>CM062290.1:224522735-229653565 GCA_031216915.1 Pictodentalium vernedei | reverse complement strand
AAACCGAGGTAAGTGACTGTCAACACAAAACATAATATGCAAAGTCGGGGAAGCATTTTTGTCGGATGAATCAACGCAACACACGACTTGCTTCACTCATTAGCGTTCGGCCCCTCAGATTTTACACAGGTCTGTCACTACGAGTACGACGGCAATTGTGTGCCGTCGCAAAACCGTACAACGACGGCATTTTGCGACGGCTTTGCCATTTGCCGTCGCCAATTTCAAGGGCTGAGTCAGCATATTTGCAAAAAAAATGTTTTTACAATTTTCTCCAGAACCACTGATCAGGATCTTTTGATATTTGGTATACAGCACCCATTGGGGGGTCAGATACAAGTGTGTTAAAATGAAGCCCATTGGTTCATAATTGGGCTCAATACAGGAGCCAAAATTTTTAACTTGGGGCAATGTAGCCAATAATCTTTAAGAATCTTCCTTTTCAGAACCACCAGTCAGAATCTTTTAATATTTGGTAAATATCATTGTTATGATGGTCAGATTCATGATTGATCAAATCAAGTCTGTCGGTTAATATTTGGCCTCCTATGGAAGCTTAGTGCAATATGGGGATAATCTTTAAAAATCTGTTCTTCAGATCCACCAGTCAGAATGCCTTCATATTTGGTATACAACATCTGTAGGGGAGGGGGGTCAGATTGAAATTTGTTCAAATCGAGTCCCTGGGTTAATATTTACGCTCCCTAACCTAGAGCGATATGAGGGAATTTAAAAATAAATCTTCAGATTCAGCTGTCAGAATCCTTTCATATTTGGCATACAACATCTCTAGGCAGGGGAGTGGGGGGGGGGAGGCGGGGAGGGGGAGGGGGGGTCAGATTTAAATGAGTTCAAATCGGGTCCCTGCATTAATATTTGGGTTTCCTATGGGAGCCCAAATTTTAATTTGGTGTGCAATATGAGAAATATTCTTTTTGAGATCCACTAGTTAGAATGCTTTCATATTTGGTATACAGCATCTCTGGGGTGGGAGGGGTGTATCAGATTCAGGTTTCTTCAAATCAAGAGCATGGGTTAATATTTGGGCTCCCCATTGAAGCCTGAATTTCAGTTTTATCCAATATGAGGAATAATCTTTAAAAATCTGCTTCTTGAGATACAATCAGAAGCTTTCGATATTTGGTATACAGCATCCTTTGAGGATTCAGCTTTAACTTGTTCAAATAAAGTCCCTGGGTTGATATTTGTGTTCTCTAGGTAGGTGGGGGTGGGTAGTGGGGGCATATTTTAACATATTTCAAAGTTGGTAATATTCTCAAAATCTTCTCCAGAACCACTAGTTAGAATCTTTTGATATTTGGTGTACAACATCCTTCAAGTTTGTTACAGTCAAGTCACTAAGTTGATATTTGGACTCCCTAGTTTTCCATCACTGAAAATCCGGGCATTATTTCTGTGGTAGCATCCCAATACTAGAAAAAAATCATCTGGCATGGTCAGCAGAGTTATAAATAATTAAATAACTTCATTCCTACATATACCAGAGGTATGCATATTGTCAGGATTTTGATTCGCTTGAATATTTCACAAAATTACAGGTTGAACTTGGTCATTTTTTTGTAGAATTTCACCCGTTTGGTTCGTGTGGTAGACTTTGTCTCACAGACACAGCTCATGTACAAGTAACAAATCATAGTTTGCTCTTCAACCTCCTATCTCCATGTGCTGTGTGGGAGCATTCTTCAGTCTAGTTAGTCCCCTACAGGAACCATAAGGGGACTATAGGATTGCACTCCGTCCGTCTGTCCGTCCATCCATCTGTCCATCCATCTGTCTGTCTGTCTCTGTTTTTTATGTTACCACCTCTCCTTTCAACATGCTTTAAGCTACACCTTTCATATATGGTACATGGATAAATGGTTCTGAGGGGATGATGCACGCTCAAAATTTTTTTTCAAAATCCAAGATGGCGGAATGGCGGCCATTTTTGTTGTGTTTTTTTAAGCTTTTTTTCTCTATTTTCATGTCACCACCCCTCCCACCCAACATGGTTCAAGCTACACTTTGCATATTTGGCATATGGATAGAGGGTTGGGAGGGGATGATGCACATTCAATATTTTTTTCTTCAAAATCCAAGATGGTGGCCATTTTTGTTGTGTTTTTTAAGCTTTTTTCTCTATTTTATGTTACCACCCCCTCACTCCAACATGGTTCAAGCTACACTTTTTATATCTGGCACATGTATAGAGGGTTGTAATGGAATGTTGCACGTTCAATATTTTTTCCCAAAATTCAAGATGGCACCATGGCAGCCATTTCTGTTGTGTTTTTTAAGCTTTTTTTGGTATTTTATATTACCACTGCTTTCTCCAACATGGTTCAAGCTGCACTTTTCATATATGGTACATGGATAAATGGTTCTGAGGGATGATGCACAGTCAATATTTATTTTTCAAAATCCAAGATGGGCAGAATGGTGGCCATTTTTGTTGTGTTTTTTAAGTTTTTTTTCTCTATTTTATGTTACCCACCCTCCCTCCAACATGGTTCAGGCTACGCCTTTCATATATGGTACATGGATAAAGGGTTGTGAGGGGATTATGCACGCTCAATATTTTTTTTTCAAAATCCAGGATGCTTATGTACTCTAGTGTCTTCTGTGACAAAAACACCTCATGCCACAAAAGTGCTGTAGGGGACTAATACCACCTCAGTGGTCAAACACTTGTTTCTTGTTTCATCATGGCCCACTCTCATGTATGTCCTTGTCAGTTCTAATATATCCGTACTTTAAAGAAACAAAATTCTTGTCTGAATACCCCTTTTTGTCGCCCGACAAAACATTTAGTCGGAGGACTAGTGTAATCAGCTGCGTCTGTCTGTCCATCCGTCCGGCATGATAACTAAAGTTTGGGATCAACAAATGAAAACCAGTGCATATGTCCACTTACCCCAATGGTTAGGGGAATTCCAAATATTGGCCGGATCCGATAATTTTTGTTGGAGTTATGCCCCCTTTTTGACGCTTTCCACCCAATTTTGGAAATTTGGTGTCTGGTTGATAACTTCAGTTTGAGTTATTGAATCAATACCAAATTTTGTATGTAGGTTTATCTCAAGAATATGCAGTTGAAGTTCGAATTTGGGTTTGGTCCAACTAATTTTGACTGAGTTATGTCCCTTTTTCCATTTTTTTTTACTTTGAAAATTTGGTGTCCAGATGATAACTTCAGTTAGAGTTATTGAATCAACACCAAATTTTGTACATAGATTTGTCTCAAGAATACGCAGGTCAAGTTCGAATTTGGTTTGGCCTGAGCAGTTTTGCTGAGTTATGGCCCTTTTTCCATTTTTTTTTACTTATTAGTTTGAGTTATTGAATCAAAACCAAATTTTGTACATGGGTTTGACTCATGAATATGCAAGTCTAGTTTGAATTTGTGTTCAGTCTGATCAATTTTGGCTGAGTTATGACCCTTTTTCCATTTTTTTGACTTTGAAAATTTGTTGTTTTAGTCTTCAATATGTCCAGTGTATATGAACTTGCTGTCACTCATGGTTGTAGATTTTGGGGAAGGCACCAGCTATACAGTATATGCCCAACAAGCAGCATCACCGATTCAAAATTAAACTATGGAAAATGTGTGAAAGCATCACTGGTTATACACTTTCTTCCCAACCTTACCCTGGCAAGTCAGCTGCAGATTCCTCAGTTTATGGTCTAAGCTTTGACATATATGCTAAACTGATGACACCCTACCTAATGAAGGGTTATTTATTTGTGGATAACTTTTTCACAAGTATACCTTTGGCACACTATCTTTTTCGATAAAAGATAATCCTGATTTGTTGAAGACTCAGCAGGCAAAAGCACAGGTAACCGCTGCACATAAAGCCCATAATGTAACCAAACTATCGTGACTTTTTTATGTGCTTTCAAGAACGGAATCCGCTCAACAGGTTGAATACGTTTCAACCCGAGGTCATGAACAGGTTCAATTGCACTCAACTTTTGTCTGGTCAGCGTTTGAAATAATTAGGATTTTGTCTGTTCAGTTTGCATGTTTCTAAAAAAAATGATTGAAGTAATCCGCTTCATGGATCACATCTGTGAAAGTAAGTAGAACACCATCACTCACATCATGTCTGGTTAACTGGTGGAGTGCTAAATTATTTTTGGACATGTTTTTGCCTATGCACTCTCCCTTAAATTGTAACAAGGCAAATCCATACAGAAGAAATAATTTCCTTTCAAAGATAATATGATGCATAACCACTGAATATGAAGCTTTCAAATTGCCTCATCTCCACTTCACAGCAAAGCCCAAATACGGGCTTCCAGCACTCTATCAGTTAAAGCATACTCGAGGGCCATCTGTGCTCATTTCTTGCTGCAAGCTGCTTTAGTTAATAAGCTTCTTATGATGGTGATACCAGAACCTTGCCTGAATAAAACAGGCAATGACATCTAGTCACTGTCATTTGGGTGTGACATCCCTTATTGATTCATGTGTTGACACAGAAGATGGTTCAGAAACTAGGGCTGCAACAATTAATCATGATACGCTTGAATCACGGTACATTGATCACAATTCAATATATATCGTTCACTATGTATCGCGATACAATAAATATAAATGATATCAGGCAAAACAACTTCTTGGATTTTGAAAACTGGTACCAAAAAACCCTGATTTTTATACTGTACCAATGACCCAGACTTAGCTGGTGCTAACTCTTAAATTCTAGAGCCAAACACAAATTTTGCCTTCCCAATCCCCAAAATTTGCATCAAAATCCAAAAAATAGATATCCTATGTGGTCCTCCAGACCTTTATCCACTCCGCATGCGCAGTGTCAAGGAAGTACCGAAATTGGCGCAAATCCTCATTCTTTGTTTAGCCCTGAAATCAGTAACATCTCACTGATATTTTTGCTTGTAAATCTCAGTTAAAATGTGATGCCAGACACATAATCATGAAAGAAATGGTGGATCTAAGGATGAAATAAAAGGATGAGAGGAAGAAACAATGTAAGAATGTGTTCAGGGCTGTAACTTATAATTTTTATACGAAATAATTTCATGTTCCCTAATTTCGGGGCATGGGCCTGATGTTTTCATTCTTGCTATGAAATTTCCATTGTTTGTTCAGTGTTTCCTCTCTCCCTTTCCTTGATACCCCCTTGCTATTCTCCCATGCTTTTGGCATAATTTTTGTAATTTTTTACTAAATTGTTCTTGGGAGTCATGGCTTGGTAACAGAATGTTTATTCTGTTATTCCCATGGTTACGTCCTCACCCTAGGGTGGTTAGGCGTTCTGGTCATGCATCTACCATCCGATGTACTGCAGTTTCGTCTTGGGAAGTCTCTGTTTTACATTGGATAGTGTTTAAATTGGTGACTGATGTTTTCAGTGCCTGGAGTCTTGTTTCCGGTTTTTATACACTTTTGTTTACATTGACAACGGTTACTTCTGATAGTGATTCCTTGTCTTCTATTTAGTTCTGCTCATAGCCAGATACATTAATATTGTCCGTAAGTGTAACATTAATTTTTCAATATGTTTTAAAATTTTTGTCCACACTTAGAGGCTTTTTTGGGATCCATTTGGGCTCATCGTTCCCATTGGGAAATTTTTTCGAAAAATTTTTTCTTTTGAATTATTTTTTCGAAATGTTTGTAATGGATTATATTATTAACATGTATCTTTGTTTTCAAGGGTTAGTGCGAGTACGATGACTGTTTATATTTTTTCAATATGAAAGAATATTGTTCAAATTGTAAATCGAGGAAGTCTTCCTCTGATTCTCATGTTCATTGTGTTTCATGTAGTCAGTGTACTCGCACTAATTCTTGCTCTGTGTGTACCAATTGGGATGACAAATATTGGAGACGTGTGTCACGGTATATTGTTAGTGGTGAGAGGTCCATGCCGGTCCTCTCGCCACAGGGTCACTCTAGTTTTTCAGTCTCTTTTTCAGAGGAACAAGAACAGGGTGACGTTTCCGTGATGTCTTCAAGAAGTATGCCTCTATCGTCGCAGGCAAATGAAGAGCTAGCGGCCAAAGTGCTCAATGAAATTCGGCAAATGCCTAAGAGGTCCCAAGTAGGTTTGACGGCATTGTCGCCCGCTAGCTCGCCCGGTGAAGCAATCATTCATGAAATGGTTGTGATGCTGGGTTCGACCGTTGCGGTCCAGGAAAGGAGATCGGGTGTTGCGAGCACTATAAACACGGTCGTGCACACCCGGCGACGACGGAGTGGAGGAAGCCACTCAGTCCAGTAGCTAGCTCGTTCAGGTCTGCCCAGACCGCGAGCGAGAGAGGCCCCTCTCTCTTACAACAACATCTGGGCCCAGATGTTGTTGTACATAACGTTCGTCAGTCGGAGCATACGTCCACTCCTCCTGCTCGGGACGCTCCGTCGCCTAGACAGACCGGCGCGACTAGTCTTTTGGCTTCCTCATCCTCACGGCAGCACACACGACCGTACCTTGGCTACGTGACTGCTGATATCCAGCCTGCTTCGCCGACCAGGGATTCCACGTCGACCAGGTCACGCCATCCGGTAGCCAGGGACACCAGGCCTTCACAGTCGGGACGTTCGCATAAAAGAAGTATGCAGGAATTAACGTCCCAGGAGCTTCCAGCATCTAAATCACGTAGGACCACAGCTCCACAGGCCTCCGTGACGGACTTGCTATCGCAGATAACTCAGCTCATCGCAGCATCCCATCAGCCGTCAGAAACTTTTTCGGAACAGGAATTGTCTGAGGAAGCTGGGTCGGTTCGCTCCCCTGCAGAGTCAGAAAGGGACGACCGAGATTATCAAGTGGTCCATTCGGATGGTGAAAGGGAATCAGCGGAGCTGGAATTTTCCCTTTTCGAACAACATAAGGTAGTTGTGGATTTCATCCGGTAATATCTTCCAGAAGTTGTTCCTCCGGACCAAAATGCTGCGTTACCGGATAAGAGACTGATAGCGTCACTGGACACAGATTTTTTCAGCCGGAATAGGGATATTGCGCCCGAGTTTCCGACCCAGTCCAGAAATGTCACGTGGACATTTGAACTTCTTAATGACGCTATATTCAAACTAGCCTCTAAGACGGGTTTCTTACCGCCTCATGCTCTACAGCTGCCTTTCATCAATAACAGGAATAAATTTGAAACGGCAGAACAGGGTGTGCCGAGAGTTCCTCGGCGTCTAGACAACCAGGCAGAAGACTTGGAGTTGTCTTTGCCGTCGTCCATGTCGATTCAATCCAGTATGCTGGAGACGACAATTTCGTCTAACAGAATTAGTTTAGACTCCTTATCATATGCAGATCACCTTACCAGAGCGTTATCATTACATCTCGAAGGAAAAGAATTCCAGGATGTTCAAACTTCCTTAAGAGTTCTTTCGAGGGCCATAGCATACTCTACGTATAACTCTGCACTTTCAGTGGCAAATCTGGAGTTAGTAAGACGTGATGCTACTCTGGCTGCATCCACAAGAGTGGATAGTAAGGTGAAAAACTCTCTTCGAGTCGCTCCGGTCTCCGGAGAACTTCTCTTCGACGGTAAGCTTTCTATAATCTACGATCAGATTACTAAGAAAGCTTTGGATTCTCTGCTTTTTAAATTCGCTTCAAAAAAGTCGGACTCAGCAGAGAAGAGTAAGGCAGGCACTTCGGGGGCGAGTACGTCCAGAGGAAGTTCCTATAGAGGATCTAAGAAAGCCTCTAGGTCTTACTCCAGAGACCGTTAGGGTAGCAACTGAGCTAGGGGTTGTAATACTGGCCGAGACAACAGGTCAGACGCCCCTAGGTCGACGGGGCGAGGTGCGGGTCATGGAGGACGTGGTTTCTCCTCCCGCAAGCCTCTCAGATCCAGGAGGTGATGGTCTAAACCTCTATTGCGTTCCAGTGGGCGGAAGGTTATCGAGATTCTTAACCAATTGGTTGTCAATTACGCACGACCCTTGGGTTCAAGGGGTATTTCCGAAGGTCTAAAACTGTCCTTCAAGGAAAAACCTCCGCTAACTCAAAGTCCGCGGTGGACTCAGCTTCCGTCAAATCCTCAGAAGAGAGATTCGCTTCTATCAGAAGTCCAATCTCTTCTGGAGAAGAATGCAATAGAGGTCGTAGAAAACCAGGAATCTCCAGGTTTCTACAGTCATCTGTTCCTGGTTCCAAAACCAGACGGCTCGTTTCGTCCAGTCATAGATCTGAGCTGGATAAACAAGCTGATCGTGGCTCCAGAATTTATATGGAGACCATCTGATCGATCAGAGCGAGCATTGGAGTGAACTATTATGCTGCGAGCATAGATCTCAACGATGCGTACTTTCATGTCATGGTACATCCGGCGTTCAGAAAGTATCTTCGCTTCGCTGGACTTTCACTCGAATAACGAACTCGGTAATGATTTATTTCCGACCTCATTCGTCTGCGGTAACATCGGCCTATCTTGACGACATTCTTCAGAGGTACGGCAATGAGTTGACGCTTCAGAATGATGTTCAGAGTCTGCTTCAATTGCTCCGACGTCTCGGTTTCATAGTAAACAAAAAGAGGTCGGATCTAGTGCCATCCAAGACTTTCTCCCACCTGGGAATGAACTTCGAGACGCACAACAATCTCGTTCGTCTGCCGTTAACCAGAGCGAAATTAGTCAGTTGTTATGCTCGCTTTTGTCTTCACTCAGATGTAGTAACAGCGAGAGAATTCATGCGACTGATAGGCTTGTGCGGAGCTGCCGTGGATCTTATGCCGATGGGGCGACTATGCACTCGGCCACTCCAAATATTGTTTACTCAGAATTAGAGTGTGAAGATTCATTCGCTCGAAACGAACATCCTCTTGTCGAATCAAGTGAAACAAGAGATTCAGACTTGGGCAGATATTCAGTGGTTAACTCAGGGAGTACCATTGCAACTGCCGGATCCGAGTTTTACAATTATGACTGATGCCAGTCAAACAGGTTGGGGCACAACCTTGAGCCCAACAGATTCGAGGTGCCAGGGTCTTTGGGATCTGCAGTTCCTAAACAAGGACATAAACATCAAAGAGATGATGTCAATTTGGCTTGCGCTGCATCATTGGATGAACATTATTCAGAAATCGCATGTTCAAATTCTGTCCGACAATTCGACAGTAGTAGCGTATATTCAGAACCAGGGAGGCACTCATTCCATTCCGTTGTTCAAATTAACGGAAAGAATCCTTCTGTTTGTCCTAGAGCATCAAGTTCTTCTATCGGTCCGTCATATTCCAGGTCGTCTGAACGTTCTAGCAGACTCCCTTTCTCGGAAAGGTCGCATGTTGCCGTCAGAATGGACTCTCAATAAACGAGTATTCAATCAGATTTGCTACCAGTGGGATCGTCCTATGATAGACTTGTTTGCGGCACATCTCAATGAAAGTGTCAATGGCACTGTAGCTTAACTTGTGTATTGTGTTTGATGAAAAGGATAATGTTCAGTGTTTATGAAAGGATTATGAAATAAGACAAGAATTGTGATAATTGGGAATATGTTCATTTCTGTTCCCTGTATGCTATGTTTATGATAAAAATAATATGAGGTGTACACTGTACTAAAGAGCTGAGAGGTGGGTTAATATGACCTCACAGTTAATGTTTGTGGCCCTCACAGTTAACGTGTATCAACAAAAGTTACCAAGTTACAGTGAAATTATTCCAAAACGAGTCATCCTATCAAGTTACATTAAAATCCCTTCATAAATATGGCCTGCAGACTGTGCTAAAGGTTTTTGGGCTTTGGGCCCCTGTAGCCGTCAGTTTCCCAATTGCGTCCAAAGGGGACGTTCTCATCTAGACATTATATGAAGTCAACCTACCAAGTTACAATGAAATCCCTTAATAAATATGACCTGTAGACTGTGCTAAAGGTTTTTGGGCTTTGGGCTCTGGCAGCCATCATGGTTGAATGATCACAACCAAAAGGGGACATTCTCATCTGGGCATCATCTGGAGTGATCCTACAAAGTTACAATGAAATCCCTTCATAAATATGACCTGTAGACTGTGCTCAAGGTTTTGGGGCTTCGGGGCCCCTGAAGCCATCACAGTTGACCAATCACGACCAAAAGGCGATGTCGTCATCTAGGCATTATATGGAGTCAAACTTACGGGTTACAATGAAGTCCTTACATAAATATGACCAATAGACTATGCTAAAAGTTTTGGGGTTTTGGGTTCGGGCAGCCATCAAGGCTGAATGATCGCGACCAAAAGGGGATGTTCTCATCTAGACATTATTTAGAGTCATCCTACCAGGGTACAATGAAATCCCTTCATAAATATCACCTGTAGACTGTACTAAAGATTTTCGGGCTTTAGGCCCCTGTAGCCAACACAGTTGCCTAATGGTGTCCAAAAGGGGCTGTTCTCATCTAGAAATTACATGAAGTCAACCTACCAAGTTAAATGAAATCCCTTCATAAATATGATCTGAAGACTGTGCTAAAGGTTTTCGGGCTTTAGGATTGGGCAGCCATCATGGTTGAATGATCGCAACCAAAAGGGGCCATACTCATCTGGACATCATCTGGAGTGATCCTATGAAGTTACAATGAAATACCTTCATAAATATGACCTATAGACTGTGCTCAAGATTTTCGGGCTTCAGGCTCCTGTAGCCATCACAGTTGACCAACCACGACCAAATGGGGATGTCATTATCTAGGCATTATATAGAGTCAACCTAACAAGTTACAATGAAATCCTTCCATAAATACGACCTACAGACATGCTAAAGTTTTTTGGACTCGGACAGCCATCAAGTCTGAATGATTGTGACTAAAAGGGGACGTTCTCATCTGGACACTATTCACTATTTGGAGTCATCCTACCAAGCCACAATGAAATCCCTTCATAATTATGACCTGTAGACTGTTCTAAAGGTTTTTGGGCTTTGGGCCCCTGAAGCCGTCACAGTTGCCCAATCGTGTCCAAAAGGGGACGTTCTCATCTAGACATTATATGAAGTCAACCTACCAAGTTACAATGAAATCCCTTCATAAATATGACCTGTAGACTGTGCTAAAGGTTTTCAGGCTCGGGCAGCCATCATGGTTGAATGATCGCAACCAAAGGGGACAATCTCATCTGGGCATCATCTGGAGTGATCCTGCGAAGTTACAATGAAATCCCTTCATAAATATGACCTGTAGACTGTGCTCAGGGTTTTCGGGCTTCAGGCACTTGTAGCCATCACAGCTGATTTTCCTATGCTAAAGGTTTTTGGGCTCGGGCACCCATTAAGGCTGAATGATCGCAATCAAAATTGGACGTTCTCATCTAGACATTATTCGGAGTCATCCTACCAAGTTACAATGAAATCCCCTCATAAATATGACCTGTAGACTTTGCTAAAGGTTTTCGGGCTTCGGGCACCTTTAGCCGTCACAGTTGCCCAATCATGTCCAAAAGGGGACGTTCTCATCTAGACATTATATGAAGTTAACCTATCAAGTTACAATGAAATCCCTTCAAAAATATGACCTGTAGATTGTGCTAAAGGTTTTTTGGGCTTCGGGCTCGGGCAGCCATCATGGCTGAATGATCGCAACCATAGGGGACAATCTCATCTGGGCATCATCTGGAGTCATCCTACCAAGTTACAATGAAATTTCTTCATAAATATGACCTGTAGACTGTGCTAAAGGTTTTCGGGCTTCGGGCCCCTGTAGCCGTCACAGTTGCCCAATCACGTCCAAAAGGGGACTTTCTCATCTAGACATTGTATGAAGTCAACCCACCAAGTTACAATGAAATTCCTCAATAAATATGACCTGTAGACGGTGCCAAAGGTTTTTGGGTTTTGGGCTCGGGCAGTCGTCACGGTTGGCAGATCATGCCCAAGTGGGGAAATTCTCATCTAGACATCATAAGGAGTCACCCTACCAAGTTACAATGAAATCCCTCCACATTAAACATGACCTGCAGACTGTACTATAAGTTTTTGCATTTCGGGCTTGGGCAGCCATCACGGTTGCCAGATCATGCCCAAAAGGGGACGTTCTCATCTAGGCATTATACAGAGGCATCCTACCAAGTTACTATGAAATCCCTTCATAAATACGACCTGTAGACTGTGCTAATGGTTTTCGGGTATTGGGCTCGGGCAGCCATACCGGTTGCCCGATCGCGACCAAAAGGGGACGTTCTCATCTAGACATGACCTCAAACCTGCATATAAAATTTTGTGACGATCAGGCAAGAACTGCGGGGTGTAGCCCGTGCTAAAGGAAAATGTGAACAGACGTCACAGACAAACAGACTCACAGACTTCCGCACGCGTGATGGCAATAGCTTATCTTGACTATGTCAAGTTAAGCTAACAATCTGTTGCAGACGTATGTGTCGCCATGCCCAGATCCTCGAGCGTTAGCAGTAGACGCCCTCTCGATCTCTTGGGATTGAATGATAGGATACTCGTATCCTCCAACTCCGTTGATTCAGCAGATATTGCTAAAAATCAAGCAATCTCACTGCAAGATACAGTTGGTAGCATCTCTGTCACCCCAGAGACCATGGATAAATCTACTCAGGTGTCTGTTGTGGGACATTCCGCGGAAGCTTCCTCCACAGGAGGATCTTCTTTCGCTGGGGAAATCGTGCACACTGCTTCACAACCCGCAAGGTCTCAACCTTCACGTATTTCTGTTGTGTTGTCCTTCTTGCACGGCAAGCATTTTACAGGACGAGCAGTGGACGCAATTTCTAACTGTAGGAGGACCTCCTTTTCGCTAAATTATGCTGTTAAGTGGAAGGTTTTCTCTAGGTGGGGTAGGGATCATTCTGGGGATATTTATGATCAATCCATTCCAGAAATTGCTAATTTTCTGGTCTACTTGTTTGATGAGATCAAACTGCAGGCAATAACCATTAAGGGTTATAGGTCTATGCTATCGGATACCTATGCTCATCATGATAGCTTACAAATTGGATCTAATGTCTCTTTATCTAAGTTAGTGAAAAACTTTTCGATAAATAGACCTAGAACCCGTAGGTTAATTCCTAAGTGGAATTTAGCTTGGGTTCTTCTGAAGCTAAAAGAAGCGCCATTTGAGCTGCTTGATACAGTGGACGTCAAATACTTATCTTATAAGACAGCTTTTCTCTTAGCCTTCTCTTCTGCTAGAAGAGTTAGTGAGCTTCATGCACTATCTGTTGATGATTCTCACTATCGTAGTGTTGGTAATACTATTACTCTGACTACTAATGTTGGATTTTTGGCTAAGAATCAGGCTCCTAATAAGTACCCTGAACCTATTGTGATTAAGGCTCTTCCGTCTTCAGACGGTCATAGGCCTTTACTCTGTCGAATAAGAGCTATGAGTATTTACAAACGTCGATCTGAGTTTATCAGAAAGGGACGTAAGCATTTCTTCCTGTCTCTGTTGCCTAATAGAAGGGACATTACGGTCCATTCTATTGCTAGGTGGATTCAATTAACTATGCGTACTGCTTATGAAAAATTATCTTCAACTCAGCAGTCTGTGCTTAAGATTTCGGCACATGAAGTAAGAGCGCTGTCTACATCTTGGGCTTATGCTGATAGTGTTGCTACCGTACTGACCCGTGTCGAAGCCCATATTCGTGATTAAGCCCACCCCCCGCTTTTTCAGATTTGTGAACCAGGGTGCCCTACTCGAGTCAAAGCCCACCCCCCAAGTTTCAAATTGGACAAAAGTTGTTTACGTCAAGTTTACAGGCATCAAATGGAAAAACAGGTGACTTGTTGCAACACTGTACTTACCAAATAGAACTGTAATATGTATAGTTTTTGGAGTAGAGGTTTTTGTGTTGTTAAATTCGTCTTTTGTGTAATACATTATGTCTGTGTTCAGTGAAATAAGTCTTTATTAAAAAATTATATATCCCAAGCAAAATTGACTTGTTTATTTTTTTGTCGACCTCGTTTTTAGAAGCTGTCACTTGTTTCAAATGAGTGTGCAGGCTGCTGTCAATAGTTGTCTGAAACACGCCCACAACATATAGTTTTCACAGTGGTCGAACATCATCACAAAGATACTGATTGAACACTGCCACAGTCGAGCGGTGCACAACTTATTGTGAAAGAACACTGCCACTTTCAAGCGTGCACAACTCACTGTAAAAACGGGTGTTCAGAAATTAATTAGAAAGTGGTAATTAAAAATAAATAAAAAATAATTACAACTCTGGTATTTGAGAATTATATAACAATATAACCAGGGATATGATTTATGACTTATTGGTTCAATAAACATGCTCATTTACCATTATACGCCCCACAAACAAAGTTTGGGGAGGAGGGGGGGGGGGGGGGTATATAGGAATCACCCTGTCCATCCGTCTGTCCATCCTTGTAAGCGCAACTCCTCCTAAACCGTTTGAAGAATTTTCATGAAACTTTACACAATGGAAGAACTCCATATGGAGATGTGCATGAAGCAATATAATTCCGTTCTGACATTTCCAAGGAGAGATAATCTAACTTGTACCATCTGTCCCTCCTTGTAAGCACAACTCCTAAACCGTTTAAAGAATTTTCATGAAACTTTACACAATGGAAGAACTCCATATGAAGATGTGCATGAAGCAATATAATTCCGTTCTGACATTTCCAAGGGGAGATAATCTAACTTATACATTTCAGGCGTGGGGGGTATCACTCTGTGAGTTTGCTCACAGTACCTTCATCATGCTCTGCAACATGTGAAGTTATGACTTTCAGTGTAAAATCAATTTTTTGAATGTTGTCAAGGGAGGCAACTATTTTGTTATTCATATTCCTCTGTGTAAATTTTATCTGGTCTTCATATTATGATTTTTTTTATTGATTTTGTGTGAAGCTATATTTTGTTTTATTCGTAATAAATGTACATATTTAAAAAAAACAGCTATTTTTAAACAGACTGTGTTTGTCTGTTTTCAAGGGGGTGGTTTGCAGTGTTGATTGACATACTTACGTCCATTTCTGGCTTCGAGAGTAACCTGTACAAAAAAATGAAAACAATACCGCATGGTTTTCTGTTTGTTTTATTCATTAAATTGAGGATTAAAACCCAAAATCTGAAAATGAAACGTATGTACAAGATAATTATGAGAATTTTTAAAGCATATTCTATAAAATTGGTGGGCAGTTTCCAAAGAAACGTAACATACCCAGTGGATACTTACTTGTCTTATATCACCAATTTCTGACGCATCCCAACGCGACTTGCAACCACTATTACTCGTCCCGAAGCCCACCCCCCAACTTTGCAATTTATCCACTGCAAGCACCCCCTGGGCTTCAACACGAGTCAGTACGGTATTACCGATTTGATGAAGACTGCATATTGGTCTCAGCCTTCCACATTCACAAATTTTTATCTTAGAAATATCGAGTCCATTTCTGGCGACCTGCATTGTTTAGGTCCATTATCTGTTGCTCTGAATGTCGTCCACTAAACAGTTGCAACTATAGTTAAGCAGGCTTTCTGTTCCGGCAGTGACTCTGTCCTGCTGCCCTCTTTGCTCTGGGGTATTTGACCAAGGGGAAGGGGGGGGGGGGGATGGTGTTCCCTTATATCACCTGCTTTATAGTGAAAAGCAAAGGAATACCTCCCCTGGAGTCAGTAATTCCGAGTCGGTGCCGGGATGGTTTTAAAGTGTAAAGCTAATGTTTATCTCATTTATGTAATATTTTTAAAGTGTAGCTCGGTGTGAAGCATTTGTATATGTCACGTGTCATACGAGTGCTAATATACAATCCTCGGACACTTTTAAATGAGTATAAAGAGTCTCATTCTCTGGACTATCTTTATTTAGTGGCTTTCCTTTAAAAAATTAGTATAATGGGTTATACTGGATGTTAATAGAGATCACTGATGTTATTGTGTTCAATTACGAAATGGTATTGTGTCTTTCTTCTTTGCTAAAAATAAGAAAGATACATGTAAAGCCTGTTTCTCCTTTGGGTTATACTGGATGTTAATAGGGATCATTGATGTTATTGTGCTCAATTACGAAATGGTATTGCGTCTTTCTTCTTTGCTAAAAATAAGAAAGATACATGTAAAGCCTGTTTTTCCTTTTCTCTCCTTGAGGGGATAATTCTGTTTACATGTAATAGAGTCTGTTGGATTTTCCTTTATGTCCTACTCCCTCCAGCCTTTTTTCTATTCAACTAAGTCTGGGTCATTGGTACAGTATAAAAATGTTAAAAAATTTATAGTAATTTATATATTTTTTTATACTTACCAATGACCCAGACGGGGATGGCCATCCCTTGAGTTGGGAACTCATACCTCCCCGCTGATTATATAACACTTACCAGGCACTGGTTGTAAGAATGAGGATTGGCGCTAATTTCGGTACTTCCTTGACACTGTGCATGCGCAATGGATAAAAGTATGGAGGACCACATAGGACATCTATTTTTTGGATTTTGATGCAAATTTTGGGGATTGGGGGGGGGGGGGAGCAAAATTTGTGTTTGGCCCTTGAATTTAAGAGTTAGCACCAGCTAAGTCTGGGTCATTGGTAAGTATAAAAAATATATAAATTACCATCAATTTTTTAACTTTTTGCATACCAACATTGACAGTGATATATATATATGAAACTAAAAGGATTGTTCAGTTAACCAACAATTGGTGAATTCCCTCTATTTTACAAAATATTTATTTGATTAATTCATTATGTCTTGTTTGAAAGAGCTCACTTGGGTCACTAAGCTCTGTCAAACAAGATATAAGGGATTAGATGTTTAGAACATTTTTTCTGAGAGGAAAAAAACATTGGAAAATGGGTCATAAGGCCAAAGAAAAAAAAATGTTTTGGTTTGGGTTACCCGACCGACCCTATTTTAAGCTTGGGACTCAGAAATTTTATCAGCTTTTCAAAAATCACTACCTTTATCTAGCACCATAAACCCGAAAACGTCTCTAAATAGGTACAGATTTTACCGAGTATATTTCTCTATTGAAGCAGAACCAGTGCATTTCGCAATTTTAAATCGTCATATTGCTGATTTTCGTCTGAACAATGTCAACAATCTTGGCTATAATAAAAAAAGAAATGCCCTCATTCAGGCGCAATGAATAATTTGAAATAATAGTGCATTAGGTAAGCGCAACAAATTCCCATAGAATCTGATCTGATGCATGGTTGTGTATCGCAATTTTTGCCGAATTGTAGCGTGCGATGGCTGATTGTTATTCAGTACTTGTAACAGGCAATCAACAGTAATCAAGTCGCACCTTCTACTGACATAAGGTGGCAATTAAATATTAGAATGCAGATACTCAGTAGATGAGAAGATGTTCATTCATATGTTTTCCCCCCTTTTATCAATTCATTTCAACATAATACAAGAAGTATTTAAAACACGTATTACGTGATTTTTGTTTTCAAATATTGACGAGAAGATCATGCTGGTTGATTCAAGACTGCTAAACATTGAGAAGGTGGAAGTAATGATGTTTTCATTTCAAGAATTTTAGCCTACTGTCAATCGCAGCCGTTCTTATGAAGGAACTATGGGAGAGGCAAGCTTGGTTGGAAACAAAGAATGCTCTCCACGGAATACGGATCTGACAGTGTATCGAAAGTGTTGCGAGCAAATTACAAATTCGGAATGCTCAGCTATTTATAAAGAAAGTTTCAATTTCAAGAGATATTTGGTGTTCTGTAAAAAAATATGCATTTGAGTGAAAGCTGAACAAGAAATTAATTATTCACTGGGAATTTTGAAAATCAGATCAAAAGAAAGCACCTCAGTAGGCGACTCAATCCATCGTTCATGTGAATTCAACATTCTCAGACACCGTGATCGACTGCACATTTGATTGTGGATATCCTGTAACCTGTCTGAAATCCATCCACGGTACATGGTGGATGCTTTGGTATAGAAACACCAACAAAGTGGAATTTCCAGGCATACTGGATTGTGTTATATGAAAGAAACATTCTCATCTTCATGTGACCTTCAAACCAATATAAAAAGCCCAATCCACTGAACCATACTGTGTGTTCCTTGTGCTTGCTTTGTTGAAGAAACTGAGTATATCATTTGGGTGGATATTCCACCCCTGGGGTGATATCTCATATATGTATTGGTATGTCCAGCTAAATTATTCATCTCAAAGTGTAAAAAAAAAAGTTTAAAAAAAAAATAAATCCATATCCTACCTACCGACCCTATTTTTTTCTGTCATGTAACCCAAACCACAACATAAATTTTTTTATGGCCTAAAATCAAAACCTTAAATTACTGAATGTCATTGGTTATCACATTGAGAAGCTACCTATTGTTTATATCTTTGATTGCTGCTGGTATATAATCTTGCCCAAGACAGGAAATCTTGTGCCAATAAAATAAGTAACTGTTGAGCACATTTAACAAAAGGTTCCCCACGAAATTGTATCAACCTTTGAACCATTGATTTCTTGAGTCAAATTTTCATGGATTTTTCATCAAATCTAGTCATGGCTGCTGTGAAGCGGCCATGACTAGATCTGGTGAAAGATACTTTAAAAATACTCAGCAGGTTAAGAGTTAAAGAGTGCATCCAAATTTGTAAGACATGTTAGTTACTGAAAAAAAATACATGCAGTCCCCAAAGTAGCTGACATCTGTAGTTGTATTAACACGTGAATAAGCATAACAAGAAAATGTGAAAATGATGCTCATGAACTGACTATTGTTTTTATATCAACAGGTATTTCTGAGTTAAAAACTGAATCGAAAACAGCTGAAGTAATTAGTTTTTGCATGTGTGCTACCAGCAAAGCGTTTCGGGTTTACAGGGGAGGGACATAGTTTATCATTGAATGCATTTATATGCATGTCATGTTCGAAAATGAATATGTCAAATACAAACAGTGTTGTTATTGTTTTTAATTCCTCAATAAAAACTTCAATCAGGGCACATTTATGATCAGATCACTTTGAAACCTGGTATGCATGTTTGGGGTGACCTCTAGATGGGAGCTATCGATTTTCTTCCATTTCAGTCAAAAAATGTTGCAGTTGGCAACAACCTTTGAAGAACTTAGTGCAGTTGTGCATCAATATGTCCCTTTGGCACATGCTGCAGGACACATTTATGATCATGTCGTCTTGAAACTTGACATGCTTGTGTAAGGTGACCTCTAGATGGGAGCTATTGATTTTCTTCCAATTCAGTCAAAAAACATTGCCGTCATCAGTAACCTTTAAAATTAATGCATTTGTGTATCAAAATATCCTTTGGCAGGCCCTCCAGAGCACATTTTTGAATGGATTGCTTTGAAACTTGGTTCAAATTCATCAAAAAAACATTGCCGTAGCAACAGCCTTTGAACTTGATGCATTTAAGTATCAACATATTCATTTGGCACGCTCTATAGGGCATATTTATGAATAGATTGCTTTGAAACTTTGTATGTGTGTTCCGGGTAACCTCTAGATGGGAACTATTGATTTCTTATCAACCTACTCACAATTGTTTACTACAGGCTTGCACTACAGTGGAAGTCCCTAACTCGGATAAAATACTCTCTATTTTTGTCTTTCCCAAGCAAGTTGGGAAAGAAAAGTGGTGCAAAAGCACCAATAAAAAATAAGCCAAAACTGGGTCGAGTGCAACCGGCGCAGACCCAGTACGGGACGCTCTCTCCCAAGTACAACTCCACGACTTCCGTTGCCAGTGCGCATACCGTCTCTAAAGACTCATTCTTTTTAAAATCCGCTTCGTGTCGAGATGTTTTTGCACGCTTATCAGTGTTCCACCAACTCGATGTTTGATGATTCCTGATTCATTATACCGCAGTGTATCCTTTGTATTCTCAGGAACAGTGTTTTATATTCTCTTTTTTCTTTTATATGTCCATCATGTATATTTATTTGCTCTCTCTCGAGTCGCGCGCGAATTTCGCGGGCCACGCGGTTCGGACTTAGATTATTTCACAATTATTGTTAATGCTTTTTTTGCAAACTTTTTTAATTGTGTTAGAGTTAGGTGTCAGCGGGGTACCACTCCTACAGTGTTTCTTCTTTCTGTTGAGAGTAGTCTTCCTGTTGGGTGGTTCCCGGTCGGCCGTCTGGGGTCTTTGTTTCTGTCACCTTTCTCTCTTTGGGGGTGTTCTGTTTTCTGATCTCACCTTCTCTGCTCCTCTCACCTCTTTCATGCCTAGGACAATTCCTTGTGGGCAGTGTCTGCTGCCTAAGCATGTGGACGATGTACATTCGTCGTGTTCCTCCTGTAATGGGTGTTCGGCCGAGCGGCCGTGTGGTGTCTGTGGAACATGGTCTTCCACCTTTTGGGCGTCTGTAAATCGTGTCGTTCGTTCTCGTGGCCGTGCCTCCCGCTCCCGCGGGAAAGGAGAACGTGGTCGTTCGGGGCCTCCCGAACCGACTCTGTCTGGTGAGAGTTATTCCTCCTCCGTGGGGGATGTGCAGTCTTTTCCTGTGGTGGATACTGCGGGAGCCGTTGAGTGTTCTGGTGTAGAGATGCCTGGTTCCGGGACTACGGTCCCCCTCCAGTCGACATCTGAGGCTGTCACTAGGGTTGTGACTCCTCCTTCGGAGCCGAGCCGGTGTGCTCTCTCCATTATTTCACCAGCCTCAACGACTCTCGACGTATCTACTACTGCTGCTGGTCCGTCTGCTTCGTTGTCTGTTTCAGCCGGCCTCGGCTTTTCGCTGCAGGGGACTGCAGAACTGTCCGATACTGTAGACGTGGGATATCGGCCCCAGCCTTCCCTGACTTCAACTCGGCGAAGTCGGAAGGGGCTGCCGGCCGAGCCCATCGCTGTGGTCTCGTCGCCGTCGAGTACCACAGTTGTGTCTTTGGATTCGGATGTTCATAGTGGAAACACTATGAACTCCGGGGCGTTTCCGTCCGCTCACTCTGGTCACACGACCAGTTTTGGGGGACCAACGCCTTTTGTGCAGCCTGGACCTTCTGCCCCGCAGAGGTCCGCGGTGACTCTCATGAGTTCTCGCAATATTGATCCTCGGGGTGCATCGTACCCCTATACACGTCTGCCTTCTGATGTTTCGGCTGCCGCCCGTCGTCCCGCGTCGGGTGTTTTGGAGGATCGTGACCCTTCGCTGGTTAAGAGGGTCAGAGGTGAAGCCACTTTGCCGGTTCGCTCCCCTGTCGAACCGGTCGGTACAGGCAGTGAGCTTAGGGAGGCCCTCTCCTTACTCACTCAGGTTCTCTCAAAGAGCCTTCCTGTTGCTTCCAGCGAGGCTATGGGTGGTTTCCAGGCGCCTCCTATGGCGCCGCCTCCCGGGATTGGAAACAGGCCGGTTTCCGATTCCTCTGGTGTCCCGACACCATGGGAGGCGTCAGCTGGTTTGCCCACTATGGGCTATGTGTCTTCCGACTCTGGGGAGGAGTCCGACATGCTTGAGGTCGAGGGCCAGCAGTCTTCGGACTTGGGGGCGGCTCTTGACTTTGTGTTTGGGTTTCTGCCTGAGCTCAAACCTGCTAACCAGCCGACAGTGTCAGCCTGGCCGCGATCTTCGGTCGCGCGCCAACAGCCTATGGAGCAACCTGCTTCTGGGCGCCTTCGACCGTGCCAGTCGGTACAGGTGGTTGAAGCTTTTTCAGCATTGGATGCCAAGCTGAATTCCAAGGCTTTGAAGACTTCGTTCTTCACCAGGGTTGACACCTTTTTGCCTCCTGTGCGTTATCGTTCCTACGATTCCGCCAATCCGTCAGTCTGCCAGACTTTGACGGTTCTGGATCAGGACTCCACTTCCCTCGGGCTTTCCAAGCCCAAGTCTGCCGTCATTCCAATGACGACTCTGGAGTCCACGTTGGGCTTATCTAGAGAGATGCTTGGCATGCTTTCTCTCTCAGATCACGTCGTCTCAGCTTTGGCTGCTTATCTGCCTCCAGATAAGTTTGACGAGGTACAGGCTCCTTTGCGTGTGCTGTCCAAGGCGCTTATGCACCTTACTCACACGCATGCCTGTAACACGGCCAATTTGGAATTAGTTCGAAGGGACGCTGTGCTGGACACAGGACGATCCCTTCCCGAGGAGCAGCGTGCTACTCTTCGATCTGCTTCTTTGGCAGGTCCGCAACTTTTCCATGGTTCCGTGTCGACGGTCCGGGATGACGTCCTACGTCATTCCAAAGATCAGCTGCTGTTTCGTCAGCTTGATCAGCCTTCTCGGGGAGGCAAGGGCCGTTCCAAGCCTAACAAGTACCCTTCTGCTTCCTCTGTGAAGCAAAAGGCTGGTCCTTCTGCCGCCGCCTCTGCTTCTTACTCACGGGGTAAAGGTAGGGGTCGGCAGAATCGAGGGAAGTCTCAGGATTCTTCATTTAACAGAGGAGGTGGTTTCTCCTCTCGCGGGCCTCGTCGGGGCTCGAAATGAAGGTCCTCACCTCGACTCGTCCCAGGTTGGAGGAAGGATAGCAGAGTTTGCAGACCATTGGACCACCATCACATCCGATCCATGGGTGTTAGATGTTGTTCGGTCCGGGCTGCGCATATCCTTCCGACGGCACCCCACTCTGTCAAGGGTGCCTCTTCCAACCACAGTTCCTTCAGACGTTTTACGTCGGGAACTTTTGTCCACGGAGATTGCCAATCTTCTGGCAAAGGGGGCGATCGAGGTCGTCAAGAACGTTCAGTCAGTGGGTTTCTATTCCCGCCTGTTCTTGGTGCCGAAGAAGGACGGCCGACTCCGACCGGTTATCGATCTGAGCATCCTGAACCAGTCTATCATTGCTCCCAAGTTCAGCATGGAGACTTTCAGGTCGGTCCGCCATTCACTTCACCAGGGAGATTTCGCCGCCAGCATAGACCTGCGAGACGCTTACTTCCACGTTCCGATGCATCGGGCGTCACGGAAGTATCTCAGGTTCGCTTTTCTGGGGCGAGTTTACCAGTTCAAGGCCATGCCGTTCGGCCTCAACCTGGCTCCTTGGGCGTTCACCAGACTGATGTCGCATGTGATAGCGTTCCATCGCACACAGTCCAGGGTGACTACTTCGGCATATCTGGACGATATCCTCCAGAGGCATTCCAATGCTGCCTTACTGGAATCGGATGTCGCCACTCTGTTGAGCTTGCTCACGTCGCTAGGATTCAGAGTCAACGAGGAGAAGTCGGACCTGGTCCCTTCTCAGTCGTTTTGTCATCTGGGGATGTCTTTCCAAACCAAATTCAATTTGGTGGCTGTTCCCCAGGCCAAGGCTGTGATTCTCTCAGCTTTTGCTCTGACTCTGTCCCAGTCCAGGTCCGCGACCGCTCGGAGTTTTCTCCGGCTGATCGGTCTCTGCGGTTCGGTGACGGATCTCATTCCTCTAGGTCGGCTGCGTGTCAGACCTCTCCAACACTTTCTGCTCAGTCGTTGGAGACCGAATGTAGATTCTCTGGATCAGGTGCTTCCGTTTCCGGACTCTCTGTATCCTCACCTTCTTCCCTGGACAGATGTTCAGTGGATTACGCAGGGTGTTCCGCTGGACTTACCCACGTCCGATCGCGTCCTGACGGCAGATGCCAGCGATCTCGGATGGGGTGCGACGTTGGATCCTCTCGGTCTTTCCCTACACGGGATGTGGGACCAGGATCAAGCAGCTCTACACATCAACCAGAAGGAGCTTCTTGCTCTTCTTCTGAGTTTCAGGCAGTGGATCCCTCACTTGTCGAATCGCCAGGTCCTTCTACTATCCGACAATTCGACAGTGGTTGCTTACATTCGGAACCAGGGCGGCACGCACTCGCTTCCGATGTACGAGTTAGCTCGGGATCTTTTACTGCTCGCTCAGGAGGTTCACGCCGGGGTGGTTGTTCGTCACATTCCCGGTCGTCTGAACGTCCTAGCCGACTCCCTGTCCCGACAGGGCAGGGTTATTTCCACCGAGTGGATGCTTCACAGGGCAGTGTTCCAGTCGCTTTGCGATCTCTGGGGACGTCCCCACATCGATCTCTTTGCGACTCGTTGGAACCATCAGGTGGACACTTTCGTGTCCCCGTGTCCAGATCCTCTGGCTTTTGCCGTGGACGCTCTGTCACTCGATTGGAACGGTCTAGTCGGCTACGCCTTCCCGCCGGTTCCGATTCTTCCTCAGGTTCTCGCCAAAATTCAAACCTGCAGTTGTCGAATCATTCTGATCGCTCCCCTGTCGCCTCAGCGGGTGTGGATCAATCAGCTCCGCTCGCTGATGGCGGCGGTTCCGGCACGTCTCCCGCTACGTCGCGACCTTCTTTGTCAAGGTCGCCCGAGGAGGTTTCACGTCGACCCGACTTCATTGTGCCTTCACGCATATCTTTTGTCAGGTCCTGTCTCCTCCGTAGAGGTTTTTCGAGACGAGCAGTGGAGTGCATTTCTTCTTCAAGGAGGCACTCCACTGGTTTAGCTTATGCAGCTAAATGGAAGGTCTTCTGTCGATGGTGTGCTGATCACTCTGTTGATTATGCCAATCCTTCGATTTCACAGATTGCGGAGTTTCTGGTATATCTGTTTGATTCTCGGGGTCTCCAGCCTGTTACCATCAAGGGTTACAGGTCTATGCTTTCAGAGACTTTTTCTTATGTGGGGAAGCGTCGTATCGGCACTAATCCTTACCTCTCCAAGCTTGTTCGGCACTTTTCTTTGAAAAGGCCTCGGACTTTGCAGCTTACTCCACGATGGAATCTTTCGTGGGTGCTGCTTTGCTTGGGGGGGGGCGCCGTTCGAACCTTTATCCCAGGTGGATATGCGATTTCTCACATACAAGACGGCTTTTCTGATGGCATTTGCTTCGGCCAGACGGGTTAGTGAGCTTCACGCCCTCTCGGTTGACCCGGCCTTTTTTAGGAGTTCTCCCAACAGTGTTACTTTTACCACTGATTGCTCCTTTTTGGCTAAGAATCAGTTACCAGATACTACTCCTCCTCCTATCTGTATCAGGGCTCTTCCCTCTGTTGAGGGTACTCGCCCATTGCTCTGTCCGGTCTGTGCTATTCGCATTTATCTTGATCGGACACGCTTCATACGGAAGGGCAGAAAACGGTTTTTTCTGTCTCTCATTCCGGGTCGACAGAAGATCTCTCCTCAATCCATTTCTCGATGGATTTGTCTTGCTATTCGTACGGCTTATAGTCGTTTAGCAGCTGGCGATTGTATTACCAATCGTATTTCTGCCCACGAGGTGCGGGCACTGTCTACCTCTTGGGCTTATTCTAACTCCGTCAAGTTGTCGGATGTTATGCAGGCAGCCTACTGGAGAAATGCTTCTACTTTCTCCACCTTTTATTTACGCCAGTTGCAGGAGCAGTCGGAGGACCTTTTTGCCTTGGGTCCTCTTTCTTCTGCTCAGGCTGTTGTCTGCCATAGCCATTAGGCTTCTTGAAGGTCAGTTTCAGCCTTGTGCTGTTACTGCCCTTTTTTCTGTCTGTGTGTCACACAGGCTCATATGTCTCTTTTCATTGTCCTTTACCAATGATTGCGACATTATGGTTGATAAGCCTCGGGACCTCTTCCTTCTGCTTCACGGTTCCAGTGCACTAGGGTTATGTGGGGGTTGGTTATGCGATTCCCTCCAGCCTTTTGTCTATTCAGCCTGTAGTAAACAATTGTGAGTAGGTTGATAAGAAATCTAAATTTTATAGTAAATTTCCTTTCTTATTATACCTACCACAATTGTTTACATGGAGGCCCTCCCGTCTTCTTTACGGGTAAAGAATCTTTCCTCCCCGCTGATCACATAACTCTAACGTTTACGGATTCAAAAAGAATGAGTCTTTAGAGACGGTATGCGCACTGGCAACGGAAGTCGTGGAGTTGTACTTGGGAGAGAGCGTCCCGTACTGGGTCTGCGCCGGTTGCACTCGACCCAGTTTTGGCTTATTTTTTATTGGTGCTTTTGCACCACTTTTCTTTCCCAACTTGCTTGGGAAAGACAAAAATAGAGAGTATTTTATCCGAGTTAGGGACTTCCACTGTAGAGCAAGCCTGTAGTAAACAATTGTGGTAGGTATAATAAGAAAGGAAATTTACTATAAAATTTAGATTTTCTTTCATTTTCATCATCTTTGAACTTAGTGCATTTGAACAGCAACTTATCCTTTTGCACTCCCTACAGGGCATATTTTCAAATTTTTCCCGTCAAAAAAAGGAAGAAAAAAACATTGCCACTAGCAACATCCTTCAAACTTAGTGCTTTCCTGCATTAACATTTTCCTTTGGCACGCATCAGAGGGTGCATTCATTACCGGGTTGTTTGAAACTTGGTATTCTTCTTCAGGGTGACAAGATAGAAGCTATCAATTTTCTTTTCATTTCCGTCAAAACCTGTTGCTGTTGGCAACAACCTTTGAATTTAGTGCATCAGCATTCTTGTTAGCAACAACCTTTGAATTTAGTGCTTTTGTGCATCAACATTCTTCTTAGACATGGCCTACATGGAACATTTATTATAGGATTGTTTTAGAACTTGGTGTGCTCATTAGGCGAGACCTCTAGATAAAGGCTATCAATTAGCATTCATTTCTGTGAAAAAAGTTGCCATTCATAGTGGTCTTTAACTGGTTGCGTGCTAGATTATTTTTGGTGGTCTGAATTTGTTATTTAAAATCTGTTCTATTACAAATTATTGGAAAGTGTCTATGGCCACTGTCCAGTAATTTGTAATAAAACAAATTTATATAAAGCAAATATTATTTGGGTTTGACTGAATATAAAACATGAGCAAGGAAAACATTGGCTTTGGTTCTGGTACCCGTATTTGTTTTGAAAGCCCTGATAGTGGCTTCTAACACTCAATCAGTTAATCTTATTATATTTGTATCAACATTCTTCCTTTAGCCAGCCCTACAGTTTACATTTAAAAATGCATGGATTGCTCTGACATTGTGCACGCACAATGCTGTTATGTTGAAGTTTCACCAAATAACATTGGAACCAATGATCTTCAATTTTGCCATTTCACTTATAACTTATCAAGTTCAAGTTTGTCAAGTTGAGCTACAGTGTCACTGACACTTTAATTTAATCACAGATTGAAGTAATTACTCATTACATTTGATGTCTTACACTTTGCATGCAACGTTTTTTCACATGCTCTTTGACATAAAAGTAAAACCATACTAAAATATTTTCAGAATCCTCCTATGTACTCAGATTTGTTCAAATGCATTGTTCAAATCCCCTATTGGAACCCCAGTAAGTGAAGCAGTGCTTGGGGTTTAAATCTTCTGAAATGGGCAACATGGGTGTAAACGATTGACTAAACTTGACTTTATCTCCATGTTTCAGTCATAATTATCCATTGTGCTGCATATTTGACCTTAAACACCAATAAATAAATAATTGTTCATGTATTATTCTAGACCTTAAGGTGCATATGACCAATATATTTGAAATATTAAAGAAAAAAAGTAAGATGACTATTTTTGTTTGCTACTAAAAACAAAATGGTGGTTTTTGTTTATTGATTCAGAAGTATTGTCATTCATTAAGAAATACTGAATACTTAGAGCAATAAGTTCTGTGCCTGAAATAGTTGTCAGAGTTTATATAAAAGTTTCTCATCTCCTTCAGTGATCCATAAGATGTGCGGAATGAGGATTCTTTAAACTGTGCCTCTAGATTTTGTCAGTGTGTACCATGAGTTTTGGCTTGCACTCTTCACAGTTTCTAGTTTTTTGTTTTGAGGGGATTGAATCAACTCGGTATGTACCGTACTGACCCATCTCGAAGCCCAGGAGGTGCGTGCAGTAGAAAAATAAAAAAGTGGGGGGTGGGCTTCAGAATGAGTAATCAAGCCTGCAAGTCAAGCCGGTGTGCATCGGAATTGGAAATGATTAATTATCCTTTGGGTACGATAAGAAAGAGAGAGTACACTCTTAAATAAAAAATATCCACCCAATTATCTCGCACATATTTGTCAACTGCTTTAATAAGCGATCAGTTTAAAATGCTGAACAAATTGAACATCACCTCGATGTTTTGACAACAGCAGACCGTGCTGTCACGCCATATTATTTCCAGGTATCACGTGCTTTGATTGTTATTTTGCATTAAAATTTAGAGTGAAAAAGTTGATAAAAATATGAAAAAATATAAATCTTATTTTCAAATAGTTGATAAATACATTTGAATTCAATAAAAAATAATAAAATTTTGATTATATTCCATTGTTTACTCGCAGGGTTTCCCCAACATTCCGTGTGATGTGATGTAAACTGTAGGTAAAGTGGAGATCAAGTGAGGTGCACAATGGGTTCAAATAATCAATATTACACTGAAAATATTGAAATTTTGAGAGAAAAATACCTGGTGATTTTTTCTAAATCTTCAGTAATAATCCCTGTCAGTGTATCCAACATATGAACCCACCAGTCATTGCTGCTAATATTTTTTCACACTAAAGAAAATACATTCTGCACAAAACAACATGTGTACTTGGAAACTGAAGCACCGTTCAATAGGGGTTATCCCAGTTTATAAATATCTTTATTTACAGTCGGTGGGGAATCTCCTATGCAGTTATTTCCTTTTCATCAACAGCTGATATTCAAACTAGGACACCTCTCTGTCTGTGCTAAATAAAATTGATTTACAGCCTCATTCGGTAAATATGGGAATAAATGAGCCAAGTGAACATCAGTATATATTTTTTATTTACAAAGTTAATCAAATAAAAGCTAAAAAAAAAAGCCACTCAAAAAATAAAAAACTCCAATATCCAGTCCTGATTTGGTGAGTAGAATGTTGCAAAAAGTCACCTATTTTCGTTTCACTCACCTGAAATTAATGTTTCAGCCAACTTGAAACTTTGGGAATGGGCTTTGATACAGGTAGAACTCCTTGATTCTGAAATCTGAAAACATGGGGGGGGGGGGGGGGGGGGGGGTGGGCTTACACACGAGTATGGGCTTGGACACGGGTCAGTACAGTACATGATCAGATTATGAAGTATCTTTGACACTCAAATATGGGTATGATTTTTGTTTACAACTTGGAACTAAATGACAAGCTGCACATGAATTCATATTCCATATCATACATTCAAAGCTTTCAGGCTTACGCCCAAAAACCCCATTTCATTTCAGGGTTTGTTTTGTTTAGTTTTGCATTACAATGCAATATACTATCTGTGTTGATAAGCTATGATGCCATTCCAGACCACTGATTCTTTTCTGCAATGCAAGATCAACCACTTCAATCTCAAAATTTTTGCTCGAGACATGCTAAAGACAAAAAGTCGGAAAACATCAAAATAGGTATATAAATGTGCCACATGAGTCATATTTAGGACATCTTTGTGATGCCTCAGTACTATTTTCATGTAGCTGAATGACTTCATGATTTTTTGGAAAGTGTTAGTTGAGTTAACTTCCAAAACTTCACAGAAGTCCATGAAGCATGTAAAGTATTACTTAACATTCAGAATCTGTAGAGACCTTTGATTTTGTTTGGCTTCATAAGGCAAATCTGCAGTGACATTACTTGATCTCTTTAACCCTTTACCCAACGAATCGCCTGCATCCGCCCGCGTAATATCCAAATTCAGCAGTTGAAAAAATATTTTTTAAAAAATTTCAACAAAACCATATCATGTGACCCCTCGTTGGAACGAGCTCATTCCAACGAGGGGTCACATGATATGGTTTTGTTGAAATTTTTTGAAAAATTAAAAAAAATTATATTTAAAATAATAAATTTTGGTATCGTCTGCATTGGGTAAAGGGTTAAAAGTTGTAAATATTTGTTATCCCATCCTTGCAAAAGATGTTAAATAATCAATCATCAAATTATGGAAAAAGGAACTAGGCTTGGATTCGCATTTGTTTCCATATGTGATAGGCAGGCCTCTGTGAATAATCCATATTTGAAATGATATTCGATTCAGTCACAATATTTGATTCAAATTCGATTTGACAATCGGTGCCGAATGTCTGTCAAATATCTTGAATGTTTTTTTCAATGTTTCTGTGGTCAAAATGCAACGAATATCAATGTGAACAAGATAAATCTGTATTTAAAACCAATTAACTCAAAAAAAACCAAGGCTCTGGAAATATGAAAGTAGTCGGTGGTTAATCATTAACCACTGACTACTTTCTGACTTCCAGTGCCTATTAACACTTGATGCTTGCTACACAGTCTACAACATTACAGAGTTATTTTTTGCCTAGTGTCTACAGCTACTCAAAGAGACTGGGTTCATACCAACATGCATTGAAGGTCATCGTTCAGTTATCGTTATTGAATCGATTAGTGATGAATGCTTTGTGTAATATGTTGGCAGTTCACCAGTGACGATGCATATACGTGGCCTTTCTCAGCAACAGCAAAGATAATATATTTTCAAGTTTTGTTTCGAACATCTCCCAAAATCGGGAGGCTCCGTATTTTAAATTAAACCCAGACATGCACATGGATAATTTGATTATTTGTGTTGTAAATATGACAGCAACTGCAGAATGTTTGCGTGAATCTGCCCACAGGAGAACTGGCATTATCAAATTCAGGTCTGTCTATCTGGAAAAGTCAACTTAGTGATATGTCGTTGGTGACAGGTTAACTTAACCATGCATACTGGATTTAAATTTGATTTTTTTTAGCTGCGACTAGCAGCTCTATAAGTGGCAATGTCGGTCTGTCTGTGACCAACGAGTTTCAAAACTCAATAACTTTTGAAATACTTTATGGAATGACTTTATATTTGGCATGTAAGTGTATCTTATTGATGTCTAGCCACTGTTCAATGCATGTGTTGTTCCAAATATTTTTCTTGGAGTTATGGCCCTTGATGAACTTAGAATTTTGTGTCGGTCTGTCTGTGACCAACGAGTTTCAAAACTCAATAACTTTTTAAATACTTGATGGAATGACTTTATATTTGGCATGTAAGTGTGTCTTATTGATGTCTAGCCACTGTTTAATGCATGTGTTTTTCCAAATGTTTTTCTTTGAGTTATGGCCCTTGATGAACTTGGAATTTTGTGACCAACGCTTTTCTAACACCACCCGTCGCATCTGCGGCGTCGATGTCACAATTTTTTATATGACGTTTGTAAAAACGGTTGTATTATGTAAATGGTCTGTCTGTTCATAAACAATTGGTTTCCGACCGATAACTCCAGTTTGGATTATTTGATTTCAATTAAAGTTGGTATGTGTATTCCCCAGCTAGTAATACAGGCCAAGTTCGCATATGGGTTCCGTCCAAATTTTACATGATTTATGGTACTTTTTCGACTTAGAATTTGACCTTCTATTACCATTTTTGGTTTCTGACCGATAACTCCAGTTTGGATTATTTCGTCTCAACCAAAATTGTTATGTGTATTATCCAGCTAGTAATACAGGCCAAGTTCGAATATGGGTTCCATCCAATTATTATGTCTCCCCTTCCCAGAAGGGAGACATATTGTTTTAGTGCATATTCTTCTTCTTCTCCTTCTTCTTCTTCTTCTTCTTCTTCTTCTCATACAAACTTTGTCGGGCCATAACTTTTTTGTCTTTTGACCTGCACCTTAGATACTTGGCATGTGGATGTATCTCCATGAGCCCGTGTACAGTGTACCATAGTGACCTTCATTTGACCTTGACCTTTGACCTGAAGGTAAGATTTATGCACTTTTTTAAGGGAAACTGTCTGGACCAGAACTTTTTTTGTATTTCGAGTCAGGCTTTAGATATTTGGCATGTGGATGTATCACCATGAGCCGATGTGTAGCATACCATTGTGACCTTCATGTGACCTTGACCTTTGATCTGAATGTCAGATTTGTGCTTTTTTCAAGGAAACTTTGTCCAGACCAAAACTTGTTTGTCTTTTGAGCCAGGCCTTAGATATTTGGCACATGGATGTATCACCATGAGCCGGTGTGTCACATACCATTGTGACCTTCATGTGACCTTGACCTCAAGGTCAAATTTATGTACTTCAAATAGGGAGTAATTCCAGACCAGAATTTTTTTGTTTTTTGACCTAGGACTTGGTTATTTGACATGTGGATGTGTCACCATGAGATAGCATGTCGTGATCTTTATGTGACCTTGACCTCAAGGTCAAATTTATGTACTTCAAATAGGGAGTAATTGTCCAGACCAAAAATTTTTTTGGTTTTTGACCTAGGACTTGGTTATTTGACATGTGGATGTGTCACCATGAGACCGCATGTCGTCTACCTCGATGACTTTCATGTGACCTTGACCTCTGACCTTGAGGTCAAATTTATGTACTTCAAATAGGGAATAATTATCCAGACCAGATCTTTTTTGTTTTTTGACCTGGGACTTAGATATTTGACATGTGGATGTATCGCAATTAGACTGCATATCACATGTAATCATGACTTCATGTGACCTTGACCTCAAGGTCAAATTTATGTACTTTAAATAGGGAGTAATTGTCCAGACCTTTTTTTTTTTTTTTGAGACATGTGGATGTGTCACCATGAAACCGCATGTCTGCTACCTTGATGAACTGCATGTGACCTTGACCTCTGACCTCAAGGTCAAATTTATGTACTTCAAATAGGGAATAATTGTCCAGATCAGAACTTTTTTGTTTTTTGACCTAGGACTTAGATGATTGACATGTGGATGTATCACAATGAGACCACATGTCATCATGACCTTCATGTGACCTTGACCTCAAGGTCAAATTTATGTACTTTAAATAGGGAGTAATTGTCCAGACCAGATTTTTTTTTTTTGGGGACATGTGGTTGTGTCACCATGAAACCACATGTCCGCTACCTTGATGAACTGCATGTGACCTTGACCTCTGACCTCAAAAGGAAGGGGAGACATTTGTTTTAGTGTGCTAAAACACTTTCTAGTTTTTTACTTGAGTTACAGCCCTTTTTTTTACTTAGAATTTGACCGTCTATCAGCATTATTGGTTTCCGACTGATAACTCCAGTTTGGATTATTTGATCTCAACCAAAGTTGGTATGTGTATTGCCTAGCTAATAATACTGACCAAGTTTGAATATGGGTTCCATCCAAGAATTTGACCGTGTATCAACATTTTTGGTTTCCTACTGATAACTCCAGTTTGGATTATTTGATCTCAACCAAAGTTGGTATGTGTAGTGCCTAATTAATAATACTGACCAAGTTTGAATATGGGCTCCGTCAAATTATTTTTAAATGACTTACATCCCTTTTTCAACTTAGAACAGGCATATTTAGACATGCCTGGTGGTGCACATGTTCGTCAAAGTGTTACCAATACCAATTGTTATGTAATTGATTGGATATTCGATATGATTTGCAAATAATGGGCAGTATTCGATTTGGCTGTATTCGAATATTCACAGGGGCCTAATGGTAGTGTTATGTTTTAGTACCCTTTTAGAAGTTTCTTATCAAATATGAGGAATGCTAATTTATTTTCAAACAACTGCTGATCACAATTTCTAAAACAAACACTCCCTACATTTCATCCTATGAATACTCAGATGATCTTGGGATTATGAAAATCTCTGAGGCATTCCTAAACTGTATAATATCATTACAAAAAGTGAAAGTTGAAATGCCATTTGTTCTAATTATGATGTTTTGTTTGGAAAGATGAGATGTATAAATCAAAAATGGATCACATTAAGTTAAATTTCAACTGTTATTTCTTTTCTTTAAATACAGTACTTTAATGTGGACTGCTCCAGAATTTTTGAAGACTTGTAAAACAACAAATGCTGTTAAGAGTGGGACAAAAGCTGGAGATGCATATGCGTAAGATATTTCTATTTTTATTTCCATACCCAAACATGTATGTTGGATGAATATCAGCTAGTCTGAGTTAATGTGAGAGTAAACAAGTGATGAACTCTTCGCAGTGAAGGTTCGTAAACTGTTTTAAAAGCATAAAATGAAAATTGTAAGTTGTCTGAGAGAAAATATTGTGTTGTAGTTGTATCAGGCAAAGGGTTAAATTGTAACATGGACAGCAAAACATAGGTGAAACTGCAGGCCTTGAGAAATTCATTAGAGCACCTGACAAATCTGGTAATTAGCTCAATGGCCTGAAAGTCTGTGTGAGATATACTGATCACTCTTCATCCATTGTCCTGCATCCTTGTCCATGGGGATGAGGGGGGACAATTGTCCCAAATTTAAAAGGAAATCTAATCGGATGGATGGAATAATTTAAGATAATATGGTTTCCACTTCCTTTTGACATGTACACTAATAATAGTTGTTCCAGAGAAGTTGAGGGGAAATATTTTCAGTTCTTGTAGGGTCAAGACCTTTGGTGCTGCCCAAAATTTCTATTTTCAGAACTGATGGGCCGATTTAAGCCCCAAAAAACCTATGCAAGCATGGGAATAAGAAGTAACATTAATAGTACAGGCATTGAAGCAAGTAAAGTGGTCGTACCCGGAAAAAATTTGGGCCAAGCTGATTTTTCTGTCATTTTGAAGAGGAATGTCTCCCAAAGAACATATCCAAAATCCACAAAAATCCGCTTTGGGGAAATTGTTTTATAGCATTTATACTGATGGTGGTGTAAGAGCGAATTTCGATCAATTGTGCCACTCCGAAGAGGTCATGTAGCATCGGGAGTGGACAGAAATCTATCAACGGGGAAGATTTAGATAATGTCAAGGAGTTGTATGATAATGTGCTGGACAGCTCGATAGCTCTTTCCGATGTTGCAAACTCATAATTGTAAACACTTGCCTTGACGAGTACAAAGCCAAACTGGCTGAACAATCGCGCACTGCTAAGCTATGGATACAATATCTAGAATATGTCCAGACACTGAAAATGTTCAACAGAGGTGAACGCCGTGGCGATTGGAATCTCCACCTTATTGCTGTCAGTAATATGTTGAACCTCTTCGCTGCCACGGGACATGTACACTACGCTAAGAGTTGCAGGTTGTATCTGCAAATGATGCTTCAGCTCCCCGAGAAACATCCGTGGTTGTATGATAGGTTCTTCTTTGATGGTTTGCATGCTATATGCCGGAGTTCCAGGGTTTGGGCAGACCTTTCAAGTGACCTTGTGATTGAACAAGTCCTCATGCACTCAATTAAAAGTTGAGGTGGACTAACGCGGGGTCATGGGGTGACCGAATCAGTGCATCAGGAGTGGATTTACACCATGCATAAATGCGCTGAAATACACGAAGCTATGACAATGCTGACTCACATGAAACTCAGTACCAGCGAACAACATGTAGACATGGGCACTACTCGGCGTAAACGAGACAACACCGACATGATGAAAATACTAGAGTGGTTTGACTTGTACGATCCTTTAGATGAGAATGAAAGATTGCACTCCCTGTCCTCCGGATTGTCATCTTCCTTGGGTGATGGTATTAACTGCAACAATACCAAGTCGGTATGGGCGGAGATTCACTCTAAACTAAACAATATTGTTGTTTCTAATGCCTCCATCAAAAGGAGTGATCAAATTCGCACTTTAGACCATTTGAACCCCGGGGTGAAGTTGGATAACCAGAGGGTATCAATAGATCCATCAGCTCTGTTCACTCGATTTTTTGATAGCTATTGCTCAGAGGGAGCACAACGTGGCACAGTTCTTCGAGTATGAACTGAATGTGATGCCATCAGCCCTCTTCAAAGACTTCTTTCTCAGAAAAGCAAACAAGGCAGACCTAGCAGCTGCGATAACAGATCGAGTAGCTCTTTCGAAGCCGCCATCTGATTCCGTGTACGTGCTTGACGGAGGGGCTCTCCTTCACAGAGTCAAATGGAAGGCGGAGGCTACCTACTTGGAAGTAGCCCATCAGTATTTTGGATATGTGGCCAACAAATATGGGCAGAATTGCTGTGTCGTCTTCGATGGTTATGGACAGCGTCCAAACAAGAAGAATCCTGAGCATAGAAAGAGAGCTGTCAACGTGTGTGCCGATATCCGTTTCACAGACACCATGACTGCACGCAAGAACCAGGAATGGTTCTTGTCGAACGAGAATAACAAAATGCAGTTCATAAGATTGCTGTCCACATTACTGAGAGCGGGTGGACATACTGTTAACTGCAGTTCGGGCAATGCTGATACCCTGATTGTTGAAAATGCCATCAAACTTTCATCTCAAGGGAATTCAGTTGTCATTGCCGCAGATGATACTGATGTACTAGTGCTATCCGTTCACCATTGGAATCATACTTCGGCTAATGTTTATTTCCAATCAGAAGCACGGAAGTCACATAGGGGTGGGGAGGCATGGAAGATCACAGATATAATAGCGAAGATGGGAGAAACAACTAGGCGACACCTCCTGTTCATACATGCATGGAGTGGGTGTGATGTTACTTCGGCACCGTTTGGTCATGGGAAAACACAGCTTCTCAGGAGGTTAGAAAAGTCAAGGAAGATTCAGAAGATATCAGCAACAATGCACGACAGCGCCGTATCTCAAGCAGAAATTGGAAGAATCGGCGCTGAACTGTTTGTTATGCTGTACCCTGCAAGCAGTCAGACACATTGAATGGATTGAGATACTCAAAGTTCATGACAATGGTCACTTCCAGCAAGACAGGAATCGAACCTCAGAAACTACCTCCAACTGAACGTGCGTCATACTTTCTCAGCCTGCGAGTCCACCTACAAACGATGGAATGGAAGCAATTGGATATTGATATCCTAGATCCTCAGAAATGGGGCTGGGAAATTCTCGAAAATGAGTTGATACCCGTGATGACTGTCCTGGATGCAACGCCTGAACCTCTCCTGAAATTTCTATGTTGCAAATGCAAAATGACCCTCAAACACCCCTGCGGAATGAATATATGCTCTTGTAGAAAGAACGCAGTCAAATGTGTCTCTGCTTGTGGAGACAGTCCAGGGAAGAATTGCCTGAACTCCAAGCCGGTTGAGATTGGAGACGAAACTGGCGACAGCAGAGGGCCTTGAGGAACACTAGCATGATTTCAGTCAGATCTCATCTTGGGATTTAATCATTGCGAAGAATGTTGATCGATATCATTCTTCGCCATCTCAGGAGTTATGAAAAACATCGGCAGCAGAATTATAGCTCGTTTTTCTGTTCTATTCAGACTCAACTTCGTATGGGTGTGAAAATTGAAGAAAATGGTATTTTGGGGCCACTTCCCTAACAATTGTGAATTTTCTCATTCATTTTTCCGCTTTATAGGATTGGCATTCGTGCTTAAAGTACGAATGATGCACAAAACTTCTCCAGATCTCACACAAAATATCAAGACTATTGAGAAATTGATGCCACTAAAGATTTTTTTTTCTATAAAATCCCTCCTTGCGGCCATCTTGCATGAAAAATGTTTCCCAAAGTGGATTTTTGCAGATTCTGGATATGTTGTTCCCAGATAAATTCTGCGTCGAATGACACCAAAATCAGCTTGTCCCATACTTTTTCCAGGTCAAACCATATTGTGCCTGGACTATAATGGAAAAATGAAGTAATTTATATTCCGACTTTTTTATTGAAAAGTAAAAACTTAGAATAAACTCCTTGTCAAAACACATGTAATGCATAATGTATTAATCCAGTGGTGTTGACACCGAAGGAGAAATTCATTCCCCACCAAAAGTTTTAAGAGAGAATTTTGTGGGCATGTGAATGGGATTAAAGATACATGTATGTAAAAATTGGCCCAAACCAAAACTTTAAGAAGAGAATCTGATGTTTGGGTAAAGATGGTTGGGGGACGGGGATGAGAAAATGGAAACTTCTTTTGCTGGAAATTGGTTTTGGTTTAATTTCATTACATACATGTGACTTTTGAAACATAAATAAATTAGAAGGGAGTTTGCTCCTACCCCCACCCCTCAGAATTTTGTAAAAGTAGGCTTTATGCCCCAAATGGTACTAACTTGGGGGATATTTTGAGGCGTGACATAATGTTAATTTCCACTAAATGTCTATGTTATCTGTAAAAAATGCTGAGTCATTATATTGTCAAAAAGTAAAAACAAATCTCGAGAAGCACTGGTCAGAATCTTTTGATATTTGCTATACAACATCCTTTGGAGGATAAGATTAAAATTTGTTCAAATCAAGTCCCTGGATGCATATTTGGGCTCCAAATGTTAACTTCGTACAATATGTATAAATCGTTTTCTTCTGATCAACCAGTGAGAATCTTTTGATATTTAGTATTTACCATCCTTATTGAGGGTAGATTCAGGTTTGTTCAAATCAAGTTCACTGGGTTCATATTTGGGCTCCCTATGGTAGCCTGAATTTCAACTTGATGAAATAAGAGGAACATTGTTTAAAAATCTTTTTTCTTTAGATCCACCAGTCAAATTTTGTTTATATTTCCTTATACAGTTTCCTTGGGTGTTATACATCTTCCAGGGTGGGGGGGGGGGGGGGGGGGGGGGGAGTTTAAGATGCAAATTTGTTCAAATCAAGTCCCTGTTTTATATTTTAACTTGGTGCAATAAAAGGAATATTCTTATAAAATTAGCTTCTTCAGAAACTTCAGTCAGAATCGCTTGATATTTAGAATACAACATCTTTAAGAGGGTCAGATTCAAATTTGTTCATATCAAGTCCCTGATGAATTCATATTTGTGCTTCCTTTGGGAGTCTAAATTTTTAACTTGGTGCAGTATGAATATAATTCTTTAGAAATCTTCTACCAGTCTGAATCTTTTGACATTTAGTATATGAATTTTTAGTGATGTCAGATTCAAGTTCTTACTGATCAGGCCATTATTACTCGGTATTCTCTGGAAATTGGTAATTTTCTGTTTTTATGAAGCATTTGTGATGATGCAATTTCCATATGTCAACTTTAGAGATGTTTGGCAGTGCTTTTCTCTCTAACCACTGCACCATTCAACTGGAAAAATAAAAGTATACAATAAGTAAGTGACAAATTGTTGGTAAAAATCCTTAACCGTTATGTCCTCAGATTAATTTTATGTTAATAACTACTGCATATATATCATCACAGCTTCAGGTGACTTAACACATAAAGGCCGATATATGAATATTACGAATGTTTAAATCTCGCAGGGAAAACATCCCTAATAATACCAGAATTAGCTGCGCTGCTTTTGGTGACGTAATGCATGAAATGCAAATGGTAGCTCCCATGACTTGCCAAATGGAGGCAAAGCTGAAACACTGAAAAGTTTACCTGTACAGGTTAACAAAAATTTAACTTTTTGAATGCACCAAGAGATGTTTATGTGATCATGCCGGTGTTGAGAAGGCAAGAGAAAATTAAACCTGTGGAAATACCAGACACAAGTGATATTGAGAGTGAAAGTTCCAATGAATTTTCAAGCGACTCTGAGGTCACAAGTGACTCTGGCAATGGCCACAATGACTGCAACTCCCACCAGTTAACTGTAACATCTGATTGGTAGGAACAGGTAACTCATAAACCTATTCAGAAATTGAATTTCTAAATTTGTTTTTGGACTGATGAAATAATCAAACATATTGTGTTTCAAAGTAACCTATTTTCAATGCAATGCAAGGTTGATAACCCTATTTTGAAAAACTGGACATTCACCGATGTTACAGAAATTTGTGCATTTATTGGTCTTCTTATATCCCAGGGCATTGTTCAGTTACTGTCTGTGAGAGGTTACTGGAGTACCAACCAATGGATCAGGGTTCAAAAGATAGCAGATATAATGCCTTGTGACAGATTTGAATCAATAATGTATTTTTTGCACCTGAATAACAATGAAAAGACTTTCCGATTGGTCACCCTGATAGAGATAAATTGTTCAAAGTCTGGTCCTTCCTGAATATGTTGTGTGCACAGTTTATTAGTAAATATAAGCCATATCATCCACTGAGCATTGATGAAAGCATGATAGCATTCAAGGGCAGGTCATCGATGAAACAATATATGCCAAACAAACCAATAAAACAGCGTTTCAAGAATTGGGTTCTTGCTTGCCCGTACACCGGTTATACACTGGCTTTTGACCCACATGTTGGTAAGGACGCTAGATCACCTTGTCTGAATTTGGGAGAAAAAGTAGTAACCAAACTGGTCTCATTCCTTCCATACAATAAAGATAATTTTATTGTTCATTGTGATCGTTATTTTTCATCAATCAACTTGGTATGTACATTGTTGGAAGAAAAAAACAATTTCTGTGGTACTATAATGATCAATCGTGTTGGGATGCCGAAAGAATTCACAGACAGAAAAAATTTGAATAAACTAACTTGCGGACAAAATGTTAGGGAAAAAGGATGGAATTCATCTTGTTGCATGGAAAGATAATGAAGTTATACATGTGATTTCATCGGTGTATCTTGCTGTTGGGACAACAACCTGCAAACGTCAAAAAAAAAATGGATAGAAGGAGGACATTCTCGTACCACCTTGTATCAAAGCCTATAACATGGACATGGGTGGTGTTGACTTGTGTGACCAATATGTTAGCTACTATTCTTTAGGATATCCCACAAATAAATGGTGGTTGAGGTTTTTCTTTCATTACATCAATGTTGCGATTGTCCATGCCTTCTTACTGTTCAAAGCAATGCATCCTGAAAGAACTTACTCAAAATACTCCCATGAAGATCAGAAGAAGTTCTACCTTGCTCCCTGTGACCAACTGACATGTGACTGACTATTCATCCAGGAAAAAGAAAATTGTAATAGAACTCAGTGTTGTACCTTCATATTGTCGAGTGGAACACAGGTATGAGAAATTCTTACGGCGCATTCATTAGTACAGATCCTGTCCAAAGAAGATGAAAGAGAAAAAGTCACAAGGACTGCCCACCAAAAGACCTCGAGAATCACTGCTTGATTGCAAGCCTGCTGCGAACATCTTTGTCGAGACTGTTATGCTGCAAAACATGACTGAACTGCTGAAATTAGCAATTTACAGGTGAAAATACACACTTGATAAATTTACAGGTAAGTATTATCTGTAATTTCATCAGGTGTGCAATTTACCTGTGTCTTGTTAGCAGATGTTGCTTTTTTTCAATAATACATGTACAGTTGACAAAAAACTTCAATATAACCATGTTTTGACCAACAAAATATTGAAATGATCAACATTAAAAAATTCTGCAATTGTGATACTGCTGCATGTCTAAGGGCATGAATCAATATCACTAATACAATATATCTTGTTTACCTGTAATTTACCTTGACACATTCTAATTATAGTGACATTGTGGTAAAAGTGAGATACATATAAACTTAGATAATACTAGGTATCTCCATACATTTTAGTGACAAATTTTGAAGGAAAGAGACAGTGATAAGAACTTTATTGGTATTTTTCCATCATAGCTCATCTGTCCTCGGGTAAGCACCAGATAAATAAAACAGGTTGGGTGTTTGGGTAAGGGAAACGTTTTTCCAACATCTGAGCACCTCATGACATTATTATGTAGTGTGTTGTGTAAGAAATGAACAACACAAATATAAAATTCATTGTTTATTTTGTATGAATAAAATTCTTGAAATTGGAGATGAATGAATTTTCACTGATGGTCAGACTCTTCATCTGTAGCTTCAGGTATAGGTTGAAGGTCATGTGCAACTATTGCAAATTGTCACACACCAAAGTCAGATCTGTTATTATCCCCCCTCGACGAAGTCAGGAGGGGATATTGAAATGGTGTTCGTCCATCAGTCTGTCCTTCCATCACAAACTTTGTCCGGCTAACACCTCCTACAGTTTTCAATGGATTTTTACTAAATTTGATCTGAAGTATCAGTATCAAGTGTAGATATGCAAGTGGTCAGGAATTTTCGATGCACAAATATTTTGCATGGTTACAGCCCTTGGAAATATTAAAATTTCCATCTTGTCCACTTAACTCCTACATTTTTTATTGGATTTTTACGAAACATGGTCTGAAGTATCAGTATCAAAGTGTAAATGTGCATGTGGTCAGGAATTTTCACTGCGATGAATGTTGCATGGTTATGGCCCTTGGAAATAGCAAAATTTCCGCACAAATGCTTGTCCGCTTAACTCCGCCTGCATTTTTCATTGGATTTTTTCGAAACTTGGTGTACAGTATGATTATGATGTGTACATGTGCATATGGAAAGGAAGTTTTGATTCAAATAATTGTTCCCGAGTTATATATAGCCCTTGTCAACTTTGAATTTACCAAAATTGCAGGTTTTTGGAAGATATCTTCAGTTGTGATTAGAAATTAAATGATTTAACCTCCGTGACGAAGTCTGGAGGGGGATATTGAAATGGTGTTCGTCCATCCATCCATCCATCTGTCCATCACAAACTTTGTCCGCTTAACTCCTACAGTTTCCAGTAGATTTTTACGAAACTTGGTCTGTAATATCAGTATCAAGTGTATATGTGCATTTGGTCAGAAATTTTCGATGTAACAAATTTTGCATAGTTACGACCTTTGGAAATAGCAAAATTTCCCGCATAAAGGCTTGTTCTCTTAACTCCTCCTACATTTTTATTGGATTTTTACAAAACTTGCACTGAAGTGTATCAAGTGTAGATTTGCATGTGGTCTGCAATTTCCAATGCAATGAATTTTGCGTGGTTATGGTTCTTGGTAATGGCAAAATTTCCATCACAAATGCTTGTCTGCTTAACTCCTCCTGCATTTTTCATTGGATTTTTACAAGACTTGGTGTGCAGTATGAGTATGATGTGTACACTTGCATATCCGAAGGAAGTTTTGATTCAAATAATTTTACCAGAGTTATATCCAAAATTGCAGGTTTTTGGAAGATATCTTCAGTTGTGATTAAAGAAATTAAATGCTATTTGGTGAGTGGCATTATTGGGTATGAATACATGTCCAGGTTGATAATGAGATTTTTCCTATCATAACATAAAAGTTGGCAGGGATATGAATGTCGTTTGACTGTCTTGTTTATCTTGAAATAAGCTGTAAATAGTAAAATAATATACCTCATATCACAAGGAAAGAGACATTGATAAGAACTTTATTGGTATTTTTCCATCATAGCTCACCTGTCCTCAGGTTAGCACTAGGTAAATAAAACAGATTGGGTGTGGGAAACTTTTTCTCCCCCCACTGCATGTGTAACATACGTGTGTCCCGGGTGAGATAGCAGGGAGAGACAGATGTATCCCTCCCCCACCCACGTGACGTTATACATTTATAAAGTTATTATGATGTTATGCATATCGTATCAGTTTCTTTCTACCAACTAATTCATATTAACGTCATCGGAATGCAGTGTGATAAAAGTTCGATGCTCTAAAACTCTTCAACCCTCAAGCTGCCACCGTTCCCAATCGATTTCATGGTATATACCTTTGGTATATACATAACTTGTGCATGCTCTTTCCAATGGTGTCATATGATCAGTTTCTCAAAACAACGGATACAAAATGAGTTGATTGAATCAGCACATGACTCCCGATTACCTCTGGGTAACGTAATAGCTGCATGGTGGGGGGAGAAAAATCATCCTCGATGAGTCTGAGGGTGGAATGGGGAAATCTCACCCTCGGGGCAAGATATTTGAACCAGACCCTCGACAAGCCTCGGATCTGGTTCAAATATCTTGCCCCTCGGGTGAGATTTCCCCATCCCACCTCCAGGCTCTTCGGGGATCATAATATTCCAACATCTGAGCACCTCATGACATTATTTGGTAGGGTGTTGTATAAGAAATGAACAACACAAATGTAAAATGAAATGTTTATTTTGTATGAATAAAATTCATGAAATTGGAGATGAAAGTGAATTTTCTCTACTGGTCAGACTCTTCACCTGTAGCTTCAGGTACAGGTTGAGGTCATGTGCAACTATTACAAATTGTCACATCAAAGTCCGATCTGTTATTAGCTCACCTGACTGAAAGTCAGGGTGAGCTTTTCTTATCACTCTTCGTCCGCCGTCTGTCCATCCGTCGTCCTGCGTGAAGGTGGTGTTTGAGCCTCTTTTTCCTAAACCACTGGCCACATTTCAATTAAATTTCATGTAAGTAGTGGTTATATAGGGGCATTTTGATTTTTATGCAAATTAGGTTGCGGCTCTTATTGAACAGAGGGGTGGGGAAAAAATGGCCAAATTTTCTGAAAATCTTCTTCTAATGAACCACCAGTAGCAGAGACTTGATATGAGGTATGCAGAGTCCTTTTGAGGTTTAGAATCAAGTTTGTTCAAGAGAAGTTTGTCGGGCATTATTTGCCTTCGTTATGGGAGGGGCAAAAATTTTGGCCACGCCTAAAATTTCTATTTTCAGAACCGTAAGGTCGATTTGAACCAAATTTGATATGAGATGATAATGGGTCATAAGTAGTTGATTGATGCAAAAAAGTTTTTTCTCATTGCCCTGTGGGAACCTCGGGAGCTAAAAATAGGAAAAACCTTAAAACTGCCATATCTCCAAAACTACACGGCACAGAGAATTCTTATTTTGTATAAATCTTACTTTTATCCAGTAGAATAGAATGGTTAAAAAAAATCCCTATCGGTTTGATCACAAGGTACTTTTTTCAGGACTTTGAAAAAGTGCTGAGTCAGCACTTTTTAACACTGTAGGCAATGGGAAAAACATTAAAAAATCTTCTCCAGATCCAGCAGGCAGAATCTTTTGATATTTGGTATGCAACATTGTGGGGTGGATCTGATTCAAGTTTGTTCAAATCGGCCCCCCTGGATTCATATTTGGGCTCACTATAGAAGCTCGAATGCGAACTTCATGCATTTCAGGCAAATTTCTTCAAAAATCATCTTCTCCAGATCCAGCAGGAAGAAATCTTTTGATATTTGGACTTTACTCTAAAGTGCAGGTACAGGAACTCAGAGGTTTAAACTATGTGGATGTCCATCATATCTTCAAATCAAAATTATTTAGTCAAAATAGATTTTCCTTGGTACAATTTATGGGAGAGTACCTATAGGTATTTCTATATTATTGTTGGCTGCCTGTGCAAACAGCCAACAATGACTGAAAAAAAGCACTCTCAAGATAAATGCATACTATCAGTCGATTTCTCAAGGAAGAATAATACACTTATGACAACTTTTTCAGAGTAATAGAGGGACTGTTTGTTGCTGAGTGGGGTCATAACAGTTAAATAACTTTGTAAAGAATCAATAGGTCTTTGTCAGGTATGCACTTCAGGCCCCTTTAGACCTCTTGTTTTTGAACCAGTCAGACAAAAATGAAAAGAATGCAGGACTGAAGAAAGACTACCAAAAGAATCTTCAAGATAAAATCAAACTATTGTAACTGGAAGAACCTACATGTGTTGAGTACTATTAGTTCTTTGTAGATTATTATAGATGTATGGTATAGTTCTTTATAGATGTATGGAAACAATGTTGAACAAATAAATTCACATGTTTAGAGTTCAACTGCTGCTTCAGTTTGTTAGCTTACCTGACTGAAAGTCAGGGTGAGCTTTTCTGATCACTTTTTTTCTGTCGTACATCGTGAAGGTGGTGTTTGGGTCATTTTCTCCCAAGCCACTGGCTGCAGTTCAATGAAAATTCACATGGGTAGCGGTTGTGTAGGGGTATTTGGGTTTTTCTTCAAATTGGGTTTCTGCTCACATTGTGGAGGGGGATGGGGCCAAAATGCACAAAATTTTAAAAATCTTCTTCTAATGAACCAGCTGTAGCAGAGACTTGATATTTGGTATGCAGCTTCCATTTGAGATGTAGACTCAAGTTTGTTCAAGAGAAGTTTGACGGGCAATATTTGCCTTTGTTCTGAAAGGGGAAAGAATTTTTGCTCCGCCCAGAATTTCTTTTTTTTATACTGTACCAATGACCCAGACTTAGCTGGTGCTAACTCTTAAATTCTAGGGCCAAACACAAATTCCCCCCCCCCCCCTCCCCATCCCCAAAATTTGCATCAAAATCCAAAAAATCAGTGTCCTATATGGTCCTCCATACTTTTGTCCACTGCGCATGCGCAGTGTCAAGGAAGTACTGAAATTGGCGCCAAATCTTCATTCTTTGTTTGGCCCTTCAATCAGTAACATCTCACTGATATCTGTGCTTATAATCTCAGTTAAAATGATGCCAGACACAAAATCATGAAAGAAATGGTGGATCCAAGGATGAAATAAGAGGATGAGAGGAAGAAGCAGTGGAAGGATGTGTTCAGGGCTGTAACTTATAATTTTTATGTAAAATTATTTCATGTTCCCTAATTTCGGGGCATGGGCCTGATGTTTTCATTCTTGCTATGAAATCTCCACTGTTTGTTCAGTGTTTCCTCTCTCCCTTACCTTGATACCACCCTTGCTAATCTCCCGTGCTTTTGGTATAATTTTTTTAATTTCTTGGGAGTTTTAGCATAGTTACAGAATGTTTATTCTGTTATTCCCATGGTTACGTCCTCACCCTAGGGGTGTTTAGGCGTTTTGGTCATGCATCTACCATCCGATGTACTGCAGCTCTGGAAGACTCTGTTTTACATCGGATAGTGTTTTTAAATTGGTTACTGATTTCAGGCCATGTTTTTCAGTGCCTTGAGTCTTGTTTCCATTTTTTTTCACTTTTGTTTACTTTGACAACGGTTACTTCTGTCAGTGATTCCTTGCCTTCTGTAAGGTTCATTATATAGCCAGATACATTAATATTGTCTGTAAGTGTAACATTAATTTTTAGAAATGTTTTAAAAATTTTGTCTACACTAAGGCTTTTTTGGGATCCATTTGGGATCAGCGTTCCCTTTGGGAACTTAAGCTCATGTCAAAATTTTTTCTTTTGAATTATTTTTCAAAATTTTTGTAATGGATTATATTATTATTAAGTATCTTTGTATTTTCAAGGGTTAGTGCGAGTACTACAGCTGTTTAATATTTTTTAAATATGAAAGAATATTGTTCAAATTGTAAATCGAGGAAGTCTTCCTCTGATTCTCATGCTCATTGTATTTGTATTTGTCACTGTACTCACACTAATTCTTGCTCAGTGTGTGCCAATTGGGATGACAAACATTGGAGACATGCGTCACGGTATATTGTTAGTGGTGAAAGGTCCATGCTGGTCCTCTCACCACAGGATCACTCGAGTTTTTCAGTCTCTTTTTCAGAGAAACAAGAACAGATGATGTTTCCGTGATGTCTTCAGGAAGTGTGCTGCCGTCTTCGCAATCAAATGAAGAGCTAGCGGAAAAAGTGCTCAAGGAAATTCGACAAGTGCCTAGATCCTTAGTAGGATTGACGACCTTGTCGCCAGCTAGCTCGCCCGGCGAAGCTATCACTTGTAAAGTAGGTGATGTGACGCCGGGTTCGTCCGTTGCGGTCCAGGAGAGGAGAAGGGGTGTTGCGAGCACTATAATCTCGGATCACACACACCCGGCGACGACGGATCGGAGGATGGATCAGAGGAAACCAGTCAATTCAGTCCGATAGCTAGCTCGTTCAGGTCTACCCGGACCGCGAGCGAGAGAGGCCCCTCTCTCTTACAACAACATCTGGGGCCAGATGTTGTTGTACATAACGTTCGTCAGTCGGAGCATACGTCCACTCCTCCTGCTCGGGACCCTCCGTCGCATAGAAAGCCGGGGGCGGCTAGTCTATTGGCTTCCTCTTCCACATGCCAGCACACACGACTGCACCTTGGCTACGTGACCTCAGATATCCAGCCTGCTTCACCTACCAAGGATTCCACGTCGACCAGGTCACTCCATCTGGTAGCCAAGGACACGAGGCCTTACCAGTCGGAACGTTCGCCTAAAAGAATTATGCAAGAGGCACCGTCCCAGGAGCTTCCAGTGGCTAAACAACGTAAGACCTCAGCTTCACAGGTCTCCGTGACGGACTTGCTATCGCAGATAGTGCAACTCATCGCAGCATCCCAGCAACCTTCGGAAACTCTTTCAGATCAGGAACTGTCTGAGGAAGCTGGGGCGGTACGCTCCCCTGCAATGTCAGATAGGGATGACCGAGATTCACATTTGGTACAGTCGGATGGTGAAAGGGAATCTGTGGAGCTGGATTTTTCCCTTCCAGAACAACATAAGGTGGCCGTAGATTTCATCTGGCAACACCTTCCAGAAGTTGTTCCTCCGGACCAGAGAGCTGCAATACCAGATAAGAGACTGATAGCGTCACTGGACACAGACTTTTTCGGCCGGACTTGGGACGTCGCGGCTGAATTTCCGGCCCAGTCCAGAAGTGTCTCACAGATGTTTGAATTGCTGAATGACGCTATTTTTAGGCTAGCCTCTAAGACTGGCAGATCCAGTTTCTTGTCGCAACAAGCTCTACGTCTGCCGTTCATCAACAGTAGAAATAAAATTGAAACGGCAGGACAGGGCGTTCCGAGAGTTCCTCTGTGTTTAGACGACCAAGCAGAAGACTTGGAGTTGTCATTGCCGCCGTCTATGACGATTCTCTCCAGTACACTGGAGACGACAATCTCGTCTAACAGAGCCAGTTTAGTCGCCTTATCTTACGCAGATCACCTTACCAGAGCGTTATCACAACGTCTCGATGGTAAAGAATTCCAGGATGTTCAAACTTCCTTGAGAGTTCTTTCGAGGGCAATCGCATATTTCACGTATCACTCTGCCCTTTCAGTGGCAAATTTGGAGTTAGTCAGACGTGAATCTACCCTCGCTTCATCCACTAGGGTGGATTCTAAGGTGAAAAACTCACTTCGAGTCGCTCCGGTTTCAGGAGAACTTCTCTTCGATGGTAAGCTTTCACTAATCTACAATCAGATTACCAAGAAAGCTTCAGACTCTCTGCTTTTTTCTGCTCCATTTCGAAAAAAACGGACTCAGCAGAGAGGAGTAAGTCAGGAACTTCTGGGGCGAGTACGTCCAAGGGAAGTTCCTATAGAGGATCTACTCCAGAGATTGTCAGAGTAGCGACTCAGGTAGAGGACGTAATGCTGGTCGAGACAACCGGTCAGATGCCCCTAGGTCGACTGGTCGAGGTGCGGGTCGGGGAGCATTTAGTTTCTCCTCCCCCAAGCCTCGCAGGTCCAGAAGTTGAAGGTCAGAACCTCTATTGCGCTCCAGTGGGTGGAAGGCTGTCGAGATTCTTAACCAATTGGTTGTCAATTACGGACGGCCGATGGGTTCAGGAGGTTATTTCGGAAGGTCTAAAAATGTCCTTCAGAGAAAAACCTCCGTTAACGTGAAGTCCACAATGGACTCAGCTTCTGTTAAACCTTCAGAAGAGAGATTCGCTTCTATCAGAGGTGCAATCTCTTCTGGAGAAGAACACAATAGAGGTCATAGAAAACCAGGAATCCCCCGGTTTTTACAGTCACCTGTTCCTGGTACCAAAACCAGACGGCTCGTTCCATCCATTTATAGATCTAAGCTGGATAAACAAGCTGATCGTGGCTCCGAAATTTTATATGGAGACCACTCGATCGGTGAGAGTGAGCATTTGAGTGAACGACTATGCTGAGAGCATAGATCTCGAGGATGCGTACTTTCACGTCATTTTACATCCAGCGTTCAGAAAGTACCTTCGCTTCGCTGTCCTAGGAGTCGTTTATCAGTTCCGAGCAATGTGCTTCAGACTGAATCTAGCGCCCTGGGCCTTCACTCGAATAATGAACTTGGTAATGACTCATTTCCGATCTCATTCGTCTGCGGTAAAGTCGGCCTACTTGGACGACATTCTTCAGAGGTACTGCGACAGATTAACGCTTCAGAACGATGTTCAGAGTCTGCTTCAATTGCACCGACATCTCGGTTTCATAGTAAACGAAAAGAAGTCGGATCTAGTTCCGTCCAAGTCGTTCATTCACTTGGGAATGAGCTTCGAGTCGCACAACAATCTGATTCGTCTGCCGTTACCCAGAGTGAAATTAGTCAGTTGTTATGCTCGCTTTTGTCTACACTCAGATGTAGTAACAGCGAGAGAATTTATGCGACTGATAGGTTTGTGCGGAGCTGCCGTGGACCATATTCCGATGGGGCGCCTATGCACTCGTCCACTCCAGATATTTTTTACTCAGAATTGGAGTGTGAAGATTCATTCGCTCGAAACGAACATCGTCTTGTCGAACCAAGTAAAACAAGAGATTCAGACTTAAGCAGATATTCAGTGGTTAACTCAGGGAGTTCCACTGCAACTGCCGGATCCAATTTTTACGATTATGACGGATGCGAGTCAAACAGGTTGGGGCGCGACACTGAACCCAACAGATTCGAGGTGCCAGGGTTTTTGGGATCCGCAATTCCTGAACAAGCACATAAACATCAAAGAGATGATGTCAATTTGGCTTGCACTACGTCATTGGATGAACATTATTCAGAATTCACATGTTCAGATACTGTCCGACAATTCGACAGTAGTAGCGTATATTCGGAACCAGGGAGGCACTCATTCCATTCCGTTGTTCAACTTTACGGAAAGAATCCGTCTGTTTGTCCTAGAGCATCAGGTTTTTCTGTCGGTCCGTCATATTCCGGGTCGTCTGAACGTTCTAGCGGTCTCCCTTCCTCAGAAAGGTTGTATGTTGCCTTCAGAATGGACTCTCAACAAACGAGTGTTCAATCAGATCTACTACTAATGGGATCGTCCGATGATATACTTGTTTGCGTCTCATCTCAACAATCAGTTGCAGTTGTATGTGTTGCCATGCCCAGATCCTCGAGCATTTGCAGTAGATGCTCTCTCGATCTCTTGGGATGGAATGATAGGATACGCGTATCCTCCAGCTCGGTTGATTCAACAGATATTGCTAAAAATCAAGCAATCTCACTGCAAGATTCTGTTGGTAGCATCTCTGTCACCCCACAGACCATGGATAAATCTACTCAGGTGTCAGTTATGGGACATTCCTTCGTGGGAGGACCTTCTTTCACAGGGGAAATCGCACACACTGCATCACAACCCGCAAGGTCTAGACCGTCACGTATTTCCGTTGTGTGGTCCTTCTTGCACAGCAAGCAATTTACAGGACGAGCAGTGGACGTAGGAGGACCTCCTCTTCGCTAAATTATGCTGCTAAGTGGAAGGTTTTCTCAGGTTGGTGTAAGGGATCATTCTATTGATATTTATGATCCCTCCATTCCAGACATTGCTAATTTTTTGGTCTACTTGTTTGACGAGATCAAACTGTAGCCAATAACTATTAAGGGTTATAGGTCTATGCTATCGGATACTTATGCTCATCATGATAGCTTACAAATTGGATCTAATGTCTCTTTATCAAAGTTAGTTAAAAACTTTTCGATAAATAGACCTAGAACCCGTAGGTTAATTCCTAAGTGGAATTTAGCTTGGGTTCTTCTGAAGCTACAAGAAGCGCCATTTGAACCCCTTGATACGGTAGACTTCAAATACTTATCTTGTAAGACAGCTTTTCTCTTAGCCTTCTCTTCTGCTAGAAGAGTCTGTTGATGATTTTCACTATCGTAGTGTTGGTAATACTATTACTTTGACGACTAATGCGGAATTTTGGGCTAAGAATCAGGCTCCTAATAAGTACCCTGAACCTATTGTTATTAAGGCTCTTCCGTCCTCAGATGGCCATAGGCCTTTGCTGTGTCCAGTTAGAGCTATGCGTATTTACAAACGTAGATCTGAGTTTATCAGAAAGGGACGAAAACGTTTCTGCCTAATAGAAGGGACATCACGGTCCATTCTATTTCAAGGTGGATTCAATTGACTATTCGTACTGCTTATAAAAGATTATCTTCTTCTCAGCAGTCTGTGCTTAAGATTTCAGCACATGAAGTTAGAGCGCTGTCTACATCTTGAGCTTATGCTAATAGTATTGCTATTACCAATTTGATGAAGGCTGCATACTGGTCTCAGCCTTCTACGTTCACAAATTTTTACCTTAGAAATATTGAGTCTATTTCTGGCGACCTTCGTTGTTTAGGTCCTTTATCTGTTGCTCAGAATGTCGTCCACTAAACAGTTGCAACTATAGTTATGTAGGCTTTCTGTTCCAGCAGTGACTCTGTCCTGCTGCCCTCTTCGTTCTGGGGTGATTGACTCAGAGCAGGGGGAGGGGGGGGGGGGGGTGGATTGTGTTTCCTTATATCACCTGCTTTATAGTGAAAAGCAAGGGAATACCTCCTCTGGAGTCAGTAATTCCGAGTCGGTGCTGGGATGGTTTTAAAGTGTACAGCTAATGTTTATCTCATTTATGTAATATTTTTAAAGTGTAGCTCGGTGTGAAGCATTTGTATATGTCACATGTCATACAAGCGTTAATATACAATCCTCGGACACTTTCAAATGAGTATAAAGAGTCTCATTCTCTGGACTATCTTTATTTATTGGCTTTCCTTTAAAAAAATTAGTATAATGGGTTATACTGGATGTTAATTGAGATCATTGATGTTATTGTGCTCAATTACGGATTGGTAATATGTCTTTCTTTTTTTGTATAAACAAGAAAGATATATGTAAATCCTGTTTCTCCTTTTCTCCTTGAGGGGATAATTCTGTTTATATGTAATTGAGCCTATTGGATTTTCCTTTATGTCCTAGGCCCTCCAGCTTTTTTTCTATTCAGCTAAGTCTGGGTCATTGGTACAGTATAAAAATATGAAAAAATTTATAGTAATTTATATATTTTTTATACTTACAATGACCCAGATGGGGATGGCCCTCCCATGAGTTGGGAACTCATACCTCCCCGCTGATTATATAACATTTACCAGGCACTGGTTGTAAGAATGAAGATTTGGCGCCAATTTCGGTACTTCCTTGACACTGCGCATGACAAAAGTATAGAGGATCATATAGGACATTGATTTTTTGGATTTGGATGCAAATTTTGGGGATTGGCGGGGGGAGGGGGCAAAATTTGTATTTGGCCCTGAATTTTTAAGAGCACCAGCTAAGTCTGGGTCATTGGTAAGTATAAAAAATATATCAATTACTATAAATTTTTTCATTTTCTGAACCGAGAGGCCAATTTGAACCAAATTTAATATGAGGTATTATTGGGTTATAAGTATTTGATTTATGCCAGAAAAAATTTTCCTGCAGCCCCGTGGGAACCTCGGGAGCCAAAAATAGAAAAAAACGAAAACGTCCATATCTCCAAAACTGCACGGCACTAAGAATTTTTATTTGGTGTGAGGCTTCCTTGGGACCAACAGAAAGGAATGGTAAAAAAAAATTGCCATTGGTTTTGTCATAAGGTACTTTTTCGGGACTTTGAAAAAATGCTGAGTAAGCATTTTTTAACACTGTGGGCAGTGGGAAAAAATTAAAGAATGGTTTGCTTCCAAACCACTGCTCCAAAAGCTTTCATCTTTTACATATAACATCTTTGGAACATTGATTCACATATTTGTTGAAATCAAATCCCTCGGTCCATATTTGGGTTCCCTATGGAAGCCCAAATGTTCAAATTAGTGCAGCATGAGGAATATTCTTTAAAAATCTTCTTCTTCAGATCTACCAATAAGAATCTTTTGATAGGGGAGTGAGATTCAAGTTTGTTCAAGCCAAGTCCCTGGGTTCATATTTAAGCTGAAAATTTGGGGTCCAGGTCCGGACTTAGAAATTTAAATCAGCCTACCTACAATTGTTTACTGCAGGTTTACTAAAGTGGAAGTCCCTAACTCAGAAAATATACTCTCTATTTTGGTCCTTCCCAAACAATTTGGGAAAGAAAAGTGGTGCAAAACCACCAAGAAAAAATAAGCCAAAACTGGGTCGAGTGCTACCGGCGCAGACCCAGTAGGGGACGCTCTCTTCCAAGTACAACTCCACGACTTCCGTTGCCAGTGCACATATACGTCGCTAATGACTCATTTTTTTTTCGTCCTCCATGTTGACGAGACGTTCTCAGCACTAGTATCAGTGATCATCCTGATTGTGTGTATCCTGCCTCAATTTGGATCAAAGTATCCTTTTCTTATCAGGAACTGTTTTTGATTATATTCTCTATGCAATTATTTATCCATAATGTATTATATTTTCTTTTCTGAGTCGCGCGCGATTTTCGTGAGCCATGAGGTTTCAGACTTTAATTGTCACAATTATAGTAAATGTTAAAGTTTTTCATTTTGTTAATTGTGTTAGAGTTAGGTGTCAGCGGGATACCTTTATTACAGATTCTCTTCTCTCCTTTGAGAGTGGTCTTTCTCTTGTTTGGTTCCCGGTCGACCGTCTGTGTCTGTTGTTCTGTCACCTTTCTCTCTTCTTTGGGGGCGTTCTTCTGTTTTCTTCTGAATTCACCTTCTCTGCTTCTCTCACTTCTGTCATGCCCAGGACTATTCCTTGTGGGCAATGTTTGCTTCCTAAGCATGTGGACGATTTGCATGCTTCATGCTCCTCTTGCAATGGGTGTTCGGCCGATCGACCCTGTGGTCTTTGTGGATCGTGGTCATCCACTTACTGGGCTTCCGTGAACCGTGTTGTGCATTATCGTGGCCATGCCTCCCGCTCCCACGGGAAAGGGGAACACGGTCTGGTGAGAGTTAGTCCTCCTCCCTGGGGGATGTGCAGTCTATTCCTGGAGTGGATACTGCGTAGCCGTCGAATTGTCTGGTGAAGAGGTGCCTGGTTCCGGGACTGCTGTCCCCTCCAGTCGACATCTGAGGCTGTCACTAGGGTTGTGACTCCTCCTTCGGAGCCGAGCAGGGGTGCTCTCTCCACAATTCCACCAACCTCAACAACTCCCGACATATCTACTATTACTGCTGTTCCGTCTGATACGTCTTCGGTTTCAGCTGGCCTCGCCTTATCCCTGCAGGGATGTCTGGCAGTGTGGACGTGGGATATCGGCCTCAGCATTCCCTGGCTTCAACTCGGTGAAGTTGGAAGGGGCTGCCGGCCGAACCCTCTACTGTGGTCTATGCGCCGTCATTGGATTCGGATGTTCATGGTGGGGCCACTATGAACTCCGTGGCAATTCCGTCCACTCATTCTGGTCACATGACCAGTTTTGCGGGACCAACGCCTTCTGTGCAGCCTGGACCTTCTGCCCCGCAGAGGTCCACGGCAACTCTCCTGAGTTCCCGCTATGTTGATCCTCGGGGTGTGTTGTACCCCTATACACATCTGCCCTCAGATGTTTCGGCTGCCACCTGTCGCCTCGCTTCGGGTGTATTTGAGGATCGTGACCCTTCGCTGGTTAAGAGGGTCAGGTGTGAAGCCACTTTGCCGGTTCGTCCCCATGTCGAACCGGCCGACACGGGCAGTGAGCTTAGGGAGGCCCTCTCCTTACTCACTCAGGTTCTGTCCAAGAGCCTTCCCATTGCTTCCAGTGAGGCAGCAAGTGGTTTCCAGGCGCCCCCTATGGCCCACCTCCCGGGATTGGAAACAGGGTGCTTTCTGATCCCCCTGGTATGCCTACACCATGGGAGGCGTCGGCTGGTTTGCCCACGATGGGCTATGTGTCTTCCGACTCAGGGGAGGAGTCAGACATACCTGATGTCGAGAGCCAACAGTCTTCTGACTTGGGGGCAGCTCTTGACTTTGTGTTTGGGTTCCTTCCAGATCTCAAACCATCAAACCAGCTGACAGTGTCAGCCAGGCCGCTATCATCGGTCGCGTGCCTACAGCCTATGGAGCAACCTGCTTCTGGACGTCAGTACAGGTGGTTGAAGCATTTTCATCTTTGGACTCTAAGCTGAGTTCCAAGGCTATGAAGGCTCCGTTCTTCAACAGGGTTGACACCTTTTTGCCTCCGGCACTTTATCATTCCTACGATTCCGCCAATCCGTCAGTCTTCCAGACTTTGACGGTTTTGGATCAGGACTCCAATTCCCTCGGGCTTTCCAAGCCCAAGTCGGCCGTCATTCCTATGACGACTCTGGAGTCCGTGTTGGGCTTATCAAGAGAAATGCTGGGTATGGTTTCTCTCTCAGATCACGTCATCTCTGCCTTAGCTGCTTATCTGCCCCCAGATAAGTTTGACGATGTACAGGCTCCTTTGCGTGTGCTGTCCAAGGTGCTCATGCATCTTACTCACACGCATGCCTGTAACACGGCTAATTTGGAACTAGTTCAAAGGGACTCTGTGCTGGACACAGGCCGTTCCCTTCCTGAGAGGCGCTGCTCTTCGATCTGCTTCTTTGGCAGGTCCGCAACTGTTCCATGGTTCCGTGTCGACGGTCTGGGATGACGTCCTACGTCATTCCAAAGATCAGCTGCTGCTTCGTCAGCTTGATCAGCCTTCTGTGGGAGGCAGGGGCCGTTCAAAGCCTAAAAAGTACCCTTCTGCTTCCTCTTCGAAGCAAAGGGCTGATCCTTCTGTCACCGCTTCTACTTCTTACTCACAATGTAAGGGTAAGCATCGGCAGGCTAGAGGGAAGTCTCAGGATTCTTTCATACAGCAGAGGAGGTGGTTTCTCCTCTCGCGTGCCTCGTCGGGGCTCGAAATGAAGGTCCTCACCTCGATTCGTCCCAGGTTGGAGGAATGATAGCAAGAGTTCGCAGACAGTTGGGCCACCATCACATCCGATCCTTGGGTGTTAGATTTTGTTCGGTCTGGGCTGCAAATATCCTTCTGGAGGCACCCCACTCTGTCCAGAGTGCCTCTTCCAACCACAGTTCCTTCAGACGTTTTACGTTGGGAACTTTTGTCCACGGAGATAGACAATCTCCTGGCAAAGGGGCGGTCGAGGTCGTCAAGAACATTCAGTCAGTGGGGTTTTATTCCCGCCTGTTCTTGGTGCCGAAGAAGGACGGCCGACTCCAACCGGTTATCGATCTGAGTATCCTGAAGCAGTCTATCATTGCTCCCAAAGTTCAGCATGGAGACTTTCAGGTCGGTCCGACATTGCATTCACCAGGGAGATTTCGCTTCCAGCATCGACCTGCGAGACTCTTACTTTCACGTTCCGATTCATCGGGCGTCGTGGAAGTATCTCAGGTTTGCGTTTCTGGGGTGAGTTTACCAGTTCAAGGCCATGCCTTTCGACCTCAACCTGGCTCCTTGGGCTTTCACCCGACTGATGTCGCATGTGATAGTCTTCCATCGCACACAGTCCAGGGTGACTACTTAGGCATATCTAGACGATATCCTCCAGAAGCATTCCAATGCTGCCTTCCTGGAGTCGGACACTCTGTTGAGCTTGCTCATGTTGCTAGGATTCAGAGTCAACGAGGAGAACTCGTGGATCTGGTCCCTTCTCGGTCGTTTTGTCATCTGGGGATGGCCTTCCGCACTCAGTTCAATACGGTGGTTCCCCAGGCCAGGGCTGTGATTCTCTCAGCTTTTGCTCTGACTCTGTCCCAGTCCACATCCGCAACAGCACGGAGTATTCTCCGGCTGCTCAGTCTCTGCGGTTCGGTGACGCATCTCATTCCTCTAGGTCGGCTTCATGTCAGACCTCTCCAACACTTTCTGCTCAGTCGTTGGAGGCCGAATATCGATTCTCTGGATCTGGTGCTTCAGTTACCAGAATCTCTTCATCCTCACCTTCTCTCCTGGATGGATGTTCAGTGGATTACGCAGGGTGTCCCGTTGGACTTACCCACGTCCGATCGCATTCTAACAGCAGATGCCAGCTGGGGTGCCATGTTGGATCCTATAGGTCTTTCCCTTCACAGGATGTGGGACCAGGATCAGGCAGCTCTACACATCAACCAGAAGGAGCTTCTTGCTCTTCTTCTGAGTTTCAGGCAGTGGATCCCTCACCTGTCGAATCGCCAGGTCCTTCTGTTGTCCGACATTTCGACAGTGGTTGCTCACATTCGGAACCAGGGCGGCACGCACTAGGTTCCAATGTACGAATTGGCTCGGGATCTTCTACTGCTCGCTCAGGATGTCAATGCCGGGGCCAGGGTGGTGGTTCGTCACATTCCCGGTCGTCTGAACGTCCTAGCCGACTCCCTGTCCCAACGAGGCAGGGTCATTTCCACCACGTGGATGCTCCACTGGGCAGTGTTCCAGTCTCTTTGCGATCTCTGAGGTCGTCCCCACATCAATCTCTTTGCGACTTGTTGGAACCATCAGGTGGACACTTTCGTGTCCCTGTGTCCAGATCCTCTGGCTTTTGCCGTGGACACCCTGTCACTCGATTGGAACGGTCCAGTCGGCTACGCCTTCCCACCGGTTCCGATTCTGCCTCAGGTTCTTGCCAAAATTCGAGCCTGTAGTTGTTGAATCATTCTGATCGCTCCCCTGTCGCCTCAGCGGGTGTGGATCAATCAGCTCCGCTCTCTGATGGCGGCGGTACCGGCACGTCTCCCTGTACGTTGCGACCTTCTTTGCCAAGGTCACCCGAGGAGGTTTCACGTCGACCCAACTTCATTGTGCCTTCATGCATATCTTTTGTCAGATCCTGTCTCCTCTGTAGAGGTTTTTCGAGATGAGCAGTGGAGTTGATTTCTTCTTCAAGGAGGCACTCCACTGGTTTAGCTTATGCAGCTAAGTGGATGGTCTTCTGTCGATGGTGTGCCGATCACTCTGTTGATTATGCCAATCCTTCGATTTCACAGATTGCGGAGTTAATGGTATACCTGTTTGATTCTCGGGGTCTCCAACCTGTTACCATCAAGGGTTACAGGTCCATGCTTTCAGAGACCTTTTCTTATGTGGGGAAGCATCGTATCGGCACTAATCCTTACCTCTCCAAGCTTGTTTGGCACTTTTCTTTGAAAAGGCCTCGGACTTTGCAGCTTACCCCACGATGAAATCTTTCGTGGGTGTTGCTTTGCTTGGGGGGGGGGGGGGGGGGGGGGGCACCGTCCGAACCTTTATCCCAGGTGGATATGCGTTTTCTCACATATGAGACAGCTTTTCTTATGGCTTTTGCTTCTGCCAGGTGGGTTAGTGAGCTTCATGCCCTCTCGGTTGACCCAGGCTTTTTCAGGAGCTCTCCCAACAGTGTTACTTTTACCACTGATTGCTCCTTTCAGGCCAAGAATCAGATACCAGAGACTACTCCACCTCCTATCTGTATCAGGGCTCTTCCTTCTGTTGAGGGTAATTGCCCTTTGCTCTGTCCAGTTCGTGCTCTTCGCATTTATCTCAATCGGGACACAATTCATACGGAAAGGCAGGAAACGTTTTTTTCTGTCTCTTATTCCTGGTCGACAGAAGATCTCTCCTCAATCCATTTCTCGATGGAATTGTCTCGCTATTCGCGTGCCTTACGCTCGTTTAGCAACTGGCGATTGTATTACCAGTCGTATTTCTGCCCACGAGGTGCGTGCATTGTCTACCTCTTGGGCTTATTCTAACTCCGACAAGTTGTCGGATGTTATGCAGGCAGCCTACTGGAGAAATGCGTTTTTTTCTGTCTCTTATTCCTGCTCAACAGAAGATCTCTCCTCAATCCATTTCTCGATGGATTTGTCTTCCTATTCGCGTGGCTTATGCTCGTTTAGTAACTGGCGATTGGATTACCAATCGTATTTCTGCCCATGAGGTGCGTGCATTGTCTACTAAAAATTTGCAAGACGTGACGTCCTATTTTTTATTCGGCTCCTTTTTACACCCACCCATCCACTACGTGCAAATTTTCTACCACCGTTCTCAGACACCCACCCACCCCCCTACCCCCCCCCCCCCCCACTCTCCCATTAAAATCCGAAATAAACTTACCCCAATTGCCCTGGTGGGGGGCACAATGACGCTGTGTGCTGAGTCGTACTGCACGTCGAGGTGCACATGTCTTCAGCAGTACCGCTGTAGTACAGTCGTGGGTTATGATGTTGAAGAGCTGACAGCTGCTCGTCATTGCTCGGTGGTTCTCCGGGTACTCTGGCTTCCTCCACCCGTAAACCTGTCACCGACACGATATGACCCTGGTTGTTAAAGTGTCGTTAAACACCAATAAATAAATCAATCAATTAATAAAGAAATAACTTGGGTTGAATTTAGTGCATCAGAGAGAATTTTCCTTTCTCAAAATATTGTCTGCACATTTTCTACATTTCGAACAAGACACCCACCCCCTACTAACGTGTGACATTTTCCCAGATTAAGCCCAATATTCTCACATATAAAGCCTCTTGATGTTGTATTTATGTTAAGAGTCTGATGTACAACATCATCTTTAAGGTTTGAAACACAAATGATGGTATATATTAGCTGATATATTGATATATTTTTAAAAAATTCAAAAAATTGCACAAGTTGGAAATGCACATTTTTGGCGCACTCAAGAGACCCACCCACCCCCACGTCACATCTTGCAAATTTTTGGTGGCCCCCCACCTGGTCTGGGTGGGACTTTTGGACCAAAATCCGGAAATTAGTTTTTTGGTTTTTTATGCGTTTTGGTCAATTTTAAGAAAAAAAAAAAAATTTTAGTCTGAAAATATTTTGTTTGGGACTTCGAAAATTTCGGAAAACAAAAATAAAAAAAAATCGTTTTTTTTATGCATTTATCTCAATTTTGGGACATAAAAGTGCAGGAACTGAAAATAGAAGGAAAATCCTGTGTATTGTGTGGGCACAATAGCTTCATCTAGTTGGTATATGCTTTTCTTAGGAGGGGCGTATGCAGCTTATTCAAGTCAAGTTCCTGCTTTAATATTTAGACTATCATGTCAGGTGAGCGCCCTCAGGCCACCTGGGGCCTCTTGTTATTTTTCATACTTTGAACAAATTGTTCATTTTGACAATCAGAAATTTCTACAAATTTTGGAGCATTCCTATTGTGCTGCCAATGCTGTGCATCACCTCCCCCATTTAGGGGCACATTTATAACATCAGTTGCACTAGAAAATTTGAATGGTGCATTGTCAGTACAAGGAATAATAACACTGTCAGAATCATACAAACCACGGAAACCACACTTTTATGGGTCCAGAATGACATTCTCTTGTCAGTGGACCAGAAGGAGGTGTCTTGTTTAGTTCTTTTAGATCTGAGTGCAGCATTCGACACCATTGATCATGCGTGCTTCTTAACATTCTTCGAACTAAAATAGGCATTACAGGAACTGCTCTGGACTGGTTTAGGTCGTATCTCTCTGACCGCACTCTGAGAGTGAATGTCAATGGCACTTATTCCAGTGAGGTTCCTTTGATGTTCGATGTACCCCAGGGGTTGGTTCTCAGTTCTTGGTCCTCTGCTGTCTGTTATTTATATTTTTCCACTGGGTGATATCATTCGTAAGCATGGTCTTGGCTTTCATTTCTGTGTGGACGATACACAACTGTATATTCATTTTAAAGCGCAGTTTAGACAAAATGGAGGACATCTATGTAGGTCTAGCCTGTCAGCTTGCAAAAGTATCGCGATTACAACCTAAATTTGATGGTTATACGATCTCTCCCTTGACAGCATTTCGTGACCTTGGGTATTTCGTGGGTGAGAACCTCTCTGCTGACAATCATGTCACACAGGTGTATCGGACATCCTATTATCACCTACGAAATATTAGTAGGGTGCGCGGTATTGTCGACGAAGCGATTACGAAACAGTCCGAACCTTTGTGACTAGCCACTTGGACTACTGTAATTCTAGAGTACTTATGTGGATTCATTGGCTCTAAACTGTATTTATTATTATTATTATTATTATTATTATTATTATTATTATTATTATTATTATATTGTTTATATTACAAATGTTTGTATTATTTTCATTGTCAAGATTATTCACACAAATGAGGTCCACAACCCAGCGTGTTGGCCTACTGTCAGTACTGATTCTCTTATTCATCTCAACTTCGATTTCATTGTCAAGATTAAATTCACCTTGTATATTAAATTCACCGAGAAATAACTCTTCTAGATCAAAGGTAGAGATAAATCATCCCTATTTTTTTTTTAAATAGATCTCTTATTCTTTTATTTAAATGTATTTGACAAAACACAATCTTTTTTTGTCACTTGGTAACAAGCAGACGCAATATCAACAAAGAATTCAGTATGTTTGATTCGCTATAATATTGTAACTGATTCTCATTTCTCTTTCAATTGCATGTTGTGAAATGCGCAAACTGTGCAATTGTTTTTATTGAGTTCTGTAACTGGTCATAAAAAGCAGTGTTTTCTCATACGGTATTAATAAACAACTCACGACTGAACACACACATTACAGAATTCCCTGATGTATTTGTGGAATTTACCGATTTATTTATGGGTCACTGGTAGAAATACTCCGTTCTCGTACGCCTTGTTTGAAATCCATAACGATCTGCAAAACTTTTCCGGAGAGATGGATTTGAAAGGCAAATTGCAGTGGTATTGAGGGCCTATTTGTGGTAGTCATGTAATAAGGATGTTTTCTACCATGGGAACTTGTGCACCTGCAATTACAGTTTCGATTGGACTTGTTTGCCATAGTTATCCCCCCTTTTCATCTTAGAATGTCTCAATTTTGTCTGGAGATTTTCTCAGATGTTTATGGAATGATTCCATTGAAACATGGTATGATGTTTACTACCATGAGAACCTGTGCACCTGTGATTATAGTTTCGATCAGACTTTTTGTGCCAGAGTTATGCCCCATTTTTGTCTTAGAATGACTGAATTTTGTTCAGAGATATTGTCGGATGTTTATGGGTCTATTCCTTTGAACCATGGTATGGATGTTCACTACCATGGGATCCTGTACACCTGCAATTATACATTCAATTGGAATTTCCCTTTTCGCCTTAGAAGTCCTAAATTGCCTAGAATTTTGTCCAAAGATTTTCTGGGATGTTTATGGGTCGATCCCTTAGAAACTTGGTATGGATGTTCACTGTGATAGGAACCTGTGCACCTGCAATTTTAGTTTCGATTGGATGTTTTTCCCCAGAGTTATGCCCCTTTTCATTTCAAAATGCCTGAAGTTTGTCCGGAGATTTTCTCATTTTTACAGTTCGATTCCTTTGAAACTTGGTATGGATGTCCACTACCGTGGGAGCCTGTGCATCAGCGATTATAGTTTCAATCAGACTTTTTTTTACCCGAGTTGTGCCATGCCCTTTTTGTCTTAGAATAATCATGGTGGTTGGGGGTATGGACAGGCCCATCTGGGACAGTCACACCTCTAGTTTTTTTTTGTTTTTGTTATTTTTTTTTTTTTTGGGGGGGGGGGGGGGGGGGGGGGGGTTGGAGTTTATTCAAATCAAATCCCTGGAGTCATGTATGGGCTCCCTGTAGGAGCCCGAAATTTAAATTGGTATAATGAGGAATATTCTTTAAAAATCTTCTTCAAATCCATTAGTCAGAATTTTTAGATATTGAATATGTTGCTTCCAAAGTGGGGTGAGATTCAAGTTTGTTAAACCAAGTCCCTGGGTTCATATTTGGACTCCCTATGGGAACCCAAATGTTAACTCAGTTCAATATGACAAACATTTTTTAAAATCTTCTAAGGATCTATGTGTCAGAATCTTTTGATGATTGATATAGAGCATCTATAGGAGGGTCAGATTCATGTTTGGTCATATCAAGTCCTTGAGATCATATTTGGGCTCCCTATGGGAACTCAAACTTCAACATAGTGCAATATGACGAATATTATTTAAAAAGCTTCTTCAAATGTACATCTCTGAATCTTTGATATTTGATATGCAGCATCCTTAGGAGGTTCAGATTCAAGTTTGTTCAAATCAAGTCCCAGGGTTCATATTTGGGCTCCATATGAATTTTAACTAGGTGCAATATGAAAAAATGTATTTAAAAATCTTCTTCAGATCTACCAGTCAGTCTCTTGATATCTGGTATACTGCATCTTTTCAGAGGGGGAGGGAAGGGGTGGGGGGGGGGGGGGACAAAGTAAAGTTTGTTCAAATCAAATCAATGATATTCATATTTGGGATCTCTACGGGAGCCCGAATTTTAAAGTAGTGTAATATGAGGAAGTTTCTTCAAATATCTTCTTCAGATCCATCAGTCGGAATCTTTTGGTTTGGGTATGTCAGTCTAAAATGACAATTTTTTTTAACTCACTTTGACGTAGTCAAGCTGAGCTTATCTAATCGCTCTCCGTCCGTTGTCCATCAACACTATAATTTGGACATCTCCTCCCAAACCACTGGGCCAATTCAAGTGAAAGTTTGTGTGAGTGATGGTTCTGAAAGGGCATTGCATGTTTGTTCAACTAAACATGCCCAGCTCCATAGGCAGGTGGTGGGGAAAAATGCTCCAAATTTTTTTAAAATTCTTCTTCTCATAAGCTAGTGGGTACCATGACTAGATATTTGGTATGGAGCTTCCTTATGAGGTGCAGAATCAAGTTTGTTTTGTTCAAACGAAGTATGTGGAGCAATATTTGCCTTTGTACTGGGTGGGGCAAGATTTTTGGCCCTGCCCAAAACATCTATTTTCTGAACCGATGTTCTGATTTGAACCAATTTTGGTGTGTGGTATTATTGGGTCATAAGTACTTGACTCATACAAAACAAAATTTTCCTGTGTCTCCGTGGGAACCCGAGGAGCTAAAAATAGAAATATTTTCAAACACCCATATTTCCCAAACCACACAGAACAGAGACCTGTTATTTGGTATGAAGCATCCTTAGGAGCAGTAGAACTGAATAGTCAAAAAAATTGCCATCGGTTATGTCAGGGTGTTCGCTATAGAGGGGGCAACATTTTCAGAACCACTAATCAGAATCTGTTGATATTTGGTATACAGCATCCATGGGGGGGCGGGGGGGGGGGGGGGGGGGGGAGGGAGGGGGGTCTGATACAAGTGTGTTAAAATGAAGGCCCTTGGTTCATATTTGGGCTACAGGAGCCTGAATTTCTAACTTGGGGCAATATGGGGAATGATCTTTAAAATCTTCTTCTTCAGATCCACAAGTCAGAATGCTTTCATATTTGATATGCAGCATCTTTATGTGGGTCAGATACAAGTTTGTTCAATTCGGGGCCCTGGGTTAATATTTGGGCTCCCTATGGTAGCTCAAATTTTAACTTAGTGCAATATGAGGAAATTTCTTTAAAAATCTTCTTCTTCAGACCTTAGGACCAGTAGAATTGAATAGTAAAAAAAAAAAAAAATTGTCGTCGGTTTTGTCAGGGTGTTCTGTAAGGAGGGGAGGGGTGGGGGGGCATCGAAAAAATTCCGAGTCGGCATACATGTATTTACAAAAATTTGGAAATTTTTTTTTATCCAGAATCAATGGTCAGAATTTTATGATATTTGGTATACAGCATCTAGGGGGGGGGGGGGGGGGATACAAGTTTGTCAAAATGAAGCCCCTTGGTTCATATATTTATACAGGAGCCCAAAATTTAACTGTCTTGATGTTCAGTTTTATCCTGAACTCAACTGTATTACAGAGTATTTTCTGTGGATATAATACTATAACCTGGCTTTTTTCAGGATTATTCAATAAATGTGGTGTTATATTTGCCTTTGTTGTTATTCATTCCTCTGATAATCACCTTATATTTTTGGGCATCCCTTCTAATTGAATGTATGTCCAAGGACATACCACAAAATTTTTATGATCCAGGTACAGGTAAATATAGGTAAAGTTTCAATTTTTAATTGCCATTTTACTTTTTTCATCACTTTTTCCACTTTACATTTTTTCACTACCCCAGACAACATCCAGGAAAGTGCTTGAGTAATTATCATACCAAAGCCATACCACAACTTACTCTACTTGTATAGGTATTTGCAGGTAAATACAGGTTAAGTTTCAATTCTTAAATACCATTTGATTAATAAAAATTCTTCTAATAGTAATTATTCCAGTACTTCCCCAGACAAAACCCAGGAAGAGCTAGAGTGATTATTGCAAGTATACCAAGTATTCTACCTGTATTTACCTGCAGTTACCTGTACCAGCCTTTAAGGCTGGTGCAGGTAAATACAGGTAACATGCTGGTAAGTTATAATTTTTAATTACATTCTACTTTTTATAAACTTTCTTGGTATGATAATCACTCCAGCACTTCCCTGGACATAGTCCCACATCACATAGCAGGCACTGGTATGATGTTCTCTTTTTCTACTGTTCAAATCTGTACACACTACACAGTTACGATGTTTACAGACAGGTGGCTTTGGTGGCGTTCATGTGATCTGCTGTGGCAACTAATCTGTTTTCAGTCACAAGGATCGGTCTCCCCAAAATTTTACACTCTACATGATAATTTCTAACTAAATCTTCCACTACACTTCTCAAAAATTTGCGCCAATCCAATTTTTTGTTGCTAACAGGTGATCCAGGTGTGCAGACAGGTGAGTGTTTTTTGTATAAGATAAAAGCATTTAGTGCTAATTGTCCAAGTAGAAAGAAGAATACTTTCTTTATCCATTTGACTGTCCTCCGTTCATCCAAGAACATGTAGACTCTTTGGTCAGCCATATCATCTCTGCCCATATATTTGTTATACTGAATATTGACCTCAGGTACACAGTCATGTTCCTTGCCCCGGGCACTAGTGTATGAAGTCGGTTTAGCTGAGCCTCTTGATGACAGAAATATTACTTGCTTCTTATAATGGAAATTCTTTGAAACTTGGTGTGCTTGTTTGGGGTGACCTCTAGATGGGAGCTATCGATTTATTTTCCATTTCCATTCAAAAAGGGTTGCCGCTGGCAACATTCTTTGAACTCAGTTTTGTCAGACCTCAATATTTCACTTTGGCACACCCTACAGGGCACATTTATGATTGGATTGCTTTGAAACCTGGTATGCTTGTTTGGGGTGACCTCTAGATGGAACTATCGATTTTCTTCCATTTCCGTAAAGAAATGTTGCCACTGTTAACAGCCTTTGATGAACTTAGTGCAGTTATGCATCAATATTTCCCTTTGGCACACCCTGCAGGGCACATTTATGATCAGATCGCTTTGAAACTTGGTGTGCTTGTTTGGGGTGACCTCTAGATGGGAGCTATCAATTTTCTTCCATTTCAATCAAAAAATCTTGCTGCTGGCAACGACCTTTGAACTTAGTTTAGTTGAACCTCAATATGTCCCTTTGGCACACCTTTCAGGGCACGCTTATGATCAGATCACTTTGAAACTTGGTATGCGTGTGTTCGGGGTGACCTCTAAATGTGAGCTATTTTTCATTTCCATAAAAAATTATTGTCGTTATCACCAGTCTTTGAACTTACTGCATTTGTGCAGCAACTTATCCCTTTTGCACTCTCTGCAGGGTATATTTATGAATTTCCATTAAAAAAAACCCCAAAACATTGCCACAAGCAATGTCCTTCAAACTGTTTTCATTTGGCACATCCTACAGGGAACATTTATGATTCGATTGCATTGAAACCTGTTATGCTTGTTTCGGGTTACCTGCAGATGAGAGCTGTTGATTTTCTTTGATTTCAGTTAAAAAATGTTACCGTTGGCAATGACCTTTGGGCTTAGTTTAGTCAGACCTCAATGTTTCCCTTTGGCACACCCTACAGGGCACATTTATGATCGGATCACTTTGAAACTTGGTATGTCTGTTTGGGGTGACCTCTAGATAGAAACTATTGGTTTCCTTTCTTGTCCGTCAAAAAATGTTGCCATTCGCAATGACCTTTGATGAACTTGGTGCAGTTATGCAACAATATTTACCTTTGACACACCCTGCAGGGCACACATTTATGATTGGATTGCTTGGAAACTTGGTGTGCTTGTTGGGGTGACATCTATATGGGAGCTATCCATTTTCTTCCATTTCTGTCGAAAAATGTTGCCACTGGCAACGACCTTTGAATTTAGTTTAGTCAGACCTCAATATTTCCCTCTGGCACAACCTTCAGGGCACATTTATGATCGGATTACTTTGAAACTTGGTATGTGTGTTCGGGGTGACCTCTACATGTGAGCTATTGATTTTTCTTTAGTTCCATAAAAAATTATTGTCGTTATCACCAGCCTTTGAACTTAGTGCATTTGTGCAGCAACTTATCTTTTTTGCACTCTCTGCTGGGTATATTTATGAATTTCCTTAAAAAAGAAAAAAAAATACATTCCCACTCAGCCAACATTTTGAAATTAGCAAGTTGCATCTAGCTAACATTCTTGATTTCACACCTTCAGGAGATTTGCTTATGGTCTGTTTCAGATTAACATTATATCTTCAACTTACTCACACATAATATTGTAACTTTCTATAAAACTTTTCAAAACGGTCAACTGTTTAACACATTTATCAGTATTTTTATTGAATTGTTTTCAGTGAAAAAGACTTGTGGCTTGGTTATTGGTAGTAAAAACAGAGGTGCTCTTTGAACCTAGCCACTGTTTTAACAAAGTTTTGATAGGTTTTGATAGGTCTGAGATGACTTCAATACTTAAACATAAACTGTTGGTTTCATCTTTTATGATTAGAAGATATTGTTTTTTCAATAAGCCCTTATAAGCAAAGTATCATGCAAAATAATCAAAAATTAATCATGGCTACAGCACAGATGGATGTTAATTTTTTAGAAAATGGTAGAGGTGGTCACTTTTTGATCCATGCTGGCTATAAATTCTCTGTTATTGGAATATTTTATTCGTGTCCTGGCTTATTTTATCAACTGTATACCCTTCATGGTAGTATTGATGGATCAATATTTCCATGACTGTTTGGCTTATTGCCTAACAAAACTGAACATACTTACCGCCGTTTTTTCTCGTTACTAAAAGACGCTGTCATTGAGCAAAATTTAACCCTATCACTAGTGACACTTCTAATGGATTTTGAAGTAGGAGCAAGAAATGCAGTGGTCGCTGTCTATCCTTCAATTTCAACAAAAGGTTGTTATTTTCATTTTACACAATGCATAAGGAGGAAAACACAGGCCGTTGGGCTTGCTGCAAGATACAGAAATGATGAGAACATAAAACAGCTAGTGCCTCGAGCAGCAGTTCTTCCCTTAGTTCCAATCCACCAAGTTGAGGATGTGTGGTTCAATGCTCTGGTTTATTTATTTTAAATATACATGGTCTCTTTATATGAGAAAATTCTTAGGAGACCAGGTAAAAATGTGAAACAGAGTATAGCTTAATTGGGGATTAGCGCCTATTGTTCTCCATAACATCAATTCCCACTCAGCCAACATTTTTAATCTTACCTGCTTACCCTAAAATTCAAAATGTTGGCTACGTGGGAAGACACCCAAGCAATGACCTTCAAACTTAGTGCATTTGTGCATTAACATCTTCCTTTGGCATGACTCCGAGGGCGCATTCATTATCAGGTTGTTTTGAAACTTTGTATGCTCATTCAGGGTGACAAAGATGGGAGCTATAAATTTTCTTTTCATTCCTATCAAAAACAGTTGATGTTAGCAACAATCTTTGAATTAATTGCATTTGTGCATCAACATTCTTCTATGACATGGCCGATAGGGCACATTTATCATAGGATTGTTTTTGAACTTGGTGTGCTCATTAGGTGAGACCTCTAGATAAGAGCTATTGATTAGCATTAATTTCTGTGAAAAAAGTTGTTGTTTACAATAACCTCTGAACTTACTGCATTTGTGTTTCAACATTCTTCCTTTAGCCAGCCTTACAGTTTACATTTAAAAATGCATGGATTGCTCTGACGTGCACACACAATGATGTTATGTTGAAGTTTCACCAAATAATATTGGTACCAATGATCTTCAATTTTGCCATTTCACTTATAACTTACCAAGTTCAAGTTGTCAAGTTGAGGTACAGTGTCATTGACACTTTCATTTGATGATTTGTATAGAGCATCCTTAGGAGGGTCAGGTTTAAGTTTGTTCAAATCAAGACCTTGGGGTAATAATTGGGCTCCCTATGGGAACTCAAACTTTAACATTGTGCAATATGAATAATATTATTTAATAATCTTCTTCTTCAGATCTATCAGTCAGAATCCTTTGATTTTTGATATGTAGCATCCTTAGGAGGTTGAGATTCATGTTTGTTCAAATCAAATCTCTTTGTTCATATTTGGGCTCTCTGTGGGAACTCAAATTTTAACTTGGTGCAATAAGGGGAAATTTATTTAAATATCGTTTTCTTCTGGTCTACTAGTCTCTCTTGATATTTGGTATACTGCTTCTTATGTGGAGGTCAGCTTGAAATTTGTTCAAATCAAGTACGTGAATTGATATTTGGGCTCCGTGTAAGAGCCCTAATTTTAACTTTGTGTAATATGAGAAAAAGGTTTTTAAAATCTTCTTCAGTTGGAATTTTGATATTTGATACACCCCACCCTTAGGAGGTTCAGATTCAAGTTTGTTCAAACAAAGTTCCTATGTTCATATTAAGGCCCCTATGGGAACCCGAATTTTAACTGATGCAGTATGAGGAATTTATAAAAACAATCTTGTGCAGTATGAGGAATTTATAAAAAAAATATTTTTCTTCTGATCTACCAATCATTATTTCTTGGTACTTGAATGGTATACTGCAACATTGGGGGGAGGGGGGGGGGGGGGGGGGGTGTCAGCTTGAATGAAGTTTGTTCAAATTAAGGTCCTGGAGTGATATTTGGGCTCACCGGTTATTTAAACTTTGTGTAATAAGCAAAAAAGATCCACCAGTCAGAATCTTTTACATGATTGGTAAAGAGCATCCTTAGGGGGAAGGCGTTGAGATTCAAGTTTGTTCAAATAATAATAATACATAGTTTTTACATAGCGTAAAATCACATGGTTGTGCTTCAAATCAAGTCCCTGGAGTGATATTTGGGCACCCTATGGGAACTCAGAATTTTAACTTAATGCAATATGAGGAATATTCTTTAAAAATCTTCTTTATCAGATCTACCAGTCCGAATATTTTAATATGCAGTATCCTTAGGAGGTTCAGATTCAATTTTAATTAAATCTAGTCCTTGGTGTCATATTTGAGCCCTTTGTCGGAGCCCGAATTTTAACTTAATGCAGTATGAGGAACATTCTTTAAAAACCTTTTTCAGATCTCCCAGTCAGAATCTTTTTGATATTTGGTTTGCAGTATCCTTGAAGGGGTCTGATTCCAGTTTGTTCAAATCAGCTCCCTGGGTTCATATTTGGGCTCCCTATGGAAACCTAAATTTTAACTTAGTACAGTGTGGGGATATTCCTTTAAAAATCTCCTTCAGATCCAGCAAGTCAACTGGGTGATTTTTTTTCTTTTTGTTTCATAATGAGTTTTGAAGGGGGTTTGAGTTATGTTTTACCAGCCCAAAACAATTCAAACAACAGACCCTTCCCACCCTCACTCCCCTGGCTAATTTGGGTTAACTATATTAACATGTAGATGCTAAATGTGACCTTAGATTCTTCTTTAAACAATTTTATCAGGTGAGCGATTAAGGCCCCTTGGGACCTCTTGTTACTATATAGTATCCTAGCTCATCAAGGCTTCAACTGTATAGAATGCATACAAACTGAACAATACCAGATGGAATTTTTTTCTTTTCGTTTTTTTTCGGCAGTTTGGGAAAGTGAACTGTCCTTATCTCACAAAAAAAAAATTAAATTTGTAGTAGTCTTAAGCCTGAGCACTTCATCATGATCTGAAACATTGCCCTGCTTTTCATTTGGTAACTGCAGTTTTTAGAAACTGTTATCAACTTATTGTGTCGTGATATACCACTAGTGTATTGATTAAAAGATGAAATTTCTTGAGTATAGCAACATTTCAGTATTAAACTTCCAGTAAAGTATCTCAGTGAAAAATTTTGTGAACTGAATTTTATTTTTAGGGATAAAGTATAATTTATAATCTGTAAGGCAGCTGTGTAAGGTAAGTTTTTTATGTGGAAATAATGATTAAAGATTACTGAAAATTGCTTCAAAAGAATGATTAAAAAACGGTACCTTTTACTCATATTGTTTCGCCTGCTTTAGTAGAGATGAATGTAGGCTTTATTAACCCTCTGCACACTGATGTCAAAGTCTCAAATTTTCAAGGTCCTTTTTCACATAATGCAACTAGGAATTTACCAAATCAATCTTGTTTGACAGAGCTCTGTGAGTTCTGTCAAACATGATTGAATTGGTTAAATTCCTAATTGCATTATGGGAAAAAATTACTACTTGAAGTGTCTATATTTTGACGTCAGAGTGCGGAGGGTTTATTCTGACAGCCAAATACTGTCAACACTGGTTTTAACGTTTGAACCATTTAACTGGTAGAGTGCTGGAAGCCCTATTTTGGGCTTTACTAAAAGTGACAGGCAATAACTGTCTGTAGCTACATTCTGCCTGAGGAAGCCTTTCTTGTCCCTGATATGAATCAGATTTTTTATACAATACCTTGCTCTCTGACATTTAATTGGATAGTGCCTATAAGGCACTATCCAATTAAATGTAACAGAGCAGTATAAGATGAGCTTTGATTTGTTGTCAGAAAAAACTCAGCACTTTACCAGTTAAGATATTTCTGTGAAACTTGACAAGGTTGTACCTTATCATGAACTAATTTGTCACAACCAAAACCATGCCCTATGTTGGAGATTAAGGTCCCTTACTAAAACTAGATTTCATGGCAAGTTTAAGTTTTGAGATCAAGTTTTTCAGTCAATCGGATATAACTTTCTTCCAGTTGAAGATAATTCCATGAAAATTGATGTTATGCAACTAGGTTCAAGGTCAAGGTTTGATGCTTCAGTGTTTATTGTTCTATATATGTTTGTATGATAACTTTGATCAAAATATGGGGAAATGTCAAGAAGTTGTGGGCCTTTCTGATAGATGGCTCCTGTGGCTCTCCTGAAGTGTATTAGGATGCTGTTACGATGTTCTTGGGGTGATTTAAGGTGGGAGATTGTGGTTCTCTTGCTATTTAAATAGAATTTCAAGTTGAGAATAAGTTTTGTGATCAAGTTTTTCAAACAGCTTTAACTTTCTAATCATTGAAGATAATTTTGTGAAACTGTATCGGGTTATTTAACAACATGCATCACAGTTTATCCCATAGAAGACTTGCAAATTTGTCTCGCTGCACCAAGTACTCTAATAAATGAACTAAAAGAAGCTTCTAGAATTATTTGAAAAATAATCCAAACCTTTTGTGCTTAGTAAGTGTTTATGAGAGACACACAATTGGAGTGCTGAGTCCCAATTTGGCAGATAACTAATGCAAAACCAGATTGAATGTGCTGCATTGTCTAAACTTTTTTGCAAAGTGCAGTTTAATCTTTCTTCAGATTTGGGATCATTATCACAGAGGTATGTACCAGAGAAGAACCATATACAGCAGAGTTGGAGATCATGGATTCTGAGTCCATTTTAGCCTTGATAATTGATATCAATGATCCAAAAGTTGCAGAACAGAAAAAGGTATTCATATAAGTTCATTTATCACTAGAAAAGGATTACTAGTAGACAGTTCTACAAAGCTCAGCTTTGAGGCTATAAAAACTACAAGGAACCCCGAAATACACTTTAGAGTCCATTATGGGAGTTTATATAGTTGACAAATAGCCCATCTTTTTAAGGTTGTCGATCGCTCCAACTTGTCTCCTACTGACTGCTTGGTTTCAAAATAAGACACACAGATTAAGTCTGCCAAATGGTTAATTTGCACATGATGATTAAAACTGTTAAAATTATGCAAAAGATAATGCTTGCCCACCTCTTCAACTGGTAGAGTGCTGGAAGCCCATATTTGGGCTTTTTTCTGAAGTGCAGGTGCTACAACTTAATGGCTTCATATTCTGTGGATGTGCTTCATATTATTTTTGAATTCAAATTATTTAGTCTGGGAGTATTTGCCCTGTTACAATTTATGGGAGAGTGCCACTAGGCACTCTCCCATAAATTGTAACAAGGCAAAGAGACGTGGACAAATTTGGATGACCAAAAATAATTTAGCACTCTACCAGTTAAGCAAAATGAAACCCGAAAATCACTTTTCATGCATTTCAGTAGACACTGACAGTCTTGAATCAAATTTTCCATAACTCAGTACAACTTTGATCTGGAGCTTGTTATTGACTTGTAACTGATAAACATTTAGTTGAATTTCAGTAGAATGTTTTTCAACCATTGGATGAAAGGTTTGATAACTTTTGATAAAGAAATAAGAAAATATCAAAAGGTTGTGGGACTTCTTGATAGAGGGCTCTCCTGGAGTGAACTAAAGAGAGCCACTATGGGGTGATTGTGGCTCTCCTGCGATTTTCAAATGGCCAGGCCTGATACACAAGCCTGGAGAATTCTCCCAAGCCAAAAAAGACACGAGTAAATATGAAAGAAACATGTGCATATCACCTTATTTTTTCTAACAAAATTGCATTATTTAAATTATTTTGTTTCCTTCTTTGACCTTTTTGTAGCTTCTAATTAGTCCTTGATCTTGTATGAATAGAAAACAAAACTTTCCAAAAAAAAAAGACTACTTCATTGAAAAACTAATCGGAAGTTGCAAAAAAAATACGATTTAAAAATCTTTTCTGTTCCAGCCCATGAAATTAGCCATGAGAGTAGCAATGCCGTGCTAAACCGTGGTGATTATGTTTTAGCACGGCAAGAGTATTCCGTGGACTAATGCCTTGACATCATGTCATTAATGTTGTGCATCAGTATAGTAAGGTCATACATTGAGTTTATATTCAACTCCTCGTTGCATTTAGGAATGAATTCAAATGCATTCCTGTATATTCTGGTTGCTTATTGTCCTTGAAAATAAAGTTGTTGTGGTGAAATAAACACTGATTTGACAATTATGGTGAAAAAACAAACAGTTGAAAGTTGGGGTTTAGATTGCATTGCATACAACTCTGATGAGCACGGGACGGTTGAATTAGTTTATTGTAAACTTTGCAAAGAAGTTTATGAAAAAGATTCCACGAAAATAGATCAATGAAAGATTATTTATGATCTCCCCATGAAGTTATTAGTTGACCATTTTTCCATCCAGAATAGTGATTAGCAAATGACAATCACAGAGAAAATGTTTGCATTGGCATTTTTAGCTTCCAAACAAAGCTGATGGTCCCTAAATGAAACTAGTGTGAAACGCTTTTTTCTTTAAGGGGTATTAATTGGATGGAAAAAAAAATATGGACAGCAATCTTCATGTACCCATAATCATGTACTGTAATTAGAATATTAACCCTTTACCCAACGTAACAGCAAAAACCGGCCAGCGCTATTCTCAAAAATCACCAATTAATTTTCATTATTTTTTTTAATTTTTTGTCTCAAAAACATAGGTTATGACCCCTCAGTGGAACGAGCTCGTTCCAATGAGAGGTCATAAGCTATGTTTTGAGACAAAATATGAAAAAAATTAGTTATTCAAGAATTTTTTTTTTGCAAGTGTCATCTGCTTTTCGTGTTAGATAAAGGGTTAAGCCTTTTGTCTGGATAGTTCTGCCCGATACCATTGTATAGTTTACAGAGTCCTCACATTATCCATCTTTCTCAAGGTCTGGTGGGTCATGTTGAGTGGGACTAATTTTAAACCATCAGGCATTCTTGATAACTGGTGTTCGCTCTGAGTCCAACTCAACAAAATGACAAACCTGGAAAGTAACAAAATTATCTAATCGCATTCCAGTCAAAGTGAGATAACTGAGTTCTCGTGCAATGAGCACGACTTTGACACGGTCTATCAAGCAGTTTGCATGTTCACTGTGTTTCACTGGTGCATAATTGTGATATTGTAGAATTATTTTCAAGGATATGTTGAAAATGTTTGGTCTCTTTATTTGGACATGTTTTATTGATAAGTACACGGAAGTGTAGAAAAAAATGCTGGCCTGTGTGGTAGTACATGGAAGTGTAGAAAAAAATGCTGGCCTGTGTGGCTATTACATCATGGTAAGTGTTGTTGATAAATAAAACTCTCAGATCGTAGCCTTGTAGGATCAACAATTATCTTGAACACGTGGCACCTTTAGGTTGGCTAATATTTTGATTCCTATTCAAATATTACAATTTAAATACCAAAAATCAACCTTCACTTCCAGAACAACTGTTTTCTTGATGAGTTGGGTTACTTGGCAGCACAGGAGGCTAAGCTGTAACACTTCCTTGCTTGCTAGAAATGCCGGGCAAAGTGTGTCCATGGCAGATCATTGTTGTGGCACTTTTTCCCTAATTTCGAAGGCTGCAGTGTTGAAGCCAATTGGGTTGAGTGTGTTCATGGTGAAAATCGATTGGATTTCCCTGTTGAAGCATTTTTCCAGTGATACCTCGCTATCTGTTTTTTCAGAGTAAAGAATCTGTATGATTCTGTTTTTGATGTCCTGGATTGTGTGGTTGATATTGTTGAAATGTAAAGCTATGAGTTTATCTTGTTTATATGTGGGGTCAGAGATTCATTTTTATCCCCTCAAAATTATTTCTTTTCAACCTACTCACAATTGTTTACAATTGGCTGTAAAGTAAGTGCAAGCCCTACTTCAGAATATAACTCGAGCAAATAACTTTTCCAAACGAGTTAGAAAAGTGGAAGAGTGCAAAGCACTATAAAGAGATCGAATAAGGGTCAAGCGAGACCGGTGCTCGACATTACAGGTACTTTCTTGACACACTTCTTGCATTTACCAAGCGCATGGGCAACAACCATGACGTCAATTCCTTTTTTTCCGCCATCTTGCATGGTCGGAAATTTTGTGACTCGTGCTGCTGATCTAGTTTCTTTGTGAACAACTTGATTAACTCGCTACAGTTATTTAATACATGTGCATTCTAGGATTGTATCCTTTTCTCAAGCTCAAAATTATTTTGTTTTATTAGGTCACTGAAGGGAGCTAAACTTATCACTTGCCGTCCGTCCGGAGTCGTGAACATTTTTCAAACGACTTCTCCTCTGAAACTGCTAGGTCGATTTGCTCGAAACTTGGTATGGATGTTCATTACCATATGTCAATTCAAGTTTGTTCAAATGAAATGGACATGCCCACTTGGGGCTCCATAAGGGGCATAACTCCGATAGCACCCTATGCATATTACAGAAATTACTAAAAAATCTTTTTCTCCAGCACAAGTGGGCAGAATCATTTGATATTTGGTATACAGCATTATGGGGTGGATCTGATTCATGTTTGTCAAAATTGCCCCCCTGGATTCGAAGCCCGAATTCGAACATAGTGCATTTCAGGCAAATTTCTTAAAAACTCTTCTTCTCCAGATCCAGCAGGCAGAATCTTTTGATATTTGGTATGCAATATTGTGGGGTGGATCTGATTCAAGTTTGTTCAAATCGGCCCCCTGGGTTCATATTTGGGCCCAGTATAGGAGCCCGAATTTGAACTTAGTGCATTTCAAGCAAATTTCTCAAGATCGAGCAAGCGGAATCTTTTGATATTGGGTATGCAGCATGCTTAGGGGGAGTGAGATTCAGGTTTGTTCAAGCCAAGTCCCTGGGTTCATATTTGGGCTCACTGTGGGAGCTCGAATTATAACTTAAATTCAAAATGAGGAATTTTCTTTAAAAATCTTCTTCTTCAGATCTAGCAGTCGGAATGTTTTGATATTTGGTATGCAGCATCCTTAGGGGAGTGAGATTCAAGTTTGTTCAATCCATGTCCCAAGGTCCATATTTGGGCTCACTGTGGGAGCTCGAATTGTAACTTATTTCAAAATGAGGAATTTTCTTAAAAAATCTTCTTCAGATCCATCAGTTGGAATGTTTTGATATTTGGTGTGCAGCATCCTTGGGGGGAGGTGAGATTCAAGTTTGTAGTTGGCCAAGTCCCTAGGTTCATATTTGGGCTCCCTGTGGGAGCCCGAATTACAACTTATTTCAATATGAGGAAATTTTCTTTAAAAATCTTCTTCCGATTCAGCAGTCAGAATGTTTTGATATTTGGCATGCAGCATCCTTAGAGGGAGGGGTGAGATTCAAGTTTGTTCAAGCCAAGTCCCTGGGTTCATATTTGGGCCCACTGTGGAAGCCCGATTGATAACTTAGTTCAAAATAAGGAATTTTCTTTAAAAATCTTCTTCTTCAGATCCAGCAGTCAGAATGCTTTTGATATTTGGAATGCAGCATCCCTAGGGGGGTAAGATTTAAGTTTGTTCAAACCATGTCCCTAGATACATATTTGGGATCTCTTGTGGGAGCTCGAATTGTAACTTAGTTCAAAATGAGGAATTTTTAGCTCACCGAAGGGAGCTAAACTTATCACTTGTCGTCCGTCGGGCATCGTGAACCTTTTTTAGCTCACCTGAGCGAAGCTCAAGGGGAGCTTTACTGATCACTTTCCGTCCATCGTCTGTCGTTAACTTTACATTATCGACTTGTGCATGTTCCCTATCATTTGTCAATTCAAGTTTTTCAAATCAAGTTGACCCACCCTTTGGTAGGGCCATGCCCAAAAAGTGGGCCTAAATCTTAAAAAATCTTCTCATGAACCAGCAGTAGCAGAGACTTGATATTAGGTGTGCAGCTTCCTTTTGAGGTGTAGATTAGTTTTGTTCAAGAGAAGTTCTAGGGGCTATATTTGCCATCGTTATGGGAGGGGCAAGAATTTTTCCCCCACCCAAAATTTCTATTTTCCAAACCGAGAGGCTGATTTGAACCAAATTTGACATGAGGTTTTATTGGGACATAAGTAGTTAATTTATGCCCAAAAAAATTTTCCTGTCACCCCCATGGGAACCACGGGAGCTAAAAATAGAAAAAAATTAAAACGCCCATATCTCCAAAACTACATGGCACTGAGAATTCTTATTCTTAGGACCAACAGAATGGAATGGTAAAAAAAATTTCTGTTGGTTTTATCATGGGGTACTTTTTGGGGACTTTGAAAAAGTGCTGAGTCAGCATTTTCTAACACTGTGGGTAATGGGAAAAACATTTAACACAACTTTTCTCCCAAACCACTGCTCCAAAAGCTTTCAGATTTCACATATAACATCTTTGGAAGATTGTTTCACGTGTTTATTGAAATCAATTCCCTGGGTCCATATTTGGGCTCTCTATGGGAGCCCAAATGTTTAAATTAGTGCAGTGTGAGGAATATTCTTTAAAAATCTTCTTCTTCAGATCTACCAATAAGAATCTTTTGATATTTGGTATGCAGCATCCTTAGGGGGGTGAGATTCAAATTTGTTCAAGCCGAGTCCCTGGGTTCATATTTAGGCTGAAAATTTGGGGTCCTGGTCCAGACTCAGAAATTTTGGACCAAAAGCCGGAAATGAGTTTTTTGTTTTTATGCATTTCGGTCAATTTTAAGACAAAACATTTTTTTTTTCTTACACTGAAAATTTGGGGTCTGGGTGGGACTTAGAAATTTTGGACCAAAATCTGGAAATTAGTTTTTTGGTTTGTTATGCATTTTGGTAAATTTTAAGACAAAAAATTTTTTTTACACTGAAAATATGGGGTCCAGGTGGGACGACGAAAATCCGGAAATGAGTTTTTTTGTTTTTATGCATTTTGGTCAGTTTTAAGACCCCCCAAAAATATATTTTTTTACACTGAAAATTTGGGGTCCGGGTTGGACTTCGAAATTTTGGACCAAAATTCGAAAATTAGTTTTTTATGCGTTTTGGTCAATTTTAAGACAAAAATTTTTTTATTTTTTTTTACACTGAAGATTTGGGGTCCGGGTGGGACTTCGAAAATTTTGGACCAAAATCCGGAAATGACTTTTTTTTGTTTTTATGCATTTTGGTCAATTTTAAGACAAAAATTTTTTTTATTTTTTACACTGAAAATTTGGGGTCCAGGTGGGACTTGAAAAATTTTGCTCCAAAATCCGGAAGTTAATTTTTGTTTTTTTTATGCATTTTGGTCAATTTTAAGAAGAAGAAAAAAAAATTTTAGTCTGAAAATATTTTGTTTGGGACTTCGAAAATTTCCGACTAATTTTTTTTAAAAATCTGTTATTCAGGGTTCGTACGCTAGTCTGGAATCCTGGAAAAGTCATGGAATTTTGAAATTGCACTTCCAGGCCTGGAAAAGTTATGGAAAAAGGTCATTTTGATCAAAAGTTTTGGAAAAGTCATGAAATTCTACTTTTCAGTTATGTAGAATGCAGTGTAGATCATACATGTTAATAAATAAATTATAATAGTTTAAATGCTAATGTTAATTAATTACGGTTAATTACGTTTATGCAAAAAAAATCTCATTCGGTTGGAATTTGGCTTCTAAGGCTTGTCCATATCCAAATCCCTGCAGCAACTTGTGTAAAGTTCTGTATTTGTTACTTCCCTTTGATGTTATTTGTGTCATTCGTGTTTGATTCAAATTCATTCAACCATGTCAGGCAATTGTTCCTTTAAGGATAAATGGCAAACTGATGCACGTTTTCAAAACTGGATTATCAGCAAAATGTAATCTTTGTGATTGGAAGTTTGATATTAGCAATATAGGTGAAGCGGCTATTGTTAGCCATTCCAAGGGTAAAAAACATTGCGAACTGGTTACTACGAAAATGAACGAGTGCGGAAATATTGGTGACTTTTTCCAAAGTACTACATCTGCATCGCAAGCTCCTGTGACACATTTTTTTTGGACTTGTAACATGAAAGATAATTTGCTGAACTGTAGTGGAGTTGCATGGTAATTCTAGGTGAGTCTTACCCTTACAATACATGTAGTTACATTACTGTAAAGCGCAGAATGGGGTATATGTAACTGTTTTAGAAATAAATACCAGCCTTTTAACATTTATGCTGTACATGTACGTGTATGTGATGCCCCCCTTGGTGAGCAACTACCAGTAACTCCCCTTACCTTTGTGTGTCACTATTGTTTATTTCACCTATTCTCATCTCTCCTTCTGTTGTTAAGGGGACGTCCAACCTAACTTTGGTCAAATTTCATGTAATTTTCTTTCAAGTCTAAAAAAGGCCCAAAATGAATAACCCCAATAAATTATATACCAAAATGCTTGGAATGAAACATAGAATATGTGGAAACTGAAATTTGCCATGGAACTGCTGCCATGTGTAAATAGCACCACCTGAAAGTCTGCTATGGCATAAGTAAGAGAACAAAATTTTTACAATAAAATACCTCAAAATAAAATAACAGCTGTATTCTATAAACATTTAAGTACATACTCGAAGAAATCTTTTCCTAATTCATGAAAGTAATGAAGATTGAGACCAAATGTTATAAGTGGAGTGCTCACTGATTGAAGGCAGACATTTTCTTTTGTTTATGTTTTGATTTGGGGAGTTCAACAAAGGTCAACTTGAAGGAGTCCAGCAGAAGAAGTATGGAAGGACAAAAGAGTGTCTCCCAATATCAAGATGTATGTGTTACTGTAATGGTTTGGAAAGAAAATATGATATTCTCCTATGTAGAATGCACTGCAAAGTCATACATTGTAGTTGAATAAATATATTTACAAACCCCTTGCACTGTAACCCCTTTTATCCCATGCATCAATTTGATAGTGATTAAATTGTTAACTTTGTCTGGTTTATCAATAAGTACATTAGCTTTGTTTAACTCTTGGACACCAATACACTCATGATATCTGTTGGAGAAGAAATAAGGGTAACTGTAACCTGTCACTGCAATAAACCATCTAATGTACTTAAAAGTACATTGTTATTCAAAACACATCAAATCAACCTTACATAACCATTATTGCATGTACTTTCCCCAAGGAGGCTTACTGACATATTGAGATCAGAAGGGCACATCCAGAGGGTCTCACATATTTTTTTCAAGAACGCAGTACACAAAGCAATCCCCAAAAGATGACAAGTGAGCTCCATTTGACACAGAAAATTTAGGGGAGGGGGGCTCTCTTCCTTGTATGACTCTACCTCCGGCACTCAAGGCATATGCCTTTTTTCTCAAAGTTTAACTCTTTTTTCTTTTTGAAGATCCTGGCCACACATGTTCCAAACACTATCAGACAGGTAAACCTCCAAATAAGTGTATCTGCAAAAATCATGTTACATTGCAAAACATTCTTTTTAGAGTTCTAGTTCTGGACCTTTCATGCTTCTTACTTCCAACTATAACACTTAATTTATTGATTCATGGGTGAATAGAAAAGTCCTGCCATAATCAACATTTTGAGTTCCATAAGCCTTCAAAACAGCTCCAATAAAAGTGTCAAACATCAGATTGGTGGCTTTATACAGAATATTCATTAGGTTGTTGCTTGATAAGTAATAGGAACAAAATCTTCACAAGAAAATTCTGCAGCAATACAATTGAGGGTATTAGCAGGCACTCTGCAACAAATTGTAACAAATCAACTAGTTATAAACAAAATTTTCTAACTCAAAAGAGTGAAAAAGTACCACAACTCTGAAAAAATGTGGGAAGTAACACATGCTACAGCAGCTACACAGGCATTGTTTCTCCATGATGCTCGATCACAAAACCAAATATCCTTCAAATTGGAGTAGCAATGGTTGAGATACAAGGGGGAATGTTGGTACATGCAATGATGTATGGGTAAGACTAAGATTAAGAGGACAGGGGGTCACCACTGCACGACCCTAGATGCACCTTTGATTTTCCAACTTCCACTAAGTTCCAGGTCTGGGGCATAATAATCGCAACACACCCAACTTATCAGTTCATAATTTCAGTTAAATAAAAGAAATTATCAATTTGAATTAAATAATAGATGATGTAAAAATATTTGGCTTCCTTCGCCTTCTCGTACTATTTAATTACCACAAACAATATCAGTTTGATGCCGACAAACGAAACTGAACGCATGTGGTTTGATTAAAAAGTAACTCGGCATGAATAATGAAGAAATTGCGAATATTTCGTGTATTTCATTTATTTAAAAGCCAATTGCAGCTAATATTGACCGTGCATTCGATAATTTGTTTCGGTTTTGACCACACGGCCACGCTGACACTCCGTGACGGCGGTTATGTTTATTGTGATATGCAAATTGGGGGATGGTTTCCGGTGAAGGAGATTTGTCACATTTGTCAGTGTAAAACGATAAAAAAAAACACTGATCGACGCTTGTATTACTATGGTTGGTTGGAAGAAAAAACTAAATTCTCAGCATCGTCCAAGCGCACCTTATTTAAAAGCACAAATGCATCATTTTCAACCCATCTTCAATCGGTCCTTTGCAGACATCAAACATACCCGTCTTCAAATTCCATGGTTACTAGGACGTAAATAACTTCGCAGCGACAGGGGGAAATTAACACACTCAATATAGTTCCAGGTCACTTGGAATATACTTCGTGAAAAAGTGATTTCTGAAGCATTCTGCTTACTTTGTTATGAATATTGCCTTATTTTATGTGTATCGTCCCGATTTTATACACTCGGTTATTTTTTTTACAAGTGGTTCATGTTGTCTTTCTAGTGCGCAATAATTCAGATTTTTTGTCAACAAAAAAGTTCAGACGGCCTGTAAACACGAGAGGGAATTTCGAACCATATTTTGCAGTTATGACATTAACAGCTCAAGTACTTGCTGTCACCTGTTTGCAAATACGCTCATACATTGTCTCGAACAAATAAAGGGTACGATCACGTCCTTGCATTCTTACGATTGCCCAAATTGAGTATTTCTGCAAGAACCACATCGTAATCACATGACCGGAAAAACATCGTTGAAACATGGCCACATCCGGAACATCAAAAATTTGTGTTGATGTTATTACATTCAAACGTCAAAACCCACCAGAGTGTGTGTCAAAAAAATGCTTTCTCCGAGTCTGTAGTATGTTATCATTATATTGAGGACAAGGCTTTCGAATGACCGATTATTTTGTGGTTTTACCGGTTCGTTACTTATGCCATTTGCAAATTAATCTTCTTCAAAATCATAAAATTCACTTTTTTTCCTGAAAAAAAATATATGTACCTTTTCTATGCACTTTACTCATTATTTTGATATATAATTTGCCTTTCCTTACTTCTCTTATCTGTTTCTGAGGCATTGGGAAAAATGTCAAAAAATTGACCAAAGTTAGGTTGGACGACCCCTTAAAATTCAGCATTTTGTAATTTCTGTTGAATTTTAGAACCACAGTAGAGATAATTCAGTATAGAAACTAGCAGAATTTAAGTTCTGTTTGAAGATAGTTGCTGAAAAGTTAACAAAATTTCGGTGGAGAAAGTCTTGGAAATTTTTCAAGAAGTTTTGGAAAAGTCATGGAATTTTTTTCTCAACTTGGTGTACGAACCATGTTTTTTATGCATTTATCTCAATTTTGGAACGTAAAAGTGCAGGAACTGAAAATAGAAGGAAAATCCTGTGTATTGTGTGGGCACAATCGCTTCATCCAGTTGTCATATGCTTTTCTTAGGAGGGGCGTATGCAGTTTATTCAAATCAAGTCGCTGGTTTGATATTTAGACTACCATGTCAGGTGAGCGCCCTCAGGCCCCCTGGGGCCTCTTGTTTATATTTATGCTAGTTTTAGCTTGTATTATCTCTGTGTGTCTTGCCTTTTCCACGCGCGAAAATGCGACCCGCGTTGATCGGTTTTCCGCCAGTGAGAAGCTTGGTTCTTTGGATTATTTTGGGGATTTTTCCCTCAAAAAATTCTTCTCACACCTTTTGGACAATGCCAAAAACACTCCCTTGTCCTTCTTGTCTGCAGGTTCGGCAGAGGCCAGTGAGGGGTCCTGTTAGCTGTCAATCTTGGGACCTTCCTCCGGTGATTTTTCACATCGTCCCAAGCCTGGCTGTCGATCGATGCTTGTCGTTGGTCTCAGAAAATAGGCAGTTAGGGCCTACCTTTTCTCAGAGGCCAATGGCAGGTTCCTGTCATTCTTGGTACAATCCTCCGGTGTCTTCTCATCTTGTCCTAGGTCCAGCTATATGACATATGCCGTCGGTCTCTAAATGATTTTGCATGGTCAGTGAATGCCCCTGGGCATCACTCTTGGGACTGTCCTCTGGTGTCTTCTCACCATCTCCCTACTCTGTCAGCTGATCGACGTTCGTCGTCGGTCCCTTCTGAGGATTTGGGTTCTTCTAGAAGGGTCTATTGGGAAGACACTCCGTCGGGCGCAGCTGCTTCAACAGATTCTCATGGTGTGCTGAGGCAGGCTGTTCTGGTGCTCACCCGGTCGCTTTCTAGCAACCCTCAAGTTGGCTTCCTGGGGGAACAGTCTCCTTTGGTCAGTCACAGAGATTCCTCACCTGGCCCTTTGGATGCTGTTCAGCTGGTCAGCCCGAGTTGGGCTACATCTCTTCTGCCACAGAGGATGACGATTTGCTTGAAGGCGTCGGGGCCCCCCTCGTCAGTCTTGAGGCAGGCTTTAGATTTTATTTTTGGATTCTTGCCAGACATTCAGCCTTCAGATCAGCCATTAATGACCGCTCAGCTGCGGTCCTATGTGGAGCACCGCAACCCTGTCGAGCTTTCTAGCTCTGGGGTTTGCGCCCTCTGCAATCACTCAGGTTGTTGAGTCCTTCCAGGATCTTGATATCAAAATGCATTCCAAGGCCCTAAAAGATTCTTTCTTTTCATGTTCTGATGCATTTCTGCCTCCATCGCGGTTTCGTGTATGCGAATCCATCTGTCCACCAGTCTTCCAAGGGTTGACTACTGTGGACGAGATTTCTTCTTAGCTAAGCCTAAATCATCAGTTCTCCCGATGTCTGTAGTTGAATCTATGGTGAGCCTGTCCCAAGAGATGCTGGGCATGTTGTCTCTCACGGACCACGTGGTCACTGCCCTGGCTTCCTATCTCCCGCCAGAGGAGTTTGATGATGCTCAGGTGCCTTTGGGTGTTTTGTCTCAGGCTCACATGAATCTGACACACACTCACACCTGCAACACGGCTAATTTGGAGCTTGCATGCCGGGATGCAGTGTTGGAACTTCTCCATCCCTTCCTTCTGAACAGCATGCTTTTCTGAGGTCTGCCCCTTTGGTTGGACCTCGGCTGTTCCATGGTTCCGTGGGAGCTGTCCGTGACGAAGTTCTTCGTCATTCGAAGGACCAACTATTGTTATGGCAACTGGACCAACCTGCTGCTGCGGGTGGTGATCGTTCCAGGCCTGCCAAGCACCCAGCTGCATTGGCCATGCAGACTGCGCCTTCGGCTACGTCCACTCCCTCGGCTCAGAAGAAACGTCGACACGGCCAAGCTCACCAGCAGCCTCAGGGAGGAGTCTCCGGACTCTGTTGCTTCCTGAGGGAGTGGTTTCTCCTCTCGGTGGGGCCTCATTGAGGCCACAAATGAAGGTCCTCACCTCAATTCGCCTCCAGTCAGGGAAAGGCTGTCACTGTTTGTTGTTAGAGGTTTTTCGAGACGAACAGTGGAGTGCATTTCTGCATCACAGCGACATTCCACTGGCATGACTTATGCTGCTAAGTGGAAAGTTTTCAGAGACTGGTGTGCAGCTCAACATGTGGATTACCAAAATCCATCAATCGCTCAAATTGTGGATTTTCTGGTATACCTTTTTGACTCCTAGGACCTCCAGCCTGTTACTATTAAGGGCTATCGGTCTATGCTGTCAGAAACATTATCTTATGTGGGAAAGCGGTGCATCGGTCGTAATCTCTTTCTCTCCAAACTGATTCGGCACTTTTCTTTGAAGAGACCTCGAGTTTTGCGCCTTACACCCAAATGGAATTTGGCATGGGTGTTGCATTGTTTGGAGGGGGCACCGTTCGAGCATTTATCTGAGACCGATATGCGTTTTCTCACATATAAGACTGCTTTCCTTCTAGCGTTTGCTTCTGCCAGACGTGTCAGTGAGCTTCATGCACTTTCTGTTGATTCGGCTTTCTTCAGAAATGAGGCTAACAGTGTAACCTTCACTACTGATTGCTCTTTTCTGGCCAAGAATCAATTTCTTGATTCGGTACCTCCTCCCTCTGCGTTCGAGCACTTCCTTCTGTCGATGGTTGTCCTGTTCGTGCGATCAAGACTTGTATTAATCGCATGCAGTTCATTCAGAGGGGTCGGAAGAGATTCTTTCTGTCTCTCATTCCTGGGAGGCAGTCTATCTCTTCCCATTCTATTTTCAGGTAGATATGTCTCACAATCAAGCTGGCTTATTCCAGTTTGTCTGCTTCGGATCTTGTTTCCAACCAATTTAATGTTCATGAGATTCGTGTCATTTCTACTTCCTGGGTGTTCTTCAATTCTGTTTTGCTCAGGGACATTATAAATGCGGCTTACTGGAGGAATGCCTCTACTTTCTCCTCCTTTTATCTCCGCCACCTACAGCCGCAATCTGAGGACCTTTTTTCTTTAGGCCTTCTCGTTGCTGCTCAGGCTGTTGTGCACCCTTGTTAAATATGTATTTACAGGTTGTGCATTTTTGTCACTCAGCCTTGATCTTTTCAGGTGATTTATTTTTTTCAACACTGTGGTGTTGTGTTTCAGCTTCTTTTTCAGCACTTTCCTGCTTTTTGTCCTTTGTACAGGTTTTTCTGTCATTCTCTGCCCCCCTTGCATTTCTTTCAACTGCGTTTGTTATACCCCCTGCAAACAAAGTTTGGGGGGGTATATAGGAATCACCCTGTCCGTCCATCTGTCTGTCCGTCTGTCCATCCTTATAAGCGCAACTCCTCCTAAACCGTTTGAAGAATTTTCATGAAACTTTACACAATGGAAGAACTCCATATGAAGATGTGCATGAAGCAATATAATTCCGTTCTGACATTTCCAAGGGGAGATAATCTAACTTATACATTTCAGTTGCTACATCATATGGTTGTGTCCTCGTAAGCGCAACAGGGGGGGGGGGGGGGGTATCACTTTGTGAGCTTGCTCACAGTACCTCTAGTTGGTATTGGTTATGTGATTCACCTCCTCCTATTATTTATTCAGCCAATTGTAAACAATTGTGAGTAGGTTGAAAAGAAATTAAAATTTTTTAGTAAATTTTGTTTCTTAGTAGAATACCTACCACAATTGTTTACCGGAGGCCCACCCCCCTAGGTGATATCTTTTGATATCGTTGCCTCCCCGCTAAATCACAAACTTTTTGGCGGAAATTCAGAATTGACGTCACAGTTGTTTTGTAAATACAAGAGGTGTGCAGAGAGAGTACCTGTAATGTCGAGCACCAGTCTCGCTCGACCCTTTTCGATCTCTTTATAATAATATGGTTTAGAGCCGAGTATCCACATAAGTGTTCACAGACTTCACACAAAACTAAAGGTGCATTTTATATAATACAAGCAGGTCAGCAATAAGACAATTTATACAGGTGTGTTTTTAAGTGTCTCTTAAATGACTCGAGTGACTGGTTTTTTGATGTTGTCGGGTAACACATTCCACAAATGTGGTGCCGTAACGTAGAAGGCCCGATCGCCAGCTGTGACCATCTTTCCTGCATTCTGAACAAGATTGCACGAAGTTGCTGATCGCAAAGCACGAGCAGGTTCATACTTCTTAACTAAATTGCAAAGATAAGGTGGCGCAAGATCGTTGACAGCTTTGTAGGTAAACAATAATACTTTGAAACTAATTCTTTCACTAATGGGTAACCAATGCAGTTTTTGTAAGATGGGGAAGCTGAAGAGGATTTTTTACTCTTGGTCACAAGTTTAGCCACACAATTCTGAACATTCTGTAGCTTAACATGTTAACTAGGGACTGTTTGCAGCCATATAGGAGAGAATTACAATAATCCAATCTACCCGTTACAAATGCATGAATTAATTACATTACCACACCACACCACACATTCTACCGATATTTCGGAGGTGATGAAAAGCTGTTCTGGAGACTTGAAACACATGCTTGTCTGCAGAAAGGTTTTCATCCATGAAATAACCAAGATTATGAACCATTGCTGATGGAAAAATGGTACTGCCATCAAAAATCAAACTCATTCGAGAAATTTTCGATAGCTGATAAGGGAGTCCAATATAAATGACTTCGGTTTTGTCCGCATTCAACTTCAACCAGTTGTTGGTCATCCAGGATTTAATAACAGACACACAGTTTTCCAGGCGGCATACCGCATTCCTCTCGTGTTGAGAGTTGAAACTGATATATAACTGGGTGTCGTCCTCATAGAGATGGAAGGAAAGCCCATGCTTTCGGATTATGTCACCAAGGGGAAGGACATATATGACCTACAATAATGGGCCAAGGACTGAACCTTGAGGTACACCATATTTCAGGGAGTCTGACTTTGATATGGTATTTTCTGTCAGTATTCTCTGTGAACGATTAGCAAGATATGATCTGAACCAGCCACAAACGCCAACTCTTTGCTCTAGAATGGATGCCAGAACAGAGTGGTCGATTGTATCGAACGCCACTCTCAGATCGAGTAATACAAGACATGAAACTCGCTGTAGTTCCATGGCAACTAAAAGGTCATTCTGAACATGCAAAAGCGCACCTTCCATGCTGCATTTTGGACGGTATGCAGATTGTAACTCTTACGTTATAGTGCTTTTGCACTCTTCCACTTTTCCAACTCGTTTGGAAAAGTTATTAGCTTGAGTTAAATTCCAAAGTAGGGCTTGCACTTACGTTACAGCCAATTGTAAACAATTGTGAGTAGGTTGAAAAGAAATAGTTTTGAGGGAATAAAAATGAATCTCTGACCCCACATATAAACAAGATAAACTCATAGCTTTACATTTCAACAATATCAACCACACAATCCAGGACATCAAATACAGAATCATACAGTTTCTTTACTCTGAACCAGATAACGAGGTATCACTGTTCTGAAGTAGGACTTGCACTTACGTTACAGCCAATTGTAAACATTTGTGGTAGGTATGCTAAGAAACAAAATTTAATAAAAAAGAAATTAATTTTCAGGGGGATCTAGCTGTGGCATTGTCCTTCCGTCTGTAGCCGGGAGTTGGTTTCCGCTCTTTAATAACTAAAATTCTGCTTGGCTGACTGAAACCAAACTTGGCATATTTATTTTGGGATCATTTTGCCAAAGGTCAAGGTCAAGGTCACAGTGACCTTAAACTTTAATTTTTTATCAGAGTTGGTTTCCATTTTGTAATTAAAATTCTGCATGGTCGACTGAAACCAAACTTTGCATGTGGGTTAGGCATGATGAGAGGAAGAACCCTATTTATTTTTAGGTCATTGTGCCAAAGGTCAAGGGCACAGTGATCTTGAACGTAAACACCTCAAAGGTAAAGGTCACTTTGACCTTGAATTTAAAATTTTATCTGTCAGGGTTGGTTTCTGCTCTCTAATTAAAATATTTGCCTGATCGAAATCAAACTTTGCATGTGGATCGGGCATAATGAGAGGAAGAGCCCTATGTATTTTTTAGGTCTTTGTGCCAAAGGTCAAGGTCACAGTGACCTTGAAATTAAAATGTTTTCGGTCGGAGCTGGTTTCGGGCTCTCTTAATTATTAAAATTTTGCATTCCTGATCGAAACCTAACTTGGCACGTCGGTTGAGCATGATGAGAGAAAGAACCTTACATATTTTTAGGTCATTATCCCAAAGTTCAAGACAGGGTTCGTATGCAAGTCTAGAAGTGTGGGAAAAGTATGGAATTTTTAGAAACATTTACCAGGCCTGGAAAATCACGTTTTCATATAAATGGTATGGAAAAAGTATAGAAATTTAATTAAATATATTCAGAATCACTTTCGCTGTGCATGAAATTCAAATTTCGTACTAAATTTCTTTTTATTTTAGTTTTTATTAGCTTAACTTGACATAGTCAAGATAAGCTATTGCCATCACGCGTGCGGAAGTCAGTTAGTCTGAGTCTGTGACATCTCTTCACACATTCCTTTAGCACGGGCTACACCCCGCAGTCCTTGTCTGATCATCACGAAATTTCATATGCAGGTTTGGGGTCATGTCTAGATGAGAACTTCCCCTTTTGGTCGCGATCGGGCAACCGGTATGGCTGCCCGAGCCCAAAACCCGAAAACCATTAGCACAGTCTACAGGTCGTATTTATGAAGGGATTTCATTGTAACTTGGTAGGATGCCTCTGTATAGTGCCTAGATGAGAACGTCCCCTTTTGGGCATGATCTATCAACCGTGATGGCTGCCCAAGCCCAAAACCCAAAAACTTTTAGCACAGTCTGCAGGTCATGTTTAATGTGGAGGGATTTCATTGTAACTTGGTAGGATGACTCCTTATGATGTCTAGATACGAATTTCCCCATTTGGGCATGATCTGCCAACCGTGACGACTGCCCGAGCCCAAAACCCAAAAACCTTTAGCACAGTCTACAGGTCATATTTATTGAGGAATTTCATTGTAACTTGGTGGGTTGCCTTCATACAATGTCTAGATGAGAAAGTCCCCCTTTGGACGTGATTGGGCAACTGTGACGGCTACAGGAGCCCGAAGCCCGAAAACCTTTAGCACAGTATAGAGGTCATATTTATGAAACGATTTCATTGTAACTTGGCAGGATGACTCCAAATAATGTCTAGATGAGAACGTCCCATTTTGATCGCGATCATGCAGCCTTGATGGGTGCCCGGGCCCAAAAACCTTTAGCATAGGCAAAAGGTCATATTTATGGAAGGATTTCATTGTAACCTGTTAGGTTGACTCCATATAATGCCTAGATGATGACATCCCCTTTCGGTCGTGATTGGTCAGTTGTGATGGCTAGAAGTGCCCGAAGCCCGAAAACCTTGAGCACAGTCTACAGGTCATATTTATGAAGGGATTTCATTGTAACTTCTTAGGATCACTCCAGATGATGCTCAGATGAGATTGTCCCCTATGGTTGCGATCATTCACCCATGATGGCTGCCCAAGCCCGAAAACCTTTAGCACAGTCTACAGGTCATATTTATGAAGGGATTTCATTGTAACTTGGTAGGTTAACTTCATATAATGTCTAGATGAGAACGTGCGATCATTCACCCATGATGGCTGCCCGAGCCCGAAGCCCGAAAACCTTTAGCACAGTCTACAGGTCATATTTATGAAGGGATTTCATTGTAACTTGGTAGGTTAACTTCATATAATGTCTAGATGAGAACGTCCCCTTTTGGACATGATTGGGCAACTGTGACGGCTAAAGGTGCCCGAATCCCGAAAACCTTTAGCACAGTCTACAGGTCATATTTATGAGGGGATTTCATTGTAACTTGGTAGGATGACTCCAAATAATGTCTAGATGAGAACGTCCCCTTTTGATCGCGATCATTCAACCTTGATGGGTGCCCGAGCCCAAAAACCTTTAGCATAGGTAAAAGGTCATATTTATGGAAGGATTTCATTGTAACCTATTAGGTTGACTCCATATAATGCCTAGATGATGACATCCCCTTTTGGTCGTAATTGGTCAGCTGTGTTTGCTACAAGTGCCCGAAGCCCAAAAACCTTGAGCACAGTCTACAGGCCATATTTATGAAGGGATTTCATTGTAACTTCATAGGATCATTCCAGATGATGCCCAGATGAGATTGTCCCCTTTGGTTGCGATTATTCAACCATGATGGCTGCCCGAAGCCCGAAAACCTTAAGCACAGTCTACAAGTCATATTTGTGAAGGGATTTCATTGTAAATTGGTAGGTTGACTTCATATAATGCCTAGATGAGAACGTCCCCTTTTGGACATGTTTGGGCAACTTTGACGGCTAAAGGTGCCTGAAGCCCAAAAACCTTTAGCACTGTCTACAGGTCATATTTATGAAGGGATTTCATTGTAACTTGGTAGGTTGACTCCAAATAAGGTCAAGATGAGAACGTCCCGTTTTGGCCGTGATCATTCAGCCTTGATGGGTGCCCGAGCCCAAAAACCTTTAGCATAGGCAAAAGGTTATATTTATAGAAGGATTTCATTGTAACATTGTTAGGTTGACTCCATATAATGCCAAGATGATGACATCCCCTTTTGGTCGTGATTGGTCAACTGTGATGGCTACAGGTGCCCGAAGCCCGAAAACCTTGAACACAGTCTACAGGTCATATTTATGAAGGGATTTCATTGTAACTTCGCAGGATCACTCCAGATGATGCCCAGATGAGATTGTCCCCTTTGGTTGCGATCATTCAACCATGATGGCTGCCCGAACCCGAAGCCTGAAAACCTTTAGCACAGTCTAAGGTCATATTTATGAAGGGATTTCATTGTAACTTGGTAGGTTGACTTCATATAATGTCTAGATGAGAACGTCCCCTTTTGGACACGAGTGGGCAACTGTGACGGCTTCAGGGGCCCAAAGCCCGAAAACCTTTAGAACAGTCTACAGGTCATAATTATGAAGGGATTTTATTGTAGCTTGGTAGGATGACTCCAAATAGTGTCCAGATGAGAACGTCCCCTTTTGGTCACGGTCATTCAGCCTTGATGGCTGCCCGATCCCAAAAACCTTTAGCATGTCTGTAGGTCGTATTTATGGAAGGATTTCATTGTAACTTGTTAGGTTGACTCCATATAATGCCTAGATGATGACATCCCCTTTTGGTCGTGGTTGGTCAAATGTGATGTCTGCAGGTGCCTGAAGCCTGAAAACCTTTAGCACAGTCTACAGGTCGTATTTATGGAGGGATTTCATTGTAACTTGGTAGGTTGACTTCATATAATGTCTAGATGAGAACGTCCCCTTTGGACGCAATTGGGAAACTGATGGCTACAGGGGCCCGAAGCCCGAAAAACTTTAGCACAGTCTACAGGCCATATTTATGAAGGGATTTTAATGTAACTTGATAGGATGACTCATTTTGGAATAATTTCATTGTAATTTTGTTGATATATGTTAACTGTGAGGGCCACATATATTAACTGTGAGGTCATATTAACCCACCCCTCAGCTCTTTAGTACAGTGTACACCTCATATTATTTTTATCATAAACATAGCACACAGGGAACAGAAATGAACATATTCCCAATTATCACAATTCTTGTCTTATTTCATAATCCTTTCATAAACATTGAACATTATCCTTTTCATCAAACACAACACACAAGTTAAGCTACAGTGTCATTGACTCTTTCATTTCGTTTTGAATCAAATTTCGAAACTCGTAAAATTTAGGCCTTTGTAACCCAACATGGAAATAACCGATCTGACACGAACATTAATGACCATTAATTGATCCATATATTTCTGTGATCAAAATGGCTGCGCTCAATGATAACGTGTTTACGTTGTGAACGTCAAGAAAAACAACACACAAACATCAAAGTTTAATCTGCTAAGTTGAGGTATTGTGTAATACTGTCAACAAATTAACGTGAAAGGAAATGTGGAAATGTTTGTTTTCAGAAACGTGGTTGGAAAATCCCAAATACACACACTGGATTAGCAGAAGCACAAAATTCAAAACAAAGTCAGAGGCAAAATGTCTCGTCTGTGACAAGTCTTTTGACGTCTCAAATACAGGGGAAGTGCCATTAACAAGACATAAGGCCTCCAGAAAACATACTATTTTGGATCAAAAACACACAAAAATAAAAAACGCAGCACAGCCAACAGTTTTTGATTGACTTGTTACTAAAGAATTTTAATAGTTTTGGTTCATGACATTTGTTGTGATGATTGGTGGTAAAAATTGAGATCTGGCAGTAAGGTTAAACTCCAACACATTGCATGTACATGTAAGTGTTTTGATTTATCTGGTCACCCTAGGGATTAAAAAAAACAACACTGCGATGGCTGCGAAGGGTATGGAAAAAATAGAGGAGGGTCTGGAAAAAGTATGGAATTTTTTTTCTTGGTAGGTGTGGGAACCCTGCAAGGTCACAGTGACTGTGAACTTAAAGTTTTATCGGCTGTATTAATTTATTGTAATATTTTACCAAGGTTACTGTATCAGGGTGATATTTTTTGGGGGGGCGGGGACTGGCCACCCCTGGTGGCTACTTCTAGTTTGCAAGTGTCTCTGGGTTTCTCCAGTGTATTGTTTGCCATTCTTCTGGCCATTTTTGCGGTATATGCAATTTCTAATCTGATAGTGTGTGTAGTTAGGTCACATAAATTACTTTTGACGGGTGCAGTTTTAAGCTCTCATGAAATCAGAGACGGGAGTAAATTGCACCCATAAAATGTTTAGTGTATGAATTTTCGAGGGAATACTGTCACCAAACACCAGAAAAACCTTAACCCTTTGTTCTAGTGGTATCTTCCATGCCAGTTCAATGGAGCAATTAGAAGAGTCCATATTCATTATTTGGGGTAGACCAATCAATATTTTCAACTTACAACCTTGGGGGCTGCACGTTGAAAATAAATATTGATTGGTCTACCCCACACATTTACTGAACAGCCATCCTATTTAATGATGTTATGACGTATCATGTTCCTGACCAGAAAAGTGGCCGATCGGGTTCCAAGGGTTAAATGAATAAGAATTGCTGAATTATGACAGTAATTTGCTGATGGACACAGAGTGCTGTTCTCAAAAAAGCACACATTTATATGCCCTCAGAGTATATTATTGTTCCACAATATTTTTCAGCAAGTGCATTTTTTAGCTCCCGGAAAATAGAAAACACGGGTGCTGACGGGAGCAATTGCACTTGCACCCATCTCATTTCCAGGACTGAATTAGGTGATTTCTTGCCAAACCAAGAGAAAAAACCACCTAACAGACATTTTATTGGCTTGGTTTTAAAAACAAAAAAGATATTGAATGCTCAAATAATTCAAACTCAACTTGTTAAGGCTTATAGTGAAAATAGGTAACAGCGTGAACCGGTAAAAAATTAGGGTACTTTATGTCCTGGATTTGGGTGTTTTATGAATGATCCAGGTCACCATTGAACAATTAATTACAAGCTTTGTTAGTTTAGACTGAGTCTTTCTCAGCCAGACTTTCCCTCTGTTGTTAGAATAACTATTTACAAACTAAATGATTTTGAAATTACAAGGCAATTAGCTAGAAGCCATCCAACAAAGCATGGCCATGGACAGGTCACCCCACCTTGAGAGGAAGGTGTCAGTCGTATTTTAACGTTCCACATTATGCATTAACCCCCCCACCTCAGCTTCCAGTCACTTTCAGCTTGTACATATCTAGCACTTGGAATACAGTGTACCATCCATTTAGATTAGACTATGGCCAAAATACTGGGTGCCGCCACTCCAAATTTTCAATGTTTGTTCTAGGAACTCTGCTGAATGTGGTCAGATTATTCAAAAGTACAGAAACCACATGTGGCAAAAGAGAACCTCACTTGCATGTGGAGTCTCTCCCTATTTGACATGACAATATACGGTGTTTGTTACTTTTTATGGCAAAAAATGCTGCAAATATTCCTGCACCATAACTGAAAATTACATGGAAATCCTTCGAAATTGGCCAAGATGCAGCATTTTAATGAAAGGAGGTAAATTTTTTAATTTGTTTTTTTTTTTTCAAACTGGTACGAAAAGGCCTCAGGAATCCATCCTGAAACATCTATCTACACCCTCCCTCACTAGGAGAATCCCTCTTCTAAGTTTTAATAAATAGTTAAGGGTGTAGGGATGGGACATACTTGGGATTGGTATCGTTGAGTTTGCAGCGAATGCATCACAACACTGCCTTCAAAACGTAACTGCCATAACTCAAAAGTCGACAAAAAAACTCTGAAGTATTCATGATGGATTTATGGAAAATCGGCTGATCGAACACCTATATTGAAGAAATACAACTGTCAATCAGTTGTCTACTACAACAAAACGCATGGGTGTAGCCTCTTGAAATTTTAAGAATTTAATCTATCCTGCCCGACTTTCTCATTGCATTTTCAAGCTCCAAGAACATGTGAAATTACATGGAAACTGATAGGCCGCTTGTCCCCTCTTTAGACTGAATTCAACACCTTTTCCACTCATTATTAACCTGTTACCGGCCTAGTTTAGCATTATTTATGTCTATTTGATGAACTGCTCAACTCGAACCACTCGCACCTTTATAGAGGACTTGGCAGTTAGAGTTGAACAGTATATCTTAAACCTTCTTAAACTGACAACTCAGCCTTTTCTATTCAAAGATACCCAGATCATCGACCACCGATTAATGACTTTTATGTCATATATCGATCATTTTTTAGAAACACACTACAAAAATGAAAAAGAGGTGTGTTTTAAGTATTTATCGCAATAGTGGATTGATTGTTTGAAACTTTGTGGTTGGGGAGAGATGGTATCTGTCCGTTTAACACTGTGAAATGCGAAATGAGTCAAGATTTGAAGATAAAAGATTGAACCTTCAGAAGTGCTCTGTCGTCCATGTTGATGATGTCGGGACACACAGTGATTCCACTGGATAGATCAGGGAATTACATACAGCTTACCTCCGCTCATCTAACTGATATTTCCTCCTTCTAACACCTGTAGATTTGCAACTGGGCGTGTTACAAGCATTCTCTGATTGCAGTGGTCTCCAATATTCCCAACGCCATAATATGCAGAAACAGTATCAGATCAACTAAATAAAAAATATAGGACTCATATTTTTTTGCAAGTGTGTCATATGCCAAAATTTAAGAAAAATAAAGTGCAATTCTATTTTTTCGCCGTCTCAGTATATCACATCACTTGCATGTATTTGTATCGTAATTGATTCAAAGATGACAAAACATGTAATTTTTGGACATTAAAAATGATGCTGATGATTTCGCTTGTTGTGTTTGGAGGCAGGCAATTGACTGGAGTTGTGTTTAATTTATGAAAATTTTGAACGCCTTAAATATAGTATCTCCTGTCATTATTTACACTACTTATTATTAATTATTATATATATTTATTAGCACTTTGTTAATGCTCAAATAGGGGGCGCGGTGGCTTAGTAGGTAGAGGTGCAGGCTGCAAGCCAAGAGGTCCTCGGTTCGAATCCCACCTGTGGCAACCGCGTTGTGTCCTTTGGCAAGACACTTCACCCCATTGGCCACATGGGTCACAGTGACACTGTGTACTAAGGCGTACTGCAAGTCAATGGTGCACCTGTCTTCAACCAATGCTAACCCTGCTTGTGTGGAGTTGGTATGTTGGGGAGCTGCCATTTGCTTGCCGTTGCTCGGTGGTTCTCTCCGGGTACTCCGGCTTCCTCCCCCCCCCCCCCCCCCCCCCCCCCACCTGTAAAACTGTCACGGTCATGGTTAGCCATTGTGCAGAAATATGTGACCTTAAACACCCAATAAATGAATAAATTAATGCTCAAATCCTCAGATTAATTTTATGTTAATAACTACCGTATATACATGTACACAGCTGCAGATGACTTACTTAATGGTGTTTCTACTTTATTGTTTCCTTTTTGAATACTTTAGAACTCGTTCAATTTTAAATTAAATATCTGTTTTTCAGATGTGGATCGAGAGTGGTGCGGATGCATTGAAACCATTTAGGCCAAAAGTTGAAGATAGTTTTCTTCCAGAAAACTATCAGACACAAGCAAATTTTCGAAAGGTGAGCTATTAAATTGATTCATTTGTTTACCAGTCTAAGAACAGAGTTTTCTAACTCACCACTTCACGGGAGCTGTTGTAAGAACTCTCTTCTCATTTGCTCAACAATTGTGTGTTAATATAACCCCCATGCATACAAATATATAAATTTCATCTTAAGTTTTCTGCATAATGCAACTAGGAATTTAGCCAATTTGGTCATTTTGATAGAGCTCATTGAGCTGTGTGTAATGAGATTAAATTGATCACATTCCTAGTTGCATTATGGTAACAATTTACTGCTTGAAGCTTCATTTTTTTTACGTCATGCAGAGTAGACGATTAATAAATTTAATATGAAGTGTACATGCATTTCAGAGACATGTGACAAATGATTTCCCATAGTGGGGGACCACAATTTTATGAATCTTCTTGTTAACTTAAGTCGACTGTTGGGGAGCATCCATCAGTTTTACTGATCTTCTTGTTTCTAATTGGTTGCCAGTGATGGAAATTTTTGGAGATGAAATTTTTTGCTCAGTTTTCAGTTTCAGGTTTTTTTTATAGAGGAACTTGGTCCAAAGTTTGGGTTATTTTCTACAATATTGAAGGTATAGAAAACATTGGTATTAAATGACTCAACCTAGTCCGGAGTATTATTGGATGATTATCAGGGAAAGTATGTGCAAGAACAATATCAGGGTTTGTACGGGTCGTGGAAGTTTTGGAAAAAATGGGGTGCTTTTGCTGTAGTGTGGAAAAGTCATGGAAATTTGTTGTGATAACGATGCAGTATGCCACTTCCCCAAAAAATCACACTTAAATATCCAGAAAAAGAGCATAAGGTCATGGAAATTGGGTAGAAAGTTTTGGAAATGTCATGGAATTTGATTCTCAGTGTATGAAACCTTAATACACAAGAACTAGAAGTTTTCAGCTCTTCAACCACAACTGGCACCAGGTTGCACCTAGTGGTTCATAGGCTAAAAATTTGCTGTTGTCCCTTATGCCATGGTAAAAAATCAACGTTTAGATTATCATCTCCTCCTTTCTTCAAGCCCCTGCCCCCTCCCATGCACTCCTCTCCCCATCACCTCACCTGCAGTTGCATTTGACCAAAGTGTACCAATAATAATAATAATTAATAATAATAATTTTAAAGCCTTAAAGCCTAGAATCCACACATACATATACACACATACACGTACATTCTCTTACAGATACATTGATACATGGATCACCATTATCATTTATTGGTGCCCAATGCCACATCAGCAACCAAGGCTATATCATGGCGATAAGCGACAAAACCTAATAGAGAAAGGGTATTGAATTAAAACAAAATAAAAACAAACTACAACTTTACCAAAACAAGTATGTGAGTGTGACTTGACGAGTAACGAGGCAATCCTCACTGACTCAGTCACACTCACGCACCTGGTAATGTCAGTTTATGACCAAAATTAAAAGACCACTGAAGGAAATGCCTTTCAAAAAAGGTAGGTTTTAGTACCAGACTTGAATGATTCAAGTGATTTACTGTTTTTTATGTCGATTGGAAAAGAATTCCAAAGCCTTGGGCCAGCAACCGTAAAGGCCCTATCACTAGCACTAGTAAATTTAGATACGGGCTGAACCAGATTGAGTTGACCTGATGACCTAAGACCACCTCGGTGGTTTGTGGATGGTAAGCAGATCAGACAGGTAGGATGGTGCAGATCCCGAGATACACTTAAACGCCATAAGGACAATTTTAAATTGAATTCTTTGCTTAATGGGTAGCCAGTGTAACTCAGAGAATACTGGTGTTATATGGCAGAACTTTTGAGTTCTGGTTATGACCCGTGCAGCACAATTTTGGATGTGTTGTAGCTTTTCAAGAATAGATGTTTTGGAGCCAATCAGAAGAGAGTTGCAGTAGTCGAGGCAACAGTTCCCTTCTGGAATGGTCAATAAAGTGTAATTACATTTTTCATGACACATGTAATTTATTTCGAGATTCCCTTTTTTAGATGTGGTGTTGCGTTGCATGTACCGATTTCAGGGGCAGGATGTTTTGGCCTTTGTGGTTGCGATTGTTTCCCGCCACCAAATCATAATTTTGTTTACACTTGTGCGAATACCATTCACAACTTTCCAGGAATAGAGGCCTCAGCTATAACTGTCTGTTATTGACAATTCAAAAAAATGTCCCTTGTGTACTGATTTTCGGTCATAATCTTTTCGTCATATCACAGAGGCAAGGGGAATTTCTGTTAACAAAGTGGATTACAGATCAGTTTAGTAACTGAATTAAAAAAAATGAGTGGATATTTGGAGTAAATAAATAAATCTATAGTGTTTAATTCCTTTTCATGCATTTTATTCATCGGGAATCATTAAGTGAAGGTGGATGTCAAAAGGTGATATGCTAAAGTCACCTATTTTTGCTTCGGCACTCATAAATTGATCAAGACAGCAAAATTGAAAGGAATGAAACAGAAAAAACTTATTGGTCATCAGTGAAATATTTATGATAAAATACTCTTTTATTATACCCTCTGCAAACAAAGTTTGGGGGGGTATATAGGAATCACCCTGTCCGTCCATCTGTCCATCTGTCCGTCTGTCTGTCTGTCCATCCTTGTAAGTGCAACTCCTCCTAAACCGTTTGAAGAATTTTCATGAAACTTTACACAATGGAAGAACTCCATATGGAGATGTGCATGAAGCAATATAATTCCGTTCTGACATTTCCAAGGGGAGATAATCTGTTTGTCTGACCATCCTTGTAAGCGCAACTCCTAAACCGTTTGAAGAATTTTCATGAAACTTTACACAATGGAAGAACTCCATATGAAGATGTGCATGAAGCAATATAATTCCGTTCTGACATTTCCAAGGGGAGGTAATCTAACTTATACCATCTGTCCATCCTTGTAAGCACAACTCCTCCTAAACCGTGTGAAGAATTTTCATGAAACTTTACACAATGGAAGAACTCCATATGAAGATGTACATGAAGCAATATAATTCCGTTCTGACATTTCCAAGGGGAGATAATCTAACTTATACATTTCAGGCGCGGGGGGGTATCACTTTGTGAGTTTGCTCACAGTATCTCTAGTTGAATATAGTTCACTTGTATGCAGATTTGTAAGGGATTATATAATTGCGATAAAGCAGAATTGAAGTTGACAAACACCGTTGGCATGTTTTTTCAAGATAGAGCCATTCAGTTCTTACAAAGATTTGGGATAGAATATCTAGGCCTGGACATCTTCTCCACCTGAATTTGTCTGAAAAAGTGGTTCTAAGATTGTCTATTTCTAATTAACTGGTCATTAATTAATTGTTTACCATTGCATAAATACAAGAGGCAGCTCCAATTAGGGTCACAGCTTTTAGGGGAAAATAAATACAAGAGAAGAATCCAAGTGTTACTGCTTGTGACCTTGACATTGAAGATATGACAATGAGTCAAGGTCATGATAACGTTAGGTACATGGGTAGCAAGTGTGTGAAGGTCACACCAGGGCTCGCCTTGAGTAAAATGGCCGGGGCCTAAAAAAAGTCCCCCACATATTGAGGTCGGGGCCTTTTCGGGGCTGATTTGCCATTTTGTCCATTATTGTTAGTGCTTTTTTGTGGAAAATGTCAGGGATTGAAAAAAAGCCCCCAGCAAGTGCTCCTCGGGGCTGATCTCAGGGCCTGGGCTGATCAGCCCCGACTCAAGGCAAGCCCTGCACACAGATTCACTTATACAAACCAGACAAGGGCTGAATAACAATATAAAAGTTTTGCTGTCCTTGATCTTGTGACACATCTTTGAGTCATGAGCAATAATTGTACCTAGTATGAATAAGACCTGTCAATTATACAAGTTATATGGACTGGACAAAAGTGACAGCGAAATGTCAAACGTTTTTTGTCACCTTAACATAGCACATGTGACCTTGACCTTGAAGGGTACATACCATATAATTCGCATCACGTTGTCTGTTGATATTACATATTGTTATGCCCCGACTTGAAAAATCGAAGGGGTATCTAATGGAGGCCTCCATTCGTCCGTCCATACCAACATTTTACCTTGTATCTCAGCCACTGCTACTCCAATTTGAATGATATCTGGTGTTGTGATAGAGCATCATGGGGAATGATACCTGTGTAACGTGAGTTTCTTCCACGTATTTTTTCAAGAGTTATGGCCCTTTTTCACTGTTTCGACTTAGAAAATAGTTTGTGGTCTGGTGCATTAGCAGTTCTTTGCAATGCAGGCCTCTTGTTAATAAAGTTTTGTTAAAAAATATTCAGTAGTTAAGAAGATATGGCCTGGACAAACAAAATGTTGAAAACAGATGATGGCCGGACGATGAACTTATTACCAGAAAAGCTCTGCTGACACTAGTCAGACAGAGCTAAAAATTGCTTCCACATGTTTTGCTCACCCACTTCAAAGCTTATGTGGTGACTACGGTGGCATTAGTGTTAGACATACGTGTCCATTTTTTATGAATTGGTGTTTAGATCATTTTCTCAGAGCTCTGTGGCCCCAGAGCTTATATATTGCATATGTAGGTTGTAAAAGTTTGTGTTAAGGCAAGTTTTGTTTCTCTTGGTGATTTCAGATGATTGATATTGTAGACATAGCATACTGAACACCATTGCAGTAATATGTAATCCTTATTTGATTAGTTAGCTAATATTACATAAAGATTTTTGCTGGGTATTTTTGTTTTTCTGAAACTTTGTGATAATCACAATATGTCCCATTAAAAATTAAATATATTCATTATTTGGGGTGATATAAATGATAGAAATATAGCTTCAAGGAGCTTTTTATGCCCCTGAGAGATTCTCTCAGGAGCATTGTTTTCACCATGTCCGTACGGTATCCGTCTGTCAACTTTTGATCTCCATCAAATAACTAAAGAACCGCTTATTTGATCAAATCATAATTTTAGGGGTAACTTGTGGATGATTAGACAATGCTTCCTTTCGATTTTGGTCCAGCTAGCCAATTCAATATGGCTGCCATGACAGCCATATTGAATTTGGTTTCTGTCCAATAACTAGTGAATGCTGACTCGAATCATTTGTATTTTTAGTCCCCTATGGGAACTGTAAGGGGACTATAGGATTGCACTCCATCCATCTGTCTGTCTGTCCGTCCGTCCATCTGTCTGTCTGTTTTTATGTTACCACCTCTCCCTCTAACATGCTTTATGCTACACCTTTCATATTTGGTACATGGATACATGGTTCTGAGGGGATGATGCATGCTCAAAATTTTTGTTTTTCAAAATCCAAGATGGCGGAATGGCGGCCATTTTTTGTGTGTTTTTTAAGCTTTTTTTTCTCTATATTCATGTTACCACCCCCTCCCTCCAACATGGTTCAAGCTACACTTTACATATTTGGCACATGGATAGAGGGTTGGGAGGGAATGATGCATGTTCAATATTTTTTTTGAAAAGCCAATATGGCAGATTGGGGGCCATTTTTGTTGTGTTTTTGAAGCTTTTTTCTCTATTTTATGTTACCAGCCCTCACTCCAACATGGTTCAAGCTACACTTTTCATATTTGGCACATGGATAGAGGGTTGTAATGGGATGATGCACGGTCAATATTTTGTTTTCACAATTCAAGATGGCCCCATAACAGCCATTTTTGTTGTGTTTTTTAAGCCATTTTCTCTATTTTATGTTACCACCCCCTCCCTCCAACATGGTTCAAGCTACACCTTTCATATATGGTACATGGATAAAGGGTTGTGAGGGGGTTATGCACGCTCAATATTTTTTTTTTCAAAATCTAAGATCTGTCTGTCTGTCCATCTGTCTGTCTGTCTGTTTTTATGTTTCCACCTCTCCCTCCAACATGCTTTAAGCTACACCTTTCATATTTGGTACATGGATACATGGTTCTGAAGGGATGATGCACGCTCAAAATTTTTTTTTCAAAATCCAAGATGGCAGAATGGCGGCCATTTTTGCAGCATTAAATCAAACTTTCGACTCGAAATATATTGAAAGTTTCCGTGTTTAGAGTATTCAGTTGTCTTGCAGAAACATTTCCACAATGTGCATACAGTGTATTATATAACATTCCCCGAGTTACCAAGCTTCCCCAGCAGACGTCCGTAACTTGATGCTTTCTGTAACACAAATGCGTATACCAATTCAATCATTATAAAATACGTTAAATGAAGGAAAATGTTTTAATATCTTCCTTTTTTGGTATTACCAAAAGTAAGATTTCATCACCTTTCCCTTCATTTAAGGTTATTATAATGATTGGACCGGTCCAGGCAAAAATACTGCACCACCGAGAGCTGGACTCGACCTTCTTTTCACTGGATCGGACCATTACTGGCGGTCTTTGTACTTCTTAAACTACTAACCTGAATTGCAGAGATGCTTATATGCTCTAGTGTCTTATGTGACAAAAACACCTTATGTCACAAAAGTGCCGTAGGGGACTAATACCACCTCGGTGGTCAAACACTTGTTTAATTAGGCAGTCTTGGTGTCTAGAGGAAGCTTCCTTTCGATTTTCGACCAGTCAGCTGATCCAAGATGGCCACCAGTGGCCAATTCATTATGGTGGCCATCTCGAGTTTGGTTTCTGTCCAATAACTAATGATTACTGACTTTAATCAATTTCAGTTTTTAGTAATGCATTATTTGTGTCTAGAGGAAGTTTCCTTTCGATTTTGGTCCAGCTAGTCAATTCCATATGGCTGCCATATTGAATTTGGTTTCCGTTCAATAATTAGTGAATGCTGACTCGAATCATTTTTAGCTCAACTTGACAAAGTCAAGCTGAGCTATTGCCATCACTTCTTTTCTGTCGACGTACATACGTTACATCCACAATTTCCTTTGGCACACCTCACAGGTAGCATTTATGATCAGATCGCTTTGAAATTTCGTATGCTTGTTTGGGGTGACCTCTAGATGGGAGATATCAATTTTCTTCAATTTCTTTTAAAAAATGTTGCCGTGGCCAACGTTCTTAGAACTTAGTTTAGCCAGACCTCAATATTTCCCTTTGGCACACCCTACAGGGCACATTTATGATCGGATTGCTTTGAAACCTGGCATGCTTGTTTGGAGTAACCTCTAGATGGGAGCTATCGATTTTCGTCCATTTCCATCAAAAAATGTTGCCACGGCCAACGTTCTTAGAACTTAGTTTAGTCAGACCTCAATATTTCCCTTTGGCTCACCCTCCTGGGCACATTTATGATCGGATTGCTTTGAAAGCAGGCATGCTTGTTTGGGGAGACCTCTAGATAGGAGCTATCAATTTTCGTCCATTTCCATCAAAAAATGTTGCCGCAGCCAACATTCTTAGAACTTAGTTTAGTAAGGCCTCAATATTTCCCTTTGGAACACCCTACAGGGCACATTTATTATCGGATTGCTTTGAAACCTGGCATGCTTGTTTGGGGTTACCTCTAGATGGGAGCTATCTATATTTTTATACTGTACCAATGACCCAGACTTAGCTGGTGCTAACTCTAACAAAACCAGGGCCAAACACAAATTTTGCCCCCCAATCCCCAAAATTTGCATCCAAAACCAAAAGAAATCATGTCCTATAGGACCTCCATACTTCACCCCTACTGCGCATGCGCAGTGTCAAGGACATTCCGAAATTGGCGCCAATTATCATTCTCTGTTTGGCCCTTCATCAGTCAACATCTCACTGATCTTTGTGCTTGTAAATCTCAGTTTAAAGGATGCCAGACACGTAATTATTGGAGAAATGGTGATTCTAAGGAGGATATAGAAGGAGGAGAGGAAAAAGGAGTGACAAAAAATAATCAGGGCTGTACTTAAAATTTTTTATGAAATTATGTTAAGTTGCCTATTTTCGAGGCATGGGCCTCTTGTTGTCATTCTTGCTAAAATGTTGCACTGCTTATTCAGTGTTTCCTCTCCCCTGGCCTTCTAAGTCCCCCCTTGCAATTCTCCCATGCTTTTGGCATATTTTTGAGAAAGTTCATTTCTAAAATTCTCTTGGGAGAGTTGCTTGGTTACAGAATGTTTTCTGTTATTTTCCCCATAGTTACGTTTTCACCCATGGGTGTATAAACGTTGTGTTCTGCATCTTCCATCTGATGTTCTGCAGATTCTCCCCTGGGAGTCTCTGTCTTGCATCAGATAGAGTGTAATTTTGATGACTGATTTCGGGCCAGTTTTTTCAGTGCCTGGAGTCATGTTTTCTGGTGTTTTACACTGTTTGTTTACATTGGCAACAGCCTTTTTTGAGGGGGGCTGTTTGCCTTTGGTGTAGTTTATCTCACTATAAGATACATTTCTATTATCCATAAGTGTCGCATTAATCATTTAATATAAATTTAAAATTTTTGACCACACTTAGCCATCGGATCCATCGGGGCTCAACATTACTTTTCAGAAACTTGGGCTTCGCTGAAAAAATATTTTTCAAAAATTATTTTGATTTGCAATTGTTTTTTCATTATTAATGGATCATGTTATTATGTATCTTTGTGTCAGGGGTTTGTGCGAGTAACTAGGACTTGTTGTTGACTTTTCACAATGAAAGGATATTGTTCAAATTGTAATGGGAAGAAATCTTCCTCTGACTTTCATGATCATTGTATTAATTGTAGTCAGTGTTCTCGCACTAATCCCTGTTCTATATGTCAATATTGGGATGATAAACATTGGAAACGTGTGTCACGGTATGTTGTTACTGGAGAAAGGGCGATGCCGGCTCTTTCTCCGCAAGGTCACTCTACTCTCTCAGTTTCTATTTCAGAGGAACAAGAACAGGGTGATGTTTCCGTGTTATCTTCCGCAAGTGCACTTCCGTCGTCACAAATGAATACAGAGCTAGCGGCAAAAGTGTTCATGGAGATTAAACAAATGTCGTCCGCTAGCTCGCCCGGTGTAGCGTCCATTCACCGAATGGTTCGGCAGCCGTGTTTGTCCGATGCGGTCCAGGAGGAAATGTTGGGTGATGCGAGCACTATAAACATTCAACGTGCACACCCAGTGACGGCGGATAGTAGGCGAGATCGGAGGAAGCCTTTGAGTCCGGTTCCTAGCTCGTCCAGGTCCAGCCGGGCTGTGAGCGAGAGAGGCCCCTCTCTCGTACAACAACATATGGGACCAAATGTTGTGGTACAAAATGTGTCGCAAGCGGAGCATACGTCCGTCGCTCGGGACGCTCCGTTGTATAGGCAGTCCGCGGAGACTGCTCAGGCTTCTTCTTCTCGTCAGCGCACACGACCGCACCTTGGCTGCGTGACCGCCGATATCTTACCAGCTTCGCCGATCAGGGATTCTTCGGCGACCAGGTCACACCATCCGGCAGCCAGGGACACGAGGCCGATGGACTCCGGACGTTCGCATAGAAAAAGTATGCGGGAGCCATCAGATGCGGAGCTGCCCTCGGCGAAGCAGCGAAAGACTGCGCCTCCGTAGGTCTCGATGCCGGACGTACTTGTGCAGATAGCACAACTTATCGCAGCATCCCAGCAGCCGACAGAAACGGTGTCGGATCGGGAATTATCCGACGGCGCTGGGTCGGTACGCTCCGCCGAAGCATCGGGGGCGGACGACCGGGAGCATCATGAGGTCCGACCGGATGGTGAAAGGGATATGGATGATTTGGAGCTATCCCTTTCGGAACAACATAAAGCTGCCGTGGACTTCATCCGGCACTTTCTCCCTCAAGTTGTTCCGTCGGGCCAGACTGCTGCGGTTCCGGACAAGAGGATTATAGCGTCATTGGACTCTGAATTTTTCGAGCGGTTCAGGGACATTGCTCCCGAGTTTCCGTCGCAGTCCAATAATGTTGCAAGAACATTTGAATTATTGAACAACCCTATATTTAAACTTGCTTCCAAAACGGGGAAAGCAGGTTTCTTGTCCGCCAATACGCTCAACCTGCCTTTCATTAATGCAAGGAATAAATTTGACACGGCAGGACAGGGTATTCCGAGAGTTCCTCTGCGTATGGACGACGAGGTGGAAGACTTAGAGCTATCATTACCGTCGTCGGCGTCTATTCCAACCGCGGTGTTGGAAACAACTGTATCGTCTAACAGAGCCAGTTTAGATGCCTTATCTTACGCAGATCACCTTACTAAGGCGTTATCAATGCGCCTTCAAGGGAAAGAATTTCAGGATATACAATCCTCTTTAAGACTTCTTTCAAGGGCAGTAGCTTATTCCACGTGTAACTCCGCCCTTTCAGTGGCAAACCTGGAGTTGGTTAGACGTGACGCAGCCCTAGCTACATCCACACTCGTGGATACTAAGGTGAAGAACTCTCTAAGAGTCGCTTCGGTCTCCGGAGAACTTCTCTTTGACGGCAAGCTTTCTGCTATTTATGATAAAATTACAAAGAAAGCTTCGGATTCTCTGTTGTTCAAATCTGCTTCTAAGAAGTCGGATACGGCAGTCAAGAATAAGACAGGCACTTCTGGGTCTAATGCGCCCAAGAGAGGTTCCTATAGAGGTTCCGGTGCGTCCTCTTGGTCTTATTCGAGAGACTGTCAAGGTAGCGATTCACGTTCGGGACGTCCTTCGGGCCGGGACAACTGGTCGGACGCCCCGAGGTCGACGGGACGAGGTGCGGGTCGTGGAGGACGTGGTTTCTCCTACCGCAGGCGTCGCAGGTCCAGGAGGTGATGGCTTAAACCTCTATCACGTACCGGTTGGCGGAAGGTTGTCGAGCTTTTCACAAGAATGGGCGTCGATTACGGACGACCCTTGGGTGAGAGGAGTGACTTCGGAAGGTCTAAAGATATCCTTCAAACGAAAGCCTCCATTAACTCGAAGTCCAAAGTGGACTCAACTTCCGTCAAATCCGCAGAAAAGAGACGCTCTGTTATCAGAGGTGCAGTCTCTTTTAATGAAGAACGCGGTAGAGGTCGTAGAAAACCAGGAGACTCTGGGATTCTACAGCCATCTGTTTCTGGTTCCGAAACCAGACGGCTCGTTCCGTCCAGTCATAGATTTGAGCTGGATAAACAAGCTGATCGTCGCTCCGAAGTTTTATATGCAGACGATTCGGTCGGTCAGAGCGAGTATTCGGGTGAACGATTATGCAACAAGCATAGATCTCAAAGATGCGTACTTTCACGTCATAGTACATCCGACATTCAGAAAGTATCTACGCTTCGCAGTCCTAGGAGTGGTGTATCAATTCCGGGCAATGTGCTTCGGATTGAATCTAGCACCCTGGGCTTTCACTCGGGTAATGAACTCGGTAATGATCTATTTCCGAGCTCATTCGTCTGCGGTAACGTCGTCCTACGTTTGCTTTATAGTGAAAAGCAAGGGAGTGCCTCCTCCAAAGTCAGTATTTCTGAGTCGCTTCCGGGATGGTTTTAAAGTGTAATATTAATGTTAAAATTCATTCATGTCATATTTTTAAAGTGTAGCTCGGTGTGAAGCATTTGTATATGTCAAGTGTCAAACGGGCTTTAATATACAATACTCGGACACTTTTAAAAGATTATAAAGAGTCTCAATTTTCTGGACTAACTTTATTTATTGGCTTACTTTAAAAATAATTAGTATAAGGGTTATACTGGATGTTAATAGAGAACATGAATGTTATTGTGCTCAATTATAAAGGGTATTGTATCTTTCTAATTTAATATTAAATAAGAAAGATACATGTAAAGCCTAATACTCCTTTTCTCCTTAAGGGGTTGCCTCTATATTATATAGTTGAGCTTATTGGATTTTCCTCTATGTCCTAGGCCCTCCAGCCTTTTTACTATTCAGCTAAGTCTGGGTCATTGGTACAGTATAAAAATGTTAAAAAATTTATAGTAATTTATATATTTTTTATACTTACCAATGACCCAGACGGGGATGGCCCTCCCAGGAGTTGGGAACTCTTGCCTCCCCGCTGAGTACATAGCGCTGACCAGGCACTGCCAGTAAGAATGATAATTGGCGCCAATTTCGGAACGTCCTTGACACTGCGCATGCGCAGTAGGGGCGAAGTATGGAGGTCCTATAGGACATGATTTCTTTTGGTTTTGGATGCAAATTTTGGGGATTGGGGGGCAAAATTTGTGTTTGGCCCTGGTTTTGTTAGAGTTAGCACCAGCTAAGTCTGGGTCATTGGTAAGTATAAAAAATATATAAATTACTATAAATTTTTTAACTTTCGTCCATTTCCGTCAAAAAATGTTGCCACTGCCAATGTTCTTAGAACTTAGTTTAGTCCAACCTCAATATTTCCCTTTGGCACACCCCACAGGGCACATTTATGATTGGATTGCTTTGAAACCTGGCATGCTTGTTTGGGGTGACCTTTAGATGAGAGCTATCGATTTTCTCCCATTTTCGTTCGGCAGTGTTAACAGCCCTTTTCCGACTTGGAACATAAAGCGAGGGCATTAGTGTCCCATGGACTCATTTCTAGCTCAACTTGAGAAAGTCAAGCTGAGCTATTGCCATCACTTCTCGTCCATCGGCATACGTCCACAATTTCCTTTTGAAATGCTTGTGCTTAGAACTTAGTTTAGTCAGACCTCAATATTTCCCTTTGGCACACCCTACAGTCCACATTTATGATCGGATTGCTTTGAAACCTGGCATGCTTGTTTGGGGTGACCTCTAGATGGTAAGCATTGATTTTCGTCCATTTCTGTCAAAAAATGTTTCCAAGGCCAACGTTCTTAGAACTTAGTTTAGTCAGACCTCAATATTTCCCTTTGGCACATCCTCCAGGGCACATTTATGTTCGCATTGCTTTGAAACCTGGCATGCTTGTTTGGGGTGACCTCTAGATGGGAGCTATCGATTTTTTTCCATTTCCGTCCATCAAAAAATGTTGCCTCTGGCTACAATCTTTGAACTTAGTTTAGTCAAGCATCAATATATTCCTTTGGCATGCCCTACAGGGCACATTTATGATCAGATCTGTTTGAAACGTTGTATGCTTGTTTGGGGCTACCTCTAGATGGGAGCTATTGATTTTCTTCGATTTCCATCAAAAAATGTTGCCACTGGCAATGACCTTCGATGAACTTAGTAAAAACTTAGTGCAGTTAAGCATCAATATTTCCCTTTGACACACCCTGCAGGGCACATTTATGATTGGATCACTTGCAAACTTGGTGTGCATGTGTGGGGTGACATCTATATGGGAGCTGTCGATTTTCTTCCATTTTTGTCACAAAATGTTGCCGCTGACCTTTGAACTTAGTCAGACCTCAATATTTCACCTTAACACACCCTTCAAGGCACATTTATGATCGGATCACTTCGAAACTTGGTATGTGTGTTTGGGGTGACCTCTAGATGTGAGCTATTGCTTTTTTTCATTTCCATAAAAACTTATTGTCGTTATCACCAGCCTTTGAACTTACTGCATTTGTGCATCAACTTATCCCTTTTGCACTCTCTGCAGGGTATATTTATGAATTTCCATAAAAAAAACCCCAAAACCATTGCCACAAGCAATTACCTTCTACTTAGTGCATTTGTGCATTAACATCGTGCATTTGTGCATTAACATCTTCCTTTGGCATGCCTCAGAGGGCACATTCATTATCAGGTTGTTTTGAAACTTTGTATGCTTATGCAGGGTGACAAAGATAGGAGCTATTGATTTTCTTTTCATTTCCATCAAAAACTGGTACTGTTAGCAACAATCATTGAATTTATTGCATTTGTGCATCAACATTCTTTGACATGACCTACAGGCCACATTTATCATAGGATTGTTTTTGAACTTGGTGTGCTCATTATGAAAGACCTTTAGATAAGAGGAATTGATTAGCATTCATTTCTGTGAAAAAGTTGCCATTTACAATAACCTCTGAATATACTGCATTTGTGTATCAACATTCTTCCTTTAGCCAGTCTTACAGTTTACATTTAAAAATGCATGGATTACTCTGACTTTGTGCACACACAATGCTGTAATGTTGAAATTTCATCAAATAACATGGGTACCAATAATCTTCAATTTTGCCATTTCATTTATAACTTACCAAGTTTAAGTTTGTCAAGTTGAGCTACAGTGTCATTGACACTTTCATTATTTTTTAATTGTGCATTGTTGGTGTCTAGAGGAAGCTTCCTTTGATTTTGGACCATTCAGCTGATCCAAGAAGGCCAATGGCAAATTCATATGGCTTCCATGGTGGCCATCTTGAATTTGGTTTCCATCCAATAACTAATGAATACTGACTCGAATCATTTTCAGTTTTTGGTTATGCATTATTGGTGTCTGGAGGAAGTTTCCTTTCGATTTTGGTCCAACTAGTCCATTCCAGATGGCCGCCATGGCGGCAATATTGAATTTGGTTTCTGTCCAATAACTATATACCCCTCGCAACAAGTTGTGGTGGGGTATACTGGAATCACCTTGTCCGTCCATACTTGTTCGTACAGGTCATGAAATCCTGGAAAAGTGATGGAATTTTGAAAAAAAAATTTCCAAGGGCCTGCAAAGTTTTGGAAAATGGGCTTAAAAAGGGTTAAAGTTTTGGAAAAGTCATGGAATTCGTAGCCAGGTTTAAAAGGGATTGATTTTGTGTAAAAATTATGCACGACTTCTGCAAAATTGTGCAAAAAGCGAAGCTTTTCTGTTTGGGTGTGAAATAACCTGGTCATTTAATTTTTAGCTCAACTTTGGCGAAGCCAAATTTGAGCTTATGCCATGGCCAATCGTCCGTCTGTCCATCAACAATTCAATACGGCTCGGGCTTGAGGCCATATTTCTGAACTGATCTTTACGAAACTTCTTGGGTACCTTTGTTATGACCGTGGGACGAGAACGAGTGTTTTTGGGTCCGGTCCGAAATTCAAGATGGCTGCCAGCTGCCATTTTGTACCGACGATGCAGAAATCTGTTTTTTGCACAGAACTTCCATATGAAAGCGCTGATTTGAATAATTTTTTGTATGAATGTTTAGTACCATGGGATACATCACATATAATACGGGTTTTTTTCTCGTACGTATATTATGCAAATTAGACTAACTTTGATGTATTTAGTGTTACTTTCATCACTGTCAGTGCAAATGCCAATACGGCTCGGGCTAGAGGCCGCATTTATGAACCGATCTTTACAAAACTTCTTGGGTACCTTTGGTATCGCCGTGGGACGAGAACGAGTGTTTTTGGGTGCGGTCCGAAATTCAAGATGGCTGCTGGCAGCCATTTTGTTCAAAATTAGGGGCAAACAGATTTTTGCACAGAACTTCCACATGAAAGCTCTGATTTGAATAATTTTTTGTGTGAATGTTTAGTACCATGGGATACATCACATATAATACAGGGTTTTTTCTCGTGCAGAAATTATGCAAATTAGATGAACTTTGATTTTTTCAGTGCTACTTACACACAGTAAGTACACATGTCAATACGGCTCGGGCTAGAGGCTGTATTTCCAACCGATCTTCACGAAACTTCTTGTGTACCTCTGCTATCACCTTGGGATGAGAACGAGTGTTTCTGAGTGCGGTCCAAAATTCAAGATGGCTTCCAGTGACCATTTTGTACAGAAATTAGGTCTAATCAGTTTTTTGTACACAACTTCTATACGGCTCAGGCCAGAGGCCGTATTTATGAACCGATCTTTACAAAACTTCTTGGGTACCTTTGTTACCACCATGGGATGAGAACGGGTGTTTTCGGGTGTGGTCCGAAATTCAACATGGCCACCAGCAGCCATTTTGTACCAAAATTAGTGCAATCAATCTTTTGTACAGAACTTCTGTATGAAAGTTCTGATTTGAATAAATTTTTGTATGAATGTTTAGTAAAATGGAATACATCACATACAGTACGGGTTTTTTTCTCATGCAGAAATTATGCAAATTAGATGAATTTTGATTTATTTAGTGCTACTTACACACTGTAAGTGCACATGTCAATACGGCTCGGGCTAGAGGCTGTATTTATCAACCGATCTTCACGAAACTTCTTGGGTACCTTTGCTATCACCTTGGGATGAGAACGAGTGTTTCTGAGTGCGGTCCAAAATTCAAGATGGCTGCCAGTGGCCATTTAGTACCGAAATTAGGTCCAATCAGTTTTTTGTCACAACTTCTATACAGCTCGTATTTATGAACTGATCTTCACGAAACTTCTTGGGTACCTTTGTTTTCACCTTGGGACAGGAATGAGTGTGTTTTGGGGTGCCTTTGTTATCACTGTGCTATGAGAACAAATATTTTGGGGTTCAGTCAGACCCACTCTGGGACTCGAAAGATTTCTTTTCTAGTTTAGCATCTGACTGTCACCCACCTTTACAATACTTTACCTATACATTTGTTAAGGATACGGTCAGTATTTATGTGCAGGTCGTTACAATACTTTATATGTACCTTTGTTATCAGGTCATTACCTAGATGTTTGTCATTGCTGTGTCACATACTATACATGTACATGTCTTGACAAGTTGAGCTACATTGACACTTTCATTTTTATAAGTTTTGGAAAATTCATGGAATTTGATTCTCTGAAAAGTGTATGAACCCTGTGAACCATTGTCATCGAAATTTGGTATAAATGTTCACCACCATGGGAACCTGTGCACCTGCGATTATAGTTCCGGTCAGAATATTTTTGCCAGAGCTATGCACCTTTTTCACATGTCTAAGAATGCTAGAATTTTGTCTGGAGATTTTCTCAGATGTCGATTCCTTTGAAACTTGGTATGGGTATTCACTACCATGGGAACCTGTGCACCAGCAATTATAGTTTTGATCGGATTTTTTTGCCAGAGTTATGCCCCTTTTTGTATTAGAATAATTAATTTTGTCCAGAGATTTTCTCGGATGTTTATTGTTCGATTCCATTGAAACTTGGTATGGATGTTCACTACCAGGGGGACCTGTGCATCAGCGATTATAGTTTTGATCAGACTTTTTTTTGCCAGAGTCATGCCCCTTTTTGTCTTAGAATAATTTTGTCCGGAGATTTTTTCGGTTGTTTATGGGTCAATTCCTTTGAAACTTGGTTTGAATGTTCACTATCACAGGAACCTGTACATCAGCGATTATAATTTTGATGGGACTTTTTTTAGCCAGAGTTATGCCCCTTTTCATGTTAGAATGCCTGAATTTTGTCCGGAGATTTTCTCGGATGTTTATAGGTCGATTCAACAAGGTATGGTTGTTCACTACCATGGGAACCTGTGTACCTGTGATTATAGTTTTGATCAGACTTTTTTATACCAGAGTTGTGCACCTCTTCATCTTAGAATAGTCATAGCAGTGAGGCCGATGGGGTTATCGACAGGCTCACTGGGGCAGTCACACCTCTAGTTATTTTTTAATTATGCATTGTTGGTGTCCAGAGGAAGCATCCTTTTGATTTTCGACCAGTCAGCTGATCCAAAATGGCCGTCAGTGGCCAATTCATTAAGGTGGTCATCTTGAATTTGGTTTCTGTCCAATAACTAATGAATACTGACTCGAATCAATTTCAGTTTTTGGTTATGCCTTATTGGTGTCTAGAGGAAGCTTCCTTTCTTTTTTGGTCCAGCTAATCAATTCAATAGGGCTGCCATGCCGGCCATATTGAATGCTTTCCGTTCAATAACTAATGAATGCTGACTTGAATCATTTTTATTTTTTAATTATGCATTGTTAGTGTCTAGAGGAAGCTTCCTTTTGATTTTGGACCAGTCAGCTGAACCAAGATGGCCGCCAGTGGCCAATTCATTATGGCTTCCATAGCGGCCATCTTGAATTTTGTTTCCTTCCAATAACTAATGAATACTGACTCGAATCAATTTCAGTTTTTGGTTATGCATTATTGGTGTCTAGAGAAAGCTTCCTTTTGATTTCGTTATGCACCGGAGAGATTTACCTTCCCTTTTTATGACACTCTTGGGGCATATGCCACACTTTGCATTGCTTTTGTTTGACATTGGATCAACTGCATTAAGCACAGATGTAGATAAACGTATGAGAAACATCACTCTCCTGTATATTTTGACCTTGGTGGGGACAATAATCAGGCCTGGACATTTCCACTCCTACCCCCCCCCCCCCCCCCCCCTCCAACTTTATCAAACACCTCTAGCCATTCATAAGACGTTTGCAGCGATTGTTTGGACTTGTTATGGTTGGGTAATGGTGTAGCTAAAACCTAATTAATTTGTCCAAATGGTTGCTATGTTTTTTGAGTGGATGAGGGGTAAGACATCCAGGCCTGGATATCTACTTTACCTCAGTTTGTTAGAAAAAGTCCAAAAACATTGTTTGAATGCTTCCAAGTTTTGTGTATTTATAATTAACTGTTTGTTATTTAATGGGGGGAGGGGTGGAGGTCTTCACATCTCCCCTCCCCACCTTTATCAAACTCCCATAGACAATCATAAGATGTTTGAAGCTATTGTTTGGACATCTGCCTCACCTGCCTCAAAAGTTCCCAAAATTGCCGGAATGGTTTCAAGATGAACTTTTTCTAATTAACTGAGCATTATTTGATGTTTTAGCATTGAATAATAAAAAAAATCATTCAGTTTTTGTCTACATATTTAGAGATGAGTTGGGGTTGAGGGTGAGCTAATCGAACATTGTTTGAACTTGTTATGGTTGGGTATGGGTGTAAATAAAACCTATTTATTTTTTCCAAATGTTTGCTATGCTGTTTGAGTGGGTGAAGGGGAAGATATCCAGGCCAGGACATCTTCACCCTAACTTGTCCAAAAAAGATCCACAAATTGCTGGAATGCTTCTAAGATTATCTGTTTCTAATTCACTGGGTGTAATTTAATAGTGTAACATTGAATTAATGCTTTCTTCCTTTCATGTTTTCTATATATTTTGGCATGGGTGGGGCAAACTGGTTGTTTTTCTCAATGTTAATTTGATAAGAATCTTCATTTTTTTGTTATTTTCTTTTTTATTTTGGAGAACGGCATTAATAGCTACCCTTGTCTGTACGTACATACGACTCTTGTATGTACATATGTACAAACATCCATTCATCCGCATGTCCATCCCGGGTAAGGTTTCCGGACGAAAACTTTGGTTTGACTGAACAAAATGAAACAACATTTTACACATAGATTTATAACCACATGATACAGGTTGGAATTAATAGTGGGCTTGGTCTGGTATTTCTTTTCAACCTACTCACAATTGTTTATTTACAATTGGCTGTAACGTAAGTGCAAGTCCTACTTCGGAACTAACTCAAGCTTTTAAGAAACTTTTCCTAACAAGCTGGAAAAGTAACAGAGTGCAAAAGCACGAAAAAGATCGAAAAAGGGTCGAGCGAGACCAGCACTCGAAATTACAGGTACTCTCTCTGCACACCTCTTGCGTTTACCGAGCACATGCACAACAACCGTGACGTCAATTCCTTTTATTTCCGCCATTGTACAAAATTTCGTGCTATTCTTAGCTGTTATCTTCGTGAACAACTTATTTGTATGTGCTATCTTCGTCTGATTGTGTGCAAATGGATTGTATCCTTTTCAAGCTTTCAAAATTATTACTATTTAATGCTATTTTTGATAATTTTAGCTTGCTTTTTCACACATAGTCTTGTTTTTCCCCCACGTGTGAACACAACCATTGTTCTGTTTTCCGTCAGCGGGAAGCTTGATTTCATTTATCATATTCATATTATGCCTAAGACTATTCCTCGTACCTCTTGCTTGCAGGTGAAACATGTGGACGACTCTCATTCCACATGTGTCACTTGCAGCAATTGTACTCAGGCCCAATCATGTGGTATTTGTGGGGTTTGGTCCTCAAAATTCTGGGCTTCTGTAAACAAGGTGGTTCTGTCTAGAGCTAGAACCCCTTGTTTTCGGGATAAGGGTAGCCGTGCCTTATCAGACATTTCTGTGAGTGCACATGATGACTCTGTCACACAGGATGCTGATCTGTCTTTTTCTGTGGCGAGTTCCTCTGCAGCTGTTGACGGTGCTAGTGTGGTCGTACCTGACGTGGAGACCGTGGTCTCTTTGTCTTCTGATGTCACTCTTGAGGCGTCTGTTTTTATAGAGAGCTTCTCCGAGGTCAGCTCGGTGACCCTCTCCGATTTGCCTCCTACGCCGTCGACAGTTGCTGAGGAAATTGTTACTACAGATCCTATTCTGTATGATGGTGGCTCTTCTATCTCCTCTGGGGATGGTATACAGTCTCGGGGGACTGAGGCTGTATCTGCTGGTGTGTCTGTGAGCTCTGAGCCTCCCCTGGCTTCGCGGCGAAGCTGTGCGGGTTTGCTTTCCGCTCCGCCTCATCTGGCTAGCTTTGCTCCTATTCGGTTGAGCCATTCAGTCGCTTCAGCAGCGATTTCTCTCCCCTCGAGTGAATCTTTTATTGTTCCTCATTCCCCTGCTAGTGTGCCGACTAGCAGGATGGGGTTGGGACATTGGCATCCAGGGCCTGCTGTTCGGCAGAGGTCAGTGACAGCCCCGGTTAGCTGTCACTCTCGGAACCTTCCTCCGGTGATTCCTCACTGTGTTCCGAGTCTGGATGTCGATCGATGCTTGTTGTTGGTCTCAGAGGATAGGCAGTTGGGGCCTTCTGCCGCGCAGAGGCCAATGGCCGGATCCTGTCATTCTTGGGACAATCCTCCGGTGTCTTCTCACCGTGTCCCAGGTCCAGCTACCGATTGACGTACGCCGTCGGTCTCTTTAGAGGATTTGCAGGCATGACCTTCTGTTCCGCAGAGGTCAGTGATTGCCCCTGGGCGTCACAATTGGGACTATCCTCCGGTGTCTTCTCATCGTCTCCCTATTCTGTCTGCTGATCGACGTTCGACGTCGGTCTCTTCTGAGGATTTGGGTTCTTCTACCAGAAGGGTCCATTGGGAAGACATTCCGTCGGGCGATGCTGCTGCGACGGATTCTCAGGTTGACCTGCGTCAGGCCGTTTTGGCGCTCACCAGGTTGCTTTCTGGCAACCCTCAAGTTGGCCTCCCTGTGCCTCCTGAGGCACAACCTCCTTTGGTCGGTCGCCAAGATGTCTCGCCTGGCCCCTTGGATACTGCACAGTATTCACAGGAGGTTTCTGCTGGTCAGCCCGAGTTGGGCTACGTCTCCTCTGCAACAGAGGATGACGATTTTCTTGAAGGTGATGGGCCCCCTCGTCAGTCTTGGCTTTGAATTTTGTCTTTGGCTTATTGCCGGACATTCAACCTTCAGACCAGCCATCTGTGACCGTCCGGCCGCGTCCTCTGTGGAGTGCCGTAACCCTGTTGAGCCTTCTAGCTCTGGGGCTTTGCGTCCTCTGCAATCGGCTCAGGTTGTCGAGACCTTCCAGGGCTTAGATGCCAAAATACGTTCTAAGGCCCTCAAGGGTTCTTTCTTTTCTAGAGCTGATGCCTTTCTGCCTCCATCGCGGTTTCGTGTTTACCATTCCGTCCCTCCACCAGTCTTCCAAGGGATGACTACTGTGGATGAGGATTCTTCTTCCCTCTGGTTATCTAAGCCTAAGTCGGCAGTTCTCCCGATGTTGGTAGTTGAATCTATGGTGGGCCTGTCCTGAGAGATGCTGGGTATGTTATCTCTCACGGACCATGTTGTCGCTGCCCTGGCTGAATATTTTCCACCAGGGGAGTTTAATGATGCTCAGGCGCCTTTTCGCGCTTTGTCACAGCCTCTCATGAACTTGGCACACGCTACGCCTGTAACACAGCTAATTTGGAGCTGGCGCACCGGGATGCGGTGTTGGATTCTTCTCCATCCCTTCCTTCTGAGCAGCATGCTGTTCTGAGGTCTGCCTCTTTGGTTGGACCTCAGTTGTTCCATGGTTTCGTGGAAGCTGTCCATGGCGAGGTTGTTCGTCATTCGAAGGACCAGCTTTTGCTGTGACAGCTGGACCAACCTGCTGCTGCGGGTGGTGGTTGTTCCAGGCCCGCCAAGCGTCCTGCTGCATCTGCCTCGTCAGCTCCGTCTGCTTCTTCTGCTCAGAAGAAGTGCCACGCGGCCAGGCTCGCTGGCAGCCTCAGGCAGGGTCTCAGGACTCTGTCACTTCCCGAGGTGGTGGTTTCTCCTCATTGAGGCCGCAAGTGAAGGTTCTCACCTCGATTCGCCTCCAGTCGGGGGAAGGCTGTCGCTATTTTACGACCGTTGGACAGAGATAACGTGCAACTGTCCTTCCATCGGCACCCCAGTTTATCTCGGGTGCCCCTCCCGACTCGGGTCCCTTCCGATTCTCTATGTCGGGACCTTCTGGTGCTGGAGATCGACAATCTCCTCTCCAAAGGGGCGATCGAGGTGGTCAGGAACACCCTTTCACTGGGGTTTTACTCGAGACTTTTCTTGGTGCCGAAGAAAAACGGCCAATTTCGTTCTGTCATCAATCTGAGTATCCTGAATGAGTACATAATAACTCCTTGTTTCAGTATGGAGACTTTCCGGTCAGTTTGACGTTCAGTTCATCCGGGCGACTTTGCTGCCAGTATCGACCTGAAGGATGCCTACTTCCATGTACCCATTCATCTGGCGTCATGGAAATACCTTCGGTTCTTGTTTCGGGATCGAGTCTATCAATTCAGAGCTCTCCCGTTCGGTTTGAACCTGGCTCCTTGGGCCTTCACCCGACTGATGTCACATGTGCTTGCTTTCCACCGTACTCAGTCGGCTGTGACTTCGTCAGCTTACCTGGACGGACATCCTCCAATGGCACCATGATGCTGCTGTTAGATGGAGTTAAATGTCCGGCAGTTTCTTTGCCTACTAGCGTCGCTGGGTTTCAGAGTCAATTGCAAGAAGTCGGATCTCCCTTCTTCTCAGCAATTTCGTAATTTGGGGATGGATTTCGACACTCTTCACAATGTGGTGTCGGTCCCCAATGCTCGGGCAATGATTCTTTCCGCCTTGACTCGGAACCTGCTTCAATCTTCCTCGGTCTCGGCCAGGACTTTCCTTCGGATGCTGAGCCTTTGTGGTTCGGTCACAGATCTCATTCCGCTCGGTCGCATGTTTGTCCAACCGCTCCAACACTTCCTGTTGGATCATTGGCATCCGAATGTAGATCCGCTGGACCTGGAACTTCCTATTCCTCGGTCCCTGCTTTGTCACCTCCACCTTTGGGCCGATGTTCCAGTCCTTCTTACGAAGCGGGCGCTATCGCTCTCGTGCCCGGGAATGCCCGGGTTTTTTATTTTCCGAGCACAAATTGATGCACCCGTCTACCATACTATGGGAAGACAGCTTGCACATGTCAGTCGAAGTGGTTCGGGCCCGGGACGGGATTATTCAGTCAGTTGAAGCCAGTGATATGGGCGCACAATATACAGTGGAATATTTAGCGAGGTTCATGTAAATGCAGTTCAAAATCCTGACAACACAAGTGAAATTCAAAGCACCGTCTGAACTCTGAAGTTTTCATTTGGGTCATTTTGGGTATCCAGAAACTGTTGCTTGATGAAAATTGCCAGGAATATAGCAACGGTGTTTATTCCAGCCAATCGGGTCATCTAAAAAAGTGGGTTTACCGGGAATTCCTCATTGACGTAATCAACTTTGTGACAGTCACTGTCACATGATGCTAACACTTCAAAGTGTGTCCATTCTTTCAGAAATTTAGTGTCAATAAATTCCACATTGCCATTAAATTTATCGTATTTAAAAATTAAAATGGCAAAAATTAACTTGGATTATCAACAATTTGATCACAATAGCTTGATCCAGAGCGGAGTTTAGGTATGACAACGTCCATTTCATGAAATAATATGCGAGGGTAAAGTAAAAATTACTGCCTATTTTCGTGATATAAACAATGAATACGAGGGATAATAGGTACCGAGAAGCATTATGTGTCCCTCGCAGACCAGTATTATCATTCAGTGGCATGATGTGTACGGCTAAAAAAATAGACTATAGCACCTAACCTTACACCATTTATTCCATTAATCGAATAGGCGAGACAGTCAAGTGTTTAGTATTACAGACACAGTTTCTGAAACTCTGACATTGTTGACGTAAACTTAAAAAGTAACAGCTTTTTTTTTTGCACGTGCGCGATTGATCGTTCGCTACAAATTGTATTTGCGTGAGCGATTGCGCGCCATTAAAATCAAGGTCTGCATGGGTTGCTGTTTTGGAAAATTCTGGGGATAAAAAATAATCGGGTTTGATGTGGGTGAATAGAGGGGGGGGGGGGGCACTGATGTGCTTCCTAGTACTGATATTTTTCACCACTGGGCACTCATTTTGAGGCAGAGATGTTTTCGTTTCGGGAAGAGGGGGGGGACAACAACAGTATACATGTATCTATAACAATAATATATAATATATTATCCAAGAAAAGGATCGCATTCAGTATAATTATTAATAAAGGTTAGCATCAAAGAAATACAAAGTAAAAAAGGTCAAAACTAGCACATCAATAGACCAGTTTCTAATGTAATGGGTTTTTTTCGAAAATGCTCCATAACAGGCATTAAAAAAGAAAATCTGTCATTGGAAAATTGCATAAACATGGCATAACAAAGCTTGACTAGAGTTATCCCTTTCAAAAATGCACGAAAATCACATTGCAGTTGGTCAGTAATGGTGATGTGTCATTGCGAGAGCAAATAGCTCCCGTGATTGATTTTGCGAGAGCAATTTTTCACTCCCGGTACAATATATTCGTGAGAAGGACTGATGTTCACTGGCTGACACAGGGTGTTCCATTGGATCTTCCTTTGGCTGATCGCATCCTTACTGTGGATGCCAGCAATTGGGGCTGGGGTGCGACGTTGGATCTTGTCGGTCTGTCCACTCACGGCGAGTGGGACAGCGAGCAGGTGGGCCTTCATATCAACCAGAAGGAGCTCCTTGCTCTTCTGTTGAGTTTTCGGCTTTGGATCCCTCACCTGTCGGACCATATTGTCCTACTTCTTTCGGACAATTCGACAGTAGTGGCCTACATACGGAATCAAGGAGGCACACATTCGATTCCCATGTATCGGCTATCTCGGGATCTTCTTCTGTTGGCGCGGGATGTAAACGCTCGGGTGTCCATTCGACACATTCCCGGGCGTCTCAACGTCCTAGCAGACTCTCTGTCCCGGCGCTACAGTGTCCTTCCAACCGAATGGATGCTACATCGGTCGGTGTTTCAGGCGATTTTCAAGCAGTGGGGCCGTCCTCAGGTCGACCCTTTCGCCACTCGCTGGAATCATCAGGTAGAGACCTTTGTCTCCCCTTGTCCAGATCCTCTGGCATTTGCGGTAGACGCTCTGGACTGGATTGGATCGGCTATGCCTTCCTTCCTGTATTAGCGAAGATTCGTGCTTGCAGTTGCAGGGTCATTCTGATTGCACCTCTGTCTCCGCAGAAGGTGTGGATCAATCTGCTGCAGCCTCTGTTGGCAGATCGGCCAATTCGCCTATCTCTACGTCGCGATCTTCTTTCCCAGGATCATCCCAGGAAGTATCACAACAACCTGGCGAGCCTGTCCCTTCATGCCTGTCTTTTATCAGGTCCTTTCTCTGACGTAGAGGTTTTTCGAGACGAACAGAGTAGTGCATTTCTGCATCGCGGTGACATTCCACTGGCATGACTTATGCTGCGAAGTGGAAGGTTTTCTGCTGCTGGTGTGCAGATCACAATGTGGATTACCGTGATCCGTCAATCGCTCAAATTGCGGATTTTCTGGTATATCTTTTTGACTCCAAGGGCCTCCAGCCTATTACGATTAAGGGCTATCAGTCTATGCTGTCTGATACTTTCTCTTATGTGGGAAAGCAGTGCATCAGTCGTAATCTTTTTCTCTCCAAACTCATTCGGCACTTTTCTTTGAAGAGGCCTCGAGTTTTGCGTCTTACATCCAAGTGGAACTTGGCATGGGTGCTGCACTGTTTGGAGGAGGCGCCATTCGAGCCTTTATCTGTGACCGATATGCGTTTTCTCACCTATAAGACGGCTTTCCTACAACGTTTGCTTCTGCTCGACGAGTCTGTGAGCTTCATGCGCTATCTGTTGATTCTGCTTTCTTCAGAAATGAGGCTAACAATGTCACCTTCACTACTGATTGCTCTTTTCTGGCTAAGAATCAACTTCCTGATTCGGTACCTCCTCCCATCTGCATTCAGGCTCTCCCTGCTGTTGATTGTCGGAGACCTCTTCTTTGTCCTCTTCGTGCAATCAAGACTACATTAATCGCATTCAGTTCATTAGGAGGGGTCGGAAGAGATTCTTTCTGTCTCTCATTCCTAAGAGGCAGTCTATCTCTTCCCATTCTATTTCCAGGTGGATCTGTCTTGCAATCAAGCTGCTCGAAAACTGTTAGGGCCACAGTCATCAAACTTCACACAATTATAAAGGACCATGGGAGGATGTGTCACACACCATAGCCGGGTTCGTACCTTCAAGGTCAAGGTCACACTAAAAATCGGTCAATATTCGTGTCTCAGCCATAACTCAGAAACGAATCCTAGTACAATTGTTAAACTTTTTACAAATGTTAAGGACAGTCAGAAGGTGTGTCGCATATAATAGTTTCCACTGCATCTGCAATGTGAAGGTCACAATTGACTTTCATATGTTCCGGGTCACAAATCGTGTCTCAAGCATAACTCTAAAACTATTAGGGCTACTGTCGTCAAACTTCACACAATTATAAAGGACCATGTGAGGATGTGTCACACACCATAGCCGTGTTCGTACTTTCAAGGTCAAGGTCACATTTCAAGGTCACACTAAAAATCGGTCAATATTCATGTCTCAGTCATAACTCAGAAACGAATCATAGTACAATTGTTAAACTTTTTACAAATGTTAAGGACAGTCAGAAGATGTGTCGTGTATAATAGTTTCCGCCGCATCTGCAAGGTGAAGGTCACGGGGGGGGGGGGGGGGGGGGGGGGGGGGGGGGAGCATGTGTTACCTTAGTAACATTCTTCTTGTTTGGTAGAGTTATGGCCCTTTTCCAACTTAGAAGACATGTTGACATTGGTTTCTGGACGATAACTTTAGTTTGACTGAACGAAATGAAACAAAATTTTATACATAGGTTTATAACCACATAATACAGGTTGGGATTGATAGTGGGCTTGGTCTGATATTTTTAGCAGAGTTATGGACCTTCTCCAACTTAGAAGATGTGTTGATATTGGTTTCAAGATGATAACTTTAGTTTGACTGAACGAAAGGAAACAAAATTGTATACATAGATTTATAACCACATAATACAGGTTGTTATTGATAGTGGGCTTGGTCTGATATTTTTTGGCAGTGTTAACAGCCCTTTTCCGACTTGGAACATAAAGCGAGGGCATTAGTGTCCCATGGACTCATTTCTAGCTCAACTTGAGAAAGTCAAGCTGAGCTATTGCCATCACTTCTCGTCCATCGGCATACGTCCACAATTTCCTTTTGAAATGCTTGTTCTTAGAACTTAGTTTAGTTAGACCTCAATATTTCCCTTTGGCACACCCTACAGGGCACATTTATGATTGGATTGCTTTGAAACCTGGCATGCTTGTTTGGGGTGACCTCTAGATGGGAGCTATCGATTTTCGTCCATTTCCATCAAAAAATGTTGCCGCTGCCAATGTTCTTAGAACTTAGTTTAGTTAGACCTCAATATTTCCCTCTGGCACACCCTACAAGGCACATTTATGATCGGATTGCTTTGAAACCGGGCGTGCTTATTTGGGGTGACCTCTAGATGGGAGCTATCGATTTCCGTCCATTTCCATCAAAAAATGTTGCCGCTGCCAACGTTCTTAGAACTTAGTTTAGTTAGACCTCAATATTTCCCTCTGGCACACCCTACAAGGCACATTTATGATCGGATTGCTTTGAAACCTGGCATGCTTGTTTGGGGTGACCTCTAGATGGGAGCTATAGATTTTCGTCCATTTCCATCAAAAAATGTTGCCGCTGCCAACGTTCTTAGAACTTAGTTTACTCAGACCTCAATATTTCCCTCTGGCACACCCTACAAGGCACATTTATGATCGGCTTGCTTTGAAACCTAGCATGCTTGTTTGGGGTGACCTCTAGATGGGAGCTATCGATTTTTTTCCTTTTCCGTCCATCAAAAAATGTTGCCGCTGGCTACAATCTTTGAACTTAGTTTAGTCAAGCATCAGTATATTCCTTTGGCATGCCCTACAGGGCACATTTATGATCAGATCGGTTTGAAACTTTGTATGCTTGTTTGGGGTTACCTCTAGATGGGAGCTATCGATTTTCTTCGATTTCCATCAAAAAATGTTGCCACTGGCAATGACCTTCGATGAACTTAGTAAAAACTTAGTGCAGTTAAGCATCAATATTTCCCTTTGACACTCCCTGCAGTGCACATATATGATTGGATCGCTTGCAAACTTGGTGTGCTTTTGTGGGGTGACATCTATATGGGAGCTGTCGATTTTCTTCCATTTCTGTCGCAAAATGTTGCCGCTGACCTTTGAATTTAGTTTAGTCAGACTTCAATATTTCGCTTTAACACACCCTTCAGGGCACATTTATGATCGGATCACTTTGAAACTTGATATGTGTGTTTGGGGTGACCTCTAGATGTGAGCTATTGCTTTTTTTCATTTCCATAAAAAATGATTGTTGTTATCACCAGCCATTGAACTTACTGCATTTGTGCATCAACTTATCCCTTTTGCACTCTCTGCAGGGCATATTTATGAATTTCCATAAAAAAAAACAAAAAAAATACATTGCCACAAGCAATGACCTTCTACTTGGTGCATTTGTGCATTAACATCTTCCTTTGGCATGCCTCGGAGGGCACATTCATTATCAGGTTGCTTTGAAACTTTGTATGCTCATTCAGGGTGACAAAGATGGGAGCTATAAATTTTCTTTTCATACCTATCAAAAACAGTTGATGTTAGCAACAATCTTTGAATTAATTGCATTTGTGCATCAACATTCTTCTATGACATGGCCGATAGGGCACATTTATCATAGGATTGTTTTTGAACTTGGTGTGCTCATTAGGTGAGACCTCTAGATAAGAGCTATTGATTAGCATTCATTTCTGTGAAAAAAAGTTGCCATTTACAATAAACCCTGAACATACTGCATTTGTGTATCAACATTCTTCCTTTAGCCAGTCTTACAGTTTACATTTAAAAATGCATGGATTGCTCTGACGTTGTGCACACACAATGCTGTTATGTTGAAATTTCATCAAATAACATTGGTACCAATGATATTCAATTTTGCCATTTCATTTATAACTTGCCAAGTTCAAGTTTGTCAAGTTGAGCTACAGTGTCATTGACATTTTCATTCTTGTTGTCGGGATTGATAGTGGGCTTGGTCCGATATTTTTGGGCAGAGATATTGCACTTTTCTGACATAAAGCAAGGGCATTGGTGTCCCATGGACACATTTTTCTTGTTTTTTTTTTTTTGTTTTTTGGGTTTTTTGGGGGGGTGGGGGGAGGCAAGAGGAATTTGGTGATTGGCTGGGTAATTTTTTGACATTTTACAAGATTTTTTATTCAATTAACAGGAGGTTATCTCTATACCCTATATGCAACTGACAGGTCAACTTTGTTCAGAAGGTATGGTAAATGTTTTGGTGTTTGCAAATTATATTCAATCAACACGGTTATTCTGTTAAGAAATATTCATTTGAATGGGCTACACTGTACTCCCTCTTAAGATTTTAAAACCTGTAAATACTAGAGAAAGAAGATGCATATGAGGAATGTCATGGCTCATGTTCGAAGTTATTAATGTGAGATTAGGCCAAAAAAAAAAAGAGAATTGGTTCTCAGGCCCTGCCGCATTGAACAAAAACCTCCCGCGCTGACCGTTTTTTCCGCAACAACAATCAAAATTTACTCACTTACCCAACGAAAATAGGAGATGTGATGTGCCGGCATGACAGCGTGGAATTTTCGTCATACAACTCACTGGAAACGCTTTTTATGGTGGTTTATTTGTGAACTGGTAAAATGTAATCACGCGACTGAGGCAGATATATTGTGAAACTGGTCGAAATTGGTCATTTGACGTGTTGTTGTTGACAATTTGACAAACAGGAAACAGGTTTTCCAAGAATTAAATAAAACAGATGTTTACGAAAATGAGGAACGAGAACCGGAACACTACGCAATGGAAATGATGCTTGGTCGTTTCGGCCCACCTACTGAACGAGACAACAGTGATTACTTCTGTCTTGTGAGTTCACCTCTTCCAAATAAAATTGAGAGTCAGTTTGGGACTTCTGGCTGGAATGTGTTGACTTCGGTCTGGGAAGAGCTGACTTCAATTTGGGCTGAGTCGACTTCTTTGCTGCATTTTTGGGATATATGTGGACTTCAGTTTTCTTAGGACAAGTCAACTTCCGTTTCAGCAAAGTGTGCATTGGGCCGAAAAGACTGGTGATTGTCCACATTGGTCACATGGGTTTACAGTGCACTTTTGTGGGTGAAATTCCATGCCACTGTTGTTGCCATTGCTGGAGAGCTGATAAGTCTTCCTGAAGAGTTGCTGCATCAGACTGAGTTGGCAATGTTCATGAAGAGTAGGCTATCATCTGCAGAAAGTCGAATGTGTGAAGTGGTATTTTCCGGCAAGTTGCTGATGAAGGTTTTGAACAGTGAACACATAACGGTGCCCCAGGCCAGGGGTACCGTACACCTACCAATCCTGAGATGACATCAGCTATGGCTGAAGATGTGCCGCCCATGTCAACTTGACATGCCGTTTCCTCTTCGACAGGTGGCAGCGTGTTCCCGCAAGTCATTAGTGAAGATTATGAACAGCAGTGGACCCAGGGTCGTGCCCTGGAGTAGCCCTATTATCCCGGAGATGATCAGCTAGAGCCGAAAATGTGCCATCCAGGCTGACAGGGTGTGTTCTCTTCGTCAAGTGGCATCTTCCAGTAAGTCATTGGTGAAGATTATGAACAGCAGTGGACCCAGGGTCGTGCCCTGAAGTAGCCCTATTATCCCGGAGATGATCAGCTAGGGCCGAGAATGTGCCATCCAGGCTGACAGGGTGTGTCCTCTTCGTCAAGTGGCATCTTCCAGTAAGTTATTGGTGAAGATTATGAACAGCAGTGGACCCTGGGTCGTGCCCTGGAGTAGCCTTATTATCCCGGAGATGATCAGCTAGGGCCGAGAATCTGTCATCCAGGCTGACAGGGTGTGTCCTCTTCGTCAAGTGGCATCTTCCAGTAAGTCATTGGTGAAGATTATGAACAGCAGTTGACCCAGGGTCGTGCCGTGGAGTAGCCCTATTATCCCGGAGATGATCAGCTAGGGCCGAGAATGTGCCATCCAGGCTGACAGGGTGTGTCCTCTTCGTCAAGTGGCATCTTCCAGTAAGTCATTGGTGAAGATTATGAACAACACTGGACCCAGGGTCGTGCCCTGGAGTACTCCTATTATCCCGGGGATGATCAGCGGGGGCCGAGAATGTGCCATCCAGGTTGACAGGGTGTGTCCTCTTCGTCATGTGGCATCTTCCGGTAAGTCATTGGTGAAGATTATGAACAGCACTGGACCCAAGGCCGTGCCCTGGGGTACTCCTTCTACTCCATAGATGATCAGCTAGGGCTGACGATGGTGTGCCCTCTTCGACAAGGCATGGTCCAGTAGGTTTATTGGTGAAGATTATGAACAGCAATGCACCCAGTGTGACCAGGACCCATCAGTAGAACCGTGGGGCCAGCACCAGGGTACTTTGTCAAATGCCTTGGAAATGTTCAGCAGGACGTTATCAACTATTTTCTACCTGCAAGTGACTGGGTGAACCAGTCAATGGTAATTATCAGTTGGGATTCACATGAATACCTCCTTCTGAAGCCATGTTGTTTGCCTCTTCCCAAACAAAATTACCAGTGATCAGTCTGTCTGAGACGTCTAGCTGGGACGAGCTGACTTAGGACTAGGACGAATTGACTGATATTTTAGCCGAGCCTACTTCTATATTGGACAAGTGGACTTCAGTTTTGGCATGAGTGGACCTCGGTTTGGGGCGAGTCTACTTCAGTTTGGGAAATTGGGACGAGTGGGTTTTTGGGCCGAGTGTACAATGGGCTGAAAGGACTGGTACCCACGAGAGCATTCTGTCAACTCTGTTCAGCTTGTCCACGTAGGGGTTCATTCATATTATGTCGCCACACATTTACTTATTTAAATTTGTAATTGCAGGCTTAAAAAAAATGCGGGAACGATTGTTTCGTTCCCGCGCCGTTCCCGCAAAATGTTTCTAGCGGGACCGATTTACCGTTCTCGTCATTTTGGGGGGGCACCACACAGCAACATACTCATAAAATGCAATGCAATATGCTTTGAAAAATTGCCAGCTCGCCTTTTCAGAAGGAAATCGGAGTTCTCCAAAAATGGCGAAATACGCAAGTTTGCAACACTGTCCGTGTACATTTACTTACAAATTCGATCTGGCTGCACGACGTGGAAACGACATAACACAAATCCTTAAATTAATAACAGTGAGAGGTGGGCGGTTTGTTCCGATACATCACCGTCTACTGGCCTAGCAAAGTTGAATGTTATTTAACTCGACGTGCACATAGATATTCCCTGGAATCAAAATATACTTGATCCATTTGACATGCAGAGCGCATTCTGGAAATTACCAAGCACAAATAGAATGCTGGCAACTGCACATGTGTCTTGCTCGAATAGTCCCTTGAGGAATATGAATTAAGAAACCAATGCCATTGACAGGGAATTGGCCCGCTTTCACGCCACGTGTTTTCCCGTTTCGAATATTCAGACAAAGTGCCAAAAATACCCATTTTAATAAAATATATATTCTTCAAATACCAGATAGTTTATTTTTTCAAAGTGAGCCACGAAATGGTGATTTGATTCCGATTCACGCATTTCGTATTTTTGATGGAAATAATTATTCACTGACCCAAATTGCTTGTGAATGCAACGTGAAGTATGGAAACCAACACTTGACATCCGATTTATATAGCATTAATCAATTTCCATTTACCGACTGATCAGGATCAATGGAGTCTTTAAAAAAAAAAAAATTTTCAGTCTAGGTTCGGACAGCACATGTTACTACAGATTGAATTTCCCAAACCATGCATAAATCTCCCTCAATCCCTCATAATGCTCGAATTCAGTGCAGGCCTCCATCCAAATTGTAGTATTGTTACCCCCCTTTGCGCGAGATCGGCATCGATCCATTTGAAAAAAGACAGACTATAAGTAAAGTCTGTGATAATTCCCGAACGAGATACACGAAACGAAAGTTATTCCATTTCAAGTGCAGTCGCGATGTCAAAATTGGAGTCTGTAACGGTCAAGACTTTAAAAAAATGGCCATTTCATACAGAGTTTGTACACGATGTCGACGACGACGATGGGAAAATATGTGACTTGAAATGTACGGTGTGTTCAGAATTCTGGCTGCAAATGCAGCAAGAGGCTAAAAGAAAGAATATTCACAGAAAGGTTCTAGATCAAGCAAAGTTTATATAGACGGTGTCAATTACATTCATCGATCAAATGTCGAGAGACATTGCAGCACAGCCCTGCACAAGTATGCAGTTGGTCTGAAGAAAGCAATATTTGCTAAAACTTCAACAGAATCAGTGGGTGAGTCGGACCAAACTGCAGCCGAACCTGTTGCCATTAGCAGTAGCAAGGGAACAATTGACAAATTGTTAGTAGCCTGTAGTCGGGACACTTACTACAGGCTCTTTCGGACGGATTTATATATAATTGACAATGGGGAGTCTTTTGTTAGCTTTGAAAATCTAGTCAATCTTCAGGTAGCAAATGGTATAAAAATGTTGCGCGGAAAAACGACCCTGGCTGCATGTCGGCAATTTATCACAGCAATTGCCAGAGTCGTACGCAAGGACATTGTAAAAATTTTAAGCGAATCAAAGTTTGTTAGTGTACTTTGTGATGGGTCAGAAGCAAGGAAGACCAAGGAGGAAAAGGAGTTAGTTTAAACAAAAACTATACTCATTGGCGCTCCGATATATATCTTGCTAAAATGTCAGAAAATGAAGAATTTCGGTGGAACGAATGCGCGCGCATTGCACGCCGCTATACTGGATGCATTTGATTACTATGGGTTTGATCTCATTGGTAAAGATAAAGACAAAGTTGTCTCTTTATGTGCGGACGGTGCATCTGTCAATATGGGGGTTAAATCGGGCACTATGACAACACTAAAAAATGAAATAAATGAAAAACTACCCCTTATACATTGCTCACTTCACAAGTTTGAACTGGCGATTCAGGACGCCTTCAAGTTATCGAATGAGTTCAAATCAGTCAATGATCTAATGGAGTCGCTATATAGATTTTTCAAAATGAGTGGTAAGAACTGAAGACTATCTCTCTTTGTTGCAGTCAATGTACGTAGGTACCCACGGACGGGCGGCACACGTTTCCAATCTCATAAGGAACGGGGCTTACGAGTTGCCATGTACAACCTTTGCGTATTCCTTCTGTTTGCCGAAAATGCACTCGAATCACCAGGTTTATTAACGCCTACGATGTCAGCCAAAGTGAAAGGCTTCTATAAAAAAATGCTTGGGTTTAACTTTATCGCATGCGCGGCATTGTACCGAGAAATTTTAGTCGCAACAGCTCATGTTACACTCACGATGGAAGGTGAGAGCAGCGTCATAAGTGATGTCTTCGACGCAATGGACACATGCATTGAAACGCTAAATAAACTCATTGTTCGTGATGACACTGACTGCTTGCCCAACGTTTTGGGCAGCTTCCACTGTGAGAAAACATTAGATAAAATAGAAATAAAACCAACAGCAACTGACATTCCATCGACACTTACAATGCAAAGTAACGAGAAACTTACTATCAAACAGAAGAAGATACTGGAGAAAAAATTAGTAAATGGTGTATCCGTGAGCCATACATTTAACGTCACAAACATTGCGACGGGAATTCAACATGTGAAAATTGTGAAACAAAAACTTATTCCAGAACTAAAAAAATGTGTTGAAGACAGATTTGAGGGCCTGAAGGCAGATGAAGGTGTGAATGCAATGGCTACTATTATTGACCACACCCGGTGGATGGTTCGGCTGATGAATATGGACATGCCGCTATTGAAACACTTGCCACAGTTTTTTCCGAACAATTGTCAAAACAACAATTCAACGTAAAGGAAGCAAAATATGAGTTCATTAAGCTAAAAAAAACTCCAACAGAAAAGGTTCAAAACTTTTAAGAACAAAACTACTTTTTAGTCAAAAGTTTTCCTTTTCCACAGTGAAAATTTGAGTAATATTCTTATTCTCATTGAGTTGTGCCTTACAATTACATGGGCACAGGGTACGGTTGAGAGGGGGGTTTTCAATCGTGAGGCATTATATGCATTAACAGAGGTCCAGGTTAAGTAATGACATTTTGGATGACTGTTAATCATTAGAATTAACTTTCCTATTTTGAAAAGTGTATCAAATGTCCTTCTTGGCCTTGAGGACACTGATGGTTCTGATTATCAAAATAACATTTTGAAAGAGTATATAATACTTACCTGAAATCAGCAAAGTGGAAGTGGGGACTGAAGCGACCTAAAGCAGAGGCACATGTTAATGTTTCATCAGTTAAACCCGAACACCATGAGACTGACACAGACAGTGAGTCGGAATGTGAGTCTTATGGTGTTGGGTCAGACTGTGAAATGATGATTGATAACGACTCAGAATTATCCGATACTGAAAGTAGTTTTGAGCCAATGGAATTAAATGATTAAAGTATAGTTAGCAACACTAATTTCATTGAATTTGTCACATTGAAGTTTGTTTGCTTGGTTATAATCTTACAGGCAATACACTTGCCGTTCTGAATTTTAATAAAAATGTTCCATGGAACAAACACGCCAGACCTTGGGTGGGAGAGGGGGGGGGGGGGGGTACATCCCCCACCACCACCCCCCCCCCCCCCCCACAGCCACCCCCCCCCCCCCACCCCCCATCCAACACCAGAGTCACTCAATGCTGAGTACATGTACATACACTGGGGCACTGGGGACCGACGAATATGAAGCCCAACATGAATTGTAACTTGTGGTGGGGGGGGCTTCTACATTTGTTGAACTTTCTTTGGATATTTTTTTAAAGATGATTCCCCACTTCAGCGTTCTTATTTCATGAAAGGTTTTTATTAAAAACTGACCAACAAATGAAGTCTGGCATTATTTGTTGGTCAGGTCTTAATAAAAATGTTCCATGGAACAAAAGTGCAAGAGTCGCTTAGTGCTGAGTACATATACTGGGCCCTTAGACTGGGATCCGATGAATGTGAAGCCGAACATGAATTATAAGTGGTGGGGGCGGTTCCTTGTTCCTTGTGTGCCTTCAACATTTCTTGAAATTTCTTTGGATATTTTTCAAAACATGATTCCCCCACTCCAGCGTTCTTGTTTCATGAAAGTTTTTTTTTTAAAAACTGACCAACAAATTAAGTCCGGCATCATTTGTTGACCAGTTTTTCAATAACAACATTCCATGGAACAAAAATGCAAGAGTTGCTTGGTGGTGAGTACATGTACATACTGTACACTGGGGTCCGATGAATTATATGAAACCAAACATGAATTATAAATAGAAGACTTTCTTGAATATTTTCTTTTAAATGATTCCCCACTCTTGCATTCTTATTTCATGAAGGGTTTTTATCAAAAACTGACCAACACATCAAGTCTGGCATCATTTGTTGGTCAATTTTTAATAAAAACATTCCATGCTGGAATAAAAATGCCGGAATCGCTGATAAGCTTACATGTACACACAAACCAGGGTTTCAAACAAGCCTTTCCACTGAGATTTTTATCGAAGGAGGAGACTCTCTGGAACAGCTCGCACAAGGGATGCAACTGCTAGATTTTAATATTTTATGATTGAAGCTCTGCCTCACGTTTTTGCCTTGCTGTTCGCTGTTAGTTGAAATGTTTGGATGTTAAAGTTTTTAGTATCAATTTAGGTGACACTGAATGAAATGAAATATAAATGAAGTGTGATTGATTGGAAGCACCCGAGTTGTCTTTCTATTCTGTATTCACCCAAAACATGAGTTGCAGGCCGTGTCAAACGTTTGATTTGTACACAGCACAGCCACTATCGTGTGCATGGAGTTTTGAAAGTAAACAACACGTTTGTTGGAATCATCAATGGAAACGTGTTTGCGAATTACCACAACTGTTGAAACACTACACAGTTTTAGTATGTCAACATTACGATTGTCCTTTTAAATTTTACTATGGTACATGGAGTAATAAAAACACGAACGTCAATGCACAAATGGGATATTTTCTTTACCCAACGCAGACGATATCAAAATTTATTATTTTAAATATCATTTTTTTTAATTTTTCAAAAAATTTCAACAAAACCATATCATGTGACCCCTCGTTGGAACGAGCTCAACGAGCTCGTTCCAACGAGGGGGTCACATGATATGGTTTTGTTGAGATTTTTTGAAAAATAATATTTTTTCAACTGCTGAATTTGCATATTACGTGGGCGGATGCGGGCGATTCGTTGGGTAAAGGGTTAACGGGTTTGAGCTAAATACACTACGAGTCGGAAGTAGTTGTAGGAACAGCCGCGGTATAATCAGGAATCGAAACGCGGTTGTAAACTTTCAATAAACGCGTTCATCGTTTTTTTTCGCGGTTATTCTCCAGGAGTATCGTTTGACAGTTCGTTTCTGTTCCCGGTTGTAAACGAAGATAAACGCGTTTATCCTTTTTTGTGGTTATTCTCCAGGGATATCATGTAACAATTCGTTTCTTTTCCCGATTGTAAACGTAGATAAACATTCATCCGTTCGGCAAATAACGAGCATTGGCACATGTGCTTCAACTTGAATGTACAAGAGCAAACTAAAAGAAAAGACAGCAGCACAGAAATCGCATGCATAGCATGTACATGTAGCTATTTTATCTCACAAAAATTCTCTCCAAACATCTCTCCCCATTTATCACTTAACACTATCCCCTGTCCCTTACAAAAACCACCACTTTGCGATGTGCCCCCCCCCCCCCCCCCCCGGGCCCCCTCCATCCCCAGCCCCCAAAATGCCAATTGCCTACCTATTAGTTATATTCACGGACAAGGTCACCTGAACCACTTGCTGGCTAAAAAATAGCTAGCGCAATATGGAAAATTCGCCATTCAAATTCAAAACGACATGAACATAGTTATCCATCAACTGTCCCTCCCACCAACTTCCAATACCCCATTTCACTTCTCCGGCCTCTATTGCGCCATTCACCAAAACTCTGGCGATTAAATGCCCTGAAGTTTCCAATTTGATAGAAAAAAATACTTTCTATTTCATCGCCGCAGTCTTGTCTTAAATGACTTGATGCCGTAATACGCTTAGCTACGTCGGATGTCATTTACCACTTAATAAAGGCTTCGGTGCCCCTGTATATGACACCCCACCCCTCTCCTCTCCATGCACACCCCACCCTCTCATTCTGAACTCTGAAGGACTAAGGACAGTTCCAAACATAACACATGCATGTGCAAACCCCAGGTTTTTACATGTACCTCCCCTATCATATGGATGTCAATTTGAGGTAAATTGATATTCTGTTTGCTTTCCTTCATTGGACGAAGATGTTTATGTGATAAAAAAAAAACCATAATGAGTTTTAGTTATTTATTCGCCATAATATTTAAAAAATGTGCCAATTTCTAAGGGTAGAGATTGCCAAAAAAATAACGCTCATGTCGATTGAACGTGACAAGATCGTTGCTCGACACATGTGCCTGGGAACAAAGACAATTTGTCCCTATTCAGTTTGACCCATATTCTGCAAGGTAACAGGACAAAACCCCCTCAGGACAAAACCCCATCAGACAAAACCCCCTCATTTTTTGCATCGTAGGACAAAAACCCCTCAGGGAAAAAACCCCTCAGGACAAAACCCCCTCAGACATTATATATATACTAACTTGTGTCTTGTGTTTCAGTAACACCATTTTGCAAGTCATCTGTACTTAACCATTAAAAGTACAGATGGCTGTTGTTGTTGTTGTTAAAACAACAAATCTCCAAAGTACTGGGATACTAGCTTGTGTCTTCTGTTCCATTATTTCTTTGATGTATAGCTTTGTTGTTTTAGTAATACCGTTTTGCAAGCTATCTGCACTTTCAATTTTTCAATTTTGCTCAAATTGCTGGGATACTAGCTTGTGTCTTCTGTTCCATTACTTCTTTGAGGTATAGCTTTGTTGTTTTAGTAATACCATTTTGCAAGCTATCTGCACTTTCAATTTTTTAATTTTGCTGACTTCAATAACCATTTATGTTGTTTTATTACACTAGCATGACAAAGTTTTAGAACAACATTCTCTGTCATAATGTTATAAATATGCCAGTTTTGTGATGCTTTCTCAGTATTCAAAATATTGTCAATTAGTGCTATATCAGGAGATTATCAAAAACCACAAAGGTGGTCTGAAACTTGTGCTTGATGGCTACATGTATACTAAGAAATACACACGTCAAAATAAAATCCGATGGGAGTGCTCAAACAGATCAGCATTTTTGTGTAAGGCAGCTGTTACTACAAATGTTGAAATGAACTCTGTTTTTAGTTCCACCGAACATTCGCATGATCCTAAAAACGGCGGCGTTGAGGCAACAAAACTACGTGCAGAGATGAAAGAGCGGGCTCCAGGTTCAAGAGTTACAAACAGCCAGCTCCTAACAGACACTATTGCAACAGCTCCCATTTCCGTACGAGCTGCCATTGGGGATATCAACTCCGTGAAGCGTTCTCTCCGTCGTGAACGAGCTAAATATTTGCCACAGAGCCCAAAGACTTTATCAGAGTTGATAGTTGAGGGAGAGTGGGCATTATCATCAGATGGAGACTCTTTTCTAATATAAAAGCATTACATGGTATCCATATCACAGGTTAGATTTGTGTAATAAATAGAGGATCTACAACGGGTTCCCATTTTATAGCTCTATTTACAAAACGAGTTCAGTAAATTAGGTATTGGCCGAGCTTTAGCGAGGCCAAGACCTAATTTACTGGACGAGTTTTGTAAATAGAGCTACAAAATAGGGATCCGTTGTAGATTCTATTTATTTCATGATCCAGGGTAACTCAAAAACGCGACTTGAACCACATTGAATTTTTGTGAGTGTCAATTAGATTTATTATCATTGGATAATTACTTTATAGATGTTGTAATTTGTAAGGCAAGATGATCCTAATTAATATAATATTTGTATGTTCTATAGTTCTGTGTGAAAAAGATCGCTAGCTGTTACATGTTGTCAGTATTATATATATATATGTCATTAAATATTAATTACAATTACCTGCAAACAAATTTAATAAAACTCTATATTTGTTTAAATATTCTTTTTATTTATTCACTTCAACATTTATCACCTCATTTTTTTCATCATCATTTTTTTCTCAAGTGAGGGGGTTTTGTCCATTTTGTCAGTAAAAGTGAGGGGGTTTTTCCTGAGGGGGTTTTGTTCGAGGGTGTTTTGTCCGAGGGGGTTTTGTCCCATATTCTGCAAGGCTTTCACTTGAATTTTTCATTTGAAATAATGAAACAAACTGAGTTTCTTCATCTAGAGAACTTGTCCCCTCCTCCCACTCTCCCTGAAAATTTTGCCATTGCATATTGCGAGCGTAGTGGCACCCTTTTGTCAGATTCCACCCCAAACATGCACAGAATAAGGGTGTTTGGGTTGAGGAGTCAGTATTGTCGTTTCATCCTATTTTCTGTAACACTTGTTTGCAGAGTTTCTCATTTGGATCGTAGATTTATCAGTGAAAATAACATGGTCGACGTTTTCTGAGTTTTATACAATACTTCCATTGTACATTATACAAAATGTTTCAGTGTCTGAGTGCATTTAGATTTTAACGCCAACATTTTTAAAAAATGTCAATCATTTAAATGCAGCAGATCTCCTTTTGCCATTCAAATAGTGCAAATAGTGGGTAGTTCAGATAAAAAGGAAAAAAAAAAACAATGGAAAAAGCACTCTTAGAATAGCAGTAAGCGTCCCTCTTTCGTGTTTCCACAGGTGGTTAATTACAGTAGTTTGTTTTGTAATTAAACTGGTGGCAATTAGACACTCACCGAAATTGGATTAAGAGCCGGGCATACAAATCAATCAGCTTCGTTTTATTGTGCAGGCCTTCTGAAGTTATTGTTTACAAAAAAACAATGCTCTGGATCTCACAATGCACCCCGAAAAGTAATTAAGTATTCATGCAATTGAATTAAATATTTTGAGAATGGCATTAATTAATCCATTCCCGACTTGTGTATTGTTTCCCGACGCTCTGCATTTCTTCAGTTCAGTGTACTTACAGTGACATTTTATTCTTTTCACATTCAATAGCAGCCATACCTTTTTTCTGAATTCATGACACATTTGAATATTGAAATTCCATTGCATCTTAATACGAACGCTTATCATTTCGAGTCTGAGGATTTTGCGAGAGCGTGGTGAGAGAAGGGGAGCCCATCGGGAAGAATAACATGTTTGAGCCTTTTACCCGATCCAGGTATCGACGAGATGGGGGCGAGTACAAGAGGAAGCACCCCTCACTTGGTGTGTGTGTGGTGGGGGGGGGGGGGGGGTGGTTGCCCCTGAAACAAATGTGAAATTCAAGACAAAAAAACTCAATTTCCTTGACTGAGTCTGCTTGTGTCTATAATTTATAAGTCGTGAAGGGCATCAATAATTAAGCCACATCACGGGGATGGGGGGACGACTAAAATGGGGGGGGGGGGGGGGTTGAAATTATATTTAAAAAAAATGTTGCATCCCTCTCGACAATGAGCCTGTGGAGTAAGTTTCAGTATGCCCACTCTCACCCCGCAATCTCTTTGGTGCAATAGATAAATGTCTACATCTGTAGAGCAGCACTCTTTGCTTCCAAGGGTTCCCGACAAGGATGTGTATTTATTTAAAATCATGGTGTGTGTATGTACTCCTCTAAGGTTTCTCTTGGAATGGAGTATTTTAAATGGAACTTAGTTTCAACTGCATGCAGGTCCGAACTTAGGTGGGCAGAAGATGCCTCGTGTTTTGTACAGAGCACATGTTCAGACGAGAATTAGCATTTTCGTGTTTAGCACACAAATAAACAAATTAAGGCTGGAACCATTCTTCGTTGTTTTTTTTTCTGTTCGATGATCATTTAATTTTTAACGTGCATTATTCCAACAAAACATATTTCATTAGATTAAATGGTCATTCGCACATTTCTTCAAATGTTTATTCACCACAAAACAACCGCCTCACAAACATTTAATTCGAGTATATTTGGCTTTTGCACTGCTGAAAAACACAGTAGCCCACACGTTATTCATTTGAATTTCCTTGTTACCTGGCATGCCAATTAATGTATTAGTAAAAAGTTTGCCCGTTTAGTGGAGATTCAGGAACCAATGCATCAGTGAACTTAACCCACGCCTGGGAAACTCTTAGTTGAATAACGTTTAATTTTGGAGTTCTGTATTTTTCTTGGATGTGGTTCAGACAGTAGATGTGTGCGGGTTAGTATGGTAACACTGGGTGGGCAGTAAAAAATTACGAAACATTACTTCTGCTTTATGCTAAGGTGTTGTTCATGACTCCAGTGATGAAGATAAAGGGGATGGGGGGGGGGGGGGGGGGGGGGGGGGGGCGGAGCCCCCCCACCAGAAGTTTTGTCGGAGAATTTTTTGGGGACCATTTTTAGGCGGATTTATGCCTAATAACATTAAAATGCTGGCTTTGGGGATAAAAACATGCCATTTTGGGTAAAAAAGACCAATTTTCAGTACATTTGCAGTAAACAACAGATTCTTTCTGTTTGTTTGGGTTTTTGTTGTTGTTACACTGTCGGAAAATTTTCGGTCTGTCGGAAAAATTTGGGCTTGCCCCTCCGCCAGTGAAAAGCTGTCTACGCCACTGCATCACTCATCGGTCACTCAGATACGCTTTGGAAAGTGAAAGTGGTGTTTTGATAGAGGATAATTTTTTACGTGTGTTGGAAAAACGTGTTATTCTCTTCCATTAAACTGTGACAGATTATTGGGCATGAGAGGCAAAGAATACTGGGTAGTGGGACAGAATTTTTCATCAAGAAATAAAGCCCAACAATGTGTTGTTGAATTTGTAGTTTGTTGTGATCCAGATGCAGCGGTATTGAGATTTTGAAGGCTTTCTTTGCCTTTGGTGGGCCGACTTAAAAACTCGCGACCGACAATAACACTGAAAAAATATTTTCAATTTGACTTTTAACTTGTTCAAATATACAATGGATTATGCATTATATTCACATCAGATGATTTTTCAAGATAATTTGGGCCACTCGTTGTCGCAGTGATCAGATCCATGCATTATTTATTAAATATTTGACAGTCTCCAGTATGACTTGCGAAATTGGAAATTTTGTACTAAAAGGCAGACAATGGACAATATTTCGAATGGAATGACGTTCTAAATTTTTGATTGCTCGACTTGCAAACGCCAACAACAGATTTTGGATTTTTGCTTTACATGTGTATAGATCGTATCATAAGTGATTGTTGGTATCGTTTGTTTGCGTTTATGACTGAATGCCACAAGGCAGTTTCATCAAAGCTCACGTCTCGTTTCTTCCCACAAGACTAACACTATCGTTTTTTTACGTTTCGCACTCCGGTCGCAAACGATCGGCAACCGCGGTTATCGTTTTTATTAGTGGCACGGAAACGAAACTCACGTTTTTGTGTAGTTTATAACCGCGCACAAAACCGCGAGATAATTGCGGTTTACCTACAACTACTTCTGACTTGTAGTGTAAGGGTATATTATATGCTTCTTTCGTGTCTAATATATCACACCCAAAAAATAAAAAATAAAAATAAAACCCTGCCACCCTCACTGATTTTGAAAAAAAATTGCCCGAGAACCAACTATCTTTTTTTTTTTGCCTTACATCTGTCTATTGCATGCAAGATTGTGTGAAATGTGCACACTGAGGATAATGGTATGTGAATCCATAGCTGAAAAGGTTTAAATATTGGCCTTTCTCTTCAATGATACAGTGGAATACACTTAATTGGATATCTCTTTATTGAATAACTCTGTTAATGAGTATAACTTAACTTAATTGAGTATAACTTCCAACCCCAAACCTTTTACCATACCCTCAGAATAAATTTGACCTGTTAAATGCGTATTGGTTATAGAGTAATTTCCTGATAACTGAATATAAAATCTCATGATCTGACGAAGATTTTGTTTGACAACCACTGAATTGACATTAGTGGACGACTTTGAACTCAGGTTTGTTCACTTCAGGTTTTTGGGGGCCATCAGTTATACTATGCATTTACTTAGCAACATTACACTAAGAGCCCACAGTTTTAGAGTTTCTGGATATCACTGACTTCTCTACCTAATTGGAGGCCTTTGCCAAATAAGTTTGTCATGAGGCTCATGTGACATTCTTTAACCCTTTACCCAAATGCAGAAGATATCAACATTTATTATTTCAAATATAATTTTTTTTAATTTTTCCAAAATTTTCAACAAAACCATATCATGTGACTCATTGGAACGAGCTCAATGAGCTTGTGCCAAAGAGGGATCACATGATATGGTTTTGTTAAAATTTTTGGAAAAAATTGCTTTTTTCAGCTGCTGAATTTGCATATTACACGGGCGCATGTGGTTGATTTGTTCTGTAAAGGGTTAAAGTGGCATTTAAGAAGACCATCTGTATGGCAGATTATTACATTCCTTAATAGTGGCCCCTCTGGACACTGTGCCTCTTTCCTGATAAAATATTTTCTTTCTATAAAAATTATACGTCTTTGTTGATACACCTCTGTTATATCATTCAGTATCAAAAATAGCAACTTGTTTCATGAATCTGATGACATGTGTTAGTAGAGTCGCTTAGTGCTTAAACCGTTACTTGGTGGACAAAAGCACTAAATTTGGCACAGAGTTAGATATTAGCCTACTTGTTATTTTTTTTTCTAGCTCCAAAAAATTTGGTAACCGGAACCAATTTTTGGGGGTGAAAACTCAAAAAATCACTAAAAAATTAGAGAAAATTGGGATCCGCCCATATGTTCCCGTTTTGGAACACCCCCACTCATAATTTGCTGAATATTTTACAGCAAAGCGATAGCTCGGCATAACTAATAGAGAATTTCAACACTCAGGGTTATATTCGGTAGTCATTTTGGGTGAAAATAATTGAAAAAGGGGAAAAAATGAGAGAAAACTGGAATCCGAACCCATCCCCTAGTCACTAAATGCAACGTCCATATATTGGATTTCACATGACACTAAACTGAAAGTACTTTGAAATTCTTGAAAAAAAGTTTGTTTCTCTGAACTTGTTAAACGTTAAACAGCCTATCAAAAGTTAGCGAAAATCGGAATTTACTTCCATGTGGCGTTTCACTAATACAGGGCTATTGTGTTCAAGTGTATACTTAATAATTCAGACGCATTTTATTTGAATCTGTATCGTTCTAAAGAGAATCTAAATAAAATGAACCAAACGAATAACCGAAAATACATTGTGAATCAATATTTTGACAGAGTATTTAAGGCAACCACGTTACGCCGTCTGTTATTGGGCGGGGGGGGGGGGGGGGGGGGGGGGGGGGGGGAGTCAGAGCTTTACGTATCGGTAAACGATCGTAAGATTCCCTAGGTGTGATCACGCTTTTAAATGGCCATAACATCATATCGTTTTTGATGATAACAAAATTTGTTCCTCCTCAAATTCAGAAATAAAAACGCGCATTATGAAATTTTTAGAAATAGGTATATGGGTCGGGCTGCACCACCCCCACTACCCGAGTCTTGGACATATCGATTTTTTTCAGACAGTTTCATATTTTTTGTCTGGCAAGTTTGGGTTGCCCGCCAAAATTATAAAAACTGCCTGAAAAAGCGATACACGATGCAACTGTAGACATTTGTCTTCACGAAAAAAGGATTCAAACAACCAAAAAAACTAGCTTTTTCTTGAATCGAGTGTCGGATGTGGTGGGGGGAGGGGTGCCATAGAATAAGTCTCAGGCCATAATATTTGTCAACATTTTTCTGGTGATACCCCTCGAACCCCACAAGTGGAGAGGAGGCAGCACATTTCCCGGCACCCACCTCGTCATTACGCACCTTTATGGTGCCCGCAAAATCTTCCAGCCCCATCCGGAAACAATTGTCCCGTACACCTGTGGTAATAGATGTTCATATAAACTAACTAGTATGTAATTTATAAACAGAGTTCACAAAATTAGATCTGAGCCGAAGATTACCAAAGCTCGAATCTGGATTGGTGGACTACGTTTATAAATTTCATATTAAATAGTTGTTACTATTTTTGATCATTTGCGTATACTCGTGTAAACGAAGCAAATGGGTCGAGTTGCAGGGAAAGACTAATTAATTACGCGGTCGAGGCACATTGTGGAATATAACATGGAGATTTTACACGTATTGGCAATGCTTTTAATGTCATGCCTTAACAGCAAGACAACGCCATATTTCTGAAAATTGACTTTCTCATCACCGACATCAAGTAATAACGTCAAGCCAGATAATCGTATACCTAATTGCGGAAGTGCGGAGGTTCCAAAATGCTGCTGTTAATGTTTAAAATCAGTTTGTTGTTTATTACAATTTATTAGAGAAGCCGAAGCAAGTAGTGCTCTCTAATAAATTGTAATAAAACAAACATCCCTAATTTATATTAATACGGAGTGCAATTGTTTAAGACTTCTGACACATGCAGTGGCACAAGTCAGGGCACTGGAGATTGGCTTTTGCACAACTGCAACTTTTGCAGCCACGTTGAGATTTGCAACCACATTTGATAAATTCTTTGCAAACATCAGCGGCTTCAGATATAGACATCCATATTGGTTTAAACTGTGTTTCACACAAACGCCACCCCCAATTTTCTGGTCCAGGAATATTAGGCTGACACTGAAGGCAGGTTGTCCAGATACCACTCTGATACACCACTCTTTTAACGTGCTGAAGAAGAGCATCTTGGGTTGGTGGTATTGTTTCAAGTTTGCAACCTCTGTGTGCAAAAAGTTCCCTCCTCACTTCATTTACCTTCGAAGATGCGCTTGTTTTGTCATACATGACAATTACAAATCTTTCTAAAGTATGGAAACATGGCATTATGTCTGTTATTTCCGTAAACGGATTTCTCTGTATATATAAAAGTGCATCTGTTAACTGTGTGTAGTATTTCCAAGCTTGCCATGCAGTTGTTTTACCTTTTGTAAAGAAGAATGAAGTTGTGTCGCAACCTGTGAAAGCGTGAAAGACAGGAAGAGCTGATGCATTATGTTCCCCAAGTTGTTGAGCCATACTGTTGATGTGGTAATGACGGAAAGATTTTCCGACACCAAATGCTACCCACAATTCAAGATCTGGGTACTGACGAAGAAGGGTAAAGAACTGTCCTATCAATATGACGATAATGTCGGTATCTACTGTGCGGACAACAATTTTGTTTGCTTGATTTTTTAGTGCATGTTGGATATGAGTTACTACTCTAGTGTCTGCTTCCTCGTGGGCACAGTCATCCATAGCCTCACCAGAACCAAGTGCAATGACAGACTTGTCGTTTGTAATGTACATGTTTTTACCATCTGGAAAGGTTTGATTTTCAACATGGTGTGATAAAAAATCAAACAGCTCTTTCTTACTGATAGAATTGAGAAGAAAGTCTTTCCAGTTTCTTGGTATCTTCGTGTTCTGTAAAACTTTTGTTCGAATCCCACTCCCTCTTTTTTCTCTCGTTCCATTTTTTATGCTATCAGATAGATATCTGTCCCAAACTACATCAACTCGTTTAGTTTCATTTAATTCTTTCTGGAGGAAACACACAAATACCTGTTCAGCATAATCTTCAAATGTAGCATAACCAGATGCTGGTAGGGTATGAATAAGTGCAGCGCCATCAAATATTTTGCAATCAAATGATTCAGGCGTTTCGGGTTGGTTTTCATTTCCAATACAGCCAAGCAACTTTGATTTTGACCCCTGACGAAGTGTTCCAAAATCTGAAATGGATGGTGGATATGCGTGGTTTTCATGTGAAAAAAAAGTATCAGGATCGCCGTCATGTTTGAGATTTGCAATGTACATTCTACCAAAAAGACTTGCGTCTTGGCGAATAGCTGCTAGCCGAGAACTTCTCTTATTTGGTTTTGGTTTTGGTGACCTCAGAAGAGATAAATAATTCTTCTTGATAGCAACAGAGGTCGATCGTGTTCTGTCCTCAATAACTTCTTTTTTGAAGTTTTCATATTGTTTTTTGCCAATGATTTCTAGATTGTTGACAGTTGTGACGACTGATGGCTCAGCACATGATCGCGTATTAAGAATAAGTAGTTCTGGACATACGTCTTCAAATGGGTTGCCATACTCTTTTATAGTTTTAGTGAGTTCCTGCACTTGTTGTCTAAGCAATTTTTGAGTTGAATACCCTTCTTCGTGATGTTTGCAGTCAGTATCATCTTCCGGAATATACTGGTTTTCAAATTCATTTAGAAGTCGCGTTTGCTCTGGGCCTGCAATCATCCATCTCTGCATGGCAACTGGGTCTTCTGTTAGCCCTATTATTCCACCACTGCCCATTACCTTCTTGTTTTCTTGTTCGTGAACTTGGTCGATGGGGAGTTTTGAAAATCTGTGTCTTGTTTTCTGAATTACCCAGAATCTCATCATTTCAGATTTGACAGTTGATGGAAGAGATTTCATGTCACGTATGTGAATGCTAACCCAGCGGCTGTAGTTATAGCGATCTAGCGAAAAGAACAGAAACATCAGAGACTCCAAACACTCAACGTAAACTGTTAAATCACCCTCTCGTTGTGCACAAATAAATGCGAGTATTAACACCTGTATCTTCAGCACAAGATCGCATAATTGAAAAATTGGACTTTTATCTTTCATTTTGAGTCGCCAACTTTCAAAGTTATCATTTACCTTGCTGGTCACACTGCTTTTGGAGTAAGCTTCTCTTTGAAGTATTGATAGTGTAATTGCAGTTACTTGATGTGCATGTCGGGTGCGGGTAATATGTGAAGCACTCAGAAAAGATTCTGCTGTCCTGCTTGTCGCAATGTTGGCCTCCACCAAAGCATCCGTCCAACCTGAGTGATCAATTAAGTCTCCAAGAGCATTCCATAATCCTTTCTCCAAATGAAGCCCACCGAACATAATGATGAATTTATTCTCTCCATAGATGTCTGGCATTGACCACTGGATAAACTTATAAAGTGCAAAAATTGGGCAGTCACAAGCAAGAACGGGTACCTGTCCAGGATTCAGGAAATCTGTTATTAACTTTATTATCTTGAAAGCATGTTTTATCATTGCAGGAGAGTCGGCTCTTTCGTGAAATAGTGGCAATAAGGCGATTATGGCCGGGACATTAACGGCCGTAGGTTGCTTGGAAGCGTGATAACTCGACCACGACACTGGGGCATCATTCTCTAATGAGTCGGTTTCAATTATTTCCATAGCACGTTTTAGCCACAAACGCTCTTTATCTATAGCACTTTCTAGGTGTCCATTGGATGATATTGTCGACACTTCTGGTACCGAAATCGCAGGCGTGTGTAGCGAGGTAGAAGGAACGTCTGAATACGATTCTGGAAGAGGTTGCAATACATTTCTTTTTTCATATTCAAACTTTGGAGCATTTCTCTGTAATCCAGGGTTTTCATTTGTAGGATGCTGAATTATGCTTATACCGGTGCCATGGAATGAACCCTGTGCTGTTGTGGATGATGGATTATGATCAATATTGTCCATAGCACCAACTGTAAACAAGTCCTTTTTTAGATTTGAAGGACATATAATATTGTCGACAGCAAATTGTTTGCTTATTGTTGCGGCTAATGAATTTTCAATCTGAAGAACTCTGTCATACGTGATAGAAATTCCCAGTGCTGCAAAATGATCAATCAACTTTTTACTTCTAGTATGTGTATGAATTTTCATACCAACATAAACTGGAAGAGGTGGCTCCCGATCAAGGGGATGGCGTTGAAAGGTGGATTCTCCTTTTCCCCTTTTCTTGCTGTTAAAGCTGAGCAACTGAGATACAGCCAAACACTGCTGTGAATAACTACCATTCTCCTTTGTATTAGAGCCATACATGATCATGGATACCAAAAGTTTTATGCTTGAAACTACGCTATTTTCCTGACAGTGTTTTGAGAACTTTCCATCAAATCTCCTTTCTCGGTCGTTAATTATTTCTCTTCTGCAAATATGAGCCGCTTTTGCTAGTATGATGGTGTCTTCTTCACAGTCTCGATGTTTAATATATTCCTTTAACATCTCTCGTATACCGTATGGGAAAATTAGAACAGCACAGCGTCCATCGAAATGTTCTTCCAAGCCCATGTCTGCAAAATAATCAATTATTTTTTCTTTTAGTCGAGTTTTGTTTATGGAAACGTGCACACCAAGTTCAGTAAGACGGCTTACATACATCCCATGAAGCTCTGGTAATTTATGGTGATAAATACCATCATCCAGTGAAGATTCTATGTGAAGCACCAGTTCAGCAAAAGCTATTGCTTTAGATTTTTCATTATCGTCAGTACCTTTGGGAATTTTATGGCGAATGAATGAGCGATATTGATTTCTGTATCGTGTCAAACAAAGTAAATGGTATTTTGCTTCAACTGCAATTAAGTCAATGCTAGATATTTTTGCCAGAATATTGAAATCTTGCATATCTTCTGCCATCTCTCGCAATGAAGCATCTGCGGAAAAAGTTGTGAAATCGTGCAGTTTGTAAATTCGCCCCTTTCCACAAAAAATACACATCTCGTCGTTTCGCTTTTCTGTTGACAGTCTTTTTGACTTCCTTTCTACTGGTTCGTTGTTGTCATTGTACTCTCTGTCCTGTTTCCATTTTCTTTCTTTTACTCTTTCCAATTTACATCTATTGAATTTTTGATGACAAGACTTGTGCCATGATGCTCTATTTTTTGCAAAGGCGTCAGTATTCCACTGTTCTCCAAATGTGATATCAACAGGCAAAGCATTCAGAGTTTCGAATTCGTTCACACGTGCTAAAAAGTCAGAATAAACTCTGGTAGCATCGTGGTACTTACGATCGGAAGGACACACTAAACGTTCTGTTGTTTGCTTGCCACAAATAATACAAACTGTCCAATCCCGTCCCATGCTTATCTGTGTCGAGCCTGAAAACAAAGAAGAAATTAGCGTAAATGAATGCCTTCTGGCAATACGCCTTACGCCCTCCCTTCCCTGACACTTCCTTTCTTATTCTAAAATTGCAATGATACGCTGAGTACAGTTTCACCACATAAAATCGGTCCAAAGAAGAAACGTATTTTCCCACAACTCATTAAAAACACACGCACACCCTCCCCCCGCCCCCCCCCCCCACACACACCCTTAAATTCCAACACTCTCCCCACACAACCCCAGTATAGTCGTATGGGCGCATTTTTTAAGGGAGGGGGGTGGGGGGACTGGGAGACTTTTTCCCAAAAATTAAGTGCGCTGCGACTCAAAATTGCCCGGAAAAAATATGAAATTGCTCGAAGAATTCAATTTTTAACATGAAATCGCCAGAAAAACTCAATTTTTCACAATCGGGGAGGGGGGGGGAGGTGGAGGGGGGGGTGGTTGCAGCCCCCAACCCACCACGGCCCATGCACCTATGACCCTCACACCACACCACACACAGACACATTCCATTAATATACACACCCCCTCCCTCACACACCCATCTTCCCCTTATCCCTAACACACACACCCACCCACACATTCATACACCTGTTTGTCTACTAATCTTTATGAGGTACATCTAAGAACTCGTGTGTATGTGTGTCTGTCCGTGGTGGTTTTTGAGGTAAATCGAGGTAAATCGTAAGCTTACACACCCACAAACAGTGTTATGTGAACTAACCGAGGTTCGTTACACACACATAGGCTTCCTACTATTGAACCGGGGTACATCCCATACTTCACCATAGTTTTTAACACCAACTCCTGCTTAACTTACCGAGGTAATGGGAAAAAATACCTCGGTTTTTTCACAAACCTCGGTATGTTGGGATCCAGAACTACGAGTTACCTCAAAAACCATGCTTGACAGACACACACACACACCAACCCTAACTCACTCACACACGCTGACCCACACCGACCCTCACACACACACCAACCCTCACCTACTCCCCCACCCTTATTAGACGATATAAGAAACAAGATCGACTTTTCGTTTTCGACGGGATTTCAAACAAACAACAAGTTGTTGTTGGGCGGGGGGGGGGGCTTATCTGATTTAATACATAAACTACACACATCATGATTCAACCAAATCTATTGAAAGATTTGTCAAATTTGAATAGTCTGATACCTTATTATACTCTGCTAAATGTGATACATAAATGTATCACACTTTGGAGAAGTTGTCGTTGAAGTAACAATTCCCACAAAAAACAACGCATATAGCAGTAAGCGATAAATTATCTATCTTCATATTGCTGACGAATTTCTACGGCAGTGCATCGTTTATAGGCCTAAGCTTCTTACACATACTGACAGTAAACCTCAATTCATAAGTGTATTGTGCATGTCTCCGGCCACTAAATTATCTGCCCCTCTCACCCTTCTTAGGTAAAAGAAAATTTAGAAACCAAAAATAAACACCTTAATTATCGAATCGCATGAGTTGGAGTTAAAGCGTTTGGTACGTCCGGCCTTCCGTACATTCTGCTTTTCGCGACGTTTAACCAGGTCACACAGTTACCATTGTATTGTGTTGTGTCCTATGTTAGCCAGATACCCGCTTCGGCGCTTCAATTAAAAGAAAAAAAATAATTTTTCATTTATGTTCCAAAGTGTATTCAAAAAATACTTTTTTTTAATTTATTTATTTATTTTTGATTGCATCTGTTTTTAAACTTCTGGGGAATAATGCATACTACTTTGAATAACAAAATGCGCAGACGACGTACTGTTGCACTTAGCAGCTAGCGTAAATGTTTTCGATATTCAGCAACATTAAATTTTATCAGTTTTTTTAGCTGCAAATGACAACATCCACTGGACAATCACAATTTGAATTGACCGCACTCACCTTTATAATTTCAAATTTTACATATTTTATATTTGCGTCAATATTATTCACAAACAATCTGGCGAACAAAGTGTTTATTTTTTTAATGTGTCATATGGCGGCCAGCGAGTACCATAATTTAACACTCACCTTTCAAAGTTACCATTTTCTTTCTTCGTACCTTCTTGAGATCAGGTTTTCAGGAACTTGGAAAAAAGATTTGCGTGGTCTTTAAAACATCTTCAGTTTACCAAGCCTCTTGCTTTTACTCCATTTGCATTGAACTCTTCGATCATTAAACCACGCCATAACACCCCTACCCCCACGCTCCACCCTTCCAATCTTAACCACCACCACTCAAACACTTAAAAGCATCTGCTTTCGTCTTTTTGTGTGGATGGCATATTGGAGGATTTTAGTTTACTCTGCTCTCCGTGAAATGGATACAAGCATACGAGTGGTGTAGGCATATGTGAACGAACATATCAGGATGGATTCCAATTTTCTCTCATTTTTTTAATTTTTTGATCATTTTATCTCACAAAAATGCTACCGAATCAACTAGGATTTCCGATTATTTATTTGGAATAAGTAGGCTGTCTCTTGTGAGAATTACATTGTTCAGAAAATGGGTCATTTGTGTGTGTTAATTGGGATTTGGAAGCAGATTCCAATTTCCTCTCGTTTTTTCACTTTTTTTAAACATATTTTCACCCAAAATGACAGGTGACCGAATCCATGGTGCCAAATATAGATTTTCAGATATAACATATCACCTGTTACCAATCACAATCACCTACTTTAATTTATATTAGTGTTGTGCATGTAAACACAGAGATAGAAGGCGATTCCAAATTTCTCTACTTTTTCATCAAAATTCCGTTTTTTAGCCCCAAAACTGTGTTCCGAGCATCAAAATTTTTGGAGCTTGAAAAATTATTGACGAGTAGGTCCGTATCTACCAATGTGCCAAATTTGGTGCTTTTGTCTACCGTGTAACGTTTTTTCGATTTTTTCTCCTTAAGCAACTCTACTATGTTACTTTTGTAAATTTATTATTGCTGTAAAAAAATAAAATTGATACCTGAGCTCTTTTGCCACAACCAAAAGGCAAATAAAAAACAAATTTTCATAAGTGCACATCTCTAGCATGATCTAGAAGGATGGTCATTATATGCTGTCTCCATTGTTTGACACTGAGTCCCAGATACTTAAGAAACATTTTATTATGCTTTTTGATTCTACCTGTACAGGGCTCGAAATGTACACCTGTCTGCCTGTCGCCGACAGGTGTTTGTCGCCATGCGACAGGTAGAAAAAGTGGTTACCTGTCGCCGGCGACAGGTGAGCTCAAATATCTGGCAACACGCAAAAAGGGACAAAAATGGCATTGTTTGTGCCAGGTATATTTCTATTGTCAATAAGCATCAGTCAGTCTTAAAATGTTCAACTAAAGATCAACAAATGTTTAAGAAGCACTTACCATTCCCACTCGTATTGCGCCGCCACCCCACCCCATCTCGAACACACACAGAAAGAAGTTTTTTTGTGCTCCGTGGGATTTTATTTGAAACGCTGCGATCACAAATGGCCGACAATTACTGTCAATCAAATAATGTTCCTTCCTTCATATATGACGTCAAACTCGTATTTGCTACTTTCATTTTGGGCCTTCGGTGAAATAATTTCATAGCTGTATTGACCCCCAACCACCAACCAACCTTCGGCTTCGTGTGTTTGCCTTCATCAAATCTGCAGTTGAAAAATCGCAAATGGTGGCGGCCAGTCTGTTTTCCATGGTTCCACCATGTGTTTGCTGCCGGACATCCTCGATTACATCCGACTACGGAATTCGTTCTGTCATTGCATTTACGAGCCAAACCGATGAAGAAATGTGCATGCATGCCAAGAATCGTCTCGCATATGAAACTGGTCAATTAATACCCCAGTTATTGATGCTAAATTTAGATTAGTGCTGTCTATTTATAGAGGAACTATTTATGAGTGGGCGTGTACAATTAATTACTTATCTTCATTGACAACAGAGCAACAATAACAAGAACATTGGCTTTGATATATTTTATTTCATTCAATTGTTTCAACTTTTAACAAGCGATAAACTATAGAAACATAATACACTGCACATAGATATTAACATAAATAAGTTTATTTTTTGCACATAGATATTTACATAAATGAGTTGTCTTTAATCTTTTAACTTCATTTGGTTTCTTATAACTAACATTACAGTACGTTCAACATGGATTGAAACAAAAATGCCGCCGCGGTGTGTTCTCCACCATGGAGTTCCAGTGGACCGCAGTGTTTGATCAGTGGAATACAGTTTTCAAAACACTGTGACCCACCGTGGTCACGAGCGTTAACGATTAGTTTAATTGCTTTTGCATGTCAGTTTCTCTGCTGATTAATAAATACTGTCTTGTGACATCAACTGGCAAGAAACTGCGTTTGTTACTGCTAGTAGATAATTTATTTTAAATTAAAATTGGAATTTGGAGGAGGCAGATGGCGACTATTCCTGTGGATTGAAATTGTAAATTGGGAATAGAACAGTCAGTTCCATTTGGTTACGTTACGTACAAAGTCCTTGTCACTTTCGAAACTAAACTGTTGTGTTTGCGCGATTGATTTGATCGAGGAAATAAATAAACCAGACTTGAGAAAAACAACTAATATTCGCGAAGTTCCCAATTTCACATTTTGTTTACAGCTGTAGGCCAGCACGTGATGAACCGTGTTTTTCTTGGGTGGGAAGTGGGGGCGAAAAAGCCTCCTGCATCACGAAAGCGCCCACGGCACATGGCTAATGATCAAAGTGATGCGAGTTTACGACTTTTGAGTCAACTCAACCAGCCCATCCTGTTTCCTGTCTTACTCTTGTCGGGCTACACAATTAAAGATTCTTATAAAAAGGATATAGTAAAAACAAAATATAGTGTTTTTGAATGGATACCCAAAAGTATCTCACTCGTGACTGAAACAAATGATTATTTCACAGGAGGGGGGGGGGGACGGGAGATATTTGCATACCAAAACAAATATCCTTCATACAATTCTGTAGGGGTTTGTACATACTTTTATACTCTTTGCATTTGCAGATTTTTCAACGTTCCTCTGCATTGTTGTTAGTTATTTGTATTATCAATTGAAATAGCTGAGCCTGTATGTATGTAAAAATACGTGGGTGAATATAAGGTAGATACCGAATTAAAATATCTACGAATGTGCCATTCTAAGAGAGAGTACACTTCAGTGGGAAAGAGATAGGGAGAGACAGATATATGTGATGGTGGGGGGAGGGGAAATAAGAAAAAGTGAAAGAAAATTAGTACACGAAAGTATACGCAAGTGCATGTGGGCGTATGTCTACATATTACTCTGTGTGTGGGGGGGGGGGGGGGGGGGGGCACAAGGGTGTGTGTTGGTGTGTGTGCATGTGATGTGTTTTGGGTTTGGTTTTTTTTGTTTTTGGGGGAGGGGGGGGTTATGAACTACTGTAAAAATGACCTACCTCGGATGAAAATGTGTCCCATAAGCCTTCATAGGCTTGATTTCATATAAATATTTTGTAAATACTCTATGTACATTATGTATGTGTATTGAAGTGTGCCACTTAAATAAAATATTCTACTACTACTACTACTGCTACATTAAAGTTGTCGGGATTGAAGTGATTAATTAAATAAAGTAGATTAAACTACCACTTGCACAAGGTGTGAAATAACATTTGAGTGGCGCGACAAAGCATAGAGCTGTCCTTCAGACCAACATCTGTTTTAACACCTTTGGCAATGACAAGCTTGAGAAAAAATAAGAGACAAATCAACATTTTCAATTACTTTTTGTTAATTCAGCAATCATAATTATAACCATATGTAAATAAAATCAATAGAAAATAATTTTTTTTTTATTTTTTTCAATAATGACATGCCGATTGACAAGCCAGGCCACCACACATCATAACCCTAGCTCAAACATGCCCCGAAATTTCATATTAAAATTTTTCGGTTTTGTCCCCCACACGTGTCTTGAAACCCCAAAAATTAAAATAGGTCTTTCAGGCAGGAGATTTTAGTTCCTCTATCGGAGATTTTCTGGTGCCACCCCTGATTTTTGCGTGCAGCCAGCACATCAGAGATTTCAGTGTCTTGGCAGTGTAAGATTCAGTCATCCATACCACTCCTAACTACTGAAGTAAATAGTCCCCCACCCTCCCTCCCCATCCCCGAAATGAGGCAATTGGACTCCAGACCCACTCGCTCAAATAGGCCTCTATCATTGATTGCCCATGTGCATGTGGGCGTATGTCTACATATTACTCTGTGTGTGGGGGGGGGGGGGGGGGGCACAAGGGTGTGTGTTGGTGTGTGTGCATGTGATGTGTTTTGGGTTTGGTTTTTTTTGTTTTTGGGGGAGGGGGGGGGTTATGAACTACTGTAAAAATGACCTACCTCGGATGAAAATGTGTCCCATAAGCCTTCATAGGCTTGATTTCATATAAATATTTTGTAAATACTCTATGTACATTATGTATGTGTATTGAAGTGTGCCACTTAAATAAAATATTCTACTACTACTACTACTGCTACATTAAAGTTGTCGGGATTGAAGTGATTAATTAAATAAAGTAGATTAAACTACCACTTGCACAAGGTGTGAAATAACATTTGAGTGGCGCGACAAAGCATAGAGCTGTCCTTCAGACCAACATCTGTTTTAACACCTCTGGCAATGACAAGCTTGAGAAAAAATAAGAGACAAATCAACATTTTCAATTACTTTTTGTTAATTCAGCAATCATAATTATAACCATATGTAAATAAAATCAATAGAAAATAATTTTTTTTTTATTTTTTCAATAATGACATGCCGATTGACAAGCCAGGCCACCACACATCATAACCCTAGCTCAAACATGCCCCGAAATTTCATATTAAAATTTTTCGGTTTTGTCCCCCACACGTGTCTTGAAACCCCAAAAATTAAAATAGGTCTTTCAGGCAGGAGATTTTAGTTCCTCTATCGGAGATTTTCTGGTGCCACCCCTGATTTTTGCGTGCAGCCAGCACATCAGAGATTTCAGTGTCTTGGCAGTGTAAGATTCAGTCATCCATACCACTCCTAACTACTGAAGTAAATAGTCCCCCACCCTCCCTCCCCATCCCCGAAACGAGGCAATTGGACTCCAGACCCACTCGCTCAAATAGGCCTCTATCATTGATTGCCCATCTGCCCCCCCCCCCCCCCCCCCCCCCCCCCCATCTTGGTCAGTTTCCCTTGCTAGTGCATGCAGAGGCTTTAATATATGGATTCCGAAGCGTCTTGGGCTGAAACGTCCCAGGGCCACCACAAGCATTCCTTTTTCGTTAATGTAGTTTATGTATGTTAATTCCACTCTCAACATGTACATTTTACCATTCCACTCTGAACTTAACTTTTAAAATCATAAATCGGATTCCCTTCCTCCCAAACCCACAATTTATTCAAAATTCAGAACCGGTAACATGATTTTTCTCCGTCAATAGCTACAGTTAGGTAAAAGACATTCGGGGGAATGTCCAGATATTGTGCTGGTCAAGTTATAATTTTTTCAACTCACATCCATGATTTCAGTGCGGTATAATATTTATTTTTTCGTAATTCCTCGAGTTCTGAATCAATTTTGATGAACAACATTCGGAATCGCAATAGCTTTTAATAACTTTTTCAAATATTGAACTATCCTTTTAATATTTCAAGTAAAAGTAAAAGTAATTTTTCACTGACTGTGAAAAAAATTTGATCTAATTAAGAGCCGGTGACAGAGAGATCAAAAGATAAACCGACGTCGGCCAAACATCCCATCACACAGTTTGACATATTCATGCGAGATTAAAAACACGATTCAAACTCCATATTTTGATCGTTTTTTCTGCCTTATTAATGCTTTTTATTAACAAAAAACATGTATAGAGCATACATATTCAATTTATACTTAAGTGCAATACCTAACAATGAACTGAAACTATTTTTGGTGGAAGAATAAACCTGATGACCGCACTTGCAAAAAACACAAGTTAATTATAGACAAATTGAAGTCACGTGGTGGGGTTTTGAGACCCCACCTCATAGTGTAATTAGTGGGGTCTCAATTTCTGTGTTCATATGGGCAGCGTACACGACATGAACCATTCATCCATTCATGGCGTTTTTCAATGTACTTCCAGAAATTCTTAATAGCTCAGGTTCCCAAATAAATAAGAAGTACGTAAGATGGTAAGAGCCGTATTACGACAAATTATGACATACAATATTGGATGGCACTTTGAATAGCATTCATTTTTCCAAATTTTGTGTACTTTCCATTTTATACCAAATTACTGTACAAAATTTTGAAATTCGAAAAATATCCATATAAATTATAGGCTACGGATATTTTATTCCCAAATTTTGTACAGTAATTTGAGTATTCAAAATTTATTGAGTGTCAAAGAAAACCCCAAAGGACCCAATGTAGGAAAGGCCAATTTGACTTCGTGCACAACTTTTATTGTCCTGGGAATAAGTTTTTTTTCTGACACTTTGTGCCAGCCATTCAATGAGATAATTATTTTTATAACAATAAGAGTGTTTCTAAGATTTTTATAACATGTTGAATAAAATCAACCCTGCCCCTCCCCTCCTAAAATCCACCCCCCTCCTGTGAAGAAATAATGCCTGTTCACAAATATTATTTTGTTATTATGTACTGAAAATTACTGCCGCTAATTTTCAACACTTGATAAAAAAATAACATGTAAACAGCCTCTCCCTCAGCTGGCCGCTACCTCCTCCCACCTTCTCTTACCTGCCGTAAAGAAATAATAGGCCTACCTGTTCACAAATAATGGGTGAGTCAATGAATGATGTATTTTGCATCAGTCGCATATACCTGCCAGTGCTTTCCGGTTCTTCTAGTTGTGTCAATTGAACATCTCGTCGGAACATCGAAAAGTTGTATTTTGGCGTGATCTCAAAAGAATTACAATTTTGGAAGGAAGAACAGGGCTAGGAAGAACACAAAACACTTGGGAAGAAACAAGATAAACTTTTATTAAAATTTACATATATGCTGAAAAAGATTGGTACGGTGTAAGCCTATGGTTCAACATGGTCACATGTTTTAAAGACGTGATAGAAACGAAGATCATTGTCTTAGGCGGGATTACGCCATTACAGTGTGTGCGTGGCGTGGGAGCATATTGAAAATTATTCGCATTAAAAATGTTTCCCTACAAAAAAAATCACATGAAATGGAACCGAAAATTAGCCTTATAACCATTGCCAGTACACAGGAAAACGCATGTGAGCACCACAATTTTTCAAAATTTTCTGGGGGAGGACCCAGACCCCCGGCCAAATGCTTCGCGCCTTTGATACCTTTTGTTCAGGTAGTTTTATGGAGGTGACAGGTAGAAAATATATTTACCTGTCACCTGTGACAGGTGGAAAATTTTCAACATTTCGAGGCCTGTACCTGTAGTGCCTCAATATGAACTGTTGGGAAGATTCCAATGCACACACGAGGCAGCTCAAATAGGTTATTTTATGCTCATATAAATAAATTGAATAAATAATTTTTCAGAAGATTTTTCTGTAGGGTATTTAATCTACTTCTAGTGATATGCAAAAACATCACTCACCATGTGACTCGAAAGTGACTATTTACACTCCTGGAGTCAAAACTATACTCTTTTCCTTGGGTTGAGTTTGCTTGATCTTGATATCATTTATTTGAACATGTTGCATGGAAGGGGAGTGGCCCTTTAACATATCATTTATATGAAGAGGCCACATGGAAGGGGAGTGGCCCTTTAATTAACATGTCAGATGAGTGTATGTGCTTGAATTTGACTGTTGTTGATTTCATTCTTCTGAGAAGACAATGCTTTCTTTTTGTAGGGTAGCATATTGGTGCAGTGTGCAGAAGTGTATGACATGATGATAGTTCACAAGTCTTAACCTGTGTGACTTGACCTCAAGACTTGTCTACTGTTGTAAATTTTCATGGTTTGGCTGTTATTTGTCACAGCTTAACCCTTAAGTCCTCAGAACGGCCCAAACCGGTCGTTACCAGTTTTGCCCACATCGGCCTGATCCACCCCGGGTATTGCAGCTTCATTTTTAGCTCAACTTTGGCGAAGCCAAATTTGAACTTATGCCATGGCCCGTCGTCTCTCTGTCCATCAACAATTGGATACGGCTTGGGCTAGAGGCCGTATTTATGAACCGATCTTTACGAAACTTCTTGGGTACCTTTGTTGTGACCGTGGGACGAGAACGAGTGTTTTTGGGTGCGGTCCGAAATTCAAGATGGCTGCCAGCTGCCATTTTGTACCGACAATGCAGAAATCTGCTTTTTGTACAGAACTTCCATATGAAAGCTCTGATTTGAATAATTTTTTGTATGAATGTTTAGTACCAGGGGATACATCACATATAATACGTGTTTTTTTCTCGTGCATAAATTATGCAAATTAGACTAACTTTGATGTTTTTTGGTGTTACTCTCAGCACTGTAAGTGCAAATGCCACTACGGCTCGGGCTAGAGGCCGTATTAATGAACCGATCTTTACGAAACTCCTTGGGTACCTTTGTTATCACCGTGGGACAAGAACGAGTGTTTTGGGGTCCGGTCCGAAATTCAAGATGGCCGATGGCAGCCATTTTGTACAAAATTTGGTGCAATCAGATTTTTGCACAGAACTTCCATATGAAAGCGCTGATTTGATTCATTTTTTGTGTGAATGTTTAGTACCATGGGATACATCACATATAATACAGGTTTTTTTCTTGTGCAGAAATTATGCAAATTAGATAAACTTTGATTTTTTCAGTGCTACTTACACACAGTAAGTACACATGTCAATACGGCTCGGGCGAGAGTCTGTATTTATGAACCGATCTTCCTGAAACGTCTTGGGTACCTTTGTTATCACCTTGGGATGAGAACAAGTGTTTCTGGGTGCGGTCCAAAATTCAAGATGGCTGCCAGTGGCCATTTTGTACCGAAATTAGGTCTAATCAGTTTTTTGTACACAACTTCTATACGGCTCAGGCTAGAGGCCGTATTTATGAACCGATCTTTACGAAACTTCTTGGGTACCTTTGTTATCACCGTGGGATGAGAACGAGTGTTTTTGGGTGTGTTCCGAAATTCAAGATGGCCACCAGCAGCCATTTTGTACCAAAATTAGTGCAATCAGTCTTTTGTACAGAACTTCTGTATGAAAGTTCTGATGTGAATAAATTTTTGTATGAATGTTTAGTAACATGGAATACATCACATATAGTACGTTTTTTTTTCTCGTGCAGAAATTATGCAAATTAGATGAACTTTGATTTATTTAGTGCTACTTCTACACTGTAAGTGCACATGTCAATACGGCTCGGGCTAGAGGCTGTATTTATGAACCGATCTTCACAAAACTTCTTGGGTACCTTTGTTATCACCTTGGGATGAGAACGAGTGTTTCTGGGTGTGGTCCAAAATTCAAGATGGCTGCCAGTGGCCATTTTGTACCGAAATTAGGTCCAATCAGTTTTTTGTCACAACTTCCACACAGCTCATATTTGTGAACTGATCTTCACGAAACATCTTGGGTACCTTTGTTTTCACCTTGGGACAGGAATGAGTGTGTTGTCACCCACCTTTACAATACTTTACCTATACATTTGTTACAGGCAACGGTCAGTATTTATGTACAGACTGTTACAATACTTTATATGTACCTTTGTTATCAGGTCATTACCTAGATGTTTGTCATTGGTGTGTCACATACTATACATGTACATGTCTTTGTCTTAAGTTGAGCTACAGTGTCATTGACACTTTCATTTCATGTTTCAACTGGGGATTTCTGCTTCCTGTTTAATGCAATGTGTCCACTATCATTCCGCTCATGTTTTCTATCAGTAGCACGTGAACAGGTCAAGTTGTTTTGCAATTTTGAAGAAAATATCAGCTGTTGCTTGTCTTTGCGAATTACAATGTCAGACAGTTCAAGGTTTTCGGAATACGTTGATGATTTATGTGACTGCTGTAATATTGAACAAATAGATCCAAATGACAATGATAATTTCTCAGATAATCCGTGTCAAGTATACAATTCAGATCTTTCAACTTTGTCCAATTAGACCTCGAACTTGTCCTCCGATGAAAGGGACATCATTGTTGACAATTCGCACCTGGATTCACCTGTTTAATTTATTATTTATTTATTGGTGTTTAAGGTTACGTACTTATGCACAATGGCTAATCATGACCGTGACAGTTTTACGGGTGGAGAAAGCTGGAGTACCCAGAGAGAACCACCGAGCAATGACGAGCAGCTATCAGCTCCCCAACATCGTAACTCTGCACTGCAGCACAGGCAGGGTTAGATTGGTTGAAGACATGCGGACTGTTGACGTGCAGTACGCCTCAGTACATGGCATCATCTTGCCCCCATGTGGACAATCGGGGTTAAGTGCCTTGCCCAAGGACACAACGTGGGAGTCCGAATCGATCGCTCAGACGGTCACCCATCTGAGGACTAACCGGGCTCGACGTTGCTTAACTGGTAAAGTGCTGAGTTTTTTTCTGACAACGAATCAAAGCTCATCATATACTGCTCTATTACATTTAATTGGATAGTGCCTTATAGGCACTATCCAATTAAATGTCAGAGAGCAAGGTATTGTATGAAAAATCTGATTCATATCAGGGACAATAAAGGCTTCCTCAGGCAGAATGTAGCTACAGACAGTTGTTGCCTGTCACTTTTAGTAAAGCCCAAAATAGGGCTTCCAGCACTCTACCAGTTAACTTTGATGATCTGACGAGAACCGGTTACCGCAATGCCACCGCACATCCACCTGTTTAATCATCGACACTCAAAGATATTCACATAAATAAGTTTGAACAGTCAACTGGAATATTTCACAACTTGAACAGAATGGACAGGCCTCTGGAATACTTTTATTTACTTTTCATTGAGCATTTTTTCAATTCTGTTGTGACTAAAACAAATCGGTATGCATTGGAAAAACAAACATTGCGAAGTAAAATAGACCCTCGGTGGACTGATACCAAAAAAAACGAAATGAAAGCCTATTTTGGAATGTTGTTTATTATGGGTCCACATTCCATGCCTGGTTACAAATATTACTAGTCTGACCTTCCAGAATTCAAGGTAAATGCCATTTCAAATATAATGCCGAGATGCAGGTTTGAAAAGCTGGGTAAATATTTACACCAGACCCAAGCAAGCAACAACACAGGTGACCCTCTCGAAATTGTGAGACCAATACTTGACATGGCAATAGGCACATTTCAGAAACACTACAGACCACATAGAGAGCTCTCAATTGACGAAGCTATGGTGGAATTCAAAGGGCCGTCTTCATTTCAAGCAATACATGCAAAAAAAACAACTAAACGAGGCATAAAAGTCGGGCAGATTTGTGACAGTCACAATGTTTATTTTCTAGATTTTGATGTCTGCACTGGGAGAAATAATAAAAATTGACAAATCCAAAGGATTAGGCTATTCTAATTCTTTTTTTTTCTTCTTTTTTTTTATTCAAATCTTGGGTACTTATTTACAAGCAAAAACATTTTTTTTCTATGGACTAATTTTACAGTGAGTAACAATGCATAATATAAAATAGCAAAGTTTCTTATTCTTTAACTGTGACATGAATTTTCATTTGTAGCTGCACTACAGAGGTGGGGTGTTTAACAAATGATGTAGCAGAGCTGTTGTGTGTGTTTTAGCAGAGTCAAAGTCCTACATGCGCATCAAGCACCTACTTTTCACCTTATTGCTTAACTGAAATAAAGGAAACTTGAAAATTACCGGAAATACCTTAATCATATACTCAAAGTAATGGCTAAAACCGACCAGTGCAGTATGCAAAAATCACTAAAAGTTAATTATTTTTCAATCTTCCTCCCCCAAACCATATCCCTCGATCCTGCACTAGAACGAGCTCTTCAAGTTCCTTCCAGCGAGGGGGCAGAAGTTGTGGGTTAGAGGAAATGTTTTTAGAAATTTTGTCATTTTTGAGCAGGGAACATCACATTTTCAAAATATTGTGCTAGGTCAAGATTTGAAATGACTCAACCCAATCCACTCATAGTGCTTCTCCAAACAGTGTAACGCTGGTACAAGTAACATATGCGTAATATGTCGTTATGTTACAGCACCGATCGCAATCTACAATGTCACTGCATTATTGTCACAGAAACAGTATAAGCAAGATGAGAAAGGGGTTAACCAGTTAACAGAGATCTGATTGTATCCCATCTTAAGTTTATCTCTTTGATGCGCTTATTCAAGTATTATGAATATCTGGATATGAGCTCTAGATTTCTGTAATTTCTTAATTGTTCAATAAATCTTGTATAGGTTGGTAGATCATTTTTCACTTTGCAGGAATAAATAAACTTTCTGAAGATACGCATGTAGAAAGTCTGTTATATTATTGGAAGCGGCATGAATATTTTTGTGGCCTAAAATAACATTCTGGGGTAAAAGGAAACTCAACATCACACTTGTTCTTTAAATGTTCAAAAAAATTCAGAACTGTTTTCACAACAAAACATTCAAAAAACAAGTGAAGTATTGTCTCTTTTGTATTGCAACAAAAAATACACAGTTCCGTTTCAGAGAGTTTGCATTTATAAAGTTTTGAATTCGTGTATAAAACTTGATGGACAAGTTTGAAATGCAAACTTTGTAAATATGTATCATCCGTGATTGTAAATGGGATTTTATATATAAAATTCCAGTCATTGGAGTGCAAATTCATATCTAAAACCTCATTCCATTTGTTCTGTGCATTAATAGGAGGTGTTGTGTGGAGTTCTAAAAATTTTAAATAAAACGCCTGGGAGACTTTATTAGTAGATTTTAACATGTCAATATTTTTGTCCTGAATAAAGGGCAACTTTTTATTGGATCTGGTTGCAATTTTCCAAGATTTAGGTAAAGCATTTATAATACCCTGAAAAACTGTAAATGGGGTGTTGATGTTATACTTGTTGGAGAAGTCAGCGAAGGTTAGGAGGCCATTGTTTTCAGAAACTAGGTCATTTACGAAGTAAATGCCTTTATGACTCCAAGTTTTATTGAAAAAAAATTGTCCATTAACTTTTATTTGATTATTTAGGAAAATAGTTTCACCTAGTATTTCTGCGGGGGTTGTGGTGCATTTTTTCTCCTTCCAGGATATATTCACATATTTTCCAACCACTTTTAAACCTTCTTCATGTAAGTACCAAAGTTTATAAGTTCCGAACAATTTTAGTTCGTCGATTGCGAGAGTTTTCCACGGAGCCAATGAGGAAAGAGTACAATAATTTCTTAATCCAAATCATTTTTAAAGCATGACTAAAAGTTTCAACATGCGGAAATTTAATTCCGCCATTTTTTGAAAAAGGCCAATCATTGTTGTATGTTTAATTTTTTCGACTTTTCCAGACCACAAGAAATTATAAAAAACTGTTTGAGTTTTCTTAAATCTATCGGCGGGTTTGGTAAAACCATAAAACAGTGTGTTAGAATTGGTAAAGCCAAAGTTTTTATAACGATACTTTTTCCGGTTAATGTTAAATTACGAAATGACCAATCACTAAGTAATTTTTAAATTTTCTGGATTTTATTTGTATAATTGTTTAGTATATAATTGTCACTAAAGAGATTAAATTCAATTCCAAGAATTTTAAATGATCTGGAATGATTCCAAATGACTTGTTCGCTTGTTGGAAGTGTTTCACCACAGCCCCGCTTTGAGCCTATCCATATAAATTCCTTTTTGTCCAAATTAACCTTTAAGCCAGAGATTAGTGAGAATTGTCTAATCATATTCAGGGCATTATCTAAAGAGTATCCATCATCACTTAAATACAGAGAGGAGTCATCAGCGTATTGACTTTTTAATCTTTATTCCATTTATATTGGGATTAAATTTTAAGGACGTGCTAATAATTTCTACACTAAGAATAAAGAGATATGGCGGTAAAGGATCACCTTGCCTTACACCTCGTTCAATATTAAATCTTTCAGAACAATGGCCATTATTAAGTACGCAACTAGAGATGTTGCTGTAGAAGGTTTGAAACCACCTTATCATAGAGGGTCCAAATTTAAAAATTCCATCGTCTTTTGGATAAAACTCCATTCAAGAGAATCGAAAGCCTTTTCGAAATCTATGAGAACTAGGATGCCTGGAATATCTAATTTTTCACATTTTGCAATTAAATAGAAAGTTAATCTAGTACACTCCCTAATGTAACGACCCTTCATAAAACCGAGCTGAATGTCTGAAATTAAATTGGAAAGAACTATTTTTACTCTGTTAGCAATTGCTGCTGATCCTATTTTTGTATCTACGTTAATTATGAATATGGGGCACCAGTTTTTTATTTATGTATGTATCCTTTTGGTTTGTTTTGTTTCGGTATACAAGTAATAATCCCAAGTCTCTGTGTAATTGAGAGTTGTTCCAATTCGTAGCCACAATTCAGAGAGTTAATTAGTAAGTGCCAATGTCATTCCAGAAAAATTTATGAAATTCGGCAGTGAAGCCGTCAGAACCGGTTGTTTTATTGTTTTGCATTGCTTTTAGGATGTTTAGACATTCCGAAGATGTTAATTGCCCTTCAAGAGATTTTTTTCGTCATCACTTAAAAAGGTAAGAAAGGGGTTGCTTTTGTCAAAAAAACTTTCATCTGTATCAAGAGGTTGATTATTTGGTAGTTTTGAAGAATATAGATTTTCGTAGAAGGTTTCTCGTTTAAAATCTCGCGTATATCAGTAATTTCTGATCCATCATCCTTTACTAACCAGGGTATAGTTTTTTCTGTATAGTGTCTTTTCTCTAAGTTGCGGAAATACCTGTTTAGTTTTTCACCCTCTATTTTCCATTTTGATTTTGCTCACATTATTATTCCCTGAAGCTTTTTATCCCTAAGGGTTTTAAGTTTGTTTTCAAGTGATCTCATTTCTTCTAATACTGACTCATTCCCCCTGTCCAGTTTAGTATTTAGAACTTCTACTTCTTGTTGCCTTTTGTCCGACTCGCGTTTCACAGAAGAGGCGTATGCTATACTTTTTCCTTTATGATTAATCATAACTTTTAGTGTTTCTGTGTTATCATTTGTATATTGGTTTATCATTTCAGCTATGACTTGTTCAATAGTAGCTACAGAGTCTGGGTCACCGAGTAGGCTATTATTAAACTTTCAAATACCCTTTCTTCTGGACTGGTTATCAAACGATAGTTTTAAGCTTACTGGGTTATGGTCAGAGAGATATCTAGTGTGAATTTCTCCACTTTGAAAAATGAGCAGTAAGTCTGACGATAATAAAAAGTAGTCTAATCTGGCCATTTTATTTTCAGTATAATGTCTTTCCTCTTCACTTTCTAAACGCCAAACATCAAACAAGTCCAATTTTTCTATCGAGTTCAATATTTTTTGATTTGCCTTTTGGTTGTTTTTGTGCCTATATTTAATTGTATCTTTTTCATAATCTTGTGGAACATTCCAGTCCCCACCTATTATTATTGAATCATTACCCATGCTTTCGATTTTAGAGAATAATTCATCGTAAAATTGTGGACTATCATCATTAGGCCATAGACAACTGACATGGTTAATCTTCAATCCTTGATCGTAGCATCCAGAATTATAAAATTTCCACTCTCGTCTAAAGTACATTTGTGAAAATGTATTTTTGAAAAGTATAGCAATGCCCCTGCTTGAACTTGAGAAAGAACAAAAGACAGCCTCATAACCCCACTCACTCCTCCCTCCAACAATTTTCCATTTTTTTACTCGAATGCGTATCTGTTACAGTAAATATGTATAATTCCTGACATTTTCAGTCATTATGTATACTCGCCCAAAAAAGAAAGTGTGCATTGCAGAAATTGATCAAACTCCAAAAAAATAATTTCGTAGGTGTAAAGAGTGTTAACCTGTTCATGAATAAGTTATATTGAACACAAAAACAGCTTTCCCCGTTAAAATTGCATTAATGTTAAATGACGTGCTGCACGTTTGTGAAAAGGCATGTTTTGCAAGTGGAGAGTATGAAAATTCATGCAGCAGTGAGAATCCTTGGGTATTTAAACACTAAAGTAAGGCCATCCTATCGTTCACATTCAAACTTGCGCTGCTGTTAAAACTACTCCACATTAGCATGCCAAGATTGACAATGAATCAACGTCTCCTTGCCCTGGGTATGATTAGAGCTGGCAGAACACACAGAGAGGTTGCCCAGCATTTGAACTGCCACCGTAACACTGTAGACAGGCTAGTCCATCGACATGCACAACATGATGACGTTCGAGACCGGCCCCGCTCCAGGAGACCCCCGAGTTACCACCCCTGCACAAGATCGGTATATCCGTGTCGTCCATCTCCAGAACCGGCAACAAACGGCAACGACGACAGCCAGGAACATCCCTAACCTGAGACGGATACATCCTCAAACAGTAATCAACCGGCTGAGAGAATACGGCTTACGTCCTCGAAGACCTGCAATTCGTCCGATTTTTACATTACGTCATCTTCGTGCTCGACTGCAGTGGTGTAGACAACATCTCAGGCATCCCTTACACTGGTGGCAACGTGTTTTATTCACAGATGAATGTCGTTTCCATCTTTCATCATCAGATGGCCGCCAGAGAGTGTACAGACGTCGAAACGAACACTACGCAGATCCATGTGTCGTGGAGCGAAACCGTTATGGGGGAGGGTCTCTCATGGTGTGGGGTGGCATCACTGCCCGTAACAGAACTGAGCTGGTCATTATTGATGGCAATCTCAATGCAGCCAGATATCGTGATGAAGTGCTTACACCTGTTGTTGTCCCATTTCTGCAACGTCACGGCCCTGGCGTCATTCTACAGCAGGACAACGCCCGACCCCACACAACTCGTGTTGTTCAACAGTATCTGCAGCAACAACAAGTGGATGTTCTTCCCTAGCCCGCAAATTCACCCGATATCTCACCCATTGAGCACGTATGGGACGAAATGAAACGTAATTAATAGTATGTGATTTATTTTTTGATGTGACTGCTACTCTTATATCAAGTAAAGGTGTGTGTTTAATATATAATCAATTTCAGCAATTATCCTGCATCTCAAGTTCATTTATTTCGACTGTGAAACGTATTGCAATAATCACAGAACGGCCATTGATAAAAATCAGAATTGGTTATCAGTTCTGACGTAACTGGTGACGTTTCACTCAAACTTAATGACCTTGCCAATGAGAGAAGAGCACATGCTTTTGTATTTGTAAACAAAAGCTGGTGGATTCAGTGATGCCGTGATGGATTACCGGTACTGAATAACTAATTTTGAAAAGTATCAAAGCGGGAGAAAATAGGATGTTGCCGTAAGTGCGGGAGATTGGGTACCAAACCGGGAGTCTCCCGGCGAAAGCGGGAGAGTTAACAGGTCTGTTGATCACATCATAAGTTTCTTCAATAGAAACAAAATAGAGTGGACCTTTGCCAGGAAGTCTATGTCTGATCAACTTCTTCACATCACCACAGCTCATTTCAGTAAACATGTAAAGAATTCAGTAAATATGTATAATTCCTGCATTACTGACGGAATCAGTAATTATACATAATGACTGAAAATTTCAGGAATTCTACATATTTACTGATTATACATATTTACTGTAACATATCCACCAGGAAAGTTGTGTCAAATTTATCCCTGCACCGAGAAAAAATATCTCGTTGTTTGTAAAAGAATCGAAAGATAAGCCACAGCAGTTCATGCTTCCCATTATTATGCTAGCCATTTGGGATTAGGTTATGGGTAACGTTAAAAGTACATGTGCAGCAACAGTGTTGTGAATCATTCATTTTTTCTTTTCTGAACTTACTTTTCTGGGAAAGACCTATAAATCTGAATTATTTTTTTTTCTATTAACACAAACAATTAATGAAAACAATAACATTGATGTAGTGAGTCGATGATTACTCAAGTGTTTCTTTTTTTCAACCCCAACAGAATGCACCTGCGTTGATTATAACAGTCCATGGTGGCTACAAAAGCTGTCTTCACTGGACTAACGCTCACGTATGTTGTATTATCCACATTCAACATAACATATCATTTGTTCAGTTGCAAATTATTGGAGAGTGCCCGAAAGCAAATGTATTAATAATAATTCCTTAGATCAAGTTTCCTATTAAGACAAAAAATAAAAAAACATTGTTTGTTTAATGCAGAATTTCTTTATTACCAACTATTGGAGAGTGCATGCAAGCACTCTACAACAATTTGCAACAAAGCACAGTTGATGAGCAAGTTATGACCAGTTCAGATAATCCAGCCGCCAGCTAGTCAGTGTCAACAGCCGATGTCAACTTGTGTTGTTATGCCAACTTATGCTGTTTTATCAACAGTCGCCATATTAAATATCATTTGTTCAATGCAGAATTGCGTTATTGCACACTATTTGAGAGTGCCCACAAGCACTCTCCAACTGTTTGCAACAAAGCAAAGTTGATAACGGTCCAGATGTTAATCAGTCAATGTCAACAGCCAGTGCCAACTTATGTATGTTGTTTTATCAATAGTAAAAAAACAAATACAGTTGTTCAGTGCAAATTTGCGCTATTACAAATCACTGGAGAGTGTCTGCAAGCACAGAGCAAAGTTGATGAGCAGGTTATGTCCAATAAAAGATTATTAAAAAAAATGTAAAAAAATCTGAGATAACTGGAAAAAAAAAATAAAAAAAGACAAAATATAACTCTATAATATTTTCACAGTTAATGATTGCATTTTTGCAAGAAAGTGGGAAAGACGTACATGCTGGTTTTATTAAAATTCACTGGAGTAACTTCAATAAAACATGGCGTAAATTACAAAGTGTCACCACCATCCTAATCTGGTAATCAACTGTTCATTAAATGAGGGACCACTACTCATCACTACTATTGCAGAGATGTAACGTAATTGACCTGGGTCCAAATCACTCTTAAAAGTGGCTTTGGTGACGATTGTGCGATGGCACAGATGGTTTGGACAAAACATACACCTACCACACATAGGGCTAAGCAGCCACTAACCGGCCGAGTGCCAAAAGCAATTATCAAATGTGGGTACCATACTGAGGTCACTAGTTCCTTAGCTCAAGTTTCACATTATGACAAAATAAAAGACATCATTTTTTTAATGCAGAATTTTGTTATTACAAACTATTGGAGAGAGCCTGCAAGCAATCTCCAACAATATGTAACAAAGCACAGTTGTGAGCAAGTTAAATTGTTATGCCAACTTATGTTGTTTTATCAACAGTCACCATATCAAAAACCATTTGTTCAATGCAGAATTGCCTTATTAAAAACCATTGGAGGTTGCCCGCAAGCACTCTCCAACAATCTATAACAAAGCAAAGTTGATGAGCAAATTATGGCCAATGCAGATAGTCCAGCTGTCAATCAACCAATTAATGTCAACAGCCGATGCCAACTTTTGTATGTTGTTTTATCAGCAGACGAAAATAAAAATAGCTTTTGTTCAGTGCAGAATTGTGCTATAACAAACCATCGGAGAGTGTCCGCAAGCACCCTCTAGTAATTTGCAACAAAACAAAGTTGATGAGCAAGGCTATTCTAATTCTATTCTAACAATTTCGTGACAGTCTGTCAAAATGCAAAAAGGAAACATGATTGCTACAGTATGGTATGACAAAAGGAAGGTTTCTGTCTTATCAACTTGTCAAACTGGAGAAACCAAATTATTTCTCTGCACACTAAAGGTAGTGCAAAGTAATTACCATTTCCAAACCAACCTCAATAATAAACTACACCCAATTTATGGGAGGGGTAGATCATTCCGATCAATTGAGACAGCACTATTCAATTTCACAAACTGCTAATAAATGGTGGAAGCACATAATGTTCTATGTCGTTGATATTTGTTTGGTGAACAGTTGGATAATTTACCGAGAGACACCTCGTCCCTCAAATGAACAAAAAAAAATAAACCATGTTAAATATCAATTGGTGGTGGCAGAAGGACTTGCTGCAGGGTATAGTTCAAGACAAAACTTGGGAAGAAAAAGCAAAAGCTCCACTGACATGATTACGGTAGCAGAACCGAACATTTCTCTTCACAAACCCCCGAAAAATAGTAAAACAATTTATAAATGGGGAAAAAGGTGCTGTGTTCACTGTGCTTCCAAAAAACCAAAATCTTATTCAAGTAGAACACCTGAAACAACGTATATGTGTTACTTATGTGATGTAGCTTTATGTAAGGACGGGGCTGTTTTACAGAATTTCACAATGTGCACTTAAAATAAGTCATTATAAAATTTAAGATTTTTCCAGGTGTGTACATATACATGAAGATTATTACCTGTCACACCTGTGAAGATAATTACTTAATGTACCTGTCTTCACCTGGAATTTACATCTTTATAAAATCCAAGGAAATTGTCCTAGTTGAATTCTTGTTCTAATGAATTTTTTACTGTTTATGAGGTTATGTTCCAATGAATTAATTTGTTTTTATAAATTCACAAAATTGTTTACACCTGGACTTTTATCGGATCATTTATCATATGACATCTTAGTAACATAATGAGGGGGAAAAACTGATAAACAAATCTTATGCAAGTTTGTTTTTCATTAAAACACATAATATACTTAAAAAGAAGGAAATAAATAGATATATGCTTTTTTACAACAAATTATACCTGTTCCACCTGTGTAGATAATTATTACTTACAAGTACCTGTCCTCACCTGAAATTCAGATCTTTACAAAATCCATGGAAATTGTTCTAGTTGCATTCTTATTCTAATGAATTTCTTACTGTTTATGAGGTTTTGTTTCAATGAATTCATTGTTTTCATAAACTGACAAAATTGTTGTTGACACCTGGATTTTTTTTACCTATATAATGGCTCCATTCATGTGTTAAAACTGTTTGAGATGTGTTTTTAAAAGAGTAAGTTTTTTTAAAAGAATAAGTTAAGTTGTTAGATTCAGGTGAAAAATTATTACTGCTTTGAAAGAAAGATTGAATAATTATTTAATGATAATCATTTTTTTCCAGTTGATGGCAGATGCATGGGCAGACAATCCACACTTTCGCCCAACATTTAAAAATATGTTGGAACATTTGAATGAAATACATCCAGTCAAAGGTGAATTGATTGACAATCTTGTAAATATGGTAAGGATCATTGTTAATCCCTTCTCACAGATGTGAAAAGTTGTTCTTTGCACATGATCATACACACTGTGGACTTTATTGATTTTTTCAGATATAAACACATCATTTATTGCTCCTTATAAAGTTGAATTACTTATAGTGATCATCAGCCTTTTTTTTCTTTTTTATTTTCTTTCTTTTTTGTCAGACCAAAAGTTTGAAGTTCTTCCTCTTAACCCACAATCAACAAAATTTGGCACACTGATCAGAAAATACTCGCCCGGACAACAAATCACTTCCTAGAACCCCAAATTTTATCCATGATGAAAGCGATGTCATTTTAAGTTTTTTCATTTATCATTTAGTATCAACTCCTATATCAAGCCATGACCCCCTCCTCATCTTTCAAATTTTGAAAATATCACTTCCACAAACAAAAAAAACACATTTAAAAATGTGTGGCTATTCTAGGAAATTCTGAATGATTATGGCCGAACTAGCCTGTGATGTCATAGAGCGTCAGGGTTAAAAACATTAAACTTCATCAGATTTTCCTGAAATTTTAGTATGTTGTGGAGTTAAAAAGGTTAAAAGCAGATAGCTGTGTTTTAGTTTTTTGAGATACAGTTGAGCCCACTTAATTGGATATCTCTTAATTGAATAACCCTGCTCATTGAATATAACTTTCAAACACAAAACCATTTACCCCATGTGCAGTGCAGTACAAATTTGACATGTTAATTGTATATAGATTATAGAGTAAACTCCTGCTAATCGAATAAAAATGTTGAGAAATTACCCGCACAGTCACCAATTCTCCATGTTTATAGAACAATTTGGCCCCAGAACATCAAATACAATCATTTAATTTTTAGTCGAGTTGTGACGAAGTCAAACTCGACTTATAGTTTGGTGAATGGCGGGCGGGCGGGCGGGCGGGTGGGCGGGCGGGCGGGCGTAAACAATTGGTTTCCGGATGATAACTTGATAGTGGTTCAACTCACATTCATTAAACTTCATACGTAGGTTGGTCTTGGTGGGAGGAAGAACCCTATCGATTTTGGACATGCTACGTCGAAGGTCAAGGTCACAGTGACCTTGAACATAGTAAATCTTAAACAATTGGTTTCCGGATGATAACTTGATAATGGTTCAACTCACATTCATGAAACTTCATAGGTAGATTGGCCTTGGTGAGGGGAAGAACCCTATTGATTTTGGACTCGCTACGTCAAAGGTCAAGGTCACAGTGACCTTTAACATAGTATATCGCAACAATTGGTTTCCGGATGATAACTTGATAGTGGTTCAACCTAGAGTCATGAAACTTCATAGGTGTGTTGGCCTTGGTGCGAGGAAGAACCCTATTGATCTTGGACTCACCAGGTCAAAGGTCAAGGTCACAGTGACCTTGAACATAGTATATCGCAACAATTGGTTTCCGGATGATAACTTGATAGTGGTTCAACCTAGAGTCATGAAACTTTATAGGTGTGTTGGCCTTGGTGCGAGGAAGAACCCTATTGATCTTGGACTCACCAGGTCAAAGGTCAAGGTCACAGTGACCTTGAACATAGTATATCGCAACAATTGGTTTCCGGATGATAACTTGATAGTGGTTCAACCTAGAGCCATGAAACTTTACAGGCGTGTTGGCCTTGGTGCGAGGAAGAACCCTATTGATGTTGGACTCACCAGGTCAAAGGTCAAGGTCACAGTGACCTTGAACATAGTATATCGCAACAATTGGTTTCCGGATGAGAACTTGATAGTGGTTCAACCTAGAGTCATGAAACTTCATAGGTGTGTTGGCCTTGGTGCGAGGAAGAACCCTATTGACCTTGGACTCGCCAGGTCAAAGGTCAAGGTCACAGTGACCAAATTGCAACAATTGGTTGCCAGACAATAACTTGACAGTGGTTCAGCCTATAGTCATGAAACTTAATAGCTGCATTGGCCTTGCTGTGAGGAAGAACCCTACTGATCTTGAACTTGCCAGGTCAAAGGTCAAGGGCACAGTGACCTTGAACATAGTAAATCGCAACAATTGGTTTGTGGACGATAAATTCATAGTGTCTTAACCTACATTCATGAAGCTCCATAGGTGGGTTGACTTCTTGCAAGGAAAAACCCTATTGATATTGGACTCGCCAGTTCAAAGGTCAAGGTCACAGTGACCTTGAACATAGTAAATCACAACAATTGGTTTCCGGATGATAACTTGATAGTGGTTCAGCTTACATTCAATAAACTTCATAGGTAAGTTGACCTGGGTGCGACGAAGAACCCTATTGATTTTTTTGGACTTGCTAAATCAAAGGTCAAGGTCACAGTGACCTTCAATGTAATAAATCATAAACAATTGGTTTCTGGATGATAACTTGATAATGGTTTGACCCACATTCATGAATTTCATAGGTAGGTTGGCCTAGGTGAGTGGAAGACCCTTATTTATTTTTGACTTGCTAGGTCAAAGGTCAAGGTCACAGTGACCTTGAACATAAATCATAAACAATTGGTTTCCAGATGATTATTTGACAATGGTTCCACCCACGTTCATGAAACTCCATAGGTAGGTTGGCATTGGTGCAAAAAAAGCCCTATTTACTTTGCAATCACTAGGTCAAAGGTCAAGGTCACAGTGACTCTTCACATAGTAAATTATAAACAATAGGTTTTCGGGATAATGAATTGATAATGATTAAACCCACTTTTTTGCTGTCACAACTCGACATTGGATCAGTGATCCTATCGGCATTTTTTCTCATGAACCAGTGGGTACAATGACTTGATATTTGGTATGGAGCTTCCTTTTGAGGTATAGAATCAAGTTTGTTCAAACAAAGATCGTGGAGCAATATTTGCCTTTGTAATGGAAGGGCAAGATTTTTGGCCCAGCCCAAAATTTCTATTTTCTAAATCGATGGTTTAGTAAGAATCTTCTGATATTTGGTATACAACATCATTCAGGTTTGTTCAAGTCAAGTCCGTAGTTTGATATTTGGACTCCCCAGTTTTCCATTTCTGAAAATCTGGGCATTATTTCTGTGGTGGCATCCCAATACTAGAAAAAAATCATCTGGCATGAACAAGAAAGTTATGAATAATTAAATAACTTCATTCCTCTGTAGTGTTAACTGGCCATAGATGTTAATTAAATCCTACTTTAAACAACTATGGTCAGGTGAGCACCTCAGGCCCCATGGGGCCTCTTGTATACATTTTTATGTCACTTCAAATTATAGGCCGTTCTGGACATTTATGACTAAAAATACTGACATTTTTTTTTTTAGTTTTTCCATTTATTGACATTTTTTTACGTTTTTAAGTCATGTCAAACTATATGCCATTTGGGACACTTTACATTAAAAATGCCTTCTTTTTTTTTTTTTTTACATGCACAGCTCCATAGTTATGAAAGGTACATCTTTGAAACAAAACACATTGACTTTCTGTTTTCTGAAGTCATGTGGACCCTTTTTACTTCTTGTAATTTTGACCCTTGATTGGAAGGAGCCAAATTTTGCACATCGATTTCCGATTATCTGAAGTTGTACCATTGATTTTTACTTCTTGCAATTTCAGCCCTCAGTTGGAAGGAGCGAGATTGTAAGTTTTTTGGTGAACATTTTAATTTCAAGCTCATTTTTAAGCATATCCTGAAATTTTGGCAATATAATCTCCAATAAAAACATATCATAATCTCCAGTATGATATTATTTTATCTCCAATAAAGAGATAAAATAATATTATTTTATCTCCATTATCTCTTATTATTTTGTAATATTATTTTATCTCCAATAAAAACATATCATAGTAAACTTGTAATCTACAATAACCCTAACAGGTGTTTCATAATGCAATAGATGTGCTTTACTTTTATCTGGAACCCTCGTCTTGGTCAAACTTGCTGCTCACCCCAATAAGTACACCAAAAAATACATTCAACACCCCAATAAGAATCTGTTGCCAGTAATATAGAAGAGCACTTGCTGAGCCCTGGCGATGATGCATTTCATTATTCTCTATGGGCTAAGTCCATGGAGAGAAATGAGGTGCATCACTTCTGGCGCTCAGTAGGTGATCCAAGCACAATAAAGATGCGAGACATGTCTGCAGGCGCTTTCGTAGAGCACCCCAAACATGATGCCCTCTGAATGCGCTGTCCGACATTGACGCTCAGTTCACATATATTTATCCCTTTAACGTTCTCCGAACGACATCGAGTGCTTGATGGGACCTGGCACTGAGCAATGGAGTGGCCACCAAGAGTGGCTAGTTTTGTACCAATGTACCAATCTCTAGCCACTGATCTCCTACTGGCTTTTGTGCCGAAAAACATCCTGTAAATAAATCTTAGCAACGAAAACAAATTGATCCCCAGTTCCAACTTAGCATCACATACTTTTTTCTCATAACCATTTGGTCACAGTCTGTTTGCAACTACACTTCCTTACAGGGGGTGACAGGTAGACAGCCAATCTGGCTATGCTACCCCCTACATTATACTATTTACTAAAGTTTTGAAATATATGAATTTGTAACCATTATTTATGTATACTGTGAATAAATTATCTGAATCATATTTCAGTCATCATATCAAAAAAATGGTGATTGCATTAATAGTTAGATGAAACACTTTCTCAAAATGGACTCTTTTCAGAAGCTTGAATAAGCTGCTGGAACATTCATGGTATTAAGGAATCACTGGGCCAGAACAAATTGACATCCGACAGATTTGTAGAAAAATATGTAAACATTTTGATGTAGTAAAATTTTTGAAACGTGGTCTGACGACTCTACACCTATCATAAACATCAAGGGTTACAAATACTTCTGCAGTAACAGAATGGTTAACAAAAGGGGAGGACTCCTTGTGTACTATAAATCAACGTTTACCAGTGCTATCCAACAGCTGAAGTCAGATAGCGATGATATACGGTGGCTTGTATTATGCATGGAGTTCTTCAATACTGACAACGATATATTCCTCTGTCATGCATATTGTGCCCCCGGGCAATCCATCTGTCCACGGTGATACAGTGAGGACACATTTGATATACTTCAAAAGGAAGTTGCCTTTTACTCAGCACATGGAAGTGTTGTCATACTGGGAGATTTAAATGTCGGTACTGCAAGTATTTCGGATTATTTAGCTAATGATGAAAACTCAGATAAATTGACCCATATTCCCAACTACATCACAGATGAAGCAATATCTCCACGAAATAGCTGTGATCAGAAATCAAATAGTCGTGGTAATTTACTAATTGATTTGTGCATACAAGCTCGATTGCAGATTCTTAATGGTAGAACACAAGGCGATTTTATGGGAAAATATACATCCTTCCGGCCGCTTGGTTGTTCAGTAGTAGATTATGTGGCGTGTAGCAAACATCTCACCCCAAAGGTCTCGTACTTCCACTTGGAAGATCCCACACTACATTCGGATCATTCTCAACTGTGGTTTATGATTACAGTGGGTAATTTCATGAGAAGCAAGGGGAGGCGTTCACAGGCATATACAAACCGTTTCCCTGAAACATTTAAATGATCCCAGTCAGCAAAATATGCTTTTGTATCAGCGTTCTAGTCCAATGACATTAGATTAAATTTATCAAGTATATTAAGACAGGGAATTTCTCTTATAAATGTATCTATTACAAAGTTGAACTGTCTATTTAGGTTTGCATTGGCGCATAGCCTAAAACGTAAGCGGGCAAAGAGACATGGACATTCAAAACAAAAGCCTAGACCCTGGTACGATAAAAGCTGCTGTGAACTCAAAAAGCTCCTCATGTCATGCCAGAAGTTGTTCATCACATACAGCAATGATCCAATAGTACGAGGTCGCTATTTTACTGCAAGAAAACAGTTTTATAGATCTCTTAGACTAAAATGGAGGGAGTACAAACAACTTTTCGATAGCCTCACTCAAATGAAGAGTAGCAATCCTAAAGATACTGGGATTTATTGGCAAAGATAAAATCAGAGTTTAACCAGCCATCTGACCAATCCTTTGTCATTCATCCAGATGAATTTTATGAGCACTTCAGAAATCTTGATCAACCTCCCAATCCATCAGAGTTTGATGAAAATTTCTGGAAAGACATTTCTGCTAAGTTATGTAACCTGGAGCGCCAATTGTCTTGTAACGGCACCCTTGACTACTGTTTTACTGGAACTGAAGTAATAAAGGCAATCTCAAAGTTAACATGTGGTAAAGCCAAAGGACTAGATGGTATAAAGGATGTATATTAATTGATTTTCTAGAGTATAAAACCACAAATAGTGCTCTAAAATGCTTGACAGAAATAAATACACTTTTCTGAAATAAAGAGTCACATCTGTTTTGGTTGCCTCTTAGAGAGGTTCAGGAGAATGCTTCAGCAAATAGAAAAGTTTTAAGATTTCTTTTGAAGACATCGAGAGTTTCTGAAATTGTGACACTAATTGGCAGGGAATTCCACAATCTGGGACCCACGATGGAGAACACACAATCACAAGCCTGATTAGATCTGCTAAAAGGTACAACTAGTTGAATTTGGTTTTTAGCTCACCGAAGGGAGCTAAACTTATCACTTGCCGTCCATCGTAAACTTTACATTATTGACTACTCACAAACTACTGGATCAAATTGAACCAAATTTGGTGTGCATGTTCCCCATCATATGTCAATTCAAACTTGTACAAATAAACTTGTCGCACCCACAGGGGGCACCACAAGGGGCATAACTCTGATAGCACCCATGAATTTCTTTACAAAATTCAAAAAAATCTTCTTCTTCAGATCCACCAGGCAGAATTCTTTCCTATTTGGTATACATCATCTCTAGGGAGGGGGGGGTCAGATTCAAGTTTGTTCAAACCGGCCCCCTGGATTCATATTTGGGCTCACTATAGAAGCCCGAATTTGAACTTAGTGCATTTCAGGCAAATTTCTTAAAAAATCTTCTCCAGATCCAGCAGGCAGAATCTTTTGATATTTGGTATGCAACATTGTGGGGTGGATCTGATTCAAGTTTGTACAAATCGGCCCCCTGGGTTCATATTTGGGCCCAGTATAGGAGCCCGAATTTGAACTTAGTGCATTTCAGGCAAATTTATTTTAAAAATTGTCTTCTCAAGATCCAGCAGGCTGAATCTTTTGATATTGGGTATGCACCATGCTTAGGGGGGTGAGATTCAAGTTTGTTCAAGCCAAGTCCCTGGGTTCATATTTGGGCTCACTGTGGGAGCCCGAATTATAATTTACTTCAAACTGAGGAATTTTCTTTAAAAATCTTCTTCAGATCCAGCAGTCGGAATGTTTTGATATTTGGTATGCAGCATGCTTAGGGGGGTGAGATTCAAGTTTGTTTAAGCCATGTTCCTAGGTCCATATTTGGGCTCACTGTGGGAGCTTGAATTGTAACTTAGTTCAAAATGAGGAATTTTCTTAAAAAATCTTCTTCTTCAGATCCAGCAGTTTTGGTGTGCAGCATCCTTGGGAGGGGGGGGGGGGGGATTCAAGTTTGTTAAAGCCAAATCCCTGGGTTTGTATTTGGGCTCCTTGTGGAAGCCTGTATTATAACTTAGTTCAATATGAGGAATTTTTATTTCAAAATCTTTTTCCGATTCAGCAGTCGGAATGTTTTGGTATTTGGCATGCAATATCCTTATATCCTTAGGAGGTGAGATTCAGGTTTGTTCAAGCCAAGTCCCTGGGTTCATATTTGGGCTCACTATGGAAGCCCGAATGATAACTTAGTTCAAAATGAGGAATTTTCTTAAAAAATCTTCTTCAGATTCAGCAGTCGGAATGTTTTGATATTTGGTGTGCAGCATCCTTGGGGGAGGGGGGATTCAAGTTTGTTAAAGCCAAGTCCCTGGGTTCATATTTGGGCTCCCTGTGGGAGCCCGAATTATAACTTAGTTCAATATGAGGAATATTCTTTAAAAATCCTTTTTAGCCCGACTGATTACAGTGGGGGCTATAGTAATGACTTTTGTCCGTCCGTCTGTCCGTCTGTTAACTTTTAGAGTTTTGGTTAAAGTTTGTGGTTAGTTTTTTACTGAAGGTTCAAGTGGTTTTTTTTTTTTGGTTTTTTTTCTTTTCCTGTTTAGTTGACATTTGGAGTTTTGGTTAAAGTTTGTGGTTAAAGTTTTTTATTCAACCTTCAAGTACAGGCTATACCTGGTAGTTCTTGTCTGATCGTCACAAAATTTCATATGCTGGTTTTAGGTCATGTCTACTTGAGAACGTCACCTTTTGGTCGTGATCGGTCAACCGGTATGGCTGCCCAAGCCGAAAACCCGAAAACCATTAGCACAGTCTACAGGTCGTATTTATGAAGGGATTTCATTGCAACTTCATAGAATGCCTCTGTATAATGCCAAGATGAGAATGTCTCCATTTGGGCATGATGTTAACCGTGATGGCTGCCCAAGCCCCAAACCCCAAAACTTTTAGAGCAGTCTGCAGGTCATGTTTAATATGGACGGATTTCATTGTAACTTGATACGATGATACGATTACTCCGTCTGATATCTACATGAGAATTTCCCCATTTGGGCGTGATCTATCAACCGTCACGACTACCCGAGCCCAAAACCCGAAAACTTTTAGCACAGTCTACAGGTCATATTTATGGAGGGATTTCATTGTAACGTGATAGGTTGACTTCATATAATGTCTACATGAGAAAGTCCCCTTCTGGACTTGATTGGGCAACTGTGACGCCTACCAATGCCCAAACCCCGAAAACCTTCAGTACAGTCTACAGGTCATATTTATGAAGGGATTTCCTTGTAACTTTGTAGGATCAATCCACATGATGCCCAGATGAGAATGTCCCCTATTGGTTGCGATCATTCAACCATGATGGCTGCCCGAGCACGAAGCCCGAAAACCTTTAGCACAGTCTACATGTCATATTTATAAAGGAATTTCATTGTAACTTGATAGGTTGACTTCATATAATGTCTAGATGAGAACATTCCCTTTTGGGCAACTGTGATGGCAACAGGGGCCCGAAGCCCGAAAACCTTTAGCACAGTCTACAGGTCATATTTATGGAGGGATTTCATTGTAACTTGATAGGTTGACTTCAAAAAATGTCTAGATGAGAACGTCCCCTTTTGGGCAACTGTGATGGCAACAGAGGCCCGAAGCCCGAAAACCTTTAGAATATTCCACAGGCCAAAATTATAAAGGGATTTCATTGTAGCTTGGTAGGATGACTCCAAGTTTGTGGTTAAATATCCAGACAAACACCACCCCCCCCCCCCCCCCCCCCCCCCCCCCCCCCCCCGCTCCCAATTAGGCTTTTTTTTCTCCAATATGCATTTTGAACTATTTACAGTCACTACATGTGGAACCTTTTTTAAAACTTACGTACCCCACCCCCCTGGGGGCCAATTAGGCACTTTTTTTTCTTTCGTCAAAAATGCTGGTTTACAGTTTGGGTTAAAAACCCAGACAAACACCACCGCCACCCCCCACCCCCCCCTCCCCCAAATTAGGCATTTTTTTTTTTTATTTCCTCCAATATGCATTTTGAACTATTTATAGTTACTACCTTTTTTTTTCCTTTTGTCAAAAATGCTTTTTTACAGTTTTGGTTAAAGTTTGTGGTTAAAAATCCAGACACAAATTATCACCCCTCACCTATCCCCCCCACCCACCCCCCCAATTAGGCATTTTTTTTTTCTTTCCTCGAATATGTGTTTTGAACTATTTACAGTCACCTTTTTTTAAACTCACGTAACCCCCCCACACCCCTCGACCCCCCTTAGGCACTTTCTTTTTCTTTCTTAAAAAACGCTTTTTTAAAGTTTGTGGTTAAAAACCCAGACAAACGCCCCCCCCCCCCCCCCCCCCACCCCCATGGTGCCAGTTAGGTTTTTTTTTTCTCTGCTCAAAATGCATTCTGAAGCATTTAGACTGACCATGTGGAAAAAAATGGACTCCCCTGACACACCCCCACTCTCAACCACCCCTCACCCCCTCCTCCTCCTCACCCAGGGCCATTCATGCAATATTTTTTCTTTGGTACAAAATGCATTTTTAGCCATGACTTTCGTCCGTCCATATGTCGGTCCATCCATCTGTCTGTAAACAATTGGTTTCCGACTGATAACTCCAGTTTGGATTATTTGATTTCAACCAAAGTTGATATGTGTATTTTCCAGCTAGTAATACTACATGCCAGGTTGGAATATAGGTTCCAGAACTCCCTCCCCCCCCCCCCCCCCCCCCACCCACACACACACACACACACACACACACAAGCGTATCACTTAGGTAATTATTCCCAAAATGCATTTTGAAGGATTGGGAGTTATTACATGCAAAAAAGAAAATTGATTCATATAGCCCAACATTGCTTTATGTACTGCATCTTTAATCCTTTACCTGACACAAGTTGAAGCCAACAGTACAAATTATTTTTCTGAAACATCAGATTTTTTCATTTTTTACTTCTAACCATGGTTTATTCGCCCTATTTGCAACAAGCTCATCAAGTTTGTTCCATTAATAGGTCATGAGGTATGTTTTGAAGTAGAGATTGTGCATTTTTCCAATCTATTTCTTTGACATGCGATAACTCAAAGAATATCAATCTGATTGTCTTGTTACTTCATATAGATGTTCAGGTTACTGATTTGCCGAGCTGTATAGTTTTTTATGTAAATCTGATCATTTGATCTCGAGGTATTAACCCTTGGTCCACTTAATTAATAAAAAATTTTCAATCTATTTCTTTGACATGCAATACCTCAAATAATATTAATCAGATTGTGTTGTTACTTGAAATTTCTGTTTAGGCTACTGATGTGCTGAGCTGTATAGTTTTGGGTGTAAATCTGTTATTTTGATCCTCTGATATTAACCCTTTATCCATCAAATTAAGAATTACTCCAATCAGTTTCTTTGGAATGCGATAACTCAAAAATATTGATCAAAGTTATTATGTGTACCCATACCATGTATGGTACACATAATGTCGGCGTCCGGGGTGGCCTTCTTTCGTTCGTGCATCCTTTGTCTGTCCATCTGTCTGTCCATCCGGCATCCATATCCATTTCTTTGGCATTCGATAACTTGAAAAATATTGCTTGGATTGTCATGTTACTTTATATTTGTGTTCAGGTTACTGATGTGCCGAGCTGTATAGTTTTTGGTGTAAATCTGATAATTTGATCCTGAGATATTAACCCTTTATCCTTTATTATCCTTCAAATTGAGAATTCTTCCAATCCTGGTCGATTTACTTTTCATAGTGATGTTGTTTCCAACCAGAATTGATGTAACAGAGGGTGTAGGCATGCGAACCCCGGATATCAGTAAGAATTCAGTTTTAGAGTCATTCATTTTCAGTTTAAAGTCTATCATCCATTCCCGCACGAGATTTATGCAAGTTTCCATGTTATTGACTGCGGTGAATGAGTCACTTGGAACAGATGGGTTGAATGTGATGTACAGTTGGGTGTCTTCTGCGTACAGATGATATGATATGCCATGCTTTTTAAGAAGGCGATGTAGAGAAGAAGTGTACAGAATAAAGGATGAAATGATTAAATCAACCCGACATATCATAGTATCTGTTCTGATAAAAATATATTCAATGATATTCTGATATCAGGGATATTCCCTAAAGCATGGATTGCGAGTTATGTTGTACCTATTCCAAAATGCAATTACCCGATAAATGCTGATCAATTCAGGGGTATAACTGTCACCAGCATTCTGTGTAAGGTGTTTCTCAATATCATGCTTGAGAGATTATCAGTATACACAGATGAGCTAGAAGTTCCATCCCAGTATCAATGCGGTTTTAAAAAAGATCACAGGATGATTGATAATGTCTATAATAAATTATATAATAAAGCATAGTAATGAGAAAAACAAAATGTCTTTATATGTGCTTTGATGACTTTAATAAAGCCTTTGATAAAGTATGACGAGAAGGGTTATTGTATCGCTTGGCCGCTCTGGGGATTGGAGGCAATATGTATAAAACTATTAAGAATTTCCGGAGTGATACCGAGTCAAGTGTAAGGATTGATGATAATTTAACCCAAACATTTTTTACCTCTCGTGGTGTGAGGCAAGGGAATAACTTACGTCCGTTATCTTTTAACTTATTTATAGATGACATCGCTAATGAACTTCTAGACCAGGATAATGATTTATGTGAAGTCATGGGTACACCCATTCCGTGTTTGATGTAAGCCGATGACATCATCTTGATGTCAGAGACTGCGACAGGTTTACAAAGCATGATAGATATATTGCACTCTTTCTGCTATAATTGACAAATTACTGTCAGTACGAGAAAAAAAACCCAGTAATATTTAATAAAGTGGGGAGGAAATTAAACCAGGCCTTTAAATTTGGCAACATAATTTTAAGTTCATCTCAGGTCTATAAATATCTTTGACTAAATCTACCAGCCTCGGGTAATCTCAGTAATGCGATATCAGATTTGAAGAACCGGGCATGGAAGGTTATTTTTAAAGTTTACAATTCACTTGCTGGCAATGATGTGCCTGTCCCCATCATCACGAAATTATTTGACACATGCATTAAGCCAGTGTTAAACTATGGCTGTGAGGTTTGCGGTGATTGATGTTTCTGATGAAAACAGATGAAGTAGAAAACTTCCATGTCCGATTTTATAAACGTGTCTTTGGCGTACATCGCAATGCATCAAATGTCGTATGCCTTGCTGAACTCGGCAGATTCCATATCAAATTTGAAATTCTGAAACTCATAATAAAATATTGGCTCAGATTAGAATCACTGCCTCCGGGCAGGTTATTGTATAAAAGCTACATGGACTGGAAACAGCGGGGTGGCTTGCAGTCGCTCAATCTTGTAAGAGATAGCCTTTTCCACTACGGCTTTGGTTATGTATGGGAAACACCATCCATTGTAAACAAGGAAATGTTCCCAGACGTCTTTCTCACTAGGCTTCATGATAACTATTTACAAACATGGTAAAATGTAGACATTGTTGGGAAGTCACAAAGCAGCGGCAAAATAGGTGCTACTTTGTTGTGAAAACTAACTACATGAGGGCCACCTACCTTGATTCTCTACCCCTCCAGAAAAGAAAAATAATAAGTAACTTTATTCTTAGCTGTCACAATCTAGAAATAGAGAAAGGAAGGCATCATAGACCCAGGCCAACGCCCACTGAAGCAAGGTTATGTATGTTGTGTGATGATGACAAAGTTGAAGACGAGAAGCACTTTCTTCTCAAATGCCCTCGATATTTTGGCAAGCGTGCTACTCAGTGGACATCACTAGAGTTTATATGGTCAGGTTTTGGATCACTACACTCTGCACATCAACTTATTCTCACTTTCAGAGCGAACATCCCACATTTTGGAAATATTCTCAGTACATATATCGATGAATGCATGAGAATAAGATCTACTGATCGAGAAAATAAAATAAATTAATAAATACTGGTTGGGCCATAGAAGGGCGTAATCTGATTCCGAGTCAGGCGGCCAGCCGAGATATGCTTTATTTTGTGGGGCCCTGCCAACCAAATTGTCCGAATCTTAGTCTGCTGTTGACTTGGAGGTGATTTAGTAGCAATTACCCTCAAAATATGGCAAAATCAGGTGTTAGCCAAAATTGGCGCTTGATAAATGTAATGTATATGTATACAATAGCAGGAAGTAGTCAGTTGTTAATTTGTTCTGAGCCCACTATATATACAAGTGTGTGAGGGTTTATTAGGTTGTGTGTGTGGGGGGGGGGGGGGCATGTTTGTGTGTATTGAGTGTTTGTGTGTGTGTGTGTGTGTGTACATCTCACAACTATATAAATCCGATTTGCATATCATTTGTATGATTATTATTCTTGTATTTTATTGTTTTCAAAATGTCATACCCATTATTTGTAGTGTGTTTGTGCAATAAATTCTATTCTATCTAAACATTTTATCCAGTACTAGGAAATTTCAACCTTTACAGCCAAACTCTTAGGTGATTTCATGGGAGTTACAAAATTTTTGGTTTTAAAATTAAAATACGTTCCTTGGGAAATTTCAGTATTTTTGTAGAGCTCAAATAATGAGTAGAGACATGTTTTTAACTTTTTATATTTATTGCCATTTCAGAAATTTTGGCATCACTTCAAACTTTGACTATTCTTTACATATTCATTAAACATTTTTGAAGGATTAACAAATGTTTGGTAGGCTCAAACTTTCACATTCACTTTATACTTGACCGCACAAATGCCAGTTAATATGAGTGAGTTGGAAACATGCATACAAAGAAAATATAAATTCCAAGTTCCAATGTGGAGCAGGTCAGAAAACTGGGAAGCAGAAATGTAGCAAGTATTGATGTACATACATGGGTTTCTCACATAGTTTCAAGAGTCAAAATAGCAGACAAGAAAGTTCTGCATTGTTCCTATAAAAAGGCTTAAAATTTTGTGAAGATGCACCCAGATGATTTGGCACTTTTCACTTTAAATGAACGGTATGATATTTCCAGTCTTAGATACATATTGGGGAGCATGGTAGCTCAGTTATGGCATTGGACTTCAAACCAAAAGGCCCATGGTTCGATCCCCTCCAGGGGGTAACTGCCAACATGTTTGAATGACTCGCAAAAAAAAATGTAGCGGAACCCTTGTTGGGGACCCACTCCCCCCTCTCATAGAAAAGAAATTGTGTGCATCTCTGATCATCCAAAACCTAATTTTGGTTATACATCTAAGAATGTCTTGTGAAATTCTCAACTGTTGTGGTCGACCTTTGATGTGACCTCATAGGGAACAACTTCCAAAAAACTGGAGTGTGTCTGATATTTATGAAATTTTAGTATTTTAATTTTAAGGTTAAAAAATTTGAAAAACATATTTTTTAATTTTTAATTCAACTTGACAAAGTCAAGCAGAGCTATTGCCGTCACTTCTCGCCCATAGGCATACGGACATACATACGTATGTTCACAATTTCATTTGGCACACTGCACAGGTCGCATTTATGATCGGATTGCTTTAAAACTTGGTATGCTTGTTTGGAGTGACCTCTAGATGAGAGCTATCGATTTTCTTCCATTTCCATGTAAAAATGTTGCTATTGGCAATGGCCTTTGATGAACTTAGTGCAGTTGCGCAGCAGTATTTCCCTGTGGCTCACTCTGCAGAGCTCATTTATGACTGGATCGCTTTGAAACATTGCCGCTGGCAACAGCCTTTGAACTTAACTTAGGGTAGACATCAATATTTCCCTTTGGCACACCCTATGGGGCGCATTTATGATTGGATCGATTTGAAACCTTGTATGGTTGTTTGGGGTGATGTCTAGATGGGAGCTATTGATTTTCTTCTAATTCCTTTAAAAAAAGTTGCCGTTGGCAACAACCTTTGATGAACTTTAGAGCAGTTGTGCAGCAATATTTCCCTTTGGCCTACCCTACAGGGCACATTTATTATCGGATCGCTTCGAAACTGGGTGTGCTTATTTGGGGTGACCTCTAGATGAGAGCTATTGATTTTTTTCCATTTCTGTCAAAAACTGTTGCTGGTTGGCAATGACCTTTGATGAACTTAGTGCAGTTGTGCAGCAATATTTCCCTTTGGCACACCCTGCAGGGCACATTTATGACCTGATCGCTTTGAAACCTAGTATGCTTGTTTGGGGTGATGTCTAATGAGAGCTATTGATTTTCTTCCACTTCCGTCAAAAAAAATTGCTGTTGGCAACGACCTTTGATGAACTTAGTGCAGTTATGTATCAATATTTTCCTTTGGCACACTCTGCAGGGCACATTTATTATCAGATCGCTTCGGAACTTGGTATGTTTGTTTGGGGTGACCTCTAGATGGTAGCTATCGTTTTTCATCCATTTCCATCAAAAAATGTTGCCGTTGGAAATTACCTTTGATGAACTTAGTGCAGTTATGAATCAATATTTCCCTTTGGCACACCCCCTGCAGGGCACATTGATGAATATATTGCTTTGAAACTTGATATGTGTGTTTGGGGTGACCTCTAGATGGGAGCTCTTGATTTTATTTCATTTCCATCAAAAAACCTTATTGTTATAGTGCCAACCTTTGAACTTAGTGCATTTGTGTGCACAGCAACTTATCCCTTTTGCCCTCCCTACAGGGAATATTTATGAATTTTCATCCAAAAAAAACAAATAAAGAAGAAAAAAAAAACATTGCCACTCGCAATGACCTTCAGACTTAGTACATTTGTGCATTAACATCTTCCTTTGGCATTCCTCAGAGGGCTGATTCAAAAAACCATCAAATCTTGTGAAGCTGCCCCAAGGCATGTTTACACTGTTCACTTTCAACGGGAAGTATTATATATCCAGTTTCAGATATACACTGCTTGGATGCGACAGAGCAGGGGCAGTGGATGCTTTAATTAGCACTTGGTATGTGAGATGGCAACAGCCACCTTCCCCATGCAGTGGGGTGAACCGGCAATGCCCGTGCTTTGTTGAATGACATCTGGAAATTCCCATTTAGAGTTTATACTGATCTAGTTGGTATTGGATTTTTAGCTCACCTGACTGAAAGTCAGGGTGAGCTATTCTGATCACTTTTCGTCCGGCGTCTGTCGTCCGTCGTGAAGGTGGTGTTTGGGCCTTTTTCTCCCAAACCACTGGCTGCATATTAATGAAATTTCATGTGAGTAGGGTTATATAAGGGCATTTTGATTTTTTGTCAAATTAGGTTTCGGCTCACATTGAGCAGAGGGATTGGGCAAAAATGCTCCAATTCTTAAAAAATCTTCTTCTCAAGAACCAGCAATAGCAGAGACTTGATATTTGGTATGCAGCTTCCTTTTGAGGTGTAGACTCAAGTTTGTTCAAGAGAAGTTGGAGGGGCTATATTTGACGATGTTAAAGGAGGGGCAAAAATTTTGGCCCCGCCCCAAATTTCTATTTTCCAAACCGCGAGGCTGATTTGAACCGAATTTTACGTGAGTGCTTATTGGGTCATAAGTACCTAATTTATGCAGAAATTTTTTTCCCCGTAGCCCCGTGGGAACCACAGGAGCTAAAAATAGAAAAAAATTAAAACGCCCATATCTCCAAAACTACACGGCACTGAGAATTCTTACTTGTTGTGAAGCTTCCTTAGGAGCAACAGAATGGAATGGTTAAAAAAAATTGCCATCGGTTTTATCATGGGGTACTTTTTGGGGACTTTGAAAAAGTGCTGAGTCAGCATTTTTCAACACTGTGGGTAATGGGAAAAACATAAGACTACTTTTCTCCGAAACCACTGCTCCAAAAGCTTTAAAATTCCACATATAACATCTTTGGAAGATTGTTTCACATGTTTATTGAAATCAATTGCCTGGGTTGATATTTGGGCTCTCTGTGGGAGCCCAAATGTTTAAATTAGTGCAGTATGAGGAGTATTTTTGAAAAATCTTCTTCTTCAGATCTACCAATAAGAATGTTTTGATATTTGGTATGCAGCATCCTTGGGGGGAGGGGGGAGATTCAAATTTGTTGAAGCCAAATCCCTGGGTTCATATTTAGGCTGAAAATTTGGGGTCCCGTTGCGGACTTCAAAATTTTGGACCAGAATCCCTCCAAAAAATATTTGTTTTTTTTCTGCGTTTCGGTCAATTTTAAGACCAAAAAAAAATTTTTTGCCCTGAAAATTTGGGGTGCGGGTGGGACTTAGATTTTGGACCAAAATCCGAAAAAATTTTTTTTAGTTTTTTCTGCGTTTTGGTCAATTTTAAGACAAAAAAAAAAATAAAAATTTTTCCCCTCAAAATTTGGGGTGCGGGTTGGACTTAGAAAATTTTGTGTTTATCTCAATTTTGGCACAATCGCTTCATCTAGTTGGTATATGCTTTTCTTAGGAGGGGCGTATGCAGCTTATTCAAGTCAAGTCCCTGGTTTGATATTTAGACTACCATGTCAGGTGAGCGCCCTCAGGCCCCCTGGGGCCTCTTGTTGTTAATTTAGAAGTACAAGTACGAGGTGTAGACTTAATGCTGGAAAGGAATCGGTATTATCAGTTTGACCATGAACCAATCCATCCATCTGACAAACAGAATTATTCCCCTTGAGTTAAAAAATAGTTACATATATTTATGATCTCCGAATGATAACTTTACTATGCATTGAGATAATAAACTTTCACATATTGTATAGAATGACAAAATACATACAAAGTTCACATTCAGTCATCTTCACATTTTCTGTTCAGAGTTAATGTATCCCTGTGGACTTTGTAAAAAATTGTAGGTTTTACAGTTTTCGAACAATAAGTCAAGTTTGACCTACCAATATTCAATTTTTAAAATTATCTTTTTATTTTAGTAGTGTGGTACTTTCAACCTGTGATTGTGCAAAACTTCTCATGGTGTCTCATGTTACATGATGTTATTCTTATTTCTCCTAACTGACTCGGTCAAAGCAGGTTTCCATATGCTGCTGAAGGAAAAAGTTACTTTATTTTATAGCTTGAAAAATATTCCAGTAACTTGGAAGCTATTGTTGCTGAAAGAACAAAGGAACTGCAGATTGAAAAGGCTAAAACTGAACAGTTAGTCAGTCAAATGTTGCCGAAGAAAGTGGTAGAAGATTTGAAACATGGGAAAAAAGTTGAACCAGAATCATTTGATATGGTTACGATTTATTTCAGGTAAAAGTGTGGTAAAAACATAACAGTGATAATAAGGCGGTAATTTGAAACGGAATATGTTTCCTATTTCGCGTAACTCCATTTATCTTTTCACATTCGTAGCTTCAGGAAATTCATCTGCATTTAAATAATGTTTTTTAATTATAGATTTAAGTAATTTTTCACATTGCAACAGTTTATAACACTTTGCGTATAGTGATTGCTTTTTTTAATTTTCACTTGATTAAGTCAAACTAAGCTATCGCCATCACTTCGAATCCATCGGCATACGAACGTCCACAATTTCCTTTGGCCCACAGCACAGATTGCATTCATGATCGGATCTTTTTGAAACTTGCTATGCTTGTTTGAGGTGATTTCTAGATGGGAGCTATCAATTTTCTTCCATTTCTGTCAAAAAAACCTTGTTGTTAGCAACGACCTTTGAACTTGGTGCATTTGTGCATCAGTATATTCCTATGACACCCCTTACAGGGCACATTTATGAATGGATTGCTTTGAAACTTGGTATGCTTGTTTAGGCTGGCCTCTAGATGGGAGTGTTTGATTTTATACCATTTCCATCTAGAAACGTCATTAGCAATGACTTCAACTTGTCTGTTTGACATCGACAATTTCCTTTGGCATACTGTACAGGTCTCATTTATCATCGAATCCCTTTGAAACTAGGATTGCCTGTTCAGAGTAACCTCTAGATAGGAGTTATTAATTTTTTTTCATTTCCGTTGAAAAATGTAGCTGTTACTTTGAACTTTGTGGATTTTTGCATCAATATTTTCCCTTGGCATGCCCTGCAGGGTGCGTTCATGAATTGATCATTTTGAAACTCTGTATGCTTGTTTAGGCTGGCCTCTAGATGGGAGCTTTTGATTTTATTCCATTTCCTCCGAGAAACGTTGCCATTAGCAATGACATTCAACTGATCTGTTTGGACGTCTACAATTTCCTTTGTTACCCTGCGCAGGTCGCATTTGTCACCAAATCACTTTGAAACTTGGTGTGCATATTCGAGATGACCTCTAGATGGGAGTTATCAATTTTTTCCATTTTTGTCGAAAAAGTTGCCATTAGTAACGACCTTCATATTTAGTGCATTTGTTCATGAGTATTTTCCTTTGGCATGCCTCAGAGAGCGCATTCATTATTGGGTTGTTTTGAAACTTGGTATGCTTTTTCAGGGTGACGTAGAAAGGAGATACCAATTTTCTCTCATTTCCGTCAAAAACTGTTGCTATTAGCAATAACCTTTGAATTTTAGTGTATTTGTGCATCAGCATTCTTCTTTGACATGGCCTACATGGCGCATTTATCATAGGATTGTTTTAGAACTTTGTGTGCTCAATCGGCAAGACCTCTAGATAGTGGCTCAGTTGGTAGAGGTGCAGGCTGCAAGCCGAGAGGTCCTCGGTTCGAATCCCACCTGCGGCAACCGCGTTGTGTCCTTGGGCAAGACACTTCACCCCGATTGCCCACATGGGGGCACGATGACGCTGTGTACTGAGGCGTACTGCACGTCGATGGTGCGCATGTCTTCAACCAATCTAACCCTGCCTGTGCTGCGGTGCAGAGTTTCGATGTTGGAGAGCTGACAGCTGCTCGTCGTTGCTCGGTGGTTCTCTCCGGGTACTCCGGCTTCCTCCACCCGTAAAACTGTCACGGTCGCGATTAGCCATTGTGCATAAGTATGTGACCTTAAACACCAATAAATCAATAAACCTCTAGATAAAAGCTATCGATTAGCATTCATTTCTATGAAAAAAGTTATTTTCAGTGACCTTTAAACTTTCTGCATTTGTGTATCAACACTTTCCTTTAGCCAGCCCTTCAGTTTACATTTAAAAATGAATGGATGTCTCCGAGGTTGTGCACACACAATGCTGTTATGTTGAAGTTTCACCAAATAACATTGGAACCAATGATCTTCAATTTTGCCCTTTCACCAACTTATGAGCTTATAACTTACTAAGTTCAAGTTTGTCAAGTTGAGCTACAGTGTCATTGACACCTTCATTTCATTGCATGCAAAAATTAAACTGAATTTTTTTTATCTTTTTTTTCTGTCAAACTTTTCATGTTTTTCTCAGATTTTGTAAATTTTAGGTTGCAAAAGTTTGTGTTAAGGTGAGTTCTGTTTCTGTAGGTCCTTACAGATGATTGATATTGTAGGCATAGATTACTGAAGACCATTGCAGTAATATTTAACCCTCATTTTACGTAGAGTTCATGAATTTGATTGGGATTTTAGTGAAAACTTATTTATTTTCTGTTTGTAAGTGGTCAGCTTTTATGCAGGTTGTGGTTTTTCAGTCTCTCACTATTGTGGATTTTTTGTTTATGACCAAAGGGTCCGCCTGCAAAGTGGAACCACGCGTTACTTCCTCCAGGGAATCGCTCAATTAGTGTCTATACAGGTGTTAGCACTTTCTGATAAATAGAAATTACTGTCCTCTGGAACGCCGCCGTGGCAACGTCTCAGAAAGAGTGAATATTTATTTGCCAGAGGGCACTTGTCAGCAGAGGGCCAAGGCTGGGATTGATCAACTTTGCTGGGGACCTAGGATACTCTTTCACCGGGGACGGGGGACTTTCACTAGCTCACTCTTGTAGATCGCAATTGCTTATTCACAAGCCACAGAGTAGCGCGGCGCTTTAATCAATTGCTTTCAATGGTAATGAACTAGCATGGGCTAATTTCTTGGCGGGGCTGAGATTCCATCAAACCCTAGGGTACTCAGGGCTTCTTCATTAATAAGATAAAGACTATTAACAATCCAACAATTTATATATATAAATCTTCAATACTCTTATTTACAAATAGTCAACAAATCCTAAATAAATAATCCCAACCACAAATGAAATGAGTTTAGTGACTAGTCACTGAATCCCACCGAAAACAAGTACTAAAATATTATCTAAAATTAAATTGTTTCCCAAATTTATATTCGTAGAGAAAGGTCGAAGCACCGACTACTGATAAGAAATCACGAAATCTTCCACTCAACCGCCCATGCGCGTATTTATCCTGTTGCGCCTACCACATTATGGGGAATTACCTTTAATACTAAAATTCACCTTTTAGAATATTTTATCACCTACAATTTCTGCTAATAGTGCTTCTAACGCAGTAATAACAACTGATCACCTAATAACACAGATTCACTAATACACTTAAAACTGTTAACTAATGACTATGTAACTACGACGTGTTATCACAACTAAATACTATAAACTAAATACTACATATACTCATCGGTTCCTCTTCGGCATCTCCCCTCGATGCAAATCATCAGATCGGGAATCCTGTCGTCCAAATGACGGCTTACCGGAACCACACAAATACATTAACGCTTTACTACACCGCATGAACTAACGATTATTCCATCCTAGCGAGTCTGTCTTGAAGTTAACTCGAGGGGTCTTATATAGCCGCGGACATCACCTATCAAAAACTTTATTTGGGCAAAGGTGCTAATTTAGAAAAGACGGCCTTGATGACTTGCAGTGACATGAACTGACTTTTCAATAAGTTCTAAGTTGGAATGCATTGTTTATACAGTCGCTGCATGACAGCGACTGAACAAAGATCGCTTTCCGAATACGAACTTAATTAAATTAATGCGCTTACCCAGTTTACTGCCACTGATTATTTCTTTCTTTCATTCATTCTAAATAACTCAAATTGTTTACTTATTTTTAAAATTTAGAATAACCTTAAAATAACAACCCTGTGATACTCACCTAAAGTGAAGTTGTTAGTAGATCACCTACTTTAACAAAGTTTTGAGGTTATGTGGAGACTGTGTTTGCGTCAAATGTATGTGTCAAATTTTGTAAGAATTAGTGTTTTTAGGTCATTTTCTCAAAGTCCAGACAGTCCAGGGCTTTGATGTTGCATGTGTATGGAATATCACAACAGTACCCAACCATAATAACTGTGACTTTTTCCCAGTTTCACCTCAAATTTTCTGCCCAAACTTAGTCAATTTTTGGTTGTAAGAATTACCGTTTAGGTCGGCCTTTGTGCAGTTTGTGGGGCCATAGAAGACATAATGGAGAAAATGATGTGTAGACGCATTGATTCGTTGTTAGTTCGTCTTTTGTCAGTATCGATGAAAGGAAATAACTGCATATTTCTTCCTAAGGGGATTTCCACTGTTTTGGTTCTGAAAGATTTTCAAACCCACGTTTGTTCTGTGCAAAGTGGATTTAGTTGTCTGTGCATGCATCTGTATAAATCTCTGATAGGGATTATTACTGAAGGAGTTAACATTAACATGTATTTTTTTCAGTCGGATTTTAATAAACAAATGCATTAACCAAATGAAATCAGCATTGTTTTAGAGGGTTGGATTGGGAATTTAGTTGCCTATTTGGCATTGGGAAAGGGGCAGAATTTTGAAAATGTTTTCACCAAATTTCCCCCAGTGGGGGAATCATATATTTTTGCTTTAAATACGTTTCAAAGGATTTCAAGTCATTTTGCTAAAAAAAAAATCACTTCAAAAAATCCTTGGGGTAGGGAATGTTTTGGGGGTCATAAAATCCTTCAAAAGCCATTAATTCATGGTTGTTAATTTGGGTGTCTTATCAATTGACTATTTTGGATTCATTATAGCACATCTGTTGTGTGAATCTGAGTTGTCCTAAAATCTATTTGAAATGTCAATGGGATTTAAATTTACAATCACCGTTAGGTTGTAATATGTTAACCCTTTACCCAACCTGAAGAAAAGACGACACTTGGAAACAAATTTCTTGAATACCAAAAAACTTCTAATTTTTTGCCTAAAAAACATAGCTTTTTGACACTGTTGGAATGAACACAACATGCTCATTCCAATGAGGGATCATAAGCTTTGGGTTTTTTTCTGACAAGACACAAAAACTTCAAATTTGAAGGATGGTTGTGGCATTTTGTTAGGTAAAGGGTTAAAATATATATCAGCTACATGTTTAACTAGTTGAGTGCTAGAAGCCACTATCATGGCTCCACTGAAGTGCTGAAACACACTTTAGTGGCTTTCCACTGCATTCTTTACATTGTTTGCTCAGCAGCTGAGATGCAAAAAATGTTTAAACAAAATTGTTTTATTATAATTATTCCGAGAGTTCCAAGAGGCACTCTCCATTAAATTGTTACAAAAAAATTGTTTATGAACAAAATCTAACTAAACTGGGGCTCGTTTTGCTGGAAGCATGGTACATTAGAAAAAAAAATACTCCCATACCAAGTCACCTTTGAAAAATAATTGGGCACTCTTCCAGTTAAATTTATCACTATTCTTTGGTAAAGGTTTTTGTTGCATAGAAACAAGTTTTTGGAGTTTTTGCGTATGCTTGATGATTCTAAAATACAGAATGGAAGAAAGTATCACGAATATGAGTTTTTTGGTCCAGTTGACTCCAAAGCTTCCTATTCACTTTAGGTGGTAAAAGCAGTTTCGCATTTCCAAAAGTGATATATCTTGAAAAATAGATGGTAAATAAAAAAAACTTCAGCATCTGAATCCCCTGGTGACATTTTGAAGACAAAAAAAGCGACATCAGATTCCAAATCTGGATTGGGCCTAAGGCCTAACATTTCTATATTTGGGATCGACCACATCGAATCCCACCTTATCTGTCTTTTTAGTAACTGAACCGATAGGTTCAATATTCACGTCATCATCTGGAACAGGAGCCACACCCTTCGAATGCATTTGCCCAGATGTTCCCGACCCTACCGATGTAAGGCTTCCTTAGACTCAGAATGTCCAACATCCAGTTTTGACTTTTGAGAACAAGCATGTTTAGATTGGGATTTACATTTATTTGAAATGGTTCTAACCGAGTCAGTTGCAGTTACCACAAAGTAAGGATTAGTTTTTCTTCAAAGACTACATTGACTGAAAGTATGATCGGAAATGAGCTTTTTCCAACATAACAGTGAAAGTCTTGTTGAACAATTATAAAAGCAACAATGAAGAAAATTTGCCAGCTTGGAAGTATATTAATGCAATGGAGTCAGCTGATACAGTAGTTTTATTCAGGAATATCAAGTAAATTAACTTGACAGATTGATGTTTGTTTGTATATTTATTGGTGTTTGACAACACTTAGACATTTTTTAGTGGTGGAGGAAGCTGGAGAGAACCACCAAGCAACAGCGAGTAATGGTCGGCCTCTCCAACTTACTAACCCTGTGCAACATTTTATTCCTTAGTTTATCTTCCCCACACTATGCGCATCCCTCAGGGATGATAATTTTCAGGGGTTTTTAGCTCACCTGACTGAAAGTCAGGGTGAGCTTTTCTTATCACTCTTCGTCCATTGTCCATCCGTCGTCCTGCATGAAGGTGGTGTTTGAGCCTCATTCTCCTAAACCACTGGCCACATTTTAATTAAATTTCATATAAGTAGTGGTTATATAGGGGCATTTTGGTTTTTCTTCAAATTGGATTTCTGCTCATATTGTGGAGTGGGGGGGGGGGGGGGGGGGGGGGGGGGGGGCAAAATGCACAAAATTTTTAAAAATCTCATGAACCAGCTATAGCAGAGACTTGATATTTGGTATGCAGCTCCCATTTGAGGTGTAGACTCAAGTTTGTTCAAGAGAAGTTTGACGGGCAATATTTACCTTTTGTTCTGAGAGGGGCAAGAATTTTTGCCCCGCCCAAAATTTATATTTTCTGAACCCAGAGGCCGATTTGAACCAAATTTAATATGTGGTATTATTGGGTTATAAGTACTTGATTTATGCCAAAAAAATGTTTCCTGCAGCCCCTTTGGAACTGCAGGAGCTAAAAATAGAAAAAAATTAAAACGCCCCTATCTCCAAAACTGCACGGCACCGACAATTTTTATTTGGTGTGAAGCTTCCTTAGGACCAACAGAAAGGATTGGTGAAAAAAAATTGCCATTGGTTTTATCATAGGGTAGAGTTTCGGGACTTTGAAAAAGTGCTGAGTTAACACTGTAGGCAATGGAAAAAACATTAAAAAATCTTTTTCTCCAGATCCAGCAGGCAGAATCTTTTGATATTTGGTATGCAACATTGTAGGGTGGATCTGATTCAAGTTTGTTCAAATTGGCCCCCTGGGTTCATATTTGGGCTCAGTATAGGAGTCCAATTTCGAACTTAGTGCATTTCAGGCAAATTTCTTGAAAAATCTTCTCCAGATCCAGCAGGCAGAATCTTTTGATATTTGGTATGCAACATTGTGGGGTGGATCTGATTCAAGTTTGTTCAAATCGGCCCCCTGGGTGTATATTTGGGCTCAGTATAGGAGCCCAAATTTGAACTTAGTGCATTTCAGGCAAATTTCTTTGAAAATCTTCTTCTCCAGATCCAGCAGGCAGAATCTTTTGATATTTGGTATGCAACATTGTGGGGTGGATCTGATTCAATTTTTGTTCAAATCGGCCCCCTGGGTTTATATTTGGGCTAAGTATAGGAGCCCAAATTTGAACTTAGTGCATTTCAGGCAAATTTCTTTGAAAATCTTCTTCTCAAGATCCAGCTGGCAGAATCTTTTGATATTGGGTATGCAACATTGTGGGGTGGATCTGATTCAAGTTTGTTCAAATCGGCCCCCTGGGTTTATATTTGGGCTCAGTATAGGAGCCCAAATTTGAACTAAGTGCATTTCAGGCAAATTTCTTAAAAAATCTTCTTCTCCAGATCCAGCAGGCAGAATCTTTTGATATTTGGTATGCAACATTGTGGAGTGCATCTGATTCAAGTTTGTTCAAATCGGCCCCCCTGGGTTTATATTTTGGGCTCAGTATAGGAGCCCAAATTTGAACTTAGTGCATTTTCAGGCAAATTTCTTCGAAAATCTTCTTCTCCAGATCCAGCAGGCAGAATCTTTTGATATTGGGTAAGCACCATGCTTAGGGGGGTGAGATTCAATTTTGTTCAAGCCAAGTTCCTGGGTTCATATTTGGGCTCACTGTGGGAGCCTGAATTATAACTTAGTTCAAAACGAGGAATTTTCTTTCAAAATCTTCTTCAGAATGTTTTGATATTTGGTATGCAGCATCCTTAGGGGGGTGAGATTCAAGTTTTTTCAAGCCATTCCCTAGGTCCATATTTGGACTCACTGTGGGAGCTCGAATTGTAACTTAGTTCAAAATGATGAATTTTCTTTAAAAAATCTTCTTCTTCAGATCCAGCAGTCGGAATGTTTTGATATTTGGTGTGCAGCATCCTTAGGGGGGTGAGATTCAAGTTTGTTAAAGCCAAGTCCCTCAGTTCATATATGTGCTCCCTGTGGGTGCCCGAATTATAACTTAGTTCAATATGAGGAATATTCTTTAAAAATATTTTTCTTCAGATCCAGTAGTCAAAATCTTTTAATATTTGGTATACAGCATCCTTACGGAAGTGAGATTCAAGTTTGTTCAAGCCATGTCCCTGGGTTCATATTATTACTTAGTTCAATATGAGAAATATTCTTTAAAAATCTTCTTTTTTTTCAGATCCACTGGTCAGAATCTTTGCATATTTGGTATAAGGTTTTCTTGGGAGGGCAGATGCAACTTGTTCAAATCAATTCCCTGAGTTGATATTTATGCTACCATGTCAGGTCAGCGCCCTGGGGCCTCTTGTTTTTTTGTTTTTTTTAGCTCACTTTGACGAAGTCAAGCTGAGCTTACCTAATCACTCTTTTGTCTGACATCCAGCATCCGTTAACACTATGTTTTGGACTTCTCCAAAACCACTGGGCTAATTCAAGTGAAAGTTTGTGTGAGTGATGGTCCCGAAGGGGCATTGCATTTTTTGTTCCACTCAACATGTGAACCAGTGGGTACAATGATTTGATATATGGTATGGACCTTCCTTTTGAGGTGTAGAATCAAGTTTGTTCAAACAATGTTCATAAAGCAATATTTGCCATTGTAATGGGAGGGGCAATTTTTTTTGCCCTGCCCAAAATTTATATTTTCTGAACCGATGGTCCAATTTGAACCATATGTGGTATTATTGGGTCATAAGTTCTTGACTCATGCAAAAAAAGAATTTTCCTGTGTCCCCATGAGAACCCTTGGATCTAAAAATAGAAATAATTTCAAACGCCCATATTTCCCAAACCACATAGAGGAGGGAACTGTTATTTGGTATGAAGCATCCTTAGGACGAGTAGAATTGAATGGTAAAAACAATTGCCTTCGGTTATGTCAGGGTGTTCTGAAGAGTGTGTGGGGGGGGGGGGGGGGGGGGGGGAATCAAGCAAATACTGAGTCAGCATATTTGAAAAGAATTTAACAAAATTTTTCTCAAGAATCAATGGGCAAAATCTTTTGATATTTGGTGTTCAGCATCCAAAGAGGAATCAGATACAAGTTTGTTAAAATGAAGCCCCTTGATTCATATTTGGGCTCAATACAGGATCCTGGATTTTTAACTTAGGGCAATATAGGAATAATCTTTAAAAGTAATCTTCTTCAGAACCACCATTCAGAATATTTTATTGTTTGGCATACATCATTGTTATGAGGGTCAGATTCATCATTGTTGAAACCAAGTCCCCATGTTAATATTTTGAACTTTGCAATATGGGGAATAATTTTTTAAAAATCTTCTTCTTCATATCCACCAGTCAGAATGCTTTCATACATGTACTGGGTATACAACATCTCTAGGGGGGTCAGATTCAAGTTTGTTCAAATTGGGTCCCTAGGTTAATATTTGGGCTCCCTATGGTAGGGGGGCCAAAGATGAAAGTTTTTCTGGGATTTAACGGAATTCTGGAATTTTGTTATTTTTTTTTGTTCTGTTTTTACTTCTGTGTTTTTACCCATAATAAACCACGAGGTTAAAAAACCAACTGTCGCTATAACACAGCCCTTGATTGGCTCATCGTAATGAACTGACCAATTGTTTTCTTAAATTTGGAACTTGTGCCAGCCATACTTTAAGAAAGTATCAAATTGCGATTCGAATTTAGATTTGTGCCGATGGATGTTAAAAATCAAAATCGATTCTAGTATTAAGAATAAATTTCAGATGGCCTAGACACAGAAGAAAGATGTTAATGACAACTTTTTATCCGATTACCTAAGAAAAATTAATTGACCTGAGATCGCCAGATGTGTGTGGTGTAATAAAGAAATAGACTATGCGAACGAAGGAAAGAAATGCATAAAAATGCATTCAAAGTCTGCCCTCCATCAGAGACGACGAAAAACAGTAATTAACAATCAGTTAATTCCGTCAACATTTGTGAATGTGGAAATGTTGGAGCAAGGTGTTAATACTCCAAAAGTTTTAGTGGGTGGTGGTGATAGTCCTCCAACCTGTGATCTGCCATATGGTGCTCTAGATAATATTCACAATGTGTTCAAACCAACGGAAACAAATAGTCAAGCCATTTGTAACTATTATTGACAGGCGATCACTTGCAGAGGCAAAGACTTTGGCATTCATATGTGAAAGAAATTTACCACTTCTGATGGCTCCACATTTGATAGATAGATGCGTGACTAAAAACTTTTTCCAAGGCCAATAATTTGGGATGAAGAGTATCAAGTAAAGACATATAAGTATCTTGCATATATATATTTATGTATACTGAAGCACTCTTTAAACAGTGAAAAAAGTAACAACCCATATCTATACATACATATACATATACATACATACATTTACATACATACACATAAAAAAAAATAGGATGTATACTCTGGGTTTATTGTTCGTGGCAGTGAGGGCATCTATTGTACTGCAAGAAACAGAATTCTTATATTCGTTGAATATCGAATCTCCAATGGATTTGATAAAACATTATCGTGTTGTTATTTGGAAGTTCCCTGTTGTTTCATTCCAGATTTTGGGGAAATTATGCTCTGGGCAAGTTTGTTCTGGGCTTGCCGAATTCAAGCCGACCTGCTTCTGCTTGCCTGGTCAACATGTTAGCTGATGGTGTATAAGCAAAAAAGTTGTTAAACAAACTGGGAAGATTATGAGCATGCCAATCAAACATAAACTCATTTACATGCAGTTTTTAAATATCTGTAAATTTAAGAATTTTGTTTTCTTTAAATAATGGGTCCGTGTGACTGTTATACTTTTTATTATTATACCCCACGCAACGAAGTTGCAGGGGTATCATGTTTTTGACTGGTCCGTCCGTCAGTCAGTCCTACTTGTTTTCCGGACTTTTTTTCTACACGCTTCCAGATATTGAGCTGATTTTTGGTATGTGAGTCTAACAACGAAGTTGCAGGGGTATCATGTTTTTGACTGGTCCGTCCGTCAGTCAGTCCTACTTGTTTTCCGGACTTTTTTTCTACACGCTTCCAGATATTGAGCTGATTTTTGGTATGTGAGTCTAACATGGTGGCCTACAGATCAAGTTTGCATTTTTTTCCGCTCCACTGATTTTTACCAAAATTACGGCCCTTGGACTCGGAAAAATTCATCAAAATTACAGTTTTCCAGACTTTTTTTCTACACGCTTCCAGATATTGAGCTGATTTTTGTTATGTTAGTCTAACATGGTGGCCTACAGATCAAGTTTGCATTTTGTTCCGCTCCACTGATTTTTACCGAAATTACAGCCCTTGAACTTTGAAAAGTTCATCAAAATTACAGTTTTCCGGACTTTTTTCCTACACACTTCCAGATATTGAGCTGATTTTTGATATGTTAGTCTAACATGGTGGCCTACAGAACAGGTTTGGGTTTTGTTCCGCTCCACTGATTTTTACCAAAATTACGTTCCCATAGACTTTTGAAAAGTTCATCAAAATTACAGTTTTCCGGGCTTTTTCTCTGCTTGAATTCTTTCAATACCGTTGAAACTACAGAACACTGTTTTCTGCAGTATTCCTAGAATCTATGTTTATTTTTAAATGATTAGAGCTTGAAATATCGGGGCGCGTGGGGTATGTGAGCGTGCTCACTAAGGTTCTATATTTTATTATACAGATTGCTCGTTTTTGTAATTGATTTATTTTTTTCAGCTGATGGGACATGACCCCATATGGGCACAGCATAAAGTAGGTGACTGTGCACATGAGTATAGTAGAGACTTTTTAAGGCATCAAAAGGAAGCATATGCTTAACTTTGCCAATGCAATATGTGGCATTAGCAATTTTAGAGCATACCTTTTCTTCGTGGTATTTAAATTTGAGATTTTCGTCTATGTATACTCCTAGAAATTTAACGAACTTCTCCTGCCTGTCATTACCAATTCTTGGTAGTTCAGTATTATTGATCTTTACTTTTAAATTTGGAAATTTATTTTCATTATTTTGTGGGTGGAGAAGAATAGCTTTGCTTTTGCTGGCATTTATGGCAAGTTTGTTGCATCGGCACCAGTCGCACACATTCGATAATTTGTTATTCATTGTCATCGAGGTGCTCAAGTCATTCACATATATAAGAAAAAGTAGAGGTCCTAAAACAGAACCTTGTGGAACACCGCAAACAATGGTCTTTAGTTCTGAACAATAGCTATTGTATTCCACGTATTGGCATCTCCCAGTGAGATAACTTTCAAACCAAGAGTGAGCAACCCCTCTAATTCCATAGTATTCCATTTTTTTTAATAATATATCATGGTGTATAGTGTCAAATGCTTTCGAGAAGTCAATAAATACTGATAAAGTAGAGTCCTTTGTCAGTTTGTCATTATTTTCAGCCACATACTGGAGTAGATGCAAAATTGGATGTCAGGTTGAGTGTTTTTTACGAAAACCACACTGATGTTTGTAAAAAATATCGAAACGATTTAAAAAACTTGTTAGTCTGGTACACATGATCTTTTTCAGTATTTTTGAGAATGCGGGTAGAATACTAATTGGTCTATAGTTGCCAAACTCTTGCTCGTTGCCACATTTGTAGATTGGTATGACCTTAACTAATTTCATTTTGTCGGGGACCATGTCTTGCATTAGAGAATGGTTAAAAATATGCATAAGACGTGTGGCAATTTCATTCACTGTCAGCTTTAAAAGGTGACTAGAAATATTATTACAATCTTTACTGTATTTGATCGGTTGTTTGTTAATCATGAGAATGATTTCCTGCTCTGTGGTGGGGTTTACAAATAAAATTGTTAGAAAAATTTTGTGTTAAGTAGTCTGAGTAATGTTTTGTGCTGCAATTCAGTATTTCATTACCAATTGATTCACCTATATCTACAAAAAAATTATTAAAATTATTGGCTATGTCAGCTGGACAAGTTATTTCCTTGTTATTGTGCTTAAATTTAGTTGGTACAACCAGAGGATTGCAAAATTTATTTATGGCACTTCTTAAGATACTCCACTTTTTTCTGAGATTTTGTTCATTTTCTAATAATATTTTACTATAGTAAAGTTTTTTACTTTTCCGTATGACTTGGTTAAAAATACGACAATAGTTTTTGTATTTGCTGATATTTTCAACACTGGGAGTTTTAAGTTTGTTAACATACAGACTATTTCTTATCAACCTACCTTACAATTGTTTACTACAGGCTTGCACTACAGTGGAAGACCCTAACTCGGATAAAATACTCTCTATTTTAATCGTTCCCAAGAGATGTGGGAAAGAAAAGCGGTGTAAAAAACACCACGAAAAAATAAGCCAAAACTGGGCCAAGCGTCATCAGCGCACACCCAGTATGGGACGCTCTTCCCTTAGTACAAATCCACGACTTCCGTTAATGCACAGTGCGTCATCAATTCATCTTTTTTTTTTTATATCCGTACACGTGGAGGATGTGTCTCTGCCATTTGCCATACGAAACAGTGATAATTCAGCTCGTCGATAATGTCGTTGAGCACAGTAGTTTTATACCTGCAGTGGTCTGCAGCTGTGTCTGGGAGTGTAGACGTGGGGGTATCGCCCTCAGCCTTCCCTGACTTCAACTCGGCGAAGTTGGAAGTGGCTGCCGGCCGGACCCTCTACTGTGGTCTCTGCGCCGTCGAGTACCACAGTTTTGTCATTGGCGTTTTCCGTCCATTCATTCTGGTCACACGGCCAGTTTTGCAGGACCATCGCCTTCTGTGCAGCCTGGACTTTCTGCCCCGCAGAGGTCCGCGGCAACTCTCCTGAGTTCCCGCTATGTTGATCCTTGGGGTGTGTCGTACCCCTATACACGTCTGCCCTCAGATGTTTTGGCAGCCGCCTGTCGCCCCACTTCGGGTGTATTGGAGCATCGTGACCCTTCGCTGGTTAAGAGGGTCAGGTGTGAAGCCACTTTGCTGGTTCGTTCCCATGTCACGGGCAGTGAGCTTAGGGAGGCCCTCTCCTTACTTACTCACTCAGGTTCTGTCCAAGAGCCTTCCCGTTGCTTCCAGCGAGGCAGCGAGTGGTTTCCAGACACCCCCATGGCGCTGCCTCCCGGAGTTGGAAACAGGCCGCTTTCTGATCCCCCTGGTGCCTACACCATGGGAGGCATCGGCTGGTTTGCCCACGATGGGCTATGTATCTTCTGACTCCGGGGAGGAGTCAGACATCCTTGATGTCGAGAGTCAGCAGTCTTCTGACTTGGGGGCAGCTCTTGACTTTGTGTTTGGGTTCCTTCTGGATCTCAAACTATCAAACCAGCCGACAGTGTCAGCCAGGCCGCGATCATCGGTCGCGTGCCTACAGCCTGTGGAGCAACCTGCTTCTGGGCGTCTTCGACCGTGCCAGTCAGTACAGGTGGTTGAAGCATTTTCAGCATTGGACTCTAGCTGAGTTCCAAGGCTATGAAGGCTCCATTCTTCACCAGGGTTGACACCTTTTTGCCTCCGGTGCATTATCATTACTACGATTTCGCCAATCCGTCAGTCTGCCAGACTTTTACGGTTTTGGATCAGGACTCCAATTCCCTCGGGCTTTCCAAGCCCAAGTCGGCCGTCATTCCTAAGACGACTCTGGAGTCCATGTTGGGCTTATCGTGAGAAATGCTGGGTATGCTTTCTCTGACTGTTCATGTCGTATCTGCCTCCAGATAGGTTTGACGATGTACAGGCTCCTTTGCGTGGGCTGTCCAAGGCGCTCATGCATCTTACTCACACGCATGCCTGTGACACAGCTATTTTGGAACTAGTTCGAAGGGACTCTGTGCTGGACACAAGCCGATCCCTTCCTGGGGGCAGCGCGCTGCTCTTCGATCTGTTTCTTTGGCAGGTCCGCTACTGTTTCTTGGGTTCCGTGTCGACGGTCCGGGATGACATCCTACGTCATTCCAAAGATCAGCTGCTGCTTCGTCAGCTTGATCAGCCTTCTAGGGGAGGCAGGGACCGTTCAAAGCCTAACAAGTACCCTTCTGCTTCCTCTGCGAAGCAAAGGGCTGATCCTTCTGCCACCGATTCTACTTCTTACTCACGGGGTAAGGGTAAGCGCTGGCAGGGAAGTCTCAGGATTCTTCATTCAGTAGAGGAGGTGGTTTCTCCTCTCACGGGTCTCTTCGGGGCTCGAACTGAAGGTCCTCACCTTGATACGTCCAGGTTGGAGGAAGGATAGCAGAGTTCGCAGACCGTTGGGCCACCATCACATCCGATCCTTGGGTGTTAGATGTTGTTCGGTCCTGACTGAGAATATCCTTCCGAAGGCACCCCACTCTGCCCAGAGTGCCTCTTCCAACCACAGTTCCTTCAGACGTTTTACGTCGGGAGCGTTTGTCCACGGAGATAGACAATCTCCTGGCCAAGGGGGCGATCGAGGTCATCAAGAACATTCAGTCAGTAGGGTTTTATTCCCACCTGTTCTTGGTGCCGAAGAAAGGCGGCCGACTCCAACCGGTTATCGATCTGAGTATCCTGAACCAGTCTATCATTGCTCCCAAGTTCAGCTTGGAGACTTTCAGGTCGGTCCGCCGTTCCATTCACCAGGGAGATTTCGCTTCCAGCATCTATCTGTGAGACGCTTACATTCACGTTTCGATTCATCAGGTGTCGCGGAAGTATCTCGGGTTCGCTTTTCTGGGGCGAGTTTACTAGTTGAAGGCCATCCCTTTCGGCCTCAACCTGGCTCCTTCGGCCTTCACCCGACTGATGACACATGTGATAGCCTTCCATCGCACACAGTCCAGGGTGACTACTTAGGCATATCTAGACGATATCCTCCAGAGGCATTCCAATGCTGCCTTACTGGAGTTGGATGTCGACACTCTGTTGAGCTTGCTTTACGTCACTAGGATTCAGAGTCAACGAGGAGAAGTCAGATCTGGTCCCTTCTCAAGTCATTTTGTCATCTGGGGATGGCCTTCTGCACTCTGTTCAATACGGCGGCGGTTCCCCAGACCAGGGCTGTGATTCTCTCAGCTTTTGCTCTGACTCTGTTCCCAGTCCACATCTGCGACAGCACGGGGTATTCTCCGGCTGCTCAGTCTCTGCGGTTCGGTGACAGATCTCATTCCTCTAGATCGGCTTCATGTCAGACCTCTCCAACACTTTCTGCTCAGTCGTTGGAGGCCGAATGTCGATTCTCTGGATCTGATGCTTCAGTTACCAGAATCTCTTCATCCTCACCTTCTCCACTGGACGAATGTTCAGTGGATCACGCAGGGTGTCCCGTTGGACTTACCCACGTCCGATCGCATTCTGACGGCAGTTGCCAGCGATCTCGGATAGGGTGTGACGTTGGATCCTCTAGGTCTTTCCCTTCACAGGATGTTGGACCAGGATCGGGCATCTCTACACATCAACCAGAAGGAGCTTCTTGCTCTTCTTCTGCGTTTCAGGCAGTGGATCCCTCACCTGTCGAATCGTCAGGTCCTTCTGTTGTTCGACAATTTGAATGTGGTTGCTTACATTCGGAACCAGGGTGGCACGCACTTGGTTCCAATGTACGAATTGGCTCCGGATCTACTGCTCGCTCAGGATGTCAATGCCGGGGTGGTTGTCGTCACATTTCTGGTCGTCTGAACGTCCTAGCCGACTCCCTGTCCCAACGGGGCAGGTTCTTTTCCACTGAGTGGATGCTCCACATGGCGGTGTTCCATCGATCTCTTTGTGACTTGTTGGAACCATCAGGTGGACACTTTCGTGTCCCCGTGTCCAGATGCTCTGGCTTTCGCCGTGGACACTCTGGCCCTCCTTTGGGACAGTCTTGTCAGCTACGCCTTCCTGCCAGTTCCGATTCTGCCTCAGGTTCTAGCCCAGATATGAACCTGCAGTCGTCGAATCCTTTCGATCGCACCCCTGTCGCCTCGGTGGGTGTGTATCAATCTGCTCCGCTCTCTGTTAGCGGCGGTTCCGGCATGTCTCCCTCTACGTCGCGACTTTCTTTGTCAAAGTCACCCGAGGAGGTTTCAAGTTGCCCCGACTTCATTGTGCCTTCGCGCATGTCTTTTATCGGGTCCTGTCTCCTCCGTAGTGGTTTTTAGAGACAAGCAGTGGAGTTGCTTTTCTTCTTCAAGGAGGCACTCACTCCACTGGTTTAGCCTCTGTGGCTGAGTAGAAGGTTCTTCTGTCAGTGGTGTACAATCACTTTGTTGCTTCTGTCACTCTTTCGATCACACCGCTTGCAGAGTTTTTGGTATATGTTTGTTTCTGGGGGTGTCCAGCAATGGGTACAAGTCCATGCTTCGGAGACCTTTTTCATATGTGGTACCGCATTGTTTCGACACTCATCCTTGCCTCTCCATGCTTGTTCAGCTCTTTTCCTTGAAAAACCCTAGGACTTTACAGTTTACTCCAAGATGGACACTTTCTTGGGCGCTGCTCTGCTTGGAGGGGGGGGGGGGGGTGCGCCTTTTTCCTGGATGGATATGCGTTTTCTCACATGCCAGATCTCTCCTGCATCCTTTTCTCGATGGATTTGTCTTGCTATTTGTACAGCTTCCGCTTGTCTAGCTACTGGTGATTATATTACCAATTGTTTTTTCTGCCTCGAGATGCATGCATTGATTCCTCTCAGGGCTTTTACTAACTCCGTCATGTTGTCGGATGTTATACTGGCAGCCTACTGGAGAAATACTACCTTCTCCTTTTATCTGCGACCGTTGCAGGAGCCGACCGAGGACCTTTGTCCTACGGGCCCTCTTTCTTCGGTTCAGGCTGTTGTTCTATCCCAGCCATTCAGTTTTTTTTACAGGGTGAGTTCCAGCTCCGTGCTGTTACTGCCCTTTCTGTCTGTGTGTCGCACTTCACCATACGCCTCATCTTTCATTGTCTTTTACTAATGTTTGTGATGCTATGGTTTGATAGGCCTAGGGATCTCTTCCTCTGTCCACGGTTCCAGTGCAATTGAGTTATGTGTGGGTTGGTTATGTGATTCCCTCCATCCTTTTGTCTATTCAGCCTGTAGTAAACAATTGTAAGGTAGGTTGATAAGAAATATAAATTTTATAGTAAATTTCCTTTCTTATTATACCTACCACAATTGTTTACATGGAGGCCCTCCCGTCTTCTTATTCGGGTAAGAATCCTTCCTCCCCGCTGATCACATAACTCCTGTGTTGGCAGAATCAAAAGAATGATGAATTGATGACGCACTGCGCATTGGTTAACGGAAGTCGTGGATTTGTACTAAGGGAAGAGCGTCCCATACCGGGTGTGCGCCGATGGCGTTCGACCCAGTTTTGGCTTATTTTTTCTTGGTACTTTTACACCACTTTTCTTTCCCACATCTCTTGGGAAAGATTAAAATAGAGAGTATTTTATCCGAGTTAGGGTCTTCCACTGTAGTGCAAGCCTGTAGTAAACAATTGTGGTAGGTATAATAAGAACGGAAATTTACTATAACATTTATATTTTTATTAATCGATGATTGGAGGAGGCTGGCGGTCAGCCATGGTTTGCGTTTTATAAATTTCTTTGGTGTAGTATATGATCTTATGGGAAATGCTATTTCAAACGCAGTCAGGTGGATATTCAGGAAATTGTTGTACGCAGTGTTGGGACAGTTGCAATTTACAACACTAGGAAAATCACTTTGTTGCAGTATACCTTTGAATATAGCAATGTTTTCCCTCTTGAAACTTCTTCTCTGTTGTTTGGTTCGAGGAGAATGCTGAAGGGCCTCTTCAAGACAAAATGGTCAGATATATCAGTAATTATGATACCGGAGTGATGATTTTTTTTCAATTTGATTGGTTATAATATGATCAATAAGGGTAGCCGAATACTCTGTTACACGTGTAGGTTTGGTTTTCACAGGCATGAATCCATCACCAAATAAGTTGTCAACAAATACATTTGTCTTTAGATGCTTCCCATAGTTTAAAAAATCAATGTTGAAGTCCCCCATCAAGTAACATTTCTTGTGCTCGGAATTCACTATTTCCAATACTTTGGTTACAGTATCAGTAAATGTGTCAATATCTGCCAGTGGTGCTGTGTTGGGTCTATATATACACCCAACAATGAAATGATTTTTTTGACCTGGTTTACCTCGATAAATAGGGATTCAAGCACATGGGGAATAAAAATGGTTAAGTCTGGCCTAAGTTTGTAGGAAATGTGATCTTTAATAAACATTCCCACTCCACCTCGATGGTCATCGCCGTCAGGGTGTGTCTTAAAAATTAATGGATGGTAACCTGTCAAACTGTGCGGATTTCTATCAATTTTGTAAATTTCGGTTAAACCAATTATGTCAAAAACGTTATCTGAGACGCGGATGTCACATAAGAAGCGATTCAGAGAGTCCCAATTTGCATTAAGACTGCGACAGTTCAGATTTAATACCGAGAAGGATTTTTTCTTATTGCTATAGACCGGCTTAAATTGGGAGGGGGTGTGGTATTCACAACTATTTCCGTGGATTGAAAATGGAGTTTCCGATTCATTGTCAATAGCACCATTCAGGGTGTTGCACAAGTTGGCAAAGTTATATGTTTCCCCATCCTGGCTCCCATCCAGCGTTATGTCATATGGAGACATGACGTCTGTTTTGCTCAATCAAGATATATGTACCCGAAAGCATGACTACTGTGTTTTTGAAAAAAACAAGGACATTTGTTGTCGGTTGTCTGACCCGTTTTGATGTTACATGAAGAAAGAAAAATGTTACAAATAGCAGATGTGTCATCATTATAGATATAAAATTACTGTGCTATCGTGGAAGGGTAGAAAAAGTAAAATAATTATGGATGTTGGTTTATCATCATTTGATTGACTATGCAAAGTAAATTGCCAGGGACCATTCAGTGTTAGGAGAAATGTCAATGGAACGAATGACTGCAAGTTATAAACTCAAAGATGGGTTAGCAGAAGCTTATCACAAACGGTTGGTGCACGACATGCATTATTCGCCATTTTCTCTTGATATCAACAAGTGTTTAAGTAACAAGTACGAAAAAGTGCTAACAATTCTTGTATCATATTATAGAGAAGAAGAGCAATACTAGTGAAACATTGTAAATGAAGGGAGTGAAGCACTATGCATCTTTGTAAATGAAGGTAGTGAATGCTGAGAGTCTCATGAACATGGTGCTCAATTTGTTGGATAAGGATGGAATACCTTTAACTAATCTGATGTCAAATTTGTCAGATACCACAAATTACATGAGAGGAAAGATCTTAGGATTTGAAACTCGTCTCCATGAACATGCTGACCACCTTTTGGATATAGATGGCAATATATGTCATCACGTGCATAATACTGTCAAACATTTCACCTTATACTTTGAGTGTTTCGTTGAGAAATTGTGTGATAAAATTCCTTAAGATTTCAAATGGTCTCCTCATTTACGTGACTACTTGGAGAGACTCTGTGTAATTCTTGGCATCACTTATACCACTCCTTGTGAAAGAATTGAACACCATTGGCTTTCAGTTTTGGATGCTGGTAATCCTATACTGGTGATGCTCCCAGCCCTAAAACTCATGTATTCTGCATGGCTATCCAAAGAAGATGCTGAAACTTACAAAGACTATCTATTCTCTGAACTCCTCTGCATAAAGAGTGACAGTACCAGAAAAGAAGTTAGAAGAATTATCAGTTCAGCTGGAGGGAAGAAACTGACAGATGTTGCCAGAGAAAGGAAGACTAGGATAATTGAAAGAAACTCTTTTATTTGGACACAAAACTCTTTTATTTGGACACAAAAACTGAACTTTGTCTTAGCATGTTCTCAGAAATTCTTCCATTACTCAAATCATTCATTCTCACATTTGAAATGAAAGAGCTCCCGATTCACAGACTCTATGATGAACAGGTTGATTTAGTACATTTATTGTCATACTTTATTAAACATGAAATTGCTCACAATCTCAGTAACACTAAATTGAAGTTTTTGGATGTGAAAAATAATGAATACCATCAGTCGTGAAATAGTATGTACTATGGGGCTAACACATAGGTACTATTGAAGGCATACAAGAAAGCAGACAAGGCTGCCGGTGAAAAGTTTACCCTGAAAATGAAGGAAGCGTACATGGACACAGCTCAGTACATTTTTAAAAAAATTTCCTCTGAACAATAAATTTCTCATGTATGTATCAGCTATTGATCCTAAGGCCATTGGTCATAGTGTTTCCAATGATGCTTTGAAGAAACTGCCTAGGTTTTTCCCAACCATTATTAAGGATACAGAGAAGAATGATTATTTCATCGAAGCACCAAAGCTCCAGTTGGACCCCATCTTGCCAGATGTTTTAACCAAGGATAATACACCTGTCTGTCTAGATGTCTGGTGGTCGCATATCTTCAGACAGAATAAATACTCAGTGATATCTAAGATCATTAAAGCCTGTCTAAGCATGTTTTCCTCACCTTTTGTTGAGCAGTCTTTCAGCAGTAAGAACTATCTAGTAAACAAAACCACAAACCAATTGGATACCCAGACCTATTCTGCATACCAAATAGTTTATCGTGAATTACAATCAAAATCCAAGTTATCACTGGAGCGATTCCATCGTGAGGATGTTCATCACGATAAAGTTGATAAGCCTGTATGCTATCACCTGCAAACATCCTACAGGAGGTACAAGAAAAAACTGGCTCAGAAAAAATTCAACAAAGATGTTCAAACAATACGTGGAAACAAATAGATTTGCCGAAGACTGGAAAAAATCAAAACACTGTTCACCAGAGGGCAAAGACTTGAAAATGTCTGAAAAAATGTGAAACCAAAGAAAAAGTTGATTGTGCTGGATTTAAGAGGAAAGCTAACTCTCTCAGTGACTTTATTATCCCTAAGATTGAGAGAATGATTTAGGAGTGAGGCATCTTTGATTGAATTTAATGTACATATGTAAAAATATAAGTACCAAGGGAATAACTGTATTCATTCATGATGAATATTGACATGTGCTTGGTGATATTACTGTAATATTGACATGTGCCTGATTTTTATCAACAATTTGTGACTGCTTGTGATTATCATGAATGAATACAGTTATTCCCTTGGTACTTGTATGATGAACGGAGAAAAATTGTGTTTCTAAAACAGCTGACCGAGGAGTCATGAAGTAGCATTGAATATATTTGAGGTAAATAGAAAATTTGAACCCATTTTCATCTTTCATCACCCAACCCATTATGCCAAACAACTTTTAAAGAGTCTACTTTGATTTATATGTATGCTATGACAGTAGGTTGATAAAAACACATTTATCCATGGGAATGTTTTATCTCAGAACTTACTTCTAACCAGCACAACAAAGGTCATCTACCTGTCATATGTCAGTGATACATGTACGTACAGTGGATTCACTTGTCATGTAAATAAGCTTACCTTACATTTTCTATATCATTAATAATACACCCTGTGTTTTTGCAGATTTTCAAAGAAAGTTATCAGTAAAAAAGTTGTTTCTGTTAGCCTATATTTTATTATAAAATAAGCTCAGACAGCCTCCAGATGCAATCTCAGAGGATCTAATTTTCGAATTTTTCTTAGAGGAGACCCCCACCGGCAAGGTGGACCCCCCAAACCCCCACCAGCGAGGGGCACCCCCTCTTGCACTCTCGCCTAGCTTAGCCTTCTGCCAAGATTTTCAGTCAGTTTCACCAATGCTCACTTTCATCTCTGGAGTGGGCAAATTCACATTTGTTCAAATCGAGTGTCTGGATTAATATTTGGGCTCCCCATGGGAACCTAAATTTTAACTTAGTGCAATATGAGGGAATTTCTTCAAAAAACTTCTTCAGATTTACCAGTCAGATCCTTTCATATTTGGTTTACAGCATCTCTAGGGGTGTCAGATTCAAGTTTCTTCAAATCGTGTCCCTGGGTTAATATTTGGGCTCTCTGTTTGAGCCCAAAGTTTAACTTAATGAAATGTGAGGAAATTTCTTTTCAAATCTTCTTCATCAGAGTCACCTGTCAGAATCCTTTCATATTTTGGTATGCAACATCTCTGGGGAGGAAGGGGGAGGGGGGCAGATTCAAGTTTGGACAAAAGGGGTCCCTGGGTCAATGTTTGGGCTCCCTATGGAGGCCCAAATTTTAACTTAGTGAAATATGAGGAAACTTTTTTAAAAATCTTCTTCAGATTCACCAGTCAGAATCCTTTCATATTTGGTTTACAACATCTCTAGGGGAGTCAGATTCAAGTTAGTTCAAATCAGGGCCCTGGGTTAATATTTGGGCTACCTAGGAGCCGGAATTGGTCATGTAGCTGAAGAATTAGACATTTTTAGCTCAATTTGACAAAGTCACGCTGAGCTATTGCCATCACTTCTCGTCGGCGTACATAGGTCCGGGCGTACGTACATCCACAATTTTCTTTGGCACACCTCACAGGTCGCATTTATGCTGAGATGGCTTTGAAACTTGGTATGCTTGTTTGGTGTGACCTCTACATGGATTTTCTTCCATTTCCATCCAAAAAATGTTGCCGCTGGCAACGTTCTCAGAACTTAGTTTAGTCAGACCTCAATATTTCCCTTTGGCTCACCCTACAGGGCACATTTATGATCGGATTGCTTGGAAACCTGGCATGCTTGTTTGGGGTGACCTCTAGATTGGAGCTATCGATTTTCTCCCATTTTCGTCAAAAAATGTTGCCGCTGGCAACAACCTTTGAACTTAGTTTAGTCAGGCATTAATATATTCATTTGGCACGCCGTACAGGGCACATTTTTTATCAGATCGGTTTGAAACTTGGTATGCTTGTTTGGGGTTACCTCTAGATGGGAGCTATCAATTTTCTGCGATATCTGTTAAGACGTGTTGCCACTGGCAATGACCTTTGATGAACTTAGTGCAGTTATGCATCAAAATTTCCCTTTGGCATACCCTGCAGGGCACATTTATTATCAGATTGCTTTGAAACGTGGTATGCTTGTTTGGGGTAAGCTCCAGATGGGAGCTATCAGTTTTCTTCCATTTCCGTCAAAAAAGTTACCGCTGGCAATGTTGTTAGAACTCAGTTTAGCCTGACCTCAATATTTCCCTTTGGCACACCCAACAGGGCACATTTATGATCTGATTGCTTTAACATTGGCATGCTTGTTTGGAGTGACCTCAAAATGGGAGCTATTGATTTTCTTCCATTTTCATCAGAAAATGTTGCCGCTGGCAACGACCTTTGAACTTAGTTTAGTCAGGCATCAATATATTCCTTTGGTATGCCCTACAGGGCACATTTATGATCAGATCGGTTTGAAACTTTGTATGTTTGTTTGGTGTTACCTCTAGATGGGAGCTATCGATATTCTTCAATTTCCATCAAAAAATGTTGCTGCTGGCAATGACCTTTGATTAACTTCGTGCAGTTATGCATCAAAATTTCCCTTTGGCACAACGTGCAAGGCACATTTATTATCAGATTGCTTTGAAACGTGGTATGCTTGTTTGGGGTGAGCTCTAGATGGGAGCTATCAATTTTCTTCCATTTCCGTCAAAAATGTTACCGCTGGCAATGTTGTTAGAACTCAGTTTAGTCAGACCTAAATATTTCCCTTTGGCACACCCAACAGGGCACATTTATGATCTGATTGCTTTAACATTTGGCATGTTTGTTTGGAGTGACCTCTAGATGGGAGCTATTGATTTTCTTCCATTTTCATCAGAAAATGTTGCCACTGGCAACGACCTTTAAACTTAGTTTAGTCAGGCATCACTATATTCCTTTGGTATGCCCTACAGGGCACATTTATGATCAGTTCGGTTTGAAACTTTGCATGTTTGTTTGGTGTTACCTCTAGATGGGAGCTATCTATATTCTTCAATTTCCGTCAAAAAATGTTGCTGCTGGCAATGAACTTCGATTAACTTCATGCAGTTATGCATCAATATTTCCCTTTGGCACACCCTGCAGGGTACATTTATGATCAGAATGGTTTGAAACTTGATATGCTTGTTTGGGGTTACCTCTAGATGGGAGCTATCAATTTTCTTCAATTTCTGTCAAAAAATGTTGCTGTTGGCAACGTCTTTCTATGAACTTCGTGTCGTTATGCATCAAAATATTTCCCTTTGGCGCAGCCTGCAGTGCACATTTTTGACCAGATCGCTTTGAAGCTTGGTGTGCTTGTTTGGGTTGACCTCTAGATAGGAGCCATCAATTTTCTTCCATTTCTGTCAAAAATAGTTGCTATTGGCAACAACCTCTGATGAACTTAGTAAAAACTATTTCCCTTTGACACACCCTGCAGGGCACATTTATGATCGGATCGCTTGGAAACTTTGTATGCTTGTGTGGGGTGATATCTATATGGGAATTATCGATTTTCTTCTATTTCTGTAAAAAAATGTTGCCATTGGCAATGACCTTTGAACTTAGTTTAGTCATTCTTCAATATTTTCTTTTGGCACACCCTTCAGGGCACATTTATGATCGGATCACTTTGAAACTTGGTTTGTGTGTTCGGGGTGACCTCTAGATGTGAGCTATTGATTTTTAGCTCAACTTGACAAAGTCAAGCTGATCTGTTGCCATCACTTCTCGTCCATTGGCATGCGTACGTACATACGTACATTAGTACATATGTTAGTATGTACGTACGTCCACAATTTCCTTTGGCACACCTCACAGGTCACATTTATGATCAGATCGCTTTGAAATTTGATATGCTTATTTGGGGTGACCTCTAGATGGGAGCTATCGAGTTGCTTCAATTTTTGTCAAAAAATGTTGCCGCGGCCAACATTCTTAGAACTTAGTTTAGTCAGACCTCAGTATTTCTTCTCGTCCTTCTCGTCCATTTGCGTGCATACGTGCGTACGTACATACGTTAGTACGTATGTTAGTATGTTCGTACGTCCACAATTTCCTTTGGCACGCCCTACAGGGCACATTTATGATCGGATTGCTTGGAAACCTCGCATGCTTGTTTGGGGTGACCTCTAGATGGGAGCTATCTATTTTCTTCCATTTCTGTCTGTCAGAAAATGTTGCCGCTGGCAACGATCTTTCAACTTAGTTTAGTCAGGCATCAATATATTCCTTTGGGATGCCCTCCAGGGCACATTTATGATCAGATCGGTTTAAAACTTTGTATGCTTGTTTGGGGTTACATCTAGATGGGAGCTATCGATTTTCTTCGATTTCCATCAAAAAATGTTGCCACTGGCAATAGGCTTGCCGTGATTATGCATATAGTTCACTAATCGGCAGTCATGCCAATTGATCGACTTTAAATTTGAAAGTCGACTTTTTCTTTACCCCCGCATTTATAACAACACCACTGCCTTGCCAGAACGTGATCACGCTGTATATACATGATGGGAACTTTTCTGGATGTATAAACGACAGTGGTAGACCATATGGAGGTAAAAGAGGGCGGCCTCAAACCCCCCCCCCCCCCCCCCCCCTCAAATAAATCATCATTTTTCTAAGTCCAATTCGGAAATGTTTGCGGTAATTACCTCCCACTTTAATGATTTTTTGGGGAGAGAATATGAAAGTTATTTTCAAGTAGTACTGCTCTCGTCATGTCAACAACATGTCCATATTTTAAATAACATCGTTTCCAATAACCATTCTTTGCTCATAAATCTTTTATTTTGAACAACACGGAATGAAACTCGCTGCGTTTGATGAAATTTGCGTAGCCATTTTCAATCATGGGTCAAGAACACAAAAGTCAAGATGAAGTTGTCATTTTGTTGTCTCCCTTTGGTCAGCATTTAGCCATTTATCAGTGCAGCATATATGTCTGCTATTATCTGGAGGCTGGAGCAAGGATCGTTCCATTGCGATTTCAACCCCCGTGGGAACCCCGGGAAATGAATCAGTGCTTGTTTACTGTGGTAAACAAGCTCTGTTTCTCTGGTAAAATAGGACCCAGTCACTAATGCTTGTGGTGCGAGTCTTCTAAAATAGTCAACATGGGGTATAAACGATTGACTGACCTTGACTTTATCTCCATGTTGTGGTCATGATTAGGCATTGTGCAGAAGTATGTGACCTTAAACTACAATAAATAAATAAATAATTGCGATTTCAAAGAGCGGAGCTGTGGATTTTGCGCCCAGTCGAGAGTGTGGGAATATCTGCACCCCCCCCCCCCCACCCCACCCCTTCAGAAAATCAATCATCATAATACATTGGGAATGATGTTCGTTTTTTGTTCAGTTGCCCATTTACTCAAAGAAACGTTCATTCCGACATTCACCAAGCCTTATAATGTGGGAATGATGGATCGTTGACTATGTCACCATGTTATTTGAAATGTACACAGTCACACGCCCGGTTATACCTACCTTTAGGACCATTCAGCCATCTCGTTTTAGTCGACCCTTTGTTAAAAAAACGTGGTCAAAAAAGTTGACTAATCGTCGATTTTGGGCTCTGATTAATCGACTATGGAATTTCATAATCGCGGCAAGCCTAACTGGCAATGACCTTCAATGAACTTAGTAAAAACTTAGTGCAGTTAAGCATCAATATTTCCCTTTGACACACCCTGCAGAGCATATTTATGATTGGATCACTTGCAAACTTGGTGTGCTTGTGTGGGGTGACATCTATATGGGAGCTGTCGATTTTCTTCCATTTCTGTTAAAAAATATTGCTGCTGACCTCTGCACTTAGTTTAGTCAGACCTCAATATTTCCCTTTAACACACCCTTCAGGGCACATTTATGATCGGATCACTTTAAAACTTGGTATGTGTGTTCGGGGTGACCTCTAGATGTGAGCTATTGCTTTTTTTCATTTCCATAAAAAATTATTGTCGTTATCACCAGCCTTTGAACTTACTACATTTGTGCATCATCTTATCCCTTTTGCACTCTCTGCAGGGTATATTTATGAATTTCCATAAAAAAAATTTAAAAAAAACATTGCCACAAGCAGTGACCTTCTACTTTGTGCATTTGTGCATTAAAATCTTTCTTTGACATGCCTCAGAGGGCACATTCATTATCAGGTTGTTTTGAAACTTTGTATGCTTATGCAGGGTGACAAAGATAGGAGCTATTGATTTTCTTTTCATTTCCATCAAAAACTGTTGTTGTTGGCAACAATCATTGAATTTATTGCATTTGTGCAAAAACATTCTTTGACATGGCCTACAGGCCACATTTATCATAGGATTGTTTTTGAACTTGGTGTGCTCATTAGGCAAGACCTTTAGATAAGAGTTATTGATTAGCATTCATTTCTGTGAAAAAAGTTGCCATTTACAATAACCTCTGAACATACTACATTTGTGTATCAACATTCTCCCTTCAGCCAGTCTTACAGTTTACATTTAAAATGCATGGATTACTCTGATGTTCATACACAAATAACACTGGTACCAATGATATTCAATTTTGCCATTTCATTTATAACTTACCAAGTTCAAGTTTGTCAAGTTGAGCTACAGTGTCATTGACACTTTCATTTTTCATTTCCATAAAAAATTATTGTCGTTATCACCAGCCTTTGAAATTACTGCATTTGTGCAGCAACTTATCCCTTTTGCACTCTCTGCAGAGTATATTTATGAATCTCCATAAAAAAAGAGAGAAAAAAACATTGCCACCAGCAATGACCTTCAAACTTGGTGCATTTGTGCATTAACATCTTCCTTGGGCATGCCTCAGAGGGCGCATTCATTATCAGGTTGTTTTGAAACTTTGTATGCTTATGCAGGGTGACAAAGATAGGATCTATCGATTTTCTTTTCATTTCCATCAAAAACTGTTGCTGTTAGCAATAATCTTTGAATTTATTGCATTTGTGCATCAACATTCTTTGACATGACCTACAGGCCACATTTATCATAGGATTGTTTTTGAACTTGGTGTGCTCATTAGGCAAGACCTTTAGATAAGAGCTATTGATTAGCATTCATTTCTGTGGAAAAAAGTTGCCATTTACATTAACCTCGGAATTTACTGCATTTGTGTATCAACTTTCTTCCTTTTAGCCAGTCTTGCAGTTTACATTTAAAAATGCATGGATTACTCTGATGTTGTGCACACACAATGCTGTTATGTTGAAATTTCACCAAATAACATTGGTACCAATGATCTTCAATTTTTCCATTTCACTTATAACTTGCCAAGTTCAAGTTTGTCAAATTGTGTTACAGTGTCATTGACACTTTCATTTATTAAATACCCTCTAGAGGTGTGTAACTAAGATTAATTCAAATAGGTTGTATCAAGGGGCTCCACTTTTTACATTATGATTAACTGAAGAAAAGACATGATGCTTGGACTATTTTAGTCACTCCTGAGGGGCTCAAGGATTGACAATGGATCCTATGAAGATTGATTGCTCAATGTAGATTCATTCTTGGACTCTGTTTATATCAGGTTCTGTTCAAGGCGAGCGCTAAAGGCCCCGTTGGGGTTTGTTTTCGAACATTTTCTAACTGATTACCAACCAATTCTAATTATACCCCCCGCAAACAAAGTATTTTGGGGGGGGGAGGTTATATAGGAATCACCCTGTCCATCCTTATAAGCGCAACTCCTCCTAAACCATTTGAAGAATTTTCATGAAACTTTACACAATGGAAGAACTCCATATGAAGATGTGCATGAAGCAATATAATTCCGTTCTGACATTTCCAAGGCGAGATAATCTAACTTATACATTTCAGGCACGGGGGGTATCACTTTGTGAGCTTGCTCACAGTACCTCTAGTTATTTTTTGTTTTTGACCTTACGGGACAATGACGTGAAAAGAGTGTGCATTCCAGCCTCATCTGACTGTTGTTGCCGAAGTTACCCAAATTGATTATCAGTGATCACCGCTGATAAAAATCTAAACTTCTTCCTTTAATGACACCCTTCTCAGAAATCTATCTTGCCAGAGGATATTGGTGCAGTGCACTTGTTGTTCTCATCTTAAGTGCAGAAAAAACGTCAGTCTTGTTGGGTTCATTCTTTTAGTTTCCAAGAGTACTTGTTCCAGAAAAGGTTCCTCCTAAACACTGGAATTACCTGAATTACTTATGGTGATATGTCCTTTGTAAAAAATTATATACCTCCTGGAATTTTTTTCTAGAATTTTTATTCTAAATAAATTACATAAGGCCAAACAAAATTAAATAATTGATTGTCAGGCAGTGTTTTTTAAAACGAATGCAGGAGGGCAGTTTTTATTTTTATTTTTTATTCCCAATGGAATGGTTACCGGTGCCTAAAATCCAGTTGTGAGAGCCTAAAATTAAATACCAGAGTTTCCTTCCATGTTGATTTCATGGATAGTTTTTATTGGAACAGTAATCATACAACAGAAAGTCAATATTGAAAAACTAAAATGGAGATATAAAATAATAAGAGTTTTTTTAAATGAATAATACTCTTATTATTTTTTATTTCCATTTTATTGAGCACTATCACAAAATTGAGCATAAATCATTTTGTAACCTTACGGTTTCCGAACTTTAATTTACTTGGAATTTCTTAGAAAATAACTACAGTCACGATTAGCCATTGTGCATAAGTATGTGACCTTAAACACCAATAAATAAATAATTAGAAAATAACTTGCATCTTTCCGAATTTTCCATAAAATATCACACTGTTATAATTTATTAACAACTAATTATTCTAATTTCCCAATAAATATCTTGTTTACAGGTGTAAACTTGATTCAAAACAGTTAATCCGGCATGGAAATCAACGTGAGTTCTTGAGATTATGGCAAACATTCCTACGATGCCTGACACCAGAGTAACGTCCCTTGAGTGACAATAACAATACTCTATCAATGTATACGACATATTACATCGCAAAGCACGATGCGATGCCAAAAAAATCACACCCTTTGATGGTTTTATACCTTTTGAATTTTTCCTCCAAAATAAATATGACAAATGCAGGCCAAAAAAATGAATGCGCTGCTGCCTGAGAATCAAAAGATTAATTTTGTTTGGTCTGAACAAGTTTTTTTTTTCTCTTTATTTCTCTCAGTTTTGGTAAGTTATTCATATGTGAGACAACTTCATAATGGAGCAATCATGCATAAACTCATTATTCATGAAACTCCTTTTACCTCACTTCTCCCTGTTTTCAGTTGTCTTCTCCCTGAAGTCTATAGACCAATTTACCCATTTTGCTGTCACTGATCTCAGGGCTGCACTTAAAATTGCAATTCAAGTTTTCACACTTTTTTCTTCCAAAAGATAACTTGTGGTCCCTTGTGGGATCAAGTTTGTTGAACTTGTTTCTGTCAGTAGGCCGTGAGCTATGTGCGGAAAGTAGAAACATGAAAAATTTTAATTAATTAGAAAAGTGTAATGTGTCAACTACTTGTCAGGTTAGTCAAAGGGTTGACAATGATTTAAAACTTTCGGAATATGCACTGAAGACATTTCTTAAACTGTAAGGTATTTTTTTCTTTTCCAGTGATATTGTAGGGTTTACTGCGATAGCCAAAAATAGTACACCATTACAAGTGGTGGATTTGTTGAATGATTTGTACACAACATTTGATTCCATCTTAGATACATATGATGTCTATAAAGTCGAGACAATTGGAGATGCATGTAAGTATATGTATTGTTATAAAGCATTTCTGTACTGCTCACACATTACTTTTAGAACACAAATTGAAACTAGAGGTACTGTGATCACCACCCTATCATTAGGAGTTATTCAATGTAAGTCATCTGCTGCCCATTCACCAGCCTATAAAAAATGCAGTATAATAACCACTTCTTAATGGCAGTCTGTCTCTTGGATATGTGTATTCTATCAGTACACATTGTCTCAATGAGTGCCTTGTATCTTGCACCTGAATTTTACTGAAACACTATTACACACCTGTTACTTTTCTTCCAGTTCCATATTTACAAGTCTGTATCGAATGCGTGTTCCATATGGATTTCCATTGATGGATTATTTTTCCAAGTGAGAAAATGGATCCATCAAAAGAACTAAACTCTGCCCATTTCTGTAATCAACCAATAAAAATGTCGCATTTTGACCCCGATCACTTCGGAAGCAGCGATGACAGCCAATAAAACCAACTCTTCGGTCAGTAAATACCAAAAGAGTTTTAAAGTTTGAAATTTTCTATGTATGATATTTGAATTTTTAAATTAATGGATTCTATGTTAATGCGGCTTGTAATAAACACAGAATGCCACAATTTGTAAATACATTCATCAATATGACACTCATGTCATCGTAGAGGGATAGAACTCAAGACTGTGCCTCTCATTCTATTCTTCCGTGCTGGTACCCGTGCCATATTGATGAATTCATTCACACATTGTTCTGTTTATGTATAACATCCATGACAAACTTTGTTTACATTATTACACTACAAGTTTCAGTTTACCAGTAAGTAGATGTGGGATGGATGTTATTGTAAGTTTGTTCAACCATTGTCAGATCCCTAAATCAAGACTTGAAGCAGGTTGGTCGCTAGATAATCCACTGTCTCTTGTTAGTACTCCCAATACTAGTATGCTAAAGGCAATTTCCTTTGCAGTAAGTATACTGGAAGTGGTAATGACCTGCTGTCGATACAGTGTCTTTATCTGGTCTATCAATGTGGTGGCATGGTGAACACTACCATATACCTTCCATTTAATACTCAGTTTCATCACACTCACTGATCACATTGTTATACAGGAGAGCAGAAGCCAGTTTGTGGGGCAAATTATAGTACACGGGGAAAATCCTGACATCAGAAGTGGCATCAATCAGGGACCTGTAAGATAAGCAATATCACTTCGATCACACAATCTAGTCACATATAAATCACAAATTCAGTTCATAACTTGAAAATAAGAGAAATCTTCTTTTATATAATAATAATACTTTATTGCACAACCAAAAAATAAGAAGTGGTATGGCACTACAAACTACACAAAGCAAAGTAAACCGACACAAGTCAATATTCATGAACAGTATGCCTCATGATGCCCAGACCTGTTACATGGGTAACATGAGGGTAAAAATAATGTAGCTCTTTACTAGTTAAATACTCAGATATTATGCCAAAGTCTGTGTGTACATCATGCACACAAGTAGCTCCTTGCTAGTTAAATGAAGAGCTTTGTCAAAGTCTGAACATCAAGCACACAAGTAAATTTAAAGAAACATGCCGTTACTATCACTCGTCAACACTTGACTGATCTTCATTACAGATGGGTGACGTATCACTTGCCTCCGATTTGCTCTTTGAGAGGCATCCCAAACCGCCTGTACTGCTGTTTCAGTAGTTAAAATGCTATTTCAGGTTCATATTACGCGTCGCATTGAAACAACGACCTGCATACCGACGGTTAAATCATCATTTATTTTGCCTGAGAGTAGTTTCCGCAATATACTGTCTGAGTGATAACATTACTTCCAGGTCAGTACTTTGAAAAAGTATGTGAGTTTTTTCTATCGTTGAACGATTACAAAAAGTAGGGTATGTTTTTGAAACTGTTCGGAAGAGTCTATCACGCATCGTGGAGTATTGAGAACAGGAATATAAAACGTGAATTTCGTTTTCAACTTGATTCGTGTTACACTATTTACAGAATCTCATCTCAGGTGGAATGGGGTTAGGCTTATGGTAACGGCCTCTCTGTATCTCGAGTTGATGGGTTCCTATTCGAAATTGAGTGAGAAGCATTCTCTGTTCAATAGGGAGTGTGTCAAGATAAAGTTCTCTGTTATACAGGTTTTTGACGGTGTAATATAAGTCCAACTTTTTATTTTCATATTTATTCCTACTGTTCTTATCATACTTCCACGTTGATATATAATTATCCTGCAGCCTCCGTTTAAGTTGTTTTGCAAATTGCAGAGATGCTCCAGACGGGTCAAGCAAAACTTCATAAAAACCACATTCCGAAAGAATTGTTTTTATAATGTTTGTGCACTGGTGTCCCTGTTTTTCCATTTCCGAAAAAGCCAATGTCAAGAGTGGGTTCAGGTTAGAGGTGTTAGCCTTAATCAAGTTCATAACTAGCACCGTTTTCATGGTTATGGTCAACGGGTACCTCCCAAGCTCCGCTAACACCGCTTTATTGGAGGGTGTACCTGAAGAATGCTTTTACAGAATTTCAGTTGGATGGATTCAATATATTCGCAATCATTTCGAATTGCCTGTTCACCCCAAGCCTCACATCCATATAGGAGTATCGGTTTAATTAGTGAATCAAACAGTTTTTCTCTTACACATGTCTTATCTTTCAACACATGCAAAAAAAGTTTCTGTAACTTAAAGTAAGCCTTTAATGCCTTTGCTCGTAAACTAATAACGGCATCTGCAAAACTCCCCGAGGCTGTTAGGTTAGGTAGGTGTAATTTGTCACCGCCTGCAAATGTTGATCGCTACACAGAAAAAAAACCTACCAATTTCCTACCCGCTTTATTAAATATTAAAACTTTAGTTTTCTGTTGATTTATGGTGAGTCTCCATTGTTTGCAGTACTGAGACAATGAGTCGATTGCATTTTGTTGCCCAGCCTCGGAAGTGGAGAGCAGAACTAAATCATCCGCATACTGCAAACATGGGAGTTCAGCTCCTTGAATTTCGGGAATATCGTGTTTGGCGCGACTGATGTGCTTCGGGATATCATCAAGAAAGGTGTTAAACAATAACGGACTTAAATTATTCCCTTGCATCACACCTACCGAGTTATTAAATTTTTCAGAGAGAATGTGTACTGCTTTGACGCGTAATGTATTGTGAGTGAACATGGCTTTGATGGAGTTGTAGAGATTTCCACCAACTCCTTTCTGGAGGACCTTGTAGAACATGCCCTCTCTCCAAACTCTATCAAATGCTTTATCAAAATCAATAAAGCAAGCATATAATGTCCTGTTTTGATTGAAAATTTTACTGATCAGGCTTTTAATTACAATGATGTGATCCGACGTTTTGTGACCTTTCCAAAAACCTGCTTCATAAACATTTGAAGAGTCATTATTCGACAGAAACAAAGTTATCCGCTCAGGTTACTAATATACAATTTTCCAATATTACTGGTAATTGTGATACCACAAAACTGATCAGGATGGTTTGCATTGGCAGCCTTGGGTATTGAAATGATATACCCTTCGGACCATTTAGCCGGGAAAGTGCCATTACGTAACACTAAGTTAAAAAGTTTAGTTAGCACCAGGGCAATTAGCGATTTTACAGATTTAATCATTTCATTCTTTATGCCATCAAGACCTGCAGATTTACCTGTCTCTAATCTTGATATCGCAGCGCTAACCTCACTTTCGGATATGCTAAAATCTAGTGAGGTTTTATGATGAGAAGGCTTTTCCATTCGTTCTAACTGTTCAGTAACTTATAATAATAATAATAATAATGATAATATACACATTTATATAGCGCCATAATTATAGTTCAGAAGATATAGAACCATATTCTAAGGCGCTGTACATGTTACTTAGCTCATGCAAATATACAAACGGAATATATACAGTATCTTACAATCCAGAACATCACTTACAGGCTTTTTGAAACAGGTATGTTTTGAGATCTTTCTTGAAAAGGTTGACATTTGACAGTCTTTTTAGGTGTTCTGGTAAATTATTCCACAAGTGAGGGCCAGCAAATGAGAATGACCCATCTCCAAATGCCTTACACCTATGTTTTGGAACGTGTAGCAGCATTTTACTATTGGACCTCAGGTTGTATTGACACACATTCTTGGTATTAAGGAGTTCTTCTAAGTAGGCTGGTGAAATGTTGTTTTGTGTCTTAAAAACTAATAATAAAGTATTGAAAATTATTCTCTACTTGACTGGAAGCTAGTGCATATCCCTCAGAACAGGAGTGATGTGTTGAGATCGTGATATCCTACTTACCACTCTGGCTGATGCATTTAGTACCATCTGCAGGCGAGAGTACTGATATTGTGGAAGGTTGAACAGTAAGGCATTACAATAAACCAAATGTGAAGTTATAAAGGCATGAATTAGGGTTTTTGTTGAGTCTTTGGTGAGGAACTGTCTTATCTGTTTAACTTTGTATAGACCTCTGAAAGCCTTATTGCACATATTTGTAACATGTGTGTCCATAGACATGGTAGAGTCGAAGAAGGCACCAAGATTACGTACACTGTTACTTGCACTGATGGCGGAATCTCCTACCTTCACTGAATTGATGTCAACTTTAGTGAGTTGTTGTCGTGAACCAATTATTAGGAATTCAGTCTTATAGTCCAGGCACATTAGACATAAAAATGAGAAAGTAAGGAAAAAAATCGGAGAAAGCTGATTTTTTTATATGTTTCCGGGACACACATTGCGGATAAAGTGTGAAAAGTCCCCGCGAATCCGAGTTGAGCTTTTTTAGTTATAGCGTTTTTTTGATGAAAAAAAAAATTTTTAAAAAAATTCGACCCAGCTCCATATTTCTCATTCTTATTCGCCTTAGTAGGGTGAGAATCATAAATATCGTGCTGAATTATATTGAGAATACATATCCCCAACAGAAAATGCCAACTTTGTACCAATCCTCACACTCCATGGTGAAATATTCACGAAAATGTACAAAATTACGAAAAAAAATGTATTGTTTTCATACACACAACGGTACACAACGTCCATTAAATCAAATCTACGACTACTTTGGGAGTTAAATTATATATCAAAAATTGCAGAAAAGCAGTGGCTTTATAATGATATATAACAATAGTCATTTATTCCATAATGAACTGGTGAAACGTGTGAAATATTAACCATACCCCCTAAACTCAAATTCAAACGGCATCGACTTTTCTCATTCAAATACCGTATTATAGCATCATTGTTTCAATTTCCATGTTCGATTAAATCACATAATTGGTTCGATTATGGCTGGTAGCGGCTTGGATGAACTTTGGGGGACTGTTTATGCTGGTGGGTCAATCCATCATTTGATCAGTGGTCATGCATATTCAAGAGCAGTTCGTGCCCATTTGCTAACACAATTTGCCATTACAAAACTTGTGTTTGAAGAAAGCCGAACACTAGATAACATAGACTGCACAGAAGTCAATGAAATATTCTGTGGACTTGCCAGAGGTGACTGTACAACAGCTGACGCTGTCAATCAAGAAAGTGTCAACCATCTACTGTCAAAATTACACGAACTGCTCCAGAATGCGTCCGTAGGATGCACAGGAAAGCTTTGGGTACAATACTACGAGCAAATAGGTCTTCTCCAGTTGTTCTTGAGAGCAGAGCGCACAGGCGACTGGGAACTCCACACATATTGTGTTCGCAATATGATTCCAGTATTTCACGCAGGTGGTCATATGCAAAAAGTTCTCATCTCTATTTGCAGCAGATGAATGAGGTAACAGAAATAATGCAACAGGATGATTTGAAGTTGTTCACTGAGAAAGGTTACTTTACCATAAGACGCTCAGATAAATTCTGGGACGGGATATATTCTGATCAGACCATAGAGCAGTGTTTAATGAGAATGTTCAAGCTCCCTGGTGGTCTCACACATGGCAGGGGAATAACCGATAGCACTGTTGCGAAATGGGTACATGGACTACCTCTTTGCCTTCCGATATGTAATGCTCTTGAAAATTTTGTTCATGTTCACACTGGTCATGGCGAACAACATCGGGATCTCCGTCAAAGTTCACAATTGACTGATGCCAATGATATCACCAAATTATTGAACTGGCTCAGAGTGCATTCCCCCTTTCAGAATAGAGATCCACTACAATTAGTCTCTATAGCGACCGGGCTTGTGGCCGACGAAACTGTGAACTGTGACCAAGTTCGCAAAATTGGTGAATGTTGCGTATCAAATGTTGTAAGCAAAACGTTCAACAGCATCAAACTACGACGTGTTGACACTGTGAAGTCTTTCGCATCGATGGCAAATAGCATCAAAGTCCGTGGAAGTAAGGTAGTGATTGCCCCCACAATTCTGTTCAACCGCATCACATGTGTTATTCAGTCACAAGCAGAGATGGAAGAGTATCTCAAATATGAACTCGCCCCGAAACCACCAGCATTGTTTGCTTCTGCTGGAATGAGGAAGACACAGAAAAGCACGCTCGGTAAGATCCTCAAAACATACGGTTCCGAGCAAACTAAAATCCCAGAACATTCTCTGTTTGTTGTAGATGGTGGATTTTTATTGAGGGCAGTTGTATGGCCTAAACAGTCGTCATATAAGGACATATGTACATCATATTCCAATTATCTAGTGAGACATTTTGGGGCGAACGTCGTGGTTGTTTTTGATGGTTATGCTTGTACAATGTCGACAAAGGGCATGGTTTAAGCCCGTAGATCTAAAGACAGGTATTCCATTGATATCAATATCTCACCCGAGTTACCAGCCCCCACACCCCAATCCGATTTCCTTGCAAATGCCAAGAACAAAACCCAACTGATCGATCTTCTAATGCAGGAGCTATCTGCTATCAATATTCAGTCCAAGCAGGCCGAGGCTGATGCTGATGTACTGATAGCCGAAACTGCACTTGACATCGCTCAAGATGACAACAATGTTGTCGTTGTGGGAACAGACACAGACTTGTTAGTCATTCTTACCTCTCGAGTTCAACCGGGATGTAATATTCACATGATGTATTCCATTACCCCAAACTTACTAGTTTCAGTTAGTGAAATAGCAACCAAAATGGGTGACCATAGAAGCAACCTCCTTGTAGCACATTCTATAAGTGGTTGTGACACTACTTCTGCACTCTTTCGAGTTGGTAAGAAGAAAGTATTCAGTACAATTGTCTCCGATGTTACTAGCGACTCACAACAGTATGTCAACACAATTTTGGCGGATGACAGTACACCAAGTGCAGTAGCCGCTGCCGGGGAACAACTTCTCCTGATCTTATACGGGAGTAAAACTGTTTCCTCTCTCGACCAATATAGATATGTCACTTACAAGCGTTATGTAGCAAAATCTAAACTGAATAAACACATCGACCTAGCCTCACTCCCACCAAGCAGCGATGCTGCACAACAACATGTCTACAGATGTTATCTCCAGGTCCAACAATGGCTGGGCACTTCGCTTCCTCCGACGGATTGGGGGTGGTCGCTAGACAATGGACTTCTTGTACCGACTGTAGCCACAAAGCCATGTGCCCCCGATAACCTACTGAATCTGATCAGTTGTGGTTGCAAGAGTGCTTGTACAAAAAGGTGTGGGTGTAAGAAGGCAGGACTCTCTTGCTCAGGTTTGTGTAATTGCAGTTCGGATTCTTGTAACAACCACAGAAACACTGTCCTGTCGGAAATTTCTGAGTTCGATGAATAATATGTATATAGGTCATGTCATTTCTGTATATAGCTTTGATAATAGTCAATGTAACTTAATCCATGTTGATTGATTTGTACATTCTGTAAATATTATTTATTGATTTTTGTACATTCTGTAAATGTTATTTATTGATCTAATGCTGCCAGACACAGATGTGTCTGTACGGTCCCAAGCCCGAAATAGTTGAGTTCTCATGCTGACAAATTTTATGCCAAAAGGGGAACTCGGCCAGAGCAGAGGGGGTCTTCCATAATGTCTATTTTGTAAGCAATGATAAAAGTCTTCAAATGGTGGTGGATTTTTTATCGTCTGTCCAACTAACATCCCGTTCTGTACTACGACCCTTTGGGCAAATCCGTTAGGAAAATCGTCATTTTTTGCATAAATCCGATACTTTTTTGTGAATTTTCAATAATTTTTCGCAGAAATTGTCACAGAATGCACATTTTCCTCTAGGTAAATGTATATTAGACATTATGTAGCTCGAAATACGCGTAAACAAAAAATACAGTTAGATCAATTCGAGGTTACAAAGTTCGTGCGATTTTTTTTTATTTTTTTCAAACGCGTTTTCGAAAAAAGGCTGTAGAAAAAAAAGCTCAACTGGGATTTTAGGGGACTTTTGTCTAATCGTTCAGTGACATGTACTCGACATTCCCTGAAAAAATCAGCTTTCTCCGATTTTTTTCCCTAGTGAAACCTAATGTTCTTGGGCTATTATTATTTATCATTAATTTGTTTGAAACCATCCATGTGCGAATGTCCGAAATACATGATTCAGTAGTTTCTAGAGCTTTAGTTTGATCCTTGATTGATGGTCGAAAAGAGAAATAGACCTGTGTGTTATCAGCATAACCATGGATGTCAGGCTGGTGAGATTCAATGATCATGAACATTTTTTAAATATAGAATAGAAACAGAACAGGACCAAGGCAACTGCCCTGTGGGACTCCACATTCAAGATGGAAGTCTTTTGACAGATTACCGTTTATTGATACATGCTGCTGTCTATTCTTGAGGTATGATGATAGCCAGGTAGCAGCAACACCATTAAGTCCAAAATCAGAATTCATTGTCTCTAGCAGAGTTTTATGACAAACAGTGTCAAAAGCAGCACTAAGGTCTAAAAGAACAAGCAATGTTACCCTTCCAGACTCAATATTAAGGAGGATGTAATTCTGAACCTTGAGTAATTCCGTTTCATTTGCGTGAAATTTTCTGAATCCAGACGTGTTGGCAGGTAACGGAACATGCATATCACTATGTAACATTAGTTGGTCAATTGCGGCTTTTTCACACAGCTTAGAGATGAACGGTAAGTTACTCACTGGTCGGAAGTTTTTAAACACAAGTTCCGCACCTTGTTTCTTCAGAAGAGTATTAACAAATGCTATTTTCCACGCATCAGGCACATATCCTTCCAGCAGAGACATGTTGATCATTTTTGTGATTACAGGAGCCAAAGAGTCTACACATGATTTGACAATAGATGTTGACATTGGGTCGAGTTGACATGAGGCATTTGAGGATTCTTTTATTAATTTGGTTACCTCGTGGATTTCTAAAGGTCGAAAAGTTGAAAGCTCTTTTTCTTATGGTGTCTGTTTGATGTCAATTTTGTCTACATTTATGTTCTTAATTTTTTCCTGAATTAATTTTATTTTTTGGATGAAGAATTCGCCAAATTGATCAGCTAGCTTTGATGGATCATCGTATGGTGGAAATGACACACTTTGTTTTTCTGTACACAGATTTTTAACAACTTTAAACAGTATTTTGCTGTCACCATTACAAGCTTCAACACATGTTGTGTAGTAAGATTTTCTGGCATCTTTTAGTTTGTTGGAGAACTGATTGCAAATAGTCTTATATGCTGCTTCCTCATTGTAAGATTTAGATCTTTCCCACTCTTGCTTTCGATGATTAGCTTTCAGAGTTCTCAGTTCATTGGTAAACCAGGGTATGCTTGCGCAAATAATTAATGTTTTTGTTTTCAGAGGGGCATGCTTATCCAGTAGAAAAGACAATGTGTTGTTGTATGATTTTGCCAGATCATCCAGGTTAGCACACTGAAAATTACACAAATCTGATTTTTCGATGTCAGATTTAAGCTTGTTAATGTCAATTTGAGTGAATTTTCGGAGTGTTACTTCTTTACGTGTCAGTGACGGTTTTCGAACACCTAGTGTGCACTCAACAAATGAATGGTCAGATAATCTAAAAAAAAAAAAGCGACATCAAAGGCACCCGTTGACTGCGGATTAAAAAACTGTGTAATGATTTTTCCAATCCTGTAAAGGTATATGACTAGAACAACCATCCCTGTCATTCAGGTTATCTTGCAGTTTTGATATTGTGTCCCAAAATAATTTAGGATTGCTATTATGCATACTGTCTAACTGTTTGATAATATTTTCTTTATACTGAGATTTGCGACATTTCAGCTTTCTCTCATATTTTTGCTTGAAAACATAATATCTACCGTGCAATATGTGGTCATTGTGATATTTTTGAAATAATTGACGATGATAGATAAACCGTTTACGCATTTCCTGACAGCTACTGTCATACCAAGGGGGCGCGGTGGCTCAGTTGGTAGAGGTGCTGGCTGCAAGCCGAGAGGTCCTCGGTTCGAATCCCACCTGCGGCAACCGCGTTGTGTCCTTGGGCAAGACACTTCACCCCGATTGCCTACATGGGGGCACGATGACGCTGTGTACTGAGGCATACTGCACGTCGATGGTGCGCATGTCTTCAACCAATCTAACCCTGCCTGTGCTGCGGTGCAGAGTTCAGAGTTACGATGTTGGAGAGCTGACAGCTGCTCGTCGTTGCTTGGTGGTTCTCTCCGGGTACTCCGGCTTCCTCCACCCGTAAAACTGTCACGGTCACGATTAGCCATTGTGCATAAGTATGTGACCTTAAACACCAATAAATAAATAAATAACTGTCATACCAAGGTTTGGGTGGTTTACATTTCCCAGAGGATTTCTAACGATAGTGCCTTACTCACAAACAACGCTTCGAGATATCATGAAGAATATCCTCAAACTTGCTCAAGCCTTCATGAGAACTAGAAAAGTCAGTTTGCAAGAAAGCTCCAATTTTCGCACACGATGAGGCTGATTTAAATGCATGCACATACTTTTCTTTGTCTAAATCAGTCCAAACATGGTCTGAAGGAAATGACTCACCATGGCTAGACTTTTTCTCACAAGAAAAAGATAGTTTTAATATATGCCAGATTGGGCAATGGTCAGAGAGGATATTGAGCGGGTTCACCTTAAACACAGGCACACACCCAAGAAGTGACTCGCTGACAATTGCTTAATCTACTGTAGCTTTCCCATTGTATTGATATGGTGTGTATTCACCCAATGAATCACCGACTTTCCTGCCATTGAGAATCCTAATGCCAGCTTGAATACAAAAGTCAAGTAATTTCCGACCCTGTGTATCAATTTGGCCTGCATCCCTACTTTGCCATTTTTGGCATTTGTCAGGCTTGTATGACGAGTAAAGGGGTATGGCATTTACTGTGCTGTCATCCAGTTTAAAATCAGGATTATCCTTTGTTCTACAGTTCAAGTCACCATGGAGGATAATACTTCCGCGAGAACTGTAATACAGGTTTTCCTTACTTATTACTTCCAGCGTATTAAATTTCGAGCCTGGCTGGAATAAAGACGAGTTCTTTGGAAGACAGTATGCCTGACAAATATAGATGTCACGATCTGTCATGAAAAATTTACGATCGAGTTTCAGCCAAATTGCATCTTCACTTTCTGACGGAATGAATTTTATCCCGGAGGCTATATTGTTCCGAACGTAGACTATCACCCCACCCTTTTCACTTATGACATTGTGTGCTTGAGTAATGAACATACCCGTCTACGGAGACAACACTATCAGTTTGGGTCCACTAAACTTATGATATCAAACCTTTCTATAACATTCAGAAATTCTACACTTTTTAATTTGTTGTCTCCGAGCTTGTTTTTTAAAACCCTGTATATTCCAGGAGCAAAGTTTTATATCATTCATGTGTTTCATAGATGGCTAATAGTCAATTGATTCATGGACTGTGAGAGAACTGTTGCATCTGTTGGCACTTCTTGAGTAATTCCGATAACAGAATATTCATTAAGTCACTGTCTGGAGAAAATGCTGGAGCTGAACTGTTGTGCCAGTTATCATACTTCTTCATTCTAACACCTCTCGTTGAATTTCTTTGATTTCCATACTTCACCGGGGAGGCACGGTTAGACAAGTATGATGGAATTGACTCTCGTCTGCCTACATGTGGCAATTTAAGTAGCCTTTTAACGTGGGTAGCTAGCTTTCTGATACCTCTGTCATTTAGGTGGAGATTGTCATAAAAGAAGCATGCTTCCCTGTTATTAGCTCACCTGACTGAAAGGCAGGGTGAGCTTTTCTTATCACTCTTCGGCCGTCGTCCGTCCGGCCGTCGTCCTGCGTGAAGGTGGTGTTTGAGCCTCTTTCTCCTAAACCACTGGCCACATTTTAATTAAATTTCATGTAAGTAGTGGTTATATAGGGGCATTTTGATTTTTATGCAAATTAGGTTTCGGCTCATACTGAGCAGAGGGGTGTGGAAAAAATGGCCAAATTTTTTGAAAACCTTCTTCTAATGAACCACCAGTTGCAGAGACTTGATATAAGGTATACAGAGTCCTTTTGAGGTTTAGAATCAAGTTTGTTCAAGAGAAGTTTGTTGGGCATTATTTGCCTTCGTTATGGGAGGGGGAAAAATTTTGGCCATGCCTAAAATTTCTATTTTCTGAACCGTCAGGTCGATTTGAACCAAATTTGATATAAGATGATAATGGGTCATAAGTAGTTGATTGATGCAAAAAAAAAATTTCTCATTGCCCCGTGGGAACCTCGGGAGCTAAAAATAGGAAAAACCTTAAAACTGCCATATCTCCAAAACTACACGGCACAGAGAATTCTTATTTTGTATAAAGCTTACTTTTATCCAGTAGAATAGAATGGTTTAAAAAAATCCCTATCGGTTTGATCACAAGGTACTTTTTTCAGGACCTGAGTCAGCACTTTTTAACACTCTAGGCAATGGGAAAAACATTAAAAAATCTTCTCCAGATCCAGCAGGCAGAATCTTTGAATATTTGGTATGCAACATTGTGGGGTGGATCTGATTGAAGTTTGTTGAAATCGGCTCCCTGGATTCGTATTTGAGCTCACTATAGAAGCCCGAATTCGAACTTAGTGCATTTCAGGAAAATTTCTTAAAAAATCTTCTCCACATCCAGCAGGCAGAATCTTTTGATATTTGGCATACAACATTGTGGGGTGGATCTGATTCAAGTTTGTTCAAATCAGCGCCCTGGGTTTATATTTGGGCTCAGTATCGAAGCTCGAATTCAAACTTAGTGCATTTCAGTCAAATTTCTTAAAAAATCTTCTTCTCCAGATCCAGCAGGCAGAATCTTTCGATATTTGGTATGCTACATTGTGGGGTGGATCTGATTCAAGTTTGTTCAAATCGGCACCGTGGATTCATATTTGGGCTCACTATAGAAGCCCGAATTCGAACTTAGTGCATTTCAGGCAAATTTCTTCAAAAATCTTCTCCAGATCCAGCAGGCAGAATCTTTTGATATTTGGTATGCAACATTGTGGGGTGGATCTAATTCAAGTTTGTTCAAATCGGCCCCCTGTGTTCATATTTGGGCTCTGTATAGAAGCTCGAATTCGAACTTAGTGTATTTCAGGCAAATTTCTTAAAAATCTTCTCCAGATCCAGCAGGCAGAATCTTTTGATATTTGGTATGCAACATTGTGGGGTGGGTCTGATTCAAGATTGTTCAAATCGGCCCCCTGGGTTTATATTTGGACTCAGTATAGAAGCTGGAATTCGAACTTAGTGCATTTCAGGCAAATTTCTTAAAAAAATCTTCTCCAGATCCAGCAGGCAGAATCTTTTGATATTTGGTATGCAACATTGTGGGGTGGATCTGATTCAGGTTTGTTCAAATCGGCCCCCTGGATTCATATTTGGGCTCAATATAGACGCCCGAATTCGAACTTAGTGCATTTCAGGCAAATTTCTTAAAAAATCTTCTTCTCCAGATCCAGCAGGCAGAATCTTTTGATATTTGGTATGCAACATTGTGGGGTGGATCTGATTCAAGTTTGTTCAAATCGGCCCCCTGGGTTTATATTTGGGCTCAGTGTAGAAGCTCGAATTCGAACTTAGTGCATTTCAGGCAAATTTCTTAAAAAATCTTCTTCTCCAGATCCAGCAGGCAGAATCTTTTGATATTTGGTATGCAACATTGTGGGGTGGATCTGATTCAAGTTTGTTCAAATCGGCCCCCTGGGTTTATATTTGGGCTCAGTGTAGAAGCTCGAATTCGAACTTAGTGCATTTCAGGCAAATTTCTTAAAAAATCTTCTCCAGATCCAGCAGGCAGAATCTTCTGATATTTGGTATGCAACATTGTGGGGTGGATCTGATTCAAGTTTCTTCAAATCGGCCCCCTGGATTCATATTTGGGCTCACTATAGAAGCCCGAATTCGAACTTAGTGCATTTCAGGCAAATTTCTTCAAAAATCTTCTTCTCCAGATCCAGCAGGCAGAATCTTTTGATATTTGGTATGCAACATTGTGGGGTGGATCTGATTCAAGTTTGTTCAAATCAGCCTCCCTGGGTTTTTATTTGGGCTCAGTATAGAAGCTCGAATTTGAACTTAGTGCATTTCAGGCAAATTTCTTAAAAAATCTTCTTCTCCAGATCCAGCATGCAGCATCTTTTGATATTTGGTATGCAGCATTGTGGGGTGGATCTGATTCATGTTTGTTCCAATCGGCCCCCTGGATTCATATTTGGGCTCACTATAGAAGCCCGAATTCGAACTTAGTGCATTTCAGGCAAATTTCTTTAAAAATCTTCTTCTCCAGATCCAGCAGGCAGAATCTTTTGATATTTGGTATGCAACATTGTGAGGGTGGATCTGACTCAAGTTTGTTCAAATCGGCCCCCTGTGTTTATATTTGGGCTTAGTACAGAAGCTCGAATTCCAACTTAGTGTATTTCAGACAATTTCTTAAAAAATCTTCTCCAGATCCAGCAGGCAGAATCTTTTGATATTTGGTATGCAACATTGTGGGGTGGGTCTGATTCAAGATTGTTCAAATCGGCCCCCTGGGTTTATATTTGGGCTCAGTATAGAAGCTCGAATTCGAACTTAGTGCATTTCAGGCAAATTTCTTCAAAAATCTTCTTCTCTAGATCCAGCAGGCAGAATCTTTTGATATTTGGTATGCAACATTGTGGGGTAGATCTGATTCAGATTTGTTCAAATCGGCCCGGCCCCCTGGGTTTATATTTGGGCTCAGTATAGAAGCTCAAATTCGAACTTAGTGCATTTCAGGCAAATTTCTTCAAAAATCATCTTCTCCAGATCCATTAGGCAGAATCTTTTGATATTTGGTATGCAACTTTGTGGGGTGGATCTGATTCAAGTTTGTTCAAATCGGGCCCCTGGGTTTTTATTTGGGCTCACTATAGAAGCCCAAATTCGAACTTAGTACATTTCAGGCAAATTTCTTAAAAAATCTTCTTCTCCAGATCCAGCAGTCAGAATCTTTTGATATTTGGCATGCAACATTGTGGGGTGGATCTGATTCAAGTTTGTTCAAATCGGCCCCCTGTGTTTATATTTGGGCTCAGTATAGAAGCTTGAATTCAAACTTCGTGCATTTCAGGCAAATTTCTTCAAAAATCTTCTCCAGATCCAGCAGGCAGAATCTTTTGATATTTGGTATGCAACACTGTGGGGTGGGTCTGATTCAAGTTTGTTCAAATCGGCCCCTGGGTTTATATTTGGGCTCAGTATAGAAGCTCGAATTCGAACTTAGTGCATTTCAGGCAAATTTCTTCAAAAATCGTTTTCTCCAGATCCAGCAGGCAGAATCTTTTGATATTTGGTATGCAACATTGTGGGGTGGATCTGATTCAAATTTGTTCAAATCAACCCCCCGGATTCATATTTGCGCTCACTATAGAAGCCCGAATTCAAACTTAATGCGTTTCAGGCAAATTTCTTAAAAAATCTTCTTCTCCAGATCCAGCAGTCAGAATCTTTTGATATTTGGTATGCAACATTGTGGGGTGGGTCTGATTCAAATTTGTTCAAATCGGCCCCCTGGGTTTATATTTGGGCTCAGTATAGAAGCTCGAATTCGAACTTAGTGCATTTCAGGCAAATTTCTTCAAAAATCTTCTTCTCCAGATCCAGCAGGCAGAATCTTTTGATATTTGGTATGCAACATTGTGGGGTGGATCTGATTCAAGTTTGTTCAAATCGGCCACCTGGTTTTATATTTGGGCTCAGTATAGAAGCTCGAATTCGAACTTAGTGCATTTCAGGCAAATTTCTTAAAAAATCTTCTCCAGATCCATCAGGCAGAATCTTTTGATATTTGGTATGCAACATTGTGGGGTGGATCTGATTCAAGTTTGTTCAATTCGGCCCCCTGGATTCATATTTGGGCTCAATATAGACGCCCAAATTCGAACTTAGTGCATTTCAGGCAAATTTCTTAAAAAATCTTCTCCAGATCCAGCAGGCAGAATCTTTTGATATTTGGTATGCAACATTGTGGGGTGGATCTGATTCAAGTTTGTTCAAATCAGCCCCCTGGGTTTTTATTTGGCCTCAGTATAGAAGCTCGAATTCGAACTTAGTGCATTTCAGGAAAATTTCTTAAAAAATCTTCTTCTCCAGATCCAGCAGGTAGAATCTTCTGATATTTGGTATGCAGCATTGTGGGGTGGATCTGATTCAAGTTTGTTCAAATCGGCCCCCTGGATTCATATTTGGGCTCAATATAGAAGCCCGAATTCGAACTTATTGCATTTCAGGCAAATTTCTTCAAAAATCTTCTTCTCCAGATCCAGCAGGCAGAATCTTTTGATATTTGGTATGCAACATTGTGAGGGTGGATCTGATTCAAGTTTGTCCAAATCGGCCCCCTGTGTTTATATTTGGGCTCAGTACAGAAGCTCGAATTCGAACTTAGTGCATTTCAGGCAAATTTCTTTAAAACTCTTCTTCTCCAGATCCAGCAGACAGAATCTTTTTATATTTGGTATGCAACATTGAGGGGTGGATCTGATTCAAGTTTGTTCAAATTGGCCCCCAGGATTCATATTTGGGCTCACTATAGAAGCTCGAATTCGAACTTAGTGCATTTCAGGCAAATTTCTTAAAAAATCTTCTTCTCCAGATCCAGCAGGCAGAATCTTTTGATATTTGGTATGCAACATTGTGGAGTGGATCTGATTCGAATTTGTTCAAATCGGCCCCCTGGATTCATATTTGGCCTCACTATAGAAGCCCGATATCGAACTTAGTGCATTTGAGGCAAATTTTAAAAAAAAAATCATCTTCTCCAGATTCAGCAGGCAGAATCTTTTGATATTTGGTATGCAACATTGTGGGGTGGATCTGATTCAAGTTTGTTCAAATCGGCTCCCTAGATTCATATTTGGGCTCACTATAGAAGCTCGAATTCGAACTTAGTGCATTTCAGGCAAATTTCTTAAAAATCTTCTTCTCCAGATCCAGGAGGCACAATCTTTTGATATTTGGTATGCAACATTGTGGAGTGGATCTGATTCAAATTTGTTCAAATCGCCCCCCTGGATTCATATTTGGCCTCACTATAGAAGCCCGAAATCGAACTTAGTGCATTTGAGGCAAATTTCTTAAAAAAAATCATCTTCTCCAGATCCAGCAGTCAGAATCTTTTGATATTTGGCATGCAACATTGTGGGGTGGATCTGATTCAAGGTTGTTCAAATCGGCCCCCTGTGTTTATATTTGGGCTCAGTATAGAAGCTTGAATTCGAACTTCGTGCATTTCAGGCAAATTTCTTCAAAAATCTTCTCCAGATCCAGCAGGCAGAATCTTTTGATATTTGGTATGCAACATTGTGGGGTGGGTCTGATTCAAGTTTGTTCAAATCGGCCCCTGGGTTTATATTTGGGCTCAGTATAGAAGCTCGAATTCGAACTTAGTGCATTTCAGGCAAATTTCTTCAAAAATCTTCTTCTCCAGATCCAGCAGGCAGAATCTTTTGATATTTGGTATGCAACATTGTGGGGTGGATCTGATTCAAATTTGTTCAAATCAACCCCCTGTATTCATATTTGCGCTCACTATAGAAGCCCGAATTCAAACTTAATGCGTTTCAGGCAAATTTCTTAAAAAATCTTCTTCTCCAGATCCAGCAGTCAGAATCTTTTGATATTTGGTATGCAACATTGTGGGGTGGGTCTGATTCAAATTTGTTCAAATCGGCCCCCTGGGTTTATATTTGGGCTCAGTATAGAAGCTCGAATTCGAACTTAGTGCATTTCAGGCAAATTTCTTCAAAAATCTTCTTCTCCAGATCCAGCAGGCAGAATCTTTTGATATTTGGTATGCAACATTGTGGGGTGGATCTGATTCAAGTATGTTCAAATTGGCCCCCTGGGTTTATATTTGGGCTCAGTATAGAAGCTCGAATTCGAACTTAGTGCATTTCAGGCAAATTTCTTAAAAAAATCTTCTCCAGATCCAGCAGGCAGAATCTTTTGATATTTGGTATGCAACATTGTGGGGTGGATCTGATTCAGGTTTGTTCAATTCGGCCCCCTGGATTCATATTTGGGCTCAATATAGACGCCCGAATTCGAACTTAGTGCATTTCAGGCAAATTTCTTAAAAAATCTTCTTCTCCAGATCCAGCAGGCAGAATCTTTTGATATTTGGTATGCAACATTGTGGGGCGGATCTGATTCAAGTTTGTTCAAATCAGCCCCCTGGGTTTTTATTTGGGCTCAGTATAGAAGCTTGAATTCGAACTTAGTGCATTTCAGGAAAATTTCTTAAAAAATCTTCTTCTCCAGATCCAGCAGGTAGAATCTTCTGATATTTAGTATGCAGCATTGTGGGGTGGATCTGATTCAAGTTTGTTCAAATCGGCCCCCTGTGTTTATATTTGGGCTCAGTACAGAAGCTCGAATTCGAACTTAGTGCATTTCAGGCAAATTTCTTAAAAACTCTTCTTCTCCAGATCCAGCAGACAGAATCTTTTTATATTTGGTATGCAACATTGAGGGGTGGATCTGATTCAAGTTTGTTCAAATTGGCCCCCTGGATTCATATTTGGGCTCACTATAGAAGCTCGAATTCGAACTTAGTGCATTTCAGGCAAATTTCTTACAAAATCTTCTTCTCCAGATCCAGCAGGCAGAATCTTTTGATATTTGGTATGCAACATTGTGGAGTGGATCTGATTCAAATTTGTTCAAAACGGCCCCCTGGATTCATATTTGGCCTCACTATAGAAGCCCGAAATCGAACTTAGTGCATTTGAGGCAAATTTCTTAAAAAAAATCATCTTCTCCAGATTCAGCAGGCAGAATCTTTTGATATTTGGTATGCAACATTGTGGGGTGGATCTGATTCAAGTTTGTTCAAATCGGCTCCCTAGATTCATATTTGGGCTCACTATAGAAGCTCGAATTCGAACTTAGTGCATTTCAGGCAAATTTCTTAAAAAATCTTCTTCTCCAGATCCAGGAGGCACAATCTTTTGATATTTGGTATGCAACATTGTGGAGTGGATCTGATTCAAATTTGTTCAAATCGGCCCCCTGGATTCATATTTGGCCTCACTATAGAAGCCCGAAATCGAACTTAGTGCATTTGAGGCAAATTTCTTTAAAAAAATCATCTTCTCCAGATCCAGCAGTCAGAATCTTTTGATATTTGGCATGCAACATTGTCGGGTGGATCTGATTCAAGTTTGTTCAAATCGGCCCCCTGTGTTTATATTTGGGCTCAGTATAGAAGCTTGAATTCGAACTTCGTGCATTTCAGGCAAATTTCTTCAAAAATCTTCTCCAGATCCAGCAGGCAGAATCTTTTGATATTTGGTATGCAACATTGTGGGGTGGGTCTGATTCAAGTTTGTTCAAATCGGCCCCTGGGTTTATATTTGGGCTCAGTATAGAAGCTCGAATTCGAACTTAGTGCATTTCAGGCAAATTTCTTCAAAAATCTTCTTCTCCAGATCCAGCAGGCAGAATCTTTTGATATTTGGTATGCAACATTGTGGGGTGGATCTGATTCAAATTTGTTCAAATCAACCCCCTGGATTCATATTTGCGCTCACTATAGAAGCCCGAATTCAAACTTAATGCGTTTCAGGCAAATTTCTTAAAAAATCTTCTTCTCCAGATCCAGCAGGCAGAATCTTTTGATATTTGGTATGCAACATTGTGGGGTGGATCTGATTCAAGTTTGTTCAAATCGGCCACCTGGGTTTATATTTGGGCTCAGTATAGAAGCTCGAATTCGAACTTAGTGCATTTCAGGCAAATTTCTTAAAAAATCTTCTCCAGATCCAGCAGGCAGAATCTTTTGATATTTGGTATGCAACATTGTGGGGTGGATCTGATTCAAGTTTGTTCAATTCGGCCCCCCTGGATTCATATTTGGGCTCAATATAGACGCCCGAATTCGAACTTAGTGCATTTCAGGCAAATTTCTTAAAAAAATCTTCTTCTCCAGATCCAGCAGGCAGAATCTTTTGATATTTGGTATGCAGCATTGTGGGGTGGATCTGATTCAAGTTTGTTCAAATCGGCCCCCTGGATTCATATTTGGGCTCAATATAGAAGCCCGAATTCGAACTTATTGCATTTCAGGCAAATTTCTTCAAAAATCTTCTTCTCCAGATCCAGCAGGCAGAATCTTTTGATATTTGGTATGCAACATTGTGAGGGTGGATCTGATTCAAGTTTGTTCGAATTGGCCCCCTGTGTTTATATTTGGGCTCAGTACAGAAGCTCGAATTCGTACTTAGTGCATTTCAGGCAAATTTTTTAAAAACTCTTCTTCTCCAGATCCAGCAGACAGAATCTTTTTATATTTGGTATGCAACATTGAGGGGTGGATCTGATTCAAGTTTGTTCAAATTGGCCCCCTGGATTCATATTTGGGCTCACTATAGAAGCTCGAATTCGAACTTAGTGCATTTCAGGCAAATTTCTTAAAAAATCTTCTTCTCCAGATCCAGCAGGCAGAATCTTTTGATATTTGGTATGCAACATTGTGGAGTGGATCTGATTCAAATTTGTTCAAATCGGCCCCCTGGATTCATATTTGGCCTCACTATAGAAGCCCGAAATCGAACTTAGTGCATTTGAGGCAAATTTCTTTAAAAAAATCATCTTCTCCAGATCCAGCAGTCAGAATCTTTTGATATTTGGCATGCAACATTGTGGGGTGGATCTGATTCAAGTTTGTTCAAATCGGCCCCCTGTGTTTATATTTGGGCTCAGTATAGAAGCTTGAATTCGAACTTCGTGCATTTCAGGCAAATTTCTTCAAAAATCTTCTCCAGATCCAGCAGGCAGAATCTTTTGATATTTGGTATGCAACATTGTGGGGTGGGTCTGATTCAAGTTTGTTCAAATCGGCCCCTGGGTTTATATTTGGGCTCAGTATAGAAGCTCGAATTCGAACTTAGTGCATTTCAGGCAAATTTCTTCAAAAATCTTCTTCTCCAGATCCAGCAGGCAGAATCTTTTGATATTTGGTATGCAACATTGTGGGGTGGATCTGATTCAAATTTGTTCAAATCAACCCCCTGGATTCATATTTGCGCTCACTATAGAAGCCCGAATTCAAACTTAATGCGTTTCAGGCAAATTTCTTAAAAAATCTTCTTCTCCAGATCCAGCAGGCAGAATCTTTTGATATTTGGTATGCAACATTGTGGGGTGGATCTGATTCAAGTTTGTTCAAATCGGCCACCTGGGTTTATATTTGGGCTCGGTATAGAAGCTCGAATTCGAACTTAGTGCATTTCAGGCAAATTTCTTAAAAAATCTTCTCCAGATCCAGCAGGCAGAATCTTTTGATATTTGGTATGCAACATTGTGGGGTGGATCTGATTCAGGTTTGTTCAATTCGGCCCCCCTGGATTCATATTTGGGCTCAATATAGACGCCCGAATTCGAACTTAGTGCATTTCAGGCAAATTTCTTAAAAAATCTTCTTCTCCAGATCCAGCAGGCAGAATCTTTTGATATTTGGTATGCAACATTGTGGGGTGGATCTGATTCAAGTTTGTTCAAATCAGCCCCCTGGGTTTTTATTTGGGCTCAGTATAGAAGCTCAAATTCGAACTTAGTGCATTTCAGGAAAATTTCTTAAAAAATCTTCTTCTCCAGATCCAGCAGGTAGAATCTTCTGATATTTGGTATGCAGCATTGTGGGGTGGATCTGATTCAAGTTTGTTCAAATCGACCCCCTGGATTCATATTTGGGCTCAATATAGAAGCCCGAATTCGAACTTATTGCATTTCAGGCAAATTTCTTCAAAAATCTTCTTCTCCAGATCCAGCAGGCAGAATCTTTTGATATTTGGTATGCAACATTGTGAGGGTGGATCTGATTCAAGTTTGTTCGAATTGGCCCCCTGTGTTTATATTTGGGCTCAGTACAGAAGCTCGAATTCGAACTTAGTGCATTTCAGGCAAATTTTTTAAAAACTCTTCTTCTCCAGATCCAGCAGACAGAATCTTTTTATATTTGGTATGCAACATTGAGGGGTGGATCTGATTCAAGTTTGTTCAAATTGGCCCCCTGGATTCATATTTGGGCTCACTATAGAAGCTCGAATTCGAACTTAGTGCATTTCAGGCAAATTTCTTAAAAAAACTTCTTCTCCAGATCCAGCAGGCAGAATCTTTTGATATTTGGTATGCAACATTGTGGAGTGGATCTGATTCAAATTTGTTCAAATCGGCCCCCTGGATTCATATTTGGCCTCCCTATAGAAGCCCGAAATCGAACTTAGTGCATTTGAGGCAAATTTCTTAAAAAAAATCATCTTCTCCAGATTCAGCAGGCAGAATCTTTTGATATTTGGTATGCAACATTGTGGGGTAGATCTGATTCAAGTTTGTTCAAATCGGCTCCCTAGATTCATATTTGGGCTCACTATAGAAACTCGAATTCGAACTTAGTGCATTTCAGGCAAATTTCTTAAAAAATCTTCTTCTCCAGATCCAGGAGGCACAATCTTTTGATATTTGGTATGCAACATTGTGGAGTGGATCTGATTCAAATTTGTTCAAATCGGCCCCCTGGATTCATATTTGGCCTCACTATAGAAGCCCGAAATCGAACTTAGTGCATTTGAGGCAAATTTCTTTAAAAAAATCATCTTCTCCAGATCCAGCAGTCAGAATCTTTTGATATTTGGCATGCAACATTGTGGGGTGGATCTGATTCAAGTTTGTTCAAATCGGCCCCCTGTGTTTATATTTGGGCTCAGTATAGAAGCTTGAATTCGAACTTCGTGCATTTCAGGCAAATTTCTTCAAAAATCTTCTCCAGATCCAGCAGGCAGAATCTTTTGATATTTGGTATGCAACATTGTGGGGTGGGTCTGATTCAAGTTTGTTCAAATCGGCCCCTGGGTTTATATTTGGGCTCAGTATAGAAGCTCGAATTCGAACTTAGTGCATTTCAGGCAAATTTCTTCAAAAATCTTCTTCTCCAGATCCAGCAGGCAGAATCTTTTGATATTTGGTATGCAACATTGTGGAGTGGATCTGATTCAGATTTGTTCAAATCAACCCCCTGGATTCATATTTGCGCTCACTATAGAAGCCCGAATTCAAACTTAATGCGTTTCAGGCAAATTTCTTAAAAAATCTTCTTCTCCAGATCCAGCAGGCAGAATCTTTTGATATTTGGTATGCAACATTGTGGGGTGGATCTGATTCAAGTTTGTTCAAATCGGCCACCTGGGTTTATATTTGGGCTCAGTATAGAAGCTCGAATTCGAACTTAGTGCATTTCAGGCAAATTTCTTAAAAAATCTTCTCCAGATCCAGCAGGCAGAATCTTTTGATATTTGGTATGCAACATTGTGGGGTGGATCTGATTCAAGTTTGTTCAATTCGGCCCCCCTGGATTCATATTTGGGCTCAATATAGACGCCCGAATTCGAACTTAGTGCATTTCAAGCAAATTTCTTAAAAAAATCTTCTTCTCCAGATCCAGCAGGCAGAATCTTTTGATATTTGGTATGCAGCATTGTGGGGTGGATCTGATTCAAGTTTGTTCAAATCGGCCCCCTGGATTCATATTTGGGCTCAATATAGAAGCCCGAATTCGAACTTATTGCATTTCAGGCAAATTTCTTCAAAAATCTTCTTCTCCAGATCCAGCAGGCAGAATCTTTTGATATTTGGTATGCAGCATTGTGAGGGTGGATCTGATTCAAGTTTGTTCGAATTGGCCCCCTGTGTTTATATTTGGGCTCAGTACAGAAGCTCGAATTCGAACTTAGTGCATTTCAGGCAAATTTTTTAAAAACTCTTCTTCTCCAGATCCAGCAGACAGAATCTTTTTATATTTGGTATGCAACATTGAGGGGTGGATCTGATTCAAGTTTGTTCAAATTGGCCCCCTGGATTCATATTTGGGCTCACTATAGAAGCTCGAATTTGAACTTAGTGCATTTCAGGCAAATTTCTTAAAAAATCTTCTTCTCCAGATCCAGCAGGCAGAATCTTTTGATATTTGGTATGCAACATTGTGGAGTGGATCTGATTCAAATTTGTTCAAATCGGCCCCCTGGATTCATATTTGGCCTCACTATAGAAGCCCGAAATCGAACTTAGTGCATTTGAGGCAAATTTCTTTAAAAAAATCATCTTCTCCAGATCCAGCAGTCAGAATCTTTTGATATTTGGCATGCAACATTGTGGGGTGGATCTGATTCAAGTTTGTTCAAATCGGCCCCCTGTGTTTATATTTGGGCTCAGTATAGAAGCTTGAATTCGAACTTCGTGCATTTCAGGCAAATTTCTTCAAAAATCTTCTCCAGATCCAGCAAGCAGAATCTTTTGATATTTGGTATGCAACATTGTGGGGTGGGTCTGATTCAAGTTTGTTCAAATCGGCCCCTGGGTTTATATTTGGGCTCAGTATAGAAGCTCGAATTCGAACTTAGTGCATTTCAGGCAAATTTCTTCAAAAATCTTCTTCTCCAGATCCAGCAGGCAGAATCTTTTGATATTTGGTATGCAACATTGTGAGGTGGATCTGATTCAAATTTGTTCAAATCAACCCCCTGGATTCATATTTGCGCTCACTATAGAAGCCCGAATTCAAACTTAATGCGTTTCAGGCAAATTTCTTAAAAAATCTTCTTCTCCAGATCCAGCAGGCAGAATCTTTTGATATTTGGTATGCAACATTGTGGGGTGGATCTGATTCAAGTTTGTTCAAATCGGCCACCTGGGTTTATATTTGGGCTTGGTATAGAAGCTCGAATTCGAACTTAGTGCATTTCAGGCAAATTTCTTAAAAAATCTTCTCCAGATCCAGCAGGCAGAATCTTTTTATATTTGGTATGCAACATTGTGGGGTGGATCTGATTCAGGTTTGTTCAATTCGGCCCCCCTGGATTCATATTTGGGCTCAATATAGACGCCCAAATTCGAACTTAGTGCATTTCAGGCAAATTTCTTCAAAAATCTTCTTCTCCAGATCCAGCAGGCAGAATCTTTTGATATTTGGTATGCAACATTGTGGGGTGGATCTGATTCAAGTTTGTTCAAATCAGCCCCCTGGGTTTTTATTTGGGCTCAGTATAGAAGCTCAAATTCGAACTTAGTGCATTTCAGGAAAATTTCTTAAAAAATCTTCTTCTCCAGATCCAGCAGGTAGAATCTTCTGATATTTGGTATGCAGCATTGTGGGGTGGATCTGATTCAAGTTTGTTCAAATCGGCCCCCTGGATTCATATTTGGGCTCAATATAGAAGCCCGAATTCGAACTTATTGCATTTCAGGCAAATTTCTTCAAAAATCTTCTTCTCCAGATCCAGCAGGCAGAATCTTTTGATATTTGGTATGCAACATTGTGAGGGTGGATCTGATTCAAGTTTGTTCGAATTGGCCCCCTGTGTTTATATTTGGGCTCAGTACAGAAGCTCGAATTCGAACTTAGTGCATTTCAGGCAAATTTTTTAAAAACTCTTCTTCTCCAGATCCAGCAGACAGAATCTTTTTATATTTGGTATGCAACATTGAGGGGTGGATCTGATTCAAGTTTGTTCAAATTGGCCCCCTGGATTCATATTTGGGCTCACTATAGAAGCTCGAATTCGAACTTAGTGCATTTCAGGCAAATTTCTTAAAAAATCTTCTTCTCCAGATCCAGCAGGCAGAATCTTTTGATATTTGGTATGCAACATTGTGGAGTGGATCTGATTCAAATTTGTTCAAATCGGCCCCCTGGATTCATATTTGGCCTCCCTATAGAAGCCCGAAATCGAACTTAGTGCATTTGAGGCAAATTTCTTAAAAAAAATCATCTTCTCCAGATTCAGCAGGCAGAATCTTTTGATATTTGGTATGCAACATTGTGGGGTAGATCTGATTCAAGTTTGTTCAAATCGGCTCCCTAGATTCATATTTGGGCTCACTATAGAAACTCGAATTCGAACTTAGTGCATTTCAGGCAAATTTCTTAAAAAATCTTCTTCTCCAGATCCAGGAGGCACAATCTTTTGATATTTGGTATGCAACATTGTGGAGTGGATCTGATTCAAATTTGTTCAAATCGGCCCCCTGGATTCATATTTGGCCTCACTATAGAAGCCCGAAATCGAACTTAGTGCGTTTGAGGCAAATTTCTTAAAAAAAATCATCTTCTCCAGATTCAGCAGGCAGAATCTTTTGATATTTGGTATGCAACATTGTGGGGTGGATCTGATTCAAGTTTGTTCAAATCGGCTCCCTAGATTCATATTTGGGCTCACTATAGAAACTTGAATTCGAACTTAGTGCATTTCAGGCAAATTTCTTTGAAAATCTTCTTCTCAAGATCCAACAGGCAGAATCTTTTGATATTGGGTATGCACCATGCTTAGGGGGTGGGATTCAAGTTTGTTCAAGCCAAGTCCCTGGGTTCATATTTGGGCTCACTGTGGTAGCCCGAATTATAACTTGGTTCAAAATGAGGAATTTTCTTTAAAAATCTTCCTCAGATCCAGCAGTCGGAATGTTTTGATATTTGGTATGCAGCATCCTTAAGGGCGTGAGATTCAAGTTTGTTTAAGCCATGTCCCTAGGTCCATATTTGGACTCAATGTGGGAGCTTGAATTGTAACTTAGTTCAAAATGAGGAATTTTCTTTTAAAGTCTTCTTCTTCAGATCCAGCAGTCGGAATGTTTTGATATTTGGTGTGCAGCATCCTTAGGGGGGTGAGATTGCAGTTTGTTAAAGCCAAGTCCCTGGGTTCATATATGGGCTCCCGGTGGGAGCCCGAATTATAACTTAGTTCAATATGAGGAATATTCTTTAAAAATCTTCTTTTTTTTTTAAATCCACTGGTCAGAATCTTTGGATATTTGGTATAGGCTTTTCTTAGGAGGAGCAGATGCAACTTGTTGAAATCAATTCTCTGGGTTGATATTTAGGCTACCATGTCAGGTGAGTGCCCTCAGGCCCCCTGGGGTCTCTTGTTATTGAACACTATAGGTGTGATATTATAATAGTTCAGTTTGTCACCTGTGGTGCACAGATCTTTAATAGCGGCGTTAACTTGCATCACTTTGTTGTTTTTATGTGGCGTGTCTAAGCGAGGCAATACACTACAGAATGTCACCGATGCTTCGGGGAATTTACACCTTAGCTCTTGAGACAGGGAGTTGAATGCCGCTTTGATATCACAAACGGTCCTATCACTGTCTATAATGCTTGTAGCGGTGAACACAAGAAGTGACTTACAGTCTCTATTTGTTTCAGTCTCTTTAACAAATGCGAGAAGTCCTTCTATTCCTTTTGGTACATGATATACCCATGTTTGTTTTTTTGTGATCCAGACGGTTTCCCAGAAGTCTTTTCGCTATTGAGTTGGTCAGTGTTTTTAGCATTTTAAAGGTGTGTTCCATTAGAGAATTCCATTAAAACGATTAGGCTGAAACATTCTTTGACTCGGTTTGTGTATGAGGTGGCTTGCTCATCACTCTCATTTCACCAGACCTTATCATTCAGTATTGGTCATTATTAGCATCTTGGACACTAAGATGTAAACACATCAATCAATAATGGTCTGCTTACCAACATGGATTTGAAACAGGACCAGAAACAAACTCTTGACCATTGCTTAAAAATGGAGATGAACTTGTTTATATGCCAGGGGATGGGGGTCGGCTGTGGCTATCAGCTCGTACTACAGAATATTCATATATTCAATACACTGTTTAGGGGTTAATGTGAGATTCAACAAAAAGCACTCTAAGCCCTCATTCCTTGAATGGAGAACTTGTCAGGAAATTGAACATTGATGCGTGGTATACTTTTTTGCGCAGTGTACATATATGCACGGTGTACATTGATGGCCACTAGGCAGAAAAACAATAACACACTCAATGTGTGTTCTCTCAGTTAATATTATCAGTGCAACTGTGTAGTGTTGCTTGGTGAATCTATGTTTGTTATATATGTTATTTACTGTTTTGATATCAGTTCAGTCAATATTTTTTGGCATACATTGATGTTAAGAGGAAAGTTTTATCTCTGCCAACAAGGAAGTTATGGACAAGTATCTTGTCTATAATATTCTTTGTCCTTGAGTTCAGCCACTTCTAGTGCAAAATGTGTCCTATCAGACTATCACTGTTGACAGCATTGAATACATCCTCACTGGCTCACTTCAAGAGGTTATTGACAAGTTTGCGCCTAAGCAAACACGCACTTTTAGCATACGGCCTTGCTCACAGTGGTTCAGTGATGAGATTAGGCGCGCAAAAGATTTACGATGCAGACTAGAGCTTCAATGTTCACAAAGAGATGTTTGTCAACCAGTGAAATGTTGTTAACAAACTGGTCAAATCCGCAAAACAGAAATACTTTTCGGATTTATTGTCAGCTAATTTTAATTCTTCTAATGCGCTGTCTGTCCTTCTTGAGAAGCTTCTGTATCATCAAAAGACAACCGTACTCCCAGAGCATTCGTCATCCAAAGACCTTGCAAATAGATTTTCTTCTTTCTTTTCTGAAAAAATTTAGACTATCAGAGCTTCGTTTGATACAAGCTCACAATCCGATCTTCGACAGATGGCCGACATGCCATGCACCTGTGTTAAAGCTGTTGCACAGTTGTCCCAATTCAAACCTTTGGCTACAAGAGATATCCAGAGGTTAATATCAAAGGCACCATCTAAGCAATGCATGCTAGATATCATTCCAACTTGGTTGTTAAAAGCATCTCTTTCGGAGTTAACTACACCGATCTTGAAACTGGTCAATGCCTCCCTCCACTCTGGCATCTTTCCGACAAGCATGAAACACGCTTTAGTAAAACCTCTTCTCAAAAAGCCAACACTTGACCCAGAGGTTCTGAAAAACTACCGACCGGTCTCTAATCTTCCATTCCTATCAAAAGATTATTGAGCGTGCAGTGGCTTCTCAGCTGAATTCTCATTTGGCAGCCCACGGCCTAGCCGAAGTTAACCAATCTGCATATAGATCTAATTGCAGTACAGAAACGGCGCTTCTAAGGGTCCAAAATGATATCCTCCTATCCACGGATAGGCACAACCTAACATGTCTTGTTTTGTAAGGATTTAAGCGCCGCTTTTGACACCATAGACCATAACATACTTATTGAAAGACTGGCAGTGAGAATAGGCCTTACTGACTGAGCCAGGGTATTTTTTGTTTTTAAAAATTTGATTAGCAGTTTCCATCTTGTTGTCAAAAAGTGATGATAAATGTAGTGAATATAAGACCAATATGAAAGAATGAAAGTGTCAATGACACTGTAGCTCAACTTGTTAAGACATGTACATGTATATTATGTGACACGGCAATGACAAACATCTAGGTAATGACCTGATAACAAAGGTACATATAAAGTATTGTAACGGTCTGTACATAAATACTGACCGTAGCCAGTAACAAATGTATAGGTAAAGTATTGTAAAGGTGGGTGACAGTCAGATGCTAAACTAGAAAAGAAATCTTTGAGTCCTAGATTGGGTCTGAATGAACCCCAAAATATTTGTTCTCATAGCACAGTGATAACAAAGGCAACCCAAAACACACTCGTTCCTTTCCCAAGGTGAAAACAAAGGGACCCAAGAAGTTTCGTGAAGATCAGTTCATAAATACGAGCTGTATAGAAGTTGTGACAGAAAACTGATTGGACCTAATTTCAGTACAAAATGTACACTGGCAGCCATCTTGAATTTTGGACCGCACCCAGAAACACTCGTTCTTGTCCCAAGGTGATAACAAAGGTACCCAAGAAGTTTTGTGAAGAGCGGTTCATAAATACAGCCTCTAGCCCGAGCCGCATTGACATGTGCACTTACAGTGAATAAGTAGCACTGAATAGATCAAAGTTAATCTAATTTGCATAATTTCTGCACAAGAAAAAAACCCGTACTATATGTGATGTATTCCATGTTACTAAACATTCAGACAAAAATTTATTCAAATCAGAACTTTCATGCAGAAGTTCTGTACAAAAGACTGATTGCACTAATTTTAGTACAAAATGGCTGCTGATGGCCATCTTGAATTTCGAACCACACCCAAAAACACTTGTTCTCATCCCACGGTGATAACAAAGGTACCCAAGAAGTTTCGTAAAGATCGGTTCATAAGTACAAAAAACTGATTAGACCTAATTTCGGTACAAAATGGCCACTGGCAGCCATCTTGAATTTTAGACCGCACCCAGAAATGCTCGTTCTCGTCTCAAGGTGATAACAAAGGTACCCAAGACGTTTCGTGAAGATCAGTTCATAAATACAGACTCTAGCCCGAGCCGTATTGACATGTGTACTTACTGTGTGTAAGTAGCGCTGAAAAAATCAAAGTTCATCTACTTTGCATAATTTCTGCACGAGAAAAAGACCTCTATTATATGTGATGTATCCCATGGTACTAAACATTCACACACAAAATTATTCAAATCACCGCTTTCATATGGAAGTTCTGTGCAAAAATCTGATTGCACCTAATTTTGTACTGCACCTAATTTTGTACAAAATGGCTGCCATCGGCCATCTTGAATTTCGGACCGGACCCAAAAACACTCGTTCTCGTCCCACGGTGATACCAAAGGTACCCAAGAAGTTTCGTAAAGATCGGTTCATAAATGCGGCCTCTAGCCCGAGCCGTATTGAATTGTTGACGGACAGATGGACAACTGGCCATGGCATAAGCTCAAATTTGGCTTCGCCAAAGTTGAGCTAAAAATGGTTAGCATTTGGACATTTTTGTATAGTATTTTGCGATGCGAATCCAGTGAGCAAATACCCTGAGAGCACTTAATTGGTTTTCGTCGTATCTTAATGGTTTCACACAGAGTGTCATTGGCAGTGAGTCGTCAGACAAGGTCACACTACGTTTTGGCATCCCTCAAGGATCGGTTTTGGGTCCCCTACTGTACACTGTCTATGTCTTACCTCTCAGTGACATTATCCGAAGCCATGGCCTTGACTTTCATTTTTGCGCAGATGACACACAGCTGTATATTAGTTTTACTCATGCCTTTGAGTCTGAAGCATGCAGTAAGATTGAACTTTGTATTTGAGACATCAAGGCATGGATGACTAAAAACTTTCTTAAATTGAACGATGACAAGACAGAAGTAATATATATAGGTCTACCTCATCAACTTTCTAAAATATCCAAACTGTCCCTCAGTATTGGAGGTTCTGTGATAAAACCCAGTAGCTGTGTTCGAAACTTAGGTTATTTCATGGATGAAAATTTGGCCGCTGATGAACATATCAAACATGTCTCTCGTGGTGCATTTTTATCCCCCCGAAAAAAAATTTGGGGGGATATAGTCGTCACGCGTTTTTTTTTTGTCCGTCCGTCCATCCGTACGTCCATCCGTCCGTCCGTCTGTTTACATTTCGTTTCCGGATGATAACTTCCCTTGAAATAGTTTGATTGTAACCAAACTTGATATGTGGCTTAAACATATAAAAATACAGGTCATGTTCGAATCCGGGTTCATCCTGATTAATATTACCAGAGTTATGCCCCTTTTTAATTTAGAAAATCTTATGATTTTTGGTTTCGGATGGTAACTTCCCTCAAGATAGTTTGATTGTAACCAAACTTGATATGTGGTGCAAACATATCAAAATACGGGTCAAGTTCGAAAATGGGTTTGTCCTGATTAATTTTACCAGAGTTATGCCCCTTTTCAACTTAGAATATCTTATGATTTTTGGTTTCCGGATGATAACTTCCCTTAAGATAGTTTGATTGTAACCAAACTTGATATGTGGTGCAAACATATCAAAATACGGGTCAAGTTCGAAAATGGGTTTGTCCTGATTAATTTTACCAGAGTTATGCCCCTTTACAAACCAAATACAGGTTATGTAAGAATTAACCCTTTACCCCCAAAAAAATTTTTGAGAAAAATGAGGAAATTTTATCTCCCTCTTCTCTAAAATCACACCAGTATGGATGTCATTGTAACCAGCTCATCAAGCCAGTTACAATGACATCTATATCGTGTGTTTTTAGTGAAACTGTTGCGACATATTGTGGTCTGATTTAGCCCGATTCAGGCTATTTTTTTTTTGCTGTTTTTTGTCAGTTTGCTAGGTAAAGGGTTAAAGTGTGGTCTGGTCAATTTTTTCAGAGTTATGCCAAATTCAATGTACTTGGTTACCCGTTAAGCAAAGAATTCAATTTGAAATTGTCCTTTTGGTGTTTAAGTGTATCTCGGGATCTGCACCATCCTACCTGTCCAATCTGCTTACCATCCACAAACCACCGAGGTGTCTTAGGTCATCAGGTCACCTCAATCTGGTTCAGCCTGTATCTAAGTTTACTAGTGCTGGTGATAGGGCCTTTGCGGTTGCTGGCCCTAGCCTTTGGAATTCTCTTCCAATCGACATAAAAAATAATAAATCACTTGAATCATTCAAGTCTGGTACTAAAACCTACCTTTTTCGAAAGGCATTTCCTTCAGTGGTCTTTTAATTTTGGTCATAAACTGACATTACCAGGTGCGTGGGTGTGACTGAGTCAATGAGGATTGCCTCATTACTCGTCAGGTTAGACTCACATACTTGTTTTGGTAAAGTTGTAGTTTGTTTTGTTTTTGTTTTAATTTGTTTCAATTCAGTACCCTTTTTCTTTTAGGTTCTGTCGCTTATCACCATGATATAGCCTTGGTTGCTGATGTGACGTTGGGCTCCAATAAATGATAATAGTGATTCATGTATCAGTGTATCTGTGAGAGAGTGTATGTGTGTATATGTATGTATGCAATTATTGTACAGCCATTGAGCACCATGTGTGGATTCTGGGCTTTAAAATCATTATTATTAATTATTATTATTATTATTATTATTATTATTATTATTATTATTATTATTATTATTATTATTATTATTACCTCTACGGCACAGATGGATGCACAAGGCATTGCCACAGCAGACCCCACATTCCAAATACCAACACCGCACTTCTGGCAGGGGTGGTATGTTGCAGTGTTTGATCTGCCAGTTGTGTTGAGCACATTAAACACTGAAGGCTCTCCTCAGACACAAAACAGCTTGTCCTCTCATCAGCTGTGAGCACTGTTTTATTTTCACGGCCTTGGTTTATACCATACAATTAAGGAGGTTCTATTACCTAACACAGCCATCCTTAGGCTGAACAGGGGATAGGAGTCTTGGAGGTTCTGGAGCAGGTATGACGGTCTATGGGCTGGGGTGAATCTAGCTCTGAGAGCCGATAGACCATTTCAGTGATGGGGAAGGCATTTTCTGTGGTACTGGTTGTTGATCATAGTCATTGCACCTGGCTTGGTATCATGGATGATCTCTACAGCACCCTACCTTTTCTTCCTTTCCGTCTTTGTTGGATCACACTTGTCCTTGACTACCCAGTCCCCTTTGTCCCAATCGCATAGGAACTTGATCTTCATGACTTGCTCACTCGCAGGTAGTTGTCTGATGAGCTATGCCGCTCTCTCGTCGGTTATTCCAGCATCAAAAACCATATGGCTGCTTTTGCTTCGATTCCATCAGGCATCTGGATGTCACCAAGATCGAACAGATGTTGACCTATCCCTCATCAACTCGTCTTGGTGTCATTTGTCATCTCAACCCACTGTTCATTGGCAGGTAGCCTCTCACATGGAATCACTAGAAACTCCTATCGAGAGGTTGCTGACTCTTGATAGGAGTTTATAGTGTTTCCATTTGCAAAGTATGTCTTATACAAACATACAGTAATGCAAATGATAGGAAAACATATGCAGAACTCTCAAACATCTGCTATCTACATTTCATACCAGTTGGATATCTTCTAAGTTAATAACCTCGTGAATTTCATACAACTTAGTAACGGCAAACCATTTATCATAACTCGTTTTTTCTGATGTTTTTTAGCTGCGACGAGCAGCTCTATATGTGGTAATGTCAGTCTGTCTGTCGGTCGGCCTGTCACCAACGAGTTTAAAAAACACCATAACTCCTAAAATACTTGATGGAATGACACCATACTTGGTATGCAAGTGTATCTTCATGATGTCTACACCCACCCTCTCAATAGTGCATGTCATTCAGATAATTTCTGTCACATTTATGGACTTGTCACCAACAAGTTTTTTTTGTCACCAACCAGTTTTTTTGTCACCAACCAGTTTTAAAACATCATTGGCATTGCACGAATCGTCGCAGCTTCGGCACTGTGACAGTGCTTCTAGTTTTTCCATTCAATTGCACAACGTAGTGAAAATATGTATGGCGACACTGACAATTTTTGTTCATGTTCATTTCATACACCAAAATGATATTTGTAACGTAAGCTGCTAATCTGTGTTCAACTTTAAGTTCACTTTCAGCTATTGTGACTATATTACGAATACAACTCAGACATACAGTAAAAACATAGCCAATCATGTATACCTATGCTGCCCACTTTAGAGAGGTTCCATCCTAAGTGTTGGTTGTTGGGCCCTATTTTACTAGTAAACCAATGTGTTTTCAAACAATGTTCCATTTCCTGGCTTTCCTGTGGGTCAAACCACTCAAAATTATTGAGTTCACATATCGCTCATTTTGTTGATTGAGCTTCAACTGTTTGATAATGATGTGTTTTGGGGTAAGTTTATATTTTATTTGAAATTTGACACTACATTTCAGAAAGGTTTGGGTTTTTTATTGTGTAGAAAAAGCAAGAACCTCCTTGATGGGGAAACAGTAGAAAATTTATCAAGTATTCCGTAAATGCTTTAGGTGTGGACCAATGTTAAATAGGTCACTTTGGTAAGAAAAACATGCCTAGGAATATTACACTTGGCTCGGGAAAACACAAGTCTGTGATTTTATGTTTGCATACATTGCTAGGCGAGTTGGTGTAGTGGGCATCTTCTTGACAAGAGTACAAATCCAATGCTTTTAAGATACTTTCTCTTACTTAATTTCTGGAGCACTGCTAAATTATTTTTTTCAGAATTAAACACAATAACAACATCTCGGAAGATAATCTTGATCGGAAAAATATCAGAATCAAGATTTTGTTTACAAATTATATCTGCATTTAATATACTGAGTCAAAAAAGAAAGTATAATAGAAACAAATGTGAAAAAATAGCATAAAGGATGAAATATAATAGTTCTAATGTTGCATGTTTGTGGACAAGAAGTCATGCAAAGAGTTTAATGACATGTTGTTGCCTACCCAACTGTATACAATTTTGCTACAGATTTCCATATAGCAGAGAATGTCAAATTGAATGGGTGACCGACTATTTCTTTATGTTATGTTGTGCTAGAGAGCCTGGGTTATTGAGGAAACATGCTAGTTTTTGTCTTCCAACATTTTAAAAAATGCCAAGGTTAACCGAAAATCAGAGGTTGCGTGCCATTGGTATGCATGAGGCTGGGATACCTCCAGATGAGCTTGCTGCTGAGTTCGGAGTCTCTGTGGCCATGACTCATTGGAAGGCATAGAACCACTGGATCTACTGCCGACCGATCACGTTTAGGTCAACCAAGAGTTACGTCCCCTGCCCAAAACCGACACATCAGGACGTCTTACTTGCAGGATTGCTTCCTTCCGGCAACGAAGACAGCAGCAATTACTCCTGGTAAAACGAACAGTAGTATTAGTGCAACTAACAGTAGAATTAGTGCACAAACTGTCCGCAACAGACTCGCTGAACACGGCATCCGAAGTAGGCGTCCATACCATGGACCAATCCTTACCCAACGTCATCGTACCATCAGAATGGAATGTGTACATCAGCGAGTTCGCTGGACTCCGCAGCGTTGGAGCACAGTTCTTTTTAGTGATGAACCACGATTTTATCCACGGCACGCTGATGGTAGGGCAAGAGTGTATCGCCAACGAGGAGAACGGTTTTCTGATGCTTGCGTGGCAGAATGCAGCCATTTCTGTGAGGGTAGTGTAATGGTTTGGGTAGGAATTTCCTTGCACCATCGAATGCAGTTCATCTTCATCGATGGTAATCTGAATGGACAGCGATATAGGGACGATATTCTAAACGCTGTTGTTGTCTCATTGTTCAATGCAAACATCAGATTGCTTTTATTCCAGCAAGACAATGCCCGATATCACGTGGCGTGCATATGTCATGACTTTCTTGAGGAGCAGAGCATCAAACTTCCTCCCTGGCCCCCACTTTCGCCAGATTTGTCACCAATCGAGCATCTTTGGGTTCAATTGGACCGTCGGGTACGACTTCATGATCTTCAGATGTTAGGCAATTTATGTAATGTTCTAAGGCAGGAGCGGAACGCAATACCACAGGGTGACATCCAGAGACTTATCAGGTCCATGCGCCGTCGATGTCTTGCCATCCAAGAGGCAAACGGTGGACATACACGCTATTGACTGCATGTGTGAACTTGTCATTTCCCCCATGTCTGAATTGCGACATCCTGACGTGACGCTGGCAGCAGTAAGAACATGCAAATTCATACAGCTAGACTCAAAATATGAATTTACAATAATTTGTTTGGGATTAAAGCCGATAATACTAAAACAAAATTGCTCCTCAAAGTTTATTATACTTTCTTTTTTGACTCGGTATACAATAAGAGTGGACACAAAATCTTGATTTAAAAAATTACCAGCAAATTTCTAACGTAATAAATTGTACCTTTGATTTTTTATACAGCCGCTCTTTGGAGCATGCCATATTATGTTATGGCCATATCTGTTTGTCTGTCCATTAACATTTTCTTGTCTGTGGAATAACTTCAAAACAACATGCACCATGAATCCTTTTTTTTGTGGTGACTAGAGGAATGTTCCTTTCGATAATCAGATTCCTGCCATATCCAGTATGGCCACCATGGTAACCATCTTTGATTTTGAACTCACCTGGCTGAATGTCAGGATGAGCTTTAGTGGTCGTCTGTCATCTGTGAACATGGGTGTTTGCACCTGCCCCTCCTAAACCACTGAACCAGTGTTAGTTAAATTTGAGATGATTACTTGTTCTGACATTGCACTTTGTTTTTTCAAATCAACATGCCCCATCGGGAAGGGGTGAGAAAAAATCCTCCAAAATTTTTTTTAAATCTTCTCATGAACCAGTGGGTACAATGACTTATGGAGCTTCCTTTTGAGTTGTAGAATCAAGTTTGTTCAAACGAAGTTCATAGAGCAATATTTGCCTTTGTAATGGAAGGGGCTAGATTTTTGGCCCCGCCCAAAATTTCCGGTTTCTGAACCTATGATCTGATTTGAACCAAATTTGGTATGTGGTATTATTGAGTCATAAGTATTTGACTCGTGCCCCCCAAAAATTCCTGTGGGTCCCCCAGGAGCTAAAAATAGAAATATTTTCAAACTCACATATTTCCGAAACCACACGGAACAGAGAACTGTTATGTTTAGTATGAAGCATATTTATATGTATTTACAAATATACAGGAGCCCAAATTTTTAACTTAGGGCAATTTGGGGAGTAATCTTTAAAAATCTTTTTCAAACCCACCAGTCAGAATCTTTGAGATTTAGATTTGTTCAAATCAAATCTCTAGATCCAAACATGGGCTTATTATGTAAGCCTGAATTTTAACTTAGTGCAGTATGAGGAATATTCACAGTGCAGTATGATGAATATTCTTTAAAAACTAACTTATTCATATCCACCAGTCAAAACCTTATGATATTTGGTATTCAGCATCTTGGAAGGGATTGGGGGAGGGGGGGGGGGATGGGGGGGGGGGCTGATTCAAGCTTGTTAGCTCACCTGACTGAAAGTCTGAATGAGCTATTGTGACAATGACTTGATACGTGGTATGTAGCTTCCTTTTGAAGTGTAGAATCAAGTTTGTTCAGACGAAGTGTGTGGAGCAATATTTGCCTTTGCAATGAGAGGAGCAAGATTTTTTGCCCACCCAAAATTTCTATTTTCCTGTGTGACACCCCAGGAGCTAAAAATAGAAATATTTTCAAACTCTCAAATTTCCCAAACCACACGGAACAGAACTGTTATTTGGTATGATGCATCCTTACGACCAGTAGAATGGAATGGGAAAAAAGAATTGTCATTGGTTGTGTCAGGGTGTTCTGAAGGTGGGGGGGGGGGGGCATCAAAAAAATGCTGAGTTAGCAAATCTATTACTGGCATTATGCCTATGTAGGTAACCTTTCTCCAGTTTTGCCTATGTCTTTATGCAATTGTGCAAGGTGGATAAAATAGGCCTGCATGTGCTCACTAGGTTAAAGTTTTCAAGTAGTCTAGGCCTAATTACTGATAAAAAAACAAGGTGAGAAAGTACCTTTTAACTCTGTGCTGGTGTTTTGAATTCCAAACCCCAAAAAACACCATGGACTTGTCCTTATTTATGATTGTTGGCCATTATGTCATTGTTTCGGGTTTTAAGACATAAGACCTAGATACAACTAGCGTTGTTTAAAAAATTGAGTCTACACCCACGGTTCCACGCATCAACCAAAAAATATGTTGATCAGTTCATCACCAAAGTGACTTGGAACTTAGACAACCATGCATTAGCCCCACCCACACCACTCTACTGTGGGCCAGCACATTGCCTTAGATGGATAATGGTACCAAGGGCTAACATTGAACCAGCAGGGGTACACACCACACATCCTATACTATCTCACTAGACAACCATGCGTTACCCAACCCCACATTACAATACTCCCCGGACTAGCATTACGTACTACCTGTACCAGTCATATGATATGAAACATTAGGTCGATTAGTGGTATCAAGGGCTAACAGGTGACCTACAGGGAAAATTACACCCATACTATACTACAATATCACTTCTATACTACACATCCTAACCTGAATAACCTCATATCAGACTCTACAGTGGACAACAACAGCAGTCAACGTTTCTATGACATAGTGTGTACATGATGACGTCAATAGCAACGTCAATCGTTTCGCTGGGAAAACATTCAACAAAATTCCCACCTTCTCCATCACTTTTCAATCACATACCCTAATATATACCCATATCCCTGTGTGTACATATATCACTCCACATACCATAGCATACATATATGCCTTACATAGGCCACTTGCCGAATGCAGTTCAGAATGGTGTCATAATTTTGCACAGCAAAAATTTACTCCCCCAAAAGTCTGGTTCCTTTGGGAATTTAACACTTGGTTCCTTTGGGAATTTAACACTAGCCCCCCCCCCCTCCTCCCTCTCCCCCCCCCCCCCCCCCAAAGTCTGGGTAATGAGGGATATTCAGATACATGCTGTACTACTTAAAGATGGAGAGGCAATTTAAAATTTATTTACAATCTGAATATGCCATCTTTGCACATGAGCGCTGAAGTTGTTTCTGCTGTGTTGTATCCTTTGTGGAAATTATCTGCAATTATTAATGTTTCCATATTTTTCACCAAGGCGGCAAGAGTATGGTATGATACAGAATTCCCGATCGCGTTGCGTATGGTATGCTATCTCGTAAGTCCTATGTTGTATGTTGCATGTTGTATCTCGTATGTTGCATGACAGTCCAGGAATTCCGAAGATCAGAATCTTTTGATATTTGGTATACAGCATTCATAGGGGGTCAGATACAAATTTGTTAAAATATAGCCCCCACGTTCATATTTGGGCTCAATACAGGAGCCCGAATTTTTAACTTTGGCAGTATAGGGAATAATCTTTAAAAATCGTCTTCTTCAGAACCACCAGTCAGAATCTTTGAATGTTTGGTAGACATCATTGTTATGAGGGTCAGATTCAAGATTGTTCAAATCAAGTCCCTCAGTTAATATTTGGGCTTCCTATGGAAGCGCAGATTTTAACTTCATGCAATATTCAGGATAATCTTTAAAAATCTTCTTCAGACCACCAGTCAGAATCCTTTCATATTTGATACACAACATCTCGAGGGAGGTCAGACTCAAGTTTGTTTAAATCGGATTCCCGGGTTAATATTTGGACTTCCTATGGTAGCCCGAATTTGAACTTAATGCAATATGAGGAAGTTTCTTTAAAAATCTTCTTCAGATCCACCAGTCAAAATGCTTTCATATTTGGTATACAATATCTCTAGGGGGTTCGATTCGGGTTTGTTCAAATCGAGTGCCTGGGTTATTATTTGGGCTCTCTAAGGGAGCCCAAATTTTAACTTGGTGCAATATGAGGAATAGTCTTAAAAAATCTTCAGTCAGAATATTTTTATTTTTGGTATACAGCATCCTTAGGGAGGTGAAATCTAAGTTTGGTCAAATCAAATCCCTGGGTTAATATTTGGGTTGGAGCCCAAATTTTAACTTAGTCCAATATGAGGAATAATTTTTAAAAATCTTCTTCTTGATGTCCAATATGAGGAATAATTTTTAAAAATCTTTGTGATGTACAATCAGAATCTTTTGATATTTGGTATACAGCATCCTTTGAGGGTTCAAATTCAGTTTGTTCAAATAAAGTCTCTTGGTTGATATTTTTGTTCCATATGGGGGGGGGGGGGGGGGGGGGAATTTGAACATAGTGCAAAATTGGTAATATTCTCAAAATCTTCTCCAGAACCAACAGTTAGAATTTTTTGATATTTGGTATACATCTTCCCAAGTTTGATATTTGGACTCACCCTGTTTTCCTGAAAATCTGGGCATTATTTCTGTGGTTGCATCCCAGTACTAGAAAAAAATCATCTGGCATGGACAGCAGAGTTATAAATAATTAAATAACTTCATTCCTCTGTTGTGTTAACTAGTCATAGATGATAATTAAATCCTTCTATAAACAACTTTGGTCTGGTGAGCGCCTCATGGGGCCTTTTGTTTAAATCAAGTGCCTGAGTCCATGTTTGTGCTCTCTAGTGTTAATTAGCCATAGATGCTCTTAACTCCTCTAAACAATTTTTTTAGGTGAAAGATTAAGGCCCTTTGCAGCCTTTTGTAAAAATATTGATTTTAGCTGGCTTTTAACTCTTTGTATGCTGCCGGCAGATATTCCTTCCCAGGAAAGGAAATCTTTTTAAAATACTCAGCAGGTTAAGAGTTAACAGCCATTTTGAAAAAAAGGCCGAGTTATGGTGATCCAGTCTTTTGGACAAAGTCAAGCTGAGCTTTTGCTGTCACTTCTAGTGTGTCAGCATACGAACGTTCACAATTTTCTTTGGCACACCGCACAGGTCTCAGTTATGATCGGATTCCTTTGAAACTTGGTGTGCTTGTTTGAGGTGACCTGTAGATCGGAGCTATCGATTTTTTTCCATTTCCATAAAAAAATGGTGCTGTTAGCAACAACCTTTGCAGCACAGGTTGCATTTATTATCAGATCATTTTGAAACTTTGCATGTGTGTTCTGGGTGGTGTCCAGATAGGAGCTATCAATTTTCTTTCATTTCCATTTCCATTGAAAAATGTTGCAGTTTCCTTTACCTTTGAACTTTGTGGATTTTTTATCAATATTTTCCATTGGCACGCCCTGCATGGTGCATTCATGAATGGATCACTTTGAAACTAAGTATGCTTGTTTGGGCTGATCTCTTGACAACAATCTTCGAACTTGGCTTAGTCCTTAGGCATCAGTATTCCCGTTGGCACACCCTACAGGTCACATTTATGATCGGATCGCCTTGAAACCTGGTATGTTTGTTTGGGATCACCTCTAGATGGGAGCTATCAATTTTCTTCCATTTCCATCAAAAAACATTGCCATTGGCAATGACCTTTAACCCTTTACCCAACGCAGACGATATAAAAATTTATTATATTACATATATTTTTTGAAATTTTTCAAAAAATTTCAACAAAACCATATCATATGACCCCTCGTTGGAACGAGCTCGTTGAGCTCGTTCCAACGAGGGGTCACATGATATGGATTTGTTGAAATTTTTTTTAAAATAATATTTTTTAAACTGCTGAATTTGCATATTACGCGGGCAGATGCGGCCGATTCATTGAGTAAAGGGTTAAACTTGGTTTAGTCAGGCATCAATATATTCCTTAGGGGGCGCAGTGGCGTTGCGGTAACCGGTTCTCGTCAGATCACCAAAGTTAAGTAACGTCGAGCTCAGACATGTTAACCTCCCAAAATTTTTTTCAGGGAGATTGAAGAAAATTTTCAGGGAGATGACATGATTTTCAGGGAGATTTTTTTTTGCGTGTAGAAACCATGTGTGGATCGATCAATTTTAAATATAAATTAATACCCCTCCCCCCTCCCCACACACACATGACAGGAAACAGCCCAACAACAATACATCAAAGGAACATACGTCAACGTTCTACTAACTGGTGGTGAGTGACCCAGACCTGTTAACCTCTGGAGGTGACTGTCCGTGAGATTTTGATGAGCTCCCAGTGAGACTCGGATGCTTGTCAGTGAGATTTTTGCATGTGGGCAGCACATCAATAATTTCCATGTTACCCCCCCCCCCCCCCCCCCCTCCTCACACACACATACATTAAACATTCCACCCTAATGTGTTTTATTTGAACAATTTGTCCTTTCAAAAGCCAAACCATAGAAATATAGAGAAAAACAGAAATCAGAAATATGGATGTGGTCATGTGCCAATATCTGAGCTTGTTCCAATGACATCCATATTTCAATGGTTTTATGTACAAAATGTTTGGAGATATTTTCGACCTTTTCAGCATTATATCAGTTATGGTGCTGTGTTGAAAGTTTTGTATCCATTTGGGTAATTATGGGCACTTGCGACGATCTGTGGTGTTTAGGCACACCCCAGAGCCCGGTTGTTGTGGTAATTCGATCTTCCAAAGCCCAGCGCCCCACCTAACCACACCGGTTACTCACTGGAAGTAGTTGGTCATTTACGAAGGGGATTTGGAATGGGGTGATCATTTTTCAGTGAAACGTGAAAATTATGCCGCAGCCAGCCCAGGACGAAACATCTCGGGGATATTTTGTTGTCCATTTATCACTACGAATGAAAAAACGTGCAAGTGCCTTAAATTACCAACTTTTTAGAGATTTTTTTCACCAAAAACATAATTTTTTTCACAGCCTGCTTTATAAAATTACGAATCGGAAATTTTTCCCAATATATTGAAAATTACAGCAACTCATATGTTTGAGCCGTTTGTCTCCAAAATTGGCTATAATTATCTGAAAGTGAAATCCAAAATGCACAATAAATTTGTGCGTATTTTTGCACATTTTTCGATTGGACAAGATTTTATACGTATGGAATTTATTTTTCGATTTGACTGCTACCTGTATACAAGCAAAGGTGTGCCTTTAATATATAATCAATTTCAGCAATTATCCTGCATCTCAAATTCATTTAATCCGCCGGTCAAACGTGTTGCAATAATCACAACACGGCCATTGACAGAAATGAGAATTGGTCATCAGTTCTTACGTAAGTGGTGACGTTTCACACAAACTTAATGACCTTGCCATTGAGAGTAGAGCACATGCTTTTGTATTTGTAAACAAAAGCTGGTGGATTCAGTTTTTGTCTGGTATGTCGACTTTCCGGGAGATTTTTGGTCCAAATTGACTCCCGGGCGGGAGGGGATAGCTAATTCCGGGAGAATCCCGGGCATTCCGGGAGTGTTAACATGTCTGGTCGAGCTCGGATGGGTGACCGTCTGAGTGATCGATTCGGACTCCGCGTTGTGTCCTTGGGCAAGTCACTTAACCCCGATTGTCCACATGGGGGCACGGATGACACCGTGTACTAAGGCGTACTGCATGTCGATGGTGCGCATGTCTTCAGCCAATCTAACCCTGCCTGTGCTGCAGTGTGGAGTTACGATGTTGGTGAGCTGGCAGCTGCTCATCGTTGCTCGGTGGTTCTCTCCGGGTACTCCAGCTTTCTCCACCTGAAAAAACTGTCACGGTCATGATTAGCCATTGTGCATAAGTATGTGACAAACACCAATAAATAAATAAATATATTCCTTTGGGGTGCTTGTTTGGAGCAACCTCTAGATGTGAGCTTTGATTTTCTTTCATTTCTCTTGAAAAACGTTGGCGAATGTTGCCATTAGCAATGACCTTTGATCTCATTATGTCTCCCCTTCCCAGAAGGGAGACATTTTGTTTTAGTGCATATTCTTCTTCTTCTTCTCATACAAACTTTGTCCGTGCCATAACTTTTTTGTCTTTCGACCTACACCTTAGATACTTTGCATGTGGATGTATCACCATGAGCTGGTATGCAGTGACCTTCATGTGACCTTGACCTTTGACCTGAAGGTCAGATTTTTGTGTTTTTTTTAAGGGAAACATCACTCAAACTTTGTCCGTGCCATAACTTTTTTGTCTTTTGACCTACACCTTAGATACTTTGCATGTGGATGTATCACCATGAGCTGGTGTGCAGTGACCTTCATGTGACCTTGACCTTTGACCTGAAGGTCAGATTTATGTGTTTTTTTAAGGGAAACATCACTCAAACTTTGTCTGGGCCATAACTTTTTTGTCTTTTGACCTACACCTTAGATACTTGGCATGTGGATGTATCACCATGAACCGGTGTGCAGTGTACCATAGTGACTTTCATGTGACCTTGACCTTTGACCTGAAGGTCAGATTTATGCGCTTTTTTAAGGGAAACTGTCTGGACCAGAACTTTTGTATTTCGAGGCAGGCTTTAGATATTTGGCATGTGGATGTATCACCATGAGCCGTTGTGTAGCGTACCATTGTGACCTTCATGTGACCTTGACCTTTGATCTGAAGGTCAGATTTGTGCTTTTTTCAAGGAAACTGTCCGGACCAAAACTTGTTTGTCTGTTGAGCTAGGCCTTAGATATTTGGCACGTGGATGTATCACCATGAGCTGTGTGTCGCATACCATTGTGACCTTCATGTGACCTTGACCTCAAGGTCAAATTTATGTACTTCAAATAGGGAGTAATTGTCCAGACCAGAATTTGTTTGTTTTTTGACCTAGGACTTGGTTATTTGACATGTGGATGTGTCACCATGAAACCGCATGTCTTCTACCTCGATGACCTTCATGTGACCTTGACCTCTGACCTTAAGGTCAAATTTATGTACTTCAAATAGGGAATAATTATCCAGACCAGAACTTTTTATGTGTGCCCATACTATGTATGGTACACATAATGCCGGCATCCAGGGTGACCATCTGTCGTTCGTCCATCCTTTGTCCGTCCGTCCGGCGTCCGTATCCATTTCTTTGTCATTCGATAACTTGAAAAATATTGCTTGGATTGTCAAGTTACTTTATATTTGTGTTCAGGTTACTGATGTGCCAAGCTGTATAGTTTTTGGTGTAAATCGATAATTTGATCCTGAGATATTAACCCTTTATCCTTCAAATTGAAAATTCCTCCAATCCCTTTGGCATTCGATAACTTGAAAAATATTGCTTGGATTGTCTAGTTACTTTATATTTGTGTTCAGGTTACTAATTTGCCGAGCTGTATAGTTTTTGGTGTAAATCTGATGATTTGATCCTGAGATATTAACCCTTTATCCTTCAAATTGAAAATTCCTCCAATCTCTTTGGCATTCGATAACTTGAAAAATATTGCTTGGATTGTCAAGTTACTTTATATTTGTGTTCAGGTCACTGATGTGCCGAGCTGTATAGTTTTTGTTGTAAATCTGTTATTTTGATCCTGAGATATTAACCCTTTATCCTTCAAATTGAAAATTTCTCCAATCCCTTTGGCATTCGATAACTTGAAAAATATTACTTGGATTGTCAAGTTACTTTATATTTGTGTTCAGGTTACTGATGTGCCGAGCTGTATAGTTTTTGGTGTAAATCTGTTACTTTGATCCTGAGATATTAACCCTTTATCCTTCAAATTGAAAATTTCTCCAATCCTTTCGCATTCGATAACTTGAAAAATATTACTTGAATTGTCAAGTTACTTTATATTTGTGTTCCGGTTACTGATGTGCCGAGCTGTATAGTTTTTGGTGTAAATCTGATAATTTAATCCTGAGATATTAACCCTTTATCCTACAAATTGAAAATTCCTCCAATCCCTTTGGCATTCGATAACTTGAAAAATATTGCTTGGATTGTCAAGTTACTTTATATTTGTGTTCAGGTTACTGATGTGCCGAGCTGTATAGTTTTTGGTGTAAATCTGATAATTTAATCCTGAGATATTAACCCTTTATCCTACAAATTGAAAAATCCTCCAATCCCTTTGGCATTCGATAACTTGAAAAAATATTGCTTGGATTGTCAAGTTACTTTATATTTGTGTTCAGGTTACTGATGTGCCGAGCTGTATAGTTTTTGGTGTAAATCGGATAATTTGATCCTGAGATATTAACCCTTTATCCTTCAAATTGAAAATTCCTCCAATTCCTTTGGCATTCGATAACTTTAAAAATATTGCTTGGATTGGTTAGTTGCTTTATATTTGTGTTCAGGTTGCTGATGTGCCGAGCTGTATAGTTTTTTGGTGTAAATCTGATGATTTGATCCCGAGATATTAACCCTTTGTCCTTCAAATTGAAAATTCCTCCAATCCCTTTGGCATCCGATAACTTGAAAAATATTACTTGGATTGTCAAGTTACTTTATATTTGTGTTCAGGTTACAGATGTGCCAAGCTGTATAGTTTTTGATGTAAATCTGTTATTTTGATCCTGAGATATTAACCCTTTATCCTTCAAATTGAAAATTCCTCCCAATCCCTTTTGGCATTCAATAACTTGAAAAATATTGCTTGGATTGTCAAGTTACTTTATATTTGTGTTCAGGTTGCTGATGTGCCGAGCTGTATAGTTTTTTGGTGTAAATCTGATGATTTGATCCCGAGATATTAACCCTTTGTCCTTCAAATTGAAAATTCCTCCAATCCCTTTGGCATCCGATAACTTAAAAAATATTGCTTGGATTGTCAAGTTACTTTATATTTGTGTTCAGGTTACTGATGTGGCGATCTGTATAGTTTTTGGTGTAAATCGGATAATTTGATCCTGAGATATTAACCTTTTATCCTACAAATTGAAAATTCCTCCAATCCCTTTGGCATTCGATAACTTGAAAAATATTGCTTGGATTGTCAAGTTACTTTATATTTGTGTTCAGGTTACTGATGTGCCGAGCTGTATAGTTTTTGGTGTAAATCGGATAATTTGATCCTGAGATATTAACCCTTTATCCTTCAAATTGAAAATTCCTCCAATTCCTTTGGCATTTGATAACTTGAAAAATATTGCTTGGATTGTCTAGTTGCTTTATATTTGTGTTCAGGTTGCTGATGTGCCGAGCTGTATAGTTTTTGGTGTAAATCTGATGATTTGATCCCGAGCTATTAACCCTTTGTCCTTCAAATTGAAAATTCCTCCAATCCCTTTGGCATTCGATAACTTTAAAAATATTGCTTGCATTGTCAAGTTACTTTATATTTGTGTTCAGGTTACTGATGTGCTGAGCTGTATAGTTTTTGGTGTAAATCTGATAATTTAATCCTGAGATATTAACCCTTTATCCTTCAAATTAAAAATTCCTCCAATCCCTTTGGCATTCGATAACTTGAAAAATATTGCTTGGATTGTCAAGTTACTTTATAATTGTGTTCAGGTTACTGATGTGCTGAGCTGTATAGTTTTTGGTGTAAATTTGATAATTGGATCTGGAGATATTAACCCCCTTTATCCTTCAAATTGAAAATTCCTCCAATCCCTTTGGCATGAGATAACTCAAAAAATATCAATCCGATTGTCATGTTACTTTATATATTTATTCAGGTTACTGATGTGCTGTGCTGTATAGTTTTTTATGTAAATCTGATAATTTGATCCAGAGACATTAACCCTTTATCCATCAAATTAGACACTCCTCCATTCCATTTCTATATGTAACCATACCTTGTATGGTGTACATTATGTCAGTATCCGTGGTGACCCTTCGCCATACAGCTTTCTACTAATTGCGCATATGGGTACACATCTGACGATTTCATCGGCCTATTTTTTGTTTTTTTGACCTAGGACTTAGATATTTGACATGTGGATGTATCGCAATTAGGCCGCATGTCACATGTAATCATGACCATCATGTGACCTGGACCTCAAGGTCAAATTTATGTACTTTAAATAGGGAGTAATTGTCCAGACCAGATTTTTTTTTTTTTTGGGGGACATGTGGATGTATCAGCATGAAACCGCATGTCCGCTACCTTGATGAACTGCTTGTGACCTTGACCTCTAACGTCAAGGTCAAATTTATGTACTTCAAATAGGGAATAATTGTCCAGATCAGAACTTTTTTGTTTTTTGACCTAGGACTTAGATGATTGACATGTTGATGTATCACAATGAGACCACATGTCATCATGACCTTCATGTGACCTTGACCTCAAGGTCAAATTTATGTACTTTAAATAGGGAGTAATTGTCCAGATCAGAATTTTTTTTTTTGACATGTGGATGTGTCACCATGAAACCGCATGTCCGCTACCTTGATGAACTGCATGTGACCTTGACCTCTGACCTCAAGGTCAAATTTATGTACTTCAAATAGGGAATAATATTCCAGATCAGAACTTTTTTGTTTTTTGACCTAGAACTTGGATGATTGACATGTGGATGTATCACAATGAGACCACATGTCATCATGACCTTCATGTGACCTTGACCTTAAGGTCAAATTTATGTACTTTAAATAGGGAGTAATTGTCCAGACCAGATCATTTGTAGTGCATAAAATAGAAAGGAAGGGGAGACATATGTTTTAGTGTGCTAAAACACTTTCTAGTTGCATTTGTACATCAACATTTTCCTTTGGCAAGCCCTGCAGGGTGAATTTATGAATGGATCAGTTTGAAACTTGGTATGCATTTTTGGGGTAACTTCTAGATGTGAGGTATCGATTTTTAGCTCAACTTGACAAAGTCAAGCCCTACAGGGCACATTTATGATTGGATGGATTGCTTTAAAACCTGGCATGCTTGTTTAGGGTGACCTCTAGATGGGAGCTATCGATTTTCTTCAATTTCTGTCAAAAAATGTTTCTGCGGCCAATGTTCTTAGAACTTGGTTTAGTCAGACCACAATATTTCCCTTTGGCACACCCTACAGAGCACATTTATGATTGGATTTCTTTTAAACATGGTATGCTTGTTTGGGGTGACCTCTAGATGGGAGCTATCAATTTTTTTCCATTTCTGTCAAAAAATGTTGCCGCAGCCAACGTTCGTAGAACTTAGTTTAGTCAGACCTCAATATTTCCCTTTGGCACACCCTACAGGGTACATTTATGATCGGATTGCTTTGAAACCTGGCATGCTTGTTTGGGGTGACCTCTAGATGGGAGCTATCGATTAGTTTTGTCAGAAGACCTCAATAATTCCCTTTGGCACACCCTACAGGGCACATTTATGATCGGATTGTTTTGAAACCTGGCATGCTTGTTTGGGGTGACCTCTAGATGGGTGCTATCGATTTTCTTCCATTTCCATCAAAAAATGTTGCCACGGCCAACGTTCTTAGAACTTAGTTTAGTCAGACCTCAATATTTCCCTTTGGCACACCCTACAGGGTACATTTATGATCGGATTGCTTTGAAACCTGGCATGCTTGTTTAGGGTGACCTCTAGATGGGAGCTATCGATTTTCTGCCATTTCCGTCAAAAAAGGTTGCCACGGCCAACGTTCTTAGAACTTAGTTTTGTCAGACCACAATATTTCCCTTTGGCACACCTTACAGGGCACACTTATGATTGGATTGCTTTGATACCTGGTATGCTTGTTTGGGGTGATCTCTAGATGGGAGCTATCAATTTTTTTCCATTTCCGTCAAAAAATGTTGCCATGGCCAACGTTCTTAGAACTTAGTTTAGTCAGACCTCAATATTTCCCTTTGGCACACCCTACAGGGCACATTTATGATCGGATTGCTTTGAAACCTGGTATGCTTGTTTGAGGAGACCTCTAGATGGGAGCTATCGATTTTCTTCCATTTCCGTCGAAAAATGTTGCCGCGGCCAACATTCTTAGAACTTAGTTTATTCAGACCTCAATACTTCCCTTTGGCACACCCTACAGGGCATATTTATGTTCGGATTGCTTTGGAATCTGGCATGCTTGTTTGAGGTGACCTCTAGATTGGAGCTGTCAATTTTCTTCCAATTCTGTCCATCAAAAAATGTTGCCACTGGCAACGATCTTTGAACGAAGTTTAGTCAGGTATCAATATATTCCTTTGGCATGCCCTACGGGGCACATTTATGATCAGATCGGTTTGAAACTTTGTATGCTTGTTTGGGGTTACCTCTAGATGGGAGCTATTGATTTTCTTTGATTTCCATCAAAAAATGTTGCCACTGGCAATGAGCTTCGATGAACTTAGTAAATCCTTTGAACTTACTGCATTTGTGCATCAACTTATCCCTTTTGCACTCTCTGTAGGGTATATTTATGAATTTCCATAAAAAAAAACCCCAAAAAACAATTGCCACAAAGCAATGACCTTCTACTTAGTGCATTTGTGCATTAACATCTTCCTTTGGCATGCCCCAGAGGGCACATTCATTATCAGGTTGTTTTGAAACTGTGTATGCTTATGCAGGGTGACACAAGATAAGAGCTATTGATTTTCTTTTCATTTCCATCAAAAACTGTTGCTGTTAGCAACAATCTTTGAATTTATTGCATTTTTGCATCAACATTCTTTGACATGGCCTACAGGCCACATTTATCATAGGATTGTTTTTAGCTCACCAACTTTAGTTGTGTGAGCTTATGGAATGGCTCGATCAGTCAGCGTCAGCGTACGTGTCCAATAATGTTAAAGTTTCTGTTTAGGTCTCTTATTCGCCCTATTTCCATATCATGGCTTTTATAATGCTGCTATATGATGATTATTATCATTTTACCATGATTTAACCCCTCATACCCTACATTTTAGACATTTTTCTTGACATTTTTAGTTTCATTTAGTTTTCTGTTTAGCTCAAAATTTCATGTTAACTAAGTGTTAAGGTCAGCTGCTGTGCTCCTTCTCTTCCAATGGCACTTATATTCATCATACATGTTCCTCAGTATCATTGTTCCATGATTAACCCCTCATACCCTGCATTTTAATCATTTTTCTTGACATTTTTAGTTGCGTTTAGTTTTCTGTTTAGCTCGGAATTTCATGTTTAACTTGGTGTTTAGGTCAGCTGCTGTGCTCCTTCTCTTCCCATGGCACTTATATTCATCATACATGTTCCTCAGTATCATTGTTCCATGATTAACCCCTCATACCCTGCATTTTAAACATTTTTCTTGACATTTTTAGTTGCGTTTAGTTTTCTGTTTAGCTTGGAATTTCCTGTTTAACTTAGTGTTTAGGTCAGCTGCTGTGCTCCTTCTCTTCCCATGGCAATTATTTTCATCATACATGTTCCTCAGTATCATTGTTCCATGATTAACCCATCATACCCTGCATTTTAAACATTTTTCTTGAAATTTTTAGTTGCGTTTAGTTTTCTGTTTAGCTCGGAATTTCATGTTTAACTTAGTGTTTAGGTCAGCTGCTGTGCTCCTTCTCTTCCCATGGCACTTATATTCATCATACATGTTCCTCAGTATCATTGTTCCTTGATTAACCCCTCATACCCTGCATTTTAAACATTTTTCTTGACATTTTTAGTTGCGTTTAGTTTTCTGTTTAGCTCAGAATTTCATTTTTTAATTAAGTGTTTAGGTCAGCTGCTGTGCTCCTTTTCTTCCCATGGCACTTATATTCCTCATACATGTTCCTCAGTATCATTGTTCCATGATTAACCCCTCATACCCTGCATTTTAAACATTTTTCTTGACATTTTTAGTTGCGTTTAGTTTTCTGTTTAGCTCAGAATTTCATGTTTAACTAAGTGTTTAGGTCAGCTGCTGTGCTCCTTCTCTTCCCATGGCACTTATATTCATTATACATGTTCCTCAGTATCATTGTTCCATGATTAACCCCTCATACCCTGCATTTTAAACGTTTTTCATCACATTTTTAGTTGCATTTAGTTTTCTGTTTAGCTCAGAATTTCATGTTTAACTAAGTGTTTAGGTCAGCTGCTGTGCTCCTTCTCTTCCAATGGCACTTATATTCATCATACATGTTCCTCAGTATCATTGTTCCATGATTAACCCCTCATACCCTGCATTTTAAACATTTTTCTTGACATTTTTAGTTGGATTTAGTTTTCTGTTTAGCTCAGAATTTCATGCTTAACTTAGTGTTTATGTCAGTTTCTGTGTTTTACTGTTAAGAGGTTGTGTTTAGGTAAGCTTTGTCGCATGTTATGAGCCTGTTTGATACAGTTCTTGTGTTTGCCAAAGTTACTATCAAAGAGGAATGTTGGTGAGCTATAGGGCGTTGGCGTCCTTCTTGTTGAACTTGGTGTGCTCATTAGTCAAGAACTCTAGATAAGAGCTGTTGATTAGCATTCATTTCTGTGAAAAAAGTTGCCATTTACAATAACCTCTGAACATACTGCATTTGTGTATCAACATTCTTCCTTTAGCCAGTCTTACAGTTTACATTTTAAAAATGCATGGATTACTCTGACGTTGTGCACACACAATGCTGTTATGTTGAAATTTCATCAAATAACATTGGTACCAATGATCTTCAATTTTGCCATTTCATTTATAACTTACCAAGTTCAAGTTTGTCAAGTTAGGCTACAGTGTCACTGACACTTTCATTTTCCATTTCCATCCAAAACACTTGCCGTCAGCAATGATGTTTAAAATTAGTGCATTTGTACATCTACATATTCATTTAGTATGCTCTATAGGGCACATTTCTGAGTAGATTGCTTTGAAACTTTGTATGCTTGTTTGGGGTTACCTCTAGATGGGAGCTATTGATTTTCTTTGATTTCCGTCAAAAAATGTTGCCACTGGCAATGACCTTCGATGAACTTAGTAAAAACTTAGTGCAGTTAAGCATCAATATTTCCATTTGACACACCCTGCAGGGCACATTTAAGATTGGATCGCTTGCAAACTTGGTGTGCTTGTGTGGGGTGACATCTATATGGGATCTGTCGATTTTCTTCCATTTCTGTCAAAAAATGTTGCCGCTGACCTTTGAACTTAGTTTAGTCAGACCTCAATATTTCCCTTTAACACACCCTTCAGGGCACATTTATGACCAGATCACTTCGAAACTTGGTATGTGTCTTTGGGGTGACCTCTAGATGTGTGCTATTTTTTAATTTCCATAAAAAGTTATTGTCGTTATCACCAGCCTTTGAACTTACTGCATTTGTGCATCAACTTATCCCTTTTGCACTCTCTGTAGGGTATATTTATGAATTTCCATAAAAAAAACCCAAAAAGCAATTGCCACAAAGCAATGACCTTCTACTTAGTGCATTTGTGCATTAACATCTTCCTTTGGCATGCCTCAGAGGGCACATTCATTATCAGGTTGTTTTGAAACTTTGTATGCTTATGCAGGGTGACAAAAGATAGGAGCTTTTGATTTTCTTTTCATTTCCATCAAAAACTGTTGCTGTTAGCAACAATCTTTGAATTTATTGCATTTGTGCATCAACATTCTTTGACATGGCCTACAGGCCACATTTATCATAGGATTGTTTTTGAACTTGGTGTGCTCATTAGTCAAGAACTCTAGATAAGAGCTGTTGATTAGCATTCATTTCTGTGAAAAAAGTTGCCATTTGCAATAACCTCTGAACATACTGCATTTGTGTATCAACATTCTTCCTTTAGCCAGTCTTACAGTTTACATTTTAAAAATGCATGGATTACTCTGACGTTGTGCACACACAATGCTGTTATGTTGAAATTTCATCAAATAACATTGGTACCAATGATCTTCAATTTTGCCATTTCATTTATAACTTACCAAGTTCAAGTTTGTCAAGTTAGGCTACAGTGTCATTGACACTTTCATTTTCCATTTCCATCAAAAACACTTGCCGTCATCAATGATGTTTAAAATTAGTGCATCTGTACATCTACATATTCATTTAGTATGCTCTATAGGGCACACTTCTGAGTAGATTGCTTTGAAACTTGGTATGACTGTTTGGGGTGACCTCCAGATATGAGGGGCGATTGATTTTCTTTCATTTCCATTAAAAAACATTGTTAGCACCAACCTTTGAACTTGGTGCATTTGTGCAGCAACTTATCTCTTTTGCACTCCCTACAGGGCATTTTTATGAATTTCTATCGAAAAAAGACATTGCCGCTAGCAACCACCTTCAAACTTCATGCATTTGTGCAGTGACGTTTTCTTTCAGCATGCCTCAGAGGGCACATTCATTATCAGGTTGTTTTGAAACTTGGTGTGCTTATTCAGGGTGACCAAGATAGGAGCTATCGATTTTCTTTTTATTTCTGTCAAAAACTCTTGCTGTTAACAACAACCTTTGAATTTAGTGCATTTGTGCTTCAGTATTCTTCTTTGATATGGCCTACAGTGCATATTTATGATAGGATTGTTTTAGAACTTGGTGTGCTCATTAGGCAAGACCTCTAGACATGAGCTATCGATTAGCATTCATTTCTGTGAAAGAAGTTGCCGTTCACAATAACGTTTAAACTTACTGCTTTTGTGTTTCAACATTCTTCCTTTTGCCAGCCCTACAGTTTTACATTTAAAAATGCATGGATTGCTCTGACGTTGTGTACACACAATGCTGTTATGTTGAAGTTTCACCAAATAACATTGGAACCAATGATCTTCAATTTTGCCATTTCAATTATAACTTTCCAAGTTCAAGTTTGGCAAGTTGAGCTTTCTGTCGAAAAATGTTGCCGTTAACTGGTAGATTACTAAATTATTTTTGGTCATCAAAATTTGTTGACACATTTTGTTCAAATTTAGGCACTCTCCCATAAATTGTAACAAGGCAAATCATTAATGACTAAATAATTTTACTTCAATGATAATATGAAGTACATCCACTGAAAATGAAGTCTTTAAGATGGGTTACCTGCACTTCAGATTAAAGCCCAAATATGTGCTTCCAGCACTCTACCAGTGAATAACGACCTTCAGCTTTGCTCTTTTCTCTGTGGACAAGTTCCTTTGGAACACTGTACAGGTCACGTTTACAATGCGATCTCTTTGAAACATGGTGTGCAGGCCTCGACAATTCAGGTGAATGATCGTTCCATTCGCCTGGAGGTTACCCCAAAGAAAATTTAGGCAATCGAACGATCGGTTAACCAGAAATATTGATTGGTGGCGTAAATTATAATCACTTCAGCTGAGGATAACTTGACGAGAGATTTATTGTGAGTTGTCAGATCAGAATGGTAGTTTGTCAATGCTACTCCTGGTTACCTCTTACTAACAATTTGCCACCTGCTTATTTCGGCCCCTGGTCATTTCATTTTGGCACATGTTTGGTCACTTTGGCACCTGGTCAGTTTAGTACCAATACAGATTACTGTGGTCAAATCAGAACTTGGAGTTCAACTACTTTTGATGTCGCACAGATACATTGTTCTTCTGCGATTGTGTGTGTGTTTGGCACTGTTTGCGGGGGAGGGGGAGTCCATATCCAAACTTTTTATTGGGACCCCTCCTGCCTTCTGATGGTGTGGTGCTGGGACTAGATTTGCATAGTATTTCAATATAAAGGACGTACCAAACCAAAAAATAAAAATACAGTCTTTGAGGCCATGTTTGGACTATCCCCCTCCCCTCCACCCCCACCACATGTGAAAAGCAGGTGCTATTATTTAGAAAGACAAATACACATTATTTTAGTCAGCACCCCCACCCCACCTACCCCCAATGTGTGGAAAGCAGAACGAATCGTACAGCGTACAGATTTATCTTATTCAGCACCAACCCCACACCCTTCACAGATTGTTATTATTTAGAAAGATGAACACTTATTATAATTAAAATATGGTCTTTCAGGCCATGTTTGCCCATCCGTATCCCCCCTACCCCACCAGCAGATGCGAAAAGCAGTTATTATTATTTAGAAAGACAAATGAATACACATTATTTTATACGTCCCCCCCCCCCCCCCCCCCCCCATCCCTCCCACAGATGTGGTATGCAATTGCTACATTTCATAAAGACGAATATGCTTTAATAAGCCTTTATTTTATTCAGTCGCTGAGCCCCCACCCCCATGTAAAAATCTGCACAAATCATCCAGCATACAGGTTTATTTTATTCAGCACCAGCCTCCACACCCTTCACAGATTATTATATAGAAAGACAACCACTTATTATTTTATCCCCTCCCCCACCAGTCAAACGTGGCCTGAAACACCGCATTTTATTTTTTGGGGTTTGGTACACCCTAAAGGACATACCTAACTAAAAAATTAAAATACGGTCTTTGAGGCCATGTTTGGACTATCCCCCCCCCCCCCCCCCCCCCCCACTACTAGATGTGAAAAGCAGTTATTATTTAGAAAGATTAATACACATTATTTTGTTCCCCCCTCCTCCCCACCCCCTCATCCGATGTGGAATGCAACTGCTTCAATTCATAAAGACGAATACGCTTAAATGAGACCTTATTTTATCCCCCTCTCCCAACATTCTTGACAGGTAACAAGCTAAACTAAAATAAGGGAGAGTATTTACTCCACAGTTTAGTTTTTTGAAGCCCCCGCCTCTGCACATACAAATTGCAGATGTTGGGGAAAAACAATAAGATAAAACATCGAATACTGAGGCGATACTCTTTGATAGTGTACTGGTCGGTCCGTGTGTTAATATTTGTGAACCCTTCAAAAGCGGCGGCGCATGGTGACCTCATTGTCATTTGATCTATTTTTAATGTTTGGGAATTTGCTTGCTGTTCAGTGCACTAAGAACGTGTTGATTCGAAGTGATAATAACCCTGTTCTGGTGATGGTGCTTGGTCTATACTGCATTAAATGGATTTATTCAGGGGACTCTTTAATCAGCTCTTCTATTATACAATTTGTATAATGTTTAGGTAAATCCTCCCTCTAAAATTTGTCCCTGTTGATTTTTCCCCTATTTATTTTGGCACCCGTTAATTTTGTCCCTGTACAAATAATATTCATGAAAACTCTTTTACTAAATTTGCCCCACTCAGTTTTGGACCGTATTACTAAACTATAGGAGAATTTCCCTATTTCTAGCCATTGGGGTTATTCTTATAGTTTTTCTGCCACATTCCAGCCTTTAAAGATCAGAACATGATCTAAAAATTAAAGAAGTAATCAAGATTTGAGTGTTATTATTGATATTTCCATATTTATAAAGAAATCCAAAGAACCTGAACAGAACTAGCACCAAGGTCCTGTTACAGCCACCAAGTAAATTTTACAAATAACCTGTTAGTTATTCCAAACCTGTTTTCACACGAAATAAAATAATATATTCCTATTTTGTAGGTATGAATATGATATAACATCTAGAATATGTAACAGAATTTTATTTCATGATTCAGTTGTAATTTTTATACGCCTGCTCATATGAGCAGCCATATTATGGTTTGGCAATGTCCGTTTGACCATCCGTCCATCCATCTGGCTGTCTGTCCGTCCATTAGCTTTTGTTTGTCAATGCGATAACTTGAAAACAATACATCCAACAGATAACTGTTTTTTTTATGGTTGATTAGTCATGACAAGAGGATGGTTCCTTCCGATAACCAGCATTATTACCACTTTGCAGGGTGTTCCCTAGTGTATTAACGCTGTTATGCCGAGCGTTCAAAGTAAATAATGCATGGCAATCTCCTAAGTTCCGGGCCGCGGGCCGATAATGAAAATAATCGCCCTCTGGCATCATTGTTACATCACGTGATCACCGCTTGTTCTCGATCGGCAAGGAGCTGAATCGAAACGACGATACCAGGGAAATGATTCATAAACGACCGAACTTTTCTTACCAATGGCTAGATTGTTGTTATTAGGTAAGTAATCCAGATTATTTTTATTATGAAGCAATTGTAAGAAGCCGTCATTGCCGAAAAATTACATCACTTTCCTAATTTCGACGTTCATGCACTCAATTTGTGACACGGGAATTCCCCCAAATTGTCGCCCCTGATCTCTCCGATGCGCATTTGTAAACAAACAGACGACACCTCCGTTTCAAAATGTCTCAATCAAGTGATTTAAGCGATTCTCAGTTGAACTTTCTAGAAAAAAGCGCTAGGCCTGATAGCACTTCAAGGTCGACATTGTATGGGTTGAAGAAATTTATGAACTGGGTAGAAAAAAGACAAAAAGTGTGTGATTTCGAGGTCATTTCTCCTCAGGATTTGAATGAACTTCTGAGAAAGTTTTATGCGGAGTTGAAACCCAAGAAACCAGGCTCAAATTTAAGTCCAAGTACCTTCACCTGTATTCGGGCAGCTATCCATCGCACTATTACATCTGCTCCGATAAGCAGACCTATTAATATTATACATGACAAGGAGTTCACGTCAGCCAATAAAATGTTTGATGCCAGATGTAAATTATTCTTCAAATGTGGCAACCCAAAACCGAAACACAAGCCTAGCATTGGGGAAGCAGATATGCAAAAACTTGGAACCTACTTTTCCAAATATAATTGTTCGCCTAAAGTGCTACTAGAAGCTGTCTGGTTCTACCTTTGCTACAGTTTTGGCAGGAGAGGCCGAGAAGGCTGGACAGCTATGACCAAAAATACATTTGCTGTAGGCAAGGACTCTGATGGTGTAGAATTTGTTGAACAAGTTCAGACAGAGGTGACAAAAAATCATCAGGGAGGCAGCAAACAAAGTGATATAAATTACAATAGTCAAAAAATGTATGGAGATGGCGTGAAGATTTACAAGTTCTATATTTCAAAATTAAATGAAAACTGCAATCGTTTATTTCAAAGAGCAAAGTCATCTTTTGGCCCACATGATACTTGGTTCAGAAATGAACCTGTCGGCAAAAACACTCTCTCAAACATGATGCCGCATATATCTATACAGGCAGGGCTGTCACAAAAGTACACTTGTCACAGCGTCAGAGCATCAACAATAACAACCTTATTTCAAGCTGGTGTAAACCCCGAGAATATTATATCTGTGACAAATCACAAAAATACAAGTAGCCTAAAGCATTACATCAATGACACTTCCACAGCACAAAAGAGACAGTGTTCTAACATTTTAGATGCATCTATCAGTGTTTGTACTGACAATGATGAGTGGTCTGATGAAGATGACTTTAACACGGGTTGTTTTGATTTAGATTTCAGTAGACTAGGGTCTAATACTTGTAGTGAAAGAAACGAGTCTGTAGCATCTGCTGCTGAAATACAGGAAGACAAATGTGAAAACACTAGTGCCCCTGTACAAAACCTCTTTGCCAATGATGGAATAATTACCATTCCACAGGATGCGCCAGTTGGTTCTGTTTTCAATATTGATGTGCCAACGTCGAACACACTCCAGTCTTATAATCCACAAATGCAAATGACACACAGTTTCCTAGCCGGTGCAACATTAAATAACTGTACAATCAACTATAACTGTATTCCAAACTGAACATTGAGTACATCAGCTGTTTATTTTATGCCACAGATTGACATTAAAATATTGTTTCAAGTTTATTCAGTTTATGCTTTATGCTTTGAAAATATATTATGGTACAAATTCAATTAACCCTTTACCCAACAAATCACCCAAAACCGCCCAGAAAATCGCCCAATGAAAGGTTCTCACAGCATGAAATACCATGACTGTTTTATCATAAAACCATGCAATATGGGTATCATTGGAATAGGCTGAATAAGCCGATTCCAATGATAGCCATATTTGCAGAATTCCCTTCAGTTATACCCATGAAAATTTTGAGAAAATATGAGATTTTGATTACTTTTTCAAAAAGCTTTGTTGGGTAAAGGGTTAACATCTTACCCTATTGTGGCCTTAACACAACATAAGCCCAAATCAGTTATTTTTTGTAACACTGGTAATAATAGTAATAACATTATTTTTGCGAGCATTATGGTATATTAGCGGCCCTGCAGAAATTATTAACAGCCCTCGGGCCAATTAGCGGCCCTCGACTTCGTCTCGGGCCGCTAATAAGCCCTTGGGCTGTTAATAATTTCTGCAGGGCCGCTAATATACCATAATGCCCTCAAAAATCATGTTATTGTTATATTCTTGCATATCCAATATGGCCACCACTTCAGCCATCTTGGATTTTCAGGGACTTTTGACTGTCCACGCGATAACTTGAAAACTATAGATCCAACGGATACTGCTTTTTTATATGCCTGTTTATAAAAACGGGACGTATTATGTTATCAGCCTGTCTGTCCGTCCGTCTGTCTGTAAACAATTTGGTTTCCGTTCATTTAAAGTCGAACGCCTTGACGGATCGACATCAAACTTTCAGAAGTTGTTTTTAGCAATAAAATACAGGTCAAGTTTGATATTGTTGTTTCTCAGTCCATCCGCTGCAGAGTTATGGCCCTTTGAAAACACAATTTTTCTAAAAAAATTGGTTTCCCTTCATTTAAAGTCAAATGTCTTGACGGATCGATATCAAACTTTCAGATGTTGTTTGTAGCTTTAAAATACAGGTCAAGTTTGATATTGGTGTTTCTCAGTCCATCCGCTGCAGAGTTATGGCCCTTTGAAAACACAATTTTTGAAAAAGAATTGGTTTCCATTCATTTAAAGCCAAACGCCTTGACGGATTGACACCAAATTTTTCAGATGTTGTTTTAATACACCCGTTTGAAAAACGGGACGTATTATGTGAATGGTCTCTCCACCCGTCTGTCTGTCTGTCCGTCCATGGACACATTTCGTTTCCGGACGATAACTTTAGTTGTAATGGCTTGAGCTGAGTTAAATTTGGCATGTGGATTTAGTATGGACAAAAAACAGGATGGGTTCGATTTCCGTTTCTAGCGGCCCATTTGCAGTAGAGTTATGGCCCTTTATTTATGGGAATTTAGTTCAACTTCTGGTTTCCGGACGATAACTTTAGTTTGCCTTGACCGATTTATTTCAAATTTTCATTTTTTTTTGTTTTTGACCACAAAATACAGCTCAAGTTCACTTTTGACCACAATCGCATATACCTTTCCAGAGTTATTCCCCTTGAATGATTGCAAATTTGTGGATTTTGTGGTTTCCGGCTGATAACTTTAGTTTGCCTTGGCCGATTTTTTTCAAATTCTCAGATTTTGTTTTTGACCACAAAGCACAGCTCAAGTTCACCTTTGGCCATAATCGCATGTACCATTCCATAGTTATTCCCCTTGAATGATTGCAAATTTGTGATTTATGTGGTTTCCGGATGATAACTTTAGTTTGCCTTGACTAATTTGTTTCAAATTCTCAGATTTTGTTTATGACCACAAAGCACAGCTCAAGTTCACTTTCGGCCAAAATCGCATGTACCTTTCCAGAGTTATTCCTCTTGAATTTGTGCATTTTGTGTTTTCCCGATTATAACTTTAGTATGGCCTGACTGATTTTTTATACGCCTGTTGAAAAACTGTCGAATTATGGAATCAGTCTGTCCATTTGTCCATCCATTTGTCCATCCATCGGTCTGTCCGTCAACATTTGGTTTCCAGATGATAACTTTAGTATTTTTTTTTCGATTGACTCCTAAACTTGGTATGTGGTTTAATCAAAACAAAAGACAGGTCAAGTTCAAATATGGGGTCAGTTCGAACTTCGAAGTTCCCCTGAATTATGGCCCTTGTTGGACATAGAATGCATCAAATATTTGGTTTCCGGATGATAACTTTTAATATTTGTTTTCCGATTGGTTCCAAACTTGGTATATTGTTTAATCACAACAAAATACAGGTCAAAAATACAAAACGGGCGTATAATGTCCTGCTAGGCGGTGCTCTTGTTATGGTTGATTAATCATGACTAGAGGATGGTTCCTTTCAATAACCAGCATTCTGGCATATCCAATATGGCCACCATGGCAGCCATCTTGGATTTTCAGGGACTTTTCATTGTCCATGTGATAATCCCAACAGGTACTGTTTTTTTTATGGTTGATTAGTCATGACTATAGGATGGTTCCTTTCGATAACCAGTATCATTGTCCGTCCATTCGTCTGTCTGTCCATCTGCCTGTCTGTCCGTTAACTTTTGTTTGTCCACGCGGTAACTTCTAAACAATACATCCAACAGATACTGTTTTTTTATGGTTGATTAGTCATGACTAGAGGATGGTTCCTTTCGGTAGCCAGCATCAATGTTCGTCTGTCCACCCATTAACTCTGAGGAGCATGTTAGGTTCAGGTTTGTTCAGATCCATTTCCATAAAATTTGCATTTGCATGGCTTCATTCCTTTGTAGTGTTGATGAACCATGTCTAACAGAATGTGACCCCAAACACTTCTTTGAACCACTTTGGCCGGTGAGCGATTACGGCCCCTTGGGGCCTCTTGTTATGTGTACTCATACTATGTATGTTACACATAATGCCATCATCCGGGGTGGACCTCCGTCGTTCGTCCATCCTCTGTCTGTCTCCGTCCGTCCATCTGTCCAGCGACAATATCCATTTCTTTGGTAATCGATAACTTGAAAAATATTGCTTGGATTGTCAAGTTACTTTATATTTGTGTTCAGATTACTGATGTGCCGAGCTGAATAGTTTTTGGTGTAAATTTGATAGTTTGATCCTGAGATATTAACTCTTTATCCTTCAAATTGAGAATTCTTCCAATCCCTTTGGCATGAGATAACTCAAAAAATATCAATCCACTTGTCATGTTACTTTATATTTGTGTTCAGGTTACTGATGTTCCGAGCTGTATAGTTTGTGGTGTAAATCTGTTATTTTGATCCTGAGATATTAACCCTTTATCCTTCAAATTGAAAATTCCTCCAATCCCTTTGGCATTTGATAACTTGAAAAATATTGCTCGGATTGTCAAGTTACTTTATATTTGTGTTCAGGTTACTGATGTGCCGAGCTGTATAGTTTTTGGTGTAAATCTGTTATTTTGATCCTGAGATATTAACCCTTTATCCTTCAAATTGAAAATTCCCCCAATCCCTTTGGCATTCGATAACTTGAAAAATATTGCTTGGTTTGTCAAGTTACTTTATACTTGTGTTCAGGTTACTGATGTGCCGAGCTGTATAGTTTTTAGTGTAAATCTGATAATTTGATCCTGAGATATTAACCCTTTATCCTTCAAATTGAAAATTCCTCCAATCCCTTTGGCATGAGATAACTGAGAAAATATCAATCCGATTGTCATGTTACTTCATGTATGTGTTCAGGTTACTGATGTGCCAAGCTGTTTAGTTTTTGGTGTAAATCTGATAATTTGATCCTGTGATTTTAACCCTTTATCATTCAAATTGAGAACTCCTCCAATCCATTTCTTTGGCATGCAATAACTCAAAAAATATTAATCCGATTATCAGGTTACTTTATATATGTATTCAGGTTACTGATGTGCTGTGCTGTATAGTTTTTTATGTAAAGCTAATAATTTGATCCGGAGATATTAACCCTTTATCCATCAAATTAGGCACTCCTCCAATCCATTTCTATATGTACCCATACCATGTATGGTGTACATAATGTCGGCATCCCGGCCCTCTGTCATACAGCTTTCTACTAGTTGAGCATATAGGTACACATCTGACAATTTCATCGGACTATTTTATTTTTAGCTCACCTGAGCGAAGCTCAAGGGGAGCTTTACTAATCACTTTCTGTCCGGCGTCGTCCGTCCGGCGTTACCTTTACATTATCGACTTCTCCTCCTAAACCACTAGCCCAATTTTATTCAAATGTTGGCTAAATGTTTATTACCTAATGCCAATTCAGATTTGTTCAAATGAAGTTGCCCCTCCTCCTGGGTGGTGCCACGCCCCCAAAGGGCACCAAAATCTTTGTAAATCTTCTTCTCATGAACCAGCAGTAGCAGAGACTTGATATATGGTGTGCAGCGTCCTTTTGAGGTGTAAACTCAGATTTGTTCAAGAGAAGTTTGTGGGGCTATTCTTGGCGTCGTTATGGGAGGGGCAAAATTTTTTGCCCCGCCCAAAATTTCTATTTTCCAAACCGAGAGGCTGATTTGAACCAAATTTTATGTGAGGGCTTAGTGGGTCATGAGTACTTGATTTATGCAAAAAAAAAATTTCCCGCAGCCCTCTGGGAACCGCAGGAGCTAAAAATAGAAAAAATTTAAAACGCCCATATCTCCAAAACTGCACGGCATTGAGAATTTTTATTTGGTGTGCAGCTTCCTTAGGACCAACAGAAAGGATTGGTAAAAAAAAATTGCCATCGGTTTTATCATAGGGTACAGTTTCGAGACTTTGAAAAAGTGCTGAGTCAGCACTTTTTAACACTGTAGGCAATGGGAAAAACATTAAAAAATCTTCTTCTCCAGATCCAGCAGGCAGAATCTTTTGATATTTGGTATGCAACATTGTAGGGTGGATCTGATTCAAGTTTGTTCAAATCGGCCCCCTGGGTTCATATTTGGGCTCAGTATAGGAGCCCGATTTCGAACTTAGTGCATTTCAGGCAAATTTCTTAAAAAATCTTCTTCTCCAGATCCAGCAGGCAGAATCTTTTGATATTTGGTATGCAACATTGTGGGGTAGATCTGATTCAAGTTTGTTCAAATCGGCCCCCTGGATTCATATTTGGGCTTACTATAGAAGCCCGAATTCGAACTTGGTGCATTTCAGGCAAATTTCTTAAAAAATCTTCTTCTCCAGATCCAGCAGGCAGAATCTTTTCATATTTGGTAAGCAACATTGTGGGGTGGATCTGATTCAAGTTTGTTCAAATCGGCTCCCTGGGTTAATATTTGGGCTCAGTATAGGAGACCGATTTCGAACTTAGTGCATTTCAGGCAAATTTCTTAAAAAATCTTCTTCTCCAGATCCAGCAGGCAGAATCTTTTGATATTTGGTATGCAACATTGTGGGGTGGATCTGATTCAAGTTTGTGCAAATCGGCTTCCTAGATTCATATTTGGGCTCACTATAGAAGCTCGAATTTGAACTTAGTGCATTTCATGCAAATTTCTTAAAAAATCTTCTTCTCCAGATCCAGCAGGCAGAATCTTTTCATATTTGGTAAGCAACATTGTGGGGTGGATCTGATTCAAGTTTGTTCAAATCGGCCTCTTGGGTTTATATTTGGGCTCAGTATAGGATCCCAAATTTGAACTTAGTGCATTTCAGGCAAATTTCTTAAAAAATCTTCTTCTCCAGATCCAGCTTCAGAATCTTTTCATATTTGGTAAGCAACATTGTGGGGTGGATCTGATTCAAGTTTGTTCAAATCGGCTCCCTGGGTTTATATTTGGGCTCCGTATAGGAGCCCAAATTTTAACTTAGTGCATTTCGGGCATATTTCTTAAAAAATCTTCTTCTCCAGATCCAGCAGGCAGAATCTTTTGATATTTGGTATGCAACATTGTGGGGTGGATCTGATTCAAGTTTGTTCAAATCGGCCCCCTGGGTTTATATTTGGGCTCAGTATAGGAGCCCAAATTTGAACTTAGTGCATTTCAGGCAAATTTCTTTGAAAATCTTCTTCTCAAGATCCAGCAGGCAGAATCTTCTGATATTGGGTATGCACCATGCTTAGGGGGGTGAGATTCAAGTTTGTTCAAGCCAAGTCCCTGGGTTCATATTTGGGCTCACTGTGGTAGCCCGAATTATAACTTAGTTCAAAATGAGGAATTTTCTTTAAAAATCTTCTTCAGATCCAGCAGTCGGAATGTTTTGATATTTGGTATGCAGCATCCTTAGGGGGTGAGATTCAAGTTTGTTCAAGCCATGTCCCTAGGTCCATATTTGGACTCACTGTGGGAGCTCGAATTGTAACTTAGTTCAAAATGAGGACTTTTCTTTAAAAATCTTCTTCTTCAGCCATGTCCCTAGGTCCATATTAGGACTCACTGTGGGAGCTCGAATTGTAACATAGTTCAAAATGAGGACTTTTCTTTAAAAATCTTCTTCTTCAGATCCAGCAGTCGGAATGTTTTGATATTTGGTGTGCAGCATCCTTAGGGGGGTGAGATTCACGTTTGTTAAAGCCAAGTCCCTGGGTTCATATATGGGCTCCCTGTGGGAGCCTGAATTATAACTTAGTTCAATATGAGGAATATTCTTTAAAAATCTTTTTTTTTTAGATCCACTGGTCAGAATCTTTGAATATTTGGTATAAGCTTTTCTTAGGAGGAGCAGATGCAACTTGTTGAAATCAATTCTCTGGGTTGATATAAATTTAGGCTACCATGTCAGGTGAGCGCCCTCAGGCCCCTTGGGGCCTCTTGTTTTTATTTCTCAGCGAAAATCGCAATCGCTTATAATTTTTCATTTGAAAGCAGCTTCATGACCGCCGCCATTAATAACCTTGACTTTGATATTATTGGATATGATAGAGAACATTCTCGAAGGAAATATTTCACAAGGGATTTCCCTTCACACTTGGAAAATACCTTACTATTGTTAAGTGGAATCTACTGCAAGTCATCGTGTAAGTGAAGTATATCTGGGGCGTGATATTCCGCCGACCACACACAAAGAGTTAATGAAATCAGGCCCCTTGATTCATTATATTTTCGATCCTTATGGAATTCAAATTTGAACCAAGTACAATATGAGGAAAATGTTCCTTTGTCAGGTGATTGCTTCAGACCCATTGGGCCACTTGTTTAAATTTACGATTGTCCAGTTGTGCATTGTCTTCAAAAGAAATGAATGTTTGAAAACATTTTTATTTGGTGGTAAATGCATAGATTCAAATAACATGATACATGGGTGAGATTATGGTGTATTCTTTTTGACCATTGTACACATTGCAGATATGGTAGTCAGTGGTTTGCCTATTAGGAATGGTATTCGCCATGCTGGTGAAATTGCAACAATGTCGCTGGATCTCCTATCATCAATGACATTTTTCAAGATACGACATATGCCTGATACACATTTACAGTTGAGAATTGGAATGCATTCAGGTAAACCTTTTTCATCGTAAAATTGTTTTATTTGCATGAATTTTTTTTTTGCTGTCTTGAAAGTTGGTCTGGGCATTATTTTCTTGAAAATCTATTAAGTTATTATTATATGCCATTGTGTTGACAGTCACTGATAGATATGGACATTGATTTTATATATCATTTATGACTTTAATATGTACTTACTGCATGGAAATTGGAGAATCAACAAGTTGAAAAATCTTGTTCCTGCAGATTCAAATCGTGATGGCAAAGATATGCTGCTGTTAAGCTATCCTTTGACAACATTGCCAAATGGGGTGCTGGCCAAAGCATAACCTAACCAATACATACATGCCCACTAAAAATGGCCCCTAACTCTGTTGAAAACTTCCCAACAACATTGGTCAAAGTGTTCCACCAAATGTCCCCCGACTTTTGTCAAAATGTCCTCCTAATTTTGGTCAAAATGTCCCCTTACACTGGCTAAAATGTCCTCAGCATCTGTTCAAACTTCCCCCTACATTGGTAAGAATGTCACCAAAGGAATGAAGAAAAGAAATATTAGTTTTTAACAGCCTTGACATTGCCTCACCAACCCCTCACCAAACACACCCACCCACAAGTGCCTCAGTTTTTAGGTGTACCCATACTATGTATGGTACACATAATACCATCATCTGGGGTGGACCTCCATTGTTCGTCTGTCTGGCCGACTGGCCGGCGTCCGTATCCATTTCTTTGGCATTCAATAGCTTGAAAAATATTGCTTGGATTGTCAAGTTACTTTATATTTGTGTTCAGGTTACTGATATGCCGAGCTGTATAGTTTTTGGTGTCTGATAATTTGATCCTGAGATATTAACTCGTTATCCTTCAAATTGAGAATTCTTCCAATCCCTTTGGCATGAGATAACTCAAAAAATATCAATCCAATATTGTCATGTTACTGTATATATATCTTCAGGTTACTGATGTTCCGAGCTATATAGTTTTTGGTGTAAATCTGTTATTTTGATCCTGTTATATTAACCCTTTATCCTTCAAATTGAAAATTCCTCCAATCCCTTTGGCATTCGATAACTTGAAAAATATTGCTTGGATTGTCAAGTTACTTTATATTTGTGTTCAGGTTACTGATGTGGCGATCTGTATAGTTTTTGGTGTAAATCTGATAATTTGATCCTGAGATATTAACCCTTTATCCTTCAAATTGAAAATTCCTCCAACTCCAATCCCTTTGGCATTCGATAACTTGAAAAGTATTGCTTGGATTGTCAAGTTACTTTATATTTGTGTTCTGGCTACTGATGTTCCGAGCTGTATAGTTTTTGGTGTAAATCTGATAATTTAATCCTGTGATATTAACCCTTTGTCCTTCAAATTGAAAAATCCTCCAATCCCTTTGGCATTCGATAACTTGAAAAATATTGCTTGGATTGTCAAGTTACTTTCTATTTGTGTTCAGGTTACTGATGTGCCGAGCTGTATAGTTTTTGGTGTAAATCTGTTATTTTGATCCTGAGATACTAAGCCTTTATCCTTCAAATTAAAAATTCCTCCAATCCCTTTGGCATTCGATAACTTGAAAAATATTGCTTGGATTGTCAAGTTGCTTTATATTTGTGTTCAGGTTACTGATGTGCCAAGCTATATAGTTTTTAGTATAAATCTGATAATTTGATCCTGAGATATTAACCTTTTATCCTTCAAATTGAAAATCCCTCCAATCTCTTTGGCATGAGATAACTCAAAAAATGTCATTCCGATTGTCAGGTTACTTCATATACGTGTTCACGTTACTGATGTGCCGAGCTGTATAGTTTTTGGTGTAAATCTGATAATTTGATCCTGTGATATTAACCCTTTATCCTTCAAATTGAGAACTCCTCCAATCCATTTCTTCGGCATGCGATAACTCAAAAAATATTAATCCGATTATCAGGTAACTTTATATATGTATTCAGGTTACTGATGTGCTGTGCTGTATAGTTTTTTATGTAAATCTAATAATTTGATCCGGAAATTTTAACCCTTTATCCATCAAATTAGGCACTCCTCCAGGCCATTTCTATATGTACCCATACCATGTATGGTGTACATAATGTTGGCGTCCGGGGTGGCCCTCCGTCATACAGCTTTCTACTAGTTGCACGTATGGGTACACATCTGACGATTTCATCGGCCTATTTTTTGTTTTGCTGGGCAGTAGTTAGGCAGAGACCAGAAACTGATTGCCATTAACTCACATGTTCAAATCATCACAGTTGGTTGACAGTTTGGTTATTTGTGAGAGGGAGCAGGTCTAGAAATTAGCCAATGCTATCAGCAATGAATTCTTTGGATTCATCTTCTTCAAAAGAACTCTCCCCGTGGGAACCCCGGGAAGTAAGCAGCACTTGTTTACTGTGGTAAACCAGTTCCGCTTTACTAGTAAAATAGGACCCAGTCACCAATGCTTGGGGTGAAAGTCCTCTAAAATGGGCAACATGTAGATCAACGATTGACTAAACTTGACTTCATCTCCATGTTGTGTCACGATTAGCCATGGTGCATAAATATGTGACGTTAACCACCAACAAACAAACAAACTTCAAAAGAAACAGTATACACAGACATTCCTCACTTGTAGGCAAAGTGAAAACTTAAGTAAATACCCCAAAGCAAATCTTCTTTTTGTGAACCACCAATAGCCTGTCCAGGGTTTCCTAGACAATAGATTTGCTTTCATAGACTTTGACGAGCAGATAACTAGCATTTTGACCTGGGGAGGTTTTAACTAATTTTGTTTGGAAGGACTCTCGTTGAAGAAAGTACAATATGTTTTTGTCAAATAAAAAAAATCTCATTAGTCTTTGAACAAAAATTTGGCTTTCTTGGTGACAAAAAATGATGCTTTTCAATTTATAATTACTCAGTAACTCAGATTTTACATTTGGATGTGCACAATTGCACAAGCACACCATACCACCCCGGGATTCGAAAAGTGCAAGCCTCTCAATTTTTTATAAATGTGGGAGACAAAAACTTTGGCTTGTATATAGGTTGTGCCCCCAAATTTAAAGCTAAATTGCCTCCTTTTACATGTAACTGTTTTATAAAGTCGCAGTGATATCCAACCAGTGATCACTTCATAAGCATACCCATACCAGCAATTTAAAAGATGGAAATTATGGAGTACATCAAATCCAGAGATGAATACTTTGACACATTTCGTATATTATCTCATCTTTTCGTGTGTAGATAACTTGAATATAATTACTCACAAAATCATTATAGAGAGTGTTTGTTGTATTTATTTTATCCATTCGACAAACAGATAAAACCTGGAGCTAGGTTGATCACTGTTTACATCAACACTGTGATTGTGAACTTTGAACTTATGTGTACTAACGAGTTGTTCAGTGGCAATGGAGAGATGGGTAACAATGTCCCTGTCACTTTTGGTACCATTTTCAAAAAATGACAACCAACAATCTCAAACTAGACTTTTTTTCCCTTTTTTCGAATATTCTTTTACAGATGTTATCACAGCAAGTAATAATGAATTCACATAAACATAATATTTATATTTTAACCCTCCTCTAAGTTCTGTGTTATTCATGTATCCAATCAGGTTTTGCTGGAAGTTTCGTCACTGCACAGGCCTGGTGGAAGTGCGTACACACAGAACAGAAACAAAGAGAGAGAGGAGCCTGCGACAGTAATCCATTCAGACATTGATAATGATCATCTGTGTGAGCAATAATAACTAATGTAAACATACCACTGGACATACAATAGCTCATACGAAAAACCAAACAATTGGTGGAGAAAACACAGGATATGAGTTGCATACACTCCAAAACAAATGTGTTAATTAATATTCATGAACAAATGAAATTCTGATACCTCCAGTGATTAATTGGGGGATATTTTTGTCAAAGAAAAGTTCATGGCACTTAATTGCTTCCCCTTGAGTGCGAACTTGTGATTTTAAGTCAATTTCGTAAAATATCACAGCATGTTTATACTCAAAAAAATTCTTTTTCAAAGATATTGGTTTCAAGTTCAACTGAACGTGAATTGGTGAGTACCAGAAATAAATTTTATTTGATTGTTAATCACCAAAATATGACCACATTCTCAACGGTTTACATACATGTACAGATATGAGTTCAATCAAATCCTGGTAGGTGCACTAAAACAAAATTCCTGGATTCAAAACCAGGTGCACATTTTATTGTGCACCTGCCTTTTTCAAAATCAAAAGTCTGATAACTACACAGTTAAATGCATCTTTGTATATTAATAATACCTTGGACAAGTTAAAAAATTACAATAACTTATTGTTTAAGCAGTAAACAACACAGTAGTATGAATTATATTTTTTCTTCTATTTATTTAAATGAACTGTACATATATACACATTCAAACATTTTGGCCCTTTGAGGTGATTCGGTCTGCTTCACAATACAGAATAGAATTAGGAGAGCACCACGATGTGGTATCAACAAGTGTGACCGAGGTATGAATACTGCAGTGTCACCAGTACCTAGTTGCAAAATCCACCATGGGTGAAGATTAGTATTACAGCCTAGGTGACTGAAATGAATTGGGGAGACGATGCTGAGAACGCAAAGTATTTTCAGCATCGCAACCGCCAGCCAGATCATACAGTAAACCAAGCTACAGTGAGGCATGTCAACAACAAAACAGAAAGTACCCAAGAGAAACAGAAAATGCGGACAAGGCAGAAAGGGCAAGGAGGAAGGTGTATTGGTGGGGCTGATGGGTGGTTACTTAACAGACTGAACAGAATGTCTGTGCATTTCAAAGAAATGAGCAAGACTGATTTGGTCTTGCTGGAACTTGGTAAATACAAGCAAGTTTTGCAATTCCCATTTTCATATTTAGTCATACCTCCTTGTAGTTTTCCTGGAAACGTTTAACTGCAATACCCATGTCTCAACTCTGGAATGTCACCAGTAACACATGACAATGGATGGATTGTTCAAGTCTGCAGAAAAATACTATTCTGCAGTTTGCAAGACTGAGTCCACTTGGAGGCAACAAATGGTAAATTTGAACAACCAAGGAAAGCCCAGTATTAACATTAAAATATCTGCACAGAACTTGGTTAAACTTATAGAAATAGCTCTTGAGGCTATACATGGTATTAATCAACTCAGCTACTTGTACCTAACCTTGTATACATGGAAACCATATGAGATCAGTTTAATTAGCGAAAGATATTCTTGTTTCAGCATAAACTTCCATTAATACAAATTGTATTAATTCTTAATTTAAGCAGTAAACAACACAGTAGTATGAATTATATTTTTTCTTCTATTTATTTAAATGAACTGTACATATATACACATTCAAACATTTTGGCTCTTTGAGGTGATTCGGGCTGCTTCACAAAAAAAGCGTAGAATTAGGAGAGCACCACGATGTGGTGGTATCATCAGGTGTGACCGAGGTATGAATACTGCAGTGTCACACAAAACATGTTATTGAACTAGTACCTAGTTGCGAAGTCCACCATGGGTGAAGATTAGTATTACAGCCTAGGTGACTGAAATGAATTGGGTAGACGATGCTGAGAACACAAAGTATTTTCAGCATTGCAACTGCCAAAGAAGGATTGTGAAACAAGCCGAATCTTCCCAAAGAATGAAGAATAGGGAGGGAGAAAGGCACAGGGAAGGAGAGTGGAACTGGTCGGGCACACTGTGCAGGAAAGAAAACAAGGAAAGAATATCTGAAGCACATCTGGAGAATGGGGAATGTGCACACCCCCACACCAGGAAGAGTCTGTTGGTGTGGAAATAAAGGAACAGTACTGAGTCTATAAACTGCGAGAGCAGCATCCATGAGACAACGAACTCGCCGGCACGAGGTCTCCATCCACTGGAAAACAGGATCCACGGAAGATGCACGCACACAGAAAAACAGATACAGAATCCTGGAAACCACAAATGGCATTATTATGGCCATTTGACACAAATGCACGTCCACGAATTCCACAGTAGAAGTCACACAGCTGGGACACAAGCATTATTGTGGCCTGTGTGTACGAACACAGGGCAGATGACTATGACACGCACACAAACATATACAGACAGTCAGAATGAGAAAGAGAAACGCAACAATAATAGCATGCATCCAGACAGAAATGTGAAATATACCTAACAAGGCTGGGGTGGGATGGGTAGAGTTGGGAAACGGAAAGGGACGGTGAAGGACAAACAGAAACAAAGTTGAACACAGTGCTCATGTCAGCCCAGAACACCACATAGATATGACAACAACTCACTTACATATGGCCCTCTGCGCATGCATGACACCGTGGCGGTGAAAACAGTAACAAGAGCAATCAGACAACTGCCAACGACGCAACCCAGGCCAGGGTTCATCATGCATACAGGCGCAACATGATGTGCATGCTTGCACAGGAGACTATATGTACACGACAACAACGACACACACAGGTGGCCCGCTGCGCAAGCCCGACAGCGCCACCTGGAACAGCAAGAGGGTCGATGTCCGGGCAATAAGACAAGTACCACCTTAACAGTGTTGATCAAGGGATCCTGAACACACGTGGCTGCAAAGCCTGTGATGAACATGACGCTCATGCCCGCACAAGACACCACCTGTACACAGCCATACACACGTGGCCCTCTGTGCATGCATGACACTGTGTCCTGGAACATGCACCTAAATCCAATAGAGTGGTCGTAAACATGGGCAGCAGCGACGAAGCTTGCGCTCATGCCTGCCCAGAACCCCACATGTACAGGACAACGGTCACATACACATGGCCCTCTGTGCCTGCATGACACTTGACAGCCTGAACATGAATATATTGGGAGTAACAATCTGATGACCATCACCCTAATGTCTTGATCAAATGGTCTTCAACATGAGCATCTGCTGCAGATGCGGCTGCTCCTATTCTAAATGAGTGGCTATTGTAACAGGCATCAGGGAGGCAAATAAGGGAGAGGAGCACTTTCAACGACTGGATAAAAAGACTGTGCGTGAGTGGAGACTCATTTGAAAGACAAAAGCACGAGCTGTGAATCATCACTGCGTGTAAATGGGGCAGGGATGCAAAAACGGAGGCAGAAATAGCGAATGCCAGCAATGTACAATTTTATAGAAAGAGACTTAACACCATGACAATAGGCTGAGTATGTTAGAAGGACATCTTCGGAAACTTCTGAAGGAAATCCGCTGGTCGAAAGGAGTATCTGGTACGAGGTACAGAAGTATCGAAAATGATGTAATGCTGACGTATAAGTGTGTAGAGTGTTGTAGCTGACAGAAGTCTGCCACACCGCCATCCTTATCAGATTCAATTGAGGATCACTGCTGAAAAGTCTGGTAGTGCGACAGGTCTCTGTGCAGCTTCTGCAGCCAGATAGTGGAATGCCTGGAAATGAGAATTAAGATCAGCGATAACATTCTGCTTTCCATGGACATGTTCTGCATAAAACATGAAATTGTTAGTTGCTGCACATAATATGGGATATAATTCTAGCAAGGTCATAGAAAACTTGTCCTGACAGCGGCGGAGCTCTGAAAGAAATTTGGATGACCACTTCCCCTGAAACCAAGCGCCCTGGAAATAGCCACCATAACCCACTGAGGAGGCCGCATCGGCAAAAAATTCCTGTGAAAAACTATTGCTTCTACGGCATTTTCTGTGAAGCCTGTTCAGTTGTGTAAGAATCATCAGGGGGCAGGGCATAGTCTCAATTGCCATGTATATGTAGTATGCAGTGAAGTGAAAACTTTTAAGTAACTTTAACATGTGAAAGTAGTTTGAGATACATGTGTATATAATCTCAATCAGTGTGCAGAATCTTTCACTCAATTATATATCATGAACCATGTGAATGCTGAGAGAATATCTTAGAAGTAAGCAGGTGACTTGCTCAATATGTATAGTATGAGTGAAAATAAGATGCAGCATAACCACAAACTAAGTATCTGACTGCTTCTATGTTGATAACAAGAGAATCTGACATCAGTTTCTGGAAAGCTCTTGGTGTTATCAACATAGAAGAAGCAGAACACATAGTTTCTAGTGGTTATGCTGTAATTTGAACTGTAAATTGTAAGATTAGCAATACAGCATACATGTAGTGCAACCCACATGGTTTGATTCCTTGTGTAACCTGGAAGTTGTGCAATTTCTGCCACCATAAGGCTTTCTGAAGAAGCCATTCTCGGCAGTATTTTTGCTGTGGATATTTTAGTTTCCTCGGCACTGCTGATTGCTGAGGGTGAATTACCAGGGCTGTATGATTGAGGTATACAAAATGGTGCAGTTTTTGGCTTCAACAAACAGTGTTAACAAATGTGATATGAACGACCTACCTGGAATAATTACTCTACAAGCATAATTCAAATGACCAAGAAAACTCGGCAGTTGACCCTTCTTGCACTTGGACCGTGCAATAAAGTCAGAGATGATCTTTTGAATGCATTGTATTTTCTCAAAAGGGAAGGCAGGCTTCCATTTTGTCAGAGTCCAGAATAATGCCAAGAGATTCCAGATAGGTGTCTGGGCCAAATGTTTTGTGGCCAGCAATTGGAATATTGAGTTTACGAAAAATCATAGTCAACAAGGCCAAAGTCCTGAGAGGCTCACCATCCGGGGGATCTATGGTCAGAAAATCATCAAGTAAATGCAGAATATGTGAAATATTGTAATTGCACTGCGCAATTCAACATATGGCAGTAGATAGTTGGTCAAAGATTTTTGGACTTGAATGACTTCCAAGAACTAGGCGAACAGAAAAATTATACTGGTCCTTCCAGTGTGTCCCATAGAGATTCCACAGGGATGGGAGTATAGGCAATAATTTAAAAGCATCAGTGATGTTGGTTTTGCACATCCAGGCCCCGGGACCCATTTGCAGATTAATTTAATGGCGTCATCAACCCGAACATAGGAGAGGGAAAAAGACTGCTTGTCAATAAGGTCATTCATGCTTGGTGTAGTCACATTATCACAAGGAGCCTAGAGATCAACAATTAATCATTTTTGTGAGAATATTTTCCTTCAGCTTTCTTTCCCTGATCCCTGGTCGACAGAAGATCTTTCCTCAATTCATTTCTAGGTGGATTTGTCTTGCTATTAGCAGGGGTCAATTTAATTTTTAAAAATTGAATAGCAGTTTACTAACTTAAGATAAATTTTGATTAGCATTTCCTATTATATGTTTTTGTAATGTGAAATTGATTAGCAATAGTTGAAAATTGATTCGAAAATCACTATGCGAATCCATTTAAATCGAGCTCTGGCTATTAGCGAGTCATACGCTCGTTTGGCGAGGGACGTTTGTATTACTGATAGCATTTCTGCCCAAGAGGTGCGTGCATTGTCAACCTCCTGGGCTTATGCTAACTGTGTCAAGTTATCAGACATTATGCAGGTAGCCTACTGGAGAAACGCTTCTACTTTCTCCTACCTGCATCAATTGCAGGAGCAGTCTGAGGACCTTTTTTCTCTAAGTCTTCTTCTGCTCAGGCTGTTATCAACCCTAGCCATTAGCTTTTCCTTTAGGACCAGTTCAAGCCTTGTGCTTTGTTACTGCCCTTTCTGTCTGTGTGTCACTTATGGCCATTCGCCTTATCTCTCATTGTCTATAACAATGTTTTTGATGAAATGGCTTAAAAGACCTTGGGAACTCTTCTGTCCATGGTTCCAGCACAGTTGGGTTATGTGGTGGTTGGTTATGTGATTCCCTCCTCCTGTTGTCTATTCAGACTGTTGTAAACAATTGTGAGGTAGTTTGATAAATTAAAATTTTATAGTAAATTTCCTTTATTATACCTACCACAATTGTTTACCTGGAGGCCCTCCCATCTTCTTATTCAAGTAAGAATCCTTCCTCCCCGCTGATCAAATTACTCCAATGTTGGCAGATTTCAAATAAAATGACATGCTGGTTATACTTCTGCGCACTGGTACTGGAAGCTGTGGATTGGTACAGAGAAGAGTGTCCTCTACTGGGCGTGCGCTGGTCACACTCTGCCCAGTTTTTTGGCTTATTTTTTCCTTTGCACCAAATTGCTTGGGAAAGATCAAAAATAGAGATTAACTTCCGAGTTAGGGACTTATACTGTAGTCCAAGAGACATTTACCATAAAATTTAAATTTCTAAAGCATATCTTACAGGCCGCATCTCTCATCCGATATTTTTCAAATTTTGTATGATTCTGATGGCAGTGTAATCATGCAAAGTAGAAATTTCTGGTCTTACTCGACTTTCCGGCAAACACCAGAGATCAAGGCACCAAACTGAAGCCTCAATTCTTCTGGAGAAAGATTCTCCATCTCAATGAAATGGAGATATCACAAAGCCTGAAAAGAAAACTATAATAAGACTCAAAATGTCCACAAAGCTTTATAATAATCTGTTTATAACATTAATGAGAAAACATTACGTGTACAGTACTCATATGAGACTGGTCAATAAATACCCCAGTTATTGATGCTAAATTTAGATTAGTGCTGTCTATTTATAGAGGAACTATTTATGAGTGGGCGTGTACAATTAATTACTTATCTTCATTGACAACAGAGCAACAATAACAGGAACATTGGCTTTGATATATTTTATTTCATTCAAGTGTTCTAACTTTTAACGATCAATAAACTATAGAAACATAATACACTGCACATAGATATTAACATAAATATGTTTGTTTTTTGCACATTGATATTTACATAAATGAGTTGTCATTTTTTAATCTTTTAACTTCATTTGGTTTCTTATAACTAACATTGCAGTACGTTCAACGTGGATTGAAACAAAAACGCCGCCGCGGTGTGTTCTCCTCCGTGGAGTTCCAGTGGACCGCAGTGTTTGATCAGTGGAAGACAGTTTTCAAAACACTGTGACCCACCGTGGTCACGAGCGTTAACGATTAGTTTAATTGCTTTCGCAAGTCAGTTTCTTTGCTGATTAATAAATACTGTCTTGTGACGTCAACTGCGTTTGTTACTGGTATTAGATAATTTATTTTAAATTAAAATTGGAATTTGGAGGAGGCAGACGGCGTCTATTGCTGTGGTTTGAAATTGTAAATTGGGAATAGAACAGTCAGTTCCATTTGGTTAAGTACAAAGTCCTCGTCTCTTTCGAAACTAAACTGATGAGTTTGCGCGATCGATTTGATCGAGGAAATAAATAAACCAGACTTGAGAAAAACAAATAATATTCGCGAAGTTCCCAATTTCACATTTTGTTTACAGCTGTAGGCCAACACGTGATGAACCGTGTTTTTCTTGGGTGGGAAGTTGGGGCAAAAAAGCCTCCTACGTCACGAAAGCGCCCACGGCGCACGGCTAATGATCGAAGTGATACCAGTTCACGACATTGAGTCAACTCGACCAGCACATCCTCTTTCCTGTCTTACTCTTGTCGGTCTACACAATTAAAGATTCTTATAAAAAGGATATAGTAAAAAGAAAATATAGTGTTTTTGAATGGATACCAAAAAGTATCTCACTCGAGACTGAAACTAATGATTATTTCACAGGGGGGTGGGGGACGGGAGAATTAAAATATCTGCGAATGTGCCATTCTAAGAGAGAGTACGCTTCAGTGGGAAAGAGATAGGGAGACAGATATACGTGATGGGGGGGGGGGGGGGGGGGCGAGTAAGAAAAAGTGAAAGAAAATTAGTACACGGAATTATACGCAAGTGCATGTGGGCGTATGTCTGCATATTACTTTCTGTGTGTTTGTGTGTGTGTGGGGGGTGTCCGCAAGGGTGTGTATTTTGGTGTGAGTGCATGTGTTTTGGTTTTTTCGGGTTTGGGTTTTTTGTTGTTTTTTTGTTTTTATGAACTACTGTAAAAAAAGACCTACCTCTGATGAAAATGTGTCTCATAAGCCTCCATAGGCTGGATTTCATACAAATATTTTGAAAATACTCTACATGTATGTATATTATGCATGTGTATTGAAATGTGACACTTTAATAAAATATTATTCTACGGCTACTACATAAAAGTAGTCGGGATTGAAGTGATTAATTAGGTACAGTAGATTAAACTACCACTTGCACGAGGTGTGAAATGACATTTGAGTGGTGCGACAAAGCACAGAGCTGTCCTTCAAACCAACATCTGTTTTAACACCTCTGCACATGACAAGCTTGAGAAAAAATAAGAGACAAATCAATATTTTCAATTACTTTTTATTAATTCAGTAATCATAATTATAACCATATGTAAATAAAATCAATAGAAAATAATATTTTTTTTCATTTCCAATAATGACATGCCGATCGACAAGCCAGACCACCATACATCGTAACCCTAGCTCAAACATGCCCCGAAATTTCGTATTATAATTTTTTTGTTTTGTCCCCCCACACGTGTCTTGAAACCCCCAAAATTAAAATAGGTCTTTCAGACAGGAGATGTTAGTTCCTCTATCGGAGATTTTCTGACGCCACCCCCCTGATTTTTGCGTGCAGCCAAGCACATCAAAAATTTCAGTGTGTTGGCAGTGTAAGATTCAGTCATCCATAGCACTCCTAAATGGTGAAGTAAATAGCCCTCCCCCTCCCTACCCATCCCCGAAACGAGGCAATTGGGCCCCAGACTCCCATCAACCCACACGCACAAATAGGCCTATATCATTGATCGCTTGTCCCATCTCCCCACCCCCTCCCCCCCCCCCCCCCCCCCCCCCCCCATCTTGGCCAGTTTTCCATGCTAATGCATGCAGGCGCTTCAGTATATGGATTCCGAAGCGTCTTGGGCTGAAACGTCCCAGGGCCACCACAAGCATTCCTTTTTCGTTAATGTAGTTTATATATTTACATTTTAACATTCCACTCTGAACTTAACTTTTAAAATCGTAAATCAGATTCCCTTCCTCCCCAACCCACAATTTATTCAAAATTCAGTACCGGTAACATGATTCTTCTCCCCGTGAATAGCTACAGTTAGGTAAAAGACCGTCTGGGAAATGTCCAGATATTGTGCTGGTTAACTTATAATTTTTTCAACTCACATCCATGATTTCAGTACGGTACAATATTTATATTTTCGTAATTCCTCGAGTTCTGAATCGATTTTGATGAACAACATTACGAATCGCAATAGCTTTCAATAACTTTTTCAAATATTGAACTATCTTTTTAATATTTCAAGTAAAAGTAAAAGTAATATTTCACTGACTGTGAAAAAATTTGATCTAATTAAGAGCCGGTGACTGAGAGATCAAAAGATAAACCGACGTCAGCCGAACATCCCATCACACAGTTTGACATATTCATGCGAGATTAAAAACACAATTCAAACTCCATATTTTGATCGTTTTTTCTGCCATATTAATGCTTTTTATTATCAAAAAACATGTATGGAGCATACGTATTAAATTTATACTTAAGTGCAATACCTAACAATCACTAAATAACAATGAACTGAAACTATTTTTGGTGGAGAATAAACCTGATTACCGCACTTGCAAAAAACACAAGTTAATTATAGACAAATTGAAGTCACGTGGTGGGGTTTTGAGACCCCACCTCGTAGTGTAATTAGTGGGGTCTCAATTTCTGTGTTCATATGGGCAACGTACACGACATGAATGCCTCAGTCTTCCGGTTCCCTCCTCATTAAGATGTAACCATCATTTGGTGCAAATAACTTGGGTAATGGTTTTCCTGACTTAATAAATCGCCTATATGACATGATAAATTTGACATTTCTTTCACAACATAATTTTTCGAGTTTGTTCTTGATGTCAATTACCTTCCTTCCCATGGAAGTAAAATCTTTGGGATGTGGTAGGATGGAAGAGATTAGTATTTTGGCAGGTAGATTTTTTTTCAAACAGTGATTAGGCCAAACAAAGTAGATCTTCTGTTTCTCAGACCATTATTTGTAAAATTGCATGCGGGCGAGCGTTTTTTTATTTTATTAGTCGAGTTGTGACGAAGTCAAACTGGACTTATAGTTTGGTGAATGGCGGGCGGGGCGGGTGGGCATAAACAATTGGTTTCCGGATGATAACTTGATAGTGGTTCAACTCACATTCATTAAACTTCATACGTAGGTTGGTCTTGGTGGGAGGAAGAACCCTATTGATTTTGGACATGCTACATCGAAGGTCAAGGTCACAGTGACCTTGAACGTAGTAAATATTAAACAATTGGTTTCCGGATGATAACTTGATAATGGTTCAACTCACATTCGTGAAACTTCATAGGTAGATTGGCCTTGGTGAGGGGAAGAACCCTATTGATTTTGGACTCGCTACGTCAAAGGTCAAGGTCAACGTGACCTTGAACATAGTAAATCGCAACAATTCCTTTCCGGATGATAACTTGATAGTAGTTCAACCTACATTCATGAAACTTCATAGGTGGGTTGGCCTTGGTGCGAGGAAGAACTCTATTGATCTTGAACTCACCAGATCAAAGGTCAAGGTCACAGTGACCTTTAACATAGTATATCGCAACAATTGGTTTCCGGATGATAACTTGATAGTGATTCAACCTAGAGTCATGAAACTTCATAGGTGTGTTGGCCTTGGTGTGAGGAAGAACCCTATTGATCTTGGACTCACCAGGTCAAAGGTCAAGGTCACAGTGACCTTGAACATAGTATATCGCAACAATTGGTTTCCAGATGATAACTTGATAGTGGTTCAACCTAGAGTCATGAAACTTTACAGGCGTGTTGGCCTTGGTGCGAGGAAGAACCCTATTGATGTTGGACTCACCAGGTCAAGGTCACAGTGACCTTGAACATAGTATATCGCAACAATTGGTTTCCGGATGGGAACTTGATAGTGGTTCAACCTAGAGTCATGAAACTTCATAGGTGTGTTGGCCTTGGTGCGAGGAACTGTTGTCACAACTCGACATTGGATCGGTGATCCTGAGCGGCATTTTTTTTTATTTCTCTAATTATTTCTTTACCATCAAAAGTTCATGCTCTTGGTTTATGTTTTAGGCCTCATAATGTAAGGAATAGCATTGGTGGTGGTGTATTTCGTCCCTTGAGAGCAAGAAGGCTTTGCAGTGTTAAAGCATTGCAAAGACTTCTTGCAGTCAAGGGACAAATTTATCAATTTTTTTAACTTGGGTAAAATATTACACATAAACCATTTAATAAAAAGAGAGCATGCGGCAGCCAAAAGGACCATCCGGGAGGGCCTGAGAAACAGATTTTTAATTTTATTAAGCCTTAAATTATTATAATATGATATAATTCACTCAAAAGATTTCCATTTTACGTTGTTTGTTCCCACATGAAATATAATATGGGAGAACTCATCAAATTGGTTTAAAGTCACAAATTAGGTAAGTTATTCTCGCAATAGTGTGTAGCGGTCGAGGTATAAAGGCCATTTACCAACCAGCCTGATTGGTCCGGATCTCTTAGTCTCGTGGTAAATCGGTCGCTTTGTGTACTAGAGGTCGACGGTTTGAACCCCGGCTCCCGCACTTATCTCTCCTCCTGTTACATTTGGGGGCTCGTCCGATCCTCAGCAGTAGGTGGCACTGCGGGTGTTTCGACCGCTCTGAGGAGGAACTTGGGTGAGATTCACATGTGGTGAATCTCAAAAGAAGGGGAGAGTAGTGTAGCGGTCAAGGTATAAAGGCCATTTACCAACCAGCCTGGTTGGTCCGGATCTCTTAGTCTCGTGGTAAATCGGTCGCTTTGTGTGCAAGAGGTCGACGGTTCGAACCCCGGCTCCCGCACTTATCTCTCCTCCTGTTACAAGTGTATCCTGGGAATGCTTTGACCTTTGCATCAAAGATGTGATCAATCCTTTTACAGAGTGAATCCGACACTATCACAACTTTCCTTGTTTGCTTAGCTGAAACCAAAGAAGAGAATAAATTAAAGTTTGAGTCCAATAAGAATTTTACAGTGCCAAGGAAATAATTTGGTTTTTCATTTGTTGAGCTACCTGAATTTTATCATTAAATGAAAAATGTAAATATCTTTTATATGCATCACTAGCCCAATTACCTACTAGCTGAATTAATTCTGGGGGAACAGAAGACTGAAATGCCCATGTTGCACCACCATGACAGAGACTATGTGAGGAATACAATCTAGAATCTAGGCCAGTAGTTTCAAGAAGTAATCTTAAATAATCCTGTATCTGATTGTAAGTACATGGTCAAACCTTTTTATCTTGCTGATAAGCGAATGCCAGGGTTTTATCTGTACCTGGCAGTAACTTAATCATGTTTAAATAGGCCTTAACTGGACACAGATTAGAATCTGGAATGGAAACTACCGGAATTTGTAAAACTTTCTGTCCAAATTGTATAGTTTTACTCCATTTAATGGTTACTATTAAGAGATCTTCCTTTAAAATTATATCCTCCCATGTAAGTTGTTTTTTATCATCAAACTTTTTACAAGAAATTGGTACTAAATTTGATTTCCGAATCATTAAAAAGAATCCAAAAAGGAAGTAACACCAAAGGGAAGCCTCAAAGGTATCCTGATGATCAACAAAACTGTGAAATTTATCTAAAATTTCAGGTGTGATAGGCAAGGCTTGATGGACGTGATGTAATTTGAGCCGTCATAAGCCTCTAAAAAGTAATTTAAGCTCTAAAGATTTAAACTGGTCTAAACTTTCATTTGTCAATTTCAGTAAAAGTTTTACCCCACTAAGGTAATTGGCTATAGAATCCACGGATCTAAATGTTCTACTTAAAAATTGTGCAAACAAGCTTAATGTTTCAGATGTGCCTGTTAAAGGTTCATAGTCAAAATGATAAAAGTTTAGAAGTGAAGTCCAGTGGATCTTCAGGTTCTTATATATTCCCTCGGCAAAGGCAGAATTTATTGATTTATACATGTCTTGTATAAGTATCTTGTGTTGAGCTTCTGCAAAAGAAAAAATTACCAGTCGTGTTGAAAACTGAAGTGATCTGAGGGTAAATGCCGTTCATGAAATGTCTCTTCATTAGTAAGTATGGACAATTGCTCCAGGTTGTATTTCTCACTATTTTCATCCCATCTGGACAGTAAATCTGGTGGTTTGTTTTCCCAATCAGGGATGTGAACTGCATGAATACCAAATTCATAGATAGCTCCCAGAAAACAAATTTCTCTCAAACAGGACTGTAAAAATTTATTCTTTGTTTAATACTTGTACAGATGTGGAGCTATCACAGCAAACTAAAATTTTTAAACCCTTTAATTTAGGTGCCCATAATTCAACAGCAACTACAATAGTCAATAATCCAGTTGATTGATATGTAGATCCTTAACTTTTATTGATTCTGGATACGAGGAATGAAAATACTCATTCCAACAAACTCCACCCCAACCTGACTAAATTGAATCAGTACCAAGAATTTTATCTGGCTTACATCAATCTTCTAACAGCATCATTGATTTTCAATTGTAAGATGGTAGGAAATGAGACCACCAGACTAAATCCTTTATAACATAGTCTGGTATTCTCAGTTTCACCCTCTTATTGTCCCCCGACCCTTCGTGGGACTATTGTAATCAGCAGTGTCCGTCTGTCCGTCCGTCACACCCTTGTCCGGATGATAACTTTAGTTTGGATGATTTTACTGAAACTAAATTTGATATGTGTCTTACTTGGGTGGAAATGCAGGTCAAGTTCAAAAATGGGCACGCTCCACTGATTTCTACTGGATTTATTCCCCTTTTTCGACTTAAAAAATACAGTTTTTGTGTTGTCCGGATGATAACTTTAGTTAGGATCATTTGATTGAAACGAAATTTAGTATGCCGCTTATTTGGGTGGAAATGCAGGTCAAGTTCGAAAATGGGCACGCTCCACTGATTTTTACTGGATTTATTCCCCTTTTTCGACTTAGAAAATACGGTTTTTGTGTTGTCCGGATGATAACTTTACTTTAGATCATTTGATTGAAACGAAACTAAGTATGTGGTTTAATTGGTTGGAAATACAGGTCAAGTTAAAAAATGGCCATGCTCTGTCTATTTTTACAGGAGTTATTCCCCTTTTTCGACTTATAAAATACACTTTTTGTGTTGTCCAGATGATAACTTTACTTTTGATCATTTGATTGAAAGGAAATTGAGTATGCGGCTTATTCGGGTGGAAATACAGATCAGGTTCGAAAATGGGCACGCTCTGTCTATTTTTACTGGAGTTATTCCCCTTTTTCGACTTATAAAATACACTTTTTGTGTTGTCCGGATGATAACTTTACTTTTGATCATTTGATTGAAAGGAAATTAAGTATGCGGCTTATTCAGGTGGAAATACAGGTTAGGTTCGAAAATGGGCACGCTCTGTCTATTTTTACTGGAGTTATTCCCCTTTTTCAACTTTGTAAAAACATTTTTTGTGTTGTCCACACCCTTGTCCGGATGATAACTTTAGTTTGGATGATTTTACTGAAACTAAATATGGTATGTGTCTTACTTGGGTGGAAATGCAGGTCAAGTTCGAAAATGGGCATGCTCCACTGATTTTTACTGGATTTATTCCCCTTTTTCGACTTAAAAAATACAGTTTTTGTGTTGTCAGGATAATAACTTTAGTTAAAATCATTTGATTGAAACCAAATTTAGTATGCGGCTTATTTGGGTGGAAATGCAGGTCAAGTTCGAAAATGAGCACGCTCCACTGATTTTTGCTGGATTTATTCCCCTTTTTCGACTTAGAAAATAACAGTTTTTGTGTTGTCCGGATGATAACTTTACTTTTGATCATTTGATTGGAAAGAAATTAAGTATGTGGTTTAATTGGTTGGAAATACAGATCATGCTCTTGGAACAAATTGCATCCTAACAGCTCCCTTGAATTTGCCATCTTGGTCGGGGGACCGGGGGCGTTGCCCTTGTTATTCTTAAAACTTCTCAACAAATGTAAAATTCTACTGATGAAGATTCTTACATGTCAGTACAAAGTTCAGTTTGCCTTTTAATGACTGAACTTCTCTAAGACTTTCCTTTTCCTTGTGTAACCAAATATCGACTAACTGTAGGATTTCATTCACCCTTTCCTTAGTTATTTCCAGCATTAACTTCTCTGTGTCAAACATAACTCCTAAAAATACCATTCGTGTGGATGGGTCATAAGACTTTTCGGCAGATTCCTCTAAACCCATTAACTGTAACAAATCACCAAACTTTTTAAAAGCAATAACAGCTTTTTCAAAAATATCAGCTCCGGCTCGATCATCCAGATAATTAACTATAGTTATTTTATATTTTTTACAAATAAATTCTATAATGTCTGTCACTCGTTGGCACATTTGAGCTGCTGATCTCAACCCCATGGTTAAAAATTTATCAAAATTATAATTATTTTTCCATTGATAATCCAAGAGATGTATGTCTGCAGGGTCTACAGGAATCTGTCGATAAGCCCTCTTCAGATCTTTTTTAAATAAAAGACAACCCTTGCCTTTCAATTTTATCAGATCAACCAGATTATCCACAGAAGGGTATTTAAGAGAAACTTTCTCTTCCAAATACTCATCCTTGGATATCCCATCATTAATCGAATTCCCAATAGGAAAGCTCAAATCAACAATAATCCTTCTATCTGAGTTATCTTTCTTTGGCACTGAATTTAAAGGATTGATGGCAATATCACAACAAAAGGCGTTGGAAGGAAATGGACCCAATATGGAATTATAAGATTTTTCTTTTACAGTATAACTAATATGACAATATGCAAGGCGTAAGAAGGAACCCCAAAGTATCCAACATATTGAAATATTTCATTCCGCAACCATTACTCCAAAAACATTTTGGTTTATTCGGTCGAATTCCTGCAATTGTTTAATTTCAGCCAAACATGAATACGTTTCACAGAACTAAATATTTTCCCATAAACGACCATTATAACGTTCAGGAGAAAAAATATGGTCGCATCATTTTAAATTTAACATTCAAATATTTTTTGTCAAGTATAGCCCTTCAGACAACCTTTTTCTGATCTTTAAACATGGGTCATGCAACAAATAAAAGAAAAACTAACAGAAAGGGAAGTGCTGGTCGCATGTTCATATTTCTCAGGGAATTCCCAAACAAAACACACCAATAGTCAAACAAATGTTTAGGTTCTAAAAGAGTCCTCAAATCATCCTCTTTGTTCATCTGGAACATTCAACAGTAATGCAAAATGTCAGTAGACTTCTTCAAATGTTTATTGAAACAATATATTTTCCCAAGACTGCTTAGTTTTGGGAATTACATAATTTCCGAGCGCAACTTTTAGAGGCAGGTACATCTAATTAAAATATTTACAACAGTTATACCTATGAGCAAACCCAACCCTACCAAAGATACATTTACCTCTTTCATGTGATGAAAGAGTCATTTCTGCAATAGAATTCAACTTTTGGCTTCTGTCTAGTAAAAAGCATGGGAAATGTGTTCTTTTGAAGAGAACTGTCCAATCTGTGTCAAATAGGCTTAAAAACTGTTATTGCCTCTGACAGAATTTCTACTCTGTTACCTAATAAGTTAGGAGGGATAAGAATTCACAGCTTTCTTTGAAACTACCCAAATCCCAAAATAAAACTAAAATCTGCATCAGCACACAAAACCTTTTCACAAAATCTGTTTTAATTAATCATTCAGCAAGATAAATAGTGCCCCACCACCATGAAACAATATGACAATTTTGTTTCAAAATTGGGGTTGTGCAGGACTTATAGTTCCTCTAAATTTGGGAGAATCCATTTGCATTCTTGGGGAAATCGTTCCGAGAATTCAGACCTGCTATGGGCCAGGATCCTATTAGGTCAGTATGATAGAACCCCTGTTGCATACTGATAATACATGTTAACCCTTTACCCAATACAGCTTTTTAATTTTTACAACACCAACTACTGATTTTTACCCCCACCCCCACCCCCTCCCCCCAGGGGCCTTAATCGCTCACCTGACAAGGTGGTTCAGAGAAGTGTTTTGGGTCAGATTCAGTTAGTCAAGGTTCATGGACACTACATAGGAATAATGTTATGAAATTATTCATAATTCTAGTGTCCATGTCAGATGATTATTAGCATAGGTCTTCCTGATTGCTTCCAATTCTGACAGCTGTAGACAAGTACTGCCAAACTTCCAAGGGTTGTTGTGTCACTGCAGCCTGAAAGGCAAATTTTATGGAAAAGCTCTAAGGAATGGGTTTGAACATTTATGAACAACCTCGAACCTAACACACCCCTGCCCAAATATTAAGCCACAGACCTGAAATGGACGAACTTAAATCTGCAAACCCCCCCCCCCCCCCCCCCCCCCCACCACCCATTCCTGCGATACCAAATATGAAAGGGTTCTGTCTGGCAGGAACCAAACTGGAACAAATTTACATCTGACCTCCCCAGAGATGTTGTACACCAAATATTAAAGCATTAAACTAGTGGGTCTGAAGAAAAAGATTTTTAAAGAAATTTTCTCATGTTGCTTTGAGTTAATTTGCACTCCCATAATGAGCCCAAATATTAACCCATAGATTTGGGTTGAACAAACATGAATCTGACCCCCTTAGAGATGTTGTAAGCCAAATATGAAAGGATTCTGACAGGTGAATCTGAAAAAATAGAGTTTTAAAGAAATGTCCTCATACTGCACGAAGTTAAACTTTGGGCTTCAATAGATAGACCAAATATTAAGCCAGAGACCCGATTCAGACAAACTTCAATCTACCCCCTCCCCCCACTAGAGATGTTGCATTCCAAATATGAAAGCATTCTGACTGGTGGATCTGAAGAAGGTTTTCAAAGAAATTTCCTCATGTTGCACTGTTGATATTTGGGTGCCCATAGGGAGCCCAAATATTAACTCAGGGACTTGATTTCCCCGTGGGAACCCCGGGAAGTAAGCAGCACTTGTTTACTGTGGTAAACCAGTTCCGCTTTACTAGTAAAATAGGACCCAGTCACCAATGCTTGGGGTGAAAGTCCTCTAAAATGGGCACCATGTTGATCAACGATTGACTAAACTTGACTTCATCTCCATGTTGTGTCACGATTAGCCATGGTGCATAAATATGTGACGTTAACCACCAACAAACAAACAAACAAACAGGGACTTGATTTGAACAAACCTGAACCCATCCCCCTTCCCCCACCCCTAGAGATGCTTTATACCAAGTATCAAAAGATTCTTATACATGGTTCTGGAGAAGATTTTTTTCAATTTTGGAAACAATTTATGCGTGCTATCAGAGAAATGCTTGGGACCCCCTGTGGGTGTGGCAACGTTATTTGAACAAACTGGAATTCATATATAAGGAACATGAATATCAAATTTGGTTCAATTCGGCTCAGTTGTTTATGAGGAGAGGTTGATAATGTAAAGTTCATGCCAGACAGGACAGACGGATGGTCGACTGACAGAAAGTCATCATTTAAGCGCCCCCTGACTTACAGTCAGGTGAGCTAAAAATAAACAATATTCATCAAGCGTAATAATTATGGATGTTACTGGAACCGGCTGATGAGAGCTGGTTCCAATGACAGCCATATTTGTACAAATTTTATTGCCAGGTCATGTTAGTGTTGTATTGGTTAATTTGCTGCCTTTGTGTTAGGTAAAGGGTTAAACTGACTCAGTTTTTTTCATGTGAATCCTAGCTGCAATGATACGAGAAGCTACATGGTTTCTAACTAGTTTTGTTGCACGGATCTCTACGGGAATCGATTCTCAGATTCTTATAAGCCCTGGCTGAGGCTATATAATTCACCAATATCAACAGAAAGTGCCATTTCACCTCAACAAATGATGTCAAATATTCTTTTACCTAGTGATGGGGTAAATTATAGCCCTGGATGTGCCCCCCCCCCCCCCCCCACCCAAACCTCCCTGTATGCAGTTTTTCTTAAAACAAGAGGCCCCAGGGGGCCTGAGGGTGCCCACATGACATGGTAGCCTAAATATCAACCCAGAGAATTGATTTCAACAAGTTGCATCTACTCCTCCTAAGAAAAGCTTATACCAAATATCCAAAGATTCTGACAGGTGGATCTAAAAAAAATGATTTTTAAAGAATATTCCTCATACTGAACTGAGTTATAATTCGGGCTCCCACAGGGAGCCCATATATGAACCCAGGGACTTGGCTTTAACAAACTTGAATCTCACCCTCTCATTTTGAACTAAGTTACAATTTGAGCTCCCACAGTGAGCCCAAACGTGGACCTAGGGACATGGCTTGAACAAACTTGAATCTTGCCTCCTAAGGATGCTGCATAAAAAATATCAAAAGCATTCATCTGCTGGATCTGAAGAAGATTTTTTAAGAAAATTCCTCATTTCGAACTAAGTTACAATTCAAGCTTCCAAATATGGACCTAGGGACATGGCTTTAACAAACTTGAATCTCACCCCCCTAAGGATGCTGCATACCAAATATCAAAACATTCTGACTGCTGGATCTGAAGAAGATTTTTAAAGAAAATTCGTCATTTTGAACTAAGTTATCATTCGAGCTCCCACAGTGAGCCCAAATATGGACCTAGGGACATGGCTTGAACAAACTTGAATCTCACCCCCCTAAGGATGCTGCATACCAAATATCGAAACATTCCGGCTGCTGGATCTGAAGAAGATTTTTAAAGAAAATTCCTCATTTTGAACTAAGTTATAATTCGGGTTACCACAGTGAGCCCAAATATGAACCCGGGGACTTGGCTTGAACAACTTGAATCTCACCCCCCTAAGCATGCTGCATACCCAATATCAAAAGATTCTGCTGTTGGATCTTGAGAAGAAGATTTTCAAAGACATTTGCCTGAAATGCACTAAGTTCAAATTTGGGCTCCTATACTGAGCCCAAATATGAACCCAGTGGGCCGATTTGAACAAACTTGAATCAGATCCACCCCACAATGTTGCATATCAAATATCAAAAGATTCTGCCTGCTGGATCTGGAGAAGAAGATTTTTAAAGAAATTTGCCTGAAATGCTTCTATAGTGAGCCCAAATATGAATCCAGGGGGCCGATTTGAACAAATTTGAATCAGATCCACCCTACAATGTTGCATACCAAATATCAAAAGATTCTGCCAGCTGAATCTGGTGAAGAAGATTTTTTAAGAAATTTGCCTGAAATGCACTAAGTTTGAATTTGGGCTCCTATACTGAGCCCAAATATAAACCCAGGGGGCGGATTTGAACAAACTCGAATCAGATCCAGCCTACAATGTTGCATACCAAATATCAAAAGATTCTGCCTGCTGAATCTAGAGAAGAAGATTTTTTAATGTTTTTCCCATTGCCTACAGTGTTAAAAAGTGTTTTCAAAGTCCCAAAACTGTACCCTATGATAAAACCGATCGCAATTTTTTTGGACCAATCCTTTCTGTTGGTCCTAAGGAAGCTTCACACCAAATAAAAATTCTCAGTGCCGTCACCCGTGCAGTTTTGGAGATATGGCGTTTTACTTTTTTTCTATTTTTAGCTCCTGCGGTTCCCACGGGGCTACGGAAAAAGAAAATTCGGCATAAATTAGGTACTTATGACCCAATAAGCCCTCACATAAAATTTGATTCAAACCAGCCTCTCGGTTCGGAAAATAGAAATTTTTGGCGGGCCAACAATTTTGTCCCTCCCATAACGACGCCAAATTTAGCCCATCAAACTTCTCTTAAAGAAATCCAAGTCTACACCTTAAAAGGAAGCTGCATACCATATATCAAGTCTCTGCTACTGCTGGTTGATGAGAAGAAGATTTTGGTGCCCCTTGGGGGCATGGCACCACCCAGGAAAAGGGGGCAACTTCATTTGAACAAATCTGAATTGGCATTAGCTAATAAACATTTACCCAACATTTGAATAATGTAAAGTTAACACCGGACGGACGGTGGACAGAATGTGATCAGTAAAGCTCTCACTGAGCTTCGCTCAGGTGAGCTAAAAAACTATATTAATTTTTTAATAAATTGATGGTGACATGAATTTCCCATTATTTTTTAATCACATTCTTTCTTCTGAACACATTTCACATTGTGTTTGATATTTTGCAATCTTTGTAAGAAAAAGCCCAAGTTTTCTCAGTTAAGGCACCTCAAGTCATAAAACAGTGAATTTTTCCAACAGAATGATCAGTACCTGCTACTGTGGTGTCTCATGACACTGTTAAAATTCCTAAAATCACCAAATATTAATTCATTAGTGCTGTGCTTGTGCTGCAAATATCCACAAGTGCACTTTCACTATTTTGGTTTTAATCCCCACAGGCATGCATTCTGTCAAAGGGAGTGAAATTGTAGAAAATATGTTCACAAAGAGGACAAGTTGCAGTACAGTCCCTGTGGACGGGTTGTAATACACGCGTGGACAGTGATGTCCACTCGTGTGTTTACCAGTCAATAAAAATCATCATCTACAAAATTTTAATTGAAGCACGGGGTTGTACCTGGTGCTTCATTATTTATTAAATTTATGATGATTATACCTATAGTTAGTGTTTGGCATCAAATATTATTGTATCCGTGGAAATATTGCCCATCCATGGAAAGTGAGCAGTACACAGCCACTGTACTGTATTTGTTTCAAGTATATAATATACTCTTTGATGTTTAATATATTTGTGATAGGCTGGAGCAAAGAAACATTTCATCTGAAGGACAGACAGACATGCAGTAACAAATTTGGGAAGCCTACATAAAAGTAGTGACTAACTTAAAATGAAAAATATAGATAGAAGAGCCAGGGCAATGTTGTCAAACAAAAAACAAACAAGAGCCCCCAGAGGGCCTGATGGCATTCACCTGACGTGGTAGCCTAAATATCAACCCAGGGAATTTATTTGAACATTTAGTTGCATCTGCCCCTCATAAGAAAAGCTTATACAAAATATCAAAAGATTCGGACCGGTGGATCTAAAAAAAAAAAGGATTTTTAAAGAATATTCCTCATACTGAACTAAGTTATAATTCAGGCTCCCACAGAGAGCCCAAATATGAACCTAAGGACTTGGCTTGAACAAATTTGAATCTCACATCCCTACGGATGCTACTATATACCAATATCAAAAGATTCTGACTACTGGATTTTAAAGAATATTCCTCTTATTGAACTAAGTTGTAATTTGGACTCCCACAGGGAGCCCAAATATGAACCTGAGGACTTGGCTCGAACAAACTTGAATCTCTCCCCTCTAAGGATGCAGCATCCCAAACATCAAAATATTCTGAAGAGTGGATCAAAAGGAGATTTTTAAAAAATATTCCTCATATTGCACTAATCTAATCATAGAGAGTCCAAATATGGACCCAGGGATTTGATTTCAACAAACATGTGAATAAATCTTCCAAAGATGTTATATGCAAAATATGAAAGCCTTTGGAGCAGTGGTATGGGAGAAGAAGATTCTTTAATGTTTTTCCCATTACTAAAATGATGACTCCGCATAAGTCCTGGAAAACTTCCCTATGATAAAACTGATGGCAATTTTTTTTTACCATTCTTTTCGGCTGTTCGTAAGGAAGCGACACACAAAATAAAAATTCTCAGTGCCGTGTAGTTTTGAAGACATGGACGTTTTAAATTTTTTCTATATTTAGATCCTGCAGTTCCCACAAGGGCAACCGGAAAATGTTTTGGCATAAATTAGGTACTTACATGTACAACCCAATAAGCCCATCATATCAAATTTGCTTCAAATCAGCCTCTCAATTTGGAAAATAGAAATTTTGGTACAATTCGGGCTCCTACAGGAAGCCCAAATATGAACCCTGCGGCTTGGCTTTAACAAACTTATATCTCACCTCCCTGAGGATACTGTATATATCAAAATATTCTGACTGCTGAATGTGAAGAATACTTTTGAAGAATATTCCTCATTTTGAACTAAGTTATAATTCAGGCTCCCACAGTGAGCCCAAATATGAACCCAGGGACTTGGCGTAAACAAATTTGAATCCCCCCCCCCCCCCCACCCCTCCCCCTGTAAGGATGCTGCACACCAAACATCAAAACAGTCCGACTACTGGATTTGAAAAAGTCTTTTAAAGCAAATTCCTCATTTTGAACTAAATTATAATTCAGGCTCCCACAGTGAGTCAGGGTTTCACAAATATATTTTTGTGGGATCCATTTCCAACATGTGTCTTAATCACATGAATTATGCTTATTTATCTTCAAATACATAGATTGTTAGATTGTTGAACCACCATATCAAAGGCTATTGCAGTAATCATGTTTATAGAAATTAATTAGATCTGATACAGTTAAAACTAGAAGTCCTGTCACGAATAGTGCGCTTATCTAGGCTTAATTGTGCGTTGGAATTGCGCGCAATTGCCATATCGAATGGCATCCAAAGCACGGCAGGTTCTCCTGGTTACTCATAGCAAACACATGCAATGTTTCTGCCAATGGACCTCCGGGTGACCCGGAGGTCCATTGGCTGAAACATTGCCTGAGCACAGGCCATATGTACAGAATATGATAGCTTTAATTGGGTCATAACACGCACATTAACGCGCATATCAACGTGCTATTTGTGCGCATTTCATGACAGGACTTCTAGTTTTAACTGTACGGTTAACCGATTAATTGACTAACCAATGATCAATATCTTGAATGATAAAAAAAAATAGGCCGATGAAATCGTCAGATGTGTACCCATACGCGCAACTAGTAGAAAGCTGTATGACGGAGGGCCACCACGGATGCCGACATTATGTACACCATACAAGGTATGGGTACATGTACATATATATAGAAATGGATTGGAGGAGTGTCTAATTTGATGGATAAAGGGTTAATATCTCCGGATCAAATTATCAGATTTACATAAAAAACTATACAGCACAGCACACCAGTAACCTGAATAAATATATAAAGTAACATGACAATCGGATTGATATTTTTTGAGTTATCTCATGCCAAAGGGGTTGGAGGAATTTTCAATTTGAAGGATAAAGGGTTAATATCTTGGGATCAAATTATCAGATTAACACCAAAAACTATACAGCTCAGCACATCAGTAACCTGAACACAATTGTAAAGTATCTTGACAATCCAAGCAATATTTTTCAAGTTATCAAATGCCAAAGGGACTGGAGGAATTTTCAATTTGAAGGATAAAGGGTTAATACCTCAGGATTAAAATAACAGATTAACACCAAAAACTATACAGCTTGGTACATCAGTAACCCGAACACAAATATAAAGTAACTTGACAATCCATGCAATATTTTTCAAGTTATTGAATGCCAAAGGGATTGGAGGAATTTTCAATTTGAAGGATAAAGGGTTAATATCTTGGGATCAAATTATCAGATTAACACCAAAAACTATACAGCTCAGCACATCAGTAACCTGAACACAATTGTAAAGTAACTTGACAATCCAAGCAATATTTTTCAAGTTATCAAATCCCAAAGGGATTGGAGGAATTTTCAATTTGAAGGATAAAGGGTTAATATCTCAGGATTAAAATAACAGATTAACACTAAAAACTAGACAGCTCGGTACATCAGTAACCTGAACACAAATATAAAGTAACTTGACAATCCAAGCAATATTTTTCAAGTTATCGAATGCCAAAGGGATTGGAGGAATTTTCAATTTGAAGGATAGTAACTAGACAATCCAAGCAATAATTTTCAAGTTATCGAATGCCAAAGGGATTGGAGGAATTTCCAATATGAAGGATAAAGGGTTAATATCTCAGGATCAAATTATCCGATTTACACCAAAAACTATACAGCTCGGCACATCAGTAACCTGAACACAAATATAAAGTAACTTGACAATCCAAGTAATATTTTTCAAGTTATCGAATGCCAAAGGGATTGGAGAAATTTTCAATTTAAAGGATAAAGGGTTAATATCTCAGGATCAAATTATCAGATTTACACCAAAAACTATACAGCTCGGCAAATCAGTAACCTGAATACAAATATAAAGTAACTAGACAATCCAAGCAATAATTTTCAAGTTATCGAATGCCAAAGGAATTGGAGGAATTTTCAATTTGAAGGAAAATGATCATAATGGCTTAATATCTCAGGATCAAATTATCCGATTTACACCAAAAAGTATACAGCTCGGCACATCAGTAACCTGAACACAAATATAAAGTAACTTGACAATCCAAGCAATATTTTTCAAGTTATCGAATGCCAAAGAAATGGATACGGATGCCGGATGGACAGACGGACGGACATTCTAATAAATGGGTACTTAGGTGACTATTTTTACGGGACTACAATAAAATGCATGTCCATTATACTAAAACAAGTGATTTTGGGAAAAATTTTTGGAGTGGTAGCAAACCCTGACCCTACCCTTTACTGACCCTAACCCTACACCCTCTATTCTAAACCCCACCCTAGACTAATGAAAATGGCTATTTTTTTAGGGTACATTATCATAAAATGCATGTCCATTCTATTAAAACAACTTTTTGGGAAAAAATTTTTTGGGGTAGTAGGAAGCAGCACACCACATATCAAATCTCTGATACTCCTGGTTCACAAGAAGATTTTTTAAGATTTAGGCAAAATTTTTGGGCATGGCCCTACTGAGGGCCAGGGCAACTTGATTTAAACAAAATCAAAATGCAATGTCATAACAAACAAGCATCTCAAATTTCACCTAATGATTAATCGGTTCAGCAGTTTTGGAGAAGATGCAAACACCAAGTTCACGGACGGCAGACGGCGAGTGATCAATACACCTCACCCTGACTGAAAGTCAGGTGAGCTAAAGACTCAGTGGACCATGAGTGCTGCAGTTGGGCGAGACGCTTGGTTCAAGGAGAGAAGAAACTTGTAGCTGCTGGCTTTCGAAAGTGTTGTTAAAACCCAATAAATAAATAAACAAGAGGCCCCACAGGGCCTGAAGCACTCACCTTGAACAGAACATGATATAAACAGAGAACAGAACACGATATAAGAGTCCAAGAATGAATCTACATTAAGCAATCCATCTCCATAGGATACACTGCATATCTTTGAGCCCCTCAGGAGTGACAAAAACAGTCCAAGCATCATGCCTTTTCTTTAGTTGATCATGATGTAAAATGTGGAGCTCCCCTCTCAAGCCCCTTGATACAACCTATGTAGATTACTCTTCACCTCTAGAGGGTACTGAATAAAAATTGTCTAATTCTTCAGCTACTTGGCCAATTCTGGCTCCTATAGGGAGCTCAAATATCAACCCAGGCACTCGATTTGAACAAAGTTGAATCTGATCTCCTTAGAGATGCTGTATACCAAATATGAAAGCATTCTGACTGGTGGATCTGAAGAACAAAATTTTAAAGAAATTTCCTCATATTGCACTGAGTTCAAATTTGGGCTACCATAGCGAGCCCAAAATGTGAATCTCCCCCCCCCCCTCCCCCCTTAGAGATGTTGTATTCCAAATACGAAAGCATTCTGACTGGTGGATCTGGGGAAAAAGATTTTTAAAAAAACTTCCCCATATAGCCCTAAGTTAAAATTTGGACTACCAAAGGAAGCCCAAATATTAACATATGGACTTGGTTTGAACAATCTTGAATCTGACCATCATAACAATGAGGGTACCAAACATAAAAAAATTCTGACTCATGGTTCTGAAGAAGATTTTTAAAGAAAATTCCCCATAAAATTTGGGCTCCTGCATTGAGTCCAAATATGAATGTATGGGCTTCATTTTAAAAAACTTGTATCTGACCCGTCTATGGATGCTGTACACCATATATCAAAAGATTCTGAACACTGGTTCTTGAGAAAAGATTTTCTAAAATGTTTGCAAAAATGCTGCGCCAACATTATTCTGATGCCCTCTGCAGAACTCTCTAACAACAACAGAGGGCATTTTTTTACCATTCAATTCTACTGGTCCTAAGGATGCTTCATACCATAACAGTTCTCTGTTCCAAGTGGTTTGGGAAACATGGGAGTTTGAAAACATTTCTATTTTTCACTCCTGGGGTTCCCATGGGGATGCAGGGGGTTTTTTTTGCATGAGGCAAGTATTTATGACCCAATATTACCACATACTGTCATTCAAATCAGACCATCGGTTCGGAAAATGGAAATTTTGGGTAGTACCAAAAATCTAACCACTGCCATTATAAAGCCAAATAATGCTTCACAAAGTACGTTTGAACACACGTGATTCTACATCTCAAAAGGCAGTTCCATAACGAATATCAAGTCACTGAACCCACTGGTTCATAAGATTTTAAAAATATTTTGGGAGCATTTTACCCCACCCCCTCCCTATGGGGCTGGGCATGTATTACAAAAATGTAATACCCCTTTGGTACCATTACTCACTCAAACTTTAACTTGAATTGACCAAAACATGGTGTTGATGGATGACAGACGGATGGACAATGGACGGAGAGTGATTAGATATGCCCTGCTTGACTTTGTCGAAGTGAGTTAAAAAAAAAAAAAATTAAATGGTTCATGTCCGATATTTTACCCACGTTATTAAAATTGATAAATTTGTCACTGGAGTGCAACAAGGTTTATGCTATATATAGCATTGCAAAGCCTTCTTGCACTCAAGCGATGGAATACTCCAAATACACCGCCACCCATTCTATTCTGTAGATTATCAGGCCTAAAACAAACCAAAAACATGAACTTATGCATGAATATTATTACAATGAATACACTGTCTTATACAAAGGAATACCACACAATCCAGTGTAGACTGATTTCAGAAAGTCCTCCGTAGTGGAAGGGCAATTTTAACAAACATACAGGCCCAAATACGCTCCATACACAGTGTAAAAATTCCACAAAATTAATAAACATTCCTGTATGTTTAATAGGAATTAGGAGTATTGTAATTAAAAGTCAATTGTGTGGTTGTTTATAAACTTATATTACTTTGTTATCAGGTGTTAAAAAATATTAATATTTGTAAACACACCCACCCATTTAGATTAGTCCCTGCGCATAGCAGTAACACAGACATACAGTACAGTTGCTGGTCATAATCCTTGCATGGGCAGTGCATGATGTCCATGCATGTTTTTTCCAGATAATAGAAAATCATCATCAATAAAATTTTAATTAATGAAGCACTGAATTGTATCCTGTGGTTCATTAATTAAATTTTTGCTGATTATTGCTGTAAACAATGTTTGAAAACTAATATCATTGCATCCGCAGAAATATTGCCCATCCACGGAAAGTGACCAGTCCAAGGCAGCACAGAGTCAAGGTAATTGTGTTTTACTGTCTTTAATTTCAAATTTTGTTTGTTTTTTTTTTTTTTTTGGGGGGGGGGGTGCACCAGACCCCCTCCACTGATGAGAGGGTCACACACCCTCTTGTCCTCACTCCTATCTCACTGCTATGTGGCTCAGGTGATTCTGTGCATCATATTCTTTTTGACTCCCACTAGATACATGTATTACTCTACATGTAACTTAGATATCCTGGCTAAGCACCAGTATAAACTAACATCAAATTGTGTGCTTATGTACATGTACAGTAGCTAACATATTGGAATAGTATAATGTGCTTTGTCAGAAACTTGATCAAGTATTGATGACAAACAACAATTTATCTTATCTTATCCTGGTGCCAGTAATAAACAGTGTAAAAGTTCCACAAATTTTTACACTGTTTATTACTGGCACCAGGTTTTTTCAGCTATATTCTGTTATTTGTTTGTCGTTGTTCTTTGTAAATTTTACTTGATCTGAAATAAATATTGTTTAAACTAAAAACACTCATTCTCACCCCATGGTGATAACAAAGGTACCCAAGAAATTTCGTAAAGATTGATTCATAAATATGGCCTCTAGCCCAAGTTGTATAGACGTTCTGTACAAAAAACTGATTGTACCTAATTTCAGTACAAAATGGCCACTGGTAGCCATCTTGAATTTTGGACTGCACCCAAAAACACTCATTCTCATTCCAAGGTGATAACAAAGGTACCCTAGAAGTTTCATGAAGATCAGTTCATAAATACAGCCTAGCCCAAGCCGTATTGACATGTGCACTTACTGGGTATACATGTAAGTAGCACTGAATAAATTAAAGTTCATCTAATTTGCATAATTTCAGCACGAGAAAAAAAACGGTATTATATGTGATGTACTCCATGTTACGAAACATTCATAGAAAAATTTATTCAAATCAGAACTTTCATACAGAAGTTCTGTACAAAAATGGCGATTGCACTAATTTCTGTACAAAATGGCTGCTGGAGGCCATCTTGAATTTTGGACCGCACCCAAAAACACTTGTTCTCGCCCCACGTGATAACAAAGGTACTCAAGAAGTTTCGTAAAGATCGGTTCACCAATACACCCTCTAGCCCGAACCGTATTGAATTGCTGTTCCCGAACAGACGGACAATGGGCCATGACATAACCTTAAATCTGACTTTGTCAAAGTTGAGCTAAAAATAGGGAGTATCCAGAGTATCACAAAACAAAAACCTATTTGTAAAGGACTCCCCCTTTCAAGGACAATCTGACAGCGTTGGCATTCACCACCATGCTGCCTTGAGGCTGCATTTTGAATTCCTGTGTTTGTTGTTCTTATGAAATATTATTTTATTATTATCAGCTATGGTACAAATATGGTACCGATAGCACACTTTCAGGAACCGTTGATGTCTGATAGCGACTGTGTGTCAGTGTGTGAGGTGCACACATACTTTTGGGGTTCTATACACCACATCCTTTATTTTGCTATATAATTTGTGTAAATTTATTTGCAATTTATAGAATTTCAGACTTGGAAATTTCATAGTATTGTTTTTGCCTTAGTTATGGTGCTTTATAAGTAATGGGCAATTTAGTTTGAAAAAAGGGGTTCATGAAGATTCAGTCACAGAAAGATTCAGCCCTCATACTTTTTCTGAGAATTTTCGGTCTCAGTGGTGGTCGCATGTCATCACCTCTGCGGTCAAATCCTCACAGAAATTTTTTTAAAAAATATTCTATTCATTTTTTCTATTGTTTTATTTTAAGGATTTATGATTACTAATTATGACAAAATTACAAGTGGGATATGAGACAAACCTTAATGAAGCTGGAACTAAAAAGAAAATAGGGATCTGCGAATCACAAATTTCTTTTCGAATTGAATCTCGAATCGAATCATGTCTCTGATACCGACATCGAATTGAATCCCAAATCAAATCTTAAAAGACAAGTTATTTCATATTGCATCAAACGGAAGTTACGGAACACTGTGATGACCTTATGCGACGGAGTGAACACCTTAAACACCAATAACTAAATATTCTCTGTAGCACTGTCGCTGAAACAGCTAGGCCTATTGTCCATAGTTTTAGTTTTTGAAGGCCTAACTTGTTACTATTCACGTTCTTAAGAACGTGAATAGTAACAAGTTAGGCCTTCAAAAACCAAAACTATGGATAATGTTCTGGGCCAAATTCACACCTTATCTAACAATTAAACATTGTCAATTACTCAAATAAATAGGAATTGAGCCTACATGAATGAATTTTCTAATGACAGTTCTATCCTATTTTTGTTGGAAATGTAACAAATTGAAGTTAGTATGAGAGATTCAAAAAAATCGAATCCTGAAACTGATTCGGGATCGATCTCGAAGCAAACGTATGGTATCAATATCAAATCGAATCTCGAATATTCGCAGGACCCTAAAAAAAAACCTTCCCAAAACAAGCTGAGAGGTTCTCAGCTTGAATCGCAATTGCGGCAACTGAAATAAGGCGTACTGCACATCGATGATGCACTTGTCTTCAACCAATGCTAACCCTGCTTGCTTGGAGTAACAATGTTGAGAAGCCTGACAGTTGCTTGTCACTGTTGCTCGGTGGTTCTCTCCGGGTGCTCTGGCTGGGTTCCTCCCCCAGTAAAACTGTTGGGTGGCCCTGGCTGTAAAAACTGTTGTTAAACCCAATAAATAAAGAAATCAAATTTGCTGAATCCAAGACCTTTGAATGATGGTTTTGATTGGGGTGTGTGGGGGGGGGGGGGGGGGGGGGCATGGGGGGTGGTTATACAGTGGTGCCCACTTAACTGGATATATCTTAATTGCATATCCCTGTTAATAGAATGTAATTTCCCAACACAAAACCATTTACCATGCCTCCAGTACAAATTTGACCTTGTAATTGAATATAGGTTATAGAGTAATCTCCTGTTAATTGAATAAAAAATCTTGTAACATGTTGAGAAATTGCCCTGACTCTTCCCAGCTTTCCTTTGTTATAGACCAATTTGGCCTCAGTACATTCAATACAGGCATTTAATCTATTATATCTTGTTTGACAGAGCTCATGGAGCTCTGTCAAACAAAATATAATAGAATAAATGCTAAGTTTATCTCTGGAATACAGGAAAGTGACATAATCCCTGTTAATTGAATACTCCTGCTAATTGAATAATGTTATTGGCAAAGTGGCTCTTCAATTAACAGGGTTCCACTGTACAGCAAACTGAGCAAAAACAAATATCACAAACTAACAATGAAACTATGTACTTGTGAAATTTTCATGTGGTCATTCTACAACATGTTTTAGCTGGTACTATACAGTTTTGAAGGTTAAAGGGCTCAGTAGTTAGAGGTGTAGGCTGCAAGCCAAAGGGTCCTCTATCAAATCCCACCTGCGGCAACCACTTTGTTTCCTTGGGCAATACACTTCATTCCCATTGCCCACGTAGTGCCATTGCGTACCAAGGCATACTGCAAGTCAATCGTACACTTGTCTTCAACCAATGCTAACCCAGCTTGTGTGCCGTTTGTACGTTAGATATTTGTAATTGCTCAATGGTTCTCTCTGGCTTTTCCCATCTGTAAAACTGTCCGACATGAAGTGACCCTGGCTATCGAAGTGTCATTAAACCCCAATAAATAAATCAATAAGAATCATGTGTCCCTATTCTGGAGAACAGTTCGGGGCAAATTGCCAAAGGATGGTTTGGGTTAGATTAGTATCCAGTTTGGGTCAAATTGTTGGAGGACAGTTTGGATGCAATTCTCATGAATTCCAGTCACTTTGGCCCCAAGTCATTTCGGTCCCAGTCATTACGGCCGCAGGTCAATTCAGCCCCAATATACCAGGTCATTTCGGCCTCTTTAAATATTTTCAAATATTGTTTGAATTTTAACATTTTTCTATTTAATTTTTTTTCAACATTTATATCTCTCAATTAGATATTCAGGTATACATATGATATATGTCTAGTAGATTTTCTTTCATGATGAATAAATAAAAGAAAAGTTTAAGCACGTCGAAGGTGCACATGGACAATGTGGGATTTGAAATCCCTTGCGACCTGAATAATTGTATTTGCTTATGAATCTACGACAGCCAGAAGCGAGGGTCAGTAATGTTATTTGGTTTGAGTGTATGCCTTGGAAGTGGGGTACTGGGGTCAGACCCCCGTGGACAGCGAACTGGAAGGGGACTAGGAATTGTGCATAACTACAAGGATTCTGCTCTGTGTTTTAGAAAATGTGGACATATTTATGGTAGTATCAAAATCACAGTTTGGTGGTTGTTTCACAAAAAAGAAAAGAAAAAGAAACCCTGTGAACCTCAAACTGGAAGGTGACTAGGAATTGTGCATAACAATATGAATGAATGCCTGCATATACTTTGCAAAATTTCAAAGTAAAATAATTTTTACAGATAGCATCTTAAATGTATGTAAAATTGAACACATGGATAATTTTTAATGTTGTGTATAACTTTTCTGTACACTGTGTAAATACAAATAACTGAACACTACTTAATAAAGGTAATTACCCATTATTTCTAAGCATGAACTATGCACTGATCTTTATACATGTAGATCTCTACACTTAAAATGGTGCCGAAATGACCAAGGGACCGAAGTGACTAGGGCAGAGATGACTTTGAGGTCAAATTGACCAGAGGATGAAATGACTTGGAGCCGAAGTGATTGGATACCATTCTAACAGATGAGAGACCTTAATAAAAGGCTTAATTATTACAGAACACATTGAATGTAAATTTACTGCAGAGATAATTGCTCGACGATATACATTGTATTAATATTTTTCAATAAATATCGAACAATCTATTAATATTTTTTTTAAGAATTATTTTCAGGAGTTAAAACGAATATCGTACAGTTTAAACTAGAAGTTCTGTCATGAAATGCGCACAAATAGCACGTTGATATGCGCGTTAATGTGCGCGTTATGGCCCAATTAAAGCTATCATATTCTGTACATATGGTCTGTGCACAGGCAATGTTTCAGCCAATGGACCTCCGGGTAACCCGAAGGTCCATTGGCAGAAACAGTGCATGTGTTTGCTATGAGTAACCAGGAGAACCTGCCGTGCTTTGGGTGCCATTCGATATGGCAACTGCGCGCAATTCCAACGCGCAATTAAGCCTGGATAAGCGCACTATTCGTGACAGGACTTCTAGTTTTAACTGTAGCGTATCTAAAATATCCTAACAGATGTGTACTGCTTTTCTTTTGGATGAATCTTTCTTGGGCCTAGTTCTCCCCAGGCCGAACATTCCCCCAGTTCCCGAAAAAAGATGACATGCCATTTTCAATGGCGGTAAATATCCAAAAGGGTTATTATTTTCCATTTTTTAGTGTTTGAAACTACGAAGCACTGTTCAGAAATACAGATGCACCAAAAAGTAACACATTATTACTTTGTTTTGGTTTCTAACGGGACTGAAAACAACCTGTCAGTATCACTTTTTCGAATTACACCCATTTCGTCTGCTAACCAAATCGTCCGCTGCAATTTTAACCAAGTCGTCCTCTACAATTATACCCAACACGTCCGAAACTCGTTCGCTGGGGGAAAGTATTCATGTATTGTATTTTGAATCATTTTTTATTTATTTATATAATAATTTTATTGTATACTTTATTGTATATTACCTATTGTAATATATCTTAATGTACCTCCATTGTAATATATCTTAATGTACCTCCTTGCATTAAATTTCATATACGTGTGAAATTCTGAAAACAGAAATGTCAGAACAAAATAAACTATCCAGCCATTAAATAAATTTTAATTACTGTTTATTCAATGGATTATAGAGCTGGGAGGTTAACCGAAAAACAACTCAGTTTCGGTTATGAAAAAATAACCGACAACCGAGACCGACGATAAACTGAAAAACCGACTTTCTCGGTTATTTCAATGTCACGTGAGAATAACGTTTTTACATGTTTAGTTCATACAACTTAATTTTTTTCTGTTATTTTGGTTCAGAATCTGTTTAATAAAAAAACCGAAACCGTAACCCGACTCTTTTATTAAAAACCGAGTTGTAACCGAAACCGACCCAAAATTCAATAACCTCCCAGCTCTAATGGATTACCTATAATAATTATATTATTACAGTAAAAGTTCTTAAAGTATATGTACGTTGTATTAAGTTCCACAACATAATCTTATAATTTTGCAATTTTTCATTGAAGAGCTCCACCGGCACCTTACAGTGAATGACTGCAAAATTATTAGTAGAAGTATTATAAGAATTAATTATATTAAGAAATGCAACAAAATTTGTTGTATTAAGTTCTGCAACATAATCTTATAATTTTGCAATTATTCATCGAGGCGCACCGTCGCTTTACAATGAATAATAGCAAAATTATTAGCAAATGTATTATAAGAATTAATTATATTGAGAAACGCATCAAAATTTATGGTTTATTAAATTCTGCAACATAATCTTATAATTTTGCAATTATTCTTGGAAGAGCACCGGCACTTTACAATGAATAATCACAAAATTATTAGCAAATGTATTATAGGAATTAATAATATTAAGAAACGCATCAAAACGTGTTATAATTATATTAAGAAATGCATCAAAACTTGTTATATTAAGTTCTGTAACATAATCTTATAATTTTGCAATTATTCCAGGGGGAGGGGGATCCTGGGGGCACCAAAAATTTGCAAGACGTGATGTGGGGGTGGGTGAGTCTCTTGAGTGCACCAAAAATGTGCATTTCCAACTTGTGCAATTTTTTGCATTTTTTAAAAACATATCATTATATCAGCCAATATACGACATCATTTGTGTTTCAAACCTTAAAGATGATGTACATCACACTCTTAACATAAATACAACATCAGGAGGCTTTATATGTTGGGGAAATGTCACACGTTAGTAGGGGGTGGGTGTCTTGTTCGAAATGTAAAAAAATGTACAGACAATATTTTCCTTGACATTATGAGGACGACTCGGCTTGGGGACGAAACGTCCGTATACCCTTTTTTTCAAGCAAACTTTTCCTTTACAACACCTTCACATTTGGATAATTCAAAAACTGAGTTTCTGTTCATCTTGATATTTCACGAGATACATGTCAATGCATGTCTGTATACAATAGCACCAATATAACAACAATTATCCGTTATAAACTTATATTATCGGTTATATGTACGTTTTTTTCGATTGAGGTTGTCACTGGCAGACAAGCTGCAACGAAATCAAGACTGAGAGTTCGATCTGAAATGACGAGATCATCAGCTGAGCATATTGACAAACCTCCAGAAGGACAGAACTCGAGTAATAATAATAACACTTTGGCCGGCCGCTGATTTGTCGCGGTTCTCGGGTGAGAAGGCCTGGCAACCCCTGAAGTGTAGATATGTCGGCCAATGTATCACGCAAAGCTTTGAGGCGAATAAAGTTGCAACAGAGTACATTTGATTCCTAGAGGGGGGCAGGCCAATTGCAATTGCATGGGCAATTCGACAGCGGAAGTTACGTAGTTTTTGCACTGAAATTTACTGTCCACTTCAAAAATCACATTGACGGCTATAGAGAATTCTGTTCTGGAACACATTTATCTGACTGGGTATGTGGAACCCTTTGCGGGCCTACGGCCCGCTTGGGGTTCCTGTCAACAGCTCAAACATAATTTGTTGCTCCTTTATGTTTTTTGATTGTCTTTTTTAGTTGAAAATTGGAACCAGTATAACCAATAGGAAAACAAAATTCCAGTAATTCTGTGATATGTGAATCTGAATAATCAATTACATTTTTTTTTATGAATGAAATATTCAATTTTGAATCCACTGGAATTCTACAATTTTGAAAATTAAATTGGCCTGATTTAAAAATCATGTCCTGTGTGACACAGTCCTTCTGTAGATTGTCATACACTGCATTTTTAACACATTTTTCAACATCAGAGTTAAACAAATTATGTTCTCTCCCAGTCAAGTTGCACAACTTATTATCTGTGAATGGACACAAGTCTTCATTAGATAGTAATTTTTTGTCAACGTTACAATCACCAAACAGTTTGTCTTCATTCTCAGATGAGTTGCTCAACTCCTCTTGATAAATGAAACTATGTCTTCATTAGACAGTAATTTTTTGTCTTAAGTTACAATCACCAGTTTGTTGAAAGTGAATACAATCTGAACACAGAGGAAAGAATTCACCAGCCAAAGGATTTAAATTGAATTCACACTTATCAGCATCATACTCCAACCATAAGTCATTATCTGCAGACAAATAATTGGTGTTGCAGCTAAAAAATGTTTCTGTCAAAATCTCATCAGATAAAATAAGCTTTTCAACAATTTTGTTTACCTTTCTAGATGGTATTTTGTGTCTTAAGTACTGTGGATAAAATAAGTGGGCTGATGGATTCAATTCACAGCTTAGACTATTATGCCCTAGTCATTTTTGAAAACTACAAGCTGAGGAACATTCTGGGTGTTGTTGTTTTTCTTTGTTTTTGAACCAGAATGTGGCACAAATATGTTCAACTAAACGTGACTTTCCTTTTATGTTGGCATTGTGTGAATTCTTGTACAAACACTTGTTTCGCTAAGCTGAACGAAACCAGGTAGTACTGAAATTTGCTTCCTCATTCGACCTCTGCAGCTTGAAAGACTGTTTAGATTGAAAGGTAGTGGATTTTGTTCGAATAAATTTTGCTAGAATGGGTGTTTCAATTATGTTGGGATCATGTTCCCAGGTGTTAATTCCCAATTCAATCCATCTGAGCCAATCTGAATAAAAATTTTGTAAGGCCTTCCAGTCATATATTGAATAAAAGTATGCTATTGTTTTGAATAAATTCAGTCTTCCAGCTTTCTTTGTTTTAGAAATCCCATGCCTAGTTAAAGTCTCCAACTCTCCAGCAATAAACTGTTGGAAAGTTAGATCCTTGAACTCGACCGAGGCATTGACATATTCAAACTGCAAACTCGAATGAGGGAAGATTTGGGGAAAAAGTACTTTATCTGAAGATTTTATTTTCAACCCAGATTTACAACTTTTATGTTTGGATGTGGAAGCCGTATTTCCCGATGAATTTGTAGAAGTGCTTTTCTTGTCAACCTACCTTACAATTGTTTACTACAGGCTTGCACTACAGTGGAAGACCCTAACTCGGAAAATATACTCTCTATTTTGATCTTTGCCAAGCGATTTGGGAAAGAAAAGTGATGCAAAATCCCCAAGAAAAAAATATGCCCAAACTGGGTCGAGCACCATCGGCGCGCACCCAGTAGGGGACGCTCTTCTCTTAGTACAAATCCACGACTTCCGGGAACCAGTGTGCAGGCAGTAACTAAGGAATCATTCTTTTTTTCAACCGCCCATGTAGCAGGACGTCCATTTGTATTCAGAAACAGTGATAATTCAACTCGATAATGGTTTCCTGTGACTGGAATTATGGATCTGAGGATTGTGTAATAACAGGACTGTGTTTTATATATTCTCGTTATTGTTTTCAACCACATTTTCATTGTATTTTATATAATCTCTGTGTTCGCGCGCAACTTTCGCGTACAGTGCGGTTCGGACATAAAAGTTTTCAGTTGATAAATTTATGTTGCCCTTTTGGATATTATTATTATTATTGGAGTTTGGTGTCAATGAGGGGGGGGGGGGGGGGGGGGGGGGAGGGGGAGCTGTATGGACAGGATTTCTCAGTAGGTAAAAAGTGGGGATCCCAGCACAATTTCATCCTACTGTGCTGGAAAATTAGGTGAGCTGGAATAGTGAGTTATTTTTAGAAAAATCTTAATTTTTGGGGTAAAAAAGTTGATTTTTGTGTCGCCGCCCCATGAAGTGGGGAGCGACATATAGGGATTACTTTTGTCATCTTGCGTCGTCCGCGTCACGCTTTCTCTTATCTGCCACTCCTCTTTAACCTATGAATGGATTTTGATGAAACTTTCAGTGATTCTTTATCACATCATGGCATTGTGCACCTCCTATTTTACTTTTTGATCCGCTGTATTTTTTCCAGCGTTATGCCCCTTTTCCACTTAGAATTCTGTCTGAAATGGCAGGCGACACACGTCTTCCATGGAAGACTCACATCTAAGTTTTGGAAAAAAATTGGTTTTTCCAAAAAAAATAATTCAATTTTTGCTCGAAAATCCTAGGTTTTTCCAGAAAAAATGTTAAAAATTTGAACATTTCTGACTCATTTTCACAGAATTTGTTAAAAATGTCTAAAAATTCACCGAATTGAAAAATTCACATTTTTATACGCCCGTCTGAAAAACGGACGTATTATGTTATGACTGTCCGTCCGGGGACAGTTGTATTCCGTGCTCTACAGAGCATGATTTCAATCGGATTTAAAAAATATTTGATATACTGCACAACCAGAATAAGATCTCATGCAAGTTTGAATTTGGGTCATGTTCGACAGTTTTCCTAGTAGTTATTCCCCCTTTAATACTTAGAAATCAAACAAATTATGCTTTCCGTGCTCTACAGACCGTCAACTTAATCAGATTCTTTTCAAATTTAATACGCAGCTTCATGGCCATAATATCTCGCACAAGTTCATATATGGGTCGTGATCGGTTGTTTTCTTAGGAGTTATTGCCCTTTTCATACTTATAAATCAGTCAAATTATGCTTTCTGTGCTCTACACTCCGTGAACTTAATCGGATTCTTTTGAAATTTAATGTGCAGCTTCATGAGCATGGTATCTCACACAAGTGCAAATTTGGGTCATGTTTGTCGATTTCCATAGGAGTTATTGCCCTTTTCATATTTAGAAATTGGTCAAATTATGCTTTCCATGCTCTACAGTCTGTGAACTTAATCAGATTCTTCTCTCAAAAAAAAAAACCAACGGGCGTATAATGCCCCGCTAGGCATTGCTCTTGTTTAAAAATTTGACGCAAACCTCGGTGAAAAATTCACTTTTTCATAATGTAACATCGACTTTGCAATCAGGTGAATTTTTTTTAATTTTCCAGGAGGGGTTTTTGCACGATTGTGACTGAGACAAGATTAGCACTGAGATTCCCATTGACAAAAATTCCGAAAAGACACTGGTTTTTTTTGCGGTCGTAGATTGAAAATACATGATCAAACATTGATTTCCCATAGGAAAAAAAAATTCTGATTCGATCGGTGAATTTATAAAGTAGGCTGGAATGTTAGGTGGTAAATTGGGTTGGGTTCAGGTGTGTTCCCACCGGTCCTTTATTATCTGCCACCTTTCTCTCGTAGCTGGGAGGGGGGGGGGGGGGGGTTCTACTCTCTACATCTGTTGAGTTCACCTTTTCTTCTACTGCTCTCACCTCTGTTATGCCCAGGACTGTTCCTTGAGGGCAATGCCTTTTGCCCAAGCATGTGGTGTGTTCTCGTGGCCGTTCCTCCCGCACCCGTGGGGAGGGGGTACGCTGTCATTCGGGGCCTCCCGACACGACCACGTCTGGTGAGAGTTATATCCCCTCCATGGGGGATGTGCAGTCTTTTATGTGGTGGATACTGCAGGAGCTGTTGAGTTGTCTGGTGAAGAGATGCCTGGTTCCGGGACTGTGGTCCCTCTCCAGTCAACATCTGAGGCTGTCACTAGGGTCGTGATTCCTCCTTTGGAGCCGAGCTCAATTGCTCTCTCCACTTTTCCACCGTGTTTCAACAGCTCCCGTCGTATCTGCTGCTACTGCTGTTCCATCTGCTACGTCATCGGTTACTGATTCAGCCGGCCTCGGCTTATCCCTGCAGGTGTCTGCAGAGATGTCTGGTAGTGTAGACATGGAATATTGGCCTTGGCGAAGTCGGAAGGGGCTGCCGGCCGAATTCTTTGCTGTGGTCTCTCAGCCATCGAGCCCAGCAGTTTTCGTTTTGGATTCGGATGTTCATGGTGGGGTCACCATGGACTTTGTTGTGTTTTTGTCCATGACCAGTTTTGCGGGACCAATGCTTTTTGTGCAGCCTGGACCTTCTTCCCTCCCTCAAAGGTCTGCGGCAACTCTCCTGAGTTCCCGCACTGTAGATCCTCTGGGTATACCAAACTTCAGATGTTTCGGCTGCCACCCGTCGCCCAGCGTCAGGTGTGTTTGAGGATCGTGACCCTTCGCTGGTTAAAAGGGTCAGGAGTAAAACCACTTTACCGGTTCGTTCCCATGTCGAACCGGCCGACACGGGCCGTGAGCTTAGGGAGGCCCTCTCCTTGCTCACTCAGGTTCTTTCCAAGAGCCTTCCCGTTGCCTCCAGCGAGGCTGCTAGTGGTTTCCAGGTGCCCCGCGGTGACACCTCCCGGGATTGGAAGCAGGCTGCTTTCTGATCCTTCAGGTGTGCCTACACCATGGGAGGCATCGGCTGGTTTGCCCATGATGGGCTGAGTGTCTTCCGACTCAGAGGATGGGTCAGACATACCTGGCGTCGAGAGCCAACAGTCTTCTGACTTGGGGGCAGCTCTTGACTTTGTGTTTGAGTTCCAGATCTCAAACCGTCAGACCAGCCGATGGTGTCAGCCAGGCCGCGATCATCAGTCACATGCCTACAGCCTGTGCAGCAACCCGCTTTCGGGTGCCTTCGACTGTGCCAGTTGGTACAGGTGGTTGAAACGTTTACAGCTTCGGACTCTAAGCTGAGTTCCAAGGTTATGAGGACTTCGTTCCTCACCAGGGCTGACACTATCGTTCCTACGATTCTGCCAATCCATCAGTCTGCTAAACTTTGACGGTCTTGGATCAGGACTCCACCTCCCTCAGGCATTCCAAACCCAAGTCAGCCGTTATTCCTATGGTGACTCTGGAGTCCCTGTTGGGCTTATCGAGAGAGATACTGGGCATGCTTTCTCTCTCAGATCACTTCGTCTCTGCTTTAGCTGCTTATCTGCCTCCAGATAAGTTTGCCGACATGCAGGCTCCTTTGCGTGTGTTTTCCATGGCGCTCATGCATCTTACTCGCACGCATGCTTGTAACACGGCTACCTTGGAATTAGTTCACTGGGAAGTTTTGTTGGACACAAGCCGTTCCCTTCCTGAGGTGCAGCTCGCTGTTCTTCGATCTGCTTCTTTGGCGGGGTCCGCAACTACTCCATGATTCTGTGGAGACGGTCCGGGATGACGTCCTAGGTCATTCCAAAGATCAGCTGCTGCTTTGTCAACTTGATCAGCCTTCTGTTGGAGGCAGGGGCCGTCCAAAGCCTAACAAGTGCCCTTCTGCTTCCTCTGCGAAGCCAAGGGCTGATCCTCCTGCCGCCGCTTCTACTTCTTACTCACTGGGGCGTCAGCAGGCTAGAGGGAGGACTCAGGATTCTTCATATAGTAGAGGAGGTGGTTTCTCCTCTCATGGGGCTCGAAATGAAGGTCCTCACCTCGATTCGTCCCAGGTTGGAGGAAGGATATCGGAGTTCGCAGACCATTGGGCCACAATCACATTCGGTCTGGCAGCCGTCTGGTGTGAACATTACATTATCAATTTCTCATAAACAATGGACTGAATTGAACCAAATATGATATGCATGTTCCTTATCATATGTCAATTCAAGTTTGTTCAATAAACTTGCCTTGCCCAAAAGGGGCATTACTCTGATATCACCCATAAATTGTTTTCCAAAATTAAAAAAATCTCCGGAACCATCAGTTAGAATCTTTTGATATTTGGTATATAACATCTCTAGGAGGGTCAGATTCAAGAGTGTTCAAATCAAGTCACTGGGTTAATATTTAGGCTCCCTATGGGATCCCGAATTTTAACTTTGTGCAGTATGAGGGAATTTTTAAAAAAATCTTCTCCAGACCCATCTACATGTATTAGAATCTTTTGGTACACAACATCTCTAGGGGGTGGGGGGTGGAGCAGTGGGGGGGGGGTCAGATTCAAGTTTGTTCAAAACGTGTCTTTGGGTTAATATTTGGGCTCCCTATGGGCCCCTGAATTTTAACTTGGTGCAGTTGCATTATGAGGAAATTTCTTGAAAAACCTTCATCAGCTCCACCAGTCAGAATTGATTTATTTAGTGGGTTTAACAGCACTTTCGACAGCCTTAGTACACAACGCCACCGTGCCCCCTCGTGGGCAATTGGGATTTAAGTGTCTTGCCCATGGACACAATGCGGTTGCCGCAGGTGGGATCGAACTGAGAACCTCTCAAGTTTGCAGCCTGCATCTCTACCTACTGAGCTCCCACCAGTCAGAATGCTTTCATTTGGTATACAACCTCTAGGGGGGGTCATATTCAAGTTTGGTTCAAAATGTTGTCCCTGGTTAATATTTGGGCTCCCTATGGGACCTGAATTTTAACCTTACTGCAATTGCATTATGAGGAAATTTCTTGAAAACCTTCATCAGCTCCACCAATCAGAATTTATTTATTTAGTGGGGTTTAACAGTACTTTTGACAGCCAGGGTCACCTTGTGTCGGACAGTTTTACGGTTGGAGGGAGCTGGATAGAACCACCAAGCAACGACAAACAATTGTCAGACTCCCCAATGTACTAATTCCACACAAGCAGGGTTAGCATTGGTTGAAGACAAGTGCACTGTCGACGTGCAGTACGCCTCAGTACACAACACCACTGTGCCCCCAAGTGTGCAATTGGGATTAAGTGTCTTGCCCATGGATACAATGCGGTTGCTGCATAGGAATTCGAACCGAGAACCTCTCGGTTTGCAGCCTGCATCTCTACCTACTGAGCTCCCATGCTCCCACCTGTCAGAATGCTTTCATTTGGTATAAAATATCCTCTAGGGGGATCATATTCAAGTTTGTTCAAATCGGGTCCTTGGGTTAATATTTGGGCACTCTATTGGAAGGGGGGGGGGGGGGGGTACAACCCTTGGAAGTTTGATAGTGCTTGTCTACAACAGATAGAGTTGGAAGCAGTCAGGAAAACCTATGATAATGATCATCTGACATGTACACTAGAGTTATGAATAATTTCATGACTTCATTTTCCTGTAGTGTTGAAGAACCATGACTAACTGAATGTGACCCAAAATACTTCTTTGATCTACTTTATCAGGTGAGTGATTAAGGCCCCTTGGGGCCACTTGTTTAGCTCACCTGACTGAAAGTCAGGGGGAAGCTTAACCGATCACTTTCTGTCCGGTGTGAACTTTACCTTATCAACTTCTCATAAACCACTGGGCCGAATCGAACCAAAATTGATGTGCATGTTCCTTATCTGTCAATTCAAGTTGGTTTCAAATAAAGTTGCCACACCCATAGGGGGCACCCACAAGGGGTATTACTCTGATAGCACCCATAAATTGTTTAGCAAAATTAAATAAATCTTCTCCAGAACCACCAATTAGAATCTTTTGATATTTTGGTTTATTACACCTCTAGGGGGATCAGATTCAAGTTTGTTCAAATTTTGGGTTCTGGGTTGGTATTTGCGCTCTCTGTGGGAGCCTGAATTGTAACTTAGTGCAGTAATGAGAAGATTTCTTTAAAAATCTTCTTCTTCAGATCCACCAGTCAGAATGCTTTCATATTTCGGTATACAAATATCTCTCAGGATGGGGGGGCGGGGGGGGGGGGGGGGGGGGGGGGGGGTCAGTTTCAGGTTTGTTCAAATCAAGTCTCGGAGGTTAATATTTGAGCTTTAACCCTTTACCTAACATGAAAAGCAGACGACACTTGCAAAAAAAATTCTTGAATAACTAATTTTTTGCATTTTTTGTCTCAAAAACATAGTTATGACCCCTCGTTGGAACGAGCTCAACGAGCTCCTTCCAATGAGGGGTCATAACCTATGTTTTGGGAACAAAAAATGAAGATATTTTGAAAATTAATTGGCGATTTTTGAGAATAGCGCTGGCCGGTTTTGGCTGTTACGTTGGGTTAAAGGGGTTAACTTTGTGCAATATGAAGGAATTTCTTTAAAAATCTTCTCCAGAACCAGCAATTAGAATCTTTTGATATTTGGTATACAATATCTGTAGGGGGTCAGGTTCAGGTTTGTTCAAAGAGAGTCCTGGGGTTAATATTTGGGTTCCTTTGCAATATGAGGAAATTTCATTAAAAGCTTCTTCAGATCCACCAGTCAAAATGCTTTCATATTTGGTATAGAACATCTTTAGCGATGGGGGTGGTGTTAGGGTGTGTGTGTGTGTCAGATTCAAATATGTTCAAATCGGGGTCCCTATGTTAATATATCGGCTCTCTATTTGATGGGGGGGGAGGGGGGGGAGGGGGGGGCAGTGACATAACAACACTTGGGAGTTTAGCAGTGCTTGTCTACAGCTGATAGAATTGGAAGCAGTCGGAAAGACCCAGGATAATAATCCTCTGACATGGACACTAGAGTTATGAATAATTTCATTACTTCATTCCTCTGTAGTGTTGATGAACCTTGACTGACTAAATGTGACCTAAAATAGTTGAGCGATTAAGTCAGCTTGGGGCCTCTTGTTTTTTCATAAACGTTTGATCCATTTCTCTCTATGCGAGCATGGGATTTTGCCACCTTGTGCCATCTGCTTGTTATTCCCTGCCCATGAAATATTGAAAATGGTGTCCATCCGTCTGTCAGTCCATACATTCATCACAAGCTTTGTCTGGTTAACTCCTCCTACAGTTTTCAGTGGATTTTTACGAAATTTGGTCTGAATTATCAGTATCAAGTGTAGATGTGCATGTGGTCAGGAATTTTCAATGCGAAAAATGTTTGCTCGGTTATGGCCCTTGGAAATAGCAAAATTTCCATCACAAAGCTTGTCCACTCAACTCCTCCTACATTTTTTTATTGAATTTTTATGAAACTTGTCTGAAGTATCAGTATCAAGTTTAGATGTGCATGTGGTCATTATTTTTCGAGGCGACAGATTTTGCAATGGTTACGGCTCTTGGTAAAAGGAAAATTTCCGTCACAAATGCTTCTTTGCTTAACTCCTCCAGCATTTTCCATTGGATTTTTACGAAACCTGGTGTGCAGTATGAGTATGATGTGTACATGTGCATATGGAAAGGAAGTTTCGATTTGAATAATTTTTCCAGAGTTATAGCCTTGTCGATTTTGAATTGCAGGTTTTTTTTGAAGATTTCTTCAATTGCAATTAAATAAATCCTTACGTGTACAGTCCATTAAAGACCCGGTTTCTATCACCCCTGATTTCTAGTGCTAAACTGGGGATGACGAACCCGGTTTGCATTACTATCAAATGTGTATCTTTAAAAACATTAATTGGTTGTGTTTGTGTTCAATGCCATTCATTATAAATTCATTCACACTTATGTTTTTATTAAACCTGTGGAAAAATATGCACATGCGAATGGTAAACTTTATCGAGGGGGCGGCAGCTTTCACTACAATTTAAGCCCACCAGGTGAAAATTTGATAAATGTTGTTGTAAATGACACATTCAACAAATAAATACGGGAATACTGGTACTCTTAAGTGTATAATGACAAGCTAAAATTTAATAGAAAAAGTTTTAAAAACAAAAGATGAGGCCTGTTACTGGTACACATTATGACTTTCATAAAATGGGGGAAGGTCCAAGAATAAACTGGGGGGCATATCTCTATTATTTACCGGCTGTTGGCAACATCCCCCCCCCCCCCCCCCCCCCCCCCCCCCCCCCCAAAAAAAAAAAAAAAAAAATTAGAAGAAATTATCACACTCAAGTTACTTTCATCGCCCCCTCCCCACCTCCATTGTTCATTATGTCCCCCCTTAGAGACATATTGTTTTACCCTGAACTCTTCTCCTTTTCGTTGTTGTTCTTTTCTTCTTCTTCTCATACAAGAGTGTCCAGGCCAGAACTTTTTTATCTTTTGATTTTTATGTGCATCACCATGAGACGATGTGTCGCATACCATCATGACCCACATATGACCTTGACCTTTGACCTCCAGGGCAAATTAGTGATTTTTTGGCAAGTAAACTTGTCCGGGCAAGAACTTATTTACCTTTCCACCTTGGCTTATGATATTAGGCATGTGGGTGTATCACCATGAGACGATGTGTCGCGTACTATCATGACCCATATATGACCTTGACCTTTGACCTCCAGGTCAAATTACTGATTTTTTGGGCAAGTAAGCTTGTCAGGGCAAGAACTTATTTACCTTTCCACCTTGGCTTACGATATTAGTCATGTGGGTGTATCACCATGAGACGATGTGTCGTGTACTATCATGACCCACATATGACCTTGACCTTTGACCTCAAGGTCAAATTATTGATTTTTAAAAATTTTGACCTAGGCTTATGATAGTTGGCATGTTTGTGTATCACCATGAGACGATGTACCATCATGACCCACACATGATATTGACCTTTGACCTCAAGGTCAAATTATTGAATTTTTGGCATGCAAGCTTGTTGGGGCAAGAACTTTTTTTTTATCTTTTCACCTAGGCTTATGATATTTGGCATGTGGATGTATCAACATAAGACAATATTGTATTATGTACTGTTGAGATGACAGATGACCTTGATCTTTGACATTAAGGTCAAATTATTGAATTGTTCAGCTAGGTTTATGATATTTGGCTTATGAAGGCAACAGCCAGGCTGATGTGTCACATTCTATCTTGAACTTCCATGATCTTGACATTTGACCTTTAGTTTGATCTTTGTTAGTCGTAAGTTGGAAGCATGGAACTAATCAAAGGGGTGACATGTGTTTTAGTTCACTAAAACAGTTCCCTCTAGTTTTTTCTGAAGTTTATCCCATGATTATAAACTGAGAAAGAGGTCTAAAAACTATTTTTTTCTGTTAAATGAATGTAGAGTTAGGTTATTCACATTTCCAAGTGATCCTGTTTGACTATTAATATGAAGTTAACATGTACAAAACAATATGCTGCTGAGAGTCGGTGAACAAAAGAAGCTTTAAACAATAACAAGTAGTAGTTTGATTACTTTCATGACTGTTTTATTAAAAAATTATTGCCACAGGCTTTAATTACTGAATAGACTATTGTAATCATCTTCACATGTGCAAGTTCAATAGACTTTGTGAGGTGTAACTTCTGTATCCACAGTCTACTTTTATTGGGAGTTGGTGACAAATTTGTTACATTCTTGGTTTGCAGGACTCTATTGTAAGGCTAATGATTTGTCTTCAATACATTGAACAAGATGATGGATGGCCTAGGTTAATTACAATGCGTACACTCATAGTGGAGTTTCCTCTTGCACAGTTTCTTATTTTAGTTCAAAAGTCTCTTTACTAACTTTTTTTTATCTAGATTTTTCACAATGAACTTGATTTATTATCTGGGTGGGTGGAATTTACACTCTGTGGGTGTTTTCAAATCTGTACAATATGGCATTGTACTCTGCAGAGTTTGCACCAGGCTACTCGACAGTCACCGTCAAAAAATAGGTTGTCCACACATATAATATAACATTTGATTCGATTTAACAGAATGCTGTAGGTCTGCATAGGAGCGAGAAATATACTTGCACTAAACAGCAAAATGTCTCGATTTTTGTGCACGTGTTCAACATGACTGTGTGAAACTCTTTGCACTCATGAAAAAATAAGGCTACTCAATGTTATTGCTGAATAAAAAGTTGTAATTTTCTTTCCTTGTTTTCTGTCCTATAGATATACGCCTTTCTTTAACTAACTATTTAGCTCAAAGTGTATGCGATTATCAGAATGTCAAATAACCCCAAAAGACAGTCTTTCTGGTGATTGGACTTACAAACACAGATTGACTGATTGACTTTTGTCTGATTTTTAGCTCACCTGAGCAAAGCTCAAGGGGAGCTTTACTAATCACTTTCTGTCCGCCGTCCGGCATTAACTTTACATTATCGACTTCTTCTCACAAGCTACTCAACCAAATTGAACCAAATCTGGTGTGCATGTTCCCTATCATACGTCAATTTAGTTTGTTCAAATCAAGTTGCCCTGCCCCTCGGTAGGGCCACATCCAAAAAGTGTGCCTAAATCTTAAAAAATCTTTTCATGAACCAGCAGTAGCAGAGACTTGATATTTGGTGTGCAGTTTCCTTCGGAGGTGTAGACTCAGATTTGTTCAAGAGAAGTTTGTGGGGCTATATTTGCCGTCGTTATGGGAGGGGCAAGAATTTTTGCCTCGCTCAAAATTTCTGTTTTCCAAACTGAGATGCTGATTTTAACCAAATTTGATTTGAGGGCTTATTGGGTCATAAGTAGTTAATTTATGCCAAAAAAAACTTTCCCCTCGCCCCATGCTCATATCTCCAAAACTACACAGCACTGAGAATTTTTATTTGGTGTGAAGCTTCCTTAGGACCAACAGAATGGAATGGTCCAAAAAAATTGCTATCGGTTTTATCATAGGGTACTTTTTCGGGACTTTTTTAACACTGTGGGTAATGGGGAAAACATTAAAAAATCTTCTCCCAAAGCACTGCTCCAAAAGCTTTCATATTTCACATATAATATCTTTGGAAGATTCATTCACATATTTGTTGAAATCAATTCCCTGGGTCCATATTTGGGCTCTCTTTGGGAGCCCAAATGTTCAAATTAGTGTTATTTGAGGAATATTCTTTAAAAATCTTTTTCTTCAGATCCACCAATTAGACTCTTTTGATATTTGGTATGCAGCATCCTTAGGGGGGTGAGATTCAGTTTGTTCAAGCCAAGTTCCTGGGTTCATATTTGGGCTCACTGTGGGTGCCCGAAATATAACTTAGTTCAAAATGAGGAATTTTCTTCAAAAATCTTCTTCTTCAGATCCAGCAGTCGGAATGTTTTGATATTTGGTATGCAGCATCCTTAGGGGGTTGTGATTCAAGTTTGTTCAAGCCAAGTTCCTGGCTTCATATTTGGGCTCAATATGAGGAATATACTTCAAAAATCTTCTTCTTCACATCCACTAGTCAGAATCTTTTGATATGTGGTATACAGTATCCTTAGGGAGATGAGATATAAGTTTGTTAAAGCCAAGTCCCTGTGTTCATATTTGGGCTTCCTGTGGGAGCCCGAATTGTACCAAAATTTCTATTTTCCGAACTGAGGGGCCAATTTGAACCACATTTGATATGAGGGCTTATTGTGTCATAAGTACCTAATTTATGCCCAAAACATTTTTCCTGTCGCCCCATGGGAACTGCAGGAGCTAAAAATAGGCCGATGAAATCGTCAGATGTGCACCCATACGCGCAACTAGTAGAAAGCTGTATGACAGAGGGCCACCACGGATGCTGACATTATGTACACCATACAAGGTATGGGTACATATAGAAATGGATTGGAGGAGTGTCTAATTTGATGGATAAAGGGTTAATATCTCCGGATCAAATTATCAGATTTACATAAAAAAACTATACAGCACAGCACATCAGTAACCTGAATAAATATATAAAGAAACATGACAATCGGATTGATCTATTTTGAGTTATCTCATGCCAAAGGGATTGGAGGAATTTTCAATTTGAAGGATAAAGGGTTAATATCTCTGGATCAAATCATCAGATTAACACCAAAAACTGTACAGCTCAGTACATCAGTAACCTGAACACAAATATAAAGTAACTTGACAATCCAAGTAATATTTTTCAAGTTATCGAATGCCAAAGGGATTGGAGGAATTTTCAATTTGAAGGATAAAGGGTTAATATCTCGGGATCAAATCATCAGATTTACACCAAAAACTATACAGCTCGGCACATCAGTAACCTGAACACAAATATAAAGTAACTAGACAATCCAAGCAATATTTTTCAAGTTATCGAATGCCAAAGGGATTGGAGGAATTTTCAATTTGAAGGATAAAGGGTTAGTATCTCAGGATCAAATTATCCGATTTACTACAAAAACTATACAGCTCGGCACATCAGTAACCTAAACACAAATATAAAGTAACTTGACAATCCAAGTAATATTTTTCAAGTTATTGAATGCCAAAGGGATTGGAGGAATTTTCAATTTGAAGGATAAAGGGTTAATATCTCGGGATCAAATCATCAGATTTACACCAAAAATTATACAGCTCGGCACATCAGTAACCTGAACGCAAATATAAAGTAACTAGACAATCCAAGCAATATTTTTCAAGTTATCGAATGCCAAAGGGATTGGAGGAATTTTCAATTTGAAGGATAATCGTTAATATCTCAGGATCAAATTATCAGATTTACACCAAAAACTGTACAGCTCGGCACATCAGTAACCTGAACACAAATATAAAGTAACTTGACAATCCAAGCAATATTTTTCAAGTTATCGAATGTCAAAGGGATTGGAGGAATTTTCAATTTGAAGGATAAAGGGTTAATATCTCAGGATTAAATTATCAGATTTACACCAAAAACTATACAGCTCGGCGCATCAGTAACCTGAACACAAATATAAATTAACTTGACAATCCATGCAATATTTTTCAAGTTATCGAATGCCAAAGGGATTGGAGAAATTTTCAATTTGAAGGATAAAGGGTTAATATCTCAGGATCAAAATAACAGATTTACACCAAAAACTATACAGCTCAGTACATCAGTAACCTGAACACAAATATAAAGTAACTTGACAATCCAAGTAATATTTTTCAAGTTATCGAATGCCAAAGAGATTGGAGGAATTTTCAATTTGAAGGATAAAGGGTTAATATCTCGGGATCAAATCATCAGATTTACACCAAAAACTATACAGCTTGGCAAATCATACTGTTATCGAATGCCAAAGAAATGGATACGGATGCCAGATGGACAGACGGACAGATGGACAAAGGATGGACGAACGACGGATGGTCACCCCGGATGCCGGCATTATGTGTACCATACATAGTATGGGTACACATAAAAATAGAAACAATTTAGAACTTCTTATATCTCCAAAACTACACAACACTGAGAATTTTTATTTTGTGTGATGCTTCCTTAGGAACAGCAGAAAGCAATGGTCAAAAAAAAAATTGCCATCGGTTTTATCATAGGGTACTTTTCAAGGACTTTGAAAAAATGCTGAGTCATCATTTTTTAACACAGTGGGTAATGGGAAAAACATTAAAGAATATTCTTCTCCCATTCTACTGCTCCAAAGGCTTTCATATTTCACAAAAAACAGCTTTGGAAGATTCATTCACATTGTTTGTTGAAATCAAATCCCTCTGTCCATATTTGGGCTCTCTATGGGAGCCTAAAATGTTCAGATTAGTGCAATATGAGGAATATTCTTTAAAAATCTTCTTCTTCCAATCCACCATTCAGAATCTTTTGATATTTGGTATGCAGCATCCATAGGGGGGTGAGATTCAAGTTTGTTCAATTTGAGTTCCTGGCTTAATATTTGGGCTTTCTATGAGTGGGGTGAGGGAGTGGCAGGGGGTTGCATGTTAGGTTCAGGTTTGTTCAAATCCATTCCTTAGTGTTTTTCCATAAAATTTGCCTTTCATGACTTCATTCCTTTGTATTGTTGATGAACCATGTCTAACTGAATATGACCCCAAATACTTCTTTGAACCACTTTGGCGGGTGATCAGTTAAGGCCACTTGAGGCCTCTTGTTGCTTTAGGGATAAAAAGCATATTTTTGTACATGCAGGCAAACAGTTAAACACTAGAACCTCACGACTGGTGGAAAAATTTTTTTCAAAATGTGTTTTCCTTCCTTAATTCTTGATTGATAACTTCTCGATCACAGCAATCATGTCCTCACTCATCTCAACATGGACAACCAGCTTGTTTATTACCATGGAGACTGAAATAGTTCCATTGCAATCAGTGATTGACAGAATCTATTTATAGGCTGACTGATCTTAATTGCCCTTGATTAACAGGACTCAGATTTTAATGCACTGTACACGTAATGTAAATGATTTATCCACCACCGACAAAGTCCGTCAGTCTATCCATCCCAGACTTTGTCCGCTTAACTCTTGCTACAGTTTTCAGTAGATTTTACGAAACTTGGTCTGAAGTATCGGTATCAAGTGTAGATGTGCATGTGGTCAGGAATTTTTTATGCGACAAATTTTATGTGGTTACTGCCCTTGGTAATAGCTAAATTTCACTCACAAAGGCTTGTCTGCTCAACTCCTCCTACTTTTTTTTATTGGAATTTTACGAAACTTAGTCTGAAGTATCAGTCAAGTGTAGATGTGCATGTGGTCAGGAATTTTCGATGCGATGAATTATGCATGGTTATGGCCTGAGTAATATCAATATTTCCATCACAAATGCTTGTCCGCTTAACTCCTGTATTTTTCATTTGATTTTTATGAAACTTGGTGTGCAGTGTGAGTATGATGTGTATATATGGAAATGAAGTTTTGATTCAAATAATTTTATCAGAGTTATATCCCTTGTCGACTTTGAATTTACCAAAATTGCAGGTTTTTAGCTTAACTTGACAAAATCAAGATAAGCTATTGCCATCACGCGTGCAGAGGTCTGTCAGTCTGTTCACATTTTCTTTTAGCACATGCTACACCCCATAGTTCTTGTCCGATCATCCTAAAAGTTTTTAAAAATCTTTTTCTTCAGGTCCAGCAGTCGGAATGGTTTGATAGTTTGTATGCGGCATCCTTAGGGGGTGAGATTCAAGTTTGTTCAAGCCATGTCCCTAGGTCTTTATTTGGGCTCACTGTGGGAGCTCGAATTGTAACTTGGTTCAAAATGAAGAATTTTCTTTACAAATCTTCTTCAGATCCAGCAGTCGGAATGTTTTGATATTTGGTATGCAACATCATTAGGGGGGTGAGATTCAAGTTTGTTAAATCCAAGTCCCTGGGTTCATATTTGGGCACCCTGTGGGAGCCCGAATTATAACTTAGTTCAGTATGAGGAATTTTTCTTTAAAAATCTTCTTCAGATTCAGCAGTCGAAATGTTTTGATATTTGCCATGCAGCATCCTTAGGGGGGTGAGATTCAAGTTTGTTCAAGCCAAGTCCCAGGGTTCATATTTGGGTTCACTGTGGGAGCCCGAATGATAACTTAGTTTAAAATGAGGAATTTTCTTTAAAAATCTTCTTCAGATCCAGCATGAATGCTTTGATATTTGATATGAAGCATCCTTAGGGGGGTAAGATTCAAGTTTGTTCAAGCCAAGTCCCTGGCTCAATATTTGGGCTCCCTGTGGGAGCCCAAATTATAACTTAGTTCAATATGAGGAATATTCTTCAAAAATCTCTCCTTCACATCCACCAATCGGAATCGTTTAATATTTGATATTCAGCATCCCACTGGAGGTGAGATTCAAGTTTGTTCAAGCCAAGTCCCTGGGTTCATATTTGGGCTCCCTGTGGGAGCCTGAATTATTACTTAGTTCAATATGAAGAATATTCTTTAAAAATCTTTTTTTTTTAGATCCACAGGTCAGAATCTTTGGATATTTGGTAAGTTTTTCTTAGGAGGGGCAGATGCAACTTGTTGAAATCAATTCCCTGGCTTGATATTTAGGCTACCATGTCAGGTGAGCACCCTTAGGCCCCCCAGGGCCTCTTGTTGGTATTCAGCTTCCTATTGAGGTGTAGTAATTTGTTAAAAAAATTATATTTGGTAATTATGGGGATTGGTGGCTCAGTGGCTAGGGCATTGGACTTCGAACAAAAAAGTCCATGGTTCGATTGCAACCAGCGGCAACTGTGTGGTGTCCCTGTGGCCTCTTGTTTCATTTTATTAGTTGAGTTTTCAAAAAAGACTTGACTAATTGGTATGGCGAGGGTTGGTCGCCGCATGGGCGGCCCTTTTTGCTTATAACTTAGTTGTTTCTGGGTGGATTTTGATAATATTGGTTATGTTACTTGATATGCATGTTCAACACATGATGACGGGAAATAGGGCATGTCCATGCTTTTTCACAAGAGTTATGGCCCTTTGTTAAAATTGATTAATTTTGAGCTTGATAGCGCAATAACTTCAACAAACGTCAACAGATTTGACTGATATTTGGAACATGGGTTTTAAGGAACAATGTTTTAATTAAGTTCGAAAATGGGCTCGGTCCGATGTACGGATTTCACAACAATTATGCCCCTTTGTTAAAATATGGTAATTTTGAGCTTGATAGCGTCATTTTTTTTGCGAATTTTGTGCATGATTTGCGATAACTTGAACAAATGTCAACTAATACATTTTTGTTATGTGAGTTTCCAGGAACATTTTCTTGATTGAGCTTGAAAATGGGCTCAGCCCCATATATACGGCAGCAGAATTATTGGGCTGACTTTGTCATTTTTTGCAAATTTTGTGCTTGATAGCGCCATAACTTGAAAAAATGTTTACCGATTATTATTATTTTTTATTATAAGGATTTCCAGCAAATTGTCTTGATCAAGTTTGAAAAGTGGCTCGGTCGGATGTACGACAGCAGAATTATTGGGCTGACTTAGTAATTTTTTGCAAATTAGTTATTTAGAAAATGTACTCGAATGCTTTTTAGTTCATAGCCACCATTACGTCAGACATGTTAACCTCCAGAATAATTTTTCAGGGAACCTAAGGATGTTTTTCAGGGAAATGGGATGGATTTCAGGGAAAAAGTTTGTGCAGGGACAAAACAAAAGAAAAAACTTGCGAATTTTCAGCTCATAGACCACCATTAACACCAGGTTATATCCAGATCTAGTTGTCAATTATGCTGATGCATTTATACTATGTTAAAAAATCATAAAATAATTGCTGATTTGACTCCCCCACACCCCCAGCCATCCTCTTCTTTATGACCCCCCACCCAAAGAGCACCACCACCTGTGGTTTGCTTTTATCAAAGTCTACTAAGCTAATAATTTCCCAAGTCTGGAAATGTTAACAGGAAAAGATGTCCTAATGTTCAGTTACTGCAAGAAGATTAGTACTTGGAAAGTATATCTAACAAAATCCTTCTTGCATGTGTGGACCCTTGTGCCCTGCACAAAACTTTTCTTTCCATCATTGAATCATTTTTTTTTTTTTTAATTCCATTCGAAATTTTCTGTGTACAGGCAGCCAACAGTTAACAGTTCTGTAGTCAGCACAACAGAATAAACGTAGTGTTAGAAAATAAGTCCATTGTGTATAAATATGCAGTCATAATTTTTCGGCATCCTAAGTGACTTTAACCTATTTTTAAACTGTGTTGAATATTTGAGGTCAAGGTGTTGTTTATGTTTTGATTTGGAAAAGGGATGAGGATTAAAGCTATTCTATGAATGAATAAATAAATATATATTATTTAATTCCTTTTCATATATTTTATTTACAAAAAAACTGCATTGAAGGTGGAGTTTTCAATTTTTTGAAAGTAAGTCACCTATTTTCACTTCAACACTCGCACATTGATCACGAATCTCCGATTACGAAGAAAAAACAGAAATAAACATGAACACAATTGAAATATATATCATAAAATACCCTTTTCTTAAATAACTTAAATCCATATTTTACTGCTTCGTGAGTTTTAACCAGAGTTTGAAATGCATGTGATTTGACTCTGAACATTTTACATAAGTTACAACGGGAAAGAAATATTTGACTGTTGTTTTCCGGGATTTTTGGTCCAAAACTGATTCCCATCAGGGAGGCTGGGAACTGCACTGAAATTTTGGGATTTTCCCAGGCATTCTGGGAGAGTTAACATGTCTGCATTATGTTAGCCACAAAAACTCAACCCCGCTTCGATGATGCGAACCCTTGTTTGAAATTTTAATGATTGTGTGATGACTGAATAGTAATTATCAGATTTACACTTTTGCTTAAGAACATTATAGTTGATAATGGTTGCGATGTTCTTTCTTTCATGTTTAGTCTGTATGGATTTGCCTTGTTAAAAAATTTTGGAGACTACCTGTGGGCACTCTTCCATAACTTGTAACATGGCAAAGTTATATTTGAGCAGATTGTTGAGGACCAAAAATAATTTGGCACTCTCTCAATAAAAGTCAAGTTAATTTTCCATTGATTTGGTTATAAATTTAAATTTTTTTTTTCAGGTCCTGTTGTTGCTGGGGTGGTTGGTTTGAAGATGCCTCGATACTGTTTGTTTGGAGATACAGTAAACACAGCATCACGAATGGAATCAAGTTCAATGGGTATGTTACTAATCAGTTTATTCTGTCTAATACACCATTCACTTTTAGTAAAGTGTCGTCTGCTAATTCATGCAAATGATACTTGTCAAAAACAATGGCTAGACGACAAGTCTTGATACCATTTAATGTTCAGTATATCCTTTTTTATTTCATAGGCTTGTATGAGGTAAACTTTGAAGTATCCGAAGAAATCGAGGACTTTCAAAGCTAATGCATAAATTTCAAGTACTTTTAAGACCTTGAAAACCCATTTTTCAGTTCAAGCACTTTCAAGGTTTTCAAGGGCCACAATGAACACTATGCAGGGCTCATTGTCTCAAGGATGAGGTTAATGCAAGGACTTTCAAGGTTTAACATGATCACATTGAACAATTTTACCAATGTGTTGAGCTTGATACTGTAATGAATAGCAGTGACAGGCCTCAATTTGTTCACAGAAAATTGATTAGCAAGTTGAGGGTCCAAGGCCCCTCTGGGTTGACAAGCCTTGACAATTCCAGATTTTGGTAAACCTATAAACAGGTTACCCCTTTAGTAGTTCATTAACCTATTCTGAAGGATAAGTTCATTTGTTTCCTTAACCTGGTGGTTAACCAGAAATTCAAACACGATGTGCCACAGGCATATCATGAAGACTGTACAGGCTTGAGCTGGGGGATAGTTTTGGAGAGAGTGTGTACCCCTCCTGAAAGTGGTTTGAGGCTCCTCCCCTAGGAAATTTCTTTAATCTTGAATCCTTGAGAGTGATTTTAAGGCTATTTTTGAAACAATAAGACAACCAAAATATCACCACTTGTATGTATTAATTACCTGTAGTTTTTTATCAAGTTTTCAACAAAAAAAACTTGCCTATTGGTATGGTGAGGGTCGGTCGCCGGGTGGGCAGCCCTTTTCGCTTATAACTTAGTTGTTTCTGAACAGATTTTGATAATATTTGGAATGTGACTTGATATGCATGTTCAACACCCGATGATGCGAAATAGGGCAAGAGTTATGACCTTTTGTTAAAATCGACTACTTTTGAGCTTGATAGCGTGATAACTTCACCAAACATCAACCGATTTGACTGATATTTGGCACATGGGTTTCAAGGAACAGTGCCTTGATTGAGTTCAAAAACAAGCTCTATCTGATGTACAGCAGCAGAATTATTGAGCTGACATGGTCATTTTTTGCAAATTTTGTGCTTGATAGCATGATAACTTAAACAAACGTCAACCAATTCGATTAATTTTTAGCTCAACTTTGACGTAGTCAAATTTGAGGTTTTGTTATGGCCTGTCGTCTGTCTGTCCGTCCATCAGCAATTCAATACCGCTTTAGCTAGAGGCCGTATTTATGAACCGCTTTTTACAAAACTTCTTGGGTACCTTTGTTATCACCATGGGACAAGAACGAGTGTTTTTGGGTGCGGTCCGAAATTCAAGATGGCCACCGGTAGCCTTTTTGTACCGAAATTAGTTCAATCAGTTTTTTTGTACAGAACTTCTGTATGAAAGTTCTGATTTGAATAAATTTTTGTATGGATGTTTAGTAACATGGAATACATCACATGTAATACAGGTTTTTTTCTCGTGCAGAAATTATGCAAATTAGATGAACTTTGATTTATTCAGTGCTACTTATACACAGAAAGTACACATGTCAATATGGCTCGGGCTAGGGGCTGTATTTATGAACTGATCTTCAGGAAGCTTCTTGGGTACCTTTGTTATCACCTTGAGACAAGAACAAGTGTTTTTGGGTGCGGTCCGAAATTCAAGCTTTCTGCCAGCGTCCTTTTTGTACCGAAATTAGGTACAATCAGTTTTTAGCTCATTGAAGGGAGCTAAACTTATCACTTGCCGTCTGTCATCTGTCCGGCATCGTGACCATTTTTCAAACGACTTCTCCTCTGAAACCACTAGGTCAATTTGCTCGAAACTTGGTATGGATGTTCATCACCATATGTCAATTCAAGTTTGTTCAAACGAAATGGACATGCCCACTTGGGGCTCCATAGTGGGCATAACTCTGATAGCACCCTATGTATATTACAGAAATTACTAAAAAATCTTCTCCAGCATAAGTGGGCAGAATTATTTGATATTTGGTATACAGCATTTTGGGGGTGGATCTGATTCAAGTTTGTTCAAATCAGCCCCATGGATTCATATTTGGGCTCACTATAGTAGCTCAAATTCGAACTTGGTGCATTTCAGGCAAATTTATTAAAAAATCTTCTCCAGATCCAGCAGGCAGAATCTTTTTATATTTGGTATGCAACATTGTGGGTTGGATCTGATTCAAGTTTGTTCAAATCGGCCCTCTGGGTTCATGTTTGGGTTCAGTATAGGAGCCTAAATTTGAACTTAGTGCATTTCAGGCAAATTTCTTAAAAAATCTTCTCAAGATCGAGCAGGCGGAATCTTTTGATATTGGGTATGCAGCATGCTTAGGGGGGTGAGATTCAGGTTTGTTCAAGCCATGTCCCAAGGTCCATATTTGGGCTCACTGTGGGAACTCGAATTGTAACTTAGTTCAAAATGAGGAATTTTCTTAAAAAATCTTCTTCTTCAGATCCAGCAGTCAGAATGTTTTGATATTTGGTGTGCAGCATCCTTAGGGGGTGAGATTCAAGTTTGTTAAAGCCAAGTCCTTGGGTTCATATTTGGGCTCCCTGTGGAAGCCCAATTGATAAATTAGTTCAAAATGAGGAATGTTCTTTAAAAATCTTCTTCTTCAGATCCAGCACTAAGAATGCTTTTGATATTTGGTATGCAGCATCCTTAGGGGGTAAGATTCAAGTTTGTTCAAGCCATGTCCCTCAGTCCATATTTGGGCTCACTTGTGGGAACTCGAATTGTAACTTAGTTCAAAATGAGGAATTTTTTGCTCACTTAAGGGAGCTAAACTTATCACTTGCCGTCCGTCGTCCATCTGGCATTGTGAAGTTATTTAGCTCACCTGAGCGAAGCTCAAGGGGAGCTTTACTGATCACTTTCCGTCCGTCGTTAACTTTACGTTATCGACTTCTCACAAACTGCTCAACCAAATTGAACCAAATCTGGTGTGAATGTTCCTTATCATATGTCAATTCAAGTTTGTTCAAATCAAGTTGACCAGCCCCTTGGTAGGACCATGCCCAAAAAGTGAACCTAAATCTTAAAAAATATCTTCTCATGAACCAGCAGTAGCAGAGACTTGATATTGGGTGTGCAGCTTCCTTTTGAGGTGTAGACTTAGATTTGTTCAAGAGAAGTTCTAGGGGCTATATTTGCCATCGTTATGTGAGGGGCAAGAATTTTTGCCCCCACCAAAATTTCTGTTTTCCAAACCGAGAGGCTGATTTGAACCAAATTTGACATGAGGTTTTATTGGGCCATAAGTAGTTAATTTATGCTCATAACAATTTCCTGTCACCCCATGGGAACCGCAGGAGCTACAAATAGAAAAAAATTAAAAACCCCATATCTCCAAAACTACACTGCACTGAGAATTCTTATTTGGTGTGAAGCTTCCTCAGGGCTAACAGAATGGAATTGTCAAAAAAAATTTAAGACTACTTTTCTCCCAAACCACTGATCCAAAAGCTTTCACATATAACATCTTTGGAAGATTGTTTCACATTTTTATTGAAATCAATTCCCTGGGTCCATATTTGGGCTCTCTATGGGAGCCCAAATGTTTAAATTAGTGCAGTATGAGGAATATTCTTTAAAAATCTTCTTCAGATCTACCAATAACAATCTTTTGATATTTGGTGTGCAGCATCCTTAGGAGGGTGAGATTCAAGCTTGTTCAAGCCCTTGAGTCCCTGGGTTCATATTTAGGCTGAAAATTTGGGGTCCCAGTCCGGACTCAGAAACTTTGGATCAAAATCCGGAAATGAGTTTCTTGTTTTATTATGCGTTTCGGTCAATTTTAAGACAAAAAAAAAGAATTTCACACTAAAAGTTTGGGGTCTGGGTGGGACTTAGACATTTTGGACCAAAATCCGGAAATTAGTTTTTTGGTTTTTGATGCATTTTGGTCAATTTTAAGACAAAAATTTTTTTTTTTTTTTACTCTGAAAATTGGGGTCCGGGTGGGACTTGTAAATTTTGGACCAAAATCCAGAAATTAGTTTTTTGGTTTTTTTATGCGTTTTGGTCAATTTTAAGACAAAAAAAATTATTTTTTTTTACATTGACAATTGGGGTCCAGGTGGAACTTCGAAAATTTTGGACCAAAATTCGGAAATGAGTTTTTTGGTTTTTATGCAGTTTGGTCAATTTTAAGAACAAAAAATAATTATTTTTTTTTACACTGAAAATTTGGGGTCCGGCTGGGACTTGAAAAATTTTGAACAAAATCTGGAAATTAGTTTTTTTGTTTTTATGCATTTTGGTCAATTTTAAGACAAAAAAAAAAATTTTTTTTTTACACTGAAAATTTGGGGTCCGACTGGGACTTAGTTTTTTGTTTTTTTATGCATTTTGGTCAATTTTAAGAAGAAGAAAAAAAAATTTTAGTCTGAAAATATTTTGTTTCGGACTTCGAAAATTTCCAAACAAAAATAAAAAAAAATCTGTTTTTTATGCATTTATCTCAATTTTGGGACGTAAAAGTGCAGGAACTGAAAATAGAAGGAAAATCCTGTGTATTGTGTGGGCACAATCACTTCATCTAGTTAGGCTTTCCCAAACCCAGTTTGGGAAAGACTATTGTTATTCTACTTTTTCAAAATTTTTCTTCTCTATTTTTTTTTTTTTATTTTTTTTTTTCCTCCCTGAATTTTGTCTGTTGAACTGCTCGAAAACAAGTTGTACGATTTTGACCAAATTTGGCACACTTATGTAATGCCATAAAAACTAGTGAAATGCGGTATCGTCATATCTGTGAAAATGCGTGTTTTCAAAATATTCTGCCAAAACCTTCAAAATTTCACCATTTTTTGAATGTCTCAAAATTGTTTACAGTTATTTAGCTCAAATTTTCCACACATTTAGAGCATAATATGATACACCACAATCACCACTCAGATCTTTCAACTTTAACCCCCACTGGCCAAAATGACATGAATATAGAATTTTTCTTCAAAATTGACCAACTTCAAGGGCAAATTTCTCTAATAACAAGGTTGTTGTAACAATTATTTTGGTTTGGATAGATGCAACAATGATTGCGGAAGAAAGTTACTGTTTACTTTTTAATCTCAGATTTAACCCCCAAGCACAATGAGGGTGAGAATAAGAGTACCGTTTGAAAATGCCAAAATTAGCCAACTTTGGTTGCTTTTTCCATCATTTTGGAAAGGGTTAATTTCAAACACTTTACGTGTACGTATTCACAAGTGACTATCGAGCATATTTGCTGTTGTAAGTTTGGTTGTAAAGTTTAACCCTATCCCATTCTGGTTTCATAAAAGTAGGTACCGTCCAAAAAAACGATTTACTCCATTTTTAATTGCTTGAGCTCTGAATGTTTTCTACAGATGCTTGCAGCAGTCAAAGTATGACAAATTTTGTTCGATATGTTATTATTAAAAGTTTAACCCTTGGCAGATTTGAGACTTCCCATAAGGGTACTGTCGGAATATTTTGTTATTTTCGCCAACTTCAAGAGCATTTTTTTCTAATTACAAGGTAGTTGTAATAATTATTTTGGTATGGGTAGATGCAACAATGATTGTGGAAGAAAGTTACTGTTTACTTCTTAATCTCAGATTTGACCCTCTAGCACAATGAGGCCGAGAATAAGAGTACCGTTTGAAAATGCCAAAGTTAGCCATTTTTGGTTGCCTTTTCTATCATTTTGGAAGGGGTTAATTTCAAACACTTTTCATGTACGTATTCACAATTGACTATCGGGCATATTTGCTGTTGTTAGTTTGTTTGTAAAGTTTAACCCTATCCCATTCTGGTTGCATAAAAGTAGATACCGTCCAAAAAAATTCCAATTTTTTCAGAATTTGGTAAATTTAGGTGGCGATTTACTCCATTTTTAATTGCTTGAGCTCTGAATGTTTTCTGCAGCTGCTTGCAGCAGTCAAAGTATGACAAATTTTGTTCTATATGTTATTATTAAAAGTTTAACCTTTGGCAGATTTGAGACATCCCATAAGGGTACTGTCAGAATAATTGTTATTTTCGCCAATTATTCATGCACTTTCTCAGCACTGGAGCCAGATTGTATCAAAACCTTTTCCACGAGAGGATTGGGCCTTCATCCAAGAACGATTTTGCTGTTATATATTTTATTCAAAGTTTTAACCTTCACCCAGTTTTCGGGCCTTGAATTTGAGTGCCCTAAAATTTTTCATAAAATTGGCTAATTTGGAGCTCACTTTTCTTCCATTTTCGAAAGGAATATCGAAGAATGATTTACATGTTCGTATTTACAATTGCCTACCGAGCATATTTGCTGTTGTAAGTTTGGTTGTAAAGTTTAACCCTATGCTCATTCTGTTTGCATAAAGATAAGTGCAGTCCAAAAAAACTCTCGTTTTCAGAATTTGGTAAGTTTAAGTGACCATTTACTCCATTCCTAATTGATTGAGCGCTGAACGTTTTCTATGGCTGTATGCAGCAGTCATAGTATGACAACTTTTGTTTTATATGTCATTATTAAAAGTTTAACCGTTGGCAGATTCGAGACTGCCCATATGGGTATGGTCGGAATAATTTTAATTTTCATAAAATCACTGAATATTGATAAGCGTGCAGTGGTAGTTTGGAATAGAATATCCGAAAATGCTTTTGAAATTCGGATTCACAGTTCAATTCCAAGAATATTTTCTGTTATAAGGTTGCTGTAAAGTTTAACGTAATCCCTGTCTCAGATGCATAATGGTAGATGCCGTCGAAAAAAACTCATTTTTTTCAGAATTCCGTAGGTTTTAGTGACAATTTACTCCATTCCTAATTCATTGAGCGCTGAATGTTTTCTATGCCTGCCTGCATGCAGCAAGCATAGCATGACAACTTCTGTTTTATACGTGATTATCAAAAGTTTAACCCTTGGCATATTTAGGAGTTCCCATGTGGGTATAGTCGGAATAATTGTTATTTTCGTAAAATCAATCCCTGAATATATTGGTAACCGTGCAGTGGCCTTTCAGAGGTGCTACATGAAGCCGCAAATAGTTAAGGTTGAAAAGTTCATCAAATAGACAAATATAATACCTAACTCAGCCGATGACAGGTAAATAATGAATGGAAAAGTTGTTGAGTTGAGAATAAAGTAGGGACGAATCGTGCCCTCGGTTTCCACCTGATCCACGGTATTTTCACGCGGTCTCGGCACTTGACAGAGATACTAAACTGTCGGGCAGGGACAGTAGGAAACATTCTGAGAATGTCAAGTTGCTGCCTTGCATGATTGGGACATAATTGGAATATATCCGACATTGTATCTGTCGGATATTTTCCAATTATGTCCCGATCACTTCACCCCGACTGTCCGCATGGGGACACCATGACGCCGTGTACTAAGGCATACTGCACGTCGATGGTGCGCATGTCTTCAACCAATCTAACCCTGCCTATGTTGGGGAGCTGGCAGCTGCTGGTCATTGCTCGGTGGTTCTCTCTGGGTACTCCGGCTTCCTCTACCCATACAACTGTCACCGACATAATATGACCTTGGCTGTTAATGTGTCGTTAAAACCTAATAAATAAATAAATAAATAAATCCAGTACCAGTTTTGCTCATACAAATATTAGTACCGTCAGACAAAATTCATTTTCTGATTAATTTCGTACTTTTCTGTACTCACCTTCCCTGAGTAAGATTGGTATACCTTTTCAATCTCAGATTTAACCCTCAAGCACAATGAGAGTGAGAATAAGTGTACCATTTGGAAATACCCAAATTATCCAACTTTGGTTACCCTCTACTATCATTTTGGAATGGGTTAATTTGAGACACTTTGCTTTGCTCTATGCAGAGATGTTTAATCAATAAATCCGGCTTTAGTTATGTTCTGGGACTTAATGAAACATGTGCTTTGGCCACTTAAAAATAGCACTGTCTGCAAAAAATGACTTTGAGTGAATACTCACTTGTGCAAAAACAAAAAGGAAAGAGCTCTTTGAGCTTTCCATAACTGCTTTCCAAAATCAATGGGGAACAAATTTTGTGTTATATGTTTTGGTGTTCCGTGTTATCCAACACCAGTTTGGCCGTAAAAATATGAATACCGCCAGGAAAGAAAGCACATTTTCTCAGTGGTAGACTGTTCGACTTCTATGATAGAGGTCCCGAGTTTGATCCCTATCTGGGACAACCCACGTAATGTCCTTGGGCAAGGCACTTTATCCCGGTTGCCAACATGGGGGCACGATGATGTGATGTACTAAGGCGTACACGATGATGCCATGTACTAAGGGGTACTGCATGTCAATGGTGCACATGTCTTCAACCGCTGGTACCCTGCTTCAGCGGAGCTTGAACATAATTAGAATGTTGAGCTGACAGTTGCTCGTCGATGCTCAGTGGTTCTCTCTGGGTCCTCCGACTTCCCCCACCTGTAAAACTGTCACGTTCACAATTAGCCATTGTGGATAATAAGTATGTGACCGCAAACACCAATAAATAAATACTGTCAGGGAAAACCCTCTGTGAAATCCTTCTGTCAATAAATAGCAAAGTAGTAATGTAATGCAAGAAATATTAACAAGCTGTTCAACATCTCTTTAATCAACTCATTTTGACTTGAACTGTACCCATCACTGTGTATTCTAGCTCTCTAGATGGTTTAAACATATCAAATAAACAACTAATTTGTGTGTGACAGTAACTCATATTACATGTATTTCATTGTATCTGAAACAGATGTGTTGGAAAAATTGTGAAATCATGGAGTAGGAAGCTTACCTTCGTTTGTTGACAAATCCCACACATTCACAAAGACAGAATGATAGAGAATAAATTAATTATTGATATTTAAGGTCACTTTCAGCATCTACAGCTATATCATGACCATAATATAGGTATTTATTCAAGTCCAGGTATTCATTGCATAGGCGTACAGGGCAGGAGGAAATGCCAAATGTGGGTATGGGAGGAAGGTGAGGGGGTCTCCCCCTCATTGAGTACCTGGAGAGAACCACCGAGCAATGACAAGCGACTCAGACTCCCCAACATACTAACTCCACAAAAGCAGGGTTAGCATTGGTTGAAGACAAGTACACCCTCAAGGTACCCTTAGTACACATCGCCATTATGCTCCCCCCCCCCCCCCCCCCCCCCCCCTCACGTGGAAAATTAAATTGGGATGAAGTGTCTTGCTCAAGGACACAATGTGGTTGCCACAGGCGGGATTCGAACCGAGGACTTCTTGGATTGCAACAGTCATCTCTACCTTTTGAGCAACCGTGCTCCCGTAATATGCAGTAATAGAACTCTTTATATGTACTTGTGTGATTATAAATGAATAATATTAACGTGGATACGGTTCCACTGAATCAACTTGTACAGTATAATGATCAGTTTACTTGCTCATTCTAAGTGATGAGATAGGAAAACAACATTTTGTGTGGAAAACCAAAATGTTTTGTGGTCATTTCTGGCAACTAAATTGTCCGAAATTTTCTGGCATATCGGCTGAAAAATCGGCTCCTTCCTGACTCAGGGGTGGGTTGGGGCACAGTCCTTCATGAAACCCCGGCCCGTACGCCCATAATTCATATGTACTAATTTTTTCCAAAGCAGAAAGGACATTGCTTGTTTTGCTTTTTATGAAAATATTCTGTAATTATTGAAGAGCAAATTTTGTGTTAACCCTTTACCCAACGTAACAGCCAAAACCGGCCAGCGCTATTCTCAAAAATTGCCAATTAATTTTCAAAATATTTTCATTTTTTGTCTCAAAAACATAGGTTATGACCCGTCGTTGGAACGAGCTCGTCGAGCTCGTTCCAATGAGGGGTCATAACCTATGTTTTTGAGACAAAAAATGAAAAAAATTAGTTATTCAAGAATTTTTTTTGCAAGTGTCGTCTGCTTTTCATGTTAGATAAAGGGTTAAATGTTTTGGTGTCCAGCTGTATCTCAAATATCTGTTTTGGCTGCATAAAAACTAGTAGCCTCACAAAAACTTTAATTTCCACTAAATTTTCTGTTTTCAAACCTGATCGATAGTTTTGTGTACAATACAGTTTGCCTTTTCACATTAAAAAGTTGGGAAAGCCTGTAATTTGTCCAACAAATTACAATTCTCTAGTTGGTATATGTTTTTTTTAGGAGGGGCATATGCAGCTTATTCAAGTCAAGTCCCTGGTTTGATAATTAGACTACCATGTCAGGTGAGTGCCCTCAGGCCCCCTGGGGCCTCTTGTTTGTACAGAACTTCTATATGATTGTTCTGATTTGAATAAATTTTTGTATGAATGTTTGCTAACATGGAATACACCACATATAATACAGGTTTACCTTTGTTATCACCTTGGGATGAGAACGAGTGTTTTTGGGTACGGTCCAAAATTCAAGATGGCAGCGGCCATTTTATACCGAAATTAGGTGCAATCAGTTTTTTATACAGAACTTCTATTTGAAGGTTCTAATTTGAATAAATTTTTGTATGAATGTTTAGTAACATGGAATACATCACATATAATACAGGTTTTTTCTCGTCCATTAATTTTGCAAATTAGATTAACTTTATTTATTCAGTTCTACTTACACACTGTTAGTACACATGTCAATACGACTCGGGCTAGAGGCTGTATTTATGAACCGATCTTCACGAAACTTCTTGGGTACCTTTGTTATCACCTTGGGCCGAAAACGAGTGTTTTTGGGTGCGGTCCGAAATTTCAAGATGGCCACCAGCAGCCAATTAGACAAACTTTGATTTATTCAGTGCTACTTATACACAGTAAATGCACATTTCAATACAGCTCTGGATAGAGGCATCTAACTGTCACCCACCTTTACAATACTTTACCTGTACATTTGTTACAGGCTACGGTCAGTATTTATGTACAGACCTTTAAAATACTTTATATGTACCTTTGTTAACAGGTCATTACCTAGATGTGTGTCATTGCTGTGTCACATACTATACATGTGCATGTCTTGCACAAGTTGAGCTACAGTGTCATTAACACTTCCATTGTTATATGGTTTTCTAACAAGATTATCTCAATCGAGTTCGAAAACAGCAAAATTAATGGGCTAACTTGGTCATTTTTTGGCGAATTTTATGCTCGATAGCACAATAACTTGAGCAAATGTCAACCGATCCAATTCATTTTCGTTATGTGGGTTTCCAGATCATTTTCTTGATCAAGTTCGAAAATGGGCTCGGTCCGATATATACGGCAACAGAATTGTTGGTCTGACTTTGTCAGGAAAATTTACTCAGTGGAATCCTGGCGTCATTTTGGGATAAATCTATGTTTCTGTTGGATTGTGATTCTCAGACTGAATGGACAATTAAAAACAGTATAAATTTATCGCATAGAAAACAACTAACTATTGAAAATTGAAAATAATGTGAGGATGAAACATGTAGACTGTAATTTCTCCACAAAATGCATCAGTGTAGCATTGTGAATCACACCTGCTCAGTGCCTTATAAGAATGTGAGTCTTCGTACCCATGCATGTTGGCTCCATATTGGCCTCGGTGCATAATTAAACATGTTGAGTTCCAAAGTCGACAGGTAAGAACGATACTAAAACTGCAACTGAAATGGAAGAAGATTCGCCATGATGGATGTTTCAAAAGGTTACCAGTTGTGTCGATCTCAAAACATGCCTGTTATGTCCACGTCATATCAGGAATGTGACTGACCCGTACCTGATCAAATGGCAGTTCGTAGCTGCATGGGAATCCTGGGAAGTGGAGCAGTGTTTGTTCACTGCAGTAAACAAGTTCTGATCTGCTAGCATGGTTTCATACCTTCAATGGGACAGGGGGAGGGGGGGGCTGTTGTACATAAAAAATGGATACACCCCCACCCCACCCAATGTGATTGCTTGCCAACTTAGTTCTAAAACCGAACAATTTCGCCCATACAATGCAGCCCGTAAAGGCTTTTTGAGAGATAACTGTCCAAAATGACGACAGTCTCTGCTCTTGCTATACATGTACTCTCAGGTTCTGAATAAGAGTGCTGGGTAACAATTTTCACTGAGAAGAATATTAGTGCTGATGCACAATAAATGTGCTGGCTCGCAAACCCGACTAATTTCACGAGTGCCCAAATATGTTGCTCCCCTGTGCTGTTAATGACTTGCCTAGGAATTGCCAAACACAATCTCTAGCCACTTCAAAAACCCATTGATAAAAATATGTATTGTACCCTTAATTGCTAACTATAGTGGAAATCGATATAAACTAAATTTTGCTAACTTTTTATTGGAAAATTTGTTGATGAAAAACAGCTTCAATAGTCACACTTTCTTCGTCAACACTAAGGATGAAGCATTGTAAAATGTTCATCAGCTTATCAAATACGGTTTCCTTTACAGAACTGGAGCTTACCTTTTGCTCCACATTTATAATGTCAAATATATTTATTTCTACCAGGGACTTGCCTAGGAGTGAATTTTAGAGAGATGTGACTTCTCCCTCTCAGAAATTTAGCGAAAAGCAAGATCTCTTCAGGGAGAAGTGAAATTTGTAAAGAAAGAAATGCTGAGAATTTAATTTAATATTTCAAAATTCAGCAACCTTTCAAACTCTGAAAATCAAGTTAGTGGGATCCAGTGGAGGAGCCATGGGATTTCTAGGGAGCCCTGCCCCCTCCCCCCAATCCCACTTGCTCCTCTAAGCCCCAAATTCGAGAAAAAATTTTTTTTATTTCCTTCCATCAGTAAAGTGCCCTCAGTCCTGGGTCCACCCCCCCCCCCCTCTCTCTCCACTCTTCACATGCATTGTCCCCCAGGATTTCAGCAGGGAGAAGTAAATTTCTAAAAAAAATACTGAGAAGAGAATTTAATTTAATATTTCAAAATTCTTTGTCAATAGACCTGACAAACACTGAAAATCAAGTTAGTCCCAGTTAGATCCAGTCATGGGATTTCTAGGGAGCCCAGCACCTAGCATAGAAAAGGCATGAAGTTTGGACTATTTTAGTCACTCCTGAGGGGATCAAGGATTGACAATGGATCCTATGGAGATTGATTGCTTAATGTAGCTTCATTTTTTACCTCTGTTTGTATCGGGTTCTGTTCAAGGCGAGTGCTTCATGCCCTGTGGGGCTCTTGTTTGCAAATTAGTTTTTTAGAAACTATCTTCTCCAGAATCCCTAGTTGGAGTCTTTTGCTAGATGGTATACAGAATCTTTGACAGGGCTGGATTCAAATTTGTTCAACTTAAGTCCATTGGTTAATAATTGGGCTCTTCATGGGAGCCCAAATTTTATCTTAGTGCAATATGGGGAATAATCTTGAAAAATCTTCTTCATACTCACCAATCAGAATCTTTTGATATACGGTGTTCAACATTGTTATGGAGGTCAGATTCAAGTTTGTTCAAATCAAGAACCATGGTTACTATGTTGTCTCCTTATGCAGTTCTTGAAATTCATCCTTGGCAATCACCAATGCTGAGGAATATGCCTTGGTAGCAATACACATCGTTGTCAAAAAAATTGCCGAGGGTGTATTGTTGTTAAATGTCATGCAAAAAAAAAACCCCTTGTGTTCAGTGTTACCTGACCGACCCTAAAAAATTATGCCGACCCTAAAAATTTTATCAAATAAAAGTCACCCATTTAGTTCATTGTAACCCTAAATTTCCATCCGACTTCAACTGTAAATTTGAAACCTATTTTGGAGTTCAAGCTTTCAAAATTACATGTAGAAATAAATATATATTGGACAGTATAAATGAGGGCAAGTGGCAAGTTCCAGTTCAGCAAAGGAAACCGCATTTGATAAACTGATGAACATTTTACAATGCTTCACCATTGGTGTTGACATGTCATGAATATTAATGAATATCATGTTGAGTTTCGTGTATTGATACTGAAACTGAAAGCCCCAAATCTTCACCAACTGTTTTGAAAATGTCATTTGTTCAAGTTTAGTGTACAACAGTTTTTCCTTTTAATTCCATTCAAATGTATACATGTACATAGAAATTATTGAGAATGGCCAGCAGATACACAGATATTGCATTTAAGTGGTGTATGTGGTCATTTTGGTAATTTGATTTTTGTTTTATTTCTGTCAGAAACCAGATGGCACTTTCATTGTCAATGTGAATGGGGAGATTTTTATCATTGGTCATTTCAAGGAAAGTTTATTTAATATGCAAATAAAATTATACATTATGCAGTCCAAAAAAAAGAATAATAATTTGAATACACTAACACAGATAACCCCTTTAAATTGAATTTGAATTACCATAATAATCACTCAGGGTTAGTTCATTTTAGAATAGAGTATATCAGGGGTCAGCCTGGCAGCTGATTTTAGGGAGAAGTGACTTCTCCCTCCAGAGACTTTAGGGAGAAGTCAGGGGCCAGGAGAGAGAAGTCAGTGGACATGAGGGAGAAATCAGAAAAAAACATAAAATGTGTATGACATCGTGACAAAATAAATGTACATACAGGACCCAATTGTGGAGAAAAAAATAAAAGTTATACAAACATAGATACACACACAAAACTAAGTCATGTAGGTTAAAATCCTCCTCCCTCCCCCCCTCCCCCCCCCCCCCTACAAAACATTGTCTCGTTCATGGTTTCTGATTACCCTAACTCTTTCCCTAACAGTGATGACTAGGGTTACCATGCAGTTGATTTTGTATTTGCCTCAATGCAGTGGATTTGAAATTTAGCATTACCCATGGTGAGAGTGTTCTTCTCTGTAATAGAAGGTATATTCTTTTAAAAAAATATTTAAAGTATTTAAAATAAATTTCAAGTTCACATAAGAAGCTGGATCATTCATGGTTTCTGAATGTCCTAATTGAATTGAAAAGCGTGCCGGTAGTTAAAAAAGTTTTCGACATCCTTCGTAAATTAAGCGTCATTAACAATTTGAGTTCATTTATTTCTAAAGTAAATGACAAAATATTTCAGTTGTCTCCCTTACCTGCTGTGCTGGGTGATAATACTCTGTTCAGAAAAATAACAATTTCTGCCAACCATCTTACATTGACACGTGCGATTTGAAACGGTGGTTAACTTTAATAAATTCTAATTAACTCAATGCGTGTCTTGTGTGATTCGTTGTTTTTGCTGACACTTTTGTTTTTAAATAGCATTTTGTGCTGGTTGCTATCAGTTGGGGCATATTGTTCGAATGACTACACCATTACAACTTTTTCAAAAACATAAAATTGGGCTAGTTTAGGCTATTTTCAGAGCTGTATGATGGATTTTAACAGCAGCCATGTTTACTTTGTTTACTTTTTTGTGAATGCAGAAGCGTTGTTTTTTTTGGAAATAAAACATAAGAAAATACAGTAAACTGCCATGTCTCCCAAGGAAGTTTTGGAGGGCGACTTGAATTTCGCCCCCAATGTAAGCCAAGGCGACTTGAGGAATGACAAGGCGACTTCTTCTCAGCCCACTCGGCTGACCCCTGGAGTATATGCGAACCAGAGAAGCCTGTCAGTGCATCATTATCATATTTATAAACAAACCGGCGATACATCCGCTGATGATGTGGGATTTTGGGGAAAAGGGAATATTTTTTCCGTCCAAAAAACAAGTGCATTTGCTCCTGAAAAGCCACCAGAAGGCTCCATTTGCATTCTGTGTACAGTGCATTAAAAAGCTGAGTCCTGTTAATCAAGGGTAATTAAGATCAGTCAGCTTATAAATAGATTCTGTCAGTCATTGACTGCAATGGAACTATTTCAGTCTCCATGGTAATAAATAAGCTGGCTGTGTTGAGATGAGTGAGGAAATGGATTGTTGAGGGTGTTATAACATAACACAAACTAGCAATTTACATTAATTTATCTTCTTTTATTACAGTAATTAAACCAATTATGTACATTATCAAATATAGACTTTATAAACATGACAGTTATATACAAGTTCAAGGAAAATACATATTGACTTCAACAGCATAAGTTATAACTAGACGGGCATAACTTGTAGAATAAATCAAGTTTTCAAATTTTAAAAAAACTGCAGAACTGTGGTCTGATTTGTTGACAAATTGGGGAAAGAAACTGGGGAGAAGTGGGGGATTGACTGTTTGAACTTTATTCTAGCAGATGACAGGAAAACTGTTCTGAAAATTTATTGTAAAATATGTAGAGAGTTTGCTGAAAATTCTACCGGTATATCACGCGGTCTGAAGGGCGCCGTTTCCAGTTTAGTGGATGAGTGGGTCTCTGGCACAGACGTGATCAAAAAATCTAATGCCATGGACCATGTCACAAAGTCATCAGTGCATAGATGAGCACTACATGCACTTCCTCAAGGGTCGCAACTGAGGCTGAACAATGGCGTTAATAGAACTAACAAAATTGGAGAACGACAAACAACCATTCCTGAGAAAGTTGTAACAGTAACTGCAAAGCAGCAATGTCGGCTAATTAAGAAGTTCCAGTTGCTGCACTACACTAGTGCATGACAGACCATTCAGAGACTATGAACTGATTGGAAAATTCGAAAGGCATATTCATAACGTTGATTTGGGGGCAGGGTACCTAAATGGACATTCTGCGAGATGCAATGTGCCACTTTATTGCATAAAACATAAAGGAGAAAGAAATAACAATGTCCTCAAATAACAGGGAACGTCGTTATTTCTCTCTCCTTTCTGATGACTCAAGTTACGCGAAAACAATGGAAGAGAAAGAAGTTTATGTCATTAAAATGTGCAATAAAGGAGAGCCAGTGTGTCAGGTCATGTCACTGGAAGAACCTGAAGATACTATCGCTACGGGTTTAAAGCACACACTTGATCGAAGTGTATCAAAACTCATCTTCGAGTTCCAGCGAAAGTTTCACCAGGTTGGGAATGGTAGTGATGGCGCCGCCGTAAAGAATGCCTTGTTCCGCCTTGAGAAAGAGGATCTGGGTGAACATTTGGTCATGGGTTGGTGCGCAAATCACAAGGCGGAACTTGGCTTGCATGATGCATTTAAAAATGAGAAACTCAATAAAATCTGTGAAGATCAAACTAGCAATACGTATTAATTGTTTAAAAGGGAAAATCTTAAATGGCATCTTTTCAAAAGGCAGGCCTATTTTATGAACCTCCGATACTACAAGTATAAGAGGACCTCTGATACACAGTGGGTAGCACATCAGGTAGAATCCCTCACAAATTATTTAAGAAATCTCCGAATACTTATTGGATTTCTTCACCACCAAGTACAGTCACCTTGCAATAAGACCATGAAAGATGCCGCGCCCGTTTTGCAAGGCCATTTAAAAACTGCTTCTAGTTTAGACATCATACTTTATATGGCGGTGAAGCGTGATGTTCTCACTTATTTCTCTCCCTTTTCTCAACTTCCTGAGAATCGTAAGCTGATAGCACCTGAGGCATTGAGCTCGATGCAGAATGCTATTCAGGTGATTTCAAGAATAAAACACATACTTGAAGAAAAAGGCAGTGCCGGCTTTTATGTGGAGGGTCTTTTCCCATCTTTAGTTGAAATGATATTCCCACACCTGGAACCCCAGCACAATTCTGAAGATAATTTACCTGGTCATAAAACCCGTTATGATGGTACAACTTATAGGGATTTTCAAATGTTTCATGGTTATGGATTAACCTGTGGTTTAGATGCCGCACTAGAAAAAGTGACCAATGAAATAAAGAAAACGCTAGCACAGTTGGAGGCAAACTTAAATTCCAGGTTTGCTGACTTTATTGAAAACCCAATTTTCCATACTGTCTCTGTCATTTTAGACATAAAGAATTATCAATTCATTTCTGTTGATGTTCTTTTCGAAAATGTGCTAGCCATAAAGCGGCATTTTTCGTCTCTTCTTGTAGCAAATTGCTGTGAAGTCGAAAAGTTGCGCCAGGAGTTCCTTTTTCTTCATAATCACGCAAAAACATTTTTGGCCAAATCTAAAAATGAACTTGCCTGGCAGCAGATTTTTGCTTCACAGGATGCAGTATCCATCACTAATATACTGCATATTGCAGAGTTTGCATTGTATTGCCAATAAGTAGTGCAGATGTAGAGAGAATATTTAGTGGCTTTGCTAAAATTCTTGCAAAAAGACTTTTTCTGAAGCATGAAAGTATTGAAAATGAATTGATTGTCAGGTCAAACGATTTTGAAAATTTTTGCCCTGATAAATATGATAGCGTGGTCGATGCGTTCCTGACAAAGTACCCAGACGGTACTGTTCAAACTCATGCTCCATTACCATCAGGTTATGTTAGTCACACAAGACGTCATCATAAATGGAAGCGATCTCTGGCAAATTAACACAGCAAAAAAAGTAAACTGTCTCTTTCTCCCTGAGGTAACCAGTGATGACGATGTTGTAAAAATTCAGTCTGCTGAGTCCAGTGCTGAAAATGTCCCTTCAACATCGTCCGGCATTGGTGATGAGTCAGACAAATCAGATTCAGATTTTACAGTTGATGATTTGGAATTAAGTCTGGATGCCTCTGATTTATCTGATTTGTCATCAATTTCCGGAGACGATGATTTGGTGATTTGAAATGTGTTACTTTAGCTCTCAGTCTTGGTCTTCTTCAATCCTTTAATGTTCAGTTGGGCTTTGGCTGTGGCTTATCAGTGTTGTTCACATTTGAAGTAACTCCAATTGAGTTTATTTTTATTCCCCCCGCAAACAAAGTTTGGGGGGGGGGGGGGTATATAGGAATCGCCCTGTCCATCCGTCTGCCTGTCCATCCGTCTGTCCATCCTTATAAGCGCAACTCCTCCTAAACCTTTTGAAGAATTTTCATGAAACTTTACACAATGGAAGAACTCCATATGAAGATGTGCATGAAGCAATATAATTCCGTTCTGACATTTCCAAGGGGAGATAATCTAATTTATATATTTTAATGTACCAAAAAATCACTTTGTGAGCTTGCTCACAGTACCTCTAGTTTTAGTAAAAATAAAATCTTCCAGAAGAAATATTTTGCTTGCTCAGTCACTCTAACAATTCGTCTTCTGCCTCTCCATTCAATCTGTTAACCCCATGCAGTGCAGCACACTGAAGTTAAAAATCAAACTTGAGCCAATCCATTTATACTACGTAAATAATCTTAAAATTATACCCATTAGGCCAAGGAAATAATACGTTTTTCTTGAAACATTTGTGCAGTCGACAATAACTTGGCCCAATGGGTATAATTATAAGATTATTTATGAAGCATGTATGAATTGGTTCACGTTCTAAACCAGTTTATCAACCAGTTGCCACCACCGATTATCGATACCACCCCCCTCAATATACCCTCACCCCGCTTGATCTTCACGACTGTCCACCGGTCCTTATACTTGAAACCCAGTACAAAGTCAACCATTTTGTAACAACCCCCACCTCTCGAAGATTATTTGTAAGAGCAGGCTGAGGGGCATTAATATTTTAGTTGTGAGCTTTAGTTAATGATCATCAACGAAAAACTCATACTGGCTGAGTACTACCGCTGGTGATAGAGGGTGAGACAACGTGTGTTGCAACGCACTTGTTGCCGACAGTCACTTCGGCACTTCAAGCAATTCTTGTCGGTATTTTTGCCAACCCGATTTACTGCGACTCCGAAGTCCTTTTCAGTATTTTTTATGACGGTTGTATAATACCTCTTTTCAATCACAAAACAAGGGTCCACCTATTGCAGGGGACATGCTAAGAATAACCATATCACAAAGAACTTTTGTATCCATCCCAGCTTATGATGATGAAAAACTTTTTGTTTGGCTGTCTGATACAGTCCCTTGAAGACGTGTATACAATTGCTCCCCAGGCCCCCCCACCCGCCACACCACTACCACCACACACTGCGAGAGTTCCGTTTGGGGAGCTACACTATATGGACGTCTCACAAACAGTAAACAGTATACATCTCCCTGCAGAACCTTCATACTTTCTTGTCTGTTACAAGAAGTTCTGGTGCCAACATGGATACCCTTCTCCAAACACCACCCACTACACACACACACATGCATCCACACTACGACCACATTTTTATACCCCACGCAACGAAGTTGCTGGGGTATAATGTTTTTGACTGGTCCGTCCGTCATCCGTCAGTCCTACTTGTTTTCCGAAACTTTTTTCTACACGCTTCCAGATATTGAGCTGATTTTTGGTATGTGAGTCTAACATGGTGGCCTACAGATCAAGTTTGCATTTTTTTCCGCTCCACTAATTTTTACCGAAATTACGGCCCCTTGGACGCTGAAAAATTCATCAAAATTACAGTTTTCCGGACTTTTTTTCTACACGCTTCCAGATATTGAGCTGATTTTTGGTATGTGAGTCTAACATGGTGGCCTACAGATCAAGTTTGCATTTTTTTCCGTTCCACTGATTTTTACCGAAATTACGGCCCTTGGACTCTGAAAAATTCATCAAAATTACAGTTTTCCGGACTTTTTTTTCTACACGCTTCCAGATATTGAGCTGATTTTTGGTATGTTAGTCTAACATGGTGGCCTACAGATCAAGTTTGCATTTTGTTCCGCTCCACTGATTTTACCGAAATTACGGCCCTTGAACTTTGAAAAGTTCATCAAAATTACAGTTTTCCGGACTTTTTTTCCACACGCTTCCAGATATTGAGCTGTTTTGGGGTATGTTAGTCTAACATGGTGGCCTACAGATCAAGTTTGCATTTTGTTCCACTCCACTGATTTTTACCGAAATTACGGCCCTTGAACTTTGAAAAGTTCATCAAAATTACAGTTTTGCAGACTTTTTTCCTACACTCTTCCAGATATTGAGATGATTTTTGGTATGTTAGTCTAACATGGTGGCCTACAGAACAAGTTTGCGTTTTGTTCCGCTCCACTGATTTTTACCAAAATTACGGCCCCATAGACTTTGAAAAGTTCATCAAAATTACAGTTTTCCAGGCTTTTTTTCTGCTTGAATTCTTTCAGTACCGTTGAAACTACAGAACACTGTTTTCTGCAGTATTTCTAGAATCTATGTTTATTTTTAAAAAATGATTAGAGCTTGAAATATCGGGGCGCGTGGGGTATGTGAGCGTGCTCACTAAGGTTCTATATTTTTTTTAGGGATGTAGCAGCGTGTGTAATTTTGTTGAAATGTGACCGGTCACCGCTGTGTTGCGTCGTTTGCCCACATCCACATGTACACTGGTTGCGGCACTAAAAAAAGTCCATGAAATTACCAATGTGAACATTTATTTATTTGTTTATTGGTGTTTTAGGTCATATATTTCTGCACAAACAGGCTAATCATGACCGCATCACAGATATAAACTCAAAGTTTAGCCAATCATTTATATCCACGATGCACATTTTAGAGGACTTCTACCCCGAGCATTGGTTACTGGGACCTATTCTATCAGTAAAACTGAGCCTGTTTACGAAACTACCCATTAAAACTAATTTACTGAGGTATGGGTGTCGCAGGCATTCGCCAATGATCGAATCATCGTAACGACTAAAAATCGTGTAACTACTACACTGGGTGGAATGGAGGGGGGGGGGGGGGGGGGAGGTAGCAAAGGCTAGTAGGCTACACACTTGTCGGTAAGACATTGACACTTTCTCGGAAGACTCCACTTCGTGTAATTTTCTGATAATACTATCGCCTTCAAATCTTGGCTATATGGTGCTTTTCTCCTGTCACAAGGCCTGAGCGCCACTGTCTGGTACCGTTAGAACATTGCATTTGGGATTAGCTCAAATCGTGGGGCGGCTGCATTAGTATCATGACCGCGTCTCTCTTCCATCAATTTACTTCCAAGTTGGACTTGCGCCCACAACCCCGACGCATGTTCATGTGTCGCCTTTTTTGGTCTGAGAAATTTAGGCACCAGGTCCACCATGATGGTTGTAAAAAAAAAGTTATAAATCATCATCCCCTCCCTGTTGGGTGAAGTAAAAGTAGCGCTTTCCTTTCAGTTGTACAATGCAGAGCAGTTCGTATTTTCTGCTATCCAAGATCACAGCACTTGACGTGCTCATGTCGGCGGGATATGGACGTTTTGGCCTTGAGAAGTTTCAGCTTCCATATATTGAACAAAATGGAATAAGGACTTGAGGTTTCATTTGTGGGGGGGTGGGGTGGGGGGCGGTACACATTTGAAAGTGGAACTGATCACAAACTTTGTTATTAGTTCCACTTTGACTTGTGTTCCCACCCACCCCCGCCCCCCATGTTATGTTATTTAATAAAACAGATACAGATTTTTTTATTGATAAACTTTTATTGTCTTTTGTTTTAATCCGTTCATGACAAAACGATAATAATATATATGATCAATAAGGAATACAATGCATTAACATCATGCGTGTGACATTTACTCAAGAACAATATTAAATTAGGACCACTTAAACTTTGAAAGAATCCGTTGACGGATTTTATATGCATTTACAAACTGAAAGTGATGGAGTTGCCCTCCCCCCCCTCTTCCCCATCACCCCACCCCCCCACCCCCGATCATCCCAGCACTGATCTCGGAATGGAAAAATGTTCACATCTGACGTGACTATTTTACCACACAATTTTTGGTTACTGAGTACCTGGACGACAGTGGTTATAACTTAGTCAAAACCGTCTCGGGTAATGAATCTTCCCAGGGATGCCCATCCCGATACATGTGGTGTTAATCTTGAAGTGGAAGTAAACAAGACCACCTGACATGCAGTATGGGTTTGATAACCTCGACCAAATTATTGAAATTATGGAAATGAAAGTGACAAAATTAATCAAAATTTGGATCTTTGTTGAGGTAGACTGACAGGGTTTGAGGTGACTGGTTTTTAAACCACTTTGACGCCGAAATGTTATTCCCTTTTTTCGCGATAGTGATATGTTCAAACAATGACGAACAACGCAAAACTTACCACACAACGTAGAATTTTATTCAGGAACAACAGACTTCAAATCAACACACTCACACAAAAACTGCACTCATCATAATGCCTCTAAGGCTCTCGTAAGTCTTGTTTTTGTTAACAATAATCATATAAAAAAAGTGCTGACGCAAACTGTTTTTTAGCCGACGCAAACTGCCATTGCCTCGGCATTTTTTTTTTGCCAAGGCGAATTTTCTGAATTGAAGGGCTGATAGAGTCATGTGATAGTGATGACTCCTGTTTGGTGTTGGAAGAGTGGTTAGCCGATTTTTTTGGTGAAACAGACTCTGACAGTGAATACTGACAATTCTCTGGTTATGAGTAAATTAGTAGTTTGTGATTCGTAAATTAATTGTGTTTGGAATTGGGTGTTGAAAGTTTAACCCTTTACCCAACGGAACTTTTTAAAAAAATTAACAAAATATCTAATTTTTAGAAAATTTTCATTGGCAGATCTTAATGAAACCATGCAAAGATGTATATCATTGGAACCTGCTTGTTCAGCCGGTTCCAATGATATCCATATTGGCACGGTTTTTGAACGAAACATACAGGATATTTTGGACTGTAGAAGCTTTATTTAGGTCATTTTTCTGGGCGTTTTTTTTGCCGTTTTGATGGGTACAGAGTTAAAACGGTTTAATTTCTTATTTGTTTTCAAGAGGAATAAATGGTTTCAACTTTCTTTAATTTCACATAAAACAAAAAAATGAAAATAAAAAGACAACCAACAGCAAATTTTTTAAAGATTTTATTCTTACATGTATGTCATAAGTGAGATCCCATAATTTATGTGGTTCCAGACTTACAGCACTTGCTGTGACACAGAGGTGAAACTTGAAATTGACCACTTTTAGCACTATTATACATGTACAGTACAGTCGCCGTGGGCGGTCACTTTTCCACATGTCCACAGTGGTTGTGGAAAACCGTGGGCAAATTACCTTTCAACTGCCCACATAAATTTCTGTGGACAGTGCTAGACCGTGGACATGCTACCTACTTGCCCACGAAATTAATAACTAACACGGCAATTCCCGTGGAGTCCACATGATCTTACTTTTGATTACACTACTATAATATTTATATTATGTAAATTTTCTACACGATAGCAATAAGAAAAAAAATCTGTTAACATCGGAACGAGGTCAAAATATCAGACTAGTTTCTGTTCTCCCCTGTCACGACAAATTCCCGGGATAATCCAACTGACGAAAATGCAGAAACTAAAAAGCTCGGACGGAATGGTTTCGCGTGCCGGAGGCGTGCAGGGACAGTTTCGGGCAAGCCCCTTTCTACCCTCGTTGACTGTTCGTTTTTTGTTGATTGTCAAGGCGTGGTAGAGGAGGAAAGGGAAGGAGGGGGAGGCTTACCCCCGCATGGGCTTCTTCCGGCTCTTTTTCTTTGGAGGTGGTTGAGATGGTGATGTGGAAGTCGATGATGTTGAGTTTAGTGATTTGATTGCGTCTAATGCCTTTTTGGAGTTTGCCTTGAATTTTTCCCTGAACTCACGGGTTTCGGAGATTGCTTGTTGTCCTATCTCAGTTGCTCGTTCTATTGCTCTCTTTATGTCTTCAGCGGTGGCTGCAGACTGAGGTGGCTGTTTTGCTGTGATTGACACACCTGGACTGTCCAGTAGAGAAGGCAGTGAGGGGTGGGAGGTGGTGAAAATGAAACCTCCAGTTCCTCCTCAGTCTCCACCAGACGTTCCTCATCCAACAGCACCAGCTCAGGAGCTGGCAGTTGGTTGGGTGTACTAGTGGGACTAGGAGGGGAACTGGCGACTGCCTCCAGAACCTCCATCCTCTCGCTCACCTCTTTCTTCCCCTTCCGGAAGGCCTCCAAGCGCTGGGCGTCCCTCCTGTGCTTTGTCGATGGACTCTTCTTCCTGTTCTTTCTCTTTCTCTCTTAAGGGCCTCCGTGCCCCTTCGGGAGAGGACCAGTGGGAGAGGGAATCGCCAAAGGTACTACTTCTCCCCGAAGAGGGTGGTGACTTGGTTGTTTCTATTTCAAATTCCAGGCGCAGGTGGACTCTCTTACCTGTCTCTTGGACAGTCCAGGTGACAGAGCAAGAGATGCCCAGAGCTGAGATGGTTCTGCCGAGTCTTTCTGGTAATTCCAGTGTATCCATGATAAATTAATCAGGTGCTCACACTCTGAAGTCAGGTGCTCACACTCGAATGATGTGATGATGATGGCGAATGGCGATGTCCAATGACCAGAACTAAAAAGCTTGTGGACCATGTGATATTTATCTACATCTCTGTTTGCCATTTGTTAACCCTTTACCTAACGCTAGTAGTAGACGACACTCGTGAAAAACATTCTTGTGTAACTAAAAATTTTCATTTTTTGCTCCCAAAACATAGGTTATGACCCCTCATTGGAACGAGCGTGAAGCACTCGTTCGAATGAGGGGTCATAACGTATGTTTTTGGAACAAAAAATCAAAATATAAAATAGATTGAATGGCGATTTTCGTGTATAGCTCTGGAAGGTTTTGGCCGTTACGTTAGGTAAAGGGTTAAATAAAAAATGAGGGATATTTCCACCAATTATGAATTTATCGTCACCAAATAAGGCCTCTCCAGTTCCCCCTCACGGCGTCATTTTTATCTTCCGCAAAGTTCCGGTTCGTTTTCGCGATTGCTACCGGCTGACTTCGAAATTCGAATCAAGAGTTGAGAGTATAATTTCAGAAAAACAACTTCTACCCCAAGCATTGGTTACTGGGTCATAATCCACCAGTGAAGCAGGGCTTATTTACCACAATGAACAAGCACTGCTTCACTTCCCGGGATCCCCACGGGGGTCGGTCCATTACATTTGGGATAAGCACCTCTCGAGTATTTGCTTACCAATACCTGATGTTGGTTTTTAACCCTACCCCGTCGATATTAATAAAAGTTAGCCCCAGTGGTCTGCGTCAGACAAGATAGATCCATTAGTCTCGTGAACACAAGTCGTTTGAAGTTTTTAATCCTTTCAAACATTGCTGTATATAGTATACACATGCCACTAACTTCTGTAAAACTACTTCAGAAGGATTATAGCAGGTCACAAATCATAAACACAAGAGCACCATTAATTGCCGATCAACATAAGTCCATCAAGTTAATTAATTTAATCATTGATGAATAACAAACAATCTTGCAGAAAAATAATAACAACCAAGGGAATAAAAATGTTTGGTTTATATTTTTTCATTCTTTCACTTTAACAATTAAAAATATGCATTGTAATTTATCGATAGGGTCAGGTTAAAAAAAACGAAATTAATTTGACGATGCATTTTTATTGTATGCTAAACTATCAGAATTACTTCGAAATTATCCACTAAAAAGTGTGACTTTCATATTGAACTTTTTAGTGAATAGTTCCGAAGTAATTTATCGATAGGGTCAGGTTAAAAAAAAACGAAATTAATTTGATGATGAATTTTTATTGTACGCTAAACTATCAGAATTACTTCGAAATTATCCACTAAAAAGTGCGACTTTCATATTGAACTTTTTAGTGAATAGTTCCGAAGTAATTTATCGATAGGGTCAGGTTAAAAAAAAAAAACGAAATTAATTTGACGATGCATTTGTATTGTACGCTGAACAATCAGAATTAAAAAAGGTTCAAGGTCTGGGGTGTGCTGTCATGATTAGCCTCTTTCTGCCTAAATATATGACATTAAACACAAATAAATAAATAAATAAATAAATAAATAAATAAATGAGCCTGAGTACTCGGCGCTAATTTTACCGGGCTGATGTTCCTTTGTCAAAATATTTCCAGACCGAAAATTCTAGAAGCCGAATGTTCCCCTTCCCGCCCGAGCTTAGAGTTGTCAACGAAAGTGAACGAATTGTTCAACAGTCGATCAAAAATCAGATTCAGTTTAACAGAAAGATCATATCAATACATAACTGCATATCAGCGATATACGCAGGTGCAATCTTTTATTTTCAACTATTTTTTGCATTTTGTACACATTTTTTTCAAAGAACTCGTTCGCAATCAACATGGGTTTGTCACTGTATGTCTTGTTTTCACAGTGTGGGTTGTGCTATTCACTTTTCAGATTGAGAAAATGTGACGTAATTTTAACAAGTTATCAATTTTTTACTTTTTGTAAATACAAAAATGACCATATACCTGTGCTTGCAAATTGAAATCATGAAGAAATAAATATTTTTAATCAGAGTCATATTCTATCAAGACGTGTTAAAAATTACTTCCAGTTACATTTCTGTGGGCAGGTGTGTTTCGGATTAATTATGTGGACACTGCCGTCCGGCATTATCATCGTTCAGTAATCTTTTCCACAGAAGTCCGCAGGCTTTTGCCCACAGAACTATATGCCCACAGAAGTCCACAAAAATTGGTATCAAACTGATTTCTGTGGAAAATCAGTGGTCGCCCACTGTGGACATGTGGAAAAGTGACTGCCCACGCGACTGTACTGTAGCAGATATTGTTTTAGCTAATCTACAAAAGTGGAGCTCTATCCTGGTACAGGGCTGGGATATTTGGACATTAGTATGAAGCAAGTGTGGCAGTGCCCCTTTTATGGTTGTATTGAGGAAGGGACCAACTGTTAAGTACTGGAATGGAATGGTTGAAACATACCTGTTTTAACTTTTAAGAATGTCTCAAAGATTCCTTCTCAATATTTATTAGTTTCTGTTTGCCCCCCCCCCCCCCCCCCCCCCCCCCCCATCCCCCTCCCCCTTCCTCAATTGACCTCTATTCATGCAAAGGTTCCTTACCCACTAAAACCCCTGAATATCTCCCAATTGACTCTTTATAATAGGAGGGCCTTGAAAAAATGAGCATTGGTCCTTATTCCTAAAGTTATTTGAAAATGCAACTCACAGAGAAACCTGAGCAAGTGAGCTGTCAATGAGATATAAAGAACTAGAGAATTGTAATTTGTTGGACAAATTACGGGCTTTCCCAACTTTCCAATGTGAAAATGCAGACTACATATAGCAAAGCAAAGTGTTTGAAATTTACCATTTCCAAATTGATAGACAAAAAGCATCCAAAGTTGACTAATTTTGGCATTCTCTCATGGATCTCTTATTCACGCCCTCATTTTGCTTGGGGTTAAATCTTGAGATTAAAAAGTAAACAGTAACTTTCTTCTACAATCATTGTTGCATCTATCCATACCAAAATAATTGCTACAACAACCTTGCTATTAGAGGAAATGAGTACAGATGTTTGCAAAATTCACTGAAAATCAATTTTTTTTCTGACAGTACTATTCTTTACATGGCCAAAGCTTATGTTGTGTTTAGCCCCAAAGCATAACCTACAGCAGAGGATTTGTTCATTAGGCATCTCTACCTATAGCAAAACAAAGTGTTTAGAATTAACCCTTTCCAAAATGACAGGAAGATGCAAACACATTTAGCTAATTTGGGCATTTTCGGATGGTACTATTACCTTCATTTGCTAGAGGGTTAAAGATGAGATTATAAACTAAACAGTAACATTCTTCTGCAAGCATTGTTGCATCTATACATACAAAAATAATTGTTACAACAACCTCGCAATTATAAGAAATTTGCCCTTGAAGTTGGTAAATCTTGAAGATAAAATGATATATTCATATGATTTGTGGTCAATAGGGGTTAATTTTGAAATATTTGTGTGGTGATTTTAGTGTATAATATTATGCTCTAAATGTGTGAACATCAATCACAGACTGAGTGTCTGAAAAGAGACATGGACTAATCTTGAATCTTGCTATTTGAATGAACATGTTCAAGTTGAGGGTACTCCAATTCAAGGCCTGACAATTAAAACTTGGAATAAAACATATAACAGCAAAATTGTTCTTGGATAACAGTTAGATAATTGCCAAAAATGAAAAGTGGACAGAAATCGCGCATGGGTTAATGGCGAAAAGGCGGTAATTTGGTTAATTTGACATTAAAATTGAACAGACAGCAGTGTCGCTCATACGCCCACTGCGTCCAGACCAGTGAAGGCAGATACACGAAATCTTCAGAAGTTGTTCTACTATCCTTGCTCGACAGGACAGTATCTTTGTCAAGTGGCGTGACCGTGTGGGAACAATGTGGATCACGTGGAAACCGCGGGGACGATTCGTCCCTACTCTATTCCCAATGCAATGCCGTTTCCATTCACTATTTACCTATCACCGGTCGAGTTTGGCATTATTTCTGTCTATTTGATGAACTGTTCAGCTTTAAATATTCGCACATTCATATGGGACAGAAAGTTTTGAGTTAAACAGCTTATTTTAGACCGTCCCGGAAGAAACTGACAACTCGATCCGGTGGAGAAAAGGCCGTCATCTGGCTAATTTGACATTCAAATTGAACAGATACAATGTCAGATATACGCCAATTATGTCCCAACCATGCAAGGCAGTAACTTGAAATTCTCAGAATGTTTTCTACTGTCCCTGCCCTACAGTTTATTATCTTTGTCAAGTGACGAGACGGCGTGGAAATACCGTGGATCAGGTGGAAACCGAGGGCTTGATTCGTCCCTACTTTATTCTCAATTCAACGACTTTTCCATTCATTATTTACCTGTCACCGGCTGAGTTAGGCATTATATTTGTCTATTTGATGAACTTTTCAACCTTAACTATTTGCGTCTTTATGTAGCACCACCGAAAGGCCACTGCACGGTTACCAATATATTCAGGGATTGATTTTACGAAAATAACAATTATTCCGACTATACCCACATGGGAACTCCTAAATATGCCAAGGGTTAAACTTTTGATAATAACGTATAAAACAGAAGTTGTCATGCTATGCTTGCTGCATGCAGGCATAGAAAACATTCAGCGCTCAATGAATTAGGAATGGAGTGAATTGTCACTTAAACCTACGGAATTCTGAAAAAATGGGAGTTTTTTTCAACGGCACCAATCTTTATGCATCTGAGACAGGGATGACGTTAAACTTTACAGCAACCTTATAACAGAAAATTCCTTGGAATTGAACTGTGAATCCGAATTTCGAAAGCATTTTCGGATATTCTATTCCAAACTACCACTGCACGCTTATCAATATTCAGTGATTTTATGAAAATATCAATTGTTCCGACCGTACCCATATGGGCAGTCTCGAATCTGCCAACGGTTAAACATTTAATAATGATATATAAAACAAAAGTTGTCATACTATGACTGCTGCATACAGCCATAGAAAACGTTCAGCGCTCAATCAATTAGGAATGGAGTAAATCGTCACTTAAACTTACCAAATTCTGAAAAACGATAGTTTTTTTGGACTGCACCTATCTTTATGCAAACAGAACAGGCATAAGGTTAAACATTTAACAACCAAACTTACAACAGCAAATATGCTCGGTAGGCAATTGTAAGTACGAACATGTAAATCATTTTTCGATATTCCTTTCGAAAATGGAAGAAAAGTGAGTTCCAAATTAGCCAATTTTATGAAGAATTTTAGAGCACTCAAATTCAAGGCCCGAAAACTGGGTGAAGGTTAAAACTTTGAATAAAATATATAACAGCAAAATTGTTCTTGGATGAAGGCCCAATCCTCTCATGGAAAAGGTTTTGAGACAATATGGCTCCAGTGCTGAGAAAGTGCATGGAAACATTGGCGAAAATAACAATTATTCCAACAGTACCCTTATGGGAAGTCGCAAATCTGCCAAGGGTTAAACTTTTAATAATAACATATAGAACAAAATTTGTCATACTTTGACTGCTACAAGCAGCTATAGAAAACATTCAGAGCTCATGCAATTAAAAATGGAGTAAATCGCCACCTAAATTTACCAAATTCTGAAAAAATTGGAATTTTTTTGGACGGTACCTACTTTTATGCAACCAGAATGGGATAGGGTTAAATTTTACAACTAAACTTACAACAGCAAATATGCTCGGTAGTCAATTGTGAATACGTACATGAAAAGTTTTTGAAATTAACCCCTTCGAAAATGATAGAAAAAGCAACCAACGTTGGCTAATTTTGGCATTTTCAAACGGTACTCTTATCCTCGCCCTCATTGTGCTTGAGGGTTAAATCTGAGATTAAGAAGTAAACAGTAACTTTCTTCCACAATCATTGTTGCATCTAGCCATACCAAAATAATTGTTACAATTACCTTGTAATTAGAGAAATTTGCCCTTGAAGTTGGCGAAAATAACAATTATTCCGACAGTACCCTTATGGTAAGTCTCAAATCTGTTAAGGGTTAAACTTTTAATAATAACATATAGAACAAAATTTGTCATACTTTGACTGCTGCAAGCAGCTACAGAAAACATTCAGGGCTCAAACAATATAAATGGAGTAAATCGCCACCTAAACTTACCAAATTCTGAAAAAATTTTTTTTGACATTACATAAGTGTGCCAAATTTGGTCAAAATCTTACAGCTTGTTTTCAAGCAGTTCAACAGACAAAATTCAGGGAGGAAAAAAAAAAGAAGAAAAAGAAGAAGAAAACTAGAGAATTGTAATTTGTTGGACAAATTACGGGCTTTCCCAACTTTGTAATGTGAAAAGGCAAACTGTATTGTACACAAAACTATCGATCAGTTTTGAAAACAAAAAATTTAGTGAAAATCAAAGTTTTTGTGATGCTACTAGTTTTTATGCAGCCAAAACAGATATTTGAGATACGGCAGGACACCAAAACATTTAACACAAAATTTGCTCTTCAATAATTACAGAATATTTTCATAGAAAGCAAAACAAGCAATGTCCTTTGTGCTTTGGAAGAAATTAGTACATATGAATTATGGGCGTACGGGCCGGGGTTTCATGAAGGACTGTGCCCCAACCCACCCCTGAGTCAGGAAGGAGCCGATTTTTCGGCCAATATGCCAGAAAATTTTGGACAATTTAGTTGCCAGAAATGACCACAAAACATTTTGGTTTTCCACACAAAATGTTGTTTTCCTATCTCATCACTTAGAAGTTGCAAGTAAACTGACCATTATACTGTACAAGTTTATTCCATGGAACCGTATCCACGTTAATATTATTCATTTATAATCACACAAGTGCACATAAAGAGCTCTATTACTGCATATTACGGGAGCACGGTGGCTCAGAAGGTAGAGATGATTGTTGCAATCCAAGAAGTCCTCGGTTCGACTCCCGCCTGTGGTAACCACATTGTGTCCTTGAGCAAGACACTTCATCCCAATTTAATTTCCCACGTGGGGGGGGGGGGGGGGGGGGGGGGATGATGGCGATGTGTACTAAGGGTACTTTGAGGGTGCACTTGTCTTCAACCAATGCTAACCCTGCTTTTGTGGAGTTAGTATGTTGGGGAGTCTGAGTCGCTTGCCATGGCTCGGTGGTTCTCTCCAGGTACTCAATGGGAGGGAGACCCCCTCTCCCTCCCATACACACATTTGGCATTTCCTCCTGAGATTAAACTTTTTTGGGCTAAAAGGGTTCATCCCCCCCCCCCCTGAAAAATTGCACTGTACGCCTATGCAATGAATACCTGGACTTGAATAAATACCTATATTATGGTCATGATATAGCTGTAGATGCTGAAAGTGACCTTAAATATCAATAATTAATTTATATCATTTTGTCTGTTTGTGAATGTGTGGGATTTGTCAACAAACGAGGGTAAGCTTCTTACTCCATGATTTCACAATTTTTCCAACATATCTGTTTCAGATACAATGAAATACATGTAATATGAGTTACTGTCACACACAAATTAGTTGTTTATTTTATATGGTTTAACCCTTTACCTAACATAACGGCCAAAACCGGCCAGCGCTATTCTCAAAAATCGCCAATTAATTTTCATTATTTATTCATTTTTTGTCTCAAAAACATAGGTTATGACCCCTTGTTGGAACGCGCTCATCAAGCTCGTTCCAACAAGGGGTCATAACCTATGTTTTTGAGACGAAAAATGAAAAAAAATAGCTATTCAAGAATTTCTTTTGCAAGTGTCGTCTGCTTTTCATGTTAGGTAAAGGGTTAAACCATCTAGAGAGCTAGAATACACAGTGATGGGTACAGTTCAAGTCAAAATGAGTTGATTAAAGGGATGTTGAACAGCTTGTTAATATTTCTTGCATTACATTACTACTTTGATATTTATTGACAGAAGGATTTCACAGAGGGTTTCCCTGACGGTATTTATTTATTGGTGTTTACGGTCACATACTTATCCACAATGGCTAATCGTGACCGTGGGGGCGCGGTGGCTCAGTTGGTAGAGGTGCAGGCTGCAAGCCGAGAGGTCCTCGGTTCGAATCCCACCTGCGGCAACCGCGTTGTGTCCTTGGGCAAGACACTTCACCCCGATTGCCTACATGGGGGCACGATGACGCTGTGTACTGAGGCGTACTGCACGTCGATGGTGCGCATGTCTTCAACCAATCTAACCCTGCCTGTGCTGTGGTACAGAGTTCAGAGTTCTGATGTTGGAGAGCTGACAGCTGCTCGTCGTTGCTCGGTGGTTCTCTCCGGGTACTCCGGCTTCCTCCACCCGTAAAACTGTCACGGTCACGATTAGCCATTGTGCATAAGTATGTGACCTTAAACACCAATAAATAAATAAATAATCGTGACCGTAACAGTTTTACGGGTGGGGGAAGTCGGAGAACCCAGAGAGAACCACCGAGCATCGACGAGAAACTGTCAGCTCAACATTCTAATTATGTTGAAGCTCCGCTGAAGCAGGGTACCAGCGGTTGAAGACATGTGCACCATTGACATGCAGTACGCCTTAGTACATGGCATCATCGTGCCCCCATGTTGGCAACTGGGATAAAGTGCCTTGCCCAAGGACATTACATTGGTCGTCCCAGATAGCGATCAAACTCGGGACCTCTATCATAGAAGTCAAACAGTCTACCACTGAGAAAATGTGCTTTCTTTCCTGGCGGTATTCATATTTGTACGGCCAAACTGGTGTTGGATAACACGGAACACAAAACATATAACACAAAATTTGTTCCCCATTGATTTTTGAAAGCAGTTATGAAAAGCTCAAAGAGCTCTTTCCTTTTTGTTTTTGGACAAGTGAGTATTCACTCAAAGTCATTTTTTGCAGACAGTGCTATTTTTAAGTGGCCAAAGCACATGTTTCATTAAGTCCCAGAACATAACTAAAGCCAGATTTATTGATTAAACATCTCTGCATATAGCAAAGCAAAGTGTCTCAAATTAACCCATTCCAAAATGATAGTAGAGAGTAACCAAAGTTGGATAATTTGGGTATTTCCAAATGGTACACTTATTCTCACTCTCATTGTGCTTGAGGGTTAAATCTAAGATTGAAAAGGTATACCAATCTTACTCAGGGAAGGTGAGTACAGAAAAGTATGAAATTAATCAGAAAATGAATTTTGTCTGACGGTACTAATATTTGTACGAGCAAAATTGGTACTGGATTTATTTATTAGGTTTTAACGACACATTAACAGCCAAGGTCATATTATGTCGGTGACATTTGTATGGGTGGAGGAAGCCGGAGTACCCAGAGAGAACCACCGAGCAATGATGAGCAGCTGCCAGCTCCCCAACATAGTGCCTCCGCACTGTAGCACTGACAGGGTTAGATTGGTTGAAGACATGCGCACCATTGACGTGCAGTATGCCCCCATGCGTACAAACGGGGTGAAGTGATCGGGACATAATTGGAATATATCCGACAGATACAATGTCGGATATATTCCAATTATGTCCCGATCATGCAAGGCAGCAACTTGAAATTCTCAGAATCTTTCCTACTGTCCCTGCCCGACAGTTTAGTATCTTTGTCAAGTGCCGAGACCGCGTGGAAATACATTGGATCAGGTGGAAACCGAGGGCCCGATTCGTCCCTATTTTATTCTCAGCTCAACTACTTTTCCATTCATTATTTATCTGTCGCCGGTGAGTTAGGTATTATATTTGTCTATTTGATGAACTTTTCAACCTTAACTATTTGCGGCTTCACGTAGCACCACTGAAAGGCCACTGCACGGTTACCAATATATTCAGGGATTGATTTTACGAAAATAACTATTATTCCGACTATACCCACATGGGAACTCCTAAATATGCCAAGGGTTAAACGTTTGATAATGACGTATAAAACAGAAGTTGTCATGCTATGCTTGCTGCATGCAGGCATAGAAAACATTCAGCGCTCAACGAATTAGGAATGGAGTAAATTGCCACTTAAACCTACGAAATTCTGAAAAAATGAGTTTTTTTCGACGGCATCTACCATTATGCATCTGAGACAGGGATTGCGTTAAACTTTACAGCAACCTTATAACAGAAAATATTCTTGGAATTGAACTGTGAATTTTCGGATATTCTCTTCCAAACTACCACTGTACACTTATCAATATTCAGTGATTTTATGAAAATTAAAATTATTCCGACCCTACCCATATGGGCAGTCTCGAATCTGCCAACGGTTAAACTTTTAATAATGACATATAAAACAAAAGTTGTCATACTATGACTGCTGCATAAAGCCATAGAAAACGTTCAGCGCTCAATCAATTGGGAATTGAGTAAATCGTCACTTAAACTTACCAAATTCTGAAAATGAGAGTTTTTTTGGACTGCACTTATCTTTATGCAAACAGAACGAGCATGGGGTTAAACTTTACAACCAAACTTACAACAGCAAATATGCTCGGTAGGCAAGTGTAAATACGAACATGTAAATCATTTTTCGATATTCCTTTCGAAAATGGAAGAAAAGTGAGCTCCAAATTAGCCAATTTTATGAAGAATTTTAGGGCACTCAAATTCAAGGCCCGAAAACTGGGTGAAGGTTAAAACTTTGAAGAAAATATATAACAGCAAAATTGTTCTTGGATGAAGGCCCAATCCTCTCATGGAAAAGGTTTTGAGACAATATGGCTCCAGTGCTGAGAAAGTGCATGTAAACGTTGGCCAAAATAACAATTATTCTCACAGTACCCTTATGGGAAGTCTCAAATCTGCCAAGGGTTAAACTTTTAATAATAACATATAGAACAAAATTTGTCATACTTTGACTGCTGCAAGCAGCTATAGAAAACATTCAGAGCTCAAGCAATTAACCCTTAAGTCCTCAGATTAATTTTAAAGTATTTATGGCCTTTTTCTGCTTACATAGTTATTGATGACTTGGCATTGGTTCTACATCACTGCTGGCTGCCTATACAGGCAGCCAGCAGTAATGTAGAACCACTGCCAGGGAAAATTCAGTCTACACACAAGAGTAATAAAAAAGATTACACAAGGGAGCACCTGCTTCAATGCAATATAAAAGTGGCGGTTTGGGGCTATATGGGGGCTTAAGGGTTAAAAATGGAGTAAATCACCACCTAAATTTACCAAATTCTGAAAAAATTGGAAATTTTTTGGACGGTACCTACATTTATGCAACCAGAATGGGATAGGGTTAAACTTTACAACCAAACTAACAACAGCAAATATGCTCGATAGTCAATTGTGAATACGTACTTGAAAAGTGTTTGAAATTAACCCTTTCCAAAATGGTACTCTTATTCTCGCCCTCATTGTGCTAGAGGGTTAAATCTGAGATTAAGAGGTAAACAGTAACTTTCTTCCACAATCATTGTTGCATCTAGCCATACCAAAATAATTATTACAACTACCTTGTAATTACAGAAATTTGCTCTTGAAGTTGGAAAAAATAACAAATATTCCGACAGTACCCTTATGGGAAGTATCAAATCTGCCAAGGGTTAAACTTTTAATAATAACATATAGAACAAAATTTGTCATACTTTGACTGCTGCAAGCAGCTATAGAAAACATTCAGACCTCAAGCAATTAAAATTGGAGGAAATCGTCACCTAAACTTACTAAATTCTGAAAAAATTGGAGTTTTTTTGGACGGTACCTACTTTTATGCAACCAGAATGGGATAGGCTTAAACTTTACAACCAAACTTACAACAGTAAATATGCTCGGTAGTCAATTGTGAATACGTACACGTAAAGTGTTTGAAATTAACCCTTTTCAAAAATGATGGAAAAAGCAACCAAAGTTGGCTAATTTTGGCATTTTCAAACAGTACTCTTATTCTCACCCTCATTGTGCTTGAGGGTTAAATCTGAGATTAAAAAGTAAACAGTAACTTTCTTCTGCAATGATTGTTGCATCTATCCAAACCAAAATAATTGTTACAACAACCTTGTTATTAGAGAAATTTGCCCTTGAAGTTGGTCAATTTTGAAGAAAAATTCTATATTCATGTCATTTTTGGACAGTGGGGGTTAAAGTTGAAAGATCTGAGTGGTGATTGTGGTGTATCGTTTTCTGCTCTAAATGTGTGGAAAATTTGAGCTAAATAACTAAACAATTTTGAGACATTCGAAAAATGGTGAAATTTTGAAGGTTTTGGCAGAATATTTTGAAAATACGCATTTTCACAGATATGACGATTCCGCATTTCACTAGATTTTATGACATTACATAAGTGTGCCAAATTTGGTCAAAATCGTACAGCTTGTTTTCGAACAGTTCAACAGACAAAATGTAGGGGAAAAAAAAAAAAAAAAAGAGAAGAAAAATTTTGAAAAAGAAGAATAACAATAGTCTTTCCCAAACTGGGTTTGGGAAAACCTAAAAAAAAAATAGAGAAGAAAAATTTTGAAAAAGAAGAATAACAAGAGTCTTTCCCAAACTGGGTTGTACTTGGTGGTCCATGAACAGCTACTTGAGTCTTTGATGAAGATCCTAGTACTCAGTGAATACCTTTCAATAAAGGTGAAACTTGAAGTTCAACTTCAAGTTTCACTTTCATTAGGTACTTATTGAGTACAGACTACAGAGGTCCAGTCCACGACCCAACTATACAGTGACCACAGACGGAAGCAAAAACATCACCTTGTGACTTGTGTGTAAATTAACTACGAGCTAATTCCAGTTAAATCGTGGGACTGAAATATTTTGTCAAGTACCATTTTAAATTGTGCCTGACATTTTGTCCTGCTCTTGAAAAAAAATAGTGTTGAGGGCTGTGCGTGGACGACAACTAGATGGTATGGGCCGTCAAGGTCACAGATAGAGGTTAACACATAGAATCAACATGCACATTGTCTTTTTAGTGTCCCCCTAACTTTTTAGCAGAAGGCAATATAGTAATGAAGCTTATACAACATTTGTATCACCGCTAGATGATGTGTCACTTATAAAATCTTGTGTACAAATATGCGACTTTGGGGCACCTAGCGAAATATTGAGAGTTTCCGGTGCCCTCTTAGACACCATCTTAAATATCACGTTGCCAAAGGTTTACAGAGTGCGTCATTCAGAATTCTGTTTCAGTGCAAAAAGTTACCCTAGAAACAACCAAAAAACCTTTTACTTCCTAACATTGCAAGGTTAGATTCAAAATAACCATATGGCTGCCAGACTAATAAATAACAGGGTTAAATTGTATTGGTACTTTTTAGTAAAGCCATAATGTCAACTGTCAACACAGAGAGTTAATTGTACTTTCTTTTCTGTTATTTCTATTGATGTTTTTCATTCCTCACTTTTCAGCTTTAAGAATACATATGAGTGAACACACAGCAAAACATTTAAAGGAGCTTGGTGGTTACATGCTAGAAAGCAGGGGAGAAAGAGAAGTAAAGGTAGAATTATGTTTGCTTAATAGTCAGGTGTATAATGTACTCTGAACATTTTCAGTTATTAGTTCATGTTCAATCATATAACTTCTGTTGTTCCCCAAAATTATTTTTTGTATAGAGTGTAATACAGTGGACACATCAACTTTTTGTCTTTTCCATGATGCAAAAATTCTCGATGATGTTGGCGTACGAAAACTTCCAGTGACAAATGTACACAATAATTCTGTAGTTTCGATTGTTATGTGAAGCTGGCTGGTTTTCTCGATCGCAGACTCGATTTACAATGCATGCAGGAGGTGGTAGTCTTTTCAATTCATCTCCAAAAATGTACCATCAACAAATAATTAACATTGAGTATCTCGTAGATAAACATGTTTTCAGGTCATTTATTTCGATGTTCAAGACTTTGTACATCATTTTTAGCTCAACTTAACAACGTCAAGTATGAGCTATTGAGATGGGTCGTGTTCTGTCGTCCATCTGTACATCTGTTCATCCACATTTCCTTTAGCACACCCTACAGGCCACAGTCCCGTGGCTCTCACTCAATCAGTGTCTCTCACCCGATCAGTTCCAAATTTCATATGTGCCTTTGGGACAATGTCTTTTCGAATATCATTGAAAAACATGGCCGCCATTGGCCATCTTGGATTTGGATATAAATTGTCCAACTTCTTTAGTACACTCTACAGGTTGCAGCTCTCACCCAATCAGTCTCAAATTTGGTATGTAGCTTTGGGCTAATGTCTAGATGGGAGCGATAAATTTTGTCCAAATTTGGTTAAAAAACATGGCCATCAGCAGTCATCTTGGATTTGGCATATAAATTGTCACCAATTCGATTAGCACACCCTACAGGCCACATCTCTCACCCAATCTTTTTAGTCGAGTTTTGACGAAGTCAAACTCGACTTATAGTTTGATGAAGTGGCGGGCGGGCGTAAACAATTGGTTTCCAGGCAATAACTTTAGTTCTATTTGATGCACTTTTACCAAAATTATACCAGAGGTTACCCTATAGGAAAGGAAGACACCTATCGATTTCAGAGTCTTGCACCCCAAGGTCACTGTTACTATAAATAGAATATTTTGTGACAAATTGGTTTCCGGGCAATAACTTTAGTTCTATTTGACGCACCTTTACCAAACTTATACCAGAGGTTACCCTATAGGAAGGGAAGACACCTATTGATTTTGGAGTCTGGGACTCCAAGGTCAAGGTCACTGTTACTATATAAATAAAATATTTTATGACAAATTGGTTTCCGGGCAATAACTTTAGTTCTATTTGACGCACCTTTACCAAACTTGTACCAGAGGATACCCTATAGGAAGGGAAGACATCTATTGTTACTATAAATAGAATATATTTATGTTTGTTTGTATTGTAAAAACAGTGTCAAGTAGATAAAGCCTCCGGGGAAAGTCCTCAAGGAAGATTTAGACTTGAGACAACTTTTTCAGTGCTATATAAAAGGGTCTGTTTTGGGTTGTATGGGAGTCTTAAGGGTTAAACCCCTGAGCTTCAATCTGAGGTCTTTTGCACACGCAAATTGAGCTAATTTATCACAAAGGAAACACAATTTATTTTTCTGAGTATCACACATACTGAATTTCTAGAAGATAAAATGTTTATCAGACAGAAATTTACCATTTTGGTCAGATGTGGGTGAAAACGCAACAAATCGTACTGTACATCTGTACCTCTTTAAAGTGCATATTTCCAGTGCATCTGACACAGTGGGTGATGTACGTCTTCAATAGGCATTATATTATTGTCTCCCACTTTTTAAAAAAAAACGGGCGATATTAACCCTTTACCCAACGAATCGCCTGCATCCGCCCACGTAATATGCAAGTTCAGCTGCTGAAAAAATATTACTTTTCGAAAAATTCAATAAAACCATATCATGTGACCCCTCTTTGGAACGAGCTCATTCCAAAGAGGGGTCACATAATATGGTTTTCTTGAAATTTTTTGAAAAAATTAAAAAAATGGTATTTAAAAAAAATAAATATTGAAATCGTCTGCGTTAGGTAAAGGGTTAAATCCGGGGTGTCCTTCCATCCTTTCGTGTTTTTTGTTTCCTGACTCTAACTTTCCTTGCAGTGACCGGATTTCGATGAAATTTGGCTAGTAGATCACTTTCATCAATCGTGGGTCCAATCGAATATGGGCCTTTTCCACAATATTTAATTAGGTTGCTGAAATTTGATTGGCTGACGGTTTCCAGACTCTAACTTTCCTTAAAATCAACTGATTTCGATGAAATTTCATATATGGATTACTTTTATCAATACCTAGGTCAAGTTTGAATGTGGGAAATATTGTACCATCTGCCTGTCTGTCTGCCCAGTGTGTCAATACACCTCGGACTAAAGCCGTATTTATGAACCGATTTTCACGAAACTTCTTGGGTATCTTTGTTATCATTGTGAGACCAGAATATGTGTTTTGGGGTTTGGTCCAAAATTCAAGATGGCCACTAGCGGCCGTTTTGTTCCAAAATTGGGTGTAATCAGTTTCTTTTCTACCTACTCACAATTGTTTACAATTGGCTGTAACATAAGTGCAAGCCCTACTTGGGAACTAACTCAAGCTTTTAGAAACTTTTCCAAACGAGCTGGAAAAGTACTAGAGTGCAAAAGCACGAAAAAGATCGAAAAAAGGGTCGAGCGAGACCAGCGCTCAAAATTACAGGTACTCTCTTTGCACACCTCTTGCGTTTACTGAGCTCATGCGCAACAACCGAGACGTCAATTCCTTTTATTTCCGCCATTTGTACATGGCCGGAAATTTTTGTGACTCGTGCTACTTTGCTGATTTTCTTCGTGAACAACTTATTAAATGTGTTTTCTACATTATTAGTGTGCAAGTGGGTTGTATCCTTTTGTCAAGCTATCCAAATTATTATTGATTCATGTTAATTTTTATCATTATTGCTTGTTTCTTCACACTTCATCTTGTTTTTCCCCCACTTGTGAACACAACCTTTGTGCTGTTTTCCATCGGCGGGAAGCTTGATTACATTATTTTCATTAATATAATTGCAAGTGAAGCATGTGGACGACTCTCATTCCACATGTGTTACTTGCAACAATTGCACTCATGCCCAATCATGTGGTATTTGGGGTTTGGTCCTCTAAATTCTGGGCTTCTGTTAACAAGGTGGTTCTGTCCAGAGCTAGAACCCCTCGTTCTCGGGGTAAGGGTAGCCGTGCCGTAGCAGATATTTCTGCTGGTGCACATGGTGATCTGTCTTCTGTGGCGAGTTCCTCTGCAACTGTTGACGGTGCTAGTTCAGTGATACCTGACGTGGAGACCGTGGTCTCTTTGTCTTCTGATGTCACTCTTGAGGCATCTGTTTTCGTAGAGAGCTTCTCCAAGGTCAGCTCGGTGACCCTCTCCGATCTGCCTCCTACGCCGCCGACAGTTGCTGAGGAGGTTGTTACCACAGATCCTATTCTGTCTGATGGTGGCATCTCCTCTGGGGATGGTCTACAGTCTCGGGGGACTGAGGCTGTATCTGCTGGTGTGTCTGTGTGCTCTCAGCCTACACCAACCTAGCAGCGGGGCTGTGCAGGTTTGCTGTCTGCTCGTCTCATCTGTCTAGGTTTGCTCCTAGTCGGTTGATCCGGTCGGTCGCTTCGGCAGCGATTCCTCGTCCCTCGAGTGAATCGTTTATTGTTCCTCCTTCCCCTGCTAGTGTGCCACCTAGCTGGATGGTGTTGGGACGTTGGCATCCAGGGCCTGCTGTTCGGCAACGGTCAGTGACAGCCCCTTGTTAGCTGTCACTCTCGGAACCTTCCTCCGGTGATTCCTCACTGTGTTCCGAGTCTGGGTGTCGATCGATGCTTGCCGTCGGTCTTAGAGGATGAGCAGTTGGGGCCGTCTGCTGCGCAGAGGCCAATGACAGGTTCCTGTCATTCTTGGGACAATCCTCTGGTGTCTTCTCACTGTGTCCTAGGTCCAGCTACCGATCGACATGCGTCGTCGGTCTTTTTCGAGGATTTGCAGGCAGGACCTTCTGTTTCGCAGAGGTCAGTGATGGCCCCTGGGCGTCACAATCGGGACTATCCTCCGGTGTCTTCTCACCGTATCCCTGTTCTGTCTGCCGATCAACGTTCAAAAATTCTGAGGATTTAAGTTCTTCTACCAGAAGGGTCCATTGGGAGGACACTCCGTCGGGTGATGCTGCTGCGACGGATTCTCAGGGTGACCTGCGTCTGACCGTTTTGGCACTCACCCGGTTGCTTTCTGGCAACCCTCAAGTTGGTCTCCCTGTGCCTCCTGGGGCACAACCTCCTTAGGTCAGTCGCCGAGATGTCTCTCCTGGCCCCTTGGATACTGCTCATGTCTTCCCAGGAGGTTTCTGCTGGTCAGCCCGAGTTGGGCTACGTCTCCTCTGCTATGGAGGATGACGATTATCTGTAAGGTGATGGGGCCCCCCCTCGTCAGTCGTGGGGCAGGCTTTGGATTTCGTCTTCGGCTTATTGCCGGACGTTCAACATTCAGACCAGCCATCTGTGACCGTCTGGCCGCGGTCCACTGTGGAGCGCCGTAACCCTGTTGAGCCTTCTAGCTCCGGGGCTTTGCATCCTCTGCAATCGGCTCAGGTTGTTGAGTCCTTCCAGGGCTTAGACGCCAAAATGCAATCAAAGGCCCTCAAGGGTTCCTTCTTTTCTAGAGCTGATGTCTTTCTGCCTCCATCGCGGTTTCGTGTTTACGATTTCGTCCCTCCACCAGTCTTCCAAGGGATGACTACTGTGGATGAGGATTCTTCTTCCCTCGGGTTAACTAAGTCGGCAGTTCTCCCGATGTCGGTAGTTGAATCTATGGTGGGCCTGTCCCGAGAGATGCTGGGCATGTTATCTCTCGCGGACCATGTCGTCGCTGCTCTGGCTGAATATTTTCCACCAGGGGACTTTGATGACGCTCAGGCGCCTTTTCGCGTTTTGTCACAGGCTCTTATGAACTTGACACACGCTCACGCCTGTAACAAGGCTAATTTGGAGCTGGCACTCCGGGATGGGTGTTGGATTCTTCTCCATCCCTTCCTTCTGAGCAATGTGCTGTTCTGAGGTCTGCCTCTTTGGTGGGACCTCAGTTGTTCCATGGTTCCGTGGAAGCTGTTCGTGGCGAAGTTCTTCGTCATTCGAAGGACCAGCTTTTGCTGCGACAGCTTGACCAACCTGCTGCTGCGGGTGGTGGTCATTCCAGGCCCGTCAAGCATGCTGCTGCGTCTGCCTCGTCGGCTACGCCTTCAGCTCTGTCTGCTCCTTCTGCACATAAGAAGCACCGATGTGGCTAGGCTCGCTGGCAGCCTCAGGCAGGAAAGTCTCAGGACTCTGTCACTTCCCGAGGTGGTTTCTCCTCTTGGGGGCCTCATCGAGGCCGCAAGTGAAGGTTCTCACCTCGATTCGCCTCCAGTTGGGGGAAGGTTGTCGCTGTTTTACGACCGTTGGACAGAGATAACGTCGGACCCTTGGGTCCTCGACGTCATTCAATCCGGTCTGCGACTGTCCTTCCATCGGCACCCCAGTTTATCTCAGGTGCCCCTCTCGACTCAGGTCCCTTCCGATTCTCTGCGTCAGGACCTTCTGGTGCAGGAGATCGACAATCTCCTCTCCAAAGGGGCGATCGAGGTGGTCAGGAACACCCTTTCACCAGGGTTTTACTTGAGACTTTTCTTGGTGCCGAAGAAAAACGGCCAATTTCGTCCTGTCATCGATCTGAGTATCCTGAACGAGTACATGATAGCTCCTCGTTTCAGTATGGAGACTTTCCAGTCAGTTCGACGTTCAGTTCATCAGTGCGACTTTGCTGCCAGTATCGACCTGAAGGATGCCTACTTCCATGTACCCATTCATCTGGCGTCACGGAAATACCTTCGCTTCTCGTTTTGGGATCGAGTCTATCAATTCAGAGCTCTCCCGTTCGGTTTGAACCTGGCTCCTTGGGCCTTCACCCAACTGATGTCACCTGTGCTTGCTTTCCACCGCACTCAGTCGGCTGTGACTTCGTCAGCTTACCTAGACGACATCCTCCAACGGCACCACGATGCTGCTGTTCTGGAGTTCGATGTCCGGCAGTTTCTTTGCCTGCTAGCGTCGCTGGGTTTCAGAGTCAATCGCGAGAAGTCGGATCTCCTTCCTTCTCAGCGATTCCGTCATTTGGGGATGGATTTCAACACTCTTCACAATGTAGTGTCGGACCCCCATGATCGGGCGACGATTCTTTCCGCCTTGACTCGGAACTTGCTTCGATCTTCCTCGGTCTCGGCCAGGACTTTCCTTCGGATGCTGGGCCTTTGCGGTTCGGTGACAGATCTCATTCCGCTCGGTCGCTTGTTTGTCCGAACTCTCCAACACTTCCTGTTGGATCATTGGTGTCCAAATGTAGATCCGCTGGACCTGGAACTCACTATTCCTCGGTCTCTGCTTTGTCACCTCCACCCTTGGACCAATTTTCCCTGGCTGACACTGGGTGTTCCGTTGGTTCTTCCTTTGGCCGATCGCATCCTTACTGCGGATGCCAGCGATCGGGGCTGGGGTGCGACGTTGGATCCTCTCGGTCTGTCTACTCACGGCGAGTGGAACAGGGAGCAGGTGAGCCTTCATATCAACCAGAAGGAGCTCCTTGCTCTTCTGTTGAGTTTTCGGCTTTGGATCCCTCATCTGTCGGACCATATTGTCCTACTTCTTTCGGACAATTCAACAGTAGTGGCTTACATACGGAATCAAGGAGGCACACATTCTATTCCCATGTATCGGCTGTCTCCGGATCTTCTTCTGTTGGCGCGGGATGTGAACGCTCGGGTGTCCATTCGACACATTCCCGGGCGTCTCAACGTCTTAGCAGATTCCCTGTCCCAACGCGACAGTGTCCTTCCAACCGAATGGATGCTACATCGGTCGGTGTTTCAGGCGATTTGTGAGCAGTGGGGCCGTCCTCAGGTCGACCTTTTCACTACTCGCTGGAATCATCAGGTAGAGACCTTTGTCTCCCCTTGTCCAGATCCTCTGGCATTTGCAGTAGACGCTCTGTCTCTGGACTGGACAGGTTGGATCAGCTATGCCTTTCCTCCTGCACCGATTCTTCCTCAAGTATTAGCGAAGATTCGTGCTTGCAGTTGCAGGATCATTCTGATCACACCCCTGTCTCCACAGAGGGTGTGGATCAATCTGCTGTGGCCTCTATTGGCCGATTGACCGATTCGTCTACCTCTAAGTCGCGATCTTCTTTCCCAGGGTCATCCCAGGAAGTATCACAACAACCTGGCGAGCATGTCCCTTCATGCCTGTCTTTTATCAGGTCAAGTCTCCGACGTAGAGGTTTTTCGAGACGATCAGTGGAGTGCATTTCTGCATTGCGGCGACATTCCACTAGCGTGACTTATGCTGCCAAGTGGAAGGTTTCCTGCCGCTGGTGTGCAGATCACAATGTGAATTACCGTGATCCGTCAATCGCTCAAATTGCAGATTTTCTGGTATATCTTTTTGACTCCAAGTGCCTCCAGCCTATTACGATTAAGGGCTATCGGCCTATGCTGTCTGATACTTTCTCTTATGTGGGAAAGCAGTGCATCGGTCGTAATCTTTTTCTCTCCAAACTCATTCGGCACTTTTCTTTGAAGAGGCCTCGAGTTTTGCGTCTTACACCCAAGTGGAACTTGGCATGGGTGTTGCACTGTTTGGAGGGGCGCCATTCGAGCCTTTATCTGAGACCGATATGCGTTTTCTCACCTATAAGACGGCTTTTCTTCTAGCGTTTGCTTCTGCTCGACGAGTCAGTGAGCTTCATGCACTATCTGTTGATTCTGCCTTCCGAAATGAGGCTAACAGTGTCACCTTCACTACTGATTGCTCTTTTCTGGCTAAGAATCAACTTCCTGATTCAGTACCTCCTCCCATCTGCATTTGGGCTCTCCCCGCTGTCGATGGCCGGAGGCCTCTTCTTTGTCCTGTTTGTGCGATCAAGACTTACATTATTCACACTCAGTTCAATAGGAGGGGTCGGAAGAGATTCTTTCTGTCTCTCATTCCTAAGAGGCAGTCTATCTCTTCCCATTCTATTTCCAGGTGGATCTGTCTTGCAATCAAGCTGGCTTATTCCCGCTTGTCTGCATCGGATCTTGTTTCAAACCGGTTTAATGCTCATGAGGTTCATGCCATTTCTACATCCTGGGCGTTCTCCAATTCTGTTTCGCTCCGGGACGTTATGAAAGCGGCTTACTGGAGGAATGCTTCTACCTTCTCCTCCTTTTATCTCCGCCACCTTCATCAGCAATCTGAGGACCTTTATTCTTTAGGCCCTCTCGTTGCTGCTCAGGCTGTTGTGCACCCTCGTTAAAATTGTTTTTATCGCGGTTGTGCTTCGCTCAGCCTTGTTCTTTTCAGGTGCCTTCTCTCTATCTTCATTACAGGTTTCGCTATTGTTCTCTGCCCTTCTTGCTTTTCTTTCTGCTACTCTTGTTGGTATTGGTTATGTGATTCACTTCCTATTGTTCATTCAGCCAGTTGTAAACAATTGTGAGTAGGTTGAAAAGAAATTAAAATTTTTTTAGTAAATTTTGTTTCTTAACATACCTACCACAATTGTTTACCGGAGGCCCACCCTCCTTGGGGATATCTTTGATATCGATGCCTCCCCGCTAAATCACAAACTTCTCGTTGGCGGAAATACGGAATTGACGTCAGGGTTGTTGCGCATGCACTCGGTAAACGCAAGAGGTGTGCAGAGAGAGTACCTGTAATTTCGAGCGCTGGTCTCGCTCGACCCTTTTTTCGATCTTTTTCGTGCTTTTGCACTCTAGTACTTTTCCAGCTCGTTTGGAAAAGTTTCTAAAAGCTTGAGTTAGTTCCGAAGTAGGGCTTGCACTTATGTTACAGCCAATTGTAAACAATTGTGGTAGGTATGTTAAGAAACAAATTTTACTAAAAAATTTTAATTTTTTGTACAGAACTTCTATTTGAAAGTTCAGATTTTAATAAATTTTTGTATGAATGTTTAGTAACATGCAATACATCACATACAATACAGGTTTTGTTCTTGTGCAAAAATTATGCAAATTAGGGAAACTTTGATTTATTCAGTGCTACTACTAATACACAGTTAGTGCACACCATCCGTGTTTTTCGTTTCCAGACTCTAACTTTTCTTACAGTCAGTTGATTTTGATGAAATTTGGGTAGTAGATTACTTTCATCAATTGTGGGTCCAAGTGCGAACATGGGCATTTTCCGCGCATATTTAATTAGGTTGCTTAAATTTGATTGGCTGATGGTTTCCAGACTCTAACTTTCCTTAGAGTCAACCGATTTCAATGAAATTTCATATATGGATTACTTTTATCAATACCTAGGTCAAGTTCGAATGTGGGAAATTTTGGACTGAAAATCTGTCCGTCTGCCCGTGCATCAACGCACTAAAAGCCGTATTTATGAACCGATCTTCATGAAACTTCTGGTGTATCTTTGTTATCATTGTGAGACCAGAATATGTCTTCATCATTACTTCTTTTGCAACCCCACAAAGTCAGACTCTCCCAGTGCCATATACAGACCACCATATTATCTGGACATCACTTCCAAGGTTTCATTAACTTCCAATCACAAGCTTTGCAGGTTGATTAACACTTTTTACATCAGTTTAATGTAATATGTCTTATCATACAGTCTTAATTTTTAGTCGAGTTTTGACAAAGTCAAACTCGACTAATAGTTTGATGAAGTGGCGTGCGTGCAGTGGGCGGGTGGTGGGACGGCGTAAACAATTGGTTTCCGGGCAATAACTTTAGTTCTGTTTATCACACTTTCACCAAATTTACACCACCAGTTACTCCATAGAAAAGGAAGACACCTATTGATATTGGGGTCTGAAGCCTCAAGGTCAAGGTCACTGTTACTATAAATAGAATTTTTTCCAACAAATTGGTTTCCAAGCAATAACGTTAGTTCTATTTGTCGTACCTTCGCCAAATTTACACCAGAGGTTACTCCATAGGACAGGAAGACACCTATTGATTTTGGGGTATGATGCCCCAAGGTCACTGTTACTATAAATAGAATTTTTTTCAACAAATTGGTTTCCGGGCAGTAACTTTAGTTCTATTTGTTGCACCTTCACCAAATTTGCACCAGAGGTTACTCCATAGGAAAGGAAGACACCTATTGACTTTGGGATCTGATGCCCCAAGGTCAAGGTCACTGTTACTATAAATAGATTTTTGTTTTCAACAAATTGGTTTCCGGGCAATAACTTTAGTTCTATTTGTCGTACCTTCACCAACTTTACACCAGAGGTTACTCCATAGGACAGGAAGACACCTATTGATTTTGGGGTATGATGCCCCAAAGTCAAGGTCACTGTTACTATAAATAGAATTTTTTTGACAAATTGGTTTCCGGGCAATAACTTTAGGTCTATTTGTCACACCTTCACTGAATTTACACCAAAGGTTACTCCAGAGGAAAGGAGACACCTATTGATTTTGGGATCTGTTGCCCCACGACCAAGGTCACTGTTACTATAAACAGATTTTTTTTGGACAGATTGTTTTCGAGTGTTCTGGTATAGAGTGAGAATAGGGCAATGGTAGGAACTGTAGGAACTAAGTAAAAGTTTTTTAAGAGTGGGGGCATGAAAACTGTAGTTATCACTGTTGGCAAAAGTTGCTGTTGCAACAAATAACTTGCTTTTCTGACTTTTCATGAAATTTAATGTCAAAACTCGACTTGTAGATCTGTGATCCTCCTGCCGGATTTTTTAAATTTCATATGTAGCTTTGGCGTGATGTCTAGATGGGGGCTATTGAATTTTTCTGAATTTTGTTGAAAAGCATGGATGCCAGCAGCCATCTTGGATTTGGATATAAACTGTACAACAATTCCTTTAGCACACCCTACAGGCCACTGCTCTCACCTGATCAGTCCAAAATTTGATATGTAGCTTTGGGGCAATGTCTAAATGGGAGCTATCAAATTTTCCAAATTTCATTGAAAAACATGCTGCCATTGGCCCTCTTAGATTTGGCATATAAATCGTCAACAATTCTATTAGCACACCCTACAGGCTGCATTTCTTTTTCAAGTTTCATATGTAGCTGTGGTTTGATGTCTAGATGGGAGCTATCGAATATTTCTGAATTTTATTGAAAAACATGGCCACCAGCAGCCAGCTTGGATTCGGATATAAATTGTCAACACTTCCATTAGCACATCCTACTGGTTGCATCTCTCACCTGATGTTTTTTGAATTTCATATATAGCTTTGGTGTGATGTCTAAATGTGAGCTATCAAATTTTTCTGAATTTTGTTATACATGTACAATATGTCTGTCAGCAGCCATTTTGGATTGTCATTTTAATTGTCAGCTATTCCAGTAGCAACCCCTGCAGGCTGCATCTCTCACCCAATCTTTTTCAAATTTTATGTGGGCTTTTTTTGAGAAACGAGACCTTGGAGGATATCCAATGAAATCGAAGAAAAACGTCAAAAAAGAACGACGTGAAAATTAAGGGCATGATCAAATAAATTTTAGATTACAAACACTCGTTTTATTTTCACTTCATGTCAGCAACTCCTGAATTACAGTAATTTAAATAGATTATCTCTGATTACTGTTAACGAATTTGAAATTTTACGTTAAAGAAAGAATTACACGTCTCAAAAACCAAATATTCTCATGAATTGGCTATTGTTTGGAAGTGAAATCGTCGAAGCGGGCGAACACAGATTTGTTCTTGACATTCAGTAACTGTTGTTTACAGTGTAGCAAACATCTCTAGGCTTTTCAAATATTTTGGTTGTTTGCTTTGGCTTTATCTCCTCCGCCTCTAAACTGTGAAATTAAAGTAATAAACTGCATTGTGCACAACATTTTGGGGTGAAATAAACATACTCTAAAAAATATACTGACGCGAATAATGTAATTTTATGGCTTCACAACCGTTTTTTTCAAAGCTCTGCCAGTAGACGAGAAACAAATGTTTTTTTTTCTGCGCTGCTGCCTTGCCCTTGTTTATGACATTTCACACACTGAATTGAACGAGTATGTGTTTCTTTTTATAAGTCGTTGTGTGACATCGAAATGAAAGTTGCAGTGAACGAATGTTTCGAAAAGCGTTTTGTTTCCTTTTCATCTGTGCAGGCCTGTGAATTCAATAAATTATTTAAGACTTTCCGAGGACCAGGAATGGATATTTGGTGATTTTGTATATCCGTCAACGTCAAGTGAGATGACCGTTAACGTTATTTTTTTCAATTTAATGACTGGTTAAGATCTACAGACTACACTGCACTAGCCTAAATGTACGTATCGTCAGTATCGAGTATATGGTATAGACTCTGTCAAGTTGCAATGAATTTTCTAATACCAACAATATTTAGAATTTGCTACTCTATGCCTGTGCAGGCAGCCAAAAATCCTTTACAGGGCGACAGAACAGCCGAGCCACCCGGAAAAACACTTTGACCTCTGTAGGCTTATAAACTTGGGAATCCATGATGCGACTACACATACTTCTACTTATAATTAGTGGGGTTTTTTCTGAAAATTTAATATCAATAAAATTATAAAAATGGAAATAACTTTCAAAACTTTCATTTAAAACTTTGCAAATACAAGAAACAGATTTTGGTTTCGCTAGTGATTTATTTATACTGAGGTCATGGTTGAGGCACACAAGGCTAAAAAATAGTTTCCTACATTTTTTTTTAAATACGTCTTTTTCGAATGATTGGTGATTAGGAACTTGCCACTCGGTAATAAGTCGACAATATTAATAACCTGAGTTAAATTGGCTTTCTCTATAGATGAGTATAAAATTGCAACCCACCCTCACTAGAACATAGAAAATAGCCTATTATTTATCACATACTTATGCACAATGCACAATGGCTAATCATGACCGTGACAGTTTTACGGGTGAAGGAAGCCGGAGAGAACCAATGAGCATCGACGAGCATCTGTCAGCTCCTCAATTTTCTAACTCTGTTCAAGCTCTGCTCAAGCAGGGTTACAGCGGTTGAAGACACCATGTGCACCATCGACGTGCAGTATGCATTAGTACACAGCATCATCATGCCCCCATGTAGGCAACCGGGAAAAGTGCCTTGCCCAATGACACAATGCAGATCGTCCCAGACAGGGATCGAACTCAGGACCTCTAGTAGAGAAGTCCAACAGTCTACCACTGAGCCACGGTGCTCCCCAAGAAGATAGCCTAATGTTGTGAACTCACTGAAGACAACAGTAACCCAAGAGTATTGTGAAGAGACTACAGTGTACATATATTTGAACTTTTTTTCGACTTCAGTTTTCACTGGAGATCTATTTTTTCACATTTTATCTTTTTTGGAGGGGAGGGGGGGGGGGGGCTAAAAAGTAAAGACACATGCGATTCTTCAAAGCGTGTGGTTTCCAGAAATACATGTCTTGCAGTATATTTCACATAATCACAAAGTGATTTCAACCAAATATAGAACTGAAGCGATTGGACTACTGATAACAGTGGGCCTACACTTCCATATTCCTGAAGAGTGTAACTGGAAACTCAAAGTGATAGCCTAAATCTTTTTTTTTCACTGTGTCTGATATTCTGTGGATTGCCAATTAATTTGGGTACCTGTTGGATCCAATAATTTTTTCAGAACATCAGATTACAGTATGGGCTAGTTCTCTGGCATCATTTATTTAAAATACCTGAAATTTTCTGCGCAGAAATGTCTAAAGTTGGTATAAGCCCTATTATTCAAGAAAACGATAATAGAAGGTTTGAGTGGTTATCTTACATCACATTCCATCAGTTTTGCAACCATGCTAACTGTTGTGCACCTATTTTGTAATATTTAAAAAAAATCACTTGCGCAACCTTAGCCTACACACAAACAACAGCCCCCCTCCCTCACCCCCCCCCCCCAAAAACCCCAAACTGTTCAGGTGTATTCAGTTTAAAACTTTCCTTGCTTCTATTTTGCTTCAAACTTATAGGGCAGAACCCATTATTACAAGAGCTTGATTAGGAATGAACTCCTACGAAAGGTTGAATTCTACACAGTAACACCCGACTCATAGCCAGGTATATATATTATAGGAGGCCACTGGGATCTTTTCTTTTTGGAAGGGGGAGGACAAGTATTTTTAGGCCTAAGGGCACAACTCGGTTGCCACAGGTGGAATTCGAACCGAGTACCCCTCGGTTTGCAGCGGCATCTCTACCCACTGCACCACCACACCCCATATAACTTAGTTTGTTATGCCAGTAATTGCTATTGACCAATCAGCTTCAGTATCTAGTGACCGTATATGAGACTGTGTATCATCGAGCTGACCGTATATAGAACTTATATACGGTCAGTTCCAACATTTTGTTTTTGACATCCAACGCTCGCTTCAATGTTTTTTCTAATTTCGCGTGTTCGACGAACAACAAATAATTTTGCATGTGTGTCTGTTGAGCAACGTACAACTATAATACGTTTCTTCAGTCTTTGAGAAATTTTAATAAACAAATGTAAATAAATACAATAAATAAACCACTAAAATGACATGTATAGAAGCCAACTGGCACTATCAGAGGCAAATGATAAATGAACCTGTTCCCACTTACCTTCTTGAAAGAATTGTTAATCCATTTGCTCCAGTTGTTTTATTAGCTCACCTGAGCGAAGCTCAAGGGGAGCTTTACTAATCACTTTCCGTCCGTCCTCCGTCGTCGTCGTCGTCCGGCGTTAACTTTACATTATCGACTTCTCCTCCTAAACCACTAGCCCAATTTTATTCAAATGTTGGCTAAATGTTTATTACCTAATGCCAATTCAGATTTGTTCAAATGAAGTTGCCCCTCCTCCTGGGTGGTGCCACGCCCCCAAGGGGCACCAAAATCTTTGTAAATCTTCTTCTCATGAACCAGCAGTAGCAGAGACTTGATATTTGGTGTGCAGCTTCCTTTTGAGGTGTAGACTCAGATTTGTTCAAGAGAAGTTTGTGGGGCTATTCTTGGCGTTGTTATGAGAGGGGCAAAATTTTTTGCCCCGCCCAAAATTTCTATTTTCCAAACCGAGAGGCTGATTTGAACCAAATTTTATGTGAGGGCTTATTGGGTCATGAGTACTTGATTTATGCAAAAAAAAATTTTCCCGCAGCCCCGTGGGAACCGCAGGAGCTAAAAATAGAAAAAATTTAAAACGCCCATATCTCCAAAACTGCACAGCACTGAGAATTTTTATTTGGTGTGCAGCTTCCTTAGGACCAACAGAAAGGATTGGTAAAAAAAAATTGCCATCGGTTTTATCATAGGGTACAGTTTCGGGACTTTGAAAAAGTGCTGAGTCAGCACTTTTTAACACTGTAGGCAATGGGAAAAACATTAAAAAATCTTCTTCTCCAGATCCAGCAGGCAGAATCTTTTGATATTTGGTATGCAACATTGTAGGGTGGATCTGATTCAAGTTTGTTCAAATCGGCCCCCTGGGTTCATATTTGGGCTCAGTATAGGAGCCCGATTTCGAACTTAGTGCATTTCAGGCAAATTTCTTAAAAAATCTTCTTCTCCAGATCCAGCAGGCAGAATCTTTTGATATTTGGTATGCAACATTGTGGGGTGGATCTGATTCAAGTTTGTTCAAATCGGCCCCCTGGGTTTATATTTGGGCTCAGTATAGGAGCCCAAATTTGAACTTACTGCATTTCAGGCAAATTTCTTTGAAAATCTTCTTCTCCAGATCCAGCAGGCAGAATCTTTTGATATTTGGTATTCTACATTGTAGGGTGGATCTGATTCAAGTTTGTTCAAATCGGCTCCCTAGATTCATATTTGGGCTCACTATAGGAGCTCGAATTCGAATTTAGTGCATTTCAGGCAAATTTCTTCAAAAATCTTCTTCTCCAGATCCAGCAGGCAGAATCTTTTGATATTTGGTATGCAACGTTGCGGGGTAGATCTGATTCAAGTTTGTTCAAATCGGCCCCCTGGATACATATTTGGGCTTACTATAGAAGCCCGAATTCGAACTTAGTGCATTTCAGGCAAATTTCTTAAAAAATCTTCTTCTCCAGATCCAGCAGGCAGAATCTTTTCATATTTGGTAAGCAACATTGTGGGGTGGATCTGATTCAAGATTGTTCAAATCGGCCCCCTGGGTTAATATTTGGGCTCAGTATAGGAGCCCGATTTCGAACTTAGTGCATTTCAGTCAAATTTCTTAAAAAATCTTCTTCTCCAGATCCAGCAGGCAGAATCTTTTGATATTTGGTATGCAACATTGTAGGGTGGATCTGATTCAAGTTTGTTCAAATCGGCCCCCTGGGTTCATATTTGGGCTCAGTATAGGAGCCCGATTTCGAACTTAGTGCATTTAGGCAAATTTCTTAAAAAATCTTCTTCTCCAGATCCAGCAGGCAGAATCTTTTGATATTTGGTATGCAACATTGTGGGGTGGATCTGATTCAAGTTTGTTCAAATCGGCTTCCTAGATTCATATTTGGGCTCACTATAGAAGCTCGAATTTGAACTTAGTGCATTTCATGCAAATTTCTTAAAAAATCTTCTTCTCCAGATCCAGCAGGCAGAATCTTTTCATATTTGGTAAGCAACATTGCGGGGTGGATCTGATTCAAGTTTGTTCAAATCGGCCCCCTGGGTTTATATTTGGGCTCAGTATAGGAGCCCAAATTTGAACTTAGTGCATTTCAAGCAAATTTATTAAAAAATCTTCTTCTCCAGATCCAGAAGGCAGAATCTTTTGATATTTGGTATGCAACATTGTGGGGTGGATCTGATTCAAGTTTGTTCAAATCGGCTTCCTAGATTCATATTTGGGCTCACTATAGAAGCTCGAATTCGAACTTAGTGCATTTCAGGCAAATTTCTTAAAAAATTTTCTTCTCCAGATCCAGCTGGCAGAATCTTTTGATATTTGGTATGCAACATTGTGGGATGGATCTGATTCAAGTTTGTTCAAATCGGCCCCCTGGATTCATATTTGGGCTCACTATAGAAGCTTGAATTCAAACTTAGTGCATTTCGGGCAAATTTCTTCAAAAATCTTCTTCTCCAGATCCAGCAGGCAGAATCTTTTGATATTTGGTATGCAACATTGCGGGGTGGATCTGATTCAAGTTTGTTCAAATCGGCTCCCTAGATTCATATTTGGGCTCACTATAGAAGCCCGAATTCGGACTTAGTGCATTTCGGGCAAATTTCTTAAAAAATCATCTTCTCCAGATCCAGCAGGCAGAATCTTTTGATATTTGGTATGCAACATTGCGGGGTGGATCTGATTCAAGTTTGTTCAAATCGGCCCCCCTGGATTCATATTTGGGCTTAATATAGAAGCCCGAATTCGCACTTAGTGCATTTCGGGCAAATTTATTAAAAAATCTTCTTCTCCAGATCCAGCAGGCAGAATCTTTTGATATTTGGTATGCAACATTGTGGGGTGGATCTGATTCAAGTTTGTTCAAATCGGCTTCCTAGTTTCATATTTGGGCTCACTATAGAAGCTCGAATTCGAACTTAGTGCATTTCAGGCAAATTTCTTAAAAAATCTTCTTCTCCAGATCCAGCTTCAGAATCTTTTCATATTTGGTAAGCAACATTGTGGGGTGGATCTGATTCAAGTTTGTTCAAATCGGCCCCCTGGGTTTATATTTGAGCTCCGTATAGGAGCCCAAATTTTAACTTAGTGCATTTCAGGCATATTTCTTAAAAAATCTTCTTCTCCAGATCCAGCAGGCAGAATCTTTTGATATTTGGTATGCAACATTGTGGGGTGGATCTGATTGTGATTCATGAACGTATTTATTTGTAAAGTTGATAGAATCTTAGACAAAATTTGCAGAAAAGATCTACTATAGAAGGGGTGGTATCCAGGGTGAACCGTTTACCCAAATCTAGCAGTACTAATGCATTATTCACACAAATCTCCGTTCCAATTTTATGACCCCTCATTGGAACACATGCATTCAGCTCATTGCAACAAAGGTCATATGCCATGTTTTCGAGACAAAGGAATAAAAATTTTAGTTATTCATGAAATTTTTAGGCAACTGTTGTCTGTTATTCACATTGCTTCATGAAATTTCAGTACTTTTAGAAGTTACCTCAGTAATCAAGGGTTAATTCCCCTTAATTAAATGTCGCCTCTAAAAAACAACCACTTTGCATATCTTACCTTTTTACCAGCATCACTGCCAAAACTTGTCAGCATTCTTCGCAAAAATCGCTATTCAAATTTTAATTTTTGTCTCTTAAACATACATGTACTTATCGCTTGTAAATACCCCATTGGAATGAGCTTTTTGAGCTCATTCCAATGAGAGGTCGCACACCATGCTTTTTGAGTCAAAAAAGCAATTTTTTTAGTTATTCCAGAATTTCGTACGTAAAACACAGCTTTATGACTTCACATTAAAATGAGCTCTCTAAGCTTGTTCCAATCAACATTCACGTACTATGTCTTTCACACAAAAAATAAAATTTTCCATTTATTCAGAAATTTTGTTTGCAAGAACACTCTTACCCCCCCCCCCCCCCCCCCACACACACACACACAAACACACACACACACACACACACACACACACACACAAACACAGACACACACATCTAAAAGTTTGTCAGCAAAAAAACAGTTACTTCAATTTTTAAATGCATTATAGGAACAACTTGCCTAATCAAATTTAAATACTTTTGCATCATTCTGTATCTAGAACAAACCATTTACCATATCTTTATGCAAAATTCTCCAGCATCATTCACAAAAAAACACCATTATTTATATATTCACATTTCTGTCTCAAAAATATACCTGATCTTCCCATACCCCTATTGGAATAAGCTGTTTGAGCTTGTTCCAATGATGATAAAAAAAACTAATATTTTGGAAAATTTGTGAAAATTTTTGTTTTCTTGCATGCAAATATATACATGTAGCACATGGAAGATATCCACAGTTGGGGAGAGATGTCCAAGGCTATCTCTTCACATTCCTTGTTTGTGCTTCATGCTAAACCAGTTTGTCTGCAGAGATAAATTTGCTTTATTAAAAATCATTGGAGATAGGCCACACACCAACGATTTTAAATAAAACTAATTTTAGGTAACAAATGTTGAACTTCAAACAAAATCTATCACTCAACCAGTTAATGTTGATGAAGCATGACATGGTGAAGGTGACCTAAAATACTTCTTAGAGTCACTTTGTCAGGTGAGCGATTAAGGCCATGTGGGGCCTCTTGTTTTTCCAGTACTTAACACTGAATTAAAGTTGTGAACCGTTAATATAAATTCCTGTTTATTGAGAAAAAAACTCGGTTGTTTCAGCACCTGCTACTACCGTGACCTTCACGTGACGTAAAAGCGGGAAATTCCCTGAGGGTGATAACAGAACATTTGCGCTAGGAATCTGGGTATACTTATGGTTGTGTCTCCTTCAAAGGACTGGCATAATAAATACGTTATGGGGCTTTCAGTGGGCGGAAATAGTGTGATATAAGGCGAAGAGAGATCAATATACAAAGCCTCGCCTAATAGTGATCTCACTTCGTCTTATATCACACCATATCTGCCCACTGAAAGCCCCATAACTTATAATAAGACTCCATATTACTTTAGCTTGACTAATCACCTTCCGTCCATCGTCCATCTGGCATTAACTTTACAGTATCAACTTCTTCTCACAAACTGCTGGACAAAATTCAACAAATTTGCTCTGTCTGTTCCCTATCATATGTCAATTCAAGTTTGTTCAAATCAAGTTGACCCGCCCCTTGGTAGGGCCATGCCCAAAAAGTGAGCTTAAATCTTAAAAAATCTTCTCATGAACCAGCAGTAGCAGAGACTTGATATTAGGTGTGCAGCTTCCTTTTGAGGTGTAGACTCAGATTTGTTCAAGAGAAGTTCTAGGAGCTATATTTGACATCGTTATGGGAGGGGCAAGAATTTTTGCCCCGCCCCAAATTTCTATTTTCCCAAACTGAGAGGCTGATTTGAACCAAATTTGACATGAGGTTTTATTGGGACATAAGTAGTTAATTTATGCCAAAAAAAATTTTCCCGTTGCCCCATGGGAACCGCAGGAGCTAAAAACAGGAAAAAAATTAAAACGCCCGTATCTCCAAAACTGCACGGCACTGAAAATTCTTATTTGGTGTGCAGCTTCCTTAAGCCCAACAGAATGGAATGATTAAAAAAAATTGCTATTGGTTTTATCATGGGGTACTTTTTGGGGACTTTTGAAAAAGTGCGGAGTCAGCATTTTTTAACACTGTGGGTAATGGGAAAAACATTTAACAAAACTTTTCTCCCAAACCACTGCTCCAAAAGCTTTCAAATTTCACATATAACATCTTTGGAAGATTGTTTCACATGTTTATTGAAATCAATTTCCTGGGCCCATATTTGGGCTCTCTATGGGAGCCCAACTGTTTAAATTAGTGCAGTATGAGGAATATTCTTTAAAAATCTTCTTCACATCTACCAATAAGAATCTTTTGATATTTGGTATGCAGCATCCTTGGGGGAGGGGGGGGGGGGGGATGAGATTCAAATTTGTTCAAGCCAAGTCTCTGGGTTCATATTTGGGCTCACTGTGGGAGCCCGAATTATAACTTAGTTCAAAATGAGGAATTTTCTTGAAAAATCTTCTTCAGATCCAGCGGTCGGAATATTTTGATATTTGGTATATAGCATCCTTAGGGGGGTGAGATTCAAGTTTGTTCCAGCCATGTCCCTAGGTCCATATTTGGGCTCACTGTGAGAGCTCGAATTGTAACTTAGTTCAAAATGAGGAATTTTCTTAATAAATCATCTTCTTCAGATCCAGCAGTCGGAATGTTTTTATATTTGGTGTGCAGCATCCTTAGGGGGATGTGATTCAAATTTGTTCAAGCCAAGTCCCTGGGTTCATATTTGGGTTCCCTGTGGGAGCTAGAATTATAACTTTGTTCAATATGAGGAATTTTTCTTTAAAAATCTTCTTCTTCAGATTCAGCAGTCGGAATCTTTTGATATTTGGCATGCAGCATCCTTGGGGATGTGATTCAAGTTTGTTCACGCCATGTCCCTATGTTCATATTTGGGCTCACTGTGGGAGCTTGAATTGTAACTTGGTTCAAAATGTGGAATTTTCTTTAAAAATCTTCTTCTTCACATCCAGCAGTCGGAATATTTTGACATTTGGCATGCAGCATCCTTAGGGGGAGAGATTCAAGTTTGTTCAAGCCAAGTCCCTGTGTTCATATTTGGGCTCCCTGTGGTAGCTTGAATTATAACTTTCTTCAAAAATCTTCTTCTTCACATCCACCAGTCAGAATCTTGATATTTGGAAAACGGCATCCCACTGGAGGTGAGATTCAAGTTTCTTCAAGCCAAGTCCCTGTGTTCATATTTGGGCTTCCTATGGGAGCCCGAATTCTATCTTAGTTCAATATGAAAAATATTCTTTAAAAAAATTTTTTTTTTAGATCCACTGGTCTGAATGTTTGGATATTTGGTATAAGCTTTTCGGAGGAGGGGTAGATGCAACTTGTTGAAATCATTTCCCTGGGTTTTATATTTAGGCTACCATGTCAGGTGAGCGTCCTCAGGCCCTTGGGGCCTCTTGTTTATACAACTGCTTAATTTGTATTATAAGAGTTTGTCCAAATAAAACAAAGTAAAAGAACTAACTAAATGGTACAAATAAAATAAAGCTGTAATCAATTATTCCATTATTTTCATTTCTATCTATATCAGTGCTGACTGTGAACGAAAATTACGGGTGCTACTTTTTGCGCCTTTGATGGAGGCGACGCATGCTTTTTACACCCGTAGAACAGTGAAAATGAATTTAATGTAATAAAAATAAACTATCTAACTATTAACAACAATGAAACAACAAAAATAAATTGATGGACATGAAGTGAGAATATATCTTTGCAGTAAAATTATTAGGCTTTCCCAAACCCAGTTTGGGAAAGACTATTGTTATTCTTCTTTTTCAAAATTTTTCTTCTCTATTTTTTTTTTCTTTTTTTTCCTCCCTGAATTTTGTCTGTTGAACTGCTCAAAAACAAGCTGTACGATTTTGACCAAATTTGGCACACTTATGTAATGTCATAAAATCTAGTGATATGCGGTATAGTCATATCTCTGAAAACGCGTGTTTTCAAAATATTCTGCCAAAACCTTCAAAATTTCACCATTTTTCGAATGTCTCAAAATTATTTACAGTTATTTAGCTCAAATATTTTTATACTGTACCAATGACCAAGACATAGCTGGTGCTAACTCTTAAAATATAGGGCCAAACACAAATTTTGCCCCCCAATCCCCAAAATTTGCATCTAAAACCAAAGAAAACATGTCCTGAATGGCCCTCCACACTTCACCTCTACTGCGCATGCGCAGTGTCAAGGACGTTCTGAAATTGGCGCCATTAATCATTCTAAGTTTGGCCCTTCATCAGTTAACATCTGACGGATCTTTGTGCTTGTAAATCTCAGTTTAAATGATGCCAGACACATAAATATTAGTGAAATGGTGATTCTAAGGAGGATAGAGAAGGAGGAGAGGAAAAATGTGTGACAGAATATTGTCAGGGCTGTAACTTAAAATTTTTTAATGAAATTATGTTAAGTTACCTATTTTCGAGGCAGCAGCCATTTTGTTGTCATTCTGATTATTTAGTTACACTGATTTTTCAGTGTTTTCCTCTCTCCCTGTCCTTTAAGCCCCCCCTTGCTATTCTCCCATGCTTTTGGCATAGTTTTTGTAATTATTATTACTAAATTTTCTTGGGAGTTTTAGCTGAATAACAGAATGAATTCTGTTCTTTTCCCCATGTTTAGGTCTTCACCTACGGGTGGTTAGGCGTTGTGTTCTGCATCTACCATCTGATCTTCTGCAGTTTCTTCCCTGGAAGTCTCTGTTTTGCATCAGATAGTGTATTTTTGGTAACTGATTCCGGGCCTGGGTGCCTGGAGTCTTATTTTAGTGTTTTTACATTCATTGTTTACATTTACAACAGCCCTCTGTGTGAGGGGGGGATTTCTTGAAAATAATATCTTGATGTTATTTTAATCATAACTAGATACATTATTATTGTTCGTAAGTGTTGAATAAATTGTTTAAAATATTTTTAAAATTTTTGTCCACACTTAGGCTTGGGATCCATTGGGGCTCAACGTTACTTTTCAGAAACTTGGGCTGTTCTGAAAAAATATTTTTTCAAAATATTTTGATTTCAATTATTTTTTCTATATTAATGGATCATATTATTATTATGTATTTTGATTGCCAGGGGTTGGTGCGAGTACCAGGACTTGTTTTCTTTTCACATTGAAAGGATTTTGATCAATTGTAATAAGAGGAAGTCTTCCTCTGACTTTTATAATCATTCTATATGTGGTCAGTGTACTCGCATTAACTCCTGTTCTGTATCGTATGATTTCGATGACAACATGGGAAGCGTATGTCATGGTATGTTAGTGGGGAATTGGACACTCCGGTCCTTTCCCCGCAGGGTCACTCTACTTTATCAATTTCTATTTCAGACGCTCAAGATTAGGGTGATGTATCTGTGATGTCTTCCAACAGTGTGCCTCCGTCGTCACAATTAATGAAGGGCTAGTGGAAAAGTGCTCATGTAAATACGCCAATTGCCTAAGAGGACCCTAGTAGGTTCGACGGCCTTTGACGTCCGCTAGCTCGCCCGGTGTAGCGTCCATTCATCGAATGGTTTGGCAGCCGGGTTCGTCCATTGCAGTCTAGAAGGAGTTTTGGGGTGATGCGAGCACAATAAATCAACCAAATGCACACCCAGTTACGGCGGATTAGAGGGAGAACGGAGGAAGCCTTTTAGTCCGGTTCATAGCTCGTTCTGGTCCATCCGGACGGCGAGCGAGAGAGGCCCCTCTCTCGTACAACAACATCTGGCCCCAGATGTTGTGGTACAAAATGTTTCGCATTCGGAGCATACGTCCGTCGCTCGGGACGCTCCGGCATATAGTCAGTCCGGAGTAGACTGTCAATAAGGCTTCCTCATTCTCATGGTAGCGCACACGACCGCTCTTGGCTACGTGACCTCGGATATCCAGTCAGAGAATCATCGGCGACCAGGTCACACCATCCGGTAGCCAGGGACACGAGGCCTGCAGACTCCGGACGTTCGCATAGGAAGTGTGCGGGAGTCAACGTACACGGAGCTTCCAGCGGCAATGCATCGTAAGACCGCTACTGCACAGGCCTCGAGAACGGACGTGCTTTCCTAAATAGCACAGTTTATCGCAGCATCCCAGCATCAACTGAATCTGTCGCATATTTTTTATCCGACGATGCTGGGTCGGGACGCTCCGCGGAAGCGGGTACTGAAAGGGATTTGGAGGATTTCGAGCTTTCCCTTTCGGAACAACATATGCTGTTGTGTATGTCATCTGACTTGATCTTCTACAGCTTCTTTCGTCGGACCAGAATGCTGCGATGCCGGATAAGAAACTGATAGCGTCGGTGGACTTAGAAATTTTTGGTTCGGTTCAGGGACATCGTCCCTCAGTTCCGACATAGTCCAATAATGTCACACAAACTTTCGAATTATTGAACGACGCTATATATATTATTATTATATGCTTGCTATAACCAAGCATTTCTGGTTTCTTGTTCGCAAAGTTACGGAGATGTCTTTCAAAAGTGTGCCTCTGTCGTCATAGTTAATGAAGAGCTAGCGGCATAAGTGCTCATGGAATATGTCTATTGCCTAAGAGATCTCTTGTAGGATCGACGGAGTGACATTCGCTAGCTCACCCGGTGTAGCGTGCATTCATCGAATGGTTCGGCTGCCGGGTTCGTCCGTTGCGGTCTAGGAAGGAGATTTGGGTGATGCGAGCACTATAATTACTTTAGTACTCACCCAGTGACGGCAGATTGAGGACAGATCAGAGGAAGCCTGTTAGTCCGGTTCCTGGCTTGTCCAGGTCCGTCCGGGCTGTGAGCGAGAGATGTCCCTCTCTCGTCCAACAACATAGGGGACCGCATGTTGTGGTTCAGTTATTTTACATTCGGAGCATATGTCTGTCGGTCGGGACGCTCCGTTATATTGACAGTCCGAGAGACTGTCGATAATGCTTCCTCATCCTCACAGCAGGGCACACGACTGCACATTGGCTACGTGACCTCGAGTATCCGATCAGTTTCGTTATTCAGTGATTCCACGGCGAATAGGTCACGCCATCCGGTAGCCAAGGGACACGAGGCCTATATACTCCGTTCGCTCGCATATTGGTAGTATGCACGGGATAACGATCACGGAGCTTCCAGCGGCAATGCATTGTAGGGCCGCTTCTCCTCAGTGACGGACGTGCTATCCGAGTTAGCACAGTTGTTTCACAGCATCCCAGCAATCGACAGTTTCTTACTCGAATCAGGAATTATCTGACGGCGCTGGGACGGTGCAGTCCGCAGTTGCATCAGGTACGGACGACCGAACGCTTTATAGGGTCCGACAGGATGGCGAAAGGGATTCGAAAGATTTCGAGTTTTCCCTTTCGTAGCATCGGAAGCTGCCATTCATATCTTCTGGCATTATCTTCCAGTGATTGTTATTCGGACTACATTGCTGCGATGTTGGATAAGAGACTTATAGCGTCATTGGACACGGAATTTTGGATCGGTTCAGGGACATTGTCCCTGACTTACCGACGCAGTCCAATAATGTCATTACAACATGTGTTTTATTTTTCGACGCTATATATGCATATAAGCCTGCTACCAAGCATGATAGTTTAGTTTCTTGTCCGTGTTGCTCATTTCTGCCGTTTTATCATTTATACGAATAATTTATTTTGGCAGAGCAGGGCATACCGAGAGTTCATATGCGTCTAGACGGCGTGGTTAAAGACTGGAAATATTCTTTTTTGCCGTCTATGTTTTTTCCAACCACAATGTTAGAAACGACAATGATGTCTAGTAGACTTAACTTAGACGCTTTATCATACGTAATCCACCTTACTGAGGCGTTATCATTACGTCTTCAAGAAAAGATTTACGGGATATTATTCTCAATGTGATTTCTTTTGAGGGCAGTAGTTTGTTCACGTATAACTCCGCCCTTCAGTGGCTGATTGGAGTTGGTTAGACGTGACGCAGCCCTAGCTACATCCACGCGCGTGGATAGTAAGGTGAAGAACTCTCTCAGAGTCGCTTCGTTCTCGGAGAAGCCTCTCTTCGACGGCAACTTTTCAGCAATCCATGAATTGCTCGATTTACACGTTCTCTTGTCTATCTAGTGTTACAAGAGATTCAGACTGGGGCAAACATTCAGTGGTTGACTCAGAGAGTGCCACTGCAGTTGCCGGATCCGAGTGTTATAGTTATGACGGTTGCCAGTCAAACAGATTGGGATATAATATTGATCCCAACGGATTCGAAGTGCCAGGGTCTTTGGGTTCCGCAGTCTCTAGGCAAGCAATTATCTTCCACGGAATAATGTTTTTTTTAGGCTTGCTTTATGTCATTGCATGAACATTATTCAGAAACGCATGTCCAAATCCTGTCCGTTAATTCGACAGTAGTGGCGTATCTCCGGAACCAGGGAGGCACTCATTCGTTTCCATTATTCAATTTAATGGAAAGAATCCGTCTGTTGGTTATAGTACACCAAGTTCTGTTTCGGTCCGTCATATTCCGGGTCGTCTGATTGTTTTACCGGACTCCCGTTCACTTAGGGGTCGCTTGTTGCCGTCAGAATGGACTCTCAACAAACAAGTATTCAATCAGATTTGCTATCTATGGGAGCGCCCAATGATGATTTATTTATGACACAGCTTGCTAATCAATTGCAGACGTATGTGTTGGCTTGTCCGGATCTCTGAGCTAATGTTGTTAACGCTCTATTGATCTAATAGGACGGAATGATAGGATACGCGTATCCTCCGGCGCTGTTGTTTCAGCAGGTATTGCTAAGATAAACAACCACAATACATTTCTGTTGATAGCATCTCTATCTTCACAGAGACCGTGGGTAATTTACTCTGATGTCTACTGTGGGACTTAACGCGAAATCTTCCTCAATGAGAGGATCTTTTTTCGCTGGGTAAATCGTGTCATTTTTATCACAACCCGCAAGGTCGCAACCTTCACGTATTCCGTTGTGTGGTCCGTACTGCATTGTAAGCATTGTACTGGACGAGCTTTGGACGCGATTTCTTACTATAGGAGATCCTCTTCTTCGCTATTCTATGCGGCTAAAGTGGAGGCTCTTCCGTCGTTGGTGTAGGAATCACTATGTTCATATTGTTGATCCCTCCATACTACTCATTGCAACTTTTTAGTATACTTGTTTGACAGGATCTTCTGCAGCCTGTTATTATTAAGGTTATAGGTTTATGTTACCTCATACCTATGCACTCTATGATAGTTTACAATTGAGTCTTATGTCTCTTTATCTAAGTCAGTTAGTAACTTTTTGATAAATAGACTTAGAATCTTTAGATTAAATTCTTATATGGAATTTAACTTCGGTTCTTATTTAGCTAAGTAATCATTTGAGCCTCTGGAAACAGCAGCTTTCAAATTCTGACCTTTTAGACAGTAATTCTGTTGGCTTCTCTTTTACTGAAGAGTCAGTGAGTTTCATGCACTATCGATGGATGATTTTCACTTTCGTAGTTTCGGAATCACTACTTCCTTTACTATTTAGGTTGGATTTTTGCATAAGAGTTAGGCTCCTAATATCCGGAACCTATTGTTATTAAGGTCCTTCCGTCTTCGTACGGGCATAGGCCTTTACTCTGTCCGGTTAGAGTTTACGTATTTATAAACAGATATCTGTTTATTACTACGGCGTAAGCTTCTTCTGTCTTTGATGCCTAATAGAAGGACGTTACGCTCCATTCTATTGCTAATGGATTCAATTAACTATCGGTACTGCTTATGGTATATCATTGACTCAGCAGTTGTGCTTAAGATTTCGGCTCATGAAGTAAGAGTTCTTCTACATCTTGGGCTTACATTAATAGTGTCGCTATTATAGATTTTTGAAGGCTGCTCATTGCGCTCAGCCATCCACATTCATGAATTTTTATCTCAGAAATATCGAGTCCATTTCTGGAGGCCTCTATTGTTAGGTCTATTATCTACTGCTCAGAATGTCATTCACTTAACAGTTGCTACTATAGCTAGGTAGGCTGTCTGTTTCGGCAGTGACTCCGTTCTGCTGCCCTCTTCGCTCTGGGCTATTTGACCCAGGGCAAGAAAAAGGGGGGGGGGGGGGGGGGGGGTGTTCCCTTGGGTCACCTGTTTTACTATGAAAACAAGGGGATACTTCCTCCGGAGTTAGTAATTCTGGGCTGTTATTGGGATGGTTGTTTAGTGAGAAGTTTATGTTTTAAAAATTCATTCAAGTCTTAGTTTTTAAAGTATAGCTTTTGAATATAGCACGTGTCAACGGACATGATTATGCAATCCTCAGACACTTTTAAGGAGTATAAGAGTCTCTATTCTCTAGACTTACTTTATTTATTGGCTTACTTTAAAAATTATTAGTATAAGATTATATTGGATTTTAATAGAGTACATGGATGTATGATGCTCAATTTTTGGAAGGTGTTGTATCTTTCTAATTTATCATAAATAAGAAAGATACATGTAAGGCCTATTACTTCTTTTTCTCTAGAGGGGATGACTCTATTTTATATTATTGAGCGTATTCCATCTTGCTCTATGTCCTTGGCCCTCCAGCCTTTTTACTATTCAGCTATGTCTGGGTCATTGGTACAGTATAAAAATGTTAAAAAATTTATAGTAATTTCTATATTTTTTATACTTAACAATGACCCAGACGGGGATGGCCCTCCCAGGAGTTGGGAACTCTTGCCTCCCCGCTGAGTACAAGCACAATGAGGGTGAGAATAAGAGATAAGAGTACCGTTTGAAAATGCCAAAATTAGCCAACTTTGGTTGTTTTTTCCATCATTTTGGAAAAGGGTCAATTTCAAACACTTTTCATGTACGTAATCACAATTGACTACCGAGCATTTTTGCTGTTGTAAGTTTGGTTGTAAAGTTTAACCCTATCCCATTGTGGTTGCATAAAAGTAGGTACCGTCCAAAAAAACTCCAATTTTTTCAGAATTTGGTAAGTTTAGGTGACGATTTACTCCATTTTTAATTGCTTGAGCTCTGAATGTTTTCTATAGCTGCTTGCAGCAGTCAAAGTATGACAAATTATGTTATTATTAAAAGTTTAACCCTTGGCAGATTTGAGACTTCCCATAAGGGTACTGTCGGAATATTTGTTATTTTCGCCAACTTCAAGAGCAAATTTTTGTAATTACAAGGTAGTTGTAATAATTATTTTGGTATGGCTAGATGCAACAATGATTGTGAAAGAAAGTTACTGTTTACTTCTTTATCTCAGATTTAACACTCTAGCACAATGAGGGCGAGAATAAGAGTACCGTTTGAAAATGCCAAAATTAGCCATTTTTGGTTACCTTTTCTATCATTTTGGGAAGGGTTAATTTCAAACACTTTTCATGTACGTATTCACAATTGACTATCGAGCATATTTGCTGTTGTTAGTTTGGTTGTAAAGTTTAACCCTATCCCATTCTGGTTGCATAAAAGTAGGTACCGTCCAAAAAATTTCCAATTTTTTCAGAATTTGGAAAATTTAGGTGGCGATTTACTCCATTTTTAATTGCTTGAGCTCTGAATGTTTTCTATAGCTGCTTGCAGCAGTCAAAGTATGACAAATTTTGTTCTATATGTTATTATTAAAAGTTTAACCTTTGGCAGATTTGAGACTTCCCATAAAGGTACTGTGAGAATAATTGTTATTTTGGCCAACGTTTGCATGCACTTTCTCAGCACTGGAGCCATATTGTCTCAAAACCTTTTCCATGAGAGGATTGGGCCTTCATCCAAGAACAATTTTGCTGTTATATATTTTATTCAAAGTTTAAACCATCACCCAGTTTTCGGGCCTTGAATTTGAGTGCCCTAAAATTCTTCATAAAATTGGCTAATTTGGCGCTCACTTTTCTTCCATTTTCGAAAGGAATATCGAAAAATGATTTACATGTTCGTATTTACAATTGCCTACCGAGCATATTTGCTGTTGTAAGTTTGGTTGTAAAGTTTAACCCTTTTCTCGTTCTGTTTGCATAAAGATAAGTGCAGTCCAAAAAAACTCTCGTTTTCAGAATTTGGTAAGTTTAAGTGACTATTTACTCCATTCCTAATTGATTGAGCGCTGGACAACTTTTGTTTTATACATCATTATTAAAAGTTTAACTGTTGGCAGATTCGAGACTGCCCATATGGGTATGGTCAGAATAATTTTAATTTTCATAAAAACACTGTATATTGATAAGCGTGCAGTGGTAGTTTGGAATAGAATATCCGAAAATGCTTTCGAAATTCGGATTCACAGTTCAATTCCAAGAATATTTTCTGTTATAAGGTTGCTGTAAAGTTTAACGCAATCTCTGTCTCAGACGCATAATGGTAGATACCGTCGAAAAAAACTCATTTTTTCAGAATTTTGTAGGTTTAAGTGACAATTTACTCCATTCCTAATTCATTGAGCGCTGAATGTTTTCTATGCCTGCATGCAGCAAGCATAGCATGACAACTTCTGTTTTATACGTCATTATCAAAAGTTTAACCCTTGGCAAATTTAGGAGTTCCCATGTGGGTATAGTCGGAATAATTGTTATTTTCGTAAAATCAATCCCTGAATATATTGATAACTGTGCAGTGGCCTTTCAGTGGTGCTACATGAAGCTGCAAATAGTTAAGGTTGAAAAGTTCATCAAATAGACAAATATAATACCTAACTCAGCCGGTGACACGTAAATAATGAATGGAAAAGTCGTTGAGTTGAGAATAAGGTAGGGATGAATCGTGCCCTCGGTTTCCACCTGATCCACGGTATTTCCACGCGGTCTCGGCACTTGAGAAAGATACTAAACTGTCGGGCAGGGACAGTAGGAAACATTCTGAGAATTTCAAGTTGCTGCCTTGCATAATCGGGGCATAATTGGAATATATCCGACATTGTATCTGTCGGATATATTCCAATTATGTCCCGTTCACTTCACCCCGACTGTCCGCATGGGGGCACCATGACGCCGTGTACTAAGGCATACTGCACGTCGATTGTGCGCATGTCTTCAACCAATCTAACCCTGCCTGTGCTACAGTGCAGAAGCACTATGTTGGGGAGCTGGCAGCTGCTCGTCATTGCTCGGTGGTTCTCTCTGGGTACTCCGGCTTCCTCCACCCATACAACTGTCACTGACATAATATGGCCTTGGCTGTTAATGTGTCGTTAAAACCTAATAAATAAATAAATCCAGTACCACTTTTGCTCGTACAAATATTAGTACCGTCAGACAAAATTCATTTTCTGATTAATTTCGTACTTTTCTGTACTCACCTTCCCTGAGTAAGATTGGTATACCTTTTCAATCTCAGATTTAACCCTCAAGCACAATGAGAGTGAGAATAAGTGTACCATTTGGAAATACCCAAGTTATCCAACTTTGGTTACTCTCTAGTATCATTTTGGAATGGGTTAATTTGAGACACTTTGCTTTGCTATATGCAGAGATGTTTAATCAATAAATCCGGCTTTAGTTATGTTCTGGGACTTAATGAAACATGTGCTTTGGCCACTTAAACATAGCACTGTCTGCAAAAAATGACTTTGAGTGAATACTCACTTGTCCAAAAACAAAAAGGAAAGAGCTCTTTGAGCTTTTCATAACTGCTTTCAAAAATCAATGGGGAACAAATTTTATGTTATATGTTTTGGTGTTCCGTGTTATCCAACACCAGTTTGGCCATACAAATATGAATACTGCCAGGAAAGAAAGCACATTTTCTCAGTGGTAGACTGTTTGACTTCTATGATAGAGGTCCCGAGTTTGATCCCTATCTGGGACGACCCACGTAATGTCCTTGGGCAAGGCACTTTATCCTGGTTGCCAACATGGGTGCATGATGATGCCATGTACTAAGGCATACTGTATGCCAATGGTGCACATGTCTTCAACCGCTGATACCCTGCTTCAGCGGAGCTTGAACATAATTAGAATGTTGAGCTGACAGTTGCTCGTCGATGCTCGGTGGTTCTCTCTGGGTCCTCCGACTTCCCCCACCCATAAAACTGTCACGGTCACGATTAGCCATTGTGGATAAGTATGTGACCGTAAACACCAATAAATAAATACCGTCAGGGAAACCCTCTGTGAAATCCTTCTGTCAATAAATAGCAAAGTAGTAATGTAATGCAAGAAATATTAACAAGCTGTTCAACATCCCTTTAATCAACTCATTTTGACTTGGAACTGTACCCATCACTGTGTATTCTAGCTCTCTAGATGGTTTAAACCATATCAAATAAACAACTAATTTGTGTGTGACAGTAACTCATATTACATGTATTTCATTGTATCTGAAACAGATATGTTGGAAAAATTGTGAAATCATGGTGTAGGAAGCTTACCCTCGTTTGTTGACAAATCCCACACATTCACAAACAGACAAAATGATAGAGAATAAATTAATTATTGATATTTAAGGTCACTTTCAGCATCTACAGCTATATCATGACCATAATATAGGTATTTATTCAAGTCCAGGTATTCATTGCATAGGCGTACAGGGCTATTTTTCAGAGGGGGGGGGGAGGGGGAGATGAACCCTTTTAGCCCGAAAAAGTTGAATCTCATGAGGAAATGCCGAATGTGGGTATGGGGGGGGGGGGGGGGGGGGTGTCCCTCCCATTGAGTACCTGGAGAGAACCATCGAGCAATGGCAAGTGTCTCAGACTCCCCAACATACTAACTCCACAAAAGCAGGGTTAACATTAGTTGAAGACAAGTGCACCCGCAAAGTACCCTTAGTACACATCGCCATCATCCCCCCTCCTCCCCCCCCCCCCCCCCCCCCCCCCCCACTTCCCCACGTGGGAAATTAAATTGGGATGAAGTGTGGCGGGATTCGAACCGAGGACTTCTTGGATTGCAACAATCATCTCTACCTTCTGAGCCACCATGCTCCCGTAATATGCAGTAATTGAGCTCTTTATGTGCACTTGTGTGATTATAAATGAATAATATTAACGTGGATACGGTTCCATTGAATCAACTTGTACAGTATAATGGTCAGTTTACTTGCAACTTCTAAGTGATGAGATAGGAAAACAACATTTTGTTTGGAAAACCAAAATGTTTTGTGGTCATTTCTGGCAACTAAATTGTCCAAAATTTTCTGGCATATTGGCCGAAAAATCGTCTCCTTCCTGACTCAGGGGTGGGTTGGGGCACAGTCCTTCATGAAACCCCGGCCCGTACGCCCATAATTCATATGTACTAATTTTTTCCAAAGCACAAAGGACATCGCTTGTTTTGCTTTCTATGAAAATGTTCTGTAATTATTGAAGAGCAAATTTTGTGTTAAATGTTTTGGTGTCCTGCTGTATCTCAAATATATTCTCGCCCAAAAAAGAAAGTGTGCATGGCAGAAATTGATCAAACTCCAAAAAAATAATTTTGTTGGTGTAAAGAGTGTTAACCTGTTCATGAATAAGTTATATTGAACACAAAAACAGCTTTCCTCGTTAAAATTACATTAACGTTAAATGATGTGCTGCACGTTTGTGAAAAGGCATGTTTTGCACGTGGAGAGTCTGAAAATTCATGCAGCAGTGTGAATCCTTGGGTATTTAAACACTAAAGTAAGGCCTTCCTATCATTCACATTCAAACTTGCGCTGCTGTTAAAATGACTCCACATTAGCATGCCAAGATTGACAATGAATCAACGTCTCCTTGCCCTGGGTATGATTAGAGCTGGCAGAACACACAGAGAGGTTGCCCAGCATTTGAACTGCCACCGTAATACAGTAGACAGGCTAGTCCATCGACATGCACAACATGATGACGTTCGAGACCGACCCCACTCCAGGAAACCCCGAGTTACCACCCCTGCACAAGATCGCTATATCCGTGTCGTCCATCTCCGGAACCGGCAACAAACGGCAACGACGACAGCCAGGAACTTCCCTAACCTGAGACGGATACATCCTCAAACAGTAATGAACCGGCTGAGAGAATACGGCTTACGTCCTCGAAGACCTGCAATTTGTCCGATTTTGACATTACGTCATCGTCATGCTCGACTGCAGTGGTGTAGACAACATCTCAGGCATCCCTTACACTGGTGGCGACGTGTTTTATTCACAGATGAATGTCGTTTCCATCTTTCATCATCAGATGGCCGCCAGAGAGTGTACAGACGTCGAAACGAACGCTATGCAGATCCATGTGTCGTGGAGCGAAACCGTTATGGGGGAGGGTCTCTCATGGTGTGGGGTGGCATCACTGCCCATAACAGAACTGAGCTGGTCATTATTGATGGCAATCTCAATGCAGCCAGATATCGTGATGAAGTGCTTACACCTGTTGTTGTCCCATTTCTGCAACGTCACGGCCCCGGCGTCATTCTACAGCAGGACAACGCCCGACCCCACGCAGCTCGTGTTGTTCAACAGTATCTGCAGCAACAACAAGTGGATGTTCTTCCCTGGCCCGCAAATTCTCCCGATATCTCACCCATTGAGCACGTATGGGACGAAATGAAACGTCAGCTACACCGGCTTCCCCATGCACCGTCAACGCTTGTGGAACTCCAAAGACAGCTTATCAGAATATGGAACAACATCCACAACACTTCCATGCTAACTTGTTCGCTTCCATGAGGCGTAGATGCACAGCAGTAGTCGATGCAGACGGAGGTCATACCAGATATTGAGTGTGTGACTTTTGTGTTTGACCCTTAGTGTCTTTGACTCTCCATGGCACCAAGAGTATTCGTTGTAGCGTAATGAAATTTCTCGTGTTGATCACAAATTGATTCATCTGTGATTGAATAAAATTTCCATGAATGAAAATGATATATATCTTTTTTTAGTGTTATTTTTTAGCATGCACACTTTCTTTTTTGGGAGAGTATATGTTTTGGCTGCATAAAAACTAGTAGCATCACAAAAACTTTGATTTCCACTAAATTTTCTGTTTTCAAAACTGATCGATAGTTTTGTGTACAATACAGTTTGCCTTTTCACATTAAAAAGTTGGGAAAGCCCGTAATTTGTCCAACAAATTACAATTCTCTAGTTGATATTTGAGATTCTGAAATGTCAGTAAGGTGAAGAATTTCGAACATTGCAACCTTGTCACGATCGAGTAAAAATTCTCTGTCTGCTTTTGTGTTCACAAGACTACATAAGTGACAAAAAATATTGAAGCCCTCATTGAGAATATCTTTGTACAGCTTGCAAGCAATAAATTTACCCATTACCTAAGTTAACCCTTTACCCAACATAATGGCCAAAACTGACCAATGCTTTTTACATTGATCACCATTCAATTTTCATTATTTTTTATGCTCCCAAACAAATGGTTTCCGGACAATAATTTTAGTTTAACTGAACAAAATGAAACAAAATTTTGTACAGGGGTTTATAACCACATAATACAGGTTGCGTTTGATAGTGGGTCTGGTTTGGTATTTTTTGCAGAGTTATAGATCTTTTCCAACTTAGACTTAGATGTGAATGTGAGCAGGAATATTTTTATTTGACAATTTTTACGCAGTTACTGCCAATGGTAACAGGTAAATTTCCAGCAAAAGTGCTTGTCCATTTAACTCCTACATTTTTCTTTGGATTTTGATGAAAATTGGTATGAAGCATCAGAATGAAATGAAGTTGTGCATGTCGGCAGGATTTTTTTAATTGACGGATTTTGCGCAGTTATGGCCATTGGTAATGGGTAAATTTCCAGCAAAAATGCTCATCTACTTATCTCCTCTGCAAGAATGTTTTATTCGACAATGAGGGTCATAAGCAGAGTTTTGCCACAAAAAAAAAAAAATTATCTATTCAAGAATTTTGTTGGCAAGTATCAATGCCCTTGTGTTAGGTAAAGGGTTAAATGATTTGAATTAGTAATACATACTTTATTGGCTTGTTCATTACAAGACTCACAGCTTGCACTTCAGTTAATGATACTAATATTTTCATTATTCAGCTGCCACACAGATCATAAACAATGCACATGTGCAGACATGAATTGTCCTAATTTTATGTCAAACTGACTTCTCATCCTCTAACATAAATGATGTTTTGTGCATTATACATGTATTATAATTAATAGTCTTTATCATCTATATGTTTCCCCATGGGAACCCGGGAAGTGAAACAGTTTTTTTTTTACTGTGGTATACTAATAAAATAGGACCCAGTCACCAATGCTTGGGGTGGAAGTCCTGTAAAATGGGCAACATGGGTATAAATGAATGGTATGTCAGACTCTTTCAGTGCACACTTTCAGTGGTTTCACGCCTCAGTATGCATAATTAATACGAAAATAGATGCAACCTTCAAGTGAACACAGTTTTGGGATAATTTAAACTAAGCCTAGAAATTCTGTTTATTTTTTTTAAAAATTGTGTTTTGTAAAGTGTTACCCCCAAAGGGGGCCGGAAAATAGATCAAATATTGAAATAATTCTTACTTTTTATATGCTTGTCATTATTTGACGGACGCATTATGTTATGCCATTGTCCATCTGTCTGTCTGTCTGTCTGTCTTTTTTTGTATCGCCTACTCCTCCAATGGTCTACATGCTATATTGTTCAAACTTTACAAACATGTTGATCAGTAATTGCCATTGTGCATGTGACAAGAGCAGGTAACTCTGTTTAGTATTTCCAGATTTATGCTCCCTTTTAGTACTTAAAACATTACAGTATTGTGTCGCCAACGCCTTCAACATTTTACATGCTGTATTGTTCAAACTTTGCACACATGTTGATCACCAATTGCCGTTGTGGATGTGAAAAGTGCAAGTAACTCTGTTTTGTATTTCCAGAGTTATGTCCTCCCCTTTTAGTACTTGAAACATTACAGTATTGTGTTGCCTACTCCTTCATCATTTTACATGCTATATTGTTGAAACTTTTCACACATGTTGATCACCAATTGTCGTTGTGCATGTGACAAGAGTAGGTAACTCTGTTTTGTATTTCCAGAGTTATGCCCCCGTTTGGTACTTGAAACGTCACAGTATTGTGTTGCCTACTCCTTCAACATTTGACATGCTACATTGTTCAAACTTTTCACACATGTTCGTCACCAATTACCATTGTTCATGTGACAAGTGCAGGTAACTCCATTTTGTATTTCCAGAGTTATGCCCCCTTTTAGTACTTAAAACATTACAGTATTGTGTCGCCTACTACTTCAACATTTTAAATGCTATATTGTTCAAACTTTGCACACATGGTAATCTCCAATTGCCATTGTGCACGTGACAAGAGCAGGTGACTCAATTTTGTATTTCCAGAGTTATGCCCCTTTTAGTACTTAAGACTTTACAGTATTGTGTCGCCTTCTCCTTCAACATATTACATGCTATTTTGTTCAAACTTTGCATACATGTTGATCACCAGTTGCCGTTGTGTATGTCACAAGAGCAGGTAACTCTGTTTTGTATTTCCAGAGTTATGCCCCTTTTTAGTACTAGAAAAATTACACTATTGTGTCGCCTACTCCTTCAACATTACTTGCTTTATTGCTCAAACTTTGCACCCATGTTGATCATCAATTGTCTTTGTGCATGTGACAGGAGCAGATAACTCCATTTTATTTTTAAACGACAAGAATCCTCTCTGTTTATAGCTGTTATGATCCTCAAAATGTCCTTTTTTTTGGCGCCAACTATCGTCAATCATTATCAAGGAAGTTAACCTGTCAATGAATGGATGCTACCTTGGAAACGGTTAGGAGAATCTTCTACAGTGAATCTTCTACAGCAGCCTTGCAGCCCTTTAGAAGTTATCTTATGAACCTCCAAAAACTACTGTCAAGTCACTTTCTCAAGCCCTTCATCATATTCATCACAAATACTTAAAGAACTCTAAAGATGTTATCCTTGGTGATTTCAGTATTGATTGGACTACACCATCACCACAAAATGCAGAACTGAAAAAATTATTAACACACAAACTGAAATACACTCAACTAATTCAAAAGCCAACAAATGATTGGAATTCCACTATAGACTTGATATTCTGTAACTTTTGTGTTAAGGATTGGGGTGTATGTGAAACCTATTATTCAGATCACAAAATAACATGGATCAGCTGGTAACCAGGTATTTCTGATTGATATATTTACATGTTATCCATAATTTTCTACTATTCACACTATTCATTTTTTCAAAATTCATGTGCATACACCTAAAAATTGTTTGCATTTCCATTTTGCATACTAAAATTTAACAAAAACAATATGAAATGTGTGCACATAAGCATACAATTTGAAACCCTTTACCCCATACAGGGCAGGGGAATGGGCAATGATTGGAGGGAGAGGGGGTGGACAGACATAGTCAAGTCAATAAAAATTTCAAACTTTACCCCAGAGAAACTTGTGCATGTTCCAATTTTGATGGGCATATGTTGCCCCGCTAGATGGTGCTCTTGTTTATTTTGGTGATGCAATTTGTTGTTAATTTTTATTCAAATCATACACATGAATATGGAAATGAATTTGAATATAATGTCTGAATTATAAGAAATGGGACAAAATGTGTAGACTATGTTTGCCTAATGTTTTTTTTATACCCCCCTCCCCTTTAAAAAAGGGGCGTACATAGTAATCACTTTGTCTGTTCAACCTTCCATCCATTCATGCATCCGTCACACTCATTTCCAGGCAATAACATTTGTACCATTAGTCACACAGTTCTCATACTTCACAGGTAGGCTGCTTGTAATTGAATGATGATTGGGATCTGCAGGCAAAGGTCAAGGTCACTGTTACTATAAATAGAATTTTTGGTTTCCATGCAATCACTTTCATTTTCTTTTGTGTACGGTGCTATAACTTCATATTGTGGTTGCATTTGAGATGTCGATCGTTGGGATTGCATTTGGGGTCAATAGGTCAAAGGTCAAGGTCACCATCACTATAAATAGATTTTTGGTTTCCTTGCAGTAATATTAGTTTTCTTTTGTGTACGAAGCTATAACTTCATACTGTGGTGACATTTAAGATGTTGATCGATCATGGGGATTGCAATTGGGGTCAAAGGTCAAGGTCACTGTTACTGTAAATAGATTTTTTGGTATCCGTGCAATAACTTTACTTTTCTTTTGTGTACAAAGCTATAACTTCATATTGTGGTTGCGTTTGAGATGGTGATCATTGGGATTGAGTTTTGGGTCAATAGGTCAGAGGTCAAGGTTACTGTTACTATAAATATATGTTTTTGTTTTCCGTGCAATAACTTTAGTTTTCTTTTGTGTAGGAAGCTATAACTTCATTGTCTCCCGAAACAATTTTTTGGGGAGACTATAGTAATGAGTGATGTCCGTCCATCCAAGATGTCCTATCCGTGCATCAAGACATCCATCCAAAACACTTTGGTGTCCAAATTTTAACTTGAGTTTGGGTGAATTGATCGTAACCAAATTTGGTATCTGTCTTACTTGAGAGGTAATGCAGGTTAAGATTGAAAATGGACATGGTCAGTTTATTTTCACCAGAGTTATGGTCCTTTTTCGACTTAGGAAAATTGTTTTTTGTATTGTCCGAATTTTAACTTGAGTTTGGGTGAATTGACTGCAACCAAATTTGATATGCATCTTACTGGGGAGGAAATACATCACCTGCAGATGGCTGATTGGCAAAGGGGCGGGGGGGGGGGGGGGGGGGGGAGGGGAGGGTATTTCTCATGAGCCCCCGCTCACTTTGCTTTTATTTATAAATGTCTCAACAATAAAGAAGTATTGTCATTCAACCTATTCGAATGTGGGCGGCGCAGTAAATCACTTTATAAAATTATAATAAAATTATTTCTGACTGCAAAAAAATATGAATCACTCAACCTCTGTTTTAGTTGACAAACAATGCAAATGATAATGATTGGTATGCAGCATCCTTGGGGTGGGTGAGATTCAAGTTTGTTCAAGCCAAGTCCCTGGGTTCATATTTAGGCTGAAAATTTGGGGTCCCGTTCCAGACTTAGAAATTTTGGACCAAAATCCAGAAATTTTTTTTGTGTTTTTTATGCGTTTTGGTCAATTTTAAGAGAACATTTTTTTTTTTTACACTGAAAATTTGGGGTCCGGGTGGGAAAAAAATCTGTTTTTTTATGCGTTTATCTCAATTTTGGGACGTAAAAGTGCAGGAACTGACAATAGAAGGAAAATCCTGTGTATTGTGCGGGCCCAATCACTTCATCCAGTTGGTATATGCTTTTCTTAGGAGGGGCGTATGCAGCTTATTCAAGTCAAGTCCCTGGTTTGATATTTGGACTACCATCTCAGGTGAGCACCCTCAGGTCTCCTGGGGGCCTCTTGTTTTTTTATGCATTTCGGTCAAGTTTAAGACAAAAAAAAATATTTTTTTTTACCCTGAAAATTTGGGACCAAAATCCGGAAATTAGTTTTTTGTTTTTTTATGCGTTTTGGTCAATTTTAAGACAAATTTTTTTTTTTTTTTACACTGAAAATTTGGGGTCTGGGTGGGACTTAGAAAATTTGGGGCCCAAATCCGGAAATTAGTTTTTTGGTTTTTTATGCGTTTTGGTCAATTTTAAGAAGAAAAAAAAATTTTAGTCTGAAAATATTTTGTTTGGGACTTCGAAAATTTCCAAAAAAAAAATTTAAAAAACCCTGTTTTTTATGCGTTTATCTCAGTTTTGGGACGTAAAAGTGCAGGAACTGAAAATAGAAGGAAAATCCTGTGTATTGTGTGGGCACAACTGCTTCATCTAGTTGGTATATTCTTTTTTTAGGAGGGGCGTATGCAGCTTATTCAAGTCAAGTCCCTGGTTTGATATTTAGACTACCATGTCAGGTGAGCGCCCTCAGGCCCCCTGGGGCCTCTTGTGTGATATTGTTAATTGTGTTAGAGTTAGGTGTCAGTGGGGTACCTTTTAAACAGATTTTCTTCTCTCCGTTGAGAGTTGTCCTTCTGTTGTTTGTTTCCCGGTCGACCGTCTGGGGTCTGTTTTTCTGCAACATTTCTCTCTTCTTTGGGGGTGTTCTGTCATCTGCTGAATTCACCTTCTCTGCATCTCTCACTTCTGTCATGTCCAGCACTATTCCTTGTGGGCAATGCCTTCTTCCTGAGCATGTGGAGGATTCGCATGCTTCATGCTCTTCCTGCAATGGGTGTTCGGCCGATCGACCCTGTGGGCTTGTGGATTGTGGTCATCCACTTTTTGGGCATCTGTGAACCGTGTTGTGCATTCTCGTGGCCGTGCCTCTCGCTCCCGCGGGAAAGGGGAACGTGGTCGTTTGGGGCCTCCCAAAACAACCACGTCTGGTGAGAGTTATTCCTCCTCCCTGGGGGATGTGCAGTCTTTTCCTGTAGTGGATACTGCAGGAGCCGTTGAGTTGTCTGGTGAAGAGGTGCCTGGTTCCGGGACTGTGGTCCCTCTCCAGTCGACATATGGGGCTGTCACTAGGGTTGTGACTCCTCCTTCGGAGCCGAGTGCGGGTGCTCTCTCCACAATTCCACCAGCCTCAACGACTCCCGACATATCTGCTACTACTGCTATTCCGTCTGCTACGTCATCGGTTATCGTTTCAGCCAGCCTCGGCTTATCCCTGCAGGGGTCTGCAGTGTGGACTGCAGCCCAAACCCTCTACTGTGGTCTCTCCGCTGTCGAGCACCACAGTTTTTTCATTGGATTCGGATGTTCATGGTGGGGCCACTATGAACTCTGTGGCGTTTCCGTCCACGCATTCTGGTCACTCGGCCAGTTTTGCGGGACCAAAGCCTTTTGTGCAGCCTGGACCTTCTGTCCCTCAGAGTTCCCGCTATGTAGATCCTCGGGGTATGTCATACTCCTATACACGTCTGCCTTCAGATATTTTGGCTGCCACCCGTCGGCCCGCTTCGGGTGTATTTGAGGATCGTGACCCTTTGTTGGTTAAAAGGGTCAGGAGTGAAGCCACTTTGCAGGTTCATTCCCACGTCGAACTGGCCGACACGGACAGTGAGCTTAGGGAGCCCCTCTCCTTGCTCACTCAGGTTCTGTCCAAGAGCCTTCTCGTTACTTCCAGCGAGGCAGCGAGCGGTTTCCAGGCGCCCCCTATGGCGCCGCCTCCCGGGATTGGAAACAGGCCGCTTTCTGATCCCCTGGTGTGCCTACACCATGGGAGGCGTTGGCTGGTTTGCCCATGATGGGTTTTGTGTCCTCCGACTCAGGGGATGAGTCTGACATACCTGATGTCGAGAGCTAACAGTCTTCTGACTTGGGGGCAGCTCTTGACTTTGTGTTTGGATTCCTTCCGGATCTCAAACCGTCAAACCAGCCAGCAATGTCAGCCAGGTTGCGATCATCGGTCACGCGCCTACAGCCTGTGGAGCAACCTGCTTCTGGGCGTCATCGACCGTGCCAGTCGGTACAGATGGTTGAAGCATTTACAGTTTTGGACTCTAAGCTGAGTTCCAAGGCTATGAAGACGTCATTCTTCACCAGGGTTGACTCTTTTTTGCCTCCGGCGCGTTATCCTTCGTACGATTCCGCCAATCCATCAGTATGCCAGACTTTGACCGTCTTGGATCAGGACTCCAACTCCCTCGGGCTTTCCAAGCCCAAGTCGGCTGTTACTCCTATGGCGACTCTGGAGTCCGTGTTGGGCTTATCGAGAGAGATGCTGAGCATGCTTTCTCTCTCAGATCACGTCATCTCTGCCTTAGCTACTTTGCCCCCAGATAAGTTTGACGATGTACAGGCTCCTTTACGTGGGCTGTCCAAGGTGCTCATGCATCTTACTCACACGCATGCCAGTAACACGGCTAACTTGGAACTAGTTCGTAGGGACGCTGTGCTGGACACAGGCTGTTCCCTTCCTGAGGGGCAGCACACTGCTCTTCGATCTGCTTCTTTGGCAGGTCCGCAAATGTTCCATGGTTCCATGGCGACGGTCCGGGATGATGTCCTATGTCATTCCAAAGATCAACTGGTGCTTTGTCAGCTTGATCAGCCTTCTGCTGGAGGCAGGGGCCGTTCAAACCCTAACAAGTACCCTTCTGCTTCCGGTGCGAAGCAAAGGGCTGATCCTCCTGCCAACGCTTCTACTTCTTATGGGATAAGGGTAAGCGTCGGCAGGCGAGAGGGAAGTCTCAGGATTCTTCATATAGCAGAGGAGGTGGTTTCTCCTCTCGCGAGCCTCGTCGGGGCTCGCAATGAAGGTCCTCACCTCGATTTGTCCCAGGTTGGGAGGAAGGATAGCAGAATTTGCAGACCATTGGGCCACCATCACATCCGATCCTTGGGTGTTAGATGTTCAGTCCGGGCTGCGAATATCCTTCCGGAGATACCTCACTCTGTCGAGAGTGCCTCTTCCAACTAGAGTTTCTTCAGACGTTTTACGTCTGGAGCTTTTGTCCACGGAGATAGACAATCTCCTGGCAAAGGGGGCGATTGAGGTCATCAAGAACATTCAGTCAGTGGGGTTTTATTCCTGCCTGTTCTTGGTACCGAAGAAGGATGGCCAATTCCGACCGGTTATCGATCTGAGTATCCTGAACCAGTCTATCATTGCTCCCAAGTTCAGCATGGAGACTTTCAGGTCAGTCTGCCGTTCCATTCAACTGCGAGACACTTACATTCACGTTCCGATTCATCGGACATCGCGAAAGTATCTCAGGTTCGCTTTTCTGGGGTGAGTTTACCAGTTCAAGGCCATGCCTTGCGGCCTCAACCTGGCTCCTTGGGCCTTCACCCGACTGATGTCGCATGTTATAGCCTTGTTGTCCAACAATTCGACAGTGGTTGCTTACATTCAGAACCAGGGTGGCACGCACTCGGTTCCTAAGTACGAATTGGCACGGGATCTTCTACTGCTCGCTCAGGATGTCAACACCGGGATGTTGGTTCGTCACATTCCTGGTCATCTGAACGTCCTTGCCGACTCCCTGTCCCGACGAGGCAAGGTCATCTCCACCGAGTGGATGCTCCACAGGGCAATGTTCCAGTCGATTTGCGATCTCTAGGGTCATTCCCACATCAATCTCTTTGCGACTCGTTGGAACCATCAGGTGGACACTTTCGTGTCCCTGTGTCCAGAACCTCTGGCTTTTGCTATGGACGCTCTGTCACTCGATTGGAATGGTCTAGTCGGCTACGCCTTCCTGCCGGTTCCGATTCTGTCTCAGGTTCTAGCCAAGATTCGAACCTGCAGTTGTCACATCATTCTGATCGCTCCCGTCGCCTCTGCTGGCAGTGGTTCCGGCACGTCTCCCTCTGCATTGCGACCTTCTTTGCCAAGGTCACCCAAGGAGGTTTCACGTCGACCCGACTTCATTGTGCCTTCACGTATATTTTTTGTCAGGTACTGTCTCCTCCACAGAGGTTTTTCGAGACGAGCAGTGGAGTGCATTTCGTCTTCAAGGAGGCACTCCACTGGTTTAGCCTATGCGGCTAAGTGGAAGGTCTTTTGTCGATGGTGTGTCGATCACTCTGTTGATTATGCCAATCCTTTGATATCACAGACTGTGGAGTTTCTGGTATATCCGTTTGATTCTCGGGGTGTCCAGCCTGTTACCATCAAGGGGTACAGGTCCATGCTTTCGGAGACCTTTTCGAATGTGAGGAAGCGTTGTATCGGCACTAATCCATACCTCTCCAAGCTTGTTTGGCACTTTTCCTTGAAAAGGCCTAGGACTTTGCAGCTTACCCCAAGATGGAATCTTTCTTGGGTGTTGCTTTGCTTGGGGGTGGGGGGCACCATTCGAACCTTTATCCCAGGTGGATATGCGTTTTCTCACATACAAGATGGCTTTTCTGATGGCTTTTGCTTCAGCCAGACGGGTTAGTGAGCTTCACGCCGTCTCGGTTGACCCAACCTTTTTCAGGAGCCCTCCCAACAGTGTTACATTTACCACTGATTGCTCCTTTCTGACCAAAAATCAGATACCAGAAACTACTGCACCTTCGATCTGTATCCGGGCTCTTCCTTCTGTTGAGGGTAACTGCCCTTTGCTCTGTCCGGTTCGTGCTATTCGCATTTATCTCAATCAGACACAACTCATTAGGAAAGGCAGGAAAGGATTTTTTCTGTCTTGTTATTCCTGGTCGACAGATGATCTTTCCTCAATCCATTTCTCGATGGATTTGTCTTGCTATTCGAGCGGCTTATGCACGTCTAGCAACTGGCGATTGTATTACCAATCGTATTTCTGCCCACGAGGTGCGTGCATTGTCTACCACCTGGGCTTATTTTAACTCCGTCAAGTTGTCGGATGTTATGCAGGCAGCCTATTGGAGAAATGCTTCTACTTTCTTCACCTTCTATCTGCGTCAGTTACAGGAGCAGTCGGAAGACCTTTTTGCTTTGGGCCCTCTTTCTTCTGCTCAGGCTGTTGTCTACCCTAGCCATTAGGCTTCTTAGAAGGTCAGTTCCAGCTCTGTGCTGTTACTACCCTTTCTGTCTGTGCATTGCACAGAACCATAAGCCTTATCTCTCATTGTCTTTTACTAATGATTGTGATGTTATGGTTTGATATGGCTACAGACCTCTTCCTCATTCCACGGCTCTAGTGCAATTGGGTTATGTGTGGGTTGGTTATGTGATTCCCTCCATCCTATTGTCTATTCAGCCTGTAGTAAACAATAGTAGGTAGGTTGATAAGAAATTTAAATTTTATAGTAAATTTTCTTTCTTATTATACCTACCACAATTGTTTACATGGAGGCCCTCCGGTCTTCTTATTCAGGTAAGAATCCCTCCTCTCCTCTGATCACATAACTCTAACGTTGGCGGATTCAAAAGAATGAGTCTTGAGCGACGTATGTGCGCACTGGCAAACAGAAGTCATGGAGTTGTACTTGGAGAAGAGCGTCCCCTACTGAATCTGCGCCGGTAGCACTCGACCCAGTTTTGGCTTATTTTTTCTTGGTGCTTTTGCACCACTTTTCTTTCCCAAATCGCTTGGGAAAGATCAAAATAGAGAGTATATTTTCCGAGTTAGGGACTTCCACTGTAGTGCAAGCCTGTAGTAAACAATTATGGTAGGTATAATAAGAAAGGAAATTTACTATAAAATTTAAATGTCCGTTCTAAGACTGCGGGCCTTGGGTACAGTGGCCCTAAGTCCCGTTGGTATAACTTTATTTTCCATGCACTTGTCTAGAAAGAATTTTTGGAGTTCTAGTCTATTGTGCTTTGACACCAAATTGTGGACAGGGTATTTGATGACTGGATTCGCATCGCAAAATGCTAGTCAAAAGTGGCCAAATGCTAACCATTTTTCTTTCATATTTGCCTTTTATTCACTATTTATCATCACTTTTTGAAACCAAGATGGAAACTGCTAATCAAATTTTTAAAAACAAAAAATACCCTGGTGGATCACCTTATTGGCTGTCCGATTCTCTAGATCTACTAGTGTTGGTAAGTCTTCATTGAGTTTCTGGCGCTTGTTTGGGTGGTCTGTCGTTTCGGCTATTTGGATGGTGGTGTTGCTTGTGCTTGAACCCAAGCTGAGGTCACTGAAAGAGCTTCCGGCTGGTACATCTGAAGCCATGTCCACCTTGTAGAGTCTAATAAGTAATATCTATAGAAAAAGTCACTCTGAAGTGCGAGAGGACTCCTAAGGTGGAGATCCTGTATGGATTTGATAACTAATATAATAATTTTAAATTTTTTAAGTCAGTATTTCCAAAATCAGAAAGATTGTCCCCAACTGGCTATGTGTCCACATCCATAATATGGAAACTCTTAATAACAGGGTTTGTGTCAATGTCACCTAAGCGATTTTCCAGACATTTATAATTTTATCCAGGCATTTATCTTTCACTTTCATAAAACTCTCAACTGAGTGGATCTCACCATTCTGCACATTCGTGATACTGACACCCTTGTACTTAATTAATTTGCTTTTATTGTTCGAAGCTTTTATTAGCTTTTGTTAGGAAAGAATTCAGAACTCATATCTTTCCCATCGTGATCATTATTTCTTTCTGTACTGAGACCAGTCTCAGTTTCTTTTAGATTAAACATATTTTATTTGTCTCAAAAAAGGTACAAAAAGGATTGGACAACAAGTGCTTGCCTCTTAGGTAACTCTCCTCTCCTGTTACATATCATTTAACAAATATATATGGGCCATGAGCTGCGAAAAGGGACTTTAGGGGTCAAAAATTCGAAATTGAGTTAGAGTTTCATCTCTACTTTCCGGAAATCGAGGATTCCAACAAAGTTTACTTTAGGTTCATCTCACATTTATAAATGGGTCAACGCGACGTGTAAAGTTGGATGTCCAAGAGCCCCATTACTTGAATCGACCGTTTAACGTTTCAACGTAATACTTATATGATGCATATGTGCAACGTTATCTCTCGTGAAAATGTGAACGTTTAGCGAACAGTAACAAGTTATTTCTTTTTTGAAAAAAATGAAATATTTAAGAGTGAAGGAAGATAACAAACTACCATTTGAGCTTTATTCACCGTGGATGTGGTTCAATTCATGGTGTGAGAGGAGCAATCTGCAAAGAAAGTTTTGAAAAAGATTTGTTTTCCTGAGATGTCAGGTTTTTCATTTTTGTTTATTTTCTGTTCATTTTTTTGTTTTTGTTTTTTGTTGGGGAAGGGTGGGGGGGGGGGGGGGGGGGGGGGGGGGGGTCCGGGGGTGATGCTTTTTGTACGTTTTCGGCGGCTGCTTTCCATGCATCGGCAAATTGAATAAAAAAAATCCATCAACACACGACCCTCCTCACCAATATAACTAGTAAGCTGAAAACAGACAATAATACAGCAAAAAAAAAAAAAAAAAAAAAAAAAAAAAAGAAGAAGAAACGGGACCAACAGAAATTTTACAGTGCTATCTCCAATAATGGCAATATGGACCCAACGTGCACAACGTCGGAAAGGCATCAGAGCATGGATGACAAATTTGTCTCGAGAGAACTACAGTTCGTGGAGAGTGGACTGTAACTAAATCACCCACGGAGTAAAGTTATCACCCAAATTATCACTTTCAAATTCTGTACATATGGACATAAAACACAAGCAATGTTTCAGCTAACCCGTCCATTGGCTGGAACTTTGCTTGTGATTGTGATGGTTATGCTTTCCAATAAATGTGTAATTATTGCTCGGGTGGAATCTCCACTCTGCGGGTGATTTAATGATAATACACTCTCCACGTACTGTAACACCGAATCTCCAACCAACGGTAGTGCTTACTCACTCCCACTGCCGTCCAGCCAGCGTGATATGTTATGCCTATAACATATCCCGTCCAAATTAATGACGACTTCAGGAAAACAATTCTTTGAGATTTATTCATGGATGGATTCACATACAACACTACTGCATTAAAAATTCCCCCTGATAATTTCGTGGTAAAATTTTATTATTCTCTATGCAGTACCAGTGACTCTTAGGTCTTCATTTGCACAGCTCTGCATAGAGAATTATCTAAATGTACCACCCTAGCATACTATACATACATTCGTTCGTATATTTTGCCCCCCCCCACCCCCCCCCCCCCCAATTAAAAATCCTGTCTACGCTAGTGAGTATTTATCCTCCCCCCCCCTCATGCGCATAAGGCCTATTCTCTGACCACTATTAAAATTATTAAACAAATACAGGCTGGGTTTTTGTTTGTTTTTTGCTAAATATTAATGTGTTACCCCATTAATTTTAAATTGTTATTTTCTCTTATTTTTTGTCCCCTAGCAAGCTTTAGATTAACTGATATTCACAAGACAAAGACATGATTTTCTGAGTGTCATTTATGCAAAGCACGTATTTCGGTTTTGAATTTAAACACCAAATGCTTACAAAATCTCGTTTTCAATTTCTAAGCACCTCTGAAGTGCAAGGATTACATGCAAAAGTGTTTTGTCTCGTCAGTTTGTAGTTCAATTCCGGAACATGTTGAGATATTCAGTTGCTCCAAAACACAACTTCGTGTGGAATTTCTAAACGCATTTAGTTGTGGTGAAGCGTAACTCTAAAATGCGTCTCGATTTTAAACATAACATTGAAACACGTTTGGGTCTAGACATGTAGGCCCTATGTAATTCGTGGGGCGGGCCATCCAACCGAACAATTTCAATTTTAAAATGTCTTGGAAATCAAATGTAGATTCAGACAAGACCAATGTGAGTTTCTTCGAAAGTTGCCTGAGTGTCATTAGTCTCAATCTTTGCCGGGAGGGGTTATCAAGCTCAGTATGTTTGACCGCATGTTGGGGTATGTGTATCAATCTCAAAACTTCTTCCCGTGGGCCTCCCACAATATAAAAGTCTGCATGTCCACCTGTGTAGATTGTTCTCCTCCACCTGTCTCCATTGGTAAAATAGGACTTGGTAACCAATGCCACTGGGTGCCATATGAGACTTCTATAGAAGAAACCTAAAATGGTGTCTGATATATACTGTCACAAGTTTTACTCCCTTTGTCGGGAGAGGCTGTTATAGGCCACAAATAGGTCATATATCCCTTTATTCGATGAGAAAAACTGAAACAAATGATGAGAAAAACTGAAACAAATATTCCCAGAGCAGTCAGGTAACCTTAGGGCCGTATTTAAGAATGGGTAGACTGGGCGGACGCACAGGGCCTCACATTTGAAAGAGCGCCCACATTTGGCAGGGAATTTTGTCATATTGTTCAAATACCCATTTTCCTGTTGAAATGCTCCACATTTTGGAGCTCAGAATGCCATTCAGAAACTTCCTGAGAGCCTCCAGAAATCCAAATTTACCCGGGTAACCCCCCCCCCCCAAGACTCCAATTATGCCAGCCGTCGGCCAGACCACTTCGGGATCTGGATGTTATGAGTGTAAGAAAAAATTGAGCTTCTACTCAAGGCTGCCCAGGCTACCCATATTTCTGAAACCTGACGTCTCTGGACAGGTTTGTTTCTGTTTTGTTTTGTTTTTTGTTTTTTTGTTTTGTTTTTGTTTTTTGTTTTTTGTTTTTTTTTTGGGGGGGGGGGGGGGAAGGGGGTTCACCGACACTTACTTTAAAGTTAGAAACAATGTGTGGGAATGAGCAATCGTGTATCTCATCTTGGTGACAACATTTCTTCTATTAATTTCTCAGTATCAACCAATAAATACATGTAGTTGAAAAAAATTGGAGGCGTTATGATTTTTCAGTAAGCATATTTGTCGGAGGCTCTAAACACGAATCTGTAAGTGGGTCGAGGAGTCAGGATCAACCAATGCATGCATACATGCACAGAGAGGCACCTGTAAGATTTTGTTGCCTAGGTAAAACGTTGGCTGACAAACGCCATCATTTTCTTTGAAATGAAATGGTATGAAAAGAAATCTTGAAGACAACAACATAATTTTAGGCAAAAACTGATTTATTTATTTGAGCTTCCATTAATAAATTATCTTGGAAGTACAATGTACTGAAAGACTGTCTTCCCAATTCTAAATGTTGTTGCCATTCAGTACTTTTTGACACCTCTTTTTGCAGAATCACAATTCACATGTAGAGTCAAAACTCGAAGTTTACGGGACTGACCTATAACTTCAACTTATCCCGGTCTTCGAGTTATGCACTTCAGATGTATTTGAGGGATTTGGAAGCCTTGAACACAAGAACACAGAAACTTGTAATCTGGACAATGGAACCACCTCCACACCTCCTAGAAAATAAATTTTGAACAGCGACAGTCTATATTTCCTGGGAGGGGTGGAGGGGGACTGCTAATCCCTGATTGCTAGGACCAATTGCCAACTTCGAGTTATCCCATATATTCGAATCATCTGATTTCGAGTCATCTACTTCCGACTGTAGTTTTTCAAGACAACTCCCATTCCCAACCAACTCTCGCTAGTTCCAGGAGAAAAGAGATCAGTGAAAAAGACATGCAAAAATCCTAAACAAGCAAACAAAAACAATACTGTGCAAAATAAGTTATTTTACACGATAACGTGGAAGTATTGTTTTTGTTTTTGTCTCTCGGTATTCCCAGGGGAGGGAGGGAGGGGGTGGATCAGTTGCAAAAAAAAAATAAAAACACGATTTGTTGGGAGAGGTGGGTGGATAAAAACTGCAAGGTACAGGGTCAGGGGGGAGAGGGGGTCCGCCGAGGTCGAAGCATTTTTTTCAAATCTACTTTTTTTTACATTCAGTAATAGAAGACTTTTGAGCATTGTCATGCATGTCGTTAGTGGTCATTTAAGAACATGACAGTTTCATTTACCTTGAAGGACATTTTTTTGATGGTTATCGTACATAAAGATTGAGTCAGCACTTTTTAACACTGTAGGCAATGGGAAAAACTTTAAAAAATCTTCTTTTCCAGATCCAGCAGGCAGAATCTTTTTATATTTGGTATGCAACATTGTAGGGTGGATCTGATTCAAGTTTGTTCAAATCGGCCCCCTGGGTTCACATTTGGGCTCAGTATAGGAGCCCAAATTTCAAACTTAGTGCATTTCAGGCAAATTTCTTAAAAAATCTTCTTCACCAGATCCAGCAGGCAGAATCTTTTGATATTTGGTATGCAACATTGTGCGGTGGATCTGATTCAAGTTTGTTCAAATCGGCCCCCTGGATTCATATTTGGGCTCAGTATAGGAGCCCACATTTGAACTTACTGCATTTCAGGCAAATTTCATTGAAAATCTTCTTCTCAAGATCCAGCAGGCAGAATCTTTTGATATTGGGTATGCAACATTGTGGGGTGGATCTGATTGAAGTTTGTTCAAATCGGCTTCCTGGGTTTATATTTGGGCTCAGTATAGGAGCCCAAATTTGAACTTAGTGCTTTTCAGGCAAATTTCTTTAAAAATCTTCTCCAGATCCAGCAGGCAGAATCTTTTGATATTTGGTATGCAACATTGTGGGGTGGATCTGATTCTATTTTGTTCAAATCGGCTCCCTAGATTCATATTTGGGCTCACTATAGAAGCTCGAATTCGAACTTAGTGCATTTCAGGCAAATTTCTTAAAAAATCTTCTCCAGATTCTGCAGGCAGAATCTTTTGATATTTGGTATGCAACATTGTGGGGTGGATCTGATTCCAGTTTGTTCAAATCGGCCACCTGGATTCATATTTGGGCTCACTATAGAAGCCCAAATTCAAACTTAGTGCATTTCAGGCAAATTTCTTCAAAAATCTTCTCCAGATCCAGCAGGCAGCATCTTGTGATATTTGGTATGCAACATTGTGGGGTGGATCTGATTCAAGTTTGTTCAAATCGGCCCCCTGGGTTTATATTTGGGCTCAGTATAGAAGCCCAAATTTGAACTTAGTGCATTTCAGGCAAATTTCTTTGAAAATCTTCTTCTCAAGATCCAGCAGGCAGAATCTTGTGACATTTGGTATGCAGCATCCTTAGGGGGGGTGAGATTCAAGTTTGTTCAAGCCATGACCCAAGGTCCATATTTGGGCTCACTGTGGGAGCTTGAATTGTAACTTTGTTCGAAATGAGGAATTTTCTTAAAAAATCTTCTTCTTCAGATCCAGCAGTCGAAATGGTTTGATATGTGGTGAGTAGCATCCTTGGGGGAGGGGGATTCAAGTGTGTTAAAGCCAAGTCCATGGGTCCATATTTGGGCTCCCTGTGGGAGCCCAAATTATAACTTAGTCAATATGAGGAATTTTTCTTTAAAAATCTTCTTCTTCAGATTCAGCAGTTGGAATGTTTTGATATTTGGCATGGAGCACCCTTAGGGGGCTGAGATTCAAGTTTGTTCAAGCCAAGTCCCTTGGTTCATATTTGGGCTCACTATGGGAGCCTGAATGACAACTTAGTTCAAAATGAGGAATTTTCTTTAAAAATCTTCAGATCCAGCAGATGAATGCTTTTGATATTTTTTTATGCAGCATCCTTAGGGGGGTAAGATTCAAGTTTGTTCAAGCCATGTCCCTAGGTCCATATTTGGACTGATTGTGGGAGCTCGAATTGTAACTTGGTTCAAAATGAGGAATTTTCTTTAAAAATCTTCTTCTTCAGATCCAGCAGTCGGAATGTTTTGATATTTGGTGTGCGGAATCCTTAGGGGTGTGAGTTTCAGGTTTGTTAAAGCCAAGTCCCTGGGTTCATATATGGGCTCCCTGTGGGAGCCCGAATTATGACTTAGTTCAATATGAGGAATATTCTTTAAAAATCTTTTTTAAGATCCACTGGTCAGAATATTTGGATATTTGGTTTCAGCTTTTCTTTGGAGGAGCAGATGCAACTTGTGGAAATCAATTCTCTGGGTTGATTTTTAGGCTACCATGTCAGGTGAGTGCCCTCAGGCCCCCTGGGGCCTCTTGTTTTTTAACTTTCTACTTCTTTGAAATGCAAATCCCTTCTTAAAACGAGTTTGGGAAAATGGTATACATTATTGGTCCCAGCAACAATTACCAGAACCGAGAAATGTTTCTCGAACAGCTTCGAAGGAAAGTTTTGAAAGATACTTGAATTTTGTCATTTTTAAGAATTTTGTTAACCCTTTACCCAACGTAATGGCCAAAACCGGCCAGCGCTATTCTCAAAAATCGCCAATTAATTTTCATTATTTTTTCATTTTTTGTCTCAAAAACATAGGTTATGACCCCCTCGTTGGAACGAGCTTGTTGAGCTCGTTCCAACGAGGGGTCATAACCTATGTTTTTGAGACAAAAAATGAAAAAAAATTAGTTATTCAAGAATTTTTCTTGCAAGTGTCGTCTGCTTTTCAGGTTAGGTAAAGGGTTAAATAAATATAGTCGAGTTGTATCACGATCACAAAATTAATAAGGCTCCAATTGAAAGAAAAACTGACTCAATTGTGAGCTACCTAAGTTGACCAGTAGCAGGGGCGGCGCTAGAAACTCTGGCATGGGGGGGGGAGGGGGGCGGAATTAAAGGACATGACATGCTCCCATGGGTGAGGGGGTGTGGGTAGAGGTGCATATCAATAATTTTTAAGGCAGAAGCAATCCTTGAAGATTTTTTATTGAAGGGTTTTATTTTTATTTATTTATTTATTTATTTATTTATTTATTTATTTGTTTAAATTATTTTTATTTTTTTTTTGGGGGGGGGGGGGTGGTGAGGTGATTCAATTCTTCTCAAGCTCCCAGATCTCTCCTCCCAGATAAAAAAAAGAAAACAGACAAAAAATTGTGCTTTCGGACTATTCTGGTGGCTTTTAAAGGTTTACACAGTTTTTGAACGTTGAAAATAATGAGGTAGGGCCTACGATCCATATTTTGAGGGTAAGATTCACAAACTGTGTAGCCTAACTGCATTTGAATTTCGAGTTTATAGGCCTAATTCTTTACTGAATAAGTTCATCGACTGGGTGTGTATGGGAATAGCAAAAAAAAAAAAAAGCGGAGTCAATGTTTGTGTGAGAGAGGGTACGTGTGAATGTGTTTGTGATGAATGGGAGAAAGGCTGGCAAAATCTATGTTTGGGGACCGGGTAAAATTTTAATGCCCTTCACCTCACCCCCACCCGTAGCATCGACACTGGTCACAAGTTACTGCGCATGACATGGGGTGTTGTGGCTTTTGAGGTTGTAAAGAATGTAGGCTGTGGACATGCTGTAGCCAGAGCTGCAGAAAATAAATCACGTTCAATTTCACAGTCCAACTATGCTGTTAGAAAATAGAACACCGCAAGGCTTTGTCAATGTCAGTAGTATGATCTGGTGACGTAGAGTAGAACTTGAATACAGAACAGACAACTTCAGTCATTTTTACGCCACACGGGAACTTCAAATAAAAACAACAACAACAGAAAAAACGTTCCAACGTTAAAAATCATTTTGTTCCAGGCACCTAAAATTTGTAACTTGTTTTCAGAAGGATTAGCGCACGAACATGATGAATTCATGTAAGAACAAGTGATGGAAACAAAGATGATTTTGAAACCTGAGTTCTCGGCAACTTTCTTTTCGATGTCAATGGTTTAAAAATAGAATCACTCGTTGATGTAAACAATTCAGCGAGTGCGAAACGTCGTTTAAACAGGTCAAACCAAACAGAGTGAAGCGAAAAATCAGTCGTTTCACATCTGCTGACAGCCCTTCGAACTCTCTTGGAAAACAATGAAATCGGTGTGTTTTTGTCAATATATCTTTTGTGGGTGTTAACTTTCATCGGAAAATGCTGTGTGCCTCGAAGTTTTATCACATTAATGTCATTGATTAATAGGAAACATGTAAAGTCATATGGAAACAACCAAACAATTGGATACGCCTGATGCTGGTTTGCTACACAGTAGACAACACGTCTTCTTGAAAGTCAAGAACGCATTTCGCACTGTCGCCTCGGCTATTTCGTTGGCAAAGAACTGTTCAATTCATCAGAATTCAAGAGGATGTTTTGAGAGTCTGATTCTATCTCTGATAAAAAACATTTATTTAGTTATAGTAACCAGTTTTAATTTATTAAATACATCAAATCAGTGCGTTCCTCGTATGGAAAGAAAAAAATAAAAAGCCGCGTGTGTTTATAAAACTTATTTGATCACGCCCACAATTTTTACGTCGTTTGTTTTTGACGTCTTTCTCTGTTTTCATTGGATATCCTGTAAGGTCCCTTTTCGCAGCTCACGGCCCATATATATCACATGACAGCAGTCCTGTAATTTAAAGAAATGTAATACAAAAAAAAACTAGAATTGAGTAGTTATTTTTACAGAAAGAAGAAAGGAAAGGGGGGGGGGGGGGGGGGGGTGCTGTCATGTCCCATTCCATGCTAATTTTGGCTCAGTCAAATAATAGTGATCGTGACAAAGGAAATAATTATCAGTTGCGAGTAAAGTTTCAGAGGGTACACGTCGTACCATAAACTATGAATTTGTCCTTCACCACGATGCCCACATCACTATCAGCCGCCAAGAAAACCATCTTTGGGGTCCATTCTATGCGTGACGAGCACAAATGATCATTTTGCTCACCCTGTTGCTGCTCCAGAATACTTAGCATTAGATATATTTTTTAACCCTTTACCCAACGCAGATGATATCAAAGTTTATTATTTTAAATATCATTTTTTCAAATTTTTCAAAAAATTTCAACAAAACCATATCATGTGACCCTCGTTGGAACGAGCTCGACGAGCTCGTTCCAACGAGGGGTCACATGATATGGTTTTGTTGAATTTTTTTTGAAAAATAATCATTTTTTCAACTGCTGAATTTGCATATTACGCGGGCGGATGCGGCCGATTCGTTGGGTAAAGGGTTAACAGCCTTAATATGAGTACATTTGCTTGGTTTGGCAGATGCATGTCTCCATATAAAGGAATATCAACCAAATTTATATTGAAATTCACCAATTCACACATTAGTTGAAGTCTAGGAATAATAAACTGTTGACAATAGAAAAAATAATGTTTCACGTCTTCCACAACCTCGCCACACTGTCAAAATGGCAAATTTGCAATGTAATTTAGAAGCTTGTCACTGTTTAGGTCACTGCAGCCGCATCTGATTTTACTGTGAAGTATATTTAATTTCCTCTTGCCATTACTAAAATATGGTGGTGGTTTTAACAACTTCATCAGATATCATTGTTTTGAAAGTGGTGATTGACGGTAATTTTCTTATTGCTTCTGGTAATTTATTCCATGAGTCTACACAAGATTGGTAAAAGGAACGCTTGAACAACTCGGTCCATGCCTTATACATTACAAGGTTGGAAGAATTTCATAAACTATAATGAGAAATGTTCTCGAACCTGGGAAGCAGCAACTCAGCCAGAAATTCCAGTGAAGAATGATTAACAATTTTGTAAAAGGTACACATTTTTAGCTGCGACGAGCAGCTCTATATGTGGTAATGTCGGTCGGTCTGTCTCCAACGAGTTTCAAAAACACCATAACTCCTAAAATACTTGATGGAATGACACCATACTTGGTATGCGAGTGTATCTTCATGATGTCTACACCCTCTCAATAGTGCATGTCATTCGGATAATTTCTGTCACATTTATGGACTTGTCCACCAACAAGTTTTTTGTCACCAACGAGTTTTAAAACATTGGCACTGCATGAATCGTCGCAGCTTCAGCACTGTGACAGTGCTTCTAGTTTGTATATGTCTTCTTTCTCCGAGCGTCTGCCATCCAAGCTCTAGTAACAACCGTTTGGGAGAGGTGGATCTTGTCAGTCCTGTTATAATGCAGGCCGCGTCGTAATGAATATCATCCAACTGTTACATTAGATGCTGTGCAGAATGCCCGCACCAGACAGGGCTTGTATATTCTAATATAGGAAGTATGTAAGCCAAGTAGATTTTTTTCAAGGGTTTACGACCAAACAAAAATTTTAGTTTTCTTAATTATGAAATTCTAGAACTAGCTCTTTTACAGATTTGTTCAATGTGATTATCCCATGATAAATTGGATTGGATATTTAAACCAAGATGTTTGTGTGTGTGAACAAACGAGAGAGATTCATGTGCAAAATGTAAATCTGGATATGTTATATATCTCTTTTAAGTGTAAACAAGATTGTTTGTGTTTTCTTTGCATTAAAGCTTACAAGCCATGTGTCAGCCCACTGAATAAGTTTCACTATGTCAAGATTAATGTTAGTCTCAAGATCTTGAATTTGCTCCTGGCTGTTCGTAAAACATGTGTCGTCTGCAAACAACCTAGTAATTGACTCAATCGTATCAGCTATATCATTTATATAAACTAAGAATAAAAGGGGGGCCTAACACCGAGCCTTGTGGCACACCATACTTTACATATACATTCTCTGAAAAGTTACCATTTTCTTGGATTCATTGTTTCCGGTTGCTTAAATAACTGTGGAACCAAGACAAGAGAGGGCCAGACATGTCATATTGTTTTAGTTTGAATAATATTCCATGGTGCCACACTCTTTCGAATGTTTTTGATATATTACAAAACACTCCACATGTTATAAGATTTTTATCAACTGCATTGCAAAGACTGTGATATATTTCTATAAGTTGAAAAACTGTACTGTTCTTCAGAAAGAATCCAGGCTGGAATTTATAAAAAAAAAAAGTTATTATCGGAGAAAAACGTATGCAGTTCTTTGAATACTATTTTTTCCTTGACTTTGCCCAAACAAGACAGTAGAGAAATTGGCCAGTAATTGCTGGGATTGAAACGTTATTTTTTTATACAGTGGGATAACATTCGCAAGTTTCCTGTCATCTGGGAATGTGCATGTACTTAAGGACTTACCGAACAGAAGAAAAAAAATGGTCTAGAAATAGTATATTTGGTTTCTTATAACATTCTGTGGCTGATGCCATCATGTCCATTGGCTTTCTTTAGGGTTAGCCCGCTTAAGTTAGAGATTACATCTTTTTCGGTAAATGTAATTTGGCTACAATTTTTCGAACACCGACGTTTGAAACATGGAAATGTGTGATTTACTTGATCAAGTTTACTGTTGTCTATGAAAGTCGTGTTTAGGAGATTAGCTTTACCTATGTAATCATCAATTATTTCATGTTTAGATTGCAATGTGTGATAAAGTGGTGGAATGCTAGTTTCGGGATAAAGGCATTAAGGAATCCTTTCTATCAAAATTGTTTGGGATCCGGACTCAATGACAGTGATTCGTCAACTTTGCTCATGTATTTTATCATTTGCAAATTTTTTGATGTTATTAACTTTATTTCTAAGTGATTTGTATGTTTGCCCACTGTCCGGGATATTATGTTTCATAGCATTTCTCCTAGCACAATCTCTGACGGATTTCCCTACGTATTATGCTATCAAACCACGGTCTATCATTTTTTTTAGCTCAACTTCACAAAGTCAAGCTGAACTATTGCCATCACTTCTCGTCCATCGGCGTACATACGTACGTTAGTATGTCAGTACGTACATCCACAATATCCTTTGGCACACCTCACAGGTCGCATTTATGGTCAGATCGCTTTGAAACTTGATATGCTTGTTTGGGGAGACCTCTAGATGGGAGCTATCGACTTTCTTCAGTTTCCGTCAAAAGATGTTGCCGCGGACAACGCTCTTAGAACTTAGTTTAGTCAAACCTCAATATTTCCCCTTTGGCACACCCTACAGGGCACATTTATGATTGGATTGCTTTGAAACCTGGTATGCTTGTTTGGGGAGACATCTAGATGAGAGCTATCGATTTTCTTCAATTTCCGTCAAAAAATGTTGCCGTGGCCAATGTTCGTAGAACAAAGTTTAGTCAGAAGACCTCAATATTTCCCTTTGGCACACCCTACAGGGCACATTTATGATCGGATTGCTTTGAAACCTGGCATGCTTTATTTGGGGTAACCTCTAGATGGGAGCTATCAATTTTCTTCAATTTCCGTCCAAAAATGTTGCCGCGGCCAACGTTCTTAGAACTTAGTCTAGTCAGACCACAATATTTACCTTTGGCACACCCTACAGGACACATTTATGATTGGATTGCTTTGAAACCTGGTATGCTTGTTTAGGGTGACCTCTAGATGGGAACTAACGATTGTTTTCCATTTCCATCAAAAAATATTGCCGCGGCCAACGTTCTTAGAACTTAGTTTAGTCAGAAGACCTCAATATTTCCCTTTGGCACACCCTACAGGACACATTTATGATCGGATTGCTTTGAAACCTGGCATGCTTGTTTGGGGTGACCTCTAGATGGGAGCTATCAATTTTCTTCCATTTCTGTCAAAAAATGTTGCCACGGCCAACGTTCTTAGTTTTGTCAGACCTCAATATTTCCCTTTGGCACACCCTACAGGGCACTTTTATGATCGGATTGCTTTGAAACCTGGTATGCTTGTTTGGGGAGACCTCTAGATGGGAGCTATCAATTTTCGTCAATTTCCTTAAAAAAAATGTTGCCGTGGCCAACGTTCTTAGAACTTAGTTTAGTCAAACCTCAATATTTCCCTTTGGCACACCCTACAGGGCACATTTATGATCGGATTGCTTTGAAACCTGGCATGCTTTATTTGGGGTAACCTCTAGATGGTAGCTATCGATTTTCTTCAATTTCCGTCTAAAAATGTTGCCGCGGCCAACGTTCTTAGAACTTAGTTTAGTCAGACCACAATATTTCCCTTTGACACACCATACAGGACACATTTATGATTGAATTGCTTTGAAACCTTGCATGCTTATTTTGGGTGACCTCTAGATGAGAGCTATCGATTTTCTTCAATTTCCTTCAAAAAATGTTGCCACTGCCAACGTTCTTAGAACTTAGTTTAGTCAAACCTCAATATTTCCCTTTAGCACACCATACAAGGCACATTTATGATTGGATTGCTTTGAAACCTAGCATGCTTGTATTGGGTGACCTCTAGATAGGAGCTATCGATTTTCTTCAATTTCCGTCAAAAAATGTTGCCACGGCTAACGTTCTTAGAGCTTAGTTCAGTCAGACCTCAATATTTCCCTTTGGCACACCCTACAGTGCACATTTTTGATCAGATTGCTTTGATACCTGGTATGCTTATTTGGGGAGACCTCTAGATGGGTGCTATCGATTTTCTCCTATTTCCTTCAAAAAATGTTGCCGCGGCCAACGTTCTTAGAACTTAGTTTAGTCAAACCTCAATATTTCCCTTTGGCACACCCTACAGAGCCCATTTATGATTGGATTGCTTTGAAACCTGGTATGCTTGTTTGGGGAGACCTCCAGATGGGAGCTATCGATTTTCTTCAATTTCCGTCAAAAAATGTTGCCGCGGCCAACGTTCGTAGAACTAAGTTTAGTCAGAAGACCTCAATATTTCCCTTTGGCACACCTTACAGGGCACATTTATGATCGGATTGCTTTGAAATCTGGCATGCTTTATTTGGGGTAACCTCTAGATGGGAGCTATCGATTTTCTTCAATTTCCATCAAAAAATGCTGCCGTGGCGAACGTTCTTAGAACTTAGTTTAGTCAGACCACAATATTTCCCTTTGACACACCCTACAGGACACATTTATGATTGGATTGCTTTGAAACCTGGTATGCTTGTTTAGGGTGACCTCTAGATGGCAGCTGTCGATAGTTTTCCATTTCCGTCAAAAAATGTTGCCGCGGCCAACGTTCTTAGATCTTAGTTTAGTCAGAAGACCTCAATATTTCCCTTTGGCACACCCTACAGGGCACATTTATGATCGGATTGTTTTGAAACCTGGCATGCTTGTTTGGGGTGGCCTCTAGATGGGAGCTATCGATTTTCTTCAATTTCCGTCAAAAAATGTTGCCTTGGCCAACGTTATTAGTTTAGTCAGACCTCCCTTTGGCACACCCTACAGCAGGGCACATTTATGATCGGATTGCTTTGAAACCTGGTATGCTTCTTTGGGAAGACCTCTAGATGGGAGCTATCGATTTTTTTTAATTTCTGTCGAAAAATGTTGCCGCTGCCAACGTTCTTAGAACTTAGTTTAGTCAGACCTCAATATTTCCCTTTGGCACATCCTACAGGGCTCATTTATGATTGGATTGCTTTGAAACCTGGTATTCTTGTTTGGGGAGACCTCTAGATGGGAGCTATCGATTTTCTTCAATTTCCGTCAAAAAATGTTGCCGAGGCCAACGTTTCGTAGAACTAAGTTTAGTCAGAAGACCTCAATATTTCCCTTTGGCACACCTTACAGGGCACATTTATGATCGGATTGCTCTGAAACCTGGCATGCTTGTTTGGGAGACCTCTAGATGGGTGCTATCGATTTTCTTCCATTTCCTTCAAAAAATGTTGCCGTGGCCAACGTTCTTAGAACTTAGTTTAGTCAAACCTCAATATTTCCCTTTGGCACACCCTACAGGGCACATTTATGATCGGATTGCTTTGAAACCTGGCATGCTTTATTTGGGGTAACCTCTAGATGGGAGCTATCGATTTTCTTCAATTTCCGTCAAAAAATGTTGCCGCGGCCAACATTCTTAGAACTTAGTTTAGTCAGACCACAATATTTCCCTTTGACACACCCTACAGGGCACATATATTGCTTTGAAACCTGGCATGCTTGTTTGGGGACACATCTAGATGGGTGCTACCGATTTTCTTCCATTTCCTTCAAAAAATGTTGCTGCAGCCAACGTTCTTAGAACTTAGTTTAGTCAAACCTCAATATTTCCCTTTGGCACACCCTACAAGGCACATTTATGATTGGATTGCTTTGAAACCTAGCATGCTTGTTTTGGGTGACCTCTAGATGGGAGCTATCGATTTTCTTCAATTTCCGTCAAAAAATGTTGCCACAGCCAACATTCTTAGAGCTTAGTTTAGTCAGACCTCAATATTTCCCTTTGGCACACCCTACAGGGCACATTTATGATCTGATTGCTTTGATACCTGGTTTGCTTATTTGCAGAGACCTCTAGATGGGTGCTATCGATTTTCTGCCATTTCCTTCAAAAAATGTTGCCGCGGCCAACATTCTTAGAACTTAGTTTAGTCAAACCTCAATATTTCCCTTTGGCACACCCTACAGGGCCCATTTATGATTGGATTGCTTTGAAACCTGGTATGCTTGTTTGGGGAGACGTCTAGATGGGAGCTATCGATTTTCTTCAATTTCCGTGAAAAAATGTTGCCGCAGCCAACGTTCGTAGAACTAAGTTTAGTCAGAAGACCTCAATATTTCCCTTTGGCACACCTTACAGGGCACATTTATGATCGGATTTCTTTGAAACATGGCATGCTTTATTTGGGGTAACCTCTAGATGGGAGCTATCGATTTTCTTCAATTTCCATCAAAAAAGTTGCTGTGGCGAAGTTCTTAGAACTTAGTCAGACCACAATATTTCCCTTTGACACACCCTACAGGACACATTTATGATTGGATTGCTTTGACACCTGGTATGCTTGTTTAGGGTGACCTCTAGATGGGAGCTATCGATTGTTTTCCATTTCCGTCAAAAAATGTTGCCACGGCCAACGTTCTTAGAACTTAGTTTAGTCAGAAGACCTCAATATTTCCCTTTGGCACACCCTACAGGGCATATTTATGATCGGATTGCTTTGAAACCTGGCATGCTTGTTTGGGGTGGCCTCTAAATGGGAGCTATCGATTTTCTTCCATTTCCGTCAAAAAATGTTGCCATGGCCAACGTTATTAGTTTAGTCAGACCTCCCTTTGGCACACCCTACAGAGCACATTTATGATCGGATTGCTTTGAAACCTAGCATGCTTGTTTGGGGTGACCTCTAGATGGGAGCTATCGATTTTCTTCAATTGCCGTCAAAAAATGTTGCCACGGCCAACGTTCTTAGAGCTTAGTTTAGTCAGACCTCAATATTTCCTTTTGGCACACCCTACAGGGCCCATTTATGATTGGATTGCTTTGAAACCTGGTACGTTTGTTTGGGGAGACCTCTAGATGGGAGCTATCGATTTTCTTCAATTTCCGTCAAAAAATGTTCCTGCGGCCAACGTTCGTAGAACTAAGTTTAGTCAGAAGACCTCAATATTTCCCTTTGGCACACCCTACAGGGCACATTTATGATCGGATTGCTTTGAAACCTGGCATGCTTTATTTGGGGTAACCTCTAGATGGGAGCTATCGATTTTCTTCAATTTCCATCAAAAAATGTTGCCGTAGCCAACGTTCTTAGAACTTAGTTTAGTCAGACCACAATATTTCCCTTTGACACACCCTACAGGACACATTTATGATTGGATTACTTTGAAACCTGGTATGCTTGTTTAGGGTGACCTCTAGATGGGAGCTATCGATTGTTTTCCATTTCTGTCAAAAAATGTTGCCACGGCCAACATTCTTCGAACTTAGTTAGTCAGAAGACCTCAATATTTCCCTTTGGCACACCCTACAGGGCACATTGATGATCGGATTGCTTTGAAACCTGGCATGCTTGTTTGGGGTGGCCTCTAGATGGGAGCTATCGATTTTCTTCCATTTCCGTCAAAAAATGTTGTCATGGCCAACGTTCTTAGTTTAGTCAGACCTCCCTTTGGCACACCCAACAGGGCACATTTATGATCGGATTGCTTTGAAACCTGGTATGCTTGTTTGGGAAGACCTCTAGATGGGAGCTATAGATTTTCTTCAATTTCCGTCGAAAAATGTTGCCGCTGCCAACTTTCTTAGCACTTAGTTTAGTCAGACCTCAATATTTCCCTTTGGCACACCCTACAGGGCACATATATGATCGGATTGCTTTGAAATCTGGCATACTTGTTTGGGAAGACCTCTAGATGGGTGCTATCGATTTTCAACGATCTTTGAACTTAGTTTAAACAGGCATCAATATATTCCTTTGGCATGCCCTGCAGGACACATTTATGATCAGATTGGTGTGAAACTTTGTGTGCTTGTTTGGGGTTACCTCTAGATGGGAGCTATCGATTTTCTTCCATTTCCTTCAAAAAATGTTGCCGTGGCCAACGTTCTTAGAACTTAGTTTAGTCAAACCTCAATATTTCCCTTTGGCACACCCTATAGGGCACATTTATGATCGGATTGCTTTGAAACCTGGCATGCTTTATTTGTGGTAACCTCTAGATGGGAGCTATCAATTTTCTTCAATTTCCGTCAAAAAATGTTGCCGCGGCCAACGTTCTTAGAACTTAATTTAGTCAGACCTCAATATTTCCCTTTGGCACACCCTACAGGGCACATTTATGATCGGATTGCTTTGAAACCTTGCATGTTTATTTGGGGTGACCTCTAGATGGGAGCTATCGATTTTTCTTCCATTTCCGTCCCTAAAAAATGTTGCCGCTGGCAACGATCTTTGAACTTAGTTTAGACAGGCATCAGTATATTCCTTTGGCATGCCCTATAGGTCACATTTATGATCAGATCGGTGTGAAACTTTGTATGCTTGTTTGGGGTTACCTCTAGATGGGAGCTATCTATTTTCTTTGATTTCTGTCAAAAAATGTTGCCACTGGCAATGACCTTCAATGAAATTAGTAAAAACAAAAAAGTGCAGTTAAGCATCAATATTTCCCTTTGACACACCCTGCAGGGCACATTTATGATTGGATCGCTTGCAAACTTGGTATGCTTGTGTGGGGTGGCATCTGTATGGGAGCTGTCAATTTTCTTCCATTTCTGTTAAAAAAATGTGGTCGCTGACCTTTCAACTTAGTTTAGTTAGACCTCAATATTTCCCTTTAACACACCCTTCAGGGCACATTTATGATCAGATCAGTTTGAAGTTTGGTAAATGTGTTCGCGGTGACCTCCAGATGTGAGTTATTGCTTTTTTTAACTTTGGCGAAGCCAAATTTGAGGTATTGTCATGGCCCGTCGTCCGTCCGTCTGTCACGCCATTCACACGGCTCGGGCTAGAGGCCGCATTTATGAACCGATCTTTACAAAACTTCTTGGGTACCTTTGTTATCACCGTGAAATGAGAACGAGTGTTTTTAGGTCCGGTTTGAAATTCAAGATGGCCTCTGGCAGCTATTTTGTACAAAATTAGATGCAATCAGATTTTTGCGCAGAACTTCCATATGAAAGCTCTGATTTGAATAATTTTTTGTATGAATGTTTAGTACCATGGGATACATCACCTATAATACGAGTTTTTTTCTCGTGTGTAAATTATGGAAATTAGACTAACTTTGATTTATTTAGTGTTACTTCCAGCACTGTAAGTGCAAATGCCAATACGGCTCAGGCTAGAGGCCGTATTTATGAACCGATCGTTACGAAACTTCTTGGGTACCTTTGTTATCACTGTGGGACGAGAACGAGTGTTTTGGGGTTCGGTCTGAAATTCAAGATGGCCGCTGGCAGCCATTTTGTACAAAATTAGGTGCAATCAGATTTTTGCGCAGAACTTCCATATGAAAGCGCTGATTTGAATAATTTTTTGTGTGAATGTTTAGTACCGTGGGATACATTACATATAATACAGATTTTTTTCTCGTGCATAAATTATGCCAATTAGACTAACTTTGATCTATTGAATGTTACTTTCTGCACTGTAACTGCAAATGCCAATACGGCTCGGGCTAGAGGCCGTATTTATGAACCGATCTTTACGAAACTTCTTGGGTACCTTTGTTATCACCGTGGGACGAGAACGAGTGGTTTTGGGTGCGATCCAAAATTCAAGATGGCCACCAGCCGACATTTTGTACTTAGTGCAATCAGTTTTTTGTACAGAACTTCTGTATGAAAGTTCTGATATGAATCAATTTTTGTATGAATGTTTAGTAACATGGAATACATTACATATAATACAGGGTTTTTTCTCGTGCAAAAATTATGCAAATTAGATGAACTTCGATTTTTTCAGTGCTACTTATACACAGTAAGTGCACATGTCAATACGGCTCGGGCTAGAGTCTGTATTTATGAACCGATCTTCACGAAACTTTTTGGGTACCTTTGTTATCACCTTGGGATGAGAACGAGTGTTTCTAGTTGCGGTCCAAAATTTCAAGATGGCTGCCAGTGGCCATTTTGTACCGAAATTAAGTCCAATCAGTTTTTTGTACACAACTTCTATACGATTCAGGCTAGAGGCTGTATTTATGAACCGATCTTTACAAAACTTCTTGGGTACCTTTGTTATTACCGTGGGACGAGAACGAGTGTTTTTGGGTGCAGTCCAAAATTCAAGATAGCTGCCAGCAGCCATTTTGTACCAAAATTAGTGCAGTCAGTTTTTTGTACAGAACTTCTGTATGAAAGCTCTGATTTGAAATAATTTTTGTATGAATGTTTAGTAACATGGAATACATCGCATATAGTACGGGTTTTTTTCTCGTGCAGAAATTATGCACATAAGATGAACTTTGATTTATTCAGTACGATTTACACACTATAAGTGCACATGTCAATATGGCTAGGGCTGGAGGCTGTATTTATGGACCGATCTTCATGAAACTTCTTGGGTACCTTTGTTATCACCTTGGGACGAGTGTTTTTGGATGCGGTCCAAAATTCAAGATGTCTGGCAACGGCCATTTTGTACCAAAATTAGTGCGATCATTTTTTGGTACAGAACTTCTGTATGAAAGTTCTGATTTGAATAAATTTGTGTATGAATGTTTAGTAACATGGAATACATCACATATAATACAGGTTTTTTTCTCACGCAGAAATTATGCAAATTACATGAACTTTGATTAATAAAGTGCGACTTATACACAGTAAGTGCATGTGTCAATACGGCTCGAGCTAGAGGCTGTATTTATGAACCGATCTTAACAAAACCTCTTGGGTACGTTTGTTATCACCCTTGGGATGAGAACGAGTGTTTCTGAGTCTGGTCCAAAATTAAAGATGGCTGCCGTGGCCATTTTGTACCAAAATTAGGTCCAATCAGTTTTTTGTACACAACTTCTATACTGCTCAGGCAAGAGGCCGTATTTATAAACCGATCTTTACGAAACTTCTTGGGTACCTTTGTTATCTCTGTGGGACGAGACCGAGTGTTTTGGGGTGCGGTCCAAAATTCAAGATTTCCGCAAGCAGCCTTTTTGTACCAAAATTAGTGCAATCAGTTTTTTGTACAGAACTTCTGTATGAAAGTTCTAATTTGAATAAATTTTTGTAGGAATGTTTAGTAACATGGAATACATCACATATAATACGAGTTTTTTTCTCGTGCAGAAATTATGCAAATTAGATGAACTTTGATTAGTTCAGTGCTACTTGTACACAGTAAGTGCACATGTCAATACGACTCGGGCTACAGTCTGTATTTGTGAACTGATCTTCACGAAACTTCGTGGGGTACCTTTGTTATCACCTTGTGACAGGAACAAGTGTTTTGGGGTGCCTTTGTTATCACTGTGCCATGAGAACAAATATTATTGGGTTCAGTTAGACCCATTCTGGGACTCAAAGATTTCTTTCCTAGTTTAGCAACTAACTGTCACCCCACTTTTACAATACTTTACCTATATATTTGTTACAGACTACGATCAGCATTTATGTACAGACCGTTACAATACTTTACATGTACTTTTGTTATCAGGTCATTACCTAGATGTTTGTCATTGCTGTGTCATATACTCTACATGTACATGTCTTAAACAAGTTGAGCTACAGTGTCATTGACACTTTCATTTAACTAGTAGTGTATGGTATACATTGATGGGCGATTTCAAAGAATACCGTCAGAAAATTGTTCCTTAAGTCATTAATATTGTCTGATTTACAAATTAGATCTTCCCAATTCATTGAAGAAATTAGGGAATTTATTTTTCTGAAGTCAGCTCTTTTATAATTCGATACCGTTCTGGTAGATAGGATATTATTTGCTCTGATATGAGAGGTATAGGAGAATGCTACATTATGGTCAGACAGACCTGCCATACCTAATGCTCCTGAATTTTTAACACATATTGACGAAGAGTTAGCTATTGATTTGTCGATTCATACATTTATTCCCTTGCCCAGATTCACATACCTACTCACAATATGTTGAATGAATCAATGAATGAATCCACAAAACACAGGTGAATGTATGCGCATAATGCGTGTGAATTGATACTTGAGTTACGAATGAGTGAGTCAATACTGAATATATGAAAATTTGAAAATCTGAATGCACAGAGTATAGAGAGACTGTAGAGAAAAAATGAATGCAAAGTATGAATGAGCACAGAAACATAACTGATTCAACAAGCGAATGAATACGAAAATATGAGTGATTGAGTACATAGATTAGGAATCAATGAGTGGATATATACATAAAATATGAGTCAGATAATGAATGAATATATCGTATGAATGAAGGATTAACAGTTTCTGTTGTCTCATGTTGTGTGTCTTGTGTTATGTGAGTTTTTTTCAGTTTTTGTGTGCAGTTACAGTATCTGTTTCATTCTGATTTTCTTGCAAGTCCTGCGGCTCTTGCTCATTATTTGTCTTCGTCATGCTTAAACTTGTCGTAGTTTTGAGCCTGTCCAACTTTTTGTAAGTTTTTGTTAGTGTTGCCACAAATATGAGATCAGTTTCTTCCTTTTATAATGCCAAGGAAAATTTAGAGTGAAGAATTTCTCTGAAAAATAACAAGTTCACAAGTTAAAACACTTCATTGTCCTTATATACCCCTTTATTTTACTTTTGTCTTCATTTTTGAGCTCACTTGCTTCAGATGACATATTTTCCAAATGCATTAGGATAACAGAAAGTGAAGTCACAAGACTATCACAAGCTCTGAGCTTATGCTGGCGCCATCTCATTCCATTTGCTTTTTGTGGAAGTTTTAGCTCTTCATCCATCACATCAGCCAGTGCCTTTAGTTCCCTCATTTTTGGGGGACTTTTATGATACAAATTATGTATAGCCTGTAACATTTTGATAATAGTCTCCATATCTACTGAAAAAGCATCCTTGGCAGCAAGTTCAAGGCGATGGTTAAAAAGCAATGAATGGGCAGTAATCAAGGACATGACACCATGAGAAGGGGGTCCACTCCAGACTTGCATCCTAAATTAACTCTCACCCCGTCTGAACAGAATCCCACTAACTTGCTGCTAAATTCAAATGATACAAGTTCATGTTCCAATAAGTTTCGGATATACAGGTTTACCACTCTCAGCAGATTTCACCGTAAAGAAAACAAGATTTCAACAAGCACAGAAAAATATTCAGATGCCTTCAGCATTTCTCTTAGGGGTTCTTTCATATCTTTGGTAATATAATCAGTGAACTGATTACACATCATATCACTGGCACAAGTATTACCAAATTCCACATTGTGTTTTCTTCCTAAATTGATCAGGGTAGGAAATTTTGTGAATGTAATCTCTTCCATAGCAATTAAATATGCAATATCAAAAAGCCTATTCAGTCTGGCCTTTTCAGACGATTCAGAATTCCCAAAGGCTTTCATAATAGGTGTCATCAAAAGTCTCTTTCACACTCATAAGGGTGCTGGGATTCTCCAACACGACAGCCTTTGTATGTTGCTTAGACTTACTATGTTTTTGAAGGGCGTCTTTTTTTGTTGCATTTACCCCACTCACAAAACTTGGGTTATAATATCGTTCAAGCTTTAATTGATTTTGGTGTTTTTGACACAGACGGCAAGATGCTATCATTGGTCCATTGTCAGATTCTACCAATAACCATGGAAATTCTTTTTTCCATTTTTATAATGTTTTTGTTTTGAGCTTTTGTTCATGTTGACAATTCTCAGCACAACAAACAGATGAAAATGTTAATAAAAATGAATGATATCATTCATCAGAAAGTCTGAAACATCCGATCTAGACCAATCACATTGCCTCTTTCTTCCATCATTCTGGAGACAGCCAAAGTTATCCGATTAATATCTAATATGGTCACGACTAGAGTTACTTCCCATTAGCTGGTTCAGCGATAAAACGCAAAATGCAAACCTCAAAGTGATAGAGCCAGCGGACTTGGGAATACACCTCGCATTTTGCATTATACATTCAATGTTTGCATTGCATGTCTTGGGTTTTACGTCGCAAAATGCGATGCAATACCACTTTTGATCCCATTGTACACGGTCGGAAAATTTTTGTGACTCGTGCTTAGCTATTATCTTCATGAACAACTTATTGTATGTGTTAATCTTCATCTGTTTGTGTGCAAGTGGATTGTATCCTTTGTCAAACTTTCAGAATTATTGATATTTAATGCTATTTTTGATCATTTTTGCTTGTATATTCACACATAGTCTTGTTTTTCCCCTACTTGTGAACACAACCTTTGTTCTGTTTTCTGTGGCGGGAAGCTTGATTTCATTATTCACATTCATATTATGCCAAAGACTATTCCTTGCACCTCTTGCTTGCAGGTGAAACATGTGGACGACTCTCATTCCACATGTGTCACTTGCAACAATTGTACTCAGGCCCAATCATGTGGTATTTGTGGGGTTTGGTCCTCAAAATTCTGGGCTTCTGTTAACATGGTGGTTCTGTCCAGAGCTAGAACCCCTCATTCTCGGGGTAAGGGTAGCCGTGCCGTAGCAGACATTTCTGTTAGTGCATGTGGTGACTCTGTCACACAGGATTCTGATCTGTCTTTTTCTGTGGCGAGTTCCTCTGCAACTGTTGACAGTGCTAGTTCAGTGATACCTGACATGGAGACCGTGGTCTCTTTGTCTTCTGATGTCACTCTTGAGGCGTCTGTTTTCGTAGAGAGCTTTTCCGAGGTCAACTCGGTGACCCTCTCCGATTTGCCTTCTACGCCGTCGACAATTGCTGAGGAAGTTGTTACTACAGATCCTATTCTGTATGATGGTGGCACTTCTATCTCTGGGGATGGTATACAGTCTCGGGGGACTGAGGCTGTATCTGCTGGTGTGTCTGTGAGCTCTCAGCCTCCCCTGGCTTCGCGGCAAAGCTGTGAGGGTTTGCTGTCTGCTCCGCCTCATCTGGCTAGGTTTGCTCCTAGTCGGTTGAGCCATTCGGTCGCTTCGGCAGCGATTCCTCGCCCCTCGAGCGAATCGTTTATTGTTCCTCCTACCCCTGCTAGTGTGCCGACTAGCAGGATGGGGTTGGGACATTGGCATCCAGGGCCTGCTGTTTGGCAGAAGTCAGTGATAGCCCCGGTTAGCCGTAACTCTCGGAACCGTCCTCTGGTGATTCTTCACTGTGTTCTGAGTCTGGATGTCGATCGATGCTTGCCGTCGGTCTCAGAGGATGGGCAGTTAGGGCCGCCAATGACAGGTTTCTGTCATTCTTGGGACAATCCTCCGGTGTCTTCTCACCGTGTCCCAGGTCCAGCTACCGATCGACGTGTGCTGTCGGTATCTTTAGAGGATTTGCAGGCAGGACCTTCTGTTCCGCAGAGGTCAGTGATGGCCCCTGGGCGTCACAATCGGGACTATCCTCTGGTGTCTTCTCACCGTCTCCCTATTCTGTCTGCCAATCGACGTTTGACGTCGGTCTCTTCTGAGAATTTGGGTTCTTCCAGAAGGGTCCATTGGGAGGACACTCTGTCGGGCGATGCTGCTGCGACGGATTCTCAGGGTGACCTGCGTCAGGCCGTTTTGGCGCTCACCCAGTTGCTTTCTGGCAACCCTCAAGTTGGCCTCCCTGTGCCTCCTGAGGCACAACCTCCTTTGGTCGGTCGCCGAGATGTCTCGCCTGGCCCCTTGGATATTGCACAGTATTCACAGGAGGTTTCTGCTGGTCAGTCTGAGTTCGGCTACGTCTCCTCTGCAACAGAGGATGACGATTTTCTGGAAGGTGATGGGCCCCCTCGTCCATCTTGGGGCAGGCTTTGGATTTCGTCTTTGGCTTATTGCCGGAATTCAACCTTCAGACCAGCCATATGTGACCGTCTGGCCGCGGTCCTCTGTGGAGCGCCATAACCCTGTTGAGCCTTTTAGCTCTGGGGCTTTGCGTCCTCTGCAATCGGCTCAGGTTGTTGAGTCCTTTCAGGGCTTAGACGCCAAAATGCGTTCTAAGGCCCTCAAGGGTTCTTTCTTTTCTAGAGCTGATGCCTTTCTGTCTCCATCGCGGTTTCGTGTTTATGATTCTGTCTTCCACCAGTCTTCCAAGGGATGACTACTGTGGATGAGGAGTCTTCTTCCCTCTGGTTAACTAAGCCTAAGTCGGCAGTTCTCCCGATGTCAGCAGTTGAATCCATGGTGGGCCTGTCCCGAGAGATGCTGGGTATGTTATCTCTCGCGGACCATGTCGTCGCTGCCCTGGCTGAATATTTTCCACCAGGGGAGTTTGATGATGCTCAGGCGCCTTTTCGCGTTTTGTCACAGGCTCTCATGAACTTGACACACGCTCACGTCTGTAACACAGCTAATTTGGAGCTGGCACGTGCGGAATGCGGTGTTGGATTCTTCTCCATCCCTTCCTTCTGAGCAGCGTGCTGTTCTGAAGTCTGCCTCTTTGGTTGGCCCTCAGTTGTTCCATGGTTCCATGGAAGCTGTCCATGGCGAAGTTCTTCATCATTCGAAGGACCAGCTTTTGCTGCGACAGCTGGACCAACCTGCTGCTGCTGGTGGTGGTCGTTCCAGGCCCGCCAAGCGTACTGCTGCGTCTGCTTCGTCGACGACGTCGACTACGCCTTCGGCTCCGTCTGCTCCTTCTGCTCAGAAGAAGCGCCGACGTGGCCAGGCTCGCTGGCAGCCTCAGGCAGGAAAGTCTCAGGACTCTGTCACTTCCCGAGGTGGTGGTTTCTCCTCTCGGGGGCCTCGTTGAGGCCGCAAGTGAAGGTTCTCACCTCGATTCGCCTCCAGTCGGGGGAAGGCTGTCGCTGTTTTACGACCATTGGACAGAGATAACGTCGGACACTTGGGTCCTCGACGTCATACAATCCGGTCTGCAACTGTCCTTCCATCGGCACCCCAGCTTATCTCGGGTCCCTTCCGATTCTCTACATCGAGACCTTCTGGTGCAGGAAATCGACAATCTCCTCTCCAAATGGGCGATCGAGGTGGTCATGAACACCCTTTCACCAGACTTTTCTTGGTGCCGAAGAAAAACGGCCAATTTCGTCATGTCATCGATCTGAGTATCCTGAACGAGTACATAATAGCTCCTCGTTTCAGTATGGAGACTTTCCGGTCGGTTCGACGTTCAGTTCATCAGGCCTGGCATTCTGGCACGAGCGGTAAAATCGCTCGCATATCGCTCGCGTAAAGTCAACCCCACGCAAGCGAAAAAATTGCTCGCGCAAATGGCCGATTTCCGATCCTGGTAAGTATCCATAATTGAGTTGAAGGGAACACAGCATCAGTCATATGGCACTGAACAGGGTCAGTATAATATTCTTTGTCTGGAACACTGTCTGTACACTTGGACAACAATTGAATTCCAGTGTCAAATAATGACGCACATCAAAGGATTCCTGACTGTCGGTAACGGTGTCGAAAATGTCTGCAAATGACAAGTTTATCGTCTGACGTCAAGTGCATGGATTATTTCAGAATTCTCCTTTGCGTCTCTGAACAGTTTTAAGCACATGCTTATTCAAATCGCTGTAGCCTCTTGGTACTGTGTTAATACTGTAATCAGTCAATTTGAATAATGGCGGAGCCTAAAGGCAATAAAGTTAAAATAAAGACATTTAAATCTTAGAGCACGGGTGGTCATATACGCCACCGAACAGTTACTGAAAATGGAGCCGAATATGTGGACAAAGTTTGGTGTGAAACATGCACCAAACACAGCGCCAAGTTACGTGCTGGATTTCGAGGACAGATTCTTAAGGATTTGGACTGCTATGTTATGGGGACTACTTCAGTCAGGAAATATAACGTCGATAGAGTAGTTGCAGTACAATACGATAAAGAAATTCAACAAGAAGCCGACAACGAAAATGGGAGTCCAGAGGCAGAATCATCTCAACCCACTGGCGCTACTAGTTTGTCAGCTGGTGACTAAAAAACAGGGTTTTGTAAGCATCAAGAGGGCAATAGTTGCATCGTCGAAGGACGCTTATAAAAAGCTAATAACAGATGCTTACATTTTGGCTGTCGACGGTCAGCCATTGAGTTGTTTCAAGACGACAGTTCGCGCACAAAAGGCGACTGGAACTCGTTTAATCAAGGGTTGCGACAACCACAAATCCGCTGTGGGGGAGAAAATTAAAAAGCTCATGGTCACTGTTAATGCATTTATGATGCTTAGCGATGGCTCCCAAGCCCGAAAGACAGGGAGTGAGAAAGAAATGGTTATGGTACGAATTTTGAAGGATGGTGTTCCGGTGTATTTTATAATTGCATTGCAAGATATTGATTTGTATGGGAATGCCAACGCTGATAATATCAAAGCAGCTCTTGATGATGCGTTCATGGATAAACTTGGCTTGCCCAGGGAAAAGTATTATTCATTGATGGTGGCTGCAACAGCGGATGGTGCCGATGTAAATATGGGAGTGTATAATGGAGTTCTCACTCAATTATGGAATGACTCACGTGCATGGCTTTTGACAATACACTGTGTTTCGCACCACGCTGAACTGGCCATAAAAGACAGTGTTTCAAAAGAGAAACTGTTTAATGGTGTCACAGAATTTGTGGAGGCACTGTATACATTTGGAAAACAGAGTGGGAAATTTAAAGCACACTTCAAAAGCACCGCACTACAACTGGACTGTCAGGTTTACAATTTCCCTAAAACCAAGGGCACTAGATTTATCTCACACCAATATCGAGGAATTGACCACCTACTTAAGAACTGGATGCCTCTTCTACACACAGTGGAAAATTCTATAGCCAGTCAGCAGTTCTCAAAAGTAAACTCAAAACTACAGGGTTTTAGGGATAGACTGAGGAATATAGAGTTTTTAGTCGAGTTGTGACGAAGTCAAACTCGACTTATAGTTTGGTGAATGGCGGGCGGGCGGGCGGGCGGGCGGGAGGGCGGGCGGGCGGGCGGGCGGGCGGGCGTAAACAATTGGTTTCCGGATGATAACTTGATAGTGGTTCAACTCACATTCATTAAACTTCATACATAGGTTGGTCTTGGTGGGAGGAAGAACCCTATTGATTTTGGGCATGCTACGTCGAAGGTCAAGGTCACAGTGACCTTGAACATAGTAAATCTTAAACAATTGGTTTCCGGATGATAACTTGATAATGGTTCAACTCACATTCATGAAACTTCATAGGTAGATTGGCCTTGGTGAGGGGAAGAACCCTATTGATTTTGGACTCGCTACGTCAAAGGTCAAGGTCACAGTGACCTTTAACATAGTATATCGCAACAATTGGTTTCCGGATGATAACTTGATAGTGGTTCAACCTAGAGTCATGAAACTTCATAGGTGTGTTGGCCTTGGTGCGAGGAAGAACCCTATTGATCTTGGACTCACCAGGTCAAAGGTCAAGGTCACAGTGACCTTGAACATAGTATATCGCAACAATTGGTTTCCGGATGATAACTTGATAGTGGTTCAACCTAGAGTCATGAAACTTTATAGGTGTGTTGGCCTTGGTGTGAGGAAGAACCCTATTGATCTTGGACTCACCAGGTCAAAGGTCAAGGTCACAGTGACCTTGAACATAGTATATCGCAACAATTGGTTTCCGGATGATAACTTGATAGTGGTTCAACCTAGAGTCATGAAACTTCATAGGTATGTTGGCCTTGGTGCGAGGAAGAACCCTATTGATCTTGGACTCACCAGGTCAAAGGTCAAGGTCACAGTGACCTTGAACATAGTATATCGCAACAATTGGTTTCCGGATGATAACTTGATAGTGGTTCAACCTAGAGCCATGAAACTTTACAGGCGTGTTGGCCTTGGTGCGAGGAAGAACCCTATTGATGTTGGACTCACCAGGTCAAAGGTCAAGGTCACAGTGACCTTGAACATAGCATATCGCAACAATTGGTTTCCGGATGAGAACTTGATAGTGGTTCAACCTAGAGTCATGAAACTTCATAGGTGTGTTGGCCTTGGTGCGAGGAAGAACCCTATTGACCTTGGACTCGCCAGGTCAAAGGTCAAGGTCACAACTCGACATTGGATCTGTGATCCTGAGCGGCATTTTTATTAACTACATGTATTTTCTACCGGAAAATTGTTTGGTGCCTCTCGTTCCTTTCTAAGAAGTTTGAAAAAGAAGCTATCTTGGTTTGTGACGTTAAGCCTATCCTTGAAAGGTGCTTCTCTGATTTGCTGGAAATTGAAGAATCTCCTTCTAACTTGAAAGAAATTCTAGCTGATGTTGACATGACATTGAATTTAAATCAAGGGACAGAAAGTGAAACTGACACTGCAAGCTCTAAATCAAAGATTGAAGGTGTACTGCAAGCTCGAATACCGAAACATGGTCATACACGCCGCAAATTGGAAAATCGCGAATATACGACTTTGGAATACAGTTCCGCCAATCTTAAAAAAATTGGTAGTCAAAATGAGCTGAGCAGCTATAACGCGTTAAAGGCACGTGTTTTGAGGGAGTTGGAGCAGTGTTTACGGGGAAGGTTCTCCAAAGAACTAGAAGAAAATGAAATGTATACCTCAATGAGACTGCTGACAAATCCAGCAAACTGGGTATCTACCACAAAGGAGGTGGAGACTTTGATACTTCTGGGGGACACTTTCCAATCGACCATCAGGGCATCAAATGTTGGTTTTGTTTCGTCTAACTTAAAGAAGGAATGGAAAGACTTGAAGTCAGTGGTAAGATCCAACTATAATGAGACAAAGGCTGTGGCTATGTGGGAAAAGATTTTCATGTACCGACGATCTGAATTTCCAAACGTGTGTCTTATTATTGAGATACTCTTATGCGTGGGTGTCAGCAACAGCACGGTGGAAAGAGCGTTTAGCATATTGACGGGAATGTTGTCTGATCGTCGTCTTTCATTGAGTCACGGTACCATGGAAAACTTAATATTGATAAAAGGCAACAATCTTTGTTGGACAAACAAAGAAAGGGAGGAGCTTGTTGATTCTGCAGTCGAGATTTATCTTTCCAGCGCCACAAAACGCAAAGTCATTCTTGAGCCAGAGGTAGCGATAAATCCACTCCATTACGGCCAGAAGCGTAAATTTTCTGAATCCAGCGATGACAGTGATTCGACAGGTCAAGTTGATTCCTCTGACGACGAGAGTGAAGCCAGTCAGAGTTTTGATAATGGTGATGAGGTTGATGACATCTCTGTAGACAGAGACAATGAACAGAACTTGGAAACAAACCAAATGACCCTTATTTAGATATCAGTGGTTTTGAAGTTAAAATTATGTGACTCCATCTGTTGTGCCTGCGCTTTTGAGAGAATTACTCTTTATTTTGTTGACAAAAATTTAATTTTCTTCTATCCACAATATCAAACATTGAGTCGCAAACAGAAACTAAGTAGTTGAATAAATCCTATGAATGTTCCAACATAATCAGTAGCATTTTTTTTTTTAATCAACTAAGCTACATGCCCACATACAGTATCAATGTATCATCACCTATGTAGAGAGAGAGAGAGCTTTTCTCTCTCTCTCTCTCTCTCTCTCTCTCTCTCTCCGTAGCTGATTAGCTGATTAGCAACACACTGCTCAGCTTGCAGTCTACACCGAGTAGAAACATATTTCCACAATGTCCGTGGATACTGATATATTTTAGTTGATTATAGCTGGTCACGTCAATCATGCTTCTAGCTGTGTGGTGATTTTCCACCCGTATGTTCATATCCGTAATCCACCTGGCAAGCCCTGCTGGCATTTTCCCTTGCTACACTCATGTATGCAACGATTTTGGGTGGGGAAGGTGGGTCTGTTTCTGTCTTGCCCGACACGATCATTGTTTTCACACTGACCCATGCACTTGCTCAATATATATTATCATGACAATGTGCAACGAGCCTGTTAGGGCAAGTTGTGTTCTGAATTGTAAACAACTACCGAGACTCTGATCATACAAATCTCCGGACACATAATAATAAATTTATCTAACAATTGCATCAAACATCAGGAAATGCGAAAAAAGTACTCGTTCTTTCCAGAACTTTGTTTAATGCACAACACTACAGAGATGTGTGTAGTTCCCTATGCAATCAGATCGGGGGAGTGGGGGTGGGGGGGGGGGGGGGGGGGGGGGGGGGGGGCTGATACAAGCCATTTTTATCCCCCCGAAAAAAAATGTCGGGGGATATAGTCGTCACGCGTGTTTTTTTGTCCGTACGTCCGTTTAAACTTTGTTTAATGCGCAACACTACAGAGATGTGTGTAGTTCCCTATGCAATCAGATCGGGGGGGGGGGGCTGATACAAGCCATTTTTATCACCCCGAAAAAAAATGTCGGGGGATATAGTCGTCACGCGTGTTTTTTTGTCCGTACCATGCACTTGCTCAATATATATTATCATGACAATGTGCAACGAGCCTGTTAGCGCAAGTTGTGTTCCGAATTGTAAACAACTACCGAGACTCTGATCATACAAATCTCCGGACACATAATAATAAATTTATCTAACAATTTCATCAAACATCAGGAAATGCGAAAAAAGTACTCGTTCTTTCCAGAACTTTGTTTAATGCGCAGCACTACAAAGATGTGTGTAGTTCCCTATGCAATCAGGTCGGGGGGGGGGGGGGGGGGGGGGGGGGGGGGGTGGCTGATACAAGCCATTTTTATCCCCCCGAAAAAAAATGTCGGGGGATATAGTCGTCACGCGTGTTTTTTTGTCGCTACGTCCGTTTAAACTTTGTTTAATGTGCAACACTACAGAGATGTGTGTAGTTCCCTATGCAATCAGATCGGGGGGGGGGGGGGGGGCTGATACAAGCCATTTTTATCCCCCCGAAAAAAAATGTCCAGGGATATAGTCGTCACGCGTGTTTTTTTGTCCGTACGTCCGTCCGTCCGTCCGTTTACATTTCGTTTCCGGATGATAACTTCCCTTGAAATAGTTTGATTGTAACCAAACTTGATATGTGGCTTAAACATATAAAAATACAGGTCAAGTTTGTATCCGGGTTCATCCTGATTAATATTACCAGAGTTATGCCCCTTTTTAATTTAGAAAATCTTATGATTTTTGGTTTCCGGATGGTAACTTCCCTCAAGATAGTTTGATTGTAACCAAACTTGATATGTGGTGCAAACATATCAAAATACGGGTCAAGTTCGAAAATGGGTTTGTCCTGATTAATTTTACCAGAGTTATGCCCCTTTTCAACTTAGAAAATCTTATGATTTTTGGTTTCCGGATGATAACTTCCCTTAAGATAGTTTGATTGTAACCAAACTTGATATGTCCGTCCGTCCGTCCGTACGTCCGTCCGTCCGTTTACATTTCGTTTCCGGATGATAACTTCCCTTGAAATAGTTTGTAACCAAACTTGAATAGGGCTAATTTTCATTTTATTTGCATCATATTTCTTTATTGTTACACTATAAAATCTGTGATTTCTTGTTTTTTGCTTGATAACTTCTGTTGAATAATTTGAAAGCAAACTTGATATGTGGATCATCATACCAAATACAGGTTATGTAAGAATTAACCCTTTACCCCAAAAAAAATTTTCGAGAAAAATGAGGAAATTTTATCTCCCTCTTCTCTAAAATCACACCAGTATGGATGTCATTGTAACCAGCTCATCAAGCCAGTTACAATGACATCTATAACGTGTGTTTTTAGTGAAACTGTTGCGACATATTGTGGTCTGATTTAGCCCGATTCAGGCTATTTTTTTTTGCTGTTTTTTGTCAGTTTGCTAGGTACAGGGTTAAAGTGTGGTCTGGTCAATTTTTTCAGAGTTATGCCAAATTCAATGTACTTTTAAGTTTCTGGATGATGACCACACTTTTTTCGGGGGGATCAGCTGCCCCGTGGATGTGGCAGCCCTCTAGTTTTCTACGCTTTTTGGTCGAAATTGTGTCAGTTGTTAGATAATATATGATATCGCATGTTGAGCGCAAAAAAAATAGCTAAAATGTAATCTTTAGTGAGCTTTGCATTTGGCTACTTTTTTTCATTCAACATGCTATCTTTTCTTGTAAACAGTGTGATAGATTTAGCATGGAATATGAAATGGCAGCAATATCGCTGTGACAAGTTTCCCCAAGTTGGCCAAGGTGAGTGGATCACGTGCTCCGTCAGTTCCACAGAATAAATGAACCAAATTTTTTATTCATAAATGATAAAATCTCATAGTTTCTACTACGCTAATGTGATTGGTTGTAGTAAAACAATTCTACTAATCAATCGGCTTCTTTCAAATGGGCGCCGAATAATTTAAATCTGTGTTGTCTGATTGCCATCATTGGACAGTAACTTGATTTAGAAATCATGTGATAGTGTCAAGACCCACAATGCCAAATTAATTTTCAACACAAATGTGACAATTGCCTCACGTGGATAAATAAATACATGTTGATATTGCAAATGTTACGATGGAAGCCTTCTATTTGAATGCGGATTATTAATTATACAGCACAAACAACTTCATACACCACGGATTCAAGGTATGTCAGCATTTTGTTAATTGGAATTCTGGCCATGAATGATGATATTGGTAGCAACTTCCTGTTTTTTTCTGTTTCTGTATCGTGCACCGGTCCGTGTTTGAAGTTCAACTTCAGTATCGGTAACTGTAAACACCAAACTCAAACCCACCCATGAACGGATGGCCTTTACCATCCAGAATTATGTAGCAGGAGCGATTCGCTCGCGCAAGTATATGCCACGAGAGCGATTTTTTCACTCGCGCAAATTTTTCAAATGACCAGGCCTGGTTCATCAGGGCGACTTTGCTGCCAGTATCGACCTGAAGGATGCCTACTTCCATGTACCCATTCATCTGGCGTCACGGAAATACCTTCGGTTCTCGTTTCGGGATGAAGTTTATCAATTCAGAGCTCTCCCATTCGGTTTGAACCTGGCTCCTTAGGCCTTCACCCGACTGATGTCACATGTGCTTGCTTTCCACCGTACTCAGTCGGCTGTGACTTCGTCAGCCTACCTGGACGACATTCTCCAACTGCACCACGATGCTGCTGTTCTGGAGTTAGATGTCTGGCCGTTTCTTTGCCTGCTAGCATCGCTGGGTTTCAGAGTCAATCGCGAGAAGTCGGATCTCCTTCCTTCTCAGCAATTCTGTCATTTGAGGATGGATTTTGACACTCTTCACAATGTAGTGTCGGTTCCCCATGCTCGGGCGACGATTCTTTCTGCCTTGACTCGGAACCTGCTTCAATCTTCCTCGGTCTTGGCCAGGTTCGAATGCTGAGCCTTTGCGGTTCGGTGACAGATCTCATTTCGCTCGGTCGCTTGTTTGTCCGACCTCTCCAACACTTTCTGTTGGATCATTGGCGTCCGAATGTAGATCCGCTGGACCTGGAACTTCCTATTCCTCGGTCCCTACTTTGTCACCTCCACCCTTGGGCCGATGTTCCCTGGCTGACACAGGGTGTTCCGTTGGATCTTCCTTTGGCCAATCGCATCCTAACTGTGGATGCCAGCGATCGTGGCTGGGGTGCGACGTTAGATCCTCTCAGTCTGTCCACTCACGGCGAGTGGGACAATGAGCAGGTGGGCCTTCATATCAATCAGAAGGAGCTCCTTGCTCTTCTGTTGAGTTTTCGGCTTTGGATCCCTCACCTTTCAGACCATATTGTCCTACTTCTTTCAGACAATTCAACAGTAGTGGCCTACATACGGAATCAAGGAGGCACACATTCGATTCCCATGTATCGGCTATCTCGGGATCTTCTTCTGTTGGCGCGGGATGTAAACGCTCGGGTGTCCATTCGACACATTCCCAGCGTCTCAACGTCCTAGCAGACTCCCTGTCCCGACACGACAGTGTCCTTCCAACCGAATGGATGCTACATCGGTCGGTGTTTCAGGCGATTTTCGAGCAGTGGGGCCGTCCTCAGGTCGACCTTTTTGCTACTCGCTGGAAACATCAGGTAGAGACCTTTGTCTCCCCTTGTCCAGATCCTCTGGCATTTGAGGTAGACTCTCTGTCCCTGGACTGGACAGGTTGGATCGGCTATGCCTTCCCTCCTGCACCGATTCTTCCTCAAGTATTAGCAAAGATTCGTGCTTGCAGTTGCAGGATCATTCTGATCTCACCTCTGTCTCCACAGAGGGTGTGGATCAATCTGCTGCGGCGTCTGTTGGCAGATCGGCCAATTTGTCTACCTCTACATTGCGATCTTCTTTCCCAGGGTCATCCCAGGAAGTATCACAACAACCTGGCGAGCCTGTCCCTTCACACCTATCTTTTATCAGGTCCAGTCTCCGACGTAGAGGTTTTTCGAGACGAACAGTGGAGTGCATTTCTGCACTGCGGCGACATTCCACTGGCATGACTTTTGCTGCAAAGTGGAAGGTTTTCTGCCGCTGGTGTGCAGATCACAATGTGGATTACCGTGATCCGTCAATCGCTCAAATTGCGGATTTTCTGGTATATCTTTTTGACTCCAAGGGCCTCCAGCCTATTACAATTAAGGGCTATCGGTCTATGCTGTCTGATACTTTCTCTTATGTGGGAAAGCGGTGCATCGGTCGTAATCTTTTTCTCTCCAAACTCATTCGGCACTTTTCTTTGAAGAGGCCTCAAGTTTTGAGTCTTACACCCAAGTGGAACTTGGCATAGGTGTTGCACTGTTTGGAGGGGGTGCCTTTCGAGCCTTTATCTGAGACCGATATGCGTTTTCTCACCTGTAAGACGGCTTTCCTTCTAGAGTTGGCTTCTGCTCGAGGAGTCAGTAATCTTCATGCGCTATCTGTTGATTCTGCTTTCTTCAGAAATGAGGCAAACAGTGTCACCTTCACTACTGATTGCTCTTTTCTGGCTAAGAATCAACTTCCTGATTCGGTACCTCCTATCTGCATTCGGTCTCTCCCCGCTGTCGATGGCCGGAGACCTCTTCTTTGTCCTGTTCGTGCGATCAACACTTACATTACTCGCACTCAGTTCTTTAGGAGGGGTCAGAAGAGATTCTTTCTGTCTCATTCCTAAGAGGCAGGCTATCTCTTCTCATTCTATTTCCAGGTGGATCTGTCTTGCAATCAAGCTGGCTTATTCACACTTGTCTGCTTCGGATCTTGTTTCGAACCGGTTTAATGCTCATGAGGTTCGTGCCATTTCTACATCCTGGGCGTTATCCAATTCTGTTTCGCTCTGTGATGTTATGAATGCGACTTACTGGAGGAATGCTTCCACCTTCTCCTCCTTTTATCTCTCCCACCTACAGCAGCAATCTGAGGACCTTTATTCTTTAGGCCCTCTCATTGCTGCTCAGGCTGTTGTGCACCCTCGTTAAAATTGTTTTTATCGAGGTTGTGCTTCGCTCAGCCTTGTTCTTTTCAAGTGCCTTCTCTCTATCTTCATTACAGGTTTTTCTATTGTTCTCTGCCCTCCTTGCTTTTCTAGTTGCTGCTCTTGTTGGTATTGGTTATGTGATTCACCTCCTCCTATTGTTTATTTAGCCAATTGTCAACAATTGTGAGCAGGTTGAAAAGAAATTAAAATTTTTTAGTAAATTTTGTTTTTTAACATACCTACCACAATTGTTTACCGGAGGCCCACCCTCCTTGGGGATATCTTTGATATCGATGCCTCCCTGCTAAATCACAAACTTCTCGTTGGCGGAAATACGGAATTGACGTCACGATTGTTGCGCAAGAGGTGTGTAGAGAGAGTACCTGTAAATTCGAGCGCTGGTCTCGCTCGACCCTTTTTCGATCATTTTCGTGCTTTTGCACTCTATTACTTTTCCAACTTGTTTGGAAAAGTTTCTTAAAGGCTTGAGTTAGTTCTGAAGTAGGGCTTGCACTTACGTTACAGCCAATTGTAAACAATTGTGGTTGGTATGTTAAGAAACAAAATTTACTAAAAAAATTTAATTTCCATTAAAAAAAGAAAGAAAAAAAATTGCTACTAGCAGCGACCTTCAAACTTAGTGCATTTGTGCATTAACATTTTCCTTTGGACACCTCAGATGGCATATTGTTGTTTTTAAACTTGGTATGCTTATTCAAGGTGACCTAGATAGGAGCTATTGATTTTCTTTTAATTTCCATCAGAAACTGTTGCTGTTGGCAACAACCTTTGAATTTAGTGCATATGTGCATCAACATTCTTCAACGTGACCCACAGGGCGCATTTATCATAGGCTTGTTTTAGAACTTTGTGTGCTCTTAAGGCAAAACCTTCAGATAAGAGCTGTCGATTAGCATTCATTTCTGTGAAAAAAGTTGCCGTTTACAATGACCTTTAAACTTACTGCATTTGTGTATCAACATTCTTCCTTTAGCTAGCCCTACAGTTTTACATTTAAAAATACATGGATTGTTCTGACTTTGTGCACACACAGTGCTGTTATGTTGATGTTTCACCAAATAACATTGGAGCCAATGATCTTCAATTTGCCATTTCACTTACAACTTACGAAGTTCAAGTTTGTTTGTCAAGTTGAGCTACAGTGTCATTGATACTTTCATTTTTAAGAAGCACTGCCAGCCTGTAACCCAAACCTGGATTAAAGTACTTTTCTGCTCGTATTACACAATACTCTAGTGTTATTAGAGCATTGGCATGATTGGAAGTTTGTTATATTGCTGACAGTCCATTTGCATCGGTCACAATATTTGGACAATGTGGAAATCAAAAATGTGTTTTACGCATTTCGTACCAGTGAAAATGTAATTGCATCAAAAATTGAAAACATTTTAATTTCATTGAACCTCACTCAAAAAGTGCAACATTGTTCAACTTTATCTGAATCAAATGTTCCGGAAAACCCCAAACCCCAAACATTTCTTAGAGATTTAGAGATAGTTGCAACTGTGCATGTACGCAGTGTGAGTTATCCCCTATGGGGATATAATTGATTAAATGAATTGATCTGGAATAACGGTCAAGCACATTGACCTAGAAATAGTAAGGTTGGCTTGGAGTATCTGTTAACAATCATGACTCTGGTGCGAGTTTTATTTTAGTTTATTTAATAGCAATATTTAAACAAAATAAAGTTAGAGTTTTTCCTAGTTAACATTGGAAGATGTCCAAGAACATGCTGAAGGCAGATTTTTTAGTTCTGCCTGACAAGTGTCAGCAGAGCTTTTCTGGTAATGATTCGTCCATTTGTCATCAACATTTTATTTATCTGCGCCATAACTTCTCAACCACAGAATTTTTTTTGACAAGTTTTTTTTAGAATATGTTTTAGCAAAAAACAGTGCATCGCGAATTATAATATTGTATGTTCCCCTCAAGGTCAAGGTCATATGCCAAATGTTAAGGTGATAGAAAAACTTGGATATTTCACTGTCACTTTTGTCCAATCCATATAACTTGCTATGATTGATAGATCTTATTCATACTTTGTAGAATTATTAGTCCCCCACGGTTTCACCGTGAAGGGGACTATTGGATTTCACTCCGCCTGTCTGTCTGTCTTTCTGTCCATCTGTCCTTCTGTCCTGTTACCACCTGTATCTCAGAGATGCTTTGGGATTTTTGTTTCAAATTTTCAGATTTGATGGGGCATTAGGAAAAATTGATGCACAGTAATTTTTTTCAGAAAAAAATTCAGGATGGCCGACTGGTGGCCATTTTTGTTGGAAATTGCGTGTAATTCATTATACGCTCAGAACTTCTGAACGACATTTCCGATTTCAATAATTTTTGGTATGGAGGTCTAGCAGCATAAGATAAATAACATATCATACAGGAGGGGAGGGGAAGGAGGGGGAGTTTGTGCATAAATTATTTAAATTAGCCTTACTTAACCTTTTTCTCTGGTAACATGTTTGTGCGTATTATGTTGTGTACTGTTACCACCTGTATCTCGGAGATGCTTTCATGCTTTTGTTTAAATTTTCAGATTTGAAGAGAAGGGACATAAGATAAATAACATATTATACAGGGTTTTTTTTCTTGTGCATAAATTATGCAAGATAGCCTTACTTAACTTTTTTACAGGTATTTGGATGCTTCCAGTAAAACTACAGAAATATAGGTAATATTGGGACTAGTTTGTTGAGTTGTTCCTTTGATATCCATATTTGTTTGGGTTTTATTGAGAAAATATCAATATATTTCACAGTAATCCACCTACCGTGGGGGACGATTCTCTGATCACTGGCGATCGGCGTTGTACTTGTTGTTCATGACTCAAAGGTGTTTTGCAACTTTGATCCAAGGTCATATCATTAAGGTCACAGTCACAGACAGCAAAACTTTGATATTGTTATACAGCCCTTGTCTAGTCAGTATAATTGAATCTTTGTGACAGATCTTGTTCATCCTTCACGCAATTGTCACCCTCAAACTAACGTTGTGTCATGTCCTTGTCATATCATTAAGGTCACAAATAGTGACATTGGGATTCTTGAATACTGTTCTTGTCTGGGTTGTACATTTTGACAACCTTTGTCTGGTCCATATCACTTGTTATGCTGGTCAGATCTTTTTCATACAATTATGGCTCATGACTCAAAGGTGTGTCACGGCTTTGAACCAGTGTCATATCAGTGGCCCTAAGTGAAGCTGTATAGGCTGAGAGGCCTCTTGTTTTTTCTTCAAATTAAAAAAATAATGGCTTGTTTTTTATGCCCCTCAAAAATTGTTTGGGGAGTATATAGTAGCCTCTTTCCCCATCCGGCCATCTGTCCAGTTTTTCTGCCCATCCCATTTGTTTCCTTATTCAAAGTTTGTCCAGCTTTTTACTGTGGTAAACAGGCTCAGTTTTACTGGTAAAAAGGATGCAGTTACCAATGCTTGGGTTGTAAGTCCTTCAAAATGGGCAATATTGTTATAAACGATTGACCAACCTTTACTTTATCTCCTTGTTGTGATTAGGATTAGCCATTGAGCAGAAATATGTGATATCAAACACCAGTAAATAAATAAAGCAATAACATAACTCGACACCGTGAATATGGATGACACTACATAATTCATTTTTGGGGAATTCATCCATTCATTCATTTTCCATTGATATTGGTTCACAAACAGCAATGCGAAACCAAACAAGAATACCCCAATACCAGAAGAATGAATGATGTGCAGGTTTTCTCAGATTTGAATTCCTGAGTTCATATTTACAGGTGTTGTGATTTTAATCATGTATGTCTCGGAAGAATCAGTTGCATTTTGTTAGGCGAGGGCTGCAGGCCCCCTGGGGGCCTCTTATTATATGTATCATGCTGGGCTAATTTCTTACTTAGTTATTGGTTAAAAGATATGTGTGCATACATTATTCATGACATCATATGTTTTTTCCTGACTTCGTAATTTTGCCTTTTTCCATTTTCTAAAAGGCAACAAAAAAGATTAATATTGATTCATTACTTTTTTCAGGGAAAAGGTGTAATGACAACATACTGGTTAAATGGAAAAGAAGGATTTGATAAGCCACTTCCAGATATGTCTCAAGCTGCATCTTTATCACAACACGAGTTTAAGTAAACTACTTAACAACAACACAATTCTCTTTCCAGTTACAATGACTTCAACAATAATATTTTATTAATAATTGTACTTAAAAAAAAACAATGTTAATAATTGTGTGCAAATGTTAATAATTGTGTGCAAAAGACTTATTTATTATATATGCAAATGCATTCCTCATTGGAGTATAAATAATGCTTCTTAGAAGAAGTAACTTACATATGATGGTTTAAATGGATGATTTATTGTGGCAACTCCATCTGTTCTGTTGCCCAAACTACTGACAACTAGAACAATAATATTGATCAAAAGCTGAGAAATGTTAAAAGTTTAAATGATGCATATCTGGAAAGTTTCAATTTTTAATCTTCCTTTAAGCATGTTGTTTCAAAAGCAGTCTGAAAAATGTGACAATTTAATGCTGATAATGATGAAAGCATTAACTATTTGTGAGCCAAGCTAAAAGAAATGAATAAAAAGAACACTGATGGGAAGTGTAATAGTGGACTATGAAAATCAAAGAAAAGTATTGCAGAATTGTATGATAATTATTGTCCTCTTAGGTTTATTCATTCTTGATAAAAAAATATGTAGCAAATCGTAATATTTGTGGGTGTATCCGACTATTAACCCTTTCCCTAACGTAACGGCCAAAACCAGCCAGAGCTATTCTAAAAAATAACCTATTCATTTTCATTATTTTTTCATTTTTTTGTCTCTAAAACATAGGTTATGACCCATCATTGGAACGAGCTTGTCGAGCTCGTTCCAATGAGGGGTCATAACCTATGTTTTTGAGACAAAAAATGAAAATAATAGTTATTCAATAATTTTTTTTGTAAGTGTCGTCTGCTTTTCATGTTAGGTAAAGGGTTAAAGAAGAATTTTGACACTGTCAGCATATTCCTATCAGTTATTACAAGCAGTTTTATGTTCTGTAGTTCAAATCAACTTACAAAAATTCAGAAGATATCTAGTCAGTAAATTGAAAACAGTGCAGTAGATACCTTTCCATTCTGTTGCACAAACTGCCAACACAACAAAACTTTTGAAATGCACTAATGGGGCAGTACTTAAAGACTTAACCCTATCTCTGTTACACAGTACTTATGGCTATGTCCTAGCTATAGGTATTCGATTGGAGTGGGCTCACATAAAAAGGAAATATGAAGTTGATACTTCACAATGACCCACTTAGGTTCACATTTTTATTTAGGTCATGAAAGGAATTATGAGGGTGATACTGTGCAAAGACCCATAAAGTTATACTCTTTTGTTTTGGGCATGTTCTGTACTACACAATGAAACAAACCATTTTTAAGTAGTGCTCCAATAGAGTTCCTGTGATCTTTGTTTAAAATGGTGGATCAGTCTTGCATTCCATTTCAACTTCAGCAATTGTATGCAAAACTTTAGGGTAACTGTTTCAAAAAAATGTTGAATTTTTTGTCAGTTGAATACCCTATATTTGTAAAAAAAAAAAAAAATTTTAATGTAAATATTTGATTTTGATGAAATAAAACAAAATTAAACATTGAATATCTCATTTATTTATTTTTTTTATTTTTTTCATATTTGTTTTTTTTTGGGAGGATTGTTTTCCAGAAGAACCAACAATGCTATTATAATTGAAGCCTGAAAAATGGACAATGTCATTTCATTGTCAATATGAAAAACAGAAAATTTCATTCATCATTAGAGACTGTACTTTGAGAATGACGATTGCCGATTGGTCCCATGATTGTTCATGGGACAATTCCTTCCTCAACTATTTACTTATACAGGGACTCGGTGGCTCAGTAGGTAGAGGTGCAGGCTGCAAGCCGAGAGGTCCTTGGTTCGAATCCCACCTGCGGCAACCGCGTTGTGTCCTTGGGCAAGACACTTCACCCCCATTGCCCATGTGGGGGCATGGTGACGCTGTGCACTAAGGCATACAGCACGTTGATGGTGCACCTGTCTTCAAGCAATGCTAACCCTGCTTGTGTGGAGTTAGTATGTTGGGGGAGCTGACAGTTGCTCGCCGTTGCTCGGTGATTCTCTCCGGGTACTCCGACTTCCTCCACCCGTAAAACTGTCGTGGTCATGATTAACCATTGTGCAGAAATATGTGACCTTAAACACCAATAAATAAATAAATAAATTTACTTATACATAGTGTTGAAGTCATGAGTCGCATGTTTCATGACAAACTATGCCAGGAACAGACCCCCAGTGCCTTGACTTTCTATGCATGGTTTACTTCTGTCAGTGGTGGGTGGTTTCTAATTGTGTGTAGCCAGTTACAAATTAATAGCATAAGTAATATCACACTCGAATTAAAAAAAAGGTTTTAATATCACCCTGTAAACCCCACTTTTACTCGCAGCAAGACAAATGAAGTGTTCAGGTTATCGAGAAGATGTGATTGGCATTATCATAGAATGTCTTGAACAACCCTTTATACTGATATTTCATTGACTGAGGGAAAAAATTGCTTCAACTTCATGACAGTCTGATATCAAGTCGAAGGAATCCTTCCCTCAATCAGTGAAACATCAATATTTATTGCCTAATACCCTTGACCAATATGATCTGTGGGAGGTGCCCAATCATTACTCAATTTATTATGTGTTTACAAAATATGCCAGTCACCTCAACTCACAGTGACAAAATTAAATTAACATGTGCTAACTAACAACACTATCCCCATGGAGATCCTGACTGTCTTCATTCCAAAGTCCAATCTTTCTCCATACACTTTACTTGTAAACGATGATGGGTATTTTGTTCCTTTTTCTCATTTGTACTCTGGGTGGTTTTATCCCTTTTCTTTTAAGGCGAAAAACAACTCGTGCAAAACCACTTGGGAGGAGTGGAAAATGGGAAGAAAGGACCTGTAATTTTGTGATCTGTATTTGCTTCAAGACCATGTTCACTGATACATTGGGTAATAAAATGGAGGGGTAAAATTTACATGGGTTGCCTCTTCTGTCCATTCACAAATGACTAACAAGTGGAAGAAGTGGTTGTAAGCTGCAGTGCCTTTTAGGCTTTTTCTGGATTAGAAATTGTCTGACTTTTAACAGAACAATCAAATTGGGGAGTTACAAATTCCTTCAGTGAGGTAATTCTAAGAAATATTGTGTGAGGACATCCACTAGCTAATGTCCTGAACATTATTTTGATAATATCATTCATCTCATTCACCCCAAACTATGATTTTCATTTCCAGCAATATCATCTAGACCTAACTTCTGCTACAACAAACTAATAATAATAATAATAAATAATGTTTAAGCCTTAAATCCACCTAATGGTGCTCTATGGCTTTACAAAGAAAGAAAAGTACAAAATTACATTTTTCCGTGAAATGCTTTTCGATATAAATGCGATTTTAATCTCGACTTAAAGCTTCCAATACTTTGTTCAGATTTTAAAATACTCAGCAGGGTATTTCAAAGTGCTGGGGCTACAACCCAAAAAGGCCCTCTCTCCAGTGGAGACAAGTTTAGAAGATGGCTGGGCCAGATTGTTCAAGTCGGCTGAGCGAAGGTTACGGCTTAGCGCATAAGGTGATATAAGCTCATCCAGGTATGATGGTGTGGTGTATTCTCTGCTCGATAGGAAGCCAGTGGAGATCCCTAAGAATCTGGAGTTATTCTGGAGAATTTGCAGTTACGAGTGACAACCCTGGCTGCGCAATTTTGGACATTCTGAAGCTTATCAAGTAAAGATTTTTTAAATTTTAATAATGCAATATGAGGAATTTTTTTTTTAAATCTCTTCTCCAGAAGCATCAATTAGAATCTTTTAATGTTTGGTATACATCTCTTGGGGAGGGCAGATTAAAATTTCTTCAAGTTCCTGAGTAAATATTTGGGCTCCCTATGGGCCATAATGCTTTCATATTTTGTATACAACATCTCTAGGGGGGATCAGATTAAAGTTTGTTCAAATCAGATCCCTGGGTTAATATGTGGGATCCCTTTCGGAGCCCAATGTTGAACTTATTTCAATATGAGGAAATTTCTTTAAAAATCTTCTTCTTCAGATCCACCAGTCAGAATCCTATCATATTTGATACATAACATCTCTAGGGGGCTTAGATTCAAGTTTGTTCAAATCGAATCCCTGGGTTTATATTTGGGCCTGTGGGAGCCCGAATTTTAACTTGCAATATGAGGAAATTTCTTTAAAAATCTTCTTCTTCAGATCCACCAGTCAGAATCCTTTCATATTTGGTATATCACATCTGTAGTGGGTTCAGATTCAAGTTTGTTCAAATCTGGTCCCTGAGTTAATATTTGGGCTCCCTGTGGTAGCCCGATTTTAACTTTGTGCAATATGTGGAAATTTCTTTAAAAATCGTCTTCAGATTGATCAGTCAGAATGCTTTCATATTTGGTATACAACATCTCTAGGGGAGTGGGATTCAAGCTTGTTCAAATCGGGTCTCTGGGTTAATATTTGGGCTCTCTATTGTGTGTGTGTGTGTGGGGGGGGGGGGGGGGGTGGTTGCAGTGACATAACAACCCTTGGAAGTTTGGCAGTGCTTGTCTGTGGCTGATAGAATTGGAAACAGAAAAGAACTATGTTAATAATCATCTGACATGAACACTAGAGTTATGAATAATTTCGTGACTTCATTCCTCTGTAGTGTTGATGAACCATGACTAACTAAACATGACCCAAAATACATCTTTGAACCACTTTGTCAGTTGAGCAATCAAGGCCCCTTGGGGCCTCTTGTTTGCGTTTGTTGGAATTCAAGTGGTTTCGCGAGAGAAAAAAGAAAGAAGAAAATCACACAATCCCCCCACCCACTGCCCACCCCTCATGGACTACAGAGTTTTAATAATTAAATTGCTTCACTCCTCTGTAGGGTTAACAAGCCAGAGATACTGAATGTGACATTAGCTCCTTCCTTAAACAACTTTCTCCTGGGGCCTACTGAGAATCGGGTGAGCTAATGGCACTATGTTAATAATCATCTGACATGGACACTAGAGTTATGAATAATTTCATGACTTCTTTCCTCTGTAGTGTTGATGAACCATGACTAACTGAACATGACCCAAAATACATCTTTGAACCACTTTGTCAGGGTGAGCTATTGGCATCTGGAGTCCGTTAACTTTGCATATCAATCTTCTCCTCTGGAACCACCTGACCAAACCCAACCAAACTTTGCATACGTTATCTTTGGGGGATAACCTTCCAAGTTTTTTCACTAGAAGTAGCTGTCTCCATGGGAACCATGGGAAGTTAGGCAATGCTTGTATACTGTGGTAAACATGCTGTTTTACTGGTAAAAAAAGAGGATCCAGTTACCAATGCTTGAGAAGGAAGTCCTCTAAAATGGATAATATGGGTATAAACGATTGGCTAAACTTTACTCTATATCTGTGTTGTGGTCACAATTAGCCAACTGTGCAGAAATATGTGACCATAAACGCCAGGAAATATTTTTGGCCCTGCCCCAAATTTTTATTTCCCAAACCAGTGGGCCAGTTTAGACCAAATTTGGTATGCAGTATTATTAGGTGACATATATCATCTGATTTATGCCCAGAAAAAAATTCTCCACAACCGCACCCCCCCCCCCCCTCCCCCCCCCTCCTCCAGAGGATCCCCATGAGCTAAAAATATAAAAAATATAAAACTTCCCATATTTCCCAAACTGCAAGGCCCAAAAAATCTCAATTGGTTGCATCATGGATAAAAGTCATTCAAATTAAGTCCATAGGTTCATATCTGACCTGTATGGGAGCCTGAATTTAATTTCAACTTAAGGCAAAATAAGGAATATACTTTACCATCTTCTTCAGATCCACCAATTAGAATGTCCTGGTAGTTGGTATAAAACTTCCTTTTGGGGCAAGATTAAAGTTTATTCTTGGGATCACGGTCACGATTAGCCATTGTATATAAGTATGTGGCCTTAAACACCAATAAATAATAATAATAATCCTTGGGCTCATATTTTTTAGTCTCCTTATAGGAATCCAAATTTTAACTCTGCAATGTGAGGAAAATGCTTTAAAAATTTTCTTCAGATCCACCTGGCAAAAAATCTTCATATTAGGTGTACATGGTCATTGTGGGGATAGATTCAAATATGTTCAAATCTAGTCCATGGGTTCATATATCGGCTCCCTGTAGTGCAGTATGTTATTGGGTAAGAAAACAAATTTTAATTCATTGAACATTCTGTTTTCATAAGTGATTACATTTGTCCACGAATGTGTAAGGACACAACTAGAAAGCCACGATTTGTCCAAAAAACACCATGTCTCAATCATGTCCTTATTGACTGCTATTTCATGCCATTTCTTCATGCAACCAATGGCTTCCAGAAACAATGGAAATTTGAAGTAATTTCAACCCAACTTAGGTGGTCTTTTTAGAGGGAATCCCTTCTGTAATATTTTAACATAAGGTGAGTGCTTGGAGTGGGTGTTAAAAAATAGACATTATTTTTCATAGCCTTTTTGGTGACAGCCATTGCAAAGTTACACTTCCTTTTTGCCCCCATCTTTCTGACCCCTTAACAGTAAGATCATATATTCCTTGTAGAAACTGGTGAGCAGTTTTGGCTCAAGTGAGCCTATGGTTGTGTAATCTTGGTGAATAATAAATTAAAAGGCATTTTTATTTCATAAGCCACAAGTAATGTTGTCTTTCTAATGATTTTGAAACAAACGGAAAACGTTAGTGTGTGCAGTGGTATTTGTATGACATATGTGTGTTCCCGAAGAGTGCGTGGTAAAAGGTAATTAACTGCCAAGGTTTGATAGGCCAGATTCCGTATACAAATCTTCAAATATGTACTTAAAACGAGGCACTAATAAATTTATACTGCTCCTGTGTGTGCGGTGGCTCATTGGTTAGAGCAGTGGACTTGAAGCCGAAAGGTTGACAGTTTGATCCAGACCTGTGCCATTTGTCCTTGGGCAAGACACTTCACTCTGCTTGTCTGTGTGGGGGACATGGTGGCTCTGTGCTAAGCCGCACAGCCTGTTGATTTTTTGCATTGTTCAACCACTGTGCAGTTGCTCGTGGTTCTCTTCAGGTACTATGGCTTCCTCCACCTGTAAAACTACTCTACATTATGACCCTGGCTGTTGAAAGCATCATTAAACCCAAATAAAATTAACTGTTGCAACAATTAATAATACTAAAACTGATACTTCTACCATTACCACCACTACTACTATCTCTACTATTGCTGCTACTCCATGGGAACCCCGAGAAGTGTTTGCTACTGTTGTAAATTACTTTAATAGTAAAATATGACCCATTTACAGCCAGTGCCTGTTGCCGAAGGCCTCCAAAGTGGGCAGCATAATCATATGATTGGCAGAATTTTACTTCATACCCATGTTGCAGTCATGATGTGGCCATAGATGCTGAAAATGACCTTAAAAACCAATAAATAAAGGAAATGCTACTGCTCCAACTAGCATACCTCTAAAACTGGGGCGTAGCCATGCTACATGAAGTGGGGAACAAAATATACCCCCAAGGATATGACGAATGACCAAAATGGGTGGAAACGAAACAAAGCAGGCAGAAACAGACCAAATTATGATAGTGTTGAACCAGAGGTGCCAGAAAATGTTTGGCGGGTGGAGTTGGGGTGATTTCCCATGGGGATGGGGGTGAGTCTGCAATTGGCTTTTTGCATCATATTGCATTAGGATACAATAGACCTCTGCTCAAGCACTCATAGGAGGTTTTTTTTTCAGGGGAGGAGGGTTCTCGCAAAAAAAAATGAATTTTCAATAAAGCATTCTGGTGGCCTTTGTGATGAATCACCACTCTTTTTCTGGACATTGTAACTGAAGTAGTGCAAGTACGGTCACACAACTTTCACATGATCTATCTGAGGGTATGACGCACAGCTGAAGTTGACTCAGCGGGCTGCCCCCACGCCCAGGACACTAAGCTAACTTGGATCCCATCTATGCTTCATAGCGTCAAAGAGACCCATATTTTGGAGGCAAGGTAGGCTACATGTACGTATATGGCTCATAATTATCTGCTTCCGAGCTTGTAAATCATTACTGGATATTGTAGCATGTTGCGCCGAGCAGTGCGATGATGAGCCTATCCATGGAATCCTCTTCTCTCCTGTATCTCGAAAAGTGTGCTGAGCACTGCTCCCTGTTGTCTCTCAGTAAAGACAAGATCAGAAGTTAAAACCGTCCACAAAGCACCTGTAATAGCTGTTAAATCTTGGGAAAGCCTGCAGCTGCATTTGTGTAATGGGTACCGGCCAATTCTTCGCTGACTTCACCTTGTCTTTTTCTGTAGATATCCCCTCATTGGAAATCAGGTGTCCAAAATAGGTAACCTCTCTAGCAAACATCTTACACTTGGAAAGTTTCATCTTTAACCCCACATTCTGTACCTGGCGCTGGTGGGACAGCACTTCCTCGAGCGTCTTTCTGAAAAGGATAATGTCATCTAGGTAAATGAGGCACGTCTCATACTGTAGGCTGCCCAAAAGCATCTCCATAATCCACTGGAAGGTCACTACCACCCCACATCAACCAAGCAGCTGAGCTTAAAACATCTAAGGTACCATCAATTCTCAACAGGGTAAGCATCTTTCTCAGTCACTGCATTCAAACCTCTAGTCTACGTAGAACCTAAGCTTGCCGTCTGACTTCTTAAACTAGCATGATGCCGGCCCCTCACAAGCTTTGGGAACGTTCGATTACTCCCTCTTTCAGCATGACTTTGACTTGCTCTTCCAGTTTGCCTCTGGCATGGACAGGTACCCTTCTTGGCATATTCTTTACTGGTTTGGCATCATTGGTCAGATTCTGTGCTTTATTAAATCAGTCCTGCCCAAGTCGTCGTCATTCCTAGCAAATAGCCCTGTAAATTCCCTCAACATAAAAAAAGCCTTTCTCATTTCGTGTGTCAGTGGATGCACCTTTGGTTCGAAACATTCTAGGTGCTTTGGCAAACCATCAGCTATTTCTGTATCTTATGCTCATTCTGTCACTTCAGCATCTTCCAACCATCCAATAGCTGTACCATCTCTGACCACATGTGGTTTATAATTGCGGTTTAACAATCTGACTGGATTGTTGCTGGATGATCATACTTTTACCATTGTACAAGACAAAAATTTAGAAGTCTTCTCCTCAAACACTGGATTTGGTTCAACTACTGCTTAGATGCCTCTGTGCTGGAATGGAATCTGTACTTGGCCTGCCACAATCATTTCGCTTGAAGACACCATTACCGTTTCTATTAAAGTAACCCTGCAACCAATTTTACCAGTCAAATGGCATGGTATCTTTTCTTTTCCAAACTTCAATAATGCTCTGCCGTGTCAAAGGTGCACCCATGATTCGAAGAAAATCTTATCCAAGTATTCCATCAACCCTTATATCAGCAACAACTGATGAATGTTTCCTCCTGATGCTGCCAATCAACACCACAACGTCTGGTATGCCTCTGATACTCATCGTACTTCCATTCACTAGTTATTCTTGAATGTACCTTCTTCAGTTTAGGCCTCTTGTACTCATCAATCTCATAAAGGTCACTTCTTAGTAACGAAATAGTGGTGCCACTGTCCACAAGTAGATGAACATCTAACCCATCTTTTTCATGGGCCAAACTTGCTTCCACATAAATGCCTGTTTCTCTAGCAACTATTTGGGTCGTGCCTCCTATCTCATCTGGGTTCTTCTCATTTCAGGAGGGTTCTGCCACCTCTATGGTGTCACACCACCTACGACTCTGGTTATCTTTACCTTCAGAACACTTCCTCCGAAAATAACCTTTCTTGTCACATTGGTAACAACTCTTCTGTTTTGGACGCCATCTACCATTACCTCTGTTTCTCTATCTCTAATAGCTCCTCTAAACCTCTTCTTATTCAGCGCCTCCAGTAATCATCATCAGTCTGGTTTTCTTTGCCACACCCGGAACTTAAGGTCGCCATCTCCTGTAGCTTCTAGGAACTGATCTTTAGCCAAGGTGTTTATCATATCCTCAGACGCACTCGGATATGCTAGCTGTTCAAGTCGGTGCAGTGCCTGGCCCAATTCTGGCAATGTTTCACCTCTTTTTCTGATTCTGGCCTTGAACTGTGTCTTGTATAAATCTATCTGGTTAGGAGGTGTGAACCTTCTCTCCAGCACCGCCTTGAGTTAGCTGTAAGCTACTGATCCTGGTGCATCTGCCATATTCGTCAGTACTTGCTGAGCCACTCCCTGTAAGCTAACTGCCAAATGTGATCCCTTCTGTGCGTCATTCCATTTATTTAGTTCTGCACAACACTCAAAGTGAACTATGGATCTGGACCATCAAATGTATCTGGTTTGTAGTAGCTTCTCTTGACTTCATTGCTTTGTATCCATAAACCGCTACCTTGTCATCTTTAGATTCTCCAGCAATCTGTGATGCCGGCATAACTCCACAATGTTTTGTGTCATCGCTGGACTGCTGATCTCTGCTTCACGGGTATCTGTCATCAAACAGTTTAAAGATGCTTGGACACCTATCGCCATCTGGGAGATACAGGTCTACTGTGGGGGTGGTGGCGCTAACAATAGCGCACTATCAATCCGTTTTTCTTTAATCACTGTTGGTGGCGGCATCAGTGGCATCGCCATTATGTCTGTTAGTTCCTCCTTGGACTTGGCTGGAGTGCTGCTACCTGTTTGATTTCCTCTAAACATCGTTCTACTGTTCTGTTCCTGACTGTATTCTTTCTTCTATCTTTTTTCATCCCAACCGCTGCTCATCCATGTAGCGTGTTGCATCGAGCGGCATGATGACAAGCCTATCCATGGAATCCTCTTATCTTCTGTAATCTCAGGAAGTATATTGAGTGCTGCTCTGATATGTTTCCGCCAGTAAAGACAAGGTCCGAAGTTTGGTCCAATGATTTATTACGCTATTTACAGATCTTAGTACACACCCCCAAGGCTAAGACGTGGGCTTCAGGTGGCCTCCTCTGTGCTTCCTCTATCCCAGTCGCAAGTAGTTGTGCCACTCTTACAGCCGAGATGGGGATCCGCCGCTCCTGTAGCCTCGGTTAAGCATGTGCCACTAGGTATTTCTTCTGGTCAGTGCCCCACCCCACACTGGACGATTCCCCAAGTCTCTCTTGGATATCTGGGCTGTATTTCTTGTTCCACCACCAGATCACCTGCCAGGACACCAACCAAGTCCCTGAATTTGCGCTGGTTACCGCCTTAAATACACTATTGGCGCAAGTCAAAGCGCAGCTATCCAGTCAGCTTCAGATCTGAGGTTCACCTTCCGCCCTAACAAGAGAGATAACTCTGGAAGAGGCACAACCAGTGGCACTTATCATAGCTTGGCCGCTACAATATGTTCATCTGCTACTCGGTATTTATAGGGATAAAGATGAGATGTGTGTGGTGGGGATGGACTGGATGTGTGTATGGTGTGTGGAGGTGAATGTGTGTGAGAGGCCAGGAGCAAACGGTAAGTAATTGCTGTGGTTTATTTCAATTTATCGTTTAAAAAATTATGTACATAGCACAGAATAAAGTGTGGACATGAAGAAATAAAACCAAATACAAATATGGTTACACCATCCCCCTCCTTTCCTTCACTGTCCCGTCACAAGCTGATGTATCATTAATTGCCGTCTAGATTATGAAAACTACCGTTTCCGGTAACAAACAGTTCCTTATTAGGGAGACAATGGGTATCATTTCAGAGAAATTATCTTTGAAATAATAAAACCCAACACATTAATTTAGTTTGATAATTGTGTTTTTGCTCTGCTCCAGTCCCTTGTTGGTCCATTTCGGTCCCTTGTTGGTCCATTTCAGCTCCACGTTGGTCCATTTCAGTTGGTTTCGGTCCTGTGTTTGTCCATTTCTGCCATTCGACATACCACATGGCTACACCGCTGACAACTACTGCTCTACTGCTACATTACTACAGCTATTACTACTATTTTTGCTGCTGGGGTTGCCTCTGTCATTCTATGTACTACTACACTGGGAGCATGGGCACTCTGATCTTCCAATCGAGAGGTTTTAAGTTCAAATCAAGCCATGGTTACTGTGACCCTGAGCAAGTCACTTAACCTGACTTAATCTTGTTGAATCCCCTTTGTATAATGTGTCCAGGCGCATGACACGTTGGTACACATCACACGTAGCATGATGACACAAACAATACGAATTGAGAACTTGTCAACACATGGGGTTGAGATGAGATATTCACGGTCCCATGTTGATCAGTTCGGTCGGTGTCTGTACCAGTTTGGACCCCCATGTTGGTCCATTTCAGTCGCATTTTGGTCATCCAATACACCGCTGACTACTACTCTGCCACTACATTACTACTACTGTTACTACTAGTGTTGCTTCTGAAGTTGTCTCTGCTCCTTCTATGTACTACTACTGGGGGGAGGGGGTTCACATTGATCTTCAAATCAAGAGGTTATGAGTTGGAATCAAGCCACGGTTACTGTGGCCCTGAACAAGACACTTGACCTGACTTAATCTTGTCAAATCCTCTTGGTATATTGTATCCATGCGTGTGACACGTTGGTAGACATGTAGCATGATATATGAATTGAGAACTTTTCAACACATGGGGTTGAGATGAGATATTCACGGTCACACAAGAATTTGGCCGTACTCAGAAAGTACGCCTGACCCCCAAGTGAACATATGTGAACCACACAGAATCTTAACATTTGGTATACTTCATGCTTATAGACGCCAGATACAAATTTGTTCTTCACATCCACCTGGCGGAAACATTTCATATTTGGTATTCAGCACTCTTGGGTGAGGTCCAATTCAAATTTGTTCAAACTAAGTACCTGGGTTCATATCATCGCTCAGTATGGGAGCCCAAATTTTTAGTTATCAGTTTTAGGAACATTCTTTAAAAATCTCAAGATCTACCATTCAAAATATTTAAGTTTGTCCAAATCGAGTATTTGAGTTCATATTTGGGCTTCCTATTTAAGCCCAAACGTCAACATCGTGCAATATGTGGAACATTCTTTAAAAAATCTTCAGATATCCAAGTCAGAATCTTTTCATATCAGTATGCAGCATCTGGGGGTGGGGGGGGGGGGGGGGGGGCATAAAGGTCGTTCAAATTAAGTCCATGGTTTCATATCTGGCCTGTATGGGAGCCTGAATTTCAACTTAAGGCAAAATAAGGAATACACTTTACCATCTTCTTCAGATCTACCAATTAGAATGTCATGGAAGTTGGTATAAAGTTTCCTTTTGGGGCAAGATTAAAGTTTATCCTTGGACTCACGGTCACGATTAGCCATTGTGCATAAGTATGTGACCTTAAACACGAATAAATAATAATAATAATCCTTGGGCTCATATTTAGTCTCCTTATAGGAACCCAAATTTTAATTCTGCAATATGAGGAAAATACTACAAAAATTTTCTTCAGATCCACCTGGCAAAAAATGTTTTTATTTGGTGTACATGATCCTTGTGGAGATAGATTCAAATATGCTCAAATCAAGTCCATGGGTTCATACTTTGGCTCCTTGTAGTGCAGTATGTTATTGGGTAAGAAAACAAATTTTAATTCATTGAACATTCTGTTTTCATAAGTGATTACATTTGTCCACGGATGTGTAAGGACACAACTAGAAAGCCACGATTTGTCCAAAAAACACCTTGTCTCAATCATGTCCTTGTTGACTGCCATTTCACGCCATTTCTTCATGCAGCCAAGAAACAATGGAAATTTCAAGTAATTTCATCCCAACTTAGGTGGTCTTTTTAGAGGGAATCCCTTCTGTAATATTTTAAATAATCTCTAGCCTAACATAAGGTGAGTGCTTTGGAGTGGGTGTTAAAAATAGACATCATCTTTCATAGCCTTTTTGGTGACAGCCATTGCAAGGTTATACTTCCTTTTTGCCCCCATCATTCTGATCCCTTAACAGTAAGCTCATTTATTACATGCCCATGCAGTCTCTCTTATGCAATACGGCGTGCAATACGGCTGTGCAATACGGAATTCCGTATTGCACACCAACCTGTTCCAACCGGGACTTTTTTTATGCAATGCGACTGCATAAAGTGCATGGTGTTTACCACCGTTGATAGAAAAGAAAATTAGGTCAGTAGGTGCTTGGGTCATGTAATAAATACAAAACCACATGTATGTTTCAATGAGTCGTTTTGTATTCAATTTGTCAGATGTGCGTAGAAAGAAAACGTCTCGACCTTCGGTCTCGACGTTTTCTTCCTACGCACATCTGACTCATTGAAAACAAAACAACTCATTGAAACATACATGTAGTTTTGTCTATATATTCCTTGTAGAAACTGGTGAGCAGTTTTGGCTCAATTCAGCCTCGGGTTGTAATCTTGGTGAATAATAAATAAAACTGACCAGGTTTTCTGTTTGAAAAGGCATTTTTCTTTCATGAGCCACAAGTAATGTTGGCTTTCTAATGATTTTGAAACAAACAGGAAACGTTAGTGTGTGTAGTGGTATTTGTATGACGTATGTGTGTTCCCGAAGAGTGTGTGGTAAAAGCTGATTAACCTATGTGCCTTACAAAGTTTGATAGTCCAGATTCCATATACAAATCTTCAAATATGTACTTGAAACGAGACACTAATAAACTAATACTGCTGCTGTGTTTGCGGTGGCTCATTGATTAGAGCATTGGACTTGAAGTCGAAAGGTTGATAGTTTGATCCAGACCTGTGCCATTTGTCCTTGGGCAAGACACTTCACTCCGCTTGCCCATGTGGGGGACATGGTGGCTCTGTGCTAAGCCACACAGCCTGTTAATTTTTTGCATTTTTCAACCACTGTGCAACTGCTCGTGGTTCTCTTCAGGTACTAGGGCTTCTTCCACCTATAAAACTACTCTACATTATTACCCTGACTGTCGAAAGCATCATTAAACCCAAATAAAATTAACTACTGCAACAATTCATAATACTAAAACTGATACTTCAACTATTACCACCACTACTACTATCTCTACTGTTGCTGCTCCCCCATGGGAATCCCAGGAAGTGTAGCAGTGTGTGTTACTGTTGTAAATTACTTTAATAGTAAAATATGACCCATTTACAGCCAGTCCCTGTTGCTGAATGCCTCTAAAGTGGGCAGCATAATCATATGATTGGCAGAACTTTACTTCATACCCATGTTGTAGTCATGATGTGGCCATATATGCTGAAAGTGACCTTAAACACCAATACATGAAGAAAATGCTACTGCTTCAACTAGCATACTACTAAAACTGGGGCATTGCAATGCTCCATGAAGTGGGGGACAAAATATACCCCCAAGGATATGACGAATGACCAAAATGGGTGGAAACGAAACAAAGCGTGCAGAAACAGACCAAGTTATGATAGCATTTAACCAGAGGTACCAGAAAATGTTTGGAGGGTGGAGTTTTCCCATGGGGATGGAGGTGAGTCGGCAAGTGGCTTTTTGCGTCATATCATTGCATTAGGATACAATAGGCATCTGCTCAAGCACTCATTGGAGGTCTGTTTTTTTCAGCCTCTCTGCCAAACAGCTTACGCTTGGAAGGTTTCAGCTTTAACCCTACATTCTGTACCTGGCGCTGGTGGGAAGCACTTCCTCAAACGTCTTTCCGAAAATGATAATGTCATCTAGGTAAATGAGGCACGTCTCATACTGTAGGCTGCCCAAACGCATCTCCATCGGCCGTTGGAAGGTCACTACCACCCCACATAACCCAAAGGACATGGCCTTGAACTGGTACAGGCCTGATCGTGTCGCAAATGCTGTTTTAGGTTGGTATTCCTCCACTTCCACTTTCTAGTATCCAGACATCAGATCAACTCTCGAAAACCAAGCAGCTGAGCTTAAAACATCTAATGTACCGTCAATTCTCGACAGGGTAAGCATCTTTCTCAGTCACTGCATTCAAACCTCTGTAGTCGACATAGAACCTAAGCTTGCCGTCTGGTTTCTTTACTAGCATGATGCTGGCCCCCATGAGCTTTGGGAACGTTCGATTACTCCCTCTTTCAGCATGATTTTGACTTGCTCTTCCATTTTGCCTCTGGCATGGACAGGTACCCTTCTTGGCATATTCTTTACTGGTTAGGCATCATTGGTCTACTTCTGTGCTTTATTAAATCAGTCCTGCCCAAGTCGTCATCACTCCTAGTAAATAGCCCTGTAAATTCTCTCAACATAAAAAAAGATTTTCTTCTCATTTCGTCTGTCATTGGTCCCTCTTTTGGTACCAAACATTCTAGGTTCTTTGGCAAACCATCAGCTATTTCTGTATCTTATGTTCGTTCTGTCACTTCTGCATATTCCAACCATCCAATAGCTGCACCACCTCTGATCACATGTGGTTTATCATCGGGGTTTACAACCTGACTGGATTGTTGCCTGATGATTGTACTGTTACCACTGTACGAGCCAAAACGTTAGAAGTCTTCTCCACAAACACTGGATTTGGTTCAACTACTGCTTGGATGCCTCCTCTGTGCTGGAATGGAATCTGTACTTGGCCTGCCACAATCATCTCGCTTGAAGACACCATTACTGTTTTGTTAAAGTGACCCTGCAGCAACCAATTTTACCAGTCAAGTGGCATGGTATCTTTTCTTTTCCAATCTTTTGTAATGCTATGCCCTGTCAAAGGTGCACCCATGATTCGAAAAAAATATAATCCAAGTATTCCACCAATCCTTATATAAGCAACAACTGATGGATGTTTCCTCCTGACGCTGCCAATCAACACCACAAAGTCTGCTACGCCTCTGATACTCATCGTACTTCCACTCACTATTTATTCTTGAATGTACCTTCTTCAGTTTAGGCCTCTTATACTCCTCAATCTCATAAAGGTCACTTCTCAGTAACGAAATGGTGGTGGCACTGTCCACAAGTAGATTAACATCTAACCCATATTTTCCATGTGTCAAACTTGCTTCCACATAAATGCCTGTTTCTCTAACAACTATTTGGGTCGAGCCTCCCATCTCATCTGGATTCTTATCATTTCAGGAGGGTTCCGCCACCTCTATGGTGTCACACCACCTATGACTCTGGTTATCTTTACCTTCAGGAGAGTTTCTTGCCACATTGGTAACAAATCTTCTGTTTTGGACGCCGTCTACCTTTACCTCTGTTTCTCTATCTCTAATAGCTCCTCCAAACCTCTTCTTATTCAGCGCCTCCAATAATCATCATCTTCCTCGTCATCCATATTGTCTGTTGGTTGTCTGGTGTCTTGTTTCTGTGCTACGCACTAGGGAACCCTGCTTTTCTGTCTATTTGAAAGCTTCCATTTCGACTGCAGCTTACACTGTTTCTTCTAAAGTCTGATTTTCTTTGCAACACCCGGAGCTTAAGGTCGCGATCTCCTATAGCTTCTAGGAACTGATCTTTAGGCAAGGTGTTTATCATATCCTCAGACGCATTCGGATATGCTAGCTGTTCAAGTCGGTGCAGTGCCAGACCCAATTCTGGCAATGTTTCACCTCTTTTTCTGATTCTGGCCTTGAACTGCGTCTTGTATAAATCTATCTGGTTTGGAGGTGTGAACCCTCTCTCCAGCGCCGCCTTGAGTTAGCTGTAAGCTACTGATCCTGGTGCATCTGCCATATTCGTCAGTACTTGCTGAGCCACTCCCCATAACCGCCAAGCGTGATCTCTTCTGTGCTTAGTTCCATTTATTTAGTTCTGCACAATACTCAATGTGAACTATGGACCTGGAATATCGCCGCCTGGGAAATGCAGGTCTACTCTGGGGGTTGTGGTGCTAACAATAGCGCACTATTAATCCGTTTTTCTTTATTCGCCGTTGGCGGCGGCGTCAGTGGCGTCGCCATCATGTCTGTTAGTTCCTCCTCGGACTTGGCTGGACTGCTGCTACCTGTTGGATTTCCTCTAAACATCGTTCTACTCTTCTGTTCTTGACTTTATCCTTTTTTCTGTGTTCTTTCATCCCTACCACTGCCACCAAAGCTGCTCATCCATGTAGCGTGTTGCATCGAGCGGCATGATGGCGAGCCTATCCATGGAATCCTCTTATCTCCTGTATCTCACAAAGTATGCTGTGGGCTGCTCTGTTATGTTTTAGCCAGTAAAGACAGGGTCCGAAGTTCGGTCCAATGATTTATTACGCTATTTACAGATCTTTGTACACACCCCAAGGCTAAGACGTATGCTTCATGTGGCCTCCTCTGTGCTTCCTCTGTCCCAGTCATATGTAGTTGCGCCACTCTTACCGCTGAGATGGGATCCGCCTCTCCTGTAGCCTCGGTTAAGCAGGTGCCACTAGGTATTTCTTCTGGTCAGTGCCCCACCCCACACTGGACGATTTCCCAAGCCTCTCTTGGATATCTGGCTGTATTTCTTGCTCCACCTCCAGGACACCAACCAAGTCCCCGAATTTGCACTGGTTACCGCCTTAAATACACTAGTGGTGCAAGTCAAAGCGAGGCTATCCAATCAGCTTCAGACCTGAGGTTCACCTTCCGTCCTAACGAGAGATAACTCGGGAAGAGGCGCAATCAGCAGCACTTATCATAGCTCGGCTGCCACAATATGTTCATCTGCTGCTCAGTATTTAGGGATAAAGAGGAGACGTGTGTGGTGGGTGGGGATGGATGGATAACAGGGGCTCGTTACAAACAATGACTGAGGAATTAAATAATATTATAAAATAAGCATAACTGGATACCCCCAGTATATAATATAATAACAAAAGGGAGGACACACAATTCCCACCTCGATTTTTCAAACGGCTCAAAATATATTCTGCCTACGTACAGTCATCGATTTCTGTGCACCGTTTTGTCGGGAAAAGACTTATCTTCCAGACTGCACTCATGTTTTCATTATATTAAAATAAAATCAATGCACAAAACATGATTTATTGTCACTTTCCTTCGAAAAGAAATCTGGTGGTACCGGAAGCTCGGCTTTCAGCTGTTGAGTCTCATCACCACATCCAAAAGAAAAGTCGGCCCTGAACGTTTTGTCCGCAACGGCGTTTCGTTTTTGTCAGTCATTTCTGCCATATCCAGAGGCCGGAAAGCGGCGGGGAGGGTCTGTCCCAAACAGTTTTGAGAATTTATGTGAAAAATATTCAGCAAATGAGTGTCGACAAATGCTTTTATTATTTTTATCTCCGCTTATGTGTGTTTACAACTAACTTGCCAGTGTAAGTGTCTATTTTAATGTTTTCAGCCAAAGTACTTAAATTAATTGTGTCTTCTTTTCGAGAGGACAGATTACACAAGGATGGCATATTGTTCGGTCTGGGTGATTTCAGTGAATTTCTGGACCACAATGAAGAGTTTTGGACACGTAGTATGTTAGAGAACTTCATATTGTATATTATATGTATTGTTATGTGGATATAGGGGCGACCGTCCTTCCATCCCCACCATCCCCTTGTTTCAGAGTTCTTATGATGTTAAACTCTGATATTATTAGACACTGCCACTGGGTGCTGCTCCGTATCCACTGCCCCCCCCCCCCCCCTCCCTGCACAAAAAAACATTGAAGCCTCGGCGTGGTCTCGCCTGCTTTCGGCATCCGTCTAATGTGGTAGATGGAAAATATAGTTACGTGACAACTCGTCCTCGGGACAACTCGACCCGAGCCAATTCTCCGGGACAACTCGGTCATGATTATCCATTGTGCAGAAATGTGACCTTGACAATAAATAAATAAATAAATAAATAAATAAATAAATAAATAAATAAATAAATAAACCTGAAAGGGTGTCAGGCACAACACTCACAGGAACCAAGTGATCAGGTTCTTGACTGCTACATATCGTCTGATGGTTCTAGAATTTCTCGAAATTATCCTCAATAATTACAATGTCATACTTCCCCTTAACTACAAACGTTGCACGATGTCTGGGGATCATTCTTGATGCATTCGATGTACGAGTCCAGACGCGGCTTGTCCTGTGCACCATGATGGTTAACCATGATGGTTAATGGTCATAGGTCCCCGGCTTGGAATGGCACGACGAAATATGGGGCCCACAGGGTCAAAAGGGGTCCCCAAACCGCAATCTCATGGTAGCGAGAAAGAGAGAGAGAGAGAGAGAGAGAGAGAGTGGGGGAAGGACGAGGGAGAGAGAGGGAGAGAAAGAGAGAAGAGAAAGTGAGGAAGGATGTCTGTATTTGCAGGAATTTGAATTCAAGTATCGTAAATCACCGACTGCACTTCGTGTGTACACTAGTATATAGGCCTCAGTCGAGATCCGATGATGACCGCTAAGAGACCCTCATATCGGTCCTTGAAACGAGACAGGTACCCAGCCAGTATTTGTATATGAAGACACTCTGGACCCCCCCCCCCCCCCGCCCCCCCCCCCCCCCCATTCCCACCCAGAAAAATAATCTTTATTGAAGGTTGCATTTTATTAAAGTATCTCAAAAAGTACTAAAGGTGCACTCTGTTTCTTCCGTTGGGGGCTCCTTCCAGTGTCTAGAGTCACTAAACCCAAACTACATGTAGATTGCATATTCTCCACTGGCGAACATGAAATCTACATCTTGTACTAGCTGAGTGAGAATCGAGGATTTTGTTCCTTTTCATATGCAAATTTCAACATTTTCACCCGCCTGAAATTCCTGTGAAGACTGGGGCAAAGAAGTACTGGAGAAAATGATATATCACGAGAAACCACCCCGTCAACAATTTTAAACTGTGGTAAATGCCGAGTAAGACTCTGAATATCCATCAAAGGGGTTGGGTGAAAAAAACAGTCAAAAATGGGGAAAAAAAACTGGTGGATAGGGTGGTCTAATATGTCGAAAGTTAAAAATTATATGTTCCTGAAGATTTTTCCGTCCCCCTGCCCTGTTGACGTCACTCATTTGTCTGGACACGAAAGTATGTTTTCCGGATCAGTTGCGCATTCAACATTATTTGTTTCTCAACATTTGAGCTTTGTTTGCAGTTGATATTTAAAGCCGGATGTTTATTGGAGAATAGCACATAAATATCGAAATATTAAAATTATCTATTCTCCGCTGAAATTTCCGCTACATTATTTGCAATGATGGAGAAATCATCAGTTCGTGAAGTATAATCTTGGATACTCTTCGTTCTTTTATTTTATTCGAAAAAAGATAATGTTAAGTAGAAAACGGACGCAGAATGGGTTGATTATTCGATTTTAATGACCTCAGGTTGGATGAAAATGTGTGGTGAGCTTTAAAATTGAAGAATCTACATTACTCGTCCATTCTCCTTAACCCTTTACCCAACGTAACGGCCAAAACCGGCCAGCGCTATTCTCAAAAATCGCATATTAATTTTCAAAATATTTTCATTTTTTGTCTCAAAAACATAGGTTATGACCCCTCGTTGGAACGAGCTCGTCGAGCTCGTTCCAACGAGGGGTCATAACCTATGTTTTTGAGACAAAAAATGAAAAAAATTAGTTATTCAAGATTTTTTTTTGCAAGTGCCGTCTGCTTTTCATGTTAGGTAAAGGGTTAACGAACTAAAATTATGAGTTCAGGAGGGGTCTGGTCAAAACGTCCGATTGTCAAAACGTCCGAGTCAAAACGTCCGATTTTCTGGTCAAAACGTCCGATGATTTTAGTCAAAACGTCCGATCATTTTAGTCAAAACGTCCGCTGATTTTAGTCAAAACGTCCGATAATTTTAGTCAAAACGTCCGATGGCATCGGACGTTTTGACTTATAATCATCGGACGTTTTGACTTTTAACCATCGGATGTTTGGGTTATTCTCAGTATCGTCGGACGTTTTGACCAATATCATCGGACGTTGTCACTTACCATCGGACGTTCTTTTCCAGGGCTGGTGATTCCTCCGCAAATATTCTTTTGATTTTCAACCTCAAAGTATTGGGTTAAATGGAGAGTCAAAACATTAAACATCAAATTCTCAACCAAAATAATTACCGGTAATTCACCAATGCTTACGGAGTGAAAACACTACGAACCCTATCTTCAAATAGCCTTTGAATTTTCAAAGACTCAAATGAGAACTCAAATAACTAATTAAATATATATAATATATCAGTAAAGAAAAAAAAATGTTTCTGGAATCGGGCGTTTTGACCAATATCATCGGACGTTTTGACTAATACCATCGGACATTTTGACCAATTCAATCGGACGTTTTGACCAGACATTTTTCAAAATCGGACGTTTTGACAATCGGACGTTTTTGAAATCGTTTTGACTAGTATTCGTTCAGGATATGAGTGATAACATATCACAAATTCTACGAAAACATTTCTTATAGCGCATGATGGGTTACGCATAAGATATGGGTCTATTAGCTACAAAAGGCGCCCTGCGAAATTACCATCTGTTGTGTTTGTTATGGTTTCGAATAGATAAGATAAAGGCAAGACAGCTAACCCAACGAAACAAAAACAATTTTATTGAATTTGCTCACGTCCCTAAAACATTTTAAACCAAATACGTTAGTTGAAACGGGTTTGAAAATTGTATAAAATAAGTTTGCAACTTCGAGTCTCACATCATGTGTGTCATCGTGTAAATGCGTTGGAAGTTGTCAGACTATATAAACTCCGTCACTGGTAGTGTTAATAGTGCAGCAATAATGTCGATGCTGGTTTCTTCAAACTACTTTTCACACTCCAGAAATATGAACCACAAAAGATGCATGATATTGTTGTGATGCTGAGTCGAATCTACTTATTTTTCGTATTGTTTGGACAGTATGTGCAATTCGTTCCTAATCGGTTTGAAAATGGAAGTGAAAGCGAGGACAGTTCAGGTTACCTTCTTGATCACCACGACACAACAACTAATACGCCTATTCCAGGTGAGACTCCAGATAACAACAAATCTAGACATAAAATTAAGATACCGGATCTTTCTGAACTGGGTGACAAACTGTGGACAAAAAAATCAAAGATTATTTCAAATAGCCAAACAAAGTTCGGACGGCGCGACGATGAGGTTTATTATTCAGGTGAATTTCTGGGAAAAGATGAAACGCTTACACTCAAATTCCAGTGTCAAAAGTTGGAAGGATACATGGGTAGACACATTTTGATTGTAAAGGAATGTGACAAATCAACCAGAAGCTGGACTTCTCTCGAAACACTCTGTACCGTAGATGTTGAATCAGACATTGATAAGAAACTTCAAATAAATCAAATACCAGTCCAAGATGTTAACGGTACTGTATACAGGAATATGTTTTGTGCAATATGTAATGGTGTTTCCAATTTCACCCCTTGGGGTGTGAGTATTTCGTGTCCTATCAGCCCAGGTATATGTATTCCCCAGAAACTCAGAATCACAGACACGAATTTCAACCTCCGTTGTTTTGACAAAAATCAGTGTGTGTACTCCTACACCCCTGCAATGTCAGAGAAAATAAAGTATTGCTCGCCAAGGACAAAACGCTACATTCGCAGTGTAGAATACAGCGATTATGCAGACGAAGAGGAATCGACGTTTCTTTTGTCATTTTCTGTTCTAATGAATTTTGGATTTGATGGCAAGGCGCACATTTTATTCAGCCCTATGCGCCACGAGATTCATGACATTTTTTCATACAATCATTGTGATGACAATGAGATATATGACCCCAATATGCTCAGATGTCGGCCTGTGGTGTGTGAAGAAGGGTTTGAGCTTTCCCATGGAATATGTAAAGAGAATATGGTGACGTTTGGAAACAACACTCACTCACCAAATATGATGGATAGTTTGTCAGATGTGGAAGACATTGCTGTAGTTACTTTAACAGTCACTGTAAATGCCATAAATGTCTTGTTGATAAGTTCTCCGGATTTTAAACCTGCTCTGATTAACACTCTATCCAATTTTCTAAATATTAGTTCAGAAAGAATTCAAAATATTTCTATTTCTCTTTCTAACAATTCTTCAAAAGATGGTGCCGTCGAAATTCACACAATTCATACCAACTACAACAACAAAACAGAGACGCATCTTGTTTTCAATCCAGATGACAAACGTAAAACAAACGGGGTGAAATTAACGTCGGTGTCAAACTTTATAGAAACTGATTTAGACAGCTATGCAGAAGCCTACTCAGAACACAGTGAACAAGATGAAGGGTCATTTAAAAGTGACAAACTGATCAATGCTTCGCTATCAAAACACGCCAATGGTACGCTGGCATCAAAACGGCGGCATTTGGACATAAAATCCACTATCTCTCATTATTTTGGACATTTGGATACAACAGATAGTAAGACGACAAAATCAACTCACCAATACAGAATATCATCGTCTGGAGTTTCAGAAACGAAAAACGCATCAGAAAAAGCCTTTCTGCAAAACCCACATGCAGTAACCAAGATCATAACATCTCCACATTCTGGCCGTCTTCAAAATATTTCGATTAGTTTGGATAATGTCAACTTTACTTACCCAAACTTTACAGAAGCTATGAACACAAATGTTACTCTCAATATTAGTTTTCTTTTACTACCAAGGCGAAATGAGGAAAAAGAGGGTACAGTGACGTATATTATTGAAACAATGCGTAAAATGTTCCTTGAACGATCCTTCATGTTCACCATTAATTCAACAATGTTCAACGTTATTGGTTTTCAAGGGGAACCAAATAATTCGAGAGTAAGCAATTATTCCTGGTGTAATAAAGGGATAAAGGGGAGTTATTTCCAGGATCAGTTTGATGTTGTGTCTGTTTATGATAATAAACTCGGTATGAATGTATCGAAGGTTTATGTTTTTGAAACACACAAGTACTACTCTAATGGATTGTTCGATTTAACTGTCATTTTTCATGCAAATGTAGGAAAACATACAAATGTTACCAACCTTTTAGATTTTGTATTTGTTTGTAATATGCCACACATTCTGGATGAAGTTTGTAGGAGAATAAAAATAGACAAAAGCGAATATCGTCTACTCGACAATAAGTCTATTGAATTTGCAAAATTATTGTATAACATGTCTGAATATGAATATATCTCAACAAATGAAAGTACAGTGGAAATATGTATCCCTGAAAGTTACTTCACGGATTTAAATTCATTCACTTCTAATCTGGAATGTCATGACGGCTTCAAACCTTTTATTGAGGCCCAAGGGTATCTCACTTTCATTTTAGGATCTGCATCACTAATGGCGATGATAACTGTATTACTGACATACGCCATATTTGCCAAACTAAGAAATTTGCCTGGTGTGAATCTAATTAATTTAACTTTGACTTTATTTTTTGGAGAGTTGTTATTTCTTATAGGAGGAAATGCCACAGGTAACATATGTACTGCAATTGCTGTTATACTTCATTATTTGTTCCTTGCATCTTTTTTCTGGATGAACGTAATGGCGTTCGACGTTTATAAAACATTCGCTAATTCGGGTATTTTCAGGAGAATTAGAGACAAAAATAAATATCTGCCTAGGTATTCCATGTATGCATGGGGTACTCCTCTTCTGATAGTCTCGGTTTGTTGCTTTCTGGATTTTTCACACTTGTTCGATTTGAGTATTGGATATGGCGATGGGCAGCATATGTGGAATATCTCACTGGAAACTGGACAAAATGTGGCCGAGACTTTCCAAGTGAACAAAACCGGACAAAGGGAAACTCGCACCAAATTGGTACATCATCGGCATCTTGGCTGCTGGATACAAGAACCAGTTGCTTCGATGATTGCTTTCGGAGGACCAATGTTAATTATATTTTTTATCAATGCTTGTATGTTCTGTCTCACCATTGTTTGTATAAGAGCAACAGCTAAACTGACGCATTTTAGAACTAGACGATCGTCAATTAATCGTGTGATTGGTAGATATGACGTAATCCTGTATGTCCGAATGTCAACGGTTATGGGCTTCACGTGGGTTTTTGGATTGGCATCAGCCGTCATTAGCGCCGCTGGAACTGAAGCATCAGAAACTTTATGCTACGTGTTATACGTCATCGGTATAATTTTCATTTTGTTTAATTGTTCACAAGGATTGTTCATTTTTATAGCTTTCATCTTCAATCGCAGAGTTTATGCTATGTACAAGAAGAAATTCAAAGTATGTCGATACTGGTTAAGTAAAAGCAGGAATTCAAGAACAAACACACAATTGTCTTGTACACCAAGCAGTTGTCAGACAAGGTTGTGAAGAAAGGTTGTTACACCCTAAACGCGACGCATAGACACTGCACAGGTTGTGATAAAGCAATAATTAACGATGTATCTTTAAATATACAGAATTTCAAAAAGTGTGATGCTTCTTGACTTGAGCCTTGCTGTCGGACGAAGACAAGAAATTATTGAAATTTAACTAATATTCAATTGCAAACATTCAATCAGTAAAGCTATTTTCTGTGTAAAAATTATAATCAATGATTTTATGCTTCACTTTGCATATTGTTCTTGGTGATAGAGGTTCATGGCGTAGATAAGAGGGTTGGGGATGAGTATCCCACCTCACCCCACCCCAATAATATTTTATCCCTTTGAACCCGAGCGGCCGCTTTTCCGGCCCAGGTTCGCGTTACAGTCTGAATTCATTAAGTAGATAGTCGCTCAGTGAATTTGTGTGGTTGATCAATCAAGATTTTCAACGTGCAGCCATTGATTGGTCTTTCCCCAAGTAACGAATGTAGACTCTTCCAATTGTTGACACTTCAAATACCATCCGTGCGTGGAAGATACCATCCGGGTTCAAAGGGTTAAATCAATGTTTGTCTGGATTGGAGTTTTAGCTGGGGATTTGCTGTTGCAAGAAATCATGATTTACCGACAGACACGCCTTTCATTCAGGGATGTGTGGTGCGGTTACCCAAATAAACTTTCCTTTTGGACCAGATCTGATATTTGAACTTATGTCACGCACACAGAGTCGGCAACACAAATGGTCGCTGTGATAGCAGATTCGGCAGCTGAGGGCTCAGCTGATGACCAGTTTGGAGTACATGTTAATTAAATGAGAATAGCGTCATGAATATTACATGTTTATTTTATTTATTTACGGATAAATTTCAAAGTTTTGAGTTTATTACCTTTAAATCCGACTGACTAATATTCCAACTACCTCATCGGGGAATGCCTTCTACGAAGGCATGCCTTGATGGCGTAGTTGGAATATTTTATCAGTAGGGGCTTGAGCCATCCCTGTCGTGAGAAATCATGTTTACCTCTAGCCTCCCCTCCAAATCGGTTATTTTCGCGACGTCTCTGATCGGTGAAGTTAGTATTTGTTTCACCACAAGATTCAAATATGAGGTATCACACGTTGTTCGATTTGTGTTTTGAGAAGAAAAATTGTTAAGTGTAAGTGTATCATATCGCGCACAACGCTCGCCTCGCGTCTTTTCAGTAACAGACAAAAGATTGTCGATTGAAAACGTGCAGTAACAGGTTGATTTCAGATTGATAAATTCAACGCCTTGACTTGAAATAGTTACAATTCAACGCGTGCCTTCGATTGGAGTATTGCTGCCATCATATCTTTTTAGGAAAGTGGATCGTGTCACTTAGTTTTGTGTATGACATGACCCATTTTTTTTTATCTCGTAAACATAGGCGATGACCCCCCCCCCCCCCCCCCCCCCTCCTGAAACGTGTTCGTATCAGTGTGGGTCATCAATTAAATTGTTGGGGCCAAAAAAATGAACATTCTTTGTTCTTCACGAAATGTTTTTGCAAGTGTCATCTTGTATTGAAAAGTTCTGATTTATATACGACAGACATGCCTTTCATTCGGGGATGTGCGGTGCGGTTACCCAAACCCATGTGGAGTGGGATTTCTACCCAGATAATAGCCCATAATTCACGAAAAGCCTCACGAGCACAAGCAACTCCGGGTTGACAGGTTTAACCCTTCACCTAACATGAAAAGAAGACGACACTTGCAAACAAAATTCTTGAATAACTATTTTTTTTCATTTTTTGTCTCAAAAACATAGGTTATGACCCCTCGTTGGAACGAGTTCGTTCCAACGAGGGATCATAACCTATGTTTTTGAGACAAATAATGAAAAAATAATGAAAATTAATGGGAGATTTTTGAGAATAGCGCTGGCTGGTTTTGGTCGTTATTTTGGGTAAAGGGTTAAACAAATTTAACCTTCTGCTCACTGATGTCAAAATAATGAAATTTCAAGCGGCAGTTTTTTTTTTATAATGTTTCTAGGAATTTAAACAATTTAGTCTTGTTTGGCAGAGCTCTGAAAAACGCAAAGGGCTCTGTCAAACAAGTGTGAATTGGTTACATTTCCACTTGCATTATGGGAAAAAGCTGTAGCATCAAATTTTGATATATCGACATCAGTGTGCACTGATTTCAGCCAATTCAGAAAACAGTCACCGAAATTTTATTTTCTATATCTCGTGTAAATTCGGAGAAAAATGACAGTCAGCTAATATCTTAACTGTATAGGATCGTTATTTTTAGCTCACCTTGACGAAGAAAAAGCTGAGCTTATCTAATCGCTCTCCGTCCGTCGCCCGTCAACACCATGCCATCTCCTCCAAAACCACTGGCCAATTCAAGTGAAAGTTTGCGTGATTGATGGTTCCAAGGGGGCATTGCATTTTTGTTCAAACTCATCATGCCCAGCCCCATAGGAAGGGGGTGTAGCAAAATACTACAAAATATTTTTAAAATCTTCTTCTTATGAACCAGTGGGTACAATGACTTGTTTGAGGTGTACAATCAAATTTGTTAAACGAAGTTCGTGAAGCAATATTTGCCTTTGTAATGGGAGGGGAAAGATTTTTGGTCCCACCCCAAACTTCTATTTTCTGAACCGATGATCCGATTTTAACCAAATTTGGTATGTGGTATTATTGGGTCATAAAAAGTTTTCCTGTGTCCCCGTGCGAACCCCTGGAGCTAAAAACAGAAATAATTTCAAACGCTTTCTCATGAACCAGCGAGTACAATGACTTGATATTTGGTGTAGAGCTTCCTTTCGAGGTGTATAATCAAATTTGTTCAAAAGAAGTTCGTGGAGCATTATTTGCCTTTGTAATGGGAGGGCAAAGATTTTTGGCCCCACCCAAAATTTCTCTTTTCTGAACCGATGGTCCGATCTGAACCAAATTTGGTATGTGGTAGTATTGGGTCATAAGTACTTGACAAATGCCCAAATAAGTTTTCCGGTGTCCCCGTGAGAACCCCAGGAGCTAAAAATAGAAATAATTTCAAACGCCCATATTTCCCAAACCACGGAACAGAGAAGTGATATTCAATATGAAGCATCCTTAGAACCAGTAGAATTGAATGTTTAAACAAATTTGCCGTCGGTTGTGTCAGCGTGTTCGGTAAGGGGGCAGCGAAAAAATGCTGAGTCTTTTTGCATATTTGCAAAAAAATGTTTTAAATATTTCCTCAAGAACCAACGGTCAGAATCTTTTTATATTTGGTTTACAACATTCAGGGGTGGGGTGTTAAAATAGTTTGTTAAAATAAAGCCCCTTGATTCATATTTGGGCTCAATACAGGAGTCCGAAATTTTAACTTAGGGCAATATGGGAAACATTCTTTAAAAATCTTCTTCAGAACCATCAGTCAGAATCTTTTAATGTTTGGTATACATCATTGTTATGATGGTCAGATTCAAGATTGTTCAAACAAAGTTCTTCGGTTAATATTTGGGCTTCCTATGGAAGCCCAAATTTGATCTTAGCTCCTGGGGTTCCCACGGGGACACCGGAAAACGTATTTGGGCATTTGTCAAGTACTTATGACCCAATACTACCACATACAAAATTTGGTTAAAATCGGACCGTCGGTTCAGAAAATAGAAATTTTGGGTGGGGCCAAAAATCTTTGCCCTCCCATTACAAAGGCAAATAATGCTTCGCGAACTTCTTTTGAACAAATTTGATTCTACACCTCGAAAGGAAGGAATATGGGGAGTAATTTTTAAAAATCCTCTTCATCAGATCCAACAGTCAGAATGCTTTCATATTTGGTATACAACATCTCGGGGAGGGGGGGGGGGGGGGGGGGGGGTCAGATTCACGTTTGTTAAAATCGGGTCCCTAGGTTCAATATTTGGGCTCGCTATGGTAGCCCAAATTTTAACTTAGTGCAATATGAGGAAATGTCTTCCAAAATTTTCTTCTTCAGATCCACCAGTCAGAATGCTTTCATATTTGGTATACAACATCTCTAGGGGGGGAGGGGGTGTCAGATTCAAGTTTGTTCAAATCGAGTGTCAGGGTTAATATAGGGGGCTAATATAGGGAGGTCAAATTTGAATTTAGTGCAATATGAGGAAATGTCTTTAAAAATCTTCTTCTTCAGATCCACCAGTCGGAATGCTTTCATATTTGGTATACAACATCACATCTCTATGAGGATAAGATTCCAATTTAGTCAGATTGGGTACTTGGGTTAATATTTGGGCTCCCTATGGGTGGCCCGAATTTTAACTTAGTGCAACATGAGGAAATTTCTTTTAAAATCTTCTTCTTCAGATCCACCAGTCAGAATGCTTTCATATGTGGTATACAACATCTAGGAGGGGGCGGGGGGGGGGGGGGGCATATTCAAGTTTGTACAAATCGATCCCGTAGTTTAATATTTGGGCTCGCTATGGTAGACCAAATTTTAACTCAATGCGACATGAGGAAATTTCTTTAAAAATCTTCTTCTTAATTTCGGTCATGTACAATACTTGTTAACAACTATTCACTGAGCTTCAGTAAAGATGAACAGTTATGTAATTTATTACACGCCTGTTCTTTGAAATCCTCATCTACGGCAACACTAAACCATGTGCAAAATGAAAATCGTTGAAGGACTATTTTTAAATAGAAACGGATTTTCACTGGAATTTTGTACAAATCGTGCACCGCAATTACAATTGGAATCGCTAGCAATAGCTAAAAAGCGTCCTCTGAGTTCCAATGTGTTCTATGTGCCAGTAGGCAGATAGAACACATTTGAACTCAGGGGACGAAATAGTAACACGGGTTCCCCTCAGGGGACGAAATAGTAACACGGGTTCCCCTCGTAAATTTGTTTGGCGATAAAATGTGTTCTTTTTGTTGATAGTTGTCAAATGAATTGCTGAGTGTCCTAATAATAGGTTTTTTTATGGACGGGGAGGCGTGTAATAAGCATAGAACGACACGCGCGTATGAGTTATGGGTTAATCGATATGGCCCTGTGCCATCGCGGAAGGATAAAACAGGACCTGGTAAACGATGCCTGTGGTCGTTGTTCTCTACAGTGGGCAATGTGTATACCGATTGGTTTATTTTGACTTTATACTTGTAACCATTTTATGGCCATATGGACTTGGATCCTGATGAATAAATTAATAACAAAATAAATAAAAATACACAATAAATTGCTTGAAAATTGGGTATGTTTTTTGTACCGTAATACAAATGTAACTGATTCGATACCGCTGGTGAAAACGACCGATGTTTCTTTTCCCAAAGGCATGATAATCTAATTAGTTCAGATTGTCAATGGGATTCATGCATCGTATGTCCACTCATAGCAGTGACGCAACAGATGAGATTAGTCTGTTTAATCTGTTTGCTCTTAAAATATGTGTCGCATGGTTAACCCATTGCTTATTTTAATTGGTTGTGTCTTGTGTGTGTTATGTATGCCATACCTTTTTATTATTGGTCGTGCAATAAACTTTATCTTATCTTATTTTATGAATCAGTGACAAGAAGTGGGGCATTACCTCCCCTCACTTTTTTAAGCAGAAATAATGGTACCCTACCCAGGGCACTTCACATATTACGCTGTGTTGTACAATCTCAGTATATGTCTTCTAAAGTTAAACAAATTGCATCTTTTTTCTTGAACAGTTCAGCGATTTGAACGTGTTACTATTTGCTACCCCCCCCCCCCCCTTCAGAGACTCCCTCCCCCATTTTGGTGATCTGAATATGGTGTGGTGTGGCATGCTCAGATTGCATAACCCATGTTTTTTAAGCAAAAAGTTGAAATTTTGAGTTGTTGGATAAAGTTTTTGGCGAGTTTCGTCTGCCACTTAGGTTAGGTAACAATTAAACATGGGAATTATAATCGAGCACTTCGACCTTGGTCCGATGTATGGACCAGTAAGTAACCCCTGGTCGATGGCAAGAGGTACATGTACCGCCAGCCATGTACCTCCCCCCCCCCCCCCCCCGCGGCCTCTCGTTTTATCCTTCAGCTCGACTTGTGCCATAACGATTTACCCATTCACACGCGCGTGTCTTTCTGTGTATTTATTCAACAAGTTTCTCTTACCTCAGTGAAACTGTCTCATCGCGCTCATTCCCACGGGGAGGGGCATCATTTATATTTTGAAAACAGCACGTTTTCGAATCGTTTATCGTTAAGTTTGCTAGTTTGTTTATTGTAGTTAACAACATTTTGAGCGGCCCGAGTCATATGGGGCACTTTTACGGCTCTGGGGAAGCCGGTGTACCCGGGGAGAACCAGCGAGCAACCGCCAGACTCTCCAAGTTACTTACCCAGCTCAAACAGAGTTGGCCGCGCTTGAACGCAAATACACCGTCGAAGTGCATTGCGTCTTTGTGTACAGCGCGACCGTGCCCCCACGTGGGCATTCGGGATGAAGAATTTTGCCCAAGGTCGCAGCGCGGCTGGTTCGGGTCAGGTTCAACGTGAACGTTTCGGTTTAAAATCTAATGTTCTAACAAATGAGCCACAGTACTACAGTATCGTGTTAAGAAAAAAAGTTTAATTGATTAATAGTTTGTTGTGTGTGTGTGTTTGGTTTGTTTAGGTTGGGTTTTTTTTCGTGGTAGGGGTGGGGGGGGGGGTGGTAACACCAAGCGATACATTACTTAGATTTTTATTATTCGTTCATTTGGTGGAATTGTAGTTTGTGAAGAGAATGTGTTTGCCAGCGTGGGGTAAAAATTCCTTTTTTAATGATGTCAGCCAGATTGCTGTATCCCAGTGTGTAACTGATCAGATTTGTTTAAAAATATTTTGATGGAATATGATTTTTTAAGTCGAAATATGCGTGTTTGTTCCAGTCTTATAGAATTCGCCCTTTCGCAGTTCTCCCGAGCAGGAATGTGATGACGTGGGAGGGTGTGGTTGTGTTAGTTTGAGACTCCACTTCGAATACTTGTTGAATTTTTTTGTTTGTAAGAATTTAGGTTTTTCGGTTGGAATTTAGCAGTCTGTTATTTTCTGTCCGATAACTAAGTTCTTCCGATAGCTATTGAGGTTCATTCAGAATATCACTTTCAGACTCCGGTGTCCACCACTCAGCAAACATCGGACTCGGCTGGTTTAAGAGGAGGACGATGCAGCGCCATTCCCATGCAAGATCATCTGACCATAACCCTGCTTCCGAGTTTCCATCGGAACTTCGTACTGGCACCCAGTCTGGGACTTGAAAAGGCGGGCCCCGGGGCCCCGAGACAAACTCCAATAAGCAGGCATGAAGTACTAAACCCAGTCTGGACATTGAAAAAAGGTGCACGAGACAATGCGTCGAATCGCCCATAGTTCTGCGTTTTACCCTGTTAGCGCGACGGCATAAGAAAATCGGAGAGTTCTCCCGGGCACGCGTATATATTCTTACAAATTCCCCCTCCATTTTCGGGGACACAATCGTTATCGGCCGAAAGATCAGCAAAATATGCACATGTGTCAGTGCAAACTCCAAACAGTGTTTTCTCCCCTTGTTAAGGGAGACAACATTGCGTGAAGTTTTGTGTCAGTGCTGAGGGAGCATACATGCGATAGAAACAACCAAAATGTTTCGCTTGAAACGAGAAAATATGCTTTTTCGATTTAATACTAATAAAGAAAAAACAACACACTTTCAACACTTCATTTAATGAAAGCACAAACTAATATTGATTTTTTAGTGAAATGAGTACCGCAATGAACCCTCCCCACAAGCGAAGGTAGACTCGGCATCATGGTTTTGTTTTGTTGACGAGTGACAAAACTGCAGATATATCAATGTCTGCGTGAGTGAAAATGCAAACCGTGTGTATCCAAACAACTGACCTATACAACTATTTTCAAGCATAAGACACAGATGTTTCAGCTGGAAGAGGTTGGAGTGGAGGGGGGCATGGTCCTTAAAAAGTGAATGAAAATCGTCTGCTAGTAGCAGTGTCGCGTGTCAACTAATAATATTTTGTCTATATACAGTACAAGTCAAAATAAGTTGAAGAATAACCACTGCCGGTATAAACTATAGATGTAATGTTTCCCATACTAATAACACAAGAATCGGACATAAAAATATATGTACATGTACAGTGGTGTCATGCCAACGGTTCACGGGGGTGGGGGGGGGGGGGGCATTTCCGGGAATCTGGGAGGCATTTTTTGCCAAAATTTTGGGGCACGCTACGCTTAGATGGTGTTACCGATCCGCCCCCCAAGATTTTTCCCTAGCATGACGCCCCTGTACATGTCTGTATTCTGTAACTCTTTTTAACATGTTGGGGGTTTATACACAGCACTTAAGAGGGTTAATTGCATTGGATTTCCTATTGCATTATATTTTCCAATGCATAGAAATTCAAAATGTAATTTATAATGTCCACGAAAGAATATTATTTCAGGAAAACTAATGTTTTTGGATGACGTAGCTTTGATAAGCCAAAAAAACATACCCATGAGTGGTGGGAATTTACTCTTCTGTTACTGTTAATTTTTTTTTCTCAGACATTGAAAAATGGATTGATAAGAATCTCCATAACCCACACTCCTCACTGCCTAACCCTTAATTAACAAATTGACTGCAACTACACACATAATTCATGAATTAGCAGGTAAAAATGTTTTTTAAATAAGTTTTGTACAAGCCACATAATGTGTATCATCGGAACCGGATTGTTCCCCCGAGGATCACATGATTCGATTTGATTGAGGCATTTTGTGTAAATTTGAAAAATTTAAATTTAAATTTCCAGTTTTAATGTTATCTATCTGTGGGTGAAAGTTTAAAAAGTAAAGTACAAAATATATTATACTGCTTTTTTGTGATCAGAGTACTACAATTGTAGATTATATCAGCAAGTCAAAACTTCTTATTTTAAATTTGTTTTATAATCACGAAATAATGAAATGTGGCTTTGGCTACAATCCAATTATTTTTAATATAACTAATCTGTAAATGAACAATTATTCATTTAATAGCCAAGTATGAAATGCCTGGAAAAAAAAGACTTCTTATGAGTATAAATGCATGGTACAAAGTAGAAGCATATGTTCAAGTCTACAAATACTGTATGAGTCAAAATAAGTCGTAGCATAACAGCAATGAACAAAGTAGCCCACTCCCATTACAACAATAGCACAAGAACCGGAAATCATTTCCCGGAAAGCTTTCTGTGAGAGCTTTCCCGAAAATGATGTCAGGTTCTTGTGTTGTTGGTGTAGTTGGAGATGCATACTAGTAGTTTATAGTGGTTATTCTACAACGTATTTCGACTTGTCCTGTAAGTCAAGTGATTTCTGAATTCCACTCGGAGATCCGCTGGCTGGAATTTTGCTTGTGCAAAACCATGCACATGGGCATCAACCACTGACCATACCTGACAGCCAGTAAAAACTTGTAACTCACAAAGCAAATCTGCAGTTTATGGAGCACTGATAAGTTAGTTATCTGGTGGTCCATAAATTGCAGGCTAGCTTGTTGAGTCCCAAACTTTCTACAAACTGGCAAGAATATGTTGGAAATATATGTCTATCCACCTACCGAGAGGAGAAGTACAAAATCACCCTGTGTGTTCTGTAATACAATATCCATGTATGCACATTTTGGTCATGTATCCGGGGTCAGGGAGAGGGTGGGGCCCAGGGTAGTAATCTGGAACTTGGGGGGGGGGGGGGGGTTGGATCAGGAGTCAAGGATCTTGGTATCGCCTGCCCACCCTCTAGTCCAAACATGACCCGAAAGACTGTATTTTATTTTTTTTGGTTTGGTACGTCCTTTCAAAGGGCGTTCCAAAAAAAAAAAGAAAAAATTAAAATATGGGCTTTCAGGCCATGTTTGACCTACTTCTGTGCCAACAGTTAAGAAGGGGGCTGTATCGTGAATGAAGTTATGCACTTGACCAACGGCTGTAATTCTGGACTGCATGATTCTTGAAGTAATAACTTTATTAAATCAACTTAACGTAACCAAGTTATCACTTCAAGAATTGTGCAGTCAATATAGCTATGGACGGTAGGTCATTGGATACTCATTGATCTGCTTGGAAATTTGAAACATGCTCCTAAAAAACGTCATTTTGACGGCCAAAAATAACGTGATTTTTTTATCCCAAAAGCCACCAGAAGACTCCATTTAATAACTGATTTAAACATTTTGTTGGGGGAGAAACACCGCCCCCTTCAGCCACTCTGTGATCTATCGCGCATCCGGCGCTCGCTGCAGATGCCTTTATCATCTGTGCAATATCCCGACATGTTTTAAAGGGGAGCCGTCACAGAATTAACCCCGGGTCCGAATTCCCTTTACGCGGCCCTGCGTGGACCTTCCACTTCGTGGGTGTTTTTTGGTAATAAGACAGCTTTCACTGTGTGACATGTACGTTTGAGTTGAAGGAGAAAATTGTCAAAAGAAGAATTTATATATTTTTTATGTCCGATTCTTGTGTTATTAGTATAGGAAACATTGCATCTATTGTTTATACCGGTAGTGGTTATTCTTCAACTCATTTTGACTTGTACTGTATAAGGACAAAATATTATTTGTAGACACTGCTACTAGCAGACGATTTCCATTCATTTCTAGGGACCACGCCCCCTCCACCCCAACCTCTCCCAGTTGGAACATCTGTGTGTTATGCTTGAAAATATTTGTATGGGTTGGTTGTTTGGATGCCCAGGGTTTGCATTTTCACTCACGTAGACATTTTCATGTCATTTCAGTGATATATCTGTAGTTTTGTCACTCGTGAACAAAACAAAACCATGATGTCGAGTCTACTTTCGCTTGTGGAAAGGGGTTCTTTGTGGTATTAATTTCACCAAAAAAATCAATATTATTTTGCCCTGTCCATTAAATGAAGTGTTGAAAGTGTGTTATTTTTTCTATTTTACTAGTATTAAATCGAAAATGCACATTTTCTCGTTTCAAGCGAAACATTTTGGTTGTTTCTATCGCATGTATGACAGACTTGACAGATAGTCTGATCGAAGTGTTTACCCGAAGCTACCTCTGACCTTACATATCATTAACGTCAAAGATGGCTAATCGGCAATGGGCTTCTTGCCATTTCCGATATCGCATGCAGTGACTGCATTTGTAGAGAGTTTCATTATTAATTTAATCCAATAACCTTGTGGGATGCTAGATTAAATTAGTCCTGTCACCCTCTCCAGCGCTAACGGTTGTCCATTATGTTGTTTGCTCACCGAGCAGCGAGTTTTTTTCACGCAAAAGTTATGATGTACGGCGATCGAAAGGGTAACGACGTGCACATTTGAACAATACGTTACAAACCATAGATATCTAATAATAGACTTTTCAGATTTCTATGTTACAAACGCTATACGACAATGTAAAGGCTTGGTGGTGCGCGTGGTAGCTTTCAGTTGTACGAGGTAGCAACCAACCTCCAGCTGATACACATATGCCTGACACAAACTTAGAACTCGAAAAAAATATCTCACAGGTTCTTATCGACTGAAAAGTGCCAAAATCTGACTCGACGAATGTCGTTTAAAAATGACTGGTAAAGAACATAAAGCAATTGAGATTATATCTCGCATGTTTCCAAATCCATGTGGTTAAAAGACTAAGAACCTTATTATTGTTCGCATATTTAAATCCAAACTGCAGGCAGTTGTATCTCTTCGAAGGCGCGACAAATTGATCTTACGAAGGGAGATAACTGCTTGGAGTTTGAACCAACGCGGAAAAAATGATAAAAGGAAATCATCAGAGCGTCGTTGAAAGAAGAAGCGCGGCGTACGTTATCATTGTTTATATATATATATAAAACTCGTGTTTGCCTCTTCTATTCACGACGTGATAACTGTAAAAAAGAGCGTTGGTGTATGGCAGATAAATTCACACAGACAATTAATTACACGAATGTTACACATTCTACAGAGTCGACGAGAAAATATTTAATATCTGATATAATCTTGTCAGCTTATCAGCTTGTGACGAGCACTTGTGGGTTGATATTGAAAAAAATGATAGAAGAGATATGGAGAACAAAGTGATCGACGTTACTTCTAGCGCCGCTCTGGACATATCGGAACCGAAAATGTCAAGGGTCTAACTGTTTTTCAGTGTCCATAAAACAGTATAGGCTGAGCCTATATATTATGGCAAACGTGTCATGTCAGACTTTGCAAAGAAAACTTAACCTTTGTTGCCACCGATATTTGTATGGCCTGGGCCGTAACTATCTTCAAAAATGGGGGTGTAGAGCATATTATGTTTGCTCGACCATAATATATATTTTCGCGACGGTTTTTATGTACACACAACCTCGCGTCTCAATTATTCAAATTAGGATTTTATACAATGACCGCAGTGAACCACAACAATCGACAATGTCGTGACAAAAGGCGTGTCAGACGGCCATGGCTTTTACCACGCCAATGTCAATTGTGGCTAATTGCCTGGACTGGTCAGACTAATTTCGTCACACTTGCAACCACTCGTGATGGTTGTAAGTCTATGAGTGGTCTTTGAACATGCTAATTATCGGATTTATAATAGTAATCTCCCTAGATATATGGTTCCGCTCGAGAAGACAATGATTATTTTTTTTTTTGCTTCTTCTTGGGGGAGGGATACCCTATACACCCCAAGGATTCACGTTCAAGTATAGAATGTCCTATATAAGATTTTATCTCACGTGTCTGTTTCATAATTCCACTGCACAGCTTGTCGTTATTGTTTCAGATGATCAATTAATGGACACGTGTCAACCCCCTATGGGAGTAATGGGACTAACTTAAATTAAACATAACGACCTGTAACGACTGGTCAAGACCTATTATTTGAATCCCAGTGATTATCAGATGCGACGCGGCTGGTGGCTCATGAGACATATGTCTCCCCTCCCCTCCCCGCAAACAAACACACGTATCCACACCCACATAAATACGTTATTTTTTTTACACATTCGGTTTAAAAAGTTTTGAGTATGCAAATGTGTCAATATTTTGATATTTTTGTTATATCTGTTCAAATGCAATCAAAATTAGTTGCATTTGATAATTGAATTCCACCTCGACCTGTTCGGTTTATTTGTTCCACTTCGACTGTCTTCCAACTTCGTTTTGGAAGATGGTTGCAGTGGAAGAAATATAGACCCCCCTCCCTCCCCCGCCCGCTCGGTTGATCTGAGATAGGGTTTTGTTAATCCAATCCGCAAGCCAGTTAACGTGATGTATCAATGGGATGTCCGTTTCACGTGCATTATGTGGGGTGAAAGGTCTTTTTAACACGGACGTCACAATCGTTACGTATTCAAAGTTCCTAATTCGACATTCGTTATCAACCGATTTTATCGGTTGATAAAAAATGCCGAATAGGGAACTGGGAATAAGTAACGATTGTTGTCACGTCCCCCTTTCCGGGTGGCACTGTCGCCGCTCTGGGATACCCTGAAACCTCACAAACGTAATTGCCCAAATGAAGGGCACTTGCGACATCTTGGAAATGTATTTGCGGGTTAAAAAGTGTACATGTAGTTGTCGTGACGCGACTCTTTATTCCATTGACACATATCATACTCCAGATTAGTCCTGCTGCCCCCCCCCCCCCCAACTTCCCAAATAGGGTACCACAACCGTCGATTTATATGACCCGACTGTGTGTGTGATTAAAGTCCAAGTATCGAATCTCTTCTCGAAAGATAGTACATGATTACTATTAAAAGTGAATCGATATTTAAGGGTACGCGCAAACTGCAAGCGATCAGCGTAGCGAGGCAAAGCAAATAGGGGCAATTAGGGGCGAACAGCGAGAGAAGCAAAGCGATTGTCGCTTTGGTTCGCTTTAAAAACAAAATGGCGGTAACAAATGTTCCTGCTGGAAAATTCAGCGCTGAGGAGAAAGGTGAGGGTACATGAAATTTATTTATTTATTGGTGTTAAAGGTCACATACTTATGAACAATGGCTAATCGTGACCGTGACAGTTTTTACGGGTGGAGGAAGCCGAAGTACCCGGAGAGAACCACCGAGCATCGACGAGCAACTGTCAGCTCCTCAACATTTTAACTCTGTTCAAGCTCCGCTCCAGCAGGATTACAGTGGTTGAAGACATGTGCACCATCGACGTGCAGTACGCCTTAGTACTCGGTGTCATCGTGCCCCCATGTAGGCAACCGGGATAAAGTGCCTTGCCCAAGGACACAACGAAAGTCGTCTCTGGTACATGAAATAAATGATAGCAGGGAAGAACTGGGGGAATATCATTATTTAATGCCACAGCTGCGAGATGACGAGCAAAAGTTTCAGGACTAATTAAGAATGAAGCCTTTGTTTTCTGTCCTTGGAATCCTATGTAGCAGGGCGTTTGACCACAGTAGCAATCAGTACATCGATATTCTTTGCTTTTCTGAGTACCCAAGTTTCTGTGCGTTTTCAAAACTAGGATTCTAACCACAAACTTTAATAGAGTATATCGCGTTGCTATGACAATTCGCTCGTGTTCGAGCGACCAAATATAAAATTTTGAGTTCATCGCTGCACATGGTTTTGCTTCGTTCGTGGTGAGAAAAGTAGTAATGGAAAGCCAAGCATAAATCTTTTCGCCGAAATCGCCTTGTCTGCTTTGCTTCGCTGATCGCTTGCAGTTTGCATGTATACCCTAAGACTCCAATCCAGACGAAAGAAAATGTCCCGGCTGGAAAACGTATTGGATTGGGCGGGGAAGGGTCACATTCTTTCCCACTCCCCGTCGCTACGCATCTGCCAACGGAACATGAGTTTGAGCATGCACCAAACCTGATTAAAAATCCATTACAAAAATAAGAATGCAGAACCAGATGAGGCGACCAGTGTAGAACCAGATGAAGCGACCTGAGCTACGATACCGTGCCACAATTGTTCGTCTTTCTTCAACATTTAAAGAAATGCTGTTGTCAAGCGGCTGTTTAATCAGTCAGTGCTTAGGGACGCGTGATGCATAGGCACAACGGAAGACAAGTTGACAGTCTCTGATAATTTTGTTGTCCTCAAATTGAATGCGAACAAGAAATGTCTAGGAGTTTAACATAACATCAGATGGTTTTGTATTAACAAATCGTCGTTTTACTGATATCAGAACGTAACAAAATTCAGCATGGGATGGTGCCTTGGCAGCCCTACCCCCACATCCATCACTGCCATGCAGTGTCTAATGTTATCAATGGAAGAAAAGGCGGGCGAGAAATTCTTATTCAGCCAACTTTTTTTCTGCCTGTTCGTAGGAGGGGGGGGGGGGGGGGTGTTAACGGCACTTTCAACAGCCAGTCATATCGTGTCTAACAACTTTGTTTTGCTGTCGTTACTGTTGATTCATTATACTTAAACAAACATAGAGGCAAAGTCCGATCAGTGCTATTCACAAAAAAATCGACTTTCAAATTTTATTTATTTATTTATTTATTTATTTATTTATTTATTTATTTATTTATTTATTTATTTATTTATTTTTTATTTATTTATTAGGTTTAATGAGTTTTTTGACATCCATGGTCACCTAGTGTCGGACAGTTTTACGGGAGGAGAAATCCGAAGTACCCGGGGAGAACAAACGAGCAACGACGAGCAACTGCCACAATCCCCAAAGTACTAACTCCGCACAAGTAGGGTTTGCATTGGTTGAAGGCAAACATGTGCGCCATCGACGTGCAGTACGCCTTAGTTAGGAAATCTGTCAGGGGCAGGGAGGTGTCACTCGTGGAGAGTGAATTTGTGAGACTAGCCTAACATTTTCGTATGGGCCGATAGTTGAAAATTCACGACCTGGTTGTTGCATAAATGAACTGAGAATTTATCTAGAGTTTAAGAACAAATATCACCTGGGAGCCTTATTTCATCTTCACAACATAACCCGAGGCGAGAAACATATTTACTCGTTTGCGTGCAGGTAACCACAAGCTTATGGTCGAAAAGGGGAGGCATAGAATAGAATAGAATGTATTAAAGCAATAAATACCTACTTGAGGCAGACTGCCAATTTTACAGCAGCATTATTGTGGTAATATAATGAAACAATAATGAAACAATATAAAACGAAATGAATGAAAAATAATTCGGACAATGAAGAAACGACGGATACACCCATGATAAGGAGTATAATCATACAGTCATACATTAAGAAGGCCTCGCAATGACTACCATCGATTCATGTGATGCGTGGATGGAAATCACCTGTTGTGATTTCCAGCAGGGCATTTCAAGGCTGAATCCCCACCCGTTATTTCCGTCACTAATTTTCATGAAAAAAACACAATCCGGAGACAAAATTTATTTTGCAGAAAAACAATTGACAGCATCCAGTCTTATGACGCCTGGTTGGAAATTACGCTTAGCTCTTTCCAACCGGGAGTTGCAAGACTGGATTTTGTCCCCTGAACTATACTTTTGAATGAAGATTATATTAACCCTTTACCCAACGTAACGGCCAAAACCGGCCAGCGCTATTCACTAAAATCGCCAATTAATTTTCATTATTTTTTTCATTTTTTGTCTCAGAAACATAGGTTATGACCCCTCTTTGGAACGAGCTCGACGAGCTCGTTCCAAAGAGGGGTCATAACCTATGTTTTTGAGACAAAAAATGAAAAAAAATAGTTATTTAAGAATTTTGTTTGCAAGTGTCGTCTGCTTTTCATGTTAGGTAAAGGGTTAAACGAGCTATCTCACACGTAAAGCTAATTTAGAAGTTCTTACTATGTAGCTCCAGGCTGCAGACAGCCTATGTTTTCTAATGTATCCGGAGTCCGGGTTTTCGGACTTTGTATCACGGTAATACAGAGGTATATTATAAGTATTTTACTTATCAACCAGGGATAACATCTTCTTGCCCCTTTGTGCTCTATGGTATTATCACCGCTTTATCGTTGGACACCTAACTGATATATTTCTGATGAAACGTTCTACAAAAAGTCGATATACAGTTCGTGGAGGATGTGTTGTAGCTGGTTCGCCGGCGGTGTGGTGTTATCACCCAAGGTGTCACTTTCAAGTTATGTACTTATGGACAGAAACACGGGCAATGTTCAGCCGGTGGACCTCCGGGCACAGCCCTGAGGTCCATTGGCTGAAGCTTTGCTTGTGATCGTTGTGCTTTGCAACAAATTTGCAGTTATTGGTTGGGTGGAAACGCCATGGGGGTGATTTTGTTGTGGGACACTGTCCACGTACTGTATTGGAAAGCACGAAGTCGGTAAAATAGCCGTCGAAACTGGTGCCCAAACTAGGCAACTCAATAATAAACGAACTTCTGCAATACATTTCACTTAGCCGATATCCTCAGGTTCGTATCACACGCCATAATGTTGTGTTTTTGTAAATACGTTTTATTTGATTGTCTGCTTCTACAGCCTTTCTCTGCTCCCCCCATTTCGTTGATACCATCGTTGATACCATGTCACCACATAACACCATGTCACCTGACTGTCTCTCGCTAGTCGCAATTCGTAGAGTTTCCGCCGTGCCCCAAATTCCAGCTGCTTTGCCACTTCGCTCTTCAAATAACTGCTGACACAACTATGGCGATCAGTATAGAGCAGTACAGAGCGGCTGTTGGATATCACTGCAACGTTCTTGCATTCAAGAGTAGGCTCACTGTTAAAAAAACATCCTGCTAAAAAGTTGTTCTACAAAATACCGAAAATCGAGGTCCTTCTGAAGTTGCTTGCGTGTATTATCTTCTGTGTTCTGTTTATATCAGGTGACACAGAAGTTAACCCGGGTCCCCCAAACCCACCCAGATAGCAACGCTCTCTGTTACTCACTATAATATTCGAAGTATTAGAAACAAACTAAGTTTAATAGTTGATGATGTTGATGATGCTGATGTAATCTGTTTTACTGAAGCTCACCTGGATCCCAGTTTTAGCTCCGACAGCGTGTTGATCCCTGGCTTTTCTCCACCAGTGAGAAAAGACCGGAACCAACACGGTGGGGGAGTGGCAGTTTATTGTTCTAAACAAGTCAAATTTAAACGAATGCCTCGGTTAGAGTTTGATCAATCGATGCTTTGGTTCGAAATCACTACCGAAATGAAACTTATGTTATGCGTAGCTTATCGCTCAATTCAGTTTTCTACCGAGGGCTACTGGGTGAAACTTGAACGCGCAATTGCGGACTCATTTTGTACTAACCCATCTCTGGTAATTACTGGTGACTTGAATAGCGATCTTCTCAATCCATCAAGTGCACTCAACGAGGTTATTGATACATTTAACTTAAGAAACACCATAACCGAACCGACGCGCACCACTTCTCACTCAAGTACTTTACTTGACCCAATGATAGTCAGTGATAATGTCAAAGTCTTGAACTGTGATGTACTGGACCTCGGGGTCTCCGACCACAAGGCAGTTTCCGTGACAATTCAGACTGGGATTACAAAACAGAAGCCAACGACAAGACAGGTCTGGAATTATAACAAAGCCAACTTTATTAAAATGAATAATTTTATATCCCAGACAGAGTGGCAAACAATTATGAATAGTAACAACAGCCTAGACACTTCACTTCACAACTTTCTGACACGGTTTCTCGAAATTGCAAAAGAATGTATACCGTGCTACGGTATTACTCTCCGCCCATCTCGGAAAATTCGGAAGAGAGACCGCTTAAGGCAACGAGCCCTAAAAAGTAATAATTCCACTACTTTTGAAAAATCTAAACATATCCGTAATAAGGTAAATAATATGAAGAAAAAGGCTAAATCTACATTATTCCCTAAATTAGACACTTCTCTCTCTATAAATCGCGACCCAAAACGTTTTTGCATACCGTTAAACAACTATTATGTAATTTTGATAGTAAGTCTCAAGTTCAGCACCTTGAAACTGTGACTGACGCTGGAAATTTGGTAACTATATCCAGTGATCAACAAATGGCTAACTTGCTTAATAAATATTTTCTGAAAAATAGCGAAATCCACGACGAAGGACATGACTTGCCTGTGTTCCTTTCCAAGAGCCCAGAAATTCTTTCCGACATTAATGTTACGGAAGCAGACATTTACGAGATACTGAGCTTGCTAGAAATCAATAAGGCAGCCGGCCATGACGGCATCAGTAATCGAATGCTGAAGGAGACACGGCAAACATTATGCAAGCCACTCCTATTATTATTCCAGCAGTCACTTACTTCTCGCACGTATCCATCAGACTGGAAGTTGGCGACAGTTATACCAATCTTCAAGAAAGGCAACACCCAAGACCCTAACAACTATATGCCCGTTTCTCTTCCTAGTTGTGTGAGTAAAGTCATGGAAAAGGTTATTTTCAAGAAAGTATTCGACCACTTTCACAACAATAATCTGTTCTTTAAATACCAATCTGGTTTCCTACCGAAACACAGTACTGTATTCCAGCTACTAGAAATCTACCACAGCTTATGTTTAGCCTATGACAACCGTCTCTTCTCACTAGAGGTTTTTTGTGACATATCAAAAGCATTTGATAGGGTCTGGCATAAGGGGCTTATTTTTAAATTGAAGCAATATGGTATTACAGGATCCATCCTGGAATGGTTCGAAAGCTATCTGGAAAAACGTCAACAACGAGTAATAATAAATTCTGCTTATTCTGACTATCTCCCCGTTAAGTGTGGAGTACCGCAGGGATCAGTGCTGGGACCGCTACTCTTTTTGATTTACATCAATGCCATTTCTGAATATATGTCCTCTGCAGGTTCGTGTAGGCTATTCGCAGATGACACATGTATAACAAAAAACAATTCTGATCTTGATGAGCTCAGTATAGATATTAATCTTGAACTTAATGTTGTATTAGAATGGGCTCAGCAGTAGCTCGTAAATTTTAACCCGTCAAAAACCAAGGTTATGCTCTTTACCAGGAAAGCAGTAGCCGTGAGTCCAGGTGTGAGATTTGGGGGGACACTTCTGGATCTCACAACTGAACATACACACCCCGGATTAACATTACAAGCTGACTTGAACTGGAATACACATATTTCCAACATATGTAAGAAAGCTCACTCTAGGCTTTCCCAGTTGAGAAGACTTAAATTTACACTGAGCAGAAAAACTCTTGAAATAATGTACAAGTCTTTTATACTTCCAATAACAGAGTACGCAGACGTAGTATGGGCCGGAGCCCCCGATTACTTACTTTCTAGACTAGATAGAATACACACGGAAGCCGGGAGGATAATAACTGGACTCACTCGGTCGGTACCGTCTTCGAGAGTATTTTTCGAACTCGGCTGGGAAACCCTAGAACAACGACGAAAATTGCATAAGATGGTGACCTTCTTCAAAATTATCCATGGGGATGCCCCAAAATACCTCTTTGAACTATTGCCCCAGTCATTCCAGGACTACTCGCCATATAACACACGTGCTCGTTCGAATTTCAAAATTCCTCTGATGCACACTGAATTATTGAAAAAAAATTTCATCCCATCTTGTATCTCAGAGTGGAACTCACTTCCTATGGATATAAAGAACCTGGAATCTTTAAGTGAATTTACTAAGTATTTCAAAAGCGAGATATGTAGGCCACCATAGTATTTTGGAATCTGTTCAAGAAAGATGAATATACTGCATTGCAGACTACGTAATGCATGCAGTGATTTAAATTTTGACAAATTTAAAAATTATATCCACGACACGCCAAACTGCTCATGTGGCAACGGCCTGGAAGACGCATCACACTACTTTTTTGTCTGCCCAAGGTATACCAATGAAAGATTAATACTACAACAGGACCTGGCCAACATCACAATTAATTCTGTTACGGATATCCTCTACGGTATCCCTAACATGTCACCATCTGCAAATGACCATCTATTTCGAGTAATACAAAAGTATATCAAAGCAACCAATCGATTCAATACCTTTGAGAATATTCATTCAGGAGGTAGTTAGTTCTATGTTTCCAGGCCCCCGGAAAATAATGTAATGCTGGTCTACTATGGTGGACAGTGCCGCATCATTGAAAAAATTGCTCTGGTAGCCATTGAGTGGCGTGCAAGTCGTTTATAGTGACTGGCCTGATTAACCCTTTGCCGGAAGTAGTGGTCTAAATCTGCCAGCGCTATTCACAAAATCACTAATTTCTTCTCTTTTTTTAACCTCAAAATATAGCTTGCGTCTCCTAATTGGAGCGAGCTCGTTCAGCTCGTTCCAATGAGGAATCATGAGCTGTGTGTTTGGTACAGAGGATGGAAAAGGGATAGTTATTCGAGAGGTTTAGTTGCAAATTCCCTCTGCCTTTCTTGATGGGTAAGGTGTTAACTACGATTGGAGGATCTTGACTTACCCGTACCGTGTTTATGAAATAGCTACACACGTTGGAACTGATCATATATATTAGTGTCACGTATATACTATTGTCACGTGAGAACCATGGGGTTCTGTCTTCCGGTGGAAGAAAGAGCATTGTGGTTGTCAGATGACGATATATCGTTAGACGTAGCTTACCTACTTTATATGTGATGACAAAACACTACATGCACCTTGCAGTGATGGGGCTCTTCTGGAGCGCTGCGGCCTGGTGAGTTGGCTGGAGACAGTTTGATACTTGTTTGATGAGTACAAGGTATCAGTCCCCCTCTTTTCTTCCTTCTCTTTTCTTTCGCTGAATATCTACCATATTAACACCATTGCAATCTTGAATAGCGTATTGTTTATTATGATGTGTATATATTGAAAAATGCTGCATTTACTTGTTAATCGTATACACAGTGGCGGCGCTACGGGGAGGGGGGGGGCATGGGGGGCATTTGCCCCCCCCCCCCAAACGAAGGCTTTGCCCCCCCCCCCCCATTCCCCCCCCCAACCATCTCGCATGCATTTCCATTCACCCTCACACACAAACACATTCAGTCACTCTCTCACACACACACACACACACCCCTCTCTTTTTTTATTCCCAATAATTTCCCATACACACTTAGCCCAAAGCCTCAGGCTAGCTGATAAACACATCCAGGCAGTAGAGATTTAAAGACTCGGATGCAGATACTTATAAGTTATAATTAAGTTATGAGCCAACAAAGGCATGTCTATCCATATCCCTTGTCTAAAAAAAAAGCATGGATTTCGCATTATGACAGACGGGCATTATCTCCCTTGCACTGTTCAATTATTTGAACTCTCTCTCTCTCTCTCTCTCTCTCTCTCTCTCTCTCACGCACAGACCCACCAGACGCGGATCCAGGATTTTTTGAAAGGAGGACCGCTAATTACCATTACATTTAGTCGAAACTTGGACCCAAAGTCCGTAATATAATTTTTTGGTTTGGTACGTCCACAGGACCAAACCAAAAAAGTATATTACGGACTTTGGGTCCAAGTTTGGACTACCTCATAACAAAGTAATGATATGATCCTTTACGTATTTGCCCCCCCTTCATGGGAGTCTGCCCCCCTAGTTGCCCCCCCCCCCCCCCCACAAAAAAAAAAAATTCTGGCGCCGCCACTGCGTATACAAAGGAGAGGACGTGTTTTAAATGTTGAGCACTTGTTGTCCAATCCTTTTTGTTAATTTTGACAAATAAAATATGTTTAAACTAATGACTACCATAAATCATAAATCACTGCGAGACTTCAGATTCCCGTAATATGAAGAAGCACCGGATTATGTTACAGATCGGATTGCACAGTTCTGGGACGTTGTTCCTCATAATGTGTTAGAAGAGTGTAATATTATTCACCTTCATGTTTGGTGTATGATCAATGAACATTTTGAACAGTTCATCACGCAACTGATCATATAATGGACACTCTATTTTAAAATGTAATTCGTCCTCAACCGCCCCCGAATCGCATCTGGTGCATATTCGTTCATTGGCCGGAACGACATGCTGTGAATGCCTCCCCGTTTCGATCAGTAAACTGTGGTTGCTGATTCGAAGACGAGTGAAGAGTTTCCTAGCTTCCCAAGACGACGTAGTGTGCACTAAATACGGTTCTAAAACATATTCACTCTTGAACTTACGATACGTTCTTAATTTATTTTTACCCTGTTTTTTTTATTATCGTCATGAATTTCCGGAATTATAAAATTCTTCTTCATGTCTTGTTTTACCTTTCCCTGTTAAAATCAGTTTAACACCTTTTTTCGCGACACAGTTGTTCGATGTCTGATATACCAAAGTATTCATGCAGAATTTTCTTTAAATTATCATATGCAATCACCCATCCCCGTAAGTAACCGCATATGCACGGTGTGCGGCTCAGGTGCAGTGGAAACAGAATGTCTCTTTGTTATGGAGTGCAGTGAATATGCATCTCTCAGAGAACGTGCATTTTACATATTTGAACGTGAATACCAAGAGTTTGTTTAGATGGACACCTCCGAGACATTCATATTCCTGATGAGAAACAATGTGCCACAGCCATGCGGTATCATCTGTAATACGATCCAACAAGTCTTGAAACAACGAGAACAAGTTCTGTCAATCTGACACCAAGAGGTGACGTTAATAATATTATATTACATCCACTATAACCCTTAATATTTACGTCTGTCATTTGGAATTAGTATTATTTTACGTTTCTATTTATGTTGATTTTGTATGTACAAAGCAAGCTGTCTTGTTCTGGTGTATTTGCTAAATAAATAAATCTTATCTTATCTTATCTTGCTGTGACAGGATACATTTTCTTGAAATACGGTCCCATGTGATAGAGTTTGTACTGAATTTGCGCTCAATTCCCGATGATGACCATGTTTAATTTTCAACCCGATGGCATAGCGGTGATAGAGTTGTCCTGTAATTTTTGCCAATAAATGGCTCAGATCAGGTTGGCGGTTCATGAAGCTCAGCGTTTGATGCGAAACGCAGTCGACATTTGACGTCATTCCTCTGGAATTTTAGCCACACGTTATTTTTTTTCATGGCGATTCCGTGAGACAAATCACCTCCTTTCGTACTCCGCCATATTAAAATACTGTACGCAAGTTCGTCGTATCAGACATAAATCGGAAGGAAAATCAGTTTCCAGTTAGTTGACGGTAAAAACATGATAAGTGCTTGATCAAAATTTGTGCTGGCGATAGAGCATTTGCCGTTGTCGGGTCAAAACTATGGAGTTCTATTCCAAAAAATTGATTTTTCGTCATTCAAGTTAGCCACTAACCTCCATACAGCGACAAACAGCCACGTTTATATTGCTTTGCAGAGGCTGCCCCAAGTGAGAACCCGACTGTTAGGCTGCATTTATCTTGGCAATGTTTATACATCCGTGTTGGGTGCCTGTGCAGGCAATCAAACTGATGTAGAAACACCGTTAAGTCATCTGCGGTTGTGAACGTGTGTGTGCGATAGTAAGTATCCTATTTATTGATCTGAACTTATGAGGGTTAATCGAGAGTTGGAATTTTGTCCCATATACATAAACGTTTTAACTGTCCTAGGAAACGTCAAAAAGAGATAGTATCGTATATCCTGGCCGAAATAAAAATAGCATTGACGTTGACTATTTTAAAACATGCAGATGATAAAAGCTCGAGCTGTTGTTTCCCATTGCCATAGGCTCCATTCCCAGGTGCTAAGAACAACCTTTGACCCTGGCCGTAGATTCGGCAAAGTTTAGCCTTGAATCGTTGGTGACATTTTAACCCTTTATCTAACATGAAAATCAGACGACACTTGTAAACAAAATTCTTGAATAATTAATTTTTATCATTTTTTGGCTCAAAAACATAGGTTATGACCCCTCGTTGGAACGAGCTCGTTCCAACGAGGGGTCATAACCTATGTTTTTGAGACAAAAATAACGAAAATTAATTGGCGAGTTTTGAGAATAGCGCTGGTCGGTTTTGGCCGTTGCCTTGGGTAAAGGGTTAAATGGGTTTACCGAAATACACGTACGTCTCAGCGTTATTTCTATTATAGAAGACAGAACAATATCGTTACTTCGGGCAACATTCAGGGTACATGAAGATTTATTACTTGGATGTCGGTTTAAGACCTTTCGGCTTCGCCTCAGGGTTTCAAACTGTCACCCATCATCAGCCTCATGATCCAGGTATTAAATCTCAATGCACTCTGGCTATTACCCAAGAATCTTATAATAACTACCCAAACCAGTCGTTCAATGTACAATTGTCAGCGGCAGCCGACAGAACGTGTATTTTACCTAACAATCAACTTAATTTGCACCCTAAAACCCGGAAAAAAATTTGTATCAGTCACCCCCAACCCCCCTCCCCCCGTTCTGATTCCGGATCAGACAGGTTCAATTTACGGTAAGCATTCACACATATGCATTCTTATTACGCATTAAAATATATTTCCTGAAATTCAAAATTTTTACCAATTTAAAATGAATGAAAGTGTCAATGACACTGTAGCTCAACTTGTGCAAGACATGTACATGTATAGTATGTGACACAGCAATGACAAACATCTAGTTAATGACCTGATAACAAAGGTACATATAAAGTATTGTAAAGGTCTGTACATAAATGCTGTAACGAATGTATAGGTAAAGTATTGTAAATGTGGGTAACAGTTAGATGCTAAACTAGAAAATAAATCTTTGAGTCCCAGAGTGGGTCTGACTGAACCCAAAAATATTTGTTCTCATAGCGTTCCTGTCCCAAGGTGATAACAAAGGTACTCAAGAAGTTTCGTGAAGATCAGTTCGTAAATACAGACTCTAGCCCGAGCCGTATTGACATATGCACTTACTGTGTATAAGTAGCACTGAATAAATCAAAGTTCATCTAATTTGCATAATTTCTGCATGAGAAAAAAAACCCTATTATATGTGATGTATTCCATGTTACTAAACATTCATTCAAAAATTTATTCAAATCAGAACTTTCATACAGAAGTTCTGTACAAAAAACTGATTGCACTAATTTTGGTACAAAATGGCTGCTGGCGGCCATCTTGAATTTCGGACCACTTCCAGAAACACTCGTTCTCGTCCCACGGTGATAACAAAGGTACCCAAGAAGTTTCGTAAACATTGGTTCATAAATACGGCCTCTAGCCTGAGCCGTATAGAAGTTGTGTACAAAATCTGATTGGACCTAATTTCGGTACACAATGGCCACTGGAAGCCATCTGGAAATTTGGACCGCACCCAGAAACACTCGTTCTCGTCCCAAGGTGATAACAAAGGTACCCAAGAAGTTTCGTGTAGATCGGTTCATAAATACAGCCTCTAGCCCGAGCCGTATTGACATGTGCACTTACTGTGTATAAGTAGCACTGAATAAATCAAAGTTCATCTAATTTGCATAATTTCTGCACGAGAAAAAAACCCGTATTATATGTGATGTATTCCATGTTACCAAACATTCATTAAAAAATTTATTAAAATCAGAACCTTCATAATAATAATAATAACAATATGGTTTTAAGCCGAGTTTCCACTGAACGTGCTCACGGGCTTTACAATAAGTACATGACATCTAATATGAATATGTAACTAACTAGATATTATGGCGGGATAGGCTAACTTAAGCAGATGGGTTTTCAGTGACTTTTTGAACGAAACTATGTCCTGGACGACCTTCAGGTGATCGTGCAGTTGGTTCCACAAATAAGGTCCAGCTACACTGAATGCTCGATCACCGGTAGTTACAAGATATCCAGGGTTGTATACCAGATTGTTGGCTGACGAAGATCTAAGAGCTCTGATAGGTTCGTAACACTGTATAAGAGAGTTCAAATAACCAGGTGCAATATCTAAGCGAGATTTAAAAGTTAAAAGAAGAACTTTGAAATTAATTCGCTCCTTTATGGGTAACCAGTGTAGATCTTTCAGTATAGGTGTGATATGACAAAATTTCTTATTCCTGGTTACCACTCTAGCCACGCAATTTTGAACATTTTGAAGTTTCTTCAATAGATGTTGTTTGCAGCCATATAACAGAGAATTGCAGTAATCAAGACGGCTAGTTACAAGGGCGTGCACAAGCTGCTTGGTCGTCTCCTCGTCGATCACGTTCCGAACTCTGCCGATATTGCGCAGATGGTGGAAAGCGGATCTGCAGACTTGCATCACATGCGCATCTGCAGCCAAATTCCCATCCATGCAGTATCCCAGATTGCGGACTGCTATCGACGGTGAGATGACACTGTCTTCAATATGTAAACTGAGTTTAGAAACTTTTGAAAGTTGACAGGGTAGACTTATGTACATTATTTCAGTTTTATCAGCATTAAGTTTTAAGAAATGTTGAGTCATCCAGTTTCTGATATCGGATGCACAGTTCTCGAGAATTTGGGCTGCTTGTCTCTCGTCACGGGGTTTAAAATGAATATATAATTGTGTGTCGTCCGCATAACAGTGAAATGAGAGTCCATGGCTACGTATTATATCGCCTAGGGGGTAGCACATATATGGTATATAGCAGGGGTCCGAGAACAGACCCCTGTGGGGCACCACACTTAAACGTTACATGCTCGGAGAGCGTCCTATCCAAGTACACTCGTTGCGTCCGCCCAGATAGATAGGATCGAAACCATTCTAAGCACAGTCCTGTGATACCCAGTCGGTTTTCCATGGTGTTAAAAAGTACAGCGTGATCGATGGTATCAAACGCTGCACTTAGGTCCAGAAGTACAATACATGATACCTGCTGTTGATCCATGGATTGTAGAATGTCATTTTGCACGCGTAATAAGCCAATTTCGAAACTGCCATCTTGGCTTTTAATCTATGCAAGGTCACAGGTCGCGAGGTATAAACATTCCAAGAAAACGCTTTGTTAGCAATGAAATCGCACTGTTTACACCTCGCGACCTGTGACCTTGCATAGATTAAAGTCCAAAGATGGCAATTTCGAAATTGGCTTATAGAGCAGTTTCAGTGCTACACCCGGGCCTGTATGCGGACTGAAATTCTTCAAACAAGCCGGTTTGCGTTAGATGGTCACGAATCTGAGTGCTGACAACACGATCCAATAACTTGGAAATGAAAGATAAATTTGACACTGGGCGATAGTTTTTCAGAACCTCTTTATCTAGCCCAGGCTTCTTTAGGAGCGGAACTACACGCGCCTCCTTCATGCTTGATGGAAAAACACCGGTGGTCAATGATGTGTTCACGATCTTAAGTAACCAAGGCATGAATGCTGGTAAGCAGGTTTTGAGAAGTTTAGTGGGGATCAAGTCATATAGAAGTTCTGTACCAAAAACTGATTGTACCTAATTTTGGTACAAAATGGCCGCCGGCAGCCATCTTGAATTTCGGACCGCACCCAAAAACACCCATTCTCGTCCCAAGGTGATAGCAATGGTATCCAAGAAGTTTCGCGAAGATCGGTTCATAAATACAGCCTCCAGTCCTAGCCATGTTGACATGTGCACTTACAGTGTATAAGTAGCACTGAATAAATCAAAGTTCATCTGATTTGCATAATTTCTGCACGAGAAAAAAACCCGTATTATATGTGATGTATTCCATGTTACTAAACATTCATACAGCAATTTATTCAAATCAAAACTTTCATACAGAAGTTCTGTACAAAAGACTGATTGCACTAATTTTGGTACAAATGGCTGCTGGTGACCATCTTGAATTTCGGACCGCACCCATAAACACTCGTTCTCATCCCACGGTGATAACAAAGGTACCCAAGAAGTTTCACAAAGATCGGTTCATAAATACGACCTCTTGCCTGAGCAGTATAGAAGTTGTGTACAAAAAACTGATTAGACCTAATTTCGGTACAAAATGGTCACTGGCAGCCATCGTGAATTTTGGACCGCACCCAGAAACACTCGTTCTTGTCCCAAGGTGATAACAAAGGTACTCAAGACGTTTCGTGAAGATCGGTTCATAAATACAGCCCCTAGCCCGAGCCGTATTGACATGTGTACTTACTGTGTGTAAGTAGCACTGAAAAAACCCCATCTAATTTGCATAATTTCTGCACGAGAGAGAAAAAAACGTATTATATGTGATGTATCACATGGTACTAAACATTCACACAAAAAATTGTTCAAATCAACTCTTTCATATGGAAGTTCTGCGCAAAAATCTGATTGCACCTAATTTTGTACAAAATGGCTGCCAGCGGCCATCTTGAATTTCGGACCGGATCAAAAAACACCCGTTCTCGTCCCAAGGTGATAACAAAGGTACCCAAGAAGTTTCGTAAAGGTCGGTTCATAAATACAGCCTCTAGCCCGAGACGTGTTGACGGCGCAACAGACGGACGACGGGCCATGACAATACCTCAAATTTGGCTTCGCCAAAGTTGGGTTAAAAATGGGGAAACAAGCTTTATGTAACGAGATTGCTAGATAAATGTATTATCTCGGTTGTGTTTACAGTCGGATCGCAACTTGCACCGACGGGACGGGACGCATCTGATACAAATTACAGGACATGCACGTGGTCATGATAATTTATGTATATCACCACGCGAATTAAAGGAAAATATGGAAAAAAAAAAATGTCGAAGGTAATAAATCAATAATTTGTTTTGGCGACCAATGAGATATGGGATTATTCCCCTTGCATTGCATTACTGTCTAAAAGGGGCTAAAGGGGGCACATCTGGTATTGCCAACAAAGTTATAGGTGGGCCCAACCTATATTTAGTCCCCGGTGTAAACAAAGCGTGTTTTCGCATTGTTTACGGCACAGTTGATAACATACTGTTGTGTTGACGGTTCCATTTGAGAGTTGACGAGGCAGTACAAATGTACGGTGGCTGATTTATGACATAGCGTAAGTTTTTTTTTATCTCCTTATTCGTTACAACGAGATACGGTTCTCGATATAACGAGAAAACATCTCGTTAAAACGACTTGGCATCTCGATATAGCGACTTAACATCTCGTTACAGCGACTTTATAGAGAGTACACGCGTCGCCAATAATAAATCGAGTGTTACGAAAATGAGTGTGGTCGCATTGATTCGTGCATTGGACTTGAGATTGAGAGGTTCACGGTTCTAACAACCGCGTCATCTGCGTTGTGTCCCTGGGCAAAGCACTATCTTCTTAACCCTTTACCTAACCTGAATATATATATTTATCACTTTTTGTTTAATAACAAAGCTGACGATCTCTCATTGGAACTCGCTCGTCAAGCTCGTTTCAATGAGAGGCCGTAAGCTTTATTTTTGAAGCAAAAATGAAAATATAACAAAATGTATGAATGGTGAGTTTTTAGCGCTTGTTGGTTTGGGTCGTAACGTTAGGTAAAGAGCTAAGTGGCCGGGGCGTATATATTTTTCCGGTAATGGGGTAGGGGGGGGGGGGGCAAGTTCAAACTTTTTCCACCACACCACCAGTAAAATTTTCGACAGATTTCTGATTTACAAAATTTCTACCATTCTGGACTCCAAAACGGATTAGTCTTCAGTACAGAAACATATTTTTAGCCAAAATATCAATACTTCTTCCATTTTGCAATATTTTACTAAAGAAAGGCCTAAAACCTTTTCCGTCGAGCCGAAAATGTTCCGACAAATCTTTCGTGGAGCCGTCGCTCGTTCGCCTCCTGTTTTTTTTATTTTTTTGTTTATTGTTACTGTGGTTTCACGACACTTTCAACATCCAGGGTCTTGTTGTGTCAGGCAAATTTATGGGTGGCGGAAGAGACGAGAATCTGGAGAAACCACCCAGAAGCGGCGAGCAACCGTCAAGCTCTCCACTTACTAATCAGACAGAAGCAGGGTTAGCAGCGGTTGAAGGCACGTGCACCATTCGCGTGCAGTACGCCTTAGAACACAACGCCCCGGTCACCACATGGGCAATTGGTATTAAGTATCTTGCCCAAAGACTCGGCCTTCTGTATCTGCGTCACTGCCGACTGGGGGCACTGTGTACTAAGGCGTCAGGCACGACGGCGATATACTTACATTCAAACGATGCTATGTCCCTGTTATTCACAAAAATTATTTTGAAAAAAAAAACAATATATTTTTCATTTTCTTTTCATCCAAACCATGGCTTGAAACCCCTCGACTAGCTCGTTCTCCTTTTTTTAACTCAACTTTCGCGAAGCCAAATTTGAGGTATTGTCATGACCCGTAGTCCGTCTGTCCGTCCGTCCGTCCGTCGCGCCGTACACACGGCTCGGGCTAGAAGCCGTATTTATGAACCGATCTTTACGAAACTTCTTGGGTACCTTAGTTATCACCGTGAGACGAGAACGAGTGGTTTTGTGTCCGATCCGAAATTCAAGACAGCCGCTGACAGCCATTTTGGACAAAATTAGGTGCAATCAGATTTTTGCGCAGAACTTCCATATGAAAGCTCTGATTTGAATATTTTTTTGTATGAATGTTTAGTACCATGGGGTACATCACATATAATACGGGTTTTTTTCACGTGCGTAAATTATGCAAATTAGACTAACTTTGATTTATTTAGTGTTACTTTCAGCACTGTAAGTGCAAATTCCAATACGGCTCGGGCTAGAGGCCATATTTATGAACCGATCTTTACGAAACTTGTTGGGTACCTTTGCTATCACCGTGGGACCAGAACGAGAGGTTTTGGGTGCGGTCCGAAATTCAAGATGGCTACCACCAGCCATTTTGTACTTTAGTTACTGCAGTCAGTTTTTTGTACAGAACTTCTGTATGAAACTTCTGATTTGAATACATTTTTGTATGAATGTTTAGTAACATGGAATACATCACACATAATACGGCTTTTTTTCTCGTGCAAAAATTATACAAATTAGATGATTTATTCAGTACTACTTATACACTATAAGTGCACATGTCAATACGGCCAGGGCTGGAGGCTGTATTTATGAACCGATCTTCACGAAACTTCTTGGGTGTCTTTGTTATCACATTGGGACGAGAACGAGTGTTTCTGGATGCGGTCCAAAATTCAAGATGGCTGCCAGTGGCCATTTTGTACCGAAATTAGGTCCAATCAGTTTTTAGCTCACCTGACTTTCAGTCAGGAGAGCTATAGTGATCACTCACCGTTCGTCGTCTGTCGTCCGTGAACATGGTGTTTGCATCTTCTCCCCCCAAACCGCTGAACCAATTTAATTGATATTTGAGAGAAAAAGTGCTGAGTCAGCATTTTTTAACACTGTGGGTAATGGGAAAAACATGTAAGACTACTTTTCTCCCAAACCACTGCTCCAAAAGCTTTCAAATTTCACATATAACATCTTTGGAAGATACTTTCACATGTTTATTGAAATCAGTTCCCTGGGTCCATATTTGGGCTCTCTGTGAGAGCCCAAATGTTTAAATTAGTGCAGTATGAGGAATATTCTTTAAAAATCTTCTTCAAATCTACCAATAGGAATCTTTTGATATTTGGTATGCAGCATGCTTAGGGAGGTGAGATTCAAGTTTGTTCAAGCCAAATCCCTGGGTTCATATTTGGGCTGAAAATTTGGGGTCCTGGTCCGGAATTTTGGATCCAAATCCGGAAATTTGTTTTTTTTTGTTGTTTTTTTATGCGTTTCGGTCAATTTTAAGACAAAAAAATATTTTTTTTCTCACTGAAAATTTGGGGGCCGGGTGGGACTTAGAAAATTCGGAAATTAGTTTTTTTGTTTTTATGCATTTTGGTCAATTTTAAGACAAAAAAAAAAAAAAAAATTTACCCTGAAAATTTCGGGTCCGGGTGGGACTTAAAAAATTTGGGTCAAAATCCAGAAATTATTTTTTTTTTTTTTATGCGTTTTGGTCAATTTTAAGAAGAAGAAAAAAAAATATTAGTCTGAAAATATTTTGGGAAAAAAAATCTGTTTTTTATGCGTTTATCAAAATTTTGGGACGTAAAAGTGCAGGAACTGAAAATGGAAGGAAAATTCAGTGTATTGTGTGGGCACAATAGCTTCATCTAGTTGGTATATGCTTTTCTTAGGAGGGGCGTATGCAGCTTATTCAAGTCAAGTCCCTAGTTTGATATTTAGACTACCATGTCAGGTGAGCGCCCTCAGGCCCCCTGGGGCCTCTTTTCTATACGGCTCAAGCCAGAGGCCGTATTTATGAACCGATCTTTACGAAACTTGTTGGGTACCTTTGCTATCACAGTGGGACCAGAACGAGTGTTTTTGGGTGCGGTCCAAAATTCAAGATGGCCACAGGCAGCCTTTTTGTACCAAAATCAGTGCAATCAGTTTTTTGTACAGAACTTCTGTATGGAAGTTCTGATTTGAATAAATTTTTGTAGGAATGTTTAGTAACATGGAATACATCACATATAATACGTTTTTTTTTTCTCGTGCGGAAATTATGCAAATTAGATGAACTTTGATTTGTTCAGCGCCACTTATACACAGTAAGTGCATATGTCAATACGGCCCGGGCTAGAGTCTGTATTCATGAACTGATCTACACGAAACTCCTTGGGGTACCTTTGTTATCACCTTGTAACAGGAACGAGTGTTTTGGGGTGCCTTTGTTATCACTGTGCTTTGAGAACAAATATTTTTGGGTTCAGTCAGACCCACTCTGGGTCTCAAAGATTTCTTTTCTAGTTTAGAATCTAGCTGTCACCCCACTTTTACAATACTTTACCTATATATTTGTCACAGGCTACGGTCAGCATTTATGTACAGACCATTACAATACTTTACATGTACCTTTGTTATCAGGTCATTACCTAGATGTTTGTCATTGCTGTGTCACATACTATACATGTACATGTCTTAAACAAGTTGAGCTGCAGTGTCATTGACATTTTCATTGTCTTTCCAAACCATAGCTTATGACCCCTCATTGGAACGAGCTCGTTCCAGTGAGGAGTCATAGGCCATGGTTTGGAAGGAAAACAATGAAATAATTTTGACAAAGTATACTGTCCTCTGCAACTAAACTTATAGTTAGAGGGTTAATAATGCCAGATAAATATATTTATTTGTTCCAACAAGGCCGTAGGCTGAATGTGACAACGTTATAACGAGAATCTATCTCGTTATAATGAGATAAAAAAATTTCCTATGTCCTAATTCATACGGTGGCTGATCTAGGACACAGGAACATTTTTTTATCTCAGTATAACGATATAAAACACCTCGTTATAACGAGAAACCGATCTTGTTATAACGAGAAAACACTTCGCTATAGCGAGATAATATCTCGAAGATATCTCGTTATAAGGTTCCGCTCCACGGTTTCGAGGCATTTCCAAATATGACATGCCATACACTCTCTTCAAATGCAAATATTCTGTAGTTTAGTTATCTAACTCATAACATGTATTACATTTCCCAAATCCACAAAAAACATATAACACTATCTGATTAAGTAGAAATGAACAATCTGAATGTGGGTGGAATAATTTATTGTCAAAGGCCAGACTTCAACCTGAAAAATTGCATGAAAAAAAAAATGCCGAAACCAGTCATTTTCAGCCACCTAGCAGCCTCAAAAGCAGAATTTTTCCACCAACCCCACCTACCCACCCCTGGAACAGAGCATCCCCTGTTTCTAAAATGCCCCCCCAAAAATTTATATGTTTCCGTCTCATTTTTTAGTTACCTGTCTGGTAACAAACCCGTGTAAAAATTACATTTTAAAAAATAGCCAATTTTTCGAAGCCACTATTTCCCATAATTCATCTGGTAATTTACCCCTATGTGTCAGAATCCAACTTTGGGACCAAAACTTCAAATTCTCTTGTCCAACAAAAAGCCTAATGTAATCATATATCTGATACTAAAAATATATCTCAATTTTACATGGCCTTAGTTTCAACATATGCCCTATGTTTAGAATTTCCCCCCTGTGCAATAGTGCGAAACTGTAGAGCGGAACCTTAAAGAGAAAACAAGAGTGATCTCCCCTTGGATTTCACTCAGGCAAAAGAATCTGGAGTCTATCCTGAGTTGAATGAACAAAAACCACAAGTCTCTATTTTCAACCAGTAAAAAGATACAGCATGGCCTTTCTGACTGCCGAATAGCTTTTGCAGCCAGTTTTCTCCCGATTTTCGCAACCACACCACAGCACACCACCTCCATCCTCACATTTATCTGAGCCACTTCAGAGAGCATTTTTGTGTTATTACCACCAGCCACATTGACTAACCAGGTCCTTCCAATAGCACTGTTAAATACAATCAAAATGGAAAACAATAAGCAGTGATAACCATAACTATGGGGGTGGGGGTGGTGGGGGTGTTGCTCTCTAGATATGAAAGCGTTTAACAGCTTGACGGACGGATGACACACAGACATGACACTAATGACCAAACTGAAAAAGTAGACACCATGACTGCAAACCTCTGGTCAACAATAACAACCAGGCTGTCCATAACTGCATATATTTGCCATGAATACAAAGCTCGGTGTTTTGGAAAGGCATTACTCTACCTTAATGTTTTCGAAATCTTGACGAAAATTCAAAACAAGTGCGAAATTAGTCTACATCAATATATTTCTCCAAATTTCCACTTATTTCCATCCAGTTGTGCTGAGATATCACTTGATGAATGTTAACTACTCCAACAATTGCACACAAACGAGAAATAATGAAAAGTTTTTTTTGAAAAATGGTGTATTTATAACTCAAACACAAATAAGGAACTTCCTGGTTCAAGAATTGACACCGACGGCAGAATGCTCTTTAAGGTTCCGCTCCACAATTTTCCAGGCATTTCCAAATATGACATGCCATACACTCTCTTCAAATTCAAATATTCTGTAGCTTAGTTATCTAACTCATAACATGTATTACATTTCCCAAATCCACAAAAAAACATATAACACTATCCGACTAAGTAGAAATAAACAATCTGAATGTGGGTGGAATAATTTATTGTCAAAAGCCAGACTTCAACCTGAAAAATTGCATGAAAAAATGCCGAAATCAGTCATTTTCTACGGCAGCGTATTAGGGTCAGGACCTTTTCCTTTAATAAACTGTTTATACAGCTTAATAAACTGTTTTTACAGATTAATAAGCTGTATTGACAGTTCATTAAACTGTATTTACAGTTTATTACGAGACTGTTTTTACAGATTATTACGAGACTGTTTTTACAATTTATTACGAGACTGTTTTTACAGATTAATAAACTGTATTTACAGATTAGTAAACTGTATTTACAGATTATTACGAGACTGTTTTTACAGTTTATTAGAAGACTGTTTTTACAAATTAATTAGCCATTCAATTATTGATTAGTAGTATAGCATGTACCCGATCGTGCGCTATTACCCGGACTTTTGGGGAAGCTGCTATTGTTAAATTCACAGAGGAACCGGACTTTTTGGGTTGCAGCCTGACCAGATCCTGCACGTGATGTACGTACTGCATATATAGTATGCTATGATATGTGCAGTGATATGTGTACACACAGGGCTATGGATATATAGTGTGGGGTGTGATGGAAATTAATGGTGAAGGTGGGGTTTCTCGAGAAAAAAATTCCCGCGAAATGGTTGACGTTGCTATGGACGTCGTGACGTCATTATGCGCACCTTGACGCCAGAAAACGTTGTCCGCTGTTGTTGAACCATATACAATGTGGTATGACATCTTTCGGGTCAGGGTGTGTTGGGGTTCTCGCACTGGACTGATATCGTAGTATGGTAAGGGTGGTATATACCCCTTTTGGTATACTATTAGCCCTTGGTACTACTAATCAACCTTCACATTATCCTACAGCTGGTATAGATAGCACGTAATGTTAGGTTAACCAGTATTGTCGGGTGGGGTAATGCATGGTCATCATCTGCGGTATTGCGAAATAGTCCTTGGTGGTTTGGATTTGCAGTATAGTATGGGCGTTATATATCATTGTAGATCCCGTCTTAATCCTTGTTGTATCAGCCTGCAGATTGCTTTGTACTATCCTATGACTGATATTGGTAGTACGTAATGCTAGGTTAACCAGTACCGTGGGTTGGGGTAATGCATGGTCGTCGTCTCGTGCGGTATTGCGAAATAGTCCTTGGTGGTTTGGATTTGCAGTATAGTATGAGCGTTATAAATCCCATCTTAATCTTTGTTGTATCAACCTGCCGATTACTTTGTACTGTCCTATGACTGATATAGGGAGTATATAATTCTGGGCCAGGCGGTATTGTAGGGTGGGTGGTGGTAATGCATGGTCGCCTAGTATGGCAGTATGGGATGTTCGCTCCTCACCCTAGGGGTCCCATGTTAGCCCTTCGTACTATTAATCCACCTAATGCTTCAAGTTATCCTCTGACTGGTATAGATAGTACGTATTGCTAGGACAACCAGTATTGTGGGTAGGGGTAAGGCCTGGTAGTTTAGAACGGTAGCAGCACCATTATCCACCTAGGACGGTGTGCTGACCCACAGATGGTACAGGTATTGCGTAATGATAGGCCAAGCAGTATTGTTGAGTAGGGGTAATCCATTGTTGTCTAGGTAGGAAGTATAGGACGTGTTTTTTATATCCCTGTTGGTTCAACTTTTCCCTTGGTACTAGTAATCGACCTAATGCTTCATGTTATCCTATGGCTGGTATAGGTGGAACGTAATGCTAGGAGAAGAGCTATTGTGGGCGGGGGTAATGTCTTCTGTAGAGCAGTAGAATAGTATGGACGGTATATACCGATCTTAGGTCCCATCTTAACCATTGGAACAACAATCCACCTGGGCTGGTGTGCTATCCCATATATGGTATAGGTTGTACGAAATGTACTGCTATGTGGTGTATGCTTGGTTTCCAGTCTCCTAGCAGGGTATGGATGGTTCTTTGACATTCTAAGACTTGGCCTGTGGTAGAGGTAATATGTGGCAGTTAGCAAGCCTACAGTAGTGCTTCAAATCAGCAGTAATGGTAGAAGGGGAGAAGAAGATTATAGGATACGGTACTACAGTACAAGGTAGTCATAGGACGGAAGGCTGAAACCGATGGTAAGACCACCTTATAGGAGCTATATAGGGCTTGGAATCCCACTTATGGAATCCTGCTTATAGAATACCTTTTATTGAATCCCTACGGAATCCCTTTTTGAAAAAGTCTAGCCTTCGGCTCCACTTTTTCCCGAGCTGAAGATAAGAGTCGTATGTGGAGATACTCGTTCGACGCATTACTCTATGGCTTATTTGCTCGATTTAGTCGTTCGATCAATCGGAGATAGTTAGCAAGCCCGCAGTAGTGCTGCAAGTCAAATAGTAATAGTACAAGAAACTAATGGTACAAAGCTGCGAGGGTGGTAGAAGATTATAGTATTGGATGACTACGGACGGGGCAAGTTAAAGAACAGAAAGTTGAAGACAAGATGAAAACAGATGGCAAGGCTATCTGTTTAGGAACTGTGTTCGAGCTTCAGCGCGTAAAGGTTAAATGAGGTGATCGACTCTTCTCGGGGGTGGGTCTGAGGGTCATCAAAAACTCATATTTTAAAAGGTTTCGTGTGATACATCATTTTAAGGTCTCGATGCGTGTAGTCCGAATATTTGTTATTTGTCCCTCCCCGAGAGGGTGGGGCTGAGGAGCATAAAGAAATTCAAGTTTTAGAAAGGTTGACAAGCGATACATAATTTTAAAGGTCTAGACGCGTGTAGTCCGAATATTTGGTATTTGTCCCTCCCCGAGAGGGGGGGGGGGGGGCTGGGGGCATATAAAATTCAAGTTATAGAAAGGTTGGCATGTGATACATCATTTTAAAGGTCTTGACGCATGTAGTCCGAATATTTGGTATTTGCGTTTACCCGAGGGGGCTGTGGGGTGGGTCCTCAAAAGTTAAGTTTTAGAAAGGTTGTCGGGTGATTCATCATTTTAAAGGTCTCAACTTGAATATTTTGCATATAAAGTATCCGACCCTCTCCGATAGGGTGGGGTTGAGGGGTGGGGGCCTCAAACCCCATGTTTTAGAAAGGTAGTCATGTGATACATCATTTTAAAGTTCACGACTTGAATATTTCGCATTTGAAGTATCCGACCATCCCTGAGTGGGTGGGGCCGAAGGTGCGGCCTCAAAACTCAAGTTTTAGAAAGGTAGGCGTGTGATACATCATTTTAAAGGTCTCGACTTGAATACTTCGAATGTGAAGTATCCAGCATTCCCGATGGGATGGAGCCGTGGGGTGGGTTTCAAAACTTAAGATTTAGAAAGGTAGTCGTGCAAATGCGAACGACACACTCTTCAGCATGTGATAATGTGTGAAACCGTGTACTGTTTTAGCTGTTTTTTTAAGTGTTTCATCAAAGGATTTCATTGATTTGGAGGTGATGTCTCGTATGTGAAACAATCCAAATTGACAGAAGAGGCAAAAAACATGTATTTTTCCCTCTGTGTTTTCCGGTATCTCTTCGTCGGATGCGATTGGTTTTGTAGAGATCTCTCAGATGAGAAACATTCTCAACCGCATGATATCTTGGTTTATTCCAATCAGTATGTGGCAGACGAATACAGCTTTATGGGGTGTGCTTGTTCGACGGGTGTGGGTCATTCGACAGATTCGAAGGAGATCTATCAAATGAGAGAGAGAGAGGAGATTTTCAACTGCGTGGCATGCTGAAGTGTAGCTTCATATCACGCTAAACGAGAGAGAGTCCAAATGAAATGAGTGAAAGTGTTATGATACATTAAAGTGTCTGATGAAACCTCTCGAGAAGGAAACCCAAAACACTAACACGACGTCTTCACGAATACATTTTGAGGAAGCTGCACGTACCCTCTAAAAACAATAGCACACAACTAATTTACTCGTTGATCAGAAGCTCGACCCTACTCGTAGAACTCATCAACGTTTTTGAATGTAGTATTAAGTTTACGAGTCGATTAAAGAGGAATAATTTTTGACAAGAGAGATTCGTGAAGGTATTGTGACACAATACAGATCTGACTACTTCCACATTCCAATGGAGTGGAATAAGACAAGCATTCAGCAAGTGAATGTACTGCGATAGAGAGATCCTACTGTTATCACCTCGACATTACGGAAGAATGAAATGTAGAAATCCTTTCGCAGAAGTGATTCATAAACACACTGTGATAGAGAGATCCAAGTGCTATCACCTCAACATGTCAGAGGATTGGAATATGACAAAACTTTCAAACAAGTGATTCGTGAACATACTGGGATAGAGATATTACTGCTATCAACTCGACATTACGGAAGAATGAAATATGAAAGTACTTTCCAGCAAAGGATTCGTGAACATACTGTGATAGAGTGATCCAACTGCTATCACCTCGACATTGCAGGGGAGTGGGATATGACAAAACTTTCGAGCAAGTGATTCGCGAACGTACTGAGATATAGAGGAATCTTGCAGCTATTACTACAATATTTAGAGAGAGTGAAACATGTCAAACGTTTGAGGAAACGTTTGAGCAAGTGATTCGTAAACATTTTATGATAGAGACATCTCACCGCTATCGCCTCGACATTGCAGGGGAGTGGAATATGAACCAATGAATGTTGCCTGAATCCGAGCGTGAACGTATGTCTCACCGTGAGGAACCTGACCGTTTCACTTTTGATGGGGCGGTCCTTATTCCGAAGGGGTCTGTGACTTTTCGTCAAAAAGCATGAATCAATTGTGGTCCCCATCTACTCTCAACGACCCACAGCCTTACACACCTTCAGAGTGGAATGGCTGGAATGAATTTCCCCGATCGATTTTTATTTCGATAGCCAGAACATGAATTCTCATTTTAATTGCTTCTTTTGAACTTGGCCGCTTAGATCTATCTTAATTTAATATTCGCTTTTAAGTTCCTTTAAGTCTTGCATTTCGGTATATCCTGACATTCGTGACAGACCAGAATACACAATATGGGTGTGTGTCTAGAACATGTGCAATGTACAGTCGTTATCTGTGAAATTACGACCAGTTATTACTGTGTAATAATTGGTCATAATTACACAGATAACGACTGCAGGATGACACTGGGTTTACTACCTTTAATGTTTTATACAGACCGCCAATGTGGCGTTCAATAAATGCGTCATAATGGACATTAAATTGCATGCCTCATTACCAGCGCTTGAATTACTGCGGGTCTGTTTAAGTGACAAATCGGTTTTCGGGGTCCGCCATGTCCTTATCCTTATGCTTTATATTTAGCCCAGTGAGAATAATTATCGAAAATATATACACTTTTAAACAACAAAATCGAAAATTCAAGCCATCACCTTAACATATATACCCCTGTAGGTCCCCTTGTTAGTGCTTGGTACTATTAACAACCGACTGGTTTGTTTTATTATATGGCTCATTTGCTCGATGGGATTTGAGTCGTTCGAGCAGTATGTGCGAGTCACTCGGTCGATAGCTTATTTGCTTTGGGAATGATATATGTTTTTGTTACTTCCATAATGTGTACTGATTGGATGATCTGGATAAATGAAACAAAAACAAGTGAACTTGGAATAGGGTAGGAAGAATTAGGATTACGTACCACCTTACCAGTGATAGGATGGCACCAACTATTCGGTTGGTTAATTCTATCAACGGTTAAGATGGGCCTACAGGGCATATACCAACCATACTCTGCTGCCCTTCTGTACTACCAGGCATTAACCCCATCCTACAATACCGCTCGATAATATTAAGCATCTGGCGAATTAGTAGTACCAAGGACTAACAAGAGACCTACAGGAGTACATACAGCCTATGCTCTACTACCGTTCTAAGCTACCAAGCATTACCCCAACCCCATAATACCACTTGCCCTTCTATAACGTACTACCTATACCAGCCATATAATAAAATAAACCAGTCGGTCGGTTAATAGTACCAAGCACTAACAGGAAGCCTACAGGGTTATATACCGCCCATGCTATACTACCTTTCTAAACTACAAGGCATTACCTGTACCATCAATACCGCTTGGCCTAGAATTACATAATACCTATACCAGTCATAGGATAACCCCAGGTGGATACTAGTACTAAGAGCTAACATTGGCCCTATAGTGGTACAACGCGTACATCCTATACTACTACACTCGGCGACCATGCATTACACCCACCCACTCCAAAATAACGTCTGTCACCGCATTACATACTACCTAACCCAGTCATGGGATGAGACAAAGCATTAAGTCGATTTGTAGTACCAATTGCTTTCGGGGAGGGGTGGGGTCCACAGAGGTATATATCGCCCATACTCTACTGCCGTTCTATAATAATAATAATAATAATAATAATAATAATAATAATAATAATGATATGAAGGCCCAAGGGGTAATAGTATATCAACATTGATATATACCGCCACTACCATATCACACACTCCGCCCCATACGAGAAACCCGACACCCCCTGACCCGAATAACATTATGTCAGATTGTATAATTGACAACAACAGAGGGCAACATCTCTGTGACGCGTGCGCATCATGATGTCACGACGTCAATAGCAACGTCAACCGTTTCGCGAAAAAGAACTTTCAAGAAAACCTAACTTTCCCATCATCTTCCCACCACTTACCCATAATATATACCCAAAGCCCCATGTGTACGTATATCACTATACACAGTATACTACATATGCTGTAAGTACACCATTTGCCGGATCTAGCTGGATGGAACCAACGTTTTCCTCAGGAAAAAATGCTCCGGCAAAAGACCCCGTTCCTATGGGAATTTAACACGAGCTGCTTCGGAAAAAGTTCGGGTTATCAGGTAACGGTAAGATACACTTGCATACTAAATGCCACGCAGTTGGAAATCTCCTCTTTCTCACTTGATAGATCTCCTTCGAATCTGTCGAATCAATCACATCCGTTGAACAGGCGCACTACCTTAAAGTGTTTTCGTCTGTGACAGACTGATTGGAATAAATCAAGATATCGTGCGGTTGAAAATGTTTCTCATCTGAGAGATCTTCACCAAACCAATCGCATCCGACGAAGAGATACTGGAAAACACCGACGGAAAAATATATGTTTTTTTTGCAACTTCAGTCAGTTTGGACTATTTCACATACGAGACATCGCCGCCAATTCAATGAAATCCTTTGATAAAACACTGAAAAGTACACGTTTTCACACATTGTCACATGTTCGCATCGCCTAAGGTTTTACGACATTGCCCCACCACACCCACACGAGGAGGGTCGGATACTTCATATTCGACTCAAGACCTTTAAAATGAATTGTGACATGACTTCCTTTCTAAAACGTATTTTTAATTTCCCTCATACTTCGGATACTTCATATTCGATATATTTAAGTCTAGACCTTTAAAATGATATATGACACGAATACCTTTCTAAAACTTAAATTTGTTATGCCCCTCAGCCCCACCCCCTCAGAGAGGGTTGGACACTTCATATTCGGAATATTCAAGTCGAGACCTTTAAAATGATGTATCACCTGACATCCTTTCTAAAATTTGGGGTTTGAGGTCCCAACCCTCAGTCCCAACCCCTTGAGGAGACACAAAAACCAAATATTCGGGCTAAAATGATGTTTCGCATGACAACAAACCTTTTTAAAACTTGAATTTTGTTATGCCCCTAAGCCTCAGCCCCTAAGGACCTGGAAAATAACAAATAATCGGATCACACGCGTCGAGACCTTTAAAATGATGTATCACACGACAACCTTTCTAGAACATGAGTTTTTGGTGCTCATCAGACCCACCCTCGGCCCTCCCCCCCCCCCCCCCCGCGACGAGTCGATCATCTCACAGTTCCTACACAGATGGCCTTGCCATCTGTTTACATATTGTCTTCAACTTCCTGTCCTATAACCTCGTTCGTAGTCAACCAATACTAAAATTTCTACCACCCTCGAAGCTTTGTACCATTAGTTCCTTGTACTATTACTATTTGACTTGTAGCACTACTGCAGGCTTGCTAACTATCTCCGATTGATCAAGAGACTAGAATCCCATCGAGTAAATAAGCCATAGAGTAATTGGTCGAACGAGTGGCTCCACATACGACTCGACTCTAATCCTCATCTTGCAAAAAGTGGAGCTGAAGGCCAGACGTTTTCAAAAGGGGATTCCATAAAGATTCTATAAAAGGTATTCTATAAGTGGGATTCCATAAGTGAAATTCCAAGGCCCTGTATAGCTCCTATACAGGTGATCTTACCATCGGTTTCAGCTTTCTGTGCTATGACTAGCTTCTTCTGTAGTCCTCTGTACTATAATCTTCTTCTATCGTGGTGCCATTACTACCGACTTGAAGCACTATTGTAGGCTTGCTAACTGTCACATATCACGACCCCTAGGCCAAGTCCTAGAATGTCAAAGGACCACCCGTGCCCTGCTAGGAGACTGGAAACCAAGCATACACCACACAACACTACATTACATACTACCTATACCATACGTAGGAGAATGCATTGTCCCTGGTGGACTGTGGTTCCAAGGATTAGGATGGAAACTAAAATGGGTATATGCCGTCCATACTATTCTACTGCACTACACAACAAGGCATTACCCTCGCCCACAAAAGCGCTTGGCCTAGCATTACGTTCTACCTATACCAGTCATAGGATAATATGAAGTATTAGACCGATTACTAGCACCAAGGGCAGAGATTGAACCAGCAGGGGAACAAACAACACATCCTACACAACCTGACTAGACAGCCATGGATTACCTCTACCCAACAATGCTGCTTGGCCTAGCATTACGTAATATCTATACCATCTGTGAGCCAGCTCACCGTCCTGAGTGGATAATGGTACTACAACCTTTTTAAACTACCAAGCCCTATCCCTACCCACAATAACGCTTGTCCTAGCAATACGTACTATCTTTTCCAGTCATAGGATAATTTGAAGCATTAGGTGGATTAATAGCACGAAGGGCTAACATGGGACATGTAAGGGTGTGGAGCGTACACTCTATACTTCCACACTAGGCGACCATGTATTACCCCCACCCACCCTACAATACTGCCTGTCCCAGAATTACATACTACCTATACCAGTCATGGGAGAGTACGATGCAAACGAGGGGCTGATACAACAGGGATTAAGATGGGATCTACAGTGATATACAACGGCCATACTCTACTTACTGCAAATCCAAATCACCAAGTGCTATTTCTCAATACCGCACAAGACGACGATCATGCATTAACCCACCCCACAATACTGGTTTGCCTAGCATTACGTACTACCTATACCAGTCGTAGGATAATATGAAGGTCGATTAGTAGTACCAAGGCCAAGGCCTAATAGTATACCTAGAGAGGTATATACCACCCTTACTATACAACGATATCAGTCCAGTACGAGAACTCCGACACACACCGGCCCGAATAACGTCATACCGGACCTTAAAGTAGACAACAACAGCGGTGTATGTTTTTTCTGACGTCACGGTGCGCATCATACCGTAACGACGTCCACAGTCAACCGTTTCGCGGGAAAGTTATTTTTCGAGACACCCCACCTTCACCGTTAATTTTCCACTACATACCCATGCAATAAACCCATAGCCCTGTGGTTACATATATCACGATACATATCATAGCATATGATATATGCAGTTCGTATACCACTTGCCGGATCTACCCAGATGGCGCCGAAGTTTCGCACAGAAAAATTGCTACAAAGTCCGGTTCCTATGTGGATTTAACACTAGCAACTTCTCCAAACGTCCGGGTAACAGCGCACGATCGGGTACATGCTATACTACTAACCAATAATTGAATGGCTAATTAATTTGTAAAAACAGTCTTCTAATAAACTGTAAAAACAGTCTCCTAATAATCTGTAAATACAGTTTACTAATATGTAAAAACAGTTTATTAATCTGTAAAAACAGTCTCGTAATAATCTGTAAAAACAGTCTCGTAATAATCTGTAAAAACAGTCTCGTAATAAACTGCAAATACAGTTTACTAAACTGTAAATACAGTTTATTAATCTGTAAAAACAGTCTCGTAATAAACTGTAAAAACAGTCTCGTAATAATCTGTAAAGACAGTCTCGTAATAAACTGTAAATACAGTTTACTAAACTGTAAATACAGTTTATTAATCTATAAAAACAGTCTCGTAATAAACTGTAAAAACAGTCTCGTAATACTCTGTAAAAACAGTCTCGTACTCAACTGTAAATACAGTTTACTAAACTGTAAATACAGTTTATTAATCTGTAAAAACAGTCTCGTAATAAACTGTAAAAACAGTCTCGTAATAATCTGTAAAAACAGTCTCGTAATAAACTGTAAATACAGTTTACTAAACTTTTTAAATACAGTTTATTAATCTGTAAAAACAGTCTCGTAATAAACTGTAAAAACAGTCTCGTAATAATCTGTAAAAACAGTCTCGTAATAAACTGTAAATACAGTTTATTAATCTGTAAAAACAGTTTATTAAACTGTATAAACAGTTTATTAAATGAAAAGATCCTGACCCTAATACGCTGCCGTAATTTTCAGCCACCTAGCAGCAATCTGAATGTGGGTGGAATAATTTATTGTCAAAGGCCAGACTTCAACCTGAAAAATTGCATGAAAAAATGCCGAAACCAGTCATTTTCAGCCACCTAGCAGCCTCAAAAGCAGAATTTTTCCACCAACCCCACCTACCCATCCCTGGAACAGAGCATCCCCTGTTTCTAAAATGCCAAAAAAAAAATTTATATGTTTCCGTCTCATTTTTTAGTTACCTGTCTGGTAACAAACCCGTGTAAAAATTACATTTTAAAAAATAGCCAATTTTTCGAAGCCACTGTTTCCCATAATTCATCTGGTAATTTACCCCTATGTATCAGAATCCAACTTTGGGACCAAAACTTCAATTCTCTTGTCCAACAAAAAGCCTAATGTAATCATATATCTGATACTAAAAATATATCTCAATTTTACATGGCCTTAGTTTCAACATATGCCCTATGTTTAGAATTTTCCCCCTGTGCAATAGTGCGAAACTGTGGAGCGGAACCTAATGAGAAGATATCTCGTTATAACGAGAAAACATCTCGTTATAACGAGAAAGTATATCTATATAAGGAGCGTCACCTTGTTTGGAGACGGACGCGGTTATTCGCCTTCCTACGTATAACATAACATAACATAACATAACATTTATTAGCATAAAACATCCTATACAGGACAGTATGCGATAATCTACAAGTAACATGAACAAAAGTAGAACTCAAAATATCACAATTCCATCCATCCATGATCAAAGTACTATATATGTTTTTTATTAATTTGATACGCAAAAGATCGCGGAGATGTGAACTAGAATTTCCAATACACATCACTAAACATATCATATTCGTCTGGCGAAAAAATCCTGGATCACGCTGCAGATTTTATGGAATAAACTGGGGGTTCTATTTTAAAATATTAATTTGAATTTCTCAAATATACTCAGTTCAATAAAACCGTCAATCTCACTGTTGATCAGAACAAATAGTTCTGATAGAAGCTCTGAATAATGTGTACATTCCATAAGAAAATGGTATTCGTTTCTATTTTCCCAGAGTTTGCTTCACAGTGAGTACATATCCTGTCGATAACAGGCTTCGGCGGTTGTTAATGTCGCCTTTTTTTCAATTGCTAACTTATGATTGCTGATACGAGTCTTAGTGAAAATTTCCCGGTCTTCCGCCGTGTTCGTTTCCACTAAGTACGTTTCCATTGAATAGTCATTTCTAAACAACCTGTAAGTTCTCAGTTTATTATCTCAATTCTTTTTGCAGTCCTCAAACATTAACTTCTTGTTTACATGCTGCAAGCGCAAATTATACTTGAGCTTACCTATAGCATTAGTGATAATTGGATGTTGAGGAACAGCGAGACCGTATCTTTCCAGTAATTTGAAAGGAGATTCCGGTTTGCTTTTACGATTTCTTTGTTCATCTACCACAGTCCACATCAGGTCATTATGATTCTCAGATATTTTGATTGCGAAAGAAGCCATCCTACTTAGCGCATTGATATATAGCGGATATGGGGGTGGGGGGGGGGGCGGTGGCTCAGTAGGTAGAGGTGCAGGCTGCAAGCCGAGAGGTCCTCGGTTCGAATCCCACCTGCGGCACCCGCATTGTGTCCTTGGGCAAGCCACTTCACCCCATTGCCCATGTGGGGGCACGACGACGCCGTGTACTAAGGCGTACTGCACGTCGATGGTACGCATGTCTTCAACCAATCTAACCCTGCTTGTGCTGCAGTGCGGAGTTACGATGTTGGGGAGCTGGCAGCTGCTCGTCGTTGCTCGGTGGTTCTCTCCGGGTACTTTCCTCCACCCATAAAACTGTCACGGTCATGATTAGCCATTGTGCATAAATATGTGACCTTACACATCAATAAATAAATATAGCGGATATCGACCAAGTTCTGCGCGGTCCGCGTGGTTGGAGGAAACTTTCCCAACGCCCAAGACTTTTTTACAAAAGGAAGTGTGTAATTTTTCACAGTCTATGTTGTAACGCTTACCGTACGTTATTTCTTATTCCCAGACTTCACACCCATATAAGGCTATAGGTTGAATTAATTTGTCAATCAGCTTTGACAATGTCTTTATTGGAACCCGTGAAGTTTCATTAAATGCACGAAAAAGTGAGTATAAAGCTTTTTGAGCTTTAACAACCAAATCATTTTGGGCTTTAGAGAATGTACCATCTTTTTAGAATTTTATTCCTAGATATGTAAATTCGTCAGCCATATAAATACTCTTGTCTCCGATAAAAAAATATTGGTTGCTTTTGTGTTCCATTAACTGACGCAGATCCAAATCTTAAACATTTTGTTTTTTCAACGTTTATTTGCAACATATTGGTTTCAGTATAATTGTGGAGCTTATTGAGGCACCGTTGAAGCCCTTTCTGGCTATCAGATATCATTACAAGATCATCTCCAAACACAAGATGATTTAATTTGTAACCACGAATCCACACAGGATCACACAAATTGTCGAAAATGTGTTTTATGTCTTCAATAAAAATTTTAAATAGAGAGGGAGATAAGATGCACCCCTGAAGGTCACCACCTGCAGAAGAGAGGGAGGCTGGTCCCAACCCACTAGATGTTTTAGTCAAATAAAAGCTTCATTCCCACATAGATTTGATCACGTTGAATACTTCACCACTCACACCTATATGTTGAAGTTTCAGCATGAGCAATTCCCTGTTCACCGAATCAAATGCTTTGCGAAAATCAACAAAAGCAATATGATGTTTGCAGAAATCAATGATAAACTTTGGATAAATGTCCATTTTGACTAATTTTGACTGAATAAAAATGAAAACAGCTCAGCTCTGTCAGAGCAAGCAGGGGTAGCACAACGTGGCAATCACTTCAACATCACTACAAGATTTTGTTCGAAAGGGTAGGCCTTTGTGTAACATTCCCACGTGGTGTGGGTTGTTACAGGGCAAATGGTGTGTGTGTGTGTGTGTGTGTGTGTGTGTGTGTGTGTGTGTGTGTGTGTGTGTGTGTGTGTGTGTGTGTGTGTGTGTGTGATTGGGGAGTGTGTGTAGGGGGGGGGGGGGGGTGTCTATCTTCCCGACTTTGTGAGAACATAGACAATAGTCTTTGCGTCCCCTAGAGGATTTCTGTGTAAACTCCAGTTTCTCAGAGAAGAAAGAATAGACTAGAGAACAGAAGAAACAAAAATCAAGTCCTTACCACGACAGCTAAAGAAGATTTAAGGTGTGTGTGTGAAGGTATAGATGGGGGTGCGTTATCGGTCTTGTGCCAATGTGTTGTCTGTTGAATTTTACCATCAACCCATGCACATGGATTGATTCCAAAACTTGTGTTGGTAAATGGTAAGATTTCCGTTGTTCGAGATCTTTTTTTCTTCATCTCTTCCCATATTAACCTTATTCTGTGTGTTCCTGCCGCCTCCACACCTCAAAGTACTGTTTCATTCCTCATTATGTGTACACTCATGGTCACAGCCCTCTGAGATCTTTCCACCTCAGTATACAATTACATAGCAAAGAACTGCCAGAGTTAGACGATTCAAATATCTGGTTGTCTTTGTACAAGTCTATATACTAGTATATTACCATTTCTCATAGCACTCCAACCGATGAGATCTTTCTCACATTTTGTTTGTCGTCCCTGGGGTTTTCAATCTTCTTTCAGTACTATGAAAAATTCCTTTATGGTGGATGCAGTATGTAACAATCTAATAAGGGTTGAACTTGCTGCCCCCTATGATTACATACGGAACTGTTTGCGCATTCACAAGAATCATGGGCCGAAGTTCTGGGCTCCGGAATTATTTTCTGGACCTCCCACCCTCTCCCTGGCTCTTTGTAATAATGCTGCAAAATACAATTTAAAGAAAAACACCACTCATTATGAAGTAATATGGAATTATGCAATGACAATGAAGCATCGTGCAACAACTGATTTTATGTTTAATTGGCAGCAGAGCGGGCTATTCTGTCGTGTTTTACTCGACAAGGTTTCCCGCGCAGTTTCATACCAGCCCCTACCTATGAGCCAAAGCAAGTGACTGTCGGCTTATTTGGTCATTGTATGTGTATGCCACATTCCAAAGGCAGCTGGATATCCCTGGGAACTCCGATAGTGGAGAAGTGCTTAATGGTGGTTTTACAAGGTTTTGTATTGCAAAACTGTACCCGGTAAAATATGCTCGAGGGAGAAGGGCAAAATAGAAGTAAATTATTAGCACGACTTGAACATTACATACCAATGTGCGTTGCGCTGAACTAGAGAGTAGGAGAGCAGGTGTTTTAACGCGTTTTTAACAGAATCCTCTTCAGGATCTCATGTGATGTCATGCCGCGGTGCATGCTGGGTATCATCTGGTTATTCTGGTAGCCCGCGTAAGCGGTTATATTGTGATGTCATTACCATGGTGTTGTTAATGCGCATGCGCAGCTCTTGTAATGATGACACGTGTTTCTGTCTTCCATTTTGCAGGATGAAGGCCGCCATCTTGGTTTTTGTGATGTTACATGTTTACTTTCGGGCCCAAATACCTCTAATATAGTGGGAGTGTGTTCAGAGTGTGTGTTCAATTGTATAGGGGTATATCTATTTACTGAAAACGCACTAACCACTACCAATCATTACACAAATGCTCCGAAAGCTTCTAGAAGCATGGCACATTTGATGATACTCGTTTGGTGTGTATCGAATGTTGTGTTATGTGTATTAATGTGTACTGATGACAGTGGTTTGGAGACTGCTGGGGACTTTTCTGAACCTAAGATAGTTGCTGTTTGAGAATGTTTGGGGAGCACTTGGGAGTATAGGGAACTGAATATGGTGATGGTTGGTGTAGTAGTTCTATAGGGTTGCTTAGTCGTTGGCTTAGTAGTTATAGTGGTTGGAGTAGTAGTGGTAGTGGTTGCCGTTGTGGCCGTCGATGTCTTAGTTGTAGTGGTTGGTGTTGTATTTGTTGGCGTTGAAGTTGCAGTCATTGATGTTGCAGTGGTTGGTACTAGTATGTTGTGCACGTTTCATCCTATATTTGGATGATCTCATGGATGATCTCATGTGACGTCATATCACGTGACGCAGTGGCGCCACGTTGTGTTGTTATGGTAACCCGCGTGAGCTGCCATCGTGTGACGTCACCCCCATAGTGATACGTGCTGTTAGATCATCCATGAGATCATCCAAACATGGGATGAAACGTATATACTACTGTTGGTATTGTAGTTACAATTGTTGGTGTAGTGTTTGTTTGCCACCACAACTATAAATACAATGACTACAACATCACCAACTACTACACCAACCACATCTACAGAAACTGAACCAACGACTTAACAAACCATTGCAAATATTACATTATCTAATACAACAACTACTACACCAAACAAAATACAATATATTCATTTCCCGATACTCCGAAGTAGTCCCCAAATCATCACTATCTTCACTCCCCAGAAGTTCCAAGCAGTTGCCAAACCATTGACATCAGTCCACATCAGTCCGAACTAGTTCTTATCATTTCACAAAGGCCGACATCAGTTCACAAAAATCCACAATCCACAATAGAACACAGAGGCTCACGTGAGTCCACATCACACCACAAATGTCCATGTTAGTCCACAAAGGTCCACACTAGTCCTCCTGGGGCCACGGCAGTCAATATTGGTCTACAAAGGTCCACATCAGTCTCCACACTACTGGGTTATACGTTTCAGAGCTCCTTGCTTCTATACCATCCCGTAGTCTTCCTAGTTCCTACATCAAAACCCACATGGCTTCTGGCTCGTAACCCGTAGACAGTACCTTTCGTGGTTCCCACGCCAAATTTCATGGCTCGGGTGCGCGGTGGCTTTTTGGTTAGAGCATTGGGCTTCATAAAGGTCGTAGGTTCGTTTCTGACCCGCGTCATATGCATTTTGTGCTTGGACAAGACACGTAATCTCAGTTCCCCAACTGGAAGCACGGTCGCTCGGTGCACAGTGTACTGCGCGTCGATGGTATGCATAAACCTGTTTGTGTCGGGCTACTAAGCTGGAGAATGAGAGCCTTATAAACAGTTTTAGGGTTCAACTGGTATTTGTGGTCGTTGCTGTGTTGTTTCCAATGAATAGATATACACTGACACAATAAAACTGAAGGCCTCCCGGACCACTTAACACTACGTGCTATTCATACCAAACAAGTACTATCAAAGATGGCAGGTTTCCAAGGGGAGGGCGGGTGGGGTTGGGGGGTGGGGGGGTGGAGTCCATTTGTGTAATTTATGGTAGTGGTCAATGCGTTATTAGTAAATAGATATCCACTTGTACAGTTGCAGATACACTCTGCCCCCTCCCCCCGCCCCCCCCCCCCCCCACACACACACATTCACACACTATATTAGTTGTATGTCGGTTGTACAGTAACAACGTGACACCATATAAATCAAGATGGCGCCCTCAATTATACAAAATGGAAGCCAGAAACATGTGACATCATAACATCATACGTTGTGCAAGTGGACTAACTATGTGTAATACCATGCCAATGCGGTCACAATATTACCGTAACGGACTACCAGGACAACTAACGTGATACCCATCATGCACTGCGGCATGACATCACATGAGATCCTGAATCAGATCTTTGTAAAAATGTGTTAAAAACATATTCTATACTACTCAGCCCACACAAGTTAGTATGTGAAGTTCAAGTGTCGCTAACCATTTGCACGTATGTTGCCCCCCCCCCCCCCCCCCCCCCGCCTTGAGGCGCAGTTACCGTGTCCAGTTTTGCTGGTAAAGCAGAACCTATGTAAGACCATATTCGTGCACTGGTCCACTACCAGAATTCTCATGGACCACCCCGCCCTACTGGCTTTGGAATGTGACATGCTTATGCAACCACCAACTATGCCTAACAAGTTGCTTTAGCTCGGCTGCTGGGGACTGCTATAAAAGCGTTCGAGATACCTTGTCGAGCAAAACACGTCAAAATGGTGGCTTCATCCATTATCAATTAAACATAAAATCATTTAATGCAAAATGCTTCATTTGCAGCATTATTGCATAATATGTTGTTTATTGCATAATGTTTCATTTGCAGTGCAAAATGCTTTGTTTTGTTGTATAATGCAGCATTATTGCATAATACGTTGTTTATATTGCATAGTGCGATCCCATGCATATCATGTAATGATGCTTCGTTCAGGCATCGATCTATCGGGCTGGATTCCATAAATATATAAATGGTAATGTTGAAGGGTGGGAGGGGTGGGTCAGATGCCCCAGGCAAAAAAGCAGCAGGAAAAGGTTTACAATATAAATTCCCCTAGAGCGAGTAGAGGCCAGATATCTACACTCTAGGACATACAGATTTGTATGTCATGTGTGTCATGTGTGCGTGCAACTAGTTTTCCGAACACGACGACAGTCTTCAACCACTATTTGATTGTTTTACACAATATCCACCGTAGTTATATATCATAGTAGCGAAAGAAGACCGAAAACCCAAAGGGCAACAAAAACGTGAGACAGCTTTCATCATTTGGAGTGCTATGAGAAATGGTACTGAACTGGTTGGTAGACTTAGTAGAAAAGCAAATCGATTTTTGAATCGTCTGACTCTGGCAATCCTTTGCTATATAACTGAGGTGGAGCGATCTCACAGGGGCTGTGACTTAGAGTTTATATACGATGAAGAATGAACCAGTACTTGTAAGTGTGGAAGGAAGATGGGGAACAGAATAAGGTTAAATTTGGAAAATCATGCAAAACAGGATGTTTACCATTTACCGAATAAATTCTGAAAATCATATGAAAAAAACAAAACAAACTTCAATACAACTCATTAGTACGATACCGATAAACCTCACCTCCACCCATCCCTTTGCCCCTGAACAACGGACAACACGCGGAAAGGTTACATAAACTGTTTCAAACAAATTCTGGCAATGGTATCGACATGGTTATCTCTTTGGGTCTTAATTTTAGTTACAACTAGTACACCAACTGTTATAACTCGATGGCAAAAACCGCAACAACTCAATCACTATCTAGTTCATTCACAAAAAAAAACACTTATTCTACTACACCGACTACTACAACAACTAAAAGTACGACACACAAAACCAACTACACCAACTTTTACTACACCAACCTTTACCACATCAACCACTTCTACTACTTCACCAAAAAAGAACAACCAATATACCAACCTTTACTACACTATCAACCACTACTGCACAGCCACTATGACTACAATGCTAACCACTACTCATAAAACTACTACACTAACCACTATTATACCAATCACCACAACACCTAATGCACCAAGCATTATAATACCAGACTCGACCAATAATTTCTACAACTACTACACGAACCACTATAACAAAACAACTGGGTCACGAACCACTATAGTTACCACACCAACTATTACTACACCATCCACTAAAACAGTAACAACCACAACTACACCAATTATCACTTCAGTCACTAACTTCACCCACGAAGCCCACTACAATACCTACCACTACAACTATTACACCAACCAAAAGAACAATGACATTACCCACCACAATTACAACAACTACAACTATTACACCAACCACTACAACAATTACCGCTTCAACAATTGCCAATACAACTACTACAGCAGCCAAAAGATCTATGACACCAATCACCCCAACTACACAACATTAAACCATCCACTGTGACACCAAATACCACAACTTTCAATATGAATACACACTGTGCAATATATATACAAGATCAGTCACTAAAACTACTACACCAACAACCATAGCACCAACCACTACACCTACTAGATGTGCCTTTACAGGTACCACCACAAACATTACACCAACAGCTGTAACTACAACACCAACGACTACAACACCAACGACTACAACTTCAACGACTACAACTTCAACGCCAACAGATACAACACCAACCACTACAACTACGACACCGACAACCGCAACAGCAACCACTACCACTTCTGCTCCAACCACTGTAACTGCTAAACCATCTTTAACCACTACACCAACCACCACCATATTCAGTTCCCTATAGTCCTAAGGGCTCCCCACACGTTCTCAAGCCGCCTCTATCTTCAATTCATAAGTCCACATCACACCATGTAGTCCACATCAATCCACAAAGGCCCACACCAGTCCACCAATGTCCACAGTGTCCCACACTAGTCAACTTCAGACCCTAAAAGTCCACGTCAGTCCAAAACTGCCCACATTAGTCTACAAAGGTCCACTGTAGTCAACATTAGTCTACCAAGGTCAACATTGATCTCCAAACTAATGCGTTATAGGTTTCGTAGCTCCTAGCTTCTCCACAATTCCGCGGGTTTCTTGGTTTCTACCTCCTAGCTCACCAATACCTACATGGCATCCTGTTTCTTAACCCTTTACCCAACGCAGACGATTTCAAAATTTATTATTTTAAATATCATTTTTTAAATTTAAAAAAAAAATTTCAACAAAACCATATCATGTGACCCCTCTTTGGAACGAGCTCGACGAGCTCGTTCCAAAGAGGGTTCACATGAGATGGTTTTGTTGAAATTTTTCGAAAAGTAATATTTTTTCAGCTGCTGAATTTGAATATTACGCGGGCGGATGCGGGCGATTCGTTGGGTAAAGGGTTAAATAACACAACGTTCTATCCATTTATTTATTGGGACTTAACGACACTTTCGAAGGCCTGGGTCACATCGTGTATGGATGAAGCCAGAATTCTATGAGAGAACCACCGAGCAACGGCGAGAAACCGCCATACTCCCCAACGTTCTAACTTCACACAAGCAGGGTTTGCATTGATTGAAGACAAGTGCACCATCGACGTGTAGTAGCCTTAGTACACAGCGCCCCCGTGCCCCCACGCGGGCAATCGGGATGAAGTGCCTTACCCAAAGTCACAACGCAGTTACCCATGAAGGGGATAGAATCGTGGACCTATCGGTTTGAAGTCCAATTCCGTAACCACTGAGCCACCGCTCTCAAGTTTTATCCATACCAAACGAGTATCATTAAAGATGCCATGCTTCCAGAAGGTTTCGGAATTTATTTGTGTAATGATTGGTAGTGGTCAAGGCGTTTTCAGTAGATATACCCCTATACAATTAAACACACCCTCTGAACACACTCCCCCTATATTAGAGGTATTTAGGCCCCAAAGTAACCATGTAACATCACAGAAACCAAGATGGCGGCCTCCATCACACAAGATGAAAGACAGAAACACGTGTACCATTACAAGAGCTTCGCATGCGCATTAACACTGTGGCAATGACGTTACAATATGACCACTTACGCGGGCTACCAGAACAATCAGGTTGATATCCATCATGCACCCCGGCATGGCATCACATGAGATTCTTAAGCGGATTCTGTTAAAAGGGCGTTAAAAACACCTGCTATCCTACTCTCCAACACAGTGCAACGCACATAGGTATGTAATGTTCAAGTCGTGCTGACAATTTACACTTATTTTGCCCACTTGAGGGCAATGGTTAACGGGTACAATTTAGTAATACAAAAACCCATGCATATCCGACCAAAATCAAGCATTGCTCCACGACCGGAGTTCCCAGGTCTTCTCAGCTGCCTTTGAAATGTGTCATACACATGCAAGGACCAAACATGCTTATAGCCACTTGCTTTGGCTCACCGGTAGGGGCTGGTATGAAACTGTGCGGGAAACCTTGTCGAGCAAACCACGCCAGAATAGCCCGCACTACTGCCAATTAAACATAAAATCAGTTGTTGCACAATGGTTCATTTCCATTGCATAATTCAATGTTACTTCATTATGCGTTGTGTTTTTTCTTAATTGTAAAATGCAGAATTGTTACATATTAATGCGTTTTTTGCGTAATGCGATGCTTTGTTCGGGCATGGGTGTTACGCCCACATTTGAAGTAACTGGCCACTTTTGTAGTGGTTCACCACTTTTGAAGTAAAAATCGACCACTTTTGAAGTAGCTCACCACTTTTGTAGTAGGGTTGCACGATATTCAAAACTGAATACCGGTATCGGTATTCAAAAAAATACTGCGGTATACCGGTATATCGAAAACTGTTCAGATGTATGAACACAAGTACCACAATCGACACTCGATACATCACAGTCGGAACGAATTAGCATGCCTTGATGATGCGGTTCGAGAAACCTTTACCCAACGCAGACGATATCAAAATTTATTATTTTCAAAATTAGTTTATCAGATTTTCCCCAAAGATTTCAACAAAACTGTATCATGTGCCCTAGAAAATTTGTAAAAACGAGACAATAAATACCCGAGGCTGTAAAATATTATGGTAACTCCCCTACCCTCTATGTTATACCTTTAGCAATGTACCACGCAAGACCTGTTACTCAACCCATTTTCTGACGATTCGCGGGAAGAATCATAACAGAATGTACAGAATAAACCATGGTACCGGGCAGGTGCGCCGACAAAATGAGTTAATGGGGGCATTGCCTCCAGAGCCCGGGGGCATACGGGGTCCGTGAAAAATAAAGAAAATTACATGTATAAATGTCTCTAAATAACTGCGTGTAATGAGCAATTTCGCACTTTCCATTGTTTATTTCATTTGATTTATAATATTGCTACTTCCAGCTCGCTTTCAACAGGGTGAAACTGATCCTTGATAATTTACGGGCGCTGTCACTTCCCCGGGGCACTTTGTATTTCGGTAGCTTTTATTTCATCATTATTCACTGGGATGCGTACTTCTAAATTTTTATGCGACTTATACTTATTTGTATCAGAAACGGGTTTGCAATATAGATTATTGAAAAAGTCGACCGTGAAGTAGGGATCGAGCTCGTTTTCGGTGGATTCTTTCCTTCTGGTACTCTACTAGCGGAAAAAGAAACACAAGTCTTAACACACGCGGCATTTGCTTGTATAACGTTCAAACGTGGGTATCTTACGCCATTTCCTGATCAAAATCAATGGTGGGAGTGCCCACCCCGGGCTCCAGTCGCTGCTTTAACTCTCCTTACAACTGACCCCATCAAGTTGTTTACTGTCCTTTGTGAGATATTATTCCACTCCCGAAGAAGAGCCTGCGTGGGCTGAGCGACATTGTTTGGGACGTTGAGGCGCTTCCTAATCCTCTTGTCCAGCTCGTCCCAAAATAGATCGATCGGGGACAAATCTGGACTGTAGGGTGGTGGACAATCGAGAACTAGGACATTATTTTGGTTGATGAAGTCACGACAAACCCTAGCAACGTGTGGCCTCGTAATATCCTGCTACAACGTAAGGTTACGCGCATGGAAAGGTGGATGGACGTGAGGCACGAGGACCTGATCCCGATATCGTACGGCTGTAAGATTGCCATGGATAACCACGAGACGTGTTTTCACGCCATGAGAAATCCTCCCAAAACCATAACAGACCCACTCCCGAATCTGTCGTTTTCCTCAACGCACGCGACATTATTTTTTAGCTTTTGAATACGATAACCATGGAAAATGGATATTATTGGTAAAAGAGGAAATTTTTCAAATTTGCCAAAAAGTTGACGGAGCGAACTGATATGGGTTCAATATCGAGTATGTGACCCATTATTGCCAATTACAGCTTGACAACGCCTTCTCATGCTCCCAATCAGGTTCCAGATGGTCCTTTGTGGGATGTTGTTCCATTCTTGGACCAGCATGGAACCAAGCACCTGGACACTTTCTGGTTGAACTGGACGGACTGAAATTGCAAGCTGCAACTCATTGCAGACATGTTCGATTGGATTGTGGTCAGGGGATCTTGCTGGCCAGTCCATACGCTCAATCCCCTCCCTCTGTCGGTACTCCCGGACAGCATGGGCAACATGAGGACGGGCATTACCGTCCATCAGAATGAATCTATCGCCCACTGCACCTGCATACAATCTGACGTGGGCATCCATGATCTCATCAATATACCGATGTGCAGTAAATGTACCACGGTCAAGGACACAGAGCTCTGTACGTCCATCCCAGCTGATGCCGCCACAGACCATTATTGACCCTCCACCATAGCGGTCATGCTCAGCAATGTTGGCTGCATGGAATCGCTCTCCTGGTCTTTTCCATACCCTAGAACGCCTATCTGTGTTGTCCAGGCAGTACCTTGTCTCATCTGTAAAAAGGACAGGTCGTCAATCTTCTCTTGTCCATCCAACGTGATCCATGGCCCATTCGTATCGTACCTGGTGGTGGTTCTGGGACAGATGAATGCGAATATATAATCTTCTCGATCGAAGACCACCTTCGTGCAATCTTGCCCGGATAGTCTGCGTCGAAACATTTACCCCGGATTCATTCTGAAGGTCACTGCGAAGCTGGTTTCCTGTGTCAAAGCGGTCCTGAATGATCAAACGTCTTCAGCTGCAGATGTTGCCCTGTCTCTGCCACCACCATGTCGTCTGACTGGTATGCCATACTGCTGAAATCTTGCCCAGGCTCTGGTGTTCACCGTATGGTGCACACCAAGGACTTCACCAACCTGGCGATGGGTAGCCCCTTGTTCCACCATCCCTACAGCTCACCACATTTCTGCTTCAGACAAATATCTTCTTACATTTGTATTCGCCATATTCAATCATTAAATCACAAGGGTTTGTGTTGAAATGAAGACTGAATACCATAAACACGTCATGTACATGCAGACAGTACACGAAAACATCATGAAAATCAAGGGGTACATGCTTTCCATGACTGTCACGAAAAATCTGCCTGTCAAGAGAGTTAATGTAAACACCGGGGACCATCTCAATACATTCCTCAATCATATCCACCAAACATATCGCAAATGTGTCACCAGAAAATTTCACAATGATGTGTCAAATATGTGGTGCTTGGCAAACTTTGAGTAGTATATTTAATGTTTTATCTAGACTTTCTCTGTCTTTAACAGACTCAGTCATATAATCTTCGGGGAGGGGTAGGTGCTTGTCACTATCATCTGTAACATAATCCAGCTTTCTACCAGTGCACTCATTGAAATCCCTGCATCTCCGGAATACAGATTGACCATTCTGTCTCAAGTCGGTCAAACTCCCGTCCGAGCAAGTTACTTTTTCACATCTATGAAAAAATGAATTATGAATAGTTTTGAATTGTCTCAGTGTGAAAAAAATACTTAAAGAGCGAGCAACTCTGGGACGCCCGTGTGGGTGCGGGTGGGGGTGGGGGGATGGGGCAGTTCACATTCTAAAACGCCTTATATTTTTACATTTTCGTAGAAAATTACTTCAAATCTCCCAAACCTATCTTAAAGTAGAAAAAGTCCACCTAATACACCCCAACCCTATGGAGCAAATATGTCCTTTTTTGCATTCACTCAAAATTCTTCAAAACACAAAAGAAAGAAATCACCCAAATGCACACCCCACCCCAAGACACCCCATCCCACAATGTTTAAATTTTTTTGGCATAAAGTTACTCAAAATACTTTAAAACACATTTTAAAGTTGAAAAAAATACGTCCTACAGACTTCCACGCGACGTACTCTTTGTAGTCTATGTATTATTCTTTTAAGTGAACGCTACATCATTGTAACTGATAGAGGTGAGAAATGAACAATATACATACATGGTGCCTCTCAAGTCACACATGTTGGGCGTGCATGTGTGTATCGTTGGATGGTGGGGGTGAAACTTAAATCATGTAATGAAAAAATCTACAGAGTCGTACTTTTAGAATCGATCCTATAGGCTATACCTTCATTTAATTTGTGGCGTATGTACTACTTGAAATCCTGTATGCTGTGCACGGTAACAATACTAAATTTCCTCCCGTTTTAAAGGCAACCACCATTATGAAAGGGCCCCCGTCTCTATCTCGCGGGGGGGGGGGGGGGGGGGGCACAAGATTTTCCGTTACGCCACTGGGTTTAACCCTTTACCTAACATGAAAAGCAGACGACACTTGCAAAAATAATTCTTGAATAACTAATTTTTTTCATTTTTTGTCTCAAAAACATAGGTTATGACCCGTCGTTGGAACGAGCTCGACGAGCTCGTTCCAACGAGGGGTCATAACCTATGTTGTTGAGACAAAAAATGAAAAAAATAATGAAAATTAATTGGCGATTTTTGAGAATAGCGCTGGCCGGTTTTGGCCGTTTCGTTAGGTAAAGGATTAATACGAAGAAAATGTTGGGTTTTTTTTCATTTTGCCTCTCCTGTTCTCTGTTTCACCCGTACACAGTGCGTACGAAAGATTAAATTAGGTTAATATTACCCCCAGAGTGAGCACAAGTATCTCGTGACAAGTAGGATATAGATACACTTGTGTTCTCTTGACTTTTTCGTTCCCGGTGTCAGTGGGATAAATATATGTACCTAAATTGTAATAAAGATAACCGCCAACACATTCTGTTAACACATTTCCTTTTCAGTCAATAAATAAAACTTGAGATGGCTGAAACGCGTTTTTTTTATACCGACTGGAGCTTAATGCAGACATTAGTGTGTGGAGGTGGGAATCCTGCTGGAATAATGTTATAGTAGTTAACACCAAAGAGTAAATTTGACATAGTTTTGACTTGCATGGAGCTCACATTTTCTAATTCCACATACTGCTAACTTGCAGTAAACTACTTTAAATTCGATGACCAGGAAATATAATGTATACCATCCACACACCCTATTACCAGTTTCGTATGAAACAGAACACTTTTGTGTGTATTCTTCTTTTTTGTAGTTACATGTTTTACATTTCTTTTCATGTTTTAGTTCATCTTAGCACAAAAAGTGACTCAATAAGCTTACCACAGTATATTCTTACAGGGCATTTTGACACCCCCTACAGGAAAGACCTATCCAAAGAAGATGGCAAGAGTCGTGCCAAAACATGAGAAAGAATCAATACATGACTAGAGAAACAGAATTTACTGCATCCAGTAAATTCAAGTCTGTGTGAAAAGGGTTAAAGTATCAGGAATAAACTCTACAGAAAGAGAATTTATGGAGGCTTATTTTCTGGAGTAAAATATTTTTTAACAAATCAGAAATGGGTTTTCGTTAACAGTATTTACAGATATTCATACAGGAATCAGAACAATTTTTATAAGAAACCACAAAAGGCATATATGTGACCAGCATTCAAAGGGTTCGATACACGAATCAGAAATGAAAAATTTGGGCTCTGCCCACTAATTTGAGTGATGAAATACATTCATAAACTTTAGAAATACATTAAGGTGTAAATGCATTTCCCAGTCATTCTTAATAATATGCACTTGATGGCCCCATTCAGGTGGACCATATATTGAATCTCCAGCAATTTTTAACTCAGTCGGTGTAGTTCCATGTCTACATCTACAATGAAAAATGAGCGCAACCCACTTTGAAATAATGGCTCCTCAAACTTCAGATCTGTCATTCAGATCGAACGGGTGCAAAAAACATAGATGAGTGCAAACTGGGTATTGTTAACCAGCATGCCAAAATGCATAGAGATAGGACGATCCGTATTTGAGTTGTCGCGCTGAGAAAGGGTGCATAGACTTTATATCGGAGATATTGTCATAAAAACCTTAAAAACCCCAAGAGCTCATTTGAAGGCCTACTCTTAAAAGGGCATCTAGTGACCTAAACAAGGCATACATAAAACTAGAACTTCTCTAATAAATTAATTTTAAACAGTCATAGCACTAACACAGTTAACAGTACAGTCAACTATGTCAGTATTGCATCGTTTACCGGCATCCTGACAGTATTGTGATAGATTTCAATAACAAATCTTCAGTGTAGTTTTACAATTACATGTACACTGGAATTCTTCATGATCAAGTTGTTTGTTTTTATATTAACCTGGTTTGGGAATTAATTCTGTACAATGAGATTAAATAAACAGATCATGTTATTGTATGTGACAGTCACAGCTTACTCCTTAACTGCTTTTTGTGAAATTCTTTCATGGAGAAAATATTCATACAGGAATCAGAACAATTTTTCTAAGAAACCCGAAAAGGCATATATGTGCACACCATTTATAGGGTTCGATCAAGGAATCAGAAATTGACATTATTGCCGCTGCCATTTGAATGATGAGATACACGTATAATCTTCAGAATTGCATTAATTGGTATAAAGTGACTTTCCTAATATGTCGCAAAAAATATGCATTTAATGACCTCTCTTGACCGCATAGATTAGAGGTGGACCACATTTTGAACCTCCAGCAAATTTCAACTCATTTGGTGCAGGTAGTATTTCTATAGGTCACACCAAGCCTGAAGTATGAGCAAAAACTACTTTATAACCAAAGAAAACCCGGCTATGGTGTGTGGCATATCCTCCCATGGTCCTTTATAATTGTGTGAAGTTTGATGACTGTGGCCCTAACAGTCTTCGAGTTATTGGCTCAGGCACACACACACACACACATGGACACACACACAGACGGACACAAGCACACTTCAATCACTATATGCCACCCGACTTTAGTCGGGGGGGGGGGGGGGACATAAAAAGAAATCTTTGAGTCCCAGAGTGGGTCTGACTGAACCCAAAAATATTTGTTCTCATAGCACAGTGATAACAGAGGCACCCAAATACACTCATTCCAGTCACAAGGTGATAACAAAGGTACCCAAAGAAGTTTTGTGAAGATCGATTCATAAATACAGCCTCTAGCCCGAGCCGTATTAACATATGCGCTTACTGTGTATAAGTGTATAAGTAACACTGAGCAAATCAAAGTTCATCTAATTTGCATAATTTCCGCACGAGAAAAAAAAAACGTATTATATGTGATGTATTCCATGTTACTAAACATTCCTACAAAAATTTATTAAAATCAGAACTTTCATACAGAAGTTCTGCACAAAAAAACTGATTGCACTAACTTTGGTACAAAATGGCTGCTGGCGGCTATATTGAATTTTGGACCGCACCCCAAAACACTCGTTCTCATACCACGGTGATAACAAAAGGTACCCAAGAAGTTTCGTAAAGATCGGTTCATAAATACAGCCTCCAGCCTGTGCCGTATAGAAGTTGTGTACAAAAAAACTGATTGGACGTAATTTCGGTACAAAATGGCCACTGGCAGCCATCTTGAATTTTGGACCGCACCCAGAAACACTTGTTATCGTCCAAGGTGATAACAAAGGTACCCACGAAGTTTTGTGAAGATCGGTTCATGAATTCAGCCTCCAGCCTGAGTCGTATTGACACGTGCACTTACTGTGTATTAGTAGCACTGAATAAATCAAAAGTTCATCTAATTTGCATAATTTCTGCTCGAGAAAAACAAACCCGTACTATATGTGATGTATCCCATGGTACTAAAGATTCATACAAAAATTTATTCAAATCAGAACAAACTGAAAATAACACTAATTAAAACAAAAGTTAGTCTAATTTGCATAATTTACACACGAGAAAACAAAAACGTGTTATTTGTGATGTATTCCATGGTAATAAACATTCAAACAAAAAATTATTCAAATCAGAGCTTTCATATGGAAGTTCTGCGCCCAAAAAAATCTGATTGCACCTAATTTTGTACAGAATGGCTGCCAGTGTCCATCTTGAATTTCGGACCGGACCCCAAAACACTTGGATTCGTTTCACAGTGACAACAAAGGTACCCAAGAAGTTTTGTTTCATAAATACGGCCTCTAGCCCGAGCCATATGTACGGCACGACAGACGGAAAGACAGACGACGGGCCGTGACAATACCTCGAATTTGGCTTCGCCAAAGTTGAGTTAAAAATGGACTAAGTTTAACAACCAGTGGTTTTGTAAAATATTGAAGCAAGTCAAAATTCTGACAATACGCACACATCTGGAAAATGTAGAAACATCCTGTGAAATAAAAAAGTAATACCTTGAAAATTACAAGAGGCCTCACGTGGCCTGAAGGCTCATCTTGAACGGAACACAATTTAAACAGAGTCCAAGAATGAGCACATTAAACAAGCCATCTCCATAGGCTACACTCTCAATTCGTGTGTCCCTCAGGAATGACAAAAATAATACGGGCATCATGCCTTTTCTTAAGTTGATCATAAAGTAAAATGTTGAGCTCCCCAATGAAGCCCTTGATACAACCTTTGTGGATTAATCTTAGTTACACACCTCTAGAGGGTACTGAATACAAAATTTTAAATTCTTCAGTAAAATGGCCAATTCCGGCTCCATAGGGAGCCCAAATATTAACCCAAGCTCTCAATTTGAACACAGTTGAATCTGACATCCCTAGAGATGTTGTGTACCAAATATGAAAGCATTCTAACTGTTGGATCTGAAGAAGAGAAATTTTAAAGAAATTTCTTCATCTTGCATCAAGTTAAAATTTGGCTACCATAGCGAGCCCAAATATTAACCTATGGATCCGATTTGAACAAACTTGAATCTGCCCCCCCACCCCACCCCTTTCCCCCAGAGATGTTGTATACCAAATATGAAAGCATTCTGACTAGTGGATCTGAAGAAGAAGATTTTTGAAGAAATCCCCTCATATTGTACTAAGTTAAATTTCAGGTTCCCATATGGAGCCCAATTATTAACCCAGGCACTCGAATTGAACAAACTGGAATCTACCCCCTCCCCCTAGAGATGTTGTATACCAAATATGAAAGCATTCCGACTGGTGGATCTGAAGAAGAAGATATTTAAAGAATTTTCCTCATATTGCACTAAGTAAACAAATTGGGCTACCATAGCGAGCCCAAATATATACCTAGGGATCTGATTTGAACAAACTTGAATCTGACCCCCATGTAGCATACCAAGTATGAAAGCATTCTGACTGGTGGCTCTGAAGAAGAAGATTTTTTTTTAAATTACCCCCCCCCCCCATATTGAACTTCTGTAGGAAGCCCAACTATTAACCTAGGGAGTTGATTCGAACAATCTTGAATCTGACCCTCGTAACAATGATGCATACCAAACATTAAGAGAAAGAGATTCTGACTGGTGGTTCTGAAGAAGAAGATTTTTAAAGAATATTCCCCATATAACCCTATGTTAAAAATTCGGGCTCCTATAGTGAGCCCAAATATGAACCAATGAGCTTTTTTATTTCAACAAACTTGCATCTGACCCCCCCCCCCCCCCCCCCCACCCCCCTATGATTGCGGTATACCAAATATCAAAAGATTCTGATGATTGGTTCTGGAAAAAAATTTTTTTTTTAATTTTTGCAAATATGCTGACTCAGCACTTTTTTCGATGCCCATTATAGAACACCCTAACATAACCGATGGCAATTTTTTAACCATTCAATTCTACTTGTCCTAAGGATACCAAATAACAGCTCCCTGTTCCGTGTGGTTTGGGAAATATGGACGTTTGAAAATATTTCTAATTTTAGCTCCCAGGGTTCCCATGGGGATGCGGTTTTTTTTGTGTGTGCATGGGTCAAGTACGTATGACCCAATAATACCACATACCAAATTTGGTTCATACCGGACCATCGGTTGAGAAAATAGAAATTTTGGGCGGGGTCAAAAATCTTATCCCTCCCATTACAAAGCCAAATATTGCTTCACGAACTTCGTTTGAAAAAAGTTGATTCTACTCCCCAAAAGGAAGTTCCATAGCAAATGTCAAGTCATTGTACACACTGGTCCTTGAGAAGATTTTAAAAACATTTTGGAGCATTTTTCCCACTCCCTTCCTATGGGACTGGGCATGTTGAGTTGAACAAAAATGCAAGGCCCCTTTGGAATCATCACTCACACAAACGTTCGCTTGAATTGGCCCAGTGGCTTTGGAGGAGAAGACCAAAAAATGGTGTTGACGCACGGCGGACGACGGACAGAGAGGGATGAAATTAGCTCAGCTTGACTTTGTCCAGATGAGCTAATAAGAGAGATTAGACGGACAAACAATATACCCTATATGGAGAAAGATAGAGGGAAAGTCAGAGGTAAAACAATATGCCCCCTGACTATTCGTTGTGGGCATAACAAGGACGTACGCCAATTGTAACCAGACCGTCCAAGGCAGCCACTTGAAATTCTGAGAATGTGTTCTATCCCCGCTCGACAGTTTAGTATCTTTCTTGAGTCCTGTGACCCGGTGAAAACACCGTGGATGTACCCATAAGAGAAGTCTCAAATCTGCCAAGGGTTAAACGTTTATTAATAATAACAAGATATAAAACTAGAAGGGTGGTTGGTACTGCCGGCAGGTCATAAAAAGTATACACTCCGTTACATGTACAGTAGATTGTGGAGAGAGTTTTTGGAGTAGCGACTCGAAATTTTCAATGTTCGTTCTAGAAGCTCTGCAGAACTCGACCTGTGCGTGAAAAATCCAACAACCGAGCGCATAGCCCGTGGGAGGCGCATGCGCATACGCTCTTTTCGAATTGGACTTGAGGAAATGCGCAATTCATGTCGCCTTTCCAGGCATCCGATGGAGCAACTATTCGTGAATGCTGAGTGAAAATTTCGTGGAAATCCGCGGAGAATTCGCCGACATATAGCGTTTTTAAAGAGAGGAGGTAATTTTCTGAATTTGGTCTTTTTCAAGTCGGAGCGAAAGAAGAGGGCGGGAATGGGCACAGTCTCTCGTGGTGCCCCCTCTCTGCGGTAGGTCCACTTAAAAGTTACAATAGAGCGTGGGTGACGGAGGGATGGCTGTAAATCAAAGTAGTTTCTTTAAGAACAGCACCCAGGGATCCCATCGCAACCTTGAAACCTATGAGAATCATCGGAAGTTAAAAGTGAAAAGAAAACGGCGGTGAGTAGGTTTTGGGCGGGTAAAGATTAATGAGAATTTGCATATAAGATATTAAAATAGCACTTCAGACATACGCTAACTGTGTCCAGACCGCTGAAGGCAGCGACTTGCAATTTTCAGAAATTGTTCTACGAAGCCTGGCCGAGATTTGGGCATAAAATCGAGTGTTCTGACCGCGTGGAAAACACCACGCCTCGCGTGGAATCCGTGGGGACGGGTAGTTGCCACTTTATTTTCAATGCAATGAAATTTCCATTCATTATTTACCTGTCAACGGCAGAGTTTGGCATTATTTCTGTCTGATGAACTGTTCACCTTTAACTATTTGCACCTTTATATAGGACCGAAAGATCACTGCATGCTTACCAATATTCAGGTACTGATTTTACGAAATTAACAATTATTTCAACAGTACCCACTTGGGAACTCTCAAATCTGCCAAGGATTAAACTTTTAATAATAACATGTAAAACAAAAGTTGTCATACTTTGCTAGCCGCATGCACCCATAGACAACATTCAGCACTCAATCAATTAGGAATGGAGTAAACTGCAACTTAAACTTACCAAATTCTGAAAAATGGAGTTATTTTCGACGGCACCTATCTTTATGCATCCGAAACAGGGATTGGGTTAAACTTTACAGCTACCTTATCAAGGAAAATCTTCTTGGACTTGAACTCTAAATCTGAATGTCAACAGAATTTTCAGATATTACCAAAATCACAATTATTCAGACAGTACCCAAATGGGAGTCTCAAATCTGCTAAGGGTTAAACTTTTAATACTCACATACAAAACAAAAGTTTTCATACTATGAATGCTGCATGCAGCTATTGAAAACATTCAGCATTCAATCAATTAGGAATGGAGTAAATTGTCACTTAATCGTACCAAATTCTGAAAAAGCGTGAGTTTTTTGGACAGCATCTATCTTTATGCAAACAGAATAGGCATATGGTTAAACTTTATAACCAAACGTACAACAGAAAATATGCTCGATAGATAATTGTGAATACGAACATGTGCATCACTTTTCGATATACCATTCGTAAATTGAAGAAAAATGAACTAAAAATGAGCCATTTTTATGAACGAGTTAAGGGTACTCGAATTCAAGGCTCGAAGACGAGTTTAAGGTTAAAACTTTGAATAGAATATATAACAGCCAAATTATTCTTGGATGAATGCTCAGACTTCTCATAGGAAACGTTTTGAAAAAATGTGGCCGCAGAGCTGAGGAATTGCATGTGAAAATTGACCAGTTTTTCCAAACTGCACTTTGCTCGGAATTTTGAGGTCAAAAGGGAGCAACGTGGGTAATACAGCTTATGTAGTCAGGTGTAGTAAGTCATGCTACAAATATAATGAAAGCTCCAGCCAAATCGTCCTGGGTCTTGTTTGAGAATTGTGGCAAAACGTAACATTGTGACAACATTTTGCACGGTTTGGGCAGAAAAAGAAAAACTTCAGTAATGCCATGATCCAGGTGAGAAACTTCAAATGAAGCTCTACATATGTGCCAAATTTCAGTAGAATAGTAAAGAATCCATCAGACAAAAATCATTGAAATAGAAAATGTTAATACTAGAGAAATAGAATTTACTGCATCCAGTAAATTCACACTTGTAAGAAAAGAGTTAAAATATCTATTGGGAAAAAACTATATAGAAAGAGAATTTATGGAGGGTTATTTTCGGGAGTAACATATTTTTAAACAAATCTGGAATGGATTTTCGTAAACAGTATTTACAGATATTCATAATGGAATCAGAACAATTCTTCTAAGAAACCAGAAAAGGCATATACATGCACAGCATTCAAAAGGTTTGTCAAGAGAATGCATTAGGTGTCCAAAAATGTTATTCCCAGCAATACTAAAAAATGCAATCAGTTATCCCTGGGCGACCTCGGTGACCTTGTCCATTTTGTGAACCTCTATGGAGTGTTGACTCATTTGGTGTTGGTCCCCATGTCTATGTGTCATACCATCCTTGAGATATGAGCGTGACCCACTTTCAAAAATTTTGGCCACGCCCACTTTTTTATGTCAAAATGCCTGTGTCTACGTCAGGAATGCTTCACGGGGTCAAAAGATGTGATTTCTAGCAATTATGAAAGATGCACTTAATGACCCCTAGGTGACCTCCATGACCTTGACCCATATTTTGAATCTCCATCGAGTGTCGACTCATTTGGTGTTGGTCCCAGATCCATATGTCATACCATGCTTGAGATATGAGCCTGACCCACTTTCAAAAAATTTGGCAATGCCCACTTTTTTGTCAAAATGCATGTGTCTATGTCAGGAATGCTTTAGGGGGTCAAAAAATGTGATTTCCAGCAATTATGAAAAATGCACTCAATGACCCCTAGGTGACCTCCGTGACCTTGACCCATATTTTGAATCTCCATTGAGTGTCGATTCATTTGGTGTTGGTCCCAGGTCCATATGTCATACCATGCTTGAGTTATGAGCGTGACCCACTTTCAAATATTTTGGCCACGCCCACTTTTTTACGTCAAAATGCATGTGTGTATGCCAGGAATGCTTCAGGGGGGTCAAAGATGTGATTTCCAGCAATTCTGAAAAAATGCACTCAATGACCCCAGGTGACCTCCGTGACCTTGACCCATATTTTTGAACCTCCATCGAGTGTTGACTCATTTAGTGTTGGCTCTAGGTCCATGCATCACACCATGCTTGAGATATGAGCGTGACCCACTTTCAAAAATTTTGGCCACGCCCACTTTTTTCATGAAAAAATGCACGTCTGAATTTTGGGGAAGCATTTGGAGGTCAAAAAATGTGATTTCCAGCAATTATGAAAAATGCACTCATTGACCCCTGGGTGACCTCGGTGACCTTGACCCATATTTTCAATCTCCATCGAGTGTCAACTAATTTGGTGTTGGTCCCAGGTCCATACGTCATACCATGCTTGAGATATGAGCGTGACCCACTTTAAAAAATTTTGGCCACGCCCACTTTTTTTACGTCAAAATGCATGTGTGTATGTCAGGAATGCTTTAGGGGATCAAAAATGTGATTTCCAGCAATTCTGAAAAATGCACTCAATGACCCCTAGGTGACCTCCGTGGCCTTGACCCAAATTTTGAATCTCCATCGAGTGTCGACTCATTTGGTGTTGGTCCCAGGTCCATACGTCATACCACGCCTGAGATACGGGCATGACCCACTTTCAAAAATTTTGACCACGCACACTTTTTTACGTCAAAATGCATGTGTGTATGTCTTGAATGCTTTCGGGGGGGGGGGGGGGGGGGGGCGGAAATGTGATTTCTAGCAATTCTGAAAAATGCACTCAATGACCCCTAGGTGACCTCCGTGACCTTGACCCATATTTTGAACCTCCATTGGGTGTCGACTCATTTGGTGTTGGTCCCAGGTCTGTAGGTCATACCACGCCTGAGATATGGGCGTGACCCACTTTCAAAATACCCCTACAGACACCCCTGATACCCCCGGAATCTGAAAATCATAGGTGGCCGAGAACGTTTGGCTGTCTATCAACATGCCAAAAATCAGCGAGATAGGGCAATTCGTTTTCGAGTTATCTTGCGGACAAAAAAAGTGATGAGAAGACAGAAGACCAGAAGAAGAAGAAGAAGAAGAAGAAGAAGAAGAAGAAGAAGAAGAAGAAGAAAAAAAGAAAAGAAAAAGAAACCGTGCAAAAACAATAGTCTGTGTGTTTCACACAGACTAATAAAAGAAATTACCGCCCGTTTCCCTAACTAGTAGTGTAAGTAAAATTCTGGAGAAAATTATATTCAAGCATTTGTTTTCTTTCTTAACTGAAAATAACCTCTTAATTCCACTATAATCTTGCTTCATTCCAGGAGATAGTACGATTTACCAGTTAACTGACATTGATCACGATATCTCCCTGAGCTTGAATACAAACACAGATATTAGAGTTGTATTTGTGATATTAGTAAGGCTTTTGATAGAGTTTGGCATAAAGGCCTATTACATAAACTTAATTCAGTGGGAATAAGGGGTGACCTTTTATTGTGGTTTAAAAGTTATCTAACACACCGTTCCCAGTGTGTCGTCATTAATGGAGCAACGTGTACGAGTAAATTAGTACCAGCAGGGGTCCCACAAGGTTCAGTGTTAGGACCGATTTTGTTTAATGTTTACATTAGTGATAGTGTCAATAATATTGTGTAGAATATAAGGCTATATGCCGATGATACCACATTGGATTTAGCAGTCGAAGATGTAAAGCTTTCGGCCAAAATTCTCAACGACGACCTTGCAAAAATTGCCACCTGGTCAAATACTTGGTAGGTGTTGTTTAATCCCCAAAAAAACAGAAACTTTAAATATAACCCGAAAAACAAATCCCCTCGATAATCCCGATCTATGCTTACATGGACAACAAATTGAAGACAAAAGCGAACATAAACATCTGGGCTTAATGTTTTCCAAAACCGCTTCCTGGGACGCTCGCGTCGACATGGTTGTGAAAAAATTAGTTCGATGATAAACTGCCTCAGAAGTCTAAAATACAGACTTTCCAGATCCGCACTAGGGACGCTCTATAGGTATTTCATTCTCCCATTGTTTGACTATGCGGATGTAGTATGGGACAACTGCAATGAAACGAAAAATATTCTCCTCGAGAATTTACAGTTAGATGCGTTACGCACGATAATTGGAGTATCCAGAGGGACAAGTCATAATCTTATTTATAAAGAGTCAGGCTTTATAACTTTAAAGGAACGTAGGAAACGGCATAAAATTATAACTATATTCAAAATGATTAAAACGGATGTACCCAATTACATGCGATTGTTAATCCCTCGTTCAGTTTTAGAAGTGACTCCTTACCCATTAAGAACGACCAATTTATTACGGGAAATTAAATGCAACACGCAGCGGTTCTCAAACTCATTCCTTCCATCTGCTGTGAGGCTTTGGAATACCCTACATGAGCACGTCAGAAACAGTGAAACAGTAAATGTCCTGAAAATGGCCTTGGCAATTGATAATATTGTCCCTAAATATTATTCTGCCGGGAACAGAAAAGCACAGATTATTCACTGCAAACTTCGTTTAAACTGTAGCGAACTAATTGGTCATAAGTTTGACAGATTTATAGGGGATAATCCTGAATGCCGCTATGGCTCTCAATATGAAGACTCTAGTCATTACATACTTTCATGTCCCTTTTACGTGCAAGAACGCCAAATGATGTTAGACAAATTGGAAAACGATGATAAGACTATTAATGTTCTACTCAATGGAAACCCGTATAAATCTGACTCGCACAACATTTTTGTTTTCAACTCTGTACAAGAATACATTGTCAAAACCAGAAGGTTTGAAAACTTACTATAGCAAGTGACAACTGGTCGGCAGCTGTGTGAGTGGCCCTATCATCAGAAGTAATCCATCTTCCAAATACTTCGTTTGTAGCGGAGTCTTCGCCATCATGGTATGTGCGCTGTCTATCTTAATGTTGGCAATGTACATATCATGGCGGACTTATGGGTGTCGGGATTAAATGCTTTGTAATTTAATGTGCTTCATATGTATTAGAAATCAAGTGTTCCACCAATTTAGAAATATTGTCTTGGTGCCTGATATTTTGTCACTTTTGCACAACTGCACAAGCACCATATAATGTAACTTTGCTGTGTAAGGGTACGGCGTTAAGATAGGCTTAGCATGTTCGCCAAACCCCATTTCAAATGAATGAAATAAAAATATTGTTTAAAAAAAAGAAAAAAAAGGAACCAGTGGTGCCTGCTGTCAACTTTATGAGTTGATTACATGTATTTTCCGTGTTCTATACCTCCCAACCTTTATTTTGATGTATAATTTGTGTATATGTAATTCACATTTATGGAATATCAGAGGTGGGAATTTCAAAGTAAACAAATTTCTATTACTTATATAGCACCTTAAGGACTATGTTAGCCCAAATTTCAACCAAAATGCACAGTGCCAAAACACACAATTGAAACATTTCGGATGTTGATGTTTCATATCTGTTGGATCACGGCTATTGGATTAAAACATCAATGATAAATGAAGAGAACAAAAAGAGATTTTAAAGTGAAAAAATACTTTTAATTATTGAATTTACGGTGCTATTTTAGTAACAGAATTTTGTTTATTTTGAAATTTTCATCTCTCATATTCCTTAAATTCAAATTAAATATACACAAATTATACATCAAAATGAAGGATGAGATGGATAGAACACGAAACACATATGCAATCAACTCATAGAGTTGACGACAGGCACCACTGGGTTCCTGGAAGTCTGTTACCGTACTCGTACCGCAACTCATAATAAAATAATATTTCACGAGAACAACTTGGGGCCAAATGTGCTTCACATATCCAAGAACAAAGCTGGGCATCCAAAACACCTTAGAATGCAGCGATAGAATTGCATTTAGGGAAAAGGATAACATTGTCTGCATTTTTTTATTGAAGATGGATTCCATGTTCAACGAACACGCGCAAATCACTCTATACCACGAATTTCCATAAAAAACAAAACCGTAATTCTAAGAAATTTCACCAGGTGTCACCAAAATATGGCAACTATGCAGTCTCTATATAATAATAGTATGCTGTATTAAGGCGGCGATCTTTCTCATTATTTGATTTTAGACTGCGTTGTTTTTCGCTGCTTTTTCCGTCCGATGACGTTGACCGAAAATCGAAAGTAAGAATATATGTAAACAAAGCGGTCACTTTGGGAATTGACCCCCATGCAGCTCTATCGCTGTGCTTTGAAGGATTTTGATGCCCAAGCTTTGTTTTGGATGTGTGAAGCACATTTGGCCACAAGTTGTTCTCAGGAAATATTGTTGTATTATCAGTTCTGGTACGAATACGGTAGCAGACTTCCATGAACCATTGGTGTCTGCTGTCAACTCTATGTATTGATTTCATATATTTTTCGTGTTCTCTACCTCCCAACTTTCATTTTGGTGTATAATTTGTGTATATTTACTTTGAATTTAAGGAATATCAGAGGTGGGAATTTCAAAATAAACAAAATTCCATTACTTATATCGTACCTTAAAAAAACAGCTGCAGCTGAATACGTGGGATATATCACTGAAATAGTTAAACCAAAATGTTCAGTGAACATCTATCTAGAGGCATTGTAACTGGTCAGTGTGGTTGTCAGGGCAAAGCCAGCCTAAATATAGGGGCAAGGGGCCTCATATTTAAAGATATTGTAAGTTCAAAATATATTCCGCATCAAGGCGAAAACCCACGTGAATTTCACTTCTCTGTAAAGCTGGACATAGAAAAAACACACGTGGTGTATATCCAGCTTTAGTGCAGGGACCCAGGGGAGAAACGGTATGTTAGATAAGGTCTAATCTCATTTAATTTATACAGTAGTCGGAGTCTTACGAGACGTAATCGGTTGGTGTCAAGATATCGTCACGGCCAATTAAGAAACGAGATTCTAAAACGATAGAAATGTCTATCGTATCGTCACCTGATCATTAGGTAGCAATAACAAATCGGTTTTCTCGACAAGTGAAGTCACCGTTAAGTCACGCGCGAGATGACTTGTATTGATTCTGTCTCGATATATGTCATCTCCCACCGTTTTGACAGGTGGACAGATGAGCGTCGGTCCACCTGACAGTTTAGGGTAAAAAGTATATGTACCTGGAAGAGCAGAGCATTAGACACACACTTGGGGTCACACACGCGTTGGTGAAGTCCAGGACAGGCGGACTATGTTTCCTGGCATAAGGGTACCTTCCATCACAGGACCCTGACACGGCTGGAATCGCCAGAGAGGGCATTCCATGATTGATTTAGCTTAACGTTGATAGGCGGCTACGGGGCCGAATTCGTGAGAAGGAACACCCCAGGTGGAACGTTAAAGTTTAGATTGTCGAGTAGCAGGTATCGGCCTGCAATAGTCAGAAGTGTAGGTTAATTGTATTGTGCGTATTAACCCTTTGAAGCGTCAGACTGATTGCGTTGTGAGTAGTTTGTTTTGCTGTCGAAGCATCGTAATACCGATTGGAGATCGGTGTGAGTGACAATTTCGCCCTAGCACAAAAAGGGCATTTGTGAATCGTGAATTCAACCAGGAACGGTGAATATTTCAATAGGACTTTCACGGAGGACTTTCAAAAGGCACATAAGGTATGAGTAGACAATATCTGACCCAAATCAGAAGTACGGTGGCTTTATAGATGACGAACATTGCTGGTCGGAACCCTCCGACAGCCAGAGGTACAGTTACGCGCAGACGTTGACATTTGAGCCTAAGCGGGTGAAGCTCTTATGGCGAGCTCACAGTAATAACATTTCAGATTTGTGAAGCTCCTATGGCGAGCTCACGGTAGTAACATTTCCAGTGTGTAGACTATAGTGCCAGTACAGGGCTATAGAATGACTATATGATTATTGAGAATTGTTTAACCCTAGCGACCCATTTTCTGTGAAAAGAATCGAATTGTTGATTCTTGAAATATTGAAACGGATTTATTTTTATGTGTAAATAAAAGAATCGTTGTTACTTTAAATCATTCTTTCCATTATACAGCCTGAAGTGATTAGGAATCACACCTAACGGAAATCGAACCTATTTCAGGCCAATTTGGCAGAGAAGGAATCACGGCGTCGGTCTAACTCAGCTCCCTGCGCCGAGTTCGCGACACTTGGATTCCGACCCTCCACGTTGGTCTAATTTTCTCGCAACTTCATCAGCGGGACTAAATAACCCCACGTCAGCCCAGGCCTTACGGGGCCTCAGGTATCCCTGACAGTGGTCAAACAATAACAAACATGCATGATTACAGTTGGATTGATTAACACTTGCTACTCAGTAATGGAAAGGAGTTTTCCTTCCAAACATGAGACAATCTTATTATCCAACATAGGTTGATTTTTTTTCTCCTTACACTCAGTACCACTCATGCAAAATTGGTTATCCCGGCTTCATTTTTTTGTTTTCAAAAGTTAACTGATTTAGAACTAATAACTCAAGTTCATTTTAACAGTTGCATTCATGACAAGTTTTTCTCATTTCGTATTGAATTTTCTCTCTTCCCCTCTACCTACATGTCTTAAGTAAAACAAAATATTCTCAAAAACCTTTGCATTTCAGTCAAAAGTGTACCAATTCTTGTTAGAATTTAGGAGGTTCTGCTTTGGGCATTTCTTCACAGTGAAACAAAACGTATTTGATATTTTCATTTTTAAAATTATTTAAATATTTTTAAAAAATTATTTGGTTGGTAATTGCCACTAGATCGATGTTCACTGGATATTTTGGTTTAACTATTTCAGTGATATTAACCACGTATTCAGATGTAGCTGAATAAACTTGAGAATTAAAAGTCGTTTTTTCACTTCAAAATCCATTTTTGGTCTTTTCGTTTATCATTGATGTGTTAACCAAACAGTCATGATTCAACAGATATGAGACATCAACATCCGAAATGTTTCAATTGTGTGTTTTGGCACTATGCTTTTCGGTTGAAATATAGGGTAAAATAGTCCTTAAACAATCACTTTTGAAGCACTTATTCACGTTGTTGAGAAGTCCAACCTCTACAAAATCAATGTCAACAGATCTGTATTCGTATGGTATATATGAGATGAGTTCTGGAAATTTGATATAAAAAGAAAGAAAGTATGAAAGTTTTGAAAATATGCTTATGGAGTTGATGTAAATAAAAAACTTCCATGCTGATATGCATAATGGGGAACACGGGTTGTCTCGAAAGTATGGTGGCTCATTTCAGTCATGTTTGCTGAGAGAGTTTTTTTGCTCAATCCAAGTATCACTGTGCTGAAAACTACAGAATTCCATGAGCATAGAAATATAATCCTAGGTCCTATGGGATGTGATCTGAAAAAACTTGATTTGCCAAAAGTGTGATTTGGGTATATCCAGTAATTGCATTTCGATTGCCGCAGTTGCATACACAGAGAAATGTTGCAAACAATGTAATATTTTAGCTCACCAGAGAAATGTCCTATGAACTGTACTAGTCGGGCAGCTAGGTACACCCCTTATGGGACCCCCAGGACCGAACGAGACCGGTTTTTTTCATGTACCTGGACATCTCGAGAGTAGATTTTCAGATGTTAACAAGAAATCATCCTGGCCGGATATGACGTAATCCAAGATGGCGCCTATGAGGGTGGGTCAATTTCGCGATTTTACACCATCCCTAATTTTTCTCGATTACGAAAAAACTATATGAGATAAGGGACGGAAATTAACTCATTCGTATTTCTGATACTATTCCCCGTATAATAATATCAATCAAGTAAGTGAACATCCAAGATGGCCGCCAAAATATGCCTCAAAATAGACAGAAATCGAGTTTTTCGACACTTTTTTCGCAAAAAAACTTATACAATCATAAAAAAATTTAGAAACCTGTAAACTTTTAGATGTTAAATTGATCGCAAATTATTCTCCGATAATACCCAGAGTGAACATGCACCATCGAAAGCCGATGTGGAAAACAAGATGGCCGCCGGTGCGACCACCCGTTTTCAGCTATCCTGCTTATGTAATGGACAAGTTTACACTATCTCAAGTTGTACGATGGTTGTGGAAAAAAATATTTGATACAGGGCACATGAATCAACTGTATAGTATTTTGGACACTTTTTCTGCGTATAATAAACCAATCAAATAAGCGAATATCCAAGATGGCCGCCAGAAAAATGTCTTGAAATAGAAGAAAATCGAGTTTTTCGACACTTTTTCGCAAAAAACTTATAGAATCATGATAAAAAATAAGAAACCTGCAAACTTCTAGATGTTAATTGATCGCAAATTATTCTACGACAATATCCAGCGTGAAGATGCCATCAAAAGCCGATGTGGAAATCAAGATGGCCGCCAGGGCGACCACCAGTTTCCAATTATCCCGCTTATGTAATGGATATCTTGTTAGGATTTCATCGGAATCCTCGGTTTCTATCTGTTTTGTCTGTAAATGACCCTATTCTGACTATATTAGCTGCCTACCTAGTCTCAGCTGTCTCTGTCCCAGCCTTTGGCCTCAACCAAGTCTTATCATCACCAGTCAGATTGCTTCATTTCCCATATGTGCATATCCATACATAGTTATCTTCCCTGTGTATAACGAAGTCCTGTATGATTCCCAGGGCCAAACGGGAATCGAGCAGGAACAGATATTGCTCGAATGGCTCAAATCTTATCCAGCGAATAAGCTATCGCGTAGCGACGGGAACAGGCATTTCTCGAATGAGTCGAAACTAATCGAGAAAATAAGACAGAGTATTTATTCAAACGAGTGACTTCTCTTACGACTCTTATCCTCATCTGAATATTGGAGGATACCTATGACATGGTGATGTAGTGCTGAAGGGTACCTTTGGAGGATACCTTTTAGAGGATACCTATCAGAAGATATCTATCTGAAGACAGTTATGCTTCCTAGTGTCTGTTCAGTTCCTTGCATCCAGACCTCCCCATGGCCATTATCCCTACAAGACCGCTACTGCTGACTTGTCCAATATCGCCATCGTCTGTCCTGTGATTAACTTCTACTGTAGTCACCCAATCTCATAGTCCTCTTCCAGCCTTTTACCATTACTACTGACATGTAGCACTACTGCAGGCTTGCTAATTATCTCAAATTACTCGAACGACTAGAATACCATCGAGCAAATAAGCCATCGAGTAATTGCTCGAACGAGTGACTCCTCTTACGACTCTTATCCGCATCTCGGTATTGGAGGATACTTATGACATGGTGATGTAGTTCTAGAGAATACCGATGGAGGATACCGTTTGAGGATACCCTTTAGAGGATACTTACCAAAAGATAGTTATAGTTCCTGGTAGCTGGTCGGCTTATGGTTTTTATAGCTCTAAGACCACTATCATCTGTCCTATCATTAGCTTCTACAGCAGTCGCCCAATACCATAGTCTTCTTCCCTCTTGCAGCCTTGAACCATTACGTTAGACTCGTAGCACTACTACAGGCAAGCTGACTATCTATGCCTTGACTCTACACTCAGCCAAGCCTTTAACAGGTTCAATCAGATTGCTTCACTACCACCCCCCCACCCCCCCCCCCCCCCCCCCCCCATGTACCATTATATACAGAGTTCAAATCCCTTGTTTATCATTTACAGATATAAATATGCTATGGAAGGAATTCTCTAGATACACAACTTTTTCATGAACTATGCATGTTTAACCCTTTACCTAACATGAAAAGCAGACGACACTTGCAAAAACAAAAAAAAATCTTGAATAACTATTTTTTTCATTTTCTGTCTCAGAAACATAGGTTATGAACCCCTCATTGGAACGAGCTCAACGAGCTCGTTCCAATGAGGGGTCATAACCTATGTTTTTGAGACAAAAAAAAATGAAAAAATAATGAAAATTAATTGGCGATTTTTCAGAATAGCACTGGCCGATTTTGGCCATTACGTTGGGTAAAGGGTTAAAAAAAACCCAGTTAGCTGAGAATTCAATGTTATTGATGCAAAAAATACTGTAATGTCATTGAGAGTTTATTAAGTGATTCTCAGGCAATTGCCTTTTTAAATCGGTGAGGATTTTATTTTTACTTTTTGCTCAACTTGACAATGTCAGGTATGAGCTATTGGTATGGGTTGTTTCCTGTAGAAATGTGAGTGAATGACTTGGCATTACTGGAACTTTCTATTTAGTTCAATCCCTTCTTGGTCAGGTTGAGCTGCAGTGTCACTGACACTTTCATTTGGAAACTAGGCACAAGGATTAACTAGCCTGGAAAGCTTTGCAGCTATGGTTTGGAGATTGGTTGGCCTTATTTTGTCAGAGTTATAGCACATTTTTCAATGTTGGTTTTTTTCGCAACCTTCATCATTTTTGTCTGTGCTTATCCATTCATGTTTATAACCCTTTACTCAACAAATCGGACGCATCCGCCTGCGTAATCTGCAAATTCAGCAGTTAGAAAAATATTATTTTCCTGCAAACCTATATCATGTGACCCCTCATTGGAACAAGTTTGATGAGCTCATTCCAGTGAGGGGTCACATGATATGGTTTTGTTGAAATTTTCTGAAAAATGTAAAAAATTTATATTGAAAATAATAAATTCTGATAGCGTCCGCATTGGTTAAAGGGTTTTACATTTAGCACAGAGATTAACCAGCATGGGAGTGGCTCAGTTGGTAGCGGTGCAAGCCGAGAGGTCCTCGGTTCGAATCCCACCTGCGGCAACCGCTTTGTGTCCTTGGGCAAGACACTTCACCCCCATTGCCCACGTGGGGGCACGGTGACGTTGTGTACTAAGGCGTACTGCACGTCGATGGTGCACCTGTCTTCAACCAATGCTAACCCTGCTTGTGTGGAGTTGCTCGGTGGTTCTCTCCGGGTACTCCGGCTTCCTCCACCCGTAAAACTGTCATGGTCATGATTAGCCATTGTGCAGAAATATGTGACCTTAAACACCAATAAATAAATAAATAACCAGCATGGGATCTTGTGCCTCTATTATTTGGGGATTTTGGCAGGACTTATTTGGGCAGAGTTATTGCCCTTTTGTGTCTTAAACAGGGGGGGGGGGGGAATTTGCAAAACACTGATGCCGGGGTGGGTGGGTGGTCAAGGAGGACAAAAAACTTTTTTTTCCGATGCTTGCAAATTTTTTTCCTCAGGCACTTTTGGGCAAAATTGTATACCATAATCAGTGAAGTATCATTCAAGAACCAATAAAAAGACACTCAAGTTATCAGGGGGTACCTACCATGGGTTATACACGATTATAAAACTGTTATTGCGGCTGAGTTATGATTCGGCTTATAGTGATACAATGTACGACATATTGAATAATGCAAGTTAAAATGCATCACTAATTGCAATTATCAAACACTGCACTCTAAGGATAAGTTATCTTGAGGGTGTTCCGTTTGATTAAATTTCTAATATGTTCACCCTGGTGAGATCGGCTGGCTTAGAGGAGGAGCAAAGACAATTATGTGAAATCAGGAACAGTTACAGATTTCAGCTGCAGGAACAATTCTGTACAACGGTGTATCCAGACCTATTACGAAAACACCAATGACTCTTATTGCCATTGTAGGAAGTATGTAACACGAAAACTACTAAACATTGAACCTGATTGGACTGCTAATATCGTTTATTGAAAAGAATTGATTTGCACAATATCTACAGCTAAGTTGCTTCTCATCCATTTTCTATTTAGTTACCTGCTGTCATCTGCAAAAATTAATTAAAAAAACACATACATAGAGCTGCATACTGCTGCATAGAGATTTTTTTTGCTACATCAACACACTTCACTTTGATATTGAAGTATACTTTCTCATCCGCAATTATCTCTCTTCATGTCAGTCCATGTTGGTTCATGCCTGCAGTCAAAAATCAACAATTTGTATGATATTTTACAAAGCTCTCTGAACTCTGTCGAATACCATATATATTGTTGGTTTCTACAACATGTCTGAACACATGGAGAGATAACTATAGGTAAAAAGTTAATGCTATGACATTCAAGAGTGTTAATGAATTACATAACAATAGAACATGCCTTAAGAGACTGATGTCTTTGGAGACCATGTTTTATATGGACATACCAGCTTTACTCTATATTTGATTTGTTATGGGAGACCATCTGCCTTAAGAGACCACTTTGGTCTGATAAAACGGATGTTCTTTCAAGACCTGTCCTACTGTACAAGGTCAATCACTCAATACTGTATGATAAAATTGGTTATGGTGCAGTATGGTGGGAAGGATGATGCAGAAGCATCTATTTAGGACGGGGTGGGGGGGGGGGGGGGGGGTCAGATAACCCCGGAAAAAAATTGTAAAACTGGAAAAAAATTACACGGGGTGTGTCTGCAAATTTTTTCCTACCCCCCCCCCCCCCCCCCCCCACACACACACACTGTCTTAAAAGTATTTTTTAGATCTACTTAATGTAGAATGCTGGGGTAGTTTCAGTCTTATTGGGACAGGCACCTGTAGTTGTAAATATTTTTCAAAACAAATAAAATTGTTTCTTTGTATTACTAACTGGTTTCATAAAAGTCTTCCAAAAGTCAGCTTTTCGTGCATTTGAGGGTGTCAAATGGGTATGGAAAATGTGCCAACATGTCTGAAAAAAGTATGAAGAAAGTATGGAATCTTTTTCCCATGCAAGTGTAAGAAAACTGCTAACTGAACATAAATTATTGAATGATAGAACTATTTTCTTTTTTGGCACAGACATTTCAATAAATTGTAAGAAGAGAATTTTTATGATCCAAATGGGATTTAACACTTTCGCTGCTGAAAGCGACTAGAGTCGACTATTTTATGATAATTGTCAATACATTCTTGTGTGCGCACATCATAAATTTGATTAAACTTCCTTGTATACAGGCATACATAGAGGTCCTCCATATATGGATAAAAGGGCGCGGCAGTGAAAGGTTTAAAATTAATCAAGGTAAACTATTGTTGTGGTCATGTAAAAAAAATATGCAAATTAACAATCGGTGTAAACTTCACCTCAACAGAAAGAGCATGGGACTTGAAACTGAACATTGGTGGTTTGATCTTGTCCAGTAGTAACTCAGTTCTGTCCTTGAGCAAGACATTTCATCCTGATTGCCTATCTTGGGGCATGGTGGTGCTGTGTATTAAGGCACACTGCATATTGATGGTGCACATGCCTTCAGCCATTGCTAACTCTACTTTGCGGAGATGGTAAGCTGAAGAGACTGGCAGTTGCTTGCCACTGCTTGGTAGTTGTCTCCGGCATCTTCCAATTCATAAGACGGTCTGACACAATGTGACCCAGGCTGTTGAAAGTGTTATTAAACCCTAATAAAACAAACAAATGAACTTGACTCTGAAAATTTTAGTTTAGCCTTTCTGCACTGTGTACAATCAAACCCCATTGGTTTTTAATTTTCTTCATTACTTCACTGGAAATATTTTCTGAGTCAAAGTGACCAACTTAGTTTAGTCAAAAACTTGTCTCGACAGTAACTAACTTTGGTTAGTCAAAATGCCTAACATGCAGGACCGACCTGGGGAAGAAAAAAAGGGGGGGCGCAGTCTAGGGGCCTATTAAGCAATTTGGGAGCAAATGCAGAAATCAGTAGTCAAGTTCAAATGACTAAGCCACATTTACGTGACTGAGTGAGGAACGCTGTAAGGCTTCTGCCCCAAACCAGCAACCCGCCAGAGAAAATGCAACATGGCTTTTTTAAACTTCGCAGGGGAGCGCGGTGGCTCAGTAGGTAGAGGTGCAGGCTGCAAGCCGAGAGGTCCTCGGTTCGAATCCCACCTGCGGCAATCGCGTTGTGTCCTTGGGCAAGACACTTCATCTCCATTGCCCGCGTGGGGGCACGATGACGCCGTGTACTAAGGCGTACTGCACGTCGGTGGTGCGCATGTCTTCAACCAATCTAACCCTGCCTGCCTGTGCTGCAGTGCGGAGTTGGGGAGCTGGCAGCTGCACGTCGTTGCTCGGTGGTTCTCTCCGGCTTCCTCCACCCGTAAAACTGTCATGGTCATGATTAGCCATTGTGCATAAATATGTGACCTTAAACATCAATAAATAAATAAATAAATAATAAACTTCGCATGAGGTAGAAGTGTCACATTGGACTAAATTTAAGTGAGGTAGAAAGGTTTGTTCTGATGTAGTGGCTTGTCAACTCAACAATACTACAAGAGTGACCAGCGTGACCTTAAAGGCTTCAACGACCAATAAAAATAGAAAGGTTCATGATATCAAAACCTGAGATCACCTATATTATTTAAAATCAGCCATGGAACGAATCAAATTAAATTTGGTGAGATGTACTGGGGGGTAACATGAGACGTAAGCACGGTCTGCAATTTCCTTTGAGTGGAAAAAGTTGAGTTTCTCGATAGCTAATTTGATTATCTCCCTTAGACTAGCTTTATCTTTGTGACAGTGACTAACTCCATTTTTCCCGATTCGGCTCAACAGTTAGTCATGTTATCTGATAAAGACTCAGACTAATCTATATTGGTCACATTGACTAAGTAAAGTTTTCAGTGTTGTTGTGGCCAGTTAAGTAGCTGTGTTATGATCAGTGTCAGTGAGAGTTGGGGCCTGGTGTAGTAACCCCAGGGCCTGAAACTTTGGGGGCCCAGGGTTGGGCCAGGATTCTTGGTTCAAGCTTGGTTCCCACAAAGTTGACTCCTGTGTACCCCCCCCCCCCCCCCCCCCCAAGCCTGATTCCCGGGCAAGATAAGCTGCCTGTCATCTGGGAGTACTAATTTCCACTCATGTAAAAAAGGAATGGGAGTTCCCCGTGGCTATGCTCAAGCTGTTAACTCTTTACTCGACATAAAAAGTAGATGAAACTTGCAAACAAAATTATTGAATATCTATTTTTTTCTTGTCTGACATTGAAAAACATAGCTTATGACCCCTCACTGAAATGGGCTGAACGAGCTCGTTCCAATGGGGGGCGGGGGGGGGGGGGCATATGCCATGTTTGTGAGGTAAAAAATAAAAAAAATAAGGAGAATCGAATGCCATTTTTTAATAGCGCTGGTCGGCTTTGGTCGTTACATTGGGTAAAGGGTTAACAGACTTCTCTATATACATATGCTCCAGACCCGATGTTATCACTTCAAGAATTCTTCACTTCAAAACCTTTGGCATCTGCATCTATTCAGTATCCCGACACTTTTGAAAAGGGGTAGGTCACAGAATGAACAATGGGCCCAAATTACTTCTCCCCGGCCCTGGTTGTGATGTCCCTGATCTGACAAATTTCCTTTGCTTACAAATTGCTGTTATGTGTAATTGTGGAAAAGGGTTTTCAGAATCCTTTCCAACAGTATGTCACATAACATCAACAGATATGTATACTTGATATATTTATATATTACTTATTTATTGGTGTTTAAGGTCACATATTTCTGCATAATGGCTAATCATGACCACGACAGTTTGACGGGTGGAGGAAGCCGGAGAGAACCACCGAGCAACTGTCAGCTCCCCAACGTACTAACTCCACACAAGCAGGGTTAGCATTGGTCGAACACAGGTGCACCATCGACATTCAGTATGCCTTAGTACACAACGCCATCGTGCACCCACGTGGGCAATGGGGATGAAGTGTCTTGCCCAAGGACAAATCGCGGTTGCCGCAAGTGGGATTCGAACCGAAGACCTCTCGGCTTGTAGCCTGCATCTCTACCTACTGAGCCACTTCGCCCCCACATACTTGATGATCACTTAAAAGTTGTGGTTGAATGGAAAAATGAGCTGACTTCTCAAAGTAGAAGGGAATTTAAAAGATTGATGTCTTGAGAAATTCTTCCACAACATCAGCCGATGGGGTTTTTGTTGCAGTGTGATGACCTACTGAATGAACCTCTAAAATGACTGTGGTAGGGGTAGTGACTAAATTCCCCATATAATATTCAAAAAAGTGCAGGCCCATGAAGCTGCTGCTACAGCCATACCACATAATTTATGTCCGGATATGAACTGGTTGAGTGATGAAAGCCCATATTTGGGCTCTACTCCAAAGTGCCGGTACTGTAACTCAGAGGCTTCAAACTTTGTGGGTGTCCTTCATATTATCTTTCAATCTAAATTATTTGGTCTGTATCGATTTTTCCTTGTTCCAATTTATGGGAGAGTACAGGCACTCTGCCATAAATTGTAACAAGGCAAATACTTGTGAACAAATTTTGATGACTAAAAATAATTTATCACTCTACCAACCAGTTAAGAACAGGTGTTTATATACAGTGAAGCCATCCCTATTGGAACCACGTGAAGTGAAGCAGTGTTTGTTTACTGTGGTAAACAAGCTGTGTTTTACTGGTAAAATAGGACTTGGTGACTAGTGCCTAGCGTGAAAGTCCTCTAAAATGGGCAACATGGGTAAAAAGAATTGGCCGGACTGGACTTTATATCCATTGATTATATGACATTCATAAAGATAAGATAATTAATTATTTATTTATTAAGGTTTTAACGACACTTTAACAGCCAAGGTCACATCATGTCGGTGACAGTGTTATGGGTGGAAGAAGCCAGAGTACGTCAGAGAACAACCGCGCAACGACGAGCAGCTGCCAGCTCACCAGCATCGTAACTCCGCATTGCAGCACAGGCAGGGTTAGATTGGTTGTAGACATGCGCACCATCGACGTGCAGTAGACCTTAGTACATGGCATCATTGTGCCCCCATGTGGACAATGGGGGGTTAAGTGCCTTGCCCAAGGACTCGACGTGGGAGTCCGAATCAATCGCTCAGACGGTCACCCATCCAAGGACTAACCAGGCTGGTTGCTTAACTTCGGTGAACTGACGAGAACCGGTTACTGCAATTCCACCGTGCCCCCCCCCCCCCCCACCCCCAGATAAGATAATAAACTCGAGTTAATTGAAAAATAAATCTTGTAATGTGTCAAGAAATGATGACAAACACCAAATTCTCCTTCCTTATAGTCCTCTCTGGCCTCTGTTCATCCAACATAGGCATTTAACTGGTTGAACGCTAGAAGCCACTATCATGGCTCTATTGAAAGGTGCTGAAAGTCGCTATAGTGGCTTTACACAGTATGCATTAGCTTGATTAGCAGTGGAGCAAAACATGTTTATTTAAAATTGTTTTGTTACAATTTATTGGAGAGTGCCAAAACAGACACTCTTCAATAGACTGTAACAAATCAGTTATTCATTAACATTTTTTTTCTAAACCAGAATTAGTAAGTTGGGGAGCTCCATGAGCTCTGTCAAACATGATAGTGTAGATTACCCCCCTGCACACTGATGTCGAAATATCTAAAGTTCAGTGTGCAAATATTTCCCATAATGCAACTAGAAATTTAACCAATTCAATCTTGTTTGACAGAGCTCAATGAGCTCTGTCAAACAAGATTGAATTGGTTAAATTCCCAGTTGCATTATGGGAAAAATGGCTACTTCAAATCTGGATATTTTGACAACAGTGTGCATAATACATGAAAATGAGCAAATCCCTGTTAATTGAAAAGTCTGTTAACTGAATAATTAAGGAGTGCGGTGGTTAATGGTTAGAAAATTAGACTTCAAACTAAGAGTTCCATGGTTCGATCCTGACCATAGGTAACTGCATTGTGTCCTTGGGCAAGGTAGTGGGCACGGTGACGTTGTGTACTATGTCATACTGCATGTCAGTGGTGCAAATATCTTCAACCAATGCTAACCTTCCATGTGTGGAGTTAGTACGCTGGGGAGTCTGACAGTTGCTCGGTGGTTCTATCCGCGTACTCGGGGCTTTCTCTGCCTGTAAAAGTATCCAACATGCGGTGATCCTGGCTTTTTAAAAAGGGTGATTAATAAACCCTAGTAAATAAATAAATAAATTCCCTCAACGAATTGTGTGTGTTTGTGGGAGGGGGGGGGGGGGTATACTGGAATCACCTTGTCCGCCCGCCCGTCCATCCGTTCGTCTGTCTGTCCATCCGTCTGAACATCACTCTGAACATCCGTCTCTATGTCCGTCCGTCCGTTCGTCCGTCCGCCCGTTGACATAATTTTGTCCGGAGATTTTCTCGGACATTTAGGACTAATTTTCATGAAACCTGGTATGAACGTTTACCAGCATGTGAACCTGTGCACCTGTGATTATAGTTCCAGTCAGATTATTTTTGCCAGAATTATGCCCCTTTTTGACTTGAAAAAGAAGGCATAGAATTTTGTATTTCTCAAATGTTTATGGGTCGATTCCTCTGAAACTTGGTATAGCTGTTCACTACCTTGGGATCCTGTGCACTGAGATTATAGTTTTAATCAGACTTTTTTTGCCAGAGCTGTACCTTTTTTCGTCTTAGAGTATTCATGGTGGCGGGGGTTGCGGTGGTGGTGGTGGTGGTGGGGGGGGGGGGGGGTATGGATAAGCCCATCTGGAACAGTCACACTTGTAGCATTTTTTTCTGATATGAATTCTGATTAAATATTTAAGGTTTGAAGACCTATAAATTGGGGAGAAGGATCAATCAATTCATTCTTGTGGCATTTGAACAAAGCGTATTTCATAATAATAACAGTCTTTCTTTCTTCCGAGTAAATTTAAGGACTTGTGTTTTATAAATCATCAAATTTTCCAATTTGTATAAAGTTGTCAGCGCGTAATTCATCATGCAGTGGCATATAAAAAGAAACAAAACAAAAAATGAACGCCGGACATAATCCCATCGGACATAATCCCATCCGGACAAAATCCCAGTTGGGTATAAAAAATAAAAAGACACAATTTTTTATCCCATTGGATTCAAGTACTTTTATTTCTTAATATCAATAATATTAACATTAACAGCAGAATTAATATAAACACTGTAACTATGTTCTTCAAAGTAACTAGTGATTTATTATAACAATACCAGGCAATAACGCATAAACACACGAAACAGCAGAATCAGCCAACGGCACACGAATCACATAAACTTGCTTGAATATTTTTGGTTCCATCGAAAATGTTCCATCCATATGCCATTGATCACTTCTAGCGAGCAAACGAAGTCCAGCATCTGATGCGAATATTACAATTCTGTTCACATCAGACCCATTGTCGTAACAAACAAATTGTTCAGGTTCAATTCCAGCTGTAGTTGCCCATTCTCCACTTATATTGAGTTCATGTAGAGTTTTGGGTTCTGACGGCCGCGATCCTTGTTTTTGACGTCTGATGTCTCGACGAATGCTTTCAGGATTTCCGATTTTCTCACGTACATCATTTGTTGTTTGAAGAAGCGCTTCTGTAAGTAAGCGATTGGTTTTGGATTTTTGCTTTCTAGCATTAGACTTCAGCGTAAGTCTGAGTTTACATGTCTCAACGTCGGCTGTATCAGCTTCATGGCTGTGTTCTTTGGAATTAAATGCTGTTAACATTTCTAGGTCCGTTGTGAGAGCACCATTACATTGAATGGCAACACGTTTGCTACATTCCCATCGGATGCTGTTCTTACTTTTATATTTTTTTGTGTAGAGAAAACCATCATAACAAAGTTTAAGGCCACCTTTCTGGCTTTTTGTCACTTCCATACTGGACTTCAAATCTGATATGATTATTCTAAATGAAAGGTTTTTAGCGCGCCGAAGGCGCGCAGGGACGATGTGGGATTTACAAATCCCTTGCGACCCGGCGATTATTCTGTCCAACGGATTAGTGTTATATATCTTCGCTAAAAAACAAGCGGGTTAACACAAAGCGAGTAGGCGGAATGATGGAAGTTTCAGTGATGAACAGGCAGTTTAAAACAAAGTGAGAAGTTTGAGAACTGGCATGATTGAAGTTTCATTGATGAAAAAATAGGCGGACAGGGCAGTTTAAAACAAAGTGAGAAGTTTGAGTAAAACAACAACCAAAACACTGTTTTTGTAAATCAAAAATATTTCCTGGCATTTTGTCCGCTTTTGCCAGAAAAAAAAAATACTACCTGGGATTTTGTCCGCTTTTTTGGGAAAAAAATATTGCCTGGTGTTTTGTCCGCCCATGTCTGGGATTTTGTCCGCTGGGATTTCGTCCGGGTAAAAAATCTGGGATATTGTCCGGATGGGATTTTGTCCGATGGGATTTTGTCCGCGCACCCAAAAAATCGATAGTATTCAGAGATTAAACCCTTCTGTCACATTCTAGATTAATCTATCAGTTCACACTTTTTTGTAATTTTGACATGTGTGGCGAATATGTATTAACAAACACGATTAACACTGTTTTGAGTTGAGAGTAGCGTGCTAAATGGCACTGTCCCCTGTGGGAACTCAGGAAAGTGAAGTCTTTTGTATTTATTGTGGTGAACAAGCTGTTTTATTGGTAAAACAGGACCCAGTCACCAATGTTTGTGGAGGAAGTCCCCAAAGATGGGCATGATCGGTATAAATGATTGACTAAACTTGACTTCATCTACAAGTTTTGGTCACGATTAACCATTGTGCCAAAATATGTAGCCTTAAACATCAGTATCTATTTATGTATTGGTGTTTATGGTCACATATTTCTGCACAATAGCTAATCAAGATCACGACAGTTTTACGGGTGTAGGAAGCCGGAGTACCCGGATAGAAACACTGAGCAACTGTCAGCTCCCCCAACATACTAACTGCACACAAGCTGGGTTAGCATTGGTCGAAGACAGATGCACCATCGGCGTGCAGTACGCCTTAGTACACAGCGCACTGTGCCCCCACGTGGGCAAAAACGCGGTTGCTGCAGGTGGGGTTCGAACCGAGAACCTCTCAGCTTGAACCTCTACCTACTGAGCCACCGCGTCCCTCCCCCTAAGCATCAATAAATAAGTAAATAAATTAATGCCAATGTGACCCAGTAAAGTGTTAAGCTTGTGTACCAATTTCGACTCAGCAACCCATTTAAAATGACCGTGAACAATCAGTTATACAAATGAACGGGATCGCGGTTGCTCAGTAGGTAGAGAATTGCAAGCGCCTCGTCCAAGAAGGATTTGAAAACCTATTAGGCCTAAATGCCTGACTGACAAGGAATACATGTGTATTGTATGTACTGTATATGTGACTCCCGTGTGACAATCAACAATCAACCTGATGCAACAAGTTAATAATTGCAAGTGTTTTTTAATTATTTTTTCTCTTTATAATTGCACATTGCAAGTGACCAGTTTACAATAATTATGCATTGCATATTACACAAATATGAGACGACAGTTATAGTTTTATTCTGGTTAGGGCAAATGGGCAAGCGACGATGTAGTCTACAATATACAATATCGATTGCAATAAGCCGTTTAAAAAGTCAGACATTGCCACTTTAGGGGGGCCACCTATTCTCAGGAACAGGACATGGAACAGGGACAGGGAGGGGTTTCCGTATTCTCAGAAATGCAGGAACAGAGAAAATGAGCATTAATCCACGCAAGTGAATAAACTTTATTCAAATGTATGCCCACCATAACAACACACTAATCATATGTTTTTAACCCCCTCGGCCTCTCGTCTATATAATTTTTTGAATGTGTCTTTTTCTCACCTTTTTCAATTTTCATTGAATTCACAGGAACAGTTACCACCGGCGGAACGGTTCTCTTTGCAGAGGGAGTAAATTTCAACAGCCAAATATTTCTGCTCGACATGAAATGTGCAGCACTGATCAAAGTGATATCTTGTGAAATAGCTGCAGTTACGGACGTTGTAATCGGCCAAATTTTAGTGAGAATGTGTATCAATCAACGAAAAGTTGTCGTGTTTTGTTTTAGGTTCCGGTTTCAAAACACGACAACTTTTCATCAATACACATTTCCACATAAATTTGGCCCGATGGTAACGAAATTCCAGGGGGCGTAGCCAGGATTTTATAATTGGGAGCGGGGGAGGGATAGGTGGGGGTGAGGGCTTGCCAGTTTTTTGGGCGGCCTACCATAATATTTCGAAGGTTGTTGTGGGGTTTCGGGTGTTCTCCATAGTCCTAACTAGGACCCTCCCGTCGTTACCCCCTCCTCTCACTTCCCTTCACGGTAGTGGGGAGGGAGGGGGTAACAACGGAAGGGTACTATTTAGGACAGGGAAGTGTGAGGACGGGGTAAAATGATAATTCAACAAACAAGAAAATAGAAAACAAATTTTCTAATAGTTTATTAATTCTCTGAAACTTGTTATGAGGAACAGGTGAAGATGTGTAGGCTACGATTCATAAAAATATTTAATTAAACTAATCATGATCACCAAACTGCTATTTTACAAAAATCACCATTAAAATATTTTCCTTCGTTTTCACCTTGAAAAACATAGCAGAAGTTGGTCCATTGCGAACTTGCGAATTGGGTCCCAGAGAGGTCGGGCAATGCGAGAAATCGGTCCAAACAATGAGGAGACGTCGGTTCTTGGGAGGAGCACCCCGCCCCTCCGTACACACTTACGCTTGGCCTATATAGAAGAACTCAGGGGTGTAGCCAGGATTCTATAATTGGGAGTTTGTGTGGACGGGGGCAACCATGATATTTGGAAGGTCGTTGTGGGGTTTCAGTGATCCGCCCCTAGTCTTATAACCAGGATCAGTCCATTGTTACCCCCCTCCTACCACTTCCCTTCAGGAGGTGGGGGGAGGGAGTAACGGTCGGTGGGTCCTTGTTAGGCCTAGGCCTCCCCGAGATTTATATAACGGTTCTATAGGCCTAACACAAGCTTGAAAATTCGAATTTTTTATGAAGCCTGACCGACGGGGAATAGAACACGGGTGTGCGACACAGAATCGCCTGGCCAAAAATAATCAGCCACCATATCAACTGAGCTTACGACAACTCCTCCTGGGCTGTCGTTAGCCCAGCTGATATGGTGACTGATCATTTAGGGCTAGAAAAATATTCCGAATGGAATGGTTTAACGCGCCGAAGGCGCGCAGGGACGATATGGGGAACAAGCCCCTTTCGACCCTCGTTGACTGTAAGTGACTAATTTCCACATGTCTACTCGTGTTGAAGGGGGAACAGGTTCAGGTACTCGGCAGGTGTCACCGGTTGCGGCGTCGTGATGGTCTCTTTGACTGATGTCGGTTGAACCCTCGGGTGAGGACCAGTGTGAGGGGTTGGGTCCTCTCACAAAGGTACTACCTCTCCCCGAGGGTGCAGTCGTTCTGGATTTTCAGGCAAGTATAGTCTGCCACTTCGGAGATGATATTGAGTGATGGCCATCACTGGCAAGTATAATCTGCCTCAGGCTGTCTCTGTTAGATAGGATGTCTTTTGAAGGAAACAACAACGACCCCTTTCGGGGACCACCAAGAAGAAGACCCGAACTTCCCTGGTTCGGGGGCAGGCCTGCATTGTAATCCTATTGGGTTGGGACAAAAAGATGAGCAATGCGCTTACAAAAAGGGGCAGAGGCGGGACGCAGGACCAGCGCTCGCCTCCCCTAAAGTGGTTGACCACTTTTAGGGATGGAGCGGAGGATGTTCGGGAACCGTGGGGGTGACTGTTTCCATAACGGTTAGACTGTCTGTAGCGGTTATTGGGGTGCTGGTCAAAAAACATCTGTGTACCTGCTTAAAAGAAGAAGGTGGAATTAGTTTTCATTAGAATATGTAAACTGTAAAGATAAAAGTAGCACCTCTTTAGTTGCGTGTCCTTGTGGTATCTGCTGTGTATGTGGGGGAGAGTATGAAATGCACGAATCATTACATTCGTGAGAGCAGTAACATACTCTCGTGCTTGGGACCCCAATCCCTATTTATTATTTAGTTTTAAGGTGCGGGGGATCTCGAGCGTTTTAAGTTGGCTGAACTTCCTAGTTTGCAGCGAGACGGTAACAGGTCTAGCACACTAGACCACACCCGAGGGTGTTTCTTTCCTGTTGTGTCCTTCGCTGAAAGTGGCCTTATTTAGGTTTAGTTTAAGTTTATTTGAAGTTGAGGGTGCCGGGAATCGCGATCGTTTAATGCGGGTTGAGCTTCCGAGGCTGTCAGCGGGAGGGCAACAGGTCTAGCACACTAGACCACACCCGAGGGTGTTACTTTCCTGTTGTACCCTTCGCTGGTTGCGGACTTATTTATTTTAATTTAGTTTAGGGGTATTCGGGGGCGTCGGGGATCGCAGTTCACCTTGTCATTCCCTAGTTTTTATTCGAGCGGTCTTAGTTTTGATTGCAATTTTGGGCTTTTGTCGGCTTTCGCAAATTACTCCAAGTTCGGAGATTAGTTCGCTGTCGGCTAACCGGTCATGATTTTTCGCGGCCAGGGTGGCTAGGCGGTCTTTAATGGTGGGGATATCGGCCCTGTCGTGAAGTGCTTTTATGGGTGTGTCCCATGGGGCGCGGAGGCCAACTCTAAGCGCGTGATTTTGGACCCTCTGGAGTTTTCCCATATTGGTTTGGTTGAGGTCAGTTAGTATTATTGCACCGTATTCGAGTACTGGGCGCACACAGGATTTGTATAGTTTGAGTAGGGTGGACTGGTTGGCCCCCCATGAAGTTCCCATGAGCATTTTCAGTAAGTTAATTCGTTTAGTGGCTTTTTTCGCCATGTCGTCGGTATGTTTGTTGAAGGACAGTTTCTGATCAATGGTGATGCCCAGGAATTTCGCTTCTTTGCATTCTGGGAGGGGTGTTATCCATAAGTTTTAGATCAAAATCTCGTTTATTTTTCTTGCGGGTAAAGGTGATTCGTTGGGTTTTATTGGCATTTAGCTTAATTCTCCATTTGGCACACCATTGTTCTAGGTCGTCGAGAGCGCGTTGCAGGGGTTTTTGGAGCAGATTGGCCGTATTGTTAGAGTCCCAGAGGCCCTTGTCATCCGCGAATTGGGAGACTTGTACACGATCTTCAGAGAAGTTAAGGTCATTTACATAGAGGATGTAAAGGAGGGGGCTCAAGACGGATCCTTGGGGGGTACCTGCTTCAAGAGGGACACTATCAGACAGTTCATTGTTCACTCTGACTTTAATTTCGCGATCATTTAAGAAAGAGGATAGCAATCTGAGCAGTTTCTTGGGGTGTTTCATTTCTAATAATTTGTAGCGCATTCCATTGTGCCAGACGGAGTCAAATGCTTTTTCGACGTCTAACAGGACTGCCGCGCCTATTTGCTGATTGTTGATAGCGGCCTTCATTTGGGTAACTAGTCGGTAGACATGTTCGATGCCTTCTTTGCGGTTTCTATAGGCTCTTTGCCATTTATTAAAAAAATCGTTGTCTTCAAGGTGCCCCCTGAGCCGATTGGTAAGGATTCGTTCGAATGTCTTACCAATGCAGCTGAGTAGGCTGATTGGGTGGTAGCTGGCTGGGTCGGAGGGGTCCTTGTCCGGTTTTGGAATCATGACACCGATGGCTTTTTTCCAACATTTTGGAAAATAGCCATGGTGAGGCATGCGTTGAACAGTTTTTTTTAGTTTTTCGATTAGGGAGTATGGGTTTTGTTTTAGAATTTCGTAGCTTACTTCGTCTTCGCCGGGTGAGGAAGAATTTTTGCATTTTTTTATGACGTTGATGATTTCGTCAATAGAGATGGGGATGACGACGTCATCTTCATCCCCGTCTTCTGGCTCGTTATCGAATTTGGGGTCACGGTAGATATCAGGGTGTGCATTGATGTAGTCATCAATGGCGTTTATGGCGGCGTCATCGTTGCCCGCACCTTGATGCGGGCGATGGGTTTTTCTTAGGAGGTCGGCAAAGGTGTCAGCCTTGTCTTTGTCAGTGCGCGTGAAGGAACCGTCTTCCTTCTTGAGAGGTTTTCCTGCGGCTTTGCGGCTTTTGTTTTTTTGCCCAGTTAGGGTTTTGAAAGAGTCCCAGAATTTTTTGGCATCCTGGACTCCGTTTAGATCGGCTGTTGCCTTTTCCCAGTTGGCTTGTTTTTCAGCTTGGAGGGCTTTTTTGGCCTCGCCGTGAAGGCGGTTGTATGTTTTTTTGAGGTCAGCTTTCTTACCGGGGTCAGTTTCGGTTTTAAGAGCGCGAAGAGCTTTCCGTTTAGTTTTGATTAGTGAGAGTGTGTCGCCCGAGATCGTATTTCTCCAGGGGCGTACTTCTTCTTTTGGGCATATTTCGTTTAGGGTTGAGTAATGACTTTTTCTATGCCCCCGCATTGGGTTTCGAGTTCCACTGCATTGGATGGGGGGGGGGGGGGGGGGGGGGGGTGTTTGTGAGTTGGACATCGATGATGTCACGATAGAGGTTCCAATTAATTTTTCTAAAATTTCTGCGGAGAGTTGGGGGGTACCTGAGTGGGCCATTTCCTAACTGTAGTGAGGCATGGACCAGGAGGTGATCGCTGCCTAAGTCGTCATCGCCGACCCAGTGGTCATCGATGTGATTTATCAGGGAGTCACTGGCGATAATTAGATCGAGGATTTCGGATGAGAATAATGGGTTATTACTGATATAAGTTGCAGAGCTGTCGTTCATAACCACATGAAGGTTATGCTTTTTTGTGATTTCAAGGAGGGCTTCACCGTTAGGGGTGGATTTGTTACAGCCAAAGTACAGGTGTTTGGCATTGAAGTCGCCGAGGAAAATGCAGTGTTTGTATTTCTTCGTAAAAAATTCAAAGACAGTGTCGGAAACAATTTTGCTTGGGTCGTTATAATAACAAACAATCGCGATGTTTTTATTGTCAATAGTGATTTCAGTGGCAATCACCTCTGCATCGAGGTGATTAGTTTTTATGGTTTTGGTTTTGATGTTCTGCTTTATTAGAAGAGCGACGCCGCCACCTGTGGTGATTAGTCGGTCTCTTCTAATAGTGCTGAACCCGCTTAATGAGAAGTTTTTGCTGGGTTGAAGCCAACTTTCGCAGATGCAGATAATGTCTGTATCTGCGAAGTATCGTCCCATTTGGAGTTTTTTGTTATTAACGCTTCTAGCGTTCCACACGGCTATTTGTAGCTTATTCATGACGAGGGTCGGGGATTAGTAGCAGTGCTTTAGATGTTGGTTAGACAGGTGTTTTAGTCTGAGCTGATAGCGGCTTTTATTAGTGTTTCCGAAATATGCGTCTTGGAAAGTCTGGACACCGATCGGCTGACATCTTGGCAGATGTCAGTCAGATTGGTTTTGACGTGTTTACTTAGTATTGAGTAAAGGGATCCGGCGATAAGGGAGCTGACAGTATGAGGAGATGACGCATTGTCAGGCTTGATGAGATTAAGGTTTTTCAGCTGGATGGCGGTTTTTACTTTTTTAAAATGAGGGCACCCCCGGTAGCTGCTAGGATGGCTTCCTTTACAGTTGGGGCAAGAGGGGGACTTTAGCCTGCATGATTTGGTGAGGTGTGATTCTCCGCAATTCATGCAGGTTAAATTCCCTCTGCATTTGTTGGCCATATGCCCGAACTTTTGGCATTTGTGGCACTGTATGGGCGCTGGGGAGGTATTGTATTCCTCCCCAGCGTGCCACTTGCCATTGATGTGGATCCCATCTCTGATTATTTTTGTCTTGGTTTCCTTGTCGGGGCAGGTAACTTTAATTTTCCACGTGACCTTGCCCGTGGCTTTGGAGTGGAATCTCTCCCACTTGCAATTATTTAGGCTAAGGTTTATGGCTCCACTGGGCGTGTCGGGATGAACCCTAGTTAGTACTGCAGTCAGGTTGGGGGGGGGTGTACCCCCTGCCCTCCCTGGTGCTGTTGGTTTTGTTAGGAGCGGGGTTACCAACTTTCTTCCTAGCGTCTCTTATCTGTCCTAGGCCGCCAGCATTCTTTTTGACCGCCGCGGAGAAGCTCATTTCCATGAGTGGGGTAGGCAGTGGCGCATTTCTGGGCGTTAACTGAGTTGGCTGGCCTAGTGCCGTAGGTACTTCAGGTGATGTGTCAGAGAGGCTGAAGACATTATTGGTATCAGTAGCTTTGTTTGTTTCAGTACCAGTATTGGAATGGTCCGGAACTGGGGCAGAGCCAGAACCAGAAGAGCACGGGCGAGGAATTAAGCTCCTACACCTCTTGATTTTCCGTTCAATCATGGTGTTGAAGCCCTCCTCGTTCGTGATCTCCTGCAGCTCTGTATCTGAGTCTGCAGAAAGACTGTTTTGAAAACAAAACAAGGGAGAGCCATAATGTTTACAACAATGGGGACACATTATGTGCTCCAGGGCAGTCAGTTTAAATCATGTTTATTTATGGAACATGCCAATATCTTGACATTAAATTAATGAAATAATCGCATCTAATATAGGCCACTCCCAATTTACAGAAAATATCTTTCATATCAACCAATGAAATAATTATACGAATTAACACAACAATAGACTGCAATTATCATGTAATGTCATGACACATTTCTTTCCCAGCACACAACGCACTATTTCACTGCACACGACGTACTATTTCACTGTATATACATGTAATTTGTGCCACGATAAAAACCTGAAATTATTTTGCGACTTCTCATTGAAAAGCATCTAGTGATGTTTTCCAATGAATAGTTGCAAAATAATCAGAAAAAAAAGATTCTTAACACCCGACGTAACATTTCATTGTCTATATTAGCACCATGATAACACCTAAACTTATTTTGCAACTGCTGATTGGAAAGCGTATAGCAAAAATAAAACAAAAGCCGACCGACCGACCCTATTTTTTTCTGGCATGTTACCCGAACCACATGATTAATTTTTTTTTTGGCCTAACTACAAAAACGTTACCTCAAATACCAATAAATAAAAAAGCAACCATGTTATCAATGACCTTCATTAATTGCAGTAATATAATATATTCTACAGAAATTTGATTTTGCTTAAACTTTTTCCGAGCCGCAACCCTCCCCCCCCCCCCCCCCCCACCCACCGGTTATGTACTCGCCCACCTTCCCGACATATCATCCGGAATGTCTTTTTTCACATTTTTCGTTTTCGGTCTGATTAACAAGATATGTAAGGCTCAGCCTTACACTTACCTTGAAAAAAAAATAATAGTTTATTTCAAATTTTTGTTAAGATTTTCAGTCATCGCAGTGCTCACCTCTTCATCTTTTCCACACAACAAATTTAGAGAGAGAAAAATACTGGTAAATGAAACTTTAAGAATTATTGTCTCATCTATTTGTTAAATATTCCTCGAATAACTGTCGTGTTAGACATAGTCCCCCCCCCCCCCCCCCCCCCATCCAATCCGCCAAGTTTACTCCACACACAGTTGAGATCATTGGCAACCTGTTGAGCAGCAATATTTTGCTGTTGAAATTTACTCCCGCTGCAAAGAGGACCGTTCCACCGGCGGTAACTGTTCCTGCGAATTCAATGAAAATTTAAAAAGGTGAGAAAAAGACACATTCAAAAAATTATATAGACGAAGACACATTCAAAAAATTATATAGACGAGAAGCCTAGGGGGTTAAAACATATGATTAGTGTGTTGTTATGGTGGGCATACATTTGAATAAAGTTTATTCACTTGCGTGGATTAATGCACTTTTCTCTGTTCCTGCATTCCTGAGATTAGGTACCCGTTCCTGTTCCATATCATGTTCCTGAGAATAGGTGGTCTCCCAATTTAGAGGTTAGATGGTTAGCGGGACACTTTCTAAAGGTATCACGGAACTATATATTTTCCCATAGGCGACCATCATAACGTTCAGGTAAAAAAAATATGATCGCATCACTTTAATTTTGTCATTCAAATATCTTTGTCAAGTATAGCCCTTCAGACAACTTTTTCTGATCCCAAAACAGGGGGTCATGCAACAAATAAGAGAGAAAAATTGACAGCAAGGGAACCGGTCACGTGCGCATATTTCCCAGGGAATTCCCCACAAAAACACACCAAATGCAAATTGTTTTTTTTTAAGTCCAAAAGTCATCAAATCATCCTCTTTTTATCTGGAATATTCATCAATAATGCAAGATGTTAACAGAATGCTTCAAACATTTATTGAAACAATTTTTTTTCCCAACGCAGTTTATTTTTAGGGATTGCATCACTTTCGAGTGCTATTTCTAATTCAAATATTTACTTCAGTGATACCTAAACGCGTTTCATACAGCCATCTTCTCTAACTTGACAGATTGCATCCAGGACAAAAACAACGATCCTTGATGAAACGAATAAGCGTTTTACAGAAATATCCTCTTCAACCTTTGATCTCTGGAATGACAATGTCTGAAATTACGAAACCGCTTATGCAGTTACCAAGTTCTCGTCATTTGGGCCTATCTCTGACAGATTGGGTACTTTGGGTAATACCTTATGTGTCAGATGAGGTCAAAATGTCGAGAACATGGTAGTTGTATCTAAGTGGTTTCGTAATTCCAATGTTATGGTATGCATATTGCTAGTGACAATGACTGATGTCAGACAAGATAGTGAATTTGGAATTACCACGTAAAGTTGTCAACTAACCCTCATAGGCTTATATACATTTCAATGTACTAGGCCTAGTGAAGATAGGTTACCCAAGTGAAGATAGGTTATAAATCGCGATATAGCTTTCAGTTGGCAATATCTAACTCCCTGTCACTACACCCAATAGGCTACCGCATACTGGTACGCATACCTGCATGTCGGAAATAAGCCAATTTCGAAACTGCCATCTTGGCTTTTAATCTATGCAAGGTCACAGGTCGCGAGGTATAAACATTCCAAGAAAACGCTTTGTTAGCAATGAAATCGCACTGTTTACACCTCGCGACCTGTGACCTTGCATAGATTAAAGTCCAAAGATGGCAATTTCGAAATTGGCTTATTGGAAAATGACTGTCATGAGTAACCTGCCTTCTTATGAATATTAATTAACCCCCTGCTGATTTAAATAAAAAAAACTACCCATAAATCATTGCTGTATATTGATGGTCGCCATCTTAAAATAAAAAAAAATGAAATATGAGCTCTTAATTATCAGTGTATAAAAATAGAGAAGGGCCCTCCACCCAGAATATTATAACAAACCCAACAAGGTAACATGGTGTCCCAATTTAAAACATTTATAAATGGAAAATTTGCCAGCAGGCCCAGCACTGCCAGCACCAGAAAAACGAAAATTAAGGGGACGTCCAACCTAACTTTGGTCAAATTTCATGTAATATTCTCTCAGTCTCAAGTCTAAAAAAGGCCCAAAATGAATAACCCCAATAAATTATATACCAAAATGCTTGGAATGAAACATAGAACATGTGGAAACTGAAATTTGCCATGGAACTGCTGGCATGTGTAAATAGCACCACCTGAAAGTCTGCTATGGCATAAGTAAGAACAAAATTTTTACAATAAAATACCTCAAAATAAAATAACAGTTGTATCCATATAAACATTGAAGTACATACTCGAAGAAATCTTTTCCTAATTCATGAAAGTAATAAAGATTGAGACCAAATGTTTTAAGTGGAGTGCTCAATGATTGAAGGCAGACATTTTCTTTTATTTATGTTTTGATTTGGGGAGTTCAACAAAGGTCAACTTGAAGGAGTCCACCAGAAGAAGTATGGAAGGACACGAGTGTCTCCCAATATAAAGATGTATGTGTCACTGTGGTGGTTTGGACAGAAACTATGATATTCTCCTATGTAGAATGCACTGCAAAGTCATACATTGTAGTTGAATAAATATATTTACAACCCCCTTGCACTGTAACCCCTTTTATCCCATGCATCAATTTGATAGTGATTAAATTTGTCTGGTTTATCAATAAGTATAATAGCTTTGTTTACTCTTGGACACCAATACACTCATGATATCTGTTGGAGAAGAAATAAGGGTAATTGTAACCTGTCACTGCAATAAACCATCTAATGTACTTAAAAGTACATTGTTATTCAAAACACATCAAATCAACCTTACATAACCATTATTGCATGTACTTTCCCTGAGGAGGCTTATTGGCACATTGGGATCAGAAGGGCACATCCAAAGGGTCTCACATATTTTTTTCAAGAACACAGTACACAAAGCAATCCCCAAAAGGTGACAAGTGAGCTCCATTTCACACAAAAAATTTCCTGGGGGGGGGGGCTCTCTTCCTTGTATGACTCTACCTCCGGCACTCAAGGCGTATGCCTTTTTTCTCAAAATTTAACTCTTTTCTTTCTTTTTTGAAGATCCTGGACATACATGTAATGATGTTCCAAACACTTATCAGACAGGTAACCCTCCAAATAAGTGTATCTGCAAAAATCATGTTACATTGCAAAACATTCTTTTTAGACTTCAAGTTCTGGACCTTTCATGCTTCTAACTTCCAACTATAACACTTAATTTATCGATTAATGGGTGAATAGAAAAGTCCTGCCATAATCAACATTTTGAGTTCCATAAGCCTTCATAACAGCTCCGATAAAAGTGTCAAACATCAGATTGGTGGCTTTATACAGAATATTCATTAGGTTGTTGCTTGATAAGTAATAGGAACAAAATCTTCACCAGAAATATTTTGTAGCAATACATTTGAGGGTATCAGCAGGCATTTTCCAACAAATTGTAACAAATCAACTAGTTATAAACAAAATTTTCTAACTCAAAAGAGTGAAAAAGTACCACAACTCTGAAAAAATGTGGGAAGAAACACATGCTACAGCACCTACACATGCATTGTTTCCCCATGATGCTCGATCACAACACCAAATATCCTTCAAATTAGAGTAACAGTGGTTGAGATACAAGGGAGAATGTTGGTACATGTTATGATGTATGGGTAAAAGGACAGAGGTCACCACTGCACAGCCCTAGATGCACCTTTGATTTTACAACTTCCAGGTCTGGGGCATAATAATCACAACACACCCATCTTATCAATTCATAATTTCAGTAAAATAAAAGGAATTATCAATTTTAATTAGTTTATAGATGATGGGAAATATTTGGCTTCTTTCGCCTTCTCATACTAGTATTAATTACCACAAACAATATCAGTTTGATGCCGACAAACGAAACTGGACGCATGTGGTCTGGTTAAAAAGTAACCCGGCATGGATAATGAAGAAATTGCGAATATTTCATTTGTTTAAAAGCCAGTTGCAGCTAATTTTGACCGTGGATTCGATAATTCGTTTCGGTTTTGACCACACGGTCACGCTGACAGCGGTTATGTTTATTGTGATATGCAAATTGGGAGATAGTTTCCGGTGAAGGAGATTTGTCACATTTGTCAGTGTAAAATGATGACAAAGGACACTGATCGACGCTTGTGTTAGTATGGTTGGTTGCAAGAAAAAACTAAATTTTCAGCATCGTCCAAGCGCACCTTATTTAAAAGCGCGAATGCATCATTTTCAACCCTTCTTGAATCGGTCCTTTGCAGACATCAAACACAGCCACGACAAATTCCATGGTTACTAGGAAGTAAATAACATCACAACATCGGGGGAAATCAACACGCTCAATATAGTTCCAGGTCACTTGGAATATACTTCGTGAAAAAGTGATTTCTGAAGCATTCTGCTTACTTTGTTAATATGAATATTGCCTTATTTTATACACTCGGTTATTTTTTTACAAGTGGTTCATGTTGTCTTTCTAGTGCGCAATAATTCAGATTTTTTGTCAACAAAAAAGTTCACACGGCCTGTAAACACACGAGGGAATTTCGAACCATATTTTGGAGTTATGATATTAACAGCTCAAGTATTTGCTGTCACCTGTTTGCAAATCCGCTCATGCATTGTCTCGAACAAATAAAGGGCGTGATCACGTCCTTGCATTCTTACGATTGCCCAAATTGAGTATTTCTGCAAGAACCACATCGTAATCACATGACCGGAATAAACATCATTGAAACATGGCCACATCCGGAACATCCAAAATTTGTGTTGGTGTTATTAAATGCAAACATCCAACATCAAAACCCACCAGAGTGTGTGTCAAAAAATGCTTTCTCCGAGTCTGTAGTATGTTATCATTATATTGAGGATAAGGCTTTTGAATTACCGATTATTTTGTGGCTTTACCAGTTCGTTACTTATTGTCAAGTTCATCTTCAAAATCATAAAATTCCCTTTTTTTCCTGAAAAAAATTATATGTACCTTTTCTATGCACTTTACTCAATATTTTGATATATAATTTGCCTTTCCTTACTTCTCTTATCTTTTTCTGAGGCATTGGGAAAAATGTAAAAAAATTGACCAAAGTTACGTTGGACGATCCCTTAAGGGCCTATATAAGTAATGAAATCTTGTTTATTTTGAAAATTCTCACCTCTGATATTCCTTCAATTCAAATTAAATATACACAAAATGTACATCAAAATGAAGGTTGGGATGTATAGAACACGAAACACGTGTAATCAACTCATAGAGTCGACTGTAGGCACCACTGATTCCTGGAAGTCTGCTGCCGTATTTGCACTAGAACTGATAATTTAATAACATTTCACGAAAAACAACTTGTGACCAAATGTGCTTTACATATCCAAGAACAAAGCTAGGGGATCAAAATTCTTCAAGACACGGCAACAGAGCTGCATGGGAAAAAATTCCAAAGACTTTGCTTTTGTTCACGTATGAGTATACTTTCGATTTCCAGTCGATGAGAGCTGCATGGGAAAAAATTCCAAAGACTTTGCTTTTGTTCACGTATGAGTATACTTTCGATTTCCAGTCGACGTCATCGGACAGAAAAAGCATGTAAAAACAACGCCGTCTAAAATTAAATAATGAAAAAGATCGCCTTCGTACATTATACTGTTATTAGATAGAGATTGCACAGTTGCCATATTCAATGCAAGGTATCATGATATCTGTTGAAATTTCTTAGGATTGCGATTTTGTTTTTCGATGGAAATTCATGGTATCAAGTGATTTGCGCATGTCTGTCGAGCGTGGAAACCATCTTCAATAAAAAATGCAAACAGTGTTGTCCTTTTCCAAAATGTAGTCCTATCGCTGCACTCAAAAGTGTTATGAGTGCCTAGTTTTGTTATTGAATATCTGAAGCACATTCGGCCACGAGTTGTTCTTGCGAAATATTATTAAATTATCAGTTCTGGTGCGAATACGGTAGCAGACTTCCAGGAACCAGTGGTGCCTGCTGTCAACTCTATGAGTTGATTACATATGTGTTTCGTATTCTATACTTCCCAACCTTCATTTTGATGTACATTTTGTGTATATTTAATTTGAATTGAAGGAATATCAGAGGTGAGAATTTTCAAAATAAACAAAATTTCATTACTTATATAAGCCCTTAAGGGGACGTCCAACCTAACTTTGGTCAAATTTCCTATAATTTTCTTTCAAGTCTAAAAAAGGTCCAAAATGAATAACCCCAATAAATTATATACCAAAATGCTTGGAATGAAACATAGAACATGTGGAAACTGAAATTTGTCATGGAACTGCTGCCATGTGTAAATATCACCACCTGAAAGTCTGCTAAGAGAACAAAATTTTTACAATAAAATACCTCAAAATAAAATAACAGCTGTATTCTATAAACATTGACGTACATACTTGACGAAATCTTTTCCTTATTCATGAAAGTAATAAAGATTGAGACCAAATGTTATAAGTGGAGTGCTCACTGATTGAAGGCAGACATTTTCTTTTGTTTATGTTTTGATTTGGGGAGTTCAACAAAGGTCAACTTGAAGGAGTCCACCAGAAGTAGTATGGAAGGACAAAAGAGTGTCTCCCAATATAAAGATGTATATGTCACTGTGGTGGTTTGGACAGAAACTATGATATTCTCCTTTGTAGAATGCACTGCAAAGTCATACATTGTAGTTGAATAAATATATTTACAAACCCCTTGCACTGTAACCCCTTTTATCCCATACATCAATTTGATAGTGATTAAATTGTTAAATTTGTCTGGTTTATCAATAAGTATAATAGCTTTGTTTACTCTTGGACACCAATACACCTATGATATCTGCTGGAGAAGAAATAAGGGTAACTGTAACCTGTCACTGCAATAAACCATCTAATGTACTTAAAAGTACATTGTTATTCCAAACACATCAAATCAACCTTACTTAACCATTATTGCATGTACTTTCCCCAAGGAGGCTTATTGGCATATTGAGATCAGAAGGGCACATCCAGAGGGTCTCACATATTTTTTTCAAGAACACAGTACACAAAGCAATCCCCAAAAGGTGACAAGTGAGCTCCATTTCACACAAAAAATTTCCCGGGCGGGGGTGGGGGGGGCTCTCTTTCTTGTATGACTCTACCTCCGGCACTCAAGGCATATGCCTTTTTTCTCAAAGTTTAACTCTTTTCTTTCTTTTTGAAGATCCTGGACATACATGTTCCAAACACTTATCAGACAGGTAACCCTCCAAATAAGTGTATCTGCAAAAATCATGTTACATTGCAAAACATTCTTTTTAGACTTTAAGTTCTGGACCTTTCATGCTTCTTACTTCCAACAATAACACTTAATTTATCGATTAATGGGTGAATAGAAAAGTCCTGCCATAATCAACATTTTGAGTTCCATAAGCCTTCATAACAGCTCCTATAAAAGTGTCAAACATCAGATTGGTGGCTTTATACAGAATATTCATTAGGTTGTTGCTTGATAAGTAATAGGAACAAAATCTTCACCAGAAATATTTTGTAGCAATACATTTGAGGGTATCAGCAGGCACTTTCCAATAAATTGTAACAAATCAACTAGTTATAAACAAAATTTTCTAACTCAAAAGAGTGAAAAAGTACCACAACTCTGAAAAAATGTGTGAAGAAACACATGCTACAGCAGCTACACAGGCATTGTTTCCCCATGATGCTCGATCACAACACCAAATATCCTTCAAATTGGAGTAGCAGTGGTTGAGATACAAGGGAGAATGTTGGTACATGTAATGATGAATGGGTAAGACTAAGAGGACAGAGGTCACCACTGCACGGCCCTAGATGCACCTTTGATTTTACAACTTCCAGGTCTGGGGCATAATAATCACAACACACCCACCTTATCAATTCATAATTTCAGTAAAATAAAAGGAATTATCAATTTTAATTAATTTATAGATGATGGGAAATATTTGTCTTCTTTCGCCTTCTCGTACTATTAATTACCACAAACAATATCAGTTTGATGCCGACAAATGAAACTGGACGCATGTGGTCTGGTTAAAAAGTAACTCGGCATGGATAATGAAGAAATTGCAAATATTTCGTGTATTTCATTTGTTTAAAAGCCAATTGCAGCTAATTTTGACCGTGGATTCGATAATTCGTTTCGGTTTTGACCACATGGACACGCTGACAGCGATTATGTTTATTGTGATATGCAAATTGGGAGATAGTTTCCGGTGAAGGAGATTTGTCACATTTGTCAGTGTAAAACGATGACAAAAGACACTGATCGATGCTTGTGTTAGTATGGTTGGTTGCAAGAAAAAACTAAATTCTCAGCATCGTCCAAATGCACCTTATTTAAAAGCGCGAATGCATCATTTTCAACCCATCTTGAATCGGTCCTTTGCCAACATCAACACAGTCTGTGGCGAAGAACCATGGTAACTGTGAAGTAAATAACTTCACAACATCGGGGGAAATCAACTCGCTCAATATAGTTCCAGGTCACTTGGAATATACTTCGTGAAAAAGTGATTTCTGAAGCATTCTGCTTACTTTGTTATGAATATTGCCTTATTTTATGTGTATCGTCCCGATTTTATACACTGGGTTATTTTTAGTCCCCTACCGGCATCTAGGTTTGCACTCCGTCCATCCGTCCGTCTGTCAGTCTGTCAGTCACACTTTAGTTTTCCGGAGTTTTTTTTGGAAACGCTTCAACGGAATGATTTCATTTTTAGCTCAACTTTGACAAAGTCAAATTTGAGCTATTGTCATGGCCCGTCGTCCGTCTGTCCGTCTGTCCGTCTGTCCGTACGTCAACAATTGGCTATGGCTCGGGCTAGAGGTCGTATTTATGAACCGATCTTTACGAAACTTCTTGTGTACCTTTGTTATGACCCTGGGACGGGAACGAGTGTTTTTAGGTGTGGTCCGAAATTCAAGATGGCTGCCAGTGGCCATTTTGTACCGATGATGCAAAAATCAGTTTTTTGTACAGAACTTCTGTATGAAAGTTCTGATTTGAATAAAGTTTTGTATAAATGTTTAGTACCATGGGATACATCACATATAATACGGGTTTTTTTCTCGTGCGTAAATTATGCAAATTAGACTGACTTTGATTTATTTAGTGTTACTTTCAAAGCTGTAAGTGCCAAGCTGCTATGGCTCGGGCTAGAGGCCGTATTTATGAACCGATCTTTACGAAACTTCTTGGGTACCTTTGTTATGACCGTGGGACGAGAACGAGTGTTTTTGGGTGCGGTCCGAAATTCAAGATGGCTGCCAGCCGCCATTTTGTACCGACGATGCAGAAATCTGTTTTTAGCTCACCTGAGCGAAGCTCAAGGGGAGCTTTACTAATCACTTTCTGTCCGGCGTCCGTCGTCCGTCGTCCGTCGTCGTCCGTCCGGCGTTAACTTTACATTATCGACTTCTCCTCCTAAACCACTAGCCCAATTTTATTCAAATGTTGGCTAAATGTTTATTACCTAATGCCAATTCAGATTTGTTCAAATGAAGTTGCCCCTCCTCCTGGGTGGTGCCACGCCCCCAAGGGGCACCAAAATCTTTGTAAATCTTCTTCTCATGAACCAGCAGTAGCAGAGACTTGATATTTGGTGTGCAGCTTCCTTTTGAGGTGTAGACTCAGATTTGTTCAAGAGAAGTTTGTGGGGCTATACTTGGCGTTGTTATGAGAGGGGCAAAATTTTTTGCCCCGCCCAAAATTTCTATTTTCCAAACCGAGAGGCTGATTTGAACCAAATTTTATGTGAGGGCTTATTGGGTCATGAGTACTTGATTTATGCAAAACAAATTTTCCCGCAGCCCCGTGGGAACCGCAGGAGCTAAAAATAGAAAAAATTTAAAACGCCCATATCTCCAAAACTGCACGGCACTGAGAATTTTTATTTGGTGTGCAGCTTCCTTAGGACCAACAGAAAGGATTGGTAAAAAAAAATCGCCATCGGTTTTATCATAGGGTACAGTTTCGGGACTTTGAAAAAGTGCTGAGTCAGCACTTTTTAACACTGTAGGCAATGGGAAAAACATTAAAAAATCTTCTTCTCCAGATCCAGCAGGCAGAATCTTTTGATATTTGGTATGCAACATTGTAGGGTGGATCTGATTCAAGTTTGTTCAAATCGGCCCCCTGGGTTCATATTTGGGCTCAGTATAGGAGCCCGATTTCGAACTTAGTGCATTTCAGGCAAATTTCTTAAAAAATCTTCTTCTCCAGATCCAGCAGGCAGAATCTTTTGATATTTGGTATGCAACATTGTGGGGTGGATCTGATTCAAGTTTGTTCAAATAGGCCCCCTGGGTTTATATTTGGGCTCAGTATAGGAGCCCAAATTTGAACTTACTGCATTTCAGGCAAATTTCTTTGAAAATCTTCTTCTCCAGATCCAGCAGGCAGAATCTTTTGATATTTGGTATGCAACATTGTAGGGTGGATCTGATTCAAGTTTGTTCAAATCGGCTCCCTAGATTCATATTTGGGCTCACTATAGGAGCTCGAATTCGAATTTAGTGCATTTCAGGCAAATTTCTTCAAAAATCTTCTTCTCCAGATCCAGCAGGCAGAATCTTTTGATATTTGGTATGCAATGTTGCGGGGTATATCTGATTCAAGTTTGTTCAAATCGGCCCCCTGGATACATATTTGGGCTTACTATAGAAGCCCGAATTCGAACTTAGTGCATTTCAGGCAAATTTCTTAAAAAATCTTCTTCTCCAGATCCAGCAGGCAGAATCTTTTCATATTTGGTAAGCAACATTGTGGGGTGGATCTGATTCAAGATTGTTCAAATCGGCCCCCTGGGTTAATATTTGGGCTCAGTATAGGAGCCCGATTTCGAACTTAGTGCATTTCAGGCAAATTTCTTAAAAAATCTTCTTCTCCAGATCCAGCAGGCAGAATCTTTTGATATTTGGTATGCAACATTGTAGGGTGGATCTGATTCAAGTTTGTTCAAATCGGCCCCCTGGGTTCATATTTGGGCTCAGTATAGGAGCCCAATTTCGAACTTAGTGCATTTAGGCAAATTTCTTAAAAAATCTTCTTCTCCAGATCCAGAAGGCAGAATCTTTTGATATTTGGTACGCAACATTGTGGGGTGGATCTGATTCAAGTTTGTTCAAATCAGCTTCCTAGATTCATATTTGGGCTCACTATAGAAGCTCGAATTTGAACTTAGTGCATTTCATGCAAATTTCTTAAAAAATCTTCTTCTCCAGATCCAGCAGGCAGAATCTTTTCATATTTGGTAAGCAACATTGAGGGTGGATCTGATTCAAGTTTGTTCAAATCGGCCCCCTGGGTTTATATTTGGGCTCAGTATAGGAGCCCAAATTTGAACTTAGTGCATTTCAAGCAAATTTATTAAAAAATCTTCTTCTCCAGATCCAGCAGGCACAATCTTTTGATATTTGGTATGCAACATTGTGGGGTGGATCTGATTCAAGTTTGTTCAAATCGGCTTCCTAGATTCATATTTGGGCTCACTATAGAAGCTCGAATTCGAACTTAGTGCATTTCAGGCAAATTTCTTAAAAAATTTTCTTCTCCAGATCCAGCAGGCAGAATCTTTTGATATTTGGTATGCAACATTGTGGGATGGATCTGATGCAAATTTGTTTAAATCGGCTCCCTAGATTCATATTTGAGCTTACGAAAGAAGCTCGAATTCGAACTTAGTGCATTTCAGGCAAATTTCTTAAAAAATCATCTTCTCCAGATCCAGCAGGCAGAATCTTTTGATATTTGGTATGCAACATTGCGGGGTGGATCTGATTCAAGTTTGTTCAAATCGGCCCCCTGGATTCATATTTGGGCTTAATATAGAAGCCTGAATTCGGACTTAGTGCATTTCGGGCAAATTTATTAAAAAATCTTCTTCTCCAGATCCAGCAGGCAGAATCTTTTGATATTTGGTATGCAACATTGTGGGGTGGATCTGATTCAAGTTTGTTCAAATCGGCTTCCTAGATTCATATTTGGGCTCACTATAGAAGCTCGAATTCGAACTTAGTGCATTTCAGGCAAATTTCTTAAAAAATCATCTTCTCCAGATCCAGCAGGCAGAATCTTTTGATATTTGGTATGCAACATTGCGGGGTGGATCTGATTCAAGTTTGTTCAAATCGGCCCCCTGGATTCATATTTGGGCTCACTATAGAAGCTCGAATTCAAACTTAGTGCATTTCGGGCAAATTTCTTCAAAAATCTTCTTCTCCAGATCCAGCAGGCAGAATCTTTTGATATTTGGTATGCAACATTGCGGGTTGGATCTGATTCAAGTTTGTTCAAATCAGCCCCCTGGATTCATATTTGGGCTTAATATAGAAGCCCGAATTCGCACTTAGTGCATTTCAGGCAAATTTCTTCAAAAATCTTCTTCTCCAGATCCAGCAGGCAGAATCTTTTGATATTTGGTATGCAACATTGCGGTTTGGATCTGATTCAAGTTTGTTCAAATTGGCCCCCTGGATTCATATTTGGGCTTAATATAGAAGCCCGAATTCGCACTTAGTGCATTTCGGGCAAATTTATTAAAAAATCTTCTTCTCCAGATCCAGCAGGCAGAATCTTTTGATATTTGGTATGCAACATTGTGGGGTGGATCTGATTCAAGTTTGTTCAAATCGGCTTCCTAGTTTCATATTTGGATTCACTATAGAAGCTCGAATTCGAACTTAGTGCATTTCAGGCAAATTTCTTAAAAAATCTTCTTCTCCAGATCCAGCAGGCAGAATCTTTTCATATTTGGTAAGCAACATTGTGGGGTGGATCTGATTCAAGATTGTTCAAATCGGCCCCCTGGGTTAATATTTGGGCTCAGTATAGGAGCCCGATTTCGAACTTAGTGCATTTCAGGCAAATTTCTTAAAAAATCTTCTTCTCCAGATCCAGCAGTCAGAATCTTTTGATATTTGGTATGCAACATTGTAGGGTGGATCTGATTCAAGTTTGTTCAAATCGGCCCCCTGGGTTCATATTTGGGCTCAGTATAGGAGCCCAATTTCGAACTTAGTGCATTTAGGCAAATTTCTTAAAAAATCTTCTTCTCCAGATCCAGAAGGCAGAATCTTTTGATATTTGGTACGCAACATTGTGGGGTGGATCTGATTCAAGTTTGTTCAAATCAGCTTCCTAGATTCATATTTGGGCTCACTATAGAAGCTCGAATTTGAACTTAGTGCATTTCATGCAAATTTCTTAAAAAATCTTCTTCTCCAGATCCAGCAGGCAGAATCTTTTCATATTTGGTAAGCAACATTGTGGGGTGGATCTGATTCAAGTTTGTTCAAATCGGCCCCCTGGGTTTATATTTGGGCTCAGTATAGGAGCCCAAATTTGAACTTAGTGCATTTCAAGCAAATTTATTAAAAAATCTTCTTGTGACGTTAACCACCAACAAACAAACATTAAAAAATCTTCTTCTCCAGATCCAGCAGGCACAATCTTTTGATATTTGGTATGCAACATTGTGGGGTGGATCTGATTCAAGTTTGTTCAAATCGGCTTCCTAGATTCATATTTGGGCTCACTATAGAAGCTCGAATTCGAACTTAGTGCATTTCAGGCAAATTTCTTAAAAAATCTTCTTCTCCAGATCCAGCAGGCAGAATCTTTTGATATTTGGTATGCAACATTGTGGGATGGATCTGATGCAAATTTGTTTAAATCGGCTCCCTAGATTCATATTTGAGCTTACGAAAGAAGCTCGAATTCGAACTTAGTGCATTTCAGGCAAATTTCTTAAAAAATCATCTTCTCCAGATCCAGCAGGCAGAATCTTTTGATATTTGGTATGCAACATTGCGGGGTGGATCTGATTCAAGTTTGTTCAAATCGGCCCCCTGGATTCATATTTGGGCTTAATATAGAAGCCTGAATTCGGACTTAGTGCATTTCGGGCAAATTTATTAAAAAATCTTCTTCTCCAGATCCAGCAGGCAGAATCTTTTGATATTTGGTATGCAACATTGTGGGGTGGATCTGATTCAAGTTTGTTCAAATCGGCTTCCTAGATTCATATTTGGGCTCACTATAGAAGCTCGAATTCGAACTTAGTGCATTTCAGGCAAATTTCTTAAAAAATCATCTTCTCCAGATCCAGCAGGCAGAATCTTTTGATATTTGGTATGCAACATTGCGGGGTGGATCTGATTCAAGTTTGTTCAAATTGGCCCCCTGGATTCATATTTGGGCTCACTATAGAAGCTCGAATTCAAACTTAGTGCATTTCGGGCAAATTTCTTCAAAAATCTTCTTCTCCAGATCCAGCAGGCAGAATCTTTTGATATTTGGTATGCAACATTGCGGGTTGGATCTGATTCAAGTTTGTTCAAATCGGCCCCCTGGATTCATATTTGGGCTTAATATAGAAGCCCGAATTCGCACTTAGTGCATTTCAGGCAAATTTCTTCAAAAATCTTCTTCTCCAGATCCAGCAGGCAGAATCTTTTGATATTTGGTATGCAACATTGCGGTTTGGATCTGATTCAAGTTTGTTCAAATTGGCCCCCTGGATTCATATTTGGGCTTAATATAGAAGCCCGAATTCGCACTTAGTGCATTTCGGGCAAATTTATTAAAAAATCTTCTTCTCCAGATCCAGCAGGCAGAATCTTTTGATATTTGGTATGCAACATTGTGGGGTGGATCTGATTCAAGTTTGTTCAAATCGGCTTCCTAGTTTCATATTTGGATTCACTATAGAAGCTCGAATTCGAACTTAGTGCATTTCAGGCAAATTTCTTAAAAAATCTTCTTCTCCAGATCCAGCTTCAGAATCTTTTCATATTTGGTAAGCAACATTGTGGGGTGGATCTGATTCAAGTTTGTTCAAATCTGCCCCCTGGGTTTATATTTGGGCTCCGTATAGGAGCCCAAATTTTAACTTAGTGCATTTCAGGCATATTTCTTAAAAAATCTTCTTCTCCAGATCCAGCAGGCAGAATCTTTTGATATTTGGTATGCAACATTGTAGGGTGGATCTGATTGTGATTCATGAACGTATTTATTTGTAAAGTTGATAGAATCTTAGACAAAATTTGCAGAAAAGATCTACTATAGAAGGGGTGGTATCCAGGGTGAACCGTTTACCCAAATCTAGCAGTACTAATGCATTATTCACACAAATCTTCGTTCAAATTTTATGACCCCTCATTGGAACACACGCATTCAGCTCATTCCAACAAAGGTCATATGCCATGTTTTCGAGACAAAGGAATAAAAATTTTAGTTATTCATGAAATTTTTAGGCAACTGTTGTCTGTTATTCACATTGCTTCATGAAATTTCAGTACTTTTAGAAGTTACCTCAGTAATCAAGGGTTAATTCCCCTTAATTAAATGTCGCCTCTAAAAAACAACCACTTTGTATATCTTACCTTTTTACCAGCATAACTGCCAAAACTTGTCAGCATTCTTCGCAAAAGTCGCTATTCAAATTTTAATTTTTGTCTCTTAAACATTCATGTACTTATCGCTTGTAAATACCCCATTGGAATGAGCTTTTTGAGCTCATTCCAATGAGAGGTCGCACACCATGCTTTTTGAGTCAAAAAAGCAATTTTTTTAGTTATTCCAGAATTTCGTACGTAAAACACAGCTTTATGACTTCACATTAAAATGAGCTCTCTAAGCTTGTTCCAATCAACATTCACGCACTATGTCTTTCACACAAAAAATAAAATTTTCCATTTATTCAGGAATTTTGTTTGCAAGAACACTCTTAGCCCCCCCCCCCCCCCCCCCACACACACACACACAAACACACACACACACACAAACACAGACACACACATCTAAAAGTTCGTCAGCAAAAAAACAGTTACTTCAATTTTTAAATGCATTATAGGAACAACTTGCCTAATCAAATTTAAATACTTTTGCATTATTCTGTATCTAGAACAAACCATTTACCATATTTACGCAAAATTCTCCAGCATCATTCACAAAAAAACACCATTATTTATATATTCACATTTCTGTCTCAAAAATATACCTGATCTTCCCATACCCCTATTGGAATAAGCTGTTTGAGCTTGTTCCAGTGATGATAAAAAAAAATAAAATTTGTGAAAATTTTTGTTTTCTTGCATGCAAATATATACATGTAGCACATGGAAGATATCCACAGTTGGGGAGAGATGTCCAAGGCTATCTCTTCACATTCCTTGTTTGTGCTTCATGCTAAACCAGTTTGTCTGCAGAGATAAATTTGCTTTATTAAAAATCATTGGAGATTGGCCATACACCAATGATTTTAAATAAAACTAATTTTAGGTAACAAATGTTGAACTTCAAACAAAATCTATCACTCAACCAGTTAATGTTGATGAGGCATGACATGGTGAAGGTGACCTAAAATACTTCTTAGAGTCACTTTGTCAGGTGAGCGATTAAGGCCACGTGGGGCCTCTTGTTTGTACAAAACTTCCATATGAAAGCTCTGATTTGAATAATTTTTTGTATGAATGTTTAGTACCATGGGATACATCACATATAATACGGGTTTTTTTCTCGTACGTAAATTGTGCAAATTAGACTAATTTTGATGTTTTTTGGGGTTACTTTCAGCACTGTAAGTGCAAATGCCAATACGGCTCGGGCTAGAGGCCGTATTTATGAACCGATCTTTACGAAACTTCTTGGGTACCTTTGGTATCACCGTGGGACGAGAACGAGTGTTTTGGGGTCCGGTCCGAAATTCAAGATGGCCGATGGCAGCCATTTTGTTCAAAATTAGGTGCAATCAGATTTTTGCACAGAACTTCCATATGAAAGCCCTGATTTGAATAATTTTTTTGTGTGAATGTTTAGTACCATGGGATGCATCACATATAATACAGGTTTTTTTCTCGTGCAGAAATTATGCAAATTAGATGAACTTTGATTTTTTCAGTGCGACTTACACACAGTAAGTACACATGTCAATACGGCTCAGACTAGAGTCTGTATTTATGAACTGATCTTCACGAAATGTCTTGGGTACCTTTGTTATCACCTTGGGACGAGAACGAGTGTTTCTGGGTGCGGTCTAAAATTCAAGATGGCTGCCAGTGGCCATTTTGTACCGAAATTAGGTCTAATCAGTTTTTTGTACACATCTTCTATACAGCTCAGACTAGAGGCCATATTTATGAACCAATCTTTACGAAACTTCTTGGGTACCTTTGTTATCACCGTGGGATGAGAGCGAGTGTTTTTGGGTGTGGTCCGAAATTCAAGATGGCCACCAGCAGCCATTTTGTACCAAAATTAGTGCAATCAGTCTTTTGTATAGAACTTCTATATGAAAGTTCTGATTTGAATAAATTTTTGTATGAATGTTTAGTAACATGGAATACATCACATATTGTAACGGGTTTTTTTTTCGTGCAGAAATTATGCAAATTAGATGAACTTTGATTTATTCAGTGCTACTTACACAATGTAAGCACACATGTCAATACGGCTCAGGGTAGAGGCTGTATTTATGAACCGATCTTCACAAAACTTCTTGGGTACCTTTGTTATCTCCTTGGGATGAGAATGAGTGTTTCTGGGTACGGTCCAAAATTCAAGATGGCTGCCAGTGGCCATTTTGTACCGAAATTAGGTCCAATCAGTTTTTTGTCACAAGTTCTATACAGCTCGTATTTATGAACTGATCTTCACAAAACTTCTTGAGTACTTTTGTTTTCACCTTGGGACAGGAACGAGTGTGTTTTGGGGTGCCTTTGTTATCACTGTGCTATGAGAACAAATATTTTGGGGTTCAGTCAGACCCACTCTGGGACTCAAAGATTTTTTCTAGTTCAGCATCTGACTGTCACCCACCTTTACAATACTTTACCTATACATTTGTTACAGGCAACGGTCAGTATTTATGTACAGACCGTTACAATACTTTATATGTACCTTTGTTATCAGGTCATTACCTAGATGTTTGTCATTGCTGTGTCACATACTATACATGTACATGTCTTTCTCTTGACAAGTTGAGCTACAGTGTCATTGACACTTTCATTGGTAAACTACTATAGAACGATGACTTACAGATCAAGTTTGAGTTTCATGGTGAATGCATTATTCTTGTGTGAGTTACGACCCTTGGAAATATGGGAAAAAGCACCAAAATATCAGTTTTCCGTTTTTTTTTTGGAAACGCTTCAACAGAATGATTTCATTTTGGGTAAACTACTATAGAACGATGACTTACAGATCAAGTTTGAGTTTCATGCTGATTGCATTATTCTTGTGTGAGTTACTGCCCTTGGAGATATGGAAAAGCTCCAAAATATCAGTTTTCTGGAGTTTTTTTAGAAACGCTTCAACGGAATGATTTCATTTTTGGTAAACTACTATAGAACGATGACTTACAGATCAGGTTTGAGTTTCATGCTGATTGCATTATTCTAGTGTGAGTTACGGCCCTTGGAAATATGGAAAAGCACCAAAATATCAGTTTTGCGGAGTTTTTTTGAAAACGCTTCAACGGAATGATTTCATTTTTGGTAAGCTACTATAGAACGATGACTTACAGATCAAGTTTGAGTTTCATGCTGATTGCATTATTCTTGTGTGAGTTATAGCCCTTGGAAATATGGAAAAGCTCCAAAATTTCAGTTTTCCGGAATTTTTTTGGAAACGCTTCAACGGAATGATTTCATTTTTGGTAACCTACTATAGAAAGATGACTTACAGATCAAGTTTGAGTTTCATGGTGAATGCAGTATTCTTGTGTGAGTTATTGCCCTTGGAAATATGGAAAAAGCGCCAAAATATCAGTTTTCCGGACTTTTTCTGGAAACGCTTCAATGGAATGATTTCATTTTTGGTAACCTACTATAGAACGATGACTTACAGATCACGTTTCATTTACACTCTGTCCATCCATCTGTCAGTCAGTCTGTTGGTCGTACTTTAGTTTTCCGGACTTTTTTTGGAAATGCTTCAACGGAATGATTTCATTTTTGGTAACCTACTATAGAACTATGACTTTCAGATCAAGTTTCATTTACACTCTGTCCATCCATCCGTCAGTCTGTCAGTCAGTCTTTCGATTATACTTTAGTTTTCCGGACCTTTTTTGGAAACGCTTCAACGGAATGATTTAATTTTTGGTAACCTACTGTAGAATGATGACTTACAGATCAAGTTTCATTTGTACTCTGTCCATCCGTCAGTCTGTCAGTCAGTCTGTCAGTCATACTTTAGTTTTCCGGACTTTTTTTGGAAATGCTTCAACCGAATGATTTCGTTCTTGGTAACCTACTATAGAACGATGACTTACAGATCAAGTTTGAGTTTCATGCTGATTGCATTATTCTTGTGTGAGTTATGGCCCTTGGAAATACGGAAAAGTGCCAAAATATCACTTTTCTGGACTTTTTTTGGAAATGCTTCAACGGAATTCATGCTGATCACATCTAGGTTATAACATTTGTATAATTATTAATGCTCATTAGTCCGGTAGGGGGCATTGTATTGCTTCAGCGATACGAGCGCTCTTGTTTTACAAGTGGTTCATGTTGTCTTTCTAGTGCGCAATAATTCAGATTTTTTGTCAACAAAAAAGTTCAGATGGCCTGTAAACACGAGAGGGAATTTCGAACCATATTTTGCAGTTATGGCATTAACAGCTCAAGTATTTGCTGTCACCTTTTTGCAAATCCGCTCATACATTGTCTCGAACAAATAAAGGGCGTGATCACGTCCTTGCATTCTTATGATCGCCCAAATTGAGTATTTCTGCAAGAACTGCATTGTAATCACATGACCAGAATAAACATCATTGAAACATGGCCGCATCCGGAACATCCAAAATTTGTGTTGGTGTTATTACATTCAAACATCAAAACCCACCAGAGTGTGTGTCAAAAAAATGCTTTCTCCAAGTCTGTAGTATGTTATCATTATATTTTTCTCTTTTAAAATGTACTAGATAAAGTCCTTCAAACTCTTGGTTAACCCTTTGCCTTGTGTTAAAATTTAAAAAAAAGATCGCATACGAAAGAGAAATCTGAATGTGTCTGCAGTCTCGCACACCGTTCTTTTCTGCCAGTGCGTTTCGTCAACACTTTCCACGAAACACATTCTCCCCAATAACATTCAAAACGAAACTAGTAGTGCTGTGCAGTATACCAAATTTACGGTACAGTTTCGGTATTATAGGGATACCCAAAACCGTACCGAAACCAAATAAAAATATCGCCTATTGTGGTATTTATATTTTTCTGCGAAATTGACAGAAAGTCAACTGATCAAGGTGGATCGTAAAATGTAAAAGCCTGTGGGCCACATTCTTTGCTCGAATTGATAAGAAAACACGCAAATGTGAACTTTGTAAGTGAGAGGTAGGCAGCAGATGCTGCGAATACTTAGGTGAAAGAAATAAAAAAGTGACTGCAGAAAAACAAAAAATGGCAAGTTGTTTACTTGGTACTTCCATTTCTGAAGAAATACGTCCCGGTCCCAGTGTTTCCAACATTCTGTCTGATTCGATATATTTTCTTGAAATAAGACTACTGTGCGATTTATTCACAGGGGACAACATTGGGGGAGGGGGGGGGGGGGGGGTCGGGTGGGTGGATGAATAGTTGACATTTGGTTGGAAATAATCCACTGGTTTTGAAAATTCAATACGTTGACAACTTTACATACAAACGTTAATACTGCCTGTGGTTTTTTGTGTGTCCCGATTTTTTTTGATAGTATTTCTTTCAATTCAGCATTAATATTTTAAGTTGCAGATACTTTTAACAACTGATCATTTTATTAAAATACAAGGGGGCACGGTTGCGTCGCGGTAACCGGTTCTCGTCAGATCACCGAAGTTAAGCAATGCTGAGCGCGGTTAGTAGTTGGGATGGGTGACCATTTCAGCGACTGATTCGTGCTCCCGTGTTGTGTCCTTGGGCAAGGCACTTAACCCTGATTGTCTACATGGGGGCACGATGACGCTGTGCACTAAGGTGCACTGCATGTCGATGGTGCGCATGTCTTCAACCAATCTAACCCTGCCTGTGCCGCGGTGCAGATTTCAGAGTTACGATGTTGGAGAGCTGACAGCTGCTCGTCGTTGCTTGGTGGTTTTCTCCGGGTACTCCGGCTTCCTCCACCCGTAAAACTGTCACCGACATGATATGACCCTGGCTGTTAATGTGTCATTAAAAACCGTAATAAAAAAAAAAATAATAATAAATTAAAATGCAAGCCCCAAAACTTTAACACCCAATCATCTGCTTTATATTCCTTTCGAATAAATAATTTATACTGCACACTATTGCACATGGGAAAGACGTGATTGGCCTTAATTTTAAGATACATTAAAAAACAATGTACAGAAGCCAACAGGCGACATCAGCTTTAGCATTATTGAAGTTCATTTGGTCGATCGAGGTGCAAATAATGCTTTGAAAATGATTTGCTGTTATTAGTAAATAATTGATTTGTACATTTTTTTTCATGGAAAATGAAAATTTACCCTAATTTGTCATGGAAAATCGTGGATTCTCTGGAATTTTCAGAAATGTATATGAGGCCAAGAACCAGAAGTGAAGTTAGTGAACACAGATATGTAGAGTGATTCCACTCAAAATCCCCAATAATTGTAACTAGGTGTTTGCCATAAAACATTTTATCATGCCTCCGAAAATTTTTTGTGGGGGTATATAGTCGAGGTCTCTGTCCGTCCGTCTGGCGTCCGTACGAACATTTTGTATTATAACTCGAGCATCAGTTGTCGGATTTTAATGCTCTTTGGTATTGTGATAGGGCAGCTTGGGGGAACGGATGCCCTCATACCTAGCGTTTCATCCATTCATGTTTGGTAGAGTTATGGCCCCTGTTTGTTTTTGGCCTCTGTTTCTGACTAAGGTAAATTGTATCATAGCCTATAGGGCAAAGTGCTGCCCAATTTTTTTTTTAGGTCATTATTTTTCTGTGGCCCAGTGCTTGCAGAGGAGGGTGCATGATATTTTAACCTCTACATATAAATATATCCATATAAATATGGATGACACAAGCATTATAGTGTTTTTGGTTCCAGACCATTTAAAATTGTATCACCACACCAATCGATTTCAAATTTTATTTGCTTATTACTAATGTCAAAATACAAGTCAAGTTCGATTTGGAGGTTCACTCCGACCATTCTTGCAAGAGTTATGCCTCTTTTTGAATTAAAAAATCACAAATTTCCCAATTTCAGCTTTATTCTTACTGTCCAGTGCCTTCAGGGTATACTGATTTCTTTTTAGTTCGCTATTTCTGTACTGCCTAGTTCTTGCAGGGGAGGTTGCATGTCATGGTAAACTATATATCAATATAACCATAAAATATGGTTTCAGCATTATTTTTACTGGCCAGTTAGTCCACTATTTCTGTTCTGCCAAGTGCTTGCAGTGGAGGTTGCATGTCAATTTAAACTACATATCAATATAACCATATAAATATGGATGCCAATTTCAGCTTTATTCTTACTGACCAGTGCCTATGGGGGAAGTGCTGCCCAATGTTTTTTTTGTCCACTATTTCTGTGCTGCCCAGTGCTTTTTGGGGAGGTTGCATGTCATTTTAACCTACAATATATCGATATAACTATATAAATATGGATTCCAATTTCAGCTTTATTCTTACTGGCCAGTGTCTTATAGGGGAAGTGCTGCCCAATTTTTTTTTTTTTAGTCCACTATCCCAATTTTTTCTAGTCCACTATTTCTGTACAGCCCAGTGTTTGCAGGGCAGGTTTGCATGTCATTTTAACATACTACATATTGATATATTCATATAAATATATATGGATGACACAAGAATCATAGTGTTTTTTAATTCCGTTCATTCAGAGTTGTTTGGATGAACCAATTCTCTTCAAACATCCAGAAGTTATTTATTTACATGCAAGTCCGACTTTGCTACCTTCGGGGGCATCAGCACCTGCATTACGTTGCTCTTGTTTTATATGTTTATCAAGAATGACAATGAAAGGTGGATGGCACCATGTCATTGACTCATTGCATGATTGGCTATGATTGCACAATCTTTTCACAACTGGGATTATCATAGAGAGATTGTTTACAGTTGAATTCAATTTACTTGCATATTTGTATGGATATTGGACACTGAATTTGCTGGACAGTGGACATTAATCTTGTTGCAACTTTGAAAGATAAGGGGGGACAGAGCCTGACCAAAAGTTTTACTACCAGTGGAAACTTACTGAAAAACCCTGCAGTGTTGAATATATATGTTTCTTCTACCCGAGTCAGTGGGGGAGGGGCATGGTGCATGTATGAAGGACAGAGAAGCCAACTGATTAGCTTGGCAAGTTATATAATGAATCACTCGATGCAGTGTGATGATTCAAAATGAATGGAGTGATTCATTAAATAACTTGCTAGACTAATCAGTTATCACAGCAACTTGTCAAGTTCATGAGATGTCAGCGCTGAACCTGTTTAGTTACTATATGGTTGAATGTTGGGAAATTGGGTCAGTTTGCAGCTATTTCCAGTGTTCCATGCATATACCGAATACCATACCGAAGGTCCGAAACCGAGGTATTTTCCCGAAAAATACCGATACCGAACCTGAAATTTCAATGCCGCACAGCTCTAGAAACAAGAAAATGGCTGGCTGTGTTACAAAGCTGTAATGCACTTTTTAGAAAAATAACATTATGACGGCAATATTGAACACATTAGGACCGGAGATACGCGAATGAAAAGTTAATTTCACATTCTTCTCAGAAATGCTTATACTTTTATCACAAAACAAATTCGTTTTTCTAAAATTGATGATTTAGATCGGCTGTTAAGTTTTACCATAGGAGGAATGGGAAGAATGCTGGACCAAACCCCAAAATTATATTACAGACTTTCAGGACATGTTTGGTGTTACGGTGTGGAAACATTAATGATATTGGTAACAGAAAGAAGTCTGAGAATCAGCAACAATAACTAGGAATTTAACTATTCTGAAATTTAATTAAAAAAATTAATATAAAAAAAAATGATACAAAGATCTTTTACACTAATTAGTTTACAGAAAATAAAAACAGTGGTACGTATAGGTTACAGCATAGAAAACGAGTGATATTGAATATACAATCGCGAGAGTTAGTTAACGAGGACTTGTCCGAGTAACCAGCTCGAGCGATTGTATGTTCAATATCACAAGTTTTTGTGCTGTAACCGACTTGTCACATTGATGTTTGCACAAACAATCAAAACACGAACAATCAAACACTCCACTGAACCCTTGTCTGACACGTGTCCATTCCCGTTTAATTAGTTAATTTCTTAAGCCAAACTTGCAAGACACATGAAGATTGATGGAAAGCAAGTGATATTACTTCATTTTTTCCATTTCGTCATTGCGCTCAAAAGGTTGAGCGAGAAATTAAACGTTCCATTTATCATTTACACCCGTGTGTGGATTTCTTTCTTTAACTCTTTCAATAAAATCAAAAGTCAGGTAAATTCTCGTTTCTCTGTTCAAAACATTTTAGCACAGGTGCCCTTAATCTTTCCTCTCGGCTGTGTTTGTATTAGAACTGACAGGTTACACAATCACTGTCTATTGTTCCTTGATTGGTAAAAGTGTGGCGATATATGTTGAATATCACACATGCTCTAACCAACTCTTCGAAATATATCACACACTTTTAACAAAGGCGTGACGTCATAACTATGTGACAATTATCAATTATTGAATTAATCCAAAATACAGTTTGACAGAATCCAGTGGTGAAGAATTTTGTGAAGAAATTTTCCAGCTGGTAGTATTAAATCCAAGAATGTATCTTCAGAAACAGTATCCTGTAGATTTGTAATAAAATGTTCACTTAGAAATTTCAGCAGTCTCCAATAAAATGTAATAAAATGCTCAGCAAAATTCAAATGGAGTAAAAATCCAATAAGTATTGGCACCACAGGTAATTTCCAAATAATCCAGTAGAATCCTGGCTTTTCACAAAAATATATTCTGTTTCACAGAAGGTATAAATTCTCTTTTACAGGATGAATAAATTCTCTTCAAAATTCTCTTTTGAAATCACTTTTCCAAATTCACAAAGAAGCACTGCTTCTATAAAAAATGCACAGTTCTCGAACAATAATAATCTCCAATGGAAACAACTGCTTTGTTATAGAATATCTATTTAACTGAAATGAGTCTTTCAGAAAATGAATTTTTCTGAAATGGCTTTCTAAAAATGAGTTGCTGAATTTTGTTGACAAACCTTTATATAGTAGAAGTCAATATTCTGTTTTCTATCAGTTTCTAGGTGACGCTCTCTTCATTAATGTAAACAAGGTCCTTGACCTGCTTAAACAATTAAACAATCAACAGCTATATGTACAATGATTTAAAAATTGATTATGTGTAACAAAGGTGTAAACACTCAAAGGTCACTCAGTGCAAATGAGTCAGACCAGCCAGAATATGCAGAAAAATATCAATCTCGTAGAATTATCAACTAAGGATATATCAATCTCAATATAATATGGGGACTATAACATTTGGACTAATGGATTCCATGTTCAACGGACATGTGCAAATCACTCGAGACCACAAATTTCCATAAAAAACAAAATTGTAATTCTAAGAAATTTCACCAGGTGTCATGATATCTTGCTTTGAATATGGCAACTCTGCAGTCTATATATAATGATAGTATGCTGTATTCGGGCGATCTATCTCATTATTTGATTTTAGACGGCGTTGTTTTTCGATGCTTTTCCTGTCCGATAGCGTAGACCGGAAATTAAAAGTAAGAATATATGTAAACAAAGCAGTCCCTTTGAGAATTTACCCCCATGCAGCTCTGTCGCTGTGTTTTGAAGGATTTTAATGCCCAAGCTTTGTTCTTGGATATGTGAAGCACATTTGGTCACAAGTTGTTCTTAGGAAATATTATTAGCTTAACTTGACAAAGTCAAGATAAGCTATTGCCATCACCCGTGCGGAAGTCTGTTAGTCTGTGAGTCTGTTCACATTTTCCTTTAGCACGGGCTACACCCTGCAGTTCTTGTCTGATCGTCACTAAATTTCATATGCAGGTTTGGGGTCATGTCTAGATGAGAAGGTCCCCTTTTGGTCACAATCGGTCAACCGGTATGGCTGCCCGAGCCCAAAACCTGAAAACCATTAGCACAGTCTACAGGTCATATTTATGAAGGGATTTCATTGTAACTTGGTAGGATGCCTCTGTATAATGCCTAGATGAGAACATCCCCTTTTGGGTATGATCTGTCAACCGTGATGGCTACCCAAGCCCGAAACCCCAAAACCTTTAGCACAGTCTGCAGGTCATGTTTAATATGGAGGGATTCATTGTAACTTGGTAGGATGACTCCTTATGATGTCCAGATGAGAATTTTCCCATTTGGGCGTGATCTGCCAACCGTGACGATTGCCCGAGCCCAAAACCCGAAAACCTTTAGCACAGTCTACAGGTCATATTTATTGAGGAATTTCATTGTAACTTGGTGGGTTTACTTCATATAATGTCTAGATGAGAAAGTCCCCTTTTGGACGTGATGGCTACAGGAGCCCGAAGCCCAAAAACCTTTATCACAGTCTACAGGTCATATTTATGAAGGGATTTCATTGTAACTTGGTAGGATGACTCCAAATAATGTCTAGATGAGAACGTCCCATTTTGATTGCGATCATTCAGCCTTGATGGGTGCCCAAGCCCAAAAACCTTTAGCATAGGCAAAAGGTCATATTTATGGAAGGATTTCATTGTAACCTGTTAGGTTGACTCCATATAATGCCTAGATGATGACATCCCCTTTTGGTCGTGATTGGTCAACTGTGATGGCTACAGGTGCCCGAAACCCGAAAACCTTGAGCACAGTCCACAGGTCATATTTATGAAGGGATTTCATTGTAACTTCGTAGGATCACTCAAGATGATGCCCAGATGAGATTGTCCCCTTTGGTTGTGATCATTCAGCCATGATGGCTGCCTGAGCCCGAAGCCCGAAAACCTTTAGCACAGTCTTCAGGTCATATTTATGAAGGGATTTCATTGTAACTTGGTAGGTTGACTTCATATAATGTCTAGATGAGAACGGCCCCTTTTGGACACGATTGGGCAACTGTGACGGCTACAGGGGCCTGAAGCCTGAAAACCTTTAGAACAGTCTACAGGTCATAATTATGAAGGGATTTCATTGTAGCTTGGTAGGATGACTCCAAATAATGTGTAGATGAGAACGTCCCCTTTTGGTCGCGATCATTCAGCCTTGATGCTGCCGAGCCCAAAAACCTTTAGCATAGTCTATAGGTCGTATTTATGGAAGGATTTCATTGTAACTTGTTAGGTTGACTCCATATAATGCCTAGATGATGGCATCCCCTTTTGGTCGTGATTGGTCAGCTGTGATGGCTATTGGTGCCCGAAGCCCGAAAATCTTGAGCACAGTCTACAGGTCATATTTATGAAGGGATTTCATTGTAACTTCGTAGGATCACTCCAGATGATGTCCAGATGAGAATGTTCCCTTTTGGTTGCGATCATTCAAACATGATGGCTGCCAAAGCCCAAAAACCTTTAGCACAGTCTTCAGGTCATATTTATGAAGGGATTTCATTGTACCTGGTAGGTTGACTTCATATAATGCCTAGATGAGAACAGCCCCTTTTGGACACCATTAGGCAACTGTGACGGCTACAGGGTCCTGAAGCCCGAAAACCTTTAGCACAGTCTACAGGTGATATTTATGAAGGGATTTCATTGTACCATGGTAGGATGACTCCAAATAATGTCTAGATGAGAACGTCCCCTTTTGGTCGCGATCATTCAGCCTTGATGGCTGCCCGAGCCCAAAACCTTTAGCATAGTCTATAGATCATATTTATGGAAGGATTTCATTGTAACCTGTAAGTTTGACTCCATATAATGCCTAGATGATGACATCCCCTTTTGGTCGTGATTGGTCAACTGTGACGGTTTCAGTGGCCCGAAGCCCGAAAACCTTGAGCACAGTCTACAGATCATATTTATGAAGGGATTTCATTGTAACTTCGTAGGATCACTCCAGATGATGCCCAGATGAGATTTCCCCTTTTGGTTGCGATCATTCAACCATGATGGCAGCCCGAGCCCAAAGCCCAAAAACCTTTAGCACAGTCTACAGGTCATATTTATGAAGAGATTTCATTGTAACTTGGTAGGTTGACTTCATATAATGTCTAGATGAGAACGTCCCCTTTGGACGCAATTGGGAAGCAGATGGCTACAGGGGCCCGAAGCCCGAAAACCTTTAGCACAGTCTACAAGCCATATTTATGAAGGGATTTCAATGTAACTTGATAGGATGACTCATTTTGGAATAGTTTCACTGTAACTTGGTAACTTTCGTTGATATACGTTAACTGTGAGGGCCACATACATTAACTGTGAGGTCACATTAACCCACCCCTCAGCTCTTTAGTACAGTGTACACCTCATATTATTTTTATCAAAAACATAGCATACAGGGAACAGAAATGAATATATTCCCAATTATCAGAATACTTGTCTTATTTCATAATCCTTTCATAAACATTGAACATTATCCTTTTCATCAAACACAACACAACACACAAGTTAAGCTACAGTGTCGGGGGCGCGGTGGCTCAGTTGGTAGAGATGCAGGCTGCAAGCCGAGAGGTCCTCGGTTCGAATCCCACCTGCGGCAACTGCGTTGTGTCCTTGGGCAACACACTTCACCCCGATTGCCTACATGGGGGCACGATGACGCTGTGTACTGAGGCGTACTGCACGTCGATGGTGTGCATGTCTTCAACCAATCTAACCCTGCCTGTGCTGCGGTGCAGAGTTCAGAGTTACGATGTTGGAGAGCTGACAGCTGCTCGTCATTGCTCGGTGGTTCTCTCCGGGTACTCCGGCTTCCTCCACCCATAAAACTGTCACGGTCACGATTAGCCATTGTGCATAAGTATGTGACCTTACACACCAATAAATAAATAATAATAAATAGCTACAGTGTCACTGACACTTTCATTTTATTATCAGTTCTGGTACGAATACGGTAGCAGACTTTCAGGAACCATTGGTGCTGGCTGTCAACTCTATGAGTTGAATTCATATATTTTTCGTGTTCTCTGTCGCCCAACCTTCATTTTGGTGTATAATTTGTGTATATTTAATTTGAATTTAAGGAATATCAGAGGTGGGAATTTCAAAATAAACAAAATTCCATTACTTATATAGCCCCTTAACGGAGGGCAGCAATGTCGAGGCATGGAAATCGTTCAAACAGGGCTTTGAAATTTACCTCACAGTGTCTAGAGCAGACGGTAAGGAAGATAAAATTAAAAAGGCACTTCTTCATTTGATAGGGGAAGATGGCAGAAAGATTTAAAATAACTTTTCGAATGTTGACCATACAACTTATACTGATCTTTTCAATAATATGTTTAATGACTATTTTGTTCATAAAGATCAATAAAACAGAGTGACAAGATTTTCTATACTTTTTATATGCCCGTCATTTTTTGACGGACGTATTATGTTATGGCTTTGTCCATCTGTCTGTCTGTCTGTCTGTCTGTAAACAATTTTTGTGTCGCCTACTCCTCCAAAGGTTTACATGCTACATTGTTCAAACTTTGCACTCATGTTGATCAGTAATTGCTGTTGTGCATGTGACAAGTGCAGGTAACTCCATTTTGTATTTCCAGAGTTATGTTCCCTCTTAGTACTTACAACATTACAGTATTGTGTTGTCTACTCCTTCAACAGTTTACATGCTTTATTGTTCAAACTTTGCACACATGGTGATTACCAATTGCCGTTGTGCATGTGACAAGAGCAGGTAACTCCATTTTGTATTTCTGGAGTTATGCCCCTTTTAGCACTTAAAACATTACAATATTGTGTCGCCTTCTCCAACATTTTACATGCTATATTGTTCAAACTTTGCACACATGTTGATTACCAATTGCCGTTGTGCATGTGACAAGAGCAGGTAACTCGCTTTTGTATTTCCAGAGTTATGCCCCATTTAGTACTTGAAACATTACACTATTGTGTCGCCCACTGAGTACTTCAACATTTTACTTGCTTTATTGTTCAAACTTTGCACCCATGTTGATCATCAATTGTCGTTGTGCATGTGACAGGAGCAGATAACCCCATTTTATTTTTAAACTAAGAGAATGCTTGCCGTTTATAGCTGTTATAATCATCAAAATCCTTTTCCTTGGTGCCACCTATCGTCAATCATTATCAATGAAGTTAACCTGTCAGTGAATGGATGCTACCATTGTAAATGGAGAGGAGCATCTTCTACAGCAGCCTTGTAGCCCTTTAGAAATTATCTTATGAATAAAATGGATGCTACCATTTGTTTTATTTTGTGAAGACCTCAGATCGCTTAATATGAAAATGTGAAAACAGGTGAATTACCCTTCACCCAAGACAGGGCAGGGGAATGGGCAATGATTGGTGGTGGGGGGTGGGGGGGGAGACAGACAAAGTCAAATCAACAAAAATTTCAAACTTTACCCCAGAGAAACTTGTTCATGTTCCAATTTTGACAGGCGTTTGTTGTCCCGCTAGGCAGTGCTCTTGTTTACATGAGTTACAGACTCGGGCAGTAAAATGCGAATTTGGCGATACATTAGAGGAGAATATATTTGTGATCAGATCGCTGTTGGTATTTCCAGTATGCAGATTAAAGAGTGTTTATTGCGCGAATCAAAGTTAGATTTACAAACTGTCAAACCTATTTGTTTAACACATGAAAATGTTCAGCAACAAGTTAAGGAACTTTCACCTTTGACCTCTGCATCTGAGAGTAAAGAAATTCATGCTTTCCATAAGAGCAATCTCACACACCCGGTAGTGTAAGTGGTTTTTCCCAATTACCTAGAAATCGAGGAGCTTCACATAATAGGAAGAGTGTATTTCCTATGCGAGGTGGAAGTCATTCTCGTGTTCAAAATGACTGTGCCAGAAATAAACAAAACAATGTGCTTCGCGATTGTACCCGTTGTGGCAGAACTTGCAGAATAAATAATTGCCCCGCTTTTGGAAAGACTTGTTCACGTTGTCAGAAATTAAATCATTTCAAAATGATGTGTCGTACCAAAAACATACATGCTTGTACGCACTTTCAACCAGCTGAACCTGAAAATGAACCAGCTAATTTTTCTGACCAGGAAATTCATTCAGATGACCAAATTTTCATTGGTACAGTTACAAACAAAAATGGGAATGGACTGTTTCAACACGTATTGAGGTAAAGCAATATTTTATGAAATTTAAACTTGACACTGGAGCACAGGCTAATGTCATAATCATATAAAGATTACAAACAAATTACTAGAAAACCATTGCAGCCATGTAAGAAAAACTTACAGCTTACAACAACAAACATTAATGTGGCTGGTAAAAAGTTGCCTATTATTGTTAATTCCAGGTTTACTGTTCTAGAATTTATTGTAGTCACTGAGAAAAGTTTTCCAATTTTAGAAATAGATGCTTGTGAGAAACTGAAGCTTGTACAAAAAATATATACAGTTGACACTGAAACAAATAAACAGCAGCAATTCGAAAATGTTGATAAAGTTTTTCAAGAATACTCTGATGTTTTTAGCTCACCTGATTGAAAGTCAGGGTGAGCTTTTCTTATCACTCTTCATCCGTCGTCCGTCGGTCCGTCGTCTTGCGTGAAGGTGGTGTTTGAGCCTCTTTCTCCTAAACCACTGGCCACATTTTAATTAAATTTTATGTAAGTAGTGGTTATATAGGGGCATTTGGGTTTTTCTTCAAATTGTATTTCTGCTCATATTGTGGAGTGGGGTGGGCCAAAAAGCACAAAATTTTTAAAAATCTTCTCATGAACCAGCCATAGCAAAGACTTGATATTTGGTATGCAGCTTCCATTTGAGGTGTAGACTCAAGTTTGTTGAAGAGAAGTTTGACGGGCAATATTTACCTTTGTTCTGAGAGGGGCAAGAATTTTTGCCCCACCCAAAATTTCTTTTTTCTGAACCCAGAGGCCGATTTGAACCAAATTTAATATGAGGTATTATTGGGTTATAAGTGCTTGATTTATGCCAAAAATTTTTTTCTTGCAGCCCCGTGGGAACCGCAAGAGCTAAAAATAGAAAAAATTAAAACGCCCATATCTCCAAAACTGCACGGCACCAAGAATTTTTATTTGGTGTGAAGCTTCCTTAGGACCAACAGAAAGGATTGGTAAAAAAAAATTGCCATCGGTTTTATCATAGGGTACAGTTTCGAGACTTTGAAAAAGTGCTGAGTCAGCACTTTTTAACACTGTAGGCAATGGGAAAAACACTAAAAAATCTTCTCCAGATTCAGCAGACAGAATCTTTTGATATTTGGTATGCAACATTGTAGGGTGGATCTGATTCAAGTTTGTTCAAATTGGCCCACTGGGTTCATATTTGGGCTCGGTATAGGAGCCCGATTTCGAACTTGGTGCATTTCAGGCAAATTTCTTCAAAAATCTTCTTCTCCAGATCCAGCAGGCAGAATCTTTTGATATTTGGTATGCAACATTGTGGGGTGGATCTGATTCAAGTTTGTTCAAATCAGCCCCCTGGGTTTATATTTGGGCTCAGTATATGTTATGCAGAAGGCCTACACCAACACCTTTCCTAAATGTCTTTGAAAATCATCTTCTCAAGAACCAGGAGGCAGAATCTTTTGATATTGGGTATGCACCATGCTTAAGGGGGTGAGATTCAATTTTGTTCAAGCCAAGTCCCTGGGTTCATATTTGAGCTCACTGTGGGAGTCCGAATTATAACTTAGTTCAAAATGAGGAATTTTCTTTAAAAATCTTCTTCAGATCCAGCAGTTGGAATGTTTTGATATTTGGTTGCAGCATCCTTAGGTGGGATGAGATTCAGGTTTGTTCAAGCCATGTCTCTAGGTCCATATTTGGGCTCACTGTGGGAGCCCGAATGATAACTTAGTTCAAAATGAGGAATTTTCTTTAAAAATCTTCTTCTTCAGATCCAGCAGTCGGAATGTTTTGATATTTGGTATGCAGCATCCTTAGGGGGGAAGATTCAAGTTTGTTAAAGCCAAGTCCCTGGGTCCATATTGTGGGAGCCCAAATTATAACTTAGTCAATATGAGGAATTTTTCGTGAATTTTTCTTTAAAAATCTTCTTCAGATTCAGCAGTCGGAATGTTTTGATATTTGGCATGCAGCAACCTTAGGGGCTGAGATTCAAGTTTGTTCAAGCCAAGTCCTTTGGTTCATATTTGGGCTCACTATGGGAGCCCGAATGACAACTTAGTTCAAAATGAGAAGTTTTCTTTAAAAATCTTCTTCTTCAGATCCAGCAGATGAATGCTTTTGATATTTTTTATGCAGCATCCTTAGGGGGGTAAGATTCAAGTTTGTTCAATCCATGTCCCAAGGTCCATATTTGGGCTCATTGTGGGAGATTGAATTGTAACTTAGTTCAAAATGAGGAATTTTCTTTAAATATTTTCTTCTTCAGATCCAGCAGTCGGAATGTTTTGATATTTGGTGTGCAGCATCCTTAGGGGCGTGAGATTCAAGTTTGTTAAAGCCAAGTCCCTGGGTTCATATATGGGCTCCCTGTGGGAGCCTGAATTATAACTTAGTTTAATATGAGGAATATTCTTTAAACATCTTTTTTTTTTAGATCCACTGGTCAGAATCTTTGGATATTTGGTATAAGCTTTTCTTAGGAGGAGCAGATGCAACTTGTTGAAATCAATTCTCTGGATTGATATTTAGGCTACCATGTCTGGTGAGCGCCCTCAGGCCCCCTGGGGCCACTTGTTTTCTGATCGACTTACTGGTTTAAATGAACCTGAATTGCATTTGACTTTGAAGGAAAATGCAATTTCTGTCCCAAATGCACCAAGGAAAATACCTTTTACCCTGCATGATAAGGTTAAAACAGAATTAACCGAAATGGAATGCGATGGAGTGACAAGCAAAATAAATGAACCTACTGAATGGATAAATTCAATGGTTTTTGTTGAGAAACCTTCAAAGCAAGATATCAGAATTTGTCTTTATCCTCGAAATCTTAACAAGTATCTACAAACTGATAAATATAAAATTCCAATTTCCAACTGTAGAAGAAATGACAGCTAGATTATCTGGATCAAAATTTTTCACAACTTTAGATGCCAGAGCATCTTTTGGGCAAATTAAATTTAATCAGGAAAGTGCCAAATTGACAACATTTACTACACCCTTTGGGAACTACTTCTTTAACAGGCTACCTTATGGCTTGAATGTATCAAGTCAAGTATATCAGAAATACATGTCAAATTGGTTTGAAAATCTAGATGGTGTTGAGTCCTACATTGACGACAGATTGATCCATGCTCCTGATGAAAAGACATTGGATGAACGTGTTATAAAAGTCTTGAATATTTGTCGCGAGAAGAATTTGAAGCTTAATAAAGATAAATGCTGTATAAATGTTACTTCAGTAAAGTAGTTAGGATTTATAATATCTGAAAAAGGTGTCCAGATAGACGATGATAGAACTAATGCTATTAAAAACATACCAAGTCCTACTTCCAAGGAAGAAATTCAGAGATTTTTGGAAATCCTAACTTTTGTGAATAAATTTATCAAAAATCTGTCTGATGAGACACAACTTTTAAGAGAGTTTCTCAAGACAGACACTGCATTTGTTTGGATTCCACCAGTGAACATGAAAAAGTCTTCCACATATTGAAGGAAATTTTAATACAGGTACCAGTTCTGAAATTCTTCCACCCGAATAAAAATGTGACAATATCGGCTGATTCATCAAAATTTGGGCTCGGTGCAGCACTCATTCAGGAAGATGGTATTATAGCTTATGCTTCCAGAACTTTATCACAGGCTGAATGTAATTATTCCCAGATAGAAAAGGAACTTCTTTCGTTGTTTTTGCAATGGAATGCTTTCATCAGTTTGCTTATTCAAGACATGTTGTTTTAGTTGAAAATGACCACAAACCCTTGAAATTTATTCTAAATAAACCATTGGCTCAAGCGTCACCAAGGATTGAGAGATTACTCTTGCATCTTCAGAAATACAATTTTACATTTATATGGAAGCCTGGAAAAGATTTGAAAATTGCTGATGCATTATCATGTGCTCCACAACCACCTAATGAAAATGACTTGCAACTCGCAAGAGACTTGCAGTGTTATGTTTATTTGATTGAATCTAGTCTATCATTTTCACTACAGAAATTGGCTGAATTTACAGTGAACTTGAAATCAGGGACCAGCCGTGAGGGCGACTAGGACGATTATGTCGCCCTTCTGAGCCCAAAGTTGCCTAGAAAAATAGTCGGGGCAATTACAAGTCGCCCTCTAAAAATTGGCCAAAATGAGGAAAGGCTGAACGGAGTGATTCGAGGTTTACATAAAAAATGATTATTTTCAAGAATCAAATGTGCTTGAGTGCGATAAATGGGCATTTTCATTCGTCAAATAAGCGACCTTTTATTTGAAATCACACGACAATCAATTGTCCATTGTTGCCTTTTGCAGATTTTTATGTGTACCCTTACTATGTATGGTACACATAATGCCGGCATCTGGGGTGGCCATCCGTCGTTCATCCCTCCTTTGTCCGTCCGTCCGTCTGTCTGTCCATCCATCCAGCGTCCGTATCCATTTCTTTGGCATTCGATAACTTGAAAAATATTGCTTGGATTGTCAAGTTACTTTATATTTGTGTTCAGGTTACTGATGTGCCGGGCAGTATAGTTTTTGGTGTAAATCTGATAATTTGATCCTGTGATATTAACCCTTTATCCTTCAAATTGAGAACTCCTCCAATCCATTTCTTTGGCATGCAATAACTCAAAAAATATTAATCCGATTATCAGGTTACTTTATATATGTATTCAGGTTACTGATGTGCTGTGCTGTATAGTTTTTTATGTAAATCTAAAAATTTGATCCGGAGATATTAACCCTTTATCCACCAAATTAGGAACTCCTCCAATCCATTTCTATATGTACCCATACCATGTATGGTGTACACAATGTCAGCATCCGGGGTGGCCCTACGTCATACAGTTTTCTACTAGTTGCGTGTATGGGAACACATCTGACGATTTCATTGGCCTATTTTTTATGTAAATCTAATAATTTGAGCTGCGATATTTACCCTTTATCCATCAAATTAGGCACTCCTCCAATCCATTTCTATATGTACCAATACCATGTATGGTGTACATAATGTCGGCATCCGGGGTGGCCCTCCGTCATTCAGCTTTCTACTAGTTGCATGTATGGGTACACATCTGACGATTTAATCGGCCTATATATGTATTCAGGTTACTGATGTGCTGTGCTGTATAGTTTTTTATGCAAATCTAAAAATTTATTCCGGAGATTTTAACCCTTTATCCATCAAATGAGGCACTCCTCCAATCCATTTCTATATGTACCAATACCATGTATGGTGTACATAATGTCGGCATCCGGGGTGGCCCTCTGTCATTCAGCTTTCTACTAGTTGCGCGTATGGGTACACATCTGACGATTTAATTGGCCTATTTTTTATTTCTATTTTATTCCGTTTCAGTTGGAGCTTCAAGTGTCGAAACGAAAATAGGTGACTTACGTGACTCAACAAAATAACCCAGTTTGAAAGTAGGTTACCTCGCTAAGGATGCCGAAAATGTATACACAACGGACTATTTTCTAACACTGTATTTTTATTTCGTTTTGCTGACGACTGTTAACTGTTAGGCCATCTATTCCCAGAAAAACCCGAATGGAATTGAAACACATGAAAAAAAGCTTCAGTGATGACAAGAAAAGCTTTGTCCATCCATCTACAATAACTTGAAAACGCTTCGAGCAATTTTTATTGTCATTCCAGAGTTATTGGACTTTATTCGTCAAAATATAGGCTATTTTCCACATGTCGGACAATAACTTGAAAATGCTTTGAGCAATTTTCATGATTTTTGGTGGCAAGTATATGTTGATGGAAGGAATCTCCCTTTCTATTTGTGTCGCCATCCGATATGTCATTCCAGAGTTATGGGACTTTATTCGTCAAAATATAAGCAATTTTCCACATGTCGAACAATAACTTGAAAATGCTTAGAGCAATTTTCATGATTTTTTGGTTGCAAGGATAGAAGGAATCTCCCTTTCGATTTGTGTCGCTGTCCGATTTGTCATTCCAGAGGTATGGAACTTTATTTCGTCAAAATATAGGCAATTTTCCACGTCGGACTTAGAGCAATTTTCATAAACCTGACAAGTACACATGTATACTCTTATTGTGTGCTTCCCTTTTGTAATTAATAACAGGCGTATCATACACTCATGGCACAGCTGTTTATTTAATCTGGTATAGATGCATCATAGGCATTTGGACCTGGATTAATGGAGTACCACGAGCTGAAAATATGAAGGGACGGCATGGGGTGACACATACATATTCTTAATTTTCCCCACTTGCCTATGAAGACTCCCTACTTGACTCTGCAGGCTCCCTATTTTTTCTGGAGGGAGACATGAAGTCTCCCTAAAATTCCCCCCAGGCTGGTCCCTACTTCAAACCTTGATATATTTCATTTCAAATTGTTGGCCAGAAAATCAAAAAGATGTACCCAACAGTTAGTATTAAAATACTGGAACTTCAGAGATGAACTCTCATACAATAATTCACAAACTCTCATTTTTAAGAATTCTAAATTGTTAATTCCACAAAAATGGAAGTCTGATCTTTTATGTAGAATTTATGATGGACACTTGGGAATAGAGAAATGCATTTCACGAGCTTGTAGCAGCATATTTTGGCCTGGTATCCAAAATGATATTAAGAATTTTGTCAATAAATGTGAAGTTTGTCAACAACATAAACCTTAGCAAATAAAAGAACCCCTGAAATCTCATGAAAGACCCAACCTCCCTTGGTTGAAGTTAGCCAGTGATGTTTTTCATTTTGATGGAAAAAAACTTTTTGTTGGTAGTTGACTTTTACTCAAATTATTTTGAAATTGCCAAATTAGAAAATTTATCTGCAGTTGAGACTGATTTAAAAAATAAATCAATTTTATCATGCCTTGGTATTTCTGAAATACTCTTTCATCGATAATGCTTCAAACTTTACAAGAAGAGAAGGACCCTCCATCCAGAATATTATAACAAACCCAACAAGGTAACATTGACCAATCTCTCTGGAATATGTCTTTCGTGCTGAAAGACTTGGAGCATTTGCCAGGCTGGCATTCATTAGGAGTGCAGGAGTGCTGCACGCCTACTGCATGCCTAGAAAAAATTAAGGCGGGCAATTTTTTGCACCCTATGATCTTCTGGAATGCCAGACCTGTTTGGACTGCCTTTAAAGTCTATTATCATTTCGTCCCCCTAATGGCACAGAGAACACATTGGAACTCAGGGGACGATTTATCAATGTTGCATTGATTCGCATTAATTCATGACCCATTCTGTGTTGCTTTTCTATAGATTCTGAGTGTAGAAGACAGTCACATAAGAAGTGAATGCAACATTTTGAATAATGAGAAGAGATGTTTGTGAATTGCACTAGCCGGTATTCAGTTGGTTATGTTGGTTAAAGGGCTGAAAATATTTAAACCAAAATGTGAAAACTCTTTTTCAGCTTAACTTGACAAAGTCAAGATAAGCTATTGCCATCACGTGTTTGAAAGACTGAGTCTGTTAGTCTGCGAGTCTGTTGGTCTGTTCACATTTTCTATAGTAGTTCTAGTCTGATCATGGCGAAATTTCATGTGCAGGTTCGAGGTCATCTAGATAAGAACGTCCCCTTTTCGTTGCGATCAGTCAACCATTACCACCGCCTGGCCACGTGACCTAGATTCCTTTAGCACTGCCTACAGGTTGTTTTTTATGAAGGAATTTGCTAGGGGGGCGTGGTGGCTTTGCGGTAACCGGTTCTCGTCAGATCACCGAAGTTAAGCAATGTCAAGCCCGGTAAGTCCTTGGATGGGTGACCATCTGAGCGATCGATTCAGACTCCCGCATTGTGTCCTTGGGCAAGGCACTTAACCCCAATTGTCCACATGGGGGCATGATGATGCCGTGTACTAAGGCGTACTGCAAGTCGATGGTGCACATGTCTTCAACCAATCTAAACCTGCCTGTGCTGCAGTGCGGAGTTACGATGTTGGGGAGCTGGCAGCTTCTCGTCGTTGCTCGGTGGTTCTCTCTGGTTACTCCGGCTTCCTCCACCCATAAAACTGTCACGGTCATGATTAGCCATTGTGCATAAGTATGTGACCTTAAACACCAATAAATAAATTGTAACTTGGTAGGATAACTCGGTATGATATCCAAATGAGACTGTCCTATTTTGGTCACGATCACGATGACCGCCGGACCAGCATGTGACCTAGACTCCTTTAGCAAAGTCATTTTTAGCTCAACTTTGACGAAGTCAAATTTGAGCTATTGTCATGGCCCGTCATCCGTCCGTCTGTCTGTCCATCCATCCGTCCGTTTGTCCGTCTGTCCGTACGTCAACAATTGGCTATGGCTCGGGCTAGAGGTCGTATTTATGAACCGATCTTTACGAAACTTCTTGTGTACCTTTGTTATGACCCTGGGACGGGAACGAGTGTTTTTAGGTGTGGTCCGAAATTCAAGATGGCTGCCAGCGGCCATTCTGTACCGATGATGCAAAAATCAGTTTTTTGTACAGAACTTCTGTATGAAAGTTCTGATTTGAATAAAGTTTTGTATAAATGTTTAGTACCATGGGATACATCACATATAATACAAGTTTTTTTCTCGTGCGTAAATTATGCAAATTAGACTGACTTTGATTTATTTAGTGTTACTTTCAGAGCTGTAAGTGCCAAGCTGCTATGGCTCGGGCTAGAGGCCGTATTTATGAACCGATCTTTACGAAACTTCTTGGGTACCTTTGTTATGACTGTGGGACGAGAACGAGTGTATTTGGGTGCGGTCCAAAATTCAGGATGGCTGCCAGCCGCCATTTTGTACTGATAATGCAGAAATCTGTTTTTTGTACAGAACTTCCATATGAAAGCTCTGATTTGAATAATTTTTTGTGTGAATGTTTAGTACCATGGGATACATCACATATAATACGGGTTTTTCTCTCGTGTGTAAATTGTGCAAATTAGACTAATTTTGATGTTTTTTGGTGTTACTTTCAGCACTGTAAGTGCAAATGCCAATACGACTCGGGCTAGAGGCCATATTTATGAACCGATCTTTACGAAACTTCTTGGGTACCTTTGGTATCACTGTGGGACGAGAACGAGTGTTTTGGGGTCCGGTCCAAAATTCAAGATGGCCGATGGCAGCCATTTTGTACAAAATTAGGTGCAATCAGATTTTTGCACAGAACTTCCATATGATAGCGCTGATTTGAATAATTTTTTGTGTGAATGTTTAGTACCATGGGATACATCACATATAATACGGGTTTTTTTCTCGTGCAGAAATTATGCAAATTAGATGAACTTTGATTTTTTCAATGCGACTTACACACAGTAAGTACACATGTCAATACAGCTCAGACTAGAGTCTGTATTTATGAACCGATCTTTACGAAACTTCTTGGGTACCTTTGTTATCACCGTGGGATGAGAGCGAGTGTTTTTGGGTGTGGTCCGAAATTCAAGATGGCCACCGCAGCCATTTTGTACCAAAATTAGTGCAGTCAGTCTTTTGTACAGAACTTCTGTATGAAAGTTCTGATTTGAATAAATTTGTGTATGAATGTTTAGTAACATGGAATACATCACATATTGTAAGGGTTTTTTTTTCGTGCTGAAATTAAGCAAATTAGATGAACTTTGATTTATTCAGTGCTACTAACACAATGTGAGCACACATGTCAATACGGCTCAGGGTAGAGGCTGTATTTATGAACCGATCTTCACAAAACTTCTTGGGCACCTTGCGACGAGAATGAGTGTTTCTGGGTACGGTCCACAATTCAAGATGGCTGCCAGTGGCCATTTTGTACCAAAATTAGGTCCAATCAGTTTTTTGTCACAAGTTCTATACAGCTCGTATGTATGAACTGATCTTCACAAAACTTCTTGGGTACCTTTGTTTTCACCTTGGGAAGGAACGAGTGTGTTTTGGGGTGCCTTTGTTATCACTGTGCTATGAGAACAAATATTTTGGGGTTCAGTCAGACCCACTCTGGGACTCAAAGTTTTCTTTTCTAGTTATGCATCTGACTGTCACCCACCTTTACAATACTTTACCTATACATTTGTTACAGGCAACGGTCAGTATTTATGTACAGACCGTTAAAATACTTTATATATACCTTTGTTATCAGGTCATTACCTAGATGTTTGTCATTGCTGTGTCACATACTATACATGTGCATGTGTTTGTCTTGACAAGTTGAGCTACAGTGTCATTGACACTTTCATTATGAAGGGATTTCATTGTAACTGGGTAGGATGTCCCATTTTTTAATGATTTTACTCTAACTTTGTAACTTTGGTTGACATATGTTAACCCAGACCTCACTTCCTTGGTACAGTCTACCAGACCTTCATTTAAAAAAAATCCTGGCACTATACATCGCGTGCCAAAGACAACACCACAGCGCGATTTCTTTGGTGGCGAGCCGATTTGGGAAAACGCCTCTTAGGGCACAAAAAGGAAAAAGGAGATGCAATTACGAAATAATAATATAAAGCACTGAACTAAAGTGCAAATTGGTTTAAATTTAATGATACAAACATTTCAATTTCTTACCACTAAATTTCAAACTTTTGAGCATAATATTCAGTGGAATATTAAGCGAGGTACATGTAAATGCAGTTCAAAATCCTGACAGCACAAGTGAAAATCAAAGCACCGTCAGGACTCTGCCGTGTCATTTTGGGGATCTAGAAACTGTTGCTTGATAAAAATTTCCAGGAATATAGCACACAGTGTTTATTCCAGCCAATCGGGTCATCTAAAAACTTGGGTTTACCAGGAATTCCTCATTGTCGTAATCAACTTTGTGACAGTCACTGTCACTTGATGCTAACACTTCAAAGTATGTACATTCTTTCAGAAATTTAGTGTCATTAAATTCCACATCGAGATTAAATTTATCAGATTTAAAAATTAAAATGGCAAAAATTAACATGGATCATCAACAGTTTGCTCACAATAGCTTGATCCAGAGCAGAGTTTAGGTATGACAACGTCCACTTCATGAAATAATATGCGAGGGTAAAGTCAAAATTACTGCCTATTTTCGTGATATAAACAATGAATACGAAGGATAACAGGTACCGAGAAACGTTACATGTCCCTCGCAGACCAATATTATCATTCAGTGGCATGATGTATACGGCTAAAAAAATAGTCGACTATGAAAAATAATAGTAGACTATAGCACCTGACGAAGGTTATTTGATTAATCGAATAGGCGAGACAGCCAAGTGTTTACAGACATAGTTTCTGAAACTCTGACATTGTTGTTTCCACTAAAAAAGTAACTGCTTTTTTTCCATGCGCACGATTGATCGTTCGCTGCAAATTGTAATTGCGTGAGCGATGGCACGTGAGAGCTATCGCGCGCCATTAAAATGAAGGTCTGAGTCTTCACCTCAAATTGTTTTTATTGAAAACATAGTATGTGGAAAACAGAAATTAACATATTCTCATCTCAATTATCACAATTCTTATCTTATTTTATAATCCTTTCATAAACATTGAACATGATAATGATCCTTTTCCTCAAACTCTGCACAGTCAAGTTAAGCCACAGTGTCATTGACACTTTCATTATACAGTGGAACTCCATTAAATGCATAGACTCTTTGTCAAAGAAAAATACTCAGTTATGCCACACAAAGTAGATCTTCCGTTTCTCAGGCCATTTTGTGTAAAAATGCATGTGGCGGACAGTTTTTAGCTCACCGAAGGGAGCTTAACTTATCACTTATCATCTGGCGTCCGTCGTCCGTCGTCGTCCATCGTCGTGAATATTTTTCAAACGACTTCTTCTCTGAAACCACTGGACCGATTTTCACGAAACTTCATGTGGATGTTCATTACTATATGGCAATTCATGTTTGTGCAAATGAAATGGCCACGTCCCATGGGGGCTTTGTATGGGGCATAACTTTGATAGCACCGTATGAATTATAGAAAAATTATTAAAAAATCTTCTTCTCCAGAATCAGTGAGCAGAATCTTTTGATACTTGGTTTGCAGCATCTTGGTATGAGTCTGATTCAAGTTTGTTCAAATCGGCCCCCTGGATTCATATTTGGGCTCACTATAGAAGCCCAAATTTGAACTTAGTGCATTTCAGGCAAATTTCTTAAAAAATCTTCTTCTCCAGATCCAGCAGGCAGAATCTTTTGATATTTGGTATGCAACATTGTGGGGTGGATCTGATTCAAGTTTGTTCAAATTGGCCCCCTGGATTCATATTTGGGCTCAGTATAGAAGCCTGAATTCAAACTTAGTGCATTTCAGACAAATTTCTTAAAAAATCTTCTTCTCAAGATCCAGCAGGCAGAATCTTTTGATATTTGGTATGCAACATTGTGGGGTGGATCCGATTCAAGTTTGTTCAAATCGGCCCCCTGGATTCATATTTGGGTTCACTATAAAAGCTCGAATTTGAACTTAGTGCATTTCAGGCAAATTTCTTTAAAAATCTTCTTCTCAAGATTCAGCAGGCAGAATCTTTTGATATTGGGTATGCAGCATGCTTAGAGGGATGAGATTCAAGTTTGTTTAAGCCAAGTCCCTGGGTTCATATTTGGGCTCACTGTGGTAGCCCGAATGATAACTTAGTTCAAAATGAGGAATTTTCTTTAAAAATCTTCTTCTTCAGATCCAGCAGTCGGAATGTTTTGACATTTGGTGTGTAGCATCCTTAGGGGGTGAGATTCAAGTTTGTTAAAGCCAAGTCCCTGGGTCCATATTTGGGCTCCCTGTGGGAGCCCGAATTATAACTTAGTCAATATGAGGAATTTTTCTTGAAAAGTCTTCTTCGGATTCAGCAGTCAGAATGTTTTGATATTTGGCATGCAGCATCCTTAGGGTGTGAGATTCAAGTTTGTTCAAGCCAAGTCCCTGGGTTCATATTTGGGCTCACTGTGGGAGCTCGAATGTTAACTTAGTTCAAAATGAGGAATTTTCTTTAAAAATCTTCTTCTTCAGATCCAGCAGATGAATGCTTTTGATATTTGGTATGCAGCATCCTTAGGGGGGTAAGATTCAAGTTTGTTCAAGCCATGTCCCTAGTTCCATAAAATTTGTCTCTCATGCCTTCATTCCTTTGTAGTGTTGATGAACCATGTCTAACTGAATGTGACTCCAAATACTTCTTTGAACCACTTTGTTTGAATCACTTTGCCCGGTGAGCGATTAAGGCCCCTTGTTTATTTTATTTTTTATTTTTGTAATTATCAAAAGTTCATGTTCTTGGTTTGTTTTATGTTTTAGGCCTCATAATGTACAGAATAGCATGGTGGTGGTGAATTTCGTCTCTTGAATGCAAGAAGGTTTTGCAATACTGAAGCATTGCAAAGCCTTGTTTCACTCAATGGACAAATTTATCAATTTTATTAACTTGGGTAAAATATCAGACATAAACCATTTAATTTTTAGCTCAACTTTGGCGAAGCCAAATTTGAGCTTATGCCATGGCCAGTTGTCCGTCGTCCGTCTGTCCGTCAGCAATTCAATATGGCTTGGGCTAGAGGCCGTATTTATGAACCGATCTTTACGAAACTTCTTGGGTACCTTTGTTATGACCGTGGGACGAGAACGAGTGTTTTGGGGTCCGATCCGAAATTCAAGTTGGCTGCCAGCCGCCATTTTGTACCGACGATGCAGTAATCTGTTTTTTGTACAGAACTTCCATATGAAAGCGCTGATTTGAATAATTTTTTGTATGAATGTTTAGTACCATGGGTACATCACATATAATACAGGTTTTTTTCTTGTACGTAAATTATGCAAATTAGACTAACTTTGATGTATTTAGTGTTGCTTTCAGCACTGTAAGTGCAAATGCCAATACGGCTTGGGCTAGAGGCCCTATTTATAAACCGATCTTTACGAAACTTCTTGGGTACCTTTGGTATCACCGTGGGACAAGAACGAGTGTTTTTGCGTGCGGTCCGAAATTCAAGATGACCGATGGCAGCCATTTTGTACAAAATTAGGTGCAATCAGATTTTTGCACAGAACTTCCATATGAAAGTGCTGACTTGAATAATTTTTTGTGTGAATGATTAGTACCATGGGATACATCACATATAATACGGGTTTTTTTCTCGTGCAGAAATTATGCAAATTAGATGAACTTTGATTTTTTCAGTGCTACTTACACACAGTAAGTGCACATGTCAATACGGCTCGGGCTAGAGGCTGTATTTATGAACCGATCTTCACGAAACTTCTTGGGTACCTCTGTTCTCACCTTGGGATGAGAACGAGTCTTTCTGAGTGCGGTCCAAAATTCAAGATGGCTGCCAGTGGCCATTTCGTACCGAAATTAGGTCTAATCAGTTTTTTGTACACAACTTCTATACGGCTCAGGCGAGAGGCCGTATTTATGAACCGATCTTTACGAAACGTCTTGGGTACCTTTGTTATCACCGTGGGATGAGAACAAGTGTTTTTGGGTGTGGTCCAAAATTCAAGATGGCCACCAGCAACCCATTGTGTACCAAAATTAGTGCAATCAGTCTTTTGTACAGAACTTCTGTATGAAAGTTCTGATTTGAATAAATTTTTGTATGAATGTTTAGTAAAATGGAATACATCACATATAGTACGGGTTTTTTTCTCGTGCAGAAATTATGCAAATGAGATGAACTTTGATTTATTTAGTGCTACTTATACTCTGTAAGTGCACATGTCAATACGGCTCAGGCTAGAGGCTGCATTTATCAACCAATCTTCACTAAACTTCTTGGATACCTTTGTTATCACCTTGGGACGAGAACGCGTGTTTCTGAGTGCGGTCCAAAATTCAAGATGGCTGCCAGTGGCCATTTTGTACCGAAATTAGGTCCAATCAGTTTTTTATCACAACTTCTATACAGCTCGTATTTATGAACTGATCTTCACGAAACTTCCTGGGTACCTTTGTTTTCACCTTGGGACAGGAATGAGTGTGTTTTGGGGTGCTTTTGTTATCACTGTGCTATGAAAACAAATATTTTGGGGTTCAGTCAGACCCACTCTGGGACTCAAAGATTTCTTTTCTATTTAGCATCTGACTGTCACCCACCTTTACAATACTTTACCTATACATTTGTTACAGGCTATGGCCAGTATTTATGTACAGACCGTTACAATACTTTATATGTACATTTGTTATCAGGTCATTACCTAGATGTTTGTCATTGCTGTGTCACATACTATACACGTACATGTCTTGACAAGTTGAGCTACAGTGTCATTGACACTTTCATTATTCTTTTAAGTTTGCGTTGGTTATATAAAGAGAGCATGCGACCGCCAAAAGGACCAAGCAGGAAGCTTGGGGAAATATATTTTAAACTTTTTTAGGCCTTAACAAGAGTATGCAATTAACAGGAATTGGGGAAGAGGGTAGGGGTGTATTTTTGTCAGAAATGTATTAGTGGATAAGACTTTCCTTTCCGAGAACTCTGAGAAACTCTTAAGTATTCATTCTAACAATTCATTCTAACATATTTTGCATGTTTCAATGCCAATAGGGTGGGTGGTCCAGGAATAATGATGACGGAGACTGGTTGATAATCAACAAACAAAGAACAACATTAGTTGGTGCCGTATTCCTCTTAGGGGATGATATGTATATAATGTCAGTACTGCTGAGTTTCACATTACAATTTATGATACGTGGTAAACTCGAGGTCCCAACTTATACCCAGAGCCAAATGCACTTTTTTATACCCCTGCTCCCCTTGACCATGGATGCCCTTGTAAATATGTGGCAAAACCCCAAACTGTGCTAATATGATCCACTTTTCACTCAAGACTGTACTTAGTACTGGAGATATGACTCAAGGAAATTTGGCACATTTGGCCAGGGTACATGAAACTTGAGGGCTGGACACTCTCTCAACAGACCGGGCCTATATGTCCTGCTGGGAGAGTGTAACCATGGCGGAAGTTGACTCGTTATTATATCTGTTTGCACATAATTCAGTCATGGGCACATCTAACTGTGCGACTCTAATCTGCGTGAGTTGCGAATAAATTTTTGAACAGTTAAAAAATAGATCTTTTACTGCTTTCGGATAATGTCAGGCTACCGTCCAATATTAACTCCACTGCATTCAGGTTGGGTGTAAATTTTGGCAAGTCACTGATGCAGTAGCGGCGCCATGGGCGGGTGGGGGTGGGGGGGTTTTTATGGGTGAGGGGGGGGGGGGGTACTTACCCCTCCACTTTTACACTTTTTTCGCCAAGCGTAGTAAAAAAATACTATCATTTTAATTTGTGTATTGAACGTTGCGGTGTAATAGTGGGTATGCTTAACTCCACACACACACACACACACACACACACACACACACACACACACACACACACACACACACACACACACACACACACACACACACACACACACACGCCGCGTTCAAACGGTTTGAAACATACCGCTTAAGAGTATTCGAGGAATGCTAGAATCGAGAGCGTACAATGCATCCGTTTGGAATGCAGCCTACTTTCATTTTCGATTTGAGTGTTGTTTGGTGCTTTGTGCTCACACTTTACAACAGCATTCTTCCGTTAAAATGTCCCCATGTATGATGTTTTCTATAACTGAAAGACCTAACCAATAAGTTTCAAAAGGATAAAACTGTTTTAATTTAATTGTCTGAGAATGCTCCATAGAACACCATCTACAACGTAAGGTTTAAAAATTTTCTCAACTTCAGGAGGGGACACACTTCCCGAAACCCACCATGGCTCGCTGCTGCGTGCCGAGGCCGTCGCTGTGCAGCAGGCAATACCCAACTGTACCCCCTCACTTCTGTAACTCTGGTGCCGCCACTGCACTGATGACAATATTGTTATTGTTATTGCGAATATCGAAAATAGAAAGGACACACAATGTAGGTAATATTCTTCATTCAATGCTCTTGTTACCCAGACAAAGTGGGAATTCAGACACATAATTACTGAATTTGTCACCACTAAAGTCACTACAACCAGTTCGTAGTTTAGCTTGAATGATGTTGTACTTTCTTGTGCCGATTGCGGAGCATGATGGAGGCTTATAAGAAGGCAGTGTAATGAAATTCCTGAACTCCACAAGTGATCAGCTGTTTCGTACATTCTCAGAGAGAGAGTGTTCCAAATTCAGTGACAAGGGAAGGACAGTTTGAAAAGCCCTGTTCGACAAGAATAAGGAATAAAATTCGATGAGTAACGTAAATTATATTGGGATGTATCAGAAAGGCGCGGTTGTAGCAGAGTTTGGAGAAAGGTTGGTGCACTTCCATTGACTATTTTTTGAATTTACACAATATCTAGAATTGACGTCAGCTATCTAAGCTGCTCAAACCAATTTTCAACAAAAGTCGATCACGTGAGACTGATCTAGTCAGTCTGCTAACTATTCGTCCAGCATCACAGCAAACATCTTCCACCTGTTTATGTAGGTAATGTGGAGCGCCACTCTACACAGGACTTCCGTATTCTAAGATTGCTAGTATGATATAGTTTTTCAAGGATTTTCATATTAAAAATATACTTCAGTTTTCTCATTTGAGACAATCTCGAACACGCCTTTTTATATACGTTATTAATGTGTTCTGTCCAAGATAAATTTGATTGCAAAGTTAAACCCAGATGTTTGTGGGAATTAAAAAAATCAATTAATTCATTATTGAACAAGATCTTTAATTGGGGGATATTTCTACTAAGTGTAAACAGTAAATGAGGCCAGCCACTGATTAGCCAAGTCACTTATTTTTTCGAGTTCCAAATTCATCTTTGCTTGAACAATAGCAATGTCATCTGACGATAAAATCAAACAGATGTCATCAGCAAAGAGTTGAGTAATTGAGTTTATTCTATCAACAGTGTCATTGATGAAAACAAGAAAATGGAAAAGGACCCAGAACTGATCCCTGTGGGACACCTGCCTCAATTTCCATGTATCTCATTTTACAACTATTTATCTTTACTCTCCGTTTTCTGTCTGTAAAGTAGCTATGAAGCCAGCAGAACAGCGGCCCCAAAATACCATACTGTTTTAATTTGAATACAAGGCCTTCGATGTATCACAGAAAACGACTCAAGTCTGCAAGTTTTTATCTACTGCGTCAGAAAAGTTATGATAAACCTCTAACAACTGGAAAACTGTAATAAAAAATCCAGATACTTCTTTTGAGTAGTTGATAAAAAAAACAACAAGGTATAACATTTCATGCATTTTCAAATGCACTATACAGTTTATCAAATTCATTTACATCTTCAGACTGTTCTTTTAATTTTTCTTCAAGCTCTTTCTGTTATTCTAACTTTCTTCTCCAAAGGTGGTTCTTGGGCTTGTTTCTTGGCATCTTCAGTTTGACTTGGTTTAGTGTCTTCGGACAGAGCCTCAGCTACAGCTGTTTGTAGGATCTGGGGGATCTGGGTGTTGATGGCTGCATCTTCTTCTATCTTGGACTTCAGGGCATTCCACTCATCTCGAGATTGTGCAATCCCAGTCTTGGTTGGATAAGGCTTCTGGTCTTTCCCCTCAAAGTATCTTCGAAGGTGTGTGTTCAGTTCACCTTGGTACTGAGTGACGTTAGCATAAGTCTTCTTGGTGCCGTGTCGGTACGTCTTCTCTGTTCAATGGTTCAATCGTGAATGATGACAAGTACATGTTACACCTAGTCTAATGTGTCTCTGACAGACAAAGTTGAAAACGCCACCCCATTTCAATAAATGTTGATCGACTTTTTTTGGTTGGGGTTTGTGTTTGTTTCCCAAAGGATAACAGGTTAAAGTTGGAAAATTTACAAAATTAATATAGAAGTCTATGGAAAAGAACCACAATGTACTTTTCCATTGTAAACTCATAGACGAAAAAATTTTGATTCACTTCGATCTGATTGGTGAGTTTGGTGATCAATTTGATCCTTAAACTATAGGACATGGCACTTGGCATTTTATACTGGCTTGGGAGCTATAAACCCCTGTCCAATGGCGATATGTCAAATAGCTCAAGTGCATTTCCACCCCACCCCCCTCTACAGTACTTACTACCAGGACCCTTTGTATGGAATAAAAATGCATGAAAAATGTTATATCTTGTTGTTTTTAGCTCACCTGAGCAAAGCTCAAGGGGAGCTTCACTAATCACTTTCCATCCGTCGTCTGTCCATCCGGCGTTAACTTTACATTATCGACTTCTCACAAACTACTCAACCAAATTGAACCAAATCTGGTGTGCATGTTCCCTATCATATGTCAATTCAAGTTTGTTCAAATTAAGTTGACCCGCCCCTTGGTAGGACCACGCCCAAAAAATGAGCCTAAATCTTAAAAAATCTTCTTCTCATGAACCAGCAGTAGCAGGGACTTGATATTAGATGTGCAGCTTCCTTTTGAGGTGTAGACTCAAATTTGTTCAAGAGAAGTTCTATGGGCTATATTTGCCATCGTTATGGGAGGGGCAAGAATTTTTGGCCCGCCCAAAATTTCTATTTTCCAAATCGAGAGGCTATTTGGAACCAAATTTGACATGAGGTTTTATGGGACATGAGTAGTTAATTTATGCCAAAAAAATTTTTCTTGTCGCCCCATGGGAAACACAGGAGCTAAAAATAGAAAAAAATTAAAATGCCCATATCTCCAAAACTACACGGCACTGAGAATTCTTGTTTGGTGTGAGGCTTCTTTACGACCAACAGAATGGAATGGTAAAAAAAAATTGCTATCGGTTTTATCATGGGGTACTATTTTGGAACTTTGAAAAAGTACCGAGTCAGCATTTTTTAACACTGTGGGTAATGGGAAAAACATTTAAGACTACTTTTCTCCCAAACCACTGCTCCAAAAGCTTTCAAATTTCACATATAACATCTTTGGAAGATTGTTTCACATGTTTATTGAAATCAATTCCCTGGGTCCATATTTGGGCTCTCTATGGGAGAGCCCAAATGTTTAAATTAGTGCAGTATGAGGAATATTCTTTAAAAATGTTCTTCTTCAGATCTACCAATAAGATTCTTTTGATATTTGATATGCAGCATCCTTGGTGGGGGAGGGGAGGGGGGAGGGGGTGAGATTCAAGTTTGTTCAAGCCAAGTCCCTGGGTTCATATTTAGACTGAAATTTTTTTACCAAAATCCAGAAATGAGTTTTTAGCTCACCAAAGGGAGCTTAACTTATCACTTAACGTCCGTCATCCGTCGTCATCCGTCATCATCCGTCGTCGTGAACATTTTTCAAACGACTTCTCCTCTGAAACCACTGGTCCGATTTTCACGAAACTTCTTGTGGATGTTCATTACTATATGGCAATTCAGGTTTGTTCAAATGAAATGGCCACATCCCTTGGGGGCTCTGTATGGGGCATAACTCTGATAGCACCGTATGAATTATAGAAAAATTATTAAAAAATCTTCTTCTCCAGAACCAGTGGGCAGAATCTTTTGATACTTGGTATGCAGCATCTTGGTATGGGTCTTATTCAAGTTTGTTCAAATCGGTCCCCTGGATTCATATTTGGGCTCACTATAGAAGCCCAAATTCGAACTTAGTGCATTTCAGGCAAATTTCTTAAAAAATCTTCTTCTCCAGATCCAGCAGGCAGAATCTTTTGATATTTGGTATGCAACATTGTGGGGTGGATCTGATTCAAGTTTGTTCAAATCGGCCCCCTGGATTCATATCTGGGCTCAGTATAGAAGCCCGAATTTGAAGTTAGTGCATTTCAGACAAATTTTCACGAAACTTCATGTGGATGTTCATTACTATATGTCAATTCAGGTTTGTTCAAATGAAATGGCCACGTCCCTTGGGGGCTCTGTATGGGGCATAACTCTGATAGCACTGTATGAATTATGGAAAAATTATTAAAAAATCATCCTCTCCAGAACCAGTGGGCAGAATCTTTTGGTACTTGGTATGCTGCATCTTGTTATGGGTCTGATTCAAGTTTGATCAAATCGAGTCCCTCTACCAATATTGGGGCTCACTATGGGGGCGTGAATTTTTACTTGGTGCAGTTTAAGAAAAATTCTTTAAAAATCTTCTTCTCCAGAACCAATGGGCAGAATCTTTTGATATTTGGTATGCAGCATCTTGGTATGGGTCTGCTTCAAGTTTGTTCAAATCAAGTCCCTTGATCAATATTGGGGCTCCCTATAGGGGCATGAATTTTTCCTTAGTGCAATTTAAGGAAAAATCTTCTCCAGAACCAGTAGGCAGAATCTTTTGATATTTGGTATACAGCATCTTGGTATGGGTCTGATTCAAGTTTGTTCAAATGGAGTTCCTTGATCAATTTTGGGGCTCACTGTGGGGACCTGAATTTTTACTTAGTGCAATTTAAGAAACAAAATTTAAAAATCTTTTTGTCCAGAACCAATGAGCAGGATCTTTTGATATTTGGTATACAGCATCTTGGTATGGGTCTGATTCAAGTTTGTTCAAATTGAGTCCCTTGATCAATATTGGGGCTCACTAAAGGGGTGTGAATTTTTACTTAGTGCAATTTAAGAAAATTTCTTTAAAAATCTTTTTTTCCGGAACTGATGAGCGGAATCTTTTGATATTTGGTATACAGCATCTTGGTATGGGTCTGATTCAGGTTTGTTCAAATTGAATCCCCCGTTCAATATTGGGGAGCACTATGGGGTGTGTGAATCTTTACTTAGTGCAATTTAAGAAAAAATCTTTAACAATCTTCTTCACCAGAACCAGTGGGCAGAATCTTTAGATATTTGGTATGCAGCATCTTGGTATGGGTTGGATTAACATTTGTTCAAATTGAGTCTTTTGATCAATATTGGGGCTCACTATGGGAGCGTGAATGTTTACTTTGGTGTGCAGCTTCCTTTTGAGGTGTAAACTCAGATTTGTTCAAGAGAAGTTTGTGGGGCTATATTTGGCGTCGTAATGGGAGGGGCAAGAATATATGCCCCTCCCAAAATTTCTATTTTCCAAAACCGAGAGGCAAATTTGGACCAAATTTGATATGAGGGCTTATTGGGTCATAAGTACTTAATTTATGCAAAAAAAATTTTTCCCGTTGCCCCATGGGAACCGCACGAGCTAAAAATAGAAAAAAATTAAAACGCCCATATCTCCAAAAATACACGGCACTGAGAATTTTTATTTGTTGTGAAGCTTCCTTAGGACCAACAGAATGGAATGGTCAAAAAAAATTGCCATCGGTTTTATCATGGGGTACTTTTGCATGGTATGCAGCTTATTCAAGTCCCTGGTTTGATATTTAGACTACCATGTCAGGTGAGTACCCGCAGGTCCCCTGGGGCCTCTTGTTTAAAAACATCTTTGCAGGAAATAAGTTGGAGAACAAAGTCGAAAGGTGTATATTCTTTGCTTTCAATGTCGTTGGAGCCAAGACATCTCCGATATTAAAATAAAAAACGTAACATTTCCCATTTCTCCTTCACAGAATGTGATATGCAATTTCGATCCTGGTTTTTGCCATTCACGGTTTATGAAATCGTGTATTGGATGAGTGATTTTTCATGCTGGGAAACACGTCCGCATGAAGTCGGGAGAATGGTGTTTGTTTGGTCAGAGGTTTGAACTTTTCTGCATGCTTTTCTTTAACTTCCTGTCAGAACTCAACCTGCAGTGCATCCATGTTGTTTTCAATTCATTTGTGTTTTTCGTACTGAATGAGGGAGGACAAACAAATACAAGGCTAGAACAACATGGCAGTTTTGCTAAAGACTTCATGTGAATACTTTGGTTAAACAATATTCAAAATCTCAACTTACGTATTGTATGTACTAGAGCTTTATTCTTTAGATTGTTTGCATATGTAGGATTTTTTTAATGTTTATGGTGAAAAGTAGCAATAATCTTCAATTTTTCTTGGACTTTGTTACTGTTACCCTCATCCAACAAAACTGTGGTCAAATGCAGGAAATTTTCTCCAAACTCCAAAAATGACCAAAAAGAAGTAATCCTGATAAATTATATACCCAAATGTTTGAAATGAATCATAGACCACAAGAAAACTGAAATTTGCTACGGAACTACTATCATGCGGCTGGGAGTACTACCTGTATTGGCATAAGTAAAAGACCAAAATGTTGACAATGTAATACTATAAGTAAGGGACATTTATTACTTGGAAATTCAACCTTCGATATTCCATGAATACAAATTAAATTATACATCAAAATGAAGGCTGTGATGTATAGAACACGAAAAATGTATGAAATCAACTCAGAGTTGACAGCAGGCACTAATGGTTTCTGAAAGTCTGCGACCGTATTCGTACCAGAACAGAAAACAAAATATTTCAGGCAAACAACTCAAAGCCAAATGTACTTGATATATCCAAGAATAAAGCTAGGACATCAAAATTCTTCCAAACGCAGCAACAAAGTTGTGTGGGGGTAAATTCCAAAACTCTCTGCTTTGTTTACATTGTTGGTTTATATAGATTTTCGGACAAGGCCTTCGGGCTGAAAAAGCATCGATATACATTGCCGTCTAAAATCAAATAATGAGAAACATCTCCTTAAAATTGCATACTATTGTTATATGGAGACTGCACAGTTGCTATATTACTTGCAAGGTATCATCATACCATCATGACACCTGTTGGAATTTCTTAGAATTAGGATTTGGTTTTTTGATGAAAATTCATGGTATCGAGTTATTTGCGCATGTCCGTCGAATGTGGAATCCATCTTCAGCAAAAAATGCAAACAGTGTTATCCTTTTCCCAAATGCATTGCTATTGCTGTATCATAAAGTGTTTTGAATGCCTAGCTTTGTTCTTGGATATCTGTAGCACATTTGGCCACAAGTTGTCCTTTCGGAAATATTTTATTTTCAATTCTGGTATGAATATGGTAGCAGACTTCCAGGAACCAGTGGTGAACAAATCAAAGTAAACAAATTTCTCTTACTTGTATAGCACCTTAAGGTGCTATATAAGTAATGGAATTTTGTTTATTTTGAAATTCCCACCTCTGATATTCCTTAAATTCAAATTAAATATACACAAATTATACACCAAAATGAAGGTCGGGAGGTAGAGAACATGAAAAATATATGAAATCAACTCATAGAGTTGACAGCAGGCACCACTAGTTCCTGGAAGTCTGCTACCTTATTCATACCAGAACTAACAAAATTATATTTCCTAAAAACTTCTGGCGGCCATATGTGCTTCACATATCCAAGAACAAAGCTAGGGCATCAAAATCCTTCAAAACACAGCGACAGGGTTGCCATATTCTCTGCAAGTTATGACACCTGGTGGAATTTATTAGAATTTCGATTTTGTTTTTTGATGGAAAGTTGTGGTATCAAGTGATTCGCGCATGTCCATCGAGCATGGAAACATCTTCAATAAAAAATGCAGACAGTGTTGTCCTTTTCCCAAATGCAGTCCTATCGATGCATCCGCAAGTGTTTTGAGTGCCTAGCTTTGTTCTTGGATATGTGATGTACATTTGGCCACAAGTTCTCTGGAAATATTGTATTATCAGTTCTGGTACGAATACGGTAGCAAAATTTCAGGAACCAGTGGTGCCTGCTGTCAACTCTACGAGTTGTTTATATATGTGTTTCGTGTTCTATACATCTCAACCTTCATTTTGATACTGCAGCAGACTTCCAGGAATCATTATATGCCTGTTGTCAACTCTGAGTTGATTGCATAGTCGTCAACTCTGTGAGTTGATTGCATATATTTGTCGTGTTCTTTACACCACAACCTTAATTTTGGTGTATAATTTGTGTATATTTAATTTGAATTTATGGAATATTAGAGGTGGGAATTTCAAAGTAAACAAATTTTCCTTACTTATATAGCACCTTAAATGTACACAAATTATACATCAAAATGAAGGTTGTGAAGTATAGAACACGTAAAATATATGCAATCAACTCACAAGGTTGACAGTAGGCACCAATGGTTCCCGATAGTCTGCTACCGTGTTCGTACCAGAACTGATAATAAAATATTTCCGGAGAACAACTTGGAGCCAAATGTTCTTCAGACATCCAAGAATTTATGGTTACAAACAGTCGTGTGACCGATTTCGAGAATAACGTTTTCAACTTGAAGATTATTTCTTTTTCGTGCAATTTTTGGGGGCGTTTGTGAGACATCACAGATGACATTTTAAAAATGCTTTCTCAAAGACTTGGTTCTGTCCTGGTACTCCGGCTTCCTCCACCCGTAAAACAGTCTAACAGGAGGTGACCCTGGCTATCAACAGTGTCCTTAAATCCCAATAAATAAATAAATAAATAAATAAATAAATAAATAAATAAATAAATAAATAAATTTCCGAAAGACTGAAGTTCAAAGTCACTTATTTTAAACTCGGTCATTGGGATTGCCTATTTGTTTGTGATTGTTGAAGCTGGTATGCTAATAGCATTTGAAGTTTTTCTGTCAGCAAACTAATAAAAATAGTTTTTCTTTCGTGAAAAAAGTGAATATATTCCATTTCCTTGTATTCTAGTCGTTATTTTGATATATAATATGCCTTTCTTCACTGTTTTCAGTGTTTTGGGCACTGGTGAAAATTTTCCCTAACGTTTTGCTGGATGACGACTTAAGATCTATGGGACCCAGTCAGTTTCCTTGTATAGACAAAAATAAGATCTAAACAAGTTAAGGTGCTATATAAGTAAGGGAAATTTATTTACTTTGAAATTCTCACCTCTGATATTCCATAAATTCAAATTAAATATACAGATTACATATCAAAATGAAGGCTGTGGCGTATGGAACATGAAAAATATATGCTATCAACTTCGATTTGATAGCTGGCACCAATGGTTCCTGGAAGTCTGCTACCGTATTCGTGCCAGAACTGATAAAATATTTCCGGAGAACAAATTGACAAACATTCTTCAAATATTCAAGAACAAAGCTAGGACATCAAAATTCTTCAAAACGCAGCGACAGAACTGCGTGGGGGTAAAATTCCAAAACTCTGCTTGGTTTTCATTGCCGTTTCCTTTATAATTTCGCTCAAGGTCATCGGACCGAAAAATACGTTCTTATACGATGCCATCCAAAATCAAATAGTGAAAAAGATCGCCTTAAGGTGCAAAAGGCGATCTTTTTCAATCCCTCCAATTACTTAATGGGAAATTTAGCTTGAAAATAGGTGACATGTTATTTTCGATGCTGCCAGAATTCTAAAAAATGTTATAATTTTTCCGTTTTTGAAGTTTAAAATTGCGAAGAATTGTTCATATATTTGGATGGCTGACAAACAAATCACAAATAATAATTTTTTTTTAGATTTTTGATGACATAGAAAACGACCTGTCATCTAATTTCAAGGTAATTTTCCATTACTTATATAGCCCCTTAATAGTATGCACTACTATTAAATGGAGACTGCACGATTGTCATACTACATGCAAGGTATCAGGACTACTGTTTGGATTTCTTTGAATTGCAGGTACGCGATTGTTTTCGGATAAAAATTTGTGGTATCGCGTGATATGCGCATGTCTGTCAGCCATGGTACTCATCTTCAATAAAAAATTCAGTGTTGTCCTTTCCCCAAATGCAGTCCTCTTGCTGCATTGTAAAGTGTTTTGAATGACCAGCAGTAGTATGTCTCGTATGTTTCACCTCTAGGTTGAATGATCCCGGAAGTGACATGTCACGTGACTCAGTGGCGCCATGTGTTGCCATGGTAACCTGCGTTAGTGGCCATGTTGTGACCTCATCCCCATAGTGATGCGTGATGTTAGTGCGCATGGGCAGCGAGTGTTAGGGTGATATGTGTTTCCGTCCATTTTGTATACTGGAGGCCAGGGTGATATGTGTTTCCGTCCATTTTGTATACTGGAGGCCACCATCTTGGATACTGTGGTAGCACATGGTTGCTATGTGACCCAAAAGCCTACAACAGGACGGGGTATGTTCGGAGGGTGTATTCCTTTGAACAGGAGTAATTTCCATTTTCGTAGAATTACCGCAAACAACTCTGCAATCCCTCCAAATCACCAAAATCCACCCAAAATCCTTTTTAGGACCGCCATACATTGGTACTTAGAGCCCCCCTCGGTAACGAGGTGGCCATTTGGATTATAGCCAACTGATAGACAGCCTCTATGAAAGCCTATTTGATTCCTAAAGCCAAGAACCTATCAAGTAGTTGTTGATAAGTCATTGCTCGAATGACTCGAACCCCATCAAGCAAATAAGCTATCGAGCAATTGCTCGTTCAAGTTACTCACACATAAGAGTCTTAGCCTCATTTTGGTATTTGAGGATACCTATGACCTGGTATTGTATTATTTGAGGATACCTATCGAGGATACCTTCTGGAGAATCCATTTTTTGTCGTATGAGCCATGAAAAAATCCCTCAATGAGGTCTAATTTACCATCCCTCTTTGCCTCATTTCGGTATTTAAGGAAACCTATGACCTGGTATTGTATTATTTGAGGATACATATCGAGGATACCTTCTGGAGAATCCCTTTTTTGTCGTATGAGGCCATGAGGGCCATGAGAAAAGCCCTCAATGAAGTCTAATTTACTATCCCTCGTATCCTTATTTCATTTGAGGCCATGAGGACATTGACGAAATCCCTCAATGAGGTCTAATTTACTATCCCTCTTAGCCTCATCTCGGTATTTAACAGCCATATCCTGTAACACCCCAATTTCAGCACCCCTTTTTGGAAAACATCTGGCCTTCGGCGCCTCTTTTTAGTCATAAGAGGCCATGAGGGCTATGAGAAAAGCCCTCAATGAGGTCTAATTTACTATCCCTCGTAGCCTCATTTCGTTTGAGGCCATGAGGGCCATGAAAAAAATCCCTCAATGAGGTCTAATTTACTATCCCTCTTAGCCTCATTTTGGTATTTAAGGATACCTATGACCCAGCTCCTATACAGCTCCTATAACAGTAGTTGTACCAACTGCTTCCATTTTATCTCCAAAGCTCCAAGGCCACTACTTGTCTATGGTCTATTTGTCCTGTCATTAGCATCTACAGCAGTCTTGTGCCATTGCAGCCTTGTACCAGTACTATTGGCTATACTATCATCCATTAATATTGACTTGTAACACTACTTCCTAGCTATACCTTCTCTCAAGCCTTCAAAATGTCCAATCTGATTGCTTCATTTCCCCTGTATAACATGTATACATATAGACAGGCTATATAAGGAATTCCGTAATTGGGATTCCTAGCCGGTTCTGTAAAGTTGGATTCCGTGTGACACTTACTGCCAGTATTTCTTTCTCACAACAGTCCCCAATGTAACAGTTATAAATCATACAACAGCAACATAAATTGTTACAAAATGTTCCAAATTTTGCTGCAAAAATGTGTAAGTTTAGGCTTTAAAAAATGTTTTGATTCTCAGGCAATCGCTCCTTGACTTTAAACCCCCTCATTGGGCATTTTTATTGCCTTTCAGTGTCTCCCAATATTAGTACAAACTCAGGGAGACCCAGAACTTTTTACAGTTTTTTGATTGATGCATATTTATTTAGTTGCGTCTCCAATATGTTTGCCTCGTTACAATTTTTGTGAGAGTGCCTTTACACTCTACTATAAATTGTAATGAGGCAAATCCTCAAAGATTAAATACTTTTACTTCAACGATAATATGAAGAGCATCGAAAGAATATGAAGCCTTTGAATTGCGGTACTTACAGTTTGTTTTTAAAGGAATGTTTTATTTGGAAAAAAATTGCCTGAGAATCAATTAATTTATTTTGTGTGGCCTAAATCTCCATTTTTGTAATAAATGCATACAAACAATAATGCCTTTGCTTGCTTTGTTGTGTCCTTGGAATGTTGAGGAGCTGACAGTTGCTCGTTGATGCTCGATGGTTCTCTCCGGGTACTCCGGCTTCCTCCACCCGTAAAACTCACGGTCACGATTAGTCATTGTGTGTAAGTATGTAACCTTAAACACCAATAAATAAATGTATCCATATGGCACAAGTGCTATATCGATTAAAACATTCACATGTGTGTTTCTAGTTCTGTGTTTATTACATGCCTTCACGTCTTCAAAAAACATTTATTAGAAGGACACTCAGCAATTCATTTGACAACTATCAACCAAAACAACACATTTTATCGCCAACCAAATTTGCGAGGGGACGATGTTCAGCTATCGCTAGCGATTCAAATTGTAATTGCATTGCATGATTTGTTCAAAATTCTAGTGAAATTTCGCTTCTATTCTAAAATACTCCGTCAACGATTTCTGGTCTGTACATATGTGCGGAACAGATTTTCTTTTTCCGCATGGTTTAGTGTTGCTGTAGACGGGGATTACATAGAACAGGCTTGTAATAAACCCTGGTACACAATGCAAATGTGCATCTAAACGGGCAATCAGGATTAAGTCTTGTTCAAGGACACAACACCGTTACTGCTGGTCAGGATCATACCATCGACCTCCCTGTTTTAAGTCCAATTTTCTAACCAGTGAGTCGCCACGCCCCCTGTACTCGGTTTATTTTATGTGACATTCTGCATAAGTAGATCAATATCAGATTGTCAAGATGTTGATAATTTCTAACCCGTCACCCAATAGTGTGCGCCATTTAACTGTCATTTCCTTACTCTATCTTATGGTGTTGTAGTTTTAGGAGTTCCTTGCGAATGAATATACCTAACCTTTTGCATAATATTTATAGTGTTATACATGTCCCATTTAATTAGATATTTCAACTGAATATTAACAGACAATCTTATCAGACAGATAAATGTCTTAACTGGTGAAATATTTCCTTCAGGGAAAAATTTAGCTGAATTGGCGATGTCCCATTGACAAAAATCAGGCTTCCCCATACTTTTATGGGCAAACTGGGTAAGGACTAAAAGCTTATAGAATTGTTTTAATCGTTCGATATGAAGGGTAACAAAAATTCTGTAAGTAGTTAAGTACTGTGAGAGAAGTAAACTCAAGGATGACATATGGAGACGATGAAAGGATCATTAAGTTCCGTTCTTTGTGTTTTTATTTCAACCTAACATTCCTTTTGTCAAAAATATCATTAATATATACTTGTTATGCATTTTATTTTTTCGTTTTTGTTAACTCAAATTTCGGTCACATCTGATATTGACTCATATATTTTCAAATTAACCATTCAGTGTATTCACTTTTTTTAGTTTTTATCTGCAAAACCTAGATTATGACCCCCTCATAGGAACGAGGTCATTGAGCTTTTAAGATGTCATAAGCTATATTTTTGGGAGGGGATCAACGATGAAAAGTTTCAATTGTTTTGGATTTTTTTTCCCTATAAGAGACACAGAGGACGTGATAACAATTAAATTTGTGAAAGAAATTGTCATAAATTTAGTAATAACATTTCTACAATTCAGATCCAATAGAATGGAACACCTTGGAAAAGCTGCAAGCATTACTGATGCAACAGTCATCCAACTTGCCACGGCACATCGATTTAAACAAGAATGGTGGAATGGAGGAAGCTGTCAGTTAAGCTGTTGGGAGGATCTAAATATTTTAACTGCTCCTTGCCATTGACTTTGTTGTCTTGTACAAGTCTGGATTTAACTAACCTCAGATATTTGTTGTGAAAACAGATATAAATACTTAACAGAAGCCTTTCGTGGAGATGATACTGGTCTCTCGCCAAATGCTAGTAAAGTGGAATTAACAGGCTGGTGACCAAAATAAAGCAGAACATTTAAAACTCAAGGTAGCAGCTTTGGGTGAAAGATCAAAACGGTTACCAAGTTGGAGCCTCTACAGCTTTTCATTGACGTGTACGATGTAATTGGAGAACTCCAGGAACACTTTGCTTCTGAAAAATGTCTTTCTCCAGGTGAGTAATGTCATTAGTTTTAAGTTTTTAGGAAAATGATGATGCTAGAGGTCCTGAGTTAGATCCCCATCGGGGACGACCAGCATTGTGTCATGAGCAAGGCACTTTATCCTGGTTGCCTACATGGGGGCACGATGACGCTGTATACTTAGGCATACTGCATGTTGATGGTGCACATCTCTTCAACTGCTGTAACCCTGCTTGAGCAGAGCTTGAACAGAGTTAGAATGTTGAGGAGCTGACAGTTGATCGTCGATGCTCGGTGGTTCTCTCTGGGTACTACGGCTTCCTCCACCCGTAAAACTGCCACTGTCACATTTAGCCATTGTGCATAAGTCTGTGACCTTAAACACCAATAAATAAATATTAGGAATATGATTAGTAAAACTCAAGTGGTTGTACACCTTACAAAATAGTTCTTTCCCCGCTGGGTACATCTTTGCTCTCTTGTCACTTTCCTCTTTGAATGCGACCACAGGTATCACTGTTAGTGTGATGTTTATTGACTGTTTTGACATTTTACGTTACCACCTGGATTGAGGAGAGCCCGGTAACTCATTGGTAAGAGCATTGGACTTTAAACCGAAAAGTCGATGGTTCAATCTTGACCAATGGTAACCATGTTATATGCTTGGGCAATACACTTAATTCTGATTGCACACATGGGGCACGGTAACGCTGTGTACAAATGCGGACTGTACATTGATCGCGCACTTGTCTTCAGCTTCAACCCCTGCTAACTCTGTGCAGCGTTAGTACATTGAAGATCCGACGATTGCTCCACGTTGCACAGTGGCAATCCTGCCCCCCTCTACCTCCTCCCCCTCCCCCCCCCCCCCCCCCTGTTAGATCTGATCTTGGCTGTTGAAAGTGTCGTTTAAACTTGATAAACAAACAAACCTGGTTTGAAATGTCTTGTGGGCAACTCTCGGTATTCTAAGTTCTCCTCCTGGATGAAAATAGAAGTAAATTTTATATCCATACCGGTATGTTATAGGCTAAAAATGTGCAAGAGTTCTGCTTCCATCTTTATTAAGTTTAAATGTAGGTTAATCCTTTCAACACGTTACTTGTATTTTTGGTGTGAAGTGAAATTGATCATCTATTGGCAAACAACAAAACAATTGATGGAGAGAGTGGTGGAAGAGTGTGCTGGTCTCTTGTGCCAGAATACCCGGGATCAACCCTCTCTCCGGAAAATTCTCAGGTGTCCGAATCCTTTCTAGTAGCATCATTTGTAGCATACTATCGGGTGGGGTGGGGGGGGGGGGGGGGGGGGCTGGCGTCCTCTGTGCAAAGAGATACACTCTGAACGATAAAGACTCTTCGTAGTATTCGAGAAGAGTGAAGCCTCGAACTTACTGCTACGAAGATGATGCATAACATGACTGCCAATCCTTATAAAATATTAAGCTTAAAACAAAAACAATCGGTAAACTGAATGAGGATCAGTAATAGAGGAGACCGACGACAATTGTAACACGAGTCAATTGTAACATGATTGATATCTGCTTCAGTTTGAGAGGAGCTCGAGATGCACCCTCTCTGGTAAGTGGAGACAATGTCGTGTGATACTCTACCGGACCGTTGCCCGATTAAAAACCTTATGACTTTTTGAGAAGGAAAAAATGTTTTTTCAACCTGTCCAGTAAATTTTGGTACTTTTTTAAGAAACGTGATGGCCACCAGAAAGGCTTATAATAATAAAGGTTGAATTTCACTTTCGAAACATTATAGATTTCTCTTTCAAATGGGAGCATGTGTTTTAAATATATTTTTCCTGTAAATATTCTGCAAACGTTTTCGTTAGTTGATCCTGCATTGGGGTCGCTTGTAACTAACACCACGGGGACAGATGTAACATATTACGACCTACTCTCTGGCTGTTAAATTGGTGTTGACTTTATATGGGCAATACACAGATAGACATGTACCACGAGAGGCACGGACACATAGTGTACACAACACTAGTAGACCTACTTTGTTTTTAGCTCACCTGACTGAAAGTCAGGGTGAGCTTTTCTTATCATTCTCCGTCCATCGTCCGTTCGTCCATCGTCCTGCGTGAAGGTGGTGTTTGAGCCTCTTTCTCCTAAACCACTGGCCACATTTTAATTAAATTTCATGTAAGTAGTGGTTATATAGAGGCATTTGGGCTTTTCTTCAAATTGGATTTCTGCTCCTATTGCAGAGTGGGGTGGGGCCAAAATGCACAAAATTTTTAAAAATCTTCTCATGAACCAGCCATAGCAGAGACTTGATATTTGGTATGCAGCTTCCATTTGAGGTGTAGACTCAAGTTTGTTCAAGAGAAGTTTGACGGGCAATATTTACCTTTGTTCTGGGAGGGGCAAGAATTTTTGCCCCGCCCAAAATTTCTATATTCTGAACCCAGAGGCCGATTTGAACCAAATTTAATATGAGGTATTATTGGGTTATAAGTACTTGATTTATGCCAAAAACTTTTTTCCTGCATCCCTGTGGGAACCGCAGGAGATAAAAATAGAAAAAAATTAAAATGCCCATATCTCCAAAACTGCACGGCACTGAGAATTTTTATTTAGTGTGAAGCTTCCTTAGAACCAACAGAAAGGATTGGTAAAAAAAAAAAAATTGCCATCGGTTTTATCATAGGGTACAGTTTCGGGACTTTGAAAAGTGCTGAGTCAGCACTTTTTAACACTGTAGGCAATGGGAAGAACATTAAAAAATCTTCTTCTCCAGATCCAGCAGGCAGAATCTTTTGATATTTGGTATGCAACATTGTAGGGTGGATCTGATTTAACAGGCCTGGCATTCTGAAAAATGCAGGAGGGCAAAAAATCGCTCTCCTCAATCAGCTTAGGAGAGCAATTAGCTTCACACAGCATTTTAAGTATCCAGTAGAACGAACTCATTGAAACTGAAACCAACAGACTACATCAGTGATTTTATTAACTTTAAGGTAAAGCGAAATCTCTTAGACATCTAGATGTCTCACTCAACAACGAACACACACTTGACAAGACCTGTGTGTGTACCCAGATCTGTTGTCCAAGAAAGTCATACGCCTACCACTACCACCTTCAACCCCCCCAAGGGGGGTTGAAGGTGGTAGTGGTAGGCGTATGACTTTCTTGGACAACAGGTCTGCTTGAATCTACAGTCACATCCTGGTGCAAGTGCTTCAAGTGACAGGATAGTGGTAATGGTAGTATATTATAGTGTCAATATTCCTTGAATAATTACCCCTCAAACTGAGATGTCAGTTGTTGAACTTGAAACTGACAGAAAAAAAAATATTGCTGTGACCCATTTTGCTTCAAATGATTGCAACTGTGTTTGGGTATGGTTGCAGCCATTACCTTTTACCACTAAACCACTTTCAAAATGAAATTACGTGATGTTATGTGACTTCGAAGTTAAATTACATTTTTGCTTTACAACAAAAATTTAATGTGAGCATAATACATGTAATCTCAATCATCTCAGACCAAAATATTTAGGAGGGCAATTTTTCGCTCTCCTTAATTCTTTCAGGAGGGCAGTAAGGAGATCTAAAAAATCGCTCTCCTGAAATTGCCAAGCCTGATATAAGTTTGTTCAAACTGGCCTCCTGGGGTTCATATTTGGGCTCAGTATGGGATCCCGATTTCGAACTTAGTGCATTTCAGGCAAATTTCTTAAATAATCTTCTTCTCCAGATCCCGCAGGCAGAATCTTTTGATATATGGTATGCAACATTGTGAGGTGGATCTGATTCAAGTTTGTTCAAATCGGCCCCTGGATTCATATTTGGGCTCACTATAGAAGCTCGAATTTGAACTTAGTGCATTTCAGGCAAATTTCTTTAAAAATCTTCTTCTCCAGATCCAGCAGGCAGAATCTTTTGATATTTGGTATGCAACATTGTGGGGTGGATCTGATTCAAGTTTGTTCAAATCGGCACCCTGGATTCATATTTGGGCTCACCATAGAAGCCCGAATTCAAACTTAGTGCATTTCAGGCAAATTTCTCAAAATAATCTTCTTCTCCAGATCCAGCAGGCAGAATCTTTGATATTTGGTATGCAACATTGTGTGGTGGATCTGATTCAAGTTTGTTCAAATCGCTCCCTGGGTTTATATTTGGGCTCAGTAATAGGAGCTCAAATTTTGAACTTAGTGCATTTCAGGCAAATTTCTTTGAAAATCTTCTTCTCAAGATCCAGCAGGCAGAATCTTTTGATATTGGGTATGCCACCATTCTTGGGGGGGGGGGGGGGATTCAATTTTGTTCAAGCCAAGTCCTGGGTTCATAATTGGGCTCACTGTGGGAGCCTGAATTATAACTTAGTTCAAAATGGGGAATTTTCTTTAAAAATTCTTCTTCAGATCCAGCAGTCAGAATGTTTTGATATTTGGTATGCAGCATCCTTTGGGGGGGTGAGGATTCAAATTTGTTCAAGCCATGTCCCTAGGTCCATATTTGGGCTCACTGGGGAGCTTGAATCGTAACTTACTACTTTGAAAGTAGGTATGCTTGTTTGGGTGACCTCTAGGTGGGAGCTATCGATTTTTTTTCCATTTCTGTCGAATATTGTTGCTGCTGGCAACGTTCTTAGAACATAGTTTAATCAGAACCTCAATATTTCCCTTTGGCACACCCTACAGGGACACATTTATGATCGGATTGCTTTGAAATGTGGCATGCTTGTTTGGAGTTGCCTCTAGATGGGAGCTATTGATTTTCTTCCATTTCCATCAAAAAATGTTGCCGCTGGCAATGACATTTGAACTTAGTTTAGTCAGGCATCAATATATTCCTTTGGCATGCCCAACAGGGCACATTTATAATCGGATCGGTTTGAAACTGTATGCTTGTTTGGGGTTACCTCTAGATGGGAGCTATTGATTTTCTTCGATTTCCGTCAAAAAATGCCTACCCCTGGCAATGAACTTTGTGCAGTTATGCATCAATATTTCCCTTTTGGCACACCCTGCAGTGCACAGTTTTTACCAGATCACTTTGAAACTTGGTATGCTTGTTTGGGGTGAGCTCTAGATGGGAGCTATCGATTTTCTTCCATTTCCGTCGAAAAATGTTGCCGCTGGCAACGTTTTTAGAACTTAGTTTAGTCAGACCTCAATATTTCCCTTTGTCACACCCAACAGGGCACATTTATGATCGAATTGTTTTGAAACCTGGCTTGCTAGCTTGGGGTGACCTCTACATGGGAGCTATTGATTTTCTTCCATTTTCTGTCAAAAAATGTTGCCTCTGGCAACGACCTTTGAACTTAGTTTAGTCAGGGATCAACATATTCCTTTGGCACGCCCAACAGGGCACATTTATTATCAGGATGGTTTGAAACTTGGTATGTTTGTTTGGGGTTACCTCTAGATGAGAGTTATCGATTTTCTTCCATTTCCATCAAAAATAGTTGCCATTGGCATCGACCTCTGATGAACTTGATAAAAAACAGGGACCATCTTACACGGGCGCCAACGCGCCATTGGCGCTAAGAAGTTGGAAAGACTACAATTTGGCTCTAAAAAACAGACAAGTGGCACTAAATGACGCGCGGACAAACTGCCGGCTTCTGAAATTAACACAACTGAACTTGATCTGCATTATAAAGGTTCTAACAACTCGGACTTGGCATAAACAAACAATGCGATTGACAAGCATTAAATAGTTGCCTGATGCATTGAAACATTCATTATACGGTCTATCAATAATGTTACAATAACAACATTATTGTACCACAAGGGCGAATACAGGCATTGACGACTTGGTGTGCCCCCCTCCCCCCCCCCCCCCCCCCCCCCCAATTTTTTCCCGGGGATGGGTTGCGTATTGTGGATATCTGCATCGGATGCGAGCCTGGTCATCGCATCTTTTCGGATTAATATTCAAAATTTGGTTGACAGTGCACGCCGGCAAACTTGGGCCCAGGTACAGCACCCCCTTTGTTCAACTTGGCCCCCTGGGTTTATATTTGAGCTCAGTATAAGAGCCCAAATTTGAACTTAGTGCATTTCAGGCAAATTTCTTTGAAAATCTTCTTCTCAAGATCCAGCAGGCAGAATCTTTTGATATTGGGTATGCACCATGCTTAGGGGGGGGGAGGGGGGGGGGGGAGATTCAATTTTGTTCAAGCCAAGTCCCTGGGTTCATATTTGGGCTCACTGTGGGAGCCTGAATTATAACTTAGTTCAAAATGGGGAATTTGGTTGACAGTGCACGCCGGCAAACTTGGGCCCAGGTACAGCACCCCCTCCCCCTCCCCCCAACCCCCCCCCCCCCCCCCCCCCCCCCCCCCGATCCCCACAGTTTTTTGTAAAATCCTTAATCAGCCACTTAACCAACAAAGCGTTCGAGGCGGTATTGGGACGTAACAACTGCGGGAATGAACTCACCAGGCAGAAGCATAAAAGTATCTTATTGTAATGTTGGAAAGGATTCTGGTCTAAGGGAGGTAATCAAATTAGCTATCGAAGAAATTGACTTGTTTCATACAATGGAAATTTCTGACGGTGCTTCCACCTTAGGTGACGCCCCATATGTCTCGCCAAATTTAATTTGCTTTGTTCCAGTGCTGATTTTAAATAATAAATTTTAAATAATATAAGTGATCTCAGACTTTAGTATCATTTTTATTCAGTTTTGGTCATTGAAGTATTTAATGTCATGCTGGTCACCATTGCAGTGTCGTTACGCTGACAAGTCACAATAACCGAACAAACCTTTCACTTCAAGCGAAGTTTAATACGCCAGTATTGCAGTTATCGAGTAGCAAAAGCATTTAACAGAAAATACCCATCAAACGACGAGTCTAATACCGATTTTCTTGTCGACTGCTGCATAAAAAATAACCGGTAACGATTAGTCGACAAGTCCCAACACTTAAGTGATCCTGGGAAAGGCCCAGAATTGGATCACTATGGACTAAAGGTCCATTGCTAGTTTTGTGAGGCTTGGTAAACGGTAATCTATTGTCATTACTTTTTTTCCAGCCATTTTTCATTTTCATAAAATCACTTGAAATTTGACTCCTGATTTCTGCCATTTGACTCCTAAATTTCTTAATTGGCCCCTAGACTGGCCCCATCTTCTACTTCCCCAGGTCAGTCCCTGGTAAAAACTTAGTGCAGTTTAAGCATCAATATTTCCCTTTGACACACCCTGCAGGGCACATTTATGACTGGATCGCTTGCAAACTTGGTGTGCTTGTGTGGGGTGACATCTATATGGGAGCTGTCGATTTTCTTCCACTTCTGTCAAAAAATGTTGCTGACCTTTGAACTTAGTTTAGTCAGACCTCAATATTTCCCTTTAACACACCTTTCAGGGCACATTTATGACCGGATCACTTTGAAACTTGGTATGTGTGTTCGGGATGACCTCGAGATGTGAGCTATTGTTTTTTTAGCTCAACTTTGGCGAAGCCAAATTTGAGCTTATGCCATGGCCCGTCGTCCGTCTGTCCGTCCACAATTGGATACGGCTCGGGCTAGAGGGCGTATTTATGAACCGATCTTTACGAAACTTCTTGGGTACCTCTGTTATGACTGTGGGACGAGAACGAGTGTTTTTGGGTGCGGTCCAAAATTCAAGATGGCTGCCAGCCACCATTTTGTACCGACGATGCAGAAATCTGTTTTTTGTACAGAACTTCCATATGAAAGCTATGATTTGAATAATTTTTTGTATGAATGTTTAGTACCATGGGATACATCACATATAATACATGTTTTTTTCTCGTGCGTAAATTATGCAAATTAGACTGACTTTGATGTTTTTTGGTGTTACTTTCAGCACTGTAAGTGCAAATGCCAATACGGCTCGGGCTAGAGGCCGTATTTATGAACCGATCTTTACGAAACTCCTTGGGTACCTTTGTTATCACTGGGGGACGAGAACGAGGGTTTTGGGGTCCGGTCTGAAATTCAAGATGGCCGATGGCAGCCATTTTGTACGAAATTTGGTGCAATCAGATTTTTGCACAGAACTTCCATATGAAAGCGCTGATTTGAATAATTTTTTGTGTGAATGTTTAGTACCATGGGATACATAACATATAATACGGGTTTTTTTCTTGTGCAGAAATTATGCAAATTAGATGAACTTTGATTTTTTCAGTGTTACTTACGCACAGTAAGTACACATGTCAATACGGCTTGGGCTAGAGTCTATATTTATGAACTGATCTTCACGAAACGTCTTGGGTACCTTTGTTCTCACCTTGGGACGAGAACGAGTGTTTCTGGATGCGGTCCAAAATTCAAGATGGCTGCCAGTGGCCATTTTGTACCGAAATTAGGTCTAATCAGTTTTTTGTACACAACTTCTATACAGCTCAGGCTAGAGGCTGTATTTATGAACCGATCTTTACGAAACTTCTTGGGTACCTTTGTTATCACCGTGGGATGAGAACGAGTGTTTTCGGGTGTGGTCCAAAATTCAAGATGGCCACCAGCAGCCATTTTGTACCAAAATTAGTGCAATCAGTCTTTTGTACAGAACTTCTGTATGAAATTTCTGATTTGAATAAATTTTTGTATGAATGTTTAGTAACATGGAATACACCACATATAGTACGGGTTTTTTTCTCGTGCAGAAATTATGCAAATTAGATGAACTTTGATTTATTCAGTGCTACTTATACACTGTAAGTGCACATGTCAATACGGCTCGGGCTAGAGGCTGTATTTATGAACCGATCTTCACAAAACTTCTTGGGTACCTTTTTTGGTATCACCTTGGGACGAGAACGAGTCTTTCTGGGTGCGGTCCAAAATTCAAGATAGCTGCCAGTGGCCATTTTGTACCGAAATTAGGTCCAATCAGTTTTTTGTCACAACTTCTACACAGCTCATATTTGTGAACTGATCTTCACGAAACTTCTTGGGTACCTTTGTTTTCACCTTGGACAGGAATGAGTGTGTTTTGGGGTGCCTTTGTTATCACTGTGCTATGAGAACAAATATTTTGGGGTTCAGTCAGACCCACTCTGGGACTCAAAGATTTTTTTCTAGTTTAGCATCTGACTGTCACCCACCTTTACAATACTTTACCTATACATTTGTTACAGGCAATGGTCAGTATTTATGTACAGACCGTTACAATACTTTATATGTACCTTTGTTATCAGGTCATTACCTAGATGTTTGTCATTGCTGTGTCACATACTATTCATGTACATGTCTTTGTCTTGACAAGTTGAGCTACAGTGTCATTGACACTTTCATTTCAATTCCATAAAAAAATATTGTCGTTATCAACAACCTTTGAACTTACTGCATTTGTGCATCAACTTATCCCTTTTGCACTCTCTGCAGGGTATATTTATACCACCCGCTTCAAAGAAGTGGGCGCTATATAGGAATCGCCCTGTACGTCCGTCCGTCCGTACGTATGTCCGTCTGTCCGTACGTACGTCTTTCCGTCCGAACAAATTCTTGTGTGGGCAACTCCTCCTACATTAAAGAACTGATTTTGAAGAAACCTTTCAAACATCATCACTACTAAGTGAACATGCGCATATTCCAAAATTTTTGAGCTGCGACAATTTTAACCAGGTTATCTCTCTTGAACTTTGATTTAATATGGGTTTCTACATGAAATTCTTGTGTGCGCAACTCCTCCTACATTTATCAGTCAATTTGGACAAAACTTTTCAGACATCATCACTACTAAGTGAACATGCGCATATTCCAAGATTTTTGATCTGCGACAATTTTAATTTTAAACTGGTGTCATCTTAAGATTTAACATAGGTACAAAATCAGGAAATGGCAATAATTCACTCTGCAACAAATATTGATTATGGATGACTTACTTAAGCACGCTAGCCTATGCCAAGATTAGGCTATAATTGCAACTAATTAGACCCCCACCCTCAGAGGGGGTTATAGGAACCCTCTTGTCCGTCCGTCCATCCATCTGTCTTGAAATTCAATCAGTAATTGCTTGTAAAGTACTTGGTTGTGTGACTTGATATTTGGTTTGCAAGTATATCCTATTGCTGTATACTCATAGTGAAATGCAGGTGTTCTGTGAGATTTTATTGCCAGAGTACTTTCCGTTATGAACGTAGAATTTGTCCGCCTTGAAATTAATTCATGAATAACTTGTAGAGTACTCAATGGAATGACTTCATATTTGGTGTGCTAGTCTATCAAATTTATGTCTACCCACAGTACAAGGGGAGCTGTTATGCAGTGTATTATTGTAGGAGTTATTGCATTTTTATACCACCCGCAAACAAAGTTTGGGGGTGTGGGGGGGGGGGGGGGGGGGGTTATATAGGAATCACTCTGTCCATCTGTCCGTCCATCTGTCCATCCTTATAAGTGCAACTCCTCCTAAACCGTTTGAAGAATTTTCATGAAACTTAACACGATGGAAGAACTCCATATGAAGATGTGCATGACGCAATATAATTCTGTTCTGACAGGTGCAGGGGTATGAGCTTTGTGAGCTTGCTCACAGTACCTCTAGTTATGAATTTCCATTAAAAAAAAACAAAAACAAAAAGCATTGCCACAAGCAATGACCTTCAAATTTAGTGCCTTTATGCATTAACATCTTCCTTTGGCATGCCTCAGAGGGCACATTCATTATCAGGTAGTTTTGAAACTTTGTATGGGAGCTGTCGATTTTCTTCTATTTCTGTTAAAAAATATTGCCACTGACCTCTGAACTTAGGTTAGTGAGACCTCAGAATTTCCCTTTAACACACCCTTCAGGGCACATTTATGATCGAATCACTTTAAAACTTGGTATGTGTGTTTGGGGTGGCCTCTAGATGTGAGCTATTGCTTTTTTTCATCTCCATAAAAAATTACTGTCGTTATCACCAGCGTTTGAACTTACTGCATTTGTGCATCAACTTATCCCTTTTGCACTCTCTGCAGGGTATATTTATGAATTTCCATAACACCTCCCCCCCCCCCCCCCCCAAAAAAAAAAACAAAAAAACAAAAACCCATTGCCACAAGCAATGACCTTCTACGTCGTGCATTTGTGCATTAACATCTTTCTTTGACATGCCTCAGAAGGCACATTCATTATCAGGTTGTTTTGAAACTTTGTATGCTTATACAGGGTGACAAAGATAGGAGCTATTGATTTTCTTTTCATTTCCATCAAAAACTGTTACTGTTAGCAACAATCTTTGAATTTATTGCATTTGTGGATCAGCATTCTTCTTTGACAATGCTGCAGGCCACATTTATCATAGGATTGTTTTGGAACTTGGTGTTCTCATTTGGCAAGACCTTTAGATAAGAGCTATTGATTATCATTCATTTCTGTGAAAAAAAAGTTGCCATTTACAATAACCTCTGAACATACTGCATTTGTGTATCAACATTCTTCCTTTAGCCAGTCTTACAGTTTACATTTAAAAATGCATGGATGACTCTGACGTTTTGCACACACAATGCTGTTATGTTGAAATTTCACCAAATAACATTGGTACCAATGATATTCAATTTTGCCATTTCATTTATAACTTACCAAGTTCAAGTTTGTCAAGTTGAGCTACAGTGTCATTGACACTTTCATTTTTAGCTCACCTGGCCTAAAAGGCCATGTGAGCTTTTCTCATCACTTGGCATCTGTCGTCGTCCGTCGTCTGGCGTCCGACATCCATTAACTTTTCACATTTTCATCTTCTTCTCTGTAACGGCTGAGCCAGTGTGAACCAAACTTGGCAGGAGTGGTGTATGGGAGGTCTTCTACAAACGATCTTCATTTTGTTCCTGTCGGATGAAAAACATGACTACCAGAGGCATTCTTTGACTCTGGTTTGTGGATTTTCAAAAATCTTCTCCTCTGAAACTGCCAGGCCAAATGTTTTGAAACTTCACATAAATGATGACTGGGACCCCCCTACCAACGATCCTCATTTAATGTTGATTGGGTTACAAACATGGCTGCAATTGTGGCTTATAGTTAATGTACAAACCCTGTGGGAAATCACATTTTCCTCTTCTTCTCTAGAAAAACTGAGGCGACATGAAAACAAACCTGGCAGCGATAGTCTATGGAAGGTCCTATGGGCGAAATGTTTTGACACTTCACATAAATGATGACTGGGACCCCATTTACCAACGATCCTCATTTAATGTTGATCGGGATGCAAACATGGCCACAATTACAGCTTATAGTTACCATAGAAACCCTATGGGAAATCACATTTTCATCATCTTCTCCGGAACTACTGATCCGACGTGAACCAAACCTGGCAGGGATGGTCTATGGGAGGTCCTCTAAAAAAGATCCTCATTTTGTACCCATGGGTTGAAAAACATGGCCGCCAGAGGCATTCTTTGATTCTGATAGGTGGATTTTCAAAAATCTTCTTCTCTGAAACTGTCAGGCCAAATGTTTTGATACTTCACATAAGTGATGACTCGGACCCTCTCTACCAACAATCCTCATTTAATGTTGATCGGGTTGTAAACATGGCCACAATTGTGGCTTATAGTTACTATAGAAACCCTATGGGAAATCACATTTTCATCTTCTCTGAAACTATTGAGCTGTGTGAGCGAAACTTCGCAGGAATGGTCTATGAGAGGATGGAAATATGTGGCCACCAGAGGCTATATTCTAATGCTTAACCCAATGCCTCTCCTGTCTGCATGAAGATCGGTACTGTCAGCAAAAATACTTGTTTTTTGAGAATCTGGTAAGGGTTGGTTCCAGTTTTCTCCACTGAGAACTGAAGGAAAAAAACCCCAAAAATATTGTGTATACAGTACAAATCAAAATAAGCTGTAGCATAACTGCAATAAACTAAGTAAACTGCTGCTGCTGCCCTGACAAGATCAGAATCTGACATTTTCTGGAAAGCTATCAGTGAGAGCTTTCCAGAAAATGATGTCCATAACATGTCTGGTCTTATCAGTGTAGGAAGAGAAAAAGATAGTTTATAGGATTATCCTACAACTTATTTTGACTTAACTGTAAACCATTGCAACTGCACATGAATGCTGATATATGCTCATTACTCATGTTACTTATCAGAAAATCTTGATTGTTGACAGGTGTTTGGAGAAACAGGAGAAGGTTTTATGTGTACCCATACTATGTATGGTACACATAATGCCGGCATCCGGGGTGACCATCCGTCGTTCGTCCATCCTTTGTCTGTCTGGCGTTCGTATCCATTTCTTTCGCATTCGATAACTTGAAAAATATTGCTTGGATTGTCAAGTTACTTTATATTTGTATTCAGGTTACTGATGTGCCGAGCTGTATAGTTTTTGGTGTAAATCTAATGATTTGATTCCGAGATATTAACCCTTTATCCTTCAAATTGAAAATTCCTCCAATCCCTTTGGCATTCGATAACTTGAAAAATATTACTTAGATTGTCAAGTTACTTTATATTTGTGTTCAGGTTACTGATGTGCTGAGCTGTATAGTTTTTGGTGTAAATCTGTTATTTTGATCTTGAGATATTAACCCTTTATCCTTCAAATTGAAACTTCCTCCAATCCCTTTGACATTCAATAACTTGAAAAATATTGCTTGGATTGTCATGTTACTTTATATTTGTGTTCTGGTTACGGATGTGCCGAGCTGTATAGTTTTTGGTGTAAACCTGTTATTTTTATCCTGAGATATTAACCCTTTATCCTTCAAATTGAAAATTCCTCCAATCCCTTTGGCATTTGATAACTTGAAAAATTTTGCTTGGATTGTCAAGTTACTTTACAATTGTGTTCAGGTTACTGATGTGCTGAGCTGTATAGTTTTTGGTGTTAATCTGATAATTTGATCCGGAGATATTAACCCTTTATCCTTCAAATTGAAAATTCCTCTCTTTGGCATGAGATAACTCAAAAAATATCAATCCGATTGTCATGTTACTTTATATATTTATTCAGGGTACTGATGTGCTGTGCTGTATAGTTTTTTATGTAAATCTGATAATTTGATCTGGAGATATTAACCCTTTATCCATCAAATTAGACACTCTTCCAATCCATTTCTATATTTACCTATACCTTGTATGGTGTACATAATGTCGGCTTCCGTGGTGGCCCCCCACCCCCCACCCCCCCCCCCCCCCCTGTCATACAGCTTTCTACTAGATGCGCGTATGGGTACACATCTGACGATTTCATCGGCCTATTTTTGCTAACATTCTCTGGCAATCATGTCAGCTGAGATGACAGTAATTATTGTATATCTTTTAAGACTTGACAAAAATTGGAGTAATGTGTTTCCTGCAACCCTTTTACCTATCCAAAGCTATTTTGAAAAGAGAATACTGTCGGAAAAAAGTTGTTAATTTTTAAAAAATATTTAACCTTCTTTTACTGATTTTTTTGTTGAAAACAATTCATAAATGTGTGCATTTTCAAGAAAATCTTCTTTGAAACTACAAGGCCAAATGGTTTGAAAACTTAGTGTGACTGATGACTGTAACCCCCTCTACCAATGATCCTCATTTTAATCTTCATCGGGTTGCAATTATGGCTGCAATTGTGGCTTATAGTTACTATAGAAACCCTATAGGAAATCACATTTTCATCATCTTCACTGAAAGTACTGAGCCAATGTGAACCAGACTTGGCAGGCATTGTCTATGAGAGGTTCTCTACCACTGTTACTCATTTTATTCCTGTTGGGGGAAAGAACGTGGCTGCCAGAAGCATTCTTTGATTCTGATTGGTCAATTTTGAAAACTCTTCTCCTCTGAAACCACAGAGCCAAATGTTTTGAAACTTTGCATGGTTGATAACTGGGACACCTTCCACCAACGTTCCTCATTTTAATGTTGATCGTATTGCAAACATGGCCACAATTGCAGTTTATAGTTACTATAGAAAAAAACTATAGGAAATCACATTTTCATCTTCTCTCTGGAACTATTCAGCTGACATGAACCAAAACTTGACAAGAATGATCTATAGGAGGCCCTCTACAAACGATCCTCTTTTTGTTCCCGTTGGCAGGAAAATATGGCCACCAGAGACATTTTATGATTCTGTTTGATGGATTCAAATGTTTTGAAACTTTACGTGATTGAAGACTGGGACACCTACCAATGATCCTCATGTAATTTTGATGTAATGTTGTAAACATGGCCACAATTTCAGTTCATAGTTACCATGGAAAGGCTATGGGAAATCACATTTTTATATGTATTTCCAGGTGAGCGATTACAGGCTGTGTAGAGCCTCTAGTTTCTTTTGGTTTGTTTTTGGAGGGGTTTTGTCTTTTTTCTTCGTGGCATTTTGCCGCATGTTGCCACATTGGTGATTACTTGAACCATAAGGTGGTAAGTTGATAATCTGATTTATTTTCCTCTGTGCTGTTATGGATTAAAGTTTTCAGGATAAACCAAACCATGTCTCTTTTTGTTAAGCCATCATCAATACTGTTACTTCTTACCCCTGTCAGTGTTACAACTTGTCCTCTGAGTTCTGATGTGTTCTATGTGCCCACTGGCAAATAATGATTTTATAACATTTTAGCAAGAAGATCAAGTGAGTACAACATGCAGAAGTTCTCTTCCATTACCCTGTGATTACATGGTAATTTTGGAAAATGCAAGAAATGTTACAATTAACCCCGGTCTCCACTACTTTTATCCTGCAGTCCTGTTGTGTTTTAGAATTAAATTATCACTGAAACTCCCCCCACAAGTAAAAAGACATTCACATTTCCCAGTTGAATGTGGTGTATAATACAATTCCACATAGAACAACGTGGTAAAAAAGGTTAACACATTGTATTTTTGGCAAACCGAGTATTCAATTCTAAGCGACGTTATGTATAAACTCTGCCTTCAGTATGTTATTCATGGGTCTTTGACTACTGGAAGAATATGGTGTACCTAACGGCAGGTCTCTGATATGACAATATCTACAGATGTTTCGCATCTTGCAAATTTTGATAAAGCGTTATAGATGCGTAATACTATTCCATTGCAAAAATACATTTTTATATCCCTTGAACAAGTAATTCGCAGTACAAATTCACACCGTTGTTAAATATACCTCTTTTTGGTTGTAATGTTATATATTCTCAAGTTATCAAGCCAACAGTCTAATGGTTAGTCTTCGACGCTGTTATGGTCTGGAATGTGTTAAGAGATTATGTAATTTTGTTACTTTGCGCTACGTTCTATTCAGAAGCAAATGATACATGACATAGTCCTAACTCTTTCATTTCGCTATCCCTTGAGTTGTTTGGTCTATTCATGTGGACGCACACCCACTTCTGGAAGTGCCCATTGGCATGGAAAAAACTGAGTAAGTACACATAAAAAATGTACTCTCAAGGAGAACATGTTTCGGATTTTGATTTGCTCGCTACCCTTTCACTAACAAAATACTGGGGAACTGTAATGGTTGTTTGGTTACCACATGAATGGTTTAAAGTGTAGCAGTTGTCATAGGTTGGGACAGAGAGGTGGCCCTAAAAATAGAGTGATTGTCCATCGCAGGCGCCTGTAAATGTAGATGTATACTATCAAGTACCTTCTTGCACATGTGCAATTTTATTTTGTTGTGTATTCAAATTCTTAGAAACCATACACTTGGTAAAAAAGAATAAAGACTTGAACTGGAACCATCTAGCCCTGAATAGTCTTACGTCCGTACTTCTGTTTTTTAGCTATAATTTTGAAACTTATCATACTTAAGTATGGTTGAGAGATGACAGAAATTCTGTCACCAGGTGGTGCCAGTGGCGCCACTTACAGACAGATAACATAATGCTTTCTGATGAAAGGCTCCTAGGATATGTAATTTTGATTGTTTAAAGTGTGTTCATATGCTTAGGTAGGGTCTCTAGATGTGCATAAAGGTTTCGGATTTTTAGCACCACTTTTGTCGTTAGAGAATTGGTTTCCAGTGAAAGTCTTCTTAAATCTAGGGGGTTTTAATTTGAAATGTTGAAAGTGTATTTATATATTCAGGTAGGGTATCTAGATGTGCATTAATGTTTCAGATCTTTTATTCGGCCCCATGTGGCCTTTGTCATTAGAGAATTGGTTTTCGATGAAAGGTTCCTGGGGGTTTAATTCGAGCCATTGAAAGTATTTTCATATGTACAGGTAGGGTCTCGAGATGTGCATAAAGGTTTCGGATTTTTGAGTTGGCCCCATGTGGCACCCATAGTGCCACTTTTGTCGTTAGAGAATTGGTTTCTGGTGAAAAGCTCCGAGGGGTTTTAATTCGAAACTTGAAAGTGTGTTCATGTGTTTAGGTAGGGTCTCTAGTTGTGTATAAAGGTTTCAGATTTTTTTTTCGGGGGCCTCATTTGGTGTCCATTGCACCACTTTTGTTGTTGGAGAATCGGTTTCTGCAAAAGGCTCCAAGGGGTTTTAATTCGAAACGTTGAAAGTGTGTGCATATGTTCAGGTAGGGTTTCCAGATGTACATAAAGGTTTCTGATCTTTGATTTGGCCTCATGTGGTGCCTTCAGTGTCACTTTTATCGTTAGAGAATCGGTTTCTGGCGAGAGGCTCCTAAGTGGTTTTAATTTGAAAGGTTGGAAGTGTGTTCATATGTTAGGTAGGGTCTCTAGATGTGCATGAAAGTTTTGCATTTTTGATTTGGTCTCATGTGGCGCCTGTAGCACCACTTTTGTCATTAGAGAATTGGAGTCTGGCGAGAGGCTCCTTGTGGTTTTAATTTGAAATGTTGAAAGTGTGTTCATATGTTCAGGTAGGGTCTCTAGATGTGCATGAAAGTTTTGCATTCTTGATTTGGCCACATGTAGTGCCCGTAGCGCCACTTTTGTCATTAGAGAATAGGTTTCTGGTGAGAGGCTTCTGGTGGTTTTAATTAGAAACGTTGAAAGTGTGTTCATATGTTCCGGTGGGATGTCGAGATCTGTATAAAGGTTTGGGATTTTTTATTAGTTCCCAAGTGTTGACTGTAGTGTCACTTTGTCATCAGAGGATCGGTTTCCGGTGAAAGACTCCTGGGTGGTTTAACTCGAAACGTTGAAAGTGTGTTCATATGTTCAGGTAGGGTCTGTATATGCGCATAAAGATTTCGTATTTTTGATTTGCCCCCATGTGGCGTCTGTAGCACTACTTTTGTCGTTAGAGAATCATTTTCCAGCTAAAGGCTCCTAAGCGTTTTAATTCGAAACATTGAAAGTGTGTTCATATGTTCAATATGAATACTGAATGTTTAATATCAGACATTAAAACACTCAATATACTGTTTCCTTTCATCTAATTTAAGGTATATGTTTTGACAAGGTGTAAATAATAAAAAAAAATATTGATACTTACCGGGTATATAAATTACAAATCATAAGGTGTGCATAAGGGTGTTGGAATTTTGTATCCAGCCTTGTATAACTACAATCACACCATTTTCGTTGTTATAGAATCAGTTTTCGGCAAAAGACTTCAAAGGTGTGTTATTCTAAATGATTCAAGTGTTTTCATAAGTTATGATAGGATTCATAGATTTGCATGGAGGATTCTTAGTTGTATAAAGCCTATATTGCCCCAGTGATAACACATTGGTTGTTTGTGAATTGATTTGTGACCTTTGTGATGGCAAACTGAAAATGCGGGGATACACCATAGTGTGCTGTGAACACAAATGACACCAATTTAGTTTCAGTTGGTTGAAAAAAGCAAACGAGCGGTTCACTTTTTTGACCAACTGATATAATCCATCCCATTCAATGAAAGAAAAATCGATCAGCATTAATTTCTTCAGAAAAAGAGTAGGAAATGTTTCTCAATAGTATATCATGTACGGTGTACCCGGATGTCCCTCGTCAGGGGGACCTCGGAAGTAATGCCATGTGTCATGACCCAATGATGCCATGTTGTGTTGCCATGGTAGCCTGCATGAGCAGCCATGTTATGTCATTCCCATAGTGATATGTGGTGTTGGTGTGCATGCACAGAGCGTGTTGTTAGGGTGATTTGTGTTTCTGTCATCCATTTTGTACACTTTTGGTTCCACGGTAACACGTGGTTGCTATGAGCCCTGAAAGGCTTCCTAAAGAAAAAGGGTGTGTTTGATGGTATGTCCGATTGAATAGGAGTAAATCTAATTACCACAAACAACCTGACAACCCATAGAAATCACCCCAAAACACCAAAAACTACCGAAATGGACTTTATTTTGTATGGATCCCCCCACCACCGAATCCTTCTCTTCTCCAATAATAGGCGAGTTCCTTTATATAAAAGAGTCTGTATAATTATCCAAATTGACCTGACAAGTTTTACTAGTTAGGATTCTTTCCAAATACTCGTTTTTACTAAAGCCTATTCTCTCCATTTTTGGCCTATCCTGTCTATTTTATGTAATTCTGCCTTCCCCAGCTGTGTTTATGTACTAGTGCACAATGTGTACACATTACAGGTAGCACAAAGGCACATGCTGGATGTGCCGATATGTGCTTGTGTGCTTATGCACAATGTGCTCACATCACAAAGGCACATATGGATGTTTGGAGATCATTATGACATGGCAATGCATTATTTAAGGATACCCTTTGAGGATACCTTTTTGGAATACCTTTTATAGGATATCCTTTGCAGAATATATATCTGAAGATAGCTATGTTCCTAATATGGCCTTCTGGGCCACCCCCACAACCTTCACAGCTCCAAGGCCACCACTTCTCCATTGTCACCACCATATGTTGTGTAATCCAATACTATTGTATTCACCTTTAGTATGGTGTATTACCAACATTGCAGTCTTGTACCATTAAAGCCTTGTACTATAACTGTTGGATACCACTATTCTGTCCTATGTCTCAATCATTACTAACTTGTAGCAGTACTGTAAGCGTAGTAGCCACCCCTGGTCCTGTCTCGACATCTGCCACTGGCCAAATCTAGGCTCAATCAGATCACCCCCTTCACCCATGCTTATATCAGTCTCATTGCTACCTTTCTATTGAACTCAATCTTCATCACATGTCAGAAAACATGGAATAGATTTCTCACATTACGGAAAGAACCAGCCTAACATTTGCAGTATAAAATACCCTCTTGTTGGAGAACATGCTGTTGTCAGGATTGCCTCGATTCTCATGTCTGCTTCTCGTTATCATTTCTCTTCTCTCATTTTTTTTTAGCTCACCAAAGGGAGCTTAACTTATCACTTGCCGTCCGTCGGCGCCGTCCGCCGTCGTCGTGAACATTTTTCAAACGACTTCTCCTCTGAAACCACTGGTCGGATTTTCACGAAACTTGATGTGGATGTTCATTACTATATGGCAATTCATATTTGTTCAAATGAAATGGCCACGTCCCTTGGGGGCTCTGTATGGGGCATAACTCTGACAGCACCATATGAATTGTAGAAAAATTATTAAAAAATCTTCTTCTCCAGAACCAGCGGGCAGAATCATTTGATATTTGGTATACAGCATTATGGGTGGATCTGATTCAAGTTTGTTCAAATCGGCCCCCTGGATTCATAATTGGGCTCACTATAGAAGCCCAAATTCGAACTTAGTGCATTTCAGGCAAATTTCTTAAAAAATCTTCTTCTCAAGATCCAACAGGCAGAACCTTTTGATATTGGGTATGCAGCATGCTTAGGGGGTGAGATTCAGTCCCTGGGTTCATATTTGGGCTCACTGTGGTAGCCCGAATGATAACTTAGTTCAAAATGAGGAATTTTCTTTAAAAATCTTCTTCTTCAGATCCAGCAGTCGGAATGTTTTGATATTTGGTATGCAGCATCCTTAGGGGGGTGAGATTGAAGTTTGTTCAAACCATGTCCCTAGGTCCATATTTGAGCTCACCGTGGGAGCCTGAATGATAACTTAGTTCAAAATGAGGAATTTTCTTTAAAAATCTTCTTCAGATCCAGCAGTCAGAATGTTTTGATATTTGGTATGCAGCATCCTTAGGGGGGTGAGATTCAAGTTTGTTCAAACCATATCCCTAGGTCCATATTTGGGCTCACTGTGGGAGCTTGAATTGTAACTTAGTTCGAAATGTGGAATTTTCTTAAAAAATCTTCTTCTTCAGATCCAGCAGTTGGAATGTTTTGATATGTGGTGTGTAGCATCCTTAGGGGGGTGAGATTCAAGTTTGTTAAAGCCAAGTCCCTGGGTCCATATTTGGGCTCCTTGTGGGTGCATGAATTATAACTTGGTCAATATGAGAAATTGTTCTTTAAAAATCTTCTTCAGATCCAGCAGTCGGAATGTTTTGATATTTGGCATGCAGCATCCTTAGGGGGTGTGATTCAAGTTTGTTCAAGCCAAGTCCCTGGGTTCATATTTGGGCTCACTGTGGGAGCCCAAATGATAACTTAGTTCAAAATGAGGAATTTTCTTTAAAAAATCATCTTCTTCAGATCCAGCAGATGAATGCTTTTGATATTTGGTATGCAGGATCCTTAGGGGGGTAATATTCAAGTTTGTTCAAGCCATGTCTCTAGTTTCATAAAATTTGTCTCATGACTTCATTCCTTTGTAGTGTTGATGAACCATGTCTAACTGAATGTGACCCCAAATACTTCTTTGAACCACTTTGTTTGAATCATTTTGCCCGTTGAGCGATTAAGGCCCCTTGGGGCCTCTTGTTTCTTTTTTCTTTTCTTTTTCTCTTTTTTCTTGTTCATTTTTTTTAAAACGGGAATGACGGGAAGACAGCCACTAGTGGCTATGCCATCTCCCTGTGGTGCAATCATGTACTAGTGAATAATGTTACCTCTATGTATATTTTTGGTTTTGATTGTATGCATGTTGCACAACTGAATAAAATCAATCAATCAGTCTATACATTGTCTTGACCTAGTGCATGCTAGGGATATAAGAAATTGTATGTTGATTGTGCCGTGATGTGCTTCTTTCTTAGTACGGTACGTATTGTGCCACAGTGTGTGCACATGAGAGATAGCACATGGGTACATCTTGGATGTGCTGATATGTGCTTTTGTGCAAATGCACGATGCGACACATTGTGCATTAGCACATAGGCACATACGTGTATTTGCAGATACTTATGACATGGCAATGTATCATTTTGAAGAGGAAACCTGTTTAGGGGTACCTTTTGGGGATAATTATCGGGGGATATCTATTTGAAGATAGTTCTGTCTCTTAGTACCTGTTTGGCTCGGTTTTCTTGGCCACCCCAAAAGATTCATAGGTTTTAAAGCATCACTTCTGTATTGTCCACAGTCACCACCATCTGTCATGTGATCCAATAATATTATATTCATCAATACTGTAGTCTTCCATCACCCTTACGGCTTTGTACCACTATTATTGACTTGTAACACTACTTCACCTGACCCTGTCATGACTCTTCCTTCGGTCAGGTCTTTAATACTTGCAACCAGTCTCGTCCATTTATCTAAGCCTGTATCGATCTTTACATTCCCTTTACCAAGCGCACGCTAGGGTCCCTTACATATAACAAACCGTATGTACCGAGATGATAAACCCTGTAATGTGTACATAGTGTGACACAATGTGTATTGAAACATTAGCACATCTTTTCTTATATGTAAGGTACCCTAGCGGGCAATAGGTCAAGGAAATTTAATGATCAGTACAAGTTTGGCTGAATGAGGCAATTTGGTTGCAATTCGTCTCCTGATTTCCAATGTTTTCTTTTTGTCAGTTGGCACATAGAACACATTGGAACTCAGGGTGACAAACTGTTAAAGACCTGACAGAGGGTAAAGTCGAGACGGGGTCAACTATAGCTAGGAAAACACGGCATGAGAACAGTTTCCACCGGATAGGTTAATGGCAGATTTATAAATGACCTAGAATTTTGAAACTCTATTTTTTCCTTTCCAGAGGTAAAAATCATTCCTGACGAAAGCGATGATGATAAAATAACTGATGTTGGACAATGACCGGATAGAAGATAAATACTGATTACTGATAATGCAGGTATTGATATCTCTTGATGATGCTTTTCGACAAAAATTAATTCCTTCATTCAATAATAATTTGTATACATACCTTTTTAACTTTATCTTTTTTCTTTCCTGAAAATATTTTCAAATGCATTCTGGAGCCAATACTATTTCAATTAGTCATTTCCATAAATAGAAAATACAATTCTGAAAAATACAACTAAAAATTTTATAGTATTGACCCCTGGGGATTCTTCATCCATGGACACCTCTAAAACGGTCGTTTGCAACAGATTCCTGTTTCAGGAGGGGGTGGGGGGGGTTCCCTTTGGGGGGAGGGGCATTCATTGTTATTGATTTTCCTACTCAGTTAATCACCTGATACATTAAGAGTATTAAGAAAATAAACAGGCTCCAAACAAAAACGAACATCACGTTGGATTTGGGAATGTTTGCTTGTTGAAATGACTCTTCTTGCCATTCGCACCACATTTCTATGAGAGGGGCTGAGAGAATAGGAGAGAGAGGAATTTAACATTTTCCCCATCGGGCTGAAATGTTGTTTCGACCCCGATGGGGATGTTGGTAAATATGTAGCAAAAAATGTGAATTTTTATGCCCCCGATAGGGGGGCATCTTAAATCTGGGTTATCCGTCCGGAGTCATAACTCTATAATGTTTCAATGGATTTCCATGAAATTTTACACAAAGATCAATTGAAGGTCTGTTGCACAGCAGCACCATGCTCGAGTGACAAAGGTTACAGTCACAGGAATGGAAAAACTTAATTCTCTCACAAACTGTATTTGTCCGTCTGGGGCCATAATTCTATAATGCTTGGGTGGATTTCCACAAAATTTCATGCAAAGGTCAAAACCAATGGAAGATCTGTTCAACAGCAACACCATACTTGAGTGTCAAAGATGAAGGTTACAGGAATGAGAAAACTTAATTCTCTCACAGAATCAGATTATTCTTTCATCCCTAACAAATTCAAAACAAAATTTTTCATTCCAGTATTATAGGCCATTTGGCCATAGTTTGGGGGCATTGTTCTCAATATGGAGGTGCGTTAAATTTCTACGCATTTAAAGAGGTTGAAAACTTAACGATTAATCGACTAAGGAAATTACTAATTGATTATGCCACGAACAATCAATAGTCGAATATTTTTATACTGTACCAGTGACCCAGACATAGCTGGTGCTAACTCTTAAAATTCTAGGGTCAAACACAAATTTTGCCCCCTCAATCCCCAAAATTTGCATCTAAAACCAAAAGAAATCATGTCCTGAAGGTCCTCCATACTTTGCCCTCACTGCGCATGCGCAGTGTCAAGGACGTCCCGAAATTGGCGCCAATTATCATTCTTTGTTTGGCCCTTCATCAGTTCACATCTGACTGATATTTGTGCTTGTAAATCTCAGTTTAAATGATGCCAGACACATAAATATTAGAGAAATGGTGGATCTAAAGTGGATATAGAAGGAGGAGAGGAAAAATGAGTGACAGAAAATATTCAGGGCTGTAACTTAAAATTTTTTAATGAAATTATGTTAAGTTGCCTATTTTCGAGGCATGGGCCTGTTGTTGTCATTCTTGCTATTAAGTTTCACTGCTTGTTCACTGTTTCCTCTCTCCTTTTCCTTTAAGTCCCCCCTTGCTATTCTCCCATGCTTTGGCATATTTTTGAGTAATATTATTACTAAAATTTCTTGGGAGATTTAGCTAGGTAACAGAATGAATTCTGTTCTTTTCCCCATGTTTACGTTCTCACCCATGGGTGTTTAGGCATAGTGTTCTGCATCTACCATCTGATGTTCTGCAGTTTCTTCCCTGGAAGTCTCTGTTTTGCATCAGATAGTGTATTATTGGTAACTGATTTCGGGCCAGGGTTATCAGTGCCTGGAGTCATGTTTCTGGTGTTTATACACTTCTTGTTTACATTGGCAACAGTCTCTGTGTGAGGGGGATTTTTTGTCTTTGTACTAGTTTAATTCATTACAAGATACATTATTATTATTCGTAAGTGTTGCATTAATTTTTTAAAATATGTTTGAAATTTTTGTCCACACTTAGGCTTGGGATCCATTGGGGCTCAACATTACTTTTCCGAAACTTGGGCTTTGCTGAAAAAATATTTTTTCAAAATTTCTTTTTGATTTCAATTATTTTTTCTATGTTAATGGATCATGTTATTATGTATCTTTGTTTTCAGGGGTTCGTGCGAGTACTAGGACTTTTTGTATTCATTTCACTATGAAAGGATATTGTTCAAATTGTAATAAGAGGAAATCTTCCTCTGACTTTCATGATCATTGTATTAATTGTAGTCAGTGTATTCGCATTAACTCCTGTTCAGTATGTGAATATTGGGATGACAAACATTGGAAACATGTGTCATGGTATGTTGTTAGCGGGGAAAGGGCCATGCCGGTTCTTTCTCCGCAGGGTCACTCTAGTTTATCAGTCTCTATTTCAGAGGAACAAGAACAGGGTGATGTTTCCGTGATGTCTTCCAATAGTGTGCCTCCGTCGTCACAATTAAATGAAGAGCTAGCGGCAAAAGTGCTCATGGAGATATGCCAATTGCCTAAGAGGTCCCTAGTAGGATCGACGGCGTTGACGTCCGCTAGCTCGCCCGGTGTAGCGTCCATTCATTGAATGGTTCGGCAGCCGGGTTCGTCCATTGCGGTCCAGGAAGGAGATTTGGGTGATGCGAGCACTATAAATATTCAAGGTGCACACCCAGTGACGGCGGATAAGAGGAGAGAATGGAGGAACCCTAGTAGTCCGGTTCCTAGCTCGTCCAGGTCCATCCGCGCTGCGAGCGAGAGAGGCCCCTCTCTCGTACAACAACATCTGGAACCAGATGTTGTGGTACAAAATGTGTCGCATTCGGAGCATACGTCCGCCACTCGGGATGCTCCGTTATATAGACAGTCCGGAGAGACTGTGCAAAAGGCTTCCTCATCCTCTCAGCAGCGCACACGACCGCACCTTGGCTACTTGACCGAGGGTATCCAGCCAGCTTCGCCAATCACGGATTCCACGGCGACCAGGTCACGCCATCCGGTAGCCAGGAATAAGAGGCCTGTAAACTCCGGACGTTCGCATAAGAGAAATATGCAGGAGTCAGTTTACACGGAGCTTCCAGCGGCTAAGCAGCGTAAGACCGCTGCTCCACAGGCCTCAGTGACGGACGTACTATCCCAAATAGCACAAATTATCGCAGCATCCCAGCAAACGACGGAACCTATGTCGGATCAAGAATTATCCGACAACGCTGGGTCGGTACGCTCCGCCGAAGCATCGGGTACGGACGACCGAGAACATCATGAGGTCCGACAGGATGGCGAAAGGGATACCGAGGATTTGGAGCTATCCCTTTCGGAACAACATAAAGCCGCCGTAGATTTCATCTGGCATTACCTGCCACAAGTTGTTCCGTCGGGCCAGACGGCTGCGATGCCGGATAAGAGACTGATAGCGTCATTGGACACAGAATTCTTTGAGCGGTTCAGAGACATCGTCCCTGAGTTTCCGACACAGTCCAATAATGTCACAAGAACGTTCGAATTATTGAACGACGCTATCTATAAGCTTGCTTCCAAAACAGGCAAAGCTGGTTTCTTGTCCGCTAATGCTCTCAATCTGCCTTTCATCAATTCAAGGCATAAATTCGAAACGGCAGGACAGGGCATACCGAGAGTTCCTCTGCGTCTAGACGACGAGGCGGAAGACTTGGAATTGTCGTTACCGTCGTCTATGTCTATTCCAACCGCGACGTTGGAAATGGCAATAACGTCTAACAGAGCAAGCTTAGACGCTTTATCATATGCAGACCACCTTACTAAGGCGTTATCATTGCGTCTTCAAGGGAAAGAATTCCAGGATATACAGTCCTCATTAAGACTTCTTTCAAGGGCAGTAGCTTATTCCACGTATAACTCCGCCCTTTCAATGGCAAACCTGGAGTTGGTTAGATGTGACGCAGCCCTAGCTACATCCACGCGTGTGGATAGTAAGGTGAAGAACTCTCTCAGAGTCACTTCGGTCTCCGGAGAGCTTCTCCTCGACGGCAAGCTTTCAGCAATCTATGATAAGATAACTAAGAAAGCTTCGGATTCTCTGCTTTTTAAATCCGCTTCCAAAAAGTCGGATACTGCAGATAAGAGTAAGACAGGCACTTCTGGGACAAGTACGCCCAAGAGAAGTTCCTATAGAGGTTCTTATTCGTCCTCGAGGTCTTATTCTAGAGACCGTCAAGGCAGCGACTCACGTATGGGACGTTATTCGGGCCGAGACAACCGGTCTGACGTCCCGAGGTCGACGGGACGAGGTGCGGGTCGTGGAGTACGTAGTTTCTCCTTCCGCAGGCCTCGCAGGTCCAGGAGGTGATGGTTTGAACCTCTATCGTGTTCCGGTGGGCGGAAGGTTATCAAGTTTTACAGACGAGTGGGCGTCGATTACGGACGACCCCTGGGTCCGAGGGGTAATTTCGGAAGGACTAAGAATATCCTTCAAACGAAAGCCTCCATTAACTCGAAGTCCAAAATGGACTCAGCTTCCGTCAAATCCGCAGAAAAGAGATGCTCTTTTATCGGAAGTGCAGTCTCTTCTGGTGAAGAACGCAGTAGAGGTCGAAGAAGACCAGGAATCACCGGGTTTCTACAGCCATCTGTTTCTGGTTCCGAAACCAGACGGCTCATTCCGTCCAGTCATAGATCTGAGCTGGATAAACAAGTTGATCGTCGCTCCGAAGTTCTATATGGAGACGATTCGATCAGTCAGAGCGAGTATTGGGGTGAACGACTATGCTACAAGCATAGATCTCAAGGATGCGTACTTTCACGTCATGATACATCCGACATTCAGAAAGTTGTATATCAATATGCAGACCACCTTGCAGACCACCTTACTGAGTTGTATATCAATTCCGGGCGATGTGCTTCGGATTGAACCTAGCACCCTGGGCTCTCACTCGAATAATGAACTCGGTAATGATACATTTCCGAGCTCATTCGTCTGCGGTAACGTCGGCCTACCTGGACGACATTCTTCAGAGGTACGGCAACGAGTTAACGCTTCAGAACGATGTGCAGAATCTGCTTCTATTACTCCGACGTCTCGGTTTTATAATAAACGAGGAGAAGTCAGATCTGGTGCCGTCCAAGTCATTCACTCATCTGGGAATGAACTTCGAGACGCACAACAATTTCGTTTGTCTGCCGTTAACCAAAGTCACAGCGAGGGAGTTCATGAGACTGATAGTTCTGTGCGGAGCCGCTGCGGATCTCATTCCGATGGGGCGGTTGCGCACTCGTCCTCTCCAAATTTTCTTGACTCAGAATTGGAGTGTGAAGATTCATTCGCTCGATATAGACGTTCTCTTGTCAAATCAAGTGAAACAAGAGATTCAGACTTGGGCAAACATTCAGTGGTTGACTCGGGGAGTTCCACTGCAGTTGCCGGATCCGGGTTTTACGATTATGACGGATGCCAGTCAAACAGGTTGGGGTGCAACATTGATCCCAACGGATTTGAAGTGCCAGGGTCTTTGGGATTCGCAATTTCTAAGCAAGCACATAAACATCAAGGAAATGATGTCAATTTGGCTTGCATTACGTCATTGGATGAACATTATTCAGAAAGCACATGTCCAAATCCTGTCCGACAATACAACAGTAGTGGCGTATATCGGGAACCAGGGAGGCACTCATTCAGTTCCGTTATTCAATTTAACGGAAAGAATCCTTCTGTTTGTTCTAGAACACCAAGTTCTACTTTCAGTCCGTCATATTCCGGGTCGTCTGAATGTTTTAGCAGACTCCCTTTCACGGAAGGGTTGCTTGTTGCCGTCAGAATGGACTCTCAACAAACAGGTATTCAATCAGATTTGCTACCAATGGGAACGGCCAATGATAGACTTATTTGCGACACATCTCAACAATCAGTTGCAGACGTATGTGTCACCATGTCCGGATCCCCGAGCATATGCAGTAGACGCTCTATCGATCTCGTGGGATGGAATGATAGGATATGCGTATCCTCCAGCGCCGTTAATTCAGCAAATATTGCTAAAGATAAAACTATCTCAATGCAAAATTCTGTTGGTAACATCTCTGTCTCCACAGAGACCGTGGATAAATCTACTCAGGTGTCTGCTGTGGGACTTACCGCGAAAACTTCCTCCACGAGAGGATCTTCTTTCGCAGGGGAAATCGCGTCAACTTCATCACAACCCGCAAGGTCTCAACCTTCACGTATTTCTGTTGTGCGGTCCTTCTTGCACGGCAAGCATTTTACAGGACGAGCAGTGGACGCGATTTCTAACTGTGGGAGGACCTCCTCTTCGCTAAACTATGCGGCTAAGTGGAAGTGTAGGGATCATTCTGTTGATATTTTTGATCCCTCCATACCAGACATTGCAAACTTTCTAGTATACTTGTTTGACGAGATCAAACTGCAGCCTGTTACTGTTAAAGGTTATAGGTCTATGTTATCTGATACCTATGCACACCATGATAGTTTACAAATTGGATCTAATGTCTCTTTATCTAAATTAGTTAGAAACTTCTCGATAAATAGACCCAGAACTCTTAGATTAATTCCTAAATGAAATTTAGCTTGGGTTCTTCTTAAACTGAAAGAAAAGCCATTTGAGCCTCTTGGGACAGTAGATTTCAAATTCTTGTCTTATAAGACAGCATTTCTCTTAGCTTTCTCTTCTGCTAGAAGAGTCAGTGAGCTTCATGCACTATCGGTGGATGATTCTTACTATCGTAGTATCGGGAACACTATTACCTTTACCACTAATGTTGGATTTTTAGCTAAGAATCAGGCTCCTAATAAATATCCGGAACCTATTGTTATTAAGGCCCTTCCGTCTTCAGACGGGCGTAGGCCTTTGCTCTGTCCTGTTAGAGCCTTACGTATTTATAAACAAAGATCTCAGTTTATCAGAAAGGGACGAAAACGCTTCTTTCTGTCTCTGATGCCTAATAGAAAGGACATTTCGGTCCATTCTATTGCTAGATGGATTCAGTTAACTATCCGTACTGCTTATGATAATCTATCTTCATCTCAGCAGTCTGTGCTTAAGATTTCGGCTCATGAAGTAAGAGCTCTTTCTACATCTTGGGCTTACGCAAATAGTGTTGCTATTACAGATTTAATGAAGGCTGCATATTGGTCTCAACCATCCACATTCACAAATTTTTATCTCAGAAATATTGAGTCCATTTCTGGAGACCTGCATTGTTTAGGTCCGTTATCTGTTGCTCAGAATGTCGTCCACTAAACAGTTGCAACTATAGTTATGCAGGCTTTCTGTTCCGGCAGTGACTCCGTCCTGCTGCCCTCTTCGCTCTGGGCTATTTGACCAGGGCAAGGGGAAGGGGGGGGGGGGGGAGGGTGTTCCCTTAGGTCACCTGCTTTATAGTGAAAAGCAAGGGGATTCCTCCTCCGGAGTCAGTAATTCTGAGTCGTTACCGGGATGGTTTTAAAGTGTAATATTAATGTTAAAAATTCATTCATGTCATATTTTTAAAGTGTAGCTCGGTGTGAAGCATTTGTATATGTCTTGTGTCAAACGGGCGTTAATATACAATCCTCGGACACTTTTAAGAGAATATAAAGAGTCTCAATTCTCTGGACTAACTTTATTTATTGGCTTACTTTAAAAATAATTAGTATAAGGGGTTATACTGGATGTTAATAGAGAACATGAATGTTATTATGCTCAATTATGAAGGGTGTTGTGTCTTTCTAATTTATCATAAAATAAGAAAGATACATGTAAAGCCTAATACTCCTTTTCTCCTCGAGGGGTTGACTCTATTTATATAGTTGAGCTTATTGGATTTTCCTCTATGTCTTAGGCCCTCCAGCCTTTTTACTATTCAGCTATGTCTGGGTCATTGGTACAGTATAAAAATGTTAAAAAATTTATAGTAATTTATATATTTTTTATACTTACCAATGACCCAGATGGGGATGGCCCTTCCAGGAGTTGGGAACTTATACCTCCCCGCTGAGTACATAGCGTTGACCAGGCACTGCTTGTAAGAATGATAATTGGTGCCAATATTCGGGACGTCCTTGACACTGCGCATACGCAGTGAGGGCAAAGTATGGAGGACCTTCAGGACATGATTTCTTTTGGTTTTAGATGCAAATTTTGGGGATTGGGGGGGGGGGGGGGGAAATTTGTGTTTGGCCCTAGAATTTTAAGAGTTAGCACCAGCTATGTCTGGGTCATTGGTAAGTATAAAAAATATATAAATCACTATAAATTTTTTAACATTCGTGACAGCTCTAATTTCCATGGTGCATCATTTCCTTGGATTGCTTGTAATTAATATGCTCGTGGGTTGCCAAACACTCCTCGTATCGATTGTGATACATGTTATTCGATAAGAAATGAGTAATGAAATTTTTAGGAAACCAGAAGCCGAATTGCCTTTTATTCCGAAATACACTTCACAAAAGGAATTTTTTTTTTTTCAACTTAATAACCACTACATGTTAGATAAATATATCGCCTATGTCGAGCAGGGATTCCACCAGGCATAGTCCTAGTACCGTGCCATTGGGTTGAAAACTGTAACGTTTTTCGGAAGGGGTTCTTGACGGGAGTCAATCCTTGGTCTACGGTACGCAGTCATCTAGCCAATCTGCCACCATACCAACTGAGCCAACGGCAACCCTATAAAAGGTTTGAATTGACTCCGCCAGTATGTTAGTTCACATTTACAACCCGACCCAAGACCGATATTACATAAACATCATATATATATCATCACATGATGCTCGCCGCATCCTGACAATCAAACCAAAATGGGTATCGTATTGAGCTCCATCAGCTGTTACTTTTTGGTTCACCAGTGCTGTTATTGAAGTGATGATGAAGACTATGTTTTTTGTGTGTGTCCAGTCTGAATATGTTCTTTCAAGATAGTATTCAGTTTTTGAAGCTGATTTTGCAAGTTCTTTACTGATATCAAGCAAGCCTGAAAATAAGCAGACTGTCATCTGCAAAATGAGGTCCCCAGAGGGTGAATTTGGTGATGCTACCCTGTACAGCAGGGTAACATCACAACATTTACCCTTGTGAACCTCAGTCTGAATCAAGGTCTCAAGCCAAAACAGAAAGATGTAAGTAGAGGATAAATTGGCCCACTGTATGGGATAGCATCAGCAAATTCACCCTCTGGGGACCTCATTTAGCAAATGACAAGTTGCTTATATTCAGGCTTGATATTAAGCAATACATTTACCATCGTAAAATATCCAGGGAGTGCTTAACTTTTTTCTTTGTGTATATTTGTTTATTGGCTATATCGTCGGTAAGCTTTGGATCACATGAAAATAGTCCATGCATATCAAGTATTGCCTTGTTTAGTTCTTTCAAACAAACATTACAATTGTAATTGTTGGGTTTTATCATTGGAAGTGAGATACTGGAAAAGTCATAGTTCACTGACCAAGATGCTATTAAGGGATCGTCCAACCTAACTTTGGTCAAATTTCAAGATATTTTCTCCAAAGTCCAAAATGGCCAGAAAAAAATAACCCCAGTAAATTATATACCAAAATGTTTGAAAAGAAACATAGGAACATGTGGAAACTGACATTTGCCTTGGAGCTGCTGCCATGTGGCTGGGGGCACACCAAAATTTTGACAATACAATACCTTAAAATGTTTGAATGGTTGCATTTTGCAATCCTTACTTCTCGTAGAAACTCGGAGAAATCTTTTTGTCATTCGTGAGAAGAATGAGCAGTAAGAATAATTCCATTCCATGGTATCTACAATTCCCAAGTGCTTCCATTTTGTTTTGGTTTTGTTTTGATGAAGCAGAGGTCAACTCCATACAGGTCTGCAACGGGCATGGGGGCACAATTGATTTCATCAATGATAAATGAAGAATGTTCAACATGAACATTTTTAGTCCCCTACGGGAACCGTAAGGGGACTATAGGATTGCACTCCGTCCGTCTGTCTGTCCATCTGTCTGTCTGTCTGTCTGTTTGTCTGTCTGTCTGTCTGTCTGTCTATTTTTTTATGTTACCACCTCTCCCTCCAACATGCTTTAAGCTACACCTTTCATATCTGGTACATGGATAAATGGTTCTGAGGGGATGATGCACGCTCAAAATTTTTTTTTCAAAATCCAAGATGGCGAAATGGCGGCCATTTTTGTTGTGTTTTTTAAGCTTTTTTTTCTCTATTTTCATGTTACCACCCCTCCCACCAACATGGTTCAAGCTACACTTTGCATATTTGGCACATGGATAGAGGGTTGGGAGGGGATGATGCACGTTCAATATTTTTTCTTCAAAATCCAAGATGGCGGCATGGTGGCCATTTTTGTTGGGATTTTTTAAGCTTTTTTCTTTATTTTATGTTACCACCCCTCACTCCCAACATGGTTCAAGCTACACTTTTTATATCTAGTACATGGATAAAGGGGTTGTGAGGGGATTATGCATGCTCAATATTTTTTTTTTAAAAATCTAACATCTGTCTGTCAGTCCGTATGTCTGTTTTTATGTTATGGCAACCATTTCTGTTGCGTTTTTTAAGCTTTTTTCTCTATTTTATATTACCACTGCTCCCTCCAACATGGTTCAAGCTACACTTTTCATATATGGTACATAGATAAAGGGGTTGTGAGGGGATTATGCACGCTCAACAAAATCCAAAATGGTTATATACTCTAGTGTCTTCTGTGACAAAAACACCTTATGTCACAAAAGCGCCGTAGGGGACTAATACCACCTCGGTGGTCAAACACTTGTTGTAATAATTATACACCATAATTCTGTTGAAAATAGTTAATATTCTTGTCAAATTCACAAAAATGATTTCATTGATGAACCAAGGAAGAAAAACTATCCTTATTTATTAGCTTAACTTGACAAAGTCAAGATAAGCTATTGCCATCACGCGTGCAGAAGTCTGTTAGTCTGTGAGTCTGTTCACATTTTCCTTTAGCACGGGCTACACCCTGCAGTATTTTATGTTACCACCCCTCCCTCCAACATGTTTCAAGCTACGCCTTTCATATATGGTACATGGATAAAGGGTTGTGAGGGGATTATGCACGCTCAATATTTTTTTTTTCAAAATCCAAGATGGTTATATACTCTAGTGTCTTCTGTGACAAAAACACCTTATGTCACAAAAGCGCCGTAGGGGACTAATACCACCTCGGTGGTCAAACACTTGTTGTAATAATTATACACCATAATTCTGTTGAAAATAGTTAATATTCTTGTCAAATTCACAAAAATGATTTCATTGATGAACCAAGGAAGAAAAACTATCCTAATTTATTAGCTTAACTTGACAAAGTCAAGATAAGCTATTGCCATCACGCGTGCGGAAGTCTGTTAGTCTGTGAGTCTGTTCACATTTTCCTTTAGCACGGGCTACACCCTGCAGTTCTTGTCTGTCACGAAATTTCATACGCAGGTTTGGGATCATGTCTAGATGAGAAGGTCCCCTTTTGGTCACAATCGGTCAACCGGTATGGCTGCCCGAGCCCAAAACCCGAAAACCATTAGCACAGTCCACAGGTCGTATTCATGAAGGGATTTCATTGTAACTTGGTAGGATGCCTCTATATAATGCCTAGATGAGAACGTCCCCTTTTGGGCATGATCTGTCAACCGTGATGGTTGCCCAAGCCCAAAGCCCAAAAACTTTTAGCACAGTCTGCAGGTCATGTTTAATATGGAGGGATTTCATTGTAACTTGGTAGGATGACTCCTTATGATGTCTAGATGAGAATTTTCCCATTTGGGCGTGATCTGCCAACCGTGTCAACTACCCGAGCCCAAAACCCGAAAACCTTTAGCACAGTCTACAGGTCATATTTATTGAGGAATTTCATTGTAACTTGGTGGGTTGACTTCATATAATGTCTAGATGAGAAAGTCCCCTTTTGGACGTGGTTGGGCAACTGTGACGGCTACAGGGGCCCGAAGCCTGAAAACCTTTAGCACAGTCTACAGGTAATATTTATGAAGGGATTTCATTGTAACTTGGTAGGATGACTCCAAATAATGTCTAGATGAGAATGTCCCATTTTGATCGCGATCATTTAGCCTTTATGGTTGCCCGAGCCCAAAGACCTTTAGCATAGTCTATAGGTCGTATTTATGGAAGGATTTCAGTGCAACTTGTTAGGTTGACTCCATATATATAATGCCTAGATGATGACATCCCCTTTTGGTCGTGATTGGTCAACTGTGATGGCTACAGGTGCCCGAAGCCCGAAAATCTTGAGCACAGTCTACAAGTCATATTTATGAAGGGATTTCATTGTAACTTCGTAGGATCACTCCAGATGATGCCCAGATGAGAATGTCCCCTTTTGGTTGCGATCATTCAACCATTATGGCTGCCCGAGCCCAAAGCCCGAATACCTTTAGCACAGTCTACAGGTCATATTTATGAAGGGATTTCATTGTAACTTGGTAGGTTTGACTTCATATAATGTCTAGATGAGAACGTCCCCTTTTGGACACGATTGGGCAACTGTGACAGCTACAGGGGCCCGAAGCCCAAAAACCTTTAGAACAGTCTACAGGTCATAATTATGAAGGGATTTCATTGTAGCTGGGTAGGATGACTCTAAATAATGTCTAGATGAGAACGTCCCATTTTGGTCGCAATCATTCAGCCTTGATGGCTGCCCGAGCCCAAAAACCTTTAGCATAGTCTAAAGGTCGTATTTATGAAAGGATTTCAGTGTAACCTGTTAGGTTGACTCCATATAATGCCTAGATGATGACATCCTCTTTTGGTCGTGATTGGTCAACTGTCATGGCTACATTTGCCCGAAGCCCGAAAATCTTGAGCACAGTCTACAGGTCATATTTATGAAGAAATTTCATTGTAACTTCGTAGGATCACTCCAGATGATGCCCAGATGAGAATGTCCCCTTTTGGTTGCGATCATTCAACCATGATGGCTGCCCGAGCCTAAAGCCCGAAAACCTTTAGCACAGTCTTCAGTTCATATTTATGAAGGGATTTCATTGTAACTTGGTAGGTTGACTTCATATAATGTCTAGATGAGAACGTCCCCTTTGGATACAATTGGGAAACACCATTAGGCAACTGTGACGGCTACAGGGGCCTGAAGCCCGAAAACCTTTAGCACAGTCTACAGGCCATTTTTATGAAGGGATTTCAATGTAACTTGATAGGATGACTCATTTTGGAATAATTTCACTGTAACTTGGTAACTTTCGTTGATATACGTTAACTGTGAGGGCCACATACATTAACTGTGAGGTCATATTAACCCACCCCTCAGCTCTTTAGTACAGTGTACACCTCATATTATTTTTATCATAAACATTGCACACAGGGAATAGAAATGAACATATTCCCAATTATCACAATTCTTGTCTTATTTCATAATCCTTTCATAAACATTGAACATTATCCTTTTCATCAAACACAACACACAAGTTAAGCTACAGTGTCATTGACACTTTCATTGTTTTTTTCTGTCTTCTTCCTTATGTCCACTGACTTCTCCCTCCTGGCCCCTGACTTCTCCCTAAAGTCTCTTGAGGGAGAAGTCACCTCCCGCTAAAATCAGCTGCCAGGCTGACCGTTGATAGACACCTATGAAGTAATGGTTACAATACTGTAAATGATTTGCATTGGTGACAGTGCTAAAATTTTCCTGTCTCCAAATCTCATCAAGCTTATAACAGTCCTTGAAAATCATGGTCAGAGGCCTAAAGGTGCTTAAATTTGATTTTCTGATACCCTGCAATAACAATTTTGAATTATGAACAACCTGAATGAATTCAAGTTCACTTGGAAAAAACATTCTTAGACTATCACTTCATACTTGAACATGAGTTCACTAGTTCTCCACTTCCAAATTCCAAAAATTAGTTGAGAATGCAAGTAGAAAAAAACCGAAACCGAAACCTGGGTCTTCACCCCCCAAAAAACCGAAACCGAAGTGAAAAAATCACAACCGCCAGTCTCTAATGTGATTGTAATTTTATTTGTTCATCGCTATGAATAGTTTTCCACAATTGTGCACCACAAGATAAATGAAACATTATTACACATTTTTGATTGACATCCGAAATAACCAGCCCCCATTTTCAAACTAAGTTTCCCTTTACTTATAAGGCACCTTTACCCTTTAAACAGCTGTGCATAAATATTTGCGTGAAGAAAAAGTTGGCAGTAGACGAGCAGATGATATAAAGAGCAAAAAATCTGACTCGAGGCTCGGTGATAATTTAATCCAATAGCTTGACAGAACTGTTGGATTAAATTATTACTGAACCTCCCAACAAACCAGGATGGTTTCGCCCATTTCGCCGTTGACAGTATTGACAGAAAAGATACCTTCCAGGGAGCCAGTGTTGAAAGGGTTAAGGTTGATGGCAAATAGACAATTCTCTTTGAAGCTGCAAAATGAATCTGCGTAAAAACGAACTAATCCCCTCGCCATAAGAATTATATTGATAATGTGGTGTTGAAAAAGGTGATTTGCACTTTGAATTTCAAATTTCAGTGTTTACAAAAAGTAGAATGTCAGGATGAAACATATACCTTTAAAAAGAAGTCAACCAAAATTAGTCCTAAATAGTGTTCTTGTGCAAGCAAGAGGGATATTTATCTTGAATATTGATCTGGTGAAAGCAAGAGGGACATTTATCTTGACTATTGATCTTGTGCAAGCAAGCGAGATATTTATCTTGAATATTGATCTAGCGCAAGCAAGAGAGACATTTATCTTGACTATTGATCTAGTGCAAGCAAGAGGGATATTTGTCTTGAATATTGATCTAGTGCAAGCAAGAGGGACATTTACTTTTAGATATAATTAGTTTTAAAAGTTTGAATGTTCATGTGTACATTTATCTTACTGTAAAATATATAAAGCAGGGCCATCTGAATCCATTCAAAGAACACTGCTCACTGATTAAGAAACTTGCTGGTAAAATAACAAAAAATAAAAAAATATGAAAAAAGATAACATTCATTGATCGATCATTCAAAATACTTTCAAATGGTTTTATCTCCTGTGGGAAGCCCTGAAAGTGGAACAGACTTGTTGACTGCAGTGAACATATTCTGCCTCACTGTTAAAATAGCCTGCTGTGGAAATCGCCTAAAGTGGACAGCACAAGTTACACCAAGTTCTAAGGTTCCAAGTATAATTTCATAAGGAATTCGAAGCTGTCATGGGTTATTTGTTATTTATTGGCATTTAAGGTTGCGTATTTATGCAAAGTGGCCAATTGAGACCGCAACCTGAAGATAGCCAAGATTAGTGAATCGTTTATTCCCATGTTGCCCATTTCAGAGAACTTCCACCACAGGTAGTGGTTACCGGGTACTGTTTTACCAGTAAAACATAGTTTATTTACCATAGTAAACAAGCACTGCTTCACTCCCTGGGGTTCCCACGGGTGCGGGTTATTTGTTTACCCACTTTTTGTGGAATTGTGCGCCAACTACTGTTGATTAAATGTGATGCTCCTTTATTTGGAAAGATGGATATTCTTTCATGCTCCAGTTATATATATTCCAAGTGATAAATATTTATTTTGCCTTCAAAACAAAGATATTAACATGATTGGTGGAACTGCACGGCGTAATCGTAAAACTACATGAATTGAAAACTACCTGGATTGTATTAAGTATTTAGTTTACCAACATGTCTAATAGTATTGTAATGTTATTAACCCTTTGAGCACCAGTGGTATCATCCAAGTCCATTTTACGGTAGCAGTTTGAAGAAGAGTCCATGTTCATTATTTGGGGGTAGACCAATTAATAGTTTCAACGTACAGCCCCATGGCTGCAGGTTGAAAATATTAATTGGTCTACTCCACACATTCACTCAGTAGTCACCCCACTTAATTAAATTATGATGCATCATGTTCCCTGATGGGAAAAGTAGCCTCTAGGGTTCAAAGGGTCAAAGATTCGGTGAAATCAGCCTTAGACCCAATTGCATTGATTGAAAGAAAATGAATTTTTATGGTATTTTTAGTCGAGTTTTGACAAAGTCAAACTCGACTTAAAGTTTGATGAAGGGCGTGAGGGCGTAAACAATTGGTTTCCGGATGGTAACTTGATAATGGTTCAACCCATGTTCATGAAACTTCATAGTTAGGTTGGTATCGGTGAGAAGAAGAACCCTATTAATTTTGGACTTGCTCGGTCAAAGGTCAAGGTCACAGTGAACATAGTAAATTGTAAACAATTGGTTTCCGGATGATAACTTGACTACTGTTCAACCCACATTTATGAAACTTCGTATGTAGGTTGTTCTTCATGAGAGGAAGAACTCTATTTATTTTTGACTCGCTAGGTGAAAGGTCAAGGTCACAGTGATCTTCAACATAGTAAATCGTAAACAGTTGGTTTCCGGATGATAACTTGATAATGTTTCGATCCATGTTCATGAAACTTCATAGGTAGGTTGGCATCAGTGAGAGGAAGAACCCTATTTATTTTGGACTTGCTAGGTGAAAGGTCATGGTCACAGTGACCTTCGACGTAGTAAATCGTAAACAATTGGTTTCTGGACGTTAACTTGATAATGGTTTTACCCACATTCATGAAACTTCATAGGTAGGTTGGCATTGGTGCAAGAAAGAACCCTATTTATTTCGAAATCTCTAGGTCAAAGGTCAAGGTCATAGTGACCCTTCACATAGTAAATTGTAAACAGTTGGTTTCCGGACGATAAGTTGACAATGATTAAACCCACTTTTGTGCTGTCACAACTCGACATTGGATCGGTGATCCTATCAACATTTTTTATATTCAGTCGTCTCGATTATTTCAGTAGGTCAGAAAACCGAACCGTAAATCCGTTTTTCCGACCAGCTCAATATTGGGGATTTAATCTAAACATAATCGACAGACTACTTAAGGGCTAGACTGGTCCCATAATGGTGTCGGATTCCTTATGGAATTAGACTGGTGGTCGGAGTAACCTTAAACATCAAATTAAATAGAATTTTTAATTCCCACGAAGTGCAAAGTGCATGTTGTATAAACGAATGATCAGACATTTGCCACAATTCAGTAGATAAAATACGGCTTGAAACTTTCAAATTGTTTTATCAAAATGTAAAATGCGATTTTCATAAAAGTCGGGCTAATTGCCATTTGTTCCAAACTTTCCCGAAGAGCTTTGTGTACATTTTCGATAAAACACACATAAATTTGAGCCTAATTTTATTTTATTGGAATTATAAGTAGTTTTTCTTTTTTTTGTTTCAGTTTCCCGATGAAGTGAGATATGGAACCGTATCAATTTGATAATGCAAAACTGAAGTTAGAAGTTTCTATCATTTAGGAAGTGCATTTTAATGACAGTATCTTCAACTGCATAAACATTGTTTTTATATATGAGATTTTAGATGTACACAATATCAAATCCTTTCCTCGCCTTGGAGTGTCAGCAGGTTGCTGATAAGTGCTTTGTTGTGTGAGTTTGTGTTTTATGTATGTTAGAGTTTAACGATTTACCTAACGAATCAGCAGCATCCGTCCACGTTATATACAAATTCCCCAGTAGGAAAAAACCTTATTTTTCAAAGAGTTTAAACAAAGCCATATCATGTGACCCCTCATTGGAACGAGCTTATCAAGCTCGTCCCGATGAGGGGACACATGATATGGTTTTGTTGAAATTTGTTGAAAAATTTGAAAAAAAAAATTTAAATATTTAAAATAAATTTTGATGCCTTTGTTGGATAAAGTGTTAATGATTCTTTCAACAGGCGGGAAAATATCATATGGGGTCATCATTGTTTGAAGCCAAAGTAGCATCGACGTGTTGTGTGCCTTGGAGCATATCATGACCATGATCCCATTTGTGCAATCGGAGTTGTCTTGACAAGGACAAAACGCAAATGAGACGCTTTAGGATTGAACCTTCAACCTTTAGATCTAAACTTCAGTCCACTAACCAAAGTGTAACCACGCTCCCCACTACCACTGTGTTGGTATGCTCCCTACTGCGAGTGTATCAGGACGCTCCCTTGATGTTTTTAAACGTTTGTGTAATTAAACTTACAATTTATATCTCAAGATATCTTTGAAAATTGTAAAATAATCTTAGGAATTTAAATAGCGTGGCTGTGAACGCGGTGGCTCTGTGGTTAAAGCATTGATTTTAGGCTCGAAAGGCTGTAGGTTCCATCCTCACTTGAGTCATCAACATTGTGTTCTTCGGAAAGACACTTAACATAATTGCACGTGTGAGCACGATGGTGCAGTGAGCTAATTCGTATTGCCTCGACGATGGTACACAGATAATCAACCCATGCTTTACCCTGCTTGTGCGATGTTAGATAGTCAGGACGTCACCTACCGTGGTGGTTCTCTTCGGGTATTCTGACTTTCTTTATTCGTGAAACTGTCGGTACGATAGGACCCTGGTTGTTGAAAGTGTCATTAAATCCCAATAAATAAGTAAGACGCAGCTTATGAGCTTCAACTGGAATTTTCTTGATGAGTTTCCTTGAAGTCACAATACAACAGTTAAGTTTTTGAAGGAAGTTGCACAATTATTTTTGTAGTATTTACGTCCCCAAGGACAAAATCGTGCACTACATGGCGAAATCATGAAACTTGGCATAGTGATGGATGGATGGATGTTGATAATTTTTTTATAATATCCACACCACGCAGTTTACAAAAGGTAGTATACATACTAATCACTTTGTCTCCGTCCGTCCTGCTCGTTTCCAGACAGTAACTTGTATCCTTGATCGCATGGTGGTAATGTTTCATACACAGGTTACCCACAATGGAGTGATGGTTGAGTTTGCTTTTCGGAGGTGTAGGTCAAAAGTCTATGTCGCAATTACTATAAAAAAGATTTTTTTTTTTTACTTTTTGCACACACAACCTTAACGCCATAGATGGCCTACAAGGTGACGATGACTTGATTGTGTGTGACCTATAGGTCATAGCTCAAGATCATTTATTACAAATAGAATTTTTTTTTTTTTTTGCGAGATGTCCTCTTGCACAATGGCAGACTGAATACTTTCCTAGTGGATTACGAATGACTCTTTATTTACATCAATTCCGAGGAAGCTTCCCAGTTTGTCGGTACTGATATGCCAGGAACCGTTCTTTGCCTGTGAATACTACCACTCTCCAACATTTTTCCTCAGGTAGATTGCTTTATTTCTAGCACAAGTGATATCATGTGTGTCAGCAGGCTGTCACTGTGAATAGATGTATGCATGAGATGTGATTTGTGCATAATTCTGGCATGTTCATGGTTATCTTGGTTTGAGCACATCTTCCCTTGAACACCCGGTATTTCTTTGACAGAAGAATCGCATCCACTGAGAGGCATGCCATGAGGTACGACCCGATTCCTTGTCCAATATGTCTTGTATCAGATAAGAATAGAGGACATAGCCTATTGGGAGCAGGCGAGGAAATTCTGCAGATGTCTTAAGTCCAGCATGACTGGCGATGTATAATCTATCAAACAGTGTACACTTGTTTTCAGGTAACAGATCTTGTACCTGAAAACAAGTCGTCTCTCGAGTTCCAATGTGTTCTATGTGCCTACTGACACATAGAACACATTGAAACTCAGGGGACGAAGTTTAATAGATTATACATCTTGTTGGTATTGCTTCCATATTCTGCAATAGTCCATGCGGCTTGCATAGTTATTGTTTCTACTTCTCGACGTGCTTTTGACAATACATCTTGGTTTATGATAAACAAAATATCCAGAATGAACAGCACGACCCCGTTTTCTAGAAAAGGGCCTCCAGTGTCTCCTTTTCTTGTGGTAAAGTTTGGAACAGCACCCACAAAATGTTTTATGCAGTTTCATCTTGTCATAGGGTTTGAAATATGTTACAACGAAATTCGACTCTTGCATATAAATGTACATGACTGTATCTCAGCGGCCCAGTAACCATCTTGTTCACCTGTTAATAGCAGATCTACTGCCAAAGCGGAAAAGTAAATCAGTTTTTAGCTCACCTGACTGCAAGTCAGTGTGTGCTTTTGCCATCACTTGGCATCCGTCATCCGTTAACTTTTGCAAACTTGGCTTCTTCACAGCCATTCAGCCAAATTCAAACATATATTCCACAAACCATTCCTGGAGTATACCCTTTCTATTTTGTTCAAATGAAGCGGCTGCCTTCTTTGGGATCTGTTCAATGATGCCCAAGCCTAAAAATCTTCCTCTCATGAAGCACCAGGGAGATTGCCTTGATATATGGTATGGAACACTCTTTGGTGTTGAAGATTAAAGTTTGTTCAAGGGAAGTTGGTAGATCAATATTTGGGCTCTCAATGGGCACATACCTATTTTGGGCTCTACTCGAAGTTTCTATTTTAAGAACTGATGGGCTGATTTGAACCAAATTTGGCATGTAGTATAAGTGGGTCCGAAGTACTTGATTGATGCCCCAAAATGTTTTTCCTTAGCCCCGTGGGTACCCCAGGGGCTAAAAATAGAAAAAAAATTCAAATGCCCATATTTCCCAAACTACACGGAACTGTTATTTGGTATGAAGCATTCTTTTGACGAGAAGAATGGATTAAAAAAACAATGGCCATTGGTTGTGTCAGGGTGTTCTGTAGGGGGGGGGGGGGGGGGGAGGGGGCATGGGCGTTTGAAAAAATGCTGAGTCAGCATATTTGCAAAAATTAAAAAAAAAAATGGTTGGGTCTAGAGCAAACCAAAGTAGTTGAAAACAAAATAAAATTTTCATTCGGTTGTTGTTTTTTAATACTTCACAGAACAGAGCATGCTAAGAAGCTTTCCTTGGACCAGCAGAAATGAATGGCCAAAGAAGTTGCGTCATAGCAAATCAAAAAATTGCTCTTGCTACTAATCACTTACTGATTGTCTTTTGACAATTTCAGCCAGGTGAGCATTTTAGGCTCACTGTTTTATCAATAACTGTTCCATTTTCAAACGCCCAGTACCCATTGTTCTGAGGGTATGCAACTCGGGTAATGATGGTAGGCTTCTCCAGGGAACGAATTTCTGTAACTAACCATTAACCTACGCAAGGGTTATGTGAATTCAATATGGCTAGCTGTTCGTTAAGTTGACCTGGCCAATTAAGTTCCTGATTTTTTTAACAAAAGCCTCATTTATGCTGAGACACGACATAATGGATGTATTCCAATAAACTGCAGTCCACTTAATTGAATATCTCTGTATTGAATAACCCTGTTAATTGAAAATAATTTTCAAACACAAAATCATTTACCACACTTTCACAAATTTGACCGGGTAATTACATATAGGTCATGGAGTACACTCCTGAATAAAGATCGTGTAATGTGTCCCTGAATACTCTGAATATTTGCCTAATTCTCTTTTTATTTATAGACTTATTTAGACTCAGTACTTCCAATACAGGCTATTAATCTATTATATCTTGTTTGACAGAGCTCTATGCTTGGTTCTTCTCAAGAGTACAGGAAAGTGAACCAATCCATGTTAATTGATTATTCATGTTAATTGAATAATCTCCATTGCCAAAGTGGCTATTCAGTTAACAGTGTTTTACTGTACTCGGCCAATAGCATATGCACACCTGACACTATCCAAGCTGTGTAAATGATATGATCTATTCCAGTGAGAGGCCACCAATGTTATGCACCTTTGGAAAAGCTTGGGAAATTCTAATATGTGGCACTCTGATGGAAAGTTCACTAAGAAACATTTCCAAATGTGCGTCATTTAACATTTGATTAGTTTAATGGGAACAACTCCAGGTATGACAAGGTTTATATTGGGTGAGTCATGTTCATATTTCGTTCAGATGGAAATTGACATTATGTGACGTTCTAGGCCATTTGGTACAAATACATGTACGCTTGGGCTACCAGATCGAACCCGAGAAGTGAAGCAGTGCTTGTTTACTGTGTAAGATAGCTAGCATCCAGTACCAGTGTCTGGGGTGGGCATCCTCTGAAATGGGCAACATGGTTATAAACGACTGGCTGAACTTAACTTTATATCCATGTTGCAGTCACACGATTAGCCATTGTGGAGAAAATTGACATTAAACCCCAGTAAATAAATATACCCTTGGTGGAATTACTATCTGGAAATTCGAATATTAGTTGTTTTTTTTATTAACCATCCAATTATTTGCATCAATTTTGTTTGCTTTGCATGACCTTCACAAGGGCAGAACGAGAGTTCGTGTGACATTCTGTTAGCTGTTTCTTTCACAATAAGAAAACGCTGTGAATATATCATAAGCATACTAATTACAAGGAGTCGTGGTGGCTCAGTGGTTAGGGTATTGGACTTTTAATTGAATGACCGATGGTTCGATGCTGACCAGCGGTAACTGCATTGTGTCCTTGGGCTTGGCACTTAATCCTGATTGATCACGTGGGAGAATGATGCTGTTGTGTACTAATGTGTACTACACGTCAATTGTGCACTTGCCTTTAACCCTTGCTAACATTACTTGTGCAGAGTTAGTAAGTTGGGTATGCTTGGTAGTTCTCTCTGGGTACTCGGGCTTCTTTCATCTGTAAAACTGTCAGACACGATTTTACCCTGGCTGTTGAAAGTGCCATTAGACCCCAATAAACAAAATATGTCCGAACTAGTTAGCAGTGACACTGCAATTTTAATTTTGGCTTTTAATGAGGGCTTTCAATGCTTTTTTACATCAAGTGGATTTTCCATGGATAAGCTAATAGATGGAAACATAATCTTCCGATTCATATTTTGATGATTAACCCTTTGAAAAGAGATGCCGTTTTTCCGGGCCCAGGAACATGATACATCATAGTTTCATTTAGTATGATCGCCGCTGATTGAAAGTGTAGAGCAGAGCTGCACGTTGAAAATATTAATTGATCTACCCCCAAATAATAAATATGGACGCTCCCAATTGCCACCATTGAACTGACATGGAAGATACTACCAGTGTTCAAAGGGTTAACATTGCATTGGAGATTGTGTGAAATTTTGGCTTTCTGTCTTTTAATACTAATGTTCCGCTAATCCACTAATTTTGTCCACATGAAGGATAAAATTCTTCAAAAACATTGATTTTATGTTTATACTATGTTCTCCAAATATTATAAGACTTTCCCGAAGGGAGGCATAGGGGCATTGTGGTAGCCGGTTCTTGTCAGATCATCGGAGTTAAGCAACATCAAGCCTGGTTAGTCCTCGGATGGGTGACCGTCTGAGCGATCGATTCGGACTCCCGCGTTATGTCCTTGGGCAAGGCACTTAACCCTGATTGTCCACATGGGGGCACGATGACGCCATGTACTAAGGCGTACTGCACTTCGATGGTGCGCATATTTTCAACCAATCTAACCCTGCCTGTGCTGCAATACGGAGTTATGATGTTGGGGAGCTGGCAGCTGCTTGTCATTGTTCGGTGGTTCTCTCTGGGTACTCCGGCTTCCTCCACCTGTAAAACTGTCACGGTCATGATTAGCCATTGTGCATAAGTATGTGACCTTAAACACCAATAAATATATATATACTTTCCCGAAGTGAAATCTTTTATCAGAAATATGTAAGTAATCTTATGTTGAGTTATAAGAACTCAAGACTTTGCTGGGGGTAGCCATTTTGGCATTCATTATTTTAATGAACATTTGCGAAACGACCCTCAAATGCATGACTTGTAGACCTATAACAGATGCATACATATTCACTTAAAAAAGGAGTGATTTGCCGAAACTTTTATATCTACCCTTTGCTAGGAAAATTTATAAATAATATAACAAATTTATAAATAATATAACAAATTCTACCCTTTGAATAATCATTTTGAAGAATATTTTAAACCTGTTGACAAGAAACTGAATAAAAGTATGATTAATGCATGTATCTTAACACTTCTGTTTTTGTCTGGGTGCAGCCATTATTTAGAGATCATCAATATGATGGTAAATTTAATGGTGGCTATTTTGAAAATCAAAGTTGTCCATTACTATGGCAAGAGAGGTACCAATAACCTGAACGTATCAACACAAACCCATCTATCTGCGTCCACAGTTGACGTCATGAAGTGCACGATTCTCGCCTTTCTGTCCCCTGACCTTGTATAATTCTTCAGATGAAATTTTATATGCTACTTTTTTTCTATAATTCTACAAATAAATATTATGGCCGGCACCAAACTTTGGCAGCTGCCTAGTTATAAATGTTTAACCCTTTGAACTCGAGAGGCCGATTTTCGTACCAGGAACTTGATACGTCATAATTCCATTACGTAGGATGGGTGCTAACTGCATGTGTGGGGTAGACCAATCAATATTTTCAACATGTAGCACCAGGGCTGTACGTTGAAAATATTAATTAGTCTACACCCAAATAATGAATATGGACTCTTCTAATCGCTGTCATTGAACTGACATGGAAGATGGCATCAGAGTTCAAAGGATTAACCCTTCATCCTATGCACACAATATCAAAATTTATTTTAAAAATTATTTTTTTCAAAAAATTTCAGCAAAACCATATGTTACTTCCTCATTGGAACGAGCTCCAAGAGCTGGCGGATGCAAACGATTCATTGGATAAAGAGTTAACGTGCAGTGTTTAGTGAATTAGCCCCTTGGGAATATCATATATTGTATAGTATTTTGTATAGTATTGCGGTCATATTGCCTTAGATACTTAGTGACCTCGAAAAAAAAAAAAAAAAATTCGGTGCACAATTCCGTTTGGAACTTCGAGAACCAAAGTGACTACAGTGGTCAGTAGAGTAAACGGATAGTTACATTATAATTGGGAATGGACGATGCTTTGGAAGAACCCAACCCTATTTTGCACTGGGCCTACTTCCCAACCTCTGCATCAACCTGGAAATAAGGACCGGAATTCCGAGTGGTGCGTTAACCGGCAGCGAAATAAATACGATTCCATCGCTCCAATACGCCACCATTCACTAATAAACAGTTGCCCTTTAACTTCAATCTGATTGTGAGTTTGGTTTGATTTCGAATACCTGGCATGATTCGATGCTTTGATTCGAAATTTTATCAACTCTGAACATTTCCGATTCGCAGGACTTTAGTCTGAATATCACCCACGTGTATTCCTTGAGTATCCACTTTTGCACTTGTACCCTCATTTTTTGGAAAGGCCTGATTGTGGCTTCTAGTACTCAATCAGTTAAAAAACTTCTTATTATTTTTGATTTCCATTTTAGTTGTTCTGTTTTGATTTTGTGTTGTGTGATCGCTGTTACAAAAAAAAACTATCAGCGAAATCAACATGGAAGCTCAAATTTTTAATTGTAGGTTCTCACAATTGGATTTTAGGCATAGGCGACCATTCCATCAGGAATACAAAATAAAAACCACCTCCCTCATTCATTTTAAAAAAATGCCTGAGAATCAATTATTTAATTTTGTTTGGCCTAATAGATTCCAATTGAGCCGGAGGTATTTCATGAATATGAACAACCTATCGAGTGCGTTGAGTAACAGCACGGGACAAAGGTTGTTTAAATTCATGAAATACTGACAGCAAGGTTGGTAACTTACTTACACCCTGTCCTTTGTTAAATCTTCAAAACACACAGACTCAAGTACACTCACTTGACCCCAAAAAGGCAATGGAGCCAGGGTCCAAGATAATGATCTACATTCCCTACATGAAGTAAACAGGTTTTGATTCACTAGTACAAGGCCTGCCAAACCACGCATTGGATCTACATGTAGTAAACAAGTTCTGATTTACTAGTATAGGGCCTGTCAAACCACGCATGGGATCTACATGTAGTAAACAAGTTCTGATTTACTAGTATAGGGCCTGTCAAACCACACATGGGATCTACATATAGTAAACAAGTTCTGATTTACTAGTATAGGGCCTGTCAAACCACGCATGGAATCTACATGTAGTAAACAAGTTCTGATTTACTAGTATAGGGCATGTCAAACCATGCATGGGATCTACATGTAGTAAACAAGTTCTGTTTTACTAGTATAGGGCCTGTCAAACCACACATAGGATCTACATATAGTAAACAAGTTCTGATTTACTAGTATAGGGCCTGTCAAACCACACATGGGATCTACATATAGTAAACAAGTTCTGATTTACTAGTATAGGGCCTGTCAAACCACGCATGGAATCTACATGTAGTAAACAAGTTCTGATTTACTAGTATAGGGCATGTCAAACCATGCATGGGATCTACATGTAGTAAACAAGTTCTGTTTTACTAGTATAGGGCCTGTCAAACCACACATAGGATCTACATATAGTAAACAAGTTCTGATTTACTAGTATAGGGCCTGTCAAACCACGCATGGGATCTACATGTAGTAAACAAGTTCTGATTTATTAGTATAGGGCCTGTCAAACCATGCATGGTATCTACATGTAGTAAACAAGTTATGATTTATTAGTGTAGGGCCTATCAAACCAAGCATGTGATCTACATGGAGTAAACAAGTTCTGATTTACTTGTATAGGGCCTGTCAAACCACACATGGGATCTACATGTAGTAAACAAGTTCTGATTTACTAGTAAAGGGCCTGTCAAACCATGCATGGGATCTACATGTAGTAAACAGGTTCTGATTTACTAGTATAGGGCCTGTCAAACCGCGCACAGGATCAACATGTAGTAATCAAGTTCTGATTTACTAGTGTAGGGCTTGTCAAACCATGCATGGGAGTCGATGGGACCGACATGTAGTAAACAAACAAGTTCTAATTTACTAGTATAGGGCCTGTCAAACCATGCACAGGATCTACATGTAGTAAACAGGTTCTGTTTTACTAGTATTGGGCCTGTCAAACCACGCATGGGATCTACATGTAGTAAACAAGTTCTGATTTACTAGTATGGGGACTGTCAAACCACACATGTGATCTACATGTAGTAAACAAGTTATGATTTACTAGTATAGGGCCTGTCAAACCAGACATGGAATCTACATATAGTAAACAAGTTCTGATTTACTAGTATAGGGCCTGTCAAACCACGGATGGAATCTACATGTAGTAAACAAGTTCTGATTTACTAGTATAGGGCCTGTCAAACCATGCATGGGATCTACATGTAGTAAACAAGTTCTGTTTTACTAGTATAGGGCCTGTCAAACCACGCATGGGATCTACATGTAGTAAACAAGTTCTGATTTACTAGTATAGGGCCTGTCAAACCATGCATGGGATCTACATGTAGTAAACAAGTTCTGATTTACTAGTATAGGGCCTGTCAAACCACGCATGGGATCTACATGTAGTAAACAAGTTCTGATTTACTAGTATAGGGCCTGTCAAACCATGCATGGGATCTACATGTAGTAAACAAGTTATGATTTATTAGTGTAGGGCCTATCAAACCAAGCATGTGATCTACATGGAGTAAACAAGTTCTGATTTACTAGTGTAGGGCTTATCAAACCATGCATGGGATCTACATGTAGTAAACAAGTTCTGATTTACTAGTAAAGGGCCTGTCAAACCATGCATGGGATCTACATGTAGTAAACAGGTTCTGATTTACTAGTATAGGGCCTGTCAAACCATGCATGGGATCTACATGTAGTAAACAAGTTATGATTTATTAGTGTAGGGCCTATCAAACCAAGCATGTGATCTACATGGAGTAAACAAGTTCTGATTTACTAGTATAGGGCCTGTCAAACCACACATGGGATCTACATGTAGTAAACAAGTTCTGATTTACTAGTAAAGGGCCTGTCAAACCATGCATGGGATCTACATGTAGTAAACAGGTTCTGATTTACTAGTATAGGGCCTGTCAAACCGCGCACAGGATCTACATGTAGTAAACAAGTTATGATTTATTAGTGTAGGGCCTATCAAACCAAGCATGTGATCTACATGGAGTAAACAAGTTCTGATTTACTAGTATAGGGCCTGTCAAACCACACATGGGATCTACATGTAGTAAACAAGTTCTGATTTACTAGTGTAGGGCTTGTCAAACCATGCATGGGATCTACATGTAGTAAACAAACAAGTTCTGATTTACTAGTATAGGTCCTGTCAAACCATGCACAGGATCTACATGTAGTAAACAGGTTCTGTTTTACTAGTATTGGGCCTGTCAAACCACGCATGGGATCTACATGTAGTAGACAAGTTCGATTTACTAGTATAGGGCCTGTCAAACCGCACACAGGATCTGCATGTAGTAAACAAGTTCTGATTTACTAGTGTAGGGCTTGTCAAACCATGCATGGGATCTACATGTAGTAAACAAACAAGTTCTGATTTACTAGTATAGGTCCTGTCAAACCATGCACAGGATCTACATGTAGTAAACAGGTTCTGTTTTACTAGTATTGGGCCTGTCAAACCACGCATGGGATCTACATGTAGTAGACAAGTTCGATTTACTAGTATAGGGCCTGTCAAACCGCGCATGGGATCTACATGTAGTAAACAAGTTCTGATTTACCAGTATAGGGTCTGTCAAACCACGCATGGGATAGTGAGGAACAAAATTATAAATGATTCGCTGAACTTGAGTTGTGTACCAGCCCCTCCACACAACTTGAGAGGTGTGACATAATTACTATTCGTATCTGCTAGTACCTCCCCAGCTTCAGTTATCGAGTATGGTTATGTATCTATTCGATCCTTGACCTCAAATGGCAGAGGGGTTCTACAGTCTCTCTTAGTGCAGAGAGGTAATCTTTAAGGTCGGCACTAACCGTATCCACCACCAACGCAGCCACACATCGTCCTTTGGTCTCCATATCTCTTGCCTAGATCTACTAATTTACATGAATTTGCGGAAAGGTGTATGCTCAGCCATATGGACCCTCTCATCCAAACCCACAATACCCCATAACAATCCTGACAAAATATATGTATTTTGGATCTCTGTTTGGTGTTGTTAGTCAAACTCTTAGTTTACTTGTTGTGGAAGACGGATTGTGTAGCCATTATAACAGCTTCTTTGAGATGTGTTACTAGTGACTATTTTTAGCTCACCTGACTGAAAGTTAGGGTTGGCTTTTCTTATCACTCTTCGTCTGTCGTCCGTCCGTCGTCTGTTGTCCGTCCTGCGTGAAGGTGGTGTTTGAGCCTCTTTCTCCTAAACCACTGGCCACATTTTAATTAAATTTCATAAGTAGGGGCATTTGGGTTTTTCTTCAAATTGGATTTCTGCTCATATTGTGGAGTGGGGTGGGGCCAAAATGAACAAAATTTTAAAAAATCTTCTCATGAACCAGCTTCCATTTGAGGTGTAGACTCAAGTTTGTTCAAGCGAAGTTTGACGGGCAATATTTACCTTTGTTCTGAGAGGGGCAAGAATTTTTGCCCCGCCCAAAATTTCTATTTTCTGAACCCAGAGGCCGATTTGAACCAAATTTAATATGAGGTATTATTGGATTATAAGTACTTGATTTATGCCAAAAAATTTTTTCCTGCACGGCACCCAGAATTTTTATATGGTGTGAAGCTTCCTTAGGACCAACAGAAAGGATTGGTAAAAAAAAATTGCCATCGGTTTTATCATAGGGTACAGTTTCGGTACTTTGAAAAAGTGCTGAGTCAGCACTTTTTAACACTGTAGGCAATGGGAAAAACATTAAAAAATCTTCTTCTCCAGATCCAGCAGGCAGAATCTTTTGATATGTGGTATGCAATTGTAGGGTGGATCTGATTCAAGTTTGTTCAAATTGGCCCCCTGGGTCCAAATTTGGGCTCAGTATAGGAGCCCGATTTCGAACTTAGTGCATTTCAAGCAAATTTCTTAAAAAAATCTTCTTCTCCAGATCCAGCAGGCAGAATCTTTTGATATTTGGTATGCAACATTGTGGGGTGGATCTGATTCAAGTTTGTTCAAATCGGCCCCCTGGATTCATATTTGGGCTCACTATAGAAGCTTGAATTGGAACTTAGTGCATTTCAGGCAAATTTCTTTAAAAATCTTCTTCTCCAGATTCAGCAGGCAGAATCTTTTGATATTTGGTATGCAACATTGTGGGGTGGATCTGATTCAAGTTTGTTCAAATCGGCCCCCTGGATTCATATTTGGGCTCACTATAGAAGCTTGAATTGGAACTTAGTGCATTTCAGGCAAATTTCTTTAAAAATCTTTTTCTCCAGATCCAGCAGGCAGAATCTTTTGATATTAGGTATGCAACATTGTAGGGCGGATCTGATTCAAGTTTGTTCAAATTGGCCCCCTGGGTTCATATTTGGGCTCAGTATAGGAGCCCGATTTTGAACTGAGTGCATTTCAAGCAAATGTCTTAAAAAAATCTTCTCCAGATCCAGCAGGCAGAATCTTTTGATATTTGGTATGCAACGTTGTGGGGTGGATCTGAATCAAGTTTGTTCAAATCGGCCCCCTGGGTTTATATTTGGGCTCACCAGTATAGGAGCCCAAATTTGAACTTAGAGCATTTCAGGCAAATGTCTTTGAAAATCTTCCTCTCAAGATCCAGCAGGCAGAATCTTTTGATATTGGGTATGCACCATGCTTAGGGGGGTGAGATTCAATTTTGTTCAAGCCAAGTCCCTGGGTTTATATTTGGGCTCACTGTGGGTGCCCGAATTATAACTTAGTTCAAAATGAGGAATTTTCTTTAAAAATCTTCTTCAGATCCAGCAGTCGGAATGTTTTGATATTTGGTATGCAGCATCCTTAGGGGGGTGAGATTCAAGTTTGTTCAAGCCATGTTCCTAGGTCCATATTTGGGCTCACTGTGGGAGCCCGAATGATAACTTAGTTCAAAATGAGGAATTTTCTTAAAAAATCATCTTCTTCAGATCCAGCAGTTGGAATGTTTGGATATGTGGTGTGTAGCATCCTTAGCGGTGGGGGGGGGGGGGGGGGGGGGGGGTGAGGGGTGAGGGGAGATTCAAGTTTGTTAAAGCCAAGTCCCTGGGTCCCTATGTGGGCTCCCTGTAGCCCGAATTATAACTTTGTCAATATGAGAAATTGTTGTTTAAAAATCTTCTTCAGATTCAGCAGTCGGAATGTTTTGATATTTGGCATTCAGCAACCTTAGGGAGATTCAAGTTTGTTCAAGCCAAGTCCCTTGGTTCATATTTGGGCTTACTATGGGAGCCCGGATGACAACTTAGTTGAAAATGAGGAATTTTCTTTAAAAATCTCCTTCAGATCCAGCAGATGAATGCTTTTGATATTTTCTATGCAGCATCCTTAGGGGGGTAAGATTCAAGTTTGTTCAAGCCATGTCCCTAGGTCCATATTTGGGCTCATTGTGGGAACTCAAATTGTAACTTAGTTCAAAATGAGGAATTTTCTTTAAAAATCTTTTTCTTCAGATCCAGCAGTCGGAATGTTTTGATATTTGGTGTGCAGCATCCTTAGGGGGTGAGATTCAAGTTTGTTAAAGCCAAGTCCCTGGGTTCATATATGGTCTCCCTGGGGGAGCCTGAATTATAACTTAGTTCAATATGAGGAATATTCTTTAAAAATCTTTTTTTTTTAGATCCACTGGTCAGAATCTTTGGATATTTGGTATAAGCTTTTCTTAGGAGGAGCAGATGCAACTTGTTGAAATCAATTCTCTGGGTTGATATTTAGGTTACCATGTCAGGTGAGCGCCCTCAGGCCCCCTGGGGCCTCTTGTTTCTGTCTTGCTCCTCACCTCTTAAGAATTCTCACCATGATCTTGGTCGTGAGAACAAAGATTGGTTGCTTGTAGACAGGGGCGCCCCAGGTGACTTGGTGGGCCTGAAGTTATAAACGAGTGGGTTCCTGGACCCATAAGGCCAGCCAGGTCTTCGAAGTTGTTACATATATGTATACCGAGAAAGGAAAAAATCTGTGTTATGCATTTCGGAGACACTCGTGTATGGCAAATTTAGGTGGACCCGGTGGCGTCGCCGAACTTGTTACTTTACATCTCTGCTGTCTTTCCCTCTTAATCTTCCTCTGTTTCTTCCTCCCCACTCTCTCTCTCTCTCTCAGCACCCATGCACACACACGCACCTTTCCAACATATTTAAGTAAGAAAATATTTCCCCAAAATAAAGCTGAATTCAGAAGCCCGGAGCCCTCTGGTCATACTTCTCCATCTCTCCCATAAGGTGGACATCCCCGTGTTGTGGACGTCCTCTGTATTATTCTACATCTTAGCTGTCCTCCGGCTTGCCTTCGGAAAGTAAGTTTTTGTAACCAACGCCTGGGTGATAGGTGGCTATAAAGGCATAAAGGGGCTAAACTTGACTATACTTATGTTGTGGTTATGATACAGCAATGAGTATTGAACGTGACAAACACCAGATAGTTAACTATCATGATCGTCCATTGGGTGCAACGAGGTGGCATCTGCAATGCTAAAGTCTCCTAAAGTGAGCCACATAGATATAAACGATTGGCTAAACTTTACTTCATTCTTGTGTTGTGGTTAATAGATAGCCCTAAATGATGAACTTGACCTTAAACACAAATGAGTACATTGTGCTATTCCGTCCCTGCATTTTCCCCACCTGCAGTGGAGCCTTTATTGTTGCCCTCTCTCTGCTGTAATTTTGTTTAACTCTCTGTAACCAAACTTGTCTGTGGGACGATGCTGGTGTCCAGAACAGATTGCATTTCCCTTCACCCCATGTGAGGCGGGTTGTGCATTATGTTGACCTGCATTATCCCCGCCAACTTTCTTTTCCCAACAATTGCAATACATTTGCAAAGAAGTCGCCACCATTGTTTTTCATCTCCAGCCCTCCAACTAGCAACAATTTAACACTTGGAGCTTGAGTTCTTTAACTAGAATTGCAGTACCTACCCCATACTGGTATAGCGATTGGGCGAATGCATTTTGTATTTGTAGGGAGGTTTGGTAATAACTGAAGCCAACAGCCCTGCAGGTCTGTTGGATTAATTTAATGATAATCCTCCATAATTGGTTGTTTGCTAACGGACCGCCGGGGGAGCGCGGTGGCTCCGTAGGTAGAGGTGCAGGCTGCAAGCCGAGAGGTCCTCGGTTCGAATTCCACCTGCGGCAACCGCGTTGTGTCCTTGCGCAGGACACTTCATCTCCATTGCCCGCGTGGGGGCACGATGACGCCGTGTACTAAGGCGTACTGCACGTCGATGGTACGCATGTCTTCAACCAATCTAACCCTGCCTGTGCTGCAGTGTGGAGTTACGATGTTGGGGAGCTGGCAGCTGCTCGTCGTTGCTCGGTGGTTCTCTCCGGATACTCCGGCTTCCTCCACCCGTAAAACTGTCACGGTCATGGTTAGCCATTGTGCATAAATATGTGACCTTAAACATCAATAAATAAATAAATAAATAACGGACCGCCGAAATATCTTTTACGCAAATGTTTATGCTTATCGGGTTGAAAATATTTTTTTAATTCTGATTTACCTGGATAGAATTGCGGATGTGCGTTTTATACCACGCATCCCACATTGTCTCCAGCCCACCCTTACAAGAAAGGTAAGAGCTGGGTATATTGTGTAGAGTGGTTTTTGACATCCTTTGCTTGAATCCGTTCCAAATGCTCTATCCCGCCTGAATTTCCGGTCACCATCCCTTTTCTTTTATACCATGTATACCTAGTCACGCATTCCAATCTCCCAACTAGCAACAAACCAAATTTAGGTAGGTAGTTATAATTTACCAGTGAAGAACTGAGGATGCGCTGCTGTTTTACACAGCGCAGTCCATATTGTCAACAAACCACTCCAACCAGAAAAGTAAGAACAGGGTACAATCTGTAGAACGGTATAGATACCCCGAACACAACCTCGTTGAAACTGTTCCCAATACTCACTCCTACACTAAAAATATGTTGGGTTAAAAATAAACCTTAATCAACTGGGTTGAGTGATTATGAGCCCATTCGGGTTTATATTCACTCAACTCAGTTGACGAGGTTGGTTTTAACCAAACTGATTTTAGAGTGTACATGCATTGCTGTCCGCCACCTCTTTTCAAACCTTGTGCACACGCTTGATGAGAAATTTTGAAAGCACAACCCTACTCGTATTATCACCAGTCTCTCCCAGACTGTTTGAAAAATGGTGAGCGTCATATGTCCGGGGCAACAACTCGTCGTTAGATGTGAGTGGCTCGTCTGCCCATTTCTACCTTGTAGTTCCTGGCTGCAAGCTCCTCACACGCTCTAACTCGCCAGCAGCGAAGCGAGGTCTGTTTCATATTTCGACTTCCTTGTAGAATCCCGAAGCTGAAGCTTGAAACTGATTTCATCGCTCCTCTCGTTCAAGTAAGTTTTGCTCTCAACCATATCTCAGCACTGTCACCTTCCATCGATACTTAAGTGCTTCTGTGATTTACCCGGTTCCATCATTCCAGCTTTGCACGGACACAACCAAGGCTTGCATACATAACAGTAAGGTTATGTCCTGCCTCTATTGCTCTAGCCCTACCCGAATTACCAGCATTGTTCCTAACCCTGTTATTTATAACAGAGCATTGCAAACAGCTGTATCGTTTCGTCAACTACGAGGAAACTTCGAAATTGAAGCTGCTTGTTTACTGAGATACGTTTTGTTGCACTGGGTTATGATCGGGTTACCCATGCCTGTGGTCGGAACCCTCTACCGTGAGCAGCACGGGCATAAACTATTGGCTTCCTTCACCTGTAAACCTCCGACACGATATGACCTTGGCTGTTGAAATTGTCAAAACCCAAATAAATACAAGAGCTTATTATTTTGTAAAGTTTGGGTTTCTGTCGGTTTAGAGAACAACCCTAGATGAAGGGAGAGGGTAGACCTTGGCACACTCATTTCTCTGCCACTAGGTCATGAGTCCTCGCTGGGATTGTTGAGTCAGTGGATTCGAGAAGCTGATCTTCGCTCCCGAAACTTTTCACTTGACACAATGGGGTGATTAGTGAACTGGTAAAGCATGTGGGCGAAGGTCCAACAACTCCCACTTGATGGTTTGGGCAATACAATACAGCTAAGTACCAAACAGACTCTACATGTAAGACGGGATGGCAGGATGTGAAACATTGTACAGGTTCGTGCTCATTATTTCGCTTCAAGAATGTTGGGGGAGGCACTGATGATTAGGGCGGGTGAGAAAAATACAGGTTTCCATACTAATGTCGACCGATCCCAATGTGCCTCCCAGGAAATTAGCGTTGTGAACCCGGCCCTACCCATCGAACCCCTACAAACTCCGACGTCTTGATAACACAATTGTTGGAAGTTTTCAAGTGAATGATTGCAGTATTTAGACCCGTCCAAACCACCTTGACCCAAGGAAACGGGATTTTGTACCCATGCGTGCATGTACTGGTCTCGTCATTAACTGCTTGCCTGATGAGACGTGCGGGTTGTCTTACGAACCTACGCCTTTCTGAGATGGGTGAGTTGTTCGACCATTTATACTTCAGTTGCTCCCCACCCCGCCATGTTTTACTAGGCTCACACTTCTTTTCGGACTGAGTGACCTGTGAGATCAATACTACCATATATATAACCTCACCCGCTTGCAGAAAATGTGTGCGTTTGATACCAGTCGAATCTTTCACCTCCCATTTTCGAGTCCCCAAATAGTCGGTCTTTCGGAGAATTCCTAACTGCACACTCCAATTACAAACCTCAAGTGTCACTCAATTATCAACGGAAAAAATACGATCCATAAAAGTATTTCTCTGAAACCCTTCTCCAATTGAAATAAGGTATCTGATGAAACGAATACTGACCTTTTTACTTTAGAAATAGATTGCGGTCACCAACTTGCCCTTGGATAGCTCCAGCATATTGAGCGTTGCCAGATTACTGTCGTAAATAAAGTCATGTTTTATTGGATTGATGTCCTCGTTTCACCCCCCCCCCCCCCCCGGTGGGAGAGGGGGGGGGGGGGGGAGAGCAGTGCTTACTTATGCGGTCAACACGTTCTGCATTACTGGTAAAATAGGACCCGGAACCAACGCCTGAGGCAGATGTCCTCTAAGTTGGGCAGCATAGGTTTAAACGACTTGCCAAACGTGTCTTTATACCTATTATATTATAACATGGTATGGTCAAAAAGCAGCGCGATATCTCTGTGATTACTGAAATCGAAAGGACCTCTGTTCGATCCCACCAGAAGTAACTGCGTGGTGGGTGTCCTTTGGTAAGGCACTTAATCCTGATTGCCCACGGTGGCACTGTGTACTAATTCCCACTATGAAGCACTGGCCGTTAGGTTAGGAAAAGGCTTAAACTCAAAATAATTTTTTCCAACATCAATATGCTTGTTGCTCGAAAGTAGTTATTTTTCAGTTTTGGGAAAGGGGGGTGGGGGTATGCCCATTACTACCTGCAGTGGCACCATTTCCATTCATGAACGGACAATTCTCCAATTCATTGTGAGGAATTGCAATGGATTTATTCAGTCATACTACTTTAACATCCATTTTTAGCTTAACTTGACAAAGTCAAGATAAGCTATTGCCATCACGCGTGCGGAAGTCTGTAAGTCTGTTCTCATTTTCATTTAGCACAGGCTACACCCCGCAGTTCTTGTCTGATCATCACGACATTTCATATGCAGGTTTGGGGTCATGTCTAGATGAGAAGGCCCCCTTTTGGTCGCGATCGGTCAACCGGTAAGGCTGCCCGAGCCCAAAACCCGAAAACCATTAGCACAGTCTACAGGTAGTATTTATGAAGGGATTTCATTGTAACTTGGTAGGATGCCTCTGTATAATGCCTAGATGAGAACGCCCCATTTTGGTTATGATCTGTCAACCGTCATGGCTGCCCAAGCCCGAAATGCAAAATACTTTTAGCACAGTCTGCAGGTCATATTTAATATGGAGGGATTTCATTGTAACTTGGTAGGATGACTCCGGATGATGTCTAGATGAGAACTTCTCCATTTGGTCGTGATCTGTCAACCGTTACGACTGCCCGAGCCCAAAACCCGAAAACCTTTAGCACAGTCTACAGGTCATAGTTATGGAGGGATTTCATTGTAACTTGGTAGGTTGACTTCATATAATGTCTAGAAGAGAACGTGCCCTTTTGGACGTGATTGGCAACTGTGACGGCTACAGGGGTCCGAAGCCCGAAAACCTTGCGCACAGTCTACAGGCCATATTTATGAAGGGATTTTATTGTAACTTTGTAGGATCACTCCAGATGAGAATTCCCCTTTTGTTGCGATCATTCAACCATGATGGCTGCCCGAGCCAAAAACCCTTTAGCATAGTCCATAGGTCGTATTTATGTAAGGATTTCATTGTAACTTGTTAGGTTGACTCCATATAATGCCTAGATGATGACATCTCCTTTTGGTCGAGATTGGTCAACTGTGACGGATACAGGTGCCCGAAGCCAGATAACTTTGAGCACAGTATACATGTCATATTTATGAAGGGATTTCATTGTAACTTCATAGGATCATTCCAGATGATGCCCAGAATACAACGACCCCTTTTGGTCGCGATCATTCAACCATGATGGCTTCCCGAGCCCAAAACCCGAAAAAATGTAGTACAGACTGCAAGTCGGATTTGTGAAGAGTTTCATTGTAACTTAGTAGAATGACTCGGTATAATGTCGAGATGAGGACGTCCCCTTTTAGTAGCAATTGGTCAACCGTCATGGCTACACAGGCCTGAAGCCTGAAAACCTTTAGCACAGTCTACAGACCATATTTATGAAGGGATTTCAATGTAACTTGATAGGATGACCCGTTTTGGAATAATTTCACTGTAACTTGGTAACTTTTGTTGACATACGTTAACTGTGAGGGACACATACATTAACTGTGAGGTCATATTAACCCATCCCTCCGCCCTTTAGTACAATGTACACCTCATATTATTTTTATGAAAAACAGCATACAGGGAACAGAAATTAACATATTCCCATTTACCACAATTCTTGTCTTATTTCATAATCCTTTCATAAACATTGAACATTATCCTTTTCAACAAACAAAACACACAGACAAGTTAAGCTACATTTCCTTTTCAAGCCCCACTGATTGCCTACATTAATAACACTTTGGCCAGCCACTGATTTGTCGCGGTCCTTGGGTGAGAAAGCCTTGATTACCCTTTTACTCCCTTCTGCCTCTCTATTCGCACGCAGCAGCCACGCTTCTTCTCTCCTCCCAACACTCGGAGATGAACTGCTTGATGACATTCCTTTGCCCCATTCTTCCCAATCCCTCCGATTAGCATATTCACCCTCTCCTTTGAGTCCCCCACTAACCACATGTCCCTCATTCTCCCTTCCCACTTCCCCATTATGCTCCCAGCGAATCTTATTCTTTTAGATTGGTATTACGGGCATTCTAGAAGAAAGTGTTCCAGGCTCTCCACCACGCCCAAATTACACATCTGGCACTCCTTTTCACTGTTTTTACCAATTTTTCCCTCAGCGCCAGGGACCGCGACCTCAGCTTGAACAATAGCGATCCCCCCCCCCCCCCCCGAAGGTGTCATCAAAGTACTCATCAAAACCAGGCTTCTCTTTATCACGCACGCCAAAAACCTCTGGTTTGACCCACTTTCGCCAATTAAGGTTACCATCCTCCATGACCCTTTCTCTGGCGATTTTATTACCCTGGTTTGCCACAACGTCTAGGTCCGAGATCACCAAAAAGTAGTTCTCAATAAGCTCCCTCACTTGGATCATCCACCCTGTCTTGATATTTGAGTTGAAAATTCTATGGAACTTAACACCATAGGCTGGCGGGGAGATTTACCAAATAATTAAGATAACCGAGTTTCAATAAGTCTATCCTGTCCTTGATCCTCATCCACCCCAGCTCACCCCTGATTGCGTATAGTGCTGCGGTATTACTCTGCCCCGTTATCCATCGTTCTGCAGGGTTTCCAAGCTCTTTACAGCCGTCTGGTTTAGGGGTACCATTTCCGTACCATATGATATACTTGGCAGACCCACCATTTCCCAAATGGTTTTCCCCACGAAAACCTTGTTGAAACTGTTTCTTCCTATAAGTTTCATTTGGTTAAGGATTCGCCTCCCCTTCAGAATCAATTTTTAGCTCGACTTTGGCGAAGCCAAATTTGAGGTATTGCCATGAACCGTCGTCCGTCTGTCCGTCCGTCCGTAGTGCCATACACACGGCTCGGGCTAGAGGCCGTATTTATTAACCGATCTTTACGAAACTTCTTGGGTACCTTTGTTATTCACCGTGAAACGAGAACGAGTGTTTTGGGGTCCAGTCCGAAATTTAAGACTGCTGCTGGCAGCCATTTTGTACCAAAATTAGGTGCAATCGGATTTTTGAGGCAGAACTTCCACATGGAAGCTCCGATTTGAATAATTTTTTTGTGTGAATGTTTAGTACCATGGGATACATCACATATAATACGGGTTTTTTCTCGTGCGTAAATTATGCAAATTAGACTAACTTTGATTTATTTAGTGTTACTTTCAGCACTGTAAGTGCAAATGCCAATACGGCTCGGGCTAGAGGCCGTATTTATGAACCGATCTTTACGAAACTTCTTGGGTACCTTTGTTATCACTGTGGGACGAGAACGAGTGTTTTGGGGTCAGGTCTGAAATTCAAGATGGCCGCTGGCGGCCATTTTGTACAAAATTAGGTGCAATCAGATATTTGCACAGAACTTCCATATGAAACCGCTGATTTGAATAATTTTCTGTGTGAATGTTTAGTACCATGGGATACATCACATATAATACAGGTTTTTTTCTCGTGCATAAATCATGCCAATTAGACTAACTTTGATCTATTTAATGTTACTTTCAGCACTGTAACTGCAAATGCCAATACGGCTCGGGCTAGAGGCCGTATTTATGAACTGATCTTTACGAAACTTCTTGGGCACCTTTGTTATCACCTTGGGACGAGAACGAGTGTTTTTTGGGTGCAGTCCGAAATTCAAGATGGCTGCCGGCGGCCATTTTGTACCAAAATTGGTGCATTCAGTTTTTTGTCCAGAACTTTTGTATGAAAGTTCTGATTTGAATAAATTTCTGTTTGAATGTTTAGTAACATGGAATACATCAGATATAATACAGGTTTTTTCTCGTGTAAAAATTATGCAAATTAGATGAACTTTGATGTATTCAGTGCTACTTATACACAGTAAGTGCACATGTCAATACGGCTCGGGCTGGAGTCTGTATTTATGAACCGATCTTCACGAAACTTCTTGGGTAACTTTGTTATGAGAACGAGTGTTTCTGGGTGCGGTCCAAAATTCAAGATGGCTGCCAGTGGCCATTTTGTACCGAAATTAGATCCAATCAGTTTTTGTACACAACTTCTATACGGCTCATGCTAGAGGCCGTATTTATGAACAGATCTTTACGAAACTTCTTTGGTACATTTTTTATCACCGTGGGGCGAGAACGAGTGTTTTGGGGTGCGGTCCAAAATTCAAGATGGCAGCCAGCAACCTTTTTGAACCAAAATTAGTGCATTCAGTTTTTTGTACATAACTTCTGTACGAAAGTTCTGATTTGAATAATTTTTTGTAGGAATGTTTAGTAACATGGAATACATCACATATAATACAGGTTTTTTTTTCTCGTGCAGAAATTATGCAAATTAGATGAACTTTGATTTGTACAGTGCTACTTATACACAGTAAGTGCACATGTCAATTTGGCTCGGGCTAGAGTCTGTATTCATGAACTGATCTTCACGAAACTTCTTGGGATACCTTTGTTATCACCTTGTGACAGGAACGGGTGTTTTGGGGTGCCTTTGTTATCACTGTGCTATGAGAACAAGTATTTTGGGGTTCAGTCAGACCCACTCTGGGACTCAAAAGATTTCTTTTCTAGTTTAGCATCTCACTGTCGCCCACCTTTACAATACTTTACCTACACATTTGTTACAGGCTATGGTCAGCATTTATGTACAGACCGTTACAATACTTTACATGTACCTTTGTTATCAGGTCATTACCTGGATGTTTGTCATTGCTGTGTCGAATACTATACATGTACATGCCTTAAACAAGTTGAGCTACAGTGTCATTGACACCTTCATTTTGTGTGGTTTCGGTAGATGCCCCTTCCTGTGATATTTACCACCAGATACTCGTAGTCATCTGTTTCTTCTGCACTAAGAAGTTTGCTGCTACCTTCCTGAATACAGAACACCCCCACTCCCCACCTTCGAGTGGGATCCACTTTGCGGCCCACAGGTATAACTTTGCTCTTGCTTTCATTAAGTTCGAGTCTCCATTTGCTCCCATATTTCTCAACAATTCCCAGCATTTTCGCTAGCTCCTCTTCGCATTCTGACACTAGCACCACATCGTCAGCAAAAAATAGCCCTGGGAACTTCAAGTCTCCATCTGCAACCCCCTCGTCGCTTTGCAGTAAGTTCATCTCCTAAACCTTTGATGTACAATGCAAAAAGAATTGGCGAAAGAGTACACTCCTGTTTTAGGCCCATCTCCATAGGCACACGTTTTGTTATGTTACCCGGACTAAGTTCACTCGGTACATCTTTATATGATGCTTTCAGAATTTCGAACAAATCCGCCTCCCAAGCTCAAGAATCCATAAATGTGTTGTCTCCATCCCCGAACGGCATGATCTCTCGAGTATCTTGTAGGAATTTAACTTTACTGCTCCCTCAAACATCATTCCTACTTCCATGAAGACAAAGGTTGATCCTACATATATCGCTCTGTAAACCCCCTCCACGCCTGTTCCATTGTTTACTTACACTCATCCCAATGGGGGGGGGGGGGGGGGGGTGTGCCTAATTCCCCACCCCACCCCTGATTTATATAGTTTGCGTGGGTCAACTGGTGCAATTTCATATAACCTGCCACATTTGGCGAAAATAGACGTGTCGAGACGCAAAATCTCTCCAGATAGCACCCGATGGGGCTTATTTGTCCAAACTTTCTCAGGTGAGGGCCCGACCTCACCCGGTGAATTAAAAAAAATGTCTTCCCTAACCCCGCAATGGACTGTCCCCACCACCCCTCCGCCATTCCTTAAAGTAGGAATCTGGCTCGTGTTGAGTAGTGGGGTGGGAAGTTGTAGCGCTCGCCCTTAATTGTTCCACGTACTTCCATCCTCCGACTTGCCTGCAAGGTTGTCAAGTATATATCCAGCGAAGATGCATGATTTACCATCTCTCCCTAACATCTCTCTCCATAAAATTAGACTTGCGTTCTCCTTCCTGTATTTAAATTCTTCCTCCAATCCATTTCTGTTGTAGAGAATTCCGTCTTAACAGCGCAGACTTCCCCGTGGGAACCCCGGGAAGTAAGCAGCACTTGTTTACTGTGGTAAACCAGTTCCGTTTTACTAGTAAAATAGGACCCAGTCACCAATGCTTGGGGTGAAAGTCCTCTAAAATGGGCAACATGTTGATCAACGATTGACTAAACTTGACTTCATCTCCATGTTGTGTCACGATTAGCCATGGTGCATAAATATGTGACGTTAACCACAAACAAACAAACAGCGCAGACTTAAGGATGCGCTCGGTAGTCAGCCTTCCAACCTCACCCCGACTTGAAATCAAAAGGTTGTGTACTCATTCTAAATTGGATTTGCCAGCGCAAGCATTCTATGATTTCAGAGCATTGGGCGCCTATCCGTGCCATTCAGATCCACTTACTGCACCTCGCCCTCTAACAGTCAGCAATCCACAGCTTATCGCCGACCTTGGAGTAAGTGTGAACTGAATCAAACTTGCGTATATAACATCAAAGGTTATATACGCATTTCGTCCTGCATTTTGCACGAGTACTTAATTGCCTGCATTCTCTTCTCTCCCTCCCTAAATGTTTTTGTTGAGAGGTAAAGAGGTGTAAACAAAACTCTGCGCAGCTTGCCAACACCCCACCCTCACCCACGTGTTTTTTTGTTTTGTGAATTGCCCACTCCTTTTAGGGACAAGAGTGGTGTGTATAAGCCAAGCTGTATCAACAGTGAACATATCACCAAATCTAGCCTTAAACCCTGATGGGATAGCCCAGTATGGAAGTTAACTGGTAGAGTGCTGAATTATTTTTGGTCCTTAGAATTGTTTTCAGCATCTTTGCCTTGTTGCAATTTATGGGAGAGTGTCGGCCACTCTCCCATAAATTGTAACAAGGCAAATCGTAACAAATAAAATAATATCACTTCAAATATAATATGAAACTCATCCACAGAATATGAAGCCTTTAAATTGTGGTGTCGGCACTTCAGAAGAAAGCCCAGATATGGGCTTCCAGCACTCTACCAGTTAAAAGTGCGAGGACAATCGCGAGTAGTCTGACTGCATTTTGTTTGTGGAAAATGAGCTATTTGTGAGTAAATGCCCCCTCTGAACATAGTGTTGAAGAACATGTAAAATTTATTTATAAATGTATTTTTCAATTCATTAATTTGAAAATGTAGAGATGGCACTTGAATAAAATGCATATATTCAGAAATCCTATGTGTTATTTCTCTTTCCAGTTATATCCCTTTAATTACAGCAGACAAACGGAGCGTGAAGCAAAATAAACCACTAACACATTTCAAGTATTCAATAGATTATTTGTGTAATACTTTGTTGCATAACACTTTGTTGTGTAACACTTTGTTGCGTAATAGGTTTGTTGCGTAACACTTTGTTGCGTAATAGGTTTCTTGCGTAACACTTTGTTGCGTAATAGTTTTGTTGCGTAACACTTTGTTGCGTAATAGGTTTCTTGCGTAACACTTTGTTGCGTAATAGGTTTGTTGCGTAACACTTTGTTGCGTAATAGGTTTCTTGCGTAACACTTTGTTGCGTAATAGGTTTCTTGCGTAACACTTTGTTGCGTAATAGGTTTGTTGCGTAACACTTTGTTGCGTAATCGATTTCTTGCGTAACACTTGGTTGCGTAATAGGTTTCTTGCGTAACACTTTGTTGCGTAATACTTTATTGCATAATACCTAATTGCGTAATAGCTTTGTTGAGTAATGTATTAACGCGTTACAAAGCAAATTTATAGGGCATTCTCTTTTTTTGAGATCAGTGAACCCACTCTATGGAAGAGGAAACACCAGATATGTTCCACTTGTCAATGCAAGACGATATACCGTCTGCCTAACGTTTTACAGGGCCCGAGTAAGTGTCAGTTCCTCCTCCCAAAACAACTCTCGACAAATGCCGTGATTGTATCCGAATCTACCATAGCGTTTCTGTTCATGTCAGAGATTTTACAGCTAAATGTCAATCTCCATCTCCCAAAGTATACATTTTTCGAAAAGATTGTCCTGTCCTGAATCTCACTTAAACACAATTTTCTTCAATTTTAGGGTAACTAATGCTGTCAATTATGTCCATGCATTTAGAAAATATAAATAATCATGGAAAAAATCTGACTCCTAAAATTCAATACACAATCTTATTCAGAACAAAGTTTGTATATATCAATATGAAAACTGTACATTCAAATCCGCTTAAAATGTAATGTACCGCCTGCTCACACTGACAGTTCACTCAGTACATAGGAGACAAATCTGAATGTACAGTATTCTTATTAACATTTGTAAACCTCGTTCCTATTAAGATTTGACTTTGAATTTTAAGGATACGTGTTCCATGATTATTTATATTTTTATGTGATTTATGACATTAGTGAAACATTGATACATTGTTTAGGATTTTGAGATTATTATTTTGCGGTTAATGTCCGTGATAAAAACATAGAAACACAAATTTAGTAACGGCTCTTTATACTATAATAAAGGGCTGCTTGGAGAGTTGGCGGGAAACGTTTCAAAATCCGTGTTGAGTAGGCTGTTGTAAAACATTAGACAGCATACCATGTATAGGATTTACTGTGGCATGTCCACTGAGAAAAGAAAATCGCTTGACGAGTTCCATCGATGTAAAAAAGACTGAGTCCAGAAGATTAAGTCCTGCTTTCTATCAACAAATCAAATGTTTTGAGAGAAATTTCTAGCGTAAGACAGACCTTCACAAATATGAATGGATGAACAATTAACGTTTGACCTCCAGAAATGACGACCCCGAAATACAGAACTCTTTTAAGAAATAAAGATGAGTCAGAAATATTGGATAACTTGGGGAAAACCAAAGTTCTTTACCGGGACAAGCGCAAGAAGCTCCCCCAGTTACACACTAAGGAAAACCGCTAAGGAACCACTGATAAGTCGACGGCCACAGAAATGTGTGAGTTTCAGTGGAAAAATTAGATTCGTCAAGCTATCAGAGAACTCATAAAAGCCGAGCACTACCTACCCCCCCCCCCCCCCCCCCACAAAAAAAATGAAAAATAGTAATAACGCTCCGTCTTTCTGCTAACCTTTAATAAACTATTTTATTAAAACAACTATGGTCAACAAACACAATAATTTGAAATTTAAGTGATAACAAACGCATTTTACAAAATGAGTTTACAAAGATTGTGTGAAGTTCAGTGCATGTACGTGAATAGTGAGTTTGATACAAAGATTGTGTGAAGTTCAGTTGATGAACGTGAATAGTAAGTTTAACTCTTTCAACACTGGCGCCCTGGAAGGTATCATCTCAGCCAATGTTGTCAACGGCGAAATGGGCAAAACCATTTGTTGTTTATTGAGAGGTCCAGTAATAATTTAATCCAACAGCTCCGTCGAGCTGTTGAATTAAATTATTACCGAACCTCGCTTCGGTACTGGGTTGAGTGAATATGAACCAAACTCTGTTTATATTCCCTCAACCCGGTTGATTTGGGTTGATTTTGAAACCAATTGATTTTAGAGTGTAGCATACATCCAATACAGTACAGTCGCCGTGGATTGGTCGTAATCCACGCGTGGGCAGTGATGCCCACGCATGAGTTTACCACGTAATAAAAATGATCACCAGCACAATTTTAATTAATGGTTGGACCCTTAGCTTCATTAATTTCATTTTTGATGATTATTCCTATATTAGTGTTTGGAATCTAATATTATTGCATCTGTGGAAATATTGCCTTCCCGTGGAAGTGACCAGTCCACGGCGGTCGTACTGTGTGTTAGATTTTGAAAAGGTTATTTTCTAGAAGACTTTTTTTTAATGCTTTCGCCCATTACCGACTTTTAAAATGACGGAACCTCGTATGGGGGGCCCCAAATAAAGACAATCGGGATTTTTTTCTCGTTCTGATTAGGCTCCTCCGAAGGAGGGGGGGGGGGGGGGGGTCTTACCAAAAATCAATCGCTTGTGCTGTATAGGTTTGGGAAAGAAGGCCATTTGAAACTATTATTCTATTTGTCGCGGGGATCTCACGAGAAACCTGGATATTTCTTTAACATAACTGAAGTACACGCCGCCCATGTATGACGGACTCCAACTCTAAAATTTAAATCGGTTTATTGGTCGGAAATTTGAAAATTGGGCGGGGCCAGAAATCTTTACCCTCCCAGAAATGAAAATATTGTTTTTAAAACTTCTCGTGGACAAATTTTAGTGTATACCTCAAAAGGAAGATGAATACCACATACCAACTATTTTTTAATTTTGGTAATCAACCGCCACCGCACTCCGGCGTGGACTGAGCGGGTCTATGCCTAATCTCCCTAACCTTATGTAGACCAGAAGAGGGCGAGTCATCACTCTCCGCGAGTTGCATCGAGATATTTGTCTGCTGCAATTTGCCATGAAAAAATGAATGGTGGGTTATTTACTCCCAACAGTCTTCTACACGCTCCAAGTGGTGTAGAAGAATCCCACCTGCGTCAACCGCGCTGTGTCCTTGGGCAAGACACTTAATCCCAATTGCCCACGTGAGGATAAGGTGCCGTTGTGTGCTAGGGCGTGCTGCACGTCGATGATGCATCGTCTCCAACCTATTCTTACCCTGTTTGTGTGGAGTTTGAACGTCGGGGACTCTTGGCAGTTGCTTGCCGTTGCTCGGTGGTTCTCTATGGGTACTCCAGATTCCTCCCCCGTAAAACTGTCCGAGACGAGGTGACCCTGGCTGTTGGAAGTGTCGTTAAACCCCAATAAATAAATACATAAGTTGTGTAGTAACTGAAGGGGACCACGGTCCTAATTCTAATTGATTTTAGAGGCTTCCAAAGAAAGTGTACACGATGAGCACACCTTCCAAGAAGCCTATAGTTAGCCATGCAGAGGTTTTAAATCTGAACCCACTGAGTATTTTCAAGATATTTTTCATCAAATCTGGTCATGACTGCTGTGCAGCAGCTGTGACAATATTTGATGAAAAATTAATCCAAATGTAAAATAAGAAATCCTTGGTGAAAAATCCATTCAATTTTCAGGGTGAAAATTTATCATTTATCACATGTGCCCAAAGTACTTATTTCGGTGACAAAAGAAACCCTGTGCTGGGCAGGAATATCCACCAGCAGCATTCAAAGAGTTAAGATTTATTTATTTATTGGTGTTTAAGGTCACATACTTCTGCACAGTAGCTAATCATGACCACAACATGGAAATAAAGTCAAGGTCAGTCAATCGGTTATACACATGTTGCCTATTTTAGATGATGTGCACCCAAGCATTAGTGACTGGGTCCTATTTTTCAAGTGAAACAGAGCTTGTTTACCACTGTCAACAAGCACTGCTTCACTTCCCGGGGTTCCCGTGGGGATTCAAAGAGTTAATCCCTACCACATCAATCATGCATTGGAGGGGGGGGGGTGTTTAAAGTATTATTAGACAGTAATTAAATTACTAAGTAAATAAAAAAAATGGCGGATATCCTTCCTGTAGATAAATGTACTAGGTACACCTGTCGACAGGAAAATATCTGTCCTCTAGTTTATTATATAATAATAATTTAGAACTGTATAATTATAATATATTATATTATATTTGTATGTAGGGGTGAGTATGTGTGTAGTGGGGATGTGTGTATATGTGTGTTTGTGTGTGTTGATATCTCAGTATCAAGTATACATATAACTATATAAAGATCCTGAAAGATTATAATAAGAATTCATAAAGTTTACATTCAATTAGTACATAAGTATCCAAAACCTTCATATAAAGATATTTTGTTTTGCCTTTCCATAGCAGCACCCAGTTGAGCAAATATATCCTAGTGGGACCTTAAGGAAACGAGACAAACTGATAGCTAGCCCAATGATACCCCCAACTCATGCCCTATGTGTCTATTTTCTAAAATAAAATAACTTGTGTTGAATTAGTTGCTCAAAAGTGAACAACTCTCAGGAAATAATATTGACTTGGGCAGATATGCAACTGACATGAAAATATTCTGGAAACTTTGGAATTCAATAAGATTTGAGTTTTCATAATTATGTGACCTTGACCTTTTGTCCTTTGGATCTGATGTTGATGCATAACACACCCTTTCCTTTGTCACTGGCTTGTGTGGTGTTACAGTAAAATCCACCAAGCCATTACGATGGAGTTCTCATTAAGACAATTTTCCAGAAAGCTGACAAATAGACGAACAGAATGATGGACAGATAGTTGGATGGACATGGTGGTGTCACGCTACACATATTTTCTTCGTCCTTTTGTGAAATTGCATCAAAATCTACCCATTTTTTATCAAGTTATTCATAATCATGTGACCTTCACCTTTGTCAGTGGACTTGATGGTGCTGCACAAAACACCATCCCTCTGTCCTTCACTGTTGGGTCAAGTTTTGTGCAAATCCACACAGCTATTATAATGTTATCAATACGATAGGATATTTCGGATGAACAGACAATATTGAAAGGACGGATAACTCAGATTCAAGATACCCCTGAACCTCCTCCAGCTGACTCACTAAGAATGTCTTACTTAAATGAGAATACACCCATGTAAACTGACTGAGGCACAACACACATAAGATGACCCAGAATGACGGAAGACAGAACTTTGTGTCCAAGTGCTACAACTCTGTTGCGGCACATAAGGACAGAGTCTTGAGGATGTTTTCTACTTGCAATGGAACTGATTCCTAATATTGACTACAGATTCGAACAAAGGCAAATTTGTATGGTTTTAACCCCAGAGGCCTTTTCCGGCCGGGTCACAAGCTACGTCATAATGTCATTAAGTGGGATGGCTACAAGGTAAATGTGTGGTATAGACCAATCAATATTTTCAACGTGCAGCCCTATGGCTGCACGTTGAAAATATTAATTGGTCTAACCGCAAATAATATGGCCTCTTCAACTGCTGCCATTAAACTGACATGGAAGAAACCCTCTGGGTTCAAAAGGTTAAGTCAAATAGTTAGCTAGTAGGCTAGATAGAGAACACAGGCCATTTAACCTACATAGGTGAAGCATGGGGACCTTTCTATGAAGTGAAAAATTCCACTTGAACATTTCTTCAATTATTTGTTTATTTATTGGTTTTTAGTCACATATTTTTAAAAAAAACCTGATTGACTAAACATAAAACCAAGTTTAGTCAATCGCTTATACCCATGTCGTCCATTTTAGAGGACTTCCACCCAAGCATTGGTGACTGGGTCCTATTTTACCAGTAAAACAACACTTGTTTACCACAGTAAACAAGCACTGCTTCACTTCCTGGGGTCCCCACAGGGTCTTCAATTATAAGAGAGTTCACTAAGACACTCCAATAAACGATAACAATATAAATTTGTATGAATAAAATGTTGTATTAAAAAAAACGAAATGATTCTGGTGTTATCTGATATATGCATTGCATTGTGAGTTTTGCCAATTTGGAACACTTTTATTGCACAGGAAAAATTTGTTATATGCCACCTTATAAGATACAGTACAGTCACTGTATATTGGTCGTAATCCCCGCATGGGCAGTGATGTCCATGCATGAGTTTACCAGGTAATAAAAATCATCATCAGCAAAATTTTAATTAATGAAGCACTGGGTTGTACCCGGTGCTTCATTAATTTAGCCTTTGTTGATGATTCCTATAATTAGTGTTTGGAATCTAATATTATTGTGTCTGTGGAAATATTGCCCAACTGTGGAAAGTGACCAGTCCACAGCAGCCGAATTGAAGCAAAAAATGTCTAACAAATAGTTTTCAATATCCTGTCACAATTATTTCATTAATTTACTAGTGTTTAGGGTTTCATATTTCTGCACAATGGCTAATCATGACAACATGGATATAAAGTCAAGTTCAGTCACTCATTTATACCCATGTTGCCCATTTTAGAAGACTTCCATCCCAAGCATTGGTTCCTTTTTTACCAGTCAAACAGAGTCTGTTTACAACAGTCAACAAGCACCCCTTCACTTTCAGGGGGTCCAGGGGGTAGGGTGATGGCAGTGGTGTCATGCAGGTGTGGGGGTCTTGCCATAATAGATATGAGGAATACCACTCCAGAAGAGAGGCTCTTTACGCAATTAATGTCGATCTTTTTCATTGCGGGTTTTCGGTGTTTGGGAGTGACAAGTGCAATTAAAACACATTTTAATTGCACTTGATACAACACAATGTATATAATAAAAACAATACTTACTGTTTGTGAGTAGGTACCAGAAATTCCTCATTTGTGACAGAATGGAAATCTAAGTTTTCACGAGAGGCTTTCATTCGCTTGAGAAAATTTATGTTTCCTTGCAGTCACTCATGAGATAATATTATGATACCTAATTAAAGAACAGTAGATAATGATCTATGTATTCAGACTCAAAAACTTATACAACTGAGGTATATTATGCATCTATTTATTTATTGGTGTTTAAGGTCACTTTCCTGAAGTTCAGCTAATCGTTTCAACCCATAACCTAATTTGAACAAACTTAAACATGACATTTATTGGGCTGCTATATACCAAATACGTGAAGATTCTGACTGGTGGATCCGAAGAAGGTCCTTGAAGAATTTCTCTTATTGTGCACCAAGTTAAATTTCTGGTTTCCACAAGGAGTCTAAATATGAACTGAGGGACTTAATTTGAAAAAACAAACTTGAATTTGACCTTCTTAAGTGTTATGCTGTATACACTCCAAAATCAGCTGGGTTGAAAGTCAACTCAAAATCAGCTGGGTTGAGTGAATATGTACCAAATAGGGTTCATATTCACTCAACCCAGTTGAGTTGGGTTAATTTTTAACGCAATTAATTTCAGAGTATATCGAATATCATAAGATTCGGACTGGTGGGTCTGAAGAAGATTTTTCATCACACTGCATCAAGTTAAAATTCAGGCTCCCCTAGTGAAGCCTAACATGAACTTGGGGAATTGATTTGCGCAGACTTGAAAAAAAGATGACCAAGCTTGAGATTGAACACTACAGATTGTCTCAAAGGAAGACAATCCACACTGTTCCTCCCAAACCAGATCATCAGTTTTTTATTATGCTGAATAAACATGTTTTTTTGCTCATCGTCACACCTCAATCACCAATCACTGGTGTGGTATATATTTCAAATCGATTCACCAGTTAAAACATGGCAGCGATTGGGTTTTGTGTGTCATTTTGATACATCTCTGTGAATCTTTCGCCATTACAAATATAAGCAACAGAATGCAGAAGTCTACTAAAGAAATAAAGGGGCTCAGCTGAAGTGAGTAACATTGCGATAAGTAATGCCCGGCAGTATCACACCATGGAAACCTTACGAAATGACAACTGTGGAGTATTAGTATTACAAAATACCACTGAATTTTTAAAAAACATTATTGATGTTTAAGGTCACTTTCAGCATCTTCGGCTATCTTGACCACAGAATAGGGATGAAGTCAAATTTAGAAGACTTTCATGCCAGGAGTTGGTTCCAATTTCTATTTTACCAGCAGAGCAGTCCTTGTTTACCATAAAAAAAACAAGCACTGCTTCACTTCCTGGGGTTCTCACGAATCTGATCCTTCTTGAGATGTTACAAATGTATATACCAAATATGAAAGAATTTTGACTGGTGGATCTGAACAAGGTGGTTTTTAAAGAAATGCCCTCACATTGCATTAAGTTAAACTTTGAGCTCAAACAGGGAGCCAAAATATTAACCCAGGGACCAGATTTGAACAAACTTGAATCTGACCCACCTAGAGATGTTGTATACCAAATATGAAAATTCGGGCTCCCATAGGAAGCCAAATATCAACCCAGAGACTAGATTTGAACAAACTTGAATCGGACCCTTCTACAGATGTTATATACCAAATATGAAAACATTTAGACTGCAGGGTCTAAAGAAGAGAATTTTAAAAAAAAAAATCCTTATATTGCACTAAGTTGATATTCGGGCTCCAAAATTTACCCAGGTAACCAATTTGAACAAACCTGAAACTGACCCATCTCAAGATGTTGTATACCAAATATGAATGCATTCTGACTGGTGGATCAGAAGAAGATTTTTAAAGAAAGGAGACAATCCACACTGTTCCTCCCAAACCAGATCATCAGTTTTTTATTATGCTGAATAAACATGTTTTTTTGCTCATCGTCACACCTCAATCGCCAATCACTGGTGTGGTATATATTTCAAATCGATTCACCAGTTAAAACATGGCAGCGATTGGGTTTTGTGTGTCATTTTGATACATCTCTGTGAATCTTTCACCATTACAAATATAAGCAACAGAATGCAGAAGTCTACTAAAGAAATAAAGGGGCTCATATTTCACTAAGTTAAAATTCAGGCTCCCATAGGGAGCCCAAATATAAACCCAGGGACTCGATTTGAACAAACTTGAATCTGACCCCCACTCCCACCCTCCCCCACCCCCCTATAGATGTTGTATACCAAACATGAAAGGATTCTGACTGGTGGATCTGAAAAAGAAGATTTTTAAAGAAATTTCCTCAAATTGTACGAAGTTAAACTTTGGGCTTCAATACAGAGCCCAAATACTAACTCAGGGACCCGATTTGTACAAACTTGAATATGACCCCCCTACAGATGTTGTATACCAAATATGAAAGGATTCTGACTGGTGGATCTGAAGAAGATTTTTAAAGAAATTTCCTCAAATTGCATGGAGTTAAACTTTGGGCTCCAATAGAGAGCCCAAATACTCACTCAGGGACCCGATTTGTACAAACTTGAATCTGACCCCCCTATAGATGTTGTATACCAAATATGAAAGCATTCTGACTGGTGGATCTGAAGAAGAAGATTTTTAAAAACATTTCCTCATATTTCACTAAGTTAAAATTCGGGCTCCTACAAGGAGCCCAATTATTAACCCAGGGATTCGATTTGAACAAACTTGAATCTGACCCCAATAGAGATGTTATATACCAAATATCAAAAGATTCTAAATGATGGTTCTGGAGAAGAAGATTTTTTTAATTTAAAAAAAAAAATTATGGGTGCTATCAGAGTAATGCCCCTTGTGGTGTCCCCTGTGGACGCAGAAAGTTTATTTGTAAAAACCTGAATTGCCATATGATAAGGAACATGCACACCAAATTTGGGAGAATTCGATAATGTAAAGTTCATGACTGATGACGACGACAACAAGTGATAAGTTAAGCTCCATTCGGTGAGCTAACAAGCATCGCTCCACTTCCCGAGGTTCCTGCAGGAAACGAAGTATGATGAAAAGAACACAGTTATCGAGAAAAATTCAGTGTTGCCAAACTGTTTAAACACCAGTAAAGAGAAACACCATTCATGCTGAAATTATGATGTAGCCTAAGCTGCTCAAAGAGACCATGAACACCAAATACATGAATAAATGTAAACTAAAATGTAAGAGTCCTAAAAAGGGACGCTTGAAATTTCAATAACATCTCAGTAACAATAGGTACAGTTACTGGGAGTGACCTTAGTTTTCAACATACCACACTCTAAATCAGTTGGGTTAAAAATCAACCCAAATCAGCTGGGCTGAGTGAATATGAACCCAAATACCTATGCTGCCCATGTTATTCACTCAATCCTGTTAATTTGGATAAATTCTTGACCCAACTGATATTAGAGTGCACAGATGATAGCATTGACCTCAACACTAAAACATGGAAACATATACACAAAATTATCAAACATAGCATTATATTATATTATATTATAATAAGATAAGAACACAACGCCCAGTAAACAAATATAGCCATAGATTCTGAAAAGTTACAATAAGCTCTGATAAACGAATGCTCCTAAACGCAACACAACCTTACCTAACTCGGAGCAAAAAATTAATAAGAGTTCAATAAGCACGGTGTTGTTTTGCCATCACTTTGTAACAGTGGATGTGGAAAGTGACTTGCAGCCATAGATGCTGAAAGTGAACTCAACTCATAAAAACACAGCTGTGTGCAAACTTACAAAAATATATGGACCGGAACATTTGTAAATCATGTGACAGATGGGTTAAAACTTTCATAACAGAACAAGTGTGCTCTTCTTTATTAATGTATATGGTGCCCTTCAGAATCTATCGCTATATCATGACCGCAACAAATGTTTGAAGTCAAGTTTAGCCAAGTGTTTATATCTATGCGTTCCAAAGCCATCCCGGTTATTTGAAACAAGAGGTGGCCAATCCCCTCCCCCCCACCCCCCCAAAAAATCACCCTGATACTGTAACCTTGGTAATATATTACATTCAATTAACACAGCCACTGTTGGTAGTATTTACCCAAATAATACATATAAGATTACCTGTTTTGATGCCATGTCAAGTTTGGTTTCGATCAGGACCAATAAAATTCTAAGTTCAAGGTCACTTTGTCCTTTGGTACAATGACCAAAAAATATGTAGGATTCTTCCTCTCATCATGTGCAACCCACAAGCTAAGTTAGATTTCGATCAGGAATGCATAATTTTAATAATTAAGAGAACCGAAACTCGCTCCGACCAATAAAACTGTGACCTTGACCTTTGGCACAATGAACTAAAATACATAGGGTTCTTCCTCTCATTATGCCCGATCCACATGCTAGGTTTGGTTTCAATCAGACAAACAACATCTTAGAGAGCGAAAACCAACTCTGATGGATAAAACTTTAAATTCAAAGTCACTGCAATCTTTACCTTTGACACATTAACCCCAACATAAAAAACAAGGTTCTTCCTTTCATCATGCTCAATCCATAAGCCAAGTTAAGTTCTGATCGTGCAAGCAAAATTTCAATTGGAGAAGCAAACTCTGGTAAATGTTTAAGTTCAAAGTCATTGTGACCCTGACCTTTGGCACAATAACCTCAAAACAAATAGGGTTCTTATTCTCATTATACCTAATCCAGATGCCAAGTTTAGTTTCAGTTGGCCAAGTGGAACTTTAATTACAGAGTTAAAACAAACTCTGATAAAAAAAATAAAATAAAATTAAAGTTCAAGGTCACCTTTGGCACAATGATAACAAAATGAGTAGGGTTCTTCTTCTCACCATATCTAACCCACATGTCACGTTTGGTTCCAGTCGGCCAAGCGGAATTTTAGTTAAAGAGTGGAAACCAACTCTGTCTGCAGATGGACTGACAGACAGACAGATGGACAGCACAACAGCTTTATCTCCTGAATTTTTTGGGGGGAGATAAAGATTCAAACCATGGCAAATTTGGAAACTTCCAGCCCATTAAGACCATTTGTTTCCAATGGTTACCAAGAGTTTAATGTCGCTTCAGCAGCTAAGGTAGACATCACGTGTTAATCTGAGTGTTTTAGGGAAGAGCATGGATCCTTTGAAGCGATGTAAAACCCTGGCCAACGAATTAATGAGGGAAGTCGATTCGATTCGGTTTTGAGTCTTTTCCCTGATGCGAGCCAAAATCTTGATTCCCCGGCCCTAAGTGTGTGTCTAATGAAATTCACAAAATGATTTCAGTAAATTAAGTCTGGACCGAACTAAAGCTCGGTCCAGACCTAATATACTGGACAAGTTTTGTAAATTTCGCTAAAAAACTGGGGACGAGTTGAAGATTATATCTAAAAATCCTACAAAAGACACTTAAATGGAATGAGAATGAAAGTGTCAATGACACTGTAGCTTAACTTGTGTGTTGTATTTGATGAAAAGGATAATGTTCAATGTTTATGAAAGGATTATGAAATATGACAAGAATTGTGATAATTGGGAATATGTTCATTTCTGGTCCCTGTATGCTATGTTTTTGATAAAAATAATATGAGGTGTACACTACTAAAGAGCTGAGGGGTGGGTTAATATGACCTCACAGTTAATGTATGTGACCCTCACAGTTAACGTATATTAAGGAAAGTTACCAAGTTACAGTGAAATTATTCCGGAATGAGTCATCCTATCAAGTTACATTGAAATCCCTTCATAAATATGTCCTGTAGACTGTGCTAAAGGTTTTCAGGCTTCAGGCCCCTGTAGCCGTCAGTTTACCAATTGCATCCAAAGGGGACGTTCTCATCTAGACATTATATGAAGTCAACTTAGCAAGTTACAATGAAATCCCTTCATAAATATGACTTGTAGACTGTGCTAAAGGTTTTCGGGCTTTGGGCTGGGGCAGCCATCATGGTTGAATGATTGCAACCACAAGGGGACATTCTCATCTGGGCATCATCTGGAATGATCCTACAAAGTTACAATGAAATTCCTTCATAAATATGACCTATAGACTATGCTTAAGGTTTTTGGGCTTTGGGCCCTTGAAGCCGTCACAGTTGACCAATCACGACCAAAAGGGGATGTCATCATCTAGGCATTATATGGAGTCAACCTAACAGGTTACAATGAAATCCTTCCATAAATATGACCTGTAGAATATGCTAAAGGTCTTTGGGCTCGGGCAGCCATAAAGGCTGAATGATCACGACCAAAAGGGGACGTCCTCATCTAGACATTATTTGGAGTCATCCAACCAAGCTGCTATGAAATCCCTTCATAATTATGACCTGTAGAATGTTCTAAAGGTTTTCGGGCCCCTGTAGCCGTCACAGTTGCCCAATCGTGTCCAAAAGAGGATGTTCTCATCTAGACATTATATGAAGTCAACCTACCAAGTTACAATGAAATCTCTTCATAAATATGACCTGTGTAGACTTTGCTAAAGGTTTTCGGGCTTTGGGCTCGGGCAGCCTTCCTGGTTGATTGATCGCAACCAAAGAGGAAATCTCATCTGGGCATCATCTGGAGTGATCCTACGAAGTTACAATGAAATCCCTTCATAAATATGACCTGTAGACTGTGCTCAAGGTTTTCGGGCTTCGGGCACCTGTAGCCACCACAGTTGACCAATCACGACCAAAAGGGGATGCCATCATCTAGGCATTGTATGGAGTCAACCTAACAGGTTACAATGAAATCCTTCCACAAATATGACCTTTTGCCTATGCTAAAGGTTTTTGGACTCGGGCACCCATCAAGGCTGAATGACAGCGATCAAAATGGGACGTTCCCATCTAGACATTATTTGGAGTTATCCTACCAAGTTACAATGAAATCCCTTCATAAATATGACCTGTAGACTGTGCTAAAGGTTTTCGGGCTTCGGGCCCCTGTAGCCGTCACAGTTGCCCAATCACGCCCAAAAGGGGACCTTCTCATCCAGAAAATATATGAAGTCAACCCACCAAGTTACAATGAAATTCCTCAATAAATATGACCTGTAGACTGTGCTAAAGGTTTTCGGGTTTTGGGCTCGAGCAGTCATCACAGTTGGCAGATCATGCCCAAATGGGGAAATTCTCATCTGGACATCATAAGGAGTCATCCTACCAAGTTACAATGAAATACCACCATGTTAAACATGACCTACAGACTGTGCTAAAAGTTTTTGGGTTTCGAGGCTTGGGCAGCCATCACGGTTGACGGATCATGCCCAAAAGGGGACGTTCTCATCTAGGCATTATACAGAGGCATCCTACCAAGCTACAATGAAACCCCTTCATAAATACAACCTATAGTCTGTGCTAATGGTTTTCGGGTTTTGGGCTCGGGCAGCCATACCAGTTGCCCGATCATGACCAAAAGGGGACGTTCTCGTCTAGACATGACCCCAAACCTGCGTATGAAATTTCGTGACGATCAGACAAGAACTGCAGGGTGTAGCCTGTGCTAAAGGAAAATGTGAACAGACTCACAGATTAACAGGCTCACAGACTAACAGACTTCCACATGCGTGGTGGCAAAAGCTTATGTTGACTATGTCAAGTTAAGCTAAAAATGTTCAGCCAGTTCTTTGTACAGATATAGCAAGAAATTAGAGCAGAAATATAACTATAGGGCACTTTGTTTCCAGGAATCACTGGAAACAATGAGATTTTTATTTGTTTCAAACAACCCAGCAAGTACAGTTGGTATTAAAATTTATTTCAGTGTTTACATGATAAGTCATAAATGCTGCAAGTACTAAAATTCTGAAGACGTTGGAAACGATGGAAACATTGGAAACAGTGGAAACACTGGAAACGTTGGATACGGTGGAAACACTGGAAACGGAGGAGGGGACTTTTAATTGGCATTTAATTGGACATTTCCAGCATTTCCCGCAGCTGCCACCGTCTCCACAATTTCCCACTGTTTTCTACATTTTCCCACATTTGTAAGGTTTCTTACACTATTTACAAAAATTTTAGTACTTGCAGGATTTGAACATTTCTAAATATTGTTTCCACCATTTCCATTGTTTCCACCTTTCCCACTGACCATTTCCACCATTCCCACTGACCATTTCCACTGTTTCCATCATTCCCACTGTTTGCAAAATGTTAGTATTTGCAGGATTAAAACATTTTCTAAATACTGTTTCCATAGTTTCCACCGTTTCCACTGTTTCCACCATTTCCAAAAATGTTAGTACTTTCAGGATTTAAAGATTCTAAATGATTGCAATACCAAATATTGTTACTTGATGATAATACCTGAGCAGAATTGTTACCAGGCGATAATACATGAGCAAAGTATAATTGTTTCCAGTGTTTTCAGTGTTTCCAGGAAACAAAGTGCCCTATAGGTATATTCCTGCTCTCATTTCTTGCCACATATGTCTTTGTACCTCTGTTTTCTACTTTAGAGAACTTCCACATTATTATTACTATTATTATTACTACAGAACACCAGCTATTGGACTGGCAATATTTACACGGACGCAATAATATTAGATTCCAAACACTAATTATAGGACTGTTCACCACAAATTTAATAACCAAAGCACCAGGTCTAACCCAGTGCTTCCTAAATTAAAATTGTGTTGATGATTAATAATAGCACCTGGTAAAAGCATGCATAGACTGTCCACATGTAGATTACAATCAGTCCATGGCGACTGTACTGTACTGTACAGTATTATTATTATTATTATTAGAGTGACAGCCTGGGTCTCCTCGTCTCGGACAGTTTTACGGATGGAGCACCAGGCGAGAACCAACGAGCAGTGGCGAGCAACTGGCAGACTCCCCAACGCACAAGCAGGGTTGGCATTGGTTAAGATAAGTGTACTATCGACCAGGCCTGAAAATAAGCAGTCTGACATTTGCAGAATGAGGTCCCTCTGGGGGTGAATTTGATGATGCTATCCCATACAGTGGGCCAATTTATCCTCTGGGTACCTCTTTCTGTTTAGTTATGAGAACCTGATTCAGACTGAGGTTCACAGAGGGTAAATTTAGTGATGCTACCCTGCATCTCTAAACTCATCCTCTGGGGACCTCATTTTGCAGTTGACAGTCTGCTTATTTTCTGACTTGCTATCGATGTGCAGTACACCGTGTGCACACATGGATAATCGGGATTAAGTGCCTTGCCCAAGGACACAACGCAGTTACCCTGGCGGGGATTGAACTGTGAACCATTCGCTTTGATGTCCAATGCTGCAAGCACTCTGCTACCGCCTTCCCATCCGCACTGATAGTGGAGGGGTGTAATTCTGACGACTGAACTAGAAGTGCCCAAGACATCAGAAAGATGGCTAATCCTTTAACTAAGGTTCCGCTCCACAGTTTTCCAAGCATTTCCAAAAATGACATGCCATACACTCTCTTCAAATGTAAATATTCTGTAACTTAGATATCTAATCCATGACATGTATTACCTTTCCCAAATCCACAAAAAACATATAACACTATCTAAGTAGAAATAAACCATCTGAATGTGTGTGGAATAATTTATTGTCAAAGGCAAGACTTCAACCTGCAAAATTGTGAGAAAAAAATGCTGAAACCAGTCATTTTCAGCCACCCAGCAGCCTCAAAAGCAGAATTTACCAAATCACCCCACCTACCTACCCCTGGAGCACAGCATCCCCGGTCTCTAAAATGCAAAAAAAAATTTTTCTATGTGTCCATTTTATTTTTTAGTTACATGTCTGGTAACAAACCCCTGTAAAAATGACATTTTAAAAAATAGCCAATTTTTTGAAGCCACTGTTTGCTATAATTCATTTACCCCTATGTATCAGACTCCAACTTTGGGATCAAAACTTCAAATTCTCTCGTCCAACTGATAGTCTCATGTAATTAAATAACTGATACTTCAAATATATCTCCATTTTACCAGGAGGGTGGGGGGGGGGGGGGGGGAGGGGGGGGATGGAAAAAATTTGCTAAACACTGATGCCGGGGTGGGTGGGTGTTCAAGGACAAAAAACATTTTTTTCCGATGCTTGCAAATTTTTCCTCAGACACTTTTGGGCAAACTTGTATACCATAATCAGTGAAGTATCATTCAAGAACCAATAAAAAGACACTCAAGTTATCAGGGGGTACCTACCATGGGTTATATACGATTATAAAACTGTTATTGCAGCTGAGCTATGATTCGGCTAAAAGTGATACAGTGTATGACATATTGAATAATGCAAGTTAAAATGCATCACTAAGTGCAATTATCAAACACTGCACTCTAAGGATAAGTTATCTTGAGGGTGTTCCGTTTGATTAAATTTCTAATATGTTCACCCTGGTGAGATCGGCTGGCTTAGATGAGTAGCAAAGACAATTATGTGAAGTCAGGAACAGTTACAGATTTCAGCTGCAGGAACAATTCTGTACAACGATGTATCCAGGTCTATTACGAAAACACCAATGACTCTTATTGCCATAGTAGGTAGTATGTAAACACAAAAACTACTAAACATTGAACCTGATTGAACTGCTAATTTATTTCAAACACATCTGAGAACACAGGTGTCAACAAAATCATGTAGCAGACCTTCTAGGGCTGGACTTAAAATAAGTAATAAATCCCCTCCCCCAACCCAGCCATGCTCCACCCAAACCTTCGTCAAAAAAATAAACAAATACATAAATGACTAAACTCATTGCTTTTTGCATGCACATACCGTGAAACCTCTCTTGAGAGACCAACATTTTTGCTAGACAAAAGGGGTCTTTCAGACATGTGGTCTGTGAAGACCACCTGTCTTGAAAGACCACTTTTGTCTGGCCGAAATGGTATGTTGTCCTGTGTTGCCCACATAAAACACGCTCTAGCACAAAAGAGGTGGTTCCTCAAGAAGGTGGTCTCTCAAGAGAAGTTCCACTGTATATATGAATGGAGAACGCAATGGGTTCTGATGGGTTGAGTAATTTATGATATTTAACCCTTTACCTAACATTCTTTTCTAAAATACAAAAAAAATAATGAAAGTGTCAATGACACTGTAGCTCAACTTTTCAAGACATGTACATGTATAGTATGTGACACAGCAATGACAAACATCTAGGTAATGACCTGATAACAAAGGTACATATAAAGTATTGTAACGGATGTACATAAATACTGACCGTAACCTGAAATGTATAGGTAAAGTATTGTAAAGGTGGGTGACGGTCAGATGCTAAACTAGAAAAGAAATCTTTGAGTCCCAGAGTCTGACTGAACCCCAAAATATTTGTTCTCGTAGCACAGTGATAACAAAGGCACCCCAAAACACACTCATTCCTGTCCCAAGATGAAAACAAAGGTACCCAAGAAGTTTCGTGAAGATCAGTTCATAAATACGAGTTGTATATTAGTTGTGACAAAAAACTGATTGGACCTAATTTCGGCACAAAATGGCCACTGGCAGCCATCTTGAATTTTGGACCGCACTCAGAAACACTTCTTCTCGTCCCAAGGTGATAACAAAGGTATCCAAGAAGTTTTGTGAAGATCGGTTGATAAATACAGCCTCTAGCCCGAGCCGTATTGACATGTGCACTTACAGTGTATAAGTAGCACTAAATAAATCAAAATTCATCTAATTTGCATAATTTCTACATGAGAAAAAAACCTGTACTGTATGTGATGTATTCCATTTTACTAAACATTCATACACAAATTTATTCAAATCAGAACTTTCATACAGAAGTTCTGTACAAAAGACTGATTGCACTAATTTTGGTACAAAATGGCTGCTGGTGGCCATCTTCAATTTCGGATCACACCCAAAAACACCCGTTCTCATCCCAAGGTGATAACAAAGGTACCCAAGAAGTTTCGTAAAGATCGGTTCATAAATGCGGCCTCTAGCCTGAGCCGTATAGATGTTGTGTACAAAAAACAGATTAGACCTAATTTCGGTACAAAATGGCCACTGGCAGCCATCTTGAATTTTGGACCGCTCTCAGAAACACTCGTTCTCTTCCCAAGGTGATAACAGAGGTACCCAAGAAGTTTTGTGAAGATCGGTTGATAAATACTGCCTCTAGCCCGAATCGTATTCACATGTGTACTTACTGTGTGTAAGTAGCACTGAAAAAATCAAAGTTCATCTAATTTGCATAATTTCTGCACGAGAAAAAAACCTGTATTATATGTGATGTATCTCATGGTACTAAACATTCACACAAAAATTTTTTCAAATCAGCACTTTCATATGGAAGTTCTGTGCAAAAATCTGATTGCACCTAATTTTGTCCAAAATGGCTGCCATCGGCCATCTTGAATTCCGGACCGCACCCAAAAAACACTCGTTCTCGTCCCACGGTGATACCAAAGGTACCCAAGAAGTTTCATAAAGATCGGTTTTTAAATATGGCCTCTAGCCCGAGCCATATTGAATTGTTGATGGACAGACGGACGACTGGCCATGGCATAAGCTCGAATTTGGCTTCGCCAAAGTTGAGCTAAAAATTCTCATATAACCATTACTGTTCAATAAGGTTACTTGAAATAAACACATGTATGGCTAACATTAGAACAGGCTCGAAGAGTCGGTTCTAATGTTATCCATATTTGTGTGGCTTTATTGTGGGATATATTTGGATATTTCATCCACTTTGAATGTTGTTGGTTTATTAGCCTTAAGAGACCACTTTGGTCTGATAAAACGGATGTTCTTTCAAGACCTGTCCTACTGTACAAGGTCAATCACTCAATACTGTATGATAAAACTGGTTATGATGCAATATGGTGGGAAGGATGATGCAGAAGCATGTATTTAGTGGGAGTGGGTGGTTCAGATAACCCCGGAAAAAAATTGTAAAACTGGAAAAAAATGACATGGGGTGGGTGGGTGGGTGGGTCCTCCGACCGGTCAAAAACAAAAAATCGGTGTCTGCAAATTTTTTCCTAACCCCCTCGCCCCCCTGATTTTACATAGCCTTAGTTTCAACACATGCCCTATGTTTAGAATTTCACCCTTGTGCAATAGTGCAAAACTGTAGAGCAGAACCTAAAGCGTCTATTTCGATAAAATAACACTGTCTTTACCGGAACGAGATACAAATCTATGATCTCAGGCCTCCAGTGAAATTCAGTGTTATTCGTTGTTTGATTAGGCCTCACAAAGCAGATCGTTTGTTTCTCCGGACATTTTTGTAAAATTGCATGCAGGCATTTTTTAGGGTTTTTTTATTTTATTTTTTATTTTTGTAATCTTTGCAGTCAAAAGTTCATGTCCTTGGTTTGTTTATGTTTTAGGCCTCATAATCTACAGAATAGCATGGATGGTGGTGTTTTCATCCCTTGAGAGCAAGAAGGCTTTGCAATGCTAAACCTTGTTGCACTCAAGGGACAAATTTATCAATTTTATTAACTTGGGTAAAATATCAGACATAAACCATTTAATTTTTATTTTTTTAAAGTTTGCATTGGTTATAAAAAGAGCACGCGGCAGCCAAAATGACCATGTGGGGGCATGAGAAACAGATTCTTAACTTTCTTGGGCCTTATCCACTTTTTGTCGAGTTTGCACACAGACTACCATTGATTCGATGTGATGTTGTTTACTCACAAAGATAATATACATATATTCTTTCATGCTCCAGTTATAGATATTCCCACTAATAAGTATTTAATTCAACTTGAAAATCTCAAGATATTAACACTGTGGAACTACGCGGTGTATTCATAAAACTAGAGCTGCTGTGACTCTTCATAATTATTTAACAAACATTTGCAATAGTATTGGTGTTAGTTTAAACAGTATTTATTAAAGAATTTGTTTAATGTATACAGTTCACAATAATTGTTCAAAGAAGTAAATCATCAAAGTACAGGATACAGTAGTATGCAAAAAGACAATAAATATAAGAAGAAAGGTTGCTGAGTAGAAAAGGGATTTGACAGAAAGCTTACATTATTATAGTATTGGAGTTGTCATCAAAGATTGGATCAAGTTTCGATGGAGAAATATTTCTTGCGTTGATTAAAAAAAATGAACAGTTTTTAATCAAGTTGGCGGCTTTTCCGACCAACTGAAATATTCAAGCTGATTGAACCTAAACATAGGCGATGGACTATATACAGACTGGACTGATTCCAGGCAGTCATAACAGCGTCGCATTCCTTACACAAATGACAGATGACTTAAGAGCTTGACAAAAACCCAAATTGTTACAACAATGTGCACAACCATTAACTGTGAATCAGGTGGATATTTGCAAGCCCCAAACACACCCATACAGCTTTCATGTACGATATTTTATTCTAGTGAAAGGAAAACAGTTCCTTTGACAGTCTCAAATATTTTCAACAAAATTCATTTCAGAAACTTCGACCTATTCATGTGTAAATGAGGTTGCCATTTCTCTATGGTTCATTCAAATGTTACATACAAAACTTGAAATAACAAACAATCTCAGTTATGAGAATGGATCGATATTGTTTAGTTATTTGTTTACTGGAACTTAACGCCTTTCAGTAGGGTGTCGGACAGTTTTACAGGTGGAGGAAGTCGGAGTACCTAGAGAGACCCATTGAGCAGTTGCGAGCAACTGTCAGACTCTCTAATTTCTTAATGCTCGCAGTTTCCACTCAACTTCGCTTCTATTCGAATCAATAACCACCATGAACAACTGTGCATTATTTTAGCATTAATTGATAAAAAGATAAAAAAAAACCTTTATTATTTTAAATAAAGCACAGTTATGTTTTAACCCTTTACCTAATATGAAAAGCAGACGACACTTGCAATAAAAATTCTTGAATAACTATTTTTTTTCATTTTTTGTCTCAAAAACATAGGTTATGACCCCTCGTTGGAACGAGCTCAACGAGCTCGTTCCAACGAGGGGTCATAACCTATGTTTTTGAGACAAAAAATGAAAAAAATAATGAAAATTAATTGGTAATTTTCGTGAATAACGCTGGCCGGTTTTGGCCGTTACGTTGGGTAAAGGGTTAAATAAAGCCCACAGTGTATTTATCGACAACTGCAATCCGAAATAAACTGCATGGACGGGTATGCTATAAATAGAAACATGTGAACACAAACTTCACCTTTGAACTTCTAAGATAATTTCTACGAAGATGAAAAATGACACTGCACAGAATTATCCGCATGTGATCAACTTACTGGATCGTGATGAAATCAGGCCCCTGCCTTTTTTGAGAAAATTCTCACCTTCAAGTTAATTTATTTAATCGACACAAATGCTTTCTAAGTTCTAACTAATGATATATGATACATAAGGGGACGTTTGTAGAACGAAAATTGTGATTTTATATTATGATTGCTGTGTGTATTCAACGTTACATGATGCAATACAGATACTGAGAAATGTGCTCAGTACACAATACGTGGAATCCAGCTTATGTGTAAAAACGTGATTTAAGAATGATTCTAATTGGCTGGTACATGCACACATCATAGTGATGTTGTGATGTGAATGAAATGCTTTGACACAAAATGGTGCCAATCTAGAAAATAAACAGACCACTGAAGGTGTGGGCCACCAGGAGGCTACCTCGCTGCCCTGAGGCAAGGAGGCAGCGTGTTCTTTTTTTGCTAGAAGTGCAAGAATGGAAAAAAGACTTTACTTTCTGATAGCCGAGAAACACTCAGGCATTCATTTGTAACATATTTTACGTGATCTAGGGCACACAATTTCGGGACGAGTGAAGTTCCTCTATCTTTGAATGGGGACGTCTTTGCCTTTCCCTTACACTTTCAAGACCATGACAGTTTTACAGGAGGAGGAAGCCGGAGTACCCAGAGAGAACCACCTAGCAACGGCGAGCAACTGTCAGCTCCCCAACATACCAACTGCACACAAGCAGGGTTAGCACTGGTTGAAGACAGGTGCACCACCGACATGCAGTACGCCTTAGTACACAACTCCACCGTGCTCCCACATGGGCAATGGGGATGAAGTGTCTTGCCCAGGGACACAGGTGAGATTCGAACCGAGGACCTCTCGGCTTGCAGTCTGCACCTCTACCTACTGAGCCACCACACCCCCCACTAAGCCCATTTTAACCATGTGTTACTTGTGCATCCCGGTGGGACAACAATTCCCACATCTTTTGAAGAGGTTTGGGGTACTAAATTTCAAAATTTCCTTTGAGGTGGACTCCATACTACGAGAGGGACCCTCATCTCGCGCTCTCCCACAATGACACATCATGCTTCAGCTATTGCTGCGTGTTGAACGGAACGAGTGCTCAATGTGCAACCATTGGCGATGCAAGCCGCTCTCCAACTCCTTAATTTTGGAAACTTTATATTACTTTAAATAAACATCACTGATCTGTAAGGTGACATCAGTTACTCCATGTTGTGCACTGACTTCTCTCTTTTTTTCAAATTGTCTCATTCTGGAATTACAATCAGTTCTGTCGTATAGTGACAAAAGAAAATCCTTTTTATACTAAATGTTATTCATTTTGTTCAGTACTCAGCACTGATTCCAATGTGAAATTCCCATCACAAGATAACACTGTCAACCACCGTTCTTCCCACAAACATTAAGGTTTGTATTCATTCTGAATAACCCCGACTCGCCAAGTCTGGGAACTGAAAAATAAAAAAATGATTTCATTACATTTTGCTTAAGGGGAATGTAAACAGAAACAATGGAGAAAATCATCGCGTGGAATTTCGATTTTATTTATTCCTAGTTTTGGATGTCCTCTTGGAGCACTTTCATTCAAAATCATAAATAAGGTATGCAGAGACTATGAAAAAAATTATTTTATAAGTTAAATATTTGATAGTTTCACTTTTAAAGACCATTGTGTCTCCGCAGTTATTCTCATTCTCGTACAACCCAGCCTTTACAAACACTATATTGACAGGTCTGTATTTTTCTAGTGTATATGCCCTGCAGGAGACCTGGTGTTAAAGTTTTGATATATTGTATAATGAAAGAAATGTGAGTAAAATAACTCGAACTCTGCCAGTGAAGCTGGTGTAAACAAACAATAAACATCTTGATTTTGCTAATAACTAGCAGGGTTTTTTTTTCAGGAAAAACCGATGTAGTTTCTCAATGCAAGCCAGGTCGGCGTATGATCTACTGGCTGTTGTGGAGAAAACCCCCAAGTAATTGTTTTCCGACAACATTCCATTGACTGGGTATGATGCAAATCATACAGTCGGGATCACATCAGAAAAAAAAGTGGCAAATATATGTCATTGGACTTCTCTCTGGTGAGTTGAAATATTACACTATTTGTAACATTTCTTTGTTTGCAATTGGGACAAGCAAAATGCAATAAATGAAACATGACCGAGTCAAACTGTTTGCCAAATCAAGTTTGATTATATTCGTGTGTTTCTGGGATTCTGCAGTTTTCAGCACAGTGGTACTTGGGTTGAGCAAAAAACTCTCACGGTAAACATGACTGAAATCACCCACAAAAGTTTTGAGATAAAATCTGTTCCCCACATCAACATGGAAGTTTTTTGTTTACATCAGCTCCATTAGCATATTTTCGAAACTTTCCCACTTTATTTCGTTTTGGTACAATATATCAAATTTCCAGGTCTCAGCTCAAAGGCACCATAGAAATACAGAGCTGTTGACACTGATTTTGTAGAGGTTGGATCTCACAACAATGACAATGAATTCCAAGAAAAAATGATTGTTGAAAGCGAGTTTATTAAATGTTAAAAAATTTATAGTAATTTATATATTTTTTATACTTACCAATGACCCAGACTTAGCTGGTGCTAACTCTAACAAAACCAGGGCCAAACACAAATTTTGCCCCCCAATCCCCAAAATTTGCATCCAAAACAAAAAGAAATCATGTCCTAAAGGACCTCCATACTACGCCTCTACTGCGCATGCGCAGTGACGCAGACGTCCCGAAATTGGCACCAATTATCATTCTTACTGGCAGTGCCTGGTCAGGGCTATGTACTCAGCGGGGAGGCAAGAGTTCCCAACTCCAGGGAGGGCCATCCCCGTCTGGGTCATTGGTAAGTATAAAAAATATATAAATTACTATAAATTTTTTAACATTTTTATACTGTACCAATGACCCAGACTTAGCTGAATAGTAAACAGGCTGGAGGGCCTAGGACATAGAGGAAAATCCAATAAGCTCAACTATATAGTAAAGAGGTAACCTCTTAAGGAGAAAAGGAGTATTAGGCTTTACATGTATCTTTCTTATTTAATATTAAATTAGAAAGATACACTACCCTTAATAATTGAGCACAATAACATTCATGTTCTCTATTAACATCCAGTATATCCCTTATACTAATTATTTTTAAAGCAAGCCAATAAATAAAGTAGTCCAGAGAATTGAGACTCTTTATAGTCATTTAAAAGTGTCCGAGTATTGTATATTAAAGCCCGCTTGACACTTGACATATACAAATGCTTCACACCGAGCTACACTTTAAAAATAAGACATGAATGAAATTAACATTAATATTACACTTTAAAACCATCCCGGAAGCGACTCAGAAATACTGACTTGGAGGAGGCATTCTCTTGCTTTTCACTATAAAGCAGGTGACCTAAGGGAACACCCGCCCCCCCCCCCCCTCCCCTTGCCCTGGGTCAAATAGCCCAGAGTGAAGAGGGCAGCCGGACGGAGTCACTGCCGGAACAGAAAGCCTGCATAACTATAGTTGCAACTGTTTAGTGGACGACATTCTGAGCAACAGATAACGGACCTAAACAATGCAGGTCTCCAGAAATGGACTCAATATTTCTGAGATAAAAATTCGTAAATGTGGATGGCTGAGACCAATAAGCAGCCTTCATTAAATCTGTAATAGCAACACTATTAGCATAAGCCCAGGAAGTAGAAAGAGCTCTTACTTCATGAGCAGAAATCTTAAGCACAGACTGCTGAGAAGAAGATAAATCTTCATAAGCAGTACGGATAGTTAATTGAATCCATCTAGCAATAGAATGGACCGAAATGTCCTTTCTATTAGGCATCAAAGACAGAAAGAAACGTTTCCGTGCCTTTCTGATAAACTAAGATCTCTGTTTATAGATACGTAACGCTCTAACAGCACAGAGTAAAGGCCTACGCCCGTCTGAAGACGGAAGAGCCTTAATAACAATAGGTTCCGGATATTTATTAGGAGCCTGATTCTTAGCTAAAAAACCGACATTAGTAGTGAAGGTGATAGTGTTCCCAACACTACGATAATGAGAATCATCCACCGACAGTGCATGAAGCTCACTAACTCTTCTAGCAGAAGAGAAAGCTAAGAGAAAAGCTGTCTTATAAGATAAGAATTTGAAATCTACTGTCCCAAGAGGTTCAAATGGCTTTTCCTTAAATTTAAGAAGAACCCAAGCTAAATTCCACTTAGGAATTAATCTAAGAGTTCTGGGTCTATTTATCGAAAAGTTTCTAACCAACTTAGATAAAGATACATTAGATCCAATTTGTAAACTATCATGATGTGCATAGGTATCAGATAACATAGATCTATAACCCTTTATAGTAACAGGCTGCAGTTTGATTTCGTCAAACAAGTATACTAGAAAGTTTGCAATGTCTGGTATAGAGGGATCAAATATATCTACAGAATGATCCCTACACCAACGACGAAAAACCTTCCACTTAGCCGCATAGTTTAGCGAAGAGGAGGTCCTCCTACAGTTAGAAATCGCGTCCACTGCTCGTCCTGTAAAGTGTTTGCCATGCAAGAAGGACCGCACAACGGAAAAACGTGAAGGTTGAGACCTTGCGGGTTGTGATGGAGTTGGCGCGATTTCCCCTGCAAAAGAAGATCCTCCCGTGGAGGAAGCTTTCGCGGTAGGTCCCACAACAGACACCTGAGTAGATTTATCCACGGTCTCTGTGGCGACAGAGATGCTACCAACAGAATCTTGCATTGAGATTGTTTTATCTTTAGCAATACTTGTTGAATTAACGGCACTGGAGGATACGCATATCCTATCATTCCGTCCCAAGGGATCGACAGAGCGTCTACTGCAAATGCTCTTGGATCCGGACACGGAGACACATACGTCTGCAAATGATTGTTGAGATGTGTCGCAAATAAGTCTATCATTGGCCGTTCCCATTGGTAGCAAATCTGATTGAATACTTGTTTGTTGAGAGTCCACTCCGACGGCAACAAGCGACCCTTTCGTGAAAGGGAGTCTGCTAGCACATTCAGACGACCCGGTATGTGACGGACCGAAAGAAGAACGTGATGTTCTAGCGCAAACAGAAGGATTCTTTCCGTTAGATTGAACAACGGAACTGAATGAGTGCCTCCCTGATTCCGTATATATGCCACTACTGTCGTATTGTCGGATAGGATTTGGACATGAGCATTGTGAATAATGTCCATCCAGTGACGTAACGCAAGCCAGATTGACATCATTTCCTTGATGTTTATGTGCTTGCACAGGAATTGCGGATCCCAAAGACCCTGGCATCTCGAATCCATTGGGATTAATGATGCACCCCAACCTGTTTGACTGGCATCCGTCATAATGGTGAAACTCGGATCCGGCAACTGCAGCGGAACTCCCTGAGTTAACCACTGAATGTTTGCCCAAGTCTGAATCTCTTGTTTCACTTGATCTGACAAGAGAACGTCTACATCGAGCGAATGAATTTTCACACTCCAATCCTGAGTCAAGAAAATTTGAAGAGGACGTGTGCGTAACCGCCCCATCAGAATGAGATCTGCGGCGGCTCCGCACAGACCTATCAGTCTCATAAATTCTCTCGCCGTGACTTTGTCTGCGTGCAGACAATAGCGAGCGTAACAACTGACTAATTTCGCTCTGGTTAACGGCAGACGAACGAGATTGTTGTGCGTCTCGAAGCTCATTCCCAGATGAGTGAATAACTTGGACGGCACCAGATCCGACTTCTCCTCGTTTACTATAAAACCGAGACGTCGGAGCAATAGAAGAAGATTCTGAACATCGTTCTGAAGCGTTAACTCGTTGCCATACCTCTGAAGAATGTCGTCCAGGTAGGCCGACGTTACAGCAGACGAATGAGCTCGGAAATAGATCATTACCGAGTTCATTACCCGAGTGAAAGCCCAGGGTGCTAGATTCAATCCGAAGCACATCGCCCGGAATTGATACACCACTCCTAGGACTGCGAAGCGTAGGTACTTTCGGAATGTCGGATGTACCATGACGTGAAAGTACGCATCTTTGAGATCTATGCTTGTTGCATAATCATTCACCCGAATACTCGCTCTGACCGATCGAATCGTCTCCATATAAAACTTCGGAGCGACGATCAGCTTGTTTATCAAGCTCAAATCTATGACTGGACGGAACGAGCTGTCTGGTTTCGGAACCAGAAACAGATGGCTGTAGAATCCCGGAGATTCCTGGTTTTCTACGACCTCTACCGCGTTCTTCATTAAAAGAGACTGCACCTCTGATAACAGAGCGTCTCTTTTCTGTGGATTTGACGGAAGATGAGTCCACTTTGGACTTCGAGTTAATGGAGGCTTTCGTTTGAAGGATATCTTTAGACCTTCCGAAGTCACTCCTCTCACCCAAGGGTCGTCCATAATCGACGCCCATTCTTGTGAAAAGCTCGACAACCTTCCGCCAACCGGTACGCGATAGAGGTTTAAGCCATCACCTCCTGGACCTGCGAGGCCTGCGGTAGGAGAAACCACGTCCTCCATGGCCCGCACCTCGCCCCGTCGACCTCGGGGCGTCCGACCGATTGTCCCGGCCTGAAGGACATCCCGAACGAGAGTCGCTACCCTGACAGTCTCTCGAATAAGACCAAGAGGACGCACCGGAACCTCTATAGGAACCTCTCTTGGGCACATTAGACCCAGAAGTGCCTGTCTTATTCGTGTCTGCTGTATCCGACTTCTTAGGAGCAGATTTGAACAACAGAGAATCCTTAGCTTTCTTTGTAATTTTATCATAAATAGCAGAAAGCTTGCCGTCAAAGAGAAGTTCTCCTGAGACCGAAGCAACTCTAAGAGATGTTCTTCACCTTAGTATCCACTAGTGTGGATGTAGCTAGGGCTGCGTCACGTCTAACCAACTCCAGATTTGCCACTGAAAGGGCGGAGTTACACGTGGAATAAGCTACTGCCCTTGAAAGAAGTCTTAAAGAGGATTGTATATCCTGAAACTCTTTCCCCTGAAGGCACAGTGATAACGCCTTAGTAAGGTGATCTGCGTAAGATAAGGCATCTAAATTGGCTCTGTTAGACGCAATAGCTGTTTCCAACACCGCGGTTGGAATAGAAGCCGACGACGGTAATGATAGCTCTAAGTCTTCCGCCTCGTCGTCCATACGCAGAGGAACTCTCGGTATACCCTGTCCTGCCGTATCGAATTTATTCCTCGCATTAATGAAAGGCAGGTTGAGAGTATTAGCGGACAAGAAACCTGCTTTCCCCGTCCTGGAAGCAAGTTTAAATATAGCGTCGTTCAATAATTCAAATGTTCTTGCAACATTATTGAACTGCGACGGAAACTCGGGAGCGATGTCCCTGAACCGCTCAAAAAATTCAGAGTCCAATGACGCTATAATTCTCTTGTCCGGAACCGCAGCAGTCTGGCCCGACGGAACAACTTGAGGGAGAAAGTGCCGGATGAAGTCCACGGCAGCTTTATGTTGTTCCGAAAGGGATAGCTCCAAGTCATCCGTATCCCTTTCACCATCCGGTCGGACCTCATGATGTTCCCGGTCGTCCGCCCCCGATGCTTCGGCGGAGCGTACCGACCCAGCGCCGTCGGATAATTCTCGATCCGACACCGTTTCTGTCGGCTGCTGGGATGCTGCGATAAGCTGTGCTATCTGCACAAGAATGTCCGGCGTCGAGACCTGCGGAGGCGCAGTCTTTCGCTGCTTCGCCGAGGGCAGCTCCGCATCAGATGGCTCCCGCATACTTTTCCTATGCGAACGTCCGGAGTCCATCGGTCTCGAATCCCTGGCTGCCGGATGGTGTGACCTGGTCGCCGAAGAATCCTTGATCGGCGAAGCTGGTAATATATCGGCAGTCACGCAGCCAAGGTGCGGTCGTGTGCGCTGACGAGAAGAGGAAGCCTTAACAGTCTCCGCGGACTGCTTATACAATGGAGCGTCCCGAGCGACGGACGTATGCTCCGCTAAAAACACATTTTGTACCACAACATCTGGTCCCAGATGTTGTTGTACGAGAGAGGGGCCTCTCTCGCTCGCGGCCCGGCTGGACCTGGACGAGCTAGGAACCGGACTCAAAGGCTTCCTCTGTTCTCGCTTACTATCCGCCGTCACTGGGTGTGCATCTATTATGTTTATAGTGCTCGCATCACCCAAAATTTCCTCCTGGACCGCATCGGACGAACCCGGCTGCCGAACCATTCGGTGAATGGACGCTACACCGGGCGAGCTAGCGGACGACATTTGTCTAATCTCCATGAGCACTTTTGCCGCTAGCTCTGAATTCATTTGTGACGACGGACGCACACTTGTAGAAGATAACATGGAAACATCACCCTGTTCTGGTTCTTCTGAAATAGAAACAGAGAGTAGAGTGACCTTGCGGAGAAAGAGCCGGCATAGCCCTTTCTCCAGAAACAACATATCGTGACACACGTTTCCAATGTTTCTCATCCCAATATTCACATATAGGACAGGGATTAATGCGTGAACACTGACTACAATTAATACAATGATCATGAAAGTCAGAGGAAGATTTCTTCCTATTACAATTTGAACAATGTCCCTTCATTGTGAAAGAACAACAATAAGTCCTAGTTACTCGCAAAAACCCCTGACACAAAGATACATAATAATATGATCCATTAATAAATGAAAAAACAATTGCAAATCAAAATAATTTTGAAAAAATATTTTTTCAGCGAAGCCCAAGTTGCTGAAAAGTAACGTTGAGCCCCGATGGATCCGATGGCAAAGTGTGGTCAAAAATTTTAAAATTATATTAAATAATTAATGAGACACTTACGGATAATATAAATGTATCTTATAGTGAGATAAACTACAGCAAAGGCAAACAGCCCCCCTCAAAAAAGGCTGTTGCCAATGTAAACAAACAGTGTAAAAACACCAGAAAACATGACTCCAGGCACTGAAAAAACTGGCCCGGAATCAGTCATCAAATTACACTCTGATGCAAAACAGAGACTCCAAGGGGAGAATCTGCAGAACATCAGATGGAAGATGCAGAACACAAACGTTATACACCCATGGGTGAAAACGTAACTATGGGGAAAATAACAGAAAACATTCTGTAACCAAGCAACTCTCCCAGGAAATTTTAGAAATGAAATTTCTCAAAAATATGCCAAAAGCATGGGAGAATTGCAAGGGGGGACTTTAGAAGGCTAGGGGAGAGGAAACACTGAATAAGCAATAGCAAGAATGACAACAAGAGGCCCATGCCTCGAAAATAGGCAACTTAACATAATTTCATCAAAAAATTTTAAGTACAGCCCTGATTATTTTTTGTCACTTCTTTTTCCTCTCCTCCTTCTATCCTCCTTAGAATCACATTTTCTCCAAAAATTATGTGTCTGGCATCCTTTAAACTGAGATTTACAAGCACAAAGATCAGTGAGATGTTGACTGATGAAGGGCCAAACAGAGAATGATAATTGGCGCCAATTTCGGGACGTCTGCGTCACTGCGCATGCGCAGTAGAGGCGTAGTATGGAGGTCCTTTAGGACATGATTTCTTTTTGTTTTGGATGCAAATTTTGGGGATTGGGGGGCAAAATTTGTGTTTGGCCCTGGTTTTGTTAGAGTTAGCACCAGCTAAGTCTGGGTCATTGGTACAGTATAAAAATATTTATGTTATTAAAAACCCTTTGTGGCACTTGACATGTTTATGGTATAGAATGCAAAGGAATTGAAAATGCATCATAAAATTGAATTGCCCTTTTGCAGTGTGCTATTTGGTCATCTGCTTTATGTTTCATTTCACGTTCCTCTTAAGGTTTCATCTATCAGCATTTCAAAAACAAGAGGCCCCACAGGGCCTGAAGTACTTGCCTTGAACAGAACCCGATATAAACAGAGTCCAAGAACAAATCTTCATTAAGCAATCAATCTCCATAGGATCCATTGTCAATCCTTGAGACCCCTCAGGAGTGCTTAAACTAGTCCAAGCATCATGCCATTTCGTCAGTTATTCATAATTAAAAAGTGGAGCTCTATGGAGTCACTTGATACAACCTATGTGTATTAATCTTAGTTACACATCTCTAGAGAGTACTTAATAAAAAAAAAAATTCTAATTCTTCAGCTACATGGCTCCTTATAAAATTAACTTGTAATTTGTGTCTATTTTGGGCACCGAGTCCAACGATAGCTAGGGTTAATTTTTTCATTTAAATCAAATATCTGTTTCCTACGTAAGCGTATTAGGGACATGATAAAAAATAACTCCCAGACAGTCAAAATTTCAACATTTTATCTTGAAATATTGACTTTTTATCTAGAAATTTCGACTTAAAATCTCGAAATTTTGACTTTTTATCTCAAAATTTTGACTTTTTATCTCGAAATTTCGACTTGAAATCTCAAAATTTCGACTTAAAATCTTGAAATTTTGACTTTTTATCTCAAAATTTCGACTTTTTATCTCGAAATTTCAACTTTTTATCTCAAAATTTTGACATAAAATCTCGAAATTTCGACTTTTTATGTTGAAATTTCGACTTACAATATCGAAATTTCGACTTAAAATTTCGACTTTTTATCTTTTATTCCATTTTGATCTTCATCTGTTATGGGTGTTGGTGCATCGGGATTCGAAATGGGGAAATGCTAAATTAGGTGGAAGTTGAATTAGAGGTGGATGGCCATTATTTCCACAATTGTTTTTATTTTCTGCTGTAATTTTGGGGCACTGCACTGGGTGAAAGCCGCATATCTTCGTAAGGGTGAGCCACTCCAGTGATATTTACCGGCTGCACTTTTTGAGTAGTGTGTGTGGGGAGAGGGAGGGGAGGCAACTTCCGCAGCACTGCTCATTGGCGGGTGGGAGAAACATGCGTGCACTGATATCATTTGGGTGTATCGCTCTTTTTGTGGGTTATTATGGTGTGATGGGGAAGGCATCCGAAGTAGTGGGACGTCTTCACAGAGCCTCATGTATATTATAGAAGCATTATTTGGACTTTTATTGCAACGTGATTTAACGGTACTTGTCAATAACATGTTATTTAGTATTTTATTAGAATGTTTATTGGATGGACATACCTGTGTGTGTGTGGGGGGGGGGGGGAAATTTCTTGTGGAACAGCATTTGTCAAGCAGCATCCTTTGTAAATATGGTTTGGAATAGAGCATCAGTTTATTTGATCATCAACTTTAGGATGCTGGGCGGGGTTGGACTAAAATCTTATTTACCGTTAAGTAACGGATGGCAAAGTTGGTGGACAAAATTGGGCATATGTATGGGCGAGGTCTGTTGCACTCGTTCAGAAAATAATATTCCACTTGGAGTGGTCATTAATGAATGAGAAGGAGGCCTACCCCAAGCTGGCAGAAATGTAAAGGTTCGGGTGTTAGGGGGGTATTATTCGTGTTCGGTCGGGAGGGCGAGAGTTTGTTAGAAATCAGAAGCCAGTGTATTGTTGTGCATTTTAATGCATTGGGAAATTATTTTATTCCTCTTGGAGATAACATTGTGGTGATGGCAATGGGGGCAGGGGGGGGGGGGGGGTCACCCGTATTCAATGACAGGTATAGGGTAGGTATAGCCAGATAACTGAGATAATTGTTGGTTGTTTCAGCATGGTTTCGGTCACTATGACGGACAGAGCTGCATGCTGACCATCACTTGTGTTGGTGGCATCAATACTCTTCAATAGTTTATTTTCACTGGCGCCCAATGTTTTAATGAAATTAACGCTAGAATGGTATGCCCCAAGCCTCAAGCTAAAAGGGTGGAGAGAGGGGGTGCATCCCATGACCCTGCCCATGTCATAATTTTTCAAGATGTCCGCCACAATTTTCATTGTGCAAAACTATCTTTAGGTTTCATATATTCTTTGTGTGTAAATGCTTGTTTGTTTATTATTATTATTTTAAAGAATTACTTTTGTGAAATGTAAGTAATTCTTGAAAATAATAATAATAAAAAACGAACGTTTGGGGCCCTGTTTTGTTAATTATTGTTTTACGAAAAAATATGGAGTTTGGATTCAAGTTCGTACAGATGGTTAGCAATCTGGGAACACGGTCTGAATATTTACCTCTCAACCCACCATCTCAGGGGGGCATCCTACCCCTGTGCCTGGTTTTGGCGTAGGAATAGGCCCAACTGCAAGCTTGAATTCTTTTATTGCGGTTTAACGTTATTTACGGTAAGCCAGTGTCACCTCATGTCTAGCAATTTTACGGGTGGTGGAAGCCGGAGAAACCCACCGAGCAGCCGCGAGCAACTGTCAGACTCCCCAACATACTAACTCTGCATCATTGGTTGAAGAAGGCAAGTGTGCCACAGACGTATACACAGTGCACCTTAATACACAGTGACACCGTGTCAGCGCATGGGCAATCGGGATTAAATGCCTTACCCAAGGGCACAATGTCAATACCGATAGTCATGATCAATCGGTGAACCTCTCGGTTTAAAGTTCAAAGCTCCAACCATTGGCAACTTGAATGGACTGCTTGGATCATCCATAAGATGGCCATTATTAGGGCCATCGAAATGTTTGAAAAGAATACTTCACTTAACACATTGCCATCAACATTAACTCCCTCAACTCCTCCACCCCACCCCCCCCGCCACATTAAACGCAGAAATAAAAAGTTATTTCCACTTGATATAAGTAAAATTCCATTTGCCGATATCGATATTCATATAAGTGTATGCTAAATTTCGAAAAGTAAACAATCCATTACCCTAGCCCCTTACATGTAATATAACGGGCAATCCCGACGCCACTTCCTCCCCCGATGAGGAGAGTGGTGGCGAAGTGTTTAGAGCATTGCACTTTAAACCGAAAGATCAACAGTGGCACGGAGACATGTACAAACACGTGCACGTCGATGATTTACTTGCTTCCAACCGTAGCTAACGTTGCTTGTGCAGAGTTAGTAAGTTCGAGAGTCTGTCAATTGTTTGCACAATTGTTCTCTCGGGCTTCCGCCCACCGTTAAACTGCCCCCCTACACATTGTCACCCGGGCTGTTGAAAATGTGATTACATACAAACAAATTTCTCCCAAAAACAAACATCAATATCCAACCGGGAAGACCACACACAGAGGGAAAGATTCATAATTTTGAAAACTGTCAACTCTTTATCAATATCTACATACGTATAGTCGACTATCGTATACCCTTTCAAGTATGTAAATTGTTGGCTGTATACCTTTCCTATACCTGTCTTGTCCAGAAATGAATACATGTGTGCCCCCTCCCCCCCCCCCCCCCCACACACACACGCAGCCACCACCACAATGTGTTGACTCGTTAAGACAAGTAGAATGATCCCCTATATATGCATTAGAGTGTATATAATGATATACCGACTTTCTGATTTCTAACTTCTCACCCTATCGAACGGAGACGAATGCACCCCCCTACCTCCACTTCCTTGAGGTTTCTAACTGGGTTTGGGCGGTCACTGCCTCCTTTTTCAACCATTCATGACCAACCCCTGTCTGTTAGAAGTGTCGTTAAACCCCAGTAAAAAAATAAAACAATCATGGCCCACCACACGGTATATTGTTTTTTCCCAGAAGAGTACAACAGTCCACGCCCATAAAAGTCCAGTTTTATCCATCGAATTTGCCAATCTGTTTGCTAACGGTCAATAAGAATATAATACACCCGATTACACAGCTTTCTAAAGTTTACGGCAAAATACATCCAAATGATCTCAGTGTGCACATGCTTCTCCTACCCTCGGAAAGTGCTGCCCAATAAATATAAGTTTTACCCAGTGCGCTGTTCAAAAACTTACAGAATACACTTCTGGCATTGTATCCCCTATAACTTAACTTGGTGGTGGTGGTGGTCAGGGGGGGTCTGCGGCAAGGTCGTAAGGTGAGGGGCGTATTTGTTGTTTATCCACACAATGACGCTTCACTTGGGTGGCATGCGTCTCATTCTGATTCTCGTTTTTAATTTTTTCTTCTGTAATGTTTCGGCAGTGTACTGGGTAAAAAGTAGCTCCTCTTTGAAAGGGAAATACCTCATTGATATTTACTGGGAAGCATCTCTTCATAAGGGTAGACTAATCATGTGATTTACCGTGGGTACCCGGGACGTGAAGTAGTGCTTAGTGCTCGTTTACAGTTGTAAACAAGCTCTGTTTTACTGTTAAAATATAGGAGCCATTCATCAATGCTTGGGTGGAAGTTCTCTAAAATGGGTATAAATGATTGACTAAACTTGACTTTATTTTCCATGTTGCGGTCACAATTACCCATTGTGCAGACATATGTGACCTTAAACACCAATAAATAAATACCCCAGTGATATTTACTGGAAGCACTTTCCAGAATGGGGGGGGGGGGGGGGGTGGAGTAGGCTGATGCAGCATTACTTATCAGAGGGTGGGAGATGCGTGTGTGCTTTGATATTATTTGGATGTATCGCTGTTTTTATGATGTATAATGGTGGGATGGGGAAGACATCCAGGGGGCATGTCATGTTGTAGTCTTCAGTGATAGGGAAGATTTCCAAGTCTATAATGGCACGATAGGGAAGATTTCCAAAGGCATGTGGGAAGTCTTCAGTAAACCTCAAGTATTGGATTTTATTGAAAAGCAAGTTAAGGGGACGTCCAACCTAACTTTGGTCAAATTTTATGTAATTTTCTTCCAAGTCTAAAAAAGACCCAAAATGAATAACCCCCCATAAATTATATACCAAAATGCTTGGAATGAAACATAGAACATGTGGAAACTGGAATTGCCATGGAACCTCTGCCATGTGTAGATAGCACCGCCTGAAAGTCTGATATGGCATAAGTAAGAGAACAAAATTTTTACAATAAAATACCTCAAAATAAAATAACAGCTGTATTCTATAAACATTGAAGTACATACTCGAAGAAATCTTTTCCTAATTTTTGAAAGTAATCAAGATTGAGACCAAATGTTATAAGTGGAGTGCTCACTGATTGAAGGCAGACATTTTCTCTTGTTTATGTTTTGGAAGGACAAAAGAGTGTCTCCCAATTTAAAGATGTATGTGTCTCTGTGGTGGTTTGGAAAGAAACTATGATATTCTCCTATGTAGAATGCACTGCAAAGTCATACATTGTAGTAGAATAAATATATTTACAAACCCCTTGCACTGTAACCACTTTTATCCCATGCATCAATTTGATAGTGATTAAATTGTTAAATTTGTCTGGTTATCAATAAGTAGCATATCTTCGTTTACTCTTGGACACCAATACACTCATGATATCTGTTGGAGAAATAATAAGAGTAACTGTAACCTGTCACTGCAATAAACCATGAAATGTACATAAAAGTACATTATTATTCAAAACACATCAAATCAACCCTACATAACCATTATTGCATGTACCAGTACTTTTCCAAAAGAGGCTTATTGGCATATTGAGATCAGGAGGGCACATCCTGATTCCAGCAGGTCTTACATTCATAGGTGTTCACATATTTTTTCAAGAACGCAGTATGCTAAGTAATCCCCAAAAGGTGACAAGTGAGCTCCATTTCCCGGTGGGGGTGGGGTGGGGGTGAGGGTGCTCTCTCCCTTCGGCACTCTTGGCATATGCCTTTTTCATCAAAGTTTAACTCTTTTTTTCTTTTTGAAGATCCTGGGAACACACATGTTCCAAACACTATCAGGCAGGTAACCCTCCAAATAATTGTATCTGCAAAAATCATATTACATTGCAAAATATTCTTTTAGACTTTAAGTTCTGGACCTTTCATCCTTTCATGCTTCTTACTTCCAAATGTAACACTTAATTTATCGATTAATGGGTGAATAGAAAGTTAAAAAATTTATAGTAATTTCTATATTTTTTATACTTACCAATGACCCAGACATAGCTGGTGCTAACTCTTAAAATATAGGGCCAAACACAAATTTTGCCCCCCAATCCCCAAAATTTGCATCTAAAACCAAAGAAAACATGTCCTGAATGGCCCTCCACACTTCACCTCTACTGCGCATGCGCAGTGTCAAGGACGTTCCGAAATTGGCGCCATTAATCATTCTAATAACCAGTGCCTGGTAAGCGCTATGTACTCAGCTGGGAGGCAAGAGTTCCCAACTCCTGGGAGGGCCATCCCCGTCTGGGTCATTGGTAAGTATCAAAAATATAGAAATTACTATAAATTTTTTAACATTTTTATACTGTACCAATGACCCAGACATAGCTGAATAGTAAAAAAACTGGAGGGCCAAGGACATAGAGCAAGATGGAATACGCTCAATAATATACAATAGAGTCATCCCCTCTAAGGAAAAAGAAGTAACAGGCCTTACATGTATCTTTCTTATTTATGATAAATTAGAAAGATACAACACCTTCCAAAATTGAGCATCATACATCCATGTACTCTATTAATATCCAATATAATCCTTATACTAATAATTTTTAAAGTAAGCCAATAAATAAAGTAAGTCTAGAGAATAGAGACTCTTATACTCCTTAAAAGTGTCTGAGGATTGCATAATCATGTCCGTTGACACGTGCTATATTCAAAAGCTATACTTTAAAAACTAAGACTTGAATGAATTTTTAAAACATAAACCTCTCACTAAACAACCATCCCAATAACAGCTCAGAATTACTAACTCCAGAGGAGGCATCCCCTTGTTTTCATAGTAAAACAGGTGACCCAAGGGAACACCCTCCCCCCACCCCCCTTTTTCTTGCCCTGGGTCAAATAGCCCAGAGCGAAGAGGGCAGCAGAACGGAGTCACTGCCGAAACAGACAGCCTACCTAGCTATAGTAGCAACTGTTAAGTGAATGACATTCTGAGCAGTAGATAATAGACCTAACAATAGAGGCCTCCAGAAATGGACTCGATATTTCTGAGATAAAAATTCATGAATGTGGATGGCTGAGCGCAATGAGCAGCCTTCAAAAATCTATAATAGCGACACTATTAATACAAGCCCAAGATGTAGAACTCTTACTTCATGAGCCAAAATCTTAAGCACAACTGCTGAGTCAATGATATACCATAAGCAGTACCGATAGTTAATTGAATCCATTAGCAATAGAATGGAGCGTAACGTCCTTCTATTAGGCATCAAAGACAGAAGAAGCTTACGCCCGTAGTAATAAACAGATATCTGTTTATAAATACATAAACTCTAACCGGACAGAGTAAAGGCCTATGCCCGTACGAAGACGGAAGGACCTTAATAACAATAGGTTCCGGATATTAGGAGCCTAACTCTTATGCAAAAATCCAACCTAAATAGTAAAGGAAGTAGTGATTCCGAAACTACGAAAGTGAAAATCATCCATCAATAGTGCATGAAACTCACTGACTCTTCAGTAAAAGAGAAGCCAACAGAATTACTGTCTAAAAGGTCAGAATTTGAAAACTACTGTTTCCAGAGGCTCAAATGATTACTTAGCTAAATAAGAACCGAAGTTAAATTCCATATAGGAATTTAATCTAAAGATTCTAAGTCTATTTATCAAAAAGTTACTAACTGACTTAGATAAAGAGACATAAGACTCAATTGTAAACTATCATAGAGTGCATAGGTATGAGGTAACATAAACCTATAACTTTAATAATAACAGGCTGCAGTAGATCTTGTCAAACAAGTATACTAAAAAGTTGCAATGAGTAGTATGGAGGGATCAACAATACGAACATAGTGATCCCTACACCAACGACGGAAGAGCCTCCACTTTAGCCGCATAGAATAGCGAAGAAGAGGATCTCCTACAGTAAGAAATCGCGTCCAAAGCTCATCCAGTACAATGCTTACAATGCAATACGGACCAGACAACGGAATACGTGAAGGTTGCGACCTTGCGGGTTGTGATAAAGATGACACGATTTACCCAGCGAAAAAAGATCCTCTCATTGAGGAAGATTTCGCGTTAAGTCCCACAGAAGACATCAGAGTAAATTACCCACGGTCTCTGTGAAGACAGAGATGCTATCAACAGAAATGTATTGTGGTTGTTTATCTTAGCAATACCTGCTGAAACAACAGCGCCGGAGGATACGCGTATCCTATCATTCCGTCCTATTAGATCAATAGAGCGTAAACAACATTAGCTCAGAGATCCAGACAAGCCAACACATACGTCTGCAATTGATTAGCAAGCTGTGTCGTAAATAAATTATCATTGGGCGCTCCCATAGATAGCAAATCTGATTGAATACTTGTTTGTTGAGAGTCCATTCTGACGGCAACAAGCGACCCCTAAGTGAACGGGAGTCCGGTAAAACAATCAGACGACCCGGAATATGACGGACCGAAACAGAACTTGGTGTACTATAACCAACAGATGGATTCTTTCCATTAAATTGAATAACGGAAACGAATGAGTGCTCTCCCTGGTTCCGGAGATACGCCACTACTGTCGAATTAACAGACAGGATTTGGACATGCGTTTCTGAATAATGTTCATGCAATGACATAAAGCAAGCCTAAAAAACATTATTCCGCGGAAGATAATTGCTTGCTTAGAGACTGCGGAACCCAAAGACCCTGGCACTTCGAATCCGTTGGGATCAATATTATATCCCAATCTGTTTGACTGGCAACCGTCATAACTATAACACTCGGATCCGGCAACTGCAGTGGCACTCTCTGAGTCAACCACCGAATGTTTGCCCCAGTTTGAATCTCTTGTAACACTAGATAGACAAGAGAACGTGTAAATCGAGCAATTCATGGATTGCTGAAAAGTTGCCGTCGAAGAGAAGCTTCTCCGAGAACGAAGCGACTCTGAGAGAGTTCTTCACCTTACTATCCACGCGCGTGGATGTAGCTAGGGCTGCGTCACGTCTAACCAACTCCAATCAGCCACTGAAGGGCGGAGTTATACGTGAACAAACTACTGCCCTCAAAAGAAATCACATTGAGAATAACATCCCGTAAATCTTTTCTTGAAGACATAATGATAACACCTCAGTAAGGTGGATTACGTATGATAAAGCGTCTAAGTTAAGTCTACTAGACATCATTGTCGTTTCCAACATTGTGGTTGGAAAAGACATAGACGGCGAAAAAGAATATTTCCAGTCTTTAACCACGCCGTCTAGACGCATATGAACTCTCGGTATGCCCTGCTCTGCCAAAATAAATTATTCGTATAAATGATAAAACGGCAGAAATGAGCATTGCGGACAAGAAACTAAACTATCATGCTTGGTAGCAGGCTTATATGCATATATAGCGTCGAAAAATAAAACACATGTTGTAATGACATTATTGGACTGTGTCGGTAAGTCAGGGACAATGTCCCTGAACCGATCCAAAATTCCGTGTCCAATGACGCTATAAGTCTCTTATCCAACATCGCAGCAATGTAGTCCGAAATAACAATCACTGGAAGATAATGCCAGAAGATATGAATGGCAGCTTCCGATGATACGAAAGGGAAAACTCGAAATCTTTCGAATCCCTTTCGCCATCCTGTCGGACCCTATAAAGCGTTCGGTCGTCCGTACCTGATGCAACCGCGGACCGCACCGACCCAGCGCCGTCAGATAATTCCTGATTCGAGTAAGAAACTGTCGATTGCTGGGATGCTGCGAAACAACTGTGCTAACTCGGATAGCACGTCCGTCACTGAGGCCTGAGGAGAAGCGGTCCTACAATGCATTGCCGCTGGAAGCTCCGTGATCATTACCCCGTGCATACTACCAATATGCGAGTGAATGGAGTGTATAGGCCTCGTGTCCCTTGGCTACCGGATGGCGTGACCTATTCGCCGTGGAATCACTGAATGACGAAACTGATCGGATACTCGAGGTCACGTAGCCAATGTGCGGTCGTGTGCCCTGCTGTGAGGATGAGGAAGCATTATCGACAGTCTCTCGGACTGTCAATATAACGGAGCGTCCCGACCGACAGACATATTCTCCGAATGTAAAATATCTGAACCACAACATGCGGTCCCCTATGTTGTTGGACGAGAGAGGGACCTCTCTCGCTCACAGCCCGGACGGACCTGGACAAGCCAGGAACCGGACTAACAGGCTTCCTCCGATCTGTCCTCAATCCGCCGACACTGGGTGAGTACTAAAGTAATTATAGTGCTCGCATCACCCAAATCTCCTTCCTAGACCGCAACGGACGAACCCGGCAGCCGAACCATTCGATGAATGTATGCTACACCGGGTGAGCTAGCGAATGTCACTCCATCGATCCTACAAGGGATCTCTTAGGCGATAGACATATTCCATGAGCACTTATTGCCGCTAGCTCTTCATTAACTATGACAACAGAGGCACACTTTTGAAAGACATCTCCGTAACTTTGCGAACAAGAAACCAGAAATGCTTGGTTATAGCAAGCATATAATAATAATATATATAGCGTCGTTCAATAATTCGAAAGTTTGTGTGACATTATTGGACTATGTCGGAACTGAGGGACGATGTCCCTGAACCGAACCAAAAATTTCTAAGTCCACCGACACTATCAGTTTCTTATCCGGCATCGCAGCATTCTGGTCCGACGAAAGAAGCTGTAGAAGATCAAGTCAGATGACATACACAACAGCATATGTTGTTCCGAAAGGGAAAGCTCGAAATCCTCCAAATCCCTTTCGGTATCCCGTCGGACCGGATGAAATTCTCGGACGTCCGCACCCGCTTCCGCGGAGCGTCCCGACCCAGCATCGTCGGATAAAAAAATATGCGACAGATTCAGTTGATGCTGGGATGCTGCGATAAACTGTGCTATTTAGGAAAGCACGTCCGTTCCCGAGGCCTGTGCAGTAGCGGTCTTACGATGCATTGCCGCCAGAAGCTCCGTGTACGTTGACTCCCGCACACTTTCCTATGCGAACGTCCGGAGTCTGCAGGCCTCGTGTCCCTGGCTACCGGATGGTGTGACCTGGTCGCCGATGATTCTCTGACTGGCGAAGCTGACTGGATATCCGAGGTCACGTAGCCAAGAGCGGTCGTGTGCGCTACCATGAGAATGAGGAAGCCTTATTGACAGTCTACTCCGGACTGACTATATGTCGGAGCGTCCCGAGCGACGGACGAATGCTCCGAATGCGAAACATTTTGTACCACAACATCTGGGGCCAGATGTTGTTGTACGATGGAGGGGCCTCTCTCGCTCGCCATCCGGATGGACCAGAACGAGCTATGAACCGGACTAAAAGGCTTCCTCCGTTCTCCCTCTAATCCGCCGTCACTGGGTGTGCACTTGGTTGATTTATAGTGCTCGCATCACCCCAAAACTCCTTCTAGACCGCAACGGACGAACCCGGCTGCCGAACCATTCGATGAATGGACGCTACACAGGGCGAGCTAGCGGACGTCAAAGGCCGTCGAACCTACTAGGGTCCTCTTAGGCAATTGGCGTATTTACATGAGCACTTTTCCGCTAGCCCTTCATTAATTGTGATGACGGAGGCACACTGTTGGAAGACATCACAGATACATCACCCTAATCTTGATCGTCTGAAATAGAAATTGATAAAGTAGAGTGACCCTGCGGGGAAAGGACCGGAGTGTCCAATTCCCCACTAACATACCGTGACATACGCTTCCCATGTTGTCATCGAAATCATACGATACAGAACAGGAGTTAATGCGAGTACACTGACCACATATAGAATGATTATAAAAGTCAGAGGAAGACTTCCTCTTATTACAATTGATCAAAATCCTTTCAATGTGAAAAGAAAACAAGTCCTGGTACTCACACCAACCCCTGGCAATCAAAATACATAATAATAATATGATCCATTAATATAGAAAAAATAATTGAAATCGAAATATTTTGAAAAAATATTTTTTCAGAACAGCCCAAGTTTCCGAAAAGTAACGTTGAGCCCCAATGGATCCCAAGCCTAAGTGTGGACAAAAATTTTAAAAATATTTTAAACAATTTATTCAACACTTACGAATAATAATAATGTATCTAGTTATGATTAAAATAACATCAAGATATTATTTTCAAGAAATCCCCCCCTCACACAGAGGGCTGTTGTAAATGTAAACAATGAATGTAAAAACACTAAAATAAGACTCCAGGCACCCAGGCCCGGAATCAGTTACCAAAAATACACTATCTGATGCAAAACAGAGACTTCCAGGGAAGAAACTGCAGAACATCAGATGGTAGATGCACAACACAACGCCTAACCACCCGTAGGTGAAGACGTAAACATGGGGAAAAGAACAGATTTCATTCTGTTATTCAGCTAAAACTCCCAATAAAATTTAGTAATAATAATTACAGAAACTATGCCAAAAGCATGGGAGAATAGCAAGGGGGGACTTTAAGGGAAAGGAGAGAAGAAAACTATGAAAAATCAGTGTAACTAAATAATCAGAATGACAACAAAATGGCTGCTGCCTCGAAAATAGGTAACTTAACATAATTTCATTAAAAAATTTTAAGTTACAGCCCTCATAATATTCTGTCACACATTTTTCCTCTCCTCCTTCTCTATCCTCCTTAGAATCACCATTTCACTAATATTTATGTGTCTGGCATCATTTAAACTGAGATTTACAAGCACAAAGATCAGTCAGATGTTAACTGATGAAGGGCCAAACTTAGAATGATTAATGGCGCCAATTTCGGAACGTCCTTGACACTGCGCATGCGCAGTAGAGGTGAAGTGTGGAGGGCCATTCAGGACATGTTTTCTTTGGTTTTAGATGCAAATTTTGGGGATTGGGGGGCAAAATTTGTGTTTGGCCCTATATTTTAAGAGTTAGCACCAGCTATGTCTGGGTCATTGGTACAGTATAAAAATATAGGCCGATGAAATCGTCAGATGTGTACCCATACGCGTAACTAGTCAAAAGCTGTATGATGGAGGGCCACCACGGATGCCGACATTATGTACACCATACATGGTATGGGTACATATAGAAATGGATTGGAGGAGTGTCTAATTTGATGGATAAAGGGTTAATATCTCCGGATCAAATTATCAGATTTACATAAAAAACTACACAGCACAGCACATCAGTAACCTGAATACATATATAAAGTAACATGACAATTGGACTGATATTTTTTGAGTTATCTCATGCCAAAGGGATTGGAGGAATTTTCAATTTGAAGGATAAAGGGCTAATATCTCAGGATCAAATTATCAGATTTACACCAAAAACTATACAGCTTGGCACATCAGTAACCTGAACACAAATATAAAGTAACTTGACAATCCAAGCAATATTTTTCAAGTTATCGAATGCCAAAGGGATTGGATTGACAAAACTATACAGCTCGGTACATCAGTAACATGAACACAAATATAAAGTAACTTGACAATCCAAGCAATATTTTTCAAGTTATCGAATGCCAAAGGGATTGGAGAAATTTTCAATTTGAAGGATAAAGGGTTAATATCTCAGGATCAAAATAACAGATTTACACCAAAAATGAAAGAGTCAATGACTCTGTAGCTCAACTTGGATATGACAGGAATTAGTACTTGCTGTGACCAAGACAACTGAATAATGAATATGACAGGAATTAGTATTTGTTTTGGCCCAGTCAACAATAATAAAAGAATTACAAGGTGACTGTAATGGACTACAGATTAAGACCAATCATTGTAGATTATTATTTTTGTGTGGAAATTTTCAGTCCCAAACAAAATATTTTCAGACTAAAATTTTTTCTTCTTCTTCTTAAAATTGACCAAAACGCATAAAAAATCAAAAAACTAATTTCCGGATTTTGGTCCAAAATTTTCTAAGTCCCACCCGGACCCCTAATTTGCATAATTTATTCACGAGAAAAACTCTGTATTATATGTAATGTATCCCATGGTACTAAACATTCATACAAAAATTTATTCAAATCAGATCTTTAATTTGGAAGTTCTGCGCAAAAATCTGATTGCACTTAATTTTGAACAAAATGGCTGCTAGCGGCCATCTTGAATTTCAGACTGGACCCAAAAACACTCCTTCTCGTCCCACTGTGATAACAAATGTACCCAAGAAGTTTCGTGAAGATCGGTTCATAAATACGGCCTCTAGCCCGAGCCGTATTGGGATTTGCACTCACAGTGCTGAAAGTAACACTAAATAAATCAAAGTTAGCCTAATTTGCATAATTTACGCACAAGAAAAAAACCTGTAATATATGTAATGTATCCCATGGTACTAAACATTCATACAAAAAATTATTCAAATCAGAGCTTTCATATGGAAGTTCTGTACAAAAAACAGATTTCGGCATCGCCGGTACAAAATGGCTGCTGGCAGCCATCTGGAATTTGGGACTGCACCCAAAAACACTCGTTCTCGTCCCACGGTCATAACAAAGGTACCCAAGAAATTTCGTAAAGATTGGTTTATAAATACGGCCTCTAGCCCGAGCCATAGCAGCTTGGCACTTACAGCTCTGAAAGTAACACTAAATAAATCAAAGTTAGTCTAATTTGCATAATTTACGCACGAGAAAAAAACCCGTATTATATGTGATGTATCCCATTGTACTATACATTTATACAAAACTTTATTCAAATCAGAACTTTCATACAGAAGTTCTGTACAAAAAACTGATTTTTGCATCATCGGTACAAAATGGCCACTGGCAGCCATCATGAATTTCGGACCACACCCAAAAACACTCGTTCCCGTCCCAGGGTCATAACAAAGGTACCCAAGAAGTTTCGTAAAGATTGGTTCATAAATACGGCCTCTAGCCCGAGCCATAGCAGCTTGGCACTTACAGCTCTGAAAGTAACACTAAATAAATCAAAGTCAGTCTAATTTGCATAATTTACGCACGAGAAAAAACCCCGTATTATATGTGATGTATCCCATGGTACTAAACATTTATACAAAACTTTATTCAAATCAGAACTTTCATACAGAAGTTCTGTACAAAAAACTGATTTTTGCATCATCGGTACAAAATGGCCACTGGCAGCCATCTTGAATTTCAGACCACACCTAAAAACACTCGTTCCCGTCCCAGGGTCATAACAAAGGTACACAAGAAGTTTCGTAAAGATCGGTTCATAAATACAACCTCTAGCCCGAGCCATAGCCAATTGTTGACGTACGGACAGACGGACAGACGGACAGACGGCCAGACGGACAGATGGACGGACGGACGGATGGACAGACGGACAGACAGACGACGGGCCATGACAATAGCTCAAATTTGACTTCGTCAAAGTTGAGCTAACTATACAGCTTGGAACATCCGTAACCTGAAGATGTATATAAAGTAACATGACAATTAGATTGATGTTTTTTGAGTTATCTCATGCCAAAGGGATTGGAAGAATTCTCAATTTGAAGGATAAAGAGTTAATATCTCAGGATCAAATTATCAGATTTACACCAAAAACTATACAGCTCGGCACATCAGTAACCTGAACACAAATATAAAGTAACTTGACAATCCAAGCAATATTTTTCAAGTTATCGAATGCCAAAGAAATGGATATGGATGCCAGATGGACGGACGGATGGACAGACAGACGGACAAAGGATGGACGAATGACGGATGGCCACCCCGGATGCCGGCATTATGTGTACCATACATAGTATGGGTACACATAAAAAACCCTGCCATAATCAACATGTTGAGTTCCAGAAGCCTCCAGAACAGCTCCGATAAAAGTGTCAAACATCAGATTGGTGGCTTTACAGAATATTCATTAGCTTGTTAAGTAATAGGAACAAAATATTCACAAAAAATATTTTGTTGCAATTAATTTGAGGGTGTCAGCAGGCACTTTCCAAGAAATTGCAACAAATCAACTAGTTATAAACAAAATTTTCCAACTCAAAAGAGTGAAAAAGGACCATAACTCTGGAAAAAATGTGTGGAAGAAACACATGCTACAGCAGCTACACAGGCATCGTTTCCCCATGATGCTCGATCATAACACCAAATATCCTTCAAATTGGAGTAGCAGTGGTTGAGATTCAAGGGAGAATGTTGGTATGGGTTAGAGGACAGAGGTCTCCATGGCACCAGAAGTGCCTTTGACTTTCCAACTTCCAGGTCCGGGGCATAATAATCACAACACACCCACCTTATCAATTCATAATTTCAGTAAAATAAACAGAATTATCAATTTTAATTAATTTATAGATGATGGGAAAATATTTGGCTTCTTTCGCCTTCTCGTACTATTACAACAAACATCTGCAGTCAGAACGATGCTGACAAACGAAACTGAATGCATGTGGTCTGGTGTGTCAGGTTAAAAAGTAACTTGGTACGGATAATGAAGAAACTGTGAATATTTTGTGTATTTCATTTGTTTAAATGCCAATTGCGGCTAATTCTGACCGTGGATTCATCAATTCGTTTGGGTTTTGACCATCACAGTCACGCTGACAGCTGTTATGTTTATTATGATATGCAATTTGGGAGATAGTTTCTGGTAAAGGAGATTTGTCACATTTGTCTGTGTAAAATGATGACAAAAGACACTGATCGACGCTTGTGTTGGTATGGTTGGTTGCAAGAAAAAACTAAATTCTCAGCATCGTCCAACCGCACCTTATTTAAAAGTGCGAATGCATCATTTTCAACCCATCTTCAATCGATCCTTTGCCGACATCAACACAGTCCGTGGCGAAATCAATGGTTACTATGAAGTAAATAACTTTGGGGGAATCAACACGCTCAATATAGTTCCATGTCACTTGAAATATACTTCGAGAGAAAAGTGATTTCTGAAGCATTCAGCTTACTTTCTATGAATATTACCTTATTTTATGTGTATCGTCCCGATTTTATACACTCAGTTATTTTTTTTATAAATGGTTCATGTTGTCTTTTTAGTGCGCAATAATTCAGATTTTCAGTCAACAAAAATTTCAGAAGGCCTGTAGACACTGCATGTCACTGGAGGGAATTTCAAACCATATTTTGCAGTTATGATATTAACAGCTCAAGTATTTGCTGTCACCTGTTTGCAAATCCGCTCATACATTGTCTCGAACAAATAAAGGGCATGATCACATCCTTTCAGTCTTACGATCGCCCAAAATGAGTATTTCTGCAAGAACCACATTGTAATCACATGACCAGAATAACATCATTGAAACATGGCCACATCCGGAACACCCAAAATTTGTGTTGGTGGTATTACATTCCAACATCAAAACACACCAAAGTGTGTGTCATAAAAATGCTTTCTCCGAGTCTGTAGTACCTTATCATTACATTGAGGACACAGCTTTCGAATTACCAATCATTTTGTGGTTTTACGGATTCGTTACTTATGCCATTGGCAAATTAATGTTTTTCAAAATCATAAAATTCACTTTTTTTCCTGAAAAAAATTGTATGTACCTTTTCTATGCACTTTACTCATCATTTTGATATATAAATTGCCTTTCCTTACTTCTCTTATCTGTTTCTGGGACATTGGGAAAAATGTCAATAAATTGACCAAAGTTACATTGGATGACCCCTTAATGGTACTCTCAATGGTCGGAGGTGGGGTGGACAGCATTCCTGTCCTGTCGGTTCGGTGAGAATTTGTTAGAACTCAGAACCTGATGTATTGGAATCTATCACACTCTGCTAATGAACAAAATACCATGTGCATACTAAGCGAGATGAAATCTCGACTTGAAGAAGATTTTTAAAGAAATTTCCTCATATTGCACTAAGTTAAAATTCAGCCTACCATTGGGAGCCCAACTATTAACCCAGGGACCCGATTTGAACAAATTTGAATCTGACATCCCGAGAGATGTGGTATACCAATTATGAAAGGTTTCTGACTGGTGAATCCGAAGAAGATGTTTGAAGAAATTCACTTATATTGCTCTAAGTTAAAATTTGGGCTCCCAGAGTGAGCCCAAAATATTATCTCAGGCATTCTATTGAACAAACCTGAATCTCAACCCCCTTAGGAATGTTGTATACCAAATATGAAAGGTTTCTGACTGGTGGATCTGATGAAGATTTTTAAAGAAATTTCATCATATTGCTCTAAGTTAAAATTCAGGCACTACCATAGGGAGTCCAATTATAAACACACACCCCTCCCCCCAGAGATGTTGTATACCAAATATGAAACCATTCAGATTAGTGGGTCTGAAGAGAAGATTTTTAAAGAAATTTCCTCATATTGCACTAAGTTAAAATTTGGGCAACCATAGAGAGTCCAAATATGAACCCAGGGACCGGTTTGAACATGAATCTCTCCAAAATGACCCCTCCCCAATGGATGCTGTGTAACAAATATCTAAAGATTCTGATCATTGGTTCTGGAGAAATTGTTTTTAAAATTTTTGCAAATATGCTGACTCAGCATTCCCCCCCTCCCCCCCCCCCCACACCCCCGCCTATGATGCCTGCCTCCAGAACACCATGACACAACCGATGGCAATTCTACTGGCCCGAAGGATGCTTCATAACAAATAACAGTTCTCTGTTCTGTGTGGTTTGGGAAATATAGGCATTTGAAAATATACACCTGGAACTCAATTAAGCACCCCCTGAAATTATTCATGACAGTGAAGTTGCTGTTACTGATTATTACGTTTTAATGATTGCTATATCTTGCAGGACATTTCATCTAGTGAAACATGTTTCTGGTTGATAGCATACCCCAAACACATCCCCTCGCAAAGCATGCTTCCCACGAATGTCACAAAAAGCACTATCATCCACATGCAATATCTGGGTATAAAACAAGAAAATTTGTCACTTCTTTCATCTATAAATGTTGACATGGCATGGAGTAGACTGTCAGAGACACTAAGATGGCAAATCATTGGCATGCATGCAACAGGCATGTCATTCAAAGCTATTGGAAGGCTACTTGGCTATAGTCATTCTGTCATCAGCAGACTTGTCTGAAAACATCAACAAACCAACAATGTTAAGGACTGACCAAGGCCTGGAAACCCCAAAAGATCTCTCCTTGGGAAGATCAGAGTCTGGTCTGCGTGAATCCTTTGCTTCAAGTGGGGTTTTGAATCACCGTTGGATCCCCAACAGGTGTTTGTGAAAAAGAACTGTTTGAAACTGTCTCAAAGCACTGGGTATGAGATCCAGAAGGGTCAACAAGCGTCCTGCTCTGTCCGATCAACATTTGGAGTGGTGCATGGCACAACAACATTGGAATCTCAGGACTTGGAGGAGGGTCCATTGATCAGACGAGAGTAGGTTCCTGCTTCACGTCACAGATGGTTGCATGAGGGTGTGGAGGCATAGAAATACTGCTTATGTGCTCAGGAACATCAGACTTACTGGTCCTTATGGTGGAGGATCAGTAACGATCTGAGGATGCCTCTCATGATTGCAAACTTGATATGGTGACTGTACGTAGGAATCTCAATAGTCATCAGTACATCTGGGACATTCTCAATCCAGTTGTTGTGCCTTATTTTGACAACCACCCGTTGGCTATTCGTCCTGTATTCATGGACGACAATTCAAGGTCACACCGTTCCCATGCTGTGAAAGCATTCATTCAGAACAATGCTATTACAACACTACCTTGGCTTGCAATGAGCCCTGATTTAAATTCCTTAGAACACATATGGGACCTTCTTGGACGCCATGTGCAAGCAGGAGATCCACCTTACAGAATTTGGCCGATTTGAAAGCTGCATTGCATGAGGAGTGACAGCAGTTACCTCTGGACTGTATCAGAAGGCTCACTGGTAGTCTCAGGAGGAGGGCTCAGGGTGTCATCCGGACACACAGTGGATACACACACTACTGACTTCAGACACTGATATTGTGTTCAGGAGATCAAAAGTTACATTTTTTGTTAGTAATTTTCGGCATTGTTTCATCATGGACCGTCCCAGCACCATACTAGTTGAGAGAACATTTTTCCATCAAAAATATTAGTGACAGATATGTGTACTTAGCGCCATTAAGATATTGCACATTTTCATCACTGTGTTGTCTTTCATTTGTCAATAGACCATTCTTTTCGAAACAAACACCTTTGGTCATCTGAAAGATGGCATGAAAGTAATGTAACATATTCTGGAAATGGGTGAATTAAAAGGAACAAAGGAAGTAATTCATAGAGTATTAAAGTAGAGGGCAGAAATAAAGACGATCAGGGCCAAATCGCCTCAGAACTTGTGAAGGACTGGGAAAAGGTAAACAATAAGCTATGGGGCATGGGGAACCCACTGGAGTGCCACACTGAGGTAGAGAGAATTCATCAAACTTCGTGTACGGCAAAATAAAAACCAAGGAGGAGAAAAGTGATCTCAAACTTAAGAAATGGAAAAGCAGCAGGGATGTATGAAATTCCTAATGAGTTCCTAAAAAATGGGGATGAGAAACTCTGTAAAAGCTCAACAGTCTTATTCAATTTAGCCCTAGAAAAACAAGAGGTAAGAATGGAGAGAAAGCAAGGTTACATTTATACATAAAAAGGGGAAAAAGGATGGAAGCAATGGGGCATGGGGAATCCACCGGAGTGCCACAATGAGGTAGAGGAAAATTTATCGAATTTCATGTGCAGCGAAATAAAAACCATTACGATGGAACGATTACGAAAAGTGATCTCAAAATTAAGGAACGGGAAAGTGGCAGGAATGGAAGGAATTCCTAATGAGTTCCTAAACAAGAGGCCCCAGGGGGCCTGAGGATGCTCACCTGACATGGTAGCCTAAATATCAACCCAGAGAATTGATTTCAACAAGTTGCATCTGCTCCTCCTAAGAAAAGCTTATACCAAATATCCAAAGATTTTGACCAGTGGATCTAAAAAAAAAAAGATTTTTAAAGAATATTCCTCATATTGAATCCCACAGGGAGCCCATATATGAACCCAGGGATTTGGCTTTAACAAACTTGAATATCATCCCCCCCCCCCCCCCCCCCCCCCCCCCCCAAGGATGCTGCACACCAAATATCAAAACATTCCGACTGCTGGATCTGAAGAAGAAGATTTTTAAAGAAAATTCCTCATTTTGAACTAAGTTACAATTCGAGCTCCCACAGTGAGTCCAAATATGGACCTAGGGGCCTGGCTTGAACTAACTTGAATCTCACACTCCTAAGGATGCGGCATACCAAATATCAAAACATTCTGACTGCTGGATCTGAAGAAGATTTTTAAAGAAAATTCCTCATTTTGAACTAAGTTATAATTCGGGCTACCACAGTGAGCCCAAATATGAACCCAGGGACATGGCTTGAAAAAACTTGAATCTCACCCCCCCCCTAAGCATGGTGTATACCCAATATCAAAAGATTCTGCCTGCTGGATCTTGAGAAGAAGATTTTCAAAGAAATTTGCCTGAAATGCACTAAGTTCAAATTTGGGCTCCTATATGGAGCCCAAATATAAACCCAGGGGGCCTATTTGAACAAACTTGAATCAGATCCACCACACAATGTTGCATACCAAATATCAAAAGATTCTGCCTGCTGGATCTGGAGAAGAAGATTTTTTAAGAAATTTGCCTGAAATGCACAAAGTTCGAATTCAGGCTTCTATAGTGGGCCCAAATATGAATCCAGGGAGCCGATTTGAACAAACTTGAATCAGATCCACCCCACAATGTTCCACACCAAATATCAAAAGATTCTGCCTGCTGGATCTGGAGAAGAAGATTTTTGAAGAAATTTGCCCGAAATGCACTAAGTTCAAATTTGGGCTCCTATACTGAGCCCAAATATAAACCCAGGAGGCAAATTTGAACAAACTTGAATCAGATCCACCCCACAATGTTGCATACCAAATATCAAAAGATTCTGCCTGCTGGATCTGGAGAAGAAGATTTTTGAAGACATTTGCCTGAAATGCATTAAGTTTGAATTGGGGCTTCTATAGTGGGCCCAAATGTGAATCCAGGGGGCCAGTTTGAACAAACTTGAATCAGATCCACCACATAATGTTCCATACCAAATGTCAAAAGATTCTGCTTGCTGGATCTGGAGAAGTAGATTTTTGAAGAAATTTGCCCGAAATGCACTAAGTTCGAATTCGAGCTTCCATAGTGAGCCCAAGTATGAATCTAGGGAGCCGATTTGAACAAACTTAAATCAGATCCACCCCACAATGTTGCATACCAAATATCAAAAGATTCTGCCTGCTGGATCTGGAGAAGAAGATTTTTGAAGAAATTTGCCTGAAATGCACTAAGTTCAAATTTGGGCTACTATACTGAGCCCAAATATAAACCCAGGAGGTCGATTTGAACAAACTTGAATCAGATCCACCCCACAATGTTCCATACCAAATATCAAAAGATTCTGCCTGCTGGATCTGGAGAAGAAGATTTTTTAAGAAATTTGCCTGAAATGCACTAAGTTTGAATTCGGGCTTCTGTAGTGGGCCCAAATATGAATCCAGGGGGCCGATTTGAACAAACTTGAATCAGATCCACCCCACTATGTTGCATACCAAATATCAAAAGATTCTGCTTGCTGGATCTGGAGAAGAAGATTTTTGAAGAAATTTGCCCGAAATGCACTAAGTTCGAATTCGGGCTTCTATAGTGGGCCCAAATATGAATCCAAGGGGCCGATTTGAACAAACTTGAATCAGATCCACCCTACAATGTTCCATACCAAATATCAAAAGATTCTGCTTGCTGGATCTGGAGAAGAAGATTTTTTAAGAAATTTGCCCGAAATGCACCAAGTTCGAATTCGAGCTTCCATAGTGAGCCCAAATATGAATCTAGGGAGCCAATTTGAACAAACTTAAATCAGATCTACCCCACAATGTTGCATACCAAATATCAAAAGATTCTGCCTGCTGGATCTGGAGAAGATTTTTTAAGAAAGTTGCCAGAAATGCACTAAGTTCGAAATCGGGCTCCTATACGGAGCCCAAATATGAACCCAGGGGGCCGATTTAAACAAACTTGAATCAGATCCACCCTACAATGTTGCATATCAAATATCAAAAGATTCTGCCTGCTGGATCTGGAGAAGATTTTTTAAGCTTTTTCCCATTGCCTGCAGTGTTAAAAAGTGCTGACTCAGCACTTTTTCAAAGTCCTGAAAAAAGTACCTTGTGATCAAACCGATAGGGATTTTTTTTAACCATTCTATTCTACTGGATAAAAGTAAGCTTTATACAAAATAAGAATTCTCTGTGCCGTGTGGTTTTGGAGATATGGCAGTTTTAAGGTTTTTCCTATTTTTAGCTCCCAGGGTTCCCACAGGGCAATGAGAACATTTTTTTTTGCATCAATCAACTACTTATGACCCATTATCATCTCATATGAAATCTGGTTCAAATCGACCTTACGGTTCAGAAAATAGAAATTTTAGGAGTGGCCAATATTTTTGCCAAGCCATAATGAAGACAAATAATGCCCGGCAAACTTCTCTTGAACAAACTTGATTCTAAACCTCAAAAGGACTCTGTATACCACATATCAAGTCCCTGCTACTGGTGGTTCATTAGAAGAAGATTTTCCAAAAATTTGGCCATTTTTTCCCCACACCTCTGCTCAATATGAGACGAAACCTAATTTGGATAAAAATCAAAATGCCCCTATATAACCACTACTTACATGAAATTTAATTAAAATGTGGCCAGTGGTTTAGGAGAAAGAGGCTCAAACACCACCTTCACGCAGGACGGCGGACTACAGACGACGGACGAAGAGTGATAAGAAAAGCTCACCCTGACTTTCAGTCAGGTGAGCTAAAAATCTCCTGCAGATACACCAGTCAGAATCTATTGATATTTGATATGCAGCGACCTAAGGAAGCTCAGATTCCAGTTTGTTCAAATCATGTCCTCTGGGTCATATTTGGGCTCCCTAAGAAGCCCAAATTTTTACTTAGTGTAGTATACCGAGTATCCTTTAAAAAATCTTCTTCACATCCAGGAGTCAGATTCTTTTGTTACATAGCCTTAACATGCTTAGTGTGGTGAGATTCAAGTTTATTCAAATTAAATCCCTACACTCATATTTGAACTCCACATGGGGGCCCAAATTTTAATTTAGTGCAGTGTGAGGAATATTCTTCAAAGATTTTCTTCTTCAGACCCACCAGCAGAATCCTTTTATATTTGGTGTATAGCATTACTCCTAGATTAACGTTTGTTCAGTCCTGCATGTAATTAAATTAAAAAACCTGACTTTTGTTATGATTTAAACTATGGAGATACGAAAGTAGTGCGATACAAATTTCCCCACTTGACATAATGTGTGATAAAATATTTGTCTTCAATTTTTCTCAAATGGCTAAGATAGATTCATTAACTTAATTGAAACAAAAGTAACTTTAACAATATTGAAACCAGCAGGATGCTTCTAATTTTCTTGTTCATGTAATACTTTACAGTACATGTATGCCAAATGTGCTGTTGAGTTCCTTGTTTTTATTGTTATACGCCTGTTTTGAAAAAAAATGGTTGTATTATGTGATTGATCTGTCCATCCGTAAACTTTCCCGTTTTCGGATAAAAAATTGAGTTTGGATGAACAGATCAGCACCAAGCTTGGTTTGTGCCTCTGTTATATCAAAATGAAGGTTAAGCTGGAATTGGGGCTTGGTTCCGATGCTTTTTGCAAGAGTTATGGGGCTTTTTCACTTAGAAATTGCACATTTCCATCAACATTTTGGTTTCTGTACTAAACTAAACTTGCTTAACATTCAACATATAAGTGGAATCAAAATCTGGTTTTATTCTAATTATTTTCATGTGTCGCTACTCTTGGGGTCCTGTCGGAGATAGACATATCTACATTCGAGTATGACATAGACATATCTAGAGTTACACTTGAGTACTTAAGGGCTAGAGACATTTAATTTCGAAGAACAATCTATAAACATAATAGGTATGATTTCTAATCCAACATCATCTACTTTTGTGACTGATTTTGGCTGTGGTTCTAGTTTGTCAGTTACTTTTGCCACTCATTTTTGCTCCAGTTAACTTTAGATCAATTTATAGAAATAGGGGTTATTTGTTGGATGAAAACAGTGGTTATGTTCCATTTGAAAAAGCTTACAGGACGTATCATACAATGCTAGGAGAAGCTCTTGCTCTATTTCCGATTGAAATAAGCAGATAACACATGCGCTTCAAAACAGTTCCGAACCATCTTAATTATAAGAGCCAGGATGATTATCAGCATGGTCATATTCATATAGGATGGACCAGACTCCCCCATCCCTTGTGGCCAGGGATGTGACTCACTGATGATTATTTTTTTTTGACATCTCAAAATTTTCATATTCAATCCATGATAACAGCTGCATTGTTGCTTTTCTGATAAGAAATCATAAAAACAACAAATACGATCAAATAGAGATGAAAACATGCTTAATGAAAAATGCACGATGACAAAAATGTGTGTAATCGGGTTCTCGGCACCAAACCGCTATTCATCATGTCTAACAACCTCATTGGAAAATTCAAATTCCTAAACTGAGGTAATAAATCTTCAACAGTACCATTATTCAAATATGCAAATTGTTCAACATTTCATAAAAACATTACAATATGGCAGTTTTAGATACCAATTTGCACCACTAAAAGATGAACAAGATAGTCAGATATGAACCCAGGGGTTTGATTTGAACAAACATACCTCTTTAAAGCTGCTACATGCCAAATATCAAACTATTTTGACTGCTGGATCTGGAGAAGATTTTAAAAAAATATTGCTACTGTCACATTAATTTAAAATTCGACCTCCCACAAAGCCCAAATATTACCTGAGGAAATTGATTTGAACAAACTTCAAGCTGAACCCCCCCCCCCCCCCCCCCCTCAAAGAAACAGTATATCAAATATCAATCGGGTTTGACTGGTAGAGCTGAAGAAGCTTTCTAAATAAATTTCCTCATATTGCAGTTAAAATTTGGGTTCCCATAGGGAACACAACTACGAATCCAGGAACTTGTTTTGAACAAATCTGAATCTTACCCCTCCAATTCAACTATAGAATAAAAAGAAAATTGAGGAAAAGATGAAGCCTACACAACCAGGCAAAGAGAACGAAAGAGTGACCAAACTACAAACACTACCAATAGGAATGTAAGAGAGGAAGCAAAATGAACTTTATAAATTCAGCCATACTAAAAGGGATAAAACAAAACAACAAAACCATTCTGGAAAAATGTAAAGTCAAGAAAACGGGATAACATCGGAGTAGCACCACTTAAAGAAAAAGACAACTAGTGAACAACAGCAGAGAAAAAGCACATTTCCCGATCAAACAGTTCTCATCAGTTTTCACGATGGAAAAGAGAAGCATTCTACCTAAGACACCAATCCACTCTCAGATTCCTCCTCAGAAACTTCCAACATTGTCCAAGGGAATGCCGAAGAATAGCTTACACAGCCCTTGTAAGATTGATAATGGAATATGAAGCCATCAACTGGGACCCATACACAAAGCAAGAGATCACAAAACTAGAAAACATACAAAGAAGGAATGTAAGATTCATTACAAAAAAACAACAAATTAAGAGAAGGGTATATGGCAAAAATGCCGGAGGAACTAAAACTACCTTCACTACAATCGAGAAGGCAGAAACATCACCTTACTTTCTTCTATAAAGTGACTGGGGGGCAAATACCAGAAATACCCCCCAGACAAATTCATCAAGTTTCAGACCCAAAAGCAACCGATTCGGGACAAAAAAATTGACTGTGGTATAGTCACCAACATTGTATCATCTTCAGAAAGAATTCTGTAAGAAACAATGGAAGACCCATAACTGTACCAGCTTGCAAAACAGACCAATACATACATTCATTTTTTGTGCACACAGCAGTCAATGGGAACCACCTTTATGAAAAAGCTGTAGCAGCTAGCACAATAAGAGAGCTTAAAATCTACCCTAGCAGGCCATCAAGATAGTCTGGTTCTCTCTTCCATCATGTTTTGACCCAGGGGGGACTCTCTGGCATACAGATACACAAGGATGTTGTATACTGAGTATCATAAGATTCTGTTTGGTATGTAGAGATCCTGTGAAGAATCGGTAGCCGAAGTAAACAGCCTTTGAAACATCACACGTGTGTCAATTTCATTCATGGACCATGATCATGTGGTCCTTTATTTTTTTTTATAAATACGGTTCACTGATGAGGGTTTAGGGGATCGGTGATTGACCTGGAACGGGTAGCATATAGACCTAGGGAGAAAAATAAATACAACTCTGTTTCCCGCATCACTGAACATATTGGGAAAAATCTCTTGTGACATTCTACGAGCAGTCGACAATAACATTGATTTTTCAAAACCTATGTAAAAGATCCTGAATTGAGAATAAATCATTGTACTGTATTTGTATCCAGTTATCTATGCTTTGTCACCGTCATCGGATACACATCCGTTGATCAAGTACAGGGGGAATCGACAACACAGTTGGCGAGATGTGACTTGACAACCCATTCCACTATCAGATCTGCTCTCCCATATTTCCCAGGTGGTCGGCAAGTCACATAGACAACCAGAGTGACCTATCTCCCAGAGTGAGCAGTACAGCCCATGATGTAGAATTATCCTATGCCCAGTGATCGGCTAGACTGCCGATGTCGGAGACCACAAAAAACCTGACAATTCAAGAGGCAGCAGGATCACCAGCCAAAAGAAACAGACAAAGTTTCAAAGAGTCCAAACCATACAGAACAAAGATGAAAGGCTTAAGAAGTCGAGGTGGCAGTCTTAATGCAGTGATCAACGCCCCAATAGCATCTGAGGTCTACTATACTAGGCTTAGCATATGTCTGGTAGACGTTACTGGGACAGTTCCAAAATTGCCCATTGAGAACTTACGGTCATGTTTAGCAGGCTGGACAACAGGAACCCAAGACTCGTTACAGGTAGTTCTGGAGAAGATTTTTAAAAAAAAAATTAAAAAACATTTTGTGAGTGAGTGCTACCAGAAGTATGCCCCTTGTGGTGCACCCCGTGGGTGTAACAACCTTATTTAAACAAAATTGAATTGACATATAAGGAACATGCATATCAATTTATTTATTTATTTATTTATCGGTGTTTAAGGTCACACATTTATGCACAATGGCTAATCATGACCACGACAGTTTTACGGGTGGAGGAAGCCGGAGTACCTGGAGAGAACCACGAAGCAACAGCGAGCAACTGTCAGCTCCTCAACATACTAACTCCACACAAACAGGGATAGCATTGGTTGAAGACACGTGGACCATCGAAGTGCGGTATGCCTTAGTACACAATGCCACCGTGCCCCCACGTAGACAATGGGGGTGAAGTGTCTTGCCCAAGGACACAACGCAGTTGCCACAGGTGGGATTTGCATGCACATCAAATTTTCTTCAATTCGGACAAGTAATTTATGAGAAGTCAATAATAAAAAGTTCATGCCGGACAGACGTGCCTGACTCGCTCATTGGAGTTGCGTGTATTTTGAATTGTGGCCAATTTGTGGGGTGCATATTTTAACTTATGGGGTGTAGTTGATACTTTGAGGGGGGGGGGGGGCATTCATTCATAATGTGTGGGGTTTACATAACACGATTATGTGGGGTTTACAAGGCACTATTATGTGGGGTGGGGTGGACATGTGTATATGTTTATTCAAGGGGTGCAACTGCATAGCACTTGCAGGAAGCACCCGTCACATATATGTGGGGTTGATCGTTCTGTAAATGGAATAATTCTGATAAATGATTTAACATCAATTATTTTGGCTAGAGTTAAAATTTGAATTTGGGGAGAATAGGCAATTACCTGGTGGGTCTGTGTTATAAACTGATACCAAACCAACATATCCGCAATGCAACTGTGTGACATATTGCAAACTTCGTTTTCAGGTATCACAGCATGAAATACTTTTCCATAGGCGACCATTATAAAATTCAAGCAAAAACAAATATGATCGCATCATTTTAATTTTGGCATTCAAATATCTTTGTCAAGTATAGCCCTTCAAACAACTTCTTCTGACCTGAAAACAGAAGGTCATGCAACAAATAGAGAAAAGCTGACAGAGCAGGAAGTTCCAGTCACACGCACATACTTTTCAGGGAATTCCCAACAAAAGCCACACCAAAAGTCAATTGTATTTTTTAGGTCCAAAAGTCATCAAATCACCCTCCTTATTTATCTGGAATATGCAACAATAATGCAAGATGTCATTAGAATGTCTCAAATGTTTATTGAAACAATATATTTTCACAAAGCTGCTTCTTTTTAGAGATTGCATCACTTCCGAGTGCAACATTTCAAGGCGGCTAACCCTAATTCAAATATTTACTGCAGTGATACCTATAATCATGTCCAACCCTACCAAAGTTACATTTTACTGCTTTCATGAGATAAAAAAAACTAGAGGCTCAAGAGAGAACCTGGACCAAGTTGTCCTAAACTGTAAGGATTATGGGTATGGAGAAAATGTAATCTGAATGAACCATATGACAGATTCGCCAGCAATTTTTTTATCTAATTGTTTCAACTGCTCAGACGAAAGCTTCATACCAAATACAAAATCTCTAGTCCATACAGTTTGGGAAATACTGGACATTTCATTTTTTTTCTATTTTTAGTGCCATGTGTTCCCACGGGAAACCACAAAAAAATTGGGGGGCATGAATGAAGTACTTAGGGTCAACGAATGCCACATATAAAATTTGGTTCAATCGCTCCATTGGTTCTTGAAAGAGAAATTTTCAGGGCAGCTCAAAAGTGAGCCCATCCCCTGGAGAGCCCAAATATGGACCTATCAACTTTCATTGAACAACTTTTAATCTTGAACACCAGAGGAAGTTTCATACCAAATATTAAAGCATTCCCACTTGTGGTTCATGAGAAGATGATTTTTAATGAATTTCATGATATTTGAACATAAGCCCATGCCCAAAAAGGGCTGAGACCCCATTTGAACAAAACTAAAACAGAATACCCCCCCCCCCCCCCCCCCCCAACATGATGTGGCCCATATATGTTTCAATTCGGGCCATTGGTTTGTGAAAAGATATTTTAAATAAAATTGACCAAAATGCATAAAAAAAAACAACTCATTTCCGGATTTTGGTCAAAAATTTTCGAAGTCCCACCCAGACCCCAAATTTTCAGTGTATAAAAAAAAAAAAATGCCTTAAAATTGACCGAAATGCATAAAAAAACAAAAAACTCATTTCCGGATTTTGGTCCAAAATTTCTAAGTTCGGACCGGGACCCCAAATTTTCAGCCTAAATATGAACCCAGGGATTTGGCTTGAACAAACTTGAATCTCCCCCCTCCCCCTAAAGATGGTGCATACCAAACATCAAAAGATTCTTATTGGTAGATCTGAAGAAGATTTTTAAAGAATATTCCTCATACTGCACTAATTTAAACATTTGGGCTCATATAGAGAGCCCAAATATGGACCCAGGGAACTGATTTCAATAAACGTGTGAAACAATCTTCCAAAGATGTTATATGTGAAATCTGAAAGCTTTAGGAGCAGTGGTTTGGTAGAAAAGTAGTGTTAAATGTTTTTCCTATAACCCACAAGTGTTAAAAAATGCTGACTCAGCACTTTTTAAAAAGTCCCCCAAAAGTACCCCATGATGAAACCGATAGCAATTTTTTTTTACCATTCCATTTTGTTGGTCCTAAGGAAACTGCACACCAAATAAGAATTCTCAGTGCCATGTAATTTTGGAGATATGGGCGTTTTAATTTTTTTTAATTTTTAGCTCCTGCAGTTCCCATGGAGTGACGGGAAATTTTTTTTTTTTGCCTAAATTAAGTACTTATGACCCAATAAGCCCTCATATCAAATTTGGTTCAAATCTGACTTTCAGTTTGGAAAATAGAAATTTTGGGTGGGGCAACAATTCTTGCCCCTCCCATAACGAAGGCAAATATAGCTCCTTGAACTTCTCTTGAGCAAATCTGAGTCTACAGCACATAAGGAAGCTGCACACCAAATATCAAGTCTCTGCTACTGCTGGTTCATGAGGAGAAGATTTCAGTCTCCCTTGGGGGCATGGCACCACCCAGGGAGAGGAGCAACTTCATTTGAACAAATCCGAATTGGCATTAGGCAATAAACATTTACCCAACATTTGAATAAAATTGGGCTAGTGGTTTTGGAGGAGAAGTCAGTTTTGTAAAGTTTACGACGGACGACGGACGGAAAGTGATCAGTAAAGCTCCCCTCGAGCTTTGCTCAGGTGAGCTAATTATTGGAAACTCCTTCCAGAAGTGATTTGAATTAACATAATCAACACGAACATGTAATTAACAAGAACACTTGAACATATATACATGTATATCTGCATGTTGCTGCAGATGATGGTTAAAATCCTTCCATTTGTCCCAGCTCAAGCATTCTGAGCAAGGATAGAGGTGAAGCACCATTCTTGGTCAACCTATCAGAGATTTGTTGTTGGGTTCCAACCCATTTAATATCCTTAATTTTACCTTTCTAAGATAGATCCTTAATGTTTGCAATTTCAATGCGAAGTCTTTTCTCTGACACAGATTTGGTTGAATTGATGGCATCAACAAGGGAATGATTGTCAGTTATACAATGAATTGGCAGAAGGCTACTGTCAAGATCACCAGTACAAAGTTCATTAAATAGACTACTCAAAAACATTCCAGTGTCAACAGCATCAGATAATGCTAACATCTCTCCTGCTAATGTACTTCTTACAACCTGGCGTATATGTTTTTACTGCCATGTGATGGGTGAGAAACGACCATTATCACCACACATGAATATTATATGTCCACCCATCCGAAAGATTTCCAAATGAAGCATCACTGAATATTATTAGGTGTAGAGAATCATTACTTCCCAGAAACTGACATTTTAAGTTTATATCTTCAGACTTGATTCTCTTGATAATCTTATTGACAGTTATTATAGACTCAACTGTAGCAGACTTGAGAGAACTTGACAGATTACTCACATCAAACATTTCATCTGGACAACTTTGTCCTGCAACCCAAAAACCTGACCCAGTTTGGATCTCAACAAATCCTGCTCTGCCTGAGTTAATTATGAATGTTTTTCTGCTAGTCTGTTTTTTTTTTTATTTCAATAGGAGTCAAATTCCTGATATAATCTTTTTGTGATAACTCTATTCGATTGTTTTTAGTAGAAAGTATCAAGTCCAATGTAATGGAAAGATACGCATGCTTGATCACGCCCAATATTAAAAGCTAAGCGAACCTTGTTTATGACCTGTGATTCAAATACTGCTGAACCACCCCATATAAAGTCATCAACATGACATGCTAGGATCCCTTCGAGACCACTGTCATTTCTATAATAGAACACTGCTGGATCCAGTTTTGAGCACACAGCACCATCATCAATCATTACCTCATAAACTTTTTATACCATTTTAAAGAGGCATCTGTGAGTCCATAGACACACTTTTTTGAATGCCAAACAGTTCCTTTAGCATTAGCTTCAGGTGGGGGTTTAATATATATATATTTCTACCAATGTCAGATCCTTGCAAAAATGCTGCTTTCACATCCATTGAGGCTGGGACCCAATGTTTTTGTGCCAAAATAGCCAAACATATGTGAAGCGAATCACTGGAACAAGTGGGAGAATCTTTAAAAAGAGACTGCTTATCAATTTCTTCAAAACCCCTGGCAACTAACCGTGCTTTAGGCAGATAACCATCAGAAATTTGTTTTAAAGTACACACCCAACGGGTCGAAAAACAATTTTTGATGTTCATAGGGGACCTCTTCATAAACATTATTCTTCTTCCAGTTTTGAAGCTCATCATTTTTAGCATGCTCAAAAATATCATTTTCCATGATTAGACACGTTTCATCAGCAGTTGCCAATTCATGTTCATCAGTAATATCAACAGATTTTTCATTTAAACTTTGATCAGGAGATATCTGCAAATTCTGCACTCGACATAAATCTAGATATTTTGGAACCTTCTAAATTATCAGGCTTATAGAAAATCAAATTAAACCAATTTCTATTCTTACCAGTGGTTTTTCCTGCCCGACCTAAAATCTCAGCTTCTATGGGTTCCTGATTGTCAGAACTAACATATGTAATTGTCTGCCCTGGTTTGAGTTCAGTCAAAGAGATAGTTGTTACGTGTTCACGGCTTTGTTCAGAAGATGTGTCACAATATTCAGAAGCATCGCCTTCAAAAGAAACAATATCAGAATCACCCAAATCTTCTGATAAAGTATCCTCAGGAGGCAATAAATCTGGTCAATGAAGCTCAATATCATTATCAGACTGAAAGGAATCGACTTCCATTCCACTGAAATCAGCTGTTTGTGACCTTGGCAAACAATTATTACTGTCACTACTATTAATACTGGGGCAACTGCGGATTTGGGCATCAACACCCACATCAGGGTGAAACACTACAGGTTGATTTTCTGATATTTCTTTCTGTAAGCGGGAAACATGAACTCGTACATAAGTTCCTCCATGCCTTACAAAAACATCAGCCCCATCCCTGCCAATCACTATCCCTACACCTTTCCATTCATTTTTAATGGGCTCCTATAATATATCTTATCACCAGTCAAGTAATTCTCAGAATAGTTTCGAGTCTGTTTTTGTAGAGATCATCTTATCGGACTAGAGCAGTTAGCTTTCATAGATGCCTGACGAGCGGCTTGCAGTGACATAATATGTTCACCAACACATTTACTATTTGTGGTACCTTCAAGAGCAGGTAACTTGTCTATCAGTACTGATGGCAGGTTAGGATTAGACCCATACACTAACTGGTAAGGACTGTATCCCCAACACTGAATAAAGTATTTTTTGCCATTACTGCCCACAACAAAGCAGTTTGCCAATTACAATTCACATCACTTTTAACTTCATGCAATATTTCTGTGAGATATTTATTGTGGCGTTCACATATCTCATTACTGAAAGGACTGTAACCAGCAGTTGTCTTAATTTCTATATTGAACTTCTCAGCCATATCCTTGACTTCACTGTTGTTAATTTCTCCACCATTGTCACTAAACAATTTAGATGGTGCGCCATGAATAGAAATCCAATACTTGAGAAATTTGTCAACAAACACAGTTGCGGACTTAGATGGAACAATACAGGCAGCACAAAACTTAATGAATAAATCAATTATGTGCAAGTACCACAGACTCGGTTCTAGCTGATGAAGATCAACAGCAACTGTTTCATTAAAAATTTGTAGCCAAAGGTAAACTTACCACAGGACGTGGCAATGGTTGACGAAATTTTTAACAAGTTGCACACTTACTTATCACATGACATAGTGTCTGAAAAAGATCTTTATCATTCACCCCAGACTTTCGGAGAAGTGATGATAGTTTATCCAATGGAGCATGGGCAAACTGTTTATGAAGTTTCGTCAAACACTTTATTTGTTCCGTTTTGTCAAAAGATACAAAATCACACGTCAGAACTATTTCCTCCTGAAATGCATTGTCATTGTCCCGATTCATCAAATCAATGCAGTAGTGACCACTGGAAGTAAAATCTATCTGAACCGGTTTACCAAACATTACAGCTCTGTCATTTCTCAGATCAAGTTGTGTGTTTGCATGTTTGAGTGAAGCTTTGCTCAAACGTAGCGGGACCTTCACCTTTTTCCCACTAGTTCCATTCCACAGAATGATGCGTCCTAAACTCAGCTGCTGTTGAACAAGTGTATTGTGCATGTCAACAGTGCGGAGAGTAAATGTATGGAGGGCCAGATAGGACTTTTAATTTTCAATTTTGCAAACAAATTTTGGGGACTGGGGGTTCAAAATTTGTGTTTGGCCCTTAATAACTTTGAGTTAAGCACCAGCTAGTCTGGGCCATTGGGTTACAGTGTAAAAATATAGACCTGTGACTTACATGTACGAGACTCAACAAAATAACCCAGTTTGAAAGTAGGTTATGTCCCTTAGGATGCCGAAAATTCTCTGCTGAAAATGTATACACAACGGACATATTTTCTAAAACTGTATTTTCATTTTGTTTTGCTGAAAACTGTTGGGCCGTCTATTCCCAGAAAAACACAAATGGAATTGAAACATGTGACAAAAAGCTTTAGTGATGACAAGAAAAGCTTTGCACAAGGCACAAGTGTGCATATGAAGGATCTTGAAAAAGTACCTTCCAAGCAACCTTCTTACAATACTATAAAACTTTTACAATTGTATTTTCCAGAATTGTCTTTTCTAGTTATGACTTTAAATGGGTTGAAATGAGCCATTAGCATTTTCAAAGATGTGGCAAATTGCCATATCTTTTAAAACGCTAATGATTCATTTTATTCAGTTATATTAATAGGTAGAAAATACAATTCTAGACAAGAGGCCCCAAGGGGCCTGAGGGCGCTCACCTGACATGGTAGCCTAAATAACAACCCAGAGAATTGATTTCAACAAGTTGCATCTGCTCCTCCTAAGAAAAGCTTATACCAAATATCCAAAGATTCTGACCAGTGGATCTAAAAACAAGAGGCCCCAAGGGGCCTTAATCGCTCACCGGGCAAAGTGATTCAAACAAAGTGGTTCAAAGAAGTATTTGGAATCACATTCTGTTAGACATGGTTCATCAACACTACAAAGGAATGAAGTCATGAGAGACAAATTTTATGGAACTAGGGACATGGCTTGAACAAACTTGAATCTAACCCCCCTAAGGATGCTGCATACCAAATATCAAAAGCATTCATCCGCTGGATCTGAAGAAGAAGATTTTTAAAGAAAATTGCTCATTTTGAACTAAGTTATCATTTGGGCTCCCACAGTGAGCCCAAATATGAACCCAGGGGGACTTGGCTTGAACAAACTTGAATCTCCCCCCCTAAGGATGCTGCATGCCAAATATCAAAACATTCTGACTGCTGAATCTGAAGAAGACTTTTAAAGAAAAATTCCTCATATTGACTAAGTTATAATTCGGGCTCCCACAGGCCCACCCCCGCCCCACCCTCCAAGGATGCTGCATACCAAATATCAAAATATTCCGACTGCTGGATCTGAAGAAGAAGATTTTTAAAGAAAATTCCTCATTTTGAACTAAGTTATCATTCAGGCTCCCACAGTGAGCCCAAATATGGACCTAGGGACATGGTTTGAACAAACTTGAATCTCACCCCCCTAAAGATGCTGCATACCAAATATCGAAACATTCTGACTGCTGGATCTGAAGAAGAAGATTTTTAAAGAAAATTCCTCATTTTGAACTAAGTTATAATTCGGGCTACCACAGTGAGCCGAAATATGAACCCAAGGACTTGGCTTGAACAAACGAGAATCTCACCCCCCCTCCTAAGCATGCTGCATACCCAATATCAAAAGATTCTGCCTGCTGGATCTGGAGAAGAAGATTTTTGAAGAAATTTGCCTGAAATGCACTTCTATACTGAGCCCAAATATGAATCCAGGCGGCCGATTTGAACAAACTTGAATCAGATCCACCCCACAATGTTGCATACCAAATATCAAAAGATTCTGCCTGCTGGATCGTAAGAAGAAGATTTTGAAAGAAATTTGCCTGAAATGCACTAAGTTCAAATTTGGGCTCCTATACTGCGCCCAAATATGAACCCAGGGGGCCGATTTGAACAAACTTGAATCAGATCCACCCCACAATGTTGCATACCAAATATCAAAAGATTCTGCCTTCTGGATCTGGAGAAGATTTTTGAATAAATTTGCCTGAAATGCACTAAGTTCAAATTCAAGCTTTTATAGTGAGCCCAAATATGAATCCAGGGGGCCGATTTGAACAAACTTGAATCAGATCCATCCCACAATGTTGTATACCAAATATCAAAAGATTCTGCCTGCTGGAGCTGGAGAAGAAGATTTTTTAAGAAATTTGCCTGAAACGCACTAAGTTCAAATTTGGGCTTCTAAAGTGAGCCCAAATATGAATCCAGGGGGCCGATTTGAACAAACTTGAATCAGACCCATACCAAGATGCTGCATACCAAGTATCAAAAGATTCTGCCCACTGGTTCTGGAGAAGAAGATCTTTTAATAATTTTTCTATAATTGATACGGTGCTATCAGAGTTATGCCCCATACAGAGCCCCCATGGGACGTGGCCATTTCATTTGAACAAATATGAATTGCCATATAGTAATGAATATCCACATGAAGTTTCATGAAAATCGGACCAGTGGTTTCAGAGGAGAAGTCGTTTGAAAAATGTTCACGACGCTGGACGACGTACGACGGCCGGCCGGTGTTAAGTTAAGCTCCCTTCGTTGAGCTAAAAAAAAAAAGATTTTTAAAGAATATTCCTCATATTGAACTAAGTTATAATTCATGCTCCCACAGGGAGCCCATATTTGAACTCAGGGACTTGGCCTTAACAAACTTGAATCTCACCCTCCTAAGGATGCTGCACACCAAATATCAAAACATTCCGACTGCTGGATCTGAAGAAGAAGATTTTTAAAGAAAATTCCTCATTTTGAACTAAGTTACAATTCGAGCAATATGGACCTAGGGACATGGCTTGAACAAACTTGAATCTCACCCCCTAAGGATGCTGCATACCAAATATCAAAACATTCTGACGAAGATTTTTAAAGAAAATTCCTCATTTTGAACTAAGTTATAATTCAGGCTACCACAGTGAGCCCAAATATGAACCCAGGGACTAGGCTCAATCTCACCCCCCTAAGCATGGTGCATACCCAATATCAAAAGATTCTGCCTGCTGGATCTTGAGAAGATTTTCAAAGAAATTTGCTTGAAATGCACTAAGTTCAAATTTGGGCTCCTATACTGTGCCCAAATATAAACCCAGAGGGCCGATTTGAACAAACTTGAATCAGATCCACCCCACAATGTTGCATACCAAATATCAAAAGATTCTCCCTGCTGGATCTGGAGAAGAAGATTTTTGAAGAAAATTGTCTGAAATGCACTAAGTTCGAATTCGGGCTTCTATAGTGAGCCCAAATATGAATCAAGGGGGCCGATTTGAACAAACTTGATTCAGATCCACCCCACAATGTTGCATACCAAATATGAATAGATTCTGCCTGCTGGATCTGGAGAAGAAGGTTTTTGAAGAAATTTGCCTGAAATGCACCAAGTTCGAATTCGAGCTTCTGTAGTGAACCCAAATATGAATCTAGGGAGCCGATTTGAACAAATTTGAATCAGATCCACCGAACAATGTTGCATACCAAATATCAAAAGATTCTGCCTGCTGGATCTGGAGAAGATTTTTGAAGAAATTTGCCTGAAATGCACTAAGTTCGAATTCAAGCTTCTATAGTGAGCCCAAATATGAATCTAGGGAGCCGATTTGAACAAACTTGAATCAGATCCACCCCACAATGTTACATACCAAATATCAAAAGATTCTGCCTGCTGGAGCTGGAGAAGAAGATTTTTTAAGAAATTTGACTGAGATGCACTAAGTTCAAATTTGGGCTTCTAAAGTGAGCCCAAATATGAATCCAGGGGGCCGATTTGAACAAACTTGAATCAGACCCATACCAAGATGCTGCATACCAAGTATCAAAAGATTCTGCCCACTGGTTCTGGAGAAGAAGATCTTTTAATAATTTTTCTATAATTGATACGGTGCTATCAGAGTTATGCCCCATACAGAGCCCCCATGGGACGTGGCCATTTCATTTGAACAAACATGAATTGCCATATAGTAATGAATATCCACATGAAGTTTCGTGAAAATCGGACCAGTGGTTTCAGAGGAGAAGTCGTTTGAAAAATGTTCACGACGCCGGACGACGTACGATGGACAGCCGGTGTTAAGTTAAGCTCCCTTCGGTGAGCTAAAAAAAAAGAAAAGATTTTTAAAGAATATTCCTCATATTGAACTAAGTTATAATTCATGCTCCCACAGGGAGCCCATATATGAACTCAGGGACTTGGCTTTAACAAACTTGAATCTCACCCCCCTAAGGATGCTGCACACCAAATATCAAAACATTCCAACTGCTGGATCTGAAGAAGAAGATTTGTAAAGAAAGTTAAAAAATTTATAGTAATTTATATATTTTTTATACTTACCAATGACCCAGACATAGCTGGTGCTAACTCTTAAAATATAGGGCCAAACACAAATTTTGCCCCCCAATCCCCAAAATTTGCATCTAAAACTAAAGAAAACATGTCCTGAAAGGCCCTCCACACCTCGCCCCCACTGCGCATGCGCAGTGTCCAGGACGTTCCGAAATTGGCGCCATTTATCATTCTAATAACCAGTGCCTGGTAAGCGCTATGTACTCAGCGGGGAGGCAAGAGTTCCCAACTCCTGGGAGGGCCATCCCCGTCTGGGTCATTGGTAAGTATAAAAAATATATAAATTACTATAAATTTTTTAACATTTTTATACTGTACCAATGACCCAGACATAGCTGAATAGTAAAAAGGCTGGAGGGCCAAGGACATAGAGCAAAATGGAATACGCTCAATAAAATAAAATAGAGTCATCCCCTGTAGGGAAAAGAAGTAATAGGCCTTACATGTATCTTTCTTATTTATGATAAATTAGAAAGATACAACACCTTCCAAAAATTGAGCTTCATACATCCATGTACTCTATTAATATCCAATAATCCTTATACTAATAATTTTTAAAGTAAGCCAATAATAAAGTAAGTCTAGAGAATAGAGACTCTTATACTCCTAAAAGTGTGTGAGAATTGCATAATCATGTCCGTTGACATATGCAATATTCAAAAGCTATACTTTAAAAACTAAGACTTGAATGAATTTTATAAACTTAAACTTCTCACTAAACAACCATCCCAATAACAGCTCAGAATTACTAACTCCGGAGGAGGTATCCCCTTGTTTTCATAGTAAAAACAGGTGACCCAAGGGAACACCCTCCCCCCCCCCCTTTTTCTTGCCCTGGGTCAAATAGCCCAGAGCGAAGAGGGCAGCCGAACGGAGACACTGCCGAAACAGACAGCCTACCTAGCTATAGTAGCAACTGTTAAGTGAATGACATTCTGAGCAGTAGATAATAGACCTAACAATAGAGGCCTCCAGAAATGGACTCGATATTTCTGAGATAAAATTCATGAATGGATGGCTGAGCGCAATGAGCAGCCTTCAAAAATCTATAATAGCAACACTATTAATGTAAGCCCAAGAAGTAGAAGAACTCTTACTTCAAGAGCCGAAATCTTAAGCACAACTGCTAAGCCAATGATATACCATAAGCAGTACGCTAGTTAATAGAATCGATTAACAATAAAATGGAGCGTAACGTCCTTCTACTAGACATCAAAGACAGAAGAAGCTTACGCCCTTGTAATAAACAGATATCTGTTTATAAATACATAAACTGTACCCGGAAAGAGTAAAGGCCTATGCCCATACGAAGACGGAAGGACCTTAAAATAATAGGTTCCGGATAATAGGAGCCTAACTCTTATGCAACAATCCAACCTAAATAGTAACGGAAGTATTGATTCCGAAACTATGAAAGTGAAAATCATCCATCGATAGTGCATGAAACTCACTGACTCTACAGTAAAAGAGAAACCAACAGAATTACTGTCTAAAAGGTCAGAATTTGAAAACTACTGTTTCCAGAGGCTCAAATGATTACTTAGCTAAATAAGAACCGAAGTTAAAATCCGTATAGGAATTTAATCTAAAGATTCTAAGTCTATTTATCAAAAAGTTACTAACTGACTTAGATAAAGAGACAAAAGACTCAATTGTAAACTATCGTAGAGTGCATAGGTATGAGGTAACATAAACCTATAACCTAAATAACAACAGGCTGCAGTAGATCTTGTGAAACAAGTATACTAAAAACTAGCAATGCGTAGTATGGAGGGATCAACCATATGAACATAATGATCCCTACACCACGACGGAAGAGCCTCCACTTTAGTCGCATAGAATAGCGAAGAAGAGGATCTCCTATAGTAAGAAATCGCGTCCAAAGCTCGTCCAGTACAGTGCTTACAATGCAATACGGACCACACAACGGAATACATGAAGGTTGCGACCTTGCTGGTTGTGATAAAGATGACACGATTTACCCAGTGAAAAAAGATCCTCACATAGAGGAAGATTTCACGTTAAGATCCACAGTAGACAAGAGAGTAAATTACTCATGATCTCTGTGAAGATAGAGATGCTATCAACAGAAATGTATTGTGGTTGTTTATCTTAGCAATACCTGCTAAAACAACAGCGCCGGAGGATACGCGTATCCTATCATTGCGTCCTATAGATCAATAGAGCGTTAACAGTATTAGCTCAGAGATCTGGACAAGCCAACACATACGTCTGCAATTGATTAGCAAGCTGTGTCATAATAAAACATCATTGGGCGCTCCCATAGATAGCAAATCTGATTAAATACTTGTTTGTTGAGAGTCCATTCTGACAGCAACAAGCGACCCGTAAGAGAACGGGAGTGCGATAAAACAATCAGACGACCCCGAATATGACGGACCAAAACTGAACTTGGTGTACTATAACCAACAGACGGATTCTTTCCATTAAATTGAATAACGGAAACGAAAGAGTGCCTCCCTGGTTCCGGAGATACGCCACTACTGTCGAATTAAAGGACAGGAATTTGGGCATGCATTTCTGAATAATGTTCATGCAATGACATAAAGCAAGCCTAAAAAACATTATTCCGCGGAAGTTAAACTGATAGCTAAAAGACTGCGGAACCCAAAGACCCTGGCACTTCGAATCCGTAGGGATCAGTATATATCCCAATCTGTTTGACTGGCAACCGTCATAACAGCCACACTAGGGTCCGGCAACTGCGGCGGCACTCTCTGAGTCAACCACCGAATGTTTGCCCCAGTCTGAATCTCTTGTAACAGTAGATAGACAAGAGAATGTATAAACCAAGCAATTCATGGATTGCCGGAAAGTTGCCGTCGAAGAGAAGCTCCTCCGAGAACGAAGCGACTCTGAGAGAGTTCTTAACCTACTATCCACGCGTGGATGTAGCTAGGGCTGCATCACGTCTAAACACTCCAATCAGCCACTGAAGGGCGGAGCTATACGTGAACAAAATACTGCCCTCAAAAGAAATTACATTGAGAATAATATCCCGTAAATCTTTTCTTGAAGACGTAATGATAACGCCTCAGTAAGGCGGATTACGTATAATAAAGCGTCTAAGTTAAGTCTACTATACATAATGTCGTTCCCAATATTGAAATTGGAAAAGACATAAACGGCGAAAAAGAATATATGCAGTCTTTAATCACACCGTCTAGACGCATATGAACTCTCGGTTTGCCCTGCTCTGCCAAAATAAACTATATGTAAAAAAGATAAAATGGCAGAAATGAGCCACGCGGACAAGAAACTAAACTATCATGCTTAGTAGCAGGCTTGTATATATATATATAATATATAGCGTCGAAAAATAAAACACATGTTGTAATGACAATATTGGACTGCGTCGGTAAGTCAGGGACTAAGTCCCTGTACCGATCGAAAAATCCGAGTCCAATGACGCTATAAGTCTCTTATCCAAGATCGCAGCAATGAAGTCCGAAAAATAATCACTGGAAGAAATGCCAGAAGATATGAAAGGCATCTTCCGATACTACTAAAGGGAAAACTCGAAATCTTTCGAATCCCTTTCGCCATCCTGTCGGACCCTATAAAGCGTTCGGTCGTCCGTAGCTTGATGCAACCGCGGACCGCACCGACCCAGCGCCGTCGGATAATTCCTGATTCGACCGAGAAACCGTCAATTGCTGGGATGCTGCGAAACAACTGTGCTAACTCGGATAGCACGTCCGTCACCGAGGCCTGAGGAGCAGCGGTCTTACGATGCATTGCCGCAGGAAGCTCCGAGATCGTTACCCCGTGCATACTTCCAATATGCGAGCGAACGGAGTGTATAGGCCTCGTGTCCCTTGGCTACCGGATGGCGCGACCTATTCGCTGTGGAATCACTGAATGCCGAAACTGATCGGATACTCGAGGTCACGTAGCCAATGAGCGGTCGTGTGCCCTGCTGTGAGGATGAGGAAGCATTAAAGACAGTCTCTCGGACTGTCAATATAACGGAGCGTCCCGAGCAACGGACATATGCTCCGAATGTAAAATATCTGAACCACAACATGCGGTCCCCTATGTTGTTGGCTTCCTCCGATCTGTCCTCAATCTGCCGTCACTGGGTGAGTACTAAAGTAATTAAAGTGCTCGCATCACCCAAATCTCCTTCCTAGACCGCAACGGACGAACCCGGCAGCCGAACCATTCGATGAATGTATGCTACACCGGGTGAGCTAGCGAATGTCATTCCGTAAGCGATAGACATATTCCATGAGCACTTATTGCCGCTAACTCTTCATTAACTATGACGACAGAGGCACACTTTTGAAAGACATCTCCATAACTCTTCGAACAAGAAACCAGAAATGCTTGGATAGCAAGCATAAAATAATAATATATATAGCGTCGTTCAATAATTCGAAAGTTTGTGTGACATTATTGGATTATGTCGGAACTGAGGGACGATGTCCCTGAACCGAACCAAAAATTTCTAAGTCCACCGACGCTATCAGTTTCTTATCCGGCATCGCAGCATATGTTGTTCCGAAAGGGAAAGCTTGAAATCCACCGAATCCCTTTCGGTATCCCGTCGGACCGGATGAAACTTTCGGACGTCCGTACCCGCTTCCGCGGAGCGTCCCGACCCAGCATCGTCGGATAAAATATATGCGACAGATTCAGTTGATGCTGGGATGCTGCGATAAACTGTGCTATTAAGGAAAGCACGTCCGTTCCCGAGGCCTGTGCCGTAGCGGACTTACGATGCATTGCCGCTGGAAGCTCCGTGTACGTTGACTCCCGCACACTTCCTATGCGAACGTCCGGAGTCTGCAGGCCTCGAGTCCCCGGCTACCGACCCAGCGCTGTCGGATAATTCTCGATCCGACACCGTTTCTGTCGGCTGCTGGGATGCTGCGATAAGCTGTGCTATGTGCACAAGAATGTCCGGCGTCGAGACCTGCGGAGGCGCAGTCTATCGGTGCTTCGCCGAGGGCAGCTCCGCATCAGATGGCTCCCGCATACTTCCTATGCGAACGTCCGGAGACCATCGGTCTCGAATCCCTGGCTGCCGGATGGTGTGACCTGGTCGCCGAAGAATCCTTGATCGGCGAAGCTGGTAATATATCGGCGGTCACGCAGCCAAGGTGCGGTCGTGTGCGCTGATGAGAAGAGGAAGCCTTAGCAGTCTCAGCGGACTGCCTATACAACGGAGCGTCCCGAGCGACGGACGTATGCTCCGCTAACAACACATTTGTACCACAACATCTGGGGCCAGATGTTGTTGAACGAGAGAGGGGCCTCTCTCGCTTGCCGTCCGGATGGACCGGAACGAGCTATGAACCGGACTAAAAGGCTTCCTCCGTTCTCCCTCCGATCCGCCGTCACTGGGTGTGCATTAAGTTAATTTTATAGTGCTCGCATCACCCCAAAATTCCTTCTAGACCGCAACGGACGAACCCGGCTGCCGAACCATTCGGTGAATGGACGCTACACCGGGCGAGCTAGCGGACGTCAAAGGCCGTCGAACCTACTAGGGTCCTCTTAGGCAATTGGCGTATTACATGAGCACTTTTCCGCTAGCCCTTCATTAATTGTGACGACGGAGGCACACTGTTGGAAGACATCACAGATACATCACCCTAATCTTGATCGTCTGAAATAGAAATTGATAAAGTAGAGTGACCCTGCGGGGAAAGGACCGGAGTGTCCAAATCCCCAACAACATACCGTGACATACGCTTCCCATATTGTCATCGAAATCATACGATACAGAACAGGAGTTAATGCGAGTACACTGACCACATATAGAATGATAATAAGGTCAGAGGAAGACTTCCTCCTAAAACAATTGATCAATATCCTTTCAATGAGAAAAGAAAACAAGTCCTGGTACTCGCACTAACCCCTGGCAATCAAATACATAATAATAATATGATCCATTAATATAGAAAAAATAATTGAAATCAAAATATTTTGAAAAAGTTAAAAAATTTATAGTAATTTATATATTTTTTATACTTACCAATGACCCAGACATAGCTGGTGCTAACTCTTAAAATATAGGGCCAAACACAAATTTTGCCCCCCAATCCCCAAAATTTGCATCTAAAACTAAAGAAAACATGTCCAGAAAGGCCCTCCACACCTCGCCCCCACTGCGCATGCGCAGTGTCAAGGACGTTCCGAAATTGGCGCCATTTATCATTCTAATAACCAGTGCCTGGTAAGCGCTATGTACTCAGCGGGGAGGCAAGAGTTCCCAACTCCTGGGAGGGCCATCCCCGTCTGGGTCATTGGTAAGTATAAAAAATATATAAATTACTATAAATTTTTTAACATTTTTATACTGTACCAATGACCCAGACATAGCTGAATAGTAAAAAGGCTGGAGGGCCAAGGACATAGAGCAAAATGGAATACGCTCAATAAAATAAAATAGAGTCAACCCCTGTAGGGAAAAGAAGTAATAGGCCTTACATGTATCTTTCTTATTTATGATAAATTAGAAAGATACAACACCTTCCAAAAATTGAGCTTCATACATCCATGTACTCTATTAATATCCAATAATCCTTATACTAATAATTTTTAAAGTAAGCCAATAATAAAGTAAGTCTAGAGAATAGAGACTCTTATACTCCTAAAAGTGTGTGAGAATTGCATAATCATGTCCGTTGACATATGCAATATTCAAAAGCTATACTTTAAAAACTAAGACTTGAATGAATTTTATAAACTTAAACTTCTCACTAAACAACCATCCCAATAACAGCTCAGAATTACTAACTCCGGAGGAGGTATCCCCTTGTTTTCATAGTAAAAACAGGTGACCCAAGGGAACACCCTCCCCCCCCCCCCTTTTTCTTGCCCTGGGTCAAATAGCCCAGAGCGAAGAGGGCAGCCGAACGGAGACACTGCCGAAACAGACAGCCTACCTAGCTATAGTAGCAACTGTTAAGTGAATGACATTCTGAGCAGTAGATAATAGACCTAACAATAGAGGCCTCCCGAAATGGACTCGATATTTCTGAGATAAAATTCATGAATGGATGGCTGAGCGCAATGAGCAGCCTTCAAAAATCTATAATAGCAACACTATTAATGTAAGCCCAAGAAGTAGAAGAACTCTTACTTCAAGAGCCGAAATCTTAAGCACAACTGCTAAGCCAATGATATACCATAAGCAGTACGCTAGTTAATAGAATCGATTAACAATAAAATGGAGCGTAACGTCCTTCTACTAGACATCAAAGACAGAAGAAGCTTACGCCCTTGTAATAAACAGATATCTGTTTATAAATACATAAACTGTATCCGGAAAGAGTAAAGGCCTATGCCCATACGAAGACGGAAGGACCTTAAAATAATAGGTTCCGGATAAAAGGAGCCTAACTCTTATGCAACAATCCAACCTAAATAGTAACGGAAGTATTGATTCCGAAACTATGAAAGTGAAAATCATCCATCGATAGTGCATGAAACTCACTGACTCTACAGTAAAAGAGAAACCAACAGAATTACTGTCTAAAAGGTCAGAATTTGAAAACTACTGTTTCCAGAGGCTCAAATGATTACTTAGCTAAATAAGAACCGAAGTTAAAATCCGTATAGGAATTTAATCTAAAGATTCTAAGTCTATTTATCAAAAAGTTACTAACTGACTTAGATAAAGAGACAAAAGACTCAATTGTAAACTATCGTAGAGTGCATAGGTATGAGGTAACATAAACCTATAACCTAAATAACAACAGGCTGCAGTAGATCTTGTGAAACAAGTATACTAAAAACTAGCAATGCGTAGTATGGAGGGATCAACCATATGAACATAATGATCCCTACACCACGACGGAAGAGCCTCCACTTTAGTCGCATAGAATAGCGAAGAAGAGGATCTCCTATAGTAAGAAATCGCGTCCAAAGCTCGTCCAGTACAGTGCTAACAATGCAATACGGACCACACAACGGAATACATGAAGGTTGCGACCTTGCTGGTTGTGATAAAGATGACACGATTTACCCAGTGAAAAAAGATCCTCACATAGAGGAAGATTTCACGTTAAGATCCACAGTAGACAAGAGAGTAAATTACTCATGATCTCTGTGAAGATAGAGATGCTATCAACAGAAATGTATTGTGGTTGTTTATCCTAGCAATACCTGCTAAAACAACAGCGCCGGAGGATACGCGTATCCTATCATTGCGTCCTATAGATCAATAGAGCGTTAACAGTATTAGCTCAGAGATCTGGACAAGCCAACACATACGTCTGCAATTGATTAGCAAGCTGTGTCATAATAAAACATCATTGGGCGCTCCCTTAGATAGCAAATCTGATTAAAAACTTGTTTGTTGAGAGTCCATTCTGACAGCAACAAGCGACCCGTAAGAGAACGGGAGTGCGATAAAACAATCAGACGACCCCGAATATGACGGACCAAAACTGAACTTGGTGTACAATAACCAACAGACGGATTCTTTCCATTAAATTGAATAACGGAAACGAAAGAGTGCCTCCCTGGTTCCGGAGATACGCCACTACTGTCGAATTAAAGGACAGGAATTTGGGCATGCATTTCTGAATAATGTTCATGCAATGACATAAAGCAAGCCTAAAAAACATTATTCCGCGGAAGTTAAACTGATAGCTAAAAGACTGCGGAACCCAAAGATCCTGGCACTTCGAATCCGTAGGGATCAGTATATATCCCAATCTGTTTGACTGGCAACCGTCATAACAGCCACACTAGGGTCCGGCAACTGCGGCGGCACTCTCTGAGTCAACCACCGAATGTTTGCCCCAGTCTGAATCTCTTGTAACACTAGATAGACAAGAGAATGAATAAACCAAGCAATTCATGGACTGCCGGAAAGTTGCCGTCGAAGAGAAGCTCCTCCGAGAACGAAGCGACTCTGAGAGAGTTCTTAACCTACTATCCACGCGTGGATGTAGCTAGGGCTGCATCACGTCTAACCAACTCCAATCAGCCACTGAAGGGCGGAGTTATACGTGAACAAAATACTGCCCTCAAAAGAAATTACATTGAGAATAATATCCCGTAAATCTTTTCTTGAAGACGTAATGATAACGCCTCAGTAAGGCGGATTACGTATAATAAAGCGTCTAAGTTAAGTCTACTATACATAATGTCGTTCCCAATATTGAAATTGGAAAAGACATAAACGGCGAAAAAGAATATATGCAGTCTTTAATCACACCGTCTAGACGCATATGAACTCTCGGTATGCCCTGCTCTGCCAAAATAAACTATATGTAAAAAAGATAAAATGGCAGAAATGAGCCACGCGGACAAGAAACTAAACTATCATGCTTAGTAGCAGGCTTGTATATATAAATATATATATATATAGCGTCGAAAAATAAAACACATGTTGTAATGACAATATTGGACTGCGTCGGTAAGTCAGGGACAAAGTCCCTGTACCGATCGAAAAATCCGAGTCCAATGACGCTATAAGTCTCTTATCCAAGATCGCAGCAATGAAGTCCGAAAAATAATTACTGGAAGAAATGCCAGAAGATATGAAAGGCATCTTCCGATACTACTAAAGGGAAAACTCGAAATGTATCGAATCCCTTTTGCCATCCTGTCGGACCCTATAAAGCGTTCGGTCGTCCGTAGCTTGATGCAACCGCGGACCGCACCGACCCAGCGCCGTCGGATAATTCCTGATTCGACCGAGAAACCGTCAATTGCTGGGATGCTGCGAAACAACTGTGCTAACTCGGATAGCACGTCCGTCACCGAGGCCTGAGGAGCAGCGGTCTTACGATGCATTGCCGCAGGAAGCTCCGAGATCGTTACCCCGTGCATACTTCCAATATGCGAGCGAACGGAGTGTATAGGCCTCGTGTCCCTTGGCTACCGGATGGCGCGACCTATTCGCTGTGGAATCACTGAATGCCGAAACTGATCGGATACTCGAGGTCACGTAGCCAATGTGCAGTCGTGTGCCCTGCTGTGAGGATGAGGAAGCATTAAAGACAGTCTCTCGGACTGTCAATATAACGGAGCGTCCCGAGCAACGGACATATGCTCCGAATGTAAAATATCTGAACCACAACATGCGGTCCCCTATGTTGTTGGCTTCCTCCGATCTGTCCTCAATCTGCCGTCACTGGGTGAGTACTAAAGTAATTAAAGTGCTCGCATCACCCAAATCTCCTTCCTAGACCGCAACGGACGAACCCGGCAGCCGAACCATTCGATGAATGTATGCTACACCGGGTGAGCTAGCGAATGTCATTCCGTAAGCGATAGACATATTCCATGAGCACTTATTGCCGCTAACTCTTCATTAACTATGACGACAGAGGCACACTTTAGAAAGACATCTCCATAACTCTTCGAACAAGAAACCAGAAATGCTTGGATAACAAGCATAAAATAATAATATATATAGCGTCTTTCAATAATTCGAAAGTTTGTGTGACATTATTGGACTATGTCGGAACTGAGGGACGATGTCCCTGAACCGAACCAAAAATTTCTAAGTCCACCGACGCTATCAGTTTCTTATCCGGCATCGCAGCATATGTTGTTCCGAAAGGGAAAGCTTGAAATCCACCGAATCCCTTTCGGTATACCGTCGGACCGGATGAAATTTTTCGGACGTCCGTACCCGCTTCCGCGGAGCGTCCCGACCCAGCATCGTCGGATAAAATATATGCGACAGATTCAGTTGATGCTGGGATGCTGCGATAAACTGTGCTATTAAGGAAAGCACGTCCGTTCCCGAGGCCTGTGCAGTAGCGGACTTACGATGTATTGCCGCTGGAAGCTCCGTGTACGTTGACTCCCGCACACTTCCTATGCGAACGTCCGGAGTCTGCAGGCCTCGAGTCCCCGGCTACCGACCCAGCGCTGTCGGATAATTCTCGATCCGACACCGTTTCTGTCGGCTGCTGGGATGCTGCGATAAGCTGTGCTATATGCACAAGAACGTCCGGCGTCGAGACCTGCGGAGGCGCAGTCTATCGGTGCTTCGCCGAGGGCAGCTCCGCATCAGATGGCTCCCGCATACTTCCTATGCGAACGTCCGGAGTCCATCGGTCTCGAATCCCTGGCTGCCGGATGGTGTGACCTGGTCGCCGAAGAATCCTTGATCGGCGAAGCTGGTAATATATCGGCGGTCACGCAGCCAAGGTGCGGTCGTGTGCGCTGATGAGAAGAGGAAGCCTTAGCAGTCTCAGCGGACTGCCTATACAACGGAGCGTCCCGAGCGACGGACGTATGCTCCGCTAACGACACATTTGTACCACAACATCTGGGGCCAGATGTTGTTGAACGAGAGAGGGGCCTCTCTCGCTTGCCATCCGGATGGACCGGAACGAGCTATGAACCGGACTAAAAGGCTTCCTCCGTTCTCCCTCCGATCCGCCGTCACTGGGTGTGCATTAAGTTAATTTTATAGTGCTCGCATCACCCCAAAATTCCTTCTAGACCGCAACGGACGAACCCAGCTGCCGAACCATTCGGTGAATGGACGCTACACCGGGCGAGCTAGCGGACGTCAAAGGCCGTCGAACCTACTAGGGTCCTCTTAGGCAATTGGCGTATTACATGAGCACTTTTCCGCTAGCCCTTCATTAATTGTGACGACGGAGGCACACTGTTGGAAGACATCACAGATACATCACCCTAATCTTGATCGTCTGAAATAGAAATTGATAAAGTAGAGTGACCCTGCGGGGAAAGGACCGGAGTGTCCAAATCCCCAACAACATACCGTGACATACGCTTCCCATATTGTCATCGAAATCATACGATACAGAACAGGAGTTAATGCGAGTACACTGACCACATATAGAATGATAATAAGGTCAGAGGAAGACTTCCTCCTAAAACAATTGATCAATATCCTTTCAATGAGAAAAGAAAACAAGTCCTGGTACTCGCACTAACCCCTGGCAATCAAATACATAATAATAATATGATCCATTAATATAGAAAAAATAATTGAAATCAAAATATTTTGAAAAAATATTTTTTCAGAACAGCCCAAGTTTCTGAAAAGTAACGTTGAGCCCCAATGGATCCCAAGCCTAAGTGTGGACAAAAATTTTAAAAATATTTTAAACAATTTATTCAACACTTACGAACAATAATAATGTATCTAGTTATGATTAAAATAACATAAAGATATTATTATTTAGAAATCCCCCCCTCACACAGAGGGCTGTTGTAAATGTAAACAATGAGTGTAAAAACACTAAAATAAGACTCCAGGCACCCAGGCCCGAAATCAGTTACCAAAAATACACCATCTGATGCAAAACAGAGACTTCCAGGGAAGAAACTGCAGAACATCAGATGGTAGATGCAGAACACAACGCCTAACCACCCGTAGGTGAAGACGTAAACATGGGGAAAGAACAGAATTCATTCTGTTATTAAGCTAAAACTCCCAAGAAATTTTAGTAATAATAATTACAGAAACTATGCCAAAAGCATGGGAGAATAGCAAGGGGGAACTTAAAGGACAGGGAGAGAGGAAAAACACTTGAAAAAACAGTGTAACTAAATAATCAGAATGACAACAAAATGGCTGCTGCCTTGAAAATAGGTAACTTAACATAATTTCATTAAAAAATTTTAAGTTACAGCCCTGATAATATTCTGTCACACATTCTTTTCCTCTCCTCCTTTTCTATCCTCCTTAGAATCACCATTTCACTAATATTTATGTGTCTGGCATCATTTAAACTGAGATTTAAAAGCACAAAGATCAGTCAGATGTTAACTGATGAAGGGCCAAACTTAGAATGATAAATGGCGCCAATTTCGGAACGTCCTTGACACTGCGCATGCGCAGTGGGGGCGAGGTGTGGAGGGCCTTTCTGGACATGTTTTCTTTAGTTTTAGATGCAAATTTTGGGGATTGGGGGGCAAAATTTGTGTTTGGCCCTATATTTTAAGAGTTAGCACCAGCTATGTCTGGGTCATTGGTACAGTATAAAAGTTAAAAAATTTATAGTAATTTATATATTTTTTATACTTACCAATGACCCAGACTTAGCTGGTGCTAACTCCACAAAAACCAGGGCCAAACACAAATTTTGCCCCCCAATCCCCAAAATTTGCATCCAAAACAAAAAGAAATCATGTCCTAAAGGACCTCCATAGTACGACTCTACTGCGCATGCGCAGTGACGCAGTCGTCCCGAAATTGGCGCCAAATATCATTCTTACTGGCAGTGCCTGGTCAGCGCTATGTACTCAGCGGGGAGGCAAGAGTTCCCAACTCAGGGAGGGCCATCCCCGTCTGGGTCATTGGTAAGTATAAAAAATATATAAATTACTATAAATTTTTTAACATTTTTATACTGTACCAATGACCCAGACTTAGCTGAATAGTAAACAGGCTGGAGGGCCTAGGACATAGAGGAAAATCCAATAAGCTCAATTATAAAATAAAGAGATAACCCCTTAAGGAGAAAAGGAGTATTAGGCTTTACATGTATCTTTCTTATTTAATATTTAAATTAGAAAGATACACTACCCTTAATAATTGAGCACAATAACATTCATGTTCTCTATTAATATCCAGTATAACCTTTATACTAATTATTATTAAAACAAGCCAATAAATAAAGTAGTCCAGAGAATTGAGACTCTTTATAATCATTTAAAAGTGTCCGAGTATTGTATATTAAAGCCCGTTTGACACTTGACATATACAAATGCTTCACACCGAGCTACACTTTAAAAATAAGACATGAATGAAATTAAACATTAATATTACACTTTAAAACCATCCCGGAAGCGACTCAGAAATACTGTCTTGGAGGAGGCATTCCCTTGCTTTTCACTATAAAGCAGGTGACCTAAGGGAACACCCGCCCCCCCCCTTCCCCTTGCCCTGGGTCAAATAGCCCAGAGCGAAGAGGGCAGCCGGACGGAGTCACTGCCGGAACAGAAAGCCTGCATAACTATAGTTGCAACTGTTTAGTGGACGACATTCTGAGCAACAGATAACGGACCTAAACAATGCAGGTCTCCAGAAATGGACTCAATATTTCTGAGATAAAAATTAGTAAATGTGGATGGCTGAGACCAATAAGCAGCCTTCATTAAATCTGTAATAGCAACACTATTAGCATAAGCCCAGGAAGTAGAAAGAGCTCTTACTTCATGAGCAGAAATCTTAAGCACAGACTGCTGAGAAGAAGATAAATCTTCATACGCAGTACGGATAGTTAACTGAATCCATCTAGCAATAGAATGGACTGAAATGTCCTTTCTATTAGGCATCAAAGACAGAAAGAAACGTTTCCGTCCCTTTCTGATGAACTGAGATCTCTGTTTATAGATACGTAGTGCTCTAACAGGACAGAGTAAAGGCCTACGCCCGTCTGAAGACGGAAGAGCCTTAATAACAATAGGTTCCGGATATTTATTAGGAGCCTGATTCTTAGCTAAAAAACCGACGTTAGTAGTGAAGGTGATAGTGTTCCCAACACTACGATAATGAGAATCATCCACCGATAGTGCATGAAGCTCACTGACTCTTCTGGCAGAAGAGAAAGCTAAGAGAAAAGCTGTCTTATAAGATAAGAATTTGAAATCTACTGTCCCAAGAGGTTCAAATGGCTTTTCCTTCAATTTAAGGAGAACCCAAGCTAAATTCCACTTAGGAATTAATCTAAGAGTTCTGGGTCTATTTATCGAAAAGTTTCTAACCAATTTCGATAAAGAGACATTAGATCCAATTTGTAAACTATCATGATGTGCATAGGTATCAGATAACATAGATCTATAACCCTTTATAGTAACCGGTTGCAGTTTGATTTCGTCAAACAAGTATACTAGAAAGTTAGCAATGTCTGGTATAGAGGGATCAAATATATCAACAGAATGATCCCTACACCAACGACGGAAAACCTTCCACTTAGCCGCATAGTTTAGCGAAGAGGAGGTCCTCCTACAGTTAGAAATCGCGTCCACTGCTCGTCCTGTAAAGTGCTTGCCATGCAAGAAGGACCGCACAACAGAAAAACGTGAAGGTTGAGACCTTGCGGGTTGTGATGCAGTTGGCGCGATTTCCCCTGCCAAAGAAGATCCTCTCGTGGAGGGAGCTTCCGCGGTAGGTCCCACAACAGACACCTGAGTAGATTTATCCACGGTCTCTGTGGCGACAGAGATGCTACCAACAGAATCTTGCATTGAGATTGTTTTATCTTTAGCAATACTTGTTGAATTAACGGCGCTGGAGGATACGCATATCCTATCATTCCGTCCCAAGGGATCGATAGAGCGTCTACAGCAAATGCTCTTGGATCCGGACACGGGGACACATACGTCTGCAACTGATTGTTGAGATGTGTCGCAAATAAGTCTATCATTGGCCGTTCCCATTGGTAGCAAATCTGATTGAATACTTGTTTGTTGAGAGTCCACTCCGACGGCAACAAGCGACCCTTTCGAGAAAGGGAGTCTGCTAGCACATTCAGACGACCCGGTATGTGACGGACCGAAAGAAGAACGTGATGTTCCAACGCAAACAGAAGGATTCTTTCCGTTAGATTGAACAACGGAACTGAATGAGTGCCTCCCTGATTCCGTATATACGCCACTACTGTCGTATTGTCGGATAGGATTTGGACATGAGCATCGTGAATAATGTCCATCCAGTGACGTAACGCAAGCCAAATTGACATCATTTCCTTGATGTTTATGTGCTTGCACAGGAATTGCGGATCCCAAAGACCCTGGCATCTCGAATCCGTTGGGATTAATGATGCACCCCAACCTGTTTGACTGGCATCCGTCATAATGGTAAAACTCGGATCCGGCAACTGCAGCGGAACTCCTTGAGTTAACCACTGAATGTTTGCCCAAGTCTGAATCTCTTGTTTCACTTGATCTGACAAGAGAACGTCTACATCGAGCGAATGAATTTTCACACTCCAATTCTGAGTCAAGAAAATTTGAAGAGGCCGTGTGCGTAGCCGTCCCATCGGAATGAGATCCGCAGCGGCTCCGCACAGACCTATCAGTCTCATAAATTCTCTCGCTGTGACTTTGTCTGTATTTAGACAATAGCGAGCGTAACAACTGACTAATTTCGCTCTGGTTAACGGCAGACGAACGAGATTGTTGTGCGTCTCGAAGCTCATTCCCAGATGAGTGAATGACTTGGACGGCACCAGATCCGACTTCTCCTCGTTTACTATGAAACCGAGACGTCGGAGCAATAGAAGAAGATTCTGAACATCGTTCTGAAGCGTTAACTCGTTGCCGTACCTCTGAAGAATGTCGTCCAGGTAGGCCGACGTTACCGCAGACGAATGAGCTCGGAAGTAAATCATTACCGAGTTCATTACTCGAGTGAAAGCCCAGGGTGCTAGATTCAATCCGAAGCACATGGCCCGGAACTGATACACCACTCCTAGGACTGCGAAGCGTAGATACTTTCGGAATGTCGGATGTACCATGACGTGAAAGTACGCATCTTTGAGATCTATGCTCGTTGCATAATCGTTCACCCGAATACTCGCTCTGACCGATCGAATCGTCTCCATATAAAACTTCGGAGCGATGATCAGCTTGTTTATCCAGCTCAAATCTATGACTGGACGGAACGAGCCGTCTGGTTTCGGAACCAGAAACAGATGGCTGTAGAATCCCAGCGATTCCTGGTTTTCTACGACCTCTACCGCGTTCTTCATTAAAAGAGACTGCACCTCTGATAGCAGAGCGTCTCTTTTCTGAGGGTTTGACGGAAGATGAGTCCACTTTGGACTTCGAGTTAATGGAGGCTTTCGTTTGAAGGATATCTTTAGACCTTCCGAAGTCACTCCTCTCACCCAAGGGTCGTCCGTAATCGACGCCCACTCTTGAGAAAAACTCGACAACCTTCCGCCAACCGGAACGCGATAGAGGTTTGAGCCATCACCTCCTGGATCTGCGAGGCCTGCGGTAGGAGAAACCACGTCTTCCACGACCCGCACCTCGCCTCGTCGACCTCGGGGCGTCCGACCGATTGTCCCGGCCTGAAGGACGTCCCGAACGAGAGTCGCTATCCTGACGGTCTCTCGAATAAGAGCTAGAGGACGCACCGGAACCTCTATAGGAACCTCTCTTGGGCGGATAAGACCCAGAAGTGCCCGCCTTATTCGTGTCTGCTGAATCCGACCTTTTAGGAGCGGATCTAAACAACAGAGAATCACTAGCTTTCTTTTTAATATTATCATAAATAGCGGAAAGCTTGCCGTCAAAGAGAAGATCTCCTGAGACCGAAGCGACTCTAAGAGAGTTCTTCACCTTAGAATCCACTAGTGTGGATGTAGACAGGGCTGCGTCACGTCTAACCAACTCCAGATTAGCCACTGAAAGGGCGGAGTTACACGTGGAATAAGCTACTGCCCTTGAAAGAAGTCTTAAGGAGGATTGTATATCCTGAAACTCTTCCCCTTGAAGACGCAGTGATAACGCCTTCGTAAGGTGATCTGCGTAAGATAAGGCATCTAAATTGGCTCTGTTAGACGCAATAGCTGTTTCCAACACTGCGGTTGGAATAGAAGCTGACGACGGTAATGATAGCTCTAAGTCTTCCGCCTCGTCGTCCATACGCAGAGGAACTCTCGGTATACCCTGACCTGCCGTGTCGAATTTATTCCTTGCATTAATGAAAGGCAGGTTGAGAGTATTTGCGGACAAGAAGCCTGCTTTCCCTGTCCTGGAAGCAAGTTTAAAAATAGCGTCGTTCAATAATTCAAATGTTCTTGCAACATTATTGGACTGCGACGGAAACTCGGGAGCGATGTCCCTGAACCGCTCGAAAAAATCAGAGTCCAATGACGCTATAATTCTCCTGTCCGGAAGCGCAGCAGTCTGGCCCGACGGAACAACTTGAGGAAGAAAGTGCCGGATGAAGTCTACGGCAGCTTTGTGTTGTTCCGAAAGGGATAGCTCCAATTCATCCGTATCCCTTTCACCATCCGGTCGGACCTCCCGATGTTCCCGGTCGTCCGCCCCCGATGCTTCGGCGGAGCGTACCGACCCAGCGCCGTCGGATAATTCTCGATCCGACACCGTCTCTGTCGGCTGCTGGGATGCTGCGATAAGCTGTGCTATCTGCACTAGAATGTCCGACGTCGAGACCTGCGGAGGAGCGGTCTTTCGCTGCTTTGCCGAGGGCAGCTCCGCATCGGATGGCTCCCGCATACTTTTCCTATGCGAACGTCCGGAGTCCATCGGTCTCGAGTCCCTGGCTGCCGGATGGTGTGACCTGGTCGCCGAATAATCCTTCCTCGGCGAAGCTGGCAAGATATCGGAGGTCACGCAGCCAAGGTGCGGTCGTGTGCGCCGGCGAGAAGAGGAAGCCTTAACAGTCTCTGCGGACTGCTTATACAACGGAGCGTCCCGAGCGACGGACGTATGCTCCGCTAAAGACACATTTTGTACCACAACATCTGGTCCCAGATGTTGTTGTACGAGAGAGGGGCCTCTCTCGCTCGCGGCCCGGCTGGACCTGGACGAGCTAGGAACCGGACTAAAAGGCTTCCTCCGTTCTCGTTCACTATCCGCCGTCACTGGGTGTGCATCTATTATTTTTATAGTGCTCGCATCACCCAAAATTTCCTCTTGGACCGCATCGGACGAACCCGGCTGCCGAACCATTCGGTGAATGGACGCTACACCGGGCGAGCTAGCGGACGACATTTGTCTAATCTCCATGAGCACTTTTGCCGCTAGCTCTGTATTTAATTGTGACGACGGACGCACACTTGAAGAAGATAACATGGAAACATCACCCTGTTCTGGTTCCTCTGAAATAGAAACTGAGAGAGTAGAGTGACCTTGTGGAGAAAGAGCCGGCATCGCTCTTTCTCCAGAAACAACATATCGTGACACACGTTTCCAATGTTTCTCATCCCAATGTTCACATACAGGACAGGGATTAATGCGAGAACACTGACTACAATTTATGCAATAATCATGAAAGTCAGAGGAAGATTTCTTCCTATTACAATTTGAACAAGTTCCTTTCATTGTGAAGGAACAACAATAAGTCCTAGTTACTCGCAAAAACCCCTGACACAAAGATACATAATAACATGATCCATTAATAAATGAAAAAACAATTGCAAAACAAAATAATTTTGAAAAAATATTTTTTCAGAGAAGCCCAAGTTGCTGAAAAGTAACGTTGAGCCCCGATGGATCCGATGGCAAAGTGTGGTCAAAAATTTTAAAATTATATAAAATAATTAATGAGACACTTTCGGATAATATAAATGTATCTTATAATGAGATAAACTACCTCAAAGGCAAACAGCCCCCCTCAAAAAAGGCTGTTGCCAATGAAAACAAACAGTGTAAACACAGAAGAAAACATGACTCCAGGCACTGACAAAACTGGCCCGGAATCAGTCCTCAATTACACTCTATCTGATGCAAAACAGAGACTCCCAGGGGAGAATCTGCAGAACATCAGATGGAAGATGCAGAACACAAACGTTATACACCCATGGGTGAAAACGTAACTATGGGGAAAATAACAGAAAACATTCTGTAACCAAGCAACTCTCCCAGGGAAATTTTAGAAATGAAACTTCTCAAAAATATGCCAAAAGCATGGGAGAATTGCAAGGGGGGACTTTAGAAGGTTAGGGGAGAGGAAACACTGAATAAGCAGTGCAACAATTAGCAAGAATGACAACAAGAGGCGTTTGCCTCGAAAATAGGCAACTTAACATAATTTTAACAAAAAATTTTAAGTACAGCCCTGATTATTTTTTGCCACTTCTTTTTTCCTCTCCTCCTTCTATCCTCCTTAGAATCACATTTTCTCCAAGAATTACGTGTCTGGCATCCTTTAAACTGAGATTTACAAGCACAAAGATCAGTGAGATGTTGACTGATGAAGGGCCAAACAGAGAATAATATTTGGCGCCAATTTCGGGACGACTGCGTCACTGCGCATGCGCAGTAGAGTCGTACTATGGAGGTCCTTTAGGACATGATTTCTTTTTGTTTTGGATGCAAATTTTGGGGATTGGGGGGCAAAATTTGTGTTTGGCCCTGGTTTTTGTGGAGTTAGCACCAGCTAAGTCTGGGTCATTGGTACAGTATAAAAATATATATTTTTTCAGAACAGCCCAAGTTTCTGAAAAGTAACGTTGAGCCCCAATGGATCCCAAGCCTAAGTGTGGACAAAAATTTTAAAAATATTTTAAACAATTTATTCAACACTTACGAACAATAATAATGTATCTAGTTATGATAAAAATAACATAAAGATATTATTATTTAGAAATCCCCCCCTCACACAGAGGGCTGTTGTAAATGTAAACAATGAGTGTAAAAACACTAAAATAAGACTCCAGGCACCCAGGCCCGAAATCAGTTACCAAAAATACACCATCTGATGCAAAACAGAGACTTCCAGGGAAGAAACTGCAGAACATCAGATGGTAGATGCAGAACACAACGCCTAACCACCCGTAGGTGAAGACGTAAACATGGGGAAAGAACAGAATTCATTCTGTTATTAAGCTAAAACTCCCAAGAAATTTTAGTAATAATAATTACAGAAACTATGCCAAAAGCATGGGAGAATAGCAAGGGGGAACTTAAAGGACAGGGAGAGAGGAAAAACACTTGAAAAAACAGTGTAACTAAATAATCAGAATGACAACAAAATGGCTGCTGCCTTGAAAATAGGTAACTTAACATAATTTCATTAAAAAATTTTAAGTTACAGCCCTGATAATATTCTGTCACACATTCTTTTCCTCTCCTCCTTTTCTATCCTCCTTAGAATCACCATTTCACTAATATTTATGTGTCTGGCATCATTTAAACTGAGATTTAAAAGCACAAAGATCAGTCAGATGTTAACTGATGAAGGGCCAAACTTAGAATGATAAATGGCGCCAATTTCGGAACGTCCTGGACACTGCGCATGCGCAGTGGGGGCGAGGTGTGGAGGGCCTTTCAGGACATGTTTTCTTTAGTTTTAGATGCAAATTTTGGGGATTGGGGGGCAAAATTTGTGTTTGGCCCTATATTTTAAGAGTTAGCACCAGCTATGTCTGGGTCATTGGTACAGTATAAAAATATTCCTCATTTTGAACTAAGTTACAATTCGAGCAATATGGACCTAGGGACATGGCTTGAACAAACTTGAATCTCACCCCTTAAGGATGCTGCATACCAAATATCAAAACATTCTGACGAAGATTTTTAATGAAAATTCCTCATTTTGAACTAAGTTATAATTCAGGCTACCACAGTGAGCCCAAATATGAACCCAGGGACTAGGCTCAATCTCACCCCCCTAAGCATGGTGCAGACCCAATATCAAAAGATTCTGCCTGCTGGATCTTGAGAAGATTTTCAAAGAAATTTGCCTGAAATGCACTAAGTTCAAATTTGGGGTCCTATACTGAGCCCAAATATAAACCCAGAGGGCCGATTTGAACAAACTTGAATCAGATCCACCCCACAATGTTGCATACCAAATATCAAAAGATTCTGACTGCTGGATCTGGAGAAGAAGATTTTTTAAGACATTTGTCTGAAATGCACTAAGTTCGAATTCGGGCTTCTATAGTGAGCCTAAATATGAATCCAGGGGGCCGATTTGAACAAACCTGAATCAGATCCACCCCACAATGTTGCATACCAAATATGAAGAGATTCTGCCTGCTGGATCTGGAGAAGAAGATTTTTTAAGAAATTTGCCTGAAATGCACCAAGTTCGAATTCGAGCTTCTGTAGTGAACCCAAATATGAATCTAGGGAGCCGATTTGAACAAATTTGAATCAGATCCACCCCACAATGTTGCATACCAAATATCAAAAGATTCTGCCTGCTGGATCTGGAGAAGATTTTTGAAGAAATTTGCCTGAAATGCACTAAGTTCGAATTCAAGCTTCTATAGTGAGCCCAAATATGAATCTAAGGAGCCGATTTGAACAAACTTGAATCAGATCCACCCCACAATGTTACATACCAAATATGAAAAGATTCTGTCTGCTGGATCTGGAGAAGAAGATTTTTTAAGAAATTTGCCTGAAATGCACTAAATTCGAATTCAAGCTTCTATAGTGAGCCCAAATGTAAATCTAGGGAGCCGATTTGAACAAATTGGAATCAGATCCACCCCACAATGCCGCATACCAAATATCAAAAGATTCTGCCTGCAGGATCTGGAGAAGAAGATTTTTGAAGAAATTTGCCTGAAATGCACTAAGTTCGAAATCAGGCTCCTATACTGAGCCCAAATATGAACCCAGGGGGCCGATTTGAACAAACTTGAATCAGATCCACCCCAAAATGTTGCAAATCAAATATCAAAAGATTCTGCCTGCTGAATCTGGAGAAGAAGATTTTTTAAGAAATTTGCCTAACATGCACTAAGTTCGAATTCTGGCTTCTATAGTGAGCCCAAATATGAATCCAGGGGGCTGATTTGAACAAACTTGAATCAGATCCACCCCCAAAATGTTGCATACCAAATATGAAAAGATTCTGCCTGCTGGATCTGGAGAAGAAGATTTTTGAAGAAATTTGTCTGAAATGCACAAAGTTCGAATTCGAGCTTCTATAGTGAGCCCAAATATGAATCTAGGGAGCCGATTTGAACAAATTGGAATCAGATCCACCCCACAATGCTGCATACCAAATATCAAAAGATTCTGCCTGCTGGATCTGGAGAAGATTTTTTTAAGAAATTTGCCTGAAATGCACTAAGTTCGAATTCGGGCTTCTATACTCTATAGTGAGCAAAAATATGAATCCAGGGGGGCCGATTTGAACAAACTTGAATCAGATCCACCCCACAATGTTGCATACGAAATATGAAAAGATTCTGCCTTCTGGATCTGGAGAAGATTTTTAAAAAAATTTGCGTAAATGCACTAAGTTTGAATTCGAGCTTCTATAGTGAGCCCAAATATGAATCTAGGGAGCCAATTTGAACAAACTTGAATCAGATCCACCCCACATTGTTGCAAACCAAATATCAAAAGATTCGGCCTGCAGGATCTGGAGAAGAAGATTTTTGAAGAAATTTGCCTGAAATGCACTAAGTTCGAATTCGAGCTTCTACAGTGAGCCCAAATATGAATCCTGGGGGCCTATTTGAACAAACTTGAATCAGATCCACCCCACAATGTTGCATACCAAATATGAAAAGATTCTGCCTGCTGGATCTGGAGAAGAAGATTTTTGAAGAAATTTGCCTGAAATGCACTAAGTTCGAATTCGAGCTTCTATAGTGAGCCCAAATATGAATCTAGGGAGCCGATTTGAACAAACTTGAATCAGATCAACCCCACAATGTTGCATACCAAATATCAAAAGATTCTGCCAGCTGGATCTGGAGAAGAAGATTTTTTAAGAAATTTGCCTGAAATGCACTAAGTTCGAAATCAGGCTCCTATACTGAGCCCAAATATGAACCCAGGGGGCCGATTTGAACAAACTTGAATCAGATCCACCCTACAATGTTGCATACCAAATATCAAAAGATTCTGCTTGCTGGATCTGGAGAAGAAGATTTTGCCTGCAGTGTTAAAAAGTACTGACTCAGCACTTTTTCAAAAGTCCTGAAAAAAGTAACTTGTGATCAAACCGATAGGGATTTTTTTTAACCATTCTATTCTACTGGATAAAAGTAAGCTTTATACAAAATAAGAATTCTCTGTGCCGTGTAGTTTTGGAGATATGGCACTTTTAAGGTTTTCCCTATTGTTAGCTCCCGACTACTTATGACCCATTATCATCTCATATCAAATTTGGTTCAAATCGACCTCACGGTTCAGAAAGTTAAAAAATTTATAGTAATTTATATATTTTTTATACTTACCAATGACCCAGACTTAGCTGGTGCTAACTCTTAAAAATATAGGGCCAAACACAAATTTTGCCCCCCAATCCCCAAAATTTGCATCTAAAACCAAAGAAAACATGTCCTGAATGGCCCTCCACATTTCACCTCTACTGCGCATGCGCAGTGTCAAGGACGTCCTGAAATTGGCGCCATTAATCATTCTTGTAACCAGTACCTGGTAAGCGCTATGTACTCAGCGGGGAGGTATGAGTTTCCAACTCCTGGGAGGGCCATCCCCGTCTGGGTCATTGGTAAGTATAAAAAATATATAAATTACTATAAATTTTTTAACATTTTTATACTGTACCAATGACCCAGACTTAGCTGAATAGTAAAAAGGCTGGAGGGCCTAGGACATAGAGCAAGTTGAAATACGCTCAATTATATAAAATAGAGTCATCCCCTCTAGGGGAAAAGGAGTATTAGGCCTTACATATATCTTTCTTATTTTTGATAAATTAGAAAGACACAACACCTTCCAAAATTGAGCATCATAACATCCATGTACTCTATTAATATCCAGTATAATCCTTATACTAATAATTTTTAAAGTAAGCCAATAAATAAAGTCTAGAGAATAGAGACTCTTTATACTCCTTAAAAGTGTCTGAGGATTGTATAATAATGCCCGTTTGACACGTGATATATTCAAAAGCTATACTTTAAAAACTATGACCTGAATGAATTTTTAAAACATAAACTTCTCACTTAAAAGCCATCCCAGTAACTCCGGAGGAGGTATCCCCTTGTTTTCCTAATAAAACAGGTGACCCAAGGGAACACCCTCCCCCCCCCCCCCCCCCCCCCCTTTTCTTGCCCTGGGTCAAATAGCCCAGAGAGAAGAGGGCAGCAGGACGGAGTCACTGCCGGAACAGAAAGCCTACCTAGCTATAGTAGCAACTGTTAAGTGAATGACATTCTGAGCAGTAGATAATAGACCTAACAATGGAGGCCTCCAAAAATGGACTCAATATTCTGAGATAAAAATTCATGAATGTGGATGGCTGAGCGCAATGAGCAGCCTTCAAAAATCTATAATAGCGACACTATTAGTGTAAGCCCAAGTTGTTGAAAGAACTTTTACTTCATGTGCCGAAATCTCAAGCACAAACTGCTGAGTCAATGAAATACCATAAGCAGTAGCGATAGTTAACTGAATCCATTAGCAATAGAATTGAGCGTAATGTCCTTCTATTTGGCATCAAAGATAGAAGGAGCTTACGTCCGTACTAATAAACTGATATCTGTTTATAAATACGTAAACTCGAACCAGACAGAGTAAAGGCCTATGCCCGTACGAAGACGGAAGGACCTTAATAACAATAGGTTCCGGATATTATTAGGAGCCTGACTCTTAACCAAAAATCCAACCTAAGTAGTGTTTCCGTCACTACAAAAGTGAGAATCGTCCACCGATAGTGCATGAAGCTGACTGACTCCTCAGAAAAGAGAAGACTAACAGAATTACTGTCTTAAAAGGTCAGAATTTGAAAACTACTGTTTCCAGAGGCTCAAATGATTACTTAGCTAAATAAGAACTGAAGCTAAATTCCGTATAGGAATTTAATCTAATGATTCTAGGTCTATTTATCGAAAAGTTTCTAACTGACTTAGATAAAGAGACATAAGACTCAATTGTAAACTATCATAGAGTGCATAGTTATTAGATAACATAGACCTATAACCTTAATAGTAACAGGCTGCAGTAGATCTTGTCAAACAAGTATACTAGAAAGTTGCAATGTCTAGTATGGAGGGATCAAAAATATCAACATAATGATCCCTACACCAACGACGGAAGAGCCTCCACTTTAGCCGCATAGTATAGCGAAGAAGAGGTTCTCCTACAGTAAGAAATCGCATCCAAAGCTCATCCTGTACAATGCTTGCCATGCAAGAAGGACCACACAACGGAATACGTGAAGGTTGAGACCTTGCGGGTTGTGATGAAGTTGACACGATTTCCCCAGCGAAAGAAGATCGTCTCATGGAGGAAGTTTTCGCGGTAAGTCCCACAGTAGACACCTGAGTAAATTTACCCACGGTCTCTGTGAAGACAGAGATGCTATCAACAGAATTGTATTCTGGATGTTTATCTTAGCAAAACTTGCTGAATCAACAGCGCTGGAGGATACGCATATCCTATCATTCCGTCCTATTAGATCAATAGAGCGTTAAGAACATAAGCTCAGGGATCCGGACATGCAAACACATACGTCTGCAAATGAATAGTGAGTTGAGTCGCAAATAAATTATCATTGGGCGTTCCCATTGATAGCAAATCTGATTGAATACTTGTTTGTTGAGAGTCCATTCTGACGGCAACAAGCGACCCTTACATGAAAGGGAGTCTGCTAATACAATCAGACGACCCGGAATATGACGGACCGAAGCAGAACTTGGTGTACTATAAACAAACAGAAGGATTCTTTCCGTTAAATTGAATAACGGAATCTAATGCGTGCCTCCCTGGTTCCGGAGAAACGCAACTACTGTCGTATTATCGGACAGGATTTGGACATGCGTTTCTGAATAATGTTCATCCAATGACATAGAGCAAGCCTAAAGAACATTATTATTCCCTGGAAGATAAGTGCTTGCCTAGAAACTGCGGAACCCAAAGACCCTGGCACTTCGAATCCGTTGGGATCAATATTGTACCCCAACCTGTTTGACTGGCATCCGTCATAATCAAAAAACTCGGATCCGGCAACTGCAGTGGCACTCTCTGAGTCAACCACCGAATGTTGCCCCAGTCTGAATCTCTTGCAACACTTGATAGACAAGAGAACGTGTATATCGAGCAATTCATAGATTGCTGAAGAGTTGCCGTCGAAGAGAAGCTTCTCCGAGACCGAAGCGACTCTGAGAGAGTTCTTCACCTTACTATCCACGCGCGTGGATGTAGCTAGGGCTGTGTCACGTCTAACCAACTCCAGGTTGCCACTGAAGGGCGGAGTTATACGTGGAAAAACTACTGCCCTTGAAAGAAATCACATTGAGGATCATATCCTGGAATTCTTTCTCTTGAAGACGTAATGATAACGCCTCAGTAAGGTGGTCTACGTATGATAAAGCGTCTAAGTTAAGTCTATTAGACATCATTGTCGTTTCCAACATCGTGGTTGGAATTGACATAGACGGCGAAAAAGATAATTCCCAGTCTTCAACCCCGCCGTCTAGACGCATATGAACTCTCGGTATGCCCTGTTCTGCCAAAATAAATTATTTCCTAGAATTGATAAGAGGCAGAAGAGCATTGCGGACAAGAAACTAGACTATCATGCTTGGTAGCAAGCTTATATATAGCGTCGCTAAATAATTCGAATGTTCTAATGACATTATTGGATTGTGTCGGTAAGTCAGGGACAATGTCCCTGAACCGATCCAAAACTCCGTGTCCAATGACGCTATTAGTCTCTTATCCAGCATCGCAGCAATGTAGTCCGACGGAACAACCTGTGGAATATAATGCCGGAAGATATGTATGGCAGCGTCCGTTGTTCCGAAAGGGAAAGCTCGAAATCGTCCGAATCCCTTTCGCCATCCTGTCGGACCCTATAAAGTGTTCGGTCGTCCGAACCTGATGAAACAGCGGAGCGCACCGACCCAGCGCCGCCGGATAATTCCTGATCCGACCGAGAATCTGTCGATTGCTGGGATGCTGCGACAAACTGTGCTAACTTGGATAGCACGTCCATCACTGAGGCCTGTGGAGAAGCGGCCTTACGATGCATTGCCGCTGGAAGCTCCATGTTCGTTACCCTGTGCATACTTCTATTATGCGAACGAACGGAGTGTATAGGCCTCGTGTCCCTTGGCTACCGGATGGCGTGACCTGTTCGCCGTGGAATCACTGAATGATGAGGCTGGCCGGATACTCGAGGTCACGTAGCCAATGTGCGGTCGTGTGCGCTGCTGTGAGGATGAGGAAGCATTATCAACAGTCTCTCGGACTGTCAATATAACGGAGCGTCCCAAGCGGCGGACATATGCTCCGAATGCGAAATATCTGTACCACAACTCCCGTTCCCATATGTTGTTGTACGAGAGAGGGACCTCTCTCGCTCGCAGCCCGGACAGACCTGGACGAGCTAGGAACCGGACTAACAGGCTTCCTCCGATCTGTCCTCTAATCCGTCGTCACTGGGTGTGTACTAAAGTTATTATAGTGCTCGCATCACCCAAATCTCCTTCCTAGACCGCAACGGACGAACCCGGCTGCCGAACCATTCGATGAATGGATGCTACACCGGGTGAGCTAGCGAATGTCAACTCCGTCGATCCCACTAGGGACCTCTTAGGCGATTGACATATTCCATGAGCACTTATTGCCGCTAGCTCTTCATTAACTATGACGACAGAGGCACACTTTTGAAAGACATCTCCGTAACTTTGCGAACAAGAAACCAGACATGCTTGTTAATAGCAAGCAAATAATAATATATATAGCGTCGTTCAATAATTCGAAAGTTGTGTGACATTATTGGACTATGTCGGAACTGAGGGACGATGTCCCTGAACCGAACCAAAAATTTCTGTGTCCACCGACGCTATCAGTTTCTTATCCGGCATCGCAGCATTCTGGTCCGACGAAAGAACCTCTAGTAGATAAAGTCAGATGACATAAACAACAGCTTATGTTGTTCCGAAAGGGAAAGCTCGAAATCCTCCGAATCCCTTTCAGCATCCCGTCGGACCGGATGAAATTTTCGGACGTCCGTACCTGCTTCCGCGGAGCATCCCAACCCAGCGTCGTCGGATAATACATGATGCGACAGATTCTGTCGTTGCCGGGATGCTGCGATAAGCTGTGCTATTTGGGATAGCACGCCCGTCACCAAGGCCTGTGCAGTAGCGGTCTTACGATGCATTGCCGCCGGAAGCTCCGTGTACGTTGACTCCCGCACACTTTCTTATGCGAACGTCCGGAGTCTGCAGGCCTCGTGTCCCTGGCTACCAGATGGTGTGACCTGGTCGCCGATGATTCTCTGATTGGCGAAGCTGACTGGATATTCGAGGTCACGTAGCCAAGAGCGGTCGTGTGCGCTACCATGAGAATGAGGAAGCCTTATTGACAGTCTCTCCGGACTGACTATATATCGGAGCGTCCCGATCGGCGGACGTATGCTCCGAATGCAAAACATTTTGTACCACAACATCTGGGGCCAGATGTTGCTGTACGAGAGAGGGACCTCTCTCGCTCGCAGTCCGGATGGACCTGGACGAGCTAGGAACCGGACTGAAAGGCTTCCTCCGTTCTCCCTCTAATCCGCCGTCACTGGGTGTGCATTTGGTTGATTTATAGTGCTCGCATCACCCCAAAACTCCTTCGAGACCGCAACGGACGAACCCGGCTGCCGAACCATTCGATGAATGGACGCTACACCGGGCGAGCTAGCGGACGTCAACGGCCGTCGAACCTACTAGGGTCCTCTTAGGCAATTGACGTATTTACATGAGCACTTTTCCGCTAGCTCTTCATTAATTGTGACGACGGAGGCACACTTTTGGAAGACATCACGGATACATCACCCTATTCTTGATCGTCTGAAATAGAGATTGATAAAGTAGAGTGACCCTGCGGGGAAAGGACCGGAATGGCCAATTCCCCACTAACATAACGTGACATACGCTTCCCATTTTGTCATCGAAATTAACACATACAGAACAGGAGTTAGTGAGAGTACACTGACTACATATACAATGATTATGAAAGTCAGAGGAAGATTTCCTCTTATTACAATTGAACAATATCCTTTCATTGTGAAAAGAAAACAAAGTCCTAGTATTCGCACCAACCCTGACAATCAAAATACATAATAATATGATCCATTAATATAGAAAAAATAATTGCAATCAAAAAATTTTGAAAAAAAAATTTTTTCAGAACAGCCCAAGTTTCTGAAAAGTAACGTTGAGCCCCAATGGATCCCAAGCCTAAGTGTGGACAAAAATTCTAAAAATATTTTAAACAATTTATGCAACACTTACGAACAATAATAATGTATCTAGTTATGATTAAATTAACATCAAGGTATTATTTTCAAGAAATCCCCCCTCACACAGAGGGCTGTTGTAAATGTAAACAATAAGTGTAATAACACCAGAACAAGACTCCAGGCACCCAGGCCCGAAATCAGTTACCAATAATACACTATCTGATGCAAAACAGAGACTTCCAGGGAAGAAACTGTAGAACATCAGATGGTAGATGCAGAACACAACGCCTAACCACCCATAGGTGAAGACGTAAACATGGGGAAAAGAACAGAATTCATTCTGTTATTGAGCTAAAACTCCCAAGAAATTTTAGTAATAAAATTACAGAAAATATGCCAAAAGCATGGGAGAATAGCAAGAGGGGACTTAAAGGAAAGGGAGAGAGGAAAACACTGAACAAGCAGTGTAATTTGATTAACAAGAATGACCACAACAGGCTGTTGCCTCGAAAATAGGTAACTTAACATAATTTCATTAAAAAAATTAATATATATATATATAAATAATATATAAATAATACACTATCTGATGCAAAACAGAGACTTCCAGGGAAGAAACTGTAGAACATCAGATGGTAGATGCAGAACACAACGCCTAACCACCCATAGGTGAAGACGTAAACATGGGGAAAAGAACAGAATTCATTCTGTTATTGAGCTAAAACTCCCAAGAAATTTTAGTAATAAAATTACAGAAAATATGCCAAAAGCATGGGAGAATAGCAAGAGGGGACTTAAAGGAAAGGGAGAGAGGAAAACACTGAACAAGCAGTGTAATTTGATTAACAAGAATGACCACAACAGGCTGTTGCCTCGAAAATAGGTAACTTAACATAATTTCATTAAAAAAATTTAAGTTACAGCCCTGATTATTTTCTGTCACTCATTTTTCCTCTCCTCCTTCTATATCCTCCTTAGAATCACCATTTCTCTAATATTTATGTGTCTGGCATCATTAAAACTGAGATTTACAAGCACAAAGATCAGTCAGATGTTAACTGATGAAGGGCCAAACTTAGAATGATTAATGGCGCCAATTTCGGGACGTCCTTGACACTGCGCATGCGCAGTAGAGGTGAAATGTGGAGGGCCATTCAGGACATGTTTTCTTTGGTTTTAGATGCAAATTTTGGGGATTGGGGGGCAAAATTTGTGTTTGGCCCTATATTTTTAAGAGTTAGCACCAGCTAAGTCTGGGTCATTGGTACAGTATAAAAATATAGAAATTTTAGGCGTGGCCAAAATTTTTGCCCCTACCATAACGAATGCAAATAATGCCCGACAAACTTCTCTCGAACAAACTTGATTCTAAACCTCAAAAGGACTCCTTATACCACATATCAAGTCTCTGCTACTGGTGGTTCATTAGAAGAAGATTTTTAAAAAATTTGGCCATTTTTACCCCATACCTCTGCTCAATATGAGCCAAAACCTAATTTGGATAAAAATTAAAATGCCCCTATATAACCACTACTTACATGAAATTTAATTAAAATGTGGCCAGTGGTTTAGGAGAAAGAGGCTCAAACACCACCTTCACGACACACGACGGACGACAGACGACGGACGAAGAGTGATAAGAAAAGCTCACCCTGACTTTCAGTCAGGTGAGCTAAAAACACAATTGTAAGTATTTTATAGTATTGGCTCCTGGTCCTGTTCACATTTTTAAACTTAAGGAAATTATTGGCTTAGTAGACTTTGGTGAAAGACAACTACAGGAGGGTGGTGGGGGGATTGGCACGAAAAAGAGGGGATGGGTCATGAAATGAGAGGGTAGCAGAGTGGGATTTTCAATCAATAATTACTTTGTGATTTTTTAACATGGCATAGCCGCATAGATGCATCCTAGACAACTGAACCTGGATTAATCGGGTGTTAATAAAAATATGAAGGGGCGGCAGGGGATGGTACGTAAATATTCTTAATTTTCCTCACTTGCCTATGAAGTCTCCTTACTTGACTCAGCAGTCTCCCTATTTTTTCTGGAGGGGAGACATGAAGTTTCCCTAATATTCCCCCTTGGGCTGGTCCCTAGCCACCACGCTCCCAATGAAGGACCATTGGCTACATGTATGTATTAGGGAAAGCTGAAATATTATTGTGGTTAAATTGCAATTTAATTCCAGCAGTACAGTAATTGAATAATTGATTAAATGTAAACTTAGTTAATTGTTTATCGGAATAAGTGCTCCAAAAAACAAATATTATTTTTTTTTTATAATCATGGATATGGATGTCAATGGAACAAGCTAGAAGAGCTTGTTCCACAGGCTTTGATATTTGTGTGATTTTAATGATAATGTTCCCAAGATATTCTAGGGTGTTTTTTTTTTCAATTTAATTTACTATCATCCATTTGGAGGAAATAATTTCAAAATTATTCAAGTATTCATATTTGTATTCATGAATACATTATATAAAGTTTAAGTATTCATATTCAAATACTCATGGAATTTGTGTATTGATATTTGTATTCATAAAAATTCAAAGTATTTGTATTTAATACATTTGCAATGTAATCGCCCCAACCCTGAATTTGAGGGCCCCCAAAAAAATTTAATTCCAAGCCCAACAAATAATCTCAGAGATGTACATGAGCTGAAAACTTTTTTCTTGGGTTCCAAACTTTCTGGTGCTTGAGCAAGTGGGACATCCAAATTATAGGGGGGATACTTAAGGTGATAATGTCATTATGTCAGAAGAATTGTTTTGATAAGGCCCACTATTATCAAGCTTTGGGTATTTGTTGAATGTACAAAAATTCAGAACTGGATCATCTTAGCACCACCTGACTCACATAAATGTACACTTTGACCACTGTGCATTATGGCATGTTGATCAGAGTCCACAGTCAGTTAGTGAGCCAGATGTTGTGTGTAAGATCCAGGATCAGATTCACAAATTCAATAGAATTTTATATGAATTCAAGTTTAAATTTTAGAGAATACGCCTGATGAGAATTTTTTTTTATTATAAAGTTACAAAGACAGAAGGAAGTGGCAGGATCAATGGATTCTCAACCTGACTTCACGTGAAGATCCAAATACGGAGGTTGTGTGAGGGTAGTGTGTTTTTGTTGAAATACACCCACAAACATGTATGCTGAGGGTGTTTTTCACTAAATCACCCTCAGAATGGCATTTCCATGCTATCAATAATGTACATTTAGTACAAAATAAACAAGAGCTCATGTATCGCTGGAGCAATACAATGGCCCCTACCGGACTAATGAGCATTAATAATTATACAAATGTTATGTGATCAGCATGAATTCCATTAAAGCGTTTCCAAAAAAAGTCCGGAAAACTGATATTTTGGCACTTTTCCATATTTCCAAGGGCCATAACTCACACAAGAATAATGCAATCAGCATGAAACTCAAACTTGATCTGTAAGTCATCGTTCTATAGTAGGTTACCAAAAATGAAATTATTCGGTTGAAGCATTTCCAAAAAAAGTCTGGAAAACTAAAGTGTGACTGACATTTTCCATATTTCCAAGGGCCATAACTCACACAAGAATAATGCAATCAGCATGAAACTCAAACTTGATCTGTAAGTCATCGTTCTATAGTAGGTTACCAAAAATGAAATCATTCGGTTGAAGCATTTCCCAAAAAAGTCCAGAAAGTTAAAAAATTTATAGTAATTTATATATTTTTTATACTTACCAATGACCCAGACTTAGCTGGTGCTAAACTCTTTAATTCAGGGCCAAACACAAATTTTGTCCCCAATCCCCAAAATTTGCATCAAAAACCGATAATTACATGTCCTATATGGGCCTCCATACATTTACTCCTCTGCGCATGTGCAGTGTCAAGGAGGTCTCGAAATTGGCGCCAATTATAATTCTTACAACCAGTGTCTGGTAAGCGTTATGTACTCAGCGGGGAGGTAAGAGTTCCCAACTCATGGGAGGGCCATCCCCATCTGGGTCATTGGTAAGTATAAAAAATATATAAATTACTATAAATTTTTTAACATTTTTATACTGTACCAATGACCCAGACTTAGCTGAATAGTAAATAGGCTGGAGGGTCTAGGACATAAAGGAAAATCCAGTAAGCTCAATTATCTATAACAGAATATCCCCTCCAGGAGAAAAGGAGAGATAGGCTTTACATGTATCTTTCTTATTTATATTAAAGAAGAAAGACACAATACCGATCAGTAATTGAGCATAATAATTATCAATGATCTCTATTAACATCCAGTATAACCCTTTATACTAATATTTTTAAAGGTAAGCCAATAAATAAAGGAAGTCCAGAGAAATGAGACTCTTTATATTCATTAAAAGTGTCCGAGGATTGTATATTAACGCTCGTTTGACACATGACATATACAAATGCTTCACAACGAGCTACACTTTAAAAATATTACATGGATGAGTAAACATTAGCTTTACACTTTAAAACCATCCCGGTACCGACTCGGAATTACTGACTCTAGGCGAGGTATTCCCTTGCTTTTCACTATAAAGCAGGTGACCTAAGGGAACACCTGCCCCCCCCCCCTGCCCTGGGTCATATCCCCCAGAGCGAAGAGGGCAGCAGGACAGAGTCACTGCCGGAACAGAAAGCCTACATAACTATAGTTGCAACTGTTTAGTGGACGATATTCTGAGCAACTGATAACGGACCTAAACAATGGAGGTCTCCAGAAATGGACTCAATATTTCTGAGATAGAAACTAGTGAATGTGGAAGGTTGAGACCAATATGCAGCTTTCATTAAATCAGTAATAGCAATACAATATGCATAGGCCCAAGAAGTAGAAAGAGCTCTTACTTCTTGAGCTGAGATCTTGAGTGCCGACTGCTGAGAAGGAGATAATTTTTCATAAGCAGTACAAATAGTTAATTGAATCCATCTAGTAATAGAATGAACGATAATATCCTTTCTATTAGGCATCAAAGACAGAAAGAAACGCTTATGTCCCTTTCTGATGAACTCAGATCTACGTTTGTAAATACGTATTGCTCTAACAGGACAAAGTAAAGGCCTTCGCCCATCAGATGATGGAAGGGCCTTAATAACAATAGGTTCAGGATACTTATTAGGAGCCTGATTCTTAGCCAAAAATCCAACATTGGTGGTAAAGGTAATAGTATTACCAACACTACGGTTGTGAGAATCATCCACAGATAGTGCATGAAGCTCACTAACTCTTCTAGCAGAAGAGAAGGCTAAGAGAAAAGCTGTCTTATATGTTAAGAATTTGAAGTCCACTGTGTCAAGAGGCTCAAAAGGCGCTTCTTTTAGCTTAAGAAGAACCCAAGCCAAATTCCACTTGGGAATTAATCTAAGGGTTCTAGGTCTATTTATTGAAAAATTTCTAACTAATTTAGATAAAGAGACATTAGTTCCAATCATTAAGCTATCATGATGTGCATAGGTATCGGATAGCATAGACATATAACCCTTAATGGCGATAGGCTGCAGTTTAATCTCATCAAACAAGTATACTAGAAAGTTTGCAATGTCTGGAATGGAAGGATCATAAATATCTACGGAATGATCCCCACACCACGGACAAAAGACCTTCCACTTAGCAGCAGAGTTTAGCGAAGAGGAGGTCCTCCTACAGTTAGAAATCGAGTCCACTGCTCGTCCTGTAAAATGTTTTCCGTGCAAGAAGGACCGCACAACGGAAATACGTGAAGGTTTAGACCTTCCGTTTAGGAAGCTTCCTCAGTATGTCCCACAACAGACACCTGAGTAGATTTATCCACGGTCTCTGTGGAGACAGAGATGCTACCAACAGAATCTTGCATTGCGATTGTTTTATCTTGAGCAATATCTGCTGAATCAACAGCACTGGAGGATACGCATAATCTATCATTCAGTCCCAAGAGATCGAGAGAGCATCTACTGCAAACGCTCGAGGACACATACGTCTGCAACTGATTGTTGAGATGTGTCACAAATAAATCTATCATTGGCCGTTCCCATTGGTAGCAAATCTGATTGAATACTTGCTTGTTGAGAGTCCATTCTGACGGCAACAGGCAACCCCTCCGTGAAAGGGAGTCTGCTTAGACATTCAGACGACCTGGAATATGACGGACCGAGAGAAGAATCTGATGTTCTAGTACAAACAGAAGAATTCTCCGTTAGATTGAGCAACGGAATGGAATGAGTGCCACCTTGGTTCCGAATATACGCAACTACTGTCGCATTGTCGGACAGAATCTGCACGTGTGCATTCTGAATAACATCTATCCAATGACGTAGAGCAAGCCAAATCGACCTCATCTCTTTGATGTTGATGTGCTTGCTTAAAAACTGCGGATCCCAAAGACCCTGGCACTTCAAATCCGATGGGCTCAGTGTCGCACCACAACCTGTTTGAGTGGCACCCGTCATAATCGTAAAACTCGGATCTGGCAATTGCAGTGGAACTCCCTGAGTTAACCACTGTATGTCTGCCCAAGTCTGAATCTCGTTTCACTTGGCTTGACAAGAGGATGTCCGTCTCGAGCGAACGAATCTTCACTCTCCAATTCTGAGTCAGATAGACCTGGAGAGGACGAGCGCGTAGCCGCCCCATTGGAATGAGATCCGCGGCAGCCCCGCACAGACCTATTAGTCTCATGAATTCTCTCGCTGTAACTTTGTCTGAGTAAAGACAATAGCGAGCGTAACAACTGACTAATTTTGCTCTGGTTAACGGCAGACGAACGAGATTGTTGTGCGTCTCGAAGCTCATCCCCAGGTGGGTGAATGACTTGGACGGCAGCAGATCCGACTTCTCTTCGTTTACTATGAAACCGAGGCGTCGGAGCAATAGGAGCAGATTCTGCATATCGTTTTGAAGTGTTAACTCGTTGCCGTACCTCTGAAGAATATCGTCCAGGTAAGCCGACGTTACCGCAGACGAATGAGCTCGGAAATAAGGCGCTAAATTCAGACCAAAGCACATCGCTCGGAACTGATAAACAACACCTAGGACAGCGAAGTGAAGATACTTTCTGAATGCCGGATGTACCATGACGTTAAAGTACGCATCCTTGAAGTCTATGCTCGCAGCATAGTTGTTCACTCGAATGCTCACTCTGACCGATCGAATTGTCTCCATATAAAACTTTGGAGCCACGATCAGCTTGTTTATCCAGCTTAAATCGATCACTGGACGGAACGAGCCGTCTGGTTTCGGAACCAGAAAGAGATGGCTGTAGAAACCTGGAGATTCCTGGTTTTCTACGACCTCTATCGCGTTCTTCTTTAAAAGAGACTGGACTTCTGATAGAAGTGCCGTTCTTTTCTGAAAATTTGATGGAAGCTGAGTCTATCTTGGACTTCGAGTTAACGGAGGTTTGCCTTTGATGGACAGTTTTAGTCCTTCCGAAATAAACCCTTGAACCCAAGGGTCATCCGTAATTGATTCCCAGTTGCTTGAGAAACTCGACAGTCTTCCGCCCACCGGAATGCGACAGAGGTCTAAACCATCACCTCCTGGATCTGCGAGGCTTGCAGGAGGAGAAACTACGTCCTCCGCGACCCTCACCTCGCCCCGTCGGACTGTTATTTCGGCCAGCGTTACAGACCCTACTCAAGTCGCTATGCTGATGGTCTCTAGAGTAAGACCTAGAGGACGTATAGGAACCTCTATAGGAACTTCCCTTGGACGAACTCATCCCAGAAGTGCCTGGCCTACTCTTCTCTGCTGGTTCCGACTTCTTGGTATCAGACTTAAATAGCAGAGAGTCAGAAGCTTTCTTAGTTAATTTATCATATATTGCAGAAAGCTTGCCACTGAAGAGAAACTCTCCGGAGACCGGAGCGACTCTAAGAGAGTTTTTCACCTTACTGTCCATTCGTGTGGATGTAGCTAGGGCCGCATCACGTCTAGCTAACTCCAGATTCGCCACTGAAAGGGCGGAGTTATATGTGGAAAAAGCTATGGCCCTGGACAGAACTCTTAAGGACGTCTGTACATCTTGGAATTCTAGTCCTTCAAAGCGTAATGACAACGCTCTAGTAAGGTGATCTGCGTATGAAAGAGCATCTAAACTAGCTCTGTTAGACGATATTGTCGTTTCCATCATTGATGAAGGAAGTGACATAGACGACGGCATGGATATTTCAAGGTCTTCAGCCTGGTCGTCTAAACGCAGAGGAACTCTCTGGATGCCCTGACCAGCCATATCAAATTTATTCCTCTGATTGATGAAAGGCAGTTGTAGAGCAGATGCCGGTAGGAAGGCTGACCTGCCCGTCTTGTTGGCAAGTTTGTCAATAGCATCATCTGATAATTCAAATATCCGAGAGATATTCCTGGACTGTGACGGAAATTCTGGGACAATGTCCCTAAACCGATTAAAAAAGTCGGTGTCCAGTGGCACTATCACCCTCCTATCCGGCTGCACAGCATTTTGGTCCGGCGGAACAACTTCTGGAAGGTAATGCTGGATGAACTCAACGGCTATTTTATGTTGTTCCGAAAGGGAAATATCTAACTCATCGGAATCCCTTTCGCCATCCTGCCGGACCTCTTGCAATTCTCAGTCGTCCGCACCTGATCCAGCGGCAGAACATACCGACTCAGCTTTGTCTGATACTTCATGTTCCGACAGAGGCTCTGCCAGTTTCTGGGATGCTGCCATGATCTTTGCTATCTGTGATAGCACGTCTGTTATGGAGGCCTGGGGAGCCGCAGTGTTACTCGATTTAGCCACCGGAAGCTCCCTGGATGTTGCATCCTGCATACATCTTTTATGCGAACGTCCGGATGTAGAAGGCCTCGTATCCCTGGCTACAGGATGGCATGACCTGGTCACCGTGGAATCCCTGGTCGGCGAAGCTGACTGTATATCACTGGTCACGTAGCCAAGGTGCGGTCGTATGTGCTGCTGTGTGGATGAGGAAGCCTTATAGGTAGCCTCGCCGGACTGCCTATATACCGGAGCATCCTGCGTAATGCTACGAACTACAACATGTGGTCCCAGATGTTGCTGTATGAGAGAGGGACCCCTCTCGCTTGCAGCTCGTGCAGAGCTGGACAAGCTAAAAACCGGACTATCAGGCTTCCTCCGATCCATCCTCCTTTCCGTCGTCACTGGGGTGTGCACGTGGAAGTTTTATAGTGCTCGCAACGCCCGACTCTCTCTCCTGGACCGCAACGGACAAACCCAGGTGCTGACCCATTCGGTGAATGGACGCGACACCAGGCGAGCTAGCGGACGTCAACCCCTTCGAACTCCTTTTGGGTAATTGACGGATCTCCATGAGTACTTTTGCCGCTAGCTCTTTACTTGTTTGTGACGACGGAGGCACACTTCTGGACGACATCACGGAAATATCACACTGTTCTTGTTCCTCTGAAAAAGAGAGTGAAAGACTAGAGTGACTCGGCGGAGAGAGGACCTGCATGGACCTCTCTCCAGTAACAACATACTGTGACACACGTTTCCAACGTTTGTCATCCCAATTGAAACACACAGAACAAAGATCAGTGCAAGTACATTGAGTATTTATTTATTGATGTTTAAGGTCACATATTTATGCACAATGGCTAATCATGACCGTGACAGTTTTACGGGTGGAGGAAGCCGGAGTACCCGGAGAGAACCACCGAGCAACGACGAGCAGCTGCCAGCTCCCCTACATCGTAACTCCGCACTGCAGCACAGGCAGGGTTAGATTGGTTGAAGACATGCGTACCATTGACGTGCAGTACGCCTTAGTACACGGCGTCATCGTGCCCCCATGCGGGAAATGGGGATGAAGTGTCTTTCCCAAGGACACAACGCGGTTGCCGCAAATCAAGCAGTACGACCTTGGTCTAATTGTATGGGCCAGTAAGTCACCCCTACCCTGGTCGAGGACAAGAGGCACTACCAGCCATGTACATAGCCCCCCCCCCCCCCCCTCCCCCACCATTCCAGGCTTAGCACCCTACTGAGAGAGAGAGTATACTCTGTGAAGGGCTTTGATTATTTTGATAATTATCATCAGTTATTTGAAAACAATTTATTTCGTTGTACTCACCAGTCAAGGAACTTGATCATGGAAGCAGTCAGACGTTTCAGGGCTGAGCTCTGAGCATTCTTGTATGCTGTATTGTCACTGATAATTTGTTCAAAACACTTGCAAATACACCAAAAAATAAAGACAATATTATGATAACCCTGTTAAACATGATGTATATTATTTTTTGTGATTGTTTTTGACCGACTGTCACACACCTGAACACAAACAAACCAGCCAGTTGTTGCAGCATCAGACCAAAAGCATGGGTTTCTTTATGAATTGAATTGAATTGTTTTTATTTGCACATGAATAAAATGAAAGTGTCAATGACACTGTAGCTCAACTTGTCAAGACAAAGACATGTACATGTATAGTATGTGACACAGCAATGACAAACATCTAGGTAATGACCTGATAACAAAGGTACATATAAAGTATTGTAACGGTCTGTACGTAAATACTGAGCGTTGCCTGTAACAAATGTATAGGTAAAGTATTGTAAAGGTGGGTGACAGTCAGATGCTAAACTAGAAAAGAAATCTTTGAGTCCCAGAGTGGGTCTGACTGAACCCCAAAATATTTGTTCTCATAGCACAGTGATAACAAAGGCACCCCAAAACACACTCATTCCTGTCCCAAGGTGAAAACAAAGGTACCCAAGAAGTTTCGTGAAGATCAGTTCACAAATATGAGCTGTGTAGAAGTTGTGACAAAAAACTGATTGGACCTAATTTCGGTACAAAATGGCCATTGGCAGCCATCTTGAATTTTGGACCGCGCCCAGAAACACTCGTTCTCGTCCCAAGGTGATAACAAAGGTACCCAAGAAGTTTTGTGAAGATCGGTTCATAAATACAGCCTCTAGCCCGAGCCGTATTGACATGTGCACTTACAGAGTATAAGTAGCACTGAATAAATCAAAGTTCATTTAATTTGCATAATTTCTGCACGAGAAAAAAACCCGTACTATATGTGATGTATTCCATGTTACTAAACATTCATACAAAAATTTATTAAAATCAGAACTTTCCTACAGAAGTTCTGTACAAAAGACTGATTGCACTAATTTTGGTACAAAATGGCTGCTGATGGCCATCTTGAATTTTGGACCACACCCAAAAACACTCATTCTCACCCCACGGTAATAACAAAGGGACCCAAGAAGTTTTGTAATGATCGGTTCATAAATACGGCATCTAGTCTGAGCCGTATAGAAGTTGTGTACAAAGAACTGATTAGACCTAATTTCGATACAAAATGGCCACTGGCAGCCATCTTGAATTTTGCACCCAGAAACACTCGTTCTCGTCCCAAGGTGATAACAAAGGTACCCAAGACGTTTCGTGAAGATCGGTTCATAAATACAGACTCTAGCCCGAGCCGTATTGACATGTGTACTTACTGTGTGTAAGCAGCACTGAAAAAATCAAAGTTCATCTAATTTGCATAATTTCTGCACGAGAAAAAAACCCGTATTATATGTGATGTATCCCATGGTACTAAACATTCACACAAAAAATTATTCAAATCAGCACTTTCATAAGGAAGTTCTGTGCAAAAATCTGATTGCACCAAATTTCGTATAAAATGGCTGCCATCGGCCATCTTGAATTTCGGGCCGGACCCCAAAACACTCGTTCTCGTCCCACGGTGATAACAAAGGTACCCAAGAAGTTTTGTAAAGATCGGTTCATAAATACGGCTTCTAGCCCGAGCCGTATTGGCATTTGCACTTACAGTGCTGAAAGTAACACCAAAAAACATCAAAGTTCGTCTAATTTGCATAATTTACGCACGAGAAAAAAACCCGTATTATATGTGATGTATCCCATGGTACTAAACATTCATACAAATAATTATTCAAATCAGAGCTTACATATGGAAGTTCTGTACAAAAAAACAGATTTCTGCATCGTCGCTACAAAATGGCAGCTGGCAGCCATCTTGAATTTCGGACCGCACCCCAAAACACTCGTTCTCGTCCCACAGTCATAACAAAGGTACCCAAGAAGTTTCGTAAAGATCGGTTCATAAATACGACCTCTAGCCCGAGCCGTATCCAATTGTTGACGGACAGACGGCCAGACGGACAGACGGATGACGGGCCATGGCATAAGCACAAATTTAGCTTCGCCAAAGTTGAGCTAAAAATCATATTTTGCAAAATAACAGAACAAAGTAGACAACAAGAATGCTGATACATATCAAATAATTATGCAGTGACGAGAAAGAGATGAAGGTTTTGAGATCATGAGATATTTTGAGATAATGGGAGTGAATAAAGATTAATAACGAAAACAAAAATAGCAGTGAAACTGCACTTGTTAATTGAAAGTTGATGATATACTAATTGTAGGTGGTACACGACATGTATCTTTAGTAGAAATTATAACTGGTAGAGTGCTAAATTATTTTGCAATGGCGATTTGTAACATGTGAATTTTTTTCACAGACTCTGTTGCTACCAGTAAGGAAAGCCTTAGTTTAGGTTTCACCAAGATTTTCTTGATAAATAATTTATTTATTTATTTATTTATTTATTTATTATAGTTTATTGGAGAGTGCCTGTTGGCACTTTCCCACAAACTATATCAAAACAATTTCATACAAATATTCTTTGCCTACTGCTGAGCAAACATCAAGGTAATGCTTGCATTGTAAAGCCACTAAACAGATTCTATTGCTACCAACAAGTAAAGCTTTAGTTTAGGCTTCAGAAAGATTTTCTTGGTAAATAATTTGTTTATTTGTTCTAGTCTGTTGGAGAGTGCCTGTTGGCACTCTCCCACAAACTATAACAAAACAATTTTATACAAATATTCTTTGTTCTACTGCTGAGCAAACTTCAAGCTAATACTTGCAGTGTAAAGCCACTAAAGTGGCTTCTAGCATTCAACCAGTTAAACAACATAACTGCTATTCAACAGCAGTGGTAGCTTTAACTTCAAAGTGGACAAAGGTATACTGAGTCTGTAGTCCTAAAATGAGACCGCAGGTAGAAAATGAGACCGCAGGCAAAGTATAGGGGGTACAGCCTCAAAATCAATGCTATCTGATCATATACGGTGTACACAATATATATTCGAAGTTTGGTACCAATATTTTAACGTTAACCCATAAAATTCCACTTTTAATGTATAGCGCTCAATCCAACTTGTGGTCTCACTTTTCCACAACTTGGGACAAAGAGACCGCAAGTGATCTACTGGTTTTAAAAACACCAAATAAATGCTATCTGGTGAATTTGGGGCTTTGGGCATATTCAATACATATCCGAACTTTCATATCGATACTTTAATCTTAACCCCTAAAATTTTGCTTTTAATGTATAGCTCGAAGTCCTTCTGATTTACGATCTCAATTTTCACAATCAGGGACAAAGAGACCACAAGTAAACTACTTATAGTAAAAACACCAAATAAACGCTATCTGGTGAATTTGGGTATATTCAATACATATCTGAACATTCATATCGATACTTTAATCTTAAGCCTTAAAATTTCGCTTTTAATGTATAGCTCGACTTCTGATTTGCGGTCTCAATTTTCACAATCAGGGACAAACAGACTGCAAGTGAACCACTAATCATAAAAGCACCCAATAAGCGACATCTGGTAAGTTGTGGTATATTCAATACATATATAAAGTCTGGCATCAATATGCTAAGTTAATCCATAAAATTCCACTTTTAATGTGTAGCGCTCTATCTGACTTGTGGTCTCACTTTTCCGCAACTAGGGAAAAAGAGACCACAAGTAACCTACTGGTCCTAAAAACACCAAATAAATGCTATCTGGTGAATTTGAGTATAGTCAATACATATCCGAACTTTTATATTGATATTTTAATCTTGACCCCTAAAATCTGAAATTTCACTTTTAATGTGTAGCACGACTTCTGATTTACAATCTCAATTTTCACAGGCAGGGACAAAGAGACCGCAAGTAAGCTACTAAGCTCAGAAACTCCAAATGAACGAGAAAGTGCATGCAATACCACATATAAAACATATTCCAAAGATGATTGTAATATCTAGCCTCGCCACAGGGCCTTGATGTTGTAGTAGCATTTCGGTTGTGTTGTGTGTTTGTAGGGACAGCATGAGACATGTGCCGTACTTTGTACATGTATGCGAAGCATTCGACTTGATGTAGCTTTGTGCATTGCCACCTTCGACGTTCGTGTACTAGATGAACCCCTTCTGTTTAGCCATTTCGAGTCTGTGATGGGCTCAACGTAGAGGTTCTTCTTCTAATACTATATATTATAATTGGAGCTAATCGAATCGGCAAGATAGTCTGCGATTGAAGACTCTGACATCACAACCCCACCCTCCTAAAATTTCCAACATTCAGACTATTCCAGACATGTCATACTTGTATATATATATATCATAGCCTTTTTTCTGCTCCTTGCATTACTCATTCTCCAAATGCTACTTACATGTATCTTTTCCTATCACAAAGCCCAGGAAGGTTCCACACATCACAGCCTACATTTCGGTTTAGTCCCACTCTTGAGGTATACTAGTAGGATTAATCAGGGAAGGCCCATCTCAGACAATGGCTGATTTGGGTACATATAGAAAAAGAGTGGGTCTGTTTTACCCAAATGCCCGCATGGGAAAGTGCCACCAAAAATGTATCTACTTCTCCGAGGTACTGTTTGCAAATATCCTGTGCCACTTCAGCGCAAAAGTGACATTGAAAATACACTGAAATCCCTACAGTATCAGCCCAGCTTTGGTGGAAAACACTAAAATCTCTTCTTGGCAGTAAAACCTCGGAGATACCAGATCTCCACCACAACGGTCAAATACTGAGATCAGAAGTCGAAAAGGCCGACGCTTTCAACGAGTTTTTTATTCGATATCAAATGTCACTGATTCCAATGTTGTACTCCCACCACTGGTATTCGACCCCAATCGTCCAATCCTCAAAAATATCACTCTTACCCCAAAAGACGTCCTCTATGCACTGAAGTCACTCAACGTCTTGAAAGCATGTGGTCCCGACAAAATAAGCCCAAGAATTCTCAAGGAATGCTCAGATAGCTTAGCCAAACCACTGACTATAATCTTCAACCGCCTCCTAAGTGAAAGTTTTTAACCCCCGCAATGGAAAAAGGCAAATGTTTCTCCAATATTAAAAAAAAAGTCCCCTAACCTCGTGACAAACTATCGCCCTATCTCTCTTTTGAGCTGTATCGGGAAAGTCTTTGAAAGATGCATATTCAAAAAAGTGAGCGCCTTCCTCGACACAAACTCCCTGCTGACCCGATTCCAATCTGGGTTTATGCCCAAAGACTCCACAGTCCTTCAGCTGAGTGAAATGTACAATACAATCAGCGGTGCCCTTGATGAGGGGAAAGAAATAAGATTTGTTTTCTGTGATATCAGTAAGGTATTTGACAAGGTATGGCACAAGGGATTACTATTCAAATTGGAAAAGATAGGAATTGCAGGATAATTGCTCTCCGGTGGTTCAAGTCATATTTGGAGGATAGACAACAATGTGTAGTTATCAGGTCCCACTCCTCTGAATGGAGAAAAAGTCTGTGCGGGTGTTCCCCAAGAATCAATACTGGGTCTGGGTCCCCTCCTTTTTTTAATATACATAAATGATGTTGTTGACCAAGTCTTCTGTAACATTCGTCTATTTGCGGATGACACATCCCTTTACCTCAATGTTGAAGACCCTGGTAGAACTGCAAAACTTATAGGAGATGACTTAAGTGGGATTCAGAATTGGGCAAGTCAATGGTTAGTAGATTTTAACCCGACTAAGACTGAATCACTGATAACTTCCCGTAGAGTTTCTGGAGCAATACATCCTCCTCTGAGTATGTCAGGCACTACCATAAGAGAGGTTAGCAGTCACAAACATCTTGGTCTAATCTTTAACAACCGTGGTTCATGGAGAGATCATATCGCTGAAATAACATCGAAAGCCTGGAAAGTTAAAAAATTTATAGTAATTTATATATTTTTTATACTTACCAATGACCCAGACATAGCTGGTGCTAACTCTTAAAATATAGGGCCAAACACAAATTTTGCCCCCCAATCCCCAAAATTTGCATCTAAAACTAAAGAAAACATGTCCTGAAAGGCCCTCCACACCTCGCCCCCACTGCGCATGCGCAGTGTCAAGGACGTTCCGAAATTGGCGCCATTTATCATTCTAATAACCAGAGCCTGGTAAGCGCTATGTACTCAGCGGGGAGGCAAGAGTTCCCAACTCCTGGGAGGGCCATCCCCGTCTGGGTCATTGGTAAGTATAAAAAATATATAAATTACTATAAATTTTTTAACATTTTTATACTGTACCAATGACCCAGACATAGCTGAATAGTAAAAAGGCTGGAGGGCCAAGGACATAGAGCAAAATGGAATACGCTCAATAAAATAAAATAGAGTCATCCCCTGTAGGGAAAAGAAGTAATAGGCCTTACATGTATCTTTCTTATTTATGATAAATTAGAAAGATACAACACCTTCCAAAAATTGAGCTTCATACATCCATGTACTCTATTAATATCCAATAATCCTTATACTAATAATTTTTAAAGTAAGCCAATAATAAAGTAAGTCTAGAGAATAGAGACTCTTATACTCTTAAAAGTGTGTGAGAATTGCATAATCATGTCCGTTGACATATGCAATATTCAAAAGCTATACTTTAAAAACTAAGACTTGAATGAATTTTATAAACTTAAACTTCTCACTAAACAACCATCCCAATAACAGCTCAGAATTACTAACTCCGGAGGAGGTATCCCCTTGTTTTCATAGTAAAAACAGGTGACCCAAGGGAACACCCTCCCCCCCCCCCCCTTTTTCTTGCCCTGGGTCAAATAGCCCAGAGCGAAGAGGGCAGCCGAACGGAGACACTGCCAAAACAGACAGCCTACCTAGCTATAGTAGCAACTGTTAAGTGAATGACATTCTGAGCAGTAGATAATAGACCTAACAATAGAGGCCTCCAGAAATGGACTCGATATTTCTGAGATAAAATTCATGAATGGATGGCTGAGCGCAATGAGCAGCCTTCAAAAATCTAAAATAGCAACACTATTAATGTAAGCCCAAGAAGTAGAAGAACTCTTACTTCATGAGCCGAAATCTTAAGCACAACTGCTAAGCCAATGATATACCATAAGCAGTACGCTAGTTAATAGAATCCATTAACAATAAAATGGAGCGTAACGTCCTTCTACTAGACATCAAAGACAGAAGAAGCTTACGCCCTTGTAATAAACAGATATCTGTTTATAAATACATAAACTGTACCCGGAAAGAGTAAAGGCCTATGCCCATACGAAGACGGAAGGACCTTAAAATAATAGGTTCCGGATAATAGGAGCCTAATTCTTATGGACCAATCCAACCTAAATAGTAACGGAAGTATTGATTCCGAAACTATGAAAGTGAAAATCATCCATCGATAGTGCATGAAACTCACTGACTCTACAGTAAAAGAGAAACCAACAGAATTACTGTCTAAAAGGTCAGAATTTGAAAACTACTGTTTCCAGAGGCTCAAATGATTACTTAGCTAAATAAGAACCGAAGTTAAAATCCGTATAGGAATTTAATCTAAAGATTCTAAGTCTATTTATCAAAAAGTTACTAACTGACTTAGATAAAGAGACAAAAGACTCAATTGTAAACTATCGTAGAGTGCATAGGTATGAGGTACATAAACCTATAACCTAAATAACAACAGGCTGCAGTAGATCTTGTGAAACAAGTATACTAAAAACTAGCAATGCGTAGTATGGAGGGATCAACCATATGAACATAATGATCCCTACACCACGACGGAAGAGCCTCCACTTTAGTCGCATAGAATAGCGAAGAAGAGGATCTCCTATAGTAAGAAATCGCGTCCAAAGCTCGTCCAGTACAGTGCTTACAATGCAATACGGACCACACAACGGAATACATGAAGGTTGCGACCTTGCTGGTTGTGATAAAGATGACACGATTTACCCAGTGAAAAAAGATCCTCACATAGAGGAAGATTTCACGTTAAGATCCACAGTAGACAAGAGAGTAAATTACTCATGATCTCTGTGAAGATAGAGATGCTATCAACAGAAATGTATTGTGGTTGTTTATCTTAGCAATACCTGCTAAAACAACAGCGCCGGAGGATACGCGTATCCTATCATTCCGTCCTATAGATCAATAGAGCGTTAGCAGTTTTAGCTCAGAGATCTGGACAAGCTAACACATACGTCTGCAATTGATAAGCAAGCTGTGTCATAAATAAAACATCATTGGGCGCTCCCATAGATAGCAAATCTGATAAAATACTTGTTTGTTGAGAGTCCATTCTGACAGCAACAAGCGACCCGTAAGAGAACGGGAGTGCGATAAAACAATCAGACGACCCAGAATATGACGGACCAAAACTGAACTTGGTGTACTATAACCAACAGACGGATTCTTTCCATTAAATTGAATAACGGAAACGAAAGAGTGCCTCCCTGGTTCCGGAGATACGCCACTACTGTCGAATTAAAGGACAGGAATTTGGGCATGCGTTTCTGAATAATGTTCATGCAATGACATAAAGCAAGCCTAAAAAACATTATTCCGCGGAAGTTAAACTGATAGCTAAAAGACTGCGGAACCCAAAGACCCTGGCACTTCGAATCCGTAGGGATCAGTATATATCCCAATCTGTTTGACTGACAACCGTCATAACAGCCACACTAGGGTCCGGCAACTGCGGCGGCACTCTCTGAGTCAACCACCGAATGTTTGCCCCAGTCTGAATCTCTTGTAACACTATATAGACAAGAGAATGTATAATCAAGCAATTCATGGATTGCCGGAAAGTTGCCGTCGAAGAGAAGCTCCTCCGAGAACGAAGCGACTCTGAGAGAGTTCTTAACCTACTATCCACGCGTGGATGTAGCTAGGGCTGCATCACGTCTAACCAACTCCAATCAGCCACTGAAGGGCGGAGTTATACGTGAACAAACTACTGCCCTCAAAAGAAATTACATTGAGAATAATATCCCGTAAATCTTTTCTTGAAGACGTAATGATAACGCCTCAGTAAGGCGGATTACGTATAATAAAGCGTCTAAGTTAAGTCTACTATACATAATGTCGTTCCCAACATTGAAATTGGAAAAGACATAAACGGCGAAAAAGAATATATGCAGTCTTTAATCACACCGTCTAGACGCATATGAACTCTCGGTATGCCCTGCTCTGCCAAAATAAACTATATGTAAAAAAGATAAAATGGCAGAAATGAGCCACGCGGACAAGAAACTAAACTATCATGCTTAGTAGCAGGCTTGTATATATATATATAATATATATAGCGTCGAAAAATAAAACACATGTTGTAATGACAATATTGGACTGCGTCGGTAAGTCAGGGACAAAGTCCCTGTACCGATCGAAAAATCCGAGTCCAATGACGCTATAAGTCTCTTATCCAAGATCGCAGCAATGAAGTCCGAAAAATAATCACTGGAAGAAATGCCAGAAGATATGAAAGGCATCTTCCGATACAACTAAAGGGAAAACTCGAAATCTTTCGAATCCCTTTCGCCATCCTGTCGGACCCTATAAAGCGTTCGGTCGTCCGTAGCTTGATGCAACCGCGGACCGCACCGACCCAGCGCCGTCGGATAATTCCTGATTCGACCGAGAAACCGTCAATTGCTGGGATGCTGCAAAACAACTGTGCTAACTCGGATAGCACGTCCGTCACTGAGGCCTGAGGAGCAGCGGTCTTACGATGCATTGCCGCAGGAAGCTCCGAGATCGTTACCCCGTGCATACTTCCAATATGCGAGCGAACGGAGTGTATAGGCCTCGTGTCCCTTGGCTACCGGATGGCGCGACCTATTCGCTGTGGAATCACTGAATGCCGAAACTGATCGGATACTCGAGGTCACGTAGCCAATGTGCGGTCGTGTGCCCTGCTGTGAGGATGAGGAAGCATTAACGACAGTCTCTCGGACTGTCAATATAACGGAGCGTCCCGAGCAACGGACATATGCTCCGAATGTAAAATATCTGAACCACAACATGCGGTCCCCTATGTTGTTGGCTTCCTCCGATCTGTCCTCAATCTGCCGTCACTGGGTGAGTACTAAAGTAATTAAAGTGCTCGCATCACCCAAATCTCCTTCCTAGACCGCAACGGACGAACCCGGCAGCCGAACCATTCGATGAATGTACGCTACACCGGGTGAGCTAGCGAATGTCACTCCGTAAGCGATAGACATATTCCATGAGCACTTATTGCCGCTAACTCTTCAATAACTATGACGACAGAGGCACACTTTTGAAAGACATCTCCATAACTCTTCGAACAAGAAACCAGAAATGCTTGGATAGCAAGCATAAAATAATAATATATATAGCGTCGTTCAATAATTCGAAAGTTTGTGTGACATTATTGGACTATGTCGGAACTGAGGGACGATGTCCCTGAACCGAACCAAAAATTTCTAAGTCCACCGACGCTATCAGTTTCTTATCCGGCATCGCAGCATATGTTGTTCCGAAAGGGAAAGCTTGAAATCCACCGAATCCCTTTCGGTATCCCGTCGGACCGGATGAAACTTTCGGACGTCCGTACCCGCTTCTGCGGAGCGTCCCGACCCAGCATCGTCGGATAAAATATATGCGACAGATTCAGTTGATGCTGGGATGCTGCGATAAACTGTGCTATTAAGGAAAGCACGTCCGTTCCCGAGGCCTGTGCAGTAGCGGACTTACGATGCATTGCCGCTGGAAGCTCCGTGTACGTTGACTCCCGCACACTTCCTATGCGAACGTCCGGAGTCTGCAGGCCTCGAGTCCCCAGCTACCGACCCAGCGCTGTCGGATAATTCTCGATCCGACACCGTTACTGTCGGCTGCTGGGATGCTGCGATAAGCTGTGCTATGTGCACAAGAATGTCCGGCGTCGAGACCTGCGGAGGCGCAGTCTATCGGTGCTTCGCCGAGGGCAGCTCCGCATCAGATGGCTCCCGCATACTTCCTATGCGAACGTCCGGAGTCCATCGGTCTCGAATCCCTGGCTGCCGGATGGTGTGACCTGGTCGCCGAAGAATCCTTGATCGGCGAAGCTGGTAATATATCGGCGGTCACGCAGCCAAGGTGCGGTCGTGTGCGCTGACGAGAAGAGGAAGCCTTAGCAGTCTCAGCGGACTGCCTATACAACGGAGCGTCCCGAGCGACGGACGTATGCTCCGCTAACGACACATTTGTACCACAACATCTGGGGCCAGATGTTGTTGAACGAGAGAGGGGCCTCTCTCGCTTGCCGTCCGGATGGACCGGAACGAGCTATGAACCGGACTAAAAGGCTTCCTCCGTTCTCCCTCCGATCCGCCGTCACTGGGTGTGCATTAAGTTAATTTTATAGTGCTCGCATCACCCCAAAATTCCTTCTAGACCGCAACGGACGAACCCGGCTGCCGAACCATTCGGTGAATGGACGCTACACCGGGCGAGCTAGCGGACGTCAAAGGCCGTCGAACCTACTAGGGTCCTCTTAGGCAATTGGCGTATTACATGAGCACTTTTCCGCTAGCCCTTCATTAATTGTGACGACGGAGGCACACTGTTGGAAGACATCACAGATACATCACCCTAATCTTGATCGTCTGAAATAGAAATTGATAAAGTAGAGTGACCCTGCGGGGAAAGGACCGGAGTGTCCAAATCCCCAACAACATACCGTGACATACGCTTCCCATATTGTCATCGAAATCATACGATAGAGAACAGGAGTTAATGCGAGTACACTGACCACATATAGAATGATAATAAGGTCAGAGGAAGACTTCCTCTTAAAACAATTGATCAATATCCTTTCAAAGTGAAAAGAAAACAAGTCCTGGTACTCGCACTAACCCCTGGCAATCAAAATACATAATAATAATATGATCCATTAATATAGAAAAAATAATTGAAATCAAAATATTTTGAAAAAATATTTTTTCAGAACAGCCCAAGTTTCTGAAAAGTAACGTTGAGCCCCAATGGATCCCAAGCCTAAGTGTGGACAAAAATTTTAAAAATATTTTAAACAATTTATTCAACACTTACGAACAATAATAATGTATCTAGTTATGATTAAAATAACATAAAGATATTATTATTTAGAAATCCCCCCCTCACACAGAGGGCTGTTGTAAATGTAAACAATGAGTGTAAAAACACTAAAATAAGACTCCAGGCACCCAGGCCCGAAATCAGTTACCAAAAATACACCATCTGATGCAAAACAGAGACTTCCAGGGAAGAAACTGCAGAACATCAGATGGTAGATGCAGAACACAACGCCTAACCACCCGTAGGTGAAGACGTAAACATGGGGAAAGAACAGAATTCATTCTGTTATTAAGCTAAAACTCCCAAGAAATTTTAGTAATAATAATTACAGAAACTATGCCAAAAGCATGGGAGAATAGCAAGGGGGACTTAAAGGACAGGGAGAGAGGAAAAACACTTGAAAAAACAGTGTAACTAAATAATCAGAATGACAACAAAATGGCTGCTGCCTTGAAAATAGGTAACTTAACATAATTTCATTAAAAAATTTTAAGTTACAGCCCTGATAATATTCTGTCACACATTCTTTTCCTCTCCTCCTTTTCTATCCTCCTTAGAATCACCATTTCACTAATATTTATGTGTCTGGCATCATTTAAACTGAGATTTAAAAGCACAAAGATCAGTCAGATGTTAACTGATGAAGGGCCAAACTTAGAATGATAAATGGCGCCAATTTCGGAACGTCCTTGACACTGCGCATGCGCAGTGGGGGCGAGGTGTGGAGGGCCTTTCAGGACATGTTTTCTTTAGTTTTAGATGCAAATTTTGGGGATTGGGGGGCAAAATTTGTGTTTGGCCCTATATTTTAAGAGTTAGCACCAGCTATGTCTGGGTCATTGGTACAGTATAAAAATATATCCCTTCTCAGGAAATATAAATTTTCTCTCGACCATAAAACCCTGGAAAAAATTTATTTTGCCTTTGTACGCCCTGTGCTTGAATATGCGGACACTGTTTGGGATAACTGTTCCGAAGGGGAAGTAACAGAGTTTGAAAAAATTCAGGTTGCGGCTGCCCAAATAGTTACCGGAGCAACTAGAAGTGCCAATAAAGATTCATTATATGCCGAGACGGGGTGGGAAAAGTGGAAAACTCGAAGAGAAAAACATGACCTAAAACAATTTTATAAAATGTACCACCACCTCGTCCCTGGTTATTTATCAACATTAATTCCCCCATCCTCTTCGGTTGCTCATGGCTATTCCCTTCGTAGGAACAGTGATCTAACTATTCCTTATTGTCGCACTACCTCACATCAAGACTCATTCATACCCTCCACAACCAAGATTGGAATAGCATACCCACTGAGATCAGGGAGAATAGTTCATTTTACCAATTTACTTTGTACTTAAACAGGGACAAATTACCCACTCCCAAGATTTTTTACTTCCTAAAGTCACGCAAAACCCAAATACATCACTGCAGATTATGGCTACATTGTAGCAATTTAAATGATCACCTCTATAATAATCATCTGTCCAGTTCGCCCCTTTGTGGGTGTGGAGAGCGTGAAACGACTGATTGCTATTTCTTTAACTGCCAGTTGTTCACGTACATCAGAAATGAAATGCTTGAAACCCTACCATACACTCTTGACACATATACTCTTCTATACGGAAGTACCTATTATCCCCCTGAAGTCAATGAGACAATATTAAAATGCGTCCACGCATATATTGGGGCAACAAGTAGATTTTAATGTGACGTTGCTTGAATGGTGGTTATCACACTAGCAAGTTACCGAAGGGACCCACAAGTTTTTGTTTGTTTTGCTTTATTTTTTAACAACCGCTGTACATATCATACATTCAAACCCCATCCACGCCCCTCTCCAATTCGGTCAATCACGATCCGTCCCTCTTGTCTTTTCAAGTACCTCAAGTAACATGGGTAACTCTATGATGACAAATGTCCAAATAGGTTACCCAAATACCTTTCGTCTATTTACAACTCGCGGGTCCAGAGATCCATGATTCTCATCCTACGGCAGGATGACAGTGCAACCAGGATATTGTGCAGGTCGGTTGACCAGGCTACAACTAGTGTTTCTACCAAGATTAATTAAAGTTACCAGCATCGGACGCTTTCCACGTGGGAATAGTTGTTAGATTATACGTGGAACCATTCCAAACAATCTGGGCTTCTCCTTCTTTATACCTCCACCCTACATTCCTTTCCTCACACTCTCTCATTTCATTATATCTCTTACTCTTTTCTGTTATGTTCAACCTATCATTGGATAGAAGACAGCCCAGGCTTCAACAGCCATGAATTCTGTCTGTAAATGTCAAATAACGAAGAAATGGATAGAAGATTCACCCATCAGTAAAAAATATAACTTGTTTTCTTCAAATACAATAAAAAATAATACATGTAGTGGACATAAGTGAATATTCTCCAAAATTGTGCTTACTTGTGCTATGTATTATAATTGCTTCATTACTTGTTTTTGTTATATTTTTATGATAACGTTCAATAAATATAAAAAATGCCGCTCAGGATCACCGATCCAATGTCGAGTTGTGACAACAGTTCCTCGCACCAAGGCCAACACACCTATGAAGTTTCATGACTCTAGGTTGAACCACTATCAAGTTCTCATCCAGAAACCAATTGTTGCGATATACTATGTTCAAGGTCACTGTGACCTTGACCTTTGACCTGGTGAGTCCAACATCAATAGGGTTCTTCCTCGCACCAAGGCCAACACGCCTGTAAAGTTTCATGACTCTAGGTTGAACCACTATCAAGTTATCATCCGGAAACCAACTATTGCGATATACTATGTTCAAGGTCACTGTGACCTTGACCTTTGACCTGGTGAGTCCAACATCAATAGGGTTCTTCCTCGCACCAAGGCCAACACACCTATGAAGTTTCATGACTCTAGGTTGAACCACTATCAAGTTATCATCCGGAAACCAATTGTTGCGATATACTATGTTAAAGTTCACTGTGACCTTGACCTTTGATCTGGTGAGTCCAAGATCAATAGAGTTCTTCCTCGCACCAAGGCCAACCCACCTATGAAGTTTCATGAATGTAGGTTGAACTACTATCAAGTTATCATCCGGAAAGGAATTGTTGCGATTTACTATGTTCAAGGTCACGTTGACCTTGACCTTTGACGTAGCGAGTCCAAAATCAATAGGGTTCTTCCCCTCACCAAGGCCAATCCACCTATGAAGTTTCATGAATGTGAGTTGAACCATTATCAAGTTATCATCCGGAAACCAATTGTTTAAGATTTACTAAGTTCAAGGTCACTGTGACCTTGACCTTCGACGTAGCATGTCCAAAATCAATAGGGTTCTTCTTCCCACCAAGACCAACCTACGTATGAAGTTTAATGAATGTGAGTTGAACCACTATCAAGTTATCATCCGGAAACCAATTGTTTACGCCCGCCCATCCGCCCGCCCGCCCGCCATTCACCAAACTATAAGTCGAGTTTGACTTCGTCACAACTCGACTAAAAATGGAAATGGTTTTTCTTCATTCCTAAATCACTTCCCCCTCTCCAACTCTTCCAGAGAAAACAAGAAAAAAAAATGTCAAAAAGTACCCTCAAATATATTTTGGCCGAAACGTCCACCCTGTCCAATATTTCTGGCCGAAATGTCCGTGGCCGAAACGTCCTAGGCCAAAACGTCCGGGCCGAAACGTCCGTGGCCGAAATGTCCTACATTCATTTTGGAATGGCATGATTCATAAAATGTAAAAGTAATGGTAGTTTTGTTCACTGATCAAACAGGCTACCAGTACAGTTAATTATAACACTCGCTAAGATTGGACACATCCATCGCAGCGTCTATATGATGTTCGAATTAGAGATGGATAGATACAATAACGAGAATATCTATTGTGAACAGTAGATAGTTGCCGAGACAATTTCCCCAGTGAGACTGCAAATGTGATTTTCTATCAGGCATTAAAGATAAAATAATAAGGATTAAAATCAAGGTATTACAACCATCTTTGGAATGTTAAAAAATTTATAGTAATTTATATATTTTTTATACTTACCAATGACCCAGACATAGCTGGTGCTAACTCTTAAAATATAGGGCCAAACACAAATTTTGCCCCCCAATCCCCAAAATTTGCATCTAAAACTAAAGAAAACATGTCCTGAAAGGCCCTCCACACTTCGCCCCTACTGCGCATGCGCAGTGTCAAGGACGTTCCGAAATTGGCGCCATTTATCATTCTAATAACCAGTGCCGGGTAAGCGCTATGTACTCAGCGGGGAGGCAAGAGTTCCCAACTCCTGGGAGGGCCATCCCCGTCTGGGTCATTGGTAAGTATAAAAAATATATAAATTACTATAAATTTTTTAACATTTTTATACTGTACCAATGACCCAGACATAGCTGAATAGTAAAAAGGCTGGAGGGCCAAGGACATAGAGCAAAATGGAATACGCTCAATAAAATAAAATAGAGTCATCCCCTGTAGGGGAAAGAAGTAATAGGCCTTACATGTATCTTTCTTATTTATGATAAATTAGAAAGATACAACACCTTCCAAAAATTGAGCTTCATACATCCATGTACTCTATTAATATCCAATAATCCTTATACTAATAATTTTTAAAGTAAGCCAATAATAAAGTAAGTCTAGAGAATAGAGACTCTTATACTCCTAAAAGTGTGTGAGAATTGCATAATCATGTCCGTTGACATATGCAATATTCAAAAGCTATACTTTAAAAACTAAGACTTGAATGAATTTTATAACTTAAACTTCTCACTAAACAACCATCTCAATAACAGCTCAGAATTACTAACTCCGGAGGAGGTATCCCCTTGTTTTCATAGTAAAAAACAGGTGACCCAAGGGAACACCCTCCCCCCCCCCTTTTTCTTGCCCTGGGTCAAATAGCCCAGAGCGAAGAGGGCAGCCGAACGGAGACACTGCCGAAACAGACAGCCTACCTAGCTATAGTAGCAACTGTTAAGTGAATGACATTCTGAGCAGTAGAGAATAGACCTAACAATAGAGGCCTCCAGAAATGGACTCGATATTTCTGAGATAAAATTCATGAATGGATGGCTGAGCGCAATGAGCAGCCTTCAAAAATCTATAATAGCAACACTATTAATGTAAGCCCAAGAAGTAGAAGAACTCTTACTTCATGAGCCGAAATCTTAAGAACAACTGCTAAGTCAATGATATACCATAAGCAGTACGCTAGTTAATAGAATCCATTAACAATAAAATGGAGCGTAACGTCCTTCTACTAGACATCAAAGACAGAAGAAGCTTACGCCCTTGTAATAAACAGATATCTGTTTATAAATACATAAACTGTACCCGGAAAGAGTAAAGGCCTATGCCCATACGAAGACGGAAGGACCTTAAAATAATAGGTTCCGGATAATAGGAGCCTAACTCTTATGCAACAATCCAACCTAAATAGTAACGGAAGTATTGATTCCGAAACTATGAAAGTGAAAATCATCCATCGATAGTGCATGAAACTCACTGACTCTACAGTAAAAGAGAAACCAACAGGATTACTGTCTAAAAGGTCAGAATTTGAAAACTACTGTTTCCAGAGGCTCAAATGATTACTTAGCTAAATAAGAACCGAAGTTAAAATCCGTATAGGAATTTAATCTAAAGATTCTAAGTCTATTTATCAAAAAGTTACTAACTGACTTAGATAAAGAGACAAAAGACTCAAATGTAAACTATCGTAGAGTGCATAGGTATGAGGTAACATAAACCTATAACCTAAATAACAACAGGCTGCAGTAGATCTTGTGAAACAAGTATACTAAAAAATAGCAATGAGTAGTATGGAGGGATCAACCATATGAACATAATGATCCCTACACCACGACGGAAGAGCCTCCACTTTAGTCGCATAGAATAGCGAAGAGGATCTCCTATAGTAAGAAATCGCGTCCAAAGCTCGTCCAGTACAGTGCTTACAATGCAATATGGACCACACAACGGAATACATGAAGGTTGCGACCTTGCTGGTTGTGATAAAGATGGCACGATTTACCCAGTGAAAAAAGATCCTCACATAGAGGAAGATTTCACGTTAAGATCCACAGTAGACAAGAGAGTACTCATGATCTCTGTGAAGATAGAGATGCTATCAACAGAAATGTATTGTGGTTGTTTATCTTAGCAATACCTGCTAAAACAACAGCGCCGGAGGATACGCGTATCCTATCATTCCGTCCTATAGATCAATAGAGCGTTAACAGTATTAGCTCAGAGATCTGGACAAGCCAACACATACGTCTGCAATTGATTAGCAAGCTGTGTCATAAATAAAACATCATTGGGCGCTCCCATAGATAGCAAATCTGATTAAATACTTGTTTGTTGAGAGTCCATTCTGACAGCAACAAGCGACCCGTAAGAGAACGGGAGTGCAATAAAACAATCAGACGACCCAGAATATGACGGACCAAAACTGAACTTGGTGTAGTATAACCAACAGACGGATTCTTTCCATTAAATTGAATAACGGAAACGAAAGAGTGCCTCCCTGGTTCCGGAGATACGCCACTACTGTCGAATTAAAGGACAGGAATTTGGGCATGCGTTTCTGAATAATGTTCATGCAATGACATAAAGCAAGCCTAAAAAACATTATTCCGCGGAAGTTAAACTGATAGTTAAAAGACTGCGGAACCCAAAGACCCTGGCACTTCGAATCCGTAGGGATCAGTATATATCCCAATCTGTTTGACTGGCAACCGTCATAACAGCCACACTCGGGTCCGGCAACTGCGGCGGCACTCTCTGAGTCAACCACCGAATGTTTGCCCCAGTCTGAATCTCTTGTAACACTAGATAGACAAGAGAATGTATAAATCAAGCAATTCATGGATTGCCGGAAAGTTGCCGTCGAAGAGAAGCTCCTCCGAGAACGAAGCGACTCTGAGAGAGTTCTTAACCTACTATCCACACGTGGATGTAGCTAGGGCTGCATCACGTCTAACCAACTCCAATCAGCCACTGAAGGGCGGAGTTATACGTGAACAAACTACTGCCCTCAAAAGAAATTACATTGAGAATAATATCCCGTAAATCTTTTCTTGAAGACGTAATGATAACGCCTCAGTAAGGCGGATTACGTATAATAAAGCGTCTAAGTTAAGTCTACTATACATAATGTCGTTCCCAACATTGAAATTGGAAAAGACATAACGGTGAAAAGAATATATGCAGTCTTTAATCACACCGTCTAGACGCATATGAACTCTCGGTATGCCCTGCTCTGCCAAAATAAACTATATGTAAAAAAGATAAAATGGCAGAAATGAGCCACGCGGACAAGAAACTAAACTATCATGCTTAGTAGCAGGCTTGTATATATATAAATATATAGCGTCGAAAAATAAAACACATGTTGTAATGACAATATTGGACTGCGTCGGTAAGTCAGGGACAAAGTCCCTGTACCGATCGAAAAATCTGAGTCCAATGACGCTATAAGTCTCTTATCCAAGATCGCAGCAATGAAGTCCGAAAAATAATCACTGGAAAAAATGCCAGAAGATATGAAAGGCATCTTCCGATACTACTAAAGGGAAAACTCGAAATCTTTCGAATCCCTTTCGCCATCCTGTCAGACCCTATAAAGCGTTCGGTCGTCCGTAGCTTGATGCAACCGCGGACCGCACCGACCCAGCGCCGTCGGATAATTCCTGATTCGACCGAGAAACCGTCAATTGCTGGGATGCTGCGAAACAACTGTGCTAACTCGGATAGCACGTCCGTGACTGAGGCCTGAGGAGCAGCGGTCTTACGATGCATTGCCGCAGGAAGCTCCGAGATCGTTACCCCGTGCATACTTCCAATATGCGAGCGAACGGAGTGTATAAGCCTCGTGTCCCTTGGCTACCGGATGGCGCGACCTATTCGCTGTGGAATCACTGAATGCCAAAACTGATCGGATACTCGAGGTCACGTAGCCAATGTGCGGTCGTGTGCCCTGCTGTGAGGATGAGGAAGCATTAAAGACAGTCTCTCGGACTGTCAATATAACGGAGCGTCCCGAGCAACGGACATATGCTCCGAATGTAAAATATCTGAACCACAACATGCGGTCCCCTATGTTGTCGGCTTCCTCCGATCTGTCCTCAATCTGCCGTCACTGGGTGAGTACTAAAGTAATTAAAGTGCTCGCATCACCCAAATCTCCTTCCTAGACCGCAACGGACGAACCCGGCAGCCGAACCATTCGATGAATGTACGCTACACCGGGTGAGCTAGCGAATGTTACTCCGTAAGCGATAGACATATTCCATGAGCACTTATTGCCGCTAACTCTTCATTAACTATGACGACAGAGGCACACTTTTGAAAGACATCTCCATAACTCTTCGAACAAGAAAATAGAAATGCTTGGATAGCAAGCATAAAATAATAAAATATGTAGCGTCGTTCAATAATTCGAAAGTTTGTGTGACATTATTGGACTATGTCGGAACTGAGGGACGATGTCCCTGAACCGAACCAAAAATTTCTAAGTCCACCGACGCTATCAGTTTCTTATCCGGCATCGCAGCATATGTTGTTCCGAAAGGGAAAGCTTGAAATCCACCGAATCCCTTTCGGTATCCCATCGGACCGGATGAAACTTTCGGACGTCCGTACCCGCTTCCGACCCAGCATCGTCGGATAAAATATATGCGACAGATTCAGTTGATGCTGGGATGCTGCAATAAACTGTGCTATTAAGGAAAGCACATCCGTTCCCGAGGCCTGTGCAGTAGCGGACTTACGATGCATTGCCGCTGGAAGCTCCGTGTACGTTGACTCCCGCACACTTCCTATGCGAACGTCCGGAGTCTGCAGGCCTCGAGGCCCCGGCTACCGACCCAGCGCTGTCGGATAATTCTCGATCCGACACCGTTTCTGTCGGCTGCTGGGATGCTGCGATAAGCTGTGCTATGTGCACAAGAATGTCCGGCGTCGAGACCTGCGGAGGCGCAGTCTATCGCTGCTTCGCCGAGGGCAGCTCCGCATCAGATGGCTCCCGCATACTTTTCCTATGCGAACGTCCGGAGTCCATCGGTCTCGAATCCCTGGCTGCCAGATGGTGTGACCTGGTCGCCGAAGAATCCTTGATCGGCGAAGCTGGTAATATATCGGCGGTCACGCAGCCAAGGTGCGGTCGTGTGCGCTGACGAGAAGAGGAAGCCTTAGCAGTCTCAGCGGACTGCCTATACAACGGAGCGTCCCGAGCGACAGACGTATGCTCCGCTAACTACACATTTGTACCACAACATCTGGGGCCAGATGTTGTTGAACGAGAGAGGGGCCTCTCTCGCTTGCCGTCCGGATGGACCGGAACGAGCTATGAACCGGACTAAAAGGCTTCCTCCGTTCTCCCTCCGATCCGCCGTCACTGGGTGTGCATTAAGTTAATTTTATAGTGCTCGCATCACCCCAAAATTCCTTCTAGACCGCAACGGACGAACCCGGCTGCCGAACCATTCGGTGAATGGACGCTACACCGGGCGAGCTAGCGGACGTCAAAGGCCGTCGAACCTACTAGGGTCCTCTTAGGCAATTGGCGTATTACATGAGCACTTTTCCGCTAGCCCTTCATTAATTGTGACGACGGAGGCACACTGTTGGAAGACATCACAGATACATCACCCTAATCTTGATCGTCTGAAATAGAAATTGATAAAGTAGAGTGACCCTGCGGGGAAAGGACCGGAGTGTCCAAATCCCCAACAACATACCGTGACATACGCTTCCCATATTGTCATCGAAATCATACGATACAGAACAGGAGTTAATGCGAGTACACTGACCACATATAGAATGATAATAAGGTCAGAGGAAGACTTCCTCTTAAAGCAATTGATCAATATCCTTTCAATTTGAAAAGAAAACAAGTCCTGGTACTCGCACTAACCCCTGGCAATCAAAATACATAATAATAATATGATCCATTAATATAGAAAAAATAATTGAAATCAAAATATTTTGAAAAAATATTTTTTCAGAACAGCCCAAGTTTCTGAAAAGTAACGTTGAGCCCCAATGGATCCCAAGCCTAAGTGTGGACAAAAATTTTAAAAATATTTTAAACAATTTTTTCAACACTTACGAACAATAATAATGTATCTAGTTATGATAAAAATAACATAAAGATATTATTATTTAGAAATCCCCCCCTCACACAGAGGGCTGTTGTAAATGTAAACAATGAGTGTAAAAACACTAAAATAAGACTCCAGGCACCCAGGCCCGAAATCAGTTACCAAAAATACACCATCTGATGCAAAACAGAGACTTCCAGGGAAGAAACTGCAGAACATCAGATGGTAGATGCAGAACACAACGCCTAACCACCCGTAGGTGAAGACGTAAATATGGGGAAAGAACAGAATTCATTCTGTTATACAGCTAAAACTCCCAAGAAATTTTAGTAATAATAATTACAGAAACTATGCCAAAAGCATGGGAGAATAGCAAGGGGGAACTTAAAGGACAGGGAGAGAGGAAAAACACTTGAAAAACAGTGTAACTAAATAATCAGAATGACAACAAAATGGCTGCTGCCTTGAAAATAGGTAACTTAACATAATTTCATTAAAAAATTTTAAGTTACAGCCCTGATAAAATTCTGTCACACATTCTTTTCCTCTCCTCCTTTTCTATCCTCCTTAGAATCACCATTTCACTAATATTTATGTGTCTGGCATCATTTAAACTGAGATTTAAAAGCACAAAGATCAGTCAGATGTTAACTGATGAAGGGCCAAACTTAGAATGATAAATGGCGCCAATTTCGGAACGTCCTTGACACTGCACATGTGCAGTAGGGGCGAAGTGTGGAGGGCCTTTCAGGACATGTTTTCTTTAGTTTTAGATGCAAATTTTGGGGATTGGGGGGCAAAATTTGTGTTTGGCCCTATATTTTAAGAGTTAGCACCAGCTATGTCTGGGTCATTGGTACAGTATAAAAATATGCTTTATATATGATACAGCGTATACTTTCACGTTTATTTGGTGTTTTTAAAACTTGTCCACTTGCGGTCTCTTTTTTTTTGTCCCTTCTTCTTAAAATTTAGACCTCCAGTCGGAAAACACACTGCACATTTAATATCAACGAAATTTCAAGACTTAAAATCAAAATATTGGCACCAAACATATGATATGTATTGAATATACCACAACTCACCGGATAGCTTTTATTTGGAGTTTTTAGGATTAATAGTTTCCTTGTGGTCTCTTTGTCCCTGGTTGTGAAAATACATTTAAAGTGAAATTTTAGGGGTTAAGATTGAAATATCGATATGAAAGTTCGGATATGTATTGACTGTACCCATGTTCACCAGATAGCATTTATCTGGAGTTTTTAGGACCATAGGTTACTTGCGGTCTCTTTTTCCCTAGTTGTGGAAAAGAGAGACCATAAGTCAGATAAAGCGCTACACATTAAAAATGGAATTTTAGCTGATAGCTTTAAAATTTCGACCCCAGACTTTATACATGTATTGAATATACCACAACTTACCAGATAACGCTTATTTGGTATTTGTACGATTAGTAGTTTACTTGCGGTCTCTTTGTCCCTGATTGTGAAAATTGAGACCGCAAACCAGAAGTTGAGCTATACATAAAAAGTGAAATTTTAGGGGTTAAGATTACAGTATCGATATGAAAGTTCAGATATGTATAGACTATACCCAAATTCACCAGATAGCGTTTATTTGGTGTTTTTACGATTAGTAGTTTACTTGTGGTCTCTTTGTCCCTGATTGTGAAAATTGAGACCACAAATCAGAAGTCAGCTTTACATTAAAAGTGGCATTTTATGGGTTAAGTTTCAAGTATCGATATGAAAGTTTGGATATGTATTGAATATGCCCAAATTCACCAGATAGCATTTATTTGGTGTTTTTAGGACCAGTAGATTACTTGCAGTCTCTTTGTCCCAAGTTGCGGAAAAGTGAGACCACAAGTCTGATAGGGCGCTATACATTAAAAGTGAAATTTTATGGGTTAACGTTAAAATATGGGTACCAAACTTCGAATATATATTGTGTACACCGTATATGATCAGATAGCGTTTATTTTGAGGCTCTACCCCCTATACTTTGCCGGCTGTCTCTTGCGGTCTCATTTTCCACATGCAGCCTCATTTTAGTACTACCCCACTGAGCTGTGATAAATTATTTAGGTTTAAAAAAAAAGTAACTTGCAAACTTGATTAATTGAAAATTAAGGATGATACTACCTTTTCAGTTGATGAAGATGATGCTTGAGTTCATTTGATGAATGATGAAATAAGTTAAGTAGTGGATTTGCCAATAGAGAAGAGTGAGGAAAAACTTAATAAGCTCATTACATGTACATTGCATTAAACATCTGAGTCCTGTTAATCAAGGGTAATTACGATCAGCCAGTCTACAAATAGATTCTGTCAATCATTGACTGCAATGGAACTATTTCAGTGTCCATGGTAATAAACAAGCTGGATGTCCGTGTTGAGATGAGTGAGGAAATGTTAATTATTTATACAAGAGGGAAAACTGGAATTGTTGAGAGTATTGTAACATAACACAAACCAGTAATTTACATTAATTAATTAAGCCCACTTGTAGAAAAAAAGTTTTATTTCCAACACAAGACGTTCATTAATTGGCCGCTCCCCTCAACAGAGGAGGCCTTCATTCCCCATGTCCCACATGTGTCATCCCAACCCAACTGTCCCTTCTAATCTCCCTACTCGTTTTATAATATTTCTGACTGGCACTTTCTTCATTTCCCTCCCCCCATCTATAATATTACTATTAATGCTCCACAAGTAAAAGTCGTGTAACATATCAGGCTGTCATTGAATATAAGAGCCAAGCAAGCCGGGCTGTCATTTAATATAAGAGCCAAGCAAGCCTATAATGGCCCAATGTGTCTAAATGTGAATAATGATGTTACATTGATTTAATTCTGAAACTTACGCTATAAAAATTCTGAACTCAGACGGCAACGTATTTACTCTACTGAAAATGAAAGTGTCAATGACACTGTAGCTCAACTTGTCAAGACGTGTACATGTATAGTATGTGACACAGCAATGACAAACATCTAGGTTATGACCTGATAACAAAGGTACATATAAAGTATTGTAACGGTCTGTACATAAATACTGAGCGCAGCCTGTAACAAATGTACAGGTAAAGTATTGTAAAGGTGGGTGACAGTCAGATGCTAAACTAGAAAAGAAATCTTTGAGTCCCAGAGTGGGTCTGACTGAACCCCAAAATATTTCTCATAGCACAGTGATAACAAAGGCACCCCAAAACACACTCATTCCTGTCCCAAGGTGAAAACAAAGGTACCCAAAAAGTTTTGTGAAGATCAGTTCATAAATACGAGCTGTATAGAAGTTGTGACAAAAAATTGATTGGACCTAATTTCGGTACAAAATGGCCACTGGCAGCCATCTTGAAGTTTGGACCGCACTCAGAAACACTCGCTCTCATCCCAAGGTGATAACAAAGGTACCCAAGAAGTTCCGTGAAGATCGGTTGATAAATACAGCCTCTAGCCGAGCCGTATTGGCATGTGCACTAACAGTGTATAAGTAGCACTAAATAAATCAAAATTCATCTAATTTGCATAATTTCTGCACAAGAAAAAAACATGTACTGTATGTGATGTATTCCATTTTACTAAACATTCATACAAAAACTTATTAAATCAGAACTTTCATACAGAAGTTCTGTACAAAAGACTAATTTTGGTACAAAATGGCTGCTGGTGGCCATCTTGAATTTCGTACCACAGCTAAAAACACCCGTTCTCATCCCACAAAATTTTTTTCAAATCAGCGCTTTCATATGGAAGTTCTGTGCAAAAATCTGATTGCACCTAATTTTTACAAAATGGCTGCCATCGGCCATCTTGAATTTCGGACCGCACCCAAAAACACTCGTTCTCGTCCCACGGTGATACCAAAGGTACCCAAGAAGTTTCGTAAAGATCGGTTTATAAATACGGCCTCTAGCCCGAGCCGTATTGGCATTTGCACTTACGGTGCTGAAAGTAACACTAAATACATCAAAGTTAGTCTAATTTGCATAATTTACGTATGAGAAAAAAACTTGTATTATATGTGATGTATCCCATGGTACTAAACATTCATACAAAAAATTATTCAAATCAGCACTTTCATATGAAAGTTCTGCGCAAAAATCTGATTTCACCAAAGTCTGTACAAAATGGCCGCCAGTGGCCAACTTGAATTTCGGATTGGACCCCAAAACACTCATTCTCATCCCACGGTCATAACAAAGGTACCGATGAAGTTTCGTAAAGATCGGTTCATAAATACGGCCTCTAGCCCGAGCTGTATTGAATTGTTGACAGACGACTGGCCATGGCATAAGCTCAAATTTGGCTTCACCAAAGTTGAGCTAAAAATCCAACCTCCACCCCTGCTTTCAATAAGATTCATTCATATAATGAGGCCTAGGCCTATATCGGCCATAAACTTAATTAACTATAGGCAAACAGATACCGCCCCATCCCCACCCCCATTTTGTTAATTATTGTTAAACTTCTCTCAAAAGTATTATGGATTGTGACTCCACACTGGAACGAACCTTTGTCAATGAGTGTCAGCCTATGTTTCCAGGGCAAAAAAAAAAAATTCATGTACATGTGTATTTTGTAAATTTGTTCAGGCCGGACATACAAGTGAGTGTACCATACAAAGTCTTCCATTTACACATATGTAAGGAAAGTGTTCAACAACTATAAACAATAAATAAACAACCAGAAAAATGAAAGTGTCAATGACACTGTAGCTCAACTTGTCAAGACAAAGACTGTAGACATGTACATGTATAGTATGTGACACAGCAATGACAAACATCTAGGTAATGACCTGATAACAAAGGTACATATAAAGTATTGTAACGGTCTGTACATAAATACTGAGCATTGCCTGTAACAAATGTATAGGTAAAGTATTGTAAAGGTGGGTGACAGTCAGATGCTAAACCAGAAAAAATCTTTGAGACCCACAGTGGGTCTGACTGAACCCCAAAATATTTGTTCTCATAGCACAGTGATAACAAAGGCACCCCAAAACACACTCATTCCTGTCCCAAGGTGAAAACAAAGGTACCCAAGAAGTTTTGTGAAGATCAGTTCACAAATATGAGCTGTGTAGAAGTTGTGACGAAAAACTGATTGGACCTAATTTCGGTACAAAATGGCCACTGGCAGCCATCTTGAATTTTGGACCGCGCCCAGAAACACTTGTTCTCGTCCCAAGGTGATAACAAAGGTACCCAAGAAGTTTTGTGAAGATCGGTTCATAAATACAGCCTCTAGCCTGAGCCGTATTGACATGTGCACTTACAGAGTATAAGTAGCACTGAATAAACCCAAGTTCATCTAATTTGCATAATTTCTGCACGAGAAAAAAACCCGTACTATATGTGATGTATTCCATGTTACTAAACATTCATACAAAAATTTATTCAAATCAGAACTTTCATACAGAAGTTCTGTACAAAAGACTGATTGCACTAATTTTGGTACAAAATGGCTGCTGGTGGCCATCTTGAAATTCAGACCACACCCAAAAACACTCGTTCTCATCCCACAGTAATAACAAAGGTACCCAAGAAGTTTCGTAAAGATCGGTTCATAAATACAGCATCTAGCCTGAGCCGTATAGAAGTTGTGTACAAAAAACTGATTAGACCTAATTTCGATACAAAATGGCCACTGGCAGCCATCTTGAATTTTGGACCGCACCCAGAAACACTCGTTCTCGTCCCAAGGTGATAACAAAGGTACCCAAGACGTTTCGTGAAGATCGGTTCATAAATACAGACTCTAGCCCGAGCCGTATTGACATGTGTACTTACTGTGTGTAAGCAGCACTGAAATAATCAAAGTTCATCTAATTTGCATAATTTCTGCATGAGAAAAAACCCCGTATTATATGTGATGTATCCCATGGTACTAAACATTCACACAAAAAATTATTCAAATCAGCGCTTTCATATGGAAGTTCTGTGCAAAAATCTGATTGCACCAAATTTCGTACAAAATGGCTGCCATCGGCCATCTTGAATTTAGGACCGGACCCCAAAACACTCGTTCTCGTCCCACGGTGATTTAACAAAGGTACCCAAGAAGTTACGTAAAGATCGGTTCATAAATACGGCCTCTAGCCCGAGCCGTATTGGCATTTGCACTTACAGTGCTGAAAGTAACACCAAAAAACATCAAAGTTAGTCTAATTTGCATAATTTACACACAAGAAAAAAACCCGTATTATATGTGATGTATCCCATGGTACTAAACATTCATACAAAAAATTATTCAAATCAGAACTTTCATATGGAAGTTCTGTACAAAAAACAGATTTCTGCATCGTCGGTCCAAAATGGCAGCTGGCAGCCATCTTGAATTTCGGACCGCACCCAAAAACACTTGTTCTCGTCCCACAGTCATAACAAAGATACCCAAGAAGTTTCGTAAAGATCGGTTCATAAATACGACCTCTAGCCCGAGCCGTATCCAATTGTTGACGGACAGACGGACGACGGGCCATGGCATGAGCTCAAATTTGGCTTCGCCAAAGTTGAGCTAAAAATCGTGTTGAACAGTGTGTTGGGGGGAGGGGGGTACGAAACCTGGTGAGGTCGTGCCCACTTCCAGCACCCCGACCCCCTCCATGTCCGCATCACTGCTGTGATCCAGAAGTTATTAAGCAAGAATTAAGGAAGAAAAATACATTTTGAAAAAGCCATTTCGTCGACCACTTGTGTGGTTCTGGTGAGTGGTGTAATTGTTTGTTTGCCTGCCTGTACAAAAATACGCTTTTTATCCCTAAAGCAAAAAATCAGACGGTCACCAACCAGACAATAGTCTATCAGTGTTTGTACGCCCACTCACTGAAATCGGATACAAAAAAATTCCGATTTCTATGCGCCCAATCACAAGAAAGACGTTTCTTTGTGGTTATTCGACATTCTGATGATCGCATACACTTTGAGCTGAATAGTTAGTTAAAGGAAGGTGTATATCCATAGGACAGAGAAAAAGGAAAATTACAACTTTTTATTCAGCAATAACTTTGAGTAGCTTGTATTTTTTCACCAGTGCAAAGTGTCACAGTCATGTTTTGTCGAAAACGTGCACGAAAATCCCGACATTTTGCTGTTTGGTGCAAGGAATGCGAGTAAGGCGGACTTTTACCAGTTCGGCCCAAGTGATTTCGGCCCCGAAAAGTGAGTTCGATTCACGAAAGTGAGTTCGGACAGGGTGAATTCAGCCCAGTAAAAAGTGAGTTCGGCCCCATTGAGGTAAGTTCGGACCATATTATTGGTAGAAGAAAAGAATAATACTGACAAACAAACTGTTTATTTTTGATCAATAATGAATAAAATAAACGAACCATATACAACTGATTATATACAAACAAACAATGAGAAACAACACTCACATACAAATAAGGTGAGAAGGAATTCTAAACGATGGCATCTGTGGTGAGTTTGTTGAGCTACTATTGTATGTATTTCCAGGTTGATTCTCTAATATCGCAGTGCTTTCCAATCTGGAACCAGTTGATACTATACTAGTGTGTATTTCGAAATTACCAACATCATTATCTGGATTATGTGCAGACTCTTCTTGAACACTAGAACAAACATCACATTTCCAGTTGATTGTAGTATTGCCTTTACAAGCTTGATGCTGAGGACGAATCAAATGGTTTTGCGCGCCGAAGGCGCGCAGGGACGATTTGGGGAGCAAGCCTCTTTCAACCCTCATTAGTTGTAGAATTTTGAAGTGTCAGACCGTGCTAAAGGAGGAGAAGTTGTGGGTTGTTAGCGGCGCTTGTGTCTTTTCTGCTTCTTTTTCAGAGGTGGAGGTTTGGAAGGAGAGGCAGAGGTAGTTGGTGTTATTGGTGGGCTGCCTGATGGTGGTTTTGTAGGGTCTGGTCCTAGCCGAGCCTGGAGTGGTTGTGGGTGATTGCTGAGTCTTTTGTTGTTGTAGGTTTCTGGCGTCTATTAGTTTATTGGCTTCTTCGATTTGTTGGAAGAGTAGTTGGTACTTCCTGTCCATCTCTTGCCTGTGAAGGTCCCCTTGTATTTTGTTTTCCCGTAAGCTGTTCTCCAGCCTGTCGTCCGCGTCCTGGCATTCTGGTTTAGAAGGAAGAGGCGAGTGGGGATCAGGAAGAAGCGAGAAGGCAGCTTCCATTTCCACCTCAGTCTCCACAGACTCTTCCACATCCGACAATACCGACTGGGAAGCCGGCATTTGGATGGGACTGTCTGTGGGAGTGGGAGGGGAAGTGGTGGCCGCCTCTGGCTCTTTCTTTTCCTCACCGTTCTCTTTCTTCATCTCCAAGAATGCCTCCAAGCGTCGGGAATCCCCCCGCTTGGTGGACGGGTTCTTCTTTCTTCTCTTTCTCTTTTCAGGGCCTCCTGACCTACTCGGGTGAGGACCAGTGTGAGAGGGGATCCTCACATCAAAGGTACTACCTCTCCCCGAAGAGGGTGGTAATTCTTTCTCTTCTTCAACCTTGAATTCAAGGTTCAGATGAACGCTCTTGCCTATCTCCTGGATAGTCCAGGTGATAGGGCAAGAGACGCCCAGAGCTGCTATCGTTCTCTTCAATCGCGCTGGTAGTTCCAGTGTTTCCATAATTAAGATTGTAATTAGGGTGCTCTTCAAACCTTGTTCAAGCTTCACGGTAATCAGCCCATGATATTCCCGTACCGCAAGTACGGTGCTGCCATTCACTACATCCAGGGCACCGCAATGACTCCTGTCGGGGCCAAACCAACGAACTACATTTGATACAGTTATTATCAATATCCATTTTGGAACTGATGCGCATGAATGAATGAAAAGCTTCTGTGCGCCGAAGGCGCATAGGGACGATAAGGGATTGAAATCCTTTGCGATCCTAATAACTTTATTTGCTTTATAGCTTTATTTGCTTATAAATCCACGAGAGTCGGAGCGAGAGCCAATGATCTTATTAAGTTTGAGTGTGCGACTGGCAGTAGGATAGTGGTTTGAGATCCCAGAGAACCTCGAGCTGCCGGGAAAATGGCGAGGAATTTGCATCATTACAAGAGTTCTGCTCCATGTTTGCTAAGAGAAGTGGGCAGATTTATGGTAATACTGAAACCGCAGTTTGGTAGTTATTTTAGAAAAAGGAAAAGAATCCCAAACAGTCGCTAGTTTGGGAGCAGCCCCAGCATATTATCCTTAACGGTTACAAAAAGGAAAAAATCCACCAATATGTGTTTTTGAAAGCTGGGAGTCATCTATCAGCCTATAAGGGAGGGTGGATGCTGGGTATTGGCCATCTGGTCTGCCTTCGGGGGAACAGATGACGGGGTGATTGGAGGGAGAAAAAAGGAAAACAAAAAAACCAAAAAAAAAACACACACACACATCCTCTCACAGACACACACCTGAAAGCCCTTAAAAGGGCTGTTAAATCTTTATTCAAATGTTTATTTATATAAAATGTACACTAGTCCCCAGCCAGACAAGCTTGTCAATCCTTGCCTGGTGTTTGGTGGCTTCCTGTGTCTGTTAACAGAAGGGTAGGTTGCACCAATTCTTCCTAAGCTTTGTCTACCATTTCCATTCGTCTTCTTGATAAGAGTGGTGCAAGAAAATTTGAGAATGTTCAATTAGGAACGTTATAGGTAGAGAGAAAGATAGGTATCCGCTATTGTATATTGTGACTGTTCTGTGATTGTTGCTATGGATGGGATGAGGGGTGGGTTTCTTCGGAGCCCACTCCCCACACGCAGAGTTGCGAGGTAATCCTCACAGACTCAACCCTAAAGATTTCAATGAGTAGCGAGGCAATCCTCACTGACTCCACGCAGTTTAATTCTATTGAGTAATTTTAATTTACTGTGGCTTATTTTGTTTTTCTGTTGAGGGTTCGATGTTCGTTCAGCTTCACCATTGATTCTCTATCCTGGATGTGCAATGAATGAATGAAAGGTTTTAGCGCGCCGAAGGCGCACAGGGGCGATGTGGGATTTACAAATCCCTTGCGACCCGGTTAACCTTATTTTATGATGGATTTGGATGACTCCCGGTTTTTTAAAACTAAACTGCTGGAGCTGTCTCCATTCCTTTTTTGTAACCGCTAAGGCCATATACCGGGGCCGCTACCAAACCGGCGCTGCTGTTTGATTTTCTTTTCTCCTCTTCCCTTAAATTTGCCATCGCACAACATTACATTCTGGCTCGCCACCATGGTGGGGCTTAAACCTCTACCATCGCCAAGCTGGAACCGAATAGAGCCCGCTCTCCAACAGCCTTAATGGCGTTGAGGGATTGATTATTGACAATCTATCACTCCAACGTAAACAGCCGGGAATGCTAACCACGTGCATACTCCCTCAGATTCTATTTGAGGAATAGAAAAGCTAGGCCTGTGTGATCAAAGTGAAATTAAATAAAGGTTAACCGGATCGCAAGGGATTTGTAAATCCCACATCGTCCATGCGCGCCTTCGGCGCGCTAAAACCTTTTATTCATTCATTCAGCTGTTTTTAATTTATAACTTGGCCGTATGTGGTTGGAATGGAGATTTATGACCGGGCCGAACTCACCTACACGTTGGCCAAATTTTCTTGTACATGGACAGAACTCACTTGGGCCGAAATCACCAATTGGACCGAACTCACTTGGGCCGAACTCACCAAATGGGCCGAAATCTCTGGGGCCGAACTAGTAAAAGCTCGAAAACACCTGCTTCCGGTGCAAGTACATTTCACACCTATGCAGACCGCCCGATATGCGTGGACAACCTATTTTTTTTGACGGTTCAATCAAGTTCAGTGTGAAACTGGAAAAAAAACTATATTTAAAAAAAGTTAGTAAAGAGACATCTGAACTGAAATAAGAAACTGTGCGATGGGAAACTCTACTCTGAGTGTACGCGTCATAATTAACCTATGCCGTCCATCATCTCATTCAACGTTTTGAAGACAAATTATTAACCTTTCAATAGAGTCCTGCAAATCAAGAATGTAACAAATTTGTCATAAACTCCCAATAAAAATCAACAGTGGATACAAAAGTTACACCTCACAAAGTCTATTGAACTTGCACAGGTGAAGATGATTACAATAGTTTGTTCTGTAATTAAAACCTGTGACAATAACCTTTTAATACGACAATCATGAGAGGGACCCGTACCAGTGACATAATCGAACTACTATTTGTGGGTGCGTCGTTTCACCCAATTACACCCAATTAACACCCAATTACACCCATTTAACACCCAATTAACACCCAATTACACCCATTAACATCCAATTAATATATACGTCCACTTAACTGCGAAGTTATTGTTTCTTGGGACAAATTATCGAAGCAAGACTACAGCGCGCCAGTCGAACTTGACCCATCAGTACTAACTAAGTCGGGACAGGTAGATATCGTTCAGTTAGTTTGGGAGAACCCCCCCCCCCCCCCCGCGCCTCCACTAATGTGAAATGTTTTTTGCAAATTTTGTGTATAACTAGTCCAAACCTCATGGGCCGTCGAGTAGGTCCAATATAACTTTACATCCACGGGATTATCAAACCAAATATTATATTACGGCCTGTGATGTCAAGTTTGGGCCAGTTTATATGAAATCAAAATGGTGCCACCCATAACCACTCTTTCTCTCAACTTTCGGGACCTTCGTGGAATTAGTGATAGCTCATTCCCCACCCCCACCCCTCACTACCCACCCCACCCCTCACTACCCATCCCCACCCACGCTATTTTTAACACATTTCGCCGCCCGTGCAGGAGCATTGACTCAGTAACATGACACATTAATACGTGGGACTAGACAGAGATAGTGCCGTTAGGGAGACATCGTATCAGTGTATTGGAGAAACAAGAACAACCATTTCTTTTATTAATTTATTTCATAAAATGTAAAACCTTCACAAATAACGATTTGAGCACATACAGCAGGGGCTTATTGTACAGAAAAATGACATTATTTATAGAAGCACATGTATGTAACAAATCTGTACACAAACACACATAGAAACAATAGATAGGTTCTCATCCATCTTGTGTAGGCCTATATTTAGTCCACACTAGGCCTCACAGGTCGTAATATAATTTTGTGGTTTCGATAGTAGGTAGGATGTTGGCCAACCAAACCAAAACAATACATTATATTATGGCCTGTGATGGCATTAGTTTCGACCAGTGCATATCAAATATGCCCCTCCACTGAATTGAACACCAACTCTCTATCAGCTCTCGGGACCTTATTGAAATTAGTGGGAGTGCCCATCTTGTATAGGCTTATATCTCGTCTAAACCTGGCCTCACAGGCCGTAATATACTCGTGATTTATGGCTCATAGGATGTTTGCCTACCAAATCAAAACATTATATCACGGCCTGTGAGGCCAAGTTTCGACTAGTGCATATGAAATGTGCCCATCCAACATCTCTCTCAGCCCTCGGTTCTTATTGAAGTGTCCCGCACCCCCACCCACCCATCTTGTGTAGGCCTATATTTCGTCCAAACCTGGCCTCACAATCCGTAATATAATGTTTCGGTTTGGCACATGGGATGTTTGCCAACCAAACCAAAACATTTTATATCACGGCCTGTTTGTGCCGTTACCTTCTTTCTTTTGCTCTCGGTACCTTTTTTGTCTGATTTGTTTTAATGTTTTTGGAGCTTCAAAGGCATTGTCTTAAACCATTTCGGTATATATCTTTTTGGGAGCTTTAATTTTAGCTTCCGTTCCAGGTTTTCAAGAATGCCAGGCCTTGTGTGCGAGTGCTAAACCATTTTTCGATGAGTACTTTAAGGGTGTTTCAAGAAAACAGTAACTCGCCTTCTATATTGGTCATTACCTTTCAATTTAGTGTAATAACGACGCATTAAAAAAAGGTCATCATCATTTGGCTGTGGTGGCAAGGGGGTCTTGTTGTCATTACTTTTCGAATTGTTAGGAATATAATAAACATCACCTGTTTAACTAATCTGTCTGAGTGTGCCAGTGTTAGTTAGCAGCAAATGGACATTTACAGTTGTAGCAGTTTTGTGGTCCCACCACAGTCATCAGAAAATTCAAATTTGGAGTTTGCTTTCTTTTTTTCAACATTCCATTTGTTGTCCATGACTACAAAAACATTACTCTTTTCTCCATTGGGAATATGTTTCAGGGCATCAGTGTTATTCCACTTTATGATTGTTTGAAATACCTCATCCAATGTCAAGAAACTGCCAGGGTGTGGTAACTTCTGGAGATTGGAAAAGCTATTTCTATGATGTTGTCACTTGCCGTCACTGAATTAAATCAACTGTATTTAAACACATTGGATTCTTACAGCATGCTTTATTGAATGCTATTCTACAACTGACCACAGAGTATACATAGAAGATATATCGCCAGTTTATGTATATGGGTTTCCCACGATTCTAGCACCGGATGTGAATTGCCGTCTGATGTCTGTTATTTGTCATAAGTTGACATGTATCAAGTATAATACATTACACGTCTCCCCTTTTCGAATTAAAAGTTATATACCCAAAAATTAGAAATGGGTCTACTGACTCTTTTTACTAATATGGAAGTTAACTAAACTTAATACTCTATTACTGTGTGTATTAAAAAACAGCACAGTAACATCAAAAGGGGATTATTTTGCCCCAGCACTTTGATGTTACCTGAATCCAATCAGTTACCGAATTCCATTATAACATGAATGAATAGTCCATCATAGTAACATCAAGAGGGGATTATTGTGCCCCGGCACTTTGATGTTACCCACTACACAGACACGTGACACACAAAATCATCTAAATGTTTAGGCAAGCAACGTTCACGCGCAGGCCTGACTCCAGAATCGTTTGGAAGTACTTTGTCAGAATCGTTTCCAGTTTCATTTTCGTTCGTTTCTGGTAGAACTGCTTTGTCATTTTGAGGGTTGATATTCGTCGATTTACTCGTCGTGCTATCGACATACTTCTTCACATGAGTGACATTCCTTCTGTAAGTAACTCCATCGTGTGATTTAACTGTAACCTGATTTCCGTCACGGTTTGTTACGGTATAAGGTTCATTTTCAAACTTAGAAGAAAGCTTATTTTGCTTCTCGCATTTCAATAGCACTTTATCTCCAACTTCTTAAGCTGCATTCCTTTGCGTTTCTATGATAGTCAGCGTAATCTTTTTGTTTCTGCTTTAGTTCAGAGTCCCTATCTCTAAACGCACTACTATCCTCTCCGTTTATTATGATTTTCGTGCTTTCAAAGTCAAATACTACGGGAATTTTAGTTGTCAACTGTCTTCCAAACATCAGCTCAGCTGGGCTAACTCCAGTAGTTGAATGAGGGGTTCACCGATATGCCAACAGAAAGTTATTGAGTTCCTTTTGCCAAGCCAACCCTTTTGAATGTGCAATTCTTATTGCTTTTAGAAGACTACGGTTTTGCCTTTCTACTCCCATTAGTTTGTGGCCATAAAGGTGTTGTTCGGCGATGGGTAATACCACAGTTATTCAAGTATGTAATAAAGTCCTGAGAAACAAACTGAGGACCATTATCAGTTCGGAGTGATACAGGATAGCCATGGACAGAAAATATTCTATCGAAACACTGCAAGATTTTCTCTGTTGTTACAGTTTTCAGAATGTCTACTTCGTAAAAACGACTGAAGTAATCCACAACAACAAGAATATAATGTCCATCAGGCAAAGGACCAAGAATGTCTGCTGCAATATCCTGCCATGGTCTTTCGGGTAATTTTGTAGATACCAAGGGAGTTGGTGGATCATACTGACTCATGATTTGATAGTCATGACACTCTCTACACTTTCGTTCAATCTCATTGTCTATGCGTGGCCACCATACTTTAGAACGCAGACTTTGTTTCGACGACACGATACCCTAGTGCCCTTCGTGAGCTAATTCAATAACATGTTGTCTCAGCTTCAAAGGAATAATCAACCGTGTACCACGAAGTACCGGGTTATCCATTACGGCAAGTTCATTTCGAACACACCTGTACGCAACAGGACTAGAGATCCAGTTACCTGTTTGCACAGCATTACGCACAGCTTTCAGTTCACCGCCCATTGCAGATTCGTGTTCAATACCGTGAATCGGAATTGCACATGGAGTAGAATGTTGAGCGATAAAGTTGATATACTCTTCTGCGATATTTTCCGCAGAAACAGTATCAGTGGTTGTCAATCTAGATAAAGCGTCAGCAATGTTTTTCGTACCAGAAATGTGCTTCACTTTAAAATTATATGACTGTAATCGAAGAACCCACCGTTCAATTCTGGCTGAGGGTTCGGATCTAGGAGAATAGATGTACTGAAGTGGCTTACAATCAGTCAACAGTTCAACGTCACTTCCGTACAAATAAGTGTTAAAGTGTTCGCATGCCCACACAAGTCCGAGGGCCTCTTTTTCCGCCTGGGAATAGCGTCTTTCTACATCTGAAAGGCTTCTACTTGCATAACACACAACGCACTCAATGCCGTGTTTTTCTTGGATGAGTACAGCTCCTAGACCTACTGGCGATGCGTCAGGGACCACTTTAGTAGTTGCATCCTTATCAAAATATGCTAAAGCAACCGCATTCTTCAAAGCGTCCTTTAGCTTTTCAAAAGATATTTGCTGCTCTTTTCCCCAGACGAATATCACATTTTTACGAGTTAATCGTCGCAGAGGTTCAGCGATTGTTGCTGAATTTGGTATGAATTTCGAACTGTAAGTCACTAAACCTAGGAAACTACGTACTTCTGTGGCGTTCGATGGTTGTTTTGCATCAAGCACCGCTTTCACTTTTACGTCGGTCGGTCCAACGCCATGTTTTGATAACAAGTGCCCCATAAATTCGAGTTGTTGCATGCCAAAGACACATTTCTCTCAGTTAAGTGTGAAGTTCTTTTCCCTTAATCTCTCAAGAACCTTGACTAATCTTTCGTTGTGCTCTTGAGCTTTACGACCGTGTACTATCACATCATTAGAAAAGTTGTGCGCGCCTGGACAGTCTGACAACGTCTGTTGAATAACATGCTGATATTTCTCAGGAGCCGAAGAAATACCGAAAATTAACCGTTTATGGCGATATAATCCATTGTGGCAAGCAAATGTAGTTATTTCACGCGAGTCTTCGGTGAGTTCAATCTGGTGAAAACCCATTTTAAGATCAAGTTTACTAAACACGGTACTTTGATTCATATCATTGAGTACTTCATCAACAGTTGGAATTTGAAATCTCTCCCGAACAATTGCCTGATTTGCTTGTCTCATACCGACACAAATACGAATGTCACCTGATGCTTTTGGCACTATCACTAAGGGACAAATCCATTTAGCCGGACTGTCAACTTTTTCGATGATGTCTTTTTCTAGAAGTTCCTGGATTTTGATGTCTACTTTTTCACGCAAATGGTGGGGAATTCTCGCTTTTTGAATAACTCCTGGTGCGGAATCATCAATGTGAAATTTACACTGATAGTCTTTTAATTTCCCCAAATCATTAAACAAATCTGAATAGTTACAGATAATGTCGTTGGTAGCCAGCTGGTTAACTTGAGCTCCTACTTTCAGAACACCCATTCCTTCAGCTGTTTTACGACCGATGAGTGAACGACCTTCACCGTCTATTACGACAAATTCTTCATAAGATTTATGATTGTTCATGTCTAACTGTGCTTGGAATTTTCCAAGTATTTTAATGGGTTTTTCTTGGCCATATGCATACAGTTCAAGAGTAGATTTTTCTGTCTGACATCTAATATTTTGCTGTTTTAATTTCAACCAAGTGTCCTTATCAATAACGTTACACGTTGCGCCAGAGTCTATGAGAACATTTCGTAATTTAATTCCTCCAGCCACTAAATCAATTTCAGAAGCATTTTCGCTTACAGTCTCCACAGAAAAAACATATTCATTGTTGCAGTCAACTGCATTAACTTTAGATTTGTAGGCCGGTTTATTTCTGTTTGTGTTTGATAGTCTGTTCGAATGTTCCTTCGTTTTGCATACCCTGGCAAAATGGCCAACAAGTCCACAGTTTTTGCACTTCAAACCCTTTGCTGGACACGACTCGTCTTTTGAATAGTGCCCTTCTAAGCCACATCGAAAGCATTTTCCCTTCTTCTGAGTTCCCTTTTGAGTTGCACTTTTGCGCGATTGCACACGGTTGACTTGTTCAGTTATGCTCGAACTCTTGTGTGAAGTTTCCGAAGTCTCTCCCTCCATTTCTCTGGCTTGTTCGTCTACCGCTTCGAATACTATAGCCATTTCCAAAGCAGTAGAGAGTGTTAAACTGCTGCCTTTTTCCAACAACTTTCGACGAAGTCTTGACGATTTACATTTATCAATAATTTGATCTCGCATCTGTTCGTTCCCGTTGTCTACGGAATCATATGTTTCTGCCTTTTGACGTAGCCGTGTAACGAATTGTTCAACAGTTTCGGTGTTGTTTTGACACAAATTCCGAAATAAATGTCTTTCATACGGAACGTTACTTTGAGGAGAAAAATGTTTTTCCAAAGTCTTTGCAACTTTTGAGTAGCAATCACCACCGTCCTCCTCCGTTAAGGTGAAAAAAATGTCCTGCACATGCACGCCCGCTGTGTGTAACAACAAGGCGCGTTTCTGCTCCAGCTTCGTAACCCCGCGCCCAGGAGCATACAACCCGAACGAGCGAATCAAACGTTTCCATCTGGATGCAATTCCCGACGTATTTAAACAGTCAAATGTGGGAATGGAAGCAATGTCGTGTAATAACACACCAGCCATTGTTTTCTGAGGAAAATTCATTAATCCCGTCGCCAATTATGATGTTGTCACTTGCCGTCACTGAATTAAATCAACTGTATTTAAACACATTGGATTCTTACGACATGCTTTATTGAATGCTATTCAACAACTGACTACTGAGTATACATAGAAGATATATCGCCAGTTTATATTTATGGGTTTCCCACGATTCTAGCACCGGATGTGAATTCCTGTCTCATAGCTGTTATTTGTCATAAGTTGACATGTATCAAGTATAATACATTACAATTTCGATTGTTTGATGCTTTTTTGTCAGAACTGCTGAAACTTGAGTGAATGGGGGACGATTTCTCCAGGGAAGCTGAAACGTCATCCGAAACAAAAATATAGTCATTCTAGTTTGAAATATTTTCGGATATTTCACTGGGAGTTTGGTTATCCTAATGACTATGACTATCACTCATCTTTGTTTTTTTTTGCATGCATTTGATAAACTTGGTAAACTTGACAGGTCACTATACGTTGTTTCTCCGCTTGTTACTGAATGTACATCAGCACAACGTTTATCTGCATTTAATTTAATAACCTTTGGTACTTTGGTATCTTTTGTTCCACAATGCACAGTTTTAATTTTCGCTGGCAACTTCAATTTTGATACAGAAGAAACTTTGGGTGAAATAGGAGCTGCCTGATATGCGTTGTTTAGAGCTTCAATTTTTATTACCTTTGGCTTCCTGGAAGCAGAACTGTTTTATTAACACTTTGTTTAACTTTAGAATGTTTCACTGTGCACCATACAGGTACTGTAGACTTAACTTTAGACTTCAATTGAGGTGCAGAAGGAAGGTTGGGTGAAATTGAAATTGAATTTACCTGATATGCACTGCTTTGAGCGTCAATCTTTACTACCTTTGGCTTCTTAGAATCAGCTGACACTGTTTTATTGACAGTGGGTTTAACTTTAGAATTTTGCACTGGGGTGGAATGTTTAACTGTGCACCATACAGGCACTGTAGGAGAATGTACATTATTTGCATCAACTAAAGGCACAAAATGATTGGGAAACCAAACGTTGCCAGAATAAGACTTTGTTGATGTGCACATTATTTTAAAACATGGTGCTCCAGGTTTGTGTTTGTTTGCTGTAAGTGTTACATTTAATGTTTTAAAATCAATATCACAGCCATTTTTACAGGATACACTGATTAAATGCTACAGTTCAAAACATTACATAGAGCAATCATTGTCCAGATTGAGGAATATTCTCCATTATTGCAACAGTCACCCAACGACTCCTCGTAGGGGAGACTAAGGTTAATAAAATTCTGAACATCTGGGTGCTTCATTATTTCTTCCTCATTTATAAACATTTCCAGGGTTGTTTTGTATCTCAGCTCACTTTTCGTTTCCACTTATCAGTAAAGACGCTGCATTAAACAAGCAGTTACCATCTGCTGTAGTTTTAAAGGGCTTCACATTCTTTTCAAATATGCATTGTTCTAGTATTTGCTTAGACACTAGATCCTCCACAAAATTACCCATTTTACTTGATAATAATATAATAACACTTTGGCCAGCCGCTGATTTGTCGCGGTTCTCAGACGAGAAGGCCTTGGTTACCCCTGTACTCCAAACTCCCTCCCTATTCTCATACTTCTCCTCTCCTCCCAACATTCGTAGACGAACTGCTTGATGACATCCCTTGCCCCATTCTTCCGAGTCTCTCCGATTAGCATATTAACCCTCTCCTTTGAGTTTCCCCCTACCCACATGTCCTTCATTCTCCCATCCCACTTCCCCATTATACTCCCAGTGAATCTTATTCTTTTAGACTGGTACTTTGGGCATTCTAGAAGAAAGTGTTCCAGGGTCTCCACCATGCCCAAATTACACATCTGGCACTCCCTTTCACTGTCTTTCCCAATTTTTCCCCTCAGCTCCAGGGATCGCGACCTCATCTTGAACAACAGGGACCCCCAAAGGTGCCATCAAGGTACTCTTCAAAACCTGGCTTCTCTTTATCACGCAGGCCACCCAAAGACCTCTTTGATTTGACCCACTCTCGCCAATTACGGTTACAATCCTCCATGACCCTTTCTCTGACGATTTTTTTACCCTGGTTTGCCCCAACGTCCAGGTCCGAGATCTCCAATGAGTAGTTATCTACTAGCTCCCTCACTTGGACCATCCACCCCGTCTTGATATTTGAGTTGAAAATTCTCAGGAACATTACTTTACACCATCGGCTGTCTGGGAGATTTACCAAATAATTAAGATAACCGAGTTTCAACAGGTCTATCCTATCCTTGATCCTAATCCACCCAAGCTCACCCCTGATTGCTTCTAGCGCTGCGGCATTACTCGACCCCGTTATCCATCGGCCTGCATCGTTCTGCAGGATTTCCAAGCTCTTTACGGCCGTCTGGTTTAGGGGTACGACTTCCGTAACGTATGTTATACTTGGCAGACCCACCATTTCCCAAATGGTTTTCCCCACGAAAACCTTATTGAAACTGTTTATCCCTATAAGTTTCATTTGGTTAAGGATTCGCTTCCCCTTCAGAATCAGTTTATTTGTGTGGTTTCGGTAGATGCCTCTTCCTGTAACGTTTATATTTACCCCCAAATACTCGTAATCACCTGTCTCCCCATACACTGAGAAGTTTGCTTCTACCTTCCGGAATGCAGAACTCACCCACTCTCCACCTTCGAGTGGGGTCCACTTTGCGGCCCACAGGTATAACTTTGCTCTTGCTTTCATAAAGTTCGAGTCTCCATTTGCTCCCATATTTCCCAACAATTCCCAGCATTTTCGTTAGCCCCTCTTCTATTTCTGACACTAGCACCATATCGTCTGCAAAAAATAGCCCTGGGATCATCAAGTCCCCAACTGCTACCCCCTCCTCGCTATGCAGGAGTTCATCTCCTAAATCTTTGATGTACAATGCAAACAGGATTGGCGAAAGGATACACCCCTGGTTTAGGCCTATCTCCATAGGCACACGTTTTGTTGTAATGTTTCCCAGGCTAAGTTCTCTCTGTACGTCTTTATATAATGCTTTCATAATTCCAACAAACTCGCCTCCTAAGCCCAGAGCCTCCAGCTTGCGCCACATACCCTCCCTCCATACTCTATCGTATGCCTTTTTGTCATCCAAAAAGGCCATAAACAGCTTTTTCTTTTTTGCTTTCGCGGATTCTATCATTTGGGATAGCGTGAAAAGATGGTCAGTAACTCGCCTTCCCTTCAATCACCTCTAGTCTCCCATACAGGACTTTACAGAAAACTATTCCAATGTTGCTACTGACAGAGATCTCTCGATAGTTATCCAAAACGTATTTTTCCCCCTTTTTGTGAATGCATGTCACTTTGCTTTCTCTCCACTCCTTCGGGACCTCTTGATTTACTATGACTAGATTGAATAGGGCAGTTAGGCTTTCCACGAGTTCCTCTCCCCCTTTTTTGATAAACTCGTTTGGAATTTCATCCACTCCTCCCGCTTTTCCATCCCTTAATTTTGAGATCACATTTCGCACCTCCACCGTTTTAATTTCGCTGCACACGAAGTCCGATAGGTTTTCCTCGACCTGATTCGGACACTCAGGTGGGCTCCCCATGCCCCATCGCTTATCGTTTACCTTTTCCCAGTGCTTGACTAGTTCTGATGTGACTTGATCTTGCTCGTCTGTAACTCTGCCATCTACTTTAATACTCTGTGGGTTACTTCATTTGTTGCGTTTATTCACCCATTTCCAAAATACGTTCGAACTCGACCCCCGTCGTTCTTATCGTCCTAATAAGACTGCTATTTCGCACTCTCCGATTATCGTCTTTAATCTTATTTACTTTATTTCGTGCTTGTTGGTATTCTTCCTTTGCTACTGTGACCTCACTGCTTTCCGCCCCCTTAAGTTTTCTACTTCTCCTGTATGCAGCACATTTAGCTTTTCTTCCCTTTATGGCCCTTTTCAGTTCTTCATTCACTCCGTACCCAAGTTCCCGTGTTGGCACCCTGATCTTTCCTACACTTTCCTTCCCTGCCTCCACTTGACTCGAAACTATGGCGTCCGCCACGTTCTGGACACTGCCCCCATTGGGTACGGTTGCAAGCTTTGGTTTCAGTTTTTCATTGAACTTCGCACAGTCAGCATCCTTTTTGAGTCCCCAAATCTCCTTAAAGCTTCCTTTGCTTTTTATTAGATTTTTGGGCCTGATCGTCACTGTAATCAAGTTGTGATCACTATCCACCTCCATTTTACCATCATCATCCACTTCTACCCCTATCACCTCCCTCCATAAATTAATATCTGTGAGAATGTAGTCGATTATTGATTTTCTGTCGTTCCTCTCCCATGTCCATTTCCCCTTACACCTCGCGTCCCTGTTCAGAATCTTCAGACCGAGTTCGTTTGTGAAGTTCGACAGCTTCCTTCCATTCCTGTTGACTTTCTTGTCCCCACTCTCTATGCCTTCTTCCTTGTCACCTATGTGGCCATTAAAGTCATTAAATCAGAATTATACCGAGCCCCTTATTTTGTAGCTCTGTGATATTGGCCCTTAGTGTTGAGTATATCGAGTCATTCCACTCGAGTTTGCTTCCCTCCACCGCACAGTACACAACCCCAATGGCAATATTTTTGTTTCTCAGATTGATCCTTACCCATCCAATTTCTTTCGATACATCAGCCGAGGTGCTTACCTCTTTCAGGTCTGTAATCAGCGACGGTTTTAAATCCTCTTTAATGTACATGCCTACCCCTCCCCCTTTTTTCTGGCCTTCCAGACGCACTCCCTTACTTGGTCTATCCGTTCCTCGTGTCTTATCCACGTTTCACTTGGGCCCATGACGTCAAACTCCTCTGCCTCGATCAATGTAGCAATTTCACTTACTTTCCGATGGAGACCTTTCATGTTGCTAGACCCCACTTTCAGGGTATCAAGATTCATTGGCTTCCGCCTACTGGTCCCATTATTATCTAGTCCCTGTATGTTTGTATATCCTATTTTGTGTACCTGTGCTTTCCTTGGGACGCTATGCCTATTCAGGTGGATTTTTGGTCCCTTTTCCTTATCCTCCTTATCCCATTTTTTACAACTATGGTTCGTAACACATTTCCTCCTTCTCTGTTCCCCCCTCCCCTCCCTATACCAAAAAGGCCCCACCACCTGCAACATATTTCTTCCTAAAACCTTTGTACCCCTTGGGCTAAGATGGAGACCATCCCTTCCATATAGGTCCTTTCTGCCCCAAAATGACCCTCAATTGTCAATAAAGGTTATCCCAAGTTCCTTACAAAACTCCCCCAATTCCTCCTTGGCTCCAATGATCCGCGAATACGCTCGCCCCCACCACCTTGTACTGGGAGAAGCCCCGAAACCACTACCTGTGCATTCTTGGCATTCAGTTGAGTTATTAAGTCCTTGTAGGTCTCAATAAGCTGAAGTGATTTTCTCTCCCTGATATTGTTGGTCCCCACGTGTACAACAACCACTGGGTCTGGGCCTGACCCCTTTACTAATCCACCCACTCTGTCCCTCAGGTCCTCCACCCTAGCCCCCGGAAAGCACAAATTGGTCCTGTTGACACTGTCGGGCCCACACACCACCCTATCTAACCCCCGCACTATACTACTCCCTGCAACCACCAACTGCCTCTTTCGGAAATTCCTGTCCTACTACTCCTGTTACCACCTCTGTTCCCACTGGACCGGCCCGCAGTCTTGCACTCCGCCACACTAACCCCCAAGCCTACCCCCACCTCTTCAGGCCCCACCTGCTCCTCAGAATTCTCGAAATTACCTAACACACTGAATCTATTTTGGACACTGCTCTTCACTTTTTGCCCACTCCCAATACAAGCCACCCTGTCCTCGTTTACCACCTTCCTAACCTTCCCTCTGGCTCCTGCCCTGACAGACGACACATGGTCATCGCTACCTCCCTCGCTATCCGATTCTAAACGAATACGCCTTTTGCACCGACCCCCCCCCCCCCTCCCCCGACTCACACTACTAGCCTGGGGATTTGACACTCTAGCCTCTACTTCTCCCCTACCCGCAACCCGACGCACCTTCCTATTCCCAAAAGACCCACTATTCACGTCAAAAGTCCGCTTCCTACTACCCACCACCTTCCACCCCCCCCCCCCATCGAATGCCACCCTAACTGGGGTAACACCAGACTTTTCTGCCTTCCCCAGTTTCCCCCTCACCTCCTGCATCTCTTCCTCCAACTTTACATAGGCCTCTAACAGCTGCATTAACTCTACGCAGATAACGCACATCCCCAACTCCCCCAGCTCACGCCCATCCACATACACCATATCACAGTGCTTACACACCACTGATCGCTGGCCGTCCGTTGATAACTCACTAGCCCCCCCCCCCCCCCCCCCCCTGTGTTGGCCTCGACCACTGCCCCCACCTGTACACCTATATTAACCGTCTCTACGCTGCTTGTCTGAACCTCCCGCGTCAAGAAACACTTACCGTCCATAGCAACCATAGCCAAAATTACAAAAAGAAACTTAAAATTTGAAAAAGTGTCGAAAACGTAAACAAAACAAAACACCGAAAATGACCCGCGCGAAGATAGGGAACACGCCACTAAAATCCGACAGAGAAACTAAACTAAATACTAATAACCCCCCCCCCCCCCCCCCCCCCCCCCCCAACAGACTAAAATGCAAGTGATGAGTAACGACTTTGATACGTAAGGTCTGCGTTGATCTTGCAGACTGTGTTTTGACTTTAAATTAAGTTAAAACAATTGCCGTATTCAACAATATTATGGCGAATTAATAATTAAAATTGCTGTTGGTCTTTCTTTTTGGGGGTGGGGTGGAGGTTATCATTGGCAAATGTAGGATCATTCGATTATTCGATTCCAGAAAAGAAACGCTTGCATAATTTTGATAAAGTAAATGTGGGTACGTTTACTCCCAATAGAAGAAAAGAAAAAAAAAGGATCAAGAAAATAATAAATGCATGAAAATAAAAAAAAAAACTAAAAAAAACATATAAAACATCATAATAATAAACATTTTGTTTCTTATTTCTAAATTTCTGCAATAATTAATGAAGAATTTTAATTTTCGTCTTGTTGTGATTCGGCTTGTTGGGATCGGCTTGTTGGGATATTTTATCCATTCGGCTTTTTTGGATTCGGCTTGTTGGGATGACACCGTCAATATACCACAAGCACAGATCCGTACAAATTATGATGGTGGGTCTCAAACCTCTACCATCGCCAAACTGGAACCGATTCGGCACCTGGTGGCGAATAACACTCGCCTATTGAAATCTAATGGCTTGCGCTATTTGCCACCAGGTGCCAAAAAGAAGTTATATTTTTAAGATATCAGTGCAACTGAAAGGGCTATGGGGTTAATATTTGGCACGGTAAAGGGAAATAACTCATTGTACCCACAGATGAATTAATAGTCCAATGTTAGCTCAGGATTCAGTTTTATAACGGAAATACTTTATTTTGCATGCTATTTGCCACCAGGTGCCAAAAGTAAGTTCTATTTTTAAGATATCTTTGTAACTGAAAGGGCTCTGGGGTTGATATTTGGCATGGTAAAGGGAAATAACTCATTGTACCCACCGATGAAATAATAGTCCGATTTTCGCGCAGGATTCAATTTTATAACGGAAATACTTTATTTTGCATGTTATTTGCCACCAGGTGCCAAAAATTAGTTCTATGTTTTAAGATATCTTTGCAACTGAAAGGACTCTGGGGTTGATATTTGGCATGGTAAAGGGAAATAACTCATTGTACCCACCGATGAAATAATAGTCCTATATTCGCACAGGATTCAATTTTATAACAGAAATACTTTATTTTGCATGCTATTTGCCACCAGGTGCCAAAAATAAGTTCTATTTTTTAAGATATCTTTGCAACTGAGAGGGCTGTGTGGTTGATATTTGGCATGGTAAAGGGAAATAACTCATTGTACCCACCGATGAAATAATAGTCCGATATTCGCACAGGATTCAATTTTATAACGGAAATACTTTATTTTGCATGCTATTTGCCACCAGGTGCCAAAATAAGTTCTATGTTTTTAAGATATCTTAGCAACTGAAAGGGTTATGGGGTTGATATTTGGCATGGTAAAGGGAAATAACTCATTGTACCCACCGATGAAATAATAGTCAGATATTCGAGCAGGATTTAATTTTACAACGGAAATACTTCGTTTTGCATGCTATTTACCACCAGGTGCCAAAAATAAGTTCTATTTTTTAAGATATCTTTGCAACTGAAAGGGCTATGGGGTTGATATTTGGCATGGTAAAGGGAAATAACTCATTGTACCCAACGACGAAATAATAGTCCGATATTCGCACAGGATTCAATTTTATAATGGAAATACTTTATTTTGCATGCTATTTGCCACCAGGTGCCAAAAATAAGTTCTATTTTTCGGGATATTTTTGCCAAAAGTCCTTTGGTGTTAAATTTGAGCATGATGGGTGCTAACTCGCGATACCCATATTCCAAGTATTAGCCCGATATTTGACGGAATTCATTATATGAACCAACTCCCTTTTCACATGCTATTCGGCATCAGGTGCCAAAAATAAGATGCATTCTTCGGATACGTCCCATCTGAAATGGTTATGGTGTTGAAATTTGGCATGTTAATGGGGAATAATTCACTACACACACCATTAAAGTATTAGATCGATTGCCTGCAGGATTCAACTTCATAAGCGTAATCCTTTTTCGTATGGTAACTGCCATCTGTTTTACCATAAAGTAAAGGGCAAAGGTGATGTGCAGGACAATATCCTCAATAAGGACGCCCCATTAGCCGTCGTCCTCAGTTCGCCCTGCTCTTCAGAATGCACCACACGGGAGAACAAGGTGCCCATTTCAAAAAAGAGGTTCGCACCATTTTGGTCCGGGGCTGCTTATTTATGTATATCACAGTTAACCTGCCCCTGTAATCAGGCCGTTCCCCTATCCGCCACCGTCTTGGGGGACCCACCAAGTAGGGCATATGGCAATCAGATCCCAAGGATTCTCTAACCCCTAGGTGTTTTTTTGTTTTTTGTTTTTATATTTTTTTTTTGTATCCCATGTTCAACACAGCAAACAAATCAAGTAGTCTTAGGTAGTGGGTAGTAAAGTAATATATGTGCATATTCCAACGTTTATTCACTGAGGGAAACACACTCGGAAAAGATTAAACCTTAAAAAAACTGGGATTCCGTAACCCCCTAGGTGTTTTTTGGGTTTTTTTATCCCATGTTCAATACAGCAAAAAAATCAAGTCGTCGTACGCAGTCGGCAGTCCTGTGATATCTGTGTATATTCCAACGTTTATTCCCTGAGGGAAAATTAAACCTTAAAAAAACAAAACTGGGCCGGGATATACCGTCATCTTTGCCAACTGGTGACGAATAGCATGGGCCTATTTAAATCCAATGGCTTTTGCTATTTGTCACCAGATGGCAAAAATTGAGTTGCGTTTTCCAGGATAAGCAATACTGAAGAGAACATAATTGCGCAGGTAACATATCACCCGACTTGCTGGTCAAACCAGATTGAAACAAACCTGAAGGTGAGATCGTTTAATGTGATCTGGTCCCCGGCCACAAAGATTTAAAGTGATATTGATATAATTACAAACAAAAGCGCACGAAAAAGGGTCCTAGGGATGGGACAATACGCTTGAGTCACGATACGTATCTCGATGCACCATTCATGATATGATTGCGTATCGCGATACATGTCTAGTATCATTGTTTTCCCTGTTACTATTAGTCTACCTCCATACACGCATATATGAAGTACCTTGTTAACTATTGTTACAGATTTCATTTCTAATCTGTAACCAAATGGCAGTCACATTTGCAGAAACTGTATTTGATTACGGATTAGAAATGAAATCTACAACAATAGTTAAGAAGGTAGTGTATATATAATTTTGTATGGAGGCAGAGTAATAACAGCAAGAAAACAATGATTTTGGATATGTAATGGGTGTTTTGTTTTATGATGAAAATGTGAATGTTTTTCAAAAAAGGGGTGCCGAAATTGGCGTGCCCGGGATATTGCCATTGGATATAGAGGCGATCAGAATCGGATACAACTTTGTTGTAATAAGGGGAGATAACTCTGTACGATTAAGTACAGGTTATGGGGAATCAAGCAATCTGATTGGTTAGTTATAATTTATATAAATGATCTAGATAAATGAAACAACAAGAGTACTTGGAATAGGGTCAGAACTAACAAGAATAGACCAGAATAGCTAAATATAGTAATAATAAGCAAAGCTGTTCCAACTAATAGGCTCTTCTACGCTACTGGAGTATACTCTAATACAAAGGAACATGGCCAGATAGACGAAAACTATTGCATATATAGATAGAAGCAGAGAATTCTGAAAGAATTCGAAATAGTAAAACTTGTCGGGGTTATCTGGGTAATTCTACGAATCGGGAAATTACTCCTGTTCAATCGAACATACCCACCGAACATACCTCTGTCTTGTTATATGCCTTTGGGTAACATAGCAACCACGTGCTACCATAGAAACCAAGATGGCGGCCTCCAGTATACAAAATGGACGACGGAAACACGTATCACCCTGACAACACGCGCTGCGCATGCGCACTAACACCACGTATCACCATGGGGATGACGTCACAAGATGGCCGCTCACGCAGGTTACCATGAGAACACAACATGGCGCCACTGGGCCACGTGACATGACGTCACTTCCGAGGTCCGGCCAGTAGGGCCCCAAAAGCCCGAGACATACTACTGACATTGTAAAAGACAGGCTCAGTGGGAGCATGTTTTGATGATTAATTCCAAGAACAGATGTCACGCGATACACCGATACTTGAGTGTCACAGTCGGTTGATGTATATTTGCTTGGCGAATCACGATACACCGGTTAACTGGTGCCCTAAAAAAGACTATGATAGGATTAATATTAGGTGCGAAAGAAACAAATAAAAACGCCGAAAAAGACAAACGCGAGATGAAAAGCAACTGACATGACTGCTTGACGAATCGAACATTGGTAGACTTTCAGGCGTCAGGTGGCATCACGATACAACTTTGAGACTATGTCAAGATTTATTTAATCAGTACTTGATCACATCATAATTCTCAAACCACTCTACTATTGTTGGTGGGCTGACAAAATCCTTTTCTTCCATCTAAAACAGATTTACTTTGAAACAAATCCACACATATTTTCTATAGAAATTATTCAAAGGGACGCACACATGAAGTAAAGAAGCAATGAACATAGTTCAATGACAAAGAACATGCAATGGGGCCCAAGTGATTCCTTTTTGCATAGCTGCCAGATAGTCTACAAAAGCAAACAATGAATAAACAGAACATAGTTATAAACACGTGCACACAGCACAGCATAGCAGAAAAGCCCGAGGAGAGACATTTCATGAATAGGAGTATAATCTTTATTTGCGTGGCATGTGCATTTTACAATAAAACAAACTAAAAGATACAAATTTGCACCCGGCCGCTTTGGCCTATATGGCACCTATAAGCTTTAGAGTTTATGAAATGTGGTGCGCCGCTCATTATCCGTATAGCAGACCACCTGTTATCCTCCCATGCAATTTAACCTCCCCAATGTGCATTCACTCACGGTCCGCACAACTTCGTGCTCTGTTACACCAGAACACCCCCTCCCAATACACACACATTCACTTACGGACCCAGCTACGTCACCCCCCCCCCCCCCCCCGTTTTGAACCCACCCTCTCTTACATAATATAAGTTCACGTCCTAGTCCAAGTGTAAATCTTTTTAGTCGTATTCGATCTTTTAACTTTTCTCTCTAACTCTTCCTCACTGCTTATGTAAACACGATATTGTGCGTGATATTGAAAAGACATCCTCAAAAGAATATCAATGAAAGTGTCAATGACACTGTAGCTCAACTTTGTAAAGACATGCATATGTCATGTATGTGACACAGCTATGACAAACATCTTAGGTTCTATCCTGATAACAAAGGTTAATGTAAAGCTTTGTAAGGTCTATCTATCAACAAATACACAGTTCTGCATCTTTGATATGGTAAGAGCCATCTGACAACACTGACAAAATGAATTGTGAGAGGTTTATAGGCGTTCGTAAGTGTTTTTTATCGCATAAAATCACTCTATATCCTTCAAAATGAATTGCAAGAATTTTTGCGAGACAAAAAAATCCTGTAACAGTATTATATGTGATGTATTCCATGGTGCTAAACATTGATTCAAATCAAACTTTCCATATGGAGGTTCTTTAAAAAAATGATTGCACCTAATTTCAGAGAAAATGGCTGCTGATGGCTATCGTGGATTTTGGATCGGCCCCAAAACACTAGTTCTCGTCCCACGGTGATAACAAAGGTGTCCAAGAAGTTTCGTGAAGATCGGTTAATAAATACGGCCCGTAGCTCGAGCCATAGCAATTGTTGACAGGCAGGACAGACAGACGGACGACGGGCCATGACAAAGGCTCAAATTTTATTTCGTCAAAGTTGATCTAAAAATGCTAAACGAATAATCAAAAACAAAGATTACATATTGTTGACTGATTCGTGATCATCCTATTTTAGCACGGAATCTTTTGTTGACCAATTGAATAAACAAAAAAAAAAATTGAAGAAAATTTTTGAAAGATTAACCTCTGAAGGTTGGGACAGAGAACACTCTAGCATTCAGGCAACGATATGTGAAAGGAATAATAGCTCACTCAGGCGTCAGTGGCACTAACAGAGGGGGAAACATTCTACCATGCATTTGAGCACCAGTTCCACAAATGAAACACCAAATCACCAAAACATTCATGCACAGGCGCAATGAAACAGAACAGAAAGAACATTGAATGAAAATGAATATTACATAGAGAATGGTATCTTCGTTGGCCTTTCAGAAAGAGAATCACCCCCCCCCCCCCCCCCCGCCCCACCCCAACACGTATACAAGCCAACAAAACACACCCTGTTCATACAAATGAAGAGAAAAAGCCAAAAAAATTTCAATAATAGAATACAAGGGAAGTAAATACGAGGAAACATCATAAAGCAATAACAGAACAATAATCAGCATACCCACACATGCGGACACATACACATAAATGCTTTAAAACAATTTCACCAGCCTTGAAAAGCGGATAAAATCAGTAGGAAACATTCTGGAAAGTCAAAAAATAAGATTCATGCAAGACTTGGAAAAATGTAAACAAGTTGAAATCACCAATATTTATGATAACTGTGACATGCAGGAATTGCTAGAGCGTGAAGCGATTTTTTTTGACAGTGTTGTCAATTAATCATGACGCATGCATCATCATTGACAGATTGCACAACTATTTGCACATGTACACAGCTGTGCATGGTGCGGCCATCTTGTCAAACGAAGAGAAAGTGAGATTGTCCCTACCTATGCCGTTATAAAGTAACCAGTCACTCTTGTATTTTATACGTGCAAAAAAGTGAGAACTTCCCTCCACAAAAATGGTGAACCCAATCAATTTATATTCATGACCCAAGATGTTTATAACCTCTGGTGTAAGCGATGTTCGTATTTTCAGATGATCGATGGATAATGCGACGAATGGTGCACATCCATATTTCCAGGAACGCTGCCCGAACTTCATAGTACTCCTGCATTTCTTACAAACAAGTCCACGGCTGGCCTGTGGACGCTCAATCCAGTCAGCAATGCTTTTTTCTGAACGAACAGATTCGGGTGCGGTGTTCGTTTTTAAAGACGTTACAGAGCGACCACCAGTCTTTGTCTTTTCTTGACAATTGTCGTTGCTGCACACGTATTGTTCCACAGTCTCATACATGAATGAGAAAAACGTAAGAAAGTGTGCAAATTCTGACCCAAAGGTTAAAGGAGTTCTGGGTGCACAATTGTCTATTTCTGAGGATGAAGTGAAGTTTTCCTTCAAAACTAAGACCACCATAAATCAAATGCAGGGTCTGTTTCAAGAGTGTCAGCGATAACACATCAGTTGCTTCGATGATTGGGTTGTGAACGAAGTCTTAGAAGTTTGTCCATTTCGTCATAGTGACAAACTAATATAGCTAGCATATTGTCTATCGTACACGTATTTTTCAGTTGAACCGGGTTTCCATCCAAGTTATTGCCTGAGCCGCTCCAGGTTGGAACACGGGGAAGACTCTCTTTCACTAGAAAACCAAAATCAGAAGGCGATGGATCGGGAGGGAAAGAATCTGGAGTATTTGGTACAATTGCTGTTCGACTATCCTTCATAACGAGAAAGTTGTACGTCATTCTCACAGGTACCCAATCCAATTCCAATTGGTTTGCGATGGCGAATCGCGTGTTGCCTTCATACACAAAACATGATCCAGCAGGATGGTCATCCGATGGGTATTTTTTGACCGCTAGAATGACGGGATTCTTTATCTCTTTACTAGCACAGACGTCAACCAAAAGAGCATCAAAGTGACCCCGATACTTAGCATGAACCATCCTGTCAACTTCCACAAATGGCAACAGATGTCTCGGAGAAACATGTTCAGTACTCCACAAACGTAGGCGCACACCTGATTTAATATGTTTCCTTAGCAGCATCTAATCTTGCAGTAACAGTCCACACATCATCTAAAGTCAGGACTGTATCTTGCCTCGTGCCGGCAGAAGGATTCCCAATTTCATCCATGATTTCATCAGATACATCGATTGCCTCCTCTAAGGAAGTCTTGCCTTTCGCACTCGAGTGGATGGACTGACACACTACAGACAAATGGTGAAGATATTAACTCTTTTTCATCCAAGCACGTTTCGTGGAACCATTCCTTAGAATAAGGACATTCTTTCATGCTACCACTGTTGAAGCCTTTGTTGTCAAGGGAATAAGCTGGCAGTCTACAGTGGCAGAAAATGTCAATTTTGAGAATCAAAGGTTTTAGAAAAGATATCTTTTTGGACGAGGGGAACTGGGAGATTGTACCCTTCCCAATGCAGTCAGCTAGATGAGTACGACAAGCCTCTGGGTTGAATGTTCGTTTGATTGGATCACCCACTCTACATAATTCAGTCGCTGCAGCAAGAGCTATAACTGCTGAATTGTCTTTATCTACAAGACCTAAGTGATGAATTTCGAGAAGTGACTCGGACTCTGGATCTCGACTTTGGCATGCCAGTTTGCACGAGTTCATAGCTAGACTCCAAGTTTGACTGTCCACTTTTTTCTGTAGATTGCAGAATGTTCGGGTCTCGCTGCAGCCGAGAAACGAAGGACAGGTATGCATATGCCACTCCTAACGTACCGTTCCCATAAAGACATGCGTATAAATTTTAGGGTAAACTAACAAGTTGTACAAATTTCCCGTTGTGCCTTTGAAATGTAACGTTGTCGCCATTCTTCACTTTCTGCAACCCAAGAATTGTTGGGTATCTTTTCTTTAGCAAACTCATCGCCACATCAATAGTTTCTTCAGATAAACTTGAACCACTCCGAATTTCCTCTATCATCCTCTGCTTCTTTGAATTAGACACCTTACGCTTGTCTGGAATCTGATTATTTTGAAAGCCTTTTGGCCTCCCAGCTACCTTACGTTTCTTGGCAATGACAATCTTCGACTTTTGAGGCGATTCATCTCCCAGTAACGATGAAATCCGACCTGTAGAATATTTCCAGCTTATGAATATTTGTTCCAGTGTTGAAAATTTCTGGTCGTATTCATTTTGACCTAAAGTCGAAAGGAAGGTACATATCTCTTTTGACAAATTCATTGCCTTTGTATATCGTTTGGATGTGGTTAACTTCCCTTTCCTTTTTTACCGTACGATGCTGAAAATTCAGCAGGTATGCTCACCGTTCTATCTGGTGATGCTTTACAATCACTCTTTGCTGAATCGCTTGGAATTGTAATAACATCCTCTTTATGAGTGCTTTCGCGGATTGACACATCCGGAAATTCTTCGTCTTCAGACGACTGACCACCTTTCGTTGAAGGTGATCTGATCTCTGATTCTTGGGTGAAAGTTTGGTTATCATCTGATGTCACCCTGATGATGTTGCCGTCATCGTGATCAGAATCGACGTTTCCATCTGGGGTTTCTCCATTGTCGCTATCAAGAACAGCCGGGCAACTCAGCCAGCGGTTCGGTATGTCCAAATCGTGCAAGGGCGATGCTTCCAGCGATTTGTTTATTGCCATCAAATGTTTACAGGGCAATTTCATCTGCACATTGAGAGCACACGAACATCTCCCGTTAAAAATATAGAGAACATCCCCATTGGAATCCCCCACTGAGAAGTGATCATCATGATAGTCAACGATGAGATTATAGCTGTCAATATATTCTTTATTCAAAATTTCGGCTATCGGCAGAGTGCATTGATCATCTATTCGACTCGTTGTTCGGTCAGCTCATCTAGCTTCAATCGGTTTTTTTCAGGTGGACATCAAAACCACGTCTGCATTCATCCTGCTTCCTCATTTCATCTACAGCCAAGAGGGCATCAATCACTTTATCCTGGCTGGTGCACAACGATGTTATGTTCTGCTTGATTTTTTGGTTGAACGCTTCAACCCTATTGTTATCGTCTGTCATGAGAGTGACGTTTTCGTCCCTGAACGCAGTTGCCCACATCTCAGAACATTCCCCCAGTTCGCTTTAAAATCGTCGCGTCATTCCAGAGGGAATCTGCCATCTTCTACAATATCGTTGTACAGGGAACTATACTTTGCTCTGTCTTTGGTGAATAATAATTCATAGAGCATATTTGACAATTCTTTCTTTATGCGCTTCGTTGTGACAGTTTTGTTTTCTTTCTTTTGCGAGTTTTTTTTAACCAGAGGTTGCTTTAGTGTCTATGGAGTCCGGCTGTGTCAAATCATTCAATTCGTCTGCCGTCCAAGACAATGTTCTAACCATCTCTTTAAAATTACGCAATGTGTGAACGCTGCAAAGGAGTATTGCTACATCGGCTCCAAATTCTTCTCTAAGCATGTTTATCATATTGAAATCCTTATCAATCATGATTGAGACAGTTTTGGAGATGTCATTATTTGACCCGAAAGAACGGATAGCGTCTCTCACATTCGTTTCTCCTTCGTCAGCTAGTAGTGACCATGCAACCATTCTACCCACTAAATGATTGTCCACAAACATAGGTAACATAGCCTGAATTAGATAACCAGTAAGTACCATCCAAGAATAGTACATCACCGAAAATGTCCATCGATTCCCTCATGGTCCTTGATTGGAAAAATATATGCTTGAGTTCGGCAGTAGAACGATCGACATTGAACTTGACAAAAGCGCCATTTCGTTGTCCGGGTTCTAGTCTTTCGATAACCCTGTCTATTTCACTGATTAATCCTGTTCTGTCGATCTTTTGAAAGGAGTTTTTGACATCTTTAGCTGTAATTACTTTGTCTTTTCCAGCCACCTTGACTTTCTGTCTCAGAGAGTGAGCCAATCTATTTGACTTCACACCCAGTCCTTTAGTTTCCCTGAAAAAACCTTTCTCATTTTCGGAGAGACGTCGAAGTTCTGGGATGTTCTTCAGAACGTTTGGGTGGGTGGTGTGGGAGTCTGCGGCTGCATTTCGATGTCTGAAGTCCGAGAATATGACTTTAAGAGCGTTCTCACGTTTGTTGTAGCTGATAACCACTTTTGATTTGCAGCCAAAAACGCCGAAGTATTTCTGTTTTTTTTCTGTGAATTTTTATTGCTCGAACTCGTATTCCAAATTTGCACTGGAAGACAGTGTAAGAATAAACACAAGGATGTTCGACGAGCATCTTAGTTGACTTTGATACAGAGAAAACTTCATGGACAGATTGAAGTTTTGAGATAACTTCCTGTAGATCTGCTAAACGTTTGAACGTTTTACCTTTCAACAACTGCTCTTGCAATTCAGAACGTCCAGAACGTCCAGTGACAATATCACCTGGAATATTTTCATACTCATCAATACCGAAGGTCCTGAAGGACCACTTTGAAACACGTTCATCTTTATCTGAACTCATGGCATCACAGAATTGGATGATAAAACTCAATAGACAATGGGTAACACACAAATGACAGATACAACACTGTCACACTCAAATGGAGGAACCAAAAGAGAAATTCGGGTGAGCACAACACCGGACCAGCATTAGAATATATGGAGTACATACAAGAGCCACAGATGTGAAAAACTTACATATTTAATATATGGTATAGTTAAAGAAAAGTAAAAAGCAGGAAGACGAGAGGTACAACAAATGCTAACAAAATAACTACACGTGAACACTAAACTATACCCTCAAATAAACCCATCATCAACAATCAAAACTGCCGCATGAGAAGCAAATAGCAAATATCGCAAACAAAATCTCACGAGGGCGAATAAGAACCAAACAAATGAAAACGGTTAAAACTGTCAATGCAAAATTTTAATGCAGAGCAGAAAGCGAAAATAATCGGCTTGATGCAGATTTGGGACAAGTGTGAGTCTTTGCGCGAACGATGGTATTTCAACGCTCTTTTTAGATCACAACGCTCTTTTTGGTGCACCTTCACTGACAGTCACGTCAGATTGTTAGGTCCTTCAGAAAAAAATTCTCGTTCTGATTCCATGAAGGAGTTAACACGGTGCTGTGGTTGGTCTCGCCTTGCGTACTTACACCGTCCACCACTATCTGGCGTAAAAAAGAACAGTGGCTTTTAGCTATTTATCGCTAAAGCACGTTCTGGTATTACAAGTGTTTGTTATAGCTATGAGCAGTCGGGGCACCAGGGATTGTTACGGTTCACAATTGTCTGGTGAGAGTCAAGAAGCTTGTCGGTTCGCGTATTTTTTAATTGAATTTTTTCCAATGGTGATGCGCTGCTGTATGATAATTTTCAATGGCTCCGTGGTCTTCTAGAATCTATGGTTTTGTAATGCACCTATTCCGCAAAATGGACAAACGTTGAGAGAAACTGTTGTTCTCGTATCCAATGAGCTCATTTATAAATGAGGGCATGAGGCAGTTTCCCTCGGGTTGGGTGGTAGATGGAATTGTGATGGCAATCTGAAGAGATGGGGCTCATAAAGTGTACACTCCATGTAAAACCGCTCTCGGTGTTACACCCACGTTTCTATTAACATAGTAGTAATCATTATTCCCAGTTGGTGTTACTGCGATTAATTTGTCGAATTATTAAAACCCATCGAGTATTTCTAGAGATATAGGGGGTCGTTTTCTATTAAATTAAAATAATGTTTGCTTGGATTGGGGGGGGGGGGGGGGGGGGGGCGAAAAAAAAATCAGGAACAAAGGCGGGGATGGTGGGTGGTCCGTCAGCCCGAAAAAAAATTTTTTCCAAGTGCAAATTTGTCTTACTTATAATCATTTTTTGCCGCTTTTCGGCACGTAGATGAAAGAGAAATAATAAAATACTACTTCTCAGAGCATTTGCATACAGTGGGTACCACATATAAAGGGAGTTGGCTTGGAAATATATCTGAAAATCGAGGTGAGAGGAACCCGAAAATAGCGATCACTGATTTTGTCAAAGCTTGCATGAACTTTTCAAATAAACTGAAAATGTGTGATTCATTAAATTTATTTGAAATAAAGTAAAACAGAACTGAATTCTGATTTGGCATCACATAACCAGGGCTGAAAATAACGAAGTATGTGATAATATGACATTATCAAACTTCAATATATGGTTCAGGGGCCATATTCATGAAAACTATTGCTTACGAATATCTCAAATCCTAACTTCAAAACGGTCCCAAGACCTTTCTAGTTGTATTCACCATTTATTTATTTATTATTGTTTAAGGTCACATATTTATGCACAATGGCTAACCATGACCGTGACAGTTTTACGGGTGGAGGAAGCCGGAGTACCCGGAAAGAACCACTGAGCAACGACGAGCAGCTGCCAGCTCCCCAACATCGTAACTCCGCACTGCAGCACAGGCAGGGTTAGATTGCTTGAAGACATGCGTACCATCGACGTGCAGTACGCCTTAGTACACGGCGTCATCGTGCCCCCACGCGGGAAATGGAGATGAAGTGTCTTGCCCAAGGACACAACGCGGTTGCCGCAGGTGGGATTCGAACCGAGGACCTCTCGGCTTGCAGCCTGCACCTCCACCTTCTGAGCCACCGCGCTCCCCGTTGTATTCACCAACCGCATTCACAAACCATACATATGACACATACAAGTTAGGAAATATGGTCATCAACTATTAAGATTTGGGCAATATTTAGGACATTCCCAAAGTTAAGATCGTTTCGTGAATATCACTTAAGTCGCAACTTGATTCTTGAGACCATCCTACGACAGATTTGTGTCGTAAGTAGATTTCATGAATACGACCCCGGGTTTCTGAAGAAATCTGACAGATCATAGTGAGCTAGCATCTCTGAATTCACCCTATGGGATCTCATTCTGCTCCGGCCACATGTTCCATTGGGAGGATAGCTCCGAATGAGCTCTCCAGGGGGTGAACATGGAGATCCTTGCCTACTATGCAATGTGTCACCACGAAATAAAGCTTTTGAAAATAATCGATTCACTCAGTTGAACTTGATCTTGATTTAGCACTATCCAAGGCTTATGGGAGCGCAGTGGCTCAGTTGGTAGCGTTTCACTCTGCAAGACGAGAGGCTCCTCGGTTTCCATTCCGCCAGCGGCAGTCGCGTAATGTACTCGGGCAAAACACTTCATCCCGCTTGCCCACTTGGGGTCTTGGTGACATTGTGTACTGAGACATACTGCACTTCAAGGTGCACATGTCTCCACACTCTAAAATCGGTTGGGTTAAAAATCAACCCAAATCGACTAGATTGAGTGAATATGAACCCAATTTGGGTTCATATTCACTCAACCCAGTCGATTTGGGTTGATTTTGATATATATACATATTCCAATTTGCATCATGAAACCAGGTAAAAAGTATATGATTAAAGTATATAAACACTATCACACGTCACTAAATTATTTGGATTTTTGTAGAAGGGCGTGTCATCGCAGTGGGTTAGCATCACTGTGTTCACGCAATGACGTTTGAATTCTGTTTAGACCATGTGTTTCATAGAGAAAATAGTTCTGAATTAGTTCCCCATAAAGAGAACAGGGTGATTCTGGCGAACTCTGCTGGGAACTGTCAATGAATACACCCTTTTCAGTTAACAATATTATTCAACAAAAAGAATAAAAATAAGTGTACTTTGATTTGGCACTATCCAATGTGGCTAATAAACTGTGAATACATGGCATTATTTCAAATATATACTGAAATCGGGGTGAATGTCCGAAAACGTGGCGGTTTTTTTTTTTTTTTTTGGGGGGGGGGGGGGTGGTGGGGCATTTTGCGCAAAACTAAAAAATGCACCAGTGTTCCTAGAATTTTTTTCCGACCCCAACCCCCTGCTTGGATAGGGATTCCTCCCTCGTATTCTTGAAAGTTTGGTTGTGATAGCCGGTAGTCATTCAGCACTCTCACTGCTGTTCAATATTCCCAACCACACTATTGCATAGAAAGAGAATTAAGATATAAAATGTGTAAGTTTACAGCAGTTTTTTGAAAGCCCATTTGCGTGCGCACATATTGTTTATTTTTTCTGTGGTGGTTATTTTTCCCAGTCTCTCGGCGACATGGGCATTTGGGTTGAAAAATCTGATCATCAATTTTTTCCGGATTTTAATGAGCCTTTTAAAGATCAAAAACAAATATGTAACGGAGCATAATTATTAAATTTTTCCGATTAATTCCGTAATAATAATTACTGATTTTTGGGAGCAGTCGTGATAAAAATTACTATGGAGAAGTTATGAATAAACAAACGTGCCGACAAGTCTCTAAGTGGGCTTAGCTTCGGTGAGTGCACGGACGGTGGGGGATTAGATTTAATAGTTATTTTTGGCAACCTCCCTTTTCGTTAAACAAAAGTTTCGATGTTGGTTAATAAATAATAAAAGCAACTAAATTTCTGTTTCCTCGAAAGTACCAGATTATATTTTTTTTCAGAGGAAACCTGAAAAATGAACAGATTCGGCACTCTACTTAAATCTTCAGACGGTCGACAAAACTTTTGGCCCCAAACGAAGTGGACTCATGGGAGATGCCGACCTAAGACAAGGTCGACCAACAATAGAATGGGTGTGCACATCACATTTTTGTTAGAAGTTTTTTTCTCCATTGAAAACATCTCATTCACAATGATTATACAGTGGTATTTTCTATGGTCAATAAAACACAAAACAATGCCACACCGGAAAACCTGTGAGCAATTTGAAAGTGATAAAATTGAGTGCCGCAGGAAAATTTAACTAATACTTAGGTGGTGGATAGAGTAAATATGTGCCAATTATCATGCCAAATTTTAACTGCTTTTAGATGGAAAGATATCCCCCCAAAATGCAACTTATTTTTAACACCACGTGGCAAATGGCATGAGAAATAAGGTATTTCGCTTATAAAATTGAATACCGCGCGAATATCTTACTATTATTTCATCGGTGGGTACAATAAGTTATCTCCCTTTACCATGCCAAATATCAATCCCATAGCTCCTCTAGTTGCAAAAATATCCCGAAAAATCTAACTTATTTTTGGCACCTGGTGGAAAATAGCGTTCCAAAAAATATTTCGCATATAAAATTGAATCCTGCGCGAATATCTGACTAATATCTCATCGGAGGTACAGTGAGTTATCTCCCTTGACCATGCCAAATATCAACCCCATAGCTCTTCTAGTTGCCAAAATATCCCGAAAAATCTAACTTATTTTTGGCACCTGGTGGCAAATAGAGTTCCAAAAAGAATATTTTGCTTATAAAATTGATTCCTGCCCGAATATCTGACTAATATCTCATCGGTAGGTACAGTGAGTTATCTCCCTTTACCATGCCAAATATCAACCCCATAGCTCTTCTAGTTGCAAAAAAATCACGAAAAATCTAACTTATTTTTGGCACCTGGTGGCAAATAGCGTGCCAAAAAAATATTTCGCTTATAAAATTGAATCCTACGCGAATATCTGACTAATATTTCAACGGTAGGTACAATGAGTTTTCTCCCTTTACCATGCCAAATATCAACCTTATAGCTCTACTAGTTGCAAAAATATCCCGAAAAATCTAACTTATTTTTGGCACCTGGTGGCAAATAGCGTTCCAAAAAAATATTTCGCTTATAAAATTGAATCCTGCGCGAATATCTGACTAATATCTCATGGGTAGGTACAGTGAGTTATCTCCTTTTACCATGCCAAATATCAACCCCATAGCTCTTCTAGTTGCAAAAATATCCCGAAAAATCTAACTTATTTTTGGAACCTGGTGGAAAATAGCGTTCTAAAAAAATATTCCGCTTATAAAATTGAATCCTGCGCGAATACCTAATATCTCATCAGTGGGTACGGTGAGTTATCTCCCTTTACCATGCCAAATATCAACCCCATAGCTCTTCTAGTTGCAAAAATATCCCGAAAAATCTAACTTATTTTTGACACCTGGTGGCAAATGATGTTCCAAAAAAATATTTCGCTTATAAAATTGAATCCTGCGCGAATATCTGACTAATATCTCATCGGTAGGTACAGTAAATTATCTCCCTTTACCATGCCAAATATCAACCACATAGCTCTTCTAGTTGCAAAAATATCCCGAAAAATCTAACTTATTTTTGGCACCTGGTGGCAAATAGCGTTCCAAAAAAATATTTCACTTATAAAATTGAATCCTGCGCGAATATCTGACTAATATCTCATCGGTAGGTACAGTGAGTTATCTCCTTTTACCATGCCAAATATCAACCCCATAGCTCTTGTAGTTGTAAAAATATCCCGAAAAATCTAACTTATTTTTAGCACCTGGTGGAAAATAGCGTTCCAAAAAAATATTCCGCTTATAAAATTGAATCCTGCGCGAATATCTGACTAATATCTTATCGGTAGGTACAGTAAGTTATCTCCCTTTACCATGCCAAATATCAACCCCACAGCTCTTCTAGTTGTAAAATATCCCGAAAAATCTAACTTAGTTTTAGCACCTGGTGGCAAATTGCGTTCCAAAAAAATATTCCGCTTATAAAATTGAATCCTGCGCGAATATCTGACTAATATCTCATCAGTGGGTACGGTGAGTTATCTCCCTTTACCATGCCAAATATCAACCCCATAGCTCTTCTAGTTGCAAAAATATCCCGAAAAATCTAACTTATTTTTGGCACCTGGTGGCAAATAGCGTTCCAAAAAAATATTTCGCTTATAAAATTGAATCCTGCGCGAATATCTAATATCTCATCGGTGGGCACGGTGAGTTAACTCCCTTTACCATGCCAAATATCATCTCCATAGCTCTTCTAGCACCTGGTGGCAAATAGCGCAAGCCGTTAGATTTCAATAGGCGCGTGTTATTCGCCACCAGGTGCCGAATAACTCCTGCCACCGAATAGAGCCCACTCTCTAATAGTCTTAATGGCGTTGAGGGATTGATTATTGACAATCTATCACTCCACCGTAAACTGCCGGGAATTCTAACCGCGTGCATACCCCCTCAGACCCCATTTGAGGTAATAGGAAAGATAGGCCTGTGTGATCCAAGTGAAATAAAATATGGTTAACCGGGTCGCAGGGGATTTATAAATCTCACGTCGTCCCTGCGCGCCTTCGGCGCGCTAAAACCTTTCATTCATTCATCAAATTATAATGAGGGGTCCAAAACCCGGGTGATTAAATTCAAGCCTCAATTCGTTGATTCTCCGGCAAGTGATAGCTCGCTTTGCGGAAATAGGTAGAGTTTACGAGCGAATTAAAGGTTGGTGGTAGAGACCTATTTTTTTTTTTTTTTTTTTTTTTGGGAGGGGGGGGGGGGGGGGTTGCCAACAGCCGGAAAATAATAGAGATATACCCAACCTGTTTATTCTTGGACCTTCCCCGGTTTATGAAGGCCATAACGTGTGTATCAGTAACAGGCCTCATCTTCTGTTTTTAAAACTTATTTCTATTAAATTTTAGCTTGCCGTTATACACTTAGAGTACCAGTATTCCCGTATTTATTTGCGTGAATGTGTCATTTACAACGACGTTTATCAAGTTTTCACCTGGTGGGCTTAAATTGTAATGAGTGCTGCCAGTGGCGTGGCCACGGTGGGGGCGTCCCCCCACTTTCCCTCAAAGTTGGCCCTCGAAGTATGTCCAATGAAAGTGTCAATGACACTGTAGCTCAACTTGTTAAGACATGTACATGTATAGTATGTGACACAGCAAAGACAAACATCTAGGTAATGACCTGATAACAAAGGTACATATAAAGTATTGTAATGGTCTGTACATAAATACTGACCGTAGCCTGTAACAAATGTTTTGGTAAAGTATTGTAAAGGTGGGTGACAGTCAGATGCTAAACTAGAAAAGAAATCTTTGAGTCCCAGAGTGGGTCTGACTGAACCCCAAAATATTTCTCATAGCACAGTGATAACAAAGGCACCCCAAAACACACTCATTCCTGTCCCAAGGTGAAAACAAAGGTACCCAAGAAGTTCGTAAAGATCAGTTCATAAATACGAGCCGTATAGAAGTTGTGACAAAAAACAGATTGGACCTAATTTCGGTACAAAATGACCACTGGCAGCCATCTTGAATTTTGGACCGCACCCAGAAACACTCGTTCTCGTCCCAAGGTGATAACAAAGGTACCCAAGAAGTTTCGTGAAGATCGGTTCATAAATACAGCCTCTAACCCGAGCCGTATTGACATGTGCACTTACTGTGTACAAGTAGCACTGAATAAATCAAAGTTCATCTAATTTGCATTATTTCTGCACGAAAAAAACCCCGTACTATATGTGATGTATTCCATGTTACTAAACATTCATACAAAAATTTATTCAAATCAGAACTTTCATACAGAAGTTCTGTACAAAAACCTGATTGCACTAATTTTGGTACAAAATGGCTGCTGGTGGCCATCTTGAATTTCGGACCACACCCCAAAACACTCGTTCTCATCCCACGGTGATAACAAAGGTACCCAAGAAGTTTCGTAAAGATAGGTACATAAATACGGTCTCTAGTCTGAGCCGTATAGAAGTTGTGTACAAAAAACTGATTAGACCTAATTTCGGTACAAAATGGCCACTGGCAGCCATATTGAATTTTGGACCACACCCAGAAACACTCGTTCTCGTCCCAAGGTGATAACAAAGGTACTCAAGATGTTTCGTGAAGATCGGTTCACAAATACAGACTCTAGCCCGAGCCGTATTGATATGTGTACCTACTGTGTGTAAGTAGCACTGAAAAAATCAAAGTTCATCTAATTTGCATAATTTCTGCACGAGAAAAAAATCCGTATTATATGTGATGTATCTCATGGTACTAAACATTCACACAAAAAATTATTCAAATCAGCGCTTTCATATGGAAGTTCTGCGCAAAAATCTGATTGCATCTAATTTTGTACAAAATGGCTGCCATCGGCCATCTTGAATTTCGGACCGCACCCAAAAACACTCGTTCTCGTCCCACGGTGATACCAAAGGTACGCAAGACGTTTCGTAAAGATCGGTTCATAAATACGGCCTCTAGCCCGAGCCGTATTGGCATTTGCACTTACAATGCTGAAAGTAACACTAAATACATCAAAGTTAGTCTAATTTACATAATTTACGCACGAGAAAAAAACCCGTATTATATGTAATGTATCCCAGGGTACTAAACATTCATACACAAAATTATTCAAATCAGAGCTTTCATATGGAAGCTCTGCGCAAAAATCTGATTGCACCTAATTTTGTACAAAATGGCTGCCAGCTGCCAACAACAAACACTCGTTCTCGTCCCACGGTCATAACAAAGGTACCCAAGAAGTTTCGTAAAGATCGGTTCATAAATACGGCCTCTAGCCCGAGCCGTATGGAATTGTTGACGGACAGGACGGGCAGACGGAAAGACGACTACACGGACGACTGGTCATGGCATAAGCTCAAATTTGACTTACGTCAAAGTTGAGCTAAAAATGGCATAAAAATCGTAGGGAGGTTAAGTCCATGGGGTTAGGTTGCAGATTGCTTGTCCTAATATCTGTGTCGGTGAAAAGATAGACAGTCGTCAGTACATGAAAAACCTAAAAATATCCGCTCAGATGCAAGGAGATGGGGGTGCGGGGGGGGGGGGGGGGTTGAACCCTGGAATTCAACATTTTTCTAACACGGGCCGAACCATGGTCGGCCCGTGGTATCGACGACCCTTGGCGGCCCCATATCAGATACATTTATTTCAACCTAGTGGAAAACCCTGATTATTGTTACCTTGGTTACTTAGTTCAAACTGTAGGGACGCAAAAATCGGAGATGTGAAGGCTTGGAAAGCTTTTCCCGCACATCAACACCCCCCTCTATTAAAATGGAGCTAAATCAGGCGCTGCGAGTTTGTCCGCACCCCCCCCCCCCCTCCCTCACTTGCTTTGGGCTGGCTACGCCACAGAGTGCTGTCGACCCCTCGATAAAGTGTATTAATTACCGTTCCCACGTGCATATTTTTCCACAGGTATAATAAAAACAAAAGCGTGAATGAATTTAAACAAGAGGCCCCAAGGGGCCTGGGGGCACTCACCTGACATGGTAGCCTAAATATCAACCCAGAGAATTGATTTCAACAAGTTGCATCTGCTCCTCCTAAGAAAAGCTTATACCAAATATCCAAAGATTCTGACCAGGGGATCTAAAAAAAAAAGAAGACTTTTAAAGGATATTCCTCATATTGAACTAAGTTATAATGGGCTCCAACAGGGAGCCCATATATGAACCCAAGGACTTGGCTTTAACAAACTTGAATCTCACCCCTCTAAGGATGCTGCACATCAAATATCAAAACATTCCGACTGCTGGATCTGAAGAAGATTTTTAAAGAAAATTCCTCATTTTGAACTAAGTTATCATTCGGGCTCCCACAGCGAGTCCAAATATGGACCTAGGGACATGGCTTGAACAAACTTGAATCTCACCCCCCCCCCCCCCCCCCCACACTCTAAAATCAGTTGGGTTAAAAATCAACCCAAATCGACTGGGTTGAGTGAATATGAACCCAATTGGGTTCATATTCACTCAACCCAGTCGATTTGGGTTGATTTTTGACCCAACTGATTTTAGAGTGTAAGGATGCTGCATACCAAATATCCAAACATTCCGACTGCTGGATCTGAAGAAGATTTTTAAAGAAAATTCCTCATTTTGAACTAAGTTATAATTCGGGCTACCACAGTGAGCCCAAATATGAACCCAGGGATTTGCCTTGAACAAACTTGAATCTCACCCCCTAAGCATGGTGCATTCCCAATATCAAAAGATTCTGCCTGCTGGATCTTGAGAAGAAGATTTTCAAAGACATTTGCCTGAATCCAGGGGGGCCGATTTGAACAAACTTGAATCAGATCCACCCCACAATGTTGCATACCAAATATGAAAAGATTCTGTCTTCTGGATCTGGAGAAGAAGATTTTTTAAGAAATTTGCGTAAAATGCACTAAGTTCGAATTCGAGCTTCCATAGTGAGCCCAAATATGAATCTAGGGAGCCGATTTGAACAAACTTGAATCAGATCCACCCCACAATTTTGCATACCGAATATCAAAAGATTCTGCCTGCAGGATCTGGAGAAGAAGGTTTTTTAAGAAATTTGCCTGAAATGCACTAAGTTCGAATTCGAGCTTCTATAGTGAGCCCAAATATGAATCCAGGGGGCCGATTTGAACAAACTTGAATCAGATCCACCCCACAATGTTGCATACCAAATATCAAAAGATTCTGCCTGCTGGATCTGGAGAAGATTTTTGAAGAAATTTGCCTGAAATGCACTAAGTTTGAATTCGAGCTTCTATACTGAGCCCAAATATAAACCCAGGGGCCGATTTGAACAAACTTGAATCAGATCTACCCCACAATGTTGCATACCAAATATCAAAAGATTCTGCCTGCTGATCTGGAGAAGATTTTTGAAGAAATTTGCCTGAAATGAACTAAGTTCGAATTCGGGCTTCTATAGTGAGCCCAAATATGAATCTAGGGAGCCGATTTGAACAAACTTGAATCAGATCCACCCCATAATGTTGCATACCAAATATCAAAGGATTCTGCCTGCTGGATCTGGAGAAGAAGATTTTTGAAGAAATTTGCCTGAAATGCACTAAGTTCGAAATCGGGCTCCTATACTGAGCCCAAATATGAACCCAGGGGGCCGATTTGAACAAACTTGAATCAGATCCTCCCTACAATGTTACATACCAAGTATCAAAAGATTCTGCCTGCTGGATCTGGAGAAGATTTTTTAATCTTTTTCCCATTGCTTATAGTGTTAAAAAGTGCTGACTCAGCACTTTTTCAAAGTCCTGATAAAAGTACCTTGTGATCAAACCGATAGGGATTTTTTTAACCACTCTATTCTACTGGATAAAAGTAAGCTTTATACAAAATAAGAATTCTCTGTGTCGTGTAGTTTTGGAGATATGGCAGTTTTAAGGTTTTTCCTATTGTTAGCTCCCGAGGTTCTCACAGGGCAATGATATTTTTTTTTTTTTTTGCATCAATCAACTACTTATGGCCCATTATCATCTCATATCAAATTTGGTTCAAATCGACCTCACGGTTCTGATAATAGAAATTTTAGGCGTGGCCAAAATTTTTGCCCCTCTCATAACGAAGGCAAATAATGCCCGACAAACTTCTCTTGAACAAACTTGATTCTAAACCTCAAAAGGACTCTGTATACCACATATCAAGTCTCTGCTACTAGTGGTTCATTAGAAGAAGATTTTCAAAAAATTTGGCCATTTTTTCCCCACACCTCTGCTAAATATGAGCTGAAACCTAATTTGGATAAAAATCAAAATGCCCTTATATAACCCCTACTCACATGAAATTTCATTAATATGCGACCAGTGGTTTGGGAGAGAAAGGCCCAAACACCACCTTCACGACGGACGACGGACGAAAAGTGATCAGAAAAGCTCACCCTGACTTTCAGGCAGGTGAGCAAATGAACGGCATTGAACACAAACAGTCAAACACAACCAATTAATGTTTTTAAAGATACACATTTGTGCTGCGAATGCAAACCATCGTAGATCCGCGCTGAGATGTTCTACGAATTGTTTTCTTTCAGTGTGCATTGGTAGGATGTTACACATATTTGTGCCGGCGCCTCATTGGTTGGTAATAATTAATGGGTAGGATTACGGTCATGTCAGTGTGTCGAAAACAGAATAGCACCCCGCGGATTAAAATGTCGTATTATTGACACTTTTTCGACACGTAGGCCTGTCAAATTAATAATTTTCGTATGGTTAAGTATTTTCGAACAAAATAATTTTCTTTTGATTGATTCAAATGTTTCCTGTTCGACATTTAGTTCGCGAGGTGTGATTTTTTTGTCAGGCCGTACTGATAGCATGGTTACACTCAGTATTTTCCTAGTGCTACAGGGGGGGGGGGGGGGGTCCATCCGATTTTTTCCGAACACTAGGCGGGGGTGGGTGGGTGGTCTGTCGGTTTGAAAAACTGATTTTTTCCGACTGTGTCAAATTTTTTCCTAGAGCCATTTTTCAAGTAAATAGGTACCTAAAACTGGCAAGAAAGGTTTTGCAATTGCTATTACGTATAATACACCCCTTTGGCGCAGTTTGTATGGAATGTGGGGCTGAGCATTGGGCATTATGTATGTTTATGCAACACTATCTGGGTCGTCTGACTGGAATCCAAGAACACTTGTTCTCCGTTTTTCTTGCAGTATATCAGCATACTGTCAGTTTGGAATGAGAATTTCAACGCAATAAGTAATTTGAAACATTTATATTAAGGGCCTATATAAGTAATGAAATTTTGTTTATTTTGAAAATTCTCACCTCTGATATTCCTTCAATTCAAATTAAATATACACAAAATGTACATCAAAATGAAGGTTGGGGTGCATAGAACGCGAAACACACGTGTAATCAACTCATACAGTCGACTGTAGGCACCACTGGTTCCTGGTTCCTGGAAGTCTGCTGCCGTATTCCCACCAGAACTGATAATTTAATAATATTTCGCGAAAACAACTTGTGGCCAAATGTGCTTTACCTATCCAAGAACAAAGCTAGGGGATAAAAATTCTTCAAAACACGGCGACAGAGCTACACTGGGGAAAATTCCAAAGCCTTTGCTTTTGTTTACGTATGAGTATACTTTCGATTTCCGATCGACGTCATCGGTCAGAAAAAGCATGTAAAAACAACGCCGTCTAAAATCAAATAATGAAAAAGATCGCCTTCATACAGTATACTGTTATTAGATAGAGATTGCACAGTTGCCATATTCAATGCAAGGTATCATGATACCTTTTGAAATTTCTTAGAATTACGATTTTGTTTTTTGATGGAAATTCGTGGTAACGAGTGATTTGCGCATGTCTGTCGAGCATGGAAACTATCTTCAATAAAAAATGCAGACAGTGTTGTCCTTTTCCAAAATGCAGACCTATCGCTGTATTCGAAAGTGTTTTGAATGCCTAGCTTTGTTCTTGGAAATATGAAGCACATTCGGCCACAAGCCGTTCTGATGAAATATTATTTTATTATCAGTTCTGGTGCGAATACGGTAGCAGACTTCTGGGAACCAGTGGTGCCAACAGTCGACAATATGAGTTGATTACATGTGTTTCGTGTTCTATACATCCCAAGTTTCAGAATTTGAAAGTGATACTTTGGGTGATAACTCCACTCTGCGGGTGATTTAGTTACAATCCACTCTCCACGTACTGTATAATGCATTTGAGTTGAGGGGGGGGGGGGGTGCCCAGGTGGGACCGAGGGAGGCATAACAAGGAAAATATTGATGTATTGGCCGCGTGCAAAGATCTCACTGACAAGCATCCAAATCTCACGGAGAGCTCATCAGAATCTCACTGACAGTCACCTTCAGAGGTTAACAGGTCTGATCCCAACCTTCATTTTGGTGTATAATTTGTGTATATTTAATCAGAATTTAAGGAATATGAGAGGTGAGAATTTCAAAATAAACAAAATTCCATTACTTATATAGGCCCTTAAATAATGAAAATAAAATTAATGACTAGAGCTATAACTTGAAGCCAACTTGAAACCATCACAGAAGCAATCTGTGTGGATGTCATTTGAAAAAAAAAACAACTTTGTTAATTCTCCTTTGAATTAGTTCTCTGGACACGATGCAAATCTTTTCTCCGAAGGAAAAGGACCTTAACACATTGTGTTAATGACGTTTTCTTTCGGAGAAAAGTCTCAACATCCTGATACTTTTTGCAACAGAAAAAGCTAAATTTAATGATTGTGTTTATACTAAAATGTCCTACTGTGTGTAACAAGAGTAAACTTAGGCAAGATTGGGGTTCTTCCACAAAGCTTGAAGAACTGTAAATAAACTTAACTCTTTCACTACTGGTGTTTGTGGATGGACTGATCCATAACGGTATACAACTGCAGTCTGGGAAATCAAACAAAAGGGTTGATCAACTTAAAATGTGATATCTGCTGACTTTTAGGCAGCAGATCAGAGCAGATATCAAATTTTAAGTTGTTCACTCTGGTTCACCCAGCTAATTCACTCCTTAAACTTTGGACAATTGATAATCAGAAATTAATGAAACAGAACCCATTCCCCTGCGCTTGATAATGTTGTTGAAAGCTACAAATAGTCATCTGTAATACTGTAGCATAGCAGATGACCACTTGTAGCTTTCAACAACATTTTCAGGCACATGAATGTGTTCTGTTTCATTAATTGCTGATTCCTGTTTGTCTTACCTATAGGTTGTAGCTATGTGACGTTTGACGTGAATAAATACGGCTCATTGATAGGTTACGCATGGTTAGATCTCGCTGACATAACAGACAAATGTTCTACTAAGGGTCAAGAGACATAAACAACATGGCTGCTGCATGTGAATTGGTTATTTGGAAAACTCCAGTGACAGAAACTTAATGGTAGTATTATAGGTGTAGGTCTGGACAGCTGTTTACTGCCTTGGTTAGAAATTAGGTTATTTTCATGAATTTGGGGGGTGGGTACCCCTTGGCAAAATGGAAAAAAAAATTTTCAGGGGTGGTGGGTATCAAGAGACCGGAATTTTTTTTTTTCAGCCTAGTGTCGGCATTTTTTTTTCCTGCCCCCCCCCCCCCCCCCGAGTGCTATAGATAGTAACGAAAACCGGGTTCGTCACCCCAGTTTAGCACTAGAAATCAGGGGTGATGGAAACCGGGTCTTTAATGGCCCGTACACGTACTGATTCAATTTCCATGCTCTCTTCGGTAATAATGCAATTGCGGAATATCGACTGTAAGCTCTCGCATCAAGTTCACATATCTGGAGACACCTGCTCCATGATAGACGGGTATTTGAAATTTGAAGTACCGAAATTGGTCCGCATATGACTGCATTCGCAAATGGATAGATGAAATAGAGTCAGAATTCGAACCATTCCGAAAAATCACATCTCAAAAAGCTCAACTCGGATTTTCGGGTTCTTTTACTATGCTGTTCATAAACTTATAAATCTCTGAAAAAAATCAGCTCTCTCCGATTTTTGTTCCCGTGAACCCTAATGTGTCTGGACCATGATGTTTCTAGAGAAGATTTTGAAAATATTCACAATATAGCACTAAGTTAAAATCTGAGCCCCCATAGGGAACACAAATATTAATCAGGGACTTTATTTGAACAAATTGAATCTGCCCCCTGTAAGTATGCTGTACACCAAATACCAAAATATTCTGACTAGTGTATCTCAAGAAGCGGGAGCGTGGTGGATCAGTGGTAGACTGTTAGACTTCTATGCTAGAGGTCCAGAGTTCGATCCCCGTCCGGGACGAACCGCGTTGTGTCCTTGGGCAAGGCACTTTATCCAGGTTGCCTAAATGGGGGCACGATGACGCCGTGTACTAAGGCGTGGTGCACGTCTTCAACTGCTGTAACCCTGCCTGAGCGGAGCTTAAACAGAGTCAGAATGTTGAGAAGCTGGCAGTTGCTCGTCGTTGCTCGGTGGTTCTCTCCGGGTACTCCGACTTCCTCCACTCGTAAAATGTCACGATCACGATTAGCCCTTATGCATAAGTATGTGACCTTAAACCCCAATAAATAAATAATAATCTCAAGAATCAGATTTTTATTGTTCATATTGGACTAAGTTAAAATTCGGGCTCCAGTAGGGAACCCAAATATTAACTCAGGAACTTTATTTTAATTAACCAAATATCAAAAGATTCTGACTTGTGTATCTCAATAAGCAGATTTTTATGATTATTCCACATATTGAACTAAGTAAAAAATTCTGCTACAAGAGAGAGGCCAAATATTAATCAAGGGACTTGATTTGAAGAAACTTTAACATGACCCCCATAACTATGCTGTACACCGAATGTCAAAAGATTCTAAATGGTGGATCTGAAGAAGATTTTTAAAGATCATTCCCCTTAGTCCATTAAGTTAAAATTCAGGCTTCCATATAAAGTCCAGATATAAACCAAGGAGCTTAATTTGAACAACCTTAATTCAATCCCTGTAAGGATGAGGTAAACCATATATCAAAAGATTCTGACTAGTAGTCCTGGAGAATGTGAGTTTTAAAGATTATTCCTCATATTGGACTAAGTTAAAATTTGGGCCCCAATAGGGAGCCCAAGTATTAACCCAGGGACTTGATTTTAACCAACTTCAATCTGACTCCCCTAAGGATGGTGTTTACCATATATCAAAAGATTCTGGCTGATGCAGGTGGGGGGCGGTTAGGAAAAAATTTGCAGACACCGATGACGTTTTTTTTTTGTTTGTGACCGGTCGGAGGACCCACCAACCCACCCCATGTAATTTTTTTCCAATTTTACAATTTTTCTTCCGGGGTTATCTGAACCACCCACCCCACTAAATACATGCTTCTGTATCATCCTTCCCACCATACTGCACCATAACCAATTTTATCATACAGTATTGAGTAACTGACCTTGTACAGGATAGGTCTTGAAAGAACATCCGTTTTATCAGACCAAAGTGGTCTCTTAAGGCAGATGGTCTCCCATAACAAATCAAATATAGAGTAAAGCTGGTATGTCCATATAAAACATGGTCTCCAAAGACATCGGTCTCTTAAGGCATGTTCTATTGTAATTCATTAACACTCTTGAATGTCATATCATTAACTTTTTACCTACAGTTATCTCTCCATGTGTTCAGACATGTCGTAGAAACCAACAATATATATGGTATTCGACAGAGTTCAGAGAGCTTTGTAAAATATCATACAAATTGTTGATTTTTTTGACTACATGCATGAACCACCATGGACTGACATGAAGAGAGATAATTGCGGATGAGAAAGTATACTTCAATATCCAAGTGAAGGGTGTTGATGTAGCAAAAAAAAAAATCTCTATGCAGCAGTATGCAGCTCTATGAATGTGATTTTTTAATTTTTGCAGATGACAGCAGGTAACTAAATGGAAAATGGATGAGAAGCAACTTAGCTGTAGATATTGTGCTAAGCAATTCTTTTCAATAAATGATATTAACTTTAAGAGACATGAAGAAGCATGTAAAGCGAAACCCCCTGCTGGATATAAAAAGCTGACAGATTTTTTCAGTCCTGTGCCTTTAGCCAAGAAGCCTTGAACATCCACAGAACAAGAATCCTGTACCGAACCAGCAAGTGCATTTTAACTTGCATTATTCAAAATGTCATACATTGTATCACTATAAGCCGAATCATAGCTCAGCCACAACAACAGTTTTATAATCATATATAACCCATGGTAGGTACCCCCTGATAACTTGAGTGTCTTTTTATTAGTTCCTGAATGATACTTCACTGATTATGTTATACAATTTGCCCAAAGGTGTCTGAGGAAAAAATTTGCAAGCATCGGAAAATTTTTTTTGGTCCTCCTTGACCACCCACCCACCCACCCACCCACCCCGGCATCAGTGTTTTGCAAATTTCCCCCCCCCCCCCCCCCTCCCTGGCTGATGGATCTGAAAGATTTTTAAAGAGTATTCCTTGTATTGCACTTAGTTAAAATTCGAACCCCCACAGGGAGCTCAAATATGAACTGAAGCGCTTAATTTTAACATACTTGTATCTGAACCCCTTCCTCATCATGGATGCTGTATACCAAATATCGAAAGATTCTGTGGTTCTGGAGAAGAAGGCTTTTTTAAATTTTGCAAATATGCTAAATATGCATATGCAGACTCAGTATTTTTTTGATTCCCCCTACAGTACACCATGATACAACCGATCACAATTTTTACCATTCCATTCTGCTTGTCCTAAAGGTGCTTCATACCAAATAACAGTTCTCTGTTCAGTATGGTGTAGGAAATATGGATGCCTGAAATTATTTCTATTTTTAGCTCCAGGGGTTCCCACTGGGATATGGGAATTGTTGTTTTTGCATGAATCAAGTACTTTTGACACAATAATACCACATACCAAATTTGGTTGAAATTGGCTCATCGGTTCAGAAAATAGAAACTGTGAGCAGAGCCAAAAATCTTGCCCCTCCAATTACAAAGGCAAATATTGCCATACAAACCTCGTTTGAACCAATCTGATTCCACACCTCAAAAGGAAGCTCAGTACCAAGTATCAAGTCCTTGTACCCATTAGTTCGTGAGAAGATTTTTTTTATAATTTGGAATCAACTTGCCCAACTACCTCCCTATGGGGCAGGGCAAGTTGATTTGAACACAATGAAAATACGATGTCAGAACAAACAGTCGCCTCAAATTTAACAGAATCAGAATTTGGTATTCAAGTCATCAACTGAGACTAGAATTTTTGATATCTTGTTCAAATGATGTGAGCTCTGTAAAACAAAACACAGTGGGAGCCCACTAAATTGGATATTGCCAAATGGAATAACCCTCTTAATTACATATAATTTTCAAACATCAAACCATTCACTATTCCTCCAGCATAAATTTGCCCTGTTAATCGCACGTGGGTTATAGAGTAAATCCCTGTTAACTGAATAAAAAAATCTTGTGATCTACCCCAATTCCAACTGTTGATAGCACTATTTGACCCCAGTGCATTCAATATAAGCATTTAATCTATTATATCTTGTTTCACAGAGCTCTATGAGCTCTGTCAAACAAGATATAATAGAATAATTGCTTGGTTTATCTCTAGAATACAAAAAATGACAAAATCTCTGTTATTTGGATACTCCTGTTAATTGAATATTCTTTCCGGGCTAAGTAACTCTTCATTTAACAGTGTTCCACTGCACAAAGAATTGTCTGCTTATACTCTAAAGTACAGTGGAACCCAAGAGAGTATGGTGGCTAAGTGGTTACAGCATTGGACTTCAAACCAAAAGGTCCATGGTTTGATCCCTCTCAGGGGTAACAGTGTTGTGTCCTTGGGCAAGGCACTTAATCCCGATTGCCCATCTGGGGGCAAGGTGGTGCTGTGTGCTAAGGCATAATGTGCATCAATGGTGCACTTGTCTTCAACCAATGCTAACTCTGCTTGTGTTGAGTTAGTATGCTGGAGATTCTGACAGTTGCTTGCCATTGTCAGATGGTTCTCTCTGGGTTCTCCTGCTTCCTCCACCCATAAAAATGACTGACACGAGGTGACCATGGCTGTCAAAAGTGTCATTAAACCCCCAATAAATAAATATATAAACAAACAAACAGTAGAATCCTGTTAATTGAAAAGCCCTTTTGCATGGGAAAAATATTCACTTAAGAATATTTAATCAATTTGGCCATTTCCCTGTATTCAAGTGATAAACTGAGCATGATGTGATCTGTTAAACAAGATTAAATAGGTTAAACCTTTATATTGGGTGTGCTGAGGCCAGTTACATTAAAGTGTATGGAGGTCACAGTAAAGTAACTTATCAATAGATCACAAGAGTATTTATTCAATTAACAGGAGTTTATTCTATAATCTGTAAGAAATAAACAAGTAAACTTTGTAGTGAAGGTATGGTAAATGGTTTGGTATTTGCAATGTCATATGCAGTTAACAGGGTTATTCAATTAAGAAACATTCACCTGAGTGGCAGGAATGGTGTCTCGGAAAGATCTTGGTAACCCCACCCCGTTGGGGAGGTCTAGCTCCCATCAGGGAAACTACATTCTTTTTATTCTGGGCTTGTTGAGGAATTCTCTATCCCCACCACCTCCCCTGTCGAGGAACACAATCCCTGTCATTGGGGAAATCCTATTGCAACTCCTGCTAGGTGATAAGCGGGATATGATGTAGGTCAGAATGGCTGAAACATTTTGACAAAATCTTTATCAGCTTCCAGTGGATTGAGATCAAAATATTTGTTATGGTAAATGGTTTGGCATTCAACAATTATAAGCAATTTAAAGTTATTTATCAACAACTATGTGATTAAATGGGCACCACAGTAAACACAAAAGAGACTCAACTGTAACAGTACATTTTTATTATGCTTTTTGAACATGATATTTCATCTGACCTATCATTTTTAATACTTAACCCTTTACCTAATTTAACAGCCAAAATCGACAGCGCTATTCTAAAAAATCGCCAGTTAATTTTCATTATTTTTTCATTTTTTGTCTCAAAAACATTGGTTATGACCCCTTATTGGAACGAGCTCAATGAGCTCGTTCCAATGAGGGGTCATAACCTATGTTTTTGAGACAAAAAATGAAAAAAATTAGTTATTCAAGAATTTTTTTGCAAGTGTCGTCTGCTTTTCATGTTAGGTAAAGGGTTAAAGAAGTAACAGAAACCTGATGATGAAAATTAATGATGACATAAAATACAACAGTAATAACAGCCAATAGACAGTATAAAACTAAGGTATAAAATAATTCAAACAAAATCAGTTCAAACCTTTACCCAACACAAATAGAGGATGACACTTGCTAACAAATTCTTGAATAACTGTAAATTTTAATTTTTTGCCTCAAAAACATAGCTTTTGACCTATCATTGGAACTAGCTCAATGAGCTTGTTCCAATGATTGGTCATAACCTACGATTTATGTGGTTATCATATAAGGTGAAGGGTTAAAAAGAGATCAACAGACTCTACTGTTTATTCTTTCTGCAACAAAAAAAATGACTTGTGCTCCCTTCAGCAAATTCAATATGTGAAAGTTGCAAAAAAATAGAAAGGAACTGCTGCTGGGATATTCCAGTAGCCAACCTCTGAACTCTTTACCTAATAAATCAGCAGTATCCACACATCAAATTACAAATTGAGCAGTTGAAAAAAAAAAGAATTAAAAAATTTCAACAAAACCATGCCATGTGACCCACCATAGGAACATGCTTGACAAATTAAAACAAGAGGCCCCATGGGGCCTTAGGGCACTCACCTGACATGGTAGTCTAAATATCAAACCAGGGACTTAACTTGAATAAGCTGCATATGCCCCTTCTAAGAAAAGCATATACCAACTAGGTGAAGCGATTGTGCCCACACAATACACAGGATTTTCCTTCTATTTTCAGTTCCTGCACTTTTACGTCCCAAAATTGAGATAAACGCATAAAAACGCATAAAAAACAGATTTTTTCTAATTTTTGTTCGGAAACTTTCGAAGTCCCAAACAGAATATTTTCAAACTAAAACTTTTGTTTCTTCTTCTTAAAATTGACCAAAATGCATAAAAAACCAAAAAACTAATTTCCGGTTTTTGGTCCAAAATTTCCCACCAGGACCCCAAATTTTCAGTGTAAAAAAAAAATAAATTTTTGGGGTCTTAAAATTGACTGAAACGCATAAAAAAAACAAAAAAACTCATTTCCAGATTTTGGTCCAAAATTTCTAAGTCCGGACCAGGACCCCAAATTTTCAGCCTAAATATGAACCCAGGGATTTGGCTAGAACAAACTTGAATCTCACCCCCTAAGGATGCTGCATACCAAATATCAAAAGATTCTTATTGGTTGATCTGAAGTAAAAGATTTTTAAAGAATATTCCTCATACTGCACTAATTTAAACATTTGGGCTCCCATAGAGAGCCCAAATATGGACCCAGGGAATTGATTTCAATAAACATGTGAAACAATCTTCCAAAGATGTTATATGTGAAATTTGAAAGCTTTTGGAGCAGTGGTTTGGGAGAAAAGTAGTGTTAAATGTTTTTCCCATTTCCCACAGTGTTAAAAAATGCTGACTCAGCACTTTTTCAAAAGTCCCCAAAAAGTACCCTATGATAAAACCAATAGTAAATTTTTTTGACCATTCCATTCTGTTGGTCCTAAGGAAGCTTCATACCAAATAAGAATTCTCAGTGCCATGTAGTTTTAGAGATATGGGCGTTTTAATTTTTTTCTATTTTTTTAGCTCCTGCGGTTCCCATGGGGCGACAGGAAAAATATTTTTGGCATAAATTAAGTACTTATGACCCAATAAGCCCTCATATCAAATTTGGTTCAAATCCGCCTCTTGGTTTGGAAAATAGAAATTTTGGGCTTGGCGAAAATTCTTGCCCCTCCCATAACGAAGGCAAATATAGCTCCTTGAACTTCTCTTGAACAAATTTGAGTCTACACCTCAAAAGGAAGCTGCACACCAAATATCAAGTCTCTGCTACTGCTGGTTCATGAGAAGAAGATTTTTTAAGATTTAAGCACACTTTTTGGGCGTGGCCTTACCGAGGGACGGGTCAACTTGATTTGAACAAAATTGAATTGACATATGATAGGGAACATACACGGCAAATTTTGTTGAATTTGGTCCAGCATTCGTGAGAAGAAGTAGATAATGTAAAGTTAATGACGGACGACGGACGGACGGCGAACAGAAAGTGATCAGTTAAGCTCCCCTTGAGCTTCGCTCAGCTGAGCTAAAAAATAACAACTTTTGATAACATGGCTAAAGGGTTAAGTGTGGTTTGTTAAACCATTTACCTAAAACGAAAGGCAGACAGCAATTGCAAACAAAATTCTGGAATAAGTAATTTTTTCATTTTTTGGTATCAAAAACATAGCTTATGACCCCTCATTCGCATGAGCTCAACAATCTCTTTCCAATGAGGGGTCATAAGCTGTTTTTTGAGAGAAAAAAAGGAGGAATAATGAAAATTCATGGTGATTTTTGTTAATTGCACCATTCAGTTTTGGACCTTACATTTGGTAAAGGTTAAAAAATGATTGAGCTGCTGAATGAAATGTTTTGACCACAAAGAAAATTTCACGTACAAAGTGCGTACACTGGGAACAATTTTGATCACCGATACAGTGGCCTCAGTTCTTCCATTTCTAATATCCAACCTAGATATGGAAAATGGTCAAATAAATCTTAAATCATAGATGGCAACAAAGTTACATTCATGTTTGACATACATGTAGTGATCTCAAATTCTCAAAAAATATAGGGTACTTCCTTATATGTGTGAACTTATTTTAATCCTTTGAACCCTAGTGGTATCTTCTGTGTCAGTTCATTGACTGCAAATGGAAGAGTCTATATGCATAATTTGGTGGTAGACCAACTGATTTTTTCTTTTTCTTGATTAGTCTACCCCACACATTCACTTAGCAGCCATCGAACTTGATGAAATTATGCCGAACATGTTCTTGGACTGGAAAAACGGTCTTCTGGGTTCAAAGGATTAAAACAAAGGAGATCTGTAATTCTAGAATAGAAACCAATTTTCAATTTGGGGACAATGTGACCGTAACCATTTGTGCAGTGACCCAGAAATAAATAGGACGGGCCCTTTCATCATGTTGAATACAAGGGCAAAATGTAAGTACAACCTCAGAGTATATTTGTCACAATGACCATCACTGATTGCCAAGTTTTATCATAATGTATTTTCTCTGGTGATCCAATAGAGGTGGATGAACCAAGGAAAATACCTCCCCCCCCCCCCCCCCCCACCTACATTAAACTCTTTCCTTAGATAAATCTGTTACACAATTACACACTGCCTTTGAAGATATGGGAGTAGGCTAATGTGTGAATATGCAGGCATTTCTGGAATTTATAATCTGCTTTTATAAACAAATTTTGTTGCACTTGACCATAGAATTCAACCTGGTGTGCCATGATATCCCCCCCCCCCCACCCCACAGGGAAGATGTCCTAGGATATCTCCCCCCCCCCCCCCCCACCCTAGATATCTTCCCCACCAAAACAAAAATAAAATAAAACTCTTATAATAACTTAACATTTATTTACTGAATTTCCATCACATTAACATTCAACTGGAGGATCTAAAGAGCCTGTAATCGCTCACCTGGAACTACATATAATGAAAGTGTCAATGTAGCTTAACTTGTGTGTTGTGTTTGATGAAAAGGATAATGTTTAATGTTTATGAAAGGATTATGAAATAAGACAAGAATTGTGATAATTGGGAATATGTTCACTGTATGCTATGTTTTTGATAAAAATAATATGAGGTATACACTGTACTAAAGAGTTGAGGGGTAGGTTAATATGACCTCACAGTTGATGTATGTGGCCCTCACAGTTAATGTATATCAACAAAAGTTACCAAGTTACAGTGAAATTATTCCAAAACGAGTCATCCTATCAAGTTACATTGAAATCCCTCCATAAATATCACCTGTAGACTGTGCTAAAGGTTTTCGGGCTTCGGGCCCCTGTAGCCGTCAGAGTTGCCTAATGAAGTCCAAAAGGGGCTGTTCTCATCTAGACATTATATGAAGTCAACCTACCAAGTTACAATGAAATCCTTTCATAAATATGACCTGTAGACTGTGCTAAAGGTTTTCGGGCTTTGGGCTCGGGCAGCCATCATGGTTGAATGATCACAACCAAAAGGGGACATTCTCATCTGGGCATCATCTGGAGTGATCCTATGAAGTTACAATGAAATCCCTTCATAAATATGACCTGTAGACTGTGCTCAAGATTTTCGGGCTTCAGGCACCTGTAGCCATCACAGTTGACCAATCACGACCAAAAGGGAATGTCATCATCTAGGCATTATATGGAGTCAACCTAACAAGTTACAATGCAATCCTTCCATAAATATGACCTATAGACTATGCTGAAGGTTTTTGGGCCCGGGCAGCCATCAAGGCTGAATGATTGCGACCAAAAGGGGACGTTCTCATCTAGACATTATTTGGAGTCATCCTACCAAGCTACAATGAAATCCCTTCATAATTATGTAGACTGTTCTAAAGGTTTTCGGACTTCGGGCCCCTGTAGCTGTCACAGTTGCCCAATCGTGTCCAAAAGGGGACGTTCTCATCTTGACATTATATGAAGTCAAATCTACCAAGTTACAATGAAATCCCTTCATAAATATGACCTGTAGACTGTGCTAAAGGTATTCAGGCTTCAGCAGCCATAATGGTTGAATGATCGCAACCAAAAGGGGACATTCTACTGGGCATCATCTGGAGTGATCCTACGAAGTTACAATGAAATCCCTTCATAAATTTGACCTGTAGACTGTGCTCAAGATTTTCGGGCTTCGGGCACCTGTAGCCATCACAGTTGACCAATCACGACCAAAAGTGGATGTCATCATCTAGGCATGATGTGGAGTCAACCTAACAAGTTGCAATGAAATCCTTCCATAAATACGACCTATAGACTATGCTAAAGGTCTTTGGGCTCGGGCAGCCATAAGGCTGAATGATCGCGACCAAAAGGGGATGTTCTCATCTAGACATTATTTGGAGTCATCCTACCAAGCTACAATGAAATCCCTTCATAATTATGACCTGTAGACTGTTCTAAAGGTTTTCAGGCTTCGGACCCCTGTAGCCGTCACAGTTTCCCAATCGTGTCCAAAAGGGGATGTTCTCATCTAGACATTATATGAAGTCAACCTACCAAGTTACAATGAAATCCCTTCATAAATATGACCTATAGACTGTGCTAAAGGTTTTCGGGCTTCAGGCTCGGGCAGCCATCATGGTTGAATGATTGCAACCCAAGGGGACAATCTCATCTGGAGTGAGCTTACGAAGTTACAATGAAATCTCTTCATAAATATGACCTGTAGACTGTGCTCAAGGTTTTTGGGCTTTGGACACCTGTAGCCATTACAGTTGACCAAACATGACCAAAAGGGGATGTCATCATCTAGGCATTATATGGAGTCGACCTAACAGGTTACAATGAAATCCTTCCATAAATATGACCTTTTGCCTATGCTAAAGGTTTTTGGGCTCGGGCACCCATCAAGGCTGAATGATCGTGATCAAAATGGGATGTTCTCATCTAGACATTATTTGGTGTCATCCTACCAAGTTACAATGAAATCCCTTCATAAATATGACCTGTAGACTGTGCTAAAGGTTTTCGGGCTTTGGGACCCTGTAGCCGTCACGGTTGCCCAATCACGTCCAAAAGGGGACTTTCTCATCTAGACATTATATGAAGTCAACCCACCAAGTTACAATGAAATTCCTCAATAAATATGACCTGTAGACTGTGCTAAAGGTTTTCGGGTTTTGGGCTCTGGCAGCTGTCACGGTTGGCAAATCACGTCCAAATGGGGAAATTCTCATCTAGACATCATAAGGAGTCATCCTACCAAGTTACAATGAAATCCCTCCATATTAAACATGACCTGCAGACTGTGCTGAATGTTTTTGGGTTTCGGGTTTGGGCAGCCATCACGGTTGACAGATCATGCCCAAAAGGGGATGTTCTCATCTAGGCATTATACAGAGGCATCCTACAAGTTACAATGAAATCCCTTCATAAATACGACCTGTAGACTGTGCTAATGGTTTTCGGGTTTTGGGCTCGGGCAGCCATACCGGTTGACAGATCGCGACCAAAAGGGGACGTTCCCAACTAGACATGACCCCAAACCTGCATATGAAATTTCGTGACGATCAGATAAGAATTGCGGGGTGTAGCCCGTGCTAAAGGAAAATGTGAACAGACTCACAGACTAACAGACTTCCGCACGCGTGATGGCAATAGCTTATCTTGACTTTGTCAAGTTAAGCTAAAAATGTGATTTCCCATAGGCTTTTCATGGTAACTATGAGCTGCAATTGTGGCCATGTTTGCAACATTACATCAACATCATGTAGGATCATTGGTAGAAAGTATCAGAGTCCTCAATGATGACATTTGTCTTTGTAGTTTCAGAGGGGAAGATTTTTGCAAATCAAAGAATGTCTCTGTTGGCCATATTTTCCAACCAATGGGAACAAAAAGAGGATTGTTTGTAGAGGGCCTCCTATAGACCATTCCTGCAAAGTTTGGTTCAGTAGTTGAAGAAGATGAAAATGTGATTTCCCATAGGGTTTCTATAGTAACTATAAGCCACAATTGTGGCCATGTTTGCAACACGATCAACATTACATGAGGATCATTCGTAGAGGGACTCCCAGTCATCAAGCATGCAAAGTTTCAAAACATTTGGCCCAGTGGTTTCAGAGGAGAAGATTTTTCAAAATCCACCAATCAGAATCAAAGAATGCCTCTGAAGGCCGTTTTCAAACCCATGGGAACAAAATGAGGATCTTTTGTAGAGGACCTCCCATAAACTATCCCTGCCAGGTTTGGTTCACATCGGCTCAGTAGTTCCAGAGAAGATGAAAATGTGATTTCTCATAGGGATTCTATAGTAACTGTAACCCGCAATTGCGTCCATGTTTGTAACCCGATCAACATTAAATGAGGATCGTTGGTAGAGCGGGTCCCAGTCATCATTTATGTGAAGTGTCAAAACATTTGGCCTGGCGGTTTCAGAGGAGATTTTTGAAAATCCACCAACCACAATCAAAGAATGCCTCTGGAAGCCATGTTTTTCATCTGACGGGAACAAAATGAGGAAATGAGGATTGTTTGTAGAGGACCTCCCATAGACCATTCCTGCCAAGTTTGGTTCACAGTGGCTCAGCTATGATTTCCCATAGGTTTTCCATGGTAACTATGAGCTGAAATTGTGGCCATGTTTGCAACATTACATCATTACATGAGGATCATTGGTAGAAGGTGTCTGAGTCCTCAATCATGACATTTGTCTTTGTAGTTTCAGTGGGGAAGATTTTTGCAAATCAGAGAATGTCTCTGGTGGCCATATTTTCCAACCAATGGGAACAAAAAGAGGATTGTTTGTATAGGGCCTCCTATAGACCATTCCTGTGAAGTTTGGTTCACGTCGGCTCAGTAGTTCCAGAGAAGAAGATGAAAATGTGATTTCCCATAGGGTTTCTATAGTAACTATAAGCCACAATTGTGGTCATGTTTGCAACACGATCAACATTAAATGAGGATCATTGGTAGAGGGTGTCCCAGTCATCAACCATGCTAAGTTTCAAAACATTTGGCCCTGTGGTTTCAGAGAAGATGTTTCAAAATCCACCAATCAGAATCAAAAAATGCTTCTGGCAGCCATGTTTTTCGATGCACAGTAACAAAATGAGGAGCGTTTGTAGAGGACCCGCCATAGACTATCCCTGCCAGGTTTGGTTCACATCAGCTCAATAGTTCTAGAGAAGAAGATGAAAATGTGATTTTCCATAGGGTTTCTATAATAACTATAAGCCGCAATTGCAACCATGTTTACAACCCAATCAACATTAAATGAGGATCACTGGTAGAGGGCGTTGGAGTCATCATTTATGTGAAGTATCAAAACATTTGGCCTGGCAGTTTCATCAGAGAAGATTTTTTAATCTTTTGATCAAAGAATGCCTCTGGCGACGATGTTTTCAACCCACAGGAACAAAATGAGGATCGTTTGTAGAGGACCTCCCATAGACCATTCCTGCCAAGTTTGGTTCATGTTGGCTCAGTAGTTCCAGAGAAGAATATGAAAATGTGATTTCCCATAGGGTTTCTATAGTAACTATAAGCCACAATTGAAGCCATGTTTGCAGCCCGATCAACATTAAATGAGGACTGTTGGTACAGGGAGTCCAAGTCATCAACCATGCAAAGTTTCAAAACATTTGGCCCAGGGGTTTCAGAGGAGAAGATTTTTCAAAATCCACCAATCAAAATCAAAGAATGCCTCTGGCGGCCATGTTTTTAAACCCATGGGAACAAAATGAGGATCTTTCGTAGAGGACCTCCCATAGACTGTCCCTGCCAGGTTTGGTTCACGTCGGCTCAGTAGTTTCAGAGAAGATGAAAATGTGATTTCTCATAGGGATTCTATAGTGACTGCAAGCCACAATTGTGGCCATGTTTGTAACTCGATCAACATTAAATGAGGATCGTTGGTAGAGGGGGGTCCCAGTCATCATTTATGTGAAGTGTCAAAACATTATTTATTTATTTATTGATGTTTAAGGTCACATATTTATGCACAATGGCTAATCATAACCGTGACAGTTTTACGGGTGGAGGAAGCCGGAGTACCCGGAAAGAACCACCGAGCAACGACGAGCAGCTGCCAGCTCCCCAACATCGTAACTCCGCACTGCAGCACAGGCAGGGTTTGATTGGTTGAAGACATGCGTACCATCGACGTGCAGTACGCCTTAGTACCCGGCGTCATCGTGCTCCCACATGGGCAATGTGGGGGCACGATGACGCCGCGTACTAAGGCAGTTTCAGAGAAGATTTTTGAAAATCCACCAACCACAATCAAAGAATGCCTCTGGAAGCCATGTTTTTCATCCGATGGGAAGAAAATGAGGATCGTTTGTAGAGGACCTCCCATTGACCATTCCTGCCAAGTTTGGTTTTAACCGGCTCAGCGGTTACAGAGAAAAAGATGAAAATGTGAAAAGTTTATGGATGCCGGATGCCAAGTGATGTGAAAAGCTCACATGGCCTTTTAGGCCAGGTGAGCTAAAAAGTTGTTCAAACTCTTGAATACATACATTTATGCAATTTTTTGGTAAAATGAAAGTGTCAATGACACTGTAGCTCAACTTGTCAAGACAAAGACATGTACATGTATAGTATGTGACACAGCAATGACAAACATCTAGGTAATGACCTGATAACAAAGGTACATATAAACGAGTCCCAGAGTGGGTCTGACTGAACCCCAAAATATTTGTTCTCATAGCACAGTGATAACAAAGGCACCCCAAAACACACTCGTTCCTGTCCCAAGGTGAAAACAAAAGTACTCAAGAAGTTTTGTGAAGATCAGTTCATAAATACGAGCTGTACAGAACTTGTGACAAAAAAACCTAATTTCGGTACAAAATGGCCACTGGCAGCCATCTTGAATTTTGGACCGTACCCAGAAACACTCATTCTCATCCCAAGGAGATAACAAAGGTACCCAAGAAGTTTTGTGAAGATCGGTTCATAAATACAGCCTCTACCCTGAGCCGTATTGACATGTGTGCTTACATTGTGTAAGTAGCACTGAATAAATCAAAGTTTATCTAATTTGCATAATTTCTGCACGAAAAAAAAAAACCTTACAATATGTGATGTATTCCATGTTACTAAACATTCATACAAAAATTTATTCAAATCAGAACTTTCATACAGAAGTTCTATACAAAAGACTGATTGCACTAATTTTGGTACAAAATGGCTGCTGGTGGCCATCTTGAATTTCGGACCACACCCCAAAACACTCGCTCTCATCCCACGGTGATAACAAAGGTACCCAAGAAGTTTTGTAAAGATTGGTTCATAAATATGGCCTCTAGTCTGAGCTGTATAGAAGATGTGTACAAAAAACTGATTAGACCTAATTTCGGTACAAAATGGCCACTGGCAGCCATCTTGAATTTTAGACCACACCCAGAAACACTCGTTCTCGTCCCAAGGTGATAACAAAGGTACCCAAGACATTTCGTGAAGATCAGTTCATAAATACAGACTCTAGTCTGAGCCGTATTGACATGTGTACTTACTGTGTGTAAGTCGCAATGAAAAAATCAAAGTTCATCTAATTTGCATAATTTCTACACGAGAAAAAAACCCGTATTATATGTGATGCATCCCATGGTACTAAACATTCACACAAAAAAATTATTCAAATCAGGGCTTTCATATGGAAGTTCTGTGCAAAAATCTGATTGCACCTAATTTTGTACAAAATGGCTGCCATCGGCCATCTTGAATTTCGGACCGGACCCCAAAACACTCGTTCTCGTCCCATGGTGATACCAAAGGTACCCAAGAAGTTTCGTAAAGATCGGTTCATAAATACGGCCTCTAGCCCGAGCCGTATTGGCATTTGCACTTACAGTGCTGAAAGTAACCCCAAAAAACATCAAAATTAGTCTAATTTGCACAATTTAAGTACGAGAAAAAAACCCGTATTATATGTGATGTATCCCATGGTACTAAACATTCATACAAAAAATTATTCAAATCAGAGCTTTCATATGGAAGTTCTGTACAAAAAACAGATTTCTGCATCGTCGGTACAAAATGGCAGCTGGCAGCCATCTTGAATTTCGGACCGCACCCAAAAACACTCGTTCTCGTCCCACGGTCATAACAAAGGTACCCAAGAAGGATCGTAAAGATCGGTTCATAAATACGGCCTCTAGCCCGAGCCATAGCAGCTTGGCACTTACAGCTCTGAAAGTAACACTAAATAAATCAAAGTCAGTCTAATTTGCATCATTTACGCACGAGAAAAAAACCCGTATTATATGTGATGTATCCCATGGTACTAAACATTTATACAAAACTTTATTCAAATCAGAACTTTCATACAGAAGTTCTGTACAAAAAACTGATTTTTGCATCATCGGTACAAAATGGCCACTGGCAGCCATCTTGAATTTCAGACCACACCTAAAAACACTCGTTCCCGTCCCAGGGTCATAACAAAGGTACACAAGAAGTTTCGTAAAGATCGGTTCATAAATACGACCTCTAGCCCGAGCCATAGCCAATTGTTGACGTACGGACAGACGGACAGATGGCCAGACGGATGGACGGACAGACGGACGACGGGCCATGACAATAGCTCAAATTTGACTTCGTCAAAGTTGAGCTAAAAATGGAAGAGGGTGGAGGGGAAGATGTCCAGGCCTGATTATCTTCCCCCTCACCAATTCGAAAACCATAGCAACCATTTGAAAAACTAGAAGCACTGTCACAGTGCTGAAGCTGCGACGATTCGTGCAACGCCAATGATGTTTTAAAACTCGTTGGTGACAAAAAAACTTGGTGACAAAAAAACTTGTTGGTGACAAGTCCATAAATGTGACAGAAATTATCCGAATGACATGTACTATTGAGAGGGTGTAGACATCCTGAAGATACACTTGCATACCAAGTATGGTGTCATTCCATCAAGTATTTTAGGAGTTATGGTATTTTTTAAACTTGTTGGTGACAGACAGACAAACCAACATTGCCACATATAGAGCTGCTCGTCGCAGTTAAAAATGAATAGGTTTTATTTACACCCTCACCCAACCATAACAAAGACCAAACAATGGTTGTGAAGGTCATATGCATATCTACAGGACTTTGACAAGGGGACGTGGGAGGGGGGGGGGGGGCAAGATATCCAGGCATGGACATCTTACCCCCCACCCATGTCAAAATATACCACAGTCATGAAAAAAGTAAGATATATATTTATTTTAATGAGATACTATGAAATCTTATCCACTGAATTAGAATTAGCTAATCTTACAATCTTTTTAACAGTTTTTCAGATTTTGATAGGGTGAGGGGGAAGATATCCAGGCCTGGATATATTCCCCCTCACCATGTCAAAATATTTATCAACTGTGAAAACAAATTTTGGAATGCTGTACTGATATATGTACACAAATGAATTAGAAACAGACTATTTTAGAACCTCTGTAACTTTTGGGGGGAGATTTTGACAGGGTGAGGAGGAAGATGAATTGTTTCAAAAATATATTGTGAAATAATAGTAAAAGAAACAAAATTAGATGAATACTTTTAAAAATTTAGGTGTGTGTGTGTGTGGGGGGGGGGGGGGGGGGTATGCTGGGGGAAGATGTTGGGGTGGGGGGGGGGGAGGGTGATGATATCCTGCTACACCGGTTTGGTCTATTTCAACTATCTTCCCCCCTGGAGCATTTGGGTTGGAGGGTGGGTAAAGTAGAATACCAAACCGTGGCCATACTTCAGCAAGCTAACCGAAAAATAGAGGGAGCAGCTGATATTCATATATTTTATGATATACAAATACAATACATGGCATGACACGAATGGACATTGTAAGCAGTTTCAAATCTACAGTATATTTATCAACACCCACTGCTGCCTCCATCCCACATTATTATTTATTTATTGGGGTTTAATGAATCTTTCAACAGCCAGGGTTACCTCATGTCGGACATTTTTATGGGTGGAGGAAGCCTGAGTACTCAGAGAGAACCACCGAGCAACGGAGAGCAACTGTCAGACTGCCCAATTTACTAACTCCACACAAGGAGTGATTGAAGACAAGTGCACCATCGACATGCAGTACACCTTAGTACACGGCACCACCATGCCCCCTCTTGGACAATCTGGATTAAGTGCCTTGCTGAAGGATATTGGAGGGGATCGAACCATGAACCTATAGGTTTGAAGTCCAATGCCATAAGCACTGAGCCCCCCCCACCCCAGATGCATTCTTAACACTTCCATGAAATTGTCAAGACATGAAATCTAGGGCTCTGCGAACCCCAAATTCTGAGTCAAATCAAACCAGAGGATTTCAAATTGAATCGTATCTCAGTACTCTTCAGGTTGACAATATTGCACTCTATTACTACCATGAATACCATCAGTCTCTCAGTCTCCAGTCAAGTGATGTATCCAATGGCAACTTGTCTGTTTGGGAAATTCATTCAAAAGAACACAATATTCCAGAACGGAATCACAGTAGTCCTAAAGCAGAACCTCCTTGAACCTTATCATAGAAGAATTTAAAAAGAGACAGAAATTTCTGAATTGTGGTAATTTCAATCAGACAGAATCAAATCATGGGGTCGATTTCGAGAGTACATAGAAGACATTATTGGTTGTGACTGAATCATTGGCATGCCATGCGACCACACATCCTGAAAAGGTTAAGCATCGGCTCTTCCAGCATACAATCACTAATTGAAGAGCAACAGAATATGCCATACAAATGGACTCAGATCCATATCCTTGTACCAAATTTTATACAGTGAACTTTACAAGTATATTATTCACCTCTTTATTTGGAGATTAGACAAAAGAGGCATCTCACAGTCTTGTTTATGATTCTAGCTAGCTAAAGAATGGTTTTAGCAAGACGTTTTGGGGCAAGCCCCTTTCGACCCTCGTTTACAGTATGATATAATTCCGTTAATTTGAGACAGCGTCATCAGCTGTCTGAGCAGTGAAAAGGTGGAAGGAAGAGGCTGGGAGTTGATGTTTCTTGTTGTTATCCTTCAGGGAAGTATAGTCTGCCACTTGTGGTTTTGTAGACAAGATAGGCCTTCATCGGAAAGTATAGTCTGCCTTCAGCTCTTTGCTGGCCTTTATGATTCCTCATTGGGACAGGCTTATAAAGCATGTTTACATAGGAATTTATCAGCTATGTTTTAAACCCTAAAAACTGGGAAACCATTTTTCACAACTCTCTCAATGTCACAACCTTGTGTCTCAGTCATGTCTCATACATGTAGCCAACATTTAATTAACCCTTTACCTAATGAATCACCCGAATCCGCCCGCGTAATATGCAAATTAAACAGTTGAAAAAATACCATTTTTCAAAATATTTCAGCAAAACCATATCATGTGACCCCCTCATTGGAACAAGCTCATTGAGCTCGTTCCAATGAGGGGTCACATGATATGGTTTTGTTAAAATTTTTTGAAAAATTTAAAAAAATTATATTTAAAATAATAAATTTTGATATCGTCTACGTTGGGTAAAGGGTTAACACTCTGCAAACAAAAATTTCAAGCAGCAGATTTTTCTAATAATGCAACAAGAAATTGAACAAATCAAATCTCTGTTTGAAGAGCTCAATGATCTCTGTCAAAATAGACTGAATCGTTTAAATTCCAGGTTGCATTATGGGCCATTTTCAACTTGAAGTTGTGATATATTGACATCAGTGTGCAGAGAGTTAAAATCATAATAAGAATGATTTGACTTTCATCTGACAGACTTACTACTTGCAACCCGAGTACGTTTTTGATTGTTAACCCTTAACCTAACATGAAAAGCAGACGACATTTGCAAACAAAATTCTTGAATAACTAAAATATTTTTTATTTTTTGTCTCAAAACATAGGTTATGACCCCTCATTGGAACGAGCTCGATGAGCTCGTTCCAAAGAGTGGGCATAACCTATCTTTTTGCGACAATATTTATTTATATTTATTTACTGTTGTTTAAGGTCACATACTTAGGCACAATGACTAATCGTGACCATGACAGTTTTACGGGAGGAGGAAAGAGTACCCAGAGAGAACCACGGAGCATCGACAAGCAACTGTCAGCTCCTCAACATTCTAACTCTGTTCAAGCTCCTCTCAAGCAGGGTTACAGTGGTTGAAGACCTGTGCACCACCGGCATGCAGTACACCTTAGTACACGGCATCATCGTGCCCCCATGTAGGCAACCCTGATAAAGTGCCTTACCGAAGGACACAACGCGGGGCATCCTGGATGGGGATCGAACTTGGGATCTCTACCATAGAAGTCCAACAGTCTACCACTGAGCCACCGCATTTTGAGACAAAACATGAAAATTAATTGGTGATTTTTGTAAATAGTGCTGGCCGGTTTTGGCTGTTACATTGGGTAAAGGGTTAAACAAAACACTGGACTGTCAGAATAGGAAATTTACCTAGATCCATTATCAGTGGGCACTTGTATAATAACACTGTTAACTAACAACAGGTGTGAATGTTCTATAAAGTTGTCAGGATAGTTATATATTGGTTAAACTTGATTTTATACTTACATGCAGTGGTCATAATATAGCCACAGATGCTGCTGAGACATTCAACACCAAATGAACCAACAAACAAACCACTATCTGGGCTTGAAGCTCAAATTTGGGCCTCATAAAGAAGTGTAGCTTGAACAATCAAGTCATCATTTTCTTAGCATTTGCATCATATTCAGCAAGATGCAAATGATATTCTGTTAAAATGAATTTGTTTTGTTATCATTTATTGGGAGGGCACTTAGACATTCTCCAATAAATGGAAACAAAACAATTATTTACAGACACATTCTGACTACCATATAATTACTATATTATATAATTTATTAGTCTTTCAGTTAAGGGTTACAAAAAATTTAATTAATTCGGAAAAAGATCTTTGTAATGGATTCATCAAGCTCATTTCAATAAGGATTCATAAACTTTTAGTTTGCAAGCAAAATAATGACACTTTTTTTTAGTCATTCAGAAAAAAATCTGTCCTGTTGATGTGTAAGGTGAAGGGTTAACAAACAGTGAACAGACAAATATTCTTCAAACAATGGGTCTCTGACTGACAGTAAAATAAATCAATATTTATTTATTTTTTGATGTTTAAGGTCACTTTCAACTTCTATGACTACACATGATTACAGAATAAGTATAAAGTCAAGTTTAGCTAATCGTTTACAAATAAGTTGTTCATTTTAACTCTGCATGCTGCTGGCGGATATTCCTGCCCAGGATGGGAAATCTCTTGCCATGATAACAGGGTTAGTCTGGGCACAGTGAACCAAATCTCCCCATGTAAGCTGAATTCACTTTTTGACCAATAATTTCTTGAGTTAAATTTAGACCAGTTTTCATCAAATTGAGTCATGGCTACTTCACAGCAGCCATGACTAGATTTGATGAAACACATTTTTAAAATACAAAATGGACTATCACCTCAGGCTTTGATAACAAGTCATGCTATATCAGTAAACCAGAACTTGTTTACCACAGTAAACAAGCACTACTCCACTTCCTGGACGTCCCACAGGGAAAAATGATTCAATGCAAGTGAGAAAATAATAGTAACAATATCAGTATCACAATAAACAAAGATTATCATCATTAACACTATAATGAATAAATAGTTTTATTTTGGCATTGCATTAATGTCTGATTTTCACATCAAAATAGAACTTTCTTTTAGAGAGCTCAATATTAAGGTAATATTATACTACAACATTATAACAAGATACAAAACTTTTAACAAAACATCAAACCCATTTGATTCGCACTCATTTCATATGCAATTATTTCGTTATTTTTTACTTGAGTACATAATAATATGACTTTCCAATGTTCATAAAAATAAGATGACACTGCCACCAAGGGAGGCTCTTGAAACTCCAACTCCAACTACGGTCAAACCGGAGAAAAAAGGGTGAAAAATAGTAACACCACTGCACATAGCATGAATGTTTACCATTATATTATCAGCACCGATTGTTAAGACTAAGGTTATGAAAAATGAAAGTGTCAATGACACTCTAGCTCAACTTGTGTAAGACATGTACATGTATACTATGTGACACAGCAATGACACACATCTGGGTAATGATCTGATAACAAAGGTACATATAAAGTATTGTAACAGTCTGTACATAAATACTGACCGTAGCCTGTAACAAATGTATAGGTAAAGCATTCTAAAGGTGGGAGACAGTTAGATGCTAAACTAGAAAAGAAATCTTCATGGGGTTAATGTTACATTGGGGATCCTTGTATGGTGCACCATAAGCCAAATGTTAGAATATGTTTTGGCCCGTTTGATTCAAACACTTCTAAGGTTGATTCATACTTATTAATAAATACTTGTCCAGTCCTTCTCAAAATACAGGTATTTGAATTTTTTATCTTTAGCTCATAGGGTTCCCACGGGTGAGGAGGTTTTATTTTTCTCATTGTAAATAGAAAATCGGGTTGTGCTAATAATGTTTACCCTCCCCAAACAACAAATATTAACACAGGAACTTGGCTTCAACACATTTGAATATACACATCCTAGGGATGCTGAATTATTATTTTGTCTGGTATTTTTGGAAAAGATTTTTAATTATCTCCCTTTCTGAGTCCCAGAGTGGGTCTGACTGAACCCAAAAATATTTGTTCTAAAAGCACAGTGATAACAAAGGCACCCAATAAATGTATAGCAAACATTACTGACATAAATGAAAGTGTCAATGACACTGTAGCTCAACTTGTGTAAGACATGTACATGTATAGTATGTGACACAGCAATGACACACATCTAGGTAATGACCTGATAACAAAGGTACATATAAAGTATTGTAACGGTCTGTACATAAATGCTGACCATAGCCTGTAACAAATGTATAGGTAAAGTATTGTAAAGGTGGGCGACAGATGCTAAACTAGAAAAGAAATCTTTGAGTCCCTGAGTGGGTCTGACTGAACCCAAAAATATTTGTTCTCATAGCACAGTGATAACAAAGGCACCCAAAAACACTCGTTCTTGTGCCAAAGGTACCCAAGAAGTTTTGTGAAGATCGGTTCATAAATACAGCCTCTAGCCCAAGCCGTATTGACATGTGCACTTACTGTGTATAAGTAGCACTGAATAAATCAAAGTTCATCTAATCTGCATAATTTCTGCACGAGAAAAAAACCTGTATTATATGTGATATATTCCATGTTACTAAACATTCATTCAAAAATTTATTCAACTCAGAACCTTCATATAGAAGTTCTGTACAAAAAACTGATTGTACCTAATTTTGGTACAAAATGACCGCTGACAGCCATCTTGAATTTTGGGCCGCACCCAAAAACACTCGTTCTCGTCCCAAGGTTATAACAAAGGTACCCAAGAAGTTTCGTGAAGATCGGTTCATAAATACAGCCCCTAGCCCGAGCCGTATTGACATGTGCACTTACTGTGTATAAGTAGCACTGAATAAATTAAAGTTCATCTAATTTTCATAATTTCTGCATGGGAAAAAACCCTGTATTATATGTGATGTATTCCATGTTACTAAACATTCATTCAAAAATTTATTCAAATCAGAACGTTCATATAGAAATTCTGAAAAAAAAACTGATTGTACCTAATTTTGGTACAAAATGGCTGCTGACAGCCATCTTGAATTTCAGACCGCACCCAAAAACACTCGTTCTCATCCCAAGGTGATAACAAAGGTACCCAAGAAGTTTTGTGAAGATCGGTTCATAAATACAGCCCCTAGCCTGAGCCGTATTGACATGTGTACTTTTTTTTTTTATTGGTGTTTAAGGTCATATACTTGTGCACAATGGCTACTCATGACCGCAACAGTTTTATGGGTGGAGGAAGCCAGAGTACCCAGAGAGAACAACCGAGCAATGACGAGCAGCTGCCAGCTCCCCAACATCGTAACTCCACACTGCAGCACAGGCAGGGTTAGATTGGTTGAAGACATGTGCCTTGCCCAAGGACACAACACGGGAGTCCGAATCGATCGCTCAGACGGTCACCCATCCGAGGACTAACTGAGCTCGATGTTGCTTAACTTCGGTGATCAGACGAGAACCGGTTACTGCAATGCCACCGTGCCCCCCCCCCCCCCCCCCCAACATGTGTACTTATTGTGTATACGTAGCACTGAATAAATCAAAGTCCATCTAATTTGCCAAATTGCACGAGAAAAAAACCTGTATTATATGTGATGTATTCCATGTTGCTAAACATTCAGACAAAAAGATTGCACTAATTTCAGTACAAAATGGCTGCCAGCGGCCATCTTGAATTTGGACCGCACCCCAAAACACTCGTTCTTGTCCCACAGTAATAACAAAGGTACCCAAGAAGTTTTGTACAGATTGTTTCATAAATACGGCCTCTAGCCCGAGCCGTATTGAATTGTTGACGGACAGACGGACGATGGGCCATGGCATAACCTCAAATTTGACCACATCAAAGTTGAGTTAAAAACCATCTTGTTTCTCAGGCACCTTCTGCAACATTAAAATTCTGCCTCAGATTATTAAAAGGCATCTCCAACGTCATTGAAAATCTGCTCATCACTCTTTTTTACTTGGAAATCTCTTCAGTGAAACTATTTTATACTTGTAGAACTAAAATTTACCCGAATGTATTTGTGTGACAGAGATCAATAGATATATTTCCATGGAATAATGTAAGGAAAATAAATAATTCAAAATATTTTGGGGGCTGTTTTGTGGATTAATTGAAAAAAAGCCTCCCTTCCTCATCATAAAATTGCAGGAAAATTGCCAGAGAAACAAATTTTTTTTTATAGGCCTTGTCAAACATTTTTTTTACCTGGTTTATTTTTAACCAGTTAAAATTTTGTTTTCACTTGCTGATATATGTAGTCCTTGTACATCTAAAGCAAAGTGTTTTTAAACTTTGATGAGCAATGAAGAGGATGGAAACTTCGACATGAAACAACAGCTGTCATATGATTTTCAAGATATCTTGAACAGTTAAGTTTCTAAGACAATTCAAACTTTCAGTAATATTTAAAAAAAAACAAAAAAACACCATTCCTCTCTTACCAAAACATTCAGCAAAAACTGCCTGAGAAACAAGAATTTTCTGGAGACCCAAGTACCGGTAATTAATATTCTATATTTATTACAATTCAAGCAATTTGTTTTTACTTTTCAGCAGTGAACAGAAAAATGTTTCCGACCACTGAGTCAGTGCACTGTTGGTTAAAATTTCTTTCAGCATGTATATTTTTCTGCAAACTCCACTCTGATAACTTTGATGTTATATCTGGCCATGTCAGTCACAAAACCTATACCATGCTAGATGTACTGGAAAGAGTGGTAACAAAAAGCAGGCATTAACCCTTTGACCAAGACACACATCAAAATTTGTTATTTTAACAATTTTTTTCAAAATTTTTCAAAAAATAAAACCATATGATATGCCCTCACTGGACTGAGCTTGTTCCAATTAGGGGTCACATGATAAGGTCTTGTTAAAAAAAAAATATTTTTTAATAATTTCTTCTCAACTGCTCAGTTTGTAAATTACATGGCAGAGGTGATCGATTTGTTAGGTAAAGGGTTACCACTGATTCTTGGAAAGCTATCAATGATGCCTATATAAGAATCAATTTCCAAAGCTGGTATCATTGACAAATATAAAGAAAAAGAAAAATTTGTGGTTCTTCTACATATTCATTGTTGGTATGGCTGATCAGTGATCAAACCTGGAAATAAACAATCTATCATTTGCAGAATGAGGTCCAAAGAGTGTGAATTTGCTGATGTTATCCCATACAATGGGCCAATTTATCCTCTGGGTACCTCTTTCTGTTTAGGCTTGATACCATGATTCAGATTCAGGTTCACAGAGGATAAATGTAGTGATGCTACCCAGCTGTGCAGGGTAGCATCACTTAATTCACCCACTGGGTTCCACATTCTGCAGATGACAGTCTGCTTATTTCCAAGCTTGACAGAAATCAAGGTAGATTCAGATTATATAGTCATACATATATATAAGAACTGGAGTCAAATTTGTAGAGGATAAAAAACTGCTTTAACTCTAACCAGAATAACCCTGCGGCTGACTATACTAGCCCATGACAGCATCAACAATAATAAACGCAAGTGGCAGACTATACCTGAAGAAAAACCAAGAACAATACACCAGACAGCTTCTCCTGTGCACTTCCCTCCTCTTTCACGAGCAGGCATGATGCTAAACTCTTCCACAGCAAGAGAGGGTCGAAAGAGGTCCTCTCTCCACACTGTCCCTGTGCACCTTCAGTGCACGTAACCATTTCATTTCTTTCTTTCTTTCTTAATATCAGCTCTAGAACTGTCATCATGCCCAGATCAATTTCAAATAAGAGGAGCAATTTTCAGTTATGAAGATGGGGATGCAAAAATTAATTGAGAAACATTCAAAATATAGATAAAAAAATTATTTTAGATGTTTCAGTACCAAGGCCAATTTGATTGGCCCACAATATATCAGGTCTTTCTAGGAATTTCAACATTCATTAAGATGACATGATTTTATTTGTTCATTAATGTTGAGCGTTTTTTTTTTTCTGACTGCGATTGTCATTCTGAGAATTTCTGACAGAACAACCCAATCCACTTTTGTAACAGTGCTGTGTAATTGGACGAAAGTTGTCATACATCATATGAAGATTTCTTGGGACGCGTGGTCATTCTTCTAATGTGACAGTGACTCCTGTTAGGCAGCGTTTGTTTCTCTGAAGTCTGAATATGTGAATACTGATGACAAAGTTGTCAGTTGACGTTACGGATTTAGTTTTCAGTTGTTGACAATGCAAACTGAACAGTGTAAACACAAGTTTCTGACATTTTGCAGACAAAAAGCTGAAACTGTACTGATTTAATTATTACACGGTTTCGGTTTTAGAGCCAAACCAAAACCGACACAAAACTGGTTAACCCCACAACACTATTGTTCATACAGAGTCTAAGAGTACTTTCTTACACTGTATCACCTACATGTATACAGCACCGTGATTACAGAATTGGACAAAGAATTTCAAATTTGTGGTTAAAATTCTAGGCCATCATTCCTTCCTAATAGATTGTTGAACCTCACTCGTCAAGAAAGAAAGGCCAAAAAAATTATTTTCAGATCCTAGTTTCACATTTTTTTTTTATTCAGTCTTGATGCTGCAATATTTTATACCTGAAATCTTGATCCACTGGTGTAAGTGTGTCGCAACCGCTTTGCAATCAGATCAAGAAAGTGACTGCATCTGCGATTAGGGTACTTTAACCCTCAAGGGCCTAATTCCGACTTTGATAACTTTTTAATTCAAAGGAACAGTGCTCCAACATGCATTGTTTGGGTAAACTCACAACTTGTTTTCTAAGTACCTTGTCAGCTGTTTCTTGGCAAGTCTTGGCTGCCTCTGTAGGCAGCCAAGACTTGACTAGACTTGACTAGAAACAACTGCAAAGCCATGTAACCCTCAAGGGCCTAATTCCGACTTTGATAACTTTTTAATGCAAAGGAACAGGTGCTCCAACATGCATTGTTTGGGTTAACTCACAACTTGTTTTCTAAGTACCTTGTCAGTTGTTTCTTGGCAAGTCTTGGCTGCCTCTGTAGGCAGCCAAGACTTGACTAGACTTGACTAGAAACAACTGCAAAGCCACAGGAGGTAGATTTTCAAAGTATTGCAAAAATATATTAAAATCTCCAAGCCTCTAATGGTTAACACTGTACCCAATGCATACAATATCAATTTTTCAATGACAAAAAATTTCAACCAAACAATATTATGTGATGCCTCATTGGAATGAACTGATTCCAATATGGGGAAACATGATATGGTTTTGTTGGTATTTAAAAAGTCTTTTTTTTATATTGCTCAATTTGTAAATTATGCGAATGTAGCCAATTCGTAAGGTGAAGGGTTAAGTCTGCACTAGGCAGGTGGACATGTAACTATACAAAATTACTTAAACACGCTTTAAGACTCGACACATTTGCATTTAAAGGGGCACTGAGAAGACTAATTGGTTGTCAATGCACAGCAAATTTGCTTGTTGGATTCTCAAGTTTCCGTGGGTTCAGGAAGTAATGGCAATATTCACCCACTGGATGGCTAAGGACCAAATCACGTTGTATATACTGCAGGTGCTTTTAATAGGGAAGATTCACAAAGATACAAAGGGCCATTCTAAAATTTATTTCTCGAATCCAAGATGTTGGGGGTAGGCAGGAGAGAATACTGGTCACTTTGAACCTTAGTTGATTTGGACTGATTGAGTCCTTATTTTTTTGCTAATTTGGCCCCCCAGTCAGGGTGATTTGGACTCTCATTCTGGCTGGTTTTTAAGTCTATCTTTAAGGCTTTTGATTTGTACAGTCTGACCAAAAACACCATCACAAACAGGCAGCAAGCTGAAAAGGCTGAGCTCCCTCATCCTCCATGTGTACTAGCACACTGAAACGATCCCACCGACACCAAACAGACACACCCATACAGAGTGCAGCTGCCAGCACTGGTAATCCTCAACCACCCACTGCAGACCTCAATACTGACCCCATCACTCCAGGAGGCAAGCAAAGTGTGGTCAATGATGTAAATTCAGTTTGGAGAGGTGCATATATTCCTTAAGATTGTGCTGGTACACAATGTATACACAACAGCAGGTGCAGGCTTTTTCCTTCTGGATTATACTTGATATATCTAGTCTTATTGAACTCAATTTTAAGCTTTTTGTTCTAACTAGTTAAAACTGCAGCCTGATTTTATTTTTTTTATTTTAATTGAATGTATACCTTGACTTTATATTTTGTTTTGTTTGAATATTTCATTCAGTGAAGATGTCAATTCTTCAATTCCAGTAGCAAAAAAAACAAGAGGCTCCAGGGGGCCTGAGGGTTCTCACCTGACATGGTAGCCTAAATATCAACCCAGAGAATTGATTTCAACAAGTTGCATCTGCTCCTCCTAAGAAAAGCTTATACCAAATATCCAAAGATTTTGACCAGTGGATCTAAAAAAAAAGAAGATTTTTAAAGAATATTCCTCATACTGAACTAAGTTATAATTCGGGCTCCCACAGGGTGGCCAAATATGGACCCAGGGACTTGGCTTTAACAAACTTGAATCCCCCCCTACCCCTCAAGGATACTACACACCACATATCAAAACATTCCGACTGATGGATCTGAGCCCATATATGAACCCAGGGACTTGGCTTTAGCAAACCTGAATCTCCCCCCCCCCCCCCCCTCCCTAAGGATGCTGCACACCAAATATCAAAACATTCCGACTGCTGGATCTGAAGAAGAAGATTTTTAAAGAAAATTCCTCATTTTGAACCAACTTACAATTCGAGCTCCCACAATGAGCCCAAATATGGACCTAGGGACATGGCTTGAACAAACTTGAATCTTACCCCGTAAGGATGCTGCATACAAAATATCAAAAGCATTCATCTGCTGGATCTGAAGAAGATTTTTAAAGAAAATTCCTCATTTTGAACTAAGTTGTCATTCGGGATCCCAAGGTTGCTGCATGCCAAATATCAAAACATTTCGACTGCTGAATCTGAAGAAGATTTTTAAAGAAAAATTCCTCATATTGACTAAGTTATAATTCGGGCTCCCACAGGGTGCCCAAATATGGACCCAGGGACTTGGCTTTAACAAACTTGAATCCCCCCCCCCCCACCCCTCAAGGATGCAACACAGGGACTTGGCTTTAACAAACTTGAATCCCCCCCCCCCCCCTACCCCACAAGGATGCTACACACCACATATCAAAACATTCCGACTGCTGGATCTGAAGAAGATTTTTTAAGAAAATTCCTCATTTTGAACTAAGTTACAATTCAAGCTCCCACAATAAGCCCAAATATGGACATAGGGACATGGCTTGAACAAACTTGAATCTCCCCCCCCCCCCCCCCCCCCCCCCCCCCCCCCCTAAGGATACTGCATACCAAATATGAAAACATTCCGACTGCTGGATCTGAAGAAGAAGATTTTTAAAGAAAATTCCTCATTATGAACTAAGTTATCATTTGGGCTCCCACAGTGAGCCCAAATATGGACCTAGGGACATGGCTTGAACAAACTTGAATCTCACCCCCCTAAGCATGGTGCATACCCAATATCAAAAGATTCTGCCTGCTGGATCTTGAGAAGAAGATTTTCAAAGAAATTTGCCTGAAATGCACTATACTGAGCCCATATATAAACCCAGGGGGCCGATTTGAACAAACTTGAATCAGATCCACCCCACAATGTTGCATACCAAATATCAAAAGATTTTGCCAGCTGGATCTGGAGAAGATTTTTGAAGAAATTTGCCTGAAATGCATTAAGTTCGAATTCGGGCTTCTATAACTAGTCCAAATATGAACCCAGGGGGCCGATTTGAACAAACTTGAATCAGATCCACCCCACAATGTTGCATACCAAATATCAAAAGATTCTGCCTGCTGGATCTGGAGAAGAAGATTTTTAAAGAAATTTGCCTGAAATGCACTAAGTTCCAATTCAAGTTTCTATAGTGAGCCCAAATATGAATCCAGGGGGCGATTTGAACAAACTTGAATCAGATCCACCCCACAATGTTGCATACCAAATATCAAAAGATTCTGCCTGCTGGATCTGGAGAAGAAGATTTTTTAAGAAATTTGCCTGAAATGCACTAAGTTCGAAATCGGGCTCCTATGCTGAGCCCAAATATGAACCCAGGGGGCCAATTTGAACAAACTTGAATCAGATCCACCCTACAATGTTGTATACCAAATATCAAAAGATTCTGCCTGCTGGATCTGGAAAAGAAGATTTTTTAATGTTTTTCCCATTGCATACAGTGTTAAAAAGCACTTTTTTAAAGTCCCGAAACTGTACCCTATGATAAAACCGATGGCAATTTTTTTTTACCTATCCTTTCTGTTGGACCTAAGGAAGCTTCACACCAAATAAAAATTCTCGGTGCCGTGCAGTTTTGGAAATATGGGCGTTTTAATTTTTTTCTATTTTTAGCTCCTGTGGTTACCACGGTGCTGCCGGAAAAACTTGATGGCATAAATCAAGTACTTATAACCCAATAATACTTCATATTAAATTTGGTTCAAATCGGCCTCCGGGTTCAGAAAATAGAAATTTTGGGCGGGGCAAAAATTCTTGCCCCTCTCAGAACAAAGGTAAATATTGCCCGTCAAACTTCTCTTGAACAAACTTGAGTCCCCACCTCAAATGGAAGCTGCATACCAAATATCAAGTCTCTGCTATGGCTGGTTCATGAAAAGATTTTTTAAAATTTAGTGCATTTTGGCCCCACCCCACTCCACAATATGAGCAGAAATCCAATTTGAAGAAAAACCCAAATGCCTCTATATAACCACTACTTACATGCAATTTAATTAAAATGCGGCCAGTGGTTTAGGAGAAAGAGGCTCAAACACCACCTTCACGCAGGACGACTGACGGATGACGGACGAAGAGTGATAAGAAAAGCTCACCCTGACTTTCTGTCAGGTGAGCTAAAAATAAAAAAAAACCTGAATCATTATACATTCCAGGACATTCTATGATTTTTCAGGTAATTTTTTTAATTTCTCTTAAAGTTTAATGAGCATTCTGACAAGTAGATATTGGTAAGAACCAAAAGTTGCACATGTCATTTGTAATTAGAATGGAAGTGAGGTGGAAAGGAGGTTCGAGAGTCTAATAGTAAAGCTTAAGGGCATAAAAAATTAGGGAATGTTTCATTACTTCAAATTAAAAAACCTACTCTACTGTATCCTTCTGCAAGACACTGAACCTCACTTGCTTGAGTAGGAGTACAGTAGCACAGGAAACTTTCAATGATGAAATCTCCTCTCAAATGCTCTCTTTTGCCTGGATGGTGCATTGAAAATATCTTTTGCAATCAGATTGTGACATACTTACACCAGCTTGTGGTGGAGATTTCATAAATAAAATACAGTGGAGACCACTTAATTGGATATCTCTTAATTGCATATCCCTGTTAATTGAATATAATTTTCCAACAGAAAACCATTTACCATGCCCCCAGTACAAAGCTGACCTGTTAATTGAATATAGGTTATAGAGTAAACTCCTGTTAATTGAATAAAAAATCTTGTAACCTGTCGAGAAATTACCCTGACTCTCCCCAGTTTTTCTTTGTTTTTCGATCTATTTGGCCTCAGTACATGTACATCCAATACAGGCATTTAATCTATTATATCTTGTTTGACTGAGCTCATGGAGCTCTGTCAAACAAGATATAAAAGAATAGGACAGTTTTATGAGTAGAGGAAGCTTGGGTACATGAAGAGAACCACTGAGCAACTGTCAGACTCCCCAACGTATTAACTCTGCACAAGCAGGGTTAGCATATCATTGTTTTCCATGGCTGGAATGCCAAAATTCTCATGACATGTTCACCACTGGGACCAGCTGAAAAATATTAGAGGATGAATAGAATATAAATCTCTTTCTTGCTTCAGTGTTCTGCTAAAAGGAGCGAGTGGTGGTTAGGTGTGTCAACCACTTTTTAATTTCCAACCAAAACTTTGGACAAAAACTGCTCTATTGATCACCACTAATCTCCCCAATGCCACATTCAGCCCACACTTAACATCTTAGAGATGTTTGGCCTGCTACTGCCCAGTACTCAGAAATTTCTGGGCAGAATCTTGTCTTGTTCATATTCCTTGCAGTTCTTCTACACAATATATAGTAGAAGTATATTTTTTCAAATTTCTCTGGGGGAGGCCCAATCATGGCCCTCCATTGGAGAAATTTTTGAAAAATATACTGCTACCCCCATCCCACCCCCTCCTGCCACAAGAGTGAGAGAGACACCACCTTGATACCATTCCCCAACTCAAGACTTCGATCTTCGTGATATGCCTAAAAATGCTTGGACCCCCAAACGATCCACATGCCCCCCCCCCCATAATATAGATACCTGGCTATGTGGTTGGTTTTGTTGCTACAAAGCAGCCATGCCTTGATTCTCTGAAAATTTTTTTTTTACATATTCAGCGCATTTATGTTTAATTCAGTAAATGGGCCTCCAGGTTTAACTCTTTGCATGCTGCTGGTGGATATTCCAGCCCAAGATACCATTTCTCTTGTCACTGGAACAAGTATCATTTAGGCACTATTAATCAGATGTTCCCCTTGTAAACTGAATAGATTTTTTGATCAGTGGTTTCATGAATTAAATTCAGATTAATTTTTTTTAGCAAATCTAGTCATGGCTGCTTCAGAGCAGCCATGACTAGACATGATGAAAAATATCTTGAAAATACTCAGCGGGTTAAGAGTTAACCTCACCACTCAAACATTTAAAATAATTCTTCAGGTTGTACAATTAGCCAAAAGTTTGTATGTCCTTCTGATGGCTTGTTAGAAGAATATCAGTTATTTTTGGTGGAAACTCTATTCCACTAGTGTGTTAGTGGTAATACATCCAGGTCCCATATAAAGACTATCTACAGTTCACTCTTTATCTGAAAAAACCAATGACTAATCCAAAAATAAATTCCAAACAATTCTTTTAATACACAGATAACAAACTCTTTCTGGATCCATAATCCTTGTTTGCAAAAAAAATTGAAAAAGTCATCTGCATTTATCAGGTTGAGGATTAACCTTGGATGAGGCTTACAGCCATATTCTAAACTGTATAAAACTGTGTGGCAGCAGATGACTGACTTTCTATTTGACCGAGCTTGAATTCTATTCTCTTCAACCATGACATTAATGTGACTGAGTTTGATGTTTCCTGCTTCAATGGGTCAGGTGGTTCTAAGTTTTGGCAGTTCTGAAGTCTCACTTTCAAGTGACCTGGAAGCTGGAATGACAAAATCAAACAGAATATGGTGAATGATATATCAGCATTAAAAACATAAAAACTGATTTTAAACAAGAGGCCCCAAGGATGTGGGTGGGTGGGTGGGGGGGTGTAGGGTTTGTTTTATCTTAATCGCTCACCTGCTCAAGTTGTTTAAAGAGGAATTTAGGTCACAATTAACAGCAAGTTTATATTTTTTACCTAGAGAAGTGGGGCTTTGGTGGGTGGAGGGGAAAGTCTATTGGGTGATTTATTTTTTGCATTAAATCACTTGAAACCCATCAAATATCATTTTAAATCATCCAATGGACCAACACCTACTCCTCCATGGGATCGACTGGGTGAACATTGGGGTTTCTTTTGCATAAAATCCATTCAAACAAAGCAAAATTTTGTCCAATGGCCTACTCTCTATGAGCTCTGTCAAACATGATATAATAGAATAAATGCTAGGTTTATCTCTAGAATACAAGAAAGTAACTGAAACCATCCTGGCAACAAATATGGCTGGAGGGCAGAAAGGGCATAACACACCATAACAACAGGAACAGTAAGGGAAGCAATCCCTTCTGATTCTAAAGATGAAATGAAAAGTGCAAACATGAGAGCAGTAAAAAAATCAAAGCTGGCCCAGCTAGAACAAACATACAGCTAGTGGGCTGAAAGAACTAAAGACCAGGAAAGAGAACAGACTGAGCAGAGGCTACCGACCTGAAGAGTGGAGTTAGACCTCCAGTAAGCAGCTTTCATATAACATCAGGAAGAGTGTCAGAGTTAGAGTAAGCCCAAACAGTTGAAAGAGCACACACACCTCATGGGCTTGTTGGTAAAGCAGTCAGCAGGTGCCAATGTCGAATAAGTTTCCTTTATTGCTAGTCAAATCCATCACAGGATGGAATGAGTGGAAATACTTTCCCTACCAGGAAAAAGTGATAGGAAAAACTTTGCCCTGCCCTTCCTAATAAACAGTTGACGAAATTGATAGCACAAACAGACATTAAAGTTGGATGGACCATGAACAGGTGGAAAACCAGTGATACAGATGGGAAGAGTAGATTCTGGCCTCTGATTCTTGGCAGTGCAATCAGCAGTTAACCCTTCACCTAACACGAAAGGTAAACAACACTTGCAAATAAAATTATTGAATCACTCATTTTTTTTTTCAAAAACATAGCATATGACCCCTTATTGGAACAAGCTCAATGAGCTCGTTCCAATGAGGAGTCAAAAAGGTATGTTTTGAGACAGAAAATGAAAAAAATAATGAAAATTGAATGGTCATTTTTGTAAATAGCGCTAGCCGGTTTGGGCCATTATGTTGGGTAAAGGGTTAAGACCACTTTTCGGAATCAAAAACAGTTTTGAGTAAAAATCCAGAAAGGAGATTTTCTAGACGAACTCGATCACCCCTTTATACTCCAGGGGCTTGATTTGCACAAACTTGTATATCTTCCTTATACAGAGGTTATATCTAAGCAGTACATAGATCTCTGGAAGATACCCACAGGAAACAAGAAAAAAAGTATAGCATGGCAAAGTATATGCCCACTGTGACCTAATGAACCATAAGCAAAGGAATAAAGAAATGCATATTACTGAAGAATGATATTTATTATTCAAGTTGTAATATCATTAAAATTTCCAATAAAATGGAAAGAAGGGCAATAGCTCATCACATTTTTCTGCAAATCACCATAGTTTTTCAACTAGTCCAAGAAATTTAAAAAATTTATAGTAATTTATATATTTTTTATACTTACCAATGACCCAGACATAGCTGGTGCTAACTTTTAAAAATATAGGGCCAAACACAAATTTTGCCCCCCAATCCCCAAAATTTGCATCTAAAACCAAAGAAAACATGTCCTGAATGGCCCTCCATACTTCACCTCTACTGCGCATGCACAGTGTCAAGGACGTTCCGAAATTGGCGCCATTAATCATTCTTACCAACAGTGCCTGGTAAGCGCTATGTCCTCAGCAGGGAGGTATGAGTTCCCAACTCCTGGGAGGGCCATCCCCGTCTGGGTCATTGGTAAGTATAAAAAATATATAAATTACTATAAATTTTTTAAGATTTTTATACTGTACCAATGACCCAGACATAGCTGAATAGTAAAAAGGCTGGAGGGCCCAGGACATAGAGGAAAATCCAATAAGCTCAACTATATAAAATAGAGTCATCTCCTGGAGGAGAAAAGGAGAAATAGGCTTCACATGTATCTTTCTTATTTATGATAAATTAGAAAGACACAATACCTTCTATAACTGAGCATCATAACATCCATGTTCTCTATTAATATGCAGTATAATTCTTATACTAATTATTTTAAAGTAAGCCAATAAATAAAGTTAGTCCAAAGAATTGAGACTCTTTATACTCTTTTAAAAGTGTCCGAGGATAGTATAATAACATCCGTTTGACACATGACATATTCAAATGCTATACTTTAAAACTATGACATGAATGAATTTAAAAACATAACTTTCACTTAAGAAACCATCCCAGTAACAGCTCAGAATTACTAACTCCGGAGGAGGTATCCCCTTGTTTTCATAATAAAACAGGTGACCCAAGGGAACACCCTCCCCCTCCCCCCCCCCCCCCCCCCCCCCCCTTTTTCTTGCCCTGGGTCAAATAGCCCAGAGCGAAGAGGGCAGCAGGACGGAGTCACTGCCGGAACATAAAGCCTACATAGCTATAGTTGCAATTGTTAAGTGATCGACTTTCTGAGCAGCTGATAATGGACCTAAATAATGCAGGTCTCCAGAAATGGATACAATATTTCTGAGATAAAAATTCGTGAATGTGGATGGCTGAGACCAATATGCAGCCTACTTAATCTATAATAGCAAAACTATACGTCAGCCCAAGATGTAGAAGAGCTCTTACTTCATGAGCCGAAATCTTAAGCACAGACTGCTGAGTTAAGGATAGATTATCCTAAGCAGTACCGATAGTTAACTGAATGCATTAAGTAATAGAATGGACCGTAATGACCCATCTATTAGGCATCAGAGCCAGAAGAAGCTTTACGTCCAACTGATAAACTGAGATCTGTTAATAAATACATAAAGATCTATCCGGACAGAGTAAAGGCCTATGCCCGCTCGAAGACGGAAGGACCTTAAGAACAATAGGTTCCAGATATCATTAGGAGCCTGATTCTTAACCAAAAATACAACATTAGTAGTAAAGGTAATAGAGTTCCCGATACTACAAAAGTGAGAATCGTAAACCGATAGTGCATGAAGCTCACTGACTCTTCAGCAGAAGAGAAGACTAAGAGAATCGCTGCCTTAAAAGGCCAGAATTTGAAACTGCTGTCTCAAGGGGTTCAAATGGTTGCTTTAATTAATAAGGACCCAAGCTAAATTCCGAATAGGAATTAATCTAACGATTCTAGGTCTCTTATCGAAAAGTTTCAAACTAACTTAGATAAAGAGACATTAGGCTCCATTGTAAACTATCATGGTGTGCATAGGTATCAGAAAACATAGACCTATAACCTTTAAAAGTAACTGGCTGCAGATGATCTCGTTAAACAAGTATACTAGAAAGTTTGCAATGTCTGGTATGGAGGGATCAAAAATATCAACATAAAGATCCCTACACCAACGACTGAAGACCCTCCACTTTAGCCGCATAGTATAGCGAAGATGAGGTCCTTCTACAGTTAGGAATCGCGTCCACTGCTCGTCCTGCACAATGCTTGCCATGCAAGAAGGACCGCACAACAGAATACATGAAGGTTGAGACCTTGCGGGTTGTGATAGAGTTGACACGATTTCCCCAGCGAAAAAAAGATCCTCTCGTGGAGGAAGTTTCCGCGGTAAGTCCCACAGTAGACATATAAGTAAATATATCCACCGTCTCTGTGGAGACAGAGATGCTACCAACGGAATTGTATTGTGAATGAATAATCCTAGCAATACTTGCTGAATCAACAGCGCTGGAGGATACGCATATCCTATCATCGCGTCCTACTAGATCGATAGAGCGTTAACTATGTATGCTCAGGGATCCGGACACGGTGACACATACGTCTACAATTGATTGGAGAGTTGTGTCGCAAATAAATTATCACTGGGCGCTCCCATTGATAGCAAATCTGATTGAATACTTGTTTGTTGATAGTCCATTCCGACGGCAACAAACGACCCTTACGTGAAAGGGAGTCTGCTAATACGATCCGACGACCGAGAATATGACGAACCGAAACAGAACCTGGTGTTCTATAACAAACAGAAGGATTCTTTCTGTTAAAATCAATAACTGAACCGAATGAGTGCCTCCCTGGTTTCGGATATACGCAACTACTGTCGTATTATCGGCAACAAACGACCCTTACGTGAAAGGGAGTCTGCTAATACGATCCGACGACCGAGAATATGACGAACCGAAACAGAACCTGGTGTTCTATAACAAACAGAAGGATTCTTTCCGTTAAAATCAATAACGGAACCGAATGAGTGCCTCCCTGGTTCCGGATATACGCAACTACTGTCGTATTATCGGACAGGATTGAACATGCATTTCTGAATAAAATTCATCCAATGACGTAGTGCAAGCCAACATAATATTCTTCCTTGGAAGTAAGGAGCTTGCCTAAAAACTGCGGAACCCAAAGACCCTGGCACTTCGAATCCGTTGGGATCAAAATTGTGTCCCAACCTGTTTGACTGATATCCGTCATAATCGAAAAACTCGGATCCGGCAACTACAATGGAACTCTCTGAGTCAACCACCGAATGTTTGCCCACGTCTGAATCTCTTGTTACACTTGATAGACAAGAGAACGTGTATATCGAGCAATTCAAGATTGCTGAAAGGTTGCCGTTGAAGAGAAGCTTCTCGGAGACCGAAGCGACTCTGAGAGAGTTCTTCACCTTACTATCCACGCGCGTGGATGTAGCTAGGGCTGTGTCACGTCTAACCAACTCCAGGTTGCCACTGAAGGGCGGAGTTATACGTGGAAAAACTACTGCCCCTGAAAGAAATCTCATTGAGGATCATATCCTGGAATTCTTTCTCTTGAAGACGTAATGATAAACGTCTCAGTAAGGTGGTGTACGTATGATAAAGCGTCTAAGCTAAGTCTATTATACATCATTGTCGTTTCCAACATCGTGGTTGGAATTGACATAGACGGCGAAAAAGATAATTTGCAGTCTTCAGTCTCGCCGTCTTAGACGCAAAGGAACTCTCGGTAAGCCCAGTTCTGCCAATAACCAATTATTTCCTAGAATTCACGAAAGGCAGAATAGTGCACTGCGGACAAGAAACTATACTAGCATGTTGATAGCAAGCTTATATATATATAGCGTCGTTCAATAATTCGAATGTTCTAAAGACATTATTGGACTGCGTCGGCAATTCAGGGACAATGTCCCTGAACCGATCCAAAACTCCGTGTCCAATGACGCTATTAGTCTCTTATCCAGCATCGCAGCAATGTAGTCCGACGGAACAACCTCTGGAAGATAATGCCGGAAGAAATGTATGGCAGCTTCTGTTGTTCCGAAAGGGAAAGCTCGAAATCATCCGAATCCCTTTCGCCATCCTGTCGGACCCTATGAAATATTCGGTCGTCCGTACCTGATGCAACAGCGGAGCGTACCGACCCAGCGCTGTCAGATTATTCCTGATCTGACCGAGAATCTGTCGTTTGCTGGGATGCTACGATAAGCTGTGCTATTTTGGATAGCACGTCCATCACTGAGGCCTGTGGAGAAGCGGTCTTACGATGCATTGCCGCTGGAAGCTCCGTGTTCGTTACCCCGTGCATACTTCTATTATGCGAGCGACCGGAGTGTGCAGGCCTCGTGTCCCTTGGCTACCGGATGGCGTGACCTGTTCGCCATGGAATCACTGAATGCCGAAGCTGGCCGGATATTCAAGGTCACGTAGCCAATGTGCGCTGCTGTGAAGATGAGGAAGCATTATCGACAGTCACTCGGACTGTCTATATAACGGAGCGTCCCGAGTGGCGGACATACGCTCCGAAGGTGAAATGTCTGTACCACAACATCCGGTCCCATATGTTGTTGCACGAGAGAGGGACCTCTCTTGCTCCCCTCCCGGACGGACCGGACGAGCTAGGAACCGGACTAACAGGCTTCCTCCGATCTCTCCTCTAATCCGTCGTCACTGGGTGTGTACTAAAGTCTATTATAGTGCTCGCATCACCCAAATCTCCATCCTAGACCGCAACGGACGAACCTGGCTGCCGAACCATTCGATGAATGGACGCTACACCGGGTGAGCTAGCGAATGTCAACTCCGTCGATCCTACTAGGGACCTCTTAGGAGATTGATGTAATCCATGAGCACTAATTGCCGCTAGCTCTTCATTAACTATGACGACAGAGGCACACTTTTGAAAAACATCTCAGTAATTTTGCGAACAAGAAACCAGATATGCTTGTACATAGCAAGCATATAAAAAATATATATAGCGTCGTTCAATAAATCGAACATATCTGAGACATTATTGGACTGTGTCGGAACTGAGGGACGATGTCCCTGAACCGAACCAAAAATTTCTAAGTCCACCGACGCTATCAGTTTCTTATCCGGTATCGCAGCATGCTGGTCCGACGAAGAACCTCTAGAAGATGAAGTCGGATGACATATACAGCAGCTTATGTTGTTCCGAAAGGGAAAGCTCGAAAACTTCCGAATCCCTTTCGGCATCCCGTCGGACTGTATGAAATTTTCGGACGTCTGCACCTGATGTTTCCGCGGAGCGTCCCGACCCAGCGTCGTCGGATATTATATTATGCGACAGAGATTCTGTCGTTGCTGGGATGCTGCGATAAGTTGTGCTATTTGGGATAGCACGTCCGTCACCGAGGCCTGTGCAGAAGAGGTCTTACGATGCTTTGCCGCTGGAAGCTCCGAGTATGTTGACTCCCGCATACTTTCTTATGCGAACGTCCGGAGTCTCCCGGCCTCGTGTCCCTGGCTATCGGATGGCGTGACCTGGTCGCCGAGGATTCTCTAATTGGCGAAGTTGACTGGATATCGGAGGTCACGTAGCCAAGGTGCGGTCGTGTGCGCTGCCATGAGAATGAGGAAGCCTTATTGACAGTCTCTCCGGACTGTCTATATAACGGAGCGTCCCGAGCGGCGGACGTATGCTCCGAATGCGAGACATTTTGTACCACAACATCTGGGGCCAGATGTTGATGTACGAGAGATGGGCCTCTCTCACTCGCAGCCCGGATGGGCCTGGACGAGCTATGAACCGGACTAAAAGGCTTCCTCCATTCTCCCCTCTAATCCGCCGTCACTGGGTGTGCACATGGATATTTTATAGTGCTCGCATCACCCAAAACTCCTTTCTAGACCGCAACGGACGAACCCGGCTGCCGTACCATTCGATGAATGGATGCTACACCGGGCGAGCTAGCGGACGTCAAAGGCCGTCGAACCTACTAGGGTCCTCTTAGGCAATTGACGTATTACCTGAGCACTTTTCCGCTAGCTCTTCATTAATTGTGACGACGGAGGCACACTTTTTGGAAGACATCACGGATACATCACCCTGATCATGATCGTCTGAAATAGAGATTGATAAAGTAGAGTGACCCTGCGGGGAAAGGACCGGAATGGCCAATTCCCCACTAACATACCGTGACACACGCTTCCCATGTTGTCATCGTAATCAACACATACAGAACAGGAGTTAGTGCGAGTACACTGACTACATTATACAATGATTATGAAAGTCAGAGGAAGATTTCCTCTTATTACTTTTGAACAATATCCTTTCAATGTGAAAAGAAAACAAAGTCCTAGTACTCGCACCAACCCCTGACAATCAAAATACATAATAACAAGATCCATTAACATAGAAAAAATAATTGAATCAAAAACTTTTGAAAAAATATTTTTTCAGAACAGCCCAAGTTTCTGAAAAGTAACATTGAGCCCCAATGGATCCCAAGTCTAAGTGTGGACAAAAATTCTAAAAATATTTTAAACAATTTATGCAACACTTACGAACAATAATAATGTGTCTAGTTATGATTAAATTAACATCAAGATATTATTTTCCAGAAATCCCCCTCACACAGAGGGCTGTTGGAAATGTAAACAATAAGTGTAAAAACACTAGATCAAGACTCCAGGCACCCTGGCCCGAAATCAGTTACCAATAATACACTATCTGATGCAAAACAGAGACTTCCAGGGAAGAAACTGCAGAACATCAGATGGTAGATACAGAACACTACGCCTAACCACCCATAGGTGAAGACGTAAACATGGGGAAAAGAACAGAATACATTCTGTTATCCAGCTAAAACTCCCAAGAAATTTTAGTAATAATATTACAGAAAATATGCCAAAAGCATGGGAGAATAGCAAGAGGGGACTTAAAGGAAAGGGAGAGAGGAAAACACTGAATAAGCAGTGTAATCTTGATAACAAGAATGACCACAACAGGCTGTTGCCTCGAAAATAGGTAACTTAACATAATTTCATCAAACAATTTTAAGTTACAGCCCTGATTATTTTCTGTCACTCATTTTTCCTCTCCTCCTTCTATATCCTCCTTAAAATCACCATTTCACTAATATTTATGTGTCTGGCATCATTTAAACTGAGATTTACAAGCACAAAGATCAGTCAGATGTTAACTGATGAAGGGCCAAACAAAGAATGATTAATGGCGCCAATTTCGGGACGTCCTTGACACTGCGCATGCGCAGTAGAGGTGAAGTATGGAGGGCCATTCAGGACATGTTTTCTTTGGTTTTAGATGCTAATTTTGGGGATTGGGGGGCAAAATTTGTGTTTGGCCCTATATTTTTAAGAGTTAGCACCAGCTATGTCTGGGTCATTGGTACAGTATAAAAATATGCTAATATAAGGCAGCATACTATAAGTTGGTGAACTTGCACACATAAACATAAATGAAAGTGTCAATGACACTGTAGCTTAACTTTACTGTGTGTTGTGTTTGATGAAAAGGATAATGTTCAATGTTTATAAAAGAATTATGAAATATGACAAGAATTGTGATAATTGAGAATATGTTAATTTCTGTTCCCTATATGCGATGTTTTCAATAAAAATAATTTGAGGTGTAGACTGTACTAAAGAACTAAGGGGTAGGTTAATGTGGCCCTCAAAGTTAATGTAGGTCAACCAAAGTTACCAAGTTACAGTGAAATTATTTCAAAGTCATCCTGTCAAGTTACAATGAAATCTCTTCATAAATACAGCCTGTAGACTGTGCTAAAGATTTTCGGGCTTAGGGCCTGTGTAGCCATCACGGTTGATCAATCGCAACCAAAAGAGGACATCCTCATCTAGACATTATACTGAGTCATCCTACCAAGTTACAATGAAATCCCTTCATAAATATGACCTGTAGTCTGTGCTAAAGGTTTTGGGGTTTTGGGCTCGGACAGCAGTCATGGTTGAATGATCGTGACCAAAAGGGGATGTTCTCATCTAGACATTATCTGGAGGCATCCTACCATGTTACTATAAATATATTGAAATCTGATTCTTACTGTTCAAGCTAGTACATAAACGATGAGATTTCAAGAACAAAAAATCATGAAACCAAGGGCAATAACTCTCTATATTTTCATGAAACTAATTTGGTTTTTTGAACTTGTTCATGACAATGTTAAATAAGGCAGTACATCAAATTTTATTGAAATCTGTGGTGAATTGTACAAATACATAAGGCAAAAAAAAATGTTCCGATTCTCAGGCAATCCCTCATTGAAATTGAACTCCATCATTGGATGTTTTTATTGCCTTGCAGTGTCTTCCAAAATGGGGGACAAAGTTTTTACATTTTTTGTTGGATGTATATAACTGAAATCTGAAGAACATAACTAAAGACAATCTCTATCCTGTGGCTTTGCAGATGCTCATAGGCAAGTCATGGCTTGCCAAGATCCTTAGAATGTAACTTGCAAGTTTTCCAGACCACAGGTAGTTGGGGCATTTGTTCTGTTACAGCAAAATGTTATCAAAGTTGGAATTAGGCTCTTGAGAGTTAAAATTAAATGAGTTAATTTGTATAATTATGCACTTTTTGTATATTTTGTGTATGTAAAGACCGCGGAAAGCCTCTCAGTCCATACTCATTATACACAAGAAAAAAATAAAAATAATACATAAAACCCTCCCTCCCACACTGATTTTTAAAACAAAATGCCTGAGAATCAATTATTTTATTTTGTGTGGCCTAAACCATGAATTCTGTCAAAGTGCAACAAACAAAGCACAATAACTCCCTTAACTTCCATTGCATTAATGGTGATTATTGAATACATTGTTAACATGAAGTAGAACGCTAAACTTAATTGAACTCCAATAACTATAATTCAGGTGAACACATAAACAAACTTCAAGATGGATTAAAGGATGGATAGATGGAGGGGGAGGGGGAATAAACAAATAGAAGAGCAGACAGATGGAGCTCTTTAATACCAGCCCTTGATATGATATTGTTTCCTTTTGGAAGTAGAAATAAATGTCAGTTTGATGTTAGATCATTAATTTCAATAAAATAAATAATTTGGACTTGCTACTTGCCTATTATGTCTAACATTGCCGTAATACAACAACTCCATTCACTGTCCTGTTCCTTAATTCCTGATTGGACCTCTTGCCTCATTTTGAAGTACTGAGTATGACCTCTCCTTCATGTTGTTATGTGCAAAATATAATGGATTTATGGCATCAATGAGAAGCACATGGGGAATAAATGGACAACATAAATAACACTACATAAGAAACCAAAGCCCTTCACATGCGCCGATACTCAGATAATTTTGTGTTGTTCAAGCCCACACTTACTCACTGGCCACACTCACAATCGGAGGTGTGACGTATACAAAGGTAATAGTCAGAGGGGAGATATTTTGGTTGAAAATATGGGGTGCGACTTATACATAGATATATACAGCACTACACTAAAAGTATCAATAATTTAACATCAGAATCAGGTGTCGGCCGATCGACAAGTGGACCATCACCAACTTTCCGGATGACGGATTATTTTGCTTATTGGTCGATCACTTTTATGGGATAAAACAAACCTCATATTCGTCGTCATTCAATACAAAATTTCTTAACCATATTCACTAAAATCGATCTGAACCTTGGGAAATCTTATAATTACCTGAGATCAATTTAGGGAATTTGGTTCAGAAGTTTCATAATTAATATTTATCTATTTATTGGGGTTTAATGACACTTTTGACAGCCAGGGTCACCTCGTGTCAGAGAGTTTTACAGATTGAGAAAGGCAAAGTACCCGGAGAGAACCACCGAGCAACGGCGAGAAATTGTCAGACTCCCCAACATGCTTACTCCACACAAACAGGTTTAGCATTGGTTGAAGACAAGTGCACATCGATGTGCAGTATACCTGTCGACAATGCCACTGTGCCCTCACATGGGCAATTGGGATGAAGTGTCTTGCCCAAGGACACAAGGAGGTTGCCAAAGGTGGGATTTAAACAGAGGACCTCTCGGTTTGCAGCCTTCATCTGTACCTACTGAGCCACTGCACTCCCAGAAGTTTCATATGAACTCATGGCTCATTCGAGATTCTCTATATCAATATCTGATGAATGAACATCCAAAATGACATTTGTGTGGTCTACTCAAAACTTGCCAGAGCCCTGGAACAAATAGGCTGCTTACCTGACTATGGTAGGAAAAAAGAATTGTCCTCCACATAGGGAAAAGCTGAAAGATAAATAGGAATGAAGTTAGCTTTTGCATAGTTGCAAGAAATATCAATAGTTATCTGAAATTGTGAAGTAAACAGGAAAGTAGTTATTAGTATATTCTGATTCACAGGACAATTAATTTTGATTGTCTGAATTTGTTATGAATTTGTTGTGTTAAATTATTGTAAAGTGCTAGTTGGCTAACAAAAATCCAACAAGACAAATTCAAATGAATAGAATATTTTTTTTTCTAAATATGAAATGATATGAATCCTTCCTTCTATTTGTGTTACCATCACTTTTTCAACTTCACCCAAAACATTGGATTCCATCAAAAGACCAGTAGATAGTTTACCAATACAATTTCAAGAGAAGAGGCCACAAGGTGCCTTAATTGCTCACCTGAAAAGTGGTTCAAAGAAGTATTTTGGCTCACATTCAGTTAGTCATGGTTCATCAACACTAAAGAGGAATGAGGTCATGAAATTATTCATAACTCTAGTGTTCATGTCAGATGACTATTATCATGGGTCTTCCTGACTGCTTCCAATTCTATCAGCTGCAGACAAGCACTGCCAAACTTCCAAGGATTGTTATGTCACTGCACCCCCACCCAAATAGAGAGTGCAAATATTAACCCAGGTACCTGATTTGAACAAACTTGAATCTGACATCCCCACCCCCTCCCCACCCCACCCCAGAATGTTGTATACCAAATATGAAAGCATTCTCACTGGTGGATCTGAAGATTTTTAATGAAATTTCCTCATATTGCACAAAGTAAAACTTCAAGCTCCCATATGAAGCCCAAATATTAACACAGGAACTCGATTTGAACTAACTTGAATCTGACCCCCCTGCCCACCCCCCCCCCCCCCCCCACCCGCCCCCCCTCTAGATGTTGTATATAGGGAGCCCAAATATTAATCCAGGGACTCAATGAACAAATTTGAATCTAACCCTCCTAGAGATTCTGGTGGATCTGAAGAAGATTTTTGAAGAAATGTCCTCATATTTCACTAAGTTAAACTTTGGGTTCCAACAGAGAACCCAAATATAAATCCAGGGACTCGATTTGAACAAACTTGAATCTGCCACCCCCTCCCCTAGAGATGCTGTATACCAAATATGAAAGGATTCAAACAGGTGGATCTGAAGAAGAAGAAGATTTTTAAACAAATTTCCTCATATTGCACTAAGTTAAACTTTGGGCTCCAATAGAGAACCTAAATACTAACCCAGGGACCTGATTTGAACAAACATGAATCTGACCCTCAAGAGATGTTGAAAACCAAATATGAAAGCCTTCTTACTGAATCTGAAGAAGAGTTTTAATGAAATTTCCTCTGACTTGTGGATCTGAAAAAGGTTTTTAAAGAAATTTCCTCATGTTGCACCAAGTTAAAATTCGGGCTCCCATAGGAAGCCCAAATATTAACCCAGAGACTCGATTTGAACAAACTTGAATCTGAACCCCTTTGAGATATTAGGCCTAAAAAAATAAAAAATCTGTTTCTCAGGCCCTCCCGCATGGTCCTTTTGGCTGCCGCATGCTCTCTTTTTATAACCAATTTAAACTTAAAAAAAAATAAAAATTAAATGGTTTATGTCTGATATTTTACCCAAGTTAAAAAAAACTGATGAATTTGTCCCTTGAGTGCAAGAAGGCTTTGCAATGCTTTCGCATTGCAAAGTCTTCTTGCACTCAAGGGATAAAATACACCACCACCCATGCTATTCTGTAGATTATGAGGCCTAAAACTTGAACCAAGAACATGAACTTTTGATGGCAAAAAAGTAATTACTGAAATAAAAAATAAAATAAAAAACCGCCCGCCCGCATGCAATTTCACAAATAATGGCCTGAGAAACAGAAGATCTACTTTGTGTGGCCTTATATACCAAATATCAAATAATTCTAATTGATGCGTCTGTAGGAGAAGATTTTTTTAATGTTGGAAAACAATTTATGGGTGCTGTCAAGAGTAATGCCCCTGAGGACATGGCAACTTTATTTGAACAAACTTGAATTGACATATGAAGGAACATGCATATCAAATTTGGTTCAATTTGGTCCAGTGGTTTATGAGTAGTCTGTAACATAAAGTTCACGCCGGATGGATTGACGATGGACAGACGATGGACAATGGGCAGTAAGTGATCATACGTAGAAAGCAGTGTGTATACTATTCATGATCTACTGACAAATGTGGATATAGAGGTTGCACTTAATGGCGTAACCCAAATCATCAAAAAAATATGCTGGTGATATGACAGATAAACATTCAGATGGATAGACAGACCAAGCCATACCAAACAGACCACTTCTATGAAAGGCAGTATAATAACAAAGTTTAGAGGCACAGGTCCATAACTCTACTTTTCGGCTGTACAACGAATGAACATAAATATACTCAAAAAATATAATAATACAAAAAATCAATGCAAATACTTGTTGCATACACCACTTATGCAAGATGAACAACAGAGAATATAAAACTAATCTGGAAGAGTCAGAAGGCTCTATTTGAAGAAATCAATAAATATTTGTGCCAGATTATCAAGCAGTTCATTCCTCAGTTCTGGACCAGTCACCAACAAGCCGGATCACCACATGACACCAAATAAATAAATAGTGCTATGTTTTCCTAGAGGATTGGTGATTGTGGACCTAAGTGGGTGTGAGGGTTTCATAGTGAACAAGCCTGGACATAAGCAATCTGTCATTTGCTGAATGAGGTTCCCAAAGACTGAATTTGCTGATACTATCCCATACTTTGGACTAGAATACCCCAATTTATCCTCTGGGTACCTCTATCTGTTTAGGACTGATACCTTGATTCAGATTGAGGTTCACAGAGGTAAATTTGGTAATGCTATCATGCTGTGCAGGGTAGAATCACCAAATTCACCCTCTGGAGACCTCATTTTGCAGATGACAGTCTGCTTATTTCCAGGCTTGATAGAGGACAATCAGACCAGATAGGTAAGAAGATAACAGAGTGGTGAGTCATTTGTATGTGGGAAGGGGAATTTTGATTATAACTCTCTTCTCTACGGGCAGCAAATATAGATCTCTCAAAACAGGAATGGTGTGGTCAATCTTTTTCATTCTGGATTACAACTCAGGTAGCACAATTCTGTACAACTTGTAGTTTAATCATATTTCAAGACAGTTTACATCTGGAAAGAGGGAATAACAGTAATTATGCATGTAGCATGTAACAAAGTGATAGTCCAAGTTTTCCGGATGACAGGTTTTTGAATTTGAAAAAGTAGTTGTCATCTGGCAATTGTCTGATGAGTGATTGGTTTCAAAAGTTTTTCCTGAATGTGTTCTTGCCATTAACCCCCTGCACACTGTTGTCAAAATACCAATAATTTAAGCTGAATATTTTCCCCATAATGCAACTACGATTTCAACCAATTCAATCTTGTTTGACAGAGCTCAATGAGCTAGGTCAAAGAAGATTGAATAGGTTGAATTCCTTTTAACATTGTTGGAAAATCTTGCTACTTTTGGTATTTTGATATCAGTATCAGTGTGCAGAGGGTTTGTTTGTTTTTTTTACTGGGGCTTAAAGACACCTTCAATAGGCAGGGTCTCATCATGTCAGAGAGTTTTACGGGTGAAGGAAGCCAGAGTACCTCTAGAGAACCATCAAGTAGTGGTGAGAAAATTTTAGACTCTCCATCTTACTAACTCTGCACAAGCAGAGTTAGCAGAGGCTGAAAGAAAGTGCACCATCAACGTGCACTACACCCAAGTTCAGAGTGAACCAGTGCCCACCACCTACCCACATGGGCAATCCGGATTAAGTGTCTTGCCCAAGGACACAATGCTGTTACAGCTGGTAAGGATCGAACCTACAACCTTAGGTTTAAAGTTCAATGCTCTGAACTGCCGCAATACATTGTCGAGGGTTAAACTGCACCTTATCCTAACCCTCACATAGTAAAAAAATATAATGTGAAGCAATAACCATAACAGGAGTATATGAGAAAGAAATTACCTTTGTCATAACACTGGAGTTACATTCTTGTAATGCCTCCATTAAACTCACAAAATGCAAGCTGACCATTTCTGCCATCTGTAAAGAAATACACAAACTTTCTCAGATTATTTTTATTGCTTTGAGGTTTCTTTCAACAGCAATGTCTATTTATTTATGTATTTGTTGGTGCTTTATGCCACATCAACAGCTGAGGCTAAATCATGGTGATGAAAACTATGTATTATAAAATAGGTCATTATCTTCCATGAAATAAATTAAAAGAGTCAATGAATTATGAGGAATAAAACTAAGAAGTGAACACAGTAATGAGAAAATGAGATCAGTTGTTTAACCTTAACCCACTAAGTATTTTTAAGATATTAAAAATTCAAGGAGGTCTCGAAATTGGCGCCAAATGTCATTCTTACAACCAGTGCCTGTAAGCATTATGAACTCAGCGGGGAGGTATGAGTTCCCAACTCATGGGAGGGCCATCCCCATCTGGGTCATTGGTAAGTATAAAAAATATAAAAATAACTATAAATTTTTTAACATTTTTATACTGTACCAATGACCCAGACTTAGCTGAATAGTAAAAAGGTTGGAGGGCCTAGGACATAAAGGAAAATCCAATAGGCTCAATTACATATAACAGAATTATCCCCTCAAGGAGAAAAGGAGAGATAGGCTTTACATGTATCTTTCTTATTTGTATCAAAAAAGAAAGACACAGCCCCAATCTGTAATTGAGCACAATAACATCAAAGATCTCCACATCCAGTATAACCCTTTATACTAATATTTTTGAAGGAAAGCCAATAAATAAAGGAAGTCCAGAGAAATGAGACACTTTATACTCATTAAAAGGGCCCCCCGCCCCCCCCCCCCCCTTCCCCTTGCACTGGGTCAAATATCCCAGAGCGAAGAGGGCAGCAGGATAGAGTCACTGCTGGAACCGAAAGCCTACATTAGTATAGTTGCAACTGGTTAGTGGATGACATTCTGAGCAACAGATAATGGACCTAAACAATGCAGATCTCCAGAAATGGACTCAATAATTATAAGATACAAATTTGTGAAAGTGGAGGGCTAAGACAAATATGCAGCCCTCATTAGATCCGTAATAGCAACACTATTAGTGCAAGCCCACAATGTAGAAAGAACTCTTACTTCATGAGCTGAAATCTAAAGCACAGACTGCTGAGTTGAAGATATTATCATAAGCAGTTCGGATAGTTAATTGAATCCATCTAGCCATAGAATGGACCGAAATGTGGAGGAAGCTTCCACGGCATATCCCACAACAGACTCCTGAGTAGATTAATCCATGGTCTTTGTGGAGATAAAGATGCTACCAACAGAATTTTGCATTGAGATTATTAACTTGAGCAATGTCTGCTGAATCAACGGCGCTGAAGGATACGCATATCCTATCATTCCGTCTCCCTAGATCGATAGGGCGTCTACTGCAAACGCTCGAGGATCAGAACATGGTGACACATACGTCTGCAACTGATTGTTGAGATGCATCGCAAAAAACTCCATCATTGACCGCTCTCATTGGTAGCAAATTTTGATTAAATACTCGTTGTCGTAAGTCCATTCTGACGGCAACAAGCGGCCCCTCTGTGAAAGGGAGTCCACTAATACGTTCAGACGACCCGGAATATGACGGACCGATAGGAGAATTGATGTTCTAGTACAAACAAAAGAATTCATTCCGTTAACTTGAATAACAGAATAGAATGAGTGCCTCCCTGGTTCCGAAAATACGCTAATATCGTCGAATTGGCGGAAAGAATTGCACGTGAGCATTCTGAATAACGTTCATTCAATGACGTAATGCAAGCCAAATTGACATTATTGTTGATGTTTATGTGCTTGATTAGGAACTGCGGATCCCAAAGACCCTGGCACTTCAAATCCATTGGGCTCAATGTTGCGTCCCAACCTGTTTGACTGGCATCCGTCAAAACTGAAAAACTCGGATCCGTCAATTTCAGTGGAACTCCCTGAGTTAATTGAATAACTGCCCAAGTCTGAATCTCTTGATCACTTAATTAGACAAGAATGAATCTTCACCCTCCAATTCTGGGTTCGAAAATTGGAGAGGAAGAGTGCGTAGCCGCCCCATCGGAATAAAATCCGCGGCAGCTCCGCACAACCTATCATTCTCATAAAATCTCTCACTGTAACCTTGTCTGAATACAATAGCGAGCGTAACAACTGATTAAATTCGCTCTGGTTAACGGCAGACGAATGAGATTGTTATGCGTCTCGAAGCTCATCACCCGGTGGGTGAATGACTTGGACAACACCAGGTCCGACTTCTCCTCGTTTACTTATGAAACCGAGATGTCGGAGCAATAGAAGCAAATTCTGCACATCGTTCTAAAGCATTAACTCATTGCCTTACCTCTGAAGAACTTCGTCCAGGTAGGCACCGCAGACGAATGAGCTCAGAAATGAGTCATTACTGAGTTCATTATTCAAGTGAAAACCCAGGGTGCTAGATTCAGACCGAAGCACATTGCTTGGAGCTGATACATGACTCCTATGATGGCGAAGCAAAGATACTTTCTGAACGCCTGATGTACCATGACGTGAAAGTACGCATCTTGAGATCTATGCATGTACCATAGTCGTTCACCCGAATACTCGCTCTGAACGATCGGATGGTCTCCATATAGGAACTTGGAGCCACGATCAGCTTGTTAATCCAGCTGAGATTTATGAGTGGATGGAACGAGTCGTCTGGTTTCGGAACCAGAAACGGATGGGTGTAGAAACCTGGGAATTCCTGGATTTCTACAATCTCTATCGCTATCTTCTCCAGAAGAGACTGGACTTCTGATGGAATCCAGCCTCTTCTCTGTGGACTTGACGGAAGCTGAGTCCATTTTGGACTTCGAGTTCGGGTTTTCCTTGAAGAACCGTTTAGTCCTTCCGAAATCACCCCTCGAACCCAAGGGAAGTCCGTAATCAACTCCCAATTGGTTGAGAAAACTCGACAGTCTTCCGCCCACTGGAACACGATAGAGGTTACACCATCACCGCCTGGTCCTGTGAGGCTTGCAGAAGGAGAAACCATGTCCTCCACCGCCCGCACCTTGCCCCGTCGACCTAGGGGCATCTGACCGGTTGACTCGGCCAGAATTACGGCCCCTATCTGAGTCGCTACCCTGATGGCCTCTAGAGTAAGACCTAGAGGATGCAAAGGAACCTCTATAGAAACTTCCCTTGGACGTATTCGTCCCAGAAGTGCCTGTCCTACTCTTCTCCGCTGAATCCGACCTATGTAAGCGGATATGAATAGCAGAGAGTCTGAAGCTTTCTTAGATATCTAATCATAGATTGCGAAAAGCTTGCCATCGAAGAGAAGCTCTCCGGAGACCGGAGCAACTCTGAGAGAGTTTTTCACCTTACTATCCACGCGCGTGGATGTAGCCAGGGCCGCGTCACGTCTAACCAACTCCAGGTTGCCACTAAAACGGCGGAGTTATACGTGGAGAATGCTAAGGCCCTCGAAGGAACTCTTAAGGAGGTTGATACATCCTAGAATTCTGTTCCATTGAGATGTAATGATAACGCTCTGGTAAGGTGATCTGCATACGATAATGCGTCTAAGGTAGCCCTGTTAGACGATATTGTCGTTTCCAACATCGTGGTTGGAATTGACATAGACGACGGTATAGACAGTACTAGGTCTTCGGCCTGGTCGTCTAGACGCAGAGGAACTCTCGGAATGCCCTGTCCTGCCGTTTCGAATTTATTCCATGAAATGATGAAAGGCAGATGCAGAGCATTTGCCGATAAGAAACTGGACCTGCCCGATTTGGTAGCATTCAATAGTTCAAACGTCCGTGAGACATTACTGGACTGTGTCGGAAACTCAGGGACGATGTCCCTAAACTGATTAAAGAATTCTGTGTCCAGTGGCGCTATCAGTCTCTTATTCGGCAACGCAGCATTTTGGTCTGGAAGAACAACGTCAGATGATAATGCCAGATATACTCTACGGCAAATATGTTGTTCCGAAAGGGAAAATTACAACTTCTTCATATCCCTTTTGCCATTGCACAATTATCGCAGCATCCCAGCAACCGACAGAGTTTCTGTCGGTTGCTGGGATGCTGCGATAATTGTGCTATCTGCGATAGCACGTCCGTAACGGAGGCCTGTGGAGCTGCGGTCTTACAGAATTTAGCTGCTGGAAGCTCCTTGGACGTTGACACGTGCATACATCTTTATGCAAACGTCCAGAGTATGAAGGCCTCTTATCCTTGGCTACCGGATGGAGTGACCTGGTCATCGTGGAATCCCTGGTTGGCGAGATTAGTTGAATATCACTGGTCACATAGCCAAGGTGCGGTCGTGGGTGCTGCTGTGAGGATGAGAAAGCCGATAGAGAAGTCACTCCGGACTGTCTATATAATGGAGTGTCCCGAGCGGTGGACGTATGGTCCGACTGAGGAACGTAATGTACCACAACATCTAAACCCAGATGTTGTTGTACGAGAGAGGGACCTCTCTCGCTCGCAGCCCGGATGGACCTGGACGAGCTAGGAACCGAACTAATAGGCTTTCTCCGTACCATCCTCGTATCCGTCGTCACTGGGTGTGCACACTGTATTTTATAGCGCTCGCATCACCCAAATCTCCTTTCTGGGCCGCAACGGACGAACCCGGGTGCCTAGCCATTCAGTGAATGGTTGCTACACCGGGCGAGCTAGCGGACGCCAAAGCCGTCGATCCTACTTGGGACCTCTTAGGCAATTGACGTATCTGCATGAGCACTTTGACCGCTAGCTCTTCATTTGACTGTGACGACGAAAGCACACTTTTCGAAGACATCACTGTAACATCACCCTGTTATGCTCCTCAGTGAGGCCTGTGGAGCCGTGGTCATGTGTGATTAGCCGCTGGAAGCTCCAGGGATGTTCATTCCTGCATTTATATAATATGCGAACGTCCCAACTGGAAAGGCCTCATGTCCTTGGCTAGCAGATGGAGTGACCTGGACGACGTGTATTCCCCGGTCGGCGAGGCAGGAGGTAAGGGACGTTCATTCCTGCATTTATATAATATGCGAACGTCCCCTGGAAATCTATGGTCACACAGCCAAGGTGCGGTCCTGTGTGCTGACATTAGGATGAGGAAGCCAATAGTACAGCCGCGTCCGACTGTCTATGCGACAGAGTGTCCCGAGCAGGAGGAGTGGACGTATGCTCCGACTAACAAACGAACATACAACAACATCGCAGCGCAGATGTTGATGTTCGAGAGAGGGGGGCCTCTCTCGATCGCGGTCCGGATGAACCTGGACGAGCTAGGAACTGGACTAACAGGCTTCCTCTGTACCATCCTCTGATCCGTTGTCACTGGGTGTACACATGGTATGTTTGTAGTGCTCGCAACACCCAAATCTCCTTCCTGGACCGCAACGGACGAACCCGGGTGCTGAGCCATTCGGTGAATGGTCGCGACACCGGGTGAGCTAGCGGACGCCAAAGCCATCGATCCTACTAGGGAACTCCAAGCAATTGATGTATCTGCATGAGGACTTTTGCCGCTAACTCTTCATTTGAATGTGACGACGGAAGCACACTTCTGGACAACATCACGGAAACATCCCCCTGTTCTTGTTCCTCTGAAAAAGAGAGTGAAAAACTAGAGTGACATGGTCCTCTCCCGGCTAACAACATACTGTGACACACGTCTCCAACGTTTGTCATCCCAATTGATACACACTGAACAAGGGTTAGTGCGAGTACATTGACTACAAATAATACATAGATCATGAGAATCAGAGGAAGATTCCTCCCATTACAATTTGAACAATAATCGTTCATTGTGAAAATTGCAAACAGTCACAGAACTCGCACTAAACCTTGAAATCAAAGATGCGTAATACAATAATCCATTATAACATTACGAAAAAATAATTCAAAAAGAAAAATTTTGAAAAATTTTTTTCAGAAGAGCCCAAGTTCCCAATGGGAACGATGAGCCCAAACAGATCCCAAAAAAGCCTAAGTGTGGACAAAAGTTAAAAAATTTATAGTAATTTATATATTTTTTATACTTACCAATGACCCAGACTTAGCTGGTGCTAACTCTAACAAAACCAGGGCCAAACACAAATTTTGCCCCCCAATCCCCAAAATTTGCATCCAAAACCAAAAGAAATCATGTCCTATAGGACCTCCATACTACGCCCCCACTGTGCATGCGCAGTGTCAAGGACGTCCCGAAATTGGCGCCAATTATCATTCTTACTGGCAGTGCCTGGTCAGCGCTATGTACTCAGCGGGGAGGCAAGAGTTCCCAACTCCTGGGAGGGCCATCCCCGTCTGGGTCATTGGTAAGTATAAAAAATATATAAATTACTATAAATTTTTTAACATTTTTATACTGTACCAATGACCCAGACTTAGCTGAATAGTAAACAGGCTGGAGGGCCTAGGACATAGAGGAAAATCCAATAAGCTCAACTATATAATAAAGAGGTAACCCCTTAAGGAGAAAAGGAGTATTAGGCTTTACATGTATCTTTCTTATTTAATATAAAATTAGAAAGATACAATACCCTTAATAATTGAGCACAATAATATTCATGTTCTCTATTAACATCCAGTATAACCCTTATACTAATTATTTTTAAAGTAAGCCAATAAATAAAGTAGTCCAGAGAATTGAGACTCTTTATAATCTTTTAAAAGTGTCCGAGTATTGTATATTAAAGCCCGTTTGACACTTGACATATACAAATGCTTCACACCGAGCTACACTTTAAAAATATTACACTTTAAAACCATCCCGGAAGCGACTCAGAAATACTGACTTTGGAGGAGGCATTCCCTTGCTTTTCACTATAAAGCAGGTGACCTAAGGGAACCCCCCCCCTTCCCCTTGCCCTGGGTCAAATAGCCCAGAGCGAAGAGGGCAGCCGGACGGAGTCACTGCCGGAACAGAAAGCCTGCATAACTATAGTTGCAACTGTTTAGTGGACGACATTCTGAGCAACAGATAACGGACCTAAACAATGCAGGTCTCCAGAAATGGACTCAATATTTCTGAGATAAAAATTTGTGAATGTGGATGGCTGAGACCAATAAGCAGCCTTCATTAAATCTGTAATAGCAACACTATTAGCATAAGCCCAAGAAGTAGCAAGAGCTCTTACTTCATGAGTGGAAATCTTAAGCACAGACTGCTGAGAAGAAGATAAACTCTCATAAGCAGTACGGATAGTTAATTGAATCCATCTAGCAATAGAATGGACCGAAATGTCCCTTCTATTAGGCATCAAAGACAGAAAGAAACGTTTCCATCCCTTTCTGATAAACTGAGATCTCTGTTTATAGATACGTAACGCTCTAACAGGACAGAGTAAAGGCCTACGCCCGTCTGAAGACGGAAGAGCCTTAATAACAATAGGTTCCGGATATTTATTAGGAGCCTGATTCTTAGCTAAAAAACCCACATTAGTAGTGATGGTGATAGTGTTCCCGACACTACGATAGTGAGAATCATCCACCGACAGTGCATGAAGCTCACTGACTCTTCTAGCAGAAGAGAAAGCTAAGAGAAAAGCTGTCTTATAAGATAAGAATTTGAAATCTACTGTCCCAAGAGGTTCAAATGGCTTTTCCTTCAATTTAAGAAGAACCCAAGCTAAATTCCATTTAGGAATTAATCTAAGAGTTCTGGGTCTATTTATTGAGAAGTTTCTAACCAACTTAGATAAAGAGACATTAGATCCAATTTGTAAACTATCATGATGTGCATAGGTATCAGATAACATAGACCTATAACCCTTAATAGTAACAGGCTGCAGTTTGATTTCGTCAAACAAGTATACTAGAAAGTTTGCAATGTCTGGTATAGAGGGATCAAAAATATCTACAGAATGATCCCTACACCAACGACGAAAAACCTTCTACTTAGCTGCATAGTTTAGTGAAGAGGAGGTCCTCCTACAGTTAGAAATCGCGTCCACTGCTCGTCCTGTAAAGTGCTTGCCATGCAAGAAGGACCGCACAACGGAAAAACGTGAAGGTTGAGACCTTGCGGGTTGTGATGGAGTTGACGCGATTTCCCCTGCGAAAGAAGATCCTCCCGTGGAGGAAGCTTTCGCGGTAGGTCCCACAACAGACACCTGAGTAGATTTATCCACGGTCTCTGTGGCGACAGAGATGCTACCAACAGAATCTTGCATTGAGATTGTTTTATCTTTAGCAATACTTGTTGAATTAACGGCGCTGGAGGATACGCATATCCTATCATTCCGTCCCAAGGGATCGACAGAGCGTCTACTGCAAATGCTCTTGGATCCGGACACGGAGACACATACGTCTGCAACTGATTGTTGAGATGTGTCGCAAATAAGTCTATCATTGGCCATTCCCATTGGTAGCAAATCTGATTGAATACTTGTTTGTTGAGAGTCCACTCCGACGGCAACAAGCGACCCTTTCGTGAAAGGGAGTCTGCTAGCACATTCAGACGACCCGGTATGTGACGGACCGAAAGAAGAACCTGATGTTCTAGCGCAAACAGAAGGATTTTTTCCGTTAGATTGAACAACGGAACTGAATGAGTGCCTCCCTGATTCCGTATATACGCCACTACTGTCGTATTGTTGGATAGGATTTGGACATGAGCATTGTGAATAATGTCCATCCAATGACGTAACGCAAGCCAAATTGACATCATTTCCTTGATGTTTATGTGCTTGCACAGGAATTGCGGATCCCAAAGACCCTGGCATCTCGAATCCGTTGGGATCAATGATGCACCCCAACCTGTTTGACTGGCATCCGTCATAATGGTAAAACTCGGATCCGGCAACTGCAGCGGAACTCCCTGAGTTAACCACTGAATGTTTGCCCAAGTCTGAATCTCTTGTTTCACTTGATCTGACAAGAGAACGTCTACGTCGAGCGAATGAATTTTCACACTCCAATTCTGAGTCAAGAAAATTTGGAGAGGACGCGTGCGTAAACCGCCCCATCGGAATGAGATCCGCAGCGGCTCCGCACAGACCTATCAGTCTCATAAATTCTCTCGCTGTGACTTTGTCTGCGTGCAGACAATAGCGAGCGTAACAACTGACTAATTTCGCTCTGGTTAACGGCAGACGAACGAGATTGTTGTGCGTCTCGAAGCTCATTCCCAGATGAGTGAATGACTTGGACGGCACCAGATCCGACTTCTCCTCGTTTACTATAAAACCGAGACGTCGGAGCAATAGAAGTAGATTCTGAACATCGTTCTGAAGCGTTAACTCATTGCCGTACCTCTGAAGAATGTCGTCCAGGTAGGCCGACGTTACCGCAGACGAATGAGCTCGGAAATACATCATTACCGAGTTCATTACCCGAGTGAAAGCCCAGGGTGCTAGATTCAGTCCGAAGCACATCGCCCGGAATTGATACACCACTCCTAGGACTGCGAAGCGCAGATACTTTCTGAATGTCGGATGTACCATGACGTGAAAGTACGCATCTTTGAGATCTATGCTTGTTGCATAATCGTTCACCTGAATACTCGCTCTGACCGATCGAATCGTCTCCATATAAAATTTGGGAGCGACGATCAGCTTGTTTATCCAGCTCAAATCTATGACTGGACGGAACCAGAAACAGATGACTGTAGAATCCCGGAGTCTCCTGGTTTTCTACGACCTCTACCGCGTTCTTCATTAAAAGAGACTGCACCTCTGATAACAGAGCGTCTCTTTTCTGCGGATTTGACGGAAGTTGAGTCCACTTTGGACTTCGAGTTAATGGAGGCTTTCGTTTGAAGGATATCTTTAGGCCTTCCGAAGTCACTCCTCTCACCCAAGGGTCGTCCGTAATCGACGCCCATTCTTGTGAAAAGCTTGACAACCTTCCGCCAACCGGTACGCGATAGAGGTTTAAGCCATCACCTCCTGGACCTGCGAGGCCTGCGGTAGGAGAAACCACATCCTCCACGACCCGCACCTCGTCCCGTCGACCTCGGGGTGTCCGACCGGTTGTCCCGGCCCGAAGGACGTCCCGAACGAGAGTCGCTACCCTGACGGTCTCTCGAATAAGACCAAGAGGACGCACCGGAACCTCTATAGGAACCTCTCTTGGGCGCATTAGACCCAGAAGTGCCTGTCTTATTCTTGTCTGCTGTATCCGACTTCTTAGAAGCAGATTTGAACAACAGAGAATCCGAAGCTTTCTTTGTAATTTTATCATAAATAGAAGAAAGCTTGCCGTCAAAGAGAAGTTCTCCGGAGACCGAAGCGACTCTAAGAGAGTTCTTCACCTTAGTATCCACGAGTGTGGATGTAGCTAGGGCTGCGTCACGTCTAACCAACTCCAGGTTTGCCACAGAAAGGGCGGAGTTACACGTGGAATAAGCTACTGCCCTTGAAAGAAGTCTTAAAGAGGATTGTATATCCTGAAATTCTTTCCCTTGAAGGCGCAGTGATAACGCCTTAGTAAGGTGATCTGCGTAAGATAAGGCATCTAAATTGGCTCTGTTAGACGAAATAGCTGTTTCCAACGCCGCGGTTGGAATAGAAGCCGACGACGGTAATGATAGCTCTAAGTCTTCCGCCTCGTCGTCCATACGCAGAGGAACTCTCGGGATACCCTGTCCTGCCGTGTCAAATTTATTCCTTGCATTAATGAAAGGCAGGTTGAGAGTATTGGTGGACAAGAAACCTGCTTTCCCCGTCTTGGAAGCAAGTTTAAATATAGCGTCGTTCAATAATTCAAATGTTCTTGCAACATTATTGGACTGCGACGGAAACTCGGGAGCGATGTCCCTGAACCACTCAAAAAATTCAGAGTCCAATGACGCTATAATCCTCTTGTCCGGAACCGCAGCAGTCTGGCCCGACGGAACAACTTGAGGGAGAAAGTGCCGGATAATTGTGCTCAATTATTAAGGGTATTGTATCTTTCTAATTTTATATTAAATAAGAAAGATACACTTTAAAAATAAGACATGAATGAATTTTAACATTAATATTACACTTTAAAACCATCCCGGAAGCGACTCAGAAATACTGACTTTGGAGGAGGCATTCCCTTGCTTTTCACTATAAAGCAGGTGACCTAAGGGAACCCCCCCCCCCCCCCCCCCCTTCCCCTTGCCCTGGGTCAAATAGCCCAGAGCGAAGAGGGCAGCCGGACGGAGTCACTGCCGGAACAGAAAGCCTGCATAACTATAGTTGCAACTGTTTAGTGGACGACATTCTGAGCAACAGATAACGGACCTAAACAATGCAGGTCTCCAGAAATGGACTCAATATTTCTGAGATAAAAATTTGTGAATGTGGATGGCTGAGACCAATAAGCAGCCTTCATTAAATCTGTAATAGCAACACTATTAGCGTAAGCCCAAGAAGTAGCAAGAGCTCTTACTTCATGAGCGGAAATCTTAAGCACAGACTGCTGAGAAAAAGATAAACTCTCATAAGCAGTACGGATAGTTAATTGAATCCATCTAGCAATAGAATGGACCGAAATGTCCCTTCTATTAGGCATCAAAGACAGAAAGAAACGTTTCCATCCCTTTCTGATAAACTGAGATCTCTGTTTATAGATACGTAACGCTCTAACAGAACAGAGTAAAGGCCTACGCCCGTCTGAAGACGGAAGAGCCTTAATAACAATAGGTTCCGGATATTTATTAGGAGCCTGATTCTTAGCTAAAAAACCCACATTAGTAGTGATGGTGATAGTGTTCCCGACACTACGATAGTGAGAATCATCCACCGACAGTGCATGAAGCTCACTGACTCTTCTAGCAGAAGAGAAAGCTAAGAGAAAAGCTGTCTTATAAGATAAGAATTTGAAATCTACTGTCCCAAGAGGTTCAAATGGCTTTTCCTTCAATTTAAGAAGAACCCAAGCTAAATTCCATTTAGGAATTAATCTAAGAGTTCTGGGTCTATTTATCGAGAAGTTTCTAACCAACTTAGATAAAGAGACATTAGATCCAATTTGTAAACTATCATGATGTGCATAGGTATCAGATAACATAGACCTATAACCCTTAATAGTAACAGGCTGCAGTTTGATTTCGTCAAACAAGTATACTAGAAAGTTTGCAATGTCTGGTATAGAGGGATCAAAAATATCTACAGAATGATCCCTACACCAACGACGAAAAACCTTCTACTTAGCTGCATAGTTTAGTGAAGAGGAGGTCCTCCTACAGTTAGAAATCGCGTCCACTGCTCGTCCTGTAAAGTGCTTGCCATGCAAGAAGGACCGCACAACGGAAAAACGTGAAGGTTGAGACCTTGCGGGTTGTGATGGAGTTGACGCGATTTCCCCTGCGAAAGAAGATCCTCCCGTGGAGGAAGCTTTCGCGGTAGGTCCCACAACAGACACCTGAGTAGATTTATCCACGGTCTCTGTGGCGACAGAGATGCTACCAACAGAATCTTGCATTGAGATTGTTTTATCTTTAGCAATACTTGTTGAATTAATGGCGCTGGAGGATACGCATATCCTATCATTCCGTCCCAAGGGATCGACAGAGCGTCTACTGCAAATGCTCTTGGATCCGGACACGGAGACACATACGTCTGCAACTGATTGTTGAGATGTGTCGCAAATAAGTCTATCATTGGCCATTCCCATTGGTAGCAAATCTGATTGAATACTTGTTTGTTGAGAGTCCACTCCGACGGCAACAAGCGACCCTTTCGTGAAAGGGAGTCTGCTAGCACATTCAGACGACCCGGTATGTGACGGACCGAAAGAAGAACCTGATGTTCTAGCGCAAACAGAAGGATTCTTTCTGTTAGATTGAACAACGGAACTGAATGAGTGCCTCCCTGATTCCGTATATACGCCACTACTGTCGTATTGTTGGATAGGATTTGGACATGAGCGTTGTGAATAATGTCCATCCAATGACGTAACGCAAGCCAAATTGACATCATTTCCTTGATGTTTATGTGCTTGCACAGGAATTGCGGATCCCAAAGACCCTGGCATCTCGAATCCGTTGGGATCAATGATGCACCCCAACCTGTTTGACTGGCATCCGTCATAATGGTAAAACTCGGATCCGGCAACTGCAGCGGAACTCCCTGAGTTAACCACTGAATGTTTGCCCAAGTCTGAATCTCTTGTTTCACTTGATCTGACAAGAGAACGTCTACGTCGAGCGAATGAATTTTCACACTCCAATTCTAAGTCAAGAAAATTTGGAGAGGACGCGTGCGTAAACCGCCCCATCGGAATGAGATCCGCAGCGGCTCCGCACAGACCTATCAGTCTCATAAATTCTCTCGCTGTGACTTTGTCTGCGTGCAGACAATAGCGAGCGTAACAACTGACTAATTTCGCTCTGGTTAACGGCAGACGAACGAGATTGTTGTGCGTCTCGAAGCTCATTCCCAGATGAGTGAATGACTTGGACGGCACCAGATCCGACTTCTCCTCATTTACTATAAAACCGAGACGTCGGAGCAATAGAAGTAGATTCTGAACATCGTTCTGAAGCGTTAACTCATTGCCGTACCTCTGAAGAATGTCGTCCAGGTAGGCCGACGTTACCGCAGACGAATGAGCTCGGAAATACATCATTACCGAGTTCATTACCCGAGTGAAAGCCCAGGGTGCTAGATTCAGTCCGAAGCACATCGCCCGGAATTGATACACCACTCCTAGGACTGCGAAGCGCAGATACTTTCTGAATGTCGGATGTACCATGACGTGAAAGTACGCATCTTTGAGATCTATGCTTGTTGCATAATCGTTCACCTGAATACTCGCTCTGACCGATCGAATCGTCTCCATATAAAATTTGGGAGCGACGATCAGCTTGTTTATCCAGCTCAAATCTATGACTGGACGGAACCAGAAACAGATGACTGTAGAATCCCGGAGTCTCCTGGTTTTCTACGACCTCTACCGCGTTCTTCATTAAAAGAGACTGCACCTCTGATAACAGAGCGTCTCTTTTCTGTGGATTTGACGGAAGTTGAGTCCACTTTGGACTTCGAGTTAATGGAGGCTTTCGTTTGAAGGATATCTTTAGGCCTTCCGAAGTCACTCCTCTCACCCAAGGGTCGTCCGTAATCGACGCCCATTCTTGTGAAAAGCTTGACAACCTTCCGCCAACCGGTACGCGATAGAGGTTTAAGCCATCACCTCCTGGACCTGCGAGGCCTGCGGTAGGAGAAACCACATCCTCCACGACCCGCACCTCGTCCCGTCGACCTCGGGGCGTCCGACCGGTTGTCCCGGCCCGAAGGACGTCCCGAACGAGAGTCGCTACCCTGACGGTCTCTCGAATAAGACCAAGAGGACGCACCGGAACCTCTATAGGAACCTCTCTTGGGCGCATTAGACCCAGAAGTGCCTGTCTTATTCTTGTCTGCTGTATCCGACTTCTTAGAAGCAGATTTGAACAACAGAGAATCCGAAGCTTTCTTTGTAATTTTATCATAAATAGAAGAAAGCTTGCCGTCAAAGAGAAGTTCTCCGGAGACCGAAGCGACTCTAAGAGAGTTCTTCACCTTAGTATCCACGAGTGTGGATGTAGCTAGGGCTGCGTCACGTCTAACCAACTCCAGGTTTGCCACAGAAAGGGCGGAGTTACACGTGGAATAAGCTACTGCCCTTGAAAGAAGTCTTAAAGAGGATTGTATATCCTGAAATTCTTTCCCTTGAAGGCGCAGTGATAACGCCTTAGTAAGGTGATCTGCGTAAGATAAGGCATCTAAATTGGCTCTGTTAGACGAAATAGCTGTTTCCAACGCCGCGGTTGGAATAGAAGCCGACGACGGTAATGATAGCTCTAAGTCTTCCGCCTCGTCGTCCATACGCAGAGGAACTCTCGGGATACCCTGTCCTGCCGTGTCAAATTTATTCCTTGCATTAATGAAAGGCAGGTTGAGAGTATTGGTGGACAAGAAACCTGCTTTCCCCGTCTTGGAAGCAAGTTTAAATATAGCGTCGTTCAATAATTCAAATGTTCTTGCAACATTATTGGACTGCGACGGAAACTCGGGAGCGATGTCCCTGAACCACTCAAAAAATTCAGAGTCCAATGACGCTATAATCCTCTTGTCCGGAACCGCAGCAGTCTGGCCCGACGGAACAACTTGAGGGAGAAAGTGCCGGATGAAGTCCACGGCAGCTTTATGTTGTTCCAAAAGGGATAGCTCCAAATCATCCGTATCCCTTTCACCATCCGGTCGGACCTCATGATGCTCCCGGTCGTCCGCCCCCGATGCTTCGGCGGAGCGTACCGACCCAGCGCCGTCGGATAATTCTCGATCCGACACCGTTTCTGTCGGCTGCTGGGATGCTGCGATAAGCTGTGCTATCTGCACAAGAATGTCCGGCGTCGAGACCTGCGGAGGCGCAGTCTTCCGCTGCTTCGCCGAGGGCAGCTCCGCATCAGATGGCTCCCGCATACTTTTTCTATGCGAACGTCCGGAGTCCATCGGCCTCGTGTCCCTGGCTGCCGGATGGTGTGACCTGGTCGCCGAAGAATCCTTGATTGGCGAAGCTGGTAAGATATCGGCGGTCACGCAGCCAAGGTGCGGTCGTGTGCGCTGACGAGAAGAAGAAGCCTTAGCAGTCTCCGCGGACTGCCTATACAATGGAGCGTCCCGAGCGACGGACGTATGCTCCGCTTGCGACACATTTTGTACCACAACATCTGGTCCCAGATGTTGTTGTACGAGAGAGGGGCCTCTCTCGCTCGCGGCCCGGCTGGACCTGGACGAGCTAGGAACCGGACTCAAAGGCTTCCTCCGATCTCGCTTACTATCCGCCGTCACTGGGTGTGCACATTGAATGTTTATAGTGCTCGAATCACCCAACATTTCCTCCTGGACCGCATCGGACGAACCCGGCTGCCGAACCATTCGGTGAATGGACGCTACACCGGGCGAGCTAGCGGACGACATTTGTCTAATCTCCATGAGCACTTTTGCCGCTAGCTCTGAATTCATTTGTGACGACGGAAGCGCACTTGCAGAAGATAACATGGAAACATCACCCTGTTCTTGTTCCTCTGAAATAGAAACTGAGAGAGTAGAGTGACCTTGCGGAGAAAGAGCCGGCATAGCCCTTTCTCCAGTAACAACATACCGTGACACACGTTTCCAATGTTTGTCATCCCAATATTGACATATAGAACAGGGATTAGTGCGAGAACACTGACTACAATTAATACAATGATCATGAAAGTCAGAGGAAGATTTCTTCCCATTACAATTTGAACAATATCCTTTCATTGTGAAAAGTCAACAACAAGTCCTAGTTACTCGCACAAACCCCTGACACAAAGATACATAATAACATGATCCATTAATAAATGAAAAAACAATTGCAAATCAAAATAATTTTGAAAAAATATTTTTTCAGCGAAGCCCAAGTTTCTGAAAAGTAACGTTGAGCCCCGATGGATCCGATGGCAAAGTGTGGTCAAAAATTTTAAATTTATATTAAATAATTAATGAGACACTTACGGATAATATAAATGTATCTTATAGTGAGATAAACTACACCAAAGGCAAACAGCCCCCCTCAAAAAAGGCTGTTGCCAATGTAAACAAACAGTGTAAAACACCAGAAAACATGACTCCAGGCACTGAAAAAACTGGCCCGAAATCAGTCATCAAAATTACACTCTATCTGATGCAAGACAGAGACTCCCAGGGGAGAATCTGCAGAACATCAGATGGAAGATGCAGAACACAACGTTTATACACCCATGGGTGAAAACGTAACTATGGGGAAAATAACAGAAAACATTCTGTATCTAAGCAACTCTCCCAAGAAAATTTTAGAAATGAACTTTCTCAAAAATATGCCAAAAGCATGGGAGAATTGCAAGGGGGGACTTAGAAGGCTAGGGGAGAGGAAACACTGAATAAGCAGTGCAACATTTAGCAAGAATGACAACAAGAGGCCCATGCCTCGAAAATAGGCAACTTAACATAATTTCATAAAAAATTTTAAGTACAGCCCTGATTATTTTTTGTCACTTCTTTTTCCTCTCCTCCTTCTATATCCTCCTTAGAATCACCATTTCTCCAAAAATTATGTGTCTGGCATCCTTTAAACTGAGATTTACAAGCACAAAGATCAGTGAGATGTTGACTGATGAAGGGCCAAACAGAGAATGATAATTGGCGCCAATTTCGGGACGTCCTTGACACTGCACATGTGCAGTGGGGGCGTAGTATGGAGGTCCTATAGGACATGATTTCTTTTGGTTTTGAATGCAAATTTTGGGGATTGGGGGACAAAATTTGTGTTTGGCCCTGGTTTTGTTAGAGTTAGCACCAGCTAAGTCTGGGTCATTGGTACAGTATAAAAATATTTTAAATCATTTCAAAAAATTAATGTAACACTTACGGACGATATTAATGTATCTTGCTATGAACTGAACTATGCAGAAGACAAGTAATCACTATCAGAAGTAACCGTAGTCAACCTAAACAAAAAGTGTAAACAAACCGGAAATATGACTCCAGGCACTGGTACTGGTAAACATGGTCCGAAATCAGTTACCAATTTAAACACTATCTGATGCAAAACAGAGGCTTCCAGAGAAGAAACTGTAAAACATCAGATGGTAGACGCAGACCAAAACGCCTAAACACCCAAAACATGGGGAAAAAACAGAAAATAATTTAAATTAGTTTTCAAGCCAAAACCCCCAAGAAATTTTAGTAATAAACATTACAAAAAATAAGCCAAAAGCAAGGGAGAATAGCTAGGGGGGAATAAAGGAAAGGGAGAGAGGAAACACTGATCAAACAATGGAACATTCATAGCAATAATGACCACAACACGGTCATGCCTCGAAAATAGGTAACATGAAATAATTTCGTACAAAAAAATTATAAGTTACAGCCCTGAACATTTCCTTCCACTGTTACTTCCTCTCCTCCTTCTATTTCCTCCTTATATCCACCATTTCTCTCATAATTATGTGTCTGGCATCATTTAAACTGAGATTTACAAGCACAAATATCAGTGAGATGTAAATGAATTGAGGGCCAAACAAAGAATAACATTTGGCGCCAATTTCGAGACTTGACACTGTGCATGCGCAGAGGAGTAAAAGTATGGAGAACCATATAGGACATCTATTTTTCGGTTTTTGATGCAAATTTGGGGGATTGGGGTGGCAGGGAGGGGGGGCTAAATTTGTGTTGGGCCCTAGATATTTTAGAGTTGGCACCAGCAACTATGTCTGGGTCATTGGTACAGTATAAAAATATTATTTTGCGATTTTTGAGAATAGCACTGAACGGTTTTGGGCGTTACGTTGGGTAAAGAGTTAAAGCCTGTTTTGCTGCACTGTCTGCCCTGGTGTTACCAGAGATACCAAAATGTTCAGGTAATCAGCAAAACACATCATATTAGTCAGACATGAGAGTACTTAACTTCTCACTAAGTTCCAAAATGAGAGGGTTCGACAATTTGGGGTGGAGAAATGCCAATAAAGAGGAAAGAGAACAGGAAAAGAAATGATAATTGACTTCCTTTCCAACATATTCTCGATGTGTTCAAGTGCTAGCTATAAAGGTTTAACTTCAGCTGTGAAAACAGAACTTTTATTTGGTATTCTGATTGAGGTGATCTGATCAAGAATAACAATGGCTGATAATACTTTGTCTTTAGATCCATCTGTATAGATACTTTTATATACACTATATTTAGACTTTATTTTCAGCATATTTTTGTTTAAACTATAAAGAATCAGAAATGTCTATATGGTGAAGAAGCAATATGCATTATGTTATGACCAACCATACAGACACCATTAACCCTTTACCCAACGTAACGACCAAATCTGGCCAGAACTATTCACAAAAATTTTTTGCATCAAAAACAAAGCTTATGACCCCTCATTGGAAGGAGCTCATTGAGCTCGTTCCAATGAGGGACTATAAGCTATGTTTTTGACACAGAAAATAAAAAAAATTAGTTGTTCAATAATTTTGATTGCAAGTGTCATCTGCTTTTCATGTTAGTTAAAGGGTTAAAGTTCAAATCTCCCAGAAATCGGCAATTTAAATCTGTTTTTCCTTACAGTACATGTACAGGAACATCTTTTATGAAACTTAGTCCTTCATTGGTGGTGCACACCTTGCTACCTTACTGTATGACGTAGTGTCCAAATATAGTTTCCACACAATTTTTAATCGGAGTTGGCCACTGTTGTCACATTTTTGGACCTTGTATTCAAATCTAAACAAATATATTGTTTATCCACAGTCTGATGACTAGTAATAGGCACTAGTTTTAACTGCTTGGCCAGTGCATCTTTCAAATATGAGGGAAAATAATATTTTTGTTTGTGGGCAGTATTTTAACTGGAATAACCCATTGTATAGTGGGTCCTTTCAAATGAATTGTTTTATCAAATAACCCTACTTATTATATATACTGGTAACTTCCATACACAAAATTATTTGCCATAGATATAGAAAAACAGGCTGATAAAATCGTCAGATGTGTACCCATATGCGCAATTAGTAGAAAGCTGTATGACGGAGGGCCACCACGGATGCTGACATAATGTACACCATACAAGGTATGGTTACATATAGAAATGGATTGGAGGAGTGTCTAATTTGATGGATAAAGGGTTAATATCTCCGGATCAAATTATCAGATTTACATAAAAAACTATACAGCACAGCACATCAGCAACCTGAATAAATATATAAAGTAACATGACAATCGCATTGATTTTTTTTGAGTTATCTCATGCCAAAGGGATTGGAGGAATTTTCAATTTGAAGGATAAAGGGGGTTAATATCTCTGGATCAAATTATCAGATTTACACCAAAAGCTATACAGCTCAGCACATCAGTAACCTGAACACAATTACAAAGTAACTTGACAATCCAAGCAATATTTTTCAAGTTATCGAATGCCAAAGGGACTGGAGGAATTTTCAATTTGAAGGATAAAGGGTTAATATCTCAGGATTAAATTATCAGATTTACACCAAAAACTATAGAGTTCAGCACATCAGTAACCTGAACACAAATATAAAGGAACTTGACAATCCAAGCAATATTTTTCAAGTTATTGAATGCCAAAGGGATTGGAGGAATTTTCAATTTGAAGGATAAAGGGTTAATATCTCAGGATCAAAATAACAGATATACACCAAAAACTATACAGCTCGGCACATCAGTAACCTGAACACAATTATAAAGTAACTTGACAATGCAAGTAATATTTTTCAAGTTATCGAATGCCAAAGGGATTGGAGGAATTTTCAATTTGAAGGATAAAGGGTTAATATCTCGGGATCAAATCATCAGATTTACACCAAAAACTGTACAGCATGGCACATCAGTAACCTGAACACAAATATAAAGTAACTAGACAATCCAAGCAATATTTTTCAAGTTATCGAATGCCAAAGGGATTGTATGAATTTTCAATTTGAAGGATAATGGGTTAATATCTCAGGATCAAAATATCCAATTTACACCAAAAACTATACAGCTCGGCACATCAGTAACCTGAACACAAATATAAAGTAACTTGACAATCCAAGCAATATTTTTCAAGTTATCGAATGCCAAAGGGATTGGAGGAATTTTCAATTTGTAGGATAAAGGGTTAATATCTCAGGATTAAATTATCAGATTTACACCAAAAACTATACAGCACAGCACATCAGTAACCTGAATAAATCTATAAAGTAACATGACAATCGGATTGATATTTTTTGAGTTATCTCATGCCAAAGGGATTGGAGGAATTTTCAATTTGAAGGATAAGAGTTTATATCTCAGGATTAAATTATCAGATTTACACCAAAAACTATACAGCACAGCACATCAGTAACCTGAATAAATCTATAAAGTAACATGACAATCGGATTGATATTTTTTGAGTTATCTCATGCCAAAGGGATTGGAGGAATTTTCAATTTGAAGGATAAAGGGTTAATATCTCAGGATCAAATTATCCGATTTACACCAAAAACAATACAGCTTGGCACATCAGTAACCTGAACACAAATATAAAGTAACTTGACAATCCAAGCAATATTTTTCAAGTTATCGAATGACAAAGAAATAGATACGGACGCCAGACGGACAAAGGATGGACGAACGACGGATGGTCACCCCGGATGCCGGCATTATGTGTACCATACATAGTATGGGTACACATAAAAATGACAACAATTATTTCAATACACTGTCATGGCCATGTTTTTTAAGCCCTCCTGAATGATCATTTTGGCTGCTGCATGCTCTCTTTTATAACCTATGACAACTTTCTACAAAAATTCAAAATAAATGATTGAAGCTGGTTGATGTCGAATTTCTTCTAAATTAATAAGATGGATAAAATAAAACATTGCCAATGTAATTTGAAGATTATGAGGCCTAAAGCATAAAACATAACAAGTATATAAACCTCTGAGGGAAAACAAAAAAAAAATAAATAAAAAATAAAAACAATGCTCACTGTACTGACAAAAGACTATTCAATTAATCCTTTACCTAATGAATTGGTCACATCCACCAACATAATATACAAATTCATCATTTGAAAAAAAATAATTCTTTAACCCTTTACCTAACATGAAAAGCAGACACTTGCAAACAAAATTTTTGAATAACTATTTTTTTTCATTTTTTGTCTCAAAAACATAGGTTATGACCCCTCATTGGAATGAGCTCATTCCAAAGAAGGGTCATAACCTACGTTTTTGAGACAAAAATAATGAAAATTAATTGCAGATTTCTGTGAATAGCGCTGGCCGGTTTTGGCCGATACGTTAGGTAAAGGGTTAAAACATTTCAACAAAACCATATCATGTTACCCCCATAGGAACGAGCTTGTCAAGATCCTTCCAATGAAGTGGGGGGTGGTGGTCAAATGATATGGTTTCACTGCAATTTTTTGAAAAATTTGAAAAAATAATATCGCCTGCATTATGAAATGGTTAACAGTCAATACATTATCACCCACAAATGAAATGCCATTCAATCATAAACAATTTACTACAAAACAGCCTCCCTGAATTAAGTTATTCTCAACACAAGGGGGAGAATTTTAAAATTTTATCTTTTTACAACCTTGTCTACAACTGTGAAAACACTATTTTCATCCAACATGAGAAGAACTCTCAGCTTATTACAGTTTATAACTCTCCAATTATTACTGATTTCAGTCATATAAGAATTCCTGATAAATCTTAATTTTAACTGTTTATACTGTTTTGTTTCCATTGTCATACCAAAGACAATTTCTAGGAAAGAGTTGTTCCTTATTCTAATTTATTCTATGCTTTGCAAAATATTAAGTAAACAGACATTCACAACATGTGGAGAGCAGATTATCACTGAAATTCCATCAGAGTGAAGTTTACACCAAGACATAAAGTCTCAATATGCAGAAAAAAAGGATAAGCACATACAAGATTTCTAATTATGGACTAGCAAGTTTAATGCAGAGACTGATTTGCTGAAAGCTAACTTGTGCTTTTGACAGTCTTAAAATCTGGATGGATCCCCTACTTCAAAAGTGTTTTATTAATAATCCACTTTTAACATACACAGTATAATTTTAACAAGAAATGTCAGAAGAGTAATGCAAAGTGCAAAGTTTGATGCTTGTAGCTACAACAGTTTCTGAATTATGGTTGACACGACTTGTGACCTTCAACATATGTCACACAAACATTACTTTGCAACACACCTTCTGTCTGTCCTTAATGATAGTAAATTGAGTAGTTCCAGAGTAAAATGTCTGAGACATGAATATCAACAGATTTTAAGTGTAACCTTGGAATTTGACCTTGACCTTGAACTTATACCCAGCTATGGTGTGTGATACATTCTTCCATTGTCCTTTATAATTGCGGAAAGTTGATCATTGTTACTATAATGGTTTCTGAGTTAACAGCTAAGACATGACTTGTAACCTTCAACATATGGCACTCATGTTTGATCTTGACCCTGATGTTGCTCTAGTAACTATTATATGCAACACACATTCTGACTGTTTATTTGAAGTTTTGAGAGACATGAATATCCACAGATATTAAGTGTGACCTTGAAGTTACGGATCCAGCTAATGTGTATGACACAACCTTCTATTGTATTATAATTGTGCGAAGTTTGATAATATAGCTCCAATACTTTTTCAGTTATTGGCTTGAACACATGTACACACAAACACGTCTTTACCCTCACTTTAATATTTATAGGCTAGGGGCATAAAAAGTACTCACAACTTTAGAATGAGATAATAGCTGCAGAGCACCAGGAGTTACTCGAGCCCAGAAATCCATTATTGTCATTGATGCTTCCTGATGTTGCTCACTACCAGATAAGTGTTGTGCTGCAGCAGTTTCACAATACATTGTCCAAAGCTGAAAAAAACGAAAAATAAAATTCAGCAACCTTTTGTTTAATTTCATTTCATTCATATTCATGTAGAATTTTATAAATGATAAAGAAATTTGTCTGGAAGTTTTCTAAAAAAAAAAACCCATTTAACAGTGAGAAAGTTAAAAAATTTATAGTAATTTATATATTTTTTATACTTACCAATGACCCAGTCATAGCTGGTGCTAACTCTTAAAAATCTAGGACCAAACACAAATTTTGCCCCCCAATCCCCAAAATTTGCATCTAAAACCAAAAGAAATCATGTCCTGAAGGACCTCCATACTTTGCCCCTACTGTGCATGCGCAGTGTCAAGGACGTTCCGAAATTGGCGCCAATCACCATTCTTGCAAGCAGTGCCTGGTCAGCGCTATGTACTCAGCGGGGAGGTATGAGTTCCCAACTCTTGGGAGGGCCATCCCCGTCTGGGTCATTGGTAAGTATAAAAAATATATAAATTACTATAAATTTTTTAACATTTTTATACTGTACCAATGACCCAGACATAGTTGAATAGTAAAAAGGCTGGAGGGCCTAGGACATAGAGGAAAATCCAATAAGCTCAACTATATAATATAGAGTCAACCCCTCAAGGAGAAAAGGAGTATTAGGCTTTACATGTATCTTCCTTATTTTATGATAAATTAGAAAGATACAATACCCTTCATAATTGAGCATAATAACATTCATGTTCTCTATTAACATCCAGTATAACCCTTTATACTAATTATTTTTAAAGTAAGCCAATAAATAAAGTTAGTCCAGAGAATTGAGACTCTTTATATTCTTTAAAAGTGTCCGAGGATTGTATATTAACGCCCGTTTGACACTTGACATATACAAATACTTCACACCGAGCTACACTTTAAAAACATGACATGAATGAATTTTTAACATTAATATTACACTTTAAAACCATCCCGGAAACGACTCAGAAATACTGACTTCGGAGGAGGAATTCCCTTGCTTTTCACTATAAAGCAGGTGACCTAAGGGAACACCTCCCCCCCCCCCCCCCCCTTGCCCTGGGTGAAATAGCCCAGAGCGAAGAGGGCAGCCGGACGGAGTCACTGCCGGAACAGAAAGCCTGCATAACTATAGTTGCAACTGTTCAGTGGACGACATTCTGAGCAACAGATAACGGACCTAAACAATGCAGGTCTCCAGAAATGGACTCAATATGTCCAAGATAAAAATTCCTGAATGTGGATGGCTGAGACCAATAAGCAGCCTTCATTAAATCTGTAATAGCAATACTATTTGCGTAAGCCCAAGATGTAGAAAGAGCTCTTACTTCATGAGCCGAAATCTTAAGCACAGACTGCTGAGAAGAAGATAAATTTTCAGAAACAGTACGGATAGTTAATTGAATCCATCTAGCAATAGAATGGACTGAAATGTCCTTTCTATTAGGCATCAGAGACAGAAAGAAACGTTTCCGTCCCTTTCTGATAAACTGAGATCTCTGTTTATAAATACGTAACGCTCTAACAGGACAAAGTAAAGGCCTACGCCCGTCTGAAGACGGAAGGGCATTAATAACAATAGGTTCCGGGTATTTATTAGGAGCCTGATTCTTAGCTAAAAATCCCACATTAGTAGTGAAGGTGATAGTGTTCCCGATAGTGAGAATCATCCACCGACAGTGCATGAAGCTCACTGACTCTTCTAGCAGAAGAGAAAGCTAAGAGAAAAGCTGTCTTATAAGACAAAAATTTGAAATCTACTGCCCCAAGAGGTTCAAATGGCTTTTCCTTCAGTTTAAGAAGAACCCAAGCTAAATTCCACTTAGGAATTAACCTAAGAGTTCTGGGTCTATTTATCGAGAAGTTTCTAACTAACTTAGATAAAGAGACATTAGATCCAATTTGTAAACTATCATGATGTGCATAGGTATCAGATAACATAGACCTATAACCCTTAATAGTAACAGGCTGCAGTTTGATTTCGTCAAACAAGTATACTAGAAAGTTTGCAATGTCTGGTATGGAGGGATAAAAAATATCAACAGAATGATCCCTACACCAACGATGAAAGACCTTCCACTTAGCCGCATAGTTTAGCGAAGAGGAGGTCCTCCTACAGTTAGAAATCGCGTCCACTGCTCGTCCTGTAAAGTGCTTGCCATGTAAGAAGGACCGCACAACGGAAAAACGTGAAGGTTGAGACCTTGCGGGTTGTGATGAAGTTGACGCGGTTTCCCCTGCGAAAGAAGATCCTCCCGTGGAGGAAGCTTTCGCGGTAGGTCCCACAACAGACACCTGAGTAGATTTATCCACGGTCTCTGTGGAGACAGAGATGCTACCAACAGAATCTTGCATTGAGATTGTTTTATTTTTAGCAATACTTGCTGAATTAACGGCGCTGGAGGATACGCATATCCTATCATTCCGTCCCAAGGGATCGACAGAGCGTCCACTGCAAATGCTCTTGGATCCGGACACGGAGACACATACGTCTGCAACTGATTGTTGAGATGTGTCGCAAATAAGTCTATCATTGGCCGTTCCCATTGGTAGCAAATCTGATTGAATACTTGTTTGTTGAGAGTCCACACCGACGGCAACAAGCGACCCTTTCGTGAAAGGGAGTCTGCTAGTACATTCAGACGACCCGGTATATGACGGACCGAAAGCAGAACCTGATGTTCTAGAGCAAACAGAAGGATTCTTTCCGTTAGATTGAATAACGGAACTGAATGAGTGCCTCCCTGGTTCCGTATATACGCCACTACTGTCGTATTGTCGGACAGGATTTGGACATGAGCTTTGTAAATAATGTCCATATAATGAGGTAACGCAAGCCAAATTGACATCATTTCCTTGATGTTTATGTGCTTGCACAGGAATTGTGGATCCCAAAGACCCTGGCATCTCGAATGCGTTGGGATCAATGTTGCACCCCAACCTGTTTGACTGGCATCCGTCATAATGGTAAAACTCGGATCCGGCAACTGCAGCGGAACTCCCCGAGATAACCACTGAATGTTTGCCCAAGTCTGAATATCTCGTTTCACTTGATCTGACAAGAGAACGTCTATGTCGAGCGAATGAATTTTCACACTCCAATTCTGAGTCAAGAAAATTTGGAGAGGACGAGTGCGTAACCACCCCATCGGAATGAGATCCGCAGTGGCTCCGCACAGACCTATCAGTCTCATGAACTCCCTCGCTGTGACTTTGTCTGCGTGAAGACAATAGCGAGCGTAACTACTGATTAATTTCGCTCTGGTTAACGGCAGACGAACGAGATTGTTGTGCGTCTCGAAGCTCATTCCCAGATGAGTGAATGACTTGGACGGCACCAGATCCGACTTCTCCTCGTTTACTATAAAACCGAGACGTCGGAGCAATAGAAGTAGATTCTGAACATCGTTCTGAAGCGTTAACTCATTGCCGTACCTCTGAAGAATGTCGTCCAGGTAGGCCGACGTTACCGCAGACGAATGAGCTCGGAAATACATCATTACCGAGTTCATTACCCGAGTGAAAGCCCAGGGTGCCAGGTTCAATCTGAAGCACATCGCCCGGAATTGATACACCACTCCTAGGACTGCGAAGCATAGATACTTTCTGAATGTCGGATGTACCATGACGGGAAAGTATGCATCTTTGAGATCTATGCTTGTTGCATAATCGTTCACCCGAATACTCGCTCTGACCGATCGAATCGTCTCCAGGAGCGACTATCAGCTTGTTTATGACTGGATGGAACGAGCCGTCTGGTTTCGAAACCAGAAACAGATGGCTGTAGAATCCCGGTGTTTCCTGGTTTTCTAGGACCTCTACCGCTTTCTTCATTAAAAGAGACTGCACCTCTGATAACAGAGCGTCTCTTTTCTGCGGATTTGACGGAAGTTGAGTCCATTTTGGACTTCGAGTTAATGGAGGCTTTCGTTTGAAGGATATTTTCAGACCTTCCGAAATCACCCCTCTCACCCAAGGGTCGTCCGTAATCGACGCCCACTCTTGTGAAAAACTCGACAACCTTCCGCCAACCGGAACGCAATAGAGGTTGAAGCCATCACCTCCTGGACCTGCGAGGCCTGCGGGAGGAGAAACCACGTCCTCCACGACCCGCACCTCGTCCTGTCGACCTCGGGGCGTCTGACCGGTGGTCCCGGCCCGAAGGACGTCCCGCACGTGAGTCGCTGCCTTGACGGTCTCTTGAATAAGACCAAGAGGACGCACCGGAACCTCTATAGGAACCTCTCTTGGGCGCATTAGACCCAAAAGTGCCTGTCTTACTCTTATCTGCCGTGTCCGACTTCTTAGAAGCGGACTTAAACAGCAGAGAATCCGAAGCTTTCTTAGTAATTTTATCGTAAATTGCAGAAAGCTTGCCATCGAAGAGAAGTTCCCCGGAGACCGAAGTGACTCTGAGAGAGTTCTTCACCTTACTATCCATGAGTGTGGATGTAGCTAGGGCTGCGTCACGTCTAACCAACTCCAAGTTTGCCACTGAAAGGGCGGAGTTACACGTGGAATAAGCTACTGCCCTTGAAAGAAGTCTTAAAGAGGATTGAACATCCTGAAATTCTTTCCCTTGAAGACGCAGTGATAACGCCTTTGTAAGGTGGTCTGCGTAAGATAAAGCATCTAAACTGGCTCTCTTAGACGAAATAGTCGTATCCAACACCGCGGTTGGGATAGACGTAGACGACGGTAATGATAATTCTAAGTCTTCCGCCTCGTCGTCCATACGCAGAGGAACTCTCGGGATACCCTGTCCTGCCGTATCGAATTTATTCCTTGCATTAATGAAAGGCAGGTTAAGAGCATTGGCGGACAAGAAACCCGCTTTTCCTGTTCTGGAAGCAAGCTTGAATATAGCGTCGTTCAATAATTCAAATGCCCTTGTGACATTATTGGACTGAGACGGAAACTCAGGAGTGGTGTCCTTGAACCGCTCGAAGAAATCAGTGTCCAATGACGCTATAATTCTCTTGTCCGGTACCGCAGCAGTCTGGCCCGACGGAACAACCTGAGGAAGAAAGTGCCGGATGAAGTCCACGGCAGCTTTATGTTGTTCCGAAAGGGATAACTCCAAGTCATCCGTATCCCTTTCACCATCCGGTCGGGCCTCATGATGCCCCCGGTCGTCCGCACCGATGCTTCGGCGGAGCGTACCGACCCAGCGCCGTCGGATAATTCCCGATCCGACACCGTTTCTGTCGGTTGCTGGGATGCTGTGATAAGTTGTGCTATTTGAGCAAGCACGTCCGACATTGAGGCCTGCGGAGGCGCAGTCTTTCGCTGCTTCGCCGAGGGCAGCTCCGCATCCAGTGACTCCCACATACTCTTCCTATGCGAACGTCCGGAGTCAACCGGCCTCGTGTCCCTGGCTACCGGATGGCGTGACCTGGTCACCGAAGAATCCCTGGTCGGCGAAGCTGGTAAAATATCGGCGGTCACGTAGCCAAGGTGCGGTCGTGTGCGCTGGTGAGAGGAAGAAGAAGCCTGAGCAGTCTCAGCGGACTGCCTATACAACGGAGCGTCCCGAGCGACGGACGTGTGCTCCGCTAACGACACATTCTGTACCACAACATCTGGTCCCAGATGTTGTTGTACGAGAGAGGGGCCTCTCTCGCTCACAGTCCGGATGGACCTGGACGAGCTAGGAACCGGACTAGAAGGCTTCCTCTGATCTCTCCTACTATCCGTCGTCACAGGGTGTGCACCTTGAATGTTTATAGTGCTCGCATCACACAACATTTCCTCCTGGACCGCATCGGACGAACCCAGCTGCCGACCCATTCGGTGAATGGACGTTACACCGGGCGAGCTAGCGGACGACAGCGCCGTCGATCCTACTAGGGACCTCTTAGGCAACTGTCGTATCTCCATGAGCACTTTTGCCGCTAGCTCTGAATTCAATTGTGACGACGGAAGCGCACTTGCGGAAGATAACATGGAAACATCACCCTGTTCTTGTTCCTCTGAAATAGAAACTGATAGAGTAGAGTGACCCTGCAGAGAAAAGGCCGGCATAGCCCTCTCTCCACTAACAACATATCGTGACACACGTTTCCAATGTTTGTCATCCCAATATTGACATATTGAACAGGAGTTAGTGTGAGTACACTGACTACAATTAATACAATGATCATGAAAGTCAGAGGAAGGTTTCTTCCTATTACAATTTGAACAATAACCTTTCATTGTGAAAAGTCAACAACAAGTCCTAGTACTCGCACCAACCCCTAAACACAAAGATACATAATAACATGATCCATTAATAATGAAAAAAACAATTGAAAATCAAAATAATTTTTGAAAAATATTTTTTCAGCAAAGCCCAAGTTTCTGAAAAGTAACGTTGAGCCCCAATGGATCCCAAGGTTAAGTGTGGTCAAAAATTTTAAAATTATATTAAATAATTAATGCAACACTTACGGATAATAATAATGTATCTTATAGTGAGATAAACTACTCCAAAGGCAAACAGCCCCCCTCAAAAGAGACTGTTGCCAATGTAAACAAATAGTGTAAAAACACCAGAAAACATGACTCCAGGCACTGACAAAACTGGCCCGAAATCAGTCATCAAAATTACACACTATCTGATGTGAAACAGAGACTCCCAGGGGAGAATCTGCAGAACACCAGATGGTAGATGCAGAACACAACGTTTAAACACCCATGGGTGAAAACTTAAACATGGGGAAAATAACAGAATTCATTCTGTAACCAAGCTAATTCTCCCAAGAGAATTTAGAAATGATCTTTCTCAAAAATATGCCAAAAGCATGGGAGAATAGCAAGGGGGGACTTAGAAGAGAGGAAACACTGAATAAGCAGTGCAACTTTATAACAAGAATGACAACAACAGGCCCATGCCTCGAAAATAGGCAACTTAACATAATTTCATTAAAAAATTTTAAGTTACAGCCCTGATTATTTTCTGTCACTCCTTCTTCCTCTCCTCCTTCTATATCCTCCTTAGAACCACCATTTCTCCAATAATTATGTGTCTGGCATCCTTTAAACTGAGATTTACAAGCACAAAGATCAGTGAGATGTTGACTGATGAAGGGCCAAACAAAGAATGGTGATTGGCGCCAATTTCGGAACGTACTTGACACTGCGCATGCGCAGTAGGGGCAAAGTATGGAGGTCCTTCAGGACATGATTTCTTGGTTTTTGATTTCTTTTGGTTTTAGATGCAAATTTTGGGGATTGGGGGGCAAAATTTGTGTTTGGCCCTAGATTTTTAAGAGTTAGCACCAGCTATGTCTGGGTCATTGGTACAGTATAAAAATATTATAAATTTAAAGTAATTTGTATATTTTTTATACTTACCCATGGCCCAGACTTAGCTGGTGCAAACTCAAAGTTATCAAGGGCCAAACACAAATTTTGAATCCCCCAATCCCCAAAATTTGCTTGCAAAACTGAAAATTAAGACTCCTATCTGGTCCTCCATACTTTTACTCTCCGCACATGCGCAGTCGCCAGGAAGTGACCGAAATTAGCGCCAACATCATTCTTTGTAGAAAAGGGTACTACATAATAACTCAGTGGGGAGGTATGAGTGCCCACTCATGGGAGGGCCATACCCATCTGGGCCATTGGTAAGTATAAAAAATATACAAATTACTTTTAATTTATAATATTTTTATACTATAACCCAATGGCCCAGACTTAGCCGAATCGTAAAAAGGTGGAGGGCCTAGGGCTTCAGAATTAGTAGACCAACATAGTTCCAAGCCTGTAATCCAAGGTGAAAGGAAATTAAATTTAAAAGGAATTACATGAATGTCTCTCTATACAGTAATAGAGAAGACATATCATCAATAACGAGCCAAATTCAAGTAATTCTGTATTCTTAGAATGAAGAATATGCTAACTGGATGTAACAAGTTCCCAATTTTAAAGGCTAGTCCGGACTAAGCACCAGAAAATAGGATGGCATATTTGAGAATGAGAGGATATCCCCCCCCCCCCCCCCCCCAACATACGCCATATACAATAAAACACAAGCTGTATCCAGGATATAATCTACAGACAAAACAGCTTCACTCATAGTTACATACTTATCAAGCCGGAGGAGAGGTAAAAAAAAAAGGAATCTTCAAAAAGAAGAGGGGAGCGCTCTGGAATCAGTAAAAGCAGTACCAAATAACAAAATAAATATTCGTCGAATAGACACCCAGGTATTAATTATTATTAATAAATTGGTGCTTAACACCACTTCAGAAGCAAAGGCTATAGTGGCAATCCCGGTAATTAATATCGCCCACTTGTAACATATACCGGAGTCGGCATACAGATATATAATATATAACATACACATAGAATAGAATGACAATGAACGAACTCTGGAGAGTAAACACACTTCTAAAGTAACCCACAGGCGACCCCATTCAGGTGTACAATAAATTCCAGTAAATAACACTCCCAGATGTGTTCTATCCGATATATATGATCCTGGAAACGTGCGAATATATGAGAGTGTAAGACAAGATGTATTTGATTGGGAACCGCCATTAATAGAAACCTGGATCTAGAAATGGATCGAGCTATGATTAACAGACTCATCACGGACCGCCCCTGAAATAATTCACTGTTTCTAAGGTCCTTAACATACAATAATGCATCTGCCTAATAATGCGATTATTATGCGCGTGAACACTGAAATCCCGCATGTAATCATCTGAATACCAGTTAACTGACTAGAGGCTAGCAATTTACTGACAATGAATCATATGCTTGTATATGACATATAGACGAAGAACCACAGGAAACCAACCAACTGGAAAGAGGATGTGCCCATGAGGTTGCCGTTAGAATATGACCCAACTGCCAATCGAGAAGTCATGAAATGCATGTATGTACTTAAATGCATATGAGGCTTATGGGAAGAAAACTACGTCTTGCCTAGTAATCGCCTCTTAACACATTGGCGGTGTGGGGGGGGGGTCAAAATCATGTCGAACCCCCTTCACCCGCATTACTTGAATCATTCTTGTGTTAGTCATCAAATAGTATAGGAACCACAAGGCTCCCTCACGTCTGACCGACTCCAATATGCCACTAAGGGTGGAGAAGGACGTGAAGAACAAATACTCCCCCTGATAAAGAAGGTCCTCTCATGGAGGAAGCTTCCGGGGAATGTCCCATAACAGACACCTAAGAAGATTGATCCAAGGTTTCTGCGACGACAGAGGTGCTACTATCAGGATTTCGAAACGAGACTGTTTGAACTAAACAGAATCTGCTAAATCAACGGAGTTGGAGGATATGCCTATCCTATCATTCCGTCCCATGAGATGAACAGAACATCTACTGCATTTGCTCGATGATCTGGGCATGGCGACACGAACATCGGTAACTGATTGTTCTGGTGTATTGCAAACAGATCTGTCACGGGACGATTCTACTGGTAGCAAATCTGCCTGAATATTCGCTTGTTGACAGTCTGGTCCGATGGCAACAGGCGATCTTTCCGAGAGAGCGAGTCTGCTAATACATTTAGATGACCCGGTTATGATGGACAGAAAGATGAACATGATGATTCATGACGTATAGGAGAATCTTCTCCGTTAATTCACATAATGGCATTGAATGCGTGTCGCCTTGGTTCCTGATGTAAGCTACTACTGTCAGATTGTCCGACAAAATTTGAACATGGACGTCCGCTATTATGTGAATCCAATGTTGTAGCGCTAGCCATATTGACATCATCTCTTTGACGTTTATGCGCTTCTCCCAATGACCCTGACACCTCAAGTCTGCGGGACTTAGGGTCGTGCCCAAACCTGTCTGACTCGCATCTGTCATAATCGTGTAAGCCGGATCTGACAGTTGCAGGGAAACTCCCTGAGTTAACCACTGAATATCTGCCCAAATCTGAACCCTTGTTTTACTAGGTCCATTAAAACAATACTGGTTTCGAGCGAATGCATCTTCACAATCCAGTTCTGAGTAAAGAATATCTGGAGGGGACGCCTGTGCAGGCGGCTCATCAGAATAAGATCTGCAGCCGCTTCGCACAGCCCCATAGTCGCATGAATTCCTTCGCGGTTAATGTGTCTGAGTGTAGACAAAAGCGAGCATAACAACTGACTAATTTCGCTCTGGGTAACGCCTGACAAACCAGATTGTTGTGAGTCTCGAAGCTCATTCCCAAGTGAGTGAATGATTTGGGGGGAGCTATATCCAACTTTTTCTCATTTGCGATGAAACCGAGATGTCGGAACAAAAGAAGCAGACTCTGAACATCGTTCTGAAGAATAATTCTGTTTCCGTATCTCTGTAGAATGTCATCCAAGTAAGCCGACGTTACCGCAGACGAATGACTTCGGAAGTATGACATTACCAAGTTCATTACACATGTGAATGCCCAGGGAGCCAGGTTCAGACCAAAGCACATTGCTCTGAACTGATACACCTTCCCTTGTATGGCGTACCGCAGGTACTTTCTGAATGCCGGATGTACCAGGACATGAAAGTATGCATCCTTTAGATCTATGCTTGCTGCATAGTCGTTCAGTTGAACGCTCGCTCTTACCGACCAAATGGACTCCATATAGAATTTTGTAGCCAAGATAAGCTTGTTTATCCAGTTCAAGTCTATTACTGGTCGGAACGAGCAGTCTGGCTTCGGAACAGGTGACTGTAAAAACCCTGAGAATCCAGATTCTCAGCGACCTCTATTGCTTCCTTTAATGATAGAGCCTGTACCTCCGCTAGGAGAGACTCTCTTTTGAAAGGATCCGACGGAAGATCTGTCCAACGCAGACATCTTGTTAGTGGGGGTGCCATTTGAAATGATAGCCATAGGCTGTCCGAGACTACACTTCTCACCCACTGATCTTCCGTGACTGCTGTCCAGTTTCTCACGAAAATGATACCCTTCCACCAACTGGCAAGCAATAGAGATCTTGACCATCACCTGTATGACCTGCAAGGCTTACGGGAGGAGAAACTACATCCTCCCATGAAGAACCTCGTCCCGTCGGCCTAGGGGCATCTAACCGATAGTCCCGATCAGACCTACGCCCCTATCCAGAGTCGCTATATTGAAGACCTCCAGAGTAATGTAAGAGGGCTTCTTGTACCCTCGTGAGAAGTTCCCTTTTGACGTTTAGATCTAGAATGTCCTCCTTTACTCTTGTCTGCTGAAGCGGGTTGATGAGACGCCGACTTCAATAGCAGATCACTTGATGCTTTCTTAAGAGCCTGATCATAGACTGATGAAAGCTTGTCGTCCAAAATAATATGTCTGGAGACCGGAGCGATCCAGAGAGAGCTTTTCACCTTGTCATCTATAAGTGATGACGACGCAAGGGCAGCATCACGTCTGATTAACTCCAGATTAGCCACTGTAAGGGTGGAGTTATACGTGGTATACAAATTGCCCTGGAAAGAACTCTGAGAGAGATACAAACGTCCTCGACTTCCATCCCGTTGAGACGTTGTGCCATAGCTCTGGTAAGGTGATCTGCGTAAGACATTGCTTCCTAATTTGCACTACTTGATGAAATTGCCGTTGTAATTGTGTCTGAGCGAATAGTGAATGATGCAGGCTACGATACATCTAGATCCCCGGGCTGGTCATTCATACGCTGAGGAGCTCTCTGAACATCTTCTCCAACTGTTTTTAAATGAACGTAGTCCATGAAACGGTATGTTTATGGAAGATGTAGTTAAGAAACCGCCCTTTCCTTGCACTCGAGAGGTGAATACGGCGTCGTCTACATGGCCAAAGGCCTGCGACACCTACCTAGGCTGAACCGGAAAAGAAAGAACTTCTTCCTTTGTCTGTATAAAATCTGCGTCCAATGACGCCAGCGGTTTCTCACTTATTGTTGCAGCATTCTGATTCATCGGAACAAATTCAGGGTAGTATTGATGGATGAAATCCATCGCAACCCTGTGCTGTTCCGAAAGGGAAGGGTAATCCTCTTCCTCATCCCTTTCACCATCTGAGAGAATCAGTTGCAAATCTTGGTCCATTGCATCTGCGTGAACAGACAACTGGACCGACCCAGCGCCGTCCGACAGCTCAGATTCTGAGACTGAGGTAGGCTGCATCTGCACTTGCTGGGATGCTGCAATCAGCTGTGCAATCTGTGACAGCAAGTCCGTCATCGAGGCCTGAGGAGCAGCAGTCTTCTGTTTCCTAGCCACTTGCTGCTCCTGGGATGGTGTGTTGGAGATGGATCTCTTCTCCGAATGTCCTGATGACCGAGGCCTCATCTTCCTAGCTACCGGATGGTTCGACTTCACAGGCGAAGAGTGGTCCCTTCTTCGCGCAGCAGGCTGAATACCCAGAGTCGGGTAGCTAGGATGCGGTCGAGTGTGCTTTAATAACATAGCAGAGGAAGCTGTGACTGAAGCCGACCCCGGCTACAGACTAGACGGAGTGTCCCGAGCGGTGGGCGGACATATGCTCCATCTCGTGCAAGTTTCCAACCAGAAAACTTCATTTCGGCTTGTGAAACGTAGCGGAGGAAGCCGCGAGTGAAGACGACCCCGGCTGCAGACTAAACAGAGCATCCCGAGTGGAGGGCAGACATATGCTCCGGCTCGTGCAAGTTTCTCATAACAACATTTTGCCCCAAATGTCTGTTAGGTTAGAGAGGGGACTCTCCCACTCGCGGTCTATTAGACCTCGCTGAGTACAAGAAACTTGCTGACTTCCTCCCTATTTTCTCCCTATTTCCATCGTCGCAGGGCGAGCTTATTTATATTAAAGTGCTCGCTCTACCCACATCTACACTTCCTTCGACTGCAACAGACTTACCCGGCACCCACAGATGGAGTACCGCTTCACCGGTCAAGCTAGCTGCTTGTAAGAGATTAAAACCCCCAACAAAAGGCCCTAACTCTTGCAATCATGAGCACTGCAGCTAGCTCTATATGCTCAATGCACGGTAGCACACTTAGATGGGAGTCAGAATATCATCACCATGTTCATGTTCCTCTGAAAAAGAAACTGACAAAATGAATTATAACGCGGTGAGAGGCCTGGCCTCAGAACCTCACCACCAACAATGTACCACGACACCCGTCTCCAACATTAGTCATTCCAGTGAACACAAGAATGACAAGAGTCCGCTGGAGTGCATCGACTAAAGTCGATATCAGACCTCCAAACTCCACAACAAAATATATATAATTAAGATACATGAATAATAGCAATCAAAATTAAATTCAAAATATTTTTTGGAAAAATGTTTTTTTTTAAAAAAAGCCTAAGTTCCCAAAGGGAACATTAAGAGCCCAAAGGTATCCCGATAGAGCCTAAGTGTGGACAAACTACAAATTTTTTGAGCTACACTACCGGAATAATAATCCATGTATCCTACAGTAATTCTACAGTAATAGAATATAAAAAAAAACTACCTATATATGAGGACGTTGTTAATGTAAACAACGTCAATGTAAACAAGACATCAGGCACACAAAAAAATCCCAGTCAGAAACCAATTTAAATGCTACCAGATGCAAAGCTAGATCTTCATACGAAGAAGAAATGATACATTGGATAGAAGATGCAAGACTAAATGACCTAACACCCCTAGTGTGAGGACGTAACCATGGGGAAAAACAGAATAATATTCTGTAATAAATGTTAAACTCCCAAGAAATTTAATAAAAAATTTCAATAAACAAGAGGCTCCAAGGGGCCTTAATCGCTCACCAGGCAAAGTGATTCAAACAAAGTGGTTCAAAGAAGTATTTGGGGTCACATTCAGTTAGACATGGTTCATCAACACTACAAAGGAATGAAGTCATGAGAGACAAATTTTATGGAACTAGGGACATGGCTTGAACAAACTTGAATCTTACCCCCCTAAGGATGCTGCATACCAAATATCAAAAGCATTCATCTGCTGGATCTGAAGAAGATTTTTAAAGAAAATTCCTAATTTTGAACTAAGTTATCATTCGGGCTCCCACAGTGAGCCCAAATATGAACTCAGGGACTTGGCTTGAACAAACTTGAATCTCACCTCTTAAGGATGCTGCATGCCAAATATCAAAACATTCTGACTACTGAATCTGAAGAAGACTTTCAAAGAAAAATTCCTAATATTGACTAAGTTATAATTCGGGCTCCCACAGGGAGCCCAAATATGGACCCAGGGACTTGGCTTTAACAAACTTGAATCTCACCCCCCTAAGGATGCTACACACCACATATCAAAACATTCCGACTGCTGAATCTGAAGAAGAAGATTTTTAAAGAAAATTCCTCATTTTGAACTAAGCTATAATTCGGGCTACCACAGTGAGCCCAAATATGAACCCAGGGACTTGGTTTGAACAAATTGAATCTCACCCCCCTAAGCATGCTGCATACCCAATATCAAAAGATTCTGCCTGCTGGAGCTTGAGAAGAAGATTTATAACAAAATTTGCCTGAAATGCACTAAGTTCAAATTTGGGCTCTTATACTGAGTCCAAATATGAACCCAGGGGTCCGATTTGAACAAACTTGAATCAGATCCACCCCACAATGTTGCATACCAAACATCAAAAGATTCTGCCTGCTGGAGCTGGAGAAGAAGATTTTTGAAGAAATTTGCCTGAAATGCACTAAGTTCGAATTCGAGCTTTTATAGTGAGCCCAAATATGAATCCGGGGGCCGATTTGAACAAACTTGAATCAGATCCACCCCACAATGTTGCATGCCAAATATCAAAAGATCCTGCCTGCTGGATCTTGAGAAGAAGATTTTCTAAGAAATTTGCCTGAAATGCACTAAGTTCGAATTCGGGCTTCTATACTGAGCCCAAATGTGAATCCAGGGGGCCGATTTGAACAAACTTGAATCAAATCCACCCCACAATGTTGCATACCAAATATAAAAAGATTCTGCCTGCTGGATCTGGAGAAGAAGATTTTTGAAGAAATTTGCCTGAAATGCACTAAGTTCAAATTCGAGCTTCTATAGTGAGCCCAAATATGAATCTAGGAAGCCGATTTGAACAAACTTGAATCAGATCCACCCCACAATGTTGCATACCAAATATCAAAAGATTCTGCCTGCTGGATCTGGAGAAGATTTTTTAAGAAATTTGCCTGAAAAGCACTAAGTTCAAATTTGGGCTCCTATACTGAGCCCAAATATAAACCCAGGGAGCCGATTTGAACAAACTTGAATCAGATCCACCCCACAATGTTGCATACCCAATATCAAAAGATTCTGCCTGCTGGATCTTGAGAAGAAGATTTTCAAAGAAATTTGCCTGAAATGCACTAAGTTCAAATTTGGGCTCCTATACTGAGCCCAAATATAAACCCAAGGGACCGATTTGAACAAACTTGAATCAGATCCACCCCACAATGTTGCATACCAAATATCAAAAGATTCTGCCTGCTGGATCTGGAGAAGAAGATTTTCAAAGAAATTTGCCTGAAATGCAGTAAGTTCAAATTTGGGCTCCTATACTGAGCCCAAATATAAACCCAGGGGCCGATTTGAACAAACTTGAATCAGATCCACCCCACAATGTTGCATACCAAATATCAAAAGATTCTGCCTGCTGGATCTGGAGAAGAAGATTTTTTAAGAAATTTGCCTGAAATGCACTAAGTTCTAATTTGGGCTTCTATATAGTGAGCCCAAATATGAATCCAGGGGGCCGATTTGAACAAACTTGAATCAGACCCATACCAAGATGTTGCATACCAAGTATCAAAAGATTCTGCCCACTGGTTCTGGAGAAGAAGATTTTTTAATAATTTTTCTATAATTCAAACGGTGCTATCAGAGTTATGCCCCATACAGAGCCCCCATGGGACGTGGCCATTTCATTTGAAGAAACATGAATTGCCATATAGTAATGAACATCCACATGAAGTTTCGTGAAAATCGGACCAGTGGTTTCAGAGGAGAAGTCGTTGGAAAAATGTTCACGATGACGGACGACGGCCGGCCGGTGATAAGTTAAGCTCCCTTCGGTGAGCTAAAAAAAAAAGCCAAAAAGCTTAAGAGTTTAATAGGAAGGGTTCATGGAAGGAATACTTAACAAACAGTGGAATAATCATTAACAAAAATTATGATGTCAGGCGTATGTCCCGAAATTGGGAAACATAAAATAATTTTCTAATTATTATAAAGTTATAGCCCTGAACATCTAAAACCACCTTTGAACACTTCCATCATCCAATAACAGCCTTGGATCCACCAATTCTTGCATTGATTTGTGTCTGGCATCCTCAAAAAAGGAGATTTTAAAGCAGAGATGTCAGTTCATTGTTGCTGACTTAAGGGCCAAACAAAGAATGATGTTGGCACCAATTCCGGTCACTTCCTGGCGACTGCGCATACGCGGAGAGTAAAAGTATGGAGGACCAGATAGGACTTTTAATTTTCGGTTTTGCAAGCAAATTTTGAAGATTGGGGGGTTCAAAATTTGTGTTTGGCCCTAGATAACTTTGAGTTTGCACCAGCTAAGTCGTGGCCATTGGGTTATAGTAAAAAAATACTACCTTGTGCTACAAGCTAATCAAAACAAACTTAAAATAACTGAGATGTCAATATGTGTGAATGTGTGGGGTGGGGAGGGGATGGGTTTGCTGGTGCTTCTATCCTTAATTTTTTAATGAAATTTTGAGCCCTATCAATTTTTATTAGTTTTTAGTACAAATCTGACCTGTTAATTACATATATGTTATAGATTAAATTCCAATGTATTGAAAAAAAAGAAATGGTGAGACCTAATGAAAAATTCTAAGGATTAGACAGGCCCCAAATTTCCCCCAAACTCTTAACCCACAAAGTATTTCAAAAATATTTTCCATCAAATCCAGTCATGGCTGCTGTGAAGCAGCCATTACCAGATTTGATGGAAAATTCCTGACAATTTAACTCCAGAAATCCATGGACAAAAAAGTTAATACAATGTGCAGGGGATAATTTGGTTTAACATGCCCCAATCATACTTATTTTACTACAAAGACAAGAGATTTTGTGTCCTGGGCAGGAATATCCACCAAAAGCATGGAAGGAGTTAAACACCACTTTAGTCTCAGTATTTCCAACAAAAGCCTTTACTTTATTATATCTTGGTTGACAGAACTCCATCAAACTAGATACTTTTATGATGGAGACAATCACTGCGACCCCACAAATGATCCTAGGCCAAAACATTCTTGTGTTAGAGACTGGAAACTTTTTTCAAGCTGGGACACAGTGACCTTGACCTTTTGACCTCCACATTGACAGGGTTCATTCCTGTCCCCTAAGCAGTGTAACTGTGAGGTTTCATGATCCTAGGGAAAAACTGTCAGAAACCGTTTTCAAGTTAGAGCACCTCGAGACCTTGATCTTTTGATCTCCAAATCGATAGGTAAAGTAGATATTTCGTTTCATGATCACAGCCACAGAAGTAGAGAAGTTAAGAGTCCAGAAACTGTTTTGACCTTGATGTTTGACCTTTTGACCCCAGAAATCAACAGAGTTCATCCCCTTCCCCTAAGCAGTGTACTTGTGAAGTTTCATGTGCCTAGTGTCAAGTTTGAGTCCAGAAACCATTTGGGGGGGGGGGGGGGGGGGTGGGGGTAGAGCACTCTGTGATCTTGACCTTTTGAACCCCAAATCAATAGGGTTCATCCCAGTTCCCAAGGAGGTGTACCTCTGATGTTTCATGATCCAAGGCCAAGCTTTGTCAAAACAGAGGCTTGAATTTGTAAAGTTTCATGATCCTAGGCCAAAGAGATGTAAAGATGGAGTTCAGAAACCAAACTGGATGGATGGATGAACATATGCATGTGTCACATGTCTGAAAGAATGGATAGAAATCACTATATGGCTTCTGCCTATTGGCGAGGGCCCTTGTAAAATAAAAGATACTCAATTTATAATTAAAAAGTAGGAAAAGTTAAAAAATTTATAGTAATTTATATATTTTTTATACTTACCAATGACCCAGACATAGCTGGTGCTAACTCTTAAAATATAGGGCCAAACACAAATTTTGCCCCCCAATCCCCAAAATTTGCATCTAAAACTAAAGAAAACATGTCCTGAAAGGCCCTCCACACTTCGCCCCTACTGCGCATGCGCAGTGTCAAGGACGTTCCGAAATTGGCGCCATTAATCATTCTAATAACCAGTGCCTGGTAAGCGCTATGTACTCAGCGGGGAGGCAAGAGTTCCCAACTCCTGGGAGGGCCATCCCCGTCTGGGTCATTGGTAAGTATAAAAAATATATAAATTACTATAAATTTTTTAACATTTTTATACTGTACCAATGACCCAGACATAGCTGAATAGTAAAAAGGCTGGAGGGCCAAGGACATAGAGCAAAATGGAATACGCTCAATAAAATAAAATAGAGTCATCCCCTGTAGGGAAAAAGAAGTAATAGGCCTTACATGTATCTTTCTTATTTATGATAAATTAGAAAGATACAACACCTTCCAAAATTGAGCTTCATACATCCAAGTACTCTATTAATATCCAATATAATCCTTATACTAATAATTTTTAAAGTAAGCCAATAAATAAAGTAAGTCTAGAGAATAGAGACTCTTATACTCCTAAAAGTGTCTGAGGATTGCATAATCATGTCCGTTGACATATGCAATATTCAAAAGCTATACTTTAAAAACTAAGACTTGAATGAATTTTAAAAACCTAAACTTCTCACTAAACAACCATCCCAATAACAGCTCAGAATTACTAACTCCGGAGGAGGTATCCCCTTGTTTTCATAGTAAAACAGGTGACCCAAGGGAACACCCTCCCCCCCCCCTTTTTCTTGCCCTGGGTCAAATAGCCCAGAGCGAAGAGGGCAGCCGAACGGAGACACTGCCGAAACAGACAGCCTACCTAGCTATAGTAGCAACTGTTAAGTGAATGACATTCTGAGCAGTAGATAATAGACCTAACAATAGAGGCCTCCAGAAATGGACTCGATATTTCTGAGATAAAATTCATGAATGTGGATGGCTGAGCGCAATGAGCGGCCTTCAAAAATCTATAATAGCGACACTATTAATGTAAGCCCAAGAAGTAGAAGAACTCTTACTTCATGAGCCGAAATCTTAAGCACAACTGCTAAGTCAATGATATACTATAAGCAGTACCGATAGTTAATAGAATCCATTAACAATAAAATGGAGCGTAACGTCCTTCTACTAGACATCAAAGACAGAAGAAGCTTACGCCCATAGTAATAAACAGAAATCTGTTTATAAATACATAAACTGTACCCGGATAGAGTAAAGGCCTATGCCCATACGAAGACGGAAGGACCTTAAAATAATAGGTTCCGGATAATAGGAGCCTAACTCTTATGCAACAATCCAACCTAAATAGTAACGGAAGTATTGATTCCGAAACTATGAAAGTGAAAATCATCCATCGATAGTGCATGAAACTCACTGACTCTACAGTAAAAGAGAAACCAACAGAATTACTGTCTAAAAGGTCAGAATTTGAAAACTACTGTTTCCAGAGGCTCAAATGATTACTTAGCTAAATAAGAACCGAAGTTAAAATCCGTATAGGAATTTAATCTAAAGATTCTAAGTCTATTTATCAAAAAGTTACTAACTGACTTAGATAAAGAGACAAAAGACTCAATTGTAAACTATCGTAGAGTGCATAGGTATGAGGTAACATAAACCTATAACCTAAATAATAACAGGCTGCAGTAGATCTTGTGAAACAAGTATACTAAAAAATAGCAATGAGTAGTATGGAGGGATCAACAATATGAACATAATGATCCCTACACCACGACGGAAGAGCCTCCACTTTAGCCGCATAGAATAGCGAAGAAGAGGATCTCCTATAGTAAGAAATCGCGTCCAAAGCTCGTCCAGTACAGTGCTTACAATGCAATACGGACCACACAACGGAAAACATGAAGGTTGCGACCTTGCAGGTTGTGATAAAGATGACACGATTTACCCAGTGAAAAAGATCCTCACATAGAGGAAGATTTCACGTTAAAACCCACAGTAGACAAGAGAGAAAATTACCCATGATCTCTGTGAAGATAGAGATGCTATCAACAGAAATGTATTGTGGTTGTTTATCTTAGCAATACCTGCTAAAACAACAGCGCCGGAGGATACGCGTATCCTATCATTCCGTCCTATAGATCAATAGAGCGTTAAGAATATTAGCTCAGAGATCTGGACAAGCCAACACATACGTCTGCAATTGATTAGCAAGCTGTGTCATAAATAAATCATCATTGCGCGCTCCCATAGATAGCAAATCTGATTGAATACTTGTTTGTTGAGAGTCCATTCTGACAGCAACAAGCGACCCGTAAGAGAACGGGAGTCCGATAAAACAATCAGACGACCCGGAATATGACGGACCAAAACTGAACTTGGTGTACTATAACCAACAGACGGATTCTTTCCATTAAATTGAATAACGGAAACGAAAGAGTGCCTCCCTGGTTCCGGAGATACGCCACTACTGTCGAATTAAAGGACAGGAATTTGGGCATGCGTTTCTGAATAATGTTCATGCAATGACATAAAGCAAGCCTAAAAAACATTATTCCGCGGAAGAAAACTGATTGCTAAAAGACTGCGGAACCCAAAGACCCTGGCACTTCGAATCCGTAGGGATCAGTATTATATCCCAATCTGTATGACTGGAAACCGTCATAACAGCCACACTCGGGTCCGGCAACTGCGGCGGCACTCTCTGAGTCAACCACCGAATGTTTGCCCCAGTCTGAATCTCTTGTAACACTAGATAGACAAGAGAACGTGTAAATCGAGCAATTCATGGATTGCCGAAAAGTTGCCGTCGAAGAGAAGCTCCTCCGGGAACGAAGCGACTCTGAGAGAGTTCTTAACCTTACTATCCACGCGAGTGGATGTAGCTAGGGCTGCGTCACGTCTAACTAACTCCAATCAGCCACTGAAGGGCGGAGTTATACGTGAACAAACTACTGCCCTCAAAAGAAATTACATTGAGAATAATATCCCGTAAATCTTTTCTTGAAGACGTAATGATAACGCCTCAGTAAGGCGGATTACGTATAATAAAGCGTCTAAGTTAAGTCTACTATACATAATGTCGTTCCCAACATTGAAATTGGAAAAGACATAAACGGCGAAAAGAATATATGCAGTTTTTAATCACACCGTCTAGACGCATATGAACTCTCGGTATGCCCTGCTCTGCCAAAATAAACTATTTGTATAAATGATAAAATGGCAGAAATGAGCAACGCGGACAAGAAACTAAACTATCATGCTTAGTAGCAGGCTTGTATATATATATATAGCGTCGAAAAATAAAACACATGTTGTAATGACAATATTGGACTACGTCGGTAAGTCAGGGACAATGTCCCCGAACCGATCGAAAAATCCGAGTCCAATGACGTTATAAGTCTCTTATCCAAGATCGCAGCAATGAAGTCCGAAATAATAATCACTGGAAGATAATGCCAAAAGATATGAAAGGCATCTTCCGATACTACTAAAGGGAAAACTCGAAATCTTTCGAATCCCTTTCGCCATCCTGTCGGACCCTATAAAGCGTTCGGTCGTCCGTACCTGATGCAACCGCGGACCGCACCGACCCAGCGCCGTCGGATAATTCCTGATTCGACCGAGAAACTGTCAATTGCTGGGATGCTGCGAAACAACTGTGCTAACTCGGATAGCACGTCCGTCACTGAGGCCTGAGGAGAAGCGGTCTTACGATGCATTGCCGCTGGAAGCTCCGTGATCGCTACCACGTGCATACTACCAATATGCGAGCGAACGGAGTGTATAGGCCTCGTGTCCCTTGGCTACCGGATGGCGCGACCTATTCGCCGTGGAATCACTGAATGCCGAAACTGATCGGATACTCGAGGTCACGTAGCCAATGTGCGGTCGTGTGCCCTGGTGTGAGGATGAGGAAGCATTAAAGACAGTCTCTCGGACTGTCAATATAACGGAGCGTCCCGAGCAACGGACATATGCTCCGAATGTAAAATATCTGAACCACAACATGCGGTCCCCTATGTTGTTGGGCGAGAGAGGGACCTCTCTCGCTCACAGCCCGGACGGACCTGGACCAGCCAGGAACCGGACTAACAGGCTTCCTCCGATCTGTCCTCAATCTGCCGTCACTGGGTGAGTACTAAAGTAATTAAAGTGCTCGCATCACCCAAATCTCCTTCCTAGACCGCAACGGACGAACCCGGCAGCCGAACCATTCGATGAATGTACGCTACACCGGGTGAGCTAGCGAATGTCACTCCGTAGGCGATAGACATATTCCATGAGCACTTATTGCCGCTAACTCTTCATTAACTATGACGACAGAGGCACACTTTTGAAAGACATCTCCATAACTCTTCGAACAAGAAACCAGAAATGCTTGGTTAGCAAGCATAAAATAATAATATATATAGCGTCGTTCAATAATTCAAAAGTTTGTGTGACATTATTGGACTATGTCGGAACTGAGGGACGATGTCCCTGAACCGAACCAAAAATTTCTAAGTCCACCGACGCTATCAGTTTCTTATCCGGCATCGCAGCATTCTGGTCCGACGAAAGAAGCTGGAGAAGACCAAGTCAGATGACATACACAACAGCATATATTGTTCCGAAAGGGAAAGCTCGAAATCCTCCGAATCCCTTTCGGTATCCCGTCGGACCGGATGAAACTTTCGGACGTCCGTACCCGCTTCCGCGGAGCGTCCCGACCCAGCATCGTCGGATAAAAAATATGCGACAGATTCAGTTGATGCTGGGATGCTGCGATAAACTGTGCTATTAAGGAAAGCACGTCCGTTCCCGAGGCCTGTGCAGTAGCGGTCTTACGATGCATTGCCGCCGGAAGCTCCGTGTACGTTGACTCCCGCACACTTCCTATGCGAACGTCCGGAGTCTGCAGGCCTCGTGTCCCTGGCTACCGGATGGTGTGACCTGGTCGCCGAAGAATCCTTGATCGGCGAAGCTGGTAATATATCGGCGGTCACGCAGCCAAGGTGCGGTCGTGTGCGCTGACGAGAAGAGGAAGCCTTAGCAGTCTCAGCGGACTGCCTATACAACGGAGCGTCCCGAGCGACGGACGTATGCTCCGCTTACGACACATTTTGTACCACAACATCTGGGGCCAGATGTTGTTGAACGAGAGAGGGGCCTCTCTCGCTTGCCGTCCGGATGGACCGGAACGAGCTATGAACCGGACTAAAAGGCTTCCTGCGTTCTCCCTCCGATCCGCCGTCACTGGGTGTGCATTAGGTTAGCTTATAGTGCTCGCATCACCCCAAAATTCCTTCTAGACCGCAACGGACGAACCCGGCTGCCGAACCATTCGGTGAATGGACGCTACACCGGGCGAGCTAGCGGACGTCAAAGGCCGTCGAACCTACTAGGGTCCTCTTAGGCAATTGGCGTATTTACATGAGCACTTTTCCGCTAGCCCTTCATTAATTGTGACGACGGAGGCACACTGTTGGAAGACATCACAGATACATCACCCTAATCTTGATCGTCTGAAATAGAAATTGATAAAGTAGAGTGACCCTGCGGGGAAAGGACCGGAGTGTCCAAATCCCCAACAACATACCGTGACATACGCTTCCCATATTGTCATTGAAATCATACGATACAGAACAGGAGTTAATGCGAGTACACTGACCACATATAGAATTATAATAAAGTCAGAGGAAGACTTCCTCTTAAAACAATTGATCAATATCCTTTCAATGTGAAAAGAAAACAAGTCCTGGTACTCGCACTAACCCCTGGCAATCAAAATACATAATAATAATATGATCCATTGATATAGAAAAAATAATTGAAATCAAAATATTTTGAAAAAATATTTTTTCAGAACAGCCCAAGTTTCTGAAAAGTAACGTTGAGCCCCAATGGATCCCAAGCCTAAGTGTGGACAAAAATTTTAAAAATATTTTAAACAATTTATTCAACACTTACGAACAATAATAATGTATCTAGTTATGATTAAAATAACATCAAGATATTATTTTTTAGAAATCCCCCCCTCACACAGAGGGCTGTTGAAAATGTAAACAATGAGTGTAAAAACACTAAAATAAGACTCCAGGCACCCAGGCCCGAAATCAGTTACCAAAAATACACCATCTGATGCAAAACAGAGACTTCCAGGGAAGAAACTGCAGAACATCAGATGGTAGATGCAGAACACAACGCCTAACCACCCCTAGGTGAAGACGTAAACATGGGGAAAGAACAGAATTCATTCTGTTATTCAGCTAAAACTCCCAAGAAAATTTAGTAATAATAATTACAAAAACTATGCCAAAAGCATGGGAGAATAGCAAGGGGGAACTTAAAGGACAGGGAGAGAGGAAAACACTTAAAAAAAACAGTGTAACTAAATAATCAGAATGACAACAAAATGGCTGCTGCCTTGAAAATAGGTAACTTAACATAATTTCATTAAAAAATTTTAAGTTACAGCCCTGATAATATTCTGTCACACATTCTTTTCCTCTCCTCCTTCTCTATCCTCCTTAGAATCACCATTTCACTAATATTTATGTGTCTGGCATCATTTAAACTGAGATTTATAAGCACAAAGATCAGTCAGATGTTAACTGATGAAGGGCCAAACTTAGAATGATTAATGGCGCCAATTTCGGAACGTCCTTGACACTGCGCATGCGCAGTAGGGGCGAAGTGTGGAGGGCCTTTCAGGACATGTTTTCTTTAGTTTTAGATGCAAATTTTGGGGATTGGGGGGCAAAATTTGTGTTTGGCCCTATATTTTAAGAGTTAGCACCAGCTATGTCTGGGTCATTGGTACAGTATAAAAATATTACTAAATACTGGTTAACTGAATATTCCTGTTAACTGAATATTTACATCTCTCCTTGAGCTCTGTCAAGCAAGATTTAATTGGCCAAGTTAGTTGGAAGTTGCTTTGTGGGAAAAATCTGCTGCTTGAAATTTTAAGTGCAGAGGGTTAACAGAGTTTAATTGCATCTGTATTTTTCTTACCTGACATAGAATAAATGCATGGAAGAGAGAAGACATGTGTAATACTGATGCCTGGAAATATACAAAATAACATTAAAAAAACACCTGCCAATGAAAAATGAAAGTGTCAATGACACTGTAGCTCAACTTGACAAACTTGAACTTGGTAAGTTATGAATGAAATGGCAAAATTGAAGATCACTGGTACCAATGTTATTTGATGAAATTTCAACATAACAGCATTGTGTGTGCAAAACGTCAGAGTCATCCATGCATTTTTAAATGTAAACTGTAAGACTGGCTAAAGGAAGAATGTTGATACACAAATGCAGTATGTTCAGAGGTTATAGTAAATGGCAACTTTTTTCACAGAAATGAATGCTAATCAATAGCTCTTATCTAAAGTTCTTGCCTAATGAGCACACCCCAAGTTCAAAAACAATAACAATCCTATGATAAATGTGGCCTGTAGGACATGTCAAAGAATGTTGATGCACAAATGCAATAAATTCAAATATTGTTGCTAACAGCAACAGTTTTTGATGGAAATGAAAAGAAAATCAATAGCTCCTATCTTTGTCACCATGCATAAGCATACAAAGTTTCAAAACAACCTGATAATGAATGTGCCCTTTGAGGCATGCCAAAGGAAGATGTTAATGCACAAATACACTAAGTAGAAGGTCACTGCTTGTGGCAATGTTTTTTGTTTTTTTTTTATGGAAATTCATAAATATACCCTGCAGAGAGTGCAAAAGGGATAAGTTGATGCACAAATGCAGTAAGTTCAAAGGCTGGTGATAATGATAATAATTTTTTATGGAAATGAGAAAAAGCAATGGCTCACATCTAGAGGTCACCCCGAACACACATACCAAGTTTCAAAGTGATCCGATCATAAATGTGCCCTGAAGGGTGTGTTAAAGGGAAATATTGAGGTCTGACTAAACTAAGTTCAAAGGTCAGCGGCAACAATTTTTGACAGAAATGGAAGAAAATCGACAGCTCCCAATAGATGTCACCTCACACAAGCACACCAAGTTTGCAAGCGATCCAATCATAAATGTGCCCTGCAGGGTGTGTCAAAGGGAAATATTGATGCTTAAACTGCACTAAGTTTTTACTAAGTTCATCGAAGGTCATTGCCAGTGGCAACATTTTTTGACAGAAATCGAAGAAAATCAATAACTCCAATCTAGAGGTAAACCCAAACAAGCATACAAAGTTTCAAACCAATCTGATCATAAATGTGCCCTGTAGGGCATGCCAAAGGAATATATTGATGCCTGACTAAACTAAGTTCAAAGATCGTTGCCAGCGGCAACATTTTTTGATGGACGGAAATGGAAGAAAATCAATAGCTCCCATCTAGAGGTCACCCCAAACAAGCATGCCCGGTTTCAAAGCAATCCGATCATAAATGTGCCCTGTAGGGTGTGCCAAAGGGAAATATTGAGGTCTGACTAAACTAAGTTCTAAGAACGTTGGCCGCGGCAACATTTTTTGACGAAAATTGAAGAAAATCGATAGCTCCCATCTAGAGGTCACCCCAAACAAGCATACCAAGTTTCAAAGTGATCTGATCATAAATGCAACCTGTGAGGTGTGCCAAAGGAAATTGTGGACGTATGTACGTACATACGTACGTACTAACGTCCGTATGTACTAACGTACATACGTACGTATGCCGATGGACGAGAAGTAATGACAATATCTCAGCTTGAGTTTGTCAAGTTGAGTTAAAAATTGTAAAAATTGGAAAAGAATGGAAAAACTAAAAGTATTACACCATCTTACTTTACATTTACTAAGAATAAGTTTCAGATGACTATTGCAAAGTTTTTTCTAATCACGTCAAAAATTAACCTGTTCTTCCAGTCATAAGCCTACATCCCATCACTGGAATGAGCTCAAACGACACATCCCAAAATAATAAGAAATTAATAGACTGTCAGTGGTTTTTGTATACAGAAAACCTTTCCGTATGGTGGTAATTTTTGTGAACAACAGTAGATTGTAAATTCAGCATTTTATCATATTCAGGATTTTTTGAACAAAGATACAGAACTGTTCTCACATGAGCAGACAGGAATACTGAAACCTCGCCAGAGAAGCTGTATCTAAACTTCCAAACAGCATCTGTCCAGAATTAGATACACAGGGCATTAGTTGGGAACATAAATTTCAGTGGATACAATTCAGGTGTTTCAGTATTCAGATAGTGATACCTACACTCCTTAACTCATACCTACACTCCTTAACTCAACATTTCATGCAATGGTTTGGATATGTAAATAGTTGTGTGATCAAGTGACTGCAAACACATATTGGAATGTCAATAATAACTTATGGATGGTTTCAAATAGATGAATATTTTCAAACACATATGTGAGTGCAGGTCTGAGGTTGTTGAGAGTTCTATGCTCCCATTGCAATGTCGTAACTGGAACATTTTGGTGTGGAAGATGAACTTGATTTGCGATACTGCCCATCTTAATGACCATGGAACCCAGTACCGGAGGTTGGGAAGCTTGTCATATTAACCATATTAGACCAGTGCATTATTCCATAGCATCTCTTTCATTCCTATGTGGAAAACCATGTTTGAATCAAAGTGTAGTTTAGCATTTTGAGGATTTTTAGGACAAAAATACAGAACTGTTCTCACAGGAGTGCAGGAAATCTGAAACGTGAAACCTCCCTATAAAAACTGCAGCTGCACATCCAAACAGCATAACACTCTGAGTATGCATCTATGCAGAATTAGATACACCAGACATTAGTAGGGAACATTTCACTGGATATCGAAAAACTGAACCGAACCAATCACTGATTACCAAAACCTCTGAATTTTCTTGCTACTTATACAACCTTGCTGAGGCTTGATAACAAATGAAGTGTTCATTTGCATGAAAGAAGTGACTGATTTTCTTTTTAGTTTTGTTAACCCTTAAAGGCCTGGGCAATTGTTCTGAATTCCCACTACACTACAACCTGTACACATCCTGTTGCTAAGCAATGATTTCTAGTCAAGTCTTGGCTGCCTGTTAAGACAGCCAAGACTGGACTAGAAATCACTCTCAGGTGCTTTGTCTATTGTAAGCAGGACATTCTAATGATGGCATGTTAAAGGCACATGCTCTGAGATGGCAAAAGCCTGGGCCTTTAAAGGTTAAAGTGTGTCTGGAACAAGTCATAAAATTAATGTAGATATGATTTGTGTTGGCAAAAGAATGCCAATGTTGAACTCATTGGCAGTGGCATTTGTGACGCTCTGGCAGAATGGTAAAAAAACAACTTTTATTACATGCTTGTTCTATGAAATCTACAGCAACACTAAACCATGCAGAAAGTTAAAAAATTTATAGTAATTTATATATTTTTTATACTTACCAATGACCCAGACATAGCTGGTGCTAACTCTTAAAATATAGGGCCAAACACAAATTTTGCCCCCCAATCCCCAAAATTTGCATCTAAAACTAAAGAAAACATGTCCTGAAAGGCCCTCCACACTTCGCCCCTACTGCGCATGCGCAGTGTCAAGGACGTTCCGAAATTGGCGCCATTTATCATTCTAATAACCAGTGCCTGGCAAGCGCTATGTACTCAGCGGGGAGGCAAGAGTTCCCAACTCCTGGGAGGGCCATCCCCGTCTGGGTCATTGGTAAGTATAAAAAATATATAAATTACTATAAATTTTTTAACATTTTTATACTGTACCAATGACCCAGACATAGCTGAATAGTAAAAAGGCTGGAGGGCCAACGACATAGAGCAAAATGGAATACGCTCAATAAAATAAAATAGAGTCATCCCCTGTAGGGAAAAGAAGTAATAGGCCTTACATGTATCTTTCTTATTTATGATAAATTAGAAAGATACAACACCTTCCAAAATTGAGCTTCATACATCCATGTACTCTATTAATATCCAATATAATCCTTATACTAATAATTTTTAAAGTAAGCCAATAATAAAGTAAGTCTAGAGAATAGAGACTCTTATACTCCTAAAAGTGTCTGAGAATTGCATAATCATGTCCGTTGACATATGCAATATTCAAAAGCTATACTTTAAAAACTAAGACTTGAATGAATTTTATAAACTTAAACTTCTCACTAAACAACCATCCCAATAACAGCTCAGAATTACTAACTCCGGAGGAGGTATCCCCTTGTTTTCATAGTAAAACAGGTGACCCAAGGGAACACCCTCCCCCCCCCCCCCCCTTTTTCTTGCCCTGGGTCAAATAGCCCAGAGCGAAGAGGGCAGCCGAACGGAGACACTGCCGAAACAGACAGCCTACCTAGCTATAGTAGCAACTGTTAAGTGAATGACATTCTGAGCAGTAGATAATAGACCTAACAAAAGAGGCCTCAAGAAATTGACTCGATATTTCTAAGATAAAATTCATGAATGTGGATGGCTGAGCGCAATGAGAGGCCTTCAAAAATCTATAATAGCGACACTATTAATGTAAGCCCAAGAAGTAGAAGAACTCTTACTTCATGAGCCGAAATCTTAAGCACAACTGCTAAGTCAATGATATACCATAAGCAGTACCGATAGTTAATAGAATCCATTAACAATAAAATGGAGCGTAACGTCCTTCTACTAGACATCAAAGACAGAAGAAGCTTACGCCCTTGTAATAAACAGATATCTGTTTATAAATACATAAACTGTACCCGGAAAGAGTAAAGGCCTATGCCCATACGAAGACGGAAGGACCTTAAAATAATAGGTTCCGGATAATAGGAGCCTAACTCTTATGTAACAATCCAACCTAAATAGTAACGGAAGTATTGATTCCGAAACTATGAAAGTGAAAATCATCCATCGATAGTGCATGAAACTCACTGACTCTACAGTAAAAGAGAAACCAACAGAATTACTGTCTAAAAGGTCAGAATTTGAAAACTACTGTTTCCAGAGGCTCAAATGATTACTTAGCTAAATAAGAACCGAAGTTAAAATCCGTATAGGAATTTAATCTAAAGATTCTAAGTCTATTTATCAAAAAGTTACTAACTGACTTAGATAAAGAGACAAAAGACTCAATTGTAAACTATCGTAGAGTGCATAGGTATGAGGTAACATAAACCTATAACCTAAATAATAACAGGCTGCAGTAGATCTTGTGAAACAAGTATACTAAAAAATAGCAATGAGTAGTATGGAGGGATCAACAATATGAACATAATGATCCCTACACCACGACGGAAGAGCCTCCACTTTAGTCGCATAGAATAGCGAAGAAGAGGATCTCCTATAGTAAGAAATCGCGTCCAAAGCTCGTCCAGTACAGTGCTTACAATGTAATACGGACCACACAACGGAATACATGAAGGTTGCGACCTTGCTGGTTGTGATAAAGATGACACGATTTACCCAGTGAAAAAAGATCCTCACATAGAGGAAGATTTCACGTTAAGACCCACAGTAGACAAGAGAGTAAATTACTCATGATCTCTGTGAAGATAGAGATGCTATCAACAGAAATGTATTGTGGTTGTTTATCTTAGCAATACCTGCTAAAACAACAGCGCCGGAGGATACGCGTATCCTATCATTCCGTCCTATAGATCAATAGAGCGTTAACACTATTAGCTCAGAGATCTGGACAAGCCAACACATACGTCTGCAATTGATTAGCAAGCTGTGTCATAAATAAATCATCATTGGGCGCTCCCATAGATAGCAAATCTGATTGAATACTTGTTTGTTGAGAGTCCATTCTGACAGCAACAAGCGACCCGTAAGAGAACGGGAGTCCGATAAAACAATCAGACGACCCGGAATATGACGGACCAAAACTGAACTTGGTGTACTATAACCAACAGACGGATTCTTTCCATTAAATTGAATAACGGAAACGAAAGAGTGCCTCCCTGGTTCCGGAGATACGCCACTACTGTCGAATTAAAGGACAGGAATTTGGGCATGCGTTTCTGAATAATGTTCATGCAATGACATAAAGCAAGCCTAAAAAACATTATTCCGCGGAAGTTAAACTGATAGCTAAAAGACTGCGGAACTCAAAGACCCTGGCACTTCGAATCCGTAGGGATCAGTATATATCCCAATCTGTTTGACTGGCAACCGTCATAACAGCCACACTCGGGTCCGGCAACTGCGGCGGCACTCTCTGAGTCAACCACTGAATGTTTGCCCCAGTCTGAATCTCTTGTAACACTAGATAGACAAGAGAACGTATAAATCGAGCAATTCATGGATTGCCGGAAAGTTGCCGTCGAAGAGAAGCTCCTCCGAGAACGAAGCGACTCTGAGAGAGTTCTTAACCTTACTATCCACGCGTGTGGATGTAGCTAGGGCTGCGTCACGTCTAACCAACTCTAATCAGCCACTGAAGGGCGGAGTTATACGTGAACAAACTACTGCCCTCAAAAGAAATTTCATTGAGAATAATATCCCGTAAATCTTTTCTTGAAAACGTAATGATAACGCCTCAGTAAGGCGGATTACGTATAATAAAGCGTCTAAGTTAAGTCTACTATACATAATGTCGTTTCCAACATTGAAATTGGAAAAGACATAAACGGCGAAAAAGAATATATGCAGTCTTTAATCACACCGTCTAGACGCATATGAACTCTCGGTATGCCCTGCTCTGCCAAAATAAACTATTTGTAAAAATGATAAAATGGCAGAAATGAGCAACGCGGACAAGAAACTAAACTATCATGCTTAGTAGCAGGCTTGTATATATAAATATATATAGCGTCGAAAAATAAAACACATGTTGTAATGACAATATTGGACTGCGTCGGTAAGTCAGGGACAATGTCCCTGTACCGATCGAAAAATCCGAGTCCAATGACGCTATAAGTCTCTTATCCAAGATCGCAGCAATGAAGTCCGAAATAATAATCACTGGAAGAAATGCCAGAAGATATGAAAGGCATCTTCCGATACTACTAAAGGGAAAACTCGAAATCTTTCGAATCCCTTTCGCCATCCTGTCGGACCCTATAAAGCGTTTGGTCGTCCGTACCTGATGCAACCGCGGACCGCACCGACCCAGCGCCGTCGGATAATTCCTGATTCGACCGAGAAACTGTCAATTGCTGGGATGCTGCGAAACAACTGTGCTAACTCGGATAGCACGTCCGTCACTGAGGCCTGAGGAGAAGCGGTCTTACGATGCATTGCCGCTGGAAGCTCCGTGATCGTTACCCCGTGCATACTTCCAATATGCGAGCGAACGGAGTGTATAGGCCTCGTGTCCCTTGGCTACCAGATGGCGCGACCTATTCGCCGTGGAATCACTGAATGCCGAAACTGATCGGATACTCGAGGTCACGTAGCCAATGTGCGGTCGTGTGCCCTGCTGTGAGGATGAGGAAGCATTAAAGACAGTCTCTCGGACTGTCAATATAACGGAGCGTCCCGAGCAACGGACATATGCTCCGAATGTAAAATATCTGAACCACAACATGCGGTCCCCTATGTTGTTGGGCGAGAGAGGAACCTCTCTCGCTCACAGCCCAGACGGACCTGGACAAGCCAGGAACCGGACTAACAGGCTTCCTCCGATCTGTCCTCAATCTGCCGTCACTGGGTGAGTACTAAAGTAATTAAAGTGCTCGCATCACCCAAATCTCCTTCCTAGACCGCAACGGACGAACCCGGCAGCCGAACCATTCGATGAATGTACGCTACACCGGGTGAGCGAATGTCACTCCGTAAGCGATAGACATATTCCATGAGCACTTATTGCCGCTAACTCTTCATTAACTTTGACGACAGAGGCACACTTTTGAAAGACATCTCCATAACTCTTCGAACAAGAAACCAGAAATGCTTGGATAGCAAGCATAAAATAATAATATATATAGCGTCGTTCAATAATTCGAAAGTTTGTGTGACATTATTGGACTATGTCGGAACTGAGGGACGATGTCCCTGAACCGAACCAAAAATTTCTAAGTCCACCGACACTATCAGTTTCTTATCCGGTATCGCAGCATATGTTGTTCCGAAAGGGAAAGCTTGAAATCCTCCGAATCCCTTTCGGGATCCCGTCGGACCGGATGAAACTTTCGGACGTCCGTACCCGCTTCCGCGGAGCGTCCCGACCCAGCATCGTCGGATAAAATATATGCGACAGATTCAGTTGATGCTGGGATGCTGCGATAAACTGTGCTATTAAAGAAAGCACGTCCGTTCCCGAGGCCTGTGCAGTAGCGGACTTACGATGCATTGGCGCCGGAAGCTCCGTGTACGTTGACTCCCGCACACTTCCTATGCGAACGTCCGGAGTCTGCAGGCCTCGAGTCCCCGGCTACCGACCCAGCGCTGTCGGATAATTCTCGATCCGACACCGTATCTGTCGGCTGCTGGGATGCTGCGATAAGCTGTGCTATGTGCACAAGAATGTCCGGCGTCGAGACCTGCGGAGGCGCAGTCTATCGCTGCTTCGCCGAGGGCAGCTCCGCATCAGATGGCTCCCGCATACTTTTCCTATGCGAACGTCCGGAGTCCATCGGTCTCGAATCCCTGGCTGCCGGATGGTGTGACCTGGTCGCCAAAGAATCCTTGATCGGCGAAGCTGGTAATATATCGGCGGTCACGCAGCCAAGGTGCGGTCGTGTGCGCTGACGAGAAGAGGAAGCCTTAGCAGTCTCAGCGGACTGCCTATACAACGGAGCGTCCCGAGCGACGGACGTATGCTCCGCTAGCGACACATTTTGTACCACAACATCTGGGGCCAGATGTTGTTGAACGAGAGAGGGGCCTCTCTCGCTTGCCGTCCGGATGGACCGGAACGAGCTATGAACCGGACTAAAAGGCTTCCTCCGTTCTCCCTCCGATCCGCCGTCACTGGGTGTGCATTAAGTTAATTTATAGTGCTCGCATCACCCTAAAATTCCTTCTAGACCGCAACGGACGAACCCGGCTGCCGAACCATTCGGTGAATGGACGCTACACCGGGCGAGCTAGCGGACGTCAAAGGCCGTCGAACCTACTAGGGTCCTCTTAGGCAATTGGCGTATTACATGAGCACTTTTCCGCTAGCCCTTCATTAATTGTGACGACGGAGGCACACTGTTGGAAGACATCACAGATACATCACCCTAATCTTGATCGTCTGAAATAGAAATTGATAAAGTAGAGTGACCCTGCGGGGAAAGGACCGGAGTGTCCAAATCCCCAACAACATACCGTGACATACACTTCCCATATTGTCATCGAAATCATACGATACAGAACAGGAGTTAATGCGAGTACACTGACCACATATAGAATGATAATAAAGTCAGAGGAAGACTTCCTCTTAAAACAATTGATCAATATCCTTTCAATGTGAAAAGAAAACAAGTCCTGGTACTCGCACTAACCCCTGGCAATCAAAATACATAATAATAATATGATCCATTAATATAGAAAAAATAATTGAAATCAAAATATTTTGAAAAAATATTTTTTCAGAACAGCCCAAGTTTCTGAAAAGTAACGTTGAGCCCCAATGGATCCCAAGCCTAAGTGTGGACAAAAATTTTAAAAATATTTTAAACAATTTATTCAACACTTACGAACAATAATAATGTATCTAGTTATGAATAAAATAACATCAAGATATTATTTTTTAGAAATCCCCCCCTCACACAGAGGGCTGTTGTAAATGTAAACAATGAGTGTAAAAACACTAAAATAAGACTCCAGGCACCCAGGCCCGAAATCAGTTACCAAAAATACACTATCTGATACAAAACAGAGACTTCCAGGGAAGAAACTGCAGAACATCAGATGGTAGATGCAGAACACAACGCCTAACCACCCCTAGGTGAAGACGTAAACATGGGGAAAGAACAGAATTCATTCTGTTATTCAGCTAAAACTCCCAAGAAATTTTAGTAATAATAATTACAGAAACTATGCCAAAAGCATGGGAGAATAGCAAGGGGGAACTTAAAGGACAGGAGAGAGGAAAACACTTGAAAAAACAGTGTAACTAAATAATCAGAATGACAACAAAATGGCTGCTGCCTTGAAAATAGGTAACTTAACATAATTTCATTAAAAAATTTTAAGTTACAGCCCTGATAATATTCTGTCACACATTCTTTTCCTCTCCTCCTTCTGTATCCTCCTTAGAATCACCATTTCACTAATATTTATGTGTCTGGCATCATTTAAACTGAGATTTAAAAGCACAAAGATCAGTCAGATGTTAACTGATGAAGGGCCAAACTTAGAATGATAAATGGCGCCAATTTCGGAACGTCCTTGACACTGCGCATGCGCAGTAGGGGCGAAGTGTGGAGGGCCTTTCAGGACATGTTTTCTTTAGTTTTAGATGCAAATTTTGGGGATTGGGGGGCAAAATTTGTGTTTGGCCCTATATTTTAAGAGTTAGCACCAGCTATGTCTGGGTCATTGGTACAGTATAAAAATATGAAAATCTGTTCCGCAAAGATGTGCCAAACAAAAATCTTTGACAGACTATTTTTTGAATGATCATGTCATCTTTCAAAATTTAATATAACCCCACCTGCTTGGAATTTCCATTTGACCTACAATCACTGAAGCTGTGCAGTTTAAATGAAGTGATTGCATTTCAATAAGCTATTGCAAAGACACTAAACCAAATAAACACATTTTTGTGTATAAACTTACTTCTAAAGTTTAGAAGGCAGTGTTCAAACCAATCATTATTGGGTGTATAATCATAACAAATAGAATAGAACTAGCTCAAATATGCATGTACTACGATAGTATGAACATATGTACAACACATGTTTGGCCTATTTAAATCTGCCCAAGGGAATTCCCCCAAACCACACGTGTTTGTAAACATTAGCAGATGACTGATTGCCCGAAACTAACTGGATTGCAAAATAACTTGTTGATAATTGTCAAATGAACTGCTGTGTCCTTCTAATAATTGTTTTAATAGATGTGAAGGCATGTAAAAAACACAGAACGACATGCGTGTGTGAATGGGGCTAATCAATGTGGCACTTGTGCCATCATGGAAGGATATAATTTTAGGTCTGTAGCCTCTCGTTTTAACCTTTGCGCTGACACTTGTGCCATATCATTTAACCCATTCACATGCACATTTTGTTCTATGTATAATATGTATTTTCCTGGTGAGAATTCCCCTTTGGTACTATAAGAAAATGTCAGTCAAGTAAGATACTGAATACCAAACTGATACCTCAGTATATCCCCCTAAAAATACCAAAACCAAATACCGAACTTAACATTCCAATACCACTCATCTCTAAGTGTGATCATGTGAAACACAATTTTCAAATATCAAGAATAAATGATGGATGGTTTCAAGTTGATGTATATTTTCTTAACGTCAGTTATGAATCACCAACTAGTAAACCTGCACAACATATTCCTATAACTTCCATACCAAACGCAGATTTCTCTGTTTACAACATTCATAAAATGGCCAATGTGAACTGGCACTGTAATTTTGTATTTATTTTCTAAAGAGGACAGAATACAATTGTTTTCAGTTGATAATTCAATTTCTACAATGGTGGCAAATTTCAGCCCACTATCTCTGAAATGGTATGAGGGCATCCAGCACAAATATTTATGATGGACATGTGGATAGAATGATGGATTATTTTTTTATTGGTGTTTAAGGTCACATAATTCTGCACAATGGCTTATCATAACCTTGACAGTTTTTACGGGTAGAGGAAGCCGGAATACCCGTAGAGAACCACTGAGCAACTGTCAGCTCCCAAACATACTAACTCCACACAAGCCGGGTTAGCAATGGTTGACGACAGGAGCACCATCGACATACAGTATGCCTTAGTACACAATGTCACCATGCCCCCACATGGGCAATGGGGGTGAAGTGTCTTGCCCAAGGATACAATGAGATTGCCGCAGGCAGGATTTGAACCAAGGACCTCTCAGCTTGCAGCCTTCACCTCTACCGAGCCACCGCACCCCCGGAATAATGGATGAACATCATTTTAATATCGCCCTCCCAAATTTGTTGGTGGGGGATAAGAACTTATGCATGGATAACTGTTGAGCAGCATGTACCCTGAAAATTTTATTACATAATTCTTACAGGTTACATGGAGCTGTATACTCTGAAATGCCAGGGTTATGGTTACCAAACCACAAGTTCAACAAACCAGTACACAGAGGTCAGTTTTGTTCAAAAATAATTTACAAAGCCATACCACAAGTGCATATAATATGACTTATGTGTCTTCTGGTGGAAGCTTAAATACCACTTGGTCATACTTCACAAAACAGGTTCTCCTCACACACTATCACTATGGGAGACAGCAACGGAGTTCTTGGAAAACGTTAAAAAATTTATAGTAATTTATATATTTTTTATACTTACCAATGACCCAGACTTAGCTGGTGCTAACTCTAACAAAACCAGGGCCAAACACAAATTTTGCCCCCCAATCCCCAAAATTTGCATCCAAAACCAAAAGAAATCATGTCCTATAGGACCTCCATACTACGCTCCCACTGCGCATGCGCAGTGTCAAGGACGTCCCGAAATTGGCGCCAATTATCATTCTTACTGGCAGTGCCTGGTCAGCACTATGTACTCAGCGGGGAGGCAAGAGTTTCCAACTCCTGGGAGGGCCATCCCCGTCTGGGTCACTGGTAAGTATAAAAAATATATAAATTACTATAAATTTTTTAACATTTTTATACTGTACCAATGACCCAGACTTAGCTGAATAGTAAACAGGCTGGAGGGCCTAGGACATAGAGGAAAATCCAATAAGCTCAACTATATAATAAAGAGGTAACCCCTTAAGGAGAAAAGGAGTATTAGGCTTTACATGTATCTTTCTTATTTAATATTTAAATTAGAAAGATACAATACCCTTAATAATTGAGCACAATAATATTCATGTTCTCTATTAACATCCAGTATAACCCTTATACTAATTATTTTTAAAGTAAGCCAATAAATAAAGAAGTCCAGAGAATTGAGACTCTTTATAATCTTTTAAAAGTGTCCGAGTATTGTATATTAAAGCCCGTTTGACACTTGACATATACAAATGCTTCACACCGAGCTACACTTTAAAAATAAGACATGAATGAATTTTAACATTAATATTACACTTTAAAACCATCCCGGAAGCGACTCAGAAATACTGACTTTGGAGGAGGCATTCCCTTGCTTTTCACTATAAAGCAGGTGACCTAAGGGAACCCCCCCCCCCCCCCCTCCCCCTTGCCCTGGGTCAAATAGCCCAGAGCGAAGAGGGCAGCCGGACGGAGTCACTGCCGGAACAGAAAGCCTGCATAACTATAGTTGCAACTGTTTAGTGGACGACATTCTGAGCAACAGATAACGGACCTAAACAAAGCAGGTCTCCAGAAATGGACTCAATATTTCTGAGATAAAAATTCGTGAATGTGGATGGCTGAGACCAATAAGCGGCCTTCATTAAATCTGTAATAGCAACACTATTAGCATAAGCCCAAGAAGTAGCAAGAGCTCTTACTTCATGAGCGGAAATCTTAAGCACAGACTGCTGAGAAGAAGATAAACTCTCATAAGCAGTACGGATAGTTAATTGAATCCATCTAGCAATAGAATGGACCGAAATGTCCCTTCTATTAGGAATCAAAGACAGAAAGAAACGTTTCCGTCCCTTTCTGATAAACTGAGATCTCTGTTTATAGATACGTAACGCTCTAACAGGACAGAGTAAAGGCCTACGCCCGTCTGAAGACGGAAGAGCCTTAATAACAATAGGTTCCAGATATTTATTAGGAGCCTGATTCTTAGCTAAAAAACCCACATTAGTAGTGAAGGTGATAGTGTTCCCGACACTACGATAGTGAGAATCATCCACCGACAGTGCATGAAGCTCACTGACTCTTCTAGCAGAAGAGAAAGCTAAGAGAAAAGCTGTCTTATAAGATAAGAATTTGAAATCTACTGTCCCAAGAGGTTCAAATGGCTTTTCCTTCAATTTAAGAAGAACCCAAGCTAAATTCCATTTAGGAATTAATCTAAGAGTTCTGGGTCTATTTATCGAGAAGTTTCTAACCAACTTAGATAAAGAGACATTAGATCCAATTTGTAAACTATCATGATGTGCATAGTTATCAGATAACATAGACCTATAACCCTTAATAGTAACAGGCTGCAGTTTGATTTCGTCAAACAAGTATACTAGAAAGTTTGCAATGTCTGGTATAGAGGGATCAAAAATATCTACAGAATGATCCCTACACCAACGGCGAAAAACCTTCCACTTAGCCGCATAGTTTAGCGAAGAGGAGGTCCTCCTACAGTTAGAAATCGTGTCCACTGCTCGTCCTGTAAAGTGCTTGCCATGCAAGAAGGACCGCACAACGGAAAAATGTGAAGGTTGAGACCTTGCGGGTTGTGATGGAGTTGGCGCGATTTCCCCTGCGAAAGAAGATCCTCCCGTGGAGGAAGCTTTCGCGGTAGGTCCCACAACAGACACCTGAGTAGATTTATCCACGGTCTCTGTGGCGACAGAGATGCTACCAACAGAATCTTGCATTGAGATTGTTTTATCTTTAGCAATACTTGTTGAATTAACGGCGCTGGAGGATACGCATATCCTATCATTCCGTCCCAAGGGATCGACAGAGCGTCTACTGCAAATGCTCTTGGATCCGGACACGGAGACACATACGTCTGCAACTGATTGTTGAGATGTGTCGCAAATAAGTCTATCATTGGCTGTTCCCATTGGTAGAAAATCTGATTGAATACTTGTTTGTTGAGAGTCCACTCCGACGGCAACAAGCGACCCTTTCGTGAAAGGGAGTCTGCTAGCACATTCTGACGACCCGGTATGTGACGGACCGAAAGAAGAACCTGATGTTCTAGCGCAAACAGAAGGATTCTTTCCGTTAGATTGAACAACAGAACTGAATGAGTGCCTCCCTGATTCCGTATATACGTGGCTACTGTCGTATTGTCGGATAGGATTTGGACATGAGCATTGTGAATAATGTCCATCCAATGACGTAACGCAAGCCAAATTGACATCATTTCCTTGATGTTTATGTGCTTGCACAGGAATTGCGGATCCCAAAGACCCTGGCATCTCGAATCCATTGGGATCAATGATGCACCCCAACCTGTTTGACTGGCATCCGTCATAATGGTAAAACTCGGATCCGGCAACTGCAGCGGAACTCCCTGAGTTAACCACTGAATGTTTGCCCAAGTCTGAATCTCTTGTTTCACTTGATCTGACAAGAGAACGTCTACGTCGAGCGAATGAATTTTCACACTCCAATTCTCAGTCAAGAAAATTTGGAGAGGACGCGTGCGTAACTGCCCCATTGGAATGAGATCCGCAGCGGCTCCGCACAGACCTATCAGTCTCATAAATTCTCTCGCTGTGACTTTGTCTGCGTGCAGACAATAGCGAGCGTAACAACTGACTAATTTTGCTCTGGTTAACGGCAGACGAACGAGATTGTTGTGCGTCTCGAAGCTCATTCCCAGATGAGTGAATGACTTGGACGGCACCAGATCCGACTTCTCCTCGTTTACTATAAAACCGAGACATCGGAGCAATAGAAGTAGATTCTGAACATCGTTCTGAAGCGTTAACTCGTTGCCGTACCTCTGAAGAATGTCGTCCAGGTAGGCCGACGTTACCGCAGACGAATGAGCTCGAAAATAGATCATTACCGAGTTCATTACCCGAGTGAAAGCCCAGGGTGCTAGATTCAGTCCGAAGCACATCGCCCGGAATTGATACACCACTCCCAGGACTGCGAAGCGTAGATACTTTCGGAATGTCGGATGTACCATGACGTGAAAGTACGCATCTTTGAGATCTATGCTTGTTGCATAATCGTTCACCCGAATACTCGCTCTGACCGACCGAATCGTCTCCATATAAAATTTCGGAGCGACGATCAGCTTGTTTATCCAGCTCAAATCTATGACTGGACGGAACGAGCCGTCTGGTTTCGGAACCAGAAACAGATGGCTGTAGAATCCCGGGGTCTCCTGGTTTTCTACGACCTCTACCGCGTTCTTCATTAAAAGAGACTGCACCTCTGATAACAGAGCGTCTCTTTTCTGCGGATTTGACGGAAGTTGAGTCCACTTTGGACTTCGAGTTAATGGAGGCTTTCGTTTGAAGAATATCTTTAGGCCTTCCGAAGTCACTCCTCTCACCCAAGGGTCGTTCGTAATCGACGCCCATTCTTGTTAAAAGCTCGACAACCTTCCGCCAACTGGTACGCGATAGAGGTTTAAGCCATAACCTCCTGGACCTGCGAGGCCTGCGGTAGGAGAAACCACGTCCTCCACGACCCGCACCTCGTCCCGTCGACCTCGGGGCGTCCGACCGGTTGTCCCGGCCCGAAGGACGTCCCGAACGAGAGTCGCTACCCTGACGGTCTCTCGAATAAGACCAAGAGGATGCACCGGAACCTCTATAGGAACCTCTCTTGGGTGCATTAGACCCAGAAGTGTCTGTCTTATTCTTGTCTGCTGTATCCGACTTCTTAGAAGCAGATTTGAACAACGGAGAATCCGAAGCTTTCTTTGTAATTTTATCATAAATAGCAGAAAGCTTGCCGTCAAAGAGAAGTTCTCCGGAGACCGAAGCGACTCTAAGAGAGTTCTTCACCTTAGTATCCATGAGTGTGGATGTAGCTAGGGCTGCGTCACGTCTAACCTACTCCAGGTTTGCCACAGAAAGGGCGGAGTTACACGGGGAATAAGCTACTGCCCTTGAAAGAAGTCTTAAAGAGGATTGTATATCCTGAAATTCTTTCCCTTGAAGGCGCAGTGATAACGACTTAGTAAGGTGATCTGCGTAAGATAAGGCATCTAAATTGGCTCTGCTAGACGAAATAGCTGTTTCCAACACCGCGGTTGGAATAGAAGCCGACGACGGTAATGATAGCTCTAAGTCTTCCGCCTCGTCGTCCATACGCAGAGGAACTCTCGGGATACCCTGTCCTGCCGTGTCGAATTTATTCCTTGCATTAATGAAAGGCAGGTTGAGAGTATTGGCGGACAAGAAACCTGCTTTCCCCGTCTTAGAAGCAAGTTTAAATATAGCGTCGTTCAATAATTCAAATGTTCTTGCAACATTATTGGACTGCGACAGAAACTCGGGAGCGATGTCCCTGAACCGCTCAAAAAATTCAGAGTCCAATGACGCTATAATCCTCTTGTCCGGAACCGCAGCAGTCTGGCCCGACAGAACAACTTGAGGGAGAAAGTGCCGGATGAAGTCCACGGCAGCTTTATGTTGTTCCGAAAGGGATAGCTCCAAATCATCCGTATCCCTTTCACCATCCGGTCGGACCTCATGATGCTCCCGGTCGTCCGCCCCCGATGCTTCGGCGGAGCGTACCGACCCAGCGCCGTCGGATAATTCTCGATCCGACACCGTTTCTGTCGGCTGCTGGGATGCTGCGATAAGCTGTGCTATCTGCACAAGAATGTCCGGCGTCGAGACCTGCGGAGGCGCAGTCTTTCGCTGCTTCGCCGAGGGCAGCTCCGCATCAGATGGCTCCCGCATACTTTTTCTATGCGAACGTCCGGAGTCCATCGGCCTCGAGTCCCTGGCTGCCGGATGGTGTGACCTGGTCGCCAAAGAATCCTTGATCGGCGAAGCTGGTAAGATATCGGCGGTCACGCAGCTAAGGTGCGGTCGTGTGCACTGACGAGAAGAAGAAGCCTTAGCAGTCTCCGCGGACTGCCTATACAACGGAGCGTCCCGAGCGACGGACGTATGCTCCGCTTGCGACACATTTTGTACCACAACATCTGGTCCCAGATGTTGTTGTACGAGAGAGGGGCCTCTCTCGCTCGCGGCCCGGCTGGACCTGGACGAGCTAGGAACCGGACTCAAAGGCTTCCTCCGATCTCGCTTACTATCCGCCGTCACTGGGTGTGCACATTGAATGTTTATAGTGCTCGCATCACCCAACATTTCCTCCTGGACCGCATCGGACGAACCCGGCTGCCGAACCATTCGGTGAATGGACGCTACACCGGGCGAGCTAGCGGACGACATTTGTCTAATCTCCATGAGCACTTTTGCCGCTAGCTCTGAATTCATTTGTGACGACGGAAGCGCACTTGCAGAAGATAACATGGAAACATCACCCTGTTCTTGTTCCTCTGAAATAGAAACTGAGAGAGTAGAGTGACCTTGCGGAGAAAGAGCCGGGATAGCCCTTTCTCCAGTAACAACATACCGTGACACACGTTTCCAATGTTTGTCATCCCAATATTGACATATAGGACAGGGATTAGTGCGAGAACACTGAGTACAATTAATACAATGATCATGAAAGTCAGAGGAAGATTTCTTCCCATTACAATTTGAACAATATCCTTTCATTGTGAAAAGTCAACAACAAGTCCTAGTTACTCGCACAAACCCCTGACACAAAGATACATAATAACATGATCCATTAATAAATGAAAAAACAATTGCAAATCAAAATAATTTTGAAAAAATATTTTTTCAGCGAAGCCCAAGTTTCTGAAAAGTAACGTTGAGCCCCGATGGATCCGATGGCAAAGTGTGGTCAAAAATTTTAAATTTATATTAAATAATTAATGAGACACTTACGGATAATATAAATGTATCTTATAGTGAGATAAACTACACCAAAGGCAAACAGCCCCCCTCAAAAAAGGCTGTTGCCAATGTAAACAAACAGTGTAAAACACCAGAAAACATGACTCCAGGCACTGAAAAAACTGGCACGAAATCAGTCATCAAAATTACACTCTATCTGATGCAAGACAGAGACTCCCAGGGGAGAATCTGCAGAACATCAGATGGAAGATGCAGAACACAATGTTTATACACCCATGGGTGAAAACGTAACTATGGGGAAAATAACAGAAAACATTCTGTATCCAAGCAACTCTCCCAAGAAAATTTTAAAAAAGAACTTTCTCAAAAATATGCCAAAAGCATGGGAGAATTGCAAGGGGGGACTTTAGAAGGCTAGGGGAGAGGAAACACTGAATAAGCAGTGCAACATTTAGCAAGAATGACAACAAGAGGCCCATGCCTCGAAAATAGGCAACTTAACATAATTTCATAAAAAAATTTTAAGTACAGCCCTGATTATTTTTTGTCACTTCTTTTTCCTCTCCTCCTTCTATATCCTCCTTAGGATCACCATTTCTCCAAAAATTACGTGTCTGGCATCCTTTAAACTGAGATTTACAAGCACAAAGATCAGTGAGATGTTGACTGATGAAGGGCCAAACAGAGAAATGATAATTGGCGCCAATTTCGGGACGTCCTTGACACTGCGCATGTGCAGTGGGGGCGTAGTATGGAGGTCCTATAGGACATGATTTCTTTTGGGTTTGGATGCAAATTTTGGGGATTGGGGGGCAAAATTTGTGTTTGGCCCTGGTTTTGTTCGAGTTAGCACCAGCTAAGTCTGGGTCATTGGTACAGTATAAAAATATAGTTATTAGTTATCAGTTATTAGACCCTCCTTTATCTTAAATTTGTAAGTTATCTCTACTCAGTACGTGCACTTTGGAACAGCATCGAAAGTCTTTCTCCATTAATTTTCCGTCCAACGGGGGATGAAGGTAGACAGCCAATCTGGCTATGTCATCTTCCAACAGTATACATTCTACATGTATATTAAAAAAAACAACAACAAATAAACAGTCATTCATTACTGATTGTATTGCAATAGTGTGTATTGCATTTTTTTTTTTTAAATGTAATTGAACGATTTATATATGTATATTCTTTTTGAATGTATACTGTTGAATAAAGAATCTAATCTAATCTAATTAATATAGAACTTAAGACAACTCTAGAGGGGTAATGTTTACACAAAATTTGTCCCTTCAACGTGATCTTAAGAAAACAGATTATTTATTTTTAAATGAATTTGTGTGTGCTCTCTATGAGCACTTTAAATTAAGTGCTGAGCATCTGCCTACTGCTTGAACATTCTGAACCTGATAGTTGGCCAAAATCTTTGCGAACAAAATTCACAAAGCTTTCTGACCACTTGCAGGTGCACAATATTCACATGTAAATTTTTTGATAGCATACCAACAAGCCAGGAAATAAGCAGTTATCTGCAAGATGAGGTCCCCAGAGGGTGAATTTGGTGATACTACCCTGCATAGCAGGGTAGCATCACTAAATGTACTCTCTGTGAACCTCAATCTGAATCAAGGTCTCAAATCTAAACAGAAAGAGGTACCCAGAGGATAAATTGGCTCAATGTATGGGATAGCATCAGCAAATTCACCCTCTGGGGACCTCATTCTGCAAATGACAGATTGCTTATTTTCAGGCTTGCATACCAACAAATCAGTAGCTTACCTGTTACCCTTTAATTAATATAATAAGTAAATCTGGCCAATCCTATTCAATAAGATTTCCATTCTGATTTTATTATTTTTCAAATTTTGCCTGATAAACATAGCATATGACCACTCACTGGAATGAGCTCATTGAGCTTGATACATTGATGGGGTCATAATCTATGCTATTGAGGCAAAAAATGTATTTTTTGTTTAGTTTTTACTTATTTATGAATTTTTCAGATTGTAACAAAATCACCCATGGAGTGGTGTCACCACCCAAAGTATCACTTTCAAATTCTGTACATATGGACAAAAAACACAAGCAATATTTAACCCAGAGGTCCTTTGGCTGGAACTCTGCTTGTGCTTGTTATGCTTTGCAACAAATTTGCAATTATTGCTTGGGTGGAATCTTCACTCTATGGGTGATTTAGTGATAATACATCCTCCACATAACATGTAACATTGGATACTAGGTTAACAAGTACTGATTCAAGTGGGACTCCCTGTGCAATAAGCTACATGTATTTAAATGTACTCACCTTTGATTGTTCTACAAACCCTGTCATTATAACAAGGATATGATCAGCAATGTGACAGCTGGCATCCAGTGGTACAGGTAGACATACAATTGGTGATGTGTTGTTAGTGACAGCTGTGTGAGTTAGAGATCCAATAAGAATCCATGACAGTAAGCGAATATGTTCAACACAGTCAATGAATTCTTTAGGTCTGGAAAAACAAAAATAACAAAAAATACTAATAAAAAAATTAATACTAAAAACAATCATACAATTCATTCATTCTTCAACCACCACAGTTGCAAAACATATCATTATGATAGTAGAAACATTGGCACCCATGGCAGTGGCATAATTTGAAGATGTCTTAAGCGAGATTTACTGCAGTGCAACCCACATAACATTTCATGTAAGACTATTATTGTCAGCTCTGTGAATCAAATGTGCAGTTACATGATATGAAATTAGGTTTTACCTCAATAAAATATTTGAGAATGACATTTTATTAACAACATGATAATAATAATAAAGGAATGTTTATGACCTATTTGTTCATTATTGTTTTAAAGATGTATATTGAATTAGGTTTCAAGTTTGTACTGACAGTCAATGACTTGGTCACGGTTTGATTTGCTGAAAATAAATAATAAAAATTAACATTATCCAGAGAAGAGTTTTAAAGAACTTTCCCATAAGAAGCCCAAATATGAACTCATGGAACTGATTTGAACATATTTGAATTGACCCCCAATAAGAAGGCGGATATACACAGAATGACCCACATGTGTGAATGGGTTAACTGATATGACACGAGTGCCAGCGCGGAAGGATAGAACGAGAGGCCACAGGCCTCGAGTTTTATCCTTCTGAGATGGCAAAAGTGCCATATCGATTAACCCATTCACAAATGCATGTTGTTTTTTTTTATTTTTATTACATGCCATCACAGCTATTAAAAAATTATTAGAAGGATACTCCATGATTCGTTTGACAACTATCAACAAAAAGAACACATTTTATCGCCAACCAAATTTGCGAGGGGAACCCGTGTTACTATTTTGTCAACTGAGATCCAATATGTTCTATGTGCCTACTGGCACATAGAACTCATTGGAAGTCAAGGGACGATTTTTAGCTATTGCTAGGGATTCAAATTGCAATTGGGATGCATGATTTGTCAAAAATGCCAGTGAAATTTCGCTTCTATTTAAAAATAGTCTGTCAATGCTTTCCGTTCTCAGATATGTGCAGAACAGATTTTTATTTTCCGCATGGTGTAGTGTTGCTGTAGTTGAGGATTACATGGAACAGGCGTGTAATAAAATCAAATATCAACAATTCTGACAGGTGGATCTGATGAAGAGGATTTACCCTATGACACAATGATTACACATTTTCTGGCCTTTTCGATTCTACTGATTCTAAGGTTCCTCATACCGAATAACAACTCTCGGTTCTGTGCAATTTTGGAAATGTGGGCTTTGTAAATTATTCTATTTTTAAGCTCCTGGGATTCCCTGGGGTACAGAATTTTTTTTTTTTGCATGAACTAATAAGTCCTACCACACACATATCAAATTTGGTTCAGGTCAAACCATAAGGTCTGAAAATGATAAATTTAAAGTAATTTGAATATATTTTATACTTACCAATGGCCCAGACTAGCTGGTGCAAACTCGATATTATCAAGGGCCAAACACAAATTTTGACCCCCCCCCCCCCCCCCCCCACCCCCCTCAATCCCCAAAATTTGCATAAAAAACCAAAAATTAAAAGTCCTATCTGGCCCTTCATGCGCAGTGGTCAGGAAGAGACCGGAATTGGCGCCAACATCATTCTTTGTAGATGAGCGTACTAATAATAACTCAGCGGGTAGGAATGAGTGCCCACTCATGGGAGGGCCATGCCCGTCTGGGCCATTGGTAAGTACAAAAAATATACAAATTACTTCAAATTTATCATATTTTTATACTAATAATCTATGGCACAGACTAGCTGAATCTAGCTCCTATGCCTGCATACCAAGGTGAAAGGAAATTGAATTTAAAATGAATTACATGTATATGTCTCAAAACAATAATAAAGAAGACATATCATAAATAAGGAGCCATATCCAAGTAATTCCATAATCTTAGCATGAAAGATTATGCTAAATGGGTGTAACAAGCCCATAATTTAAGGCTAAACCGGACTGAGTCCCTTAAATTAAGATGGTGTATTTGAGGGTGAGAGACTAACCCCCACAAACAAATGCCATATAAATAATAAACAAGCCGTATCAAGGATCAGTAATAATCTACAGAGAAAACAGCTTCACTCATAGTTACACACTTATCAAGGTGGAGGAGATAAAGAAAAATCACCCTCCCCCCCCCCTTTTTTTTTTGAAGGAATATTCTTCAAAACAAAGAGGGGAGCGCTCTGGAATCAGTGAAAAGCGATACTAAAAGGTCGAAATATATTTGCCCAACAAGCACCCTATTATTAATTATAATTAATTATTGGTACTTAACACCACTTCAGAAGGTAAGGCTATTGTGGCGATCCCGGTAATTAACAGAGCACACTTCTAATGTATACCGGAGTTGGAATACCTAGATAGGATGAAAACCGGTGATATAAAGTGTACGACCATACACTTGTCCAATTTAATACCAATTAAAAAGTGTATGAAGAGCAAACACGCTTCTAAGGCAACCTACAGGCGAACCCGTTCATGTGTACAATTGATTCCAATAATAACACTCCAATGAACCGTTCCAAATATATGAGAATGTGTACTGTATCTTCAAGAAACCTGGATTTAGAACATGGAACGAGCTATGATTAACAGACTCATCATGGACCATCCCCGAAATAATCCATTTTTTCCTAGGTCCGTAACCACCATTGATTGTTCAGAGAAAGAAAATATTACTCCGAATAATGATGCTAAAAATGGAGAATATATGCATAGACGGCCAGTTGACAGTTCCATAACTGATCCAAATAGCCCCAAAATTATGAACTCTATATGCAGAGCAAGAATTTATATAATGTGTACCATAAAGCGTCTGCCAAATAAATACATATATTATGCACGCGAGCAATGAAATCCCGCATGTATTCATCTGAATACAGCATGTATCCACGGTATGACCGAGTGATACAAGTGTAACCAGGAAACTGAATGAATAATAGGACGCTAATATGCAGTTAACTGAGTAATAAACTCATACGTTGTAAGAAAAGGCCAGACCGCTCTGAGCGAAACTTCAGAGTGGACTAATTGCCACACTGGAGAATGTCGTCCAGATAACCGACATGTCAGCCATACAGGTACACAAAGGCTAGCAATTTATTGATAATGAATCATATGCTCCTATATGGCTTAAAAACAAACAACCACAGGAAACAAACCAACTAAAAAGTGGATGTGCCCATGAGGTCGCCGTTAGAACATGACCCAGCCGCCAATCGAGAAGCCATAAAAGGCATGTACCGGTATATACTTAAATGCATATGAGGCTTATGGGAAGAAAACTACGTCTTGGCCTTAATACATTGGTGGAGGGGGGGGGGGGAGGTTTCGACGAAAATTCATATCGAATCCCTCTTACCCGCATTACCTGAATCACTCTTGTGTTAGTCATCAAATAGTATAGGAACCGCAGGGCTCCCTCACGTTTGACCGACTCCATAATGCCACTAAGGACGGAGAGGGACGTGATGAACAAATACACCGTATTGACATAAATCACACTAGGTAAATTTGGCATCATCAATAATAGAGGTTATCATCTTATAAAACTAATGCGAAACCATACCGGTAGGAAGAGAATAACCTCCTCTAACATACAGTATCATGTCCTACAGGACAACAAAGTCAGCCTAGCTGAAGCAGCAAAAGGTGTTCCTATACGTGAAGACAATAAAAGGATGATAACTGCGGCCTTAGAAGCTCACTAAGGAGACTTACAAAGTTAGCCGTAGCTTATAAGTCTTCATCTCCGTGAAGACAGATATATCGGTGTAAGTTGTGACCTTGAAGGCTCACTGAACGGAAACTTACAACTATCGTCGTGCATGGTAGGGAATAAAGAGCCGCTAGTTTAACAGCCCTAAATTCCCAAAAGGACAGCAGTCCCAAAAGTTAATAAATTCAATTATGTCACTGCATAAATACTGAAAAATTCTCGCTCATGATTTTAGCTAGGCTACTATGGTGTAAACAATAATACTCAAGTCTATGACACCTAAGAAAACAAACCGAAAAGCACTGTACCTTTATTGGTTTTATTCCCAAAAGACAGCGGTCAGAGCCTAGCTAACGTAGCTAGAAGTCTTCCTCTCCGTGAAGACAGATATCTCGGTGTAACTAGTGACCTTGAAAGCTCACTAACGGATACTTACAACCATCGTTGCGCAAGGTAGGGAATGACGAGCCGCTATACTAATGGCTGTAATTCCCAAAAGCTAGTATGGCATCCACAATATTAAATGTCTTGACGATGAATACAATACCGAGAGGGAAAAGATGTAACTATTCCCTCTAATGGCTCTATTCCAAACAAGACAGCTGTCTTAGACTATCTATGCACTATCCGTCTGGCTTCAGGACGAGAAACAGGTGATTTGAAAAAACCTAGACAATATTTCGACGACCTCTATTGCTTTTCTTCAATAGGAGAGCCTTAACTCCGCAAGGAGAGACTCTCTTGGAAGAATTTGCTGAAAGATTTGTCCAACACGTACTTCTTGTAAGTGGAGCTTTGCTCGGACTGATAGCCGCAGACCTGCTGAGACTACAATCTCATCCACTGATCTTCTGCAATTTTTATCCACTTTTTTGCGATGTTGACAACCTTCCGCTAAGTGGAAAACAACAGAAGTCTATTCTTGATGACCTCTATTGGTTCCTTCAACAAGAGAGCCTGTACCACCACTAGGAGCGACTCTCTTTTGAAAGGATCCGCCGGAAGATTTGGCCAATGCGGACATCCTGTAAGTGGGGGTTTTGTTCGGAATCATAGCCGTAGGCCTTCCGAGACAAAACTTTTATCCACTGATCTTCCGTGCCTTAAACCAGTTTCTCGCCAAGTTTGATAACCTTCCATCAACTGGTAAGCAATCGAGGTCTTATTCATCACCTGTACGACTTACAAGGCTTAAGAGAGGAGAAACTACGTCTTCTCCACGAAGAGCCTCGTCCCATCGGCTTAGGGGCACGTGACCTATAATCTGGATCAGAACTGCACCCCTTTCTCGAGTCGCTATACTGACGACCTCCGGAGTAAGTATAAGAGGGTTTATTGTACCCTCGCCAGGAGTTCCCTTAGTAGATTTTGAAGTGGAATGGCCTCGCTAACCCCAGTCTGCTGAAGCGTGTTGTTGAGACGCAGACTTCAGTAGCAGTGTACAGGAAGCTTTCTTGTAGCCTGTTCATAGACTAACGAAAGCTCATCATCAAATAGAGTATATCCAGAGACCTGAGCGACTCGGAGTGAGCTTTTCACCTTGTCATCTATAAGTGATGATGACGCAAGGGCAGCATCACATCTGATCAACTCCCAATTTGCTACTGTCAGGGCGGAGTCAAGGGACGATTTTTAGCTATTGCTAGGGATTCAAATTGCAATTGGGATGCATGATTTGTAAAAAATGCCAGTGAAATTTCGCTTCTATTTAAAAATAGTCTGTCAATGCTTTCCGTTCTCAGAAATGTGCAGAACAGATTTTTATTTTCCGCATGGTGTAGTGTTGCTGCAGTTGAGGATTACATGGAACAGGCGTGTAATAAAATCAAATATCAACAATTCTGACAGGTGGATCTGATGAAGAGGATTTACCCTATGACACAATGATTACACATTTTCTGGCCTTTTCGATTCTACTGATTCTAAGGTTCCTCATACCGAATAACAACTCTCGGTTCTGTGCAATTTTGGAAATGTGGGCTTTGTAAATTATTCTATTTTTAAGCTCCTGGGATTCCCTGGGGTACAGAAATTGTTTTTTTTTGCATGAACTAATAAGTCCTACCACACACATATCAAATTGGGTTCAGGTCAAACCATAAGGTCTGAAAATGATAAATTTAAAGTAATTTGAATATATTTTATACTTACCAATGGCCCATACTAGCTGGTGCAAACTCGATATTATCAAGGGCCAAACACAAATTTTGACCCCCCCCCCCCCCCCCCCAATCCCCAAAATTTGCATAAAAAAACAAAAATTAAAAGTCCTATCTGGCCCTTCATGCGCAGTGGTCAGGAAGAGACCGGAATTGGTGCCAACATCATTCTTTGTAGATGAGCGTACTAATAATAACTCAGCGGGTAGGAATGAGTGCCCACTCATGGGAGGGCCATCCCCATCTGGGCCATTGGTAAGTACAAAAAATATACAAATTACTTCAAATTTATCATATTTTTATACTAATAACCAATGGCACAGACTAGCTGAATCTAGCTCCTATGCCTGCATACCAAGGTGAAAGGAAATTGAATTTAAAATGAATTACATGTATGTATCTCAAAACAATAATAGAGAAGACATATCATAAATAAGGAGCCATATCCAAGTAATTCCATAATCTTAGCATGAAAGATTATGCTAAATGGGTGTAACAAGCCCATAATTTAAGGCTAGACCGGACTGAGTCCCTTAAATTAAGATGGTGTATTTGAGGGTGAGAGACTAACCCCCACAAACAAATGCCATATAAATAATAAACAAGCCGTATCAAGGATCAGTAATAATCTACAGAGAAAACAGCTTCACTCATAGTTACACACTTATCAAGGTGGAGGAGATAAAGAAAAATCACCCCCCCCCCCCCCCCTTTTTTTTTTGAAGGAATATGCCTCAAAACAAAGAGGGGAGCGCTCTGGAATCAGTGAAAAGCGATACTAAAAGGTCGAAATATATTTGCCCAACAAGCACCCTATTATTAATTATAATTAATTATTGGTGCTTAACACCACTTCAGAAGGTAAGGCTATTGTGGCGATCCCGGTAATTAACAGAGCACACTTCTAATGTATACCAGAGTTGGAATACGTAGATAGGATGAAAACCGGTGATATAAAGTGTACGACCAAACACTTGTCCAATTTAATACCAATTAAAAAGTATCTGAAGAGCAAACACGCTTCTAAGGCAACCTACAGGCGAACCCGTTCATGTGTACAATTGATTCCAATAATAACACTCCAATGACCCGTTCCAAATATACGAGAATGTGTACTGTATCTTCAAGAAACCTGGATTTAGAACATGGAACGAGCTATGATTAACAGACTCATCATGGACCATCCCCGAAATAATCCATTTTTTCCTAGGTCCGTAACCACCATTGATTGTTCAGAGAAAAAAAATATTACTCCGAATAATGATGCTAAAAATGGAGAATATATGCATAGACGGCCAGTTGACAGTTCCATAACTGATCCAAATAGCCCCAAAATTATGAACTCTACATGCAGAGCAAGAATTTATATAATGTGTACCATAAAGCGTCTGCCAAATAAATACATATATTATGCATGCGAGCAATGAAATCCCGCATGTATTCATCTGAATACAGCATGTATCCACGGTATGACCGACTGATACAAGTGTAACCAGGAAACTGAATGAATAATAGGACGCTAATATGCAGTTAACTGAGTAATAAACTCATACGTTGTAAGAAAAGGCCAGACCGCTCTGAGCGAAACTTCAGAGTGGACTAATTGCCACACTGGAGAATGTCGTCCAGATAACCGACATGTCAGCCATACAGGTACACAAAGGCTAGCAATTTATTGATAATGAATCATATGCTCCTATATGGCTTAAAAACGAACAACCACAGGAAACAAACCAACTAAAAAGTGGATGTGCCCATGAGGTCGCCGTTAGAACATGACCCAGCCGCCAATCGAGAAGCCATAAAAGGCATGTACCGGTATATACTTAAATGCATATGAGGCTTATGGGAAGAAAACTACGTCTTGCCCTTAATACATTGGTGGAGGGGGGGGGGAGGTTTCGACGAAAATTCATATCGAATCCCTCTTACCCGCATTACCTGAATCACTCTTGTGTTAGTCATCAAATAGTATAGGAACCGCAGGGCTCCCTCACATTTGACCGACTCCATAATGCCACTAAGGACGGAGAGGGACGTGATGAACAAATACACCGTATTAACATAAATCACACTAGGTAAATTTGGCATCATCAATAATAGAGGTTATCATCTTATAAAACTAATGCGAAACCATACCGGTAGGAAGAGAATAACCTCCTCTAACATACAGTATCATGTCCTACAGGACAACAAAGTCAGCCTAGCTGAAGCAGCAAAAGGTGTTCCTATACGTGAAGACAATAAAAGGCTGATAACTGCGGCCTTAGAAGCTCACTAAGGAGACTTACAAAGTTAGCCGTAGCTTATAAGTCTTCATCTCCGTGAAGACAGATATATCGGTGTAAGTTGTGACCTTGAAGGCTCACTGAACGGAAACTTACAACTATCGTCGTGCATGGTAGGGAATAAAGAGCCGCTAGTTTAACAGCCCTAAATTCCCAAAAGGACAGCAGTCCCAAAAGTTAATAAATTCAATTATGTCACTGCATAAATACTGAAAAATTCTCGCTCATGATTTTAGCTAGGCTACTATGGTGTAAACAATAAGACTCAAGTCTATGACACCTAAGAAAACAAACCGAAAAGCACTGTACCTTTATTGGTTTTATTCCCAAAAGACAGCGGTCAGAGCCTAGCTAACGTAGCTAGAAGTCTTCCTCTCCGTGAAGACAGATATCTCGGTGTAACTAGTGACCTTGAAAGCTCACTAACGGATACTTACAACCATCGCTGCGCAAGGTAGGGAATGACGAGCCGCTATACTAATGGCTGTAATTCCCAAAAGCTAGTATGGCATCCACAATATTAAATGTCTTGACGATGAATACAATACCGAGAGGGAAAAGATGTAACTATTCCCTCTAATGGCTCTATTCCAAACAAGACAGCTGTCTTAGACTATCTATGCACTATCCGTCTGGCTTCAGGATGAGAAACAGGTGATTTGAAAAAACCTAGACAATATTTCGACGACCTCTATTGCTTTTCTTCAATAGAAGAGCCTTAACTCCGCAAGGAGAGACTCTCTTGGAAGAATTTGCTGAAAGATTTGTCCAACACGTACTTCTTGTAAGTGGAGCTTTGCTCGGACTGATAGCCGCAGACCTGCTGAGACTACAATCTCATCCACTGATCTTCTGCAATTTTTATCCACTTTTTTGCGAGGTTGACAACCTTCCGCTAAGTGGAAAACAACAGAAGTCTATTCTTGATGACCTCTATTGGTTCCTTCAACAAGAGAGCCTGTACCACCACTAGGAGCGACTCTCTTTTGAAAGGATCCGCCGGAAGATTTGGCCAATGCGGACATCCTGTAACAGGGGGTTTTGTTCGGAATCATAGCCGTAGGCCTTCCGAGACAAAACTTTTACCCACTGATCTTCCGTGCCTTAAACCAGTTTCTCGCCAAGTTTGATAACCTTCCATCAACTGGTAAGCAATCGAGGTCTTATTCATCACCTGTACGACTTACAAGGCTTAAGAGAGGAGAAACTACGTCCTCTCCACGAAGAGCCTCGTCCCATCGGCTTAGGGGCACGTGACCTATAATCTGGATCAGAACTGCACCCCTTTCTCGAGTCGCTATACTGACGACCTCCGGAGTAAGTATAAGAGGGTTTATTGTACCCTCGCCAGGAGTTCCCTTAGTAGATTTTGAAGTGGAATGGCCTCGCTAACCCCGGTCTGCTGAAGCGTGTTGTTGAGACGCAGACTTCAGTAGCAGTGTACAGGAAGCTTTCTTGTAGCCTGTTCATAGACTAACGAAAGCTCATCATCAAATAGAGTATATCCAGAGACCTGAGCGACTCGGAGTGAGCTTTTCATCTTGTCATCTATAAGTGATGATGACGCAAGGGCAGCATCACGTCTGATCAACTCCCAATTTGCTACTGTCAGGGCGGAGTTGTACGTGGCATACATGACTGCTCTGGAAAGAAAACTAAGCAAAGAACAAACGTACTCAAATTCCTTCCCATTAAGACGTTGGGCCATAGCTCTGGTGAGGTGACAGGACATCATGTCCAGATTTGCTCTATTGGATGAAATAGCACATTCCATCACTTCCGAGTGTATACTGAATGATGCAGGTAGGGGCATATCTACATCCCCGGCCTGCTCATCTAAATGCAGAGGAGCTCTCTGGACATCTTCTCCAACCATTTTAAATGAACGTAGTCCAAGGAACGGTATATTTATTGAAGGTGTCGATAAGAAACTGCCTTTCTCTTCGCACTAGAGAGGTTGAATATGGCATCGTTAATGTGGCCAAAGGCCTCCGACACCTTCAAGACTGTTTCTCTGCATACAGAGACGAGAGCGGTTGCTCTCTATTAGTCGCAGGTGGAACAAAGTCAGTATAGTTTGATGAATAAAAATTCATCGCTACCATATGCTGTTCCGAAAGGGAAGGTTAATCGTCTTCCTTGTTCCTTTCACCATCTGACTGAATCAACTGTAACATTCCGTCCATCACATCTGCCTGTGCAGATGACTGGACCGACCCAGCACCATCCGACAGCTCACCACCGGAGTCTGCTCTTGCACTTGTTGGGATGCTGCGATCAGCTCCACAATCTGTGACAGCAAGACTGTTACCGAGGCTTGAGGAGCAGCGGTCTACTGTATTTTCACTGCTTGCTGTTCCTGGGACGAAGATCCGGAGATGGATCTCTTCTCCGAATGTCCTGATGATCAAAGCCTTGGATCGCTAGCTACCGGATGGTGCGACTTCACAGGTGAAGACTGGCTCCGTCTTCGTGCAGCTGGCTGGATATCCGAAGTCGGGTAGCTAGCATGCGGTCGTGTGCACTTTGTAACGTAGCGGAGGAAGCCGTGACTGTAGCCGAGGCCAGCGGTGTGGACGTATGCTCTGGCCGGCGCAAGTTTCTCAAACAACATTTAGCCCCAAATGTTGGTTTTGTGGCCTTAGACCTCGCCGAGCCTCTCTAAAAGAAAGTTGCTGACTTCCTTCCTATTTTCGTCGTCACTGGGTGAGCTTTTGGTTTCGAGGTGCTCGCTCTACCCAAATCTACACTTCCTTCGACTGCAACGGACATACCTGGTGTCACGGCTCCCATGGACGGAGTAACTGCTTCACTGGTCAAACTAGCTGCTTGCAAGGGATTAAGAACACTAACCAGAGGCCTTATCCCTTGCTTATATTCATGAGCACCTTGCAGCTAGCTCTATTTTGCTCATCAGCAGGACGAAGGTAGCACACTTGGATGGATGTCACAATACCATCACCATGTTCTTATAGAAAGTGAAAAACTCGAATTATCCTGCGGTGAGAGTTTCAGCATAGGAACCTCACCACCAACAAAGTACCGTGACACCCGTCTCCAATGTCTGTCATCCCAATGTACACAAGTAGGACAAGAACAGTAGGAGTGCATCGACTACAGGCAAGGCAACAAGCTTGTAAATCCGAGGAAGACCTCCCCGCCTTGCATTTAGAGCAGTAAGCTTTCATGATTTAATCAAAAACAAAGTCGATAGCACTCCTACAAACTCCACAATGAATAATATGATAAAGATACATGAATAATTGCAATCAAAAACAAATTCGAAAAATTAAATCTCAAAATTTTTCTAAAATTTTTTGAAAAAGCCTAAGTTCCCAAAGGGAACATGACGAGCCCAAGGGCATCCCAATAGAGCCTAAGTGTGGACAAAATCCAAATTTTTTGAGCTACACTACTGGAATCATAATCAATGTATCCTACAATAATCCTACAGTAATATAATACCAAATACTACGTATATTGAAGACATTACCAATGTAAACAACATCAGGCACACAAAAAGGCCCAAAGTCAGTAACAGATTTTAATGCTACCAGATGTAAAGCTAGATCTTCATATGAAGAAAAAACGATACATCAGATAGAAGATGCAAGACCAAAATGACCTAACACTCCTAGGGTGAGGACGTAACCATGGGGATAAACAGAATAAACATTCTGTAAGACACGTTAAACTCCCAAGAAATTTAATAAAAAATTTCAATAAAAAAACAGCCAAAAAGATTAGGAGTTTAACAGGAGGGCTTCAAGGAGGGATAGGGAGGAACACTTAACAAACAGTGGATAAATCATTAGCAAGAATGATGACGTCAGGCATATGTCCCGAAATTGGGAAACATGAAATAATTTTTATAACTATTATAAATTACAGCCCTGAACATTTCCAACCACCGTTGTTCACTTCCATCATCCATTTCCAGCCTTGGATCCACCAATTTTACCATTGATTTGTTTTTGTCTGGCATCTTCAAAAAAGGAGATTTAAAAGAACAGATGTCAGTTCATTGTTGCTGACTTTACGGCCAAACAAAGAATGATGTTGGCGCCAATTCCGGTCTCTTCCTGACCACTGCACATGCGCAGATGGTAAAAGTATGGAGGACAGATAGGACTTTTAATTTTCGGTTTTGTAATTTTCAAATTTGGTGGATTGGGGGGGGGGGTTCAAAATTTGTGTTTGGTGCTTGATAATATCGAGTTTGCACCAGCTAGTCTGGGCCATTGGTTATTAGTATAAAAATATATAAATTTTGGACAGGGCCAAAACTCTTGCCCCTCCCATTACAATGGCAAATATTGCCCTACACACTTTTTTGGAAACAAACTTTAATCTACACTTCAAAAGGAAGTTCAGTACAAAACACCAAGTCATTGTACCCATCAGTTCATGAGATGATTTTTTTTTTTAATTTGGATGGGTTTTCCCTCAACTCTCTCCATGGGGGCTGTACTTGGATTTTTACAAAACTGAAGTACCCCACCCCAGTCATCATTGAGCTAGGACAGCAGTTTGAAGAAGACCCAAACACAATATTCAAAACAGATGACGTATGGCATATGGATAAAAAGTGATCACTGTAACTATTGCCCACCCTGACTTTCAGTCATTGTGAGCTGTAAAGAAAAATACACTAAAAAGATATGAAAAGTAGCAAACAGAAAGAAAATTAATATTCAGGATAAAAAATGCTTTCAATCAATGATTGAAACACAATAACAAAACGAACTTCATTTACCCCTGCTGGACTGCTGAAGGCTGATGAAACAACCAAGGGAAACTACGGGCAATAGCTTTATTATCTCTACCATTAGCTCGAGTAATCTCCAAGGAAATAAGTTGTGATATTCCTGACTTCAGATGAATTCCCAAGGTATCTTCATTTAGACTAGTACCACCTTTCATATTATTCTGAAAAATAACAAAAAATTGAGATAATCACCTGAAACAAATGATACACCAACTACCTAAAACACACAAAATGATCCTATCTCAAGCAATCTATTCTATTGATTGGGGATAAGCAGAGTTATCTGAAACTCTTTTACCAAGAATTATTTAAATTGTATATCAATGGTTTGTGAGCTTTTAAGTTATCCCTTCATATTTAGTTAATTATCAACAATAACTGTCCAGACTTTTCAAAAGGTGATATACCGTACCGACCCGTCAGTAAGCCCAGAGGGGCACGTGAAAAAAATTGTTAGAAAAATTGGGGGTGGGCTTATTTACGGAGAACACCAATTGTAAAGTGAACTAAGGGTCCCTACGAGTAGCTACTGGTCGCAGATTACGATGTTCAGTAGGTCAATTTGAGTGACTGATTACCCCGTTTGTTTTGGTAAATGTTATTTTTAAAAGAAATATAATAAAAATGCACATACATTTCTGAGTTGTTTATTTCCTTGTTTCAGATCCATTATTCCATTTGTTCAAAAATAAAAATTAATGGAGAAAATGACAAAAATAATATTTACAAATCGGGACAAAATACGCTGAAACTGACGAAAACTCACGTGGTCGATTTAGAACTATTTTTTAGGCTGACTCGGTGTCAGTGCATGATATTGTTGACTTTTCGAGGGTAAAATATAAAATAAAATACATTTTATATTTCTAGTACTGATACGTTTATCAGTGCTGGAAATATAACATGTATTTTATTTCATGAATAATGTTTCAAAATTATGACAACTTGATGCGAAACCATGAATACATGTACCGGGTAATGAAACTGTAAGTGAAAGATTGGAAATCACGTGGCATTTCTATTTTTAAAATTATAAACAAACGCTTGCGAAAGAATGAAAACATTGAATAACCGTGGTAATTTCGTCCGATGCTTCAGTCATTAAATCCCCTAAAAATTGAATGATTAAAGATAAATAATACAGAATCCTTTGACACAACCAAGGGATACTTTATTATTTTCCTTAAAAAATCAGTTTTTAGTTTTTTTAATGATTCGAGCGTTCGTCATCTGTGCTCCATCCTCACAACATGAAACGTAAATAAAAGCACATGGGCGTGCTTATAAAAAAACAAGCTATATTTAATCGGACCGCCGTGGTGTGAATTGAGACTCAACATTGTTAATACAAAAATGGCTTCACATGTGTGTTGTTTTCAAACACCTTTTCAATTCATATTTGACAAAGTAGATATTAAAATAAAGGTACGAAGTTACATTTATTTTTTTTTGAAGCGCCTTTTTAATATATGACTGCTTCAGATAACCAAACAACTCATATTTTTATACTGTACCAATGACCCAGACTTAGCTGGTGCTAACTCCAACAAAAACCAGGGCCAAACACAAATTTTGCCCCCCAATCCCCAAAATTTGCATCCAAAACAAAAAGAAATCATGTCCTAAAGGACCTCCATAGTACGTCTCTACTGCGCATGCGCAGTGACGCAGTCGTCCCGAAATTGGCGCCAAATATCATTCTCTGTTTGGCCCTTCATCAGTCAACATCTCACTGATCTTTGTGCTTGTAAATCTCAGTTTAAAGGATGCCAGACACGTAATTTTTGGAGAAAATGTGATTCTAAGGAGGATAGAAGGAGGAGAGGAAAAAAGAAGTGGCAAAAAATAATCAGGGCTGTACTTAAAATTTTTTGTTGAAATTATGTTAAGTTGCCTATTTTCGAGGCATGGGCCTCTTGTTGTCATTCTTGCTAATTGTTGCACTGCTTATTCAGTGTTTCCTCTCCCCTAGCCTTCTAAAGTCCCCCCTTGCAATTCTCCCATGCTTTTGGCATATTTTTGAGAAGTTTCATTTCTAAAATTTCCTGGGAGAGTTGCTTGGTTACAGAATGTTTTCTGTTATTTTCCCCATAGTTACGTTTTCACCCATGGGTGTATAACGTTTGTGTTCTGCATCTTCCATCTGATGTTCTGCAGATTCTCCCCTGGGAGTCTCTGTTTTGCATCAGATAGAGTGTAATTGATGACTGATTCCGGGCCAGTTTTTTCAGTGCCTGGAGTCATGTTTTCTAGTGTGTTTACACTGTTTGTTTTCATTGGCAACAGCCTTTTTTGAGGGGGGCTGTTTGCCTTTGTGGTAGTTTATCTCATTATAAGATACATTTATATTATCCGAAAGTGTCTCATTAATTATTTTACATAAATTTAAAATTTTTGACCACACTTTGCCATCGGATCCATCGGGGCTCAACGTTACTTTTCAGCAACTTGGGCTTCTCTGAAAAAATATTTTTTCAAAATTATTTTGTTTTGCAATTGTTTTTTCATTTATTAATGGATCATGTTATTATGTATCTTTGTGTCAGGGGTTTTTGCGAGTAACTAGGACTTATTGTTGTTCTTTCACAATGAAGGGACATTGTTCAAATTGTAATAGGAAGAAATTTTCCTCTGACTTTCATGATCATTGTATTAATTGTAGTCAGTGTTCTCGCATTAATCCCTGTCCTATATGTGAACATTGGGATGAGAAACATTGGAAACGTGTGTCACGATATGTTGTTTCTGGAGAAAGAGCGATGCCGGCTCTTTCTCCACAAGGTCACTCTACTCTCTCAGTTTCTATTTCAGAGGAACCAGAACAGGGTGATGTTTCCATGTTATCTTCTTCAAGTGTGCGTCCGTCGTCACAAATGAATTCAGAGCTAGCGGCAAAAGTGCTCATGGAGATTAGACAAATGTCGTCCGCTAGCCCGCCCGGTGTAGCGTCCATTCACCGAATGGTTCGGCAGCCGGGTTCGTCCGATGCGGTCCAAGAGGAAATCTTGGGTGATGCGAGCACTATAAACATAATAGATGCACACCCAGTGACGGCGGATAGTAAACGAGAACGGAGGAAGCCTTTTAGTCCGGTTCCTAGCTCGTCCAGGTCCAGCCGGGCCGCGAGCGAGAGAGGCCCCTCTCTCGTACAACAACATCTGGGACCAGATGTTGTGGTACAAAATGTGTCTTTAGCGGAGCATACGTCCGTCGCTCGGGACGCTCCGTTGTATAAGCAGTCCGCAGAGACTGTTAAGGCTTCCTCTTCTCGTCGGCGCACACGACCGCACCTTGGCTGCGTGACCTCCGATATTTTGCCAGCTTCGCCGATGAAGGATTCTTCGGCGACCAGGTCACACCATCCGGCAGCCAGGGATTCGAGACCGATGGACTCCGGACGTTCGCATAGGAAAAGTATGCGGGAGCCATCTGATGCGGAGCTGCCCTCGGCGAAGCAGCGAAAGACCGCGCCTCCGCAGGTCTCGACGTCGGACATTCTAGTGCAGATAGCACAGCTTATCGCAGCATCCCAGCAGCCGACAGAAACGGTGTCGGATCGAGAATTATCCGACGGCGCTGGGTCGGTACGCTCCGCCGAAGCATCGGGGGCGGACGACCGGGAACATCGGGAGGTCCGACCGGATGGTGAAAGGGATACGGATGAATTGGAGCTATCCCTTTCGGAACAACATAAAGCTGCCGTGGACTTCATCCGGCACTTTCTCCCTCAAGTTGTTCCGTCGGGCCAGACTGCTGCGCTTCCGGACAAGAGAATTATAGCGTCATTGGACTCTGAATTTTTTGAGCGGTTCAGGGACATCGCTCCCGAGTTTCCGTCGCAGTCCAATAATGTTGCAAGAACATGTGAATTATTGAACGACACTATTTTTAAACTTGCTTCCAGGACGGGGAAAGCAGGTTTCTTGTCCGCAAATACTCTCAACCTGCCTTTCATTAATGCAAGGAATAAATTCGACACGGCAGGACAGGGTATACCGAGAGTTCCTCTGCGTATGGACGACGAGGCGGAAGACTTAGAGCTATCATTACCGTCGTCAGCTTCTATTCCAACCGCGGTGTTGGAAACAGCTATTGCGTCTAGCAGAGCCAATTTAGATGCCTTATCTTACGCAGATCACCTTACTAAGGCGTTATCACTGCGCCTTCAAGGGGAAGAGTTTCAGGATATACAATCCTCTTTAAGACTTCTTTCAAGGGCAGTAGCTTATTCCACGTGTAACTCCGCCCTTTCAGTGGCAAATCTGGAGTTGGTTAGACGTGACGCAGCCCTGGCTACATCCACACTAGTGGATTCTAAGGTGAAGAACTCTCTTAGAGTCGCTTCGGTCTCAGGAGGACTTCTCTTTGACGGCAAGCTTTCCGCTATTTATGATAATATTAAAAAGAAAGCTAATGATTCTCTGTTGTTCAGATCCGCTCCTAAAAGGTCGGATACAGCAGACACGAATAAGGCGGGCACTTCTGGGTCTAATGCGCCCAAGAGAGGTTCCTATAGAGGTTCCGGTGCGTCCTCTTGGTCTTATTCGAGAGACCGTCAGGATAGCGACTCTCGTTCGGGACGTCCTTCAGGCCGGGACAATCGGTCGGACGCCCCGAGGTCGACGAGGCGAGGTGCGGGTCGTGGAAGACGTGGTTTCTCCTACCGCAGGCCTCGCAGGTCCAGGAGGTGATGGCTTAAACCTCTATCGCGTTCCGGTTGGCGGAAGGTTGTCGAGTTTTTCACAAGAGTGGGCGTCGATTACGGACGACCCGTGGGTGAGAGGAGTGACTTCGGAAGGTCTAAAGATATCCTTCAAACGAAAGCCTCCATTAACTCGAAGTCCAAAGTGGACTCATCTTCCGTCAAATCCACAGAAAAGAGACGCTCTGTTATCAGAGGTGCAGTCTCTTTTAATGAAGAACGCGGTAGAGGTCGTAGAAAACCAGGAATCGCTGGGATTCTACAGCCATCTGTTTCTGGTTCCGAAACCAGACGGCTCGTTCCGTCCAGTCATAGATTTGAGCTGGATAAACAAGCTGATCGTCGCTCCGAAGTTTTATATGGAGACGATTCGATCGGTCAGAGCGAGTATTCGGGTGAACGATTATGCAACGAGCATAGATCTCAAAGATGCGTACTTTCACGTCATGGTACATCCGACATTCCGAAAGTATCTACGCTTCGCAGTCCTAGGAGTGGTGTATCAGTTCCGGGCCATGTGCTTCGGATTGAATCTAGCACCCTGGGCTTTCACTCGGGTAATGAACTCGGTAATGATCTACTTCCGAGCTCATTCGTCTGCGGTAACGTCGGCCTACCTGGACGACATTCTTCAGAGGTACGGCAACGAGTTAACGTTTCAGAACGATGTTCAGAATCTTCTTCTATTGCTCCGACGTCTCGGTTTCATAGTAAACGAGGAGAAGTCGGATCTGGTGCCGTCCAAGTCATTCACTCATCTGGGAATGAGCTTCGAGACGCACAACAATCTCGTTCGTCTGCCGTTAACCAGAGAGAAATTAGTCAGTTGTTACGCTCGCTATTGTCTGAATGCAGACAAAGTCACGGCGAGAGAATTTATGAGACTGATAGGTCTGTGCGGAGCCGCCGCGGATCTCATTCCGATGGGACGGCTACGCACACGTCCTCTTCAAATTTTCCTGACTCAGAATTGGAGTGTGAAAATTCATTCGCTCGATGTAGACGTTCTCTTGTCAGATCAAGTGAAACAAGAGATTCAGACTTGGGCAAACATTCAGTGGTTAACTCAAGGAGTTCCGCTGCAGTTGCCGGATCCGAGTTTTACCATTATGATGGATGCCAGTCAAACAGGTTGGGGTGCATCATTAATCCCAACGGATTCGAGATGCCAGGGTCTTTGGGATCCGCAATTCCTGTGCAAGCACATAAACATCAAGGAAATGATGTCAATTTGGCTTGCGTTACGTCACTGGATGGACATTATTCACGATGCTCATGTCCAAATCCTATCCGACAATACGACAGTAGTGGCGTATATACGGAATCAGGGAGGCACTCATTCAGTTCCGTTGTTCAATCTAACGGAAAGAATCCTTCTGTTTGCGTTGGAACATCACGTTCTTCTTTCGGTCCGTCACATACCGGGTCGTCTGAATGTGCTAGCAGACTCCCTTTCACGAAAGGGTCGCTTGTTGCCGTCGGAGTGGACTCTCAACAAACAAGTATTCAATCAGATTTGCTACCAATGGGAACGGCCAATGATAGACTTATTTGCGACACATCTCAACAATCAGTTGCAGACGTATGTGTCCCCGTGTCCGGATCCAAGAGCATTTGCAGTAGACGCTCTGTCGATCCCTTGGGACGGAATGATAGGATATGCGTATCCTCCAGCGCCGTTAATTCAACAAGTATTGCTAAAGATAAAACAATCTCAATGCAAGATTCTGTTGGTAGCATCTCTGTCGCCACAGAGACCGTGGATAAATCTACTCAGGTGTCTGTTGTGGGACCTACCGCGGAAGCTTCCTCCACGAGAGGATCTTCTTTCGCAGGGGAAATCGCGCCAACTCCATCACAACCCGCAAGGTCTCAACCTTCACGTTTTTCCGTTGTGCGGTCCTTCTTGCATGGCAAGCACTTTACAGGACGAGCAGTGGACGCGATTTCTAACTGTAGGAGGACCTCCTCTTCGCTAAACTATGCGGCTAAGTGGAAGGTTTTCCGTCGTTGGTGTAGGGATCATTCTGTAGATATATTTGATCCCTCTATACCAGACATTGCAAACTTTCTAGTATACTTGTTTGACGAAATCAAACTGCAGCCTGTTACTATAAAGGGTTATAGATCTATGTTATCTGATACCTATGCACATCATGATAGTTTACAAATTGGATCTAATGTCTCTTTATCGAAATTGGTTAGAAACTTTTCGATAAATAGACCCAGAACTCTTAGATTAATTCCTAAGTGGAATTTAGCTTGGGTTCTCCTTAAATTGAAGGAAAAGCCATTTGAACCTCTTGGGACAGTAGATTTCAAATTCTTATCTTATAAGACAGCTTTTCTCTTAGCTTTCTCTTCTGCCAGAAGAGTCAGTGAGCTTCATGCACTATCGGTGGATGATTCTCATTATCGTAGTGTTGGGAACACTATCACCTTCACTACTAATGTCGGTTTTTTAGCTAAGAATCAGGCTCCTAATAAATATCCGGAACCTATTGTTATTAAGGCTCTTCCGTCTTCAGACGGGCGTAGGCCTTTACTCTGTCCTGTTAGAGCACTACGTATCTATAAACAGAGATCTCAGTTCATCAGAAAGGGACGGAAACGTTTCTTTCTGTCTTTGATGCCTAATAGAAAGGACATTTCAGTCCATTCTATTGCTAGATGGATTCAGTTAACTATCCGTACTGCGTATGAAGATTTATCTTCTTCTCAGCAGTCTGTGCTTAAGATTTCTGCTCATGAAGTAAGAGCTCTTTCTACTTCCTGGGCTTATGCTAATAGTGTTGCTATTACAGATTTAATGAAGGCTGCTTATTGGTCTCAGCCATCCACATTTACTAATTTTTATCTCAGAAATATTGAGTCCATTTCTGGAGACCTGCATTGTTTAGGTCCGTTATCTGTTGCTCAGAATGTCGTCCACTAAACAGTTGCAACTATAGTTATGCAGGCTTTCTGTTCCGGCAGTGACTCCGTCCGGCTGCCCTCTTCGCTCTGGGCTATTTGACCCAGGGCAAGGGGAAGGGGGGGGGGGGGGGGCGGGTGTTCCCTTAGGTCACCTGCTTTATAGTGAAAAGCAAGGGAATGCCTCCTCCAAGACAGTATTTCTGAGTCGCTTCCGGGATGGTTTTAAAGTGTAATATTAATGTTTAATTTCATTCATGTCTTATTTTTAAAGTGTAGCTCGGTGTGAAGCATTTGTATATGTCAAGTGTCAAACGGGCTTTAATATACAATACTCGGACACTTTTAAATGATTATAAAGAGTCTCAATTCTCTGGACTACTTTATTTATTGGCTTGCTTTAAAAATAATTAGTATAAGGGTTATACTGGATGTTAATAGAGAACATGAATGTTATTGTGCTCAATTATTAAGGGTAGTGTATCTTTCTAATTTAATATTAAATAAGAAAGATACATGTAAAGCCTAATACTCCTTTTCTCCTTAAGGGGTTACCTCTTTATTATATAATTGAGCTTATTGGATTTTCCTCTATGTCCTAGGCCCTCCAGCCTGTTTACTATTCAGCTAAGTCTGGGTCATTGGTACAGTATAAAAATGTTAAAAAATTTATAGTAATTTATATATTTTTTATACTTACCAATGACCCAGACGGGGATGGCCCTCCCTGAGTTGGGAACTCTTGCCTCCCCGCTGAGTACATAGCGCTGACCAGGCACTGCCAGTAAGAATGATATTTGGCGCCAATTTCGGGACGACTGCGTCACTGCGCATGCGCAGTAGAGACGTACTATGGAGGTCCTTTAGGACATGATTTCTTTTTGTTTTGGATGCAAATTTTGGGGATTGGGGGGCAAAATTTGTGTTTGGCCCTGGTTTTTGTTGGAGTTAGCACTAGCTAAGTCTGGGTCATTGGTAAGTATAAAAAATATATAAATTACTATAAATTTTTTAACTTTCCAACAATTTAAAACCCAATACCTGGGTGGCCATATCGCCTGGAATAATTAATTATGAACTGGGAATTTCCCGTTCATTTCTAAATATAAAGGATCAGAGCAGAGTGGATAAACAAAATTGACAACACAAAATATGTTTTGGGACTTTTAATCCAGCTGCAATGAAAAAATAAAGCAACACGTCGATATGATTATAAAATTTTATTTAGGTCGCAATATTGTTGTGGTAAATGAATAAAATGAAAATATCAACAAAATAATTAACATTTTATTTTGATTGGTAACTTGGGAAATCCCTGTCGTTGGTTCAACTTACCGGTTCGTGTTTCACATGTGTACCTGAAAAATAATCCTGGAAAATCTGTGGTGGGCTTATTTTGGGGTGTGTTCCAATTAAATACGTTTTTCTGAAAGTTGGGGGGTGGGCTTATCCACGGAAGTGGGCTAACTGACGGGTCTGTACGGTACCCATTTGTGTGTGTAGTGATGTGATATCACAATAATGCTCTAACTGGCTGTTTACATGCTTAACTCCTTGAAACCTGGCAGTATCTTCCAGGTCAGTTCCATGGCAGAAACTGGAATAGACAATATTCATTATTTGGGTGTATACCAATTAATATTTCCAATGTGCAGCCATGGGGCTGCACACTGAAAATATTGATTGGTCTACCACACAAATTCACTGCACAACTATCTACTTTAGGAATTCAGGTCCTATCACGATCCTGGACCGGAGAAGTGACCTTTCAGTTTCAAAGGGTTAATTATGATAAACTAAAGGATAGCTAATGTCCTGATGTCACTTACCAGAAAACGATTACAAATAGACTAGCTTTGCGCTCCCTATTTCCCTGCAGCACCAACCCACTTTAATATAGCTTTCATTGGAATAGAAGCAATCAAAGGTCTAATTTATCATGGCTGACCTTGATGAACTGGCAATTCTATTCACTGGCATACAGCATAAAATGAGAATCAAAATTGAAAATCCACTCATCTTCCAACCTTAGAGTTCATTCCAAATTTCCAAAAATTCTTAAGTTTGGACATGCATTTATGTGGAACAAAAGTTATTGTCCAGAAACAAATGTTTGACAATGTTCTATTTATAGTAACAAATCCATGACATATATGCATTGAGAGAAGTGAGGGTATATACACTTACCTTAACCTTGGTGAGTGTGTGTATATCAGCAATAAACTCCATACAGTCATTAAGATGCTGTCTCATACATTCTGCAGCACAACTGCTTAACAAGGAATGTGACTGTGACAAATATAAAGCTCCCACATCACCAATTATATTTGTTGATGCAATGGTCCCTCCAGCATCAAGAACAACAAACTAAAAATAGTAAATATGATTATGCATCTTACTCTTCATAAATCCACTTGTCTATCTATAATTACCACATGGTTCTGGAAGCTTTTCCTATTGTAATCTCATCTGACCACCCAAAATATAACCAAATGGGCATATTATCTCCCCCTCCCATTACCAATATACTCATCAGTATTGTATTAATTTCATCGAACATTTAAACAGTTTATACAGTGATCATTTCTTTAATAATTCCATAGCACACTGGTAAATGGACAGCGCATCATCCACCAAATGTTTTAGCTGGTAGAGTGCTAATTTATTTTTCGTTGTCAAAATTCTTACACAAATTTTTGCATTGTTACAATTTATGAGAGAGTGCCTCTCCCAAAAATTGTAACAAGGTAAATACATACAGATAAAATAATTTCACTTCAAAGATAATTTGAAGAAGATCCACAGAATAGGAGACCTTTATATTGTGGTAACTACACTTCAGAATAAAGCCCAAAATAAGGTCTTCCAGCACTCTAACACTTAAGAAGCATTAAATATCAGGCCTGCTGTTTTCAAAACAAAGCAGACCCATGGTCTGAGCCTTGGCATCTTATCATTCATTACCCTGAGCCTGATTTAGGTAACCCATTAGGTAACCAAAATATTATAGCCAAGTTCTTACTTGTATGGGCAATATCCTGATGAATAGAGATGAATTCTTATTCTTAAGAACAATAATGAGGCTGTGTTGTAGCAATTCAGATACAAATTAGTTGCAATTATAGCCTAATCTTGGCATGGGTTAAAGTGCTGCAGAACAGAATGGCATCCATAATCACTGTTTCTGGCAGAGACATACGTTATTAACATTTCTTGATTTTGTACCTATATTACATCTTAAGATGATCAACAGTTTAAAATGATGTTGCGCATCAACCAATCATCAGCATAGATGTCTCCTGAAGTATAACTTAAAATAAATGGCCAACAGAGCAGCTATACTTCAGGCAGATGCAAACAACTGTGCAGCTGATGAGTGGTTGATGCATAAAACATCATTCCACCATTCATTCATGCTAGATCATTTAACTTGAACATTTCACATGACAAGGTGACAATTTGGCATAACTTATTTTTCATTTGCGTGTTTTTCATTAAATAACCTTCACATGACCAAAATGGCCGTTCGCCTCAAATCAACAGGCTTGCAAAATGAAAAAAAAAAAAAAATTCCTACAACTTGAGACTTTGACAAGAATCTTAATGTATTGCAGGCTGTACTGTACTACTTTCAGGTTATTTCATGTATAAAAAGAGAATTTAACTTTGTAGAAGAAATTTCCAAATTTTTTATACATGAGCTAAATATTCGGTGACTACAAATAAGAATAAAGAGAAAAGTTGAAAATTAAATATTCCCTAAACACCTTCGAGCAAAATATCGGAAAGTTGGATAAAACTGAATAAGAATAAATTTTACAATGAAATAAATGATAATATTTTTACCTGAACTAAAAATAGGAAATTGTCATCTGGCAAACTGGACTTGAACTTCAATGCCTGCACCAATTCAAATACCACTGTTCTTGTTAAGAACAATTTATCTCTTTCCTGAAAAAAAAAATAAGCTCTTCTAATTCACAAAGAGCTATTTTTTCAGAGGAAGTGAGATGACCACAAAGAGCTATTTTTTCAGAGGAAGTGAGATGACCAAAGACACTCGTGCACAAACAGGAATTTTCATGACCTAAAAATGAAAAAATTTATAGTAATTTATATATTTTTTATACTTATCAATGACCCAGACTTAGCTGGTGCTAACTCTTAAAAATTCAGGGCCAAACACAAATTTTGACCCCCAATCCCCAAATTTTGCATGAAAATCCAAAAAATCAATGTCCTATATGGTCCTCCATACTTTTGTCCACTGCGCATACGCAGTGTCAAAGAAGTACCAAAATTGGCGCCAAATCTTCATTCTTACAACCAGAGCCTGGTAAATGTTATATAATCAGCGGGGAGGTATGAGTTCCCAATTCATGGAAGGGCCATCCCCATCTGGGTCATTGGTAAGTATAAAAAATATATAAATTACTATAAATTTTTCATATTTTTATACTGTACCAATGACCCAGACTTTGCTGAATAGAAAAAAGGCTGGAGGGCCTAGGACATAAAGGAAAATCCAATAGGCTCAATTACATATAAACAGAATTATCCCCTCAAGGAGAAAAGGAGAAACAGGATTTACATATATCTTTCTTGTATATACAAAAAAAGAAAGACATATTACCAATCCGTAATTGAGCACAATAACATCAATGATCTCTATTAACATCCAGTATAACCCATTATACTAATTTTTTTAAAGGAAAGCCAATAAATAAAAATAGTCCAGAGAATGAGACTCTTTATACTCATTTAAAAGTGTCTGAGGATTGTATATTAATGCTCGTATGACATGTGACATATACAAATGCTTCACACTGAGCTACACTTTAAAAATATTACATAAATGAGATAGACTTTAGCTTTACACGTTAAAACCGACTCGGAATTACTGACTCCAGAGGAGGTATTCCTTGCTTTTCACTATAAAGCAGGTGATATAAGGGAACACCATTCCTCCTCCCCCCCCCCCCCTCTTCCCCTTGCTTGCTCTGGGTCAATCACCCCAGAACGAAAAGGGAAGCAGGACAGAGTCATTACTGGAACAGAAAGCCTGCATAACTATAGTTGCAACTGTTTGGTGGACGACATTCTGAGCAACAGATAACGGGCCTAAACAATGAAGGTCGCCAGAAATAGACTCAATATTTCTAAGGTAAAAATTCGTAAGCGTGGAAGGCTGAGACCAGTATGCAGCCTTCATCAAATTGGTAATAGCAATACTATTAGCATAAGCCCAAGATGTAGACAGCACTCTAACTTCATGTGCTGAAATCTTAAGCACAGACTGCTGAGAAGATGATAATTTTTCATAAGCAGTACGAATAGTCAATTGAATCCACCTGGAAATAGAATGGACTGAGATGTCCCTTCTATTAGGCAGCAGAGACAGAAAGAAACATTTTCGTCCCTTTCTGATAAACTCAGATCTACGTTTGTAAATACGCATAGCTCTAACTGGACATAGCAAAGGCCTATGGCCGTCTGAGGATGGAAGAGCCTTAATAACAATAGGCTCAGGGTACTTATTAGGAGCCTGATTTTTAGCCAAAAATCCAACATTAGTAGTCAAAGTAATAGTATTACCAACACTACAATAGTGAGAATCATCAACAGACAGAGCATGAAGCTCACTAACTCTTCTAGCAGAAGAGAAGGCTAAGAGAAAAGCTGTCTTATAAGATAAGTATTTTAAGTATATAAGTATTTAAGTATAAGTCTACTGTATCCAGCTGTTCAAATGACGCTTCTTTTAGCTTCAGAAGAACCAAAGCTAAATTCCACTTAGGAATTAACCTAAGGGTTCTAGGTCTATTTATCTAAAAGTTTTTAACTAACTTAGATAAAGAGACATTAGATCCAATTTGTAAGCTATCATGATGAGCATAAGTATCCGATAGCATAGACCTATAACCCTTAATAGTAATTGGCTGCAGTTTGATCTCGTCAAACAAGTAGACCAAAAAATTAGCAATGTCTGGAATGGAGGGATCATAGATATCAATAGAATGATCCCTACACCAACAAGAGAAAACCTCCCACTTAGCATCATCATTTAGCGAAGAGGAGGTCCTCCTACAGTTAGAAATTGCGTCCCCTGTTCATCCTGTAAATTGTTTGCTGTGCAAGAAGGACCGCATAATGGAAATATGTGAAGGTTGAGACCTTGCGGGTTGTGATGCAGTGTGCGCGATTTCCCCTGCGAAAGAAGGTCCTCCCATGGAGGAAGCTTCTGAGGAATGTCCTATAACAGACACCTGAGTAGATTTATCCATGGTCTCTGGGGTGACAGAGATGCAACCAACAGAATCTTACAGTGAGATTGTGTGATTTTAAGCAATATCTGTTCTCAACGGAGATGGAGGATATGCGTATCCTATCATTCTGTCCCAAGAGATTGAGAGAGCATCTACTGCGAACGCTCAAGGGTCTGGGCATGGCGACACACACGTCTGCAACTGATTGCTGAGATGCGTCACAAACAAGTCTATCATCGGACGATCCCATTGGTAGCAGATCTGATTGAATACTCGTTTGTTGAGAGTCCATTCTGACGGCAACATACGACCTTTCTGAGAAAGGGAGTCCGCTAGAACGTTCAGACCACCTGGAATATGACGGACCGACAGAAGAACCTGATGCTCTAGGACAAACAGAAGGATTCTTTCCATTAAGTTGAACAACGGAATGGAATGAGTGCCTCCCTGGTTCCAAATATACGCTACTACTGTCGAATTGTCGGACAGAATTTGAACATGTGAATTCTGAATAATGTTCATCCAATGCTGTAGTGCAAGCCAAATTGACATCATCTCTTTGATGTTTATGTGCTTGTTCAGGAATTGCGGATCCCAAAGACCCTGGCACCTCGAATCTGTTAGGCTCAAAGTCGCGCCCCAACCTGTTTGACTCGCATCCGTCATAATCGTAAAAGTCGGATCCGGCAGTTGCAGTGGAACTCCCTGAGTTAACCACTGAATATCTGCCCAAGTCTGAATCTCTTGTTTTACTTGGTTCGATAAGGTGATGTTCGTTTTGAGCGAATGAATCTTCACACTCAAATTCTGAGTAAAAAATATGTGGAGTGGACGAGTGCGTAGGCATCCCATCGGAATAAGGTCTGTGGCAGCTCCGCACAAACCTATCAGTCGCATGAATTCTCTCGCTGTTACGACATCTGAGTGTAGACAAAAGTGAGCGTAACAACCGACTAATTTCGCTCTGGGTAACGGTAGACGAACCAGATTGTTGTGCGTCTCTAAGCTCATTCCCAAGTGAATGAACGACTTGGAGATCCGACTTCTTTTCATTTACTATGAAACCGAGACGTTGGAGCAGTTGAAGCAGACTCTGAACATCATTCTGAAGTATTAATCTGTCGCCGTACCTCTGAAGAATGTCGTCCAAGTAGGCCGACATTACCACAGGCGAATGAGCTCGGACATGAGTCATTACCGAGTTCAATATTCGAGTGAAGGCCCAGGGCGCTAGATTCAGTACGAAGCACATTGCTCGGAACTGATAAACGACTCCTAGGACAACGAAGCAAAGGTACTTTCTGAACGCCAGATGTACCATGACATGAAAGTACGCATCCTTGAGATCTATGCTTGCAGCATAATCGTTCACTCGAATGCTCGCTCTCACCGATCGAATTGTCTCCATATAAAATTTTGGAGCCACAATCAGCCTGTTTATCCAGCTTAGATCTATAACTGGATGGAACGAGTCGTCTGGTTTTGGTACCAGGAACAGGTGACTGTAAAAACCTGGAGATTCCTGGTTTTCTACGACCTCTATTGCATTCTTCTCCAAAAGAGATTGCACCTCTGATAGAAGCGAATCTCTCTTCTGAAGGTTTGACGTAAGCTGAGTCCATCGTGGACTTCGTGTTAACGGAGGTTTTTCTCTGAAGGACAGTTTTAGACCTTCCGAAATAACCTCCTGAACCCATCGGTCGTCTGTAATTGACAACCAATTGGTTAAGAATCTTGACAGCCTTCCACCCACTGGAGTGCAATAGAGATTCTGACCTTCACCTCCTGGACCTGCAAGGCTTGTGGGAGGAGAAACTACATGCTCCCCGACCCACGCCTCGACCAGTCGACCAGATGTCTTGGCCAGCATTACGTCCCCTACCTGAGTGGCTACTCTGATGGTCTCTGGAGTAAGACGTAGAGGCTTTCTTAGATCCTCCATAGGAACTTCCCTTGGACGTACTCGCCCCAGAAGTCCCTGACTTACTCCTCTCTGCTGAGTCCGTTTTTTTCGAAACGGACTTAAAGAGCAGAGAGTCCGAAGCTTTCTTGGTAATCTGATCGTAGATTAGTGAAAGCTTACCATCGAAGAGAAGCTCTCCTGAAACCGGAGTGACTCGAACCTTGAATCCACCCTCGTGGATGAAGCCAGGGCAGCATCACGTCTGACTAACTCCAAATTTGCCACTGAAAGGGTGGAGTTATACATGGAATATGCGATTGCCCTTGAAAGAACTCTCAAGGAAGTTTGAACATCCTGGAATTCTTTACCATCAAGAAGTTGTGATAACGCTCTGGTAAGGTGATCTGCGTAAGATAAGGCATCTAAACTGGCTCTGTTAGATAAGATTGTCGTCTCCAACGTACTGGAGAGAATCGACCTAGACGCCGGCAATGACAACTCCAAATCTTCTGCCTGGTCGCGTCTAAACGCAGAGGAACTCTCGGAACGCTCTGTCCTGCCATTTCAAATTTATTTCTACTGTTGATGAACGGCAGATGTAGAGCATGAGACGATAAGAAACTGGATCTGCCAGTCTTAGAGACTAGCCTAAAAGTTAAAAAATTTATAGTAATTTATATATTTTTTATACTTACCAATGACCCAGACATAGCTGGTGCTAACTCTTAAAATATAGGGCCAAACACAAATTTTGCCCCCCAATCCCCAAAATTTGCATCTAAAACTAAAGAAAACATGTCCTGAAAGGCCCTCCACACCTCGCCCCCACTGCGCATGCGCAGTGTCAAGGACGTTCCGAAATTGGCGCCATTTATCATTCTAATAACCAGTGCCTGGTAAGCGCTATGTACTCAGCGGGGAGGCAAGAGTTCCCAACTCCTGGGAGGGCCATCCCCGTCTGGGTCATTGGTAAGTATAAAAAATATATAAATTACTATAAATTTTTTAACATTTTTATACTGTACCAATGACCCAGACATAGCTGAATAGTAAAAAGGCTGGAGGGCCAAGGACATAGAGCAAAAAGGAATACGCTCAATAAAATAAAATAGAGTCATCCCCTGTAGGGAAAAGAAGTAATAGGCCTTACATGTATCTTTCTTATTTATGATAAATTAGAAAGATACAACACCTTCCAAAAATTGAGCTTCATACATCCATGTACTCTATTAATATCCAATAATCCTTATACTAATAATTTTTAAAGTAAGCCAATAATAAAGTAAGTCTAGAGAATAGAGACTCTTATACTCCTAAAAGTGTGTGAGAATTGCATAATCATGTCCGTTGACATATGCAATATTCAAAAGCTATACTTTAAAAACTAAGACTTGAATGAATTTTATAAACTTAAACTTCTCACTAAACAACCATCCCAATAACAGCTCAGAATTACTAACTCCGGAGGAGGTATCCCCTTGTTTTCATAGTAAAAACCGGTGACCCAAGGGAACACCCTCCCCCCCCCCTTTTTCTTGCCCTGGGTCAAATAGCCCAGAGCGAAGAGGGCAGCCGAACGGAGACACTGCCGAAACAGACAGCCTACCTAGCTATAGTAGCAACTGTTAAGTGAATGACATTCTGAGCAGTAGATAATAGACCTAACAATAGAGGCCTCCAGAAATGGACTCGATATTTCTGAGATAAAATTCATGAATGGATGGCTGAGCGCAATGAGCAGCCTTCAAAAATCTATAATAGCAACACTATTAATGTAAGCCCAAGAAGTAGAAGAACTCTTACTTCAAGAGCCGAAATCTTAAGCACAACTGCTAAGCCAATGATATACCATAAGCAGTACGCTAGTTAATAGAATCGATTAACAATAAAATGGAGCGTAACGTCCTTCTACTAGACATCAAAGACAGAAGAAGCTTACGCCCTTGTAATAAACAGATATCTGTTTATAAATACATAAACTGTATCCGGAAAGAGTAAAGGCCTATGCCCATACGAAGACGGAAGGACCTTAAAATAATAGGTTCCGGATAATAAGGAGCCTAACTCTTATGCAACAATCCAACCTAAATAGTAACGGAAGTATTGATTCCGAAACTATGAAAGTGAAAATCATCCATCGATAGTGCATGAAACTCACTGACTCTACAGTAAAAGAGAAACCAACAGAATTACTGTCTAAAAGGTCAGAATTTGAAAACTACTGTTTCCAGAGGCTCAAATGATTACTTAGCTAAATAAGAACCGAAGTTAAAATCCGTATAGGAATTTAATCTAAAGATTCTAAGTCTATTTATCAAAAAGTTACTAACTGACTTAGATAAAGAGACAAAAGACTCAATTGTAAACTATCGTAGAGTGCATAGGTATGAGGTAACATAAACCTATAACCTAAATAACAACAGGCTGCAGTAGATCTTGTGAAACAAGTATACTAAAAACTAGCAATGCGTAGTATGGAGGGATCAACCATATGAACATAATGATCCCTACACCACGACGGAAGAGCCTCCACTTTAGTCGCATAGAATAGCGAAGAAGAGGATCTCCTATAGTAAGAAATCGCGTCCAAAGCTCGTCCAGTACAGTGCTTACAATGCAATACGGACCACACAACGGAATACATGAAGGTTGCGACCTTGCTGGTTGTGATAAAGATGACACGATTTACCCAGTGAAAAAAGATCCTCACATAGAGGAAGATTTCACGTTAAGATCCACAGTAGACAAGAGAGTAAATTACTCATGATCTCTGTGAAGATAGAGATGCTATCAACAGAAATGTATTGTGGTTGTTTATCTTAGCAATACCTGCTAAAACAACAGCGCCGGAGGATACGCGTATCCTATCATTGCGTCCTATAGATCAATAGAGCGTTAACAGTATTAGCTCAGAGATCTGGACAAGCCAACACATACGTCTGCAATTGATTAGCAAGCTGTGTCATAATAAAACATCATTGGGCGCTCCCATAGATAGCAAATCTGATTAAATACTTGTTTGTTGAGAGTCCATTCTGACAGCAACAAGCGACCCGTAAGAGAACGGGAGTGCGATAAAACAATCAGACGACCCCGAATATGACGGACCAAAACTGAACTTGGTGTACAATAACCAACAGACGGATTCTTTCCATTAAATTGAATAACGGAAACGAAAGAGTGCCTCCCTGGTTCCGGAGATACGCCACTACTGTCGAATTAAAGGACAGAAATTTGGGCATGCATTTCTGAATAATGTTCATGCAATGACATAAAGCAAGCCTAAAAAACATTATTCCGCGGAAGTTAAACTGATAGCTAAAAGACTGCGGAACCCAAAGACCCTGGCACTTCGAATCCGTAGGGATCAGTATATATCCCAATCTGTTTGACTGGCAACCGTCATAACAGCCACACTAGGGTCCGGCAACTGCGGCGGCACTCTCTGAGTCAACCACCGAATGTTTGCCCCAGTCTGAATCTCTTGTAACACTAGATAGACAAGAGAATGTATAAACCAAGCAATTCATGGATTGCCGGAAAGTTGCCGTCGAAGAGAAGCTCCTCCGAGAACGAAGCGACTCTGAGAGAGTTCTTAACCTACTATCCACGCGTGGATGTAGCTAGGGCTGCATCACGTCTAACCAACTCCAATCAGCCACTGAAGGGCGGAGTTATACGTGAACAAAATACTGCCCTCAAAAGAAATTACATTGAGAATAATATCCCGTAAATCTTTTCTTGAAGACGTAATGATAACGCCTCAGTAAGGCGGATTACGTATAATAAAGCGTCTAAGTTAAGTCTACTATACATAATGTCGTTCCCAATATTGAAATTGGAAAAGACATAAACGGCGAAAAAGAATATACGCAGTCTTTAATCACACCGTCTAGACGCATATGAACTCTCAGTATGCCCTGCTCTGCCAAAATAAACTATATGTAAAAAAGATAAAATGGCAGAAATGAGCCACGCGGACAAGAAACTAAACTATCATGCTTAGTAGCAGGCTTGTATATATATATATAATATATAGCGTCGAAAAATAAAACACATGTTGTAATGACAATATTGGACTGCGTCGGTAAGTCAGGGACAAAGTCCCTGTACCGATCGAAAAATCCGAGTCCAATGACGCTATAAGTCTCTTATCCAAGATCGCAGCAATGAAGTCCGAAAAATAATCACTGGAAGAAATGCCAGAAGATATGAAAGGCATCTTCCGATACTACTAAAGGGAAAACTCGAAATCTATCGAATCCCTTTCGCCATCCTGTCGGACCCTATAAAGCGTTCGGTCGTCCGTAGCTTGATGCAACCGCGGACCGCACCGACCCAGCGCCGTCGGATAATTCCTGATTCGACCGAGAAACCGTCAATTGCTGGGATGCTGCGAAACAACTGTGCTAACTCGGATAGCACGTCCGTCACCGAGGCCTGAGGAGCAGCGGTCTTACGATGCATTGCCGCAGGAAGCTCCGAGATCGTTACCCCGTGCATACTTCCAATATGCGAGCGAACGGAGTGTATAGGCCTCGTGTCCCTTGGCTACCGGATGGCGCGACCTATTCGCTGTGGAATCACTGAATGCCGAAACTGATCGGATACTCGAGGTCACGTAGCCAATGTGCGGTCGTGTGCCCTGCTGTGAGGATGAGGAAGCATTAAAGACAGTCTCTCGGACTGTCAATATAACGGAGCGTCCCGAGCAACGGACATATGCTCCGAATGTAAAATATCTGAACCACAACATGCGGTCCCCTATGTTGTTGGCTTCCTCCGATCTGTCCTCAATCTGCCGTCACTGGGTGAGTACTAAAGTAATTAAAGTGCTCGCATCACCCAAATCTCCTTCCTAGACCGCAACGGACGAACCCGGCAGCCGAACCATTCGATGAATGTATGCTACACCGGGTGAGCTAGCGAATGTCATTCTGTAAGCGATAGACATATTCCATGAGCACTTATTGCCGCTAACTCTTCATTAACTATGACGACAGAGGCACACTTTTGAAAGACATCTCCATAACTCTTCGAACAAGAAACCAGAAATGCTTGGATAGCAAGCATAAAATAATAATATATATAGCGTCGTTCAATAATTCGAAAGTTTGTGTGACATTATTGGACTATGTCGGAACTGAGGGACGATGTCCCTGAACCGAACCAAAAATTTCTAAGTCCACCGACGCTATCAGTTTCTTATCCGGCATCGCAGCATATGTTGTTCCGAAAGGGAAAGCTTGAAATCCACCGAATCCCTTTCGGTATCCCGTCGGACCGGATGAAACTTTCGGACGTCCGTACCCGCTTCCGCGGAGCGTCCCGACCCAGCATCGTCGGATAAAATATATGCGACAGATTCAGTTGATGCTGGGATGCTGCGATAAACTGTGCTATTAAGGAAAGCACGTCCGTTCCCGAGGCCTGTGCAGTAGCGGACTTACGATGCATTGCCGCTGTAAGATCCGTGTACGTTGACTCCCGCACACTTCCTATGCGAACGTCCGGAGTCTGCAGGCCTCGAGTCCCCGGCTACCGACCCAGCGCTGTCGGATAATTCTCGATCCGACACCGTTTCTGTCGGCTGCTGGGATGCTGCGATAAGCTGTGCTATGTGCACAAGAATGTCCGGCGTCGAGACCTGCGGAGGCGCAGTCTATCGGTGCTTCGCCGAGGGCAGCTCCGCATCAGATGGCTCCCGCATACTTCCTATGCGAACGTCCGGAGTCCATCGGTCTCGAATCCCTGGCTGCCGGATGGTGTGACCTGGTCGCCGAAGAATCCTTGATCGGCGAAGCTGGTAATATATCGGCGGTCACGCAGCCAAGGTGCGGTCGTGTGCGCTGATGAGAAGAGGAAGCCTTAGCAGTCTCAGCGGACTGCCTATACAACGGAGCGTCCCGAGCGACGGACGTATGCTCCGCTAACGACACATTTGTACCACAACATCTGGGGCCAGATGTTGTTGAACGAGAGAGGGGCCTCTCTCGCTTGCCGTCCGGATGGACCGGAACGAGCTATGAACCGGACTAAAAGGCTTCCTCCGTTCTCCCTCCGATCCGCCGTCACTGGGTGTGCATTAAGATAATTTTATAGTGCTCGCATCACCCCAAAATTCCTTCTAGACCGCAACGGACGAACCCGGCTGCCGAACCATTCGGTGAATGGACGCTACACCGGGCGAGCTAGCGGACGTCAAAGGCCGTCGAACCTACTAGGGTCCTCTTAGGCAATTGGCGTATTACATGAGCACTTTTCCGCTAGCCCTTCATTAATTGTGACGACGGAGGCACACTGTTGGAAGACATCACAGATACATCACCCTAATCTTGATCGTCTGAAATAGAAATTGATAAAGTAGAGTGACCCTGCGGGGAAAGGACCGGAGTGTCCAAATCCCCAACAACATACCGTGACATACGCTTCCCATATTGTCATCGAAATCATACGATACAGAACAGGAGTTAATGCGAGTACACTGACCACATATAGAATGATAATAAGGTCAGAGGAAGACTTCCTCCTAAAACAATTGATCAATATCCTTTCAATGAGAAAAGAAAACAAGTCCTGGTACTCGCACTAACCCCTGGCAATCAAATACATAATAATAATATGATCCATTAATATAGAAAAAATAATTGAAATCAAAATATTTTGAAAAAATATTTTTTCAGAACAGCCCAAGTTTCTGAAAAGTAACGTTGAGCCCCAATGGATCCCAAGCCTAAGTGTGGACAAAAATTTTAAAAATATTTTAAACAATTTATTCAACACTTACGAACAATAATAATGTATCTAGATATGATTAAAATAACATAAAGATATTATTATTTAGAAATCCCCCCCTCACACAGAGGGCTGTTGTAAATGTAAACAATGAGTGTAAAAACACTAAAATAAGACTCCAGGCACCCAGGCCCGAAATCAGTTACCAAAAATACACCATCTGATGCAAAACAGAGACTTCCAGGGAAGAAACTGCAGAACATCAGATGGTAGATGCAGAACACAACGCCTAACCACCCGTAGGTGAAGACGTAAACATGGGGAAAGAACAGAATTCATTCTGTTATTAAGCTAAAACTCCCAAGAAATTTTAGTAATAATAATTACAGAAACTATGCCAAAAGCATGGGAGAATAGCAAGGGGGAACTTAAAGGACAGGGAGAGAGGAAAAACACTTGAAAAAACAGTGTAACTAAATAATCAGAATGACAACAAAATGGCTGCTGCCTTGAAAATAGGTAACTTAACATAATTTCATTAAAAAATTTTAAGTTACAGCCCTGATAATATTCTGTCACACATTCTTTTCCTCTCCTCCTTTTCTATCCTCCTTAGAATCACCATTTCACTAATATTTATGTGTCTGGCATCATTTAAACTGAGATTTAAAAGCACAAAGATCAGTCAGATGTTAACTGATGAAGGGCCAAACTTAGAATGATAAATGGCGCCAATTTCGGAACGTCCTTGACACTGCGCATGCGCAGTGGGGGCGAGGTGTGGAGGGCCTTTCAGGACATGTTTTCTTTAGTTTTAGATGCAAATTTTGGGGATTGGGGGGCAAAATTTGTGTTTGGCCCTATATTTTAAGAGTTAGCACCAGCTATGTCTGGGTCATTGGTACAGTATAAAAATATAGCGTCATTCAGCAATTCAAACGTCCGTCAGACATTTCTGGACTGGGCCGGAAACTCAGGCGCGACGTCCTTAGCCTGGCCGAAAAAGTCTGTGTCCAGTGACGCTATCAGTCTCTTATCTGGTATGGCAGCTCTCTGGTCCGGAGGAACAACTTCTGGAAGGTGTTGCCGGATGAAATCTACGGCCACCTTATGTTGTTCCTAAAGGGAAAAATCCAGCTCCGCTGATTCCCTTTCAGCATCCGACTGGACCAAATGTGAATCTCGGTCGTCCCTATCTGACACTGCAGGGGAGCGTACCGACCCAGCTTCCTCAGACAGTTCCTGATCTGAAAGAGTTTCCGAAGGTTGCTGGGATGCTGCGATGAGTTGTGCTATCTGTGATAGCAAGTCCGTCACGAAGGCCTGTGGAGCTGCAGTCTTACGTTGTTTAGCCGCTGGAAGCTCCTGGGATGGTTCCTCTTGCATAATTCTTCTATGCCTTGTGTCCTTAGCTACCGGATGGCGTGACCTGGTTGACGTGGAATACTTGGTCGGCGAAGCAGGCTGGATATCCGAGGTCACGTAGCCAAGGTGCGGTTGTGTGTGCTGGCGTGTGGAAGAGGAAGCCAATAGACTAGCTGCGCCCGGCTGTCTATGCGACGGAGCGTCCCGAGCAGGAGAAGTGGACGTATGCTCCGAGTGACGAACATTATGTGCGACAACATCTGTCCCCAGATGTTGTTGTAAGAGAGAGGGGCCTCTCTCGCTCGCGGTCTGGGTAGACCTGAACGAGCTAGCTACCGGACCGACTGGCTTCCTCTGTTCCATCCTCCGATACGTCGTCGCCGGGTGTGCGTGATCTGAGATTATAGTGCTCTCAACACCCCTTCTCCTCTCCTGGACCACAACAGACGAACCCGGCATCACATCACCCGATCTATGAGTGATAGCTTCACCAGGCGAGCTAGCTGGCGACAAGGTCGTCAATCCTATTAAGGATCTAGGCACTTGTCGAATTTCCTTGAGCACTTTTACCGCTAGCTCTACATTTGATTGCGACGATGCAGCACACTTCCTGAAGACATCACGGAAAAATCACCCCGTTCTTGTTCCTCTGAAAAAAGAGACTGAAAAACTAGAGTGACCCTGTGGCGAGATGACCAGCATGGACCTCTCACCACTAACAATATACCATGACACATGTCTCCAACGTTTGTCATCCCAACTGGCACACACTGAGCAAGAATTAGTGCGAGTACATTGACTACAGCAAATACAATGAGCATGAGAATCAGAGGAAGAATTCCTTGATTTACAATTTGAACAATATTCTTTCATATTTAAAAAAAAATATTAACAGCTGTAGTACTCGCACTAATCCTTGAAAATACAAAGATACATAATAATAATATAATCCATTACAAAAATTTCGAAAAATAATTCAAAAGAAAAAAATTTTCGAAAAAATTTGGACATGAGCCCAAGTTCCCAAAGGAAACGATGAGCCCAACTGGATCCCCAAAAAGCCTAAGTGTGGACAAAAATTTTAAAACGTATCTAAAAATTAACGTTACACTTACGGACAATATTAATGTATCTGGCAATAAGCTGATCCCTACAGAAGACTAGGAATCACTGTCAGAAGTAACCGTTGCCAACGTAAACAAAAGTCAATAAAAACCAGAAACAAGACTCCAGGCACTGAAAAACATGGCCCGAAATCAGTAACCAATTGAAAACACTATCCGATGTAAAACAGAATCTTCCACAGAAGAAGCTGCAGTATATCAGATGGTAGATGCATGACCAAAATGCCTAAACACCCCTAGGGTGAGGACGTAAACCATGTGGATAACAGAATAAACATTCTGTAACTATGCTAAAACTCCCAAGAAATTTCAATAAAAAAAATTTCAAAAATTATACCAAAAGTATGGGAGATTAGCAACGGGGGTATCAAGGAAAGGGAGAGAGGAAACACTGAACAAACAGTGGAGATTTCATGGCAAGAATGAAAATATCAGTCCCATGCCCCGAAATTAGGAAACATGAAATAATTTTACATAAAAATTATAAGTTACAGCCCTGAACACATCCTTCCACTGTTTCTTCCTCTCATCCTCTTATTTCATCCTTGGATTCACCATTTCCTTCATGACTTTGTGTCTGGCATCATTTTAACTGAGATTATAAGCACAGATATTAGTGAGATATTACTGATTGAAGGGCCAAACAAAGAATGAAGACTTGGCACCAATTCCGGTACTTCCTTGACACTGTGCATGTGCAGTGGACAGAAGTATGGAGGACCATATAGGACATTTATTTTTTGGATTTTGATGCAAATTTGGGGGATGGGGGGGGGGGGGGGAGGCAAAATTTGTGTTTGGCCCTGAATTTTTAAGAGTTAGCACCAGCTAAGTCTGGGTCATTGGTACAGTATAAAAATATGGTTAAAGTTATTTTTCAGGCAATCTTCTGATCAGGTTTTTAAGCAAGGGAATGATAAATTGACCCCTATATGTTTACAGCATTAGTGCAAAGACTATGAAGAGCAAGCTGGAGCAATGAAGGCTTCTTGTCAAATTTCTTTCAATGATGATAGGTGATGTTGTACCACTGTTCTGTGCAGAGCTGTGGGATAAAATTATTACATTACAGGTTCTCACAACCGATATATTTACTTTTGTGTTGTTTGCTCATGTTGTCAAATTTTTCATCAAGCTAAATTGAAACAAACTGTGTCAAAAGAGTTGACTGGTAGAGTGCTGGAAGCTCATATTCAGCCTATTTAGGCTTTATTCTGAAGTGCAGGTTCTGCAGGCTTCAAATTCAGTGGCTATGCGAACATGTGAACATGTGAACAAATTTTGATGGCAAAAAATAATTTAGCACTCTACCAGTTAAGAGTGATATCCAAGGACACAACATAAGTGCCTCTGGCTTGATTTATATTCATTACCTCTTGAGCAGAAGTCTGACTAATGGGTCACCGACTTCCTCTTCAGTGGCTGCTCTTTGTCCTTTGTATCAAAACTGATATAACTGAACATGACTATGCAGAACAGGAAAATATATTTTTTTCTCATTTATTTACATATTTCTTTATTTACTTTACTTTCTACATCTATATCTGTACTGTCACTGCCATAATAAAACCTTTTCTTTATACAGCGTCCAGACATAGGTTGTTAGGTCCTGGAGATATCTTCAGTGTGCTTGATTACAGAACTACAGAAAACATGACAACAGTTTGATTAGATCAATATGAACTGCCATTTTCCAAGCATTCTTTGGTTTGTTCTATAACTTGTAAATAAATGAGAGATGTGTGTATTGACTGTAAACGGAAATCTGATTGGTCAAGAGATAAACAATATAAACCAGTATTGTATGGAAAATGTTCAAACCTACGATATATCTGCTCACCCACACAAAAATTTTCCATATCATGCATTTGTCTCATACCGGACTTTCATATCGTGTGTTGACGTCATGATGTGGAAGTAAATATTGTGGCAGATGAGTCAAACTGTCATTAGTGTAAAACTAAAAGTGAAAAGTTTGCCTGGGTGTAATAATAGTAGGAGTATGCCATTATTCAAGAACTGCTGCATTAAGAGTGTTAATGTGTATCTTGCAGGCACAAAGAAAGGAGAGGAGTGATTAAAACTTCAGACTGTTCTAAGCTTGTTCCATGTTAATTTATTACAATACATTAAATAGATTTTAGTTTATACCATGCTTCCCTACCAAACAAATGGGACCCAGAGTATGTGCAAACATTGACAGTCTAAGTTGTTAATAGATAAAATCATCACCCCATGTCTGTTCACATATTACAGGTTTTTACCTACCTTCAGCCAGCCGTATCCCATTCGGCCAATACGGCAGGCTTCAGGTAGGTAAAAACCTGTACTATGTTAACAGACACAGTGTAACTTAGAGTCTCACTCGGACACATTTCTTGGGTGGTGCGGGTTAGAGTGAGGGTGTGAAAATGGTATTTTCTTTTGAATATCATATATTGTTTATGTTTACTGCTGATAACACTGGATGATGTAGAATATTTTACATTACTTTTTGCATCATAGTTAGCAACAAAACAGAGATATGAATAAGGCCCAAATATTGGCTTCCAGAACTCTCCCAGTTAAAAGTATCAAAACTTCATTTTTGGAAATTATTAATGAACTCTGATGTTGTGAGATAGCTGGATGTTTAGCACTTAAAAAAATTTGAATCTCATTTATCCTATGAAAAGAACTGAATAATCAATGTCAGCTGTGATAAATCAGACCTTTGATTGCTTCTGTCCCTATAAATGATACATTAAAGTGAGGTAGGTAATGCAGGAAGGTAGGGAGGCCTGCCTGTTTACTTGTAATCTTTCTCTGGCAAGTGACATCAGGACATTAGCCATCCTTTAGTTTATCATACTTAACCCTTTGAACCTCAAAGCCTACTTTTGTGGTCCAGGATCTTGATATGACCTGAATCATAAAGTAGATTGTTGCTCAGTGAATTTGAGAAGTAGACCAATCAATATTTTCAACGTGCAGTCCAAAGGCTGCACATTGAAAATATTAATTGGGTTACCCCCAAATAATGAATATGGATTATTCCAACTACTGTCATTGAACTGACCCGGTAGATACCACCAGGGTTTAAAGAGTTAAGCATGTAAAAAGCCAGTCATAGCATTATTGAGATATCACATCACTACACTGCATTAGGCATCTCATCTTTTGAAAATTCGGGCAATTGTTGATAATTTAAATATGAAGGGATAACTCAAAATCTCACAACACCATACAAGGATTACGCATTGCTGATGTGGGGTTTTTTCACACCTGTAAGGCTGCCATAAGAAAATCAAATCCATTGATCTTTGTTCAAGTTATCATGCTAACGAGCTGAAAACAGGCAAAAATTGACTAATTGAGGACCATAAATCTGCTCAGTATGACCAAACTGTGCTGGTTTTCGAACTTGTTCAAGATATTATTAAGAAAGTCTCACATACCAACTATTGACTGAATCCATTGACATTTGTTCAATTTATTGCACTAACAAGCCGAAGACAGGCAAAAATGAACTAATTAAGGGCTATAACTTCAAACTGAGCAAGACATTGTTAAGAAAATCTCACATACCAAATATTGACCAAATCAAACTAACAAGCTGAAAACAGGCAAAAGTTAACTGCTGTAACTTCACTCAATGTCCGAACCATACCAGTTCCAGAACCCATTAAAGACATTAAGAAAGTCTTGCATACCAAATATTTACCAAATCCAGTGATATTTGTTCAAGTTATTGCATTAACAAGAAAGTCAGTCCCACCTGCTCGTCCATCCCCCCCGCCCACCTCTGCTTTGACTTCATCAAACTATAGGTCAAGTTTTTTTTTTTAAAATTGACCAAAAAGTGAAGCAAGTGGCCAAAATTGGTGAGTTCTGTGGGCTTCAATCTATGTTTCATGAGATTATTATTATGAGTTATGATGTCGTGTTATTATCACATCACTACAAAATCCAACTAGTTTTAGTGTACTCAATTCTTGGAATCCTTGCACAACCACAACTTGAGAGGTCTTATTTAAAATGATAATTTGAAATGTACAGAAAAATGAAGAATGCTACACATAATGAGAAAGTGGATCAATATGAATATGGATGAACTGGAAGTGAAAAAATTTATAGTAATTTATATATTTTTTATACTTACCAATGACCCAGACTTAGCTGGTGCTAACTCTAAATTATTCAGGGCCAAACACAAATTTTGCTCCCCCACCCCCTCAATCCCCAAAATTTGCATCCAAATAAAAAAATCCAATGTCCTATATGGTCCTCCATACTTTTGTCAACTGTGCATGCCCAGTGTCAAGAAAGTACCGAAATTGGCGCCAAATCCTCATTCTTACAATCAGTGCCTGGTAAATGTTATATGATCAGCGGGGAGGTATAAGTTCCCAACTCATGGGAGGGCCATCCCCGTCTGGGTCATTGGTAAGTATAAACTAGAGAGGGTATCAGTACCCCATGGCTCACCAACAGGTGGACAATGTAAAGGGGTGGCTGGAGTAAAAAAAAAAGTTCAAAACCTGCACACAAAAGTCCAAAATTAAAGAAAATAAGCAGCTAAAGGGTTAAATAATATAATAATAACCACTAAGAAGCAAGCTAACATAAAATAGGAACCATGGCAATATGCTACAAGGTAAGTCTCCACTTTGAAGAAAAGAAAGACAAACCTCAAAACCTGCACATAAAAGTAAAAAAAAGTATCACATTTGTTTCAAGGGGTTAAAGTTGAGAAAACTTAAAAAATTTATATTAATTTACATATTTTTTATACTTACCAATGACCCAGACATAGCTGGTGCTAACTCTTAAAAATATAGGGCCAAACACAAATTTTGCCCCCCAATCCCCAAAATTTGCATCTAAAACCAAAGAAAACATGTCCTGAATGGCCCTCCATACTTCACCTCTACTGCGCATGCGCAGTGTCAAGGACGTCCCGAAATTGGCGCCATTAATCATTCTTACCAACAGTGCCTGGTAAGCGCTATGTCCTCAGCGGGGAGGTATGAGTTCCCAACTCCTGGGAGGGCCATCCCCGTCTGGGTCATTGGTAAGTATAAAAAATATATAAATTACTATAAATTTTTTAAGATTTTTATACTGTACCAATGACCCAGACATGGCTGAATAGTAAAAAGGCTGGAGGGCCCAGGACATAGAGGAAAATCCAATAAGCTCAACTATATAAAATAGAGTCATCTCCTGGAGGAGAAAAGGAGAAATAGGCTTCACGTGTATCTTTCTTATTTATGACAAATTAGAAAGACACAATACCTTCTATAATTGAGCATAACATCCATGTTCTCTATTGATATGAAGTATAATTCTTATACTAATTATTTTTAAAGTAAGCCAATAAATAAAGTTAGTCCAAAGAATTGAGACTCTTTATACTCTTTTAAAGTGTCCGAGGATAGTATAATAACATCCGTTTGACACATGAAATATTCAAATGCTATACTTTAAAACTATGACATGAATGAACTTAAAAACATAACTTTCACTTAAGAAACCATCCCAGTAACAGCTCAGAATTACTAATTCCGGAGGAGGTATCCCCTTATTTTCATAATAAAACAGGTGACCCAAGAAAACACCCTCCCCCCCCCCCCCCCTTTTTCTTGCCCTGGGTCAAATAGCCCAGAGCGAAGAGGGCAGCAGGACGGAGTCACTGCTGGAACATAAAGCCTACGTAGCTATAGTTGCAATTGTTAAGTGATCGACTTTCTGAGCAGCTGATAATGGACCTAAATAATGCAGGTCTCCAGAAATGGATACAATATTTCTGAGATAAAAATTCGTGAATGTGGATGGCTGAGACCAAAATGCAGCCTACTTAATCTATAATAGCAAAACCATACGTCAGCCCAAGATGTAGAAGAGCTCTTACTTCATGAGCCGAAATCTAAAGCACAGACTGCTGAGTTAAGGATAGATTATCCTAAGCAGTACCGATAGTTAACTGAATGCATTAAGTAATAGAATGGACCGTAATGACCCTTCTATTAGGCATCAGAGCCAGAAGAAGCTTTACGTCCAACTGATAAACTGAGATCTGTTAATAAATACATAAAGGTCTATCCGGACAGAGTAAAGGCCTATGCCCGCTCGAAGACGGAAGGACCTTAAGAACAATAGGTTCCGGATATCATTAGGAGCCTGATTCTTAACCAAAAATACAACATTAGTAGTAAAGGTAATAGAGTTCCCGATACTACGAAAGTGAGAATCGTCCACCGATAGTGCATGAAGCTTACTGACTCTTCAGCAGAAGAGAAGACTAAGAGAATCGCTGCCTTAAAAGGCCAGAATTTGAAACTGCTGTCTCAAGGGGTTCAAATGGTTGCTTTAATTAATAAGAACCCAAGCTAAATTCCGAATAGGAATTAATCTAACGATTCTAGGTCTCTTATCAAAAAGTTTCAAACTAACTTAGATAAAGAGACATTAGGCTCCATTGTAAACTATCATGGTGTGCCTAGGTATCAGATAACATAGACCTATAACCTTTAAAAGTAACTGGCTGCAGATGATCTCGTTAAACAAGTATACTAGAAAGTTTGCAATGTCTGGTATGGAGGGATCAAAAATATCAACATAAAGATCCCTACACCAACGATGGAAGACCCTCCACTTTAGCCGCATAGAATAGCGAAGAGGAGGTCTTCTACAGTTAGGAATCGCGTCCACTGCTCGTCCTGTACAATGCTTGCCATACAAGAAGGACCGCACAACGGAATACGTGAAGGTTGAGACCTTGCGGGTTGTGATAGAGTTGACACGATTTCCCCAGCGAAAAAAAAAGATCCTCTCGTGGAGGAAGTTTCCGCGGTAAGTCCCACAGTAGACATCTAAGTAAATATATCCACCGTCTCTGTGGAGACAGAGATGCTACCAACAGAATTGTATTGTGAATGAATAATCCTATCAATACTTGCTGAATCAACAGCTCTGGAGGATACGCATATCCTATCATCGCGTCCTACTAGATCGATAGAGCGTTAACTACATATGCTCAGGGATCCGGACACGGTGACACATACGTCTACAATTGATTGGAGAGTTGTGTCGCAAATAAATTATCACTGGGCGCTCCCATTGATAGCAAATCTGATTGAATACTTGTTTGTTGATAGTCCATTCCGACGGCAACAAACGACCCTTACGTGAAAGGGAGTCTGCTAATACGATCCGACGACCGAGAATATGACGAACCGAAACAGAACTTGGTGTTCTATAACAAACAGAAGGATTCTTTCCGTTAAAATCAATAACAGAACCGAATGAGTGCCTCCCTGGTTCCGGATATACGCAACTACTGTTGTATTATCGGACAGGATTGAACAAGCGTTTCTGAATAAAATTCATCCAATGACGTAGTGCAAGCCAACATAATATTCTTCCTTAGAAGTAAGGAGCTTGCCTAAAAACTGCGGAACCCAAAGACCCTGGCACTTCGAATCCGTTGGGATCAAAATTGTGTCCCAACCTGTTTGACTGACATCCGTCATAATCGAAAAACTCGGATCCGGCAACTACAGTGGAACTCTCTGAGTCAACCACCGAATGTTTGCCCACATCTGAATCTCTTGTTACACTTGATAGACAAGAGAACGTGCATATCGAGCAATTCAAGATTGCTGAAAGGTTGCCGTCGAAGAGAAGCTTCTCGGAGACCGAAGTGACTCTGAGAGAGTTCTTCACCTTACTATCCACACGCGTGGATGTAGCTAGGGCTGCGTCACGTCTAACCAACTCCAGGTTGCCACTGAAGGGCGGAGTTATACGTGGAAAAACTACTGCCCCTGAAAGAAATCTCATTGAGGATCATATCCTGGAATTCTTTCTCTTGAAGACGTAATGATAAACGTCTCAGTAAGGTGGTGTACGTATGATAAAGCGTCTAAGTTAAGTCTATTATACATCATTGTCGCTTCCAACATCATGGTTGGAATTGACATAGACGGCGAAAAAGATAATTTGCAGTCTTCAGTCTCGCCGTCTTAGATGCAAAGGAACTCTCGGTAAGCCCAGTTCTGCCAATAAACAATTATTTCCTAGAATTCACGAAAGGCAGAATAGAGCATTGCGGACAAGAAACTATACTAGCATGTTGATAGCAAGCTTATATATATATAGCGTCGTTCAATAATTCGAATGTTCTAAAGACATTATTGGACTGCGTCGGCAACTCAGGGACAATGTCCCTGAACCGATCCAAAACTCCGTGTCCAATGACGCTATTAGTCTCTTATCCAGCATAGCAGCAATGTAGTCCGACGGAACAACCTCTGGAAGATAATGCCGGAAGAAATGTATGGCAGCTTCTGTTGTTCCGAAAGGGAAAGCTCGAAATCATCCGAATCCCTTTCGCCATCCTGTCAGACCCTATGAAATATTCGGTCGTCCGTACCTGATGCAACAGCGGAGCGTACCGACCCAGCGCTGTCGGATTATTCCTGATCCGACCGAGAATCTGTCGTTTGCTGGGATGCTACGATAAGCTGTGCTATTTTGGATAGCACGTCCGTCACTGAGGCCTGTGGAGAAGCGGTCTTACGATGCATTGCCGCTGGAAGCTCCGTGTTCGTTACCCCGTGCATACCTCTATTATGCGAGCGACCGGAGTGTGCAGGCCTCGTGTCCCTTGGCTAGCGGATGGCGTGACCTGTTCGCCATGGAATCACTGAGTGCCGAAGCTGGCCGGATATTCAAGGTCACGTAGCCAATGTGCGGTCGTGTGCGCTGCTGTGAGGATGAGGAAGCATTATCGACAGTCACTCGGACTGTCTATATAACGGAGCGTCCCGAGTGGCGGACATACGCTCCGAAGGTGAAATGTCTGTACCACAACATCCGGTCCCATATTTTGTTGCACGAGAGAGGGACCTCTCTTGCTCGCCGCCCGGACGGACCGGACGAGCTAGGAACCGGACTAACAGGCTTCCTCCAATCTCTCCTCTAATCCGTCGTCACTGGGTGTGTACTAAAGTCTATTATAGTGCTCGCATCACCCAAATCTCCATCCTAGACCACAACGGACGAACCCGACTGCCGAACCATTCGATGAATGGACGCTACACCGGGTGAGCTAGCGAATGTCAACTCCGTCGATCCTACTAGGGACCTCTTAGGGGATTGACATAATCCATGAGCACTAATTGCCGCTAGCTCTTCATTAACTATGATGACAGAGGCACACTTTTGAAAGACATCTCAGTAATTTTGCGAACAAGAAACCAGATATGCTTGTACATAGCAAGCATATAAAAAATATATATAGCGTCGTTCAATAAATTGAACGTATCTGGGACATTATTGGACTGTGTCGGAACTGAGGGACGATGTCCCTGAACCGAACCAAAAATTTCTAAGTCCACCGACGCTATCAGTTTCTTATCCGGTATCGCAGCATTCTGGTCCGACGAAGAACCTCTAGAAGATGAAGTCGGATGACATATACAGCAGCTTATGTTGTTCCGAAAGGGAAAGCTCGAAAACCTCCGAATCTCTTTCGGCATCCCGTCGGACCGTATGAAATTTTCGGACGTCCGCACCTGATGCTTCCGCGGAGCATCCCGACCCAGCGTCGTCGGATATTATATTATGCGACAGAGATTCTGTCGTTGCTGGGATGCTGCGATAAGTTGTGCTATTTGGAATAGCACGTCCGTCACCGAGGCCTGTGCAGAAGCGGTCTTACGATGCTTTGCCGCTGGAAGCTCCGTGTACGTTGACTCCCGCATACTTTCTTATGCGAACGTCCGGAGTCTCCAGGCCTCGTGTCCCTGGCTATCGGATGGCGTGACCTGGTCGCCGAGGATTCTCTGATTGGCGAAGTTGACTGGATATCGGAGGTCACGTAGCCAAGGTGCGGTCGTGTGCGCTGCCATGAGAATGAGGAAGCCTTATTGACAGTCTCTCCGGACTGTCTATATAACGGAGCGTCCCGAGCGGCGGACGCATGCTCCGAATGCGAGACATTTTGTACCACAACATCTGGGGCCAGATGTTGATGTACGAGAGAGGGACCTCTCTCGCTCGCAGCCCGGATGGGCTGGACGAGCTATGAACCGGACTAAAAGGCTTCCTCCGTTCTCCCCTCTAATCCGCCATCACTGGGTGTGCACATGGATATATTATAGTGCTCGCATCACCCAAAACTCCTTTCTAGACCGCAACGGACGAACCCGGCTGCCAAACCATTCGATGAATGGACGCTACACCGGGCGAGCTAGCAGACGTCAAAGGCCGCCGAACCTACTGGGGTCCTCTTAGGCAATTGACGTATTACCTGAGCACTTTTCCGCTAGCTCTACATAATTGTGACTACGGAGGCACACTTTTTGGAAGACATCACGGATACATCACCCTGATCATGATCGTCTGAAATAGAGATTGATAAAGTAGAGTGACCCTGCAGGGAAAGGACCGGAATGGCCAATTCCCCACTAACATACCGTGACACACGCTTCCCATATTGTCATAGTAATCAACACATATAGAACAGGAGTTAGTGTGAGTACACTGACTACATTATACAATGATTATGAAAGTCAGAGGAAGATTTCCTCTTATTACAATTGAACAATATCCTTTCAATGTGAAAAGAAAACAAAGTCCTAGTACTCGCACCAACCCCTGACAATCAAAATACATAATAACAAGATCCATTAACATAGAAAAAATAATTGAATCAAAAACTTTTTGAAAAAATATTTTTTCAGAACAGCCCAAGTTTCTGAAAAGTAACATTGAGCCCCAATGGATCCCAAGTCTGAGTGTGGACAAAAATTCTAAAAATATTTTAAACAATTTATGCAACACTTACGAACAATAATAATGTGTCTAGTTATGATTAAATTAACATCAAGATATTATTTTCAAGAAATCCCCCCTCACACAGAGGGCTGTTGGAAATGTAAACAATAAGTGTAAAAACACTAGATCAAGACTCCAGGCACCCTGGCCCGAAATCAGTTACCAATAATACACTATCTGATGCAAAACAGAGACTTCCAGGGAAGAAACTGCAGAACATCAGATGGTAGATGCAGAACACAATGCCTAACCACCCATAGGTGAAGACGTAAACATGGGGAAAAGAACAGAATACATTCTGTTATCCAGCTAAAACTCCCAAGAAATTTTAGTAATAATATTACAGAAAATATGCCAAAAGCATGGGAGAATAGCAAGAGGGGACTTAAAGGAAAGGGAGAGAGGAAAACACTGAATAAGCAGTGTAATCTTGATAACAAGAATGACCACAACAGGCTGTTGCCTCGAAAATAGGTAACTTAACATAATTTCATCAAAAAAGTTAAAACATTTATAGTAATTTCTATATTTTTTATACTTACCAATGACCCAGACATAGCTGGTGCTAACTCTTAAAATATAGGGCCAAACACAAATTTTGCCCCCCAATCCCCAAAATTTGCATCTAAAACCAAAGAAAACATGTCCTGAATGGCCCTCCACACTTCACCTCTGCTGCGCATGCGCAGTGTCAAGACGTTCCGAAATTGGCGCCATTAATCATTCTAATAACCAGTGCCTGGTAAGCGCTATGTACTCAGCGGGGAGGCAAGAGTTCCCAACTCCTGGGAGGGCCATCCCCGTCTGGGTCATTGGTAAGTATAAAAAATATAGAAATTACTATAAATTTTTTAACATTTTTATACTGTACCAATGACCCAGACATAGCTGAATAGTAAAAAGGCTGGAGGGCCAAGGACATAGAGCAAGATGGAATACGCTCAATAATATAAAACAGAGTCATCCCCTCTAGGGAAAAAGAAGTAATAGGCCTTACATGTATCTTTCTTATTTATGATAAATTAGAAAGATACAACACCTTCCAAAATTGAGCATCATACATCCATGTACTCTATTAATATCCAATATAATCCTTATACTAATAATTTTTAAAGTAAGCCAATAAATAAAATAAGTCTAGAGAATAGAGACTCCTATACTCCTTAAAAGTGTCTGAGGATTGCATAATCATGTCCGTTGACACGTGCTATTTTCAAAAGCTATACTTTAAAAACTAAGACTTGAATGAATTTTTAAAACATAAACTTCTCTCTAACCAACCATCCCAATAACAGCTCAGAATTACTAACTCCGGAGAAGGTATCCCCTTGTTTTCATAGTAAAACAGGTGACCCAAGGGAACACCCTCCCCCCCCCCTTTTTCTTGCCCTGGGTCAAATAGCCCAGAGCGAAGAGGGCAGCAGAACGGAGTCACTGCCGAAACAGACAGCCTACCTAGCTATAATAGCAACTGTTAAGTGAATGACATTCTGAGCAGTAGATAATAGACGTAACAATAGAGGCCTCCAGAAATGGACTCGATATTTCTGAGATAAAAATTCATGAATGTGGATGGCTGAGCGCAATGAGCAGCCTTCAAAAATCTATAATAGCGACACTATTAATGTAAGCCCAAGATGTAGAAGTACTCTTACTTCATGAGCCGAAATCTTAAGCACAACTGCTGAGTCAATGATATACCATAAGCAGTACCGATAGTTAATTGAATCCATTAGCAATAGAATGGAGCGTAACGTCCTTCTATTAGGCATCAAGACAGAAGAAGCTTACGCCCGTAGTAATAAACAGATATCTGTTTATAAATACATAAACTCTAACCGGACAGAGTAAAGGCCTATGCCCGTACGAAGACGGAAGGACCTTAATAACAATAGGTTCCGGATATTAGGAGCCTAACTCTTATGCAAAAATCCAACCTAAATAGTAAAGGAAGTAGTGATTCCGAAACTACGAAAGTGAAAATCATCCATCGATAGAGGATGAAACTCACTGACTCTTCAGTAAAAGAGAAGCCAACAGAATTACTGTCTAAAAGGTCAGAATTTGAAAACTACTGTTTCCAGAGGCTCAAATGATTACTTAGGTAAATAAGAACCGAAGTTAAATTCCATATAGGAATTTAATCTAAAGATTCTAAGTCTATTTATCAAAAAGTTACTAACTGACTTAGATAAAGAGACATAAGACTCAATTGTAAACTATCATAGAGTGCATAGGTATGAGGTAACATAAACCTATAACCTTAATAATAACAGGCTGCAGTAGATCTTGTCAAACAAGTATACTAAAAAGTTGCAATGAGTAGTATGGAGGGATCAACCATATGAACATAGTGATCCCTACACCAACGACGGAAGAGCCTCTACTTTAATCGCATAGAATAGCGAAGAAGAGGATCTCCTATAGTAAGAAATCGCATCCAAAGCCCGTCCAGTACAATGCAATACGGACCACACAACGGAATACGTGAAGGTTGCGACCTTGCGGGTTGTGATAAAGATGACACGATTTACCCAGCGAAAAAAGATCCTCTCATTGAGGAAGATTCGCTTTAAGTCCCACATTAGACATCAGAGTAAATTACCCACGGTCTCTGTGAAGATAGAGATGCTATCAAAAGAAATGTATTGTGGTTGTTTATCTTAGCAATACCTGCTGAAACAACAGCGCCGGAGGATACGCGTATCCTATCATTCCGTCCTATTAGATCAATAGAGCGTTAACAACATTAGCTCAGAGATCCGGACAAGCCAACACATACGTCTGCAATTGATTAGCAAGCTGTGTCGTAAATAAATTATCATTGGGCGCTCCCATAGATAGCAAATCTGATTGAATACTTGTTTGTTGAGAGTCCATTCTGACGGCAACAAGCGACCCCTAAGTGAACGGGAGTCCGGTAAAACAATCAGACGACCCGGAATATGACGGACCGAAACAGAACTTGGTGTACTATAACCAACAGGCGGATTCTTTCCATTAAATTGAATAACGGAAACGAATGAGTGCCTCCCTGGTTCTGGAGATACGCCACTACTGTCGAATTAACGGACAGGATTTGGGCATGCGTTTCTGAATGATGTTCATGCAATGACATAAAGCAAGCCTAAAAACATTATTCCGCGGAAGATAATTGGTTGCTAAGAGACTGCGGAACCCAAAGACTCTGGCACTTCGAATCCGTTGGGATCAATATTATATCCCAATCTGTTTGACTGGCAACCGTCATAACTGCAAGACTCGGGTCCGGCAACTGCAGTGGCACTCTCTGAGTCAACCACCGAATGTTTGCCCCAGTCTGAATCTCTTGTAACACTAGATAGACAAGAGAACGTGTAAATCGAGCAATTCATGGATTGCTGAAAAGTTGCCGTCGAAGAGAAGCTTCTCCGAGAACGAAGCGACTCTGAGAGAGTTCTTAACCCTACTATCCACGTGCGTGGATGTAGCTAGGGCTGCGTCACGTCTAACCAACTCCAATCAGCCACTGAAGGGCGGAGTTATACGTGAACAAACTACTGCCCTCAAAAGAAATTACATTGAGAATAATATCCCGTAAATCTTTTCTTGAAGACGTAATGATAACGCCTCACGTATGATAAAGCATCTAAGTTAAGTCTACTAGACATAATTGTCGTTTCCAACATTGAAGTTGGAAAAGGCATAGACGGCGAAAAAAGAATATTTCCAGTCTTTAACCACACCGTCTAGATGCATATGAACTCTCGGTATGCCCTGCACTGCCAAAATAAACTATTCGTATAAATGATAAAATGGCAGAAATGAGCAACGCGGACAAGAAACTAAACTATCATGCTTGGTAGCAGGCTTGTATGCATATATAGCGTCGAAAAATAAAACACATGTTGTAATGAAATTATTGGACTGCGTCGGTAAGTCAGGGACAATGTCCCCGAACCGATCGAAAATTCCGAGTCCAATGACGCTATAAGTCTCTTATCCAACATCGCAGCAATGTAGTCCGAAATAACAATCACTGGAAGATAATGCCCGAAGATAAGAAAGGCAGCTTCCGATGCTATGAAAGGGAAAACTCGAAATCTTTTGAATCCCTTTCGCTATCCTGTCGGACCCTATAAAGCGTTCGGTCGTCTGTACCTGATGCAACCGCGGACCGCACCGACCCAGCGCCGTCGGATAATTCCTGATTCGACCAAGAAACTGTCAATTGCTGGGATGCTGCGAAACAACTGTGCTAACTCGGATAGCACGTCCGTCACTGAGGCCTGAGGAGAAGCGGTCCTACAATGCATTGCCGCTGGAAGCTCCGTGATCATTACCCCGTGCATACTACCAATATACGAGCGAACGGAGTGTATAGGCCTCGTGTCCCTTGGCTACCGGATGGCGCGACCTATTCGCCGTGAAATCACTGAATGACGAAACTGATCGGATATTCGAGGTCACGTAGCCAATGTGCGGTCGTGTGCCCTGCTGTGAGGATGAGGAAGCATTATGGACAGTCTCTCGGACTGTCAATATAACGGAGTGTCCCGACCGACAGACATATGCTCCGAATGTAAAATATCAGAACCACAACATGCGGTCCCCTATGTTGTAGGACGAGAGAGGGACCTCTCTCGCTCACAGCCCGGACGGACCTGGACAAGCCAGGAACCGGACTAACAGGCTTCCTCCGATCTGTCCTCAATCTGCCGTCACTGGGTGAGTACTAAAGTAATTAAAGTGCTCGCATCACCCAAATCTCCTTCCTAGACCGCAACGGACGAACCCGGCAGCCGAACCATTCGATGAATGCATGCTACACCGGGTGAGCTTGCGAATATCACTCCGTAGGCGATAGACATATTCCATGAGCACTTATTGCCGCTAGCTCTTCATTAACTATGACGACAGAGGCACACTTTTGAAAGACATCTCCGTAACTTTGCGAACAAGAAACCAGAAATGCTTGGTTATAGCAAGCATATAATGATAATATATGTAGAGTCGTTCAATAATTCGAAAGTTGTGTGACATTATTGGACTATGTCGGAACTGAGGGACGATGTCCCTGAACCGAACCAAAAATTTCTAAGTCCAACGACGCTATCAGTTTCTTATCCGGCATCGCAGCAATCTGGTCCGACGAAAGAAGCTGTAGAAGACGAAGTCAGACGACATGCACAACAGCATATGTTGTTCCGAAAGGGAAAGCTCGAAATCCTCCGAATCCCTTTCGGTATCCCGTCGGACCGGATGAAATTTTCGGACGTCCATACCCGCTTCCGCGGAGCGTCCCGACCCAGCATCGTCGGATAAAAAATATGCGACAGATTCAGTTGATGCTGGGATGCTGCGATAAACTGTGCTATTTAGGAAAGCACGTCCGTTCCCGAGGCCTGTGCAGTAGCGGTCTTACGATGCATTGCCGCCGGAAGCTCCGTGTACGTTGACTCCCGCACACTTCCTATGCGAACGTCCGGAGTCTGCAGGCCTCGTATCCCTGGCTATCGGATGGTGTGACCTGGTCGCCGATGATTCTCTGACTGGCGAAGCTGACTGGATATCCGTGGTCACGTAGCCAAGAGCGGTCGTGTGCGCAACCATGAGAATGAGGAAGCCTTATTGACAGTCTACTCCGGACTGACTATATGTCGGAGCGTCCCGAGCGCCGGACGTATGCTCCGAATGCGAAACATTTTGTACCACAACATCTGGGGCCAGATGTTGTTGTACGAGAGAGGGGCCTCTCTCGCTCGCCGTCCGGATGGACCAGAACGAGCTATGAACCGGACTAAAAGGCTTCCTCCGTTCTCCCTCCGATCCGCCGTCACTGGGTGTGCATTTGGTTGATTTATAGTGCTCGCATCACCCCAAAATTCCTTCTAGACCGCAACGGATGAACCCGGCTGCCGAACCATTCGGTGAATGGACGCTACACCGGGCGAGCTAGCGGACGTCAAAGGCCGTCGAACCTACTAGGGTCCTCTTAGGCAATTGGCGTATTTACATGAGCACGTTTCCGTTAGCCCTTCATTAATTGTGACGACGGAGACACACTGTTGGAAGACATCACAGATAGATCACCCTAATCTTGATCGTCTGAAATAGAAATTGATAAAGTAGAGTGACCCTGCGGGGAAAGGACCGGAGTGTCCAATTCCCCAATAACATACCGTGACATACGCTTCCCATATTGTCATCGAAATCATACGATACAGAACAGGAGTTAATGCGAGTACACTGACCATATATAGAATGATTATAAAAGGCAGAGGAAGACTTCCTCTTATTACAATTGATCAATATCCTTTCAATGTGAAAAGAAAACAAGTCCTGGTATCCGCACTAACCCCTGGCAATCAAAATACATAATAATAATATGATCCATTAATATAGAAAAAATAATTGAAATCAAAATATTTTGAAAAAAGTTTCTGAAAAGTAACGTTGAGCCCCAATGGATCCTAAGCCTAAGTGTGGACAAAAATTTAAAAAATATTTTAAACAATTTATTCAACACTTACGAACAATAATAATGTATCAAGATATGATTAAAATAACATCAAGATATTATTTTCCAGAAATCCGCCCCTCACACAGAGGGCTGTTGTAAATGTAAACAATGAATGTAAAAACACTAAAATAAGACTCCAGGCACCCAGGCCCGGAATCAGTTACCAAAAATACACTATCTGATGCAAAACAGAGACTTCCAGGGAAGAAACTGTAGAACATCAGATGGTAGATGCAGAACACAACGCCTAACCACCCGTAGGTGAAGACGTAAACATGGGGAAAAGAACAGAATTCATTCTGTTATTCAGCTAAAACTCCCAAGAAAATTTAGTAATAATAATTACAAAAACTATGCCAAAAGCATGGGAGAATAGCAAGGGGGGACTTAAAGGACAGGGAGAGAGGAAAACACTGAAAAAACAGTGTAACTAAATAATCAGAATGACAACAAAATGGCTGCTGCCTCGAAAATAGGTAACTTAACATAATTTCATTAAAAAATTTTAAGTTACAGCCCTGATAATATTCTGTCACACATTTTTCCTCTCCTCCTTCTCTATCCTCCTTAGAATCACCATTTCACTAATATTTATGTGTCTGGCATCATTTAAACTGAGATTTACAAGCACAAAGATCAGTCAGATGTTATCTGATGAAGGGCCAAACTTAGAATGATTAATGGCGCCAATTTCGGAACGTCTTGACAATGCGCATGCGCAGTAGAGGTGAAGTGTGGAGGGCCATTCAGGACATGTTTTCTTTGGTTTTAGATGCAAATTTTGGGGATTGGGGGGCAAAATTTGTGTTTGGCCCTATATTTTAAGAGTTAGCACCAGCTATGTCTGGGTCATTGGTACAGTATAAAATTTTTTAAGTTACAGCCCTGATTATTTTCTGTCACTCATTTTTTCTCTCCTCCTTCTATATCCTCCTTAGAATCACCATTTCACTAATATTTATGTGTCTGGCATCATTTAAACTGAGATTTACAAGCACAAAGATCAGTCAGATGTTAACTGATGAAGGGCCAAACAAAGAATGATTAATGGCGCCAATTTCGAGATGTCCTTGACACTGCGCATGCGCAGTAGAGGTGAAGTATGGAGGGCCATTCAGGACATGTTTTCTTTGGTTTTAGATGCAAATTTTGGGGATTGGGGGGCAAAATTTGTGTTTGGCCCTATATTTTCAAGAGTTAGCACCAGCTATGTCTGGGTCATTGGTACAGTATAAAAATATATCCTGTCACAGAACCACAATGGCAATATGCCAGTAAGATGAAACTCTACTTGAAAAATATCAACTTGGAAGAAAAGAAAAACAAACATCAAAACCTGCACATAAAAGTAAAAAAGCATCACATTTGTTCCAAGGTGTTAAAACTGAGAAAAATACCCAAAAATGTAAAGGAAACCACCATGACAATATGCCAGTAAGATAAAACTCCACTTGAAGACAAAAGTCAAAAACCTGCACAGAAAAGTCAAAAACCTGCACAGAAAAGTCAAAAACCTGTACACAAAAGTCCAAAATTAGTAAGTAACAAAGCATGGAAAGGGTTGAATAAAATATTACGAACCCTGAAAAGCATGCAGACATAAAAAAAAAATCCCCCCCCCCCCCCAAAAAAAAATCAAAACCTGCACACAAAAGTTCAAAATGAATGAATCTGGACGCCGATGACGACGCCGCCGACATGAGGGCTATGCCATAGGCTCACACAACTATCATTGGTGAGCCAAAAATATATAAATTACTATAAATTTTTTCACATTTTTATACTGTACCAATGACCCAGACTTAGCTGAACAGAAAAAAGGCTGGAGGGCCTAGGACATAAAGGAAAATCCAGCAGGATCAATTACATATATAGAATTATCCCCTCAAGGAGAAACAGGATTTACATATATCTTTCTTGTTTATACAAAATAAGAAAAACATATTACCAATCCGAAATTGAGCACAATAACATCAACAATCTCTATTAACATCCAGTATAACCCATTATACTAATTTCTTAAGGGAAAGCCAATAAATAAAGATAGTCCAGAGAATGAGACTCTTTATACTCATTTAAAAGTATCCGTTGATTGTATATTAACGCTCGTATGACACGTGACATATACAAATGCTTCACACCAAGCTACACTTTAAAAATATTACATAAATGAGATAGACATTAGCTTTACACTTTAAAACCATCCCAGCACCAACTCGGAATTACTAATTCCAGAGGAGGTATTCCCTTGCTTTTCACTATAAAGCAGGTGATATAAGGGAACACCATTTCCCCCTCCCCCCCCCTCCCCCTTCCTCTTGCTCTGGGTCAATCACCCCAGAACGAAGAGGGCAGCAGGACAAAGTCACTGCTGGAACAGAAAGCCTGCATAACTATAGTTGCAACTGTTTAGTGGACGACATTCTCAGCAACAGCTAACAAACCCAAGCATCTAAGGTTGCCAGAAATAGACTCAAAATTTCTATGGTAAAAATTTGTGAACGTAGAAGGCTGAGACCAGTATACAGCCTTCATCAGATCCGTAATAGCAATACTATTAGCATAAGCCCAAGATGTAGACAGCGCTCTAACTTCATGCGCTGAAATCTTAAGCTCAGACTGCTGAGTAGAAGATAATCTTTCATAAGCAGTACAAATTGTCAACTGAATCCACCTAGAAATAGAATGGACCGTGATGTCCCTTCTATTAGGAAGCAGAGACAGAAAGAAATGTTTTCGTCCCTTTCTGATAAACTCAGATCTACGTTTGTAAATATGCATAGCTCTAACTGGACGCAGCAAAGGCCTATGGTGATCTGAGGACGGAAGAGCCTTAATAACAATAGGCTCAGGGTACTTATTAGGAGCCTGATTATTAGCCAAAAATCCCACATTGGTAGTTAAAGTAATAGAATTACCAACACTACGATAGTAAAAATCATCAACAGACAGAGCATGAAGCTCACTAACTCTTCTAGCAGAAGAGAAGGCTAAGAGAAAAGCTGTCTTATAAGATAAATATTTGAAGTCTACCGTGTCAAGGGGTTCAACTGGCGCTTCTTTTAGCTTCAGAAGAACCCAAGCTAAATTCCACTTAGGAATTAACCTAAGGGTTCTAGGTCTATTTATCGAAAAGTTTTTAACTAACTTTGATAAAGAGACATTAGATCCAATTTGTAAGCTATCATGATGAGCATAAGTATCCGATAGCACCAACCTATAACCCTTAATAGTTCCTGGCTGCAGTTTGATCTCGTCAAACAAGTAGACCAAAAAATTAGCAATGTCTGGAATGGAGGGATCATAGATATCAATTGAATAATCCTTACACCAACGAGAGAAAATCTTCCACTTTGCAACATAATTTAGCGAAGAGGAGGTCCTCCTACAGTTAGAAATTGTGTCCACTGCTCGTCCTGTAAATTGCTTGCCGTGCAAGAAGGACCACATAACGGAAATATCTGAAGGTTGAAACCTTGCGGGTGGTGATGCAGTGTGCGTGATTTCCCCTGTGACAGAAGGTCCTCCCATGGAGGAAGCTTCCGAGGAATGTCCCATAACAGACACCTGAGTAGATTTATCCATGGTTTCTGGGCGACAGAGATGCTATCAACAGAATCTTGCAGTGAGATTGCTTGATTTTTAGCAATATCTGTTGAATCAACAGAGCTGGAGGATACGCGTATCCTATCATTCCGTCCCAAGAGATCGAGAGAGCGTCTACTGCGAACGCTCGAGGATCTGGGCGTGGCAACACATACGTCTGCAACTGATTGTTGAGATGTGCTGCAAACAAGTCTATCATTGGACGATCCCATTGGTAGCAGATCTGATTGAATGCCCGCTTGTTGAGAGTCCATTCTGACGGCAACATACGACCTTTCTGAGAAAGGGAGTCCGCTAGAACGTTCAGCCGTCCCGGAATATGACGGACTAACAGAAGAACCCGATGCTCTAGGACAAACAGAAGGATTCTTTCTGTTAAATTGAATAACGGAATGGAATGAGTGCCTCCCTGGTTCCGAATGTACGCTACTACTGTCGAATTGTTGGACAGTATTTGAACATGTTAATTCTGAATTATGTTCATCCAATGACGTAGCGCAAGCCAAATTGACATCATCTCTTTGATGTTTATGTGCTTGTTCAGAAATTGCGGATCCCAGACTCTGGCACCTCGAATCTGTTGGGCTCAATGTCGCGCCCCAACCTGTTTGACTCGCATCCGTCATAATCGTAAAAACCAGATCCGGCAGTTGCAGTGGAACTCCCTGAGTTAACGACTGAATATCTGCCCAAGTCTGAATCTCTTGTTTTACTTGGTTCGACAAGATGATGTTTGTTTCGAGTGAATGAATCTTCACACTCCAATTCTGAGTGAAAAATATCTGGAGTGGACGAGAGCGTAGGTGCCCCATCGGAATAAGGTCCGCGGCGGCTCTGCACAAATCTATCAGTCCCATAAATTCTCTCGCTGTTACTACATCTGAGTGTAGACAAAAGCGAGCATAACAACTGACTAATTACGCTCTGGGTAACGGCAGACGAACCAGATTGCTGTGCGTCTCTAAGCTCATTCCCAAGTGAATGAACGACTTGGACGGAACTAGATACGACTTCTTTTCGTTTACTATGAAACCGAGACGTCGGAGCAATTGAAGCAGACTCTGAACATAGTTCTGAAGAGTTAATCTGTTGCCGTACATCTGATGAATGTCGTCCAAGTAGCCCGACGTTACCGCGGACGAATGAGCTCAGAAATGAGTCATTACCGAGTTCATTATTCGAGTGAAGCCCCAGGGAGCTAGATTCAGTCCGAAGCACATTACTCGGAATTGATAAACGACTCCTAGGATAGCGAAGCGAGGGTACTTTCTGAACATCGGATGTACCATGACGTGAAAGTACGCATCCTTGAGATCTATGCTCGCAGCATAATCGTTCACTCGAATGCTCGCTCTCACCGATCGAATGGTCTCCATATAAAATTTCGGGGCCACGATCAGCTTGTTTATCCAGCTTAGATCTATAACTGGATGGAACGAGCCGTCTGGTTTTGGTACCAGGAACAGGTGACTGTAAAAACCGGGAGATTCTTGGTTTTCTACGACCTCTATTGCGTTCTTCTCCAGAAGAGACTGCGACTGCACCTCTATTAGAAGCGAATCTCTCTTCTGAAAGCTGAGTCTATGGTTAACAGAGGTTTTTCTCTGAAGGACAGTTTTAGACCTTCAGAATAACCTTCTGAACCCATCGGTCATCCGTAATTGACAACCAATTGGTTAAGAATCTTGACAGCCTTCCGCACACTGGAGTGCAATAGAGGTTCTGACCTTCACCTCCTGGACCTGCGAGGCTTGCGAGAGGAGAAACTACATCCTCCTCCCCGAGCTCGACCAGTCGACCTAGGGGCAACTGACCGGTTGTCTCGGCCAGCATTATGTCCCCTACCTGAGTCGCTACTCTAACGGTCTCTGGAGTAAGAGCTAGAGGCTTTTTAGATCCTCTATAGGAGCTTCCCTTGGACGTACTTGCCCCAGAAGTTCCTGATTTACTCCTCTCTGCTGAGTCCGGTTTTTTAGAAACGGACTTAAAGAGCAGAGAGTCTGAATCTTTGTTGGTAATCTGATCGTAGATTAATGAAAGCTTACCATCAAAGAGAAGTTCTGAAACCGGAGAGACTCGAAGAGAGTTTTTCATCTTAGAATCCACCCTAGTGGATGAAGCCAGGGCAGCATCATGTCTCCAAATTTGCCACTGAAAGGGCGGAGTTATACGTGGAAAATGCGATTGCCCTAGAAAGAACTCTCAAGGAAGTTTGAACATCCTGGAATTCTTTACCATCGAGACGTTGCGCTAACGCTCTGGTAAGGTGATCTGCGTATGATAAGGCATCTAAACTGGCTCTGTTAGATTGTCGTCTCCAACATACTGGACAGAATCGACATAGATGCCGGCAATGATGACTCCAAGTCTTCTGCCTGGTCGTCTAAACGCAGAGCAACTCTCGGAACGCCCTTTCAAATTTATTCCTACTATTGATGAATGGCAGATGTAGAGCCTAAAAATAGCGTCATTCAGCAATTCAAATGACCATGAGACATTGCTGGACTGGAATGGAAACTCAGGAACGACGTCCTTAGTCCAGCCGAAGAAGGCAGTGTCCAGTGACGCTATCAGTCTCTTATCTGGTATCGCAGCTCTCTGGTCCGATGGAACAAAAAAAACGCCTGGAAGGTGTTGCCGGATAAAATCTACAGCCACCTGATGTTGTTCCAGAAGGGAAAAATCCAGCTCCGCAGATTCCCTTTCACCATCCGACTGGACCAGATGCGAATCTCGGTCGTCCCTATCTGACACTGCAGGGTAACGTACCAACCCAGCTTCCTCAGACAGTTCCTGATCTGAAAGAGTTTCCGAAGGTTGCTGGGATGCTGCATTTAGTTGCGCTATCTGTGATAGCAAGTCAGTCACGGAGGCCTGTGGAGCTGCGGTCTTACATTGTTTAGCCGCTGAAAGCTCCTGGGACAGTACCTCTTGCATAATCCTTTTATGCGTACATCCCGACTGGTAAGGCCTCGTGTCCATGGCTACCGGATGGAGTGACCTGGTCGACGTGGAATCCCTTGTCGGCGAAGCAGGCTGGATATCTGAGGTCACGTAGCTAAGGTGCGGTCGTGTGTGCTGGAGTGTGGAAGAGGAAGCCAATAGACTAGCCGACCCTGGCTGTCTATGCGACGGAGCGTCCCAAGCAGGAGGAATGGACGTAAGCTTCGACTGACAAACGTTATGTATGACAACATCTGGCCCCAGATGTTGTTGTAAGAGAGAGGGGCCTCTCTCTCTCGCTCGCAGTCTGGGTAAACCTGAATGAGCTAGCTACCGGACTAACTGGCTTTCTCTGATCCATCCTCTGATCCATCCTCCGATCCATCGTCGTGGGGTGTGCATGATCCAAGATTATAGTGCTCGCAACACCCTTTCTCCTCTCCTGGACTGCAACGGACGTACCCAGCATCACATCACCCACTTTACGAGTGATAGATCTGCCAGTCGAGTTAGCTGGCGACAAGGTCATCAATCCTACTAAGGATCTAGGCACTTGTCTGATTTCTTTGAGCACTTTTGCCGCTGGCTCTTCATTGGTTTGCGACGACGGCACCACACTTCTGGAAGACATCACCCTGTTCTTGTTCCTCTGAAAAAGAGACTGGAATACTAGAGTGACCCAACGTCTCCAACGTTTGTCATCCCAACTGGCACACACTGAGCAAGAATTAGTGCAAGTACAGTGACTACAGCAAATACAATGAGCATGAGAATCAGAGGAAGACTTCCTCGATTTACAATTTGAACAATATTCTTTCATAATTAAAAAATATTACACAGCCGTAGTACTCACACTAACCCTTGAAAATACAAAGATACATAGTAATAATATAATCCATAACAAAAAATAATTCAAAAGAAAATAATCAAAAAAATTTTGACATAAGCCCAAGTTCCCAAAGGGAATGATGAGCCCAAATGGATCCCAAAAAAGCCTAAGTGTTGACAAAAATTTTAAAACATTTCTAAAAATTAATGTTACACTTACGGACAATATTAATGTATCTGACTATATAATAAACCTTACAGAAGACATGAAATCACTGACAGAAGTAACCGTTGTCAATGTAAACAAAAGTCAATAAAAACCGGAAACAAGACTCCAGGCACTGAAAAACATAGCCCGAAATCAGTGACCGATTGAAAACACTATCCGATGTAAAACAGAATCTTCCACAGAAGAAGCTGCAATACATCAGATGGTAGATGCATGACCAAAACGCCTAAACACCCCTAGGGTGAGGACGTAACCATGGGGATAACAGAATAAACATTCTGTAACTATGCTAAAACTCCCAAGAAATTAAAAAAATTATACCAAAAGCATGTGAGATTAGCAAGGGGGGTATCAAGGAAAGGGAGAGAGGAAACACTTAACAAACAGTGGAGATTTCATAGCAAGAATGAAAACATCAGGTCCATGCCCCGAAATTAGGGAATATGAAATAATTTTACATAAAAATTATAAGTTACAGCCTGAACACATCCTTCCACTGTTTCTTCCTATCATCCTCTTATTTCATCCTTGGATCCACCATTTCCTTCATGATTTTGTGTCTGGCATCATTTTAACTGAGATTATAAGCACAGATATCAGTGTGATGTTACTGATAGAAGGGCCAAACAAAGAATGAGGATTTGGCACCAATTTTGGTACTTCCTTGACACTGCGCATGTGCAGTGGACAAAAGTATGGAGGACCATATAGGACATTGGATTTTTTTATTTGGATGCAAATTTTGGTGATGGGGGGGGGGGGGGCAAAATTTGTGTTTGGCCCTGAATAATTTAGAGTTAGCACCAGCTAAGTTTGGGACATCGGTACAATATAAAAACACAAAAATTTACAGACTATTTCATCTATTTATTAATTGATAGTTAAAGTCACTTTCCGCATCTAAGGATACATCATTACTGTAATACTAGTATAAAGTCAAAGTTTAGTCTATTATTTATAACTATGTTGCACATTTTAGAGGACTTCAAACTCCACCCTAGGCATTGCTTACCAGGTCATATTTTACCAGAGTGTTTACAACAGTAAAGAAGAATTGCTCTGCTTCCTGGGGTTCCCATTACGTTACAGAGTAAATAGTTTCATAACATAACATAACACAAACATAACAAACTGAAACAAGAGGCCCCAGGGGGCCTGAGGGCGCTCACCTGATATGGTAGCCTAAATATCAACCCAGAGAATTGATTTCAACAAGTTGCATCTGCTCCTCCTAAGAAAAGCTTATACCAAATATCCAAAGATTCTGACCAGTGGATCTAAAAAAAAAGGATATTTTTATACTGTACCAATGACCCAGACATAGCTGGTGCTAACTCTTAAAATATAGGACCAAACACAAATTTTGCCCCCCAATCCCCAAAATTTGCATCTAAAACCAAAGAAAACATGTCCTGAATGGCCCTCCACACTTCACCTCTACTGCGCACGCGCAGTGTCAAGGACGTTCCGAAATTGGCGCCATTATTCATTCTTAATTTGGCCCTTCATCAGTTAACATCTGACTGATCTTTGTGCTTGTAAATCTCAGTTTAAATGATGCCAGACACATAAATATTAGTGAAATGGTGATTCTAAGGAGGATATAGAAGGAGGAGAGGAAAAATGTGTGACAGAATATTATCAGGGCTGTAACTTAAAATTTTTTAATGAAATTATGTTAAGTTACCTATTTTCGAGGCAGCAGCCATTTTGTTGTCATTCTTGTTATTTAGTTACACTGATTTTTCAGTGTTTTCCTCTCTCCCTTTCCTTTAAGTCCCCTCTTGCTATTCTCCCATGCTTTTGGCATAGTTTCTGTAATTATTATTACTAAAATTTCTTGGGAGTTTTAGCTGAATAACAGAATGAATTCTGTTCTTTTCCCCATGTTTACGTCTTCACCTATGGGTGGTTAGGCGTTGTGTTCTGCATCTACCATCTGATGTTCTGCAGTTTCTTCCCTGGAAGTCTCTGTTTTGCATCAGATAGTGTATTTTTGGTAACTGATTTCGGGCCTGGGTGCCTGGAGTCTTATTTTAGTATTTTTACATTCATTGTTTACATTTACAACAGCCCTCTGTGTGAGGGGGGGATTTCTTGAAATAATATCTTGATGTTAATTTAATCATAACTAGATATATTATTATTGTTCGTAAGTGTTGCATAAATTGTTTAAAATATTTTTAAATTTTTTGTCCACACTTAGGCTTGGGATCCATTGGGGCTCAACGTTACTTTTCAGAAACTTGGGCTGTTCTGAAAAAATATTTTTTCAAAATATTTTGATTTCAATTATTTTTTCTATGTTAATGGATCATATTATTATTATGTATTTTGATTGTCAGGGGTTGGTGCGAGTACCAGGACTTTGTTTTCTTTTCACATTGAAAGGATTTTGATCAATTGTAATAAGAGGAAGTCTTCCTCTGACTTTTATAATCATTCTATATGTAGTCAGTGTACTCGCATTAACTCCTGTTCTGTATCTGATTATTTCGATGACAACATGGGAAGCGTATGTCACGGTATGTTAGTGGGGAATTGGACATTCCGGTCCTTTCCCCGCAGGGTCACTCTACTTTATCAATTTCTATTTCAGACGATCAAGATTAGGGTGATGTATCTGTGATGTCTTCCAACAGTGTGCCTCCGTCGTCACAATTAATGAAGGGCTAGCGGAAAGTGCTCATGTAAATACGCCAATTGCCTAAGAGGACCCTAGTAGGTTCAACGGCCTTTGATGTCCGCTAGCTCGCCCGGTGTAGCGTCCATTCATCGAATGGTTCGGCAGCCGGGTTCGTCCGTTGCAGTCTAGAAGGAGTTTTGGGGTGATGCGAGCACTATAAATCAACCAAATGCACACCCAGTGACGGCGGATTAGAGGGAGAACGGAGGAAGCCTTTTAGTCCGGTTCATAGCTCGTTCTGGTCCAGAGCGAGAGAGGCTCCTCTCTCGTACAACAACATCTGGCCCCAGATGTTGTGGTACAAATGTTTCGCATTCGGAGCATACGTCCGCCGCTCGGGACGCTCCGACATATAGTCAGTCCGGAGAGACTGTTAATAAGGCTTCCTCATTCTCATGGTAGCGCACACGACCGCTCTTGGCTACGTGACCTCGGATATCCAGTCAGCTTTGCCAGTCAGAGAATCATCGGCGACCAGGTCACACCATCCGGTAGCCAGGGACACGAGGCCTGCAGACTCCGGACGTTTGCATAGGAAAGTGTGCAGGAGTCAACGTACACGGAGCTTCCGGCGGCAATGCATCGTAAGACCGATACTGCACAGGACTCGGGGACGGATGTGCTATCCTAAATAGCACAGCTTATCGCAGCATCCCAGCAACAACTGAATCTGTCGCATAATGTTTTATCCGACGATGCTGGGTCGGGACGCTCCGCAGAAGCGAGTACGGACGTCCGAAAATTTCATCCGGTCCGACGGGATACCGAAAGGGATTCGGAGGATTTCGAGCTTTCCCTTTCGGAACAACATATGCTGTTGTGTATGTCATCTGACTTGATCTTCTACAGGTTCTTTCGTCGGACCAGAATGCTGCGATGCCGGATAAGAAACTGATAGCGTCGGTGGACTTAGAAATTTTTGGTTCGGTTCAGGGACATCGTCCCTCAGTTCCGACATAGTCCAATAATGTCACACAAACTTTCGAATTATTGAACGACGCTATATATTTATTATTATATGTTTGCTATTACCAAGCATTTCTGGTTTCTTGTTCGCAAAGTTACGGAGATGTCGTTCAAAAGTGTGCCTCTGTCGTCATAGTTAATGAAGAGCTAGAGGCAATAAGTGCTCATGGAATATGTCTATCGCCTAAGAGGTCCCTTGTAGGATCGACGGAGTGACATTCGCTAGCTCACCCGGTGTAGCGTACATTCATCGAATGGTTCGGCTGCCGGGTTCGTCCGTTGTGGTCTAGGAAGGAGATTTGGGTGATGCGAGCACTATAATTACTTTAGTACTCACCCAGTGACGGCGGATTGAGGACAGATCGGAGGAAGCCTGTTAGTCCGGTTCCTGGCTTGTCCAGGTCCGTCCGGGCTGTGAGCGAGAGAGGTCCCTCTCTCGTCCAACAACATAGGGGACCGCATGTTGTGGTTCAGATATTTTACATTCGGAGCATATGTCCGTCGCTCGGGACGCTCCGTTATATTGACAGTCCGAGAGACTGTCGATAATGCTTCCTCATCCTCACAGCAGTGCACACGACCGCACATTGGCTACGTGACCTCGAGTATCCGATCAGTTTCGTCATTCAGTGATTCTACGGCGAACAGGTCACGCCATCCGGTAGCCAAGGGACACGAGGCCTATACACTCCGTTCGCTCGCATATTAGTAGTATGCACGGGGTAACGATCACGGAGCTTCCAGCGGCAATGCATCGTAGGACCGCTTCTCCACAGGCCTCAGTGACGGACGTGCTATCCGAGTTAGCACAGTTTTTTCGCAGCATCCCAGCAATCGACAGTTTCTTGGTCGAATCAGGAATTATCCGACGGCGCTGGGTCGGTGCGGTCCGCGGTTGCATCAGGTACAGACGACCGAACGCTTTATAGGGTCCGACAGGATGGCGAAAGGGATTCGAAAGATTTCGAGTTTTCCTTTCGTAGCATCGGAAGCTGACATACATATCTTCCGGCATTATCTTCCAGTGATTGTTATTTCGGACTACATTGCTGCGATGTTGGATAAGAGACTTATAGCGTCATTGGACACGGAATTTTGGATCGGTTCAGGGACATTGTCCCTGACTTACCGACACAGTCCATTAATGTCATTAGAACATGTGTATTATTTATCGACGCTATATATATATAAGCCTGCTACCAAGCATGATAGTTTAGTTTCTTGTCCGCAATGCTCATTTCTGCCTTTTATCATTTATACGAATAATTTATTTTGGCAGAACAGGGCATCCCGAGAGTTCATATGCGTCTAGACAGCGTGGTTAAAGACTGGAAATAATCTTTTTCGCCGTCTATGTCTTTTCCAACCACAATGTTGGAAACGACAATGATGTCTAATAGACTTAACTTAGACGCTTTATCATACGTAATCCACCTTACTCAGGCGTTATCATTACGTCTTCTGGAGAAAGAATTCCGGGATATGATCCTCAATGTGGTTTCTTTTGAGGGCAGTAGTTTGTTCACGTATAACTCCGCCCTTCAGTGGCTGCTTGGAGTTGGTTAGACGTGACGCAGCCCTAGCTACATCCACGCGCGTGGATAGTAAGGTGAAGAACTCTCTCAGAGTCGCTTCGTTCTCGGAGAAGCTTCTCTTCGACGGCAACTTTTCAGTAATCTATGAATTGCTCGATTTACACGTTCTCTTGTCTATCTAGTGTAGCAAGAGATTCAGACTGGGGCAAACATTCGGTGGTTAACTCAGAGAGTGCCACTGCAGTTGCCGGATCCGAGTTTTATAATTATGACGGTTGCCAGTCAAACAGGTTGGGATATAATATTGATCCCAACGGATTCGAAGTGCCAGGGTCTTTGGGTTCCGCAGTCTCTAAGCAAGTACTTATCTTCCACGGAATAATGTTTTTTCAGGCTTGCTTTATGTCATTGGATGAACATTATTCAGAAATGCATGTCCAAATCCTGTCCGTTAATTCGACAGTAGTGGCGTATCTCCGGAACCAGGGAGGCACTCATTCGTTTCCGTTATTCAATTTAATGGAAAGAATCCTTCTGTTTGTTATAGTACACCAAGTTCTGCTTCGGTCCGTCATATTCCGGGTCGTCTGATTGTATTACCGGACTCCCGTTCACTTATGGGTCGCTTGTTGCCGTCAGAATGGACTCTCAACAAACAAGTATTCAATCAGATTTGCTATCAATGGGAGCGCCCAATGATAATTTATTTACGACACAACTTGCTAATCAATTGCAGACGTATGTGTTTGCTTGTCCGGATCTCTGAGCTTATGTTGTTAACGCTCTATTGATCTAATAGGACGGAATGATAGGATATGCGTATCCTCCTGCGCTGTTGTTTCAGCAAGTATTGCTAAGATAAACAACCACAATACATTTCTGTTGATAGCATCTCTGTCTTCAGAGACCGTGGGTAAATTTACTCTGATGTCTACTGTGGGACTTAACGCGAAATCTTCCTCCATGAGAGGATCTTTTTTCGCTGGGTAAAATCGTGTCATCTTTATCATAACCCGCACGGTCTCAACCTTCACGTATTCCGTTGTGTGGTCCTTATTGCATTGTAAGTATTGTACTGGACGAGCTTTGGACGCGATTTCTTACTATAGGAGAACCTCTTCTTCGCTATACTATGCGGCTAAAGTGGAGGCTCTTCCGTCGTTGGTGTAGGGATCACTATGTTGATATTGTTGATTCCTCCATACTAGTCATTGCAACTTTTTAGTATACTTGTTTGACAAGATCTACTGCAGCCTGTTATTATTAAGGTTATAGGTTTATATTACCTCATACCTATGCACTCTATGATAGTTTACAATTGAGTCTTATGTCTCTTTATCTAAGTCAGTTAGTAACTTTTCGATAAATAGACTTAGAATCATTAGATTAAATTCCTATACGGAATTTAACTTTGGTTCTTATTTAGCTAAGTAATCATTTGAGCCTCTGGAAACAGTAGTTTTCAAATTCTGACCTTTTAGACAGTAATTCTGTTGGCTTCTCTTTTACTGAAGAGTCAGTGAGTTTCATGCACTATCGGTGGATGATTTTCACTTTCGTAGTTTCGGAATCACTACTTCCTTTACTATTTAGGTTGGATTTTCGCATAAGAGTCAGGCTCCTAATTAATATCCGGAACCTATTGTTATTAAGGTCCTTCCGTCTTCGTACGGGCATAGGCCTTTACTCTGTCCAGTTAGAGTTTATGTATTTATAAACAGATATCTGTTTATTACTACGGGCGTAGGCTTCTTCTGTCTTTGATGCCTAATAGAAGGATGTTACGCTCCATTCTATTGCTAATGGATTCAATTAACTATCGATACTGCTTATGGTATATCATTCACTCAGCAGTTGTTGTGTTTGAGATTTCGGCTCTTGAAGTAAGAGTTCTTCTACATCTTGGGCTTACATTAATAGTGTCGCTATTATAGATTTTTGAAGGCTGCTCATTGCGCTCAGCCATCCACATTCATGAATTTTTATCTCAGAAATATCGAGTCCATTTCTGGAGGCCTCTATTGTTAGGTCTATTATCTACTGCTCAGAATGTCATTCACTTAACAGTTGCTACTATAGCTAGGTAGGCTGTCTGTTTCGGCAGTGACTCCATTCTGCTGCCCTCTTCGCTCTGGGCTATTTGACCCAGGACAAGAAAAAAGGGGGGGGGGGGGGAGGGTGTTCCCTTGGGTCACCTGTTTTACTATGAAAACAAGGGGATACCTCCTCCGGAGTTAGTAATTCTGAGCTGTTATTGGGATGGTTGTTTAGTGAGAAGTTTATGTTTTAAAAATTCATTCAGGTCTTAGTTTTTAAAGTATAGCTTTTGAATATAGCACGTGTCAACGGACATTATTATACAATCCTCATACACTTTTGAGGAGTATTAATAGTCTCTATTCTCTAGACTTACTTTATTTATTGGCTTACTTTAAAAATTATTAGTATTAGGATTATGTTTGTTTGTTTGTTTGTTGGTGGTTAACGTCACATATTTATGCACCATGGCTAATCGTGACACAACATGGAGATGAAGTCAAGTTTAGTCAATCGTAGATCAACATGTTGCCCATTTTAGAGGACTTTCACCCCAAGCATTGGTGACTGGGTCCTATTTTACTAGTAAAGCGGAACTGGTTTACCACAGTAAACAAGTGCTGCTTATTAGGATTATACTAGATATTAATAGAGTACATGGATGTATGATGCTCAATTTTGGAAGGTGTTGTATCTTTCTAATTTATCATAAATAAGAAAGATACATGTAAGGCCTAATACTTCTTTTTCCCTAGAGGGGATGACTCTATTTTATATAATTGAGCGTATTCCATCTTGCTCTATGTCCTTGGCCCTCCAGCCTTTTTACTATTCAGCTATGTCTGGGTCATTGGTACAGTATAAAAATGTTAAAAAATTTATAGTAATTTATATATTTTTTATACTTACCAATGACCCAGACGGGGATGGCCCTCCCAGGAGTTGGGAACTCTTACCTCCCCGCTGAGTACATAGTGCTTACCAGGCACTGGTTATAAGAATGAATAATGGCGCCAATTTCGGAACGTCCTTGACACTGCGCATGCGCAGCAGAGGTGAAGTGTGGAGGGCCATTCAGGACATGTTTTCTTTGGTTTTAGATGCAAATTTTGGGGATTGGGGGGCAAAATTTGTGTTTGGTCCTATATTTTAAGAGTTAGCACCAGCTATGTCTGGGTCATTGGTAAGTATAAAAAATATATAAATTACTATAAATTTTTTAACTTTTTAAAGAATATTCCTCATATTGAACGAAGTTATAATTCGGGCTCCCGTATATGAACCCACTGACTTGGCTTTAACAAACTTGATTCTCACCCCCCTAAGGATGCTGCACACCAAATATCAAAACATTCCGACTGCTGGATCTGAAGAAAAAGATTTTTAAAGAAAATTCCTCATTTTGAACTAAGTTACAATTTGAGCTCCCACAGTGAGTCCAAATATGGACCTAGGAACATGGCTTGAGCAAACTTGTATCTCCCCCCCTCCCCCCCCCCCCCCCCTTCCCCCCCTAAGGATGCTGCATACCAAATATCAAAACATTCTGACTGCTGGATCTGAAGAAGAAGATTTTTAAAGAAAATTCCACATTTTGAACTAAGTTATAATTCAGGCTACCACAGTGAGCCCAAATATGGACCCAGGGACTTGGCTTGAACAAACTTGAATCTCACCCCCCTAAGCATGGTGCATACCCAATATCAAAAGATTCTGCCTGCTGGATCTTGAGAAGAAGATTTTCAAAGAAATTTGCCTGAAATGCACTAAGTTCAAATTTGGGCTCCTATACTGAGCCCAAATATAAACCCAGGGGGGCGATTTGAACAAACTTGAATCAGATCCACCCCACAATGTTGCATACCAAATATTAAAAGATTCTGCCTACTGGATCTGGAAAAGAAGATTTTTTAATGTTTTTTCCCATTGCCTACAGTGTTAAAAAGTGCTGACTCAGCACTTTTTCAAAGTCCTGAAAAAGTACCTTGTGATCAAACCGATATGGATTTTTTTTAACCATCTATTCTACTGGATAAAAGTAAGATTTATACAAAATGAGAATTTTCTGTGTCGTGTAGTTTTGGAGATATGGCAGTTTTAAAGTTTTTCCTATTTTTAGCTCCAGAGGTTCCCACGGGGCAATGAAAAAAAAAATCAATTAACTACTTATGACCCATTATCATCTCATATCAAATTTGGTTCAAATCGACCTTACGGTTCTGAAAATAGAAATTTTGGGCGTGGTCAAAATTTTTGCCCCTCCCATAACGAAGGCAAATAATGCCCAACAAACTTCTCTTGAACAAATCTAAGTCTACACCTCAAAAGGAAGCTACACATCTAATATCAAGTCTCTGCTACTGCTGGTTCATGAGAAGAAGATTTTTTAAGATTTAGGCACACTTTTTGGGCATGGCCTTACCAAGGGGCGAGGCAACGTGATTTGAACAAAATCAAATTGCGATGTCATAACAAACTAGTATCTGAAATATCAATTAAATTGGTTCAGCGGTTTGGGAGGAGAAGATGCAAACACCATGTTCACAGACGACGGACGGTGAGTGATCACTATAGCTCTCCTGACTGAAAGTCAGGTGAGCTAAAAACATGATGACAGACAAACTGAATCATAAGCTGCAACAGTGGTAATAAGTTTCTAGATAACCACAGGAAAACTTCCCTCATTTCAGAACTAGTGATGCTACAGGCCTGGAAATAAAGAGCTTACCGGTACATCGTAATCAGGTTACACTATATAAGGTATCACAGAACTAAATATTTTCCCATAGGCGACCATTATAACATTCAAAAAAATATGATCGCATCACTTTAATTTTGGCATTCAAATATCTCTGTCAAGTATAGCCCTTCAGACAACGTTTTCTGATCTGAACACAGGGGGTCATGCAACAAATAAGAGAGAAAAACTGACACAAAAGGAAGTACCGGTCACATGCACATATTTTTCAGGGATTCCCTACAAAAACACACAAAAAGTAAATTGTATTTTTTAGGTCCAAAAGTCATCAAATCACCCTCTTTTTTATCAGGAATATTCAACAATAATGCAAGATGTCAATAGAAAGTTTCAAACGTTTATTGCAACAATGGATTTTCCCAAGACTGTTTTTTTTTAGAGACTGCATCATTTCCGAGTGCAACATTTTAAGGCGGTTCACTCTAATTACAATATTTGGTTCCGCGATATCTATAATCATCCCTAACCCCACCAAAGAGACATTTTACCACTTGTATGGGTTAAAAGAGTCATTTCTGCATTTGAATCCAACTTTTGGCTTTGGCTGAGTCAAAAACATGGAAAATTTGCTCTTTTAAGGAAAAGTGTCCAAACTTTGTCAAGTGGGCTTGAAAACTGGTATTGCCTCCAAAAGATTTTTCTATCCTGTTACTTTATAAATTAACTGAGAAGGATGAGAATTTACAGCTTTCTTTAAAAATCTACCCTGATCCCAAAATAAAACTAAAATCTGCATTAGCACAAAATATTTTTAGAAAAAATCTGTCTCATTTAACCATACTGCAAGCAAAACAGTGTCCCAACCCCCATGGAACAATATGGATGTCAATTTTGTTTCTAAAATTGGGGATGCAGCTATATATTTCAGCAATATGAAAGGACTCTACCAGTTTATCATAACAACTGATGTCAAATTTTATTCCACCATCTGATGTAGTAAAATTTTTCCCTGAATAGGACCCCCCGGTATGCCCCTTTTCATCAAAATATGTGATATAATTCATAATTTAATTGATATTGACTTAAAAAAAACCTTCTGTGATATGAACTTTCCCAGCTGTAATAGTTTTTAAATCACAGTCTGGCTTCTGAAGACATTTCACATTGTGTTTGATAAATATTTTGCAATATTTGTAAAGGAAAAGCCTCAGTTTTCTCAGTAAAGGCACATAGAGTCATCGGTATGGCACTGACAAAACATAAAACAGTGTTTTTCCAAAAGAATGACCAGTACCTGCTACTGTGATATCTCATAACACTGGTAAGATGCCTAAAACCATCAAATATTGATTCTATAGTGTTATTCTTATGCTGCAAGTTCCCATAGGTGCACTTTCATAACCTTTGTTTTAATCCCCACAGACACCCATTCTGGCAAAAAGCATGAAATTGTTGAAAACATATTTCCAAAGAGGATGAATCAGACATTTGCTTCAAGAATATAGTGGTATTTGATGTTTAATATACTTGCGTGTGTGTGGGTGGGAGTGAAAGTTAGTCAGCTGCCAATTATTGAAAATGTAGATCCAGGCAAGTGAAATGCAAAGAAACACCATGTCTGATGAAGAGACAGACACACAGACAGACAGATAGGCTTGCAGTCACACATGTAGGAAGTCTACATGAGAGTACTGAATGACATACAATGAAAAATATGGTGGAAGAGCCAGGGCAAGGTTAAATTGAAAAATAACTCAATGGACCATGAGTGCTGAAGCCTCAAAGTAAATCATAAGAAACTGAAAGTGTGTGATACTAACTTCAGTCTCTAAAAACATGCTGTTCAGTCTTTCCAAATGTTTATCATCAGCAGAAGGGTTAAATATGTGTGGGAGGGAGGACTTGGTTCAGAGAAAGAGCAATATTTCACAACTGTCACTGTAAATTTATGCTGTATCATGGGAACCATGACAGCACTAGTACTAGACAACTATGTTGGTAGCTATGCACAAATGCCATTCACTCACTTTTGTAATTTTATTATGTTATTTTCCACTGCAGCACCACCCCTCCTCAAATTTGTGTTCCTGGATACTCTTTCAATGAAGGAATTGTTTTCCAACATTTTGAAGAGCATAATATAGAAGAGAAAAACTTCTAAATACTAGTGAATAGAAGGGCAGTGTAGGTTTTCTGTCTGTGTTTGAATGGTGATTTGGGAGGGGATTGGAAGATTTGGAATCCTCCCTGCCCCTAGTAATATGAGGGGAAACCATGGTTTAAATAAATATGTCAAAAGGGTAAGATAGGCTGTTAGTTACCAGCTGCCAGAGGTTATAGTGTACTCCTGGGGAATACACTTGCTCAAGATGCGAATTTGTTTGCATGAAAAGCCCTAGTTTTAGAAATATATAGCTTTTATTGCTGACTGTGACAAAAATGTAACTTTCCAAAACAATAAAATAGTTTGGTAAGGTATGTGGTCCCCAAATAAATATTTAAATGTGAAATAATCCCCCAAAATAATAATTGAATCTGGTTTGGAAGTCAAAAAACATATTTCCTATAGGTATCACAGAACTAAATATTTTCCCATAGGCGATCATCATAACGTTCAGGCGGAAAAAAATATGATCGCATCACTTTAATTTTGGCATTCAAATATCTCTGTCAAGAAAAGCCCTTCAGACAACTTTTTCTGATCTGAAAACAGGGGGTCATGCAACAAATAAGAGAGAAAAACTGACACAAAGGGAAGTACCGGTCACGTGCACATATTTTTCAGGGAATTCCTTACAAAAACACATAAAAAGTAAATTGTATTTTTTAGGTCCAAAAGTCATCAAATCACCCTCTTTTTTATCAGGAATATTCAACAATAATGCAAGATGTCAATAGAATGTTTCAAACATTTATTGAAACAATGGATTTTCCCAAAGCTGTTCATTTTTAGAGATTGCATCATTTCTGAGTGCAACATTTTAAGGCGGTTCACTCTAATTTCAATATTTGGTTCCGCGATACCATAACATGTTGGTAATCTCTAGAAAGAAGTGTGTGATGCTTTTCCACCTTCTCTGTTTCAGAATTTCCATCGAAATAAATAATAACAACTAACACTTGATCCACTTCAGCACCATCATGCTTCTGATAACCCTTTACCTACCGAATCAGCTGCATCTGCCTGCATAATATGCAAATTTAGGAGTCGAGAAAATATTATTTTTCAACAAATTTCAACAAAAACGTATCCCCCCACACACACAGAAATGAGCTCATTCCAGTGAGGTGCCACAAGTGGCTTTGTCAAAAAAATTTGAAAAAATGATATTTAAAACTAGAGGTGTGACTGTCCCAGATGGGCCTGTTCATACCCCCTGCCAGCCCCACTACCATGATTATTCTAAGATGAAGAGGAGCACAACTCTGGAAAAAACTCTGATCAAAACTATAATCCAAAAACTATAAAACCATACAGGCTCCCATGGTAGTGAACATCCATACCAAGTTTCAAAGGAATCGACCCATAAACATCCAAGAAAATCTGTGGACAAAATTCAGGAATTCTTTGATGAAAAGGGGCATAACTCTGGCAAAAAAAGTCTGATCAAAACTATAATCACTGGTGCACAGGTTCCCATTATAGTGAATATCCATACCAAGTTTCAAAGGAATTTGACCCATAACCATCCAAGAAAATCTCTGAAAAAATGAATTATTCAAAGATGAAAAGGGACATGGACATAACTCTAGCTAAAAAGTCTGATCAAAACTATAATCGCTGGGGCACAGGTTCCCATGGTAGTGAACATCCATACCGAGTTTCAAAGGAATCGACCCATAAACATCCGAGAAAATCTCTGGACAAAATTCAGCCACTCTAAAACACAAGAGGCCCCACGTGGCCTTAATCGCTCACCTGACAAAGTGACTCTAAGAAGTATTTTAGGTCACCTTCACCATGTCATGCCTCATCAACATTAACTGGTTGAGTGATAGATTTTGTTTGAAGTTCAACATTTGTTACCTAAAATTAGTTTTATTTAAAATCATTGGTGTGTGGCCAATCTCCAATGATTTTTAATAAGCAAATTTATCTCTGCAGACAAACCTGGTTTAGCATGAAGCACAAACAAGGAATGTGAAGAGATAGCCTTGGACATCTCTCCCCCAACTGTGGATATCTTCCATGTGCTACATGTATATATTTGCATGCAAGAAAACAAAAATTTTCACAAATTTTATCTTTTTTTTGATCATCATTGGAACAAGCTCAAACAGCTTATTCCAATAGGGGTATGGGAAGATCAGGTATATTTTTGAGACAGAAATGTGAATATATAAATAATGGTGTTTTTTTTGTGAATGATGCTGGAGAATTTTGCGTAAAGATATGGTAAATGGTTTGTTTCTAGATACAGAATGATGCAAAAGTATTTAAATTTGATTAGGCAAGTTGTTCCTATAATGCATTTAAAAATTGAAGTAACTGTTTTTTTGCTGACGAACTTTTAGATGTGTGTGTCTGTGTTTGTGTGTGTGTGTGTGTGTGTTTGTGTGTGTGTGTGGGGGGGGGGGGGGGGGGGGGGGGGGGGTGGGGGTAAGAGTGTTCTTGCAAAACAAAATTCCTGAATAAATGGGAAAATTTTATTTTTTTTGTGTGAAAGACATAGTGCGTGAATGTTGATTGAGAACAAGCTTAGAGAGCTCATTTAATAATGTGAAGTCATAAAGCTGTGTTTTTACCGTACGAAATTCTGGGAATAACTAAAAAAAAATTGCTTTTTTTGACTCAAAAAAGCATGGTGTGCAACCTCTCATTGGATATGAGCTCAAAAAGCTCATTCCAATGGGGGGTATTTTACAAGCGATAAGTACATGTATGTTTAAGAGACACAAAAATTAAAATTTGAATAGCGATTTTTTTGCGAAGAATGCTGACAAGTTTTGGCAGTTATGCTGGTAAAAAAGGTAAGATATGCAAAGTGGTTGTTTTTTAGAGGCGACATTTAATTAAGGGGAATTAACCCTTGAGTTACTGAGGTAACTTCTAAAAGTACTGAAATTTCATGAAGCAATGTGAATAACAGAAAACAGTTGCCTAAAAATTTCATGAATAACTAAAATTTTTATTCCTTTGTCTCGAAAACATGGCATATATGACCCTTTGTTGGAATGAGCTGAATGCGTGTGTTCCAATGAGGGGGTCATAAAAATTTGAACGAAGATTTGGTGTGAATAATGCATTAGTATACCTGCTAGATTTTTGGGGTATAAACGGTTCACCCTGGATACCACCCCCCTCTCTCTATAGTAGATCTTTTTCTGCAAATTTTGTCTAAGATTTCTATCAACTTTACAAATAAATACGTTCATGAATCACAATCAGATCCACCCTACAATGTTGCATACCAAATATCAAAAGATTCTGCCTTGCTGGATCTGGAGAAGAAGATTTTTTTAAGAAGAAATATGCCTGAAAAACCCGCACTAAGTTAAAAATTTGGGCTCCTATACAGAGCCCAAATATAAACCCAGGGGGGCCGATTTGAAACAAACTTGAATCAGATCCACCCCCACAATGTTGCTTACCAAATATGAAAAGATTCTATCTCTGCTTCTATAGTGAGCCCAAATATGAAACTAGGAAGCCGATTTGAACAAACTTGAATCAGATCCACACCACAATGTTGCATACCAAATATCAAAAGATTCTGCCTGCTGGATCTGGAGAAGAAGATTTTTTAATAAATTTGCCCGAAATGCACTAAGTGCAAATTCGGGCTTCTATATTAAGCCCAAATATGAATCCAGGGGGCCGATTTGAACAAACTTGAATCAGATCCACCCCGCAATGTTGCATACCAAATATGAAAAGATTCTGCCTGCTGGATCTGGAGAAGAAGATTTTTGAAGAAATTTGCCTGAAATGCACTAAGTGCGAATTCAGGCTTCTATATTAAGCCCAAATATGAATCCAGGGGGCCGATTTGAACAAACTTGAATCAGATCCACCCCGCAATGTTGCATACCAAATATCAAAAGATTCTGCCTGCTGGATCTGGAGAAGAAGATTTTTTAAGAAATTTTCCCGAAATGCACTAAGTTTGAATTCGAGCTTCTATAGTGAGCCCAAATATGAATCCAGGGGGCCGATTTGAACAAACTTGAATCAGATCCACCCCGCAATGTTGCATACCAAATATCAAAAGATTCTGCCTGCTGGATCTGGAGAAGATGATTTTTTAAGAAATTTGCCTGAAATGCACTAAGTTCGAATTCGAGCTTCTATAGTGAGCCCAAATATGAATCTAGGAAGCTGATTTGAACAAACTTGAATCAGATCCACCCCACAATGTTGCATACCAAATATCAAAAGATTCTGCCTGCTGGATCTGGAGAAGAAGATTTTTTAATAAATTTGCTTGAAATGCACTAAGTTCAAATTTGGGCTCCTATACTGAGCCCAAATATAAACCCAGGGGGCCGATTTGAACAAACTTGAATCAGATCCACCCCACAATGTTGCTTACCAAATATGAAAAGATTCTGCCTGCTGGATCTGGAGAAGAAGATTTTTTAAGAAATTTGCATGAAATGCACTAAGTTCAAATTCGAGCTTCTATAGTGAGCCCAAATATGAATCTAGGAAGCCGATTTGAACAAACTTGAATCAGATCCACCCCACAATGTTGCATACCAAATATCAAAAGATTCTGCCTTCTGGATCTGGAGAAGAAGATTTTTTAAGAAATTTGCCTAAATGCACTAAGTTCGAAATCGGGCTCCTATACTGAGCCCAAATATGAACCCAGGGGGCCGATTTGAACAAACTTGAATCCGATCCACCCTACAATGTTGCATACCAAATATCAAAAGATTCTGCCTGCTGGATCTGGAGAAGAAGATTTTTTAAGAAATTTGCCTGAAATGCACTAAGTTCGAAATCGGGCTTCTATAGTAAGCCCAAATATGTATCCAGGGGGCCGATTTGAACAAACTTGAATCAGATCCACCCCACAATGTTGCTTACCAAATATGAAAACATTCTGCCTGCTGGATCTGGAGAAGAAGATTTTTTAAGAAATTTGCCTGAAATGCACTAAGTTCGAATTCGGGCTTCTATAGTAAGCCCAAATATGTATCCAGGGGGCCGATTTAAACAAACTTGAATCAGATCTACCCCGCAACATTGCATACCAAATATCAAAAGATTCTGCCTGCTGGATCTGGAGAAGAAGATTTTTGAAGAAATTTGCCTGAAATGCACTAAATTCGAATTCGAGCTCCTATAGTGAGCCCAAATATGAATCTAGGGAGCCGATTTGAACAAACTTGAATCAGAACCACCCTACAATGTTGCATACCAAATATCAAAAGATTCTGCCTGCTGGATCTGGAGAAGAAGATTTTCAAAGAAATTTGCCTGAAATGCAGTAAGTTCAAATTTGGGCTCCTATACTGAGCCCAAATATAAACCCAGGGGGCCGATTTGAACAAACTTGAATCAGATCCACCCCACAATGTTGCATACCAAATATCAAAAGATTCTGCCTGCTGGATCTGGAGAAGAAGATTTTTTAAGAAATTTGCCTGAAATGCACTAAGTTCGAAATCGGGCTCCTATACTGAGCCCAAATATGAACCCAGGGGGCCGATTTGAACAAACTTGAATCAGATCCACCCTACAATGTTGCATACCAAATATCAAAAGATTCTGCCTGCTGGATCTGGAGAAGAAGATTTTTTAATGTTTTTCCCATTGCCTACAGTGTTAAAAAGTGCTGACTCAGCACTTTTTCAAAGTCCCGAAACTGTACCCTATGATAAAACAGATGGCAATTTTTTTTTACCAATCCTTTCTGTTGGTCCTAAGGAAGCTGCACACCAAATAAAAATTCTCAGTGCCGTGCAGTTTTGAAGATATGGGCGTTTTAAATTTTTTCTATTTTTAGCTCCTGCGGTTCCCACGGGGCTGCGGGAAAATTTTTTTTTGCATAAATCAAGTACTCATGACCCAATAAGCCCTCACATAAAATTTGGTTCAAATCAGCCTCTCGGTTTGGAAAATAGAAATTTTGGGCGGGGCAAAAAATTTTGCCCCTCTCATAACAACGTCAAGTATAGCCCCACAAACTTCTCTTGAACAAATCTGAGTCTACACCTCAAAAGGAAGCTGCACACCAAATATCAAGTCTCTGCTACTGCTGGTTCATGAGAAGAAGATTTACAAAGATTTTGGTGCCCCTTGGGGGTGTGGCACCACCCAGGAGGAGGGGCAACTTCATTTGAACAAATCTGAATTGGCATTAGGTAATAAACATTTAGCCAACATTTGAATAAAATTGGGCTAGTGGTTTAGGAGGAGAAGTCGATAATGTAAAGTTAACGCCGGACGGACGACGACGGACGACGGACAGAAAGTGATTAGTAAAGCTCCCCTTGAGCTTCGCTCAGGTGAGCTAAAAAAGGGGAATAACTCTGGCAAAAAGATTCCGATCAAAACTATAATCGCTGGTGCACAGGTTCCCATGGTAGTGAACATCCATACCAAGTTTCAAAGGAATCGACCAATAAAAATTTGAGAAAATCTCTGGACAAAATTCTAGCATTCTAAGACATGTGAAAAAGGGGCATAACTCTAGCAAAAATAGTCCAACCAGAACTATAATCACAGGTACACAGGTTCTCATGGTGGTGAACATTCATACCAAATTTTGATGACAATGGTCCATAAACGTCTGGGAAAATCCCAGACAAAATTATGTCTACGGATGGATGGACGGGCAGACAGACAGACAAGATGATTCCAGTATACCCCCCTCCCCCCTCCTTCACAACTCATTGCGGGGGTATAATAATAAATTTTGATATTGTCTGCATTGGGTAAAGGGTTAAGATGTAAATCGCATGCCACTCTATTAATATTTGGTTGCAAGATGTACTTTTGAGATGACCCAAAATTTTGTCAAATTGACTGACTGGCAGAACATACTTCATTTGGAATTCAATTGTTTTGCTTTATTTTGTCATAACTTGTCAAAGTTATTTGTTTGCATATTGTACAACTGAAGTACCTGCCCCCTCCTCCCCCCCCCCCCCCCTCCCTCCACCATCAACATAACCTAAATGATCATTCGCAGATTATTTCCAGGACTGATACTAACCCCTCTACCCACACTCCCTTGAGCTTCAGTAATTTTTGGTAATGCTGTTACTATGTTCCCTCGATTCATGGACTGGTATCTGGGCAGATGATAAATATTTTCTTATGGATGTCCTCCTTCTTATTGAGACAAGTCAGGTACACCACTATTATCTTCAATGAAAAAACAGCTTAGGTGAGTAATTAATGTTCAAAAAAACCTTTTCCTCAAAACAGAAACACCAGTTATCTGGTGTCAGGTTCTTGCTATTGTTCCAGTAAATAAATTGTCACCTATTCAACAAAAGGTGTTGCACCCATGGCCACTCTGTCGTAGAATAAACTTCTCATTTTAATCGACTTTGAGGTAACCAAATTTTTTACGGATTTACTTATTTGAGGCCAGGCAGTTAGTTCAAGTCATCCCAGATTTTGGAGATATCCATATTCAACTTCTGGAGTTTGTTTCAATTATCCAGGGCATTCTACATATTTGATTCAAAATGAACTGTATGTAGTTTATCCAAGCCTTTTCCACTTTCAAGAGCAGAAAAAAATGAGAATAAGTTACAAGGGCCTACAAAACTACTGGACTTTGTAGTGACTTGTATTTTCTTACAGCTTTTCTGTTACAAAGAAGCAGTTAGGCCAAATAAAAATAAATACCAGACAATTGGGTTAGGTGGTGTGGAGGAGGGGGATTTAGTTTTTATTTCAGAGAATCAAATGGTGAGCAAGAAAAGACCCTCTCTGTATACAAATATATAAAGGAATAAACTTGTACATTCCTAAATTATTCTTGATCATCAAATTGTTCATCTTACAGAGACCAATTATGAGAGAGTGAGGTTGAAAAGTTTATATTTTATCAAGCCTGGCATTTTCAGGCGAAACTAGCCCTTGTGGCCTTAGAAAATAATGATTACCATAACAGCCTATTCCTAAAACACAAAATCTTTTCAGATCTCTGCTATGTTAATGGTCTCTGTAAGATGGCCACACTGCCACTCCCACACCTCAGGGCCTTGCCAAGGCCCTGAGGTGTGGGAGGGGCAGTGAAGCTGTCTCACAGAGACTACCTTGTTAGCAGCACCAAATAAAATGTACAATGCCTACTTGACAGAATTCATTAATAGGAAAACTTCATTTTGCCACTTTCAGCTTGTGTAAGTTTGAAGAGAGCTAATCGCTCCCCTATGCCAAGCAAGGGGAGCGATTTTTAGCCCTCCAGCATTTTTAAGAATGCCAGGCCTGTTTTATGCAGCCTTGTTTGAGAGAGGATATCAATAACGTAATGAGAAGACACATTCTATTCTTTGATATCCATGTCTAAAATCTTTCCTTGTGATACATTATTCACACATAGAATAAAAGTTTATGTCCTAAGGCTGAACCCCTCCTCAACAAGATTTAAACCCTGTATGCAGAAATGTTTGCTCGAAGGCATCCAACGGCACTGGCATTCAATGAGAAGGCAACATGAAAGGGACAACACAGTAATTAAATCCTACAATTCTGCTGGGATGAAGGTATTAAATTATTACTGAACCTTCCAGAAATAAACAATAGATTTGCCCAGTGTGCATCAAGTAATACTCATTTGGGTGATACCACTAGGAAAATCCATCTTGAAAAAGGTTAAACTGATAATTCAACTGCTTACCTTTGTAAATGCCCTGTTACAGAGAGCACATATATCAAGTACTTGTTGAAGTTTGAAGGAAGAATTCTCAATTATGAAACTGAGTAGTTTTGACATGGGCTCTAAAATATTCTGTAAAGAAAAAATAAAGCTTATTGTCACTTTTATCCATCACTAAGGTTGGTGCTAGAGCGAAAAATAGAAGGAATTACCCAACTTTTCCTCTGATCAGATATGTTTCTTGTATTGAGCATCAGAATAAGACAGACTTCTACATGTTCCGTCCTGGCATAAACCATTTATTTTACTATCAAATGTTTAGCTTGTATCAAGTGATAAATTATTTTTGTTTGTCTGAATTTTGCCACATTTCTTTGTCTTGTTACAGTTTATAGGGGAGTGCAAGTACATATAGATAAAATAATTTTAATTTATCCCTTAGGCCCCAAGATAGCCACAAACTACACCTTTATATTGCTCTGAAAAAGTTGTCTAAAGTGTGTTCTTTCTTGAGAACCTTACTGGTAGGCAAGGCTTGAAATAAGCCTTGGGACAAGGACAATGACTGACAACAAACTTACTTTGACCTACACACTTTGAAATCCATAGGACGTTTTGACAGATGCAAAATTCTGCTAAATTTTAGAAGATGAGTTAAAAAACACTGGTAATTCGGTATAAACTTAAATTCCATTGTGAATTAACAAGTCATTTCCTCATTTAGTAGTCACAATATGTCAATTTACAACGTGTAAAGCAATATGTTGAAAATGACCAGCACCAAATTAAAATGATCTGTACCAACTACTTGAGGCAGGACATTTTGACCTGCACTGGAAAAAAAACCTTATTTCGAGCCTTGCTATTAGGTTACATTTATGCTGACAGCATATTTACATCTTTGTTGGCTGCCTGTCCAAACAGCCAAGAATGATGTATTTATTTATTTATTTAAAAGGGTTTAATGACACTTTAACAGCCAAAGTCATATCGTGTCAGTGAAAGTTTTGTGGGTGGGGAAAGCTGGAGTACCTGGAGAGAACCACCGAGCAACAATGAGCAGCTGCCAGCTCCCCAACGTCGTAACTTCGCACTACAGCACAGGCAGGGTTAGATTGGTTGCGCACAATCAACGTGCTATATGCCTTAGTATACAGCGTCATCATGCCCCTATGTTGACAATCGGGGTGAAGTGCTTTGCCCAAGGAAACAATGTGATAGTCCGAATCGATCACTCAGATGGTCACCCACCCAAGGACTAACCGGGCTCGATGCTGCTTAACTTTGGTGATCTGAAGACAACCGGTTACCGTAATGCCACCACAATGATGTAGAAACACTGTTAACCCTGAAAGGGCCAAGACAAGTGTTCTGAAATCCCACAGCACACAGCCTCTATAAGTCCAGTGGCTTAACAGTTATTTCTAGTCAAGTCTTGGCTGCCTTAACAGGCAGCCAAGAGTTGACTAGAAATCCACTGTCTACCTAATTTGTCTGTTATAAACAGGACCTCCTCATGATGGCATGTTAAGGCACCTGTCTAGTTCGTAAAAGTCAGAAATAGCCCCCAAAGGGTTAAGTCATCTGCAGCTGTGTACATGTATATATAGTAGTTATTAACATAAAATTAATCTGAGGACTTGAGGGTTAAAGATAATATGGAACATATTCACAGAATATGAAGCATTTAAGTTATGGCACTCAACCTGTTATTGCAGTTTATTTGTATCGTATTGTCTGGACTAATTTTTTGCTAAAAACAATGGACTATTTTTGTTGTTGAAACAAATGCTTTATTTTAATTGAAATTGATGGACTTTTCTAACAAACTGTAATAGAGAATAATTTTCTTAACCCTTCATTTAACAGCACTAGAAGATAAAACTCACAATATCACAATATGTCTTCCTAAATAAAAAAAACAATTTTTTTTGCAGACAAAGACCGAGCTTATGACTTTAGTCATTAACAGCACAAAATTGAAAAATAACAAAATCTGAATCAGGATACACTGAGTGCTGAAACTAAATACATTTGTAGAAAAATCAACAAATAACTTCTTTTCAATCTTATCTAAACTTTGCTATTTGGAAGAAACTTACCCTGCAATTTGAAACTCCGGGAACCCGTAACATGCAAGATACAATTTTGAGTATTGGTGTTGGATCATATGTTGATGGCAGCATACTTGGGAGTCGATGGAAAAATATATCAAAGAGGCCTATAATAGGAGTCCAGGTTTGAGTTGATGCCTCCAAAGATATGCAGTTCATGTAAGTGCTTAAATTGCTTAAAATTTGTATTATATTTTCTGGTGGAATATTCTTCTTGGTATTCAACCCCTAAAAATATAAAAAAAAATGATAAATTTAAAGTAATTTGTATATTTTTTATACTTACCAATAGTTCAGATTTAGCTGGTGCAAACTCAATAATATCCAGGGCCAAACACACAAATTTTGACCCCCCCCCCCCCAATCCCCCAAATATGCATACAAATCTGAAAATTAAAAATCCTATCTGGTCCTCCATACTTTTCTGTACTGCACATGTGCGGTAACCAGGAAGGTACCGAAACTGGCACCAAGCATCATTCTTTCTAGTTGTGCCTGCTAAATATTGTAAATCAGCGGGGAGGTATGCGTGCCCACTCATGGGAGGGCCATCTCTATCTGGGCCATTCTTAAGTATAAAAAATATACAAATTATTTTAAATTGATCATATTTTTATACTAAAACCAATGGCCCAAACTTAGCTGAATAGTAAAAAGGCTGGAGGGCCTAGGACTTAGAGGAAATACAATTGTTCTATTACTCTAATTAAAAGTATAGCTCCTACAGGAGAATAGGAGATGAAAGAGGAATTACATATGTCTTTCTCTTATAAAAAAAAAGAGAACAACACAACACCAACAATATACAGGAGTAATACATAATAAATTCTCCATTTAATGCCAGCATAACCTGTTATGCTAATCGGTGAAGGAAACCAATTATAAAGCTAGTCCAGAGAATGAGATGCTTTATACTCATTTAAAAAAAGTGTATGAGGATTGTATATAAATGCTCGTATGAGACATGACATATACATAATGCTTCACAATGAGCTACATTTTAAAATCAATACATAAATGAGACATAATTGTTGCTTCACACTGAGCTACACATTAAAACTACACAGCACCGACACTGGACTACTGTCTCTGGAGGAGGTATTCCCTTGCTTTTCACTATAAAGCCAGATGATACTAAGGGGAAAAACCCTCCCCCCCCCCCCCTTCCCCTTGTTCTGAAGGAAGAATCCTCAGAATGAATAGTGCAGCAGAACGGTGTCAGTACTCGAGCAGACTGCCTAAGATATCACTGAGATGTATTATTAATGGACAACATTCTGTGTGTCAGAAAGAGGACCCAAGGATCTAAGGTCATCGGAGATAGACTCTAAATTTTTAAGTAAAACTTAGTAAATGAAGACGGTTGCGTCCAGTAAGCTGCCTTCATTAAATCAGTAATGGCAACACTATTGGAATAAGCCCAAGAAGAAGACAGTGCTCTAACCTCAAGCACTGAAATCTTATTTACAGAATGTTGATCTGAAGATAGATTCTCATAAGCAATTCGTATTGCCAACTGAATCCACCTAGCAACCAAATGAACACAAATATCCTTTCTGTTAGGCATAAGAGAAAGAAAAAATCTCTTTCTTCCTTTTCTAATAAAGCTAGGTTGACGTTTATAAATGCACATCACTCTCACTGGACACAACACTGGCCTACGGTTGTCCGAGGATGGTAAAGCCTTAATAATAATAGCCTCCGGCCGCTTATCCGGAATCTGCTTCTTAGCCAAGAAGCCCACTTCCGTAATAAGAGTAATAGTATTACCCACACTACGGAAATGAGAATCTTTTACAGATAATGCATGAAGCTCACTAACTCTTCTGGCAGAAGCAAAGGCTAAGGGAAATGCTGTTTTATAAGTCAGGAATATAAATTCTAATGGCTCAAAAGGAGCTTCCTGAAGCTTCAAGAGAACCCAAGCCAAATTCCATTTAGGAATTAATCTGAGGGTTCTAGGTCTATTAATACAGAAATTTCTAACTAGCTTGGATAAAGAAGGATCTAATCCAATAGCCAAGTTATCATGATGAGCATATGTATCTGAAAACGTAGACCTATAGCCCTTAATAGTAACGGGCTGCAGTTTTAATACATTAAACAGGTAGACCAGAAAGTTGGCAATTTGAGGTATAGATGGATTATAAATATTCACTGATTGATCTGCACACCAACGAAAGAAGACTCTCCACTTTGCTGCATAATTCAACGAAGAGGAGGTCCTCCTACAGTTAGAAATTGCATCCACTGCTCGTCCTGAAAACTGCTTTCCGTGCAAGAAGGACCACACAACGGAAATATGTGACGGTTGAGACCTTCTGGATTGTGATGCAGTGGGACTACCCCTGATACAGAAGGTCCTTGAGAGGAGGAAGCGTCCGAGGAATGTCCCATAACAGACACCTGACAGGATTGATCCAAGGTTTCTGAGCTGACAGAAGTGCTAATGTTTGAAAATGCCTAAGTACCCCAAGGGAACCTCATGAGGACAAAGGCATCCTGATAGAGCCTAAGGGTGGACAAACACTACATAATTAAAGCTACACTACTGGAATACTTAATAAAATGTATCCTACTATAATTACAATAACTGTGCTACACTAAATACTGATATAATTCATATTTAAAGCATTGTTAAACTGAGAACAATGTCAAGAGGAAAAACAGGAAACTAAACAACACGCACAAAATAGGCCCAAAGTCAGTAACTGATCAACTACTATCTGATGCAAAGCCAGATCTTCATAGGAAGAAAAAACAATGCATCTGGTAGAAGACGCAAGACTACAAACGTCCTAAACACCCATAGGGTTAGGACGTAATGATGGGGAAAAATGGAATAAACATTCCATAGAACACGTTAAACTCCCAAGAACTTTAATAAAACAAGAGGCCCCACGGGGCCTGAAGCACTCATCTTGAACAGAACACAATATAAACAGAGTCCAAGAATGAGTCTACATTAAGCAATCCATTTCCATAGGATACACTGTCAATCCTTGGTTTGAATAATCTTGAATTTGACCCTCATAACAATGATGTACACCAAACATTAAAAGATTCTGACTGGTGGTTCTGAAGAAGGAAATTTTAAAAAAATATTCCCCATATTACCCTAAGTTAAAAATTCGGGCTCCTGTATTGAGCCCAAATATGACCCAATGGGCTTTATTTTAACAAACTTGTATCTGACCCCCCTATGAATGCTGTATACCGAATATCAAAAGATTCTGATGATTGGTTCTGGAGAAAAGATTTTTTTTTAAATTTTTGCAAATATGCTGACTCAGCATTTTTTCGATGCCCTCCAAAGAACACTCTAACATAACTGTTGGCAATTTTTTTTTACCATTCAATCCTACTGGTCCTAAGGATGCTTCATACCAAATAACTGCTCTCTGTTCTGTGTGGTTTGGGAAATATGGCCATTTGAAAATATTTCTATTTTTAGCTCCTGGGGTTCCCATGGGGATGCAGGATTCTTTTTTCTGCATGAGTCAAGTACTTATGAGCCAATATTACCACATATCAAATTTGGTTCAAATTGGACCATCGGTTCAGAAAGTTAAAAAATTTATAGTAATTTATATATTTTTTATACTTACCAATGACCCAGACTTAGCTGGTGCTAACTCCAACAAAACCAGGGCCAAACACAAATTTTGCCCCCCAATCCCCAAAATTTGCATCCAAAACAAAAAGAAATCATGTCCTAAAGGACCTCCATACTACGCCTCTACTGCGCATGCGCAGTGACGCAGTCGTCCCGAAATTGGCGCCAATTATCATTCTTACTGGCAGTGCCTGGTCAGCGCTATGTACTCAGCGGGGAGGCAAGAGTTCCCAACTCCAGGGAGGGCCATCCCCGTCTGGGTCATTGGTAAGTATAAAAAATATATAAATTACTATAAATTTTTTAACATTTTTATACTGTACCAATGACCCAGACTTAGCTGAATAGTAAACAGGCTGGAGGGCCTAGGACATAGAGGAAAATCCAATAAGCTCAACTATATAGTAAAGAGGTAACCCCTTAAGGAGAAAAGGAGTATTAGGCTTTACATGTATCTTTCTTATTTAATATTAAATTAGAAAGATACACTACCCTTAATAATTGAGCACAATAACATTCATGTTCTCTATTAACATCCAGTATAACCCTTATACTAATTATTTTTAAAGCAAGCCAATAAATAAAGTAGTCCAGAGAATTGAGACTCTTTATAATCATTTAAAAGTGTCCGAGTATTGTATATTAAAGCCCGTTTGACACTTGACATATACAAATGCTTCACACCGAGCTACACTTTAAAAATAAGACATGAATGAATTTAAACATTAATATTACACTTTAAAACCATCCCAGAAGCGACTCAGAAATACTGACTTGGAGGAGGCATTCCCTTGCTTTTCACTATAAAGCAGGTGACCTAAGGGAACCCCCCCCCCCCCCTTCCCCTTGCCCTGGGTCAAATAGCCCAGAGCGAAGAGGGCAGCCGGACGGAGTCACTGCCGGAACAGAAAGCCTGCATAACTATAGTTGCAACTGTTTAGTGGACGACATTCTGAGCAACAGATAACGGACCTAAACAATGCAGGTCTCCAGAAATGGACTCAATATTTCTGAGATAAAAATTCGTAAATGTGGATGGCTGAGACCAATAAGCAGCCTTCATTAAATCTGTAACAGCAACACTATTAGCATAAGCCCAGGAAGTAGAAAGAGCTCTTACTTCATGAGCAGAAATCTTAAGCACAGACTGTTGAGAAGAAGATAAATCTTCATAAGCAGTACGGATAGTTAACTGAATCCATCTAGCAATAGAATGGACAGAAATGTCCCTTCTATTAGGCATCAAAGACAGAAAGAAACGTTTCCGTCCCTTTCTGATAAACTGAGATCTCTGTTTATAGATACGTAGTGCTCTAACAGGACAGAGTAAAGGCCTACGCCCATCTGAAGACGGAAGAGCCTTAATAACAATAGGTTCCGGATATTTATTAGGAGCCTGATTCTTAGCTAAAAAACCCACATTAGTAGTGAAGGTGATAGTGTTCCCAACACTACGATAATGAGAATCATCCACCGATAGTGCATGAAGCTCACTGACTCTTCTGGCAGAAGAGAAAGCTAAGAGAAAAGCTGTCTTATAAGATAAGAATTTGAAATCTACTGTCCCAAGAGGTTCAAATGGCTTTTCCTTCAATTTAAGGAGAACCCAAGCTAAATTCCACTTAGGAATTAATCTAAGAGTTCTGGGTCTATTTATCGAAAAGTTTCTAACCAACTTCGATAAAGAGACATTAGATCCAATTTGTAAACTATCATGATGTGCATAGGTATCAGATAACATAGATCTATAACCCTTTATAGTAACAGGCTGCAGTTTGATTTCGTCAAACAAGTATACTAGAAAGTTTGCAATGTCTGGTATAGAGGGATCAAATATATCTACAGAATGATCCCTACACCAACGACGAAAAACCTTCCACTTAGCCGCATAGTTTAGCGAAGAGGAGGTCCTTCTACAGTTAGAAATCGCGTCCACTGCTCGTCCTGTAAAGTGCTTGCCATGCAAGAAGGACCGCACAACGGAAAAACGTGAAGGTTGAGACCTTGCGGGTTGTGATGGAGTTGGCGCGATTTCCCCTGCGAAAGAAGATCCTCCCGTGGAGGAAGCTTCCGCGGTAGGTCCCACAACAGACACCTGAGTAGATTTATCCACGGTCTCTGTGGCGACAGAGATGCTACCAACAGAATCTTGCATTGAGATTGTTTTATCTTTAGCAATACTTGTTGAATTAACGGCGCTGGAGGATACGCATATCCTATCATTCCGTCCCAAGAGATCGACAGAGCGTCTACTGCAAATGCTCTTGGATCCGGACATGGAGACACATACGTCTGCAACTGATTGTTGAGATGTGTCGCAAATAAGTCTATCATTGGCCGTTCCCATTGGTAGCAAATCTGATTGAATACTTGTTTGTTGAGAGTCCACTCCGACGGCAACAAGCGACCCTTTCGTGAAAGGGAGTCTGCTAGCACATTCAGACGACCCGGTATGTGACGGACCGAAAGAAGAACGTGATGTTCTAACGCAAACAGAAGGATTCTTTCCGTTAGATTGAACAACGGAACTGAATGAGTGCCTCCCTGATTCCGTATATACGCCACTACTGTCGTATTGACGGTCGGATAGGATTTGGACATGAGCATCGTGAATAATGTCCATCCAATGACGTAACGCAAGCCAAATTGACATCATTTCCTTGATGTTTATGTGCTTGCACAGGAATTGCGGATCCCAAAGACCCTGGCATCTCGAATCCGTTGGGATTAATGATGCACCCCAACCTGTTTGACTGGCATCCGTCATAACGGTAAAACTCGGATCCGGCAACTGCAGCGGAACCCCCTGAGTTAACCACTGAATGTTTGCCCAAGTCTGAATCTCTTGTTTCACTTGATCTGACAAGAGAACGTCTACATCGAGCGAATGAATTTTCACACTCCAATTCTGAGTCAGGAAAATTTGAAGAGGACGTGTGCGTAGCCGCCCCATCGGAATGAGATCCGCGGCGGCTCTGCACAGACCTATCAGTCTCATAAATTCTCTCGCCGTGACTTTGTCTGTGTGCAGACAATAGCGAGCGTAACACTGACTAATTTCGCTCTGGTTAACGGCAGACGAACGAGATTGTTGTGCGTCTCGAAGCTCATTCCCAGATGAGTGAATGACTTGGACGGCACCAGATCCGACTTCTCCTCGTTTACTATAAAACCGAGACGTCGGAGCAATAGAAGAAGATTCTGAACATCGTTCTGAAGCGTTAACTCGTTGCCGTACCTCTGAAGAATGTCGTCCAGGTAGGCCGACGTTACCGCAGACGAATGAGCTCGGAAGTAGATCATTACCGAGTTCATTACCCGAGTGAAAGCCCAGGGTGCTAGATTCAATCCGAAGCACATCGCCCGGAATTGATACACCACTCCTAGGACTGCGAAGCGTAGATACTTTCGGAATGTCGGATGTACCATGACATGAAAGTACGCATCTTTGAGATCTATGCTCGTTGCATAATCGTTCACCCGAATACTCGCTCTGACCGATCGAATCGTCTCCATATAAAACTTCGGAGCGACGATCAGCTTGTTTATCCAGCTCAAATCTATGACTGGACGGAACGAGCCGTCTGGTTTCGGAACCAGAAACAGATGGCTGTAGAATCCCAGAGATTCCTGGTTTTCTATGACCTCTACCGCGTTCTTCATTAAAAGTGACTGCACCTCTGATAACAGAGCGTCTCTTTTCTGTGGATTTGACGGAAGATGAGTCCACTTTGGACTTCGAGTTAATGGAGGCTTTCGTTTGAAGGATATCTTTAGACCTTCCGAAGTCACTCCTCTCACCCAAGGGTCGTCCGTAATCGACGCCCACTCTTGTGAAAAACTCGACAACCTTCCGCCAACCGGAACGCGATAGAGGTTTAAGCCATCACCTCCTGGACCTGCGAGGCCTGCGGTAGGAGAAACCACGTCTTCCACGACCCGCACCTCGCCTCGTCGACCTCGGGGCGTCCGACCGATTGTCCCGGCCTGAAGGACGTCCCGAACGAGAGTCGCTATCCTGACGGTCTCTCGAATAAGACCAAGAGGACGCACCGGAACCTCTATAGGAACCTCTCTTGGGCGCATTAGACCCAGAAGTGCCTGTCTTATTCGTGTCTGCTGTATCCGACTTGTTAGGAGCCGATCTGAACAACAGAGAATCATTAGCTTTCTTTTTAATTTTATCATAAATAGCGGAAAGCTTGCCGTCAAAGAGAAGTTCTCCTGAGACCGAAGCGACTCTAAGAGAGTTCTTCACCTTAGAATCCACTAGTGTGGATGTAGCTAGGGCTGCGTCACGTCTAACCAACTCCAAATTTGCCACTGAAAGGGCGGAGTTACACGTGGAATAAGCTACTGCCCTTGAAAGAAGTCTTAAAGAGGATTGTATATCCTGAAACTCTTCCCCTTGAAGGCGCAGTGATAACGCCTTAGTAAGGTGATCTGCGTAAGATAAGGCATCTAAATTGGCTCTGTTAGACGCAATAGCTGTTTCCAACACCACGGTTGGAATAGAAGCTGACGACGGTAATGATAGCTCTAAGTCTTCCGCCTCGTCGTCCATACGCAGAGGAACTCTCGGTATACCCTGTCCTGCCGTATCGAATTTATTCCTTGCATTAATGAAAGGCAGGTTGAGAGTATTAGCGGACAAGAAACCTGCTTTCCCCGTCCTGGAAGCAAGTTTAAATATAGCGTCGTTCAATAATTCAAATGTTCTTGCAACATTATTGGACTGCGACGGAAACTCGGGAGCGATGTCCCTGAACCGCTCAAAAAATTCAGAGTCCAATGACGCTATAATTCTCTTGTCCGGAAGCGCAGCAGTCTGGCCTGACGGAACAACTTGAGGGAGAAAGTGCCGGATGAAGTCCATGGCAGCTTTATGTTGTTCCGAAAGGGATAGCTCCAATTCATCCGTATCCCTTTCACCATCCGGTCGGACCTCCCGATGTTCCCGGTCGTCCGCCCCCGATGCTTCGGCGGAGCGTACCGACCCAGCGCCGTCGGATAATTCTCGATCCGACACCGTTTCTGTCGGCTGCTGGGATGCTGCGATAAGCTGTGCTATCTGCACAAGAATGTCCGACGTCGAGACCTGCGGAGGCGCAGTCTTTCGCTGCTTCGCCGAGGGCAGCTCTGCATCAGATGGCTCCCGCATACTTTTCCCATGCGAACGTCCGGAGTCCATCGGTCTCGAATCCCTGGCTGCCGGATGGTGTGACCTGGTCGCCGAAGAATCCTTCATCGGCGAAGCTGGTAAAATATCGGCGGTCACGCAGCCAAGGTGTGGTCGTGTGCGCTGACGAGAAGAGGAAGCCTTAACAGTCTCTGCGGACTGCTTATACAACGGAGCGTCCCGAGCGACGGACGTATGCTCCGCTAAAGACACATTTTGTACCACAACATCTGGTCCCAGATGTTGTTGTACGAGAGAGGGACCTCTCTCGCTCGCGGCCCGGCTGGACCTGGACGAGCTAGGAACCGGACTAAAAGGCTTCCTCCGTTCTCGCTTACTATCCGCCGTCACTGGGTGTGCATCTATTATGTTTATAGTGCTCGCATCACCCAAAATTTCCTCTTGGACCGCATCGGACGAACCCGGCTGCCGAACCATTCGGTGAATGGACGCTACACCGGGCGAGCTAGCGGACGACATTTGTCTAATCTCCATGAGCACTTTTGCCGCTAGCTCTGAATTCATTTGTGATGACGGACACACACTTGAAGAAGATAACATGGAAACATCACCCTGTTCTGGTTCCTCTGAAATAGAAACTGAGAGAGTAGAGTGACCTTGTGGAGAAAGAGCCGGCATCGCTCTTTCTCCAGAAACAACATATCGTGACACACGTTTCCAATGTTTCTCATCCCAATGTTCACATATAGGACAGGGATTAATGCGAGAACACTGACTACAATTAATACAATGATCATGAAAGTCAGAGGAAGATTTCTTCCTATTACAATTTGAACAATGTCCCTTCATTGTGAAAGAACAACAATAAGTCCTAGTTACTCGCAAAAACCCCTGACACAAAGATACATAATAACATGATCCATTAATAAATGAAAAAACAATTGCAAAACAAAATAATTTTGAAAAAATATTTTTTCAGAGCCCAAGTTGCTGAAAAGTAACGTTGAGCCCCGATGGATCTGATGGCAAAGTGTGGTCAAAAATTTTAAATTTATATAAAATAATTAATGAGACACTTTCGGATAATATAAATGTATCTTATAATGAGATAAACTACCACAAAGGCAAACAGCCCCCCTCAAAAAAGGCTGTTGCCAATGAAAACAAACAGTGTAAACACACTAGAAAACATGACTCCAGGCACTGAAAAAACTGGCCCGGAATCAGTCATCAATTACACTCTATCTGATGCAAAACAGAGACTCCCAGGGGAGAATCTGTAGAACATCAGATGGAAGATGCAGAACACAAACGTTATACACCCATGGGTGAAAACGTAACTATGGGGAAAATAACAGAAAACATTCTGTAACCAAGCAACTCTCCCAGGAAATTTTAGAAATGAAATTTCTCAAAAATATGCCAAAAGCATGGGAGAATTGCCAGGGGGGACTTTAGAAGGCTAGGGGAGAGGAAACACTGAATAAGCAGTGCAACAATTAGCAAGAATGACAACAAGAGGCCCATGCCTCGAAAATAGGCAACTTAACATAATTTCATCAAAAAATTCTAAGTACAGCCCTGATTATTTTTTGCCACTTCTTTTTCCTCTCCTCCTTCTATCCTCCTTAGAATCACATTTTCTCCAAAAATTACGTGTCTGGCATCCTTTAAACTGAGATTTACAAGCACAAAGATCAGTGAGATGTTGACTGATGAAGGGCCAAACAGAGAATGATAATTGGCGCCAATTTCGGGACGACTGCGTCACTGCGCATGCGCAGTAGAGGCGTAGTATGGAGGTCCTTTAGGACATGATTTCTTTTTGTTTTGGATGCAAATTTTGGGGATTGGGGGGCAAAATTTGTGTTTGGCCCTGGTTTTGTTGGAGTTAGCACCAGCTAAGTCTGGGTCATTGGTACAGTATAAAAATATAGAAATTTGGGGCTGGGCCAAATATCTTACCCCTACCATTACAAAGCCAAATATTGCTTCACAAACTTTGTTTGAACAAATTTGATTCTACACATCAAAAGGAAGCTTCATAACAAATATCAAGTCATTGTACCCACTGGTTCATGAGAAGAAGATTTTAAAAATATTTCGGAGCATTTTCTTCCACCCTCTCCCTATGGGGCTGGGCATGTTGAGTTGAACAAGAGGCCCCAAGGGGCCTGAGGGCGCTCACCTGACATTGTAGCCTAAATATCAACCCAGAGAAGGTACCATCTGCTCCTCCTAAGAAAAGCTTATACCAAATATCCAAAGATTCTGATCAGTGGATCTAAATAAAAAAAGATTTTTAAAGAATATTCCTCATATTGAACTAAGTTATAATTCAGGCTCCCACAGGGAGCCCATATATGAACTCAGGAACTTGGCTTTAACAAACTTGAATCTCACCCCCCCCCCCCCCCCCCCTAAGGATGCTGCCCACCAAATATCAAAACATTCTGACTGCTGGATCTGAAGAAGAAGATTTTTAAAGAAAATTCCTCATTTTGAACTAAGTTACAATTCAAGCTCCCACAGTGAGTCCAAATATGGACCTAGGGACATGGCTTGAACAAATTTGAATCTCACGCCCTAAGGATGCTGCATACCAAATATCAAAACATTCCGATTGCTGGATCTGAAGAAGATTTTTAAAGAAAATTCCTCATTTTGAACCAAGTTATAATTCAGGCTACCACAGTGAGCCCACATATGAACCCAGGGACTTGGTTTGAACAAACTTGAATCTCACCCCCTAAGCATGGTGCATACCCAATATCAAAAGATTCTGCCTGCTGGATCTTAAGAAGAAGATTTTCAAAAAAATTTGCCTGAAATGCACTAAGTTCAAATTTGGGCTCCTATACTGAGCCCAAATATAAACCCAGGGGGGCCGGTTTGAACAAACTTGAATCAGATCCACCCCACAATGTTGCATACCAAATATCAAAAGATTCTGCCTGCTGAATCTAGAGAAGAAGATTTTTTTAAAAATTTGCCTGAAATGCACTAAGTTCGAATTTGGGCTTCTACAGTGAGCCCAAATATGAATCCAGGGGGCCGATTTGAACAAACTTGAATCAGATCCACCCCACAATGTTGCTTACCAAATATGAAAAGATTCTGCCTGCTGGATCTGGAGAAGATTTTTGAAGAAATATGCCTGAAATGCACTAAGTTCGAATTCGAGCTTCAAAAGTGAGCCCAAATATGAATCTAGGGAGCCGGTTTGAACAAACTTGAATCAGATCCACCCCACAATGTTGCATACCAAATATCAAAAGATTCTGCCTGCTGGATCTGGAGAAGAAGATTTTTTAAGAAATTTGCCTGAAATGCACTAAGTTCTAATTTGGGCTTCTATAGTGAGCCCAAATATGAATCCAGGGGGCCAATTTGAACAAACTTGAATCAGATCCACCCCACAATGTTGCATACCAAATATGAAAAGATTCTGCCTGGTGGATCTGGAGAAGAAGATTTTTGAAGAAATTTGTCTGAAATGCACTAAGTTTGAATTCGAGCTTCTGTAGTGAGCCCAAATATGAATCTAGGGAGCCGATTTGAACAAACTTGAATCAGATCCACCCCACGATGTTGCATAACAAATATGAAAAGATTATGCCTGCTGGATCTGGAGAAGAAGATTTTTGAAGAAATTTGTCTGAAATGCACTAAGTTCGAATTTGAGCTTCTATAGTGAGCCCAAATATGAATCTAGGGAGCTGATTTGAACAAATTTGAATCAGATCCACCCCACAATGTTGCATACCAAATAGGAAAAGATTCTGCCTGCTGGATCTGGAGAAGAAGATTTTTGAAGAAATTTGCCTGAAATGCACTAAGTTCGAATTCGGGCTTCTATAGTGAGCCCAAATATGAATCCAGGGGGCCGATTTGAACAAACTTGAATCAGATCCACCCCACAATGTTGCATACCAAATATCAAATGATTCTGCCTGCTGGATCTGGAGAAGAAGATTTTTGAAGAAAATTGCGTGAAATGCACTAAGTTCGAATTTGGGCTTCTATTGTGAACCCAAATATGAATCCAGGGGGCCGATTTGAAAAAACTTGAATCAGATCCACCCCACAGTGTTGCATACCAAATATGAAAAGATTCTGCCTGCTGGATCTGGAGAAGAAGATTTTTGAAGAAATTTGTCTGAAATGCACTAAGTTCGAAATTGGGCTCCTATACTGAGCCCAAATATGAACCCAGGGGGCCGATTTGAACAAACTTGAATCAGATCTACCCTACAATGTTGCATACCAAATATGAAAAGATTCTGCCTGCTGGATCTGGAGAAGATTTTTGAAGAAATTTGCCTGAAATGCACTAAGTTCGAATTCGGGCTTCTATAGTGAGCCCAAATATGAATCCAGGGGGCCGATTTGAACAAACTTGAATCAGATCCACCCCACAATGTTGCATACCAAATATCAAAAGATTCTGCCTGCTGGATCTGCAGAAGAAGATGTTTGAAGAAAATTGCCTGAAATGCACTAAGTTCTAATTCGGGCTTCTATAGTGAGCCCAAATATGAATCCAGGGGGCCGATTTGAACAAACTTGAATCAGATCCACCACACAATGTTGCATACCAAATATCAAAAGCTTCTGCCTGCTGGATCTGGAGAAGAAGACTTTTTAAGAAATTTGCCTGAAATGCACAAAGTTCTAATTCAGGCTTCTATAGTGAGCCCAAATATGAATCCAGGGGGCCGATTTGAACAAACTTGAATCAGATCAACCCCACAATGTTGCATACCAAATATGAAAAGATTCTGCCTGCTGGATCTGGAGAAGAAGATTTTTGAAGAAATTTGCCTGAAATGCACTAAGTTTGAATTCGAGCTTCTATAGTGAGCCCAAATATGAATCTAGGGAGCCGATTTGAACAAACTTGAATCAGATCCACCCCACAATGTTGCATACCAAATATGAAAAGATTATGCCTGCTGGATCTGGAGAAGAAGATTTTTGAAGAAATTTGTCTGAAATGCATTAAGTTCGAATTCGAGCTTCTATAGTGAGCCCAAATATGAATCTAGGTAGCCGATTTGAACAAATTTGAATCAGATCCACCCCACAATGTTGCATACCAAATATGAAAAGATTCTGCCTGCTGGATCTGGAGAAGAAGATTTTTGAAGAAATTTGCCTGAAATGCACTAAGTTCGAATTCGGGCTTCTATAGTGAGACCAAATATGAATCCAGGGGGCCGATTTGAACAAATTTGAATCAGATCCGCCCCACAATGTTGCATACCAAATATCAAAAGATTCTGCCTGCTGGATCTGGAGAAGAAGATTTTTTAAGAAAATTGCCTGAAATGCACTAAGTTCGAATTTGGGCTTCTATAGTGAGCCCAAATATGAATCCAGGGGGCCGATTTGAACAAACTTGAATCAGGTCCACCCCACAATGTTGCATACCAAATATCAAAAGATTCTGCCTGCTGGATCTGGAGAAGAAGATTTTTGAAGAAAATTGCCTAAAATGCACTAAGTTCGAATTTGGGCTTCTATAGTGAGCCCAATATGAATCCAGGGGGCCGATTTGAACAAACTTGAATCAGATCCACCCCACAATGTTGCATACCAAATATGAAAAGATTCTGCCTGGTGGATCTGGAGAAGAAGATTTTTGAAGAAATTTGTCTGAAATGTACTAAGTTCGAAATCGGGCTCCTATACTGAGCCCAAATATGAACCCAGGGGGCCGATTTGAACAAACTTGAATCAGATCTACTCTACAAGGTTGCATACCAAATATCTAAAGATTCTGCCTGCTGGATCTGGAGAAGAAGATTTTTTAATGTTTTTCCCATTGCCTATAGTGTTAAAAAGTGCTGACTCAGCACTTTTTCAAAGTCCTGAAAAAAGTACCTTGTGATCAAATCGATAGGGATTTTTTTTAACCACTCTATTCTACTGGATAAAAGTAAGCTTTGTACAAAATAAGAATTCTCTGCGCCGTGTAGTTTTTGAGATATGGCAGTTTTAAGGTTTTTCCTATTTTTGGCTCCCGAGGTTCCCACGGGGCAATGAGAACATTTTTTTTGGCATCAATCAACTACTTATGACCCATTATCATCTCACCTCAAATTTGGTTCAAATCTACTTCACGGTTCAGAAAATAGAAATTTTAGGTGTGGCCAAAATTTTTGCCCCTCCCTTAACGAAGGCAAATAATGCCCGACAAACTTCTCTTGAACAAACTTGATTCTAAACCTCAAAAGGACTCTGTATACCACATATCAAGTCTCTGCTACTGGTGGTTCATTAGAAGAAGATTTTCAAAAAATTTGGCCATTTTTTCCCCACACCTCTGCTCAATTTGAGCCGAAACCTAATTTGCCTAAAAATCAAAATGCCCCTATATAACCACTACTTACATGAAATGTAATTAAAATATGGCCAGTGGTTTAGGAGAAAGAGGCTTAAACACCACCTTCACGCAGGACGATGGACGACAGACGACGGACGACGGACGAAGAGTGATAAGAAAAGCTCACCCTGACTTTCAGTCAGGTGAGCTAATAAAACTGCAATGCCCCTTTGGGACCATCACTCACACAAACTTTCACTAGAATTGGCCCAGTGGTTTTGGAGGAGATGACCAAAACATGGTGTTCACAGATGATGGATGGATGGACAGACAGACGACGGACGGAGAGCGATGAGATTACCTCAGCTTGAATTTGTCAAGATGAGCTAAAAATTCAATAAAAAACCAAAACAGCTTGGGAGTTTAACAGGAGAGTTCATGGAAGGAGAGGGAAGGAACATTTAACAAACAGTAGGTAAATCATTAGCAAGAATGAAAATGTTCAGGCTTATATCCCAAAAATGGGAAACATAAAGAATTTTACATAATTATTTTAAAGTTACAACCCTGAACATCTAAAACCACCATTGTTCACTTCCAGCATCCTGTTACAGCCTTGAATCCACCATAACCATCATTGATTTGTGTCTGGCATCTTCAAAAATGAGTTTTAAAGTACAAATGTCAGTTCAAAAGTTTACTGACTTGGGCCAAACAAAATAATGATTCTTTGTGCCAGTTTCAGTACCTTCCTGGTTACTGTGCATGCTCAGTACTTAAAAGTATGGAGGACCAGAAAGGACTTTAAATTTTCGGATTTGTATGCAAATTTTGGGGATTGGGGGAGTTCAAAATTTGTGTTTGGCCTGGATATTATTGAGTTCGCACCAGCTAAGTCTGGGCCATTGGTTTTAGTATAAAAATAAGAGATTTTTAGTTTTGAACAGGGATTAAAGAAACAAGTCATAGCTAGTGATGAAATGATAATCGGAATCAGCAATCAGAACTAGATGGTTATGGGTCATCGGCCAATTATCACACCCAGCAGTTAAAAACTGGCAGTTTCTGATTATTCTATATTTAATACTATCTTTCAAAAATCTTTTTGATATCTGACCATTTCAATGAAGATTACCCATTAAAAACTTTTAAATTGCCATTTGATAAAATATCTTTATTCTTCCGATCTAACATTATCTAAAATTGATGTAGACTGTTTTCGTAATACATGTTAAAAAGACTGTTTGTTTTGATAACAACCTCCATGCATTGTGGGGATACAGCTGATTATCAAGGGATGTTAAAGGAACAAATATATTTTACCAATTGATTTGGTAAAAAGTAAAACATCATAGCTGATAAGTGATAAGTTCTTTATTTAATCAAATCAGCACCTTTTATGCCTTGCATTGTTTTTACTTCAGTGTAAATAACTGTCAAGACAGCCATTTGTTCTTAAATTTTCTTTATCACATGGTTTTGGTCAAGTTTTAGAAACTGTTTAAACAACTGCACAATTTTTTTTTATATTAGTTGACATGTAAAGCACTGGCAAATCACTGAAAAAAAAACTTCATAATGGCAATGATACAAAAGAGATATGATTTTAATTTTGATGTAACTAATGTTGTTGAAAGTTAAAAAATTTATAGTAATTTATATATTTTTTATACTTACCAATGACCCAGACATAGCTGGTGCTAACTCTTAAAATATAGGGCCAAACACAAATTTTGCCCCCCAATCCCCAAAATTTGCATCTAAAACTAAAGAAAACATGTCCTGAAAGGCCCTCCACACTTCGCCCCCACTGCGCATGCGCAGTGTCAAGGACGTTCTGAAATTGGCGCCATTTATCATTCTAATAACCAGTGCCTGGTAAGCGCTATGTACTCAGCGGGGAGGCAAGAGTTCCCAACTCCTGGGAGGGCCATCCCCGTCTGGGTCATTGGTAAGTATGAAAAATATATAAATTACTATAAATTTTTTAACATTTTTATACTGTACCAATGACCCAGACATAGCTGAATAGTAAAAAGGCTGGAGGGCCAAGGACATAGAGCAAAATGGAATACGCTCAATAATATAAAATAGAGTCATCCCCTGTAGGGAAAAGAAGTAATAGGCCTTACATGTATCTTTCTTATTTATGATAAATTAGAAAGATACACCTTCCAAAAATTGAGTTTCATACATCCATGTACTCTATTAATATCCAATAATCCTTATACTAATAATTTTTAAAGTAAGCCAATAATAAAGTAAGTCTAGAGAATAGAGACTCTAATACTCCTAAAAGTGTCTGAGAATTGCATAATCATGTCCGTTGACATATGCAATATTCAAAAGCTATACTTTAAAAACTAAGACTTGAATGAATTTTATAAACTTAAACTTCTCACTAAACAACCATCCCAATAACAGCTCAGAATTACTAACTCCGGAGGAGGTATCCCCTTGTTTTCATAGTAAAAACAGGTGACCCAAGGGAACACCCTCCCCCCCCCCCCCCCCCCCCCCCCCCCCCTTTTTCTTGCCCTGGGTCAAATAGCCCAGAGCGAAGAGGGCAGCCGAACGGAGACACTGCCAAAACAGACAGCCTACCTAGCTATAGTAGCAACTGTTAAGTGAATGACATTCTGAGCAGTAGATAATAGACCTAACAATAGAGGCCTCCAGAAATGGACTCGATATTTCTGAGATAAAATTCATGAATATGGATGGCTGAGCGCAATGAGCAGCCTTCAAAAATCTATAATAGCAACACTATTAATGTAAGCCCAAGAAGTAGAAGAACTCTTACTTCATGAGCCGAAATCTTAAGCACAACTGCTAAGTCAATGATATACCATAAGCAGTACGCTAGTTAATAGAATCCATTAACAATAAACAGGAGCGTAACGTCCTTCTACTAGACATCAAAGACAGAAGAAGCTTACGCCCTTGTAATAAACAGATATCTGTTTATAAATACATAAACTGTACCCGGAAAGAGTAAAGGCCTATGCCCATACGAAGACGGAAGGACCTTAAAATAATAGGTTCCGGATAATAGGAGCCTAACTCTTATGCAACAATCCAACCTAAATAGTAACGGAAGTATTGATTCCGAAACTATGAAAGTGAAAATCATCCATCGATAGTGCATGAAACTCACTGACTCTACAGTAAAAGAGAAACCAAAAGAATTACTGTCTAAAAGGTCAGAATTTGAAAACTACTGTTTCCAGAGGCTCAAATGATTACTTAGCTAAATAAGAACCGAAGTTAAAATCCGTATAGGAATTTAATCTAAAGATTCTAAGTCTATTTATCAAAAAGTTACTAACTGACTTAGATAAAGAGACAAAAGACTCAATTGTAAACTATCGTAGAGTGCATAGGTATGATGTAACATAAACCTATAACCTAAATAATAACAGGCTGCAGTAGATCTTGTGAAACAAGTATACTAAAAAAAAAGCAATGAGTAGTATGGAGTATATCAACAATATGAACATAATGATCCCTACACCACGACGGAAGAGCCTCCACTTTAGTCGCATAGAATAGCGAAGAAGAGGATCTCCTATAGTAAGAAATCGCGTCCAAAGCTCGTCCAGTACAGTGCTTACAATGCAATACGGACCACACAACGGAATACATGAAGGTTGCGACCTTGCTGGTTGTGATAAAGATGACACGATTTACCCAGTGAAAAAAGATCCTCACATAGAGGAAGATTTCACGTTAAGATCCACAGTAGACAAGAGAGTAAATTACTCATGATCTCTGTGAAGATAGAGATGCTATCAACAGAAATGTATTGTGGTTGTTTATCTTAGCAATACCTGCTAAAACAACAGCGCCGGAGGATACGCGTATCCTATCATTCCGTCCTATAGATCAATAGAGCGTTAACAGTATTAGCTCAGAGATCTGGACAAGCCAACACATACGTCTGCAATTGATTAGCAAGCTGTGTCATAAATAAAACATCATTGGGCGCTCCCATAGATAGCAAATCTGATTGAATACTTGTTTGTTGAGAGTCCATTCTGACAGCAACAAGAGACCCGTAAGAGAACGGGAGTCCGATAAAACAATCAGACGACCCAGAATATGACGGACCAAAACTGAACTTGGTGTACTATAACCAACAGACGGATTCTTTCCATTAAATTGAATAACAGAAACGAAAGAGTGCCTCCCTGGTTCCGGAGATATGCCACTACTGTCGAATTAAAGGACAGGAATTTGGGCATGTGTTTCTGAATAATGTTCATGCAATGACATAAAGCAAGCCTAAAAAACATTATTCCGTGGAAGTTAAACTGATAGCTAAAAGACTGCGGAACCCAAAGACCCTGGCACTTCGAATCCGTAGGGATCAGAATATATCCCAATCTGTTTGACTGGCAACCGTCATAACAGCCACACTCGGGTCCGGCAACTGCGGCGGCACTCTCTGAGTCAACCACCGAATGTTTGCCCCAGTCTGAATCTCTTGTAACACTAGATAGACAAGAGAATGTATAAATCGAGCAATTCATGGATTGCCGGAAAGTTGCCGTCGAAGAGAAGCTCCTCCGAGAACGAAGCGACTCTGAGAGAGTTCTTAACCTTACTAACCACGCGTGTGGATGTAGCTAGGGCTGCGTCACGTCTAACCAACTCCAATCAGCCACTGAAGGGCGGAGTTATACGTGAACAAACTACTGCCCTCAAAAGAAATTACATTGAGAATAATATCCCGTAAATCTTTTCTTGAAGACGTAATGATAACGCCTCAGTAAGGCGGATTACGTATAATAAAGCGTCTAAGTTAAGTCTACTATACATAATGTCGTTCCCAACATTGAAATTGGAAAAGACATAAACGGCGAAAAAGAATATATGCAGTCTTTAATCACACCGTCTAGACGCATATGAACTCTCGGTATGCCCTGCTCTGCCAAAATAAACTATTTGTAAAAATGATAAAATGGCAGAAATGAGCCACGCGGACAAGAAACTAAACTATCATGCTTAGTAGCAGGCTTGTATATATATATAAATATATAGCGTCGAAAAATAAAACACATGTTGTAATGACAATATTGGACTGCGTCGGTAAGTCAGGGACAATGTCCCTGTACCGATCGAAAAATCCGAGTCCAATGACGCTATAAGTCTCTTATCCAAGATCGCAGCAATGAAGTCCGAAAATAATCACTGGAAGAAATGCCAGAAGATATGAAAGGCATCTTCCGATACTACTAAAGGGAAAACTCGAAATCTTTCGAATCCCTTTCGCCATCCTGCCGGACCCTATAAAGCGTTCGGTCGTCCGTAGCTGATGCAACCGCGGACCGCACCGACCCAGCGCCGTCGGATAATTCCTGATTCGACCGAGAAACTGTCAATTGCTGGGATGCTGCGAAACAACTGTGCTAACTCGGATAGCACGTCCGTCACTGAGGCCTGAGGAGAAGCGGTCTTACGATGCATTGCCGCAGGAAGCTCCGAGATCGTTACCCCCGTTACCCCGTGCATACTTCCAATATGCGAGCGAACGGAGTGTATAGGCCTCGTGTCCCTTGACTACCGGATGGCGCGACCTATTCGCCGTGGAATCACTGAATGCCGAAACTGATCGGATACTCGAGGTCACGTAGCCAATGTGCGGTCGTGTGCCCTGCTGTGAGGATGAGGAAGCATTAAAGACAGTCTCTCAGACTGTCAATATAACGGAGCGTCCCGAGCAACGGACATATGCTCCGGATGTAAAATATCTGAACCACAACATGCGGTCCCCTATGTTGTTGGCTTCCTCCGATCTGTCCTCAATCTGCCGTCACTGGGTGAGTACTAAAGTAATTAAAGTGCTCGCATCACCCAAATCTCCTTCCTAGACCGCAACGGACGAACCCGGCAGCCGAACCATTCGATGAATGTACGCTACACCGGGTGAGCTAGCGAATGTCACTCCGTAAGCGATAGACATATTCCATGAGCACTTATTGCCGCTAACTCTTCATTAACTATGACGACAGAGGCACACTTTTGAAAGACATCTCCATAACTCTTCGAACAAGAAACCAGAAATGCTTGGATAGCAAGCATAAAATAATAATATATATAGCGTCGTTCAATAATTCGAAAGTTTGTGTGACATTATTGGACTATGTCGGAACTGAGGGACGATGTCCCTGAACCGAACCAAAAATTTCTAAGTCCACCGACGCTATCAGTTTCTTATCCGGCATCGCAGCATATGTTGTTCCGAAAGGGAAAGCTTGAAATCCTCCGAATCCCTTTCGGTATTCCGTCGGACCGGATGAAACTTTCGGACGTCCGTACCCGCTTCCGCGGAGCGTCCCGACCCAGCATCGTCGGATAAAATATATGCGACAGATTCAGTTGATGCTGGGATGCTGCGATAAACTGTGCTATTAAGGAAAGCACGTCCGTTCCCGAGGCCTGTGCAGTAGCGGACTTCCGATGCATTGCCGCTGGAAGCTCCGTGTACGTTGAGTCCCGCACACTTCCTATGCGAACGTCCGGAGTCTGGAGGCCTCGAGTCCCCGGCTACCGACCCAGCGCTGTCGGATAATTCTCGATCCGACACCGTTTCTGTCGGCTGCTGGGATGCTGCGATAAGCTGTGCTATGTGCACAAGAATGTCCGGCGTCGAGACCTGCGGAGACGCAGTCTATCGCTGCTTCGCCGAGGGCAGCTCCGCATCAGATGGCTCCCGCATACTTTTCCTATGCGAACGTCCGGAGTCCATCGGTCTCGAATCCCTGGCTGCCGGATGGTGTGACCTGGTCGCCGAAGAATCCTTGATCGGCGAAGCTGGTAATATATCGGCGGTCACGCAGCCAAGGTGCGGTCGTGTGCGCTGACGAGAAGAGGAAGCCTAAGCAGTCTCAGCGGACTGCCTATACAACGGAGCGTCCCGAGCGACGGACTATGCTCCGCTAGCGACACATTTGTACCACAACATCTGGGGCCAGATGTGTTGTTGAACGAGAGAGGGGCCTCTCTCGCTTGCCGTCCGGATGGACCGGAACGAGCTATGAACCGGACTAAAAGGCTTCCTCCGTTCTCCCTCCGATCCGCAGTCACTGGGTGTGCATTAAGTTAATTTTATAGTGCTCGCATCACCCCAAAATTCCTTCTAGACCGCAACGGACGAACCCGGCTGCCGAACCATTCGGTGAATGGACGCTACACCGGGCGAGCTAGCGGACGTCAAAGGCCGTCGAACCTACTAGGGTCCTCTTAGGCAATTGGCGTATTACATGAGCACTTTTCCGCTAGCCCTTCATTAATTGTGACGACGGAGGCACACTGTTGGAAGACATCACAGATACATCACCCTAATCTTGATCGTCTGAAATAGAAATTGATAAAGTAGAGTGACCCTGCGGGGAAAGGACCGGAGTGTCCAAATCCCCAACAACATACCGTGACATACGCTTCCCATATTGTCATCAAAATCATACGATACAGAACAGGAGTTAATGCGAGTACACTGACCACATATAGAATGATAATAAGGTCAGAGGAAGACTTCCTCTTAAAACAATTGATCAATATCCTTTCAATGTGAAAAGAAAACAAGTCCTGGTACTCACACTAACCCCTGGCAATCAAAATACATAATAATAATATGATCCATTAATATAGAAAAAATAATTGAAATCAAAATATTTTGAAAAAATATTTTTTCAGAACAGCCCAAGTTTCTGAAAAGTAACGTTGAGCCCCAATGGATCCCAAGCCTAAGTGTGGACAAAAATTTTAAAAATATTTTAAACAATTTATTCAACACTTACGAACAATAATAATGTATCTAGTTATGATTAAAATAACATAAAGATATTATTATTTAGAAATCCCCCCCTCACACAGAGGGCTGTTGTAAATGTAAACAATGAGTGTAAAAACACTAAAATAAGACTCCAGGCACCCAGGCCCGAAATCAGTTACCAAAAATACACTATCTGGTGCAAAACAGAGACTTCCAGGGAAGAAACTGCAGAACATCAGATGGTAGATGCAGAACACAACGCCTAACCACCCGTAGGTGAAGACGTAAACATGGGGAAAAAACAGAATTCATTCTGTTATTCAGCTAAAACTCCCAAGAAATTTTAGTAATAATAATTACAGAAACTATGCCAAAAGCATGGGAGAATAGCAAGGGGGAACTTAAAGGACAGGGAAAGAGGAAAACACTTGAAAAAATAGTGTAACTAAATAATCAGAATGACAACAAAATGGCTGCTGCCTTGAAAATAGGTAACTTAACATAATTTCATTAAAAAATTTTAAGTTACAGCCCTGATAATATTCTGTCACACATTCTTTTCCTCTCCTCCTTTTCTATCCTCCTTAGAATCACCATTTCACTAATATTTATGTGTCTGGCATCATTTAAACTGAGATTTAAAAGCACAAAGATCAGTCAGATGTTAACTGATGAAGGGCCAAACTTAGAATGTTAAATGGCGCCAATTTCGGAACGTCCTTGACACTGCGCATGCGCAGTGGGGGCGAAGTGTGGAGGGCCTTTCAGGACATGTTTTCTTTAGTTTTAGATGCAAATTTTGGGGATTGGGGGGCAAAATTTGTGTTTGGCCCTATATTTTAAGAGTTAGCACCAGCTATGTCTGGGTCATTGGTACAGTATAAAAATATAACAATATATTGTTTAGGGAAGGGGGACTGATGCATACATTAACTAGAGGGGGTATCAGTACCCCGTGGCTCACCAGCAGGTGGCCAATGTAAAGGGGTGGCTGGAGTAAAAAAAAAAAAAAGTCCAAAACCTGCACACAAAAGTCCAAAATTAAAGTAAATAAGCAGCTAAAGGGTTAAATAATACAATAATAGCCCCAAGAAGCATGCTAACATAAAATAGGAACCATGGCAATATGCTACAAGGTAAGTCTCCACTTTGAAGAAAAGAAAGCCAAACCTCAAAACCTGCACAGAAAAGTAAAAAAAAAAAGTATCACATTTGTTTCAATGGGTTAAAATTGAGAAAAATACCCTGATAATGTCACAGTAAACACCATGGCAATATGCAAAACCTGCACACAAAAGTCCAAAATTAAAGTAAATAAGCAGCTAAAGGGTTAAATAATACAATAATAGCCCCAAGAAGCATGCTAACATAAAATAGGAACCATGGCAATATGCTACAAGGTAAGTCTCCACTTTGAAGAAAAGAAAGCCAAACCTCAAAACCTGCACAGAAAAGTAAAAAAAAAAAGTATCACATTTGTTTCAATGGGTTAAAATTGAGAAAAATACCCTGATAATGTCACAGTAACCACCATGGCAATATGCAAAACCTGCACACAAAAGTCCAAAATTAAAGTAAATAAGCAGCTAAAGGGTTAAATAATACAATAATAGCCCCAAGAAGCATGCTAACATAAAATAGGAACCAAGGCAATATGCTACAAGGTAAGTCTCCACTTTGAAGAAAAGAAAGCCAAACCTCAAAACCTGCACAGAAAAGTAAAAAAAAAAGTATCACATTTGTTTCAATGGGTTAAAATTGAGAAAAATACCGATAATGTCACAGTAACCACCATGGCAATATGCCAGTAAGGTAAGGTGAAACTCTACTTGAAAAATATCCACTTGGAAGAAAAGAAAGACAAACTTCAAAACCTGCACATAAAAGTAAAAAAAGTATCACATTTGTTTCAAAGGGTTACATTTGAGAAAAATATCCTGAAATGTTAAGGTAACCACCATGCAATATGCCAGTAAGGTAAAACTCCACTTGAAGACAAATTTTCAAAACCTGTACACAAAAGTAAAAAACCTGCACGGAAAAGTCAAAAACCTGTACACTAAAGACCAAAATTCAAGTAACTGAGCATGGAAAGGGTTGAATAAAATATTACTATCCCTAAAAAGCATGCTGACATAAAAAAAAAAATCAAAACCTGCACACAAAATTTCAAAATGTATGAATCCGGACGCCGACGCTGAGGCTGCAGACATGAGGGCTATGCCATAGGCTCACACAACTATCGTTGGTGAGCCCCAAAAAAAGACTGTAAAGACGGTGGAGGGGGTGGCATCATTCGCTCTAGAAGGTTTTTCATACTCTTTCTTCAAAGTGTAAAATTCAAGGGCAATAACTTTGAAATGCTTGAATTGAGTCATAATAAACTTCTGACATGCACATACTATTGCTTAAGTATCCAAGTTTCAAACCAATCATCTACAAAATGTGTAAGTAGTTCACCCCACAAAAATTTCCAAACTGTTACTACTGTAGAATTAAAGGGCAATAACTCAGTCGTGCCTAAAGTGAGACATGGAAAATTAAAGTAGTGTACACCTGCTCTTTTCTTTCACACGATTTACTCATACTATAACAACTAGATTTAAATAGTCATAACAGTGTGATACCTGAATTAAGTCACAACAAATTTATGTCACTCACATCTGTGCTTGATGTTGATCATGTTCACTGAGTTTCAAAGCAATATCTTCAGAAATGTAAAGATACTTTGCTCCACAATATTTCCCAATGCTATTACAACAGTAGAATTCAAGGGCAATAGCTATTTAATGCCTAACTTGAACCTTGAATAAAGTATGTCACACACATCTGTATTTGAAGTTGATCTTGTATACTAAGTTTTCAGGCAACATATTAAGAAATGCAGAAATAGGATGCTCCCTAAGATTTTCCGATACTATTATAACTGTAAAAAGAAAGGGTAAATAACTCTGTTACACCTAAATTGAGCCATTACCTTGATCTGACTCATATTTATTCATGAAAACTTGAGGTTGAAAAATCTTTCATCTGAAGGTTCCTACAAAGATACAAGATCAATCTGACTTTGACCCTTAACACTAGCAGCATCCTTCATATGCTCAAAATTTTGCAGTTAAGCCTTTAACTTTTGTAAGGCACTATCTTCAGTTGGCCAACTGGGTAAAAATTAAATCTACTTAGCTATAGTATGGTAGGTTGGAAAGAAAATTACCGAATTAAAATCAGGTCAAATATGAAACACTTACATCCATTAAAAACTGAAGAGGTGCCAAAGAATTCAGCTCATTAAAGTCCACCAGTGCATTAGCCATGGTTTTCAAGAAGTCTGGCTCTGAAAAAAAGAGTCACAAAAGTGATTTTACATATTAACATTTGTTGTGCCAAGGCATACCATAATAGTCAAGACTATTTCTAATTATTTCAGGGTATTCTTCCCCGAAACCCGCCCTTTTTTATCACAAACAAGAAAGTGAATAATAGGGACCTTTCCTAAAATATTGTTCAGGCAAGCAGGGACTAAGACAGATGAGTTTATTGGATATTAAATTATACAAGAAAGAATAAATAAAATTATTTGATTGAAGTTATAAAAGATTTTGACAATATATTATCCACTTAAACCATAAAAGTGCAAACTGCAAGGCATTAGCATTACAGTTGGCACCTTTATGGTCTCAAGGGATGATAGCGCCAATTAAACTCACACTGAGTGGAGTTTGCACTCGATAATAAATCAAATTCTAGGAAAAAAGGGAATACAGTGTTCCAGCCAATGGGTCTCTGGATTTAACCAAGAGTTCCATTAGCTCGAGCGTTGTGTTCTTTACACTTTTTAAAAGACTGCGCATTATCACCTGGATGGTAAATCCACTTTGCCAGTGCTGTAAAGTCAATATTTACTTCATTGTGATACCGAATATAGATTTTTGTAAAATGCATAAGGTTTTATGTGAGAGAAAGGAATAAATTCAGATGAAAATTAATTATTTCCAGAAAAATTTGCTTCTTTTTAAACCTACCACACAGACACAACATGCTATCTCCTATCCACATCTCTGGTGTGGAAAAAGTGACGATAAATGTAAAAAAGATAAAAATTAGCCAAACCATATTGACCAGGAGCCCAAAATGTATGGAGCACTATCCAGGTTTCCAAAGTTTTGTCGCCTATTGTTCCTCTTCTGCCACACTTTCTAGATGAATGAGTATATGTATGTGTGAAGTGTGGGGGGGGGGGGGGGGGGGGGGGCAGCTCAATTCCTAATTGACTGACCTCGTCATACTTTGTGTTGATGTGGCAGGTATAACTAGAGGTGTGACTGTCCTAGATGGGCCTGACCATACAACCCCCGCTGCCATGATTATTCTAAGACAAAAAGGGGCACAACTCTGGTAAAAAAAAGTCTGCTCAAAACTATAACTGCAGGTGCACAGGTTCCCATGGCAGTGAACATCCATACCAAGTTTCAAAGGAATTGACCCATAAACATCTGAGAAAATCTCCAGACAATATTCAGGCATTCTAAGATGAAAAGGGGCATACCTCTTGCAAAAAAGTCAGATCAAAACTGTAATCACAGGTGCACAGGTTCCTATGGTAGTGAACATCCACACCAAGTTTCAAAGGAATCTACCTATAAACCAAAATCTCTGCACAAAATTCTAGGCAATTCAGGCATTCTAAGACAAAAAGGGCATACCTCTGGCAAACAAAGTCCGATTGAAACTATAATTGCTGGTGAACAGGTTCCCATGATAGTGAACATTCATACCAAGTTTCAAAGGAATTGACTCATAAACCTCCAAGAAAATCTCTGGACAAAATTCTAGACAATTCAGGCATTCTAAGATGAAAAGAAGCATAACTCTGGCAAACAAAGTCCGATCGAAGCTATAATCAGAGATGCACAAGACCCCATGGTAGTGAACAGCCTTACTAAGTTTCAAAGGAAACAACCCATAAACATCCAAGAAAATCACCAGACAAAATTCATACATTCTAAGATGAAGAAGGGGAATAACTCGGGCCAAAAAAGTACAATCAAAACTATAATCACATGTGCACAGGTTCCCATGGTAGTAAACATCAATACCAAGTTTCAGAGGAATCAACCCATAAACATCTGAGAAAATCTCCGGACAAAATTCTAGGCCAGGTTCTTCAAGTCGAAAAGGGGCATAATTCTGGCAAAAATAATCTGACCAAAACTATAATCGCAGGTCCATTTTTTCCACAGGTTCCCATGGTGGTGAACATTCATACCAAGTTTCGAGCAGATTGGTCCTTAAATGTCTGAGAAAATCTCCAGACAAAATCATGTCTCCTTCTGGACAGATGGATGGACGGACAAATTCCAGTATACACCCCCCTCCTCCACCATCCCCCACCCCCCACCCCCCCCCCCCCACAACTCATTGCAGGGGATATAAAAATAGAAATAAATAATACATCATCACCACAATGTGCCGAATAAACATTAGGCCATGTGCACATATATAAAGAAGAATAAGACATGTTGTCTTTTGAATGAACAGAATATTTCTGCAAGGTAGAAAGGTTTGGCATAATCCTTACAAGAAAGGTATTTGTTGACATTTATATATTTGTGTACACATGCGAATAAAAACATCAAATAATGCATAGCATGTACACACAAATACATCTGTTGTTCTCTCTCCACCACACAGCTTACAGTACCACTTTCCATTTTGTGCAAACCCTACCTCATCAACTGCAAGAGGTACTGCTATAATATTTCACAGGCAGCTAAATTAATACTTGAAATGTGCACTCACTGCTTTTTTATGCCCACTGATGCCACATAATGAATGTCGACCAAAGCACACAAAAAATGGTGAAACTAATTCACATTCTTTTGAAAAAAGTTACCATTAATTTCAGGAAGGGCTAACAAGGCCTTTGTATCATTAAACAATGAAAAATGATAAATTTAAAGTAATATGTATATTTTTTATACTTACCAATGGCGCAGACTAGCTGGTGCAAACTTGATATAATTCAGGGCCAAACTCAAATTTTGATTCCCCCAATCCCCAAAATTTGCATACAAAACCGAAAAATTTAAGTCTATCTGGTCCTCCATACTTTTGTTAACTGTGCATGCGCGGTGACCAGGAAGGTACCAAAATTAACACCAAGCATCATTCTTTCTATAGTGCCTGCTAAATGTTATAATCAGCGGGGAGGTATGAGTGCCCACTCATGGGAGGGCCATCCCTGCCTTGACCATTGGTAAGTATAAAAAATATACAAATTACTTTAAATTTATCATATTTTATTTAAATTTATCAATGGCCCAGACTAGCTGAATTGTAAAAAGGCTAGAGGGCCTAGGACTTAAAAGGAAAATCCAATCTCTCAATTACTTCGATAAAGAATAGCTCCTACAGGAGAATAGGAGAAGACAGAGGAATTACATATTTCCTTCTCTTATAAGAAAAGAGAATGACATAACACCAACAATGTAATTGAGAATTACATAATGTCTCCATTTAATGCCAGCATAACCCATTATGCTAATTCGGTGAAGGAAACCAATTGTAAAGCTAGTCCAGAGAATGAGATGCTTTATACTCATTTAAAAGTGTCGGAGGATTGTACAGATATGCTTGTTTGACTTGTAACATGTACAAATGCTTCACAGTGAGCTACACTTTAAAAACAGTACATAAATGAGACATAGTTATTACTTCACACTGAGCTACACATTAACACCACCCAGCACCGATGCTGGACTACTGTCTCTGGAGGAGGCATTCCCTTGCTTTTCACTAATAAGCCAGATAACATAAGGGAAAAACCATCCCCCCCCACTTCCTCTTGTTCTGAAGGAAAATTCTTCAGAACGAAGAGGGCAGTGGAACAGCGTCAGTGATCGAGCAGACTGCCTAAACATCTTCTAGATGTAATATTAATGGACGACATTCTGAGCAACGGAAAGAGGACCCAAAGACCTAAGATCACTGGAGATGGACTCTAAGTTTCTAAGGTAAAACTTGGTAAATGAAGAGGGCTGTGTCCAGTATGCAGCTTTCATAAGATCAGTAATGGCTATACTGTTAGAATAAGCCCAAGAAGTGGACAGTGCTCTAACCTCATGCACTGAAATCTTGTTGACAGAATGTTGATCCAAAGATAGACTTTCATAGGCAATACGTATTGCCAACTGAATCCATCTGGTGATAGAATGAACAGATATATCTTTTCTGTTAGGAATCAACAAAAGAAAGAATCTTTTCTTCCCTTTCTAATAAAACCTGATCAACGTTTATAAATGCATATTGCTCTAACTGGACACAGCCAAGGTCTATGGTTGTCCAAGGATGGTAAAGCCTTAATGATAATAGGCTCCGGCCGGTTATCCGGAATCTGATTCTTAGCCAAAAATCCCATTTCCATAGTAAGGGTAACAGTATTACCCCACACTATGGTAATGGGAATCATTGACAGATAATGCATGAAGTTCACTAACTCTTCTGGCAGACGCAAAGGCTAAGAGAAAGGCCATTTTATAGGTCAAGAATTTGAACTCTACATCGTCTAACTGCTCAAAAAGAGCTTCTTGAAGCTTCAACAGAACCCAAGCCAAATTCCATTTAGGAATTAATCTGAGGGATCTAGGTCTATTAATAGAGAAATTTCTAACTAGCTTTGATAAAGAAGAATCTGATCCAATAGCCAAGTTATCATGATGAGTATAAGTGTCTGATAACATAGACCTATAGCCCTTAATAGTGACGGGTTGCAGTTTGAGTACATCAAAGAAAATTGGCAATCTGTGGAATGGATGGATCAAAGATGTCTACAGATTGATCCGTACACCAACAGAAGAAATTCCTCCACTTCGCTGCATAATTCAACGAAGAACTGAGCAACTGAACTGAGAGCGAGTCTGCTAGTACGTTCAGACGACCCGGTATACGATGGACTGAGAGACAGGGTTCCCACACCTAACAAGAAAGAAAATTCCAGACTTTTTCCAGACTCTCCTCTATTTTTTCCATCCCTTCGCAGCCATCACACTTTTTTGTAACTTCTTGGGTGACCAGATAAATCAAAAATGTATCTTACAGAACACTTACATGTACATGCAATGTGTTGGAGTTTAACCTCACTGCCAGTTCTCTTGAGTTTTACCACCAATTACACAACTAATGAAACAAAACTATTAAAATTCTTTTACTTTAGTAACAAGTCAATCAACAACAGTAACTGTTGGCTGTGCTGCATTTTTTTGTTTGTTTTGTTTTGGGTTTTTTTGAGCATTTTCGATCCAAAATATTATGTTTTCTGGAGGCCTTATGTCTTGTTAATGCCACTTACCGTGTATCTGAGACATCAAAGACTTGTCACAAACGAGACATTTTGCCTCTGACTTTGTTTTGAAGTTTGTGTTCCCGCTAATCCAGTGTGTGTATTTGGGATTTTCCAACCACGTTTCTGAAAACAAGCATTTCCCGATTTCTTTTCACTTTAATTTGTTGACGGTATTGCACAATCGTTCAACTTAGCAGATCAAACTTTCAAGTTTGTGTATTGTTTTTCTTGACGTTAACAACATAAACACGTTATCAGTGGGCGCAGTCATTTTGATCATGGAAATATACGGATCGATTAATGGTCGTTAATGCTCGTATCAGATTGGTTATTTCCATGTTGGGTTACAAAGGCCTAAATTTTACAAGTTTCGAAATTTGATTCAAAACGAAATAAAAACTAAAATAAAGTGAAATTTAGTAAGAAATTCGAATTTCATGAACAGCGAAAGTGATTCTGAATACAGTTAATAATATTTCCATATTTTTTCCATACCATTTACATGAAAATATTCATTTCCCATACTTTTTCCAGGCCTGGAAAACATTTTTAAAAATTCCATACTTTTTCCAGACTCGCATACGAACCCTCCAGAGATGAAAGTGATGACTCAGAGTGAATACGAGAATCTTCTCCATTAATTTGCATAATGGAATCGAATGAGTGCCACCTTGGTTCCTGAGATAAGCTACTACCGTCGAGTTGTCCGACAGAATCTGAACATGGACATTCGCTATTTGAACAATCCAATGTTGTAGTGCTAGCCAGATAGACATCATCTCCTTGATATTTATGTGCTTCTCCAGAAACTGAGGGTCCCAAAAACCCTGACACTTCAAGTCTGCGGGACTTAGGGATACACCCCAGCCCATTAGACTCACATCCATCATAACTGTTAAGGTTGGATCCGATAGTTGAAGCAGAGCTCCCGGAGTCAACCACTGGAGATCCGCCCAAATCTGAACCTTTTGTTTTACTAGGTCCGTTAAAACAGTCTTGGTTTCGAGCGAATGTGTCTTCACACTCCAGTTCTGAGTAAAGAATATCTGGAGGGGACGCGTACGCAGACGGCCCATTGAAGTAAGATCCGCAGCCGCTCTGCACAGCCTCATCAGGTGCATAAACTCCCTCGCAGTCACTGCAGGAGAGTTTAGACAAAGTGAGCATAACAACTGACTAATTTCGCTCTGGGTAATGGCAGACAAACCAGATTGTTGTGAGTCTCGAAGCTCATTCCCAAGTGAATGAAGGACTTGGACAGAGCTAGGTCTGACTTTTTCTCGCTTACTATGAAACCAAGATGTCGGAACAACTGAAGCAGACTCTGAACATCGTTCTGAAGAATTTTTCTGTCGCCGTATCTCTGAAGAATGTCGTCCAAGTAAGCTGACGTTACCACTGCCGAATGAGCTCGGAAATATGACATTACTGAGTTCATTATTCAAGTGAAAGTCCAAAGAGCTAGGTTCAGACTGAAGCACATTGCTCTGAACTGATAAACCTTTCCTTGCACGGCAAAACGCAGGTATTTTCTGAATGTACCAGGACATGAAAGGAGGCGTCCTTTAGATCTGTGCTTGCAGCATAGTCGTCCACTCGAATGCTCGCTCTCACCGACCGAATGGTTTCCATATAGAACTTTGGAGCTATTTTGTATTTTTGATATTTTATTTGCCAGTTCACTAAAATATAACAATGTATACATATAACATATACATTTTAAATCTAAAGATTTCAACAAAAAATAGATATAGCATATGTTACATATAATTACAAAAAATCCATATAATTAATACATTGTGTACTGGCAGGGGAAGGCATAGCCAGATTGGCTGTCTTCCTGCCTTTCCCTGATAAAGAAAACAGAAAGAGAAAGAAAGATCAACAGAAAGAGATAGAGATAGAAGTGGATGTTACACTGCAGCATTTGTAGATTCCGATTACTTTGTCTTGATTTGGTCTCATACAACATGCGCGCAAAGTGTCGCTGATGGTCAACTGCAGAATGTCGCTCTCTTGGTTCGCCGACACCATTCCTGTATGTAAGTATGGGAGTAGTAAGAGTTGAAGATCTATGAAATGGTTGGTGAAAGCTGAATTAGAGGCGACATGGACGAGAATACCAGACAACACTTACTAACGAGGAGAACACATCATTATTCATTTACCAATGAAACCACACGTCACTATTCATAGAATTTGCTGTTCACATTTTATTTTATTTTCCATCTTGTTTCAAGACCACAGCACTACATCCAAGCCAAGACTACTCATGAGTTATGCCTTTGAGATAGAAATGTTTAGATTCCATGAATTTTTTGCTGGGTATTACTGGACATTTTATTACTTTTAGTAGCATCTAGATCAACGGAGACAATCCGGGCAATAAGGGTTCGAGCAGGAAATGTATTCAGAATAAGAGGAAAAAAACATTGTTGTTAGCTTTTTCTTAAATTCTTTTCTATTCTCTGTATTTCTGATATCTACTTCTAATTCATTCCATAGCTGTGGTAGCGCAAAAACGGGTAATTTATCCAAAGTTTTGTTTCTGGTTTTGTGTCTGTGTAAGAGACCGGACTGTCGAGTATTCATATTGGATTGGTTAATTGAGAAGAAGTTCTCAAATGAACCCGGAAGGTTACCATTATGCCAATCAAACATGAATAATAAGGCGTGTAGTTTGTATAAGTCTTTTAGCTTCAATATACTATCTTTGATAAAAAGGGGATCGGTATGGGCATTGTATTTCTTATTATTTATTATTCGTTAAGCTCGTTTCTGCAGTTTCTGGAGACGGTCACAGGATTTTGTCGCACCCCATAAGAGAATTCCATAGATGAAATGGCTCTGTATCAGAGTAAAATATAACATTTTCATCACATTATGGGAGAGGAACTTTTTAACTTTATTGAGAACAAAGTTGGCAAGTCCAACTTTCGTACAGAGGTGAGATATGTGGGCGTTGTATGATAAGTTTTCATCAATATTTATACCAAGAAACTTTAAGGACTTCTCTCTTTCCCCATTGCCAACCTTGCTGATTATTCGATTGTTTATACAGACATTCTGATGAGTAGCATTCCTTTCTCTGTGACCTGGATTAAGTAAAATGTATTTTGTTTTCTTTTCATTTTGGACTAGGTGGTTGGCTGCGCACCAGTCAAATATGTTTTGTAATTCCTCATTGAAATCTGCGACTAGAGTATTTATCTCTGCTCCAGACCTATATACTTCTGTGTCATCGGCAAACGATAAGACATTTAATGTGGTTGAATTATGTATGTCATTAATGTATATTAGAAATAAAATGGGACCCAGTATAGAACCTTGTGGTACTCCACATGTCAGCTCAGTTAGATTAGAATTACTATCACCAAATGATACATACTGATTCCTATTCTTTAGATAGCTTTTGAACCAACTTATAGCATTACCTCTTATTCCATAATGTTCAAGTTTCTGAAGAAGGATGTCATGGCTTATTGTATTAAAGGCTTTAGAAAGGTCTAGAAAGATAGCTGAAGTGGTGTCCTTACTCACTTTGTTATTTTCTACCTGTGACATGCTTTAACAACTGCATAATTGGATGTAATGTGCTGTGCTGCTTCCTGAAACCATATTGGTGGTGATAGAGAATATCGAATTTATTAAAAAATTTCATCAGTCTAACAGACATAAGTTTTTCTAGAATCTTTGAGAAGACAGGTAGGATACTTATTGGTCTATAGTTTGTGAAGTTGTTTTCATCACCCGATTTAAAGATTGGGATTACCTTTGCAATTTTCATTCTGTCAGGAACTGTTCCCTGGCTGAAAGAGATGTTCATGATGTGAGCAAGGGGATCAGCAACTGTATCTATCGACTGCTTAAGGATATTTGCGGAAATATTTTCACAGTCCTGACTTGCTTTGGGCTTCATTTTAGTCACGATATTGATAATTTCAAAAGACGTCGTTGGTAAAACAAACATATTATTTGGGAGTGGAGATTTCATGAATTCAGTGAAAGATTTACGGGGATTCGTTATTTGTTTAGAGGTCTTTTTTCCTATGTTTACAATGATCAATATGTTTATCTAGCTCAAGTCTATCAGCGATTGGAACGAGCCGTCTGGCTTTGGTACGAGGAACAGGTGACTGTAAAAACCTGGAGAATTTTGAATCTCGACAACCTCTATTGCTTTCTTTGATAAGGGAGCCTGTACCACCGCAAGGAGAGACTCTCTTTTGGAAGGATTCGCCAGAAGATTTGTCCAACATGGACATTTTGTAAGTGGGGGCTTTGCTTGGAATGATAGCCACAGGCCTGCCGAGACTACATTTCTCACCCACTGATCTTCCATGACTTCCATCCAGTTTTTTGTAAAGTTTGATAACCTTCCGCCAACTGGAAAGCAACAGAGGTCTAGACCATCACCTGTACGACTTGCGAGGCATGTGGGAGGAGAAAGTACATCCTCCCCACGAAGAACCTCGTCCCATCGGCCTAGGGGCGTCTGACTTATAGTCTTGATCAGACTGGTACCCCTTTCCCAAGTCGCTATATTGACGGCCTCTGGAATAACTATAAGAGGGTTTCCTCTACCTTGTGAGAAGTTCCCTTTCGATGATTGTGAAGTGGAACGACCTCACATACTCCGGCCTGCTGAAGTGTGTTGTTGAGACACAGACTTCAATAGCAGTGCACTGGAAGATTTTTTGGTAGCTTGTTCATAAACTAACGAAAGCTTGTCATCAAATAGAGTGTGTCCAGAGACCGGAGCGACTCGGAGACAGCTTTTCACCGTGTCATCAATAATTGATGACGACGCAAGGGCTGCATCACGTCTAACCAACTCCAAATTTGCCACTGAAAGGACGGAGTGGTACATGGCATACATGACTGCCCTGGAAAGAACTCTTAGCGAGGAACTAACATCCTCAAATTCCTTTCCATTTAGTCATTGTGCCATAGCCCTGGTGATATGGTCTGTGTTGGACATAGCATTCAGAATCGCTCTATTAGATGAAATAGAAGATTCCATCACGTCCGAGCGTAAATTGAATGATATAGGCAAGGACATATCTAAATCCCAAGCCTGCTCATCCAAACGCAGAGGAGCTCTCTGGGCATCTTCTCCAACCATTTTAAAATAAAGTGGTCCAGGAAACGGTATATTGATTGAAGATGCAGATAAGAAACCGCATTTCTTCTTGGCACTTGCTAGGTCGAATATGGGGTTGTTAACATGACCGAAGGCCTCCGACACCTGCCAAGATTGTTCCGGTAAGGAAAGAACATCATCTTTCCTTCGCACAAAACCTCTGTCTAGAGACGACAGCGGTTTCCTCCTGGCAGTCGCAGCTTGCTGATCAGGTGGAACAAGGTCAGGATAGTATTGATGAATGAAATTCATCGCTACCATATGTTGTTCCGAAAGGGAAGGGTAATCCTCTTCACCATCCGACTGATTTAGCTGAGAATTTCAGTCAACCGCATCTATGTACAGATGACCGGACCAACCCAGCACCGTCCGACAGCTTACCACCGGAGTCTGCGGAAGGCTGCTCTTGCACTTGCTGGGAATCTGTGACAGCAAGTCTGTTACAGAGGATTGAGGAGCAGCAGTCTTCTTTTTTTTTTGCTGCTTGCTGCTCCAAAGAAGGAGATCCCGACGTAGATCTCTTCTCCGCACGTCCCAATGAATGAAGCCTCGGATCGCTAGCTAACGGAAGGCCTGATTTCATGGGTGAAGACTGGGTGCATCTTCGCGCAGCTGCCTGGATATCCAAAGTCAGGTAGCTGGAGTGGTGTCGTGTGTGCTTTTCTGAAGTTGAGGAAGAAGCCGTGACTGTAGCCGACCCCGGATACAGTCTAGACGGAGCGTCCCGAGTGGCGGGTTTGGACGTTAACTCCGACTCAGGTAAGTTTCTCAAAACATTTGGCCCCAAATGTTGCTGGGTTAGAGAAGGCTCTCCCGCTCACGGTCTATCAGACCTTGCCGAGCTTCCCGAAGAGAAACTTGCAGGCTTCCTCCCTTTTGCCATTGTCGCTGGGTGAGTTTTAGTTTTTGGGGTGCTTGCTCTACCCAATTCTACACTCCCTTCGATCACGACGGACTTACCCGGAGTTACGTCTCCCACTATTGGGTTGGCCGATTCACCGGTTGAACTGGCTGCTGGAATAAGAGGTCTTATTCCCTGTTTTATGTTAAGGAGCACCTTAGCAGCCAGTTCTGTTTGCTCATCAGAGCATGATGACGGCAGCACACTTTGGATGGGTGTCACAATACCATCACCATGTTCTTGTTCCTCTGAAAAGAAACTGAAAAACTTGAATTATCCGGCAGTGACAGCTCTGGCATAGGAACTTCTCTGCCGTTGACGTATTGCGACACCCGTCTCCAACGTCTGTCATCCCAATGTACACAAGTAGGACAAGAATCCGTAGGAGTGCACCGACTACAGGCAAGGCAACAAGCATGTAAATCCGAGGAAGACTTCCTCGCCTTGCATTTAGAGCAGAAAGCTTTCATAATTACAATTAAAAGACAGAGTCGATAGTACTCCTACAAATTCCACAACAAGAATACATGATAAGGATACATGAAAATAGCAATCAAATTAATTTCGAAACAATTATAAAAAAAATATTTCGAAAGATTTTTTTTTAAAATGTCAAAGGGAACATAACGAGCCAAAGGGCATCCCGATAAGAGCCTAAATGTGGACAAACGCCAATTTTTTTTAGCTACACTAACGGAATCATAATCAATGTATCCTACATTAATTCTAAAGTATTATAATACTAAATACTACATGTTAAGGGCGTTGCCAAATGTAAACAACATCAATAGAAAAAAACGGAAACAAGGCAACAGGCACACAAAAAGGCCCAAAGTCAGTGAGGACGTAACCATGGGGATAAACAGAATAAACATTCTGTAACACACGTTAAACTCCCAAGAAATTTAATAAAAAATTTCAATAAAAACAGCCAAAAAGCTTAGGAATTTAACAGGAGGGTTCATGGAAGGATAGGGAAGGAACACTTAACAAACATTAGGTAAATCATTATCAAGAATGATGACGTCAGGTGCATGTCCCCAAAATGGGAAACATGAAATAATTTTATAATTATTGTACAGTTACAGGCCCGAACGTCTCAAACCACCATTGTTCACTTCCATCATCCATTTATAGCCTTGAATCCACCAATTCTAACAATGATTTGTGTCTGGCATCTTCAATGAAAGTGTCAATGACACTGTAGCTCAACTTGTCAAGACATGTACATGTATAGTATGTGACACAGCAATGACAAACATCTAGGTAATGACCTGATAACGAAGGTACATATAAAGTATTGTAACAGTCTGTACATAAATACTGACCATAGCCTGTAACAAATGTATAGGTAAAATATTGTAAAGGTGGGTGACAGTCAGATGCTAAACTAGAAAAGAAATCTTTGAGTCCCAGAGTGGGTCTGACTGAACCCCAAAATATTTGTTCTCATAGCACAGTGATAACAAAGGCACCCCAAAACACACTCATTCCTGTCCCAAGGTGAAAACAAAGGTACCCAAGAAGTTTCGTGAAGATCAGTTCATAAATACGAGCTGTATAGAAGTTGTGACAAAAAAATGATTGGACCTAATTTCGGTACAAAATGGCCACTGGCAGCCATCTTGAATTTTGGACTGCACTCAGAAACACTTGTTCTCATCCCAAGGTGATAATAAAGATACCCAAGAAGTTTTGTGAAGATCGGTTGATAAATACAGCCTCTAGCCCGAGCCGTATTGACATGTGCACTTATAGTGTATAAGTAGCACTAAATAAATCAAAATTCATCTAATTTGCATAATTTCTGCACGAGAAAAAAACCCTTACTGTATGTGATGTATTCCATTTTACTAAACATTCATACAAAAATTTATTCAAATCAGAACTTTTATACAGAAGTTCTGTACAAAAGATTGAATGCACTAATTTTGGTACAAAATGGCTGCTGTTGGCCATCTTGAATTTCAGACCACATCCAAAAACACTCATTCTCATCCCACTGTGATAACAAAGGTACCCAAGAAGTTTCATAAAGATTGGTTCATAAATGCGGCCTCTAGCCTGAGCCATATAGAAGTTGTGTACAAAAAACTGATTAGACCTAATTTCGGTACAAAATGGCCACTGGCAGCCATCTTGAATTTTGGACCACACCCAGAAACACTCGTTCTCGTCCCAAGGTGATAACAGAGGTACCCAAGAAGTTTTGTGAAGATCGGTTGATAAATACAGCCTCTAGCCTGAGCCGTATTGACATGTGCACTTATAGTGTATAAGTAGCACTAAATAAATCAAAATTCATCTAATTTGCATAATTTCTGCACGAGAAAAAAACCCGTACTGTATGTGATGTATTCCATGGTACTAAACATTCACACACAAAATTTTTCAAATCAGCGCTTTCATATGGAAGTTCTGTGCAAAAATCTGATTGCACCTAATTTTGTACAAAATGACTGCCATCGGCCATCTTTAATTTCAGACCGCACCCAAAAACACTCGTTCTTGTCCCACAGTGATACCAAAGGTACCCAAGAAGTTTCGTAAAGATTGGTTTATAAATACGGCCTCTAGCCCGAGCCGTATTGGCATTTGCACTTACAGTGCTGAAAGTAACACTAAATACATCAAAGTTAGTCTAATTTGCATAATTTACATACGAAAAAAAAACCTGTATTATATGTGATGTATCCCATGCTACTAAACATTTATACAAAAAATTATTTAAATCAGCACTTTCGTATGGAAGTTCTGCGCACAAATCTAATTGCACCTAATTCTGTCCAAAATGGCCACCAGCGGCCAACTAGAATTGCGGATCGGACCCCAAAACACTCGTTCTCGTCCCACGGTCATAACAAAGGTACCCAAGAAGTTTCGTAAAGATCGGTTCATAAATACGGCCTCTAGCCCGAGCCATATTGAATTGTTGACGGACAGACGGACGAATGGCAATGGCATAAGCTCAAATTTGGCTTCGCCAAAGTTGAGCTAAAAATGAGATTTTAAAGCACAGATGTCAGTTCAGTTGTTACTGACTTTGGGCCAAACAGAAGAATGATGTTTGCGCCAATTCCGGTCTCTTCCCAGGTACTGCGCATGCACAAGTACTAAAAGTAGGCAGGGTCTGATAGGACTTTTAATTTTCGGTATTGTATGCAAATTTGGGGGATTGGAGGGTTCAAAATGTGTGTTTGGCCCTTAATAATATTGAAGTTGCACCAGTTACGTCTGGGCCAATGGTTATAGTATTGCAATACCATTCCTCAAATTTGTTGAATACAAATGTGACAAATTTTGTAGCTCATTTTCAAATTTTTCCAAAACCATATTTGGCTTTCCATGATGACAAAAGTTGAAGTTTCTGTTCTTTAAAAAAAAAATAAAACAACTTATGGCACAGTTATAGTTAAAGATGCTGAACACACATATAAAAACAAATTAAATTAAAAATTATTAAATTAATTAAATTAATAAATTAATTAAAATTTGATTGAAATATCTCAGCAGTGGTTGCCAGTCAAGTCTTGCTGCATAAAGAAGAAGCCAAAACCAGACACACTACTAAACTTACAGGTTGTGGAACAGTAGAAATTTTGGAGAATTACTAACTCCTAAAAGGGTGAATACAGGAAACAACAAAATCAAATATTCATATCAACTCTGCACCCAAAATACCCTTGCTTTTGAAAGTAAAAATATATTATGAATTTAGATAAAAAGACTTGATAGTGTCATAAATAAATATATACCTTCTAAGTTACTTTGGAATAGTATCACAAAAATTCCATTTGGAGCCAACTGATGTAATGTACACCTTAGAAACTGTCGTGCAGCACTCACAGAGTTCCCAGGTACAATAAGATTGCTGAAAAGTTAAAAAATAGTAATTTATATATTTTTTATACTTACCAATGACCAGACATGTTAACCTCCAGAATACTTTTTCAGGGAACCTGAGGGTGATTTTCAGGGAAATGGGATGGATTTCAGGGAAAAGTTCGCGCGGGGGCAAAATAAAAGAAAAAACTTGTGAATTTTCAGCTCACGGACCACTATTAACACCAGGTTATATCCAGAACTAGTTGTCAACTATGCTGATGCATTTATGCTATGTTAAAAAATTTAAAAAATCATAAAATAACTGTTGATCTGACCCCCCCCCCCCCCCCCCCCCGATCCTCTTCTTCATGAGCCCCCCCCCCCCCCCTCTCACCACCCACCCACCTGTCCCACAAAGCACATCCACCTGTGCTTTGCTCTTATCAAAGTCTATTTAGCTAATAATTTCCCAAGTCTGGAAATGTTAACAGGAAAAGATGTCCTGATGTTCAGTTACTTCAAGAACATTGGTACTCAGAAAGTATCTTTATCAAACTTCATGCATGTGGGACGCTTGTGCCCTACACAAAACTTTTCTTTTCATCATTGAAGCACTTTTGTTTAATTCCATTCAAAGTTTTCTGGTTACAGATGGCCAACAGTTAACAGTTCTGTAGTCAGCACAACAGAATAAATGTGGTGTTAGATAAAAAGTCCATTGTGTTTAAATATGCTGCCATAATTTTTCGGCATCCTAAGCGACATTAACCTACTTTTAAGCTGTGCTGAATAGTTGTTGTTTACGTTTTGATTCTGGAAAAGGGATGAGAATTAAAGCTATTCTATGAAGGAATAAATAAATATATATTATTTAATTCCTTTTCATATATTTTAATTTCCAAAAACTGCATTTAAATGAAGGTGGAGTTTTCAATTTTTTGAAAGTAAGTCACCTATTTTCACTTCGACACTCGCACATTGCTCATGAATCTCCGAAGAAAAACCCCAGAAATAAACATGAAAACAGTTGAAATATATATCATAAAATAGCCTTTTCTTAAATAAATTTAACTTAAATCCATATTTTACTGCTTCGTGAGTTTTTACCAGAGTTTGAAATGCATGTGATTTGACACCGAACGTTTTTCATAAGTTACAACGGGAACGAAATATTTGACTATTGTTTTCCGGGATTTTTGGTCCAAAACTGATTCCCGACCGGGAGGCCGGGAACTACACTGAAATTCCGGGATTTTCCCGGGCATTCCGGGAGAGTTAACATGTCTGCAATGACCCAGACTTAGCTGGTGCTAACTCTTAAATTCTAGGGCCAAACACAAATTTTGCCCCCCAATCCCCAAAATTTGCATCAAAAACCGAAAAATACATGTCCTATATGGTCCTCCATACCTTTACTCCACTGTGCATGCGCAGTGTCAAGGAGGTCTCGAAATTGGCACCAATTGTCATTCTTACAACCAGTGCCTGGTAAGCATTATGTACTCAGCGGGGAGGTATGAGTTCCCAACTCATGGGAGGGCCATCCCCGTCTGGGTCATTGGTAAGTATAAAAAATATATAAATTACTATAAATTTTTTAACATTTTTATACTGTACCAATGACCCAGACTTAGCTGAATAGTAAAAAGGTTGGAAAGCCTAGGACATAAAGGAAAATCCAATAGGCTCAATTACATGTGACACAATTATCCCCTCAAGGAGAAAAGGAGAGATAGGCTTTACATATATCTTTCTTATTCTTATCAAAGAAGAAAGACACAACACCATTCTGTAATTGAGCACAATAACATCAATGATCTCTATTAACATCCAGTATAACCCTTTATACTAATTATTTTTAAAGGTAAGCCAATAAATAAAGGAAGTCCAGAGAAATGAGACTCTTTATACTCATTAAAAGTGTCTGAGGATTGGATATTAACGCCCGTTTGACACATGACATATACAAATGCTTCACACCGAGCTACACTTTAAAAATATTACATGTATGAGTAAACATTAGCTTTACACTTTAAAACCATCCCTGTACCGACTCAGAATTTCTGACTCCAGGGGAGGTATTCCCTTGCTTTTCACTATAAAGCAGGTGACCTAAGGGAACACTTGCCCCCCCCCCCCCCCTCCCCCTTGCCCTGGGTCAAATACCTCAGAGCAAAGAGGGCAGCAGGACAGAGTCACTGCCGGAACAGAAAGCCTGCATAACTATAGTCGCAACTGTTTAGTGGACGACATTCTGAGCAACTGATAACGGGCCTAAACAGTGCAGGTCTCCAAAAATGGACTCAATATTTCTGAGATAAAAATTAGTGAAAGTGGAAGGCTGAGACCAATATGCAGACTTCATTAAATCTGTAATAGCAACACTATTAGCATAAGCCCAAGATGTTGATAGAGCTCTTACTTCATGAGCTGAAATCTCATAGACTGCTGAGTAGAAGATAATTTATCATAAGCAGTACGGATAGTTAATTGAATCCATCTAGAAATAGAATGGACCATAATGTCCTTTCTATTAGGCATCAGAGACAGAAAGAAACGCTTACGTCCCTTTCTGATGAACTCAGACCTACGTTTGTAAATACGTATTGCTCTAACAGGACCGAGTAAAGGCCTACGCACGTCCGAAGACGGAAGGGCCTTAATAACAATAGGTTCTGGATACTTATTAGGAGCCTGATTCTTAGCCAAAAATCGAACATTGGTAATAAAGGTAATGGTATTACCGAGGCTACGATAGTGAGAATCATCCACAGATAGTGCACGAATCTCGCTAACTCTTCTAGCAGAAGAGAAGGCTAAGAGAAAAGCTGTCTTATAAGATAAGAATTTGAAGTCCACTGTGCCAAGAGGCTCAAAAGGCATTTCTTTTAGCTTAAGAAGAACCAAAATCCACTTAGGAATTAATCTAAGGGTTCTAGGTCTATTTATCGAAAAGTTTCTAACTAATTTAGATAAAGAAACATTAGATCCAATCATTAAGCTATCATGGTGGGCATAGGTATCAGATAGCATTGACCTATAACCCTTAATGGTGACAGGCTGCAGTTTGATCTCATCAAACAAGTAGACCAGAAAATTTGCAATGTCTGGAATGGAGGGGTCATAAATATCTATAGAATGATCCCTACACCACTGACGAAAGACCTTCCACTTAGCAGCATAATTTAGTGAAGAGGAGGTCCTCCTACAGTTAGAAATCGCATCCACTGCTCATCCTGTAAAATGCTTTCCGTGCAGGAAGGACCGCAGAACGGAAAATAATTGAAGGTTGAGACCTTGTGAGTTGTGATGGAGAGTGCGCGATTTCCCTTGCGAAAGAAGATCCTCCTGTGGAGGAAGCTTCCGCGGCATGTCCCACGACAGACACCTGAGTAGATTAATCCACGGTCTCTGTGGAGACAGAGATGCTACCAACAGAATCTTGCATTGTGATTGTTTTATCTTGAGCAATATCTGCTGAATCAACGGCGCTGGAGGATACGCATATCCTATTATTCCGTCCCACGAGATCGATAGAGCATCTACTGCAAACGCTCGAGGATCCGGACATGGCGAACATACGTCTGCAACTGATTGTTGAGATGTGTCGCAAATAAGTCTATCATTGGCCGCTCCCATTGGTAGCAAATCTGATTGAATACTTGTTTGTTGAGAGACCATTCTGACGGCAACATGCGACCCCTCCGTGAAAGGGAATCTGCTAATACGTTCAGATGACCCGGAATATGAAGGACCGATAGGAGAACCTGATGTTCTAGTACAAACAGAAGGATTCTTTCCGTTAGCTTGAACAACAGAATGGAATGAGTGCCTCCTTGATTCCGAATATATGCTACCACTGTCGTATTGTCGGATAGAATTTGCACGTGTGCATTCTGAATAACGTCCATCCAATGACGTAGCGCAAGCCAAATTGACATCATTTCCTTGATGTTCATGCGCTTGCTTAAAAACTGCGGATCCCAAAGTCCCTGGCACTTCGAATCCGATGGGCTCAGTGTGGCACCCCAATCTGTTTGACTGGCATCCGTCATAATTGTAAAACTCGGATCCGCCAATTGCAGTGGAACTCCCTGAGTTAACCAATGTTTGCCCAAGTCTGAATCTCTTGTTTCACTTGATTTGACAAGAGGATGTCTGTATCGAGCGAATGAGTCTTCGCCCTCCAATTCTGAGCCAGAAAGATTTGGAGAGGACGAGTGCGTAGCCACCCCATTGGAATGAGATCCGCGGCAGCTCCGCACAGACCTATCAGTCTCATGAATTCTCTCGCTGTAACCTTGTCTGAGTGAAGACAATAGCGAGAGTAACAACTGACTAACTTCGTTCTGGTTAACGGCAGATGTACGAGATTGTTGTGCGTCTCGAAGCTCATCCCCAGGAAGGGTGAAAGACTTGGACGGCACCAGATCCGACTTCTCTTCGTTTACTATGAAACCGAGACGTCGGAGCAATAGAAGCAGATTCTACATATCGTTCTGAAGTGTTAACTCGTTGCCATACCTCTGAAGAATATCATCCAGGTAGGCCGACGTTACCGCAGACGACTGAGCTTGGAAATGAGTCATTACCGAGTTCACTATTCGAGTGAAAGCCCAGGGCACTAGATTCAGACTGAAGCACATCGCTCGGAACTTATATACGACTCCTAGGACGGCGAAACGAAGATACTTTCTGAACGCTGGATGTACCATGACGTGAAAGTATGCATCCTTGAGATCAATGCTCGCAGCATAGTCGTTCACTCGAATGCTCGCGCGGACTGATCGAATGGTTTCCATATAGAATTTTGGAGCCACGATCAGCTTGTTTATCCAGCTCAGATCTATGACTGGACGGAACGAGCCGTCTGGTTTCGGAACCAGAAAAAGATGGCTGTAGAAACATGGAGATTCCTGGTTTTCTATGACCTTTATCGCATTCTTCACTAAAACAGACTGAACTTCTGCTAGAAGAGAGGCTCTTTTCTGCTAATTTGACGGAAGCTGAGTCCATCTTGGACTTTGAGTTAACAGAGGTTTTCCTTTGAAGCACAGTTTCAGTCCTTCCGCCATAACCCCTCGAACCCAAGGGTCCTCCGTAATTAATTCCCAATTGTTTAAGAAACTTGACAGTCTTCCGCCCACTGGAATGCGACAGAGGTTTTAACCATCACTTCCTGGATCTGCGAGGCTTGCAAGAGGAGAAACCACGATCTCCACGGCCCACACCTCGCCCCGTCGACCTAGGGGCGTCTGACTGGTTGTTTCGGACAGTGTTATGGCCCCTATTTGAGTCGCTACTTTGACGGTCTCTAGAGTAAGACCTAAAGGATGCGTACGAACCTCTATAGGAACTTCCCCTGGACGAACTCATCCAAGAAGTGCCTGGCCTATTCTTTTCCGCTGGCTCCAACATTTTGGAAGCGGATTTAAATAGCAGAGAGTCTGAAGCTTTCTTAGTTAATTTTTCATAAATTGCTGAAAGCTTGCTGTCGAAGAGAAGCTCTCCGGAGACCGGAGCGACTCTGAGAGAGTTTTTCACCTTACTATCCACGCGCGTGGATGTAGCTAGGGCTCCCTCACGTCTAACTAACTCCAGATTTGCCCCTGAAAGGGCAGAGTTATACGTGGAGAATGCTATGGCCCTCGACAGAACTCTTAAGGAGGTTTGTACATCCTGGATTTCTTGTCCCGCAAGGCGTAATGACAACGCTTTGGTAAGGTGATCTTCGTACGAAAGTGCGTCTAAATTAGCTCAATTAGACGATATTGTCGTTTCCAACGTTGAGTTAGGAATTGACAAAGACGATGGCATGAATAATTCAAGATCTTTGGCCTGGTCGTCTAGACGCAGAGGAACTCTCTGAATGCCCTGTCCTGCCATTTCAAATTTATTCCTTGGATTGATGAAAGGCAAATGAAGAGCACCTGCCGGTAGGAAGGCTGACCTGCCTGTTTTGGTAGCAAGTCTACTTATAGCGTCATTCAATAGTTCAAATGTCCGTGAGACATTTCTGGACTGTGACGGAAACTCAGGGACGGTGTCCCTAAACCGATTGAAGAAATCAGTGTCCAGTGGCGCTATAAGCCTCCTAACCGGCTGCGCAGCATTTTGGTCTGTAGGAACAACATCAGGAAGGTAATGCCGGATGAACTCTACGGCAATTTTATGTTGTTCCGAAAGGGAAAATTCCAATTCCTTGGAATCCCTTTCGCCATTCTGTCGGACCACTAGTAAATCTCGGTCGTCCGCACCTGAACCAGCAGCGGAACGTACCGACCCAGCTTTGTCTGATAATTCATGTTCTGACAGAGTTTCTGCCGGTTGCTGGGATGCCGCGATGATCTGCGCTATCTGTGATAGCACGTCCGTTACTGAGGCCTGTGGAGCTGCGGTCTTCTGGAATATAGCCACAGGAAGCTCCCTGGACGTTGACTCCTGCATACCTCTTTTATGCGAACGTCCGGAGGATGAAGGCCTCGTATCCCTGGCTACCGGATGGCGTGACCTAGTTGCCGTGGAATCCCTGGTCGGTGATGCTGGCTGGATATCACCGGTCACGTAGCCAAGGTGCGGTCGTGTGTGCTGGCGTGAGGATTAGGAAGCCGTATGAGCAGTCTTGCCAGACTGTCTATATACCGGAGCGTCCCGAGAGGTGGACGTATGCTCCGACTGAGGAACGTCATGTACTACAACATCTGGGCCCAGATGTTGTTGTACGTGAGAGGGACCTCTCTTGCTCGCAGCCCGTGCGGAGCTGCACGAGCTAGGAACCGGACTAATAGGCTTCCTCTGAACCATCCTCTGTTCCGTCATCACTGGGTGTGCATGTGGTAAGTTTATAGGGCTCGCAACACCCAAATCTCCTTCTTGGACTGCCACGGACAAACCCGGGTGCTGAGCCATTCGGTGAATGGTCGCGACACTGGGCGAGCTAGCGGACGTCAAACCCTTCGATCCTACTAGGGAACTCCCGGGTAATTGACGTACCTGCATGAGCACTTTTGCCGCTAGCTCTTCATTTAATTGTGACAACGGAAGCACACTTCTGGACGACATCACGGAAACATACCCTGTTCTCTTGTTCCTCTGAAAAAGAGTGAAAAACTAGAGTGACCCCGTGGAGAGAGGACCGGCATGGTTCTCTCCCCGCTAACAACATACCGTGACACAAGTCTCCAACGTTTGTCATCCCAATTGATACACACTGAACAAGGGTTAGTGCGAGTACATTGACTACAATTAATACAGAGATCATGAGAATCAGAGGAAGATTTCCTCCCATTACAATTTGAACAATAATCTTTCATTGTGAAAAAAGTAAACAGTCAAAGTACTCGCACTAAACCTTGAAACAAAGATACATAATAAAATAATCCATTATAACATTACGAAAAAATAATTCAAAAAGAAAAAAATTTTTGAACAAATTTTTTCAGAAGAGTCCAAGTTCCCAATGGGAACAATGAGCCCAAATGGATCCCAAAAAAGCCAAAGTGTGGACAAAAATTTGAAATCATTTCTAAAAATTAATGTAACACTTACGGACAATATTAATGTATCTTGCTATGAACTGAACTAAGCAGAAGACAAGTAATCACTATCAGAAGTAACCGTTGTCAACCTAAACAAAAAAGTGTAAACAAACCGGAAACATGACTCCAGGCACTGGTAAACATGGCCCGAAATCAGTTACCAATTTAAACACTATCTGATGCAAAACAGAAGCTTCCAGAGAAAAAACTGTAGAACATCAGATGGTAGATGCAGACCAAAATGCCTAAACACCCAAGGGTGAGGAAAAAAAACATGGGGAAAAAACAGAAAATAATTCTGTTACCAAGCCAAAACTCCCAAGAAATTTTAGTAATAAACATTACAAATGAAAGTGTCAATGACACTGTAGCTCAACTTGTCAAGACAAAGACATGCACATGTATAGTATGTGACACAGCAATGACAAACATCTAGGTAATGACCTGATAACAAAGGTACATATAAAGTATTGTAATGGTCTGTACATAAATACTGACCGTTGCCTGTAACAAATGTATAGGTAAAGTATTGTAAAGGTGGGTGACAGTCAGATGCTAAACTAGAAAAGAAAACTTTGAGTCCCAGAGTGGGTCTGACTGAACCCCAAAATATTTGTTCTCATAGCACAGTGATAACAAAGGCACCCCCAAACACACTCGTTCCTGTCCCAAGGTGAAAACAAAGGTACCCAAGAATGTTTTGTGAAGATCAATTCATAAATATGAGCTGTATAGAACTTGTGACAAAAAACTGATTGGACCTAATTTTGGTACAAAATGGCCACTGGCAGCCATCTTGAATTTTGGACCGTACCCAGAAACACTCATTCTCGTCCCAAGGTGATAACAAAGGTACCCAAGAAGTTTTGTGAAGATCGGTTCATAAATACAGCCTCTACCCTGAGCCGTATTGACATGTGTGCTCACATTGTGCAAGTAGCACTGAATAAGTCAAAGTTCATCTAATTTGCATAATTTCTGCACGAAAAAAAAACCCTTAGAATATGTGATGTATTCCATGTTACTAAACATTCATACAAAAATTTATTCAAATCAGAACTTTCATACAGAAGTTCTGTACAAAAGACTGATTGCACTAATTTTGGTACAAAATGGCTGCTGGTGGCCATCTTGAATTTCGGACCACACCCAAAAACACTCGCTCTTATCCCACGGTGATAACAAAGGTACCCAACAAGGTTCGTAAAGATTGGTTCATAAATATGGCCTCTAGTCTGAGCTGTATAGAAGTTGTGTACAAAAAACTGATTAGACCTAATTTCGGTACAAAATGGCCACTGGCAGCCATCTTGAATTTTAGACCGCACCCAGAAACACTCGTTCTCGTCCCAAGGTGATAACAAAGGTACCCAAGACATTTCGTGAAGATCAGTTCATAAATACAGACTCAAGTCTGAGCCGTATTGACATGTGTACTTAATGTGTGTAAGTCGCACTGAAATATCAAAGTTCATCTAATTTGCATAATTTCTGCACGAGAAAAAAACCCGTATTATATGTGATGTATCCCATGGTACTAAACATTCGCACAAAAAATTATTCAAATCAGCGCTTTCATATGGAAGTTCTGTGCAAAAATCTGATTGCACCTAATTTTGTACAAAATAGCTGCCATCGGCCATCTTGAATTTCGGACCGGACCCCAAAACACTCATTCTCGTCCCACGGTGATACCAAAGGTACCCAAGAAGTTTCGTAAAGATCGGTTCATAAATACGGCCTCTAGCTCGAGCCGTATTGGCATTTGCACTTACAGTGCTGAAATTAACACCAAAAAACATCAAAATTAGTCTAATTTGCACAATTTACGCACGAGAAAAAAACCCGTATTATATGTGATGTACCACATGGAACTAAACATTCATACAAAAAATTATTCAAATCAGAGCTTTCATATGGAAGTTCTGTACAAAAATCAGATTTCTGCATCATCGGTACAAAATGGCGGCTGGCAGCCATCTTGAATTTTGGACCGCACCCAAAAACACTCGTTCTCGTCCCACGGTCATAACAAAGGTACCCAAGAAGTTTCGTAAAGATCGGTTCATAAATACGACCTCTAGCCCGAGCCATAGCCAATTGTTGACGTACAGACGACGGACAGATGGACGACGGGCCATGACAATAGCTCAAATTTGACTTCGTCAAAGTTGAGCTAAAAATAAGTCAAAATCATGGGAGAATAGCTAGGGGGCAATAAAGGAAAGGGAGAGAGGAAACACTGATCAAACAATGGAACATTCATAGCAAGAATGACAACAACAGGGCCATGCCTCGAAAATAGGCAACATGAAATAATTTCGTAAAATAATTACAAGTTACAGCCCTGAACATTTCCTTCCACTGTTTTTTCCTCTCCGCCTTCTATTTCCTCCTTATATCCACCCCATTTCTCTCATAATTACGTGTCTGGCATCATTTGAACTGAGATTTACAAGCACAAAAAACAGTGAGATGTAACTGTATTGAGGACCAAACAGAGAAAGACAATTGGTGCCAATTTCGAGACCTCCTTGACACTGCGCATGCGCAGTAGAGTAAAGGTATGGAGGACCATATAGGACATGTATTTTTGGGTTTTTGATGCAAATTTTGGGGAATGGGGGGGGGGGGGGGGGGAGGAAATTTGTGTTTGGCCCTAGAATTTAAGAGTTAGCACCAGCTAAGTCTGGGTCATTGGTACAGTATAAAAATATTAAAAAAATATGCAGAGTACTTCACTTAACTCCCTTAATAAAATATTGTTCTTAACTTTTACAGTGACAAACCTTTTACCAGTTCCCCTATAAAGATTTGACTCACTCTTTGCAACGGGTAAATAAATAGATTTGTTTTTAACTTAACCCTTTACCCAACGTAATGGCCAAAACCGGCCAGTGCTATTCACAAAAATCACCATTCAATTTTCATTATTTTTTTCATTTTTTGTCTCATGAAAGTTAAAAAATTTATAGTAATTTATATATTTTTTATACTTACCAATGACCCAGACATAGCTGGTGCTAACTCTTAAAATATAGGGCCAAACACAAATTTTGCCCCCCAATCCCCAAAATTTGCATCTAAAACTAAAGAAAACATGTCCTGAAAGGCCCTCCACACTTCGCCCCTACTGCGCATGCGCAGTGTCAAGGACGTTCCGAAATTGGCGCCATTAATCATTCTAATAACCAGGGCCTGGTAAGCGCTATGTACTCAGCGGGGAGGCAAGAGTTCCCAACTCCTGGGAGGGCCATCCCCGTCTGGGTCATTGGTAAGTATAAAAAATATATAAATTACTATAAATTTTTTAACATTTTTATACTGTACCAATGACCCAGACATAGCTGAATAGTAAAAAGGCTGGAGGGCCAAGGACATAGAGCAAAATGGAATACGCTCAATAAAATAAAATAGAGTCATCCCCTGTAGGGAAAAAGAAGTAATAGGCCTTACATGTATCTTTCTTATTTATGAAAAATTAGAAAGATACAACACCTTCCAAAATTGAGCTTCATACATCCATGTACTCTATTAATATCCAATATAATCCTTATACTAATAATTTTTAAAGTAAGCCAATAAATAAAGTAAGTCTAGAGAATAGAGACTCTTATACTCCTAAAAGTGTCTGAGGATTGCATAATCATGTCCGTTGACATATGCAATATTCAAAAGCTATACTTTAAAAACTAAGACTTGAATGAATTTTAAAAACCTAAACTTCTCACTAAACAACCATCCCAATAACAGCTCAGAATTACTAACTCCGGAGGAGGTATCCCCTTGTTTTCATAGAAAACAGGTGACCCAAGGGAACACCCTCCCCCCCCCCCCCCCTTTTTCTTGCCCTGGGTCAAATAGCCCAGAGCGAAGAGGGCAGCCGAACGGAGACACTGCCGAAACAGACAGCCTACCTAGCTATAGTAGCAACTGTTAAGTGAATGACATTCTGAGCAGTAGATAATAGACCTAACAATAGAGGCCTCCAGAAATGGACTCGATATTTCTAAGATAAAATTCATGAATGTGGATGGCTGAGCGCAATGAGCGGCCTTCAAAAATCTATAATAGCGACACTATTAATGTAAGCCCAAGAAGTAGAAGAACTCTTACTTCATGAGCCGAAATCTTAAGCACAACTGCTAAGTCAATGATATACCATAAGCAGTACCGATAGTTAATAGAATCCATTAACAATAAAATGGAGCGTAACGTCCTTCTACTAGACATCAAAGACAGAAGAAGCTTACGCCCTTTGTAATAAACAGATATCTGTTTATAAATACATAAACTGTACCCGGAAAGAGTAAAGGCCTATGCCCATACGAAGACGGAAGGACCTTAAAATAATAGGTTCCGGATAATAGGAGCCTAACTCTTATGCAACAATCCAACCTAAATAGTAACGGAAGTATTGATTCCGAAACTATGAAAGTGAAAATCATCCATCGATAGTGCATGAAACTCACTGACTCTACAGTAAAAGAGAAACCAACAGAATTACTGTCTAAAAGGTCAGAATTTGAAAACTACTGTTTCCAGAGGCTCAAATGATTACTTAGCTAAATAAGAACCGAAGTTAAAATCCGTATAGGAATTTAATCTAAAGATTCTAAGTCTATTTATCAAAAAGTTACTAACTGACTTAGATAAAGAGACAAAAGACTCAATTGTAAACTATCGTAGAGTGCATAGGTATGAGGTAACATAAACCTATAACCTAAATAATAACAGGCTGCAGTAGATCTTGTGAAACAAGTATACTAAAAAATAGCAATGAGTAGTATGGAGGGATCAACAATATGAACATAATGATCCCTACACCACGACGGAAGAGCCTCCACTTTAGCCGCATAGAATAGCGAAGAAGAGGATCTCCTATAGTAAGAAATCGCGTCCAAAGCTCATCCAGTACAGTGCTTACAATGCAATACGGACCACACAACGGAATACATGAAGGTTGCGACCTTGCTGGTTGTGATAAAGATGACACGATTTACCCAGTGAAAAAGATCCTCACATAGAGGAAGATTTCACGTTAAGACCCACAGTAGACAAGAGAGTAAATTACTCATGATCTCTGTGAAGATAGAGATGCTATCAACAGAAATGTATTGTGGTTGTTTATCTTAGCAATACCTGCTAAAACAACAGCGCCGGAGGATACGCGTATCCTATCATTCCGTCCTATAGATCAATAGAGCGTTAACAATATTAGCTCAGAGATCTGGACAAGCCAACACATACGTCTGCAATTGATTAGCAAGCTGTGTCATAAATAAATCATCATTGGGCGCTCCCATAGATAGCAAATCTGATTGAATACTTGTTTGTTGAGAGTCCATTCTGACAGCAACAAGCGACCCGTAAGAGAACGGGAGTCCGATAAAACAATCAGACAACCCGGAATATGACGGACCAAAACTGAACTTGGTGTACTATAACCAACAGACGGATTCTTTCCATTAAATTGAATAACGGAAACGAAAGAGTGCCTCCCTAGTTCCGGAGATACGCCACTACTGTCGAATTAAAGGACAGGAATTTGGGCATGCGTTTCTGAATAATGTTCATGCAATGACATAAAGCAAGCCTAAAAAACATTATTCCGCGGAAGTTAAACTGATTGCTAAAAGACTGCGGAACCCAAAGATCCTGGCACTTCGAATCCGTAGGGATCAGTATTATATCCCAATCTGTTTGACTGGCAACCGTCATAACAGCCACACTCGGGTCCGGCAACTGCGGCGGCACTCTCTGAGTCAACCACCGAATGTTTGCCCCAGTCTGAATCTCTTGTAACACTAGATAGACAAGAGAACGTATAAATCGAGCAATTCATGGATTGCCGAAAAGTTGCCGTCGAAGAGAAGCTCCTCCGAGAACGAAGCGACTCTGAGAGAGTTCTTAACCTTACTATCCACGCGTGTGGATGTAGCTAGGGCTGCGTCACGTCTAACTAACTCCAATCAGCCAATGAAGGGCGGAGTTATACGTGAACAAACTACTGCCCTCAAAAGAAATTACATTGAGAATAATATCCCGTAAATCTTTTCTTGAAGACGTAATGATAATGCCTCAGTAAGGCGGATTACGTATAATAAAGCGTCTAAGTTAAGTCTACTATACATAATGTCGTTCCCAACATTGAAATTGGAAAAGACATAAACGGCGAAAAAGAATATATGCAGTCTTTAATCACACCGTCTAGACGCATATGAACTCTCGGTATGCCCTGCTCTGCCAAAATAAACTATTTGTATAAATGATAAAATGGCAGAAATGAGCAACGCGGACAAGAAACTAAACTATCATGCTTAGTAGCAGGCTTGTATATATATATATATATAGCGTCGAAAAATAAAACACATGTTGTAATGACAATATTGGACTGCGTCAGTAAGTCAGGGACAATGTCCCTGAACCGATCGAAAAATCCGAGTCCAATGACGCTATAAGTCTCTTATCCAAGATCGCAGCAATGAAGTCCGAAATAATAATCACTGGAAGATAATGCCAAAAGATATGAAAGGCATCTTCCGATACTACTAAAGGGAGAACTCGAAATCTTTCGAATCCCTTTCGCCATCCTGTCGGACCCTATAAAGCGTTCGGTCGTCCGTAGCTGATGCAACCGCGGACCGCACCGACCCAGCGCCGTCGGATAATTCCTGATTCGACCGAGAAACTGTCAATTGCTGGGATGCTGCGAAACAACTGTGCTAACTCGGATAGCACATCCGTCACTGAGGCCTGAGGAGAAGCGGTCTTACGATGCATTGCCGCTGGAAGCTCCGTGATCGTTACCCCGTGCATACTTCCAATATGCGAGCGAACGGAGTGTATAGGCCTCGTGTCCCTTGACTACCGGATGGCGCGACCTATTCGCCGTGGAATCACTGAATGCCGAAACTGATCGGATACTCGAGGTCACGTAGCCAATGTGCGGTCGTGTGCCCTGCTGTGAGGATGAGGAAGCATTAAAGACAGTCTCTCGGACTGTCAATATAACGGAGCGTCCCGACCAACGGACATATGCTCCGAATGTAAAATATCTGAACCACAACATGCGGTCCCCTATGTTGTTGGGCGAGAGAGGGACCTCTCTCGCTCACAGCCCGGACGGACCTGGACAAGCCAGGAACCGGACTAACAGGCTTCCTCCGATCTGTCCTCAATCTGCCGTCACTGGGTGAGTACTAAAGTAATTATAGTGCTCGCATCACCCAAATCTCCTTCCTAGACCGCAACGGACGAACCCGGCAGCCGAACCATTCGATGAATGTACGTTACACCGGGTGAGCTAGCGAATGTCACTCCGTAGGCGATAGACATATTCCATGAGCACTTATTGCCGCTAACTCTTCATTAACTATGACGACAGAGGCACACTTTTGAAAGACATCTCCATAACTCTTCGAACAAGAAACCAGAAATGCTTGGATAGCAAGCTTAAAATAATAATATATATAGCGTCGTTCAATAATTCGAAAGTTTGTGTGACATTATTGGACTATGTCGGAACTGAGGGACGATGTCCCTGAACCGAACCAAAAATTTCTAAGTCCACCGACGCTATCAGTTTCTTTTCCGGCATCGCAGCATTCTGGTCCGACGAAAGAAGCTGTAGAAGACCAAGTCAGATGACATACACAACAGCATATGTTGTTCCGAAAGGGAAGGCTCGAAATCCTCCGAATCCCTTTCGGTATCCCGTCGGACCGGATGAAACTTTCGGACGTCCGTACCCGCTTCCGCGGAGCGTCCCGACCCAGCATCGTCGGATAAAATATATGCGACAGATTCAGTTGATGCTGGGATGCTGCGATAAACTGTGCTATTAAGGAAAGCACGTCCGTTCCCGAGGCCTGTGCAGTAGCGGTCTTACGATGCATTGCCGCCGGAAGCTCCGTGTACGTTGACTCCCGCACACTTCCTATGCGAACGTCCGGAGTCTGCAGGCCTCGTGTCCCTGGCTACCGGATGGTGTGACCTGGTCGCCGAAGAATCCTTGATCGGCGAAGCTGGTAATATATCGGCGGTCACGCAGCCAAGGTGCGGTCGTGTGCGCTGACGAGAAGAGGAAGCCTTAGCAGTCTCAGCGGACTGCCTATACAACGGAGCGTCCCGAGCGACGGACGTATGCTCCGCTTGCGACACATTTTGTACCACAACATCTGGGGCCAGATGTTGTTGAACGAGAGAGGGGCCTCTCTCGCTTGCCGTCCGGATGGACCGGAACGAGCTATGAACCGGACTAAAAGGCTTCCTGCGTACTCCCTCCGATCCGCCGTCACTGGGTGTGCATTAAGTTAATTTATAGTGCTCGCATCACCCCAAAATTCCTTCTAGACCGCAACGGACGAACCCGGCTGCCGAACCATTCGGTGAATGGACGCTACACCGGGCGAGCTAGAGGACGTCAAAGGCCGTCGAACCTACTAGGGTCCTCTTAGGCAATTGGCGTATTTACATGAGCACTTTTCCGCTAGCCCTTCATTAATTGTGACGACGGAGGCACACTGTTGGAAGACATCACAGATACATCACCCTAATCTTGATCGTCTGAAATAGAAATTGATAAAGTAGAGTGACCCTGCGGGGAAAGGACCGAAGTGTCCAAATCCCCAACAACATACCGTGACATACGCTTCCCATATTGTCATCGAAATCATACGATACAGAACAGGAGTTAATGCGAGTACACTGACCACATATAGAATGATAATAAAGTCAGAGGAAGACTTCCTCTTAAAACAATTGATCAATATCCTTTCAATGTGAAAAGAAAACAAGTCCTGGTACTCGCACTAACCCCTGGCAATCAAAATACATAATAATAATATGATCCATTAATATAGAAAAATAATTGAAATCAAAATATTTTGAAAAAATATTTTTTCAGAACAGCCCAAGTTTCTGAAAAGTAGTAACGTTGAGCCCCAATGGATCCCAAGCCTAAGTGTGGACAAAAATTTTAAAAATATTTTAAACAATTTATTCAACACTTACGAACAATAATAATGTATCTAGTTATGATTAAAATAACATAAAGATATTATTTTTAGAAATCCCCCCCTCACACAGAGGGCTGTTGTAAATGTAAACAATGAGTGTAAAAACACTAAAATAAGACTCCAGGCACCCAGGCCCGAAATCAGTTACCAAAAATACACTATCTGATGCAAAACAGAGACTTCCAGGGAAGAAACTGCAGAACATCAGATGGTAGATGCAGAACACAACGCCTAACCACCCGTAGGTGAAGACGTAAACATGGGGAAAGAACAGAATTCATTCTGTTATTCAGCTAAAACTCCCAAGAAATTTTAGTAATAATAATTACAGAAACTATGCCAAAAGCATGGGAGAATAGCAAGGGGGAACTTAAAGGACAGGGAGAGAGGAAAACACTTAAAAAAACAGTGTAACTAAATAATCAGAATGACAACAAAATGGCTGCTGCCTTGAAAATAGGTAACTTAACATAATTTCATTAAAAAATTTTAAGTTACAGCCCTGATAATATTCTGTCACACATTCTTTTCCTCTCCTCCTTCTCTATCCTCCTTAGAATCACCATTTCACTAATATTTATGTGTCTGGCATCATTTAAACTGAGATTTAAAAGCACAAAGATCAGTCAGATGTTAACTGATGAAGGGCCAAACTTAGAATGATTAATGGCGCCAATTTCGGAACGTCCTTGACACTGCGCATGCGCAGTAGGGGCGAAGTGTGGAGGGCCTTTCAGGACATGTTTTCTTTAGTTTTAGATGCAAATTTTGGGGATTGGGGGGCAAAATTTGTGTTTGGCCCTATATTTTAAGGGTTAGCACCAGCTATGTCTGGGTCATTGGTACAGTATAAAAATATAGCTTATGACCCCTCGTTGGAACTAGCTTGTTGAGCTCATTCAAATGAGGGGTCATAAGCTATGGTTGTGACACAAAAAGTGAAAAAATGTAGTTATTCAAGAATTTTATTTGCAAGTGTCGTCTGCTTTTCGTGTTAGGTAACAGGTTAATAAAACAAATGTTATTAACTGGTAGAGTGCTGAATTATTTTGGGTTATCAAAATTTGTTCATATGTCTTTGCCTTGTCACAATTTATCTATAGGCAGTCCCCCAAACATTTTAACAAGGAAAATCCTTATTTATTTATTGGTGTTTAAGGTCACATACTTATGCACAATGGCTAATCGTGACCATGACAGTTTTACTGGTGGAGGAAGCCGAAGTACCTGGAGAGAACCACTGGGCAACGACGAGCAACTGCCAGCTCCTCAACTTTCTAACTCTATTCAAGCTCCGCTCAAGCAGGGTTACAGCAGTTAAAGACATGTGCACCATCGACGTGCAGTATGCCTTAGTACACAGAGTCATCGTGCCCCCCATGTAGGCAACCAGGATAAAGTGCCTTGCCCAAGGACACAATGCAGGTTGTCCCGGACGGGGTTGAACTCGGGACCTCTAGCATAGAAGTCCAACAGTCTACCACTGAGCCGCCGCACTCCCCAAAAAATACTTACAGACTAAATAATTTTACTTCAAAGATAGTATGAAGCATATCTGCTGAGTATGAAGCCTCTACGTTGCAGCACCTGTACTTCCGAATAAAGCCCAATTTTGGGCTTCCAGCACTCCACCAGTTAATGAGGAAAAATTCAATAATATGCGACACAGATCCCAAAGTTTTGAAATCACACTCCTAAAACTAACTGGGAAATAAATACATTACTTTTGAAAATATATTACCCCTTTACCTAACATGAAAAGCAAACAACACTTTGACACAAAATTATTGAATAACTAATTTTGTTAATTGTTTTGCGTCAAAAACATAGCTTATGATCCCTCATTGGAATGAGCTCAAAGAGCTCATTCCAATAAGAGGTCATAAGCTATGTTTTGACACAAAAAATGAAAAAAATACTGAAAACTGAATGGCAATTTTTGTGAAAAGCGCTGGCCAGTTTGATCTGTTACAGTAGGTAAAGGGTTAAATTAAGTGACACTCTCCAGCTGATTTTTTTTGTTCATATTATTATGTTAGTGTTCATTATTTTGAACAGCTGGACAGAGGTCAAAGTTTTTGATTCAGTTATCCAATGACACTGCAAAGCCGAACTATTACTGACAGTGATTAATACTCTCCAATTCTGGTTTTCAAGAATGCATCTCTGAAAATGGAGCTTCAAAATTGAGAAATATTCAGACATCTACTTGTTTGTAGGCATGTTGGAGATGTTTTATCCAAATCAGTTCAAAGTGTGGGAGGAGTTGCACATCCAAAAATTTCATACAACTGATATGAAATCTAAGTTCAAGGGCAGATAAACTGGTCAAAATTGTAGCAGCTTCAAAAAATTTTGAAATGTGCACATGCTCACTTACAAGTCATGATATACAAAAAGTTTTATTTCAAACCGAATCATATGAGTTGCACGCAGAAGAAATTCAAGAGAAATCTGTATTAATCTATATTCAAAGGGGGATAACCTGGTTAAAATTATTGCAGATTATAAATATTGGAATATGCACATGTTCATGTTTTAGTGATCAGTTGAGAAATTTCATAAAAATCAGTTCATAAATGTAAGAGAAATGGCACACACAAGAATCCCATATAAAAATCTATAAATAATAAATCTTAAAGGGGAGATAACTTCATTGAAATCATTACAGATTGAAGTATGAGAATATGCACTTGCTTGTGAGTGGTCATATTTGAGAAGGTTCATGAATGTAGAGTTGCACACATAAGAAAAAGGGATAAAACCAACATAACCCTTTAGCAAATGCAGATGATATCAAAACTTATTACTGTTTGTTTTTTCCCATTTTTCAAAAGATTTCAACAAACCCAAATCATATGACCCGTCATTGGAATGAGCTGAACAAGGTCGTTGCAATGAGGGGTAATATGACGTGGTTTTGCAGAATTTTTTTTTTTTTTTAAATACTTATTTTGTGAATTACGTGGGTGGATGCGGCCAATTCGTTATGTTGTAATGGGTTAAAATCATTGCAGATTGAAAATATAGGGATGTACACATTTTCACTTTTAGTTGTGTTGAGAATTTTCCTCTAAATTTATTCATAAATGTAGGGGGAGTTGATTCATTAATGAAGGTGGAATTGTACACACAAGGGTCTCATATGGAAATCTATAATAAATCCTCTATGTTTAAGGAAAGGATGTGTGGTGGCTTAGTGGTTATGGCATTGGACTTCAAACCAAAAGGTCTACAGTTCAGTCCCCACCAGGGGTAACTATGTTGTGCCGTTGGGCAGGCACTTGATCTATATTACCCACATAGAAGCACGGCAGTGCTGTGTACTAGGGTATACAGCACATTGATGGTGCACTTGTCTTCAACAAAATTAATGCTAACCCTGCTTGTGTGGATTTAGTACGTTGGGGAGTTGGAAGCTGCTCGCCACTGCTTGATGGTTCTCTCTGGCTTCCTCCACCTGTAAAACTGTCCAACACGAGGTGACCCTGGCTGTCGAAAGTATTGTTAAACCCAAATAAATAAATAAGTTTATGGAAAACTAACCTGGTTTAACTCATAATCTGCTGAGTATTTTCCAAGATATTTTTTAATAAAAAATCCATCTAAATTTAACTCAAGGAATCATTGGTGAAAAAAATCCATTCAATTTACAGGGCGAAAATTTGATTAAATAGGTCCAGATTATACATAATTCAGTGGCAAGTGACAGATATTTGGGAATATGCACATGTTCAATCATTAGTGATCATGTTTAAGAAGCTTCATTAAAATTGGTTCATGAATGTGGGAGGAATTATGCACACAACAATCTTGTATACACTGTAGAAATCTTTAAACCATTTAAGTTCAAGTGGGTATGACTTGGTTAAAACCACTGCATATTGAAAATTTAAAAAAATGTGCATGTCTATTTGTTATAGGTAATGCATGAGAAGTTTCACTGAAGTTGATTCATAAATCTATGAGGAATTGCTCAACAACAGCTATGTAAGAATAAGTACGGATGGATGGACAGACAGACATTTGTATGTAAAGGAAGGTGAATATAGGGGAGGGGGTAAAATTATCTTTGAAGAAGGGGTATAATTATTATCCAGACAGATCAGGACAGATGGGTAAAATTAATGAAAGTGTCAATGGCACTGTAGCTTATTTGACTATGTGTAGGGTTTGATGAAAAGGATAATGTTCAATGTTTATGAAAGGATTATGAAATATGAAAAAGGCTGAGGGCCTAGGACTTCAGAATTAGTAGATCAACATAGTTCCAAGCCTGTAATCAAAGGTGAAAGGAAATTAAATTTAAAAGGAATTACATGTACGTCTCTCTATACAGTAACAGAGAAGACATATCATAAATAAGGAGCCAAATTCAAGTAATTCCGTATTCTTAGCATGAAGACTATGCTAATTGGATGTAACAAGTTCCCAAATTTTTAAGGCTAGTCCGGATTAAGCCCCAAAAATTAGGATGGCGTATTTGAGAATGAGAGGATATCCCCCACAAACATATGCTATAAACAATAATACACAAGCTGTATCCAGGATATAACCTACAGACAAAAGAGCTTCACTCATAGTTACACACTTATCAAGCTGGAGGAGAGGTAAAAAATCCCCCCTCCTCTCCCTTTTTGAAGGAATCTTCTTCAAAAGCAAAGAGGGGAGTGCTTTGGTATCAGTAAAAGTGGTACCAAATAACAATATATATTCGTCGAAACAGGCACCCAGGTATTAATTATTATTAATAAATTGGTGCTTAATGCCACTTCAGAAGCTAAGGCTATCGCGGCGATCCCGGTAATTAATATCGCCTGCTTGTAATGTATACCAGAGTCGGCATACGTAGATAGGTCAAAAACCGGTGATATAATATATAACATACACATGTTCAATAGAATCACAATGGACGATCTCTGGAGAGTAAACACACTTCTGAGGTAACCCACAGGTGACCCCATTCAGGTGTACAATAAATTCCAATAAATAACACTCCCAGACGTGTTGTATCCAATATCTATAATCCCAGAAACGTGCGAATATACGAGAGTGTAAAGACAAGTTGTATTCGATTGGGTACCGAAATTAATAGAAACCTGGATTTAGAAAAGGAACAAGCTATGATTAACAGACTCGTCACAGACCGCCCCCAAAATAATTAATTGTTTCTAAGGTCTATAACATACAATAACGCATCTGCCTAATAATGCATTTATTATGTGCGTGAGCTTTGAAATCCTTCATGTAATCATCTGAATACCAGTTAACTGACTAGACAGCCGTACAGGTACCCAAAGGCTAGCAATTTATTGATGATGAATCATATGCTTGTATATGACATATAGATGAACAACCACAGGAAACCAACCAACTAAAAAGTGGATGTGCCCATGAGGTCGCCATAGAACACGACCCGGTTGCCAATTGAGAAGTCATGAAATGCATGTATATACTTAACTGCACATGAGGCTTACAGAAAAAAAACTACCTCTTGCCCGGTAATCACCTCTTAACACATTGGCGGTGTGGAAGGGGGAGGGGGGATTCAAATTCATTATCGAACAACCCCCTCACCCGCATTACTAGAATCGTTCTTATGTTAGTCATCAAATAGTATAGGAACCGCAAGGCTTCCTCATGTGCATCGACTCCATAATGCCACTAAGTGCGGAGAAGGACGTGATGAAAAAATACACCGTATTTACATAATAACTCACACCAAACCATACCAGTTTGAATAACTTCCTTTAACAAATGGTATCATGTCCGATAGGACAACTAACTCAGCCTAGATGAAGCAGCTAAAGGTCTTCCTGTACGTGAAGACCATTAAAAGCTGAGCCCCTAGAAGCTCACTAGGGAGACTTCCAACACTAGGCATAGCTTATAAGTCTTCATCTACGTGAAGACAGATATATCGGTGTAAGTTGCGACCCTGAAGGCTCACTTAATGGAGACTTACAGTTATCGTCGCGCAAGGTAGGGAATGAAGAGCCTCTATATAAACAGACCGCAGTCCCAAGAGATAATAAATTCAGTTATGCCACTGCATAATACTGAAAAAAATCTCACTCAAGATTTTAGCTAGACTACTATGGTGTAACAATAAGACTCAAGTCTATGACACCTAGGAAAAACAAACCAAAAAGCATTGTATCTTTTTGGTTGTAATCCCAAAAGACAGTGGACAGAGTCTAACTGAAGAGACAGCTGTAACCGGCCAGACGGCTACTATGGCATCCACAATGACATAATTGTTTTGATGGCAAGACATATCTCAGCCTATCTATGCACTATCCATCCGGATTCAGGATGAGAAGCGGGTGATAATAAACAACTGGAGAATAATTTTGATGATGTCTAATGCTTTTCTTCAATTGGAAAGCTTATATCTCCAGAAGGAAAGCCTCTCTTGGAAGATCTGTCTAACAAATATTTTTGTAAGTGGAGCTTGCTCGGGCTGATAGCCGCAGGCCTGCCGAGACTACATTCTCATCCACTAATCTTCCACAATTTATCCACTTTTGCGAGGTTTGTACCCTACTGCCAAGTGGCAAGCAACCAAAATCTATTCTTGACAACCTCAATTGATCCCTTCAATAAGACAGCCTTTATCTTCACTATGAGCGACTCGCTTTGAAAAGAACTTTGTGATTAACGTCCAGTTTCTCTTGAAGTTGATAATCCTCTGTCAATTGGCAAGCAATAGAGGTCATGTTAATCACCTGCACGACTTACGATGCTTACGGGAGGAGAAACTACGTCTCCCCACGAAGAAGCTTGTCTTGTTGACCTCAATTGTACCCTTCAATACGAGAGCCTTTACCTCCACTAAAAGCGACTCTCTTTGAATGGAACTTCCATGATTAAAGTCCAGTTTCTCGTGAAGTTGATAATCCTCTGTAAACTGGCAAGCAATAGAGGTCATGTCCATCACCTGTATGACTTACGATGCTTACGGGAGGAGAAACTACGTCCTCCCTGTGAAGAAGCTCATCTCGTCGACCTCAATTGTTCCCTTCAATAAGAGAGCCTTTGACACCACTAGAAGCAACTCTCTTTGAAAGGAACTTCCGTGATTAACGCCCAGTTTCTCGTGAAGATGATAACCTTCCATTAATCATCGGCCTAGGGGTGTCTGATCCATAGCCTTGATCAGACCTATACCCCTTTCCCGAGTCACTGTAATGACGACTTCCAGAGTAAATATAAGAGGGTTATTGTACCCTTGTGAGGCATTCTCATGATGTTTGCTCAGAAGCAGAACGGCCTCGCTTACCTCGGTTTTCTGAAGTGTGTTGATGAGACAGCAACTTCAATAGCAGAGCACTGAAGCTTCTTGTAGCCTGCACATATATCGATGCAAGCTTGTCGTCAAATAGTAAATTTCCGGGAACTGGAGCGACTCTGAGAGAGCTTTTCACCTTGTCATCTATAAGTGATGACGACGCAAGTGCAGCATTACATCTTACCAACTCCAAATTCACTGTCCGTGTGGAGTTGTACGTGGCATACATGACTGCCCTGGAAAGAACTCTTAGCGAGGAAAAACATCCTCATATTTCTTTCCATTGAGACGGATGTCCCAACTCACTAACGTTTCTCACACCAAAAACTGTCGACCCCGACTGCTGATGGAAAGGAGAAGGTTCTCCAGCTCGCAGTCTGCTCCAGACCTCGCCGAGCGTTAAGTTAGAAACTTTTAGGCATCTATCCCTTATCGTGCATATCCATGGAAGAAGAGGAAGCCGTAACCACAGCCGAAAAGCATCCCGACTCATCACATAGGATGGATGTTTCTCCTCATTGAAGTTTCTGACAACACAAAACAGTCGTCCTCGACTGTTATTGGGACAAAAACTGCTCTGCACTCTTGCTCTGTCCCCAGATCTCGTAGAGTATCTCGCTTAGAAACTTCTAGGCTTAATCCTCTTTCGAGTGCTTCCATGTAAGTAGAAGCCATAACTGCCGCCGACCCCAGCTGCAATGTGAAAGGAACATTTTGATGCATGTTCCGACTCAATAAGGTTTCTCACAATGCACACAGTCGGCCCCGACTGTTAATGGGACGGAGAGGTTCTCCAAACGGAGATCTGACCCCAGATCTAGCTGAGCATCCCGTAGAGAAACTTCTGGCTTCTACTACATGCACAACTGACCAGATCAAACCCAGCTCAACACTGGAGTCTGTGGGAGCCTGCTCTTGCATTAGCTGGGATGTTGCTATTAACTGCGCAACTGCGACAGCAAGTCCGTTCCCTGGGCTTGAGGAGCAGCTGTCATCGGTTTTTCCCACTGCTTGCTGCTCCTGGGACGAAGATCCGAAGATAGATCTCTTCTCCGAGCGTCCTGTTGATCGATGCCTTGGATCGCTAGCTATCGTATATTCCGACTTAAAGGGCGAAGAAAGGCTCTGTCTTCACGCGGTCTGACTGGTTATCTGAAGTTGGTTAGCTAGCCTGCGATCATGTATGCTTTAATAATGTGGCGGAGGAAGCCGTGACTGAAACCGACCCCGGCTGCAGACTCGATGGAGTGCCCAAGCGGTGGGTGGACGTATGCTCCATCTCGTGCAAGTTTCCAACCAGAAAACTTCATTTTGACTTGTGAAGGAGGAAGCTGTGACTAAAACAGACCCCAGCTGCAGACTAGACAGAGCGTCCCGAGCGGTGGGTAGACGTATGCTCTGGCTCGTGCAAGTTTCTCATAACATTTGGCCCCAAATGTTGTTATGTTAGAGAGGGGCCTCTCCCGCTCGCGGTCTATTAGACCTCGCTGAGTACAAGAAACTTGCTAACTTCCTCCCCATTTCCGTCTTCGCTGGGTGAGTTTATTTATATTCAAGTGCTCATTCTACCCACATCTACACTTCTTTCGACCGCAACAGACTTACCCGGTGTCACGGCTCCCACAGACGGAGTAACCACTTCACCGTTCGAGCTAGCTGCTTGCAAGAGATTAAGAACACTAACTAGAGGCCTTATCCCTTGCATATCATGAGCACTGAAGCTACCTCTATTTGCTCAATGGAGCACGATGACGGTAGCACACTTGGATGGGTGTCAAAATATCATCACCATGTTTGTGTTCCTCTGAAATAGAAACTCAAATGAAAGTGTCAATGACACTATAGCTCAACTTGTCAAGACAAAGACATGCACATGTATAGTATGTGACACAGCAATGACAAACATCTAGGTAATGACCTGATAACAAAGGTACATATAAAGTATTGTAACGGTCTGTACATAAATACTGAGCGTTGCCTGTAACAAATGTATAGGTAAAGTATTGTAAAGGTGGGTGACAGTCAGATGCTAAACTAGAAAAAAATCTTTGAGTCCCAGAGTGGGACTGACTGAACCCCAAAATATTTGTTCTCATAGCACAGTGATAACAAAGGCACCCCAAAACACACTCATTCCTGTCCCAAGGTGAAAACAAAGGTACCCAAGAAGTTTCGTGAAGATCAGTTCACAAATATGAGCTGTGTAGAAGTTGTGACAAAAAACTGATTGGACCTGATTTCGGTACAAAATGGCCACTGGCAGCCATCTTGAATTTTGGACCACGCCCAGAAACACTCGTTCTCGTCCCAAGGTGATAACAAAGGTACCCAAGAAGTTTTGTGAAGATCGGTTCATAAATACAGCCTCTAGCCCGAGCCGTATTGACATGTGCACTTACAGAGTATAAGTAGCACTGAATAAATCAAAGTTCATCTAATTTGCATAATTTCTGCACGAGAAAAAAACCTGTACTATATGTGATGTATTCCATGTTACTAAACATTCATACAAAAATTTATTCAAATCAGAACTTTCATACAGAAGTTCTGTACAAAAGACTGATTGCACTAATTTTGGTACAAAATGGCTGCTGGTGGCCATCTTGAAATTCGGACCACACCCAAAAACACTCGTTCTCATCCCACGGTAATAACAAAGGTACCCATGAAGTTTCGTAAAGATCGGTTCATAAATACGGCATCTAGCCTGAGCCATATAGAAGTTGTGTACAAAAAACTGATTAGACCTAATTTCGATACAAAATGGCCACTGGCAGCCATCTTGAATTTTGGACCGCACCCAGAAACATTCGTTCTCGTCCCAAGGTGATAACAAAGGTACCCAAGACGTTTCGTAAAGATCGGTTCATAAATACAGACTCTAGCCCGAGCCGTATTGACATGTGTACTTACTGTGTGTAAGCAGCACTGAAAAAATCAAAGTTCATCTAATTTGCATAATTTCTGCACGAGAAAAAAACCCGTATTATATGTGATGTATCCCATGGTACTAAACATTCACACAAAAAATTATTCAAATCAGCGCTTTCATATGGAAGTTCTGTGCAAAAATCTGATTGCACCAAATTTCGTACAAAATGGCTGCCATCGGCCATCTTGAATTTCGGACCAGACCCCAAAACACTCGTTCTCGTCCCATGGTGATAACAAAGGTACCCAAGAAGTTTCGTAAAGATCGGTTCATAAATACGGCCTCTAGCCCGAGCCGTATTGGCATTTGCACTTACAGTGCTGAAAGTAACACCAAAAAACATCAAAGTTAGTCTAATTTGCATAATTTACGCACGAGAAAAAAACCCGTATTATATGTGATGTATCCCATGGTACTAAACATTCATACAAAAAATTATTCAAATCAGAGCTTTCATATGGAAGTTCTGTACAAAAAACAGATTTCTGCATCGTCGGTACAAAATGGCAGCTGGCAGCCATCTTGAATTTCGGACCGCACCCAAAAACACTCGTTCTCGTCCCACAGCCATAACAAAGGTACCCAAGAAGTTTCGTAAAGATCGGTTCATAAATACGGCCTCTAGCCCGAGCCATAGCAGCTTGGCACTTACAGCTCTGAAAGTAACACTAAATAAATCAAAGTCAGTCTAATTTGCACAATTTACGCACGAGAAAAAAACCCGTATTATATGTGATGTATCCCTTGGTACTAAACATTTATACAAAACTTTATTCAAATCAGAACTTTCATACAGAAGTTCTGTACAAAAAACTGATTTTTGCATCATCGGTACAAAATGGCCACTGGCAGCCATCTTGAATTTCGGACCACACCTAAAAACACTCGTTCCCGTCCCAGGGTCATAACAAAGGTACACAAGAAGTTTCAAAAAGATCGGTTCATAAATACGACCTCTAGCCCGAGTCATAGCCAATTGTTGACATACGGACAGACGGATGGATGGACAGACGGACGACGGGCCATGACAATAGCTCAAATTTGACTTCGTCAAAGTTGAGCCAAAAATGAATAATACTGCGGTGAGAGGCCTGGCCTCAGAACCTCACTGCCAACAATGTACCGTGACACCCGTCTCCAACATTAGTCATCCCAGTGAACACAAGAATGACAAGAGTTCGCAGGAGTGCATCAGCTAAAGTCAATATATGTCCTCCAAACTCCACAACAAAATATATAATTAAGATACATGAATAATAGCAATCAAAATTAAATTCAAAATATTTTATGGAAAATTTTTTTTGAAAAAATGCCTAAGTTCCCAAAGGGAACATTAAGAGCCCAAGGGCATTCCGATAGAGCCTAAGTGTGGACAAAATCCAAATTTATTGAGCTACACTACCGGAATAATAATCCATGTATCCTACAGTAATTCTACAATAATAGAATATAAAATACTACATATATATGAGAATGTTGTCAAAGTAAACAACGTCAGTGAAAAAAATGGAAACAAGACATCAGGCACACAAAAAAGGCCCAAAGTCAGAAACCAATTTAAATGCTACCAGATGCAAAGCTAGATCTTCATATGAAGAAAAAACGATACATCGGATAAAAGATGAAAGACTAAATGACCTAACACCCCTAGGGTGAGGATGTAACCATGGGGAAAGACAGAATAAATATTCTGTAATACACGTTAAACTCCCAAAAGTTAAAAAATATCTAGTAATTTATATATTTTTTATACTTACCAATGACCCAGACTTAGCTGGTGCTAACTCTTAAAATTCTAGAACCAAACACAAATTTTGCCCCCAATCCCCCAAATTTGCATCAAAATCCAAAAATTCAATGTCCTATGTGGTCCTCCATACTTTTATCCACTGCGCATGCGCAGTGTCAAGGAAGTACCAAAATTGGCGCCAATCCTTATTCTTACAACCAGTGCCTGGTAAGTGTTATGTAATCAGCAGGGAGGTATGAGTTCCCAACTCATGGGAGGGCCATCCCCATCTGGGTCATTGGTAAGTATAAAAAATATATAAATTACTAATAATTTTTTAACATTTTTATACTGTACCAATGACCCTGACTTAGTTGAATAGAAAAAAGGCTGGAGGACCAAGGACATAAAGGAAAATCCAATAGACTCAATTACATGTAAACAGAATTATCCCCTCAAGGAGAACAGGCTTTACATGTATCTTTCTTGTTTGTACCAAAAAAGAAAAACACAATACCATTCTGTAATTGAGCACAATAACATCAATGATCTCTATTAACATCCAGTATAACCCATTATACTAATTTTTTAAAGGAAAGCCAATAAATAAAGATAGTCCAGAGAATGAGACTCTTTATACTCATTTAAAAGTGTCCGAGGATTGTATATTAACGTTCGTATGACACATGACATATACAAATGCTTCACACCGAGCTACACTTTAAAAAATATTACATAAATGAGATAAACATTAGCTTTACACTTTAAAACCATCCCGGCACCGACTTGGAATTACTGACTCCAGAGGAGGTATTCCCTTGCTTTTCACCATAAAGCAGGTGATATAAGGGAACACCATCCCCGCCCCCCCTCTTCCCCCCTTGCCCTGGGTCAAATACCCCAGAACGAAGAGGGCAGCAGGACAGAGTCACTGCCGGAACAGAAAGCCTGCATAACTATAGTTGCAACTGTTTAGTGGACGACATTCTGACCAACAGATAACGGACCTAAACAATGCAGGTCACCAGAAATGGACTAAAATAAAAATTTGTGAATGTGGAAGGCTGAGACCAAGATGCAGCCGTCACCAAATCGGTAATACGTATAGCTCTAACTAGACAGAGCAAAGGCCTATGACCGTCTGAAGACGGAAGAGCCTTAATTACAATAGTTTCAGGATACTTATTAGGAGCCTGATTCTTAGCCAGAAATCCAACATTAGTAGTCAAAGTAATAGTATAACCAACACTATGATAGTGAGAATCATTAACCGATAGTGCATGAAGCTCACTAACTCTTCTAGCAGAAGAGAAGGCTAAGAGAAAAGCTGTCTTATAAGATAAGAATTTGAATTTCACTGATAAGAATTTGAATTCCACCATATCAAGAGGCTCAAATGGCGCTTCTTTTAGCTTTAGAAGAACCCAAGCTAAATTCCACTTAGGAATTAATCTAAGGGTTCTAGGTCTATTTATCGAAAAGTTTTTCACTAACTTAAAGAGACATTAGTTCCAATTTGTAAGCTATCATGATGTGCATAGGTATCTGATAGCATAGACCTATAACCCTTAATAGTAACTGGCTGCAGTTTGATCTCGTCAAACAAGTAGACCAGAAAATTAGCAATGTCTGGAATGGAGGGATCATAAATATCCATAGAATGATCCCTACACCACCGTGAGAAAACCTTCCACTTAGCAGCATAATTTAGCGAAGAGGAGGTCCTCCTATAGTTAGAAATTGCGTCCACAGCTCGTCCTGTAAAATGCTTGCTGTGCAAGGACCGCACAACGGAAATACGTGAAGGTTGAGACCTTGCGGGTTGTGATGCAGTGTGCACGATTTCACCTGCAAAAGAAGATCCTCCTGTGGAGGAAGCTTCCACGGCATGTCCCACAACAGACACCTGAATAGATTTATCCATGGTCTCTGGGGTGACGGAGATGCTACCATCAGAATCTTGCAGTGAGATTGCTTTATTTTTAGCAATATCTGCTGAATCAACAGTGCTGGAACATACGCGTATCCTATCATTCCGACCCAAGAGATCGAGAGGGCGTCTTCTGCAAATGCTCGAGGATCTGGTCATGGCGACACATACGTCTGCAACTGATTGTTGAGATGCATCGCAAATAAGTCTCAGGCTGGAGGCCGCATTTATGAACCAATCTTTACAAAACTTCTTGGGTACCTTTGTTATCACCGTGGGATGAGAACAAATGTTCATTGCACTTTTTGAATATAACTTCCAAACACAAACACATTTCATATCATTGCATTTCAAAGAAAACTGTTCAAGATTATTTGTCTAAATTTAATATTTAGTTCTTTGGTAAGGGGATTTCAAACCATCTATGTTCAAGCATTTCTTTGCAAGTTATTGCTCTTGTTGGACTTAGGTATTGGGGAACTGGCCATCCCATGGCATAGCACTTGTGAATAGTGCTGGTTGGTTTTTGTCATTCTGTTAGGTAATGGGTCACCTCATCTTCTGTTGCTCTCTTCTGCACTTGTTGTGAATAGTGCTGGCTGGTTTTTGTCATTCTGTTAGGTAATGGGTCACCTCATCTTCTGTTGCCCTCTTCTCCCGCCCACTGGAACACGATAGAGGTTTACACCATCATAGGATGCTCCCATTGGTAGCAAATCTGATTGAATACACCTTTGCTGAGAGTCCATTCTGACGGCAACATACGACCTTTCCAAAAGAGTCCGCTAGAACGTTCAGACGACCCGGAATATGACGAACCGATAGGAGAACTTGATGCTCTCGGACAAACAATTAAGTTGAACAACGGAATGGAATGAGTGCCTCCCTGGTTCCGAATATACGCTACTACTGTCGAATTGTCGGACCGAATTTGAACATGTGAATTCTGAATAATGTTCATCCAATGTCGTAGCGCAAGCCAAATTGACATCATCTCTTTGATGTTTATGTGCTTATTTAGGAACTGCGGACCCCAAAGACCCTGGCACCTCGAATCTGTTGGGCTCAATGTTGCACCCCAACCTGTTTGACTGGCATCCATCATAATTGTGAAACTCGGATCCGGCGATTGCAGTGGAACTCCCTGAGTTAACCACTAATATCTGCCCAAGTCTGAATCTCTTGTTTCACTTGATTCGACAAGACAATGTTCGTTTCGAGCGAATGAATCTTCACACTCTAATTCTGAGTCAAAAATATTTGGAGTGGCCGAGTGCGTAGCTGCCCCATCGGAATAAGATCCGCGGCGGCTCCACCCAAACCTATCAGTCACATGAATTCTCTCGCTGTTACTACATCTGAGTGAAGATAAAAGCGAGCGTAACAACTGATTAATTTCGCTCTGGTTAACGGCAGACGAACAAGATTGTTGTGCGTCTCGAAGCTCATTCCCAGGTGGGTGAATGACTTGGACGGCACCAGATCCGACTTCTTTTCGTTTACTATGAAACCAAGATGTAGGAGCAGCTGAAGCAGACTCTGAACATCGTTCTGAAGCGTTAACTCCTTGCCGTACCTCTGAAGAATGTCGTCCAGGCAGGCTGACGTTACTGCAAACGAATGAGCTCGGAAATAAGTCATTACCGAGTTCATTATTCGAGTGAAAGCCCAGGGCGCTAGATTCAGACTGAAGCACATTGCTCGGCACTGATAAACGACTCCTAGGATAGCGAAGCGAAGATACTTTCTGAACGCCAGATGTACCATGACGTGAAAGTACACATCCTTGAGATCTATGCTCGCAGCATAGTCGTTCACCCGAATGCTCGCCCTGAGTGATCGGATGGTCTCCATATAAAATCTTGGAGCCACGATCAGCTTGTTTATCCAGCTCGGATCTATGATTGGACGAAACGAGCCATCTGGTTTTGGAACCAGGAACAGATGACTGTAGAAACCTGGAGATTCCTGGTTTTGTACGACCTCTATTGCGTTCTTCTCCAGAAGAGAATGGACTTCTGATAGAAGCAAATATCTCTTCTGAGGATTTGACGGAAGCTGAGTCCATTGTGGACTTCGAGTCAACGGGGGTTTTCCTTTGAAGGACAGTTTCAGACCTTCGGAAATCACCCCTCGAACCCATGGGTCGTCCGTAATTGACAACCAATTGGTTAAGAATCTTGATACTCTTCTGCCCACTGGAACACGATAGAGGTTTACACCATCACCTCCTGGATCTGCGAGGCTTGAGGGAGGAGAAACCACGTCCTCCACGACCCACACCTCGCCCCGTCGACCTAGGGGCATCTGACCGGTTGTCTCAGCCAGTATTACGACCCCCACCTGAGTCGCTACCCTGACAGTCTCTGGAGTAAGACCTAGAGGTTTTCTTAGAACCTCTATAGGAACTTCCCTTGGACATACTCGTCCCAGAAGTGCCTGCCTTACTCCTCTCTGCTGAATCCGACTTTTTAGAAGCAGATTTCATAAGCAGAGAGTCTGAAGCTTTCTTAGTAATCTGATCATAGATTATGGAAAGCTTACTGTCGAAAAGAAGCTCTCCAGAGACCAGAGCAACTCGAAGAGAGTTTTTCACCTTACGATCCACTCTAGTGGATGCAGCCAGGGCCGCATCATGTCTAACTAACTCCAGATTTGCCACTGAAAGGGCAGAGTTATACTTAGAGTATGCTATGGCCCTCGAAAGAACTCTTAAGGAAGTTTGTACATCCTGGAATTCTTTTCCTTCGAGATGTAATGATAACTCTCTGGTAAGGTGATCTGCGTATGATAATGCGTCTAAACTGATTCTGTTAGACGAGATTGTCATTTCCAGCGTACTGGATTGGATCGACATAGACAACGGCAAAAACAATTCTAGGTCTTCACCCTGGTCATCCATATGCATAGGAACTCTCGGTACGCCCTGTCCTGCCGTTTCAAATTTATTTCTGGAATTGATGAAAGCTTAGCTGTAGAGAATTAGGAGATAAGAAACCGAACTGCCCAGTCTTAGAGGCTCGTTTGAATATAGCGTCATTTAGAAGTTCAAATGTCAGTGTGACATTTCTGGACTGGGTCGAAAACTCAGGCGCCATGTCCCTATTCCGGCTGAAAAAATCTGTGTCCAGTGACGCTATCAGTCTCTTATCCGGTAACGCAGCATTTTGGTCCGGAGGAACAACTTCTGGAAGGTATTGAAGGATGAAATCTACAGCTACCTTATGTTGTTCGGAAAGGGAAAATTCCAGCACCGCTGAATCTCTTTCGACATCAGGCTGGACCACTTGGTAATCTCGGTCGTCGCTTTCTGACTCTTCAGGGGAGCGAACCGACCCAGCTTCCTCAAACAATTCCTGTTCCGAAGAAAGTTTCTGACGGCTGTTGCGATGAGTTGAGCTAGCTGCGATAGCAAGTCCGTCACGGAGGCCTGTGGAGCTGTGGTCTTACATGATTTAGCCGCTGGAAGCTCCTGGGATGTTGAATCCTGCATACTTCTTTTATGCGAATGTCCCGACTGTAAAGGCCTTGTGTCTCTGGCTACTGGGATGGCATGACCTGGTCGACGTGGAATCCGTGGTCGGCAAAGCTGGCTGGATATCAGCAGTCACGTAGACAAGGTGTGGTTGTGTGTGCTGCCGTGAGGATGAGGAAGCCAATAGACTAGTCGCGCTGGACTGTTGATGCGACGAAGCGTTCCGAGCAGGAGGAGTGGACGTATGCTCCGACTGACGAACGTTACGTACAACAACATCTGGGCCCAGATGTTGTTGTAAGAGAGAGGGGCCTCTCTCGCTCAAGGTCCAGGTAGACCTGGACAAGCTAGCTACCAGGTGTGCATGATCCATGTTTATAGTGCTCGCAACACCCGATCTCCTTTCCTGGACCGCAATGGATGAACCCGGCATCACAACCATTTCATGAATGATTGCTTCACCGGGTGAGCTAGCGGGTGACAATGCTGTCGATCCTACTTGGGACCTCTTAGGCATTTGTCAGATTTCATTGAGCACTTTGGCTGCTAGCTCTTCATTTGACTGCGACGATGGAGGCACACTTCTTGAAGACATCACGGAAACATCACCCTGTTCTTGTTCCTCTGAAAAAGAGACTGAAAAACTAGAGTGACCTTGCGGCGAGCGGACTGGCATGGACCTCTCACCGCTAACAATATACCGTGACACACGTCTCCAACGTTTGTCATCCCAATTGGCACACACTGAGCAAGAATTAGTGCGAGTTCACTAACTACATGAAACACAATGAACATGAGAATCTGAGGAAGACTTCCTCGATTTACAATTTGATCAATATTCTTTCATCTTGAAAAAATATAAACAGTCATAGTACTCGCACTAGCCCTTGAAAACAAAGATACATGATAATAATATAATCCATTACAACATTTCGAAAAAATAATTCAAAAGAAAAAATTTTTCGAAAAATTTTCAAGTGAGCCTAAGTTCCCAATGGGAACGATGAGTCCAAATGGATCCCCAAAAAGCCTAAGTGTGGACAAAAATTTTAAAACATATTTAAAAATTAATGTTACACTTACAGATAATATTAATGTATCTGGCTATGAGCAGAACTAAACAGAAGACAAGGAATCACTATCAGAAGTATAAACGTAAACAAAAGTGTATAAAAACCGGAAACAAGACTCCAGGCACTGAAAACATGGCCCAAAATCAGTTACCAATTTAAACACTATCCGATGTAAAACAGAGGCTTCCAGAGAAGAAACTGCAGTACATCGCCTAACCACCCTAGGGTGAAGACATAACCATGGGGAAAAACAGAATAATCATTCTGTTACCAAGCCAAAACTCCCAAGAAATTTTAGTAAAAAATTACAAAAATTATACCAAAAGCATGGGAGAATACCAAGAGGGGAATCAAGGAAAGGGAGAGAGGAAACACTGAACAAACAATGGAAATTTCATTGCAAGAATGAAAACATCAGGCCCATGTCCCGAAATTAGGGAACATGAAATAATTTCGTAAAAAAAGTTACAGCCCTGAACACATACTTCCACTGTTTCTTCCTCTCATCCCTTTTATTTCATCCTTAGATCCACCATTTCTTTCATGATTATGTGTCTGGCATCATTTTAACTGAGATTTACAAGCACAAATATCAGGGAGATGTTTCTGATTATAGGGCCAAACAAAGTTGGAGGATTTGCGCCAATTTCGGTACTTCCATGACACTGTGCATGCGCAGTGGATAAAAGTATGGAGGACCACATAGGACATTGAATTTTTGTATTTTGATGCAAATTTGGGGGATTGGGGGGCAAAATTTGTGTTTGGCCCTAGAATTTTAAGAGTTAGCACCAGCTAAGTCTGGGTCATTGGTACAGTATAAAAGTTAAAAAATTTATAGTAATTTATATATTTTTTATACTTACCAATGACCCAGACATAGCTGGTGCTAACTCTTAAAATATAGGGCCAAACACAAATTTTGCCCCCCAATCCCCAAAATTTGCATCTAAAACTAACGAAAACATGTCCTGAAAGGCCCTCCACACCTCGCCCCCACTGCGCATGCGCAGTGTCAAGGACGTTCCGAAATTGGCGCCATTTATCATTCTAATAACCAGTGCCTGGTAAGCGCTATGTACTCAGCGGGGAGGCAAGAGTTCCCAACTCCTGGGAGGGCCATCCCCGTCTGGGTCATTGGTAAGTATAAAAAATATATAAATTACTATAAATTTTTTAACATTTTTATACTGTACCAATGACCCAGACATAGCTGAATAGTAAAAAGGCTGGAGGGCCAAGGACATAGAGCAAAATGGAATACGCTCAATAAAATAAAATAGAGTCATCCCCTGTAGGGAAAAGAAGTAATAGGCCTTACATGTATCTTTCTTATTTATGATAAATTAGAAAGATACAACACCTTCCAAAAATTGAGCTTCATACATCCATGTACTCTATTAATATCCAATAATCCTTATACTAATAATTTTTAAAGTAAGCCAATAATAAAGTAAGTCTAGAGAATAGAGACTCTTATACTCCTAAAAGTGTGTGAGAATTGCATAATCATGTCCGTTGACATATGCAATATTCAAAAGCTATACTTTAAAAACTAAGACTTGAATGAATTTTATAAACTTAAACTTCTCACTAAACAACCATCCCAATAACAGCTCAGAATTACTAACTCCGGAGGAGGTATCCCCTTGTTTTCATAGTAAAAACAGGTGACCCAAGGGAACACCCTCCCCCCCCCTTTTTCTTGCCCTGGGTCAAATAGCCCAGAGCGAAGAGGGCAGCCGAACGGAGACACTGCCGAAACAGACAGCCTACCTAGCTATAGTAGCAACTGTTAAGTGAATGACATTCTGAGCAGTAGATAATAGACCTAACAATAGAGGCCTCCAGAAATGGACTCGATATTTCTGAGATAAAATTCATGAATGGATGGCTGAGCGCAATGAGCAGCCTTCAAAAATCTATAATAGCAACACTATTAATGTAAGCCCAAGAAGTAGAAGAACTCTTACTTCATGAGCCGAAATCTTAAGCACAACTGCTAAGCCAATGATATACCATAAGCAGTACGCTAGTTAATAGAATCGATTAACAATAAAATGGAGCGTAACGTCCTTCTACTAGACATCAAAGACAGAAGAAGCTTACGCCCTTGTAATAAACAGATATCTGTTTATAAATACATAAACTGTACCCGGAAAGAGTAAAGGCCTATGCCCATACGAAGACGGAAGGACCTTAAAATAATAGGTTCCGGATAATAGGAGCCTAACTCTTATGCAACAATCCAACCTAAATAGTAACGGAAGTATTGATTCCGAAACTATGAAAGTGAAAATCATCCATCGATAGTGCATGAAACTCACTGACTCTACAGTAAAAGAGAAACCAACAGAATTACTGTCTAAAAGGTCAGAATTTGAAAACTACTGTTTCCAGAGGCTCAAATGATTACTTAGCTAAATAAGAACCGAAGTTAAAATCCGTATAGGAATTTAATCTAAAGATTCTAAGTCTATTTATCAAAAAGTTACTAACTGACTTAGATAAAGAGACAAAAGACTCAATTGTAAACTATCGTAGAGTGCATAGGTATGAGGTAACATAAACCTATAACCTAAATAACAACAGGCTGCAGTAGATCTTGTGAAACAAGTATACTAAAAACTAGCAATGCGTAGTATGGAGGGATCAACAATATGAACATAATGATCCCTACACCACGACGGAAGAGCCTCCACTTTAGCCGCATAGAATAGCGAAGAAGAGGATCTCCTATAGTAAGAAATCGCGTCCAAAGCTCGTCCAGTACAGTGCTTACAATGCAATACGGACCACACAACGGAATACATGAAGGTTGCGACCTTGCTGGTTGTGATAAAGATGACACGATTTACCCAGTGAAAAAAGATCCTCACATAGAGGAAGATTTCACGTTAAGATCCACAGTAGACAAGAGAGTAAATTACTCATGATCTCTGTGAAGATAGAGATGCTATCAACAGAAATGTATTGTGGTTGTTTATCTTAGCAATACCTGCTAAAACAACAGCGCCGGAGGATACGCGTATCCTATCATTGCGTCCTATAGATCAATAGAGCGTTAACAGTATTAGCTCAGAGATCTGGACAAGCCAACACATACGTCTGCAATTGATTAGCAAGCTGTGTCATAATAAAACATCATTGGGCGCTCCCATAGATAGCAAATCTGATTAAATACTTGTTTGTTGAGAGTCCATTCTGACAGCAACAAGCGACCCGTAAGAGAACGGGAGTGCGATAAAACAATCAGACGACCCAGAATATGACGGACCAAAACTGAACTTGGTGTACTATAACCAACAGACGGATTCTTTCCATTAAATTGAATAACGGAAACGAAAGAGTGCCTCCCTGGTTCCGGAGATACGCCACTACTGTCGAATTAAAGGACAGGAATTTGGGCATGCGTTTCTGAATAATGTTCATGCAATGACATAAAGCAAGCCTAAAAAACATTATTCCGCGGAAGTTAAACTGATAGCTAAAAGACTGCGGAACCCAAAGACCCTGGCACTTCGAATCCGTAGGGATCAGTATATATCCCAATCTGTTTGACTGGCAACCGTCATAACAGCCACACTAGGGTCCGGCAACTGCGGCGGCACTCTCTGAGTCAACCACCGAATATTTGCCCCAGTCTGAATCTCTTGTAACACTAGATAGACAAGAGAATGTATAAATCAAGCAATTCATGGATTGCCGGAAAGTTGCCGTCGAAGAGAAGCTCCTCCGAGAACGAAGCGACTCTGAGAGAGTTCTTAACCTACTATCCACGCGTGGATGTAGCTAGGGCTGCATCACGTCTAACCAACTCCAATCAGCCACTGAAGGGCGGAGTTATACGTGAACAAACTACTGCCCTCAAAAGAAATTACATTGAGAATAATATCCCGTAAATCTTTTCTTGAAGACGTAATGATAACGCCTCAGTAAGGCAGATTACGTATAATAAAGCGTCTAAGTTAAGTCTACTATACATAATGTCGTTCCCAACATTGAAATTGGAAAAGACATAAACGGCGAAAAAGAATATATGCAGTCTTTAATCACACCGTCTAGACGCATATGAACTCTCGGTATGCCCTGCTCTGCCAAAATAAACTATATGTAAAAAAAGATAAAATGGCAGAAATGAGCCACGCGGACAAGAAACTAAACTATCATGCTTAGTAGCAGGCTTGTATATATATATAATATATATAGCGTCGAAAAATAAAACACATGTTGTAATGACAATATTGGACTGCGTCGGTAAGTCAGGGACAAAGTCCCTGTACCGATCGAAAAATCCGAGTCCAATGACGCTATAAGTCTCTTATCCAAGATCGCAGCAATGAAGTCCGAAAAATAATCACTGGAAGAAATGCCAGAAGATATGAAAGGCATCTTCCGATACTACTAAAGGGAAAACTCGAAATCTTTCGAATCCCTTTCGCCATCCTGTCGGACCCTATAAAGCGTTCGGTCGTCCGTAGCTTGATGCAACCGCGGACCGCACCGACCCAGCGCCGTCGGATAATTCCTGATTCGACCGAGAAACCGTCAATTGCTGGGATGCTGCGAAACAACTGTGCTAACTCGGATAGCACGTCCGTCACTGAGGCCTGAGGAGCAGCGGTCTTACGATGCATTGCCGCAGGAAGCTCCGAGATCGTTACCCCGTGCATACTTCCGATATGCGAGCGAACGGAGTGTATAGGCCTCGTGTCCCTTGGCTACCGGATGGCGCGACCTATTCGCTGTGGAATCACTGAATGCCGAAACTGATCGGATACTCGAGGTCACGTAGCCAATGTGCGGTCGTGTGCCCTGCTGTGAGGATGAGGAAGCATTAAAGACAGTCTCTCGGACTGTCAATATAACGGAGCGTCCCGAGCAACGGACATATGCTCCGAATGTAAAAAATCTGAACCACCACATGCGGTCCCCTATGTTGTTGGCTTCCTCCGATCTGTCCTCAATCTGCCGTCACTGGGTGAGTACTAAAGTAATTAAAGTGCTCGCATCACCCAAATCTCCTTCCTAGACCGCAACGGACGAACCCGGCAGCCGAACCATTCGATGAATGTACGCTACACCGGGTGAGCTAGCGAATGTCAATCCGTAAGCGATAGACATATTCCATGAGCACTTATTGCCGCTAACTCTTCATTAACTATGACGACAGAGGCACACTTTTGAAAGACATCTCCATAACTCTTCGAACAAGAAACCAGAAATGCTTGGATAGCAAGCATAAAATAATAATATATATAGCGTCGTTCAATAATTCGAAAGTTTGTGTGACATTATTGGACTATGTCGGAACTGAGGGACGATGTCCCTGAACCGAACCAAAAATTTCTAAGTCCACCGACGCTATCAGTTTCTTATCCGGCATCGCAGCATATGTTGTTCCGAAAGGGAAAGCTTGAAATCCACCGAATCCCTTTCGGTATCCCGTCGGACCGGATGAAACTTTCGGACGTCCGTACCCGCTTCCGCGGAGCGTCCCGACCCAGCATCGTCGGATAAAATATATGCGACAGATTCAGTTGATGCTGGGATGCTGCGATAAACTGTGCTATTAAGGAAAGCACGTCCGTTCCCGAGGCCTGTGCAGTAGCGGACTTACGATGCATTGCCGCTGGAAGCTCCGTGTACGTTGACTCCCGCACACTTCCTATGCGAACGTCCGGAGTCTGCAGGCCTCGAGTCCCCGGCTACCGACCCAGCGCTGTCGGATAATTCTCGATCCGACGCCGTTTCTGTCGGCTGCTGGGATGCTGCGATAAGCTGTGCTATGTGCACAAGAATGTCCGGCGTCGAGACCTGCGGAGGCGCAGTCTATCGGTGCTTCGCCGAGGGCAGCTCCGCATCAGATGGCTCCCGCATACTTCCTATGCGAACGTCCGGAGTCCATCGGTCTCGAATCCCTGGCTGCCGGATGGTGTGACCTGGTCGCCGAAGAATCCTTGATCGGCGAAGCTGGTAATATATCGGCGGTCACGCAGCCAAGGTGCGGTCGTGTGCGCTGACGAGAAGAGGAAGCCTTAGCAGTCTCAGCGGACTGCCTATACAACGGAGCGTCTCGAGCGACGGACGTATGCTCCGCTAACGACACATTTGTACCACAACATCTGGGGCCAGATGTTGTTGAACGAGAGAGGGGCCTCTCTCGCTTGCCGTCCGGATGGACCGGAACGAGCTATGAACCGGACTAAAAGGCTTCCTCCGTTCTCCCTCCGATCCGCCGTCACTGGGTGTGCATTAAGTTAATTTTATAGTGCTCGCATCACCCCAAAATTCCTTCTAGACCGCAACGGACGAACCCGGCTGCCGAACCATTCGGTGAATGGACGCTACACCGGGCGAGCTAGCGGACGTCAAAGGCCGTCGAACCTACTAGGGTCCTCTTAGGCAATTGGCGTATTACATGAGCACTTTTCCGCTAGCCCTTCATTAATTGTGACGACGGAGGCACACTGTTGGAAGACATCACAGATACATCACCCTAATCTTGATCGTCTGAAATAGAAATTGATAAAGTAGAGTGACCCTGCGGGGAAAGGACCGGAGTGTCCAAATCCCCAACAACATACCGTGACATACGCTTCCCATATTGTCATCGAAATCATACGATACAGAACAGGAGTTAATGCGAGTACACTGACCACATATAGAATAATAATAAGGTCAGAGGAAGACTTCCTCCTAAAACAATTGATCAATATCCTTTCAATGTGAAAAGAAAACAAGTCCTGGTACTCGCACTAACCCCTGGCAATCAAAATACATAATAATAATATGATCCATTAATAATTATGTGTCTGGCATCATTTAAACTGAGATTTAAAAGCACAAAGATCAGTCAGATGTTAACTGATGAAGGGCCAAACTTAGAATGATAAATGGCGCCAATTTCGGAACGTCCTTGACACTGCGCATGCGCAGTGGGGGCGAGGTGTGGAGGGCCTTTCAGGACATGTTTTCTTTAGTTTTAGATGCAAATTTTGGGGATTGGGGGGCAAAATTTGTGTTTGGCCCTATATTTTAAGAGTTAGCACCAGCTATGTCTGGGTCATTGGTACAGTATAAAAATATAAGGAGACTTTAAAGCACAGATGTCAGTTCTTTGTTGCTGACTTTAGGGCCAAACAAAGAATGATGTTGGCGCCAATTCCCATCACTTCCTGATGGCTGTGCATGCGTGGAGAGTAAAAATATGGAGGACCAGATAGGACTTTTAATTTTCGGTTTTGCAAGCAAATTCTGGGGATTGGTGTGTTCAAAATTTGTGTTTGGCCCTTGATAACTTTGAGTTTGCACCAGCTAGTCTGGGTCATTGGTTTATAGTATAAAAATATATCAGTACTGTTATAGATAGTTAAGTTTATTCTTTTCAATTTGACTTTAAAAATTTGTTAAATGACCAAAATTCAAATTTAAGAAGTGACTTATATACCTTTTTTTCAGCACAAGAAGCCACTAACATGGCTTTACTAAAGAATACCAGTACCATGATAAAGACAACAACTATTTGTAATGTGCTCTATTTCAATCACACTGTCGCAGTACTGGAACCACTATCATATCAGAACCACTAAAGAATGTCAGAGCCATAATAGAGGCAACATATATTCTGGGTGTGCTCTATTCAGTCAGAAACAAATATTTTGGTCAAAAAGATTTGGGGTTACTATTTAACTGGTCGAGTGCTAGAAATCACTATCATGGCTCTACTGAAAACTGATGAGAGCCATTTTGGTTGCTCTACACTGTATGCATTAGCTTGCTGTTTTCTCAGCAGTAGAAAAAAAATATTTAGATAGAATTGCTTTGTTGCCATTTATTGGAGAGTGTCAATAGGCACAAAAATTTTTAACAAAGGAATTATTTATTAACAAACTTGCTAAACAATGGCTTCCATTGCTGGTAGATGGTATGAAGAAAAACTTTGCATTACAAATCACTTTTGAATAATAATTAAGTACTCAACCAGTTAAGGGAGAGTGTCTATCACTCTCCAACCAAAAGTAACAAAACAATTGTTGAACAAATTTTGATGACCAAAATTATTCCGACAATTGACCAAATGAGAAAACTCCTGCAATGAGATGGCGGTGTTATATGCCACTGCCAGTGAGCTCTGGAATTGAACAGTTTATATAACTTCATCTATTATTCAAGCTTACCTGTCAGTCTGCCAAGAGTATGGACTTGATGAAGCAACTCTGCAAAGATAGAAAAACAATAATAAGACAAAATATTTCTAAACAGGATCACCACATCTGCTGGGATGTTTAGGAGCTGGCTCTAGTATAAACAAGATTTATTCATAATAAGAGGCCCCAAAGGGCCTTAACTGCTCACCTGACAAAGTGGTTCAAAGAAGTAGTTTGGGACGCATTCAGTTAGTCATCAACACTACAGAGGAAGTAAGTCATGAAATTATTCATAATTCTATTGTCCATGTCAGATGATTATTATCATAGGCCTTCATGACTGCTTCCAATTCTCTCAGCTGCAGACAAGCACTGCCAAACTTCCAAGGGTTATTATGTCACTACAGTTTGAAAGGCAACTTTTTTGGAAAAACATTAAGGAATGGATATGAACAACCTTGAGCCTAGCCCACCTCCTCTCCCCCAGAAGGCCCAAATATTAAGCCAGGGACTCGAATTGCATACACTTGAATCTGATCCCCCCTGAGCCCAAATATTAAACCAGGAACTGGATTTGGTCAAACTTGAATCTGACCCTCCTAGAGATGTTATATACCTAATATGAAAGGATTCTGACTGATGGATCTGAAGAAGATTTTTAAAGAAATCTCATTGTATTGCACTAAGTCGAACCCTGGGCTCCAATAGAGAGCCCTAATATTAACCCTAGGACCTGATTTGAACAATCTTCAATCTGAACCCTCCCAAGAGATGTTGTATCCCAAATATGAAAGGATTCTGATTGGTGGATTTTTAAAGAAATTTCCTCTTATTGCATTAAGTTCAAAATTTGGGCTCCAATAGGGAGCATAAATATTAACTCAGGGACTTGATTTGAACAAAGTTGAATCTGATCCCCCCCCCTCCCCCCTCCCTAGAGATGTTGTATACTAGATATCAAAAGATTCTAACTGACGGTTCTGGAGAAGATTTTTTTACTTTTGGAAAACAATTTATGGGTGCTGTCAAAAAAAATGCCATTGTGGTGCCTCCTGTGGGTGTGATAAGTTTATTTGAACAAACTTGAATTGACATATGATAGAGAATATGTATATCGCATTTGGTTCAATTCGGCCCATAGGTTATGAGAAGTCGATAATGTAAAGTTCATACGGGATGGATGGAAGATGGACAGATGGATGGATGATGGACAGAAAGTGATCACTTAAGCTCCCCCTGACTTTCAGTCAGGTGAGCTAAAATTAATACAGTTAAATCATGTGACCCCTCACTGGAATGAGCATGTTGTGCTCATTCCAAAGAATGGGTCACATGATATGGTTTTGTTGATTTTTTTTTTAAAATTTGAAGAAAAAAAAATTCAAATAAATTCTGATATTGTGTGCATTGGGTAAATGGTTAAAAAGTTGAAAATTTTGACATAACACTTCTTCAAAATCAGTTCCATTCTATATTTGGAAATTATGGACCAACAACCTACCTTCCAACAGCTGATAACATCTCAAGTAACATAGGTGTTGCTGATGCTGGATCTCGATGAATAAATGTGGCCAATACTGTAATACAGAGGCCAATTGCATCTTCATCATATTGTTCTAAAACAGCATTGCATTCCAAACAGCGATCAACCATGTAGTTCTCACCAAACCTCAGGGGAATCTGTTTCTTTGTACTGGGAAGATTCTTTGATATAAAAGCAGATTTCCGGGTTTTACGCCTGAAAGAACAGATTTTTTTTCTCTTAAAATTCATACTCAATTTTACTTTGCACTGATCACATCTACTGAACTGAGCATGTCGGAGTGTTGGATGTTTATTTATGGGTATATAATGTCACTTTCAGAATCTATAGCTCTATCATGACAACATCACAGGTAAGAAGGAAAATTTATTATTATTTATTGGTGTTTAAGGTCACATATTTCTGCACAATGGCTAATCACGACTACGACAGTTTTACGGGTGGAGGAAGCCGGAGTACCCGGAGAGAACCACCGAGCAACGGCGAGCAACTGTCAGCTCCCCAACATACTAACTCCACACAAGCAGGGTTAGCATTGGTTGAAGACAGGTGCACCATCGACGTGCAGTACGCCTTAGTACACAGCGTCACCGTGCCCCCACGTGGGCAATGGGGGTGAAGTGTCTTGCCCAAGGACACAACGCGGTTGCCGCAGGTGGGATTCGAACCAAGGACCTCTCGGCTTGCAGCTTGCACCCCTACCAACTGAGCCACCGCGCCCCCAAAGGAAAATTTAACTAATCTTTTATAAAAACCTATGTTAACCCTTTACCAAAATAATTGATCACATTCACACGTGTAATTTTGAAATTTAGTTGAAAAAATCTTTTTTTTCCAAAAGTTTCAACAAAACCATATGATGTGACCTCCTCACTGGAATGAGGGGGTAACATGATATGGTTTGATTGAAATGTTTTGAAAAAATTTAAGACAATAATTAAAATGATAAATTTTGATATCCTGCGGATTGTGTAAAGGGTCAGGAAGATTTCCACCTCAGGCATTGAATACCAGATCATATTTTAAAGGTAAAATAGAACTTTCTGGGGTTCCCTTGGGGAGAGTATTTGAATGTGTAACTGTTTGTTTGTACAGGTATCAATTATGTTATAATTTACTAATTTCTCATACCACCACATTTTTCAAGACTCATTGTTCTGCAGTTGTTTTCAATCTAGACTTGTTTGTTTATTAATATTTTAAGGTCACTTTCAGCATCTATGGCTATATCTCAGCTTCAACACAAGTCTAAAGTCAAGTTTAGACAATTCGTTACAATTATGTTGCCTACTTTAACCCTTTACCCTATGCAGACGATATCAAAATTTAATATTTTAAATATCATTATTTTAAATTTTTCAAAATATTTCAACAAAACCATATCGTGTGACCCCTCATTGGAATGATCTCGTCGAGCTCGTTCCAACGAGGGGTCCATGATATGGTTTTGTTGAAATCTTGTGAAATATAATATTTTTTCAACTGCTGAATTTGCATATTACGCAGGCGGATGCGGGCAATTCGTTAGGTAAAGGGTTAAGAGTTCTCTCATTATAGGCAATGATCATCAGGTTCTATTATACAAATAAAGCTAAACTTGTGATAACAATCAATAAGTAAACCATTTCTCAGGCAAGAGGAGTTGTTTCCTCTTTCAACAATTAGCTATCAGATGAAGTTTAGAAGGAGATATATCTTTCCAATCACATGTCATCTAACAGAGAAACATGAATAAAGTTACCTGTTTCAATGAAGAATTCATTAGAAAATGTACTTTAAAACCTACAAACCTTTTTAAAACACTAAGGCCAAATTCTGATTTAAACATATTTGTGGTCACAGAGCTACAATCGGTGCCCCAATTAGCGAATCCAGGACAAAATGCCAATGGACAAAATGCCCATCAGACAAAATGCCAATCAGACAATAAGCCCATTGATTATCAAAATAAAATACAAGTAACAGCAACATAAAGTGAAATAAAAGTTTATTTTCCAATGGTGATAGCACTTATTTTTCATAACAATTTTTCAACCTTTTCACAACAACTTTTACAACATTTAAAACAACATTACACAACATTTTTACATCCATCACTATTTATAATGTTTTTGCCTAACATGACTGTCTGATCACTTCTATATGATGGTTCAGGGGAATCGTTGAGATAACAATTAGGGGGATGAAAAAAGTTTTGAATAGGATTTATTGTAGTTAATTCTTAATGTGCCAACATTAAATTAATGATTTTTCTGAAGGCACGCAGGGACAGTTTGGGGCAAGCCCTTTTCATTCCTATTGTTGTATTTTAGAATTTTGTTATCTTGCAGATCATCATCATGGCAGGTCGCAGCAGAGGAGGAAGAGTTCCATGAAGAAAGTTTCTGATGGTCTTTTCTTGGTTGGTTATTATTATTGTTGGGACAAATCTTTTTTCTACAATAGTTTGTTTTTTTTTTTAAAAATCTTAATTTTTCGACGATCAATACATGCGCTGTGATTTAGAAAAACATCGTCGTTTTTTTTTACTTTTCTGTGATTTCAATAAAATGCTTATACTCTGAGATTTAAACAAGTGGGTTGGGTTAGCGGAAACAAACATTTTTTTTTTTACGCTTCATCAAAGGTGACACTACAAGCCAAGTAACCCATTATTACAACATAAATACTGCACAAAAATTATGAATTTAAAGTAATTTGTATATTTTTATACTTACCAATGGCCCAGACTAGCTGGTGCTTAATTCAAAGTTATTAAGGGCCAAACACAAATTTTGAACACCCCAATCCCCCAAATTTGCTTGCAAAACCGAAAATTAAAAGTCCTATCTGGCCCTCCATACATTTACTCTCCGTGCATGCGCAGATGCCAGGAAGTGACCAGAATTGGCATCAACATCATTCTTTGTAGAAGAGAGTACTACATAATAATCCAGCAGGGAGGAATGAGTGCCCACTCATGGGAGGGCCATCTCTGTCTGGGCCATTGGTAAGTATAAAAATATACAAATTACTTTAAATTACTTTAAATTCATAATATTTTTACACTGTAAACCAATGGCCCAGACTAGCCGAATCGTAAAAAGGCGGAGGGCCTAGGACTTCAGAATTAGTAGATCAACATAGTTCCAATCCTGTAATCCAAGGTGAAAGTAAATTATTTGGAATTACATGTATGTCTCTCTATATAGTAATAGAGAAGATGTATCATAAAAAAGGAGCCCAGTTCAAGTAATTCCGTACACTTAGCATGAAGACTATGCTAACTGGATATAACAAGTTCCCAATTTTTAAGGCTAGCCCAGACTAAGCCCCAAAAATTAGGATAGCGTATTTGAGAATGAGAGAATATCCCCCACAAACATACGCCACATACAATAAAACTCCAGCTGTATGCAGGATATAATTACAGACAAAACAGGTTCACTCATAGTTACATAATCATCAAGCCGGAGAGGAGGTAAAAAAATCCCCCCCCCCCCCCCTTTTCTTTTTGAAGGAATCTTCAAAAAGAAAGAGGGGAGCGCTTGGAAATCAGTAAAAGCGGTACCAAAAAAACAATATAAATATTCTTTGAAAAGGCACTCAGGTATTAATTATTAATAATAAATGGTGCTTAACACCACTTCAGAAGCTAAGGCTATAGCAATGATCCCGGTAATTAATATCACCCGCCATATAACGTACAACGGAGTCGGCATACGCAAATAGGTCAAAAAACGGAGATAAAATACACATAGAACCACAATGAACAATCTCTGGAGAGTAAACACACTTCCGAGGTAACCCACAGGCGACCCCATTCAGACATACAATAAATTCCAATAACAACAATCCCCGATGTGTACTATCCGATATCTATGACACTAGAAACGTGCGAATATACGAGGGTGTAAAACAAGGTGTATTCGATTGAGTACCGACATTAATAGAAACCTCTATCTAAAAATGGAAGTAGGTATGATTGACAGGCTCAACACGGACAGCCCCGAAAATAATTCATAATTTCTAAGGTCTACAACATACAATAATGCGTCTGCCTAATAATTATTATGCGCGTGAGCATTGAAATCCCGCATGTAATCATCTGAATACCAGTTAACTGGCTATGCAGCCTCCGAGGTACCCAAAGACTAGCAATTTATTGATGATGAATCATGCGCTCTTATATGACATATTAGACGAACAATCACAGGAAACCAACCAACTAAAAAGTGGATGTGCCCATGAGGTCGCCATAGAACATGACCCAGCCACCAAACGAGAAGTCAAGAAATGCATTTATGTATTTAAACTCATACAAGGCTTGCGTGAAGAAAACATCTTGCCTGGTAATCGCCTCTAAACACATTGGTGGTGGGGGGGTTGGGGGGGGGGGGGGGGATTCAAAGTCATATTGAACCCTCTTCACCCGCATTACTTAATCGTTCTTGTGTTAGTTATAAAATAATATAGGAACTGCAATGGTGCCCTCACGTCTAACCAACTCCATTATGCCACTATGGGCGGAGAAGGACATGAAGAACAAAAACTTCCCCTGATGAAGAAGGTCCTTTCGTGAAGGAATCTTCCGGGGAATGTCCCATAACAGATACATGAGAAGACTGATCCAAGGTTTCTGTGACGACAGAGGTGCTAATAGTAAGATTCACAACGAGACTGTTTGATCTTAAACATAATCTACTGAATCAACTGAATTGGAGGATACGCATATCCTATCATTCATCCCCATGAGATCGACAGAGCTTCTACTGAGTACACTCGATGGTCTGGGCATGGCGACACGAACGAAGGCAACTGATTGTTCCGTTGAGTTGCAAAGAGATCTATCATGGGGCGATCCCTCTGGTAGCAAAACTGTCCAAACACTCGCTTGTTGAGCATCCATTCCAATTGCAACAGGAGACCTTCCGAGAAAGCGAGTCTGCTAGTACGTTCAGACAACCCGGTATAGGATAGAAAGTTGAACATGATGATTCATGATATACAGGAAAATCTTCTCCGTTAATTGGCATAATGGAAATGAATGGGTGCCGCCCTGGTTCCTGATGTATGCTACTACTGTCGAGTTGTCCAACCAAATTTGAACATGGAGATCCATTATTATGTGAGTCCAACGTTGTAGTGCTAGCCATATTGACATCATCTCTTGACGTTTATGTGTTTCTCCTGAAACCAAGGGTCCCAAAGACCCTGACAATTCAAGTCTGCGGGACTTAGGGTCGTGCCCCAACCCGTCTGACTCGCATCCATCATAATTGTGAAAGCCGGATCCGGCAGTTGCAGTGGAACTCCCTGAGTTAACCACTGAATATCTGCCCAAATCTGAACCCTTGTTTTAATAGGTCTGTTTAAACAATACTGGTTCAAGCAAAAGCGTCTTCACACTCCAGTTCCGAGTAAAGAATATCTGGAGGGGACGTGAGTGCAGACAGCCCATCGGAATGAGATCCACAGCCACGATGCACAGCTCCAACAGTCGCATGAATTCCCTCACTATTAATGCATCTGAGTGTAGACAAAAGCGAGCATAACAACTGACTAATTTTGCTCTGGGTAACGGCAGATGAACCAGATTGTTGCGAATCTTAAAGCTCATTCCCAAGTGAATAGACGACTTGTATGGAGCTAGATCCGACTTTTTCTCATTTACGATGAAACCGAGACGTCGGAGTAATAGAAGCAGACTCTGCACATCGTTCTGAAGAATAATTCTGTTGCCGTATCCCTTTAGAAGGTCGTCTAAGTAAGCCAACGTTACCGCAGATGAATGAGCTCCAAAGTATGAGTTCATTATTCGAGTGACCGCCCAGGGGTCCAGATTCAGACCAAAGCATATTGCTCTGAATTGATACACCTTCCCTTGTAATGTCTCCTAGGACAGCGAACCGCAGGTACTTTTAGAATGCTGGATGTACCACGACATGAAAGTACGCATCCTTAGATCTATGCTTGCCGCATAGTCGATCACTCAAACGCTCGCTTTTACCGACCGAATGGACTCCATAAATAAATTTTTGGAGCCATGATAAGCTTGTTATTCAGCTCAAGTCGATTATCGGTCAGAACGAGCCGTTTGGCTTCGGTACGAGGAACAGGTGACTGTAAAAATCTTGAGAATCCTGATTCTCGAAGACCTGTATTGCTTCCTTTTATAAGAGAGCTTATACCTCCGGTAGGAAAAACTCTCTTATTCAAGAATTTGATGGAAGATTTGTCCAACCCGGACAACTTGTTAGTGGGGATTTTGCTCAAAATGATAGCCGTAAGCCATCCGAGACTACACCTCTCACCCACCGATCTTCCGTGATTGTTATCCAGTTTTTTGTGGGGCTTGATAACATTCTGCTAACTGGCCAGCAATAGAGGTCTAAACCAATAGGACCTACGCCCCTTTCCCGAGTCGTTATACTGACAAATTCAAGAGTAATTATAAGAGGGTTTCTTGTACCATCGTGAGGAGTTTCGGTTTGACGATTTTTGTCTGAAACGCCCTCCTTTACTCTTGTCTGCTGAATCGGGTCATTGATACTCTGACTTGAAAAGCAGAGCACTAGACATTTTCTTAGTAGCCTGTTCATAGACTAACGAAAGCTATAGTCGAAAATAAAATGTCCGGAAACTGGAGCGACTCTGAGAGAGCTTTTCACCTTGTCATCTTATCAGCGATGACGACGCAGGGGCAGCATCTCTGATTAACTCCAGATTTGCCACTGTTAGGGCGGAGTTAAATGCATTATACATAATTGCCCTGGAAAGAACTCTAAGCAAGGAACGAACATCCTCAAATTCCTTTCCTTTGAGACGTTGTGCCATAGCTCTTGTGAGGTGATCTGCATAAGACATAACGTCCAAATTAGCTCTATTTGAAGAAATTGCCGTCTCAATTGTGTCTGAGTGAATAGTGAATGATACAGGTAAGGATACCTGTAGATCCCTGGCCTGCTCATCCAAATGCAGAAGAACTCTCTGAACATCTTCCCCAACTGTTTTTAATTGAACATGGTCCAAAAAACGGTATGTATACGGAAGATGAAGATAAGAACAAAATAAGGGTAGTATTAATGGATGAAAGCCATCGCAACCATGTACTGTTCCGTAAGGGAAGGGTAATCCTCTTCCTTATCCCTTTCACCATCCGAGAGAATCAGTTGCGAATCTCAGTCCATTGCATATGCGTGAACAAACGACTGGACCGACCCAGCACCGACCAACAGCTCAGGTTCTTAGTCTGAGGGAGGCTGCATCTGCACTTTCTGGGACGCTGCGATCAGCTGCACAATCTGCAACAGCAAGTCCGCTATCGAGGCCTGAGGAGCAGCTGTTTTCTGTTCCTTAGCCACATGCTGCTCCTGGGATGGTATGTTGGAAACAGATCCTTTCTCCGATCGTCCCGATGATTGAGGCCTCGTCTCCCTAGCTACGGGATGGTCTGACTTCACGGGCGAAGAGTGGTTCCTTCTTCGTGCAACAGGCTGGATATCCGAAGTCAGGTAGCTATGATGCGGTCATGTGTGCTTAAATAACGTAGCAGAGGAAGCCGTGACTGAAGCCGACCCTGGCTGCAGACTAGACAGAGCATCCTGAGCGGTGAACGGACATATGCTCCGTCTCATGTAAGTTTCCAACCAGAAAACTTCATTTCAGACTTGTGAAACATAGCAGAGGAAGCCTTGACTGAAGCCGACCCTGGCTGCAGACTAAACAGAGTGTCCCGAGTACAGGGCGGACATATGCTCCGGCTTGTGCAAGTTTCTCAAAACAACATCTGACTCCAGACTTTGCTAGATTAGAGAGGGGGGGCCTTTCCCGCTTGCGGTCTATCAGACCAGGTCGAGTACAAGAACTTGCTGACTTCCTCCCTATTTCCGTCATCGCTGGGTGAGCTATTTATATTATAGTGTTCGCTCTACCCACATTCACTTCCTATGACTGCAATGGACTTACCCGGTGTCATGGCACCCACGGACAGAGTACGCTTCACCGGTCGAGCTACCTGCTTGTATTCTTGCAATAATGAGCACTGCAGCTAGCTCTATACGCTCCACGGAGAGTGACAACGGAAGCACACTTGGATGAGTGTCAGAATATCATTACCATGTTCATGTTCCTCTGAAATAGAAACTGACAGAGTGAATTAAAACATGGTGAGAGGCCTGATCCTCAGAACCTCACTGTCAACAACGTACCGCAACACCTGACTCCAACATCAGTCATCACAGTGAAAACAAGAATGACAAGAGTCCACAGGAGTGAATCAACTAAAGTCGATATCAATCCTCCAAACAATATATATATATATATCCCGATAGAGCCTAAGTGTGGACAAAATCCAAAATTTTTTGAGCTACACTACCAGAATAATAATCCATGTATCCTACAGTATACTACAGTAATAGAATACAAAAAAAACAACCTATAAACGAGGACGTCGACAATGTAAACATCAATGTAAACAAGACATCAGGCACACAAAAAGGCCCAAAGTCAGAACCAATTGAAATGCTATCAGATGCAAAGCTAGATCTTCATGCGAAGAAAAAACGATAAATCGGATAGAAGATGCAAGACCAAACGACCTAACACCCCTAGGGTGAGGATGTAACCCTGGGGAAGAGACAGAATAACATTCTGTAATGTATGTTAAACCCCCAAGAAATTTAATAACAAATTTCAATAAAAAATAGCCAAAAAGCTTAAGAGTTTAACAGAAAGTGTTCATGGAAGGATAGGGAAGGAATACTTAACAAACAGTGGAATAATCATTATAAAAAATGTTGACGTCAGGCATATGTTCCGAAATTGGGAAACATAAAATAATTTTATAAACGTTAAAAAATTTATAGTAATTTATATATTTTTTATACTTACCAATGACCCAGACTTAGCTGCTGCTAACTCCTTAAAATCTAGGGCCAAACACAAATTTTGCCCTGCAATCCCCAAAATTTGCATCAAAATCCGAAATTTCAATGTCCTATGTGGTCCACCTTTCCTTTTTTCCACTGCACATGCGCAGTGTCAAGGAGGTCTTGAAATTGGCGCCAATTGTCATTCTTACAACCAGTGCCTGGTAAGCATTATGTAATCAGCGGGGAGGTATTGAGTTCCCAACTCATGAGAGAGCCATCCCCGTCTGGGTCATTGGTAGGTATAAAAAATATATAAATTACTATAAATTTTTTAACATTTTCATACTGTACCAATGACCCTGACTTAGCTGAATAGAAAAAAGGCTGGAGGGCCTAGGACATAAAGGAAAATCCAATAGGCTCAATTACATGTAAACAGAATTATCCCCTCAAGGAGAAGAGGAGAACAGGTTTTACATGTATCTTTATTGTTTGTATCAAAAAAGAAAGACACAATACCATTCTGTAATTGAGCCCAATAACATCAATGATCTCTATTAACATCCAGTATAACCTGTTATACTAATTTTTTAAAAGGAAAGCCAATAAATAAAGGAAGTCCAGAGAAATGAGACTCTTTATACTCATTAAAAGTGTCCGAGGGTTGTATATTAAAGCCCATATGAAACATGACATACACAATTGCTTCACACCGAGCTACACTTTAAAAATATTACATGAATGAGTTAAACATTAGCTTTACACTTTAAAACCATCCCGGTACTGACTCGGAATTAGTGACTCCAGAAGAGGTATTCCCTTGCTTTTCACTATAAAGCTAGTGACCTAAGGGAACACCATCCCACCCCCTTCCCCTTGCCCTGGGTCAAATACCCCAGAGCGAAGAGGGCAGCAGGACAGAGTTGCTGCCGGAACAGAAAGCCTGCATAACTATAGTTGCAACTGTTTAGTGGACGACATTCTGAGCAACAGATAACAGACCTAAACAATGCAGGTTAACAGAAATGGACTCAATATTTCTAAGATAAAACTCATGAATGTCGAAGGCTGAGAACAATATGCTGCCTTCATCAAATCAGTTATAGCAACACTATTAGCATAAGCCCAAGATGTAGACAGCCCTCTTACTCCATGCGCCGAAATCTTAAGCACAGACTGCAGAGTTGAAGATAATTTTTCATAAGCAGTACGGATAGTTAACTGAATCCACCTTGCAATAGAATGGACCATAATGTCCCTTCTATTAGGCATCAGAGACAGAAAGAAACGTTTACGTCCCTTTCTGATAAACTCAGATCTACGTTTGTAAATACGCAGAGCAGAGTAAAGGCCTATGCCCGTCTGAAGATGGAAGAGCCTTAATAACAATAGGTTCTGGATACTTATTAGGAGCCTGATTCTTAGCCAAAAATCCAACATCAGTAGTCAAGGTAATAGTATTACCTACACTACGATAGTGAGCATCATCAACAGATAGTGCATGAAGCTCACTAACTCTTCTAGCAGAAGAGAAGGCTAAGAGAAAAGCTGTCTTATAAGATAAGAATTTGAAGTCCACAATGTCAAGAGGCTCAAATGGCGCTTCATTTAGCTTCAGAAGAACCCAAGCTAAATTCCACTTAGGAATTAATCTAAGGGTTCTAGGTCTATTTATCGAAAAGTTTTTCACTAACTTAGATAAAGAGACATTAGATCCAATCTGTAAACTATCATGATGTGCATAGGTATCAGATAGCATAGACCTATAACCCTTAATGGTAACAGGCTGTAGTTCGATCTGATCAAACAGGTAGACTATAAAATTAGCAATGTCTGGAATGGAGGGATCATAAATATCAATAGAATGATCCCAACACCATTGATAAAAAACCTTCCACTTAGCAGCATAATTTAGCGAAGAGGAGGTCCTCCTACAGTTAGAAATTGCATCCACTGCTCGTTCTGTAAATTGCTTGCCGTGCAAGAAGGACTACACAACGGAAATATGTGAAGGTTGAGACCTTGCGGGTTGCGATGCAGTGTGCGCTATTTCCCCTGCAAAAGAAGATCCTCTCGTGGAGGATAGTGTTGAGCGGTTTTATTTTTCTTGTTTCGGTTCGGTTTCGGTTCGTTTTTTTAAAAAAAAACTTGGTTTATAGGTCGGTTTTCGGTTTTTTATAGTAGGACAACTGCAGTTTCTAACAGAAACTATGTAGTGTCGATATAATGCCCATACTGTCATATTTTCAATGATGATTTAATTGGCAATGACTAGCATTTGTGCTATATGTATAAATGGCAGGCATTATCAAAACAAAATAATATAAAAGAAAATAAAATGTAACAGTGTTCGTAGAATATCACCACTCACCAATTCTAGGCATATGCCCCCCCCCCCCCCACCTCTGATCTTTAAGTTCCAGCATAAGAGAGTCGATGATGAATTGATATTAACACATGGGTGGGAAAAGAGCTAATTCACAATTTTCAGGGCTCTGTTCAGTGCTCACTCCTGGGTGGGGCCCTGGGCAGCCTAACAAAGTGACCCTACCAGCCATTGCAAATAATAACAAGCGTTGCCAAGTGGATCACCTAGACACCCATCCTAACATACTTGACAATGAACTGATGTATCGACTCTTTTCAGTACCCTTCCCTCCTCCTCCCCCCCCCCCCCCCCCATACACACACACACACTCACAGTGGTGACTAATGCCACCACCCACCTTAGTAAAATAATCAGCAATCATTTTATGTCAGCCTGGAATGGGAAAGTCATATTGTTTGTCGCTGGGTGGGCTTCAAAACGAACCACTTTACCAAATACCTATTGTTGTCTATCTACTCCCTCCCCCCTCCCCCCACCTCGCGCACGCAATGGTTTTAGCTCAACGGAATTGATTTCACAAATTCACTGGTGTACTGTTATAGATTGTAACTTTTTTGCGTTTGCCTCTTGCCATTCCACTTTCTATTTCTACCGCTGATTTGTTCCTTTGGTTGGCCCCCTTAAAGTTAGTTGTGTGGGAATGCAACCGTGGCACGTTGACAGCGATATTACGGAATGCAGTTTTCCGGGGATATGGACGATTCGGTCTTGGGACGTTTCTGCCTTGGGACGTTTCGGTTCAAGACGTTTTGGCCTTCATATATTGAACTAAATGGAATAAGAATTTGAGGTTTCGTGTTTTTAGTTGGCTGAAACCTTCAGGACAAATCGTCTCGGGTCGGAATGTCCCAAGACTGAATCGCAGTGAAACCTCTTCCTGGATAAGCATATCAAGGGAGGCAACAGACTACATCCGAAACATGTGGTGGGGCAACCCGTGACAAATGTTATTTTCGAATACGACAATGAAATGCCAAGACCTTTTTCTGATATGATATTATTCACTGTCCAACAGATTGTAGATAAGCAATTTTAATTAAACTGACTATGTCAGACAAGCCTGTTCAAAAACGAAGCCAATTGCGCAAGGTATTTCCTGTAATCAGTGAAATGTAGGCGTGTTGGCTGTCTGTTTTGTCATTCTCACAGAAAACACAACCCATTTTTACGTCAAAGATGTGTGATTGACAACTTGTTATACATCATTCTCGAGTGATCTGGACATGCTGCAGTGACCCCTTTACACCCAGCATGTGGCGTGCATTGACGACACTGTTATTACCTGACAAAGCTTCACATTTCAGACATTGTTAGTGCAAACTGAATAAAGAAAACATCTCTTCTCGACATTTTAGGAAAAAAACGAAACTGTACTCATTTACCAGTTACACGGTTTTGGTTTTGGTTTACAAGCAAAACCGAAACCGACTTATAAAACCGGTTAACCGTACAACAATAGTGGAGGAAGCTTCCGTGGCATGTCCCACAGCAGACACCTGAGTAGATTTATCCATGGTCTCTGGGGTGACAGAGATGCTACCAACAGAATTTTGCACTGAGATTGCTTTATCTTGTGCAATATCTGCTGAATCAATGGCGGTGGAGGATACGCAAATCCTATCATTCCGTCCCAAGAGATCGAGAGTGCGTCTACTGCAAACGCTCGAGGATCTGGACACAGCGACACATACGTCTGCAACTGATTGTTGAGATGCGTCGCAAATAAGTCTATCATCGGACGCTCCCATTGGTAGCAAATCTGTTTGAATACTCGTTTGTTGAGAGTCCATTCTGACGGAAACATGCGACCCCTCCGAGAAAGGGAGTCTGCCAAAACGTTCAGACGACCTGGAATATGACGGACCGATAGGAGAACTTGATGCTCTAGGACAAACAGAAGGATTCTTTCCATTAAGTTGAATAATGGAATGGAATGAGTGCCTCCTTGGTTCCGAATATACGCTACAACCGTATAATTGTCAGACAGAATTTGCACATATGAATTCTGAATTATGTTCATCCAATGACGTAGCATAGGCCAAATTGACATCATTTCTTTGATGTTTATGTGCTTGTTTAGGAACTGCGGATCCCAAAGACCCTGGCACTTCGAATCCATTGGGCTCAAGGTTGCGCCCCAACCTGTTTGACTGGCATCCATCATAATCGTAAAACTCAGATCCGGCAATTGCAGTGGAACTCCCGAGTTAACCACTGAATATCTGCCCAAGTCTGAATCATTTGTTTGACTTGATTCGACAAGACGATGTTCGTATCAAGCGAATGAATCTTGACACTCTAATTCTGAGTCAGAAAGATTTGGAGTGGCCGAGTACGTAGACGCCCCATCGGAATAAGATCTGCGGCGACTCTGCACAAACCTATCAGTCGCATGAATTCTCTTGCTGTAACTATGTCGGAGTGAAGACAAAAGCGAGCGTAACAACTGATTAATTTCACTCTGGTTAACGGCAGACGAATGAGATTGTTGTGCATCTCGACACCAGATCCTACTTCTTCTCGCTTATTATAAAACCGAGATGTCGGAGCAGTTGAAGCAGATTCTGAACATCCTTCTGAAGCATTAACCTCTGAAGAATGTCGTCCAGGTAGGCCGACGTTACCGCAGATGAATGAGCTCGAAAATGAGTCATTACCGAGTTCATTATTCAAGTGAAAGCCCAGGGCGCTAGATTCAGACCGAAGCACATCGCTCGGAACTGATAAATGTCTCCTAGGACAGCGAAGCGGAGATACTTTCTGAACGCCGGATGTACCATGACGTGAAAGTACGCATCCTTGAGATCTATGCTCGCAGCCTAGTCGTTCACTCAAATGCTCGCTCTGACCGATCGGATGGTCTCCATATAAAATTAGCCACGATCAGCTTGTTTATCCAGCTCAGATCTATGACTGGATGAAACGAGCTGTCTGGTTTTGGAACCAGAAACAGATAGCTGTAGAAACCTGGAGATTCCTGGTTTTCTACGACCTCTACCGCGTTCTTCTCCAGAAGAGATTGGACTTCTAATAGAAGCGAACTTCTCTTCTGAGGAGTTGACGGAAGCTGAGTCCATCTTGGACTTCGAGTTAACGGAGGTTTTCTTTTGAAGGACAGTTTTAGCCCTTCTGAAATCACCCCTCGAACCCAAGGGTCGTCCGTAATCAACACCCAATTGGTTAAGCAACTCGATAACCTTCCACCCACTGGAACACGATAGAGGTTTGCACCATCACTTCCTGGATCTACGAGGCTTGCGGGAGGAGAAACCACGTCCTTCACGACCCGCACCTCGTCCCGTCGACCTAGGGGCATCTGACCAGTTGTCTCGGCCAGTATTACGGCCCCTACCTGAGTCGCTACCTTGGCGGTGTCTGGAGTATGACCTAGAGGATTATAAGAACCTCTGTAGGAACTTCCCTTGGACGTACTCGTCCCAGAAGTGCCTGTCTTACTCTTCTCCGGTGAATCTGACTTTTTAGAAGCAGACTTGAACAGCAGAGAGTCTGAAGCTTTCTTAGTAATCTGATCATAGATTAAGGAAAGCTTGCCGTCGAAGAGAAGCTCTCCAGAGACCGGAGCAACTCGAAGAGAGTTTTTCACCTTACGATCCACGCGAGTGGATGCAGCCAGGGCAGCATCACGTTTAACTAACTCCAGATTTGCCACTGAAAGGGCGGAGTTATACGTAGAGTATGCTATGGCCCTCGAAAGAAGTCTTAAGGAAGTTTGTACATCCTGGAATTCTTTTCCTTCGAAACGTAATGATAATGCTCTGGTAAGGTGATCCGGCAACACAGCATTTTGGTCCGGAGGAACAACATCAGGAAGGTATTGCCGGATGAAATCTATGGCTACCTTATGTTGCTCTGAAAGGGAAAATTCCAACTCCTCTGAATCCCTTTCTCCATCTGGCTGGACCACTTGATAATCTTGGTCGTCCCTTGCGGACTCTGCAGCGGAACAAACCGACCCAGCTTCCTCAGACAATTCCTGATCGGAAAAGGTTTCTGACGGCTGCTGGGATGCTGCGATAAGATGAGCTATCTGCAATAGCAAGTCCGTTATGAAGGCCTGCGGAGCGGCGGTCTTACATGATTTAGCCGCTGGAAGCTCCTGGGACGTTGAATCCCGTATACTTCTTTTATGCACACATCCCGATTGTAAAGGCTTCGTATCCCTGGCTACCAGATGGCGTTATCTGGTCGACGTGGAATCCCTGGTCGGCGAAGCTGGCTGAATATCAGCGGTCACGTAGCCAAGGTGCAGTCGTGTGTGCTGCCATGAGGATGAGGAAGCCGATAGACTAGTTGCTGCAGACTGTCTATGTAACGGAGCGTCCCGTGCAGATGGAGTGGACGTATGCTCCGACTGACTAGCGTCACATACAACATCTGGAGCCAGATGTTGCCGTAAGAGTGAGGGGGTGGACCTGGACGAGCTAGCTACCGGACTGACAGGCTTCCTCTGTACTATCCTCGGATCCGTTGTCGCTGGGTGTGCACGTTCAATGTTTATAGTGCTCACATCACCCAAACTGCTTTCCTGGACCGCAACGGACGAACCCAGCTGCCGAGCCATTTGATGAATGGTCGCTACACCGGGTGAGCTAGCAGACAACAACGCCGTCAATCCTACTTGGGACCTCTTAGGCAATTGTTGTATTTCCATGAGCACTTTTGCCGCCAGCTCTTCGTTAGACTGCAACGACGGAGGCACACTTGTTGGAGACATCACGGAAACATCACCCTGTTCTTGTTCCTCTGAAAAAGAGACTGATAAACTAGAGTGACCTTGCGGAGAGAGGACCGGCATGGACCCCTCACCGCTAACAATATACCATGACACACGTCTCCAACGTTTGTAATTCCAATTGGCACACACTGAGCAAGAATTAGTGCGAGTACATTCACTACAAGAAACACAATGAACATGAGAATCAGAGGAAGACTTCCTCGCATTACAATTTGAACAATATTCTTTCATCATGAAAAAATATAAACAGTCATAGTACTTGCACTAACCCTTGAAACAAAGGTACATAATATATTGTAATCCATTATAACATTTTGAAAAAATAATTTAAAAAAAAAAAATTGGGGGAAAAATTTTCAGAAGAGCCCAAGTTCCCAATGGGAACAATGAGCCCAAATGGATCCCATAAAAGCCTAAGCGTGGACAAAAATTTTAAAACATTTTTAAAAAATAATGTAACACTTACGGACAATATTAATGTATCTGGCTATGAGCAGAACTAAACAGAAGACAAGTAATCACTATCAGAAGTAACCGTTGTCAACATAAACAAAAGTGTACAAAAACCAGAAACATGACACTGTAAACATGGCCCAAAATCAGTCACCAATTTAAACACTATCCGATGTAAAACAGAGACTTCCAGAGAAGAACCTGCAGTACATCGGATGGTAGATGCAGATCACAACGCCTAACCACCCAAGGGTGAGGACGTAAGCATGGGGAAAAACAGAATAATCATTCTGTTACCAAGCCAAAACTCCCAAGAAATTTTAGTAAAAAATTACAAAAACTATGCCAAAAGCATGGAAGAATAGCAAGGGGGGAATAAAGGAAAAGGAGAGAGGAAACACTGAACAAACAATGGTAAATTCATAGCAAGAATGACAACATCAGGGCCATGCCCCGAAATTAGGGAACATGAAATAATTTCATAAAAAAATTATAAGTTACAACCCTGATCATATCCTGCCACTGTTTCATCATCTCATCCTTCTATTTCCTACTAAGATCCACCATTTCTTTCATAATTATGTGTCTGGCATCTTTTAAACTGAGATTTACAGCACAAATATAAGTGAGGTGTTACTGAATTTAGGGCCAAACAAAGAAAGAATGACAATTGGTGCCAATTTCGAGACCTCCTTGACACTGCGCATGCGCAGTGGAAAAAAGGTATGGAGGACCACATAGGACATTGAAATTTCGGATTTTGATGCAAATTTTGGGGATTGGGGGGCAAAATTTGTGCTTGGCCCTAGATTTTAAAGAGTTAGCACCAGCTAAGTCTGGGTCATTGGTACAGTATAAAAATATTAAACTTTTTTAGTAAATTTTGTTTCTTAACATACCTACCACAATTGTTTACAATTGGCTGTAACGTAAGTGCAAGCCCTACTTCGGAACTAACTCAAGCTTTTAGAGAACTTTCCAAACAAGTTGGAAAAGTAATAGAGTGCAAAAGCGCGAAAAAGATCGAAAAAAGGGTCGAGCGAGACCAGTGCTCGAAATTACAGGTACTCTCTCTGCACACCTCTTGCGTTTACCGAGCGCATGCGCAACAACCGTGACATCAATTCCGTATTTCCGCCAACGAGAAGTTTGTGATTTAGCGGGGAGGCATCGATATCAAAGATATCCCCAAGGAGGGTGGGTCTCCGATAAACAATTGTGGTAGGTATATTAAGAAACAAAATTTACTAAAAAATTTTAATTTCTTTTCAACCTACTCACAACTGTTTACAATTGGCTGAATAAACAATAGGAGGAGGTGAATCACATAACCAATACCAACAAGGGTAGCAGAAAGAAAAACAAGGAGGGCAGAGAACAATAGCGAAACCTGTAATGAAGATAGAGAGAAGGCACCTGAAAAGAACAAGGCTGAGCAAAGCACAACCTCGATAAAAACAATTCTAACGAGGGTGCACAACAGCCTGAGCAGCAACGATAGGGCCTAAAGAATAAAGGTCCTCAGATTGCTGCTGAAGGTGGCAGAGATAAAAGGAGGAAAAGGTAGAGGCATTCCTCCAGTAAGCCACATTCATAACATCCCGGAGCGAAACAGAATTGGAGAACGCCCAGGATGTAGAAATGGCACGATCCTCATGAGTATTAAACTGGTTCGAAACAAGATCCGCCGCAGACAAGCGGGAATAAGCCAGCTTGATTGCAAGACAGATCCACCTGGAAATAAAATGGGAAGAGATAGACTGCCTCTCAGGAATGATAGACAGAAAGAATCTCTTCCGACCCCTCCTAATGAACTGAGTGCGAGTAATGTAAGTCTTGATTGCACGAACAGGACAAAGAAGAGGTCTCCGGCCATCGACAGCAGGGAGAGTCCGAATGCAGATGGGAGGAGGTACTGAATCAGGAAGTTGATTCTTAGCCAGAAAAGAGCAATCAGCAGTGAAGATGACACTGTTAGCCTCATTTCTGAAGAAGGCAGAATCAACAGATAGTGCATGAAGCTCACTGACTCATCGAGCAGAAGCAAACGCTACAAGAAAAGCCATCTTATAGGTGAGAAAACGCATATCGGTCTCAGGTAAAGGCTCGAATGGCGCCCCCTCCAAACAATGCAACACCCATGCCAAGTTCCACTTCGGTGTAAGACGCAAAACTCGAGGCCTCTTCAAAGAAAAGTGCCAAATGAGTTTGGAGAGAAAAAGCTTACGACCGATGCACCGCTTTCCCACATAAGAGAAAGTATCAGACAGCATAGACCGATAGCCCTTAATCGTAATAGGCTGGAGGCCCTTGGAGTCAAAAAGATATACCAGAAAATCCACAATTTGAGCGATTGACGGATCCAACGGAACACCCTGTGTCAGCCAGGGAATATCGGCCCAATGGTGGAGGTGACAAAGCAGAGACTGAGGAATAGTGAGTTCCAGGTCCTGCGGATCTACATTCGGATGCCAATGATCCAACAGGAAGTGTTGGAGAGGTCGGACAAACAAGCGACCGAGCGGAATGAGATCTGTCACCGAACCGCAAAGGCCCAGCATCCGAAGGAAAGTCCTGGCTGAGACCGAGGAAGATTGAAGCAGGTTCCGAGTCAAGGCGGAAAGAATAGTCGCCCGAGCATGGGGGACCGACACTACATTGTGAAGAGTGTCGAAATCCATCCCCAAATGACGGAATCGATGAGAAGGAAGGAGATCCGACTTCTTGCGATTGACTCTGAAACCCAGCGATGCTAGCAGGCAAAGAACTGCCGGACATCTAACTCCAGAACAGCAGCATTGTGGTGCCGATGGAGGATGTCGTCCAGGTAGGCTGATGAAGTCACAGCCGACTGAGTACGGTGGAAAGCAAGCACATGTGAGATCAGTCGGGTGAAGGCCCAAGGAGCCAGGTTCAAACCGAACAGGAGAGCTCTTAATTGATAAACTCGATCCCGAAACGAGAACCGAAGGTATTTCTGTGATGCCAGATGAATGGGTACATGGAAGTAGGCATCCTTCAGGTCGATACTGGCAGCAAAGTCGCCCTGATGAACTGAACGTCGAACCGACCGGAAAGTCTCCATACTGAAACGAGGAGCTATAATGTATAATGCACTCGTTCAGGACACTCAGATCGATGACAGGATGAAATTGGACGTTTTTCTTCGGCACCAAGAAAAGTCTCAAGTAAAACCCCGTGCAAGGGTGTGCCTGTCCACCTCGATCGCCCCTTTGGAGAGGAGATTGTCGATCTCCTGCACGAGAAGGTCCCGACGCAGAGAATCGGAAGGGACCTGGGTTGGGAGGGGCACCCAAGATAAACTGGGGTGCCGATGTTAGGACAGTCGCAGACCGGATTGAATGACATCCGAGGACCCAAGGGTCTGACGTTATCTCTGTCCAATGGTCGTAAAACAGCGACAGCCTTCCCCCGACTGGAGGCGAATCAAGGTGAGAACCTTCACTTCGACGAGGCCCCCAAGAGGAGAAACCACCTCGGGAAGTGACCTGAGACTTTCCTGCCTGAGGCTGCCAGCGAGCCTGGCCACGTCAGCACTTCTTATGTGCAGAAGGAGCAGACGGAGCCGAAGGCGCAGCCGGCATCGCCGACGAGGCAGACGCAGCAGCATGCTTGGCAGGCCTGGAACGACCACCACCCGCAGCAGCAGGTTGGTCAAGCTGTCACAGAAAAAGCTGGTCCTTCAAATGATGAAGAACTTTGCCACGAACAGCTTCCACAGAACCATGGAACAACTGACTTCCCACCAAAGAGGCAGACCCCAGAACAGCACGTTGCTCAGAAGGAAGGGATGGGGAAGAATCCAACACCGCATCCCGGCGTGCCAGCTCCAAATTAGCCGTGTTACAGGCGTGAGCGTGTGTCAAGTTCATAAGAGCCTGTGACAAAACGCGAAAAAGGCGCCTGAGGTTCATCAAACTCCCCTGGTGGAAAATATTCAGCCAGAGCAGCGACGACATGGTCCGCGAGAGATAACATACCCAGCATCTCTCGGGACAGGCTAACCATAGATTCAACTACCGACATCGGGAGAACTGCCGACTTAGGCTTAGTTAACCTGAGGGAAGAAGAATCCTCATCCACAGTAGTCATCCCTTGGAAGACTGGTGGACAGACGGAATTGTAAACACAAAACCGCGATGGAGGCAGAAAGGCATCAGCTCTAGAAAAGAAGGAACCCTTGAGGGCCTTAGAACGCATTTTGGCGTCTAAGCCCTGGAAGGACTCAACAACATGAGTCGATTGCAGAGGACGTAAAGCCCCAGAGCTAGAAGGCTCAACAGGGTTACGGCACCCCACAGTGGACCGCGGCCGGACAGTCACAGATGGATGGTCTGAAGGTTGAACTTCCGGCAATAAGCCAAAGACGAAATCCAAAGCCTGCCCAAAGACTGACGAGGGGGCCCATCACTTTCCAGATAATCGTCATCCTCCATAGCAGAGGAGACGTAGCCCAACTCGGGCTGACCAGCAGAAACCTCCTGGGAAGACTAAGCAGTATCCAAGGGGCCAGGCGAGACATCTCGGCGACCGACCAAAGGAGGTTGTGCCTCAGGAGGCACAGGGAGGCCAACTTGAGGGTTGCCAGAAAGCAACCGGGTGAGCGCCAAAACGGCTTAACGCAGGTCACCCTGAGAATCTGTTGCAGCAGAATCGCCCGACGGAGTGTCCTCCCAATGGACCCTTCTGGTAGAAGAACCCAAATCCTCAGAAGAGACCGACGTCGAACGTCGATCGGCAGACAGAATAGGGATACAGTGAGAAGACACCGGAGGATAGTCCCGATTGTGACGCCCAGGGGCCATCACTGACCTCTGTGAAACAGAAGGTCCTGCCTGCAAATCCTCGACCTAGGACACAGTGAGAAGACACCGGAGGATTGTCCCAAGAATGACAGGAACCTGTCATTGGCCTCTGCGCGGCAGGCGGCCCCAACTGCCCATCCTCTGAGACTGATGGCAAGCATCGATCGACACCCAGACTCGGAACACAGTGAGGAATCACCGGAGGAAGGTTCCGAGAGTGACAGCTAACAGGGGCTGTCACTGACCGCTGCCGAACAGTCACCGACCGCCGCCAACAACGTCCCAACCCCATCCTGCTAGGCGGCACACTAGCAGGGGAAGGAGGAACAATAAAAGATTCACTTGAGGGGTGAGGAATCGTTGCCGAAGCGACCGACCGGCTCAACTGACTAGGAGCAAACCTAGCCAGATGAGACGGAGCAGACAGCAAACCCGCACAGACCCACCGCGAGGCTAGGGGAGGCTAAGAGCACACAGACACACCAGCAGATACAGCCTCGGTCCCCGAGACTGAAGACCATCCCCAGAGGAGATGGAAGAGCCACCATCAGACAGAATAGGATCTGTAGTTAACAACTTCCTCAGCAATTGTCGACGGCGTAGGAGGCAGATCGGAGAGGGTCACCGAGCTGACCTCGGAGAAGCTCTCTACGAAAACAGATGCCTCAAGAGTGACATCAGGAGACAGAGAGACCATGGTCTCCACGTCAGGTATCACTGAACTAGCACCGTCAACAGTTGCAGAGGAACTCGCCACAGAAGACAGATCAGAATCCTGTGTGACAGAGTCACCACGTGCACCAGCAGAAAAGTCTGCTACGGCACGGCTACCCTTACCCCGAGAACGAGGGGTTCTAGCTCTGGACAGAACCACCTTGTTAACAGAAGCCCAGAATTTAGAGGACCAAACCCCACAAATACCACATGATTGGGCCTGAGTGCAATTGTTGCAAGTGACACATGTGGAATGAGAGTCGTCCACATGCTTCACTTGCAAGCAAGAGGTACAAGGAATAGTATTTGGCATTATATGAATGAAAATTATGGAATCAAGCTTCCCACCGATGGAAAACAGCACAAAGGTTGTGTTCACACGTGGGGGAAAAACAAGATTAAGTGTGAAGAAACAAGCAATAATGTTCCGAAGTAGGGCTTGCACTTACTTTACAGCAATAATGATCAAAAATAACATTAATCAAAAACAATTTGGATAGCTTGATAAAAGGATACAATCCACTTGCACACAATGAAATGCAGAGCACATATAATAAGTTGTTCACAAAGAAAAACAGCAAAGTAGCACGAGTCACAAAAATTTCCGACCATGTACAAATGGCGGAAATAAAAGGAATAGATGTCACAGTTGTTGCGCATGCACTCGGTAAACGCAAGAGGTGTGCAGAGAGAGTACCTGTAATTTTGAGCGCTGGTCTCGCTCAACCCTTTTTTCGATCTTTTTCGTGCTTTTGCACTCTATTACTTTTCCAACTTGTTTGGAAAAGTTCTCTAAAAGCTTGAGTTAGTTCCGAAGTAGGGCTTGCACTTACTTTAGAGCCAATTGTAAACAAATGTGAGTAGGTTGAAAAGAAATTATAAAGTTACAGCCCTGATCGTCCAAAACCACCACTGAACACTTCCTTCATCCAATAACAGCCTTGTATCCACCAATTCTTCCATTGATTTGTGTCTGTCATCCTCAAAAAAGAAGATCTTAAAGCACATGTCATTTCATTGTTGATGACTTTAGTGCCAAACAAAGAATGATGTTGGCGCCAATTCCAGTCACTTCCTGACGTCTGCGCATGTGCGGAGAGTAAATATATGGAGGGCCAGATAGGACTTTTAATTTTCGGTTTTGCAAGCAAATTTTGGGGATTAGGGGGTTCAAAATTTGTGTTTTGCCCTTAATAACTTTGAGTTAAGCCCCTGCTAATCTGGGCCATTGGTTTACAGTGTAAAAATACAAAAGAAATGGCAACAGAGATTGACAAACCACCAAATACTGTGAAAAAACAACAGTTAGGGTGAAAGAAAGAAAAAGTCAAATAAAAAAAACAAGCTCCCCATCAAAGGTTACACAACAACAGCAGTTGGTGTCAAGAAAAAGTAAAAAAAAAAGAAGACAATATTATGATGACACAAAATGTGATTGGCATTTTGTCCATTTTATATTTTCTGGATGGGCATTTTGTCTGACTGGCATTTTGTCCATTGGCATTTTGTCTGCGCACCACAATGAGCAATCATAATGAAAACTTCAATACCTTAATAAAACTATCTTGGCAGAGGTTTTCAGTTAAGTCTTGGCTTCGCGATAGACAGCCAAGACTTGAGTAAAAATGACTGTCAAGTCTCCACACTTGATGGTGATTGATAAATGGAATTTGTCAAAAAATGTCGAAGTACCTAATAATAATATAACCATTTATATAGCGCCAAAATTATAGTCCAATGGATAAAGAACAACATTCTAAGATGCTGTACATGTTACTGATATTTATTTATTTATTTATTTATTTATTAAGGTCACATATTTCTGCACAGTGGCTAATCATGACCATGACAGTTTTAAAGGTGGAGGAAGCCGCAGTATCCAGAGAGAACCACCGAGCAACGGCGAGCAACTGTCGGCTCCCCAACATACTAACTGGGGTCAGCATTGGTTGAAACAGGTGCACCATCGATGTACAGTACGCCGTAGTGCACAGCATCACCGTGCCCCCACATGGGGAATGGGGGTGGAGTGCCTTGCCCAAGGACACAACACGTTTGCCGCAGGTGGGATTCGAACTAAGGACCTCTCGGCTTGCAGCCTGCTCCTCTAACTACTGAGCCACCACATCCCCGTACATGTTACTGAGCTCGTGCAAGTATAGAAACAGAAAATATACAGTATTTTACAGCCCAGAACATCACACATAGGATTTTTTTTTTGAAATAGATATGTTTTGAGAACTTTCTTGAAAATGTTCACAATTGACAGTCTTTTTAAATGATCTGGTAAATTATTTCACAAGTGAGGACCAGCAAATGAGAATAACCTATCTCCAAATGTCTTACACCTATTTTTTGGAACATGTAATAGCATTTTACCATCAGACCTGATTGTATTGACACACATTCTTGGTATTGATGATCCCTTCTAAGTAGGCTGGTGACATGTTATTTTGTGCCTTGAAAAAGAATAAAAAGTGCAGATCCATCAGAACAGGAGTGATGTGTTGAGATCGTGATACCCTACATACCATTCGAGCTGATGCATGTAATACTTTCTGCAGGCGAGACTTCTGGTATTGTGAAAGGTTGAACAGTAAGGCATTACAATAATCCAAATGTGAAGTTGCAAAGGCATGAACTAGAGTTTTTATGTAGTCTTTTGTAAGGCACTGTTTTATCTGTTTAATTTTGTATAGACCTTTGAATGCCTTGTTGCACATATTTGTAACATGTTTGACCATAGACATTTTTGAGTCGAAGAAGGCACCAAGGGCACACTGTCACTTATCCTGATGGTGGAATCTCCTACCTTTACTGAGTTGATGTCAATTTTAGTGAGTTGCTGATGTGAACCAATTATTAGAATTTCAGTCTTCATCATTCATCATTAATTTGTTTGAAAACATCCAATTGCGAATGTCCGAAATACATGATTCAATAATTTCTTGAACTTTAGTTTGATCCTTGGCTGATAGTTAAAATGAAAAGTAGACCTGTGAGTCACCAGCATAACCATGATATTCAATGATGGTGAACATTTTTGAAATATAGAATACAAACAGAACAGGACTAGAGCCACTGCCCTGTGGGACTACACATTCCAGATGGAAGTCTTTTGACAGATTACCGTTTGATACTCGCTGCTGTCTGTTCTTCATGTATGATTATAGCCAGCTAGTGGTTACACCACTAATACCAAAATCAGAGTTCATTTTCTCTAGCAGAGTTTTATGACAAACTTAACGGTTAATAGTTTATGTTCAGAAAGATATTATCAGGGTTTCAACAACAGAAAAAAAAGAAGAGCATTGTGATAGTTTGGAGAAACATTTTAGATTTGGTTTTCAAACAATATTTACTTCATATGATTGTTTTGCTGCAATTTAATCAAAAGTGGCTTGTGGCATTTACATGTACCAATAAACTGTAAATTCAAATCTTACTGATAAACAAATTTCACTGCCAAATTAACTATAATTCTACCAGTTTTTGTATGAGCTGTAGACAGCAAGAGCTGCTTTTATTTTAAATTGAACATGTATTTAAATTGTACAATGTATTCACTGGCAGTTCATAAAAATTATTAATAAGACATCATTTTCTATTTTTCGACTCAATGTATAGAACAAAAACTGATCAATACATTTATGACTTGGACATCACCATTACATGCATGTAGTACACCATTTAACTAGCTATAAGTTGGTATAAATATTTCATGTTTAATTCAATAGAAACAAAGTTGGTACCAAATGAAACAGACCTTCATAGTTGAAAACCATTGTTCATTTTTATGCTTATTTACTTCCATAACTAAAATTTAATTACCCTGAATGAGATGAACCACTATCAAGTGTTGCTCCTTCTAGTTCTGGATAAGCTTTTTGTAGCTCAACTGTTGTTAAACCAGTTTTTCGAGCTTTACGTTGGCGGAAATTTGCTGCAAAAACTGGTGGAGACTTAACACTCTCCTCCTTTTTCTCATCTGAAATAGGAAAGTGTATTTTTTTCTATTAACAAACACAAAATTCATCGAACTTGCAAATGAATTATTTCACCTTTAAATATTTATTAAAATACACACTGCAGATAAAAGGACCCATATTTTGCCCATATTGTGCCCTATTAACTCAAAAATGCTTTTTTTCAATTCAAACAGAAGGTCAATTACAGAATTTAGCAAACTACAGGTTGGTCAAGTTGAGCCCACTTAATTCGATATCTCTTAACTGAATAACCCTGTTAACTAAATATAATTTTCCAACACTGAACCATTTAACATACCTTTAGTACAAATTTGACCTGTTAATTGCATATAGGTTATAAACTCCTGTTAATTGAATAAAAACAATCATGTAATGGTTGAAAAAATTACTCCAACATCTGCTGAATTCGCCACATTTATAGACATTTTTGGCTTCAGTACAGGCTTTTAATCTATTATATCTTGTTTGACAGAGCTCAATGAGCTCTGTCAAACAAGATCTAATAGAATAAATGCTCAGTTTTTCATTAGAAGATAGGAAAATGACCAAATACTGTTTTCTTTTCGCACTCTGTTAACATGATATGAAGGAAAAGTTGTAGTTTTTTGATGCCTCCCCAGTTTACAGCTCTCCACAATCTAGCATGCGAGAAAGTTTTCTCACTCCAAGTGTGTAGGTTGTGCTCAGTTGGATTATTTGATTCAGTATTCTGAAATTTTGAAAGGGATAAGAAGACTTCACACCTGATAAATTCAAGCTTGTGATGAAGTCTTCTTGTAAATGGTTGGCCCCATTTAGTGAATGATTTGTCATGGAGAGCCAAAAGTTGCTGAGGAGTGCATATATGACCCTTTTTATTTTGTTTTTGAGAGATCCGCAGATGGCAAGAACTACTGCCAGCCTCAAGTGGCCAGGTCTGATATCTCATATTAAGACAGCAAAGGACTAATGATGTATTCACATCAAGAATGGAATGGGTTTCTGTCAGTGGTAGCAAACAGTGGGGCGAAGACCAGTCTGAGGTGTAATATCAGGCATCCTTCTGCAGACTTTAAGAAGGAGAAATCAGATGAAAACTGAGAAGTGAACTTATCATAACGAGAGATATGAATGGGCTTCTTTTTTTTTTGCATGATTATGCCATTTCATTTCTTCATTTACATCAGGGTGCCCGCAGCTAATTTGTAAATGGATTCCAGGCTTTTCAAGGCCATTTCCATGCCATATTTAAGGTTTTTCAAGGCTTCATAGAAATAAAATTAAAGGTTTTTGAAGGTTATCAACTAAAAATCGAGAATACTGTACCAGTAGAAATAAGTTGTAGGATAATCACGGAAAAATTTTGATGGTTTTTATACTTTGAAAGATTGTTTTCAAGGATTTTCCAGGCCACTCTGGAGTTTTGGAGAAATTCAATGACTTTCCAGGCCTTGAAAATTGATTTTCATATTCAAGGCTTTTCAAGGCTGGCAGGAACCCTGTACATGTAAATATATCAGACAGCTTGTGGAAAACATGTTTATATGTGTACTTTATTTACCCCAAATTCTATGAAAGAATTCCACAAATAAACTATACAAACTAGAGATGGTCTGTCGCCCGGTATACCCCCACCGTGGCATACCGCATAGTGTGGGTGACTGAAAAGGGGCATTCAATTTTTCTAAGTAAAAAAAAATCCAATATGGCCACCAGCCGACCATCTTGAATTTCAATAAAATTTCATCGTGAAAAAAAGTACGTTACGTACTGCTCCTCATTGTGTCGATCATTTATATTGAGTTTCATGAAAATGCAGCAAAAACTGTAGAAGTAGTTCGTTCCACAAGTATTTTGCAAAATCCAGTATGGCCACCAGTGGGCCATCTTAAATCCGATCAGGAAAAAGATTATGTCACGCACTGCTCCTCATCATGTTGATCATTTTGGTGACATTTCATGAAAATGCAACTTGTGGAAGTAGTTTGCTCCAAAAGTATTTTTCAAAATCCAATATGGCTGCCAGTCGGCCATCTTGAATCCAATCTGGAAAAAAATTATGTCACGCACTTCCCCTCATCATGTTGATCATTTTTGTGAAGATTCATGAAAATGCGACTAAAATTGTGGACGTAGTTCGCTCCACAAGTTTACATGTGCAACGGACCAACGACGACAGACCGACGGACAAGTTGACTCCTATATATGCCCCCCCTCCCCCACAAAGACAATTTTGTAAAGTTCAGGTCACCCTTCAAGGTAAAGCATTCAAGTTCTATTTACTTCCTTGTAAAAAAGGGTAACTAAATCGAGTGCACTCTCATAATGTCAACAAAGCTGATGTTTTGATTTGGCAATTCTTCCTCAGAAGAGAATATAAATTTGAATTTTTACAAAAAATAATTATTAATGATTATGCTAATTGGGTGTAATGAGCCCCCAATTTAAGGCTATACCGGACTAAGCCACTTAAATCAGGATGGCGTAATCGAGAGTGAGAGACTAACCCCCACAAACACACGCCATATATATATATATATATATATAAACAAGCTGTATCTAAGATCGGTAATAATCTACTGACAAAAACTGCTTCACTCATAGTTACACACTTATTTTCAAGCTGGGCGAGATGAAGAAAAATCCCCCCCCTCTTTTTTGAAAGAATATTCGATGAATAATTCCTCTCAAACTCCGCTCACCAGCATTACTTGAATCGCTCTTTTGTTAGTTATCAAACAGCATAGGAACTGCAGGGCTCCCTCACGTCTGACCGGCTCCATAATGCCACTAAGGGTGGAGAGGAATGTGATGAACAAATAATACACCATACAGACATAATATCCAGTCTCTAAGGTGGAAATATAAACCACAGCAATAGATTGGATAGAAATGAAAAGGGAGACGAAAACAATGTTCTGACACCCAATCATAAAAACCTAGATGAATTCTTACATTCGATCTGATATCAGGAAATATATTCCTGAGAAGGAGATTAGTATAGGCATTTGAAGAAATGCTCAATGCAAATTTTGGGGATTGGGGGGCAAAATTTGTGTTTGGCCCTGGATTAAATTTGAGTTAGCACCAACTAGTCTGGGCCATTGGTTGTTAAATAAAAATATGGGCCAAACACAAATTTTGACCCCCCCCCCCCCCCCATCCCCAAAATTTGCATACAATCCTGACTTAAATTAGTCGCTCAAGGTAAGGAATAAAGAACCGCTCTTCTAACAGCTGCAATTCCAAAGAGACAGCAGTCTCAACTTAGCTAACGCAGCTTATTAGTCTTCATCTCCATGAAGACAAATATCTGTGTCACCTGCGGCCTAGCACAGCTCACTTAACGGAGACTTACGACATTAGCCGCAATGTATAAGAAAAAAACTACTGTAAAATATATAAGGTCACTATTACATTATTACATTAGCCGCTAATGATCTATAAAAACATAAGCCAAACTAGGTGACAACAATAGGACTAATTACCTGTGACACCTAGGAATACCACGCCATGAAGGAAAACATAATCTTTCCTTCTAACAGCCATATTCCAAAAAGCTAGCGGTCTCAGCATCCCTAACACAGTCTAGAAGTCATATATCGGTGAAGTGAGACTCTGTGGCCTTTGACAGCTCACTAAACAGTGACTTACAGCGTTAGCTGCTAATGTATAAGAAAAGACAGCTCTAACAGTACATAAGGCTATTATGGCGTCAACAATAGCACTAAATGCCTCTGACGCCTAGGAATACAACACTGAGAAGGAAAAGAAAAGGAAAAGACATACTTATTCCTTCTAACAGCTCTATTGCAAACAAGACAGCTGTCTCAGCCTAACTATGAGCTATCGATCTTCTATTCGTAAGGAATAGATCATTTCCTTTCTTATACTATTGCTTAGCCAAGGGAGGCGTCGTTAATCGGATCAAAAGCATTCAATACCTGAGCAGAAAGATCCGGGAAGGAAAGATCTTCATCTTTCCTTCGCCCGGTACCTTGAACTGTTTTTTGCCAAGCAAATGCAGACATTTGTTCAGATGGAACAAGATTCAAAGAACTTATGAATAAAAAAAAATCAAAGTCTTAATGCGCCGTTCCATGAGGGATGGAGAATCAACCTCCGTAGCCCTCTCACCATCTGAATGTTCCATCTGAAAAACATAGTCAACACCATCTGAATGACCAGATGACTGGAACAACCCAGCACCATCCGACAACTCACTACCGGAGACTGTTGATGGCAGAACCTGCGACTACAGGGATGCTGTGATATGCTGTGCAATCTGCGGCAGCAGGTCTGTGAACAAGGCTTGCAGAGCAGCGATTATCCACTTCTTCACCATATGCTGCTCACAGAACGGAGATCTACCCCCCAGATCTTTCGACGCATGTCCCATATAAAAATCGCGACATTGATGCCGTCGCTGCGACGGGTGGTGCAATCTACAAGTGCATCAAACAACATGTGCATCGAACATGGGTTAGACATCAATAAGATACACTTGGATACCAAATATGAAGTCATTCCACCAAGTAGTTTGAAAGTTATTCTTTTAGAAATGCGTTGGTCACAAAATTCTAAGTTCATCAAGGGCCATAACTCCAAGAAAAATATTTGGAACAACACATGCATTGAACAGTGGCTAGACATCAATAAGATACACTTACATGCCAAATATAAAGTCATTCCATCAAGTATTTCAAAAGTTATTGAGTTTTGAAACTCATTAGACCGACAGACAGACTGACAGACAGACCGACAGACAGACCGACATTGCCACTTATAGAGCTGCTAGTCGCAGCTAAAAATGGCTTGAACGACTAGCTAGGTTAATACAACTTCGTTGGTGAAGACTGGGAACATCTCCGTGGAACAGCATGAACATGCGAAGTCGGGCAGCTAGTCAAAAGTCTAATGTGCTTCATCGATGAAGCAGCCATAGCTGCAACCGGCCCCGGCTGCAGTGTGGAAGGATTGTCCCGAACTGCAAGCATGAACGGGCATCCCAACTCACTAAAGTTTCTCGAAGTGGAAACAGTCAACCCTGACTGCTGACGGAATGGAGAGGGTTCTCCATCTCGCAGTCTGGCTCCAGACCTCACCGAGCATTCCGTTTAAAATCTTGTAGGCTTCTACCCCTTAGCATGCTTTTCCATGGAATAAGAGGAAGCCGTAACAACAGTAACAACAGGTAACCACGGATGGGTGCTCTGACTCATTAAAGTTTCTCACGACAGAAAACAGTTGACCCAGACTGCTAACGCTCTCCAAATCCCGATCTGACCCCAGATCTCACTGAGTATCCCGTTGAAAAACTTGTAGGCTAATGCCCTTTGCGAGTGCTTTCATGTAAGAAGAAGCCATAACCACAGCCAACCCTGGCTGCAGTGTGGAAGGTACATCCTGATGCGTGTTCCGACTCATTATAGTTTCTCGCAATGGACACAGTCGATCCCGGCTGCTAACGGGACAAAGAGGGTTCTCCAACTCGCGATCTGACCCAAGATCTCACTGGGCATCCCGTAGATAAACTTTCAGGCTTCTTGTCCTTTTGCCATCGTCGCTGGGTGAGCTTTATATTATGAGGTGCTCGTTCTACCCATGTTATACTACTCGACCGCAATGAACCTACCCGGCATCCTGGCTCCCATATAGGGACGACCGCTTCACCAGTCGAGCTAGCTGCATGCAGAGGATTAAGTGAAGTAACTAGAGACCTCAATCCTGTGCAAAAAATCATGAGTACCTTGGAAGCTAGCTCTATTTACTCATCGGAGTGGGGCTCATCAGATTGCGACGACAGCAGCATGTAATGGACAGGTGTCAAAGTACCATCACCATGTTCTTGTTCCTCTGAAAAAGAGACTGAAAGACTAGTATTAGCCAGTGGTGCAAGCTCCTACACTGGAACTTCACCACCCACCACACAGGTCGACACCCATTTCCAGCATTTGTATCCCATTGTACAAGTATTGAAAGCAAACAACAAGCATTAAATCTGAGGCTTGCCGGACTTACACTAGGTACCAATTATTTTAATAAATACAATAATAATGAAGCAAAAATCATAAGTTCGCTGCACTCCCAATAATACAGAACAAGAGGCCCCAAGGGGCCTGAGGGCGCTCACCTGACATGGTAGCCTAAATTTATATCAACCCAGAGAATTGATTTCAACAAGTTGCATCTGCTCCTCCTAAGAAAAGCTAAAACCAAATATCCAAAGATTCTGACCAGTGGATCTAAAAAAAAAAGATTTTTAAAGAATATTCCTCATATTGAACTAAGTTATAATTCATGCTCCCACAGGGAGCCCATATATGAACCCAGGGACTTGGCTTTAACAAACTTGAATCTCACCCCCCCAAGGATGCTGCACACCAAATATCAAAACATTCCGACTGCTGGATCTGAAGAAGAAGATTTTTAAAGAAAATTCCTCATTTTGAACTAAGTTATAATTCGGGCTACCACAGTGAGCCCAAATATGAACCCAGGGACTTGGCTTGAACAAACTTGAATCAGATCCACCCCACAATGTTGCTTACCAAATATGAAAAGATTCTGAAGCTGGATCTGGAGAAGAAGATTTTCAAAGAAATTTGCCTGAAATGCACTAAGTTCAAATTTGGGCTCCTATACTGAGCCCAAATATAAACCCAGGGGGCCGATTTGAACAAACTTGAATCAGACCCACCCCACAATGTTGCATACCAAATATCAAAAGATTCTGCCTGCTGGATCTGGAGAAGAAGATTTTTTAATAAATTTGCCTGAAATGCACTAAGTTCGAATTCAGGCTTCTATAGTAAGCCCAAATATGAATCCAGGGGGCCGATTTGAACAAACTTGAATCAGATCCACCCCGCAATGTTGCATACCAAATATGAAAAGATTCTGCCTGCTGGATCTGGAGAAGATTTTTGAAGAAATTTGCCTGAAATGCACTAAGTTCGAATTCGAGCTCCTATAGTGAGCCCAAATATGAATCTAGGGAGCCGATTTGAACAAACTTGAATCAGATCCACCCCACAATGTTGCATACGAAATATCAAAAGATTCTGCCTGCTGGATCTGGAGAAGAAGATTTTTTAAGAAATTTGCCTGAAATGCACTAAGTTCGAAATCGGGCTCCTATACTGAGCCCAAATATGCACCCAGGGGGCCGATTTGAACAAACTTGAATCAGATCCACCCTACAATGTTGCATACCAAATATCAAAAGATTCTGCCTGCTGGATCTGGAGAAGAAGATTTTTTAAGAAATTTGCCTGAAATGCACTAAGTTTGAAATCGGGCTCCTATACTGAGCCCAAATATGAACCCAGGGGGCCGATTTGAACAAACTTGAATCAGATCCACCTTACAATGTTGCATACCAAATATCAAAAGATTCTGCCTGCTGGATCTGGAGAAGAAGATTTTTTAATGTTTTTCCCATTGCCTACAGTGTTAAAAAGTGCTGACTCAGCACTTTTTCAAAGTCCTGAAAAAAGTACCTTGTGATCAAACCGATAGGGATTTTTTTTAACCATTCTATTCTACCGGATAAAAGTAAGCTTTATACAAAATAAGAATTCTCTGTGCCGTGTAGTTTTGGAGATATGGCAGTTTTAAGGTTTTTCCTATTTTTAGCTCCCGAGGTTCCCACGGGGCAATGAGAAAATTTTTTTTTGCATCAATCAACTACTTATGACCCATTATCATCTCATATCAAATTTGGTTCAAATTGACCTCACGGTTCAGAAAATAGAAATTTTAGGCGTGGCCAAAATTTTTGCCCCTCCCATAACGAAGGCGGATAATGTCCGACAAACTTCTCTTGAACAAACTTGATTCTAAACCTCAAAAGGACTCTGTATACCACATATCAAGTCTCTGCTACTGGTGGTTCATTAGAAGAAGATTTTCAAAAAATTTGGCCATTTTTTCCCCACACCTCTGCTCAATAGGAGCCGAAAGCTAATTTGGATAAAAATCAAAATGCCCCTATATAACCACCACTTACATGAAATTTAATTAAAATGTGGCCACTGGTTTAGGAGAAAGAGACTCAAACACCACCTTCACGCAGGAGGATGGACGGCGGACGACGTAAAACGGACGAAGAGTGATAATAAAAGCTCACCCTGACTTTCAGTCAGGTGAGCAAATAAACATCGCAAGGATACATAACACAGACAATCACAAAAAGTTTCAAAATAAATGAAAAAATTTTTTTGGAAAAAATCTTCAATGAAGCCTGAGTGCCCCAAGGGTACCTCATGAGCCCAAGGGCATCCCAAAAGAGCGTAAGTGTGGACAAGCACTACCTAATAAAGCTAAACTACCAGAATAAGATATAATATGTATCCTAATGGAAAAAACAATAACAGTTTTAACTAAACACTGAATTAATATGAATCTAAAACATTACTGAACAGACAACACAACATCAAGAGGAAAAACCGGAAACTAACCAACAACAGGCACAACAAAGGCCCAAAGTCAGTAACTGATCAACAACCACCTGATGCAAAGCTAGATCTTCAGATGAAGAAAAAACAATGCATCTGGTAGAAGATGCAAGAAAACAGAACGTCCTGAACAGAAATGAACAGGTCGTAAACATAGGGGATAAACAAAATACCTATTCAGTTTTACAAGTTAAAGTCCCCAAGAATTTAATTAAAAATTCTTCAATAAAAGGCCGAAAGAGCTTGGGAGTATAACAGGAGGGTTCAGGAGAGGGAAGGGAAGTAATACTAACAAAACAATGGTGGAGTCATATTATAATGACGATGTTCAGAAGCATATCCCAAAATTGGGGAACATAAATAATTTTACATAAAAATTATAAAGTTACAGCCCTGAACATCCAAAACCACCGTTATTCACTTCCAGCATCCTGCTACACTGTTGATTCCATGAAAACCATCATTGACTTGTGTCTGGCATCTTCAAAAATGAGAATTTATTGCACAGATGTCAGTTCAAATGTTTACTGACTTGGGCCAAACAAAAGAATGATGTTTGCACCAATTCCAGTCTCTTCCTGGGTACTGCACATGGGCAAGTACTAAAAGTATGGAGGGCCAGATAGGACTTTTAATTTTTGGTACTGTATGCAAATTTTGGGGATTGGGGGGTTCAAAATTTGTGTTTGGCCCTTAATAATATTGAGGTTGCACCAGCTTAGTCTGGGCCATTGGTTTTTTGTATAAAAATATCCCCCCTCCCCTTCCATATGTATTTCAACTGTTTTGAAGCTGTTAACATTGACCAAGTCACCAAAACATTGCCGTGACGAAAAAATAGAATTCATGCATCAGTTCAAGTAGTGTATCTGTAACACAATTGATATTTTTCGCTTGCTTCTTCATGATCGTTTCAACTCCACTTGAGTTGGAATACGTTATATATGGTGATGGTTAGCCGGTTATGCAAATCATAACTGGTCACAGCCATGACTGATTATTGACCAGTTAACCGTTTCAGCCATAATCTAAGTTCTAGGGGAGATAAGTTTGTCAGAATTGTGGCAAATCGATAACTCTGAAATATGCACATGTGCACTTACAAATCAGCATGTCCAAAAAGTTTCATCAAAATCAAATCATCTACATAGGAGGAGTTTCATGCAGAAGAATTTATACAAAAATGTATGTTAAAACGAAGTTCAAGAGGAAATAACCAGGTTAAAATAACTGCAGGTTAAATATTTTGTAATATGCACATGTTTAGTTGTTAGTGAACATGTTAAGAAGTTTCATTAAAATCAATTCATAAAGAATCTCATATAGAAATCTATAATAAATCTTCTAAGTTCAAGGGAAGACAACTTGGTTGAAATCATCGAAGATAAAAAATTTGGGAATATGCACGTTTACTTATTACCGTTCTTGTTTGAGAAGTTTTATATCAACATTTGTTCATAAGAGTTGAGTTCAAATAAATTTCAAGTTCAAGGGGTTAAAATCGTTGAAAATTATGGAATATGCACATGTTCACTAGTTAGTGTTCAGAAATGTGGGAGGAGTTGCACACACATGAATCTCATGTACAAATCTATATTAAATTACACAAGACTTTGGGACATACAGAGGGATAGGGTGATGGCAATATAACCCTTACATGCTTGGGAGATTTTTATCCAATTTTAGCTACACTTTAAAAGTCACCAACCTGTGCCTTTGCAGTTGTTTGTAGGCAAATCCTGCTGCCTATACAGTTGTCTCGAAACAACTGCCAAGGTACTTAGAATGTCCCTTGCAAGATTACCAAAAGAATACAAGTTGGGCGCACGTTTTGTAAAAAGTGAACAAAGTTGGAATAGGGTCTTTAAGGATCAATATATCAAATAAAATTTATTTTAGTAGAAATTATTTTCACAATTTGGGGCAAAATTCATCTAATTCTGATGCAGACTAAAAGTCACTTTTTAATGAAGACAGAGCAAAGTTTGAAGATTCAAAGCTTTGCCCAATTTGCCTGGAAGGCATGTCTCTGCAGTGGTATATGATGGGCTCTAATGGATACAGCTAGCTACCTGAATCGGTTCCTTGCTGTTGCTTATCAGAATCAGCATCTGATGTCTTTTCACTGTCCTCAGTACTTTCCAATTCCATTGTATCTTTGTCTCTGCCAGAACTCTGTGTTGTGCTTGTGGTGTCTTTCAGTGTGGAACCTGACTCTGATGTAGGATAGTTGCACGTTTTGCCTGCTGGTGCTGCACCCTTGATATCATGAGCCGATTCAAATTCAAGTAACTGTTGTGCAATTTTTTTCTCTACGGTTACAGGAGAAGCTTTGTGTTTTTCTCCAAGTTTTAATGTTTCTACTACAGATTCTGCCTCCTGAAAAGTTAAAAAATTTATAGTAATTTATATATTTTTTATACTTACCAATGACCCAGACTTAGCTGGTGCTAACTCCAACAAAACCAGGGCCAAACACAAATTTTGCCCCCCAATCCCCAAAATTTGCATCCAAAACAAAAAGAAATCATGTCCTAAAGGACCTCCATACTACGCCTCTACTGCGCATGCGCAGTGACGCAGACGTCTCGAAATTGGCGCCAATTATCATTCTCTGTTTGGCCCTTCATCAGTCAACATCTCACTGATCTTTGTGCTTGTAAATCTCAGTTTAAAGGATGCCAGACACGTAATTTTCGAGGAGGCATTCCCTTGCTTTTCACTATAAAGCAGGTGACCTAAGGGAACACCCGCCCCCCCCCCCCCCCCCCCCCCCCCCCCTTCCCCTTGCCCTGGGTCAAATAGCCCAGAGCGAAGAGGGCAGCCAGACGGAGTCACTGCCGGAACAGAAAGCCTGCATAACTATAGTTGCAACTGTTTAGTGGACGACATTCTGAGCAACAGATAACGGACCTAAACAATGCAGGTCTCCAGAAATGGACTCAATATTTCTGAGATAAAAATTCGTAAATGTGGATGGCTGAGACCAATAAGCAGCCTTCATTAAATCTGTAATAGCAACACTATTAGCATAAGCCCAGGAAGTAGAAAGAGCTCTTACTTCATGAGCAGAAATCTTAAGCACAGACTGCTGAGAAGAAGATAAATCTTCATAAGCAGTACGGATAGTTAACTGAATCCATCTAGCAATAGAATGGACTGAAATGTCCTTTCTATTAGGCATCAAAGACAGAAAGAAACGTTTTCGTCCCTTTCTGATAAACTGAGATCTCTGTTTATAGATACGTAGTGCTCTAACAGGACAGAGTAAAGGCCTACGCCCGTCTGAAGACGGAAGAGCCTTAATAACAATAGGTTCCGGATATTTATTAGGAGCCTGATTCTTAGCTAAAAAACCCACATTAGTAGTGAAGGTGATAGTGTTCCCAACACTACGATAATGAGAATCATCCACCGATAGTGCATGAAGCTCACTGACTCTTCTGGCAGAAGAGAAAGCTAAGAGAAAAGCTGTCTTATAAGATAAGAATTTGAAATCTACTGTCCCAAGAGGTTCAAATGGCTTTTCCTTCAATTTAAGGAGAACCCAAGCTAAATTCCACTTAGGAATTAATCTAAGAGTTCTGGGTCTATTTATCGAAAAGTTTCTAACCAACTTCGATAAAGAGACATTAGATCCAATTTGTAAACTATCATGATGTGCATAGGTATCAGATAACATAGATCTATAACCCTTTATAGTAACAGGCTGCAGTTTGATTTCGTCAAACAAGTATACTAGAAAGTTTGCAATGTCTGGTATAGAGGGATCAAATATATCTACAGAATGATCCCTACACCAACGACGAAAAACCTTCCACTTAGCCGCATAGTTTAGCGAAGAGGAGGTCCTCCTACAGTTAGAAATCGCGACCACTGCTCGTCCTGTAAAGTGCTTGCCATGCAAGAAGGACCGCACAACGGAAAAACGTGAAGGTTGAGACCTTGCGGGTTGTGATGGAGTTGGCGCGATTTCCCCTGCGAAAGAAGATCCTCTCGTGGAGGAAGCTTCCGCGGTAGGTCCCACAACAGACACCTGAGTAGATTTATCCACGGTCTCTGTGGCGACAGAGATGCTACCAACAGAATCTTGCATTGAGATTGTTTTATCTTTAGCAATACTTGTTGAATTAACGGCGCTGGAGGATACGCATATCCTATCATTCCGTCCCAAGGGATCGACAGAGCGTCTACTGCAAATGCTCTTGGATCCAGACACGGAGACACATACGTCTGCAACTGATTGTTGAGATGTGTCGCAAATAAGTCTATCATTGGCCGTTCCCATTGGTAGCAAATCTGATTGAATACTTGTTTGTTGAGAGTCCACTCCGACGGCAACAAGCGACCCTTTCGTGAAAGGGAGTCTGCTAGCACATTCAGACGACCCGGTATGTGACGGACCGAAAGAAGAACGTGATGTTCTAACGCAAACAGAAGGATTCTTTCCGTTAGATTGAATAACGGAACTGAATGAGTGCCTCCCTGATTCCGTATATACGCCACTACTGTCGTATTGTCGGATAGGATTTGGACATGAGCATCGTGAATAATGTCCATCCAGTGATGTAATGCAAGCCAAATTGACATCATTTCCTTGATGTTTATGTGCTTGCACAGGAATTGCGGATCCCAAAGACCCTGGCATCTCGAATCCGTTGGGATTAATGATGCACCCCAACCTGTTTGACTGGCATCCGTCATAACGGTAAAACTCGGATCCGGCAACTGCAGCGGAACTCCTTGAGTTAACCACTGAATGTTTGCCCAAGTCTGAATCTCTTGTTTCACTTGATCTGACAAGAAAACGTCTACATCGAGCGAATGAATTTTCACACTCCAATTCTGAGTCAGGAAAATTTGAAGAGGACGTGTGCGTAGCCGCCCCATCGGAATGAGATCCGCGGCGGCTCCGCACAGACCTATCAGTCTCATAAATTCTCTCGCCATGACTTTGTCTGCGTGCAGACAATAGCGAGCGTAACAACTGACTAATTTCGCTCTGGTTAACGGCAGACGAACGAGATTGTTGTGCGTCTCGAAGCTCATTCCCAGATGAGTGAATGACTTGGACGGCACCAGATCCGACTTCTCCTCATTTACTATAAAACCGAGACGTCGGAGCAATAGAAGAAGATTCTGAACATCGTTCTGAAGCGTTAACTCGTTGCCGTACCTCTGAAGAATGTCGTCCAGGTAGGCCGACATTACCGCAGACGAATGAGCTCGGAAGTAGATCATTACCGAGTTCATTACCCGAGTGAAAGCCCAGGGTGCTAGATTCAATCCGAAGCACATGGCCCGGAACTGATACACCACTCCTAGGACTGCGAAGCGTAGATACTTTCGGAATGTCGGATGTACCATGACGTGAAAGTACGCATCTTTGAGATCTATGCTCGTTGCATAATCGTTCACCCGAATACTCGCTCTGACCGATCGAATCGTCTCCATATAAAACTTCGGAGCGACGATCAGCTTGTTTATCCAGCTCAAATCTATGACTGGACGGAACGAGCCGTCTGGTTTCGGAACCAGAAACAGATGGCTGTAGAATCCCAGAGATTCCTGGTTTTCTACGACCTCTACCGCGTTCTTCATTAAAAGAGACTGCACCTCTGATAACAGAGCGTCTCTTTTCTGTGGATTTGACGGAAGATGAGTCCACTTTGGACTTCGAGTTAATGGAGGCTTTCGTTTGAAGGATATCTTTAGACCTTCCGAAGTCACTCCTCTCACCCAAGGGTCGTCCGTAATCGACGCCCACTCTTGTGAAAAACTCGACAACCTTCCGCCAACCGGAACGCGATAGAGGTTTAAGCCATCACCTCCTGGACCTGCGAGGCCTGCGGTAGGAGAAACCACGTCTTCCACGACCCGCACCTCGCCTCGTCGACCTCGGGGCGTCCGACCGATTGTCCCGGCCTGAAGGACGTCCCGAACGAGAGTCGCTATCCTGACGGTCTCTCGAATAAGACCCAAGAGGACGCACCGGAACCTCTATAGGAACCTCTCTTGGGCGCATTAGACCCAGAAGTGCCTGTCTTATTCGTGTCTGCTGTATCCGACTTTTTAGGAGCCGATCTGAACAACAGAGAATCATTAGCTTTCTTTTTAATTTTATCATAAATAGCGGAAAGCTTGCCGTCAAAGAGAAGTTCTCCTGAGACCGAAGCGACTCTAAGAGAGTTCTTCACCTTAGAATCCACTAGTGTGGATGTAGCTAGGGCTGCGTCACGTCTAACCAACTCCAGATTTGCCACTGAAAGGGCGGAGTTACACATGCCTGTCCTGCCGTATCGAATTTATTCCTTGCATTAATGAAAGGCAGGTTAAGAGTATTAGCGGACAAGAAACCTGCTTTCCCCGTCCTGGAAGCAAGTTTAAATATAGCGTCGTTCAATAATTCAAATGTTCTTGCAACATTATTGGACTGCGACGGAAACTCGGGAGCGATGTCCCTGAACCGCTCAAAAAATTCAGAGTCCAATGACGCTATAATTCTCTTGTCCGGAAGCGCAGCAGTCTGGCCCGACGGAACAACTTGAGGGAGAAAGTGCCGGATGAAGTCCACGGCAGCTTTATGTTGTTCCGAAAGGGATAGCTCCAATTCATCCGTATCCCTTTCACCATCCGGTCGGACCTCCCGATGTTCCCGGTCGTCCGCCCCCGATGCTTCGGCGGAGCGTACCGACCCAGCGCCGTCGGATAATTCTCGATCCGACACCGTTTCTGTCGGCTGCTGGGATGCTGCGATAAGCTGTGCTATCTGCACAAGAATGTCCGACGTCGAGACCTGCGGAGGCGCAGTCTTTCGCTGCTTCGCCGAGGGCAGCTCCGCATCAGATGGCTCCCGCATACTTTTCCTATGCGAACGTCCGGAGTCCATCGGTCTCGAATCCCTGGCTGCCGGATGGTGTGACCTGGTCGCCGAAGAATCCTTCATCGGCGAAGCTGGTAAAATATCGGCGGTCACGCAGCCAAGGTGCGGTCGTGTGCGCTGACGAGAAGAGGAAGCCTTAACAGTCTCTGCGGACTGCTTATACAACGGAGCGTCCCGAGCGACGGACGTATGCTCCGCTAAAGACACATTTTGTACCACAACATCTGGTCCCAGATGTTGTTGTACGAGAGAGGGACCTCTCTCGCTCGCGGCCCGGCTGGACCTGGACGAGCTAGGAACCGGACTAAAAGGCTTCCTCCGTTCTCGCTTACTATCCGCCGTCACTGGGTGTGCATCTATTATGTTTATAGTGCTCGCATCACCCAAAATTTCCTCTTGGACCACATCGGATGAACCCGGCTGCCGAACCATTCGGTGAATGGACGCTACACCGGGCGAGCTAGCGGACGACATTTGTCTAATCTCCATGAGCACTTTTGCCGCTAGCTCTGAATTCATTTGTGACGACGGACGCACACTTGAAGAAGATAACATGGAAACATCACCCTGTTCTGGTTCCTCTGAAATAGAAACTGAGAGAGTAGAGTGACCTTGTGGAGAAAGAGCCGGCATCGCTCTTTCTCCAGAAACAACATATCGTGACACACGTTTCCAATGTTTCTCATCCCAATGTTCACATATAGGACAGGGATTAATGCGAGAACACTGACTACAATTAATACAATGATCATGAAAGTCAGAGGAAGATTTCTTCCTATTACAATTTGAACAATGTCCCTTCATTGTGAAAGAACAACAATAAGTCCTAGTTACTCGCAAAAACCCCTGACACAAAGATACATAATAACATGATCCATTAATAAATGAAAAAACAATTGCAAAACAAAATAATTTTGAAAAAATATTTTTTCAGAGAAGCCCAAGTTGCTGAAAAGTAACGTTGAGCCCCGATGGATCCGATGGCAAAGTGTGGTCAAAAATTTTAAATTTATATAAAATAATTAATGAGACACTTTCGGATAATATAAATGTATCTTATAGTGAGATAAACTACCACAAAGGCAAACAGCCCCCCTCAAAAAAGGCTGTTGCCAATGAAAACAAACAGTGTAAACACACTAGAAAACATGACTCCAGGCACTGAAAAAACTGGCCCGGAATCAGTCATCAATTACACTCTATCTGATGCAAAACAGAGACTCCCAGGGGAGAATCTGTAGAACATCAGATGGAAGATGCAGAACACAAACGTTATACACCCATGGGTGAAAACGTAACTATGGGGAAAATAACAGAAAACATTCTGTAACCAAGCAACTCTCCCAGGAAATTTTAGAAATGAAACTTCTCAAAAATATGCCAAAAGCATGGGAGAATTGCCAGGGGGGACTTTAGAAGGCTAGGGGAGAGGAAACACTGAATAAGCAGTGCAACAATTAGCAAGAATGACAACAAGAGGCCCATGCCTCGAAAATAGGCAACTTAACATAATTTCATCAAAAAATTTTAAGTACAGCCCTGATTATTTTTTGCCACTTCTTTTTCCTCTCCTCCTTCTATCCTCCTTAGAATCACATTTTCTCCAAAAATTACGTGTCTGGCATCCTTTAAACTGAGATTTACAAGCACAAAGATCAGTGAGATGTTGACTGATGAAGGGCCAAACAGAGAATGATAATTGGCGCCAATTTCGGGACGACTGCGTCACTGCGCATGCGCAGTAGAGGCGTACTATGGAGGTCCTTTAGGACATGATTTCTTTTTGTTTTGGATGCAAATTTTGGGGATTGGGGGGCAAAATTTGTGTTTGGCCCTGGTTTTGTTGGAGTTAGCACCAGCTAAGTCTGGGTCATTGGTACAGTATAAAAATATATAATGTATTCCAGGCGCTAGTTATTTCTTTGTTCTAGTCATACAGTCAGTGCATATTACAAATTTCTGATCAGCCAACATCATCACTAAATGTGTTGCCCACTAGCAAGTCTTTCGATAAAAAGATATGTGGTTATTTGTGTATGCCTCATTGTTACAAAATTTTATTTCCAGAAGATCTCCTTGCTCAACTCATCTGAAAGAATTACTACAACAAACATTGAATTCAATGTTGCAAGAAAGTGTGAATTAATATTAAAGTATGGAGCAGGTTTACAGCTGGGCAATAATTCACATTCTGTTTATTTATTGGCCTTTAAGGTTACTTTCAGTAACTATGGCTATACATGTATCATGAACATAATACAAGTATAAAGTCAAATTTAGCCAATTTTTTATACCTGTGCCCGTGATGCATCTGGTTTTCTCGTCATCCTGTGATCCTGCAAAGACCTTCAGTAGTTCTGTAATTGATGGATGTTTTGTAAGTTACATACAAGAGCTTATAGTTCAGTACAGTATAATACAGTGCAGTCTGGCACAGTACAGTACAGTGCAGTACAGGGCAGTATACGGTGCAGTAGTGTATGGTACGGTGCTGTACGGTGCAATCAAGTACAGTATAGTATAGTATAGTAAATGTATAGTAAATGGGGTGGTCCGAGCTAGGAGAACAGTTAAATCTCCCATTTTATCTTAGCTCCACATTTTGATACTACTAAATCCTCTAGTCCTGGCTTTGCATTGCACCCAAATTAGCCTCGAATTCAATAGCCTATGACACTGTAACATTTCCTGCTCACCAAATCCGCATGCACAACCTTTTCTTTTTTTTCATCACAATTTTACTTCAAGGGGAAGTCGGAAGACAGCCAGTTTGGCTATGACTTCTCCTGGCAGTATGCAGACAGGCCATTTAAATGTTTCGTACATGCCATGCATTTTTCTATTCGTATGTTTATATTTATTGTCTTTTTCTTTTTTCTTCAATTATTGTAATGTATACTGCTGAATAAAGTCATCATCATCATCATCATCATCATCATCATCATCATCATCATCATCATCATTATCATCATCATTCATCATCATCATCATCATCAGTTTAGCCAATTTATTATACCTCTGCCCCCACTTTAGTCTGGGTTTTAATTCCACTTTCAAGCCAGTGCCACATCATGTCAGACAATTTTATGGGTGGAGGAAGCCAGAGTACTTGGAATGAATCACCGAGCAGCATCGAGCAACTTCCCGACTCCCAAACATACCAACTCTGCACTAGCAGAGTTAGCAGCGATTGAAGACAAGTGCGCCAGTGACATGCAGTACACCTTAATACACAGGGTCACCAAGCTCCCACATGGGCAAGCAGGAGCGAGATTAAGTGTCTTGCCCAAAGACACAACACAGTTACCCTGGTCAGATTCAAACCATGGACCTTTCAGTTTGAAGGTCAATGCTTTAACCACTAAGACACCATGCTCATTCCCAATTTAGTAGATTTCCACTCAAGGTAATGGTTAGCAAGTCCTATTTTACCAGTTCAAAAGAACTTGTTTACCTCAATAAACAAGCAATGTTCTGCTTTGGGTGGATTCATATTCTGAGAAACAGCTTAACCCTCTGTACATTTATACCATAGTAAAAGATGTTTCTAGTCGCAATTTTTTCCCATTATACAGCTAGGAATTTAACTGTTTGAGGGCTAGATTATTTTTGATCAACCGAATTTGTTATTCAAAAGTTGTTTCATTACAAATTATTGGAGAGTACCTATGAATACCCTCCAATAATTTGTAAAAAACAAATTTATATAAATAAAAATATTATTTGCGTTTAACTGAATATGAAACATGAACAAAGAAAGTTTTGGCTTTTGCTTTGGTACTCTCACTTTTTTGAAGGCCCTGATAGTGGCCTTTAGCACTCAACCAGTTAAATTCAATCCTGTTTGACTGAGGTCAATGAGCTCTGCCAAAACAAGAGTGAACTGGTTAAATTCCTAGTTGCATTATGGGAAAACTTTACTTAACAAATCAGCTGTATCTGCCTCATAATATGTAAATTCAGCAGTTGAAAAAAAAAAATTCAAACAATTTCAACAATAAACCATATCATGTTACCACTCATTGAAATGCGCTTGTCAAGCTCATTCTAATGAGGGGGTCACATGATATGGCTTTGTTGAAATGTTTTGAAAATTTAAAAAAAAATGATATTTATAATAATAAATTTTGATATTGTCTGCCTTGGGTCAAGGGTAAAAGTTTTTGATATTTTTACATCAGTGTGCAGAGGGTTAAAGAACACAAGCAAAGTTTCAGCTTATGGACCTCTGGCTTCAACCCACAAATCTATTATGAGAAATACTGATTTTGAACAAGGAATTTTTTTATAGTTATCCAATCAGGTTCAACTCTTTGTTCTGTGGAGTCCAAACAAGACTGAATCACTTGAATTTCTAGTTGTTTTATGGGAAAAGTCTATTTTGATATAAATCTTGATTATAGATTTTTAATACTTGCAAGTAGAAACTTCATTAACTCCATGAAATTGCCGGAGAGTGTTTGGACACCTCAGAATCTCTCTCAAACAAGGATAGGAATGTCCTGATCTTTCCTGAACAAGTGTCGATCCTTGGACATCTAGCCTGAGAGATCAACAAACTTAACCATTCAGCCATAACTCTCTTATACTTTATCACATAACTTTTGAGCTTCAATACTTCCAATGCACACATTTTATCAAATATGGCTTGTTTGAGAGATCTCTATGAGCTCTGTATAACAAGATGTAATGGAATAACCATTTACCTAATGAATCAGCCACATCCATCTGCAAAATTTTCAAATTTAGCACTTGAAAAAAATGATAAATTTATAGTAATTCATATATTTTACCAATACTTACCAATGGTCCAGATTTAGCTGGTGCAACCTCAATATTATTACGGGTCAAACACAAATTTTGAACCCCCCAATCCCCAAAATTTGCATACAATTCCAAAAATTAAAAGTCCTATCTGGCCCTCCATACTTTTAGTACTTCCACATGCACGGTACCAAGAAAGAGACCGGAATTTGCGCTAACATCACTCTTCCTAGTTGTGCCTACTGAAGTGATAACTCAGCGGGGAGGTATGAGTGCTCACTCATGGGAGGGCCATACCCGTCTGGGCCATTGGTAAGTATAAAAAATATACAAATTACTATAAATTTATCATATTTTTATACTAAAACCCAATGGCCCAGGCTTAGCTGAATCGTAAAAAGGCAGAGGGCCTAGGACATAAAAAAATAGCAGACCAAAATACAGCTCCTTAGCCTACATTAGAACTCCCAAGGTGAAAAGGAGATTAAAATTTTAAGGAATTACCTATATGTCTCACTATACCACAATATAGAATACATACCACCGAAATAAGGAGCAATATCCAAGTAATTCTCTATTACTTAGCATACATGATTACGCTAAATGGGTTTAACAAGCCCCCAATTTCAAGGCTAAAATTAGGAAAGGCGTGTCTGAGATTGAGAGACTAACACCCACAAACACAAGCCATATAAAATGTAACAAGCTGTACATAAGATCAGAATAATCTACAGATGATAACAGCTTCACTCATAGTTACACACTTATTATAAGGCCAGGAGAGGTAAAGAAAAAATCACAGCCTTCCCCCCGCCCCCCCTTTTTTTTTTGAAAGAATAATCTTCAAAACAAAGTGGTCTGGAATCAGTTAAAAAGCGGTACCGAATAATATAATATATAATAATAATAATATATATATATTCGCCTAAAAGGCACCCGGCTATTAATTAATATTAATTTATTGGTGCTTATCGCCACATCAGCAGCTAAGGCAAAATCGTGGCAATCTCGGTTATTAAAATTGCAAGCTTCTAAACATGTGCCGCATCCGGAATATGTAGATAGGTCAAAAAACGGTGATATTAATAAATACAACCTGAAACTTGTCTAAATGAATCCCAATGGAAAGTTATCTGATAGTACTTGTACGTTTCTGAGCCAACCAACAGACGGCCACATTCAGGTGTACAATTAATTCCAATAATGAACCTCCAAATTGTAACCGTTAAATTATATGAAAATAGGAATATGCCTTGTGTACCACTTCCGGCTGAAGTCTGGATTCAGAACATGTAACGCGATACGATTAACGAACCGTCCCCAAATAATTCATTGTTTCCTAGGTCCGTTAAACCCAATGACTGTTCGGAGAAAGAATATACCACTCCGAATAATTAAGCCAAAAATAGAGAACATATGCATAGATGGCCTGTTGGAAACTCCATAACTGATCCAACTAGGCCCAAAATTCTCATAAGCTCTATACTAACGCAGAGCCAGAATTTAAGAGAATCTATTCAGTAATACGTCTGCCTAATAATATATACATATTATGCATGCAATCAACAGACTCCTGCCTGTACCCTCATCTGAATACAGCCTGTATCAAAGGCGTGACCGAGCGATACAAAAACTAACCAGGAAACTGAAGGAATAAAATGACGTAAATGCGATTAACATGAGGAATAGACTCCTACGTCGTAAGAAAAGCAGACAACTCTGAGCAAAACTTCTCAGAGTGGACTAATTGCCACATTTGAAGAGTGTCCCCCAGATAACCGACATGCCTGCCACACAGGAACACGAAGGCTAGCAATATCAACCGAATGTATTCATTTAAGAATTTGGAATCCCAAAAACAGTTACTATTCAGGAATCAGATGCTCATATACAACTTATGAATGACCAACCACAGGAAGCTAACCAACTAAAGAGTGGATGCACCCCTGATGTTGCCGTTAGATCACAACCCACCTGCCAATCGAAGAGCAAGGAAAGACATGCATATAACTGAATGCATATGAGGCCTACAGGAAGAGCACTACATCCTGCCCTGTAATCACCTCTTAAACATATTGGCGGTGAGGGTGGAGGGGGGGGGGGGGGTTGTGGGGCAAATAAATCATATCGAACCCCCTCACCCGCATTACTTGAATCTCTAGATAAGTAAGACTGGCACAGTAATATTAAAGCTTGGAACAGTGACAAATTCCTTTTTCTTTATATGAAAAAGAAACTTCACGCTACATTCCCAAAGCTATACTGCTGCTGCTATTCTCAATAAAGAATAATACAGCTAAAAAGCTTATAGTTAGTCAAAGCAAGCATAATGACACTAACCTGACGCGATTTGTAATGCTTTAGTGTTAGTTATCTAGAATAGTATAGAAATCATAGGCCTCCCTCATGTCTGACCAACTCCATATTGCCACTAAGGACAGAGGGGGACGTGATGAACATGGCACTATTGCAAGAAATATACCTGCTGAAACAGCATCAACATATCCCTTGAAATTAAGATAGAATGCCATGGAGTCAAATAATACACCATATAGACATAATATCCAATCCACCGAGTGGAAATATAATCCACAACAATAGATTTGATAAAAATGAAGCGGGAGACGAAAACTATGTTCCGGCACCCGATCATAAAAACCTAGATGAACTCCTTGCACCTCGTTCCGAATATAGCAGGAAATATATTCCTGAAAAGGAGTTAACTATTCGAAAGAATGCTCATTAATCACACTAGGCTAATATGGCGTCATCAATAGGGCTAAAAGTCTTAGACAACTAACACAAAAACAAAACCACTAAGGAGAGAACAACTCTTCTCTTGTAACCCTACCTTGTCTCAGCCTGGCTGAAGCAGCTAAAGGTCTTCCTATTCGTGAAGACAATTAAATGGCTGTTAACTGCAGCCCAAGAAGCTCACTAAAGGAGACTTACAACACCAGCCGCTAATGATAGGGAAAAAACACCGCACATAATTTTAGCTAGGCTACTATAGTGTCAACAATAAGACTAAAGTCTGTGACACTAAGGAAAACACCGAGAAGGAAAATATGAACTCTTTCCTGTAGTGGTTCTGTCCCCAAAAGTCAGCAGTCTCAGCCTAGCTAATGAAGCTTAGAAGACTTCATCTCTGTGAAGACAGATATTTTGGTGTAATTTTTGTGACTTCAGAAAGCTCACTAGACAGAGACTTACAACGTTAGTCAATCAAGTTAAGGGAAAAAGGGCCACACTTGATTCTTATAAGGCATCAACAAAAGGACTAAAAGCCCCAGGCGCCAAAGAATACAACACCGAGAAGGAAACAACATACTCTTTCCTTTTAACAGCCCTAATTCCAAAGAGACGGCAGTCTCAGATTAGCTGGCGCAGCTAATAAGTCTTCATCCCGTGAAGACAGATACCTCAGTGAAACTGCGACTTTGAAAGCTCACTAAACAAAGACTTACAACATTAGTTGCTCAAGGTAAGGAGTAATGACCACTCTTCTAATGGCCGTAATTCCAAAGAGACAGTAGTCTCAGCTTAGCTATTTATTAGTCTTCATCTTCATGAAGACAAATATCTGTGTCACATGTGGCCTTGGAAAGCTCACTAAATGGAGACTTACAACGTTACTAGCAATGTGTAAGTAAAAGACCGCTGTAAGGCCACTATGATGTTAGCCGCTAATGATATATAAACACAGATTGCTCTTAATTCACAAAAGCCAAACTTAGGCAACAACAATAAGACTAACTGCCTGTGATGCCTAGGAATATAACACTGAGAAGGAAAACATAATCTTTCCTTCTAATGGCCTTATTCCAAAAAGCTAGCAGTCTCAACGTAGCTAACACAGCCTAGAAGTCAAAAATCAGTGAAGACAGATATCTGAGTGTTACCCTGCGGCCTTAGACAGCTCACTAAATGGAGACTTATGACGTTAACCTCTAATTTATAAAAAAAGACCGCTCTAACAGTACATAAGGCTACTATGGCCTCCACAATAGCACTAAATGCCTCTGACACCTAGAAATACAACACCGAGAAGGAAAAGACGTACTTATTCCTTCCAACGGCTCTATTCCAAACAAGACAGCTGTCTCAGCCTATCTATGAGCTATCGATCTTCTACTCAAAAGGAATAGATCATTGCCATTCTTACACTATTGCTAAGCCAAGGGAGGCGTCATTAATTGGACCAAAAGCCTTCAACACCTGAGCCGAAAGATCTTGGAAGGAAAGATCTTCAACCTTCCTTCGCCCGGTACCTTAAGCCGTTTTTTGCCTAGCAAACAGAAACTTTTGTTCAGATGGAACAAGATTCTAAGAGCTTATGAATAAAAGTTCATAGTCTTAATGTGCCATTCCATGAGGGATGGAGAATCAACCTCCATAGCCCTCTCACCATCTGACTGTTCCATCTAAAACATGGTCAACAGGGATGACCGCTTCACCAGTCGAGCTAGCTGCATGCAGAGGATTAAGTGAAGTAACTAGAGACCTCAATCCTGTGCAAAATATCATGAGCACCTTGGCAGCTAGCTGTGTTTACTCATCAGAGCAGGGCTCATCAGTGTGCGATGACGGCAGCACGTAACGGACAGGTGTCAAGGTACCATCACCATATTCTTGTTCCTCTGAAAAAGAGACTGAAAGACTAGTATTAGCCAGCGGTGAAAGCTCCCACATTGGAACCAACGTTCGCATCCCATAGTACAAGTATTGAAGGAGTGCAGTGACTATTGGCCAACAACAAGCCTTAAATCCCAAGGCTTCCTGGACTTACACTAAGAACCAATTATTAAATAGATATAATAATAATGAAGCCAAAAACATAAGTCTGCTGCACTCCCTATAATAATACAGAATAAACAATAAACATCGCAAGGATACATAACACAGACATTAGCAAAGATTTTTGAAATAAATTAAAAAAATTTTTCCAAAAATGTTGAATGAAGCCTAAGTGCCCCAAGGGAACCTCATGAGCCCAAGGGCATCCCGATGGAGCCTAAGTGTGGACAAGCACTAACTAATTAAAGCTAAACTACCGGAATAAGATATAATATGTATCCTAATACAAATGAAAGTGTCAATGACACTGTAGCTTAACTTGTCTGTGTGTTGTATTTGAGGAAAAGGATTATATTCAATGTTTATGAAAGGATTATGAAATAAGACAAGAATTGTGATAATGCGAAGATATTAATTTCTGTTCCCTGTAAGCTATGTTTTCAATAAAAATAATTTGAGGTGTAGATTGTACTAAAGAATTGAGGGGTGGGTTAATGTGGCCCTCACAGTTAATGTATGTCAACCAAAGTTACCAAGATACAGTGAGATTATTCCAAAATGAGTCATCCTACTAAGTTACAATGAAATCCCTTCATAAATACACACAACCTGAAGTTTTTCGGGTTTTGGGCTCAGGCAGCCATCATGGTTGAATGATCATAACCAAAAGGGGATGTTCTCAACTGGGCATTATCTGGAGTGATCCTATCAAGTTACAATGAAATCCTTTCATAAATATGACCTGTAGACTGTGCTAAAGGTTTACGGGCTTCGAGCCCCTGTAGCCGTCACAGTTGACCAATCACGACCAAAAGGGGACATTATCTTCTACAATTTATATGGAGTCAACCTACCAAGTTACAATGAAATCCCTCCATAAATATGACCTATAGACTATGCTAAAGTTTTTCGGGTTTTGGGCTTGGGCAGCCATAATGGCTGAATGATCGCGACCAAAAGGGAACGTTCTCATCTAGACATTATTTGGAGAAATTCCCTCATATTGCACTAAGTTAAATTTCAGGTTCCCATATGAAGCCCAAATATTAACCCAGGCACTCAAATTGAACAAACTTGAATCTGACTCCCTTAGAGATGTTGTTTTCCAATTTGAAAGCATTCCGTCTGGTGGATCAGAAGAAGACGATTTTTAAAGCAATTTCCTCATATTGCACTAAGTTAAAATTGGGGCTACCATAGCGAGCCCAAATATATACCTAGGGATCAGATTTGAACAAACTTAAATCTGACCCTCCCTAGAGACGTTGCATACCAAATATGAAAGCATTCTGACTGGTGGATCTGAAGAAGATTTTTAAATATTATCCCCATACTGAACTAAGTTACAGTGAAATTATTCCAAAATGAGTCATCCTATCAAGTTACAATGAAACCCTTTCATAAATACACACAACCTGTAGTCTGTGCAAAAGTTTTTCGGGTTTTGGGCTCGGACAGCCATCATGGTTGAATGATCATAACCAAAAGGGGATGTTCTCAACTGGGCATTATCTGGAGTGATCCTACCAAGTTACAATGAAATCTTTTCATAAATATGATCTGTGGACTGTGCTAAAGGTTTACAGGCTTCGGGCCAGTGTAGCCGTCAGAGTTGACCAATCACGACCAAAAGGGGACGTTATCATCTACAATTTTGGCTTCCTTACGAAGCCCAAATATTAACCTAGGGACTTGGTTTGAACAATCTTGAATCTGACCCTCATAACAATGACACCAAACATTCTAAGATTCTGACTGGTGGTTCTGAAGAAGAAGATTTTTAAAGCATATTCCCCAAATTATCCTAACCTCCCCCCCCTTCCCTATGAATGCTGTATACCGAATATCAAAAGATTCTGATGATTGGTTCTGGAGAAAATATTTTTTTTAATTTTTGCAAATATGCTGACTCAGCATTTTTTAGATACCCTCTACAGAACACCCTAACATAACCGATGGCAATTTTTTTTACCATTCAATCCTACTGGTCCTAAGGATGCTTCATACCAAATAACAGCTCTCTGTTCTGTGAGGTTTGGGAAATATGAGCATTTGAAAATATTTCTATTTTCAGCTCCTGGGGTTCCCATGGGGATGCAAGATTCTTTTTTTCTGCACAAGTCAAGTACTTATGACCCAATAATACCACATATCAAATTGGTTCAAATTGGACCATCGTTTCAGAAAGTTAAAAAATTTATAGTAATTTATATATTTTTTATACTTACCAATGACCCAGACTTAGCTGGTGCTAACTCTTAAAATTCTAGGGCCAAACACAAATTTTGCCCCCAATCCCCCAAATTTGCATTAAAATCCAAAAATTCAATGTCCTATGTGGTCCTCCCTTCTATTATGCACAGCGCATACGCAGTGTCAAGTAAGTACCGAAATTGGCACCATTCCTCATTCTTACAACCAGTGCCTGGTAAGTGTTATGTAATCAGCAGGGAGGTATGAGTTCCCAACTCATGGGAGGGCCATCCCCGTCTGGGTCATTGGTAAGTATAAAAAATATATAAATTACTATAAATTTTTTAACATTTTTATACTGTACCAATGATGCAGACTTAGCTGAATAGAAAAAAAGGCTGGAGGGCCTAGGACATAAAGGAAAATCCAATAAACTCAATTACATGTAACCAGAATTATCCCCTCAAGGAGAAAAGGAGAACAGGCTTTACATGTATCTTTCTTATTTATGTCAAAAAAGAAAGACACAATACCATTCTGTAATTGAGCACAATAACATCAATGATCTCTATTAACATCCAGTATAACCCATTATACTAACTTTTTAAAGAAAAGCCAATAAATAAAGATAGTCCAGAGAATGAGACTCTTTATACTCATTTAAAAGTGTCTGAGGATTGTATATTAATGCTCCTTTGACACGTGACATATACAAATGCTTCACACAAAGCTACACTTTAAAAAATATTACATAAATGAGATAAACATTAGCTTTACACTTTAAAAACCATCCCGGCACTGACTCGGAATTACTGACTCCAGAGGAGGTATTCCCTTGCTTTTCACTATAAAGCAGGTGATATAAGGGAACACCATCTCCCCCCCCCCCCCTTTTCCCTTGCCCTGGGTCAAATACCCCAGAGCGAAGAGAGCAGCAGGACAGAGTCACTGCCAGAACAGAAAGCCTGCATAACTATAGTTGCAGCTGTTTAGTGGATGACATTCAGAGCAACAGATAACGGACCTAAACAACGCAGCTTTCAGAAATGGACTCAATATTTCTAAGATAAAAATTCGTGAATGTGGAAGGCTGAGACCAATATGCAGCCTTCATCAAATCGGTAATAGCAACACTATTAGCATAAGCCCAAGATGTAGACAGCGCTCTTACTTCATGCGTCGAAATCTTAAGCACAGACTGCTGCGCTGAAGATAATTTTTCATAAGCAGTACGGATAGTTAATTGAATCCACCTTGCAATGGAATGGACCGTAATGTCCCTTCTATTAGGCAGCAGAGACAGAAAGAAACGTTTACGTCCCTTTCTGATAAACTCAGATCTACGTTTGTAAATACGTATAGCCCTAACTGGACAGAGCACAGGCCTATGACCATCTGAAGACGGAAGAGCCTTAATTACAATAGGTTCAGGACACTTATTAGGAGCCTGATTCTTAGCCAGAATCCAACATTAGTAGACAAAGTTATAGTATTACCAACACTACGATAGTGAGAATCATCAACAGATAGTGCATGAAGCTCACTAACTCTTCTAGCAGAAGAGAAGACTAAGAGAAAAGCTGTCTTATAAGATAAGTATTTGAAGACCACCATATCAAGAGGCTCAAATGGTGCTTCTTTTAGCTTTAGAAGAACCCAAGCTAAATTCCACTTAGGAATTAATTTAAGGGTTCTAGGTCTATTTATCGAAAAGTTTTTCACTAACTTAGATAAAGAGACATTAGATCCAATTTGTAAGTATCATGATGTGCATAGGTATCTGATAGCATAGACCTATAACTCTTAATAGTAAATGGCTGCAGTTTGATCTCGTCAAACAAGCAGATCAGAAAATATGCAATGTCTGGAATGGAGGGATCATAAATATCAAAAGAATGATCCCTACACCACCGTGAGAAAACCTTCCACTTAGCAGCATAATTTAGCGAAGAGGAGGTCCTCCTGCAGTTAGAAATTGCGTCCATTGCTTGTCCTGTAAAATGCTTGCCTTGCAAGAAGGACCGCACAACGGAAATACGTGAAGGTTGAGACCTTGCGGGTTGTGATGCAGTGTGCGCTATTTCCCCTGTGAAAGAAGAACCTCCGTGGAGGAAGCTTCCGCGGCATGTCCCACAATAGACACCTGAGTAGATTTATCCATGGTCTCTGGGGAGACAGAGATGCTACCAACAGAATCTTGCAGTGAGGTTGCTTTATTTTTTAGCAATATCTGCTGAATCAACAGCGCTGGAGGATATGCGTATCCTATCATTCCGTCCCAAAAGATTGAGAGGGCGTCTACTGAAAACGCTTGAGGATCTGGGCATGGTGACACATACATCTGCAAATGATTGCTGAGATGCGACGCAAATAAGTCTATCATAGGACGCTTCCATTGGAAGCAAATCTGATTGAATACTCATTTGTTGAGAGTCCATTCTGACGGCAACATATGACCTTTCCGAGAAAGGGAGTCTGCTAGAACGTTCAGACGACCCGGAATATGACAGACCGATAGGAGAACTTGATGCTCTAGGACAAACAGAAGGATTCTTTCCGTTAAGTTAAACAACGGAATGGAATAAGTGCCTCCCTGGTTCCGAATATACGCAACTACTGTCAAATTGTCGGACAGAATTTGAACATGTGAATTCTGAATAATGTCCATCCAACGACGTAGCGCAAGCCAAACTGACATCATCTCTTTGATATTTATGTGCTTGTTTAGGAACTGCGGATCCCAAAGACCCTGGCACCTCGAATCTGTTGGGCTCAATGTTGTGCCCCAACCTGTTTGGCTGGCATCCATCATAATCATAAAACTCGGATCCGGCGATTGCAGTGGAACACCCTGAGTTAACCAGTGAATATCTGCCCAAGTCTGAATCTCTTGTTTCACTTGATTCAACAAGACGATGTTCGTTTCGAGCGAATGAATCTTCACACTCCAATTCTGAGTCAAAAATATTTGGAGTGGCCGAGTGCATAGCCACCCCATTGGAATAAGATCCGCGGCGGCTCAGCACAAACTTATCAGTCGCATGAATTCTCTTGCTGTTACTGCATCTGAGTGAAGACAAAAGCGAGCGTAACAACTGATTAATTTCGCTCTGGTTAACGGCAGATGAATGAGATTGTTGTGCGTCTCAAAGCTCATTCCCAAGTGGGTAAATGACTTGAACGGCACCAGATCCGACTTCTTTTCGTTTACTATGAAACCGAGACGTCGGAGCAGCTGAAGCAGACTCTGAACATCGTTCTGAAGCGTTAACTTGTTGCCGTACCTCTGAAGAATGTCGTCCAGGTAGGCCGACATTACGGCAGACTAATGAGCTCGGGAATGAGTCATTACCGAGTTCATTATTCGAGTGAAAGCCCAGGGTGCTAGATTCAGACCGAAGCACATTGCTCGGAACTGATAAATGACTCCTAGGACAGCGAAGCAAAAGATATTTTCTGAACGCCGGATGTGCCATTACTTGAAAGTATGCATCTTTGAGATCTATGTTCGCAGCATAGTCGTTCACCCGAATGCTCGCTCTAACCGATTGGATAGTCTCCATATAAAATTTTGGAGCCACGATCAGCTTGTTTATCCAGCTCAGATTTATGACTGGACGAAATGAGCCATCTGGTTTTGGAACCAAGAACAGATGACTGTAGAAACCTGGAGATTCCTGGTTTTCTACGACCTCTATCGCATTCTTCTCCAGAAGAGACTGGACTTCTGATAGAAGTGAATCTCTCTTCTGAGGATTTGACGGAAGCTGAGTCCAACGTGGACTTCGAGTTAACAGGAGTTTTCCTTTGAAGGACAGTTTCAGACCTTCGGAAATCACTCCCTGAACCCATGGGTTGTCCGTAATTGACAACCAATTGGTTAAAAATCCCGATAGCCTTCCGCCCACTGGAACACGATAGAGGTTTACACCATCACCTCCTGGATCTGCGAGGTTTGCGGGAGGAGAAACCATGTCTTCCACGACCTGCACCTTGCCCCGTCGACCTAGGGGCATCTGACCGGTTGTCTCGGCCAGTATTACGACCCCTACCTGAGTCGCTACCCTGACGGTCTCTGGAGTAAGACCTAGAGGTTTTCTTAGAAATTAGGAACTTCCCTTGGACGTACTCGCCCCAGAAGTGCCTGCCTTACTCTTCTCTGCTGAATCCGACTTTTTAGAAGTGGATTTAAAAAGCAGAGAGTCCGAAGGTTTCTTAGTAATCTGATCGTAGATTATGGAAAGCTTACTGTCGAAGAGAAGCTCTCCGGAGACTGGAGCGACTCGAAGAGAGTTTTTCACCTTATGATCCACTCTAGTGGATGCAGCCAGGGCAGCATCACGTCCAACTAACTCCAGATTTGCTACTGAAAGGGCAGAGTTATACGTAGAGTATGCCAAGGCCCTCAAAAGAACTCTTAAGGAAGTGTGTACATCCTGGAATTCTTTTCCTTTGAGACGTAATGATAAAGCTCTGGTATGGTGATATGATAATGCGTCTAAACTGATTCTGTTAGATGAGATTTTTGTTTCCAGTGTACTGGATTGGATCGATATAGATGACGGCAAAGACAATTCTAGGTCGTCAGCCTGGTCCTTCAGATGCAGAGGAACTCTCGGTACGCCCTGTCCTGCCACTTCAAATTTATTTCTGGAATTGATGAAAGGCAGCTGTAGAGCATTAGGAGATAAGAAACCAGACTTGCCCGTCTTAGAGGCTAGTTTGAATATAGCATCATTTAGAAGTTCAAATGTCCGTGCGACATTTCTGGACTGGGGCGGAAACTCAGGTGCCATGTCCCTATTCCGGCTGAAAAAATCTGTATCCAGTGACGTTATCAGTCTCTTATCCAGTAATGCAGCATTTTGGTCCGGAGGAACAACTTCTGGAAGGTATTGTCGGATGAAATCTACGGCTACCTTATGTTGTTTGGAAAGGGAAAATTCCAGTTCCGCTGAATCCCTTTTGCCATCCGGCTGGACCACTTGGTAATCTCGGTTGTCCCTTTCTGACTCTGCAGGGGAGCGAACCGACCCAGCTTCCTCAGACAATTCCTGATCCGAAAAAGTTTCTGACGGCTGCTGGGATGCTGCGATGAGTTGAGCTGTCTGCGATAGCCAAGTCTGTCACGGAGGCCTGTGGAGCTGCGGTCTTACGTGATTTAGCTGCTGGAAGCTCCTGGGACATTGAATCCTGCATACTTCTTTCATGCGAACGCCCAACTGTAAAGGCCTCGTGTTCCTGGCTACCGGATGGCGTGACCTGGACGACGTGGAATCCCTGGTTGGTGAAGCGGGCTGGATATCTGCGGTCACGTAGCCAAGGTGCAGTAGTGTGTGCTGCCGTGAGGATGAGGAAGCCAATAGACTAGTCGCGCTGGACTGTCTATGCGACGGAGTGTCCCAAGCAGGAGGAGTGGACGTATGCTCCAACTGATGAACGTTATGTACAACAACAACTGGGGCCAGATGTTGTTGTAAGAGAGAGGGGCCTCTCTCGCTCGCGGTGCGGGTAGACCTGGATGAGCTACCTACCGGACTGACTGGCTTCCTCCGTACTATCCTCCGATCCGTCGTCGCTGGGTGTGCACGATCAATGTTTATAGTGCTCGCAACACCCGATCTCCTTTCCTGGACCGCAACAGACGAACCCGGTGACACAACTTTTTCGTGAATGATTGTTTCACCGGGCGAGGTAGCAGGCGACAATGTCGTTGATCCTACTTGGGACCTCTTAGGCATTTGTCGAATTTCACTGAGCACTTTGGCCGCTAGCTCTTTATTTGACTGCGATGACGGAGGCACACTTCTTGAAGACATCACGGAAACATCACCCTGTTCTTGTTCCTCTGAAAAAGAGACTGAAAAACTAGAATGACCTTGCGGCAAGAGGATCAGCATGGACCTCTCACCGCTAACAATATACCGTGACACACATCTCCAACATTTGTCATCCCAATTGGCACAAACTGAGCAAGAATTAGTGTGAGTACAGTGACTACATGAAACACAATTAACATGAGAATCAGAGGAAGACTTCCTCGATTTACAATTTGAACAATATTCTTTCATCTTGAAAAAATATAAACAGTCATAGTACTCGCACTAGCCCTTGAAAACAAAGATACATGATAATAATATAATCCATTACAACATTTCGAAAAAATAATTCAAAAGAAAAAATTTTTCGAAAAATTTTCAAGTGAGCCCAACTTCCCAATGGGAATGATGAGCCCAAATGGATCCCAAAAAAGCCTAAGTGTGGACAAAAATTTTAAAACATATTTAAAAATTAATGTTACACTTACGGATAAAATTAATGTATCTGGCTATGAGCAGAACTAAACAAAAGACAAGGAATCACTATCAGAAGTAACCATTGTCAACGTAAACAAAAGTGTATAAAAACCGGAAACAAGACTCCAGGCACTGAAAACATGGCCCAAAATCAGTTACCAATTTAAACACTATCCGATGTAAAACATAGGCTTCAGAGAAGAAACTGCAGTACATCGGATGGTAGATGCATGACCAAAACGCCTAACCACCCTAGGTTGAGGACGTAACCATGGGGAAAAACAGAATAATCATTCTGTTACCAAGCCAAAACTCCCAAGAAATTTTAGTAAAAAATTACAAAAATTATGCCAAAAGCATGGGAGAATAGCAAGGGGGGGGGGGGGGGGGGGGGGATCAAGGAAAGGGAAAGAGGAAACAGTGAACAAACAATGGAAATTTCATAGCAAGAGGTGAGGACGTAACCATAGGGAAAAACAAAATAAACATTCTGTTACTATGCTAAAAACTCCCAAGAAATTTCAGTAAAAAATTTGCAAAAATTATGCCAAAAGCATGGGAGATTAGCTAGGGGGTATCAAGGAAAGGGAGAGAGGTAACACTGAACAAACAGTGGATATTTCATAGCAACAATGAAAACATCAGGTCCATGCCCCGAAATTAGGGAACATGAAATAATTTCGTAAAAAAATTATAAGTTACAGCCCTGAACACATCCGTCCACTGTTTCTTCCTCTCATCCTTTTATTTCATCCTTAGATCCACCATTTCTTTCATGATTATGTGTCTGGCATCATTTTAACTGAGATTTACAAGCACAAATATCAGTGAGATGTTACTTATTTTAGGGCCAAACAAAGAATGAGGATTGGCGCCAATTTCGGTACTTCCTTGACACTGCGCATGTGCAGTGGATAAAAGTATGGAGGACCACATAGGACATTGAATTTTTGGATTTTGATGCAAATTTGGGGGATTGGGGGCAAAATTTGTGTTTGGCCCTATAATTTTAAGAGTTAGCACCAGCTAAGTCTGGGTCATTGGTACAGTATAAAAATATAGAAATTTGGGGCGAGTCCAAAAATCTTACCCCTACCATTACAAAGCCAAATATTGCTTCACGAACATTGTTTGAACAAACTTGATTCTACACCTCAAAAGGAAGTTCCATAACAAATATCAAGTCATTGTACCCAATGGTTCATGAGAAGAAGATTTTAAAAATATTTTGGATCATTTTCTCCCACCCTCTCCCTATGGGGCTGGGCATGTTGAGTTGAACAAAACTGCAATACCCCTTTGGGACCATCACTCACACAAACTTTCACTAGACTTGGCCCAGTGGTTTTGGAGGAGAAGACCAAAACATGGTGTTGACTGACGACGGACGGAGAGCGATGAGATTAGCTCAGCTTGACTTTGTCAAGATGAGCTAAAAAAGCCCAAAAGAGCTTGGGAGTATAACAGGAGGGTTCAGGAGAGGGAAGGGAAGTAATACTAACAAAACAACAGTGGAGTCATATTATAATGACGACGTTCAGAAGCATATCCTGAAATTGGGGAACATGAATAATTTTACACAAAAATTATAAAGTTGCAGCCTTGAACATCCGAAACCACCATTATTCACTTCCAGCATCCTGCTACACTGTTGATTCCATGAAAACCATTATTGATTTGTGACTAGCATCTTCAAAAATGAGATTTTAAAGCACAGATGTCAGTTCAGTTGTTACTGACTTTGGGCCAAACAGAAGAATAATGTTTGCGATAATTCCGGTCTCTTCCTGGGTACGGCACATGCGCAAGTACTAAAAGTATGGAGGGCCAGATAGGACTTTTAATTTTCGGTACTGTATGCAAATTTGGGGGATTGGGGGGTTCAAAATTTGTGTTTGGTCCTTAATAATATTGAGGTTGCGCCAGCTAAGTCTGGGCCATTGGGTTTTAGTATAAAAATACATATTTTTCAAAAAGTTTCAACAAACCATATCATGTGACCCCTCATTGGAACAAGCTGATTCCAATGAGGGGGCACATGATATGGTTTTGTTGAAATTTTTTTAAATATTTTGAAAAAACAATAATTAAAATAATAAATTTTGATATCCTGTTCGTTGGGTAAAGGGTTAAATACTCAACTGATCACTAGAAGAGAGCAAATTTAGCAAATTTAATTCAATTAAATATTCAGGGATTGCAGTGGCTCAGTGGTAGACTGTTGGACTTCTACGCTAGAGGTCCTGAGTTCGATCTCCGTCCAGGTCGACCCACGTTGTGTCCTTGGGCAAGGCATTTTATCCCGGTTGCCTACATGGGGACACAATGACACCGTGTACTAAGGCGTACTGCACATCGATGGTGCACAGTTCCTCAACCACTGTAACCCTGCTTGAGTGGAGCTTGAGCAGAGTTAGAATGTTGAGGAGCTGACGTTGCTCTTCGAAGCTTGGTGGTTCTCTCCGGGTAAACACCAATAAATAAATAAATAAATTAAATATTCCTGTTCAAAGAGGGGTTACCCTGTACTCACTTGTTCTGATGAACTTTCTTTCTCGCTGTCTGGTTCAGATTCCTTTTCTTCCTCAATAGTACTTGGAATTTCATTACATGGTGTCATCACAGGAGTTGAAGGTTTTGTAAACTCTTCAACGAGCACACCTTTCCTGTATTTAGCTACAAATTCACCTGGTGGAGAACTAAGTTCAACAGTGTCTTCCTGTTGTTTACTGGTACTTGCAACAGCTGGAGACTGCTCATTTTCTTTTTCAGGACTGTTTGGTTCTTCAGGTATGACAGCATTCTTAGGGCTTGTTGGAGGAGTTTCCCCTTCTTCTATCTGCTCTAAATCCATTGTTGAGACTCTGCTAGCATCTAGAATTTATAAAAAAAAGTTAACATTATCTGTTTAGTACAACAATTTTGAATGGCTGACCTTACCATTTAACCCTTTACCCAATATAACAGCCAAATCCGGCCAACGTTATTCACAAAAATCACCATCCAATTTTCATTATTTTTTTTTACTTTTTGTCTCAAAAACATAGTTTATGACCCCTCACTGGAATGAGCTCATTCCAATGAGGGGTCATAAGCTGTTTTTGATGCAAAAAGTTAAAAAAATTAGTTATTCAAGAATTTTATTTGCAAGTGTCGTCTGCCTTCCGTGTGAGGTAAAGGGTTAAAAAAAAATCCAACTATTTTTCATGCAAAACATAGTTCTGACACTTTACATCATTACAACATTTAACCCTTTACCCAACGCAGACGATATCAAAATTTATTATGTTAAAAATCATTTTTTTAAATTTTTCAAAAAATTTCAACCAAACCATATCATGTGACTCCTCGTTGGAATGAGCTCGACGAGCTCGTTCCAACAAGGGGTCACATGATATGGTTTTGTTGATCGTTTTTGAAAAATAATATTTTTTCAACTGCTGAATTTGCATTTTACGTGGGCGGATGCGGCGATTCGTTGGGTAAAGGGTTAAAGCAGAGCCTGTCAATCAAATGTTTGCACCCTGTGCAGGTATCTAAAGTTTGACTAGGAAACAACTGTTCACAAAAGGCATTGTTTCATGCTGATGTCTGACAACTGTTTCCAGTTTTCTGTTTTCAATGAACAGAAACACGTGGACAAATCATTCTGTTCACAAAAATATGGCTTCTAATTGTAATTCAGTAGTGATAACAGCAAACAAACTATTTATATGTTTCTTGGTTTTATTTAAAAAAATAACTGTTCTCTCCTTTTTAACCATCTTTCTCCATTTCAAACTTCTTTGGGTGCAAACTGAACAGTTCTAACATTTCAACCCGAACAATGTCAAATATCAAATATATATTGCCAAATCAACAATTTACTCCAACATCTTCAGTTTTGTCTGTGTGCACTAACCCGGCTCCTTTGCAAGACAAAGGAATGCAAGATTAATCAGTCCTGACAATTTTTTTCAATTACTACACTAGCAGGTGGAAAACAAAACAGTACAACGATATTTTTATCCATTTTGAAAACATTTTTAAAAATTGTTATACAACTGATAGTAAAAATGTTCTATTCTCTCAATTTGGAATCATCATTTTGAGAAATGGGCAATATAACATATTTTAATTAAACACTGAGTATTCAATTCATATTACTATCATTTTCTTGTTTGTGGTTTCCAGATAATTATTACAGGACAATATCCAAGAGAAGTAACACATACAGCCCATTTGTTCTCAAATAATATAAATTTCAAATGTTAACACGTTTATGCTCCACCTTGTATTTGAGAAACAGTAGGTCACAACACAAATGCATTTCACTGAGAAATGACACCTTAATTTGATCAATATCTTCAAAGACATCCTTGTCATGGTTGAACCTCATATACATGTCAAAGCTGGAATTAAGTTATAGACTGCTAGTATTGTTTTCCAAAAGAAATATTAAATATAATGGATTAAATACTCAATTGAGTTATAATGGAAAACATACATACAAAAATTTTTCTAAGTGTAACAAGGGCCATAACTCCAGTATGTATGCAAGGACATTATCCGCAATATGTTAGTATCCTTTTCTTTTTCCCATAGAGAGCCCAAATATGGACCCAGGGAATTGATTTCAATAAACATGTGAAACAATCTTCCAAAGATGTTATATGTGAAATTTTAAAGCTTTTGGAGCAGTGGTTTGGGCGAAAACTAGTCTTATAATTTTTTCCCATCACCCACAGCGTTAAAAAATGCTGACTCAGCACTTTTTCAAAGTCCCCAAAAGTACCCCATGATAAAACCGATAGCAATTTTTTTTTACCATTCCATTCTGTTGGTCCTAAGGAAGCTTCACAACAAATAAGAATTCTCAGTGCCGTGTAGTTTTGGAGATATGGGCATTTTAATTTTTTTCTATTTTTAGCTCCTGCGGTCCCCATGGGGCGACAGGAAAAAAAGTTTTGGCATAAATTAAGTACTTATGACCCAATAAGCCCTCATTTCAAATTTGGTCAAAATTTGCCTCTTGGTTTGGAAAATAGAAATTTTGGGAGTGGCAAATATTCGTTCCCCTCCCATTACGACGCCAAGTAAAGTCCCACAAACTTCTCTTGAACAAATCTGAGTCTACACCTCATAAGGAAGCTGCACACCAAATATCAAGTCTCTGCTACAGCTGGTTCATGAGAAGAAGATTTTTCAAGATTTCAGCACACTTTTTGGGTGTGGCCCTACCCACAGGCGAGGCAACTTGATGTGAACAAAATCAAATTGCGATGTCATAACAAACTATTATCTCAAATATCTATTAAATTGGTTCAGCGGTTTGGGAGGAGAAGACGCAAACACCATGTTCACGGACAAGGGACGACGACAGACGACGGACGGTGAGTGATTACTATAGCTCTCCTGACTGAAAGTCAGGTGAGCTAAAAACATCAAAACCTGCACGCAAACATCAAAATAAGCCTAAAATTTGATTCAAAGGGTTAAAATTAAGACAAAATACCCTGGAAAAGAGTTAAATGTTGTAGTGAACCACAATAGCAATATGCAGAAACTAAACAAAAACACTCCGGAAAACTGATATTTTGGTGCTTTTCCATATTTCCAAGGGCCAGAACTCACACAAGAATAATGCAATCAGCAACAAACTTGATCTGTAAGTCATTGTTCTATAGTAGTTTACCAAAAATGAAATCATTCTGTTGAAGCGTTTCCAAAAAACTCCAGAAAAATAAAGTGTGACTGACAGATGGACAGAGTGCAAACCTATGGTCCCCTCCGGCGATGCCGGTAGGGGACTAAAAACTTCAGATTGCTATCTGACACAACCTGGGTGCCTTTGAAGACCACGTTAGGCGTTGTAGAAACGCTCCGATATCGCTCGGTTTGCATCCAACTTATTCAAATGTGATTTTTTTTTTCTGAGGCATGGCCCACAGATCCCAAACCACTCTCCCATGCCCACACCCTGGCTCAGGCCTACGACCGTTGGGAGATGCCGTAAGCATCTCGACCTTGGATCCCCACATCTTACTTAGCACCCCCCCCCCCCCCCAGATTCCTCCCCCCCATCCCCCAGATCGAAATCTTGGCACTACCATTGCTATACATTATATACCTGCTTTGTCATTTTATGTTCAGTTTTAATTTCGATAAAATAAATAATTTTCATTTGTAACTTTTCTATTATGTTTAACATCGCCATAATACAGGGACTCCATTCACTGTCCTGTTCCTCGATCCCTCACTGGACCTCTTGCCTGCTTTCGAAGTACAGAGTATGAACTCTCCCTCATGTTGTTATGTGCAAAATAAAATGGATTTACGGCATCCACGAGTATCACATGGGGAATAAATGGTTGAAGTAAATAACCCTACATAATTTTGATTATTATTTTATTTCATGCATTTAATGTGAGATAAATATGACTGAAATGAAAAAATATATATAAAAAAAACGTTAATGTGTTCCGACACTCACCTAATTTCATGCAGTAAAAGCCCACACTCACTGGCCATTTTTGTTCTTGTGTAGGTCCCACTGGCTATTCTCACAGTCGGGGTGCGACTTATACAAAGGTAATAGTCGCAGGGGAGGTATTTTGGCTGAAAATACTTGGTGTGACTTATATGTGGGCGCGAACAATGCTGACTTACCTCGGAAGTGTGTTTACTCTCCAGAGATTGTTCATTGTGGTTCTATTGGACATGTGTATGTTATATATTATATCTCCGGTTTTCAACCTATTTGAGTATGCCAACCCCGGTGTACATTATATAGCAGGCGATATTAATTACCGGGATCGTCGCTATAGCCTTAGCTTCTGAAGTGGCGATAAGCACCATTTATTAATAATAATTAATACCTGAGTGCCTGTTCGACGAATATTTATATTGTTTTTTGGTACCGCTTTTATTGATTCCAGAGTGTTCCCCTCTTTCTTTTTGAAGATTCCTTCAAAAAGAAAAGGGGAGGGGGGGATTTTTTTTACCTCTCCTCCGGCTTGATAAGTATGTAACTATGAGTGAAGCTGATTTGTTTGTAATTATATCCTACATACAGCTGGAGTTTTATTGTATATGGCATATGTCTGTGGGGGATATTCTCTCATTCTCAAATACGCCATCCTAATTTTTGGTGCTTAGTCCAGGCTAGCCTTAAAAATTGGGAACTCGTTACATCCAATTAGCATAGTCTTCATGCTATGTTTACAGAATTACTTGAACCAGACTCCTTTTTTATGATACGTCTTCTCTATTACTGTATAGAAAGACATGCATGTAATTCCTAATAATTTTCTTTCACCTTGGATTACAGGATTGGAACTATGTTGATCTACTAATTCTGAAGTGTCAGGCCTTCCGCCTTTTTACGTTTCAGCTAGTCTGGGCCATTGGTTTACAGTGTAAAAATATTATAAATTTAAAGTAATTTGTATATTTTTATACTTACCAATGGCCCAGATGGAGATGGCCCTCCTATGAGTGGGCACTCATTCCTTCCCACTGAATTATTATGTAGTACTCTTTTCTACAAAGAATGATGTTGGCGCCAATTCCGGTCACTTCCTGAGGTCTGCGCATGCGCAATGAGTAAATGCATGGAGGGTCAGATAGGACTTTTAATTTTTGGTTTTGCAAGCAAATTTTGAGGATTGAGTTAAGCACCAGCTAGTCTGGTAGAGCATGGAAGTTTTTCGGTTTGGTTTCGGTTTTTGACGCAAACCAAAAAACCAAACCAACAGGGGCAAAAAACCCCATCCATACGGTTTTTGCATACTTTGATGTTAAACTTTAAAATTTACAATGACCCCCTCGTAATCTCATTTTGAAAATGACAACGAATGTCAGCAGGCGACCCCATTCAGGCGTACAATAACTTCAAGTAACAACACTCCCCGACGTGTACTATCCGATATCTATGACACTATAAACATGCGAATATACAAGTGTAAAAACAAGGTGTATTGGATTGAGTACCAACATTAATAGAAACCTGGATCTAGAAATGGAAGTTGGTATGGCACAGGCCGCCCCCAAAATAATTTCTAAGGTCCATTACATACAATAATGCACCTGCCTAATAATTATTATGCACGTGAGCATTGAAATCCCGAATGTAATCATCTGAATACCAGTTAACTGACTAGACAGCCTTTCAGGTACCCAAAGACTAGCAATTTATTTATGATGAATTATGAACTCGTATATGACATATTAGACGAACAATCACAGGAAACCAACCAACTAAAAAGTGGATGTGCCCATGAGGTCGTCATAGAAAACAACCCAGCCGCCAATCGAAAAGTCAAGAAATGCATGCATGTATTTAAACTCATACGAGGCTTACGGGAAGTAAACTACATCTTGCCCGGTAGTCGCCTCTAAACACATTGGCGGTGGAGGGGGGGGGGGGAGGGATTCAAAGTCATAACGAAACCCTCCTCACCCGCATTACTTAATCATTCTTGTGTTAGTCATAAAATAATATAGGAACTGCAATGATTCCCTCACGTCTAACCGACTCCAATATGCCACTTTGGGCGGAGAAGGACGTGAATAACAATAAAAGGCCCCAGGGGGCCTTAGGCGCTCAACGAATGTTCCATACTGTTAAGACACAAATTTTATCAAAAGCTATTCTTAAGGTTCTACAGAGTAAATCTATACTCTCTGTGGAGCTAAAACATCAACAGGACTCTATGGGACAATGCTACTTATCAAATATCAAAAGATTCTGCATGATGGTTCTGAAGAAGATTTTTAAAGAATTTTCCTTGAATTGCACAAAGTAAACATTCACGCCCCCATAGTGAGCCCCAATATTGATCAAAAGACTCAATTTGAACAAACGTGAATCCAACCCATACCAAGATGCTGCATCCCAAATATCTAAAGATTCTGCCCACTGGTTCTGGTAAAGAAGATTGTTAAAGATTTTTTCTTAAATTGCACAAAGTAAAAATTCACACCCCCATAGTGATCCCCAATATTGAACGGGGAATTCAATTTGAACAAACTTGAATCATAGACATACCAAGATGCTGTATACCAAATATCAAAACATTCTGCCCATCGGTTCCAGAAAAGACGATTTTTAAAGAAATTTTCTTAAATTGCACTAAGTAAAAATTCACACCCCTTTAGTGAGTCCCAATATTGATCGAGGGACTCAATTTGAACAAACTTGAATCAGACCCATACCAAGATGCTGTATACCAAATATCAAAAGATCCTGCCCATTGGTTCTGGAGAAGAAGATTTTTAATTTTTTTTTCTTAAATTGCACTAAGTAAAAATTCAGGTCCCCATAGTGAGCCCCAAAATTGAACAAGGGACTCCATTTGAACAAACTTGAAGCAGACCCATACCAAGATGCTGCATACCAAATATCAAAAGATTCTGCCCACTGGTTCGGGAGAAGAAGATTTTTCCTTAAATTGCACTAAGGAAAAATTCATGCCCCTATAGTGAGCCCCAATATTGATCAAGGGACTCGATTTGAACAAACTTGAATCAGACCCATACCAAGATGCTGCATACCAAATATCAAAAGATTCTGCCCATTGGTTCTGGAGAAGAAGATTTTTAAAGAATTTTTCTTAAATTGAACTAAGTAAAAATTCACGCCCCAATAGTGAGCCCCAATATTGGTTGGGGGACTCGATTTGAACAAACTTGAATCAGACCCATACCAAGATGCTGCATATCAAGTATCAAAAGATTCTGCCTACTGGTTCTGGAGAAGAAGATTTTTTAATAATTTTTCTATAATTCATACGGTGCTATCAGAGTTATGCCCCATACAGAGCCCCCAAGGGACGTGGCCATTTCATTTGAACAAACTTGAATTGCCATATAGTAATGAACATCCACAGGAAGTGTCATGAAAATCAGACCAGTGGTTTCAGAGGAGAAGTCGTTTGAAAAATGTTCAAAACGACAGATGACGATGGATGACAGACGGCAATTGATAAGTTGAGCTTCCTTTGGTGAGCTAAAAATTCCTCATATTGACTAAGTTATAATTTGGGCTCCCACAGGGAGACCAAATATGGACCCAGGGACTTGGCTTTAACAAACTTGAATCTCACCCCACTAAGGATGCTACACACCACATATCAAAACATTCTGACTGCTGGATCTGAAGAAGAAGATTTTTTAAGAAAATTCCTCATTTCGAACTAAGTTACAATTCAAGCTCCCAGAGTGAGCCCAAATATGGACCTAGGGACATGGCTGGAACAAACTTGAACTTGAATCTCACCCCCTAAGGATGGTGCATACCAAATATCAAAACATTCCGACTGCTGGATCTGAAGAAGAAGATTTTTAAAGGAAATTCCTCATTTTGAACGAAGTTATCATTTGGGCTCCCACAGTGAGCCCAAATATGGACCTAGGGACATGGCTTGAACAAACTTGAATCTCACCCCCCTAAGGATGCTGCATACCAAATATCAAAACATTCCGACTGCTGGATCTGAAGAAGATTTTTAAAGAAAATTCCTCATTTTGAACAAAGTTATAATTCGAGCTACCACAGTGAGCCCAAATATGAACCCAAGGACTTGGTTTGAACAAACTTGAATCTCACCCTCCTAAGCATGCTGCATACCTAATATCAAAAGATTCTGCCTGCTGGATCTTGAGAAGAAGATTTTTTAAGAATTTTGCCTGAAACGCACTAAGTTCAAATTCGGGCTTCTATACTGAGTCCAAATATGAATCCAGGGGGGCCGATTTGAACAAACTTGAATCAGACCCACCCCACAATGTTGCATACCAAATATTAAAAGATTCTGCCTGCTGGATCTGGAGAAGAAGATTTTTTGAAGAAATTTGCCTGAAATGCACTAAGTTCGAATTCGGGCTTCTATGCTGAGCCCAAATGTGAATCCAGGGGGCCAATTTGAACAAACTTAAATCAGATCCACCCCACAATGTTGCAAACCAAATATCAAAAGATTCTGCCTGCTGGATCTGGAGAAGAAGATTTTTTAAGAAATTTGCCTGAAATGCACTAAGTTCGAATTTGGGCTTCTATAGTGAGCCCAAATATGAATCCAGGGGGCCGGTTTGAACAAACTTGAATCAGACCTATACTAAGATGCTGCATATCAAGTATCAAAAGATTCTGCCCACTGGTTCTGGAGAATGGTTCTGGAGAAGAAGATTTTTTGACGACGACGGACAGCAAGTGATAAGTTTAGCTCCCTTCGGTGAGCTAAAAACTTCCCCTGATAAAGAAGGTCCTTTCGTGTCGGAATCTTCCAGGGAATGTCCCATAACAGACACGCGAGAAGACTGATCCAAGATTTCTGTGACGCCAGAGGTGCTACTAGTAGGATTCACAATGAGACTGTTTGATCTTGAACATAATCTACTGAATCAACTGAATTGGAGGATACGCATATCCTATCATTCATCCCCATGAGATCGACAGAGCGTCTACTGCGTACGCTCGATGATCTGGGCATGGCGACACAGACAATGGCAACTGATTATTCTGGTGCGTCGCAAACAGGTCTATCATGGGGCGATCCCTCTGGTAGCAAATCTGCCCAAATACATGCTTGTTGAGCGTCCACTCTAATTGCAACAGGCGACCTTCCGAGTGAACGAGTCTGCTAGTACGTTCAATCGACGCGGCATATGATGGATAGAAAGTTGAACATGATGATTCATGATGTATAGGAAAATCTTCTCCGTTAGTTGGCATAACGGAAATGAATAGGTGCCACCCTGGTTCCCAATGTACACTACTACTGTCGAGTTGTCCGACAAAATTTGAACATGGACGTCCATTATTATGTGAGTCCAACATTGTAGCGATAGCCATATTGACATCATCTCTTGATGTTTATGTGTTTCTCCTGGAACCGAGGGTCTTTGAGACCCTGACACTTCAAGTCTGCGGGACTTAGGGTTTTGCCCCAACCCATCTGACTTGCATCTGTCATAATTGTGAAAGCCGAATCCGGCAGTTGCAGCGGAACTCCCTGAGTTAACCACTGAATATCTGCCCAAATCTGAACCCTTGTTTTAATAGATCCATTAAAACAATACTGGTTCAAGCGGAAACGTCTTCACACTCCAGTTCTGAGTAAAAAATATCTGGAGGGGACGTGCCTGCTGACGGCCCATCGGAATGAGATCCACAGCCGCTCCGCACAGCTCCAACAGTCACATGAATTCCCTCACTATTAATGCGTCTGAGTGTAGACAAAAGCGAGCACAACAACTGACTAATTTCGCTCTGGGTAATGGCAGACGAACCAGATTGTTGTGAGTCTCAAAGCTCATTCCCAAGTGAATAGATGACTTGTACGGAGCTAGATCCGACTTTTTCTCATTTACGATGAAACCGAGGCGTCCGAGTAATAGAAGCAAACTCTAAACATCGTTCTGAAGAATAATTCTTTTGCCATATCCCTGTAGAAGGTCGTCCAAGTAAGTCAACATTACTGCGGACAAATGAGCTCCAAAGTATGCATTACCGAGTTCATTATTCGAGTGAACGCTCAGGGGGTCAGATTCAGACCAAAACATATTGCTCTGAATTGATACACCTCCCCTTGTACGGCGAACTGCAGGTACTTTTAGAATTCCGGATGTACCAGGACATGAAAGTATGCATCCTTAGATGTATGCTTGCCGCATAGTCGATCACGTGAATGCTCACTTTTACCGACCGAATGAACTCCATAAATAAATTTTTGGAGCCATGATAAGCTTGTTATCCAGTTCAAGTCTATTAACGATCTGAACAAGCCGTCTGACTTTGGTACGAGTAACAGGTGACTGTAAAAATCTTGAGAATCCTGATTCTCGACAACTTGAATTGCTTCCTTTGATAAGAGAGCTTATACCTCTGGTAGGAAAAACTCTCTTATGCAAGAATTTGATGGAAGATTTGTCCAACGCGGACAACTTGTTAGTGGGGATTTTGCTCAGAAAGATAGCCATAAGCCTTCCGAGACTACACTTCTCACCCACCGATCTTCCATGATTGTTATCCAGTTTTTTGCAGAGCTTGATAACCTTCCACCAACTGGCCAGCAATAGAGGTCTAAACCATCACCTGTATGACCTGCAAGGCTTACGGGAGGAGGAACCACTTCTCCCCGCGAAAAACCTCATCTCGTCGGCCTAGGGACGTCTGACCTATAGTCCCAATCAGACCTATGCCCAATTCCCGAGTCGCTATACTGACGACCTCTAGAGTAATTATAAGAGGGTTTCTTGTACCATCGTGAGGAGTTTCCTTTTGATGATTTTTGTCTTGAACGCCCTCCTTTACTCGTCTGCTGAAGCAGGTCGTTGATATGCCAACTTCAAAAGCAGAGCACTAGATGCTTTCGTAGTAGCCTGTTCATAGTCGTCGAAAATAAAATGTCCGGAAACCGGAGCGACTCGGGTGAGCGCTTTTCACCTTGTTATTTTATCAGTGATGAGGACGCATGGGCAGCATCACATCTGATTAACTCCAGATTAGCCACTGTTAGGGCGGAGTTAAACGTGGTATACATAATTGCCCTAGAAAGAACTCTATGAGAGGTACGAACGTCCTCAAATTCCTTTCCCTTAAGACGTTGTGCCATAGCTCTTGTAAGGTGATCTGCATAAGACATAACGTCCAAATTCGCTCCATTTGAACAAATTGCCGTCTCAATTGTGCCTGAGCGAATATAGAATGATACAGGTAAGGATACCTCTAGATCCCTGGCCTGCTCATCCAAACACAGAAGAACCCTATGAACATCTTCCCCGACCCTTTTTAAATAAACATGGTCCAAAAAAATGGTATGTATATGGAAGATGAAGATAAGAAATCGCCGTCGTCTATATGGCCAAAGGTCTGCGACACCTGCATAAACTGAACCGGAAAAGAAAGGACTTCCTCCTTTGTCCGAATAAAGTCTGCATCCAACAACGCCAGCGGTTTCTCTCTTGTCGTTGCAGCATTCTGATTCGACAGAACAAAATCAGGGTAGTATTGATGGATGAAAGCCATCGCAACCATGTACTGTTCCGAAAGGGAAGGGTAATCCTCTTCCTTATCCCTTTCACCATCTGAGAGAATCAGTTGTGAATCTCGGTCCATTGTATCTGCGTAAACAAAGGACTGGACTGACCCAGCACCGTCCGACAGCTCACATTCTGAGTTTGAGAGAGGCTGCATCTGCACTTGCTGGGATGCTGCGATCAGCTGCGCAATCTGCGACAACAAGTCCGTCATAGAGGCCTGAGGAGCAGTGGTTTTCCGTTCCTTAGCTGCATACTGCTCCTGGGATGGTTTGTCGGAAATGGATCCTTTCTCCGAATGTCCTGTTGATCGAGGCCTCGTCTCCCTAGCTACTGGATGGTCCGACTTCACGGGCGAAGAGTGGTTCCTTCTTCGTGCAACAGGCTGGATATCTGAAGTCGGGTAGCTAGGATGCGGTTGTGTGTGCTTAAATAAAGTAGCAGAGGAAGCCGTGACTGAAGCCGACCCCAGCTGAAGACTAGAGGGAGCGTCTCGAGCGGCGGGCGGACATATGCTCCGTCTCGTGTAAGTTTCCAACCAGAAAACTTAATTTTGGCCTTGTGAAATGTAGCAGAGGAAGCCTTGACTGAAGCCGATCCCGGCTGCAGACTAAACAGATCATCCCAAGTGGAGGGCAAACATATGCTCCGTCTTGTGCAAGTTTCTCAAAACAACATCTGACCCCAGACATTGCTAGATTAGAAAGGAGGGGGGAGGGCCTTTCCCACTCGCGGTCTATCAGACCTCGTCGAGTACAAGAATTTGCTGACTTTCTCCCTATTTCCGTCGTCGCTGGGTGAGCTATTTATAATATAGAGCTCGCTCTACCCACATTCACTTTCTATGACCACAATGGACTTACCCGGCACCCACAGATGGAGTACTGCTTCACCGGTTGAGTTAGCTGCTTGTATTCTTGCAATAATGAGCACTGCAGCTAGCTCTATATGCTCCATGGAGCACGACGACGGTAGCACACTTGGATGTGTGTCAGAATATCACCAATTCATGTTCCTCTGAAATAGAAACTGACAGAATGAATTAAAACACGGTGAGAGGCCTGATCCTCAGAACCTCACCGCCAACAATGTACCGCGACATCCAACTCCAACATCAGTCATACCAGTGAACACAAGAATGACAAGAGTTCGCAGGAGTGAATCAACTAAAGTCGATATCAGTCCTCCAAACAAAGGGAACATTAAGAGCCCAAGGGCATCTGGATAGAGCCTAAAGGTGGACAAAATCCAAAATGTTTTGAGCTACACTACCGGAATAATAATCCATGTATCCTACAGTATACTACAGTAACAGAATATAAAAAAAACAACCTATATATGAGGACGTTGACAATGTAAACAACGTCAATGTAAACAAGACATCAGGCACACAAAAAGGCCCAAAGTCAGAACCAATTGAAAAGCTATCAGATGCAAAGCTAGATCTTCATACGAAGAAAAAACAATACGATGGATAGAAGATGCAAGACTAAATGACCTAACACCCCTAGGGTGAGGACGTAACCCTGGGGAAGAAACAGAAAATATTCTGTAATATATGTTAAACTATCAAGAAATTTAATAAAAAATTTCAATAAAAAATAGCCAAAAAGCTTAAGAGTTTAACAGGAACGGTTCAGGGAAGGATAGGGAAGGAATACTTAACAAACAGTGGAATAATCATTATCAAAAATGATGACGTCAGGCATGTGTCCCGAAATTGGGAAACATAAAATGGTTTTATAAATATTATAAAGTTATAGCCCTGAACGTCCAAAACCACCTATGAACACTTCCTTCATCCAATAACAGCCTTGTATCCACCAATTCTTGCACTGATTTGTATCTGGCATCCTCAAGAAAGGAGATTTTAAAGCACATATGTCATTTCATTGTTGATGACTTTAGGGCCAAACAAAGAATGATGTCGGTGCCAATTCCGGTCACTTCCTGATGTCTGCGCATGTGCGGAGAGTAAATGTATGAAAGGCCAGATAGGTCTTTTAATTTTCGGTTTTGCAAGCAAATTTTGGGGATTGGGGGGTTCAAAATTTGTGTTTGTCTATTAATAACTTTGAGTTAAGCACCAGCCAGTCTGGCCATTGGTTTACAGTGTAAAAATATAACATGATATTGACTCAAACAACCACATCTGATGCAAAAAAGAACTACAATGGATTTTCCTGCGTAAAAATCTTCAAAATATTGGTATGAACAGGACAGACTCTCAGTACCTTCTAATTATATTTACCTCTACTTCTGGTTAATGATGGACTAGGAGCAACAAATGTATCATCAGGAGGTTTGCATTTGTGGTGTTGTGCATCAACTGTATTTATTACCAGCTTCACCAAAGTTTGTATAATAGCTGAGGTTGGAGATGCATTTATTGGATACTACAATGAGATAAAGCACACTATTCAGTAAAATAATAAATAATAAATCCAAATCTTTTATTCGAGCGTCTGTCAACTATCAGCTCTTGACTAAACAAAACTAAAAACCTTATGGGCCTTATTCCAACTTTGATCACTTTCTACTCCAGCAAAAAACAGGTGGCCCATGTACAGTCTGTAGGCAAACTTGTGAGTTACATTCTATGTACCTCAGCATTTGTTTCTTGGGGAGTCTTTGCTGCTTATAAAGGTAGCCAAGATTTGCCAGGAAACAACTGCAAAGCCACAGGTTGTAGACTGTCACAAGTGAATAAAAAAATAGGCCGATTAAATTGTCAGATGTGTACCCATACGTGCAACTAGTAGAAAGCTGTATAGACGGAGGGCCACCCCGGATGCAGACATTATGTACACCATACATGGTATGGGTACATATAGAAATGGATTGGAGGAGTTCCTAATTTGATGGATAAAGGGTTAATATCTCCGGATCAAATTATTAGATTTACATTAAAAACTATACAGCACAGCACATCAGTAACCTGAATACATATATAGAGTGACCTGATAATCGGATTAATATTTTTTTAGTTATCGCATGCTGAAGAAATAGATTGGAGGAGCTCTGAATTTGAAGGATAAAGGGTTAATATCACAGGATCAAATTATCAGATTTACACCATAAACTATACAGCTCGGCACATCAGTAACCTGAACACATATATGAAGTAACATGACAATCGGATTGATATTTTTTGAGTTATCTTATGTCAAAGAGATTGAAGGAATTTTCAATTTGAAGGATAAAGGGTTAATATCTCAGGATCAAATTAACAGATTTACACAAAAAACTATACAGCTCGGAACATCAGCAACCTGAAGATATATATAAAGTAACATGACAATTGGATTGATATCTTTTGAGATATCTCATACCAAAAGGATTGGAAGAATTCTCAATTTGAAGGATAAAGAGTTAAAATCTCAGGATCAAATTATCAGATTTACACCAAAAACTATACAGCTCGGCACATCAGTAACCTGAACACAAATATAAAGTAACTTGACAATCCAAGCAATATTTTTCAAGTTATCGAATGCCAAAGAAATGGATACGGACACCAGATGGATGGATGGACGAACAGACAGACATTCTAACAAATGGCTACTTATGTGGCTATTTTATGGACATATTAGGTGGCTAACCTAAAACACATGTCCAACATAACAAAACAAGTTTTTTGGGGGGAAAATTTTTTTGGGGGGGGTCAGCTAACCCTAACCCTACCCTTTACTGACCCTAACCCTACCCACCCCTAACCCTAAACTAACACTAACCCTAGCCACATAACTCTAAAACCCCTTCACTGACCCACCCCCACTCCTAAACCCCACCCTGGAATGCCCTAACCCTACTGTACATTTATCCCCCCCCCCCCCCCCCACAATAAGAGATTCTGTTACGTGGCTAGCCATGTAACAGACTTTAACCTCACAAGTATCCTGTTTTACTAACTCGTAGCCACAAAAGTAGTCATTTGTTAGTGCGGATGACCAGACATATGGACAGACGGACAGACAAAGGATGGACGAACGACAGAGGGCCACCCCAGATGCCGGCATTATGTGTACCATACATGGTATGGGTACACATAAAAAGGACAAAGATATCCAGACTTTTATGGGCTAAAACTAAATAGCTCATGTTGTATATAGCGTGAAGAGAATTTTTCAGATTCATTGTTAACCCTTTCAACTCGGTGTGCATAAATTTTTGCACGAAGAAAAAATTAGTAGTCAATGAGCTGATATAAAAAAACAAAACATTTGAAGAGACGGAGCTGATGGGTTAAATTATTACTGAACCTCCCAACAAACCAGAATGGTTTCACCCATTTCGCCATTCACAGTATTGACTGAAATGATACCTTCCAGAGTGCCATTGTTGTAAGGATAAAGGGGTTAACCATACAGCTGCTGTTTCAAAACAACTTCACATATCATCCCTGAGAATATGATCATGCCAACTGCAACTTTTTCAAGTTGTGTTTGGCACATTTATGCTCTAAGGAAACGACTGGATATCTTCATTTCAAGCATAGTCTGTTAGCAACATAGTATTATCCACGAGAATCTATTCTGTTCCTATAATAAGTCAATTTTTATTATGAAGAAGACTTTCAAAGGTATTTACAGTACTGAGTTGATAAAAGCAGTCTGTTTTGTAATCAGGTAATGATCTGACCACAACACACTTACACCAGTGAGCCTGAGTTTTATAAATAAAATATTGCGAAATCAAGACCACATCAATAAAACAAGAGGCCCCACGTGGCCTTAATCGCTCACCTGACAAAGTGACTCTAAGAAGTATTTTAGGTCACCTTCACCATGTCATGCCTCATCAACATTAACTGGTTGAGTGATAGATTTTGTTTGAAGTTCAACATTTGTTACCTAAAATTAGTTTTATTTAAAATCATTGGTGTGTGGCCAATCTCCAATGATTTTTAATAAAGCAAATTTATCTCTGCAGACAAACTGGTTTAGCATGAAGCACAAACAAGGAAAGTGAAGAGATAGCCTTGGACATCTCTCCCCAACTGTGGATATCTTCCATGTGCTACATGTATATATTTGCATGCAAGAAAACAAAAATTTTCACAAATTTTATTTTTTTTTTATCATCATTGGAACAAGCTCAAACAGCTTATTCCAATAGGGGTATGGGAAGATCAGGTATATTTTTGAGACAGAAATGTGAATATATAAATAATGGTGTTTTTTGTGAATGATGCTGGAGAATTTTGCGTAAAGATATGGTAAATGGTTTGTTCTAGATACAGAATGATGCAAAAGTATTTAAATTTGATTAGGCAAGTTGTTCCTATAATGCATTTAAAAATTGAAGTAACTGTTTTTTTGCTGACGAACTTTTAGGTGTGTGTGTCTGTGTTTGTGTGTGTGTGTGTGTGTTTGTGTGTGTGTGTTTGTGGGGGGGGGGGGGGGGGGGGGGGTAAGAGTGTTCTTGCAAACAAAATTCCTGAAGAAATGGAAAATTTTATTTTTTGTGTGAAAGACATAGTGCGTGAATGTTGATTGGAACAAGCTTAGAGAGCTCATTTTAATGTGAAGTCATAAAGCTGTGTTTTACGTACGAAATTCTGGAATAACTAAAAAAATTGCTTTTTTGACTCAAAAAGCATGGTGTGCGACCTCTCATTGGAATGAGCTCAAAAAGCTCATTCCAATGGGGTATTTACAAGCGATAAGTACATGTATGTTTAAGAGACAAAAATTAAAATTTGAATAGCGATTTTTGCGAAGAATGCTGACAAGTTTTGGCAGTTATGCTGGTAAAAAGGAAAGATATGCAAAGTGGTTGTTTTTTAGAGGCGACATTTAATTAAGGGGAATTAACCCTTGATTACTGAGGTAACTTCTAAAAGTACTGAAATTTCATGAAGCAATGTGAATAACAGACAACAGTTGCCTAAAAATTTCATGAATAACTAAAATTTTTATTCCTTTGTCTCGAAAACATGGCATATGACCTTTGTTGGAATGAGCTGAATGCGTGTGTTCCAATGAGGGGTCATAAAATTTGAACGAAGATTTGTGTGAATAATGCATTAGTACTGCTAGATTTGGGTAAACGGTTCACCCTGGATACCACCCCTTCTATAGTAGATCTTTTCTGCAAATTTTGTCTAAGATTCTATCAACTTTACAAATAAATACGTTCATGAATCACAATCAGATCCACCCTACAATGTTGCATACCAAATATCAAAAGATTCTGCCTGCTGGATCTGGAGAAGAAGATTTTTTAAGAAATATGCCTGAAACGCACTAAGTTAAAATTTGGCTCCTATACGGAGCCCAAATATAAACCCAGGGGGCCGATTTGAACAAACTTGAATCAGATCCACCCCACAATGTTGCTTACCAAATATGAAAAGATTCTGAAGCTGGATCTGGAGAAGAAGATTTTTTAAGAAATTTGCCTGAAATGCACTAAGTTCGAATTCGAGCTTCTATAGTGAGCCCAAATATGAAACTAGGAAGCCGATTTGAACAAACTTGAATCAGATCCACCCCACAATGTTGCATACCAAATATCAAAAGATTCTGCCTGCTGGATCTGGAGAAGAAGATTTTTTAATAAATTTGCCCGAAATGCACTAAGTGCGAATTCGGGCTTCTATATTAAGCCCAAATATGAATCCAGGGGGCCGATTTGAACAAACTTGAATCAGATCCACCCCGCAATGTTGCATACCAAATATCAAAAGATTCTGCCTGCTGGATCTGGAGAAGAAGATTTTTGAAGAAATTTGCCTGAAATGCACTAAGTGCGAATTCGGGCTTCTATATTAAGCCCAAATATGAATCCAGGGGGCCGATTTGAACAAACTTGAATCAGATCCACCCCGCAATGTTGCATACCAAATATCAAAAGATTCTGCCTGCTGGATCTGGAGAAGAAGATTTTTGAAGAAATTTGCCCGAAATGCACTAAGTTTGAATTCGAGCTTCTATAGTGAGCCCAAATATGAATCCAGGGGGCCGATTTGAACAAACTTGAATCAGATCCACCCCGCAATGTTGCATACCAAATATCAAAAGATTCTGCCTGCTGGATCTGGAGAAGATGATTTTTTAAGAAATTTGCCTGAAATGCACTAAGTTCGAATTCGAGCTTCTATAGTGAGCCTAAATATGAATCTAGGAAGCCGATTTGAACAAACTTGAATCAGATCCACCCCACAATGTTGCATACCAAATATCAAAAGATTCTGCCTGCTGGATCTGGAGAAGAAGATTTTTTAAGAAATTTGCTTGAAATGCACTAAGTTCAAATTTGGGCTCCTATACTGAGCCCAAATATAAACCCAGGGGGCCGATTTGAACAAACTTGAATCAGATCCACCCCACAATGTTGCTTACCAAATATGAAAAGATTCTGCCTGCTGGATCTGGAGAAGAAGATTGTTTAAGAAATTTGCATGAAATGCACTAAGTTCAAATTCGAGCTTCTATAGTGAGCCCAAATATGAATCTAGGAAGCCGATTTGAACAAACTTGAATCAGATCCACCCCACAATGTTGCATACCAAATATCAAAAGATTCTGCCTGCTGGATCTGGAGAAGAAGATTTTTTAAGAAATTTGCCTAAATGCACTAAGTTCGAAATCGGGCTCCTATACTGAGCCGAAATATGAACCCAGGGGGCCGATTTGAACAAACTTGAATCAGATCCACCCTACAATGTTGCATACCAAATATCAAAAGATTCTGCCTGCTGGATCTGGAGAAGAAGATTTTTTAAGAAATTTGCCTGAAATGCACTAAGTTCGAAATCGGGCTCCTATACTGAGCCCAAATATTAACCCAGGGGGCCGATTTGAACAATCTTGAATCAGATCCACCCCACAATGTTGCTTACCAAATATGAAAACATTCTGCCTGCTGGATCTGGAGAAGAAGATTTTTTAAGAAATTTGCCTGAAATGCACTAAGTTCGAATTCGGGCTTCTATAGTAAGCCCAAATATGTATCCAGGGGGCCGATTTGAACAAACTTGAATCAGATCTACCCTGCAACATTGCATACCAAATATCAAAAGATTCTGCCTGCTGGATCTGGAGAAGAAGATTTTTGAAGAAATTTGCCTGAAATGCACTAAATTCGAATTCAAGCTCCTATAGTGAGCCCAAATATGAATCTAGGGAGCCGATTTGAACAAACTTGAATCAGATCCACCCTACAATGTTGCATACCAAATATCAAAAGATTCTGCCTGCTGGATCTGGAGAAGAAGATTTTTTAAGAAATTTGCCTGAAATGCACTAAGTTCGAAATCGGGCTCCTATACTGAGCCCAAATATGAACCCAGGGGGCCGATTTGAACAAACTTGAATCAGATCCACCCTACAATGTTGCATACCAAATATCAAAAGATTCTGCCTGCTGGATCTGGAGAAGAAGATTTTTTAATGTTTTTCCCATTGCCTACAGTGTTAAAAAGTGCTGACTCAGCACTTTTTCAAAGTCCCGAAACTGTACCCTATGATAAAACCGATGGCAATTTTTTTTTACCAATCCTTTCTGTTGGTCCTAAGGAAGCTGCACACCAAATAAAAATTCTCAGTGCCGTGCAGTTTTGGAGATATGGGCGTTTTAAATTTTTTCTATTTTTAGCTCCTGCGGTTCCCACGGGGCTGCGGGAAAATTTTTTTTTGCATAAATCAAGTACTCATGACCCAATAAGCCCTCACATAAAATTTGGTTCAAATCAGCCTCTCGGTTTGGAAAATAGAAATTTTGGGCGGGGCAAAAAATTTTGCCCCTCTCATAACAACGTCAAGTATAGCCCCACAAACTTCTCTTGAACAAATCTGAGTCTACACCTCAAAAGGAAGCTGCACACCAAATATCAAGTCTCTGCTACTGCTGGTTCATGAGAAGAAGATTTACAAAGATTTTGGTGCCCCTTGGGGGTGTGGCACCACCCAGGAGGAGGGGCAACTTCATTTGAACAAATCTGAATTGGCATTAGGTAATAAACATTTAGCCAACATTTGAATAAAATTGGGCTAGTGGTTTAGGAGGAGAAGTCGATAATGTAAAGTTAACGCCGGACGGACGACGGACGACGGACGACGGATGCCGGACGACGGACAGAAAGTGATTAGTTAAGCTCCCCTTGAGCTTCGCTCAGGTGAGCTAACAAACCAAGATAATATCTCAGATTAAATGTTCACATATTTCTTTTTCAACTGGTGAGATCCCAGAGCACTGTGGGGGGATGCCATAACAGAATTTCAACTGGATAGTGACCCAATCATGATGCGGTCTAAAATCTCTGTCCATATTTGTGAGCACAGTACATGTATCACAAAAGGAAATGTAGGAATAGTCAACTGTTACAATTGCCATATGATTGTTCATAATAAGTGGGTTTTGAATGGATTATTTGTTGAAGCAAAGCACGCTGAAATAATCCTAGCATTTTACAAGAGAACAATAACAATCAACTCTTGCGGTGCGTACAAATTCTTGCAACTTTGAGATTAAATCATCACAGAAGCAAGCTAAACTCAATGAATGTTTTATATTATAAATATTGCATGGCTTGGGGTTGACTACAGTATGCCCACCGTGGACTGGTCACTTTCCACAGATGGGAAATATTTCCACAGATAGAATAATATTAGATTCCAAACACTAATTAGAGGAATAATCATCAAAAATTTAATTAATGAAGCACCGGGCACAACCCAGTGCTTCATTAATTAAAATTTTGCTGATGACGATTTTTATTAAGTGGTAAATGGTAAATGCATTTTATTACCTGGTAAATGCATTCGTGAACATCACTGCCAAACATGGTTTATGACCAGTCCACAGTGACTGTCCTTGAGGGAAAATTGTCCATGTGGCCATTGAAGAACCGAGGAAGGATCTTTACCCATCAGAATTCCAATCCTAAGTACATTGCCTACTGTCAAGGACAAGCAATTTGATTTTTGAACTTAGAAATAATGAAACAGAATGTCGGGGAAAATAAACTATCAGAAGTGCATGTTGTGTCCCATCAGCCAAACATCCTAGTCAAACCCATAAATTGAGTCCAAAAAAAAAAAAAAAATAGTTGAGTCCTGTATGGCACCTGCACAATCACCAAAGAAGTACTTTCCATTATGCTACTATTCCTTTCTGAGTGCCTTCTAAATGTTACTTGTATTGCGGAAGGTGTGAGTGAACCACACACAGGAGAGTACTTCCTGTCTGGGCCAGTGATAGGTATGATAAATATATAAATTATTTTCAATTTTTAATATTTGTCCACCATTACCACTGGCACAGACTTGTTAGAATAACCAATAGGATGGAGGGGGCCAGGCTGGACTGAGGGAAATAATTTAACAAAGCAGGCAAAAAAATGTAATTCCAGTACATAAATTATAATTGAACAGATGCCAAGAGCTGACCAAGATAACTTATTCTGACAAATGTACTAAATGAATACACTCAACAAAGGGAAGGGTACAACTCTTAAAGGATAAAAGAATCCTAACAGGAATTACTACAACCATTGTTTCTTTTACAACCATAAGCATTACTATGAAGGCTATAATTTAGATTAAGTTACAGAAATATAAATGCATCTAAAGACAATAGACCCTTTTATACAAGATGATATACATTGATACATAAAAAACATGGGATACTGTATTCAATTAGCTCACACAGCACACACAATAAACATATAACATGTATACAACAAGAGCACCACTGGGTATTGCATAACACGCTCATGGCGAGCTGTTCAAGTTGTACAATATTTTATATTTTAGTTGGGTTTTTTGATTAAGAGAAACACATTTGCTTAAATTCCATGAAATCAACAAACAGTAATAACTCTACTTTTGGCTTTGTGTTCATAAGACCAATACCAACAAGAGGTAATCATTTTTGGAAATAAATAAGAATTTTTGAATCAGAAAGTAGAACAACCAAATGCAGGAAAGTTCAAGGTAGGTGCACATAATAAATAAATGAAGTCTTTAATTGTAAAATAAATTACTAAATTCAGATTAGGTGTGTTGAAAAAAAGGAAGTTATCATCTGGAAACTAGAAATATATGATATTCTAATTCAATAACAGTCCATAACTCCACAATGGAATATCAAATAAACATTCAAATCAAATTTGACCTGTTTTTTCTTTCCATAAGGCCATGTAGAAAATTCATATTAGGGTTGCTGAATAGAGAGGAATTTATCATCTGAAAACTTGAAATATAAGAAATTTCAAGTCAATAAAGAGCAATAACTCTGCAACAAAATATCAAATAAACATAAAAATTAAACTTTACATGTATATTCTGTTCATAAGGATAAATACCAAACTGCTATTAGCTGGAGTGAACATTATGGAAGTTATAACCCAGAAACTTGAAATATATGAAATTCCTAGTCAAATGGCAATAGCTCCACATAAGAATATTGGACAAATCACATAATCGAGCTTCATCTATCTAAAAAATGAACTGGACATAACATATATACCCAATGTTAACATCTGAAAACTGAAAGTGAATGGACAGAAATATATGAAATTCTATGTCAACTAGAGGAGTGACTGTGTCTGGATGGGCCTATCAATAACCCTCGCCGCAATGATTGGCATACCGCTAAAGCAATTTATTTATTTATTTATTGGTGTTTAAGGTCACATACTTATGCACAATGGCTAATCGTGACCGTGACAGTTTTACGGGTGGAGGAAACCGGAGTACCCGGAGAGAAACACCGAGCAACGACGAGCAGCTGTCAGCTCTCCAACATCATAACTCTGAACTCTGCACCGCAGCACAGGCAGGGTTAGATTGGTTGAAGACATGCGCACAATCGACGTGCAGTACGCCTCAGTACACAGCGTCATCGTGCCCCCATGTAGGCAATCAGGGTGAAGTGTCTTGCCCAAGGACACAACGCGGTTGCCGCAGGTGGGATTCGAACCGAGGACCTCTCGGCTTGCAGCCTGCACCTCTACCAACTGAGCCACCGCGTCCCCCGCTAAAGCAATGGTTATAAAATGGGTACCACCCTACTGAAATGCACATGCAGATTAAAACTGCAGATTTTTGACAGGATAGGCCTATAAATATCAAGAGTAAATCACTGGAGAAAATGTAGACATAGCAACAAATTATTGTAAGTCAAAAAGCGGCATAACTATTGCAAAAATAATCTGACCAGAACATTAATCGTAGGTGCACAAGTTCCCTTGATGGTGAACATGCATACCAAGTTTTGAAGGGATTGGACTATAAATATCAGAGAAAATCTCCAGGCAAAATGTGTGGGTGGATGTGGCAGATTCATTAGGTAAAGGATTTTTTATTCGGTTTTAATGACATTTTTGACAGCTGGAGTCACCTCATTTCTGCAAGTTTTGTGGGTGGAGGAAGCTGGCATACCCGTAGGGAACTACCAAGCAACAGTGAGCTAGGTAAAGGGTTAATGGTTTCTATAATATCAGCTGAACTGAGGGAGAGGATGTAAAAAAGAAAAAAAAAAAAACAATAAATGCTTTGAACAAAAGAAAACTTGGAATTGCAGTATGTCTTGCGGCAAAAATAAAATTTGAATAATTTTTGGAAAAACACTGGCCAGTTATGATTGTTACATCTGGCAAAGGATTAAGTATCTTGCTAGAGGGTACAAGTGATTTTGGCTAGAATGAAATTCATAACCTCTCAATCAGAGCTCCAATGAGTTAACTCTTAACCCTTAAAGGCAGATTTCTGATTTTTATGACATCAGAACAGATGCCCTTAACATGCCATCATGAGTAAGTCTTGCTGTCAATAAACAAATTACATAGGCAGTGGTTTCTAGTCAAGTCTTGGCTGCCTCTGAGGGCAGCGAAAATTTGACTAGAAATCACAGTTAAGCCAATGGATGCGTGTACAGACTGTGGTCAGGTGTGAATTCAGGACAATTGTCCAGGCCCTTAAGGGTTAATCCCTTGAGTATTTTCAGAATATTTTTCATCAAATCTACCATTTAACCCTTTACCCAACGCAGACGATTTCAAAATTTATTATTTTAAATATAATTTTTTAATTTTTTTCAAAAAATTTCAACAAAACCATATCATGTGACCCCTCTTTGGAACGAGCTCGATGAGCTCGTTCCAAAGAGGGGTCACATGATATGGTTTTGTTGAAATTTTTCGAAAAATAATATTTTTTCAGCTGCTGAATTTTCAAATTACGCGGGCGGATGCAGGCGATTCGTTGGGTAAAGGGTTAACTCAAGAAATCATTGGTCAAAAAGTGTTGTGGTTACAAAAATTATACTTATTTCAAGAGATTTTGAGTCTGGGCAGGAATATCCACCAGCAGCATGCAAGGAGTTGACCTGTGGACCACTGTATACTTTTCAAGCACAATTATTTATAACACATCATCTCACTTTAATCAACTGAAATCAATATTATGGTGAATGTTTTGTATTTCCAATCATAGATTTTAACATTTTCTATTTTCTCAATTGAAGTTTAGAGAATACAACTGTTAATTTACCTTATATAAAATCACTAGCAATGTCATCAACCATGATAGTCTTGTATGTGGTTCTATTTGCCATAGTGTATAATTGGGAGGCTGATAGTCACTGGCATATCTCTGAGGTGATGGACTGTACTGCAATAATGCTAGAGTGATGGGAAGAAGCATATTTCCAAGAGTAAAATTTCTGTCAAGGACCTGAAAAGGATAAATTTTTCAACTTTATATCCTCATCAAATTTACATCTGATTGAGAAATTAGTAAACAATGGGAATTGCTCATACAATTCCAGGCCTGACATTTTCAACATTCCAGGAGGGCCATTTTTGGTTCACCCCAAATGACCCCAGGAGGGCCATTTTTGGTTTATGGGGAGCCATTTTTTGGTTTCACCCTGTTGGGTAGATCACTGGATCATTTGAACATTGTTCTCCTTATTCATTTATCACCCATTTTCGAATGTAAACAAAACAAAATTCTCAATACCCATGTGCAATGTATACACTATTTGTCACTTCAGTCATCTGTCAAGAATTAAGCATAGAACATGCCTACAAAAGAATCCCAACAAATCAGCAGCTGGTCCCAGTGCAATTACCCCAGTGCAATGCAAATTGAGCAAATCCATCCGCTTCTATTTCGATTAAACAACAAAACTCAGGGTTCAATTTGACCAGATTCCCATCACAGTTTGAGACGCACATTGGTCACTTAGGATCGACTTCACAAAAGTGAGTAGAATTTTTGTGAATCATGTTGTGGTTATCGGACACTGTTAAATGTGAATCATTTTTTTGTCTACTCATAATTTGTAATCACGCTTCACAGGCACTTCCGCAAATGATACTCGATTTATAATTATTCCGACAAAGATCGTACCATACATGTACATTCGCCGGTACATACGACAATCACAAATGAAATGCGTCGTTGCCATAAATGCTTACTTTCAGTTTCAATTTCTGAAAAATGTATGAAATTTCGATTTCATTGTACTGCCACCCTTTAAGTTCAAAATGAATCGTACAACTACAAACTCATGATTAATATGTGATTGCATCGATTAAGTTTTATTCATAAATTGGATTTTCAACTGAACAAGGTAGGAATTTTGTTCTCAAGTTTTGATCTTCCTGGTGGCCAAAATGTAAACCTGTCTTTAAAAAGTTTAGCCGATATCATAGTCGTAAAACAAGTAACAGAATTGGTCTTGCTGGCAAATATGCCAATTGAAGTATAATCTGGACAATGGGCCCAAGTCTGTCAATAAATATATTTAACTGAAGTTAAGATTGCGCAAACTTGTCAATAATTTTGGTAAAAAGTTATTGTTCTGAACAATAACATTTTACCGAAATGATTGACGAGTTTGCACAATCTTCTTTGCTGTATATTCAGCCTACAGGGGTTGCAATCACTGACTGAGACTCTACTTTAGAACATTTTATAATCGCCTCCCTTGGTAATGCATGACCTCAATTCAAAGTTAAACCCATGATGGCCAAGTTTGTGAAACTTTCGACGGCAAATGGATGGAAAACTGAATTGGATGCCAAAAATGAATGGATGGACATTTCATCTGATACTCAGTATGTTGAAAAAGTTAAAAAATTTATAGTAATTTATATATTTTTTATACTTACCAATGACCCAGACTTAGCTGGTGCTAACTCTAACAAAACCAGGGCCAAACACAAATTTTGCCCCCCAATCCCCAAAATTTGCATCCAAAACAAAAAGAAATCATGTCCTAAAGGACCTCCATACTACGCCTCTACTGCGCATGCGCAGTGACGCAGACGTCCCGAAATTGGCGCCAATTATCATTCTTACTGGCAGTGCCTGGTCAGCGCTATGTACTCAGCGGGGAGGCAAGAGTTCCCAACTCCAGGGAGGGCCATCCCCGTCTGGGTCATTGGTAAGTATAAAAAATATATAAATTACTATAAATTTTTTAACATTTTTATACTGTACCAATGACCCAGACTTAGCTGAATAGTAAACAGGCTGGAGGGCCTAGGACATAGAGGAAAATCCAATAAGCTCAACTATATAGTAAAGAGGTAACCCCTTAAGGAGAAAAGGAGTATTAGGCTTTACATGTATCTTTCTTATTTAATATTAAATTAGAAAGATACACTACCCTTAATAATTGAGCACAATAACATTCATGTTCTCTATTAACATCCAGTATAACCCTTATACTAATTATTTTTAAAGCAAGCCAATAAATAAAGTAGTCCAGAGAATTGAGACTCTTTATAGTCATTTAAAAGTGTCCGAGTATTGTATATTAAAGCCCGTTTGACACTTGACATATACAAATGCTTCACACCGAGCTACACTTTAAAAATAAGACATGAATGAATTTAAACATTAATATTACACTTTAAAACCATCCCGGAAGCGACTCAGAAATACTGACTTCGAGGAGGCATTCCCTTGCTTTTCACTATAAAGCAGGTGACCTAAGGGAACACCCGCCCCCCCCCCCCCCCCACCCCCCCCCCCCCCCTTCCCCTTGCCCTGGGTCAAATAGCCCAGAGCGAAGAGGGCAGCCAGACGGAGTCACTGCCGGAACAGAAAGCCTGCATAACTATAGTTGCAACTGTTTAGTGGACGACATTCTGAGCAACAGATAACGGACCTAAACAATGCAGGTCTCCAGAAATGGACTCAATATTTCTGAGATAAAAATTCGTAAATGTGGATGGCTGAGACCAATAAGCAGCCTTCATTAAATCTGTAATAGCAACACTATTAGCATAAGCCCAGGAAGTAGAAAGAGCTCTTACTTCATGAGCAGAAATCTTAAGCACAGACTGCTGAGAAGAAGATAAATCTTCATAAGCAGTACGGATAGTTAACTGAATCCATCTAGCAATAGAATGGACTGAAATGTCCTTTCTATTAGGCATCAAAGACAGAAAGAAACGTTTCCGTCCCTTTCTGATAAACTGAGATCTCTGTTTATAGATACGTAATGCTCTAACAGGACAGAGTAAAGGCCTACGCCCGTCTGAAGAGCCTTAATAACAATAGGTTCCGGATATTTATTAGGAGCCTGATTCTTAGCTAAAAAACCCACATTAGTAGTGAAGGTGATAGTGTTCCCAACACTACGATAATGAGAATCATCCACCGATAGTGCATGAAGCTCACTGACTCTTCTAGCAGAAGAGAAAGCTAAGAGAAAAGCTGTCTTAGAAGATAAGAATTTGAAATCTACTGTCCCAAGAGGTTCAAATGGCTTTTCCTTCAATTTAAGAAGAACCCAAGCTAAATTCCACTTAGGAATTAATCTAAGAGTTCTGGGTCTATTTATCGAAAAGTTTCTAACCAACTTCGATAAAGAGACATTAGATCCAATTTGTAAACTATCATGATGTGCATAGGTATCAGATAACATAGATCTATAACCCTTTATAGTAACAGGCTGCAGTTTGATTTCGTCAAACAAGTATACTAGAAAGTTTGCAATGTCTGGTATAGAGGGATCGAATATATCTACAGAATGATCCCTACACCAACGACGAAAAACCTTCCACTTAGCCGCATAGTTTAGCGAAGAGGAGGTCCTCCTACAGTTAGAAATCGCGTCCACTGCTCGTCCTGTAAAGTGCTTGCCATGCAAGAAGGACCGCACAACGGAAAAACGTGAAGGTTGAGACCTTGCGGGTTGTGATGGAGTTGGCGCGATTTCCCCTGCGAAAGAAGATCCTCCCGTGGAGGAAGCTTCCGCGGTAGGTCCCACAACAGACACCTGAGTAGATTTATCCACAGTCTCTGTGGCGACAGAGATGCTACCAACAGAATCTTGCATTGAGATTGTTTTATCTTTAGCAATACTTGTTGAATTAACGGCGCTGGAGGATACGCATATCCTATCATTCCGTCCCAAGGGATCGACAGAGCGTCTACTGCAAATGCTCTTGGATCCGGACACGGAGACACATACGTCTGCAACTGATTGTTGAGATGTGTCGCAAATAAGTCTATCATTGGCCGTTCCCATTGGTAGCAAATCTGATTGAATACTTGTTTGTTGAGAGTCCACTCCGACGGCAACAAGCGACCCTTTCGTGAAAGGGAGTCTGCTAGCACATTCCGACGACCCGGTATGTGACGGACCGAAAGAAGAACGTGATGTTCTAACGCAAACAGAAGGATTCTTTCCGTTAGATTGAACAACGGAACTGAATGAGTGCCTCCCTGATTCCGTATATACGCCACTACTGTCATATTGTCGGATAGGATTTGGACATGAGCATCGTAAATAATGTCCATCCAGTGACGTAACGCAAGCCAAATTGACATCATTTCCTTGATGTTTATGTGCTTGCACAGGAATTGCGGATCCCAAAGACCCTGGCATCTCGAATCCATTGGGATTAATGATGCACCCCAACCTGTTTGACTGGCATCCGTCATAACGGTAAAACTCGGATCCGGCAACTGCAGCGGAACTCCTTGAGTTTACCACTGAATGTTTGCCCAAGTCTGAATCTCTTGTTTCACTTGATCTGACAAGAGAACGTCTACATCGAGCGAATAAATTTTCACACTCCAATTCTGAGTCAGGAAAATTTGAAGAGGACGTGTGCGTAACCGCCCCATCGGAATGACATCCGCGGCGGCTCCGCACAGACCTATCAGTCACATAAATTCTCTCGCCGTGACTTTGTCTGCGTGCAGACAATAGCGAGCGTAACAACTGACTAATTTCGCTCTGGTTAACGGCAGACGAACGAGATTGTTGTGCGTCTCGAAGCTCATTCCCAGATGAGTGAATGACTTGGACGGCACCAGATCCGACTTCTCCTCGTTTACTATAAAACCGAGACGTCGGAGCAATAGAAGAAGATTCTGAACATCGTTCTGAAGCGTTAACTCGTTGCCGTACCTCTGAAGAATGTCGTCCAGGTAGGCCGACGTTACCGCAGACGAATGAGCTCGGAAGTAGATCATTACTGAGTTCATTACCCGAGTGAAAGCCCAGGGTGCTAGATTCAATCCGAAGCACATCGCCCGGAATTGATACACCACTCCTAGGACTGCGAAGCGTAGATACTTTCGGAATGTCGGATGTACCATGACGTGAAAGTACGCATCTTTGAGATCTATGCTCGTTGCATAATCGTTCACCCGAATACTCGCTCTGACCGATCGAATCGTCTCCATATAAAACTTCGGAGCGACGATCAGCTTGTTTATCCAGCTCAAATCTATGACTGGACGGAACGAGCCATCTGGTTTCGGAACCAGAAACAGATGGCTGTAGAATCCCGGAGATTCCTGGTTTTCTACGACCTCTACCGCGTTCTTCATTAAAAGAGACTGCACCTCTGATAACAGAGCGTCTCTTTTCTGCGAATTTGACGGAAGATGAGTCCACTTTGGACTTCGAGTTAATGGAGGCTTTCGTTTGAAGGATATCTTTAGACCTTCCGAAGTCACTCCTCTCACCCAAGGGTCGTCCGTAATCGACGCCCATTCTTGTGAAAAGCTCGACAACCTTCCGCCAACCGGAACGCGATAGAGGTTTAAGCCATCACCTCCTGGACCTGCGAGGCCTGCGGTAGGAGAAACCACGTCTTCCACGACCCGCACCTCGCCCCGTCGACCTCGGGGCGTCCGACCGATTGTCCCGGCCTGAAGGACGTCCCGAACGAGAGTCGCTATCCTGACGGTCTCTCGAATAAGACCAAGAGGACGCACCGGAACCTCTATAGGAACCTCTCTTGGGCGCATTAGACCCAGAAGTGCCTGTCTTATTCGTGTCTGCTGTATCCGACTTCTTAGGAGCAGATTTGAACAACAGAGAATCCTTAGCTTTCTTTGTAATTTTATCATAAAAAGCGGAAAGCTTGCCGTCAAAGAGAAGTTCTCCTGAGACCGAAGCGACTCTAAGAGAGTTCTTCACCTTAGAATCCACTAGTGTGGATGTAGCTAGGGCTGCGTCACGTCTAACCAACTCCAGATTTGCCACTGAAAGGGCAGAGTTACACGTGGAATAAGCTACTGCCCTTGAAAGAAGTCTTAAAGAGGATTGTATATCCTGAAACTCTTTCCCCTGAAGGTGCAGTGATAACGCCTTAGTAAGGTGATCTGCGTAAGATAAGGCATCTAAATTGGCTCTGTTAGACGCAATAGCTGTTTCCAACACCGCGGTTGGAATAGAAGCTGACGACGGTAATGATAGCTCTAAGTCTTCCGCCTCGTCGTCCATACGCAGAGGAACTCTCGGTATACCTTGTCCTGCCGTATCGAATTTATTCCTTGCATTAATGAAAGGCAGGTTGAGAGTATTAGCGGACAAGAAACCTGCTTTCCCCGTCCTAGAAGCAAGTTTAAATATAGCGTCGTTCAATAATTCAAATGTTCTTGCAACATTATTGGACTGCGACGGAAACTCGGGAGCGATGTCCCTGAACCGCTCAAAAAATTCAGAGTCCAATGACGCTATAATTCTCTTGTCCGGAAGCGCAGCAGTCTGGCCCGACGGAACAACTTGAGGGAGAAAGTGCCGGATGAAGTCCACGGCAGCTTTATGTTGTTCCGAAAGGGATAGCTCCAAGTCATCCGTATCCCTTTCACCATCCGGTCGGACCTCATGATGTTCCTGGTCGTCCGCCCCCGATGCCTCGGCGGAGCGTACCGACCCAGCGCCGTCGGATAATTCTCGATCCGACACCGTTTCTGTCGGCTGCTGGGATGCTGCGATAAGCTGTGCTATCTGCACAAGAATGTCCGGCGTCGAGACCTGCGGAGGCGCAGTCTTTCGCTGCTTCGCCGAGGGCAGCTCCGCATCAGATGGCTCCCGCATACTTTTCCTATGCGAACGTCCGGAGTCCATCGGTCTCGAATCCCTGGCTGCCGGATGGTGTGACCTGGTCGCCGAAGAATCCTTGATCGGCGAAGCTGGTAATATATCGGCGGTCACGCAGCCAAGGTGCGGTCTTGTGCGCTGACGAGAAGAGGTGTACGAGAGAGGGGCCTCTCTCGCTCGCGGCCCGGCTGGACCTGGACGAGCTAGGAACCGGACTCAAAGGCTTCCTCCGTTCTCGCTTACTATCCGCCGTCACTGGGTGTGCATCTATTATGTTTATAGTGCTCGCATCACCCAAAATTTCCTCTTGGACCGCATCGGACGAACCCGGCTGCCGAACCATTCAGTGAATGGACGCTACACCGGGCGAGCTAGCGGACGACATTTGTCTAATCTCCATGAGCACTTTAGCCGCTAGCTCTAAATTCATTTGTGACGACGGATGCACACTTGAAGAAGATAACATGGAAACATCACCCTGTTCTGGTTCCTCTGAAATAGAAACTGAGAGAGTAGAGTGACCTTGCGGAGAAAGAGCCAGCATCGCTCTTTCTCCAGAAACAACATATCGTGACACACGTTTCCAATGTTTCTCATCCCAATGTTCACATATAGGACAGGGATTAATGCGAGAACACTGACTACAATTAATACAATGATCATGAAAGTCAGAGGAAGATTTCTTCCTATTACAATTTGAACAACGTCCCTTCATTGTGAAAGAACAACAATAAGTCCTAGTTACTCGCAAAAAACCCCTGACACAAAGATACATAATAACATGATCCATTAATAAATGAAAAAACAATTGCAAAACAAAATAATTTTGAAAAAATATTTTTTCAGCGAAGCCCAAGTTTCTGAAAAGTAACGTTGAGCCCCAATGGATCCGATGGCAAAGTGTGGTCAAAAATTTCAAATTTATATTAAATAATTAATGAGACACTTTGGGATAATATAAATGTATCTTATAGTGAGATAAACTACAGCAAAGGCAAACAGCCCCCCTCAAAAAAGGCTGTTTTGCCAATGAAAACAAACAGTGTAAAAACACCAGAAAACATGACTCCAGGCACTGAAAAAAACTGGCCTGGAATCAGTCATCAATTACACTCTATCTGATGCAAAACAGAGACTCCCAGGGGAGAATCTGCAGAACATCAGATGGAAGATGCAGAACACAAACGTTATACACCCATGGGTGAAAACGTAACTATGGGGAAAATAACAGAAAACATTCTGTAACCAAGCAACTCTCCCAGGAAATTTTAGAAATGAAATTTCTCAAAAATATGCCAAAAGCATGGGAGAATTGCAAGGGGGGACTTTAGAAGGCTAGGGGAGAGGAAACACTGAATAAGCAGTGCAACAATTAGCAAGAATGACAACAAGAGGCCCATGCCTCGAAAATAGGCAACTTAACATAATTTCATCAAAAAATTTTAAGTACAGCCCTGATTATTTTTTGTCACTTCTTTTTCCTCTCCTCCTTCTATCCTCCTTAGAATCACATTTTCTCCAAAAATTACGTGTCTGGCATCCTTTAAACTGAGATTTACAAGCACAAAGATCAGTGAGATGTTGACTGATGAAGGGCCAAACAGAGAATGATAATTGGCGCCAATTTCGGGACGTCTGCGTCACTGCGCATGCGCAGTAGAGGCGTAGTATGGAGGTCCTTTAGGACATGATTTCTTTTTGTTTTGGATGCAAATTTTGGGGATTGGGGGGCAAAATTTGTGTTTGGCCCTGGTTTTGTTAGAGTTAGCACCAGCTAAGTCTGGGTCATTGGTACAGTATAAAAATATAACATGCCTGCTGTGCACTAAATATGAAAAACGAATAAACCATTTAAAGAACTTTTCTAAAGCTTTTATTGTTGGAATTACCGGAACGGCCCTGAAGAAGGACAGTGTGGCCAAACACTCTTAAAGTGAACCGCACAGACAAGCTGTCAGGCTTAACTCACCAAGTGCAGTGAATTTAGATTAGATATATGCAAAAAAAACCATAGGTCGATCCCTCAGTCAAAGTAGGTCTGCGGAAGAAGAGCGAGTTGAGAAGTTGATAGATATTGCCTATGCACTAGCCTGGGAAGAAATAGCATTCATTAAATTTCCTGTATTTGCGGAGCTAGAGAAACGTCATGGTGTAGACGTTGGGCAAACATATTTAACTGATGTTAAATGCAGAGAATTCACCAAATTAATAGGGAACAACTTGCTGGAAGAGACATTAACTCAATTAAGCAAGAGTAAATATTTCACTGTTTTAGTTGATGGTGCTACAGACAATTAAATTACAGAAAACGAAATCAGGTATGTGATGTTTAATAACTTAGAAAGTGGTCAAGTTGAATTTAAGTTTCTGTGTATATCAGAACCTGAAAATTCAAAAGCACAAGGTTTAAAACAGACTATGGAAAAGGCATTCTGCGAGCTGGGAATTAATGACCACAAGCCCCGAATGGTTGGATTTATGTCTGACAGGGCATCTATAAACATGGGGAAGAAAGGAGGACTTGCAGGATTACTTACACAGGAGATGAGCTGGCTTATATCAGTGCATTGCTTAAACCATCGACTAGAACTGACTGTGAAAGATGCGTTTGGAGGAACATTTGTAAAAGGTTTTAATTGAAATGCTGACAAGTTTATGTTATTTCTATGAAAAGAGCCCAAAACGTCTTAAGAGAACTGTAGGACTTGGGTGAAATTATGGAGGAAACTGTTCGGAAACCTGAATGATCAACAGGCACCAGATGGGTACAGTTTAAGCGTCGTGCTTGCAATATTTTAGTTAAGTCATACCCAATAATAATTGGCCACTTGGAAAACTTGGCAGAAGATAGTGCAACAAAATCCGAGGATAAAGCTAGAATACATGGATACCTCATAAAGCTGAAAAAGTACCAATTTGTGTGCACGCTCCTGTTCTTCATTAAAGTCCTCGAACCGATATCTAAACTATCTCTGTATTTACAAGGTGACAATGTTGATCTTTTGCATGCATGTGCTGCTTCAGAACGAACCAACAGTCAATTACGGAAACTTGCAACAGTAAAACAAAACGAAACACCATGTGAGAAGAAATTTAATTCTGGCCTGGCAGAGCTATTACAAAACACAAAGTCAACTAACATTTTGTCTGAATCAGACACTGCCACTGTGTCAGTGGCAGGATCTGATTCAGACAAAATATTAGTTGACAGTGTGTCCTTGAGTGTCTCGGGTGATAGAACAGCTGCTGTTGAAACATTGCACATTGAATTTAAAGGTGTACAAATGACGCATTTATCCCCAGGGTTAACAAAATTTCTGGTCACAAAAAATAAAAATTATTGAACAATTACAAACAGCCATTAACAAACATTTTGATGACATAAACGACAGTAACAACCACTTCCAGTCACTTAAACTTTTAGATACATCCCTGTGGCAACACAAGAAATGTGAGTTAATGGACTATGGAACTGATTTGCTTGCTATTTTCATTGGCCAATTTAATAAGTTACTCAAGTTGAACAATGTTGATATTGACCTCTTGCCAGGAGAGTGGCTGGAGATGAAATTGTTCTGGGCAAACAACATCTCACATCTCAAAAATTACAAAGATGTTTGGGCTGTTATACTCACTACACACAGAAACAAGTTCACAAATCTTATTCATGTAATAGAAATACTTTATCTTTATCCAGTCTCTAATGCAAAAGTTGAGAGAGGGTGTTCAGCCATGGGAAGAGTCAAGACTGACTGGCATTGCAAATGCAGACATCAATACTGAACTGCCTGTTAAGAATTTCACTAGAGGGCCCAGACATCAAAGATTTTGACTCGTCCCTAGTTGTTAAAAAGTTTTTCAGCAAAAGGAGAAATCCAAATGTCAGTTCTTATGGGCCATGACCCAAACGCAAACTGAATGATAACTCAAATTCAGACTCATCATCTGAGTGACAGTCAGAGTGTCTATGATCATAATTCAATAAACACTGTCTGGTGCTTGCCATTTCCAATTATATCGGTCAAACTACTTCCATCAGATCTGATCTAAGTGACAATTTAATTCAAACATTAGGGTTGTGTGGCATTACAGCTAATTCTGTGGGTTTTTGTTTTTTGTTTCTTTGAAATAATATTTTACATGATGAGTACATGTAATTATTATTTTTTTTTGTCTGTCACCACTTTCAAATAAAAGTTGATGTTTTCATTTCTTTTATGTGTGCTAATGTATTCATTGCACCCTGGAAATTTGTTCAGTTTATGATAGATGAAATGCTATTTACTGCTTTCTGGGATATATAATGTACCCCAGAATGCATGGATGGAATATAAGCCATCATAAAATGGGACAAATACCTGGGATGCAGTGCTTAGATTCTGAGGCGGGCGATCGCACCTGCACACCTACATGTACCTCACCCCCGCAAGTCAATTCGTCCCAATTCCTCGCACCTGTTCGAAATTTGAAACAAGCTGTTAGAAAAATGTGATTTTGGGAACCAAAAAATAAAGTGAATTTTCACCCTAGAAGCCACGAGAAGGCTCCATTTGATAGCACATTTCAAAATTTGAAACACACCCACTAAATGACTCGTGCCTTTGGCATTCGTTGTAGATGCCTTTGGCATTCGTTGTAGATGCCTTTGGCATCTACCACTTTGCTACTCACTTTCTACAGATTGCTATTCAAAATAAAAATGACTAGCAAAAATTGCTATTCACTTTTTGAAAAACAAATTGAACCCTGAAACTTATTCTCGACAATGTTTTGTGTCTAGTCTAAGTTGTCTAAGTTTTCAACAAGTAAATTGATGTCAGAAGGTTGAGTGATGATCCATTTCAAAACAAAGTGACAAAATTAAATTAAAGCTCAAGAAACAAGGCATTTGTCACTCCATTTATCTTAGTTGTTTATTTTTAACAAAGCACATGGCAATTCAGTTTCCTCTTTTCATTGTAACAGTTCCTGGAATTATACTCTATTTTAAAAAGCTGGTTTCGGGTTCCCTTGGTTGTCAAATTACACAATTCCAGGAAACCTTTTGTTTACAATATGAAAGCAGCACATGTATTTTATAAATAGTTAATTATTGGGTCAAAATTCTTCCAATACACTTGGTGGTGTATTATTCCCAATTTTTCTCTTCCATGTGATCTGCAACAAAACTTCCCACATTGGTGCCTTTAAAACAATATTCAACAGAGGTCAGCCTTGCAGCTGATTTTAGGTAGAAGTGACTTCTCTCGCCAGAGACTTTTGGGAGAAGTCAGGGGACAGGAGGGAGAAGTCAGTGGACATGAAGGAGAAATCAGAAAAAAACATAAAAAGTATATGACATTGTGACAAAATAAATGAACATAGAGGACACAATTGTGGAGAAAAAAATAAATAAAAGTTATACAAACACACACAAAAGTCAGATGGTTTTTAACAAGAATGTAGGTTAACGCTCCCCCATCCCCCCCCCCCAAAAAAAAACTGTGTCGTTCATGGTTTCTGAATACCCCCAACTCTTTCCCTAACAGTGATGACTAAGGTTACCATGCAGTTGATTTTGTATTTGCCTCAGTGCAGTGGATTTGAAATTTAGCATTACCCATGGTGAGAGTGTTCTTCTCTGTAATAGAAGGTATATTCTTTTTCTACAAATATTTAAAGTGTTTAAAATAAATTTCAAGTTCATATAAGAAGCTGGGTCATTCATGGTTTCTGAATGCCCTAATTGAATTGAAAAGCGTAGTTAAAAAAGTTTTCGATATCCTTCGTAAATTAAGCGTTATTAACAATTTGAGTCAATTTATTTCTCAGGTAAATGACAAAATATTTCAGTTGTCTCCCTTCCCGGCTGCGCTGGGTAATAATACACTGTTCAGAAAACTGGCAATTTCTGCCAACCATCTTAGTATTCTTACATTGACACATGCGATTGGTGCTATGAAGGTCTGCCATTCTTATCCATCCTAATATCTGTGATTTCTATCATAGCCTTATTATTACATTTAACGCCCTTCCAACACAACTTCACAAGTTTTCAAAGAAAAACATTCAATGCAAATTGCGGGGCGAATTTCAATGCAACCAATTTTTCAGTGGAACAGAGCGTAACCGCAAGCAATTTCGATATGGATGAAATGTCTCCAACATAATTTTTTTTGTTTTGAAGCGGTGGTTAACTTTAATAAATTCTAATTAACTCGATGCGTGTCTTGTGTGATTCGTTGTTTTTGCTGGCATTTTGTTTTTAAATAGCCATTTTGTGCTGATTGCTATCAGTTGGGGCATATTGTTTGAACGACTGCGCCATTACAATTCTTTTCAGAAATATAAAATTGGGCTAGTTTAGGCTATTTTCATAGCCATGTGACGCACTTTAACAGCAGCCGTGTTTACTTTTTTGTGAATGCGGAAGCGGTTTTTTAAAAAAAAAATAAAACATAAGAAAGTTAAAAAATTTATAGTAATTTCTATATTTTTTATACTTACCAATGACCCAGACATAGCTGGTGCTAACTCTTAAAATATAGGGCCAAACACAAATTTTGCCCCCCAATCCCCAAAATTTGCATCTAAAACCAAAGAAAACATGTCCTGAATGGCCCTCCACACTTCACCTCTACTGCGCATGCGCAGTGTCAAGGATGTTCCGAAAGTTAAAAAATTTATAGTAATTTATATATTTTTTATACTTACCAATGACCCAGACTTAGCTGGTGCTAACTCCACAAAAACCAGGGCCAAACACAAATTTTGCCCCCCAATCCCCAAAATTTGCATCCAAAACAAAAAGAAATCATGTCCTAAAGGACCTCCATAGTACGACTCTACTGCGCATGCGCAGTGACGCAGTCGTCCCGAAATTGGCGCCAAATATCATTCTTACTGGCAGTGCCTGGTCAGCGCTATGTACTCAGCGGGGAGGCAAGAGTTCCCAACTCAGGGAGGGCCATCCCCGTCTGGGTCATTGGTAAGTATAAAAAATATATAAATTACTATAAATTTTTTAACATTTTTATACTGTACCAATGACCCAGACTTAGCTGAATAGTAAACAGGCTGGAGGGCCTAGGACATAGAGGAAAATCCAATAAGCTCAATTATAAAATAAAGAGATAACCCCTTAAGGAGAAAAGGAGTATTAGGCTTTACATGTATCTTTCTTATTTAATATTTAAATTAGAAAGATACACTACCCTTAATAATTGAGCACAATAACATTCATGTTCTCTATTAATATCCAGTATAACCTTTATACTAATTATTATTAAAACAAGCCAATAAATAAAGTAGTCCAGAGAATTGAGACTCTTTATAATCATTTAAAAGTGTCCGAGTATTGTATATTAAAGCCCGTTTGACACTTGACATATACAAATGCTTCACACCGAGCTACACTTTAAAAATAAGACATGAATGAAATTAAACATTAATATTACACTTTAAAACCATCCCGGAAGCGACTCAGAAATACTGTCTTGGAGGAGGCATTCCCTTGCTTTTCACTATAAAGCAGGTGACCTAAGGGAACACCCGCCCCCCCCTTCCCCTTGCCCTGGGTCAAATAGCCCAGAGCGAAGAGGGCAGCCGGACGGAGTCACTGCCGGAACAGAAAGCCTGCATAACTATAGTTGCAACTGTTTAGTGGACGACATTCTGAGCAACAGATAACGGACCTAAACAATGCAGGTCTCCAGAAATGGACTCAATATTTCTGAGATAAAAATTAGTAAATGTGGATGGCTGAGACCAATAAGCAGCCTTCATTAAATCTGTAATAGCAACACTATTAGCATAAGCCCAGGAAGTAGAAAGAGCTCTTACTTCATGAGCAGAAATCTTAAGCACAGACTGCTGAGAAGAAGATAAATCTTCATACGCAGTACGGATAGTTAACTGAATCCATCTAGCAATAGAATGGACTGAAATGTCCTTTCTATTAGGCATCAAAGACAGAAAGAAACGTTTCCGTCCCTTTCTGATGAACTGAGATCTCTGTTTATAGATACGTAGTGCTCTAACAGGACAGAGTAAAGGCCTACGCCCGTCTGAAGACGGAAGAGCCTTAATAACAATAGGTTCCGGATATTTATTAGGAGCCTGATTCTTAGCTAAAAAACCGACGTTAGTAGTGAAGGTGATAGTGTTCCCAACACTACGATAATGAGAATCATCCACCGATAGTGCATGAAGCTCACTGACTCTTCTGGCAGAAGAGAAAGCTAAGAGAAAAGCTGTCTTATAAGATAAGAATTTGAAATCTACTGTCCCAAGAGGTTCAAATGGCTTTTCCTTCAATTTAAGGAGAACCCAAGCTAAATTCCACTTAGGAATTAATCTAAGAGTTCTGGGTCTATTTATCGAAAAGTTTCTAACCAATTTCGATAAAGAGACATTAGATCCAATTTGTAAACTATCATGATGTGCATAGGTATCAGATAACATAGATCTATAACCCTTTATAGTAACCGGTTGCAGTTTGATTTCGTCAAACAAGTATACTAGAAAGTTAGCAATGTCTGGTATAGAGGGATCAAATATATCAACAGAATGATCCCTACACCAACGACGGAAAACCTTCCACTTAGCCGCATAGTTTAGCGAAGAGGAGGTCCTCCTACAGTTAGAAATCGCGTCCACTGCTCGTCCTGTAAAGTGCTTGCCATGCAAGAAGGACCGCACAACGGAAAAACGTGAAGGTTGAGACCTTGCGGGTTGTGATGCAGTTGGCGCGATTTCCCCTGCCAAAGAAGATCCTCTCGTGGAGGGAGCTTCCGCGGTAGGTCCCACAACAGACACCTGAGTAGATTTATCCACGGTCTCTGTGGCGACAGAGATGCTACCAACAGAATCTTGCATTGAGATTGTTTTATCTTTAGCAATACTTGTTGAATTAACGGCGCTGGAGGATACGCATATCCTATCATTCCGTCCCAAGGGATCGATAGAGCGTCTACAGCAAATGCTCTTGGATCCGGACACGGGGACACATACGTCTGCAACTGATTGTTGAGATGTGTCGCAAATAAGTCTATCATTGGCCGTTCCCATTGGTAGCAAATCTGATTGAATACTTGTTTGTTGAGAGTCCACTCCGACGGCAACAAGCGACCCTTTCGAGAAAGGGAGTCTGCTAGCACATTCAGACGACCCGGTATGTGACGGACCGAAAGAAGAACGTGATGTTCCAACGCAAACAGAAGGATTCTTTCCGTTAGATTGAACAACGGAACTGAATGAGTGCCTCCCTGATTCCGTATATACGCCACTACTGTCGTATTGTCGGATAGGATTTGGACATGAGCATCGTGAATAATGTCCATCCAGTGACGTAACGCAAGCCAAATTGACATCATTTCCTTGATGTTTATGTGCTTGCACAGGAATTGCGGATCCCAAAGACCCTGGCATCTCGAATCCGTTGGGATTAATGATGCACCCCAACCTGTTTGACTGGCATCCGTCATAATGGTAAAACTCGGATCCGGCAACTGCAGCGGAACTCCTTGAGTTAACCACTGAATGTTTGCCCAAGTCTGAATCTCTTGTTTCACTTGATCTGACAAGAGAACGTCTACATCGAGCGAATGAATTTTCACACTCCAATTCTGAGTCAAGAAAATTTGAAGAGGCCGTGTGCGTAGCCGTCCCATCGGAATGAGATCCGCAGCGGCTCCGCACAGACCTATCAGTCTCATAAATTCTCTCGCTGTGACTTTGTCTGTATTTAGACAATAGCGAGCGTAACAACTGACTAATTTCGCTCTGGTTAACGGCAGACGAACGAGATTGTTGTGCGTCTCGAAGCTCATTCCCAGATGAGTGAATGACTTGGACGGCACCAGATCCGACTTCTCCTCGTTTACTATGAAACCGAGACGTCGGAGCAATAGAAGAAGATTCTGAACATCGTTCTGAAGCGTTAACTCGTTGCCGTACCTCTGAAGAATGTCGTCCAGGTAGGCCGACGTTACCGCAGACGAATGAGCTCGGAAGTAAATCATTACCGAGTTCATTACTCGAGTGAAAGCCCAGGGTGCTAGATTCAATCCGAAGCACATGGCCCGGAACTGATACACCACTCCTAGGACTGCGAAGCGTAGATACTTTCGGAATGTCGGATGTACCATGACGTGAAAGTACGCATCTTTGAGATCTATGCTCGTTGCATAATCGTTCACCCGAATACTCGCTCTGACCGATCGAATCGTCTCCATATAAAACTTCGGAGCGATGATCAGCTTGTTTATCCAGCTCAAATCTATGACTGGACGGAACGAGCCGTCTGGTTTCGGAACCAGAAACAGATGGCTGTAGAATCCCAGCGATTCCTGGTTTTCTACGACCTCTACCGCGTTCTTCATTAAAAGAGACTGCACCTCTGATAGCAGAGCGTCTCTTTTCTGAGGGTTTGACGGAAGATGAGTCCACTTTGGACTTCGAGTTAATGGAGGCTTTCGTTTGAAGGATATCTTTAGACCTTCCGAAGTCACTCCTCTCACCCAAGGGTCGTCCGTAATCGACGCCCACTCTTGAGAAAAACTCGACAACCTTCCGCCAACCGGAACGCGATAGAGGTTTGAGCCATCACCTCCTGGATCTGCGAGGCCTGCGGTAGGAGAAACCACGTCTTCCACGACCCGCACCTCGCCTCGTCGACCTCGGGGCGTCCGACCGATTGTCCCGGCCTGAAGGACGTCCCGAACGAGAGTCGCTATCCTGACGGTCTCTCGAATAAGAGCTAGAGGACGCACCGGAACCTCTATAGGAACCTCTCTTGGGCGGATAAGACCCAGAAGTGCCCGCCTTATTCGTGTCTGCTGAATCCGACCTTTTAGGAGCGGATCTAAACAACAGAGAATCACTAGCTTTCTTTTTAATATTATCATAAATAGCGGAAAGCTTGCCGTCAAAGAGAAGATCTCCTGAGACCGAAGCGACTCTAAGAGAGTTCTTCACCTTAGAATCCACTAGTGTGGATGTAGACAGGGCTGCGTCACGTCTAACCAACTCCAGATTAGCCACTGAAAGGGCGGAGTTACACGTGGAATAAGCTACTGCCCTTGAAAGAAGTCTTAAGGAGGATTGTATATCCTGAAACTCTTCCCCTTGAAGACGCAGTGATAACGCCTTCGTAAGGTGATCTGCGTAAGATAAGGCATCTAAATTGGCTCTGTTAGACGCAATAGCTGTTTCCAACACTGCGGTTGGAATAGAAGCTGACGACGGTAATGATAGCTCTAAGTCTTCCGCCTCGTCGTCCATACGCAGAGGAACTCTCGGTATACCCTGACCTGCCGTGTCGAATTTATTCCTTGCATTAATGAAAGGCAGGTTGAGAGTATTTGCGGACAAGAAGCCTGCTTTCCCTGTCCTGGAAGCAAGTTTAAAAATAGCGTCGTTCAATAATTCAAATGTTCTTGCAACATTATTGGACTGCGACGGAAACTCGGGAGCGATGTCCCTGAACCGCTCGAAAAAATCAGAGTCCAATGACGCTATAATTCTCCTGTCCGGAAGCGCAGCAGTCTGGCCCGACGGAACAACTTGAGGAAGAAAGTGCCGGATGAAGTCTACGGCAGCTTTGTGTTGTTCCGAAAGGGATAGCTCCAATTCATCCGTATCCCTTTCACCATCCGGTCGGACCTCCCGATGTTCCCGGTCGTCCGCCCCCGATGCTTCGGCGGAGCGTACCGACCCAGCGCCGTCGGATAATTCTCGATCCGACACCGTCTCTGTCGGCTGCTGGGATGCTGCGATAAGCTGTGCTATCTGCACTAGAATGTCCGACGTCGAGACCTGCGGAGGAGCGGTCTTTCGCTGCTTTGCCGAGGGCAGCTCCGCATCGGATGGCTCCCGCATACTTTTCCTATGCGAACGTCCGGAGTCCATCGGTCTCGAGTCCCTGGCTGCCGGATGGTGTGACCTGGTCGCCGAATAATCCTTCCTCGGCGAAGCTGGCAAGATATCGGAGGTCACGCAGCCAAGGTGCGGTCGTGTGCGCCGGCGAGAAGAGGAAGCCTTAACAGTCTCTGCGGACTGCTTATACAACGGAGCGTCCCGAGCGACGGACGTATGCTCCGCTAAAGACACATTTTGTACCACAACATCTGGTCCCAGATGTTGTTGTACGAGAGAGGGGCCTCTCTCGCTCGCGGCCCGGCTGGACCTGGACGAGCTAGGAACCGGACTAAAAGGCTTCCTCCGTTCTCGTTCACTATCCGCCGTCACTGGGTGTGCATCTATTATTTTTATAGTGCTCGCATCACCCAAAATTTCCTCTTGGACCGCATCGGACGAACCCGGCTGCCGAACCATTCGGTGAATGGACGCTACACCGGGCGAGCTAGCGGACGACATTTGTCTAATCTCCATGAGCACTTTTGCCGCTAGCTCTGTATTTAATTGTGACGACGGACGCACACTTGAAGAAGATAACATGGAAACATCACCCTGTTCTGGTTCCTCTGAAATAGAAACTGAGAGAGTAGAGTGACCTTGTGGAGAAAGAGCCGGCATCGCTCTTTCTCCAGAAACAACATATCGTGACACACGTTTCCAATGTTTCTCATCCCAATGTTCACATACAGGACAGGGATTAATGCGAGAACACTGACTACAATTTATGCAATAATCATGAAAGTCAGAGGAAGATTTCTTCCTATTACAATTTGAACAAGTTCCTTTCATTGTGAAGGAACAACAATAAGTCCTAGTTACTCGCAAAAACCCCTGACACAAAGATACATAATAACATGATCCATTAATAAATGAAAAAACAATTGCAAAACAAAATAATTTTGAAAAAATATTTTTTCAGAGAAGCCCAAGTTGCTGAAAAGTAACGTTGAGCCCCGATGGATCCGATGGCAAAGTGTGGTCAAAAATTTTAAAATTATATAAAATAATTAATGAGACACTTTCGGATAATATAAATGTATCTTATAATGAGATAAACTACCTCAAAGGCAAACAGCCCCCCTCAAAAAAGGCTGTTGCCAATGAAAACAAACAGTGTAAACACAGAAGAAAACATGACTCCAGGCACTGACAAAACTGGCCCGGAATCAGTCCTCAATTACACTCTATCTGATGCAAAACAGAGACTCCCAGGGGAGAATCTGCAGAACATCAGATGGAAGATGCAGAACACAAACGTTATACACCCATGGGTGAAAACGTAACTATGGGGAAAATAACAGAAAACATTCTGTAACCAAGCAACTCTCCCAGGGAAATTTTAGAAATGAAACTTCTCAAAAATATGCCAAAAGCATGGGAGAATTGCAAGGGGGGACTTTAGAAGGTTAGGGGAGAGGAAACACTGAATAAGCAGTGCAACAATTAGCAAGAATGACAACAAGAGGCGTTTGCCTCGAAAATAGGCAACTTAACATAATTTTAACAAAAAATTTTAAGTACAGCCCTGATTATTTTTTGCCACTTCTTTTTTCCTCTCCTCCTTCTATCCTCCTTAGAATCACATTTTCTCCAAGAATTACGTGTCTGGCATCCTTTAAACTGAGATTTACAAGCACAAAGATCAGTGAGATGTTGACTGATGAAGGGCCAAACAGAGAATGATATTTGGCGCCAATTTCGGGACGACTGCGTCACTGTGCATGCGCAGTAGAGTCGTACTATGGAGGTCCTTTAGGACATGATTTCTTTTTGTTTTGGATGCAAATTTTGGGGATTGGGGGGCAAAATTTGTGTTTGGCCCTGGTTTTTGTGGAGTTAGCACCAGCTAAGTCTGGGTCATTGGTACAGTATAAAAATATGGCGCCATTAATCATTCTAATAACCAGTGCCTGGTAAGCGCTATGTACTCAACGGGGAGGCAAGAGTTCCCAACTCCTGGGAGGGCCATCCCCGTCTGGGTCATTGGTAAGTATAAAAAATATAGAAATTACTATAAATTTTTTAACATTTTTATACTGTACCAATGACCCAGACATAGCTGAATAGTAAAAAGGCTGGAGGGCCAAGGACATAGAGCAAGATGGAATACGCTCAATAATATAAAATAGAGACATCCCCTCTAGGGAAAAAGAAGTAATAGGCCTTACATGTATCTTTCTTATTTATGATAAATTAGAAAGATACAACACCTTCCAAAATTGAGCATCATACATCCATGTACTCTATTAATATCCAATATAATCCTTATACTAATAATTTTTAAAGTAAGCCAATAAAATAAAGTAAGTCTAGAGAATAGAGACTCTTATACTCCTTAAAAGTGTCTGAGGATTGCATAATCATGTCCGTTGACACATGCTATATTCAAAAGCTATACTTTAAAAACTAAGACTTGAATGAATTTTAAAACATAAACTTCTCACTAAACAACCATCCCAATAACAGCTCAGAATTACTAACTCCGGAGGAGGTATCCCCTTGTTTTCATAGTAAAACAGGTGACCCAAGGGAACACCCTCCCCCCCCCCCCCCCTTTTTCTTGCCCTGGGTCAAATAGCCCAGAGCGAAGAGGGCAGCAGAACGGAGTCACTGCCGAAACAGACAGCCTACCTAGCTATAGTAGCAACTGTTAAGTGAATGACATTCTGAGCAGTAGATAATAGACCTAACAATAGAGGCCTCCAGAAATGGACTCGATATTTCTAAGATAAAAATTCATGAATGTGGATGGCTGAGCGCATGAGCAGCCTTCAAAAATCTATAATAGCGACACTATTAATGTAAGCCCAAGATGTAGAAGAACTCTTACTTCATGAGCCGAAATCTTAAGCACAACTGCTGAGTCAATGATATACCATAAGCAGTACCGATAGTTAATTGAATCCATTAGCAATAGAATGGAGCGTAACGTCCTTCTATTAGGCATCAAAGACAGAAGAAGCTTACGCCCGTAGTAATAAACAGATATCTGTTTATAAATACATAAACTCTAACCGGACAGAGTAAAGGCCTATGCCCGTATGAAGACGGAAGGACCCTAATAACAATAGGTTCCGGATATTATGAGCCTAACTCTTATGCAAAAATCCAACCTAAATAGTAAAGGAAGTAGTGATTCTGAAACTACGAAAGTGAAAATCATCCATCGATAGTGCATGAAACTCACTGACTCTTCAGTAAAAGAGAAGCCAACAGAATTACTGTCTAAAAGGTCAGAATTTGAAAACTACTATTTCCAGAGGCTCAAATGATTACTTAGCTAAATAAGAATCGAAGTTAAATTCCATATAGGAATTTAATCTAAAGATTCTAGGTCTATTTATCAAAAAGTTACTAACTGACTTAGATAAAGAGACATAAGACTCAATTGTAAACTATCATAGAATGAATAGGTATGAGGTAACATAAACCTATAACCTTAATAATAACAGGCTGCAGTAGATCTTGTCAAACAAGTATACTAAAAAGTTGCTATGAGTAGTATGGAGGGATCAACAATATGAACATAGTGATCCCTACACCAACGACGGAAGAGCCTCCACTTCAGCCGCATAGAATAGCGAAGAAGAGGATCTCCTATAGTAAGAAATCGCGTCCAAACCTCGTCCAGTACAATGCTTACAATGCAATACGGACCACACAACGGAATACATGAAGGTTGCGACCTTGCGGGTTGTGATAAAGATGACACGATTTACCCAGCGAAAAAAGATCCTCTCACTGAGGAAGATTTCGCGTTAAGTCCCACAGTAGACAGAGATGCTATCAACAGAAATGTATTGTGGTTGTTTATCTTAGCAATACCTGCTGAAACAACAGCGCCGGAGGATACGCGTATCCTATCATTCCGTCCTATTAGATCAATAGAGCATTAACAACATTAGCTATCCGGACAAGCCAACACATACGTCTGCAATTGATTAGCAAGCTGTGTCGTAAATAATTTATCATTGGGCGCTCCCATAGATAGCAAATCTGACTGAATACTTGTTTGTTGAGAGTCCATTCTGACGGCAACAAGCGACCCCTTAGTAAACGGGAGTCCGGTAAAACAATCAGACGACCCGGAATATGACGGACCGAAACAGAACTTGGTGTACTATAACCAACAGACGGATTCTTTCCATTAAATTGAATAACGGAAACGAATGAGTGCCTCCCTGGTTCCGGAGATACGCCACTACTGTCGAATTAACGGACAGGATTTGGACATGCGTTTCTGAATAATGTTCATGCAATGACATAAAGCAAGCCTAAAAAACATTATTCCGCGGAAGATAATTGCTTGCTTAGAGACTGCGGAACCCAAAGACCCTGGCACTTCGAATCTGTTGGGATCAATATTATATCCCAATCTGTTTGACTGGCAACCGTCATAACAATAACACTCGGATCCGGCAACTGCAGTGGCACTCTCTGAGTCAACCACCGAATGTTTGCCCCAGTCTGAATCTCTTGTAACACTAGATAGACAAGAGAACGTGTAAATCGAGCAATTCATGGATTGCTGAAAAGTTGCCGTCGAAGAGAGGCTTCTCCGAGAACGAAGCGACTCTGAGAGAGTTCTTCACCTTACTATCCACGCGCGTGGATGTAGCTAGGGCGGCTGCATCACGTCTAACCAACTCCAGTCAGCCACTGAAGGGCGGAGTTATACATGAACAAACTACTGCCCTCAAAAGAAATCACATTGAGAATAATATCCCATAAATCTTTTCTTGAAGACGTAATGATAACGCCTCAGTAAGGTGGATTACGTATGATAAAGCGTCTAAGTTAAGTCTACTAGACATCATTGTCGTTTCCAACATTGTGGTTGGAAAAGACATAGACGGTGAAAAAGAATATTTCCAGTCTTTAACCACGCCATCTAGACGCATATGAACTCTCGGTATGCCCTGCTCTGCCAAAATAAATTATTCGTATAAATGATAAAACGGCAGAAATGAGCATTGCAGACAAGAAACTAAACTATCATGCTTGGTAGCGGGCTTATATGCATATATAGCGTCTAAAAATAAAACACATGTTGTAATGACATTATTGGACTGTGTCGGTAAGTCAGGGACAATGTCCCTGAACCGATCCAAAATTCCGTGTCCAATGACGCTATAAGTCTCTTATCCAACATCGCAGCAATGTAGTCCGAAATAACAATAACTGGAAGATAATGCCAGAACATATGAATGGCAGCTTCCGATGCTACGAAAGGGAAAACTCGAAATCTTTCGAATCCCTTTCGCCATGCTGTCAGACCCTATAAAGCGTTCGGTCGTCCGTACCTGATGCAACCGCGGACCGCACCGACCTAGCGCCGTCAGATAATTCCTGATTCGAGTAAGAAACTGTCGATTGCTGGGATGCTGCGAAACAACTGTGCTAACTCGGATAGCACGTCCGTCACTGAGGCCTGAGGAGAAGCGGTCCTACAATGCATTGCCGCTGGAAGCTCCGTGATCGTTACCCCGTGCATACTACCAATATGCGAGCGAACGGAGTGTATAGGCCTCGTGTCCCTTGGCTACCGGATGGCGTGACCTATTCGCCGTGGAATCAATGAATGACGAAACTGATCGGATACTCGAGGTCACGTAGCCAATGTGCGGTCGTGTGCCCTGCTGTGAGGATGAGGAAGCATTATCGACAGTCTCTCGGACTGTCAATATAACGGAGCGTCCCGACCGACAGACATATGCTCCGAAATATCTGAACCACAACATGCGGTCCCCTATGTTGTTGGACGAGAGAGGGACCTCTCTCGCTCACAACCCGGACGGACCTGGACAAGCCAGGAACCGGACTAACAGGCTTCCTCCGATCTGTCCTCAATCCGCCATCACTGGGTGAGTACTAAAGTAATTATAGTGCTCGCATCACCCAAATCTCCTTCCTAGACCGCAACGGACGAACCCGGCAGCCGAACCATTCGATGAATGTACGCTACACCGGGTGAGCTAGCGAATGTCACTCCGTCGATCCTACAAGGGATCTCTTAGGCGATAGACATATTCCATGAGCACTTATTGCCGCTAGCTCTTCATTAACTATGACGACAGAGGCACACTTTTGAAAGACATCTCCGTAATTTTGCCAACAAGAAACCAGAAATGCTTGGTTATAGCAAGCATATAATAATAATATATATAGCGTCGTTCAATAATTCGAAAGTTTGTGTGACATTATTGGACTATGTCGGAACTGAGGGACGATGTCCCTGAACCGAACCAAAAATTTCTACGTCCACTGACGCTATCAGTTTCTTATCCGGCATCGCAGCATTCTGGTCCGATGAACGAGGCTGTAGAAGATCAAGTCAGATGACATACACAACAGCATATGTTGTTCCGAAAGGGAAAGCTCGAAATCCTCCAAATCCCTTTCGGTATCCCGTCGGACCGGATGAAATTTTCGGATGTCCGTACCCGCTTCCGCAGAGCGTCCCGACCCAGCATCGTCGGATAAAAATTATGCGACAGATTCAGTTGATGCTGGGATGCTGTGATAAGCTGTGCTATTTAGGAAAGCACGTCCGTTCCCGAGGCCTGTGCAGTAGCGGTCTTACGATGCATTGCCGCCGGAAGCTCCGTGTACGTTGACTCCCGCACACTTTCCTATGCGAACGTCCGGAGTCTGCAGGCCTCGTGTCCCTGGCTACCGGATGGTGTGACCTGGTCACCGATGATCTCTGACTGGCGAAGCTGACTGGAAATCCGAGGTCACGTAGCCAAGAGCGGTCGTGTGCGCTACCATGAGAATGAGGAAGCCTTATTGACAGTCTTCTCCGGACTGACTATATGTCGGAGCGTCCCGAGCGACGGACGTATGCTCCGAATGCGAAACATTTTGTATCACAACATCTGGGGCCAGATGTTGTTGTACGAGAGAGGGGCCTCTCTCGCTCGCCGTCCGGATGGACCAGAACAAGCTATGAACCGGACTAAAAGGCTTCCTCCGTTCTCCCTCTAATCCGCCATCACTGGGTGTGCATTTGGTTGATTTATAGTGCTCGCATCACCCCAAAACTCCTTCTAGACCGCAACGGACGAACCCGGCTGCCGAACCATTCGATGAATGGACGCTACACCGGGCGAGCTAGCGGACGTCAAAGGCCGTCGAACCTACTAGGGTCCTCTTAGGCAATTGGCGTATTTACATGAGCACTTTTCCGCTAGCCCTTCATTAATTGTGACGACGGAGGCACACTGTTGGAAGACATCACAGATACATCACCCTAATCTTGATCGTCTGAAATAGAAATTGATAAAGTAGAGTGACCCTGCGGGGAAAGGACCGGAGTGTCCAATTCCCCACTAACATACCGTGACATATGCTTCCCATGTTGTCATCGAAATCATACGATACAGAACAGGAGTTAATGCGAGTTCACTGACCACATATAGAATGATATAAAAGTCAGAGGAAGACTTCCTCTTATTACAATTGATCAAAATCCTTTCAATGTGAAAAGAAAACAAGTCCTGGTACTCGCACCAACCCCTGGCAATCAAAATACATAATAATAATATGATCCATTAATATAGAAAAAATAATTGAAATCAAAATATTTTGAAAAAATATTTTTTCAGAACAGCCCAAGTTTCTGAAAAGTAACGTTGAGCCCCAATGGATCCCAAGCCTAAGTGTGGACAAAATTTTTTAAAATATTTTAAACAATTTATTCAACACTTACGAACAATAATAATGTATCTAGTTATGATTAAAATAACATCAAGATATTATTTTCAAGAAATCCCCCCCTCACACAGAGGGCTGTTGTAAATGTAAACAATGAATGTAAAAACACTAAAATAAGACTCCAGGCACCCAGGCCCGGAATCAGTTACCAAAAATACAGTATCTGATGCAAAACAGAGACTTCCAGGGAAGAAACTGTAAAACATCAGATGGTAGATGCAGAACACAACGCCTAACCACCCGTAGGTGAAGACGTAAACATGGGGAAAAGAACAGAATTCATTCTGTTATTCAGCTAAAACTCCCAAGAAAATTTAGTAATAATAATTACAGAAACTATGCCAAAAGCATGGGAGAATAGCAAGGGGGGACTTAAAGGAAAGGGAGAGAGGAAAACACTGAAAAATCAGTGTAACTAAATAATCAGAATGACAACAAAATGGCTGCTGCCTCGAAAATAGGTAACTTAACATAATTTCATTAAAAAATTTTAAGTTACAGCCCTGATAATATTCTGTCACACATTCTTTTCCTCTCCTCCTTTTCTATCCTCCTTAGAATCACCATTTCACTAATATTTATGTGTCTGGCATCATTTAAACTGAGATTTACAAGCACAAAGATCAGTCAGATGTTAACTGATGAAGGGCCAAACTTAGAATGATTAATGGCGCCAATTTCGGAACGTCCTTGACACTGCGCATGCGCAGTAAAGGTGAAGTGTGGAGGGCCATTCAGGACATGTTTTCTTTGGTTTTAGATGCAAATTTTGGGGATTGGGGGGCAAAATTTGTGTTTGGCCCTATATTTTAAGAGTTAGCACCAGCTATGTCTGGGTCATTGGTACAGTATAAAAATATACAGTAAACTGCCATGTCTCCCAAGGAAGTTTTGGAGGGCGACTTGAATTTCGTCCCCAATGTAAGCCAAGGCGACTTGAGGAATGACAAGGCGACTTCTTCGCCCTAGTCGCCCACTTGGCTGACCCCTGCCGTTCAACATGCCATGTACTTATGCTCTCATGACTTTACAGATTACATGTGCTTATTTCCAAGTCAGTGAAGTATCAGCATCGTATCATTATTGGCCGATAACTAGAATGATAGATATCGGTGTCAGCAAAACCGATAATAGTGCTATCGGCTCACCTCTACACGCTACATACGGTGCGAATTGTGCTTTGTTGCCTCCTTCTATTGATGAAGATTGCCATTTGAGATGGCTGATTTTAAAGTGCCTTTGACTGAATTAATGGTCCGCAGAAATTAGGGTCAGGCAGATATTTACTGTCCACAGAATTTTGATTTTGGCTGGGTGACTGCGGCCTGGGGCAATCACCCACCTAAAAATGACAGGCTTGCAAGTCAGATGAACAGTAAATTGAAACATGATTAAAGTCTTTACTTAATAGTTTGACTGAATATATTTTGCTCTTAAGATAAAAACACCTACAGAGACCAAAAGTAATTATTAACTGGCTGAATGCTGGAAGCCAATTATTTGTACTCCATTAGGATGTGCTGGTACCGCAGTTAAAAGACTTCACATTCTTTGGATGTGTTTTGTTCTCTTAGAAGCAAAATGGATTTGTGTGTATGAATTGTCAAACCCTCAAGACAAAACTCCCTTGGAAAAAACCCTCATTTTCTGCATTCAAAGACAAAACCCCTTTGGGTAACATGTATTGATGTTGCAATAAAGCTATATTTTTTATGTTATGAATGTACTGAAGGCAAAATTAGTAGATGTTGGTGTGGCAGGGGAAGGGGTCAATGCAGAAACGTTAAAAAATTTATAGTAATTTATATATTTTTTATACTTACCAAGGACCCAGACTTAGCTGGTGCTAACTCCAACAAAACCAGGGCCAAACACAAATTTTGCCCCCCAATCCCCAAAATTTGCATCCAAAACAAAAAGAAATCATGTCCTAAAGGACCTCCATAGTACGCCTCTACAGCGCATGCGCAGTGACGCAGTCGTCCCGAAATTGGCGCCAATTATCATTCTTACTGGCAGTGCCTGGTCAGCGCTATGTACTCAGCGGGGAGGCAAGAGTTCCCAACTCCAGGGAGGGCCATCCCCGTCTGGGTCATTGGTAAGTATAAAAAATATATAAATTACTATAAATTTTTTAACATTTTTATACTGTACCAATGACCCAGACTTAGCTGAATAGTAAACAGGCTGGAGGGCCTAGGACATAGAGGAAAATCCAATAAGCTCAATTATATAGTAAAGAGGTAACCCCTTAAGGAGAAAAGGAGTATTAGGCTTTACATGTATCTTTCTTATTTAATATTAAATTAGAAAGATACACTACCCTTAATAATTGAGCACAATAACATTCATGTTCTCTATTAACATACAGTATAACCCTTATACTAATTATTTTTAAAGCAAGCCAATAAATAAAGTAGTCCAGAGAATTGAGACTCTTTATAATCATTTAAAAGTGTCCGAGTATTGTATATTAAAGCCCGTTTGACACTTGACATATACAAATGCTTCACACCGAGCTACACTTTAAAAATAAGACATGAATGAATTTAAACATTAATATTACACTTTAAAACCATCCCGGAAGCGACTCAGAAATACTGACTTGGAGAAGGCATTCCCTTGCTTTTCACTATAAAGCAGGTGACCAAAGGGAACACCCGCCCCCCCCCCCCCCCTTCCCCTTGCCCTGGGTCAAATAGCCCAGAGCGAAGAGGGCAGCCGGACGGAGTCACTGCCGGAACAGAAAGCCTGCATAACTATAGTTGCAACTGTTTAGTGGACGACATTCTGAGCAACAGATAACGGACCTAAACAATGCAGGTCTCCAGAAATGGACTCAATATTTCTGAGATAAAAATTCGTAAATGTGGATGGCTGAGACCAATAAGCAGCCTTCATTAAATCTGTAATAGCAACACTATTAGCATAAGCCCAGGAAGTAGAAAGAGCTCTTACTTCATGAGCAGAAATCTTAAGCACAGACTGCTGAGAAGAAGATAAATCTTCATAAGCAGTACGGATAGTTAACTGAATCCATCTAGCAATAGAATGGACTGAAATGTCCTTTCTATTAGGCATCAAAGACAGAAAGAAACGTTTCCGTCCCTTTCTGATAAACTGAGATCTCTGTTTATAGATACGTAGTGCTCTAACAGGACAGAGTAAAGGCCTACGCCCGTCTGAAGACGGAAGAGCCTTAATAACAATAGGTTCCGGATATTTATTAGGAGCCTGATTCTTAGCTAAAAAACCCACATTAGTAGTGAAGGTGATAGTGTTCCCAACACTACGATAATGAGAATCATCCACCGATAGTGCATGAAGCTCACTGACTCTTCTGGCAGAAGAGAAAGCTAAGAGAAAAGCTGTCTTATAAGATAAGAATTTGAAATCTACTGTCCAAAGAGGTTCAAATGGCTTTTCCTTCAATTTAAGGAGAACCCAAGCTAAATTCCACTTAGGAATTAATCTAAGAGTTCTGGGTCTATTTATCGAAAAGTTTCTAACCAATTTCGATAAAGAGACATTAGATCCAATTTGTAAACTATCATGATGTGCATAGGTATCAGATAACATAGATCTATAACCCTTTATAGTAACAGGCTGCAGTTTGATTTCGTCAAACAAGTATACTAGAAAGTTTGCAATGTCTGGTATAGAGGGATCAAATATATCTACAGAATGATCCCTACACCAACGACGAAAAACCTTCCACTTAGCCGCATAGTTTAGCGAAGAGGAGGTCCTCTTACAGTTAGAAATCGCGTCCACTGCTCGTCCTGTAAAGTGCTTGCCATGCAAGAAGGACCGCACAACGGAAAAACGTGAAGGTTGAGACCTTGCGGGTTGTGATGGAGTTGGCGCGATTTCCCCTGCGAAAGAAGATCCTCTCGTGGAGGAAGCTTCCGCGGTAGGTCCCACAACAGACACCTGAGTAGATTTATCCACGGTCTCTGTGGCGACAGAGATGCTACCAACAGAATCTTGCATTGAGATTGTTTTATCTTTAGCAATACTTGTTGAATTAATGGCGCTGGAGGATACGCATATCCTATCATTCCGTCCCAAGGGATCGACAGAGCGTCTACTGCAAATGCTCTTGGATCCGGACACGGAGACACATACGTCTGCAACTGATTGTTGAGATGCGTCGCAAATAAGTCTATCATTGGCCGTTCCCATTGGTAGCAAATCTGATTGAATACTTGTTTGTTGAGAGTCCACTCCGACGGCAACAAGCGACCCTTTCGTGAAAGGGAGTCTGCTAGCACATTCAGACGACCCGGTATGTGACGGACCAAAAGAAGAACGTGATGTTCTAACGCAAACAGAAGGATTCTTTCCGTTAGATTGAACAACGGAACTGAATGAGTGCCTCCCTGATTCCGTATATACGCCACTACTGTCGTATTGTCGGATAGGATTTGGACATGAGCATCGTGAATAATGTCCATCCAGTGACGTAACGCAAGCCAAATTGACATCATTTCCTTGATGTTTATGTGCTTGCACAGGAATTGCGGATCCCAAAGACCCTGGCATCTCGAATCCGTTGGGATTAATGATGCACCCCAACCTGTTTGACTGGCATCCGTCATAACGGTAAAACTCGGATCCGGCAACTGCAGCGGAACTCCTTGAGTTAACCACTGAATGTTTGCCCAAGTCTGAATCTCTTGTTTCACTTGATCTGACAAGAGAACGTCTACATCGAGCGAATGAATTTTCACACTCCAATTCTGAGTCAGGAAAATTTGAAGAGGACGTGTGCGTAGCCGCCCCATCGGAATGAGATCCGCGGCGGCTCCGCACAGACCTATCAGTCTCATAAATTCTCTCGCCGTGACTTTGTCTGCGTGCAGACAATAGCGAGCGTAACAACTGACTAATTTCGCTCTGGTTAACGGCAGACGAACGAGATTGTTGTGCGTCTCGAAGCTCATTCCCAGATGAGTGAATGACTTGGACGGCACCAGATCCGACTTCTCCTCGTTTACTATAAAACCGAGACGTCGGAGCAATAGAAGAAGATTCTGAACATCGTTCTGAAGCGTTAACTCGTTGCCGTACCTCTGAAGAATGTCGTCCAGGTAGGCCGACGTTACCGCAGACGAATGAGCTCGGAAGTAGGTCATTACCGAGTTCATTACCCGAGTGAAAGCCCAGGGTGCTAGATTCAATCCGAAGCACATGGCCCGGAACTGATACACCACTCCTAGGACTGCGAAGCGTAGATACTTTCGGAATGTCGGATGTACCATGACGTGAAAGTACGCATCTTTGAGATCTATGCTCGTTGCATAATCGTTCACCCGAATACTCGCTCTGACCGATCGAATCGTCTCCATATAGAACTTCGGAGCGACGATCAGCTTGTTTATCCAGCTCAAATCTATGACTGGACGGAACGAGCCGTCTGGTTTCGGAACCAGAAACAGATGGCTGTAGAATCCCAGAGATTCCTGGTTTTCTACGACCTCTACCGCGTTCTTCATTAAAAGAGACTGCACCTCTGATAACAGAGCGTCTCTTTTCTGTGGATTTGACGGAAGATGAGTCCACTTTGGACTTCGAGTTAATGGAGGCTTTCGTTTGAAGGATATCTTTAGACCTTCCGAAGTCACTCCTCTCACCCAAGGGTCGTCCGTAATCGACGCCCACTCTTGTGAAAAACTCGACAATCTTCCGCCAACCGGAACGCGATAGAGGTTTAAGCCATCACCTCCTGGACCTGCGAGGCCTGCGGTAGGAGAAACCACGTCTTCCATGACCCGCACCTCGACTCATCGACCTCGGGGCATCCGACCGATTGTCCCGGCCTGAAGGACGTCCCGAACGAGAGTCGCTATCCTGACGGTCTCTCGAATAAGACCAAGAGGACGCACCGGAACCTCTATAGGAACCTCTCTTGGGCGCATTAGACCCAGAAGTGCCTGTCTTATTCGTGTCTGCTGTATCCGACTTTTTAGGAGCCGATCTGAACAACAGAGAATCATTAGCTTTCTTTTTAATTTTATCATAAATAGCAGAAAGCTTGCCGTCAAAGAGAAGTTCTCCTGAGACCGAAGCGACTCTAAGAGAGTTCTTCACCTTAGAATCCACTAGTGTGGATGTAGCTAGGGCTGCGTCACGTCTAACCAACTCCAGATTTGCCACTGAAAGGGCGGAGTGACACGTGGAATAAGCTACTGCCCTTGAAAGAAGTCTTAAAGAGGATTGTATATCCTGAAACTTTTCCCCTTGAAGGCGCAGTGATAACGCCTTAGTAAGGTGATCTGCGTAAGATAAGGCATCTAAATTGGCTCTGTTAGACGCTATAGCTGTTTCCAACACCGCGGTTGGAATAGAAGCTGACGACGGTAATGATAGCTCTAAGTCTTCCGCCTCGTCGTCCATACGCAGAGGAACTCTCGGTATACCCTGTCCTGCCATATCGAATTTATTCCTTGCGTTAATGAAAGGCAGGTTAAGAGTATTAGCGGACAAGAAACCTGCTTTCCCCGTCCTGGAAGCAAGTTTAAATATAGCGTCGTTCAATAATTCAAATGTTCTTGCAACATTATTGGACTGCGACGGAAACTCGGGAGCGATGTCCCTGAACCGCTCAAAAAATTCAGAGTCCAATGACGCTATAATTCTCTTGTCCGGAAGCGCAGCAGTCTGGCCCGACGGAACAACTTGAGGGAGAAAGTGCCGGATGAAGTCCACGGCAGCTTTATGTTGTTCCGAAAGGGATAGCTCCAATTCATCCGTATCCCTTTCACCATCCGGTCGGACCTCCCGATGTTCCCGGTCGTCCGCCCCCGATGCTTCGGCGGAGCGTACCGACCCAGCGCCGTCGGATAATTCTCGATCCGACACCGTTTCTGTCGGCTGCTGGGATGCTGCGATAAGCTGTGCTATCTGCACAAGAATGTCCCACGTCGAGACCTGCGGAGGCACAGTCTTTCGCTGCTTCGCCGAGGGCAGCTCCGCATCAGATGGCTCCCGCATACTTTTCCTATGCGAACGTCCGGAGTCCATCGGTCTCGAATCCCTGGCTGCCGGATGGTGTGACCTGGTCGCCGAAGAATCCTTCATCGGCGAAGCTGGTAAAATATCGGCGGTCACGCAGCCAAGGTGCGGTCGTGTGCGCTGACGAGAAGAGGAAGCCTTAACAGTCTCTGCGGACTGCTTATACAACGGAGCGTCCCGAGCGACGGACGTATGCTCCGCTAAAGACACATTTTGTACCACAACATCTGGTCCCAGATGTTGTTGTACGAGAGAGGGACCTCTCTCGCTCGCGGCCCGGCTGGACCTGGACGAGCTAGGAACCGGACTAAAAGGCTTCCTCCGTTCTCGTTTACTATCCGCCGTCACTGGGTGTGCATCTATTATGTTTATAGTGCTCGCATCACCCAAAATTTCCTCTTGGACCGCATCGGACGAACCCGGCTGCCGAACCATTCGGTGAATGGACGCTACACCGGGCGAGCTAGCGGACGACATTTGTCTAATCTCCATGAGCACTTTTGCCGCTAGCTCTGAATTCATTTGTGATGACGGACGCACACTTGAAGAAGATAACATGGAAACATCACCCTGTTCTGGTTCCTCTGAAATAGAAACTGAGAGAGTAGAGTGACCTTGTGGAGAAAGAGCCGGCATCGCTCTTTCTCCAGAAACAACATATCGTGACACACGTTTCCAATGTTTCTCATCCCAATGTTCACATATAGGACAGGGATTAATGCGAGAACACTGACTACAATTAATACAATGATCATGAAAGTCAGAGGAAGATTTCTTCCTATTACAATTTGAACAATGTCCCTTCATTGTGAAAGAACAACAATAAGTCCTAGTTACTCGCAAAAACCCCTGACACAAAGATACATAATAACATGATCCATTAATAAATGAAAAAACAATTGCAAAACAAAATAATTTTGAAAAAATATTTTTTCAGAAAAGCCCAAGTTGCTGAAAAGTAACGTTGAGCCCCGATGGATCCGATGGCAAAGTGTGGTCAAAAATTTTAAATTTATATAAAATAATTAATGAGACACTTTCGGATAATATAAATGTATCTTATAATGAGATAAACTACCGCAAAGGCAAACAGCCCCCCTCAAAAAAGGCTGTTGCCAATGAAAACAAACAGTGTAAACACACTAGAAAACATGACTCCAGGCACTGAAAAAACTGGCCCGGAATCAGTCATCAATTACACTCTATCTGATGCAAAACAGAGACTCCCAGGGGAGAATCTGTAGAACATCAGATGGAAGATGCAGAACACAAACGTTATACACCCATGGGTGAAAACGTAACTATGGGGAAAATAACAGAAAACATTCTGTAACCAAGCAACTCTCCCAGGAAATTTTAGAAATGAAACTTCTCAAAAATATGCCAAAAGCATGGGAGAATTGCCAGGGGGGACTTTAGAAGGCTAGGGGAGAGGAAACACTGAATAAGCAGTGCAACAATTAGCAAGAATGACAACAAGAAGCCCATGCCTCGAAAATAGGCAACTTAACATAATTTCATCAAAAAATTTTAAGTACAGCCCTGATTATTTTTTGCCACTTCTTTTTCCTCTCCTCCTTCTATCCTCCTTAGAATCACATTTTCTCCAAAAATTACGTGTCTGGCATCCTTAAACTGAGATTTACAAGCACAAAGATCAGTGAGATGTTGACTGATGAAGGGCCAAACAGAGAATGATAATTGGCGCCAATTTCGGGACGACTGCGTCACTGCGCATGCGCAGTAGAGGCGTACTATGGAGGTCCTTTAGGACATGATTTCTTTTTGTTTTGGATGCAAATTTTGGGGATTGGGGGGCAAAATTTGTGTTTGGCCCTGGTTTTGTTGGAGTTAGCACCAGCTAAGTCTGGGTCATTGGTACAGTATAAAAATATTATAAAATTATTAAAACAGTTAGAGAAAAAATTGCGACATCGACGCCGTAGCTGCGACGGGTAGTGCAATCTCACAAAATTCTAAGTTCATCAAGGGCCATAACTCCAAGAAAAATATTTGGAACAACACATGCATTGAACAGTGGCTAGACATCAATAAGATACACTTACATGCCAAATATAAAGTCATTCCATCAAGTATTTCAAAAGTTATTGAGTTTTGAAACTCGTAGGTCACAGACAAACTTGTTGGTCACAGGCAGACCGACGGACAGACCGACGAACAGACAGACCAACAGACAGACAGACTGACAGACCGACATTGCCACTTATAGAGCTGCTAGTCGCAGCTAAAAATTAATACAAATCAAGTGGGCTGGGTGAAAATGGACCCAATTGTTTTAAATCTAAATTTTTTGTATTTGGGAAATTGTGAAATGGAAGTAAATGGGTTGAGAAATTGAAGTAAAATGTTATATGTATTAAGCGGTGCTGAAATGTTATAAACCTATATTTTCTGTTCTGTCTGATATGCATATAAATATTTTTTTATCAAATAAAGTGCTTTTCAGTAAATAAATGTTTTCCCAATTATCCTTAATCAACCCTTAATCAATAACAGTTAATAGTTGGTATAAGGGGAATTGGTCTTTTGGGAATTGGTCTTTTGGGAATTGGCCTAGTGGGGGTTGGTCTAAAGGGATTTGGCCTAGTGGGAAGACATCCTGTGACATTGCAACTGTTTACTACGAATATAATGTGATGTTAATGTGCTCACAAGATGTAGATGCAGGTATTCACAGCTGTTAGGCCAAGCTGAAAAACTCCAAAAAATGCAGAGTATATTGTTGTTGTTAACATGTTACTGACAGCATGAAACTCTCCAAGTAACTTGTATCAATCACAAATGAACTTACACAAACTAAACAGATTTAACAAATTAGTTTTAAATGTAAAAAAACCTCTAAAAGGTTATAAAGTAGAATACTTACAAATGGTACTCCATTAAGATATGAATTGAAAACAGCAGATGATCTGCAACAGATAAAAAAAAGTCAATGAACACAACAGTTTCTTTATAAAAACATCAAGTCTCATGCTTCCATATCTTACATCATCCTTAATATTCTATTTTTAAATGTTTCATCCCAGGTACAGCTAGGACCGTGATCTTTAACGATATGTATTTTCCTATAAAATTTTATAAGTTAAAGAAAAATACTTGAGGATATAATAGATTAATAAAAGAATGTCTAATAAGTCACAATTTCATATGAAATTTCTGTACAGAGTTCACTAAAATTGATCTGAGCCAAGATTTATGAGGCTCAGATCGATTTTCATGAACAAAGTTGAGAAATTTCATGTCAAATTGTGACGAATTTGAGATTCTTTTTATCATATAATGTGTAATTTAACCTTTATTTAATGTAATTACTAAAGCTGACAAGTGCTGTTCAGAAAATTCACCATGTTTTACCTTGGAAAATTCTTTTGTCACTTGTCAGGGAAGAGGAGTGTAAGTAAATTCACCACAATTCTGCCACTTGATTACATCACTGTATTTCTGCTTCTACATCTTTGAAAAAGAGAAATGTGATCAATTTCCTCACAGTAAATCATTTTTGTCTCATATAAGTTTATATGTGCAAATAAATATTTCATTGGCATTTGGCAAACATGAACAAGCAAGGATACAGATATCTGCAGGAAATTCTGAAAAGTCTCACCATCAAATTCATGAAACAATTCAATAAATCACTATGTCCAAATCTTGAAAACAAATAAAAGGAGGGGCTCAAGTGAGCCTAAAACACTCACCTGGCTCAAGTTGTCAAACGAGATGAATGTATCAGAAAGTGATCAGCAGCAAGAGCAATTTTTTTATTTGCTATGACACTACCAAAGGCAACTTTTTTGGCCATTCACTTCTGCTGGTCCTAGGAAAGCTTTCTAGCAAGCTCTGTTCTGTAAATTTTTGTTTTGTTTTCGACTACCATAAATGAAATACTTATGACCCAGTTATATACTACATGACAAATATGGTTCACATCTGCCCACTGAATATGAAAATAGAAATATTGAGTGAAGCCCAAAATTTGGGAGCCCAAATTGTAACTTACTGAGTTTCTTTGAAAAAAAAGTGAATCTGCATCACTAAAGTAAGTTCCAAACAAGAAATCTAAGCATTATTGCATGTGACTTATAAAAAGAGGATTTTAAAAAAGCATATTAGGCTTATGGAGCATTAACCCCACCCTAAGGAATATAGTAATTTGGAGGGAAAAATCAGAAGAGTAAATTCCACCAGCCTGAAGATGGCTGCAGCTTCATTTGAACAAAGGAGAAAAGGTTTACTCCAAAGATGGTCTGTGCAATAGATGAATGAATTTGGCCCAGTGGTTTTAAAGAATAAGAAAGATTTCAAACTGGAGAAACAGAATTTTACTGCCACCAGTAAATTCAAGACTCTGTGAAACTGGTTAAAGCATCAAAAATAAGACAAAACAGAAAGAGAATTTATGGAGGCTTATTTTTGGGGGGTAAAATATTTTTAAAGAAATCATCAATAGGTTTTCATTAACAGTATTACATGAAATCAAATCTTTGGAACCCACACTGAAGCCTTGAGAAGGTTAAATTAAAGATATTCATACAGGAATTAGAGAAATTTTTTCCAAGAAACCAGAAAAAAACATATATGTGTACACCATTGAAAAGGTGTGATCAAGGCATCAATAAAATCTTTGAAAGCCATACTGAAGTCTTGAGTGAGTTAAATTAAAGACATCCATACAGTTAAAACGAGAAGTCCTGACATGAAATGCGCACAAATAGCACGTTGATATGCATGTTAATGTACGCGTTATGGCCCTAGTAAAGCTATCAAATTCTGTACATATGGCCTGTGCACAAGCAATGTTTCAGCCAATGGACCTCTGAGTAACCCGGAGGTCCATTGGCAGAAACACTGCATGTGTTTGCTATGAGTAACCAAGAGAACCTGCCATCCTTTGGATGCCATTCGATATGGCAATTGTGGGAAATTCCAACATGCAATTAAGCCTAGATAAGCGCACTATTCGTGACAGGATGTCCAATTTTAACTGTACAGGAATCAGATAAATGTTTCCAAGAAACCAGAAAAAACATATATATTTGTACAGAATTGAAAGGGTTCAACATAAAATAAAATCTTATGGAAAACACACTGAAGTCATGAGAGGGTTAAATTAAAGATATTCATACAGAAATCAGATCAATTTTTTTCCAAGGAACCAGAAAAGACATGTATCTGCACAGCACTGAAAGTGTTCGACCATGGCATCAATAAAATGTTTGGAACCTACACTGCAGTCTTCAGAGGGTTAATTTAAAGACATGCATACAGGAATCACATAAATGTTTCCAAGAAACCAGAAAAAAATCATATATGTGCACAGCAGTGAAAGAGTTCATCATGAAATAAAATCTTTGGAAAAACACACTAAAGTCATGAGAGGGTTAAATTAAAGATATTCTTACAGGAATCAGATCAATTTTTTTCCAAGGAACCAGAAAAAAAAATATACAGCATTGAAAGGGTTTGTTTGTTCATGGCATCATTAACTTCTTTGGAACCCACATTGCAGTCTTGAGAGGGTTAAATTAAAGACATGCATACAGGAATCAGATAAATGGTTCCAGCATTGAAAGGGTTCATTCAACATGAAATAAATCTTTGGAAAACAAACAGATGTCACAAATTTTAAAAATTTTCTGATTAAAATAACAGGATTAGGATGTTCCTAGCAGCAGTTTTGTTGTTTAAAGAACAATATGTAAATCAAAGTTCTCAGTGAATGGAAATTTTCCTCCAGGATAAACTACTGCAAAATGCTGATTCATCATTTTTTCAATACCCTCTACCAGGCACCCTGATTGAACCGGTGGCAATTTTTTTAGGGGGGGGGGGGGGGGGGGGGGCATCAATCCATCACTTAGGACCCACTTATACTGCATGCCAAATTTGATTGAAATTGGTCCACCGGTTCTTGAATAGAAATTTTGGGCAGGCCCAAAATGGACATTCCCCCATAGAGAGCCCAGATACTGACCTATCAACTTCCTTTGAACAAACTTTAACCTTCTACACCAAAGGATGTTCCATACCAAATATCAAGGCATTCCCTCTGGTGGTTCATTAGAAGAAGATTTTTAAAGGTTTTTAAGCTTTTGGGGCATATACCAGAGCCCAAATATGGCAGCTGCATCATTTAAACACAATAGAAAGAGTATACTCCATAGAAGATCTGTGCAATATATGTTTGAATTTGGCCTAGTGGTTGTGAAGAAGATGTCAAGTTTGCAAAAAGTTAACGGACGACGGACAACAGTGATGGCAATAGCTCCCACTGACTTGCAGTCAGGTGAGCTAAAAAAATAGACTTTTAAGAATTCCTCAACCCACAAAAATCCTGCAGAACTTTACAGATTATCAGTTCTGCACACATCTATTATTAGGATCTGACAGAGATGAGACATTGACAAATCTGGGCAAATCACTCACATCAAAATGTAAGAAAAGAACACAATGTGAAAAATAGAGATACATTAATTACCTTAGTTTATAAGGTGGTACACTAAAGGATTTGTCTGTCTGGTTATAACCCAACAATACATTCAAATGACGTAAAACAATATTCTGAAATAAAGCAAATTAAAATACAACTCAAGATAAAACGATATATTTGTATTTACTATATATACTTCTGTACTCATATTATGTATAATGAAGCAGTTTTCAACATAAGGCATGAATATAAGGGTTTTGTTATGAACAAGTATTCCATGGAATTCTATGGCACTAATGTCTATATTTTCAGAGGCCATTTCTGATTAAATTTTAAACTCCATAAGCAAATCAAAAATATAATTTCCCAAGCACAAATGAAAGAAATACAAATTAAGATCTAAAAAAATGAATGTCAGGAAAATTTAATGTGACAAAAAAGTAAAAAAAAGAGGACCTTTATAGATCCTGTGAATCAGATTTCCATCCTTGAAATGAATCGTCAATCAAATGGGGTGGGGGTGGGGTGTGGTGGGGTTGGTCAGGCAGGGATTGTTCTAAATCAAATCAGAAATAGTATAGCTAGAACAGCCTGAATAAGGTTTCACCGCAAAAATCATCACACCAGATATCTAATGGTCACAGACAAAATTTGCGAGTTATTCTCTGAAAATAAAACAGTGAAAGTAGACAATAATAAAACATTTATCTTGTGATATTCTCGTATTCATGTGAATACAATTACCAATACCTCATATCTAAAGCCAAAAAAAATCAAATAAGCTATAGCATTATGTCACAGACAAGTAACAGGAGCAACATGATTTGTTTTGTTTCAAATTTCCTACAGTGTGACGCTCATTCTATAATGAAAGTGTCAATGACACTGTAGCTTAACTTGTGTGTTGTGTTTGATGAAAAGGATAATGTTCAATGTTTATGGAAGGATTATGAAATAAGACAAGAATTGTGATAATTGGGAATATGTTCATTTCTGTTCCCTGTATGCTATGCTTATGATAAAAATAATATGAGGTGTACACTGTACTAAAGAGCTGAGGGGTGGGTTAATATGACCTCACAGTTAATGTATGTGGCCCTCACAGTTAACGTATATCAACAAAAGTTACCAAGTTACAGTGAAATTATTCCAAAACGAGTCATCCTATCAAGTTACATTAAAATCCCTTCATAAATATGGCCTGTAAACTGTGCTGAAGGTTTTTGGGCTTTGGGCCCCTGTAGCCGTCAGTTTCCCAATTGCGTCCAAAGGGGACGTTCTCATCTAGACATTATATGAAGTCAAACTACCAAGTTACAATGAAATCCCTTAATAAATATGACCTGTAGACTGTGCTAAAGGTTTTTGGGCTTTGGCAGCCATCAAGGTTGAATGATCGCAACCAAAAGGGGACATTCTCATCTGGGCATCATCTGGAGTGATCCTACAAAGTTACAATGAAATCTCTTCATAAATATGACCTGTAGACTGTGTTCAAGGTTTTTGGGCTTCGGGCCCCTGAAGCCGTCACAGCTGACCAATCACGACCAAAAGGGGATGTCATCATCCCGGCATTATATGGAGTCAAACCTTGGGGTTACAATGAAGTCCTTCCATAAATATGACCAATAGACTATGCTAAAGGTTTTGGGGTTTTGGGTTCGGGCAGCCATAAAGGCTGAATGATCGTGACCAAAAGGGAACGTTCTCATCTAGACATTATTTAGAGTCATCCTACCAAGGTACAATGAAATCCCTTCATAAATATCACCTGTAGACTGTGCTAAAGATTTTCAGGCTTTGAGCCCCTGTAGCCAACACAGTTGCCTAATGGTGTCCAAAAGGGGCTGTTCTCATCTAGACATTACATGAAGTCAACCTACCAAGTTACAATGAAATCCCTTCATAAATATGATCTGAAGACTGTGCTAAAGGTTTTCGGGCTTTAGGCTTGGGCAGCCATCATGGTTGAATGACCGCAACCAAAAGGGGACATTCTCATCTGGGCATCATCTGGAGTGATCCTATGAAGTTACAATGAAATCCCTTCATAAATATGACCTGTAGACTGTGCTCAAGGTTTGCGGGCTTCGGCACCTGTAGCCATCACAGTTGACCAATCAAGACCAAAAGGGGATGTCATCATCTAGGCATTATATGGAGTCAACCTAACAGGTTACAATGAAATCCTTCTATAAATATAACCTTTTGCCTATGCTGAAGGTTTTTGGGCTCGGGCACCCATCACGGCTGAATGATCACGACCAAAATGGAACGTTCTCATCCAACATTATTTGGAGTCATCCTACCAAGTTACAATGAAATCCCTTCATAAATATGACCTGTAGACTGTGCTAAAGGTTTTTGGGCTTCAGGCACCTTTAGCCGTCAAAGTTGCCCAATCATGTCCAAAAGGGGACGTTCTCATCTAGACATTATATGAAGTCAACCTACCAAGTTACAATGAAATCCCTTCATAAATATGACCTGTAGACTGTGCTTAAGGTTTTCAGGCTTCAGGCTCGGGCAGCCATCATGGTTGAATGATCGCAACCAAAGGGGACAATCTCATCTGGGCATCATCTGGAGTGATCGTATGAAGTTACAATGAAATCCCTTCATAAATATGACCTGTAGACTGTGCTCACAGTTTTCGGGCTTCGGGCACTTGTAGCCATCACAACTGACCAATCACGACCAAAAGGGGATGGCATCATCTAGGCATTATATGGAGTCAACCTAACAGGTTACAATGAAATCCTTCCATAAATATGACCTTTTGCCTATGCTAAAGGTTTTTGGGCTCAGGCACCCATCAAGGCTGCATGATCGCGATCAAAATGGGACGTTCTCATCTAGACATTATATGGAGTCATCCTACCAAGTTACAATGAAATCCCTTCATAAATATGATCTCTAGACTGTGCTAAAGGTTTTCGGGCTTTGGGCCCCTGTAGCCGTCACAGTTGCCCAATCACGTCCAAAAGGGGACTTTCTCATCTAGACATTATATGAAGTCAACCCACCAAGTTACAATGAAATTCCTCAATAAATATGACCTGTAGACTGTGCTAAAGGTTTTCGGGTTTTGGGCTTGGGCAGTTGTCACGGTTGGCAGATCATGCCCAAATGGGGAAATTCTCATCTAGACATCATATGGAGTCATCCTACCAAGTTACAATGAAATCCCTCCACATTAAACATGACCTGCAGACTGTGCTAAAAGTTTTTGGGTTTCGGGCTTGGGCAGCCATCACGTTGATAGATCATGCCCAAAAGGGGACGTTCTCATCTAGGTATTATACAGAGGCATCCTACCAAGTTACAATGAAATCCCTTCATAAATACGACCAGTAGACTGTGCTAATGGTTTTCGGGTTTTGGGCTCGGGCAGCCATTCCGGTTGCCCGATCGCGACCAAAAGGGGACGTTCTCATCTCGACATGACCCCAAACCTGCATATGAAATTTCGTGACAATCAGACAAGAACTGAGGGGTGTAGCCCGTGCTAAAGGAAAATGTGAACAAATGACACAGACTCACAGACTAACATACTCACAGACTTCAGCACGCGTGATGGCAATAGCTTATCTTGACTATGTCAAGTTAAGCTAAAAATGCATGAAAATATGAATAAATAGAATGAAGATGAGAGTGTGTGAATCTATTTTTGTGACATCACTAGTCATTTTACCAAATTAACATATCCTTGCAACTTGTGTGACCCATTTGCAGAGGTTACAAGTTACTTTGTTACAGTAGGACTCATAAAGTAAAGCATGGGATACATTGGTATTACTGACAAATAGGCCGATACACATATATATAGACAATTGGATGTAATTCTATGCATAAGGGCTGGTAAGGCAGACATGCCAACTGAACAGAAAATGCAACAGGCAACACACTATTCCTTCATTTTCGCGGCATGATTCTGCTGATAAGACTTTTATTTAGCACTGTCTATTATGAAAAAAACATGAGTTACCAAATTCAAAAACATTTAAATTGGGAAGCTGATTCAATGTCGATCCTGAATCAGTCCATCGATGTCAACATCGAATTGAATTCTCAAAGCTGTGAGGGTCCTAGACCTTTTACTTAAAAAAAACACAGATAATGCTTCAGCCATGAAACTGCCAAAGATGCTAAAAAGAACCTCACTCTCCATTAAATCCTCATTATATAGAACCGTGAGATATATAAATGCTTTGTGTACCCTACCTCAGCTGTTAAACATCACTGAAATCAGTTAAACACTACTATCAGTACAATTACGTTAAGGTGAGCAAAAAATTAATTTTGGTAAAGTCTAAGACAAACAATTTTCAAAGAAAGTTTGTTCTTAACTGGTAGAGTGCTAAATTATTTTTAGCCATCAAAATTTGTTCACATGTCTTTGCCTTGTGGGCTCTCTCCCATAAATTGTAACAAGGCAAATCCTAACAGACTATTTATTCATTTATTTATTGGTGTTTAAGGTCACATACTTATGCACAATGGCTAATCGTGACAGTTTTACGGGTGGAGGAAGCCAGAGTACCGAGCGAGAACCACCAAGCATTGATGAGCAACTGTCCTAACAGACTAAATAATATCTGTTATTATGAAGATAATGTGAAGCACAGCCACTGAATTTGAAGCCTTTAAATTGCAGTACCTGTCCTTCAGAATAAAGCCCAAATATGGGCTTCCAGCACATTACCATTTAAAGTATTTTTTTCTTAACTGTTTGGTAAAGATCAAGAATTGCCAAGTTTTTCCACACATGTAACAACAATTACCTCATACTATTTTGGTACCTGCTCTATGTACATTTTAGGAGCACAGTGACCCAGTAATTAGAGCAGTGGACTTTAAAATAACGACTGACAGTTTGATTCTGAACCATGTCATCTGCACTGTGTGTCCTTGGACATGGTGACACTGTGTACTAAGGCATATTGCACATTATTGGTGCACTTGCTTTCAACCACAGTTAACTTTGCTTATATAGTCTGACCGTTGTTCACTGCTGCTCAGTGGTTCTCTTCGAGCACTGTAGCTTTCCACCATAACACTGATGTGACCATGACTAATGAATTTAGCACTCAAGCCCCAATAAACAAACAATGCATATTTTACCTGTGCTTTGCTGGAAGATTTTTCACTGTTAACTTTATCTTGGTCACTTTTCACCATAAACTGAAAACAGATAATTGAATTTAGTACCACATAATAATATACTAAGAAAGATTAATTCAGTTTGTATCTTACTCAATATGAAACAGGCAACACACTCCTCAAACCACTGCTCAAACAAGAAAAAAAAGGTTGTTATATTTATGCAAATACTTTCAACCATAGGCTCAAAATAGTTCTCTTTAACCCTTAGGGGCCTACTTCTGATTTTGATCATTTTTACTAAATAGAACAGATGTCCCAACATGCAGTCTCTGGGTAAATTTGAGAGTATATTGTAAGTTCCATGGCAGCTGTTTCTAGACTTTTTGGCAGTCAAGTCTACCCTAAAAACAACTGCAAAGCCACAGGATATAAACAGTCAAAGTGTAGCAATAAATCTCTAGGATTTTGGAGGATAAGGACTTAATTCTGATCTTGACAAACTTTATATCAGCAGAACAGGAATTCCAACATGCAGTGATGACAAAGGCTTCTTGACAATCATCAAACTTCTCTGGCTATGATTTCTCTTCAAGTCTGCACCAAAGACTTGATTAAAAATGCATGCCAAGTGTTCAAACCTGCAGGTAATGATGACCAGAACCTTAACCCTTAAGAGGCTGGAGATTTTTAAACATTTTTTTTTTTTGCAACACTTTGACACTCTATGCCCGGTGACCTTGCTATCATTTCTAGGCAAGTCTTGGCTGCCTAGATAAACCACAACACTTTCCTAGAAACAACTGTCAAGGCACTTTGAATATAACTTGAAAGTTAACACAAAGACTGCATGTCAGATCACATATTTTGTAGAAAAAAAGTGATTGAAGTTGGAATTAAACTTTTAAAGGTTAAATATTAACTCTCAACTGGTAGAAAGCTATATTATTTTTCAATGATGACCTATAACAGAAGTTTTGTTTTTGTTTTTTTTTCAAAGAAACCATGCTACCAGCCAGTAGAGCCTTAGTTTGGTAAGATTTTGTTCTTGATGATTTTGTTACAGTTCACTGGAACAATCCTACTGATTTCATATAAACAATATTTTTCCTGATGAGGAGACAACATGCTAATGCATACAATGTAAAGCCTCTAAGGTAGCATTCAGCACTTTCCATTAAAACTATGATAGTGGCTTCTAGCACTCAACCTGTTAAGGTTTTGACAGCTTCCAGAATTTCTACTGTGGCTCCATTATTTAGCCAGCCAGGACTCAACTAGATACCACCACCAGGAAAATTTAACAACTGTCACCAAAACTTCCTAATGATTGCACATTGAAGAACTTGTCCTGGAGGCCTGAAAATTAAGTCCTAACAAGAAAGCAAGAAAATAATTGGAGAAATGAACTACAGGAACACCTTAGGATGCTGCACCCCATTCCATAAATCTGTAAATGGCAACAATGATGCACACAAGTTCTAATCATGATTGTTCAGCATAGAAAAAAAATCATCATGATCAGTTCACAAAATACAAATCAATCTGTGTGAAACTGTGAAACTAGGAGCAAACACAAAACAATAACTCTTCTTGTTCAATAATCTATGTTACAAAGCACATAACTGGTGATGAATGGGCATACTGACACACTGAGATAAGCACAAGTTCCAGCTATTATTGTCTAACTCTTGACCTGCCAAGCATTTTCAAATTATTTTTCATCAAATCTAGTCATGGCTGCTGTGTAGCAGCCATGACTATATATGTTGAAAAATTCATCTAAATTTAACTCAAGAAATAATTAATGAAAAAAATCCATACCATTTTCAGTTACCATTTTTGAGGGAAAATTGGATTAAATGTGCTAAAATTATACTTATTTCAGTGGCAACAGAAAATCTGGCAGCAGCATGTAAAGAGTTAAAAAGTAAAATATAACAGCTATGCAATAAAAACTGTAAATCTAGTTGTGAATACAATTCCAATGCATGGACAATAACTGTTTTTGTTTATTGATCCAAGTTGCAAAAAAATATATTCCATAAACAAGCATTACATGATATTTTTTAAACAAAGGACAATAACTCCTATTTTCATAGGATATTGATGGTAATGGAACTTGACATAGACATTGTTCCTATAGAGAGATGTACCAAAAAGAAATCTGTTATTTATTGGACATATACTTAAACACAGTGGCTAATCATGACCGTGAGTTTTATGGGTAGAGGAAGCCGGAGTACCTGGAGAGAACCACCGAGCAACTATGAGCAGCTGCCAGCTCCCCAACATCGTAACTCCACACTGCAGGGTTAGATTGGTTGAAGACATGCATGCGTACCATCGACGTGCAGTACGCCTTAGTACTCGGCATGAAATCTGTTAACTATTGTTCAAGTTATGCCATAAACACGTTTTACAGGACATTTGTATAACAAAGGGCCATAACTCCCATAATTTTCAAGTGATAACAGTGGTTATTGAACTTGACTTAGACTATTGTTGCTATACCATTTACCATATACCAAAAAGAATTGAAATCCATTAACTATTGTTCAAGTTATGGCCAAATGATATGCACAAGTTGAAGTCATTGTTGTTTAATAAAATAAATATCAGAGCAATGCAATAAATAAATGGAAGTGTCAATGACACTGTAGCTCAACTTGTCAAGACATGTACATGTATAGTATGTGACACACCAATGACAAACATCTAGGTAATGACCTGCTAACAAAGGTACACATAAAGTATTGTCACGGTCTGCACATAAATACTGACCGTAGCCTGTAACAAATGTATAGGTAAAGTATTGTAAAGGTGGGTTACAGTCAGATGCTAAACTAGAAAAGAAATCTTTGAGTCCCAGAATGGGTCTGACTGAACCCCAAAATATTTGTTCTCATAGCACAGTGATAACAAAGGCACCCCAAACACACTCATTCCTGTCCCAAGGTGAAAACAAAGGTACCCTAGACGTTTCTTGAAGATCAGTTCATAAATACGAGCTGTATAGAAGTTGTGACAAAAACTGATTGGACCTAATTTCGGTACAAAATGGCCACTGGCAGCCATCTTGAATTTTGGACGCACTCAGAAACACTCGTTCTCGTTCCAGGTGATAACAAAGGTACCCAAGGAGTTTCGTGAAGATCGGTTGATAAATACAGCCTCTAGCCCGAGCCTTATCGACATGTGCACTTACAGTGTATAAGTAGCACTAAATAAATCAAAATTCATCTAATTTGCATAATTTCTGCACGAGAAAAAACCCCATACTATATGTGATGTATTCCATTTTACTAAACATTCATACAAAAATTTATTCAAATCAGAACTTTCATACAGAAGTTCTGTACAAAAGACTGATTGCACTAATTTTGGTACAAACTGGCTGCTGGTGGCCATCTTGAATTTCGGACCACACCCAAAAACACCCGTTCTCATCCCACGGTGATAACAAAGGTACCCAAGATGTTTCGTAAAGATCGGTTCATAAATACGGCCTCTAGTCTGAGCCGTATAGAAGTTGTGCACAAAAAACTGATTAGACCTAATTTCGGTACAAAATAGCCACTGGCAGCCATCTTGAATTTGGACCACACTCAGAAACACTCGTTCTCGTCCCAAGGTGATAACAGAGGTACCCAAGAAGTGTCGTGAAGATTGGTTGATAAATACAGCCTCTAGCCCGAGCCGTATTGACATGTGTACTTACTGTGTGTAAGTAGCACTGAAAAAATCAAAGTTCATCTAATTTGCATAATTTCTGCACGAGAAAAAAACCTGTATTATATGTGATGTATCCCATGGTACTAAACATCCATACAAAAAATTATTCAAATCAGCGCTTTCATATGGAAGTTCTGTGCAAAAATCTGATTGCACCTAAGTCTGTACAAAATGGCCACCAGCGGCCAACTTGAATTTCGGATCGGACCCCAAAACACTCGTTCTTGTCCCACGGTCATAACAAAGGTACCCAAGAAGTTTCGTAAAGATCGGTTCATAAATACGGCCTCTAGCCCGAGCCGTATTGAGTTGCTGATGGACAGACGGACGACTGGCCATGGCATAAGCTCAAATTTGGCTTCGCCAAAGTTGAGCTAAAAATGTGAGAAGAGATGAAAATGAAATGTCAGCACTCATTAATTAAATGATCTGAATTGCAATGTGCTAAAACTGGCAAAAAGAGATATGTAGCCAAATGGCCTAAGGAAGGCACAAGTTCTAGTTGTATTGTACGGAATGATAAAGGCTTGAAATTGTGCATATTATTAGGTCGAATTCCAACACATATTTTTATCCTCATATGACCCTTTATGGCAACAAGGGCAGATACAAGTTAAGGACAGACAGATGGATGAACACACAGAAAAATATAAAACAGGGTCAAAACTGTTGCATGATTTGCTTCTATGAATGAGGTTGTATTAGTGGAAACAATCCTTACTTTCATTAATAATGCCACAAGCTGGTGAACTGTGTCTCTGTCTACCCCTTCCAAATCCATCGCTCTCTGTAGCAATGCTGAAAAGTTACTCTCTCCATCTGTAAATTCTCTTAACTGACCAGCTGTAATTGATGGTTAACTAATGATAAGTATATATCTATCCAGCAGTGATAACAGATTTTTTTACCTTTAAATTAACCCTTTACCTAATGAATCGGATGCATCCACCCTCTTAATTTTTAAATTTCAGTTGAAAAAAAAAAAATTTTCAAAAAGTTTCAACAGAACCATATTATGTCACCCCTCATTGGAACGAGCACATCGATCTCGTTCTAATAAGGGGGTCACATGATATGGTTTTGTTGAAATTTTTTAAAACATTTGGAAAAATAATGTTCAAAATAATAAATTCTGATATTGTCTGTGTTGGGTAAAGGGTTACACAATAAACAGAACACTACTCATCACAAACTTACATTACTGTGATCACAAAGGTGGACATGGAATTTCATCTGGATTGCATCAAAATTCTGTCTGCTTTTCTCCCAGCAAAACCACAGAATCTCATTGGTCAGAAAAGAAATGTGAGAACATTGAATATGAGATGCCATTTGCATTTGTTTTTCTTTATTTGACCTAGTTCATGGAGCTCTGTCAAACAAGATATACTAGGTTAAATACCTGAATTGGATTTTCTGAGGCCAAATAAGTCTATAAACTAGGAGGGATGTGGGGTAGGTGGTGATATTCAGGGTAATTTTACAACATATTAGCCAGATTTTTTAATCAATTAATAGGAATTTACTCTACAACCTATATGCAATTATCAAGTCAAATTTGTACTAAATAGTTTTGGGTTTGGAAGCTGTATTCATTTAGCAGGATTATTCAATTCAGAGATATCCATTTTAGTGGTCTCCACTCTATCAGTTAAATATATTGCAATTTAATATTTAGAGTCTGAAAATAAAGTCTGTGCTTTGGAACACACATAGTTTTAATACATTCTTGAATAACTATTATTTTAATTTTTTTGTCTCAAAAACATAGGTTATGACCCCTCACTGGAACGAGCTCAACGAGCTCGTTCCAATGAGGGGTCATAACCTATGTTTTAGAGACAAAAAATGAAAAAATAATGAAAATTAATTGGCGATTTTTGAGAATAGAGCTGGCCGGTTTTGGCCATTACTTTAGGTAAAGGGTTAAATAATATAATAATCGATAATAATGAAAAGTAATAAACAGAGTAATCGCTTGACTGGACTGGTTACGTGAAATAATTCATTCGAGCTGAGGGACTATATTGTAAAACACTCGTGCCCATTCGCGCACTCGTGTTTATACAATGTCACTCTCACCTCTCTGAATTATTTCACGTAACCAGTCCAGTCAAGCGATTACTCTCTATATACTTTATCAGTAAAGATGATCATCTCAATCAAGTATCAACAAATGTGGGCTGGTCTGTTGTTGCATGAATTACTACTGTTTGTCTAGTTTGTGATTGAATGCCATAGGTGTGAATTAGTGTTTGGGCATCTGTGACTGCTTATTTATAAATATTTATCTGAGGAATGGTCGGTTTTCTTTTTCTATTAAGCTCATTTCAATGAGAGGTCATAGCTTACGTTTTAGAATTATGTTTGATTACTCAGAAAAAATAATGTACGTGTGGTTTGCTTTGCTTCAAAAAATGTATACAATCACTAAATGAAAGTGTCAATGACACTGTAGCTCAACTTGACAAACATGAACTTGGTAAGTTATAAGTGAAATGACAAAATTGAAGATCATTGGTTCCAATGTTATTTGGTGAAACTTCAACATCACAGCATTGTGAGAGCACTACATCAGAGCAATCCATGCATTTTTAAATGTAAACTGTAAGGCTGGCTAAAGGAAGAATGTTGATACACAAATGCAGTAAGTTCAGAGGTTATTGTAAACAGCAACTTTTTCACAGAAATGAATGCTAATCAATAGCTTTTATCTAGAGGTCTCGCCTAATGAGCACACCAAGTTAAAAAACAATCCTACGATAAATGTGCCCTGTAGGCGATGTCAAAAAGAATGTTGATGCTTTTGCATTCTCTGCAGGGTATATTTATGAATTTCCATAAAAAAGAAAAAAAACCCATTGTCACAAGCAATGACCTTTAATCTTAGTGCATTTGTGCATTAACATCTTCCTTTGGCATGCCTCAAAAGGCGCATTCATTTGTTGTGAAACTTTGTATGCTTATTCAGGGTGACAAAGATAGGAGTTATCGAGTTCAAAGTTCAAAGGCTGGTTCTCATGACATTAAGTTTTTATGGAACTGAAAAAAAATATCAATAACTCACATCTAGAGGTCACCCCGAACACACATACCAAGTTTCAAAGTGATCCGATCATAAATGTGCCCTGTAGGGCATGCCAGAGGAATATATTGATGCTTAGCTAAATTAATTTTGAAGTTCGAATTCTGTGCCAACAGCAATGTTTTTTATGCAAATGTTAGAAAATCGATAGCTCCCATCTAGATGTCACCCTAAACAAGCATACCAAGTTTCAAAGCAATCCAATAATAAATGTGCCCAGTAGGGTGTGCCAAAGGGAAATATCGATGCCTAACTAAACCAAGTTCAAAGGTCATTGTCAATGGCAACATTTTTTGACGAACAAGGAAGAAAATCAATAGCTCCCATCTAGAGGCCACCCCAAAGAAGCATACCAAGTTTCAAAATGATGCAATCATAAGTGTGCCCTGTAGGGTGTGCCAAAGGGAAATATTGAGGCCTGACTAAACTTAAACTAAGTTCAAAGGTCATTGCCAGCAGCAACAATTTTCAACAGAAATGGAAGAAAATCGATAGCTCCCATACAGATGGACAAGAAGTGATGGCAATAGCTCAGCTTGTGAAGTTGAAATAACAAGAGGCCTGCATCGACAAGCACTGTTAATCCTCTGCATCCCCCAGTTGGGGGTGTAGGTGGGTTTTTTCCCACATAAAATCACTCTAAATGCGGCCAAAGCCATCTTGGACCCCCCCCCCCCCCCCCCACCAAAAAAATTGTTTGTGGCCTAACTGACCTATGAGAGGGGGTGGGGTGGAAAGGGGGGGGGGGGGTCATAGGAGTCCAATTTTTTTTCTGCATGTAATAGTTATTCCATAAACAAGCGTTACACAATATTTTTTAACAAAGGGCAATAAATCTCATAATTTTCATCGAATATCGCTGGTCATTGAACTTGACATAGACATTATTGCTATAGAGACATATACCAAAAGGAAATGAAATCCACTTTTAATTGTTAAAGTTATGCCATAAACAAGGATTACACTATATTTTTTTATTAAACAAAGGGCAATAACTCCAGTAATTTTCATTGGATATTGCTGGTCATCGAACTTGATGTAGACATTGTAACTAAAGAGATAATTGCCAAAAAGAATTGAAATTTGTCAACTATTGTTAAAGTTATACCATAAACAAGCATTACACAATATTTTTTATTAAACAAAGGGCAATAACTCCCATAATTTTCATCGGATATCGCTGGTCATCGAACTTGATGTAGACATTGTTGCTATCGAGACATATACCAAGAAGAGTTGAAGAAGAATTGAAATCTGTTAACTATTGTTCAATTTATGCCATAAACAAGATTTACAGAATATTTTTATAACAAAGGGCAATAACACCTATAATTTTCAAGAAATATCGGTGGTCATCAAACGTGACATAGACACTGTTGCTATAGAGACATATACCAAAAAGAATTGAAATGCATTAACTATTGTTCAAGTTATGCCATAAATAAAGTTTGGAAGGATTGACAGATGGACGGAGCTCTACGCTATATCCCTCCCTTGCAGGGGGGGGGGGGGGGATAAGGCATCTAATTTTTCTGCTCCCTCCCCCCCCCCCCCCCCCCCTCCCACACATTACTTTACCTCAGATAAATAAAAATGTTATTTATTTATTTAGGAATGCTTATCACATAATCACTACCAAATAGCTCAGAATGGAAAATATCTTTCACAACACGTCTAATACAGAAATGATGTCAGAAGTGAACATTGAGTTAGTAACATTGTGAGTTGGTTTTGGAAGTAGAATTAATCTTCTCTTATTTTTCATTAACTATCTACTTAATACAAATACTAGATGACTTTGCAGAAAGCATTTCCTGAAGAATTAGATATTTTCATTTTTTTTTGTCACCAAAACACAGGTTATTATGACACCTCACTGGAATGAGCTTGATGAGCTATAAAAAGAATCTCAAATTCGTCATGATATGACATGAAATTTATGACCCTCATTCACTAAAATCGATCTGAGCCTTGGTGAACCTTGGCTCAGATCAATTTTAATGAACTTGTACAGAAATTTCATATAAATTCATGACTCATTAGAAATCCTCCATATACTAGTACTGCCTTTGGTATTCATTTGTTAACTTTTTCGGAACCATGATCCACTTTATAATGATGATGAAAATTCATGTTTTCTTTGACTTTGGATATATACCCTATTGGAAATAGCAATACAAGCTTGCTGCAAGCATAAAATATGCATGTGGTGCCAACATCTTGCGTGTGATGTTTGCAGCATGCTTCCCAATTAACAACTATGCTTGTGGGTTGAGTGTAGATTGATTTCTGAAATACCTATGGCTGCGAATTGATTGCAGGTTGGTTGTGGAAGGCTGCAGAAAGGCCACAGAAGGTTGTGAAAGGTTGTGATGATTGCAACTGTTGGTTGCGGTGAGGAACAAAGAAAAATTCTCTTTTCAAATCCAAGGTCGAGATGATTGCGAGTCGGTTGCGAATTGGTTGTGATCAAGAACATTGATTAAACCAAGAATATATTGTTACATAGTATAAAAGTTAAAAAAAATTTGCTAGGACACATGCTTGTGGGAAGCCTGTGAAGAAAGTTGTGGTTATGCATGCTGCAAGCTTCCTACATGCTTGCAATTTCTGCTACAGTAAAGTGCTGTGATGTAACACACAGTTGGAAAGGGCTTTTACATCACAGCACCTCAATGGCTAAATGAACAAGAGGCCCCAAGGGGCCTGAGGGCGCTCACCTGACATGGTAGCCTAAATATCAACCCAGAGAATTGATTTCAACAAGTTGCATCTGCTCCTCCTAAGAAAAGCTTATACCAAATATCCAAAGATTCTGACCAGTGGATCTAAAAAAAAAAAGAAGATTTTTAAAGAATATTCCTCATATTGAACTAAGTTATCATTCAGGCTCCCACAGTGAGTCCAAATATGGGCCTAGGGACATGGCTTGAACAAACTTGAATCTCACCCCCCTAAGGATGCTGCATACCAAATATCAAAACATTCCGAATGCTGGATCTGAAGAAGATTTTTAAAGAAAACTCCTCATTTTGAACTAAGTTATAATTCGGGCTACCACAGTGAGCCCAAATATGAACCCAGGGACTTCGCTTGAACAAACTTGAATCTCACCCCACTAAGCATGGTGCATACCCAATATCAAAAGATTCTGCCTGCTGAATCTTGAGAAGAAGATTTTCAAAGAAATTTGCCTGAAATGCACTAAGTTCAATTTTGGGCCCCTATACTGAGCCCAAATATAAACCCAGGGGGCTGATTTGAACACACTTGAATCAGATCCACCCCACAATGTTGCATACCAAATATTAAAAGATTCTGCCTGCTGGATCTGGAGAAGAAGATTTTTTAAGAAATTTGCCTGAAATGCACTAAGTTCGAATTCGGGCTTCTATAGTGAGCCCAAATATGAATCCAGGGGGCCGATTTGAACAAACTTGAATCAGATCCACCCCACAATGTTGCATACCAAATATCAAAAGATTCTGCCTGCTGGATCTGGAGAAGATTTTTTAAGAAATTTGCCTGAAATGCACTAAGTTCAAATTCGAGCTTCTATAGTGAGCCCAAAAATGAATCTAGGGATCTAGGGAGCCGATTTGAACAAACTTGAATCAGATCCACCCCACAATGATGCATACCAAATATCAAAAGACTCTCTGCCTGCTGGATCTGGAGAAGAAGATTTTTTAAGAAATTTGCCTGAAATGCACTAAGTTCGAAATTGGGCTCCTATACTGAGCCCAAATATGAACCCAGGGGGCCTATTTGAACAAACTTGAATCAGATCCACCCTACAATGTTGCATACCAAATATCAAAAGATTCTGCCAGCTGGATCTTGAGAAGAAGATTTTCAATGAAATTTGCCTGAAATGCACTAAGTTCAAATTTGGGCTCCTATACTGAGCCCAAATATGAATCTAGGGAGCCGATTTGAACAAACTTGAATCAGATCCACTCCACAATGTTGCATACCAAATATCAAAAGATTCTGCCTGCTGGATCTGGAGAAGAAGATTTTTTAAGAAATTTGCCTGAAATGCACTAAGTTCGAAATTGGGCTCCTATACTGAGCCCAAATATGAACCCAGGGGGCCGATTTGAACAAACTTGAATCAGATCCACCCTACAATGTTTCATACCAAATATCAAAAGATTCTGCCTGCTGGATCTGGAGAAGAAGATTTTTTAATCTTTTCCCCATTGCCTACAGTGTTAAAAAGTGCTGACTCAGCACTTTTTCAAAGTCCTGAAAAAAGTACCTTGTGATCAAACAGATAGGGATTTTTTTGAAGCATTCTATTCTACTGGATAAAAGTAAGTTTTATACAAAATAAGAATTCTCTGTGCCGGGTAGTTTTGGAGATATGGCAGTATTAAGGTTTTTCCTATTTTTAGCTCCCGAGGTTCCCACAGGGCAAGGAGAAATTTTTTTTTTTGCATCAATCAACTACTTATGACCCATTATCATCTCATATCAAATTTGGTTCAAATCGACCTCACGGTTCTGAAAATAGAAACTTTAGGCGTGGCCAAAATTTTTGCCCCTCCCATAACGAAGGCAAATAATGCCCGACAAACTTCTCTTGAACAAACTTGATTCTAAACGTCAAAAGGACTCTGTATACCACATATCAAGTCTCTACTACTGGTGGTTCATTAGAAGAAGATTTTCAAAAAATTTGGCCATTTTTTCCCCACACCTCTGCTCAATATGAGCCGAAACCTAATTTGGATAAAAATCAAAATGCCCCTATATAACCACTACTAACTTACATGAAATTTAATTAAAATGTGGCCAGTGGTTTAGGAGAAAGAGGCTCAAACACCACCTTCACGCAGGATGGCGGACGACAGACGATGGACGACAGACGACGGACGGACGAAGAGTGATAAGAAAAGCTCACCCTGACTTTCAGTCAGGTGAGCTAAAAATCTTTATGAAATAATCTTCAGTATGCTGAGTTGTTCATCATAACCTTTGCACTAACACAAGTAAACAACATATCAGTGCAGTGGAAGCTGGTTAACTGAATAACCACTTTGCAAGAGAATTTAATTAACTTGAGTATTCAATTAGCATGGCTTTGATCACTTTCCTGTATTTTAGAGATTAACTGAGCATTTAACCTATTATATCTTATTTGACAGAGCTCCATTATCCTATCATATCTTGTTTGACAGAGCTCAAGATTAAATGTCTATATTGAATGCACTAAGGCCAAGTTGGTCTATAAATAGATTAAATGTCTATATTGAATGCACTAAGGCCAAGTTGGTCTATAAACGAGGTGAATTTGGTGATTTTCAGGGTATTTTCTCAACATTTCCCATTTTCTAATCAATTAACAGGAATTTACTCTTAACCTGTATGCAATTAACAGGTCAAATTTGTACTGACGGTATGGTAAATGATTTGGTGTTTGAAAATAATACTGAATTGGCAAGATTATTCAAATGAGGGATATACAATTAAGTGGGCTCCACTGTAGTACTTTACCTTTCTCTTGTTCTAAAAACAGACAAAGGAAAGAAATGAAGCTAAACCCCTTACGGATATGCTCTAATTTCCAATTTGTACTGGCTTGCAGTTCATAAAATTAGAAACATAAAAACAGTAGCCAGCAAGTTAGCCAGTGTTTTATTTGATTTGAGATGAGATATATAATAAGACTCACATGGAAACATAAAGCTGCTGAAACTTCCGAGATTGTACTTAGATCTCCTCCTACCCAAGTTAAACTGTGGAGCTGACTGCTGTCTCATGTAGGATTTTTCTTTTGCATCTTCAACTGTAATGTAACCAATAATTTACACAAAATTACCTCTCAGAAAGAAGTGATGTGTTTCTAAATAAACAAGTGTCATGTGGTCACATGCTATGGTGTAGTTTCAATGTGTAAGTGGTTTCCTCCATTCACAAACTTTCCAATTTGAACTGCAAAACTGCAATATCTCAGAGCTTTTTTGCGATATTTATTTTTGGGGGTTTAACAATACTTTTGATAGCTAGGATCACCTCATGTTGGACAGTTTGATGGGTAGAGGAAGCCAGAGTATCCAGAGAGCAGTGATGACCAAATGTCGGACTCCTCAAAGTACTAACTCCACACCAGCAGGGTTAGCATTGATTTATTTATTTATTGGTGTTTAAGATCACATACTTATGCACAATGGCTAATCGTGAGAATTAGCACTGATTAAAGGAAAGTGCCCCATTGACATGCAGTATGCCCTAGTACACAGTGCCACAATACCCAGACACGGACAATTGGGATGAACTCCTTGCATACTGCTGGTGGGTATTCCTGTCCAGGACAGAATTTCTCTTGCCATTGAAATAAGGATAATTTGGGCTCATTTAATCAAATTTTCCTCTGGTAAATTGAATGGATTTTTTCACCAATGATTTCATGGGCTAAATGTAAATAAATTTCTCATCAAATCTAGTCATGGCTGCTGTAAAGCAGCCATGACTAGATTTGATGAAAAATATCTTGAAAATACTCAGTGGGTTAAGATTTAAGTGCCCTGAACAGACACAACACAGTTACCGCTGGTTGGGATCGCACCATAGACCTTTTGGTTTGAAGTCCAATGACCTAACTTTATGCGATAAAATGACTATAAAATTCATCACAAAATTATCCAAAATTTATTAACCTTATCCACTAAATTGGATATGAGTCTAAGTAAATTCTGGCTCAAATTGAATTTAGTGATAACTTTCAGACAGAATCCATGACTCATGAGAGATCATCTATTTACATTGCAACCCTATTAACTCAATAACCACTTTGCCAATGAAATGGTGCATGGGAACTCATTGGTTAGAGCATTGAACTTCTATCAAAATGTCATAGGTTCGATTCTGACCTGCATTATATACATTGTGTCCTTGGGCAAGACATTCAATCCCAATTGTCCAAGTGGGGACGCTGTGCATTAAAGTGCACAGCATGTCGATGATGGTACACATGCCTTCAACCAATGCTAAACCATGCTTGTGCAGGGTTAGTAAGATAGCGAGGCTGAGTTAGTCGCCTGGATAGTGAAAGTGAATAATCTTCAGTTAAACCTTTACCTAACCAATCAGCCACATCCATCCACGTTACTTACAAATTAAGCAGTTGAAAAAATGTATTTTTCAAAACAATTCAAGAAACCCAAATCATGTAACCCTTCACTGGAATGATTTCGTTAAGCTCATTCCAATGAGGGGGCCACATGATATAGTTTTGTTGAAAATTTTTAACCCTTCACCTAACCTGAAAAGCAGACGACACTTGCAAAAATAATTCTTGAATAACTAATTTTTTTCATTTTTTGTCTCAAAAACATAGGTTATGACCCCTTGTTGGAACGAGCTCGACGAGCTCGTTCCAACAAAGGGTCATAACCTATGTTTTTGAGACAAAAAATGAAAAAAATAATGAAAATTAATTGGCAATTTTTGAGAATAGCGCTGGTCGGTGTTGGCCGTTACGTTGGGTAAAGGATTAAAAGACAATAATTAAAATAACAAAGTTTGATATCCTGTGTATTGGGTAAAAAAAAGGGTTAAAAGAAATATTCAATTAACAAACATTTATTCATTTTCCTGTATTCTTATGATAAAATTACCATTTATTCTAATATATCTTGTTTCACAAAGCTCTATCAAACAAGATATAATTGATTAAATGCTTGTATTGAGGCTGAATAGGTCTCTTAACAGGGGGAACTCTAGGTGGTTGTCTTGAGTAATTCTTCGATATAACACGTCTTCAATAAATTAACAAAAATTTACTCCATAATCTATATGCAATTAACAGGTTCATACTGTAGTCAGGTAAATGGTTCAGTGTTTGGAAGTCAGATGCCATTATATACAATAAGGAAATATCAAGTTAAGTGGACTCATAAAATTAAAAATTAAACTTACTCACTAAAGAATAGTGTGTATGCTTAATTCTTAATTCTGTCAGGGAACACCTAAGGCCCCGTAAGGCCTGGGCTGACGTGGGGTTATTTAGTCCCGCTGATGAAGTTGCGGGAAAATTAGACCAACGTGGAGGGTCGGAATCCAAGTGTCGCGAACTCGGCGCAGAGAGCTGAGTTAGACCGACGCCGTGATTCCTTCTCTGCCAAATTGTCCTGAAATAGGTTCGATTTCCGTTAGGTGTGATTCCTAATCACTTCAGGCTGTATAATGGAAAGAATGATTTAAAGTAACAACGATTCTTTTATTTACACATAAAAATAAAGCCGTTTCAATATTTCAACAATCAACAATTCAATTCTTTTCACAGAAAATGGGTCACTACGGTTAAATAATTCTAAAAAATCATATAGTCATTCTATAGCCCTGTACTGGCACTATAGTCTACACACTGGAAATGTTACTACCGTGAGCTCGCCATAAGAGCTTCACAAATCTGAAATGTTATTACTGTGAGCTCGCCATAAGAGCTTCACCCGCTTAGGCTCAAATGTCAACGTCTGCGCGCAACTGTTCCTCTGGCTGTCGGAGGGTTCCGACCAGCAATGTTCGTCATCTATAAACCACCGTACTTCTGATTTGGGTCAGATATTGTCTACTCATACCTTATGTGCCTTTTGAAAGTCCTCCGTGAAAGTCCTATTGAAATATCCACCGTTCCTGGTTGAATTCACGATTCACAAATGCCCTTTTTGTGCTAGGGCGAAAATTGTCACTCACACCGATCTCCAGTCGGTATTACGATGCTTCGACAGCAAAATAAACTACTCAGAACGCAATCAGTCTGACGCTTCAAAGGGTTAATACGCACAATACAATTAACCTGCACTTCTGACTATTGCAGGACGATACCTGCTACTCGACAATCTAAACTTTAACGTTCCACCTGGGGTGTTCCTCTCACGAACGAATTCGGCCCCGTAGCCGCCTATCAACGCTATGCTAAATCAATCATGGAATGCCCTCTCTGGCGATTCCAGCCGTTTCAGGGTCCTGTGATCGAAGGTACCCTTATGCCAGGAAACAGAGTCCGCCTGTCCTGGACTTCACCAACGTGTGTGTGACCCCAAGTGTGTGTCTAATGCTCTGCTCTTCCAGGTATATATACTTTTTACCCTAAACTGTCAGGTGGACCGACGCTCATCTGTCCACCTGTCAAAACGGTGGGAGATGACGTGTATCGAAGCAGAATCAATACAAGTTATCTCATGCGTGACTTCACTTGTCTAGAAAACCGATTCGTTCTTGCCATGATTGTTATAACTTATGATGACACGACATTTCTATCTTTTAGAACCTCGTTTCTCAATTAGCCGTGACGAAAAATGAGATTAGACCTTATCTAACATACCGTTTCTCCCCTGGGTCCCTGCGCTAAAGCTGGATATACACCACGTGTGTTTTTTCTATGTCCAGCTTTACAGAGAAGTGAAATTCACGTGGGTTTTTCGCCTTGATGCGGAATATATTTTGAACTTACAATATCTTTAAATATGAGGCCCCTTGCCCCTATATTTAGGCTGGCTTTGCCCTGACAAATTCCATTCATGGAATAAATTTTATATTTCACCACACCATAAATTTATTCTATACATGCAAATAAGAAGTGATTTTAGATAATGATTGTCAATACACATGAAGACAGCTATTTTTCAAACAGTAATTTGCAAGTTTAGGTTCACAAGAAAAAGCAATCTCCAATGTATATAAATAAAAAGGAAAACTATACTACCAACTGATAACCTGAATAGTTTCAAAAACTCAAAAATATAAGAGAAAGCATGCAGTTGTGAAAAAACTCAAATATTTGCCCCAAGTAATGGTAACCTGCCATAACAATGTGGGTGAAAATATTACGTAGGTATTTTCCCATAAACATTTGACTTTGGAGTGTTTTTCAAAGGGAAGGGTCGATGAGATACTAAATACAAAGTACCCAGACAAAAGAGTCTCTGGATGAAATATCGCCTCTTTTGAAAAAATGAGAAAAACATTGTAACAAAACATATCCAAATGAACAACATGCATCTTTCTTATTTGTGAATGTATTTCTTCTGGAGGTTTTGTGTTAATATATTAGAATATTTCTTTTGATGATAAATTGATCTTTATTATGCCTCAGTCTTTAATCCTTAAGACCCCATACAGTGACAAACTGACCCACTTTTATTGCTCTGAACAGGTTGTTCCAGATGTATTCTTCCTTGCAAACTCTACTGGTAGGATGCATTTATCTTGACAGTGATTTTACATTATTGTTGGTTGCCTGTAGAGACAGCCAACAATAATGTGAATAGATGGTTAAGTCATCAGCAACTCCATACATGTACATAAGGTACTTTTGTTCCATGCTCACCTATGTTACTACCTCTGAAAAGCTTGTATGTTAAATTTTAGCTTTTAACCCCACTAACAGAATTAGAACGTTTTCAATAGGAATTCCATTACAAAAATTTACACCTATAGTTAGAACTACATCCCACTTGACCTTTGACATGACCCAATTTGCCAACTTCGATACATTCACACTTTGTGATGTTTCATTCAAACAAATGACGTTTTGCGGTACTATCTACTACATGCAATGACTTATTAAGTTTAAAAGACCTACAATTAAATTTTTAAAGGAAAATTAAAAAAAAATGTTAATAATAATTTGACTGAAAAAGCAAGATAAATTCAATCAACTTGGACGATGTATCTTGCTGTCAATCAAGCATTCACATGCAGCCAGAAGTACTGCCCACAAGTGCAGATGTAAACAAAATAAACCCATGTGTTTCACTCATCTGCTAATTTTCTCCATTAGAAGTGACAAAGTTGATTATTTATTAAGAGCATGGTATAAAATACAAGAGGCCCCAGGGGGCTTGAGGGCATTCACCTGACATGGTAGCCTAAATATCAACCCAGAGAATTGATTTGAACAAGTTGCATCTGCCCCTCCTAAGAAAAGATTATACAAAATATCAAAAGATTCTGACCGGTGGATCTGAAAAAAAAGAAGATTTTTAAAGAATATTCCTCATATTGAACTAAGTTATAATTTGGGCTCCCACAGGGAGCCCAAATATGAACCCAGGGACTTGGCTTAAACAAACTTGAATCTCACCTCCCTAAGGATGCTGTATACCAAATATCAAAAGATTCTGACTACTGGATCTGAAGAAATATATTTTTAAAGAATATTCCTCATATTGAACTAAGTTATAATTTGAGCTCCCACAGGGAGCCCAAATATGAACCCAGGGACTTGGCTTGAACAAACTTGAATCTCACCTCCCTAAGGATGCTGCATACCAAATATCAAAAGATTCTGATTAGTGGATTGGAAGAAGAAGATTTTTAAAGAATATTCCTTAAATTGCACTAATCTGAACATTTGGGCTCCCACAGAGAGCCCAAATATGGACCCAGGGATTTGATTTCAACAAACATGTGAATGAATCGTCTAAAGATGTTATATGTGAAATATGAAAGCCTTTGGAGCAGTAGTATGGGAGAAGAAGATTCGTTAATGTTTTTCCCATCACTCACAGTGTTAAAAAATGATGACTCATGATGATTTTTCAAAGTCCTGGAAAAGTACATTATGATAAAACCGATGTCAATTTTTTTGACCATTCCTTTCTGCTGGTCCTAAGGAAGCTTCACACCAAATAAAAATTCTCAGTACTGTGTAGTTTTGGAGATATGGACATTTGAAATTTTTTTCTATTTTTAGCTCCTGCAGTTCCCATGGGGTGACAGGAAAAAATGTTTTGGCATAAATTAGGTACTTATGACCCAATAAGCCCTCATATCAACTTTGGTTCAAATCAGCCTCTCGGTTTGGAAAATAGAAATTTTGGGCGAGCCAAAAATTCTTGCCCCTCTCATACCGACAGCAAATATAGCCCCTCGAACTTCTCTTTAAGGCTGTCACGATTATGAATTTTCATAATCGATTATTTTGTCATAAAAATCGATGGTTATTTGATTATTTATGGTTAATATTTCTGACTTGTTTCCAAGGACTTTGTCTATGATATAACTTGGGAGGGGTTAAAAATTAAAATATCCTAATTGTAAATGAAGCAAACGAACACCAAGCCTTGAAAAATTTGACAAAACAGAATCTACATCACATAGATTCAAATTTCAAATCATCGAAAAATGCATACTAAACTCACTAATGGCCTCATCTGCGCTCAATGTGTAATGATTATGAATTTAGCCTTAGGGAATGTCAAGTCAACAAAGCTTTACACGTGGAAATGAAACTTCTGGTTGCGATACATCGGAGAACAAAATAAATCATCATACTTTAAAAATAACATGGCACTTCGAAGTTTTTCCCTCTTTACTTTCCGTATGTTAAAATTGATTATCAAGTATCAAATTGATAAAAACAAAAACAACTCAACACTTGACGATGTCTTATTGGCAAGGAATACAATGTAGCCATTGACAGTAAGGCATCATTGAGTGTTATGTTATTTTTGTTAAATTGTTATCACCGCTAATGGCAGTGAGCCAGTGATGCTGGAACCGGAAAGTTCGGCCCATGAATGATAATGATTCAGCCCCTGTTCAGTGTGAAAATGCTTTCCCTTGGAGGCTCAATCTTTCCAGGGATTTATTTTATTTATTTACTCATTTATTTATTGGTGTTTGACACTTGAACACTTTGAAAGCTGGGGTCAAATTCAACTGAGTGATCATGCATACGATGATGACTGGGTTTCGGCTAACTTTAACTCGCGTGGTGCCACGACTTGAAGCTATATATTGGTTTTATGTTTTAACCCTGTTCACACACACATTTGTTGTCGAAATAGGTCCTTTATGTGAAACAATAGCATGTGAATCAATATTTCCCCTTTGTTTAACAAAAAGGTAGTATGACAGCACATGTCCAGTCAAATAATCGATCATTGAAATAAATCGTCGATTATGACCTCAATTGACGGTTGATCGATTTTTCGATCATTCGTGACAGCCTTACTTCTCTTGCACAAATCTGACTCTACACTTCAAAAGGAAGCTGCACAGCAAATATCAAGTCTCTGCTACTGCTGGTTCATGAGAAGATTTTTTAAGATTTAGGCACACTTTTGGGGCGTGGCCCTACCCAGGGGCAGGCAACTTGATTTGAACAAAATCAAAATGCGATGTCATAACAAACAACCATCTTAAATTTCACTTAAATCGGTTCAGCGGTTTTGGAGGAAAAGTCGCAAACACAATGTTGATGGATGACGGACAGATGACGAGTGATCACTAAAGCTCACCCTGACTTTCAGTCAGGTGAGCTAAAAACAAATAAGTACTAGGGTCGGTAATCAGATTTAAACCACTCATAGAATAAGGGTTTTAACCACTTGGCAGAGCCTCATGGTTAAAACCTTTATCCTAATTGTGGTTTAAATCTGATCACCAGCCCTAGTACCTATTTTTTCTATATATTAACATCAAATTAATCGGAGGATTTAAGGGTTAATGCCAGCTATGATAGATTAATTTGGCCCCTACTAAAAAGTCATAGTACTGAAGTTTTTGATGAAAACACAGGTACAGTCAGAACATTCTTCCCGGGGACGTGAACACAATAAAAATGTAAGCCCCACTACTGTATGGATAAAGTATGTGCTGAGTGAAATATGTCAACAAAAGACTCAATAACCAGTCATGATTCATTCGCTTCAGAAATGAAACTTGGAAATGGAAGACATAGCCATGACTGATGATGGAATGCTTTTTAAATTTGTACAGCAAATGGAGTACATGATTCATGAGATGTCAGCAATGCTAGATTTCAATTTGAAGATAGTCTTCCTAACTCTCAGAACATCCAACACTAAATTAAATGAAAGTGTCAATAACACTGTAGCTTAACTTGACTGTGGGTAGTGTTTGATGAAAAGAATAATGTCCAATGTTTATGAAAGGATTATGAAATAAGACAAGAATTGTGATAATTGAGAACACGTTATTTTCTGTTCCTTATATGCTATGTTTTCAATAAGAATAATTTGAGGTGTAGACTGTACTAAAGAACTGAAGCCTGAGTTGATGTGGCCCTCACAGTTAATGTTTGTCAACCAAAGTTACCAAGTTACAGTAAAATCATTCCAGAACGAGTCATCCTAACAAGTTACAATGAAATCCCTTCATAAATATATCTCGCAGACTTTTCTAAAGGAATCTAGGTCTTGTGACAGTTCGGCGGTCATGGCCGACCGACCATAACCAAAACAGAGCCTCATCTAAATATCATACCAAGTTATCCTACCAAGTTACAATGAAATCCCTTCATAAAAACACCTGTAGACAGCACTTAAGGATTCTAGGTCACATGACCAGGTGGCGGCAACGGTTGACCGATTGTGACCAAAATAGGACAGTCTCATCGAGACATCATAACGAGTTAACCTCGCAAGTTACAATGAAATGGCTTCATAAATATGAACTGTAGGCTGTGCTAAACAACCTAGGTCACGTGCCTGTGCAGCCATCACGGTTGACCGATCACGGCCAAAATAGGACGTTCTTATCTGGACATTATACTGAGTCATCCTACAAATTTGCAATGAAATCCCTTCATAAATGCAAGCTGCAAACTGTGCTAAAGGAATCTAGGTAACATACCCCTGCAGCCATCACAGCTGAATGAACCCAACCAAAATAGGACGTTCTCATCTAGACATTATACAGAGTCATCCTATGAAGTTATGATGAAATACTTTCATAAATACGACCTGTAGACTGTGCTAAAGGTTTTGGGCTCACGAACCCATCATGGTTGACTGGTCGCGACTAAAAGGGGACGTACTTATCTAGACATTATACCGAGACATTCTACTAAGTTACAATGAAATACCTTCATAAATATGACCTGTAGACTATGATAAAGGTTTTGGGTTTCGAGCTCGCGTGGCCATAACAGAGGACCAATCGCAACCAAAAGGGGATGTTCTCATCTAAACATGATCTCGAACCTGCATATGAAATTTTGTGATGATCGGACAAGAACTATGGGGTGTTTGTTTGTTTGTTTGTTGGTGTTTAACGTCACATATTTATGCACCATGGCTAATCGTGACACAACATGGGGATGAAGTCAAGTTTAGTCAATCGTTGATCAACATGTTGCCCATTTTAGAGGACTTTCACCCCAAGCATTGGTGACTGGGTCCTATTTTACTAGTAAAGCAGAACTGGTTTACCACAGTAAACAAGTGCTGCTTACTTCCCGGGGTTCCCACGGGGAACTATGGGGTGTAGTCTGTGCTAAAGAAAATGTGAACAGACTGACAGTCTTACAGACTTCTGCACGCGTGATGGTAATAGCTTATCTTGACTTTGTCAAGTTAAGCTAAAAATGAATTTCAATGAGAAACATAATAATCTCCTGTGTTTTCTCATACAATGGCATACAATGATGTGGTTGTTGACAAATTTATGTGGTCATTTAACAAAGGTGCACAATCCAAACAAAATCCAATCATTTCACCGACACATTTTATATTTGGTAACACTCTCATAAATTGTGACAAGACAGGTCCTTACAGACTAAATAATATAACTTCCAGACTAAATAAAATCACTTCAAAGATAATATGAAGCATATCCGTTAACTGGTTGAGTGCTAGATTATTTTTGGAAGTTAAAATTTGTTCATATAGATTTGCATTATTAAAAATTATTGGAGAGTGCCTTAAGGCACTCTCCAATAATTTTTAATAATGCAAATCTATATGAACACAATTGTGTTTGCTTATGACTGAATAGGAAATTTGTGTAAAGAATATGAAGACTTTAGTATGGTACTCTCATGTTTCTTGAAAGCCATGATAGTGGCTTCCAGCACTCAACGAGTTAAGTATGAGGCCTTCAAGTTGCGGTACTTCACCTCAGTATAAAGCCCAAGTATGGGCTTCCAGCACTCTACAAGTTAGAGCCCAAATATGGGCTTCTAGCATTTAACCAGTTAAAACACATACTTTTTTGAATTAATTACATGTCCATAGCAATTGTCATCTCAATTTCAAATTGTGTTTTCATAGTAACAATTATATTTTACATTTCATTGGAGAGTGCATCTCTGGCTGATTAATCCTCTGAATGCCGATGTCAAAATATTAAAACTTCAACATACAATTTTTTACTATAATGTAACTAGGAATTTAACCAATTCAATGTTGTTTGACAGAGCTCAATGAGCTCTGGCAAAGAAGATTGAAATGGTTAAATTTCTAGTTGCATTATGGGAAAAATTAGCAGCTTGAAATTTCAATATCAGTGTGCAGAGAGTTAAGTGGAAATGCTGATCTGATTGGTCAAAATAATCCACATTATTGCATTAGGATATATTATGAGAGGATACACCAAGAAAAGGCTCTGACAACCCTTTCCAGAACGTACTGCATTAATATTTCATCTGTAAGTTTACAAAGGGCCTTCCAGTGGGGTTGGGGCATGTTTCTGTGGCGAAGAACATCGCATTGTAACACACAGCCATATAAATTGAAGAAGAGAGGCATTTTCAATTTTGATACAAACATCAGAGAATTACAGCTGTAACAAGCTGGTTCCAACTACATCAGGACAATCTTGACTCATAATTTCGTTATCATAGATGGAGCAGGCAATGATGATACTCATGTGTTTTGTTTCATCAAGTTCTCTAAAGTTAAAAATAAAGGGATGCAAGTGAGCAGAAGAACTAAGAAAAAAAATACAAATGGAAAACTTCCATTTCTTTATGATTGTGACGTGTTTTCTGTCACAACCATTTGTAACTGACACACTCCAACCATTCTACCAATCTTTCATATCTCTGCAGGGAAATGAAAGGTTATAATGACTCGAAGGTCCCAGTTATAACAATAAGTTCCATACTTCACATGATCACGATAAAAGTACAAAAAAAATTATATATATTTATTTTTTTATGTAGTCTGTATGAAAATCACTGTCAACATCTTTCCCCTCTCGCCAAGGCCATCAGAATTCATTCTTCAATCCATCTAACCCTTTCACAAGAGAAAAAAAAACAGATTTGAAATATCTTTTTGATGTAACTTGTTGAAACAAAAATGGACAAAAGCCGTCAGAATTCATTCTTCAATCCATCTAACCCTTTCACAAGAGAAAAAAAAACAGATTTGAAATATCTTTTTGATGTAACTTGTTGAAACAAAAATGGACAAAAGAAGATAAATTTTGCCATATAGGCAAATTATAAACAGAAGTTGATTTCAAGCATCAGCAAAACTGAGGAATATTTAAAATGCATGGAATATTCAGAACACAAAATTAATTACATTGCTCGGCAAACTACAAAAAGACAGAATGCAAAAAGAGAACCCCCAAAGAAGTGGAAACCCCAAACCTTACACACCCTGTATACACATTATAGTCTAAGCATGGACAGAATTCTTGGATAAAATACAATTCATTTTGCTTCACAAAATAGATTTTTATTACATGCCTATTACTTTTCCTCCAGTTCCATATTTATAAATCTGTACAGAACACCCATTTTCATAATTAACCAATCAAAATATCGCATTCTGACCCAAATCAATTTGGAAGCTGTGGCGACAACCAATAAATCGAATGACACTTGTTTTTGTTCAAATCCACCAAAATTAACCTTATTCTATAAATGGGGAGTGATTTTATAACACTCAAGTTTTGACTTTGAAGTGAATATCTCTCAGATAACGGCAGCTAATTTCTTAAAAATACGAACAAATAACCTATTTGGACACAATTTTCATTTATATTCTTTCTGTTACATATCGATCTGTCACACATGTTTGCACCTGAGTTTTGTTTTTGTTTTTATTTCAAGCAGTCATTAGAACTAGCAAGTTCTACAAATAAGACATTTTTTACGATGACATTAAAAAAAGATAATTATGGATCTAGAGGCATGTAATAAACACAGTATGCCAAAATATTTGAAAGGGTTTGTTAATACTGCACCCATGCCAACACAGAAGAATACAGCTCGAGACTGTGTCTCTCATTCTATCCTTTCCGAGCTGGCACACAAGCCGCATTGACGAACGCATTCACACATTGTGACATTCTGTGTATGTTGCTTGATATTTTTTGTCAAAGTCTGTACTATATTAAAACTACATAACGATCAAACCTACGAATAGCAATAGGCCTGGAATATGCATTTTTACAAACTACTGTAATACTAGGATTATATAGATACGAATGTTAACCCAAAATGGATGAAAGTATACAAAAACAATCTGATAAAATAGTGGATTTCCAAATCTGTACTGGGTCGTGGATCTGGATCCTGGATGAGTGGAGGGGATATATACCCACCAACATTTCTGTTGGGAAAAAGTCTATATTATAAACCTCCTCTACAATTTATGTTCACCATATCTAGAGGATGGTAAGAAACATTCAAAGCGAGTCAAAATGAGTGTATTTAACTGCGTGGTGGTCTTAATTGCATGTGTTTAAGATACAATGCCAGGAGAAAGGTTATTTAACTCTCTGCACACTGATGTCAAAATACCAAAATTTCAAGCTGCAAAAAGCACCCACAATGCAACTGAGAACTAGATGTAAAAAGATGGGAGCCATCACTGTGTGCCTCACAAATGAAACAATTTGCAATTCGAACAGTATACAATATTTCCATCCACAGCTGAAAAAAGTGCAGAAAACATTTTATAACTGTCAAATTTACAAGTTTAAGGGCAATAACTCTGTAATTAACCAACTGAGTGAAATGGAATTGAAACTTGATCTGTAACTACCCATCAGGAAGCTACATACAAAAAATCATTTCAATATTTCTATCGATAGGTGAAAAAAGTGTGGACAAGACAGTCTAACAACATCCATATCTCCCGCCGACTTTTATGTTATGATAGGAATAACCTCATTATCAACCTGGACATGTATTCATACCCAATAATGTCACTCACCAAATATCATTTAATTTCTTTAATCACAACTGAAGATATCTTCCAAAAACCTGTAATTTTTGGTAAATTCAAAGTTGACAAGGGATATAACTCTGGTAAAATTATTCGAATCAAAACTTCCTTTCCATATGCACATGTACACATCATACTCATACTGCACACCAATTTTTGTAAAAATCCAATGAAAAATGCAAGAGGAGTAAAGAGGACACGCATTTGTGAAATTTTGCTATTACCAAGGCCATAACCAAGAAAAATTTGTCGCATCAAAAATTCCTGACCATATGCACATCTACACTTGATACTGATACTTCAGACCAAGTTTCGTAAAAATCCAATAAAAAATGTGGGAGGAGTTAAGCGGACAAGCCTTTGTGAGGGAAATTTTGCTATTTCCAACGACTGCAACCATGCAAAGTTTGTTGCATCGAAAATTCCTGACCGCATGCACATCTATACTTTATAGTGATACTTCTAAGTTTCGTAAAAATCTACTGAAAACTGTAGGAGGAGTTAAGCAAACAAAATTTGTGACGGATGGATGGATGGACGGAGATGGATGGACAGATGGACAGACAGACAGACAGACAGACAGACAGACAGACAGACAGACAGACAGACAGACAGACAGACACCAGTTCAATATCCCCCTCCAGACTTCGTCAGTGGGGGATAAATCATTTAATTTCTTTAATCGCAACTGAAGATATCTTCTGAAGACCTGCAATTTTGGTAAATTCAAAGTTGACAAGGGCTATAACTCTTGAAAAATTATTCGAAGCGAAACTTCCTTTCCATATGCACATGCACACATCATACTCATACTGCACACTAAGTTTTGTAAAAATCCAATAAAAAATGCAGGAGGAGTTAAGCGGACAAGCATTTGGGATGGAAATTTTGCTATTTCCAAGGGCCATAACCATGCAAAAATTTGTCACATCAAAAATTCCTGACCACATGCAAATCAACACTTGATAATGATACTTCAGACCAAATTTCGTAAAAATCCAATAAAAAATGTAGGAGGAGTTAAGCGGACAAGCCATTGTGATGGAAATTTTGCTATTTCCAAGGGCCGTAATCACACAAAATTTGTCACATCGAAAATTCGAAACCACATGCACATCTACACTTGATACTGATACCTCAAAGTTTCGTAAAAATTCAACAAAAAATGTAGGGGGAGTTAAGCGGACAAGCCTTTATGATGGAAATTTTGCTATTTCCAAGGGCCATAACCATGCAAAAATTAGTCACATCAAAAATTCCTGACTACATGCACATCTACACTTGATACTGATACTTCAGACCAAGTTTCGTAAAAATCCACTGAAAACAGTAGGAGGAGTTAAATGGACAAAGCTTGTGATGGAAGGATGGACTGATGGACAGACACCATTTCAATATCCCCCTCCCGACTTCGTCGGTGGGGGATAAAAACATAGAATGGATGGACAGACAGATGGACAAACAGGCTGATCACTAAAGGGCTCCTGCTGCAGACAGCATGGCTCCAATTAACCAATTCAATCTTCTTTGACAAAGCCCAATGAGCTCTGTCAAACAGGACTGAATTGTTTAAATTACTTGTTGCATTATGAGAAAACATTTACGGCTTGAAATTTTAATATTTCAGCATCAGTGTGCAAGGGTTTCAATTTCCTTTGTTGAGTAGCTGGTACGTATGGTACTTGCTTCATCTTACCAAGCTCATATATCTAAAATCAGCTCTAAAATTAGATGGGCAAATTATGCACTAAGCAAAGTAAAAAAGATATTACCACACGAAGCTCTAAAAATGTTATATTATACATTAGTTCAATATCATCTGGTACATGGTATCTATATATGGGGCACTTCAAGAGCAGTAAGAAAACTTCTTACAATACAGAAATGTTTACTCCGAATCATAAATAACTAAAATTATAATTCGCACACAGTTCCTCTGTTCTTAAAAGTTAAAAAATTTATAGTAATTTATATATTTTTTATACTTACCAATGACCCAGACTTAGCTGGTGCTAACTCCTTAAATTCTAGGGCCAAACACAAATTTTGCCCCCCAATCCCCAAATTTTGCAAAGAAATCCGAAATTTCAATGTCCTATGTGGTCGTCCATACTTTCTATCCACTGCGTATGCGCAGTGTCAAGGAGGTCTCGAAATTGGCGCAAATGTCATTCTTACAACCAGTGCCTGGTAAGCATTATGTAATCAGCGGGGAGGTATGAGTTCCCAACTCATGGGAGGGCCATCCCCGTCTGGGTCATTGGTAAGTATAAAAAATATATAAATTACTATAAATTTTTTAACATTTTTATACTGTACCAATGACCCAGACTTAGCTGAATAGAAAAAAGACTGGAGGGCCTAGGACATAAAGGAAAATCCAATAGGCTCAATTACATGTAAACAGAATTATCCCCTCAAGGAGAAGAGGAGAACAGGTTTTACATGTATCTTTCTTGTTTGTATCAAAAAAGAAAGACACAATACCATTCCGTAATTGAGCACAATAACATCAATGATCTCTATTAACATCCAGTATAACCCGTTATACTAATTTTGTAAAGGAAAACCAATAAATAAAGAAAGTCCAGAGAATGAGACTCTTTATACTCATTAAAAGTGTCAGAGGATTGTATATTAACGCTCGCATGACACGTGACACATACAAATGCTTCACACCGAGCTACACTTTAAAAATATTACATGAATGAGTTAAACATTAGCTTTACACTTTAAAACCATCCCGGTACTGACTCGGAATTACTGACTCCAGCGGAGGTATTCCCTTGCTTTTCACTATAAAGCAGGTGACCTAAGGGAACACCATCCCTCCCCCCCCCCCCCCCCCCGCCTTCCCCTTGCCCTGGGTGAAATACCCCAGAGCGAAGAGGGCAGCAGGACAAAGTCGCTGCCAGAACAGAAAGCCTGCATAACTATAGTTGCAACTGTTTAGTGGATGACATTCTGAGTAACAGATAACGGACCTAAACAACGCAGGTCGCCAGAAATGGACTCAATATTTCTAAGATAAAAACTTGTGAATGTAGAAGGCTGAGACCAATATGCAGCCTTCATCAAATCGGTAATAGCAACACTATTAGCATAAGCCCAAGATGTAGACAGCGCTCTTACTTCATGCGCCAAAATCTTAAGCACAGACTGCAGAGTTCAAGATAATTTTTCATAAACAGTACGGATAGTTAATTGAATCCACCTTGCAATAGAACGGACCGTAATGTCCCTTCTATTAGGCAGCAGAGACAGAAAGAAACGTTTACGTCCCTTTCTGATAAACTCAGATCTACGTTTGTAAATACGTATAGCTCTAACAGGACAGAGTAAAGGCCTATGCCCGTCTGAAGACGGAAGAGCCTTAATAACAATGGGTTCCAGATACTTATTAGGAGCCTGATTCTAGCCAAAAATCCAACATTAGTAGTCAAGGTAATAGTATTACCTACACTACGATAGTGAGAATCATCAACAGATAGTGCCTGAAGCTCACTAACTCTTCTAGCAGAAGAGAAGGCTTGGCGCTTCTTTAGCTTAAGAAGAACCCAAGCTAAATTCCATTTAGGAATTAATCTAAGGGTTCTAGGTCTATTTATCGAAAAGTTTTTCAGTAACTTAGATAAAGAGACATTAGATCCAATCTGTAAACTATCATGATGTGCATAGGTATCAACAGAATGATCCCTACATCACCGTGAGAAAACCTTCCACTCAGCAGCATAATTTAGCGAAGAGGAGGTCCTCCTGCAGTTAGAAATTGTGTCCACTGCCCGTCCTGTAAATGCTTGCCGTGCAAGAAGGACCGCACAACGGAAATATGTGAAGGTTGAGACCTTGCGGGTTGTGATGCAGTGTGCGCGATTTCCCCTGCGAAAGAAGGTCCTCCTGTGGAGGAAGCTTCCGCGGAATGTCCCAGAACAGACACCTGAGTAGATTTATCCATGGTCTCTGGGGTGACAGAGATGCTATCAATAGAATTTTGCAGTGAAATTGCTTTATCTTTCCTATCATTCCGTCCCAAGAGATAGAGAGAGCGTCTACAGCAAACGCTCGAGGAGCTGGGCATGGTGACACATACGTCTGCAACCGATTGTTGAGATGCGTCGCAAATAAGTCTATCATTGGACGATCCCATTGGTAGCAAATTTGATTGAATACTTGTTGTTGAGAGTCCTTTCTGACGACAACATACAACCTTTCCGAGAAAGGGAGTCTGCTAGAACATTCAGACGACCCGGAATATGATGGACTGATAGAAGAACTTGATGCTCTAGGACAAACAGAAGGATCCTTTCCGTTAAATTGAATAACAGAATGGAATGAGTGCCTCCCTGGTTCCGAATATATGCTACTACTGTCGAATTGTCGGACAGAATTTGAACATGCGAATTCTGAAGAATGTTCATTCATTGACATAGTGCAAGCCATATTGACTCATCTCTTGATGTTTTTGTACTTGTTAGGAACTGGGGATCCTAAAGACCCTGGCACCCTGAATCTGTTGGGCTCAGAGTTGTGCCCCAACCTGTTTGACTCACATCCGTCATTATCGTTAAACTCGGATCTGGCAGTTGCAGTGGTACTCCTTGAGTTAACCACTGAATATCTGGCCAAGTCTGAATCTCTTGTTTCACTTGATTCGACAAGATGATGTTCGATTCGAGCGAATGAGTCTTCACACTCCAATTCTGAGATAAAATATATGTGGAGTGGACAAGTGCGTAGCCGCTCCATTGGAATAAGATCCACAGCGGATCCGCACAAACCTGTCAGTCTCATGAATTCTCTCGCTGTTACTACATCTGAGTGAAGGCAAAAGCGAGCGTAACAACTGACTAATATCGCTCTGGTTAACGGCAGACGAATGAGATTGTTGTGCGTCTCTAAGCTCATTCTCACGTGGGTGAATGATTAGGACGGCACTAGATCCGACTTCTTTTCGTTTACTATGAAACCGAGACGTCAGAGCAATTGAAGCAGACTCTGAACATCGTTCTGAAGCGTTAACTTGCTGCCATAACCCTGAAGAATGTCGTCCAAGTAGGTGACGTTAGCACTGATGAATGAGATCAGAAATGAGTCATTACCAAGATAATTATTCGAGTGAAGGTCCAGGGCGCTAGGTTCAGACCAGAGAATCATTGCTCGGAACTGAAAACAACTCCTGGGACAGCGAAGCGAACGTACTTTCTAAACGCCGGATGTACCCTGACGTAAAAGTACGTCTCCTTGAAATCTATGCTCACAGCATAATTGTTCACTCGAATGCTCGCTCTGACCGATCGGATGGTCTCCATATAAAAATTTGGAGCCCCGATCAGCTAGTTTATCCAGCTCAGATCTATAACTGGATGAAACGAGCCGTCTGATCTTGGAACCAGGAACAGGTGATTGCAGAAAACTGGAGACTCCTGGTTTTCTACGACGTCTATAGCGTTCTTGTCCAGAAGAGATTGAACTTCTGATAGAAGCGAATCTCTCTTCTGAACGTTTAACGGAAGCTGAGACCAGTGTGGACTTCGAGTTAAAGGAGGTTTTTCCTTGAAGGACAGCTAGACTTTCGAAAATAACCCCTCGCACCCATGGGTCGTCCGTAATTGACAACCAATTGGTTAAGAATCTCGACAGCCTTCCGCCCACTGGAAAGCAATAGAGGTTTAGACCATCACCTCCTGGCCCAGCGAGGATTGCCGAAGGAGAAACCACGTCCTCCACGACCCGCACCTCGCCCAGTCGACCTAGGGGCGTCTGACTTGATTTCTCGGCCAGCATTACGACTCCTATGTGAGTCGCTACTCTGACGGTCTCCGGAGTAAGACGCAGAGGCTTTCTTTGATCCTCTATAGGAACTTTTTTTGGACATATTCGTCCCCGAAGAACCTGCCTTACTCCTCCCTGCTGAGTCCGACTTTTTCAAAGTGGAATAAAAGCAGAGAATCCGGAGCTTTCTTAGTAATCTGATTATAGATTGTAGAAAGCTTAACGTCGAAGAGAAGCTCTCCTGAGACCGGAGCGACTGGAGGAGAGTTTTTTCACCTTACTATCCACTCTTGTGGATGCAACCAGGGCAGCATCACGTCTGACTAACTCCATATTGGCACTGAAAGGGCAGAGTTATACGTAGAATATGCTATAGCCCTCGAAAGAACTCTTAACCCCCTTCACTCTGATGTCAAAATACCAAAATTTCAGGAAGCTGTTTTTCCCATAATGCATCTTGAAATTTAACCAATTCAATCTTGTTTGACAGAGCTCAATGAGCTCTGTCAAACGAGATTGAATTGGTTAAATTTCTAGTTGCATTATGGGAATTTTTTTCTGCCTGAAATTTAGATATTTTGACATTAGTGGGCAAGGGATTAAGGAAGTTTGAACATCCTGGAATTCTTTCGCTTCGAGATGTAGTGATAACGCCCTGGTAATGTGATCTGCGTGAGATAATGCATCTAAATTCTATTAGACAATATTGTCGTCTCCAGTATACTGGAGTAAATAGACATGGACGCCGGCAATGACAATTCCAGGTCTTCAGCCTAGTCGTCCAAACGCAGAAGAACTCTCGGCACGCCTTGTCCTGCCGTTTCAAAGTTATGTCTAGCATTGATGAAAGGCAGCTGTATAGCGCTAGGCGATAAGAAACCGGATTTGCCAGTCTTAGAGGCTAGCTTGAATATAGCAGCATTCAAAAGTTCAAATGTCCGTGACATTTCTGGACTCGGTCGGAACCTCAGGGACAGTGTCCCTAATCCGGCCTGTGTCCAGTGACGCTTTCAGTTTCTTATCAGGTAACGCAGCATTTTTGTCCAGAGAAACAACTTCTAAAAGGTGATGCCGGATGAAATCTACGGCCACCTTAAGTTGTTCAGAAAGGGAAAATTTCAGCTGTGCTGATTCCCTTTTACCATCCGCCTGGACCACATAATAATTTCGGTCGTCCCTTACTGACTCCGCAGGGGAGCGAACCGACCCAGCTTGCTCAGATAGTTATTTACTGAAAAAGTTTCTAATAGCTGCTGGGATGCTGTGATAAATTAAGCTATCTGCGATAGCAAGTCCATCACAGAGGCCTGTGGAGCACGGTCTTACGTAATTTAGCCGCTGGAAGCTCCAGGGACGTTAATTCCTGCATACTTCTAATATGCGAACGTCCCAACTGGAAAGGCCTCGTGTCCTTGGCTAGCGGATGGCGTGACCTGGTCGACGTGGATTCCCTGGTCGGCGAAGCAGGCTGGATATCTGCGGTCACATAGCCAAGGTGAGGTCGTGTGTGCTGACGTGAGGATGAGGAAGCCAATAGACAAGCTGCGTTGGACTGTCTATGCGACGGGGAGTGTCCCGAGCAGGAGGAGTGGACATATGCGCCAACTAACGAACGTTACATACAACAACATCACGGCCCAGATGTTGTTTTAAGAGAGAGGGGGCCTCTCTCGCTCGCGGTCCGGATAAACCTGGACGAGCTAGCTACCGGACTGACTGACTTCCTCCATACTATCCTCGGATCCGTCGTCGCTGGGTGTGCACGTTCAATGTTTATAGTGCTCGCATCTCCCAAACTGCTTCCCTGGACCGCAACGGACAAAACCCGGCTGCCGAGCCATTCGATGAATGGTCGCTACACCGGGCGAGCTAGTGGACAACAACGCTGTCGATCCTACTAGGGACCTCTTAGGCAATTGTCGTATTTCCATGAGCACTTTAGCTGCTAGCTCTTATTATACTGCGACGACGGAGGCACACTTCTTGAAGACATCACGGAAACATCACCCTGTTCTTGTTCCTCTGAAAAAGAGAGTGAAAAACTCGAGTGACCCTACGGAGAGAGGACCCGCATGGACCTCTCACCACCAACAATACCGTGACACACGTCTCCAACGTTTGTCATCCCAATTGACACACACTGAGCAAGAATTAGTGCAAGTACATTGACTACAAGAAACACAATGAACAGAACATAAGAATCAGAGGAAGACTTCCTCGCATTACAATTTGAACAATATTCTTTCATCATGAAAAAATATAAACAGTCATAGTACTCGCACTAACCCTTGAAAACAAAGATACATAATATAATATAATCCATTATAACATTTCGAAAAAAATAATTCAAAAGAAAAAAAAATTTTGAAAAAATTTCAAGAGAGCCCAAGTTCCCAATGGGAACAATGAGCCCAAATGGATCCCAAAAACGCCTAAGTGTGGACATAAATTTTAAAACATATTTAAAAATTAATGTAACACTTACGGACAATATTAATGTATCTGGCTATGAGCAGAACTAAACAGAAGACAAGTAATCACTATCAGAAGTAACCGTTGTCAACGTAAACAAAAGTGTACACAAACCGGAAACATGACTCCAGGCACTGTAAGCATGGCCCAAAATCAGTTACCATTTTAAACACTATCCGATGTAAAACAGAGACTTCCAGAGAAGAAACTGCAGTACATCGGATGGTAGATGCAGACCAAAACGCCAAACCACCCAAGGGTGAGGACGTAAGCATGGGGAAAAACAGAATAAATATTCTGTTACTAAGACAAAACTCCCAAGAAATTTTAGTAAAAAAACAAATTACAAAAATTATGCCAAAAGCATGGGAGAATAGCAAGGGGAGAATAGAGGAAAGGGAGAGAGGAAACACTGAACAAACAATGGTAAATTCATAGCCAGAATGACAACATCAGGCTCATGCCCCGAAATTAGTGCTGCCGCGGTTATCCGGATAACCGGTTAACCTGTGGTTAAAACTTTGACCGGTCAAGAAAATGTTTTAACCGGTTAACCTTACATTCACTATACTCACCGTATATGTCCGTGTATAAGTCGCCCCTGTGTATAAGTCGCACCCCAAACTCACACCTGGAATTCCTCCCTTTTGCCTAAAGCCCATGTATAAGTCGCACCCCCCATTTTTAAATATATGCAGTCAAAAAGAATTAGTTGCAAGTTATGTTTTGCCAATTTGGGGCAGTTTGGGATGCAATGGAAACAGGTAAGTTTTGATGAGTTACCACGTGGTGAATAAGATAAAAGAATAAAGGAAAATTATTACTAAAGATTTAAAAAATATTCGCATTTATTTGTTTTTCGTTGTTTGTTTATCACCCCAATGTCTTTCTTCATCCCTGTCAAGAAAATTCAACGCTCGTTTGTGACTGAAAGTTCATAGTTTCAGAATCAGAGCACCATTTGCGCCGTAACCTGCGCAGTTGTTGTGATTAAGTTGGTTTTTCCGGAACGCGAGAATGTTCCGGAAAAACCAATAAAAACACAACAAATGCGCAGGTTACAGCGCAAATTGTTGTCCCACTTAAGCATTGTTGGTGCTATTGAAACTAACTTTACCTGGTGCACGTGTGCGTAATTTATAACCGAACATTACACATCAGTGAATTGGAGTTCATGGAATAAATAAATACGTCTCTCCAGGTATTGCTGGCAAACATTTAATGTGTTATTATTTATTTTTTCGTTGTTATTTTGATGATTTTGTAATTTTTATGGTTTCATCCATATTGGCCCCACAAACCTGTTGATTTCCGGTACATGCACTGATGTAATAAACACATGGGCGATTCAACAACAATGACTAAATAGAATACTTCTTTATTATTATTTATGGTCAATGTAAATAACATTGGCCGGCCCGATATAATAGTTACAGTTGAAGCAAGAACACACTACAAATATAGGTACCTTAAATGCGGTTAACCACGGTCAAACATGCTGGTTAACCGGTCAAAAAAAAGTCTTAACCGCAGCAGCACTACCCGGAATTAGGGAACATGAAATAATTTCGTAAAAAAGTTAAAAAATTTATAGTAATTTATATATTTTTATACTTTCCAATGACCCAGACATAGCTGGTGCTAACTCTTAAAAATGTAGGGCCAAACACAAATCTTGCTCCCCAATCCCCAAAATTTGCATCTAAAACCAAAGAAAACATGTCCTGAATGGCCCTCCATACTTCACCTCTACTGCCCATGCGCAGTGTCAAGGACGTCCCGAAATTGGCGCCATTAATCATTCTTATAATCAGTGCCTGGAGAGCGCTATGTACTCAGCGGGGAGGTCAGAGTTCCCAACTCCTGGGAGGGCCATCCCCATCTGGGTCATTGGTAAGTATAAAAAATATATAAATTACTATAAATTTTTTAACATTTTTATACTGTACCAATGACCCAGACATAGCTGAATAGTAAAAAGGCTGGAGGGCCTAGGACATAGAGGAAATTCCAATAAGCTCAATTATATAAAATAGAGCCATCCCCTCGAGGGGAAAAGGAGTATTAGGCCTTACATGTAGCTTTCTTATTTATGATAAATTAGAAAGACACAACACCTTCCATAATTGAGCATCATAACATCCATGTACTCTATTAATATCCAGTATAATCCTTATACTAATAATTTTAAAGTAAGCCAATAAATAAAGTTAGTCTAGAGAATAGAGACTTTTTATACTCCTTTAAAAGTGTCTGAGGATTGTATAATAACGCCCGTTTGACACGTGATATATTCAAAAGCTATACTTTAAAAACTATGACCAGAATGAATTTTTAAAACATAAACTTATCACTTAAAAACCATCCCAGTAACAGCTCAGAATTACTAACTCCGGAGGAGGTATCCCCTTGTTTTCATAATAAAACAGGTGACCCAAGGGAACACCCCCCCCCCCCCCCCCCTTCTCCTTGCCCTGGGTCAAATAGCCCAGAGCGAAGAGGGCAGCAGGACGGAGTCACTGCCGGAACAGAAAGCCTACCTAGCTATAGTAGCAACTGTTAAGTGAATGACATTCTGAGCATAGATAATAGACCTAACAATGGAGGCCTCCAGAAATGGACTCAATATTTCTGAGATAAAAATTCATGAATGTGGATGGCTGAGCCCAATGTGCAGCCTTCATAAAATCTATAATAGCGACACTATTAATGTAAGCCCAAGATGTGGAAAGAGCTCTTACTTCATGAGCCGAAATCTCAAGCACAAACTGCTGAGTTAATGATATACCATAAGAAGTAACGATAGTTAATTGAATCCATTAGCAATAGAATGGAGCGTAATGTCCTTCTATTAGGCATCGAAGACAGAAGCTTACGTCCTTACTAATAAACTGATATCTGTTAAAAAATATGTAAACTCTAACCGGACAGAGTAAAGGCCTATGCCCGTACGAAGACGGAAGGACCTTAATAACAATAGGTTCCGGATATTATTTGGAGCCTGATTCTTAACCAAAAATCCAACCTAAGTAGTAAAGGAAATAGTTTTTCCGAAACTACGAAAGTGAGAATCGTCCACCGATAGTGCATGAAGCTCACTGACTCCTCAGTAAAAGAGAAGACTAAGAGAATTACTGTCTTAAAAGGTCAGAATTTGAAAACTACTGTTTCCAGAGGCTCAAATGATTACTTAGCTAAATAAGAACCGAAGCTAAATTCCGTATAGGAATTTAATCTAAGGATTCCAGGTCTATTTATCGAAAAGTTTCTAACTAACTTAGATAAAGAGACATAAGCCTCAATTGTAAACTATCATAGAGTGCATAGGTATGAGATAACATAGACCTATAACCTTAATAGTAACAGGCTGCAGTTGATCTTGTCAAACAAGTATACTAGAAAGTTGCAATGTCTAGTATGGAGGGATCAAAAATATCAACATAATGATCCTTACACCAACGCCGGAAGAGCCTCCACTTTAGCCGCATAGTATAGCGAAGAGGAGGTTCTCCTACAGTAAGAAATCGCGTCCATAGCTCGTCCTGTACAATGCTTGCCGTGCAAGAAGGACCACACAACGGAATACGTGAAGGTTGAGACCTTGCGGGTTGTGATGAAGTTGACACGATTTCCCCTGCGGACGAAGGTCCTCTCATGGAGGAAGTTTTCGCGGTAAGTCCCACAGTAGACACCTGAGTAAATTTACCCACAGTCTCTGTGAAGACAGAGATGCTATCAACAGAATTGTATTGTGGATGTTTATCTTAGCAATACTTGCTGAATCAACAGCGCTGGAGGATACGCATATCCTATCATTCCGTCCTATTAGATCAATAGAGCGTTAACAACATAAGCTCAGGGATCCAGACATGGAAACACATACGTCTGCAATTGAATAGTGAGTTGTGTCGCAAATAAATTATCATTGGGTGCTCCCATTGATAGCAAATCTGATTGAATACTTGTTTGTTGAGAGTCCATTCTGACGGCAACAAGCGACCCTTACGTGAAAGGGAGTCTGCTAATACAATCAGATGACCCAGAATATGACGGACCGAAGCAGAACTTGGTGTACTATAACAAACAGAAGGATTCTTTTCGTTAAATTGAATAACGGAATCGAATGAGTGCCTCCCTGGTTCTGGAGATACGCAACTACTGTCGTATTATCGGACAGGATTTGGACATGTGTTTCTGAATAATGTTCATCCAATGACATAGTGCAAGCCTAAATAACATCATTTCCTGGAAGTTAAGTGCTTGCCTAGAAACTGCGGAACCCAAAGACCCTGGCACTTTGAATCCGTTGGGATCAATATTGTACCCCAACCTGTTTGACTGGCATCCGTCATAATCATAAAACTCGGATCCGGCAACTGCAGTGGCAATCTCTGAGTCAACCACCGAATGTTTGCCCCAGTCTGAATCTCTTGTTACACTTGATAGACAAGAGAACGTGTATATCGAGCAATTCATAGATTGCTGAAAAGTTGCCGTCGAAGAGAAGCTTCTCCGAGACCGAAGCGACTCTGAGAGAGTTCTTCACCTTACTATCCAAGCGCGTGGATGTAGCTAGGGCTGCGTCACGTCTAACCAACTCCAGGTTGCCACTGAAGGGTGGAGTTATACGTGGAAAAACTACTGCCCTTGAAAGAAATCACATTGAGGATCATATCCTGGAATTCTTTCCCTTGAAGACGTAATGATAACGCCTCAGTAAGGTGGTCTACGTATGATAAAGCGTCTAAGTTAAGTCTATTAGACATCATTGTCGTTTCCAACATCGTGGTTGGAATTGACATAGACGGCGAAAAAGATAATTCCCAGTCTTCAGCCCCGCCGTCTAGATGCATATGAACTCTCGGTATGCCCTGTTCTGCCAATATAAATTATTTCCTAGAACTGATGAAAGGCAGAAAAGAGCATTGCGGACAAGAAACTAGACTATCATGCTTGGTAGCAAGCTTATATATAGCGTCGTTAAATAATTCGAATGTTCTAATGACATTATTGGACTGTGTCGGCAAGTCAGGGACAATGTCCCTGAACCGATCCAAAACTCCGTGTCCAATGACGCTATTAGTCTCTTATCCAGCATCGCAGCAATGTAGTCCGACGGAACAACCTCTGGAAGATAATGCCAAAAGAAATGTATGGCAGCTTCTGTTGTTCCGAAAGGGAAAGCTCGAAATCGTCCGAATCCCTTTCGCCATCCTGTCGGACCCTATAAAGTGTTCGGTCGTCCGAACCTGATGCAACAGCGGAGCGCACCGACCCAGCACCGTCGGATTATTCCTGATCCGACCGAGAATCTGTCGTTTGCTGGGATGCTGCGATAAGCTGTGCTATTTTGGATAGCACGTCCGTCACTGAGGCCTGAGGAGAAGCGGTCTTACGATGCATTGCCGCTGGAAGCTCCGTGTTCGTTACCCCGTGCATACTTCTATTATGCGAGCGAACGGAGTGTATAGGCCTCGTGTCCCTTGGCTACCGGATGGCGTGACCTGTTCGCCGTGGAATCACTGAATGACGAAGCTGGCCGGATACTCGAGGTCACGTAGCTAATGTGCGGTCGTGTGCGCTGCTGTGAGGATGAGGAAGCAATATCGACAGTCTCTCGGACTGTCAATATAATGGAGCGGCCCGAGCGGCGGACATATGCTCCAAATGCGAAATGTCTGTACCACAACATTCGGTCCCATATGTTGTTGTACGAGAGAGGGACCTCTCTCGCTCGCAGCCCGGAAGGACCTGGACGAGCTAGGAACCTGACTAACAGGCTTCCTCCGATCTGTCCTCTAATCCGTCGTCACTGGGTGTGTACTAAAGTCTATTATAGTGCTCGCATCACCCAAATCTCCTTCCTAGACCGCAACGGACGAACCCGACTGCCGAACCATTCGATGAATGGACGCTACACCGGGTGAGCTAGCGAATGTCAACTCCGTCGATCCTACTAGGGACCTCTTAGGCGATTGACGTATTCCATGAGCACTTATTGCCGCTAGCTCTTCATTAACTATGACGACAGAGGCACACTTTTGAAAGACATCTCAGTAACTTTGCGAACAAGAAACCAGACATGCTTGTTAATAGCAAGCATATAATAATATATATAGCGTCGTTCAATAATTTGAAAGTTTGTGTGACATTATTGGACTGTGTCAGAACTGAGGGACGATGTCCCTGAACCGAACGAAAAATTTCTGTGTCCACCGATGCTATCAGTTTCTTATCCGGCATCGCAGCATTCTGGTCCAACGAAAGAACCTCTAGAAGATAAAGTCAGATGACATACACAGCAGCTTATGTTGTTCCGAAAGGGAAAGCTCGAAATCGTCTGAATCCCTTTCGGCATCCCGTCGGACCGGATGAAATTTTCGGACGTCCGTACCTGCTTCCGCCGAGCGTCCAGACCCAGCGTCGTCGGATAATACATGATGCGACAGAGATTCTGTCGTTGCTGGGATGCTGCAATAAGCTGTGCTATTTGGGATAGCACGTCCGTCACCGAGGCCTGTGCAGTAGTGGTCTTATGATGCTTTGCCGCTGGAAGCTCCGTGTATGTTGACTCCCGCACACTTTCTTATGCGAACATCCGGAGTCCGCAGGCCTCGTGTCCCTGGCTACCGGATAGTGTGACCTGGTCGCCGATGATTCTCTGATTGGCGAAGCTGACTGGATATCCGAGGTCACGTAGCCAAGAGCGGTCGTGTGCACTACCATGAGGATGAGGAAGCCTTATTGACAGTCTCTCCGGACTGACTATATATCGGAGCGCCCCGAGCGATGGACGTATGCTCCGAATGCGAAACATTTTGTACCACAACATCTGGGGCCAGATGTTGTTGTACGAGAGAGGGGTCTCTCTCGCTCGCAGTCCGGATGGACCTGAACGAGCTAGGAACCGGACTAAAAGGCTTCCTCCATTCTCTCCTCTAATCCGCCGTCACTGGGTGTGCATATGGTTGATTTATAGTGCTCGCATCACCCAAAACTCCTTCTAGACTGCAACGGACGAACCCGGCTGCCGAACCATTCGATGAATGGACGCTACACTGGGCGAGCTAGCGGACGTCAAAGGCCGTCGAACCTATTAGGGTCCTCTTAGGCAATTGACGTATTTACATGAGCACTTTTCCGCTAGCTCTTCATTAATTGTGACGATGGAGGCACACTTTTGGAAGACATCACGGATACATCACCCTGTTCTTGATCGTCTGAAATAGAGATTGATAAAGTAGAGTGACCCTGCGGGGAAAGGACCGGAATGGCCATTTCCCCACTAACATACCGTGACACACGCTTCCCATGTTGTCATCGAAATTAACACATACAGAACAGGAGTTAGTGCAAGTACACTGACTACATTTATACAATGATTATGAAAGTCAGAGGAAGATTTCCTCTTATTACAATTGAACAATATCCTTTCATTGTGAAAAGAAAACAAAGTTCTAGTACTCGCACCAACCCCTGACAATCAAAATACATAATAACATGATCCATTAACATAGAAAAAATAATTGAAATCAAAAAATTTTGAAAAAATATTTTTTCAGAACAGCCCAAGTTTCTGAAAAGTAACGTTGAGCCCCAATGGATCACCAAGCCTAAGTGTGGACAAAAATTCTACAAATATTTTAAAAAATTTATGCAACACTTACGAACGATAATAAGGTATCTAGTTATGATTAAATTAACATCAAGATATTATTTTCAAGAAATCCCCCCCTCACACAGAGGGCTGTTGTAAATGTAAACAATAAGAGTAAAAACACCAGAACAAGACTCCAGGCACCCTGGCCCGAAATCAGTTACCAATAATACACTATCTGATGCAAAACAGAGACTTCCAGGGAAGAAACTGCAGAACATCAGATGGTAGATGCAGAACACTACGCCTAACCACCCATAGGTGAAGACGTAAACATGGGGAAAAGAACAGAATTCATTCTGTTATCCAGCTAAAACTCCCAAGAAATTTTAGTAAAAATATTACAGAAAATATGCCAAAAGCATGGGAGAATAGCAAGAGGGGACTTAAAGGAAAGGGAGAGAGGAAAACACTGAACAAGCAGTGTAACTTGATAACAAGAATGACCACAACAGGCTGTTGCCTCGAAAATAGATAACTTAACATAATTTCATTAAAAAATTTTAAGTTACAGCCCTGATTATTTTCTGTCACTCATTTTTCCTCTCCTCCTTCTATATCCTCCTTAGAATCACCATTTCTCTAATATTTATGTGTCTGGCATCATTTAAACTGAGATTTACAAGCACAAAGATCAGTCAGATGTTAACTGATGAAGGGCCAAACAAAGAATGATTAATGGTGCCAATTTCGGGACGTCCTTGACACTGCACATGCGCAGTAGAGGTGAAGTATGGAGGGCCATTCAGGACATGTTTTCTTTGGTTTTAGATGCAAATTTGGGGGATTGGGGGGCAAAATTTGTGTTTGGCCCTACATTTTTAAGAGTTAGCACCAGCTATGTCTGGGTCATTGGTACAGTATAAAAATATAATAAGTTACAGCCCTGAACACATGCTGCCACTGTTTCTTCCTCTCGTCCTTTTATTTCCTCCTTAGATCCACCATTTCTTTCATAATTATGTGTCTGGCATTATTTAAACTGAGATGTACAAGCACATATATCAGTAAGATGTTACTGATTTTAGGGCCAAACAAAGAATGACATTTGTGCCAATTTCGTGACCTCCTTGACACTGCGCATGCGCAGTGGATAGAAAGTATGGAGGACCACATAGGATATTGAAATTTCGGATTTTGATGCAAATTTGGGGAATTGAGGACAATATTTGTGTTTGGCCCTAGAATTTAAGGAGTTAGCATCAGCTAAGTCTGGGTCATTGGTACAGTATAAAAATGATAAGATTCTTAAAGTGAATGATGTGTTTATATTACAGGCCTGCCTTTTCATGTTTGACTGGGAACAAGATACACTTCCCCAGTCCCTGAATAATTACTTTAGCATCCTACACAACCCATCATATATGAACACCAAGCAAACGGGGCAAATACAGGTAAACAAAACACGGACAAGATTGTTGGATAAGTTACCGATGTTTGCGTACCCAAGGTTATGGAATGATCTGGGTGACGAATTTCATAACCTCATTAATCATAATGAATTCAAAAGAAACTCAAACTTGAACTTCTGTCATCATATGCCGCTAATGTCCAATGTAACAATCCATATTGTCCTGACTGTAATGTGTAATACTCACTGCATAAACGCTATCATTATCTTTCCAAGGGTTACATAGACTTTCCTTAAATTGTTGCATCCTTCAGAAGATTAACTGTCATACACATCTTTCTCCTAGTTTGAAGTACCTCTGAGTATCTCGTCCCGTTGCCTTTCACAGTGAGCCACCAGATGTGAAGAACAGATTTTAAAATAGTACTGATTTATGGATGTCCAAGGTAAAGCTACATATGTAATAATATTTAGTTCCCAGTCGATTTGCAGTGTTGAGGATAACATACTTATTACATGGGGGTGACAGGATCACAGCCAATCTGGCTATGTCATCTCCGTGCGGTGTATACATCTGAATTATGTAATGTAACAATAACTCTGTAATCAACTCTGTTATACATGTATATTTATACCGCAAAATAAAAATCTGAATCTGAATCTGAATCTACAGTACAAAGAAAATTATTATCACTGAAACACTTCAAATGAGATTTCCATCTTCATGATAAATTTCATACAGCGAAAAAGTAGAAGAAATAAAATCAAATTTTAGTCACAAGACCTCTGAGTTCAACCTGAAGGTCTAATGGCTGAAGCATATGTTGTGCTTGTTTTTTTTCACAGAATTTGAGACTTACTTTCTGGGTGGAAACTTCACTCTTGTTGCATTTACAATTACAAAATTATGTATGTTTCTCTATTAGAATATAAGCACAAAAGCAACAAGGGGGGTGGGGGGGGGGGGGGGGTACACCCCGGGCATAACCCCAAACAATGACAAGAGAAGAAACAATAAAAAAAAAAAAAATTCTTGGACGGACAAAAAAAAAATTCTCAGACGGACTCACACATGGACAGATGAACTGACGCATATAATCCAGTATACCCCCCTATTTTTCGAAAGTGGGGGGTATAATGAATCTCCAAACTTAAGAAATCATCTTACCTCACTGTACCCCTATCCACACACACTTCAGCCGCTACAAACCTAAGCCACGTGTTCACAGATGGTAATTTTAGAAGCAAACAAATATACCTACTAAGAATAACAGAGTAACATGGGTTAACTTCATTATCAATTGGGAAAAATGCAAGCACAACTCCATATGATCTGCTAATCATTGTTTGCATGCACAATTGCATTTTCATGCAGTCATATCAATAAGAAGAGACCCCAAAGGGCCTTAATCGCTCACCTGATAAAATTGTTCAAAGAAGGATTTATGGTCACATTCAGCATCTACAAGTTAATATTGTTAATCTAATTTAGCAAGAGGAGTGGGGGGTGGCGGGTGAAGGGTCTGTTGGGTGAATTGTCATTTTTTCTCTTCAAAATGTGTAAAATCACTCAACCCCTTCAAAACTCATTATGAAGCAAAAAGAAAAATGAAAGAGTCAATGACTCTGTAGCTCAACTTGGATATGACAGGAATTAGTACTTGCTGTGACCAAGACAACTGAATAATGAATATGACAGGAATTAGTATTTGTTTTGGCCCAGTCAACAATAATAAAAGAATTACAAGGTGACTGTAATGGACTACAGATTAAGACCAATCATTGTAGATTATTATTTTTGTGTGGAAATTTTCAGTCCCAAACAAAATATTTTCAGACTAAAGTTTTTTCTTCTTCTTCTTAAAATTGACCAAAATGCATCAAAACACAAAAAACTAATTTCCGGATTTTGGTCCAAAATTTTCTAAGTCCCACCTGGACCCCTAATTTGCATAATTTATTCACGAGAAAAACTCTGTATTATATGTAATGTATCCCATGGTACTAAACAGTCATACAAAAATTTATTCAAATCAGATCTTTCATTTGGAAGTTCTGCGCAAAAATCTGATTGCACTTAATTTTGAACAAAATGGCTGCTAGCGGCCATCTTGAATTTCAGACTGGACCCAAAAACACTCCTTCTCGTCCCACAGTGATAACAAAGGTACCCAAGAAGTTTCGTGAAGATCGGTTCATAAATACGGCCTATAGCCCGAGCCATATTGGGATTTGCACTCACAGTGCTGAAAGTAACACTAAATAAATCAAAGTTAGCCTAATTTGCATAATTTACGTACAAGAAAAAAACCTGTAATATATGTAATGTATCCCATGGTACTAAACATTCATACAAAAAATTATTCAAATCAGAGCTTTCATATGGAAGTTCTGTACAAAAAACAGATTTCGGCATCGTCGGTACAAAATGGCTGCTGGCAGCCATCTGGAATTTGGGACTGCACCCAAAAACACTCGTTCTCGTCCCACGGTCATAACAAAGGTACCCAAGAAGTTTCGTAAAGATTGGTTCATAAATACGGCCTCTAGCCCGAGCCATAGCAGCTTGGCACTTGCAGCTCTGAAAGTAACACTAAATAAATCAAAGATAGTCTAATTTGCATAATTTACGCACGAGAAAAAAACCCGTATTATATGTGATGTATCCCATTGTACTATACATTTATACAAAACATTATTCAAATCAGAACTTTCATACAGAAGTTCTGTACAAAAAACTGATTTTTGCATCATCGGTACAAAATGGCCACTGGCAGCCATCTTGAATTTCGGACCACACCCAAAAACACTCGTTCCTGTCCCAGGGTCATAACAAAGGTACCCAAGAAGTTTCGTAAAGATTGGTTCATAAATACGGCCTCTAGCCCGAGCCATAGCAGCTTGGCACTTACAGCTCTGAAAGTAACACTAAATAAATCAAAGTTAGTCTAATTTGCATAATTTACGCACGAGAAAAAAACCCGTATTATATGTGATGTATCCCATTGTACTATACATTTATACAAAACTTTATTCAAATCAGAACTTTCATACAGAAGTTCTGTACAAAAAACTGATTTTTGCATCATCGGTACAAAATGGCCACTGGCAGCCATCTTGAATTTTGGACCACACCCAAAAACACTCGTTCCCATCCCAGGGTCATAACAAAGGTACCCAAGAAGTTTCGTTAAGATTGGTTCATAAATACGGCCTCTAGCCCGAGCCATAGCAGCTTGGCACTTACAGCTCTGAAAGTAACACTAAATAAATCAAAGTCAGTCTAATTTGCATAATTTACGCACGAGAAAAAAAACCATATTATATGTGATGTATCCCATGGTACTAAACATTTATACAAAACTTTATTCAAATCAGAACTTTCATACGGAAGTTCTGTACAAAAAACTGATTTTTGCATCATCGGTACAAAATGGCCACTGGCAGCCATCTTGAATTTCGGACCACACCTAAAAACACTCGTTCCCGTCCCAGGGTCATAACAAAGGTACACAAGAAGTTTCGTAAAGATCGGTTCATAAATACGACCTCTAGCCCGAGCCATAGCCAATTGTTGACAGATGGACAGACAGACGGACGGACGGACGGACGACGGGCCATGACAATAGCTCAAATTTGACTTCGTCAAAGTTGAGCTAAAAATCACCCTGTTGATCCACACCCAATCCCTAGCCCTACTCCCACCCAACACCAAGAGTGAAAGTTTTTTTTTACATCAATCAAAATCTTCCTAATCTTGTTCTCAAGCAAAAACAAAATTGTCCAATGGACCCACCTCCACCTCCCCAGGCCTCAAGGAACCCCATTTGAACAAACATTAAACTTATGTGCTCACGTTTACATCTAACTCAAGTTTACAAGCTCAGTCATTCATTGGCACAGTTCATTTAAACAAATAGTAAATTCTCCACCGGGTTCCCCTTTGGTGCCCATCAAAATCAGTCAAGAGTAACACATAGAACAAACTTTAATCTAAATGTCATAGTAATGCTATACACCAAATATTAAAAGATTCTGTCTGGTGGATCTGAAGATCTTTGAAGAATATTCCTCATGCTGTGCTAAGTTAAAATTCAGGTTCCCATAGGGAGCTCATATTCGAGTCCATTGATTTGATCTGAACAAACTTGAATCTCACCATACTAAGGGTGTCAATACAACGTAACAAAAGAACTGTGAGTCTGAAGAAGATTTTTTATAGAATAGACCTTACATTGCACAAAGTTAAAAGTCAGGATTCCACAGGGAGTCCAAATATGAACCAAGGGACATTGCAAGTTAAAATTTGGGCTCCCACAAGGAGCTCGAATATGTTCTCATATTGCACTAAGATAAAGTTCCAAGTTCCCATAGGGCGCCCAAATATGAGACCAGAGACTTGGTTTTAACAAATTTGAATCAGGATGCTAGATACCAATCATCAAAAAATTCTGACAGGTGGAGCTGAAGAAGAAGATTTTAAATACAGTTTTCTCATATTACATAAAGTTACAATTTGGGGCTCCCACAGGGAGCCCAAATATCACTCCAGGGATTTAATCTGAACAAACTTCAAGCTGATCCCTCTAAAGATGCAGTACACAAAATATATATTATAATGGGTGTGCTCGATTGCATTTCTGTGTAATGTTTGCAGGATGAAATTTACAAAAGACGAAGCTGATTTCATAACAGAGAACCTGGCTGTTGTTACCAGTATGCATTGTTAGCCATGAACAATGCATGTGCACTATTTGTCACACACATGGGAGTTATTTTACGAGTGCGATAGTGCATGAGTGTGATCGTGTGGTATTCCCCCAGTCAAATACCAAATTTATTGGTTATCGATTGTTCATGGCAAAATTGTTTAATATTTTCCTTACTTGAAAAATCAGTAAATTTTTACTCCATTTTAAATGCTTAGAAATTAAATGAACAATTAATAAAAAATTATTTCTTGAGATAAATGTTAAGAATTTTTAATTTATTAGATTTGAAAATTTCAGTTTTAGATAACCAATTTGTCATTTTTAATTTTCATAAATGGCAATGGTTTCCTGAAATGTTGGCCTTAAAAATGCACAGAAGTTGCTTTGATGTACATAGATTGCTGCATTCTTGTACTGGATAAGGAAAGTTTTTTTTAAAAAAATGCCAAGATAGGCTGTTGTGCAAGAATTGTTTCATTTGTAATTGAATCAGATGACGAGACCGCTTCTGCAGAGAATGAGGGAGAGATTATAAGACGTTTTATCCCACCAGTTCATCCCAGGATGCATACAGATATTACAATTTACAAGTTCTGCCAACTTCTGTACAATCACTCTTTAATCTTTGTTCAATCTATTGTGAAGGAAATAAGTAACAAGCCATCTGAAATGCAGTGCAAACAACACAAGTAGTAATTTCAACAATCACACTTTCTCAAATTCGACTTTGACCATTCATGATGTTCGTTTTTGGATGGGATACAACTGTTTTTAATTAATACTCTTTAGAAGAATCACTTAGGTATGATTAATTGATTATAATAAATTGTCTCTGATAATTATTCATTTTTTGGCATGCTAAAACTAGAACTTGTTTCAACTGATTTTGACTTTTAAACCCTGGTAGGCAGTTGTGTAGAAACTGGTGAGAAAAAATGCTGTAATTTTTGTGTTCCTCTGGTCATAGTTACATTTGTTTATTTGTAGGTGGGGGTGGGGAATGGGGAAGCACATTGAAGAATAATAGTTAGACATGCCTGGTGAGACCCTGGCACTATAATCAAAATGCATTTTTTAAATTAAAAACAAGCACATGACATGCATAAAGTCACAAGCAGACTGAATCAGATCCATAAGAGGCAAGTGATTAATTGAAATCAGAAGTACATGTATTGCAGACAAGTAATTCAACCCACAAAAATATTTGGTACTTGTATCAGACATACTAAAGACATGCCACCTGAAAAAAAGTGGAATATATCAGCCTGAGCAAGATGACAAAAGGTTCCACACATTGATTGAGTAAAAGTTTAGTAAATAAATGTGGCGAAAAGCATTCAAGGTGAAAGATTCTTCTGTTAGAAACAATATCCCCATTATTCAAGCCTTTCAAATTTTGCAGGTTCGCACACAATTGACTTACAAAATAAAGCTCCAAAGATTTCAGACTTCCAGGCTTTATCTGCATTTAGGTATCTTTCCACTTCAATATGAAAATTGAAACATGAAATGTTACAACTAAAATATTTATTACATTTGTGCTGCTGTTGTTGAATGATATATATATGAGACTGGTTAATTCATGTCAAATAACCATTTTTATTTATTTTTTTATTAGTGTTTAAGGTCACATATTTTAGAGATAATATGAGCATTTATTCTATGATATCTTATTTCACAGAGCTCTGTCAAACAAGAGATAAGAGATTAAATATCTGTATTAGATGTACTGAGGCAAAATAGGTCTATAAACAAGGGGATTTTGGTGACTGTCAAGGTGATCTCTAGTCATATTACAAAATTATTTATTAACAGTTTACTCTGTAACCTATATGCAATTAAGAGGTAAAATTTGTACTGAAAGTATGGTAAAGGGCTTTGTGTTTGGAAGTTCTAGTCAATTAACATGGTTAATCACTTAAGAGATATTCAATTACATGGGCTCTACTGTTCAAGGATCAGTAGAAAATACCAGAAGATTAAGGGAGCCTAAGTCACACACCGAAGATCAAGTTGTCAAACCACAAATAAAGAGATAATAGGAATTTTGTAATGCTGATGTAATTAAGTGTCTCAACATCAAATAGGCCTGTAATTTTGAAAATCACAGCATGATGACCAATACCCTCCTGAAAAAATACTCAGAAGGGAGACTACTCCCATAATGTAGCAGTCATTTCACAATGATGGGAACCCTGTGCCATAGGCTTTTCTTTAATGATGGGAGCTGTTAACCATGAAAGGTCTTTACTTGACTTTGCGATGCAATCACAGGTACTTTAACATACAATCAAGAAGGGGTCCTGTGGACAATAGAAAATTTACCTAATCAAGTCTTGGCTGCCTCTAGAGGTGGCTAGAAATCCCAGTTGAGCTGCTAGACTCTCAAGGTATAGTAGAAATTATTCAGACCCTTAACTGGCGTAGTGCTAAATTATTTTTGGTTGTCAGAATTTGTTAACAATTCTTTGCCTTGTTACAATTTATGGGAGAGTACCTAAAGGAACTCTCTCCTAAGTTAAACACAGCAAATCCATAAATACTGAATAATTTCACTTCAAAGATAATATGAAGAAGATCGACAGATTTAAAAATCTTTAACTAGCAGTACACGCACTTCAGAGCAAAGCTCAAATATGGGCTTCCAGCAGTTTACCAGTTAAAGGTGAAAGGTTTTAAAATCCCTTTTTCTAACTTGATTTTCAAGGTGCACATTTGTCAGTCTCGATATTCTAAGATCAGGTGAGCTATAGAGGCATGGGTGATTACTCACCCTAAAACAAGCCTGATGAAATTAGGCATAAAAAATCTTTGTAAGGATGTTTTACAACTATGTCTATGAATCAGGCTTCTAGAGAGATAATTAGAGGTGGCATGTGGACTGCATTTTTATCGCTTTTAGTAATGAGATGAATAGCACAAAATAATATTCTTCTTTTTAACTGGTAGAGTGCTGGAAGCCCATCTTTGGGCTTTATTATGAAGTCCAGGTACCACAATGTGAAGGCGCATATTCAGTGGATGTGCCTTGTATTATCTTTTGAAGTGTTATTATTTATTCTGTAAGGGTTTGCCTTGTTACAATTTACTGGAGAGTGCCCATAGGCACTCCCATAAACTGTAACAAGGCAAAGACATATGTACAAGATATGATGGCCAAAAATAATTTAGCACCCTACCAGTTAACTACAAGCCAAATACATATTTTACAGTTTCTTTCACCAAGTGGTACAAGATGGTTTATATATGGTTGCAGACTCTAATTTGGCATTTATTCTGAACTTGAATGCATAACAGAATATTTAAGGAAGTGATTTGGGAGAAATTATTTTTTCAAAGTTCAAACAATAGATAACATGGATGAAAACTACCCCAATATACAGTTCAATGAAAATTAATCTGAAATGTGTAGGATGAAATCTCTTGTTTGTAAACAAAAGGAATCCTCACAAACTAGATGTAATTATTTGCAAGTTTTCATTAACCCTTTACCCAATGTAAGGACCAAAACCGGCCAGTGCTATTCACAAAAAATACTATCCAATTTTCATTATTTTTTCATTTTTTATCACAAAAACATAGCTTATGACCACTCATTGGAACAAGCTCGCTGAGCTTGTTCCAATGAGGAGTCATAAGCTTTGTTTTTGTGATAAAAAATGAAAATTAAAGTGTCAATGACACTGTAGCTCAACTTGTCAAGGCAAAGACATGAACATGTATAAAATGTGACACAGCAATGACAAACATCTAGGTAATGACCTGATAACAAAGGTACATATAAAGTATTGTAACGGTCTGTACATAAATACTGATCGTTGCCTGTAACAAATGTATAGGTAAAGTATTGTAAAGGTGGGCTACAGTCAGATGCTAAACTAGAAAAGAAATCTTTTGAGTCCCAGAGTGGGTCTGACTGAACCCCAAAATATTTGTTCTCACAGAACAGTGATAACAAAGGCACCCCAAAACACACTCGTTCCTGTTCCAAGGTGAAAACAAAGGTACCCAAGAAGTTTTGTGAAGATCAGTTCATAAATACGAGCTGTATAGAACTTGTGACAAAAAGCTGATTGGACCAAATTTTTGTACAAAATGGCCACTGGCAGCGATCTTGAATTTTGGACCGCACCCAGAAACACTCATTCTCGTCCCAAGGTGATAACAAAGGTACCCAAGAAGTTTTGTGAAGATCGGTTCATAAGTACAGCCTCTACCCTGAGCCGTATTGACATGTGTGCTTACATTGTGTAAGTAGCACTGAATAAATCAAAGTTCATCTAATTTGCATAATTTCTGCACGAAAAAAAAACCCTTACAATATGTGATGTATTCCATGTTACTAAACATTCATACAAAAATTTATTCAAATCAAAACTTTCATACAGAAGTTCTGTACAAAAGACTGATTGCACTAATTTTGGTACAAAATGGCTGCTGGTGGCCATCTTGAATTTCGGACCATACCCAAAAAAACTTGCTCTCATCCCACGGTGATAACAAAGGTACACAAGAAGTTTCGTAAAGATTGGTTCATAAATATGGTCTCTAGTCTGAGCCGTATAGAAGTTGTGTACAAAAAACTGATTAGACCTAATTTCGGTACAAAATGGCCACTGGCAGCCATCTTGAATTTTAGACCGCACCCAGAAACACTCGTTCTCGTCCCAAGGTGATAACAAGGGTACCCAAGACATTTCGTGAAGATCAGTTCATAAATACAGACTCTAGCCCGAGCCGTATTGATATGTGTACTTACTGTGTGTAAGTCGCACTGAAAAAATCAAAGTTCATCTAATTTGCATAATTTCTGCACGAGAAAAAAACCCATATTATATGTGATGTATCCCATGGTACTAAACATTCACACAAAAAATTATTCAAATCAGCACTTTCATATGGAAGTTCTGTGCAAAAATCTGATTGCACCTAATTTTGTACAAAATGGCTGCCATCGGCCATCTTGAATTTTGGACCGGACCCAAAAACACTCGTTCTCGTCCCACGGAGATACCAAAGCTACCCAAAAAGTTTCGTAAAGATCGGTTCATAAATACGGCCTCTAGCCCGAGCCGTATTGGCATTTGCACTTACCGTGCTCAAAGTAACACCAAAAAACATCAAAATTAGTCTAATTTGCACAATTTACGCACAAGAAAAGAACCTGTATTATATGTGATGTATCCCATGGTACTAAACATTCATACAAAAAATTATTCAAATCAGAGCTTTCATATGGAAGTTCTGTACAAAAAAACAGATTTCTGCATCGTCGGTACAAAATGGCAGCTGGCAGCCATCTTGAATCTCGGACCGCACCCCAAAACACTCGTTCTCGTCCCACGGTCATAACAAAGGTACCCAAGAAGTTTCGTAAAGATCGGTTCATAACTACGGCCTCTAGCCTGAACCATATCCAATTGTTGATGTACGGACAGACAGGCCATGACAAAAGCTCAAATTTGGCTTCGCCAAAGTTGAGCTAAAAATTAGTTATTCAAGCATTTTATTTGCAAGTGTCATCTTTTTTTCGTGTTAGGTAAAGGGTTTAAAGAAAAATTTTCCTTTCTTTTGAAGTTTAATGATGTCATGTACCTGATCTCAAGTTACATTTTCTGGACAATTTTAAACAGAGTGTAGACGAATGAAGTTTAAAATTAAAGCAAAATAAAAATGACAGTCACCCAAAGATGATGCGTGCCAAGAAAATGGCCTATTAAATCTTTGGAAAAAGAATCAAATGTAAAAGTTAACAAATGCATCTTTACAGATGGCATAGATGCCATGCGACAGATGATGAAGACAAGGATTGTCAAGACAGTCAGGAAGAGTTAAAAGATGCAAAATGTACATTGCTGACAAGCAACCAAATACACTTTAAAGATGACACTGTGCTTGCATGTAAAATTTGATGAAGATCAGATTAAAATACAGACAGAAGTCATCAAGTTTGTGAAAGTTGGAATCAAGGGGCTCTTGAGGGTTAATATATGTCTGAATTAAATAATGAGAAATCTAACTCATCATGTCCAAGTTCATTATCAGGGCTCACTTGAATAAGATATGAACAATTAAAGTCTTAGTATGTTGTTACAAAACAGCAAATAAAATGGAACACTGTTAATTGAATAGCTAATTTGCCAGGGAAGACTATTCAATTTACAGGGGCATTCAATTAAGAGAGATTTGGCCAATTTCTTGCATTCTAGAGATAAATAGTGAACCGATAATCGGAATTGGCCGGTTATGGGCCATAGGCCGATTATGACAACCGGCAGTTAAAAATCGTCAGTTTCTGGTTATTCTATATTTAACTCTGACTATTAAAATCTCTCTGATATCTGGCCATTTCAATCAAGTTTCCCCATTAAAAGCATGTGTAGTGCATATCAGAATATTTAGGGATTTGCAGAGCTGTGATATTACAAAACTTACAATCTGCAATCGGTACGAGATTTCCTCTATTCCCAGCGTTGCATTGGGTACATGTATAAATAAAATATGTTCAGCCGCTAGTCTGTAGTACTTCATGATGCAAGCATGACAATACAATAAGAAATGAAAATTGGAGGAAAACTAACAAAAAACACTCTTTTTTTCGATGCTAGATGCAGGGACCAGCCGTGAGGGCGACTAGGGCGATTAAGTCGCCCTTCTAAGCCCAAAGTCGCCTAGAAAAATAGTCGGGGCGATTACAAGTCGCCCTCTAAAAATTGGCCAAAATGAGAAAAGACTGAACTGAGTGATGCGACTCGCGAGGTTTTACATGAAAACGAGTATATTCCCAGAAAAACGCGAATGGAATTGAAACACATGAAAAAAAGCTTTAGTGATGTCAAGAAAAGCTTTGTACAGGACACAAGTGCGCATGTGGACGATCTTGAAAAAGGGTCCTCCTAAACATCGGAATGACATGAAATGACGCGGAATGACACCGGAATGCCATAAAAATGATGCGGAATGACATTTCTTTTACAAAATACTCGACCCCAGAATGTATTTTGTTTATTAACTAACAAGGTACCTCCCAAGCAACCTTCTTACATCTGGTCCTGTTCACACTTTCAGACTTAGGAAATTATTAGCTTAGTGGACTTTGTTGAAAGGCAACCACAGGAGGGTGATGGGGGATTGGCACGAAGAAGAGGTGAGGGGTCATGAAGGAGAGGGTAGCAGTGGGGGATTTTCAGTCAATAATTACATTGTGATTTTTTAACCTGGCACAGATGCACCATAGACAACTGGACCTGGATTATTTGTACGTTAATGGAGGACCATAAATTGAAAATATGAAGGGGCGGCGGGGGTGGTACATGAATATTCTTAATTTTCCCCATTTGCCTATGAAGTCTCCCTACATGTCTCTGCAGTCTCCCTATTTTTTCTGGAGGGAGACTTGAAGTCTCCCTAAAATTCCCCCCTAGGCTGGTCCCTGGGTAGATGATTGTTATGCAACATACAAGTCACAAACACTTTTTCAGTTTGTCAAGTTCATTTTTTAATTCAGTTATCTCCCTTGGTGTAAACACTGAAGAAACACATCAAGAGAGGTAACAAGTTGAATAATGAACATTAAGTAATATATTCTGACGTCACGTATGTCATACAACTTGTGTGCTCAGTATTTTCCTGGTTAATACAGCCAAGTGTATTGTATTATTACACAGAACCGTATTAACACTATTTACCAGAATAACACACAATCATCACAAGAGAACAATATCATGTGATTGTATCATTTATAACGATCTTCCCCCAACCCACCTTCCAAAAAAGCAAATATTATTTTGACTAATATTGCCCAGCACTAAACATGCATGCTCGGCAAACGTATGTGGTATTAAGTTTCGAAATGGCGATTTATCAACAAAATACTGCAGTATGACAGGCACTAATAGGTTTTCTTCTTGGTCCTATTTCAACCATCAGAATCGGCATCAGAATCGGCATAATCGGCAGAGAAATACTCGGTAATCGGTTCATAGCAAGTTTTGATAATCGGCTCATCACTATAGATAAACAGAACATTTATTCTAAATTCGTACTGAAGGTATGGTAATGGGTTTGTATTTAGAAGTTAAATTTAATTAACAGGGTTATTCAATTAGAAGCTATTCAATTAAATGGGCTCTGCAGTCATAGATGGTGTCTAGCAGTTTTGTGATGATATCTATGACCATCTCATGAGTATGCATGAGAAAGATGTATTCCCACAGGTGGCTTGATGTGACTGAAAGTTAAAAAATTTATAGTAATTTATATATTTTTTATACTTACCAATGACCCAGACTTAGCTGGTGCTAACTCTAACAAAACCAGGGCCAAACACAAATTTTGCCCCCCAATCCCCAAAATTTGCATCCAAAACAAAAAGAAATCATGTCCTAAAGGACCTCCATACTACGCCTCTACTGCGCATGCGCAGTGATGCAGTCGTCCCGAAATTGGCGCCAATTATCATTCTTACTGGCAGTGCCTGGTCAGCGCTATGTACTCAGCGGGGAGGCAAGAGTTCCCAACTCCAGGGAGGGCCATCCCCGTCTGGGTCATTGGTAAGTATAAAAAATATATAAATTACTATAAATTTTTTAACATTTTTATACTGTACCAATGACCCAGACTTAGCTGAATAGTAAACAGGCTGGAGGGCCTAGGACATAGAGGAAAATCCAATAAGCTCAACTATATAGTAAAGAGGTAACCCCTTAAGGAGAAAAGGAGTATTAGGCTTTACATGTATCTTTCTTATTTAATATTAAATTAGAAAGATACACTACCCTTAATAATTGAGCACAATAACATTCATGTTCTCTATTAACATCCAGTATAACCCTTATACTAATTATTTTTAAAGCAAGCCAATAAATAAAGTAGTCCAGAGAATTGAGACTCTTTATAGTCATTTAAAAGTGTCCGAGTATTGTATATTAAAGCCCGTTTGACACTTGACATATACAAATGCTTCACACCGAGCTACACTTTAAAAATAAGACATGAATGAATTTAAACATTAATATTACACTTTAAAACCATCCCGGAAGCGACTCAGAAATACTGACTTGAAGGAGGCATTCCCTTGCTTTTCACTATAAAGCAGGTGACCTAAGGGAACACCCCCCCCCCCCCCCCCCCCTTCCCCTTGCCCTGGGTCAAATAGCCCAGAGCGAAGAGGGCAGCCGGACAGAGTCATTGCTGGAACAGAAAGCCTGCATAACTATAGTTGCAACTGTTTAGTGGACGACATTCTGAGCAACAGATAACAGACCTAAACAATGCAGGTCTCCAGAAATGGACTCAATATTTCTGAGATAAAAATTCGTAAATGTGGATGGCTGAGACCAATAAGCAGCCTTCATTAAATCTGTAATAGCAACACTATTAGCATAAGCCCAGGAAGTAGAAAGAGCTCTTACTTCATGAGCAGAAATCTTAAGCACAGACTGCTGAGAAGAAGATAAATCTTCATAAGCAGTACGGATAGTTAACTGAATCCATCTAGCAATAGAATGGACTGAAATGTCCTTTCTATTAGGCATCAAAGACAGAAAGAAACGTTTCCGTCCCTTTCTGATAAACTGAGATCTCTGTTTATAGATACGTAGTGCTCTAACAGGACAGAGTAAAGGCCTACACCCGTCTGAAGACGGAAGAGCCTTAATAACAATAGGTTCCGGATATTTATTAGGAGCCTGATTCTTAGCTAAAAAACCCACATTAGTAGTGAAGGTGATAGTGTTCCCAACACTACGATAATGAGAATCATCCACCGATAGTGCATGAAGCTCACTGACTCTTCTGGCAGAAGAGAAAGCTAAGAGAAAAGCTGTCTTATAAGATAAGAATTTGAAATCTACTGTCCCAAGAGGTTCAAATGGCTTTTCCTTCAATTTAAGGAGAACCCAAGCTAAATTCCACTTAGGAATTAATCTAAGAGTTCTGGGTCTATTTATCGAAAAGTTTCTAACCAACTTCGATAAAGAGACATTAGATCCCATTTGTAAACTATCATGATGTGCATAGGTATCAGATAACATAGATCTATAACCCTTTATAGTAACAGGCTGCAGTTGATTTCGTCAAACAAGTATACTAGAAAGTTTGCAATGTCTGGTGTAGAGGGATCAAATATATCTACAGAATGATCCCTACACCAACGACGAAAAACCTTCCACTTATCCGCATAGTTTAGCGAAGAGGAGGTCCTCCTACAGTTAGAAATTGCGTCCACTGCTCGTCCTGTAAAGTGCTTGCCATGCAAGAAGGACCGCACAACGGAAAAACGTGAAGGTTGAGACCTTGCGGGTTGTGATGGAGTTGGCGCGATTTCCCCTGCGAAAGAAGATCCTCTCGTGGAGGAAGCTTCCACGGTAGGTCCCACAACAGACACCTGAGTAGATTTATCCACGGTCTCTGTGGCGACAGAGATGCTACCAACAGAATCTTGCACTGAGATTGTTTTATCTTTAGCAATACTTGTTGAATTAATGGCGCTGGAGGATACGCATATCCTATCATCCCGTCCCAAGGGATCGACAGAGCGTCTACTGCAAATGCTCTTGGATCCGGACACGGAGACACATACGTCTGCAACTGATTGTTGAGATGTGTCGCAAATAAGTCTGTCATTGGCCGTTCCCATTGGTAGCAAATCTGATTGAATACTTGTTTGTTGAGAGTCCACTCCGACGGCAACAAACGACCCTTTCGTGAAAGAGAGTCTGCTAGCACATTCAGACGACCCGGTATGTGACGGACCGAAAGAAGAACGTGATGTTCTAACGCAAACAGAAGGATTCTTTCCATTAGATTGAACAACGGAACTGAATGAGTGCCTCCCTGATTCCGTATATACGCCACTACTGTCGTATTGTCGGATAGGATTTGGACATGAGCATTGTGAATAATGTCCATCCAGTGACGTAACGCAAGCCAAATTGACATCATTTCCTTGATGTTTATGTGCTTGCACAGGAATTGCGGATCCCAAAGACCCTGGCATCTCGAATCCGTTGGGATTAATGATGCACCCCAACCTGTTTGACTGGCATCCGTCATAACGGTAAAACTCGGATCCGGCAACTGCAGCGGAACTCCTTGAGTTAACCACTGAATGTTTGCCCAAGTCTGAATCTCTTGTTTCACTTGATCTGACAAGAGAACGTCTACATCGAGCGAATGAATTTTCACACTCCAATTCTGAGTCAGGAAAATTTGAAGAGGACGTGTGCGTAACCGCCCCATCGGAATGAGATCCGCGGCGGCTCCGCACAGACCTATCAGTCTCATAAATTCTCTCGTCGTGACTTTGTCTGCGTGCAGACAATAGTGAGCGTAACAACTGACTAATTTCGCTCTGGTTAACGGCAGACGAACGAGATTGTTGTGCGTCTCGAAGCTCATTCCCAGATGAGCGAATGACTTGGACGGCACCAGATCCGACTTCTCCTCGTTTACTATAAAACCGAGACGTCGGAGCAATAGAAGAAGATTCTGAACATCGTTCTGAAGCGTTAACTCGTTGCTGTACCTCTGAAGAATGTCGTCCAGGTAGGCCGACGTTACCGCAGACGAATGAGCTCGGAAGTAGATCATTACCGAGTTCATTACCCGAGTGAAAGCCCAGGGTGCTAGATTCAATCCGAAGCACATCGCCCGGAATTGATACACCACTCCAAGGACTGCGAAGCGTAGATACTTTCGGAATGTCGGATGTACCATGACGTGAAAGTACGCATCTTTGAGATCTATGCTCGTTGCATAATCGTTCACCCGAATACTCGCTCTGACCGATCGAATCGTCTCCATATAAAACTTCGGAGCGACGATCAGCTTGTTTATCCAGCTCAAATCTATGACTGGACGGAACGAGCCGTCTGGTTTCGGAACCAGAAACAGATGGCTGTAGAATCCCAGAGATTCCTGGTTTTCTACGACCTCTACCGCATTCTTCATTAAAAGAGACTGCACCTCTGATAACAGAGCGTCTCTTTTCTGTGGATTTGACGGAAGATGAGTCCACTTTGGACTTCGAGTTAATGGAGGCTTTCGTTTGAAGGATATCTTCAGACCTTCCGAAGTCACTCCTCTCACCCAAGGGTCGTCCGTAATCGACGCCCACTCTTGTGAAAAACTCGACAACCTTCCGCCAACCGGAACGCGATAGAGGTTTAAGCCATCACCTCCTGGACCTGCGAGGCCTGCGGTAGGAGAAACCACGTCTTCCACGACTCGCACCTCGCCTCGTCGACCTCGGGGCATCCGACCGATTGTCCCGGCCTGAAGGACGTCCCGAACGAGAGTCGCTATCCTGACGGTCTCTCGAATAAGACCAAGAGGACGCACCGGAACCTCTATAGGAACCTCTCTTGGGCACATTAGAGCCAGAAGTGCCTGTCTTATTCGTGTCTGCTGTATCCGACTTCTTAGGAGCCGATCTGAACAACAGAGAATCATTAGCTTTCTTTTTAATTTTATCATAAATAGCGGAAAGCTTTCCGTCAAAGAGAAGTTCTCCTGAGACCGAAGCGACTCTAAGAGAGTTCTTCACCTTAGAATCCACTAGTGTGGATGTAGCTAGGGCTGCGTCACGTCTAACCAACTCCAGATTTGCCACTGAAAGGGCGGAGTTACACGTGGAATAAGCTACTGCCCTTGAAAGAAGTCTTAAAGAGGATTGTATATCCTGAAACTCTTCCCCTTGAAGGCGCAGTGATAACGCCTTAGTAAGGTGATCTGTGTAAGATAAGGCATCTAAATTGGCTCTGTTAGACGCAATAGCTGTTTCCAACACCGCGGTTGGAATAGAAGCTGACGACGGTAATGATAGCTCTAAGTCTTCCGCCTCGTCGTCCATATGCAGAGGAACTCTCGGTATACCCTGTCCTGCCGTATCGAATTTATTCCTTGCATTAATGAAAGGCAGGTTGAGAGTATTAGCGGACAACAAACCTGCTTTCCCCGTCCTGGAAGCAAGTTTAAATATAGCGTCGTTCAATAATTCAGATGTTCTAGCAACATTATTGGACTGCGACGGAAACTCGGGAGCGATGTCCCTGAACCGCTCAAAAAATTCAGAGTCCAATGACGCTATAATTCTCTTGTCCGGAAGCGCAGCAGTCTGGCCCGACGGAACAACTTGAGGGAGAAAGTGTCGGATGAAGTCCACGGCAGCTTTATGTTGTTCCGAAAGGGATAACTCCAAGTCATCCGTATCCCTTTCACCATCCGGTCGGACCTCATGATGTTCCCGGTCGTCCGCCCCCGATGCTTCGGCGGAGCGTACCGACCCAGCGCCGTCGGATAATTCTCGATCCGACACCGTTTCTGTCGGCTGCTGGGATGCTGCGATAAGCTGTGCTATCTGCACAAGAATGTCCAGCGTCGAGACCTGCGGAGGCGCAGTCTTTCGCTGCTTCGCCGAGGGCAGCTCCGCATCAGCTGGCTCCCGCATACTTTTCCTATGCGAACGTCCAGAGTCCATCGGTCTCGAATCCCTGGCTGCCGGATGGTGTGACCTGGTCGCCGAAGAATCCTTCATCGGCGAAGCTGGTAATATATCGGCGGTCACGCAGCCAAGGTGCGGTCGTGTGCGCTGACGAGAAGAGGAAGCCTTAACAGTCTCTGCGGACTGCTTATACAACGGAGCGTCCCGAGCGACGGACGTATGCTCCGCTAAAGACACATTTTGTACCACAACATCTGGTCCCAGATGTTGTTGTACGAGAGAGGGACCTCTCTCGCTCGCGGCCCGGCTGGACCTGGACGAGCTAGGAACTGGACTAAAAGGCTTCCTCCGTTCTCGCTTACTATCCGCCGTCACTGGGTGTGCATCTATTATGTTTATAGTGCTCGCATCACCCAAAATTTCCTCTTGGACCGCATCGGATGAACCCGGCTGCCGAACCATTCGGTGAATGGACGCTACACCGGGCGAGCTAGCGGACGACATTTGTCTAATCTCCATGAGCACTTTTGCCGCTAGCTCTGAATTCATTTGTGACGACGGACGCACACTTGAAGAAGATAACATGGAAACATCACCCTGTTCTGGTTCCTCTGAAATAGAAACTGAGAGAGTAGAGTGACCTTGCGGAGAAAGAGCCGGCATCGCACTTTCTCCAGAAACAACATATCGTGACACACGTTTCCAATGTTTCTCATCCCAATGTTCACATATAGGACAGGGATTAATGCGAGAACACTGACTACAATTAATACAATGATCATGAAAGTCAGAGGAAGATTTCTTCCTATTACAATTTGAACAACGTCCCTTCATTGTGAAAGAACAACAATAAGTCCTAGTTACTCGCAAAAACGCCTGACACAAAGATACATAATAACATGATCCATTAATAAATGAAAAAACAATTGCAAAACAAAATAATTTTGAAAAAATATTTTTTCAGCGAAGCCCAAGTTGCTGAAAAGTAATGTTGAGCCCCGATGGATCCGATGGCAAAGTGTGGTCAAAAATTTTAAATTTATATAAAATAATTAATGAGACACTTTCGGATAATATAAATGTATCTTATAATGAGATAAACTACAGCAAAGGCAAACAGCCCCCCTCAAAAAAGGCTGTTGCCAATGAAAACAAACAGTGTAAAAACACCAGAAAACATGTCTCCAGGCACTGAAAAAACTGGCCCGGAATCAGTCATCAATTACACTCTATCTGATGCAAAACAGAGACTCCCAGGGGAGAATCTGTAGAACATCAGATGGAAGATGCAGAACACAAACGTTATACACCCATGGGTGAAAACGTAACTATGGGGAAAATAACAGAAAACATTCTGTAACCAAGCAACTCTCCCAGGAAATTTTAGAAATGAAATTTCTCAAAAATATGCCAAAAGCATGGGAGAATTGCCAGGGGGGACTTTAGAAGGCTAGGGGAGAGGAAACACTGAATAAGCAGTGCAACAATTAGCAAGAATGACAACAAGAGGCCCATGCCTCGAAAATAGGCAACTTAACATAATTTCATCAAAAAATTTTAAGTACAGCCCTGATTATTTTTTGTCACTTCTTTTTCCTCTCCTCCTTCTATCCTCCTTAGAATCACATTTTCTCCAAAAATTACGTGTCTGGCATCCTTTAAACTGAGATTTACAAGCACAAAGATCAGTGAGATGTTGACTGATGAAGGGCCAAACAGAGAATGATAATTGGCGCCAATTTCGGGACGACTGCGTCACTGCGCATGCGCAGTAGAGGCGTAGTATGGAGGTCCTTTAGGACATGATTTCTTTTTGTTTTGGATGCAAATTTTGGGGATTGGGGGGCAAAATTTGTGTTTGGCCCTGGTTTTGTTAGAGTTAGCACCAGCTAAGTCTGGGTCATTGGTACAGTATAAAAATATACAAAATTGTTCATCCTTATGAATGAGACAATTATTGGTGTACATGCAAAAACACCTAGATTCCTTTTTATTATGCAATTTATGGAAAAGAGTCTAAATATTTTCGACACTGCCCCTGGCAAGTTATTCAAAACACAAATCAGATGATTGTTGTCTAACCATTCCCAAAAGTGTGAATTGAACTACCACAGCATTTTTTAGTCCCCCAAATATTTTCCGCACACTGTTCACAAATGGGTCAGAATTATTTTAAATTAAGAATTTAATAAGAGAAACAACATCTACAACAAAAATTTTGATTAACTCAAATTTAACAGCTTTTTTTAATTATCATACATGGAAGCCAGAATAAGTTTATCTTGTCTGGAAAGTGCAATATCATTATTGTATAACCAAATCTCCATATCTCCTGCCCAGCTGAAATAAATTTTTATAACTTTAACCCTTTACCTAACATGAAAAGCAAACACTTGCAAAAAAAATTCTTGAATAACTAATTTTTTTCATTTTTTGTCTCAAAAACATACGTTATGACCCCACATTGGAACGAACTTGACAAGCTTGTTCCAACGAGGGGTCATAGCATATGTTTTGAGACAAAAAAATTAAAAATATAATGAAAGTTAAAAAATTTATAGTAATTTATATATTTTTTATACTTACCAATGACCCAGACATAGCTGGTGCTAACTCTTAAAATATAGGGCCAAACACAAATTTTGCCCCCCAATCCCCAAAATTTGCATCTAAAACTAAAGAAAACATGTCCTGAAAGGCCCTCCACACTTCGCCCCTACTGCGCATGCGCAGTGTCAAGGACGTTCCGAAATTGGCGCCATTAATCATTCTAATAACCAGTGCCTGGTAAGCGCTATGTACTCAGCGGGGAGGCAAGAGTTCCCAACTCCTGGGAGGGCCATCCCCGTCTGGGTCATTGGTAAGTATAAAAAATATATAAATTACTATAAATTTTTTAACATTTTTATACTGTACCAATGACCCAGACATAGCTGAATAGTAAAAAGGCTGGAGGGCCAAGGACATAGAGCAAAATGGAATACGCTCAATAAAATAAAATAGAGTCATCCCCTGTAGGGAAAAAGAAGTAATAGGCCTTACATGTATCTTTCTTATTTATGATAAATTAGAAAGATACAACCCCTTCCAAAATTTAGCTTCATACATCCATGTACTCTATTAATATCCAATATAATCCTTATACTTAATAATTTTTAAAGTAAGCCAATAAATAAAGTAAGTCTAGAGAATAGAGACTCTTATACTCCTAAAAGTGTCTGAGGATTGCATAATCATGTCCGTTGACATATGCAATATTCAAAAGCTATACTTTAAAAACTAAGACTTGAATGAATTTTAAAAACCTAAACTTCTCACTAAACAACCATCCCAATAACAGCTCAGAATTACTAACTCCGGAGGAGGTATCCCCTTGTTTTCATAGTAAAACAGGTGACCCAAGGGAACACCCTCCCCCCCCCCTTTTTCTTGCCCTGGGTCAAATAGCCCAGAGCGAAGAGGGCAGCCGAACGGAGACACTGCCGAAACAGACAGCCTACCTAGCTATAGTAGCAACTGTTAAGTAATGACATTCTGAGCAGTAGATAATAGACCTAACAATAGAGGCCTCCAGAAATGGACTCAATATTTCTGAGATAAAATTCATGAATGTGGATGGCTGAGCGCAATGAGCGGCCTTCAAAAATCTATAATAGCGACACTATTAATGTAAGCCCAAGAAGTAGAAGAACTCTCACTTCATGAGCCGAAATCTTAAGCACAACTGCTAATTCAATGATATACCATAAGCAGTACCGATAGTTAATAGAATCCATTAACAATAAAATGGAGCGTAACGTCCTTCTACTAGACATCAAAGACAGAAGAAGCTTACGCCCATAGTAATAAACAAATATCTGTTTATAAATACATAAACTGTACCCGGAAAGAGTAAAGGCCTATGCCCATACGAAGACGGAAGGACCTTAAAATAATAGGTTCCGGATAATAGGAGCCTAACTCTTATGCAACAATCCAACCTAAATAGTAACGGAAGTATTGATTCCGAAACTATGAAAGTGAAAATCATCCATCGATAGTGCATGAAACTCACTGACTCTACAGTAAAAGAGAAACCAACAGAATTACTGTCTAAAAGGTCAGAATTTGAAAACTACTGTTTCCAGAGGCTCAAATTATTACTTAGCTAAATAAGAACCGAAGTTAAAATCCGTATAGGAATTTAATCTAAAGATTCTAAGTCTATTTATCAAAAAGTTACTAACTGACTTAGATAAAGAGACAAAAGACTCAATTGTAAACTATCGTAGAGTGCATAGGTATGAGGTAACATAAACCTATAACCTAAATAATCACAGGCTGCAGTAGATCTTGTGAAACAAGTATACTAAAAAATAGCAATGAGTAGTATGGAGGGATCAACAATATGAACATAATGATCCCTACACCACGACGGAAGAGCCTCCACTTTAGCCGCATAGAATAGCGAAGAAGAGGATCTCCTATAGTAAGAAATCGCATCCAAAGCTCGTCCAGTACAGTGCTTACAATGCAATACGGACCACACAACGGAATACATGAAGGTTGCGACCTTGCTGGTTGTGATAAAGATGACACGATTTACCCAGTGAAAAAGATCCTCACATAGAGGAAGATTTCACGTTAAGACCCACAGTAGACAAGAGAGTAAATTACTCATGATCTCTGTGAAGATAGAGATGTTATCAACAGAAAAGTATTGTGGTTGTTTATCTTAGCAATACCTGCTAAAACAACAGCGCCGGAGGATACGCGTATCCTATCATTCCGTCCTATAGATCAATAGAGCGTTAACAATATTAGCTCAGAGATCTGGACAAGCCAACACATACGTCTGCAATTGATTAGCAAGCTGTGTCATAAATAAATCATCATTGGGCGCTCCCATAGATAGCAAATCTGATTGAACACTTGTTTGTTGAGAGTCCATTCCGACAGCAACAAGCGACCCGTAAGAGAACGGGAGTCCGATAAAACAATCAGACGACCCGGAATATGACGGACCAAAACTGAACTTGGTGTACTATAACCAACAGACGGATTCTTTCCATTAAATTGAATAACGGAAATGAAAGAGTGCCTCCCTGGTTCCGGAGATACGCCACTACTGTCGAATTAAAGGACAGGAATTTGGGCATGCGTTTCTGAATAATGTTCATGCAAATGACATAAAGCAAGCCTAAAAAACATTATTCCGCGGAAGAAAACTGATTGCTAAAAGACTGCGGAACCCAAAGACCCTGGCACTTCGAATCCGTAGGGATCAGTATTATATCCCAATCTGTTTGACTGGCAAGCGTCATAACAGCCACACTCGGGTCCGGCAACTGCGGCGGCACTCTCTGAGTCAACCACTGAATGTTTGCCCCAGTCTGAATCTCTTGTAACACTAGATAGACAAGAGAACGTGTAAATCGAGCAATTCATGGATTGCCGAAAAGTTGCCGTCGAAGAGAAGCTCCTTCGAGAACGAAGCGACTCTGAGAGAGTTCTTAACCTTACTATCCACGCGTGTGGATGTAGCTAGGGCTGCGTCACGTCTAACTAACTCCAATCAGCCACTGAAGGGCGGAGTTATACGTGAACAAACTACTGCCCTCAAAAGAAATTTCATTGAGAATAATATCCCGTAAATCTTTTCTTGAAAACGTAATGATAACGCCTCAGTAAGGCGGATTACGTATAATAAAGCGTCTAAGTTAAGTCTACTATACATAATGTCGTTCCCAACATTGAAATTGGAAAAGACATAAACGGCGAAAAAGAATATATGTAGTCTTTAATCACACCGTCTAGACGCATATGAACTCTCGGTATGCCCTGCTCTGCCAAAATAAACTATTTGTATAAATGATAAAATGGCAGAAATAAGCAACGCGGACAAGAAACTAAACTATCATGCTTAGTAGCAGGCTTGTATATATATATATATATAGCGTCGAAAAATAAAACACATGTTGTAATGACAATATTGGACTGCGTCGGTAAGTCAGGGACAATGTCCCTGAACCGATCGAAAAATCCGAGTCCAATGACGCTATAAGTCTCTTATCCAAGATCGCAGCAATGAAGTCCGAAATAATAATCACTGGAAGATAATGCCAGAAGATATGAAAGGCATCTTCCGATACTACTAAAGGGAAAACTCGAAATCTTTCGAATCCCTTTCGCCATCCTGTCGGACCCTATAGAGCGTTCGGCCGTCCGTACCTGATGCAACCGCGGACCGCACCGACCCAGCGCCGTCGGATAATTCCTGATTCGACCGAGAAACTATCAATTGCTGGGATGCTGCGAAACAACTGTGCTAACTCGGATAGCACGTCCGTCACTGAGGCCTGAGGAGAAGCAGTCTTACGATGCATTGCCGCTGGAAGCTCCGTGATCGTTACCCCGTGCATACTACCAATATGCGAACGAACGGAGTGTATAGGCCTCGTGTCCCTTGGCTACCGGATGGCGCGACCTATTCACCGTGGAATCACTGAATGCCGAAACTGATCGGATACTCGAGGTCACGTAGCCAATGTGCGGTCGTGTGCCCTGCTGTGAGGATGAGGAAGCATTAAAGACAGTCTCTCGGACTGTCAATATAACGGAGCGTCCCGACCAACGGACGTATGCTCCGAATGTAAAATATCTGAACCACAACATGCGGTCCCCTATGTTGTTGGGCGAGAGAGGGACCTCTCTCGCTCACAGCCCGGACGGACCTGGACAAGCCAGGAACCGGACTAACAGGCTTCCTCCGATCTGTCCTCAATCTGCCGTCACTGGGTGAGTACTAAAGTAATTAAAGTGCTCGCATCACCCAAATCTCCTTCCTAGACCGCAACGGACGAACCCGGCAGCCGAACCATTCGATGAATGTACGCTACACCGGGTGAGCTAGCGAATGTCACTCCGTAGGCGATAGACATATTCCATGAGCACTTATTGCCGCTAACTCTTCATTAACTATGACGACAGAGGCACACTTTTGAAAGACATCTCCATAATTCTTCGAACAAGAAACCAGAAATGCTTGGTTAGCAAGCATAAAATAATAATATATATAGCGTTGTTCAATAATTCGAAAGTTTGTGTGACATTATTGGACTATGTCGGAACTGAGGGACGATGTCCCTGAACCGAACCAAAAATTTCTAAGTCCACCGACGCTATCAGTTTCTTATCCGGCATCGCAGCATTCTGGTCCGACGAAAGAAGCTGTAGAAGACCAAGTCAGATGACATACACAACAGCATATGTTGTTCCGAAAGGGAAAGCTCGAAATCCTCCGAATCCCTTTCGGTATCCCGTCGGACCGGATGAAACTTTCGGACGTCCGTACCCGCTTCCGCGGAGCGTCCCGACCCAGCATCGTCGGATAAAATATATGCGACAGATTCAGTTGATGCTGGGATGCTGCGATAAACTGTGCTATTAAGGAAAGCACGTCCGTTCCCGAGGCCTGTGCAGTAGCGGTCTTACGATGCATTGCCGCCGGAAGCTCCGTGTATGTTTACTCCCGCACACTTCCTATGCGAACGTCCGGAGTCTGCAGGCCTCGTGTCCCTGGCTACCGGATGGTGTGACCTGGTCGCCGAAGAATCCTTGATCGGCGAAGCTGGTAATATATCGGCGGTCATGCAGCCAAGGTGCGGTCGTGTGCGCTGACGAGAAGAGGAAGCCTTAGCAGTCTCAGCGGACTGCCTATACAACGGAGCGTCCCGAGCGACGGACGTATGCTCCGCTTGCGACACATTTTGTACCACAACATCTGGGGCCAGATGTTGTTGAACGAGAGAGGGGCCTCTCTCGCTTGCCGTCCGGATGGACCGGAACGAGCTATGAACCGGACTAAAAGGCTTCCTGCGTTCTCCCTCCGATCCGCCGTCACTGGGTGTGCATTAGGTTAATTTATAGTGCTCGCATCACCCCAAAATTCCTTCTAGACCGCAACGGACGAACCCGGCTGCCGAACCATTCGGTGAATGGACGCTACACCGGGCGAGCTAGCGGACGTCAAAGGCCGTCGAACCTACTAGGGTCCTCTTAGGCAATTGGCGTATTTACATGAGCACTTTTCTGCTAGCCCTTCATTAATTGTGACGACGGAGGCACACTGTTGGAAGACATCACAGATACATCACCCTAATCTTGATCGTCTGAAATAGAAATTGATAAAGTAGAGTGACCCTGCGGGGAAAGGACCGGAGTGTCCAAATCCCCAACAACATACCGTGACATACGCTTCCCATATTGTCATCGAAATCATACGATACAGAACAGGAGTTAATGCGAGTACACTGACCACATATAGAATGATAATAGAGTCAGAGGAAGACTTCCTCTTAAAACAATTGATCAATATCCTTTCAATGTGAAAAGAAAACAAGTCCTGGTACTCGCACTAACCCCTGGCAATCAAAATACATAATAATAATATGACCCATTAATATAGAAAAAATAATTGAAATCAAAATATTTTGAAAAAATATTTTTTCAGAACAGCCCAAGTTTCTGAAAAGTAACGTTGAGCCCCAATGGATCCCAAGCTTAAGTGTGGACAAAAATTTTAAAAATATTTTAAACAATTTATTCAACACTTACGAACAATAATAATGTATCTAGTTATGATTAAAATAACATCAAGATATTATTTTTTAGAAATCCCCCCCCTCACACAGAGGGCTGTTGAAAATGTAAACAATGAGTGTAAAAACACTAAAATAAGACTCCAGGCACCCAGGCCCGAAATCAGTTACCAAAAATACACTATCTGATGCAAAACAGAGACTTCCAGGGAAGAAACTGCAGAACATCAGATGGTAGATGCAGAACACAACGCCTAACCACCCGTAGGTGAAGACGTAAACATGGGGAAAGAACAGAATTCATTCTGTTATTCAGCTAAAACTCCCAAGAAAATTTAGTAATAATAATTACAAAAACTATGCCAAAAGCATGGGAGAATAGCAAGGGGGAACTTAAAGGACAGGGAGAGAGGAAAACACTTAAAAAAACAGTGTAACTAAATAATCAGAATGACAACAAAATGGCTGCTGCCTTGAAAATAGGTAACTTAACATAATTTCATTAAAAAATTTTAAGTTACAGCCCTGATAATATTCTGTCACACATTCTTTTCCTCTCCTCCTTCTCCATCCTCCTTAGAATCACCATTTCACTAATATTTATGTGTCTGGCATCATTTAAACTGAGATTTATAAGCACAAAGATCAGTCAGATGTTAACTGATGAAGGGCCAAACTTAGAATGATTAATGGCGCCAATTTCGGAACGTCCTTGACACTGCGCATGCGCAGTAGGGGCGAAGTGTGGAGGGCCTTTCAGGACATGTTTTCTTTAGTTTTAGATGCAAATTTTGGGGATTGGGGGGCAAAATTTGTGTTTTGCCCTATATTTTAAGAGTTAGCACCAGCTATGTCTGGGTCATTGGTACAGTATAAAAATATTAATTGGTAATTTTTGAGAATAGCACTGGCCGGTTTTGGCTATTACATTGGGTGAAGGGTTAACATTTTCTCAACAATTAAAAGTTAAGCATGTGATACAATTCTGTATCATAAAAAAAGACATTACACAGTGAAAAAAGGAAAGTAAAAAGGAATATTTACATTTTGGTGGAAGTGTCTTGGTTAGCAGATGTAAGGGAACAGACTGGGCTCTTCTGTATGGAGGTTTCCCAGTCAGACTGACACTGACAGATCGAACACTGTCTGTCCTAGCCATGGCAAACCTTGCTCGGTTCAACTTCTTCAAGAAAGTATCACTGTCTCGATCACTGCTGGTTAAATCTGAAATACAAAGAAATTGTATTCAACATGATGTAGTTTTAAAATGTCAAAAACATGCATCACTAAAACTGTTGGTATGTCTAGTTTTCTGTATAGTTTTTTTGCAAACTTAAAACTGTTCTTGTGATAATTTTTTTCTGCAAATAATATTTCAGTATTTTGCTATGTCAAGAGGGAGTTTGTTATCTCCTCCTTTTTTGAGAACTTCTTAACTCAAACAAGCCTGGAAAATAAAGAGAGAAATTATTATTTAACCAAAAAATTATAAGAATTATGAACTAGCAGTTGTTCCTATTTCAGTGTCATCTACCAATTCAAGCAGATTACACTTGCCTAGAAACAGCTGTACTTTGGGTCATACTAATTTTCGTCCAGTTATCTAAACCATCTGTATTAGAGAGCATCTGCTGTATAACACTGGAGATGAGTAGACTCAACTTATGTGTTTATTTTCTTAACAACAAGTATGGATATGGTCATATAGAAACCATTTTTAAAGACAGTGACTCAAGGCTTCAGTAGAAAAACAAGGGTTAACTCTTAACCCGCTGAGTATCTTTTCTCGTAAGTCCTTTCCATTAAATCTAGTCATGGCTGCTCCACAGCAGCCATGACCAGATTTGATGGAAAAGTCTGGACAATTTATCAATGGTAAAATTGTGAATTCAATTTAGAGGAGAAAATTGGGTTAAAACATGCAAATTATACTTATTTTAGTGGCAAGAGATTTCCTTTCTGGGCAGAAATATCTCATGCAAGGAGATTCTACACTTTTATTCAAAAGTACTAAGTCAATTTCTTCACAATTTAAACAGTAGGCCAGTGCAGTCTGTTTTGTTACTTCTAAAGAGCTGATATTCAACAACTGCTGTACCTTTTAACTTAATCCACTGTTAGAAATTTACATACATTTACAATACATAGACAGTAAAGACTATACTACTCAAAGTTTGCTAAGCACCATGTATATCCAACTACCTGTTTTTCATTTTAGTTGAAATATTGTAATGAAAAGTGTATATATTTTTTATTTAATTATATCTTTAATGATTTAAGTACAGAAATTAAGATTTTATTTGTGTTTGACATTATTGTTTAGCTTTTGAATACGATAACCATGGAAAATGGGTATTATTGGTAAAAGAGGAAATTTTTCAAATTTGCCAAAAAGTTGACGGAGCTAACGGGTATGGGTTCAATATCGTGTATGAGACCCATTACTGTTAATTACAGCTTGACGCCGCCTTCTCATGCTCCCAATCAGGTTCCTGGTGGTCCTTTGTGGGATGTTGTTCCACTCTTGGACCAGCATGGCACCAAGCTCCTGGACATTTCTTGGCTGGACTGGACGGGCTGAAATTGCAAGCTGCAACTCATTCCAGACATGTTCGATTGTATTCCGGATGCATTCTGAAGGTCACTGCGAACCTGGGCTGCTGTGGCAAAGCGGTTCCTACGGGCCTGAAAGATCAAAAACCGGTCTTCAGCTGCAGATGTTGCCTTGTCTATGCCACCACCATGCCGTCTTACTGGTGTGCCATACTGCTGAAATCTTGCCCAGGCTCTGGTGATCACCGCATGGTGCACACCAAGGGCTTCACCGACCTGACAATGGATAGCCCCTTGCTCCACCATCCCTACAGCCCACAACATTTCTGCTTCAGACAAATGTCTTCTTACATTTGCATTTGCCATATTTAATCACAAGGGTTTGTGTTGAAATGAAGATTGAATACCCTACACATGTCATGTACATGTAGACTGTACATGAAAACATCATGAAATCAAGGGGTACATGCTTTGCATGACTGTCACGAAAAGTCTGCCTGTCACTGGGGACCATCTCAATACATTCCTCAATCATATCCACCAAAAATATCGCATATATGCCACAAGCAAATTTCATAATGATGTGTCAAATACTTGGTGCTTAGCAAACTTTGAGTAGTATATAATACTCACAGAGTAGGGTTTCCACCCAGACAATAAAAAGAATTCTGTAAAAAACCTCAAGAAACACATCCCACTTTTAACAGAGGAACCGCTGAGCTGAATGTAGAGGTCAATTAGCTAAAACTTTGCTTACATTTCTAATGATTTTTTTTCCACATAACAAGACACGTGTTGTCCCAGTGGAATAAATCACCACTCCATTAGTATTTTTGAGGTTCTCCACTCTTCATGTGCAGTGTACCTGGGCCACCTTTCAGAGATCAGCCAAGTGAGCGACAAGGGCAAAGAAGTCGCCTTGCCATTCCTAAAGTTGTCTTGGCTTACATTGGGGGCAAAATTCAAATCGCCCTCCAAAAATTCCTTGGGAGACATGGCAGTTTTGTGCATTTCTTATGTTTTATTTCCAAATAGAAACGCTTCTGCATTCTGACATTCATAATAAAATAAACACGTTTGCAGTTGCTGTTAAAATCTGTCATATCGCTATGAAAATAGCCCAATTTAATATTTCTCAAAGGAGTTGTAATGGCCTATTGTGGTGTTTAAACAATTCACCCTAACTGGTAGCAACCAGCACAAAAATAGCTTTTTAAAAAATGATAAATTTATACCAATTTTTATATTTTTATACTTACCAATGGCCCAGACATAGCTGGTGCTAACTCTAAAATATCTAGGACCAAACACAAATTTTGCCCCCCAATCCCCAAAATTTGCATGCAAAACCGAAAATTAGAAGTCCTAACTGGTCCTCCATACATTTACCCTCTGCGCAGATGTCAGGAAGTGACCGGAATTGGTGTCAACACCATTCTTTGTAAAAGAGAGTATTACATAATAATTCAGCGGGGAGGTATGAGTGCCCACTCATGGGAGGGCCCTTCCCGTCTGGGCCATTGGTAAGTATAAAAATATACAAATTGGTATAAATTTATCATATTTTTACACAGTATACCAATGGCCCAGACATAGCTGAATCGTAAATAGGTGGAGGGCTTAAGACTTCTGAAATAATTCAATTCTGCAATCCATAATGAAGGAACTTACATGTAGAACAGTTAGGAATTACATGTATGTCTCTCTATATAGTAATAGAGGGGGCATATTCTAAACAAGGAGCCCAATGAAGTAATTCCTTAATGTAAGTATGAAGACAAGTTCCTAATTTTCCAAGGCTAGCCCAGACTAAGCCCCAAACATTAGGATGGCGTATCTGAGAATAAGAGAAAATCTCCCACAAACATTCGCCTTACAATAACATTTCAGCTGTATGCAGGATATAAATACAGATTAAAACAGCATCATTCAAAGATACATACATTTTAAGCTAGATTATGGGTAAAAACACACACCCCCACCTTTTTTGAAGAAACCTTCAAAATAAACAAGAGCGCACGTATCGGTGAAGCAATACAATGTCCCCTACCGGACTAATGAGCATTAATAATTATACAAATGTTATAACCTAGATGTGATCAGCATGATTCTATTGAAGCGTTTCCAAAAAAAATCCGGAAAACTGATATTTTGGTGCTTTTCCATATTTCCAAGGGCCATAACTCACACAAGAATAATGCAATCAGCATGTAGCTCAAACCTGATCTGTAAGTCATCGTTCTATAGTAGGTTACCAAGAATGAAATCATTCGGTTGAAGCATTTCCAAAAAAAGTCTGGAAAACTAAAGTATGACTGACAGACTGACTGACAGACTGACGGATGGACACAGTGCAAATGAAACTTGATCTGTAAGTCATCATTCTATAGTAGGTTACCAAAAATGAAATCATTCCGTTGAAGCATTTCCAAAAAAGGTCTGGAAAACTGACATTCTGGTGCTTCTCCATATTTCCAAGGGCCATAACTCACACAAGAATAATGTAATCAGCATGAAACTCAAACTTGATCTATATGTCATCGTTCTATAGTAGGTTATCAAGAATGAAATCATTCGGTTGAAGCATTTCCAAAAAGAAGTCCGGAAAACTAAAGTTTGACCGACAGATTGACTGACAGACTGACGGATGGATGGACAGAGTGTAAATGAAACTTGATCTGTAAGTCATCGTTCTATAGTAGGTTCCAAAAATGAAATCATTCCGTTGAAGCGTTTCCTGAAAAAGTCTGGAAAACTGATATTTTGGCACTTAACCATATTTCCAAGGGCCATAACTCACACAAGAATACGGCAATCAGCATGAAACTCAAACCTGATCTGTAAGTCATCGTTCTATAGTAGATTACCAAAAATGAAATCATTCCGTTGAAGCGTTTCCCAAAAAAAGTCCGGAAAACTGATATTTTGGCGCTTTTCCATATTTCCAAGGGCCATAACTCACACGAGAATAATGCAATCAGCATGAAACTCAAACTTGATCTGTAAGTCATCGTTTGATAGTGTTTTACCAAAAATTAAATCATTCCGTTGAAGTGTTTCCAAAACAACTCTGGAAATCTGATATTTTGGTGCTTTTTTCCATATTTCCAAGGGCCATAACTCACACAAGAATAATGCAATCAGCATGAAACTCAAACTTGATCTGTAAGTCATCGTTCTATGGTAGTTTACCAAAAATGAAATCATTCCGTTGAAGCGTTTCCAAAAAAACTCTGGAAAACTGATATTTTGGTGCTTTTTCCATATTTCCAAGGGCCATAACTCACACATGAATAATGCAATCAGCATGAAGCTCAAACTTGATCTGTAAGTCATCATTCTATAGTAGTTTACCAAAAATGAAATCATTCCGTTGAAGCATTTCCAAAACAAGAGGCCACAAGGGGCCTGAGGGAGCTCACCTGACATGGTAGCCTAAATATCAACCCAGAGAATTGATTTCAACAAGTTGCATCTGCTCCTCCTAAGAAAAGCTTATACCAAATATCCAAAGATTCCCACAGGGAGCCCATACATGAACCCAGGGACTTGGCTTTAACAAACTTGAATCTCACCCCCTCCCCCCTAAGGATGCTGCACACCAAATATCAAAACATTCCGACTGCTGGATCTGAAGAAGAAGATTTTTAAAGAAAATTCCTCATTTTGAACTAAGTTACAATTCGGGCTCCCACAGTGAGTCCAAATATGGACCTAGGGACATGGCTTGAACAAACTTGAATCTCACCCCCTAAGGATACTGCACACCAAATATCAAAACATTCCGACTGATGGATCTGAAGACGATTTTTTAAAAAAATTCCTCATTTTGAACTAAGTTATCATTCGGGCTCCCACAGTGAGTCCAAATATGGACCTAGGGACATGGCTTGAACAAACTTAAATCTCACCCCCCTAAGGATGCTGCATACCAAATATCAAAACATTCCGACTGCTGGATCTGAAGAAGATTTTCAAAGAAAATTCCTCATTTTGGACTAAGTTATAATTCAGGCTACCATATTGAGTCCAAATATGAACCCAAGGACTTGGCTTGAACAAACTTGAATCTCACCCCCCTCTAACCATGGTGCATACCCAATATCAAAAGATTCTGTCAGCTGGATCTTGAGAAGATTTTCAAAGAAATTTGCCTGAAATGCACTAAGTTCAAATTTGGGCTCCAATACTGAGCCCAAATATAAACCCAGGGTGCCGATTTGAACAAACTTGAATCAGATCCACCCCACAATGTTGCATACCAAATATCAAAAGATTCTGCCTGCTGGATCTGGAGAAGAAGATTTTTTAATAAATTTGCCTGAAATGCACTAAGTTCGAATTCGGGCTTCTATAGTGAGCCCAAATATGAATCCAGGGGGCCGATTTGAACAAACTTGAATCAGATCCACCCCACAATGTTGCATACTGCCTGCTGGATCTGGAGAAGAAGATTTTTTAAGAAATTTGCCTGAAATGCACTAAGTTCGAATTCGAACTTCTATAGTGAACCCAAATATGAATCTAGGGAGCCGATTTGAACAAATTTGAATCAGATCCACCCCACAATGTTGCATACCAAATATCAAAAGATTCTGCCAGCTGGATCTGGAGAAGAATATTTTTTAAGAAATTTGCCTGAAATGCACTAAGTTCAAATTTGGGCTCCTATACTGGGCCCAAATATAAACCCAAGGGAGCCGATTTGAACTAACTTGAATCAGATCCACCCCACAATGTTGCTTACCAAATATGAAAAGATTCTGCCTGCTGGATCTGGAGAAGAAGATTTTTTAAGAAATTTGCCTGAAATGCACTAAGTTCGAATTCGAGTTTCTCTAGTGAGCCCAAATATGAATCTAGGAAGCCAATTTGAACAAATTTGCATCAGATCCACCCCACAATGTTGCATAGTAAATATCAAAAGATTCTGCCTGCTGGATCTGGAGAAGAAGATTTTTTAAGAAATTTGCCTGAAATGCACTAAGTTTGAATTCGAGCTTCAAAAGTGAGCCCAAGTATGAATCTAGGAAGCCGATTTGAACAAACTTGAATCAGATCGACCCCACAATGTTGCATACCAAAAATCAAAAGATTCTGCCTGCTGGATCTGGAGAAGAAGATTTTTTAATAAATTTGCCTGAAATGCACTAAGTTCGAATTCGGTCTTCTATAGTAAGCCCAAATATGAAACCAGGGGGCCGATTTGAACAAACTTGAATCAGATCCACCCCACAATGTTGCATACCAAATATCAAAAGATTCTGTCTGCTGGATCTGGAGAAGATTTTTGAAGAAATTTGCCTGAAATGCACTAAGTTCGAATTCGAGCTTCTAAAGTGAGCCCAAATATGAATCTAGGGAGCCGATTTGAACAAACTTGAATCAGATCCACCCCACAATGTTGCATACTAAATATCAAAAGATTCTGCCTGCTGGATCTGGAGAAGATTTTTTAAGAAATTTGCCTGAAATGCACTAAGTTCGAAATCGGGCTCCTATACTGAGCCCAAATATAAACCCAGGGGGCCGATTTGAACAAACTTGAATCAGATCCACCCTACAATGTTGCATACCAAATATGAAAAGATTCTGCCTGCTGGATCTGGAGAATATTTTTTAAGAAATTTGCCTGAAATGCACTAAGTTCAAATTTGGACTCCTATACTGGGCTCAAATATAAACCAAGGGGGGCCGATTTGAACAAACTTGAATCAGATCCACCCCACAATGTTGCTTACCAAATATGAAAAGATTCTGCCTGCTGGATCTGGAGAAGAAGATTTTTAAAGAAATTTGCCTGAAATGCACTAAGTTCAAATTCGGGCTTCTATAGTGAGCCTAAATATGAATCTAGGGAGCCGATTTGAACAAACTTGAATCAGATCCACCCCACAATGTTGCTTACCAAATATCAAAAGATTCTGCCTGCTGGATCTGGAGAAGAAGATTTTTTAAGAAATTTTCCTGAAATGCACTAAGTTCGAATTCGGGCTTCTATAGTAAGCCCAAATATGAATCCAGGGGGCCGATTTGAACAAACTTAAATCAGATCCACCCCACAATGTTGCATACCAAATATGAAAAGATTCTGCCTGCTGGATCTGGAGAAGAAGATTTTTTAAGAAATTTGCCTGAAATGCATTAAGTTCAAATTCGAGCTTCTATAGTGAGCCCAAATATGAATCTAGGGAGCCGATTTGAACAAACTTGAATCAGATCCACCCCACAATGTTGCATACCAAATATGAAAAGATTCGGCCTGCTGGTTCTGGAGAAGAAGATTTTTGAAGAAATTTGCCTGAAATGCACTAAATTGGAATTCGGGCTTCTATAGTGAGCCCAAATATGAAACCAGGGGGCCGATTTGAACAAACTTGAATCAGATCCACCCCACAATGTTGCATTCTATTCTACTCGATAAAAGTAAGCTTTATACAAACTAAGAATTCTCTGTGCCGTGTAGTTTTGGAGATATGGCAGTTTTAAGGTTTTTCCTATTTTTAGCTCCTGAGGTTCCCATGGGGCAATGAGAACATTTTTTTTTTGCATCAATCAACTACTTATGACCCATTATCATCTCATATCAAATTTGGTTCAAATCGACCTCAGGGTTAAAAAAATAGAAATTTTAGGCGTGGCCAACATTTTTGCCCCTCCCATAACGAAGGCAAATAATGCCTGACAAACTTCTCTTGAACAAAAACTTGATTCTACACCTCAAAAGGAAGCTGCATACCAAATATCAAGTCTCTGCTACTGCTGGTTCATGAGAAGAAGATTTTCAAAAATTTTGGTGCCCCTTGGGCTGCGTGGCCCCACCCAGGAGAAGGTGCAACTTCATTTGAACAAATCTGAGTTGACATTAGGTAATAAACATTTACCCAACATTTGAAAAATATTGGGCCAGTGGTTTCTTCGGAGAAGTTAGTTTTGTAAAGTTTATGGCGGACGACGACGGACGGACGACGGACGGAAAGCGATTAGTAAAGCTCACCTTGAGCTTTGCTCAGGTGAGCTAAAAACTCCGGAAAACTAAAGTGTGACTGACAGACTGACGGATGGACAGCATGCAAACCTATAGTCCCCTCCGGCGATGCTGGTAGGGGACTACATGTATAAAGGGGGAGAGCTCTGGAAACAATAAGAGCGGTACCCAACAACAATATAATTAATCGTTGAACACGCACTCAGGTATTAATTTATGATTAATAAATGGTGCCGTTACTTCAGAAGTTACGGCTATAGTGACGAACATGGAAATTAATATTGCACAGTAAATAGCATACACTGCAGACAACATACACAGATATGTCGAAAACCGGTGATATAAAATATAACATACACATATCTAATCAAGCCACACCGAACGATTCCTGAAGAGAAAGCACACTTCCCACATGATCCATTGGCGGCCACTGTACAATAAAATCCAGTAACAACACTCTCCAACGTGAATAATCCGATATCTATGATCGTAAAAATTTCAAGGTCAACTGAATACAATAAAGCGTTAGCCTAATAATAATAATGCGCTATCGCCTATATATTAGCATGCAATCATCTGAATACCAGTTAACTGGTTATGCAGCCTGGGAGGTACCCAAGAGTAGCAATTTAATTGTGATGATTTATAAATAAACGCTTGTATATAAGAAATCAACCAAAATAATAAGGCATTAATTCAGCTAAAAAGCGGATGAGCCCATGAGGTTGCCACAGAACACTACATAAATGCATAAAATGCATATATTACAATAATAAGGCTTGCGGGAAGAGAACTACGTCTTGCCCGGTAATTGCTTATAACAAATAAGGAAGTGTCTGAGTGTGTAGGGGGGGGGGGGGGGGGGATTCGAAGTCATAATGAAATCTCCTCACCCACATTATTCAATCATACGTGTGTCAATTAACAGAAAAATATAGGAACCGCAATGGTTCTCTCATGGTGGGGAGGGAGGGGGGAATTCGAAGTCATAACGAAATAAATCCCCTCACTCGTATTATTTAATCATACCTGTGTCAGTTAAGATAAAAAATATAGGTTCCCTCACGTCTAACCGACTCCATATGCCACTATGGACGGAGAGGAACGTGAAGAATAAAACATCCCCTGAAAGAAGACCATCTCTGGGAGAAAGCGTCTGGGGAGCATCACATAACCGACACTTGAGAATGTTGATCCAAGATTCTTGTGACAACAGAGGCGCTACCAGTAGGATTCACTGTTTAAACTTAAACATAAGCTATTGAATGAAATGAACAGGAGGATACGCATATCCTAATATTCCTCCCCATGAATTTGCAGAGCGTCTACTGCCTTCGCTCAATAATCTGGGCATGGCGACACAAATGACGGTAACAATTGTTCCGGTGTGAGTCGCAAACTAAAGAATCATGGGGTGATCCCACTGGTAGCAAAACAGTACAAATAAACGCATGTTGAGCGTCCATACATATGAAACAGGTGACCTTTCTGAGGAGCGAGTCTGCTAGTACGTTCAGACGACCAGGTATATGACGTATAGAGAGACATGAAAATGATTCTCCGTTAGGTATTATAACAAAAGTGAGTGGGTGCCGCCCTGGTTCCTGATGTACGCTACCACTATTGAGTTGTTCAACAAACTCTGAACAAGCTTGAACGCATAGCGCTAACAATATTGACATCATTCTTGATGATTATGTGTTTCTACAGGAAACCGAGGGTCTCAGACCCCTACAATTATAGTCGGGAGCACTCAGGGCCGTGCCCCAAACTATAGACTCATACCTGTCATAATCGTGAAAGCCGGATCTGGCAGTTGTAGCGGAACTAATGAGTTAACCACTGAAAATCTGCCTCAATATGGACCTTTCTGTTTACTATATCCATTAAAACAATACTGGTCCTGAGCGAATGCGTGGTCACACTCAGTTCTGTGTAAGAATAACTGGAGGGAGCGTGTGCGTAAGTGACCCATCTAAACAAGATGCGTAACCACTCAGCACATCTCCATCAGTCGCTTAAAACTAATTTGTTCTGGATATGGCAGACGAATCAGATTGTTATGAGACATTACCAAGTTAATATCTCCAGACCAAAGCTATCCTTTGATCTATGCTTATAGCATAGTCAAGCACTCGAACACTCATTTTAACCGACTAAATGATAATCATAAATAAACTTTTAGAGCTTTGATGAACTTGTTAACAAGCTCCAGTCTATTATCTGTCGGAACAAGCTCTTAGGCTTCGGTTCGAGTAACAGGTGGCTACAGAATTCCAGAGAATCTTGATTCTCGACGACCTCTATTAACATCATTGTCAAGAGAACCTTTACTTCCGATTGGAGAGACTCTTATGCAAGGATTATACGAAAGCATTGTCCATCAGACATTAAATTAGTTGTGGTTCTCTCGGAAAGATAGCAGCATGCCTTCTGACACCACACTTCTGAACTACTAGTCTCCGTAACAGTTATCCAGATTGATGCTTATCTTGATAACCATCCGTCAACCGCAAAACAACAGAGGTCCTACCTCACACTTGTAGCACCTGCGAGGCCTATGGAAGGAGGAACTGCGTCTCATTCGCGAAGAGCCTCGACCCAGCAGTTTAGGGGCATCTGACCGGAAGTCTCGATCAGACGTAAACCCAGTATTCGAGTCGCTATTTGACGATCCCTAGAGTAATTATAGGAGAGTAAACTATACCCTCACGAGGAATCCTTATAGGCGACCTGTCTAGGACGTCCTTCCTTACTCCTTTCTGCTAATGCGTGTCGAATATACGTCGACATAAGGAGCAGAGTATTGATGCTTTCTTTGTAGCTTGTTCATAAACCAATGAAAGCTTATCGTCAAAAACTTAGTGTCCTGAAACCAGAGTGACTCTAAGAGAGTTTTTCACCTTATCATCTATTAAGGATGACGACGCAAAGGCTTGGTCATGTCTATTTAACTCTGAATTAGCAACTTGTTAAGACAGAGTTATATGTGATAAATATATAGCCCTGGAAAGGACTCTAAATGAGGTACAAACATCCTCCAATTCCTTTCCATAGAGACGTAGCATCACAGCTCTTAAAAGGTGATCTACGTAATACAGTGAGTCTAAATTCGCTTTGAATGAATAAATGTTGTCTCAATTATGACCAAGCTAATAACGAATGACGAAGGTAAGGCCACAGCTAAGTCCTTAGCCTACTCATTCAAACGCAGAGGAACTCTCAATACATCTTCACTGTTTTCCGACCAGCGGAACTACAGAAGAAGATGACAAGAAACCGCCTTACTTCTTTCCACTGGAAAGTTGAATGTGGAGTCGTCTAAAAATCCAAAAGCCTGCGCAACCTGTCTATACTTAACCGGAAAAGACATTCCTTCTCTTTTTCTGGATAATTTAGAGTGCAACAACGCTAGCGGTTTCTTGTAAATAGACGCAGCATTCTGATTCGTTGGAACACATTCTGGGTAGTGTTGATGGAATAAATCCTCTCAACCCTGTATTGTTCCGAATGTGGAGGGTAAATTCCCTCCATATCCCTTCATCATTCGTCTGAATCAGTTGAAATCACGGTCAACGGCATCTGAATGCGCAGATAACTGGACCGACCCAACACCATGCGACAGCTCAGATTTTGAGACTGTCGTTGATTGCTACTGCACTTGCTGGGATGCTGCGAGGAGCTGCGCATCTGTATCAGCAAAACTGTAACGGAGGCCTAAGGAGCAGCAGTCTTCTGCCGCCGGCTGCTCCCGGGACAGTATGTCTGAGACGGTACTTTCTCTGGACGTCCTGATATATGAGGCCCCGTCTAAGCTATTGAATAGTGCTGCTTTTGAGCTGTCGCAGCATTCTGATTCTCAGGAACAAACTCAGGGAAGTATAGATGCATAAGCACTATCGCCACCCTGTTGTTCTGAAAGGGAAGGGTAATTCTCCTCCAAATCCCTTTCATCCTCCAACTGAATCAGATTACATTCACGGTCATCGGCATCTGAACGCGCAGATGACTGGACCAACCCAGCACCTTCCGACAGCTCAAGTTCTGAGGCTGCCGTCATCTGCTTCTGCATTTGCTGGGATGCTGTTGCATGGCCGCTGGCTGCTCCTGGGACAGTGTGTCCGAGATGGCTCTTTTCTGCGGACGTCCCTATAAATGAGGCCGCATCTCCTTGGCTACTGTATGTTGTGACTTCTCTGACGAAAAGTGACTTTCTCAGCGATGCAGGCTGGATATCAGAAGTCATGTAGCCAAGGTGCGATCGTGTGTGCTTGGTAGACGTTGAAGAAGCCGTATTTATAGCCAACCCCGGCTGTAAACTGAACAGAGCATTATCCTCGACTGCAACAAACACACCCGGCATCACGGTATCCTCAGACGGTGTACCGCTTCACCAGTCGAGCTAGCTGGTGACAGGGATTTGAAATCACACTGTGGTTTATTGCCCTGTCTAATATTCATGAGCACTTTTGCCGCTAGCTCTGATTGACTAATTAATGCGACGACGGAAGCACACTATCTGACGGAGTCACGTAAACGTTAAAAAATTTATAGTAATTTATATATTTTTTATACTTACCAATGACCCAGACATAGCTGGTGCTAACTCTTAAAATATAGGGCCAAACACAAATTTTGCCCCCCAATCCCCAAAATTTGCATCTAAAACTAAAGAAAACATGTCCTGAAAGGCCCTCCACACTTCACCCCTACTGCGCATGCGCAGTGTCAAGGACGTTCCGAAATTGGCGCCATTAATCATTCTAATAACCAGTGCCTGGTAAGCGCTATGTACTCAGCGGGGAGGCAAGAGTTCCCAACTCCTGGGAGGGCCATCCCCGTCTGGGTCATTGGTAAGTATAAAAAATATATAAATTACTATAAATTTTTTAACATTTTTATACTGTACCAATGACCCAGACATAGCTGAATAGTAAAAAGGCTGGAGGGCCAAGGACATAGAGCAAAATGGAATACGCTCAATAAAATAAAATAGAGTCATCCCCTGTAGGGAAAAAGAAGTAATAGGCCTTACATGTATCTTTCTTATTTATGATAAATTAGAAAGATACAACACCTTCCAAAATTGAGCTTCATACATCCATGTACTCTATTAATATCCAATATAATCCTTATACTAATAATTTTTAAAGTAAGCCAATAAATAAAGTAAGTCTAGAGAATAGAGACTCTTATACTCCTAAAAGTGTCTGAGGATTGCATAATCATGTCCGTTGACATATGCAATATTCAAAAGCTATACTTTAAAAACTAAGACTTGAATGAATTTTAAAAACCTAAACTTCTCACTAAACAACCATCCCAATAACAGCTCAGAATTACTAACTCCGGAGGAGGTATCCCCCTGTTTTCATAGTAAAACAGGTGACCCAAGGGAACACCCTCCCCCCCCCCCCCCTTTTTCTTGCCCTGGGTCAAATAGCCCAGAGCGAAGAGGGCAGCCGAACGGAGACACTGCCGAAACAGACAGCCTACCTAGCTATAGTAGCAACTGTTAAGTGAATGACATTCTGAGCAGTAGATAATAGACCTAACAATAGAGGCCTCCAGAAATGGACTTGATATTTCTAAGATAAAATTCATGAATGTGGATGGCTGAGCGCAATGAGCGGCCTTCAAAAATCTATAATAGCGACACTATTAAAGTAAGCCCAAGAAGTAGAAGAACTCTTACTTCATGAGCCGAAAACTTAAGCACAACTGCTAAGTCAATGATATACCATAAGCAGTACCGATAGTTAATAGAATCCATTAACAATAAAATGGAGCGTAACGTCCTTCTACTAGACATCAAAGACAGAAGAAGCTTACGCCCTTTGTAATAAACAGATATCTGTTTATAAATACATAAACTGTACCCGGAAAGAGTAAAGGCCTATGCCCATATGAAGACGGAAGGACCTTAAAATAATAGGTTCTGGATAATAGGAGCCTAACTCTTATGCAACAATCCAACCTAAATAGTAACGGAAGTATTGATTCCGAAACTATGAAAGTGAAAATCATCCATCGATAGTGCATGAAACTCACTGACTCTACAGTAAAAGAGAAACCAACAGAATTACTGTCTAAAAGGTCAGAATTTGAAAACTACTGTTTCCAGAGGCTCAAATGATTACTTAGCTAAATAAGAACCGAAGTTAAAATCCGTATAGGAATTTAATCTAAAGATTCTAAGTCTATTTATCAAAAAGTTACTAACTGACTTAGATAAAGAGACAAAAGACTCAATTGTAAACTATCGTAGAGTGCATAGGTATGAGGTAACATAAACCTATAACCTAAATAATAACAGGCTGCAGTAGATCTTGTGAAACAAGTATACTAAAAAATAGCAATGAGTAGTATGGAGGGATCAACAATATGAACATAATGATCCCTACACCACGACGGAAGAGCCTCCACTTTAGCCGCATAGAATAGCGAAGAAGAGGATCTCCTATAGTAAGAAATCGCGTCCAAAGCTCGTCCAGTACAGTGCTTACAATGCAATACGGACCACACAACGGAATACATGAAGGTTGCGACCTTGCTGGTTGTGATAAAGATGACACGATTTACCCAGTGAAAAAGATCCTCACATAGAGGAAGATTTCACGTTAAGACCCACAGTAGACAAGAGAGTAAATTACTCATGATCTCTGTGAAGATAGAGATGCTATCAATAGAAATGTATTGTGGTTGTTTATCTTAGCAATACCTGCTAAAACAACAGCGCCGGAGGATACGCGTATCCTATCATTCCGTCCTATAGATCAATAGAGCGTTAACAATATTAGCTCAGAGATCTGGACAAGCTAACACATACGTCTGCAATTGATTAGCAAGCTGTGTCATAAATAAATCATCATTGGGCGCTCCCATAGATAGCAAATCTGATTGAATACTTGTTTGTTGAGAGTCCATTCTGACAGCAACAAGCGACCCGTAAGAGAACGGGAGTCCGATAAAACAATCAGACGACCCGGAATATGACGGACCAAAACTGAACTTGGTGTACTATAACCAACAGACGGATTCTTTCCAATAAATTGAATAACGGAAACAAAAGAGTGCCTCCCTGGTTCCGGAGATACGCCACTACTGTCGAATTAAAGGACAGGAATTTGGGCCTGTGTTTCTGAATAATGTTCATGCAATGACATAAAGCAAGCCTAAAAAACATTATTCCGCGGAAGTTAAACTGATTGCTAAAAGACTGCGGAACCCAAAGACCCTGGCACTTCGAATCCGTAGGGATCAGTATTATATCCCAATCTGTTTGACTGGCAACCGTCATAACAGCCACACTCGGGTCCGGCAACTGCGGCGGCACTCTCTGAGTCAACCACCGAATGTTTGCCCCAGTCTGAATCTCTTGTAACACTAGATAGACAAGAGAACGTATAAATCGAGCAATTCATGGATTGCCGAAATGTTGCCGTCGAAGAGAAGCTCCTCCGAGAACGGAAGCGACTCTGAGAGAGTTCTTAACCTTACTATCCACGCGTGTGGATGTAGCTAGGGCTACGTCACGTCTAACTAACTCCAATCAGCCACTGAAGGGCGGAGTTATACGTGAACAAACTACTGCCCTCAAAAGAAATTACATTGAGAATAATATCCCGTAAATCTTTTCTTGAAGACGTAATGATAACGCCTCAGTAAGGCGGATTACGTATAATAAAGCGTCTAAGTTAAGTCTACTATACATAATGTCGTTCCCAACATTGAAATTGGAAAAGACATAAACGGCGAAAAGAATATATGCAGTCTTTAATCACACCGTCTAGACGCATATGAACTCTCGGTATGCCCTGCTCTGCCAAAATAAACTATTTGTATAAATGATAAAATGGCAGAAATGAGCAACGCGGACAAGAAACTAAACTATCATGCTTAGTAGCAGGCTTGTATATATATATATATATAGCGTCGAAAAATAAAACACATGTTGTAATGACAATATTGGACTGCGTCGGTAAGTCAGGGACAATGTCCCTGAACCGATCGAAAAATCCGAGTCCAATGACGCTATAAGTCTCTTATCCAAGATCGCAGCAATGAAGTCCGAAATAATAATCACTGGAAGATAATGCCAGAAGATATGAAAGGCATCTTCCGATACTACTAAAGGGAAAACTCGAAATCTTTCGAATCCCTTTCGCCATCCTGTCGGACCCTATAAAGCGTTCGGTCGTCCGTAGCTGATGCAACCGCGGACCGCACCGACCCAGCGCCGTCGGATAATTCCTGATTCGACCGAGAAACTGTCAATTGCTGGGATGCTGCGAAACAACTGTGCTAACTCGGATAGCACGTCCGTCACTGAGGCCTGAGGAGAAGCGGTCTTACGATGCATTGCCGCTGGAAGCTCCATGATCGTTACCCCGTGCATACTTCCAATATGCGAGCGAACGGAGTGTATAGGCCTCGTGTCCCTTGGCTACCGGATGGCGCGACCTATTCGCCGTGGAATCACTGAATGCCGAAACTGATCGGATACTCGAGGTCACGTAGCCAATGTGCGGTCGTGTGCCCTGCTGTGAGGATGAGGAAGCATTAAAGACAGTCTCTCGGACTGTCAATATAACGGAGCGTCCCGACCAACGGACATATGCTCCGAATGTAAAATATCTGAACCACAACATGCGGTCCCCTATGTTGTTGGGCGAGAGAGGGACCTCTCTCGCTCACAGCCCGGACGGACCTGGACAAGCCAGGAACCGGACTAACAGGCTTCCTCCGATCTGTCCTCAATCTGCCGTCACTGGGTGAGTACTAAAGTAATTAAAGTGCTCGCATCACCCAAATCTCCTTCCTAGACCGCAACGGACGAACCCGGCAGCCGAACCATTCGATGAATGTACGCTACACCAGGTGAGCTAGCGAATGTCACTCCGTAGGCGATAGACATATTCCATGAGCACTTATTGCCGCTAACTCTTCATTAACTATGACGACAGAGGCACACTTTTGAAAGACATCTCCATAACTCTTCGAACAAGAAACCAGAAATGCTTGGATAGCAAGCATAAAATAATAATATATATAGCGTTGTTCAATAATTCGAAAGTTTGTGTGACATTATTGGACTATGTTGGAACTGAGGGACGATGTCCCTGAACCGAACCAAAAATTTCTAAGTCCACCGACGCTATCAGTTTCTTATCCGGCATCGCAGCATTCTGGTCCGACGAAAGAAGCTGTAGAAGACCAAGTCAGATGACATACACAACAGCATATGTTGTTCCAAAAGGGAAAGCTCGAAATCCTCCGAATCCCTTTCGGTATCCCGTCGGACCGGATGAAACTTTCGGACGTCCGTACCCGCTTCCGCGGAGCGTCCCGACCCAGCATCGTCGGATAAAATATATGCGACAGATTCAGTTGATGCTGGGATGCTGCGATAAACTGTGCTATTAAGGAAAGCACGTCCGTTCCCGAGGCCTGTGCAGTAGCGGTCTTACGATGCATTGCCGCCGGAAGCTCCGTGTACGTTGACTCCCGCACACTTCCTTTGCAAACGTCTGGAGTCTACAGGCCTCGTGTCCCTGGCTACCGGATGGTGTGACCTGGTCGCCGAAGAATCCTTGATCGGCGAAGCTGGTAATATATCGGCGGTCACGCAGCCAAGGTGCGGTCGTGTGCGCTGACGAGAAGAGGAAGCCTTAGCAGTCTCAGCGGACTGCCTATACAACGGAGCGTCCCGAGCGACGGACGTATGCTCCGCTTGCGACACATTTTGTACCACAACATCTGGGGCCAGATGTTGTTGAACGAGAGAGGGGCCTCTCTCGCTTGCCGTCCGGATGGACCGGAACGAGCTATGAACCGGACTAAAAGGCTTCCTGCGTTCTCCCTCCGATCCGCCGTCACTGGGTGTGCATTAAGTTAATTTATAGTGCTCGCATCACCCCAAAATTCCTTCTAGACCGCAACGGACGAACCCGGCTGCCGAACCATTCGGTGAATGGACGCTACACCGGGCGAGCTAGCGGACGTCAAAGGCCGTCGAACCTACTAGGGTCCTCTTAGGCAATTGGCGTATTTACATGAGCACTTTTCCGCTAGCCCTTCATTAATTGTGACGACGGAGGCACACTGTTGGAAGACATCACAGATACATCACCCTAATCTTGATCGTCTGAAATAGAAATTGATAAAGTAGAGTGACCCTGCGGGGAAAGGACCGGAGTGTCCAAATCCCCAACAACATACCATGACATACGCTTCCCATATTGTCATCGAAATCATACGATACAGAACAGGAGTTAATGCGAGTACACTGACCACATATAGAATGATAATAAAGTCAGAGGAAGACTTCCTCTTAAAACAATTGATCAATATCCTTTCAATGTGAAAAGAAAACAAGTCCTGGTACTCACACTAACCCCTGGCAATCAAAATACATAATAATAATATGATCCATTAATATAGAAAAAATAATTGAAATCAAAATATTTTGAAAAAATATTTTTTCAGAACACCCAAGTTTCTGAAAAGTAACGTTGAGCCCCAATGGATCCCAAGCCTAAGTGTGGACAAAAATTTTAAAAATATTTTGAACAATTTATTCAACACTTACGAACAATAATAATGTATCTAGTTATGATTAAAATAACATAAAGATATTATTTTTTAGAAATCCCCCCCTCACACAGAGGGCGGTTGTAAATGTAAACAATGAGTGTAAAAACACTAAAATAAGACTCCAGGCACCCAGGCCCGAAATCAGTTACCAAAAATACACTATCTGATGCAAAACAGAGACTTCCAGGGAAGAAACTGCAGAACATCAGATGGTAGATGCAGAACACAACGCCTAACCACCCGTAGGTGAAGACGTAAACATGGGGAAAGAACAGAATTCATTCTGTTATACAGCTAAAACTCCCAAGAAATTTTAGTAATAATAATTACAGAAACTATGCCAAAAGCATGGGAGAATAGCAAGGGGGAACTTAAAGGACAGGGAGAGAGGCAAACACTTAAAAAAAACAGTGTAACTAAATAATCAGAATGACAACAAAATGGCTGCTGCCTTGAAAATAGGTAACTTAACATAATTTCATTAAAAAATTTTAAGTTACAGCCCTGATAATATTCTGTCACACATTCTTTTCCTCTCCTCCTTCTCTATCCTCCTTAGAATCACCATTTCACTAATATTTATGTGTCTGGCATCATATAAACTGAGATTTAAAAGCACAAAGATCAGTCAGATGTTAACTGATGAAGGGCCAAACTTAGAATGATTAATGGCGCCAATTTCGGAACGTCCTTGACACTGCGCATGCGCAGTAGGGGCGAAGTGTGGAGGGCCTTTCAGGACATGTTTTCTTTAGTTTTAGATGCAAATTTTGGGGATTGGGGGGCAAAATTTGTGTTTGGCCCTATATTTTAAGAGTTAGCACCAGCTATGTCTGGGTCATTGGTACAGTATAAAAATATCACCATGTTCTTGTTCCTCTGTAAATACAAACTAATAAACTAGAGCGACCTAGGTTGAGAGGACCGGTGGCAGCCTCTCCTTACGAGAGGACAGGCAGTGGTCCCTTGCTAACAACGTACCGTGACACCCATCAGCAATGTTTGTCATCCCATGCGACACATATGAGCAAGAATTATTAGAAGTACATCGACTACAAGCAAGGCAACCTACAAGAAAATAAGAGGAACGACTTCCTCGCCTTGCTTAAAGAGCAATATGTTTACATAATGAAGCAGGCTAAGTCGATTGTACTCCCACCAATTCCACATTAAATACAAATAAAAAGATACATAACAAAAACATTCAAAATATAAATCGAAAAATAGTTTGCACCAAAAAAATTTTCGAAAAATTTTGATAAGAGCCCAAGTGCCCAAATGTATCCCAAAAGAGCCCAAGTGTTGACAAAATTAATTTTTCCCTCCCAAAAATTAACCGCCACATTACGGGACTGTATAATGTATCTTACAACAGACCTACCATATCAGAATCAGGAACCTACACATAAATAACAAACGTTGCTAATGTAAACAACGTCCAACTGAAACCCGGAAACAAGACCCCAGGCAACACGGCCCGAAGTCAGTAACAGATTTTTGAACTATCCGATGTAAGGCAAGATCTTCATCAGAAGAAAAAAACGATACACTGGAAATATGATGCATGACTAAAAATGCCTAAACAACCTAAGGGTGAGGACGTAACCCTGGGGAAATACAGAAAAACTTTCTGTACAACACGTTAAACTCCCAAGAAATTTTATACAAAAAAATTTTTAAAAACAAGCTAAAAAGCTTGGGAGTTTAAAAGGGGGGATCAAGGGAGGTTTGGGAAGGAATACTTAACCAACAGTGGAAAAATCATTATCAACAATGATGACGTCAGGCTCATGTTCCAAATTTAGGGAACATGAACTAATTTTTATAAATATTATAAAATAACAGCCCTGAACGTTTTCAAACCACCGTTTCTTCCTTCCTTCAACCAATTGTGTCCTTGGATCCACCAATTTAACCATTGATCTGTGTCTGGCATCATTATTAATTGAGATTTAAAAAGCACAAAAGTCAGTTTGTTGTTATCTGACAAGGGCCAAACAAAGAATGGTGTTGGCGCCAATTCCGGTCACTTCCTGATGTCTGCGCATGCGCAGAGGGTAAATGTATGGAGGACCAGTTAGGACTTCTAATTTTCGGTTTTGCATGCAAATTTTGGGGATTGGGGGCAAAATTTGTGTTTGGCCCTAGATATTTTAGAGTTAGCACCAGCTATGTCTGGGCCATTGGTATACTGTGTAAAAGTTAAAAAATTTAAAGTAATTTATATATTTTTTATAGTTACCAATGACCCAGACTTAGCTGGTGCTAACTCATTAAATTCTAGGGCCAAACACTCAAGGAGGTCTCAAAATTGGCGGCAAATGTCATTCTTACAACCAGTGCCTAGTAAGCGTTATGTAATCAGCGGGGAGGTATGAGTTCCCAACTCATGGGAGGGCCATCCCAGTCTGGGTCATTGGTAACTATAAACAAGAGGCCCCACGTGGCCTTAAATCGCTCACCTGACAAAGTGGTTCAAAGAAGTATTTTGGATCACATTCAGCTCGTTATGGTTCATCAACACCACAGAGGAATGACATCATGAAATTAAATTCAGGTGTCCATGTCAGATAATCATTATAATAGCATAGGTCTTGCCAACTAGATCCAATTCTCCCAGCTATAGATAAGCATTTCCAAATTTCCAAACGTTGTTACGCCACTGCAGTTTGAAAGCCATAACTGATGAAACAAGGGACTCGATTTGAACAAACTTGAATCTGACCCCTGACACCCCTCCCCCCCCCCCCCCCCCCCCCCCCCCCCCCAGAGATGTTGTATACCAAACCTGAATCATTCTGACTGGTGAATCTGAAGGAGAAGATTTTTAAAGATCAGTCCTCATATTGCACTAAGTTAAAATTCGGGCTCCCATAGGAAGCCCAAATATGAACCCAGGAATTCAATTTGAACAAACTTGAATTTGGTGCCCCTAGATAAGTTGTATACCAAATATGGAAGAATTCTGACTGGTGGATCTGAAGAATAAGATTTTTATGGAATAGACCTGATATTGCACTAAGTTGAAATTCAGGCTCCCACAGGGAGCTCAATTATGAACCCAGGGACTCGATTTGAACAAACTTGAATCTGACCTCCCTAGAGATGTTGTAAACCAAATATGAAATGATTCTGACTGGCGGATCTGAAGAAGAAGATTTTTAAAGAAAATTCCACATATTGCACTAAGTTAAAATTTGGGCTCCCATAGGGAGGCCAAATATTAACCCAGGGATTCGATTTGAACAAACTTGAATCTGTCCTCCCTAGAGATGTTGTATGCCGAATATAAAATGATTCTGACTGGGGGATCTGAAGAGGAAGATCTTTAAAGAATAATCCTCATACTGCACCAAGTTAAAATTTGGGCTTCCATAGGGAGCCTAAATATGAACCCAGGGACTCGATTTCTACAAACTTGAATCTGAGCTCCCTAAAGATGTTATATACTGAAAATGAAATGATTCTGGTTGGGGAATCTGAAGAAGAAGATTTGTAAAGAATAATCCTCATATTGCACTAAGTTAAAATTCAGGCTCCCACAGGGAGCCCAAATATAAACCCAGAAACTCGATTTGAACAAACAGGAATCTGGTACACCTAGATACGTTGTATACCACATATGGAAGAATTCTGACTGGTGGATCTGAAGAAGAAGATTTTTAAAGAATAGACCTAATATTGCACTAAGTTGAAATTCGGGCTCCCACAGGGAGCTCAAATATGAACCCAGGGACTCGAATTGAACAAACTTAAATCTGACCTCTCTAGAGATGTTGTATACCATATATGAAAGGACTCTGCCTAGTGGGTCTGAAGAAGAAGATTTTTGAAGAATAATCCTCATATTGCACTAAGTTAAAATTTGGGCTCCCATAGGGAGCCCAAATATGAACCCAGGGACTCGATTTGAACAAACTTGAATCTGACCCCCCTAGAGATGTTGTATACCAAATATGAAAGAATTCTGCCTGGTTGATCCGAAGAAGAAGATTTTTAAAGAATAATCCCCATATTGCACTAAGTTAAAATTCGGGCTCCCATAGGGAGCCCAAATATGAACCCAGGGACACAATTTGAACAAACTTGAATCTGAACCCCCTAGAGATGTTGTATACCAAATATGAAAGGATTTTGCCTGGTGGATCTGAAGAAGAAGATCTTTAAAGAATAATCCTCATATTGCACCGAGTTAAAATTCAGGCTCCCACAGGAAGCCCAAATATGAACCCAGGGACTCGATTTGAACAAATGTGAATCTGACCCCCATAGAGATGTTGTATACCAAATATGAAAGAATTCTGCCTGGTTGATCTGAAGAAGAAGATTTTTAAAGAATAATCCTCATATTGCACTAAGTTAAAATTCGGGCTCCCATAAGGAGCCCAAATATGAACCCAGAGACTCGATTTGAACAAACTTGAATCTGACCCCCTACAGATGTTGTATACCAAATATGAAAGAATTCTGCCTGGTGGATCTGAAGAAGAAGATTTTTAAAGAATAATCCTCATATTGCACTATGTTAAAATTTGGGCTCTCATATGGAGCCCAAATATGAACCCAGGGGCTCAATTTGAACAAACTTGAATCTGACTCCCCTATTGATGTTGTATACCAAGTATGAAAGGATTCTGACTGGTGAATCCGAAAAAGAAGATTCTTTAATGTTTTTCCCATTGCCTACAGTGTTAAATAGTGCTGACTCAGCACTTTTTCAAAGTCTCGAAACCTTACCCTATGATAAAAGCGATAGCAATTTTTTTTTTACCAATCTTTTCTGTTGGTCCTAAGGAAGCTTTACACCAAATAAAAATTCTCAGTGCCGTGCAGTTTTGGAGATATGGGCGTTTTAAATTTTTTCTATTTTTAGCTCCTGCGGTTCCCACGGGGCTGCGGGAAATTTTTTTTTGTGCATAAATCAAGTACTTATGACCCAATAGGCCCTCATATAAAATTTGGTTCAAATCGGCCTCTCAGTTCAAAAAATAGAAATTTGGGGCGGGGCCAAAATATTTGCCCCTTCCATAACGACGCCAAATATTATCCCTCTAACTTCTCTTGAACAAACCTGAGTGTACACCTCAAAAGGAAGCTGCATACCATATATAAAGTCTCTGCTACTGCTGGTTCATGAGAAGATTTTCAAAGATTTTGGTGCCCCTTGGGGCGTGGCACCACCCAGGGGGAGGGGCAACTTCATTTGAACAAATCTGAATTGGCATTAGGTAATAAATATTTAGCCAACATTTGAATAAAATTGGGCTAGTGATTTAGGAGGAGAAGTCGATAATGTAAAGTTAACGCCAGACGGACGACGGATGACGGACGGATCATGATCAGTAAAGCTCCCGCTGAGCTTCGCTCAGGTGAGCTAAAAATATATAAATTACTATAAATTTTTTAACATTTTTATACTGTACCAATGACCCAGACTTAGCTGAATAGAAAAAAGGCTGGAGGGCTTAGGGCATGAAGGAAAATCCAATAGACTCAATTACATGTAAACAGAATTATCATCCCCTCAAGGAGAAAAGGAGAAACAGGCTTTACATGTATCATTCTTATTTGTATCAAAAAAGAAAGACACAATACCATTCTGTAATTGAGCACAATAACATCAATGATCTCTATTAACATCCAGTATAACCCGTTATACTAATTTTTTAAAGGAAAGCCAATAAATAAAGAAAGTCCAGAGAATGAGACTCTTTATACTCATTAAAAGTGTCCGAGGATTGTATATTAACGCACATATGACACGTGACATATACAAATGCTGCACACCGAGCTACACTTTAAAAATATTACATGAATGAGTTAAACATTAGCTTTACACTTTAAAACCATCCCGGCACCAACTCGGAATTACTGACTCCAGAGGAGATATTCTCTTGCTTTTTCACTATAAAGCAGGTGACCTAAGGTAACACCATCCCCCCCCCCCCCCCCCCCTTCCCCTTGCCATGGTCAAATACCCCAGACTGAAGAGGGCAGCAGGACAGAGTCAATGCCGGAACAGAAAGCCTGCATAACTATAGTTGCAACTGTTTAGTGGACGACATTCTGAGCAACAGATAACAGACCTAAACAATACAGGTCTCCAGAAATGGACTCAATATTTCTAAGATGAAAATTTGTGAATGTGGAAGGCTGAGACCAATATGCAGCCTTCATCAAATCTGTAATAGCAACATTATTAGCATAAGCCCAAGATGTAGATAGAGCTCTTACTTCATGCACCGAAATCTTAAGCATAGACTGCTGAGTTGAAGATAATTTTTCATAAGCAGTACGGATAGTTAATTGAATCCACCTAGCAATAGATGGACTGTAATGTCCGTTCTATTTGGCAGCAGAGACAGAAAGAAACGTTTACGTCCCTTTCTGATAAACTCAGATCTACGTTTGTAAATACGTATAGCTCTAACAGGACAGAGTAAAGGCCTATGCCCATCTGAAGACAGAAGAGACTTAATAACAATAGGTTCCGGATATTTATTAGCAGCCTGATTCTTAGCCAAATATCCAACATTAGTAGTCAAGGTAATAGTATTACCTACACTACGATAGTGAGAATCATCAACAGATAATGCATGAAGCTCACTAACTCTTCTAGCAGAAGAGAAAGCAAGAGAAAAGCTGTTTTATAAGATAAGAATTTGAAGTCCAGTGTATCAAGAGGCTCAAATGGCACTTCTTTTAGCTAAAGAAGAACCCAAGCTAAATTCCACTTAGGAATTAATCTAAGGGTTCTAGGTCTATTTATCGAAAAGTTTTTCACTAACTTAGATAAAGAGACATTAGATCCAATCTGTAAACTATCATGATGTGCATAGGTATCAGATAGCATAGACCTATAACCCTTAATAGTTACTGGCTGCAGTTTGAGATCGTCAAACAAGTAGACCAAAAAATTAGCAATGTCTGGGATGGAGGGATCATAAATATCAACAGAATGATCCCTACACCACCGTGGGAAAACCTTCCACTTAGCAGCATAATTTAGCGAAGAGGAGGTCCTCCTACAGTTAGAAATTGCGCCCACTGCTCGTCCTGTAAAATACTTGCCGTGCAAGAAGGATCGCACAACGGAAATACGTGAAGGTTGAGACCTTGCGGGTTGTGATGCAGTGTGCGCGATTTCCAATGAGAAAGAACATCCTCCCGTGGAGGAAGCTTTCGCGGCATGTCCCACAACAGACACCTGAGTAGATTTATCCATGGTCTCTGGGGTGACAGAGATGCTAACAACAGAATTTTGCAGTGAGACTGCTTTATCTTGAGCAATATCTGCTGAATCAATGGCGCTGGAGAATACGCGTATCCTATCATTCCGTCCCAAGAGATCGAGAGAGTGTCTACTGCAAATGCTTGAGGATCTGGACACGGCGACACATACGTCTGCAACTGATTGTTGAGATGCGTCGCAAATAAGTCTATCATCGGACGCTCCCATTGGTAGCAAATCTGATTGAATACTTGTTTGTTGAGAGACCATTCTGACGGCAACATGCGACCCCTCCGAGAAAGGGAGTCTGCCAAAACGTTCAGACGACCCAGAATATGACGGACCGATAGGAGAACTTGATGCTCTAGGACAAACAGAAGGATTCTTTCAGTTAAGTTGAATAATGGAATGGAATGAGTGCCTCCCTGGTTCCGAATATACGCTACTACCGTCGAATTGTGGGACAGAATTTGCACATGTGAATTCTGAATAATGTTCATCCAATGACGTAGCGCAAGCCAAATTGACATCATCTCTTTGATGTTTATGTGCTTGTTTAGGAACTGCGGATCCCAAAGACCCTGGCACTTCGAATCTGTTGGGCTCAATGTTGCGCCCCAACCTGTTTGACTGGCATCCGTCATAATCATAAAACTCGGATCCGGCGATTGCAGTGGAACTCCCTGAGTTAACCACTGAATATCTGCCCAAGTCTGAATCTCTTGTTTCACTTGATTTGACAAGACGATGATCGTATCGAGCGAATGAATCTTCACACTCCAATTCTGAGTCAGAAAGATTTGGAGTGGCCGAGTACACAGCCGCCCCATCGGAATAACATCTCCGCTCCGGACAAACCTATCAGTCGCATGAATTCTCTCGCTGTAACTATGTTGGAGTGAAGACAAAAGCAAGCGTAACAACTGATTAATTTCGCTCTGGTTAATGGCAGACGTACGAGATTGTTGTGCATCTCGAAACTCATTCCAGGTGGGTGAATGACTTGGACGGCACCAGATCCGACTTCTTCTCGTTTACTATAAAACCGAGACATCGGAGCAGTTGAAGCAGATTCTGAACATCATTCTGAAGGGTTAACTGGTTGCCATACCTCTGAAGAATGTCGTCCAGGTAGGCCGACGTTACCGCAGACGAATGAGCTCGGAAATGAGTCATTACCAGGTTCATTATTCGAGGGAAAGCCCAGGGCGCTAGATTCAGACTGAAGCACATTGCTCGGAACTGATAAATGACTCCTAGGACAGCGAAGCGAAGATACTTTCTGAACGCCGGATGTACCATAACGTGAAAGTACGCATCCTTGAGATCTATGCTCGCATCATAGTCGTTCACTCGAATGCTCGCACTGACCGATCGAATGGTCTCCGTATAAAATTTTGGAGCCACGATCAGCTTGTTTATCCAGCTCAGATCTATGACTGGACGAAACGAGCCGTCTGGTTTCGGAACCAGAAACGGATGGCTGTAGAAACCTGTAGATTCCTGGTTTTCTACGACCTCTATCGTGTTCTTCTCCACATCAGATTGGACTTCTGATAGAAGCAAACCTCTCTTCTGAGGATTTAACGGAAGCTGAGTCCATCTTGGACTTCAAGTTAACGGGGGTTTTCTTTTGAAGGACAGTTTTAGCCCTTCTGAAATCACCCCTCGAACCCAAGGGTTTCCGTAATCGACAACAAATTGGTTAAGAAACTCGATAGCCTTCCGCCCACTGGAACATGATAGAGGTTTGCCCCATCACCTCCTGGATCTGCGAGGCTTGCGGGAGGAGAAATCACGTCCTCCACGACCCTCACCTCGCCCCGTCGACCTAGGGGCATCTGACTGTGAGTCTTGGCCAGTATTACGACCCCTACCTGAGTCGCTACCTTGACGGTCTCTGGAGTAAGACCTAGAGGACTTATAAGAACCTTTATAGGAACTTCCCTTGGACGTACTCGCCCCAGAAGTGCCTGCCTTACTCTTCTCTGCTGAATCCGACTTTTTAGAAGCGGACTTGAACAGCAGAGAGTCTGAAGCTTTCTTAGTAATCTGATCATAGATTATGGAAAACTTGCCATCGAAGAGAAGATCTCCGGAGACCGGAGCGACTCGAAGAGAGTTTTTCACCTTAAGATCCACCCGAGTGGATGCTGCCAGGGCAGCATCACGTCTAACTAACTCCAGATTTGACACTGAAAGGGCGGAGTTATACGTAGAGTATGCTATGGCCCTCGAAAGAACTCTTAAGGAAGTATGTACATCCTGGAATTCTTTTCCTTCGAGACGTAATGATAATGCTCTGGTAAGGTGATCTGTGTACAATAATGCGTCTAAGCTGATTCTGTTAGACGAGATTGTCGTTTCCAACATAGTGGCTGGAATAGACATAGACGACGGCAAAGACAATTCTTGGTCTTCAGCCTGATCGTCCAGACGCAGAGTAACTCTAGGAATGCCTTGTCCTGCCGTTTCAAATTTATTCCTTGAATTGATGAAAGGCAGCTGTAGAGCATTGGCCGCTAAGAATCCGGATTTGCCCGTCTTGGAGGCAAATTTGAATATAGCGTCATTCAAAAGTTCAAATGTCTGTTGACATATCTGGACTGGGTCGGAAACTCAGGCGCCATGTCCTAAATCCGACCGAAGAAATCTGTGTCCAGTGACGCTATCAGTCTCTTATCTGGCAACGCAGCATTCTGGTCTGGAGAACAACATCAGTAAGGTACTGCCGGATGAAATCAACAGCTATCTTATGTTGCTCCGAAAGGGAAAATTCCAGCTCCGCTGAATCCCTTTCACCATCCGGCTGGACCACTTGATAATCTCGGTCATCTCTTCCTGACTCTGCAGCAGAACGAACCGACCCAGCTTCCTCAGACAATTCCTGATCCGAAAAAGTTTCTGACGGCTGCTGGGATGCTGCGATGAGATGAGCTATCTGCGATAGCAAGTCCATTACGGAAGCCTATGGAGCCGCGGTCTTATGTGATTTAGCCGCTGGAAGCTCCTGGGATGTTGAATCCTGCATACTTCTTTTATGCGAACGTCCCGACTATAAAGGCCTTATATCCCTGGCTACCGGATGGCATCACCTGGTCAACGTGGAATCCCTGGTAGGCGAAGCTGGCTGGATATCAGCGGTCACGTAGCCAAGGTGTGGTGGTGGGTGCTGCCGCGAGGATGAGGAAGCAGATAGACTAGTCTCTCCGGACTGTCTATGCAACGGAGCGTCCCGAGCAGGTGGAGTGGACGTATGCTCCAACTAATGAACGTTACGTACAACAACATCTGGTCCCAGATGTTGCTGTAAGAGAGAGGGGCCTCTCTTGCTCGCGGTCCGGGTAGACCTGGACGAGCTAGCTACCGGACTGACAGGCTTCCTCCGTACTATCCTCGGATCCGTCGTCGCTGGGTGTGCACGCTCAATGTTTAAAGTGCTTGCATCACCCGAACTCCTTCCCTGGACCACAACGGACGAACCCGGCTGCCAAGCCATTCCATGAATGGTTGCTTCACTGGGCAAGCTAGCGGACGACAATGCCGTCGATCCTACTTGGGACCTCTTAGGCAATTGTCGTATTTCCATGAGCACTTTAGCCGCTAGCTCTTCTTAGACTGCGACGACGGAGGCACACTTCTTGAAGACATCACGGAAACATCACCCTGTTCTTGTTCCTCTGAAAAAGAGACTGAAAAACTAGTGACCCTGCGGAGAGATGACCGGCATGGACCTCTCACCGCTAACAATATACCGTGACACACGTCTCCAACGTTTGTCATCCCAATTGACACACACTGAGCAAGAATTAGTGCAAGTACATTGACTACAAGAATTAGTGCAAGTACATTGACTACAAGAAACACAATGAACATGAGAATCAGAGGAAGACTTCCTCGCATTACAATTTGAACAATATTCTTTCATCATGAAAAAATATAAACAGTCATAGTACTCACACTAACCCTTGAAAACAAAGATACATAATATAATATAATCCATTAAAACATTTTGAAAAAATAATTCAAAAGAAAAAAAATTTTCGAAAAAATTTCAGGAGAGCCCAAGTTCCCAATGGGAACAATGAGCCCAAATGGATCCCAACAAAGCCTAAGTGTGGACAAAAATTTTAAAACATATTTAAAAATTAAGGTAACACTTACAGACAATATTAATGTATCTGGCTATGAGCAGAACTAAACAGAAGACAAGTAATCACTATCAGAAGTAACCGTTGTCAACGTAAACAAAAGTGTACAAAAACCGGAAACATGACTCAAGGCACTGTAAACATGGCCCAAAATCAGTTACCAATTTAAACACTATCCGATGTAAAACAGAGACTTCCAGAGAAGAAACTGCAGTACATCGGATGGTAGATGCAGACCAAAACGCCTAACCACCCAAAAGCATGGGAGAATAGCAAGGGGGAATAAAGGAAAGGGAGAGAGGAAACACTGAACAAACAATGGTAAATTCATAGCAAGAATGACAACATCAGGCCCATGCCCCAAAATTAGGGAACATGAAATAATTTCGTAAAAAAATTATAAGTTACAGCCCTGAACACATCCTGCCACTGTTTCTTGCTCTCATCTTTTTTTCTCCTTAGATCTACCATTTCTTTCATAATTATGTGTCTGGCATCATTTAAACTGAGATTTACAAGCACAAATATCAGTGAGATGTTACTGATTTTAGGACCAAACAAAGAATGACATTTGGTGCCAATTTCGAGACCTCCTTGACACTGTGCATGCACAGTGGATAAAAAGTATGGAGGACAACATAGGACATTGAAATTTCGGATTTTGATGCAGATTTTGGGGATTGGGGGGCAAAATTTGTGTTTGGCCCTGGAATTTAAGGAGTTAGCACCAGCTAAGTCTGGGTCATTGGTACAGTATAAAAATATTAGGATTTTCATGCTGTCTCACCAGGCTGTGATTATAAATCACACATATTAGGGTGGATGAGTATGGCAGGTCTCCATACCACAAGTCGCACATATCAATGTAGGATGGTCGTCAGAAACGATCATTTTTCTGTACAGGCTATTGGTATAATTTCCCAGTGCAGAAGGGAAGGGAGATGGGGATTTCTTGGATTTATGGATAATGTACACATTTAGAGGTAAAATGAATGAATGAATGAGGACTCCCCTTAACAACTCTTTCCCTACCAGTGATGACAATAGTTACCAAGCTTTGAATTACGCATGGTCTCAAATAAGTAATGTGAAGGCCTGGAGGGAGAAGATTTCAAATTTTAGATTACTCATGTAACAGTCAATCTACTAATCTACTTCATAGGGCCATTAAATGTAATGGCAAACATTTTTATGTTTTTTTCTGACTTCTCCCTCATGTCCACTGACTTCTCCCTCCTAGCCCCAGACTTCTCCCTAAAATCTCTGGAAGGAGAAGTCACTTCTCCCTAAAATCAGCTGCCAGGCTGACCCCTGCCCTCTATTAACAAGGGTTGTTGCTATAATACAATGACCTCATTTTACTGGATAATGCCTAAAAGAATAACTTTGTTAACTACATACAACAGTCAAACACAAAACCCATTACTTTACCTTCAGTACCAACTTAACCTAATAATTGAGAAAATCCCTTTTAAGGGTAAAAAACAGTAACCTACAGAAAAATTATATTGACAACCCCCATACTCCCATACTGACTTCAGTACATCAAATGTAAGCCTATTTTATTATATCTTATTTGACAGAACTCAGTGAGCATTGTCAAACAAGGTACAACACTGCAATCTCAAAAGTGGTCTTACCCTCGAGCAGATCAGGACTGGATTGATATATAGTTACACCAGTAAATGGAGACATTAAGAATAAAATGTTGCAAAATCTAGACCGAATCAAGAAAAACAAATGAAAACACAATGTGCAATCCAAAGTTCTCCCAATTCTTTTTCATCAGATGAGATTCGACAGTGGTTTGGGGAGGAAAGTGGACAGAGAATTTTGATCGGATTGTGACCCTGTCACAATTTGCTGGAAATTCTCTGTCCATTTTTGTAATCACAGTGCAGAAACCCTGTTAACTGAATAGTAACTTTGCAAATGAAAATTATTCAATAAACTGGTTAGTTGAATTAACAGGGGTCTGCTCACTTTTTTGTCTTCTAATGATAAACTGAGGATTTATTGTATTATATCTTCTATGACAGAGTTCATGGAGCTCTGTCAAATGAGATATAATAGATTAAATGTCATGTATTGTATGCAGTGAAGCAAAATGCGACTATAAGCAAGATGAATTCAGTGATATCAAGGTACGTTCTCTACGTGTGACAAAATTTTTTATTTAATTAACAGGAGTTTACCCTATTACTCATATGCAGTTAACAGGTCAAATTTGTACTGAAGTATGGTAACTGGTTCTGTTTTTGCTGGTTATATTCAATTAACAGGGTATGCAATTAAGCAATATCTAATTAAGTGGGTTCCAATGTACTGTATAATAGATTATATACTCAGTTTATCACCAGAATATAGGAAATTTAATATTTTGCACTTCTCCTTTTTTGGCCATCAAAGTGTCAAAAAACTGCAACACTTTTTAAAAGGCCATCAAAAGTGTCATAAAACTCTCACTGTTGGGTAGTTGTTTGGACCTTGGTGTAGTTGAATACACAGAGAAACAAAAATTTGCAGTTATATTTGCAGTCTTGTGGTCACAAATTTAGTGTTTTGAGAGAACCATACTAATCAAGCAGGCAAAGTAAAAAAAAACCAAACAATTAATTTCCATAAAATATCGTGACAAAACTACAAATTACTCGAATAAATTAAATCTGAGTGTACAAAATAACAACTGACCTGTTGGATATGCTATATCTCCTGATGTTTCCAAGTCAATCTGTGCTTCAAGTGATAAGGTATCGAAGCGAGACAAAAAGAATTCCCAGGACAAAATTGAATATTGTGGGAGTACATTAGATAACAAATGTACATGACGTAGAATCATTGATCTGTCGCTGATAACATTATCAAATTGGAACTCTAAGCACCAGCACAAACTCTGAAATAACAAGTACAAAATCAAACTTTAATAGAATTCAAATTCTGCAGAAAGTGCTAATTACTACTATCTTTTCCCCACTCAACTGACACCCCATATGACATCAGGTGCTTCTCAAGTTCATTCATACATAAGAAAGAAAAATGTATGTGGATGGAGGGAATGGGTGAGGGGTATGCTTCTCCCACATTTGATGCAAGGGGATTGCTTTGGACTAACCAGCTACTCATTATGACTAAAATAATAAATGTATGATATCAATAACATATGATTTAGAGGTTCCATACAAATGTTTTTTAAGTCTAACATGTTTTTTTTTAATGTGAGGCCTCATGGAGCCTAAGGCACTCAAAGTTGTTTAAAGAAGGATCTAATTAGTATCTATGGTTGGTTAACAGTGCAGAGGAATGAAGTTTATTTAATTATTTATAACTCTGTTGTCCATGCCAGATGATTTTTATAAATATTGGGATGCTACCAGAAAAATAAGGTCCAGATTTCCAATAATGCAAAACTAGGAAGCCCAAATATGAACCTAGGGACTTGACTTGAACAAACGTGAAGGATGTTGTATCCCAAATATCAAAAGATTCTGACTGGTGGTTCTGGAGAAGATTTTAAGAATATTACCAATTTTGAAATATGTTAAAATTTGCCCCCCCCCCCACCCCCATAGGGAACACAAATATCAACCCAGGGACTTTATATGAACAAACTGAATCTGAACCCTCAAAGGATGCTGTATACCAAATATCGAAAGATTCTTATTGTATCTCAAGAAGCAGATTTTTCAAGATTATTCCTCATATTGCATTAAGTTGAAATTTGGGCTCCCTTAGAGAGCCCAAATATTAACCCAGGCACTCGATTTAAACAAACCTGAATTTGACTTCCCGATGTTGTATACCAAAAATATGAAAGCATTCTGACTGATGGATCTGAAGAAAAAGATTTTTAAAGAAATTTCCTCATCTTGCCCCTACTATTACAAAGGCAATATTACTCCATGAACTTTGAACAAACTTGATTCTACATCTCAAAAAGAAGCTACATACCAAATATCAAGTCATTGTACCCACTGGTTCATGAGAAGATGTTAAAAAAAATTTGGAGGATTTTCCCCCACCACTTTCCAATGGGGCTCGGCAAGTTGATTTTGATTTGGAAAACAAGAGGCCCCGAGGAGCCTTAATCGCTCACCTGACAAGTGGTTCAAAGAAGTATTTGGGGTCACATTCAGTTAGACATGGTTCATCAACACTACAAAGGAATGAATTGATGAAAAGCAAATTTTATGGAAAAACACTAAGAAATGGAATTGACCAACTTGAACCTAGCCTACTCCCCCCTCCCCCTCCCACAAAGAGAGCCCAAATATTAAGCCAGGGACCCAAACTGAATAAACTTGAATCTGATCCCTCTTGAGATGTTATATACCAAATATGAAAGAACTCTGACTGGTGGATCTGAAGAAGGATTTTTAAAGAAATGTCCTCACATTGCTCCAAATTAAAATTTGGGTCCCATAGAAACCTAAATGAAAGAGTCAATGACACTGTGGCTTAACTTGACTGTATGTAGTGTTTGATGAAAAGGATAATGTTCAATGCTTATGAAAGAATCATGAAATAAGACAAGAATTGTGATAATTGAGAAAAAGTTAATTTCTGTTCCATGACAAATTCCACACACATATATGGGACTTGATAATTATCTGTAACTAGCTAATCTAACACTTGACTCCTTGATGGTGGGAAGAAATAACCTGTCATCTGACACTTGGCCACTTGATGCAGACCAGGTGTGGAACACAGACTTGAGAATTACTGTTGATAGTAATATTGGTTCATCTATATTAAATAATAATAATAATAATAATACTTTATTGCACAACCATAAAAATAAGAAGTGGTATGGCACTACAAACTACACAAATAAAGCAAAGTAAACTGACACAATTCAATACTCATGAACAGTATGCCTCATGATGCCCAGACCTGTTACATAGGTAAAAATAATGTAGCTCTTTACTAGTTAAATATTCAGATATTATGTCAAAGTCTGTGTGTACATCATGCACACAAGTAGCTCCTTGCTAGTTAAATGAAGAGCTTTGTCAAAAGTCTGAACATCATGCACACAAGTAAATTTAAAGAAACATGCCGTTACTATCACTCGTCAACACTCGACTGATCTTCATTACAGATGGGTGACGTATCACTTGTCCCCGATTTGCTCTTTGAGAGGCATCCCAAACTGCCTGTACTGCTGTTTCAGTAGCTAAAATGTTATTTCAGGTTCGTATTACGCGTTGCATTGAAACAACGACCTGCGTACCGACGTTGGTTAAATCATTGATTTATTTCGCCTGAGAGTAGTTTCCTTAATGTACTGGCCAAGTGATAAGATTACTTCCCGGTCAATACTTTGAAAAAGTAAGAGAGTTGAACGATTACCAAAAGTAGGATATGTTTTTGAAACTGCTCGGAAGAGTCTATCACGCATCGTGGAGTATTTAGATTAAATGAATTCAGTGATGTTTGTTTATCTTTTCTTGAAATAATAAAAGCAATGCTATCAACATCTACTGAGTATGAAAGTTAAAAAATTTATAGTAATTTATATATTTTTTATACTTACCAATGACCCAGACTTAGCTGGTGCTAACTCTAAAATATTTAGGGCCAAACACAAATTTTACCCCCCCAATCCCCAAAATTTGCATCTAAAACCGAAAATTACATGTCCTATATGGTCCTCCATACTTTTACTCCACTGCGCATGCGCAGTGTCAAGGAGGTCTCAAAATTGGCGCAATTATCATTCTTACAACCAGTGCCTGGTGAGCATTATGTACTCAGCGGGTAGGTATGAGTTCCCAACTCATGGGAGGGCCATCCTCGTCTGGGTCATTGGTAAGTATAAAAATTTATAAATTACTATAAATTTGTTAACATTTTTATACTGTACCGATGACCCAGACTAAGCTGAATAGTAAAAAGGTTGGAGGGCCTAGGACATAAAGAAAATCCAAAAGACTCAACTACATATACAGAATTATCCCCTCGAGGAGAAATAGGCTTTACATGTATCTTTCTATTTGCATCAAAATGAGAAAGACACAACACCATTCTGTACTTGAGCACAATAACATCAATGATCTCTATTAACCTCCAGTATAACCCGTAATGCTAATTATTTTTAAAGAAAAGCCAATAAATAAAGGAAGTCCAGAGAAATGAGACTCTTTATACTCATTAAAAGTGTCCGAGGATTGTATATTAACGCCCGTATGACATGTGACATATACAAATGCTTCACACCATGCTACACATTAAAAATATTACATGGATGAGTAAACATTAGCTTTACACTTTAAAATCATCCCAGTACCGACTGGAATTACTGACTCCAGGGGAGGTATTCCTTTGCTTATCACTATAAAGCAGGTGACCTAAGGGAACACCCCCCCCCCCCCCTTCCCCTGGATCAAATACTCCAGAGTGAAGAGGGACAGAGTCACTGCCGGAATCGAAAGCCTACACAACTATAGTTGCAACTGTTTAGTGGACGACATTCTGAGCAGCAGATAATGGACCTAAACAATGCAGATCTCCAGAAATGGACTCAATATTTCTAAAGTACAGATTTGTGAAAGTGGAAGGCTGAAACCATTATGCAGCCCTCATTAGATCTGTGATAGCAACACTATTAGCGTAAGCCCATGATGTAGAAAGAACTCTTACTTCATGACCTGAAATCTTAAGCACAGACTGCTGAGTTGAAGTTCTTATCATAAGCAGTACTGATAGTTAATTGAATTCATCTAGCCATAGAATGGACCGAAATATAGTTAATTGAATTCATCTAGCCATAGAATGGACCGAAATGTGGAGGAAGCTTCCACAGCATGTCCCACAACAGACACCTGAGTAGATTAATCCACGGTCCACGGTCTTTGTGGAGATAGAGATGCTACCAACAGAATTTTGCATTGAGATTATTTAACTTGAGCAATATCTGCTGAATCAACGGCACTGGAGGATACGCATATCCTATTATTCCGTCTCACGAGATCGATAGAGCATCTACTGCAAACGCTCGAGGATCTGAACATACGTCTGCAACTGATTGTTGAGATGCGTCGCAAATAAGTCCATCATTGGCCGCTCTCATTGGTAGCAAATCTGACTGAATACTTGTTTGTTGAAAGTCCATTTTGACGGCAACAAGCGGCCCCTCCGTAAAAGGGAGTCTGCTAATACGTTCAGATGACCCGGAATATGACGGACCGATAGGCGAACTTGATGTTCTAGTACAAACAGAAGGATTCATTCCGTTAACTTGAATGACAGAATGGAATGAGTGCCACCCTGGTTCCGAATATACGCTAATACCATTGAATTGTTAGACAGAATTTGCACGTGAGCATTCTGAATAACATTCATCCAATGACGTAGCGCAAGCCAAATTGATACCATTTCTTGATGTTTATGTGCTTGATTAGGAACTGCGCATCCCAAAGATCCTGGCACTTCAAATCCGTTGGGCTCAATGTTGTGTCCCAACCTGTTTGACTGGCATCCGTCAAAACTGTAAAACTCAGATCCGGCAATTGCAGTGGAACTCCTTAACCACTGAATATCTGCCCAAGTCTGAATCTCTTGTTCACTTGATTTGACAAGAGGATGTCCATATCAAGCGAATGAATCTTCACCCTCCAATTCTAGGTCTGAAAAATTTGGAGAGGACGAGTGCGTAGCCGCTACATTGGAATAAAATCCATGGCAGCTCAGCACAAACCTATCAGTCTCATGAAATCTCTTGCTGTAACTTTGTCTGTGAAGACAATAGCGAGCATAACAACTGATTAAATTTCGCTCTGGTTGACGGCAAACGAACGAGACTGTTGTGCGTCTCAAAGTTCATCCCCCGGTGGGTGAATGACTTGGACAACACCAGATCCGACTTCTCCTCGTTTACTTATGAAACCGAGACGTCGGAGCAATAGAAGCAGATTCTGCACATTGTTCTGAAGCGTTAACTCATTGCCATACCTCTGAAGAATGTCGTCCAGGTAGGCCGACGTTACCGCAGACGAATGAGCTCGGAAATGAGTCATTACCGAGTTCATTATTCGAGTGAAAGCCCAGGGCGCTAGATTCAGACTGAAACACATTGCTCGGAGCTGATACACGACTCCTATGATGGCGAAGCGAAGATACTTTCTGAACGCCTGATGTACCATGACGTGAAAGTACACATCTTGAGATCTATTCATATAGCATAATCGTTCACCCGAATACTCGCTCTGACCGATCGGATGGTCTCCATATAGAATCTTGGAGCCATGATCAGCTTGTTTATCCAGCTCAGATTTATGAGTGGACGGAACGAGCCGTCTGGTTTCGGAACCAGAAAAGGATGGTTGTAGAAACCTGGAGATTCCTGAATTTCTACGATCTCTATCGTGATCTTCTCCAGAAGAGACTGGACTTCTGATGGAAGCGAGCCTCTTTCCTGCGGACCTGACGGAAGCTGAGTCCATCTTGGACTTTGAGTTAATGGAGGTTTTCGTTTGAAGGACAATTTAGTCCTTCCGAAATCACCCCTTGAATCCAAGGGACGTCCGTAATCTACTCCCAATTGATTGAGAAACTCGACAGTCTTCCGCTCACTGGTACACAACAGACATAAATACCATTACCTCCTGGTCCTGCGAGGCTTGCGGAAGGAGAAACCATTCTTCCACAGCCCGCACCTCGCCCCGTCGACCTAGGGGTGTCTGACCAGATGTCTCGGCCAGTATTACAGCCCCTACCTGAGTCGCTACCCTGACGGTCTCTAGAGTAAGACCTAGAGGACGCATAGGAACCTCTATGGAAACTTCCCTTGGATGTATTCGCCATAGAAGTGCCTGTTAGGGTTGGGGTATTCGTATTCGGTATTCAGTCGTATTCAATACATTTTTTCAAGTATTCAAATGTATCCACATGTCGTGTACGCTGCCCATATGAACACAGAAATTGAGACCCCACTAATTACACTATGAGGTGGGGTCTCAAAACCCCACCACGTGACTTCAATTTGTCTATAATTAACTTGTGTTTTTTGCAAGTGCGGTAATCAGGTTTATTCTTCCATCAAAAATAGTTTCAGTTCATTGTTGTTTAGTGATTGTTAGGTATTGCACTTAAGTATAAATTGAATGCATATGCTCCATACGTGTTTTTTGATAATAAAAAGCATTAATGTGGCAGACAAACGATCAAAATATGGAGTTTGAATCATGTTTTTAATCTCGCATGAATATGTCAAACTGTGTGATGGGATGTTCGGCTGACGTCGGTTTATCTTTTGATCTCTCAGTCACCGGCTCTCAATTAGATCAAATTTTTCACAGTCAGTGAAAAATTACTTTTACTTTTACTTGAAATATTAAAAAGATAGTTCAATATTTGAAAAAGTTATTAAAAGCTATTGCGATTCCGAATGTTGTTCATTAAAATCGATTCAGAACTCGAGGAATTACGAAAAAATAAATATTATACCATACTGAAATCATGGATGTGAGTTGAAAAAATTATAACTTGACCAGCACAGTATCTGGACATTTCCCCGACGGTCTTTTACCTAACTGTAGCTATTGACGGAGAAGAATCATGTTACTGGTGCTGAATTTTGAATAAACTGTGGGTTGGGGGGAAGGGAATCCGATTTACGATTTTATTTATCTATTTATTTGTTTATTGGTGTTTATTGGTGTTTATGGTCATATACTTATATACAATGGCTAACCATGGCCGTGACAGTTTTTCGGGTAGAGGAAGCCGGAGTACCCGGAGAGAACCACCGAGCAACGACGAGCAGCTACCAGCTCCACGACATCGTAACTCCGCACTGCAGCACAGGAAGGGTTAGATTGGTTGAAGACTTGTGTACCATCGACGTGCAGTATGCCTTAGTACACGGTGTCATCGTGCCCCATGTTGCCAATCGGGGTTAAGTGCCCTGCCCAAGGACACAACGCGGGAGTCCGAATTGATCGCTCAGACGGTCACCCATCCGATGATTAACCGGGCTCGACATTGCTTAACTCCGGTGATCTGACGAGAACCGGTTACCACAACTCCGATTTACGATTTTAAAAGTAAAGTTCAGAGTGGAATGTTAAAATGTACATGTTGAGAGTGGAATTAACATAAATAAACTACATTAACGAAAAAAGGAATGCTCGTGGTGGCCCTGGAACGTCTCAGCCCAAGACTCTTCGGAATCCGTATATTGAAGCGCCTGCATGCACTAGCAAGGGAAACTGGCCAAGATGGGGGGGGGGGGGGGTCAGATGGACAAGCAATCAGTGATACAGGCCTATTTGTGCGTGTGGGTTTATGGGAGTCTGGGGTCCAATTGCCTCGTTTTGGGGATGGGGAGGGGGGGGGGGGGGGCTATTTACTTCACCATTTAGGAGTGGTATGGATGACTGAATCTTACACTGCCAAGACACTGAAATTTTTTATGTGCGGGCTGCGCCAGAAAATCTCCGATAGAGGAACTAAAATCTCCTGTCTGAAAGACTTATTTAATTTTTGGGATTTCAAGACACGTGTGGGGACAAAACCAAAAGATTAAAATACGAATTTTCGGGGCATGTTTGAGCTAGGGTTATGATGTGTGGTGGTCTGGCTTGTCGATCGGCATGTCATTATTGAAAAATAAAAAAAATATTATTTTCTATTGATTTTATTTACATATGGTTATAATTATGATTGCTGAATTATTAAAAAGTAATTGAAAATGTTGATTTGTCTGTTATTTTTTCTCAAGCTTGTCATGTGCAGAGGTGTTAAAACAGATGTTGGTTTGAAGGACAGCTCTGTGCTTTGTCGCGCCACTCAAATGTTATTTCACACCTTGTGCAAGTGGTAGTTTAATTTACTATATTTAATTAATCACTTCAATCCCGACTACTTTAATGTAGTAGTAGAATATTTTATTTAAGTGGCACATTTCAATACACATACATAATATACATAGAGTATTTACAAAATATTTATATGAAATCCAGCCTATGTAGGCTTATGAGACACATTTTCATCAGAGGTAGGTCTTTTTTACAGTGGTTCATAAAAAAACCCCAAAAAACAAAAAAAACAAAAAACCCAAACCCGAAAAACCCAAACACATGCACGCACACCAACACACACACACCCTTGCAGACCCCCCCCCCCCCCCCCACACACACAGAGTAATATGCAGACATACGCCCACATGCACTTGCGTATACTTTCGTGTACTAATTTTCTTTCACTTTTTCTTACTTTCTCCCCCCCCCCCCATCACGTATATCTGTCTCTCTCTATCTCTTTCCCACTGAAGTGTACTCTCTCTTAGAATGACACATTCACTGATATTTTAATTCGGTATCTCCCTTATATTCACCGACGTATTTTTACATACACACAGGCTTAGCTATTTCAATTGATAATACAAATAACAACAATGTAGAGGAACGTTGAAAAATCTGCAAATGCAAAAAGTATAATATATATTTGTTTCGGTATGCAAATATCTCCCGTCCAACCCCCCCCCCCCCCCCTCCCCTTCACCACCTCCTGTGAAATAAACATTAGTTTCACTCACGAGTGAGATACTTTTTGGTATCCATTCAAAAACATTATAGTTTCTTTTTACTATATCCGGTTGATGAGAAAAAAAAACAAACTTATTTATGTTAATATCTATGTGCAGTGTATTATGTTTCTATAGTTTATCGCTTGTTAAAAGTTGAAACACCTGAATGAAATAAAATATATCAAAGCCAATGTTCTTGTTATTGTTGCTCTGTTGTCAATGAAGATAAGTAATTAATTGTACACGCCCACTCATAAATAGTTCCTCTATAAATAGACAGCACTAATCTAAATTTAGCATCAATAACTGGGGTATTAATTTACCAGTCTCATATGGGTACTGTACACGTAATGAATATTCATGCAATTTTAAAGTATTCGTATTCATATTCGAATACAGTCAAATTTGAGGTGTATTCATGAATACTTTTTGAATACTTTTCTTGTTTTTAATACACATGTATACAGTATTTGTAAAAAAAATATTGTGATTATCTCTATTAGAAAGTAGTAAAGAATTAAACTAATACTTTTGAAGTGCACATATCAGGTCCATCAAATAGTACATCAAACTTCATACTACACATGAAGGTAAGTTCAATTATTTATCTGCCTTTTGGTAGCAAACTCTTCATTGTTCAAAATTTGTTTCATTGTAAACTGAACATTGTAATTGTACAGATTATTCTTTGGACAAAGGATATCAGTCTGGCCAAAGGAGTGATTTTTAATCCCTAAACAACTCCATTATCCAATTAATACTAATCTAATATTTTTCTACAGTAATAGTAGAAATAAGGTGTAGACTGATAGATCTGTAAAATTATTGTGCTTGAATTACAACATTTTTCCAATAGTGCAGTAATTGCTTAATTGATTTTTGTGAATAGCACTGGCCAGTTTTTTTTTATTCCCACCACCAATGTATGTTTAAATATTAATAAAAGACATGAAGCAAAGAAGCCACAATTGATAGACATTACTGAGGGTCATAAAATGCAGTTTAGAAGAAAAAAAACTTTAAAAAATACCTAAAAAATTGTGTAAATTTCTCACAGTTCTCTATTTAATGATTACTGTGTATGCACTAAACAACAAAACATTGGATGAGTACTGTGCACATTTTGCCAATTGTTTTCTAAATAAATTGATATTTGAAATTTTTTTTTTATTTCTTTTGTTTGTCATTAATACCAACTTATGTCTGTTGATTGGGTTCTAAAGGATTAAGAGATCCACCCTCTGAAAAACTAAATCTTCACCTATAATCCCTTATACCCTTAATCCCAATAAGAATGACCAAATTATCATCCATTTACAAGAAAAAATTTTGAAAAGTATTTAAGTATTCATATTTGTATTCATGAATACATTGTAAAGTATTCGTATTCGTATTCAATACATTTGAAATTTGTGTATCCGTATTCGTATTCATAAAATTTCAAAGTATTCGTATTCGTATTCAATACATTTACAATGTATTCGCCCCTACCCTGGCGCCTGTCCTACTTTTCTCCGCTGAATCCGACTCTATGGAAGTGGATTTGAATAGCAGAGAGTCTGAAGCTTTCTTAGTTATCTGATCATAGATTGCGGAAAGCTTGCCGTTGAAGAGAAACTCTCCGGAGACCGGAGGGACTCTGAGAGAGTTTTTCGCCTTACTATCCACATGCGTGGATGTAGACAGGGCCACGTCACGTCGAACCAACTCCATATCGCCACCAAAAGGGCGGAGTTATACGTGAGGCCTTTGAAAAAACTCTTAAGGAGGTTGTACATCCTGAAATTCTTTTTCCTTTGAGACATAATGATAACGCTCTGGTAAGGTGATCTGCGTACGATGATGCGTCTAAGCTAACCCTGCTAGACGATATTGTCGTTTCCAACATCGTGGTTGGAATTGACATTGACGATGGTATAGACAATACTAGGTCTTTGGCCTGGTCGTCTAGACGCAGAGAAACTCTCAGAATGCTCTGTCCTGCCGTTTCGAAATTATTCCTTGAATTGATGAAAGGCAGATGTAGAGCATTTGCCGATAAGAAACCGGACTTGCCCGTTTAGGTAGCAAGTTATATATAGCATCATTCAATAGTTCAAATGTCCTTGAGACATTTCTGGGCTATGTCGGAAACTGAGGGACGATGTCCCTAAACCGATTAAGAATTCTGAGTCCAGTAGCGCTATCAGTCTCTTATCCGGCAACGCAGCATTTTTTGATCGGGAGGAACAACGTCAGATGATAATGCCGGATGTACTCTACGGCAATTATGTTGTTCCGAAAGGGAAAAATACAACTCCTCCGTATCCCTTTCGCCATCCTGTCGGACCACTTGTAATTCTTGGTCGTCTGTGCCTGAACCTGCAGCAGAACGTATCAACCCAGCTTCCTCGGATAATTCCTGATCAGACAGAGTTACTGTCGGTTGCTGGGATGCTGCGATAATTTGTGCTATCTGCGATAACACGTCCGTCACGGAGGCCTCTGGAGCTGCGGTCTTACAGGATTTAGCCGCTGGAAGATCCTTGGACGTTGACTCCTGCATACTTCTTATATGCTAACGTCCGGAGTATGAAGGCCTCGTATTCTAGGCTACTGGATGGCGTGACCTGGTCGCCGTAGAATCCCTGGTCGGCGATGTTGGTTGAATATCACTACTGGTCACATAGCCAAGGTGTGGTCACGTGTGCTGCCGTGAGGATGAGGAAGCCAAAAGAGCAGTCTCTCACGACTGTCTATATAACGGAGCGTCCCGAGCGGTGGACGTATGCTCCAACTGAGGAATGTTTTGTACCACAACATCTGGGCCCAGATGTTGTAGTACGAGAGAGGGACCTCTCTCGTTCGCAGCCTGGATGGACCTGGACAGCTAGGAACCGGACGAATAGGCTTCCTCCGTACCATCCTCGTATCCGTCGTCACTGGGTGTGCACATTGTATTTTATAATTCTCGCATCACCCAAATCTCCTTCCTGAACCGCAACGGACGAACCCGGCTGCTGAGCCATTCGATGAATGGTCACTACACCGGGCAAGCTAGCGGACGCCAACGCCGTAAAGCCTACTTGGGACCTCTTAGTTAATTGACGTATCTGCATGAGCACTTTTACCGCTAGCTCTTCATTTGACTGTGACGACGGAAGCACACTTACAAAGACATCACGGTAACATCACCTTGTTCATGTTAGTCAATGAGACCTGTGGAGCCGCGGCCCTACGTAATTATCCGCTGGAAGCTCCAGGGACGTTCATTCCTGCATTTATATAATATGCGAACGTCCCAACTGGAAAGGCCTTGTGTCCTTGGCTAGCAGATGGAGTGACCTGGTCGACGTGTATTCCTTGGTCGGCGAAGCAGGAGCACCAGGGATGTTCAATCCGGCATTTATATTATATGCGAACGTCCCCTGGAAATCTGTGCTCACATAGCCAAGGTGCAATCATGTGTGTTGACGTGAGGATGAGGAAGCCAATATAACAGCCGCATTGGACTGTCTATGCGACGGAGCGTCCCGAGCAGGAGGAGTGGACGTAAGCTCCGACTAACGAACAAACATACAACAACATCGCGGCGCAATTGTTGATGTAAGAGAGAGGGGGCCTCTCTCGTTCGCGGTCCGGGTGGACCTTGACGAGATAGCTACCAGATTGACAGGCTTCCTCCGTACTATCCTCGGATCCGTCGTTGCTGGGTGTGCACATTTGATGTTTTATAGTGCTCGCATCACCCAATCTGCTTCCCTGGACCGCAACGGACGAACCCGGATGCCGATCCATTCGACACCAGGTGGACTAGCGGGCGATCAATGCCTTCGATCCTACTAGGGAACTCCCGGCAATTGTCGTAATACCTTGAGCACTTCCCGCTAGCCCTACTATTGCAACGACGGAGACACACTTGTTGAAGACATCACGGAAACATCACTCTGAAGTCTGAAAAAGAGACTGATAAAGTAGAGTGACCCTGCGGAGAGAGGACCGGAATGGACCCCTCACCGCTAACAAAATACCGTGACACACGTCTCCAACGTTGTCATTCCAATCAACACACACAGAGCAAGAATTAGTGCGAATACATTGACTATAAGAAACACAATGAACCTGAGAATTAGAGGAACATATCCTCGCATTACAATTTGAACAATATTTTTTTATCAAGAAAAAATATAGAGTCATATTACTTGCACTAACCCTTGAAATAAAGATACATAATATAATATAATTCATTATAACATTTCGAAAGAAAATAATTTCCCCCAAAAAATTTTCAGAAGAGCCCAAGTTCCCAATGGGAACAATGAGCCCAAATGGATCCCCAAAAAGCCTAAGTGTGGACAAAAATTTTAAAACCATTTCAAAAAATTAATGTAACACTTACGGACAATATTAATGTATCTTGCTATGAACTGAACTAAGCAGAGGATAAGTAATCACTATCAGAAGTAACAGTTGTCTACACAAACAAAAAGTGTACACAACCTGGAAACATGACTCCAGATACTGATAAACATGGCCCGAAATCAGTTACCAATTTAAACACTATCTGATGCAAAACAGAGACTTCCAGAAAAGAAACTGCAGAACATTAGATGGTAGATGCAGACCAAACGCCTAAACACCCAAGGGTGAGGACGTAAACATGGGGAAAAAACAGAATATTATTCTGTTACCAAGCCAAAACTCCCAAGAGATTTTAGTAATGAACATTACAAAAAATATGCCAAAAGCATGGGAGAATAGCTAGGGGGGGATAAAGGAAAGGGAGAGAGTAAACACTGATCAAACAATGGAACATTCATAGCAAGAATGACCACAACAGGGTCATGCCTCGAAAATAGGTAACATGAAATAATTTCGTAAAAAAAATTATAAGTTACAGCCCTGAACATTTCCTTCCACTGTTTCTTCCTCTCCTCCTTCTATTTCCTCCTTATATCCACCATTTCTCTCATAATTATGTGTCTGGCATCATTTAAACTGAGATTTACAAGCACAAATATCAGTCAGTTGTAACTGAATTGAGGGCCAAACAAAGAATGATAATTGCGCCAAGTTTGAGACCTCCTTGACACTGCGTATGCGCAGTGGAGTAAAAGTATGGAGGACCATATAGGACATGTAAGTTTTGGTTTTAGATGCAAATTTTGGGGATTGAGGGGTATAATTTGTGTTTAGCACTAAATATTTTAGAGTTAGCACCAGCTAAGTCTGGGTCATTGGAACAGTATAAAAATATTATTTGTCAGACATAATCTGGTTTGGATTACCTCTCCTAGTGATGGCCAGTTGTTTTGAACAAATAGGAATCTGACTCTCTAGAGATGTTGTATACCAAATATGAAAGGATTCTGACTGATGGATCTGAAGAAGAAGATTTTTGAAGAAATTTTCTCATATTGCACTAAGTTAAAATTTGGGGCTCCCATAAGGAGCCCAAATATAAACCCTAGGACTCGATTTGAACAAACTGAATCTGACCCACCTAGAGATGCTGTATACCAAATATGAAAGGATTCTGACTGGTGGATCTGAAGAAGATTTTTAAAGAAATTTCCTCATATTTCACTAAGTTAAAATTCGCGCTCCTGGGAGCCCAAATATAAACCCAGGGACTCGATTTGAACAAACTTGAATCTGACCCACCTAGAGATGCTATATACCAAATATGAAATAGGTTCTGACTGGTGGATCAGAAAAAGATTTTTAAAGAAATTTCCTCATATTGCACTAAGTTAAAATTCAGGCTCCCATAGGGAGCCCAAATATAAACCCAGGGACTCAATTTGAACAAACCTGAATCTTACTTCCCTAGAGATGTTGTATACCAATTATGAAAGGATTCTGACTGGTGGAGCCAAAGAAGAAGATTTTGATAAGAAATTTCCTCATATTGCACTAAGTTAAAATTCAGGCTCCAATAGAGAGCCCAAATATTAACTCAGGGACCCGATTTGAATAAATTTGAATCTGACCCACCTAGAGATGCTACATACCAAATATGAAACGATTCTGACTGGTAGATCTGGAGAAGAAGATTTTTAAAGAAATTTCCTCATATTGCACTAAGTTAAAATTCAGGCTCCCCTTGGCAGCACAAATATAAACCAAGGGACTCGATTTGAACAAACATGAATCTGAGCCCCCTAGAGATGTCGTATACCAAATATGAAAGGATTCTGACTGGTGGATCTGAAGAAGAAGATTTTTATAAGAAAGTTCCTCATATTGCACTAAGTTAAAATTCAGGCTCCAATAGAGAGCCCAAATATTAACTCAGGGACCCGATTTGAACAAATTTGAATCTAACTCCTCTAGAGATGTTGTATACCAAATATGAAAAGATTCTGACTGGTGGATCTGCAGAAGAAGATTTTTAAAGAACATTCCTCATATTGCACAAAGTTAAACTTTGGGCTCCAATAGGGACCCCCAATATTAACCCAGGGACCCAATTTGAACAAATTTGAACCTGACCCCCCTAGAGATGTTGGTATATCAAATACCAAAAGATTTCAACTGGTGGATCTGAAGAAGAAGATTTTTAAAGAATATTCCACATATTGCACTAAGTTAAAACTCAGGCTCCAATAGAGAGCCCAAATATTAACCCAGGGACTTGATTTGAACAAACGTGAACCTGACCCCTCTAGATGTGTTGTATACCAAATATGAAAAGATTCTGACTGGTGGATCTGCAGAAGAAGACTTTTAAAGAACATTCCTCATACTGTACTAAGTTAAACTTTGGGCTCCAATTGGGAGCCCAAATATTAACCCAGGGACCCGATTTGAACAAATTTGAATTTGACTCCCCTAGAGATGTTGTATATCAAATATGAAAGGATTCTGACTGGTGGATCTGAAGAAGACATTCAAAGAAATTTCTTCATATTGCACTAAGTTAACATTCAGGCTCCAAAAGAGAGACCAAAAATTAACTCAGAGATCTGCCCCCCCCCCCCCCCCCCCCCCTCTCTGCCGAGAAGTTGTATACCAAATATGAAACGATTCTGACTAGTGGTTCTGAAGAAAATTTTTTTTAATTTTGGAAACAAATTTATGTGTACTATCAGAGTTATGCCCCTTTGTGGTGCCCCCTGTGGGCATGGCAACTTTATTTGAACAAACTTGAATTGACATATGATAGGGAACATGCACACCAGATTTGGTTTAATTTGGTCGAGAAGTTTGTGAGGAGATGTCGATAATGTAAAGTTTACGCCGGGCAGATGACGACAGACGGTGATGGATGGACAACAGACGGAAAATGATTAGTAAAGCTCCTCTTGAGTTTCACTCAGGTGAGCTAAAAACCAAAATGTGATGTCAGAGCAAGCAGTCACCTCAAATTTAACTAAAATTGGTTCAGCGGTTTAGGAGGGGAAGGTGCAAACACCATGTTCATGGACAATGGATGCCGGACAATGAGTAATCACTATAGCTCACCCTGACTTTCTGTCAGGTGAGCTAAAAAAATTGAGCCTACTCCATCAGAGAATCTGAATACCAAATAAAACCTGAAAGGAGTTTACTTGATCATACACAAAGGATATATTTGAGGCAAGTTTAGTTACATTTGGGCCAATAGCACTCTTTAAGAAGATTGAAGAAGTAAAGCCTAGAAACAACAAATGTTCAATTCTCAGTGATGGCATAAGTTTCCTGCGACTTTCTGTTATGTGAGATGACACAATTTTTTCACCAGATAATTAAATCTTTCAGTTGATGCTTGCAAAACATAACCTATGACCTCTTATTGGAACAAACTGATTCCAATGAGGTATCATATGTTATGTTTTGAATCAAACATTGAAAAAATAAAATTTTAATGGCAATTTTTGTTTATATAGCTATAGCAAAGTAAAGTAATAATATATTAGTGTAATACAAACCCTAATAGAGCCAGAAGATATCGTTTCCAGATACTGAATGCATCTTTGTGCAACAGCTGAATTTATATCCTCAAGAGACCCAATAACATGGCATAATGCATGTGCAAGTGTTGTTTGGATGACTTGGTTATGACGAATTGAGTTGCCATCTAGTAGACGAGCAAGAACAATAACTTTTTCAACTGAAATATACATAAAATAAACTTGGATGAGAAGTTAAAACTTAAACCCAACACAGACAATATCAAAATTTGTTATTTCAAATACTTTTTTTAAACTTTTTTTCTAAAAATTTTTTCAACAAAACCATATCAAGTGAGTCCCCTCATTGGATTGAGCTTGACAAGTTCCTTTTGATGAGGAGGTCACATATGATTTTGTTGAAATTTCTTTTCTTTTCAACAGCTCAATTTTTAAAAGTGACTGCTTTGTTTCATTGGGTAAAGGGTTAACAGATTCAATATAAAATACTACAACCTGTATTAATAAAGCTTGTTTGTCATATTCATGAGAATAAGAATTTGACTGAGCAAGATAACTCACCATTAAGCACAATGCTGTTCATATAAGATAAACAAGATAATGGTGTGCTCATTTCTTCTATGTTGATTAAATCTCTACACAGTGATGTCAAAACACCGAAGTTTCAAGTCGAACATTTTACCCATAATGCAAGTAGAAATTTAATCAATTCAATTTTGTTTGACAGAGCTAGTGACCTCTGTCAAACAAGACTGAATTAGGAAAATTCCTAGTTGCATTAAGGGCAAAATTTGCAGGTTGAAAATTTGGTATCTCATTTTTGTGTGTAGATAGTTGACCTGTGCATACCATCGGCTGCCAAACAACTCTCACAGGGCTGATTAACTGTCTTATAAAACTCTTTTGGCAGCAACTAATAGACTAAGACAAACCTGCACTACCTCATTATCTGCATGTCTAAAGGTCTGATGGGGATTTTTTTTAAATCTTGTCTACCAACATGTATATAGTAGTCAAGACTTGACTAGAAAGCCCTGCCAGGGAACATCTGTACACTGAATATAGCAGGACATTCTCTCTGAAGTGAATGATGTCCAAAGAAAATATCCCAGAAAAATACACAAACTGTCTATAAAAATACCCCCTCCTCCTCCATAAAAAACTGCAACAAAAGTGTCTGCATTAGGCACTAAAGATTGTAATTATATGTGCTATGTAACAACAGATACAAAGTTTTGTTTAAAGCAAACATTTCTTTTTTTTTCATGAAGATCTGTACTGTTAACGTTCATTGCAAATCCATATACACTATTCTGGTAACCTCTACCTCATGTTTACAAAACTCAACACATCTATAAAACTAACCTGCAGCAAATCTTATTTTCCAGTTTTCATGATTGAAATCTCCTTCAACCAATTTCCACATTATATCTGACCCTCCTTGTAAGGTTAGACAATGCAGTATGAGAGGTACTGCAACAAAAGCAAGCTGGGAATGTTCAGCCTGGAGTATATTCCATAAACTGTAAGAAACATAAAAAAAACTGTAAGAAACATAAACATGCATAAAGATAAAAGACACTTTTCTGGGAAACAATTAGTCTTCAAATTCTTTTGGAGTGGATAGTATCTCTACATGTATATTGTTGTAAGTTTATTCATTTTACAAGGCTTTGCAAACAAGTTCTACAACTTGAAATTAAATTAACCCTTTACCCACCCAAATATGAGGTGACAAAAACAGAGCTTATGACCCCCTCAGTGGTACAAGCTCAGAGTTCATTTCAGTGAGTCATAAGCTATGTTGGAAGCCAAAAAAGAAAAAAGAAAAAAGTAAAGAAATTTGAATAGCAATTTTTGAAAATAGTGGATCGGTTTTGGCCATTTCATTTTACAAAGAGTTAACACCACCAGCATGGGTTCAAGTTCTCAGGCCACCTGTCTGATTATGTTAGGAATTTAACTTTGTTATGGGTTATTTGTTTACCCACTTTTCATGGCATTTGCGTGCAGACTACATTGATGCAATGTGATGTTCCTTTTACTCACATAAACAAGACATTTTTTTCATGTTCCCGTTAGTGATACTCCAATCACTAAGTATTTAGTTCAACTTGCAAACATTAAAATATTAAAATTAGTGGAATTAAGCAGTATTATAATAAAACAAGAGGCCCCAAGGGGCCTTAATTGCTCACCTGTCAAAGTGGTTCAAAAAAGTATTTGGGATCACATTCAGTTAGACATGGTTTATCAACACTACAAAGGAATGAAGTCATGAGGGGCAAATTTTATGGGAAAACACTAAGGAATGGATCTGAACAAACCTGAACCTAACATGCCCCCCTACAGGCTCTAAAGAAGAAGATTTTTAAAAAAAGTCTGAACCAGACCCAAAGTTTCCAGGCTCTAAAAATTTTTTTTTTCATCTCAAAATTGAACAAAACACATAAAAAATCCACCTCAAAATTTCCAAATTTTGGTCTCAAATTTCAGAGTCCGAACCGGACCCAAAATTTTCAGGCTAAATTTTTTTTTTGTCATCTCAAAATTGAACAAAATGCACAAAAATTGTCCGAACCAGACCCAAAATTTTCAACCCATTTTGAACAAACTTAAATCTGCCCCCCCCCCCCTAGAGATGATGTACACCAAACGTTAAAGGATACTGACTGGTGGATCTGAAGAAGAATATTTTTAAAGATATTTCCTCAAATTGCACTATGTTAAAAATCGGGCTCCCATAGGGAGGGAGCCCAAGTATTAACCGAGGAACTCGTTTTGAACAAACTTGAATCTGGCTGCCCTAGAGATGATGTATACCAAATATGAGAGGATTCTGACTGGTGAATCTGAAGAAGAAGATTTTTAAAGAATATTCCACGTTTTGCATAAAGTTAAAATTTGGGCTCCCATAGGGAGCTCAAATATTAACCTCGCGACTCGTTTTGGACAAACTTGAATCTGGCTGCCCTAGAGATGATGTATACCAAATATAAGCGGATTCTGATTGGTGAATCCCCCCCCCCCCCCCCCCCCCCCCCCCCCCCCCCTATAGATGTTGTATACCAAACATGAAAGGATTCTGACTGGTGGATCTGAAGAAGATTTTTAAAGAAATTTCTTCAAGTTGCGCCAAGTTAAACATTATGCTCCCATAGAGAGCACAAATACTAACTCAGAGACCCAATTTGAACAAACTTGAATCTGACCCCTCTAGAGATGTTGTATACCAAATAAGAAAGTATACTGACTGGTGGATCTGAAGAAGATTTTTAAAGAAATTTCCTCAAATTGCACCAAGTTATTTACTTATTGGTGTTTAAGTTCACATATTTCTGCACAATGGCTAATCATGACCACAACAGTTTTATGGGTGGAGGAAGCTGGAGTACTCAGAGAGAACCACTGAACAATGGCAAGCAACTGTCAACTCCCCAATATACTAACTCCACACAAGCAGGGTTTTTTTGTTTGAAGACAGGTGCACCATTGACGTGCAGTACGCCTTAATACACAGCATCACCGTGCCCCCACAAGGGCAATGGGGGTGAAGTGTCTTGCCCAAGGACACAATGCGGTTGCCGTAGGTGGGATTCGAACAAAAGACCTCTTGGCTTGCAGCCTACACCTCTACCTATGGAGTCACCATGCCCCCAATTGTACCAAGTTAAACTTTGGGCTCCAATAGTGAGCCCAAATACTAACTCAGGGACCCGATTTGAACAAACTTCACTCCCCCCCCCCCCCCTCCCCCCAGAAATGTTGTATACCAAATATCAAAAGATTTCAACTGGTGGATTTGAAGAAGATCTTTAAAGAATATTCCACCTATGGCACTAAATTAAAATTCAGGCTCCAATAGAGAGCTCAAATCTTAACCAAAGGACTCAATTTGAAAAAAACTTGAATCTGAAAATCCCCCCCCCCCCCCCACCCCCTCCCAAGAGATGTTGTTTAACAAATATTAAAAGATTCTGACTGGTGGATCTGAAAAAGAAGATTTTTTTGTATTTTTAACAAAATTTATGGGTGCTATCAGAGTTATGCCCCTTTTTGTGCCCCCTGTGGGAGCAGCAAGTTTATTTGAACAAACGGCAAGTTTATTATTATTTAACTTGAATTGACATATGATAAAGAACAAAAATTTGCTTCAATTTGGTCCAATAGTTTGTGAGGAGAAGTCGATAATGTAAAGTTCACGGTGGACGACCCCAGATGTATGATAAAGAACATGCACACCAAATTTGCTTCAATTTGGTCCAATAGTTTGTGAGGAGAAGTCGATAATGTAAAGTTCACGGTGGATGACCCCAGACACCAAGTGATAAGTTTAGCTCCCTTCGGTGAGCTAAAAAACTACTGCTGTGATTAAGTCCCCATTCATCATTGTTGTATAAATAAACATCTCTAACAGTATTAGTAAAGTTATAAACTATTCTGTCAAATCAAGTCTGGACTGAGAAACATTTCTCCCAATGATTCAAACAAAATGAATGTTTATGGTATTTTTAGATTCAGTTGTCTGCAATATTCAGTTGGTCGGAAAAGTGAACCATAGGTTCATTTTCCAGCCAACTGAAATATTCCAGACAAGTGAATCTGAACATTGACAATGGGCTATTTAAATACTAGACTGGTTCCAGGCTATAACAGCATCGATTTCCTTACAAAATTTGACTGGTGGCTTAAGAGCTTGGCATGGGCTATGAGGGATTTCCTCAACACTGGCAACTTTGAAGCCTTGCTCTTCTCAAAATTTACATAGGGATGTTTGGCCAACACGAAATTGATTATTCAGATCTCAAATCTGATTTTTTTTCATTTTTTGAATAATCACATTTCTAAGCTTTGTTTTAGATAATTAGTGAACTATTTGAACTTGATTGAATTCAGGTATCGTAGTTTTCTCCAACTATCTATTTTGTGATAATCTCTGCATATGTCCTATATGTCAGGTGCACATGGTCTTCTCATAAATTGCTAATTTATTAATTGGGGTTAAAAATGGGGTTTTAACATAAGTGAAAGGAAAGAAAAACAACATACAGTTAAAACTAGAAGTCCTGTCATGAAATGAGCACAAATAGCACATCCATCTGCGCGTTAATCTACACGTTATGACCACAGTAAGGCTATCAAATTCTGTACATATGGCCTGAGCACAAGCAATGTTTCAGACAATGGACTTCTGGGTAACTAGGAGGTCCAATGGCAGAAACATTGCCTGTGTTTGCTATGAGTAACCAGGAGAACCTGCGGTGCTTTGGAAGCCATTCGATATGGCAATTGCGCACAATTCCTATGTGCAATTAAGCCTAGATAAGCGCACAGTTCATGACATGACTTCTAGTTTTAACTGTATAAAGTTGTACTAAAACAGCATGACAGGATATACAATATTATGCTACTATAAACAATAAGGATTTAATCAGAAAAAATGATGAAGGAAAATATTGTAAAGCCAGATACATGGTTTTGCAAACAAAGAATTCACCACCATTATATGGTTAAGCTAAATAGCATATTAGTAAGTAGTGGGATTTACAAGAAATTTGGACTGTGTATCCTATTTGCGAAGCTATTGTAAAACCCATTACCTGCATTTGCAGTCTTTTACTTATTAATATTCAAGTACATATGAAAATATGGGGGTTACATTTCTGTGAATATCATAAAAATGCTACAGAATACTTATATGCCATTTACACCAACAGAAAGAGCAATGTCTGCTCTATAAACACATAAGAAAAACACATTTTTGTCAAATTTGGTGGATACAGAGTTTTACTTCTAAACTATGGAAATGTGTCGCTCTCCAGACAGGGGACAGTCATATATTGTGTCATCATCAGAGAGAACAATAAGCAGAGACCTAGTGTTCAAAAACCTGGAGAACTTCCACAACCATGCAGAGGAAAGAAACCAGAAAACTGATCCACTCAGCCATACCTATGCATGTAAATGTGTGTGTACTAATGAGTCATAAAGGGTGTATGTATATGTGTGTGTACTAATGGGTGATGAAGGGTGCATGTAAATGTGCATGTACTAATGGATGATGAAGAGTATATGTATATGTGTGTGTACTAATGGGTGATGAAGGGTGTATGTATATGTGTGTGTCTGTGTGTTTGTATATTGTACATAAAAACATACTATGTAGAAAAAACATCTGCTATAGAGAAAAGGTAAGTTCTGATGGTAACAATTCCCTTTGGCAGAAGGCAGGAAATTAAAATCAACTCATGTGCAACTGTGCCAATGACATTGAATTTCTCAAATCAGAGCCTCGGTGAAAATAGCATTTTCAGACTTGTCCTAGATTATCAACATATTTGTTCAAAAATTTGAAAACAAATTTTTGTGCCACAAAATTAATTCAAGTGCTGTTTGATGTAAAGCAACACATTTTAAAGCAAATCCACTTCTTAATTGAAGCTGTGCTAATCAGATGCACTAAAAGTTATAAGTAACCTGCAAATCCAGGTGTGCAGAAAAAAAACCCTCACGGAAAAAACCCTCACGGAAAAAAAACCCTCAAGAAAAAAACCTTCAAGTAAAAACCCCTCACTTTTTTTGCATGGATAGGAAAAAAACCCTCAAATCAAAAAAAAAAAAAATTCCTGGTTTTTCTTCAACATACATTTGCTAACACAAGGAGAGATAATTAGAGTTGACACCAGAGTGTTGGGGCTTAACAGAACATATCTGAATGTTGGGGGAGAGAGGAGGAAAGGGGGGGGGGGTGGTGAGTGCATGGATAATAATGGTTTATCATGTTATTTTTTGTAAAGGGATATATATATATACAAGAGAAAGTTTGGGCAATCATTAAATAGTTAATATCTGAGTGTTGGGGGAGAGGAGGGGAATAGTGGGTTGAGTGCATGGGGAATAATGGTTTACCATGTTATTTTTTTGTAAGGGATTTCTTAAAGGTGCAGGATATAGTATCCGTTTTTGAAACTTCAAAATATTTCTATGACTTGATTTGATACCAAACTCAAGTTGCAGGGTAGATAACAAAATAAGTTCACATTTCTTTTGAGTTTGGTATCAAATGAAATCATGGCTGCTAAGAGCAGCCATGTCTTGATTTGATACCAAACTCAAGAAATTGTGAATAGACAGTTCTCACGAAATTCTGCAAACACTAGTGGAATGTTGCAGGGTAGATAACAAAATAAGTTGTTGGTTTACTTCACATTTGCTTGGCATTTTTTTTGAGTTTGATATCAAATTAAATCATGGCTACTAATGGCAGCCATGACTTGATTCGATACCAAACTCAAGAAATTGTGAATAGACAGTTCTCACGGAATTCTGCAAACACTAGAGGAATGTTGCAGGGTAGATAACGAAATAAGTTGTTGGTTTACTTCACATTTGCTTCACATTTTTTTTTGTGGAGTTTGGTATCAAATTAAGTCATGGCTGCTTACTTCACATTTGCTTCACATTTTTTCCCTTATTTCATGTCATAAGAAATTCTTGCAATTATTAGTAACAATTCCATTCTGCTACATACTTTTTCTGTCACCATCCTGACAACATCTTGTTCATTGTGCTATGTAGTTTTTTTGTTGACATTATGTTTATATCTCGTTGAGAATGTAATAGGATTTACAGTTCAAAAATAGTGAATAAAAAGTATTAATTTTATTTATTTTTTTTCTGATTTGAACAATCAACAAAAATTTTTTTTTCATTTCAGGGTTTTTTTTCCTACCCATGCAAAAAAGGTGAGGGTTTTTTTCTTGAGGGTTTTTTTCTTGAGGGTTTTTTTCCGTGAGGGTTTTTTTCCGTGAGGGGTTTTTTCCTACATTCGCAAATCCCTCATACAGTGGAGTTTCAACCCAGTGAAGAACACAAAAGGACAAACAACAGGTTTAACACACTGAAGAGAATGGAAAGTTCCCTTTCCTAAAGAATTATCAAACACTTTCTAGGACTTTGGCCCCAAATTATTTTCACCATCTCTGCTGTTTGTACAGTGGAACCCTGTTCATTGAGATGATTATTCAATTAACAGGAGTATTCAATTAATTGGGATTTGGTGACTTTCCTGCATTCTAGAGATAAATTGAGCATTTATTCCATTATATCTTGTTTGACAAGATATAATAGATTAAATGTCTGTATTGGATGAACAGAGTCCAAATAGTTCAATAAACAAGGGAAATTTGATTATTGTCCAGGGTTATTTCTTGACATATTTATAAAAGATTTTTTATTCAATCAACAACAGTTCATTCACTTTATCATATAAAGTTTCACAGAGCACATGGAGCTTTATCTAACAAGATACACCAGTACCCACTTAATTGTACATCTCTTAACTGAATAATCATGTTAACTGAATATAATGTCCAAACACAAAACCATTTACCATACCTCCAGTACAAACTGACTGCATATAGATTATACAGCAATCTCATGTTAATTGAATAAAAAATCTTGTAATGTGTCAAGAAATTACCATAACAATTTCTGAATTCGCCTTATTTATAAATTTATTTGGCCTATGCCATACAATGCTGTGGCTCAGTAAATAGAGGCGCAGACTGCAAACTGAGATGTCCACGGTTCGAATCCCACCTGCGGCAACCCGTGTTATGTCCTTGGGCAAGACACTTCACCCCCATTGACCATGTGGGGGCACAGTGGCATTGTGTACTAAGGCGTTCTGCACGTCGATGGTGCACTTATCTTCAACCAATGCTAACCCTGCTTGTGTGGAGTTTGTATGTTGGGGAACCTAACAGTTGCTCGCCATTGCTCGCCATTGCTCGGTGGTTCTCTCTCTGGGTACTCCGGCTTCCTCCCATACAACTGTCTGACATGAGATGAAGTCATGAGAGGAAAATTTTATGGAAAAACATAAATTTTAAGTAATTTTTATATTTTTTATAATTACCAATGGCCCAGACTAGCTGGTGCTAACTCAAAAATTAATCCAGGCCCGAACACAAATTTTGCCCCCAATCCCCAAAATTTGCATGCAAAACCAAAAAATTGATGTCCTATCTGGTCCTCCATACTTTTCAGATCTAAGCATGCACAGTATCCAGGAAGGAACCGAAATTGGCACCAACCATCATTCTTTCTACAGATTGCCTGTTAAATGTTATAAACAGTGGGGAGATATGAGTGCCCACTCATGGGAGGGCCATACCCATCTGGGCCATTGGTAAGTATAAAAAATATACAAATTACTTAAAATTTATAATATTTTTATACAACAACCAATGGCCCACACTAGCGAAATCATAAAAAGGCTAGAGGGCCTAGGACATAAAGGAAAATCCAATCTCTCAATTACTTCAGTAAAGGATAGCTCCTACAGGAGAATAGGAGAAGATAGGAATTATATGTCTTTCTCCTTTAAGAGAAAAGAGAAAGGCATAACACCAACAATGTAATTGAGTATTACGTAATATGTAATTCTCCATTTAATGCCAGCATAACCTGTTTAGGTAATTCGATGAAGGAAAACCAATATATAAAGATAGTCCAGAGAACGAGACTCTTTATACTCGTTTAAAAGTGTCCGAGGATTGTTTATTAATGCTCGTTTGACACACGACATATACAAATGTTTCACAGTGAGCTGCACTTTAAAAACAGTACATAAATGAGACATAGTTATTGCTTCACACCGAGCTACACATTAAAACCATCTCAGCACCAACTCAGGACAACTGACACCAGAGGAGATCTTCCCTTGATTTTCAGTATAAAGCCAGATGATCATAAGGGAAAAAAACATCCCCCCTTCCCCTTGTTCTGAGGTAAATATCCTCAGAATGAACAGGGCAGTGGAACAGCATCAATGTTGGAACGGACAGCCTAAATACCTATAGATGTAACCATTAATGGACGACATTCTGACCAACAGAAAGAGGACCCAAAGATCTAAGGTCACCGGAGATGGACTCTAAATTTCTCAGGTAAAACTTGGTAAATGAAGAGGGCTGTGTCCTGTATGCAACCTTCATGAGATCAGTAATGGCTATACTGCTAGCATAAGCCCAAGAAGTGGACAGTGCTCTAACCTCGTGCGCTTATATCTTATTAACCGAACATTGGTCCGAAGATTTTCATAGGCAATGCATATTGGCAACTGAATCCATCTAGCTACTGAATGAACGGAAATATCCTTTCTGTTAGGAATCAAAGAAAGAAACGTTTTCTTCCTTTTCTAATAAAATGTCATCGACGTTTATAAATGCGCATAGCCCTGACTACACAGCAAAGGTCTACGGTTATCTGAGGACGGCAGAGCCTTATTGATAATAGGCTCTGGCCACTTGTCTAGAATCTGATTCTTAGCCAAAAACCCCACTTCCGTAGTGAGGGTAATTGTATTACCCACACTACAGTAGTGAGATTCATCAATAGATAAAGCATGAAGTTCACTGACTCTTCTAGCAGATGCAAAGGCTAAGAGAAACGCCGTTTTATGGGTCAAGAATTTGAACTCTACAATGTCCAACAGCTCAAACAGAGCTTCTTTGAGCTTCAACAGAACCCAAGCCAAATTCCACTTAGGAATTAATCTGAGGGTTCTAAGTCTATTAATAGGGAAATTTCTAACCAGCTTGGACAATGAAGTATTTGATCCAACAGCCAAGTTATCATGATCAGCGTAAGTGTCTGATAGCATAGACCTATAGCACTTAATAGTGATGGGCTGCAGTTTGAGAACATCAAACAAGTAGACCAGGAAATTGGCAATATTTGGTATGGAGGGATCGTATACATCTATTGACTGATCCTGACACCAACGGAAGAAAAGCCTCCACTTTGATGCATAGTTCAACATAGAGGAGGGCCTCCTGCAGTTAGAAATTGCGTCAACTGCGCGTCTTGTAAACTGTTTTCCGTGCAAGAAGGACCGCACATTGGAAATACGTGAAGGTTTGAGACCTTCTGGGTTGTGATGCAGTGCGTGTGACCACCCCTGATAAAGAAGGTCCTCTCACGGAGGAAGCTTCCAAGGGAACGGCCCATAACAGATACCTGAGAAGATTGATCCAAGGTTTCTGTGACGACAGAGGTGCTACTAGCAGAATTATGCAACGAGACTGTTTGATCTTTAACAGAATCTGCTGAATCAATGGAGTTGGAGGACATGTGTATCCTATCATTCTGTCCCATGAGATCGACAGAGCGCCTGCTGCATACGCTCAATGATCTGGGCATGGCGACATGAACATCGGTAATTGATTGTTCAGGAGTGTCACACACAGATCTATCATGGGACGATCCCACTGGTAGCAAATCGGCCTGAATATTCACTTGTTGAGAGTCCATTCCAATGGTAACTGGCAACCTTTCCGTGAGAGCGAGTCTGCTAGTACATTCAGACGCCCCAGTATATGATGGACAGAAAGATGAACATGATGATTCATGACGTATAGAGAATCCTCTCCGTTAATTTGCATAATGGAATTGAATGAGTGCCGCCTTGGTTCCTGATGTAAGCTGCTACTGTCGAATTGTCCGACAAAATTTGAACATGGACGTTTGCTATTATGCAAATCCAATGTTGAAGAGCTAGCCATACTGACATCATCTCTTTGATATTTATGTGTTTCTCTAGGAACCGAGGATCCCAAAGACCCTGACACTTCCAGTCTGCGGGACTTAGGGTCACGCCCCAACCCGTCTGACTCACATCCATCATAATCGTGAAAGCCAGATCCGGCAGTTGCAGCAGAACTCCCTGAGTTAACCACTGAATATCTGCCCAAATCTGAACCGTTTGTTTTACTAGATATGTTAAAACAATACTGGTTTCGAGCGAATGCATCTTCACACTCAAGTTCTGAGTAAAGAATATCTGGAGGGGCCACGTGTGTAGGCGGCCCATCGGAATAAGATCTGCAGCCGCTCCACACAGCCCCATCAGTCGCATGAATTCCCTCGCTGTTAATGTGTCTGAGTGTAGTCAAAAGCGAGCATAACAACTGACTAATTTCGCTCTGGGTAATGGCAGATGAACCAGATTGTTGTGAGTCTCGAAGCTCATTCCCAAGTGAGTGAACGACTTGGACAGAGCTAGATCCGACTTTCTCATTTATGATGAAATCGGACGTTGGAGTAATAGAAGCAGACTCTGAACATCGCTCTGAAGAAAAATTCTGTTGCCATATCTCTGTAGAATGTCGTCCAAGTAAGCTGACGTTACCGCAGACGAATGAGCTCAGAAGTATGACATTACCGAGTTCATTATTTGAGTGAATGCCCAGGGAGCCAGGTTCAGACCAAAGCACATCGCTCTGAACTGATAAACCTTCCCTTGTATGGCGAACCGCAGGTACTTTCTGAATGCCGGATGTACCAGGACATGAAAGTACGCATCCTTTAGATCTATGCTTGCTGCATAGTCGTTCACTCGAATGCTCGCTCTTACCAACCAAATGGTCTCCATATAGAATTTTGGAGCCATGATAAGCTTGTTTATCCAGCTCAAGTCTATTATTGGTCGGAACAAGCCGTCTGGCTTTGGTACGAGGAACAGGTGATTGTAAAAACCCTGAGAATCTTGATTCTCAATGACCTTTATTGTTTCCTTTAATAAGAGAGCCTGTACCTCCGCTAAGAGAGACTCTCTTTTGAAAGGATCCGACGGAAGATTTGTCCAATCTTGTTAGTGGGGGATTTCGCTCGGAATGATAGTCATAAGCCGTCCGAGACTACACTTCTCACCCACTGATCTTCCGTGACTGCTATCCAGTTTCTCGCGAAGTTTGATAACCTTCCGCCAACTGGCCAGCAACAGAGGTCTTGAACATCACCTGTATGACCTGCGAGGCTTACGGGAGGAGAAACTATGTCCTCCCCACGAAGAACCTCGTCCCGTCGGCCTAGGGGCGTGTGACCGATAGTCCCAATCAAATCTACGCCCCTTTCCCGAGTCGCTATATTGACGACCTCCGGAGTAATTGTAAGAGGGCTACTTGTACCCTCGTGAGGAGTTCCCTTTTTGATGTTTTAGGTTTGGAACGTCTTCCTTTACTCCTGTTTGCTGAGGTGGGTTGCTGAGATGCCGACTTCAAAAGCAGAGCACTTGACGCTTTCTTAGTAGCCTGTTAATAGACTTACGAAAGCTTGTCGTCAAAAATAGTCATCTATAAGTGATAACAATGCAAGTGCAGCATCACGTCTAATTAACTCCAGATTAGCCACTGTTAGGACGGACTTATACGTGGTATACATAACTGCCCTAGAAAGAACTCAAAGAGAGGTACGGACGTCCTCAAATTCTTTCCTGTTGAGACGTTGTGCCATAGTTCGAGTAAGGTGATCTGCATAGGACATTGTATCCAAACTTGCTCTATTTGATGAAATTGCTGTTTCCATTACATCTGAGCGAATAGTGAATGATGCAGATAAGGATACATCTAGATCCCCGGCCTGCTCATCCAAATGCAGAGAAGCTCTCTGAACATCTTCTCCAACTGTTTTAAATGAACATGGTGCAAGAAACGGTATATTTATGGAAGATGTTGATGAGAAACTGCCTTTTTTCCTCGCACTCGAGAGGTTGAATATGCCATCGTCTACATGGCCGAAGGCCTGTGACACCTGCCTAGACTGAACCGGAAAAGAAAGAACTTCTTCCTTTCTCCGTATAAAATCTGCGTCTAGCAACACCAGCGGTTTCTCTCTTGTCGTCGCAGCAGTCTGATTCGGTGGAACAAATTCAGGGTAGTATTGATGGATGAAATCCATTGCAATCATGTGCTGTTCCGAAAGGGAAGGGTAATCCTCTTCCTTATCCCTTTCACCATCCGAGAGAATCTGGTGCGAATCTCGGTCCATTACATCTGCATTAACAGATGACTGGACCGACCCAGCACCATCCGTTCTGAGTTTGAGGGAGGCTGCTCCTGCACTTGCTGGGATGCTGGGATCAGCTGTGCAATCTGCAACAGCAAGTCCGTCATCGAGGCCTGAGAAGCTTGCTGCTCCTGGGACGGTGTGTCGGAGATGGATCTCTTCTATGAATGTCCCGATGATCGAGGCCTCTTCTCTTTAGCTACCGGATGGATGGTCCGACTTCACGGGCGAAGAGTGGTCCCTTCTTCGCACAGCTGGCTGGATATTCGAAGTCGGGTAGCTAGGATGCAGTCGTGTGTGCTTTTTAATCGAAGCAGAAGAAGCCGTGACTGTAGCCGAGGCCGGCTGCAATCTAGGCGGAGCATCCTGAACGGCAGGTGTGGACGTATGCTCTGGTCTGTGCAAGTTCTCAATAACAACATCTGGCCCCAGATGTTGCTGGGATAGAGAGGGACCTCTCCTGCTCGCAGCCCTTTCAGCCCTCGCCGAGCTTCCCACAACAATCGCTGGTTTCTTCCCTGGTTTTGTTGTCGCTGGGTAAGCATGTTTAGATTTTAAGGTGCTCTCTCTACCCACTACACTTCCTTCGACCGCAATGGACATACCCGGCATCACGGCTCCCATGGACGGAGTAACCGCTTCACTGGTCAGGCTAGCTGCTGGCAAAGGATTAAAACCACCATCCAGTGGCTTTATCCCTTGCCTAATATTCAGGAGCACCTTAGCAGCTAGCTCTGTTTGCTCATCAGAGCGCGACGACGGTAGCACACTTTTGGTAGGTGTCACTTAACCGTCATGATGTTCTTGTTCCTCTAAAAAAAGAAACTGAGAAACTTGAATGACTTTGCGGCGAGAGAACTGGCATTGGCCTCTCACCGCTAACAACATGATGTGACACCCACGTCTGTTTGTCATCCCAATCAACACATGTAAGACAAGAATTCGTGGGAGTACATCGACTGCAGGCAAGGCAACAAGCATGTAAATCTGAGGAAGATTTCCTCGCCTTGCATTTTGAGCAATAAGCTTTCATAATTAATCAAACAAAGTCAATTGGACTCCCGCCAACTCCACAAAAAATATATGATCAAGATACATAATAATCAATACTCAAAATACAAATCGAAAAATAAATTTCAAAAAATCTTTCAAAAATTTTTTGACAAAAGCCCAAGTTCCCAAAGGAAACATGAAGAGCCTAAGGGTATCCCGATAGAGCCTAAGTGTGGACAAAAATCCAAAAATTATTGCTACACTACCGGAATATTAAAACATGTATATTACAACAATCCCACAGTAATAATAAGTACATACTACATATATTTAAAGACGTTGCCAATGTAAACAACGTCAAGGAAAAAACGGAAACAAGACCTCAGGCACTGAATAACAAGGCCCAAAGTCAGTAACAGATTTTAAAGCTACAAGATGTAAAGCAAGATCTTCAGATGAAGAAAAAACGATTCATCAGATAGAAGATGCATGACCCAAACGACCCAACACCTCTAGGGTGAGGACGTAAGCATGGGGATGAACAGAATAAACATTCTGTTAATAACGTTAAACTCCCAAGAAATTTAATAAAAAATTTCAATAAAAATAAGCCCAAAAGCTTGGGAGTTTAACCAGGAGGGCTTCAAGGAAGGATAGGGAAGGAACACTTAACAAACAGTGGATAAATCATTAGCAAGAATGATGACGTCATGCACATGTCACAAAATTGGGAAACATGAAATAATTTTGATAAAAATTATAAAGTTACAGTCCTGAACGTTCCTAACCACTGTTGTTCATTTCCATCATCCAATCATGTCCTTGGATCCACCCAATTTACCACTGATTTGTGTCTGGCATCCTCAAAAATAAGATTTAGAAGCACAGATGTCAGTTCATTGCTGCTGACTTTAGGGCCAAACAAAGAACGATGGTTGGCACCAATTTCGGTTCCTTCCTGGATACTACACATGCGCAGATCTGAAAAGTATGGAGGACGAGATAGAACATCAATTTTTCAGTTTTGCATGCAAATTTGAGGGATTGGGGGCAAAATTTGTGTTTGGCCCTGGATTCATTTTTGAGTTAGCACCAGCTAGTCTGGGCCATTGGTTGCTGTATAAAAATAAATTAGTTATTCAAGAATTTTGTTTGCATGTGTCATCTGCTTTTCATGTTAGGTAAAGGGTTAAGGGTTAACAATTCTTCAATGGATGCATTCAAAACCAATAATACCTATTCCTACCTGTGGAAAGCTTTCCAGAAGAGCTTCACAAGGATAAGTGTCTTGTGCAGATATTATTTCAGTGAGTACAAAATGTTAATTTCTTCAATACTGAAGTTGACCACAACAAGGCAGTAATTACTGAAATACATTTTTCAACAATTATTTTCCAAGGAAGTTAATATTTTTAAGTTCTGGGGGTACTGAAACTTCTGTTATAAACATCAAGTAGTTTTACAAACATTCAAATGCCCATGCAAACCATAAGGGTTCTTGCTCTGAGCTGGCTGAAACTTAGCTTCAGTGAATTTGAGACAGACTTACTGGTTGGAAGCTGCACGTACTGAGGTAGTTCTGTGATAATCCACTCAACACACACTGCACAAAGAGTTCTTAAAAAAAAGGATACTAACCTTGGTAAGAATTTGTTTCCTAACATGTACTTTATATAATCTGGATACTGTGAAATAGAATAATTTAAAGTTTCACCATGTAGAACCAAATATTTCAGTGCTGTGATAATGGAAAACTTGCCATCTGTATCTGTTACAATTTCTATCTCCTGAAGTTGAGAAAAAAAATAATTCAAATTGATTCCCAAATCGGCCTCTTGACATGCAATCAAATCATACCAGCTGTGATGATCAACAATCGTGTCAAGTGATTCAAATTTGACAGGTTGGGAAAGTCAGGGAAACATTCAGAAGCAGTTTACATATCATACAATCTAACTCACACTTATTTATAACTAAGACAGTGGTAATAGCCCCACCGCAACTCCCTTATTGGGGGTGAATGGCACATTTTCATCTTGCATAATGCACAAATACTGACACAACGTGACAATGATCACGCAATGGTCCATCTCCATTGTGTTTTCAGATGGTCCACACAGAAAGTCCACTATAGTCAGGATGTCATTATGTTTGCAGTATATTTAGCATTACACAAAGTTGAAAACATGGAATATGCCTGAAATTTTTGCATTATGATGCAATCTTGGTTGCCAAATAGAATATGATTTTTAAGTTTCTCTGTGACATGCATAACATTTTCTAATTGGATATATGGCATCTTGAGTGCAACATGGCATCATCTGCAGTGCTAAAGAATTGCAGATAGCATCTTGTTGCACTCAATATCATCATGCAATTTTCCTGACAATACCCAGAGCAAGAGAGAGATGAATATTATTCTTCAAAGAAACCACTACAGTTTGATCCATTTCTGAACACTGAACATGTCATCGCATCCACTGTTTTTATGTGGTGCAAACAGCATTATTCAGCTGATTCAGTTCGAAAAAGAATCGATTTGACAATCTGTTGCCCCGGTTCAAAGTCAAATTTCCGTTTTGCTGGGCCCTATGTTGAGCAGACGTCTATGCAAGTACACTAAGACATGTATAGTAGAAACCTGAAACCTATGGAATTTCCTCCCAAAATTTGAGAAAACCACTGTATAGTATAAACCAAATCCTTCCAATACTTTACACTAAAATCCCAACTTATTAAAAAAATAGGTTTTGAGCTCTCATTGGAATGAGCTTGTAGTATCTGTTCAAATTTGGGCCAAAAGCTATGTTTTGGAAGCAAAAATAAGAAAAACATATTGCAGTATTGTCTATAAGGTCTTGTTAGGTGAGGTGTTAATATTTTACAGATTCATTATGAAGACTGATTTGTGTGACTCAGAATACTTTGGGTTTCTTTGTGAAGTTACAATCATCAACTCAAAAGACAAGCATGATGTGAATTGCTCAGAAAGCTCTTTCTGTGACTGTCCTAGAAGAGCTATTTGTGAAGAAATGAAAGAACAGAGTTACAGGCAATGCTCTGAAAACATTATGGTTTTGCTACAAGACCAGTTTGTTCAGCAATATACAGAATAAAAAACTTAAAAAATACAGAACTAAGGTAAAACAATGATTTTTTAGATAAAGAAAAATAATTTAAAAACTCGTTGATTTTTGATGAAAATAAAAATGCAAGTGTCAATGACACTGTAGCTTAACTTGTGTGTTGTGTTTGATGAAAAGGATAATGTTCAATGTTTATAAAGGATTATGAAATAAGACAAGAATTGTGATAATTGGGAATATGTTCATTTCTGTTCCCTGCATGCTATGTTTTTGACAAAAATAATATGAGGTGTACACTGTACTAAAAAGCTGAGGGGGTAGGTTAATATGACCTCACAGTTAATGTATGTGGCCCTCACAGTTAATGTATATCAACTTAAGTTACCAAGTTACAGTGAAATTATTCCAAAACGAGTCATGTTATCAAGTTACATTGAAATCCCTTCATAAATATGGCCTGCAGACTGTGCTAAAGGTTTTTGGGCTTCGGGCCCCTGTAGCAGTTTCCCAATTGCGTCCAAAGGGGACGTTCTCATCTAGACATTATATGAAGTCAACCTACCAAGTTACAATGAAATCCCTTCACAAATATGACCTGTAGACTGTGCTAAAGGTTTTTGGGCTTTGGGCTCCGGCAGCCATCATGGTTGAATGATCACAACCAAAAGGGGACATTCTCATCTGGGCATCATCTGGAGTGATCCTATGAAGTTACAATGAAATCCCTTCATAAATAGGACCTGCAGACGGTGCTCAAGATTTTCGAGCTTCAGGCCCCTGTAGCCGTCACAGCTGCCTAATGGTGTCCAAAAGGGGATGTTCTCATCTAGACATTATATGAAGTCAACCTACCAAGTTACAATGAAATTCCTTCATAAATATGACCTGCAGGCTGTGCTAAAGGTTTTCAGGCTTTGGGCCCCTGTAGCCATCACAGTTGCCTTATGGTGCCCAAAAGGGGCTGTTCTCATCTAGACATTATATGAAGTCAACCTACCAAGTTACAATGAAATCCCTTTATAAATATGATCTGAAGACTGTGCTAAAGGTTATTGGGCTTTGGCCTAGGGCACCCATCATGGTTGAATGATCGCAACCAAAAGGGGACATTCTCATCTGGGCATCATCTGGAGTGATCCTACGAAGTTACAATGAAATCCCTTCATAAATATGACCTGTAGACTGTGCTCAAGATTTTCGAGCTTCTGGCACCTGTAGCCATCACAGTTGACCAATCACGACCAAAAAGGGAAGTCATCATCTAGGCATTATATGGAGTCAACCTAACAAGTCACAATGAAATCCTTCCATAAATACGACCTATAGACTATGCTAAAGGTTTTTGGGCTCGGGCAGCCATCAAGGCTGTATGATCGTGACCAAAAGGGGATGTTCTCATCTAGACATTATTTGGAGTCATCCTACCAAGCTACAATGAAATCCCTTCATAATTATGACCTGTAGACTGTTCTAAAGGTTTTCAGGCTTCGGGCCCCTTTAGCCGTCACAGTTGCCCAATCGTGTCCAAAAGGGGACGTTCTTATGTGGACATTATATGAAGTCGACCTGCCAAGTTACAATGAAATCCTTTCATAAATATGACCTGTAGACTCTGCTAAAGGTTTTTGGACTTCAGGCTTTGGGCTCAGGCAGCCATCATGGTTGAATGATTGCAACCAAAAGGGGACCTTCTCATCTAGGCATCATCTGGAGTGATCCTACGAAGTTACAATGAAATCCCTTCATAAATATGACCTGTAGACTGTGCACAAGGTTTCTGAGCTTCGGGCACCTGTAGCCGTCACAGTTGATCAGTCACAGCCAAAAGGGGATGTCATTATCTAGGCATTATATGGAGTCAACCTAACAGGTTACAATGAAATCCTTCCATAAATATGACCTTTTGCCTATGCTAAAGGTTTTTGGGCTCGGGCAGCCATCAAGGCTGAATGATTGGGATCAAAATGGGACGTTCTCATCTAGACATTATTTGGAGTCATCCTACCAAGTTACAATGAAATCCCTTCATAAATATGACCTGTAGACTGTGATAAAGGTTTTCAGGCTTCGGGCCCCTGTAGCCGTCACAGTTGCCCAATCACATCCAAAAGGGGACTTTCTCATCTAGACATTATATGAAGTCAACCCACCAAGTTACAATGAAATTCCTCAATAAATAATGACCTGTAGACTGTGCTAAGGGTACAGGTTACAATGAAATCCTTCCAAAAATATGACCTTTTGCCTATGCTAAAGGTTTTTGGGCTCGGGCAGCCATCAAGGCTGAATGATTGTGATCAAAATGGGACGTTCTCATCTAGACATTATTTGGAGTCATCCTACCAAGTTACAATGAAATCCCTTCATAAATATGACCTGTAGGCTGTGATAAAGGTTTTCGGGCTTCGGGCCCCTGTAGCCGTCACAGTTGCCCAATCACATCCAAAAGAGGACTTTCTCATCTAGACATTATATGAAGTCAACCCACCAAGTTACAATGAAATTCCTCAATAAATAATGACCTGTAGACTGTGCTAAGGGTTTTGGGCTCGGGCAGTCATCACGGTTGACAGATCACGCCCCAATGGGGAAATTCTCATCTAGACATCATAAGGAGTCATCCTACCAAGTTACAATGAAATCACTCCATATTAAACATGACCTGCAGACTGTGCTAAAAGTTTTGGGGTTTCGGGCTTGGGCAGCCATCACGGTTGACAGATCATGCCCAAAAGGGGAAGTTCTCATCTTGGCATTATATAGAGGCATCCTACCAAGTTACAATGAAATCCCTTCATAAATACGACCTGTAGACTGTGCTAATGGTTTTCGGGTTTTGGGCTTGGGCAGCCATACCGATTGACCGATCACGACCAAAAGGGGACGTTCTCATCTAGACATGACCCCAAACCTGCATAATTTCGTCACGATCAGACAAGAACTGCGGAGTGTAGCCTGTGCTAAAGGAAAATGTGAACAGACTCACAGACTAACAGACTTACGCACGCGTGATGGCAATAGCTTATCTTGACTTTGTCAAGTTAAGCTAAAAATCACTAGAAACATAACAGGCTATATCCTACTCAGTCAACAGAGAATTAGCTGCAGATGGTCTGAGTAATTATTATTACAGATATGTAAAAAGCACACGGAGAAAGTTAGAAAGAATTGTGGCTTTCTTCCTAGGGTGACCTAGAAAAGTTTTTGTATACTACAAAATAATGTATAAGAATTCAGTCTAGTTTTGCATCAAACATTTATGTAAAAAATGAACTTTGTACTTTAAACTAGAATAACAGCAAGCCGGATATGCCCCTATGCCCAGTTGTCATAGATACTGATCTCCCAATTCACAAACCACTGAAGCTCACAAGTAGAGCAGCCAATCATTTGTGTCTATAGGACACTAATGCCCCTGCTTCATGATAAATCTTCATTAAGGCAAACTTAAAAATTCACTCAATGGACAAATTCACAAAAATTCAACCTTATCAACCTCCCACAGACAATCATAAGACATTTGCAGCCATGGTCTGGGCTTGTTATGGTTGGGTAAAGATGTAAATAAAACCTATTTATTTTTTTCCAGCTGGTAGGGAAGATACACAGATCTGGACATCCCCCACCTCAACATGTCAGAAGAAGTCCCAAACATTGCTGGAATGATTCTAATATTGTCTATTTCTAATTAACTGGTCATTATTCAGTGCTTTAGCATTGAATGGAAAATAAATTCTGCCATATTTTTTTTTGTATTTTGACATGGATGGGGGAGGGGCAGATAACCAGGTCTGGACATCTTTTCCCTTAACCTTGTCAAACTCCCATAGACATTCATAAGACGTTTGCAGTCACTGTTTGGACTTGTGGTTGGGTAAAGATGTAAATAAAACCTATTCCAGTTTTCCAAAATGGTTGCCATGTATTTTGAGTTGGTGAAGGGTGGGGCTGGGGGGAGATATCCTATCCCGAACATCTCCTCTACCTCAACTTGTCCAAAGAAGTAAAAAAAAATGTGCTGGGATGGTTCTAAGATTGTCTAATGGTTTAGCATTGAATGAAAAAAAATTCTTCCCTGCTTTCTATATATTTTGACATGTTTGGGAGAGAAGATAACCAAGCGGCCTGGACATCTTTCCCCACAACCTTTTCAAACTACCATGGACATTCATAGGATATTTGAAGCCATTGTTTGGACTTTGTTATTGTTGGTAGGGTAAGGTGAATTAGTATGAAGTACACATGAGTGGATTGTTGTTCCCACAAAGGTAAGAAATGTTCAAATTATTGTAGAAAAGAAATAGAGATTTTTTCCATGCATGGTGTCCCCATGATATTTTCCCTCCGGATTATCTAATTTTTCTCCCCAACTCTCCACAGTATGATTGTTTTTTTCTTTTTCAGAAAATCATCATTTTCCTTTCAGAAATTGACATAGAAGTGTTTTGTGATATCAGAAATCAGCAAGTGCACAATGAGAAATTTGTTGGTCATGGCTGGAGATTTGTGCAAATTTGTCAAAATTTTATTCTCTCCACCTGCTTCAAACACTGATTTTAGATTGTAAATAGCTCAAATAATGCATATTGACAGCATTTACAGAGATATTTTGATGTAAAAAGACCTTTGAGATCGGGAAAAATAATGTGGCTTTCATATCTTTTCCCAACTAGGAATGTAAGTCACAATGAAAGTTTCAATGACACTGTAGCTCAACTTGTCAAGACATGTACATGTATAGTACGTGACACAGCAATGACAAACATCTAGGTAATGACCTGATAACAAAGGTACATATAAAATATTGTAATGGTCTGTACATAAATACTGACCGTAACCTGTAACAAATGTATAGGTAAAGTATTGTAAAGGTGGGTGACAGTCAGATGCTAAACTAGAAAAGAAATCTTTGAGTCCCAGAGTGGGTCTGACTGAACCCCAAAATATTTGTTCTCATAGCACAGTGATAAGAAAGGCACCCAAAAAACACACTCGTTCCTGTCCCAAGGTGATAACAAAGGTACCCAAAAAGTTTCGTGAAAATCAGTTCATAAATACGAGCCGTATAGAAGTTGTGACAAAAAACTGATTGGACCTAATTTCAGTCCAAAGTGGCCACTGCCACTGGCAGCCATCTTGAATTTTGGACCGCACCCAGAAACACTCGTTCTTGCCCCAAGGTGATAACAAAGGTACCCAAGAAGTTTCGTGAAGATCGGTTCATAAATACAGCCTCTAACCCGAGCCGTATTGACATGTGCACTTACTGTGTATAAGTAGCACTGAATAAATCAAGGTTCATCTAATTTTCATAATTTCTGCACGAGAAAAAAACCCGTACTATATGTGATGTATTCCATGTTACTAAACATTCATACAAAAATTTTTTCAAATCAGAACTTTCATACAGAAGTTCTGTACAAAAAACTGATTGCACTAATTTTGGTACAAAATGGCTGCTGGTGGCCATCTTGAATTTCAGATCACACCCAAAAACTCTCGTTCTCGTCCTACGGTGATACCAAAGGTACCCAAGAAGTTTCGTAAAGATCGGTTCATGAATACAGCCTCTAGCCTGAGCCGTATTGGCATTTGCACTTACAGTGCTGAAAGTAACACTAAATACATCAAAGTTAGTCTAATTGGCATAATTTACGCACGAGAAAAAAACTTGTATTATATGTGATGTATTCCATGGTACTAAACATTCATACAAAAGATTATTTAAATCAGAGCTTTCATATGGAAGTTCTGCACAAAAATCTGATTGCACCTAATTTTGTACAAAATGGCTGTCAACGGCCAACTTGAATTTCGGATCGAACCCAAAAACACTCGTTCTCGTCCCACGGTCATAACAAAGGTACCCAAGAATTTTCGTAAAGATCGGTTCATAAATACGGCCTCTAGCCCGAGCCGTATGTAATTGTTGATGGACAGGACGGACAGACAGATGGACGACTGGCCATGGCATAAGAAAGCTAAGAATGATAAATTTAAAGTAATTTGTAAATATTTTTATACTTACCAATGGCCCATACTTAGCTGGTGAAAAAACACAATAATATCCAGGGCCAAACACAAATTTTGAACCCCCCCAATCCCCAAAATTTGCACACAATTATGAAAATTAAAAGTCCTATCTGGTCCTCCATACTTTTCAGTACTGCGCATGCGCAGTTACCAAAAATGGCACCAAACATCACTCTTTCTGGTTGTGCCTGTTAAATGCTATAAATCAGCGGGGAGGAATGAGTGCCCACGCATGTTGGGGAGAGGGGGAGGGGGATCCCCGTCTGGTAAGTACAAAAAATAAGTATAAAAAATATACAAATTACTTTAAATTTATCATATTTTTATACTAAAACCATTGGCTCAGACTTAGCTGAATAGTAAAAAGGCTGGAGGGTCTAGGACTTAGAGGAAATACAATCGTTCTATTACTCCAATTAAAAGTATAGCTCCTACAGGAGAATAGGAGATGAAAGAGAAATTACATATGTCTTTCTCTTATAAAAAAAAAAAGAGAACGACATAACACCAACAATATACAGGAGAAATACATAATAAATTCTGCATTTAATGCCAGCACAACCAGTTATGCTAATTCGGTGAAGGAAACCAATTATAAAGCTAGTCCAAAGAATGAGACGCTTTATACTCATTTAAAAGTGTCCAGGGATTGTATATAAATGCTCGTATGACATGTGACATATACATAATGCTCCAGAATGAGCTACACTTTAAAAACAATACATAAATGAGACATAATTGTTGCTTCACACCGAGCTACAGATTAAAACTATCCAGCACCGACGCTGGACTACTGTCCCTGGAGGAGGTATTTCCTTGCTCTTCACCATAAAGCCAGATGATACTAAGGGAAAAAAACATTCCCTCCCCCACCTTCCCCTTGTTCTGAAGGAACAATCCTCAGAACGAAGAGAGCAGCAAAATGGCATCAGTGCTCGAGCAGTCTGCCTAAGACATCTAGGAGATGTAATATTAATAGACGACATTCTGTGCGACAGAAAGAGGACCCAAGGATCTAAGGTCACCAGAGATAGACTCTAAATTTCTAAGGTAAAACAGTTGCATCCAGTAAGCTGCCTTCATTAAATCAGTAATGGCAACACTATTGGAATAAGCCCAAGAAGAAGACAGTGCTCTAACCTCATGTGCTGAAATCTTATTGACAGAACATTGATCTGAAGATAGGTTCTAATAAGCAATTCGTATTGCCAACTGAATCCAAATAGCAACCGAATGAACAGAAATATCCTTTCTGTTGGGCATAAGAGAAAGAAAAACTCTCTTTCTTCCTTTTCTAATAAAGCTAGATCAAAGTTTATAAATGTGCATCGCTCTCACTGGACACAACACTGGCCTACGGTTGTTGGAGGATGGCAAAGCCTTAATAATAATAGGCTCAGGCCGCCTATCTGGAATCTGGTTCTTAGCCAAGAATCCCACTTCCGTAGTAAGAGTAATAGTATTATCCACAATACGGAAATGGGAATCTTCTACAGATAATGCATGAAGCTCACTAACTCTCCTGGCAGAAGCAAAGGCTAAGAGAAATGCTGTTATAGAAGTAAGGAATTTAAATTCTACATCATCTAATGGCTCAAAAGGAGCTTCCTGAAGCGTCAAAAGAACCCAAGCCAAGTTCCACTTAGGAATTAATCTGAGGGTTCTATGTCTATTAAAACAGAAATTTCTAATGAGCTTGGATAAAGAAGGATCTGATCCAATAGCCAAGTTATCATGGTGAGCATATGTGTCTGATAACAAAGACCTATAGCCTTTAATAGTAATGGGCTGCAGTTTTGATACGACAAACAGGTAGACCTGAAAATTGGCAATTTGAGGTATAGATGGATTAATAATATCCACCGATTGATCCGCACACCAACGAAAGAAGACTCTCCACTTCGCTGCATAATTCAATGAAGAGGAGGTCCTTCTACAATTAGAAATTGCATCCACTGATTGTCCTGAAAACTGCTTTCCGTGCAAGAAGGACCTCACAATGGAAATATGTGAACGTTGAGAGCTTCTGGGTTGTGATGCAGTGTGTGGGACTTCCCCTGATACAGAAGGTGCTTGAGAGGAGGAAGCGTCCAAGGAATATCCCATAACAGACACCTGACAAGATTGATCTGAGGTTTCTGAGCTGACAGAGGTGCTACCAGCAGAATCTTGCAATGAGACTGTTTGATTTTTAACAGAATCTGCTAAGTCAGCGGAGTTGGAGGAAATGCATATCCTACTATTCCGTTCCATGAGATCGATAGAGCGTCTACCAAATACGCTCGATGATCCAGACACAGCGACATGAACATCGGAAGTTGATTGTTCAGGTTCGTGGCAAAGAGATCTATCATGGGACGATCCCACTGGTAGCAAATCTGCCTGAATACTCGCTTGTTGAGAGTCCACTCTGATGGCAACATGGGACCTTTTCTTGAGAGCGAGTCTGCTACTATGTTCAGACGACCCGGAATATGATGGACTGAGATATGAAGTTGATGATTCAGAGCAAATAGGAGAATTTTCTCCATCAATTCAAATAGAGGAATTGAATGAGTGCCGCCCTGGTTCCTGAGGTAAGCCACTACTGTGGAATTGTCAGACAAAATCTGAACATGGATGTTCGCTACGTGAGCAATCCAATGTTTTAGTGCTAGCCAAATAGATATCATCTCTTTGATGTTTATGTGTTTCTTTAGGAACCATGGGTCCCAAAGACCCAGACACTTCAGGTCTGCGGGAATCAGGAATGTGCCCCAACCCGTCAGATTCGCATCCGTCATAGTGAAGACCAGTACTTGAAGTGGAACTCCCTGAGTCAACCACTGGAGATCCGCCCAAATCTGAGCCTTTTGTTTTACTAGGCCCATTAAAACAATCTGGCTTTCAAGCGAATGCATCTTGACACTCCAGTTCTGAGTGAAGAAAATCTGGAGAGGACGTGTGCTTGAGCGACCAAACAGGTCTGCAGCCATTCCACACAGTCCCATCAGCTGCATAAACTCCCTCGCTGATACTGTGAGAGAGTTTAGAAAAAAGCGAGCATAACAACTGACTAACTTCGTCCTGGTTACCGGCAGATGAACCAGATTGTTGTGAGTCTCGAAGCTTATTCCCAAGTGAATGAAGGACTTGGACAGAGCTAAATCTGACTTCTTTTCGTTTTCAATGAAACCGAGACGTCAGAATAACAGAAGCAAACTCTGCACATCGTTCTGAAGTGCGTTTTTGTCACTTATCTCTGAAGAATGTCGTCCAAGTAAGCCGACGTTACTACTGCCGAATGAGATCGGAAGTATGACATGACCAAGTTCATTATTCGAGTGAATGGCCAAGGGGCCAGGTTCAGACCTAACCACATCGCTCTGAACTGGTGAACCTTCCCTTGAATGGCAAAGCGCAGATACTTTCTGAAAGCCAAGGGGGACCAAGACGTGAAAGTACGTGTCCTTTAGGTCTATGCTTGCCGCAAAATTGTTCACTCGAATGCTCGATTTTACTGACCAAATGGTTTCCATATAGAACTTCGGAGCTATTATCAATTTGTTTATCCAGCTCAAGTCTATCACCGGTCAGAACGAGCCGTCTGGCTTCGGCACAAGAAACAGCTGAATGTAAAATCCTGGAAAATTGGTATTCTCTATGACCTCTATTGCTTCCTTTACTAAGAGAGATTGAACTTCTGCAAGACAAGACACCCTTTTTGAAGGATTCGTTGGAAGATTTGTCCAACACAGACTTCTTGTAAGTGGAGGTTTTGATCGGAATGATAGCCGAAGACCTGTTCTGACAACATTTCATACCCATTGATCTTCTCTTACTTCCGACCAGTTACTCATAAGTTTGATAACCTTCTGCCAATTGGAGAGCAATAGAGGTCTTGACCATCACCTGTATGACTTATGAGGCTACTGGGAAGAGAAACTACATCCTCCCTGTGAAGCACCTTGCTCCGTCGGCTTAGGGGCATCTGACTACACCCCTTTGCAGAGTCGCTATATTGACGGTTTCCTGAATATCCATACAAGAGTTTCTTAGAACCAAGCGAGGAGCTCCTTTTCGATGACTGCGAAGTGGAGCACCCTTGCCTACCATGTCCAGCAGACGACTGCTGCTGTGAAACTGACCTCGGCAACAAAGTGCTGGAAGCTTTTTTGCTAGCTTTCTCGTACACGAAGGATAACTTGTCATCAAACATGGTATGACCGGAAACTGGAGCAACTCTAAGAGAGCTTTTCACTCGATCATCTATCAATGAGGATGATGCTAAGGCTCCATCATGTCTAATCAACTCCATATTAGCCACTGAAAGGGAGGAGTGATATGTGGCATACATAACTGGCCTAGAAAGAACTCTGAGTGACGGATTGTCGTCAAATTCTTTTCCACTGAGACGTTGAGCCTGAGCCCTGGTGATATGATCTGCATAGGACATAGCATCGAGAATCGACTGACTGGAATCAATGGAAGATTTCAACACCTCGGAACGAACATGGAATGATGCAGGTAGCGAGACATCTAGATCCAAAGCCCACTCATTCAGATGCACAGGAGCTCTGAACATCTTCTCCTACCATTTTTAAGTGACGTGGTCCAGGAAATGGTATATGTAGAGAAGATGATAAGAATCCGCTTTTCTTTTTTGAATTTGCTAGGCTAAAGATTGCGTCGTCAATCTGGCCGAAGACCCCCGACACATGAACAGATTTAATCATGTAGTGTTTGCACACACTTAGGATCTATCAGGATGTCCTTGGGCTCATGAGGTTCCCTTGGGGTACTTAGGCATTTTCAAAAAATTTTCAGAAAAAATATTTTGAGGAGTTGACTGAGGAAACAGTTGACCCTGACAGGATGGAGAGGGCTCTCCCACACGCCATCTGGCCCCAGATCTCGCCGAGCATCCCAATGAGAAACTTACAGGCTTCTTCCCCTTTGTCATCACCACTGGGTGAGCTTTTATTTTTGAGGTGCTCATTCGAGCCAAATCTACACTCTCCTTGACCGCTACGGATTTACCCGGTGTCACGGCTCCCACTAACGGGGTAACCGCTTCACCGTTTGAGCTACCTGCTTGCAAAGGATTAAGAGCCCTAACTAGAGGTCTTATCCCTTGCTTAATATTCTTGAGCACCTTTGCAGCTAGCTCAGTTTGCTTGTCAGAGCGCATCGACAGCAGCACATTATGGATGGGTGTCAACAAACCATCACCATGTTCTTGTTCCTCTGAAAAAGAAACTGAAAAGCTAGAATTAGCCTGCGGTGACAGTTCCGGCATCGGAACTTCACCGCCCACCACATAGCACGACACTCGCTTCCAAAGTTTGGAATCCCAAACTTCACAAGTAGCACAAGTATCAGTAGGAGTGCAGCGACTACAAGCAAGACAACAAGCATGTAAATCCGAGGAAGACTTCCACTTGGAACAGAAAATGTTCATTTTGAATTTTAAAGCCAAAATCAAAGTCCACTGCACTCCTAAAACATAACATATAATTTATACATAATAAGGATACAATAAGTAGGCAATCAAAAATATTTCGAAAGAAATCAAAAATATTTTTTCTGAAAAATTTTTGAAAATGCCTAAGTACCCCAAGGGAACCTCATGAGCCCAAGGACATCCTGATAGAGCCTAAGTGTGGGCAAACACTACATAATTAAAGCTACACTACCGGAATACTTAATAAAATGTATCCTACTATAAATAGAATAACTGTGCTATACTAAATACTGATATAATACGTATTTGAAGCGTTGTTAAACTGAGAACAACGTCAAGAGGAAAAACCGGAAACTAAACAACAGGCACAAAATAGGCCCAAAGTCAGTAACCGATAAACCATTACCTGATGCAAAGCCAGATCTTCATAGGAAGAAACAATGAAAGTGTCAATGACACTGTAGCTTAACTTGTCTGTGTGTCGTGTTTGATAAAAAGGATAATGTTCAATGTTTATGAAAGGATTATGAAATAAGACAGGAATTGTGATAATTGGAAATATGTTAATTTCTGTTCCCTGTATGCCATGTTTTTAATAAAAATAATATGAGGTGTACACTGTACTAAAGAGCTGAGGGGTGGGTTAATATGACCTCACAGTTAATGTATGTGGCCCTCAGAGTTAACGTATGTCAACGAAAGTTACCAAGTTACAGTGAAATTATTCCAAAACAAGTCATCCTATCAAGTTACAGTGAAATCCCTTCATAAATATGGCCTGTAGACTGTGCTAAAGGTTTTTGGGCTTCAGGCCTGTGTAGACATGATGGTAAACCGATTGCAACTAAAAGGGGACATCCTCATCTCGACATTATGCTGAGTCATTCTACTAAGTTACAATGAAATCCCTTCACAAATACGACCTGTAGTCTGTACTAAATTTTTTGGGGTTTTGGGCTCAGGAAGCCATCATGATTGAATGATCGCGACCAAAAGGGGGTGTTGTCATCTGGGCATAATCTGGAGTGATCCTAAATGTTACAATGAAATCCCTTCATATATATGACCTGTAGACTGTGCTCAAGGTTTTTGGGCTTCGGGCCCCTGTAGCCATCACAGTTGACCAATCACAACCAAAAGGGGACGTTATCTTCTACATATTATATGGCGTCAACCTAACAAGTTACAATGAAATCCTTCCATAAATACGACCTATAGACTGTGCTAAAGGTTTTTAGGTTTCCGACTTGGGCAGCTATCAAGGCTGAATGATCGCGACCAAAAGGGACATTCTCATGTATACAGTTGACAGATCATGCCCAAAAGGGGACGTTCTCATCTAGACATTATACAGAGGCATCCTACCAAGTTACAATGAAATCCCTTCATAAATATGACCTGTAGACCATGCTAAAGGTTTTCAGGCTTCGGGCCCCTGTACTAAAAGTTTTGGTGTTTCGGGCATGGGCAGCCATCACGGTTGACAGATCATGACCAAAAGTGGACGTTCTCATCTAGGCATTATACAGAGACATCCTACCAAGTTATACTGAAATCCATTCATAAATACGACCTGTAGACTGTGCTAATGGTTTTCAGGTTTTGGGCTCAGGCAGCCATACTGGTGGACGGATTACGACCAAAATGGGACGTTCTTATCTAGACATGACCCCAAACCTGCATAATTTCGTAGCGATCAGACAAGAACTATGGGGTGTAGACTGTGCTAAAGGAAAATGTGAACAGACTCACAGATTCAAAGACTAACAGACTTGGCAATAGCTTATCTTGACATTGTCAAGTTAAGCAAACAATGCATCTGGCAGAAGATGCAAGACTACAAATGTCCTAAACACCCACAGGATTAGGACGTAACCATGGGGAAAAACAGAATGAACATTCCGTAGAACACATTAAACTTCCAAGAAATTTAAAAAAAAATTTAAATAAAAAAGCCAAAATAGCTTGGAAGTTTCATGGAAGGAGAGAGAAGGAGCATTTAACAAACAGTAGGTTAATCATTAGCAAGAATGATGACGTTCAGGCACATATCCCGAAAATGGGAAACATGAATAATTTTAAATAATTATTTTAAAGTTACAGCCCTGAATGTCAAAAACTACCATTGTTCACTTCCAGCATCCTGTTACAGCCTTGAATCCACCATAACCATCATTGATTTGTGTCTGGCATCTTCAATGAAAGTGGCAATGACACTGTAGCTCAACTTGTGTACGACATGTACATGTATAGTATGTGACACAGCAATGACACACATCTAGGTAATGATCTGATAACAAAGGTACATATAAAGTATTGTAAAGGTCTGTACATAAATACTGACCATAGCCTATAACAAATGTATAGGTAAAGTATTGTAAAGGTGGGCGACCGTTAAATGCAAAACTAGAAAAGAAATCTTCATGGGGTTAATGTTACAATGGGGATCCTTGTATGGCACACCATAAGCCAAATGTTAGCAGTTGTTTTGGCCTGTTTCATTCAAACCCTTCTAAGGTTGATTCATATTAATTAATAAATATTTGTCCAGTCCTTCTTAAAATATAGGTATTTGAATTTTTTATCTTTAGCTCATAGAGTTCCAACGGGTGAAGGAGGTTTTATTTTTCTCATTGTAAATAGAAAATCGGGTTGTGCCAATAATGTTTACCCTCCCCAAACAACACCAAATATTAACACAGGAACTTGGCGTCAACACATTTGAATATAGACATCCTAGGGATGCTGAATTAAGAAACATTATTTTTAATTATCTCCCTTTTTGAGTCCATGAGTGGGTCTGACTGAACCCAAAAATATTTGTTCTCATAGCATAGTGACAACAAAGACACCCAATAAATTTATAACAAACATTATTAACATAAAAAATCTTCTCTACAGGTTCTGTACAAAAAATGTAATACCCAGAATTCCCATAAATATGACTGCCAACAGGCATTTTGAATTTTTGGCAAGCCCCAAAGTACTCGTTACCATCCCATGATGATAACAAACATAGTCTTAGAAGTTCTGTACAAAAAAATGATTGCACCTAATTTCAGAATGAAATGCCCGTTGACAGCCATTTTGAATTTTGGACTGCACCAAAAACACTTGTTCTCGTCCCAAGGTGATAACAAAGGTACCCAAGAAGTTTCGTGAAGATCAGTTCATAAATACAGCCTTTAGCCCGAGCCCTATTGACTTGTGCACTTACTGTGTATAAGTAGCACTGAATAAATAAGGTAATCTAATTTGCATAATTTCTGCAAGAGAAAAAAACCTGTATTATATGTGATGTATTCCATGTTACTAAACATTCATTCAAAAATTTATTCAAATCAGAACTTTCATATAGAAGTTCTGTACAAAAAACTGATTGTACCTAATTTTGGTACAAAATGGCCACTGGCAGCCATCTTGAATTTTGACCTGCACCCAGAAACACTTGTTCTCATCCCAAGGTGATAACAAAGATACCCAAGAAGTTTCGTGAAGATCGGTTCATAAATACAGTCCCTAGCCCGAGCCGTATTGACATGTGTACTTACTGTGTATAAGTAGCACTGAATAAATCAAAGTTCAACTAATTTGCATAATTTCTGCACGAGAAAAAAACCTGTATTATATGTGATGTATTCCATGTTACTAAACATTCATTCAAAAATTTATTCAAATCAGAACTTTCATATAGAAGTTCTGTACAAAAAACTGATTGTACATAATTTCGGTACAAAATGGTACCTAATTTCGGTACAAAATGGCCACTGGCAGCAATCTTGAATTTTGGACTGCACCCAGAAACACTCGTTCTCGTCCCAAGGTTATAACAAAGGTACCCAAGAAGTTTCGTGAAGATCGTTTCATAAATACAGCCCCTAGCCTGAGCCGTATTGACATGTGTACTTACTGTGTATAAGTAGCACTGAATAAATCAAAGTTCATCTAATTTGCATAACTTCTGCACGGGAAAAAAACCTGTATTATATGTGATGTATTCCATGTTACTAAACATTCATACAAAAATTTATTCAAATCAGAACTTTCATACAGAAGTTCTGTACAAAAAACTGATTGCACTAATTTTGGTACAAGATGGCTGCTGGTGGCCATCTTGAATTATGGACCACACCCAAAAACACTCATTCTCATCCCACGGTGATATAACAAAGGTACCCAAGAAATTTCATAAACACTGATTCATAAATTCGGCCTCTAGCCCAAGCCATGTTGAATTGATGACATACGGGCCATGGCATAACCTCAAATTTGGCTATGTCAAAGTTGAGCTAAAAATGAGATTTAAAGTACAGATGTCAGTTCAGATGTTTAGTGACTTGGGCCAAACAAAAGAATGATGCTTTGCTTTGCACCAGTTTCAGTACCTTCCTGGTTACCGAGCATGCGCAGTACAGAAAAGTATGGAGGACCAGATAGGACTTTTAATTTTCAGATTTGTATGCAAATTTTGGGGATTGGGGGGGGGGAGGGGGTTCAAAATTTGTGTTTGGCCCTGGATATTACTGAGTTTGCACAAGCTAAGTCTGGGCCATTGGTTTTAGTATAAAAATACTTTCAGTTTTAATAGAATTTATTTATAACTTAAGATAACAAATATGAAAAAACAGGTACTAGCAACAATGCTTAAAGAACTTGACAGGTTCCATCAGGGTTTCCGCTACCAGGTCTGATGAGGGTCCACGAACTGACCCATTATCCTCCACCCCCCCTCCTGATCATTTACTGACATTTACTGATAAAGCATAAAATCAAAAAAACAAACAACATGAAGTCATAAATTTCTAGTCAAGACGCGATCATTCTCCCAACAAAGTTGACACATTTTAGGAGCACTGTTTCTGGAATTGACATTCTCCAACTCAAGATTGTCGAGTTTCATTTGGAAACTATAGCTATTTTCCACCATTTGCTGATTAGATATGATGTCATATGCCAATTGTAGCAAAGAAATGGCGATAGCGTTGGGTGTTTACCCAGAGATTTGACATAATTATTCTCACAAAATCGTTCACACTCAAACATGAATCACCGTCTCAGATGCAAGGAAATGGCCTTCCTGATGTATTCAATTTTAAAATTTTCTTTGCCGGCATGAACAATGGTCGTACCAGGTGATTTGTGATTTTTCCCTCCTACTGGACCCACTAATTTATTCCTAGTGAAAATTCTGGTTCCATACTTGCACAGCACATATATGCTTATTCACGACATTCAGGGACGTTTTCTGTTGAAAAAAATTTGAGGGTCGGAAAATAACATGGCCTGTGTATCTTCCCTTCCATCTGGGCATCTGAGTCATGAACATTATTTTTTTTCAAAATGAAAGTGTCAATGACACTGTAGCTCAACTTGTCAAGACAAAGACATGTACACGTATAGTATGTGACACAGCAATGACAAACATCTAGGTAATGACCTGATAACAAAGGTACATATACAGTATTGTAACGGTCTGTACATAACTACTGACCGCAGCCTGTAACAAATGTATAGGTAAAGTATTGTAAAGGTGGGTGACAGTCAGATGCTAAACTAGAAAAAAATCTTTGAGTCCCAGAGTGGGTCTGACTGAACCCCAAAATATTTGTTCTCATAGCACAGTGATAACAAAGGCACCCCAAAACACACTCGTTCCTGTCCCAAGGTGAAAACAAAAGTACCCAATAAGTTTTGTAAAAATCAGTTCATAAATACGAGCTGTATAGAACTTGTGACAAAAAACTGATTGGACCTAATTACGGTACAAAATGGCCACTGGCAGCCATCTTGAATTTTGGACCGTACTCAGAAGCACTCATTCTCATCCCAAGGTGATAACAAAGGAACCCAAGAAGTTTTGTGAAGATCGGTTCATAAATACAGCCTCTACCCTGAGCCGTATTGACATGTGTGCTTACATTGTGTAAGTAGCACTGAATAAATCAAAGTTCATCTAATTTGCATAATTTGTGCACGAAAAAAAAACCCTTACAATATGTGATGTATTCCATGTTACTAAACATTCATACAAAAATTTATTCAAATCAGAACTTTCATACAGAAGTTCTGTACAAAAGACTGATTGCACTAATTTTGGTACAAAATGGCTGCTGGTGGCCATCTTCAATTTTGGACCACACCCAAAAACACTCGCTCTCATCCCAAGGTGATAACAAAGGTACCCAAGAAGTTTCGTAAAGATTGCTTCATAAATATGGCCTCTAGTCTGAGCTGTATAGAAGTTGTGTACAAAAAACTGATTAGACCTAATTTCGGTACAAAATGGCCACTGGCAGCCATCTTGAATTTTGGACCATACCCAGAAACACTCATTCTCATCCCAAGGTGATAACAAAGGTACCCAAGAAGTTTTGTGAAGATCGGTTCATAAATACAGCCTCTAGCCCGAGCCGTATTGACATGTGTACTTACTGTGTGTAAGTCGCACTGAAAAAATCAAAGTTCATCTAATTTGCATAATTTCTGCACGAGAAAAAAACCCGTATTATATGTGATGTATCCAATGATACTAAACATTCTTTCAAAAAATTATTCAAATCAGTGCTTTCATATGGAAGTTCTGTGCAAAAATCTGATTGCACCTAATTTTGTACAAAATGGCTGCCATCGGCCATCTTGAATTTCGGACCGGACCCAAAAACACTCGTTCTCGTCCCACGGTGATACCAAAGGTACCCAAGAAGTTTCGTAAAGATCGGTTCATAAATACGGCCTCTAGCCCGAGCCGTATTGGCATTTGCACTTACAGTGCTGAAAGTAACCCCCAAAAACATCAAAATTAATCTAATTTGCACAATTTACGCACGAGAAAAACCCGTATTATATGTGATGTATCCCATGGTACTAAACATTCATACAAAAAATTATTCAAATCAGAGCATTCATATGGAAGTTCTGTACAAAAAACAGATTTCTGCATCGTCGGTACATCATCGGTACAAAATGGTGGCTGGCAGCCATCTTGAATTTTGGACCGCACCCAAAAACACTCGTTCTCGTCCCACGGTCATAACAAAGGTCATAACAAAGGTACCCAAGAAGTTTCGTAAAGATCGGTTCATAAATACGGCCTCTAGCCCGAGCCGCATCCAATTGTTGACGTACGGACAGACGGACAGACGGACAACGGGCCATGACAAAAGCTCAAATTTGGCTTTGCCAAAGTTGAGCTAAAAATATAATTTAGATTGTACATAGCCTCTATAATGTATACTGATGAGACTTAGGGTGATATTGTGTTGAGAGACTTAAGGTGATATTGTGTGGAGGGGGAAAGGATATTGTGGTCATGCGTATATTCTCCCCACCTCAGAATCTGACTCAAGAAAATGATTTTTGCACAAAAAATTATTATTTAGATTGTATATAGGCCATATAAAGCATATAGATTAGACTCAGGATGATATTATATTGAGAACTTCCCCCTCCAATGCATCCGAGTCATGAAACTTCATTTTCCTCAAAGAATTATTATTTAATTTAGATAGCGCTTATAATGCATATTGATGAGACTCAGGGCGATACAATAGTGGAAAGAGAAAAAAAAAAAAATTTGGGTGGGTGAGATATCATGGATATGATGGTCTGATCATCTCTCCCCTCCCCCTCCTCTCACCTGGACATCTGAGTCAAGAAATTTAATTTTTCTCAAAAAATTATTACTTATATTGTACATAGCACACATAATTCAATTGCTGAGGCTCAGGATGATATTATGTGGAGAAAATGTTTCATCAATATGCATTTTATAGGCTATCTAACTAACAATTTTGGGGTAAAAATACTTTTCATGACTCTCATGCTCAGTGTGTGTGTGTGGGTGGGTGGGTGGTGGGAGAGGGAGATATACAGGCCACTATTTTTTTCTCATGGTCAAAATAAATAGGCTTCTTCCACTCATCTTACCTAACCCACATATGAAGTTTGGTAAAGATCCAGCTGGAAGAGCTTTACTTGACTGAAGGAATGTAGCGGAAATCTGTTTCAAGTAATTTAATGTTGAAGGTCACAGTGACCTTAACCTTTGGCACATCAACATCAAAATGAATAGGATTCTACCTCACACCATACCTAACCTCCACACTGACTTATATCAAGATCAGCCTTGCAGAACTTTAGTTATAGAGCAGAAACCAATTTCAAGTGTATTTAACATTGGAGGTTATTTATTTATTTATTGGTGTTTAAGGTCATATACTTATGCACAATGGCTAACCATGACCGTGACAGTTTTACGGGTGGAGGAAGCCTGAGTACCCGGAGAGAACCGCCGAGCAACGACAAGCAGCAGCCAGCTCCCCAACAATGTAACTCCGCATTGCAGCACAGGCAGGGTTAGATTGGTTGAAGACATGAGTACCATCAACGTGCAGTATGCCTTAGTACATGGCGTCATCATGCCCCCATGTGGACAATCGGGGTTAAGTGCCTTACCCACCGACACAACGCAGGAGTCCGAATTGATCGGTCAGACAGTCACCCATCCAATGATTAACAGGGCACATTGGAGGTCATTGTGACCTTGACCTTTTGGCACATCATAGTCAAAATAAATAGGCTTCTTCCACTCATCATACTTAACCCACATATGAAGTTTGGTAAAGATCTGGTTGGTAGAACTTTAGTTAATTGACAGAAAGCAAAAAGTTAACGGACGGACGATGACAGACGACGGATGTGGTGAAAACATAATTCCCCCACCTCAAAGAGGCCGGGGGCATAAAAATTATTATTTAGATTGTACATACACTTCTACAATGTTAAACTGAAAGCGAACACCAATAAAGTATGCTGACTAATGATAACAATATTACCTGTAGAAGAGCATGAAATAACTGAATATGATCAGGCATTTCACTCATATCAAACTGTTGTTCTGGTTTATCATCTTCTTGTGAGTCTATAAAAGTAAAACAACAATATTACAGATTACACTTTACACAAGATAAATTCTAACTAGAGGCGTGACTCTCCCAGATGGGCCTGTCCATATCCCCTGCCGCCATGATTATTCTAAGATGAAAAGGGGCATAAATCTTGCAGAAAAAGTCTGAAAAAGTCCGATTGAAACTATAATCGCAGGTGCATAGGTAGTGAACATTCAAACCATGTTTAAAAGAAATCGACCCATAAACATCTGAGAAAATCTCCGGACAAAATTTGGGGCTATGTGGCTGCTGTTTCAAGTCAAAAAGGGGCATAATTCTGGCAAAAGTAATCCAACTGGAACTTTAATCGCATGTGCCCATGTTCCCATGGATGTGAACATCCATACCAAGTTTAAAAGGAATCAACCCATAAACATCTGAGAATATCTCAGAACAAAATTCAGGTCCATGTGGCTGCTATTTCAAGTCAAAAAGGGGACATAATTCTCGCAAAAATAATTCGACCGGAACTATAATAGCAGGTGCACACGTTCCTATGGTGGTGAACATTCATACCAAGATTGGAGCAGATTGGTTCATAAACGCCTGAGAAAATCTCTGAACAAAATTAGGTCTATGGAAGGATGGACAAGATGATTCCACTATACCCCCACCCATCCCAAACTCGTTGTGGGGTTTAAGGCACCCTTATTCAGTAAAAACAGGGGTAAGGCACCCTTATTCAGTAAAAACGGGAAGTCCGGGTTTTCTTTGAACTGATAAGTATGATACAGTGAAACACTGTTAACTGGATTGTCACTTGAGCACTGAAAACAAAAATTCAGATAACAGGAATAGTCAATTAACCAGAGGATTGTCAATTTTCTGTATTCTGATGATAAACAGAGTATTTACTCCATTATATCTTGTCAAACAAGATACAATGGATTAAATATTTAGGCCATTGGAAACAAGAGTCCCCAGAGGGCCTACGGAGCACACCTGACAGAGTTGTTTAAAGAGGGATTTAATTAGCATCTATGGCTAGTTAACACTACAGAGGAATGGACATTGCAGAGGAATGAAGTCATTTAATTATTTATAACTCTGTTGTCGATGTCAGGTGATTTTTTTCTAGTATTTGGATGCTACCAGAGAAATAATACCCAGATTTCCAGTAATGCAAAACTAGAGAGCCCAAATATCAACCTTTGACAAACTTGAATTTGACTCCTCTCCCTCTACCCCCGGGATGCCATACACCAAATATTGCTAGATTCTGAGTGGGAGATCTAAAGAAGGAGATTTTTAAAGATTAACTGCCATATTACACTTGGTAAAAATTTGGGCCCTCAAAGGGAGCCCAAATATGAATCCAAGGACTTGATTTGAACTAACTTAAATCTGTGTCTGGCTTGGGGATTGCATATCAAAACATTCTGAATGGTGGTTCTCAACAAGATTTTAAAGAATATTCCTCTTTTGGACCATGTTAAAATAATTAGGACTCCCATGGGAAGCCCAAATACTAAACCAGGAACTTTATTTGAACAAATATGAAATTCTGACTGGTGTATCTCAAGAAGCAGATTTTCTAAGAATATTCCTCATATTGAACTAAATTAAAATTCATGCTCCAATAGGAAGCTTAACTCCCCTACAAGGCACTCCCCAAATATTAACTGAGGGACTTGATTTGAATAAACTTGAATCTGACCCTGTAATGATGTTTTATACCAAATATCTAAAGATTCTGACTGGTGGTCCTGAAGAAGAAGATTCTTTAAAGAGTACTTATCATATTGCACCAAGTTAAAATTTAGGCTCCTTTATTTAGTCCAAATAACCAAGGGGCTTAATTTTAACAAAATTGTATTTGCCCTTCTATGGATGCTGTACACCAAATATCAAAGCATTATGATTTGTGGTTCTGGAGAAATTTTTTTTTAATTTTTGCATAAATATTTTTTTTATTTTGAACAAACTTGATTCTTCACTTCAAAAGGAAGCTCAGTACCAAATATCAAGCATTGTACCCAATGATTTCATGAGAAGATTCTTTTTTAAATTTGAGAGAATTTTCCCTCATCCCCCTTCCTATGGTGATAGGGCAAGCTGATTTGAACAAAATTAAAATGTGATGTCAGAACAACAATCACCTCAAATTTAACGGAAATTGGTCCAGCAGTGTTGAAGTTGATCAAGAACACCATATTCACGGATGGCTGACGATGTACGATGGATGGTGATTGATTACTATAGCTAATCCTGACTTTCAGTCAGGAGAGCAAAAAAATTTTGAAGAAAAAAAAAGCCTCCTTCCCACGTAAAAAATTCAGGAAAAATTGCATGAGATACAAAAATTTGTTATGTTAGAAGGACAAAGATGCCCATGAAATTGAAGAATTTGGTGGTTGTCAGTATAATTTTTGGATAAAACATAATATTTTTTATTCAGTTAACACAGATTTACTCTTTCACCAATTTTGAAAAAAAAAACAGGCCACTTTTGTATTCAACATATGGCAAATGATTTGGTGTTGCAAATTAAATATAGTTAATAAGGTTATTCTATCAGAAAATGAAGTGAGGCTGCTGTATTATAATATTACTTTTTTTCCAGCAACCTACATACATTATTATTGTGGATCCAATCTACAGCAGGTTACACACTGCAAAAACTTAATTTGTTCGGATCCACAGAAAACTGTTGGCAGGACTTGCGATTTAAATTCCCATAAAACTTAATTGGGAATTTCTTTTGGACAAATTGTAATAAGTGTACAAGCATAATAAATTAGCAACAAATGAACTTGAGATTTGCATCCAAAACATTAATTATTACTTGTAAAAAATGAAAGTGTCAATGACACTGTAGCTCAACTTGTCAAGACATGTACATGTATAGTATGTGACACAGCAATAACAAAGGTACATATAAAGTATTGTAACGGTCTGTACATAAATACTGGTCGTAGCCTGTAAGAAATGTATAGGTAAAGTATTGTAAAGGTGGGTGACAGTCAGAGGCTAAACTAGAAAAAAAATCTTTGAGTCCCAGAGTGGGTCTGACTGAACCCCAAAATATTTGTCTCACTGAACCCCAAAATATTTGTTCTCATAGCACAGTGATAACAAAGGTACCCCCAAAACACACTCATTCCTGTCCCAAGGTGAAAACAAAGGTACTCAAGAAGTTTCGTGAAGATCAGTTCATAAATACGAGCTGTATAGAAGTTGTGACAAAAAACTGATTGGACCTAATTTCGGTACAAAATGGCCACTGGCAGCCATCTTGAATTTTGGACCTCACTCAGAAACACTCGTTCTCATCCCAAGGTGATAACAAAGGTCCCCAAGAAGTTTCGTGAAGATCGGTTGATAAATACAGCCTCTAGCCCGAGCCGTATTGACATGTGCACTTACAGTGTATAAGTAGCACTAAATAAATCAAAATTCATCTAATTTGCATAATTTCTGCACGAGAAAAAAAAAGGTACTATATGTGATGTATTCCATGTTACTAAACATTCATACAAAAATTTATTCAAATCAGAACTTTCATACAGAAGTTCTGTACAAAAGACTGATTGCACTAATTTTGGTATAAAATGGCTGCTGGTGGCCATCTTGAATTTCGGACTACACCCAAAAACACTCGTTCTCATCCCACTGTGATAACAAAGGTACCCAAGAAGTTTCGTAAAGATCAGTTCATAAATACGGCCTCTAGCCTGAGCCGTATAGAAGTTGTGTACAAAAAACTGATTAGACCTAATTTCGGTACAAAATGGCCACTGGCAGCCATCTTGAATTTTGGACCGCACTCAGAAACACTCGTTCTTGTCCCAAGGTGATAACAAAGGTACCAAAGAAGTTTCGTGAAGATCGGTAGATAAATACAGCCTCTAGCTCAAGCCGTATTGACATGTGTACTTACTGTGTGTAAGTAGCACTGAAAAAATCAAAGTTCATCCAATTTCCATAATTTCTGCACGAGAAAAAAACCCGTATTATATGTGATGTATCCCATGGTACTAAACATTCATACAAAAAATTATTCAAATCAGCACTTTCATATGGAAGTTCTGTGCAAAAATCTGATTGCACCTAATTTTGTACAAAATGGCTGCCATCCGCCATCTTGAATTTTGGACCGCACCCAAAAACACTCGTTCTCGTCCCACAGTGATACCAAAGGTACCCAAGACGTTTCGTAAAGATCGGTTTATAAATACGGCCTCTAGCCCGAGCCATATTGGCATTTGCAGTTACAGTGCTGAAAGTAACACTAAATACATCAAAGTTAGTCTAATTTGCATAATTTACGTATGAGAAAAAAACCCGTATTATATGTGATGTATCCCATGGTACTAAACATTCAAACAAAAAATTATTCAAATCAGAGCTTTCATATGGAAGTTCTGCGCAAAAATCTGATTGCACCTAAGTTTGTACAAAATGGCCACCAGCGGCCAACTTGAATTTCGGATCGGACCCCAAAACACTCGTTCTTGTCCCACGGTCATAACAAAGGTACCCAAGAAGTTTCGTAAAGATTGGTTCATAAATGCGGCCTCTAGCCCGAGCCGTATTGAATTGTTGACAGGCCAGACGGACAACTGGCCATGGCATAAGCTAAAATTTGGCTTCGCCAAAATTGAGCTAAAAATGGGGGATAAAATTTCATAGATGACAAGCAAAGAACTAGAATTGAGAATGATGAGTTTCTACCAGCTCTTTATAGCGTAAGTAGCAATGTTTCAGTCCAGAACTGAATTGTTTGCAGAAATATTCAAAAGTCTATTCACTATTCACCATTTTAGTTAATTATCAGATGCCGATGATAAATTAAAGATACAAGACTTTATATCTTGATAACCCATTATGTAATGTTAAGGTTTATTAAAAAAATGAAAAATTTTCTTTTTTGCTTTTCAAAACAAAACATAGCTTATAAGCCCTCAATGTGATGAACTTAGTCCCATTTGGGGGTTACAAACAGTGTTCACGCTGTCGGGTGCCAATTCAGGCAATTGCACTAAAAATTTTGTTTTGGCACTAAAAAATCTTTGTTGACTAAAATTTTGGCACCAAAAATGTTTCTTTTACTTGTGAAGGAAATCTATTGTAGCAGTGAAGAAAGCGGTCGATGACAAAGCCCCACCCAAAAAATATTTCTTCTTTTATCAACAAGTTGTAAGAAATAGTGTTAACAAAAACTTTCAATGTTAATAGTCAGTGACAGTATGAAGTATTTATTTAATTAAATACTGAACTTTTGTAAAGACTTGCGACCTGCCAAGCCCAGTGAATTAACAGTTATTAGTCGATTAATCTATTATTATCTAAGTTCAACAACAGGTATACATACTAACAGCAATCAGCCTAACCATGAATTGTATCAGTGGCATATAGATATAACTATGGTGACTACTCTTTTTGCTTACTGAGGATTTTGTCAGAACTTTCTGAGTTCTGTCAGATTTTCACCATGACCAATTGTCCCTTCACTCTTATTCATTTTTTAACCCTTTACCCAACCTAATGGCCAAAACTGGCCAGCGCTATTCACAAAAAATCGCCAGCTAATTTTAATTATTTTTACAATTTTTGTCTCAAAAACATAGGTTATGACCCTGTTTGGAACGAGCTCATTAAGCTCGTTCCAATGAGGTGTCATAACCTATGTTTTTGTCGTCTGCTTTTCATGTTAGGTAAAGGGTTAAAACTCGATTAATTTATTTGGATCAGATAGCAAAGTAAACCCTCCTATAAACATTTTGGCACCAGAACACTTTTCTTGGCACCAAAATATGCAGAATAACTAAAAATACAGTTTTGGGTCAGCGTGAACACTGGCTACAAACTATGTTTTGGAAGTGAAATTTAAAAAATGAACTATATTTGACTGGCAGTTTTTTATATGTAGCTCCGGTCGGATTCTGTGGAAATGTTAGGTAAAGGTTTAAACAAGATGAAAACTACAGGACTGACTGCTCCAAAGGGAATAAGAATATCCCCATTTCCACATTATGTAGGCTGCAAATATACACAAAAAATTGTGGGTTAGTACCCAAGCTGAGACGGATAGAAATGAAAGTGTCAATGACACTAGAGCTTAACTTGACTGCATGTTGTGTTAGATGAAAAGGATACTGTTCAATGTTTATGAAAGAATTATGAAATAAGACAAGAATTGTGATGATTGAGAATATGTTAAGTAAGTTCTGTATCTTACATACTATGTTTTCAACAAGAATAATTTGAAGTGTAGACTGTACTAAAGAATTGAGGCCTGGGTTGATGTGGCCCTCACAGTTAACATATGTCAACCAAAGTTACCAAGTTACAGTAAAATCATTCCAAAGCGAGTCATCCTACCAAGTTTCAATGAAATTCATTCATAAATATGACTTGTAGACTTTGCTAAAGGAATCTTGGTCATGTGTAGATCAGGCGGTCACGGTTGACCGATTGCGACCAAACTAGGACAGTCTCATCTAGATATTATACCAAGTCATCCTACAAGTTACAATGAAATCCTTCATAAAAACAACCCACAGACAGTGGCTAAAGGAATCTAGGTCACAGGCCCATGTGGCAGAAATGGTTGACCGATTGTGACCAAAATATGAGAGTCTCATCTGGACATCATACCTAGTTATCCTACCAAGTTACAATGAAATCACTTCGTAAATATGAACTGTAGACTGTGCTACATGTATTGCACTGCATTTTGAAATGTTTAGCAATTTGTGACAAGCTATTTCCCCTGAATATGTACAAAATTATCACCTAACATCCTCAGGAGACATCCAATCACAAAAAAATGAAGGGAGAGGTTGAATTTATATAATGACTTGAGCTCCCATCATCACATGGTTACTGTACATGGTGATCTGGAACTCGATCACCCAGCAAATTGATATGAACCTGTACACTTAAGAAATTACCAAAAATAATTCTGGTTTCTCAGGCACTTCCCTCATCATAGAAAATCTGATTCATCACTTTGGAAATCACTTCTATGACACTATTTTGCACCTGTGGGACACATATTTAACCAACTGTTCCTTGTTTGACAGAGTTAAACAAGATATAGTTGGTTAAATTTTCAACTACATTATGGGAAATTTTCACTGCTGGACACATTGGTTTTCTACTTAATAGTGAAAGTAGTTAAATTTCTGATTCCAAATATTTTCAGAACTGTTTTGCGAATAAACAAAAAAAAGCATCCTTCCCTCATCATAAAATTGAGGAAAATTGCCAGAGAAACAAGAATTTTTTTTATAGGCCTAATTGGTATACCACTAAAAATGTGAGGACCCAACAAGAAAGTCTGCAGTTCATGAACCACCACTAGGTACACTACCCAGTAGAGCATGAGTTGAATATATGTTTGTTGGATTTACTAAGACAGAGCACAATGATGGTGAAGACGGAGGACTGGAATCTATGACTTGTGTTGGAATTTTTCTTGTATTTAACGGTTGCCAAAGGCAAGCATGAAATACAGGGATAGCTCCAACAAGGGTCATTGATTCCTGTCCCCCATACTCAACCTGAGTTGTGTTCTGTAGTTATATATCATTAAACTTGAATTAAGAGCATGAAGTTGATATTTTTAAAGAAAAATATCACCTCTGACAGGCAGTTTACATTCTTGCTTGACACGGTTTTGTGTTGAAGCATTTCATTCATGTCACAATGTCAGTCTGATTCCTAATGACCAATCAGATGCATTCTTACATGACATTCTTACAAATCATTACATGTACAGTGCATTAAAAATCTGAGTCCTGTTAATCAAGGGTAATTACGATCAGTTAGCCTCTAAATAGTTTCTGTCAATCATTGACTGCAATGGAACTATTTCAGTCTCCATGGTAATGAACATGCTGGCTGTCCATGTTGAGATGAGTGAGGAAATGTTTTAATTATTTATAGGAGAGAAAACTGGGATTGTTGAGGGTATTATAACATAACACAAACCAGAAATTTACATTAAGTAATAAAATTAAGCCTACTCGTAGAATAAAAGTTTTAATTCTGATACAAGACATTCATTAATCTGCCGCTCCCCTCTACAGAGGAGGCCTTCATTCCTCCTGTCCCTCACGTGTTATCCCAATCCCATTGTCCCTTCTAATCTCCCAGTACTCGTTTTATAATATTTCTCACTGGTACTTTCTTAATCTCCTCAACTATAATATTAATGCTCAATAAGTAAAAGTCGCGTAACATACAGGCCTGGACTTTTCAAAAATCTTGGGGAGCTAATACGGCTCCCCTAAACCTCTGCCAGGAGAGCTATTCTGTACTTGAGTCAGTTATTAATAAGGGAATTGAAGGTTTAAGGAGAGCTATTACAGCTCTTAAGGAAAGCAATTATGGCTCTCCTTACATTGATTTTGCAGGAGCCATGGAGGGCGGGAGCTATAGCTCCCCTCAAAAGACCAGGCCTGAACATATCAGGCCGACATTGACTATAAGAGCCAAGCAAACCTATAATGGCCCAATGCGTCTAAATATGAATAATGACATTACATTAATTTAATTCTGAAACTAACGAGTATGAAAATTCCGAATGCAGATGGCAACGTAATTACTCTACTGAAAAAAGGAGATAGGCCTGTAACATTGGAACAGTAATGCTAAAAATGAATACAGTTTGCAAATATTTCCCCATAGGCTTGATGAATTGGATATTTCGCATTTCAGTGTGGGAGTTTTGGCCTCAAACAAGACAGCATGGGCATAGCCAGGGAGGGTCATGGGGGTCCCCCACCCCCAGAATCCCAAAGGTCTGCAGCCGATATTCTCCACAGCAATCTAATACATGCCTACATAGCATTTGATTCACTTTCCTTTAACAAGAAATCTTTGATCACTGCCGATATCAAATGTTGAATATCCACCACCCCACCGGACCATCACCGATGGCCAAAGGTCAAGTTGGAGGGGGAGGGGGGGTTACACCCTCCCATAATCTCCTCTAACTTGACCTCTGGCCAAGGCTTGGCCCCTGGCCAAGTTTTCTGTCTTTTTAGTTGACAGACGTTCTCATCCATGAGTTGCATTGTGGGTGACCCACCTAGAAATGGACGACCTAACATCAAGTCCATAGATTTCTATACTACACTAAATCCACAAGCATGGTTAGCATGTTATGCCATGCTGCCGCTTAATATTGCTCAGCCACCCCCCCCCCCCCCCTCCCCCCTTATTTGTGAATCCAACCTCCGCCCCTGCATTCAATAAGATTCATTCATATAATGAGGCCTATATCTGCCATAAACTTAATTAACTATAGGCAAACAGATACTGTCCCCCCCACCCCCTCTTTTTTAATTATTCTTAAACTTCTTCCCTCAAAAGTATGGATTGTGAGTCCACACTGGAACGAGCCTTTGTCAATGAGTGTCAGCCTATGTTTTTAGGGCAAAAAAAAAATTCATGTATTTTGTAAATTTGTTCAGGCCGTACATACAAGTGAGTGTACATAGTCTTCCATTTAGACATACATAAGGAAAGTGTTAAACAATTATAAACAATAAATAAACAAATAAACAGAAAAAACATTGTGTTGAACGGTGTGTTGGGATGGGGGGGGGGGGGTATGGAACCTGGACTCAGGGTTCGTACAGGTTTAACAAAATGAAATTCAAGCACTATTCAAGCACTTTTCAAGGGCTATGTCATTCATTTTCAAGGACTATTTTTCCATTCTAAGAAACCAACTGTGACATGTTCTTTTTATAACTGCTCTCCGCACAGTGCATATTTCAAGAATGAGTGTGTGTCAGGTAATATTCAGGCCCATTTCTGTCCTTTTGGTTAAGTTTCGGAACTTCTTGCAAAGTTGTTGGGTTGTTTGTGGTAATTTGACATTCAAAATCGATTGTTCACAAACAAAAATTCTTGATTTATTATCAAATACCTCTGTTATTTTCATACAAAGTCAAGGTGAATCTTTGATATATTATCGCTTTCAGTAACTATCCTTTTGTGTGACACGATGAAATAAATGAAGCAGGCAGAGATGCAGACATTGATTGGAAAAACCAGTTTGCAAAACACAATTCACCACTCATTTGAATTGGATGCTCTCCATAGTATAGCAGCCTGTGTGTACAGTGAGCCACATGATAGTATGCAAATAGATCACATGCTGCCGTTTCGATTTTCTGATTGGTTAAAATTGACCTGTACATTATGATGAACGTCATCGTAATTTGTGTACTTGTGTTTTCTCTCATTATCATGAACAAGAAAAGTAGTGTGCCGAGCACACAGACGTATTATACTATTCATGTTTTAAACTTTAATATGCTACAGCAAATTCCCAATATTTTTTGTTATTTTGGGCACTAAAACGTGGCATTTTGGGGGGGATTTTTTTAGCAGAGTAGGTTGGGGTCCAGGATTCAAGGACTTTTCAAGGGGAGTGGTGGTAATTCAAGCACTATTCAAGGGGAAAAGTCAATTTAAGCACTTTTCAAGACAGGCATTGAAATTCAAGCACTTTTCAAGACCGTATGGACCCTGCTGGTGAGATCGTGCCCCCCTTCCAGCACCCCAACCCCTCCATTTCCACATGTCAGTGTCACTGCTGTGATCGAGAAGTTATCAAGCAAGAATTAAGGAAGAAAAATACATGTATTTTTTATCAGTAATAATCTACAGACAAAAACATCTTCACTCATAGTTACACACTTATTATCAGGCCAGAAGAGATGAAGAAAAATCCTTTTTTTTTGAAGGAATAATCTTCAAAACAAAGTGGGAAGCGCTCTGGAATCAGTGAAAAGCGGTACCAAATAATCTATATATATTCGCCCAACAGGCACCCAGTTATTAATTATTATTAATTATTGGTGCTTAACACCACCTCAGTAGTTGAGGCTATCATGGCGATCCCGATTATTAAAAGTGCAAGCTTCTAACGTATGCCTGAATCAGAATACGTAGATAGGTGAAAAAACTGGTGATATAACATGTACAACCTTACACTTGTCCAATTGAATCCCAATGGAAAGTATCTGTTAGAGCAAACACGCTTCTGAGGCAACCAACAGGCGACCCCGTTCAAGTGTACAATTAATTCCAATAATGAAACTCCAATTGAACCGCGCAAATATACAAGAATGTGAATTCTTCTGTGTACCGTATCTGGTAGAAACCTGGATTCAGAAAATGGAATGGGCTATGATTAACAGACCCGTCACAGACCGTCCCGCAAATAATTCATTGTTCTCTAGGTCCATTGCAACCAATGACTGTTCGGAAAAAGAATAAACTACTTCGAATAATGATACCAAAAATTGAGAAAGTATGTATAGATGGCCTATTGGAAATTCCATAACTGATCCAAATAGCCCCAAAATTCTCATAAGCTCTATAAAGCAGAGCACAAATTTTATAGAATCTGTTCAATAATGCGTCTGCCTAATAAATATACATATTATGCACGCAGGCAACAGAATCCAGCATGTATTCATCTGAATACAGCCTGTTTCCATGGTATGACCGACCAGTATGTAACCAGGAAACGGAATGAATAATATGACGTTAATGCAGTTAACTGAGTTATAATTCATACGTCGTAAGAAAAGACCAGACCGCTCTGAGCGAAACTTCTCAGAGTGGACTAATTGCCACATTTTGAGAATGTCGTCCAGATAACCAACATGCCAACCAAACAGGTACACGAAGGCTAACAATTTACTGATCAGGAATCATATGCTCGTATATGACTTATAAACGAATAACCACAGGAAACAAACCAACTAAATAGTGGATGTGCCCATGAGGTTGCTGTTAGAACACAACCCAGTCGCCAAATGAGGAGCCATGAAAGGCATGCATACACTTGAATGCATACAAGGCTTACGAAAAGAAAACTATGTCCTGCCCTGTAATCGCCTCTTAACATATTGTCGGGGTGGGGGGGGGTTCGACGAATAATTCCTATCAAACCCCCTCACCCGCATTAATTGATAGATAAGTAAGGCCACTACAGTAGAATTAAGGCTATACTGCTACTGTTACTATCAATAAGGGTAATACAGCTAAAAAGCTTATAGTCGAAGCAATCATAATAACAATAACCTGGTGCGACTCGTAATGCTTTTGTGTTAGTTATCAAATAGTATAGGAACCGCAGGACTCCCTCACGTCTGACAGACTCCATAATGCCACTAAGGATGGAGGGGGACGTGATGACCAAATAATACACCATATACACATAATATCTAATCCTTACAGTGGAAATATAATCCACAACAATAGATTGGATAGAAATGAAGAGGGAGACGAAAACAATGTTCCGACACCCAATCATAAAAACCTAGATGAACTCCTTACGTTCGATCTGATATCAGGAAATATATTCCTGAGAAGGAGTTCAGTATAGGCTTTTGAAGAAACGCTACCAGGTTAATATGGCATCATCAAAAGGGCTTATCGCCTCAGATAACTAACACCAAACCATACCGGTAGGAAGAGAATAACTTCCTCTAACATAATGGTATCATGTCCGTTAGAACAATGAACTCAGCCTAGCTGAAGCAGCTAAAGGTCTTCCTATTCGTGAAGACAATTAAAAGGCTGATAACTGCAGCCTTAGACGCTCACGAAGCTTAGAGGTCTTCATCTCCGTGAAGACAGATATTTCGGTGTAAGTTGCGACCTTGAAAGGTGACCGAACAGAGACTTACAACTATCGTCGCACAAGGTAGGGAATGAAGAGCTGCTATTTTTAACAGCCATAATTCCCAAAGAGACAGTAGTCTCAAGATATAATTATTTCAGTTATGTTATTGCATAATTACTGAAAAACACCGCTCATGATTCTAGCTAGGCTACTATGGTGTCAACAATAAGACTCAAGTGTCTGTGACACCTAGGAAAACAAACCGAAAAGCATTCTTTCCTTTAGCAGTTTTATTCCCAAAAGAGAGCGGTCTGAGTCTAGCTAACGTCGCTTTGAAGTCTTCAGCTCTGTGAAGACAGATATCTCAGTGTAACTTGCAACCTTGAAAGCTCACTGAATGGAGACTTACAACTATCGTCGTGCAAGGTAGGGAATGACGAGCCACTATTCTAACAGCCGTAATTCCCAAAGATATAGTTGTCTCAAGGTAGCTATGCAGTTATGAGTCTTCATCTGCGTGAAGACATATCTGTGTCACCTGCAGCCTCTGAAAGCTCACTGAATGGAGACTTACAGCACTAGGCACTAATGTATAAGAAAAGATCACTGTAACAGTACATAAGGCTACTATGGCGTCCACAATAGCATTAAATGTCTTGACGCCAAGGAATACAACACCGAGAAGGAAAAGACATACTTATTCCCTCTAACGGCTCTAATCCAAACAAGACAGCTGTATCAGCTATCTATGCATTATCGAACATCTATTCATAAGGAGTAGGGCACTGCATTTCTTATACTATTGCTAAGGCAAGGAAGGCATCGTTAATCGGGACAAAAGCCCTCAACACCGGAGCCAAAAGATCCGGTGAGGAATGATCTTCGTCTTTCCATCACCCGGTATGATAAGCTCTTTTTTGCATAGCAAATGCAGACTTATATTCAGATGGAACAAGATTCTAAGAGCTTATGACTAAAATTTCATAGTTTTAAGGTGTCCTTCTGTGAGGGATGGAGACTCAGACTCCGTAGCCTCTCACCATCCAAATGTTCCATCTGAAAATATGGTCAACACCATTCGACTGAACGGATGACTGGACCAACGCAGCACCGTCTGACAGCTCACCATCGGAGCCTGTTCACGGTAGTACCAGCGACTACTGGGATGCTGCGATAAGCAGAGCAATCTGCGGCAGCCGGTCCGTGAACAAGGTTAGCAGAGAAATGATAATCCATTTGTTACCATAAGCTGCTCACGGGATGGATATCTGGCACCAGATCCTCGACACTTGTCCCGTATAAACATGCCTCGAACAACTAGCTATCAACCTGAACATGTGAAGACGGATAGCTAGTCTGCGATCAACGTGCTTCATCAATGAAGCAGGGGAAGAAGCCACAGCTGCAACCGGATCCGGCTGCAGTGTGGAAGGAGCATCCCGAACCGCAAGGGTGAATGGGCGTCCCAACTCACTAAAGTTTCTCGAATCAAAAACAGTAAACCCCAACTGCTGACGGAAAAGGAGAGGGTTCTCCAGTTCGCGGTCTACTCCATACCTTGCTGAGCGTTCTGTTAGAAAGTTGTAGGCATCTACCCCTTAGCGTGCATATCCATGGAAGAAGAGGAAGCCGTAACAACAGCCGACCTCGGCTGAAGTGCGGAAGAAGCATCCAAACTAGTCACATTTTGGATGGATGCTCCTACTCATTGAAGTTTCTTACAACACAAAACAGTCGTCCCCGACTGTTAACGGGATGAAAAACGCTCTGCACTCGCGATCTGTCCCCAGATCTCGCCGAGTATCCCACTTAGAAACTTCTAGGCTAATCCCCCATAACTGCCACCGGCCCTGGCTGCAGTGTGGAAGGAACATTCCGATGTGTGTTCCGACTCAATATGGTTTCTTACAAAGGACAAAATCGACCCTGACTGTTAACGGGACAGAGAGGGTTCTCCAATTGGTGATCTGACCCCAGATCATGCCGAGCATCCCATAGAGAAACTTCTGACTTCTTTTACATGCACAGACAACTGGACCGACCCAGCACTGTCTGACGGCTCACTACCGTAGTCTGCTGACAGGTGCCCCTTGCTGGGTTTTTTAAGCTGCGATAAGCTGTGCAAATTGCGAAGCAAATCTGCTATGGAGACTTGTATTCTCCGCTGCATGTTTCTCCTGGAACAGAGATCTGGCCGCCGATCTCGTCGTTGAACGTCCCGATGAATCAAGCCTCGAATCACTAACTATTAGATGGACCGATTTCAAGGGCAAAGACTGGAGCATCTTCGTAATAATGCATAAACATCTGCAGTCTGGTAGCTAGTGTGGGGTCGCATGTGCTTTGCTGAAGTGGAGGAAGAAGCCGTAACTGCAGAAGGAGAGTCCTGAGTGGCCAGGGAGGACGTTACCTCTGATTCAGTGCAAATTTCTCAAAGCAATAGTCGACCCTGACTGTTACTGGGTTAGAGAAGGCTCTCCCACTTGCAGTCTGATCCAGACCTCACCGAGCTTCCCTAAGAGAAACTTGCAGACTTCTTCCCCTTATTTGCCGCTGTCGCTGGGTGAGCTTTTGATTAAAAGGTGCTCGCTCCACCCAAATCTACACTCTCCTTGACCGCATCGGACATACCCGGTATTATGGTTCCCACTATCAGGTAACCACCTGACCGGTCGAGCTAGCTGCTGGAATAAGAGGCCTTATTCCCTTTATATTCAAGAGCACCTTAGCAGCTAGCTCTGTTTGCTCCTCAGAGTGCGGAGACAGCAGCACATTCTGGACGGGTGTCGCAATACCATCACCATATTCTTGTTCCTCTTGAAAAGAAACTGAAAACTTGAATTATCTTGCGGTGACAGCTCCGGCATGGAACTTCACCACAAATACATAGCGTGACACCCGCTTGCAACGTTAGTGTCTTAATGAGTCGAGCCCGACCACACAAGTAGGACCTGACTCAGTAGGAGTGCAGCGACTACAGGCAAGACAACAAGCATGTAAATTCGATGTAGACTTCTTTGCCCTACACTGAGAGCAGTAATTTCATAAATAATTACAATCCAAACAAAGTTCACTGCACTCCTAACATCTAACATATAATCATACAATATAAGGATACATGACGAAGACAATCAAAAATAATTTTGAAATAAATCTAAACAAATTTTTTCCGAAATTCTTTTTTTTTTTAACCACCTGAGTTCCCCAAGGGAACCATACGAGCCCAAGGGCATTCCGATAGAGCCTAAGTGTGGACAAACACCAAAATATTAAAGCTACACTACCGGAATATTAATAAATGTATCCTACTATAATTGTGATGAAATAAAACCCTGAATATTACCTGTTAAGGGCATTGTTAAAAGTAAACAACGTCAGGATAGAAAAGCCCGAAACTAGACAATAGGCACACAAAAGGTCCAAGTCAGTAAATAATTAGCTGATACCTGATGCAAAGCTAGGTATTCATGTGAAGAAAAAACAATGCATCCAGTAGGAGATGCAAGACAATAACAGCCCAACACTCCTGGGGTGAGGATGTAACCGTGGAGATATCAGAATAAACCTTCTGTACAACACATTAAACTCCCAAGATATTTAATAAAAAATTTCAATAAAAAACAGCCAGAAAGCTTAGGAGTTGAACCGGAGAGTTCATGGAAGGATAGGGAAGGAACACATAACCAACAGAAGGTAAATCATTAGCAAAACTAATGACGTCAAGGCATATATCCCGAAATTGGGTAACATGAAATAATTTTTATATTATTTAAAAGTTACAGCCCTGAACGTCTCAAACCACCATTGTTCACTTCCATCATCCATTTACTGCCTTGAATCCACCATATACTTCATTGTTTTGTGTCTGGCATCCACCAAAAGAGAGATTTAAAGCACAGATGTCAGTTGAGATGATTACTGACTTACAGCTAAACAAAGAATGGTGTTGGTGCCAATTCCGGTCTCTTCCTGGGTACTGCGCATGCACAAGTACAAAAGTATGGAGGGTCATATAGGACTTTTAATTTTCGTTGTTGTATGCAAATTTTGGGGATTGGGGGGTTCAAAATTTGTGTTTGGCCCTCAATAATGTTGAGGTTGCACCAGCTATTTCTGGGCCATTAGCTGTAGTATAAAAATATTGAGACATTTTACTGTTTGGTGCAAGTACATTTCACTCCTATGCAGACCACCCAATTCTGTTAAATCGAATCAAACGTCATATTATATGCATGGAAAACCTATTTTTTGATGGGTCAATCAAGTCCAGTGTGAAGCTGGAAAAAAACTATATTTAAAAAAAGAGATAGTAAAGAGACATCTGAACTGAAATAAGAAAATGCGCAAGGGGAAACTCCACTCTGAGTGTACGAGTCATAATTAACCTATGCCATCCATCATCTCATTGACGAATTGAAAACAAATTATTAACCTTTCAATGGAGCCCTGCAAACCAAGTAGGGAACAAATTTGTCACAAACTCCCAATAAAAATCGATTGTGGACACAGACGTTACACCTCACAAAGTCTATTGAACTTGCATAGGTGAAGATGATTACAATAGTTTGTTCACTAATTAAAACCTGTGGCAATAATATTTTAATAAAACAGTCACGACAGGGGTATTAGCGACCAGTGACATAATCGAACTACTACTTGTTATTGTTTAGAGCTTCTTTTGTTCACTGACTCTCAGCAGCCTATAGTTTTGTACATGTTAACTTCAAATTAATAGTTGGACAGGATCACATGGCAATATGAATAACCTAACTTCACATTCATTTAACAAAGAAAATTAGTTTTTAGATCCCTCTCTAAGTTTATAATCTTAGGATAAACTTCACAAAAAATCAACAATAGTGGTGGGGTGGGGCGATGAAAGTCATGAGAGTGTGGTAATTTCTTATTTTTTATTTATTTATTTAGTAATTTTTTTTTTGTGGGAGGGGGATTTCCACCTCACTGGTTGTGGCAACTAACTCTTTTAACATTTCTGGATAAAATCTTAGGAGCCACCCACCAGCATTGAAAGAAGCGAAACAAGTGATGAGCAATGACTCTGATACATAAGGTCTACGATGATCTTGCAGACTGTGTTTTGACTTTAAATTAAGTTAAAACAATTGCCGTATTCAACAATATTATAGTGAATTAATAATTAAAATTGCTGGTGGTCTTTCTTTTTGGGCATGGGGTGGGGAGGGGTGGCATGGGGGTTATCGTTGGAAAATGTAATTATTCGATTCCAGTTAATGAAAGCGAATAGGATGTCAATATATCACAAGCACAGATCCATACAAATTATAATGAGGGGTTCAAAACCTGGGTGATTAAATTCAAGCCTTAATTTGTTGATTCTCTGGCAAGTAATAGCTCGCTTTGTGGAAATAGGTAGGGTTTACGATGGTATTAAAGGTTGGTGGTAGTGACCTAATTTTTTTTTTGGGGGGGGGGGGGGGGGTGGGGGGGGGGGAGTGTTGGATGTTGCCAACAGCCGGTAAATAATAGAGATATACCCAAACTGTTTATTCTTGGACCTACCCTGGTTTATGTAGACCATAATGTGTACCAGTAACAGGCCTCATCTTTTGATTTTAAAACTTATTTCTATTACATTTTAGCTTGCCATTATACACTTAGAGTACCAGGATTCCCATATTTATTTAGATGAATGTGTCATTTACAACTACATTTATCAAATTTTCACCTGGTGGGCTTAAATTGAAATGGGTTCTGCTGACCCCTCGATAAATTTTACTGTTCGCAGGTGCATTTTTTTCCACAGGTATAATGAAAACAGAAGCGTGAATGAATTTAAATGAACAGCATTGAACACAAACATAACCAATTAATGTTTTTAAAGATACACAATTGTGCTGCGAATGCAAACCACTGTGGATCCATGCTGAGATGTTCTACGAATTGTTTTTCTTACAGTATGCAGTGAGCAGTGGTGGAATGTCACACATATTTGTGCTGGCACCTCATTGGTTGGTAATAATTAATGGGCAGGATAACAGTCATGTCAGTGTGTCGAAAACAGAATAGCACTTCGCAGATTAAAATGTTGTATTACTGACACTTTTCTTCGACACGTAGGCCTGTCAAATTAATAATTTACTTATGGTTATGCATTTTCGAACAAAATAGTTTTCTTTTGATTGATTCAAATCTTGCCTGTTCGACATTTAGTTCGCGAGGTGTGATTTTTTTGTACTAATAGTGTGGTTAATTGGTTGCACTTGGTATTTTCCCAGTGCTATAGATAGTAATGCCAACTGGGTCTTTAATGGACTGTACACATAATGATAGGCCAGATTCAATGTGTGGGGTATCTAACACATTTCTCAATGTCTGTATTGTGTCGGGTAATGTTGAATCCACACAACAATCGCGAAATAAAAGTTTCTAATGATTCAGCAAGTGAGAGTATGGGGAGATATCCATCTGACCAATTGCTGAATACCCTGTGTGTACCAGGGCTTCTATTTTGACGAGAATCCATACAGATTCTCGCTGCACCTCTGTTAGGATTCACGTGAAAAGCACTGACTAAATTTAACCCTTTACTCAACATAGTGGAAGTGAATTAACCCCCTGCACACTGATGTCAAAATATCTAAAGTTCAGGGTGCAAATTTTTCCCATAATGCAACTGGAAATTTAACCAATTCAATCTTGTTTGATAGAGCTCATTGAGCTCTGTCAAACAAGATTGAATTGGTTAAATTCCCAGTTGCATTATGGAAAAAATGACAACATGAAATTTGGATATTTTGACATCAGAGTGAAGGGAGTTAACCAGTGCAAGGCTAACATGACCTGAAATATCCTGACACTTTGTCGATAAAAATGTACAAATATGGCTGTCATTGAAACCGGCTCAATGAGCAGGTTCCAATGTCATCCATATTTGTAAGGTTTTATTCGTAAATATTGCTTATTTAAAAAAAAAAAAAAATTTGTTGGTATCAGTATACAACAAGGTTTCAATCATGATGACATCGTGGAATCCTGGCACACTCATAGCAGGTAGGGATTAGCGCAACCATTTTTGTGAGAATCCAAATGAACTCCCAAATTTAGATGAAATATAAGCCGTAGTGTAGTGTTGTTTTAACAGTCAGAAAAGTGCCCTGCAATTTTTTAAAAATAGGCCGGTGAAATCGTCATATGTGTACCCATACGCGCAACTAGTAGAAAGCTGAATGACGCAGGGCCACCCTGGATGCCGATATTATGTACACCCTACATGGTATGGATACATATAGAAATGGATTGGAGGAGTGCCTAATTTGATGGATAAAGGGTTAATATCTCTGGATCAAATTATTAGATTTACATAAAAAACTATACAGCACAGCACATCAGTAACCTGAATACATATATAAAGTAACCTGATAATCGGATTAATATTTATTGAGTTATCGCATGCCGAAGAAATGGATTGGAGGAGTTCTCAATTTGAAGGATAAAGGGTTAATATGACAGGATCAAATTATCAGATTTACACCAAAAACTATACAACTCGGCACATCAGTAACCTGAATACATATATGAAGTAACATGACAAACGGATTGATATTGTTTGAGTTATCTCATGCCAAAGTGATTGGAGGAATTTTCAATTTGAAGGATAAAGGGTTAATATCTCAAGATCAAATTATCAGATTTACACTAAAAACTATACAGCTCGGCACATCAGTAACCTGAACACAAATATAAAGTAACTTGACAATCCAAGCAATATTTTTCAAGTTATTGAATGCCAAAGGGATTGGAGGAATTTTCAATTTGAAGGATAAAGGGTTAATATCTCAGGATCAAAATAACAGATTTACACCAAAAACTATACAGCTCGGAACATCAGTAACCTGAACACAAAAATATAAAGTAACTTGACAATCCAAGCAATATTTTTCAAGTTATCGAATGCCAAAGGGATTGGAGGAATTTTCAATTTGAAGGATAAAGGGTTAATATCTCAGAATCAAATTATCAGATTTACACCAAAAACTATACAGCTCGGCACATCAGTAACCTGAACACAAATATGAAGTAACTTGACAATCCAAGCAATATTTTTCAAGTTATCGAATGCCAAAGGGACTGGAGGAATTTTCAATTTGAAGGATAAAGGGTTAATATCTCAGGATCAAAATAACAGATTTACACCAAAAACTATACAGCTCGGTACATCAGTAACCTGAACACAAATACAAAGTAACTTGACAATCCAAGCAATATTTTTCAAGTTATCGAATGCCAAAGGGATTGGAGGAATTTTCAATTTGAAGGATAAAGGGTTAATATCTCAGGATCAAAATAACAGATTTACACCACAAACTATACAGCTCAGCACATCAGTAACCTGAACACAAATATAAAGTAACTTGACAATCCAAGCAATATTTTTCAAGTTATCGAATGCCAAAGGGATTGGAGGAATTTTCAATTTGAAGGATAAAGGGTTAATATCTCAGGATCAAATCATCAGATTTACACCAAAAACTATACAGCTCGGTACATCAGTAACCTGAACACAAATATAAAGTAACTAGACAATCCAAGCAATATTTTTCAAGTTATCGAATGCCAAAGGGATTGGAGGAATTTTCAATTTGAAGGATAAAGGGTTAATATCTCAGGATCAAATTATCAGATTTACACCAAAAACTATACAGCTCGGTACATCAGTAACCTGAACACAAATATAAAGTAACCTGACAATCCAAGCAATATTTTTCAAGTTATTGAATGCCAAAGGGATTGGAGGAATTTTCAATTTGAAGGATAAAGGGTTAATATCTCAGGATCAAAATAACAGATTTACACCAAAAACTATACAGCTCGGAACATCAGTAACCTGAAGATATGTATAAAGTAACATGACAATTGGATTGATATTTTTTGAGTTATCTCATGCCAAAGGGATTGGAAGAATTCTCAATTTGAAGGATAAAGAGTTAATATCTCTAGATCAAATTATCAGATTTACACCAAAAACTATACAGCTCGGCACATCAGTAACCTGAACACAAATATAAAGTAACTTGACAATCCAAGCAATATTTTTCAAGTTATCGAATGCCGAAGAAATGGATACGGACGCCGGACGGACAGATGGTCCTAACATATCATGTTTATGGGACTACTTTTTGGGAGACTACCACAAATTCATGTCCATTATACTAAAACAACTGTTTTAGGGGGAAATTTTGGGGTAGTAGCAAACCCTGACCCTACCCTCTACTGACCCTAACCCTACCCCCCCCCCTCCCCCAATTCTGAACCCCACCCTAGACTAATGAAAATTAATTATTTTCCTAGTGTACTTTAGCATAAAATGCATGTCCATTCTATTAAAACAACTTTTGGGGGGAAAAATTTTGGGGGTAGTATTAAACCCTAACCCTACCCTTTACTGACCCTAACCCCACCCCACCCCAACTCTAAATCCCCACCCTAGAAACTTGGCATTTAACTGTGGAACTAGTCACTTAAATAGCGGTAGTCACCTACCCCCCCCCCCCCCCCCCCCCCCCCCACCTCCCCCCCCTCTGTACCAACATATAGTCACCTAACCCTCCATATGTTAGCGCGGAAGGACGGACAGATGGATGGACAAAGGATGGACGAACGGCGGATGGCCACCCCAGATGCTGGCATTATTTGTACCATACATAGTATGGGTACACATAAAAACTTACATGTTATATTTCAAATGGAGCAGTTTAATACATTGGAGAGTGTGATTAAAATATTCCCTAAGTAAACCAGATTTTTAAAATCGCTCTATAACCAATAACTAGGGAAGTTAAGTATCAGACACAAGATAATTACCTTCATTTTTGGTACCATCAGCTTTGTGTAATTTTTTTAGTTCTTCAACCTTTGGAATTTCTTTTGCTGGTATTCTTATCGGATACCTGGGACAAATAACTTCCATTATTTGAGCCATAAGGTGATGCCACAGAGCTATGTTTTGGCAAAAAGTGCAGTTGACATTTGGTTGTTCCTCACTGCAGGTATGTGTTCCATCCCATGGCTTAGATAACATTTGTGCCAGCAAAGACATTACTGCTCGATTCACTTCATTGTAGATACCAAGGTGCTTTGGACTTTCTTGTAGTTCTTGCTGTAACGAAAATTTAAAATTTACTCAAGTTGCTTTTTCACCTGCTTCGATGCTGGAAACCCTACTCAGTTGAAAAAAGCTTGAGGTGCATATTGTTGTTTCATTACATCATTAATTTACATGTAAATTACTTGATTAAGGCCACATAAAGTAGATCTTCTGTTTCTCAGGCCATTATTTGTCAAATTGCATGCGGGCGAGTGGTTTTTTATTTTATTTTTTATTTCAGCTATTACTTTTTTTGCCATCAAAAGTTCATGTTCTTGGTTCAAGTTTTAGGCCTCATAATCTACAGAATAGCATGGGTGGTGGTGTATTTCATCCCTTGAGTGCAAGAAGACTTTGCAATGCTAAAGCATTGCAAAGCCTTCTTGCACTCAAGGGACAAATTCATCAATTTTTTTAACTTGGGTAAAATATCAGACATAAACCATTTAATTTTTATTTTTCTAAGTTTAAATTGGTTATAAAAAGAGAGCATGCGGCAACCAAAAGGACCATGCGGGAGGGCCTGAGAAACAGATTTTTTATTTTTTTAGGCCTAAATGTAGAATATTTATAATAAAAGTTAAATCCTTATAATTTAGGCTACACATAGTAGATCTTTTCTTTCTGGCATTATTTTTTTAAAAGCATGCAGTTGAGAGTTGTTTTTATTTTATCTTTAACCCCTATCACTATTGTACTGCTACACAATTTTCTACAATCACTCTGTTTTTCTCTTGTTCAACAGGTCGAGTGCTACACTATTTTTGGTGGCTGAATTTGTTCCATCAAAATTTGTTTTATAACAAGTTACGGAAGAGTGCCCACAGGCACCACACCCACAGGCACTCTTCAATAATTTGTGATGAAACAAATTTAAATAAACAAAATGTTAAAAAATTTATAGTAATTTATATATTTTTTATACTTACCAATGACCCAGACATAGCTGGTGCTAACTCTTAAAATATAGGGCCAAACACAAATTTTGCCCCCCAATCCCCAAAATTTGCATCTAAAACTAAAGAAAACATGTCCTGAGAGGCCCTCCACACTTCGCCCCTACTGCGCATGCGCAGTGTCAAGGACGTTCCGAAATTGGCGCCATTTATCATTCTAATAACCAGTGCCTGGTAAGCGCTATGTACTCAGCGGGGAGGCAAGAGTTCCCAACTCCTGGGAGGGCCATCCCCGTCTGGGTCATTGGTAAGTATAAAAAATATATAAATTACTATAAATTTTTTAACATTTTTATACTGTACCAATGACCCAGACATAGCTGAATAGTAAAAAGGCTGGAGGGCCAAGGACATAGAGCAAAATGGAATACGCTCAATAAAATAAAATAGAGTCATCCCCTGTAGGGAAAAGAAGTAATAGGCCTTACATGTATCTTTCTTATTTATGATAAATTAGAAAGATACAACACCTTCCAAAAATTGAGCTTCATACATCCATGTACTCTATTAATATCCAATAATCCTTATACTAATAATTTTTAAAGTAAGCCAATAATAAAGTAAGTCTAGAGAATAGAGACTCTTATACTCCTAAAAGTGTGGGAGAATTGCATAATCATGTCCGTTGACATATGCAATATTCAAAAGCTATACTTTAAAAACTAAGACTTGAATGAATTTTATAAACTTAAACTTCTCACTAAACAACCATCCCAATAACAGCTCAGAATTACTAACTCCGGAGGAGGTATCCCCTTGTTTTCATAGTAAAAACAGGTGACCCAAGGGAACACCCTCCCCCCCCCCCCCCTTTTTCTTGCCCTGGGTCAAATAGCCCAGAGCGAAGAGGGCAGCCGAACGGAGACACTGCCGAAACAGACAGCCTACCTAGCTATAGTAGCAACTGTTAAGTGAATGACATTCTGAGCAGTAGATAATAGACCTAACAATAGAGGCCTCCAGAAATGGACTCGATATTTCTGAGATAAAATTCATGAATGGATGGCTGAGCGCAATGAGCAGCCTTCAAAAATCTATAATAGAACACTATTAATGTAAGCCCAAGAAGTAGAAGAACTCTTACTTCATGAGCCGAAATCTTAAGCACAACTGCTAAGCCAATGATATACCATAAGCAGTACGCTAGTTAATAGAATCCATTAACAATAAAATGGAGCGTAACGTCCTTCTACTAGACATCAAAGACAGAAGAAGCTTACGCCCTTGTAATAAACAGATATCTGTTTATAAATACATAAACTGTACCCGGAAAGAGTAAAGGCCTATGCCCATACGAAGACGGAAGGACCTTAAAATAATAGGTTCCGGATAATAGGAGCCTAACTCTTATGCAACAATCCAACCTAAATAGTAACGGAAGTATTGATTCCGAAACTATGAAAGTGAAAATCATCCATCGATAGTGCATGAAACTCACTGACTCTACAGTAAAAGAGAAACCAACAGAATTACTGTCTAAAAGGTCAGAATTTGAAAACTACTGTTTCCAGAGGCTCAAATGATTACTTAGCTAAATAAGAACCTGAAGTTAAAATCCGTATAGGAATTTAATCTAAAGATTCTAAGTCTATTTATCAAAAAGTTACTAACTGACTTAGATAAAGAGACAAAAGACTCAATTGTAAACTATCGTAGAGTGCATAGGTATGAGGTAACATAAACCTATAACCTAAATAACAACAGGCTGCAGTAGATCTTGTGAAACAAGTATACTAAAAAATAGCAATGAGTAGTATGGAGGGATCAACCATATGAACATAATGATCCCTACACCACGACGGAAGAGCCTCCACTTTAGTCGCATAGAATAGCGAAGAAGAGGATCTCCTATAGTAAGAAATCGCGTCCAAAGCTCGTCCAGTACAGTGCTTACAATGCAATACGGACCACACAACGGAATACATGAAGGTTGCGACCTTGCTGGTTGTGATAAAGATGACACGATTTACCCAGTGAAAAAAGATCCTCACATAGAGGAAGATTTCACGTTAAGATCCACAGTAGACAAGAGAGTAAATTACTCATGATCTCTGTGAAGATAGAGATGCTATCAACAGAAATGTATTGTGGTTGTTTATCTTAGCAATACCTGCTAAAAACAACAGCGCCGGAGGATACGCGTATCCTATCATTCTGTCCTATAGATCAATAGAGCGTTAACAGTATTAGCTCAGAGATCTGGACAAGCCAACACATACGTCTGCAATTGATTAGCCAGCTGTGTCATAAATAAAACATCATTGGGCGCTCCCATAGATAGCAAATCTGATTGAATACTTGTTTGTTGAGAGTCCATTCTGACAGCAACAAGCGACCCGTAAGAGAACGGGAGTGCGATAAAACAATCAGACGACCCAGAATATGACGGACCAAAACTGAACTTGGTGTACTATAACCAACAGACGGATTCTTTCCATTAAATTGAATAACGGAAACGAAAGAGTGCCTCCCTGGTTCCGGAGATACGCCACTACTGTCGAATTAAAGGACAGGAATTTGGGCATGCGTTTCTGAATAATGTTCATGCAATGACATAAAGCAAGCCTAAAAAAACATTATTCCGCGGAAGTTAACTGATAGCTAAAAGACTGCGGAACCCAAAGACCCTGGCACTTCGAATCCGTAGGGATCAGTATATATCCCAATCTGTTTGACTGGCAACCGTCATAACAGCCACACTCGGGTCCGGCAACTGCGGCGGCACTCTCTGAGTCAACCACCGAATGTTTGCCCCAGTCTGAATCTCTTGTAACACTAGATAGACAAGAGAATGTATAAATCAAGCAATTCATGGATTGCCGGAAAGTTGCCGTCGAAGAGAAGCTCCTCCGAGAACGAAGCGACTCTGAGAGAGTTCTTAACCTACTATCCACGCGTGGATGTAGCTAGGGCTGCATCACGTCTAACCAACTCCAATCAGCCACTGAAGGGCGGAGTTATACGTGAACAAACTACTGCCCTCAAAAGAAATTACATTGAGAATAATATCCCGTAAATCTTTTCTTGAAGACGTAATGATAACGCCTCAGTAAGGCGGATTACGTATAATAAAGCGTCTAAGTTAAGTCTAATATACATAATGTCGTTCCCAACATTGAAATTGGAAAAGACATAAACGGTGAAAAAGAATATATGCAGTCTTTAATCACACCGTCTAGACGCATATGAACTCTCGGTATGCCCTGCTCTGCCAAAATAAACTATATGTAAAAAAAGATAAAATGGCAGAAATGAGCCACGCGGACAAGAAACTAAACTATCATGTTTAGTAGCCGTCTTGTATATATATATAAATATATAGCGTCGAAAAATAAAACACATGTTGTAATGACAATATTGGACTGCGTCGGTAAGTCAGGGACAAAGTCCCTGTACCGATCGAAAAATCCGAGTCCAATGACGCTATAAGTCTCTTATCCAAGATCGCAGCAATGAAGTCCGAAAAATAATCACTGGAAGAAATGCCAGAAGATATGAAAGGCATCTTCCGATACTACTAAAGGGAAAACTCGAAATCTTTCGAATCCCTTTCGCCATCCTGTCGGACCCTATAAAGCGTTCGGTCGTCCGTAGCTTGATGCAACCGCGGACCGCACCGACCCAGCGCCGTCGGATAATTCCTGATTCGACCGAGAAACCGTCAATTGCTGGGATGCTGCGAAACAACTGTGCTAACTCGGATAGCACGTCCGTCACTGAGGCCTGAGGAGCAGCGGTCTTACGATGCATTGCCGCAGGAAGCTCCGAGATCGTTACCCCGTGCATACTTCCAATATGCGAGCGAACGGAGTGTATAGGCCTCGTGTCCCTTGGCTACCGGATGGCGCGACCTATTCGCTGTGGAATCACTGAAAGCCGAAACTGATCGGATACTCGAGGTCACGTAGCCAATGTGCGGTCGTGTGCCCTGCTGTGAGGATGAGGAAGCATTAAAGACAGTCTCTCGGACTGTCAATATAACGGAGCGTCCCGAGCAACGGACATATGCTCCGAATGTAAAATATCTGAACCACAACATGCGGTCCCCTATGTTGTTGGCTTCCTCCGATCTGTCCTCAATCTGCCGTCACTGGGTGAGTACTAAAGTAATTAAAGTGCTCGCATCACCCAAATCTCTTTCCTAGACCGCAACGGACGAACCCGGCAGCCGAACCATTCGATGAATGTACGCTACACCGGGTGAGCTAGCGAATGTCACTCCGTAAGCGATAGACATATTCCATGAGCACTTATTGCCGCTAACTCTTCATTAACTATGACGACAGAGGCACACTTTTGAAAGACATCTCCATAACTCTTCGAACAAGAAACCAGAAATGCTTGGATAGCAAGCATAAAATAATAATATATATAGCGTCGTTCAATAATTCGAAAGTTTGTGTGACATTATTGGACTATGTCGGAACTGAGGGACGATGTCCCTGAACCGAACCAAAAATTTCTAAGTCCACCGACGCTATCAGTTTCTTATCCGGCATCGCAGCATATGTTGTTCCGAAAGGGAAAGCTTGAAATCCACCGAATCCCTTTCGGTATCCCGTCGGACCGGATGAAACTTTCGGACGTCCGTACCCGCTTCCGCGGAGCGTCCCGACCCAGCATCGTCGGATAAAATATATGCGACAGATTCAGTTGATGCTGGGATGCTGCGATAAACTGTGCTATTAAGGAAAGCACGTCCGTTCCCGAGGCCTGTGCAGTAGCGGACTTACGATGCATTGCCGCTGGAAGCTCCGTGTACGTTGACTCCCGCATACTTCCTATGCGAACGTCCGGAGTCTGCAGGCCTCGAGTCCCCGGCTACCGACCCAGCGCTGTCGGATAATTCTCGATCCGACACCGTTTCTGTCGGCTGCTGGGATGCTGCGATAAGCTGTGCTATGTGCACAAGAATGTCCGGCGTCGAGACCTGCGGAGGCGCAGTCTATCGCTGCTTCGCCGAGGGCAGCTCCGCATCAGATGGCTCCCGCATACTTTTCCTATGCGAACGTCCGGAGTCCATCGGTCTCGAATCCCTGGCTGCCGGATGGTGTGACCTGGTCGCCGAAGAATCCTTGATCGGCGAAGCTGGTAATATATCGGCGGTCACGCAGCCAAGGTGCGGTCGTGTGCGCTGACGAGAAGAGGAAGCCTTAGCAGTCTCAGCGGACTGCCTATACAACGGAGCGTCCCGAGCGACGGACGTATGCTCCGCTAACGACACATTTGTACCACAACATCTGGGGCCAGATGTTGTTGAACGAGAGAGGGGCCTCTCTCGCTTGCCGTCCGGATGGACCGGAACGAGCTATGAACCGGACTAAAAGGCTTCCTCCGTTCTCCCTCCGATCCGCCGTCACTGGGTGTGCATTAAGTTAATTTTATAGTGCTCGCATCACCCCAAAATTCCTTCTAGACCGCAACGGACGAACCCGGCTGCCGAACCATTCGGTGAATGGACGCTACACCGGGCGAGCTAGCGGACGTCAAAGGCCGTCGAACCTACTAGGGTCCTCTTAGGCAATTGGCGTATTACATGAGCACTTTTCCGCTAGCCCTTCATTAATTGTGACGACGGCGGCACACTGTTGGAAGACATCACAGATACATCACCCTAATCTTGATCGTCTGAAATAGAAATTGATAAAGTAGAGTGACCCTGCGGGGAAAGGACCGGAGTGTCCAAATCCCCAACACCATACCGTGACATACGCTTCCCATATTGTCATCGAAATCATACGATACAGAACCGGAGTTAATGCGAGTACACTGACCACATATAGAAAGATAATAAGGTCAGAGGAAGACTTCCTCTTAAAACAATTGATCAATATCCTTTCAATGTGAAAAGAAAACAAGTCCTGGTACTCGCACTAACCCCTGGCAATCAAAATACATAATAATAATATGATCCATTAAAATAGAAAAAATAATTGAAATCAAAATATTTTGAAAAAATATTTTTTCAGAACAGCCCAAGTTTCTGAAAAGTAACGTTGAGCCCCAATGGATCCCAAGCCTAAGTGTGGACAAAAATTTTTAAAATATTTTAAACAATTTATTCAACACTTACGAACAATAATAATGTATCTAGTTATGATTGAAATAACATAAAGATATTATTATTTAGAAATCCCCCCCTCACACAGAGGGCTGTTGTAAATGTAAACAATGAGTGTAAAAACACTAAAATAAGACTCCAGGCACCCAGGCCCGAAATCAGTTACCAAAAATACACCATCTGATGCAAAACAGAGACTTCCAGGGAAGAAACTGCAGAACATCAGATGGTAGATGCAGAACACAACGCCTAACCACCCGTAGGTGAAGACGTAAACATGGGGAAAAAACAGAATTCATTCTGTTATTCAGCTAAACTCCCAAGAAATTTTAGTAATAATAATTACAGAAATTATGCCAAAAGCATGGGAGAATAGCAAGGGGGAACTTAAAGGACAGGGAGAGAGGAAAAACACTTGTAAAAACAGTGTAACTAAATAATCAGAATGACAACAAAATGGCTGCTGCCTTGAAAATAGGTAACTTAACATAATTTCATTAAAAAATTTTAAGTTACAGCCCTGATAATATTCTGTCACACATTCTTTTCCTCTCCTCCTTTTCTATCCTCCTTAGAATCACCATTTCACTAATATTTATGTGTCTGGCATCATTTAAACTGAGATTTAAAAGCACAAAGATCAGTCAGATGTTAACTGATGAAGGGCCAAACTTAGAATGATAAATGGCGCCAATTTCGGAACGTCCTTGACACTGCGCATGCGCAGTAGGGGCGAAGTGTGGAGGGCCTCTCAGGACATGTTTTCTTTAGTTTTAGATGCAAATTTTGGGGATTGGGGGGCAAAATTTGTGTTTGGCCCTATATTTTAAGAGTTAGCACCAGCTATGTCTGGGTCATTGGTACAGTATAAAAATATTATTTGCGTTTAACTGAATATGAAACATAACCAAGGAAAATATTGGCTTTTGCTGTGGTACCCTCATTTTTTTAAAGCCCTGGTGGTGACTTCTTGCACTCAACCAGTTAACTATGAATTTAACCAATTATATCTTGTTTGACAGAGCTCACTGAGCTCTGTCAAACAAGGTATATTTGGTTAAAGATGAAAGTGCATTATGGGAAATATTTGCTGCTGAAAATTTTGCCATTTTGACATCAGAGTGAAGAGGGTTAATTATTACTTTTTCTCCAAAGAAGTTCATATACTTTGTTTGATTTTTGTTTTAGGCCTCATAATCTACAGAAATACATAGACAGTGTTGTATTTTTTATCCATTTTTTTAACATGGGGTGCTTGACATAAATCAAATCAGTTTTGTTTTCAAGTTTGCAGTCGCAATATACAGAGAGCCTGTGTCAGCCAAAATAATAATGCAGGAGGGAAAAGAAACATATGTTCTGGGGCCTTATTGAATTGTTTATTCACTCTTTCCAAAATATTGTAAAACTAATTTTAATAAAAATTGAAAGTCAGGTAACCATTGCTTCAAGCATATGGTAAATTAAAACTGTATGTTTCTTTCAAAATTAAGCATAATATGTACTGCTTTTGTTAACAGCAAAATACAAAATCGATATACCACAATGGAATCCAGGACAAATTGCCCATGGACAAAATGCCAATCAGACAAAATACCCATGGACAAAATGCCAATCAGACAAAATGCCAATCAGAGACAAAATGCCAACCAGACAAAATGCCCATCGATTCTCAAAATGAAATACAATTAACAGTAACACAAGGGAAATCGCACTTATTTTTACAACAGTTTTTGAACCTTTTTTACATTTCACCAATATTTACAACATTTTTACACCCATCCAGGCCTGAAAATAAGCAGTCTGACATTTGCAGAATGAGGTCCCCAGAGGGTGAATTTGATGATGCTATCCCATACAATGGACCAATTTACCCCCTGGGTACCTCTTTCTGTTTAGTTTTGAGACCCTGATTCAGATCGAGGTTCACAGAGGGTTAATGTAGTGATGCTACCCTGCTGTGTAGGGTAGCATCACTAAATGCACCCTCTGGGGACCTCATTTTGCAGATGACAGTCTGCTTATTTTCTGGCTTGCACCCATCGCTCTTACTTTTATTACACTTTTGCCTAACATGTTTGTCTGGTGTCATTTATAATTATACGATGGTTTAGGGAAATAATTGAGATGTGCCATTACTAAATTATTAATCTACAGACTGCCTTCCAGGGTAAATCAACGGATCAAGTAAAGAGGTAAGCAATTTTAAATTTCAAATCTACTGCCTATAGGAAGTAGTTTTGAAATTTAAAATTGTTTATTTCTTCACTTTCTTCATTTTATTGCCTATTATTTATTTATCAGCCTGAATTTAGCAAGAAACCGTTCATAATTATTCTGTTATAATTTATAGGAGAGGGTTATTTGAGTCATTCCAATAAATTGTAACAAAACAATTATATGGATTGCCTTCTCCACAAGCCATGTAACCCATTATTACAACATAAATAATGCACAGAAACAAAAGAAATAACAACAGAGATTGACAAACCAACAAATACTGTCAAAAAAACCAGATAGGGTTAAGAAAAAGTCAATTAAAAACGAGAGGCTCTAAAGAGCCTGTAATCACTCACCTGGAACTACATATAAAAATGTGATTTCCCATAGGCTTGCCATGGTAACTATGAGCTGCAATTGTGACCATGTTTGCAACATTACATCAAAATTATATGAGGATCATTGGTAGAAGGTGTCCCAGTCCTCAATCACGTGAAGTTTCAAAACATCTGAATCCATCAAACAGAATCATAGAATGTCTTTGGTGGCCATATTTTCCAACCAACGGAAACAAAAAGAGGATCGTTTGTGGAGGGCCTCCTATAGACCATTCCTGCCAAGTTTTGGTTCACGTCGGCTCACTAATTCCAGAGAGAAGATGAAAATGGGATTTCCCATAGGGTTTTTCTATAGTAACTATAAACTGTAATTGTGGCCATGTTTGCAATACGATCAACATTAAATGAGGAACATTGGTTGGTAGAGGGTGTCCCAGTCATCAATCATGCAAAGTTTCAAATCATTTGGCCCTGTGGTTTCAGAGGAGAAGAGTTTTCAAAATTGACCAATCAGAATCAAAGAATGCTTCTGGCAGCCACGTTTTTCATCCAACAGGAATAAAATGAGTAACAGTTGTAGAGAACCTCTCATAGACCTGGCCTGCCAAGTCTGGTTCACATTGGCTCAGTACTTTCAGAGAAGATGATGAAAATGTGATTTATTATAGGGTTTCTATAGCAACTGTAAGCCACAATTGCAGCCATAATTGCAACCCGATGAAGATTAAATGAGGATCACTGTTAGATGCGGTTACAATCAACAGTCACATTAAGTTTCAAAACATTTGGCCTTGTAGTTTCAATGAAGATTTCTTGAAAATGCACACATTTATGAATTCTGTTTCAACAAAAAAATCAGTAAAAGGTTAAATATTTTGAAAATGAAAAAATTTATAGTAATTTATATATTTTTTATACTTACCAATGACTCAGACTTAGCTTGTACTAACTCTTAAAAATTCAGGGCCAAACACAAATTTTGCCCCCCCCCCCCCCCATCCCCCAAATTTGCATCCAAATCAAAAAATCTAATGTCCTATATGGTCCACCATACTTTTACCTACTAAGTATGAGTATGCGCAGTGTCAAGGAAGTACCGAAATTGGCGCCAAAGCCTCATTCTTACAACCAGTGCCTGCTAAATGTTATATAATCAGCGGGGAGGTATGAGTACCCAACTCATGGGTGGGCCATCCCCGTCTGGGTCATTGTTAAGTATAAAAAATATATAAATTACTATAAATGTTTTCATATTTTTATACTGTAACCAATGAACCCGACTTAGCTGAATAGAAAAAAGGCTGGAGGGCCTAGGACATGAAGGAAAATCCAATAGGCTCAATTACATATAAAGAATTATCCCCTCAAGGAGAAAAAGGATTTACATATATCTTTCCTGTTTATTAAAAATAAGAAAGACACATTACCAGTCAGTAATTGAGCACAATAACATCAATGATCTCTATTAACATCCAGTATAACCCATTATACTAATTTCTTAAAGGAAAGCCAATAAATAAAGATAGTCCAGAGAATGAGACTCTTTATACTCATTTAAAAGTGTCCGAAGATTGTATATTAACGCTCGTATGACACGTGACATATACAAATGCTTCACACCGAGCTGCACTTTAAAAATATTACATAAATGAGATAGACATTAGCTTTACACTTTAAAACCATCCCAGCACCGACTCAGAATTACTGACTCAGGAGGAGGTATTCCCTTGCTTTTCACTATAAAGCCGGTGATATAAGGGAACACCATCCCCCTAAAATCCCCCCCCCTCCCCCACCAACTTCCCCTTGCTCTGGGTCAATCACCACAGAACGAAGAGGGCAGCAGGACAGAGTCACTGCTGGAAAAGAAAGCCTACATAACTATAGTTGCAACCGTTTAGTGGATGACATTCTGAGCAACAGATAACGGACCTAAACATCTATGGTCGCCAGAAATAGACTCAATATTTCTAAGGTAAAAATTAGTGAAAGTAGAAGGCTGAGACCAGTATACAGCCTTCATCAGATCCATAATAGCAATACTGTTAGAATAAGACCAAGATGTAGACAGCGCTCTAACTTCGTGCGCTGAAATCTTAAGCACGGACTGCTGACTTGAAGATAAACTTTTATAAGCAGTACGAATAGCCAACTGAATCCACCTAGAAATAGAATGGACTGTAATGTCCTTTCTATTAGGAAGCAGAGACAGAAAGAAACGTTTCGCCCCTTTCTGATAAACTCAGATCTGCGTTTGTAAATATGCATAGCTCTAACTGGACACAGAAAAGGCCTATGGCCATCGGAGGATGGAAGAGTCCTAATAATAATAGGCTCAGGGTACTTATTAGGAGCCTGATTCTTAGTCAGAAATCCCACATTGGTAATTAAAGTAATATTATTAGCCAACACTACGATAGTGAGAATCATCAACAGATAGAGCATGAAGCTCACTAACTCTTCTAGCAGAAGAGAAGGCTAAGAGAAAGCTGTCTTATAAGAAAAGTATTTGAAGTCTACAGTGTTAAGAGGTTCAAAAAGAGCTTCTTTGAGCTTCAGAATAACCCAAGCTAAATTCTACTTAGGAATTAACCTAAGGGTTCTAGGTCTATTTATCGAAAAGTTTTTAACTAATTTAGATAAGGAGACATTGGATCCAATTTGTAAGCTATCATGATTAGCATATGTATCCGATAGCATAGACCTATAACCCTTAATAGTTACTGGCTGCAGTTTGAGATCGTCAAACAAGTAGACCAAAAAATTAGCAATGTCTGGGATGGAGGGATCATGAACATCAATCGAGTGATACCTACACCAACGAGAGAAGACCTTCCACTTTGCTGCATAATTTAGCGAAGAGGAGGCCCTCCTACAGTTAGAAATTGTGTCCACTGCTCGTCCTGTAAATTGCTTGCTGTGCAAGAAGGACCGCACAACAGAAATACGTGAAGGTTGAGACGTTGCGGGTTGTTATGCAGTGTGCGTGATTTCCCCTGCGAGAGAAGGTCCTCCCCTGGAGGAAGCTTATGAGGAATGTCCCATAACAGACACCTGAGTAGATTTATCCATGCTCTCTGGGGCGACAGAGATGCTATCTACAGAATCTTGCAGTGAGATTGCTTGATTTTTAGCAAGATCTGTTGAATCAACGGAGCTGGAGGATACGCGTATCCTATCATTCTGTCCCAAGAGATCGAGAAAGCATCTACTGCGAACGCTCAAGGATCTGGGCATGGCGACACATACGTCTGCAACTGATTGTTGAGATGCATCGCAAACAAGTCTATCATTGGGCAATCCCATTGGTAGCAAATCTGATTGAATACTCGCTTGTTGAGAGTCCATTCTGATGGCAACATGCAACCTTTCCGAGAGAGCGAGTCCGCTAGAACGTTCAGACAACCCAGAAAATGACGGACCGACATGATACTCTAGGACAAACAGAAGGATTCTTTCCGTTAAGTTGAATAACAGAATGGAATGAGTGCCACCCTGGTTACGAATGTACGCTACTACTGTCAAATTGTCTGACAGTATTTGAACATGAGAATTCTGAATTATGTTCATCCAATGACGTAGCGCAAGCCAAATTGACATCATCTCTTTGATGTTTATGTGCTTGTTCAGGAACTCTGGATCCCAAAGACCTAGGCACCTCGAATCTGTTGGGCTCAATGTCGCGCTCCAACCTGTTTGACTCGCATCCATCATAATTGTAAAAACCGGATCCGGCAGTTGCAGTGGAACTCCCTGAGTCAGCCACTGAATATCTGCCCAAGTCTGAATCTCTTGTTTTACTTAGTTCGATAAGGCGATATGTGTTTCGAGCGAATGAGTCTACACACTCCAAGTCTGAATGAAAAATATCTGGAGTGGACGTGTGCGTAAGCGCCCCATCGGAATAAGGTCCGTCGTGGCACCACACAAACCCATCAGTCACATGAATTCTCTCGCTGTTACTACGTCTGAGTGTAGACAAAAGTGAGCATAACAACTGACTAATTTCGCTCTGGGTAACAGAAGACAAACCAGATTGCTGTGCGTCTCGAAGCTCAATCCCAAATGAATGAACAACTTGGACGGAACTAGATCCGACTTCTTTTCGTTTACGATGAAACCGAGACATCGGAACAATTGAAGCAGTTTCTGAACATCGTTCTGAAGAGTTCATCTGTCGCCGTATCTCTGAAGAATGTCATCGATGTAGGCCAATGTTACCGCAGACGAATGAGCTCGGAAATAAGGAATTACCGAGTTCATTATTCGAGTGAAAGCCAAGGGTGCTAGATTTGAGTCCGAAGCTCATTGCTAGGAACTGATAAACGACTCCTAGGACAGCGAAGTGAAGGTACTTTCTGAATGTCAGATGTACCATGACATGAAAGTACGCATCCTTGAGACCTATGCTCGCTGCATAATCATTCACTCGAATGCACGCTCTCACCGATCGAATGGTCTCCATATAAAACTCTGGAGCCACGATTAGTTTGTTTATCCAGCTGAGATCTATAACTGGACAGAACGAGCCATCTGGTTTCGGTACCAGGAACAGGTAACTGTAAAAACCCAGGGATTCCTGGTTTTCTACGACCTCTATTGCATTCTTCTCCAGAAGAGATTGCACCTCTGATAAAAGCAAATCTCTCTTCTGAAGGTTGGACGGAAGCTGAGTTCATCGTGGACTTCGTGTTAACAGAGGTTTTTCTCGGAAGGCTAATTTTAGGCCTTCCGAGATAACTTCCTGTACCCATCGGTCGTCCGTAATTGACAACCAATTGGTCAAAAACCTTGACAGCCTTCCGCCCACTGGACCGCAATAGAGGTCCTGACCATCACCTCCTGGACCTGCAAGGCTTGCGGGAAGAGAAACATCGTCCTCCCCATCCAGCGCCTCGACCAGTCGACCTTGGGGCATCTGACCAGTTGTCTTGGCCAGAATTACGTCCCCTACCTGAGTTGCTACTCTGACGGTCTCTGGAGTAAGAGCTAGAGGATTTTTTATATCCTTTATAGGAGCCTCCCTTGGACGTATTCGCTCCAGAAGCTCCTGACTTACTCCTCTCTGCTGAGTACGATTTCTTAGAAACCGACTTGAAGAGCAGAGAATCTGAAGCTTTCTCGGTAATCTGATCATAGATTAATGAAAGCTTACCATCAAAGAGAAATTCTTCGGAAACCAGAGTGACTCGAAGAGAGTTTTTCACCTTAGAATCCACCCTAGTGGATGAAGCCAGGGCAGCATCACGTCTGACTAACTCCAAATTTGCCACTGATAGGGCGGAGTTATACATGGAATATGCGACTGCCCTAGAAAGAACTCTCAAGGAAGTTTGAACATCCTGGAATTCTTTACCATCGAGATGTTAAGCTAACGCTCTGGTAAGGTGATCTGCGTATGATAATGCATCTAAACTGGCTCTATTAGACGAGTTCGTCATCTCCAAAGTACTAGGGAGAATCGACATAGACGCCGACAAGGACAACTTAAAGTCTTTGGCCTAATCGTCTAAACACAGAGAAACTCTCGGCACGCCCTTTCCTGCCGTAGCAAATCTATTCTTATTGTTGATGAATGGCAGATGTAGAGCTTGTTGCGATAAGAAACTGATTTTGCCTGTCTTAGAGGCTAATTTAAAAATAGCGTCATTTAGCAATTCAAACGTCCGTGAGACATTGCTGGACTGGACCAGATACTCAGGAACATCTTCCTTAATCCGGCCAAAAAAGTCAGTAACCAATGACGCTATCAGTCTCTTATCCGGTATCGCAGCGCTCTGGTCCGATGGAACAATGTCTGGAAGGTGTTGACGGATATATAAATTTCATAGTAAATTTCCTTTCTTATTATATCTACCGCAATTGTTTCTTATTATATCTACCGCAATTGTTTACTACAGGCTTGCACTACAGTGGAAGAACCTAACTCGGATAAAATACTCTCTATTTTAATCTTTCCCAAGAGATTTGGGAAAGAAAAGTGGTGTAAATACACCACGAAACAAATAAGCCAAAACTGGGTCGCGCGCCATCGGCGCACACCCAGTATGGGATGCTCTTCCATAGTACAAATCCACGACTACCGTAAAACAGTGCACAGTGCGTCAATTCGTCATTCTTTTGATTCCGACAACACAGGAGTTATGTGATAAGCGGGGAGGAAGGACTGTTACCTGAATAAGAAGACGGGAGGGCCTCCATGTAAACAATTGCGGCAGGTATAATAAGAAAGGAAATTTACTATAAAATTTATATTTCTTATCAACCTACCTCAATTGTTTACTACAGGCTGAATAGACAAAAGGATGGAGGAAATCACATAACCAACCCACACATAACTCAATAGCACTGGAACCGTGGACAGAGGAAGAGATCCCCAGGCCTATCAAACCATAGCATCACAAACATTAGAAAGGACAATGAAAGATGAGGTGTATGGTGAAGTGTGACGCACAGACAGAAAGGGCAGTAACAGCACAGAGCTGGAACTGACCCTGAAAAAGCTGAAAGACTGGGATAGACAACAGCCTGAGCCAAAGAAAGAGGGCCCCAAGGACCAATGGCCTCTATCGGCTCCTGCAACTGTCGCAGCTAAAAGGAGAATGTAGCATTTCTCCAGTAGGCTACCAGTATAACATCCGTCATCCGACAACATGACAGAGTTATTAAAAGAGGAAGACAAAGCACGCACCTCGTGGCAGAAAAAACAATTGGTAAAACAATCACCAGTAGCTAGAAGAGCGGAAGCTGCACGAATAGCAAGACAAATCCATCGAGAAATGGATGCAGGAGAGATCTGGCATTTGAGAAAACGCATATTCATCCAGGATAAAGGCGCGAACGCCCCCCCCCCCACCCCCAAGCAGAGCAGCGCCCAAGAAAGCGACCATCTTGGAGTAAACTGCAAAGTCCTAGGCCTTTTCAAGGAAAAGAGCTGAACAAGATTGGAGAGGCAAGGATGCGTGTCGAAACAATGCGGTACCACATATGAAAAAAGGTCTCCGAAGCATGGACTTGTACCCATTGCTGGAGACCCCCAGAAACAAACATAAACCAGAAACTCCGCAAGCGGTGTGATCGAAGGAGTGACAGAAGCAACAGAGTGATCGCACACCATCGACAGAAGAACCTTCCACCTAGCCACAGAGGCTAAACCAGTGAAGTGAGTGCCTCCTTGAAGAAGAAAAGCAACTCCACTGCGTGTCTCGAAAAACCACTACGGAGGAGACAGGATCCGATAAAAGACATGTGTGAAGGCACAATGAAGTCGGGTCAACTTGAAACCTCCCCAGGTGACTTTGGCAAAAAAAGTCGCGATGTAGAGGGAGACATGCCGGAACTGCCGCTAACAGAGAGCAGATCAGATTGATCCACACCCACCGAGGCGACGGGTGTGTTCGAAAGGATTCGACGACTGCAGGTTCATATCTTGGAGAGAACCGGCAGGAAGGCGTAGCCGACAAGACCGTCTCAAAGGAGGGCCAGAGCGTCCACGGCGAGCGAAAGCTGCACGAATAGCAAGAAAAATCCATCGAGAAATGGATGCAGGAGAGGTCTGGCATGTGAGAAAACGCATATTCATCCAGGATAAAGGCGCCAACGCCCCCCACCCCCAAGCAGAGCAGCGCCCAAGAAAGCGACCATCTTGGAGTAAACTGCAAAGTCCTAGGCCTTTTCAAGGAAAAGAGCTGAACAAGATTGGAGAGGCAAGGATGAGTGTCAAAACAATGCGGTACCACATATGAAAAAAGGTCTCCGAAGCATGGACTTGTACCCATTGCTGGAGACCCCCAGAAACAAACATAAACCAGAAACTCCACAAGTGGTGTGATCGAAGGAGTGACAGAAGCAACAGAGTGATCGCACACCATTGACAGAAGAACTTTCCACCTAGCCACAGAGGCTAAACCAGTGGAGTGAGTGTCCCCCTTGAAGAAGAAAAGCAACTCCACTGCGTGTCTCGAAAAACCACTACGGAGGAGACAGGACCCGATAAAAGACATGTGCGAAGGTACAATGAAGTCGGGTCAACTTGAAACCTCCTCAGGCGACTTTGGCAAAGAAAGTCGCGATGTAGAGGGAGACATGCCGGAACCGCCGCTAACAGAGAGCGGAGCAGATTGATCCACACCCACCGAGGCGACGGGTGTGATTGAAAGGATTCGACGACTGCAGGTTCATATCTGGGAGAGAACCGACAGGAAGGCATAGCCGACAAGACCGTCCCAAAGGAGGGCCAGAGCGTCCACAGCGAAAGCCAGAGCATCTGGACACGGGGACACGAAAGTGTCCACTTAATGATTTCAACGAGCCGCAAAGAGATCGATGGAACCTGCCATGTGGAGCATCCACTCGGTGGAAAAGAACCTGCCCCATTGAGACAGGGAGTCTGCTAGGACGTTCAGACGACCGGAAATGTGATGAACAACCACACCGGCGTTGACATCCTGAGCAAGCAGTAGAAGATCCCGAGCCAATTCGTACATTGGAACCGAGTGCGTGCCGCCCTGGTCCCGAATGTAAGCAACCACTGTCGAATTGTCGAACAACAGAAGGACCTGACGATTCGACAGGTGAGGGATCCACTGCCTGAAACTCAGAAGAAGAGCAAGAAGCTCTGCTGGCTGATGTGTAGAGATACCCGATCCTGGTCCCACATCCCGTGAAGGGAAAGACCTAGAGGATCCAACATCGCACCCCATCTGAGATCGCTGACATCTGCCGTCAGAACGCGATTGGACGTGGGCAAGTCCAACAGGACACCCTGCGTGATCCACTGAACATTCGTCCAGTGGAGAAGGTGAGGATAAGAGAATCTGGTAACTGAAGCACCAGATCCAGAGAATCAACATTCGGCCTCCAACGACTGAGCAGAAAGTGTTGGAGAGGTCTGACACGCAGCCGACCTAGAGGAATGAGATCCGTCACCGAACCGCAGAGACCGATCAGCCGGAGAATACTCCGTGCCGTCGCAGATGTGGACTGGGACAGAGTCAGAGCAAAGCTGAGAGAATCACAGCCATGGCCTGGGGAACCGCCACCAAATTGAATTGGGTGCGGAAGGCCATCCCCAGATGACAAAATGACTGAGAAGGGACCAGTTCCGACCTCTCCTCCTTGACTCTGAATCCAAGCGACGCAACAGAGTGGCGACATCCGACTCCAGTAAGGCAGCATTGGAATGCCTCTGGAGGATATCGTCCAGACATGCCGAAGTAGTCACCCTGGACTGTGTGCGATGGAAAGCTATCACATGCGACATCAGTCAGGTGAAGGCCCAAGGAGCCAGGTTGAGGCCGAAAAGGCATGGCCTTGAACTGGTAAACTCGCCCCAGAAAAGCAAACCTGAGATACTTCCGTGACGCCCGATGAATCGGAACGTGAAAGTAAGCGTCTCGCAGGTCAAAGCTGGAAGTGAAATCTCCCTGGTGAATTGAATGGCGGACCAACCTGAAAGTCTCCATGCTGAACTTGGGAGCAATGATAGACTGGTTCAGGATACTCAGATTAATAACCGGTCGGAGTCAGCCATCCTTCTTCAGCACCAAGAACAGGCGGGAATAGAACCCCACTGACTGAATGTTCTTGACGACCTCGATCAGGAGATTGTCTATCTCCGTGGACAAACGTTCCCGACGTAAAAAGTCTGAAGGAACTGAGGTTCCCTGGACAGAGTGGGGTGCCTTCGGAAGGATATTCGCTGCCCGGACCGAACAACATCTAACACCCAAGGATCGGATGTGATGGTGGCCCAATGGCCTGCGAACTCTGCTATCCTTCCTCCAACCTGGGACGAGTTGAGGTGAGTAACTTCATTTCGAGCCCCGACGAGGCCGCAAGAGGAGAAACCACCTCCTCTACTGAATGAAGAATCCTGATACTTCCCTCTAGTCTGCCGACGCTTACCCTTACCCCTTGAGTAAGAAGTAGAAGCGGTGGCAGAAGGCACCACGTGTGCGGATAATCAAAAGAATGATGAATTGACGCACTGCACACTGTTTTACGGTAGTCGTGGATTTGTACTATGGAAGAGCGTCCCATACTGAGTGTGCACCGATGGCACTCGACCAAGTTTTGGCTTATTTTTTTTCGTGGTGTTTTTACACCACTTTTCTTTCCCAAATCTCTTGGGAAAGATTAAAATAGAGAGTATTTTATCCAAGTTAGGTTCTTCCACTGTAGTGCAAGCCTGTAGTAAACAATTGAGGTAGGTTGATAAGAAAAAGTCCATCGCAACCTTATGTTATCCAGAAGGGAAAAATCCAGCTCTGTAGTTTCCCTTTCACCATCCAACTGGACCAGATGTGAATCTCGGTCGTCCCTGTCTGAGGCTGCATAGGAACGGACCGGCCCAGCTTCATCCAACAGTTCCTGATCTGAAACTGTTGAAGGATGTTCCGAAGGTTGCTGGGATGCTGCGATGAGTTGCGCTATCTGTGATAGCAAGTCCGTCACAGAGGCCTGTGGAGCTGTGGTCTTATGTTGCTTAGCCGCTGGAAGCGCCTGGGACGGTATGTCCTGCATAATTCATTTAGTGAACGTCCTGACTGGTGAGGCCTCGTGTCCTTGGCTACTGGATGGTGTGACCTAGGCAACATGGAATCCTTTGTTGGTGAAGCAGGCTAGATATCTGAGGTCACAAAGCCAAGGTGGGGTCGTGTGCTGGCATGTAGAAGAGGAAGCCAATAGACTAGCCGACGCCGGCTGCCTATACGACGGAGCATCCCGAGCAGGAGGAGTGGACGTATGCTCCAACTGACGAACGTTATGCACAAGAACATCTGGCCCCAGATGCTGTTGTAAGAGAGAGAGGCCTCTCTCGCTCGCAGTCCGGGTAGACCTGAACGAGCTTACTACCGGACTGACTGGCTTCCTCTGATCGATCCATCCTCTGTTACGTCATCGCAGGGTGTGCGTGATCCGAGATTATAGTGTTCGCAACACCCTTTTTCCTCTCCTGGACTGCAATGGACATATCCGGTGTCACACAACTCACTTGACGAGTGATAGATCCACCGGTCGAGCTAGCTGGCGACAAGACCATGAATTCCTTTTGGGACCTAGGCACTTGTCTGATTTCATTGAGCACTTTTGCCGCTAGCTCTTCATTGATTTGCGACGACGCAGCACACTTCCGAAAGACATCACAGAAACATCACCCTGTTCTTGTTCCTCTGAAAAAGAAACTGAAAAATTAGAGTGACCCTGTGGTGAGAGGACCGGCATTGACCTTTCACCACTAACAATGTACCGTGACACACGTCTCCAACGTTTGTCATCCCAATTGGCACAAACTGTACAAGAGTTAGTGTGAGTACAGTGACTACAGCAAACACAATGAGCATGAGAATCCGAGGAAGACTTCCTCGATTTACAATTTGAACAGTATTCTTTCATAATTAAAAAATATTATACAGCCGTAGTACTCGTACTAACCCTAAAAAATACAAAGATACATAATAATAATACAATCCATAACAAATTTTCGAGAAATAATTCAAAAAGAAAATTTTCGAAAAAATTTTGACATGAGCCCAAGTTCCCAAAGGGAACAATGAGCCCAAATGGATCCCCAAAAAGCCTAAGTGTGGACAAAAATTTTAAAACAATTCTAAAAATTAATGTTACACTTACGGAGAATATTAATGTATCTGACTACATAATAAACCAAACAGAAGACAAGGCATTACTAACAGAAAGTAACCGTTGTCAACGTAAACAAAAGTCAATAAAAACTGGAAACAAGACTCTAGGCACTGAAAAACATGGCCCGAAGTCAGTAACCAATTTTAAAAACTATTCGGTGTAAAACAGAATCTTCCACAGAAGAAACTGCAATACATCAGATGGTAGATGCATGACCAAAAACGTCTAAACACCCCAAGGGTGAGGACGTAACCATGGAGATAACAGAATAAACATTCTGTGACTAAGCTAAACTCCCAAGAAATTTCAATAAAAAAATTTCAAAAAATATTCCAAAAGCATGGGAGATTAACTAGGGGGGTTTCAAGGGAAGGGAGAGAGGAAACACTTAACAAACAGTGGAGATTTCATAGCAAGAATTAAAACATCAGGCCCATGCCTCGAAATTAGGGAACATGAAATAATTTTGTATAAAAATTATAAGTTGCAGCCCTGAACACATCCAACCACTGTTTCTTCCTCTCATCCTCTTATTTCATCCTTGGATCCACCATTTCCATCATGATTTTGTGTCTGGCATCATTTTACTGAGACTATAAGCACAGAAGTCAGTGAGATGTTACTGACAGAAGGGTCAAACAAAGAATGAGGCTTTGGCACCAATTTTGGTACTTCCTTGACACTGCGCATGCGCAGTAGGTAAAAGTATGGAGGACCATATAGGACATTAGATTTTTTGATTTGGATGCAAATTTTGGGGATTGGGGGGGCAAAATTTGTGTTTGGCCCTGAATTTTTAAGAGTTAGCACCAGCTAAGTCTGGGTCATTAGTTACAGTATAAAATGAAAGTGTCAATGACACTGTAGCTCAACTTGACAAACTTGAACTTGGTAAGTTTTAAATGAAATGGCAAAATTGAAGATCATTGGTACCAATGTTATTTGATGAAATTTCAACATAACAGCATTGTGTGTGCACAACGTCAGAGTAATCCATGCATTTTTAAATGTAAGCTGTAAGACTGGCTAAAGGAAGAATGCTGGTACACAAATGCAGTTATGTTCAGAGGTTATTGTAAATGGCAACTTTTTTCACAGAAAATGAGCACACCAAGTTAAAAACAAGACCAATACCGGGTCTGGACCTGCTTCGCTGCATGCAATTGATTAAAGTATCGGCAAAGAGGAAGTGGCTGCATGGCAGATCTGAAATACATACGATACAACTGAAATACTGAATGAATCCGTCGTATAGAAGCCGAGAAAAGGGTGATGAAAAATTTCAATGTTCAGTGAGTACAGTCAAATTTCAAAGTATCGGCAAACAGGAAGTGGCTGCACGGCAGATCTGAAAATTAGATACACGATACAACTCATCATTATGAAGAAGCAGACCACATATAAAATCATTCCCTTTCATAGAAGCCAAGAAAACTTCGACGGAAAAAGTGTTTCGGATGGACTGACGGACAGACTGACGGACGGACAGACGGACTGACGGACGGAGTCGAGCAGTTACTAGACCTGCTCTGCCGCTGGCGACGCAGGTAAAAAAAATCCTGATAAATGCGGCCTGTAGGCATGTCAAAGAAGAATGCTGATGCACAAATACAATAAATTCAAAGATTGTTGCTAACAGCAACAGTTTTTGATGGAAATGAAAAGAAAATCAATAGATATCTTTGTCTCATAACAACCTGATAATGAAAGTGCCCTCTGAAGTATGTCAAAAGGAGATGTTAATGCACAAATGCACTAAGTAGAAGGTCATTGCTTGCAGCAATGGGTTTTTGGGGTGTTTTTTAATGGAAATTCATAAATTTTCTCTGCAGAGAATGCAAAAGGGATAAGTTCAAAGGCTGATGATAAAGACAATAATTTTTTATGGAAGTGAAAAAAAGCAATAACTCACATCTAGAAGTCACCCCTAACACACATACCAAGTTTCAAAGTGATCCGATCAAAAATGTGCCCTGAAGGGTGTGTTAAAGGGAAATATTGAGGTCCGACTAAACTAAGTTCAAAGGTCAGCGGCAACATTTTTTGACAGAAATGGAAGAAAATCGACAGCTCCCATATAGATGTCACCCCACACAAGCACACCTAGTTTGCAAGCGATCCAATCATAAATGTGCACTGCAGGGTGTGTCAAAGGGAAATATTGATGCTTAACTGCACTAAGTTTTTACTAAGTTCGTCGAAGGTCATTGCCAGTGGAAATATTTTTTGACGGAAATCGAAGAAAATCGATAGCTCCCATCTAGAGGTAACCCCAAACAAGCATACAAAGTTTCAAACCAATCTGATCATAAATGTGCCCTCTTGGGCATACCAAAGGAATATATTGATGCCTGTCTAAACTAAGTTCAAAGATCGTTGCCAGCGGCAACATTTTTTGACGGACGGAAATGAAAGAAAATTGATAGCTCCCATCTAGAGGTCACCCCAAACAAGCATGCCTGGTTTCAAAGCAATCCGACCATAAATGTGCCCTGTAAGGTGTGCCAAAGGGAAATATTGAGGTCTGACTAAACTAAGTTCTAAGAACATTGGCCGGGGGAACATTTTTTGACGGAAATGGAAGAAAATCGATAGCACCCATCTAGAGGTCTCCCCAAACAAGCATGCCAGGTTTCAAAGCAATCCAATCATAAATGTGCCCTGTAGGGTGTGCCAAAGAAAATTATTGAGGTCTGACTAAACTAAGTTCTAAGAACATTGGCCGCGGCAACATTTTTTGACGGAAATGGAAGAAAATCGATAGCTCCCATCTAGTGGTCGCCCCAAACAAGCATGCCAGGTTTCAAAGCAATCCAATCATAAATGTGCCCCGTAGGGTGTGCCAAAGGGAAATATTGAGGTCTGACTAAACTAAGTTCTAAGAACATTGGCCGTGGCAAAACTTTTTGACGGAAATGGAAGAAAAGCGATACCTCCCATCTAGAGGTGTCCCCAAACAAGCATGCCAGGTTTCAAGGCAATCCAATCATAAATGTGCCCTGTAGGGTGTGCCAAATAGAAATATTGAGGTCTGACTAAACTAAGTTCTAAGAATGTTGGCCACAGCATCATTTTTTGACGGAAATGGAAGAAAATCGATTGCTCCCATCTGGTGGTCACCCCAAACAAGCATGCCAGGTTTCAAAGCAATCCAATCATAAATGTGCCCTGTAGGGTATGCCAAAGGGAAATATTGAGGTTTGACTAAACTAAGTTCTAAGAACGTTGGCCGCAGCAACATTTTTTGACGGAAATTGAAGAAAATCGACAGCTCCCATCTAGAGGTCACCCCAAACAAGCATACCAAGTTTCAAAGCGATCTGACCATAAATGCGACTAACTTGTCAAGTTGAGCTAAAAATATTACAATTTTTTCAGACAGTATTCTCTTTCAAATAGCTTTGGATAGGTAAAGTGTTACAGGAAACACATTTTACTCCAATTTTGTCATATCTTAAATGATTTATTAAATAAACAAAACTTCCATGCTTTTCCAAACACCTGTCATCAATCAGTATTTCAGATAAGTAACTTGAGAATAATATATGTATTAATATAATTACAGCTGCACTTGTTTACAGTAGTAGTCAAAATAGGTTGTAGGATAATCCTATAAACTATGTATCTTTTCTCTTCCTACACTAATAAGACCAGAAGCTGACATCACTTTCTGGAAAGCTCTCACTGATAGCTTTCCAGAAAATGTCAGATTCTGATCTTGTCAGTGCAGGAGCAGCAGTTTACTTTGTTTATTGCAGTTATGCTACAACTTATTTTGACTTGTACTGTATACACAATATTTTATTTTTCCCAGTTCTCAGTGGAGAAAACTGGAACCAACCCTTATTACCAGATTCTCAAAAAACAAGTATTTTGCTGACAGTACCGATCTTCGTGCAGATAGGAGAGGCATTGGGTTAAGCATTAGAATATAGCCTCTGGCAGCCACATATTTCCAGCCTCTCATAGACCATTCCTGCGAAATTTGGTTCATGTCAGCTCAAAGTTCCAGAGAAGATGATGAAAATGTGATTTCTCATAGGGTTTCTACAGTAACTATAAGCTGCAATTGTGGCCATGTTTATGATCCAATCAACATTAAATGAGGATCGTTGGTAGAGGGGGTCCCAGTCATCATTTATGTGAAGTTTCAAGACATTTGGCCTGGCAGTTTCAGGAGAAGATTTTTGAAAAATCCACCAACCAGAATCAAAGAATGCCTCTGGAAGCCATGTTTTTCATCCAACGGGAACAAAATGAGGATCGTTTGTAGAAGATCTCCTATAGACCATTCCAGCCAAGTTTGGTTCACACCAGCTCAGCGGTTATAGAGAAGAAGATGAAAATGTGAAAAGTTTACGGACACCAGATGCCGGACGACAGACGACGACGGATGCCAAGTGATGAGAAATGCTCACATGTCCTTGCATGTAGTAGAGTGTACGTTTGAATGAAACATTGCGAAGTGTGACTGCATCGATGTCGGCAAATTGGGTTATGTCAAAGACCAAGTTGGATGTACTTGCTACTGTGTAAATTTTTTTTAACCACAGTAGAAGCTTTACACTGGTAATGGAGTTAAGAACTAAAAGGTAACATACAGGTCTTTCACAGTTAGTAACATAGATGAGCATTGTATGTGAAAGTGTCAATGAAACTGCAGCTCAACTTGTCCAAGAAGGGACTGAACTATATAGAAAGATCCAGTAATGCCAAGTCATTCATTCAAGTTTCTACAGAAAAGACAACAAACCAAAGCTACATATGAAATCTGAAAAAAATCGGGAGAGGGCTGGGACCCGTTGGGTGTACTAATGGAACTGTTTGACAATTTGTATGTCAAATCCATGATGGCTGGTGGGAGCCATCTCTTTCAACAGAATGCAGAAAAATTTGATGACCCCCCCATCTACACATCATACCAAGGTTACACATAAAATTTGAAAAAGATCGGGTGGGAGGTGCGGCATGTAGGGTCTGCTAATGGAATTGTTGACAATTTATATGTCAAATCCAAGATGTTTTTCAACAAAATTGGGAAAAATTTGATAGCTCCCATTTAAACATCACACCAAACCTTCATATGAAATTTCGAAAAAGATGGGGTGAAGGATGAGGACCGCAGAGTGTGCTAATGGGACTGTTGACAATTTATATGCCAAATCCAAGACAGCCCCTGGCGTCCATGTTTTTCAACAAAATTCAGAAAAATTTGACAGCTCCAGTCTAGACATCACTCCAAAACTACATATGAAATTTGAAAAAGATTGAGTGAGAGATGCAGCAAGCAGGTTGTGATGATGGAAATGTTGACAATTCATATGCCAAATCCAAGATGGCTGCTGACGGCCATATTTTTTAATGAAATTCAGAAAATTTTTATAGCTCCCATCTAGGCATTCCATCAAAGCTATTTATGAAATTCAAAAATATCAGGTGAGAGATGCAGCCAGTAGGGTGTGCTAATGAAATTGCTGATAATATTTTTTCAAATCTAAGATGGTTGCTCATGCTGTGTACATTGCCTATATTATCTGTAAAACTGACACCCCACTAAATCTACTGCGTGGATGGGGTGTCATACCCGACCACGTGACCTCAATACAAAACACTCTTTCGCTGTATTTAGCAGCATGGATTTTCCCAAGTCGCACCGACAAAAATACGTCCCTGGAAAATAGTGTCAAATATTTTATTTAGTCTGTATTTTGTCCGTATACATAAAAAATTTCTCACCCACTTTTACCTACAAATGATTTAATGATACAATTGGACATATTTCTCTCATAAAACATGAAAAAAGACTTCATTTATTGCATTTTAGGATTGCGCATGGATCCTTTTAGGAGATTCTCTGACTGTTATTAAGCTTTGGCATCAGTCTTTGATTTTGTTCGGGACCATTGGTGATTAACACCTTTTTGACAGGAGTCATCGAATTTGAAAATAAAATAATAATAAAATTTCACTAAAACCTTTTGCAGAATCGTGTTTTTCAGAAAACGCGTTTGCGATATGGTGTGTCATTTTCAAAATTCTGATCAGTAATCACAAAATTATAAATATGTAGCTGTCAATAACAAAATTGAAAGCATGTTGCTCAAACTTGCATGACGTCAGAATTCGGTTCGAGTGAAATACTGCAGCGATGCAGTGAACGGACGAGAGTAAGGAATGCTGATATCAAAGTGGGCTTTAAACTATCCATGGAATGGTCCTAAAATCGAGCTTATACTTTACTGCAAATAGGTTCCCCACTACTCCTTGTTGAAATGTTGTTTCCGTCAACGCCAAGTACCATAGTTTAATTTGGAATACTGGGCAATGTGCGTATCACTAAGATTTATAACAGGAATGGGCTAACTTGACACCCCCTCCCCCCCATTGACTTTCTATCTCTTGAAGCACCAAGACCGACAGAAGAGGGCATGATGGGGGGGGGGGGGGGGGGGAGAAGTGTAGCTGATACTGCCCTGGGGAAAGAGCCCTGAAAATATAGGTTGCCCTGCTCTCTGGTGCTTCCGGCGACTCTGCGAAGCACCTTTAATTGTCATTATGTTAGATGTTGGGAAAATATAGTAAAAATGATAAATTTAAAATAATTTGTATATTTTTTATACTTACCAATGGCCCAGACTTAGCTGGTGCAAACTCATTAATTTCCAGGGCCAAACACAAATTTTGAACCCACCTCCCAATCCCCAAAATTTGCATACAAAACCGAAAAAGAAAAGTCCTAATTGGTCCTCCATACTTTTGCTTACTGCACATGTGCAGTAACCAGGAAGTGACCGAAACTGGCGGCAACATCTTTCTTCCTAGTTATGCCTGCTAAATGTTATACATATCTATCAGCGGGGAGGTATGAGTGCCCTTTCATGGGAGGGCCATCCCCAACTGGGCCATTGGTAAGTATAAAAATTATACAAATTACTGTAAATTTATCATATTTTTATACTGATAACCAATGGACCAGACTTGGCTGAATCATAAAAAGGCTGGGGAGTCTAGGATTTTAAAAGACTGTAGTATCTCAATTACTCCATAACAAAGGACAGCTCCTACAGGAGAATGGGAGAAGACATAGGAATTACCCATGTCTATCTCTTTTTCCCAATAAAAAAAGAGAATGACATGACACCCAATATATACTGGAGTAAGACATAATAATTGCTCCATTTAATGCCAGCATAATCCTTATGCTAATTCAGTGAAGTGAACCAATTATAAGGAAGTCCAGAGAATGAGATGCCTTTTACTCATTAAAAGTGTCTGAAGATTGTATATTAATGCTCGTATGACACGTAACATGTACAAATATTTCACACTGAGCTACACTTGAAAAGCAATACATGAATGAGACATAATTGTTGCTTCACACTGAGTTACACATTAAAACCACCCAGCGCCGATGCTAGACTACTGACACTGGAGGAGGTATTCCCTTGCATTTCACTATAAAGCCAGATGAAATAAAGGCCCCCCCCCACCTTCTCCTTGTTCTGAAGGAGATTCCTCAGAACGAAGAGGGCAGCAGAACAGCGTCAGTGCTCGAGCAGACTGCCTAAGACATCACAGAGATGTATTATTAATGGACAACATTCTGTGTGACAGAAAAAGGACCCAAGGACCTCAGACCCCTGGAGATAGACTCTAAATTTCTAAGATAGAACTTTGTAAATGAAGACGGTTGAGTCCAGTAGGCTGCCTTCATTACATCAGTAATAGCAATACTATTTGAATAAGCCCAAGAAGAAGACAGTGCCCTAACCCCATGCGCTGAAATCTTATTGACAGAACATTGATCTGCCGATAGGTTCTCATAAGCGATTCTTACTGCCAAATGAATCCAACTAGTGACTGAATGAACACAAATATCCTTTCTGTTAGGTATAAGTGAAAGCAAAAACCTCTTTCTTCCTTTTCGAATGAAGCTAGATCTACATTTATATATGCGCATCGCTCTCACTGGACACACCAGCGGTCTACGGCTGTTCAAGGACGGTAATGCCTTTATGACAATAGGTTCCAGCCACTTATCCGGAATCTGATTCATAGCCAAGAATCCCACTTCCGTAGTAAGAGTAATAGTATTACTCACACTACAGTAATGGGAATCTTCAACAGATAAAGCATGGAGTTCACTAACTCGTCTGGCAGAAGCAAAGGCTAAGAGAAAAGCCATTTTATAAGTGAGGAATTTAACGTCTCAAAAGGAGCTTCTTGAAGCTTCAAAAGAACCCAAGCCAAGTTCCACTTAGGAATTAATCTGTGGGTTCTAGGTCTATTGAAAGAGAAATTTCTAACTAGCATGGATAAAGAAGGATCTAACCCAATACTCAAGTTATCATGATGAGAATATCTGTCTGATAACATAGACCTATAGCCCTTAATGGTAACGGGCTGCAGTTTGAGAATGTCAAACAAGTACACCAGAAATATGGCAATAGAAAAACCATCCACTTTGCTGCATAATTCAACGAAGAGGAGGTCCTCCTACAGTTAGAAATTGTGTCCACTGTTCATCCTGTAAACTGCTTCCAGTGCAAGAAGGACCACACAATGGAAATATGTAAAGGTTGAGACCTTCTGGGTTGTGATGCAGTGTATGGAACTTCCCCTGATATAGAAGGTCCTTGAGAGGAGGAAGCTTCTGGGGAATGTCCCATAACAGACACCTGATCAGGTTGCTCCTGGCTTTCTGAGACAACACAAGTGCTACCAGCAAGATTTTGCAGTGAGACTGTTTGATTTTTAACAGAATCTGCTGAATCAGAGGAGTTGGAGGATATGCATATCCTATTATTCCGTTCCATGAGATCGACACAGTGTCTACTGTGCACACTCGATGATCCGGGCAAGGTGACATGAACACTGGTAGCTTATTGTTTAGGTTCGTGGCAAAGAGATCTATCATGGGACGATCCCACTGGTAGCAAATCTGCCGGAATATTTGTTTGTTGAGAGTCCACTCCGATGGCAACAGGCGACCTTTTCTTGAGAGCAATTCTGCTACAACGTTCAGACGACTCGGAATATGGTGGACTGAGAGATGAACGTGATGAGTCTGAGCAAATAGGAGAATTTTCTCCGTTAATTTGCATAGAGGAACTACTGTCTAATTGTCCAACAGAATCTGCACATGGACGTTTGCTACATGAGTAATCCAGTGTTTTAGTGCCAGCCAAATAGACATCATCTCTTTGATGTTTATGTGCTCTTCCAGGAATAAAGAGTCCCAAAGACCCTGGCACTTCAGGTCCGCAGGAATCAGGGACGCACCTCAACCTATCGACTCGCAGCTGTCATAAAAGTAAAGACCGGATCCGGTACTTGAAGTGGAACTCCTTGAGTTAACCACTCGAGATCCGCCCAACTCTGAACCTTTTGTTTTATCAGATCTGTTAAAACAATCTGGTGTTCTAACAATTGTGTCTTGACACTCCAGTTCTGAGTAAAGAATATCTGGAGGACACGTGCGTAAGTGCCCCAGCGGAATCAAGTCCGCCGCCACTCCGCACAGACCCATTAGTCGCATGAACTCTCTCGCCGATACTGTTAGAGAGTTTAGACAGAAGCAAGCATAGCAACTGACCAATTCCACTCAGGTTATCGGAAGGCGAACCAGATTGCAATGAGTCTCGAAGCTCATTCCCAAGTGAATGAATGACTTGGACGGAGCTAAATCCGACTTCTTTTCATTTACTATGAAACCGAGACGTCGGAATATGGAGTGCATCTTTGTCACCATATCTCTGAAGAATGTCGTTCAAAAAAGCCGACGTAACCACGACTGAATGAGCTCGGGAAGTACGACATTACCGAGTTCATTATTTGAGTGAACATCCAAGGAGCCAGGTTCAGACCGAAACACATCGCTCTGAACTGATAAACCTTCCCTTGGACGGCACAGCGCAGGTACTTTCTGAAAGCTAGATGAACCATGATATGAAAGAATGTGTCCTTTAGATCTATGCTTGCCACAAAGTCGTTCACATGAATGCTCACTCTTACTGACCGATTGGTTTCTATATAGAACTTTGGAGCGATAATCAGCTTGTTTATCCAGTTCAAGTCTATGATCGGTCATAATGAGTCGTCTGGTTTCGGCACAAGGAACAAATGATTGTAAAATCCCGGTGAGTTGGGATTTTCTACAACCTCTATTGCGTCTTTTAGCAGGAGAGACTGAACTTCTGCAAGAAGAGACTACTTTTTTGAAGGATTTGCCGGGACAACTGTCCAACGTGGACTTCTTGTAAGTGGGGGCTTTGATCTAAATGATAGTCAGAGTCCCGTTCTGACTACATTTCTGACCCACTGATCTTCTGTTATATCCATACAGTTTTTCGCGAAGTTTGACAATCTTCCGCCAACTGGAGTGCAATAGATGTTTTGACCATCACCTACAAGACCTGCGAGGCCTTCGGGAGGAGAAACCACGTCCTCCCTCAAAAACCACCTTGTGCCGTCGGATTAGGGGCGCCTGACTTATAGGCTCTGTAAGACTTACACCCCTTTCCAGAGTCGCTGTGCTGCCGGTTCACAGAATAGTTGTACGAGGGTTTATTAGAACTCCGCGAGGAGTTTTTCTTTGCTGGTTGGGAACTGGAGCTCCCTCGCCTACCACGTCCAGCATATGGCTGATGAGGGTAGCTGACCTCAGTAGAAGTGTGCTGGTAGCTTTCTTGGCAGCTTCATCATACACCAAGGACAACTTGTCATCAAACAATGAATGTCCCAAAACCGGAGCGACTCTAAGAGAGCTTATCACCCAATCGTCAATCAAGGAAGATGATGCCAAGGCTCCATCACGTCTTAATAATTCCATATTAGCTGCTGTATGGGTGGAATGATGTGTGGCATACATAACTGCCCTAGAATGAACTCTGAGAGACGCATTAATATCGTCAAATTCTTTCCCCACAAGACGACGGTCCAAAGCCCTGGTGATATGATCTGCATAAGACATTGCATACAGAATTGCCCGACTAGAATCAATTGTAGATTCGATCACGTCTGAGCGGACATTGAATGATGCGGGTAACGATATGTGCATATCCGTAGCCCAGTCATCCAAACGCAGAGGAGCTCTCTGTACATCTTCTCCAATCATTTTTAATTTGCTAGGTACAGCCAATGGTATGCGAATAGAAGATGCTGACAAGAAAGAATATTTTTTTTTTTGAACTTGCTAGGTTAAATAATGCGTCGTCAACGTGGCTGAAAGCCTCCGACACATGGACCGACTGATCCGGAAAGGAAAGGACGTCCTCTTTCCTCCGCAGGGTATCCCTATCTAGGGATGAAAGCGATCTCTGCCTAGCAGATGTAGCTTATGCCCAGAGAGAACTAATTCAGGAAAAAATTGATGAATAACATTCATCGTTTCCATATGTTGTTCTGAGGTAGGATAATCTTCCTCCACCTCCCTACCATCATCCACTTGGTCAGGCTGTGACGTTCGGTTGGCTCCCTCCGAGTGAGCGGATTACCATACTGACCCAGCACCATCCGACAGCTCACTCCCGGAGTCTGTTGACAGTCGCACTTGAGTTGGCTGGGAAACTGCGATATGCTGCACTATCTGCGACAGTCCGTAACTGAGGCTTGTGGAGCAGCGGTCTTATGTTCCTTTGACACATGATGTTCTCGGGATGGTGATCTGTCCTCAGATCTTTTCACCGGACGTCGTGATTGATCCGCATATTCATGCCTTGATGTACTAGCTACCAGATGACATGACTTTGGAGGGGAAGGCTGGGAGGGTCTTCGAGGAGCAGCTTGAATTTCCAAAGTCGGATAGCTAGTGAGCGGTCTAATGTGCTTGGTACTCGATGTGGAAGAAGCTGTAACTGTCGCTGACACCAGCTGCAGTGTGGACGGAGTGCCTCGAACGGCCAACGAGGACGTTAGCTCCAACTCGGTAAAGTTTCTTGCAACTGCAACAGCCGGCCCCAGCTGTTGACGGGATGGAGAAGGCTCTCCCACCTCCGATCTGACCCCTGACCTCGCCGAGCATCCCGTTAAGAAACTTGCTGGCTTCTTCCCTTTTGCCGTTGTCGCTGGGCAAGCTTTTGATTTTGAGGTGCTCGCTCTACCCAAATCTACACTCTCCTCGACCGATACAGACTTATCCGGTGATACGGCCCCCACCGGCAGGGTTACCGCTTCACTGGTCGAGCTAGGTGCTTTTAATGGAATAAGAAGCCTTATTCCTTGTTTTATATTCAAGAGCACCTTTGCAGCTAGCTCTGTTTGCTCACCTGAGAGTGATGACGGCAGCACATTTTGGATGGGTGTCGCTGAACCATCACCATATTCTTGTTCCTCTGAAAAAGAAACTAAAAAACTAGAATTAGCCCGCGGCGACAGCTCCGGCATTGGAACTTCGCCGCGCACATAACGTGACACCTGCCATCCCAAACGACACAAGTAGCACACGTATCAGAAGGAATGCAGCAATTACAAGCAAGGCAGCATGCGTGTAAATCTGAGGAAGATTTCCTCGCCTTACACTTAGTGCAAAATTATTTCATAATTATATTAAGCCAAAGACCAATTCCACTGCACACCTAAACAATCAAATAAATTACACATATTAAGGACACTGAAAATATATACGGCAATCAAAATCATTTCAAAAAAGAAATTAAAATTGAAAAAGAAATTTTCGAAAAAATTTGAAAATGCCTAAGTCCCCAAAGGGAACCTCATGAGCCCAAGGGCGTCCCGATAGAGCCTAAGTGTGAACAAACACCAAAACATTTAAGCTACACTATCAGCATAATAAATACATGTATCCTACTACAATATGACAACTGTGCTACACTATAAAACTAATAATACAATAATTTAAAGCGTTACCCAAGTGATAAAGAACGTCAACAGGAAAAAACGGAAACTAAACAACAAGGTGTATAATAAGTCAAAAGTCAGAAACAGGTCAATTACTACCTGATGCAAAGCTAGATCTTCCTGTGAAGAAAAACAAAACATCTGGTAGAAGATGCAAGACAACATACATCCTACCACCCCAGGATGAGGATGTAACCATGGGGATAAACAGAATAAACAATCTGTAGATCTCATTAAACTCCAAAGAAATTTAATAAAAAATTTAAACAAGAGGCCCCAGGGGGCCTGAGGGCGCTCACCTGACGAGGCAGACTAAATATCAACCCAGGGAATTGATTTCAACAAGTTGCATCTGCCTCTCCTAAGAAAAGCTTACACAAATATCCAAAGATTCTGACTGGTGGATCTAAAAAAAAAAGATTTTTAAAGAATATTCCTCATATTGAACTAAGTTATAATTCTGGCTCCCACAGGGAGCCCAAATATGAACCCAGGGACTTGGCTTTAACAAACTTGAATTCCCCCCCCCCCCCCCCCCCCCCCCCCCCCCCCAAGGATGCTGCACACCAAATATCAAAACATTCGGACTGCTGGATCTGAAGAAGATTTTTTAAGAAAATTCCTCATTTTGAACTAAGTTACAATTCGAGCTTCCGCAGTGATCCCAAATATTGACCTAGGGACATGGCTTGAACAAACTTGAATCTTACCCCCCTAAGGATGCTGTATACCAAATATCAAAAGCATTCTGACTGCTGGTTCTGAAGAAGAAGATTTTTAAAGAAAATTCCTTATTTTGAACTAAGTTATCATTCGGGCTTCCACAGTGAGCCCAAATATGAACCCAGGGACTTGGCTTGAAAAAACTTGAATCTCAACCCCCTAAGGATATTGCATGCCAAATATCAAAACATTCCGCCTGCTGAATCGGAAGAAGAAGATTTTTAAAGAACAAGAGGCCCCATGGGGCCTGAAGCACTCATCTTGTACAGAACACAATTTAAACAGAATCCAAGAATGAGTCTACAGTAAGCAAGCCATCTCCATAGGCTACACTGTCAATCCTTGAGTCCCTCAGGAGTGACAAAAATAATCTGGGCATCATGCCTTTTCTTCAGTTAATCATAAGTAAAATGAAGAGCTTCCCTATGAAGCCCCTTGATACAACCTATGTGGATTAATCTTTGTACCTCTAGAGGGTACTGAATACAAAATTTTTAATTCTTCAGCAAAATGGCCAATTTCGGCTCCCATAGAGAGCCCAAATATTAACCCAGGCACTTGATCTGAACACAGTTAAATCTGACTTCCCTAGAGATGTTGTGTCCCGAATATGAAAGCATTCTGACTGTTGGATCTGAAGAAGAGAAATTGTAAAGAAATTTCTTCGAATTGCACTAAGTTCAAATTTGGGCTACCATAGCGAGCCCAAATATTAACCTATGGATCCGATTTGAACAAACTTGAATCTGACCCCCCTAGAGATGTTGTAGACCAAATGTGAAAGCATTCTGACAAGTGAATCTGAAGAAGAAGATTTTTGAAGAAATTCCCTCATATTGTACTAAGTTAAATTTCATGTTCCCATATGGAGCCCAAATATTAAACTAGGCACTCGAATTGAACAACCTGGAATCTGACCCCCCCCCCCCCCCCCCCTCTAGAGATGTTGTATACCAAATATAAAAGCATTCAGACTGGTGGATCTGAAGAAGAAGATTTTTAAAGAAATTTCCTCATATTGCACTAAGTAAAAATTTGGGTTACCGTAGTGAGCCCAAATATATACCTAGGGATCTGATTTGAACAAACTTGAATCTGACCCCCATAGAGATGTTGCATACCAAGTATCAAAGCATTCTGATTGATGGATCTGAAGAAGAAGATTTTTTTAAATTACCCTCCATATTGAACAAAGATAAAATTTGGGCTTCTGTAGGAAGCCCAAATATTAACCTAGGGACTTGGTTTGAACAATCTAGAATCTGACCCTCATAACAATGATGTATGCCAAATATTAAAAGATTCTGACTGGAGGTTCTGAAGAAGAAGATTTTTAAAGAATATTCCCCATATTACCCTATGTTAAAACTTCGGGCTCCTGTAGAGAGCCCAAATATGAACCAATGAGCTTTATTTCAACAAACTTTTATCTGACCCCCCTATGAATACTGTATACCAAATATCAAAAGATTCTGATGATTGGTTCTGGAGAAAAGATTTTTTTAAATTTTTGCAAATATGCTGACTCAGCATTTTTTCTATGCCCATTACAGAACACCCTAACATAACCGATGGCATTTTTTTTTTACCATTAAATTCTACTGGTCATAAGAATACTTCATACCAAATAAAAGCTCTCTGTTCCATGGGGTTTGGGAAATATGGACGTTTGAAAATATTTCTATTTTTAGCTCCCAGGGTTCCCACGGGGATGCAGAAATTTTTTTTTTTGCATGGGTCAAGTACTTATGACCCAATACTACCACAAACCAAATTTGGTTCATACCGGACCATCGGTTCAGAAAATAGAAATTTTGGGCGGGGCCAAAAATCTTACCCCTCCTATTACAAAGCCAAATATTACTTCACGAACTTCGTTTGAAGAAACTTGATTCTACACCTCATATGGAAGCTCCATAGCAAATATCAAGTCATTGTACACACTGGTTCTTGAGAAAAAGATTTTTAAAATATTTTGGAGCTTTTTCCCCCACTCCCTTCCTATGGGGTTGGGCATGCTGAGTTGAACAAAAATGAAATGCCCCTTTGGGACCATCACTCACACAAACTTTCACTTGAATTGACCCAGTGGCTTTGGAGGAGAAGACCAAAACATGGTGTTGACGGACGACGGACGGAGAGCGATGAGATTAGCTCAGCTTGACTTTGTCAGGATGAGCTAAAAATTCTTCACACTGAACTAAGTTATAATTCGGGCTTCCACAGGGAGCCCAAATATGAACCCAGGGACTTGGCTTTAACAAACATGTATCTCCCCCCCTCCCTGTGGGTGCGGCAAGTTTATTTGTACAAGTTTGAATTGACATATGATAGGGAACATGCACACCAAATTTGGTTCAATTTGATCCAGTAGTTTGTGAGGAGTAGTCGATAATGTAAAGTTCACGACGGACGAGGACGGACAGTGACGGACGACGGACCGCAATTGATAAGTTAAGCTCCCTTCGGTGAGCTAAAAAAAAAAGCCAATAAGCATGGGAGTTTAGCAGGAGGGTTCATGGGAAGAGAGGGAAGGAACATTTAACAAACAGTAGGTTTTTCATTGCCAAATGAATGATGACGTTCAGGCACATGTCCCAAAAATGGGAAACATGAATAATTTTATAAAATTATTAATAAGTTACAGCCCTGAACGTCCAAAACCTCTATAGTTCACTTCCAGCATCCTTTCAGATCCTTGAATCCACCATTATCATGATTGATTTGTGTCTGGCATGTTCAGAAAAGGGTATTTGAAGCACAGATGTCAGTTCAGATGTTGCCAACTTTGGGCCAAACAGAAGAATGATGTTGGTACCAGTTTCGGTCACTTCTTGGTTAATGCACATGCGCAGTAAGCAAAGTATGGAGGACCAGTTAGGACTTTTCTTTTTCGGTTTTGTATGCAAATTTTGGGGATTGGGGGGTTCAAAATTTGTGTTTGGTCCTGGAAATTAATGAGTTTGCGCCAGCTAAGTCTGGGCCATTGGTTATCAGTATAAAAATATAAGTTTATAGCGAGTCAAAATTCTGGCAGGGTACAATGTGGGGGCTAGACCTGAGAAGTTTGAAGTGCAATTCATAGGATGGGGAGCAGAGTATAACCAAGAAGTAACATAGCGTTTATCGAATGTACCAGGTTGTGATCTTCATTCCGCTACATGTATATCCAGATATTCTTGGATATTTTGGAATCTAATATCGTGTCACCAATTTAGCTGAATGGCAATGAGTACGTGAGTAATAACTCTGATGCGTTTTGAACCAAGTTTTAGTCTAAACTATTTTTCTCTCTTTGGTTGATTTGTGCAGGGATATTTATCGCATATCAATGCATGTTCATGGTTGCATCAGTGATCGTTGACTTGGAATATTGCTACCCAAACAGCTTACTTTTATATGTCCCCTCATAAATACATAGTTATTCATTATGATTCTTTGATCGTGTCATAATAATTTGATTCATTGAGATCAAATCCTGTAAATTTCATATGAACTAAAGTTTGTCAAATTACCCAAATATACCACCACCAACAAGTAATCATTCTTTAGGCCTACTTGCAGTTTTGATAATAATTATGTACCTCTCTGCTTCGTCACCCCACCCATTCCCCAACTTTGAAATCTTTTCAGACCATAGCACGCAGATACTGGAGGCACTCATGGCAAATGTCTAATGTATCTGACTGATACGATCCTAAATGAACATTGGGGCCAGCACGTTCGCCGTCCCAACCCCTATTGCAACGGTCGCTTTTCCATAAGGTGTCAGTTGGTGTTCAAGTTTTGACATGCACTGTTGTCTCTGCTATTTCTTGGTAAGCCGATCCTTTCAAAGTGTGAGGAAAAGATTTTAAAATAACATGAATGCTGAAAAGAGGCTAAATTTTAGTTAAAGTTAGTGAAAAAAAAACCCAGCACTCAGAATTTTTTTTTTTTATCAAACATACCTGATGGCCTCTCATTAGAAAGAGCTTGTCATGCTCGTTCCAATGGGGGGGGGGAGGGGGTTCATAATTTATTGTTTGGAAGGAAAACATAAGAATATTTGATTTGGTATCTACGTTATGTTGTGGGAAAGTCAAACACAAAACTTTGCTGTCAGTCCACCGTTGGGTGTGGGCAAGCTCGAGACTACCTGACACCTCCCCCCCCCCACCCCCACCCACAGATTCTGGTATTATCAGCATGAAAGCTGCAGGATACTTCACTTATTGCGGTTATGCTACAATTTATTTTTTGACTGATATACTTTGCTATTGTCTGTGAAATAAACCAGCTTGGAAGTGTTTCTTAGTATGCCAACATACTACAATCCTGTGAGCTGGGGGGGGGGGGGGGGGGGGGGAGTGGTGTATGTGTATGTGTGCCAATAGAGATAGGGATAAATTCTGTTACTATATTTCAGCCATAAAATTTCTTCAGAAATAAAAAAGCGGTTCTGTACAGAAATATATTGAATGAAACTATCTCTATAGACTTAATTAACAAAGTATATGTTATCTACATAGCTGTATGAACAACACTTCCTCTTTATGTATGTAATTATTGTTGTCTATAAACTCATGATTCTCATTATATGTATATATATCTTCAGAGTAATAAATAAAACTAATCCATTCAAATACATCATTGTTTTGTTTACTCCCAAACTGGGAAAAACCAATTTGTGAAAAAAGTAGTTCTGCTATTAATAGACACAGTGAACTGTAGAAGGTGTGAAAAGATGACATAATCATGTATAACAACTGAGGTCCAATATGAGATAATTAATATGTGGACTGTACCTGACATGGCTGGTGGCCACGTTTTTCAACAAAATTCAGAAATATTCGATAGTTCCCATCTAGACATCACACCAAAGATACTTATGAAATTTGAAAAAGATCAAGTGCGAAATACAACCTGTAGGGTGTGCTAATGGAACTGTTAACCATTTATATGCCAAATCTAAGATGGCTGCTGGCGGCCATGTTTTTCAACAAAATTTGGAAAAATTCAATAGCTCCCATCTAGACATTGTCCCAAAGCCACATATGAAATTTGGGATTGATCGGGTGAGAGCTGCAGCCTGTTGGGTGTGCTAAAGGAATTGTTGAACAATTAATATACAAATCCAAGATGGCTGCTAGCAGTCATGTTTTTCAACAAAATTCAGAAAAATCTGATAACTCCCATCTAGACATCACTCCAAAGCAACATATGAAACTTGAAAAAGATTGGGTAAGAGATGCAGTCTGTAGGGTGTGCTAATGGAACTGTTGAGAATTTATATGCCAAATCTAAGATGGCCACTGGGCCATGTTTTTCAATGAAATTTGAGACTGATAGGTTGAGAGCTACGGCCGGTAGGGTGTGCTAAAGGAATTGTTGGACAACTTATATCCAAATCCAAGATGACCACTGACGGCCATGTTTTTCAACGAAAATCCCCCTAAAATTGATAGCTCCCATCTAGACATTGCCCCAAAGCCACATATGAAATTTGGAACTGATTGGGTGAGAGCTGTGGCCTGTAGGGTGTGCTAAAGGAATTGTGGATGGATGGATGGATGGATGGATGGATGGATGGATGGATGGATGGACATATATACGTTTGTACGTACAGACAAAGGATCACAGCCCATCCGAATAGCTCATACTTGGCATTGCCAAGTTCAGCTGAAAATGCTGTTGCACTACTCGAGTGCTAGGGGGTGAAAAGACTTTCACACTGTTGTCAAGTCTAAAATAAAATTTATATCATTGCTGCTATTACTCCAAATGAAACTGTTTATCTAGATATCAGTCTAAATACAATTACCTGTTTAAGGCATAAATCCAACATCATTATAAAACAAGGCAATATTAATTCTGTTTCTCTATCATAAAGTTCATGTTGATCTGCTGGTTGTGATTTCTTCTCAGGACTAAGTGGGGGAGTAATATCTTCACATTGAGAGAGAGATGGTCCAAATGGATGGAAACGTGTATCTGACTTTGGTTCAGAAGTGTCATCTTCTAAGAACAGGTGCTGTACCCCAAGTTTGAACATTTCCAGCAGCATGTGCATTGGCAGAACAATATGCAGGGTTGCCAAAATCTAAAACATATTTAATATAAAAATGGAATGAATGGAGAATATTTAATGAGAATATCCATCAATACTAAACAATGACACTGTAGCTTAACTTGACTGTGTGTTGTGTTTGATGAAAAGGATAATATGCTCCAACTCATTGAAGTTTCTCTCTCCGAATACAGTCGACCCTGACTGCTAAAGAAACGGAGAGGGTTCTCCAACTTGCGATCTGACCAGGCTTGGGGAGAATACTTTGTAAATGTATTCGAATACGAATATGAATACTTTGAAATTTCATGAATATGAATACGAATACAAAAACACAAATTTTCAAATGTATTTGAAGACGAATACAAATACATTACAATGTATTCATGAATACATTTTTGAATACTTGAATACTTTTTAAATTAGAAGTATTTATAGCAAGGCCTTTAAGTTTTTTGTTTGTTGGTTTAAAAATCATTTTTAAACTGATGGTCCTTTAGCTGAAGCTTTAATTGTGCTTACCATGCTTTGTTGGAAAACTAAAGTAATTACCTGACAGGAAATCCACTCTATGGGTGTCATAGTAATTAGACTACTCTCCATGGACAAAACATCACAAAATGTGAGTGGATTACCACTAAAAAATCACAGACTGGCGTTTCCTCCTGAACGTTAAGTATCAATTGCCGTGACACCACATAAGAAGGACTAGTAAAGTTTTAGCCAATGCACTTCATGGTTAAACCTGGAGGTCTGTTGGCTGAAAGTTTGCTAACAGCAGTAGTATTTTCTTTATAATATTTACTTGCTTTCACCAATTATAATTAGACATACTGAGCTGTACAAAGGTGACCTTAAACAGGAGTAAATAAATATGTGTTTTCACTGTGAAATAATGGATAAATAGAAAAACTTTAAATAAATCCAAAAATTTTAGAATATGATGTCATTGAATAACTGAGTTGTGTCCAACAACACAAGTTTTTTTGTTTTATGTTTATTGTCCATGTTTTCAACAATTTAAAAAGTCATGGGGATATGTGGCCATTGTTACATAAATAGGTTGTATTGTGACAAGTTAATTGATAATTAAGTCTATTGTCTGCTTTCAATGCATAAATTTCAGACAAGGTATTTGGTGGTATATAAATAATATCAGGGATTATTAAGTCTTTATTCTTCTTGGTGGTCCCCGAAAGGGGTCGTTGTTGTTTCCTTCAAAAGACACCCTATCTAACTGAGACAGCCTGAGGCAGATTATACTTGCCAGTGATGGCCATCACTCAATATCATCTCCGAAGTGGCAGACTATACTTGCCTGAAAACCCAGACCGACTGCACCCTCGGGGAGAGGTAGTACCTTTGTGAGAGGACCCAACCCCTCACACTGGTCCTCACCCGAGGGTTCAACCGACATCAGTCAAAGAGACCATGACGACGCCGCAACCGGTGACACCTGCCGAGTACCTGAACCTGTTCCTCCTTCAACACGAGTAGACATGTGGAAATTAGTCACTTACAGTCAACGAGGGTCGAAAGGGGCTTGTTCCCCATATCGTCCCTGCGCGCCTTTGGCGCGTTAAACTATTCCATTCGGATTAAGTCTTTAAGTGAACATCTGGATAGCCATGGAATTACCAGACAGACTAGTGAAAGCCATTTCAGCTCTGGGCGTCTCATGCCCTATCTCCTGGACTATCCTGGAAAAAGGCTTGAGCGTCCACCTGAAACTGGAGTTCGAAATTGAGAAAACCACAACACCAACCCCTTCGGGGAGAGGTAGTACCTTTGGAGAGAGGATCCCCTCTCACACTGGTCCTAACCCGAAGGGGCACGGAGGCCCTGAAAAGAGAGAGCAGAAGAAAAAGAAGAAGAGTCCATCTATCAAGTGCAGAGGCCTTCCGGAATAGGAAAAAAGAGTTAAGTGAGGGGGTGGAGGTTATGGAGGCAGCCGCAAGTTCCCCTCCTAGTCCCACTGGTACACCCAACCAAATGCCGGCTCCTGAGCCGGTACAGTTGGATGAAGAAGGTCCCAGTGGAGACTGAGGAGGAACTGGAAGTTGCATTCTCGCCACCTCCCACCCCTCACTCCCCTCTTCCTTCACTACCAGAAAGCCCGGGAGCGGAAGTCGCAACAGAACAGCCACCCCAGTCTACAAACACCATCGTACAAAACACACTAAAAGCAATAGAGATGGCAAAACAAACCACCGCCAGAACTGATAAGTTCATAAAAGAAACCAACGAAATATCCAAACTGGCATTAGAAGAATTCCAAGCACGAAACTCAACACCACCACCAGCCTTATCACCAAGCTAGCCTCCACCTAAGAAAAAGAGCGGCAAAAAGCCCAAAAGGGGGTAAACCTTTTCCCTCCTTCCTTTTCCCCTTCTACCACGCCTCGACATTATACAAAAACAAACAGCCAACAAGGGTCGAGAAGGGGCTTGTTCCCCAAACCGTCCCTGCGTGCCTTCGGCGCATGAAACCATTTCGTTCGAAGTCTTTAATATTGATATGAGTTGTGCATTTGTTGTCTGGAGTCCATGGGCTTGATCTGTGAAAACCTTTTATTCAGCATATGGTTCTTTAATTCCAAAATATAGAAAGTATTCAAAAAGTATTCAAAATGTATTCATGAATACAGCTCAAATTTTAATGTATTTGAATATGAATACATGTATTCATAACATTCAGTGAATACTGAATACATGTGAATACTTGATAAACTGTATTCGAATACGACTGAATACGAATACTGAATACGAATACCCCAACCCTGGATCTGACCCCCAGATCTCGCCGAGCGTCCCGTAGAGAAACTTTCAGGCTTCTTCTCCTTTTGCCATAGTCGCTGGGTGAGCTTTTGTTTATGAGGTGCTCGCTCTACCCACGTCTATACTTCTTGACCGCAACGGACCTACTTGGCATCATGGCTCCCATATAGGGACATCCGCTTCACTGGTCGAGCTACCTGCATGCAGAGGATTAAGCGAACTAACTAGAGACCTCAATCCCCTGCTATTAATCAGGAGCACCTTGGCAGCTAGCTATTGTTTACTCATCAGAGCGGGGCTCATCAGAGTGTGACGATGGCAGCACATAACGGACATGTGTCAAGGTACCATCACCATATTCTTGTTCCTCTGAAAAAGAGACTGAAAGACTAGTAATAGCCTGCGGTGAAAGCTCCGACATCGGAACTTCACCGCCCACCACACAGGTCAACATCCGTATCCGTTTGCATGCCATAGATAAGTACTGAAGGAGTGCAGCGACTACCGGCAGACAACAGGCATTAAAATCCGAGACTTCCTGGACTTACACTAGGTACCAAATTATTATAATAGATATACTGAGTCAAAAAAGAAAGTATAATAAACTTTGAGGAGCAATTATTTTAGTATTATTGACTCTAATCCCAAACAAATTATTGTAAATTCATATTTCGAGTCTATCTGTATGAATTTGCATAATTTCATGTTCTTACTGTTGCCAGTGTCACGTTAGGACGTTGCGATTCAGACATGGGGCGAAATGAAAACAGATTAATAATTTTGTCCCTGTATCGCTGTCCATTCAGATTACCATCGATGAAGATCAACTGCATTCGACGATGTAAGGAAATTCCTGCCCATACCATTACACTACCCCTACCGAAACAGTCGCATTCCAGCACGCAAGCATCAGAAAACCGTTCTCCCCGTCGGTGATACACTCTTGCCCTACCATAAGCATGCCAAAGACAAAATCATGATTCATCACTAAAAAGAACTGCGCTCCAACGCTGCTGAGTCCAGCGAACACGCTGACGTACCCATTCCATTCTGATGGGTAAGGATTGGTCCATGGTATGGATTCCTACTTCGGATGCCGTGTTCAGCGAGTCTGTTGCGGACAGTTTGTGTACTAATTATATTGTTAGTTCTACCAGGAGTAATTGCTGCTGTCCTCGTCGCCGGAAGGAAGCGATCCCGCAAGTGAGATGTCCTGATGTGTCGGTCTTGTGCAGGGGTCGTCACTTTTTGTCGACCTGAATGCGGTCGGTCGGCAGTAGATTCAGTGGTTCTATACTTTCCAATGAGATGGTAAATAGTGGCCACAGTGACTCCAAACTCAGCAGCGAGCTCATCTGGAGGTATCCCAGCTTCATGCATACCAATGGCCCGCAACCACTGATTTTCGGTTAACCTTGCCATTTTTTAAAATGTCGGAAGACAAAAATGATAAAATTTATATATTTTTTATACTTACCAATGACCCAGACTTAGCTGGTGCTAACCCAAAAATATCTAGGGCCAAACACAAATTTTGCCCCCCAATTTTCAAAGTTTGCATGCAAAACCAAAAATTAGAAGTCCTATCTGACCCTCCATACATTTTACCCACCGCGCATGCGCAGACGCCAGGAAGTCACCGAAGCTGGCACCAATAAATCATTCTTTGTAGAAAAAAAGATTATAATAATTCAGCGGAGAGGTATGAGTGCCCAGTACTGCCCACTCATGGGAGGGCCATTCCCGTCTGGGTCATTGGTAAGTATAAAAAATATATAAATTACTATAAATTTTTTCATATTTTTATACTATAACCAATGACCCAGACTTAGCTGAATCGGAAAAAGGCGGAGGGCCTAGAACTTCCGAAATAGTAGATCAACATAGATCAAATCCTTCAATCCATGATGAAGAAATTATAATTTACATGTATGTCTCTTAATACCATAATAAAAGAGACATATCCTAATATGGATTCCAATTATGTAAATCCTACATCTAAGCATAAAATAATGTTAATTAGGATGTAACAAATAAACCATTTTTGAGACTAGTATGGACTAGGCCCTAAAAATTATGGCATACTGAGAATGAGAGAAAATTTCCCATAAACCTACGCCACACAATAATACTGCAGCTGATCGCCGAACATAGTACGGACAAGACAGCTTCCTCAATAGTTACATACCCCATAAGGCAGAGAAGTGGACAAAATGACCCCCCCCCCCCCCAACCCCACTTTTTTTTTTAACATATCTTCAAAAGAAAGAGGGGAGAGCTCTGGAATCAATAAGCAGAACCCAGAAACGATATAAATAAATATCAATCAGGCACTCAAAAAATTAATTCATGAATAATAAATGGTGCGTAACGCCACTTCACAAGCCAAGGCTATAGTGATGATTTTGGTAAATAACATTATCCGCTACAAAATATGCACTGCAGACGCCGTATACAGGTACGACAAAATCAGTGAGAAATCAATTATAACATATACATACAAAAGTGGGATAAGATGAACAATTTCTGCACAGAAAACACTCTTCAAGATCATTCACTGGAGGCCTCTGTAATATTAAATCCGGTAAAAACCACTCTCCAACGTGTACTATTTGGTATCTACAACTATAAACACGTGAGAATATGCGATTTGAGAACCGGAAAAATAGAGACCAGGATCTAGAAATGGAGGTAGGTATGATAAACCAGCTCCAAAATCAGAAAATAAATACCGGAAACAAATGCAACAGAACTGCATATATGCCTAAGATGGCACCATCCAACACGACCCAGATGCAAAGTATGTATGTATTAAAAAATATATATGCGACAGCGTGAGTGTGTGTGTGTGTGGGTGGGGAATTCGAATTCATGTCGAAACCTCCTCACCCACATTACTTAATCATTGCTGGTGCAAACAGCAATAATATACTGACCATAAAGCTCTTTCACATCTGAAATACTCCGTAATGCCACTGAGAGCGGAGAATGACATGAAGAATAAAACTTCCCTTAAAGAAGAAAACTTTCTAATGGGGAAGCTTCTGGTGAATGCTCAATAGCAGACCCCATAACCTCAATGAAATCAATAGAAACAAATGAATTGAAGGATACACATATCCTATCATTCATTCCCATGAAAATGGCTGAGCATCAATGTATGCGCTCAAAAGCCTTATACTAGTGACACAAATAGTGGAAACTATTATTCCCATGCACCGAAAACTTAACTATCCCACATAAGATCCTGTAATAGCCAAACAGTTAGAATAAGCGCAAGATATAGCCAGCGCTTACTTATGCCCTGCAATCTTAAGCATTGACTGCTAATTGGAAGATAAATAACCCAAGCAGTACGAATAGCTAACTGACTTATTTAAAAATAGAATGAACATAAACGTCCCTTCTATTGAAAAATAATTACAAAAGAAGCGTTACTTCTCTTCTGATAAACTATGATGAGCATCTATAAATACATGAATGGAAAAAAATTTGACGATGTAATCATAAACAATAAGACATCATTGAATATCTGATTTCCAATAACCAAGGGTCCCAAGATCCCTGTATAGAGAGACCCTCGGACTCAGGATTGTAACGCAATATATGAACTCACGTCCGAAATAATGGAGAAAACCATAATATATGCCCAAACTTGACCTTATGTTAAAAGATTCTGTAAAACAAAGTGGGTCAAGAGGGAAAAACCTCTACCACTCCAGTTAATAACTGGAGTAGACATGTGTGTAAGCGACCCATCGGAATAATTCCAAGCCGCTCCACACAACTCTATCCAGCGCATAAAACTATCGCTGTTAATCAGATAACAGATAATAGCAAGCGAAATAGCTGGTTAATTCACTCTGAGAAACAACAGATGAACCAGCCAAATGAATATTGGGATACGTGTATCCAATCATAAATTTCATGAGATATTATCTAGTTCACAAAACAAGTGATCTAAAGAACTATACTCGCTACAGTTTCTGAAAGTTCGCTTTCGACTGAAAGATAATCATAAATAACCTAATTATCCACTTCCAGTCAAAATCGGCCGGATCAAGTTCTATAAGAGCCTCGAACCACCAGCTCAGGGGAGTCTGATCAGTAACTCAGTCTGACGAGAAACCCCTATCCAAGTGGCTGTATAGACAATCCTAAAGAAATATATATAGGAGAGATACCTATACCTTCACTATGAGCCCTTATAAGCGAATTGAGTCTAGGACAAACTCTCCTACACTTCTGGTGGCTGTGGTCGATTAGACCCCAACTTAAAGAGTCGAATATAGATGCTTTCTTGTAGTTTAATCCTACAATAATGAAAGCTTACCATCAAAGACTTAGGTATACCTGTACCTTTGCTATGAGTCCTTATAGATGATCTGAGTTTAGGACAACCTCTCGTACTCTTTCTGCTGGTGTTGGTACATTAGACCCCAACTTAAAGAGTCGAGAATTGATTCTTATCATAAAGACTAGAGTTGGAAGACTAAAGCGACCTATGGCAAGTTTTCCACCTAGTCAAATTCAAAGATGAAGACACAAGGCTTTGTTGCATCAGAATAACTCCCACTTAACATTAGTTAAGACCGAGATGTAAATACTAGGTCTGGAAAGAATTTTAAAAGGTACAAACGACCACAAAATTCCTTTCCATATAGACGATGCATCACAGTACTTAAAATTAAAGTACATAAGACCATGAGACTAAATTCGCTCTAAGAAATTATCTTCTCAACTGCATCCGAGCGAACAGCTAAATGTTGAAGGTAAGGCTAAAACTAGGATCTTAGCCTGCTCAATCAACGCAGAGGAACTCTCCACATCTTCCCCTGTTGTTTTTAAAAGTATGTGAACAATGGTGTCATCTACACAATTGAAGACCTGTGACACCCGTGTAGACTTAACTGGAAAGAGATCTTATTACCCTGCTCTTTATCTGGATGAAGTCAGCATCCAACTACGCTAGCGGTTTCTCATAATTGCTCGCAGCATTTTGAATCACTGGAACAATTTCAAGGAAATGATAATGTATGGTATCTATATCATCCAAGAGTTGTTCCAGAAGGAAAAGTTATCCTTTCCATCATACGTTCAAATCAGTTAGAATCACAGTCACCAGCATCTAAACAGGCAGGTGACTGGACCAAATAAGCACCATGCAACAGCTCAAGATTTGAGACTGACATTGAGTGCTTCTGCCTTAGCAGGAATACTGCGATTAACTGCGCAACTGCGACAGCAAGTCCGTTACAGAGGCCTGAGGAGCAGCGGTAATGAATAGCCTCTTCGTCAGCTGCTCCTAGGACAGGGAGTCCAATATAGTTATTACTGCGGACAACCCGATGAATGAAGCCTCATCACCTTGGCTACTAGATGGGGCGACTTTCTTCACAAAAGATGGACCTTTTGACAATGCAGACTGGCAATCCTGAGTCATTTAGCCAAGGTGCGGTCGGGAGTGCTTGGTAGATGCTAAAGAAGCAAAACTGTAGCCATCCCCGGCTAAGAATTTAACTAAGCGTACAGGACAATAGCTATGTACGTAAGCTCTGACGCAAGTTCCTACCAACAACATCCGGCTCCAGATGTTGTTGAAAGAGAGAGAGAGGGGTCTCTGTCTTGCTCGCGGTCCGGAGAGACCTGGACGAGCGTACCTCAGAACTTGCTGTCTTCTTCCTTCCATCAACACTGGGTGAGCATGATTCGATTCAACAGTGCTCGCTACACTCTCGACCACCACGGACATATCCGGCATCACATCACCCACATACAAGTGAGATCTGCCAGTTGAGCTAGCTGTAGACAAGGGACGTAAACTTCTTTTGAAGTCTAGCCCTTGTCTAAAATCATTGTGCACTTTTCCACTAGCTCTAAATACCATGCATATGCGACAATCCGGAGTCACGGTCCTAGTATCCAATCTTAACCGTTTCACCGGCGACAGGGCACTGAAAGCACTCATCGGGTTTTATAGTCCTGTGCAATATAAAGATCACTTTGTCCGTTATATAGAGGAAACCATAAGACTAGTCGACCCCAGCTGCCTATTAGACGGGACGCAAGTTCCTACCAACAACATCTGTCCCCAGATGATGCTATGAGAGAGGAGAGAGGCCTCTCTCTTGCTCGTGGTCCTGGATGACCTGGACGAGCGTACCTCAGAACTTGCCAGTTTCCTCCTTCCTGTCGTCGATGGGTGAGCATAATTGCATATCATATTGTTCGCTCCACCCTATATGATCTCCTAGCCCGGATCGTATACACCCGGCGTCACAGTTCTCAAAGGCCTGAGTAACTACAGAGTAACTACTTCACCGGTCGAGCTAACTGGCAACAACGGACTTGTGTGGTCGTGTGTGCTTTTCGAACATAGAGGAAGCTATAAGACTGGCCGACCCCGGCAGTCTATGGAAGGAGCGTCCCGTGGACATAAGTTCCAACTGACACAAGTTCCTACCAACAACCTCTGACCCCAGATGTTCTTATAAGAGAGAGGGGCCTCTCTCTTGCTCACGATCACGGAAGACCTGGACGAGCATACCTCAGAACTTGTCTGACAGACCCAAGTTCCTACCAACAACCTCTAACCCCAGATGTTGTTATAAGAGAGAGAAGGCCTCTCTCTTGCTCGCGATCACGGAAGACCTGGACGAGCATACTTCAGAACTTGTCTACTTCCTCCTTCCCGTGCTTCCTCCTTTCCGTCGTTGTCAGGTGAGCATGTTTGTATGTTTATAGTGCTCGCTACACCCTTATTCCTCTTCTCGACCACTATGGGCATACCCGGCATCACATCACCCACATACGAGTGAGATCTGCCAGTCGAGCTAGCTGGCGACAAGGTCGTCAAACCTACGAAGGATCTAGGCACCTGTCTAATTCCTTGAGCACTTTTGCTGCTAGCTTTTATTTAATTTGCGATGACAGCAGCACACTCCCTGACGGCGTCACGAAGCCATACCATGTTCTTGTTCCTCTGTAACTAGAAACTAAAAAACTATAGTGACATTTTGACGAGAGGACCAGCCGAGTCCCCTCGCAGCAATAGGACCAATAGTGTCCACTCGCCTGACACAAACCATGACGCCCGTCATTCAGATTATCACATCTGACACATGGAGTAGAAATAGTGGTAGTACATCAAGTAAACTCATTACAATGACCAAGTTAATGAAGGAAAGGTTTCCTCTATTTGCCATACTATTAGATAAAAATAATTACCTAAATACTAATACATGTCATTGTACCACCACCAATCTACATATAATATAAGATAACATTAAAATATAATCAATGAAATAAATATATCCAAAAGAAAAACTCTTTCAAAAATAAAATAAAAATTTTTGAAAAAATTTTCCTAATATAAGAGCCCAAGTTCCCAAAGGGAACAATGAGCCCAAAAAAGCCTAAGTATGGACAAAATTATAAAATCTGTGTAAAATTAACTACCACACTATCAGAATATTTAATGTTACTTACAACTGTTGTTCCTAAACAAAAATAGGAAACTACCTAGAGTAAAGTAATGTAAACAAAACACCGGAATCAAGACCCCAGGCAACACAGCCCGAAGTCAGTAACAGAAACAAGACTATCCGATGTAAAGCAAGATCTTCCTCAGAAGAAAAAACAATACATTGGATGTATGATGAATGACCAAAATGCCCGAACACCCTAAGGATGAGGACGTAACCCTGGGGATGTACAGAATAATCTTCTGTATAAAACGTTAAACTCCCAATAAATTTTATAATTTTTTTTTTATTTAAACAAGCCAAAAAGCTTGGGAGTTTAACTGAGGGGATCAAGGGAAGGCAGGGAAGGAATACTGAATAAATAGTGAATAGATCATAATCAATCAGTGATAACGTCAGGCTCATGTTCCGAAATTAGGGAACATGAACTAATTTTAATAAATATTATAAAATTACAGCCCTGAACGTTTCAAACCACCATTTCTTCCTTCCTTCATCCAGTTCTGTCCTTGGATGCACCAATTTAACCATTGATTTGTGTCGGGCATCATTATTAATTGAGATTTAAAAGCACAAATATCAGTTTGTTGTTATCTGACAAGGGCCAAACAAAGAATGATTTATTGGCGCCAGATTTGGTGACTTCCTGGCGTCTGCGCATGCGCGGAGGGTAAAATGTATGGAAGGCTAGATAGGACTTCTAATTTTCGGTTTTGCATGCAAATTTGGGGGATTGTGGGGGAAATATTTGTTTTTGGTCCTAGATATTTTTGGGCTAGCACCAGCTAAGTCTGGGTCATTGGTTACAGTATAAAAATACTAGTGTGTTTTCTCAATAACCCAGGCTCACTAGCACAACACAAAGAAAATCGTCGGTCACCCATTCAATCTGACATTCTCGGCTAGCACATGCTATTTTGAAATCCGTAGCAAAATTGTATATGGTTGGGTGGACAACAACATGTCATTAAACTCTTTGCACGACTTCTTGTCCACAACATGCAACATTAGAACTATTATATTTCATCCTATATGCTATTTTTTCACATTTGTTTCTATTATACTTTCTTTTTTGACTCAGTAGACAATAATATTGAAGCCAAAATCATAAGTCTGCTGCACTCCCAATAATAATACAGAAATAACATCACAAGGATACATAACATAGACAATGACAAAAATTTTTGAAACAAATTAAATAAATTTTGTCAAAAAATTTTGAATGAAGCCTAAGTACCCCAAGGGAACCCCATGAGCCCAAGGGCATCCCGATAGAGCCTAAGTGTGAACAAGCACTACCTAATTAAAGCTAAACTACTGGAATAAGATACAATATGTATCCTAATAGAAAAAAACTATAACTGTTTTTAACAAAACACTGAATTAATACGTATCCAAAACGTTATTGAACAGACAACAACCGCAAGAGGAAAAACCGGAAACTAACCAACAACAGGCACAAGAGAGGCCCAAAGTCAATAATCGATCAACAACCATCTGATGCAAAGCTAGATCTTCATAGGAAGAAAAAACAATGCATCTGGTAGAAGATGCAAGAATACAAAATGTCCTGAACAGTAAATGAACAAGACGTAAACACAGGGGATAAACGGAATACCTATTCCGTAAAACAAGTTAAACTCCCAAGAATTTTAATAAAAAAATTCTCAATAAAAAGGCCGAAAGAGCTTGGGAGTATAACAGGAGGTTCAGGAGAGGAAAGGGAAGTAACAAACAAAACAACAGTGGAGTCATATTATAATGATGATGTTCAGAAGCATATCTCGAAAATGGGAAACATGAATAATAATCTGACCTAAAAATAATAAAGTTACAGCCCTGAACTTCCAAAACCACGGTTATTCACTTCCAACATCCTGCTACACTGTTGATTCCATGAAAACCATCATTGATTTGTGTCTGGCATCTTCAAAAATGAGAATTTATTGCACAGATGTCAGTTCAAATGTTTACTGACTTGGGCTGAACAAAAGAATGATACTTGGTGCCAATTCCGTTCTCTTCGTGGGTACTGCACAAGCACAGTTTGAAAAGTATGGAGGGCCAGATAGGACTTTCAAATTTGGGTACTGTATGCAAATTTTGGGGATGGGGGGGGGGGGGGATGGTAAAAATTTGTGTTTGTTTAGCCCTAAATATTATTGAGTTTGCACCAGCTAAGCCTGGGCCATTGGTTCTGGAATAAAAATTTGAAAGTGTCAATAACACTGTAGCTGAACTTGACTGTGTGTAGTGTGTGATGAAAAGGATAATGTCCCAATGTTTATGAAATAAGACAAGAATTGTGATAATTGTGAATATGTTAATTTCTGTTCCCTGAAGGCTATAGGGTTGGGAAAATACACCAAATTCATAGTACGATACATATCTACATGCGTGATTCACAATACGATATGTATTTAGATATGTATCTTGATATTCATCCTGGTATTAAAGCTACAGTTAAGAACACATAGGGACAGTGGTAGAGCCAGGAATTCATAGTTGGGGAGCACAGATACATTTGGGAGGGGGGTGTCAACTTCAGCCCTCCCTCCCCCCCTCCACCCCCACCAATTTCTATCACGCACTGTACTGCCTGGTTACTCGTGTATGAGCTTATACTCTAAGATAAGCCCATCCCTAACTTTACAAATGTGAGTTACCAAGTGGACCCTCTGTGTCTAAGCACACCCTTTTACTTTTCAGTTTCAAAATAAAGATGATTTTAGTCATAGGCACTGGTAATTACCAAAAAAATAGGTAAGCAGTCATCCGATGATCGAGACAACTAACCTTACCAAATACATAACTAGAGTGATGTCATGCATGCAGCCCGACTTTCCCAGGAATGGCAATGCTTAGACGCAAAATAGACGGAGCCATTTTTTGTTAATAGTTTACCTAACGAATCTGCCATATCTGCACTCGTGATATACAAAATTTGCTATTCAAATTTTATTTTTTCATTTCTCTACTTCAAAACATACCTCATGACCTATTAATGGAACAAACTTGATGAGCTTCTTCCAATAAGGACTAATAAGCCATGGTTATAAGTAAAAAATGAAAAAATCTGATGTTTCAGAAAAATAATTTGTACTGTTGGCTTCAACTTGTGTTAGGTAAAGGATGAAAGATGCAGGACATAAAGCAATGTTGGGCTATATGAGTCAATTTTCTTTATTGCATGTAATAACTCCCCATGCTTCAAATTTGGGAATAATTGCCTAAGTGACACGTGTGTGTGTGTGTGTGTGTGTGTGTGTGGTGTGTGTGTGTGTGTGTGTGTGTGTGTGTGTGTGTGTGTGTGGGGGGGGGGGGGGAGTTGTGGAACCTATATTCAAACCTGGCCTGTATTACTAGCTGGAAAATACACATATCAACTTTGGATGAAATCAAATAATCCAAACTGGAGTTATCAGTCAGAAACCAATTGTTCACAGACAGATGGATGGACCGACAGATGGATGGACGAAAGTCATGACTACAGCCCTGACTATAAACAGTCAGGCAAAAAATGCATTTGGTACCAAAGAAAAAATATTGCATGAATGGCCCTGGGTGAGGAGGAGGTGGGCTGGGGGTGAGGGGTGGGGGAGAGTGGGGGTGTATCAGGGGGAGTCCATTTTTTTTTCCACGTGGTCAGTCTAAATGCTTCAGAATGCATTTTGAGCAGAGAAAAGAAAAATACCTAACTGGCACCATGGGGGTGGGAGTGGGGGTGGGTGGGATTTGGGGGGGGGGGGGTGGGCTCTGGAGTGGGGGTGTTTGTCTGGGTTTTTAACCACAAACTTTAACCAAAACTGTAAAAAAGCATTTTTGACAAAAGGAAAAAAAAGGTTCTGCATGTAGTGACTATAAATAGTTCAAAATGCATATTGGGGGAAATAAAAAAAAAAAATGTCTAATTTGGGGTAGGGTGGGGGCGGTGGTGTTTGTCTGGGTTTTTAACCAAAACTGTAAACCAGCATTTTTGACGAAAGAAAAAAAAAGTGCCTAATTGGCCCCTGGGGTGGGTGGGGGGAGGGGGAGATTGGGGGGGGGGGGGTTTACGTAAGTTTAAAAAAAAGGTTCCACATGTAGTGACTGTAAATAGTTCAAAATGCATATTGGAGAAAAAAGGGAAAAAAAGCCTAATTGAGGGTGGGGTTGGGTGGTGGGGAGGTAGGGGGTGGTGGTGTTTGTCTGGGTTTTTAACCACAAACTTGGAGTCATCCTACCAAGCTACTATGAAATCCCTTTATAATTTTGGCCTGTGGAATATTCTAAAGGTTTTCGGGCTTCGGGCCTCTGTTGCCATCACAGTTGCCAAAAAGGGGACGTTCTCATCTAGACATTATATGAAGTCAACATATCAAGTTACAATGAAATCCCTCCATAAATATGACCTATAGACTGTGCTAAAGGTTTTCGGGCTTCGGGCCCCTGTTGTCGTCACAGTTGCCCAAAAGGGGATGTTCTCATCTAGACATTATATGAAGTCAACCTATCAAATTACAATGAAATCTCTTCATAAATATGACGTGTAGACTGTGCTAAAGGTTTTTGGGCTTTGGGCTCGAGCAGCCATCATGGTTGAATGATCGCAACCAAAAGGGGACATTCTCATCTGGGCATCATGTGGATTGATCCTACAAAGTTACAATGAAATCCCTTCATAAATATGACCTGTAGACTGTGCTGAAGGTTTTCGGGCTTTGGGCACCTGTAGCCGTCACAGTTGCCCAATCACGTCCAAAAGGGGACTTTTCGGGATAAAAGTTTTTGGGTTTCGGGCTTGGGCAGCCATCACGGTTGACAGATCATGCCCAAATGAAGACGTTCTCATCAAGGCATTATACAGAGGCATTCTATGAAGTTGTAATGAAATACCTTCATAAATACGACCTGTAGACTGTGCTAATGGTTTTCGGGTTTTGGGCTCGGGCAGCCATACCGGTTGACCGATCATGGCCAAAAGGGGACGTTCTCATGTAGACATGACCTAAAACCTGCATATGAAATTTTGTGACGATCAGACAAGAACTACTGGGTATATATAGCCTGTACTTGAAGGTTGAATAAAAAACTTTAACCACAAACATTAACCAAAACTCCAAATGTCAACTAAACAACAGGAAATGAAAAAAAAAAAAAAAAAAAAAAAAAACCCACTTGAACCTTCACTAAAAAAACTTTAACCACAAACTTTAACCAAAACTCTAAAAGTTAACAGACAGACAGATGGACGGATGGACGGACAAAAGTCATTACTATAGCCCCCACTGTAAACAGTCGGGCTAAAAAGCGATAGTACCCTTGTCCTGTGGGTTGACAAAGAAAAATAAATACATCAGTGATTGAGACATGCTCTTGCAGTTCATGATTCGACTTCCACTTTGAAATTTTCAAATCAATCCACCCAAACGAAAAAAGTCATTGAAGGTGATTACGAAGAATGACTGGTGCACATCAAGGGAGCTAATTTATAAGCACCAACATCGTAGAAAATGCCAGTGGAGTTTTTCAACTGATTTGAAAACACTTGTAAAATGGTGGTTAAATTTATCATTTTGCATGACCAACGGACGTTCATAATAAATGGTGTATTGTTACACTGTTTATCTATAGTTTTACCATTTTTAATGGAAATGTTGGGTGAGCACATAAAATATTGGATCGCACCATGCAAACAAAATTTCGGTGATTGAATCGCACATGGGAGATCTTGCTTTGCAAACAGCGATTCGAACCTGAACAAAAAATACCCTGATTTAATAATAATCGGTATTCCGGTGTACCCCGGTGTTATATTCTGGGTGATAATTTCTGTCTGGATTTTTAACCACAAACTTTAATCAAAACTGTAAAAAAGCATTTTTGACAAAAGGAAAAAAAAGGTTCTGCATGTAGTGACTATAAATAGTTCAAAATGCATATTGGGGGAAATAAAAAAAAAAAATGTCTAATTTGGGGTAGGGTGGGGGCGGTGGTGTTTGTCTGGGTTTTTAACCAAAACTGTAAACCAGCATTTTTGACGAAAGAAAAAAAAAGTGCCTAATTGGCCCCTGGGGTGGGTGGGTGGAGGGGGAGATTGGGGGGGGGGGGGGGAGGTTACGTAAGTTTAAAAAAAAGGTTCCACATGTAGTGACTGTAAATAGTTCAAAATGCATATTGGAGAAAAAAGGGAAAAAAAGCCTAATTGAGGGTGGTGGGGAGGTAGGGGGTGGTGGTGTTTGTCTGGGTTTTTAACCACAAACTTGGAGTCATCCTACCAAGCTACAATGAAATCCCTTTATAATTTTGGCCTGTGGAATATTCTAAAGGTTTTCGGGCTTTGGGCCTCTGTTGCCATCACAGTTGCCAAAAAGGGGACGTTCTCATCTAGACATTATATGAAGTCAACATATCAAGTTACAATGAAATCCCTCCATAAATATGACCTATAGACTGTGCTAAAGGTTTTCGGGCTTCGGGCCCCTGTTGTCGTCACAGTTGCCCAAAAGGGGATGTTCTCATCTAGACATTATATGAAGTCAACCTATCAAATTACAATGAAATCTCTTCATAAATATGACGTGTAGACTGTGCTAAAGGTTTTTGGGCTTCGGGCTCGAGCAGCCATCATGGTTGAATAATCGCAACCAAAAGGGGACATTCTCATCTGGGCATCATGTGGATTGATCCTACAAAGTTACAATGAAATTCCTTCATAAATATGACCTGTAGACTGTGCTGAAGGTTTTCAGGCTTTGGGCACCTGTAGCCGTCACAGTTGCCCAATCACGTCCAAAAGGGGACTTTTCGGGTTTTGGGCTCGGGCAGTCATCACGGTTGATAGATCACGCCCAAATGGGGAAATTCTCATGTAGACATCATACAGAGTCATGATATCAAGTTACAATGAAATCCATCCATATTAAACATGACCTGCAGACTGTGCTAAAAGTTTTTGGGTTTCGGGCTTGGGCAGCCATCACGGTTGACATATCATGCCCAAATGAAGAAGTTCTCATCAAGGCATTATACAGAGGCATTCTATGAAGTTGTAATGAAATACCTTCATAAATACGACCTGTAGACTGTGCTAATGGTTTTCGGGTTTTGGGCTCGGGCAGCCGTACCGGTTGACCGATCATGGCCAAAAGGGGACGTTCTCATGTAGACATGACCTAAAACCTGCATATGAAATTTTGTGACGATCAGACAAGAACTACTGGGTATATATAGCCTGTACTTGAAGGTTGAATAAAAAACTTTAACCACAAACTTTAACCAAAACTCCAAATGTCAACTAAACAGGAAATGAAAAAAAAAAAAAAAAAAAAAAAAAAAAACCCCACTTAAACCTTCACTAAAAAAAACTTTAACCACAAACTTTAACCAAAACTCTAAAAGTTAACAGACAGACAGATGGACGGATGGACGGACAAAAGTCATTACTATAGCCCCCACTGTAAACAGTCGGGCTAAAAAGCGATAGTACCCTTGTCCTGTGGGTTGACAAAGAAAAATAAATACATCAGTGATTGAGACATGCTCTTGCAGTTCATGATTCGACTTCCACTTTGAAATTTTCAAATCAATCCACCCAAACGAAAAAAGTCATTGAAGGTGATTACGAAGAATGACTGGTGCACATCAAGGGAGCTAATTTATAAGCACCAACATCGTAGAAAATGCCAGTGGAGTTTTTCAACTGATTTGAAAACACTTGTAAAATGGTGGTTAAATTTATCATTTTGCATGACCAACGGACGTTCATAATAAATGGTGTATTGTTACACTGTTTATCTATAGTTTTACCATTTTTAATGGAAATGTTGGGTGAGCACATAAAATATTGGATCGCACCATGCAAACAAAATTTCGGTGATTGAATCGCACATGGGAGATCTTGCTTTGCAAACAGCGATTCGAACCTGAACAAAAAATACCCTGATTTAATAATAATCGGTATTCCGGTGTACCCCGGTGTTATATTCTGAACTGCGGGCTATTTGAGTGGGCCAAATCACCCAAGCCAAAAATTTGATGTGTTGAATGTACTGAGAATGAAATAGTTGAATTTTAAAATTGGTTACCAGCCAAAATAGTTGTATTGCGATATGACAAAATTTGGACATCTGCACCGGTACCTGTATCGTGGGTTGCCATATCGGTACGTATCGGCATACTGGGATGTAGTAGACTATGTTTTCCTTAAGAATAATTTTAGTGTAGATGGTACTAAAGAATTAAGACCTGGGTTGATGTTGCCCTAAAAGTTAACGTATGTCAACCAAAGTTACCAAGTTACAGTAAAATCATTCCAAAACGAGTCATCCTACCAAGTTACAAAGACATCCCTTCATAAATATAACACGTAGACTTTGCTAAAGGAATCTAGTTCATGTGACGGTTCGGCGGTCACAGTTGACCGATCATGACCAAAATAGGAGAGTCTCATCTGGATATACCAAGTTATCCTACCAAGTTACAATGAAATCCCTTCATAAAAACCTGTAAGCAGTGCTAAAGGAATCTAGGTCAAGTGACCAGGCATTGGTAATGGCTGACTGATCGTGACCAAAATACGACAGTCTCATCTAGACATCATACCAAGTTATCTTTCCAAGTTACAATGAAACTGCTTTATAAATATGAAGTGTGACTGTGCTAAACAAATCTAGGTCACGGGCCTGTGTGGCTGTCACAGATGACTGATCACGACCAAAATACGACATTCTCATCTAGACATTATACAGAGGCATCCTACCAAGTTACAATAAAATCCCTTCATAAATACGACCTGTAGTCTGTGCTAAATGTTTTCGGGCTTCAGGTCCAAGCAGCTGTCATGTTTGACCAATCGCGACCAAAATATTTATTTATTGGTGTTCAAAGTCATAAACTTATGCACAATTGCTAATCATGCCCGTGACAGTTTTATGGTTGGAGGAAGTCAGAGTACCTGGAGAGAACCACCGAGCAACGATGCGCAGCTGCCAGCTCCCCATCATCGTAACTCTGCACTGTAGCACAGGCTGGGTTAGATTGGTTGAAGACATGCATACCATCGACGTGCAGCCTTAGTACATGGCATCATGGTGCCCCCATGTGGACAATCGGGGTTAAGTGCCTTGCCCAAGGACACAATGAATTTATCGCTCAGACAGTCATCCATCCAGTGATTAACTGTGCTCGACGTTGCTTAACTTCGGTGATCTGACGAGAACTGGTTACCGCAATGCCACCGTCCCCCCCCCCCCCCCTGTGACCAAAAGGGGACGTTCCCATCTAGACATTATACAGAGTCATCCTACCAAGTTACAATGAAGCCCCTTCATAAATACAATGACCTGTAGACTGTGCTAAAGATTTTCGGGTTTCAGGCTCTTGCAGCCATCACGGTTGACCGATCTTGACCAAAAGGAGACATTCTCATCTAGACATTATATGAAATCATCCTACCAAATTACAATGAAATCCATTCATCAATATGATGGCCTGTAGACTGCGTTAAAGGTTTTCGGGTTTCAGACACTCAATGCCATCATGGTTGACCGATCACGACCAAAAGGGGACGTCTCATCTAGACATTATACAACAGAGTCATTCTACCAAGTAAAGCTAACAACAAAAATAAAATCTTTCCTGGATTCTCAGGGATTCTTGAAAAAAGCACTTATATCTATAGGATTAACTACTTGTGTGCTGCTGGTATATATTTCTGAATAGGACAGGAAATTTGTCATTAAAGTAAGTTGAGCTGGACACTTATAATCTAATTGTCCTCCATACAGAGGTGTTGCGAAGATGACCAATTGCAGGTGTAAACCTCATTTGTCTTGACTATACCGTCTCAGGTCTCGACTGATAAAATATTCCAACTATATCATCAAGGCATGACTTCATGGCAGGTATGCTTTGAAAATGTAGTCGGAATATTAGCAAGTCCGGATTATAGTTCAAAAGACTTCCTGGAAATTTATTACATGTAGTACTCAGGACACAACTTCTAATTGAACTGGTAGAATGCTGGAAGCCCTTATTTGGGGTTCATTCATAGGTGCAGGTACCACAACTTAAATGTTCCATATTCTGTGCATCAAATTATCTTTGAAATAAAATTATTTAGTCTGTTGGGATTTGCAGTGTTAAAATTTATGTACCAATGGGCACTCTCCCATAAATTGTAACAAGGCAAAGACACCACATTTTGATGACCAAAAATAATTTAGCGCTCGACCAGTTATTTAAAATATACTATAATCCAAACTGGTCATGCTTATCCTCTAAGAGCCCAAATCAGATTCAACAAACCTCCAATTTGTATGACCGACAGTTTGTGACATTAGTCCAAGTATTAAATCTAGTCTGGTCAGAAAGCAGATGATTAGAAGCTAAATGTATCGATATTGAAAGCTCCAGTCCAGGTAAAAATATCCAAAATGTTTAATCATTGGGGGTTGGAGGGTATAATAAAATAATAATTTACCGAGTTCAAGTTTCATGAATTTTTCCTCAAATCACACATGGCTGTTTCACAGCAACCATGGTTAGATTTGATGACATTGATACATTTAAAGAATTTGAAAATTTAAAATGATTTGAATTAATTTCTATATTTATCATATTTACCACTGGCTCAGACATGCTAGCCAGCTCTGTTCTAAGAATCAGCCCAAATACTTAACTTTAACCCCCCCCCACCACCACGCCCCCACCCCCAGAATTAAGCCAAATGACAAACAAGAGGGATGTTACATTCCTGGTACGCACGTAGATCCGTGCCTGATACAGTCGATCCAATGTTAAGAAAGCTCCTTGAAGCTGCATTTTTATTGTTTATATCACCCCAAATAATGGATATATTTAATTTTTAATAGGATATATTGCAATTATAACAAAGTTAATATTACTACAATGGTTTTCAGTAATCCAAGTAATGAGAAGTTAAGGCCCCATAATCTGCACAAAAGCTGACCTAAATGTTAATTCTTACAACCAGAAATTGATGAAGTTTGGGCTGAAAATGGAAGGGAAATTGTGAAAAAGTTACAGTATTTGGAGTTGAATACTGTTGTGATAGCAATGGTCTTCAGTAACCAATGTCTACAATATCAATCACCTGAAAAGATGGCTTCGACAAATATTAACCATTCAAGTAATAAATTCATTTGGGGCCCGATTCTAAGCCAAGTGACCCGAAATATGGAAAATAGGAAGTGACTTCCATATTTATTATACCTACCACTGACCAAAATATGCTAGTACCTTTACTGAAATTAAACTAGTTCAAATGTTAAATTTTACTTAAAAAATAAAGTCCTGTTTGAAACACTGAACATGCACCTCTGTGCTGTACAGAAGAAAGGGAAAATGGTTTTCGCGTTTTGGGATCAGGCAGCTATCACGGTCAACCGACTGCGACCAAAAGGTGATGTTCTCATCTAGACATGACCTCAAACCTGCATATGAAATTTCATGATGATCGGACAAGAACGATGGAGTGTAGCCTGTGCTAAAGGAAAATGTGAACAGACTCACAGACTAACAGACATCCGAGGATGTGATGGCAATAGCTTATCTTGACTTTGTCAAGTTAAGCTAAAAATGATAAATTTGAAGTAATTTGTATATTTTTTATACTTACCAATGGCCCAGACTTAGCTGGTGCAAACTCAATAATATCAAGGGCCAAACATTTTGACACATCCCCCCCCCCCCCCCCCATCCCCAAAATTTGCATACAATACCGAAATCTGAAAGTCCTATCTGTCCCTCCAAACTTTTAGTACTGCACATGTGCAGTACCCAGGAAGAGATCCTCCATAGCCCTCTCACCATCTGAATGTTCCATCTGAAAAACATGGTCAACACCATCCGAATGAACATGATGACTGGACCAACCCAGCACCGTCCGACAGCTCACTACCGGAGACTGTGGATGGCTGAACTTGCGACTACTGGGATGCTGCAATAAGCTGCGCAATCTGTGACAGCAGGTCTGTGAATGAGGCTTGCAGAGCAGCGGTTATCCGCTTCTCACTATATGCTGCTCAGACGGAGATCTGACCCCAGATCTTTCGACGCACGTCCCGTATGAATATGTCTTTGGAATCAGGCAGCTATCACAGTTGACCGATTATGACCAAAAGGGGATGTTCTCATCTAGATATGACCTCAAACCTGCATATGAAATTTAATGATGATCGGACAAGAACTATGGAGTGTAGCCTGTGCTAAAGGAAACTGTGCATAGACTCACAGACTAACAGACATCCACAGATGTGATGGCATTAGCTTATCTTGACTTTGTCAAGTTAAGCTAAAAATTATAAATTTTAAGTAATTTGTATATTTTTTATACTTACCAATGGCCCAGACTAGCTGGTGCTAACTCAAAAATTAATCCAGGGCCAAACACAAATTTTGCCCCAATCCCCTAAATTTGCATGCAAAACCGAAAATTTAATGTCCTATCGGGTCCTCCATACTTTTTGGATCTGCGCATGCGCAGTATCCAGGAAGACACCGAAATTGGTGCCAACCATCATTTTTTCTATAACTGCCTGTTAAATGTTGTAAACAGCAGGGAGGTATGAGTGTCCACTCCTGGGAGGGCCATACCCGTCTGGGCCATTGGTAAGTATAAAAAATATACAAATTACTTGAAATTTATAATATTTTTATACAACAACCAATGGCCCAGACTAGCTGAATCATAAAAAGGCTGAAGGCCTAGAACATAAAGGAAAATCCAATCTCTCAATCACTTCAGTGAAGGATATCTCCTACAGGAGAATAGGAGAAGAAAGGAATTATATATGTCTTTCTCCTTTGCGAGAAACGAGAAAGATATAACACCAACAATGTAATTGAGTATTACATAATATATAATTCTCCATTTAATGCCAGCATAACCCGTTATGCTATTTCGCTGAAGAAAAACCAATATATAAAGATAGTCCAGAGAATGAGACTCTTTATACTCATTTAAAAGTGTCCGAGGATTGTATATTAACGCCTGTTTGACATGTGACATATACAAATGCTTCACAGTGAGCTACACTTTAAAAACAGTACATAAATGAGACATAGTTATTGCTTCACACCGAGCTACACATTAAAACCATCCCAGCACTGACTACTGGCACCAGAGGAGGTCTTCCCTTGCTTTTCACTATAAAGCCAGATGATCATAAGGGAAAAAACTGCCCCCCCCCCCCCCCCTTCCCCTTGTTCTGAGGTACGAGACCTCAGAACGAAGAGGGCAGCGAACAGCGTCACTGCTGGAATGGGCTGCCTAAATAACTATAGATGTAACCATTAATGGACAACATTCTGAGCAACAGAAAGAGGACCTAAAGATCTAAGGTCACTGGAGATGGACTCTAAATTTCTCAGGTAAAACTTGGTAAATGAAGAGGGCTGTGTCCAGTACGTATCCTTCATGAGATCAGTAATGGCTATACTGTTAGAATAAGCCCAAGAAGTGGACAGAGCTCTAACTTCATGCGCTGATATCTTATTTACAGAATGTTGATCCGAAGATAGATCTTCATAGGCAATGCGTATTGCCAACTGAATCCATCTAGCAACTGAATGAACAGAAATATCTTTCCTGTTAGGAATCAATGAAAGAAAGAAACTCTTTTTTCCTTTTCTTATAAAATCTGATCGACGTTTATATATGCGCATAGCCCTGACTGGACTCAGCAGAGGTCTATGGTTGTCCAAGGACAGCTGAGCCTCAATGGTAACAGGCTCAGGCCATTATTTTGGAGTCTGATTCTTAGCCAGAAATCCCACTTCTGTAGTTAGGGTAATGGTATTACACACACTACGGTAGAGAGAATAATCAACTGATAAAGCATGAAGTTCACTAACTCTTCTAGCAGATGCAAAGGCTAAGAGAAATGCTGTTTTATAGGTCAATGATTTGAACTCTACAACATCCAATGACTCAAACGGAGCTTCTTTAAGCTTCAACAGAACCCAAGCCAAATTCCACTTAGGAATTAATCTGAGGGTTCTAGGTCTATTAATAGAGAAATTTCTAACCAGCTTGGATAATGAAGCATTAGATCCAATAACCAAGTTATCATAATGAACGTAAGTGTCTGATAACATAGACCTATAAACCTTAATAGTGACGGGCTGCAGGTTGAGATCGTCAAACAAGTAGACCAGGAAAATGGCAATATTTGGTATGGACGGATCATAAACGTCTATCGACTGATCCTTACACCAACGGAAGAAAACCTTCCACTGCGCTGCAGAAATTCAACGAAGAGGAGGACCTCCCGCAGTTAGAAATTTGTGATGCAGTGTGTGTGACTTCCAGTGATAAACAAGGTCCTCTCGTGGAGGAAGCTTCCGGGGAACTTCCCATAACAGACACCTGAGAAGATTGATCCAAGGTTTCTGTGATGACAGAGGTGCTACTAGACTACAAGATTTTGCAGTGAGACTGTTTGATCTTTAACAGAATCTGCTGAATCAACAGTGCTGGAGGCTACGCATATCCTATCATTCTGTCCCATGAGATCGACAGAGCGTCTGCTGCATACGCTCAATGGTCTGGACATGGCGACACAAACGTCGGTAACTGATTGTTTTGGTGTGTCGCAAAAAGATCTATCATGGGACGATCCCACTGGTAGCAAATCTGTCTGAATATTCGCTTGTTGAGCATCCACTCCAATGGCAACATGCAACCTTTCCGAGAGAGCGAGTCTGCTATTACGTTCAGACGACCCGGTATATGACGGACAGAAAGTTGAACATGATGATTCATGACATATAGGAAAATCTCCATTAGTTCGCATAACGGAATCGAATGAGTGCCGCCCTGGTTCTGGATGTACACTACTACTGTCGAGTTATCCGACAAAATCTGAACATGAGCATCCGCTTGTATGTGAATCCAATGTTGTAGAGCTAGCCATACTGACATCATCTCTTTGGTGTTTATGTGCTTCTCTAGGAACCGAGGGTCCCAAAGACCCTGGCACTTCAAGTCTGCAGGACTTAGGGTCACGCCCCAACCCGTCTGACTAGCATCCGTCATAATCGTGAAAGCCAGATCTGGCAGTTGCAGCGGAACTCCCGGAGTTAACCACTGAATATCTGCCCAAATCTGAACTCTTTGTTTTACCAGGTCTGTTAAAACAATACTGGTTTCGAGCGAATGCGACTTCACACTCCAGTTATGAGTAAAGAATATCTGGAGGGGACGTGTGTGTAGGCAACCCATCGGAATAAGAACCGCAGCCGCTCTGCACAGCCCCAACAGTCGCATGAATTCCCTTGCTGTTAATGCGTCTGAGTGTAGACAAAAGCGAACATAACAACTGACTAATTTCTCGCAAAGTATGATAACCTTCCGTCAACTGGCAAGCAATAGAGGTCGTGACCATCACCTGTAGGACTTGCGAGGCTTACGGGAGGAGAAACCATGTCCTCCCCATGAAGATTCTCGTCCCGTCAACTTAGGGGCGTCTGACCGATAATCCTGATCAGACTTATGCCCCTCGCTGTACTGACAACCTCCAGAGTAATTATAAGAGGATTCTTGAATCCTCGCAAGGAGTTCCCTTTAGATGATTTTGATTTAGAACATACTCGATTACCCCGGTCTGCTGAAGCATGTTGTTGAGACGCCGCCTTCAAAAGCAGAGCACTGGAAGCTTTCTTAGTTGCCTGTTCATAGACTAACGAAAGCTTTTTGTCAAACAGAGTATTCCGGAGCGACTTGGAGAGAGCTTTTCACCTTGTCATCTATACGTGGTCTGATTAACTCCAAATTTTCCACTGTCAGGGCTGAGTTATGCGTGGCATACATGACTGCCCTGGAAAGAACTCTAAGCGAGGAACAAACGTCCCCAAATTCTTTCCCATTGAGACGTTGCGCCATAGCTCTGGTAAGGTGATCTGCGTGGGACATTGCATCCAGATTCACTCTATTTGATGAAATAGCACATTCCATCACATCCGAGCGAATGTTGAATGAAGCACGTAGGGACATATCCCAAATCCCCGTCCTGCTCATCGAAACGCAGAGAAGCTCTCTGAACATCTTCTCCAACCGCTTTAAAAGAACGTGGTCCAAGGAACGGTATGTTTATGAAAGATGTTGATAAGAAACCATCTTTCCTCTTCTCACTAGAGAGGTTAAATATGGCATTGTCAACATGGCCAAAGGCCTGCGACACCTGTCTAGACTGTATTGGGAAGGAAAGAACTTCCTCTTTCTTCCACAGGAAGTCTGCTTTCTCCCTTGTTGTCACAGCTTGCTGATCAGGTGGCACAAATTCAGGATAGTATTGATGGATAAATTCCATCGCTACCATATGTTGTTCCGAAAGGCAAGGGTAATCCTCTTCCTTGTCCCTTTCACCATCCATCTGAATCAGCTGTGATTCTTGGTCCATCGTATCTGCGTGTGCAGATGACTGGATCAACCCAGCACCATCCGACAGCTCACTTCCAGAGTCTGCGGGAGGCTGCTCTCGCACTTCCTGGGATGCTGTGATCAGCTGTGCAATCTGCGACAGCAAGTCTGTCACCGAGGCTTGAGGAGCAGCGGTTTTCTGTTTTGTAGTCGCTTGCTGCTCCTGGGACGGAGTTCCGGAGATGGATCTCTTCTTCAAATGTCCCGATGATCGAAGCCTTGGTTCCCTAGCTACCGGATGGTCAGACTTCACGGGCGAAGACTGGCTCCGTCTTTGTGCAGTTGGCTGGATATCCAAAGTCGGGTAGCTAGGATGCGGTCATGCGTGCTAATGAATCATAGCAGAAGAAGCCGTGACTGTAGCCAAGGCCGGCTGCAGTCTAGATGGAGCATCCCGAGAAGCAGGTTTGGACATATGCTCCGGCTCGTGCAAGTTTCTCAAAACAACCTCTGGCCCCAGATGTTGTTGGGTTGAGAGGCACCTCTCCCGTTCATGGCTTTGTCAGACCTCGACGAGCCTCCCGAAAAGAAACTTGCTGACTTCCTCCCTATATCCGTCATCGCTGGGTGAGCTTTTGATTTTAAGGTGCTCGCTCTACCCAAATCTACACTTCCTTCGACTGCAACAGACTTAACCAGTGTCAGGGCTCCCACAGACAGAGTAACCACTTCACCAGTTGAGCTAGCTACCTGCAAGGGATTAAGAACACTAACTAGAGGCCTTATCCATTGCTTAAGATTCATGAGCACCTTTGCAGCTAGCTCTGTTTGCTCATCAGAGTGCGACGACGGTAGCACACTTTTGGCGGATGTCACAATACCATCACCATGTTCTTGTTCCTCTGAAAAAGAAACTGAAAAACTCGAATTATCTTGAGGTAAGAGCACTGGCCTAGGCATCTCACCACCAACAACATACCGTGACACCCGTCTCCAATGTTTGTCATCCCACTTAGCACATGTAGGACAAGAATCTGCAGGAGTACATCGACTACAAGAAATGCAACAAGCATGTAAATCCGAGGAAGACTTCCCTGCCTTGCATTTTGAGCAGTAAGCTTTCATGATTCAATAAAAATATAAAGTCGATAGTACTCCTACAAACTCCTGAATAAATATATGATAAAGATACAAAAATAATTGCAATCAAAATCAAAATCGAAAAATGAAATCCAAAAAATTTTATCAAAAATGTTTTTGAAAAAGCCTAAGTTCCCAAAGGGAACATGAAGAGCCCAAGGGCATCCCGATAGAGCATAAGTATGGACAAAATCCAAATTTTTTTAGCTACACTACCAGAATCATAATCAATAATCAATGTATCTTACAATAATCCTACAGTAATATAATATCTAAATACTACATATATTTAAAGACGTTGTTAATGTAAACAACGTCAAAGGAAAAACCGGAAACAAGACATCAGGCACAGAAAAAAGGCCCAAAGTCAGTAACAGATTTTAATGCTATCAGATGTAAGGCTAGATCTTCATATGAAGAAAAAAACGATATATCGGATAGAAGATGCAAGACCAAAACGACCTAACACCCCTAGGGTGAGGATGTAACCATGGAGATAAACAGAATAAACATTCTGTAATACAGGTTAAACTCCCAAGAAATTTAATAAAAAATTTCAATAAAAAATAGCCAAAAAGCTTAAGAGTTTAACAGGAGGGCTTCAAGGAGGGATAGGGAAGGAACACTTAACAAACAGTGGATAAATCATTAACAAGAATGATGACGTCAGGAGTATGTCCCAAAATTGAGAAACATGAAATAATTTTTATAATTATTATAAAGTTACAGCCCTGAAAGTTTCCAACCACCGTTGTTCACTTCCATCATCCATTTCCAGCCTTGGATCCACCAATTTTACCATTGATTTGTGTCTGGCATCCTCAAAACGGAGATTTAAATGCACAGATGTCACTTCATTGTTGCTGACATTAGGGCCAAACAAAGAAAGAATGATGGTTAGTGCCAATTTCGGTACCTTCCTGGATACTGCACATGCGCAGATCACAAAAGTATGGAGGACCATCTAGGACTTAATTTTTCCGGTTTTGTATGCAAATTTTGGGGACTGGTGGGCAAAATTTGTGTTTGCCCTGGATTAATTTGAGTTAGCACCGGCTAGTCTGGGCCATTGGTTGTAGTATAAAAATACAAATACTTAAATGCATTCAGAAATAATGATTTAATGGGCTTATGACAATGGATATTAATTGTTAAAAATCATGACCACTAACAAACAAACCTGTAAATAAATTACAACTTAGAGTAATAGTATGTACTGAAGATGAATGAGGATGAGTCATTATTTATTTACATATTGGTATTCAAGGTCACATATTTCGACTACTTGTGGCCACAACATGGATATAAAGTCAAGTCCAGCCAATCATTTATACCTGTTGCCAATTTTAGAGGACTTCCAGCACAGGCACTGGTTTCTGGGTCCTATTTTAACAGTAAAACATAGCTTATTTACCAGAGTAAACAAGCATTGCTTCACTTCCTGGGGTTCCCATGGGGAAGGTTGAGTAATTAACCCTCTGCACATTGAGGTCAAAATAACATAATTCAAGCCACAAATTTTTCTCATAAGGCAACTACAAATTTAACCAATAGTGTCAAACAAGACTGAAATTGTTAAGTTCCTAGTTGCATTATGGGAGAATTTGCAGTTCGAAATTTTGGTATTTTGACATCCATGTGCTGAAGGTTGTACATGGGTATGAAGCACTGTACTACTCTCATTGTGTTTCTAAGGGTTTCTCCTAAAAACATTCAACATTTTGAAACTTAACAATGTCAGAACAACATAAAATCACAAGATTCCCACCCCCCCCTCCCCCCCCCACTCAAAATTTTCTAGCAAAAATCAAATTTTTACTATTGAGCATAAAACACACACACCCTCAATATATACTTAAACATCAAATTGAGAAGGGTGAATTTTTCCTCCAATACAGTAATCCTGAAATGTTTCATGCTACTGACAGGAGGTCAAATGCTCTTATGTCCCCTGAAATAGGCTGAAGATTTCTGTGATAAAAGTTTGTAAATGTATAGGTTTTTGACCAATAAGCCAAGCCGCCTTCATAATATCAGAGAGCAACAGAATTTGAGTATGCCCATGACAAAGACACAGCTCTAACTTCATGTGCACAAATCTTGTTAATAATGCGATCTGTCTCTGAAGAGTTGATGAACAAGGTAGAGATAGCAGATTGAATTCATTTTGAAACTATGTGAATGGATGTGTTGATCCTGCCTGCGATCCGAGAAATAGCCAGTTCCTGCTTTTTAAAATAAAACGACCATACAAAGTTAGCTAAGGAATCTTGTGCCCAATACTCCCAAACTATATATTGTATTCCAATTATGTCTACAATGATAAATCTAAATGAATAATTCTCACTGGCAAAGCATCTATTCAATTAACAAGGCCCTACTGCACCTTTTCCATTAACTATGTAAGTTCTGGAGTAAAATCAAGATTACTAAATACATCAATAGAGATATTCTTAAACAAACCTGCAGCCACTGTAAAGCTTGCTCTTGTACATATGCCCCTCGGTCACAAAACCTTTCTTCTACAAAATGGTACATTTTATCCAGCTTAAATGGTAATGGACACATATCAATATCAAAGCATTTACTGAAAAATATAATCATATTAATATATAGCATTGGTCCAGTTCTATTGTAAGCACAATAAGTCTTCAATGGAAAAATAAAAACAGGTTGTTTTTTTTGTATTTTTGGGATATTATTGTGTATTACTTTGTAGCAGTTCTCTAAAAATCATCTTCACATTTTGACAACAAACAAAAGCATGGAAATTAGTTTACTGTTCATCTAAAGTGATACATTCTGCTTAAACTGTAAGTTTTCTTTTTATACTTTCCATTTGTAAGAAATACATTTCGCATCATTAAGACTCAAAACCTATTTTTTGCTTCACTCCAACAGTTTACATCCTGAGGCTTTGCATTTATTTATAGACTAGTCTTGGCTGCCTATATAACAACCAAGACTTACTTAGAAACAACTGCCAAGGTTCTTAAAATGTACCTTGTGAGTTTACCCCAGAGTCTACATATGGGGCACCTATTCTGTTGCAGTGGACAGTGACCAAAGTCAGAATTTGACCTTTCAGGGTTAATGACATGTGCACTTTCATCATCAATACTACATACTTGTAAGGAAATTTTTTTTTTAGCGTTTTATGAATACTTCTTCGCAGGACATAGTCCAGCACACAGTCCAGCACACAGATCAGAGTAGAATTAAAAGTTAAAAAAATCAGACAAAATTTTTAATAGTGTAAGGTTAAAACCTAGTAACTGAATGCCTACCACTAGGAAAAGATATTAAACAACAGCATTTTTTGACTCAAAGTGAGACCAACAAATTTTTGGAAAAACTCTCTTGGTCTGATGATTAAACTCATCCTGACCCAAAAATGCATGCACAATAATGTGATATTCAAACAACAAAGATAATACAGAATATTGATTGTAAACACTAACAAACAAAATTGTTATTTTTTAGAACAGTGCATGAGTAATTACAAAATTGATTGCCTATGAAAGATTTCTTTTCACAGTAGTTAAGAATTTATATGGCACAACCAAATTTACCTCAAGAGAACTTTCAACTCTGGTAATTCATCTGCTGGCACTTCTGTTCTTATAGCTTCCAACCAGTATGGCATAACATAATCCCACATCTATAATGGAAATTTTTCATACCAATAAATAATTTAATAAACTAGAGTGATGTCACGCATGCAACCCATCTGTCCCAGCAATGGAAATGCTTAGACACAAAATAGTCTGAGCCATTTTTTATGTTAACTGCCGTTTACCTAACGAATCTGCACTTGTTATATGCAAAAGTTGCTATTCAAATTTTATTTTTTCATTTCTCTACCTCAAAACATACCTCATGACCTATTAATGGAACAAACTTGATGAGCTTGTTCCAATAAGGACTAACAAGCAAAGGTTAGAAGTAAATGAAAGTGTCAATGACACTGTAGCTTAACTTGTCTGTGTGTTGTGTTTGATGAAAAGGATAATGTTCAATGTTTATGAAATAAGACAAGAATTGTGATAATTGGGAATATGTTAATTTCTGTTCCCTGTATGCTATGTTTTTAATAAAAATAATATGAGGTGTACACTGTACTAAAGAGCTGAGGGGTGGGTTAATGTATGTGGCCCTCACAGTTAATATATGTCAACGAAAGTTACCAAGATACAGTGAAATTATTCCAAAACGAGTCATCCTATCAAGTTATATTGATATCCCATCATAAATATGTTCCGAAGAATGTGCTAAAGGGTTTCCGGCTTCAGGCCTGTGAAGCCATGACGGTTTGACCGATTGCAACTAAAAGGGGACGTTCATCATCTCGACATTATATTGAGTCATTCTACTAAGTTACAATGAAATCCCTTCACAAATACGACCTGTAGTCTGTACTAAAGTTTTTCGAGTTTTGGGCTTGGGAAGCCATCATGCAACCAAAAGGGGACATTCTCATCTAGACATGATCACAAATCTGCATATGAAATTTCGTGACGATCAGACAAGAACTACGGGGTGTAGCCTGTACTAAAGGAAAATGTGAATAGACTCACAGACTCACAGATTCACAGACTAAAAGACATCCGCACGCGTGTATTGGCAATAGCTTATATTGACTTTGTCAAGTTAAGCTAAAAATGAAAAAATCTGATGCTTCAGAAAAATAATTTGTACTGTTGGCTTCAACTTGTGTTAGGTAAAGGGTTAAAGATGCAGTACATAAAACATTGTTGGGCTATAGGAGTCAACTTTTTCTTTTTTTTGCATGTAGTAACTCCCTATCCTTCAAAATGCATTTTGGGAATAATTGCCTAAATGACACAGGGGTGAGTGGGGTGGGGGTGGGTTGTGGTGGTGTGTTATAGTAGTCAACTTTTGTTTGTTTGCATTTAATAACTCCCAATCCTTCAAAATGCATTTTTGGAAAAATTGCCTAAATATTTGACTGTGGGGGTGGGGAGGAGAGGGGGGGGGGGGGGGAGGAAGGGGTGTAACCCATATTCAAACTTGGCCTGTATTACTAGCTGGAAAATACACATATCAACTTTGCTTGAAATCAAAATAATCCAAACTGGAGTTATCGGTCGGAAACCAATTGTTTATGGACAGACGGATGGATGGACAGATGGATGGATGGACGGACGGTTGGACAGGCCATTTACATAATATGACTGTTTTTACAAATGGGCGTATAAATAAGTAATATCAAATTTGAAGAGAATCGTATAATGAGAACTGGATTTATCTTCTGGATAACATGGGGAGGAGGGAGGGGTGGATTGATTCCACCCATCTCCCCCAATGTTTTGGAGACAGCATCGAAGTCCCTCACTCCCATTTCCTTCCAATCTGTATTACTTTTGTAAAACAACAGAAGTATGCTGCAGAAGGCATTTCTTTATATTTCAAACTGTGAAGATCAGGTAATGAGAGAAAAAGCTGCATACAAGTAAAAGAAATCAGGTCTGTAAATGCAATTATTAAAAGTTGTATTGATCGTGCAAGAACAAAAAGTGACAAAGTATGTGTTACAAGCCCAATTTCAAATTTAAATAAACTAAATTCGAAAACCGCTTTGAAAAGAGTTAAATTAACGCAAATATTAACTGAAACCACTATATACAGCATCAGTAGACCTTGCCCCAAATAAAAAAACAATGATGTTGTAACACAGTGTTTGAAGAATAAAAGGGCCAACCTTGAAAAGCAAAACTTAAATCCAAAACTTTAAACTGGGAATACTAAGTAAAACTGACTGCCAACAAAGGGTTAAATATTTCCTAAAACCAATAAAGAAATCACTGATGTAAATGCAATCATTAAGTTGTATTTTCCAATACAAAGGAACTAAGTCTGAAAACATGTTTAAAAAGGAGTTAAAATCCAAATTTTTTCCACATTTAATCACTCTAAATCCTTAAAAAAAAATGTAATTGGGACCAAAGAAAAAAATATTGATTAAATGGCCCTGGGGAGGAGGAGAGGGGTAGGAGTTATAGGAGTCAATTTTGTAGTCAATTTTTTTTTTCTGCATGTAGTCACTGTAAATCCTTCAAAATGCATTTTGGACCAAAGAAAAAAAGGTGCCTAATTAGCGTGTGTGTGTGTGGGGGGGGGGGGGGGGGGGGGGGGGGGGGGGGGGAGGGAGGAAGGTTACAGGAGTTTAAAAAAAATTCTGCATGTAGTCACTCTAAATACTTCAAAATGCATTTTGGAGCAAAGAAAAAAAGGCCTAATTGGCAAGGTGGGGGTGGGGGGGTGGGGTGGGGGGGGGGGGCGCAGGGCAATAACTTCGCAATTTTCATTGGATAATGGTGGTCATTGAACTTGACATAGATACTGCTGCTGTATAAGAAAAGAATTGAAATCCGTCAACTATTGTTCAAGACAGATGGATGGATTGATGGATGGATGGACTGACACACAGATGGACTGAGCTCTATGCTATATCACGCCCTTGTGGGGGGGATAAAAAGTAACAAAGTATGTGGTAAAAGCCTAATTTGAAATTGGATAATGGTGGTCATTGAACTTGACATAGATACTGCTGCTGTATAAGAAAAGAATTGAAATCCGTCAACTATTGTTCAAGACAGATGGATGGATTGATGGATGGATGGATGGACTGACACACAGATGGACTGAGCTCTATGCTATATCACGCCCTTGTGGGGGGATAAAAAGTAACAAAGTATGTGGTAAAAGCCTAATTTGAAATTTAGAGAAACTAAGTTCGAAAATCATTTTGAAAAGGGTAAAATTAATGACAATATTATTTGAAACCACTGTATACAGGTTCAGTAAACCTTGCCCCAAATGAAAAACAATGACATTGTAACACAGTGTTTGAAGAATGAAAGGTACAACCTTGAAAAGCAAAACTTAAATCCGAAACTTTAAGCTAGGAATACTAAGTAAAATTGACTGTAAAAAAGGGTTAAATATTTCCTAAAACCGATAAAAGAAATCACTGATATAATTAAGTTGTACTGACCATGTAATTTCCAATACAAAGAAACTAAGTCTGAAAACATGTTTAAAAGGGGTCAAAATCCTGAAAATATTAATTAAAATCACTGCAGAAAGCTTCAGTAGACAGTATGGACATTGTCCCAAATGAGAACAGTGATATTTTACTAAACTGTTTGAAGAATTAAAGGTGTAACTCCGTAAATAAAAAAACTTTAACCAAAAACTTTAACCTGGAAGTTAAATTGACTGCAAAAAAGGGTTAAAATTAATATGTCCCAAAATAACATGAAACATAATGAGAATGATGCAAACAATAGTAATAGGGGGAGGGCTGCACAATAAATTCAACAATTTTCATTTGATAATGGTGGTCATCGAACTCGACGTAAACATTGCTGCTGTAGAGACATAAACTGAAAAAAATGAACTGATTGTTGAGATGCATCGCAAATAAGTCTATCATTGGACGATCCCATTGGTAGCAAATCTGATGGAATATTCGTTTGTTGAGAGTCCATTCTGACGGCAACATGCGACCATTCCGAGAAAGGGAGTCTGCTAGAACGTTCAGACCACTCGGTATATGACGGACCGATAGAACTTGGTGCTCTAGGACAAACAGAAGGATCCTTTCCGTAAAATTGAATAACGGAATGGAATGAGTGCCTCCCTGGTTCCGAATATACACTACTACTGTCGAATTGTCGGACAGAATTTGAACATGCGAATTCTGAAGAATGTTCATCCACTGACGTAGCGCAAGCCATATTGACATCATCAATTTGATGTTTATGTGCTTGTTTAGGAACTGTGGATCCCAAAGACCCTGGCACTTGGAATCTGTTGGGCTCAGAGTTGTGCCCCAACCTGTTTGACTCGCATCCGTCATTATCGTAAAACTCGGATCCGGCAGTTGCAGTGGTACTTCTTGAGTTAACCACTGAATATCTGCCCAAGTCTGAATCTCTTGTTTCACTTGATTCGACAAGACGACGTTCGTTTCGAGCGAATGAGTCTTCACACTCCAATTCTGAGTAAAAAATATCTGGAGGGGGCGAGTGCATAGCCACCCCATTGGAATAAGATCCGCAGCAGCTTCACACAAACCTGTCAGTCTCATGAATTCTCTCGCTGTAACTACTTCTGAGTGAAGACAAAAGTGAGCGTAACAACTGACTAATTTCGCTCTGGTTAACAGCAGACGAACGAGATTGTTGTGCGTCTCGAAGCTCATTCCCAGGTGGGTAAATGACTTGGACGGCACCAGATCCGACTTCTTTTCATTTACTATGAAACCGAGACGTCGGAGCAGTTGAAGCAGACTCTGAACATCGTTCTGAAGCGTTAACTCGTTGCCGTACCTCTGAAGAATGTCGTCCAGGTAGGCCGACGTTACTACAGATGAATGAGCTCAGAAATGAGTCATTACCGAGTTCATTATTCGAGTGAATGCCCAGGGCGCAAGATTCAGACCAAAGCACATCGCTCGGAACTGATAAACGATTCCTAGGACAGCGAAGCGAAGATACTTTCTGAACGCTGGATGTACCATGACGTGAAAGTACGCATCTTTGAGATCTATGCTCGCAGCATAGTCATTCACTCGAATGCTCGCTCTGACCGATCAGATGCTCTCCATATAAAATTTTGGAGCCATGATCAGCTTGTTTATCCAGCTCAGATCTATGACTGGACGAAACGAGCCGTCTGGTTTTGGAACCAGAAACAGGTGACTGTAGAAACCTGGAGATTCCTGGTTTTCTATGACCTCTATAGCGTTCTTGTCCAGAAGAGATTGAACTTCTGATAGAAGCAATTATCTCTTCTGAACATTTGACGGAAGCTCAGTTCAACGTGGACTTCGAGTTAACGGAGGTTTTTCCTTGAAGGACAGTTTTAGACCTTCGGAAATCACCCCTAGCACCCATGGGTCGTCCGTAATTGACAAACAATTGGTTAAGAATCTCGACAGCCTTCCGCCGACTGGCACGCAATAGAGGTTTACACCATCACCTCCTGGACCTGCGGGAGGAGAAACCACGTCCTCCATGACCCGTACCTCATCCTGTCGACCTAGCGGCATCTGACTTGTTATCTCGGCCAGTATAATGGCCCCTGCCTGAGTCGCTACTCTGACGGTCTCTAGAGTAAGACGTAGAGGCTTTCTTAGATCTTCTATAGGAACTTCCCTTGGACGTATTCACCCCTGAAGTACCTGCCTTACTCTTCTCTGCTGAGTCCGACTTTTTAGAAGCGGATTTAAAAAGCAGAGAGTCCGAAGCTTTCTTAGCAATCTGATCATAGATAATAGAAAGCTTTTCGTCGAAGAGAAGCACTCTGGAGACTGGAGCAACTCGAAGAGAGTTTTTCACCTTACTGTCCACTCTAGAGGACGCAGCCAGGGCAGCATCACGTCTGACCAACTCCAGATTTGCCACTGAAAGGGCGGAGTTATACGTAGAATATGCTATAGCCCTCAAAAGAACTCTTAAGGAAGTTTGAACATCCTGGAATTCTTTCCCTTTGAGACGTAATGATCACCATCCGACTGGACCATATGAGATTCTCGGTCGTCCCTTTCTGACTCTGCAGGGGAGTGAACCGACCCAGCTTCCTCACACAATTCCTGTTCCAAAAAAGTTTCTGATGGCTGCTGGGATGCTGCAATGAGTTGAGCTATCTGTGATAGCAAGTCCGTCCCGGAGGCCTGTGGAGCCGCGGTCTTACGTGATTTAACCGCTGGGAGCTCCTTGGACGTTACTTCTTGCATACTTCTTTTATGCAAGTGTCCCGACTGGTAAGGCCTCATGTCCTTGGCTACCGGATGGCGTGACCTGATCGATGTGGAATCCCTGGTCGGTGACGCAGGCTGGATATCAGAAGTCACGTAGCCAAGTTGCGGTCGTGTGTGCTGTCGTGAGGATGAGGAAGCTAATAGACTAGTAGCGCCGGACTGTCTATACGATGGAGCGTCCCGAGGGGTGGACATATGCTCCGACTGACGAACATTACGTACAACATCTGGTCCCAGATGTTGTTGTAAGAGAGAGGGGACTCTCTCGCTTGCGGTCTGGGCAGACCTGGATGAGCTAGGTACCGGACTGATTGGCTTCCTCCGCACTATCCTCGGATCTGTCGTCGCCGGGTTTGCAAGATCCATGTTTATAGAGCTTGCAACACCCGAGTTTCCTTCCTGGACCACAACGAACGAACCCGGCTTCACAACCATTCCGTGAATGATTGCTTCACCGGACGAGCTAGCGGGCGACAATGCCGTCGATCCTACGTGGGACCTCTTAGGCATTTGCCAAATTTCATTGAGCACTTTTTCCGCTAGCTCTTCATTTATCTGCGACGATGGAGGCACACTTCATGAAGACATCACAGAAACATCACCCTGTTCTTGTTCCTCTGAAAAAGAGACTGAAAAACTAGAGTGACCCTATGGTGAGAGGGCCGGCATGGACCTCTCATCACTAATAATATACCGTGACACACGTCTCCAACATTTGTCATTCTAATTTGCACACACAGAGCAAGAATTAGTGTGAGTACACTGACTACAATTAATACACTGAACATGAGAATCAGAGGAAGACTTCCTTGAATTACAATTTGAACAAACTTCTTTCATATTGAAAAAAGTTAAACAGTCAACGTACTCGCACTAACCCTTGAAAATAAGATACATGATAATAATATAATCCATTACAAACATTTCGAAAAAAAAATTTGAAAGAAAAAATTTTCGAAAAAAATTTCAAGTTGAGCCCAAGTTCCCAATGGGAACGATGAGCCCAAATGGATCCCAAACAAGAGGCCCCATGGGGCCTGAAGTGCTCATCTTGTACAGAACACAATTTAAACAGAGTCCAAGAATGAGTCTACATTAAGCAAGCCATCTCCATAGGCTACACTGTCAATCCTTGAGTCCCTCAGGAGTGACAAAAATAATCTGGGCATCATGCCTTTACTTCAGTTGATCATAAGTAAAATGTAGAGCTCCCCTATGAAGTCCCTTGATACAACCTATGTGGATTAATCTTAGTACCTCTAGAGGGTACTGAATACAAAATTTTTAATTCTTCAGCAAAATGGCCAATTCCGGCTCCCATAGAGAGCCCAAATATTAACCCAGGCTCTTGATTTGAGCACAGTTAAATCTGACTTCCCTAGAGATGTTGTGTTCCGAATATGAAGGCATTCTGACTGTTGGATCTGAAGAAGAGAAATTGTAAAGAAATTTCTTTGAATTGCACTAAGTTCAAATTTGGGCTACAATAGAGAGCCCAAATATTAACCTATGGATCCGATTTGAACAAACTTGAATCTGACCCCCCTAGAGATGTTGTATACCAAATGTGAAAGCATTCTGACAAGTGAATCTGAAGAAGAAGATTTTTGAAGAAATTTCCTCATATTGTACTAAGTTAAATTTCATGTTCCCATATGGAGCCCAAATATTAACCTAGGCACTCGAATTGAACAACCTGGAATCTGACCCCCCCCCCTAGAGATGTTGTATACCAACTACAAAAGCATTCCAACTGGTGGATCTGAAGAAGAAGATTTTTAAAGAAATTTCCTCATATTGCACTAAGTAAAAATTTGGGCTACCATAGTGAGCCCAAATATATACCTAGGGATCTGATTTGAACAAACTTGAATCTGACGCCCATAGAGATGTTGCATACCAAACATCAAAGCATTCTGACTGATGGATCTGAAAAAGAAGATTTTTTTAAATTACCCTCCATATTGAACAAAGATAAAATTTGGGCTTCCGTAGGAAGCCCAAATATTAACCTAGGGACTTGGTTTGAACAATCTAGAATCTGACCCTCATAACAATGATGTATACCAACTATTAAAAGATTCTGACTGGTGGTTCTGAAGAAGAAGATTTTTAAAGAATATTCCCCATATTACCCTATATTACCCTATGTTAAAACTTCGGGCTTCTGCAGAGAGCCCAAATATGAACCAATGAGCTTTATTTCAACAAACTTTTATCTGAATCCCCCCCCCCCCCCACCCCCCCTATGAATGCTGTATACCAAATATCAAAAGATACTGATGATTGGTTTTGGAGAAAAGATTTTGCAAATATGCTGACTCAGCATTTTTTCTATGCCCATTACAGAACACCCTAACATAACCGACGGCGATTTTTTTTTACCATTCAATTCTACTGGTCATAAGGATACTTCATACCATATAAAAGCTCTCTGTTCCGTGGGGTTTGGGAAATATGGGCGTTTGAAAATATTTCTATTTTCAACTCCCAGGGTTCCCATGGGGATGAGGGAATTTTTTTTTTTTTGCATGGGTCAAGTACTTATGACCCAATACTACCACAAACCAAATTTGGTTCATACCAGACCATCGGTTCAGAAAGTTAAAAAATTTATAGTAATTTCTATATTTTTTATACTTACCAATGACCCAGACATAGCTGGTGCTAACTCTTAAAATATAGGGCCAAACACAAATTTTGCCCCCCCCAATCCCCCAAATTTGCATCTAAAACCAAAGAAAACATGTCCTGAAAGGCCCTCCACACTTCGCCTCTACTGCGCATGCGCAGTGTCAAGGACGTTCTGAAATTGGCGCCATTAATCCTAATAACCAGTGCCTGGTAAGCGCTATGTACTCAGCGGGGAGGCAAGAGTTCCCAACTCCTGGGAGGGCCATCCCCGTCTGGGTCATTGGTAAGTATAAAAAATATAGAAATTACTATAAATTTTTTAACATTTTTATACTGTACCAATGACCCAGACATAGCTGAATAGTAAAAAGGCTGGAGGGCCAAGGACATAGAGCAAAATGGAATACGCTCAATAATATAAAATAGAGTCATCCCCTGTAGGGAAAAAGAAGTAATAGGCCTTACATGTATCTTTCTTATTTATGATAAATTAGAAAGATACAACACCTTCCAAAATTGAGCTTCATACATCCATGTACTCTATTAATATCCAATATAATCCTTATACTAATAATTTTTAAAGTAAGCCAATAAATAAAGTAAGTCTAGAGAATAGAGACTCTTATACTCCTAAAAGTGTCTGAGGATTGCATAATCATGTCCGTTGACATATACAATATTCAAAAGCTATACTTTAAAAACTAAGACTTGAATGAATTTTAAAAACATAAACTTCTCACTAAACAACCATCCCAATAACAGCTCAGAATTACTAACTCCGGAGGAGGTATCCCCTTGTTTTCATAGTAAAACAGGTGACCCAAGGGAACACCCCCCCCCCCCTTTTTCTTGCCCTGGGTCAAATAGCCCAGAGCGAAGAGGGCAGCAGAACGGAGACACTGCCGAAACAGACAGCCTACCTAGCTATAGTAGCAACTGTTAAGTGAATGACATTCTGAGCAGTAGATAATAGACCTAACAATAGAGGTCTCCAGAAATGGACTCGATATTTCTGAGATAAAAATTCATGAATGTGGATGGCTGAGCGCAATGAGCAGCCTTCAAAAATCTATAATAGCGACACTATTAATGTAAGCCCAAGATGTAGAAGAACTCTTACTTCATGAGCCGAAATCTTAAGCACAACTGCTAAGTCAATGATATACCATAAGCAGTACCGATAGTTAATAGAATCCATTAACAATAGAATGGAGCGTAACAGCCTTCTACTAGGCATCAAAGACAGAAGAAGCTTACGCCCATAGTAATAAACAGATATCTGTTTATAAATACATAAACTCTACCCGGAAAGAGTAAAGGCCTATGCCCGTACGAAGACGGAAGGACCTTAATAACAATAGGTTCCGGAAATTAGGAGCCTAAATCTTATGCAAAAATCCAACCTAAATAGTAACGGAAGTAATGATTCCGAAACTACAAAAGTGAAAATCATCCATCGATAGTGCATGAAACTCACTGACTCTTCAGTAAAAGAGAACCAACAGAATTACTGTCTAAAAGGTCAGAATTTGAAAACTACTGTTTCCAGAGGCTCAAATGATTACTAGCTAAATAAGAACCGAAGTTAAATTCCATATAGGAATTTAATCTAAAGATTCTAAGTCTATTTATCAAAAAGTTACTAACTGACTTAGATAAAGAGACATAAGACTCAATTGTAAACTATCCTAGAGTGCATAGGTATGAGGTAACATAAACCTATAACCTTAATAAAAACAGGCTGCAGTAGATCTTGTGAAACAAGTATACTAAAAAATTGCAATGAGTAGTATGGAGGGATCAACAATATGAACATAATGATCCCTACACCAACGACGGAAGAGCTTCCACTTTAGCCGCATAGAATAGCAAAGAAGAGGATCACCTATAGTAAGAAATCGCGTCCAAAGCTCGTCCAGTACAATGCTTACAATGCAATACGGACCACACAACGGAATACATGAAGGTTGCGACCTTGCGGGTTGTGATAAAGATGACACGATTTACCCAGTGAAAAAAGATCCTCACATTGAGGAAGATTTCACGTTAAGTCCCACAGTAGACAAGAGAGTAAATTACCCATGATCTCTGTGAAGATAGAGATGCTATCAACAGAAATGTATTGTTGTTGTTTATCTTAGCAATACCTGCTGAAACAACAGCGCCGGAGGATACGCGTATCCTATCATTCCGTCCTATAGATCAATAGAGCGTTAACAACATTAGCTCAGAGATCTGGACAAGCCAACACATACGTCTGCAATTGATTAGCAAGCTGTGTCGTAAATAAATCATCATTGGGCGCTCCCATAGATAGCAAATCTGATTGAATACTTGTTTGTTGAGAGTCCATTCTGACAGCAACAAGCCACCCCTAAGTGAACGGGAGTCCGGTAAAACAATCAGACGACACGGAATATGACGGACCAAAACAGAACTTGGTGTACTATAACCAACAGACGGATTCTTTCCATTAAATTGAATAACGGAAACGAAAGAGTGTCTCCCTGGTTCCGGAGATACGCCACTACTGTCGAATTAACGGACAGGATTTTGGCATGCGTTTCTGAATAATGTTTATGCAATGACATAAAGCAAGCCTAAAAAACATCATTCCGCGGAAGATAATTGGTTGCTAAGAGACTGCGGAACCCAAAGACCCTGGCACTTCGAATTTGTTGGGATCAGTATTATATCCCAATCTGTTTGACTGGCAACCGTCATAACAGCAACACTCGGGTCCGGCAACTGCAGTGGCACTCTCTGAGTCAACCACCGAATGTTTGCCCCAGTCTGAATCTCTTGTAACACTAGATAGACAAGAGAACGTGTAAATCGAGCAATTCATGGATTGCCGAAAGTTGCCGTCGAAGAGAAGCTTCTCCGAGAACGAAGCGACTCTGAGAGAGTTCTTAACCTTACTATCCACGCGCGTGGATGTACCTAGGGCTGCGTCACGTCTAACCAACTCCAATCAGCCACTGAAGGGCGGAGTTATACGTGAACAAACTACTGCCCTCAAAAGAAATTACATTGAGAATAATATCCCGTAAATCTTTTCTTGAAGACGTAATGATAACGCCTCACGTATGATAAAGTGTCTAAGTTATGTCTACTAGACATCATTGTCGTTTCCAACATTGAAGTTGGAAAAGACATAGACGGCGAAAAAGAATATTTCCAGTCTTTAACCACACCGTCTAGACGCATATGAACTCTCGGTATGCCCTGCACTGCCAGAATAAACTATACGTATAAATGATAAAACGGCAGAAATGAGCAACGCGGACAAGAAACTAAACTATCATGCTTGGTAGCAGGCTTGTATGCATATATAGCGTCAAAAAATAAAACACATGTTGTAATGAAATTATTGGACTGCGTCGGTAAGTCAGGGACAATGTAGCCGAACCGATCGAAAATTCCGAGTCCAATGACACTATAAGTCTCTTATCCAACATCGCAGCAATGTAGTCCGAAATAATAATCACTGGAAGATAATGCCAGAAGATATGAATGGCAGCTTCCGATACTACAAAAGGGAAAACTTGAAATCTTTCGAATCCCTTTCGCCATCCTGTCGGACCCTATAAAGCGTTCGGTCGTCCGTACCTGATGCAACCGCGGACCGCACCAACCCAGCGCCGTCGGATAATTCCTGATTCGACCAAGAAACTGTCAATTGCTGGGATGCTGCGAAACAACTGTGCTAACTCGGATAGCACGTCCGTCACTGAGGCCTGAGGAGAAGCGGTCCTACAATGCATTGCCGCTGAAAGCTCCGTGATCGTTACCCCGTGCATACTACCAATATGCGAGCGAACGGAGTGTATAGGCCTCGTGTCCCTTGGCTACCGGATGGCGCGACCTATTCGCCATGGAATCACTGAATGACGAAACTGATCGGATACTCGAGGTCACGTAGCCAATGTGCGGTTGTGTGCCCTGCTGTGAGGATGAGGAAGCATTATGGACAGTCTCTCGGACTGTCAAAATCCCGATCGACAGACATATGCTCCGAATGTAAAATATCAGAACCACAACATGCGGTCCCCTATGTTGTTGGACGAGAGAGGGACCTCTCTCGCTCACAGCCCGGACGGACCTGGACAAGCCAGGAACCGGACTAACAGGCTTCCTCTGATCTGTCCTCAATCTGCCGTCACTGGGTGAGTACTAAAGTAATTAAAGTGCTTGCATCACCCAAATCTCCTTCCTAGACCGCTACGGACGAACCCGGCAGCTGAACCATTCGATGAATGCACGCTACACTGGGTGAGCTAGCGAATGTCACTCCGTAGGCGATAGACATATTCCATGAGCACTTATTGCCGCTAGCTCTTCATTAACTATGACGATAGAGGCACACTTTTGAAAGACATCTCCGTAACTTTGCGAACAAGAAACCAGAAATGCTTGGTTATAGCAAGCGTATAATAAAATATATATAGCGTCGTTCAATAATTCGAAAGTTTGTGTGACATTATTGGACTATGTCGGAACTGAGGGACGATGTCCCTGAACCGAACCAAAAATTTCTAAGTCAACCGACGCTATCAGTTTCTTATCCGGCATCGCAGCAATCTGGTCCGACGAAAGAAGCTGTAGAAGACCAAGTCAGATGACATACACAACAGCATATGTAGTTCCGAAAGGGAAAGCTCGAAATCCTCCAAATCCCTTTCGGTATCCCGTCGGACCGGATGAAATATTCGGACGTCCGTACCCGCTTCCGCGGAGCGTCCCGACCCAGCATCGTCGGATAAAAAATATGCGACAGATTCAGTTGATGCTGGGATGCTGCGATAAACTGTGCTATTTAGGAAAGCACGTCCGTTCCCGAGGCCTGTGCAGTAGCGGTCTTACGATGCATTGCCGCCGGAAGCTCCGTGTACGTTGACTCCCGCACACTTCCTATGCGAACGTCCGGAGTCTGCAGGCCTCATGTCCCCGTCTACCGGATGGTGTGACCTGGTCGCCGATGATTCTCTGACTGGCGAAGCTGACTGGATATCCGTGGTCACGTAGCCAAGAGCGGTCGTGTGCGCTACCATGAGAATGAGGAAGCCTTATTGACAGTCTACTCCGGACTGACTATATGTCGGAGCATCCCGAGCGATGGACGTATGCTCCGAATGCGAAACATTTTGTACCACAACATCTGGGGCCAGATGTTGTTGTACGAGAGAGGAGCCTCTCTCGCTTGCCGTCCGGATGGACCAGAACGAGCTATGAACCGGATTAAAAGGCTTCCTCCGTTCTCCCTCCGATCCGCCGTCACTGGGTGTGCATTAGGTTGATTTATAGTGCTCGCATCACCCCAAAATTCCTTCTAGACCGCAACGGACGAACCCGGCTGCCGAACCATTCGGTGAATGGACGCTACACCGGGCGAGCTAGCGGACGTCAAAGGCCGTCGAACCTACTAGGGTCCTCTTAGGCAATTGGCGTATTTACATGAGCACTTTTCCGCTAGCCCTTCATTAATTGTGACGACGGAGGCACACCGTTGGAAGACATCACAGATACATCACCCTAATCTTGATCGTCTGAAATAGATATTGATAAAGTAGAGTGACCCTGCGGGGGAAAGGACCGAGTGTCCAATTCCCCAATAACATACCGTGACATACGCTTCCCATATTGTCATCGAAATCATACGATACAGAACAGGAGTTAATGCGAGTACACTGACCACATATAGAATGATTATAAAGTCAGAGGAAGACTTCCTCTTATTACAATTGATCAATATCCTTTCAATGTGAAAAGAAAAACAAGTCCTGGTACTCGCACTAACCCCTGGCAATCAAAATACATAATAATAATATGATCCATTAATATAGAAAAAATAATTGAAATCAAAATATTTTGAAAAAATATTTTTTCAGAACAGCCCAAGTTTCTGAAAAGTAACGTTGAGCCCCAATGGATCCCAAGCCTAAGTGTGGACAAAAATTTTAAAAATATTTTAAACAATTTATTCAACACTTACGAACAATAATAATGTATCTAGTTATGATTAAAATAACATCAAGATATTATTTTCCAGAAATCCCCCCCTCACACAGAGGGCTTGTTGTAAATGTAAACAATGAGTGTAAAAACACTAAAATAAGACTCCAGGCACCCAGGCCCGAAATCAGTTACCAAAAATACACTATCTGATGCAAAACAGAGACTTCCAGGGAAGAAACTGCAGAACATCAGATGGTAGATGCAGAACACAACGCCTAACCACCCGTAGGTGAAGACGTAAACATGGGGAAAAGAACAGAATTCATTCTGTTATTCAGCTAAAACTCCCAAGAAAATTTAGTAATAATAATTACAAAAACTATGCCAAAAGCATGGGAGAATAGCAAGGGGGGACTTAAAGGACAGGGAGAGAGGAAAACACTTAAAAAATAGTGTAACTAAATAATCAGAATGACAAGAAAATGGCTGCTGCCTCGAAAATAGGTAACTTAACATAATTTCATTAAAAAATTTTAAGTTACAGCCCTGATAACATTCTGTCACACATTTTTCCTCTCCTCCTTCTCTATCCTCCTTAGAATCACCATTTCACTAATATTTATGTGTCTGGCATCATTTAAACTGAGATTTACAAGCACAAAGATCAGTCAGATGTTAACTGATGAAGGGCCAAACTTAGAATGATTAATGGCGCCAATTTCGGAACGTCCTTGACACTGCGCATGCGCAGTAGAGGCAAAGTGTGGAGGGCCTTTCAGGACATGTTTTCTTTGGTTTTAGATGCAAATTTTGGGGATTGGGGGGCAAAATTTGTGTTTGGCCCTATATTTTAAGAGTTAGCACCAGCTATGTCTGGGTCATTGGTACAGTATAACAAGAGGCCCCACGTGGCCTTAATCGCTCACCTGACAAAGTGACTCTAAGAAGTATTTTAGGTCACCTTCACCATGTCATGCCTCATCAACATTAACTGGTTGAGTGATGGATTTTGTTTGAAGTTCAACATTTGTTACCTAAAATTAGTTTTATTTAAAATCATTGGTGTGTGGCCAATCTCCAATGATTTTTAATAAAGCAAATTTATCTCTGCAGACAAACTGGTTTAGCATGAAGCACAAACAAGGAATGTGAAGAGATAGCCTTGGACATCTCTCCCCAACTGTGGATATCTTCCATGTGCTACATGTACCTATTTGCATGCAAGAAAACAAAAATTTTCACAAATTTTCCAAAATATTAGTTTTTTTTATCATCATTGGAACAAGCTCAAACAGCTTATTCCAATAGGGGTATGGGAAGATCAGGTATATTTTTGAGACAGAAATGTGAATATATAAATAATGGTGTTTTTTTGTGAATGATGCTGGAGAAGTTTGCGTAAAGATATGGTAAATGGTTTGTTCTAGATACAGAATGATGCAAAAGTATTTAAATTTGATTAGGCAAGTTGTTCCTATAATGCATTTAAAAATTGAAGTAATTGTTTTTTTGCTGCCGAACTTTTAGATGTGTGTGTCTGTGTTTGTGTGTGTGTGTGTGTGTGTGTGTGTGTGTGTGTGTGTGTGTGTGTGTGTGGGGGGGGGGGGGGGGGGGGGGTAAGAGTGTTCTTGCAAACAAAATTCCTGAATAAATGGAAAATTTTATTTTTTGTGTGAAAGACATAGTGCGTGAATGTTGATTGGAACAAGCTTAGAGAGCTCATTTTAATGTGAAGTCATAAGGCTGTGTTTTACGTACGAAATTCTGGAATAACTAAAAAATTGCTTTTTTGACTCAAACAGCATGGTGTGCGACCTCTCATTGGAATGAGCTCAAAAAGCTCATTCCAATGGGGTATTTACAAGCGATAAGTACATGTATGTTTAAGAGACAAAAATTAAAATTTGAATAGCGATTTTTGCGAAGAATGCTGACAAGTTTTGGCAGTTATGCTGGTAAAAAGGTAAGATATGCAAAGTGGTTGTTTTTTAGAGGCGACATTTAATTAAGGGGAATTAACCCTTGATTACTGAGGTAACTTCTAAAAGTACTGAAATTTCATGAAGCAATGTGAATAACAGACAACAGTTGCCTAAAAATTTCATGAATAACTAAAATTTTTATTCTTTTGTCTCGAAAACATGGCATATGACCTTTGTTGGAATGAGCTGAATGCATGTGTTCCAATGAGGGGTCATAAAATCTGAACGGAGATTTGTGTGAATAATGCATTAGTACTGCTAGATTTGGGTAAACGGTTCACCCTGGATACCACCCCTTCTATAGTAGATCTTTTCTGCAAATTTTGTCTAAGATTCTATCAACTTTACAAATAAATACGTTCATGAATCACAATCAGATCCACCCCACAATGTTGCATACCAAATATCAAAAGATTCTGCCTGCTGGATCTGGAGAAGAAGATTTTTTAAGAAATATGCCTGAAATGCACTAAGTTAAAATTTGGGCTCCTATACGGAGCCCAAATATAAACCCAGGGGGCCGATTTGAACAAACTTGAATCAGATCCACCCCACAATGTTGCTTACCAAATATGAAAAGATTCTGAAGCTGGATCTGGAGAAGAAGATTTTTTAAGAAATTTGCCTGAAATGCACTAAGTTCGAATTCGAGCTTCTATAGTGAGCCCAAATATGAAACTAGGAAGCCGATTTGAACAAACTTGAATCAGATCCACCCCACAATGTTGCATACCAAATATCAAAAGATTCTGCCTGCTGGATCTGGAGAAGAAGATTTTTTAATAAATTTGCCCGAAATGCACTAAGTGCGAATGCAGGCTTCTATATTAAGCCCAAATATGAATCCAGGGGGCCGATTTGAACAAACTTGAATCAGATCCACCCCGCAATGTTGCATACCAAATATCAAAAGATTCTGCCTGCTGGATCTGGAGAAGAAGATTTTTGAAGAAATTTGCCCGAAATGCACTAAGTTTGAATTCGAGCTTCTATAGTGAGCCCAAATATGAATCCAGGGGGCCGATTTGAACAAACTTGAATCAGATCCGCCCCGCAATGTTGCATACCAAATATCAAAAGATTCTGCCTGCTGGATCTGGAGAAGATGATTTTTTAAGAAATTTGCCTGAAATGCACTAAGTTCGAATTCAAGCTTCTATAGTAAGCCCAAATATGAATCTAAGGAGCCGATTTGAACAAATTTGCATCAGATCCATCCCACAATGTTGCATACCAAATATCAAAAGATTCTGCCTGCTGGATCTGGAGAAGAAAATTTTTTAAGAAATTTGCCTGAAATGCACTAAGTTCGAATTCGAGCTTCTATAGTGAGCCCAAATATGAATCTAGGAAGCCGATTTGAACAAACTTGAATCAGATCCATCCCACAATGTTGCATACCAAATATCAAAAGATTCTGCCTGCTGGATCTGGAGAAGAAGATTTTTTAATAAATTTGCTTGAAATGCACTAAGTTCAAATTTGGGCTCCTATACTGAGCCCAAATATAAACCCAGGGGGCCGATTTGAACAAACTTGAATCAGATCCACCCCGCAATGTTGCTTACCAAATATGAAAAGATTCTGCCTGCTGGATCTGGAGAAGAAGATTTTTTAAGAAATTTGCATGAAATGCACTAAGTTCAAATTCGAGCTTCTATAGTGAGCCCAAATATGAATCTAGGAAGCCGATTTGAACAAACTTGAATCAGATCCACCCCACAATGTTGCATACCAAATATCAAAAGATTCTGCCTGCTGGATCTGGACAAGAAGATTTTTTAAGAAATTTGCCTAAATGCACTAAGTTCAAAATCGGGCTTCTATACTGAGCCCAAATATGAACCCAGGGGGCCGATTTGAACAAACTTGAATCAGATCCACCCTACAATGTTGCATACCAAATATCAAAAGATTCTGCCTGCTGGATCTGGAGAAGAAGATTTTTTAAGAAATTTGCCTGAAATGCACTAAGTTCGAAATTGGGCTCCTATACTGAGCCTAAATATTAACCCAGGGATCCAATTTGAACAAACTTGAATCAGATCCACCCCACAATGTTGCTTACCAAATATGAAAAGATTCTGCCTGCTGGATCTGGAGAAGAAGATTTTTTAAGAAATTTGCCTGAAATGCACTAAGTTCGAATTCGGGCTTCTATAGTAAGCCCAAATATGAATCCAGGGGGGGCCGATTTGAACAAACTTGAATCAGATCTACCCCGCAACGTTGCATACCAAATATCAAAAGATTCTGCCTGCTGGATCTGGAGAAGAAGATTTTTGAAGAAATGTGCCTGAAATGCACTAAGTTTGAATTCAAGCTCCTATAGTGAGCCCAAATATGAATCTAGGGAGCCGATTTGAACAAACTTGAATCAGATCCACCCTACAATGTTGCATGCCAAATATCAAAAGATTCTGCCTGCTGGATCTGGAGAAGAAGATTTTCAAAGAAATTTGCCTGAAATGCAGTAAGTTCAAATTTGGGCTCCTATACTGAGCCCAAATATAAACCCAGAGGGCCGATTTGAACAAACTTGAATCAGATCCACCCCACAATGTTGCATACCAAATATCAAAAGATTCTGCCTGCTGGATCTGGAGAAGAAGATTTTTTAAGAAATTTGCCTGAAATGCACTAAGTTCGAAATCGGGCTCCTATACTGAGCCCAAATATGAACCCAGGGGGCCGATTTGAACAAACTTGAATCAGATCCACCCTACAATGTTGCATACCAAATATCAAAAGATTCTGCCTGCTGGATCTGGAGAAGAAGATTTTTTAATGTTTTTCCCATTGCCTACAGTGTTAAAAAGTGCTGACTCAGCACTTTTTCAAAGTCCCGAAACTGTACCCTATGATAAAACCGATGGCAATTTTTTTTTACCAATCCTTTCTGTTGGTCCTAAGGAAGCTGCACACCAAATAAAAATTCTCAGTGCCGTGCAGTTTTGGAGATATGGGCGTTTTAAATTTTTTCTATTTTTAGCTCCTGCGGTTCCCACGGGGCTGCGGGAAAATTTTTTTTTGCATAAATCAAGTACTCATGACCCAATAAGCCCTCACATAAAATTTTCAAATCAGCCTCTCGGTTTGGAAAATAGAAATTTTGGGCGGGGCAAAAAATTTTGCCCCTCCCATAACGACGCCAACTATAGCCCCACAAACTTCTCTTGAACAAATCTGAGTCTACACCTCAAAAGGAAGCTGCATACCAAATATCAAGTCTCTGCTACTGCTGGTTCATGAGAAGAAGATTTACAAAGATTTTGGTGCCCCTTGGGGGCGTGGCACCACCCAGGAGGAGGGGCAACTTCATTTGAACAAATCTGAATTGGCATTAGGTAATAAACATTTAGCCAACATTTGAATAAAATTGGGATAGTGGTTTAGGAGGAGAAGTCGATAATGTAAAGTTAACGCCGGACGGACGACGACGGACGACGGACGACGGACGCCAGACAGAAAGTGATTAGTAAAGCTCCCCTTGAGCTTCGCTCAGGTGAGCTAAAAATATAGAAATTTTGGGCGAGGCCAAAAATCTTACCCCTCCTATTACAAAGCCAAATATTACAAAGCCAAATATTACTTCACGAACATCGTTTGAACAAACTTGATTCTACACCTCCTATGGAAGCTCCATAGTAAATATCAAGTCATTGTACACATTGGTTCTTGAAAAGAAGATTTTTAAAATATTTTGGAGCATTTTCCCCCACTCCCTCCCTATGGGGCTGGGCATGCTGAATTGAACAAAAATGAAATGCCCCTTTGGGACCATCACTCACACAAACTTTCACTTGAATTGGCCCAGTGGCTTTGGAGGAGAAGACCAAAACAAGGACAACGGACGACAGACGATGGACGATGGACGGAAAGCGATGAGATTAGCTCAGCTTGACTTTGTCAAGATGAGCTAAAAAGCCGAAGTGTGGACAAAAATTTTAAATCATGTCTAAAAATTAATGTTACACTTACGGACAATATTATGTATCTGGCTATGAGCGGAACTAAATAAATGACAAGGAATCACTGTGTGAAGTAACCGTTGTCAATGTAAACAAAAGTGAATAAAACTGCAAGCAAGACTCCAGGCATTGAAAATATGGCCCGAAATCAGTAACCAATTTTAACACTATCCGATGTAAAACAGAGGCTTCCTGAGAAGAAACTGCAGTACATCGGATGGTAGATGCATGACTGAAATGCCTAACCACCCTAGGGTGAGGACGTAACCATGGGGAAAAACAGAATTATCATTCTATTTCCAAGCCAAAACTCCCAAGAAATTTCATTGTAAAATAATTACAAAAAATAATGCCAAAAGCATGGGAGAATAGCAAGGGGGGTATTAAGGAAAGGGAGAGAGGAAACACTGAACAAACAATGGAAATTTCATAGCAAGAATGAAAATATCAGGCCCATGCCCCGAAATTAGGGAACATGAAATAATTTTTCATAAAAATTATAAGTTACAGCCCTAAACACACATCCTTCCACTGTTTCTTCCTCTCATCCTTTTATTTCATCCTTAGATCCACCATTTCTCTCATGATTATGTGTCTGGCATCATTTAAACTGAGATTTTAAGCACAGATATCAGTGTGATGTTACTGATTGTAGGGCCAAACAAAGAATGAGGATTTGCCTCCAATTTCGGACTTCCTTGACTACTGCACATGCGCAGTGGATAAAAGTATGGAGGACCACATAGGACATCTAATTTTTGGATTTTGATGCAAATTTTGGGGATGGGGGGGCAAAATTTGTGTTTGGCCCTAGAATATTAGAGTTAGCACCAGCTAAGTTTGGGTCATTGGTACAGTATAAAAATAGTATAACCTTGAAAAGCAAAACTTAAATCCGAAACTTTAAACTGGGAATACTAAGTAAAACTGACTTCCAAAGAAATCATTGATGTAAATGCAATCATTAAGTTGTATTGATCATGCAAGAATTAAAGTAAGAAAGTATGTGGCAAAGCCTAATTTCAAATACAAAGAAAATAAGTCTGAAAACATGTTTATAAGGGGTTAAAATCATGCCAATATTAATGAAAATCCCTGTAAAAAGGTTCAGTAGACAGCAGACATTGTTCCAAACAAGAAACAGTGACATTGCACAAAAGTGTTGAAGAATTAAAGGTGTAATTTGTAAACAAAAAAACTTTTACCTGGAAATTGTTAGTTAAATTGCCATACAAAAAAGGGTTAAATATTTCCCAAAATAACATAATGAGAATGATACAATCAATAGTAATTAATATTAATTTAAAAGAAAAAAAAACTTTAACCTAGTCCAAAAAACTTTAACCACAAACTTTAACCAAAACTCTAAATGTTAACAGACGGACAGACGAACGGACAGAGGGACGAAAGTCATGACTATAGCCCTGACTGTAAACAGTCGGGCTAAAAATGCAACTATTTGCAAATTTCAGAAACACTCAAAGGCCAAAATACCTTTCATACAAATATCATGAAAACAAAAATTATGTTTTTTCATACTCGTACAATACAATGAAAAAAACCCATCCAAATTTTATATTGGTTCCAAACTTGTGGAGCACACTCCCCAGTACACATATTTAGGCTTATCGTTTACAAATAATGGCTATTTATTTATTTATTGGTGTTTAAGGTCACATACTTCTGCACAATGGCTAATCATGACCACGACATGGAGATAAAGTCAAGGTCAATCAATAGTTTATACCCCATGTTGCCTATTTTAGAGGACTCGCACCCCAAACATTAGTGATTGGGTCCTATTTGAGCAGTGAAACTGAGTTTGTTTACCATAGTAAACAAGCACTGCTTCACTTTCTGGGGTTCCTAATAGAAAAATGAAAAATCCATAGAAGGAATTAAAGACTTAAAGGCTTAAAAGCTCTCTTCAGCTTGCAAAATGCAATTAAGAACAAATGGTTTCCACTAGTGTCCACATGTGTGAAACATTTTAATGTCCTTATCTGATAAATTCTACTTTATGGAAGCGAACAATGGGCCACTGAATTAAACACTGTGTTCACTGATAACTTACCATGTGAAAATGTTCACCTTTAGTTCTGTAAAATACTGCAGAGGGTAAACAACAAATCGTTGAACCATGTTAGAAGAGCCGAACTTGGGATGGAGACCATCACTGGGTGCCACGAATGATCTGAGGCCAAGCATTGTAAAGTTTGAACCTGGAAACTGTTTTCTGGCTGGAACACCTGTGACCTTGACCTTTGGACTTCCCACATTTATAGGGCTCATTCCTGTCCCCTAAGCAGTGTACCAGTCAAGTTTCATGATCATAGGCCAAAATACTGTCGAGTTAGGAAACTGTTTTCGGGTTAGAGCTTCTTGTTTGACCTCAACCTTCTGAATGCCAAATCGATAGGGTTCATTCATGTCCCTCCAGCAGACTAACTGTTTAGTTTCAAGATCCTAGAGCAGAGCATTATAAAGGTAGAAAACCATTCATCCATAGCTAGAGCTGGGGACAAAATTTCATCGCACTGCACACAGGACTTGTTTTTCCTAATATTTAGGAGTGAAGTAACCTCACCATTTACAAAGAGCAAATCGTCACAGTACACTATGCTTGTATTAATTGTTTGTACTCTATATACTGTAACTAAATTATCAATCAATCAATCAATCAATCAACCTTTCTTGAGTTAGAGTCCCCTGTCATCTTGACCTTTGGACCCCAGATCAACTGGGTTCATCTGTTCACCCTGGGCCGTGTACCTGTGAAGTTTCAAGATCCTGGTCAAAGCAATGTCAAGCTACAGAGTACAGAAAATAAATTGGGACAGATAGAGTGATTCACATGGACTAAGGGACAGAGTATTCATTATTGGGCTATAGTTGTCAAGGCTCTACACAGTCAACTTACTTCAAAACTGATGATATCATATGGAACTAAACAGAAAAAGCAATTCAATCCTTCTTTTATCTGAGTTGTTCTGGTAGCTAATGTGTCCCTGAAAGAGAAATAATCACAACTGCAGTCAATCAAGCAGAAAAAATTTATTTCTTTATCACACTTACCATACCAAAACAAACTTGCTATATTTCACACAAGATGAATCCACTGGAAAATTCCCAAATTTTTAATCTACTTAAAAGGAGGATTTTTTTTTTTCGTAGGTAGTCCACTTGTGCAAAACAAATGATAGCTTTATAAATATTATTGGCTGGAAGTAAAGATGCTGGGAAAAGTACATTTTAATGAGTCTCGCTGAAAATAAATTTTGACTGTTGTTGAATTTTAGTTGTCACTACTTATAACACAATAGTAAAAAAATTAACCTTTCTATGTAAACCACTAACTTCTTTACCTGGTTTAGTATGTTATAGGAGTCAAATTTTTTTCTGCAAGTAATCACTCTAAATCCTCTAAAATGCATTTCGGAGGACAGAAAAAAATTGCCTAACTGGCATGGGGGTGGGGGGTGGGGATGGAGGAGAGGGGGTAGGGTAATAACTCCCAAGAATTTTCATCGGATAACGGTGGTCATCGGACTTGAGGAAGACATTGTTCCAAAGAGATATAAACCCCCCAAAATTGATATTTGGTTACTAATGTTTAAGTTATTCCATAAACAAGGCATTAATGATATTTTTTAACAAAGGGCAATAACTCCCATAATTTTCATCAGATATTGCTGGTCATTGAACTTGACATAGACATTGTTGCTGTAGAGACATATACTGAAAAGAATTGAAATCTGTTTTTTATTGTTAAAGTTATGCCATAAACAAGCATAACATGGTATTTTTTATTAAACAAAGGGCAATAACTCCCATAATTTTCAACAGATATCGCTGGTCATCGAACTCAATGTAGACATTGTTGCTATTGAAACATATACCAAAAAGAATTAAAATCTGTTGACTATTGTTCAAGTTATGCCATAAACAAGCATTACACAAATTTTTTTTATTAAACAAATGGCAATAACTCCCATAATTTTCATTGGATATCGTTGAACCTGATGTAGACATTGTTGCTATAGAGACATATACCAAAAAGAATTGAAATCCATCAACTGTTGTTCAAGTTATGCCATAAACAAGATCTACAGGATATTTTTATAGCTAAGGGCCATAACTCCCATAATTTTCAAAGAGATATTGGCGGTCATCGAACTTGGAGTAGACATTGTTGGTATAGAGACATATACCAAAAAGAATTGAAATCTGTTAACTATTGTTCAAGTTATGCTCTGCAGGGGGATAATAAATTACAGGTACAAAATAAATTGCTCAACAAATTTGCCTTATTTGACCTAATTGTTTATTCATATTCAAAGTACAAAATCCAAAGTCCAGATATTTGGGACCCTATATAATTTTTCAATAGATAATATTATCATTGCATTCAATTAACAGGGAATTCTATTCGTTAAACAGGGATTTATTCTTTATCCTATATGCAGTTAACAGATCAAATCTGGACTGGAGCTAGGGCAAAGGGTTAAAAAATTATATGCAATTATCAGAGTAATTTTATTAAGCAATATACATATAATTTGTAAATTGTTGTTGCTATCTCATACCGTCTGCCCACCTATGTGGAAAGGTCTGGGGTAGTGAACGCTCAACACTGGGGAAATGTTCATCTTGGGAAATGACTGCCTGGGGTAATGTATGTTGGCAAATGTCCTTTTGGGATTATTATTATTTATTATTTATTGGTGTTTAAGGTCACATATTTCTGCACAATGGCTAACCATGACCGTGACAGTTTTACGGGTGGAGGAAGCCGGAGTACCCGGAGAGAACCACCGAGCAACGGCGAGCAACTGTCAGCTCCCCAACATACCAACTCCACACAAGCAGGGTTAGCATTGGTTGAGGACAGGTGCACCATCGACGTGCAGTATGCCTTAGTACACAGCGTCACCGTGCCCCCAAGTGGGCAATGGGGGTGAAGTGTCTTGCCCAAGGACACAACGCAGTTGCCACAGGTGGGATTCGAACAGAGGACCTCTCGGCTTGCAGCCTGCACCTCTACCAACTGAGCCACCGCGCCCCCTCCTTTTGGGATAAGGTCTGGTGTTCAAAATGTGTTGGGCACTGATTTTTGTGTTTAACATGACTAGTCACTCAATACATCATGATGAATAACATAAGATGTCAGTTAATTTATTGATGACATGAAGAAATGTTCATACATACTTCTGATGAGGTACTGACTGTTAGGAAATTAAAACAAAAAATATTTGGAGGACATCTAGATTGGCCCTAGCATCATCTATGAAGAAACTACTGACTGTAGTTTAGAAATTAAAAGATTATTATGATCCCCGATGAGTCTGGAGATGGGATGGGGAAATCTCACCCGAGGGGTAAGATATTTGAACCAGACCCGAGGCTTGCCGAGGGTCTGGTTCAAATATCTTGCCCCGAGGATGAGATTTCCCCATTCCCACCTCCAGACTCCTCGAGGATGATTTTTCTCCCCCCACACGAGGATTACATCATTATAGATAATTGGCGGTCACGTGCTGACATACTCAATTTATCAAGTCGTAGTCCTTTTGAAAAACAAACAATTTCATCGGAAAGATCATACAAAAGTTAGGTATATACCATCTGTCTGTTAAGGGGTTAATGAATTTGCGTGTGTCAAACTCTAATGTAAAGGGAATTGTGAGATTATTGATAGATCGATAAATTCATGCAGTGATATTAATAAATCTGCAGAGAAACATGGGGTTGAAACAAATCAATATTGTTGAATTTGAATGGCACGTGGATTACATGCGGGAAATCGTGAAGCCATTTTGTTTATTTAAAATTGTGCAGACGATGATGAAATAGTTTCGGCGACCTAATAAAATATGCAAATGAGTATGTCACGTGGGGTGGGTGGGATAGAAATATCACACCCTGCTGTCTCACCCAGGACACGTGTATGTTTCACGTATAGTGGGGGGGGGGGGGGGGGGGAGAAAACAAGCTCCAGAACACAATAGAAATTGTTGTGAAAAATATGCAAAATCAAGAGAGGCAATGCAAATTCTAAGTCGAGTCAAAAAGGGACATAACTCTGGAAAAAATGTGTGGAAGAAACTCAAGCTACACAGGTATTGTTCCCTCATGATGCTCTATCACACCAAATATCATTCAAATCGGAGTAGCAGTGGCTGAGATACAAGGGAAAATGTTGGTACAGATGGATGAACAGATGTATGAATGTGTGAACTGACAGACAGAGGTCTCTACTTGATACACCTTTGATTTTCAAGTTGGGGGCATAATAACAATCAAGGTACATGTTCACGATAAGAATAAAGTTGGCATAAATGGATATTCAATTACCTCAACTAAATAATAATCCTATACCTAATAAATTGGATGCATACACCTGCACAATATAAAAATTGAGCACTTGAAAAAAATTTTTTCAACAAAACCATTTTATGTGTATACCTCATTTGAAGAAGCTCGCCAAGCTCATTCCAATAAGGAGTCACATGATATGGTTTTAGTTGAAATTTTATGAAAAAAATTAAAAATAATATTCAAAATAATAAATTTCTGATACCATGCATGTTCAGTAAAGGGATAATAAGTAAACAATTTTACTATAACTTACCAGTATCCACCTACTCTTGCATACTCAACAGGATGTGGCAACAAACAAGACACAATGACCTCAAAATAATCTTTCTTCACTTCATGTATCCAATTATGTACATACTGAAACAATGGGAAACACACAAATCTAAGGCCAAAAAAAATTAATGGTGTGGTTCGGGTAACATGCTAGAAAAAAAGAGGGTCGGTAGGTCGGATTTTTTTTTTTTTTTTTTATTTATTTTTTCCCCCAAGTATTTTTTGCTTTCGTTGAAAGGGGGAATTCTATGGCAGTTTTTCAAATGGATATGGTAGAATTGGTAGGTTCGGGTCTTCATACGTTCTTATATTTGATTTGGGGGACAGCAAATGTTTCACAACACACGGAGGGCGAGATCTTTGTTATTTGCCCTTTATACGGGAACATGTAAAAACGTAAATATTTGCACATTTAATATTTCCCTGGATGTCTAAATTTAAGTTGCGTGACAGCTGATATCACGCAGACAGACTTTTCAATGCACTTTCATTTTGGACACAAGACGGTTAATATTTGCAATCAATTGTTTCACTTTCATTTGACACCGCTTTAGAATTGTTTTGTTCTCATTCTGACATATTGAATGGCATCCCATAATAGGCCAAGCACCAGTAACGTTGTGCTCATTTACGCCCCTATGGTTTTCGCCCCGTATATTTCGCTGTTCCGTTTGGTGAATATGTATCCTGTATTGTTAATTTGTGTGCAGTATTAACGGTACGCATTTTTCAGACCATATCACAGACTATTGGATTCATTGCATATTTATGAGTTTACGGCCCCCTCTCTTGTCAAAATATGTTGGTGACAAACCTGAAACAGACTTGTACATGTATGTGCAAGTACAAAATACACATAAAACTGTGACGGACTTGTCACCAGCATATTATAGCAGGAAAGTGGAAGTTGTATAAAACTCGTGAGCATGCAATTAATAAATTAATAAAGGGCTCTGTCAGACTCAGCAACATTGTAGATGACTCCTCCACCAGCCTGAGACAACACCTTGACAACAGACATCAGTCGGCGAGACCGCTGACGGACAACACTTCTAGGCTAACCTGGGCTGGCCGACGAGACCGCCGAGAACTCAGGGATGCAGGTGCTGTGTGACGATTTAATAAAGGATGACCAGTGGGCCTACTGATCAAGTGGAAGACAGAGATGTGAAGACGTTGGCGACCATACAAAAAGATGCTACAATCTGGCAAGTGACGGTCCATCGTGGAACTTGGAAGAAACCCCTTTCAATTGCCACCCCTCTACCCAGTTGAAAGGATTAATACTTCAGCCTTGGATTTATTATTAAAAGACATTTATATCAGAAGTGCAGAATAGAACTTTCAACTTGATAGAGAGTTCTCTCTATCAAGTCGAAAGTTTTATTCTGCACTTCTGATAAAAATGTATTTTAATATTTAATATTAAAAGCCATTATATCAGAAGTGCAGAATAGAACTTTCAACTTGAAAGAGAGTTCTCTCTATCAAGTTGAAAGTTTTATACTGCACTTCTGATATAAATGTATACATGTTAATCCCAGAATTACTATTAAACAGTACTTTATAACTTTAGATGAGTGTGTGAGAAATATTATATTTAAAATCCACTGCCTATAAAATAGCACTAGATTTGAAATATAATGTTTCTCACCTAGTCCCCCCCCCCCCCTAACATCGTCATTAATGTAATCTTTCTCGCCTAGTCCCGCCCCTAAAATCGTCATTAATATTCTTTGGACTAGGGACTGAAACAACATAAACTCCCAAACATCCAAACTAGGGCAATAAATGAAAGTGAATCTCAAAAATATATTTTTAATCGTTGAATGACAGGCAAAAAAAAACCCAAAACAAAACAAAACTGCACTTGGTCACTTGCCAAGTGGTGGAACGTATATCAAATGGAATAAACAAATTGTCAGGTGGTTGCAAACGATATCTTTCAGAAGTGAAAATCATACTGTTTTATGGTTTATAGGGGCGCTGGCAGATTGGCGAGAGACCCTGTTCAACACACGTGTCACATATTGGAAGGACTGTTTTGAACTTTGAAACAATTTCCGGAAGCACCCTTGCTTCAGGTAGGGCACAAAAGCTGCAAAGATCCACCCGACCAAGTTTTGCGCTGTAGTATGATAGCTCCACTGGGGTTTCACACGACACAGACAGCTTCACAAAAATTTTCTTTTTCAATAAATGCTGGGGTGGGCAGATCGGCGATCCGCAGGTGAAATCAAAGTTAGATAGTAAGCACGCCAAACTAAATTTTTGTCTCTCAGTAAGTCTAGTTTGGGAATATATCACTCTGGGTTTTTGGCACTCAATGCATATAACTGTACTCCTCGCAGTCTGTGCACTCATTGTACACATTTCAGCATCCTCCCCGTATACATCACCAATACTACAAACAGTGCTACTGCTATTTGTCTTGGCAGTCGCTTTGCTAGGTTTGTTGCAATGAGCTGCTTTCTTTGTCGATTGTGTCGGACAATCTTCATCTGTTGTGGTGACTCCCTTCAACTGCGCATACGGCTTGAAGTGGAAACCTGTGTTATCCATCACCGGATCAGGCAACCAAGCTAAGTCTTCAGGATCACTTTTTGGTGGCGAGCAACATTCACTTTTCCACACTTTCGAACTTGAAACGAATATTTGCGTTCTCGACAGTGACGTTGTACCCAGTCCTTGTAGGTTTGATCTTTATCATTGAGCGCTTTTGTCAGATGATCTGGGTCTAGATTGGGGAACACTGAAGTTAAGAGTCCCTTCATTTTGTCAATTTCTGCGACAGTAACTGGGTCGGCGGTGACAATTGTGTCATCTTTAAGACGAAGTCTCACGAACCGACTTCTGACAATCTCCTTCACAGGCTCCACCAGTTTTGGCCATTTCTCTCTCAAAATTGGATTTTTATCTGCTCGTGTGCGAATATCTGCCATACTACTACATGATGTCAAAATCTTTTCAACTGCAGGATCATCAGAAGCATTCCTACTTAGTGCGCAGTTTTGTAGGCCTAAATTTAGAACCGACATGACCCTCTCAACTGGATTGGTCCAGCTATGCCCTGGAGCGCATCTTGCCAACACAACCATGTCTAAATCAAGCTCCCTGAACAAGCAAATTGTCGCACACTTCACACTTTCCAAGTTGTTCCTTTGGTCAGTCCCACCGTCAGTAAATTTCAGAAGAATTTTGGGTCCATCTTTAGTGTGTATTTGCGAAAGTGTGCATGCATGTCTAAAAGGGTTAGACTGTTCAAAAATGGAATCGTTGATCACTGTTGTAACTTTTCCTCGAACGAATGAATTTTCAATATGCTCGGGAATGTTTATCCGGAGATATACAGAAGGCGTCAGGGTACAATTAGTCATATCATGATCAGATGCAACGAGCGTTGTACTTGTTGGAGCCAGCGTCTTTTTGCCTCGCACTCCGGTCGATACAACCACATCCGGACTTCCAATGGGGATTTTTGCTTTGTCGTCTACAGAGTACATAGCACATTTATCGCGCAAGTCTACGGCCATTGACTTCATATATTTCAGTTGTGCTGAACAGAAATGTTCATCGGGGTGGGATGCGCGTAGTTGCCTCCTCTGAATTTTATATTGTACATCTATCTTTGATGTGAATCGTAATGCTGCTCGCGTGTAGGGATTTGTGGGGGCAAACTGCAACCTGACTAACGTTTTGGATGGTATCGGCGTATCTGGTGGGCATTTGTCCTGGGCTTGTTGAATTAAATCCGGTAAGGAAATCCACTCTGACAAATGTGCCTGTTTGTGTCTCCTATCATCGGCCGCGATTACGTTCTCAACAATTTTACTGAGTTCCGTGAAAAAAACATCAAATTTTCCTGTCGGCCGCCCCGCGTTCAATGTACGAAGATCAACAAGCAAGCCTTCTTCACCCAAGAATATCGCACGCAATCTTTGCTGTGTGTCTATGTGGCTAGCTGTTGTTGCATCAATAGTTAGCTCTTTGTATATAAGATCAACGGTAGATGGTGATATTTTTGCGACATTTCGAATATGTGCCTTAAAGTGATTGCGTTGGGCTCTGGTGTGATACACAGGGAATTTTTTTCTGAATTTCAGGAAATGACCTCAAGGGTTTTGTTAGTTTGTCATCTTCAGTCCTGTCGGGATCTACCCTCACAATGCATGTTGAAGTAACAATTGAACCGCCAGGAGAATATCGGTAGAGATCAATGGGTACGGATAATTGCAATTCCGAAAAGAATCTAAAACGCTGCATGTTTGACTGAAACGGGTTTGTGATGTGTTCTTCTTCATTGAAGAACAACGGGTCATCAGGGTCTCGGGATGACATTATACTGTCAAGAACTGTATATTTATCTTTTGGTGTAAATGGAGTTGCCCTTCTGTGTTCAACTGTCATGTCAGAGGTAACAGATCTCGCAGGGGCATCTCGTTTGCGGTTCAAATCAGAACTGCAAGCCTGTTCTTTCAAATATTCACTGAAACCCAAAAGACAGTCAGCAAGGCTTTTCACGTGATCATGGAACACAAACCATTTTGAGTTAGTTTTCATGATTGGCTTCAAGCAAACACTGTACAGGGCCTGGCCGTGACTATTCAATTCACTTGAGTTCATTGGTTGTGTTTTTTGTTTTTTACGTTTGGTTTCATTGTACCCACTGAAGGCACAGAATTTTTCTGGTATCGGTGTCACTTGTTTATGATGAAGAGACGAATCTTGGAAGGTAACGTGTTGATTGGTGACGTACCACAACGCATTACAGAGCACCTGTGCTATATACGAGCCTTCCGTTCGAAGTTCCGCGACTGGAAAATCAACACCGTCTTCACGCATCATTTTTAAAACATCATTATACAGTTCGTCTTTTCTATTCAAACCAGTTTTAACCCCGGGACTTGTAACCTTTTCAGGGGGGTACCCTCGTTTTTTTGATTGACTCATTAACACATCGAAAACATTCTCTGTGTTGGGTGTACTTTCTAAATTCTCACGTGTGTTACAAACACTGCCTGGTTCTTCCAAACATCGGAAAACAACAGTTTTTATTTGGAATCTGTCAAGCACAGAGCCAAGTTGCATTTCACTGGAAACATCGAACAGGCCTTGAGGGGGGGAAACCATCGAGTCCGAGTTATTCGTGCAACAAACGTGTACACACTCGCTGCTTGAATTTGTGCTGGATTGTCCGTGAATTTCGGTAAAGATATCTTTGAATGTCGTTGAATGCTGAACAGATTTCAGCATTCTTATTTCATCTGAGTGACAGCATTTCTTTTTTATAAGTGCAAGAATAGCAGACATTTTGATCAATTTTATTCCACGGCGCACAGGAAACTAATTCGAAATACCGGCACCGAGAAATCAACATAAAAACGTATTAAAACACAGAATACGCGCCGTCAGTTTCAACGTATAAACCGGGAACCCATTCGCGGTAACAAAATGCGGAATTCGTGCCTTACTTTTTCGGTCTTGAATTTTTTAAACAATCGACGATTTTTTCGGCCCATAAAATTATTAGGGTCGCACTCCAAAATTAGGGTCGGTCGGGTTACCCGAACCACACAACTTTTTTTTCTTGGCCTAATAAGTAATTATTAAATGACCAATTTTAAACAAGATAAATGTAAATACATGCCTGTTGCTTTTAAAGTGTCAGAAATATTGCCTTAGTTAATACAGTGGAACCCTGTAAATTGAATAGCCTTTATGCCAGAGGAAATTAGGAGTATTCAATTAACAGGGGATGTGGACACTTAGATATATTCTTGGGTTAACCTGAGCATTTAGTCTATCATATCTTGTTTAACAGATCTCATGGAGCTCTGTCAAACAAGATATAATAGATTAAATGCCTGTATTGGATGTACTGAAGGCAAATAGGTCAATAAACAAGGGAAAGTTGATGATTGTCAGGGTAAATTCTCAGCATATTACAAGATTTTTTATTCAATTAACAGGTTAAATTTGTACTGATGGTATGGTAAATGGTTTTGTGTTTGGATTTGGAAATTATATTCAATTAACAGGGTTATTCAATTGAGAAATATCGAATTAGGTGGGCTCCACTGTACATGAAAACTTGATGGTTTTCACAGGCATGCCAGAGAAAGAAGATGAAAAAGCCAGAAAATCAAATACGACCTATGAGCACATGCATACAAAAACATCATTCAAATCAGTTTTCTCTAAACAATCCTGCTTTAAATTTAAATTTATTCTGCAAACATTTTAATACACAGGAACAATCTCTATACTTTGATTTTAAACTGATAACCCACACATATACTTGGAAAAATATGAATGTACATGTTTTGTACTACTTGATTGATTTACTCACTTGATTGTGTACCGGTAATAGAAAATCGGGACAAGCCAGTTTTCAAACTCGCTTGAGATATTATTGCAAAAGAATTGTATGGCAAATATTAGTCAAATCGGAGAATGTTTGTTCAAGTTATTGCGCTAACAGTGTGAGGATGAACAGAAGCCCGCCTGCCCGGATGGATGCACACCGACCGTTGTCAAACCCTAAGTCTCAGTTGTTAACACAACTTGACCAAAAATGTTTACTTTCAATTAAAACTGGTCTGTCACAATTAGTTGATTTCCTTATTTTTGGACAATCATCATTCAGTTTAAAAGTGATAAAAGTTGTATTTAAATTGCACTGTATAATGTAGACAATAAAAAGGTAACACTGGTAGCTTTTGAAGTGTCTATCCCTAGTTACTTTAAATTTCAATGGCCATTTGTCCTCCACACAATTGTGCAACATTATACAATTATGGACTTCTGTGATGGTGAATATATGATATGAACCTAAAAAACTGATATTGACTGAGGTGTTAGCCAAGGTCAATATTAGTTTTTTAAATTCATATCACATCATATTTACCACAACAAAAGTCCATAACTGTTTTATTATATACACCATCCTCAAAAAACAATCTTCTATATGTCACTTAATTGGTTGAGAGCTGGAAGCCACTAGCAAGGCTTTCATAACTAGAGTGATGTCACTCATGCAGCCCGACTGTCCCAGGAATGGCAATGCTAAGACGCAAAATAGTCGGAGCCATTTTTTGTTAACAGTTTACCTAATGAATCTGGCATATCTGCACTCGTGATATACAAAATTTGCTATTCCAATTTTATTTTTTCATTTCTCTACTTCGAAACATACCTCATGACCTATTAATGGAACAAACTTGATGAGCTTGTTCCAATAAGGAGTAATAAGCCATGGTTAGAAGTAAATAAATGAAAGTGTCAATGACACTGTAGCTCAACTTGTCAAGACAAAGACATGTACATGTATAGTATGTGACACAGCAATGACAAACATCTAGGCAATGAACTGATACCAAAGGTACATATAAAGTATTGTAATGGTCTGTACATAAATACTAACCGTTGCCTGTAACAAATGTATAGGTAAAGTATTGTAAAGGTGGGTGACAGTCAGATGCTAAACTAGAAAAAAATCTTTGAGTCCCAGAGTGGGTCTGACTGAACCCCAAAATATTTGTTCTCATAGCACAGTGATAACAAAGGCACCCCAAAACACACTCGTTCCTGTCCCAAGGTGAAAACAAAGGTACCCAAGAAGTTTTGTGAAGATCAGTTCATAAATACGAGCTGTATAGAACTTGTGACAAAAAACTGATTGGACCTAATTTCGGTACAAAATGGCCACTGGCAGCCATCTTGAATTTTGGACCGTACCCAGAAACACTCATTCTCATTCCAAGGTGATAACAAAGGTACCCAAGAAGTTAGTGAAGATCGGTTCATAAATACAGCCTCTACCCTGAGCCGTATTGACATGTGTGCTTACATTGTGTAAGTAGGACTGAATAAATCAAAGTTCATCTAATTTGCATAATTTTTGCACGAAAAAAAAAAACCCTTACAATGTGTGATGTATTCCATGTTACTAAACATTCATACAAAAATTTATTCAAATCAGAATTTTCATACAGAAGTTCTGTACAAAAGACTGATTGCACTAATTTTGGTACAAAATGGATGCTGGTGGCCACACCTAAAAACACTCGCTCTCATCCCACGGTGATAACAAAGGTATCCAAGAAGTTTCGTAAAGATTGGTTCATAAATATGGCCTCTAGTCTGAGCCGTATAGAAGTTGTGTACAAAAAACTGATTAGACCTAATTTCGGTACAAAATGGCCACTGGCAGCCATCTTGAATTTTAGACCGCACCCAGAAACACTTGTTCTCGTCCCAAGGTGATAATAAAGGTACCCAAGACATTTCGTGAAGATCAGTTCATAAATACAGACTCTAGTCTGAGCCGTATTGACATGAGTACTTACTGTGTGTAAGTCGCACTGAAAAAATCAAAGTTCATCTAATTTGCATAATTTCTGCACGAGAAAAAAACCTGTATTATATGTGATGTATCCCATGATACTAAACATTTACACAAAAAATTATTCAAATGAGCACTTTCATATGGAAGTTCTGTGTAAAAATCTGATTGCACCTAATTTTGTACAAAATGGCTGCCATCGTCCATCTTGAATTTTGGACCGGACCCCAAAACACTCGTTCTCGTCCCATGGTGATACCAAAGGTACCCAAGAAGTTTCGTAAAGATCGGTTCATAAATACGGCCTCTAGCCCGAGCCGTATTGGCATTTGCACTTACAGTGCTGAAAGTAACACCAAAAAACATCAAAATTAGTCTAATTTGCACAATTTACGCACGAGAAAAAAACCCGTATTATATGTGATGTATCCCATGGTACTAAACATTCATACAAAAAATTATTCAAATCAGAGCTTTCATATGGAAGTTCTGTACAAAAAACAGATTTCTGCATCGTCGGTACAAAATGGCGGCTGGCAGCCATCTTGAATTTTGGACTGCACCCAAAAACACTCATTCTCGTCCCACGGTCATAACAAAGGTACCCAAGAAGTTTCATAAAGATTGGTTCATAAATACAGCCTCTAGCCAGAGCCGTATCCAATTGTTAACGTACGAACAGACGGACAGATGGCCAGATGGACAGACGGACGACGGGCCATGACAAAAGCTCAAATTTGGCTTCGCCAAAGTTGAGCTAAAAATGAAAAAATCTGATGTTTCAGAAGAATAATTAGTACTGTTGGCCTCAACTTGTGTTAGGTAAAGGATTAAAGATGCAGTACATAAAGCAATGTTGGGCTATATGAGTCAATTTTCTTTTTTGCATGTAATAACTCCCAACCCTTCAAAATGCATTTTGGGAATAATTGCCTAAGTGACATGTGTGTGTGTGTGTGTGTGTGTGTGTGTGTGTGTGTGTGTGTGTGTGTGTGTGTGTGTGTGTGTGTGGGGGGGGGGGGGGGGGAGTTATGGAACCTATATTCAAACCTGGCCTGTATTACTAGCTGGAAAATACACTTATCAACTTTGGTTGAAATCAAATAATCCAAACTGGTGTTATCAGTCAGAAACCAATTGTTTACAGACAGATGGATGGACAGACAGATGGACGGACGGACGGACAAAAGTCATGACTATAGCCCTGACTATAAACAGTCAGGCTAAAAATGCATTTTGTACCAAAGAAAAAATATTGCATGAATGGCCCTGGGTGAGGAGGAGGTGGGGTGAGGGAGTGTTAGGGGAGTCCATTTTTTTTCCACATGTGGTCAGTCTAAATCCTTCAGAATGCATTTTAGGCAGAGAAAAAAAAATACCTAACTGGCACCATGGGGGTGAGGGTGGGGGTGGGGTGGGGGTGGGGGTGGGGGTGGGTGGTGGTGTTTGTCTGGGTTTTTAATCACAAACTTTAACCAAAACTGTAAAAAAGCATTTTTGACGAAATTAAAAAAAGTGTTTGTCTGGGTTTTTAACCAAAACTGTAAACAAGCATTTTTGACAAAAGAAAAAAAAAGTGCCTAATTGGCCCCGGCAAAGGGGTGGGGGGGGGGGGGGGGAGGGGGTGTACGTAAGTTTAAAAAAGGTTCCGCATGTAGTGACTGTAAATAGTTCAAAATGCATATTGGAGAAAAGAAAAAAAAAAAACCTAATTGGGGGGGGGGGGGGGGGGTGGGGGTGGGGGGGGGGTTTGTCTGGGTTTTTAACCACAAACTTGGAGTCATCCTACCAAGCTACAATGAAATCCCTTCATAATTATGGCCTGTGTGGTTTTCGGACTTTGGGCCTCTGTTGCCGTCACAGTTGCCCAAAAGGGGACGTTCTCATCTAGACATTATATGAAGTCAACCTATCAAGTTACAATGAAATCCCTCCATAAATATGGCCTGTAGACTGTGCTAAAGGTTTTCGGGCTTCGGGCCCCTGTTGCCGTCACAGTTGCCCAAAAGGGAACGTTCTCATCTAGACATTGTATGAAGTCAACCTATCAAGTCACAATGAAATCCCTCCATAAATATGACATGTAGACTGTGCCAAAGGTTTTCGGGCTTTGGGCTCGGGCAGCCATCATGGTTGAATGATCACAACCAAAAGGGGACATTTTCATCTGGGCATCATGTGGATTGATCCTACGAAGTAACAATGAAATCCCTTCATAAATATGACCTGTAGACTGTGCTGAAGGTTTTCGGGCTTCGGGCACCTGTAGCCGTCACAGTTGCCCAATCACGACCAAAAGGGGACTTTCTCATGTAGACATGATATGAAGTCAACCTATCAAGTTACAATGAAATCCCTCCATAAATATGACCTGTAGACTGTGCTAAAGATTTTCGGGGTATTGGGCTCGGGCAGTCGTGACGGTTGATAGATCACGCCCAAATGGGGAAATTCTCATGTAGACATCATACGGAGTCATCGTATCAAGCTACAACGAAATCCGTCCATATTAAATATGCCCTGCAGACTGTGCTAAAAGTTTTTGGGTTTTGGGCTTCGGCAGCCATCATGGTTGACAGATCATGCCCAAACGGGGACATTCTCATCTAGGCATTATACAGAGGCATTCTATGAAGTTGCAATGAAATCCCTTCATAAATACGACCTGTAGACTGTGCTAATGGTTTTCGGGTTTTGGGCTCAGGGAGCCATACCGGTTGACCGTTCATGACCAAAAGGGGGATGTTCTCATGTAGACATGACCTAAAACCTGCATATGAAATTTCGTGACGATCAGACAAGAACTACTGGGTATAGCCTGTACTTGAAGGTTGAATAAAAAATTTTAACCACAAACTTTAACCAAAACTCCAAATGTCAATTGAACAGGAAAAGAAAAAAAAAACAAAAAAAAAAACACTTGAACCTTCAGTAAAAAACTTTAACCAAAACTCTAAATGTTAACAGATGGACAGATGGACGGACGGACGGACGGACAGACGGATGGATGGATGGATGGACGGTCGGACAAAAGTCATTACTATAGCTCTCACTGTAAACAGTCGGGCTAAAAATGAGGGAGCCAGAGCAAAATTCAATATTTTCTTTGTTCATGTTTCATATTCAGTCAAACGCAAATAATATTTTCTTTATATAAATTTGTTCTATTACAAACAATTGGAGAGTGCCTATGGACATTCTCCAATAATTTGTAACAAACAAATTTTTAATAACAAATTTAGACCACCAACGATAATCTAGCCCTCAACCAGTTAAAAGTTCAATTATATCAACCAGAAATACTTTTATTTAACAATAAACTAGTTATCACCTGCAGAATAACAAAAAAATAAACAATGTTATAGATTTTATGTCGATTGAAATAGAACTAGAGAGGGGATTTCCAAATGCTATATTTAGAAAGTTGATATTCACTGGAAAACCGGTGTATATGGATTTTTGAGTACCTGTCATGTGTATAAGATCCAGCCAATAGAAATGTGTTTATTTATAAAGTATATATTAAAAGAATTTTAAAAATACCAAGTCTTAGCATTCAGTGTTCCATGTACATGTATATAATCCACAGTTTCAGATTTTATTTCAGGGTGAACGTCAGTGGTGTGCACTTGATATTGACCCCCAATGGAATAAACTGAACCAAGAAAGTAAGAAATTTGTCTTCATTTTTAACCCTTTGAACTCTTGTGGTATCGTCCATGCCAGTTCATTGGCAGCAATTAGAAGAGTCCATATTCATTATTTGGGGTTGACCAATCAATATTTTCAACATGCAGCCTCGAGGCTGCACGTTGAAAATATTGATTGGTATACCCCACACATTTACTGAACAGCTATCCTATGTAATGACATTATGAAGTATCATGTTCCTGGCCGGAAAGGCGGCTGCTAGGGTTCAAAGGGTTAAAACATGGATGGTTGTAAATTATAACCTGTGTAGGAATGGAGAAAGTTTTATGTTTGAAGTTTCTGAAAATGATAAATGTTATAAGTTTTAACATTGGCACAAATTTTCTGTTCAAATTATGGAGATCAAACTGTTATTTAATCAGAAACAATATACCAGAGAGATTCAATTTCACCTTAGCACAGAAGTGCACACATTAATAGTCCATCAGTTTTCAATTTGTAGGTACGATTAGAGATTGTTTGTTAGTTTTATTGGACACTGTTTGATCTAAGCACCGTCAATTAATGTTGATGACAATAAAAATTGATAGTCACTGCAGCCCTAAACTCAAACTGTTGTTCTATGGTGTTTTCACTTTCATTACATCCCTATTTTAAACAATTCTGACCCATTTGTGAATGCTGTGCAAATGAAAGTGACAATGACACTGTAGCTCAACTTGACAAACTTGAACTTGGTATGTTATAAGTGAAATGGCAAAACTGAAGATCATTGGTACCAATGTTATTTGGTAAAATTTCAACATAACAGCATTGTGTGTGCACAACCTCAGAGTAATCCATGCATTTTTAAATGTAAACTGTAAGACTGGCTAAAGGAAGAATGTTAATACACAAATGCAGTAAGTTCAGAGGTTATGGTAAGCGGCAATTTTTTTCACAGAAATGAATGCTAATCAATAGCTCTTATCTAAAGGTCTCGCCTAATGAGCACACCAAGTTCAAAAACAATCCTATGATAAATGTGGCCTGTAGGCCATGTCAAAGAAGAATGTTGATGCACAAATGCAATAAATTTAAAGATTGCTGCTAACAGCAACAGTTTTTGATGAAAATGAAAAGAAAATCGATAGCTCCTATCTTTGTCACCCTGCATAAGTATACAAAGTATCAAAACAACCTGATAATGAATGCGCCCTCTGAGGCATACCAAAGGAAGATGTTAATGCACAAATGCACTAAGTTTGAAGGTCATTGCTTGTGGCAACGTCTTTTTCTCTCTTTTTTATGGAAATTCATAAATATACCCTGCAGAGAATGCAAAAGGGATAAGTTGCTGCACAAATGCAGTAAGTTCAAAGGCTGGTAATAACGACAATAATTTTTTAAAGGAAATGAAAAAAAAATAGGCCGATGAAATCGTCAGATGTGTACCCATACGCACAACTAGTAGAAAGCTGTATGACGGAGGGCCACCTCGGTTGCCGACATTATGTACACCATACATGGTATGGGTACATATAGAAATGGATTGGAGGAGTGTCTAATTTAATGGATAAAGGGTTAATATCTCCGGATCAAATTATCAGATTTACATAAAATGAAAGAGTCAATGACTCTGTAGCTCAACTTGGATATGACAGGAATTAGTACTTGCTGTGACAAAGACAACTGAATAATGAATATGACAGGAATTAGTATTTGTTTTGGCCCAGTTAACAATAATAAAAGAATTACAAGGTGACTGTAATGGACTACAGATTAAGACCAATCATTGTAGATTATTATTTTTGTGTGGAAATTTTCAGTCCCAAACAAAATATTTTCAGACTAAAATTTTTTCTTCTTCTTCTTAAAATTGACCAAAATGCATCAAAACACAAAAAACTAATTTCCGGATTTTGGTCCAAAATTTTCTAAGTCCCACCCGGACCCCAAATTTTCAGTGTAAAAAAAATTTTTTTTTTTTTGTCTTAAAATTGGCCAAAACGCATAAAAAACCAAAAAACTAATTTCTGGATTTTGGGCCAAAATTTTCTAAGTCCCACCCGGACCCCTAATTTGCATAATTTATTCACGAGAAAAACTCTGTATTATATGTAATGTATCCCATGGTACTAAACATTCATACAAAAATTTATTCAAATCAGATCTTTCATTTGGAAGTTCTGCGCAAAAATCTGATTGCACTTAATTTTGAACAAAATGGCTGCTAGCGGCCATCTTGAATTTCAGACTGGACCCCAAAACACTCCTTCTCGTCCCACAGTGATAACAAATGTACCCAAGAAGTTTCGTGAAGATCGGTTCATAAATACGGCCTCTAGCCCGAGCCATATTGGGATTTGCACTCACAGAGCTGAAAGTAACACTAAATAAATCAAAGTTAGCCTAATTTGCATAATTTATGCACAAGAAAAAAACCTGTAATATATGTAATGTATCCCATGGTACTAAACATTCATACAAAAAATTATTCAAATCAGAGCTTTCATATGGAAGTTCTGTACAAAAAACAGATTTCGGCATCGTCGGTACAAAATGGCTGCTGGCAGCCATCTGGAATTTGGGACTGCACCCAAAAACACTCGTTCTCGTCCCACGGTCATAACAAAGGTACCCAAGAAGTTTCGTAAAGATTGGTTCATAAATATGGCCTCTAGCCCGAGCCATAGCAGCTTGGCACTTACAGCTCTGAAAGTAACACTAAATAAATCAAAGTTAGTTTAATTTGCATAATTTACGCACAAGAAAAAAACCCGTATTATATGTGATGTATCCCATTGTACTATACATTTATACAAAACTTTATTCAAATCAGAACTTTCATACAGAAGTTCTGTACAAAAAACTGATTTTTGCATCATCGGTACAAAATGGCCACTGGCAGCCATCTTGAATTTCGGACCACACCCAAAAACACTCGTTCCCGTCCCAGGGTCATAACAAAGGTACCCAAGAAGTTTCGTAAAGATTGGTTCATAAATACGGCCTCTAGCCCGAGCCATAGCAGCTTGGTACTTACAGCTCTGAAAGTAACACTAAATAAATCAAAGTCAGTCTAATTCGCATAATTTACGCACGAGAAAAAAACCCGTATTATATGTGATGTATCCCATGGTACTAAACATTTATACAAAACTTTATTCAAATCAGAACTTTCATACAGAAGTTCTGTGCAAAAAACTGATTTTTGCATCATCGGTACAAAATGGCCGCTGGCAGCCATCTTGAATTTCGGACCACACCTAAAAACACTCGTTCCCGTCCCAGGGTCAAAAGAAAGGTACACAAGAAGTTTCGTAAAGATCGGTTCATAAATACGACCTCTAGCCCAAGCCATAGCCAATTGTTGACGTACGGACAGACGGACAGATGGCCAGACGGACAGACAGACGGATGGACGGATGGACAGACGGACGACGGGCCATGACAATAGCTCAAATTTGACTTCGTCAAAGTTGAGCTAAAAAACTATACAGCACAGCACATCAGTAACCTGAATAAATATATAAAGTAACATGACAATGGGATTGATATTTTTTGAGTTATCTCATGCCAAAGGGATTGGAGTAATTTTCAATTTGAAGGATAAAGGGTTAATATCTCAGGATCAAAATAACAGATTTACACCAAAAACTATACAGCTCGGCACATCAGTAACCTGAACACAAATATAAAGTAACTTGACAATCCAAGCAATATTTTTCAAGTTATCGAATGCCAAAGGGATTGGAGGAATTTTCAATTTGAAGGATAAAATGTTAATATCTCGAGATCTAATTATCAGATTTACACTAAAAACTATACAGCTCGACAAATCAGCAACCTGAACACAAATATAAAGTAACTAGACAATCCAAAGAATATTTTTCAAGTTATCGAATGCCAAAGGGATTGGAGGAATTTTCAATTTGAAGGATAAAGGGTTAATATCTCAGGATCAAATTATCAGATTTACACCAAAAACTATACAGCTCGGCACATCAGTAACCTGAACACAAATATAAAGTAACTTGACAATCCAAGCAATATTTTTCAAGTTATCGAATGACAAAGAAATGGACACGGAGGCCGGACGGACAGACGGACAGATGGACGAACAAAGGATGGACGAACGACAGATGGCCACCCCGGATGCCGGCATTATGTGTTCCATACATAGTATGGGTACACATAAAAATCAATTGCTCACTAGGGGTCACCCTGAACACACATACCAAGTTTCAAAGTGATTCGATCATAAATGTGCCCTGAAGGGTGTGTGCCAAAGGGAAATATTGAAGCCTGACTAAACTAAGTTCAAAGATCGTTGCCAGAGGCAACATTTTTTGACAGAAATGGAAGAAAATCGACAACTCCCATGTAGATATCACCCCACACAAGCATATCAAGTTTCCTAGTGATCCAATCATAAATGTGCCCTGTAGGGTGTGTCCAAGGAAAATACTGATGCATAACTGCAGTAAGTTTTTACTAAGTTCATCAGAGGTCGTTGCCAATGGCAACTATTTGAGATGGAAATGGAAGTAAATGGATGGCTCCCATCTAGAGGTCACTCCAAACAAGCACACCAAGTTTCAAAGTGATCCAGTCAAAAATGTGCACTGCGGGCTGCGCCAAAGGGTAATATTGGTGCATAACTGCACGAAGTTCATCAGTCATTGCCAGCAGCAGCATTTTTTGACAGAAATTGAAGAAAATGAAAAATTTAAAGTAATTTGTATATTTTTTACACTTACCAATGGCCCAGACTAGCTGGTGCAAACCAACTGTTATTAAGGGCCAAACACAAATTTTGAACCCCCCAATCCCCAAAATTTGCTTGCAAACCGAAAATTAAAGTCCTATCTGGTCCTCCATACTTTTACCCTCTGTGCATACCCAGCCATCAGGAAGTGACCAAAACTGGCGCCAACATCATTCTCTGTAGATGAGCTTACTACATAATAACTCAGCGGGGAGGTATGAGTGCCCACTCATGGGAGGGCCATCCCCGTCTGGGCCATAGGTAAGTATAAAAAATATACAAATTACTTTAAATTTTTCATATTTTTATACTATAAACCAATGGCTCAGACTAGCTGAATCGTAAAAAGGCGGAGGGCCTAGGACTTCAGAATTAGGAGACCAACATAGTTCCTAACCTGCAATCCAAGGTGAAAGGAAAATTAAATTTAAAAGGAATTACATGTATGTCTCTTTATACAATAATAAAGAAGACATATCATAAATAAGGAGTCAAATTCCAGTAATTCCTTATTCTTGGCATGAATGACTATGCTAATTGGGTGTAACGAGTTCCCAATTTTAAAGGCTAGTTCGAAGTAAGCCACATAAATTAGGATGGCGTATTCGAGAGTGAGAGGTTAACCCCTACAAACCACGCCAAATACTATAATAAAACAAGCTGTATCCAGGATTCGATATAATCTACAGACAAAACAGCTTCATTCATAGTTACACGCTATCAAGCCGGAGGAGATTTTAAGAAATCCACCTCCACCCCCCCCCCCCCCCCCCCCCCCCCCTTTTTGAAGGAATCTTCTTCAAAAACAAAGGAATATATTGATGCCTGACTAAACTAAGTTCAAAGGTCATTGCCAGCGGCAACATTTTTTTATGGAAATGGAAGAAAATCAATAGCTCCCATCTAGAGGTCACTCCAAACAAGCATGCCAGATTTCAAAGCAATCCGATCATAAATGTGCCCTGTATGGTGTGTAAAAGGGAAATATTGAGGTCTGACTAAACTAAGTTCTAAGAGTGTTGACAGGGGCAACATTTTTTGACGGAAATTGAAGAAAAGTGATAGCTCCCATCAAGAGGTCACCCCAAACAAGCATACCAAGTTTCAAAGCGATCTGATCATAAATGCGACCTGTGAGGTGTGCCAAAGGAAATTGTGGACGTATGTACACCGACAGACGAGAAGTGATGGCAATAGCTCAGCTTGACTTTGTCAAGTTGAGCTAAAAATACTTGGGGACTATATTTTAGGGAAATGGTTCAATAAAACATTAATGGAATGGTTAGACAATGATCAGTTGATTTGTATTTTGACTGAGTCGCTGTGGCTCTGTCAAAACATTGGAATTCTTTCCAAAGCACTGTAATAAAGAGAGAATGCAGTATTTCTACAAAGAATAGCAAAGATTATCTCATTTATAGGCATGAGAAATCATGTATTTTCATTTGCAACAAAGCTGCTTGTAGAATTACATACTTATTGTTGTTCCATTAACCCTTTACCTAACATGAAAAAGCAGACGACACTTGCAAACAAAATTTTGAATAACTATTTTTTGTCCCCAAAACATAGGTTATGACCCCTCATTGGAACGAGCTCAATGAGCTCATTCCAAAGAGGGGTCATAACCTATGTTTCACAGACAAAAAATGAAAAAATAATGAACATTAATTGGCCACTTTTGTGAATAGCGCTGGCTGTTTTTGGCCGTTACGTTGGCTAAAGGGTTATGGGTTCAGAAGCTATAGTTGGGAAGAAAAAGTGAACATAATTATGAAATTTCAATAGCAATTTCTGTACACTACATTTGGAATATTTTTCTATTTCCATGAATAAGAGGTAAGCAGTATTTTGGCTAACTTATAATCATTTTACTGAATTATATTCACTGATCAAGTAGCTATTCAATTGAAAAGTATCACGACTATCATGCTATCTGTTTTGAAGTCCATGCTTCATCATACAGGCAACTTGGCCTTTATTTCACTGACAAGAAATTACATGGAAAGTTGAGAAGTAGACTCAAATTACACTAATTTCCAGTGATCTAAAGGGTGATTTCATTGATAAGTTTAACCCTTTACCCAATGCACACATTATCAAATTTTATTACTTGAAATAATTTTTTTTGAAAAATGTCAACAAAACCATATCATGGGCCCCCTCATTGCAATGAGTTTGATGAGCTCGTTCCAAAGAGGGTGGGTCACATGATATGGTTTTGTTGACATTTTTTAAAGTTTTTTTTTCGACTCCTCAGTTTGTATATTATGTGGGGAGATTTGGCTGATTTGTTAGGTAAAGTGTGAATATATCTTACCTCAGGCTTCAGTCTTTCCAGAGCATTTCCAACATTATCTGCAAAAAGCAAATAAATAGAACAAAAATCAGCATATAAAATATGAAACTTGTTTACTTATTTCTAAAAGTGAATGAAGAATTTTATCACCACAAATAAAAAACAAAAAGGAAATTTGTTGGTGTTTTATTTACCACTGATTCCAGAAATGTTCTCTTATCCCTTTACATAATGAATCAGCCACACCTGCCTATGCAATTTCCGAATTAAGCTGTTGAAAAAAATTTATTTAAAAAAATATCTTGTTGAGCTCATTCCAATGAGGGGCCACATGATATGGTTTTGTTGAAAAATTTGGAAAAATAATCTTTAAAATAATAAATTTTGATATCATCTACAATGGGTAAAAGTATTTCAGAAAACAATGAGAAAGGTTCATGTTATCAATAAGGAAAAATGGGCACATTCTCAAATTTTTCTTAGAACTCATTTTTTCTGATACAGCACTTCATACTAAAAATAATTTAGTACTCTATCAGTTAAGAGACAGTACAATGTAAAATGATGAAATAAAAATGAGTAGTTAAACAAGGGAAAAAGTGAGTGATTGGAGAAAATTTTGTTGCACCACCAGAGTGCTATGGGTTAAAATTTATAGAAATAAAGACTCCCGCAAATCTATTGTAATACTCACCATCAGGTAAATAAGCAGTAGCATCAAACCATTGGAACAACATTCCCAGTAGATGCCCCAATATTTCCTGTGAACAGAGGAATTAATAAACTTCAGTCATTTTTAAAGCTATTTTATGTCAAAGATGAAACTGTATTACTATCAAATATTGATAATTTTTATATTACAGTTCAATTTCTTACTGGATTTTATTCAAAACTACAAGTCGTCTGTCAATGAAAAAAGCTCAGTGAGTTCTTTCCACAAAAGAGTCACATAATAACTTATTTTCCTACAAAGAAATGTCAAGATTGTATTATGATTCTTTTAAGATTTTTTATCCTATACAGGATGGAGCAGTGGCTCATTGTTAGCACATTAGACTGAGCTTTGATCCTCACCAGTGTCATCTACATAGAATCCTTGGAAAAGATATTCAATATCAATTTCCCAAATATGAGAATAGTGGTATAGTGTGTTGAGACATACAGCACATTGATGGTACACTTGCCTTCAAACGATGCCTACTCTGCTTGTGCTACGTTACTAAGTGGGAAAGTCTGGATGTTATTTGCTCCTCCTTGGTGGTACTCTCAAGGTACTCTGGTATAAGTCGCACACCAAGTTCTCACCAAAATATCTTCCCCGTGACTATAACCTCTGTATAAGTCACGCCCCAATTTAGACTAAAAATGTATGAAAGTTTACTTTGTTCATTTATTCTCCTGCGACGAATGATGCCATAAATCCATTTTATACTGCACAGAAAGTCAGTCATGCTGCAATGGTTGTTAAACTAAACACTTTACAAGTAGGTTGAGAGGTACAATGCAGGAAGGAGACCTTTGAATGACAGTGAATAAAATCACCATATTTGGCTAGGATTTGGCAAATGAACAAGTCCAACGCTAAAATTAATTATTCAGTTCTTGGGTATCAATCAGTCATCAACACAAAATAAACCACATTATGTGTAAAACCTTATTCAAACATGGACGGAAATACAAAGAAAACAAAATGGAAATTTTATGTTCATTGTATCTTGTGCTACTATTATCAGTGCTCCTGGGCGCATGGATGCTTATAATGGCACTGGATTTCAAACCAAAAGGTCCATGGTTTGAGCCCCACCAGGGCAAACAAGTGTTGTGCCCTTGGACAAGGCACTTAATCCTGACTGCCCACATGCTGTGTTCTAAGGTGTACTGCACGTCAATGGTACACTTGTTTTGCTAACCACGCTTGTGCAGAGACACTATATTTGGGAGACTGACAGTTGCTTTCTGTTGCATGGTGGGTCTCTCGATGTACTTTAGCTTCCTCCACCCATAAAACTGTCAGACATGTGGTGGCCATGGCTGTTGACAATGTCATTTAACCCCAATTAAAAATTTTTGTTTTAAAAATCAGTGTTCGCATTGTCAGAACTGATGAAAGGGAAATAACTGCATATTTCTTTAGAAGAGGACTTCCTCAGCTCCAGTTCTGAAAGCATTCGAAACGCACATTTGTTCTGTGCAAAGTAGATTTATTTGTCTCTACAAAAATGTTAGAAAAGTTGATTGGAGGAAACCATCTGTGTAAATCTCTGAAGATCAAAAAGCATTAACAGGTACTTTTTTTTAGAATTTTAATGAATTCAGTGTAATTCTGTTCAATCCACTGAGTACTTCAACTCTGCTTGAGTTTATCAACAATTATGACGATGGGAAAAAAAAACAGCGAATAATCAATGCAATATAAACAAAAACATTTTTTTTTTAATTCAAAAAATGTACTTAACAACAATTTGAATGTAACATTTATGTTTTTTTTTAAATATTTTCTTTATTTTCATTAAAACTAGACCTGTTCGTAAGCACAGATAACAAAATACGCCCACAATGTGCAGGCTAACCCAAAATAAAGATTACTATCAAGTCAATTCTTAAAAATATGTTAGCACATTGTAGAGGTGCTTTATTTTGCTACTCAGAAAAGGAAAAAAATTGTCAACATGCAGTGACACAAAAAGATACCCTCTTATTTAACAATGTATGCCTGACTATAGGTGATAGAGTTTTGGGGTATATACAAATACTAAGTCCATAAAGGGCAATGACTCTGGCAATAAAATCTCAAACGACACCTGCATTTCACTATGGGTATACAGCAATAGGATACACTTGCATACCAAATATCAAGTCACTCAACCAAGTACTTTACAAGTTATTCATGACTGAATTTCGGGATGGATGGACAGTCGGACGGATGGGCAATGACTCTGGAAATAAAATCTCGAATGACACCTGCATTTCCCTATAGGTATACAGCAATAAGATACACTTGCATACCAAATATTAAGTCACTCAACCAAGTGCTTTACAAGTTACTCATGATTGAATTTCAGGATGGATGGATGGACAGATGGTTGGACAGACAGACAGACAGACGGACCTTGTACTGAGGGTAGTTATCAATAAGATAGAGTTGCACATCAAATATGAAGTCATTCCATTGAGTACTCTGCAAGTTACTCTTGAATTAATTTCAAGGCGGACAAATTCTAAGTCCATAAAGGGCAATGACTCTGGCAATACAATCTCGAACGACACCTGCATTTCACTATGGGTATACAGCAATAGGATACACTTGCATACCAACTATCAAGTCACTCAACCAAGTACCTTACAAGTTATTCAAGACTGAATTTTGGGATGGATGGACAGACAGGCAGACTGATGGACAGATGGATGGACAGACGGACGGACAAAGCGATTCCTATATACCCCCGGTGGGGGTATAAAAACTATCAAAGCATGTGATACTTGGCTTGACTGCAGTTACCAAATCATCAAAGTGATGTTCAATTCAGAACTGATCACTTGCTAAAACTGTTGTACCTTTGTATAAGCCATACCCCACTTTGGTGCCAGGTTTTCAGAATAAAAAGATGTGATTTATACATGAACATATATGGTATGTAAATGGTTAACAAGGTTGTTAGGTAATATCCAATTAAGTGGAACCCACTGTATAATATATGACAGTTGACAATAATCATTCACATTTCTAATCAAACACATTTAGAGGAATAGTAAATTTCTCATAAATCATTTTCAAAATAAAATTGAAAAAAAAAAACAAGAAGCCTCTCAGCCTAGACAGCTCTGCCCAGGGTCACTACTTTTAGGGAAAGCTAAACACAAGACAAAAATCCAAGTGTTACTGCTTGTGACCTTAACCTTCATGATATGACAATAGGTCAAGGTCATGACACAACATTAGGTTATGGGTAACAATTCTGTTAAGTATGAACAAGATCTTTCACATAGATTCAATTATACAGACCAGACAAGGGCTGTATAACAATAACAAAGATTTCCTGTCTGTGACCTTGATGATATAACCTTGGATCAAAGTCACGACACACCTTTGAGTCATGAACAAATAATTGTACCAAGTATAAATAAGATCTGCCAATCATAGCAAGTTATATGGACCAGATAAGGGCTGTATAACAATATGAAAGTTTTGCTATTTGTGACCTTGGCCTTGATGATATGACCTTGGAACAAAGTCGCAACTCACCTTTGAGTCATGGGCAATAATTTTACGAAGTATAAATAAGATCTGTCAATCATACCAAGTTATATGGACCGGACAAAAGTGACAGTGAAATGTCAAATCTTTCTGTCACCTCAACAAAGGGCCTATGACCTTGACCTTGAGGGTCACAAACCATATTATAATTTGTGAACAAACCATCTTTTGATAATACATATTATTATATTATTATGGATGGAAGGACAACAGACAACTTAGCATTAAAAAAGCTCTGCTGACTTTGTCAGGCACAGCTAAAAACTTCAGAGACAATAAATTTGAAAAATGGAGAGTTTTGTGAATTAAAGGCGCATTTGACCATTTGGACTACTGCATATTCTGATTTCCACCGTGGGACTAGAAGGTCCACTGCAGTAATATGAAAGTGAATATTCAACTAAAACTAAAAAAAAACTAATAACTATAAAACAGAAAACATGCAAAAATCAACAAAACATAAAAACAGTTAACTCTTTACCCCAAAAAATTCTCAATTTCATCTATGTGTATAAATCATGTCAATCAATTTTACATAATTTAATTTTTTTGAACATAGTTTATGGTCTATCAATGGGCAAAATTCCTCTTTAGCAGTACACATATTTTTATGACTAGTACTATAATAATTCTGAGGTTTATGACATCAGTTGTCAGGTTACTGAATCTGTGATGAGGACCAATTTAATATACAAAAAACCCTCTCTCTGTTTCTCATTCTACCACATCTGATATTTTTTATGTGCATGCTATTGATTTATCAGCTCTGCAACACTCCCCTCAACAAAATAAATACTGATCTAAAATGGTTTACTTTTATAATCCATTCTATAGATGATGATGATAAAACAAACCATCCTGTAAAAGAAAGGACTGAAGGGTTAACTTTAACTTGTGAGACAAATTTTAAGGAAAAATATTAAAAAAAAACAACAAGCAATAATTTATTGATTTTAAAATGACGAGTTGGTGGGTTTCTTTTCAAAAACTGTGTTGGATACAGAGTTAGTCCTTAAAGACCTGGATACTTTTCCCACAAATTGCACAATGACTTGAGAAGTTTCAGGGCTTTCCAGTGATTTCTAGCCCAGTCTTGGCTACCTGTAGATGAAGTTGAGCCTTGAATAGAAACCCCTGCCATGGTAACTTGAATACTGTCAGAAACACTTTATCATGACTGTATTCTGACAGCATCTGTTCTGAGAGAGAACATTTTTTCAATGCTAGAGTTTGACTGTTCAACTTCAGAAGCCCAATTCTGACAATTGTCAGTTTTAATAAAAATTCAACAGGTGCTCCATGAGGCAGTCATCAGTAGGTTTGTTGAACAATAGTCAAAATATCTAGGCAGTAATTTTCAGTGAGGCATTGGTTGCCTAAATAGGAGGTCAAGACCTCACTACAAATCAAATGTGGGCCATTTAAGCATCAGTTTGTTGGTTAATTAGGAAAAGACAACCAGACCCTCAAGAACTAAAGAATATAAAGCTATGAATATATTATACATGTGCCATACAACATACCTGTAGAGGATAAATAAAGGACAACCACTACATAAATCTATATATGATCACAACATGCACTATTTAAAACTGAAAGAAAAATGTAAATGTAAGAGGTTCATAACACAGAGATGGTAGGGTTTTTTCTGAAAAACTTAATATAGAAAAATAAAATAAAAGAATAAGTTTTCTCATAAATCAGAAAAGCCATAAAGACCAAAAACACACATTCAACCATTCAGTTAGGCTATTGAAAAACATTCTTATAATCTCAGACACCTCCCTCGTCATTATAAATCTGCCTCATCACTCTTTTTTTTTACCTGGAATTCTCTTCCAAGGTTACTATTTTCCACCTGGTAGACTAAAAAATTAAGCAACTATATCTTGTTTGAAAAAGCTCAGATGACTCTGTCAAACAAGATATAGATGATAAAATTTGAAACTGATTTATTGGAAATTTTCATTGCTGAAAAAAATATTTTTCCCCTACAATAGTGTAAGGAGTTACATTTCTAATCACAATTATTTTTTTTACTTTTTTTTTATTATTAATCCCTCACCCCCCCCCCCTGCCACCCCCCCGCCCCCCTCCTCCCCACAAAAAAATATAAATAAAAAGTTCCACTCTCATCATAACAATCAGGAAAAGATTGCTGGAGGAACAGAAAAATAAATCAAAAATTTATAGACCTTATTTTTAAATGGTAACCTAAAACATGCATACTCTTCATTGAGAATCAAGTCTAATTAGCAATGTTTACATCTTATAAACACCTATTATCCATTCTTCACAGTTTATATCAGTGCCTGAATGGTTTTACATTATTTTGGCCATACAATGACCTGTTAGAATTGTGACTTGGCAGTGGCTCTGACTAATGTTTTTGCACAAATAGGTAGGCAACACAATTTTTTAAGCCACTGCTACAGTAGACAGACATTGATGTTGAAGGCTATCTTCTGTAACTGCATGTAACTGCATGCTGATACAATTACTGTAAGAGCACCAAGTATGATAATATAAAACCGGCTTATAAGAATTAAAGGTTGAATAGACAGCAACGGTGTACATTTAAAAATACATGCAAAAACAGGCACTCAAAGGCAGATATGAAATATAGGACACTCTCAGGATAGGAACTATCAACTGATATTTAACCAAACAAAATAAGAAAATCCAACCACTTTATGAAGCTAGTTCTGCAGAAAAATAACTTGAAAGGTTCCAAGTTCTTTACGGAATAATCAATTCATTCACTGAATTAGGAGCACTCCATGTCCTGTGAAGAATCTGAGTTTTAAAATTAATCCAGTGAGTGAAAATATTGGGAATCTGCTCTGGTTTGCCTATTACTTTTGGAGTTAATACCATTTACAACAAACAATCTTATACTTTATCAGATGAGTTGTGAAAACTGGTGCATCTGATGAGAACAAAATTTGCTCCCACAATGTGGGTTATGTGTGCAAAATGCACTCATAAAAGTTTGTACACAATTTTGATTCAGAAAATGCCAACCTACAAAGAGCTCTGTCAAACAATACTGAATTGGTTAAGTTCCTTGTTTCATAACGGGAAAAAATTGTTGCTTGAAATTTCAATATTTTGGCATCAGTTTGTAGAGAGTAAAGATCCTTGAAATTTGAGGTGGGATATACAATGGAAAACTCTCTTCTGATGTTCATTTATGTTATTATTCAAAACAGTCAACACGTCAACATATACTTACAATGGGTATGTCTTCTTGAGGAACACAAAGTTCAACAAGTAGCCAGATACCATAACGGCTGAGCAGTTTCCGTTCAGTGTTTTCTGATAAATCATACAGATCATCCATCTCTAAGTGACATCCTGGATTGTGCTCTTCCATTTCCATCACTCTCTTTGATTCAAGTGGCTGTGCCTCTTTTAACAAACTGTTAAAATGGAATTCATATTTCACAGATTACTTTGCACCCACTGACGTTAATTTCACTAATTTCTCTGTACTACATCTCATCATTTATACTACATTTCATACACCCTAAATATGGACTACTATCACATCCCTACAAACTCCAGATATGGGCTATTAGGACTGAACCAATTAATTACATTATTTGAATGACCAAACAAAAATTAAAACTGAGGATTGTGTATCTACCAGATCCCCAGGTGAGAGGCATATTGGAGTTTAACCCTTTAACCAACAAATCGACCACATCCACCCGTGTAATATGCAAATTTAGCATCTGAAAAAATATTATTTTTCAAAACATTTCAACAAAACTATATCGTGTGACCCCTCTTTGGAATGTGCTTGTTGAGTTCGTTCCAATGAGGAGTCGCATGATATGCTTTTGATGAAATTTTTTGAAAAATTTAAAAAATTGATTTTTCAAATAATAAATTTTAATATCATCTGCATTGGGTAAAGGGTTAAACTTACTGGTTTTTAGTGAAAGCACATTGTTAGTAATTTTCAGATAACGAAATCACCTTAACCCTTAAGGGCCTGAACATATTTGCTACACTTGGACGGTCTACATCCTGTGACTTTCAGTTGCTTCGAGGAAAGTCTTGGTTACAAATGACTGCCAAAGTTAATTTGTAAATAAACTCAGGTGGAGCAGGTTGTGGCATCTGTTCTGCTGCATTACAAAAGTGATTTATCCCTTTACTCAACAAATCGGCCACATCCACCTGCATAAGATGCAATTCAGCAGCAGAAAAAATATTATTTTTCAAAAAATTCAACAAAACCATATCATGTGACACCTCTTTGGAATGGGCTTGTCGAGCTCGTTCCAATGAGGCATCACATGATACGGTTTGGTAGGATATTTTTCGAAAATTTTTTTAAAAAATGATATTTAAAATAATAAATTTTAATATCGTCTGCATTGGGTAAAGGGTTAAGTCACAATTAGGCCCAGAAGGATTTAAATTTATAAGAAAACAAAAAAAAACAAAAAACATATTAATAATCCACCAAAGACAAGAAAAATGTTATTATTTCCAAAATAAATGCAATATTTCTGGCCACATAACCACTTGGCACAAGACAAAAAGTCAATATCTGATAACATGTTTTGAGTGGTTCTGTATATATTAAATATCATTTTTCAACGTTTCAACTCATGCTGTGCTCTTGTGGTGAAAAACTATTATTATTATTATTTATTTATTGGGGTTTAACAACACTTTCAACAGCCAGGGTCACCTCATGTCAGACAGTTTTACAGGTGTCGGAAGCTGGAGAACCACTTAGCAATGGCAAGCAACTGTCAGACTCCCCAACGTACTAACTCCAACCAAGCAGGGTTAGCATTGGTTGAAGACAAGTGCACCATCGACGTGCAGCACGCCTTGGTACACAGCGTCACCGTGCCCCCCACCTGAGTAAATGGGATTAAGTGTCTTGCCCAAGAACAGAATGTGGTTGCCTCAGGCAGGATTCGAACCGAGGACCTCTCGGCTTGCAGCCTGCATCTCTACCTATTGAACCACTGTGCTCCGGTGAAAATTGTAAATTTAAAGCAATTTGTATATTTTTATACTTACCAATGGCCCAGACTAGCTGGTGCTTAACTCAAAGTTATTAAGGGGCAAACACAAATTTTGAACCGCCCCATCCCCCAAAATTTGCTTGCAAAACCAAAAATTAAAAGTCCTATCTGGCCCTCCATACATTTACTCTCCGCGTATGCGCAGACGTCAGGAAGTGACCAGAATTGGTGCCAACATCATTCTTTGTAGAAGAGAGTACTACATAAAAACTCAGTGGGGAGGTAGGAGTGCCCACTCATGGGAAGGCCATCTCCATCTGGGCCATTGGTAAGTATAAAAATATACAAATTACTTTAAATTTATAATATTTTTACACTGTAACCCAATGGCACAGACTAACTGAATCGTAAAAAGGTGGAGGGCCTGGGACTTCAGAATTAGTAGATCAACATAGTTCCAATCCATGTAATCCAAGGTGAAAGGAAATTAAAATTATTAGGAATTACATGTATGTCTCTCTATACAGTAATAGAGAAGACATATCATACAAAAAGGAGCCCAGTTCAAGTAATCCCATATACTTAGTATGAAGACTATGCTAATTGGATGTAACGAGATCCCAATTTTTAAGGTTAGCCCGGACTAAGCCCAAAAAATTAGGATGGCGTATATGAGAATGAGAGAATATCTCCCACAAACATATGCCATATACAATAAAACTCCAGCTGTATGCAGGATAAAATCACATTCCCCCCTTTTCTTTTGAAGGAATCTTCAAAAAGAAAGAGGGGAGAGCTCTGGAATCTGTAAAAAGCGGTACCAAAAAACAATATAAATATTCGTCGAACAGGCACTCAGGTATTAATTATTATTAATAAATGGTGCTTAACGCCACTTCAGAGGTTAAGGCTATAGCGACAATCCCGGTAATTAATATTGCCCGCTATATAACGTACACCGGAGTAGGCATACGCAAATGATATAATATATAATATACACATGTCCAACAGAACCACAATGAACGATCTCTGGAAAGTGACACACTTCCGAGGTAACCCACAGGCGACCCCATTCAGGAGTACAATAAATTCCAGTAACAACACTCCCCGACGCGTACTATCCGATATCTATGACAATATAGATGTATGAATATACGAGAGTGTAAACAAGGTGTATTCGATTGAGTACCGACATTAACAGAAACCTGGATCTAGATATGGAAGTAGGTATAATTAACAGGCTCGACACGGACCGCCCCCGAAATAATACATAATTTCTGAGGTCCATAACATACAATAATGCATCTGCCATTGAAAACCCACATGTAATCATCTGAATACCAGTTAACTGATTACGCAGTCTCCAACTTAACCCCGATTGCCTACATGGGGGCATGATGACGCTGTGTACTAAGGCGTACTGCATGTCGATGGTGCGCATGTCTTCAACCAATCTAACCCTGCCTGTGCCGCGGTGCAGAGTTCCGATGTTGGAGAGCTGACAGCTGCTCGTCGTTGCTCGGTGGTTCTCTCCGGCTTCCTCCACCCGTAAAACTGTCATGGTCACGGTTAGCCATTGTGCATAAGTATGTGACCTTATACACCAATAAATAAATAAATATGCTGTCTCCAAGGTACCCAAAGACTAGCAATTTATTTATGATGAATTATGTGCTTGTATATGACATACAGACAAACAATCACAGGAAACCAACCAACTAAAAAGTGGATGTGCCCATGAGGTCGCCATAGAACACGACCCAGCCGCCAATCAAGAGGTCATGAAATGCATGTATGTATTTAAACTCATATGAGGCTTGCGGGAAGAAAACTACATCTTGCCCGGTAATCACCTCTAAACACATTGGCGACAGGGGGAGTGGGGGGGGGGGGGGGGGGGGGGGGGGGGGAGGAGATTCGAACTAATATCAAACCCTCCTCATCTGCATTACTTAATCGTTCTTGTGTTAGTCATAAAATAATATAGGAACCGCAATGGTTCCCTCACGTCTAACCGACTCCATTATGCCACTATGGGCGGAGAAGGACGTGAAGAACAAAAACTTCCCCTGATAAAGAAGGTTCTCTCGTGGAGGAAGCTTCCGGGGAACGGCCCATAACAGACACTTGAGAAGACTGATCCAAGGTTTCTGTGACGACAGAGGTGCTACTAGTAGGATTCACAACGAGACTGTTTGATGTTAAACATAATCTACTGAATCAACTGAATTGGAGGATACACATATCCTATCATTCATCCCCATGAGATCGGCTGAGCGTCTACTGCATATGCTCAATGGTCTGGGCATGGCGACATGAACAACGGTAACAGATTGTTCTGGTGTGTCTCAAACAGATCTATCATGGGGCGATCATTCTGGTAGCAAATCTGCCCAAATACTCGCTTGTTGAGCGTCCACTCCAATTGCAACAGGTGACCTTTCCGAGAGAGTGAGTCTGCTAGTACGTTCAGACGACCCGGTATATGACAGATAGAAAGATGAACATGATGATTCATGACATATAGGAAAATCTTCTCCGTTAGTTGGCATAACGGAAATAAATAGGCGCCACCCTGGTTCCCGATGTACGCTACTACTGTCGAGATGTCCGACCAAATTTGAACATGGACGTCCGTTATTATGTGAATCCAATGTTGAAGTGCTAGCCATATTGACATCATCTCTTTGATGTTTATGTGTTTTCTCCTGGAACCGAGGGTTCCAAAGACCCTGACACTTCCAGACTGCAGGACTTAGGGTCGTGTCCCAACCCTTCTGACTCACATCCATCATAATCGTGAAAGCCAGATCCGGCAGTTGCAGCGGAACTCCCTGAGTTAACCACTGAATATCTGCCCAATTTGAACCCTTGTTTTACTAGGTCCATTAAAACAATACTGGTTCAAGCGAAAGCGTCATCACACTCCAGTTCTGAGTAAAGAATATCTGGAGGGGACGTGGGCGCAGGCGGCCCATCGGAATGAGATCCACAGTCGACCGTACAGCTCCAACAGTCACATGAATTCCCTCACTATTAATGCGTCTGAGTGTAGACAAAAGCGAGCATAACAACTGACTAACTTCGCTCTGGGTAACGGCAGATGAACCAGATCGTTGTGAGTCTCAAAGCTCAATCTCATGTGAACAGACGACTTGTTTGTATGGAGCTAGATCTGACTTTTTCTCGTTTACAATGAAACTGAGACGTCAGAGTAATAGAAGCAGACTCACATCGTTCTGAAGAATAATTCTGTTGCCGTATCCCTGTAGAAGGTCGTCCAAGTAAGCTGACGTTACCACAGACAAATGAGCTTGTAAGTAAGACATTACCAAGTTCATTATTCGAGTGAAACACCCAGGGGGCCAGATTCAGACCAAAGCATATTGTTCTGAACTGATACACCTTCCCTTGTACGGCAAACCGCAGGTACTTTTAGAATGCCGGATGTACCAGGACATGAAAGTACGCATCCTTAGATCTATGCTTGCCGCATAGTCAATCACTCGAACGCTCGCTTTTACCGATGGAATGATTTCCATAAATAAACTTTTGGAGCCATGGTAAGCCTGTTATCCAGCTCAAGTCTATTACCGGTCGGAACGAGCCGTCTGGCTTCCGTACGAGGAACAGGTGACTGCAAAAATCTTGAGAATCTTGATTCTCGATGACCTGTATTACTTCCTTTGATAAGAGAGCTTATACCTCCGGTAGGAGAAACTCTCTTATCCAAGAATTTGATGGAAGATTTGTCCAACGCGGACAACTTGTTAGTGGGGTTATTACTCGGAATGATAGCCGTAAGCCGTCCTAGACTACACTTCTCACCCACTGATCTTCCGTGATTATTATCCAGTTTTTTGCAGATCTTGATAACCTTCCGCCAAATGGCCAGCAATAGAGGTCTAAACCATCACCTGTATGACCTGCAAGGCTTACGGGAGGAGGAACCACGTCCTCCCTGCGAAAAACCTCGTCTCGTCGGCCTAGGGGCATCTGACCAATAGTGAGAGGGTTTCTTGTACCCTCGTGAGGAGTTTACTTTTGACAATTTTTGTCTGGAGCGTCCTCCTTACTCTTGTCTGCTGAAGTGGGTCGTTGATATGCCGACTTCAAAAGCAGAGCACTAGACGTTTTCTTAGTAGCCTATTCATAGACTAACAAAAGCTAGTCGTTGAAAATAAAATGCCCAGAAACTGAAGCGACTCGGAGAGAGCTTTTCACCTTGTCATCTTATTAGTGATGATGACGCAAGGGCAGCATCACGTCTGATTAACTCCAGATTAGCCGCTGTTAGGGCGGAGTTATACATGGTATACTTAATTGCCCTGGAAAGAACTCTAAGAGAGGTACGAAACGTCCTCAAATTCTTTTCCCTTGAGACATTGCGCCATAGCTCTTGTAAGGTGATCTGCATAAGACATAACGTCCAAATTCACTCTATTTGAACAAATTGCCATCTCAATTGTGTCAGAGCGAATAGTGAATGATACAGGTAAGGCTACCTCTAGATCCCCGGCCTGCTCATCCAAATGCAGAAGAACTCTCTGAACATCTTCCCCGACCATTTTTAAAAGAACGTGGTCCAAAAAACAGTGTGTATACGGAGGATGAAGATAAGAACAAAATCAGGGTAGTATTGATGGATGAAAGCCATCGCAACCATGTACTGTTCTGAAAGGGAAGGGTAATCCTCTTCCTTATCCCTTTCACCATCCGAGAGAATCAGTTGCGAATCTCGATCCATTGCATCTGCATGAACAGACGACTGGACCGACCCAGCACCGTCCGGCAGCTCAGATTCTGAGTCTGAAGGAGGCTGCAACTGCACTTGCTGGGATGCTACGATCAGCTGCGCAATCTGCGACAGCAAGCCCGTCATTGAGGCCTGAGGAGCAGCGGCCTTCCTTTCCTTAGTCACATGCTGCTCCTGGGATGGTGTGTCGGAAACGGATCCTTTCTCCGAACGTCCCAATGATGTAGGCCTTGTCTCCCTAGCTACCGGTTGGTCTGACTTCACGGATGAAGAGTGACTCCTTCTTCGTGCAACAGGCTGGATATCCGAAGTCAGGTAGCTAATATGCGGTCGTGTGCGCTTAAATAACGTAGCGGAGGAAGCCGTGACTGAAGCCGACCCCGGCTGTAGAATAGATGGAGCGTCCCGAGCAGCGGGCGGACATATGCTCCGTCTCGTGCAAGTTTCCAAACAGAAAACTTCATTTCGGCCTTGTGAAACGTAGCGGAGGAAGCCTTGACTGAAGTTGACCACGGTTGCAGACTAAACAGAGTGTCCCGAGTGAAGGGCGGACATATGCTCTGGCTTGTGCAAGTTTCTCAAAACAACATCTGACCCCAGACGTTACTAGATTCCAGAGGGGGGCCTCTCCCGCCCGTAGTCTATCAGACCTTGCCGAGTACAAAAACTTGCTGACTTCCTCCCTATTTCCGCCATCGCTGGGTGAGCTATTTATATTATAGTGCTCGCTCTACCCAATCCACTTCTTAGACAGCAACAGACTTACAAGGCGTCACGGCACCCACGGACGGAGTACTGCTTCACTGGTCGAGCTAGCTGCTTGCAAGAGATTAAAACCTTTAACAAAAGGCTCTAACTCTTGCAATAATGAGCACTGCAGCTAACTCTATATGCTCCACGGAGCGCGATGACGGTAGCACACTTGGATGGGTGTCAGAATATCATCACCATGTTCATGTTCCTCTGAAATAGAAACTGACAGAATGAATTAAAATGCAGTGAGAGGCTCTGATCCTCAGAACCTCACTGCCAACAATGTACCGCGACACCCGACTCCAACATCAGTCATCCCAGTGCAACACAAGAATGACAGTCCGCAGGAGTTTATCAACTAAAGTCGGTATCAGTCCTCCAAACTCCACAACAATATATAAATATAACTGAGATACATGAATAATAGCAATCATAATTAAATTCAAAATATTTTTTGAAAACAAAAAATTTTGAAAAAACGCCCAAGTTCCCAAAGGGAACATCCCGATAGAGCCTAAGTGTGGACAAAATCCAAATTTTTTTAGCTATACCATCGGAATAACAATCCATGTATCCTACAGTATACTACAGTAATAGAATATAATGAAAGTGTCAATGACACTGTAGCTCAACTTGTCAAGACAAAGACATGCACATGTATAGTATGTGACAAAGCAATGACAAACATCTAGGTAATGACCTGATAACAAAGGTACATATAAAGTATTGTAATGGTCTGTACATAAATACTGACCGTTGCCTGTAACAAATGTATAGGTAAAGTATTGTAAAGGTGGGTGACAGTCAGATGCTAAACTAGAAAAGAAAACTTTGAGTCCCAGAGTGGGTCTGATTGAACCCCAAAATATTTGTTCTCATAGCACAGTGATAACAAAGGCACCCCAAAACACACTCGTTCCTGTCCCAAGGTGAAAACAAAGGTACCCAAGAAGTTTTGTGAAGATCAATTCATAAATACGAGCTGTATAGAACTTGTGACAAAAAACTGATTGGACCTAATTTTGGTACAAAATGGCCACTGGCAGCCATCTTGAATTTTGGACCGTACCCAGAAACACTCATTCTCGTCCCAAGGTGATAACAAAGGTACCCAAGAAGTTTTGTGAAGATCGGTTCATAAATACAGCCTCTACCCTGAGCCGTATTGACATGTGTGCTCACATTGTGCAAGTAGCACTGAATAAGTCAAAGTTCATCAAATTTGCATAATTTCTGCACGAAAAAAAACCCCTTAGAATATGTGATGTATTCCATGTTACTAAATATTCATACAAAAATTTATTCAAATCAGAACTTTCATACAGAAGTTCTGTACAAAAGACTGATTGCACTAATTTTGGTACAAAATGGCTGCTGGTGGCCATCTTGAATTTTGGACCACACCCAGAAACACTCGTTCTCGTCCCAAGGTGATAACAAAGGTACCCAAGACATTTCGTGAAGATCAGTTCATAAATACAGACTCAAGTCTGAGCCGTATTGACATGTGTACTTAATGTGTGTAAGTCGCACTGAAATATCAAAGTTCATCTAATTTGCATAATTTCTGCACGAGAAAAAAACCCGTATTATATGTGATGTATCCCATGGTATTAAACATTCACACAAAAAATTATTCAAATCAGCGCTTTTATATGGAAGTTCTGTGCAAAAATCTGATTGCACCTAATTTTGTACAAAATGGCTGCCATCGGCCATCTTGAATTTCGGACCGGACCCAAAAACACTCGTTCTCGTCCCACGGTGATACCAAAGGTACCCAAGAAGTTTTGTAAAGATCGGTTCATAAATACGGCCTCTAGCCCGAGCCGTATTGGCATTTGCACTTACAGTGCTGAAATTAACACCAAAAAACATCAAAATTAGTCTAATTTGCACAATTTACGCACGAGAAAAAACCCCGTATTATATGTGATGTACCCCATGGTACTAAACATTCATACAAAAAATTATTCAAATCAGAGCTTTCATATGGAAGTTCTGTACAAAACCAGATTTCTGCATCATCGGTACAAAATGGCGGCTGGCAGCCATCTTGAATTTCTGACCGCACCCAAAAACACTCGTTCTCGTCCCACGGTCATAACAAAGGTACCCAAGAAGTTTCGTAAAGATCGGTTCATAAATACGACCTCTAGCCCGAGCCATAGCCAATTGATGACGTACGGACAGGCGGACAGATGGACAGACGGACGCCTAGACAGATGGACAGATGGACGGACAGACAGACGGACGACGGGCCATGACAATAGCTCAAATTTGACTACGTCAAAGTTGAGCTAAAAAACTATCTATATATGAGGATGTTGACAATGTAAACAACATCAATGTAAACAAGACTTCAGGCACACAAAAAGGCCCAAAGTCAGAACCAATTGAAATGCTATCAGATGCAAAGCTAGATCTTCTTACGAAGAAAAAACAATACATCGGATAGAATGTGCAAGACTAAACGGCCCAACACTCTTAGGGTGAGGACGTAACCCTGGGGAAGAAACAGAATAATATTCTGTAAAAAAATGTTAAACTCCCAAGACATTTAATACAAAATTTCAATAAAAAATAGCCAAAAAGCTTAAGAGTTTAACAGGAAGGGTTCATGGAAGGATAGGGAAGGAATACTTAACAAACACTGGAATAATCATTTTTAAAAATGATGATGTCAGGAATATGTCCCGAAATTGGGAAACATAAAATAATTTTATAAATATTATAAAGTTACAGCCCTGAACGTCCTAAACCACCGTTGAACACTTCCTTCATCCAATAACAGCCTTGTATCTACCAATTCTTGCATTGATTTGTGTCTGGCATCCTCAAAAAAGGAGATTTTAAAGCACAGATGTCATTTCATTCTTGATCACTTTAGGGTCAAACAAAGAATGATGTTGGCACCAATTCCGGTCACTTCCTGAAGTCTGCGCATGCGCGGAGAGTAAATGTATGGAGGGCCAGATAGGACTTTTAATTTTTGATTTTGCAAGCAAATTTGGGGGATTGGGGGGTTCAAAATTTGTGTTTGGCCCTTAATAACTTTGAGTTAAGCACTAACTAGTCTGGGCCATTGATTTACAGTGTAAAAATACTACTATTATGACACCATGTAACCCTTGCAACACATAAATTATTCTTTGCAAATTTAAAATTATATGTTACAAGTTTCCAAAGAGTAAAATTTACATTGCAAAAAAGGTAAGGGTGTACATATCCTCTAAACCAAAAATCTCATCTTGAACTCTGAACTACTCATAAGATGAAAATATTTACCTGACGATAGCATCCATAAGATATCTTTGCACTTCAAGAGAACAATCCCATATTTCATCCAAACTACTGTGAAAGATGTGCTTCTGTCCACTCATGCTACCATGTTTCTCAGCATGACAATTGTAGCAGTAGCGGATAGGCCTTTTGTCATTGAAAGTTGCACACTCAATTGAGAAACATGTACAAATTGCTAGGTTGCATTCTTCCTCACAATCCTGAAGAAAATAAGTAATTGTTTTAAACTTAATCACTGATATTTATCTCAGAAAGTTATCACCTTTACAATGCAAGCAATATCTCCAGTCCAATAAGAAACCCATTCGAACAAGGAAAAGTAGTTCCAGTGAAAAATTAAAATTAAACAAGATGCCTCACAGGGCCTGAAGTGCTCATCTTGAACAGAACACAATATAATCAGAGTCCAAGAATGAGTCTACATTAAGCAATCCATCTCCATAGAATACACTGTCAATCCTTGAGCCCCTCAGGAGTGACAAAAATAGTCCGAGCATCATGCCTTTTCTTCAGTTGATCATAATGTAAAATGTAGAGCATCCCTATGAAGCCCCTTGATACAATCTATGTGGATTAATCTTAGTTACACACCTCTAAAGGGTACTGAATACAAAATTTCTAATTCTTCAGCTACATGGCCAATTCTGACTCCTATGGGGAGCCCAAATATTAACCAAGGCTCTCGATTTGAACAAAGTGAATTATGAAAGCATTCTGACTGTTGGATCTGAAGAAGAAAAATTTTAAAGAAATTTCTTCATATTGCACTAAGTTAAAATTTGGGCTACCATAGCAAGCCCAAATATTAACCTATGGAGCCGATTTGAACAAACTTGAATCTGACCCCCCTAGAGATGTTGTATACCAAATATGAATCATTCTGACTGGTTGATCTGAAGAAGATTTTTAAAGAAATTTCCTCATATTGCCCTGTTAAAATTTGGGGCTAGCATAGGGAGCACAAATATTAAACCAGGGAACCCAATTTGAACAAACTTGAATCTGACTCCCCTAGAGATGTTGTAAACCAAATATGAAAGGATTCTGACAGGTGAATCTGAAAGAAGATTTTTTGAAGAAATTCCCCTCATATTTATACTAAGTCAAATTTCAAGTTCCCATATGGAGCCCCAATATTAACCCAGAAGAAGATTTTTAAAGAAATGTCCTCATATTGCCCTGTTAAAATTCCGGGGCCACCATATGGAGCCCCAATATTAACCCAGGCACTCAAAATTGAACAAACTTGAATCTGCCCCTCCCCCCCCCCCCCCCCTCCCCAGAGATGTTATATACCAAATATGAAAGCATTCCAACTGGTGGATCTGAAGAAGAGTTTTAAAGAAATTTCCTCATATTGCACAAAGTTAAAATTTGGGTTACCATAGCGAGCCCAAATATAAACCTAGGGACTCAATTTGAACAAACTTAAATCTAAGTCCCCCCCCCCCCCCCCCCCCCCCCCCCCCCCCCAAGAGATGTTGTATACCAAATTTGAAAGCATTCTGACTGGTGGATCTGAAGGAGAAGATTTAAAAATTAAAAATTATTTTCTAGTATTGAGATTTATTTATTCATTTTATTTATTTAGATTGATTTATTTATTTACTTATTATTGGGACTTTGCGACACTTTTGACAGCCAGGGTCACCTCGTGCCAGACAGTTTTACAGATGGAGGAAGCCGGAGTATCCAAAGAGAACCACCAAGCAATGACAAGCAACTGTCAGACTCCCAAACATACTAACTCCATACAAATAGGGTTAGCATTGGTTGAAGACAAGTGCACCATCAATGTGCAGTATGCCTTAGTATACAAGGCCACCATGTCCCCACATGGGCAATTGGGATTACGTGTCTTACCCAAGGACATAACATGGTTGCCGCAGGTGGATTCGAAGCTTGCAGCCTGCATCTCTACCTTCTGAGCAACTGCGCTCCCAGTACTGAGATAGCTCCACAAAAATTAATGTCCAGTCCAGATTTCCAGTAATACAAAACTAGGGAGCCCATGTACCAACCTAGGAAGTTGAAGCTGGACACTCCCAAAAAAGCTGTATACCAAATATCAACAGATTCTGACCAGTAAATCTGAAGGAGATTTTTAAAGATTCTTCGTCTTATTACACTAAGTTACTCCCAGGGTGTTATATGACGAATATTAAAAGATTCTGAATTGTGGTTTTGAGAACAAGATTTTAAAGAATATTCCTCTTATGCCCAAGTTAAAATTTTGGCTACCACATAGAGCTCAATTATTAACCAATTGGCTTGATTTGACAAAAATTGAATCCAACCCCCTCCCCCCCCCCCCCCTATACTGTATATTAAAACATTGCGACTAGTGGTTTTGAAGAAGATTTTTAAAGATTATTCCCAACCTTACACCAAGTTGAAATTCAGGCTCCCATAGAAGCTCAAATATTAGCCAAGGAACTTGATTTGAACAAACATGAATCTGACGGCAAAATATGAAAATTGCAAGCAGCAATTTTTTCCCATAATGCAATTACGAACTTAACCAATTTAGTCTTGTTTTGACTTAATGAGCTCTGTCAAACAAGATTAAATTGCTTAAATTTCAAGTTGCATTGAAGGAAATATTTGCTGCTTGTAATTTTGATCTTTTGACATCAGTGTGCCAAGGATTAAATTTTCAATTCGAAGGGCTATAACTCTTGAATGACTTAACTCTTAACCTACTGAGTATTTTCTTGAATTTTTTCATGAAATTCAGTCATTGCTGCTGTTAAGCAGCCATGACAGAATTTGAAAATGAAAGTGTCAATGACACTGTAGCTCAACTTGTTAAGACATGTACATGTATAGTATGTGACACAGCAATGACAAACATCTAGGTAATGACCTGATAACAAAGGTACATATAAAGTATTTTAACGGTCTGTACATAAATACTGACCGTAGCCTGTAACAAATCTATAGGTAAAGTATTGTAAAGGTGGGTGACAGTCAGATGCTAAACTAGAAAAGAAATCTTTGAGTCCCAGAGTGGGTCTGACTGAACCCCAAAATATTTGTTCTCATAGCATAGTGATAACAAAGGCACCCCAAAACACACTCGTTCCTGTCCCAAGGTGAAAACAAAGGTACCCAAGAAGTTTCGTGAAGATCAGTTCATAAATACGAGCTGTATAGAAGTTGTGACAAAAAACTGATTGGACCTAATTTCGGTCCACTGGCAGCCATCTTGAATTTTGGACCGCACCCAGAAACACTTGTTCTCGTCCCAAGGTGATAACAAAGGTGCCCAAGAAGTTTTTGTGAAGATCGGTTCATAAATACAGCCACTAGCCCGAGCCATATTGACATGTGCACTTACAGTGTATAAGTAGCAGTGAATAAATCAAAGTTCATCTAATTTGCATAATTTCTGCACGAGAATAAAACCTGTACTATATGTGATGTATTCCATGTTACTAAACATTCATACAAAAATTTATTCAAATCAGAACTTTCATACAGAAGTTCTGTACAAAAGACTGATTGCCGTAATTTTGGTACAAAATGGCTGCAGTTGGCCATCCTGAATTTCACCCGAAAACACTTGTTCTCATCCCATGGTGATAACAAAGGTACCCAAGAAGTTTCATAAAGATCGGTTCATAAATACGGCCTCTAGCCTGAGCTGTATAGAAGTTGTGTACAAAAAAATGATTAGACCTAATTTCGGTACAAAATGGCCAATGGCAGCCATCTTGAATTTTAGACAGCACCCAGAAACACTCGTTCTCGTCCCAAGGTGGTAACAAAGGTACCCAAGACGTTTCGTGAAGATCGGTTCATAAATACAGACTCTAGCCCAGGCCGTATTGACATGTGCACTTACAGTGTACAAGTAGCACTGAATAAATCAAAGTTCATCTAATTTGCATAATATCTGCATGAGAAAAAAACTTTTATTATTTGTGATGTATCCCAGGGTACTAAACATTCACACAAAAAATTATTCAAATTAGTGCTTTCATATGGAAGTTCTGTGCAAAAATCTGATTGCACCAAATTTTGTACAAAATGGCTGCCATCGTCCATCTTGAATTTTGGACCAGACCCCAAAACACTCGTTCTCGTCCCACGGTGATAACAAAGGTACCCAAGAAGTTTCATAAAGATCGGTTCATAAATACGGCCTCTAGCCCGAGCCGTATTGGCATTTGCACTTATAGTGCTGAAAGTAACACAAAAAAACATCAAAGTTAGTCTAATTTGCATAATTTACGCACAAGAAAAAAACCTGTATTATATGTGATGTATCCCATGGTACTAAACATTCATACAAAAAACTATTCAAATCAGCGCTTTCATACAGAAGTTCTGCGCAAAAATCTGATTGCACCTAATTTTGTACAAAATGGCTGCCAGCGGCCAACCTGAATTTCGGATCCGACCCCAAAACACTCGTTCTCGTTCCATGGTGATACCAAAGGTACCCAAGAAGTTTCATAAAGATCGGTTCATAAATACGGCCTCTAGCCTGAGCCGTATTGAATTGTTGACGGACAGACGGACGACTGGCCATGGCATAAGCTCAAATTTGGCTTCGCCAAAGTTGAGCTAAAAAATTCAAACATCCAATTCCAAGCTATCATTCGAGATATGATTGTTCCAAGTTACAGTGATACATTGTGTTGAACAGAAGCTAAATTGTACCCTTTTAATGTTACTTGTTCAAGGGCAAAACTGATACTGCAATCAGTTCTGGTCCTCTTGGGTAGATATTACAATACACAAACTTATAGGTTTGTTCATTTATTTTATTGGGTTTAGCAACCCTTTCCACAGCTAGGGTTATATCACTTTGTACAGTTTTATTGGCAGAGAGAGCTGAAGAACCCAGAGAGAACCACTGTGCAACTGATTCTCCAGGTTATTAACCCTGCACAAACAGAGTTAGCAGCAGTGCACCATAGGCATGCAGTATGCCTTAATACACAACACCGCCATGCCCACGCGTGGGCAATTTGAACTGACTTTTTAGACCAAGGATACAGTGCAGTTTCTCTTTAAAGCCCAATGCTCTAACCAATAAGAGGCCTGCATCGCAAAGCGCTGTTAATGCCCCGATCGCAAAAAAATGTTCTAAGTCAAAAGAGTGAAAAAGTGCCATAACTCAGGAAAAAATGTGTGGACGAAACTCACACTACACAGGTATCATTACCCAATGATGCTCTATCACAACACTAAATATCATTCAAATCGGAGTAGTAGTGGCTGAAATACAAGGGAAAATGTTGCTACATACAGACAGATGGACAGACAGATAGACGGATGGATGGACAGATGGACAAATGGATGGATGAATGAATGGAGAGAGGTCCCCTCTAGATACCCCTTCAACTTTTCAAGTCAGGGGCATAATAAAATACCAATAGCATGCGCATTTCAAATTTTCCAAGTCAAAAAGCGCCATAACGTTGGGGAAAATGTGTGGACGAAACCTTCAGCATTTTCCCCATGTTGCTCTATCACCATACCAATTATCATTCCAATCAGAGTAGCGGTAGCTGAGCTGCAAGGTACACCGTTCAGATGGAAGGAATTAAAAATTTTCTAAGTCAACAAAGGGCCATAACAATGGAGAAAATGTGTGGGAGAAACACGTGCTAGGCAGGTATTGTTCCCTCCATGCTGCTATATCACTGTACCAAATATCATTCAAAATGGAGCAGCTGTAGCTGAGCTACAAGGAAAAATGTTAAGACAGAAGAGAATTTTGAAATTTCCAAGTTGAAAAAGGGCCACAACTCTTGGGAAAACGTGTGGAAGAAACTCGAGTTGCACAGATATTGTAACCACATGATTCTCTAGCACCACACCAAATATCATTCAAATCAGAGTAGCATTGGATAGATACAAGGGAAAATGTTTATGTGGAAGGGAATTTGGAAATTTTCAAGTCGAAAAAGGGCCATAACTCCGGATAAAATGTGTGGCAGAAACTCATGCTAGACATGTATCATTACTCTCATGTTACCCTATCACTGTACCAAATATAATTCAAAATGGAATAGCTGCAGTTGAGCTACACAGGAAAATGTTAGGATGAAAGGAATTTTGAAGTCGAAAAAGGACCCAAACTCTGGAAAAAATGTGTAGAAGAAACTCAAGCTATACAGGTATCGTTCCCCCATGATGCTCTATGACATCATCAAATATTCAAATCGGCGTAGCAGTGGCTGGGATGATACAAGGGAAAATGTTGGTATGGACGGATGAAAGGACGGATGAACAGATGGAAGAACGGATGGACGAATGGACGGACAGAGGTCTCCACTAGATACCCCTTCGACTTTTCAAGTCAGGGCATAATAAGCCATGGTACTCCGAAAAACTTATCGGTTTACAAAACTGAAAATACCTTGATATTACAATTCAAAGGGCAATATTTCTTCAATGACTCAATGGGTGAAACTGATGATGTAAAAAAGACCAAAAGCACGAGTTAATGAAAACGGTTAATTTTTTAGGTATACCCCATCTCGTGGTGATATAAATGGGAGTGAGAAACAGTAACCTCTGGCGTTCATGCTACCAAAGAACTCAACAGTTCGAAACTAGTTGGGCTCAATGAAGCCTGACTTTGCAACACTGTAACTTTTGAACTTAAGCTAATCTCTGTGAAATATTATATTTTATGAAATTGATAATGTAATCAGCTCTGGTCCTCCTATTTGTATACCAGTACACAAAAATTAGTTGAGACATAATCACCACAGATGGACGGTGGATGCCAAATGGATAAATGACAGTTGACATAATGTGTGTATCTCACAAGGTGTAGGCACATATAATGCAGCTGAGGAAAATACTCACCTTATTCTCGCATATGGTTGAAATATGTGACATAGGCAATAATATATCCATCATATATTCAGTGTCTTCACGATCCAGAGTATTCACACAGTCGCTACAAATGTAGAGTGGTGGAGGCTTGTCTCCAGAATGAATGGCAAGTGCTGGGTTCAGGCACATCTAAAAAGAAATGCTTCTCAGTGAAACAATATACTGACTGAACATTATTTTGAATAACTCATTTTTGTAAACAGTAATGAATTCTTTTAACACAATCTCATCTTCAAATGTCTTTTTGCTCAACAGGCTATTTACACAGTATTCATTGCTGTATAATATATCAATACTACTTCTTTCATTGTCAGTTGCATGTACCATCTTCATGATTTTAGAATATTTTACACCATTCAAGATTGTCTGTTTACCGCATGTAATGTTTTACTGCCATAATATAGCCTTTGCAACTTTGCCATTGAAAAATATTTAATTAAAGGGAGTATTCAATTAACAGGAATTTGGTCATTTTACTGAATTTTAGTGATAAACTACATATTTATTCTATTATATCTTGTTTGACAGAACTCATGGAGCTCTGTCAAACAAGATATAAAAGACTACTTGTTTATAATTGGTATACTGAGGGCAGCGAGGTCTGTAAACATGCAGACTTCAGTGATTGTCTTGAGTAAGTCTATGATAGATTACAAAATTTTTTATTCAGTAAACAGGAATTTACTCTATAGCCAACATTCAATAAACATGTCAAATTGTATTGAAGGTATGGTAAATAGTTTGGTGTTTGAAAATTATATTCTATTAAGCAGGTTATTCAATTATGAGATATTCAATACAGTGGGATCTAATGTACTCCGAAATCAAGACTGCATCAAGAAAGACAAAGATAATAGCATCTCAGATTCAATGTTCTCACATTTTTGGAACAAATGAGATTCTATAGAATTGCAAGGCTGTAAATGCATAAAGAATTTCAACAGAACTGCAACCTGTCCGCTTGATCACAGAACTGTAACTGGTAAAAACAAAAACAGACATAAACATGAGATTGCACCAGAGGTTCTAGCATTGCCCACCAGTGCCAAGTTGAGGGATGGGACAGCATAACTTGAAATGTGTTTGAATGTGCATGTCATGCTGGACATCCATGTAAGATAAATTAAAATTTATAACTATCAACTGAGTTGCAGACAAAAACAACAAAGTTTTTCTTTTTGGATAAAGACACATAACTCCAGGGCAGAAGGTGTGAGAAAAATAACTTGATATGTGCCAAAATGGGTATGTCAGGCTGGACATCCATGTAAGATTTCAAGAAGATCTGACCACTATCAGCTGAGTTATGGAGTATGGACAAAAACTGTATTTTTTGCAATGGAAAAAGGGGCAAAACTCCTGGGTGGAAGATGTGGATTGCGTAACTTGATATGTGCCTGAATGTACATGTCATGCTGATATCTATGTAAAATTTAACCAAACAAGAGGCCCCAGGGGGCCTGAGGGCGCTCACCTGACATGGTAGCCTAAATATCAACCCAGAGAATTGACTTCAACAAGTTGCATCTGCTCCTCCTAAGAAAAGCTTATACCAAATATCCAAAGATTCTGACCAGTGGATCTAAATGAAAGTGTCAATGACACTGTAGCTCAACTTGTCAAGACAAAGACATGCACATGTATAGTATGTGACACAGCAATGACAAACATCTAGGTAATGACCTGATAACAAAGGTACATATAAAGTATTGTAATGGTCTGTACATAAATACTGACCGTTGCCTGTAACAAATGTATAGGTAAAGTATTGTAAAGGTGGGTGACAGTCAGATGCTAAACTAGAAAAGAAAACTTTGAGTCCCAGAGTGGGTCTGACTGAACCCCAAAATATTTGTTCTCATAGCACAGTGATAACAAAGGCACCCCAAAACACACTCGTTCCTGTCCCAAGGTGAAAACAAAGGTACCCAAGAAGTTTTGAGAAGATCAATTCATAAATACGAGCTGTATAGAACTTGTGACAAAAAACTGATTGGACCTAATTTTGGTACAAAATGGCCACTGGCAGCCATCTTGAATTTTGGACCGTACCCAGAAACACTCATTCTCGTCCCAAGGTGATAACAAAGGTACCCAAGAAGTTTTGTGAAGATCGGTTCATAAATACAGCCTCTACCCTGAGCCGTATTGACATGTGTGCTCACATTGTGCAAGTAGCACTGAATAAGTCAAAGTTCATCTAATTTGCATAATTTCTGCACGAAAAAAAAACCCTTAGAATATGTGATGTATTCCATGTTACTAAACATTCATACAAAAATTTATTCAAATCAGAACTTTCATACAGAAGTTCTGTACAAAAGACTGATTGCACTAATTTTGGTACAAAATGGCTGCTGGTGGCCATCTTGAATTTCGGACGACACCCAAAAACACTCGCTCTCATCCCACGGTGATAACAAAGGTACCCAACAAGGTTCGTAAAGATTGGTTCATAAATATGGCCTCTAGTCTGAGCTGCATAGAAGTTGTGTACAAAAAACTGATTAGACCTAATTTCGGTACAAAATGGCCACTGGCAGCCATCTTGAATTTTACACCGCACCCAGAAACACTCGTTCTCGTCCCAAGGTGATAACAAAGGTACCCAAGACATTTCGTGAAGATCAGTTCATAAATACAGACTCAAGTCTGAGCCGTATTGACATGTGTACTTAATGTGTGTAAGTCGCACTGAAATATCAAAGTTCATCTAATTTGCATAATTTCTGCACGAGAAAAAAACCCGTATTATATGTGATGTATCCCATGGTACTAAACATTCACACAAAAAATTATTCAAATCAGCGCTTTCATATGGAAGTTCTGTGCAAAAATCTGATTGCACCTAATTTTGTACAAAATGGCTGCCATCGGCCATCTTGAATTTCGGACCGGACCCAAAAACACTCGTTCTCGTCCCACGGTGATACCAAAGGTACCCAAGAAGTTTCGTAAAGATCGGTTCATAAATACGGCCTCTAGCCCGAGCCATATTGGCATTTGCACTTACAGTGCTGAAATTAACACCAAAAAACATCAAAATTAGTCTAATTTGCACAATTTACGCAAGAGAAAAAAAACCCGTATTATATGTGATGTACCCCATGGTACTAAACATTCATACAAAAAATTATTCAACTCAGAGCTTTCATATAGAAGTTCTGTACAAAAAACAGATTTCTGCATCATCGGTACAAAATGGCAGCTGGCAGCCATCTTGAATTTCGGACCGCACCCAAAAACACTCGTTCTCGTCCCACGGTCATAACAAAGGTACCCAAGAAGTTTCGTAAAGATCGGTTCATAAATACGACCTCTAGCCCGAGCCATAGCCAATTGTTGACGTACGGACAGACGGACGACGGGCCATGACAATAGCTCAAATTTGACTTCGTCAAAGTTGAGCTAAAAAATGATTTTTAAAGAATATTCCTCATATTGAACAAAGTTATAATTCGGGCTCTCACAGGGAGCCCATATATGAACCCAGGGACTTGGCTTTAACAAACTTGAATCTCCCCCCCCCCAAGACACTGCACACCAACTTAAAACATTCTGACTGCTGGATCTGAAGAAGAAGACTTTTAAAGAAAATTCTTCATTTTGAACTAACTTACAATTCAAGCTCCCACAATGAGCCCAAATATGGACCTAGGGGCATGGCTTGAACAAACTTGAATCTTACCCCCCTAAGGATGCTGCATAAAAAATATCAAAAGCATTCATCTGCTGGATCTGAAGAAGATTTTTAAAGAAAATTCCTCATTTTGAACCAAGTTGTCATTCAGGCTCCCATTGTGAGCCCAAATATGAACCAAGGGACTTGGCTTGAACAAACTTGAATCTCAGCCCCATAAGGTTGCTGCATGCCAAATATCAAAACATTCCGACTGCTGAATCTGAAGAAGAAGATTTTTAAAGAAAAATTCCTCATATTGACTAAGTTATAATTCAGGCTCCCACAGAGAGCCCAAATATGGATCCAGGGACTTGGCTTTAACAAACTTGAATCCCCCCCCCCCCCCCCCAAGGATGCTACACACCATATATCAAAACATTCTGACTGCTGGATCTGAAGAAGAAGATTTTTAAAGAAAATTCCTCATTTTGAACTAAGTTATCATTCAGGCTCCCACAGTGAGCCCAAATATGGACCTAGGGACATGGCTTGAACAACCTTGAATGTCACCCCCCTAAGGATGCTGCATACCAAATATCAAAACATTCCGACTGCTGGATCTGAAGAAGATTTTTAAAGAAAATTCCTCATTTTGAACTAAGTTATAATTCGGGCTCCCACAGTGAGCCCAAATATGAACCCAGGGACTTGGCTTGAACAAACTTGAATCTCACCCCCCTAAGCATGGTGCATACCCAATATCAAATGATTCTACCTGCTGGATCTTGAGAAGAAAATTTTCAAAGAAATTTGCCTGAAATGCACTAAGTTCAAATTTGGGCTCCTATACTGAGCCCAAATATAAACCCAGGGGGCCGATTTGAACAAACTTGAATCAGATCTATCCCTCAATGTTGCATACCAAATATCAAAAGATTCTGCCTGCTGGATCTGGAGAAGAAGATTTTTTAAGAAATTTGCCTGAAATGCACTAAGTTCAAATTCGGGCTTCTATAGTGAGCCCAAATATGAATCCAGGGGCCGATTTGAACAAACTTGAATCAGATCCACCCCACAATGTTGCATACCAAATATCAAAAGATTCTGCCTGCTGGATCTTGAGAAGAAGATTTTTAAAGAAATTTGCCTGAAATGCACTAAGTTCCAATTCGAGCTTCTATAGTGAGCCCAAATATGAATCCAGGGGGCCGATTTGAACAAACTTGAATCAGATCCACCCCACAATGTTGCATACCAAATATCAAAAGATTCTGCCTGCTCGATCTGGAGAAGAAGATTTTTTAATGTTCTTCCCATTGCCTAGTGTTAAAAGTGCTGACTCAGCACTTTTTCAACAGTCCCAAAACTGTACCCTATGATAAAACCGATGGCAAATTTTTTTTACCAATCCTTTCTGTTGGTCCTAAGGAAGCTTCACACCAAATAAAAATTCTCGGAGCCTTGCAGTTTTGGAGATATGGGCGTTTTAATTTTTTTCTATTTTTAGCTTCTGCGGTTCCCACGGGGGTGCAGGAAAATTTCTTTTTGCATAAATCAAGTACTTATAACCCAATAATATCTCATATTAAATTTGGTTCAAATCGGCCTCTGGGTTCAGAAAATAGAAATTTTGGGCGGGGCAAAAATTCTTGCCCCTCTCAGAACAAAGGTAAATATTGCCCGTCAAACTTCTCTTGAACAAACTTGAGTCTACTCCTCAAATGGAAGCTGCATACCAAATATCAAGTCTCTGCTGTGGCTGATTCATGAGAAGAAGATTTTTTAAAATTTTGTGCATTTTGGCCCCACCCCACTCCACAATATGAGCAGAAATCTAATTTGAAGAAAAACTCAAATGCCCCTATATAACCACTACTTACATGAAATTTAATTAAAATGTGGCCAGTGGTTTAGGAGAAAGAGGCTCAAACACCACCTTCACGCAGAATGACAGATGACAGACGACGGACGGATGGATGGATGGACGATGGACGAAGAGTGATAAGAAAGCTCACCCTGACTTTCAGTCAGGTGAGCTAAAAAATCATTGTCATCTGAGTTACATGCTTGTAGAGACAAAAACTGTCTTTTTCCAAGAGAAAAAGCAGCATAAATCCTGGGTGGAAGGTGCGGACAGCATAGACTGACATGTGTCAGAATGGGGATGACATGCTGGACTTTCACATAACATTTCATGAAGAAGTGACCACTATAAGCTGAGTAACAGACTCGAACAGAAAAAAATTTGATTTTTTGTCAATGTAAAAATGGGCATAAATCCAAAGAGAAAGAGGAAGATAGCATAACTCGAGATGAATCTCAAAGGCATTCAGAGCACATCATACTGGACATCCATGTAAGATTTCACTGAGATCAGAACATTATCAGCTGAGTTATGGACTTGTACGGATGAATGCAATCTAGTATACTCCACTTTTTAAAAACATAGGAGTATATAAACAGAAAATTCATACAGAGAGTTCCAAGACTCAAATCATTTGCATTCTGAAGAATAAATATGGCCAGCAATACAAATAATGTTTTCTTGCACTTATGCTGTAACTTATTTTTAAGTTTTTCCTTTATTTATTTATTTATTTATTTATTTATTGGTGTTTAGCACCACATCACTCAGAAACATAGCTTGTGACCCTTCACTGGACAAAGTTCATCAAACTCATTCCAATGCAAGATAACAACTTTTGTTTTGTGGCAAAAAATAAAAATGGTCATTTATTCAAGGCATATTTTGGTAAGTGTTGTCTCCTGGCTACATTAGCAAAAGATTATTCTTGTATGACTTTTATTTTTCATGCCTGACAGATGATATTGGCAATGCATGCACTTTTAAATTACCTTTACTGCTTGACAATTCCCTGAATTAACACATCCTTCTTTCTGGCACAATACAGGTGGCCAAGCTGAAAAAAAAGTAAATTAAAAATATACCAAACTATTTTAAAATAACATTCATAATGAGCCAAATTTCTTTTAATTTTAAAAACATGATCACTTCTAATTAAACCATATCAAAAACAAGATGGACAAATTTAATACTGGCACTCAAACATCCTGCTTTTGATCTCAAGTTGTTATCTAAAAGAAAGGAATTTCCTATATCCAACAGTAATACACCAGAAAAAAATAAGATCCATTGGTAATTCATTCGTTTCTTCAAGTTATTGTGCTGAGAACCAAAAATTACAAATAATCAAAAATGGCTGACACAGAGCCATGTTGAATGTGCCATAATAATGTTTAATGAAAGGAATAGTAATGAGACTGATAGGTCATTTGCTTTTCAAGTTATCACTCTGACAAGCAAAAATCATAAAAATTACAAGATGGCCACCAGAGAAGCCATGTTGGATATGCCAGAATGTTGGTTATACAAATGAACCATCCTATAGTCAGGTCTACCATAAATATAAAATAGAATCTGTTCAACATATAGTTTCAAGTTATTGCTTGGACAAGCAAAGATTAATGGATGGACAGATAGATGGACACACACATATAGCCATACTGCAATACATAATATATCCTATTCTCATTAGTGGCTATATAAAAATACTATTCAGCCGGGTATTAATGGAAAACAAAAAATAAAATTCACAATAATTCTGGGTACTGTTGGTGACATTTAACTCTTAGAAGCCGGGACTCAAGTTTTCTTGCCTGTGATATAATACGGCAGGTAATCTGGTTGTGACGGTTCGGTTATCTTTGGGATGGGGGAGAATTAAACACTGAGCAGGTGCTTCTAGTCAAGTGCCATCTGCCTGAATAGGCAGACAACACTTGACTAGAAGCACTTGCTTTACAAAGTTTTTCGAGGTATGTCATGTTCAATAAATTCATTCCGATTCCTCGGCTTTTACGAATTAATATCAAAATACACTAACGCAAAATACATTTTTCTGTTTGCATTGATTCTTGGAAAAGTGAGGGTTTCACACTAATTGCAGGGGTTTTACTACACAAGAGAATAAATCTCTAGCACCACAATGGACATTTCTAAATCAGCTAAAACAATTATTCAGGCTGTGTTTAAATCAAAATATCAAAATGATAACATTTCAACACTAGGATTTGGATCTGCTAAAGTGATTTTATTTATTTATTGGTGTTTAAGGTAAAAAATTTCTGTGCAATGCCCGTTCGTGACTGCTACGTGGATATGAAGTCAAATTTGAGAGGTCTTCTATTGCACGCATTGGAGACCGGGTCCTATTTTACCAGTAAAACACAACTTGTTTACCACAGTAAAAAAGCACTATGAATACTAATCCAATAATTTTCAGAAATACCAGCTAAAAAGCTCACAGATCAATCATTTTTAAAACCATCCAGACTCAATTTAGATGTTTGGAAGGTTGATTTTTTAATTAACCCTTAAAGGTCTCAAGATTTTTTATACATATTTGCAATACTATAACAGTTGCCTGTGACTATGCATTTATTTCTAGACAGGTCTTGGTTGCTCATAGAGCCAGCCGTGAATTGCCTGGAAACAACTTCCAAGATACCTAAAATGTATCTTACAAGTTCATCCAAAGATTTGATGTTGAGGCACCTGTTCTTAAGTAGTAAATGTTAACAATAAAGTTGGAAATAGTTCTTTAAGGATTAAAGAACATTCAAGTTTTTCAAGATCTCAAAGGAAATGTGCATTAATATTTGACAGTTTCTTTGAACTGGTAGAGTGCTGGAACTTGGAAGCCCATATTTGGGCTTCATTTTGAAGTGGAGGTGCCACAACTTGAAGGCTCATATTCAGTGGATGTGCTTTGTATTATCTTTGAAGTGATATTATTCAGTCTGTAAGGGTTTGCTTTGTTACAATTTATGGGAGAGTGCCTAGAGGCACTCTCCCATAAATTGTAACAAGGCAAAGACATGAGTACAAGATTTGATAGCCAAAAATAATTTAGCACTCTACCAGTTAACAGTCTATATAAAATAACAAGTTGTAAAGATATACAGTACAAGTCAAAATAAGTTGGAGCATAACTGCAATAAACTATGTATACTGCTGCTCCTGCACTGATAAGATCAGAATCTGACATCATTTTCTGGAAAGTTTGGTGAGAGCTTTCCAGAAAATGATGTCAGCTTCTGGTCTTAAGAGTGTAGGAAGAGAAAGATACATAGTTTATAGCGCTTATCCTACAACTTATTTTGACTTGTACTGTAGCTGTCAACTGTACTCCAATTAACAGAATAGTTCAACCCTTTGAACCCAAAAGGTCATTTTTCTGGTCCAAGATCGTGATACAATCTGAATACATAAAGTAAACAGCTGTTCAGTGAATTTGTGGGGAAGACTGATCAAGACTTTCAACATGCAGCCCAAAGGCTACATGTTGAAAATACTGCTGGGGCCTCCACCAAGTAACAAATACAGACTCTACCAATTGAGAGCTCTGAAATGGCATGGAATATACTATGAGGGTCCAAAGGATTAACCTTTTTGCTGCTATGAATACGGACCCAAACATTGATGCCGTGTGCTATACGTCCATACTGAATACGGAGTTATTACATACATAGAATGGATACATCACAGAGTGTTATTCTCAATACAATGCACATTGTAAGAAATGTAAGAGACAGACAATGTGAAAAGACTTTTTCTGGTATTTCTGTCAGTAATACCCGACTCAACCGCACATCAAGTTTCCAGTTAAACTTAAGTTTCCTGGTGTTCTTGAAATGTTAACATGTCTAAAATATTTTTTACAACCAAGGAAGTTGTTGTGGAATTATTTGCTGACAATGATAGTGATGAAGGCGATTTAGATATCAAGTGACTTTAGAAAATCCAAATATACTGCTCAGCCTGTCCAAATGGACCTGGACTATGTTATTACCCATGTTTCAGGTTATACCACGCAAAAATTAGGTATTGGAACTAAACATTAGACTCCAAAAGTGTTCAAATAAGTATCGGCAGGTTTTAAATTACAAATTCTTTTATATTTCCGTCTTTTTTTTCAATTTTTATTATTTTCTACTATTTTTTCCAGTATATGGCTCAGCACAGGGCATTACAAAATTGTGCAGCAGTGAAGAGGTAAAGTACTACAATCTGTCATAGAACACCAGAATGATGATAGAAGCACGTGGTAACAGTAGAAATAAGAAGGACGATATAGTATTGTGGTTACAAAACAGACTGACCATTTTGATCAGATCGCCACTGGGCCATGATCTGGTTGAATTTCTGTATCTCTCCACAACACTGTGGAATCTCAACTGTTGAAAAAGAAATAGAAGCCAATGGACCTCTGGGCTGAACCTGGAGGTTGACTGGTTGAAACTATGCTTGTGTTCCTTATGCTTTTCGCTGGATATGAAAGTTGCTGTCTAAGTAGTACCTCAAACCAATGGGCCTTTTCAAGTGATTGACTAGAACACTGCAAAGTTTCGAAATTTGATTTGATGCAAAAGCACCCCAATAATTTGATTCGAGATGCAGATCCTATTCAAATCTTCTTTAATCATTAGGTCTATTGTACAGGAGAACTGATGACAAAAGAAGTGCTCAAGGAGGTTCCGCTTCCGAAACTAGTTTGATTCCGCTCCATTCTTCCTGTACTGTATTCTGTGCCTGAAATTTTTTTAGATTTACCTACTCTCCACATACTATATTCTGTGCCAGTCATATCTGACTCAGTACTAAGGTGTATGAATTCAGAATCCAATAATTTTTTGGAGAGTGAAATATTATTAAAATACAATGGAGGTAGATTTTCTGCCTCACAGATATTTCTGATTTCTAAGATAATGCATATAAAGCTAGTGGACCCACTGGTGGTTTATGAGTTGAAGCATTGTAGCTTGGAAACTCCATCCCAATGTTTTATCAGTAAACTTGTCATTCTCTATACATATGACATTAATAATCAAAGAAAGTTATTTGCATTCTATCCCTTTTGGTTAATACAAAGTGTCAACATTTTATTTCACAAAAAAAATCCTCTTGTGTACTTATTCTGGTAAATAACTTTTGTGTTAATAACATTATCATAACTGTACCACTAAAAAATTATCCAAATCTGTTTTTTCACAGTAGAATGAGAGTGCATTACTGTACTGTGATCACAAAGCAAAAAGAAAATTTTGATTGGAGAAAAACAAAACCAGAATAAAAAATTCAAATTACAGAAATTACAGAAAACACACGTTTGCTTTAATTCACCCTTGAAGAAACCACAATGCTTAAAAACTCAATCCAATTGCCATGATTTTGCTTGGACAGAACCTGTTTGTAAGTAGAGCAATCATTACCATGAAATCTGCATGCCTGGAACTTGTCAGATGGTAAACTATTCATGTGGGTATTTTAACATTGAGCATGGTGCCACAGCTGTAACTTAATTTGAGATTAACCCTTGGCACTCTGATGTCAAAATACCAAAGTTTTCAGTAGGAATTTTTTTCCCACAATGCAACTGAAAATTTAATAAATTATATCTTGTTTGACAGAGCTCACTGTTAAATTGTTCATGTTGCATGGATAATATGGGTTCAATGACGAATATTCTGAAATACTACCAGAGTGCTAGGGGTTAAATGATGCAAAAAGTACAATTTTCAATGATCATTTCTCAGGAAGGTGCTCTTATTGCAGGATAATCTGGGGGTGTTGGTGTGGAGGAAGGGGGCACATATAGAATAGCTGTGAAATTAATACATCACTTTACACCACCACATTGTCAAATGCAAGACAGAGAATAAATGATGCTGGATGATTTTGCAAGCTGTACTCTCACTTGACATGCATAACAAACAAAAACCCAGAAGCATGCGTGTACAGATAACTATGAAAATGACTGGATATGAGCATGCAGAAATATTTATATGGATGATGTAAATAGTTTGTTCATATGTAGTGAAAAATTGAAGAATTTTCATTTCAACTCGTTGGTTCGTGGATACATTTAGAATAATAACTCAAAATCTGAAGATACTTCAAGTTTCACATGACCAAATCAGAAATTTCTGGCACCTCATTTCAAAATGTTTTTACACAGTAAACAAGCACCAGCTTCACTTCCCTTTTTCCCAGGGAAGACGGGACAAATATCAATATACATGTACCATCATTTGTTAAGTTACACTCTGATACTGTGAATCAAAAAACAAAGCTGTAATGCAAGGCTTATAAACTTTCTAATAGATGAATGCTTGAAAACTTTTTGACTACATAGCGGCAGAAAATTGTCTCTGCGAATCCCAAAGTGTTATTCACCTTTTCTATTTTATTTCATTTTAATTTCAACCCTGGTAACCTACATGTAATAGGCAGAGGCCTTTAAGCCCTGTTTTCAAATATTATAATGGTGATTTCTGCTCATGAAAATGTGTCTATTTGAAACTAGGACAACAGTGCTGCCAGGTCAGAACATTTTTAATACAAGTTGTCACTTTCCGTTTTCCATCTTTGAAGGGCTCATTGTAATACTTCTCCTTACATGTATTAAAATATAAATGAAGCAACGTCAAAAAGTGATACTCCAACCTCTAAGGAAATGAATATTTGTACTGACATCTGCTTACATGGCAATAAATTAGAAGAATGTTTAAAACTGAACACGCACTTTCAAATTGATAATATTTTCTGTCTGTTTGCGTCACTTTCACTGAAATGTTGAGGACATGAGCCTTTTGTCAGTCCACAGAGTGAACAATGAGCTTTTTGCCGATTAAACATTACGGGTTCAAAGTCCTTGTTTAATGAAGTACTTGTCGATCTGCAACTGAATGGGACTTTTGGGATTGAATTTATGGGGAAATTGGGGATTATCAAGCGGGGGCTCATTTCTGATTAATATTTTAGAAAATACACAGTGGCGTCACTAGCATAGCAATTTGACATGGGATTTGGTTGGGCCTTAAGAAGTTAAAATTTCCACAATGTGGGGAATGGAGCTGTGTGATTTATATAATTATTGTTCTTTATTTCTTGGGGTTTAATGTCACTTCTGACAGCCAGGTCACCTCGTGTCAGACAATTTTACAGGTTGTGAAAGCGGAAGTACTCAGAGAGAACTACTGAACAGCAACTGTCAGACTACCCAACATACTAACTCTGCACAAAGAGGGTTAGCACTGGTTGGAGTCAATTGTGCCATCAACGTGCAGAATGCTTTAGTACACAATGCCAGCATGTCCCCATGTGACAATCAGCTTTAAGAGCTCTGGACGGTCAGGATCAAACTGTGGACCATTTGCTTTGAAGTCCAATGCTCCAACCACTGACTATACCAGCTTCTGATGTTAGCCTACTTCAGGGAGGCTCTGTCCGAGATCATTTCCTACTTATGCAACCTAGACTTGACAAGAAACCATCACAAGGGTTCTCAGACTTCACAGACTGTTTAACAAAACATGGACCAATGAAAGAATAAAGATAAAAATCAACTTGGAAACCTATATTTAAGATTCAGGAGCCAGATCAGATTTGTAAGAGACAAATTCCCACTGGGTCTGTTGCTGAGGGCACAGATAAAAATCTAGATTTTAAAGGAGATAATTCAACTGTAGAAACTTAAAAATTTGTGGGAGTTTGCTCCTGGATACTTGCTGATCAGATCATGTAGGAGAAATTTCATTAAAATCGATTCATAAACCAATAAGTAATGCACACTACAAACAGAAGGGGTTGATAGAATGGGATTGTCTAGACGAGACAGATGGATGGTGGACAAGACTAGGTTTCCATCAGGAAAAATTGCATTTTTGGCTGACTCGATATCGAGATTTTCACCCCAAAAACTGTGAATATCAGTCTCGTAATTGTAGTTATTTCAATACTACATTTATAATCAGATAAGTTTGAGGTTTTAATCCATTAATTCCTATTAACCAGTAATTTTAACAAGTTAACACAATTTTACAGCATGCATCAGCTCAGCACTTTTCTTGTAATTATCCAACAGCATAATTCATAGAATTCAAACAGACGCAAGATCCCACTCTGCGTCTCTTATTTGCAACTTAGCTGCAAGTCAGAGACTTAGAGTCGGATCTAGCCTCTGTCTGAATTCTATGAATTACGTACGCTCACTTTTAATAACCTAATTGAACTGTGAAACATTTGCTTCGGACTTGATTCACTATGTGTGACGTGTCTCACGATTCGTAACTGACCAATCTATTGCTAATTGCTGGAGTCAATGAATATCTGTATAAAACGATTGCCAGACAAAATACTGGTACTGAAGTCGAAGTATATGATGAAGATTACCACAAATACTGCAACTTCCTTTTCTTTCATATTCGTTTAATAAAACCCCTTTTCCTCTAAACTTTGCTAAAATTTTACCCCAAAATGATCACTCATGGGTCATTTAGTCTTAATTGCAGTAGGGTATTATGGGAATGAAGTTGGGAAATTTCCTGGTTTCCTGATTTTGTCTCTGAAAAATTCCCAGTACCGTTTTCAGAAAAAAATTGGGAAATTGGGAACCCTTGATGAGACAGACATTAGGGTGATTTTGATATAGTGTCCATTTTAAAAAAAAAATGGACATATGGTAACTTATTAAAGAAGGATATGTTGAACTGATTTACTTGTGGTACTGATGAGCTATATTAACAATGAACAAAACCAGCATGCATGTGATATGATGAGAATGGAATTCAAAAGGGGTGAACTTCTGCTTATCAATCAACAAAAAATAATGTTTAATGAATTCTTAATCATTTTGCACTACCTAATTTGTTTATTTGCATGCTACCATATCAATTTATAACTTAACACATGCACTTTGATATTTGATTCTAATATTTGCAGGAATGGTAAAAATAATGATAGCACTTTGGCAATCTGCTTTTTTGTTGCAGTTTTGGAAGAGAAAACTTTTCTTATCACTGCACAATACAGGTTGCTGCTTCTCGCTTATCCCATTCACCTCAACACCTAGCATTTAGAAACCAGATCTGAAAATAAGCAGTCTGACATTTTCAGAATGAGGTCCCCAGAGGGTGAATTGATGCTATCCCATACCGTGGGCCAATTTATCCTCTGGGTACCTCTTTCTGTTCAGTTTTGAGATGCTGATTCAGATTGAGGTTCACAGAGGGTAAACTTAGTGTTGCTACCCTGCTGTGCAGGGTAGCATCACTAAATTCACACTCTGGGGACCTCATTTTGCAGATGACAGTGTGCTTATTTTCTGACTTGTTAGAAAAGCACTGTTTAGAGGTATTTTTTGTGGCCTCCTTTCCAGTTTCCTCTACTGAACACAGGGCACAACATTCTGTAACTGAGTCATCCTACAGATAGGTTAGGTGACTTTGATGAGGCTAGCCATTTGTTCACTTGACATCTTTTTAACAATACATAATTTCACAATAAAGAGCTCTGTTTAAACTTAGAAGCAACAAAATGTGTGTAAACAGTCTAAAACCGTGCCAATATCATACATAACTGACACTGGCCAAGCAAGCTGCTTTCATAATATAGATCTATTCTGGCGAGAGGCCAACGTTGTTGTGCATCTTTACTATTGCTCAGGAAATGCCATTATGTGATTTTTTATTTTCCATCCTTTTCCTTCATCAAACATCCAATAAATCCTCTATTGAGCATGTCTATTATAATTAAATATCTCCTTATCTCTAAGCTACACATATTGTGCACTGTTCTACCTATTTTGATTTGACACTCCCTCACTCCAAAAGTAAAAACCACCAATTACAGATATTTCCAGATGGAAAATATTCTGATTTCAGATAATGCACTATCAGCTAGATCTTGAGTGGTCCCTTTTGCTAAAACAGGTTATCCATAAACTTTATTCTTGCACTTGAACCAGACATGTTAACTCTCCCGGAATGCCCGGGATTCTCCCGGAATTAGCTATCCCCTCCCGCCCTCCCGCCGGGAGTCAACTTGGACCAAAAATCTCCCGGAAAGTCGATATACCAGACAAAAACTGAATCCACCAGCTTTTGTTTACAAATACAAAAGCATGTGCTCTACTCTCAATGGCAAGGTCATTAAGTTTGTGTGAAATGTCACCACTTACGTAAGAACTGATGACCAATTCTCATTTCTGTCAATGGCCGTGTTGTGATTATTGCAACACGTTTGACAGGCGGATTAAATGAATTTGAGATGCAGGATAATTGCTGAAATTGATTATATATTAAAGGCACACCTTTGCTTGTATACAGGTAGCAGCCAAATCGAAAAATAAATTCTATACGTATAAAATCTTGTCCAATCGAAAAATGTGCAAAAATACGCACAAATTTATTGTGCATTTTGGATTTCACTTTCAGATAATTATAGCCAATTTTGGAGACAAACGGCTCAAACATATGAGTTGCTGTAATTTTCAATATATTGGGAAAAATTTCCGATTCGCAATTTTATAAAGCAGGCTGTGAAAAAAATTATGTTTTTGGTGAAAAAAATCTCTAAAAAGTTGGTAATTTACGGCACTTGCACGTTTTTTCATTCGTAGTGATAAATGGACAACAAAATATCCCCGAGATGTTTCGTCCTGGGCTGGCTGTGGCATAATTTTCACGTTTCACTGAAAAATGATCACCCCATTCCAAATCCCCTTCGTAAATGACCAACTACTTCCAGTGAGTAACCGGTGTGGTTAGGTGGGGCGCTGGGCTTTGGAAGATCGAATTACCACAACAACCGGGCTCTGGGGTGTGCCTAAACACCACAGATCGTCGCAGGTTACCGCAGGTCGCCGCAAGTACCCATAATTACCCAAATGGATCCAAAACTTTCAACACAGCACCATAACTGATATAGTGCTGAAAAGGTCGAAAATATCTCCAAACATTTTGTACATAAAACCATTGAAATATGGATGTCATTGAAACAAGCTCAGATACTGGCACATGACCACATCCATATTTCTGATTTCTGTTTTTCTCTATATTTCTATGGTTTGGCTTTTGAAAGGACAAATTGTTCAAATAAAACACATTAGGGTGGAATGTTTAATGTATGTGTGTGTGTGTGTGTGTGTGGGGGGGGTGGGGGGGGGGGGGGGTAACATGGAAATTATTGATGTGCTGCCCACATGCAAAAATCTCACTGACAAGCATCCGAGTCTCACTGGGAGCTCATCAAAATCTCACGGACAGTCACCTCCAGAGGTTACAGGTCTGGGTCACTCACCACCAGTTAGTAGAACATTGACGTATGTTCCTTTGATGTATTGTTGTTGGGCTGTTTCCTGTTATGTGTGTGTGTGTGGGGGGGAGGGGGTATTTGGTATTAATTTATATTTAAAATTGATCGATCCACACATGGTTTCTACGCGCAAAAAAAAATCTCCCTGAAAATCATGTCATCTCCCTGAAAATTTTCTTCAATCTCCCTGAAAAAAATTTTGGGAGGTTAACATGTCTGACTTGAACTCTCTTGTATGTTAACTTAGCAAATATTATCTGCTTAACTCTTAGAAGCCGGGAGTCGAGTTTTCTTGCCTCTGACGTATTACAGCAGGTAATCTGGCTGTGACGGTTTGGCTATCTTTGGGCTGGGGGAGAATTAAACACTGAGTAGGTGCTTCTAATCAGGTGTTGTTTGCCTGAATAGGCAGTCGACACTTGACTAGAAGCACCTGCTTACTGTAAGTTTTTCAGGTTATGTCATGTTCAATAAATTCATCCTGATTTCCCGGCTTCTAAGAGTTAGGAAAACTAAATGGGACACTTGAAAAAAAATCTTTTTATTCTTGGATCACTGAAATTTTAAATTTTTGTTTCTGAACAGAGCTTCTGACCCTCTATCAAAACAAGTCCAACAAGCTTGTTCTAATGAGGGGGTCATAAGCTCTGTTTTGGAGAAAAACTATGACAAAAATTAAATCTGAATGGTGATTTTTGTGAACAGTACTGGACGGATATGACAGTTACGTACAATTATTTATTCGTATTTAAGGTCACTTTCCACATCTGTTACTATATCATGACCTCAACAGAAGTATAAAATTAAGATTAGCCAATCATTCATACCTATGCTGCCACTTTAGAGGATGTTCACCTCACCTGTTGGTTACTAGGTCCTATTTTACCTGTTAAGAAACAGAACTTGTCAACCAGGTTATGGATCATTCACTCCCCACCTCCCCCCTCCCCCTTCCCCCCACTCCAATATCATTTTGGCACAAGTCATTTTGCCTCAGGTTGTTTCACCCCTACACTGATGGTTAAATGGTGAGAAAATCAATATGACTATCAACTCTTAGCCCACTGAGTATTTTAAAGATATTATTCATCAAATCTATCTTGGCTGCTCTTAAGCAGCCATGACTAGATTTGATGAAAAATTCATGTACATTTAAATCAACAGACCTTTGGTGCAATGAAGGGGGGGGGGATTTGATTAAATGTGCACAAAATTATACTTATTTCAGTGGCCAGAGAAAACCTGTCCTGGCAGGAATATCCGCAAGGAGTTAATTACAACCCTAGAAAAGTATAATGATTATATTTATTTCATTCATTTATTCTGTTAAGCTTACTTTTCAAAAATATTTTGTTCATTTTACTTTCAGTTAAATGTGATAAAAATAATAAAAGTATGATTATCAAAGAAATTTAAAACAAAAATTACTCTTCATTAAGTACCGGTAGATCTCATTCATTTAGTTAATTTTTCACTTATTTTGAAGCGTGCACTCAAAACACACTCACATACAAACCAGTACAGAGAGAATCTGCAGATGAATGTATTGAAATGTATGTGCGAAGTAGACAGTTATTTCCGATGGATTTCTCGTGACTTTCAAAAATGATATATTGACTTTTTTTAAGGGTAAACATTAAGGTAACATGTCACCATTCCTCCCAAACCAGCAGAGAGTAGGTTCTCCATTTCCGTTCCCACCCACAGACACCGTAACTGCTATGGAACTTAATGGCAGGCTAAAAGGGTGCAGTCAGCTGCATTTTCTGGCAAGGTGAACACTCGTACAAGCATATGCTACGAGATGACAAAATCCACCACAAGCAAAGAGAAAAGTGATCTAAATGTTTATGATAAAAAACAAGATCATCTCACAATGCATGCATATAGCAAGTTTCGTGAAAATATGTTTATATTTTTTCCATTAATGTGTTCACAGTCAAACATCAAATTTTCAACAAAAAGGGGATAACTCCTACAAAAGCAGAGGAAATTTAGTGAATATGGTGAATTATTCTCACAATGTATGCCTGCAGAAAGTTTCATAACAAGAGGCCCCAGGGGGCCTGAGGGCACTCACCTGACATGTTAATCAAAATATCAAACCAGGGACTTGACTTGAAAAGGCTGCATATGCCCCTCCCAAGAAAAGCAAAAACCAACTAGATGAAGTGATTGTGCCCACACAATACACAGGATTTTCCTTCTATTTTCAGTTCCTGCACTTTTACGTCCCAAAATTGAGATAAACGCATAAAAAACAGATTTTCTTTTATTTTTGTTTGGAAATTTTCTAAGTCCGAAATAAAATATTTTCAGCCTAAATTTTTTTTTTCTTCTTAAAATTTACCAAAACGCATAAAAAAACCCAAAACTAATTTCCGGATTTTGGTCCAAAATTTTCAAAGTCTCACCTGGACCCCAAATTTTCAGCATAAAAAAAATTTTTTTTGTCTTAAAATTGACCAAAATGCATAAAAACAAAAAAAACTCATTTCCGGATTTTGGTCAAACATTTTCAAAGTTCCACCTGGACCCCAAATTTTCAGTGTAAAAAAAAAAAAAATTTGTTTGTCTTAAAATTGGCCAAAATGCAAAAAAAACCAAAAAAACTAATTTCCAGATTTTGGTCCAAAATTTTATGTCCCACTCGACCCCCAAATTTTCAGTGTAAAAAAAAAAAAAATTTTTGTCTTAAAATTGACCGAAAAGCATAAAAAAACAAAAAACTCATTTCCAGATTTTGGTCTAAAATTTTTTAAGTCCCACCCGGACCCCAAATTTTCAGTGTAAAAAAAAAAAAATTTTTGTCTTAAAACTGACCAAAACACATAAAAAACCAAAAAACTAATTTCTGGATTTTGGTCCAAAATTTTCCAAGTCTCACCTGGACCCCAAATTTTCAGCATAAAAAAAAAAATTTTTCTGTCTTAAATTTGACCAAAATGCATAAAAACAAAAAAAACTCATTTCTGGATTTTGGTAAAAAATTTTCAAAGTTCCACCTGGACCCCAAATTTTCAGTGTAAAAAAAAAAATATTTTTTTGTCTTAAAATTGGCTAAAATGCATAAAAAACCAAAAAAACTAATTTCCGGATTTTGGTCCAAAATTTTATGTCCCACCCGATCCCAAAATTTTCAGTGTAAAAAAAAAAAAAAAAATTTGTCTTAAAATTGACCAAAACACATAAAAAACTAATTTCCGGATTTTGGTCCAAAATTATATGTCCCACGCATAAAAAACCCCAAATTTTCAGTGTGAAAAAAACCCAAACTTTTTTGTCTTAAAACTGACCGAAAAGCATTAAAAAACAAAAAACTCATTTCCGGATTTTGGTCTAAAATTTTCTAAGTCCCCCCCGGACCCCAAATTTTCAGTGTAAAAGAAAAAAAAAATTTTGTCTTAAAATTGACCAAAACACATAAAAAACCAAAAAACTAATTTCCGGATTTTGGTCCAAAATTTTCTAAGTCCCACACGGCCCCCAAATTTTCAGTGTAAAAAAAAAATAAATTTTTGTCTTAAAATTGACCGAAACGCATAAAAAAACAAAAAAACTCATTTCCTGATTTTGGTCCAAAATTTCTAAGTCCGGAACGGGGCCCCAAATTTTCAGTCTAAATATGAACCCAGGGACTTGGCTTGAACAAACTTGAATCTCACCCCCCTAAGTTAGGATGCTGCATACCAAAGATCAAAAGATTCTTATTGGTAGATCTGAAGAAGAAGATTTTTAAAGAATATTCCTCACACTGCACTAATTTAAACATTTGGGCTCCCATAGTGAGCCCAAATATGGACCCAGGGAATTGATTTCAATAAACATGTGAAACAATCTTCCAAAGATGTTATATGTGAAATTTGAAAGCTTTTGGAGCAGTGGTTTAGGAGAAAAGTAGTCTTAAATGTTTTTCCCATCACCCACAGTGTTAAAAAATGCTGACTCAGCACTTTTTCAAAGTCCCAGAAAAGTAACCCATGATAAAACCGATAGCAATTTTTTTTACCATTCCATTCTGTTGGTCCTAAGGAAGCTTCACACCAAATAAGAATTCTCAGTGCCCTGTAGTTTTGGAGATATGGGTGTTTTAATTTTTTTCTATTTTTAGCTCCTGCAGTTCCCATGGGGCGACGGGAAAAAAGATTTGGACATAACTTAAGTACTTATGACCCAATAAGCCCTCATATCAAATTTGGTTCAAATCTGCCGCTCGGTTTGTAAAACAGAAATTTTGGGAGGGGCAAAAATTCTTGCCCCTCCCATAACGATGGCAAATATTGCCCCACAAACTTCTCTTGAACAAATCTGAGTCTACACCTCAAAAGGAAGCTGCACACCAAATATCAAGTCTCTGCTACTGCTGGTTCATGAGAAGAAGATTTTTTAAGATTTAAGCACACTTTTTGGGCGTGGCCCTTCCAAGGGACAAGGCAACTTGATTTGAACAAAAACAAATAGCTATGTCATAACAAACTATTATCTCAAATATCAATTAAATTGGTTCAGCAGTTTGGGAGAAGACACAAACAGCATGTTGAGGACGACAATGGACAATGGACGACAGACAGTGAGTGATCACTATAGCTCTCTTGACTGAAAGTCAGGTGAGCTAAAAGTCTGATTACATATGTTCAAGTTACCATGATCACAGTGTCATTATCAGACAAACACTGAGTTCCAATTAAAAGGGCAATAACTAAAAAAAAAAAAAAAAAAAATTGGTGAAAATCGAAGTTGACTCAGCAAGTTTCAAGTTTCATGCAAATCCAATTACATTTATTCAAGTTATACAAAGTCATTATCAAAGAAACACCCAATTTCCAACAGTAAGGGGCATAACTTATATAAAATATAAAAGAAGCAGAAATTTGGGTGAATATCGAACTTGACAAGAAATCCTCTCACAATGTATGCCAATGTAGGAAGTTTCATGAGAAAATTTGATAACAATTTTTCAAGTTATCAGGTTCACAAAGTCATTACACACAAAATTTCCCACAAAAGGGGCATAACTACTATGAAAGCTTATAAAATTTTAAGAAAATCAAACTTGACCGAGACCTTCTTATAAGGTATTCCTACAGCAAGTTTCGTGAAAATCTGATTGCACTTGTTCAAGTTATCGAGTTCACAAAATGTGCAGACATAGACATGCTCCATTTCTAAATCCCCCACCAAACTTTGCTTTTAGTAGGGGATAATGAAGCCAGGCACAAAATCTGGTAACCACTACATCCAGGTACTATCAATACTGGGACACCCCAACATCCAAATGAGAAAAACAGATTTTATACCTACTATTTTCATATCCCATCACTCTTCCATGACAGTGTCCACAGAAGGGCATGGTAGTGATAAAAATTTCAAATCCTGAAAGAACTAGATGGACTTAAAAGAACCAGGCAGGTTTAGAGTCTTAACTGATCAATTCTGAAGAGCATTTTGAAGGTTGATCAGATGGTGCAATGTTTAGCAATTACACCATCTTGTTAAGCTGGTCGATGACTCCAAGCTCTTAAAATCCACATATTGGACTTCTGTCCTTTTCCATAACCACCCTAAAATCACTGCAGTTCTGTTCTTTTGATCTATGATTTAAAAAGAAAACTGTCTTAGGAAATTCATTCAAATGTGACAAGCCTTCATTCTCATACCAACCAAAGCACTGTCACTGTACCACAAACAATAATCCAGTGGATACCCCAAATCAGCAATGCACTAGACCCAAAGGATTAACATCACTTCAAAGTCACACCAAATGAGGTAAAACGAAACTCCTAAAAAGTGGATATCCATCCCTCCATGCTGGTCTCTCACTATACCAAAGGACATTAAAATCTGATAATCGTTGGCTCAGTTATAATGCAAAATGTCTGTCCAGAAAGATTTCTAAGTGTAACAAAAACCATAAGTTTAGTAGGTATGTGTGAACAAAACCCACACTATGTGGATATCCTTTCCTGCATGCTGGTCTGTCACCGTACCTAAAGACATCAAACCTGACAACTGATACTTGAGCTATAGTGCAAAACAGTAGTACAGAAAGATTTCTTAGTGTCATAACTCAGGTACTTATGCATGGACAAAACCTGCAATATTTGGATATCCTTTTCCCGATACTGGTCTCTCACCATACAAAAGGACTGCAAAATCCTACAACTGATGCTTCAGTTACACAAAACGAACCCCGCAATATGTGAATATCCTTCTTCTTTGCTGGTCTCTCACCATACCAACCATACCAAAGGACATCAAAATCTGACTACTGATGCTTGAATATTAATACAAAATATTCGTACAGAAAGTTTTCTAAGTTTAACAAAGGCCATAACTCTGGCATGTATGTGTGGACGAAACCCACATTATGTGGATACCCTTTCCCCATTTGGGTCTATCACCATACCAAAGGACATAAAAATGTGACAACTGATGCTTGAGTTGTAATACAAAATGTTCATATGGCTGTACGGAAGTATGGACATACAGACAGAGACCTCGACTATATGCTCATTAAAACCTCCTTGTTGGGGCAAAAAAAAATTAAATGGCTGTATTAAAGGTACTGAGGCCAAATAGGTCTTTTAAATTCTGTGAATGTCTGAGTAATTTCTTGACATATTGCAAGATTTTTTTATTCAATTAATGAGAGTTTATAAGCTGTATGCACTTAACAAGTAAAATTTGTACTGAGGATATGGTAAATGGTTTTGTGTTTGGAAGTTACATGTAACAAGAGCTGGACTTTCGGCAGGTGCATACCCCCATGTGGTGTACCTCCTAGTGTGGGCATACCTATGACCAACAAATATCATTTATGAATATTCTCATATGGACTGACAGACAGATTCACAGATGGATGGACGCAATCCAGTATACCCCCCCCCCCCCCTTCCATTTTCTTCGAAAGTTTTCAACAATTTCTAAGTCAAAAGGTATGGTAAATTGTTTGGTGTTTGGAAGTTTTATGCAATGAAGCAGAAGCCTTTGTCATAGGCAAACTGCATGCCATATTTCACTGAAATCCGATAACTCCAATCCAGTATGCACCCCCCCCCCCCTCCCCCATTTTCTTCGAAAGTTTTCAACAATTTCCAACAATTTCTAAGTCGAAAGGTATGGTAAAATGTTTGGTGTTTGGAAGTTTTATGCAATGAGGCAGAAGCCTTTGTCATAGGCAAACTGCATGCCATATTTCACCAAAATCCGATAACCCATACCTGAGATACAGGCTAAACAGACAAATAATGTCTATTTCCTACAATTTCTAAGTCAAAAAAGGGGGATAACTCTAAAAAGGAGAATGTGAGAAATACCATTGAATATTTTTTAAAGCCTATACCATAAGCAGTGTTCATGGCAAATTTCATTGCAATAGAACATTTGATACCCGAGATACAGGCTGAACAGACAAAATTTGGCTCGGACGGACACAATTTCTAAGTGAACAATTAATAAAAAAAAAAAAATAATAAAAAAAAAAAATATAACTAGTGTGGGCATACCTATGACCAACAAATATTATAAAAAATAATAATTTACTTAAGTTATGAATACTTTCGGACGGACTCACACACTGACGCACAGATGGATGGATGGACGGATGGACATATGGATGGATGGACGGACGCATGTAATCCAGTATACTCCCATTTTCTTCGAAAGTGGGGGTATAATTAAGAAATATCCAATTAAGTGTGTGCCACTGTACTGCACAGGTGAGGTGACACAGGACTAGATAATCCAAGCACTCATGCTATTAGGCTTCTGCGGCTAATCAGTACCTCACTCAAGGGGTCTTCTTTTTCTTCATGATATTAAAACATTTCTACCCTGATCACTGATACTTGGGTGAAATGATGCAGGTTAGGATTGGTGAGTCAGGGAGAAAAAACCATGTGGGACAAAGCAACTTGTGCAAAACGACCCATTACCATTTACCACAGTAAACATGTACTATTCTGCTTCCTGGGGTTCCCATGGAGAAGTTGTTGGTACACGGTTAATGGAAGAAACTCCAAGAATAATTATAGGTCATTACCACCATGTGGGTTTCCAAGATAATGTATTGAAGTCAAGACCTCATCTCTGGGCATAAATCAATGAGTCCATTAGGATGCGTCGATATATGATCCAGAGATGAGGTTGAGGCTTCAGTAAACCTTCTCAGAAACCCATTTGGTTGTAATAAACAATTTATCTGACAATATTCCTCCTTTTCTTATATATTTTCACAATCATTCAGCATCTATGAATTGATTTTTTATGAATGAAGATCATGATGTCATGGCATTACTTTCTTGAATTGTGCATGACATAATCCCGATTCATTATTCCACTTGTACTATAACTGCTTAAGTTTATAGTAGTGTTTCAGATGTCTGTTTTTTTATTTTACTTTTCAGGTTTAACACATGGTAGGCCTTTATAAAAATATCATGGCAAAAATGATCTAGTCTAATTTATTTCGCTGAGTAGGTGATTTATCTATCATTTAACTACAATATCAACCTGTGTAATCAGTTTTCAATAAGTACAGGTAAAAACGTTCTCTTTCTGAATCAAATGATCACATGTGCGGTTGCTACACTCAATACAGATTTGTATTTTGTGTAGATGTTTTTACAGGGTTTCTGCAGGCAAGGATTGATCAAATTTAAGGCTATTCAAGGCTGTATCTCAACATTTTGAAGCATTTTTCAAGGCCTTGCAACAACCAAGTTCAAGGATTTTCAAGGCCTTACAGCCATAAATGATGATATATGATCACTAGTGTACCCAACGATGGAAGCGGTTAATTACTGATATAGTCAGAACATTTTTATTTTGCAAAATTCAAGGATTTTCAAGGCTTCCTTGACCATTTTCCAGGATTTCAAGTACTTAAACCACACTTTGTTGAATTTAAGGCCATTCCTAGAATCCAAGGCCCCATGGAAACCCTGATTTACTTGTATTGGGGAAAATACAGTCTTGATGTAAGATAAACTTTGATATAATGTATCAATAGGTTAATCCAAGAACAAAAACAATTAAATTTGTTTGTCAGTAAACAGCTGATGTGCAATATCCTACTTCATGAAACTATACACTACTGATCTTCTCTGGGATTCCTACTGGATGACTGGATAAGCAAAACGAAAAAAAAAACTTGGGAGTCAAAATGGCTTTATGATATGATGGTGAACATTCTAATCTAATGTACTGGTTTAACTTCTTGGATGACTTTCAAAATACAAGCTGAATAAAAATGATACACAAAGAAAATCTTACCAGTGACCTCAAATTCTGTAGCAGCAAATAAAATACATAATTATAATTAATTTGGGAGCAATCTGAGTCTTCACTCATTAACCCTTTAGCTAATGAATTAGCCACAACCGCCCATTTTAATAACATTGTGAAATTCAAAAAAAAAAAATTCAAAAATTTTAACCACATCATGTGACCCCTCAATGGAACAAGCTCATTGAGCTAGTTCCACTGAGGGGTCACATGATATGGTTTTGTTGAAATTTTTTAAGTACTTTAGAAAAAAATATTTAAAATTACATTTTTTGGTATCATCTATGTTGGGTAAAGGTTAAACATAGAAAAAGTCTCAAGGATTACACAACATGACATGCACATCCCAGTTGAAAATTGATGCAAAAATTGCCCTGGATTAATTACATGCTGTTATGCATATTATCAGGGACGTGGCAACAGGGGGGGGGGGGGGGGGGGGGGGGGAGGGGGGGAAGGAGGCCTTAACTGAGGGACTTCATTTGAACAAAAGTGAATCTTACCCCTGTATCAATGTGTTATACCAAATATTAAAAGATTGTAACTGGTGGTTCTGGAGAACGAGATTCTTTAAAGAGGACTTCTCACATTGCACAAAGTTAAAATTTGGGCTCCAGTATTGAGCTCAAATATGAACCAAGGGACTTAATTTTAACAAACTGGTACCTGACCCCCACTATAATACCACATACCAAATTTTGCTCAAAGTGGCTCATCGGTTCAGAAGATAGAAATTTTGGGTGGGGCCAAAAAACTTGCTCCTCCCATTGCAAAGGCAAATATTAAAATTTTTTAGTAAATTTTGTTTCTTACATGCGCAACAACCGTGACGTCAATTCTGAATTTCTGCCGAGATTTTGTGCTTGAGCAGGGAGGTAACGATATCAAAAAATATCCCCTAGGAGGGTGGGCCTCCGGTAAACAATTGTGGTAGGTATGCTAAGAAACAAAATTTACTAAAAAATTTTAATTTCTTTTCAACCTACTCACAATTGTTTACAATTGGCTGAATAAATAATAGGAGGAGGTGAATCACATAACCAATACCAATAAGTGCAGCTGAAAGAAATGCAAGGGGGGCAGAGAATGACAGCAAAACCTGTAAAGGACAAAAAGCAGGAAGGTGCTGAAAAAGAAGCTGAAACACAATACCAGAGTTGAAAAAAATGAAGCACCTAAAAAGAACAAGGCTGAGTGATAAAAATGCACAACCTGTAAATACATATTTAATGAGGGTGCACAACAGCCTGAGCAGCAATGAGAGGGCCTAAAGAACAAAGGTCCTCAGATTGCTGCTGTAGGTGGCAGGAGGTAAAAGGAGGAAAAAGTAGAAGCATTCCTCCAGTAAGCCGCATTCATAATGTCCCTGAGAGAAACAGAACTGAAGAACGCCCAGGAAGTAGAAATGGGACAAACCTTAAAAGCATTAAATTGGTTGGAAACAAGATCCGAAGCAGACAAACTGGAATAAGCCAGCTTGATTGCAAGACATATCCACCTGGAAATAGAATGGGAAGATATAGACAGCCTCTCAGGAATGAGAGACAGAAAGAATCTCTTCCAACCCCTCCCAATGAACTGCGTGCGATTAATATAAGTCTTGATCGCACGAACAGGACAAAGAAGAGGCCTCCGGCCATCAACAGAAGGAAGTGCTCGAATGAGAGATGGGAGGAGGTACCTAATCAGGAAGTTGATTCTTGGACTGAAAAGAGCAATCAGTAGTGAAAGTTACACTGTTAGCCTCATTTCTAAAAAAAAAAAAGCCGAATCAACAAAAAGCGCATGAAGCTCACTGACACGTCTTGCAGAAGCAAACGCTAGAAGGAAAGCAGTCTTATATGTGAAAAAATGCAGATGGGTCTCAGATAAAGGCTCGTAAGGCGCCCCCTCCAAACAATGCAACACCCATGCCAAGTTCCATTTGGGTGTAAGATGCAAAACTCTAGGCCTCTTCAGAGAAAAGTGCCGAATCAGTTTGGAGAGAAAGAGATTACGACCGATGCACTGCTTTCCCACATAAGAGAAAGTTTCTGACAGCACAGACCGATAGCCCTTAACAGTAACAGGCTGGAGGCCCTAGGAGTCAAAAAGGTATACCAGAAAATCTGCAATTTGAGCGATTGAAAGATTTCGTTAATCCACATGTTGAGCTGCACATCAGCGGCAGAAAACTTTCCACTTAGCAGCATAAGTCATGCCAGTGGAATGTTGCCGTGATGCTGAAATGCACTCCACTGTTCGTCTCGAAAAACCTCTTTGTCGGAGTACAGACCTGATAAATGACAGGCGTGAAGGGACAGGCTCGCCAGGCTGTTGTAATACTTCCTGGGCCGACCCTGGGAAAGAAGATCACGGCATAGAGGTAGACGAACTGGCCGATCTGCTAACAGAGGTCGCAGCTGATTGATCCACAACCTCTGTGGAGACAGAGGAGCGATCAGAATGACCCTGCAACTGCAAGCACGAATCTTCGACAACACCTGAGGAAGAATCGGTGCAGGAGGGCAGGCATAGCCGATCCAACCTGTCCGGTCCAGAGACAGAGCGTCACACTAACAGATCTGGACAAGGGGAGACAAAGGTCTCTACCTGATGATTCCAGCGAGTGGCGAAAAGGTCAATAAGAGGACGACCCCACAGTTCGCAAATCGTCTGAAACACCGAACAATTCAGCATCCATTCGGTGGGAAGGACACTGTCTCATCGGGACATGGAGTCGGCTAGGATGTTGAGATGTCCAGGGATGTGCCAAATGGCCACCCGAGTGTGTACATCCCGTGCTAATAGCAGAAGATCCCGAGATAGCCGATACATAGGAATCGAATTCGTCACTCCTTGATTCCGGATTTAGGCCACCACTGTTGAATTGTCCGAAAGAAGGACTATGTGATTCGACAGGTGAGAGATCCATTGCTGAAAACTCAACAGAAGAGCTCCTTCTGGTTGATATGAAGGGCCACCTGCTCTCTGGCCCACTCGCCGTGAGTAGACAGACCGAGAGGATCCAATGTCGCACCCCAGCCCCGATCGCTGGAATCCACAGTGAGGATATGATTGGCCGGAGGAAGATCCAATGGGACACCCTGAGTCAACCATGGAACATTGGTCCAAGGGCGGACAAAGCAAGGACCGAGGAATAGGAAGTTCCAGGTCCAGAGGATCCACATTCGGATGCCAATGATCCAACAGGAAGTGTTGGGGAGGTTGGACAAACAAGCGACCCAGCGGAATGAGACCTGTCACCAAACCGCAAAGGCCCAGCATCTGGAGGAAAGTCCTGGCTGAGACCAATGAGGATCGGAGTAGGTCCCGAGTCAAGGTGGAAAGGATCAACGCCCGAGCTTTGGGAACAGACACCACATTGTGAAAAGTGTCGAAATCCCTTCCCAAATGACGAAATTGCTGAGAAGGAATTAGATCTGACATCTTGCATTTGACTCTGAAAACCAGCGACGGCAGCAGGCCAAGCAACCGTCGGACATCAGACTTCAGAACTGCAGCACTGTGGTGACGTTGGAGGATGTCGTCCAGGTAAGCTGGCGAAGTCACAGCCGACTGAGTACGGTGAAAAGCGAGCATGTGACATCAGTCAGGTGAAGGCCCAAGGAGCCAGGTTCAAACCGAACGGGAGAGCTTTGAATTGAAAGACACAATCCCGAAATGAGAACCGAAGGTATTTCCGTGACGCCAGGTGAATGGGCACATGGAAATAGGCATCCTTCAGGTCGATACTGGCTGCAAAATCGCCCATTATGAATAGCCTGTCGAACTGACCTGAAAGTCTCCAGCTGAAACGAGGTGCAATGATGGACTCATTTAGGATACTCAGATCGATAACAGGACGAAACTGGCCATTTTTCCTTTGCACTAAGAAAAGCATTGAGTAGAACCCCGGAGAAAGGGTGTTCCTGACCACCTCGATCGCCCCTTTGGAGAGGAGATTGTCGATCTCCTGCACCAGAAGGTCCCAACGCTGAGGATCGGAAGGGACCCGAGTCGGGAGGGGAACCCAGGATCAACAGGGGTGCCGATGGAAGGACAGCCGCAGACCTGATTGGATGACATTGAGGACCCAAGGGTCCGACATTATCTCTGTCCATTGGTCGAAAAAACAGCGACAGCATTCCCCCGACTCGAGGCAAATCGAGGTGAGGACCTTCATTTGCGGCCTCAACGAGGCCCCCGAGAGGAAAAACCACTCCCTCAGGAGGCAACAAAGTCCTGAGACTTTCCTCCCTGAGGCTGCCAGCGAGCTTGTCCGCATCGACGTTTCTTCTGAGCCGAAGAAGCGGATGTAGCCGAAGGCACAGCCTGCGTGGTGGATGCAGCTGGGCACTTGGCGGGTCTGGAACGACCATGACCTGCAGCAGCAGGTTGGTCCAGTTGCCGTAACAAAAGCTGGTCCTTTGAATGATGAAGAACCTTGTCATGGACAGCTCCCACGCAACCATGGAACAGCTGAGGTCAGAACAGCACGCTATTCAGAAGGAAGGGATGGAGAAGTGTCCAACACTGCATCCCGGCATGCAAGCTCCAAATTAGTCATGTTGCAGGCGTGAGCGTGTGTCAGGTTCATAAGGTGCCTGAGCATCATCAAACTCACCTGGCAGGAGATAGGAAGACAGGGCAGCGACCACGTGATCCACGAGAGACAACATGCACAGCATCTCTCGGGACAGGCCCACCATAGATTCAACTGACATCGGGAGAACTGCAGACTTAGGCTTAGCTTACCCGAGGGAAGAAGAATCCTCGTCTACAGTAGTCAACCCTTGGAAGACTGGTGGACAGGCAGATTCGTATACACGAAACCGCGAGGAAAGTAGAAATGCATCAGATCGTGAAAAGAAAGGGCCTTGGAATGCATTTTGGTATTCAGGCCCTGGAAGGACTCAACAACCTGAGACGATTGCAGAGGGCGCAAAACGCCAGAGCTAGAAGGCTTGACACGGTTGCGGTGCTCCACAGAGGACTGTGGCCAAGCGGTCACTGATGGCTGGTCTGAAGGTTGAATGTCTGGCAAGAAGCCAAAAACAAAATCTAAAGCCTGCCTCAAGACTGACGAGGGAGGCCTGTCGTCTTCAAGCAAATCGTCATCCTCTGTGGCAGAAGAGACGTAGCCCAACTTGGGCTGACCAGCAGAAACCTCCTGTGAATGCTGAACAGCATCCAAAGGGCCAGGCGAGGAATCTCTGTGACTGGCCAAAAGAGGTTGCACCTCAGGAGGCACAGGGAAGCCAACTTGAGGGTTGCAAAAAAGCAACAGGGTGAGCGCCAGAATGGCCTGCCTCAGCTCACCCTGAGAATCCGTCAGAGCAGCCACGCTGACTGAGCATCTTCCCAATGGACCCTTCTAGAAGAACTCGAATCCTCAGAAGGGACCGACGACGAATGCCGATCAGCAGACAGAGTAGGGAGATGGTGAGAAGACACTGGAGGACAGTCCCAAGAGTAATGCCCAGGGGCATTCACTGACCTCTGCAAAACAGAAGGCCCTGCCTGCAAATCCTCTAGAGACTTGCAGAGTACGTCGATTGGTAGCTGGACCTGGGACACGATGAGAAGACACCAGAGAATAGTCCCAAGAATGACAGGAACCTGGCATTGGCCTCTGAGAAACAGAAGGCCCCCAACTGCCTATCCTCTGAGATCGACGACAAGCATCGATAGACAGCCAGACTTGGGACACAGTGAGAAATCACTGGAGGAAGGTTCTAAGAGTGACAGCTAACAGGAGCCGTCACTGGCCTCTGCCGAACAGAAGGCCCTGGTTGGCAATGTTCCAGCCCCATCCTGCTAGTCGGCTCACCAGGAGGGGAAGGCAGAACAACAAACGATTCGCCCGAGGAACGAGGAATCACTGCCGAAGCGACCGAGCGTCTCAACCTGCCAGGAGTAAACCTAGCCAGATGAGAAAGGGCAGCCAGCAAACCCATATAGCTTCGCTGAGAAGCCAGAGAAGACTGGGAGCCCTGTGACACACCACCAGATACAGTCTCGGGGCGGCCCGAGACTGTATACCATCCCCAGAAGAGATGGTAGGAGCAATATCATGCAAGATAGGAGCAGCAGGAACAAATTCCTCAGCAGCTGTAGATGATGCAGGTGGTAAATCGGAAAGAGCGAACGAGTTGACCTCGGAAGAACTCTTCTCAACGAAAACAGTCGCCTCTAAGGTGACCACTGGAGCCAAAGGAAGGGAGACCATAGTCACCACTTCAGGCATCCCATCACCAGCACCAGCACCACCAACAGCTGCAGAGGAATTTGCTACCGAAAAAGGCTGCCCATCATCCTGCATAACACAGAGTCACCCCGTGCACTCTCAGAAATATTTGAAGAGGCACGGCTACCTTTGCCCCGAGAATGAGGAGTTCTAGCTCTGGTTAGAACCACCTTGTTAATGGAAGCCCAGAACCTAAAAGACCAAACCCCACAAACACCACAGGGATGGGCCTGAGAACAATTGTTAAAGGTGACACAAGTACTGTGAACATCATCGACATGTTTCACCTGCATACAAGGACAAGGGAGTGTTTTCGGCATTGTCCAAAAAGGTGTGAGAAGAATTTTTTGAGGAAAAATTCCCCCAAAATAATCCAAAGAACCAAGCTTCTCACCGGCGGAAACCGATCAATGCGGGTTGTGTTTTAGCGCACGGAAAAGGCAAGATACACAGAGATAATACAAGCTAAAGTTAAAAAATTTATAGTAATTTCTATATTTTTTATACTTACCAATGACCCAGACATAGCTGGTGCTAACTCTTAAAATATAGGGCCAAACACAAATTTTGCCCCCCAATCCCCAAAATTTGCATCTAAAACCAAAGAAAACATGTCCTGAAAGGCCCTCCACACTTCGCCTCTACTGCGCATGCGCAGTGTCAAGGACGTTCCGAAATTGGCGCCATTAATCATTCTAATAACCAGTGCCTGGTAAGCGCTATGTACTCAGCGGGGAGGCAAGTGTTCCCAACTCCTGGGAGGGCCATCCCCGTCCGGCTCATTGGTAAGTATAAAAAATATAGAAATTACTATAAATTTTTTAACATTTTTATACTGTACCAATGACCCAGACATAGCTGAATAGTAAAAAGGCTGCAGGGCCAAGGACATAGAGCAAAATGGAATACGCTCAATAAAATAAAATAGAGTCATCCCCTATAGGGAAAAAGAAGTAATAGGCCTTACATGTATCTTTCTTATTTATGATAAATTAGAAAGATACAACACCTTCCAAAATTGAGCGTCATACATCCATGTACTCTATTAATATCCAATATAATCCTTATACTAATAATTTTTAAAGTAAGCCAATAAATAAAGTAAGTCTAGAGAATAGAGACTCTTATACTCCTAAAAGTGTCTGAGGATTGCATAATCATGTCCGTTGACATATGCAATATTCAAAAGCTATACTTTAAAAACTAAGACTTGAATGAATTTTAAAAACCTAAACTTCTCACTAAACAACCATCCCAATAACAGCTCAGAATTACTAACTCCGGAGGAGGTATCCCCTTGTTTTCATAGTAAAACAGGTGACCCAAGGGAACACCCTCCCCCCCCCCCTTTTCCTTGCCCTGGGTCAAATAGCCCAGAGCGAAGAGGGCAGCAGAACGGAGACACTGCCGAAACAGACAGCCTACCTAGCTATAGTAGCAACTGTTAAGTGAATGACATTCTGAGCAGTAGATAATAGACCTAACAATAGAGGCCTCCAGAAATGGACTCGATATTTCTGAGATAAAAATTCATGAATGTGGATGGCTGAGCGCAATGAGCGGCCTTCAAAAATCTATAATAGCGACACTATTAATGTAAGCCCAAGAAGTAGAAGAACTCTTACTTCATGAGCTGAAATCTTAAGCACAACTGCTAAGTCAATGATATACCATAAGCAGTACCGATAGTTAATAGAATCCATTAACAATAAAATGGAGCGTAACGTCCTTCTACTAGGCATCAAAGACAGAAGAAGCTTACGCCCATAGTAATAAACAGATATCTGTTTATAAATACATAAACTCTACCCGGAAAGAGTAAAGGCCTATGCCCATACGAAGACGGAAGGACCTTAAAAATAATAGGTTCCGGATAATAGGAGCCTAACTCTTATGCAAAAATCCAACCTAAATAGTAACGGAAGTAGTGATTCCGAAACTACGAAAGTGAAAATCATCCATCGATAGTGCATGAAACTCACTGACTCTACAGTAAAAGAAACCAACAGAATTACTGTCTAAAAGGTCAGAATTTGAAAACTACTGTTTCCAGAGGCTCAAATGATTACTTAGCTAAATAAGAACCGAAGTTAAAATCCATATAGGAATTTAATCTAAAGATTCTAAGTCTATTTATCAAAAAGTTACTAACTGACTTAGATAAAGAGACATAAGACTCAATTGTGAACTATCGTAGAGTGCATAGGTATGAGGTAACATAAACCTATAACCTTAATAATAACAGGCTGCAGTAGATCTTGTGAAACAAGTATACTAAAAAATTGCAATGAGTAGTATGGAGGGATCAACAATATGAACATAATGATCCCTACACCAACGACGGAAGAGCCTCCACTTTAGCCGCATAGAATAGCGAAGAAGAGGATCTCCTATAGTAAGAAATCGCGTCCAAAGCTCGTCCAGTACAGTGCTTACAATGCAATACGGACCACACAACAGAATACATGAAGGTTGCGACCTTGCGGGTTGTGATAAAGATGACACGATTTACCCAGTGAAAAAAGATCCTCACATTGAGGAAGATTTCACGTTAAGACCCACAGTAGACAAGAGAGTAAATTACCCATGATCTCTGTGAAGATAGAGATGCTATCAACAGAAATGTATTGTGGTTGTTTATCTTAGCAATACCTGCTGAAACAACAGCGCCAGAGGATACGCGTATCCTATCATTCCGTCCTATAGATCAATAGAGCATTAACAACATTAGCTCAGAGATCTGGACAAGCCAACACATACGTCTGCAATTGATTAGCAAGCTGTGTCGTAAATAAATCATCATTGGGCGCTCCCATAGATAGCAAATCTGATTGAATACTTGTTTGTTGAGAGTCCATTCTGACAGCAACAAGCGACCCGTAAGAGAACGGGAGTCCGGTAAAACAATCAGACTACCCGGAATATGACGGACCAAAACAGAACTTGGTGTACTATAACCAACAGACGGATTCTTTCCATTAAATTGAATAACGGAAACGAAAGAGTGCATCCCTGGTTCCGGAGATACGCCACTACTGTCGAATTAAAGGACAGGATTTGGGCATGCGTTTCTGAATAATGTTCATGCAATGACATAAAGCAAGCCTAAAAAACATTATTCCGCAGAAGAAAACTGGTTGCTAAGAGACTGCGGAACCCAAAGACCCTGGCACTTCGAATCCGTAGGGATCAGTATTATATCCCAATCTGTTTGACTGGCAACCATCATAACAGCCACACTCGGGTCCGGCAACTGCGGTGGCACTCTCTGAGTCAACCACCGAATGTTTGCCCCAGTCTGAATCTCTTGTAACACTAGATAGACAAGAGAACGTGTAAATCGAGCAATTCATGGATTGCCGAAAAGTTGCCGTCGAAGAGAAGCTCCTCCGAGAACGAAGCGACTCTGAGAGAGTTCTTAACCTTACTATCCACGCGTGTGGATGTAGCTAGGGCTGCGTCACGTCTAACCAACTCCAATCAGCCACTGAAGGGCGGAGTTATACGTGAACAAACTACTGCCCTCAAAAGAAATTACATTGAGAATAATATCCCGTAAATCTTTTCTTGAAGACGTAATGATAACGCCTCAGTAAGGCGGATTACGTATGATAAAGCGTCTAAGTTAAGTCTACTATACATCATGTCGTTTCCAACATTGAAGTTGGAAAAGACATAAACGGCGAAAAAGAATATATCCAGTCTTTAACCACACCGTCTAGATGCATATGAACTCTCGGTATGCCCTGCTCTGCCAAAATAAACTATTCGTATAAATGATAAAATGGCAGAAATGAGCAACGCGGACAAGAAACTAAACTATCATGCTTGGTAGCAGGCTTGTATATATATATATATATAGCGTCGAAATTTAAAACACATGTTGTAATGACAATATTGGACTGCGTCGGTAAGTCAGGGACAATGTCCCTGAACCGATCGAAAAATCCGAGTCCAATAACACTATAAGTCTCTTATCCAAGATCGCAGCAATGAAGTCCGAAATAACAATCACTGGAAGATAATGCCAGAAGATATGAAAGGCAGCTTCCGATACTACTAAAGGGAAAACTCGAAATCTTTCGAATCCCTTTCGCCATCCTGTCGGACTCTATAAAGCGTTCGGTCGTCCGTAGCTGATAGCACGTCCGTCACTGAGGCCTGAGGAGAAGCGGTCTTACGATGCATTGCCGCTGGAAGCTCCGTGATCGTTACCCCGTGCATACTACCAATATGCGAGCGAACGGAGTGTATAGGCCTCGTGTCCCTTGGCTACCGGATGGCGCGACCTATTCGCCGTGGAATCACTGAATGACGAAACTGATCGGATACTCGAGGTCACGTAGCCAATGTGCGGTCGTGTGCCCTGCTGTGAGGATGAGGAAGCATTAAGGACAGTCTCTCGGACTGTCAATATAACGGAGCGTCCCGACCGACGGACATATGCTCCGAATGTAAAATATCTGAACCACAACATGCGGTCCCCTATGTTGTTGGACGAGAGAGGGACCTCTCTCGCTCACAGCCCGGACGGACCTGGACAAGCCAGGAACCGGACTAACAGGCTTCCTCCGATCTGTCCTCAATATGCCGTCACTGGGTGAGTACTAAAGTAATTAAAGTGCTCGCATCACCCAAATCTCCTTCCTAGACCGCAACGGACGAACCCGGCAGCCGAACCATTCAATGAATGTACGCTACACCGGGTGAGCTAGCGAATGTCACTCCGTAGGCGATAGACATATTCCATGAGCACTTATTGCCGCTAGCTCTTCATTAACTATGACGACAGAGGCACACTTTTGAAAGACATCTCCGTAACTTTGCGAACAAGAAACCAGAAATGCTTGGTTATAGCAAGCATAAAATAATAATATATATAGCGTCGTTCAATAATTCGAAAGTTTGTGTGACATTATTGGACTATGTCGGAACTGAGGGACGATGTCCCTGAACCGAACCAAAAATGTCTAAGTCCACCGACGCTATCAGTTTCTTATCCGGCATCGCAGCATTCTGGTCCGACGAAAGAAGCTGTAGAAGACCAAGTCAGATGACATACACAACAGCATATGTTGTTCCGAAAGGGAAAGCTCGAAATCCTCCAAATCCCTTTCGGTATCCCGTCGGACCGGATGAAACTTTCGGACGTCCGTACCCGCTTCCACGGAGCATCCCGACCCAGCATCGTCGGATAAAAAATATGCGACAGATTCAGTTGATGCTGGGATGCTGCGATAAACTGTGCTATTTAGGAAAGCACGTCCGTTCCCGAGGCCTGTGCAGTAGCGGTCTTACGATGCATTGCCGCCGGAAGCTCCGTGTACGTTGACTCCCGCACACTTCCTATGCGAACGTCCGGAGTCTGCAGGCCTCGTGTCCCTGGCTACCGGATGGTGTGACCTGGTCGCCGAAGAATCCTTGATCGGCGAAGCTGGTAATATATCGGCGGTCACGCAGCCAAGGTGCGGTCGTGTGCGCTGACGAGAAGAGGAAGCCTTAGCAGTCTCCGCGGACTGCCTATACAACGGAGCGTCCCGAGCGATGGACGTATGCTCCGCTTGCGACACATTTTGTACCACAACATCTGGGGCCAGATGTTGTTGAACGAGAGAGGGGCCTCTCTCGCTTGCCGTCCGGATAGACCGGAACGGGCTATGAACCGGACTAAAAGGCTTCCTCCGTTCTCCCTCCGATCCGCCGCCACTGGGTGTGCATTAGGTTGATTTATAGTGCTCGCATCACCCCAAAATTCCTTCTAGACCGCAACGGACGAACCCGGCTGCCGAACCATTCGGTGAATGGACGCTACACCGGGCGAGCTAGCAGACGTCAAAGGCCGTCGAACCTACTAGGGTCCTCTTAGGCAATTGGCGTATTTACATGAGCACTTTTCCGCTAGCCCTTCATTAATTGTGACGACGGAGGCACACTGTTGGAAGACATCACAGATACATCACCCTAATCTTGATCGTCTGAAATAGAAATTGATAAAGTAGAGTGACCCTGCGGGGAAAGGACCGGAGTGTCCAATTCCCCAATAACATACCGTGACATACGCTTCCCATATTGTCATCGAAATCATACGATACAGAACAGGAGTTAATGCGAGTACACTGACCACATATAGAATGATTATAAAGTCAGAGGAAGACTTCCTCTTCATACAATTGATCAATATCCTTTCAATGTGAAAAGAAAACAAGTCCTGGTACTCGCACTAACCCCTGGCAATCAAAATACATAATAATAATATGATCCATTAATATAGAAAAAATAACTGAAATCAAAATATTTTGAAAAAATATTTTTTCAGAACAGCCCAAGTTTCTGAATAGTAACGTTGAGCCCCACTGGATCCCAAGCCTAAGTGTGAACAAAAATTTTAAAAATATTTTAAACAATTTATTCAACACTTACGAACAATAATAATGTATCTAGTTATGATTAAAATAACATCAAGATATTATTTTCCAAAAATCCCCCCCTCACACAGAGGGCTGTTGTAAATGTAAACAATGAGTGTGAAAACACTAAAATAAGACTCCAGGCACCCAGGCCCGAAATCAGTTACCAAAAATACACTATCTGATGCAAAACAGAGACTTCCAGGGAAGAAACTGCAGAACATCAGATGGTAGATGCAGAACACAACGCCTAACCACCCGTAGGTGAAGACGTAAACATGGGGAAAAGAACAGAATTCATTCTGTTATTCAGCTAAAACTCCCAAGAAAATTTAGTAATAATAATTACAACAAGAGGCCCCACGTGGCCTTAATCGCTCACCTGACAAAGTGACTCTAAGAAGTATTTTAGGTCACCTTCACCATGTCATGCCTCATCAACATTAACTGGTTGAGTGATAGATTTTGTTTGAAGTTCAACATTTGTTACCTAAAATTAGTTTTATTTAAAATCATTGGTGTGTGGCCAATCTCCAATGATTTTTAATAAAGCAAATTTATCTCTGCAGACAAACTGGTTTAGCATGAAGCACAAACAAGGAATGTGAAGAGATAGCCTTGGACATCTCTCCCCAACTGTGGATATCTTCCATGTGCTACATGTATATATTTGCATGCAAGAAAACAAAAATTTTCACAAATTTTCCAAAATATTAGTTTTTTTTATCATCATTGGAACAAGCTCAAACAGCTTATTCCAATAGGGGTATGGGAAGATCAGGTATATTTTTGAGACAGAAATGTGAATATATAAATAATGGTGTTTTTTTGTGAATGATGCTGGAGAATTTTGCGTAAAGATATGGTAAATGGTTTGTTCTAGATACAGAATGATGCAAAAGTATTTAAATTTGATTAGGCAAGTTGTTCCTATAATGCATTTAAAAATTGAAGTAACTGTTTTTTTGCTGACGAACTTTTAGATGTGTGTGTCTGTGTTTGTGTGTGTGTTTGTGTGTGTGTGTGTGGGGGGGGGGGGGGGGGGGGGGGGGTAAGAGTGTTCTTGCAAACAAAATTCCTGAATAAATGGAAAATTTTATTTTTTGTGTGAAAGACATAGTGCGTGAATGTTGATTGGAACAAGCTTAGAGAGCTCATTTTAATGTGAAGTCATAAAGCTGTGTTTTACGTACGAAATTCTGGAATAACTAAAAAAATTGCTTTTTTGACTCAAAAAGCATGGTGTGCGACCTCTCATTGGAATGAGCTCAAAAAGCTCATTCCAATGGGGTATTTACAAGTGATAAGTACATGTATGTTTAAGAGACAAAAATTAAAATTTGAATAGCGATTTTTGCGAAGAATGCTGACAAGTTTTGGCAGTTATGCTGGTAAAAAGGTAAGATATGCAAAGTGGTTGTTTTTTAGAGGCGACATTTAATTAAGGGGAATTAACCCTTGATTACTGAGGTAACTTCTAAAAGTACTGAAATTTCATGAAGCAATGTGAATAACAGACAACAGTTGCCTAAAAATTTCATGAATAACTAAAATTTTTATTCCTTTGTCTCGAAAACATGGCATATGACCTTTGTTGGAATGAGCTGAATGCGTGTGTTCCAATGAGGTGTCATAAAATTTGAACGGAGATTTGTGTGAATAATGCATTAGTACTGCTAGATTTGGGTAAACGGTTCACCCTGGATACCACCCCTTCTATAGTAGATCTTTTCTGCAAATTTTGTCTAAGATTCTATCAACTTTACAAATAAATACGTTCATGAATCACAATCAGATCCACCCCACAATGTTGCATACCAAATATCAAAAGATTCTGCCTGCTGGATCTGGAGAAGAAGATTTTTTAAGAAATATGCCTGAAATGCACTAAGTTAAAATTTGGGCTCCTATACGGAGCCCAAATATAAACCCAGGGGGCCAATTTGAACAAACTTGAATCAGATCCACCCCACAATGTTGCTTACCAAATATGAAAAGATTCTGAAGCTGGATCTGGAGAAGAAGATTTTTTAAGAAATTTGCCTGAAATGCACTAAGTTCGAATTCGAGCTTCTATAGTGAGCCCAAATATGAAACTAGGAAGCCAATTTGAACAAACTTGAATCAGATCTACCCCACAATGTTGCATACCAAATATCAAAAGATTCTGCCTGCTGGATCTGGAGAAGAAAATTTTTTAATAAATTTGCCCGAAATGCACTAAGTGCGAATTCGGGCTTCTATATTAAGCCCAAATATGAATCCAGGGGGCCGATTTGAACAAACTTGAATCAGATCCACCCCGCAATGTTGCATACCAAATATCAAAAGATTCTGCCTGCTGGATCTGGAGAAGAAGATTTTTGAAGAAATTTGCCCGAAATGCACTAAGTTTGAATTCGAGCTTCTATAGTGAGCCCAAATATGAATCCAGGGGGCCGATTTGAACAAACTTGAATCAGATCCACCCCGCAATGTTGCATACCAAATATCAAAAGATTCTGCCTGCTGGATCTGGAGAAGATGATTTTTTAAGAAATTTGCCTGAAATGCACTAAGTTCGAATTCGAGCTTCTATAGTGAGCCCAAATATGAATCTAGGAAGCCGATTTGAACAAACGTGAATCAGATCCACCCCACAATGTTGCATACCAAATATCAAAAGATTCTGCCTGCTGGATCTGGAGAAGAAGATTTTTTAATAAATTTGCCCGAAATGCACTAAGTCCGAATTCGGGCTTCTATATTAAGCCCAAATATGAATCCAGGGGGCCGATTTGAACAAACTTGAATCAGATCCACCCCACAATGTTGCATACCAAATATCAAAAGATTCTGCCTGCTGGATCTGGAGAAGAAGATTTTTGAAGAAATTTGCCCGAAATGCACTAAGTTTGAATTCGAGCTTCTATAGTGAGCCCAAATATGAATCCAGGGGGCCGATTTGAACAAACTTGAATCAGATCCACCCCGCAATGTTGCATACCAAATATCAAAAGATTCTGCCTGCTGGATCTGGAGAAGATGATTTTTTAAGAAATTTGCCTGAAATGCACTAAGTTCGAATTCGAGCTTCTATAGTAAGCTCAAATATGAATGTAGGGAGCCGATTTAAACAAATTTGCATCAGATCCATCCCACAATGTTGCATACCAAATATCAAAAGATTCAGCCTGCTGGATCTGGAGAAGAAAATTTTTTAAGAAATTTGCCTGAAATGCACTAAGTTCGAATTCGAGCTTCTATAGTGAGCCCAAATATGAATCTAGGAAGCCGATTTGAACAAACTTGAATCAGATCCACCCCACAATGTTGCATACCAAATATCAAAAGATTCTGCCTGCTGGATCTGGAGAAGAAGATTTTTTAATAAATTTGCTTGAAATGCACTAAGTTCAAATTTGGGCTCCTATACTGAGCCCAAATATAAACCCAGGGGGCCGATTTGAACAAACTTGAATCAGATCTACCCCACAATGTTGCTTACCAAATATGAAAAGATTCTGCCTGCTGGATCTGGAGAAGAAGATTTTTTAAGAAATTTGCATGAAATGCACTAAGTTCAAATTCGATCTTCTATAGTGAGCCCAAATATGAATCTAGGAAGCCGATTTGAACAAACTTGAATCAGATGATCACCCCACAATGTTGCATACCAAATATCAAAAGATTCTGCCTTCTGGATCTGGAGAAGAAGATTTTTTAAGAAATTTGCCTAAATGCACTAAGTTCGAAATCGGGCTCCTATACTGAGCCCAAATATGAACCCAGGGGGCCCATTTGAACAAACTTGAATCAGATCCACCCTACAATGTTGCATACCAAATATCAAAAGATTCTGCCTGCTGGATCTGGAGAAGAAGATTTTCAAAGAAATTTGCCTGAAATGCAGTAAGTTCAAATTCGGGCTTCTATAGTAAGCCCAAATATGTATCCAGGGGGCCGATTTGAACAAACTTGAATCAGATCTACCCCGCAACGTTGCATACCAAATATCAAAAGATTCTGCCTGCTGGATCTGGAGAAGAAGATTTTTGAAGAAATTTGCCTGAAATGCACTAAATTCGAATTCGAGCTCCTATAGTGAGCCCAAATATGAATCAAGGGAGCCGATTTGAACAAACTTGAATCAGATCCACCCTACAATGTTGCATACCAAATATCAAAAGATTCTGCCTGCTGGATCTGGAGAAGAAGATTTTCAAAGAAATTTGCCTGAAATGCAGTAAGTTCAAATTTGGGCTCCTATACTGAGCCCAAATATAAACCCAGGGGGCTGATTTGAACAAACTTGAATCAGATCCACCCCACAATGTTGCATACCAAATATGAAAAGATTCTGCCTGCTGGATCTGGAGAAGAAGATTTTTTAAGAAATTTGCATGAAATGCACTAAGTTCAAATTCGAGCTTCTATAGTGAGCCCAAATATGAATCTAGGAAGCCGATTTGAACAAACTTGAATCAGATCCACCCCACAATGTTGCATACCAAATATCAAAAGATTCTGCCTTCTGGATCTGGAGAAGAAGATTTTTTAAGAAATTTGCCTAAATGCACTAAGTTCAAAATCGGGCTCCTATACTGAGCCCAAATATGAACCCAGGGGGCCGATTTGAACAAACTTGAATCAGATCCACCCTACAATGTTGCATACCAAATATCAAAAGATTCTGCCTGCTGGATCTGGAGAAGAAGATTTTTTAAGAAATTTGCCTGAAATGCACTAAGTTCGAAACCGGGCTCCTATACTGAGCCCAAATATTAACCCAGGGGGCCGATTTGAACAATCTTGAATCAGATCCACCCCACAATGTTGCTTACCAAATATGAAAAGATTCTGCCTGCTGGATCTGGAGAAGAAGATTTTTTAAGAAATTTGCCTGAAATGCACTAAGTTCGAATTCGGGCTTCTATAGTAAGCCCAAATATGTATCCAGGGGGCCGATTTGAACAAACTTGAATCAGATCTACCCCGCAACATTGCATACCAAATATCAAAAGATTCTGCCTGCTGGATCTGGAGAAGAAGATTTTTGAAGAAATTTGCCTGAAATGCACTAAATTCGAATTCGAGCTCCTATAGTGAGCCCAAATATGAATCTAGGGAGCCGATTTGAACAAACTTGAATCAGATCCACCCTACAATGTTGCATACCAAATATCAAAAGATTCTGCCTGCTGGATCTGGAGAAGAAGATTTTTTAAGAAATTTGCCTGAAATGCACTAAGTTCGAAATCGGGCTCCTATACTGAGCCCAAATATGAACCCAGGGGGCCGATTTGAACAAACTTGAATCAGATCCACCCTACAATGTTGCATACCAAATATCAAAAGATTCTGCCTGCTGGATCTGGAGAAGAAGATTTTTTAATGTTTTTCCCATTGCCTACAGTGTTAAAAAGTGCTGACTCAGCACTTTTTCAAAGTCCCGAAACTGTACCCTATGATAAAACCGATGGCAATTTTTTTTTACCAATCCTTTCTGTTGGTCCTAAGGAAGCTGCACACCAAATAAAAATTCTCAGTGCCGTGCAGTTTTGGAGATATGGGCGTTTTAAATTTTTTCTATTTTTAGCTCCTGCGGTTCCCACGGGGCTGCGGGAAAATTTTTTTTGGCATAAATCAAGTACTCATGACCCAATAAGCCCTCACATAAAATTTGGTTCAAATCAGCCTCTCGGTTTGGAAAATAGAAATTTTGGGCGGGGCAAAAAATTTTGCCCCTCTCATAACAACGCCAAGTATAGCCCCACAAACTTCTCTTGAACAAATCTGAGTCTACACCTCAAAAGGAAGCTGCACACCAAATATCAAGTCTCTGCTACTGCTGGTTCATGAGAAGAAGATTTACAAAGATTTTGGTGCCCCTTGGGGGCGTGGCACCACCCAGGAGGAGGGGCAACTTCATTTGAACAAATCTGAATTGGCATTAGGTAATAAACATTTAGCCAACATTTGAATAAAATTGGGCTAGTGGTTTAGGAGGAGAAGTCGATAATGTAAAGTTAACGCCGGACGGACGACGACGGACGACGGACGCCGGACGACGGACGCCGGACAGAAAGTGATTAGTAAAGCTCCCCTTGAGCTTCGCTCAGGTGAGCTAAAAACTATGCCAAAAGCATGGGAGAATAGCAAGGGGGGACTTAAAGGACAGGGAGAGAGGAAAACACTTAAAAAACAGTGTAACTAAATAATCAGAATGACAACAAAATGGCTGCTGCCTCGAAAATAGGTAACTTAACATAATTTCATTAAAAAATTTTAAGTTACAACCCTGATAATATTCTGTCACACATTTTTTCCTCTCCTCCTTCTCTATCCTCCTTAGAATCACCATTTCACTAATATTTATGTGTCTGGCATCATTTAAACTGAGATTTACAAGCACAAAGATCAGTCAGATGTTAACTGATGAAGGGCCAAACTTAGAATAATTAATGGCGTCAATTTCGGAACGTCCTTGACACTGCGCATGCGCAGTAGAGGCGAAGTGTGGAGGGCCTTTCAGGACATGTTTTCTTTGGTTTTAGATGCAAATTTTGGGGATTGGGGGGCAAAATTTGTGTTTGGCCCTATATTTTAAGAGTTAGCACCAGCTATGTCTGGGTCATTGGTACAGTATAAAAATATTAGCATAAATATAAATACAACAAAATAATTTTGAGCTTGAGAAAAGGATACAATCCAAGAATGCACATGTATCAAATAATTGTAGAGAGTTAATCAAGTTGCTCACAAAGAAATGAGATCAGCAGCAGAAGTCACAAAAATTCCGACCATGCAATATGGCAGAAAAAATGGAATTGATGCCACGGTTGTTGTATAATAAATTATGTTGATGTGTTTCCCTATAATTTATTTACTAACATTGAAGGTCTCTTCCAGTATCTATGGCTAAACCATGACCACAACACAAGTATCAAATGAAGTATCACTGGTAGAGTGCTAGAAGCCCATATTTGGGCTTTAATCTGAAGTGCAGGTACCGTAACTTAAAGACTTCATATTCTGTGGATGTGCTTCATATTATCTTTAAAGTGAAATTATTGAGTCTGTATGGATTATCTTTGTTACAATTTATGTCCCAACTTATGGGAGAGTATAGGCACTCTCCCATAAACTATAACATGGCAAAAACAGTTGAACAAATTTTGGTGAAATAATTAAACACTCTAAAAGTTAACCAAATGTTTATACAAAATCTGCCTATTTTAAAGGACTTTCACCCCAAGCATTGGTTACAAGGTACTACTTCACCCATTACCACAGAAAACAAGCACCGCTCAACTTCTGAGACCATAATCATATTATAAATGAAAAACATTTGTTTGTATGCTTGTTCACCTGGTCGTCCTAGATCACTCATCCATTCACTAACAATCTTGGTAAATCAGCTTTAGTTAATCCAGACAGTGTCAATGAGGGGCTGTGGTTTCCATGCAGGAGGGGCAATGGGAGGTATGGGATGAAAAGGGGTCTAAAAATGCATAATTTTTTTCTGAAAATCTATTTCTCCATCATTGGATGGATGAGCAGCTAGTATGTAAGTTTGTTCCAAGTTTGATGCATTTAAAATAAAAATTTCAGTTGTATTTTCAACCTCATCTTTGATCATCTGATGAAATTGACACTGAAAATATGAAGGATGAAAATGACATTCATAAATGATTTCTACAACAGTAGACCTGTAAACAAACATTCTATCTAGACCTGTAAACAAACATTCTATCAAAATTCACACTTTTCAGATGGGGCTTAGATAGAGGTCTACACATTTCATCATGGCTGGGTGGCATTACGATATACCAGCTACCAGGGTTCTTACACTTGCCATGAAAAAAGGTTCCATACGTTTACGAGAGATAGTGGCACATTCAAAGAGATGAAAGAAAATCTGACTATGGGAAAAATTTAACGAAAGTAGTCAGTAACATTAGATAACATTTTTGAGTTATTAAATTAAAAAATTCATAAAGCAACTAGGAATTTAACCAATTCAACCTAGTTTGCCAGAGCTCACTGAGATCAGTTTAACAAGACTGAATTGGTTAAATTCCCAGATGCATTATGGGCAATATTTTCCAGTTGATATTTCTAGATTACACCAGAGAGGGTTACTTATTTATTTATTTATTGGTACTTAATGCCAAATCAGCAACTAAGGCTATATTGTTGCGATAAAAAGACATTGTGCTCTGGAAACAGTTGGTGTTTAATTATATTTAAAATAGTATGGAAAACAATTAAAATTAGAGTTGTTTAATGATGAAAAATAAAGACACAACTTAAATTGGTGATGAAACAAGGATTTTATGGAGAAACAATTTTGGTCCAACTTATTTTCATGACAATAGGAGGTAAATGCGATTTAAAAAAAAGCAAAATTGATTAAACAACTTGATTTCCTTTTAATAGATATGACTAGATTCATTTTTAAACATACGTCTCTAAAGAGACACTACACTGTAATAGTGTTGTCAAACGTCAATAAAATTTGTACAATTTAAAACATTGTGTTCAACTGTCAGAGGACAATGACAGGGATTATGTTCTGGTTGCATGTCTCCTTCCAATGAATAATAATATACAAGTCTTGTGTGATAATATGACATAGTGTCCGAATTACAGGATCTTTTCTACAAAGGTTACTAGACTTGTAACTATCAGTAATATTTGGTTGGCACTTGTTATATGTTGCCCTATCCCACACTGCCTGTGTTGCTGATATGTGGTTTGGAATATACAAAATGATCAGGTTTTACCACGTTCAAAGCATGCATTTACCTTCATGCACATTGCTGGCAGATATCCCAGCTCATGACAGGAAATCTCTTGCAAAAGAAATAAGTAAAATTTGATCACAATTAACCAAATTTTCTCTTGTAAGTTGTATCCAGTTTTTGACCAATGATTTTTTGAGTAAAAGTTTCATGATTTTTTTCATCAAATCTTGACATGGCTGCATCACAGCAGGGATGACTAGATTTGATGAATTTTTAAAAAAAAAATACTCAGGGGGGTAAGAGTTTAATGATCAAAAAAAAAATCTGATCAAATGATTGTTCATGGGGGTTAATGACACTTTCAATAGCTAGAGTCATATGGCATCAAGAGTTTTATAGGTCGACGAAGCAGGAGTACCTGGATAGAACCACCAGGCAGGGTTAAACCCAGAGGTACACTGGCTGAAACATTGCTTGTGCACAGGCATATGTACAGAATTTGACAGCCTTAATATCGTCAATGCACAGAGAGACGTTCTATTTGCAGGCAATTCATGACGAGACTTCTAGTTTCAAATGTACATCATGTGAAAAAACAAATTTTATGAATCAAAACTTACCACTTTAAGCATTTACCACTACTTAAAAGTATTAATACCATGTGCAGGGTTTCTTTTGGGTATCTACAGGGGCCATTTGTGGGACCCCTTTCCCAATGACATTTGGGAATGATTTTTCCAATTCCCAACCCGAAATCTCCCAATCTCAGTTCCCACTCAAACAAATATTTAATGCACAATTGGTGCCCTAAACTGGGTAGTCATAAGGCCTCAGAAAACCATTAGTTTTCTGAGACCTTATGACAATGCAGTTCAGGACACCAATTGAACATTAAATTTAAACTGCTTGCCTAACAACGTCTTTTAATTCAAATGTAAATCGCAATTTCTTCTTCACTTGTATAAGAACAGTTTAATAGAGAATACATGGACTGCATGAACATGATTCCATTTGACTGATTGTTAGTGATGAACTGATTATCAAAACTTGCTATGAACCGATTATCGATTATTTCATTGCCAATTCTGTTGATTCCAATTCCAATGGTTGGAATAGGACACAGAAAAAGATTTGTTATTATACTACTCAATTTAATTGTCAAATCACAAATTACAAATGTTTAATAGCACATTAAGTTCTCAGACTATGCATGTTTAGTGCTAGGCAATTTTAGCCAAAATAATATTCGCATTATTTTGGAAAGATCGTGATTAATGGTATAATCACGATATTGTTCTCTTGTGAAGGTTTTGTTTATTCTGGTAAATAGTGTGAACACAGCTTAGTGTATGAATACAATACACTGAGCTGTATTAACCAGAAATATATTGAGTACATATACTTTGTGTCTCAGTTTAATAATAACTTTGATGTAAAATGTGTGTTGTGAACTTGTGGCCATGCTTGGTCTACAGATAGATAGGAACGGGACGTATCAGAATATAGTGTTCATTTTTCATCTTTTTTCCTCCCTTGATGATATTTACTTTGCAGTCAACATTGCAGAGACACATCCAGGGAGGTAACTGAATTTAATAATGAACTTGACAAACTGAAACCATGGTCATGGCAGCTATGCAATATACATATGGCATAACAATCATCTGAAACTGAAAAACAAATTGTATTTGAGTTTTTTTTCTCCATTTTATTCTCCTATTGTGTTATAATGACTGCATTATGACATACTGCAGACAACCGGCTGAACACATTGTATTTATTCTTTAATGTTATGTACTCAATGTTGCATCATGGTCGAAGATCAGTGACTTCGATCACCTGGGAAGCGCTGCTGACATCATACTGATTGCAGGTGGTAAATCTCGTAATATCTTGGCAGTACAGATTTTTATATTCATCTATGCACTACATATGTTTTTAATGGGCAAACGTCATTGAAATTGCTAGATATCAAAAAGATTTTTGATCGTCAGTGTTAAATATAGAATAATCAAAAGTTGGCGGATGTCCCATAACCGTCTGGTTCTGATTGCCAATTCCGATTATCGGTTCATCACTACTGATTGCTATAAAACTTAATTGTAGTATACATGCAGTTGCTTAGGTATTGGTCTTAATGTTCTTTATTCAATTCAAATGTAAAATGTCTTAGCCTTTGTATGTTATCCCCTCCAAAACAAATTCCCAATTGGAGCCCACATGACGCAAATTTTCCCAAGGGCATGGGACCCTTTCCCAAAGAGGGCAGAAGAATCCCTGATGTGACATCAAATACTGATGTGTCAATTTTCAACCTAGCATGTCTTTTGATGCTGATTACCAGTTAAACATTATCCAGTAGAATTCTGTCAATTAATAGCCACTTTATCCAAGAAAAGTATACAATAAACAGGAGTATTGAATTAACAGGAATTTGTTCATTTTACTATTCTTCAGTGATACACTAAGCACATATTCTAGTATATTCATGTTTGGCAGAGATCATGGAATGTTTCGAACATGATATAAAAGATTAACTGCCTTCCCTGGATGTGATGAGGCTATTACAGTCCTGGTAATTCATCCTTGTTTCCTCAGCAAAAAAATTGCTGTGGAAAACTGGTGCTTCTACGGCAATTGCTGTGAAGCCTGTTCGATTGTGTAAAAATCATTAGGAGGCATGTATATGTAGTATGCGGTAAAGTGAAATCTTTTAAGTAACTTTAACATGTGAAAGTAGTTCGAGATACATGTGTACATAATCACAATCAATGTCTCAATTGCCATGTATATGTAGTATGCAGTGAAGTGAAATCTGTTAAGTAACTTTAACATGTGAAAGTAGTGTAAATGTGAAAATGTGCAGAATCTTTAACTTAATTAGATCATGCCAATATCATGAACCATGTGAATGCTGAGAAAAAATATTGGAAGTAAGCAGGCAACTTACTCAATACGTATGGTATGAGTGAAAATAAGATGCATCATAACCACAAACTAAGTATCTCACTGCTTCAATGTTGATAACACCAGAATCTGACATCAGTTTCTGGAAAGCTCTGTAAGAGCTTTCCAGAAACTGATGTCAGATTCTGGTGTTATCAACATAGAAGAAGCAAAACACATAATTTCTAGTGGTTATGCTGTAACTTGTAAGATTAGCAATACGGCGTAGTGCAACCCACATGGTTTGGATCCTTGTGTATAACCTGGAAATCATGCAATTTCTACCACCACAAGGCTTTCTGAAGAAGCCATCCTCAGCAGTATTTTTGCTGTGGATAGTTTTCCTTTCCTCGGCATTTTCCTCAGCACTGCTGATTGCTGAGGGTAAATTACCAGGGCTGGACCAAGCAGTAAAAAAATCATGAGAATTCAGTGGTTGTCATAGTTCTTTGACTGGTTACAATGTTTATTTTTTTCAGTTAACAGGAATTCACTCCATAACCTACATGCAATTAAAAGCTCAAATATGCACTGAAGATATGGTAAATGGTTTGGTGTTTGAAGGTTATATATCATTAACAGGGTTATTCAAATCAGAAAAATCAGTGGGCGTCACTGTACTGTCAATTTGATTTCATGTACTGGAAGAAACAATTTGCTTAATGCTAATACAAACGATAATATCCACAAGAATGATACTTAACATATCTCACCTGAATACTTATAATGAAGTCCTCTGCGATCAGCAAGCATTGGATTCAATTGTGGCCAATAATAAAAGAGCAGATTAGCTGCTGGAGCTCTGGCTGCGGGAGGTCCATATGCAATTATGCTTAAAATATCCTGAAATAGATTGTAACATCTTCATGTATGATAGGGTTAATCTGAATGCTAAAATGTTATTAACCCTTTGAACCCTAGCGGCCGCTTTTCCGGCCAGGAACAGTACATCATAACATCATTAAATAGGATGGATGTTCAGTAAATGTGTGTGGTAGACCAATCAATATTTGAAAATATTGATTGGTCTACCCCAAATGATGAATATGGACTCTTCTAATTGCTGCCATTCAACTGGCATGGAAGATACCACCAGTGTTCAAAGGGTCAAAAGTTTTTAATCCTAGAGAATGCTATACTCATAAATAAGTTCTCTGCAAAATGATTTTTTTTAAATCTTTTAATTTTTTCTGGCCTAAAATTCTATTCAGTATTGCGAGAATCCAAATGAGAATGCTGCTATACATCAGAATGGGATGTCCAGAAATTTGAAAAAATCTTTACAGGAAAGAGATTCTGGATTCTCACTGGATTTTAACCTTTTACCTAATGAATCGTCTACGTAATTTACAAAAATCAAGCTTGTTCCAATGAGGGTTCACATGATATTGTTTTGTTGACATTTTTAAAAAAAAATTCAGAAAACAATAACTGAAATAATAAATTTTGATATTTTGTGCATTGGGTAAAGGGTTAAGCAGTTTTCTGAACCCTCTACCTAAGATTACTTAACCCTTTCAACAATGGTGGTATCTTCCATGCCAGTTAAATGGCAGAAATTGGAAGAGTCCACATCCATTATTTGGGAGTAGAACAATTAATATTTTCAACGGGCAGCCTTCAGGCAATATTAATTGTTCTACCACACACATTCACTTATAGCCATCCTACATAATGAAATTATGACATATTGGGTTCCTGGAACGGAAAAGCGGCCTCTCGTGTTGAAAGAGTTAAAGATGATGCAATCAATTAATTCAACAAGTATATCTTATATTTTAAATCACTCAAATCTGCATTGCTACTCTGGGAACATAAATTGTAGGTTATTTATTTATTTATTTATTGATGCCATATCAGCCACAAAGGCAAAAAATATGTGTAATAAAATAGTAGTGCTGAAACAGTTAGTCTGTTAACCGGTTTGTAACCGGTAATCAGCATAACCAGTTGGAAAAGCCGTCATCCGGATAACCGCTATATCTATAATTTACGGGATAGGGTCGGAAAAATAAATATTATTTGACTGTAAGATGTTAGAATTCTTTTGCTGGTGCAAGCATGGTTGAAGCTACCAAACATTTGTCGATTTACAATGACATGTACTCAATGTAACATGGAAGGGTTAAGGTGTTGGAATGTTGAATGAACAGTTATTCCAACGCTTGGGCTTTCAAGTCGAGGATAAATGTTTGTAACAAACTGTCAACAGCCTAGTGCACTACAGGTTGTTTTCTGCATGGGCAAAATCCCTCAGTGTGAGTAATAGTGTTTCCTCACTAATTTGACTGTTTGGTACTTCACCAACATGTTTCAGAAAAAACATGTTTTGATTTTACTGAACTATTCAAAAGTATGTCATAAAAAAAAACAATTTAAAATCTTGTATTTTAAAATTTGTTTTTGAATGGCCTATCTCAGACAATAAAGGGCCCTTGGTCAACGGGACATATAATAATTTCTTACCACACCCCTTTCATGACTCGCAACACATTCCTGCCAGAAGTTTCACTGTGAGGAATAAGTAAATGAAAACATGGAACTTTTTGTGACATTTGTCTTAGCAGAGAACAGAAAAAGATACTCAAAAAATTAGGAGTACATAGTGACCCTATGATCACATCAAATTTAAGCCACTCAAGGTAAGCGGCTCATTGCTAATACAGTTAGCTATGCCTAACTACAATTTACAAAGTGGTTGGAAAATTCGTAACTAATATTAATGACAATCGTCCCTCACTTCAAAAGCATGCCTGTGGGAACTAATCACACACATAAACTTGGCTTCAGATTTTCAAATGGCAAGGCCTAGTTTTGTGAATGGGCAATGCCACAGTTACAATGTATCATCACTATTATGTGGAACCATTGAGTCATATAAATTGCTGACGATCGTTTGCACTTCGGCAATTTCCATTGGCACTCGATGGTGTTTGCTTGTTTACTTTTTGTGGAAGTCAGATGGCAGTGTTTTGAATTGTTTTCTCGCCATTCCTGACTGATTTTGCATCATAGACAATGCAATAATACCAGCGGTTGAAATTAATGGATATCCGATTCAAATCCGGTTATGCCTGGTGGTTAGCCGGTTACAAAAATGGACCAACCGTTTTAGCACTATAAAATAGCTCATTATTTTCCATGAAATAATAAAAAAGAGTTGATGAAATATGAAGAATAAAAATAAGGAGTGAACATAATAATGAGAAAATGTTTAAAGAATGCTGTGTAAATCAACCTAACCTGTAAAATAGATATGAAAAGATGGAAATTTAAAAGAATAAAAACAATTTAAAATTTATTAAAAGGGTTGATGTCCTCCAGGAATGACAGAATTTTATGAGAATTTGCATTGTAAAATAGGTCTCGAAGAGACGTAGCATTAAAATACTGCCGTCTGATAAGATTAAAATCTGTACAGTGCAAAAGAATGTGCTCCACTGTCAATGCCTGCTGACAAGGAACACACTCTGGTCGCATATTACCCTCTAACAAAAAGGAATGTGTAAGTCTTGTGTGACCAATATGACATTGTGTCAGAATTACATGATCTTTTCTACAAAGGTTACTATTTATTTATTTATTGGTGTTTTAAGGTCACATATTTCCGCACAATGGCTAACCATGACCGTGACAGTTTTACGGGTGGAGGAAGCTGGAGTACCCAGAGAGAACCACCAAACAATGGCGAGCAACTGTCAGCTCCCCAACATACCAACTCCACACAAGCAGGGCTAGCATTGATTGAAGACAGGTGCACCATCGACGTGCAGTACGCCTTAGTACACTGTGTCACCATGCCCACACGTGGGCAATGGGAGTGAAGTGTCTTGCCCAAGGACACAACGCAGTTTCCGCAGGTGGGATTCAAACCGAGGACCTCTCGGCTTGCAGTCTGCACCTCTATCAACTGAGCCACCGTGCCCCCACAAAGGTTACTAGACGCGTAATGATCAAAACAATCCAAATCAGTTAAAGTGGTTCATAAAGATAACGTTCTAGAAAGTTGGAGAAAAACTTGTCTTACTGATTCAAAACAAACACTTACCTTGATAACATCCTTTTTCATGCTCATAAAACATTCCATTATTTGGGAGTGAAAAGCTGAAAGGTGAGCAAAATTAAAAACGCAAGCATTAAATTAAATTTTATCAAAATTTACATAACTAGTGTTATTGTAAAGAAAAAATAACACATCATTGATGAAAACAAGAGATTGCATCAGAGGTGCTGGCATACTCTCACTGGTGTCAAGTCAAGGGATGGGGCAAGTTCAAGTTACAGCGTTAAAAAAGTCATTATACGACAAATACCAAATTTTCAACACAAGAGGCCCCAAGGGGCCTGAGAGTGCTCACCTGACACTGACAACTATCAATCAAGGGTTCTGATTTGAACAAACTTGCATCTGCACCATTAAGAAAACCATATACCAAATATCAAAACATTCTGACTGGTGGATCTGAAAAAAATTATTTTTAAAAATATTCCTCATATTCAACTAAGTTATAATTCTGGCTCCCATAGGGAGTCCAAATATGAACCCAGGGACTTGGCTTGAACAAACTTGAATCTCACCTCCCTAAGGATGCTGTATTCCAAATATCAAAAGATTCGGACTACTGGATCTGAAGAAAAATATTTCTAAAATAAATTCCTCTTGTTGAACTAAGTTATAATTCAGGCTCCTACAGGGAGACCAAATATGAACCGAGGGACTTGGCTTTAAAAAATTTGAATATCACCTCCCTAACGATACAGTATACCAAATATCAAAAGATTCTTACTGGTGGATGTGAAGAAGAAGATTTTTAAAGAATGTTCCTCATAATGAACTAAGGTACAATTCGGTCTCCCACAGGGAGCCCAAATATGGACTCAGAGACTTGGCTTGAACAAATTTGAATTACACCTCCCCAAGGATGCTGTATACTGAAAATCAAAACATTCCGACTGCTGGATTTGAACAAGAAGATTTTTAAAGAAAATTCCTCATATTGAACTAAGTTATAATTCGGGCTCCCACAGGAGGCCCAAATATGAACCCAGAGACTTGGCTTGAACAAACTTGAATCTCACCCCCCTAAGGATGCTGCATACCAAATATCAAAAGATTCTGATCGGTGGATCTAAAGAAGAAGATTCTTAAAGAATATTCCTCATACTGCACTAATTTAAACATTTGGGCTCCCATAGATAGCCCAAATATGGACCTTGGGATTTGATTTCAACAAATGTGAAACAATCTTTCAACGATGTTATATGTGAAATTTGAAAGCTTCTGGAGCAGTGGTTTGGGAGAAGAAGAGTCTTAAATTTTTTCCCCATTTTTTATTTATTGGTGTTTAAGGTCACATATTTTTGCACAATGGCTAATCATGACCACAACATGAGTATCAACTCAAGACCAGGGGTGAGCATTAATAAGCCATGTTGCCCAATTTAGAGAGGGTTTGCACCTCCCAAGCACTGGTGACTGGGTCCTATTTGACCAGTAAAACAGAGCCTGTTTTTCCTCATTACCCAGTGTTAAAAAATTATAAATTTTAAGTAATTTGTATATTTTTTATACTTACCAATGGCCCAGACTAACTGATGGTAACGCAAAAATTAATCCAGGGCCAAACACAAATTTTGGCCCCCAATCCCCAAAATTTGCATGCAAAACCTAAAAATTGATGTCCTATCTGGTCCTCCATACTTTTTAGATCTGCATATGCACAGTATCCAGGAAGACACCGAAATTGGTGCCAACCATCATTCTTTCTACAGATTGCCTGTTAAATGTTATAAACAGCGGGGAGGTATGAGTGCCCACTCATTGGAGGGCCATACCCGTCTGGGCCATTGGTAAGTATAAAAAATATACAAATTACTTAAAATTTATAATATTTTTATACAACAACCAATGGCCCAGACTAGCTGAATTGTAAAAAGGCTGGAGGGCCTAGGACATAAAGGAAAATCCAATCTCTCAATTACTTCAGTAAAGGATATCTCCTACAGAAGAATAGAAGAAGACAGTAATTATATATGTCTTTCTCCTTTACAAGAAAAGAGAAAGGCATAACACCAACAATGTAATTGAGTATTACATAATATATAATTCTCCATTTAATGCCAGCATAACCCATTATTCTAATTCAGTGAAGGAAAAGATAGTCCAGAGAATGAGACTCTTTATACTCATTTAAAAGTGTCCGAGGATTGTATATTAATGCCCGTTTGACATGCGACATATACAAATGCTTCACAGTGAGCTACACTTTAAAAGCAGTACATAAATGAGACATAGTTATTGCTTCACACCAAGCTACACATTAAAACCATCCCAGCACCGACTCAGGACTACTGAGAGGAGGTCTTCCCTTGCTTTTCACTATAAAGCCAGATGATCATAAGGGAAAAAACCGTCCCCCCCCCCCCTTTCCCCTTGTTCTGAGGTAAATATCCTCAGAACGAAAAGGGCAGCGGAACAGCGTCAATGCTGGAACGGACTGCCTAAATAACTATAGATGTAACCATTAATGGACGACATTCTGAGCAACAGAAAGAGGACCCAAAGATCTAAGGTCAACGGAGATGGACTCTAAATTTCTCAGGTAAAACTTGGTAAATGAAGAGAGCTGTGTCCAGTACGCAGCCTTCTTGAGATCAGTAATGGCTATACTGTTAGAATAAGCCCAAGAAGTGGACAGTGCTCTAACCTCGTGCGCTGATATCTTATTAACCGAACGTAGATCCGAAGATAGATTTTCATAGGCAATTAGTATTGCCAACTGAATCCATCTAGCGACTGAATGAACAGAAATATCCTTTCTGTTAGGAATCAATGAAAGAAAGAAACGATTCCTTTCTTTTCTAATAAAATCTGATCGACGTTTATAAATGCGCATAGCCCTGACTGGACACAGCAAAGGTCTACAGTTATCCGAGGACGGCAGAGCCTTAATGATAATAGGCTCAGTCCGCTTGTCTGGAATCTGATTCTTAGTCAGAAATCCCACTTTCGTAGTAAGGGTAATGGTATTACCCACACTACGGTAGTGAGATTCATAAACAGATAAAGCATGAAGTTCACTGACTCTTCTAGCAGATGCAAAGGCTAAAAGAAATGCCATTTTATAGGTCAAGAAATTGAACTCTACAATGTCCAACGGCTCAAACGGAGCTTCTTTGAGCTTCAATAGAACCCAAGCCAAATTCCACTTAGGAATTAATCTGAGGATTCTAGGTCTATTAATAGAACTTTTCTATTTCTAAAAAATTTCTAACCAGCCTGGACAATGAAGTATTTGATCCAATAGCCAAGTTATCATGATGAGCGTAAGTGTCTGATAACATAGACCTATAGCCCTTAATAGTGATGGGCTGCAGTTTGAGAACATCAAACAAGTAGACCAAGAAATTGGCAATATTTGGTATGGACGGATCATAAACGTCTATCGACTGATCCTGACACCAATTGAAGAAAACCCTCCACTTCGCTGCATAGTTCAACGTAGAGGAGGACCTCCTGCAGTTAGAAATTGCGTTCACTGCACGTCCTGTAAACTGTTTTCCGTGCAAGAAGGACAGCACAACGGAAATATGTGAAGGTTGAGACCTTCCGGGTTGTGATGCAGTGCGCGTGACTTCCCCTGATAAAGAAGGTCCTCTCATGGAGGAAGCTTCCAGGGATTGATCCAAGGTTTCTGTAACGACAGAGGTTCTATTAGCAAAATTTTGCAACAAGACTGTTTGATCTTTAACAGAATCAGCTGAATCAACGGAGTTGGAGGATACGCATATCCTATCATTCCGTCCCATGAGATCGACAGAGCATCTCTGGGCATGGTGACACGAACGTCGGTAACTGATTGTTCAGGTGTGTCGCAAACAGATCTATCATGGGACGATCCCACTGGTAGCAAATCTGCCTGAATATTCGCTTATTGAGAGTCCACTCTGATGGCAAGAGGTGACCTTTCCGAGAGAGCGAGTCTGCTAGTACATTCAGACAACCCGGTATATGACGGACAGAAAGATGAACATGATGATTCATGATGTATAGGAGAATCCTCTCCGTTAATTTGCATAATGGAATGGAATGAGTGCCGCTTTGGTTCCTGATGTAAGCTACTACTGTTAAATTGTCTGACAAAATTTGAACATGGATGTTCGCAATTATGTGAATCCAATGTTGAAGAGCTAGCCATATTGATATCATCTCTTTGATGTTTATGTGTTTCTCTTGGAACTGAGAGTCCCAAAGACCCTGACACTTCAAGTCTGTGGGACTAAGGGTCGTGCCCCTACCCGTCTGACTCGCATCCGTCATAATTGTGAAAGCCGGAGCTGGCAGTTGCAGCAGAACTCCCCAAGTTAATCACTGAATATCTGCCCAAATCTGAACCTTTTGTTTTACTAGGTCCGTTAAAACAATACTGGTTTAGAGAAACTGCATCTTCACACTCCAGTTCTGAGTAAAGAATATCTGGAGGGGACGCGTGAGCAAGCAGCCCATTGGAATAAGATCTGCAGCTGCTCCGCACAGCCCCATCAGTCACATGAATTTCCTCGATGTTAATGCGTCTGAGTGTAGACAAAAGCGAGCATAACAACTGACTAATTTCGCTCTGGGTAACAGCAGACAAACCAGACTGTTGTGAGTCTCGAAGCTCATCCCCAAGTGAGAAAAACGACTTGGACAGAGCTAGATCCGACTTTTTCTCGTTTACGATGAAACCGAGAAGTTGGAGTAATAGAAGCAGACTCTGAACATTGTTCTGGAGAATAATTCTGTTGCCGTATCTCTGCAGAATGTCGTCCAAGTAAGCCGACGTTACCACAGATGAATGAGCTCGGAAGTATGACATTACCGTGTTCACTATTCGAGTGATTGCCCAGGGAGCCAGGTTCAGACCAAAGCACATTGCTCTGAACTGATAAACCTTCCCTTGTACAGTTAATCGCAGGTACTTTCTGAATGTCCTTCAGATCTATGCTTGCTGTATCGTCGTTCACTCGAATGCTCGCTCTTACTGACCGAATGGTCTCCATATAGAACTTTGGAGCCACAATAAGCTTGTTTATCCAGCTCAAGTCTATTACCGGTTGGAACGAGCCATCTGGCTTTGGTACGAGGAACAGGTGACTGTAAAAACTCTGAGAATCTTGATTCTCGGCAACCTCTATTGCTTCCTTTAATAAGAGAGCCTGTACCTCCGCTAGGAGAGACTCTCTTTTGAAAGGATCCGACGTAAGATTTGTCCAACGCAGACATCTTTTTAGTGGGGGTTTCGCTTGGAATGATAGCCGTAGGCCGTCCGAGACTACACTTCTCACCCACTGATCTTGCATGACTGCTATCCAGTTTCTCGCAAAGTTTGATAACCTTTCGCCAACTGGCCAGCAATAGAGGTCTTGCACATCACCTGTATGACCTGCGAGGCTTACGGGAGGAGAAACTACATCCTCCCCGCAAAGAACCTCGTCCCATCGGCCTAGGGGCGTCTGACCGATAGCCCCGATCAGACCTATGCCCCTTTCCCCGAGTCGCTATATTGACAACCTCCAGAGTAATTGTAAGAGGGCTTCTTGTACCCTCGTGAGGTGTTCCCTTTTGACGATTTAGATTTGGAACGTCCTCCTTTACTCTTGTCTGCTGAAGCAGGTCGTTGATACGCCGACTTCAAAAGCAGAGCACTAGACACTTTCTTAGTAACCTGTTCATAGACTAACGAAAGCTTATCAGAAAAAATAGTATGTCCTGAGACCGGAGCAACCCAGAGAGAGCTTCTCACCTTGTCATCTATAAGTGATGACGACGCAAGGGCAGCATCATGTCTGATTAACTCCCGATTGCCACTGTTAGGGCAGAGTTATATGTGGTATACATAACTGCCCTGCAAAGAACTCACTAAGAGAGGTACAAACGTCTTCAAATTCCTTCCCGTTGAGATGTTGTGCCATAGCTCTGGTAAGGTGATCTGCGTGGGACATTGCATCCAAATTCGCTTTATTTGATGAAATTGCCATTTCTATTAAGTCTGTGCGAATAGTGAATGATGCAGGTAAGGATACATCTAGATCCCCGGCCTGCTCATCTAAACGCATAGGTGCTCTCTGAACATCTTCTCCAACCATTTTAAATGAACGTGGTCCAAGAAATAATATATTTATGGAAGATGTAGATAAGAAACCGCCCTTTTTCCTCGCACTCGAGAGGTTGAATACGGCGTCGTCTACATGGCCGAAGATCGACACCTGCCTAGACTGAACTGGAAAAGAACTTCTTCCTTTCAAGATATAAAGTCTGCAGTCAGCGATGCCAACGGTTTCTCTCTTGTTGTCGCAGCATTCTGATTCGGCTGAACAAATTCAGGGTAGTAATGATGGATGAAATACATCGCAACCATGTGCTGTTCCGAAATGGAAGGGTAATCCTCTTCCTCATCCTTTTCACCATCCGAGAGAATCAGTTGCGAATCTCAGTCCATTGCATCTGCATGAACAGACGACTGGACCGACCCAGCACCGCTCAGGTTCTGAGTCTGAGGAAGGCTGCTCCTGCACTTGCTGGGATGCTGCGATCAGCTGCACAATCTGCGACAACAAGTCCGTCATCGAGGCCTGAGGAGCAGCGGTCTTCTGTTTCTTACCCGTTTGCTGCTCCTGGGATGGCGTGTTGGAGATGGATCTCTTCTCCAAACGTCCCGATGATCGAGGCCCCATCTTCTTAGCTACCGGATGGTCCGACTTCACGAGAGAAGAGTGGTCCCTTCTTTGCGCAGCAAGCTGGATATCCGATGTCGGGTAGCTAAGATGCTGTCGCGTGTGCTTTATATTCGAGGCGGAAGTCGTGACTGTAGTTGAGGCCGGCTGCAATCTAGATGGAACATGTCTGCAGGTGTGGACATATGCTCCGGCTCACGCAAGTTCTCAATAACAACATCTGGCCCTAGATGTTGTTGGGATAGAGAGGGACCTCTCCTGCTCACGACCCTTTCACACCTCGCCGAGCTTCCCAAAACACTTGCTGGCTTTTTCCCTAGTTACGTCATCGCTAGGTGAGCATATTTAGATTTTAAGGTGCTCTCTCTACCCACTACACTTCCTTCGACCGCAATGGACATACCTGGCATCACAGTTCCCACGAACAGAGTAACCGCTTCACCGGTCGAGCTAGCTGCTGGCAAAGGATTAAAACCAACGGCCAGTGGCTTTATTCCTTGCCTAATATTCAGGAGCACCTTAGCAGCTAGCTCTGTTTGCTCATCAGAGTGCGACAATGGTAGCACACTTTTGGTAGGTGTCACATAACCATCACCATGTTCTTGTTCCTCTGAAAAAGAAACTGAGAAACTTGAATGACTCTGCGGCGAGAGAACCGGCATTGGCCTCTCACCGCTAACAACATATTGTGACACCTGCGTACAACGTTTGTCATCCCAATCAACACATGTAGGTCATGAATTTGTGGGAGTACATCGACTACAAGCAAGGCAACAAGCATGTAAATCTGAGGAAGACTTCCTCGCCTTGCATTTTGAGCAATAAGCTTTCATAATTAATCAAAGAAAGTCGATCAAACTCCCACCAACTCCACAATAAATATATGATAAAGATACATAATAATCAAGAATCAAAATACAAATCGAAAAATTAATTTCAAAAAATTGTTTGAAAAAATTTTGACAACAGCCCAAGTTCTCAAAGGGAACATGAAGAGCCCAAGGGTATCCCGATAGAGTCTAAGTGTGGACAAAAATCAAAAAATTATTGCTACACTACCGGAATATTAAAACATGTACCTTACAACAATCCTACAGTAATAATAAGTACATACGTAACCATGGGGATAAACAGAATAAACATTCTGTTAAACACGTTAAACTCCCAAGAAGTTTAATAAAAAATTTCAATAAAAATAAGCCAAAAAGTTTGGGAGCTTAACAGGATAGGGAAGGAACACTAAACAAACAGTGGATAAATCATTAGCAAGATTGATGTCATCAGGCACATGTCCCGAAATTGGGAAACAGGAAATAATTTTAATAAAAATTATAAAGTTACAGCCCTGTACAATTATGTCCTTGGATCCACCAATTTTACCATTGATTTGTGTCTGGCATCCTCAAAAATGAGATTTAAAAGCACAGATGTCAGTTCGTTGTTGCTGACTTTAGGGCCAAACAAAGAATGATGGTTGGCGCCAATTTCGGTGTCTTCCTAGATACTGTGCATGCGCAGAATTAAAAAGTATGGAGGACCAGATAGGACATCAATTTTTCGGTTTTGCATGCAAATTTTGGGGACTGGGGGGGCAAAATGTGTTTGGCCGTGGATTAATTTTTGAGTTAGCACCAGCTAGTCTGGGCCATTGGTTGTTGTATAAAAATATGCTGACTCAGCATTTTTGCAAAGTCCCGAAAAAGTACCCTATGACAAAACCCGATAGCAATTGTTTTGGACCACATTCCATTCTGTTGGTCCTAAGGAAGCTTCACACCACAAAAGAATTCTCAGTGCCTTGGAGATGTGGGCGTTTAAAATGTTTTCTATTTTTAGCTCCTGTGGTTCGCTCAGGGCATTTTGAATTTTTTTTTTTTTGCATAAATCAAGTACTAATGACTCATTACTACTTCATATCAAATTTGGTTCAAATTGGCCTCTCGGTTTGGAAAATAGAAATTTTGGGTGGAGCAAAAATTCTTGCCCCTCGCATAATGACAAACAAATATTGCCCCTCGAACTTCTCCTGAACAAACTTGAGTCTACACCTCAAAAGGAAGCTGTATACCATATATCAAGTCTCTGCTACAGCTTGTTCATAAGATTTTTAAAAAAAATTGGGGCATTTTGGCCCCCACCCCCTCCTCAATATGAGCAGAAACCCAATTTGAAGAAAAACCCAAATGCCCCTATATAACTACTACTCATCTGAAATTTCATTAAAATGTGGCCAGTGGTTTGGGAGAAAAAGACTCAAACACCACCTTCACAATGGACGACAGACGAAAAGTGATCAGAATAGCTCACCCTGACTTTCAGGGTACGTTTCCGTGGGCCATTTGAGAATACTAGTGTTATTCTGGACATGTGCAGATAAGGCAGAATGTGATTCGTGTTGTTTTGTTCACGAGGACGTATTCTGGAATTCTATTCGGAATGCATTCTGTTAATCCGCCTCATGAGGAGGAATAAACATTATTCTAGACATGCCCATTGCCTTATAAAGTTTTGCACATTGCAAATTGCAAATCTTAAGGCCAAAATTTGTTTTCAACGGTGGCACATTAGTGCCAACCCATCTCCAGTTATTTATCTATTACAACAGATTAATAAACTTATATAACAGATTCATAATTTGCTTTAACAGATTAGTAATGTGTTATAACCAACTAATAACCTGTTTTAACAGTTTTTATTCAGTTATACAGTAACAGATTAAGTATGCCTTATCTTTTTCTACCAATTAATGATCTGTTATAGTAATCTTTTAAAACCAACTAATGTGGAGTGCGGTGGCTCATTGACTGGCACGTTGGACTTATGACCAAGAGGTCATCAATTTGAAAGTGGTCCATGCCACTTGTGTTGTGACCTCGAGCAAGTCACAATAGCTGGAACATTTTCAGTGAACAGCCGTCCTCTCGTCCTGACGACGCTCATGCACATGGCACTTTTGCAACGTCACTCTAGTATAATGCCTCTTTGACTCAACCGTGACTATAGAATTGCGCACCAACCAAATGGGCCTTATCATGCTTTACCCCATGTGACACTGTACTGCTACTGTCCATTCGTTTTAATACACAAGGACTTTATACACCGGGCCCAAACATCTGACAGCCACCTGGTCTTCCGGTCGACTTTTTGAGACTGGCATACAAACACGCGCCCCTTACCTTTGTTTCTTCTTGCGACTTTTATCATACAGCAAATCTTTTGGACTCTTAAATTTCCTCTGTTCTACAGCACAACCCAGTCACCTGCATAAAATTTTCATCCAGTAGGTGATTAAATTATGCAACTTGCCATTTTTGACCGGAACTCCTCCGCCACCTCATGCCCCCGATTGCACACCATTGACCTTTTTAGAAGTAAGCCGTAACCCGAGTCTCCTGTTGACCCCACATATATTATATATACGCGGCAGAAGGCTTTGAACCCTGGTACCTAGGCCTAGGCCTATACTTTGGTTATCTATTTTCACTGAAAAATAAATTGAGACTATCTTTATAATTCCATGTCGGTGTTGAGACCAATCTGTAACAGCCACGTCTCTCTCTACCATAAAATAAAACATTTTTGAAGGTTATTGCAAGGTTCAAAGCTTCCAAAAGTTTTGCACATTGCAGTAACATAAAGTGTCGAATCTACTTTCATTCACAGGCACTCAACGTATTATCAGATGTTACCAATTTTAATAAAATGTATATTACATTATCAATACTCAGTTTGTTTAGTACTGATAATGTAATACATATTTTATTAAAAATGGTAAAATTTGATAATTTGTCGAGAACCTGTGCACAGAATAATTCATGTTAGCTGCCGATAATGCAACAAAATTTTTCTGTGTTGTCATTTAATTCTTCGACAAGAAGCGCAATCTTGAACAACATTGCTTATTCTGAATAACCTATAATGTCAAATGAACATTTCTTTGAGAATAACATTCTGTAATTAAACTGCACATGACACACTAGTCTGATGAATTCTGAATATATTCGGAATGGCCCACGGAAACGTACCCTACATCAGGTGAACTAAAAAAGGGGCACAACTCCTACATATTATTAATTTATTTATTGGCATTTAAGGTCACATATTTATGCACAATGGCTAAAAAACAAAACTTGGAGATAAGTTTAGTCAATCGTTTATACCCAGGTTACCCATTTTAGGGGACTTCCAACCAAAACATAGGTGAATTTGTGACTGGGTGCTATTTTATCAGTAAAACAGAGCTTGTTTACTACAGAAAACAAATATTGCTTCACTTCCCAAGGTTCCCACAGGGGAACACCTAGAGATGTTGACGAAAGTGGCTGAATATCCAACCGGAGCAAGATCATCCCATATTTTATGCCTCTACTAATGTTTATTCAAATCTGATTCACAAAGTCATTATTAGACAAACATCGAATTTTCCACAGAAAGGGGCATAACTGCTACACAAACTGACAAAATTTGGGTGAATATTCAATCAGATAGGGCCTCACAGCATTTAGATTTCATTTCAATATTGCTGACGATATTCAAAACAATATCACAATACACCAGTATATCAGCAAACATTTCAGTTTTAAAGCAGGTGATTCTACATTCCATTTTGCAATTTACTCCTTTCAAGTCTAAAAACTAACTCCCAGAATTTGTTACAAACTGTGATTGATGTGTACTTTGAATGCTGGAAACTCTGAGGGTAATTTGTAGATTGGAACTTTGGATAAATGAAAAAGAAAGTCAAATTAATGGTGGATATTAAAATCTGGTTATACTTATGACCTAAATAAGTTCTGAATTCAATGTCAAGCATGCCAAATTTCATCAACTCTTTGCTGGGGCCATCGGTGGATATACATGGTGTTAACATTCGATAAACAGCAGACAAATAACTACATGTAAGAATGGTGTTCTCTTTTTAAAGGTTGGGTTAAAATGGAAATAAATGGATTTGTGACAGCTGACATTTTTCAGTAAAACTCAAATATAACTGGTGTATTCTGCAAAAGATTGTGAGCACTGAAAGGGAGGAGCTTGTGAATGAGACTTATTTGCTTGTATAACTGGACATGAACAAATATTTTGACAAGAGAGTAATTGACAACACATTATAGTCTTTCATACAACTTTTTCTCAAACCCACTTACAAGCAACTAACAAAGAATTACTAACAATAACAAATCCAAATCTAAATGGTTTCACATGTCGAAGGCACGCAGGGACTCTATGGCACAAGCCCCTTTCAACCCTCTACTACAGTATAATTTTTTGTCATGTCTGGGCATGGCAAATAAGGGATGTGCCTGGGGTCTCGTTAGCGACACTGCTGTTTCTTTTTTTGATGGTATTTTTCAATTTCATGTATTGATAGAAAGCTTGGTCATATATTCTTTGTGCCTCTACTTCTTTGTTGGTGTAAAGTTGTAGAATTTCTTGGTTCTTTTTGCAGATGTTGTTAACGTATGTGATGTAGTCATTGTTGGTGCCAGTGAAGTCCAGTTTGAGGGTCCTGAATTGTCGGATAGTTTTCTCATCTATTCATTCTATGAAGTCTCCCCATGCGTTGTATTCTGCCTGCTCATCCTTGGATTGGTGACTAGAATGGTTAGAACTGATGGGAGATCCTGTGTCAAACTGGTTAACTTCCATCATACCCTCCTCTTTCTCCAGCTCCTCTACGACTTCTGGCCTCCTTGGTGAGGAGGTTCGGGTTGGCATGGGTGGAGTAGATGGTGGAGATGGATTAATGGGTGTTTCCCTCACTTTCTCCAGGTCCTCTTTCTCAGTTCGTCTCCTCTCTAGCCAAGCCTCCTGGCACTGGGCATCCCTATGCCTGGTGAATGGACTCTTCTTCTTTTTCCTCTCTTCAGGTCCAGACTCCTTTGGGTGAGGACCATGTGAGAGAGGTTCCTTTCACTAAAGGTGCTATCTCTCCTCCAAAGGAGGTTCGTTGGTGTCCTCAGCTTCATAGGCCAGTGTCAGGTGAACGCTCTTCCCTTTCACCTGTAGAGTCCAGTTGAGAGGGCAAGAGACGCCCAGAGCTGACAAGGCATTTATCAGTTGAACTGGTATATCCAATTTGGCCATGGTGAGTGAGAAATTAATCTGTCCTCACACTTTGAAACTGAAGGTGTGAATGAACTAGGAACAACGATGAACCAACATGGTTCACCAATTGAATTTATCCTCACTGAATGCCCAACAGTGTTTTTACAAGAGTTTAAATAACAATTGGGAATTGTCTTGAATTATGTTTCTGGACCAATATTATATTTATGGCTCACCGTTTGTATTAACTCTCTGTTCAGACAGGGACAAAAGCAGTAAGTTTTAGGTAATATTCATATAGTTTTGAAAACATATTCAGTTTATAACTGAAGATGTAAGAAGTGTGTCTTCCTTATTGTCACACATTATAATATATATATTTTTTTAGTTTTCAATGAATCGTGAACTATAAATCCTGGATTAATGCAATCAAATTAAATATTGTTTCTGATGATACACCAGTATTCATTTTGCATGGACAATATTCAACCAGTGAAGATTTTAATACTGGTATTAATAGTATATCAATATACAGTGCAGTCCTACAAGCAGATCAAGATGTTTTCACAATGTATGCATGCACCAAGTTTTATCAAAATCTGATTATATTTCTTCATGTTGTCAAATTCACAAAGTTATTATCGGACAAACACTGAATTGGCAACAAACAAGGAGTATAACTCTTACAGAAATTGACAAAATTGGTTGAATACCCAATCAGATTGAGGTCTTCCACAAAGTATGCATGCACCAAGATCTATCAAAATTTGATGATATTTGTTCACATTATCGCATTTATTTATTGGTGTTCAAGGTCATTTTCAGCATCTTTGGCTATATCATGATCACAACATAGGTATGAAGTCCAAGTTTAGCGAATCGTTTATACCTATGCTGTCTATTTTAGGGGACTTCCACTCCATATATTGGTTATCAGGTTCTATTTTACCAGACACTCAGAACTTGTTTACCACAGTAAAAAAAAGCATTGCTTCACTTCCTGGGGGTGACATGGGGGGGGGGGGGGGGGGGGGGAGCCCTATCAAATAACTACTCTTTATATGTTCTGGAAGAAATACCTTTACTTAGTCTTGACCCAGTAAAATCCCATCATTGGAGCCTGTCCAGTATTCAGTAACTCCAGGTGGCAATCTTAGGCAAATGGGCAAACTGTTCTTGCATTGTAGAGTACTACTTTAATTTCCATAAACAGGATTTGTTCATCAGTGATAATTCTGCTTCAATTTATTGAAGAGAACGTGTAGTAACTTTGTAATAACTTATAACAAAATATATCCATGACTTCTAATTGAATGTGAAGCACATCTAACAATTATTTTAACCCTTTACCTAACATGAAAAGCAGACGACACTTGCAAAAAAAATTCTTGAATAACTAAATTTTTTCATTTTTTGTCTCAAAAACATAGGTTATGACCCCTCGTTGGAACGAGCTCGAAAAAAATTCTTGAATAACTAAATTTTTTCATTTTTTGTCTCAAAAACATAGGTTATGACCCCTCGTTGGAACGAGCTCAACGAGCTCGTTCCAACAAGGGGTCATAACCTATGTTTTTGAGACAAAAAATGAAAATATTTTGAAAATTAATTGGTGATTTTTGAGAATAGCACTGGCCGGTTTTGGCCGTTACATTGGGTAAAGGGTTATGGAGCTTTACTGAGGTACAGAAACTTTTCCAAAGAGCCCTGAAGTGATATCATTTTCACACCTACCTCCATTGTCTGTGTGCTGGAAAACCATAGTAATAATTGCAGCAGCAGATTCACTTGCATATGTTGCTTCAGGTAATCCCTCAAACCCTGAAAATATATTTTTCCCAAAATCAATTCTTTGATGATAGTGATGAATCAAACCATTCCAGATACGGTAGATTTACACAGTAAACAGCAAAATTAAAACTTTAACATACTTTTCAGAGATGTTGCACTTAGTTATTGGGCTGACATCACTGATTATCAGCCATATAGTCATTAGCAGTCTGAAACTTTTCCAAGGGATGCTAATTAACTGGGTGGGCTGCTAATAACTGTTCGAGGTCAATAATGGAGTGTGTTAATTAAGAAAACCATGCTTTTACTATTATTATTGAAGCCCGAGTACAGTAGCTAGTCTATAGGACTAAATGACATTTTTATAGGCCCTGCTCTCTTCATCTTGTTACTGGCTGGTATTGCATCAGATTTCTGTTTCTTTAGAGTTCACTAGCATTGCTATTTGAGGAAGGCGACAGCTTGCAGTTTTTTTCATTTAAGTCAGCAGAGATGTGTAATGGGTCGATATTTATTCTGGTTAAAATACACATAAAATTTGTTTAGTAGTCGCCTTAAATTATTGCATCGATGTTTCTCACTGGAAACACGTGATACCGTACCGAAATATTTCATGCATTACAAGTGTTACTGCGTGTCAAACAATAAAGCTTTTTCACTGCTTTGGTAACTCAGGCAGTCCATGTTACTTCACACAGACTGTTCATGTCGAACAGGGTATATGGGAGGTAGTTTCTTCGTCTTCAGTGGAGATATAGGGAATACAAGTTGGTAAGCTGACTTGAATAGACCGGCAGGTCTGACCTCCCATTCTCACTCTTTCGATGTTTGTGTATAAAATAAACCCTACAAGTTGATATGGCACAATATTATTACAGCATGTTTTAGTACTGAGAGAGCCGTGAAGTGAACCAAAGCTGATTTTTCCATCCGTTTGTATTTTCTTAAATAAATATAAATACTGGGTTAAACTGGTGTTTTTGTGTTTGGAGCCTAGCAGATCGTGAACCTGGAAAGCAACTGTCTGAGGAAACGCCCCCCTCGACGGTTACATTTTGGTGCCGTGACCACCGATCTGTAATTACCCTAAGGGGATGACTCTTTCCGACCGAACACACCAATTTTTGTCGATTCTGGAACGTACGATTGCCGAAAATGAACGTGAAATTAAGCGTTTACTGGAATTGACAAAAAGTACAATTGAAATTTTATCTGATCATAGTGTTTATCCACCGAAACGTCCTGTTGAGGCGTCAACCACTCGCTTACCACAAGTAGTTAAAGTATCTCAAGCACAACACTTTGGTGGAGAACGTCCAAAGATTTTTAAAAATGAGCATCATCAAACTAAACATGTGTCATTCGCTGATGACAATTCACAGAATCAAACTGTTAGAGATTCACAGTTTTCTCAGCATGAAAATGGTTGTGATCATTCAACCCCTAAAATACGGAACGCGCCTGAGGGAGAGTATAGGAGTGTGGACAGTGGCGGTCGAAACCTTTTCCCGAATGCCCAGCCTGTGGGTAGAACTGTTACGATAATACCGGAAACTCCAGCTAGTGATGGTACAGGCGATTATACTAATTTTAACCCAGTTATTGGTAACAGTTTCGATGACATCCGGTATCAAAAAGTTCCCGGTGGGACTCAGATAAATCGGGGCTATATGACGAACCACCCGGGGTTAAAGGATAATCTGTTGAATATAAGTGAGGTAAATAGTTATGACAACCACTTAGAGAGTGAACCAATGACAATGGCTTTGGGTTGTTGGGAGGCTAGTGCAGTTTCGAAATATCCTCTCGGGAGAGCACAACCAGGTAATGGCAGTAACTATCTTGATACTCAGCCTTATGACAAAATTAAAAATGGCAGTCCATCTAATTTATCTGCTAAACCAGATGGTAATAACAATGACCCACGTCAATGGAGGTTTGGTCAGGGAACGAGAATTGATAAAAGGCAGTTTGGGGAATTTAGTAACGAGAGTCCACCTGTTTACTCGGTAAATTCGGGATTAGAAAATTTCTCGAAACCTGAAATGAAGGAATGTCACAAGAGCATGTTTATGTTCGTTGATCCATCCATTGGCGAAGAAACCCCTCAATACTGTAGTTTAGAAGGAAATGTAAAACGAAACGTTTGGTTGAGTCAGGGTGATCAAAATTACAGACCCGAAACAGAGAAAATAGGCGTACATAACCACCCTACAGGTGATGAACAGCTGGAAATAATGGCTGGAAATGTAAGCATGATAAATGGTTCGTCTTTAGCAGGGTTAAGCGATACACATACGCCCCTCATTTCAACGAGTTATAAAACACACCGGAATAAAAATCCAACTGTAAGGTTGAGTCCAGTTAATGTTTCAACTCGCGGATCAGTTAGACTAGGAGATGTTCATAAGAACCCTCCTGAATATCAGATCAGAAATCCTCCTTCGACCACAGTCTGTTAACCGGATGTGAATGGGAGTGGACGATTGTCTAGTCTTCAGACAACCTGTGCACCCCCAGTAGGTCCACCAGGACCTTGGGCAGAAAATTTTCGAAGAGTTCGAGTAAATGATTTTAATCAGGAACTCTTCCCACCATTAGACCACAAAGCTGAGATTTTTGGCTTACAGCAAAACCAACCGCCGGTAACAAGTGGTGACAGAAATATTCAATGTTTCAACCATAACCCCTTTCCAAATCAGGCGCGTGAAAGGAATGAACATTTCAAAGAACCAGATTATTATGATGGGTGTGAGGCTGATATTCATGAATATCTGGTCCATTCTGAGCAAGTTGCCCAGTGGAATGGGTGGTCGGAATCTCAAATGGCGAAACAGTTAGCGATGTCATTAAGGGGACCTGCACAAACAATACTTAGTGATTTAACTACAGGTCAGTTAAACAGCTATACGGAACTATGTAGCGCCTTAAAACAGCGATTTAATCCACCCAGAAGAGAAGTTGCTCACAGATGTGCATTCAGAAATAGGCGGCTTAAGAAGGAAGAATCAATAGTAAATTATGGGTATGATTTAAGGAAAATCTGTTGTTTGGCTTATCCAGAAATACCACACATGGCGAGGGAGGTGTACCTTATTGATCAATTCATGCAAGGTTTAAGGTCATTTGAGATGAAAAGACATATACAATTCAAACACCCTGTGACTTTGGAGGAGGCAATTTCTTTTGGTGTAGAATATGAAGCATTTGAGGGCCTTTCGCATGAACTCAGGAAACCTGTAGATGAACACGTTTATCACGTGTCGACAGCGACAGATGGTGATGTCGGTGATGAAACGGGTTCATTGAATAAAAATATACAGGACAACGCTTTATCTAATGTTATCAAAAACAGCTTGGATAAAATGGTTGAAATTTTGCGTCAGGAGTTACGACTGTTGTTACAATCTTCCCCCAAAAAGAAATTTATGAAGGGGTTCCCAATTAAATGTTTTCTTTGTAAAAAAATGGGTCATAAAAAGTCAGAATGTCCCAATCGTAGGGATTTCAAAGAAATGGAAGTTGATAAACAGGAAAACTAGTGGAGGCTGTGTTGGAGGCCAAAAACACAGCCTTGTCTGATGAATCTGTTCAACGTAACGAGTGGCCAATTTTTCATTTAAACGCGATCAATAAAGGTTGTTTATATGTGGAGGCTTCCATTGGGGATCATGCCACTGAATTGTTAGTAGATACGGGATCAGTTCTGAGTATAGTGTCTCGGAAATTGTATGACGAGATGGGTTGTGAGAAACCAAAGGTTCAACAGGTCACGAAACGGCTAATATCAGCCGTGGGGAGTGATTTAGATATTTTGGGTCAGGCCGATTTTATTATTACAATCAATGGGCACCAATACCGTCACACAGCCATTGTGGCTGAACTGGATGGACTTATGGGAATTCTTGGGATGGACTTCTTAGAAAAGTATAATGGAATTTTGTATGCTAGATCTAGAGTCCTGCAACTGGGTAGACATAAGGTCCAGGCGAGTAACGTAAGTGGTGGTATCGACTGCGCCAGGGTTCGTGTGAGTGAAGATGTCCTAATACCCCCAGAGAGTGAGATGTTGATACAAGGTTGTGTCGAAAATCAATACACTAGAGTCGAGGGTTTGGTGGAGCCTCTCGACAAGAACAAATGTAATTTTCTTGTTCCAACTTGTCTAGTGCATGTTTCCGGAAACGTGGCGAAGTTCTCAGTAATGAATACAAAGAAAAGTCCTGTTAAACTTCATAAGGGTACATTTGTTGGTAGTATTCAGTCAATTGAAAATGTTGAAGCCGGGTGTGACGAATCTGGCACTGGATCAACAAATTTTCCAGAACATATGAAGTCTTTGGTGAATAATCTTTCAGAAAATTTGAGCGGAGATGAAAAACAAAAGATAAACGACTTATTGGTGGAATACCAAGATGTGTTCGCCAGGCCAGATGGCTGTCTGAGCCGAACGAAAATTATAACACATAAAATTGAAACAGGAAATGCTAGACCAATTAAACTGCCACCACGAAGGTTGTCTTTGGCTCGAAAAGAACTGGTAGGAAGAGAGTTAGATAAAATGTTAAAGGAAGGGATTATAGAACCTAGTAATAGTCCTTGGGCTGCCCCTATCTGCTTGGTATCCAAAAGGGATGGATCTGTTCGATTTTGTATAGATTACAGACGTTTGAATGACGTGACCGTCAAAGACGCATATCCTCTTCCGAGGATAGACGAGTCAATCGAGGCACTGAGTGGAGCGAAGTATTTTTCGACTTTGGATTTGATTAGTGGCTATTGGCAGGTCGTAATGAATGAAAAGGATAAGCATAAAACCGCGTTTGTGATGCATAGAGGTTTCTATCAGTTTAACGTGATGGCGTTCGGTTTGACGAACGCTGGAGCAACGTTTGAACGTTTGATTGAGTCCGTATTAGGCGGGCTACAGTGGTCAAGGTGCTTGTGTTACCTTGATGATATTACTGTGTTCGGGAAAACGGTTCAGGAATCATTTGAAAATCTAAAAACAATTTTTAGTTGTTTTCATCAGGCGAATCTTAAACTCAAGCCCTCGAAATGTTCGCTTTTTCAAACAAGTGTAGTTTATCTTGGTCACGTGGTTTCCGACAAAGGAGTACAGTGTGATCCAGACAAAATTAAATCTGTCAAATGTTGGCCACGCCCTTCTTCTAAGACAGAAGTTCGAACTTTCTTGGGTTTCGCTGGATATTATAGAAAATTTATCAATAATTTCTCATCAATCACCTCTCCTTTAACTGCTTTGACTCAAAAGAGTTCTAAATTTGTGTGGTCAAACATGTGTGAGGAAGCCTTCCTCCAGTTGAGATATTTACTTATAACTGCCCCAGTTTTGGCATACCCCACAGAAAATGACGCGTTTGTATTGGATACGGATGCGAGTATAACAGGTATTGGGGCTATATTGTCTCAAATTCAAGATGGAGAGGAAAAAGTTATTAGTTACGCCAGCAGAACACTCAATAGGGCTCAACGCAATTATTGTACAACAAAGTTAGAATTGTTAGCAGTAGTAATGTTTTTGAGACACTTTCGACCATATTTGTGGGGAAGAGAAGTCTTGGTACGCACTGACCATGCTTCCCTAATTTGGCTGAAAAATTTTAAACAGCCTGAAGGAATACTGGCAAGATGGCTGAGCATAGTTGACACGTACCAACTGAAAATTCAACACCGAAAGGGTCGAGCACATAAAAATGCGAATGGCCTGTCCAGAAAACCAGCGCGACCGTGTTCGCGAGAAGACTGTCCAGATTGCGCGTACGAATTCGGCGAGAATGACGCGAAACGCGAAAATATGGTTCAAGAAGGAAATGAGTACTCGGTTTTTCCACTTTTGGACCGTAGGGAGTTGGAAAATGATAGCAGAAACGACGACATTACCAATTGGGCAAAATCATTTAGCACAAAGCAGCTTTGTGATTGGCAGGAAAATGACCCTTCTGTCAAAGCAGCAAAACTGTTAAAAACACAATACACTACTAAACCCCCGGGGTCGGTGCTAAAAAAATTAGACCCTGATGTTAAACATTTGTGTTGCTTTTAGGAATCACTGGTTATACGTAACAATCTGTTGTATCGTGAGTGCGTTGGTAAAAACAAACAAAGTAAGTTTCAGTTTGTTGCCCCTCGCGAGATTCGTGAAATGCTTTTGGAGTTATTGCACAACCATAAAACAGCTTGTCATGCCGGGAGGGACAAAACTCTTGCTTCAGTTAAACAGCATTTTTATTGGCCTGGGATGACAGAGCAAATTAAACGCTGGTGTCGAACTTGTGAGTTGTGTGCAAGAAGGAAACCTGGACCTGGTCTGGGGAAGGCACCCCTTAAAACAGACCCTAGTATGCTACCACTTGATCATATAGCAATAGATATAATGGGGGGTATTCCAACTTCAAAAAATGGAAATAAGTATATTATGGTAGTAACAGACTATTTCACAAAATGGACGGAAGCTTATCCCGTTGAAAATCACACAGCACAAACAGTGGCTGACAAATTAGTAAATGAGTTTGTCAGTAGATTCGGTGTCCCGAAACAGATTCATACAGACCAAGGGGCTGAATTTGAATCAAAGTTGTTTTCTGCATTGTGTGACCTCCTGGATATTGATAAGACTCGTACTACTCTGTATAGACCGCAATCAGATGGCCAGGCAGAACGATTTAATCGTACTTTGCAACAAATGTTATCAGTATTAGTTAATGAAGATTTTGATGACTGGGATGATCAGTTGCCTTTTGTGATGATGGCATATCGGGCAACGGAGCATGCCAGTACTCATTGTAGCCCAAATTTACTTATGCTGGGGAGAGAGGTCTCATGTCCTCTGGACATAATGGTCGGTTTAGTATCGGGTGAAAAATTTGTGTGTCCAATAAAATATGTTGAATGGCTACAACATGTTATGACGAAGTCTTTTGAATTTACAAGAAATAATTTAGATGCAGCAGCACGACGTCAGAAACATTTCTATGACCACGGATTAAAAGTAAGAGAATTTGATGAAGGGTCGTGGGTATGGCGGTGGTATCCACCTAAAGCGAATCAGAAATTGGGTTTGGGGTGGACTGGACCTTACTTGGTGGTGAGGAAGATCACATCGTTAACATACAAAATCCAAAAGAACGCCACGTCCCCTAAACTTGTAGTTCATGTTGATCACCATAAGCCTTATGTTGGCCGACATGGGTTAAGGAACTGACTAGCTGCTGAGGCCATAGAGGGAGTTTCTGACCTGCCTCAGGAGTTAGAAGAAGAGGACACTGGGTTGATTGAAGAAGACATTCCCAAAAGCCCCAGATATACCAGACGGGGGAGGCTCATAAAACCACGTGACGTTTATTCACCTTAAGCAACCCTGAAGTATCTTGTTTTATTATTAAGGTTTGTTGCAATATCTCGAAGATTGAGCGATGCATTGGCTTGGAATATTGGCTATATTGGAAATTACGTTTTCTAAAAAATTAAAAAAATTAAAAAAAATTGAAGTTCCAAGTTAATGTGTTACTCAGGGATGCGACAACTTTGATATGTGTTTTCTTCATTGTTTACTGGATAATTTTCATCTTTTATAGATAATGGAACCAGAAATTCAGCTTCAGGTAACAGCCGATGAGCTGACTACCATTGATCAAGACCTGGTGTGGAGAGCAGGGATGAGATGTCCCGTTGATAGTTGTGGGACGAGTATGTACCGGAACTACAACCAGCTTAGAAGCCATTGGGCAAGAGTCCATGAGGAGATTATTGAGCTTCAGAAATGTAGACGGTGTGGAAGAAAGTTTCAGAGAAGAAACATGCTGACAAGACACGTGAGGCAAAGTCACAGAATAAACTCTGATCCAACACCTCAAATGAGTATTTGTCGTGTGCAGAATGAACATTTTGTTCACCCAGGAGTTTCGTGTCTTCCCACCAGACCAGTAACCACGGGACGACTGATATTGAGAGAAGAAGAGATGTGTAGGAGGCGTCAACTTATCGGCACAGCTGGACGGTTTTCGAAAGAACATGGTTCAGACATTAATTCTAGGGATGAGGAAATTCGTTGCGATTTCAGTGACTCTACTGCGTGTGTAAAATCAAGAGCAGACAGAAGGTGGTTGCCAATGAGTGCGGATGAACTTTCAGCAGTAGTTCCAACAAAGATGAATTTTGACAGATTTACAGAAGGCACATCCTAAAAAGAATGAAACTTTTGGATTGGCTTTGGTTTGCTTCAAGGCTCAAAGATGTTAGTTTTAAAATGTTTGAAAGCATTTTTGTGAATTTGTGTATTTTCTCAAACATATCCCGTTTCTTGAGTTCGGATAGTCAAATATCGGGTATTTGGACTTAAGAAGGGGGGAATGTAACGGGTCGATATTTATTCCGGTTAAAATACACATAAAATTCGTTTAGTAGTCGCCTTAAATTATTGCATCAATGTTTCTCACTGGAAACACATGATACCGTACCGAAATATTTCATGCATTACAAGTGTTACTGCGTGTCAAACAATAAAGCTTGTTCACTGCTTTGGTAACTCAGGCAGTCCATGTTACTTTGCACGGACTGTTCATGTCGAACAGGGAATATGGGAAGTAGTTTCTTCGTCTTCAGTGGAGAAATAGGGAATACAAGTTGGTAAGCTGACTTGAATAGACCGGCAGGTCTGACCTCCCATTCTCACTCTTTCGACGTTTGTGTATAAAATAAACCCTACAAGTTGATATGGCACAATATTATTACAGCATGTTTTAGTACTGAGAGAGCCGTGAAGTGAACCAAAGCTGATTTTTCCATCCGATTGTATTTTCTTAAATAAATATAAATACTGGGTTAAATTGGTGTTTTTGTTTTTGGAGCCTAGCAGATCGTGAACCTGGAAAGCAACTGTCTGAGGAAACGCTCCCCTCGACGGTTACAGATGTACAGATGGTTTTCATAGCTGTCTCCTGATAAACAGGAAGATCATGTGACATTATGACCTCATCAACAATGCCACTGGTGCAAATGGCCATTAACTGGTAATCTCCTGATAAACAGGAAGATCATGTGACATTATGACCTCACCAATAATGCCACTGGTGCAAATGGCCATTAACTGGTAAAGTGCTAAATTATTGATGGTCATCAAAATATGTTCACATGTCTTTGCCTTGTTACAATTTATGGGAGAGTGGTCTAAGGCACTCTCCCATAAATTGTAGCAAGGCAAATCCATACTGATGAAATAATTTCACATCCAATATAATATGATGCACATCCACAGAATAGGAAGCCATGAGTTGTGGAAACTGAACTTCAGAATAAAGCCCAAATATGAGCTTCCAGCACTCAAGCAGTTATTTCCAATTTGCCTATGGAAGATATTGTTTTTCTTTAGCATCAATGTTAAATTCTTTTAAGATGTAGGTAAAGCCTGGTGACTTCATACTAACAATGCTTTTGGAACAATGCCGATATTTGAAGGAGGGATTATGAGATAGTGTCCTACACAATCACATTCCCATAAACATAATCAAATATCATGAAAATGAAGACTTCTGATATTTGGTTATATAATATATATGCCATAACCTTATATTAATAATGTATGTGTCATAATTAGTAGTGTTTAAACTGATGTTTTACTAATCTATGATAAAATGGGGAGTTCAGTCCATGCCTGATCAGTCTGCATCGGCATCCAGAGAGAAATTTTGCATTACATGGATGGGGCTTCCTATCCTGGGATGGGTCGGCCAGCCAGTTACTTATAATCCCTCATAAGAATAAAATTTGCAGCAAATCAGTTGATCACAAACAGCAACTTTCCATAGATATTCAAGAGAAAATCCTCAGTGACATTTAGTGCTTACAATCAGCTAACAGTACTATCTTGAGGTGTGAATATATCAGACGGGCCTATCCATGCCCCCCACCGCCCACACTGCCATGATCTAAGATTAAAAGGGGCACAACTCTGGTAAAAAAAAAGCCTGATCGAGACTATAATCGCAGATGCACAGGTTCCCATGTAGTGAACATCCATATCATGTTTCAAGGGAATTGACCCATAAACATCTGAGAAAATCTCTGGACAAAATTCAGGCATTCTAAGATGAAAAGAGGCATAACTCTGGCAAAAAAAGTCCAATCAAAACTATAATCACAGGTGCACAGGTTCCCATGGTAGTGAACACTCATAGCAGGTTTCAAAGGAATCGACCCATAAACATCTGAGAAACTCTCCAGACAAAATTCCGGCATTTAAGACAAAAAAGGGCATAACTCTGGCAAAAAAGTCTGATCAAAACTATAATTTAAGGTGCAGAGGTTCCCATGCTGGTAAATTTATTTTATTTTTATTAGGGTTTAACGACATATTAACAACCAAGGTCATATCGTGTCGGTGACAGTTTTACAGGTGGAGAAAGCTGGAGTACCCGGAGAGAACCACCAAGCAATGACGAGCAGCTGCCAGCTCCCCAACATCGTAACTCTGCACAGGCAGGGTTAGATTGGTTGAAGACATGCGCACCAGCAACGTGCAATATGCCTTAGTACACGGTGTCATCGTGCCCCCATGTGGACAATTGGGGTGAAGTGCCTTGCCCAAGAACACAACGCAGGAGTCCGAATCAATCGCCCAGGTCACTCCCATGGTGGTGAACATTCATACTGATCGATGGACAGATGGACGGGACAGATGACCTGATTCCAGAATACATACCCCTCGCATAACTTGTTATAATAAGTACTGGATATCATTCCTTCAAAATGACATCTCAATATGTACCCAAAATTGTACAAGTGCAATGTAATGGGATGGCCAATCCCCAACCACCTAACCAATCAATAAAGTCCAACTAGAGCAATAACTGTCAAAGAAATACTGGGACACAGCTGGTTCACAATCTCCTTCATGATATTATCATCAAAAAGCTACAAATTAAACATGAATAAAAATCTTGAATGATTTTCTTTGAAATACAATAAGAAATTGTAACATGATGTCAAGAAACCTAAGCCACCACCTAAGTCCAACAAGGGCAATAACCCTGGAAGAAATATTTGAACACAGCCGGTTCGCAATTCCAGTCATGTTATCACCAAAAAAAAACATATATCAGGGTTCCCACGCCTTCCAAGCAAAAACATTCCAGACTTTTTCCAGACCCTCCTCTATTTTTTCCATACCCTTCGCAGCCATTGCAGGGTGTTTTTTTTTTTTCCTATAGGGTGACTAGATAAACCAAAAATATATCTCAGAAAACATTTACATGTACATGCAATCTGTTGGGAGTTTAACCCCACTGCCATTTCTCTGAGTTTTACCATCAATGATCACAACAAAGGAACCAAAACTATTAAAATTCTTTAGTAACAAGTCAACAACTGTTGGTTGTTCTGCGTTTTTTATTTTCTGAGCATTTTTAATCCAAAATACTAATTTTTCTGGAGGCCATATGACATGTTAATGCCACTTCCCCTGTATTTGAGATGTCAATCGTCTTGTTACAGACAAGACATTTTGTATCTGACTTTGTTTTGAAACTCATGTTCCTGCTAATCCTGTGTGTGTATTTGGGATATTCTGACCATGTTTCTGAAAACAAACATTTCCCCATTTCCTTTCACTTCATTGATGGTATTACACATTGCCTCAACTTAGAAGAACAAACTTTCAAGTTTGTATGTTGTTTTTCTTGACTTTAACAACAGAAACATGGTATCACTGGGTGCAGCCATTTTGATCATGGAAATATACGGATCAATGAATGATCATTAATGTTTGTGTCAGATAGGTTAATTCCGTGTTGGGTTACAAAGGCCTAAACTTTAAGAGTTTCAAAATTTGATTCAAAATGAAATAAAAACTAAAATAAAAAGAAATTTAGTAAGAAATTTTAATTTCATGAACAGCTAAAGTGATTCTGAATATCTTTAATTAAATTTTCATACTTTTTTCATACCATTTATACATCCTTTATAAGAACTAGAAAATGATTTTAAAAATTCCATACTTTTTCCAGACTTCCAGACTCACATACGAACCCTGATATATTAAATCTGGGGAAAAAAAATCTTAAACGGCTTCTCTGAAATGTGATAACAAGAAATGGTAGTGTGACGACAAGAAATTCTAAGTCCAACAAGGGCAATAACTCTTAAAGAAATACTAGGACATAGCTGGTTCACAATCCCATTCATGATATTATCACCAAAAAGTTATATATTAAACTTGTGGAAAATATTTTGAATGGTTTTCTTTAATATGTGAAAAAGAATTGTGTAAACGCAGAGGGGCAGAAGAACAGATGGAAGGCACCTATTCCTAAATCCCCCTCCCATTACATGGCAGGGGATAAACATATTCTAATTAATATTATAGCCAATGTCATTGGTTTTTCAGGATATACAGTTACCATGTGCAGATGGTATTTCAACAGTTATTTTATTTGGGCCTATTAACATTTCTTGTTTCTCAGGCAATTTTCTCCCAATTTTATGATGAGAGAGAGAGAGGCTTTTTTCTTTCTTTTTTTATTTGGTTAATCCACATAACAGTTCTGAAAATGGTGAGAATTATTAATTTAACTCATACTATTCTATGAAAAAATCAATGTTTTCAGCAGTGAGAATTTCCGACACTGCAACTGCAATAAACAATATCTTGTTTGATAGAGCACTGTGAGCTCTGTCAAACAAGATATAGTTGGTTAAATGTTTAGTTCTACAGTGTAAATAGTATTATTGAAGAGATTTCCAAGTAACTAGAGTGATGTCACATGCATAGAGCACGACTGTCCCAGCAATGATAATGCTTAGACACAAAATATTTGGTGCTATTTTTTGTTAACCGTTTACCTAATGAATCTGCCATATCTGCACTTATGACATACAAAAAAGCTACTCAAATTTTATTTTTTCATTTTTCTACCCCAAAACATACCTCATGACCTATTAATGGAACAAGCTTGATGAGCTTGTTCCAATAAGGACTAATAAGAAATGGTTAGAAGTGAAAAATGAAAAAATCTGATATTTCTGAAAAATAATTTGTACTGTTGACTTCAACTTGTGTTGGGTAAAAGGTTAAAGATGCAGTACATAAAACATTCTCTTGCTAAAATCTTCTATTATAATACTACCGAAAAATAATTTTGGTAAAAAGTGACCAGAAAAATGTTCTGCATTTTTCATCTTTCTGAAAGAAAGTATAAAATTATGCGTTTTCTGAAAATGTCAACAAAATTTGTAGTTAGATCATCAGCTGCATAACTCTGTTGATTAGGAAATATAACTGCAGTCAATGTAAGTTGGAATTTTTAACTTAAAATTTATGGTTTCAATTTTAAAAGACTATACTTCAAATTCGAAGGGCACCTGTGTTTTCTTATGAAAAAAGTAATATCAAATTTAAAGAGAATCGTATAATTAGAACTGGATTTATCTTCTGGATAACATGGGGAGGATGGAGGGTGGATTGATTCTACCCATCTCCCCCAAAGTTTTGGAGACAATATCAAAGTCCCTCACTCCCATTTCCTTCCCATCTGTATCGCTTTTGGTAAAACAACAGAAGTATGCTGCAGAAGGCATTTCTTTATATTTCAAACAGTGAAGTTCTGGTAATGAAAAAAAAACCCTGCATACAAGTAAGAGAAATCATGTCGATAAATGCAATTATTAAAGTTGTATTGATCATTACAAGAACACCAAGAGGACTGCAATGCCACATGCTGATAACTCCTCACATGCCCCCCCCCCCCCCTTCCAATTAGGGAGGGGGAGCATAGGTGGGTTTTTTCCTCACATAAAATCACTCTAAATCCGCCCAAACCCAGGGAGAATTTTATTGGTGTTTAAGGTCATATACTTCATATACTGCATATACTTCTGCACAATGGCTAATCATGACCACTATCTTGGAGAAAATTTCTTTTTGAGGCCCAACTGACCAGACAGGGGGAGTGAGTGAGTGAGTGGGGGAAGGGGGGGGGGGGGGATCGCATAGGAGTCAACTTTTTTTTCTGCATGTAATCACTAGATCCTTCAAATGCAATTTTGAGCAAAAAAAAAAAAAATGCCTAACTGACCCAGGCCCAGGAGTGGGAGTTGGGGTTGATGGAAGTTAAAAATGTTTATGAATGTACACACTCTAAATCATTCAAATGCATTTTGGACCCCCCAAAAAGGCAATTTGGCACCCAAAGGTGGGGGATGGGAGTGGGGGTGGGTTATAGGAGTCAACTTTTTTCTGCATGTTGTCATTCTAAATTCTTCAAAATGCATTTTGGAGCAAAGAAAAAATGAAAGTGTCAATGACACTGTAGCTCAACTTGTCAAGACAGAGACATGTACATGTATAGTATGTGACACAGCAATGACAAACATCTAGGTAATGACCTGATAACAAAGGTACATATAAAGTATTGTAATGGTCTGTACATAAATACTGACCGTTGCCTGTAACAAATGTATAGGTAAAGTATTGTAAAGGTGGGTGACAGTCAGATGCTAAACTAGAAAAAAATCTATTGAGTCCCAGAGTGGGTCTGACTGAACCCCAAAATATTTGTTCTCATAGCACAGTGATAACAAAGGCACCCCAAAACACACTCATTCCTGTCCCAAGGTGAAAACAAAGGTACCCAAGAAGTTTCGTGAAGATCAGTTCACAAATATGAGCTGTGTAGAAGTTGTGACAAAAAACTGATTGGACCTAATTTCGGTACAAAATGGCCACTGGCAGCCATCTTGAATTCTGGACTGCACCCAGAAACACTCGTTCTCGTCCCAAGGAGATAACAAAGGTACCCAAGAAGTTTTGTGAAGATCGGTTCATAAATACAGCCTCTAACCCGAGCCGTATTGACATGTGCACTTACAGTGTATAAGTAGCACTGAATAAATCAAAGTTCATCTAATTTGCATAATTTCTACACGAGAAAAAAACCCGTACTATATGTGATGTATTCCATGATACTAAACATTCATACAAAAATATATTCAAATCAGAACTTTCATACAGAAGTTCTGTACAAAAGACTGATTGCACTAATTTTGGTACAAAATGGCTGCTGGTGGCCATCTTGAATTTTGGACCACACCCAAAAACACTTGTTCTCATCCCACGGTGATAACAAAGGTACCAAAGACGTTTCGTAAAGATCGGTTCATAAATACGGCCTCTAGCCTGAGCCGTATATAGAAGTTGTGTACAAAAAACTGATTAGACCTAATTTCGGTACAAAATGGCCACTGGCAGCCATCTTGAATTTTGGACCACACCCAGAAACACTCGTTCTCGTCCCAAGGTGATAACAAAGGTACCCAAGACGTTTCATGAAGATCGGTTCATAAATACAGACTCTAGCCCGAGCCGTATTGACATGTGCACTTACTGTGTGTAAGTAGCACTGAAAAAATCAAAGTTCATCTAATTTGCATAATTTCTGCATGAGAAAAAAACCCGTATTATATGTGATGTATCCCATGGTACTAAACATTCACACAAAAAATTATTCAAATCAGCGCTTTCATATGGAAGTTCTGTGCAAAAATCTGATTGCACCAAATTTTGTACAAAATGGCTGCCATCGGCCATCTTGAATTTCAGACCGGACCCCAAAACACTCGTTCTCGTCCCACGGTGATAACAAAGGTACCCAAGGAATTTCGTAAAGATCGGTTCATAAATACGGCCTCTAGCCCGAGCCGTATTGGCATTTGCACTTACAGTGCTGAAAGTAACACCAAAAAACATCAACGTTAGTCTAATTTGCATAATTTACGCACGAGAAAAAACCCCGTATTATATGTGATGTATCCCATGGTACTAAACACTCATACAAAAAATTATTCAAATCATAGCTTTCATATGGAAGTTCTGTACAAAAAACAGATTTCTGCATCGTCGGTACAAAATGGCGGCTGGCAGCCATCTTGAATTTCGGACCAAACCCAAAAACACTCGTTCTCGTCCCACGGTCATAACAAAGGTACCCAAGAAGTTTCGTAAAGATCGGTTCATAAATACGGCCTCTAGCCCGAGCCGTATCCAATTGTTGACGGACAGACGGACGACGGGCCATGGCATAAGCTCAAATTTGGCTTCGCCAAAGTTGAGCTAAAAATTGTCTAATTGGGGAGGGGGGAGGGGAGCAATAACTCCGACAATTTTCATTGGATAATGGTGGTCATCGAAGTTGAGGTAGATATTGTTCCCAAAGAGTTATATACAAAAAACATGATACTTGATTACTTGGCATAGACATTGTTGCCACAGAGACAAAAACCAAAAAGAATTGAAATCTGTTAACTATTGTTCAAGTTATGCCATAAACAATGTTTGGACAGACGGAGGGATTGAGCTCTACGCTATACCCCTCCCTTGTGAGGGGATAAAAAATAACAAAGTATGTGGTGGAAGCCTATTTCAAATTTAAAGAAACTAAGTTCGAAAAGGGTTAAATTAATGCCAATATTATTTGAAACCACTGTGTACAGGTTTAGCAGACCTTGCCCCAAATGAAAAACATAGATGTTGTAACACAGTGTTTGAAGAATTAGAGGTACAACCTTGAAAAGCAAAACTTTAATCAAAACTTTAAGCTGGAACAGTAAATAAAATTGACTGCAAAAAAGGGGTTAAATATTTCCTAAAACCGATAAAAGAAATCATTGATGTAAATAATAATAATAATAATAATATAGTTTATAGCCGTGAATCCACCTGGGTGCTCTCAGGCTTTACACTGATAAATAAACAAATGTGTTGTGTAAGCTGTCGATTAGTTATATACAGGAGATCGCGTAAAGAGGTGGGTCTTTAGTGACGATTTAAATTTCGCAAGAGATTGAGAGGTGCCTTCAGGTGATCAGGGAGACAGTTCCATAAAAATTGTGCCGCAACCGAGAAGGCCCGTTTGCCTACTGCCATGGCATTTCGAAAAGCATGAGTCAAGTTGTTGGACGCACATGACCTTAAAGATCTTGCAGGTGTGTATCTCGTGATAAGAGTTGTTACATAGGACAGTACCATGCCGTTAAGAGCTTTATATGTGACGAGAAGGATTTTGAATTCCACCCTCTCTTCTACAGGGAGCCAGTTTAATTCAAGCAGCACGGGTGTTATATGGCAGAATTTTTTTCCGTCGTGTGACTATCCTTGCTGCGACTGGTTACAAAAGCATGGACTAGTTTTTTAGCCGTCCCCTCGTTGATCACTGGATGCACCCTGCCGATATTTCTAAGATGGAAGAACGCAGATTTACAGATCATATTGACATGCTTTTCCGCCGACAACTGTTCGTCCATGAGATATCCCAAGTTACGAACAGTGACAGACGGAGAAACGGTGTTTGAGTCAATGCTAAGAGAGTGTTTAGATGTTTTTGATAATTGTTGGGGTAAGCCAAAGTAAATGATTTCCGTTTTTTCAGCATTCATTTTGAGGCAGTTTTCAGTCATCCAGGATTTAATGTCCTCTACACAACGCTCAAGCTGCTCCTTTGCACATGTTTCAGAGCTCGGGCTGAAATGAACGTAGAGATGGGTGTCATCAGCATAGCAGTGAAAGCTAAGGCCATGTTTTCGTATTATATTGCCGTTGGGTAACACATAGATGACGTAGAGAAGGGGCCCAAGCACTGATCCCTGTGGCACTCCGAACTTTAAAGTGACCCTACCCGATGCAGAATCATTAATGGTGACACTCTGCATCCGACCAATCAGATAGGACCTGATCCACTCAAGAGCAATCATTAAGTTGTATTGAGCATGCAAGAATTATAGTAACAAAGTATGTGGTAAAAGCCTAATTTCAAATATAAAGAACTAAGTCTGAAAACATGTTTAAAAGGGGTTAAAATCATGCCAATATTAATTAAAATCACTGTTATAGCATTGGCTGTTATGTCTTCCATATGTACTCGCTGATTTGGGACATCTAAAAGTAATTAATTTTATGGATGACTCCAAATTTTGAAAATTAAAAAAAAAATTCAGATTGTCTCAATGTATAGAGAAACACTATATCAGATTTACATGAAATACTCACCTAGAGTCATTGGCAGTAAGTTGCTGCAGAGCAAATCAATAATGTCCTTGTGTGATGTTGGTGGAAAGATAGCAAGTGTTGATGCTACAGTATATGGCAAAGAGTCCAATGAATCATGTTCTAAAAATGGTACAAGACACCCCAGAACATTTAAGATAGACTCAGCAAGAGCTGAAAGAAAAAAAAACAAACTAAAAATATTGTTCAATTATTAATTAGACAGTTACCATAAAAATAAATGTAAATAGATTTTATGGATTGCATGATTTGGGTGAACAACATTTTTAAGATATTTCTCTAATTATCCACAGTGCTAAAGTCTGAGGGGTCCATTATCCCACCAAATATAATCCCAGGGACTTGAATTGAACAAGCTTGAGAATTCTTCTTACAAATATGTTTTTTTGAAACATGAAAGAATGTGGTGCAGAGATTTGGGAAAAGAAGAGATATTTTTTAACACTTTCCCAAATAACCACAATGTTAAAATCTGGAGCATTCCTAAATACAGACCATGGGATAGAATTAAACAAATCTATGAACCATCCTTCCAAAGAGGTTATATGTCAAATATGAAAACTTTTAGAGCACTGGTTTAGGAAAAGACTTTCAAATGTTTTTCCCAATACCCCAGTGTTAAAATCTTTGCCCCCCTCCACACCACCCCCCCTCCCCCACATAACATCCCTGTCACCCAAGGGGCTTGGTTTGAACAACTTATCATCACAAGGATGTTATATATCAAATATGGAAGGTTTTGCAGCCCAATGTACTAACTCCACACAAGCAATGTTAAAACTGGTTGAAGACAAGTGCACCACTGACATGCAGTACACAGTGCTACTGTGCCCCCACATGGGCAATCGGGAAAAACATTACATTTCAGACACAATTTTCATTTGTCTTTCATGATTCAGTCTCGCATTTAAAATTTTTTGTTTATGATACCTCTGTCCACCAGTCTAAATGCGTCACAACCAAATCGCAATCCTGTTCATGATCAAATTGGGAAGAGAATGATTTTGCAATGCCACTGAAAATTGCAAACTTTGGATTGGATCGAATCCCAAATTGAATCAGGCATAGGACTTCCAATCAAATCAAATTTTGAATGGAAGTTCACCACTCTTCCAAGTGGTAGATATTCACCTTCTTACAACCACAGGTACTGACAGACCAGACTCAAGTGTTGCATGCAATGCCACCTGGTCTATTTGGGTAAATCAATCAAAAAATTATAAATTCATAGTAATTTGTATATTTTTTAAACTTACCAATGGCCCTGACTAGCAGGTGCTAACTCAAAAAATAATCCAGGGCCAAACACAAAATTTGCCCCCCAATCCCCCAAATTTGCATGCAGAACCGAAAATTTTATGTCATATCTGGTCCTCCACACTTTTGCGAACTGCGCATGCACAGTATCCAGGAAGACACCGAAATTGGCGCCAACCATCATTCTTTCTAAAAATTGCCTGCTAAATGTTGTAAACAGCAGGGAGGTATGAGTGCCCACTAATGGGAGGGCCATCCCTGCCTGGGCCATTGGTAAGTATAAAAACATATACAAATTACTATGAATTTATAATATTTTTATACAACAACTAATGGCCAAGACTAGCTGAATCATAAACAGGCTGGACGGCCTAGGACATAAAGGAAAATCCAATCACTCAATCGCTTCATAAAGGATATCTCCTACAGGAGAATAGGAGAGAAAGGGATTATATATGACTTTCTCATTTGCGAGAAACGAGAAAGACATAACAACAACAATGTAATTGAGCATTACATAATATATAATTCTCCATTTAATGCCAGCATAATCCCTTATGCTAATTCGGTGAAGGGAAGCCAAAATATAAAGATAGTCCAGAGAATGAGACTTTTTATACTCATTTAAAAGTGTCTGAGGATTGTATATTAACGCCTGTTTGACAAGTGACATATACAAATGCTTCACAGTGAGCTACACTTTAAAAACCATACATAAATGAGACATTATTTGCTTCACACCGAGCTACACATTAAAACCATCCCAGCACCGACTCGGGACTACTGACACCAGAGAAGGTCTTCCCTTGCTTTTCACTATAAAACCAGATGATCATAAGGGAAAAAACTGCCCCCCCCCCCCCCCCCCACCCTTCCACTTGTTCTGAGGTACATGACCACAGAACGAAGAAGGCATCACTGCTGGAACGGGTTGCCTAAATAACTATTGATGTAATCATTTAGTGGACAACATTCTGAGCAACAGACAGAGGACCTAAACATCTAAGGTCACCGGAGATGGACTCTAAATTTCTAAGGTAAAACTTGGTAAATGTAGAAGGCTGTGTCCAGTACGCAGCTTTCATGAGATCAGTAATGGCTATACTGTTAGAATAAGCCCAAGAAGTGGACAGCGCTCTAACTTCATGTGCTGATATCTTATTTACAGAACGCTGATCCGAAGACAGACTTTCATAGGCAATACGTATTGCCAACTGAATCCATCTAGCAATAGAATACAGTAATATCTCTTCTGTTAGGAATTAGAGAAAGAAAGAAGCATTTTCTTCCTTTTCTTATAAAATCTGATCGGCGTTTATATGTGCACATAGCCCTGACTGGACACAGCAGAGGTCTACGGTTGTCCGTAAATGGCAGAGCCTTTATGGTAATAGGCTCAGGCCATTTATCTGGAGCCTGGTTCTTAGCCAAAAATCCCACTTCTGTAGTTAAAGCAATGGTATTACCAACACTACAGTAGTGAGATTCGTCATCAGATATAGCATGGAGTTCACTAACTCTTCTAGCAGATGCAAGGGCTAAGAGAAATGCTGTTTTATAGGTCAAGAATTTGAACACTACAACGTCCAACGGCTCAAACGGAGCTTCCTTAAGCTTCAACAGAACCCAAGCCAAATTCCATTTAGTTATTAACCTGAGGGTTCTAGGTCTATTTACAGAGAAATTTCTAACCAGTTTGTATAAATGAAGCATTAGATCCAATTGCCAAGTTATCATGAAGAGCCGTAAGTGTCTGATAACATAGACCTATAGCCCTTAATAATGACTGGCTGCAGTTTGAGAACATCAAACAAGTAGACCTGGAAATTGGCAATATCCGGTATGGCCGGATCATAGATGTCTATCGACTGATCCTCACACCAACAGAAGAAAACCTTCCACTTCGCTGCGTAATTCAACGAGGAGGAGGAGGACCTCCTGCAGTTAGAAATTGTGTCCACCTGTAAATTGCTTGCCGTGCAAGAAGGACCGCACAACAGAAATACGTGAAGGTTGAGACCTTCCGGGTTGTGCTGCGGTGTGCGTGACTTCCCCTGCTAAAGAAGGTCCTCTCGCGGCGGAAGCTTTTGGGGAACGTCCCATAACAGACACCTGAGAAGATTGATCCACGGAATTTTGCAACAAGACTGTTTGGTCTTTAACAGAATCTGCTGAATCAATGGAGTTGGAGGATACGCATATCCTATCATTCTGTCCTATGAGATTGACAGAGCGTCTACTGCATATGCTCGATGGTCTGGACATGGTGACACGTACGTCTGCAACTGATTGTTCAGGTGTGTGGCGAACAAATCTATCGTGGGTCGATCCCACTGGTAGCAAACCTGTCTGAATACCCGCTTGTTGAGTGTCTACTCCGATGGCAACAGGCAACCTTTCCGAGAGAGCGAGTCTGCTAGTACGTTCGGATGACTCAGTATATGACGGACCGCTAGCTGAACATGATGATTCATGACATACAGAAGAATCTTTTCCATTAGTTCGCGTAATGGAATCGAATGAGTGCCTCCCTGGTTCCTGATATACGCTACTACCATCGAGTTGTCGGACAATATCTGAACATGAGCTTCCGCTATAATGTGTAGTGCAACCAATATTGACATCATCTCTTTGATGTTTATGTGTTTATCTAGGAACCGAGGGTCCCAAAGGCCCTGACACTTTGAGTCTGTCGGGATCATGGTCGCGCCCAACCCATTTGACTCGCATCCATCATAATCATGAAAGCTGGATCCGGCAGCTGCAGTGGAACTCCCTGAGTTAACCACTGAATATCTGCCCAAATCTGGACCTTTTGTTTTACCAGGTACGTAAAAACAATACTGGTCTCGAGCGAATGTGTCTTCAAACTCCAGTTCTGAGTAAAGAATATCTGGAGGGGACGTATGTGCAAGCCACCCATCGGAATAAGATCTGCAGCCGCTCCGCACAACCCCATCAGTGACATGAATTCCCTCGCTGTTAATTCATCTGAGTGTAGACAAAAGCAAGCATAACAACTGACTAATTCGGTCTGGGTAACAGCAGACGAACCAGATTGTTGTGAGTCTCGAAGCTCATCCCCAAGTGAATGAATGACTTGGACGGAGCTAGATCTGACTTCTTGTTTTGAGATGATGCTGAGACGTCGGAGCAAAAGAAGCAGACTCTGAACATCATTCTGAAGAATAGTTTTGTTGCCGTATCTCTGAAGAATGTTGTTCAAGTAAGGCAACGTTACCGCAGACGAATGAGCTCAGAAGTGAGACATTACCAAGTTCATTATTTGAGTGAAAACCCAGGGCGCACATCGCTCGGAACTGATACACTGTCCCTTGCATGGCGAACTGCAGGTACTTTCTGTATGCCGGATGTACCAGGACATGAAAGTATGCATCCTTTAGATCTATGCTTGCCGCATAGTCGTTCACTCGAATGCTCACCCTTACTGACCGAATTGTCTCCACACAGAACTTTGGAGCCACGATAAGCTTGTTTATCCAGCTCAAGTCTATTACAGGTGGGAGCGAGCCGTCTGGCTTCAGTACGAGGAACAGGTGACTGTAAAATCCTAGAGAATTTTGATTCTCGACGACCTCTGTTGCTTCCTTTGATAAGAGAGCCTGTACCTCCGATAGGAGAGACTCTCTTTTGCAAGGATTTGACAGAAGATTTGTCCACCGCAGACACCTTGTTGGTGGTGGTTTCGCTCGGAATGTTAGCCATAGGCCGTCCGAAACTACACTTCTCACACACTGGTCTTCCGTAATTGTTATCCGGTTTGTTGCGAATCTTGATAACCTTCCGCCAACTGGCAAGCAATAGAGGCTTAGGGGCATCAGACTGGTAGTCTCGATCAGACCTACGCCCCTTTCCAGAGTCGCTGTATTGACAATCTCTAGAGTAATTATAGTAGGGTTTCCTATACCCTCGCAAGGAGTCCCCTTAAGACGATTTCTGTCTGGGACGTCCTCCTTTACTCTTTTCTACTGTAGCGGGTCGATTAGATGCCGACTTTAGAAGCAGAGTATTAGATGCTTTCTTTGTAGCTTGGTCATATAAACCAATGAAAGCTTGTCGTCAAATATTGTGTGTCCGGAGACCAGAGCGACCCAGAGAGAGTTTTTCACCTTGTCATCTATTAAAGATGACAATGCAAGGGCACCATCATGTCTGATTAACTCCAAATTAGCCACTGTTAAGGCAGAGTTATACGTGATAAACATAATTGCCTTGGAAAGAACTCTTAAAGAGGTACAAACGTCCTCAAATTCCTTCCCGTTGAGACGTTGCACCACAGCTCTTGAAAGGTGATATGCGTAAGACATAGCGTCCAAATTCGCTCTATTTTAAGAAATTGCCGTCTCAATTGTGTCCGAGTGAATTGTGAATGACACAGGCAAGGATAGCTCTAGATCCTCGGCATGTTCATCCAAACGCAGAGGAACTCTCTGTACATCTTCATTTTAAATGAACGTGGTCCAAGAAACGGTAAATTTATGGAAGATGATGTCAAGAAACTGCCTTTCTTCTTCCCACTGGACAGTTTGAATATGGCGTCGTCCAAATGGCTGAAGGCCTGCGACACCTGTCTAGACTGAACCAGAAAAGACAGGACCTCCTCCTTTGTCTGGATAAATTCTACGTCCAACAGGGGGGAGTGGGGGGGGGGGGGGGGGGGGGGGTTGGAAAAAATTTGCAAAACACTGATGCCGGGGTGGGTGGGTGGTCAAGGAGGACAAAAAAATTTTTTTGATGCTTGCAAATTTTTTCCTCAGATACTTTTGGGCAAAATTGTATACCATAATCAGTGAAGTATCATTCAAGAACCAATAAAAAGACACTCAAGATATCGGGGGTACCTACCATGGGTTATATACGCCTACAAAACTGTTATTGCGGCTGAGCTATGATTCGGCTTATAGTGATACAGTGTATGACATATTGAATAATGCAAGTTAAAATGCATCACTAATTGCAATTATCAAACACTGCACTCTAAGGATAAGTTATCTTGAGGGTGTTCCGTTTGATTAAATTTCTAATATGTTCACCCTGGTGAGATCGGCTGGCTTAGATGAGGAGCAAAGACAATTATGTGAAGTCAGGAACAGTTACAGATTTCAGCTGCAGGAACAATTCTGTACAACGATGTATCCAGACCTATTACGAAAACACCAATGACTCTTATTGCCATTGTAGGAAGTATGTAACACAAAAACTACTAAACATTGAACCTGATTGAACTGCTAATTTATTTCAAACACATCTGAGAACACAGGTGTCAACAAAATCATGTACCAGACCTTCTAGGGCTGGACTTAAAATAAGTAATAAATCCCCTCCCCTACCCCAACCCAGCCATGCCCCACCCAAACCTTCGACAAAATTAATAAATAAATACATAAATGACTTAACTAATTGCTTTTTGCATACACATACCATGGAACCTCTCTTGAGAGACCAACATTTTTTCCAGACAAAAGGGGTCTTTCAGACAGGTGGTCTGTCAAGACCACCTGTCTTGAAAGACTACTTTTGTCTGGCCGAAATGGTATGTTGTCCACATAAAACACGCTCTAGCACAAAAGAGGTGGTTCCTCAAAAAGGTGGTCTCTCAAGAGAAGTTCCACTGTATATATGAATGGAGAACGCAATGGGTTCTGATGGGTTGAGTAATTTATGATATTTAACCCTTTACCTAACATTCTTTTCTAAAATACAAAAAAATAAAAATTCTCATATAACCATTACTGTTCAATAAGGTTACTTGAAATCAACACATGTATGGCTAACATTAGAACTGGCTTGAAGAGTCAGTTCTGATGTTATCCATATTTGTGTGGCTTTATTGTTGGATATATAATCCACTTTGAATGTTGTTGGTTTATTAGCCTTAAGAGACCACTTTGGTCTGATAAAACGGATGTTCTTTCAAGACCTGTCCTACTGTACAAGGTCAATCACTCAATACTGTATGATAAAATTAGTTATGGTGCAGTATGGTGGGAAGGATGATGCAGAAGCATGTATTTAGTGGGGGTGGGTGGTTCAGATAACCCAGGAAAAAAATTGTGAAACTGGAAAAAAATTACATGGGGTGGGTGGGTCCTCCGACCAGTCAAAAACAAAAAATTGGCATCGGTGTCTGCTAATTTTTTCCTTCCTCCCCCCCACTCCCCCCCCCCCCCCCCCCCCGGCCCCCTGAAAAAGATACATAATAAATACATTCAAAATATAAACTGAAAAATTAATTTTAAAAAAACAATTTTTTTCGAAAAATTTTGAAAGGAGCACAAGTTCCCAAAGGGAACAAGACGAGCCCAAAGGTATCCCGATAAAGCCTAAGTGTGGACAAAATCCAAAAAATAATTTGCTACACTACCAGAATATTATAAATGTATTTCACAACAATCCTACCATGAAATAAATAGGAAACTACATATATTTATACAACGTTGCCAATGTAAACAACATAAGAAAAACCGGAAACAAGACCCCAGGCACTGAATAAAGAGGCCTGAAGTCAGTAACAGATTTCGAACTATCCGATGTAAAGTAAGATCTTCAGAAGAAGAAAAAATGATCATCGGATGTAAGATGCATGACCCAAAACGCCTAAACACCCCTAGGGTGTAACACGTCAAACTCCCAAGAAATTTATAAAAAAATTTCAATAAAATAAGCCAAAAAGCTTGGGAGTTTAACTGGGGGGCTTCAAGGAAGTATAGGGAAGGAACACTTCACAAACAGTGGAAAAATCATTAACAAGAATGATGACGTCAGGCCCATGTCCCGAAATTGGGAAACATGAAATAATTTAGATAAAAATTATAAAGTTACAGCCCTGAACATTTCTAACAACCGTTGTTCCCTTCCATCATCCAATTATGTCCTTGGATCCACCAATTCTACCATTGATTTGTGTCTGGCATCATTAAAACTGAGATTTGAAAGCACAGATGTCAGTTTGTTGTTACTGACTGGAAGGCCAAACAAAGAATGTTGGTTTGCACCAATTTCGGTGTCTTCCTGGATACTGCACATGCACAGTTTGCAAAAGTATGGAGAACCAGATAGGACATAAAATTTTCGGTTTTGCATGCAAATTTTGGGGATTGGGGGCAAAATTTGTGTTTGGCGCTGGATTATTTTTTGAGTTAACACCAGCTAGTCTGGACCATTGATTGTTGTATAAAAATATGGAATATTCCAAAATGGACTCCCAAGTAGTTTTGGAAGTGAAACTTTCTTGAACTCTTTTTCTATCATCCGGTCTCCTCAACAGGAGACCTGATGAAAGAAGAAGAGTTCAAGAGGAGACACTGGGCAGGACTTTGAGAATATCTCCAATCAGCATGACGAACTGCATCATTGGGAAGCTGTCAGGGCAAAGCCTGTCTAAAAGGAAGGAGGCCCCCTCCCCCTACTTTCAAGTTCAGATATATGTATATATTTCTTCACAGGTTTTAATTAGATAATTAGCCTTAGGCGATTCACAGTGGGATACTTCTTTGGCATATTACTAGTCAGAATAAGATGTCTTCCTGTTATCATCAACTGGCACTTATAAATTAATTCCAATCAATTCCATCACGGCTATTAAGTATATTATTTCTCGGGATACGCTTGATAGCATAAGCATTGGCGCAAGGTGATTTTATCTTCAGAAATATCGCTTGCCATATTTAGGCATCTTGACATATTGCTATCTGACCATCACAAGACGAGATATAAAGTGTGGGGAACAAGCTATTTCAGAGAGACTTGGGTTCCGACCGTTTAGGAGTGAGACTTCGGTTTGGCCGAATAGGAGACTCCATATAGGGTTTCGTACATGTAGAATTTCTGGGCAATCCACGAAGCTCCTTTGTACGCCGCTACTGTCAGATTAGGTGGACATGGTTGGAAAGGAAAGCACCAAAAGGGGAATCGGTGGTGGTCACCCAAGCCCAAGCCACCAAGATAAAGCAGCCAGTGAAATCACTGGATGGGCCCGTGGAGTCAAGTAAGTGTATAATTGACGCTCCTAAGGTTAACCCATCAACAAGGAAAGTCTGGAGACTCGCTGAAAGGAAGCAGCCAAGGTATGTTGAAGGGGAGGCGCATAACGATTGTCGGTGTGGGAGTAAACCAAGGGTTAGGAACTTTTGGGTCGGTGGTAGACCATGGTTACAGTGGGAGGGGTCGTACACTGTGACAAGGATAATGGGCAACGGTTAGTACCGAGTGAGCGTAGATGGAGAATTGGTTTACCATGCAAAGTTTTTGCGGAGATGCCAAAATATAATGGATTACGAACCAAAGTAAAGGCTAAGTTTAGATGTCATTAGCGAGGATCGACTCGCACCTGTCTCAGTGTAGGCTATTGTATTGTGGTATTAACCCTTAGGAATGCAGATGTTGATCGCGTAGGAGCCTGTTTAGTATCAGAGTGCTGTGACTATCGACTCAGGGACGACAGAGACACTTCGCGCAAGCTCAAAGCGCATATTGAAGTTGTGAGTTCTGCATGCTCTGTGTGTATTTCAAAGGACAGGAACATTCAGGGAGAGTTCTATCAAAGGACACATGTATAAGGTATGCTAAACTAGCCAACAGAGTGTATAAACTGAATCCAAATCAGAACTATGTTGCCACAAGGTAATTAACATTGCTAGTCAGGATCCCCCGGCAGTCAGAGCTGCAGATGCGCTCAGATGCAAAAGATTAAGACTTGTTTGAAGCTCCTATTGTGAGCCTGCGACAGTGACATTTTGAGAATGTACTTTAGCGCCAGTATAGGGCTGTAGATAGACTGAATTGATGAAAAACTATTTAACTCCTGTGAGCAGTCTTTGATTTGTGCTGATCAAATCGTTAAATGTGTTGAATATGGAAGGAGTTTATTTTAAATGTAAATAAAAGAATCGTTGTTACTTTAATCATTGTTTCCTTTCCGCAGCCTGAAGTGATTAGGAATAACACCTAACAAAGAAAGAACCTATATTTCGAGTTCACTCGGCAGGGAAGAAAAATCATAGTGCGGTCCCAACTCAGATTCCGACCCTCCTTGTTGGCTCTTTCCCCAATATTTTTAACGGCAAGGCTAAACAACCCCATGTCACCCCTCCTATGTGGATAGAGGTGTTCTGACAGAAGCATACAATTTTGAAGCTTTGCAGGACCCTAGGTTTTGCAATCACAGTACTAATTTTGTTTAAAGTATAGTAATGCAGAAACAAAAATCAGTTCCCATATTTACTTCAAGGGAAAAGATTGGCTAACAAATCCATTATTCGCCCAGTTTAAATAGGCCTGTGTAGTTGTAATAATGGGCATATACAAAAACTGAGGTTACCTAACTGTCCAATCTGAATGGAAGGAACAAGATCAATCATAGTGAGAACAGCTTGGTACAGCCCTGTGTAGTTCAAGTTGGGAAATATTGAAAGTCGTACACTGTCTCTCTGTCGTGGTCCATAGCTCTCTGCAGGTATGTTGGGCACATCTTTCAAAACACTGAAAAATATAAACAAATCATCATAACCCCTTACTTAACACAACTAATAGCAAACACCTGCAAAGAAATTGGGTAGATGATCTGCCACACATTCTCTTTAGTTTTGACTTCACCCTGTATCCTAACAAAGTATTTTTTTTAAAATAAATTTTATATTTTTCAAAAACAAATTTCACAATTTCTTCAATAAAACCATATAAATATGGATATCATTAGAACCAGCTCAATGAGCTGGTTCTAATGATATCCATATTAGTATGGTTTTATTGAGAAATGTCCGAGATATTTCAGGCTTATTCTGGTTAAATTTCAAGGCCGCTTTTTGGCTGACATGTTAGGTAAAGGGTTAATGGTCTCAGGTCTATATAGAGTAGTGAAGCTTGAAAGATGGGTCACGGAGACTGTTTTGATTCACAATGCTTGCTTGGGTGATAATGCATATACTCGTCAAGTATAGGGTCACAGATTAAATAGTACCTAAGTATCGCACGAACAAAGAAAATTTCACAGTAAGTGTTGTGGTCATGGCATCAAGCATATAAGAAATGGAGCAGATGACCCATTTGTGTTCACAGCTCACCACTGGGGTAATGATGCTTATTTATTAGATATGATTTTCTTTCCCAGAATTGCCAATTATCAAGCACAGCTGATATGACTTCAAACTCAGCTGATATGATGCCAATCTCAGCCAATATGAACCAAGCTAGAGTTGTCCCCCTTGATGCATTACTAGGTGCAACCAATTTTACATTGAAATGTTGAATAGTTCACAGTTATTCGTTGAATGCAATCAGGAAAACTGGCGTTATCAGGCATGGTGGAGAGTTTTGAAGCAGAGTTTTGTATGATGAGGAATTAATGATGACAAAAAGTAATCATTAGGTAATGAAGAGAAGAAAGAAGCGGGTTGTACAGAAAATTCATTGCAAACTAAAATTCTGAGTCGTAAGTGGAGATTCGTCGAAGTGGTAGAAGAGGTAGTTCAGCTATCTGAACATTGCAGCTTCCCCACTGACGTTCGGATGGCTGAATTAGGAATAGAAGAGGAAATTTTGGACTTTGTGAAAAGAATGAGAAACAATAACTCTGTCAGAAAACTGCAGTAGATCTGAGAATTTAAAAAATTATTTGTTGGTTTAATAATTAAATAAAGTGGTTATTACTTGTTATAAACACTTCTTAGATGTCCTTTCTGTTCAGGCCGAGTGGTTGTAGTGTTCTTAAAGTGAAAATCCAATGTATTTCACGAGTTTGGCACTGTTCTGTCACATTTGGTTCATCGGGATTGGAGGATAATGCCTGTATGATGGGGTAGTGCACATCAGACAATATGTTGTCATTTGGTTGAAATGTATAGAGGCAGGCGTGTCCTGTTTATGCTTAATATCTGCCAGATGTTCGAGTATTCGGGTGTGGAAATGGCATTTCTTCTCCCCGACATATTGTTTGACGCACTTTTGGCAATTTAAAAGGTAAACGCAATTCTTAGTCATGCAGTTGGTGTAACAAGGTCCCTTATAGCGCAGATGAAACAATCTATTTTTGGTACATTACATGCGTGGGTTTATGTTAATTCTCCCGCTAATACTGTATAGTGTGGGTAATCTTGAGCTGGTGAGGATATATGTCTGATGTGAGAATAACTGTATCAGCGCTGGCGCTGGTGCTCAGTCTGGTGCTCAGGCTGATGTCACTAATAGCGCTAGCGGCCGGTGTTGCTACCATAATCCTTGAACAATTTTATAGGATAAATACTGTTCAATTCAACTACAAGAGTTCGAGGGAACTTGTTTTCGGAAAATCCCGTATAGTATATAGCCTAACCGGTTTCGTGCATTTGTGCACTTCGTCAGAGGCAGTGGAAACACTCGTGGCTCAGCCTTATATATCTGAAGCTCTAGCGGGTGCATTTTGGCGGAAGCATATTGGCGGATGCACTTAGACAGATGCATGTTGGCGGGTGCATACGGCCTAAACCAGACCCCTAGACATATCAAGTGCACCCGCCAAAACACAACTGCGAAATACGCCTGCAAAAATGCATCCGCCAAAATGCATCCGCCAAATACAACGGCCGTATGCACCCGCCAACATGCATCTGTCTAAGTGCATCCGCCAATATGCATCTGCCAAAATTCCAGGTCCTGGAAAAAGTGTCAGATTCCATGGTTTTTAAGTGCTGTGAGAACCCTGTTCTTAAACTTTTTCACAGAAGGTCCATTATTGCTTGGGAGAATATTCTACTTTAAGGGTGATTAAGTGACAATCCATTCTCCATGTACAAAATGCGTGACTCAACACCAAAATATTCTGTACATTCTGTGCAGAACTGTGACCACAACAGTGGTTTATTTCCTTATCAGGGGCCAATACTATATAATTTTTACAATTGTATTTTCCAGAATTGTATTTTCTAGTTATGACTTTAAATGGGTTGAAATGAACCATTACCATTTTTAAAGATGTGGCAATTTGCCAGTCAGCAAATTGCCATATTTTTTAAAATGTTAATGATTAATTTTAGTCAGTTACACATGTATTAAAAGGTAGAAAATACAATTCTAGAAAATACAATTGTAAAAGTTTTATAGTATTGGCTCCTGATCACAATCCCATCACAACATACTTATACCAACAGGTTGATAATTTCATGAATAAAATACTGTGAAAACAAATGAAAACTGAATCTCAGCTTCTCAAACTTCTTTTTCACTAGGTGAGATTCCACAATGTTGCAGGAAGAAAATAAACAGAGAATTTGAACCAGATCGTGACTGGGTCGCTGTTGTGATCAAAGTACTGTAGTTATTTAAAATGTTGAGAGATAAGATGAGGCAATAAGACAAAATACAACACATGGAGTACAGAGGAAGAAATCAATAACACAAACTGGAGTTTTTCTGGTGTTTCCTGAGTGATATGGGCACAAGGGAAATATGAGAAAAACTCCCACAAGGGCCACTGATTCCTGCCTCCCCTCCACCTCATACTCTACCCAAATTCTATTCTGTGTTTATACCTTGATTAAATTTGAATTAAGTGAATGAAAGAAAAAATATCACATTCGACAGTCTGTTTACTTTCTTATGTGGCACTGTTTATGTGAAAGCATTTCATTCACATCATAACATCAATCAGGTGTGAAATGACCAATCACGTTCAATCTTACATGTCGTTCTAACATGTAGGTCATATTTGATGCAGGGTTTACCGAACACATTTTTCAATTCATGTACTGTAATGAGTAAAGTTGAATACACATGACAATTAGTCATGGTATAAAATTGCTTCCCAGAGAATCAAATTCTCATAGGCCTCAAAAGCATGTTATTCTGTAGATAGGAAAAATGCAACAGAATACAAAACAGCTCACCTGAGTAATGATTGTGAGAAGTACTTCAGTGTGTTAGCTATGTCAAGTCCAGTTGGCTGGGGTGCAAGATTGTTGGAAACTCTGTAATGATAATCCTTCAAATTCCTTATTTTTGATGTAACTGAAATTGAAGACAAAACAAGTGTTTTACTCTATTTTATCACATAACATGACCTGTTTCTGATCATTAACCTCACACTTTAACTTACTGAGTATTTTCAATATATTTTTCATTGAATCTAGTCATGGCTGCTGTAAAGCAGCCATGACTAGATTTGATGAAAAGCTGATCTTAAATCTATTTCAAGAAATCAATGGTGAAAAAATCAATTCCACTTAGAGGGGAGAGATTTGATTAAATGTGCCCAAATTATACTTATTTCAGTGACAAGAGAAAACCTGTCAAGGGCAGGAATATCTGTCAGAAGCACGCAAGGAGTTAAAAGCAGTAGTTCATGATCATTCAATAACATTTGGGAAGAAGCACCAGCCATTTGCAGTTGTACAGAACAGTAGCTGAGAAATGGTTGTAATCTACGCGTAGGCAGTGATCTCCTCGCATGCGTGTTTTTACCACCAGGTAATAAAAATCATCATCAGAAAAATTATACTTAATGAAGCACTGGGTTGTATGCATGCATGGAAATATTCCCCCCTCCCCCCCCCCCCCCCTGGAAAGTGGCTAGTCCATGATGGCTGTAGTCTTACATGCACTATGAATAAAAAAAAATTCCTTTCGAGTTTTTGTTACCATTATTTCAATAAAAAAAGGGGTTTTTTTACCATTGTCTCAATAGAATCATACTTATTTATTTATTTATTTTATTGAGGTTTAACAACACAAATGACAGCCAGGGTCACCTTGTGTCAGGCTGTTTACTGGTGGAGCAAGCCGGAGTACCTACCTGGAGAGAACCAACAAGCAAAACTTAGCAATTGTCAGACTCCCCAACGTACTAACTCTGCACAAGCAGAGTTAGAACTGGTTGAAGAAAACATTGCCGAGGGTGTAACGTTGTAAAATGTCAGACACACAAACCTTGCATAACATTCTCATCTGATAACTCAGAATAAATTTCTCATCAAGTTATCCTCAGTTGAAGTGATTATAAATTACGGAAAAAATTATCCCCTATCCTTAGTCTGTATGTATCTCAACTGTTTAGGCCAAGCCACCAAAACATCGCCGTGACTAGGAAATCGAATGCATGCATTAGTTCAAATAGCGTATCCTGTAACAGAATTGATGTATTTCGCTTGCTTCTTCACGATCGTTTTAACTCCACTTGAATTGGTATATGTTGTATGTAGTGATGGTTAACCAGTAATGGAAATCATAACCAGTCATGTCCATACCAATTATTAACCTATTTATTTATTAGGGTTTAACGACACATTAACAGCCAAGGTCATATAGTGTCGGTGACAGTTTTACGTCTGTAGGAAGCCAGAGTACCCAGAGAGAACCACCGAGCAATGACGAGCAGCTGCCAGCTCCCCAAAATCGTAACTCCACACTGAAGCACAGGCAGGGTTAGATTGGTTGAAGACATGCACACAATCGACATGCAGTATGCCTTAGTACTCGGCGTCATCGTGCCTCCATGTGGACAATTGGGGCGAAGTGCCTTGCCCAAGGACACAATGAGGGAGTCCGAATCGATCGCTCAGATGGTCAACCATCCAAGGACTAACCGGGCTCAACTTCGGTGATCTGACGAGAACCAGTTACGGCTACGTCACTGTGCCCCAATTATTAACCTATTAACCTTTTACCCAACGCAAATGATATCCAAATTTATTATCTTAAACATAATTTTTTTTTTAATTTTTCAAAAAATTTCAACAAAACCGTATCATGTGACTCCTCATTGGAACAAGCTCGACAAGCTCATTTCAAAGAGAGGTCACATGATATGGTTTTGTTGAATTTTTTTTGAGAAATAATAATTTTTCAGCTGCTGAATTTGCATATTAAGGGGGTGCGGTGGCTCAGTAGGTAGAGGTGCAAGCTGCAAGCCAAGAGGTCCTCAGTTCCAATTCCCCCTGCAGCAACCGTGCTGTGTCCTTGGGCAAGACACTTCACCTCCATTGCCCACGTGGGGGCATGGTAGTGTTGTGTACTAATGCGTACTGTACGTCGATAGTGCACTTGTCTTCAACCAATGCTAACCCTGCTTGTGTGGAGTTAATATGTTGGGGAGCTGACAGTTGCTCAGTGGTTCTCTCTATTATTCTTTATGAAACCGATCCAGTAATTTTGGTCTAGTCCTCCACAAATACTCGGTCCAGACTTAATTTACTGAACATGTTTTGTAAATTTCATAATGGACGGCAGACAGGAGATCCTCAAACTGCATATATTATACTTTTATAGGCATTATTCTCCCTTAAAATAGTAGCCTTTAGAAAAATTCAGGAAAAAATGATTTTCAAAATCCTAACAGAACTAACAAAACATTTTGGGTCTGCAACAGTTACTACAGTACGACCGCCGTCGACTGGTCACTTTCCATGGGTGGCCAATATTTCCATGGATGCAATATTAGATTCCAAACACTAATAATATGAATAATCATCAAAAATTTCATTAATGAAGCACCAGGTATAACCCGGTGCTTCATTAACCCGCTGCGGTATGATGCCAAAATACCAAAGTTTTCAGCAACAAATTTTCCCACAATGCAACTGAGAATTTAATTAATTGTAACTAGAGCTGGGAGGTTGTGCGATTTACACTGCGGTTGCGGGTTCGGTTTTAATCCGGGCTCCCACAGGGAGCCCAAATGTGAACCCAGGGACTTGGCTTTAACAAATTTGAATCTCAGCTCTCTAAGGATACTGTATACCAAACGTCAAAAGATTTTAACTGGTGGATATGAAAAAGAAGATTTTAAAAAAACTGTTCCTCATATTGAACTAAGTTATAATTCGGTCTCCCACAGGGAGCCCAAATACGGACTCACAGACTTGGCTTGAAAAACTTGAATCACACCTCCCTAAAGATGCTGTATACCAAATATCAAAACATTCCGATTGCTTAATTTGAACAAGAAGATTGTAAAGAAAATTCCTCATATTGAACTAAGTTATAATTTGGACTCCCACAAGGAGCCCAAATTTGAACCCAGAGACTTGGCTTGAACAAACTTGAATCTCACCCCCATAAGGATGCTGCATACCAAATACCAAAAGATTCTGATTGGTAGATCTGAAGAAGAAGATTTTTAAAGAATATTTCTAATACTGCACTAATTTAAACATTTGGGCTCCCATAGAGAGCTCAAAATATGGACCCAGGGATCTGATGTCCATAAACATGTGAAACAATCTTCCAAAGAAGTTATATGTGAAATTTGAAAGCTTTTGGAGCAGTGGTTTGGGAGAAGAGCTTTAAATGTTTTCCCCACTACCAACAGTATTAACAAATGCTGACTCAGCATTTTTTCAAAAGTCCCGAAAATGTACCCTATGTACTTCCTCCACCTGTAAAACTGTCACTGTCACGATATGACCTTGGCTGTTAATGCATCATTAAACCCTAATAAATAAATAAATAAATTTGCCCACAGGCACTCTCCAATAATCTGTAATAAAATAAATTTATATAAGCCAAATATTCTTTGTGTTTGACTGAATATGAAACATGAGCAAGAAAAAAATTTGGCTTTTGCACCAGTACCTTCAATTTTTTGAAAGCCTTGTTAGTGGCTTCTGGTACTCAACCAGTTAAGAAATTCAATAAAAGTAAATTCCACAAACACTGCAATAAACTGAGCTGCACAGATAAACTTTGGTACTGACACTTCTGTCAATACAAAAATGGACACTGAATTTTGACCAGACAACTAAAGAATTCTCTGTCTGCTTTTCTGCCAACAACATTAAAAAATTTAAAACAGAAAATAAATATAAAAAACTTTTTAATCTCAGATACCGTTTTCATTTGTTTTTCATGACTCAATATTGATTCTGAAAAACTTATAATTTTGAAGTCTCTGCAAACAGATCACAATCCCATCTTCATCTGATCGAGAAAGAGAATGCTTTTGTGATCACTATAAGTATACATTAAGCAGTTGAAAACTGAGTTCTTCATATTTGAGATTAGCACTTTATCCAATGCACACAAAATAAAAAATTGTTAAATCTAAAAAAGTTAATAATCTGTTTCTCAGGCCTTCCCGGATGTCTTCTTGGTTGCCACATACTCTCTTTTTATAACCAATGAAACTTGAAAAAATAATAATTAAATGGTTTATGTCTGATATTTTACCCAAGTTAATAAAATCGATAAATGTATCCCTTGAGTGCAAGAAGGCTTTGCAATGCTTTGCAACAACACCATCCATGCTATTCTATAATAGCCTAAAATATAAAACAAACCAAGAACATAAAACTTTGGATGGCAAAGAAATAATTCTAAAAATAAAAAAACTAGAGGCTCTACAGAGCCTGTAATCGCTCACCTGAAACTACATATAAAAATGTGATTTCCCATAGGCTTTCCGTGGTAACTATGAGCTGCAAATTGTGGCCATGTTTGCAACATTACATCAACATTACATGAGGATCATTGGTAGAAAGGTGTCCCAGTCTTCAATCACGTGAAGTTTCAAAACAACTGAATCCATCAAACAGAATTATAGAATGTCTCTGATGGCCATATTTTCCAACCAACAGGAACAAAAAGAGGATCGTTTGTAGAGGGCCTCCTATAGACCATCCTTGCCAAGTTTTGGTTCATGTCAGCTCAGTAGTTCCAGAGAGAAGATGAAAATGTGATTTCCCATAGGTTTTTTCTATAGTAACTATAAACTGCAATTGTAGCCATGTTTGCAATACGATCAACATTAAAATGACGAACGTTGGTGGAGGGTGTCCCAGTTATCAACCATGCAAAGTTTCAAAACATTTGGCCCTGTGGTTTCAGAGGAAAAGAGTTTTCAAAACTAAACAAAGAATGCTTCTGGCGGCCACGTTTTTTCACCCAACAGGAATAAAATGAGTAACAGTTGTATAGAACCTCTCATAGACAATGCCTGCCAAGTATGGTTCACATTGGCTCAGTGCTTTCAGTGAAGATGATGAAAATGTGATTTCCTATAGGGTTTCTATAGTAACTATAAGCCACAATGCCATAATTGCAACTCGATGAAGATTAAAATGAGGATCATTGGTAGAGGGAGTTACAGTCATCGGTCACCCTAAGTTTTCAAACCATTTGGCCTTATAGTTTCAAAGAAGATTTTCTTGAAAATGCATACATTTATGAATTCTGTTTCAACCAAAAAAAAAATCAGTATAAGAAGGTTAAATATTTTGAAAATTAGAATTTTCTGTCAGAATTCTCTTTCAAAATAGCTTTGGATAGGTAAAGGGTTACAGTCAAACACATTTTTCTCCAGTTCTGTCAAATTTTAAAAGATAAACAATAATTACTGTCATCTAAGCTGACATGATGAGAAGTGAATATACATGAAAACATTTCTGGTGTTCCAAGCACCTGTCATCAATCAAGATTTACTGATAAGTAACATGAGACTAATAATCAACATACAGATGCCATTGTTTACAGTAGTACAAGTTAAAATAAGTTGTGTAGGAATATCCTATAAACTATGTATCTTTCTCTTCCTACACTTATAAGACCAGAAGCTGACATCATTTTTTGGAAAGCTCTCACTGATAGCTTCCCAGAAAAATATCAGATTCTGATCTTGTCAGGGCAGGAGCAGCAGTTTACTTAATGCATTACAGTTATGCTACAGCTTATTTTGACTTGTACTGTATACACAATATTTTGGTTTTTTTTCCAGTTCTCAGTGGAGAAAACTGGAACCAACCCTTACCAGATTCTCAAAAACAAGTATTTTGCTGACAGTACTGATCTTAGTGCAGACAGGAGAGGCATTGGGTTGAGCATTTGAATATAGCCTCTGGTGGCCACATATTTCCATCCCCTCATAGAGCATTCCTGTGAAGTTTGGTTCACGTCGGCTCAGTAGTTCCAGAGAAGAAGATGAAAATGTGATTTCCCATAGGGTCTCTATAGTAACTATAAGCCGCAATTGTGGCCATGTTTAAAACCCGATCAACATTAAATAAGGATCATTCGCAGAGGGGGTCCCAGTCATCACTTATGTGCAGTATCAAAACATTTGGCCTGGCAGTTTCAGAGGAGAAGATTTTTGAAAATCCACCAATCAGAATCAAAGAATGCCTCTGGTGGCCATGTTTTTCAACCCACGGGAACAAAATGAAGATCATTTCTAGAGGACCTCCCATAGACCATCCCTGCCAGGTTTGGTTCACGTCGGCTCAGTAGTTCCAGAGAAGAAGATGAAAATGTGATTTCCCACAGGGTTTCTATAGTAACTATAAGCCGCAATTGTGGCCATGTTTGCAACCCGATCAACATTAAATGAGGATCGTTCATAGAGGGGATCCCAGTCATCATTTATGTGAAGTATCAAAACATTTGGCCTGCAGTTTCAGAGGAGAAGAATTTTTTGAAAATGTACCAATTAGAATCGAAGAATGCCTCTGGTGGCCATGTTTTTCAACTCACGGGAACAAAATGAGGATAGTTTGTAGAGGACCTCCCATAGACTATCCCTGACAGGTTTGTTTTCACGACGCCTCGGTTTTTCCAGATAAGAAGAGGAAAATGTGATTTCCCATAGGGTTTCTACAGTAATTATAAGCCGCAATTGCGGCCATGTTTGTGACCCAATCAACATTAAATGAGGATCGTTGGTAGAGGGGGTCCCAGTCATCATTTATGTGAAGTCTCAAAACATTTGGCCTGGCAGTTTCAGAGGAGCAGGCCTGAAAATAAGCAGTCTGACATTTACAGAATGAGGTCCCCATAGGGTGAATTTAATGATGCTAACCCATACAGTCGGCCAATTTATCCTCTGGGTACCTCTTTCTGTTTAGTTTTGAGACCCTAATTCAGATTGAGGTTCACAGAGGGTAAATTTAGTGATGCTACCCTGCTGTGCAGGGAAGCATCACTAAATTCACCCTCTGGGGACCTCATTTTGTAGATGTCAGTCTGCTTATTTTCTGGCTTGCAGAGGAGATTTTTGAAAATCCACCAACCAGAATCAAAGAATGCCTCTGGAAGCCATGTTTTTCATTCGACGGGAACAAAATGAGAATCGTTTGTAGAGGACCTCCAATAGACCATTCCTGCCAAGCTTGGTTCACACCAGCTCAGTGGTTACAGAGAAGAAGATGAAAATGTGAAAAGTTTACGGATGCCAGATGACGGACAGCGGATGACGACGGACGCCAAGTGATGAGAAAAGCTCACATGGTCTTTTAGGCCAGGTGAGCTAATAAAATTTTAAAAAACCCACCCGGCCACGAGCAATTTTACAAAAAATGGCCCGAGAAACATAAGATCTACACTGAGGGGCCATATTTAAAAAAATTTCAACAAATGGAATTTAAAAAAAAAAAAATTTTCAACCGCTAATTTTGTAAATTACTTTGGTGGATATGGTCAAATCATCAGGTAAAGGGCTAAAAATCTACCAATAATTAGATTTTCATCATACATAACCACCTATGTGAGAATTTTATTACTTGCAATTCTCAATTACACATTCTTTGAGGAGTACACAAAACAAATTTTAGAGACTAATACTCATTGCTAATTTCTGTTATATGTATCTTATTCCAATGCTGAAAGTGTAATACGGAGGTGCTTACTTAATTAGGTATATCTTAACTTAACAAGAAATAGCACCAGGGATAGAGCTGAGTCTGGATAGACACAATCAAAACTGATTATTAACGTGAACCCAATAGATCTCACTCTCCCACAACAGGTTTAATTTTTTTGCATAAAAGCACCTGAAATGCTTCAAAACTCATTTTAGCCCACCCACCCCCATGTTGTAATTTTTTTGCATAAAATCACTCAAAAAGGGCAGAACTCACGCATGAAATGTGTGCATTGTGTGGACAGCATAATTTGTCATACTGGACAGCCGTGTAAGATTTCATCAAAATCGGACCACTATCAGCTGTGTTATGATCTCATAGGGACAAAAAACGTCCATTTATCAATAACACTCTCCAATAAATGGTAATAAAACAATTATCTATAAAAAGCTTCTTGCAAAACTGAGACTCCCCTTGCTGGTAACATGGTATCTTTGAAAAAAAAATACTCATGTTGCAAATCACCTTTGAAAATATGTTATTTCAAACAACAAATTGTTTACATTGCATATCAAGGGAGATAATCACAAGCTTCAATATCTAGATGGATGTGGATGTGGATACGGAAGGAGTCGGATGCAGACATGGAAGAAATCACACACACTCCATTTATCTAAAAGATCTGGTATCAGTACAACAAATCTAAACATTCAATCTATTATATCTTGTTTGAATGGGCGCTCCATGAGCTCTGTCAAACAATACAACAGTTGAGCTGGGAGGTTTTGATTTTTCAGATTCGATTTGGTTTCTGGAAAAAACCTTGGTTTTGGTTTGGTTTTTCTATGTGTAAACCCTTTACCTAACCTGAAAAGCAGACGACACTTGCAAAAATAATTCTCGAATAACTAATTTTTTTCATTTTTTGTCTCAAAAACATAGGTTATGACCCATCGTTGGAATAAGCTTGACGAGCTCGTTCCAACGAGGGGTCATAATCTATGTTTTTGAGACAAAAAATGAAAAAATAATAAAAATTAATTGGCAATTTTTGAGAATAGCGCTGGCCGGTTTTGGCCACTACATTAGGTAAAGGGTTAAGAACAGATAGTAAATAACAATTCAGGATCCTTAACTTGGAAAAAATCTGCAATACCACATCACTCTCCATAAAAGCCTTATCTGTTAGGGGTTCAGCCTAACTTCGCTTTGGGTTCTAGGGGATGATTCGCTAAGCCTATTCAGCCAGAAAAACACTTAAATCAGGGTAACAAATGAATAAGGTTTATTTGAACTATATTCTGTTCTCACTGTCACATTTTCTCCCTTACTGACTCGTCGGGTGGACGAGTCAATAATGGAGAAAATGTGACAATGAATCCACACCATATTTGCCCTTTGCCGGATAGACTAAGTGACGAGAGTCAAAAATGGTTGCTAGTCCAGTTCCCTCCCAGTAAGATAGTTTGATCAGTTTGTGCACAAACATCTTAAAACCGTTTTTTGTCCGAATTTTGCTGGATATTAGGGTTCAGTTTTCCAGTTCGCCCCAAAAAATCCAAACCGAACTTGAAAACCAAAAAAATGCTTAGCCCTACATAACGGCATAAATGTTTAGTTTATCACCAGAATTCAAGAAAATAAACAACATCCTGTTAATTGCATCTTCCTGTTAATTGAATATTCTTCACTGGCAAAGGGACTCTTCAATTAACTGGGTTCCAATGCACAAGCTTCGATTTCCTTCCCATTTAGTGACAAAGTATAAAATACGTCTACAGATGTTAAAAATTGATATTATCTACCCATACCCATAAATGAAGTAAATTGTGGTTCCAAAACTAAAGCTGTCATCTCTAACATGCTGCGATCACCAGGCACAAGTTGATAAAACCTGATATACAGTGGAGAGTGATAGAATTGACAATAAATTGCCACACAGAAACAGAAAACATCATGTGCATGCTGTGATTATCAGCTAAAGGTGAGAAGGATAATACAGAGGTTGAAGAAATGATTATTTTAAAAGCCACATCTATACTGTGAGTGCATAAGAAAATTGACAAAGGAAAAGTGTCACTGTAATAAGTGAAATCTGTACCGATTACAAATACAATCACAGGTAAACTGAATGAAAACTGCAGGTTATGGTATCAACTAGACAGGTTCAATATGTTCGGTTAAGACTCTCAAAGAAAAGTTTTGATATTGAAACTCATTTTGAGGATTTAATTCAACAGAAAAGTTTACTTCCATTTACTTACTGCCAACTCGGTATTTAATTACATACCTTCTTGATCAATTAAATATTGATTAATTAGAGTAATCATTATGATAAGCTTTTCAGTGCGACTTCAATCTAATTTTACTTTCCAGGCAGCTTTTTATTCATTTGCCTACTTAATGAATTACGTTTGTCAAGGCTTCTCCTCCATTACTTTAATCACAGGTGTAGTGGTTTGGAAGAATTCCCATCTTCATAAAAGCACGACAGAAAATCATATACTACAACAGTTCAATTCAGTTTACAGTTGTACAATAAATACATGTAATATTTTAACCCTTTACCTAATGAATTGTCCACTGTAATTTACAAATTGAGCAGTTTAACACTTTACCCACTGCAGACGATATCAAAATTTATTATTTTAATATTTGTTTTTTTTTCAAATTTTTCATCAAATGTCAACGAAACAATATCATGTGACCCCTCATTGGAAGGAGCTTGACAAGCTCATTCCAATGAGGGGTCACATGATATGATTTTTTTTTAACTACGTAATTTGTAAATTACACAGGTGTTAAGTAAAATGTTAACAAAATTGCAACAAAATCATATCATGTGACTCTTCACAGGAACGTGTTTGTCAAGCTCCTTCCAATGAGGGGGGTCACATGACATGGTTTTTCTTGAAATTTTATGAAAAAATTAAAAAAAAATAATTAAAATTAAAATAACTCATTTTTATATCATAAGCTGGGTTAATAACTGATGATGGAAACAAAAAATATCTGAAGTTTTCCATTGGATATCCTTATTTGGTCTATTGTCATTTTACCAGTTATTTTAACATCTGCAGAGGTGAAGGTATAAGGGCCATTTACCAACCAGTTTGGTTGGTGCAGATCTCTTAGTCTCGTGGCACATGTAAATCGGCCACTTTGTGTGCTAGAGGTTGATGGTTTGAGCCTTGACTCCCGCACTACTCTCTTGATCTGTTACATTGGTGCCCTTGACCCACCCTCAGCAGTTGGTGGCATTGTGCATGCTGAGATGGACCATGGTGGAAGTTTGAATCACTCTAAGCCTGAGGTGGAATCTGGCCTGAGATTTACCCTAAAAAATGTGAGTGTGGTGTAGCAGTCGAAGTATGAAGGCCATTTACCAACCAGCCTGGTTGGCCTAGATCTCTTATTTTGGGGGTAAATTGGTGGCTTTGTGTGCTGGAGATCGATGGTTTGAGCCTCAGCTCCCACACTTCTCTCTCAATCTGTTAGTGTTGTTGACCAACAGCAGTTGGTGGCATTGTGTGTGATGTGGTGGACCATTCTACTACAGTGCCGCAAATGCCACTGCTAATGAGCTCAACACTGGCATTCTTTTGTCAACACAAATCATATCTACAGTAATTTTGTGTATTGTGCCAAACACACCTTAACCTTGAAAGGCCTATTTCAGGCTATTGTGAATAGGGAGCATGAACCCTTTAAACATACTATCATCAGGAAGTCCTGCTGACAATAGACAAATCCCTTGGGCAGTGATTTACAGTCAAGTCTTGGCTGCCTTAACAGGCAGCTAAGACTTGACTAAAAATCACTGCTTAGCAACTGGACATGTACAAGTTGTAGACCAGTGAAAATTCAGGACAACTGCCCATGCCGCTAAGGGACAACAGAAGCAAAAAGAAAATCAGACACTTTTTTCAAGAAAATGAACACTTCAGCTGCTTTTAAGCCTCAACAAGGTCTTAAAAATAGGAAATGTAAGAAAATTTGAAAATACAGATGGTTTCTGTATTCATTGATTGGTTCAGTATGGTTTTTTGGTATCTCCATGATATTGGTATCGGTTTGGTTTTTTTGGTATATTGCCCATCTAGTGGATGGACTTGGACCACACACAGTTTTTCAAAAGGTGTCATTTCGGAGATGGTAATTAATAAACACATAATGGCATACTATTTTTATCACCTTCATACTAATTTTAACATTTGTATTCAGTTACACATTAATTAGGCCATATATTTCCTATTATTCATTGCAAATGCCTGCTTGAATGATCAATCTTCTTCTACATAATGTCTATATTGTTATCATAGCACAACATTTGTTCCATTTAGTAGTTGTAAATGATTATCTTGCATAACAATTTAATGATATTGTGATTTAGCTTTATTATGGGTGCAGTCCAGCCATATTTAGCATTATTCTAATTTGGATACTCCCCCAGCCACAAACTGAGAAAGAAATTTGAGGCTTATTTGACCTCTGATTCCCTGAAACAAGAAACGCAAAAGAGTGTTCTGGGTGCAACCAACAAGCTGGCACCAAACACCATTCCTAAAAAATGCAACGATATAAACCCTGCACATGACCTCCCATGTTGATTGCAATTATGATATAAATCACTAATATAAATCTTGCACATGATGTGTCATAGTTTCCGAAGTTAGTAAAAAGGGGGTGACCTTTTCTGCAAACAGTTTTTGTTGTAGGTGACATTCCTAATAGATCAAACACATCGCAACACGACTATGTTTTAGTTCTCAGAGGTGAGCATATATGTAGCCATAAATTTTCATAACCACATCAACATGTAACTTTTGGGCATTAGCATTTAGAGTTATTTCTTGTGTATCATCCCCTGGGACTTTTAATGACCACTAATGTTTGTATACAGAATAGGACAGGAAGCGACACAATTGCTGATTTTTGGAATAACGAACAATATTGCTTCCAAACATGACAATTTATTGCAGACAAAAATACAGTACAGTCGCCGTGGACTGGTCACTTTCCACGAGTGGGCAATATTTCCACGGATGCAATAATATTAGATACCAAACCCCAATAAAAGGAATAATCATCAAAAATTTAATTAATGAAGCACTGAGTACAACCCAGTGCTTCATTAATTAAAATTTTGCTGATGATGATTTTTTTACCTGGTAATGCATGCGTAGACATCACTATCCACGCTTGGATTCCGACCAATCCACAGCTACTGTACTGTACATTCACCTGCTGAGTTTGAAGTTGATTGGTCCGATAGAGGCTAAGAAGACAGGGCATGCAACAACAAACAGAATAACTCCAATGATACTAAGATTACTTTATTAACACATGAGGTAATATGTGCATGCAGTTTATTTGGTTGAGTGCTAGAAGTCCTAGAGTTATTTATTTATTTATTGGTGTTTAAGGTCACATATTTTTGAACAATGGCTAATCATGACCACAACATGAGTATCAACTCAAGACCAGGGTTAGAGCGTTAATAATAATAATATAGTACATTTAATAATATAGTACATTTATCAAGCGCTAACGCTTAATCCCTGAAAAAGGCTCTAAACCCTTTACAATTCCAGACCATTTACTCACTAAGCTCCCACACACATTCAATGAAACACACGTCATGCGCACAAATGTTAATTCTAAAACTGATGGGTCATCAAGTAAGTATTTCTTGAAAAGATATGTTTTAAGCTCGGTTTTGAAAATATTATATGATTTAGCTCTCCTGACTGAATGAGGAAGTGAGTTCCAAATGTATGGGCCGCAGAATGTGAATGCTCTCTGACCAAATTTTTTTAGTTTAAACCTGGGTACGGTGAGCAGGTTCAGGTCTTGGGACCTTAAGTGATGAGGCGGGGTGTAATTGTGTAAGAGGCATGATAGATAGGGTGGCAAGGTTGAATCCAGGCTACGGTAGCATAAGGATGCAATCTTGTACTCAATCCGTGCCTGTACTGGTAGCCAATGAAGAGTTCTTAACATCGGTGTTATATGGTCACGTCTTGGCTTGCGTAGGACAAGTCTAGCGGCGTTGTTTTGAATGCGTTGCAAACTATTTATCTTTTCTATCGGTAGACCGCTCAGAAGCGAATTGCAATAGTCCAACCTAGATAGGATGAAGGAACTAACCAGCTTTTTCATGGCCTCCTGAGTAAGATAAGGTAGGAGATGGGAAATCCTTCTCAAATCAAGAAACAAACGTTTCCTGATGTTCTTGACTTGGACAGTCATGGACAGATTTGAGTGTAGATAAACACCTAGGTTTTTGGCTGTATTTGAAAAACCTATGTCGGTGCCGCAAATGCAGAGATGGTCGAGGCTGGTGTTCTTAATTTTTGCATCGGTAGAAATTAGAATGATCTCGGTCTTGTCATCATTTAATTTTAATTTGTTTGTTTCCATCCAGTGCTTGACGGACTCTATGCAGGTTTGGATGTCTGTTGCCGTTTGTGTTAACTGCCTGGGTAAGGATGGGGAGTAGATTTGAGTATCGTCAGCATACATATGATAGCTCAGATCTTGCTTTGATATTACACCACCAACGGGCTGAGTATACATGCAATATAGTACAGGTCTCAAGACGGAGCCCTGTGGGACACCATACATGAGTGAGCTGCTTTTTGAGTGGGCTTCACCAATGTGAACAGACTGGGTTCTGTCAGATAGGTAAGACTTAAACCAGTCCAGTACCATTCCTGACAAGCCGAAGGTGATATTGAGGCGTTTAATTAAGATGTCATGGTCAAGGGTGTCAAATGCGGCTGACAGGTCTAACAGTGACAAGATGGAGATCTTGCCACTATCAGCAGCATTTAGGAGATCCGTCACAATACGAAGCAATGCAGTTTCTGTGCTGTGATTGCTCCTATATGCAGACTGAAACGCCTCAGTAAGTTGATTCGCGGAGAGGTGGTCCTTTAATTGTTGGAGTACGATTTTCTCTGCAATCTTTTACAGGAATGGCAGATTGGAGACTGGCCGGTAGTTCTTAAGATTATTGGGGTCAAGGTTGGCCTTTTTTAGTAAAGGTGTAACAATTGCCTCCTTGAAGGCAAAAGGCACAGTACCCTGCAAAAGAGAAGTGTTCATAATATTTGTGATTGGTTCTATAAGATCATCAATATGTTCACAAAGAAGGCTAGTGCGTATAGGGTCAAGTGGACATGATTTAGATGGAGATGACAGAATGACCCTGCGAACAGTGTCACATGATACTGGTTTAAATGATACAAAGGGGTTTCCTGTAAATTCTGTGAACTCGGGTTCATTGTTCGTGTGGTCCAGTTGAAGTCTTATTTTGGACACCTTCTCGCTGAAATATGAACCGAACTTGTCTGGTAGATCTGACAGTGAGATGTTGTTGGGAAGGACGGATGTTTTAGCTTTTCCAGACAGACTGTTTGTGATTAAAAATAGCTCCTTTGTTGGACAGTTTGTGATTTTGTCGTCATAGTAAAGGGTTTTGGCATCTTTAATCAGCTGGTTGACATGCCGATGGTGTTGAAGATATATCTGGCGGTGGACAGTTAGTTTAGATTTCCTCCATTGCCGTTCAGCCCGGCGGTGCTGTTGTTTAGCAGATTTTATCTCCGGCGTGATCCATGGTGCTGAAGGTCAACTGCCTATAGTGCAAGTGCGTAGAGGTGCATGCTCGTCTAAGAGCAGACGAAGACACTCATTGTACTTGTCAACACTGTGATTATCACTAGTGATACTAATAAACCATGTTGCCCATTTTAAAGAGGGTTTGCACCTTCCAAGCATTGGTGACTCCCATGGGAAGCCCAAATATGAACCCAGGGACTTGGCTTTAACAAATTTGAATCTCACCTCCCTAAGGATACAATATACCAAATATCAAAAGATTCTTACTGGTGGGTGTGAAGAAGAAGATTTTTAAAGAATGTTTCTCATATTGAACTAAGTTACAATTTGGTCTCCAACAGGGAGCCCAAATATGGACTCAGAGACTTGGCATGAACAAACTTGAATCACACCTCCCTGAGGATGCTGCATACCAAATATCAAAAAATTCTAATTGGTGGATCTGAAAAAAAAGATTTTTAAAGAATATTCCTCATACTCCACTAATTTAAACATTTGGGCCCCCACAGAGAGCCCAAATATCGGCCCAGGTATTTGATTTCAGCACACATGTGAAACAATCTTCCAAAGATGTTATATGTGAAATTTGAAAGCTTTTGGAGAAGTGGTTTGGGAGAAGAAGAGTCTTAAATACTTTCCCCATAGCCCACAGTGTTAAATGAAAGTGTCAATGACACTGTAGCTCAACTTGACAAACTTGAAATTGGTAAGTTATAAATGAAATGGCAAAATTGAAGATCATTGGTACCAATGTCATTTTTTTTGCCAGTGGCAACATTTTTTGACAGAAACCGAAGAAAATCGATAGCTCCCATCTATAGGCCTCCCCAAACAAGCATGCCAGGTTTCAAAGCAATCCGATCATAAATGTGCCCTGTAGGGTGTATAAAAGGGAAATATTGTGGTCTGACTAAACTAAATTCTAAGAACGTTGGCTGTGGCAACATTTTTTGACGGAAATGGAAGAAAATCGATAGCTCCCATCTAGAGGTCACCGTAAATAAGCATACCAGGTTTCAAAGCAATCTAATCATAAATGTGCCCTGTAGGGTGAGCCAAAGGGAAATATTGTGGTCTGACTAAACTAAGTTCTAAGAATGTTGGCTGCGGCAACATTTTTTGATGGCAATTGAAGAAAATCGATAGCTCCCATCTAGAGGTCACCCCAATCAGGCATGAAAGGTTTCAAAGCAATCCAATCATAAATGTGCCCTGTAGGGTGTGCCAAAGGGAAATATTGAGTCTTCTGACTAAACTAAGTTCTAAGAACGTTGGCCGCAGTAACATTTTTTGACAGAAATTGAAGAAAATCGATAGCTCCCATCTAGAGGTCATCCTAAATAAGCATACCAGGTTTCAAAACAATCAAATCATAAATGTGCCCTGTAGGGTGTGCCAAAGGGAAATATTGTGGTTTGACTAAACTAAGTTCTAAGAACGTTGGCCGCGGCAACATTTTTTGACGGAAATTGAAGAAAATTGATAGCTCCCATCTAGAGGTCACCCCAAACAAGCATGCCAAGTTTCAAAGTAATCTGATCATAAATGCGACCTGTGAGGTGTGCCAAAGGAAATTGTGGACGTACGTACTAACGTACTAACATACTTACGTACGTACGTACGCCGACGGACGAGAAGTGATGGCAATAGCTCAGCTTGACTTTGTCAAGTTGAGCTAAAAATGCTGACTCAGCATTTTTTCAAAGTCCCGAAAAGTACCCTATGATAAAACCGATAGCAATTTTTTTGGACCATTCCATTCTGTTGATCGTAATGAAGCTTCACACCAAATAAGAATTCTCAAGAGCCGTGTAGTTTTGGAAATATAGGCGTTAGAGTTTTTTCATTTTTTAGCTCCTATGGTTCCCTCAGGGCATTTTGTAAAAAAAATTTAGCATTAATCAAGTACTTATGATCCATTAATACTTCATATCAAATTTGGTTCAAATCAGCCTCTCTGTTTGGAAAATAGACATTTTGGGCAGGGCAAAAATTCTTGTGCCTCCCGTAACAACGAGAAATATTGCCCCTCGAACTTCTCTTGAACAAACTTGAGTCTACACCTCAAAAGGAAGCTGTATACCAAATATCAAGTCTCTGCTACAGCTGGTTCATGAGAAGAAGATTTTTTTAAAAAGTGAGGCATTTTGGCCCCCACCCCCTCCTCAATAAGAGCAGAAACCCAATTTGAAGAAAAACCCAAATGCCCCTATATAACCATTACTCATGTGAAATTTCATTAAAATGTGGCCAGTGGTTTGGGAGAAAAAGACACAAACACCACCTTCACGGCGGACGAAGGACAAAAAGTGATCAGAATAGCTCACCCTGACTTTCAGTCAGGTGAGCTAACAAGCCCACTGAGCTCGTCCCAAGGCAGGGTCACATGATATGGTTTTGTTGAAATTTTCTGAAACATTTGAAAATGAGATAATTAAAATAAAAAATTTTGATATCATGTACATTGGGTAAGGAGTTCTTTTTCATTGCAACAGCTTACATTTACCAACATGGCTATCATCGAGGTTGTCATTACAAAGTCAGGGACTGGGCTTATTTACAAGGTGGGGACTCTGAAACTGAAAAATGAAAAGTTGGTAGGTGGGCTTATTTTCAATTATGGGCTCATACCCAGGACATTACGGTATATGCATACATGGAAGGGATGGGGGGGGGGGGGGGGGGGGAGGGGGTCTTTTCTTGGTCACCTTATGATTCCCTGAAAATAAATAATAAAAAATAAAATCAACCCCCACCAGAATTTAAAAAAAAAATCTCATGATAATCTACGTATTTATTTTTTATGGCCTTAGTGTACTCAAATTTACGTTCATACTTTAAACAGTTAAGACTGCTCATCAGTGAATTCGGTGACTGACTTGACATGAACAGCCCACATTGGGTGCGTACATCAAGTTCAAGACATGTCCACAGACAATGTGCATCAGAACCTTCAAAGTAAGAAACAAAAACAGATATTGATTTTATGCAATGCATTTCAAATGCTATATTTAGTGAATTATTTGCACAGCACATATATCTGGAGTCATCCAAGTCCCTTTCGTAAATGTTAAAAATGGAAATACAGTTCAAATTGAAAAACAGAGATGCAAGTTACCAGTACTTCACTGTAAGTTTTAGGTATGAACATTTCAGAGTGTGAATAATACAGTTAATAAAACAATAACATGATTTGGGAGTGCATTGCGGTTTATTCATGGCCCAACAGAAATGATTAACAGCTTGACAGTTTTTAAGCAGCCTGTGATGTAGTCGCAGGCTGCTAATATATGTAGGTCTGTGGATTGTTAATTATTTCCCGTGGGCCATTAATAAACTGCATTGCTCTACCAAATCATGTTATTGTTTAATTAACTGTACTATTCTCGCTCTGAAATGTTCATACCTAAAACTTACAGTGAAGTAACTGGCATCTCTGTTGATACTATTATTACCACTGCTACCAGTAAAACACAATAAATAATGAAAGTGTACCGAGATGACATCTCATTATTTTTAATAACCTTAACTGGTAGAGTGCTAAATTATTTTTTAAAGGTGATTTGAAGCCAGAGAATTTTTTTCAAAGATACAATGCTACCAACAATGCTTGCCTTTATTCTGCAAGATTTTGTTCATAAATCATTGTTTTGTTACTATTTACTGGAGAGTGTCTGTTGACACTCTCCGATAAATGGTAACAAAACAATTTTATATGAACATTTTTTTCCATCTACTGCACAAATAACAAGATTATGCATACGGTTTAATGCCACTATGCTGGATTTCAGCACTTTTCAGTAGAGCCATGGAAGTGGCTTCTAACACTCAACCAGTTAAATATGAATACCAGTCGTTAGTTCAGCTGACTGAATGTAGTGGTTGTGGGGAAGCCACTGTGCTCCAACAGCTGAACTACAACTATCGTCGGCTTTGTTGAGAAACAGAAGTCGAACTGTCACATGTCTATCACCTGTCCAGTCTACGGAGAATTTAGGAAAGTTACAAGTAGTCAAACAGTAGTTGGAACACATACATGTAGTTTAGGAGGTCATATAATGTCTATCATAAAGTCTGTCTGTCTTTTTTTTGGGGGGGGGGGGGGGGGGGGGTTTTTTTTCCACACATTTTGTCCGCACGATTCCGAAGCCATTTTCGGACCGATTTTCACAAAATTTTGCACACGCATAGAGGGGCACAAAATCTAAAAATGTACCAAAAGCGTAATTTTCAATTTAACCCTTATTTCATCAGAACTGGCAAAAAAACTGTCAAAATTGGGGTTTATCGGCACTTTCTCGAAACACGTCTTGTAGATTTTTTTTAAACCTTCATCATTGATAGACCTGTCTGTGCCACGACCTTTGATACACATGACATATCAGGCGATGCATCTGGTAACCCTCCACAGGCTGCCAAACATCGAAATTTTGATGAAATGGGCCGGTTTCAGGCCCCCAGAGCACCCAAACGATACACGAGAGATAAACATAACTTCCTTTATTGGAAGTGGAATTCACCGGAGATCATTTTTGTAAGTAATAAGGGTGTTCAAAAAACCAAGCGTTAACCCGTTTTGGGCTGGTTAAACAGCAATACCCCCATAAAGCTAAAAAATTCAGGTTTTCCGTGGATTTCTCTAAACGAGTCTTGTAGATTTTCAAGAAAAAATTGTCACTCACAGGCCTTGAAGTGACAATAGAAGTTGCATGGACAAAATACTGCGGTGAGCATTTGTTAACCCTCCACGGGCTGCTAAAAGTCAAAATTGTGATAAAATGGGCTGTTTTTGGATGCCAACAGCACCCAACGGGTACACCACAAAGAAAAGTTCTTTCTTGTATCGAGCGCACAATCTATACGGAAACATTTTTGTAAGTAGTAAGGGTATTCAAAAAATGAAGTCTTAACCCGTTTTGGGCAGGCTAAAGAGAGAGGCCCCTTAAAATCTAAAAATTCCCATTTTCTGTGGATTTCTCTAAATACATTCCATAGGTTTTCAAGAAAAATTGACTACTTGCAGGTCTTTGTGTGACATTACAAGTTGCATGGACAAAATATTCCGCCGAGCATTTATTAACCCTCTACAGAATGCCAAGCATTATAAGTTTGTTGAAATGGGCTGTTTTCGGACACACACAGCACGCAATGTATGTCCGAGAGTAAAACATAATCTCCTTTGTTGGAAGTGGAATTCACTGAGGACCATTTTTGTAAGTAATAAGGGTATTCAAAAACCCAAGCGTTAACCCCTTTTGGGGTGGTTAATAGCGATACCCATCAAAAGCTAAAACAAATCATGTTTTCCGTGGATTTCGTTACAAACATCTTGTAAGTTTTCAACAGAAAATGGCCATTGATAGGTCTTGGAGTCACATTACCGGCTGCATGGATAAAATATTCCAGTAAGCATTTGTTAACCCTCCATGGGCTGCTAAATGTCAACATTTTGAAAAAATAGTCTCTTTTTGGACACCGACAACAACAAATGGGAATGCCACAGAGGTACATAACTTCTTTCACCGGATGCAAAACTGATAGAGAAAAATTTAGTAAGTAATAAGGGTATTCAAAAAATTGAGGTCTTAACCCATTTTCGCCTGGTTAAGATGTACCCCTTAAAAGCTTAAAATTCCAGTTTTCTGTGGATTTCTCCAAAAAATCTAGTAAGTATTCAAGAAAAATTGACCATTTGCAGGTCTTGGAGTGACATTACAAGTTGCATAGACAAAATATTCCGGGAAGCGTTAGTTAACCCTCCAGAGGCTGCAAAGCATAGAAATTTTGAGAAAATGGACTGTTCTTGGGCACCCATTGCATGCAATGTGTACCTGCGAGATAAACATAACCTCCTTCTTTGGAAGTGAAATTCCCCGAGGATCATTTTTGTAAGTAATGAAGGTATTCATCAAACCAAGCATTTTATTTTTTTTTTCCACACATTTTGTCCGTACGATTCAGAAGCCATTTTCGAACCGATTTTCATAAAATTTTGCACACTCATAGAGAGGCACAAAATCTAAAAATGTACTGAGGCGGAATTTTCGATTTAACCCTTATTTCATCAGAATTGGCAAAAAACTGCCAAATTTGGGGCTTATCGGCACTTTCTCGAAACACGTCTTGTAGATTTTTTTTTAAACATTCATCATTGCTAGAACTGCCTGTGACACGACCATTGATACACATGACATATTAGGCGATGCATATGGTAACCCTCCACAGGCTACCAAACATCAAAATTTAGATGAAATGGGCTGTTTTCGGGCCCCCACAGCACCCAAACGATACACGAAATATAAACATAACTTCCTTTATTGGAAGTGGAATTCACCGAGGATCATTTTTGTAATAAGGGTGTTCAAAAAACCAAGTGTTAACCCGTTTTGGGCTGGTTAAACAGCAATACCCCCAAAAAGCTCAAAACTTCATGTTTTCCGTGGATTTCTCTAAACGAGCCTTGTAGATTTTCAAGAAAAATTGGTCACTCTCAGGTCTTGGTGTGACATTGCAAGCTGCATGGATAAAATATTCCGGTCAGCATTAGTTACCCTCCCCGAACTGCTAAACGTAAAAATTGTGATAAAATGGGCTGTTTTTAGACACCAACAGCACCCAAACGGTATACCACAGAGAAAGGGGCCTTCATTTATCGGACACAAAATTGATCGGAAAATATTTTTGAAAGTGGTAAGGGTATTCAAAATTTGACGTCTTAACCCATTTTGGGCTGGTTAAAGAGCGATACCCATTAACACCTTAAAATACCCGTTTTCTGTGAATTTCTCTAACAACATCTTGTAGGTTTTCAAGAAAAAATCGGCTATTTGCAGGTCTTGGTGTGACATTACAAGTTGCATGAACAAAATATTCCGGTCAGCATTAGTTAATCCTCCCCGGGCTGCTGAAGGTCAAAATTGTGATAAAATGGGCTGTTTTTGCACACCAACAGCACCCAAAGGGTACACCACAAAGAAAAGTGCCTCCTTTTATCGAGCGCACAATTTAGTCAGAAACATTTTTGTAAGTAGTAAGGGTATTCAAAAGTCGACGTCTTAACCCATTTTGGGCAGGCTAAAGAGAGATATCCCTTGAAAGCTTTAAATTCCCATTTTATGTGAATTTCCCTAACGGTAACTTGTAGGGTTTCAAGACAAATTGACTATTGGTAGGTCTTTATGTGACATTACAAGTTGCATGGACAAAATACTCCGGTGAGCGTTTATTAACCATCTACATGCTGCCAAGCATCTTAATTTTGTTAACATGGGGCTGTTTTCAGACAAGCACAGCATCCAATGTATACATGAGAGATAAACATAATCTCCTTTGTTGGAAGTGGAATTCACAGAGGACCATTTTTGTAAGTAATAAAGGTATTCAAAAAACCAAGCGTTAACCCCTGTTGGGAGGTTAACAGGGATACCCATCAAAAGCTTAAAAAATCGTTTTCCCTGGATTTCTTTACAAACATTTTGTGGGGTTTTCAAGAGAAAATGGCCGATAGGTCTTGGTGTCATATGACCAATTGCATGGATAAATTATTCTGGTAGGCATTTGTTAACCCTCCATGGGCTGCTAAATGTAAAAAAAAATTGAATAAATAGTCTGTTTTTGGACACCAACAACATCAAATGGAAATGCCACAGAGAAACGTAACTTCTTTTACCGGACGCAAAACTGATAGGGAAACATTGATATTGATATTAACCCATTCTACCGTTAATGATGGGTTTTACCTAAACTTTTTTTTTTATCAAATCCAAACCGAGTCATTTGAGACTACTATACTCACCTTTCTCATTACATCAATGAAGGAACTTCAGTGAGACAGTTAAAAACAATTCATCAGGCACTGTGGGGTCATGAAAAATCATGGAATCTAATCGGGAAAAGCCATGATTCTCCAGAATCATAAAGTCTAGTATTAATAACATGTTTGTTTATACAGACTACAGTGTTTGTACATCAATACCAATGGCCTTTGGAGCAGGTGATTGGGAGCAGATACATGTAATTCAGCCTAACATTCTGATCAACAATATGGTGCGAATAATTTGGGTGGGGCCAAAATTCTTGTTTTTCTGTTATGACAAATATCTCCCCCAAGAACTTCCTTCGGGCAAACTTCATTCTAAACCACAAAAAAGATGCTTAATATCTAATATGAAGCCATTGCATATATCAGCACATCGGTTTTAACAAAACTGAATTCTCAACATCCCAGTCAACACTCATATGGAATTTTAATCGACCAGAAGTTTTGGAGTAGAAAACTCAAACATCATCATATTACAGATAGAATAATGGACAAAGAATGCTCAGTATATAGATGCCACTCACTGAAGGAGGATTATAAGTCACCACAACATTCAAACTGAGATGGGTGGTATACCGTTCGGTACCAGTCTCGTGCCAATACCGATTAACCATACATGTACATCTAACAAAAGAATCTCAAAATACAAAAATTTCATTATTAACCTTTGGTGGCCTGGACAAGTATGCTGAATTTCCACCAGCCCACAGCCTTAAAATGCTCAGTGTCTTAGCAGTGATTTCTAGTCAAGTCTTGGCTGCCTTAATAGGCAGCCAAGGCTGTAACTAAAAACCACTGTAGATAATTTGCCTACTGTCAGCAGAACCACCTCATGATGGCATGTTAAGGGCACCTGTTTTAAGGTTGTAAAAGTTGGAAATAGGCCTTTAAGGGTTAAAAAATATCCCCATCATTAGCCCAAAAAGAAAAGCAAAATAAGATAGCAGAACATTACCCAAAATGCCTAACAACAAGAGTTCAAGGACTATTTATTTCCACAGGCACTCCTCAACAGTCATTTGATGACCGGTGATGAATGTCTGCATTATTTCCAACAATTTGACAAATCTTACAGTCAGCATTCATTACGTCTTATCATCTCACAAGTCTAGAGATGAATATGAGCATTTGAAGCCTTTGACTACTGTACATTTGTAAATGGTGGCATATAGCTTTGGGGTAAACTACAAATACTATTTAATACTAAAATTGGTGTCAGTATGTTGTCGACTCCGAATACATTGCTGATACTGAAGGAAACCATTTTAACCCTTTACCCAACGTAATGTCCAATGCTCTTCACAAAAAATTACCATTCAATTTTCATTTTTTTTGTCTCAAAAACATAGAGTATGACCCCTCATTGGAATGAGCTCACTGCGCTCATTTCAAGGAGGGGTCATGAGCTATGTTTTTGGCGCAAAAAATGAAAAAATTTAGTTATTCAAGAATCTTGTTGACCTTTCAGTTTGAAGGCCATTGCCCTAACTACTGAGCCACCACACTCCCTTCTGTCATATTTATTTATTTATTGGTGTTTATGGTCACATACTTATGCACAATGGCTAATCGAGACCTGACAGAGTACCCTGAGAGAACCACCGAACATCGACGAGCAACTGTCAGCTCCTCAACATTCTCTGTTCAAGCTCTGTTCAAGCAGAGTTACAGCAGTTGAAGACACATGTGCACCATCGACATGCAGTATGCCATAGTACACAGCGTCATCGTGCCCCCATGCAGGCAACCGGGATAAAGTGCCTTGCCCATGGACACAATGCGGGTCGTCCCGGATAGGGATCGAACTCGGGACCTCTAGCATAGAAGTCCAACAGTCTTCCACCGAGCTACCGTGCTTCTCCCTTCTGCCATAGATATGATGCTACCAGCATGGAAAGCCTTAGTTTAACAAGATTTTGTTAAAAAATAATTGTTTTGTTACAACTGAAAAGAGAATGCCTGTTGGCCCTCTCCAAGAAATAGTAACAAGAGTTTTATATAAACATTTTTATTTCCACTGCTGATCAAACAAGCTAATGCATCCGGCACTTTTCAATGAAGCAAGCAATGACAGAGGCCCCTTGCACTCCATCAGTTAAAAACCAACTCCTTAAAGTGATTTGAACAATGAACTATTGACAACAAGTCTCGACCAATGCTTTTCAACTGCCCATGTGCAATTGCTTAATGCACCATTCTTCAGGCCATGACCGATGGAATAGGAATCTACAAGGATGGGTTGTAGGATGGGACTCTACAAGTACAAGTGTTTCCAAAAATAGAGTCATTTTCAGCTCAGATGGAGTGAACAGCATCAATGGACAGTCCATGACACTTAAATTAAATTCTCTGCTGGCAATCTCATTGTTTTTTTCCCCAACAAAAACATGGCCTCATATTGTCTCCGCATTCTGCAGTTCTACTAGCTCAGAGAACTCTTTCAAGGCTTTCTCTCAATTGAACCACAAAGACCAATGTGTTCAAGAAGTACTTGTAACCATAGCGAGTGCTTTTTCATTATCACCGTAACTTGAGAAACGAAATTCAAGCAATTTTAATGGACTTTCAAGGACATTGTGGTTAATTTTCAAGCATCTGAACTCGGCCCGGAAAAAAAGAGTTTACATCATAACCCAATTGCAGATTACGCTGTATAACATGGTGTTAAACTATAGGTTGAAAACAGTGTTGTTATGGTTTTCTGCCTCCTTTGTATTTACATCGAAAAGATACTGTTTGATTCTTAATATAATTTTCACTGAAATAAATAAAATAACTAAGACGCAGTCTTGTGTTGGCAAGATCATGCATTAGTTTTTCCTATTATGTTGGTGGAAATTCTGTTAACCCTTTGAACCCTGGTGTTCTCTTCCATGTCAGTTCCATGGCAGCAATTGGAAGAAAACATTTTCATTATCGGGGGTAGACCAATTAATACTTTCAACATGCTGCATGTAGAAAATATTGATTGGTTTACCTCATACATTCACTTAGCAGCCATCCTACTTAATGAAATTATGGCATGCCATGTTTCTGGGCCAGAAAAGTGTCCTCTTTGGTTCAAAGGGCTACACTACAGCTGCTGTGGACTGGTCACATTTCATATCAAACACTAATTACTGGAAGTATTATCAAAAATTTAATTAATGAAGCACATGGTACAATCTGGTGCTTCATTAATTAAAATTTTGCTGATGCTGATCATGCAAGAAAATAAGCAGACTGTCATCTGGATAATGAGGTCCCCAGAGGGTGAATTTAGTGATGCTACCCTGCACAGCAGGGTAGCATCACTAAATTTACCCTCTGTGAACCTCAATCAAAAGCAGGGTCTCAAAAGTAAACAGAAAGAGGTACCCAGGGGATAAATTGACCCACTGTATGGGATAGCATGATCAAATTCACCCTCTGGGAACCTCATACTGCAAATGTCAGACTGCTTATTTTCAGGCCTGATACTGATTTTTATTACCTGGTAAACACATGCATGGACATCACTGCCCATGCGTGGATTACGACCAGTGCTCAACGACTGTACTGTAAGTTGTAAATGGCATGGAAATCTATTCATATGCGGATGTAATGTGCAACCTTTGGGTTGAGTTAGTTCAGAAAGATTATTAGGCAAAACATGTGAAAATAGGAACTTAATTTATATGTTACATTATTGATGTCACCCATGGGTTCAATCGTGTAGTTCACAAATGACAGAACCTAAATGACCATTTGTGGTTTATTTCCAAGCTTTCTGAACATGGCCAAATTAAACTCTTTCTACAATTCATCGTGATGTCCACTATACAAAAGCTTTCCTCACCGATAAACCAAGCCAGACATTTTACATTCATCCATTAGGTAATATCAGTATTACATTTTGTTGCGTAATTTTTTTTTTTATATTTTCAACAATAGGAGTTTTTGGTGCGTGTTTCATTAAAGCAATGTGACTTTTGAGTCATGATTTTGCCCATATATGCTGTGTTGAAAGAGTTCATGCAAAGTTTGCACCTTTCACTGTGACCATCCCTATTTTCATGTCAACACGGTCAATTAGCGCCAACAGTCAGCAGTGCTGAGGGAAAAGCCAAAGAAAATAAAACTGCCTATGAAAACAATAAAAAAAAATATCACCAAAGCCGAAGCTGTTAACCCTTTACCCAACGAATCGCCCGCATCTGCCCGCGTAATATGCAAATTCAGCAGTTGAAAAAATATTATTTTTCAAAAAATTTCAACAAAACCATATCATGTGACCCCCTCGTTGGAACGAGCTCATCGAGCTCGTTCCAACGAGGGGTCACATGATACGGTTTTGTTGAAAAATTTGAAAAAATGAAATTTAAAATAATAAATTTTGATATCGTCTGCGTTGGGTAAAGGGTTAACTGAACATTCAGGTTTGCTTTTGGTATTAAAGTGTCACCTCAGTCTAAGGCTCAGTATCGTAAAGGTGTTACAGTATTAGACACAGAACAATGGCGCTTTAGTGAATTAATAAACTTCACTTGTGTTCCACTGGGCCCAGCCTATAATGTTTTTGATTGTTGAACAATAACTGACCAGGGAGCCTCCTCCGTGATGCTAAATTTGGCACTGTGAAGAATTATTGGTAGTCAAAATAGCATTTTTCATCTGAAGTAGTGGTCAGGAATGAAAAGGTGTTGGATTCACCCGAGCAACACCAACTGTCTCCTGTGGGCTGACCCCTGATTCATCCCCATTTAGTAATTTCCAGGCATTCCTTTTGTAATTGTGTTTCAGATGCATTGTTAGAAGTAGCTGCAATTCAAACACAAAATGAATACATGTACCTAAATTTAAAATGCTGATTCAAAACTGCCGAAGCAAAATGTATTTTTACCGAGGCACAGTCATTTTGTTCTGCCACCGCAAATTTGTTCACTTGACAGGTCTGCAGGTAATATTTAGTCTAAATGTTGTCATTTTTGATCAGCTTGTATTTTCTAGTCATTGTTGACAATTTTACACAACAGAAAATTTTAACAAATGGAACAGTGGAAACTTGAAACTGGAAACGTGTGGCCAATTCACAATTATTATCCAATTTGACTGATGGTTCTTGGCCCTATGGATAAATAGGTTATGTCCACCTGATTCCTAGAGCTCTTCTCCACTGTGACTAATATAAATTACTGTAATGCCATTGAATCACATTGCCAAAACCATGCCTGGCATTCTCAAGGAGGGCTGCCCTCCTAGAGCCCTCACATTTTTTTTTTGGAGGGCCATTTTTAGCCCTCCTGCATCTAGCCAATTAAACACATCACAAATTGTTTTGCAGTACTACATTTGTACTTCTATTTTATGTGCACAATTTCTATGGTTCACTTTATCCATATGACAAAAAGGAATATATAATTTGGTCAAAAATAAAACTACTGGGCTTCATGTTCAAACATTCTGTCACATTCATGGTACTGGTGGTATATAACTCTCTGGTAATGCCGCCAGTTAGATGTGGAATAATATTTGAACATTGTTGGGGAAAGTACAATTCTACCTTAAGATGCTGTTCACATCTCCCTAGAAATACTGCTAGGGATAGATCACAGGTACTTGGCACAAGCTGAGAAATTGAAAGAAAAAATGATATCTGATAGCATTTTTTGAATCGATGCTGACGTGCCCCCATGATATATAAATATTAACAAGGTACACAACTTGCTTTTCAAAAATGATAGTACTCATCTTCATTATACCCCCCTCAAATTTGATTCACCCAAACATATCCAGCAGTACCTGGTGTCAGTGGAAAAGGGAAAGAATAAGCTTTAAAATGGCATATTACACAACTGTTGGGTGTTGTTGAGTTATTCATAATAACTGGGAGAAGTCGCAGAAAGGGCCGAAAAACACTTAGGTCTGACAGTGGAAAGTGGATTATGAGTGACAATTCTCCGATTTATTATAAAAATTCGAGATCCCATTGTCTATGGAGGGCAGATTCAAATATTAACCGTATACCTTTATCAATTACTAATCTTGGATCCACATTCATTCATTTCTGGTGTTCACATTTATCTTTTATACATTTTTTATCCTTCATTTGAAAACTCAACAACAATCTGTCATCATCCATCGAAACGGCAAGACTCACACAAAAACATCTGCATTCTCCAATTGGCTTCTTTTTATGTATAATTTTCTCTGCATGAATAGTAGACAATGGGAGAATGGGGATGCTTTAGTGAGAATCTTGATGCTTCTATGGATGCCAACAGCTTGACAAGTTTTCAAATGATTGGTAAGTTTGGTTTTCTGGTCTGCCGCAAAAACAAGAACCAAACAAGAAAACTCAAAAACCACCAAGATCAACAATGTCGTCACTTTGTTTCATGTGCAATGTACAAGCTGATGTTGATTGTCATGTTGATTATTGAGCATAATTTTACCTTGGGGAAAACACCCTGGATCCAACTCCACCAACGCACCCCTGCTGAGGTGGGTTGGAAGGGGATCCTAGGGTGTTCTACGGAAAAAAAATGCAAATATACTATCAAATGGAGCCGTAATGTTTATAATACTACAAATACCAACTGGCAGTAGTCAGTCCAAAAAGTACAAGTCATTTTTGGATAGATGCTACAATGCAGTCGCCTTGGATTAGTCATAGTCCATGCATGGGCAGTGATGTCCGTGCATGTACTTACCAAGTAATAATCAGCATCAGCAAAATTTTAATTAATGAAGCACTGGGTTGTACCCAGTGCTTCATTAATTAAATTTTTTATGATTATTCCTGTAATTCGTGTTGGAATCTAATACACCGGCAACTTAATTAAATACCCCTTGTTTTCTTCGCAGTGGTGTTAATAGAAACTGTCATTACTTTCATGCTATTTTTCAGATGGTCAAAAGTGATTGTTTGTGGAAAGAATGGTCTATTGACAAATGAAAGACAACACAATGATGGAAATTTGCAGTATTTTAATGGCGCTAATTACAGACATCTGTCACTAATGTTTTTCATGGAAAAATGTTCTCTCAACAAGTATGGTGCTGGACGGTCCATGATGAAACAATACCGGTAATAACCGACAAAAAATATAACTTGTGATCTCCTGAACACAATGACAGTGTCTGATGTCAGTAGCGATTGTATCTACCACGTGCCCATATGACAGCCTGAACCCTCCTCCTAATGCTACCAGTGAGCCTTCTGATACAGTCCAGAGGCAACTGCAGCCACTCCTCATGAAATGCAGCTTCCAAATCGGTCAAATTCTGTCCAGGCGGATCCCTTGCTTGCACACAACGTCCAAGAAAGACCCAGATGTGTTCTAAGGGATTCAAATCAGGGCTCATTGCAGGCCAAGATGGTGTTGTAATAGCATTGTTCTGAAGGAATGCTCTCACAGCATGGAAACAATGTGGCTTTGCATTGTCCTCCAGGAATACAGGGCGAGTAGCCAACGGGTGGTTGTCAAAATGAGGCACGACAACCGGATTGAGAATGTCCCAAATGTACTTATGACCACTGAGATTCCCATGTACAGTTACCATATCAAGTTTACAATCATGAGAGAGGCATTCCAAGATCATAACTGATCCTCCACCATAAGGAACAGTAGGTCTGATGTTCCTAGGCACATAAGCAGTTTATCTATGCCTCCACACTCTCATGTTACCATCTGTGGCGTGAACCTACTCTCGTCTGACCAATGGACTCTCCTTCACGACCAGAGCTTCCAATGTTGTTGTGCCATGCACCTTTCCAAACGTCGTCTTTGATGCTGATCGGACAGAGCCGGACAGTTGATGACCCTTCTGGGCCTCATACCCAGTGCTTTGAGATGGTTTTGGACAGTTCTGTTGCACAAACGCCTTGTTGGGGAGTCAAAACCCTGCTTGAAGCAAAAGATTCACACCTAATGAGGCGTGCCAGACTCCAATCTTCCTGAGGAGAGGTTTTTTGGGGTTTCCAGGCCTTGGTCAGTTAGTAACATCGTTGGTTTGTTGATGTTTTCAGACAATTCTGCTGATGACAGAATGACTATAGCCAAGTTACCTTCCCATAGCTTAGAATGACATGCCTGTTGACAGTCTCCTCCTTGCCATGTCAACATTTATTGATAAAAGAAGTGACAAATTTTCTTGTTTTGTACCCAGATATTGAATGTGGATGACAGCATTTTTGTGACATGCATGGGAAGCATGCTTCACGTGGACGAGCGGATGTGTTTGGGGTATGCTATCAACCAGAAACATAATGTTTCACTCATTAAAACATAATCTCACTGTCATTCTTCAAGAACCTGTGCCAGCCCTGTGCTTGTTGGAAATAATGCAAGCACTTTCTTCTCACACTTCCAATCAATTCATTGGCAGAGCACTTCTTGAAAATTTGTCCTTGACACAAGTGTGAATACTTCAAGGTTTTATGTAGTGACTAATATTGGTATTGTGGGTCTACATGGAGTAAACTCCTTCAGTATAGTGTGGCATAATGCTTAACATGGTACACTTCATGCTGCATAATGTGCTTCTCAGTGGTCCTCTGTCAAATCTGTCACCCAAACAACAAGCAGGACACCCATCTTCTTGAGACAATGCAAAAATTGACCATGAGTCGCCATCTCTCACAGGTCTTAATGGTGACCATAAATTTGTTCACATCCTTAATGGACATGTGATGTGCCAATCAGATTTTCACTGTTTATACATTATTTAGCACACACCACATTCGAACAATATGTATTAACAAATGAGACTACAAAATGATACCTAATGTAAACAGAAAGTAAAGTTAAATCCTCTGTATCAAGCAAGACAGTACTATTCAATTTGAATTTCTAACCGATGCACTATTTATGTAAAATTCAATTTGCATTTTGCATAGTCGACAAGTAAAAACCCTGATCATTTGACCCATCAAGTTTCAATTGCCACATGTGAAACAATATTTCCAATACGGTCTAGAGCTTGGAGGTTTTTATTTTTCAAATTCAGTTCAGTTTCAGGAAAAAACATCAGTTTTGGTTCAGTTTTTCTATGTGTTAAGAACATGAACTTGTAGTAAACGACACTTCAAGCTCCTTAAGTTGGAAAAAAATCACAATAATTTGTACGACACCAATCAACACAAAAAAATCTGAGATGTTGGTCGTTTTCCTGAACGAACATTCGCGCAACATTTTCCAAACAAGTTTATCGGTTCTCTCTTTATGGCAACGAAGAATCATAAGATTATTCCTAACCTGACCCATCGTGCTCCTTAAATAAGTTTTCATGCAACGCATTACGAAGAAAGATCTTTCACCTGGTGCAGCGCTGAGTGGGGCAAGAAGATATATTTGGAGCAAAGCTCAAATATTTGGCATGGACATTTGCATTGAAGTGTCCCGAAATAATGACACCACAGTGTCAATGGAGGTCACAACTTTAATGCCCAGATCAGTCGCTTTAACAAAGCCATTCAGGAGCCGAAATTCTCCAAGTATGACTTCAAAGTCAATATCTTGCTTGTAGAGTTTCTTCAGCTCGGGTGGTATCTCATTGCCATTTGCTGATGATATCACTGTATCTTCAATGTCAGTCAACCGAGCGTACAACTTCTGATTGAACCGTTGTCTGATTTCAGTCATACAGGCATCAACTGCGTTAACAAATTGGACCCTATAGTGATCCCTAACGCTGCTAGGCATATGTTGTTATGCATCACCGTGCTGTAATTTTCGAGGTACTTTTCTCGGTCTTGGCATTGATGGTTCTTCAATGAAGTTCAATTTCTTTTCTGATGCAACAACTCTGTTGTAAAGGACGTCGAGGTCATCTCTCTACCTTTGGAGACTCGACAAGAGAGCAGTGACCGAACGCATGGTTGTTTGGGAAGAGATATTATTGACTGTAGTGTTGTGGCCACCTGCTCGCACACAGTGAATATATCTTTACATGCCAATATGCTAAAGAATGTTGCAAATTTTACCATGCTCGATGCCAGACTGTTTGTTTTATTGCGAACGTCAGGCGTTTTGCTTTCATTATATATCTCGTCTAATGTTTTATATATAGATTCGTAATTATCAATCACCGAGATAATGGATTTGGCTTGTATGGCCCACCTGGTTGGACAGAGTTGGTGCAGATTGCTGTAGGCATCAGGATTTTCATCTTTCTCAATGGACAAATACCTGGCCATCCGCTTTGGTGATGCCCTAATGAAATTTGTCAAAGTTTGGACAAAAGACAACCCATCCCGAATAATATTTGCCAAGTTGGCACAATCCTGAAGAGCCAGGTCAAGTTTATGATTTGAGCAATGAATATATAGTGCAACTGGGTTTTCAGCACTGATGCATGTCGCGACACCACTAAGCGATTGCTATGATTGCCATCTCCAATCATGAATGGACACACCACATCGCAGGAGGATGTCTTTGATACATTTGGTAATTGTTTCAGCATCAATTTGTTCTAGAGAGTACAACCCAATAAAATCTTCATTTATTGTCAAATCGTCATTGGGGACCCAGCGAATGACGCACGTCAATTGTTCTTTATTGCTCATATCTCTAGATTCATCGGCAATGACCGAAAACAATTTTGATTTCTGTTTCACTTCGGCAAGGATTTGCCTCAAAACATGATTCCCCATTATTTTGACTATTCTGTTCACAATGGCATGGGACAAGTAATTACCATCTGTCACCCATCTGAGCAATTGTGGAATTTCTTCTGCCCTCAGAAGCATAAGCTGAATTAAATTTCCATCACGCTCTTTATCTCCCCATATACTTAAACCTTGACGAGCTAGGTATCAGATGAAACTTATTTGTTTCAGAAGCATTTCCCTATTTCTGGCTTGTTTGACGTTGCATTTCTTCCAGTTATAGAAACCAGTATCAACAAATGCCGGCTCACCACAGTGACTTAACGAAACAAGTTTATGCTGCTTCGCACATCTGCACATCAAACAAAATATCACTCTTCTGGTCAGACAATAACTTACAAATGGGGAACTGAAAACAGACAATGGGCACAATCGTACTTTCTACGCTTTCCCTTTACCAGTGGACTGTTTGACAGATGTATTTTTTATTTCGTCAGCTGTGGATTTATATGTTGTGTTTTGTGAGCAGCATATGCTTGTACATGAATTTGACAGCGTTTGGTAAGGATGGTTCTGCTAAAGGAGGTTTATTCGGTGTGTGACTGTCCTCTGATTCTGATTCACTAGTGCTACTGCTGTTATTTAGGCCAACAGGTGCTTCGCTGCCGGCATCTGTTGAGCTTGTCAACGGAGTTTGTATCTGCAAATTCTGTTCTGACACGGTGATGACTGAAGGGCCAGGGTCTACTATTGGGAAAAAATCTGTCATTTTGATTCTCCCTTTGTGTGATTTTTTATCTGGCTTCACTCTTGGCTTGTTTTAGTTTTCAAATAAATCGAACAGTCGAACACGCTTTGCAAAATCTGCCTTGCTGCAATAACAACAGACGACAAATATGGAGGAAATAACTGAAATTATGTCCAAGAATTGAAACTATTTTATATAAGGAAGTTCGGAACAAAATGCATACGTAACTCCGGAAAATCCGAAATCTTATTCTTGTAATTTAACAGATGAAACTGTGAAATTGCAGAAATACTATTGTAATTTGTAAGTTGACACCGCATCCATGAACTAAATAATTTGATCGATGTTTTATCTGATTTCGACTGATGAAATTTGGTTATAACATACAGTTACACATGATTACGCCATACCTCATGCGAAATGTGGTCATGTGGGTACCTACACCGGCTCTGTCGTCTCTAGTTTAATGGTTTCTGACAATTCACACCTCAGCTATAAGTTAGCTTTTAGGTAAAAGGTTAAAAAAGGAATAAATTCTGTGGGCCAAAGGTCCAGTTGGGAGAATTTGGAAAATTTGCCGTAAAAAGATGCGATTTCCTTGCTACTCTGGTGGAAAAACTGGAAATAAGATAACACTTATCGCAAATAAGATAATAGTGGTATATTTTTGATTGTCAAAACATTTGGCCATGGAAAAAAGTGTGGGGGGGGGGGGGCATGTGGTTCCAATGTGTTATATGTGCCAGTAGGCACAGAGAACACATCAGAACTCAGGGGAAGCTCTGTTTCAGGACATGTAGTCTACCCTAAAAATACTGATAGTTGTTTTAATCATGATCGATAAGCAGAGGTGAGTTGTGTTGAAATTATGATAATGACTATAAATATTTTCAAACCCAAGAGTGGGAGAGTCGGGACATCAACTAAAATCCAAAAGTGGGACAATCGGGATTAAACCCGATTTTGTATTCGATTAACAGGAGTTTAATCTAACCTATATGCAACCTATATGCAATTAACATGTCAAATTTGTAGTGAAGGTATGGTAAAAGGTTTTTAAGTTTAGAAGTTATATTCAATTAACAGGGTTATTAAATATAAGCGATATCCAGTAAAGTGGATTCCACTGTACTGCACAATGTTCTGTTACAATGAGAACTTAGAACTCTTTCCATCAGTGTATCATATAACACCATTTTCAACAGCAAAATCACCAACACAAAACAAAAGCCATACATGTGTTAGTGATGAAGCAATTTTCAATAAAACTAGTAAAAGGATTAAGTAGTAAAATTATAAGAGAAAGAGAGATGTTTACATAATGACTCTCTGTTGTAGAAAGGGAGTTTAGTCTGTTTCAGTTTTCTCCTGGAAATGTCTTTAGAGTTGTTTATCATGATTGACTGAGAGACTAGCATGATAACCCTGGTTTGTATTTTTGTGCTCTTTGCGCATCTCACAACACCATAAGGACTGAGCTTTGAAAGAGATCACAAAACTTTTTGACATGGGTCTTCTTTTGTTTGTAAACTGGGGGGTGTTTGTTTGATTCAGGAATGAGAGAGGAAGGTATCTTAATTATCTAAAATACATGTAAAGCCAACCTCCCTTCCTCCCCCCCCCCCCCCCCCCCCCCCCAAAAAAAAAAAAAAACCAACAAAAAACGTGGGTCTCTGAGTTGATTTCTTGCTTGAAAATTTCCATGTAGGACAGTTGGGATTTTCTTTGTTTTTTTTAAAATGTCATATTAGCAGTTGAGTAAGTATTGTGTGGGAGATAACGCTTCTGGAACAAACACCCAAATTCCCACCATTCAATTGGATAATTATTGACAAGTTATTAAATGAGAAGGAGCATTTAATCTCATCATGAAAGGCAAATATGTTTAAGTCACAAGATTATTCATTTCACAGGAAAACATTTTGTTCTTTCTTCAGTGGCTATTCAATTATACAGTACATGTAGAGTGTATTATAACTAAATCACCTGCAGAATGGAAATTCCACCAAGCAATAATTGCAAATTTGTTGCAAAGCATAACAAGCACAAGCAAAGTTCCAGCCAATGGACCTCTAGGTTAAACCCAGGGGTCCATTGACTGAAACATTGCTTGTGTTTTTTGTCCATATGTACAGAATTTGAAAGTGACACCTGGAACAACTCCACTCCATGGGTGATTTTGTTACAATCCACTCTCCACATATTATACATGCTGTGTACACCATGCACATGCTCTCAAAGTATTCATATTCTGGTGTAAGTGTCAATACTTAGAATTAGTTATGTCCATCCACCCTGTTGGTAATGAAAGTGTCAATGACACTGTAGCTCAACTTGTCAAGACATGTACATGTATTGTATGTGATACAGCAATGACAAACATCTAGGTAATGACCTGATAACAAAGGTACATATAAAGTATTGTAACGGTCTGTACATAAGTACTGGCTGTAGCCTGTAACAAATGTATAGGTAAAGTATTGTAAAGGTGGGTGACAGTCAGATGCTAAACTAGAAAAGAAATCTTTGAGTCCCAGAGTGGGTCTGACTGAACCATAAAATATTTGTTCACATAGCACAGTGATAACAAAGGCACCCCAAACACACTCATTCCTGTCCCAATGTGAAAACAAAGGTACCCAAGAAGTTTCGTGAGATCAGTTCATAAATATGAGCTGTATAGAAGTTGTGACAAAAAACTGATTGGACCTAATTTCGGTACAAAATGGCCACTGGCAGCCATCTTGAATTCTGGACCGCACTCAGAAACACTTGTTCTCGTCCCAAGGTGATAGCAAAGGTACCCAAGAAGTTTTGTGAAGATCGGTTGATAAATACAGCCTCTAGCCCGAGCCGTATTGACATGTGCACTTACAGTGTATAAGTAGCACTAAATAAATCAAAATTCATCTAATTTGCATAATTTCTGCACAAGAAAAAAACCCGTACTATATGTGATGTATTCCATTTTACTAAACATTCATACAAAAATTTATTCAAATCAGAACTTTCATACAGAAGTTCTGTACAAAAGACTGATTGCACTAATTTTGGTACAAAATGGCTGCTGGTGGCCATCTTGAATTTCGGACCACACCCAAAAAACACTCGTTCTCATCCCACGGTGATAACAAAGGTACCCAAGAATTTTTTTAAAGATTGGTTCATAAATACGGCCTCTAGCCTGAGCTGTATAGAAGTTGTGTACAAAAAACTGATTAGACCTAATTTCGGTACAAAATGGCCACTGGCAGCCATCTTGAATTTTGGACCGCACTCAGAAACACTCGTTCTCGTCCCAAGGTGATAACAGAGGTACCCAAGAAGTTTTGTGAAGATCGGTTGATAAATACAGCCTCTAGCCTGAGACGTATTGACATGTGTACTTACTGTGTGTAAGTAGCACTGAAAAAATCTCAAAGTTCTTCTAATTCGCATAATTTCTGCACGAGAAAAAACCTGTATTATATGTGATGTATCCCATTGTACTAAACATTCACACAAAAATTTTTTCAAATCAGCGCTTTCATATGAAAGTTCTGTGCAAAAATCTGATTGCACCTAATTTTGTACAAAATGGCTGCCATCGGCCATCTTGAATTTCGGACCGCACCCAAAAACACTTGTTCTCGTCCCACGGGGATACCAAAGGTACCTAAGAAGTTTCGTAAAGATCGGTTTATAAATACGGCCTCTAGCCCGAGCCGTATTGGCATTTGCACTTACAGTGCTGAAAGTAACAATAAATACATCAAAGTTAGTCTAATTTGCATAATTTACGTACGAGAAAAAAACCTGTGTTATATGTGATGTATCCCATGGTACTAACATTCATACAAAAAATTATTCAAATCAGCGCTTTCATATGGAAGTTTTGTGCAAAAATCTGATTGCACCTAAGTTTGTACAAAATGGCCGCCAGCGGCCAACTCAATTTCAGATTGGACCCAAAAACACTCGTTCTTGTCCCACGGTCATAACAAAGGTACCCAAGAAGTTTCGCAAAGATCAGTTCATAAATACGGCCTCTAGCCCGAGCCATAGCCAATTGTTGACGTACGGACAGATGGACAGACGGGGACAGACGGACAGACGGACGACGGACCATGACAATAGCTCAAATTTGACTTCGTCAAAGTTGAGCTAAAAAGTACTTCAAATCAGGTGAAGAAATGGAAGCAATCAATTTATAAAGGTGTGGGGTACTGAGGGTGTACGGTAAGACATTTGTACCAATGGGGAGGGCCGCATGGCTCCTGACAGGCCATGTAGGCACTGGAGTCGCCCATCTCTCCCACATCAGTTTGCCTTTAGCCAGAAAAGTTGGGTAGGTGGTAGGTATTGAGGGTGTACGGTAAGACATTTGTATCAATGGGGAGGGCTGCATTGCTCCTGACAGGCCATGTAGGCACTGGAGTCGCCATCTCTCCTGCATCAGTTTGCCTTTAGCCAGAACAGATGGGGAGGTGGTGGGAAGCCCGGGCCCGGACCTTCAGGGGGCCCTGGCTTGGCCCAGGATTCTTGGGCCATGCCTGGGCCCCTAAAGTTTTGACTCCTGTGCCAAAGCAGCCAAACCTGCCCCCCCCCCCCCTCCCATCCCCAAGTGAGAACCAGCAAGATAAGTTGCCTGTTGTTTTGGAATAAAATAGAGTAGAACTGGAATATAACTAAATGTTAAGAAGGCAGCTGTATTGTGAATGGAGCTCTGTACTTAACCAACGGTTGTAATTTTGGACTGCATGATTCTTGAAGTGATAAAGTCTTTAAGCCAACTTGACGTCATAAACGTTATCACTTCAAGAATTGTGCATTCAAAAGCTATAACTCTAGGTCACTGCATACTCACTGATGAATTTCTGCTACAAAATGTCATTTTGATTTTGACAGCTAAAAAAGTGATTTTTCATCCCAAAAGCCATTAGAAGTCTCCATTGAATAACTGATTTTATTTATTTTTTTTTTTTGTGGGGAGGAGGGGGGGGGGGGTGGAGGGAAAGGAGGCAAACCCCCTATCATCGCTTGTGCCTTTGGCACCGCAGCATATACCTTCGGCGTCTGCATCAGCATCCCAAATCTTTTGAAAGGGGGCCCATCACAGAATTAACCCTGATGGGCCCAAATTTTCTCTCCCTGGCCCTGTCATGCAGCTCTGAAATTGGATGTTTTAGCAGTACTTAGTAAGCGGTTTGTAGAAAAATAACCATCTTTAATTTCATTTAAATCTTTATCTTTTAAATTAAATTTTTTAAATCTCTGTATTGTCTCTAAATTTTTTCCTAACATCATCAACCCTTTTCCCCTTAAAAGCACAATCTTCTAAAAACTTAACTTGAAGTCACCTTGTTGTTTTTGCCTCGTTGTCAACCTTCAGGAAAGAAAGAAAACCTTTGAATTCCATAATACAGATAGTCAGACATGCGCAAATAATTTTTTCTACATGTAGGTCAGTTTCGGTAAATTAAGTCAGCTTCGATCAGTTTCGGCCAGATTTGGTGTTCAGTAACTTCAGAAGCCCAAACTTCAGTGCATGCAAATTCCATACTATAATGTTTTGATGTGATATGTCCTGTGGCCATAGTGCATCAAAAAATTATATGACAGACTTTGGGTCCAAGTTTGGACTAGATATTCAGGACTGAGGTACAATAGCTTAGTGGTCTGATTTGATTGATAGTAGCCAAAGGCTGAAGCCACTGAATATTTTAACAGAATTTTAGTAGGCTACCTCTTTTATAGGCACCCAATGACATGTTTCTGAGTTAGATTACTCCACTAAATCCATGACTCCTTTTATTTTAGCATAACGGTACGTGCGTCTGGAAATGACATGTGTTTGTTAATTGTTAGTGTTTATAGAGATTCTTTTGTCCAGTTGACTCGTTGTTTCCCACAGTTCTATAATTTTTTAATTTCTATTTAATTTTGAATGGTAAACATGCTTAATGGCTTAAACATGATAAACCAATGTTTTGTTACTGACTTACTGGGATACACATGCCTACAAGGATACAGATTCATTAATATATATTGATCATCAGAAGGGTATGTTTAATTTGTTTATGTATCGAAAATTTGAAATTGTATTGTCTAATGTTTGTATATAATGATACTGTTACATCACACATGTACGCTGAGATCCACCCAGGACATGTGTGCTGAGTTATGTTGACTGCTGAACAATCCCACATCTTGTTTGTCCTGTCTGTATCACCATGAAAATTTAAATTTTATAGTAAATTTCCTTTCTTATTATACCTACCACAATTGTTTACTACAGGCTTGCACTACAGTGCTAACTCAGAAAATATACTCTCTATTTTGATCTTTCCCAAGCGATTTGGGAAAGAAAAATGGTGCAAAAGCACCAAGAAAAAATAAGCCAAAACTGGGTCGAGTGCTACCGGCACACACACAGTAGGGGAGGCTCTTCTAGTACAGATCCACGGCTTCCGGAACCAGTGCGCAGTTGTGTAACTAATGACTCATTCTTTTGAATCCGCCAACATTGGAGTTATGTGATCAGTGGGGAGGAAGGATTCTTACCTTAATAAGAAGAAGGGAGGGCCTCCATGTAAACAATTGTGGTAGGTATAATAAGAAAGGAAATTTACTATAAAATTTAAATTTCTTATCAACCTACCCTACAATTGTTTACTACAAGCTGAATAGACAATAGGAGGAGGGAATCATATAACCAACACCCACATAACCTGATTGCACTGGAACCGTGGACAGAAGAAGAGGTCCCCAGGCCTATCAAACCATAGCATCACAAACATCAGTAAAAGACAATGAGAGATGAGGCATATGGCACTGCGTGACGCACAGACAGAAAGGACAGTAAACAGCACAGGGCTGGAACTGACCTTGAAGAAGCCTAATGGCTAGGGTAGACAACAGCCTGAGCAGAAGAAAGAGGGCCCAAAAGAAAAAAGGTCCTCAGACTGCTCCTGCAACTGATGCAGATAGAAGGTGGAGAAAGTAGAAGCAATTCTCCAGTAGGCTGCCTGCATAACATCCGACAACTTGACAGAGTTAGCATAAGCCCAGGAGGTAGACAATGCACGCACCTAGTGGACAGAAATATGATTGATAATACAATCATCAGTCGCTAGATGAGCATAAGCTGCGCGAATAGCAAGACAAATCCATTGAGAAATGGATTGAGGAGAGCTCTTCTGTCGACCAAGAATAAGAGACAGAAAGAATCGTTTCCTGCCTTTCCTGATGAACTGCATCTGGTTGAGATGAATCAGAATGCGAAGTGAATGAACCGGACAGAGCAAAGGGCGATTACCCTCAGCAGAAGGAAGAGACCTGATACAGATAGGAGGTGGAGTTGTTTCTGGTATCTGATTCTTGGCCAGAAAGGAGCAATCAGTGGTAAAAGTACCACTGTTGGCGGAGCTCCTGAAAAAGGCCGGATCAACCGAGGGGGCGTGAAGCTCACTAACCCGTCTGGCTGAGGCAAAAGCCATCAGAAAAGCCATCTTGTATGTGAGAAAACGCATATCCACCTGGGATAACGGTTCGAACAGTTCCCCCCACATCCCCTCCCCTCCCCACACCCATCCACCCCCCCCCCCCCCCCCAAGCAAAGCAGCACCCAAGAAAGATTCCATCTTGGGGTAAGCTGCAAAATCCTAGGCCTCTTCAAAGAAAAGTAACGAATAGGCTTGGACAGGCATGGATTAGTGCCCATACGACACTTTCCCACATACGAAAAGGTCTCCGAAAGCATGGATGTACCCTTTGATGGCAACAGGCTGGAGATCCCAAGAATCAAACAGATATACCAGAAACTCCGCAATTCTGTGTTATCAAAGGATTGGCATAATCAACAGAGTGATCAGCACACCATCGACAGAAGACCTTCCACTTAGCCGCATAGGCTAAACCAGTGGAGTGCCGCCTTGAAGAAGAAAAGCACTCCACTGCTTGTCTCAAAAGCCAGAGGATCTGGACATGGGGACACGAAAGTGTCCACCTGATGCTTCCAACGAGTTGCAAAGAGATCGATATGGGGACGACCTCAGAGATCGCAAAGCGACTGGAACACTGCCCTGTGAAGCATCCACTCAGTGGAAATTACCCTGCCCTGTCTGTACAGGGAGTCGGCTAGGACATTCAGACGACCGGGAATGTGACAAACAACCACTCCGGTGTTGACATCCTGAGCTAGAAGTAGAAGATCCCAAGCCAATTCGTACATGGGAACCAAGTGTGTGCCGCCCTGGTTCCGAATGTAAGCGACCACTGCCCAATTGTCGGACAACAGAAGGACCTGGCGATTCGAAAGGTGGGGTATCCACTGCCGGAAACTCAGAAGAGAAAGAAGCTCCTTCTGGTTGATGTGAAGAGCTGCTTGATCCTGGTCCCATACACCATGAAGGGAAAGACCTAGAGGATCCAACATCGCACCCCATCCGAGATCGCTGGCATCTGCCGTCATAACACAATCGGACATGGGCAAGTCCAACGGAACGCCCTGCATAATCCACTGAACATCCATCCAGGGGAGAATGTGACGATGAAGAGAGTCTGGTAACTGAAGCACCAGATCCAGAGGATACTCCAAGCTGTCGATGACGTGGACTGGAACAGAGTCAGGACGAAAAGCTGAGAGAATCACAGCCCTTGCACAGGGAACTGCCACTGTATCCAGCTGAGTATGGAAGTCCATCCCCAGATGACAAAACGACTGAGAAGGGACCAGGTCCGACTTCTCCTTGTTGACTCTGAACCCTAGTGTATCAACATCGGACTCCAGAAGAGCAGCATTGGAGTGCCTCTGGAGGATATCATCCAGATATGCTGAAGTAGTCACCCTGGACTGTGTGTAATGGAAGGCTATTACATGCGACATCAGTCTGGTGAAGGCCCAAGGAGTCAGGTTCAGGCCGATAGGCATGGCCTTGAACTGGTAAACTTGCCACAGAAAAGCGAACCTGAGATACGTTCGCGATGTCCGATGAATCGAAACGTGAAAGTAAGCATCTCGCAGGTCGATGCTGGAAGCGAAATCTCCCTGGTTAATGAAGCGGCGAACCGACCTGAAAGTCTCCATGCTGAACTTGGGAGCAATGATAGACTGGTTCAGGAAACTCAGATTGATAACTGGTCGGAGTCAGCCGTCCTTCTTTGGCACCAAGAACAGGTGGGAATAAAATCCCATTGAATGAATGTTCTTGATAACCTCAATCGCCCCCTTTGACAGGAGATTGTCTATCTCTGAGATCAAAAGTTCCCGACGTGAAACATCTGAAGGAACGTGTGTTGGAAGAGGCACACTCGACAGAGTGGGGTGCCTCTGGAATGATATTCGCAGCCTGGACCGAACAACATCTAACACCCAAGGATCGGATGTGATTGTGGCCCAATGGTCTGCGAACCCTGATATCCTTCCTTCAACCTGGGATGAATCGAGATGAGGATCTTCATCTCAAGGCCCACGAGAGCAGAAACAACCTCCTCTACTAGATGAATGATCCCGAGTCCTCCCTCTGGTCTGCCGACGCTCCTCTCTCTGGTCTGCCAACGCTTACCCTTACGTGAGTAAGAAGCGGCGGCAGGAGGATCAGCCCTTGGCTTCGCAGAGGAAGCAGAAGGCCGATTGTTAGGCTTAGAATAGCCCCTGCCTCCAACAGAAGCCTGATCAAGCTGCGAAGCAGCAGCTGACCTTTGGAATGACACAGGACGTCATCCCGGACCGTCGCACGGAACCATGGAAAAATCGCCGACCCGCCAATGAAGTGGATCGAAGAGCAGCACGCTGCCCCTCAGGAAGGGAACAGCGTCCCGGCGAACTAATTCCAAGTTAGCCGTGTTACAGGCATGTGTGTAAGTAAGATGCATGAGTGCCTTGGACAGCACACGCAAAGGAGACTGTACATCGTCAAACCTATCTGGGCGCAGATAAGCAGCTAAAGCAGACACGACGTGATATGAGAGAGAAAACATGCCCAGCATCTTTCTCGATAAACTCAAAAGGGATTCCAGAGTCGCCATAGGAATAACAGCCGATTTGGGCTTGGAAAGCCCGAGGGAGGTGGAGTCCTGATCCAAGAATCGCAGGAATGATAATGCACTGGAGGCAAGAAGGTGTCAGCCCTGGTGAAGAACGAAGCCTTCATAGCCTTGGAACACAGCTTAGAGTCCAAAGCTGATAACGTTTCAACCACCTGTACCGACTGGCATGGCTGAGGGCGCCCAGAAGTGGGTTGCTCCACAGGCGACCGATGATCGCGGCCTGGCTGACACTGTCGGCTGGTCGGACAGTTTGAGATCCTGAAGGAAGTCAAACACAAAGTCAAGAGCTGCCCCCAAGTCAGAAGACTGTTGGCCCTCAACGTCGGGTATGTCTGACCCATCCAATGAGTCGGAAGACACATAGCTCATCACGGGCAAACCAGTTGATGCCTCCCATGGTGTAGGCACACAAGGGGGATCAGAAAGCAGCCTGCTTCCAATCCCAGGAGGCGGTGCCACGTGGGGCATCTGGAAACCACTAGTAGCCTCGCTGGTGGCAATGGGATGGCCCCCATGAAAGAACCTGAGTGAGCAAGGTCATCTTAGGAGAGGGCCTCCCTAAGCTCACGGTCCGTGGCAGCCGCTTCGACGTGAGAACGAACTGGCAAAGTGGCTTCACTCCTGACCCTCTTAACCAGCGAAGGGTCACGATCCTACAGAACACCTGATGTGGAGCGACAGGTGTCAGCCGAAACATCTGCAGGCAGATGCTGATAGGGGTATACAGACCCTGAGGATCAACAGTGCGGGAACTCATGAGAGTCGCCGAGGACCTCTGAGGGACAGAAGGTCCAGGCTGCACAAAAAGCGTCGGTCCCGCAAAACTGGCCATCGGACCAGAGTGCGTGGACAGAAATGCAACAGAGTCCATGGTGACCCCACCAGGAACATTCGAATCCAAAGAGAAGGCTGCTGGGCACGACGGCTGAGAGACCACAGCAGAGGGTTCACGGCAGCCCCTTCCGACTTCGCCGAGTTGAAGTCAGGGAAGGCTGAAGCCGATATCCCACATCCACACTACCAGGCATCTCTGCAGACCCCTACAGCGATAAGCCGAGGCCAGCTGAAATGGTGACCGATGATGGTGCAGACAAAACAGCAGTAGCAGCAGATACGACGGGAGCTGTTGAAACTGGTGGAAAAGGGGAGAGAGCAACCCTAGTGACGGCCTCAGATGTCGATTGGAGAGGGACCACAGTCTCGGAACCAGGCATCTCTTCACCAGACAACTCAACAGCTCCCGCAGTATCCATCACAGGAAAAGACTGCACATCCCCCACGGAGGGGGTATAACTCTTACCAGACGTAGTCGTGTCGAGAGGCCCCAAACGACAGCGTTCCCCTTTCCAACAGGTGCATGAGGAACGGCCACGAGATCACACCACACGATTCAGAGAAGGCCAAAAAGTGAATGACCAAGACCCACATGGTCGATCTGAAGAACACCCATTGCAAGTGGCACAAGAAGCATGGGAATTGTTCACATGCTTGGGCAAAAGGCATTGCCCTCGAGGAACAGTCCTGGGCATAACAGAGGTGAGAGCAGTAGAAGAAAAGATGAACTCAACAGATGTAGAAAGTAGAAGAACTACAAGAGAAAGGTGGCAGGACATAAAAGAACCTGCGGGAACACAACTGAACCCAGACAGCCGACAGGGAACCAAAAAACAGAAATTCTGCCCTCAACAAAGAGAAATCCTGTCCATACAGCACCCCAATGACACCTAACTCCAATAATAATAATAAAATCCAAAAGGATAACATAAATTTATCAACCAAAAAATTATATGTCCGAACCGCATGGTACGCGAAAGTAGCACACGAACACAGAGAATATACAAAATACAATGAAAATGTGGTTGAAATTAAGAAAGAGAATATATAAAACACAGTCCTGTTATTATACGATACTCAGCTCCATAATTCTAGTCACAGGTAACCATTATCAACAAGCTGAATTATCACTGTTTCGTAATGCAAATGGCCGCACGTCTTTCCAGGGCGGCGAAAGAAAAAAGAATGAGTCATTAGTTACATGTCTGCGCACTGGTACCAGAAGCTGTGGATCTGTATTAGGAGAAGAGCATCCCTTACTGTGTGTGCACCGGTAGCACTCGACCGAGTTTGGGCTTATTTTTTCTTGGTGCTTTTGCACCATTTTTCTTTCCCAAATCGCTTGAGAAAGATCAAAATAGAGAGTATATTTTCCGAGTTCCACTGTAGTGCAATCCTGTAGTTAACAATTGTAGGGTAGGTTGATAAGAAATTAATATTGGTATCTGTCTGATACTGAATTGAATTATCGGATATCAGCAAATACCGATAACACCCATACCGGCTCATCACTACTCAAACCTGCAACCAACAACATTATGGTTTTCGCGACAAATGTCCAAACACAATCCATTCTTTTGTGGACAGCAAAATGGTTTGCTGCCAAATATGAGACAGGATACATGTACGTATATCAAATTTTCCAATACTGTCAAACACAAAGCCAGTGCCAACAGCATCACTCTTCAGCCAACAAAAATATTCATGTACTAAGAAGTGGCTGTACAAAATGCACTTCAAAATATATTCCTAATGGCCACACTCAAAGGATGTCTTTTCACTATAGTCAGTGTGTCTGGAAGTATGCTGCCAATACCTGCAAGTTGAAGGAAGCTTACCAAAATGATGACGATATTCACCTTTTCATCTGCCATGTGATTGGTTTGCCTTTTGTAGCTGTCCATAATCTTGGTGACACTTGGTTGGAAATGTTGGAAAGATGGTAAGACGTCTTAGAAGCACAACAGTCAGACGACAGAGTTACCAAGTTCACTGATTATGTAAAAACACTTTGGGTCAAACGATGACCACAGCCGCACACTATGGAACCATTTTGAAACTACAGAACCACAGACAACAAACCATGTACAGGGGTGGCACAGGAAGTTACAGAAGTTTATCCCCGGATCACATCCAGACATATAGACACTAACTGACATTTTTAAGCATGAACAGACATATTCGGAATCAACAAGAATTCAATTTGTCACTACAAGAGACTATGTAGCAAAGGACAAATGTGCGAATTGGAGTATCTTGATTCTGCTTCCAAGTCTATAGGGTTTTAATATATATTTGTTCATTAATATAGTTGTTCATTATCATATTTGTTATTTCCGCTAAGTACAGTACTGTGATCACAAAAGTGGTCTTTTAGTCGATCGACTCTCGATCCGGCTTCGGTTCCGTCGCGACTGAGAATCGTGGTTTTGTCGATAAAACGTGGCAGAATGGAGAAAGAATCGAGACAAAATTTAGGTAGAATCGAGAGAAAATCGCAACGGAAACACCAATACATTGTGAGATGATTTGTTACATGTGTTCCTTGATGGTGAAAACTTCAAAGTTCGGCGTTAACGGATCGTAGCCTACATTCTAAGATTCGTTCGATGTATTCGTATGTCGCAATTAAAAAAAAACAACAAAATACAGTCGAGTTACAAACCTGAAGATATTTTCCGACTCGCTCCCTTTTCAAATCGACAAAAGTAAAAATTTTGAAAGAAAAGTGTGCGGAGATGTAAATAGATGTGAACAAGTGAACACTATCATAAGAATTGACGTGGTCTGTGCGGGTAAATCCTCAGTGCATCAAACTGAGAACGAAAAGTATTAAGCCTGCAGTCTTAACTCCACCCGTCTTTTATTTTATGGAAATATAGCCAATATGGACCTTGCGAAATCCCTGGTAGCTAAGAGAAACAGAGTATTTCGAGGTCCATCAATGAATGTCATGAAGGATTCAGCAGGATAAGTCCTCCCCCAACACAACGTCCTCCACTATAGTTTGGTGTAGCCAAACAGGCCAACTTTGCCCCGAGTTTCGATTAAAATGAAAATGAAATCATATAGGCTTACTTTTTTTAAATTCAGAAAGTAATGGCCCGATCTCTAGGCAGATTCAATTATTGTTTTAAAAAATGATTTCCTGAAAAAAAAACATGTCTCTAGCCTCCTGACTGGAATGCGCTCGGTCAAATGAGAGCTCACGACCTGAGCTATAATTAAGTTGATGCAAAAAAAAAAAGGATTTTTTTCAGTTAGACTTGGCTGAGCTTTTTACAGAGCTATCTGTTTAACCTACCATTGGATGCAGCCAAAGGTTAACAAATAATTAAATGATTAAAACTACTTCCATTTTCAAAAGTTGCCCCCCCCCCCCCCTCGTGCCACCGTCTGGATGTCGATAGAAACATTACTCTCAATTGGTAAAATTATTATAAACAAATAAACAAATAATAAGGAAAAAGGCGGCCATATCCATCGGCGATATCCAAATTACTTCAAACAGAAGTTCTTCACCCAACATCAGAAATCAGTCAAAACCCAATTTTACGGTTGGACTTTCTCTCACCACAAAGTCGGCTGTTTTGGGGTGAATCGATATTCTGATCGGACTGCATTGCCGAGTTAAATGGTTAAAGAAAAGCGCATTCAAATGAAAGAAAAACAGTGATCGTACATTTTTACTATTTATTCATGAATATCATGAAAGAACACGCCAGAAAGTGTATTTTTTAAATACGAGGGCATTATTTTTTCACAACTTTCAAACAACACGTGTTTGAGGAGTCCGACATTTTATCGTTTGAACGTTTTTCGCTCCTTACAGTTCGCCCCGACGGGTTAAATTAAAGTAACATAACTTAGTATTTTGGTCTAGGGGCTTTGAAACGAATTTGTTGAAGTATGTCTCCAGTGTGCTGTAAGTTTTTTTTTTTCACAGAACCTGAACACACTGTGTGAGTGGAAACTCCACTACATGAGTGTTTTTGTCGTAATCAACCAATTTATTTATTGGTGTTTAAGGTCACATATTTCTGCACAATGGCTAATCATGCCCATGACAGTTTTTACGGGTGGAGGAAGCCGGGGTACCCAGAGAGAACCACCGAGCAACGGCGAGCAACTGTCAGCTCCACACAAGCAGGGTTAGCGTTGGTTGAAGACAGATGCACCATCGACGTGCAGTACGCCTCAGTACACAACGCCACCGTGCCCCCACGTGGGCAATGGGGGTGAAGTGTCTTGCCCAAGGACACAACGCGGTTGCCGCAGGTGGGATTTGAACCGAGGACCTCTCGGCCTGCAGCCTGCACCTCTACCTACTGAGACACCGCGCCCCCCAATCATCCAGTACTTATCCCTCTTCTAATCCCAGCCATTCAGTGTGTACTGTAGGCAAATTATGGCAATTATGAACAATGAACATGCACAGTCGAGCACTGCATCAACAATGCTAATGTTGGTGGTTCAGGTCACGGTCCTGGTCCAAATCCGAAGTCTTTTTCAGGCACGTAGCCTAGAGTCTACAATATCATGTGTTGAAGACCGGCGGAGGGGGGAGGGGGAGATAACCAGTAAAATTCAGTGTTGTTGTTCCCCCACCAAAAAAACATTGACTCTATGCAAGAACCCCCCTCCCCCCATCCCCTGACTGTGCACCTGGTATATTTACATGGACATCCCCTGCAGTTAAATAAATAAAAGTTCCGTCAGAGACTTCGCACTTTCAAAAACAATGAAGTAGGACTGATCTACAATTCCATCGAAGCTCCACCAGCGGGAAGGCCATGCCCACCTCAGGGCTATGACCATCGGATATGCATGTGGCATATATCGAGCTGGCTATCCCCCCCCCCCCACCCACACACACACACCGTAAAAACAGGTTTAATCAGAACCACGGAATACAAAAAGCTTGTTTATGATGGGTGGGGTGGTGTCAATTTTTTTTTTCAAGAAGCATAGGCACATGAGGCCGGGACGACTACAGCCCTCCGTTGCCAGAGAATCGGGGTTGGGGGGGGGGGGGGGGGGGGGGGGGCAAGGGTAATGCATCACTCGGGAGGGAGGTGTATGTACGGGGGGGGGGGGGGGGGGGAGGGGGAGGGGGGCTTAAAAGGATTGAATTGACCTGGATGAATATTTTGCTGTTCAATATCCATAACCAAACTGACTACGAGTTGACTTGATAACGAATTGGTACTTTCGCCATTAAAAACCGCCATGTACCCAAAAGTCCGAAAAATTGACGCTTCACATGCTTCTTAAAATACAAATGTCTTCATGTGATGTCAGTCATTTTGATAATTGAAGGGATAAAATATTGTTTTTTTTTATTTTTTAAGATCCCAACAACCAACAAAATTCTTGAATTTCTAGCAGAGAGAATAGTTGGACACGACGATATTGTATTCACCCCAAACCACAGATTGTGGTGATATGCGTGAAACTGAAACGGAAAGTACAAATTAAGTTGAGATTGGAGGGTGCTGCCTACACAATGTTAGATCGGGGGGACAACAAAAAGAGAGGGAGTGGTGAAAGACATAGTGGGTGGAGTGGGGGTGTCTGCCTCAAGTCCATGTTTATCACGATTTTCAAATTCAGATGAATACGATTATGAATTTTTGTTATGATTAATGTTGGGGTGTGGGCAATCGCGACATCTGGGAAGTGTTGAATTTGACCCTTTTTTAGAATATATAACAACTCGATACATCGGTTAGGTCTACGTGTACATTAACATTGCAAACCGGTTACATTTGTACACATGCAGTTCGGACTGTTCCCTCCGACAAAACGCGGCACTGTTGACGTTCGCGAACAATCTCCGCGAAAATCCAATCGGCGGAATGGAGATTGTGTTTCGCTTTAGCCGCACTTCTGTTGATAAGGTTTTTTTCTTGTCTGTCACCTCGATCGTGACCGCATCGAGAACGCGCCGCGATTTGGTGTCCGCTTTTGTGATCACAGTACTGTAGGGACCTGCTAACAGTTTGAGCTTCGATGTGGCTCGGAACCGCTGCGATGATTCGATTCAGCTTGAAACCAATCACCGAAGTTCAACATTTTTGAGCCCAAGCCCACTGCCATTTCCATTTAAAAGACTGTACGTGTGTTTTTCATCATGAACTTTTAACCCATTGAGCGTTTCCAACATATTTTTCATCAAATCTAGTCGTGGCTGCTCTAAAGCAGCCATGACTAGATTTGATGAAAAATTCAACTAAATTTAACTAAAATGAAAGTGTCAATGACACTGTAGTTCAACTTGTCAAGACAAAGACATGTACATGTATAGTATGTGACACAGCAATGACAAACATCTAGGTAATGACCTGATAACAAAGGTACATATAAAGTATTGTAACGGCCTGTACATAAATACTGACCGTTGCCTGTAACAAATGTATAGGTAAAGTATTGTAAAGGTGGGTGACAGTCAGATGCTAAACTAGAAAAAAATCTTTGAGTCCCAGAGTGGGTCTGACTGAACCCCAAAATATCTGTTCTCATAGCACAGTGATAACAAAGACACCCCAAAACACACTCGTTCCTGTCCCAAGGTGAAAACAAAGGTACCCAAGAAGTTTTGTGAAGATCAGTTCATAAATACGAGCTGTACAGAACTTGTGACAAAAAACTGATTGGACCTAATTTCGGTACAAAATGGCCACTGGCAGCCATCTTGAATTTTGGACCGCACCCAGAAACACTCATTCTCGTCCCAAGGTGATAACAAAGGTACCCAAGAAGTTTTGTGATGATCGGTTTATAAATACAGCCTCTACCCTGGGCCGTATTAACATGTGTGCTTACATTGTGTAAGTAGCACTGAATAAATCAAAGTTCATCTAATTTGCATAATTTCAGCACGAAAAAAAAAACCCTTACAATATGTGATGTATTCCATGTTACTAAACATTCATACAAAAATTTATTCAAATCAGAACTTTCATACAGAAGTTCTGTACAAAAGACTGATTGCACTAATTTTGGTACAAAATGGCTGCTGGTGGCCATCTTGAATTTGGGACCACACCCAAAAACACTTGCTCTCATCCCACGGTGATAACAAAGGCACCCAAGAAGTTTCGTAAAGATTGGTTCATAAATATGGCCTCTAGTCTGAGCCATATAGAAGTTGTGTACAAAAAACTGATTAGACCTAATTTTGGTACAAAATGGCCACTGGCAGCCATCTTGAATTTTAGACCGCACCCAGAAACACTCGTTCTCATCCCAAGGTGATAACAAAGGTACCCAAGACATTTCGTGAAGATCAGTTCATAAATACAGACTCTAGCCCGAGCCGTATTGACATGTGTACTTACTGTGTGTAAGTCGCACTGAAAAAATCAAAGTTCATCTAATTTGCATAATTTCTGCTCGAGAAAAAAACCCATATTATATGTGATGTATCCCATGGTACTAAACATTCACACAAAAAATTATTCAAATCAGCGCTTTCATATGGAAGTTCTGTGCAAAAATCTGATTGCACCTAATTTTGTACAAAATGGCTGCCATCGGACATTTTGAATTTCGGACCGGACCCAAAAACACTCGTTCTCGTCCCACGGTGATACCAAAGGTACCCAAGAAGTTTCGTAAAGATCAGTTCATAAATACGGCCTCTAGCCCGAGCCGTATTGGCATTTGCACTTACAGTGCTGAAAGTAACACCAAAAAACATCAAAATTAGTCCAATTTGCACAATATACGCACGAGAAAAAAACACGTATTATATGTGATGTATCCCATGGTACTAAACATTCATACAAAAAATTATTCAAATCAGAGCTTTCATATGGAAGTTCTGTACAAAAAACAGATTTCTGCATCGTCGGTACAAAATGGTGGCTGGCAGCCATCTTGAATTTTGGACCGCACCCAAAAAACACTCGTTCTCGTCCCACGGTCATAACAAAGGTACCCAAGAAGTTTCGCAAAGATCGGTTCATAAATACGGCCTCTAGCCCGAGCCGTATCCAATTGTTGACGTATGGACAGACGGACAGACAGACACTCCAACATTTTGGGTTTATGGGCTACCAAAAAAACATTTTGTATGTCCAAAACCTTATTTTACCCAGAACCCGACCCCCTCCACCCTAGAACTTATAATTAACCCTAACCCCACCCCTCCACCCAAAAACCACACCCTAATCCTATCCCACCCTGACCCTAAACCCTAAAAGCCCACCCCTGACCCTAACTGCCACCCACCCCTGGGACCTAACCCCCCCAACCTTAAGCCCTACTCTGGGGCTACCCCTAACCCCCACCCCACCCCTGACCCAACCCCACCCCACCCTAGCCAAACCAATAGGATTAGGAGCTATTTTTTGGTTTAGGGGCTACTAAAACTAAAACCCCCACCCCTGACCTCAACCCTAACCCCCCAGGACCTAACCCTCCCCAACCTTAAGCCCTACTCTGGGGCTACCCCTAACCCTAACCCCACCCCACTCCTAACCCTAACACTACCTTAATTTGGAGGTAGCCCCTAATAATAATATCCCCTAAACCCGAATTGTTGGCCCGGATGGATGGACAGACGGACGATGGGTCATGACAAAAGCTCAAATTTGGCTTCGACAAAGGTGAGCTAAAGGTCATTGAACAAATTCATGCCATTTACAGAGGGACAATTTGATTAAATGTACCCAAATTATACTAATATTAGTGGACAGTAATATCTGCCAGCAGCATGCAAGGAGTTAATACTTGCAAAATACCTGCTGCTTTCATGATAGAAAATAACGTTCACGTAATTGCTTATTATTTCTGTCCTGTACAGATCAACGAGGCTCAAACAGAGAACTTTCGATCACTTTTAAAAGCAACAGATTACATTGCAATTTCACCATTTTCACAGGTGCCTCCACGATTCCAACAGTTTTGGGCTTGTCTAATTTATACCGCGACACATATGCTGCAGTTAGTCTAACCTATCCCAGTTCACTCTAATGGCTGACACCAGGATTCGAGATTCAATTCGAAACCTTAGCAGAGATCTGATGTGAGATTCAATTCAAGCCAAAATTGGAGGTTCGCAGGTCCCTACCACTAAGCCAGCTGCCTTGTTTATACTACAAAAAGAATACAGGCTATAGTCAATAAGCCTTTGTACCAATGGAGTACTGGGTCCAGGACATTTTCCCCTACGGCATTTTCCCCTAAGACATTTCCCACTAGGACATTATCCCTTAGGGCATTTGCCCCTAGAGCATTTTCCCCCAATTATTCATCCCCGGACTTTTTCCCCTAGACTAATTACTCCTAGATTTTTCACCTAGGACATGTTCCCTTAGATTTTTTTTTTTAATTTCTCATGGAATAAAATAGAAAGAAAAATTGGAAGAATAAAAATAAAAATGTAATTAAGGTTTCATGTAATAGTTTATTTTTTTTAAAATAGCTAGCACAAGATTATAATATACATGTGGCAAGTAGCACAAATAAAACTATGATAAATCAAACAACGATAATACAGCTGAGAATAAATTTACAAGACGATTTAGATGAGAACACCCTTGGTGCAAGTCCGTAATATAATTTTAGGGATTTGTACGGCCTCCTCTTAGTGCTTATAGAACCATTAAAGTCTTCATCTCACAATATATCAAAGCACATATCATCCAGCTTACTGTTTATACAGCAATACAACTTGATATTGTTATGCCATACAACACACTGTGTGTGACACATCGACTAGCTTACTGTTTGTACAGTAATTCAACTTGATATTGTATGAATTATCTATGTCTATTTTATTTTTATTTAGTACTTTGAAAATAGTGTGACATTAAATGGAACAAATTCTTTCTTTTTCTTGTAATAAAATCTTGAAATTCAATTTTTTTTTTAGTTTGGGGAAAATGTCCACTCTTTTCTTCCTAACTAGGGGAAAATGCCCACCCTCTCATTTGAAATTCGGGGAAAATGCCCAAGGTGACACGTTTTTTAGGGGAAAATGTCCTAGGGGAAAATGCCCTAGGGGAAAATGTCTGGAACCCGGAGTACTGACACACTACTAGAAAACACCTAGAACAATGGTGACTGGCATTCCGAGACGATCCTGTTTCATGGCTTTGAGGTAATTGTAAAAAAGAAATTATTTCTACAACACCACAATAAACTTTGTTGTGAACTACGTGTACATTTGTTGTTTTATCAATAAAACTGAATAATATTTTTTCATGTGTAAGTGTGCAACATGTACCTATGGCATTCAAATATTAATTTGCAACTTAACTGGTAGAGTGCTGGAAGCCCAAATTTGGGCTTTATTCTAAAGTGTAGATGCCTGTTGGCACTCTCCCATGAACTGTAATAAGACAAAGATACATGTATGTGAACAAATCTTGCTGACCCAAAATAATTCAGTGCTTCAACAGCTAATCTTAACAAACCAGAAGTGTATAATATCACAATAAAACATAGCTTCAGTATTTTGCTCTATACAGATTATCAATTGTTGTCACAACCAAAGCATACATTTAAGGAGGTATCACCGTTATGTTTTAACAATTGCAAACAAAGCGCTATCATAATTGAAATAAATGGTTGAATGGAAATCATATGTGCAGAACAAAATTTAACAATTCTTATAAACAGTCAATTATTGGTAAATTTATATTAGGAGGTGACTGCATGTATTAAAATTTTTTATAGTAGTGATTCATGAAATACATGAGACATTACAATATGGCCAATTAAAGAGGGTTCAGTTATTAATAAAACTATATACAATCCGGCCATTCTGACAATCTCAGAACACCATATCATATTGGGAGCAACTTATCTCTCAAAAGACAAAATTGGGGTACAGATAAAATCCCCCTCCTCCCTAAAATCTTTCAGACAAAATCCCTCCCAACAAAATCCCCCCTAACAACCCCCCCCCCCCCCCACACCAACTTTCTACTAATGTCAGGCTTGTCATTTTGAAAACTGCAGGAGGGCCATTATGGTTCGCCTCAGATTACACTAGGAGGGCCATTTTGGGTCCACCTAAAATGACCCCAGGAGGGTCATTTATGATTTGCGGGGGCCACTTTGTTTCAGCCTGATGGGTAGACAACTAATATCATTTTAAGGTACATAGTTTGTGTAATTATGATGTACATCATCATGTAATATATAGATGCAGGCTTAAATATTTGGATGCAAGATACCAGGTTACCCATGACACTCACCAACAGTGAGTGTTATAGTTATCTTGCATCCAAATAACTGAGCCTGTATCTATACATTACATGATGACTGTAAAAGAAAGTGCACTGTGCTCACCGCCAGATACCAATAACTTGGGACGAATAAAGCAGATTTGGGGGACGAATTGTCCCGGCTATGATTTTGGGTCGAAAAGCCCCAGGCAAATTGTCAGGGGTCGAACTGGCTTGGGGATGATACATCCCTTAATCATGCATGACACGAAAGTTGTTTCAGTCTGATGTACAATGTAATAACTAATTACAACTTTTGAATTGGTATACCTCCCGCTCATATTTGGAAAGTTATTTACTGTCTCTGGGTGACTGCCTTGACGACACACTACAAATTGCACTTTGTTACATGTACCTCCTTCAATCTGTGAAAAATTTGAGGCGGCCGATTTTGAGGTGCCTTCGACTGAATTAATGGGCAGCAAAAATTGGGGTTAAGCAGACGTTTACCGTCCACAGAATTTTGAACTCAGAGGGCGACTGCGACCCAGGGCGATCACCCACCACAAAATGTCCAGCCTGTAATGTAGACAAAATCAATCCTCTTTAAAATGCATATCTTCTTTCATTTTCTTCTGTTGTGTTTTTTTAAATTTTCATTTTTATAACTACTTTTTTCTTTCTCAAGTTTTAATTTCTTTTTTAACTTTTTACTTTTTGTAACAACAGATATATATTGTTTTTTGATGTTCTATTGTAAGCATTGTGCCCATGTATTTCAGTGCATTTTTATTTTTCTGCTTTGCTCTTACTGATTGATCTTTTCATATAAGTTCATAGAACCATACAAACATGGATGCCATTGGAATCAGTTGAATGATTCAAAAAACATATATACATAGACAGAACATGATGTGTGTTTTTGAATTGGTGAGTATTATACATAATGAGTTGGAATGGCGTAGTCATATTTCGCCAGAGCCATAGGCTGGAGTGAAATATGATTACGCCATTCCAATGAGTTATGGAAAACACCCACCGATTCAAACACACATCGCGTTTTGTGTTTATTACACATCCCATGCATTAAAGTTCATTTAAATAAACAAATTTTAATTCCGATGTTTAAACCCAAAGGTGAAGAGTCCATTTGTTTTGACTGAAGCTGTACTGATCAAATGGATCGAGAAAAAATCGAAACAACCATTTCGGAACCAGTGTTTGTTGAAATTTGTATCGCTGTTTCTCTTCGGCTGGTGCCCATTCACGCCTAACCATTTGGTGGCTATTACTGTTAGTAAAAATATAAGAACAAATTTGTGCAGATTTGCAAAACAGCTGGGAGAAACATTTTTAAAAGAAGTTCGAAGCATGTCAAGATGTACAAAGATTTACCGAAATAAAGTTGACCAATTTAGATATAACGGATCCACAAAAGGAGATGGCCATGGGACTGGGTTAATGTTCTGTTGGAAATGATTGGGTTTTTTTTAAATATTATCTCATTTTTGGTTCACTAATTTTTTGTGAACCAACTTTATTTTGCTTTGGACATTTTCATTTTCACCAATGCAACAGACGATCGATAATTGTATAACGAAATTTGGAAACTTTTCGAAGTGTAACTAATGACTCGATGGGAAAGGAACTAGTACAAACAGTGCTGGGAAAAAGTTCTGGATTGTACATCACCCATTGAATACAGAATCATTTATGTCATAGCGGCCATTCCGTTAAATACAAGGGTTTGAAGTTGAATGGATGTGTAATAAATATTTATATTAAAGTTTGAGTAAATAAAATTTAAACATTTGCGTTATTCAGTCATTTTTTATCATTGGGGGATTTTGTTGAAAATGCGGGGGGATTTTGTTGGGAGGGATTATGTCAGGAGAATTTTGTCAGGGGATTTTGTTGGGCCTCCGACAAATTTACCTCAGTTTTTAAAAAAAAAAACATTTAAACAGAATTCAAGGAAATATAATCATATCATAAAGTAATCATGATTACTGTCAATTTATGAATGTAATTGATTACTTTTGATACTTGTGATCAAAAAACACCATGATTACTTATTACTGGTGAATTCTTGAGAATTGTAATCAATTACAGATGATTATGATTATTGATCATGATTACCCCAGCCATGAATATATTATGTCACATTAGCGGTGTGCAAAAGTTGTGTGGGTCATAATTTCCATGTAAATTGTACATATTCAACTCAGGAAGTTCCTTGAAACAATACAAAATCGAAACAAAAAGTAGCATGCAACATGCCATTCAAACTTATGTGGGATGAAAGTAAACAATACAGAAAACTATTTGCATGGTGGTGTTGAAACGGTTATAGAATTTCACATCAGATTATTGTTAGGTATTGGTCGAATGGTTAATGGTAAACTGTACCTTAACTGTTATCAGATACCTTCATTAGAATAACATATCATTGTGCTTCCATACAAAGCTGTGTACTTTTGAAATAATCAACAACACTTGAGAGTCACACATTGTGGTGCTGTATTCTTAATTCAATTTCTAAAAAGAATTATTACACAACTTAACACGATTATTAGTTTCAATGTGCATTTGAATGCTGTAAGAGGGGGTAACTATAAAAACCAAGAACAACTGTGGACAACCAAGAACATGTCAAAATCAATTTCAAATGTACACTACAAGTCACTTTGAATCATATTCAGTATATGAGAGACATATCACTGAAAGTAACCTTTAAATGTTGAAAATATTTGAAAGTTTACAATTTTTCAATTAAAAAAATAGTGTGCGTCATGTAAACTATCATCCTAATGAGAAGTGTTTTCAAAGTTTAGAAGATTCTGTACGTTGTCGGTGCTTACTTTTCTAATTAGCAAAACATGTTGCTCTCAGCTTGGAGTCAGTAGATTTCAAAAGGAACATCCTCCCTCTCTCACCACTCCCTTCAACTGTCATCTTCTTTGATGTGCTCAGTTGACAGAGGTACTGAAGAAAATATAGGGCAACTTACAAACCGGGACGAGTAAAGACTGTCATAACAAATGTTATATATATATAGGATCTGGATGGTGCCCATTCCATATTCTGATCCTAGATCAAGCAATATTCATCTCATCATTCACTTGCATTCAATACACCTTCCATCATCAATCATGGTTTCTCTCCAGTCACTTTGCACTGTACATGTATGTTCCTTCTCATGTGATGAAATCAAATGTGGTCAATGTGGCCGTTGGTTCCATCACAGCTGCCAGTCATTGAGTTAGGAAGATGTTAAATTTTTGATGGTTCCTTGCTCACTTTTCTGTGTACTCTATGCCTGTGTGTTCATGGTCAATATGACAGGTGTGCAGTGTCTGATGTCTGCGGTGAACCATGGAACAATCTAAGAGTCGTCAAAACGTGAAACAATATTTTTGTGACTTGAAAGACTTTCCATCAGTTTGTCATTGGTCATGCAGTTTCACCTCTGTCTTGGTTTGTCAGTTGATTTTCAGGTGAGGACTCTTCTTGGTAAGGAATGGAAAGGGTCAGTACCAAATTCTGTCAGCACTAATGGAAATTGTCTTTTTAATTCAGTTTCTATTGCTCTGTCCGACACAAAGCTTTGGGTCTGTACATACATCGAGTTGTCCCTGAATCAGTCATTTTATGAGAATTCCAACTGCCACACTCGGATTGATGAGGTCAGTGGGCCTCTCAGTGAAGACATCCATGCATGTGCACAGCCTGGGGGAGGATATCATGCCTTCACCTTCGCTTGGACCATACAATTCAGGGTTCATACACTTTGCAGAGAATCAAATTCCATGACTTTCCCAAAACTTTTCAAAAAAATTCCATGACCGAGTTAGTTTGCACCCAAACAGAAAAAGCTTTGTTTTTTGCATAATTTTTGCACAAGTCACGCATAATTTTTACACAAAATCAATCCCTTTTAAACCTGGTTATGAAGTCCATGACTTTTCCCAAACTTTAACCCTTCCAGCCCATTTTCCAAAACTTTTCAAGGCCCTTGAATTTTTTTCCAAAATTCCATGACTTTTCCAGGATTCCATGAGCCGTACGAACCTTGATACATGGTTTGTGAACTGTCATTTGCTGTCCGCTTAATTCTGTCTATCCAACAAGGAATGAGCCGGGGATCAATGCACTGGAATTCTAAATCAAATTTGTCAATTTTAAAAAAAATTCTCTGGAGAAAATGTGGATAATTGTGACGAGACATGAAATCGGGCTCAAGTGCTATATATGTACAAAAAGTACAGCACTGAAAAGGACTCGAGTGAGAAAGAAGTACAAGAAGAAAAGCACTGCAAAGTGATTCCAATCACCCCACAAACAAATATATTCGAAACCAATTACAATCATCAGATAGTGGTGGTTTCTGAACTTGACATAGACATTGTTGCTACAGAGAATTGAAATCCAGTTACTAGAGCTGAAACGGTTACAAATTTTTTGTAACCGGTTAACCGGGAGTTATAATCGGTTAATGACCGGTGAACAGTTATTTTAATAGTTCATAAGAAAATTGGGGGAAAACATGACCGGGAGTACAGCGCAGTGAGGCCGCACAAAGTACAACTCACTCGGACGGCTGGAAAATAAAGAAACGATACGATATCGTAATCGTATTATCGTCAGTGAATACACCTACCTCGTTGTGAGCTGCATGTCACTGTATGAACTGATCAACTGTTGTTCAAAACCGTAATCCAGTAAATCCATGGTTCACTTCCAGGAATACCACTGAACAAAGTGACAAACGTACCTAAACATGCCTTATATTCCATATTCATCGGATGAAAAGGGTTTAAAAAATGGACGCAGAACACGTGATGCTGTTACCCACTGCCGTAAACCGGTGTTATAGACAGAAGAATTGACATTGTCGTATTTAGCGATCCTCAAATTAACCTTATTAATCTTCCCCCAGAAATTCATTACGTATGGTAAAGTAAAAACTATTTTAAAATTTAAACTAAAGTTTCAGACTTTTGTGAAGACTGAAGATGAATACTAATTACACCATACACAAAAGAAAGGAAAAACAGTTGCACAGTACGTTCTTGAGAGTTGAGACGTTCGTCACTCGTCAGTTTCGGCCCTAGGACATTTCGACCTTGAGACGATTCGGCCGGTGACGTTTCGGCCTTTCCGAGAGCCGAAATGTCCCCGAGTGAACCGATTCAAGGATGAAATGTCCCAGAGGCCAGAACCACACACATCTAAGAATGAAGGCATATATTACTTGATAAAATGTGATCTTCCTGTCCCTAGCCCAAGTACTGTGAAGTCACTGCAGTGTGCAAGCACGACAATTTCTTTTCCCATGGAGTTTATCATTTTCAATACAGACACTCGGGTGCAGCGTATGCGCAGTCACTTTTAAAAAATTCGAGGGGTGGGGTGGGGGGAGGGTATTATGAAACAGCGTTAACAATTCATTCAGAATTTAGACAAGCTATGACGCAATAATACTGACGGCAAATAACTTTGAACCGGTTCCTGAAACATGTGGAATGTGAGTCGGATTATGCGACAGAGTTGCAGAATGACAATGATGCCAGAATCCAAAACTCTTGTCGATTTCTGTCGAATCTTGTCAACTCTCAGCAATAACAATGAAAGGGGTGATATCGGGTTCACCTACAGGCGTACAGCTATGCCCAAAGCAATGCTTGAATTACCTTTTACTGTGCTATTACTAGTGTATTATATACAGCGACATGAAACTTCAGACAAAAACTTACTTTCTATTAATTTCTGCCTGCAGCGCTCATCATAAGATACAGAACGGTTAACCACGGTTACAAAATTTATAACCGGTCATAATCAAAACCGAACCGTCAACGGTTAACCGGTTAACCGTTTCAGCTCTACCAGTTACTATTGTTAAAGTTATGCCACAAACAAGCATTACACATTTTTTAACAAAGGGAAATAACTCCAACAATTTTCATCAGATAACGGTGGTCAGTGAACTTGAGGTATACATTCACCTATTTCCACATAAAATGATGGACATATTGGCACATGATGTACAATTTGGTCCAGATTATTTTTTGAGGGGACGGGTGCTGGTTGAAGATATCATCACCAAAATGTCCCCTAAAACTGTCAAAAACATCCTCTGCATTGGTCAAAACATTCCATGATTTTGGTCCAAACATTCCCCAGTATTGGTCAAAATGTCCCCTGCATTGATCAAAATGTCCCATGGTACTGATCAAAACATCCTCTCACAATGGCTTTAAAAGAAAGAAATATCAGTTTTCAACATTATTGAAGGTTCCTCAAATGAAAAAGATATTAGTGTTTTGTATTCTCTGATAATTGTCAAAACATACAGAACAGAAAGCAAATGGACCAGGTTGAAACATATACGAAACTAACAGGATTATTCTATTAGGCAATACCTAATTACACGTACATGTGAGTGGGACCCACTCCATGCATACTGCCATTTTTAAGTCTGCATGTTTTCATATGGCAATGTGACAATTGAATGAAAGATAGATACTCTGGTATCATCAACATTCATGCAGTACTGTGATCAGTCTTTTGCAATGGAAATTTGATCAAGGCTTCTGCCCTCATTGGTAAAGGGCCCAGGGTCCATGCAATAGCAAATATTTCATGTCATGAAAGCTTCAAGTGGAAAATTGTTTTGGAGGAGAAAAAATACACAACGAATAAAAAAAAATATTACTTTCAAATTGAACTAAAAACAAAAATACAGAAGCCACATGTATACCACATGTGCATAAACATGTAGTAAGTTTTATTACAAACAGCCACAGGAAATCATGCTCAATCTAGTTTCTGTAATCTCTGTTAAACTGTTCTTATACCATTAATTGGACATACAGCTGGGCAGTTAATCGAAAATTCGGTTCGGTTGTATCAAAACCGAAACAATTACAGAAAACCTGTCATCGCGGTTTTCACTTCTCAGAATAAAGAGAGAAACAACCCTAAAGTTAACCCTGTTTTCAAACTTTAGTCGTGATATCCCTTTTTCAGAACAGCTGCACTAATTGGTATTGCATTCGAGCATGGCATTTACGCAAAAATTAAATTTTTATACCAAAATTTCTTTTTTATAATACTTTCCAAAGTGATACAAATTGCCAAACATTCCTCTTTCCACTCAGGTGAAAAAGAGTGCATGAGTAGAAATCTCTAAGAAACTAGAGGGGGTGTCAGTACCCTGTGGCTCACCAACAGGTGGCCAATGTAAAGGGGTGGCTGGAGTAAAAAAAAAGTTCAAAACCTGCACACAAAAGTCCAAAATTAAAGAAAATAAGCAGCTAAAGGGTTAAATAATATAACAATAACCCCTAAGAAACATGCTAACATAAAATAGGAACCATGGCAATATGCTACAAGGTAAATCTCCACTTTGAGAAAAAGAAAGACAAACCTCAAAAGCTGCACATAAAAGTAAAAAAAAAAAAGTATCACATTTGCTTCAATGGGTTAAAATTGAGAAAAATACACTGATAATGTCACAGTAACCACCATGGCAATATGCCAGTAAGGTGAAACCCTACCTGAAAAATATCCACTTGGAAGAAAAGAAAGAAAAACCTCAAAACCTGCACATAAAAGTCAAAAAAGTATCACATTTGTTTCAAAGGGTTAAAATTTAGAAAAATACCCTGAAAATGTTACAATAACCAGTGTGGCAATATGCCAGTGAGGTAAAATTCCACTTAAAAAAAATATCAAAACCTGCACACAAAAGACCAAAATTAAAGTAAATCAGCAGCTAAAGGGTTAAATAATATAAAAATAGCCCAAGAAGCGCCCTAACATAAAATAGGAACCATGGCAATATGCTACAAGGTAAGTCACTACTTGGAAGAAAAGAAAGACAAACCTCAAAACCTGCACATAAAAGTAAAAAAAAGTATCACATTTGTTTCAAGGGGTTAAAATTTAGAAAAATACCCTGTCACAGTAACCACAATGGCAATATGCCAGTAAAGTAAAACTCTACTTGAAAAATATCCACAAAAAAGTATCACATATGTTTCAAAGGGTTAAAATTTAGAAAAATACCCTGAAAATGTTACAGTAACCACCATGGCAATATGCCAGTGAGGTAAAACTCCACTTAAAAAAAAATATCAAAACCTGCACACAAAAGTACAAAACCTGCACAGAAAAGTCCAAAATTAAAGTAAATAAGCAGCTAAAGGGTTAAATAATATAATAATAGCCCCAAGAAGCATCCTAGCATAAAATAGGAACCATGGCAATATGCTACAAGGTAAGTCGCCACTTCGAAGAGAAGAAAGACAAACCTCAAAACCTGCACATAAAAGTAAAAAAAACATCAAAACTGCACACAAACATCAAAATAAGTCCGAAATTTGATTCAAAGGGTTAAAATTAAGACGAAATACCCTGGAAAAGAGTTAAATGTTATCGTGAACCCCCATAGCAATATGTAAAGAAGAAAATTTTTTTTAAAAAGCACAAAAATCCAAACCTGTAAACAAGTCCAAAATTGAAGTAATTAAGCAGGAAAAGGGTTAAAGAATACAACGTAGCCCTAAGATGCATGTTTACATACAATAGAAAGCATGGACATAAGCTACAAGGTAAATCTCCACTTGGAAGAAAGGAAAAAAAAAAACCCCATTAAAACCTGCACGCAAACATCAAAATAAGTCTAAAATTTGATTCAAAGGGTTAAAATTAAGATAAAATACCCTTTAAAAAAGAGTTAAATGTTATAGTGAACCACCATAGCAATATGCAGAAACTAAACAAAATTTTAAAAAGCCAAAAAATCAAAACCTGTACACAAAAGTTCAAAATATTTGAGAGTGGACGCCGATGCCGACATGAGGGCTTTGCCATAGGCTCACACAATTAACGTTGGTGAGCCAAAAACCCTTAGGAGACTGTAAAACTGTCAAAAGACAGAAAGGAAAACCAAACTGAATTCACCAGGAGCCGATTTGTGTAGGTGAATATGAACCTGCTAGAACAGTCACCTATTGTCCATATTCCCGCCAAAACATGCAAAAACAATCAATTTCCGAATTTTGAATACATCAATAATATGCATGTATACTAACTAGTGTGCGGGGAGACAAGTCATTAAACTTAAGGACTTCCCAAGCAAATGACTGCAATATATTCATCCCTTGGTGGAAGTTGTCACTTACAAACCAAAACCAACTTGCAGTGGTCAAGAGTAATACCTTGTCGTAACCTCACCTCATGCTGTGCACCTACTAGGACCGACACTAGCATGAATAACGCAAGAAATATCAGTCGGTTGCTATTAGTGACCTGTGTAAAGAATGGACTGAGCTGCTACCATGGGACCCAAGGAAAACAGGTCCCCAGATTGTTCCTGTAGGTCCCGCAAGTAAAATGAAGCAAAAGTAGTGCAGCTTGTCCAGTAAGCCGCTGACATGAGTGTAACACTACGGATCGTGAGGTCACCTCAGGTGGGCAGCGCGTCTGGCCGTTGTGACACCAGACAACTGGATGTGCGAGGGTTACTGCGTTTGAAAACCTCCTTCGATAGGGCCGTGGCTCCCTACCAAAGTAGTAGCGGTTCTCTCCTGTTCTTTGATCGTCTAGATTACGGAGGGACTCCTCTCCCCTGTGGTCTCGCCCAGTCTGCTGTCCACTGATCTCCTTCTCCAACGGCTGCACGTCGCTTTAGGGTTGGGAACAGGCTCTTTGTAACTTCAGTCAACTGACAACTCCAAATTGGTATGGTGATTATAATTTTAATAAGTCTAAACAAAAGAAAACTGGCCTCTCTTAGTGCTCTCTCTCTCTCACTCTCAAAGTCTAAGTGCTACTGCGGTGCTCTAGATGGTTGTTGATCTGTCTGTCAATCTGGACTGAAATCCTGCGAACGGCACCAATAAAACGCCTTGTAACACTATGGATCATGAGGTCACCTCAGGTGGGCAGCGCGTCTGGCCGTTGTGACACCAGACAACTGGATGTGCGAGGGTTACTGCGTTTGAAAACCTCCTTCGATAGGGCCGTGGCTCCCTACCAAAGTAGTAGCGGTTCTCTCCTGTTCTTTGATCGTCTAGATTACGGAGGGACTCCTCTCCCCTGTGGTCTCGCCCAGTCTGCTGTCCACTGATCTCCTTCTCCAACGGCTGCACGTCGCTTTAGGGTTGGGAACAGGTTCTTTGTTACTTCAGTCAACTGACAACTCCAAATTGGTATGGTGATTATAATTTTAATAAGTCTAAACAAAAGAAAAACTGGCCTCTCTTAGTGCTCTCTCTCTCTCACTCTCAAAGTCTAAGTGCTACTGCGGTGCTCTAGATGGAGGACACACCGGGTGCTGGATGGAAAAAGCACTGCTGGATTTGTGGCGAACATCGACTTATATCACAAACAGCCAGCCCACACCTACTGTGGAATATTGCATTCTCATTGCATTATCATAGTGACTCTGCAGAATGTTAGAATAATATTTCTAATATTCGCATTATCACAATGACTCTGCAGAATGTTGACTACATCCTATTGTGCTTTGTCACGAAGGTTCAATTACATTCTCATAGTGACTCTGCAGTATGTTAGAATATATTTCCAACATTTGCATTATCACAGTGACTCAGCAGAATATTGACTACATCCTATTGTGCCTGTTCAATTACATTCTCATTTACATTTTCATTATTAAAATATCAATTCCATCAGAATAAATCTGAATTCTCATTACCTCTATCTCTATTATCTCTCTATATATATATTAGCACTTATTATATTAACACTTATTGAGGCTCGAAAATAAAAACATAAATGCTTCAGCGACACACGCTTAACCCTTCCAGATGACTCAGTCCACGTTGACTCTGTTACATGAGGTCACTAATAGACACTGAGTTAGCATAAGCCCATGAGGTAGCCAGAGCTCTAACTTCATGGGCAGTAATACTATTCAAAATCCTATCTGGAGTAGTAAGTTGTTTGTAGGATAGATGAACAGACGATTGAATCCATCCAGAAATGGAGTGTGGAGAAATATCCTTTCCACCTGGTAGTAGGGAAAGAAAAAATCTTTTCCTGACTTTCCTAATTCCATGAGTTCTCTCAACAAAAGTCTGGATAGCTCAAACTGGACACAGCAAAGGTCTACTGTTAGACTGATCAGGAGGCGGTAAAGCCCGGAAAAGAATAGGAGGAGGAAAAGTATCTGGAACTTGATTCTTAGCCAAAAAAGAAGCATTTGTAGCAAAAGTTACTGTATTACCCACACTGTGATAGAAATGAGGGTCCACAGACAAAGCATGAAGTTCACCAACTCTGCTAGCTGAAGCATATGCCATCAGAAAGACCATCTTAAATGTAAGGAACCTTACTGAGACATGGGCTCAAAAGGAGCCCTGATAAGACAACGAAGAACCAAAGAGAAATTCCACTTGGGTTTAATTCCGAGAACCTTAGGTTTTTTAAGAGTGAAATGTTTCATGAGATTCGCTAAAAAGGGGTCTAAGCCAATAGAAAGGTTCCTGGCAAACAAGAAAGTTTCTGACAGCATGGAACGATAACCCTTGATAGTAATAGGTTGAAGACCCTTAGTATCAAAAAGGTAAACAAAGAAGTCTGCTAGTTGAGCTATAGAAGGACTTTTGAAATCAATATTCTTGCTGAGACACCAGCAAGTAAAGACTTGCCATTTAGCATTGTATGCAAAGCTCCTGGAAAATACGTGTGTTGCAGAAATGCACTCTGTTGCTCTTCTCGAAAAACCTCTCTTTTGGAGGCAGGACTGGATAAAAGACAAGTGTGAAGGTGTTGCTGTCTCACCATGCAAGAGAACCGACAAGGCTGGCCCTGAGAGAGAAGATCATCGCGAAGAGGTAGCATGACTGGACAATCGAGAAGGAGGGGATGAATTGACCCATACCTTCTGAGAAGTAAGAGAGACCACGAGAATTATGCAGCAATGAGAGTTCCGTATTTTGTTCAGAACTGACTGAGCAATTGGGGTAAGAGGAAAGGGTTAACTGTCTATCCCGTTCCAGTCGAGCAAAAGGGCGTCAACTGCAAAGGCCTGAGGAACCGGACAAGGGGGCACAAAACTGTCTACTTGTTTGTTCCACCTTGTCGTAAAAAGATCTATCGCAAAGGGTTCTGAACACTTGTTGATTCAGAGACCACTCCAACAGAAGAGTCCTGCCATTGCAGGATAGCGTATCCTCTAAAATGTTCAGACCCCCAGGAATGTGCCTGACAAGAATCCGATAATTCAATCACTGAGCAGATAGGAGGAGATCCTTGGTCAAAAGATACATCGGAAAGGAATGAGTTCCTGCCTGATTCCATATGTAGGCAACTATGGTCAAGTTGTCTGACAGAATTAGCAGAGCACGGTAGAAAAGAAGATGACTCCAGTGCTGGAATGCTAAGAGAATGGCTAGTAATTCCTTCTGGTTTATGAGAAACAGAGACTGATCCTCCGATCATCGCCCGCTGATCTGTAGATCAAGAGGATTCAGAGTTGCCCCCAACCCAGATCGCTGGTGTCTGCAATGATAATTCGATCTGGGGAGGGGGGATCTAAAGGAATACTTTGAGTGAGCCAAGTCAGATCTTACCATCATATAGACATATCTCGAATTTGATTGTCCAAAGGAATCGAGATTCGGCCTCCAGTTTTGAAGTTTTGAAGGGGATAAAAGTGAAAGCGCCGAAGAAAAAGTCTGCGCAGTGGAATGAGATCGGTCACTATGTTACAAAACCTGGTGAGGCACAGGAACTCCATGACTGTAAATTGCTTGCTTCATGAAAATAGCGTGCAAACGCACTGATTATTTGAGCTTTGATAAAAGGAACTCAAACCAAATTGAGTTGAGTAGGAAATTCCATCCCTATATGCGTGAAAGTCTGGGATGGAACTAGATCTGACTTCTCCCAGTTGGGATGCAATCCCAGAGACTGTAGGAGCTGGAGAAGACACTGGACGTCCCTCTTTAGGAGGCACTTGTCTGCATCTCTCTAGAGAATGTCATCCAGATAAGTTGACGACGTGACTGAAGAATGGGCCCGATGAAAGGCCATAACCAGATTCATAAGATGGGTGAATACCCACAGAGCTAAATCGAGTCCAGAAGGCATTGCTTTGAATTGATACGCAATGCCTCGGAACGAAAATCTGAGAAATTTGCGAGACTGAGGATGGATAGGAACATGGAAATATGCGTCCTTGAGGTCTATGCTGGCAGCAAAAATTTCTTGTGAATCGTAGTCCGAACTGATCTGAATGTCTCCATACTGAATTTCGGAGCTTTGATGAAGAGATTCAGAAAGCTTAGATCAACAACAGGTTTGAGTTGACCGTTCTTCTTCACTACCAGAAATAGACAGCCATAGAACCCTGGTGACTGAAGGTTGAGAACAACCTCAATTGCTTCCTTCTCTAAGAGCTTGTGAATCTCAGTGTCTAAAAGGAGAGCTCATTGAGGAAACAGAGGAAGGGAACGGATTGCAAGTAAGAGGGGGGTCTGTTTACAAAAGAAATTCTTAGACCGAACTGAATAACTCGGTGAACCCAAGGATCCGTAGAAATCAGACCCCCCACTGGAAGCAATTTGAGGTGTGGACCATCACTTGTGAGAGGCACAAGGCCTGTTTGAAGAGAAACAACCTCCACTTCATCTACTCCTACCCCTAGATCTTCTAGATTTGCTAGAAGTCTGGGAAGAAGGAGTCTGTGAATAAGCCGATGACCTGAAAGAGGATTGACGGCAATTATAACATTGTCCTCTTCTCGACGAGCCCCTATCATTGGTTGAAAGCTGTCGTGAAAGGACTTTCTGCCCTGAGAATTTCAGAACTCCTTCCTGAACATTAGCAATGGTGCCATCAAAAAGGAGCTTGTGTGAGATAGAAGTGGCACGTAACTGAATACGTTGAACTTTGGGAAGGGAAGGATTGGATTGAAGCATTGCATCCCTTCGCAATAGTGTTGAAACGATTAGTGATTTTCAGGAATCGACTAGTCGCTGGCAGTAATCAATTACTAGTCGACTAGTCGAAGCCCCCATGTTATTGTTATTGAACACGTGTACCACCGTTCTTTCCTGGTTAAAACTAACAGTAATACTTGCAATGAAACAATGGCAAGTGAAGCTTTCAAAGTCCCCAAAACCTCTTTCAGTTTTGAGAGAGAATTAATGTTGGTCGCTTCTGTTTAAAATCATTTTTTCTCAATATAGCCACTGATATTTTAATAAAATAAATCATTATTCAGTTTTTTTTTTTTTATTCGTTCCATCCCACTGAATGTCAACAAAAGGAAGTGCTCTTTACACATGCGTGATGCACATCCCCTGATGAAAATCAACCACAGTTAACGCCCACAGCAGTCATCAGTCTGTCAACAAATGTACACAGAACACTCCCACACAACTTCTCGTATTATGACTTAACCTCTCGTCTGTCCATAATTATGCATACATCGAACACGCCTACTAATTTCCATATTGTCTGCTTTGAAAATCATCACCTGACCTGATTGGGTTTCCTCTTAACTCAGTTGCAGTTCGAGGAAAAGCTAGTTTCACTTTCAATTTCCCGGAAACTCGCAGATTTCCAGGAATTTGTCTGCATGTATTTACAAAATGAAAATAAAAAGCACATGGATTTTGTAATTGGTTCTTTAGTGATAACAAATTGTTCCAAATACGAACTGGTATGTGTTCTTCCATAATTTCTCTTTGATGTTTCTGTAAGACATTTCGAACTTACCAGTACCAGGTGAACAAATTGATGTCCATAGGTGGCCTAATTTCATGTCAACTTTGGGTCCTAATTTTCCTGAAGGCTGCTCCCTCGAGAATAAGCTCACCCATATATTTTTTCCCTGTTTACTTCACAGACCCCTGGGCTTATTCAATCTCGGGTCAGTGGGCCAACTAGGGTTGTTATTCATGCAGTCGGAAACATCAAATGCATTATTTCCGTGGGTTGTTTTTTGATCTCCGGAGTTTACTTGTGACGTTCGCAACAATGTTGGGTGAATTTAAGGGGATGGTGTATGGTTGGGGCAGATGTTCCGACTAGTCGACTAGCAGAATTAGGGATCGATTAATTTAATAATCGCATCAACATCGACTAGTTGGCTAATCATTTCAACACTAAAAGCTCCAGATTGGCAACATTAACATCAGAAGCATTAATAGCATTCATAACGCAACAAGACATGGATCTAAATTTAACAGAGGTATCATTCATCTGCTCATCAAGAAAAACTCTGGCTACCAAATCCGCAGAAAAATGGTCAGCATAAGAAAGAATTTGGATGATTTCTCTTGAAAGACCCAACAGTAATTCACAAACATTCAACAGAACATTGATGAATCTGGGCATGATAAGCTTCAGCGAAGCAGCATCATCATCCAGCACTAATGAATTTTCAGATAGGAAATCCCCTGAGCTATTATACCTCTTAAATCATTTTTGAGGAAGAGAAAGGGGGCGTGGTGGCTCAGAAGGTAGATGTGCAGGCTGTAAGCCGAGAGGTCCTCGGTTTGAATCCCATCTGCGGCAACCGCGTTGTGTCCTTGGGCTCGTCGATGGAGCACTTGTCTTCAACCAATGCTAACCCTGCTTGTGTGGAGTTAGTATGTTGGGGAGCTGACAGTTGCTCACCACTGCTCGGTGGTTCTCTCCGGGTACTCCGGCTTCCTCCACCCGTAAAACTGTCGTGGTCATGATTAGCAATTGTGCAGAAATATGTGACCTTAAATACCTTAAATAAATAAATATAAATACTTGAGGAAGAGAAGCATCAACCCTATTGAAAAAAGTAGACTTTGAAGCCTTAGATGGAAGCTAAGAATCAACTGAAGTAAAAATATCATCCACTAATTGAGACTGAACCAGTTTCCTGAGAGAGGAGGGCTGAAATGAAGGATTAGCAGACCTTCTCTCAACCATAGATAAGCGATGAGTGGGTAAAGGTTGTATGTCAGGTACAGCCTCCGGAACATGTTGGAAAGCAAACTCCAATGATTCAACTAAATCTGAAGTTTGCAGACTCGTCATAAAAATCATTGTATACATCATCATTATTCATTATCTTCATATGTGACGAAGTCTAGATCATTAGATAACGAAGTAGCAACTGCCGATGAATCATTGGGACCAAGGAAACGGCTTCATATAGGTGTAGTGATGAACCGATAATCGGAATTGGCAATCTGAACCAGCCGGTTATGGGGCATCAGCCAATTATGACAACCGGCAGTTAAAAACCGGCAGTTTCCGGTTATTCTATATTTAACATTGACTATTCAAATCTCTTTGATATCTGGCCATTTCAATAAAGTTTCCCCATTAAAAACATGTGTAGAGCATATCAGAATATTTAGGGATTTGCTGAGCCGATATAATTACGGAATTTACCATCTGCAATCGGTACGAGATCGCCACTATTCCCAGCTGATCGAAGTCACTGGCCTTCATTCCCGATTCATGGTGCTGTACAATGTTGCATTGGTACATGTATAAATAAAATGTGTTCAGCCAGTAGTCTGTAGTACTTCATAATGCAAGCATCACAATACAATAAGAAATTAAATTGGGAGAAAAAACTAAAAAAAACCTCTTTTTTCGATGATAGATGATTGTTATGCAACATGAAAGTCACATGACTGTCACAAACATGTTTTCAGTTTGTCAAGTTCATCTTTTAATTCAGTTACCTCCCTTGATGTTACATTAAATAAAAAATTCTGACATGTCATGTGTGGAAATGTAAACAATGTGCCATACAAGTGTATTGTATTCTTACACAAAACCGTATTGACACGATTTACCAGAATAACACACAATCTTCACGAGAACAATATTGTGTGATTCTATCGTTAATAATGATCTTCCCCTACCCCAAATCCCAAAAATGCAAATATTATTTTGGCTGATATTGCCCAGCACTAAATATGCATACTCCGAGAACTTATGTGGTATTAAGCTTTCGTAATTGGTGATTTGTCAACGAAAGTCTGCAGCGTAACAAGCACGAACAGAATTTCCTCTGGGTCCTATTTCAACCATCGGAATCGGCATCAAAACGATAAATTTAAAGTAATTTGTTTATTTTTTATACTTACCAATGGCCCAGACTTAGCAGGTGCAAACTTATTAATTTCTAGGGCCAAACTCAAATTTTGAAACCCCCAATCCCCAAAATTTGCATACAAAACCGAAAATTCAAAGTCCTATCTGGTCCTCCTTACTTTTGTTTACTGCGCATGCATGGTAACCAGGAAGGTACCGAAATTGGAGCCAACACCATTCTTCCTAGTTATGCCTGCTAAATGTTATAAATCAGCGGGGAGGTATGAGTGCCCACTCATGGGAAGGGAATCCCAATCTGGGCCATTGGTAAGTATAAAAAATATTCAAATTACTTTAAATTTATCATATTTTTATACTAAAACCAATAGCCCAGACTTTGCTGAATCGTAAAAAGGCTGGAGGGACTAGGACTTAGATGAAATACAATATCTCTATTACTCCACATTAAAGAATAGCTCCTACAGGAGAATAGGAGAAGACAGAGGAATTACATAAAAAAGAGAATGACATAACACCAATCAAATCTAGGAGTAATACACAATAATTTATTCATTTAATGCCAGCATAACCTGTTATTCTAAGCTGGTGAAGGAAACCAATTATAAAGCTAGTCTAGAGAATGAGATGCTTTATACTCATTTAAAAGTGTCCGAGGATTGTATATTAACGCTCATTTGACACGTGACATATACAATGCTTCACACTGAGCTACACTTGAAAAGCAATACATGAATGAGAGCGCTACACATTAAAACCACCCAGCACCAATGCTGGTCTACTGTCACTGGAGGAGGTATTCCCTTGCTTTTCCCTACAAAACCAGATGATATAAAGGGAAAAAGCATCCCCCCCCCCCCTTCCCCTTGTTCTGAAGGAAGAATCCTCAGAACAAAGAGAGCAGCGAAACAGCGTCAGTGCTCGAGCATACTGCCTAAGACATCTCTGAGATGTATTATTAATGGACAACATTCTGTGTGACAGAAAGAGGACCCAAGGATCTATGGTCACCGGAGATAGACTCTAAATTTCTAAGGTAGAACTTAATAAATGAAGAAGGTAGGTGCATCCAGTAGGCTGCCTTCATTAAATCAGTACACAGCAATACTATTTGAATAAGCCTAAGAAGAAGACAGTGCTCTAACCTCATGCGGTGAAATCTTATTGACAGAATGTTGATCTGAAGACAGATTCTCGTAGGTGATTCATATTGCCAATTGAATCCATCTAGCGACTGAATGAACAGAAATATCCCTTCTGTTAAGCATAAGAGAAAGGAAAAACCTTTTTCTTCCTTTTCTAATAAAACTGCAGTTAAAACTAGAAGTCCTGTCCCGTATTCTGCACTAATTTGAAATAACAGCGCATTAGGTTAGCGCAGCAAATCATCAGAGAATCACATCTGATGCACGGTAGTGTATCACGATTTCTGCAGAATTGTAACGTGCGGCAGCTGATTGATATTCAGTTCTTGGCAATCAACAGTAATTAAGTTGCACCTCCTACTGACATAAGGTGGCAATTAAATATTAGAATACTGATAATCAGGGGATGAGATGATGTTCACCCCCACCCCCCACCTTTTCCCCATTATCAGTAATATCACTTCATTTCGCGACAATACAAGAAGTATTTAAAAACGCGTATTGCGTGATTTTTGTTTTCAAAAATTGAGAAAATCATGCAAGTTGATTCGAGACTGCTAAACCTTGAGAAGGCAGAAGTAATGACGTTTTCATTTTGAGAATTTTTAGCCTACTATGAATTGCAGCTGTTATGGAGGAACTATGAGAAGACAAGCGTGGTTGGAAACAAAGAACGCTCTCCACAAAGTACACTGACAGTGTATTGAGAGTGTTGCAAGCGAATTAAGAAATCGGAATTCTCAGCTATTTATAAAGAAAGTTTCAATGTCAAGAGATAGTTGGCGTTCTGTAAAAAAAATATGCATTTGGGTGATAGCTGAAAAAGAAATTAATTATTCACTGAGAATTTTGAAAATCAGATCAACAAAAAGAAAAAAAGATGCCCCCCACCCCACACACACACACTCCCTTTCCTCAGCAGAATCCTCAAGTCCTCATGTACCCTTATCCCTACATAGAGGGAAGCATGGGTAGCAAACTGCCAATTCCCCACACACAACAACTCTTCTTCCCTATGCTAGCTTTGTTTTTTTTTTCAAGTAAACGGAAAAAAAAAATTATAAAATTTTTCTGGTGGCCAATGCCACGTGCACCTTCGATCATTGAAGGTAAAACAGGGTTAACATTTGGAGTTATAAAGGAACATTGTATTAAAAATGTTGATTCGTAATTATTTTGTGTGATGGGGGTGGGGGTAAAATATTATACCTGGAAAATCCCCCCCCCCCCCCCCCAACACAAGTTTCCGCCACTGCATGGTTCCGTGGGCATGCTGTGTTAACAATTTATGATTGATAAGGGAGGGCCTACCTTTCCCAACACTTTTTCTGGGACCTACATTCCTACTCTTCCACATGTGGCCAGTTAAATTTGGCCTATAATTCACAGTTCGGCATTTTTAAATTTCTCGCAAATACTGGCAATAGTTGTGGAATATTAAACCCTTGGGCTTGACATGTATATATTTTATTTTTATTTTAGAAAGATATCCATGAAGCCTTTCAAACAATCGTTGCCAATGTTTAATTGAGTGTTGAAAAAGCTGGGGCAACTGAAAATTGTCCACATGCTCATGTTAGAAATCAATTAAAATCAATTTTTTATTTTGTCCATGGGCGGCTTTTTTGGGGTGAATTCATATTCTGACGCACTTCACTTGATAGATTAATATGTTGTGAGGGAGCATTTCCAAATGACTGAGAACAATTAAAAGCGTGTAACAACTATTTATTTGTGAAAAATATCTGAAAGAACGTTTCAGAAAGCTCAGTTCATTGAGCATGAACATTGTGGACAATTTTCTTCTTCCACATCTTGACACGTGGTTTGAGACGTTGCAACTTCCTCTCTCAGTTTCGTACCACAGGTGACTCGACCCATCGTTCTTGTGAATTTAACATTCCCGTGCACCGTGAACGACTGTACTTCTGATTGTGGATATCCTGTAATGTGTCTGAAACCCATCCACGGTACATGGTGGATGCTTTTGTACAGAAACACCAACAAAGTGGAATTTCCATGCATTCTGGATTGTGTTGTGTGAAAGAAACATTCTCAGCTTCAAGTGAGGTTCGAACCAATATAAAAAGCCCAATCCACAGAACCATACTGTGAGTTCCTTGTGTTTGCTTTGTCACAGAAACTGAGTATATCATTTGGGTGGATATTCCACCCCTGGAGTGATTTGCAGACACCCCAATTATAAGGAGTTCTTTGGAGAATTACTCGGGTCATCTGGCGAGTAGATGAGTACAAGTGCCAAGTGGTGTTTCCTCGAGTTGAAATTTGCAGGACTTCAGTCCGATATTCCAAACGGTGGGTGGGGGAGAGGAATTGTATAGACCCATTCCACACAAGACCCTATCATATCTCTAATATAGGCGTACAGTTCGTTTAAAGTGAACTGCCATCAAATCATGTGCACGGTGAAGTTTTTACTCTGCACACTTGAAAGTTGTTAGGTTTTAATTTTCATAAATTGTCACCAGTCCTTTTGAATATTGGAACAAATATTATTATTATTTATTGGTGCTGAAGGCTACATCAGAGGATTGTGCTATATTGTGGTCTGAACGGGGAGGATTTTTCTCCATTTGCGGCAGTTTTTCAGGTAGCAATCAGTAATGTTGGCAATTACCATCTGTGTGTTTTTTGAACAACAGAAGGTGTGAATAAGCTTTGAAAACACTCCTATCAATATACTAAGCTCCCGTTTTATGACTTCAATTTGGAAATGGGTTACTTAATAACAATAAGGTGTCAAATATATATTTATGTTTTTTTATCATCAGTGATTAAAGATTAATGATGAAGAATGATTGAAAAGAACTGATCGGGAGAAAAATCCGTTTGGGCTAAAAAATTAAAATAAAAAAAAAAAGACTCATTTTTTCCGGCTGCTTTATTTGTTTAAAGGGATTGAAATTCATGCCCCAAATGCTGAAATTTCTAGAAATTAAATATTTCTAAATCAACAGGTTCACCCTGTGTTCTTATATTTAAAAAAAATCTCTGATTTTTACAAATTTAGTTTGAAAACAGAATTTTTGCAAATTTCAGCAAATTTTGTTGCTTAGTGTTCTCATCTACAGAAGCCTATTAGCTTCACGTCGTTTTTTAGTTATTAAATTGTCAGCTACAATTTAATAAATTGTACCAGCAATTTAGCTAAATTGTCTCATCCCTGTTGTTTACTGATAATTTTATAAGATACGCTTCGCAGACGATGAGAAGGACAGGGGAGCGTTTTTCAATCAACATTGAAAATTTATTGTTTATTTAGTCCTTAGACTAATATGAACAAGCGCCAAAACAAGAAAAACTACCACCTCCCCCGCCACAAAAACCCAGCTTGTGACCACCCAGTCATTATTTCAAAATCTTGTTGGGTGGGTGGGGGGGGGGGGGGGGGGGGGGGGTGGAGGGGAGGGGGGTATCAGTCGAAATATTCTGGGGATGGTTTGACTGGGATGGGCGGGGTGAAATCGTTCGCCAGCCTTATGGCCTTGCCACTGAATATCGGTTTGGGTCAAATAGCGGAGGTGGGGTTCAGATCAAAATGGTGTGGTTCGATTAGGCTAGGGGACACTCTGGGCGATTCCCATCGTACTAAATAGCGAGTCCCGGCCTCACCGTGTTTGTTATTATTTGGTGTAGCAAGTGATATGAACAAGGCCTTATATAGGAATGAGAAGGTTTTAAATGATATTGAAAATTTGTTGCAAATTACGTGTTGAAATTCAGTTGGAGATTGAGCGGTATTATCAGTATTTGGATTTTTTATGGTGATTTTACAAACAAATTTATCCATGTTTTCCAAGTCGAACGAAGTCACAGATATTAATTAATTGATAAAATGTTGTTGTCAAAACATTTTTATTAGGCTATTTCAAAACGATCATGTGCTGGGCTGTTCGTACATACACATCTCACACAAGTCTCGCCCCCGCGTTCAACAATAGCACGGAATAAATCATTTAAAAGACGATTATATCCGATTTGGCAATGACTTTGATTTCACTGTCCGGGCTTCTTGTGAAAATTAAAACTGGTCATTTCGACATTTTTTTCTGCGTTTTTTCATTCATTGTCACGACTAATTTACCAGGCGAACCTGATTCGAAATGATATCGACTGATGTCCAGTTACCACACATTTCTTTTCCTAATGATATGTGCCCGAGATCGATGTTAATGACCTCGTTAATAGTGCACTATGTTCTGCATTACATAGTGCAGAAGGTATTGCATGTTTAACAAGGTTTTACATGACTGTTCTGCACTAGATAGCGCATTAGCTAACAAGCGTTTTCTGCACTAGACGTGACAGGACTTCTAGTTTTAACTGTAGATTGTCGTTTATAAATGCGCATCGCTCTCACTGGACACAGCATTGGTCAACAGTTGTCCAAGGATGGTAAAGCCTTAATGACAATAGGCTCCGACTGTTTATCCGGAATATGATTCTTAGCCAAGAATCCCACTTCCGTAGTAAGAGTAATATTATTACCCACACTACAGTAATGGGAATCTTCAACAGATAATGCATGGAGTACACTAACTCTTCTGGCAGAAGCAAAGGCTAAGAGAAATGCAGTTTTGTAGGTTAGAAATTTAAATTCTACATCATCTAATGGCTCAAAAGGAGCTTCTGGAAGCTTCAAGAGAACCCAAGCCAAATTCCATTTAGGAATTAATCTGAGGGTTCTAGGTCTAATAATAGAGAGACTTCTAAATAGTTTGGATAAAGATGGATCTAATCCAATATCCAAGTTATCATGATGAGCATATGTATCTGATAACATAGACCTATAGCCCTTAATCGTGACGTGCTGCAGTTTGAGTACATCAAACAGGTAGACCATAAAATTGGCAGTTTGAGAAAACTCTCCACTTCGCTGCATAATTCAACGAAAAGGAGGTCCTCCTACAGTTAGAAATTGCATCCACTGCTCATCCTTCCATGCAGGAATGAACGCACAATGGAAATATATGAAGGTTGAGACCTTCCGGGTTGTGATGCAGTTCGTGGGATTTCCACTGATACAGAAGGTCCTTGAGAGGAGAAAGCTTCCAAGGAATGTCCCATAACAGACACCTGACCAGGTTGATCCAAAGTTTCTGAGCTGACAGAGGTGCTACCAGCAAGATTGTGCAGTGAGACTGTTTGATTTTTAACAGAATCTGCTGAATCAGCGGAGTTGGAGGATATGCATATCCTATTATTCCGTTCCATGAGATCGATAGAGCGTGTACTGCATACACTGGGTGATCCGGACAAGGCAACACGAACATCGGAAGCTGATTGTTTAGGTTCGTGGCAAAGAGATCTATCATGGGATGATCCCACTGGTAGCAAATCTGCCAGAATATTCGTTTGTTGAGAGTCCACTCAGATGGTAACAGGCGACCTTTCCTTCAGAGCGAGTCTACTACTACGTTCAGACGACCTGGAATATGACGAACTGAGAGATGAACACGACGATTCAGAACAAATAGGAGAATTTTCATTTCAAATAGAGGAATTGAATGAGTGCCGCCTTGGTTCCTGAGATAAGCCACTACTGTAGAATTGTCTGACAGAATCTGCACATGAACGTTCACTACATGAGCAATCCAGTGTTTGAGCACAAGTGAAACAGACATCATCTCTTTGATATTTATGTGCTTTTCCAGGAACCAAGGATCCCAAAGACCCTGTCACTTCAGGTCTGTGGGAATCAGGGATGTGCATCAACCCATCAGACTCACATCCGTCATAATAGTAAAGACCGGATCTGGTACTTGAAGTGGAACTCCCCGAGTCAACCACTCGAGATCCGCCCAAATCTGAACTTTTTGTTTTATCAGATCTAGTAAAACAATCTGGCTTTCGAGCGAATGCGTCTTGACACTCCAGTTCTGAGTAAAGAAAATCTAGAGAGGATGCATGCTTAAGTGACCTAGCAGAATCAAGTCCGTCGCTGCCCCACACAGTCCCATCAGTCACATAAACTCCCTCGCTGATACTGTGAGAGAGTTTAGACAAAAGCGAGCATAGCAACTGACTAATTTCGCTCGGGTAATCAGAAGGCAAACAAGATTGCTGTGAATCTCGAAGCTCATGCCCAAGTGAATGAAGGACTTGGACGGAGCTAAATCCAACTTCTTTTTGTTTACAATGAAACTGAGACATCGGAATAATTGAAGCAGACTCTACACATTGTTCTGAAGTGCATCTTTGTCGCCATATCTCTGAAGAATGTCGTCCAGATAAGCCAACATTGCCACCACTGAATTAGCTTGAAAGTATGACATTCCCAAGTTCATTATCCGCATGAACACCCAAGGTGCCAGGTTCAGACCGAAACACATCGCTCTGAACTGATAAACCTTCCCTTGAATGGCAAAGCGCAGATACTTTCTGAAAGCCAGATGGACCATGACTTGAAAGTACGTGTTCTTTAGGTCTATGCTTGCTGCAAAGTCGTTCAGTCGAATGCTTGCTTTTTCGACCGAATGGTTTCCATATAGAACTTTGGAGCGATAATCAATTTGTTTATCCAGCTCAAGTCTATCATCGGTCGAAACAAGCCATCTGGTTTCGGCATAAGAAACAGGTGACTGTAAAATCCCGGTGAGTTTGGATTTTCTACGACCTCTATTGCTTCCTTTACTAGGAGAGATTCAACTTCTGCAAGAAGAGACTCCCTTTTTGAAGGATTTGCCAGAAGATCTGTCCAACGTGGACTTCTTGTAAGTGGGGGCTTTGAACGGAATGATAGCCGGAGACCCATTCTGACTACATTCCTAACCCACTGATCTTCCATAATGTCTATCCAGTTTCTCGTGAAGTTTGATAACCTTCCATCAACTGGAGAGCAATAGAGGTTTAGAAAATTGCCTGTATGACTTGCGATACTTTCGGGATAAGAAACTACGTCCTCCCCGAGAAGCAACTCGTGCTGTCAGCTTAGAGGCATCTGGCTTTGTAAGATTTACGCCCCTTTCCATATAGGTCGCTATACTGACGGTTCCCTGAGTATACATACGAGGGTTTCTTAGAACCCTGCGAGGAGCCCTTTTTTGCTGGCTGCGAATTGGAGCGCCCTCGCCTACCATGTCCAGCAGACGACTGCTGCTGGGAAACTGACCTCAGCAAAAGAGTGCTAGTAGCCTTTTTGGTAGCTTCTTCATACACTAAGGATAACTTGACATCAAACAAGGTATGCACGGAAACAGGAGCAACTCTTAGAGAGCTTTTCACCCAATCGTCTATCAATGAAGATGATTCTAAGGCTCATCACATTCTATCAATTCCATATTAGCCACTATAAGGGTGGAATGATGTGTGGCAAACATAACTGCCCTTGAAAGAACTCTGAGCGACGAATTAATATCGTCAAATTCTTTCCCAACAAGACGATGGTCCAAAGCCCTGGTGATATGATCTGCATAGGACATAGCGTCCAAACCTGCCTGACTAGAATCTATTGTAGATTCGATCACATCTGAGTGGACATTGAATGAAGCAGGTAGCGAGATATCCAGATCTAAAGCCTATTCATCCAGACGCAGAGGAGCGCTCTGAACATCTTCTGCAACCGTTTTTAAGTAACATGGTCCAGGAAACGGTATAAGGATAGAAGATGAAGATAAGAAACCACTTTTCCTTCTTGCATTTGCTAGGCTGAATATTGCATCATCAATCTGGCCGAAGGCCTCCAACACATGAACAGGCTGATCCAGGAAGGAAAGAACATCATCTTTCCTCCGCAGGGTCTCCCTATCTAGGGACAATAGCGGTTTCTGCTTACCTGATGCAGTTTGCTGACCATGAGGAACAAGATCTAGAAAAAAACTGATGAATAAAACTCATAGTTTCCATGTGTTGTTCCAAAAGGGACGGAGAATATTCCTCCGTTTCTCTTTCACCATCCGCTTGGTCTAGCTGTGAATTTCGGTCAGCTCCATCTGAATGAACAGATGACCGGACCGACCCAGCACCATCCGACAGCTCACTCCCGGAGTCTGTTGACAGTCGCACCTGCGTTTGCTGGGAAGATGCACAATCTGCGACAGCTAGTCCATCACTGAGGCTTGTGGAGCAGCGGTCTTATGTTTCTTCGCCACATGATGTTCGTGGGATGGAGATCTGTCCCCAGATCTTTTCACCGAATGCTCCGCATAATCAAGCCTCGAACCACTAGCTATCGGATGGCCCAACTTTGGAGGTGAAGCCTGGGAGTGTCTTCGCAGAACGGCTTGAACAACCGAAGACGGATAGCTAGTGAGCGGTCTAATGTGCATAGTAAGAGACGTGGAAGAAGCCATAACTGCCGCCGGCCCTGGCTGCAATGTGGATGGAGCACCCCGACCGGCCAACGAGGACATTAGCTCAGACTCAGTGAAGTTACTCGCAACCGCTATCGGCCCCGACTGTTGATGGGACAGAGAAAGCTCTCCCGCTCATGATCTGACCCCAGATCTCGCCGAGCAACCTGATCAGAAACTTGCTGACTTCTTCCCCTTTGCCATTGTCGGTGGGTGAGCTTTTGATTTTGAAGTGCTCGCTCAACCCAATTCTACACTCTCCTCAACCGCTATGGACTTACCCAGTGTTACAGCTCCCACTAACGGGGTAACTTCTTCACTGTTCGAGCTAGCAGCTTGTGAAGTAATAAGAGGCCTTATTCCTTGCTTGATATTCATGAGCACCTCTGCAGCTAGCTCTGTTTGCTCATCAGAGTGCGACGCCGGCAGCATATTTTGGATGGGTGTCACTATACCATCACCATGTTCTTGTTACTCTGAAAAAGAAACTGAAAAACTAGAATTAGTCTGCGGCGACAGTTCTGGCATCGGAACTTCACCGTACACCACATAACTTGACACCCGCCTCCAACTTTTGGCATCCCAAACTACACAAGTAGCACAAGTATCTGAAGGAGTGCAGCGATTACAAGCAAGACAACAAGCATGTAAATCCGAGGCAGACTTCCTCGCCTTACACTTTGAGCAAAAAGATTTCATAATAATATTTAAGACAAAGCCCACTGCACTCCTGAACTACAAAAATAATTTATACATAATAAGGATACAAAAATACGGCAATCAAAATCATTTCGAAAGAAAACGTCTAAGTTCCCAAAAGGAACCTCATGAGCCCAAAGGCATCCCGATAGAGTCTCAGTGTGGACAAACACTAAATAATTAAAGCTACACTACCGGAATGTATCCTACTATAAATATAATAACTGTGCTATACTATAATACTTGAATATGATAAATTAAAGCGTTATTAAACTGAAAACGTCAAGAGGAAAAACCAGAAACTAAACAACAGGCATATAATAAGCCCAAAGTCAGTAACCGATCAATCACTACCTGATGCAAAGACAGATCTTCATAGGAAGAAAAAACAATGCATCTGGTAGAAGATGCAAGACTACAGATGTCCTAACACCCACAGGATGAGGACGTAACCATGGGGATAACCAGAATAAATATTCTGTAGGTCACATTAAACTCCCAAGAAATTTCATAAAAAAGTTCGATAAAAAAGCCACAAAAGCTTGGGGGCTTCACAGGAGGGTTCATGGGAGGAAAGGGAAGGAACATTTAACAAACAGTAGGTTTGATCATTATCAAGAATGATGAAGTTCAGGCCCATGTCCCAAAAATGGGAGACATGAATCATTTTACATATTTTCCAAATTTTGGGGATTGGTGGGTTCAAAATTTGTGTTTGGCCCTGGAAATTAATGAGTTTGCACCATCTAAGTCTGGGCCATTGGTTTTAGTATAAAAATATCAGCGTAATCGGCAGATAAATAATCGGAAATCGATTCATAGCAACTTTTGATAATCGGTTCATCACTATTTAGGTGCCGGATCAGAAGAATGACTAGCAGGTCTCTTATGAGAAATCAAGGATTCTGCTATTGAACTGAAAGTCTTAGCAAAATGCTCGTAAACCAAATGCAGGCTGACATCAGCACGCTCCTCTAACTGGGATCTGAATGAAACTGAATGACGCTGAGTAGCAGTTAAATCACTGCTGAACAGAACAGAATGAGAGATTTGCTGCAATGAATGACAATGAGTATCTTCAATGAACGTCTGATGAAGCAACGCGTTGATAGGTGCGGATAGCGTCGCTACACCAGGTCTGCTAAATTGTCCAACCGACTGAGACTGATAAGAAGCAGACAAAGCAGTAAAATTATCGTCAGAGACAGACTCATATTGTGGGTATCGTAATGGAGTCTGTACCCGATTAGCCACTACCTCGGAGGCATCAGTACCAAAGTAAGAGCCAGGGTACTGGGTTGGAACAACCTGGCTACAAACCTGTACAGGATGTAGGCTGGACGTGTTGATACATGACGAATTACATCGGTTGGATGATTGAATCAACACAGGTTAGAGCCTACGTATTGCTGGGGTTCGTGATAGCTCTGACCTACAGATCTACCAGAAGAGCTATGCTGTAAGAAAGAACCCCAGTGTGTGGGCTTGAAAGGGCAGGGCCACAGTCACCCGTCAAAGTCAAAAGTGAAAAGTCAAAATTCTGCGGACGGTAAACGTCCGCCTTACCCTGATTTCTGCAAACCATTCTTAATTCAATCAAAGGCACCTCAAAATAGGCTGCCTCAAACGACAATCTTCACGAATGAAAGGAGGCAACAAAGCACAATTCCTCCTGGACTGGAGGTAATTCATTAGTGTGAAAGAATAACTGGAAAAAAAACTGAAAAAAAGAAATAATTCTGTAAAAAAAAACGAACCTGTAGTCACAATTAGGAAAGATGTTGGTGAAAACATTGATGTGAGTTATCAACACAAGTGATTCGAATACCACGACTCACTTCAATAAAAGTTAATAAAATCACACAAGAAATATGATTTGTGTTGTGCCTGATTTATGTTTTTTTTCTGAGTGAATAGGCTTAGCAAATAACTTAGCAAATAATCTCCTAGAACCCAAAGAGAAGTTAGGCTGAACCTAACAGAGACAAGGCTTTTGTTGTGAGTGGTAGTGTATTGCAGATTTTTTCCATGTTAAGGAGCCTGAGGTATTATTTACTATCTGTTCTTAAAACATAGAAAAAACGAACCAAAACAAAGGTTTTTTCCTGAAACCGAATCTGAATGAAAGTGCCAATGACACTGTAGCTTAACTTGACTGTGTGTTGTGTTTGATGAAAAGGATAATATGCAATGTTTATGAAAGGATTATGAAATACAAGAATTGTGATAATTAAGAAAATGTTAATTTCTGTTCCCTGTATGCTATGTTTTCAATAAAAATAATTTGAGGTGTAGACTGTACTAAAGAATTGAGGGGTGGATTAATGTGGCCCTCACAGTTAATGTAAGTCAACCAAAGTTACCAAGTTACAGTGAAATTATTCCAAAACGAGTCATCCTATCATGTTACAATGAAATCCCTTCATAATACGGCCTGTAGACTGTGCTTATGTTTTCGGGCTTCAGGTCTGTGTAGCCATCACAGTTGACTGATAGCAACCACAGGTCTTGTTTTTTCAGAATTTGGCATAACCCCGTTACTGTTCGCCTGATTTGAGCCTTGGTAACCCATTGTTTGATCTCCTAAATCTGCCACAGATAACCCATGTCCATGACGTAGCCAAAATATTTATTATACCCACAATGGAGCTTTGGAATTTTATTTTAAGACAGACAAGATACATTTCTGTTTGAAAAAGAATAAACTAAGTCACAGTTAAGTGACTGCGAGGGGGATGTTTTAAGGCTGAAACCCCAAACCAGCAATCTGCCAGAGAGAGTGCAATACTGGCGTCTTGAACTTCGCTTGAAGACAAAAGGTTTGTTCTGTTATTATGACTTGTCAGCTTAATGACACTGCAATGGTGACCAGCGAGATCTTTATAAAGGCTTTAAAAATAGTTCATGATAAAAAACTGAAAGTGAGTCTGAGATCACTAAAAATTATTTAAAATCAGCCATGGAACGAAGCAAATTAAATATGGTGGGGGGGGGGGGGGGGGGGGGGAGGGGCTGGGTCACATTATTAGGCGTAAGCACTATCAGCAATTTCCAATGCATAAAAAAAGAGTTCTTCGATAGCAAATTTGATTACTTCCCTTACATTAGTTACCTTTCAACAGTACAAAAATACACTTTTTAATAAGCCTCTGGTGAGCTGTTTTTTCGTCCCAATGCCGCTTAGAACCGTGTTGGTTCAGTGACGGATGACGGACTTTACTAAAAGCTGTAAGGGCCGGGCTGGGGGTGCACACCTTGGCCCAAGATTGCCGAGTGTATTCAAATTGTCAACCAAATTTTGAAATTTAATCCTAAAAGATGAGATTAACCTCGCATCCAAAGCAGATATCCACAATCATGAATGCACAACCTGTCTCCAGTAGAAAATAGGGGTGGGGGAAAGGCGCATACCAAGTTCGCCGATGACTGGATTCGCCATTGTGGTAAAATAATGTGATTGTAACGTTGTTGATAGACCATATATTTAATAGATGTTTCAATGCATAAGGCAAGCCACAACTATTTAATGCATGCATGTTAATTGCAGTGCCGGCTCACCCCGTTAGGACTACAATCCGAATGCATTAAAATTATGGTCAGTACTCACAAGTCCAGGGGACACCGGTCCAGGGGGGGGAGGGGGTGGGGAGGCAAATTAATGTGGGAAGCTACATGAAGCCAACCAGGGCCCCCTTTCGTGTGGATGTGAATGAATTGCCAATTCCATCAGACGGTCTCTAGAGTCTGCAAGGCAATTCATAATTCAAAGAAGACTGTGCACAGGCCACCTTGGTAATTGTAACGGTGTTGATAGACCATATATTTAATAGATGTTTCAATGCATAAGGCAAGCCACAACTATTTAATGCATGCATGTCAATTGCAGTGCCGGCTCACCCCATTAGGACTACAATCCGAATGCATTAAAATTATGGTCAGTACTCACAAGTCCCTAGGGGACGCTGGTCAAGGAGGGGGGGGGGGGGGCAAATTAATGTGGGAAGCTACATGAAGCCAACCAGGGCCCCCTTTTGTGTGGATGTGAATGAATTGCCAATTCCGTCAGACGGTCTCTAGAGTCTGCAAGGCAATTTATAATTCAAAGAAGACTGTGCACAGGCCACCTTAGTAACAGTAACCCCCCCCCCCCCCCCCCACACACACACACACACACATGCCCAATCCTGTGCATAACAACTGCAATGACTGTTTACTAAAGTATAATTTTCTGGTAGTCAGAAGTGGGGGCAGGGGGGTTTACAGGGGAGGAACCCTCTCTGAATGATACAGCTCCGCTCTGAAACATTCAGACAGGAATTTCAGACCCCTGAGCATTACTTCCAAGGCATGAACTCATGGGACAAACAAATTATCTTTTTAGAAATGTCAGAAAAGTAGTAACTGAGGGCAAGTCGGGTGGAGCGGTAAGGGCTCCAATCGGAATCGGATCCCCTTTTAAAATGTTGCAGTCCTGATCAGTCTAGGCTCCCAGCTTGCACCCCCCTCCAACACTCACTTTTCACCGACAAGCCTTTTACTTTTTTGTGTGAACTAAAATAATGGCTCAATGGACTATGATGAAAGCCTCAAAGGGTGCTAACAGTAAACACATGATGACTGGGAAGCTCAAGTAATGTTTGACCACTTAATTTAATGAACACTGACCATTTCAGACAATATTACCACTCGTAACCCGGTGGCTGTTCAGTACAAAATGAAATGATAAAAAAAAACAGCGATACCAAAGAAAAATTGAAAAAAAATGTTCAAGTACCCCAAACTTCGGGGTTTTCAAAAACAGATTTTTTTTTCATCAACTGTTCATTCAAAAGTAATTTTGAGTTACTTGCTCACAGAAGGAATGTCCTCTGTGGAGCATTCAGGATTCGTGCCACTGCGGCTGTCTCAATCAAGTTCTTCATCCCAGTCAGTCTGGTCAGATTCAATTTCAGAGATCTCGCCATCTGATTCTGAGATAGCAAGGTACGACTCATCTTTTAGAAGAATGTTTGTCTCCTGATCAGTGGGCCTGACTGAGAACGATTTTGGAATGTATCGATCAACTGAGTCTGGACCACAAGCAGATGGTTTATAGAATCTTAGTGGGTTCATTTTATAGCGGCCCCTCTTACCACTAAATTCAGATGAGTAAATGTCAATTGCTTTGTCAACCAGTTTGGTCTTGTAATCAGAGTCCCGACGAGCCAGAACCTCGACGTTGACCCAAATCAGAAGAAGGTCATTTAATGTACTTTTCCCGATGCAGGTTCTGGAGTCAGTCAGAATGCATCGTGTTACGCAGACGACCAGGTCACGCACAATATAAGTTCAATGAGCAAAAGTATATGTGGATGCGAGTCGTACTCGTGGGCAAAGATAGATTTCCAGACTTCCATTTTATTTTTGAAATGGCGGAACTTTGAGTTGATCAACTTTTTGAGCTTTCAAAATTCGTAAATAGCTTTTTCGAGACTGAAGCCGTGGTGTTTGAGAGGAACACTGAAGTATTCAAATAAAGTTTTAATGTCGTCACACTGACAGCAAGACGTGTCGTCACTGTAATCCCAGCAGGTGTAATCAGCCAGTCGCATTGCTTCATACACTGGTTTGTACATGCTCTCGTCCATTTTCCCCTTTGATTTCACACTGGTTTTCTTCATTTTCTCATCTGTGGTTTTATCTTTTTCATTTGGCTTGTTAGTTTTTTCTTTGCTGTCTGCCCCTACTGTCCCCTTATCTGTATCACCAACACGACTTTCAGTTATAAAACCTTTCATGCGTTCTTCAATGCAATGTACAATCTTTGGAATCAACATATTTTTAATTCTTTCAACACATTTTTTACCCTGGGGAACATATTTTAGTTTAATGTCCTGAGTGTAAGTATTTGTATATTTTCCCAACTTTTTTTGTTGTTTGGCTGTCAGTTTGTGTTTCTCCTTAAAAGCCAAACTGACTGGTAGATTTGTTGACTGGGCCATGATTACTGTGCTACCATCTTCACTCTGTGTTGAATCGAAAGGCAGGTCAGGAGTATCTGAATTGGTTGACAACTAAATAAGGTTTTCTTTGGCTGACGATAGAGTTTCAAACAGCTCTGTTATAAGTAGTGATGATGTTTGGAGTTTATATGACAAGTGGGCAGTCTCACGCAGAACAATCCTATAGAAGTTCAAAGATGCCAAGAACTGATATGATTGAAATTTGTTCAGATATCCTTTGAGTTTCGCAGCAACTTCTGGTTTGCAGGCCACAGGAGTTTCTATCATGTTTTCTGCATACAGACAAAAAGGCAAGAAATTGGTAATAAGGGCCTTCAATGCTCGGTATTTATGATTCTGGAACCTTGTGCCAAAGGATTTCGGAAATGTGACACACGTAACACCCAGGGTAGCAGCTATTGAATGCAATATGCGTTTAACCTTGCCACTATTTTTGAACATATAGTACAACTGTGTCATAATTTCATCAATGTTATTGAATGCACCATCAGTTTTGAAATAGTTTAAGGCCAACTCAAGGCGATGATTGGCACAGTGAATCGTTAATAGCCAAGGTCGCTCATCACCAAGGCAGGTAGCTGCCCCCAAAAACTGACCAAAATTGACGCTAGCCACATCACAACAAATAGATATTAACAAATTGGTATGTCGTTCAGCACTACTGTTGTAACTAACACAAAATGCATTGTCAAAAGCTTTTTTAATGCCTGCTGCACTGTCGCCACCAAAATAGTGCATATCTTGGCACTTCAGCAATAGTTCTATAGGTTGTCCGTAAACAACAACTCTTGTGTATACGAGCTCTTTCTCATAGCCCGTTTTTTCGGGTCTGTGACCCATCCATCATCCCACTGAAAAAATTTGTATTTTTCAGAATTTGTTCGAGATCCCTCTGCATGGACGTTGCAAGACAGCTTATGAATTCTGTACAAGCACCCTTAGTAATTCTTCCACTGAGAATTTTCAAACCATTTTCATTTTGCAAGGTAATCAGATCTGCAAAATCAGTCATTGGTCTCTCATTTATAGCTATAAAAAGTGCAGTATTAACCATATTTCTGTAACAATCACGGGCATTTGCAGTTATTAGTTGGTCAATAGGAACAGATGCGGCTTTTTTCAAGCTTGAATCATCACGTGCAGACTTGCTTCGCGAAGTTTCACCATTTTCGGAAGCACTATCACTGGGAGTCTTAACTACGGACTTTACGAATTGCTCTTTAGCCCAATCATGCAATGCACCCGAGAGAACATGTTTCTGTATGTTAGAGTGATGTATATAATCAACACTGTCGGCATAGTTTAGAATACTTTCAAGTGCAGAGCCCTTGATTCCTCTGAGCTGTGCCTCGGCTTTTATTCTCTGCAAATGTACAATGCATATTTTGCATTGTATTTTCATCACACATCCTTCTCGGTCTTCGAGTATAAGGAAATCACCACTGGATTCCCACTTATTGAATGTCTTCTTCTGAACAAATGCTTAAGAGTCTGTACTTTTCATTTTAGTCGCCATGATGTTCAGTTTGTTTCTATGGATACGGACACAGGAAGAAGGCAAAACAAAATATTGTATGGGAAAACGTGAAAGTGGATCGTAAGGGTTTTTTATTTTGCATATACACTCTGTTTTTTATGTTTGTTTTTTAAAACCATTTTCTCACAATAAAATCTAGGGACGGTCCTCACAATACGCTTTAGTTGTGGTACAAGAATTTATCGTCTGGGTCATGATGTCACACAAATTGTATGATTTTGTAAGCCTCACAATCGAACTGGCCGAATATATTTTTCGATGTGTGCTTTTACAAATAGGAATTATATTTACTTTGGAAGTAGAAATTAATTCCATGGCAATTGCAGAGATTTAGGTGTAAATGTTACTGACAGGTGCGTAAAACACCCAAATCACGTATCGCGATAGCCTGACTGTCATTACCGAATCAGTCTCTATCATATTTTTGCGGCAATCCACGAAGCGACTTGGAACAATTCTCACATGTATACGGCTCATCATTACAAACAATATTTATGCAAATCCTCAAAAACTTGACGTGAACCGTCGGGATTTCGAGGCGACCCATTTTTCATTCACGTGTTTTTCGATCCAGGCAACCTCCAGGCGAACCAAACGATTGTTAGCCTAAAAAAAAACAGGCCTGCAACCAAAAGGGGACGTTCTCATCTCGACATTATCTGGAGTCATCCTACCAAGTTACAATGAAATCCCTTCATAAATACGACCTGTAGACTGTGCTAAAGGTTTTTGGGCTTTGGGCCCCTATAACCACCACAGCTGACCGATTACGACCATAAGAGGACATTCTCATCTAGACATTATATGGAGTCATCCCACCAAGTTACAATGAAATCCCTTCATAAATACAACCTGTAGACTGTGCTAAAGGTTTTTGGGTTTTGGCTGACAGATCGCGATCAAATGGGGAAGTTCTCATCTAGACATCATATGGAGTCATCCTACCAAGTTACAATGAAATCCCTCCATATTAAATACGCATGGCAGACTGTGATAAAATTTTCTGGGTTTCCAGCCTGGGCAGCCATCACGGTTGACAGATCATGACCAAAAGGGGATCTTCTCATCTAGACATTATACAGTCATCCTAACAGGTTACAATGAAATCCCTTCATAAATACGACCTGTAGACTGTGCTAAAGGTTTTCTGGTTTTGGGCTCGGGCAGCCATCACGGTTGACCGATCACGTCCAAAAGGGGATGTTCTCATCTTGACATGACCTCAAATCTGCCTATGAAATTTTGTGACGATCCGACAAGAACTACGGGGTGTAGCCTGTGCTAAAGGAAAATTTGAACAGACTCACAGACTGACAGACTTCCGCACGCATGATGGAAATAGCTTATCTTGACTTTGTCAAGTTAAGCTAAAAATCTAAACCTCACATCTCTATCAATGGCTATTTTCCTCTGTCCTTCTTGATTCTGTCTTACTTTTGCAATATTTATGAAATCTTGATCAACCAGTGCAAATAATTCACAACTGTACTGCAAATTTCAGAGACAGAATTTTGCAAGCATCAAAGAACTGAACAATAGAATATAAAGGGCATTATGTCATTTTGATTCATACAAAGTTCTTTACACTTCTGTCCCTACCTGTCACTACCTGTGAATTCTACTGTGATCTGAGCAAGAAAGATGTCACTTTTGCAGTCATAGTACTTTATGTCTGATCACACTTATTGTATAAAATGACTGGCAATAAGAACAACAAACCATGTGGGTAGTTACATGTCATTAGAAGCCTTTCACATCATTCAACCCAACCCTTAGTCACTACTACATGTTTATTCAGAACATACAACAAATGCTTACATGTTGCTGCTCGAGTTGCCATTTTATCTTCTCAGGCAAGATCCTCTAGAAAGACTTCATATTCTTCACCTTACTGTTGCCTGCAAATATCAAAATTAACCTGTATAAGAGCTGCATCTGTGATAAAGGATTCCTTATTTTACCTTACTGATGCATATCTTATGATAGAAAAATACATTCTAGTGGTACTGTCCATTTATCAAAACCTAACAAGAAAATAGCATCAAACAGCAAAGCAAATCCTCCTACCAGGCCTTTAAATTATTTCCAACTAACGACAGTAAACGCTGTGCCCAAATAAGATAATTGCGCCCAAATTATGGGGAGTTTGGAACTTTTTCCAAAGTTTTGCAGTGTTTCAACAATATATGGTTCGGCCAGGTTTCCCTGATGCTCGCAATATAGGTTAGAGCTTACTTGCGAATCAAACAATGCAACAGATAAACAATTTTTTTAAAAAACACACAGAGTTTGCCATAGAAAAGCAATCGGCGTCGACAGTGTCGTATACGACACCGTCGACACCGATTGTTTTCCGGTGGCGAATTCCATATGATTATGCACTTAAAGATTGAGATCTATTATATTCTTGTTTGTGGCATTTCTCGGTAAATGCCATGCATATTTACATTCAAATAGACCTTTGGCTCGACACTGGGAAACTAAGAAGCCTTCTCGAGTTAGTCGGGTAAACTTACGTCAAAGGGTAGTGGGAGGGAACCAGTGATAATGGTGAAGACCTATAATAAGGGGTTGTAAACTAGCATTTTAAGACGGGGGACCTAAAACAGATGCCAAGAAGAAGAAAATACCAGTGCTTTTTCTCCAACCATGCAGGCCACATCCATACTTGCCATTGTGCCCAAATTAGACTGATCTAAAGGTCTGCCTCCTACTGCCGTAGAACTACATGAACATGTATGACATACATGTAAGCAAAAGTGTAATGAAGTGAACATTATTGAAAACTGATAATTACTGTTTAAGTGATGACATAATCATAAAAATTTCCAATAACATGAAAAAAAGGGCAATAGCAATTTTCAACAAGAGGCCCCATGGGGCTTGAAGTGCTCTCCTGATAATGTTGTTCAAAGAAGGATTTAATTAGCATCTATGGCTAGTTAACACTACAGAAGAATGGAGGCATTTAATTATTTATACTGTACATGTAACTCTGCTGTCCATGCCAGATGCTTTTTGTAGTATTGTGATGCTGCCATGGAAATAATGCCCAGATTTCCATATATCAACCTAGGGACTTAACTTGAAAAACTTAAATCTGACCCTTCCCCATCCACCCTAGGATGCTGTATACCAAATATCAATAGATTCTGAATGGTGGATTTAAAAAAGGAGATTGTAAAGGTTATTCATCACATTACAGTATTACACCAAGTTCAAATTTGGCCCCCATGAGGCACCAAAATATGAATCCGGAGACTTGACTGAAACAAACTTGATTCTGAGCCTAGCTAGGGTGATGTATACCAAATATCAAAGTATTCTGAATGGTGGTACTGAAGATTTTAAAGTATATTCCTCTATTGAGCCAAGTGAATATTAGGGCCCCTATAGAAGAAGGTTTTATAGAATGTGACTTTATTTGAACAAACTTGAAACACTCCCCCCTCCCCCCCCCCCCCCCCCCATGCCCCCATTTTAAAAGATTATTCCCCATATTGCACCAAGTTATAATTCAGGATCCCAATTATTAACCAATGGACTTGACTGGGACAAACTGAATGTGGCTTCTGTAAAGATTATGTATACTATATATTAAAAGATTCTGATGAGTAGTTCTGGAGAAGAAGAGTTTTAATCATTATTTCTAATATTGGACTAAGTTAAAACTTGGGCTCCAACAGGAAGCCCAAATATTAACCCAGGGATTTGGTTTGTACACACTTTGATCTGACCCTGATAAGGATGCTGCATACCAAATATCAAAAGATTCTGACTGGTGGATCTGAAGAAGATTTTTAAAGATTATTCACCATGTTGCATTAAGTTGAAACTCAGGCTCCCATATAGATCCCAATTATTAACCATTGGACTTGATTTGAACAAAATTGAATCTGACCTCTAAGGATTCTGTACAATATATATCAAAAGATTCTGATTAGTGGATCTGAAGAAAAAGATTTTTAAAGATTATTCCCCATATTACACTAAGTTACAATTCAGGTTGCCACTGTGAGCCCAATTATTAACTGATGGACTTGATTTGAACAAAAAAGAAATCAAACCTTGTAAGAATTCTGCATACCAGATATCAAAAGGTTCTAATTAGTGATTCTGAAGAAGAAAGGCTTTCAACATTATTCCTAATATTGGATAAAGTTAAAATTCGGGATCCAATAGGGAGCCTAAATATTAGACCATGAACTTGGTTTGAACAAAATTAGATTTGACCTCCCTAAAGATGCTGTACCCCAAATATCAAAAGACTCTGCTGATGGCTCTGAAAAAGAAGATTTTTAATGATTATTCCTCATATTGCACTGAGTTAAAATTTGGGCTCCCATGGGCAGCTCAAATATTTAATGAGGGATTTGATTTGAACAAACTTGAATCTAACTGGTGGTTCTGATGAAGAAGATTCTTTAAAGAGTACTTCTAGTGCACAAGGTTAATATTTTGGCTCCTTTATTGATCCCAAATATGAACCGAGAGGCTTAGTTTTAACAATCTTGTATCAGACTCCATTTGGATGTGGTATACCAAATATCAAAAGATTCTGATTGGTAATTCTGCAGATTTTTTTTAATTTTTGCAAATATGCTGACACAGCATTGTTTTGATTCCCTCTAAGTTCACTATAATACAACCAATGGTAATTTTTTACCATTCCATTCTACTGGTCCTAAGGATGCTTCATACCAAATAACATATGAAACTATTTCTATTTTTAACTCCTGGGGTTCCCTCAAGGATGTGGGAATATTTTTTGTGCATGAACCAAGTACTTATAACTCAGTAATACCACATACCAAATTTGGTTCAAATCAGCTTATTGGTTTAGAAAATAGAAATATGGGGTGGGGCCAAAAATCTTGCCCCTCCCATTACAAACACAAAAATTTGCCCTACAAACTTTGTTAGAACAAACTTTATTCTACACCTCAAAAGGAAGCTCAGTACAAAATATCAAGTCATTGTATCCATTGGTTCATGAGAAGATTTTTGTAAAAATTGGGAGCATTTTCCCCACCACTCCCTATGGGTCAGGGCAAGTTGATTTGAACAAAATCAAAATGTGATGTCAAAATAAACAATCACCTCAAATTTAACTGAAATCGGTCCAGTGGTTTTGGGGTATCTAGAAACCATTGTCAGGGTACTGTATCTTCTATCAGTGATATCCCACTAAAAGCTAATACATGTACATGTATGTTCGAGCATATGTTCTGTAATGTAAGACAAGCAGGCCTGCTGTTTTCATACTTTTGCGTAACCCATTTATCGTTCACCTGATCTGAGCTTTGGTAACTTATCATTCGTTCCCCTGTACTTGATTCAGGTAAACTGTTATATATATGTATCACAACGATGAACTGTTGTATCATAGCAAAGTTCTTGCTCCTATGGGTATTATCCTGATGAATAGAGATGAATCCCTTGGAACAATAATGAGACTATGTTGCAGCAATTCAGATACAAATTGGTTGCAATTATAGTCTAATCTTGGCATGAGCTAGAATTCTGCAGAAGAGTATGGCATCCAAAATCACCATTTGTGGCAGAGACATGAATTATTGCCATTTCCAGATTTTGTACCTATGTTACATCTTAAAATGAGTTTAAAATTAAGTGGAGCATCAACCAATCATAAGCACAGGTGTTTGCATCTGCCTGAAGTACATGTATAGCTGCTTTGTTGGCCAATTATTGCACCCATGCAGCTGATGAATGGTTGATGCTCAACAACATTATTCCAGCATTCATTTGTACTAGATCATTCAACTTGGCAAAAATTTCACGTGATCTGCCGACAATTTGTCACAACCAGTTTTTCGTCCACGTGTTTTTCATTTTAGGTAACCCCCATGCGTCCCAAAAGGCAGTTCATCTCAAATCGATAGGCCTGGACAAGAAACCTCTCAAATTTGAACATGTGCTGTACTGGTCTTACTCACAAGGGTATAACAGAACTAATACTATCAAATTATTTAAGAAATGAAAATTGATTCTCGCAGTACATGTAGGGATTTGTGAGATTCAAAACCAATTCGCAAGAATTAGGGTCTACATTCACACCTGCATGAAGGTGTCTACAGGGAATGGAGACAGTGTACATGTAAGTGTGGAGAGTAGGGCTGGGTGGTTTTCTGGTTTGGTTCTAGTTTTTGCATCAAACCAGAAAACCGAACTGCAAGACCCAGCAAAAAACAGCCGAACAGTTTCACTGTGTGTTTCAAAACTGATCAAACTACCTTACTGAGAGGGAACTGAATTAGCGACCACTATGGACTCTCATCACTTGGCCAATCCAGCAAATGGGTGATTACTTCTCATTGTTCTCATTGTCACATTTCCTCCCTTATTGACATGTCCAAGTGAATAAGGGAAAAAATGTGACAATGAGAACAAAACATAGATTGGATGAACTTGATTCATTTGTGACCCTGATTTATGGGTATTTTTCTGACTCAATAGGCTTAGCAATTGATCCTTCAGAACCCAAAGAGAAGTTAGGCTAAACCCAATACAGACAAGGTTTTGTGGTGAGTGGTGTTGTATTGCAGATTTTTTAAAAGTTAAGGAGCCTGAAGTTTTACTTACAATTTGTTCTTAACACTCGTTCTCGTCCCACGGTCATAACAAAGATACTCAAGAAGTTTCATAAAGATCGGTTCATAAATACGGCCTCTAGCCCGAGCCGTATTGAATTGTTGATGAACAGACGGACGACTGGCCATGGCATAAGCTCAAATTTGGCTTCGCCAAAGTTGAGCTAATGAAAGTGTCAATGACACTGTAGATGATAACCCGGCTCTTTCATTCGGGTTTAGCACTGTCCCCGCTATTTGACCTGAACCATCAGTCAGTGGACAGACCAACCGATAAGGCTGCCCTACAATTTACCGCCCTCTGGTCAAACCATCCTCTGAATATTTGTGCCAAGAGGTCATCAATTTTGAATTATCTTAGTCATGATTTACAAAGAAAAAAGAACCCTTTTTTTCATCTACATACTGAGCTCATTCCCAAAATGGGTCACACTTATTTGATTGCAACTGTACATTAACTTAATTATTTCGGTTCTGATTTATCGTTTGAAACCATTAATGGGTTTTCAGAGACAGAGTAACTTATTTTTATTGTGAAATATTTTGGAAAAGTGAATTTGTTTTATACCTATGTAAATATTGACATACAATGTACTGATCACATTAAGTATTTCATAGCAATAAAAGATATATGGTATAACAAGTGTTATTCATTTTACAGGTAAGGGTATGTACTCATACTCGTACTTGAGTACTTTACAGAGTACTCAGTACTTGTACTCATACATTTCTCCAGTACTCGTACTCATACTTTACTCACACATTTTCAGAGTACTCGTACTCGAGTACTGAAGTCTAGTACTCGCCCTAGCCCTGCCTGGTAGCTACCTGACAAAACTGTTGCAAACAGAAAAAAGTCTTCCTTGTTCTCCCAAAATACTTGCAAGGTGATTCAGTATACAGTATACTGCTTACAGTATGCTTGCATCGGGAAGGATGCAGATAAGTTGTATTTGTTTGGTAAATGAGCAAGAAAGTTAAAAAATTTATAGTAATTTATATATTTTTTATACTTACCAATGACCCAGACTTAGCTGGTGCTAAACTCCTTAATTCAGTGCCAAACACAAATTTTGCCCCCCACCCCCCAATCCCCAAAATTTGCATCAAAAACCGAAAAATACATGTCCTATATGGTCCTCCATACATTTACTCCTCTGCGCATGCGCAGTGTCAAGGAGGTCCCGAAATTGGCACCAATTATCATTCTTACAACCAGTGCCTGGTAAGCGTTATGTACTCAGCGGGGAGGTATGAGTTCCCAACTCCTGGGAGTGCGATCCCCGTCTGGGTCATTGGTAAGTATAAAAAAATATATAAATTACTATAAATTTTTTAACATTTTTATACTGTACCAATGACCCAGACTTAGCTGAATAGTAAATAGGCTGGAAGGCCTAGGACATAAAGGAAAATCCAATAAGCTCAATTATGTATAATAGAATATCCTCTCCAGGAGAAAAGAAGAGATAGGCTTTACATGTATCTTTCTTATTTATAATAAAGAAGAAAGACACAATTCTGATCAGTAATTGAGCATAATAAATAATGAATGATCTCTATTAACATCCAGTATAACCCTTTATACTAATATTTTTAAAGGTAAGCCAATAAATAAAGGAAGTCCAGAGAAATGAGACTCTTTATATTCATTAAAAGTGTCCGAGGATTGTATATTAACGCTCGTTTGACACATGACATATACAAATGCTTCATACCGAGCTACACTTGAAAAATATTACATGGATGAGTAAACATTAGCTTTACCTTTAAAACCATCCCGGTACCGACTCGGAATTACTGACTCCAGGGGAGGTATTTCCTTGCTTTTCACTGTAAAGCAGGTGACCTAAGGGAACACCCGCCCCCCACCCTTCCCCTTGCCCTGGGTCAAATACCCCAGAGCGAAGAAGGCAGCAGGACAGAGTCACTGCCGGAACAGAAAGCCTACATAACTATAGTTGCAACTGTTTAGTGGACGATATTCTGAGCAACTGATAACGGACCTAAACAATGGAGGTCTACAGAAATGGACTCAATATTTCTGAGATAAAAATTAGTGAATGTGGAAGGTTGAGACCAATATGCAGCCTTCATTAGATCAGTAATAGAAATACAATTAGCGTAGGCCCAAGAAGTAGAAAGAGCTCTTACTTCATGAGCTGAGATCTTGAGTGCCGACTGCTGAGAAGATAATTTTTCATAAGCAGTACGAATAGTTAATTGAATCCATCTAGCAATAGAATGAACCATAATATCCTTTCTATTAGGCATCAAAGACAGAAAGAAGCGCTTACGTACCTTTCTGATGAACTCAGATCTACGTTTGTAAATACGTATTGCTCTAACAGGACACAGTAAAGGCCTACGCCCATCAGATGATGGAAGGGCCTTAATAACAACAGGTTCAGGATACTTATTAGGAGCCTGATTCTTAGCCAAAAATCCAACATTGGTGGTAAAGGTAATAGAATTACCAACACTACGGAAGTGAGAATCCTCCACAGATAGTGCATGAAGCTCACTAACTCTTCTAGCAGAAGAGAAAGCTAAGAGAAAAGCTGTCTTATATGTTAAGAATTTGAAGTCCACTGTGTCAAGAGGCTCAAAAGGCGCTTCTTTTAGCTTTAGATCACTGGACGGAACGAGCCGTCTGGCAGCGGAACCAGAAAGAGATGGCTGTAGAAACCTGGTGATTCCTGGTTTTCAACGACCTCTATCGCGTTCTTCGTTAAAAGAGACTGGACTTCTGATAGAAGTGCTGTTCTTTTCTGACAATTTGACAAAAGCTGAGTCCATCTTGGACTTCGAGTTAATGGAGGTTTGCCTTTGAAGGACAGTTTTAGTCCTTCCGAAATAACCCCTCGAACCCAAGGGTCCTCCGTAATTGATTCCCAATTGCTTGAGAAACTCGACAGTCTTCCGCCCACCGGAACGCGAAGAGGTTTAGACCATCACCTCCTGGATCCACGAGGATTGCGGAAGGAGAAACTACGTCCTCCGCGACCCGCACCTCGCCCCGTCGGCCTAGAGGCGTCTGACCGGTTATTTCGGCCAGCATAACGGCCCCTACTTGAGTCGCTACTCTGCCGGTCTCTAGAGTAAGACCTAGAGGATGCATAGGAACCTCTGTAGGAACTTCACCTGGACGAACTCGTCCCGGAAGTGCCTGGCCTACTTCTGTCTGCTGGTTCCGATTTCTTGGAAGCAGACTTAAACAGCAGAGAGTCCAAAGCTTTCTTTGTTAATTTATCATATATATCAGAAAGCTTGCCACTGAAGAGAAATTCTCCAGAGACCGGAGCGACTCTAAGAGAGTTTTTCACCTTACTGTCCATGCTTGTGGAAGTAGCCAGGGCTGCGTCACGTCTAGCTAACTCCAGATTTGCCACTGAAAGGGCAGAGTTATACGTGGAAAAAGCTATGGCCCTGGACAGAACTCTTAATGACATTTGTACATCTTGAAATTCTGGCCCTTCAAAGCGTAATGACAACGCTCTAGTAAGGTAATCTGCGTAGGAAAGAGCGTCTAAACTAGCTCTGTTAGATGATATCATTGTTTCCATCGTTGACGACGGAAGTGACATAGACGCCGGCATAGATATATCAAGGTCTTCAGCCTGGTCGTCTAAACGCAGAGGAACTCTCTGGATGCCCTGACCTGCCGTAACAAACTTGTTCCTTTGATTAATAAACGGCAGCTGTAGAGCAGATGCCGGTAGGAAGGCTGACCTGCACGTCTTGTTGGCAAGTTTATCAATAGCGTCATTCAATAATTCAAAAATCCGAGAGACATTCTTGGATTGTGACGGAAATTCTGGGACAATGTCCTTAAACCGATTAAAAAAATCGGTGTCCAGTGGCGCTATCACCCTCCTATCCGGCTGCGCAGCATTCTGGTCCGGCGGAACAAGTTCTGGAAGGTAATGCCGGATGAATTCTACGGCTATTTTATGTTGTTCCGAAAGGGAAATATCTATTTCATCGGAATCCCTTTCGCCATCCTGCTGGACCTCATGGAAATCTCGGTCGTCCGCACCCGATCCAGCGGCAGAACCTACTGACCCAGCATCATCTGACATTTCATGTTCCGACAGAGGCTCTGCCGGTTGCTGGGATGCTGCGATTATCTTTGCTATCTGTGATAGCACATCCGTTAGGGAGGCCTGGGGAGCCGCGGTCTTACTGGATTTAGCCGCCGGAAGCTCCCTGGACGTTGCATCCTGCATACATCTTTTATGCGAACGTCCAGATGTAGAAGGCCTCGTATCCCTGGCTACCGGATGGCGTGACCTGGTCGCCGTGGAATCCCTGGTCGGCGAAGCTGACTGTAATTCACTGGTCACGTAACCAAGGTGCAGTCGAGTGTGCTGCTGTGAGGATACGGAAGCCTTATAGGTAGCCTCGCCGGACTGCCTATATACCGGAGCGTCCCGAGCTGTGGACGTATGCTCCGACTACATAACGCTACGGACTACAACATCTGGTCCCAGATGCTGCTGTATGAGAGAGGGACCTCTCTCGCTTGCAGCCCATGCCAAGCTGGACAAGCTAAACACCCGGACTGTCAGGCTTCCTCCGATCCATCATCCTTTCCGTAGTCACTGGGTGTGCACGTGGATGTTTTATAGTGCTCGCAACACCTGACTCAATTTGCTGGACCGCAACGGATGAACCCAGGTGCTGCCCCATTCAGTGAATGGACGCAACCCCGGTCGAGCTAGCAGACGTCAACCCCTTCAGGTTCCTTTCGGGTAATTGACGAATCTCCAAGAGCACTTTTGCCGCTAGCTCTTCGCTTGTATGTGACGACGGAGGAACACTTCTGGACGACATCACAGAAATATCACCCTGTTCTTGTTCCTCTGAAAAAGAGAGTGAAATACTAGAGTGACTCTGCGGAGAGAGAACCGGCATGGACCTTTCTCCAGGAACAACATACCGTGACATGTTTCCAACGTTTGTCATGCCATTTGAAACACACAGAACAAAGATGAGTGTGAGTACAGAGAGAACAATTAATACAGAGATCATGAGAATCATAGGAAGATTTCCTCCTATTACAATTTGAACAATAATCATTCATTGTGAAATGTAAACAATCATAGTACTCGCACTAATCCTTGAAAATAAAGATACATAATACAACAATCCATTATATTCATTAATAAATAATGATTCGAAAAGAAAAAAAATTTTCAAAAAAAAAATTTTTCAGAACAGCCCAAGTTCCCAAAGGGAACCCTGAGCCCAATGGATCCCAAAAAAGCCTAAGTGTGGACAAAAATTTAAATTCATTTTGAAAAAATTAATGAGACACTTACGGACAATAATAATGTATCTTGCTATGAATAAGAGATGCAGAAGACAAATAATCACTATCAGCAGTAACTGTTGTCAACCTAAGCAAAAGTGTCAACAAACTGGAAACATGACTCCAGGCACTGAACAAACCTGGCCCGAAATCAGTTACCAATTAAAACACTATCTGATGTAAAACAGAGGCTTCCAGAGAAGAAACTGCAGAACATCAGATGGTAGATGCAGACCAAAACGCCTAAACACCCCTAGGGTGAGGACGTAAACATTGGGAAAAAACAGAAATAATTCTGTTACCAAGCCAAAACTTACAAGAAATTTTAGAAATAAACATTACAAAAAATAAGCCAAAACATGGGAGAATAGCTAGGGGGGAATAAGGAAGGTAGAGAGGAAACACTGATCGAACAATGGTACTTCATAGCAAGAATGACAACATCAGGGCTATGCCTTGAAAAAAGGCAACTAGAAATAATTTCATAAAATAATTATAAGTTACAGCCCTGAACATTTTCTTGCACTATTTTTTCCTCTCCTCCTTATATATCCTCTTTATTTCCACCATTTCTCTCATCAAAATGTGTCTGGCATCATGAAAACTGAGATTTGGAAGCACAAATAACAGAGAAGTGTAACTGTTTTGAGGGCCAAACAAAGAAAATGATAATTGGCGCCAATTTCGGGACCTCCTTGACACTGCGCATGCGCAGAGGAGTAAATGTATGGAGGACCATATAGGACATGTATTTTTCGGTTTTTGATGCAAATTTGGGGGATTGGGGGGGGGGGGGGGGGCAAAATTTGTGTTTGGCCCTGAATTAAGGAGTTTAGCACCAGCTAAGTCTGGGTCATTGGTACAGTATAAAAATATAGAATATTCAAAACGAATAATGGTCTTGTGACAATTATGGAAATTAAAACCTGAAAAGCACTCTGTCCAGAAGGGAATGTACAATAAGTTGAGCTTACATGTGTGCCCACATACACACCTTACTGAAAAACAGAAGTATTTACAGATGAAGGAACAGTGAAAAATGCCAGGAGTTTGTGTGAGGACAGCTTGAGGACTAAGGATCTTTGCATCAACCTCCATGTTTGTGTGGGTGAAAACTCCACAGTGGCACCATGCAGTTGATTTAGTGGTAATCCACTCTACATGAACTGTATGCCTATATAAGGGATGTGACCTGAGTGTCTTGGGTGGAATGGGCTCATAAGTCGGATTAATCCCCCCACCCCCCAACACCATCTATACATGTAACCAGCTGGAGCCTTGCAAGTTTTAGCCCCAGAAAACTCCACTTGCACCCCTCTATTCACCCAATGGCCCATGTTTTTGTCTAACTTTGCTAAATTTTGCATAATCTAGCCAATTCTTCTCCGTTTGCCCCCAGCTTTCCCCAAACCCACCCAATAGGGACCCTTACTATAGAATCCTGGCTGTGCCCAGGGCACACACACAGAACTCCCACTCATCAGTGGTGAATTTCTGCTGAAACACTTCAGAGGTGGACAGGGATCGATTTAATTTTTTAAAATTTAATAGCAGTTTTCTTACTTGGATAAATTTGGATTAGGCTTCACAAAGTAGATCTTCTGTTTCTCAGGCCATTTTTAGGGTTTTTTATTTTATTTTTTATTTTTGTAATCATTTCTTTGCCATCAAAAATTTGTGGTTTGTTTTATGTTTTAGGTCTCACAATGTACAGAATAGCATGGGTGGTGGTGTATAATTCGTCCCTTGAGTACAAGAAGGCTTTGCAATGCTAAAGCATTGTAAAGCCTTGTAGCATTCAAGGAACAAATTTATCAATTTTATTAACTTTGGTACAATATCAGACATAAACCATTTAATTTTTATTTTTTATCTTTGCTTTGGTTACAAAAAGAGAGTATGCGGCAGCCAAAAGGACCATGCAGGAGGGCCTGAGAAACAGAGTTTTATTTTTTTAGGCCTTAGTATTTCCTATTATTTACATGATTTTTCATTTGAAATTGATTTGCTCTAGCTGAAAATTGATTCGAAAACTGCTGTGCGAATTCAGTTAAATCGAGCCCTGGAGATGGAATATCCTCTCATACAATATACACTTAGATCGGTGAAAAAGCAAGCAGAAGAAATACAATGTTTCAGTGGATGGGCTACTGGAAATGTAGTTGAAAATGTTTCTTTCACATAACATAATCTGGTATGTGTGGAAATTCCACTCAGTTGGTGTTCTATACCAAAACATTCTCTGTGTACCATTAATGGATTTTAGACAGATTATATGATGTCTGTAATCAAAAGCATGGCTGTTTACAGTGTAAGAAAATGTACAATTCACCTGAAAGATGGGTCGAGGAATGTGTGGTACTAAAGTGACTTAGAGAGGAATGGACTTGTACTTCTCAAAATACCTTATGCAACAAAGTGACGTAACAAGGGTAATTTTTATTATTAGATATTATCTGATGGTGAAAATAACCTATTATTCCAACATTTTCTGGGCATTTCTTGGCCCCTTTGATTACAGCAAAAACAAGCTGTGGTTCCCATATTATACTCAGTTCATCAATTATTCCATTGTTTGATTATCTTTGCATTATCATATTTATTTATTTATTTATTTACTTATCTATTTATTTATTGGAGTTTAAGGTCACATACTTTTGCACAATGGCTAATCATGACCACCACATGAGTATCAACTCAAGACAAGGGGTGAGCTTTAATAAGCCATGCTGTCCATTTTAGAAAGGGTTTGCACCTTCCATGCATTGGTGACTGGGTCCTATTTTACCAGTAAAACAGAGCCTGTTTACCACAGTGAACAGGCACTGTTTCACTTCCCAGGGTTCCCGTGGGGATTTGCATTACCAACATGGAGAGTGGCTTGCCAATGTTTGGGAACACATGATGATACCAGTTTATTAAATTATATTAAATCTGATAAAACAAATGAAAGTGTTAATGATACTGTAGCTTAACTTGACTGTGTGTTGTGTTTGAAGAAAAGGATAATATTCAATGTTTATGAAAGGATTATGAAATATGACAAGAATTATGATAATTGAGAATATGTTAATTTCTGTTCCCTGTATGCTATGTTTTCAATAAGAATAATTTGATGTGTAGACTGTACTAAAGAACTGAGGTGTGGGTTAATGTGGACCTCACAGTTAATGTATGTCAACCAAAATTACCAAGTTACAGTGAAATTATTCCAAAACGAGTCATCCTATCAAGTTACAACAAAATCCCTTCATAAATACGGCCTGTAGACTGTGCTAAAGGTTTTTGGGACCTATCCAGTTACAACGAAATCCCTTCATAAAGACAGCCTGTAGACTCTGCAAAAGGTTTTCAGGCTTTGGGCCTGTGTAGCCATCATGGTTGACAAATCACAACAAAAATGGGATGTCCTCATCTAGACATTATACTGAGCCATCCTACCAAGTTACAATGAAATCCCTTCAAAAATACATGTACGACCTGTAGTCTGTGCTAAAGGTTTCGGCTTTTGGGCTTGGGCAGTCGTCACAGTAGAATGATCGTGACCAAAAGGGGACGTTCTCATCTAGACATTATCTGGAGTCATCCTACGAAGTTACAATGAAATTCCTTCATAAATACAACCTGTAGACTGTACTAAAGGTTTTTGGGCTTTGGGCATAGTTGACCAAAGGGGAGGTGCTCATCTAGACATCATACGGAGTCATCCTACCAAGTTACAATGACATCTCTCCATATTAAATACGACCTGCAGACTGTGCTAAAAGTTTTGGGGTTTTGGGCTTGGGCAGCCCTCACGGTTGATAGATCATGACCAAAGGGGGACCTTCTCATCTAGACATTATACAGAGTCATCCCACCAAGCTACAATGAAATCCCTTCATAAATATGACCTGTAGACTGTGCTAAAAGTTTTGGTGTTTTTGGGCCCGGGCAGCCTTCACAGTTGACCGTTCTCATCTAGACATGACCTCAAACCTGCATATGAAATTTCGTGATGATCGGACAAGCACTTGAGGGGGGTAGCCTGTGATAAAGGCAAAAGTGAACAGACTGACAAGACTGACAGACTAACAGACTTCCACACACATGATGGCAATAGCTTATCCTGACTTTGTCAAGTTAAGCTAAAAACGTAATAATTTTGTGTTTATTCATTGAAAAAACTGCAGCGGAGCTTTTTCAATGAATAAACACAAAATTATTGGTGACAGATGTATACAAAAACTTAGATTAGACTTATATAACTGTGTATTAAATTATAAAATGAAAGTGTCAATGACACTAATGACACTATAGCTCAACTTGTTTAAGACATGTACATGTATAGTATATGACACAGCAATAACAAACATTTAGGTAATGACCTGATAACAAAGGTACATGTAAAGTATTGTAACGGTCTGTACATAGATGTTGACCGTATTATTATTTATTTATAATATTTATTTATTTATTGATGTTTAAGGTCACATATTTCTGCACAATGGCTAATCATGACCACGACAGTTTTACGGGTGGAGGAAGCCGGAGTACCCGGAGAGAACCACCGAGCAACGGCGAGCAACTGTCAGCTCCCCAACATAATAACTCCACACAAGCAGGGTTAGCATTGGTTGAAGATAGGTGCACCATCGACGTGCAGTACGCCTTAGTGCACAGCGTCACCATGCCCCCACATGGGCAATGGGGGTGAAGTGTCTTGCCCAAGGACACAACGCTGTTGTCGCAGGTGGGATTCAAACCGTGGACCTCTCGGCTTGCAGCCTGCACCTCTACCTACTGAGCTACCGCGCCCCCTGATGTTGACCGTAGCCTGTAACAAATGTATAGGTAAGGTATTGTAAAGGTGGGCGACAGATCGATGCTAAACTAGGACACAGAAATCTTTGAGTCCCAGAGTGTGTCTGACTGAACCCAAAAATATTTGTTCTCACAGCACAGTGATAACAAAGGCACCCAAAAACACTCGTTCCTGTCACAAGGTGATAACAAAGGTACCCCAAGAAGTTTCATGAAGATCAGTTCATAAATACAGACTCCTGCCCGAGCTGTATTGACATGTGCACTTACTGTGTATAAGCAGCACTGAACAAATCAATGTTCATCTAATTTGCATAATTTCTGCACGAGAAAAAACCTGTATTATATGTGATGTATTCCATGTTACTCAACATTCCTACAAAAATTTATTCAAATCAGAACTTTCATACAGAAGTTCTGTACAAAAAACTGATTGCACTAATTTTGGTACAAAAAGGCTGTTGGCAGCCATCTTGAATTTTGGATCGCACCCAAAAACACTTGTTCTCGTCCCACAGTGATAACAAAGGTACCCAAGAAGTTTCGTAAAGATCGGTTCATAAATACAGCCTCTAGCCTGAGCCGTATAGAAGTTGTGTACAAAAAACTGATTGGACCTATTTTCGGTACAAAATGGCCACTGGCAGCCATCTTGAATTTTGGACCGCACCCAGAAACACTCGTTCTCATCCCAAGGTGATAACAAAGGTACCCAAGAAGTTTCGTGAAGATCGGTTCATAAATACAGACTCTAGCCTGAGCCGTATTGACATGTGCACTTACTGTGTATAAGTAGCACTGAATAAATCAAAGTTCATCAAATTTGCATAATTTTGCACAAGAAAAAAACCTGTATTGTATGTGATGTATTCCATGTTGCTTAAACATTCATAAAGAAATTTATTCAAATCAGAACTTTCATACAAAAGTTCTGTACAAAAACTGATTGCACCAATATTTTGGTACAAAATGGCCAATGGCAGCCATCTTGAATTTTGGACTGCACCCAAAAACACTCGTTCTCGTCCCAAGGTAATAACAAAGGTACCCAAGAAGTTTCGTAAAGATCGGTTCATAAATACAGCCTCTAGCCTGAGCCGTTTTGGCATTTGCAGTTACAGCACTGAAAGTAACATTAAATAGATCAAGGTTAGTCTAATTGGATAAATAGATCAAAGTTAGTCTAATTGGCATAATTTATGCACGAGAAAAAAACCTGTATTATATGTGATTTATCCCATGGTACTAAACATTCACACAGAAAATTATTCAAATCAACGCTTTCATATGGAAGTTCTGCGCAAAAATCTGATTGCACCTAATTTTGGTACAAAATGGCTGCCAGCAGCCGTCTTAAATTTCAGACCAGACCCAAAAACACTTGTTCTCATCTCACGGTGAATCATCACACTGAATCAAATGATTTATTAAATAACTGCTAAGCTAATCAGTTGACCTCTATATCCTTTATGCCCATGCCCCTCCCCCAAGTCAAGTTGTCGCCCCTCGACAAATGAATCAGGTAGAAGAAACAATTATATGTTCTTCAACTTCAAGGCTTTTCAGTAAGTTTTTACTGGTAGTAACACTTGGTCAGTCACTCCCCCCCCCCCCTTCCACCCCCCACCCCCCCCCCCCCCCATTTCTTTCAACAAGGCAACAAGATTAATGGCTGCCGTACAGTGAATCCAGTATCCAATATCCCAAAGATGCAAGTAAACTGAAGTAATGTAACTGTAATTAACCTCTCTATGATAATCCCGGTTGTGACAACATTGTGCAATCATTGTCAATCATGCAATGCATCATTCACATGGTCTCACACACCTTTCATTGTATGGGTTCATCCTTGATAAACAAGTAAAATAACATGTTTTATGACATTCATCTAGTGGCAAATATAGAGTATTTTGAATGGAATCACTCTATCAGTGTTCACTTATGGTTCCTGGCTTCATACACATTTCTGAAAATTCCAGAGAATCCACGATTTTTCATGATAAATTAGGGTAAATTTTCAACATTCATGAGAAAAAAATTGTACAAATCGATGATTTACTAATAGCAGCAAATCATTTTCAAAGCATTTGCTGTGCCTCGATCGATCAAATGAACTTTGATAATACTAAATCTGATGTCGCCTGTTGACTCCATACATTGTTTTTTAATGTGTCTATTTTGTATTTTAATAAAATGATCAGTTGTTAAAAGTACATGTGTATCTGCAACTTAAAAAAGCAATGCTGAATTGAAAGAAAAGCTATAAAAAAATCACCGAGAGGCAATAACCACAGGCAGTATTACCATTTGTAACTCAAGTTATCAACATACTGAATTGTCAATTCCAGCTCTGGCTTTTAAGATCTAGAAGTCACAGCCAAACAACAAGAAATTTATTTTTAAAAAAGAGGGGGGGGGGGGGGGGGATATGCTCCCATTTTTAACTGCTTGCTTTTCGACAAAATTTATTTAAGAACATAAAATGCATCCTCAAGCTTAAATTCTCAGTTTCAAAATAAAACACAGAAAAGGGCAGAATGAAATGAATTAAATACTGCTGCCATTTTCTCCCTTTTTGCCAGCCCATAGTGTCGTTTTTGTCAGCGCACTTGGTACTGTTTTTGCCTGGTCTCTTTTTCACTTTAACCTTTTAAAACTACTACTACTCGTGAAGGGGATACGGACATTTTGTCTGTCAGCTGAATCGTCTGCTTGCAATTTTATCCTAATTGTCTGCCAGCACACCAAATCGTCTGCTTGCAATTTTACCCAAATCGTCCACCAAAGGTTTGAAAATCATCAAAGCATGGGACAGAAAATCACTTTAATGATATTTATTCAGTTTCAAATAGCACAAGATAATAAATAGTTAGCATAGCATTTTTTAAATGTGCAACATAACACATCTTTCAAATATGTTTTTTGACATAAATTCTTATCGTGTATTTGTGCACTAATTTCATTGGCCAATTATACCAGTTTTCTTCTTTTTTTTTTTTTTAATAATTTTGTGATTATTCGTGGTTAAGCACGGTGGTGCCTTTCAATGAATACTTGCAAAATTGTAAGATTTTTTTATCGAACTTAATATACCATACGTTTTGACGAGTTTCTTCATATTATTAATTCTTATAATATATTTGCTAATAATTTTGCGATTATTCATTATTAAGCGCCAGTGGAGCCTTTAATGAATAATTGCAAAATTACAAGATTTTTTAACCGAACTTAATATACCATAAGTTTTGATATGCTTTTTAATATAATTATTAGTCTGTGAGAACACACAGACTATTGTTTTTGTACGGTTTCTTTTTCTTTTTTTTTTCTTCTTCTTTTTTTTTTTCTTCTTCTTCTTCTTCTTCTTCTTCTTCTTATTCTCCTGTCTTCTGTCTTCTATGCACTTCCTTGTTCTCACGATAACTCGAAAACGAATTGTCCTATCACGCTGATTTTTGGCATACTGGTAGACATTAATAACTTCTCGGCCACCTATGTTTTTCAGGTCACTAGAGCCATTGAGTATGGCCCAGTAGGCCACAGGGTTTTCACAGCCTCCAATTTCCTGATACAGTAAATTTTCCCCCAAGCAATACGATGTTATGTTCACACTAGAGACTATGTAAACACCAGTGGAGTAAGCTGTCAAAATGAAATCTGACCTTGTCATCATAATGGAATGTAAGTTCCTGAAACTAAGTTGAGTGAAACCCTTTGCCTTGCAAGGAAAGTAATTATAAATTATTCAGTTCACTGCTTTTAACCCTCTCCAGACTTCTATGTGGATTGCACATATTTTATTTCAGACAGAATAAAGTTAACCCTTTCCATAAAACTGCACTGAATAATTGTTGAAACCTATCTTATTCAGTTTAATATTTTAACCCTCTCAAGACTTCAATGTGGATTGCACATATTTTATTTCAGGCAGAATAAAGTTAACCCATTCCATAAAACTGCACTGAATAATTGTTGAAACCTATCACAAAACTGTCAGGGGGCCAGTAACAATGCAATACGGACATGGAATAGTCATGGAATATTTTATTTCAGGCAGAATAAAGTTAACCCTTTCCATAAAACTGTGCTGAATAATTGTTGAAACCTATCAATACTGACATGGTCGACTGTACTGTTAACTGTGTTAGTGCTATGACTGTTTAAAACTCATTTTGTTAGAGGAGTTCTATAGTCTTTCACTGCACTCGGCTCGGTCTCACCGAGAGAAACCTTTTGTCTTGCAAGGAAATAAATTATAAATTATTCAGTTCAATGCTTTTAACCCTCTCAAGACTTCAATGTGGATTGCACATATTTTATTTCAGGCACAATAAAGTTAACCCTTTCCATAAAACTGCACTGAATAATTGTAAAATTTGTTGAAACCTATCTTATTCAATTCAATGCTTTTAACCCTCTCAAGACTTCAATGTGGACTGCACATATTTTATTTCAGGCAGAATAAAGTTAACCCTTTCCATAAAACTGTACTGAATAATTGTAAAATTTGTTGAAACCTATCTTATTCAGTTCAATGCTTTTAATCCTTTCAAGACTTCAATGTGGATTGCACATATTTTATTTCAGGCAGAATAAAGTTAACCCTTTCCATAAAACTGCACTGAATAATTGTTGGAACCTATCACAAAACTGTCAGAGTGCCGGGACCAATCCAATGCTGACATGGTTGACTGTACTGTTAACTGTGTTAGTGCTATGACTGTTTAAAACTCATTTGTTGGAGGAGTTCTATAGTCTTTCACTGCGCCCGGATCGGTCTCACCGAGAGTGCAGAAACCTTTGGTGCCAAAGTGCCATTAAGAGAATGTCATTTGTGCTGTTCCATCCCTCCGGAGTGCAAAAGCAGGTAGTCTCAGCTGAGAAACTTAATGTTATCCGCTTTATTTCCTTAACATTTAATTCTATGTCGAATGGGACACCCTTTCAGTGTGCCTTCCAAAGTAAGGGATTCTTAACTTTTTAGCCAACATAATTGCGAAAACTGGTCAACATTATTCACAGAAACGTCTATTCAGTTTTAATTACCTTTTCATTTTTGCTTGAAAAACATAGCTTATGACCCTTTATTGGATTGAGCTCATTTTTTAAAGGATTATTTATTTATTGGTGTTTAATGTCACATATTTCTGCACAGTGGCTAATTATGACCACAACAGTTTTTCAGGTGGAGGAAGTCGGAGTACCCGGGAAGAACCACCGGGCAACAACGAGCAACTGTCAGATCCCCCACATACTAAATCCACACAAGCAGGGTTAGCATCGATGTGCAGTACGCTTTAGTACACAGCGCCACGATGCACCCATGTGGGCAATGGGGTGAAGTGTCTTGCCCAAGGACAGAATGAGGACCTCACGCCTTGCAGCCTGCACCTCTGCCAACTGAGCCACTGCGCCCCTATTTAAAGGATTAAAATGGAGTATTTAAAGGGAATATTTTAACCCTCTTAAGATCTTAATATGGGGGCATTATCAGAAAGACTGAGAAATGCATTTTATTACACCTTAATGCATTTCTAAAGTTTATGAACGTATTTCATCACTCAAATTAGTGGGCAGAGCCAAAAATGTCCATTTCTGATTTGTGTATCAAACCCTTTGAATACTGGTCACATATATGCCATTTCTGGTTTCTTATAAAAATGTTCTGATTCCTGTATGAATATCTGTAAGTACTGCTAAAGAAAACCCAATTCTCTTTCGTTCAAACATATTTTACTCCTGAAAAATAAGCCTCCATGAATTCTCTTTCTTTATAGTTTATTCCTGATACTTTAACCCCTTTCACACAGCCTTGAATTTACTGGTGGCAGTAAATTCTGTTTCTCTAGTTCTTATAATATATTTGCTAATAATTTTACGATTATTTACTGTTAAGCGCCGGTGGCGCCTTTCAATGAATAATTTGATAATTATAAACAAAAATTTAAGGAACTTAATATACTTTAAGAAGTATTGCTGTCATGCTCATAATAAGGAAAATATTGAATAAACATTAATCAGAGCCACATCAAACAATGTCGAAATTAAATAGATGGCTGTGTAGTTTATTTTGTTCTACATGTAGCACGTCTGTTTTCACAATCTTGTTTAAGTATATGAAAATTTAATGCAAGGATATACATTAAGATACATTATAATAGATAATATACGATAAAATAAAAAAAAATAAATAAATAAAAAATGATTCAAAATTTGTTCCCAGTGGACAAGTTTCGGACAATTTGGGTAAAATTGTAGTTTAGTGATCTGAACATAGCACTTGGCTACCCATCTACGTTCAGATTCCTCCCATTCAAATCTGTGGTAAAATTCCCATCAAGTTTTAATGGGAACTCAAAACTCAAAAATAGGAAAATATATCAAGCTTTCACCCTTATCACCGGCTGCATTCGATAGTACACGTATTTCCTTACATTTGTGCAGAGTAAATTGATCCAAACTATATGTTATCCTTTATTTATCAAGATATGAACTCGGGAGAAGTGTCAACAATCACTTCATTGTCGTCCATGTTACTTTTCGCCTGTATTGGCTCTAAAATAATAACCCAGAGTTGCACCTAAACAAATATCGATGCGGAAACGGAAATACAGTCACATTCACACAGAGGAAGTTGACTATGATCATTGAACATGGGCATTTTATTAGGAGTTACCATTTCCGCATCGATATGCGTTTCAGCCACAACTCTGGGTTGCGCAAAAAACATGGACAATATCAAAGCGATGGTTGACACTAGTGCTGAAACGGTTGGCTCATTTTTGTAACCGACTAACTGCCAGGAATAACCGGATTTCAACCAGGTATCCGTTAATTTCAACCGCTGATATTATTGCATTGTCTATAATGCAAAATCAGTAAGGAATGGCGAGAAAACAGTTCAAAACACTGCCACCTGATTTCCGCAACACGAAAAACAAATGAACACCATCGAGTGCAAGTTACGATCGCTAACAATTTATATGAATGCAATGGTCCAACATAATAGTGATGATACATTGTAACTGTGTTCACCCTGCATTGCCCCGTCACAAAACCAGGCATACCGCGCACCTGACACAAAGTTTGTGTGTGCGATTTGTTATCCCGGGTGTGCATTTGAAGTAAGGAAAGACTGTCATCAATATTAGTTAAGAATTTTCCAAGCGGTTTGTAAATTGTAGTTAGGCATAGTTAATTGTATTAGCAGAGAGCCCCTTACCTTGAGTGGCTGCAATTTGATGTGATCATAGGGTGAATATGTACTCCTAATTTTCTAAGGATCTTTTTCTGTTCACTTCTGAGACAAATACATGTATCACAAACAGTTCCACGTTTACATTTACCTATTCCTCGCAATGAATTTTCTGGCGGGAATGAATATGTTGAGAATCATGAATGTGGAGTGGTAAGAAATTATTACGTGCCCCACTGACCAAGAGCCCCTTGTCTGACATTGACCATTGAAAAACAATTTTTGAAATGCAAGATTTAAAAAAAAAAAATTTTTATGACACACATTCATACTTTTAAACAGTTCAACAAAATCAAAACATGTTTTTTCTGAAACACGTTGGTAAAGTACAAAACATTCAATTTATTTTGGAAGCACCATTACTCACACTGACAGACTTTTTCAGTATTATAATCTGCAATTAAAAACACCTCACCAAAGAACGTTTGACAAGAGCAATCCCAGTTAGAATGTTAATGGATGTTATACATACCCGTTTGATGACAGCAATCTCATTTAGAATGTGAACTGATTTTATTCAATTAGCGCTCTTGCAGTTCGTGAAGAAAAAGGTTTTCCATGTGATTTTTTTTATGTTTATTTATTTTTTTTTAGGTGGGGGGGGGGGGGGGGGGGGGAGGGGGGAAGGGGAGTGCAAGGATATCGAGACTATTTGTGTCAATGTTTATTCGGCATTTTCAGTGGATTGTCCCAAAATACCCATTGTGCTTTGGGCTCCACTCAAAGTGTCTGACAACAAGAACCAATGGACTGATTTGAAACAATTTGTCATGTATTATAACTGGGTCATAAGTACTTGATTTAGGACCGAAAAGATTGAAATTTGGGGGTAGGACAGAGAGAACCACAGAAGTTAAAAACAAAAACAAATTTTTTATGGACACTCTTTGAGACCTCACAGAACAGAGCTTTGTTTTTGCCTAGGAAGCTTTCTTTCCTTGGACCAGGGGAAATGCCTTTGATTGTGTCATGGCAAATCAAGAAATTGGTCTTGATTTCCATCACTTACTGACGCACTCATCTTTTTTGACAACTTGAGCCAGGTGGGCGTTTTAGGCTCACTTGCACCTCTGGTTTTATCCAGTTGACATTGATAGATCATATCCTCGTTTAGGCTAAACGCTGAACAGTTCCTTATAGTACAGGTGCTTAGATCTCATTTTACCCCTAATACAGATGTTTGTGTTTGATAATAACTAGCGTACATACACGTACATAGCTGCGGCGGACATGATACTGTTCTATATCATTGTTGGTAAGGTAGCCAACAATGATACAGAGCAGTCTTATTCATTTGAAGCAGTGTCCAGGTAGAGTTTTCATGCACAATACACAGGGATTGGATTTGGGGGTGGGGGTGGGGGGGGGGGGGGTCCAAGGCGACAGGAAATGGCATTTCATTATTCTCTGGAGCCTGTAGTGTTCATAAGTTGGTAATTTCATACACATAATTATTATCTGTTTACAATTTTGTTACTTGACTCTGATATTTTAATATTTTATTCTTTGAGGTTGCAAGACTGAACATTTGACACATTTGTATTCCCTCTGTTTCTATCTTAAGTGTGTGGTTGCAATGTTCATGAGTGTTACGTTTAGGTGTATTTTGCTTTACGAGACAGTATTGTATTTTGGATCAGTTGTAAGATGAGTCACAGGGATGGGTTTTCTGTGAAAGGGGTAGATCATACTTTTATTTCTTTACCAATTTTGACTTGGGTAGATGATGATGAAACTGTAATGTATACATGCATGTTAAATTTCCCTTTATTTGTTTCCAACTGACAAAGTATTTTATTTAAGTGAATATAATAAAGTGTTATTTGTTAAAGAACATGTATTTATGTGCGTTGTATACAAACAAATAATACTGGTGGTGGGTTTCCTGGTTCGTGAACTGGTAATGTTTTGAAGATCGGGGTGCTGGTCAAAACATCCCCAAACCAAAACGTCCCCTAATGTTTGGGGGTAAAAATGTCCCCAACAGTTGGTCAAAACGTCCCCAAGAGTTGGTCAAAACGTCCCCAACAATTGGTCAAAACGTCCCCAAGAGTTGGTCAAAACATCCCCAACAATTGATCAAAACATCCCCAAGAGTTGGTCAAAACGTCCCCAACAATTAGTCAAAACGTCCCCAACTCATTATCCTTCTTTCGTAGTTTCATATTTAATTTAGCAATGTTCATACTATTTTTTGGTCAAAATCTAGGATTCTAAGTCAGTTGTATCAATACTCTGCTCGTGGCTGGGCATGAACAGGACTTCAGCAGACTGGAATTAATTATCGAATGAATGAATGAATGAAAAGTTTCAGGGCGCCGAAAGCGCACAGGGACGATGTGGGATTGAAATCCCCTTCAACCAGAATAACTTTACTTGCTTATGGATCCACAAGGGTCGGAAGCGAGGGTCAATAATCTTCTTGGTTTGAGTGTGCGCACGGACAGTAAGGTACTGGGTCAGACCCCCCGATAACCTCGAACTGGAAGGTGACTTGGAATTGTGCATAACTACGAGATTCTGCTCTGTATTTTACTTAGAAACGTGGGCATATTTATATGGATGGTAATACTGAAACTGCACTTTGATGGTTGTCTTAGAAAAAAGAAAAGAAACCCAAACAGTCGGTGTTGGAGAGCAGCCCCAGCACATATTGTCCATAACGGTTATAAAAAAGGAAAAATTATACCAATATGTACTATTGAAAGATGGGAGTCACCCATCAGCCTATAAGGTTGAGTGGATGCTGAGCCTTGGCCATCTGGTCTACCTTCAGGGGAACGGATGACGGGCTGATTGCCTCCCCCCCCCCCCCCACAACGACAAAAAAATCCCCACTCACATACACTTAAAAACGCTTAAAGGGTTGTTATATCTTTATTCATATGTTTATTTATTTAAAATGTACACTGGTCCCAGCCAGGCAAGTTTGTTTCACTCCTTTCTTAGTGCATGGTTTCCAGCATGGCGAGGTAATCCTCACTGACTCCACGCACTTTAATTCTATTGTATAATTTTAATTTTCTGTGACTTTTATTAGATCCCAAAAATTTGTCCACATGCATTTGTCTTCTGAGAACTGCGATAATTTAAAATAACTGTTTTTGTTACCGTAAGCCGCTGTTACTTTAAACACTTTGGTGACTTCCACTGTAAGTAATATTCATACAAACTACGATGTTTCCACCATGCCAGAATTATCCCACAATTATTCTGAATTAACAAATGACAAATTTGGATAGAATAAATAAAGTAACAGGCCACTCCCACTTACAATATCGGTGACATAAACCAATGATATTTTTCAGTCCTTTTGCAATAAATTTCATCCAGGGATAAAAATTCAACTGAATATTTCTACAAGCTGGAAAAATTAGTTACATTTTCATAATAGTATTACCAAATAACGCTGCATAAAATCCACAAACAAACAAGAAAAAAATTATTGTTACACCTATTTGTCACAACTTTTTCTTAATAATTTAATTAAACACTTCATCGTGTTGATTCCGATTGGCTATTCCATGAGCCATGTGATTGCCATATAATAGTAGTCTATTGTTCTATACCTTCTTTGACCCCTACACAATTATTTCATTGGTTCATGTGAAAAATAGTGTTTAAAAACTGGACTGGTCAAATTAATGCATGTTTATTAATCATTCCCTCTGGTGTAAAACGTGTAACACTTAACACTATAGAGTGGGCGCTTAGTAAAACATACATTATTAAAGGGTAAAACACCCACAAAATTCAGTTTGCCATACTCCCTTTGCATCTTACCACTGTTTTCGCCATAGACAATACTGGACCCCTCTGACATAATTTGCAAGATTTTATTGTAAATTTGTTTTTCAGGATATCTTGTTTTTATTTCTCCGCTCTTTTCAGTAATAATAATAGTAATAATAATACCTACCTGGCTATATTTTGTGTACCTTGTGTGTGGTGTCTATTGTTGTGCAAAAATGTGCATTACATGTACATTGTCTTATGCGTGATACGTTATTATACTACACCCACTCATGTATGTCATTTTTAACAATGCCCATAAAGTAATTTGGACAGAATAAATAAAATAACAGGCCACTCCCACTTACAATCAATATCGGTAACATAAACCAATGATATTTTTCAGTTCTTTTGCAATAAATTTCATCCAGGGAAAAATTCATATAAATATTCCTAGTATTTCCTACAAGCTGGAAAAATCAGTTTACATTTTCATAATAGTATTACTGGATAACACTGCATAAAATTCACAAACCAGAAAAAAAGTATTAATACACCTATTTGTCATAACTTTTTCTCAATAATTTAATAAAACGTTTCATTGCGTTGATTTTCGATTGGCAATTCCATGCGCCATGTCATTGTCATATAATAGTAGTCTGTTGTTCAATGCCTTCTTTAATTCCTCTACAATTATTTCATTGGTTCAAGTCAAAGATAGTGTTAAAAACCAAGACGGTCAATTAAATGTGGTGACTGTGTACTTTAAAATTCATTGCAATTATTTCATTAAATTATGACCAACATAAATTCTAGTGAGTGACTCTTTTAAGCATTTCAGCATTCGCAAGTCTGGCGAAAAAAAACTGAGTTAAGTATGCAAAAATGCCTTTAACAGGCGGTGTTTTTCAATAAATACTTGCGAAATAATTTCGGGTTGTGTCGTAGTGTAGTAGTGTAAGCCATAGTAGGACGTATGTTAGAATTATTTCACAATTATTTAGTGAAATGCTAATAGGCCCTATTTACAAATGGTTTAGGCTTGCCTCCTCCTCCAGTCCAAAAATAACCTCAAATAATGTATTTAAATTTTTTGAGCTTGGTACGTCTTTCAAAGGACGTACCAAACGAAAATTAAAATACGGGCTTTCAGGCCATTTTCGACTACCATCCCCCCCCCCTCCAAGTTTCTGACCCCTGTGCTAACAGTTAAGAAGGGGGCTGCATAGTGAATGGAGCTCTGCACTTGACCAACGGTTGTAATTTGTAACTGCGTGATTCTTGAAATAATAACTTTATTAAATCAACTTTACGTAATAAAGTTAAAGTTATCACTTCAAGAATTGTGCAGTTAAAAGCTAGAATTCTAGATCTCTGGACACTCACTGATGAACTTGAGAATTCAAAACATGCTGCTAAAAACGACGGCCAAAGAAAAATAACGTGATTTTGGGGTACCAAAACCCGCCAGAAGTCTCGATTTATGACTGAGTTAATTTTTTTTTGTTTGGGGAGGGGGGGGGGGGCACCCCACCCCTATCATCGATCGTCACTCATGTCCAACCCAATCAACGCTCCTGCTTACCTTTGGCATCTGCGTCAGCATCCCGACACTTTTGAAAAGAGATCCGTGGCAGAATTAACCCTGGGTTCCAAATTTTCATTTCACCAGCACGGGTATTAATAGGTGTTTTCTATTCATAAGGCACGCGTGAAATTAGGGGAGGCACTCATAAATATCGGCCTGACAGAAGCGGGAATATTTATAATTAATGTTTTGTAAAACAATCAATTTGTTTTAAACTAACATCGCAAGTTTTTCCAATGGCCTCAGTCAAGAAACAACAAAGGGGACGTTTTGACCAACTATTGGGGACGTTTGACCAACTGTTGGGGACATTTTGACTAATTTTGGGGGATGTTTTGACCAACTATTTGGGGACGTTTTGACCAAAACATATGGGGACGTTTTGGTTTGGAGACGTTTTGACTAGGATTTGTTGATCGATATATTCATATGAATTGTATACAAACAAATAATACAGGTGATGTGTTTCCTGGTCCATGAACCTTGGTTATGTTTTGAAGAACAATGTATTAATGTGTGGTGTATACAAACAAATAATACAGGTGGTGCGTTTCCTGGTCCATGAACCTTGGTATGTCGATGCAGGTGTTCTTTGATACTTTCATGTGGTATCACTACAGGAATTACTATGTTGTTGTCTGAACTAGTATCTGTGTTACATATACTACTGTTTTTAAAAAGATATGGTATTTATGGGCGCATGCGTTTGTGCTGTTTTATTAAGGGGGTGGAGTCGACAGAAAATATGTTTTACCCATTTATCATACCCTATGGCCCAGCCTACGCTCCTTGCATCACTGGTCCTGTTCTAGACTATCCGAAGATATGCTTTACAAATTCAACCTACCAACACAAAAAGTTAGAAGACGTGGAATATATATTATTAAAACTTTCAAAAGGATAAAAAATATATGGGCAAATTGTCAGTTGGCAGCCATGTTTTGTATTTTTAAACATAATGAAGTCATTCCTTCCTATGTTTCAACCAGGGATTCCCTGATTGCAACCAATCGCTTAAGGAAGGAATGACGTCATTATGTTTAAAAATACAAAACATGGCTGCCAACTTCATTTTCTCGAACCACTTCGATGATATGAATCTTTCGTTTCTGAACAATACGGTGTCCAAGCGCTTCCGACATAGAGGTTTTTGTTTTTTACAGTTATCCTTCTTTCGGTCACATAATAACCAAAAGCTTCTGGATATGCCATATTGTTCTCACGAGGCGAGATAGACCAGCAAGTAAATTGTTTGCTGGTCGTATAGTACAGCACAGGGATCATATGAGTTGGACCTACAGGCCGTACCAACGCCCAAAATTATATTACGGACTGTGGGTCCAAGTTTGGACTAACGATATGGGATTGGGTGTAAATTGTAATCCTCATGAATACTGGACAACAACAGTAAATTACGACAAATGAAGAAAAAAACTATGTTATTGGTTTGAACATCGAAATTTATGTTGAAATAATGATCTTTCAAGTTTAATGTTAATGAATTTGAGTGTAAAAATGAATAAGAATAACGGCTTACGCCATCGATTTCGGTAAATTGACGTTTTGCAACGAAATTAGGGAAATTCGTAACAAGAAATGTTGTACGTACACAGTGCATCATTTCATTGATAAAATCATACCTCTGTCGTGTTTCAAACGTAACAATACTTCTAATCTAATAAAAGCCTATTTAAATAAAAAATCTGTAATAATTATAACCGCATTCATTACAATTTTTGTAGTATTGATTTTTCTGCATAAATTACCAAAAATTAGGTGGTATTCGATCGCATCTTTAGTTTCTGTTCGGTATCAGAATTTCACGGTGGGTACTAAAAAGTGTATGCCGAGGCAGGTTTTGGGTTAAAAAATCTGCCGAGGTGAAATGATTTTTCACGAAAACTCTCATAACACACACGGAATTGTCTCCTGTTCATTGAAATAAAGTTACCAAATGAATACAGAATAAAAGAAAATAGCAGTTTTGGGTAAAATTGAATTTAGAAGCAATTTTCTCATCAAACTTCACTGAACAGAAATCATGCCCAATAGGTTATTCAGGGCACCTACTGAGTTAAAATTAGTCAGCCCTACCTCTTATACCCCACAAGATCGTGATAACTCTCAAATTTACCTGAATAAGAACCCCACCAGAACTCGTGCTAAATAGCTCAAAGAGCTCGAGCTCTTGTGTAGGATGGTAAACTGAAGGAAATATGGACATTCGACGGGATCAATTTTATAAAATGTGGGGATGGCTCTGTTAAGAGAATTGATACTACCCCCTTTCAAATGTACGTGGTCAGGGCCAGTTCAGATTCGGCGTCAAAATTAACAAAAAACAAGTTTCCTTACTTGACAGTCAGGCCAAACATAAAATTTTAAGTTACATGATTAATCCCTAAACCCCACGAGCACCTTTATTTCAATCAATCATAAATGTTCCACTATTTAATCTTTTAGATTATAAATTGCAGAGATTCTGTTATATAAAATATTGGGTCACAGCTAAACCCCTGCGGGACTTCGAGCTTCGAATGGGATTCGAATCCATCGACGGGTATTCGAAATTTCGAATAAATGGCGCAGGTTTGTTTGTTATAGTTAATAATAATAATAACACCTTGGCCGGCCGCTGATTTGTCGCGTTCTCGGGCGAGAAGGCCTTGGTTGCCCCTGTGCTCCCAACTGCCTCCCTATTCCCACGCTTCTTCGCTCATCCCAACACTCGGAGACGAACTGCTTGATGACATCCCTTGCCCCCTTCTCCCTAATCTCTCCGATTAGCATATTAACCCTCTCCTTTGAGTAACTCACTAATCACATGTCCTTCATTCTCTCTTCCCACTTCCCCATTATACTCCCAGTGAATATTATTGTTTTGACTGGTATTTTGGGCATTCTAGAAGAAAGTGCTCCAGGGTCTCCACCACGCCTAAATTACACATCTGGCTCTCCTTTTCACTGTTTTTCCCAAATTTCCCCTCTGCTCCAGGGACCGCGACCTCAGCTTGAACAACAGTGACCCCCAAAGATGCCATCAGGGTACTCTTCAAAATCAGGCTTATCTTTCTCACGCAGGCTACCAAAAGACCTCTTTATCTGACCCCCTCTCGCCAATTAATGTTACCATCATCCATGACTCTTTCTCTGGCGATTTTTTTAGGTCCGAGGTCTCCAATGAGTAGTCCTCTATTAGCTCCCTCACTTGGGCCATCCACCATGTCTTGATATTTGAGCTGAAAATACTCTGGAACATTACTTTACACCATCGGCTGTTGGGGAGATTTACCAAATAATTAAGCTAACCGAGTTTCAATAAGTCTATCCTGTCCTTGATCCCCATCCACCCAGGCTCACCCCTGGTTGCTTCTAGTGCTGCGGCATTACTCGACCCCGTTATCCATCGGCATGCATCGTTCTGCAGGGTTTCCAAGCTTTTTACAGCCTTTTGGTTTAGGGGTACCACTTTCGGACCATATGTTACACTTGGCAGGTCCACCATTTCCCAAATGGTTTAAAACCTTATTGAAACTGTTTCTCCCTATAAGTTTCATTTGGTTAAGGATTCGCTTCCCCTTCAGAATCAATTTATTTGTGTGGTTTCGGTAGATGCCGCTTCCTGTGATGTTTATATTTACCCACAGATACTCGTAGTCACCTGTCTCGCCAACACTAAGAAGTTTGCTGTTACTTTCCGGAATACAAAACTCCCCCACTGTCCACCTTCGAGTAGGGTCCACTTCACGGTCCACGGGTATAACTTTGCTTTTGCTTTCATTTAGTTCGAGTCTCCATTTGTTCCCATATTTCTCAACAATTGTCAACATTTTCGCTAGCCCCTCTTCGCTTTCTGACACTAACACCATATCGTCTGCAAAAATAGCCCTGGGATCGCTAAGTCCCCAACTGCTACCCCCTCGTCGCCACGCAGGAGTTCACCTCCTAAACCTTTGATGTACAGTGCAACTGGAAAGAATTTGTTAAAGGATACACACCCGTTTTAGGCCTGTATCCATAGGCATACGTTTTGATGTTATGTTACCCAGGCAAAGTTCACTCTGTGCATCTTTATATAATGCTTTCTGAATTCCAACAAACTCGCCTCCCAAGTCCAGAACCTCAAGCTTTTGTCACATACCCTCCCTCAATACTCTACCGTATGCCTTTTTAACATCCAAAAAGGCCATATACATTTTTTTACTTTTTGCTTTCGCGGATTCTATCATTTGGGATAGCGTGAAAAGATGGTCAGTGACTCTCCTTCCCTTCCTGAAGCCATTCTGAATCTCTCCCCAAAAACCTTCTCCTCAATCACCTCCTCTAATCTCCCATACAAGACTTTACAGAAAACTTTTCCAATGTTTTTACTAACAGAGATCCTTCGATAAGTATCCAAAACGTCTTTTTCCCCATTTTTTTGTGAATAAATGTCACTTTGCTTTCTCTCCACTCTTTTGGGACCTCTTGTTTTTCTATGGCTAAACTGAATAGGGCAGTTAGGCTTTCACAGAGTTCCTCTCCCCCTTTTTGAGAAACTCGTTAGGAATTTCGTTCACCCCACCCGCTTTCCCATTCCTTAATTTTGAGATCACCTTTCGCATCTCCTCGGTTTTAATTTCGCTGCACACGAAGTTCGATAGATTTTGCTCGCCCTGGTTCGGACACTCCGTTGGGTTTCCCATCGCCTATCGTTTGCCTTTTCCCAGTAATCGACTAGTTCTGATGCGATTTCATCTTGGTCGTCTGTATCTCTGCCATCTACTTTAATACTCTGTTGGTTACTTCCTTTATTACATTTATTCACCCATTCCTAAAAAGCATTCGAACTCGACCCCCTGTCATTCTTATCGTCCTAATAAGACTGCTATTTCGCACTCTCCGATTATCGTCTTTAATATTATTTACTTTATTTCATGCTTATTGGTATTCTTCCTTTGCTACCATGGTCTCGTTGCTTTCCGCCCCCTTGAGTTTTCAACTTCTGTATGCAGCACATTTAGCTTTTCTACCCTTTATGGCCTTTTCAGTTCTTCGTTCACTCTGTACCCATGTTCCCGTGTTGACACCCAAACTATCGTACACTTTCCTTTCCTGCCTCCATTTTCTGGACACTGACCCCCTTGTGTGCGGTTGCAAGCTTTGGTTTCAATTTTTCTTCGAACTTCGCCCAGTCAGCATCCTTTTTGAGCTCCCAAATCTCCTTAAATCTCCTTAAAGCTTCCTCTGCTTTTTACTAGGTTTTTAGCCCTGATCGTCACTGTAATCAAGTTGTGATCACTATCCAACTCCCTTTTACCCCCATCATCCACTTCTGCCCCTATCACCTCCCTCCATAATAAATATCTGTGAGAATATAGTCGATTATTGATTTTCTGTCGTTCCTCTCCCAGGTCCATTTCCCCTTACACCTCGCTTCCCTGTTCGAATCTTCAGACCGAGCTCATTTGTGAAGTTCAACAGCTTCCTTCCATTCCTGTTGACTTTCTTATCCCCACCCTCTATGCCTTCTTCCTTACACCTATGTGTCCATTAAAGTCATCCATCAAAATTATACCGAGCCCCCTGTTTTCTAGTTCTGTGATATTTGTATTGTGTCGCAATTTTGCGTGAGTGGCCGGCTAACCAGTTCTAAAAACTACAGCATGCTGTTTTTCAAATGTCCGATAAATTCTCGTCTTAAGTTAATGTGTTTGATCGAAACGGACGTTTTCGAACGAGTGATCTGTATAAAACATGAACATAGCGGAAATTGTGGTTTTGTTAAACGGTCAACTTATTTTTTTTTTCAAAATCGCCCCTTATTGTCTTTTTAAACTCTGTCACGGTGTCCATGCAAACCAAATGTTCTCCTTAGGGAGACGACTTACATAAGGTATACGTTTTCTGTCGAATCCCTCCTTAATCAGCAATTTGTGAAGCATCATATTTGTTATATTGTGTAGCGCTGTATCTTAATTTGTGAATTTTGATTTTTCTTTGTTGTGACATGTATTTTGTATATTATATACATATAACATAATTTTTCAAATAAATATTGTTTAAACAATATGTTCTACCTAGCTTCCTACGGCTATTACGCTGCAGTTGAGATAAATCCACTTTTCACCCTCCAGTCGATCCTCTTCACGACGCCTCTATATATTTTTATGTTTGTTTTGTGTTGAACTACACATGATGATTGATGTCGGTCTGAAGAAAATAAAAAAATACATTAGGTCTTACATGCATCAATAACCGCGAACTACCAAATTATATATTAAAGAAACATGGACCTACCTGAATGCGAAGTTAAATACCAAACAATTATACCATAGGGTGAAAAATACCAAAATTTCAAAACAGCTGCTTTGTTTGCATTCAATTATTCTTTCAGTTATTCTTACACGAAAACACACCACCAGGTATTTTAATATGTATATTTTCCAACAACCTTCTCTCGAGACATACTATTATATCATCTGAAAAACTTGCTTTGACTGTTTTATTCTTGAGACAAGTGCGATCGACATTATCATCCAGCAACGACTTCTCCAGAACACGCCATAAAAAATGTGACAATCAAGGATCCGAACAAAATTGAAATCTGGACTTGTTTCTGGTCTCAAGAATAATTTTTGGCCCCGGTCACTACGTTATGTTGTAACATGAACTATTAGGGACTGAACCGCCACACTCATTTCAGTTATTGTCTTGTTAAAACAACTTAACGATCTTGTTAAAACATCTTATTATCTTGTTCAGACAACTAAATTATCTCGTTAAAACAACTTATTATCTTGTTTAAACAACTTACCTTTCTTGCTTAAACAACTTAATTATCTTGTTAGAACAACTATCTCTGTTTCTGACATAAACCGTCGACCAAACAGACTGCTTCGTTTCCCTTAGCCTGTATCTGTCTACAGAGGCGTCTCTCTTGTTCGAATCTAATTGAGTATAAAAAAATGGGGGGGGGGGGGGGGGGGGGGGTCATCAACATTCACACCTTCGGCACCAAGATGAGAACAGCTACTGCTCAGATGGAATTACCTGCTGAGATCCAAGAAAAATTGCTAAGTCTAAAAGCTGCTCTTGCTATCACACTTAGAGTATCGAAGTTCGCAAGGGAAAATTCCGAAACAATAACAGAACCGGAGTCCATGGAGAGGTGTAGTACCTTTCTTGGATCTACCCCTGCACTGGTCACCGTCCAAGTGACCCGGACAAGTTGGACGTTGATTCATCTAACCGCCGAATTTGTAAAGAGAACAAGAAGAAGCAGAAGAAGAGAAAGAAGGGACCATCAGCCAGACGACAACGTGATGCACGATGAATGACAGAATTCTTGGAGAAGAAAAAGACGGACAATGAAGAGAAAGAGGCAAACAATGGCATCGAAAGGTCGATACCTGGCACTCCTGACCGGCCAACGTCCAGACTGGCACCCCTCTAAAGAAGAGGGCCCGGAGAACACCGGATCGTCGGGGGCAGATACTTCTCCTGCTCATCTCCATCCTCGTTCAAGGAGGAGATGGAAGAGGGCGATCTGTCTTTGGAGCAGAAAGTTAACCCAGACGACGACCCCTCCAACCCTCCAACTCTTACTCCTCCAGCTTTTATAGACCGGGGCCCCGGCCAGGAGGTGAGTACCGCGGAATCCGTGGAGGCGTCCCTGGGAAAGGAGGTCAACTACGAGGACCTGCGATTACAGCTGCAGCAAAATTTCCAGAAATACACACAATCAGGGATGAGCCATGAAACAATCACGAAATTACTGCTAAGTGACAAACAAGTTTTTGGAATTCGCAAGGAGCTTGATAGAAAGGTTCAGAAGACCATAGGCTCACCGAAACGGCAGCTGCAAGGACTAGACCCCATCAAACGAGTCAGTCCTCTACCACTCCGCCAGCTCCATCAACCCCGTCAAAAATGTATCCCCTTCACAACCACCACCCCTCAAAAAGAACGGAAGGATACACAGACGCCGCTAGCTGAGTACCACAGCCCTTGGCTCCTTTGCCACGCCCAGACATGATTCTGATTCGGACTAAAATTCTTCAGTTAGTGTGGGGCGAAGGGAGGCTTGCCCCACACCATCCCTGTGCGCAAAACCATTTGATTTGAAGTTAATCGAGCAAATAAGCCATGGAGTAATTACTCGAAAGAGCGACTCCCCTTACGACTCTAATGCTCACCTGGGCATTGGAGGGTACCTATGGTATGGTGGTGTACTATTGGAGGATACCTTTCCATAGACTCTTTTCCATTACACGTCTGGGGTTATAGGATACCTTTTTTCAAGAGGAATTGTAAAGTCGTTCAAGGAGCCACTCTTTCGAATATTTACTCGATAGTTAATTTGCTCGGCGAAATTCGAATACTTTGAACAATATTTGTTCCTGCCACTGCTGGAATGACAGTCAAAATTAGGAAACCCCACATGCCTTCGTTATACACAAGGGAGATAATCCTACAGACAGATACAGACCAAAGGAAATGAAGCAGCGTGATTGATTTCTGTCAGAAACAGAGATAGTTGTTCGAACAAGGTATTAAATTGTTTAAACAAGATAATTAAGTTTTTTACAAGGTGATAAATTGTTTTAACGAGATAATTAAGTTGTTTAAACCAGATAGTTAAGCTTTTTAATCAAGATGATAAATGTTTCTCAGCTCTCATCGAGACTTCAAAACACAATCTCGGAAACCCACTTGTTGGCAATGATCAATTCATCCTAAAATAACCCCCCCCCCCCGTTCTTGGGGATGGTCTTCATGTAAGAGGCACGAATCCGCATCCCCGTTCTTGACTTGTTCAATAATATTTTGAAAATCATTCACCATCTTTGAATTGATTTTTTTATGAATGAAGATCGTAATGTCATGGTGTTACGTTCTCTCGGTGTAAAATAAACTATATCATAGAGGTTACCATTCAATATAACACCATAAAATGCAACAGGGAACAGGTGTGGTCAGTTCTTAAATGTGATGGATGATACGATTCACAAAGGATGATTAACAGCTACTCGTGAGACCACACAACAAACAAGTGAATGTACGAATCCAGCGGGAATCCATATTTGTGCCGACATTGTGTTTTGTTCTGACTCGTAGACCATCCTATAGCCCATATAATACCAACTTATATCAGTTATGCCATGATCCCGGGCACCTGTTCAGCTCCTATGCTACTCCTATGTGGCTAATATATGGACCATTTACGGGTTCTATTGCCCCTTTTAGGCTCCTATACAGCTCCCACATGACTTCCACATGACTCCTATACAGCTCATATGGTTCCCAAGTCATATGTGGCTCCTAGCTCTTATACGGCTCTTATAATGCTCCCTCCCAGACAATGGCCTCCATGGCTCTTATCTCCTTTCAGGGTTGGGTAAATACTTTGCAAATTTATTCAAATATTAATACAAACAGATTGAAATTTTATGAACATGAATATGAATATTAAATTCGAATATGAAAACTTTGAAATGTATTCAGGAATATAGTTCATGAAATTAGAATTATTTAACAAGGCTTTCAGGATTTTTCGTCTGTTGGGTTAAGTTCGCTTTCCAACTAGTGGCCCATTAGCGGAAACATAACTTGTGTTTCCTATGCTTTATCGAAAACTGGGAGTTATTTCCTGGAGAAAATTTCACGCCACAGGTTTCATCGAAATTAGTCAACTCTATACGGCTCATAGCTCATATATAGCTCCTGAACCTTAGCCTTCATTGCCCCTAGACCTGTCCATACCTTCGAGACCAAGGCTTTAATGGCACCCCTATAGCTGGTAAACATTTTTGAGTACGTAAATACTTACCCTGAAAGTGTTTCGTTAAATAAAAATTGGCCTGCTGACTTTTGCACTGACTTAGGACAGGTCAGGCATAACTACCTTTTTTTCCTTTATACCCATTTCCCTATTTTTCTTAAAAATCTCAGAACTTTATTTCAAAACTTCTGTCTACATCTTAGAATCCAACTGGTTCACTGTTCATAGACTGAATGACTCGGTCCATGGGGTAACGCTTCTGTTCAACAGTAAAGTGGTTTCGGAGCGACGCACTTGCCAAAGGACTATATGGGGTTCAGTAACCCCTCGCGTTCCCACTTTTTGCAAAATAATTCAGTACACGACACATCCAAAAAACCGTAAAGAAGGAGCCAAAGAGACAGCTGAGACCCAGACGCAATCCAACAAGGCGATCTGTTGAAGCTGTTTAGTAGTCTTCATGCGAGTACTGTCTGCCACTTTGCCTATCGAGATAATTTGTGTTGACCTGATCGCAGCCCTCGCTAACACGTGATGGGGGCGTTCAGTGCTTCTCGTGATGACTGAACTCTAACCGAGTTAGGCCCTCATCAACACGTTTTTCTGTCTCCGGCTTATTGTACACATCCAGCAAGAAAATGTCTCGAGATAGTGGGGCAAATGGATTGTCAAAAGTTCGACGTCCCATACATCAGTCGGAGATCTAAGATCCATACCAGAACCCTAATCGGTTTGGGAAATTTTGGATTCTGTCTCAAATGGGGGTGGGGTGTGGGGGGGGGGGGTGAATGTCAGGGCAAAGCCAGCCTAAATATGGGGGCAAGGGGCCTCATATATAAAGATAGTGTAAGTTCAAAAAATATTCCGCATCAAGGCGAAAACCCTACGTGAATTTCACTTCTCTGTGAAGCTGGACATGGAAAAAACACACGTGGTGTATATCCAGCTTCAGCGCAGGGACCCAGGGGAGAAACGGTATGTTAGATAAGGTCTAATCTCATTTAATTTATACAGTAGTCGCGATTCTTACGAGACGTAATCGGTTGGTGGCAGGATATAGTCACGGGCAATTGAGAAACGAGATTCTAAACGATAGAAATGTCTGTCGTGTCGTCACCTGATCATTAGTTTTGCAATGAAATGGCAGGAACGAATCGGGTTTCTCGACAAGTGAAATCACCGTTAAGTCACGCGCGAGATGACTTGTATTGATTCTGCCTCGATATACGTCATCTCCCACCGTTTTGACAGATGGACAGATGAGCGTCGGTCCACCTGACAGTTTAGGGTAAAAAAGTATATATACCTTGAAGAGCAGAGCATTAGACACACACTTGGGGTCACACACACGTTGGTGAAGTCCAGGGCAGTCGACTCTGTTTCCTGGCATAGGGGTACCTTCGATCACAGGATCCTGAAACCGCTGGAATCGCCAGACAGGGCATTCCACGATTGATTTAGCTTAAGGTTGATAGGCGGCTACAGGGCCAAATTCGTTGAGAAGGAAAACCCAGGTGGAACGTTAAAGTTTAGATTGTCGAGTATCAGGTATCAGCCTGCAGTAGTCAGAAGTGTAGGTTAATTGTATTGTGCGTATTAACCCTTTGAAGCGTCAGACTGATTGCGTTCTGAGTAGTTTGTTTTGAAGCATCGTATTACCGACTGGAGATCGGTGTGAGTGACAATTTCGCCCTAGCACAAAAAGGGGCATTTGTGAGTCGTGAATTCAACCAGGAACGGTGAATATTTCAATAGGACTTTCACGGAGGACTTTCAAAAGGCACATAAGGTATGAGTAGACAATATCTGACCCAAATCAGAAGTACGGTGGCTTCATAGATGACGAACATTTCTGGTCGGAACCCTCCGACAGCCAGAGGTACAGTTACGCGCAAACGTTGACATTTGAGCCTAAGCGGGTGAAGCTCTTATGGCGAGCTCACAGTAATAACATTTCAGATTTGTGAAGCTCTTATGGCGAGCTCACGGTAGTAACATTTCCAGTGTGTAGACTATAGTGCCAGTACAGGGCTATAGAATGACTATATGATTGTTGAGAATTATTTAACTCTAGCAACCAAATTTCTGTGAAAAGAATCGAATTGTTGATTATTGAAATATTGAAACGGCTTTATTTTTATGTGTAAATAAAAGAATCGTTGTTACTTTAGATCATTCTTTCCATTACGCAGCCTGCAGTGATTAGGAATCACACCTAACGGAAATCGAACCTATCTTAGGCCAATTTGGCAGAGGAGAAATCACAGCGCCGGTCGAACTCAGCTCCCAGCACCGAGTTCGCGGCACTAGGATTCCGACTCTCCACGTCGGTCTAATTTTCCCGCAATTTCATCAGCGGGACTAAATAACCCCACGTCAGCCCAGGCCTTACGGTGCCTCAGGTGTCCCTGACATTGATTGGCGAGCGCTAACCAGGATATTTCTAAAAGGTACAAAATGGCGATATGGAAATTTTGTTTTATTTTAACGGCGGTTCTGTTTATGTTTTGACGCGTTCGGTCAGCTGATGCCGTTCAAGGGTTTAATATCGCAATACAGTAGTCCCCAAGAGGGTACTTAGTAGCCACTATAACTGCGGTAGGTTTCAGAATATTTGGGGCGTTTAATTACGTTAAATTACACAGGTAAATTAGGATTAATTGCCATATTTTTTTTTCTTTCTTTCTTTTCCTTCTTCATTCTTTCTGACGAGTGTTGAAGATAGAAAGAAAAAATCAAAATGGATGTTGTTACACCCCTCGCCCAACTGGTATCATTAGGCAAGGAAATGGGCCTTGAGGGGGGGGGGGGGCGAACTTCATAAGTTCGTTAAAGATGAGCAGAAACGTGAGGCTAAGGAGATTGTCTTACGTAATGACGCGAGGGAGAGAGAAGCCCAATTAGAACGAGAGCGTGAGAAAGACGCAAGAGAGGCGAGGGAGAGAGAAGCCCAATTAGAACGAGAGCGTGAGAAAGACGCAAGAGAGGCGAGGGAGAGAGAAGCCCAATTAGAATGACAGCGTGAGAAAGACGCAAGAGAGGCGAGGGAGAGAGAAGCCCAATTAGAACGAGAGCGTGAAAAAGACGCAAGGGAGGCAAAAGAGAGAGATTCAATTAGCAAATGAGGCGAGAGAGAGGGAAGCCCAATTAGCAAGGGAGGCAAGGGAGGCAGAACTAGAGCTCGAACAACAGAGGCACAAGAGAGAATTGGAGCTCCTCAGAGCAAGGGCCGATGTGGAAAATGAAAGTCGGCGCTCAGGGGACGGGAGTGCAGGGGTAGCAATTCATGCCCCTCGCCCCCACCTCGCTCATTTTAATGAAAACACAGATGACTTGGACTCGTACTTGGAGAGGTTCGAGCGTTTTGCCTCCAGCCAAATGTGGCCAGAAGACACATGGGCTATGTGCTTGAGCCCTTTGTTGTCAGGTAAAGCCCTCGAGACTTATACCAGTATGCCTCCTGCACTTCTTAACGACTACAGTGAGCTGAAGAATGCCATCCTTCGGAGATACCAGCTCACTGAAGAAGGATTCCGGACCAAGTTCCAAGAAGTTAAGCAGGAGAAGGGAGAAACAGTACCTCAGTATTTTGCCCGAACTAGGCGGTACTTTGACCGCTGGACTGATCTCGCAGAAGTGAATGAGTCATATGAAGCCCTGCGAGATCTATTTCTCCGGGGGCAGTTTTTAACTACATGCTCCAAGGATTTGGGTCTGTTCATCAAGGAAAGGAGTCCGCCCACCTATGATGAGATGGCAACTGTGGCAGAACGCTACATCGAGGCCCACGGTGGGAGTGTAAACGCACCCAAACCGGCTAGGGGTGGGGCAAACGGGTTGGCAATGGCACCCGTAAGGCAACACCACCCCAATCCGCCTGCGTCGCAGGCCAGCCGGAATGGGAACGCCCCCAAAGACACAACTTGTTTCATCTGCAACAAGCGGGGACATATTGCCAGGGACTGCTGGCAGAAGCAGGTTAGGACCACTGGGAACATTAGACCACCTCAGCAGGGGGTCGGGAACGCAGCACCAAGGGGTTGGAAGCGAGGTGACCGCGTAGATTCAGGGCCCAGTAGACAGACGGCAGCGTTCTGTCAAACTATCGGTCCAGAACAAAGTCCCCCTCCGGGAATGTATACAAAAGGGAGAATTAAGGCTGGAAGGCGGGCAGGTTGTCCCGATAATAAGTGGCATGTGTGAGAGGCTCACAACTTCACAGGAAAAGGTTAATATGCCAGTGTACCCAGGGTATGTGGGACAAAGGGAGATCCGTCTGCTCCGGGATTCTGGGTGCACCTCTGCAGCGGTTAGAAGGCAACTGGTTGACGACAAGCAACTGTTGGGGCGCGACCATTTGTGTGTTTTGATAGATGGGACCGTTAGAAGGTTCCCCATCGCGAGGATAACGGTGGATACCCCATTTTATTGTGGCGAAGTGGAAGCCATGTGCATTGAATCACCTGTGTATGAGCTGGTCATAGGTAATATCCCAGGGGTGAGGGCAAGCCCTGATGAGTTATGGTCCAGGGGTAGGGGGACAAGTGAGGGCCCAACGAGGGCAAAGGAAGTTCAAGTCGGTGGGCAAGGACCCCCGGCGGTTGCACTCGGTAACGTTCCGAGTAAGGAAGGGAAGGTTCCCAGGGGGAACCAATCCGATGGTCCAGGGGATGGCCTCTACACGACGAAATGTCGGAAAGTTTCAGAAGGGACGACTCCTGTCCAATTAGGGAGAATGGGCCGCAGGCGGTCCAGGCGAAACGCCAAACAGCGAGGGAACCCAATGGAGTCATTGGGGAAAGACCCTCAAGCAAATTTATGTGGGGGAGTTGAGCGCCCCAAGAAGTCGGTGTCACTCGTGTGGAGAGGGGAGGCCAGACCCACGCAAATGGCTGGGCAAACATCCCCAGAATTGAGAGGACACGGGTCAACACAAGTTGAGGGTGTTAAAGTGGATGGGACCGCTAAGATGGTCGCCCAGGGGGCCGAGGAAAGGGTCCACAAATCAAAGGAGAAGCATACTAGGTGGCGGAGACCACGCAGGGTGTGCCGGGGGCGTACAGCGCCCAAGATGCGCAAGAAGTCATCGCAATGGACCGGGGGGTCGACGGCACCAGGGCCAAGGACGGCCAGTGTCGTTCGAACGAAGGTAATCGCCGGGACGAGTGAGCCTGGGGGATATAGAGCCAAGGGAAGCTCTTGGGAATGCGACAATGACAGGGTATGGGGACCCTGATGGAATACCCGTAGAAATAACGGGGCGAGAAGTAGGGGTGTGTCAAGGGTTACCCAAGGGGATACTGGGAACCGGGTCCCTACCAATGGTCGGTGGTTATAAAGAAGCAATAGTGGGGTGGCTGTGGGCCTGGTGTCTGGGACGGGGACTCCTGTCGCAAATATTTTTGTGGATGAGGTGATGAGTTTCGTAAACCCGGTGTTAAGGCCCGGAAGAAACTTTTTTTTATTTTAGTATTATTATTGCTCTGACTGCTGACTAGAGTTGTTTGTGAGTGCGAATGTGAGATACACTGCCCCGTTCGTCGCGTGTGCGTGGACGGGGAGCCTGTGTGTCGAGTTTTGTAAGTGTGGGATACACTAACCCCGTCTGTCGCAAAGGCGCGGTCGGGAAATCTGTGTGTTGAATGTGTGAGATTGCGAGGCACAATTTTAATCCCCTGGTTGAGCTTTGTGAGGGTGAGGCTCAATATAATGCAGGGGTCGTTTGCCCCTTCACAAGACATAGGGGAATGGGAGGCGAAGTTACACTCCGTTGGAATTAACCCATCTGACGCAAAGGCGCGGACGGTGTTACTCGTCGGAGTGAGTGCCAAGTGAACTGTTTGCAAAATGGGCGAATGTGTATAAAAATGTGTATGTTTAGGTGTAAATATATAGTATTAGAGAGAGAGAGAGAGAGTGCTACAAATCTAAGGATAAGGCTACTCTCCATATGTAAACCCGCAAGACGGGAGCATGTGGTGGCGTGTGTGTCGTGGGAATCGACATGGCCGACGCATGAGCCCGGTCATGACCCCCCACGACCACTAGGGTACATTTTCGTAGTCTTGAACATATAGGTAGATTGTAAAAAGGTGTGAGAGGCGAGCGTGCGTGGCTTTGCCCCTTGTGTTTTAAGAGATACACAGGGTGTTTCTCTCGGGAAGGGAGTTGTCAGGGCAAAGCCAGCCTAAATATAGGGTCAAGGGGCCTCATATATCAAGATAGTGTAAGTTCAAAAGATATTCCGCATCAAGGCGAAAACCCTACGTGAATTTCACTTCTCTGTGAAGCTGGACATGGAAAAAACACACGTGGTGTATATCCAGCTTCAGCGCAGGGACCCAGGGGAGAAACTGTATGTTAGATAAGGTCTAATCTCATTTAATTTATACAGTAGTCGCGAGTCTTACGAGACGTAATCGGTTGGTGGCAGGATATTGTCACGGCCAATTGAGAAACGAGATTCTAAACGATAGAAATGTCTGTCGTGTCGTCACCTGATCATTAGTTTTGCAATGAAATGGCAGGAACGAATCGGTTTTCTCGACAAGTGAAATCACCGTTAAGTCACGCGCGAGATGACTTGTATTGATTCTGTCTCGATATACGTCATCTCCCACCGTTTTGACAGATGGACAGATGAGCGTCGGTCCACCTGACAGCTTAGGGTAAAAAAGTATATATACCTTGAAGAGCAGAGCATTAGACACACACTTGGGGTCACACACACGTTGGTGAAGTCCAGGGCAGGCGACTCTGTTTCCTGGCATAGGGGTACCTTCGATCACAGGACCCTGAAACCGCTGGAATCGCCAGACAGGGCATTCCACGATTGATTTAGCTTAAGGCTGATAGGCGGCTACAGGGCCAAATTCGTTGAGAAGGAAAACCCAGGTGGAACTTTAAAGTTTAGATTGTCGAGTAGCAGGTATCAGCCTGCAATAGTCAGAAGTGTAGGTTAATTATATTGTGCGTATTAACCCTTTGAAGCGTCAGATTGATTGCGTTCTGAGTAGTTTGTTTTGAAGCATCGTAATACCGACTGGAGATCGGTGTGAGTGACAATTTCGCCCTAGCACAAAAAGGGGCATTTGTGAATCGTGAATTCAACCAGGAACGGTGAATATTTCAATAGGACTTTCACGGAGGACTTTCAAAAGGCACATAAGGTATGAGTAGACAATATCTGATCCAAATCAGAAGTACGGTGGCTTCATAGATGACGAACATTGCTGGTCGGAACCCTCCGACAGCCAGAGGTACAGTTACGCGCAGACGTTGACATTTAAGCCTAAGCGGGTGAAGCTCTTATGGCGAGCTCACAGTAATAACATTTCAGATTTGTGAAGCTCTTATGGCGAGCTCACGGTAGTAACATTTCCAGTGTGTAGACTATAGTGCCAGTACAGGGCTATAGAATGACTATATGATTGTTGAGAATTATTTAACTCTAGCAACCAAATTTCTGTGAAAAGAATCGAATTGTTGATTATTGAAATATTGAAACGGCTTTATTTTTATGTGTAAATAAAAGAATCGTTGTTACTTTAAATCATTCTTTCAATTACGCAGCCTGAAGTGATTAGGAATCACACACACCTAACGGAAATCGAACCCATCTTAGGCCAATTTGGCAGAGGTGAAATCACAGCGCCGGTCGAACTCAGCTCCCAGCGCCGAGTTCGCGGCACTAGGATTCTGACTCTCCACGTCGGTCTAATTTTCCCGCAATTTCATCAGCGGGACTAAATAACCCCACGTCAGCCCAGGCCTTACGGGGCCTCAGGTGTCCCTGACAGTGAACCAGAGTGAAAAAAGAAACCCCAGCAGCAACGCCAGCCAGGAAGTGTCCCCGGCATGATAATCCATAACGGTCCATTAGCAGTAGCAAAGTGGATTGGAGAATTCCACTAATAATATTTGCAAAGGCTGGGATTATCCACAAAATGTCATGGTGGTTGGCATGCCATGTTTGACGCCTAGCGCTTTTCGAATGTTTTTCTTTGTGTGAAAAATATGTACAAAACAAGTGGACATTATTAGGCTTTTCCCTCTGGAAAAGACTATTGTTTTTATACGGATTATTATTATTATTATTTTTTTTTTTCTTTTTTTTTTTTTTTTTAGGCTTTTCCCTCTGGAAAAGACTATTGTTTTTCTACGGATTATTATTATTATTATTTTTTTTTTTTTAGGCTTTTCCCTCTGGAAAAGACTATTGTTTTTCTACGGATTATTATTAGGCTTTTCCCTCCGGAAAAGACTATTGTTTTTGTACGGATTATTATTATTTTTTTTTTTTTTTTTTTTTTTTTTTTTTTTTTTTTTTTTTTAGGCTTTTCCCTCTGGAAAAGACTATTGTTTTTCTACGGATTATTATTATATTTTTTTTTTTTTTTTTTTTTTTCACACATTTTTGTCCGTACGATTCAGAAGCCATTTTCGAACCGATTTTCACACAATTTGGCACACGCATAGAGGGGCAAAAAATCTAAAAATGTACCGAAGCGGAATTTTCGATTTAACCCTTATTTCGCCAGAATTGGCAAAAAACTGCCAAATTGGGGTTTATCGGCACTTTCTCGAAACACGTCTTATAGATTTTTTTTAAACATTCATCATTGCTAGACCTGCCCATGACACGACCTTTGATACACACGACATATTAGGCGATGCATATGGTAACCCTCCATAGGCTGCCAAACATCGAAATTTTGATGAAATTGGCCGGTTTCAGACCCCCACAGCACCCAAACGATACCCGGGAGGTAAACATAACTTCCTTTATTGGAAGTGGAATTCACCGAGGATCATTTTTGTAAGTAATAAGGGTGTTCAAAAAACCAAGCGTTAACCCATTTTGGGCTGGTTAAACAGCAAAACCCCCATAAAGCTAAAAAATTCATGTTTTTCGTGGATTTCTCTAAACGAGTCTTATAGATTTTCAAGAAAAAATTGGTCACTCTCAGGTCTTGGTGTGACATTACAAGTTGCATGGATAAAAACCCTCCCCGAGCTGCTAAACGTAAAAATTGTGATAAAATGGGCTGTTTTTAGACACCAACAGCACCCAAACGATATACCACAGAGAAAGGGGCCTTCATTTATCGGACGCAAAATTGGTCGGAAAACATTTTTGAAAGTGGTAAGGGTATTCAAAATTTGACGTCTTAACCCATTTTGAGCTGGTTAAAGAGAGATACTCATTAAAATCTTAAAATACCCGTTTTCTGTGGATTTCTCTAACAACATCTTGTAGATTTTCAAGAAAAATCGGCTATTTGCAGGTCTTGGTGTGACATTACAAGTCGCATGAACAAAATATTCCGGTCAGCATTAGTTAACCCTCCCCGGGCTGCTGAAGGTCAAAATTGCGATAAAATGGGCTGTTTTTGCACACCAAGAGCACCCAAAGGGTACACCACAAAGAAAAGTGCCTTCTTTTATCGCGCGTACAATTTATACGGAAACATTTTTGTAAGTAGTAAGGGTATTCAAAAGTCGACGTCTTAACCCATTTTGGCCAGGCTAAAGAGAGATATCCCTTGAAAGCTTTAAATTCCCATTTTCTGTGAATTTCCCTAATGGTAACTTGTAGGGATTCAAGACAAATTGACTATTCGTAGGTGTTTATGTGACATTACAAGTTGCAGGGACAAAATACTCCGGTGAGCGTTTTTTAACCATCTACAAGCTACCAAGCATCGTAATGTTGTTAACATGGGACTGTTTTCAGACACGCACAGCACCTAATGTATACATGAGAGATAAACATAATCTCCTTTGTTTGAAGTGGAATTCACAGAGGACCATTTTTGTAAGTAATAAAGGTATTCAAAAAGCCAAGCGTTAACCCCTGTTGGGGAGGTTAACAGAGATACCCATCAAAAGCTTAAAAAATCGTTTTCCCTGGATTTCTACAAACATTTTGTGGGGTTTTCAAGAGAAAATGGCCGTTGATAGGTCTTGCTGTCATATGACCAGTTGCATGGATCAATTATTCTGGTAGGCATTTGTTAACACTTCATGGGCTGCTAAATGTAAAAAAAATTGAGGAAATAGTCTGTTTTGGACACCAACAACATCAAATGGAAATGCCACAGAGAAACGTAACTTCTTTTACCGGACGCAAAACTGATAGGGAAACATTGATATTGATATTAACCCATTCTACCATTAATGAAGGGTTTTACCTAAACATTTTTTTATCAAACCCAAACCGAGTCATTTGAGACTACTATACTCACCTTTCTCATAACATCAATGAAGGAACTTTAGTGAGACTGTTAAAAACAATTTATCAGACACTGTGGGGTCAAGAAAAATCATGGAATCTAATCGGGAAAAGCCATGATTCTCCAGAATCATAAAGTCTAGTTTTTTTTGTTTTTTTTTTTCCACACATTTTGTCCGTACGATTCAGAAGCCATTTTCGAACCGATTTTCACGAAATTTTGCACACGCATAGAGGAGCACAAAATCTAAAAAGGTACCGAAGCGGAATTTTCTTTTCGATTTAACCCTCATTTCCTCAGAATTGGCAAAAAACTGCAGAAATTGGGGTTTATCGGCACTTACTCGAAACACGTCTTGTAGATTTTTTTTTATACATTCGTCATTGCTAGACCTGTCCGTGACACGCCCTTTGATACACACGACATATCAGGCGATGCATATGGTAACCCTCCACAGGCTGCCAAACATCAAAATTTTGATGAAATAGGCCGGTTTCAGGCCCCCACTGCACCCAAACAATACACGAGAGATAAACATAACTTCCTTTATTGGGAGTGGAATTCACCGAGGATCATTTTTGTCAGTAATAAGGGTGTTCAGAAAAGCAAGCGTTAACCCATTTTGAGCTGGTTAAACAGCAATACCCCCATAAAGCTAAAAAATTCGTGTTTTCCGTGGATTTCTCTAAATGAGTCATGTAGATTTTCAAGAAAAATTTGTCACTCCCAGGCCTTGGTGTGACAATAGATGTTGCGTGGACAAAATACTGCGGTGAGCATCTGTTAACCCTCCACGGGCTGCTAAAAGTCAAAATTGTGATAAAATGGGCTGTTTTTGGACGCCAACAGCACCCAATGGGTACGCCTCAAAGAAACGTGCTTTCTTTTATCGAGCGCACAATCTATACGCAAACATTTTTGTAAGTAGTAAGGGTATTCAAAAGTCGAAGTCTTAACCCATTTTGGACAGGCTAAAGAGAGAGACCCCTTAAAATCTTAAAATTCCCATTTTCTGTGGATTTCTCTAAAAACATCCTGTAGGTTTTCAAGACAAATTGACTACTCGCAGGTCTTTGTGTGATATTACAAGTTGTATGGACAAAATATTCCGGTGAGCGAGTATTAACCCTCTAGAGGCTGCCAAGCATCGTAATTTTGTTGAAATGGGCTGTTTTCAGGCACGCACATCACCCAACGTGTACCTGAGAAATAAACATAATCTCCTTTGTTGGAAGTGGAATTCACCAAAGACCATTTTTGTAAGTAATAAGGGTATTCAAAAACCCAAGCGTTAACCCATTTTGTGGTTGTTAATAGTGATACCCATCAAAGCTTAAAAAATTATGTTTTCCCTGGATTTCTTTACAAACATCTGGTAGGGTTTTCAAGAGAAAATGGCCATTGATAGGTCATGGTGTCACATTACCAGTTCATTGGATAAATTTTCCGGTAAGCATTTGTTAACCCTCCATGGGCTGCTAAATGTCAAAATTTTGAAAAAATAGTCTGTTTTTGAACAACAACATCAAATGGGAATACAACAGAGAAACGTAACTTCTTTTACCGGGCGCAAAACTGACAGGGAAACATTTTTGTAAGTAGTAAATGTAGTCAAAAATCGAGGTCTTAACCCATTTTTAACTGGTCAAGGAGATATACCCCTTAAAAGCTTAAAATTCCAGTTTTCTGAGGATTTCTAAAAAAAAAAAAATTCAAGAGCAATTAACCATTCGCAGGTATTCGAGTGACATTACAAGTTGCATGAACAAAATATTTCGTTAACCATTTGTTAACCCCCCAGAGGCTGCCAAGCATTGACATTTGGAGAAAATGGGCTGTTCTTGGGCAACCATAACACCAAATGTGTACCTACGAGATAAACATAACCTCCTTCATTGGAAGTGGAACTCACCGTCGATCATTTTTGATATTCACAAAACCAAGCATTAACCCTTTAGAGCTGGTTAAAGAGAGACACCCCTCAAAAGGTTAAAAATTCATGTTATCTGAGGATTTCTTTAAAAACATCCCGTAGATTTTCAGGAAAAAGTGGCCATTCTCATATCTTAGTGTGACATTACAAGTTGCATGTACAAAATATTCCTGTAAACATTTGTTAACCCTATGCAGGTTCTCAAACATCAAAATGTTGATAAAATAGGCTGTGTTTGCGTACCCACAGCACCTGAAGTTGGGAGGAGAGATCAAAATAAGTGGAAGTAGAATTCACTGAGAATTATTTTTGGAAGTAATAAGAGTATTCCAAAAACAACACTTAACCCGTTTTGGGCTGGAAAAAACAATGATACCCATCAAAAGCTTAAAATTCCTGTTCTCCCTGGATTTCTCTGAAAACATCTTGTAGATTTTAAAGAAAAAATGGCCATTCACAGTTCTTGGTGTGAGATTACAAGTTGCATGAATAAATATTCCTGTTGGCACTTGTTAACCCTCTACAAGCTGCCAGACATCAATATTTTGGATACATTTGAGATAAAATGGACCATTTTTAAATTCACACAGCACTCAGTGAGTATGTGTCAAACAAACATAACTCCTTTTGTCGGTCATTGACTTGTTGGATGACGATATTGACATTAACTCACTCCACCGTTAATGATGGTTTTTACCTAAACAATTTTTTATCAAACTGTGTCATTTGAGACTACTATCTTCACCTTTCTCATAACATGAATGAAGGAACTTCAGAGAGACAGTTAAAAACAATTCATCAGACACTGTGGGTCATGAAAAATCATGGAATCTCATCGGGAAAAGCCATGATTCTCCAGAATCATAAAGTCTAGTTAGGCTTTTCCCTCTGGAAAAGACTATTGTTTTTCTACGGATTATTATTATTTTTTTTTTTTTTTTTTTTTTCCACACATTTTGTCCGTACGATTCAGAAGCCATTTTCGAACCGATTTTCACGAAATTTTGCACACGCATAGAGGGGCACAAAATCTAAAAATGTACCGAAGCGGAATTTTCGATTTCACCCTTATTTCGTCGGAATTGGCAAAAAACTGCCAAAATTGGGGTTTATCGGCACTTTCTCGAAACACGTCTTGTAGATTTTTTTTAAACCTTCATCATTGATAGACCTGTCTGTGCCATGACCTTTGATACACATGACATATCAGGCGATGCATATGGTAACCCTCCACAGGCTGCCAAACATCGAAATTTTGATGAAATGGGCCGGTTTCAGGCCCCCAGAACACCCAAACGATACACGAGAGATAAACATAACTTCCTTTATTGGAAGTGGAATTCACCGGAGATCATTTTTGTAAGTAATAAGGGTGTTCAAAAAAGCAAGCGTTAACCCGTTTGGGGCTGGTTAAACAGCAATACCCCCATAAAGCTAAAAAATTCAGGTTTTCCGTGGATTTCTCTAAATGAGTCTTGTAGATTTTCAAGAAAAAATTGTCACTCCCAGGCCTTGATGTGACAATAGATGCTGCGTGGACAAAATACTGCGGTGAGCATTTGTTAACCCTCCACGGGCTGCTAAATGTCAAAATTGTGATAAAATGGGCTGTTTTTGGACGCCAACAGCACCCAACAGGTACGCCACAAAGAAAAGTGCTTTCTTTTATCGAGCGCACAATCTATATGGAAACATTTTTGTAAGTAGTAAGGGTATTCAAAAGTCGAAGTCTTAACCCATTTTGGCAAAGCTAAAGAGAGAGACCCCTTAAAATCTTAAAATTCCCATTTTCTGTGGATTTAGCTAAAAATATCCTGTAGGTTTTCAAGAAAAAAATGACTACTCGCAGGTCTTAGTGTGACATTACAAGCTGCATGGACAAAATATTCCGGTGAGCGTTTATTAACCCTCTGCAGGCTATCAAACATCGTAATTTTGTTGAAATGGGTTGTTTTCGGACACCCACAGCTCCCGACATGTACCTGAGAAATAAACTTAATCCCCTTTGTCGGAAGTGGAATTCACCAAGGACCATTTTTGTAAGTAATAAGGGTATTCAAAAAACCAAGCGTTAACCCCTTTTGTTGTTGTTAATAGTGATACCCATCAAAGGCTTAAAAATTTATGTTTTCCCTGGATTTCTTTACAAACATCTGGTAGGGTTTTTAACAAAAAATGGCCATTGATAGGTCTTGGTGTCACATTACCACTTGAATGGATAAATTATTCTGGTAAGCATTGGTTAACCCTTTATGAACTGCTAAAAGTCAAAATTCTGAAGAAATAGTCCATTTTTGGACACCAACAACATCAAATGAGAAGGCAACAGAGAAAAATAACTTCTTTTACCGGACGCAAAGCTGCCAAGGAAACATTTTTGTAAGTAGTAAGTGTATTCAAAAATCAAGGTCTTAACCCATTTTTGGCTAGTTAAGGAGATATACCCCTAAAAGCTTAAAATTCCAGTTTTCTGTAGATTTCTCAAAAAGATTTTCAACAAAAAGTTTGCATTCGCAGGTCTTGGAGTGACATTACAAGTTGCATGGACAAAATGTTTCGGTAAGCATTTGCTAACCCTCCAGAGGCTGCCAAGCATAGACATTTTCAGAAAATGGGCTGTCAATTCCATGGTGTCCAACGCCATCGGTAGATTTATCCCAACAATATTACCGATCTTACCACCCCCCACCCCTTCCCCTCTCTCTTTCTCCAACCAAACACACATTGAAAGGTACGTCTCACTTCATATTCCACACTACAGTGCATGATAATATTTGCACAACGGCCAATCATGACCGTGACAGTTCTACGGATGGAGGAAGCCGGAGTACCCGGAGAGAACCACCAGTCAACGACGAGCAGCTGCCAGCTCCCCAACATCGTAACTCCGCACTGCAGCACAGGCAGGGTTATATTGGTTGAAGACATGCGTACCATCGACGTGCAGTGCGCCTTTGTACACGGCGGCATCGTGCTCCCATTTGGATAATTGGCGTTAAGTAGCCCGGTTGCCGACATGGGGGCACGATGACGCCGTGTACTAAGGCATACTGAACGTCGATGGTACATATGTCTTCAACCTCTGTAACTCTGCTTGAGCGGAGCTTGAACAGAGTTAGAATGTTGAGGAGCTGACATTTGCTCGTCGATGCTTGGTGGTTCTCTCCGGGTACTCCGGCTTCCTCCACCAAAAAAACTGTCACGGTCACGATTAGCCATTGTGCATAAGTATGTGACCTTAAACACCAATAAATAAATAAATAAATAAATAAATAAATAAATAAATAAATAAATAAATAAATAAATAAATAAGGGTATTCAAAAAATCAAGCCTTAACCCTGTTTATAGGATTAAAGACAGACAGCCCATGCCGTGTACGCTGCCTACATTACTTGTAAAATCGACACCCCCACTAAATCTTCTTCGAGGTGCGGTGTCGGATCGACCACCTGACGGTTCTGACCTCATTAGATAACACTTCTTCGTTGTATTTAGCAGCATGGATTTCCCTAAGAAGCAAAGACAAAAATACGTCTGCGGAAAATAATGGCAAATATTTTATTTAATCTGTATTTTGTCCGTATAGAAAATGTCTCGCCCACATATACCTAAACATGATTCAATGATACAATTGGACATATTTCTCTCGTAAAACCTGAAAATAGACTTGATTTATTGCATTTTAGAATTGCGCGTGTATATTCTTAGAAGATTCTCTGTATGTTATTAATATACGGCGTCAGTCTTTGATCTCGTTTGGGACGATCAGTGATTAGCACCTTTTCGACAACAGCCATCGAAGTTGAAAAAAAAAAAAAAAAATCAAATTTCACTAAAACCTTTTGCAGAATCGTGTTTTTCAGAAAACTCTTTCGCGATTGTGTGTGTAGTTTTCAAAATTCCGATCAGTAATCACGAAATTATAAATATGTTGTTGTCAATAACAAAATTGAAAGCGTGTCCGTCAAACTTGCATGACGTCAGCACTCGACTCGGGTGAAATACTGCGGAGAGTAAGAAACGCTGATATCGCAGTAGGCTTTAAACTGTCCATGGAATGGTCCTAAAATCAGGTTTATATTTGCAGCTTTACTACAAATAGGTTTCCCGTTGTTTCTTGTTGAAATGTTGTTTCCGTCAAGGCCAAGTACCATAGAAAATTTGGAACCTGTGCAATAGGATTGGACACCTGCCCCATGAACAACTGCCTGCTATTAAAATTAATTAGCGGGGGCATCTGCCCTCCTCCCCCCCCCCCCCCCGCTGTTTATTTTACCTAGGACACCTGTCCCCTGCTGTTTCTTTTACCTAGGACACGTGCCCCCCCCCTGCTGTTTTTACACCAAGTACACCTGCCCCTCCCCATTGACCTTTCTATCTTTAGAAGCACCCGGGCCGACGGGGAGAGGGCGTGGTTGTGAGCATGGCTAGATTTCGCTGTAAATTGGGGTTGAAGGAAGGTACCCTCAAATCTCGGTAGAAAGTGGCGAAAATGACAGAAGGCTACTTCAACGTATGGTAACGCTATAAACTACAGGCGATCTGGGCGATGTACAGACGAAAGATCGTACCTTGGAGCCGGTTAGGCAATTTGGCACAAAAAAACTCCGGCTTTATACTTAATCGCTGCTCTACAGTAGTCTACAATAGTGCCCAATTCCTTTCCAAACTGATAGAGTCGGGACGAATAGTACTCTCACTTTCCACGCGATGCATGGTGTTCTCCACGCGGTATCGACACTTGCAACAGATGCCAAAATGTCGGCCAGGGTGCGTAGAACAAGTTCTGAAAATCAGAAGTCGCTGCCTTCAGCGGTCTGGACACGGTTCGTGTTTGTGTGAAGTGCAATTTGAATGTCTAACTGGCAAATTTTCGTTAATCGTTTCCCGCCAAAAAACATACTCACCGTCGATTTCTTTTCACTTCAACTTCTGCGGATTATCTAAGGTTTAAAGATAGTGTCAGGATACCCCCCCCCCCCCCGCGCCGCTGCAGCCCCCCCTCCCCCGCACTTCCCCACCTTGGCGGCGTTCTGGGTCGAAAGTCTCGAAAACGGCAAGAGGCTACATTAAAGTATGGCAACGGTATAAACTACAAGTAGTAAGGACGATATTGAGACAAACAATCATACCTTGGAGTCGGTAAGGCAATGAGGCACCGAAACCTGGGACGTTATGCTCAATCGCAGCTCTACAGTCGCCTACAACACTGCCCATGTCCATTCTAAACTGACAGAGTCGGGACGAATAGTACTCTCACATTCCAAGCGATGCGTGGTGTTTTCCAGGCGGTCCGGACGCTCCAAACAGATCCCTCTTGTTTAGCCATTGTAATGGAACACTTCCGTAGGAGTTTGAGCAACATTTATCAGTGGAAATCTCTGCCCCTTCACTGTGAGCCTTACTTCTTCTTTTTTCTTCTTCTTCCTCTCTCTCTCTCTCTCTCTCTCTCTCTCTCTCTCTCTCTCTCTCTCTTGCCTATTTTTATTTGGTACATTATTTAATTGCTACCATTATTACAATAATTATATTATTAAATGTTATATGTAATGGAGAGGAGGGTTTGCTAAGTGTTGAGCACTTGTCCTCCAATCCTTTTGCTATGCTTTTGTTGGCAAATAAATATGTTTAAACTAACAGATCCCAAAATGTCGGCCAGGGTTCGTCGAACAAGTTCTGAAAATTTCAAGTCGCTGCCTCCAGCGGTCTGGACACGGTTCGTGTATGTCAGAAGTGCTATTTTAATGTCCAATACCAGAAACCCAATCACCGCCAATTTCTTTTCACTTTAAACTTCTGACGATTCTCTTTGGTTTAAAGGTTGTGTTTGGATCCCTGGGTGGCGGTCTTGAAAAAGCAACTTCCATTTACAGCCAACTCTCCACCAGTCACACACAATTGTAACATTTAAGTGGACTTACTCCAGAGAGGGGGGGGGGGGGGGGGGGGGGGCACTAAAGGAGTCTGCGCCCATTCACGACATCTTTTTTCGAACTGGCTTGAAAAGGAAGGACCAAATTCAAACAGTTACCTCCTCTTTTCAAAACGCTATATCCCAGCCAATTCTAGGCAGATTTCCATGAAATTTTCACTCGTTGTTCATGGATAGTTGCGGCATCACTTTCCATGAAGGGCGATACGAGAAGGGGCGCGGTGGCTCAGTAGGTAGAGGTGCAGGCTGCAAGCCGAGAGGTCCTCGATTCGAATCCCACCTGTGGCAACCGCGTTGTGTCCTTGGGCAAGACACTTCACTCCCATTGCCCACGTGGGGGCACGGTACTAAGGCGTACTGCACGTCGATGGTGCACCTGTCTTCAACCAATGCTAACCCTGCTTGTGTGGAGTTGGTATGTTGGGGAGCTGACAGTTGCTCGCCGTTGCTCGGTGGTTCTCTCCGGGTACTCCGGCTCCCTCCACCCGTAAAACTGTCACGGTCATGATTAACCATTGTGCAGAAATATGTGACCTTAAACACCAATAAATAAATAAATAATAAGAGCGATACGAATTTCGCATTTCGTCACGTCGAATTCGAAAAGAGCGTATGCGCATGGCTTTCTCTGAAAACATCTTGTAGATTTTTAGTAAAAATGGCCATTCGCACTTTTGGGTTTGGAATTGCAAGTTGCATGAATAAATATTCCTGTTATCACATGTTGACCCTCTACAAACTGCCAGACATCAATATTTTGGATACATTTGAGATAAAATGGACCATTTTCAAATAGACAGAGCACTCAGTGCGTATGTGTCAAACAAACATAACTTCTTTTGTCGGCCATTAACTTGTGGGACGACGATATTAATATTAACCCACTCCACCGGTAATGATGGTTTTACCTAAACAATTTTTTTATCAAACTGAGTCATTTGAGATCACCTTTCTCATAACATCAATGAAGGAACTTCAGTGAGACAGTTAAGAACAATTCATCAGACACTGTGGGGGCATGAAAAATCAAGGAATCTCATCGGGAAAAGCCATGATTCTCCAGAATCAAAAAGTCTAGTTGTCTTTTGTTTTTTTTTTCCACACATTTTGTCCGTACGATTCAGAAGCCATTTTCGAACCGATTTTCACGAAATGTTGCACACGCATAGAGGGGCACAAAATCTAAAAATGTACCGAAGCGGAATTTTCGATTTAACCCTTATTTCGTCAGAATTGGCAAAAAACTGCCTAAATTGGGGTTTATCGGCACTTTCTCGAAACATGTCTTGCAGATTTTTTTATACATTCGTCATTGCTAGACCTGTCTGTGACACACCCTTTGGTACACACGACATATCAGGCGATGCATATGGTAACCCTCCACAGGCTGTCGAACATCGAAATTTTGATGAAATAGGCCGGTTTCAGGCCCCCACTGCACCCAAACAATACACGAGAGATAAACATAACTTCCTTTATTGGGAGTGGAATTCAGCGTGGATCATTTTTGTCAGTAATAAGGGTGTTCAGAAAACCAAGCGTTAACCCATTTTGAGCTGGTTAAACAGCAATACCCCCATAATGCTCAAAAGTTTGTGTTTTCCGTGGATTTCTCTAAACGAGTCTTGTAGATTTTCAAGAAAAATTGGTCACTCTCAGGTCTTGGTGTGACATTACAAGTTGCATGGATAAAATATTCCGGTGAGCGTTTATTAACCCTATAGAGGCAGCCAAGCATCGTAATTTTGTTGAAATGGGCTGTTTTCAGACACGCACAGCACCCAATGTGTACCTGAGAACTAAACATAATCTCCTTTGTTGGAAGTGGAAATCACCGAGGACCATTTTTGTAAGTAATAAGTGTATTCAAAAAACCAAGCGTTAACCCGTTTTGTGGTTGTTAATAGTGATACCCACCAAAGGCTTAAAAATTTATGTTTTCCCTGGATTTCTTTACAAACATTTGGTGGGGTTTTCAAGAGAAAATGGCCATTGATAGGTCTTGGTGTCACATTACCAGTTGATTGGATAAATTATTCCGGTAAGCATATGTTAACCCTCCATGGGCTGGTAAATGTCAAAATTTAAAAAAAAATAGTCTGTTTTTGAACAACAACAACATCAAATGGGAATGCAACAGAGAAGCGTAACTTCTTTTACCCGACGCAAAACTGACAGGGAAACATTTTTGTAAGTAGTAAATGTATTCAAAAATCGACGTCTTAACCCATTTTTGACTGGTTAAGGAGATATACCCCTTAAAAGCTTAAAATTCCAGTTTTCTGTGTATTTCTCCCCAAAAAATTCAAGAACAATTGACCATTCTTAGGTCTTCAAGTGACATTACAAGTTGCATGAACAAAATGTTTCATTTTGTTAACCCTCCACAGGCTGCCAAGCATAGACATTTGGAGAAAATGGGCTGTTCTTGGGCAACCATAACACCAAATGTGTACCTATGAGATAAACATAACCGCCTTCATTGGAAGTGGAATTCACCGTCGATCATTTTTGTAAGTAATGAAGGTATTCACAAAACCAAGCATTTATCCTTTATAGCTGGTTACAGAGATATACCCCTCAAAAGGTTAAAAATTCGTGTTATCTGAAGATTTCTTTAAAAACATCCCATAGATTTTCAAGGAAAAATGGCCATTCTCAGATCTTAGTGTGACATTACAAGTTGCATGCACAAAATATTCCTGTAAGCATTTGTTAACCCTATGCAGGTTCTCAAACATCAAAATCTTGATAAAATGGGCTGTGTTTGCGTACCCACAGCACCCGAAGTTGGGAGCAGAGATCAAAATAAGTGGAAGTAGAATTCACTGAGAATTATTTTTGGAAGTAATAAGAGTATTCAAAAAACAACACTTAACCCGTTTTGGGCTGGATAAACAATGATACACATCAAAAGCTCAAAATTCATGTTCTCCCTGGATTTCTCTGAAAACATCTTGTAGATTTTAAAGAAAGAATGGCCATTCACAGTTCTTGGTGTGACACTACAAGTTGCATGAATAAATATTCCTGTTAGCACTTGTTAACCCTCTACAAATTCCCAGACATCAATATTTTGGATACATTTGAAATAAAAAGGACCATTTTTAAATTGACACAGCACTCAGTGGGTATGTGTCAAACAAACATAACTCCTTTTGTCGGTCATTGACTTGTTGGACGTCGATATTGACATTAACCCACTCCACCGTTAATGATGGTTTTTACCTAAACAATTTTTTATCAAACTGTGTCATTTGAGACTACTATCTTCACCTTTCTCATAACATCAATGAAGGAACTTCAGTGAGACAGTTAAAAAAAATTCATCAGACACTGTGGGGTTATGAAAAATCATGGAATCTCATCGGGAAAAGCCATGATTCTCCAGAATCATAAAGTCTAGTTTTTTTTTGTTTTTTTTTTCCCACACATTTTGTCCGTACGATTCAGAAGCCATTTTGGAACCGATTTTCACGAAATTTTGCACACACATAGAGGGGTACAAAATCTAAAAATGTACACAAGCGGAATTTTCGATTTAACCCTTATTTCGTCAGAATTGGCCAAAAAACTGCCAGAATTGGTGTTTATCGGAACTTTCTCGAAACACGTCTTGTAGATTTTTTTTTATACATTCGTAATTGCTAGACCTGTCTGTGACACGCCCTTTGATACACACGACATATCAGGCGATGCATATGGTAACCCTCCACAGGCTGCCAAACATCGAAATTTTGATGAAATAGGCCGGTTTCAGGCCCCCACCGCACCCAAACAATACATGAGAGATAAACATAACTTCCTTTATTGGGAGTGGAATTCACCGAGAATCATTTTTGTCAGTAATAAGGGTGTTCAGAAAACCAAGCGTTAACCCACTTTGGGCTGGTTAAACAGAAACACCCCCATAAAGCTAAAAAATTTGTGTTTTCCGTGGATTTCTCTAAACGAGTCTTGCAGATTTTCAAGAAAAATTTGTCACTCCCAGGCCTTGGTGTGACAATAGAAGTTGCATGGACAAAATACTGCGGTGAGCATTTGTTAACCCTCCACGGGCTGCTAAAAGTCAAAATTGTGATAAAATGGGCTGTTTTTGGACGCCAACAGCACCCAATGGGTACGCCACAAAGAAACGTGCCTTCTTTTATCGAGCGCACAATCTATACCCAAACATTTTTGTAAGTAGTAAGGGTATTCAAAAGTCGAAGTCTTAACCCATTTTGGACAGGTTAAAGAGAGAGACCCCTTACAATCTTAAAATTTCCATATTCTGTGGATTTCTCTAAAAACATCCTGTAGGTTTTCAAGAAAAATTGACTACTCGCAGGTCTTTGTGTGATATTACAAGTTGCATGGACAAAATATTCCGGTGAGCGTTTATTAACCCTCTGAGGCTGCCAAGCATCGTAATTTTGTTGAAATGGGCTGTTTTCAGGCACGCACATCACCCAACGTGTACCTGAGAAATAAACATAATCTCCTTTGTTGGAAGTGGAATTCACCAAAGACCATTTTTGTAAGTAATAAGGGTATTCAGAAAACCAAGCGTTAACCCATTTTGTGGTTGTTAATAGTGATACCCATCAAAGGCTTAAAAATTTATGTTTTCCCTGGATTTCTTTACAAACATCTGGTAGGGTTTTCAAGAGAAAATGGCCATTGATAGGTCATGGTGTCACATTACCAGTTGATTGGATAAATTATTCCAGTAAGCATTTGTTAACCCTCCATGGGCTGCTAAATGTCAAAATTTTGAAAAAATAGTCTGTTTTTGAACAACAACAACATCAAATGGGAATACAACAGAGAAACGTAACTTCTTTTACCGGGCGCAACCATGACAGGGAAACATTTTTGTAAGTAGTAAATGTATTCAAAAATCGAGGTCTTAACCCATTTTTAACTGGTTAAGGAGATATACCCCTTAAAAGCTTAAAATTCCAGTTTTCTGTGGATTTCTCAAAAAAAAAAGTTCAAGAGCAATTAACCATTCGCAGGTCTTCGAGTGACATTACAAGTTGCATGAACAAAATGTTTTGGTAACCATTTGTTAACCCCCCAGAGGCTGCCAAGCATTGACATTTGGAGAAAATGGGCTGTTCTTGGGCAACCATAACACCAAATGTGTACCTACGAGATAAACATAACCTCCTTCATTGAAAGTGGAATTCACCGTCGATCATTTTTGGAAGTAATGAAGATATTCACAAAACCAAGCATTAACCCGTTAGAGCTGGTTAAAGAGAGATACCCCTCAAAAGGTTAAAAATTCATGTTATCTGAGAATTTCTTTAAAAACATCCCGTAGATTTTCAGGAAAAAATGGCCATTCTCATATCTTAGTGTGACATTACAAGTTGCATGTACAAAATATTCCTGTAAACATTTGTTAACCCTATGCAGGTTCTCAAACATCAAAATGTTGATAAAAAAGGCTGTCTTTGCGTACCCTCAGCACCCGAAGTTGGGAGGAGAGATCAAAATAAGTGGAAGTAGAATTCACTGAGAATTATTTTTGGAAGTAATAAGAGTATTCCAAAAGCAACACTTAACCCGGTTTGGGCTGGAAAAACAATGATACCCATCAAAAGCTTAAAATTTCTGTTCTCCCTGGATTTCTCTGAAAACATCTTGTAGATTTTAAAGAAAAAATGGCCATTCTCAGTTCTTGGTGTGACATTACAAGTTGCATGAATAAATATTCCTGTTGAAACTTGTTAACCCTCTACAAACTGCCAGACATCAATATTTTGCATACATTTGAGATAAAATGGACCATTTTTAAATTGACACAGCACTCAGTGAGTATGTGTCAAACAAACATAACTCCTTTTGTCGGTCATTGACTTGTTGGACGACGATATTGACATTAACTCACTCCACCGTTAATGATGGTTTTTACCTAAACAATTTTTTATCAAACTGTGTCATTTGAGACTACTATCTTCACCTTTCTCATAACATGAATGAAGGAACTTCAGTGAGACAGTTAAAAACAATTCATCAGACACTGTGGGATCATGAAAAATCATGGAATCTCATCGGGAAAAGCCATGATTCTCCACAATCATAAAGTCTAGTTTTTTTTGTTTTTTTTTTTGTTTTTTTGTTTTTTTTTCCACACGTTTGTTCCGTACGATTCAGAAGCCATTTTGGAACCGATTTTCAGGAAATTTTGCACACGCATAGAGGGGTACAAAATCTAAAAATGTACTCAAGCGGAATTTTCGATTTAACCCTTAATTCATCAGAATTGGCAAAAAACTGCCAAAATTGGGGTTTATCGGCACTTTCTCGAAACATGTCTTGCAGATTTTTTTATACATTCGTCATTGTTAGACCTGTCTGTGACACACCCTTTGGTATACACGACATAACAGGCGATGCATATGGTAACCCTCCACAGGCTGTCGAACATTGAAAGTTTGATGAAATAGGCCGGTTTCAGGCCCCCACTGCACCCAAACAATACACGAGAGATAAACATAACTTCCTTTATTGGGAGTGGAATTCAGCGTGGATCATTTTTGTCAGTAATAAGGGTGTTCAGAAAACCAAGCGTTAACCCATTTTGAGCTGGTTAAACAGCAATACCCCCATAATGCTCAAAAGTTTGTGTTTTCCGTGGATTTCTCTAAACGAGTCTTGTAGATTTTCAAGAAAAATTGGTCACTCTCAGGTCTTGGTGTGACATTACAAGTTGCATGGATAAAATATTCCGGTGAGCGTTTATTAACCCTCTAGAGGCTGCCAAGCATCGTAATTTTGTTGAAATGGGCTGTTTTCAGACACGCACAGCACCCAATGTGTACCTGAGAACTAAACATAATCTCCTTTGTTGGAAGTGGAAATCACCGAGGACCATTTTTGTAAGTAATAAGTGTATTCAGAAAACCAAGCGTTAACCCGTTTTGTGGTTGTTAATAGTGATACCCATCAAAGGCTTAAAAATTTATGTTTTCCCTGGATTTCTTTACAAACATTTGGTGGGGTTTTCAAGAGAAAATGGCCATTGATAGGTCTTGGTGTCACATTACCAGTTGATTGGATAAATTATTCCGGTAAGCATATGTTAACCCTCCATGGGCTGGTAAATGTCAAAATTTAAAAAAAAATAGTCTGTTTTTGAACAACAACAACATCAAATGGGAATGCAACAGAGAAGCGTAACTTCTTTTACCGGACGCAAAACTGACAGGGAAACATTTTTGTAAGTAGTAAATGTATTCAAAAATCGACGTCTTAACCCATTTTTGACTGGTTAAGGAGATATACCCCTTAAAAGCTTAAAATTCCAGTTTTCTGTGGATTTCTCCCAAAAAAAATTCAAGAACAATTGACCATTCTTAGGTCTTCAAGTGACATTATAAGTTGCATGAACAAAATGTTTCATTTTGTTAACCCTCCACAGGCTGCCAAGCATAGACATTTGGAGAAAATGGGCTGTTCTTGGGCAACCATAACACCAAATGTGTACCTATGAGATAAACATAACCGCCTTCATTGGAAGTGGAATTCACCGTCGATCATTTTTTTAAGTAATGAAGGTATTCACAAAACCAAGCATTTATTCTTTATAGCTGGTTACAGAAATATACCCCTCAAAAGGTTAAAAATTCGTGTTATCTGAAGATTTCTTTAGAAACATCCCATAGATTTTCAAGGAAAAATGGCCATTCTCAGATCTTTGTGTGACATTACAAGTTGCATGTACAAAATATTCCTGTAAGCATTTGTTAACCCTATGCAGGTTCTCAAACATCAAAATCTTGATAAAATGGGCTGTGTTTGCGTACCCACAGCACCCGAAGTTGGGAGCAGAGATCAAAATAAGTGGAAGTAGAATTCACTGAGAATTATTTTTGGAAGTAATAAGAGTATTCAAAAAACAACTCTTAACCCGTTTTGGGCTGGATAAACAATGATACACATCAAAAGCTCAAAATTCATGTTCTCCCTGGATTTCTCTGAAAACATCTTGTAGATTTTAAAGAAAGAATGGCCATTCACAGTTCTTGGTGTGACACTACAAGTTGCATGAATAAATATTCCTGTTAGCACTTGTTAACCCTCTACAAATTCCCAGACATCAATATTTTGGATACATTTGAAATAAAAAGGACCATTTTTAAATTGACACAGCACTCAGTGGGTATGTGTCAAACAAACATAACTCCTTTTGTCGGTCATTGACTTGTTGGACGTCGATATTGACATTAACCCACTCCACCGTTAATGATGGTTTTTACCTAAACAATTTTTTATCAAACTGTGTCATTTGAGACTGCTATCTTCACCTTTCTCATAACATCAATGAAGGAACTTCAGTGAGACAGTTAAAAAAAAATCATCAGACACTGTGGGGTTATGAAAAATCATGGAATCTCATCGGAAAAAGCCATGATTCTCCAGAATCATAAAGTCTAGTTTTTTTTTTTTTTTTTTTTTTCCACACATTTTGTCCGTACGATTCAGAAGCCATTTTCGAACAGATTTTCACGAAATTTTGCACACGCATAGGGGGGCACAAAATCTAAAAATATATCGAAGCGGAATTTTCGATTTAAGCCTTATTTCGTCAGAATTGGCAAAAAACTGCCAAAATTGGGGTTTATCGGCACTTTCTCGAAACATGTCTTGCAGATTTTTTTATACATTCGTCATTGTTAGACCTGTCTGTGACACACCCTTTGGTACACACGACATATCAGGCGATGCATATGGTAACCCTCCACAGGCTGTCGAACATCGAAATTTTGATGAAATAGGCCGGTTTCAGGCCCCCACTGCACCCAAACAATACACGAGAGATAAACATAACTTCCTTTATTGGGAGTGGAATTCAGCGAGGATCATTTTTGTCAGTAATAAGGGTGTTCAGAAAACCAAGCGTTAACCCATTTTGAGCTGGTTAAACAGCAATACCCCCATAATGCTCAAAAGTTTGTGTTTTCCGTGGATTTCTCTAAACGAGTCTTGTAGATTTTCAAGAAAAATTGGTCACTCTCAGGTCTTGGTGTGACATTACAAGTTGCATGGATAAAATATTCCGGTGAGCGTTTATTAACCCTCTAGAGGCTGCCAAGCATCGTAATTTTGTTGAAATGGGTTGTTTTCAGACACGCACAGCACCCAATGTGTACCTGAGAACTAAACATAATCTCCTTTGTTGGAAGTGGAAATCACCGAGGACCATTTTTGTAAGGAATAAGTGTATTCAGGAAACCAAGCGTTAACCCGTTTTGTGGTTGTTAATAGTGATCCCCATCAAAGGCTTAAAAATTTATGTTTTCCCTGGATTTCTTTACAAACATTTGGTGGGGTTTTCAAGAGAAAATGGCCATTGATAGGTCTTGGTGTCACATTACCAGTTGATTGGATAAATTATTCCGGTAAGCATATGTTAACCCTCCATGGGCTGGTAAATGTCAAAATTTAAAAAAAAATAGTCTGTTTTTGAACAACAACAACATCAAATGGGAATGCAACAGAGAAGCGTAACTTCTTTTACCGGACGCAAAACTGACAGGGAAACATTTTTGTAAGTAGTAAATGTATTCAAAAATCGACGTCTTAACCCATTTTTGACTGGTTAAGGAGATATACCTCTTAAAAGCTTAAAATTCCAGTTTTCTGTGGATTTCTCCCAAAAAAAATTCAAGAACAATTGACCATTCTTAGGTCTTCAAGTGACATTACAAGTTGCATGGACAAAATGTTTCATTTTCTTAACCCTCCAGAGGCTGCCAAGCATAGACATTTGGAGAAAATGGGCTGTTCTTTGGCAACCATAACACCAAATGTGTACCTATGAGATAAACATAACCGCCTTCATTTGAAGTGGAATTCACCGTCGATCATTTTTGTAAGTAATGAAGGTATTCACAAAACCAAGCATTTATCCTTTATAGCTGGTTACAGAAATATACCCCTCAAAAGGTTAAAAATTCGTGTTATCTGAAGATTTCTTTAAAAACATCCCATAGATTTTCAAGGAAAAATGGCCATTCTCAGATCTTTGTGTGACATTACAGGTTGCATGAATAAATATTCCTGTTAGCACTTGTTAACCCTCTACAAATTCCCAGACATCAATATTTTGGATACATTTGAAATAAAAAGGACCATTTTTAAATTGACACAGCACTCAGTGGGTATGTGTCAAACAAACATAACTCCTTTTGCCGGTCATTCACTTGTTGGACGTCGATATTGACATTAACCCACTCCACCGTTAATGATGGTTTTTACCTAAACAATTTTTTTATCAAACTGTGTCATTTGAGACTACTATCTTCACCTTTCTCATAACATCAATGAAGGAACTTCAGTGAGACAGTTAAAAAAAATTCATCAGACACTGTGGGGTTATGAAAAATCATGGACTCTCATCGGGAAAAGCCATGATTCTCCAGAATCATAAATTCTATTTTTTTTTTCTTTTTTTTTTTTTTTCCACACATTTTGTCCGTACGATTCAGAATCCAGTTTGGAACCGATTTTCACGAAATTTTGCACATGCATAGAGGGGCACAAAATCTAAAAATAAACTCAAGCGGAATTTTCGATTTAACCCTTAATTCATCAGAATTGTCAAAAAACTGCCAAAATTGGGGTTTATCGGCACTTTCTCGAATCACGTCTTGTAGATTTTTTTTTATACATTCGTCATTGCTAGACCTGTCCGTGACACGCCCTTTGATACACACCACATATCAGGCGATGCATATGGTAACCCTCCACAGACTGGCAAACATCGAAATTTTGATGAAATAGGCCGGTTTCAGGCCCCCACTGTAACCAAACAATACACGAGAGATAAACATAACTTCCTTTATTGGGAGTGGAATTCACCTAGGATCATTTTTGTCAGTAATAAGGGTGTTCAAAAAACGAAGCGTTAACCCGTTTTGGGCTGGTTAAACAGCAATACCCCCATAAAGCTCAAAAATTCGTTTTTTCCGTGGATTTCTCTAAACGAGTCTTGTAGATTTTCAAGAAACATTTGTCACTCCCAGGCCTTGGTGTGACAATAGAAGTTGCATGGACAAAATACTGCGGTGAGAATTTGTTAACCTTCCACGGGCTGCTAAAAGTCAAAATTGTGATAAAATGGGCTGTTTTAGGACGCCAACAGCACCCAATGGGTACGCCACAAAGAAAAGTGCCATCTTTTATCGAGCGCACAATCTATATGGAAACATTTTTGTAAGTAGTAAGGGTATTCAAAAGTCGAAGTCTTAACCCATTTTGGGCAGGCTAAAGAGAGAGACCATTTAAAATCTTAAAATTCCCATTTTCTGTGGATTTCTCTAAATACATCCTGTAGGTTTTCAAGAAAAATTGACTACTCGCAGGTCTTTGTGTGACATTATAAGATGCATGGACAAAATATTCCGGTGAGCGTTTATTAACCCTCTAGAGGCTGCCAAGCATCGTAATTTTGTTGAAATGGGCTGTTTTCAGACACGCACAGCACCCAATGTGTACCTGAGAACTAAACATAATCTCCTTTGTTGGAAGTGGAAATCACCGAGGACCATTTTTGTAAGTAATAAGTGTATTCAAAAAACCAAGCGTTAACCCGTTTTGTGGTTGTTAATAGTGATACCCATCAAAGGCTTAAAAATTTATGTTTTCCCTGGATTTCTTTACAAACATTTGGTGGGGTTTTCAAGAGAAAATGGCCATTGATAGGTCTTGGTGTCACATTACCAGTTGATTGGATAAATTATTCCGGTAAGCATATGTTAACCCTCCATGGGCTGGTAAATGTCAAAATTTAAAAAAAAATAGTCTGTTTTTGAACAACAACAACAACATCAAATGGGAATGCAACAGAGAAGCGTAACTTCTTTTACCGGACGCAAAACTGACAGGGAAACATTTTTGTAAGTAGTAAATGTATTCAAAAATCGATGTCTTAACCCATTTTTGACTGGTTAAGGAGATATACCCCTTAAAAGCTTAAAATTCCAGTTTTCTGTGGATTTCTCCCCCAAAAAATTCAAGAACAATTGACCATTCTTAGGTCTTCAAGTGACATTACAAGTTGCATGAACAAAATGTTTCATTTTGTTAACCCTTCACAGGCTGCCAAGCATAGACATTTGGAGAAAATGGGCTGTTCTTGGGCAACCATCACACCAAATGTGTACCTATGAGATAAACATAACCGCCTTCATTGGAAGTGGAATTCACCGTCGATCATTTTTGTAAGTAATGAAGGTATTCACAAAACCAAGCATTTATCCTTTATAGCTGGTTACAGAGATATACCCCTCAAAAGGTTAAAAATTCGTGTTATCTGAAGATTTCTTTAAAAACATCCCATAGATTTTCAAGGAAAAATGGCCATTCTCAGATCTTAGTGTGACATTACAAGTTGCATGTACAAAATATTCCTGTAAGCATTTGTTAACCCTATGGAGGTTCTCAAACATCAAAATGTTGATAAAATGGGCTGTGTTTGCGTACCCACAGCACCGGAAGTTGGGAGCAGAGATCAAAATAAGTGGAAGTAGAATTCACTGAGAATTATTTTTGGAAGTAATAAGAGTATTCAAAAAACAACACTTAACCCGTTTTGGGCTGGATAAACAATGATACACATCAAAAGCACAAAATTCATGTTCTCCCTGGATTTCTCTGAAAACATCTTGTAGATTTTAAAGAAAGAATGGCCATTCACAGTTCTTGGTGTGACACTACAAGTTGCATGAATAAATATTCCTGTTAGCACTTGTTAACCCTCTACAAATTCCCAGACATCAATATTTTGGATACATTTGAAATAAAAAGGACCATTTTTAAATTGACACAGCACTCAGTGGGTATGTGTCAAACAAACATAACTCCTTTTGTCGGTCATTGACTTGTTGGACGTCGATATTGACATTAACCCACTCCACCGTTAATGATGGTTTTTACCTAAACAATTTTTTATCAAACTGTGTCATTTGAGACTGCTATCTTCACCTTTCTCATAACATCAATGAAGGAACTTCAGTGAGACAGTTAAAAAAAAATCATCAGACACTGTGGGGTTATGAAAAATCATGGAATCTCATCGGAAAAAGCCATGATTCTCCAGAATCATAAAGTCTAGTTTTTTTTTTGTTTTTTTTTTCCACACATTTTGTCCGTACGATTCAGAAGCCATTTTCGAACAGATTTTCACGAAATTTTGCACACGCATAGGGGGGCACAAAATCTAAAAATATATCGAAGCGGAATTTTCGATTTAAGCCTTATTTCGTCAGAATTGGCAAAAAACTGCCAAAATTGGGGTTTATCGGCACTTTCTCGAAACATGTCTTGCAGATTTTTTTATACATTCGTCATTGTTAGACCTGTCTGTGACACACCCTTTGGTACACACGACATATCAGGCGATGCATATGGTAACCCTCCACAGGCTGTCGAACATCGAAATTTTGATGAAATAGGCCGGTTTCAGGCCCCCACTGCACCCAAACAATACACGAGAGATAAACATAACTTCCTTTATTGGGAGTGGAATTCAGCGAGGATCATTTTTGTCAGTAATAAGGGTGTTCAGAAAACCAAGCGTTAACCCATTTTGAGCTGGTTAAACAGCAATACCCCCATAATGCTCAAAAGTTTGTGTTTTCCGTGGATTTCTCTAAACGAGTGTTGTAGATTTTCAAGAAAAATTGGTCACTCTCAGGTCTTGGTGTGACATTACAAGTTGCATGGATAAAATATTCCGGTGAGCGTTTATTAACCCTCTAGAGGCTGCCAAGCATCGTAATTTTGTTGAAATGGGCTGTTTTCAGACACGCACAGCACCCAATGTGTACCTGAGAACTAAACATAATCTCCTTTGTTGGAAGTGGAAATCACCGAGGACCATTTTTGTAAGGAATAAGTGTATTCAGGAAACCAAGCGTTAACCCGTTTTGTGGTTGTTAATAGTGATCCCCATCAAAGGCTTAAAAATTTATGTTTTCCCTGGATTTCTTTACAAACATTTGGTGGGGTTTTCAAGAGAAAATGGCCATTGATAGGTCTTGGTGTCACATTACCAGTTGATTGGATAAATTATTCCGGTAAGCATATGTTAACCCTCCATGGGCTGGTAAATGTCAAAATTTAAAAAAAAATAGTCTGTTTTTGAACAACAACAACATCAAATGGGAATGCAACAGAGAAGCGTAACTTCTTTTACCGGACGCAAAACTGACAGGGAAACATTATTGTAAGTAGTAAATGTATTCAAAAATCGACGTCTTAACCCATTTTTGACTGGTTAAGGAGATATACCCCTTAAAAGCTTAAAATTCCAGTTTTCTGTGGATTTCTCCCAAAAAAAATTCAAGAACAATTGACCATTCTTAGGTCTTCAAGTGACATTACAAGTTGCATGAACAAAATGTTTCATTTTGTTAACCCTCCACAGGCTGCCAAGCATAGACATTTGGAGAAAATGGGCTGTTCTTGGACAACCGTAACACCAAATGTGTACCTATGAGATAAACATAACCGCCTTCATTGGAAGTGGAATTCACCATCGATCATTTTTGTAAGTAATGAAGGTATTCACAAAACCAAGCATTTATCCTTTATAGCTGGTTACAGAGATATACCCCTCAAACGGTTAAAAATTCGTGTTATCTGAAGATTTCTTTAAAAACATCCCATAGATTTTCAAGGAAAAATGGCCATTATCAGATCTTAGTGTGACATTACAAGTTGCATGTACAAAATATTCCTGTAAGCATTTGTTAACCCTATGCAGGTTCTCAAACATCAAAATGTTGATAAAATGGGCTGTGTTTGCGTACCCACAGCACCCGAAGTTGGGAGCAGAGATCGAAATAAGTGGAAGTAGAATTCACTGAGAATTATTTTTGGAAGTAATAAGAGTATTCAAAAAACAACACTTAACCCGTTTGGGGCTGGATAAACAATGATACACATCAAAAGCTCAAAATTCATGTTCTCCCTGGATTTTTCTGAAAACATCTTGTAGATTTTAAAGAAAGAATGGCCATTCACAGTTCTTGGTGTGACACTACAAGTTGCATGAATAAATATTCCTGTTAGCACTTGTTAACCCTCTACAAATTCCCAGACATCAATATTTTGGATACATTTGAAATAAAAAGGACCATTTTTAAATTGACACAGCACTCAGTGGGTATGTGTCAAACAAACATAACTCCTTTTGTCGGTCATTGACTTGTTGGACGTCGATATTGACATTAACCCACTCCACCGTTAATGATGGTTTTTACCTAAACAATTTTTTATCAAACTGTGTCATTTGAGACTACTATCTTCACCTTTCTCATAACATCAATGAAGGAACTTCAGTGAGACAGTTAAAAACAATTCATCAGACACTGTGGGGTTATGAAAAATCATGGAATCTCATCGGGAAAAGCCATGATTCTCCAGAATCATAAAGTCTATTTTTTTTTTTTTTTTTTTTTTTTTTTCCACACCTTTTGTCCGTACGATTCAGAATCCATTTTGGAACCGATTTTCACGAAATTTTGCACACGCATAGAGGGGCACAAAATCTAAAAATGTACTCAAGCGGAATTTTCGATTTAACCCTTAATTCATCAGAATTGGCAAAAAACTGCCAAAATTGGGGTTTATCGGCACTTTCTCGAATCACGTCTTGTAGATTTTTTTATACATTCGTCATTGCTAGACCTGTCCGTGACACGCCTTTTGATACACACGACATATCAGGCGATCCATATGGTAACCCTCCACAGACTGGCAAACATCGAAATTTTGATGAAATAGGCCGGTTTCAGGCCCCCACTGTAACCAAACAATACACGAGAGATAAACATAACTTCCTTTATTGGGAGTGGAATTCACCTAGGATCATTTTTGTTAGTAATAAGGGTGTTCAAAAAACCAAGCGTTAACCCGTTTTGGGCTGCTTAAACAGCAATACCCCCATAAAGCTCAAAAATTCGTATTTTCCGTGGATTTCTCTAAACGAGTCTTGTAGATTTTGAAGAAAAATTTGTCACTCCCAGGCCTTGGTGTGACAATAGAAGTTGCATGGACAAAATACTGCAGTGAGCATTTGTTAACCCTCCACGGGCAGCTAAAAGTCAAAATTGTGATAAAATGGGCTGTTTTAGGACGCCAACAGCACCCAATGGGTACGCCACAAAGAAAAGTGCCATCTTTTATCGAGCGCACAATCTATATGGAAACATTTTTGTAAGTAGTAAGGGTATTCAAAAGTCGAAGTCTTAACCCATTTTGGGCAGGCTAAAGAGAGAGACCATTTAAAATCTTAAAATTCCCATTTTCTGTGGATTTCTCTAAATACATCCTGTAGGTTTTCAAGAAAAATTGACTACTCGCAGGTCTTTGTGTGACATTATAAGATGCATGGACAAAATATTCCGGTGAGCGTTTATTAACCCTCTAGAGGCTGCCAAGCATCGTAATTTTGTTGAAATGGGCTGTTTTCAGACACGCACAGCACCCAATGTGTACCTGAGAACTAAACATAATCTCCTTTGTTGGAAGTGGAAATCACCGAGGACCATTTTTGTAAGTAATAAGTGTATTCAAAAAACCAAGCGTTAACCCGTTTTGTGGTTGTTAATAGTGATACCCATCAAAGGCTTAAAAATTTATGTTTTCCCTGGATTTCTTTACAAACATTTGGTGGGGTTTTCAAGAGAAAATGGCCATTGATAGGTCTTGGTGTCACATTACCAGTTGATTGGATAAATTATTCTGGTAAGCATATGTTAACCCTCCATGGGCTGGTAAATGTCAAAATTTAAAAAAAAATAGTCTGTTTTTGAACAACAACATCAAATGGGAATGCAACAGAGAAGCGTAACTTCTTTTACCGGACGCAAAACTGACAGGGAAACATTTTTGTAAGTAGTAAATGTATTCAAAAATCGACGTCTTAACCCATTTTTGACTGGTTAAGGAGATATACCCCTTAAAAGCTTAAAATTCTAGTTTTCTGTGGATTTCTCCCAAAAAAAATTCAAGAACAATTGACCATTCTTAGGTCTTCAAGTGACATTACAAGTTGCATGAACAAAATGTTTCATTTTGTTAACCCTCCACAGGCTGCCAAGCATAGACATTTGGAGAAAATGGGCTGTTCTTGGGCAACCATAACACCAAATGTGTACCTATGAGATAAACATAACCGCCTTCATTGGAAGTGGAATTCACCGTCGATCATTTTTGTAAGTAATGAAGGTATTCACAAAACCAAGCATTTATCCTTTATAGCTGGTTACAGAGATATACCCCTCAAAAGGTTAAAAATTCGTGTTATCTGAAGATTTCTTTAAAAACATCCCATAGATTTTCAAGGAAAAATGGCCATTATCAGATCTTAGTGTGACATTACAAGTTGCATATACAAAATATTCCTGTAAGCATTTGTTAACCCTATGCAGGTTCTCAAACATCAAAATGTTGATAAAATGGGCTGTGTTTGCATACCCACAGCACCCGAAGTTGGGAGCAGAGATCGAAATAAGTGGAAGTAGAATTCACTGAGAATTATTTTTGGAAGTAATAAGAGTATTCAAAAAACAACACTTAACCCGTTTTGGGCTGGATAAACAATGATACACATCAAAAGCTCAAAATTCATGTTCTCCCTGGATTTCTCTGAAAACATCTTGTAGATTTTAAAGAAAGAATGTCCATTCACAGTTCTTGGTGTGACACTACAAGTTGCATGAATAAATATTCCTGTTAGCACTTGTTAACCCTCTACAAATTCCCAGACATCAATATTTTGGATACATTTGAAATAAAAAGGACTATTTTTAAATTGACACAGCGCTCAGTGGGTATGTGTCAAACAAACATAACTCCTTTTGTCGGTCATTGACTTGTTGGACGTCGATATTGACATTAACCCACTCCACCGTTAATGATGTTTTTTACCTAAACAATTTTTTATCAAATTGTGTCATTTGAGACTACTATCTTCACCTTTCTCATAACATCAATGAAGGAACTTCAGTGAGACAGTTAAAAACAATTCATCAGACACTGTGGGGTTATGAAAAATCATGGAATCTCATCGGGAAAAGCCATGATTCTCCAGAATCATAAAGTCTAGTTTTTGGGTTTTTTTTTTTTTTCACACATTTTGTCCGTACGATTCAGAAGCCATTTTCGAACAGATTTTCACGAAAGTTTGCACACGCATAGAGGGGCACAAAATCTAAAAATGCACCGAAGCGGAATTTTCGATTTAACCCTTATTTCGTCAGAATTGGCAAAAAACTGCCAAAATTGGGGTTTTTCGGCACTTTCTCGAAACATGTCTTGCAGATTTTTTTATACATTCGTCATTGTTACACCTGTCTGTGACACACCCTTTGGTACACACGACATATCAGGCGATGCATATGGTAACCCTCCACAGGCTGTCGAACATCGAAATTTTGATGAAATAGGCCGGTTTCACGCCCCCACTGCACCCAAACAATACACGAGAGATAAACATAACTTCCTTTATTGGGAGTGGAATTCAGCGTGGATCATTTTTGTCAGTAATAAGGGTGTTCAGAAAACCAAGCGTTAACCCATTTTGAGCTGGTTAAACAGCAATACCCCCATAATGCTCAAAAGTTTGTGTTTTCCGTGGATTTCTCTAAACGAGTCTTGTAGATTTTCAAGAAAAATTGGTCACTCTCAGGTCTTGGTGTGACATTACAAGTTGCATGGATAAAATATTCCGGTGAGCGTTTATTAACCCTCTAGAGGCTGCCAAGCATCGTAATTTTGTTGAAATGGGCTGTTTTCAGACACGCACAGCACCCAATGTGTACCTGAGAACTAAACATAATCTCCTTTGTTGGAAGTGGAAATCACCGAGGACCATTTTTGTAAGTAATAAGTGTATTCAGAAAACCAAGCGTTAACCCGTTTTGTGGTTGTTAATAGTGATACCCATCAAAGGCTTAAAAATTTATGTTTTCCCTGGATTTCTTTACAAACATTTGGTGGGGTTTTCAAGAGAAAATGGCCATTGATAGGTCTTGGTGTCACATTACCAGTTGACTGGATAAATTATTCCGGTAAGCATATGTTAACCCTCCATGGGCTGGTAAATGTCAAAATTTAAAAAAAAATAGTCTGTTTTTGAACAACAACAACATCAAATGGGAATGCAACAGAGAAGCGTAACTTCTTTTACCGGACGCAAAACTGACAGGGAAACATTTTTGTAAGTAGTAAATGTATTCAAAAATCGACGTCTTAACCCATTTTTGACTGGTTAAGGAGATATACCCCTTAAAAGCTTAAAATTCCAGTTTTCTGTGGATTTCTCCCCAAAAAAATTCAAGAACAATTGACCATTCTTATGTCTTCAAGTGACATTACAAGTTGCATGAACAAAATGTTTCATTTTGTTAACCCTCCACAGGCTGCCAAGCATAGACATTTGGAGAAAATGGGCTGTTCGTGGGCAACCATAACACCAAATGTGTACCTATGAGATAAACATAACCGCCTTCATTGGAAGTGGAATTCACCGTCGATCATTTTTGTAAGTAATGAAGGTATTCACAAAACCAAGCATTTATCCTTTATAGCTGGTTACAGAGATATACCCCTCAAAAGGTTAAAAATTCGTGTTATCTGAAGATTTCTTTAAAAACATCCCATAGATTTTCAAGGAAAAATGGCCATTCTCAGATCTTAGTGTGACATTACAAGTTGCATGTACAAAATATTCCTGTAAGCATTTGTTAACCCTATGCAGGTTCTCAAATATCAAAATGTTGATAAAATGGGCTGTGTTTGCGTACCCACAGCACCCGAAGTTGGGAGCAGAGATCAAAATAAGTGGAAGTAGAATTCACTGAGAATTATTTTTGGAAGTAATAAGAGTATTCAAAAAACAACACTTAACCCGTTTTGGGCTGGATAAACAATGATACACATCAAAAGCTCAAAATTCATGTTCTCCCTGGATTTCTCTGAAAACATCTTGTAGATTTTAAAGAAAGAATGGCCATTCACAGTTCTTGGTGTGACACTACAAGTTGCATGAATAAATATTCCTGTTAGCACTTGTTAACCCTCTACAAATTCCCAGACATCAATATTTTGGATACATTTGAAATAAAAAGGACCATTTTTAAATTGACACAGCACTCAGTGGGTATGTGTCAAACAAACATAACTCCTTTTGTCGGTCATTGACTTGTTGGACGTCGATATTGACATTAACCCACTCCACCGTTAATGATGGTTTTTACCTAAACAATTTTTTATCAAACTGTGTCATTTGAGACTACTATCTTCACCTTTCTCATAACATCAATGAAGGAACTTCAGTGAGACAGTTAAAAACAATTCATCAGACACTGTGGGGTTATGAAAAATCATGGAATCTCATCGGGAAAAGCCATGATTCTCCAGAATCATAAAGTCTATTTTTTTTTTTTTTTTTTTTTTTTTTCCACACCTTTTGTCCGTACGATTCAGAATCCATTTTGGAACCGATTTTCACGAAATTTTGCACACGCATAGAGGGGCACAAAATCTAAAAATGTACACAAGCGGAATTTTCGATTTAACCCTTGTTTCGTCAGAATTGGCAAAAAACTGCCAAAATTGGGGTTTATCGGCACTTTCTCGAAACACGTCTTGTAGATTTTTTTTATACATTCGTAATTGCTAGACCACGCCACGACATATCAGGCGATGCATATGGTAACCCTCCACAGGCTGCCAAACATCAAAATTTTGATGAAACAGGCCGGTTTCAGGCCCCCATCGCACCCAAACAATACATGAGAGATAAACATAACTTCCTTTATTGGGAGTGGAATTCACCGAGGATCATTTTTGTCAGTAATAAGGGTGTTCAAGAAACCAAGCGTTAACCCGCTTTGGGCTGGTTAAACAGAAATACCCCGATAAAGCTAAAAAATTTGTGTTTTCCGTGGATTTCTCTAAACGAGTCTTGTAGATTTTCAAGAAAAATTTGTCACTCCCAGGCCTTGGTGTGACAATAGAAGTTGCATGGACAAAATACTGCGGTGAGCATTTGTTAACCCTCCACGGGCTGCTAAAAGTCAAAATTGTGATAAAATGGGCTGTTTTTGGACGCCAACAGCACCCAATGGGTACGCCACAAAGAAACGTGCCTTCTTTTATCGAGCGCACAATCTATACGCAAACATTTTTGTAAGTAGTAAGGGTATTCAAAAGTCGAAGTCTTAACCCATTTTGGACAGGCTAAAGAGAGAGACCCCTTAAAATCTTAAAATTTCCATATTCTGTGGATTTCTCTAAAAACATCCTGTAGGTTTTCAAGAAAAATTGACTACTCGCAGGTCTTTGTGTGATATTAGAAGTTGCATGGACAAAATATTCCGGTGAGCGTTTATTAACCCTCTAGAGACTGCCAAGCATCTTAATTTTGTTGAAATGGGCTGTTTTCAGACACGCACATCACCCAACGTGTACCTGAGAAATAAACATAATCTCCTTTGTTGGAAGTGGAATTCACCGAAGACCATTTTTGTAAGTAATAAGGGTATGCAAAAAACCAAGCGTTAATCCCATTTTGTGGTTGTTAATAGTGATACCCATCAAAGGCCTAAAAATTTATGTTTTCCCTGGATTTCTTTACAAACATCTGGTAGGGTTTTCAAGAGAAAATGACCATTGATAGGTCATGGTGTCACATTACCAGTTGATTGGATAAATTATTCCTCTAAGCATTTGTTAACCCTCCATGGGCTGCTAAATGTCAAAATTTTAAAAAAAAATAGTCTGTTTTTGAACAACAACAACATCAAATGGGAATACAACAGAGGAACGTAACTTCTTTTACCGGGCGCAAAACTGACAGGGAAACATTTTTGTAAGTAGTAAATGTATTCAAAGATAGAGGTCTTAACCCATTTTTGACTGGTTAAGGAGATATACCCCTTTAAAGCTTAAAATTCCAGTTTTATGTGGATTTCTCGATTTCTCAAAAAAAAAAAAAAAAAATTTCAAGAGCAATTGATCATTCGCAGGTCTTCGAGTGACATTACAAGTTGCATGAACAAAATGTTTCGGTAAGCATTTGTTAACCCCCCCCCCCCCCCCCCCCCCAGAGGCTGCCAAGCATTGACATTTGGAGAAAATGGGCTGTTCTTGGGCAACCAGACCACCAAATGTGTACCTACGAGATAAACATAACCTCCTTCATTGGAAGTGGAATACACGGTCGATCATTTTTGTAAGTAATGAAGATATTCACAAAACCAAGCATTAACCCTTTAGAGCTGGTTAAAGAGAGATACCCCTCAAAAGGTTGAAAATTCATGTTATCTGAGGATTTCTTTAAAGACATCCCGTAGATTTTCAGGAAAAATGGCCATTCTCATATCTTAGTGTCACATTACAAGGTGCATGTACAAATATTCCTGTAAGCATTTGTTAACCCTATGCAGGTTCTCAAACATCAAAACGATGATAAAATAGGCTGTGTTTGCGTACCCACAGCACCCGAAGTTGGGAGGAGAGATCAAAATAAGTGGAAGTAGAATTCACTGAGAATTATTTTTGGAAGTAATAAGAGTATTCCAAAAACAACACTTAACCCGTTTTGGGTTGGAAAAACAATGATACCCATCAAAAGCTTAAAATGCCTGTTCTCCCTGGATTTCTCTGAAAACATCTTGTAGATTTTAAAGAAAAAATGGCCATTCACAGTTCTTGGTGAGACATTACAAGTCGCATGAATAAATATTCCTGTTGGCACTTGTTAACCCTCTACAAGCTGCCAGACATGAATATTTTGGATACATTTGAGATAAAATGGACCATTTTTAAATTGACACAGCACTCAGTGAGTATGTGTCAAACAAACATAACTCCTTTTGTCGGTCATTGACTTGTTGGACGACGATATTGACATTAACCCACTCCACCGTTAATGATGGTTTTTACCTAAACAATTTTTTATCAAATTGTGTCATTTGAGACTACTATCTTCACCTTTCTCATAACATCAATGAAGGAACTTCAGTGAGACAGTTAAAAACAATTCATCAGACACTGTGGGGTCATGAAAAATCATGGAATCTCATCGGGAAAAGCCATGATTCTCCAGAATCATAAAGTCTAGTTTTTTGGGGTTTTTTTTTTTTTTGTTTTTTTTCACACATTTTGTCCGTACGATTGAGAAGCCATTTTCGAACCGATTTTCACGTAATTTTGCACACGCATAGAGGGGCACAAAATCTAAAAATGTACCTAAGCGGAATTTTCGATTTAACCCTTATTTCGTCAGAATTGGCAAAAAACTGCCAAAATTGGGGTTTATCGGCACTTTCTCGAAACATGTCTTGCAGATTTTTTTATACATTCGTCATTGCTAGACCTGTCTGTGACACACCCTTTGGTACACACGACATATCAGGCGATGCATATGGTAACCCTCCACAGGCTGTCGAACATCGAAATTTTGATGAAATAGGCCGGTTTCAGGCCCCCACTGCACCCAAACAATACACGAGAGATAAACATAACTTCCTTTATTGGGAGTGAAATTCAGCGTGGATCATTTTTGTCAGTAATAAGGGTGTTCAGAAAACCAAGCGTTAACCCATTTTGAGCTGGTCAAACAGCAATACCCCCATAATGCTCAAAAGTTTGTGTTTTCCGTGGATTTCTCTAAACGAGTGTTGTAGATTTTCAAGAAAAATTGGTCACTCTCAGGTCTTGGTGTGACATTACAAGTTGCATGGATAAGATATTCCGGTCAGCATTAGTTAACCCTCCCCGAGCTGCTAAACGTAAAAATTGTGATAAAATGGGCTGTTTTTAGACGCCAACAGCACCCAAACGGTATTCCAGAGAGAAAGGGACCTTCATTTATCGGACGCAAAATTGATCGGAAAATATTTTTGAAAGTGGTAAGGGTATTTAAAATTTGACGTCTTAACCCATTTTGGACTGGTTAAATAGAGATACCCATCAAAATCTTAAAATACCCGTTTTCTGTGGATTTCTCTATCAACATTTTGTAGGTTTTCAAGAAAAAAATCGGCTATTTGCAGGTCTTGGTGTGACATTATAAGCTGCATGAACAAAATATTCCGGTCAGCATTAGTTAACCCTCCCCGGGCTGTTGAAGGTCAAAATTGTGATAAAATGGGCTGTTTTTGGACACCAAGAGCACCCAAAGGGTACACCACAAAGAAAAGTGCCTTCTTTTATCGAGCGCACAATTTATACAGAAACATTTTTGTAAGCAGTAAGGGTATTCAAAAGTCGACGTCTTAACCCATTTTGGGCAGGCTAAAGCGAGATATCCCTTGAAAGCTTTAAATTCCCATTTTCTGTGAATTTCCCTAACGGTAACTTGTAGAGTTTCAAGACGAATTGACTATTCGTAGGTCTTTATGTGACATTATTTTTTTTTTGCATGGACAAAATACTCCGGTGAGCGTTTATTAACCATCTACAAGCTGCCAAGCATCGTAACTTTCTTAACATGGGGCTGTTTTCAGACACGCACAGCACCCAATGTATACATGAGAGATAAACATAATCTCCTTTGTTGGAAGTGGAATTCACAGAGGACCATTTTTGTAAGTAATAAGGGTATTAAAAAAACCAAGCGTTAACCCCTGTTGGGGAGGTTAACACGGATACCCATCGATAGCTTAAAAAATCGTTTTCCCTGGATTTCTTTACAAACATTTTGTGGGGTTTCCAAGAGAAAATGGCCGTTGGTAGGTCTTGGTGTCATATGACCAGTTGCATGGATAAATTATTCTGGTAGGCATTTGTTAACCCTCCTTGGGCTACTAAATGTAAAAAAAATGAAGAAATAGTCTGTTTTTGGACACCAACAAATGGAAATGCCACAGAGAAACGTAACTTCTTTTACCGGACGCAAAACTGATAAGGAAACATTGATCTTGATATTAACCCATTCTACCATTAATGATGGGTTTTACCTGAACATTTTTTTTTTTATCAAACCCAAACCGAGTCATTTGAGACTACTGTACTCACATTTCTCATAACATCAATGAGGGAACTTCAGTGAGACAGTTAAAAACAATTCATCAGACACTGTGGGGTCATGAAAAATCATGGAATCTAATCGGGAAAAGCCATGATCCTCCAGAATCATAAAGTCTAGTTAGGCATTGGTTTCTGTGTAAACTTATACACGTATGACAATCGAAGTTCTGTAGCTAATAAACCGTGAATATGAATAGAAAAAATACTACGAAGATATTAGATAAATGAGTGTTGCAGAAGCAGGTGTGAAAGCTCAAGAAGCAATTGTAAAGTACATACTATCGCGGCTGGAGTTAGGATACCATCCTTGACGTCTGTGGCTCTTCCCACCAACGAAAGCAACCCCCCCCCCCCCACCCCTTACACACACATTTAAAGCGCTTGAGCTTGTCACATTAGAACCGAAAACGAGTTTGGCCAAACTATCAACAGTTATATGGTTGTTGACAATGCGGCCCACCTCGCCTTCAGCTCCAATGCCATTCTAGATGAGTATACATCAATTGGCATTAATTCTATATTTTTGTACTCTTTCGGTTGTTCAATGAAGCTTGTGTAAACTGGAGGACACTTTCTCACTTTGCAGGAATAAATTAAATTGTTTATAGATAAGAATACATACATCTGTTATTGGTTCCGTTTTCTCGTTTTTGTTATAACCCAAAATGACATATTGTTTTTCCAGCGGTAGTGAGATTCCACATCCCTCTTTTAACTTTCGATGATCAGAATGTTGGTGAGTTAAGCGAATTTGTTCAAAGAAAGGGTATCAATCGAAATTTTCAACGAAAGAAACAGCGACCTTCCCCACTTAGTGAGGGATAACATCGTCGGCGGATCATCGATCATCTTTCACGGATACCACAATTCTCTTCTTCTTTCATCGGGGGGGGGGGGGGGCGCGGTGGCTCAGTTGGTAGAGGTGCAGGCTGCAAGCCGAGAGGTCCTCGGTTCGAATCCCACCTGCGGCGACCGCGTTGTGTCCTTGGGCAAGACACTTCACCCCGATTGCCTACATGGGGGCACGATGACGCTGTGTACTGAGGCGTACTGCACGTCGATGGTGCGCATGTCTTCAACCAATCTAACCCTGCCTGTGCTGAGGTGCAAAGTTCAGAGTTACGATGTTGGAGAGCTGACAGCTGCTCGTCGTTGCTCGGTGGTTCTCTCCGGGTACTCCGGCTTCCTCCACCCGTAAAACTGTCACGGTCACGATTAGCCATTGTGCATAAGTATGTGACCTTAAACACCAATAAATAAATAAATAAATAATTCTTCTTTCATCACCAAGCACATTTCGTGCTATGGCTTTCACTAAGTCGTTAATATTATGTTCTTCTATACATTGGGCATCAAACAATTTAGCTGATGGTTGATGAGCTGCATTCGCTCGCAACCCTTCATCAGTTGCACCAACAATACAAAGCTTCAACCCCTCTTCCATTTCTATATCACTATCATAGTGTATGAGTTTAGAATATTTTTATCAGATTAGAATTTTTCACTTATGTGTGTTTCTTTGCCATCACCTGAGTTACTTTCCCCCTTTTAGTTCTTTTTAATGTTATCTCATACATAAAATTCTGGTGTTGATTGTGTTCTTGCTGCTTCTATACTTTCAATATTATTTCTCAAGTCCTGCCATTTTTTCTGTATTAAGTGCAATTCCTTTCTCTGTATGTTTCCATCCATAAAGTCTCATAACAAGGACTTTGACCTCTCGTAGGCAAAAGTGAACTCTCTCAGAAGTGCATGGATGAGCTAACCGGAACTTTTTCTCTTGTCTGTTCAATTCAATAGTTCGATCATGAATGATGGCAGCCGACGACAACGACGAACAAAAGGTTTTTGCGCGCAGCGGACAGTGTGGGATTTGGTTACCCCTAACGACCAAAATATCAGTAAAATTGTACAATCCATCACACGCAACACCAACAAGCCGAAAAGGCTGAATAAGCAAATAAGCAAAGGAGGCCACCGAGACCCAGTCCACCGCCACGGGCAATCTGTCGGAGTTTGTTCTTGGTCTTTAGGCATGTATAGTCCGCCACTTGTGATGCTATTGGAGGGTGAATTGATTAACGGACCTCTCTGACAAGTATTGTCTGTCGCCGAATCGGTCAATTCCAGTTGCAGTTCTAGGGTGTCTTTGTTGGTTTTCGAAGAAATGATTTTGTGCTGTCCGATCACAACCCTCATTGGTAAGTAAAGACTATCTCCGGTCCGATCAGCTCGTGTAAAGGTTCAAGGTCGTTTAGAGGTAGTGACAGCCCAATCGTTTACAGAAATTTATCCATCTGTGACAGACGTGATTGAAATCACTACCCCATGTCTACACATACTGGTCCCCTTTTTCGTTCTTGGCTTGGGTTTGTACCCCTTCCCGTAGGCTTACGGGTTTAATAACGTTAGAAAAGTTAGGAAGCTAACTTAGAAGTTTATAGAAAAGAAACACAGTGTATTTTTCCATTGTAAACCTGAAGAGGACAATAATCTCATTGCTCAAATTCCCTGGAACTCATAAAAATCCTAAAATTAATGGCGTCTATTTGAGTATCATTGTCGGATTTTTTTCGATAATTCCACTTGATGCTGGATTGTTTTCGGTAAGTAGGCTTACTCTTATGCAATGAACGCACCATTCGACCTTATGTCACTACATGCTAGTCTAGATTGTGCATTTCGGAGTCCATTTGGATTGAAAAACGAGTTCCCTTGGGTTATATTCGGCAATCGTCAGTTGTTTCCGGTATTTATGTACGTACATCGAACATAACTCAGACACACATCATCTTTGGCTTTCCATGCTACAGAAACCATGCATGACCACAGAAGTCAGGATGTCGGCTTTCAGTAAACAAAATGGTTGACGAAAACACGCATTACCCTGACACGCGTGCTTCGAAAGCGATTCAACACCATCCATAAAGATACCGTAACAAAAAAGGAAGTCCACCTCTATTAAAGGCGGCAACGCGTAACTACTGGTCATCTTGTGTCCAGCCCGATGATTCTATGGAAATGTAACACCGAATATCCGGTCGAGATCAACAGCGTGGTCAGTAAGAATTAGGTTGAAGCGTGCCACATGTCGTAACTCGGATGATTTCGTTCCTCAATCATTACCTCGTCTGTACGACCGATATTGCCATTTTGTCAAATAGTTCTCCTTTTCTATACACCAGGAACTTAATTAAGCACCCCTGAAATGTTCCATGACAGTGAAGTTGCTGTTACTGATTATTATGTTTCAATGATTGCTATGTCTTGCAGTACATTTCATATAGTCACTAGATTCTAGTAAAACATGATGTTTCTGGTTGATAGCGTACCCCAAACACATCCCATAGCCCACGTGAAGCATGCTTTCAGCGAATGTCACAAATAACACTATCATCCACTTGCAATAAAACAAGAAAATTTGTTACTTCTTTTATCAATAAATGTTGACATGGCAAGGAGGAGCCTGTCAGAGGCACTAAGATGGCAAATCGTTGGCATGTATACAACAGGCATGCCATTCAAAGCTATTGGCAGGCAACTTTGCTATAGTCATTCGGTCATCAGCAGACTTGTCCGAAAACATTAACAACCCAACGATGTTAAGGACCGACCAATGCCTACACAACCCCCAAAGAGCTCTCCTCGGGAAGATCGGAGTCTGGCATGCCTCGTTAGGCGTGAACCCTTTGCTTCAAGTGGGGTTTTGAAACGCCTTTGGCTCCCCAACAGGCGTTTGTGCAACAGAACTGTCCGAAACCGTCTCAAAACACTGGATATGAGGTCCAGAAGGGGCATCAAGCGTCCAGCTCTGTCCGATCAGCATCAAAGACGACGCTTGAAGTGGTGTATGGCACGACAACATTGGAATCTCAGGACGTGGAGGAGAGTCCATTGGTCAGACGAGAGTAGGTTCCTGCTTTACGTCACAGATGGTCGCATGAGAGTGTGGAGGCATAGAAATACTGCTTACGTGCTCAGGAACATCAGACGTACTGTTCCTTATGGTGGAGGATCAGTAATGATCTGGGGATGCCTCTATCATGATTGTAAACTTGATATGGTGACTGTATGTGGGAAATGCTGTGAGATCATCCCTTCAGAACAACGCTATTACAACACTACCAAGGTTTGCAATGAACACCGATTTGAATCCCTTAGAACGCATCTGGGACTTCCTAGGACATTGTGTGCAAGCAAGGGATCCGCCTGTAACGCATTTGGCCGATTTGGAAGCTGCATTGCATAAGGAGTGGCAGCAGTTGCCTCTTGGCCGTATCAGAAGGCTCACTGGTAGCATTAGGAGGAGGGTACGTGGTGGACACGCTCGCCACTGACGTCAGACACTGCTATTGTGTCCAGGAGATCACACGTTACATTGTTTGTCAGTAATTACCGGCATTGTTTCATCATGGACCGCTTCAGCACCATACTTGTCGAGAGAACATTTTTCCATCAAAAACATTATTGTCAGTCATGTGTAATTAGCGCCATTAAAATACTGCATATTTTCATCATTGTGTTGTCTTTCATTTGTCAATACACCATTCTTTCCGCAAACATTCACTTTTGGCCATCTGAAAGATAGCTTGAACATAATGACAGTTTCTATTAACACCACTGTGAAAAAACGGGGAGTACTTAATTAAGTTCCAGGTGTTTTTATTTAGTTTTCCTCAACCATCACAAACAGTAAATATACTGCTTTGCGAATGATGGTGAACACATATCTACTATTCCAGGTCATAAGAAATGGAAGCCCCCATTTCGGATGAAAAACAGTGGCTGCCATCCAAACTCCCTTTTGAATTAAAATTGTAAAATTTGAGGCGAAACAAGATAGTGTTTTTCACTTTGCCACAATTATCCGTTCAACTACGAAGTTTGTAAACTTCAGTGTTCAAATTCTGACCCACAACAGACGATTTCATTAATAAATTTTTTTATCTACGAGGACAGTGAAATTAAATTTTCTCGGATATCTGAATCGAAATCCTTCATGGAATACCACATTAAACAATGTTTGAAAAAATTTCAAATTTCAAAGTTCAAATTTTCGTAACATCAAACTCGAAATTCAACTCCAACCAGAGCAAGGTTGAAAGACACGGAGCTGGATCAAAGTTTAATAAATTTAGTCTATCCCGATAACAAGCACTACATTCAAGTCAACTTTCCTCTTTAAATGGGATTTCTCTTTTATTTTTGTTTTAAAAAAGTAACTTCTCCCTGTTTTGGCACACTTGTTAAGGAGCTCATATATTTTTTAAGAGCGTATTTATTTTGTAAAGGGCATATTTACATTCCAAACTGAGTGGCCAAGTTTTCCCAGCGAAAAACAGGGTATATCACTCCTTTCTTGCACCTGAATTCAAATGACGAGAATCGGAATAGACCGAGGTGACCGGAGAGTTTTTTTTATCAAATAAAGAAGCCGTAGTACGATGATTTGATTATTAATTTATGATAAACATGAAGTTAAATACCTTGTGGATAGCTGTATAAGAAAACTGTGTTGATGAATCTTTGTTCAATGAACGAATTCACAAATGAACTGGGGGGGGGGGGGGGGGAGGGGGGTACCGGTCAGGGCAAAATAGGCTTTCATTACTTGTCTATTATTATAGAATACTGTATGTGTAACACGAGGTCAGGACTGACATGGTACTTTCATTGTTATCAGTGAAAAAGGTGGTTTTAGCCAAAACTTCCAGTAACTGTGCTCCGTTGTGCGATTTTTCAATTCCATGCTGCGTCGTTCCGCTGTCGCATTGGACCGCACTAAACCGTACGGACATTCTTGACTATTCGTGAGAGTTCGTGGGCACTTGGCCAGTTCCAATGCGCCAAGATTCATTAAGAACCAATGAGATCTATTAAAATCTACTACAACGGCACTACAAGTTTTCGTACGACTCCGTCAAGACTCTGTACGACTTTCTCAAGATTATTAGTACGACGTACCAAGATTTATGACGATACTAGTAAGAACTAGTACAATGTACGACCAGACTAAGAATCTGTGCGACGTTTCAAGATTCTGGACGATTTTGATACGATTCCTGTAAGATCCAATAGGATACAGTAGGAACTCACATGTTTTCGCCACGATTCCCGACAAAAAGGATAAGAACCTAGGCAATCGGCTGCTCTGAAATCACTCTATTCTGACTGTCGAGGAGTCGCGATGCAATTCTTGATAGATCTTGCACCATCTTACTAGGTTGTACTAGTTCGTACCGGTGTCGTGTGAGCACAGTACAAAGTCGTATCGATTCGTACTGAATCGGCTTGGAACAATGGCGTAGCCACGGTGAGAGGGGGGATTGGGGGGACGCGTCCCCCTACTTTTCCCTCAAAGTTGGCCCTCGAATTATGTACAAAAAATGCCTAAAAATCGTAGGGGGGGTTAGGTCCATGGGGGTTAGGTTGTATATTTGTAGATTGCTTGTCCTAATATCTGTGTCGGTGAAAAGGTAGACAGTCGTCAGATCATGAAAAACCACAAAATATCCGTTCAGATCCAAGGAGATGGGGTTTTTGAGCCCTGGAATTCAATTTTTTTCTACCACGGGCCGAACCATAGTCGACGACCCTTGGTCGTCCCATGTCAGACACATTTATTTCCCTCTAGTGGAAACCTTGATTATTGTTACCTTGGTTACTTAGCTCAAAACTTTAGTGAAGCAAAATGCTGAGACGTGAAGGCTTGGAACCCCACACATACGCCCCCCCCCCCATTAAAATGGAGCTAAGCCAGGCTCTGCGAGTTTGTTCCCCCTCCCCCACACACACACTTGCTTTGGGCTGGCTACGCCACGGGCGCCTTTGAAAAGCTTAGTAAATTCTTAATACAGCCGTGATGAACCCTACAAGGTGGTAGGACGGTCGTGTGAAGGTCGTGTAATGTCGTGAGAGAAACCAATTCGGGGCGGGTTTTTAAAAAATCGTGTTCAATCGTGGAAATTTGAAATCGTGGCTAATCTTGGACATTCGTGCAAAAAATCGCTAAGATGTGACAGGGTCTTAACCCTGTTAAAACGTGCGACGACGTGTCCCATCGAAGCTATTTCACAGGGTGACAGTTTACCATTAACACGCTGAAAAGACTCCGAGCCCACTGTCGGTACTGCTACCATAAACTGTTACAGTAACAAAAGACAGTATTTTAGCAACGCCGACTTTTCTGGTCGACCAAGAGATAGACTTTATAGGAACTAATAGTTGGTTTAACTGCATAAGACTAAAAGGCTGTCCTCGATATCTGTGAAAAAAGACCAGTCAATATCTTTCAGGCGCGTTGACAGGATTCTATAATATGGGGTGCCCTAGCCATTTTTTGTAGGGGGGGGGGGGGGGGGTGGACAACCATTATATTTGGAAGCCCGTTGTGGGGGAGGGGGGGGGGGTCGAGATCGCCTCTAGACCTAACTAGGACCCCCCCCCCCCACCCTGAAGGGACATGGGAAGAGGTAGTAACGACCGGAGAGTACTCGTTAGGGCTTGGTCCCCTCCCCCGATAAACATTTAAAAAATCATTACCCTAATAGCGAACCTGAGACATTTGTAGCGTGGATAGTCTTATATTAGAGATCCTCTTAGGGCTTATGTTATGTGAAAGTTGCACTGGGGCCATGTTGGTTTTACTGGGGCAGCGACAATTTTAGCGGAGGGGTATCAAGCCACCCCCCCCCCCCACCCCCAGACCTCACCCTGGTTTCGCTACTGCTACTGATATCTTTAACCTGTTTCAAATGTAGCGGCAGGATAAAACTATTAATTTGCCTTCCATAAAACGGACTCTTCCAGCACAAGTCAATGAAGTCATCTTTCGACAAGGTCGACACCTACTTGCGTAAGCAGGAATTAACTTTTACCTTACCCGCTGGCAGATAAAGCTTTGAAGGCCTACAAATTTCATTTTTTCCTCAAAAACATGGCTTATAGGTCCTAACTGAAACAAGCCCGTTCCAACAAGGGGATCATAGGCTATGTGTTTGAGACAAGGATGGAGCTTTTCGTGAATCGGGATGGCCGGTTTTGACCTTTACTTTGGATAAAGGGTTGAAGAGTTGAATACATTCGTTCTGAAAAAAGTCGATAAAACATTACACAACTGTACATTATCACTCATCTTGAAATATGTCGAAAAATCTCTCTTCAAACAACTACTGTTGTACGAAAACATTTACAATGACAGAACCCATAGCTCTTTACCAGTTTACTGTAATTTAGCCCTTTACCTAACCTGAAAAGCAGACGACACTTGCAAACAAAATTCTTGAATAATTTTTTTTTTCTCTCAAAAACATAGGTTATAACCCCTCATTGGAACGAGCTCGTCGAGCTCGTTCCAATGAGGGGTCATAACCTATGTTTTTGAGAGAAAAAAAATGAAAAAATAATGAAAATTAATTGGCGATTTTTGTGAATTGCGCTGGCCGGTTTTAGCCGTTAGGTTGGGTAAAGGGTTAACAGTATTTCTTGGACAGAACAACCACCTTCATTGCGATCAGTAACGAGGTTCTCGAAAAATACTGCTAATAAAATCTTGTACAATTACACACTTTTCCTAATCTAATTTTCAGTAAACTTAGCTTGTTTTCATTTAGTTCTCACAATTCCTCACAGTATTACTCGAAGGCCTGAAAGAAATGCCACTATCAAATCTTACAATTTTGTTTTGAAATATAAAAATGCAAGAAACACCATGCTAAGATGCAGCAAATACTGAAATACAAGGGACGGGACTGTTCTCAAGCCCATCCCATAGACCCCTTCAGAATTTCCTTGTTCTTCACAGCGGAACATCCTGTCTCACCAATTACAATAGAACTGCCCAATTTTAATATTTGGGTACGGTAAATATGTTCGTTTGTGTTTTTTTTTCGGTTACTAACCACTTAACTTGAAATCAATGCTTAAACAATTACCAAATGTTGTATGGCTTCAGTCTGACAAGTGAAAAATTCCTTACCCCGATAAAACTAGCCGGAATTTGCTTATGAGAGAGAGAGAGAGAGAGAGAGAGAGAGAGAGAGAGAGAGAGAGATTGTATTGTAAGACAGATGGAAATTAGAGTACATTCTACTCAATTATTCCAAATTGCTGGGGCTGACTTAAAGTATTTCAAAGACTACTGTGATTCGGCCCAGTGAGAACAAAGTTAAATTCTATATCGTCTGATGTACGATTACTATTTGGTCTCTCGTTTAGATGAGCATGCATCAGTGTGTTCACTGTCTATTTCTTCTACTTCAACCATCTTTCAACCCGAAGGCCAGCCTTCAGGTTGGAAGATGGTTGAAGTATAAGAGACGGACCGAAGCAACTGAAGGAGGGATTCTTTGGCCAAATGCAAATAAATTTGTTTGGATTTGCAGATAAAGTATATTACATGAATGTTTGTATATTGACATGTCATGCGCCCATTTTTAATTCTCTACCGCGTAAAATGCCGATGGAAAAAAGTGTGTGTGTGTGGGGGGGGGGGGGGGGGGGGGGGTCCCTGTATCCACCTGGTTTGGCCGTCTCTGGCCAGAGATACAGTTTCTTAGAAAACCGAAACAAAGTCGATTGTTTGGTTAACTTCAGAGTTCTAGGTTCCCGTCAAATCATTTTCTTCAAAAACAAAAAGTGATAAAATTATGCATAACAAATATAACCAATCGGCCTTCTGGATCAATGCAATATTCCATATGTAGTTTTTCATTGCTTATTGAGAATTAGTTTGAATGATTGCACGCGTGTGTCAATCAACATTCGTGGCTTTTGAAAGAGGGCTTTGCAACCACTTGTCTACATAGCAACCAATTACAAAGGCATTGATAGTCAGTCGTGTTACAGATTAACAACAATCAATTCAACGCACGATAAGATTTCAACTATGTAAATATTTCTTCACAAATTTGACTTGAAATGGCAGTGTATAAACGCCCCGCTGGATGATTTTCATATGGTAAGTACAAGTAGGCTTACTACATAATTCACGTGGATTTTTTTTTCTGCAGAACTCCTTCAATTTGTATTTACATGATTGTAGCTATTGTTTTCTTTAAAAAAAGACTTGTACCTTAAACTGGAAAAATGGATAATATGTTTTCATTGTCAAACTTTTTTGTTTAGGTAAGTAAACCTTTTTGTCCACTCTTTTATCAAATGCATAATCAATAGGAACAATCATACCTTTAGAAATAGTTGTGTGCAAGCTAGGGATGTGATGGAGACACGAATATCGCCCCTATGGTTTAACTCAGATGCTTATAGCACCTGCATGCGGTTCAGAAGCCATGGGCCAAATGTGAGTGGGGTGGCCCTATTCACGCACCAAGGAGGAACGGGGTGTAATGGGTTCGTTTCTTGTGAGACAAGATCCATGAGTTAGAGATCCACATAGACAGCAGTTCCAGTAGATATTCGGTTACAAGGATCTGGGGTAGCCGCGGAACAGACATCTAGCACTTCACGACGATCATCTTCTTAGGTTCTCCGAGGAGAGGTCTGATAGGTCTCTTCTCTTTTTAAATATTTAAATCCTTACACAAAAACAACTCCATATGAGAATCTACTCTTTTTCGCCTGTACGCACCACAATTACCCGACACAGCCAGAAGACAACAGTACCATTAAATATTTTTAACTTCAATTTTTTGTCTTTTTTTTATCCTTCCAAAAGACAGTTTAAGATATCTCAGTGAAACGATCTCGTCATGATCGATCCCATGAGAGATAATAAGCGTTGTTTCCGGCCAAAATTCCATCTGGTGACTGCATTCGTAATAAGTTCGAGTGCAGGTAGTGTTTGCAGGATCGGTGGCACGTGGGGAGAACGAACATGGTTGTCACATTGTCATCGAATGAAAGGGGCGAAAATTCTCAAGTCCAAGTGAATGATTTCCAACAATTGTACTTAGAAATAACCAGTAATGTAGCAAGAGTTACTTAACGGAATACGTTAAAATTCATCAAAATTATGCTTCTGAGGGAGAAGAGGTGCGAAATCAGAATAATATGGCCTGGTAGACACAACCGTTTTCATGGATCAGAAAGAAGAGAAATTTAAATTGTATAATTTTAAATGGCATAGAAAAATGGAAAAAGATAAACATCTTGATCCTTTTAACCCTTTACCCAACGTAACGGCCAAAACCGGCCAGCGCTATTCTAAAAAAATCGCCAATTAATATTCATTATTTTTTCATTTTTTGTCTCAAAAACATAGGTTATGACCCCTCGTTGGAACGAGCTCGTCGAGCTCGTTCCAACGAGGGGTCATAACCTATGTTTTTGAGATAAAAAATGAAAAAAATTAGTTATTCAAGAATTTTTTTTGCAAGTGTCGTCTGCTTTTCATGTCAGGTAAAGGGTTAAGATTACAATAGGGGTTGGAACGATTTTGACAGTGATTACATAAAGTGAACATTTTTTTGCAAGAGGGTTGTAACAAATAAAATTTAATTTGGACTATTTCTAGATAGAATCAACATTGTTTTGTCAAGGCAGCGCCGACTAACCAACGCAGACCCTACAGCGCTGTGATTTACGGAAATTTATTTATTTATTTATTGATGTTTAAAGTCACATACTTATGCACAATGGCTAATCGTGACCGTGACAGTTTTACGGGTGGAGGAAGCCGGAGTACCCGGAGAGAACCACCGAGCATCGAGGAGCAACTGTCAGCTCCTCAACATTCTAACTCTGTTCAAGCTGCTTCAAGCAGGGTTACAGAGGTTGAAGACATGTGTACCATCGATGTGCAGTACGCCTTAGTACACGGCGTCACCGTGGCCACATGTAGGCAACCGGGATAAAGTGCCTTGCTCAAGGACACAACGCGGGTCGTCCCGAACGGGGATCGAACTCGGGGATCTCCAGCATAGAAGTCCAACAGTCTACCACTGAGCCACCGAGGATTTATGGAAAGCATTCGAACCATTCAACAAGAAGAGAGACGCATAGTTCTTAGTCCCAGCGGGAAAAGAACATGCAGTATTTTTGTATTACAAAATAAACGATCTGTTTGAACGAACTCAATCCGTCACCTGCTAAGACGTACCTTTAATAATTTAATAAGTCTATTTGTTCAATACAGTTTGCATACAATGGTTTTAAGCCAAACGTCAAGGTTGATTGAGAATAAATAAACTACAACTTTATAAACATTAATAACTTTATAAAGCAATTGATAGGGCAGAACAATCGTTGTTGATAGATTTTATTGTACGCGTACTGTACCAACGTATTGACAGACCATGTATATTATTGACCCTTGTATGAATTTAACCCTTTACCTAACAAATTCAGAAGCAGAAAGAAATTATTTTGTAAAAAATCAACAAAACCATATCATGTGACCACTCATTGGAACGAGCTCATTGAGCTCGTTCCAACGAGGGTTCATATGATGTGGTTTTTTTGTTGATTTTTTTTTTTTTGGAAAAATTTGAAGAAATAATATTTAAAATCATAAATTTTGATATTGTTTTCGGTGGCTAAAGGGTTGAAGTATATCAGTAACAAGTGGCGCGATTGCTGATCGTGCGGTTTGGTGATCGCCGGACCGCCATGGACTGGTCAATTCAGCGGCAGAAAAAATATCGCTGATTATCTTCAAGATGTACAAATATCCTCTTTTCAACATAGACGGATAGTTTAATAGCCCATAGGACACAATAGAAGGTCTTCATTATTCACAAAAATCGCAATTCAAATTGTTTAATTTTTTCAGTTTTTGAAATTTCTTCAAATCACATCTGAGTTCGAAAAAGTGACGTTTCTGAATTATTCAAGAACGTGTGAACGCGGTGGCTCATTAGTTAGCGCATTGACCTTCAGTTCTAAAGGTCGTAGGTTCGATTCTGACAGCGCCATTTCCGCTGTGTCTTTGGGAAAGACACTTAATCCCAGTTGTACACGGTGGCACGGTATCGCAAGGCGTACTGCTCGCCAATAGTTCACACACCTTTTACCGATTATAACCCTACATGTGCGGGATTAGTAAGTTGGAGAGTATGACAGTTACTCGCCTGTGCTCGGTAGTTCCCTCCGGGTTCTTCAGATTCCCCACCGGTAAACCTGCACCATACGATATGGCCCTAGTTGTTGAAAGTGTCCTTAAATCTCAATAAATAAATGAACACTCAAGATTTTTTTGAAGATGTCGTCTGTACTCGTGTTAGTTGAAGGGGTAATCAGTGACCCACAAGTGTTATGACTGGGGGGGGGGGGGGATGGGGTGGGGCGGGTTCGGAGAGCCATAAATGGCCGTTCGTAGTCTGTATACATGACATTCTACACGCGAAAAGAGTAAACATCGCATACACTATATATGCACAGGAGGATTACATACCTCTCCACCCACTCCGGTGGACATATATCCAGTCATCAACTTGCTTGTTTAGTGTAGGCTTAAGGACTCAACAAGTAAATTTACAGTTCATGGACCACCGGGTAGTAGACTACCCGGTGGCCCAGGAACTACAAAATTGTTTGCTGGATGCTCAAGTTTCAACTAGCGAAACAGTGTAGATAGATGTCCACCCAGCGGAAATCACATTCCCAGTAAATGACCCAGTGCGTGAAAACAATATGAACCATATATACCATAGATATACGGCGTACCAAACAAAGAAAATATCAGAGAAACTAAATATTTCCACGGATCTCGAAAACTTCCGACAAGCACAGTATACAACTGCAGTAGTTTGTTTGCTTGTTTATTGGGTTTTAACGACATTGTCAACAGGGCCATAACGTGACGGACAGATTTATGGGTGGAAGTACCCGGAGTACCCGGAGAGAACTATCACTGGGGGAACTGGTCACGAAAATATTTCGTTCCGGAGATCTCACTTCAGAAACAACTGAGACTAAAAGTCTTGATACTGTCACAAATTTATTCGCTGGAATCCAGCATAATAATTATGTCTTGAACAAAGTGTTGACGAGAATCTGTAGCTAAACTCTCCGCTAAACGTTCTTTCCAACCGGCTATCCGAATTAAAAATTTACCGAAGTCAACAAGCCTTTATACGTTCAGTTTCCAAGTACATTACTAAAATTGAACAATAAACATTGGTAGCTATGGAAACAGTGAGTGGAAAAACGCCATCTTGATGTGTTAATTAGGGCCGGGGAGAAGATATTCGGACCCTAGGGTTAATTCTGTGACGGGCCCCCTTTCGAAAGTGCCGGGACACTGATGCAGATGACGAAGGCATCTGCCGCAAGTGCCGAATTCATGGGCGATCATCGGAAGTTTCAGAGGGTTCTTCCCCAAGAACATTTGGAAATCAGTTATTAAATAGAGACTTATGACGGCTTTTGGCTGAAAATTCACGTTATTTTTTGTCCGTCAAAATGACGTTTTTTTAGCAGCATGTGTCAAATTTGCAAGTTCTTCAGTGAGTATCCAGTGACTTGAGTTACAGCCTTCGTCTACACAATTCTTGAAGTGTGATGACTTTATTACGTCAAGTTGATTTAATAAAGTCATCACTTCGAGAATCATGCAGTCCAAAATTCCAACCGTTGGTCAAGTGCAGAGCTCCATTCGCGATACTGTCCTCTTCTCAACATTTAGTTCTACGTAACTTTCGAACTAGTGGTTCTTAGTTGAAATACGTTAATAGTAAGACCCACCAGTTCTGTTGTGTAGAACTAAAATGTTGATAAGGTTACAATGATGCTAACTTTGGAAAGGTCACTCAGCGCAAAATTGGCTTCATTCGAAATATTCCATATTCCGACCACACATCATAGAGTGAAGAATATGAAAAGGGTTATCGGGGCATATTTCGGGAAATTGTTAAAAATTCGTCGGGCAATTTATCTTACTGGTTCTCGCTCAGGGATCGGGGGGGGGGGGGGGGGGTGGCTTGGCACAGGAGTCAGAACTTTGGGGGCCCAGGCCTGACCCAAGAATTCTAGACTCCTGGGCCAAGTCCGGCCCCAAATCCGGGATTACTACCTCGGGCCCCCACCCTGTCTCCTGCCCTGGTATTAATCCATCCATTCATTCATTAAATCAGCCCGTAATTATTAAAGTATCTGAATTATCCCAATATTTCTAAACTCTATATTTTAGCCTAGTGAAAGAACCACCAAGCAACGGCGTGTAACAGTTAGTCTATCCAACTTCCTAACTCGGAAAAAACTTCGATTTGAATACATGTGTGCCGTTATCGTACCCAACGACTTTGTACACAGCGATACCGTGCTCCCACATAGGCAGTTGGGGTGAAGTGTCTTGCCCAAAGACACAGCGCAGGTGACGGAGGTCTGGAGCGATCCGTCGACCTCCAGTGTTCTATGAACGTGCTGCCACACTTCCTTATATACATAGGATTAAGACCAGCTTATAGTTATGCATTTACCTGAAAGTAACGGCCATGTCCGGCTATTCACAAAAATCAACATTCAAATTTTATTATTATTTCATTTTTTTGTCTCAAAAACATAACTAGCAACCTCTCATTTGAACGAGCTCATTAAGCTCGTCCCAATGAAGGGGTCATAAGCTTGGCTTTTGGGGCCCAAAATAAAAACTTCAACTATCAAAAAATATATTTGCAAGTGTCATATCTAGTGTTCGTTCTTGATAAAAGGTTGAAATTATATTTTTTGAGTGACTTGCTTGAAAAATCTTGACCTTTTCAAGACTTGGCGAACATAAGCTCTAAGGGACAGGGGCAAATTCATAGACAATAACACAAACACAAAAGTAGAGGGAGATGCACCCCACCGAATCTATGCCCGTGTACTCAATCATTTACAAATGAACAGGCATTTTAGAGTGTATCGATGAACAATTGCGAGCCGCTGTGTCAACATGCAGGACGGGTCATTCTTATCAGGTATTAGAGTTTAGAGAAATTTATATATTGGTACAATGTTTGTCTCCCGATTTGTAGCTTGTTGATACCGCCTTCCATTAACCCTTTAAACCCTGTTTGTATCTTTCATGTCAGTTCAATGGGAGTAATTGGAAGAATCCATATTCATTATTGGGGTAGATGAATTAATATTTTCAACGTGCAGCCTTGGGACTTGTTTAACATTTAAAGAGAAAGCAAGCGATCCAAGATCTCCAGTACTACTCAATTGCACATTTCGCACTCCTTGTCGCTGTCTTTTCCAATTTATTCGTCTAAGCTCCAGCGATCTCGACCACAGTTTGATCAGCAGCGACCAAGTGCTACCAAGGCACTCCTTGAATACTGGGTTCTCTTTATCACAAGGGCCGCACAAAGTCTTCTTTGCTCTGAGACCTTCTCATCAATTCGATTACACTATTCCTTGACACTCTCTCTGACGAATATTTTTCTTCGGGTTGTCCCCCCTTCTATGTCTGAGATCTCTATTGCATAATTGTCAATTAACTCCCTCAGTTGCTCAGGCCACCCCGTCCGGACATCAGAATTTAACATGTGCTGAATCGTTAGTTTCACCACTGGCTGTAAGGAAGAATTACAAATAGTTTTGATCACTCAGTTTCACCAAGTCTATCATGTCATTGATTCTCGTCCAGCCAAGCTCGATCCTCACTGCTTCCAATACTGCGGCATTATTCGACTCTGTTATCCATCAACTCGCACCATTCTTCAAAGTTTCGAAACTCTTTGAAACCGTTTGGTTGTGAGGTATTGCTTCCGTACCATATGTTATGCTTGTCACAACCACCATCCCTATCGTCTTCCCAGTTGGTTAAGACATTCTCTCCAGTGAATGTAAATCTAAAATAGATATTACATCAGGACGATTTACTGTTATCAGACAGTTAGAGGCTGTAAAACTCCTGTGGTCTATTTGATCACAACAAATGCCCCAGGAGCCGGAAGACATAAACGGCCGAGTACTCGGCACTGTTTATTAGTGTGCCAAAAAGCAGTGAGATGGGAAGATTTGTGCTCGTCGAGACAAGTAAGTGGTGAGAAGACAAAATATCAGAAGAAAAAGGCGATAAAGAAAAAGAAACAAGGAAAACGGAAAAAAAAGAAAAAGAAACCGTACAAAAACAGTAGGCTATGTGTTTCACGCAGACTAATTACCAGGCAATCTCAGTGAGTAGCAATATTGGGAAAGTGTTCTGTAAAGTCATGTACAGGGTACGGAAGATTGGCGGAGGTGATCGAAGAAGGACGAGATGACAGAGATTCACGCCAGACGGACCATCTTTTTACGCTGTTTACGAAAACCCGTTTCTCGTTTCTTTAAAGATATTTTACTTCCAAAATAAGTCTCCACACATTCTCTTTCTCTGTAGTTCTGATGCTATCACCTCTCCAGCACGGACGCGAATTTACTAACAGTAAATTCTGTTTCCCTAGTTCGTACTTTATTGTTACCCTGGCATCGTTACTTTCTACCTCCTTGGGTTTTGTGCTCTTGATGTACGCCGAATATTTTTGTTTCTCTTTTTTTGGCCATTCTGAATTCACCATTCACTCTTTACCAAAGGTGGAGGTTCCATGTTGGCACCCAAACGTTTCCTATATTTCTTCCCCTGCCTCTTTCAGGCTGGTTATTGTGCCATCTACCATTTCCTGTAAATTGACTTCCCTGTTTATATTCTCAAGATTTTATTTTATTTTTTCTCTTGAAACTACACCCGATTAGTATCCTTTCTGAGTTCCCAATTTTCAGAAAAGCTTACTTATTCTGTTTTTGCCCCTGATCGTAACTGCAATCAAGATGTGATTACTAATCAAGTATCTTTTACCATCGCCATCCTCTTCTACCTCTATAACCTTCCTCCAGAAATCAGTATCTGTGAGTATATCATCGACTAGTGTTCTTCTGTCTCTCTTCTCCCATGACGATTTCTTCTCGCCCAGTCGCACCACCCGTCCATCCCTGATCAGACCGTGCTATTTTGTTATTATCAATAACTTCCTCCTAGTTCTTTTAATTTTCTTATCCCCGCCCTGAATGACTTCTTCCTTATCACCAACGTGCCCATTAAAGATCACCCCCCCCCAATCCTCGGAATTGTAGCAAGACCCCTGTTTTCCAGTTCTGTGATATAATAATAATAATAATAATAATAATAATAATAATAATAATAATAATAATAATAATAATAGGTAAGATTTATATAGCGCACATTTCACAACAATAAAAAAAAAGTTCCAAGGCGCTAAACAACATGAAAGAAACATAAATACATAAATATTGGATATAAGTGGTGTGTTTATTAAGTCATTCCATTCGGGCTTACTCCCCTCACTGCAAAAAGACAATCTGGAGAGCAACACTTGTTTTTGTAATTTAGCTTTTACCCGCACTATTTCTGTAGGGACCACACTCGGGGTATTGGCGTCTGCTTGATCTGTAAAGGTTTTAATTCCATTTTAATGTACATGCTAGATCATCCTCCCTTTATTGTCCTCAAGTACGCTTTACGTAAACCTATCCAGTCCATAAACACCGACTCACTTGGCCCGTCTGTTCGTCACATCTTAACCAGGTCTCATTTAAGCCCACGACCTAAATATCCACCCCCCCCCCCCCTCAATCAATGCTGCTATTTCACATGTTTGATTTTCTCTTGAGATCCTGGTATTGCTGTACCCCACTTTCAGATTCCCGTGTTTCTTCGACTTCCCCCTAATGGGGTTGTTGTTATTTCCCGGGGATAGTCGGGGTATCCTTCCACACATGTCCCTTGTTCTGCCCAATCGTTCCATTTGGCTATTGACTATGGTCCCAACCCGATCGTCCCCAAAACTCTCTGCTACCCGTAGAATTCTTTTATCACAACCCTTTTATCCCTATCCTTTTGTCCGACTATGGTTAAGCCAGTACTGTCCGACATGACCTCCTCACCCTAGCACTTGTCTCGTCAATGGTCAATAAAGGGTACTCCCAGATCAACAAACTAAAACTCCCATCTCCTCATACAATGTCTCAACACTTACGCTGCGGAAAGCGACTACTGTCGCCTATTTTATGATGATTATCTGTACGTTCTGGTAAGCGTAGGTCAAGCCTACCATCTGATTACCCGTTGGACAAGGCTGAGAGAGCCCTTTCCAACAATTAATCAGATGGTAGAGTTTCAAGTATGTCATAAATTTTATTAAACTTCCTCACATACAGGCGTACAGAGAGGTCCTCCATATATGGCTAAAGTAGGCGTAGCAGTAAAAGGGTTAATCCTTGAGTTACCTAAATGCCCAGTTTATCACCACCGAAAACAGAAAGACGCCCGATACCAAACACTTGCATTTGTACTGAGCACCCGCATACGTCTCCATCAGCATAAGTGAACTTCCCCTCCCTGATGTTATTGGACCCGACATGAACCAGCACCACAACCAGCAGCAGCAGCAGCAGCTGCAGCAGCAGCAGCAGCAGCAGCTGCTCAGCAGCAGCAGCAGCAGCAGCACCACCACCACCACCACCACCACCACCACCACAACCAGCGAACCCTATCCTGATCACGCACCAATGCCATCTACCCTGTCCCTCAGATATTCAACCTTCGCCCCTAGAGAACACAAGACAGTACGATTGGAGCTATCGGGACCGCAAACCAAACTATCAACACCAAGCACTATGCTGCTCTCCCCCTACAACTGACTTTCTTCTGGTCTCCCTTCTACATCTCTCCTCACGCACGCCATTACCAGTTACTCGCATCATCTGGGTAGCATCCAACCTCCATAATGTTACTCCCCACTACTATGAAATTTCTTTTGGTTTCCCACCTTCTTCTCCCGTCAGGCCTGCCATTACCCGTTACTTGTATCATCTGGCAAGCACCCCAACCTCCCCATTGTGTCCATTGTGTGCTCCCCCATCCTGACTTTGTTGTTTCTTCTCTCCATTGCCATTTCTCTCCTTCTTCTCTTGCTTGCTGTCCTTTCCATATAAGCCATGTAAATATCATCATCCAAATCCTCCTCCTCTAAGACACCAGGATCTGAAACTCCACAGTGGGCTCGTACACGCAATATCGACATTTATTCTATACACCTGGAACTTAATTAAACACCCCCTGTTTTTTCGCAGTTAATAGAAACTGTAATCACTTTCTTGCTATCTTTCAGATGGCCAAAGTGATTTGTTTGTAGAAACAATGGTCTAATGACAAATGATTGTTTGCGGAAAGAAAGGTGTATTGACAAATGAAAGACAACACAATGAAGAAAATATGCAGTATTTTAATGGCGCTAATTACACTTATTTGTCACTAATGTTTTTGATGGAAAAATGTTCTCTCTGCAAGTATGGTTCTGGAACGGTCCATGATGAAACAATGCCGGTAATTAATGACAAAAAATGTAACTTGTGATCGCCTCAACACAATAGCAGTGTCTGACGTCAGTAGCGAGTGTATCCACCACGTGCCCGGATGACAGCCTGTACCCTCCTCCGAATGCTACAAGTGAGCCTTCTGATACGGTCCAGAGGCAACTACTGCCACTCCTCATGCAATGCAGCTTCCAAATCGGCCAAATTCTGTACAGGCGGATCCCTTGCTTGCACACGACGTTCAAGAAAGTCCCAATGTGTTCTAACGGATTCAAATCGGGGCTCACTGCAAGCCAAGGTAGTGTTGTAATAGCGTTGTTCTGAAGGAATGCTCTCACAGCATGGGAACGATGTGACCTTGCATTGTCGTCCATGAATACAGGGCGAGTAGCCACTGGTGGTTGTCAAAATGTGGCACCACAACCGGATTGAGAATGTCCCGGATGTACTGATGAACATTGAGATTCCCAGATACAATCACCAATCAAGTTTCTATTCATGAGAGAGGCACCCCCAGATCATTACTGATCCTCCACCATAAGGAACGGTACGTATGATATTCCTGGGCACGAAAGCAGTATTTCTATGCCTCCACACTCTCATGCGATCATCTGTGACGTAAAGCAGGAACCTACTCTCGTCTGACCAATGGACTCTCCTCCGCGACCTGAGATTCCAATGTTGACGTGCCTTACACCACTTCAAACGTCGTCTTTGATGCTGATCGGACAGAGCTGGACGCTTGATGAGGGCCTCATACCCAGTGCTCTGAGACGGTTTCGGACAATTCTGTTGCATAAACGCCTGTTGAGGAGCCAACGGCGTTTCAAAACCCCACATGAAGCAAAGAGTTCATGCCTAACGAGGCGTGCCAGACTCCGATCTCCCGAGGAGAGGTCTTTTGGGGTTGTCAAGGCTTGGACGGTCCTTAACATCGTTGGTTTGTTGATGTTTTCGGACAAATCTGCTGATGGCAGAATGACTATACCCAAGCTGCCTTCCAATAGCTTTGAATGACATGCCTGTTGCATGCATGTCGATGATTTGTCATCTTAGTTCCTCTGACAGTCTCCCCTTGCCATGTCAACATTTATTAATAAAAGAAGTGACAGATTTTCTTGTTTTATACCCAGACATTGCATGTGGATGATAGTGTTTTTGTGACATTCGTGAGAAGCATGCTTCACGTGGACGAGCTGATGCGTTTGGGGTACGCTATCAACTAGAAACATCATGTTTCACTAGATGAAATGTACTGAAAGACATAGCAATCATTAAAACATAATAAACAGCAACAGCAACTTCACTGTCATGAAACATTTCAGCGGGTGCTTAACCCTTTACCTAACATGAAAAGCAGACGACACTTGCAAAAAAAATTCTTGAATAACTAATTTTTTTCATTTTTTGTCTCAAAAACATAGGTTATGACCCCTCGTTGGAACGAGCTCGACGAGCTCGTTCCAACGAGGGGTCATAACCTATGTTTTTGAGACAAAAAATGAAAATATTTTGAAAATTAATTGGCGATTTTTGAGAATAGCGCTAACTTTGGTCAAATTTCATGTAATTTTTTTTCAAGTCTAAAAAAGTCCCAAAATGAATAACCCCAATAAATTATATACCAAAATGCTTGGAATGAAACATAGAACATGTGGAAACTGAAATTTGCCATGGAACTGCTGCCATGCGTAAATAGCACTACCTGAAAGTCTGTTGTGGCACAAGTAAGAGAACAAAATTTTTACAATAAAATACCTCAAAATAAAATAACAGCTGTATTCTATAAACATTTAAGTACATACTCGAAGAAATCTTTTCCTAATTCATGAAAGTAATAAATATTGAAACCAAATGTTATAAGTGGAGTGCTCACTGATTGAAGGCAGACGTTTTCTTTTGTTTATGTTTTGATTTGGGGGGGGGGGGGGGGGGTTCAACAAAGGTCAACTTGAAGGAGTCCAGCAGAAGAAGTATGGAAGGATAAAAGAGTGTCTCCCAATATAAAGATGTATGTGTTACTGTAATGGTTTGGAAAGACAATATGATATTCTCCTATGTAGAATGCACTGCAAAGTCATACATTGTAGCTGAATAAATATATTTACAAACCCCTTGCATTGTAACCCCTTTTATCCCATGCATCAATTTGATAGTGATTAAATTGTTAAATTTGTCTTGTTTATCAATAAGTATAATAGCTTTGTTAAACTCTTGGACACCAATACACTCATGATATCTGTTGGAGAAGAAATAAGGGTAACTGTAACCTGTCACTGCAATAAACCATCTAATGTACTTAAAAGTATATTGTTATTCAAAACACATCAAATCAACCTTACATAACCATTATTGCATGTACTTTCCCCAAGGAGGCTTATTGACATATTGAGATCAGAAGGGCACATCCAGAGGGTCTCACATATTTTTTTCAAGAACGCAGTACAGAAAGCAATCCCCAAAAGGTGACAAGTGAGCTCCATTTGACACAAAAAATTTCCTGGATATGTGTGTGTGTGGGGGGTGGGGGGGGGGGGGGGGGGCTCTCTTCCTGGTATGACTCTACGCATACGCCTTTTTTCTCAAAGTTTAACTCTTTTTTTCTTTTTGAAGATCCTGGCCACACATGTTCCAAACACTATCAGACAGGTAACCCTCCAAATAAGTGTATCTGCAAAAATCATGTAACATTGCAAAACATTCTTTTTAGACTTTTAGTTCTGGACCTTTCATGCTTCTTACTTCCAACTATAACACTTAATTTTTCGATTAATGGGTGAATAGAAAAGTCCTGCCATAATCAACATTTTGAGTGCCATAAGCCTTCAAAACAGCTCCTATAAAAGTGTCAAACATCAGATTGGTGGCTTTATACAGAATATTCATTAGGTTGTTGCTTGATAAGTAATGGGAACAAAATCTTCACAAGAAAATTCTGTAGCAATACAATTGAGGGTATTAGCAGGCACTTTGCAACAAATTGTAACAAATCAACTAGTTATAAACAAAATTTTCTAACTCAAAAGAGTGAAAAAGTACCACAACTCTAAAAAAAATGTGGGAAGAAACACATGCTACAGCAGCTACACAGGCATTGTTTCCCCATGATGCTCGATCACAACACCAAATATCCTTCAAATTGGAGTAGCAGTGGTTGAGATACAAGGGAGAATGTTGGTACATGTAATGATGAATGGGTAAGACTAAGATTAAGAGGACAGGGGTCACCACTGCACGGCCCTAGATGCACCTTTGATTTTCCAACTTCCAGGTCTGGGGCATAATAATCGCAACACACGTACCTTATCAGTTCATAATTTCAGTAAAATAAAAGAAATTATCAATTTGAATTAATTAATAGATGATGGAAAATATTTGGCTTCCTTCGCCTTCTCGTACTATTTAATTACCACAAACAATATCAGTTTGATGTCGACAAACGAATCTGAACGCATGTGGTCTGGTTAAAAAGTAACTCGGCATGAATAATGAAGAAATTGCGAATATTTCGTGTATTTCATTTGTTTAAAAGCCAATTGCAGCTAATATTGACCGTGCATTCGATAATTCGTTTCGGTTTTGACCACACGGCCACGCTGACACTCAGTGACAGCGGTTATGTTTATTGTGATATGCAAATTGGGGGATGGTTTCCGATGAAGGAGATTTGTCACATTTGTCAGTGTAAAACGATCACAAAAGACACTGATCGACGCTTGTGTTAGTATGGTTGGTTGCAAGAAAAAACTAAATTCTCAGCATCGTCTAAGCGCACCTTATTTAAAAACACGAATGCATCATTTTCAACCCATCTATAATCGGTCCTTTGCAGACATCAAACATACCCGCCTCAGATTCCATGGTTACTAGGAAGTAAATAACTTCACAACATCTGGGGGAAATCAACACGCTCAATATAGTTCCAGGTCACTTGGAATATACTTCGTGAAAAAGTGATTTCTGAAGCACTCTGCTTACTTTGTTATGAATATTGCCTTATTTTATGTGTATCGTCCCGATTTTATACACTCGGTTATTTTTTTACAAGTGGTTCATATTGTCTTTCTAGTGCGCAATAATTCAGATTTTTTGTCAACAAAAAAGTTCAGACGGCCTGTAAACACGAGAGAGAATTTCGAACCATATTTTGCAGTTATGACATTAACAGCTCAAGTATTTGCTGTCACCTGTTTGCAAATCCGCTCATACATTGTCTCGGACAAATAAAGGGCGTGATCACGTCCTTGCATTCTTACGATTGCCCAAATTGAGTATTTCTGCAAGAACCACATCGTAATCACATGACCGGAATAAACATCATTGAAACATGGCCACATCCGGAACATCCAAAATTTGTGTTGGTGTTATTACATTCAAACATCAAAACCCACCAGAGTGTGTGTCAAAAAAATGCTTTCTCCGAGTCTGTAGTATGTTATTATTATACAGTAGAATCCTCTTAATTGTATATCCATTTTGCCAGTGAAAATTATTCAATTAACAGGAGTATACAACTAACAGGGATTTAGTCAGTTTCCTGTGTTCTGGAGGTAAACTGAGCATTTATTCTATTATATCTTGTTTGACAGAGCTCATTGAGATCTGTCAAACAAGATATAATAGAATAAATGCCTGTATTGGATGTAGTGAGGCCAAAAAGGTTGATAAATAAGGGGAATTTGGTGCGTGTCACAGTAATTCTTTCGACATATTACAAAAATTTATATACAATTAACAGGAGTTTACTCTACAACCCATATGCAATTAACAGATCAAATTTGTACTGAAGGTATGGTAAATGGTTTTGTGTTTGAAAATTATATTCAATTAACAGGGATATACAATTAAGAGATATCCAATTAAGTGGGCTCCACTGTATTGAGGACAAGGCTTTCGAATTACCGATTATTTTGTGGTTTTACCGGTTCGTTACTTATGCCATTGGCAAATTAATCTTCTTCAAAATCATAAAATTCACTTTTTTTCCTGAAAAAAATTATATGTACCTTTTCTATGCACTTTACTCATTATTTTGATACATAATTTGCCTTTCCTTACTTCTCTTATCTGTTTCTGAGGTATTGGGAAAAATATAAAAAAATTTACCAAAGTTAGGTTGGGCGACCCCTTAATTTAGTTCCAGGTGTAAATTATATGTTGTTTGACAAAGAACCATGAGGTCTTTTGAACAAGATATAATAGAATAAATGCCCAGTTTATCTGTAAATGCAGGAAAATGACAACATCGCTGTCAATTGAATACTCATATTATTTGAATATCTTCTACTGTCAAAGTGGCTAATCAAATTACAGGGTTCCACTGTATCACATAAGCCTCTCTGCTATCCCTGTATAAAATATGCATATATGTTAGACTGTGACCAGTTTGTAAGATATAGAAGAATAAATGCCCAGTTTATCTGTCAATACAGGAAAATGACAAAATTATGTTAATTGAATACGCCTGTTAATTGAATATTTCCCACTGCTAAAGTGGCTATTTGATTGGCAGCTATCCACTGTAAGGGGTTGATCTATAGGAAAGGGGATGTAGGGGTGTGCCGTCCCACAATCATTTTCCATTCGAGACATTTTCGTCTGGGTTGGAGTCTTAGATATCGATTTGCTATTACTAGTAATCACCTATTTTCTCAGAGGCGGCGGCGCTCGATAAAAGTGGAGAAGCACAAATTTTCAGAGCTGGCATGATTCGGCCCCGTAGGAGAAAAGTTAAAATCGTATATCGGTAAATATACCATGACATGCCTTAGTCTAATGTTTAAATGAACACGCCGCGATGTGGTCACTGTCCTGTCCATTTATTCTGCTTCAGTCATTTTCCAAGCCGAAGGCTAGCTTTCGGGGTGGAAGATTGTTGAAGTAGAAAAAACGGATCGAAGCGACCAAAGGTGGGATTCTTGGCAAAATGTTGTTTGGGTTTACAAATAATATATTACAAGATTGCCTGGAAATTGATACGTTTGCATGCGCCAATTTTAACTCATTATGTAACTGCGCAGCATGTCCGTGGGAAAAAAGTGGAGGTGCACGTGTCTCCTGTGACCCCTGGTTCCGCCACCTCTGTTAACTTTCTTACGAGGCTAGATTTACTACTCTGACTCATGTCACACACGTTGTCGGTGTCATGCAAATGGAGGTCTGCGACGGATTCGTTCCTAGCATGACCACTTTTGAATCCGCCAAGTGCTAATTAATCCTTTACCCAACGAAACGGCCAAAAACCGGCCAGCGCTATTCTCAAAAATCGCCAATTAATGTTCATAATTTTTTTAATTTTTTGTTTCAAAAACATAGGTTATGACCCCTCATTGGAACGAGCTCGTCGTCGAGCTCGTTCCAATGAGGGGTCATAACCTATGTTTTTGAGACAAAAAATGAAAAAAAAGATAGTTATTCAAGAATTCTTTTCACAAGTGTCGTCTGCTTTTCATGTCAGGTAAATGGTTAAATAGGAGGCTGGGAAGCCCATGAGTCATAATCTACTGCATGTATTCATCCGCCAAAAAATCCTGATTTTTCTAAAACTATAATCCTGACTGACAGTTATATTCCAACTACATCATCAAGACATGTCTTCGTTGAATGCATTCATTTGATGATGTCGTTGGAATATTTTATCAGTCGGGACTTGAGTTATACATTCGAGATAAGTTATGTTTACACTCTCCACCCACACTCGGTCATCTTCGTACGACCTGCAACTGTGTCATATAAAATCTCTGTTAATATACATAAATGTAAGATTGTGTGTAAGTGAACACATGGCTCAATATGAAAGGTTTGACCTTTTTTAAATCTTTTGAACATAATGGCTGGATGATTGTACAGGCTATATCCTAACAAAAAAGTAGAGGGAGGGATGCATCCCATCATTCGCAAGATCTGCGCTCACGGAAATAACATCGTGGCCATAATAAGTCCAGATCGATAGATTAACCAATGAACGATAATAACTAGTGACCAAGGACTGAGAAATACATCGACAATAATGATCATCAGCAACCCATATTACTTCAATTTTCCAATTCCAGCGGGATATCAACTATCACTGTCCGCCATTTTGTTTGTATCGCAAAATCGCAGTCTGAATTGGCACTTTAGAAAGTTTGTTTTCAGTTCAAAGAACCAGAAAGCAAGCAGAATTGTAAATGCTGCCAAAAATGTCAGAGTTAATAAATTAATAATTTACTTGACGATTAATGAGATGTTGGATTACTCCCCTTGCACCGAATCACTACTCGTCTGCTTTGTAAACAAATGATTGTCGACAGGAAATTCAACGAAAACATGAAACGCTTTGCAAAGACTTTGTAGGGTGGCATACTAAACGTGTTAGGGGACGTTTAGTTGGTGGATACGGTGTCACATGAAGTTAGCGAGAACAATATTAGGCTCAATTAAAGCCTCGCCTAATATTGTTCTCACTTCGACTCATATCACACCGTATCCGCCAACTAAACGCCCGGTAGCTTATAATATCCGGCCAGCGCAAAAATCACAATAATAGGCATTGACAATTTTTAATATTTTTTTCCACTTTTGCTTGCAAAACATTGCTTATGACCCATCATTGGGTCCAGCTCATTTCAACGAGGTGTCATAAGCTATGTTTTTGAAGAAAAAAGGAAAATACTTGTAGGAAAAAGACTTACATATTCGAGAAAATCTTTGAGCAAGTGTCCTTCTTTAGTAGAAATTGATGAAATGGGATACACATATACTGACGGAAAAAAGAAACGCAAGTTCAGTTTTGATAATATATTTTTTTATCCGTAGACCAAATGTAGTAAAATTTGATACATAGCTACCTCAGTGTACTGTCTAAAAAGTCTTTAGTTAAAATTCAGTCATCCATGACCACGTGCGACGCTGCATGCTGTCAACAGATTTTTCGACAAAGCGTGCATCCGGGGCACTCCCACGTGCTATGGGCTTGAAAACCAAACCAAATCGAAGTTTTGAACAGTACACATCGTTTGCACAACATTTCATTTCAACTCGATTCAAAAGCAAAATGCCGCGGCTGTCCGAAGTTGATAGGGGTAGCGCTATTGCTCTAATTATGTAGGGACAATCGCAATATCTCATCGCCCAACAATTTGGGGTCCCTGAGTCAACAATAGCTCATTTTGTTGGGCGTCTCATAGCCACAGGATGATCAGCTGACCGTCCCAGGAGCGGACGTCCGCGCGTTACGTCGCCACGTCAAGATAGAAGCATATGTCTCTCATACCTCCGTAACCGAGTCAGGTTGTAGGCACTCATGGTCGCCGAGTGTGTCCAGTTAGGAATCGGTTGCAGGAGTTCAATTTAAGGCCACGACATCCCTACATTGGCCCGCAACTTACACACAGGCGATGTTCCCATCGATTGCAATGGCTGTAGGCACATGCACCAAATCGGTTTCACTTGGCCCACTGGAGACGTGTGTTATTCACTGACGAGTCTCGTGTCACGTTTTACAGGTCAGATGGACGGCAAAGGTGCTATCAAAGTCGAGGTGAGCAATATTCTGACGCGTGCTTTAAGGAAAATAACAGATTCGGGGAGGATCTGTTATGGTTTGGGTGGGGGGAGGGGTTTCTCATTGCGTGAAAACACCTCTCGTGGTCATCCAGGGCAATCTTACAGCCGTAAGATATCGGGATCAGTTCCCTCCACTTATCCATGCGCGTAACCTTACGTTGCAGCAGGATAATGCGAGGCTGCATGTTGTTAGGGTTTGTCGTAACTTCCTCAACCAAAACAATGTCACAGTTCACACATTGGCCACCGTAGAATCCAGATTTGTTCTCTATGTCAAGACAACAAAACTTGTCAAAATATAATCAGAAATGAAAAAATACCATCAAAATCCAAACAATGAAATAATCATCCATTACATATTTGAAATATTTACCACAGAAGAAAAACTTGCTTTTCTTTTTTCCGCTAGTATATATCACGATCCAGCACTCGGATAGCCATTGAAACATGGTTAAATTCGTCTGTATCCATAGATTATTGACTGAACCTCTACTTTCGCTAGAGACTTCGGAAAATGTGTGAGAAAGCGCTAATGAATATACTCATCTCAACTCGTCGCAATATTTTAATAACATTGATTGACAAAATTTAACTGATTTTTGTTGCTCTTTTTCATATTCAGTAATTCAGCCGATAGAGCCAGCAACGATGAACGAATTCGACGATAAGGGATGGAGTCACGTCCATCATGCATCTTCTCGTGGTTTCATCAGATCGATAGAAAAATTTATCAACAATGACCAGGAACTGTTAGAACTCGAGACGACAGATTCCCTGCATTCTACTCCATTTTTACTAGGTGTTGACAGTGGATCTATTGAGACTGTTGAATGTTTCATTCGCCTTGGCGCTAAAATAAACGTTATCAACTCTGAAAATCATGGTGCTGTAGAAATATGCGCGTTGAAGGGACATATTCGGCTACTGGAATACTTCATTAGGCTTGCAGATGAAAAGTTACCCGTTTGGAAGAACCTTATCAAGTTTCTCGACTCAAACTCTAATAGTGAGTGTATATCAGCAGGGAAAGCTACAAAAGTACTGACGGAAAAGACAAATAATAATGTAACAGACAGCTGGAAACATCTTTTGAACAATAAAGGGGTAGACACCATTATTAACGTAACTAAGAATTCCACTTCAGACGATTCCAAAATTCCTATACTAGAAACACTTCTGAATGTTATCAATAAAGAAGAAATACGAGACAAAGTCGTAACTTGTAATGGTCTTTCAGCATTGATAAAATGTCTAAGGTCGTCCAATGATTATTTAGTAGAACTCTCTGCAAAAATACTGAAGGAAATCGGAACAGTGACAGAGTACGCACACACAGAAGTTCAAAATAATGCAATACCAGAACTCTTGAAGGTTTTGCAGACTAATTCGCAAAGTAGTGTGTTGATAGAAGTCTTACGGGCTTTAGAAAATATAGCAAAGAGTGGCGACAACCATAAAGCGACAGTTGGCAGTACGTCGGGAAACATTCAGTCCATAGTTTCTTTATTCACAAAGGACGGCGGAAAACCGGATAAAACGTTTCTAATAGCTCTCACTGAATGCATAAGTCAACTTGTAGATTGTTCAGAGCAAAATCAAAATGCGTTTGTGAACGAGGGTGTAACTGTGCATATGTTACTGTTGACACGGACAAAATTCAGAGAGTTGCAGATATGTGCTGCGGACACGATTCACAAACTTGTGAAGAACAATCCTTTCACACAAAAGGCCATGGTTGACTTGCACGCCGAAACATCACTCATGCAGTTATTGAAGAAGACGAGAAATGAAATTGTATTAGAGAAAGCCTCTTTGGCTTTGTGGGCTCTTGCTGGATCGCGATTTCCTCATCAGAGATTCATAGCAAATGGCATTGGTGTCCAGTTACTAATTGAATTTACGAATTCCTCAAGTGAAAGTTTACATTACATTGGCCTTGAGGGTCTATGTGTATTAGCACAGGGCCCACTGAATGAACAGGATGCAATAGCCAAAGCAAACGGTATCCACCCAGTTGTCAGACTATTACGGTCCGATAAAGAGTATATTGTACAGAGCGCAATACGAACACTCCGGTACTTGTGTGTAAGTCCTGGATTTGTTCCGAATCACAAAAATCAAGAGGCCATATCTCGCTCTCAAGGCGTAAAACTTTTAGTAGCTTTAATGGTGTATTCAAGAGGTGGATTAATACAAGTTGAGTCGGCTTTAGCATTGAGCTATATTGCTTTAGGTAAGCTGGATTAATCTACAGTTGTAACAGTGATACATTTCTTCTTTCAGCTCTTAACGAAACTATCTAACCTGCTTTTGATATACATGTGCTTGTGATTAAAAAGGTGGATTGAGAGTTTCAATCGGAACATGACTGGGTCACGATCCAGTCGAAATTCTCTTTTCGCGTACCAATCAGCACCAGAATAGAATCTCACGAGTTGAAAACGAAATACTAGAACAATGAATCCGAGATTCTATTTTCTTCGGTTTTTATATTGCCTGATTTCGAAGCATTTCCGAAAACCTGACACGCGCTTTCTTCTTTGTATCATTGGGAAAGACACTTCATCCAGATTGCCTATGTGGGAGCACGGTGGCGCTGTGTACTAGGGCGTAGCGCACGTCGATGGTACACCTGTCTTCAACCCATTGTAACCCTGGTCGCGCTGGTTTAGTGAGTTGGAGCGTCCGACAGCTATTTGCAATTGCTCGGTGGTTCTCGTCGGGTACGCCGGGTTCCTCATCCCGTAAAAGTGTTCAACATGGTATGACCCTGGCTGTTGAATGTTTTGTTAAAAAAACAAATAAACAAACATTTTCGAAATCTCAACCCACTGGTTAAAATATGGCGGGACCGTATCTTGTGATGACAGTACTGTGAGATAATTTTTTTATTGTCGGTGCAGGCCTTCAGCTTTCAGGCCACTAGTAATTCTGAGGGGAATTCGACTCTGTTATGGGCTATTTGCTTACCCACTTGCGCGCCGACTACCGTAGATTTAATGTGCCGTCCCTTTAGTCACCAAGATATAAGGTATTCTTTCGTACTCCAATTATAGATATTCCAATAAAAGTATTTCATTCGCCCTGAAAACATGAAGATTTTAACACAATTTGTGGAACTACGCCACGTAATCATAAAACTACAGCAACGACAAAACTTTATTCATGATTATTTAATAACCAAAAATGTCTAATACTATTAAAAATATCAATAAAGATTCAGTCAATTCAAGCCTGAACTGAGAAATTTTTCTTGTGTTGATTAAAAGAAAATTAATGTTTATGGTGTTTTAGACACAGTCGTCTGGAATATTTCAGTAGGTTTGAAAAAGGAACCGTATATTTGCTTTTCCGACCAAGTAAAATATTCCAGACGACTGAATCTAAACGTAGGCGATGGCCTATTTAAGGATTAGACTGGTTCCAGGTCCTAACAACGTCGAATTCATTATAGGCTGCGACTGGTGGCTTGAGAGCTTGTGTAGGATGGTACAAATCAGAAATAAAGATGACATGAGAGAAAAGGTGACCTCCACTATTTAGTCAACCATTTTCCATGTACAGTACGGTCATCGTGGAAAGGTCAAAATCCTCGCGTGGACATTATTTCCACGCATGCGTTAAATGTGAATGTCCGACATAAAACAATGGAATTGTCATCAATTTTTTAATGAATGAAGCATCGGGTCATAACACTGCCCACGCGTGGATTTTGACCACTCCACGGCGACTGTACTGTACCCCCCCCCCCCCCTTTTCATTTACGTGAATTGTTATGCGATTTGTCTATTGATGTGAGCAAAGTGAAAAAATCGTTTGCCGTATTTCATCTGAGACGAACGACAGGTGAATTTAACCATCGTTCGACCAATCTGTCCAAGGCTGTAATGCAGCTTGATCTTCAATGATATTTGCATTGCTGGGGACGCGGTGGCTCAGTTGGTAGAGGTGCAGGCTGCAAGCCGAGAGGTCCTCGGTTCGAATCCCACCAGCGGCAACCGCGCTGTGTCCTTGGGCAAGACACTTCACCCCGATTGCCTACATGGGGGCACGATGACCCTGTGTACTGAGGCGTACTGCACGTCGATGGTGCGCATGTCTTCAACCAATCTAACCCTGCCTGTGCTGCGGTGCAGAGTTCAGAGTTACGATGTTGGGGAGCTGACAGCTGCTCGTCGTTGCTCGGTGGTTCTCTCCGGGTACTCCGGCTTCCTCCACCCGTAAAACTGCCACGGTCACGATTAGCCATTGTGCAGAAGTATGTGACCTTAAACACCAATAAATAAATAAATAAATTTGCATTGCTTTCTTGGAAAAGTACCACACTGGTGTTATTCACTTAAATCCGCGCGGCAAAAGTAACATTATAAGTTATTGTAATGAATTGATGGTCGCATGATATGAGGTTTGCGGCGAAGCGTCGAAGTTTAACATACGCCCAGAGCCGCAAACCTCAGACCATGTTACCGCTAATTCATCACAATAACAGTGTTGTTCCAATAAGATCCTACCCATAGACCAAAACCCACTTTAAGAAAAGAACAGAACAACTTCAATGAACAAAGCAACTTTAACGATAGCAAATTTAGTAAATAAACCTCTTGTGTAACCCCGACGTCACTGGACAACAACAAATCTATAACTTGGATAAAGGTCGTGGTTATTCCATCTCGGTTCAAATCATCAACACGTTTATGACTTGAACTGTGATGGAATAACCTAGTGGGTTGTGAGTATTCATTTATAGAATGGTCACTGACCTCGAAACATACTATTTTATAGGCAGTATGATATTTCACGTGGTGACGTCAGACGATAATATGTGCCACTGGAGCCGTAAACACAGAAAACACTAAGCGAGCACTCGTCCAACCAGAGGGCGAGGATTTTAGTCTTATTGGAACACATGGCGTAAAACTGATACATTTTGGAAAACTGAGGTAGGTAAGTAGTAGGAGAGGGTTGGATCGGCCCCGGTTGGCCGGAGGGAGAGCCGGAGGGTGAAGTGACGTCATAGTCACGAGACCTAGTGACGTTATGTTGTGTTGTCATGGTAACCTGCGTGAGCGGCCATCTTGTGACGTCATCCCCATGGTGATACGTGGTGTTAGTGTGCATGCGCAGCGCGTGTTGTTAGGGTGATAGTGTTTCCGTCGGCCATTTTGTATACTGGAGGCCGCCATCTTGGTTTCTATGGTAGCACGTGGTTGCTATGTTACCCAAAGGCTTCTTATAGGACAGGGGTATGTTCGGCGGGTATGTTGCTTTGTACAAGAGTAATTTCCCGATTCGTAGAATTACTACAAACATCCCGACAACTCCTCCAAATCATCAAAAACGACTTTATTTACTACGGATTTCCCATTTTATCAGCTTTGCACGTAATGCTATAGTACCGAGTGGGGGGGGGGGGGGGGGGGGGTAAGTTCTATTGAACTAGAGTATACTCCAGTAGAGTAGAAGAGCCATCATGTGGAACAGCTTTGCTTATTGTTACTATCTTTAGCTTTTCTGGTCCGTTCTGGTTAGTTCTGACCCGATTCCGAATACTCTTGTTGTTTCATTTATCTAGATCACCCAAGCAGTTCACTTTCCTGGCGCTAACTAACTAATCAGATTGCTTCATCCCCGTAATCTTTATACAGAGTTATCTGACCTTATTACAACAAAGTCCTACACGATTCTCATCACCTCTAAATCCAATGGCCACGTCCCATGGAATCCCTTTTTGTGAAACGTCTCTGGTTATGGAATCCTATTCGTATGAGGCCATGAGGGCTATAAGAAATTCCCTCAATAGGGTCTAATTTACTACACCTCTTAACCTCATTTCTTTGAGGGCATGAGGGCCATGAAAAAATCCCTCAATGAGGCCTAATTTACTATCCCTCTTAGCCTCATTTCGGTATTTGAGGTTACCTATGACCTGGTATTGTATTATTTGAGGATACCTATCAAGAATATTTTCTGGAGAATCCTTTTTTGTCGTATGAGGCCATAAGGGCCATGAGAAAATCCCTCAATGAGGTCTAATTTACTATCCCTCTTAACCTCATTTCTTTTGTGGCCACGAGGGCCATGAAAAAATCCCTCACTGAGGCCTAATTTACTATCCCTCTTAGCCTCATTTCGGTATTTGAGGATACTTATGACCTGGTATTGTATTATATGAGGATACCTATCAAGAATATTTTCTGGAGAATCTTTTTTTTATCGTATGAGGCCATGAGGGCCATGAGAAATCTCTCAATGAGGTCTAATTCATTATCCCTCTTAACCTCATTTCTTTTGAGGCCACGAGGGCCATGAAAAAATCCCTCAATGAGGCCTAATTTACTATCCCTCGTAGCCTCATTTCGGTATTTGAGGATACCTATGGCCTGGTATACCCCCCCCCCCCCCCGGTACTATAACACTACGTGCTAAGCCGATAAAATGGGGAATCCGTAGTAAATAAAGTCGTTTTTGATGATTTGGAGGGGTTGTCGGGCTGTCTGTGGTAATTCTACGAATCGCGAAATTACTCTTGTACAAAGGAACATACCCTCCGAACATACCACTGCCCTATAAGAAGCCTTTGGGTAACATCGCAAAAAAGTGCTACCATAGAATCCAAGATGGCGGCCTCCAGTATACAAAATGGCCGACGGAAACACGTTTTACCCTAACAACACGCGTTGCGTATGCGCACTAACACCACGTATCACTATGGGGATGCCGTCACAAGATGGCCGCTCACACGGGTTACCATGACAACACAACATAACGTCACTAGGTCTCGTGACTATGACGTCACTTCCCCCTCCGGCTCTCCCTCCGGCCAACCGGGACCGATCCATCCCTCTCCTACTACTTTGGTGAATTAGTTAATGATGTATTGATCAGTTACCAGCTACACAGCTGACATTTTGACTGGGGGTGGGGGGGGGGGCACTTATCCTAGGTGACAATTTCTCGGTGGCGTGGGGTGGGGGTGGGGGGGGCAATTGGCTATTATTAGACTGGGGGGGGGGGGGGGACTTGTCCGGTTGGGGGGGGGGGGGGGGCACTTGCCCTACATTCTCGGTGCCAAATGAAAGATGTTAGTAATCTGACCGTAAATGTGAACAAATTATCCACGTATCGACCTTTGAATGCAACGAAGCGCTATCTGCAATGTTAAAGCATTGCAGATGTCGCCTTGTTGCCAAAGTGCAATATTTTAATTTAATATTACCTAGTACCTTAGTTGCAAAAAAGAGACTCCACTTTACGAGTGATTTAGTAACAATCCATGTACTATATATGTAACCACGGACCTTCTTCATTTAAATTACAGCACTACAGTGCAACCCACTTAATTGGATATCACTAAATCGAAGAACCATGTTAACTGAGCATGACTTCCAAACACCAAACCATTTACCACGCCTACAGTACAAATATGATCTGTTAATTACATACAGGTTACAAATAAAACTTCTGTTAATTGAATAAAAACTATTGTAATATACTATTCAAAGTAATTGATATTTGATAAAAGTGAGATATATGAAGAAATATATTAATATTTTCATCAAAAAGACAGTTGAGGCATTGCACTGTGACATCTGGTGAATGATTTCAGCGATAGTTGGTTGTCTGACAAGCACACATTCCACGCACTAAGCTGTAGAAGACATGGACAGTCAGTAAGAGAATTTATCACATTCAGTCTAAGACCTCAATACCTTGTAAATCCTCCTCAGTTCGCGAGACAAGTGCGGATCCGAGGTGGCATGATTCTCACCAAACGTCCAATATCAGCTTGACTGATATTATTCCATTCTCACTGCAGTGCAGCGGTGAGTTCCTGGACATTGGTAGGGCGCTGTTGGCGTTGTCGTAGGCGCCTGCAATGCATATCCCAAACTTGCTCGATTGGTGAAAGGTCTAGACTTAGTTCTGGCCAAGGCAGTGTAGTGATGTTCTGCTCCTTTAGGAACCCTGTAGCGACATGGGCACTGTGTGCTCTTGCATTGTCATCTTGGAAAATGAATCGACGGCCGTGATGTCGCGCAAATGACACCACATGGGCTGCTAACATGTTGACATGGTAGTACTGCCCGGTGACACGCCCTTGGATGACATGTAATGCTGCTCTGCTTGTCATGATTATTCCTCCCCACACATTAACCGATCCACCACCGAAACGATCGTGCTGCCTAACGGTTACATCATGGTATCGTTCGTTCCGCCGCCGCCACACTCTGTTTCGTCTGTCGTGGCAGTCGAGAGAGAACCTCGATTCATCGGAAAACATGACGTTGCTCCATCGATGAATTATTCGAGGTCGTCGAGCGTACAAATTGCAGCTGTGTAGGCGATTTCGGATAGTCCGACCACTGACTCGCACATCTGTCGTTTGGTGCAGCTGCTGTCCAATTTCTGAGGCACTTTGATGGCGGTTACGTAATGCTGTGGTTCGGATGAAACGATCCTGGTTAGCAGTTGTCGCCCTTGGACGACCTGACCGACGTTTGTCATCAACATTGCCTGTCTGACGGTAGCATGACCACAACCTGCTAATGACCGATTAAGTAACGTTGAGAATTTAAGCCACTGCAGTCTGTCTGTTGCCAGCTTCCAACATGCCAACGTAAGTAAGCGTTCATCACGTGTCAGTCTTCGCATACCTCAAAAGTTTCGACCAGATATTATTGATGAACGAGTTTATACCAAGAAAAGAACGATGAGACCTCGGAAAATGCCCGTCCAGTACAAATGAAAATTTCAAAACGTACCCCACATATATTACAGAATAATATTCAGTGACAAAGTGGGTATTCAATTAACAGGATTGCATTTTATTGAGAAAAAGACAATTCCATTTTTATTTTTTGTTGTTGTTGATGACATTAATTCCTGGTATGACATTAATCCCTGCCCTGGAAAGCTCTCACGGATATCCTACTAACAATCAACGTCTGAATCACATATCACATATTGAGGGGCTAGCGAAAATGCTGGAAATTGTTGGGAAATATGGGAACAGATGGAGACTCGAAATAAATGAAAGCAAAGTTATACCCGTGGGCCGCAAAGTGGATCCTACTCGAAGGTGGAGAGTTCTGTATTCCGGAAGGTAAAAGTAAACTCCTTAGTACAGGGGAGACAGGTGACTACGAGTATCCGTAGGTGAACATAATCATCACAGGAAGAGGCATCTACCGAAACCACACGAATACATTGATTCTGAAGGAGAGGAGAAACCTCAACCAAATGAAACTTATAGGGAGGAACAGTTTCAATAAGGTTTTCGTGGGGAAATCCATTTGGGAAATGGTGGATCCGCCAAGCATAACATATGGCACGGAAGTGGTACCCCTAAACCTAACGACTGTAAAGAGCTTGCAAACCCCGTAGAACGACGCAGGCCGATGGATAACGGATCGAGTAATGCCGCAGCACAAGAAGCAATCAGGGGAGAGCTTGGGTTGATCAAGGACAGGATAGACTTATTGAAACTCTGTTATCTTAATTATTTGGTGAATCTCTCCGACAGTCGATGGTGTAAAGTAATGTTCCAGAGTATTTTCAACTCAAATACCAAGACAGGGTGGATGGTCCAAGTGAGGGAGTTAATAGAGAACCAATCATTGGAGATCTCGGACCTAAACGTAGGGGCAACCCAGGGTAAAATAATAGCCAGAGAAAGAGTCATGGAGGATGGTAACCTTCATTGGAGAGAGTGCGTCAAATCAAAGAGGTCTTTGGGTGGCCGGCGTGATAAAGAGAAGCCTGGCTTTGAAGAGTACCTTGATGGCACCTTTGTGGGTCACTGTTGTTCAAGTTGTGGTCCCATTCTCTGGAGTGGGGGAAAAATTGGGGAAAACAGTGAAAAGGAATATCAGATGTGTAATTTAGGCGTGGTGGAGACCCTGGAGCACTTTCTACTAGAATACCCAAAATACCAGTCTAAAAGCATAAGATTCACTGGGAGTGTAATGGGGAAGGGGGATGAGAGAATGAAGGACATTTGGTTAGTGAGTGATTCAAAGGAGAGGGTTAATATGTTAATCGGAGAGATTGGGAAGAATGGGGCAAGGGATGACATCAAGCAGTTCGTCACCGAGTGTTGGGAGGAGAGAAGAAGCGTGGGAATAGGGAGGCAGTTGGGAGCACAGGGGTAAGCAAGGCCTTCTCAATCGAGAACCGCGACAAATCAGCAGCCGGCAAAGTGTTATTATTATTACTGATAAAACACCGGTGCCGATTGTCGACTTTTACCCGAAAATTCCCCAGATCACACAAAAGGCCTAGACTGTGTAATTCAACACGCTATTGGGGTGGGTGTTCACTTGTCCGGCATCTACAACGATTCCGATAATCGTCGACTCAAAAAAAAAGTTCTTAAGATATCAAGGATGACAAACAGAAAAACAAGCAATTAAGGCAATTTGTTTACTCTTTTCAAATATTGGTGGAGGTAGGGGAAGTGGGGTCATAAATCCCCGCCCGGCTTGGCGGTGCATGCGTGTGGTTGCTGCACAACGACGTCTGTAAAGTTTTACTTTTTTATTTCCAGGAAATCAAAAACTTATGGACGAAGTGAAACAATGTGAAGATTTCGATTTGGTTCGAATACTAAAAATGTTGTATTCAAGTGACGAAATGGTCAGACTGTTGGCTGGGTCGGCAATAGCAGCATTTGCTTTCAATAATTCCACACAACAAAAAACATTAGTCAGCCTGGGAGGCATAAGATTTAGCTGTTTTATCCCCTTTCTTCGATCTGATGACGAGTTCTTCCGATGTACTGCAGCATTCCAGGTAACAGTATTTTGCCCATAATCGATTTCAAACCGATTGTACAAAATATGCAAAATAATAATTTATTCCGACAGCCCAATTGGAATAAATTATTGATGATCCCCTCTATGAAATCGAGCTAGATTCACCTCGTATCTGTAAACAGTATTCTCCAGTACATGAAGGGTGTATTTCCGCTAAATCCCCTCGTAGAAATATAGAATATACCCCTACTAGCTTGGTGTACCGAATCTTCACCACGAGTGGTGAACATTTGGTACACCAAGCTACTTTGGGTATATTTTATTTGTACCATGATCGTCAGATTATTAAGAGTCGCTATTATTTTTTCTCGATTTTACTGAGTAGCAGCCGAACATACGTGCGAATTTGTTTTTGTTTACATGAGCACGGTGGGCGGTACTTCCGCTATCAATTTTATCACCGAAACGAAATACAAAAAGAGACAGGGCCTTTTTCATTTTAATAACATAATAACATACTATTTCGAGTTATGGATGCTTTATTAACAAGAGCCAATGCATGTTTGTTAATTTTTGGTGTCTTATTGGGTGAACTCATTTAAAAACGTAATAAATAATTGCCCCTTTCATTTCACTCTTCGCGAGTCGATGTGCGATAAATGTAGACAAGTTCGCATTCAGGTCGATGTCACCAAAGGTCAACTTGGATGTAGTTCCACTGTAGGTGTAAGTAAATTTTAACTATTGAAATCCCATTGCTTGCGTGTTCACCACAGTTGGAGTATAAAGCTAAAATTTAGGTTCTAGGCTTTTCATATATAGTAGAATAGGTAATCATGGTATAAATGGAAGTCACACGCATACAATAACTATCTATTCCTCTGATAATTCATAAGGACGCCAAGCAAAGTTTCAGCCAAAGGATCTTTAGAGTTGGCGCCAGGGATTCCTCGAAAGGGAGCGCGGTGGCTCAGTGGTAACGGAATTGAACTTCAAACCGAAAGGTTGACGGTTCGATCCCCGCCAGAGGCAACTGTGTTGTATCCTTGAGCAAGGCACTTAATCCCGATTGCCCACGTGTGGGCACGGTGGCACTGTGCACATTGATGGTGCTCTTGTCATCAAAAAATGGTATCCTTACTTGTGTGGAGTTAGTAGTTTAGTTTACTTTAATAGTTTAATGCATTACACCATAATGGCAGTTGCACAACACAAACATCACAAATAAGAAGACATAATAAACATGATGTATAATATAAAGTACTAATGACTTATTTCTTTAACAAGATGATCTCGCTTTCAGAAGAATGACCAGATCATGTTAGAAATAATATTAATCGGTTTACTATCACAGTTTTTCAATATATAATAGTATTTCTCCGAATCATTCAATTGTTCAAATTCTTTGTTTTCTTTTATAATTTCTTCGAAGCCCGTTTCCCTAATTTCGACATATGCCTCACAATCCATAACAAAAGGTTTTTCGCTCTCTATTTCACTGGTATTTCACACTTGGCATCTCCTATTATTAAGGGGCGTTGTGGATTGTTTATGTCTACCCTTTTCTATTTCTAAATTATGGTTACTAACCCCAAGTCTAGTAAACAATTCACGGGCCTGTCGAGATCTGGTGATTTTCAGATAAGGTTCAAGCTTGTATTCATTTTTAACTAATCGATATGTTCGTGACTTATTACTGCCTTTCATTTTGTCATATTAAACATATCTTTAGTAAATCTTTCTCTATGCTGAGATTCTAGTACAACTTTCAGGCATTTTCCACTACTGTTGGTTTACATTTGAGAGAATCCTTGAATGAGTTGGAGAGTTTGTTATCGCCAGCAATTTTGGATATTTTATCGACACATTTATGGAGATGTAAGATGGCATCGTTCACAATAGGAAATCTACCCAACTTTCCTCGTGCTGCGTGATTAGATGCTTTTCTATTCAACATTAATATTTGTTTACAAAATTTCAAGTGGACTTTTTCACAGGCTGTAGTGCCTACAAAAGAAGTATTACGGTCAGGGGACCATATCTCGCAACCATATACTAAAATAAACTCAATCAATTTATCAAAACGTATACATTTCACATCAAGAGTTAAGTCAAGTGACTTTCTGAGAGAATTTGTAAGGAAAAACATTGCTTTGCTTTGAATCCTTTTGTATTTAAATTCTCTTGAACTTGTTTTGTGTTTCTGTTGTATGTGAATTCAAGACCTAAGTATTTATATTGATCTTCGATATTTAATTTCGCTGTTCCAATACAAAACGTAGGATCTTTTTTATCTTTTCTATTTTTGTGTTATTAATATTAACACTAAATTTATTTTTATCCGCGTAGTGTTCTAACTTCGGAACACATTTATTCAATCCGACTGGAGACTCTGATAACATTACCAGGTCATCGGCAAAAAGTAGGTGGTTGAGTCGTTGTCCAGTCACATTAACTGGTGAACAGGATTCATCAAATATCCTGTATATGTCATCAATAAAACTTTTGAAAAGAGTGGGTGATATAGAACATCCTTGTCTAACTCCCACCGTTGAGAGTGAAGGTGGGCTCAGTCCCACACAAGTATTTATAGAATAGTAACTGGACTCATAAAGAGAGCTAAGAATTTTGAGGACTTTCCCACCGATACGCAATGACTTCATTTTCTCAAAACGTAATGGCCCATCTACCGAATCAAATGCTTTCTTAAAATCAACAAAAGCCGCGAATTGGTTTCTTCTGTTCTTTGTATTTATGTGCCAACGTGCGCAAAATGAATGCACTGCCAATTGTTCCACGATACTTCCTGAATCCAAATTGGTTATCGCTTAATAAATCGTTGAGTTCTAAATACTCATTCAACCTCGAGTGTATTACTTTATTAAATAATTTTCCGAAATTGTTATTTATTTGTTTATTTATTTATTATTTATCTTTTAGGGTTTAACGGCACATTAACAACCAAGGTCATATCGTGTCGGTGACAGTTTTGCGGGTGGAGGAAGCTAGGTTACCCGGAGAGAACCACCGAGCAACGACGAGCAGCTGCCAGCTCCCCAACATCGTAACTCCGCACTGCAACACAGGCAGGGCTAGATTGGTTGAATACATGCGCACCATCGACGTGCAGTACGCCTTAGTACACGGCGTCATCGTGCCCCCTGTGGACAATCGGGGTTAAGTGCCTTGCCAAGGACACAACGCGGGAATCCTAATCGATCTCTCAGGCGGTCACCCATCCAAGAACTAACCGGGCTCGAGGTTGCTTAACTTCGGTGATCTGACGAGAACCAGTTACCGCAACGCCACCGCCCCCTCCCCGAAATTGTTACTCATCGCAATCGGTCTGTAATTGTTAGGATCATGTCGATCGCCTTTGTTATAAAGAGTGTTTATTATAGACGCACTATAACATACAGGGAAATGACCTGATAATAATATTTGATTAAATAGCTTGACAACATCATCTATAATAATTGGAACAAAAAGTTATAATAATTCATTCGGATTGTTATCTACAGCAGATAACTTTGTTTTGGACTTGTTAGTGTGTTGGGAAGTCTGACAGCTGTTCTCCGTTGCTCGGTGGTTCTCTCCGGGTACTCCGACTTCCTCCACCCGTAAAACTGTCCAACACGGGGCGACCCTGGCTGTTGAAAGTGTCGTTAACTCCAATAAATAAAAATAAATTTTCCCTGACGCGGGGGCTATGATCCCTGACAGGGTGGGGCTAGAGAGTAGCCGGAGAAATTTTTAATTTAATTGGGAAAAAGTCGCAATATCCGTGATTCTAGAGGCTTTGAGCTTTGAGAGAGTCAAAACGAAACGCAAACTATATTTATATCAAAATGAAAAGTTATATCTAGAAAGCCGGTAACTACGGCAGCAAAGTTAACATAAACACAAATTTCTAAAGATATTTTCAAACATTTTAGTTTATGTTAATATGGCTGCCGAAAGCTAACAGTTGGGGCCACGCTGTGAGATGTTGGTATGACTTGTTCTCGTTGAGTAATTTTTGCCATAGTATTTTCGTGATAATGACGATAATCTGCCGTCACAATCACAAGAAATATTGGTTTCAACTTATTGAGAATAATTTATTCCACATTACACTCAAACTTGGATCTGTTAGACGTCATAATCTGCATGAACCCATTTTAAGAAGGTTCTATTATTGTGTCTGCCTATGCCACAGTGAATATCTGCCCATCGGATTATTTCAATTGTGAACGTGTATCGGGTCTTCGGGACTATTATCTCTTTTTTATGGTGTTTGCATAATTTTATGTCCTCGACCAATTTGGCCGATTTCCCAATCGGGGTGGGGTGGGGATGGGGTGGGGGTCTGGGTCGGGGCAAACCTCCCCGACGGGGAGGGGGCTGTAACCCACTCTGACACCCCGTTGGTACCACCCCTGGAACTTAATCACTGATGTCCATTGACTGAAACTTGCTTACTGGTACTATGCTTTTTCAAATGCACGGAGTTATTGTCTGAGTGGAAACTCCACTCCACGAGTTTTTAGTGACAATCCACTCTCCACGTACTATGTATGACAACACCATTCAGCATCACAGCGTTGAGAGGTAGAGTATGCGTCAGAAGGGGGGGGGGGGGGGTGTATACGTGAATCCAGAGTCACCGCAAAACAATGCACTGAATAATGGCATCCGTAAACTTTGGTCAAACCTGGCTAAATATTCTACAAAATCGCTCAGAAGCACCGTCGATGGAATCGGCTCATTCACGCGGACTTGATATTTCAAGAGTATGAATTTAGATACACAATCACAAACATTTGTAACTCACATTTAGATGTTTATTAATTCATTTTACTGGAACGAATGTTAAAGCTCGGCCCCGTTAAGTTTGTGACAGAAGAAATGGCGATGTGACTGATGTTTCTGAATTCATTTGGCCCGCAACGACACAGCGGTAAACCACACAGGCGATCAGCACAGAAGTCAAAAAATTACATCTGATCATAACTGTTTTCAGCTCAAAAACAGATATGAACAGAAATTATTTTTATATCTTTTGGAGTAGGTACAAAAGAGTTAGCAGATAGCTTTGTCGTCGACTTAATTTTCAGTCTGTGATGAGCATTTCTGGTGAATGATGCGCCGTTATGCAAGTAGTAATATGACATTGTGTACCTGAATACGAAATGTAACCCATGAATGGCACCAAATCGTTTGACAGCCGGATACGCCTACTCACCGAGACAGTTATTTCCATGTCCAGAATTTAGAACAGGTAGAACACTCCCATTGTATGAAAAACCAGCTCATACAGTCTTTTTATTTCCACGAAGAGTATTGAACAGAAGACACAAGAGGAACCGTCATCTACGAATGTACATCATATAACCATTATAAAGGATCTGGGCTCATTTTGTTTCTCTGCAAAAATATTTGTACCTGTGGTTGAAGGGTGTAAGTGTATCCACAATGCAGTGTTAACCGTTTTCCTGAAAATCGGCCAAATACGAACTAAAGCTGAACGCAAAATCTAATTCTGCTATTTTTCCCAAACAAAACTTATGGCCCTTCACTGGCACAAGCTTTCCTAGCTCGTTCCAGTGAAGAGCCATAAGACATGTTTTGGAAGAAAACAAGAAGACAATTTGTTATTCAAGTAAACATTGTCTACTTTAGTTGTGTTTCCTGTAAGTCATGTTAGTTATAAATCCTAACATTATAAGTTATTGTGATGAATTGACGGTAACATCATAGGCGTACTGGACTATTTTTCAGGGGAGGGGGTGGGACTGAGCCCTTTGCCCGAAAAAAAATTGAATGTCAGGAAGAGATGCCGGAGTCGGGTATGGGAGGAGGTTGTCCCTCCCCCGAGATATTTTTTAAAAATTGGATGCCCTGAGAGCAATTTTGAGGCTTCGCAAACATCTATTCAAGACATTTTCTGGAGTGTCATATGACCTCATTTTAGCAGACATAGTCTTAATACATCAGAATCCATTAACTTTTGAACCACAGAGACCCCATGCATGCCACTGAAATTGATATATTTTACTTTTTCAGATTGAAAACAAAATAATTCAGAATGAAGCCAGATTTATATTTACTCATTGTTTCACATGCCTTCTATTAAAACCCTTTACCCAACGCAGACGATATCAAAATTTATTATTTTAAATATAATTTTTTCAAATTTTTCAAAACATTTCAACAAAACCATATCATGTGACCCCTCGCTGGAACGAGGTCGTTCCAACGAGGGGTCACATGATATGGTTTTGTTGAAATGCTTTGAAAAATACTATTTTTTCAACTACTGAATTTGCATATTACGCGGGCGGATGCGGCCGATTCCTTAGGTAAAGGGTTAATGATCTAATAATACTCAAAATACAACAATTTCCGAGCAGTGCAATTAAAATGTTGTAATGTTCTAAGGCAATATGGACAATTTCTACCGCTAACCTGTTTATCGGTGTTTCGAACAAAATCAAAGCCCTGTATTTTATTTAATTTTTTTTAGATCTTTTGAACTGTAATATGCAGTAATAGAACTTTTTATATGTACTTGTGTGATTATAAGTAAATATTAACGTGGATAAGGTTCCACTGAATCACCTCGTACAATGTACTGATTAGTTTACATGCAACCTCTAAGCGACGAGACAGGAAATATGACATAAAATAATGCTTTGTATGGAATATATTTTTTTTTTCGTCATTTCTGGCAATCGAATTGCCCGAAATATTTCCCCGGATATGGATAACATGGTCTGAGGTTTGCAGTCGGAGCTTATGTTCAACCGAGGCGCGAAAACCGAGGCTGAACATATGCTCCGGGCCGCAAATCTCAGGCCATGTTTCCGTCAATTCATCACAATAACGGATATATTCCAATAAGATCCTACCCATAGCCAAAAACCCTTATCGTGAAATGAACAAGGCAACTTCAATGAACAAGGGAACTTTAAAGATAATAAATTTAGTAAATAAATCTCTCGTGTTCCCCGTGATGTCACTGCACAACAAAAAATCAATAACTTTGATAAAGGTCGAAATTATTTCATCTCAGTTCAAATCATGAAAGTAGTATGTCAGGTACATTTGAGGACCCATTGGCAGGACCTCGGTGCAGGACCTCGGAAGTGACGTCATGTCACGTGACCTAGTGCCGCCATGTTGGGTTGTCATGGTAACCCGCGTGAGCGGCCATGTTGTGACGTCATCTCCATAGTGATACGTGGTGTGAGTGCGCATGCGCAGCGCGTGTTGTTAGGGTGATACGTGTTTCCGTCGTCCATTTTGTATACTGGAGGCCGCCATCTTGGTTTCTATGGTAGCACGTTATTGCTATGTTACCTGAGGCCTACAATAGGACAGGGGTATGTTCGGAGGGTATGTTCGATTGTAGAAGAGTAAATCTAATTACCACAAACAACCCGACAATCCCTCCAAATCACCAAAATCCACCCAAAATCACCGAAATTGACTTTATTTCCCCAATTTATCGGCTTAGCACGTAGTGCTATAGTACTAAGGGGCACAAGGGGGTGCATTCGATTAACAGGAGTAATGTTCTGGATTAGAATGCTCCCAGAACCCCTTTTTGGATCCCTATCCCATGACGTTTTTCTGCTATTAAGAATAGCACGTTGTGCTATAGGACAAATTTACCCAGAATTCTCTGCTTCTATCTATATATGCAATAGTTATCGTCTATCTGACTCTGTTCCTTTGTTCTAGAGTATACTCCAGTAGCGTAGAAGAGCCTATCAACTGGAACAGTATACCTTATTATTGCTATATTTAGCAATTTCTAGTCTATTCTTGTTAGTTCTGACCCTATTCCAAGTACTCTTGTTGTTTCATATATCTAACTAACCAATCAGATTGCTTGATTTACCATAATGCCGTTATCTCCCTTGTGTATAACAAAAGCCTATATCCAATGGCACCCCAATTTTAGCACCCCTTTTTTGAAAAACATATGACCTTCGGCACCCCTTTTTGTCATATGTGCTTATGTGAAAAGGCACAATGTGACACAATATGCCCTATCACATAAGCACATACGGGTATTTGAGGATACCTATGGCCTGGTATTGTATTATTCGAGGATACCTACTGGAGAATCCCTTTTTTGTCATATGTGCTTATGTGAAAAGGCACAATGTGACACAATATGCCCTATCACATAGGCACATACGGGTATTTGAGGATACCTATAGCCTAGTATTGTATTATTTGAGGATACCTATCTAGGATACCTTCTGGAGAATCCCTTTTTGTCATATGTGCTTATGTGAAAAAGCACAATGTGACACAATGTGACCTAGCACATAAGCACATGCTTTATGTGCCGATATGTGCTTATGTGAAAAAGCACAATGTGACACAATGTGCCCTATCACATAGGCACATACGACCAAAATGGGATTCCATAGCCACAGGCGTTTTCGAAAAAGGGATTCCACAAATGGGATTCCAAAAAAGGGATTCCACAAACGGGATTCCGTTTCCATCTTGTCGCCAAAGCTCCAAGGCCACTACTGGTCTATGGTCTATCTGTCCTACCATTAGCTTCAACAACAGTCTTGTTCCATTGCGGCCTTGTACCAGTACTATTGGCTAAACTACCATCAACCACTTCCTAGCTATACCTTCGCTGAAGCTTTCAAAATGTTCCATCTGATTTCCCCTGTATACATATAAGGCATTCCGTAAGTGGCCCAGTCCGTAAAATTTGGACAACCTCCTCCCATACCCGACTTCGGCATCTCTTCCTGACATTCAATTTTTTTTCGGGCAAAGGGCTCAGTCCCACCCCCCCCCCCCCTGAAAAATAGCCCCGTACGCCTATGATGTTACCGTCAATTCATCACAATAACTTATAATGTTAGGATTTATAACTAACATGACTTACAGGAAACACAACTAAAGTAGACAATGTTTACTTGAATAACAAATTGTCTTCTTGTTTTCTGCCAATGGGTCCTCAAATGTACCTGACATACTACTCATGAACAAGTTCATGATTTGAACTGAGATGGAGTAACCTCGACTTTTTTATAAGTGGTTTGTGAGTATACATTCATGGAATGATCACTGGCCTCTAAAATGTTATAGGCATTATGCACTTTGAATCTCCTCCCATTGTTATCATCTTTTCAAATATTTCACTTGGTAACGTCAAATGGTAACATATGCCACTGGAGCCGTGAACATAGGGAAAACTAAGCGAGCTCTCGTCCAATCGGAGACCGAGATTTTAGTCTTATTGGAACATTACTTGTCATATTTTAAGGCGTCATTCAGAATAAATCTCGTTGTATCCCCGACGTGGAAAACTTGTACCTCTGATATTATACTGCGTTCAGAATAGTGAAGGGGGCGCGGTGGCGTTGCGGTAACCGGTTCTCGTCAGATCACCGAAGTTAAGCAACGTCGAGCCCGGTTAGTCCTTGATGGGTAACCGTACTGCACGTCGTTGGTGCGCATGTCTTCAATCAATCTAACCCTGTCTGTGCTGCAGTGCGGAGTTACGATGTTGGGGGGGGGGGGGGGGGGGGCTGGCGGCTGCTCGTCGTTGCTCGGTGGTTCTCTCCGGGTACTCCGGCTTCCTCCACCCGTAAAACTGTCACGGTCATGATTAGCCATTGTGCATAAGTATGTGACCTTAAACACCAATAAATAAATAATATCAGAATAGTAAAATTTTGTAACTTAATGGAGACACTGAGCATGAACCATTTTCAGAAGCAGAAATACGTATTTTTGTATTTACAGATTGTTGTGTTATCAAGAGTTATACCAGACGAGGAACAGGCAATCTCGTCAGCTATTGGAGTGAAACTGCTTGTAGATCTCTTGGAACGATCTCAGTCTGAAGAAATTTTGGCTTTGACAGCCGATTACGTTGCCGCTTTAGCACACACACGAGCAGGTTTGTTGGTCGCTTATGCCATTAAATTTGATTCTGTTTGGTTCGCATTGTCACCTCTTGCTTCTATGTATTAACATTTTAAACAAACTAAGAACTGAAATTTGGCGGATGATTTGTTTTTTATTCACATGGGTAGCTAGAAAGCTGATTTCAAATATATGTCCTTAACTTTAATGTCACAAACATCTACAATTCAGCCCTTTTCTAGAATCGTGAGACCAATTAAGTCAAACACGATTTCAGTGATGCATATAGATGAGAGAGTACTTGACCCCCTCCCTTCCAATGCAAATCGTACACCTCCCTCCTTCCTGGACGGTGTGTCGGAGCATCATGGGTTAATTTCAAACATAAACTACTGTCAGTCAATGCGAAGTATATTGCATAAAACTGCAAGCCAGTGTACATTCTCTGTCATAAAAATACCAGTATATTAAGTTTTGTTGGATAGTTTTTTCAGTCAAAATACATAACTAAAGTTCGGACAACATGAAAATTGAGCTTCGATAAAGTTATCTCCCTTGAAATTATTAGGCGAACGAGGAAGTACCATGCAATTAAGAAGCAAGTAATTGTTGAGAAAACGTTGATGACATCAGTAGAATATAAAGCCAAGTTTTCGTTTGTTACTTTTTATAAACGAAAACAACAGACAGCTCTCCGAGCTGTCTGTTTACGCTTATTAAAAAGTAATAAAGGAAACTTGGCTTTTCATGGCAAACTAATTAGAAGCAACTAGTTCACGGAAAATCCGCCATTATGAATATCTGTCAGTATCACACCTACCAACACTAAATATCCACTTTGGCTCTTTGTTTTGCGAATGAATTTTTACCGAAATTTGCAAGTTTTTATTTTCTCCGGGAAAAATATCAAATTTCACGTCCTAGACTTTTATATTAATGGAAAAGGCATTATCTGTATCATATGTCGCGATGAGCACACTGTTAATGAAATTAGCAGAAACAGTTACAGAACACCAACAGATGGAGAAAACAACGTTTCCTTATTTTTAAATGGGTTTCTACGCAGAATGATAGTCAAACATTCAAAATGATTGGGGAAAAATGTGAAAAGCTAGCTTCTGTCTTCCTACTCAACATGAAAATGCCTGAAGTTTGTGAAATGGCGCGCACATCGATGAGACAAAGTCACTAACATGTCGAAATTTCAATTTTTATGAAATTCCCATACTCTTAGTGTTAAATTTACTGTAAAGCGATCGAACAATTACTCGATAGCTCATTTCAGAAAAAGGGGTGCCGAAGGCCATATGTTTTCCAAAAAGGGGTGCCGAAATTGGGGTGCCTTCTGGAGAATCCCTTTTTTGTCAAATGAGCTATCAAGTAATTGCTCGATCGAGTGACTCGACATACTGCTCGAATGACTCGAATCCCATCGAGCAAATGAGCTAACGGGCAATTGCTCGTTCGAGTGACTCGACATACGACTCTTAGCCTCATTTCAGAAAAAGGGGTGCCGAAGGCCATATGTTTTCCAAAAAGGGGTGCCGAAATTGGGGTGCCTGGGAATATGGCCATTGGATATAGGCTTTTATTATACAGAAGGGAGATAACTCTGCATACAGATTATGGGAAATCAAGCAATCTGATTGGTTAGTTATAATTTATATAAATGATCCAGATAAATGAAACAACAAGAGTACTTGGAATGGGGTCAGAACTACTGGTATTACGTACCACCTTACCAGTAACAGGATGATACAAAGCATTTGGTATGTTAATACTATCAACGGTTAGGATGGAACCTACAGGGGAATATACCAACCACACTCTGCTGCCGTTCTGTATTACCAGGCATTGACCCCACCCCAGAATACCGCTCAATAATATGAAGCACCTGGTGGATCAGTAGTACTAAGGGCCAGCAACAGACCTACAGGGATATGTACAGCCTATGATATACTACCGTTCTAAAGTACCAAGCATTACCCCTACCCCCACAAAATCACTAGGTCCACCATAACGTACTACATATACCAGCCATATAATAAAACAAAGCAATCGGTTGGTTAATAGTACCAAGCACTAACAGGGGCCTGTAGGTGTATATACCGCCCATACTATAGTACCGTTCTAAACTACCAGGCAGTACCCCTACTGACAATACCCCTATGCCTGGCATTGCATACTACCTACACCAGTCATAGAATAACATGAAACATCAGGTGGATTAATAGTACTAATGGCTAACATGGAACCTGCAGGGGCCCACATAGGTATATATCGTCCATACTATATTGCTGTTCTATACTGCCAGGCATTACCCCCACCCCCACTCCACAATACCACTTGACCTGCCACAACGTACTACCTATACCAGCCATAGAATAGTACAAAGCAATCGGTTGGTTAATAATATCGAGGACTGGACCTACAGGGGTATAAACCATGCATCCTATGCCACCCGTTCTAAACAAACGATTATGATACTGCCTGACCTAACACTAAACTACCAATACCAGCCATAAGATAATACAAAGGATTTGGTAGGTTAATAGTACTAAGGGGGTAATAGACCAACAGACCATTCATCCTATACTGCCAATGCCAATCTAAACAACCAAGGACTATCTCCAAATACCCCTCCCCCCCCCCCACCTAGTGCTTGACCTAGCTATAGCGGACATATGATAATATGAAGACCCAAGGGCTAATAGTATACTAACATGGAAATATACCACAACTACCAGATCACCCCCCCCCCCCCTTACAAGAAGTCCGACATCCCCTGACCCGAATAACGTTATGTCAGATTGTATAGTGGACAATAACAGTGGTCAGCATCTTTATGACGTCGCGAACGTATCATGACGTCACGACGTCAATGGAAACGTCAACCGTTCCGTGGGGAAAACTTTCAAGAAAAGTCTCACCTTTACCATCAATTTTCCATCACTTAGCCATAATATATACCTATAGCCCCATGCGTACATATATCACTATACATACCATGGCATACTATATATGCAGTACGTACACCATTTATCAGATCTAGATGTATGGTGCCGACATTTTGCACCGGCAAAAGTTGCACCGGCAATGGCTCCGGTTCCTATGGGAATTTAACACTAGCTGCACCGGCAAAGCTCCGGGTAATGAGGGTCGATCGGGTACATGCTATACTACTTATATATACTACTCAAAGTTTGCAAAGCACCAAGTATATCCAACTACCTGTTTTACGTTTTAGCTGAAATATTGTAATGAAAAGTGTATATATTTTTTATTTAATTATATCTTTAATGATTTAAGTACAGAAATTAAGATTTTATTTGTGTTTGACATTATTTTTTAGCTTTCGAATACGATAACCATGGAAAATGGATATTATTGGCAAAAGAGGAAATTTTTCAATTTGCCAAAAAGTTGACGCAGCGAACTGGTATGGGTTCAATCCCCTCCCTCTGTCGGCACTCCCCGACAGCATGAGCAACACGAGGACGGGCATTATTGTTCATCAGAATGAATCTATAACCCACTGCACCTGCAAACAATCTGGCGTGGACATCCAGGATCTCACCAATATACCGTTGTGCAGTCAATGTACCACGTTCCAGGACGCAGAGCTCTGTACGTCCATCCCAGTTGATACCGCCCCAGACCATGGTTGACCCTCCACCATAGCGGTCATGCTCAGCAATGTTGGTTGCATGGAATCGCTCTCCTGGTCTTCTCCATACCGTAGGACGCCTATCTGTGTGGTCTAGGCAGTACCTTGACTCATCTGTAAAAAGGACAGGTCGCCAGTCTTCTCTGGTCCATCCAACGTGGTCCATGGCCCATTCATATCGTGCCTGGCGGTGGTTCTGGGACAGCGGAATGCGATTACATGGTCTTCTCGATCGGAGACCACCTTCGTGCAACCTTGCCCGGATAGTCTGCGCCGAAACATTTACCCCGGATGCATTCTGACGGTCACTGCGAAGCTGGGTTACTGTGGCAAAGCGGTTCCTACGGGTCTGAATGATCAAAAACCGGTTTTCAGCTGCAGATGTTGCCCCGTCTCTGCCACCACCATGCCATCTTTGAGGTGTGGCATACTGATGAAATCTTGCCCAGGCTCTTGTGATCACCATATGGGTAACACCAAGGGCTTCACCAACCTGACGATCGGTAGCCCCTTGCCCCACCATCCCTGCAGCCTGCCACATTTCTGATTCAGACAAATGTCTTCTTACATTCGCAGTTGCCATATTCAATCATTAAATCACAAGGGGTTGTGTTGAAATGAAGATACTCTACACATGTCATGTACATGTAGACAGTACACGAAAACATCATGAAAATCAAGAAGTACATACTTTCCATGACTGTCACGAAAAGTCTGCCTGTCAAGAGAGCTAATGTAAACAGTGGGGACCATCTCAATACATTCCTCAATCATATCCACCAAAAATATCGCAAATATGTCACGAGCAAATTTCACAATGATGTGTCAAATATTTGGTGCTTATCAAACTTTGAGTAGTATATATCACGAAAGTGCATTTTATGAGCATATTTGCATAAACATGTCTTGGTCAAAGTCCTTGGCTGTAGGTTGTGTACTTTGGGTTGGAATCCTAATGGGTAGCGTGACCATTCTAAAACGCGGCCGTCAAGAGAGAATAATCAACTCCAAGCAACGCAATATTTATAATATAGCTGTATTGACTGTTGGTAGCACACATCCACGCGACATGTTTGGCGAATTTATTGAACAATAAATTGGCGAATTTAATGAACAGGAAAGTGAGGTGAAGATCTTTTCAGGGGAAAAGAAAAACACATGGGAAATATCGTTTACTATCATAGAATAGTTTCTGTCCCCTTCTCCCATACTTCATCATTTTTTAACTTGAAAAGCACCAATTCTGGGTCTTTCCCGTCTCCAAGATTATCATAGAATAGAACAGTAAGGTCAAGTTTGGATGTATTTTTTGTTTTGTAATTTTTTTATTAGTTCAATATTCATTGTGTATAAGAGTGCCCTGGAAATACTATTTATTATCTTTGCTTGTTTTTCAAACCGTACTGATAATAAAATATCCATATCATAAAGTCTCAATTGTTTCATTGAATTTATTCAGGTGTGCCAGAAGCAATCACCTCTATTCATGCCATTGACTACCTCTGCAGGCTGTTGGAGATGGAAGTTGAAATCGTTCAAGGATGTGCGGCAATTGCTCTTGGCTACTTGTCTTACCACCACACGGCACAAAGACAGATATTAAATAGGCGAGTACAAAAAACAGCTATCATCAGTATTCAAAGACATGACTATAAATTGCACCCCCTTACCACTCGTAGATAGGACACATGGCCAATTTATGGAAAGAAATGTCGCCAATTGTCACTCAGTGTTCATTTTTTATAAATGAAGGCGTATAACATAAAATATGCAACTTTGCTGTATGCGACCATAAACTTGATAATGTATGGTGGTTTGACATATCCCTGTCTGCAACGGTTCAGAGTTGTCCTAAATGTTCCTGCCCTTTGCGTAACGAATGACAATAACCTGTCAAATTTTATATTTTTTTCTTTTTTTTTGCCTACTTTCATTGTAACGAGTCCCATGTACTAATCTTGTAAGTTAGCATTGTCATTAAAACCACATCACGTGATCTACACGAAGTTAACCCACTGCATACTGATCTCGAAAAATCACAAATCAAAATATTTCCATAATGAAACTAGGAATTAACTCATTAAGCTCTGTCAAACAAAACTGAATTGGTTAAATTTCTTGTGAAATTATTGGAAAAACTGCTCCTTGAAACTTTTATTGTAGAAACTAGTTCTCCCTGTATAGACAGTCCTTTTATTAGTAAATATTTCCAACTTCATCAAATCAAGTTTTATTTCAAAGTATACGTTTTTTTCAGGTGCCGACTAAACCCTCTGTTGATGAAGGTAATTAAACACCATATCAAAGACGGTTGTCTCTCATCGTCGTTTACAGAAGCGTGGAAACACTACAAAAAAGTTGGTTTACCAACAATACAGTGAGTAGAACCAACATATCAACTTTATTTCCGAAGAATTTGCAACACATGATATATTTCAAAATGAATGGACAAAAGTAAATGTGCACATCGATAACACAAAATGTCTTGCACTCAGGCCACAAATCCAATTTTTAAAGGGGCGATAAGCCGCGAATTTAAAAAAAAAAATATATTGAACATTTGACAATATCACGATGTTTATTATGTACAAGTACCCTAATGTTTTATGCATCATTCGTATTAACGGGCTCGTATCGATTAAGTGAATAAGAAATGTTCGTTTGTTTCTGTATTTCTTGAGTTATGAAACCCAAGAAACAAAGGGCAAATTGTGTAAATGAGAGTAGCCCATTTGCACTATGTTTGGCCTTTGTAGACAGAAACAAACGACCATTCCTTATAATTAAACTTGAGGGGCTATAAATTTAAACACCCTCTACTTTGCGGAGTTAAAATAAAAACCAGGTCGCATCACGCTTCCTAGTGATAACTCAATAATAAAGGCATAGTATTCTAAAATTCTGTTTGAAATAACGATACATTTCACTGAAACATGTTCTTGTGTCATTAAAAATTTTATTGACCAATGAATTGCGTAAGTTAAAAGGAACGTCATATGCCACGCCCACACAAAACATCAATCTCCTTTTCCTCTTGACATGAGGGGTGGGGTGGGGTGGGGGGGGGGGTGGTGGTGTTCTCATTGAAAGCACTGAGATAAATTTAATTCTGATTTTGACCATTTCTCGAGAAACTGAAAACACAGTTTGTAAATGTGGAGTTCGATATAAACCCAGATCCCAGATGACAGGAAGTTGGTTGCAGTTTGTCTCAGAAAGAGTTCATTCGGGCTATTTGGAAACTAGAAAGTTTTGTTCGCGTGAGGTTCGTTTGTAGATTATTACGACCGGCCATTGTTTACGTTTGATTTGGGTAAAACGATGAACGCAGGCGATCACCTATTGCGGAAAGCAAATTGAACATGGAATAAAAAGCATGATAAGGATTTCATTGTTTATTATATTTTATTTTGAAAGTCTTCTTAATATGACGAGATAATATTAATTACTTTTCATGTTGAAACAATATGAGCGTTTAGGGGTTTTTCTCCATTCACACTGTGCAATGGTATATTAAAAGACAGACATTGGGGGAGTGGTTTAGGGCGGGCCTAAATGCGTTTTTTCGGTTCATTGTGCTATGAAAAGCAAAAAAAAAAAGAAAAAAAAAAAGAAATATTTCAGCCAATCATTTTGAAGGCGAGAATTTACTGGCTTTATCGAAAAACTATGCCATCGTTTTTTATCCTGATCGTGTTAACCGTTCACTTACGGAAATTGTCAACACACCGAAATTTTCCGTATACGTCGAAATCAGGTTTCATATGTGAAGTTTGTATACACTTGTTTCTGTTTATAGCGTATGCTTCCATGAAAACTATCTTGGTTTGCCGCTGCCGATACTCGTGAGTTTTATTGAAAGCATAACTGCCCTTAATTTGAAATAATATGAAGGTTTTTTTTATCTAATAATGCCCAGTTAGTGCTAAAATAATACACAGTTGTTCGTTGCGATCAAATATTTGGAATGCAGCTCAGGTAATTAATTATTTCCATGTGTATTGGTGATTATTTCCAAATGAAACAAAATACTGCGATTTTATTGGCTGAGAGGTATGGTGTAACTTGCAATCCACAGTGGGTTTTTTTACACCGTGGTTAACCACGGTGTAAAAACAAGAATATACAATAGCAGGCTATATGGCTAAAAAAGGTACCAGTTTTTAATTATTAATTCATACCTTCTGCTCAGTTATGTTAGAATAAAAATAAAAATACATGAAATTTAATATTTATCTGCAATGAAATGTTACAGATATGGATGTTGAGCCACTTCCAGTGACATCCACATTTGTCTGGTTTTATTTATTAAGAAACTTACAAAGTACAAATTTTCTGTCAGTTTTTGCCCACAATGCAGGTTCAAGTATTAAGTATGCCACAATTCTTGGAAATAAATCCGTTATCCTTGTGTTTTCCAGGGTGTATGGGAGTTTACACCGGCTTTGCCTCAGGGTGTATGAGTTCCCAAACCGGTGTAAATTCCCATACGCCCTGGAAAACACAAGGATAACTAATATTATAACACGCAGTTTTCTGTTTACATCCAATAACTTCATGTAAATTCGTTAATATCTTCGCAATGTATCCTCTGCAAATACGTCTGCATGGAATTTTTTTAATAACATATTTAAGTAATTTCTTGTTGCCTCTGACACCCAACGCTTGTACAGCAGCTTTTTTTAACATGTTCTTTCACACACAAGCAAAATCTGAGAATCGATATTTTTTCAAACTAGTGGCTTATTGTCAAAAATTACATCAGAATGAGTTTAAATATACCATAAACATTAATTTTCTCTGAATCAGCGCAAGAAGTTTTCTCAATCGAGCCTCGATTTGACTGAATCGTTGATGATATGATATTTTCAAGGTGAACTAAATGCTTATTGATTGAAATATCTATAATCTATAACCGGAATACGAAAGAATGTCTATATATCTTGTTGAATGAAGGGACATCACATAAACCAACAATACTTTGCGCGCAAACTCCAAAGAAATTAGGTTATCGAACAGACCATATTAGCGTCGAAATTCCTTACAGCATATGACTGATGGCTGAGAGTTTGACAAAATCTGCGCAGAAAATGACGTGTGTTGGACCATTCTTCACGTCGCAAACACATTTAACAAATCTCTAAACCCCATAAACAAAAAGATAATACGAATTTAATTTTTTTTAAACTTTTTATCTTCCGGACAAAAGCTTCTTACTATCCCTTGGTGTGGTCTCTCACTCTCTCAATTTTTTTCATTATTGTTGTTTTCTAAAGCTTGTCAATTAACTCTTTACCCAGCGAAACGGCCAAAACCGGCCAGCGCTATTCACAAAAATCACCAATTAATTTTCACTTTTTTTGGTCTCAAAAACATAGGTTATGACCCCCTCTTTGGAACGAGCTCTTCGAGCTCGTTCCAATGAGGGGTCATAACCTATGTTTTTGAGCCCAAATATGAAACAAATTAGTTATTCAAGAATTTTGTTTGCAAGTGTCGTCTGCTTTTCGTGTTAGATAAAGGGCTAAGAAATGAACGGATAACAGAGGCCAGGTTAAACTCTAACTTTCGGCAATACGTCTTACCTCATAAACATGATTACAATTTAAAAAAAATTAAAACAGTAACTGCACGATTTGGGAGGCATGATACTTTTGTATTGACTCGACAAGAATTATAAGTAGCTTGACATATATTATAAGAACAAACCTAATATATAATAAACTTAACGAAATAAGACAAATATACACAGATATGGTAAAGAGCTCCGTCCGCCCATCCGTCTATCTGACCGTCCGGAAGTTTGTTTATACGATAACTTGAACATTAGTTATCGGATATGAATTAAGCTTTTATGTACTACTTTCTATTAACAATATCTTGGACAGGTTTAATAACCATCATTATTGGCTGACACTTAAGGAAGTTATTGCCCTTTGATGAATGTAGTAGGATATTTTATTGTTTGTGCAAAAATGAGTACAGAAGACCCAAGATTTCAATAAAATATGTTAACTTAGTCTTAGGCACATTCGAATACCATATTGATTGTTCAGAAATTGAGAGAATTATTGCCTTTGGTTTGTTTGAATGTTGCTCGAAATTTAATTTTTTTTAACTTCGATAACGTGAACACTATAGATCACATTTCAATACATTTTGATAGCATACTTTATATTTCTTGGACAAGTTAAAAAATTATGATGACCTCTTGAAAACTGAAAGTGTTATTTTCCTTTATTTGTTCCGTTTGCACTTGAATTTTAGTGTCAGTGTTAATGTGATTACTTGAAAAGTAAACTTCAGATTTAAATAAATTTGGATTTGCTACTTCATCTTAACCCTTTGAACTCTAGTGGTATGTTCCATGCCAGTCCAATGGCAGCAATTAGAAGAGTCCATATTCATTATTTGGGGTAGTCCAATCAATATTTTCAACGTGCAGCCTCGGGGCTGCACGTTGAAAATATTGATTGGTCTACCCCACACATTTTCTGAACATCCATCCTATTTAATGACGTTATGACGTATGATGCTCCTGGCCGGAAAAACGGCCGCTAGGGTTAAAAGGGTTACGATTGTATTGGATAAGGTAGAAAATCATTCTGATTTGTCTATACGTGCAGGGACGTGGCTAGAGGTTTCCGATTGGGGGGGGGGGGGGGGGGGGTGCAGGGTAGAGAATTTCGAACTAGAGGGAGGGACAGGAGGGGAAAACCCCTGCCCCTCCCCGTAGTTGGAAATTCACTACCGAGAAAACTTTTGAAAATGAAGCCATGAAAGGGGGCATAAAATTGATTCTAGTAAATGAAATGCCAACACAATTATGATAGAATTATCAGGTTATTATTATTTGGTATTATTCTGGGAACTGAATATGTGCTAAACAAATGCTCAAGCTGAGAACTTTGAGCAATTCACACTGTCCTAACTTTAAATCAGATCTTATGCAGGAGTGATCAGTTTTCGATGTTTCATCATTTTTTAACTGTGAATGAAGGAATTAACTCAAGATAACGATTTTACATGATGTGATTTTCTTGAAGTGCATTTCGAGGATTTCTTTTTATTACGATAAGTAAACGTACTATAAAAATCTAATACCGATTGACATTAAGCATACGAAGCTCGTTATTTCGTACACTGTTGTTGTAAATAGTAACAGATAGAATTTTTGCAGATTTGAAATCGAGTTGGAATTTTGGGAAGTAAAGCAGACATCAACATCACCAAAGAAGCTCTAAAATCCAGATAGATGGAATTTTCAACCACTCACAACTTGCCCTCCGAATTTCCAACTATAGGAAATTTTGGCCAGGATTGGGGGCGATACCCCCCCCCCCCCCCCACACACACACACATACACACCTGTCGCCGTCCCTGTATACGTGTCAGATAATAAGATACGTGCACGAACATTTCATAAATATAAAAGAACATTTATTGTTTCAGACACGTGTCTAATTTTATTTTGCAGGGAAGGTAGAACGGCACTTGTCACATTTAGACAAAACGATGGCGAATCTTTGAGAGAGACAACGATGTTCAGCCTTGAAGAAACTCCGTCAATATCTCCAAGAAGAAGTGTGAAGAGCTCACAGTCCACCAATCCAATAGACGAAGAGCGCAAAGACAGCATTACAAGCAGGCGATCGTCCGTCGAAAGTAGAAAATCCGAACACAATTCAAGCAGCGATACATTATCTATTGGAAACAGTATCAAGTCGCGGGCATCTCTCGTTCCAGAGATTTCTTAAGACTTGATTATTTTATCTTTGTTATATCTGGGAACTCCGATTTATTTAAGCGACTGCCTGACTTAATTGTTGTTGTTTTACTGTTGTATCTCAACGATAGGCTCATATATAACAAATTTGTATTTTTAATTGTTGAGTCTTCTATTGGGCATTCTCGCCTAACATGACCATAGCTCGATCGAACCAGCAGTTAAATTCTGAAACAGAGTCCAATCCTGGCTGTAAGGTATTGATATATACACAGAACGACACACACTTGTGAATGGGTTAATCGCGATTAACCCATTCACCGCGTGCATCGTCCTGTGTTTATTACACGCCTTAACGTCTATAAAAGCAATTATTAGAAGGACACTCAGCAATTCATTTGACAACTTGTCCCCTGAGTTCCAATGTGTTCTATGTGCCAGTAGGCACATAGAACACATTGGAACTCAGGGGACGAGTCACTATTAACAAAAACAACGCATTTTATCGCTAACCAAATTTGCGAGGGGGAACCCGTGTTACTATTTTTAGCTATCGCTATCGATTCAAATTGTAATTGCGGTGCACGATTTGTAGAAAATTTCAGTGAAACTTCGCTTGTATTTAAAAAATAGTCCGCCAACGATTTCCGTTCGGCACATGTGTGCGGAACAGATTTTCATTTTCCGCACGGCTTGGTGTTGCTGTAGATGGGAATTTCATAGAACATGCGTGTAATAATAATGTTTTCTTTTAAAATGAATATAGCTAATTTATAACCAACCAAATGAAACACTTTCCATCGAAGGGAGCATGAATATGTATTATGAACCCACGCTGAAACATTCTAACTGAGCTCCTTCGTGTAATGGGAAGGGGTTATTATCTATGTTTGCAAGAATAATGGGTAAAACGGATGTATCGCGCATCGAAATGTACGACAGCGAGGAAGCCTCAGATGTTGTTCAGGTAATAATTTGAATTAACAAATTAATTAGTTAAGTGTATATTCAAATTACTAATTTGTTAATTCCATTTACTAATTTGAATCTTCAAATTATTACAAACTTGTTCATTTAAATTATTTTAACAGTGTTGTTGTAAGTTGATCATTCAATTTAATAAGCTGAATACACAAATTAGTAAACTGAATTAATAGTCTTCTTTTTGCTATATTGATTAATCCATCGGCAATTTCGAGAAGGGGTGATACTATGAAAACACCGGCGGAATAAGTTTTCACCGTAACAGTAACTCTAAAATTCATTTAACCATTTACCTGGCCCGACTAGAAGACGATATTTTTTATATTTCGGCAAAAACATAGCCTATGACGGCTGTTTGAACGAACTCGACTATGAGTGGTCATAAGCTATGATTTGGATGAAAAAATAAAAAACAAATAATGAAATTTGAATTCCGATTTTATAATATGACCGTTATGTTGGGTAACTGGTTAAAAAGTAGAAATAACCCGTAGATTCATAGGCTGGAATGTGGCTTATTTACTCGTGTTTATTCTTGAAACTCGAGTTTTTTTCCGGGAAACCCCCACATCGTGGATATTTGTTTTGTCGATGTACTCTATCTGTATTATATATGAAACTTATCCCATTTAGCTCTGCCACTGTTAAGCAATAGACCAGAAATAAAATATAGTACATGCGGTGTCGTCACTAGATGACAGCGACTGGGGTGTTGTATGGCATAGTGGGGTATCGTCCCGGTGATCGTCTAGTGGATTTAGAAGAATAAGGTTAGGACTCCAAGGTTTTCAATAACCACACAGGTTTTTTGAAACTGGAACAGGTTCTTATGAGGTGATCCAAGTTATCCGGGTACCGTCTGTTGGTCCGTCTGTCTGGCAAATACTGGAAGTTTAAGTTAATGGACAGTCCAACAACGTTCATTATGCTCCGTAGGGTTCAGTTGGGGTATCTGTATCTTTGGGAATCTATGAAGAAATGTGTAGCATGCTAAGTCTCTGTTGGTTTATCAAGAGTTCTAAGTGGTATATAAGGAGTAAATCACTGAATGCTGCATGCAGAAAATATCTTTTGATATCACGAATCGAATCACGTGCTAATAGAAACGTGTACTCTATCGGTTAACCATTCTATACAATAACAACATATCTCTACACCCAAAACAACAAAACGTTTAGCAACGAACCATTGAGAACCATCCATACAGGCCACTGAGAAACTACTGAACCAGTTTTTGTTGTGTACCATACCGACTGACGACTAAATTGTTCATATTTTTAAACGATTCTCGGTGCCAAACTTAAAATAGTTTTCATTCCCAATATATTTATCTTTCAGCAGATCCCCTAAAATTTCTCAAATTATGCCTACAAATAGGTTTGTGCAGCCTATTTTCCTGCTTAAAACATAAACCCCGGGACAATACCCCACTATGCCATACAACACCCCAACGCCCCATCAGATGAACTGGGCCCCAGTCGATAACCCCGCTACTTGATAAATGCAAAGGGGTTGATACATACCTCTCCATCCTTCTCTGGTGACTAGTAATCTGCTTTGTGTTTGTATCTGCTGTGTGAAAAAGAGGCGATTTCAGCATAGAAACTTAAGAACAACAACAGAGAATCCTCTGATTGCTCATAGAATCCGAGTACCGATTGGGCAATGTGATACCAAAAAGTCCTAAAATCATAACTTCTTCCAAACAGTTGTGGTTTATCTGGGTATAATTGGCGTTATCGAGGTCTTCTCCTCACCTTTCTTCGACCGGTTTACAATACTTTGACAGTATTGTGCGCACTGGTGTGCACACCTGCAAACACATCTGGTGTTCGACTTAAAACAATGGGTACTGTGATCGACAGGTATAATAACAAGGTTTGATTCTCACCAAACCTGATGTGTGTTTTAGTGCAACAAAATTTTAAAATATCTTTCTATGCTATACACTTAATTATAACCTTTCCACCGAGTACATTCAAGTACTCTCATAATACTTTATTACAATTTACTAGGGGTTCTAATAACCCCTTTTAACACTTTGCCAAGCATACTTCTGATGCTGCTGACCTAATTTCGCAACAGTTGGTGGGGTGGGGTACAAATTTTTCCCGACAAAAGTTTTGTTCCCGGCCATAAGCCACACCTCACTTCCTCAACCGAATCCTCTCCTCCCCACTAATAATAATAATAATGAAGTTTATAGCCTCGGTTCCACAATGTGCTCGCGGGCTTTACAATCGAGTACACGCGTGGTGTATAAACAAATAGACTCTGCGGCTGAAGCTGAATATATACAAAAAGAAAAAGTAACAACAATCAACTACTAATCAACCAAGGTTAAGCTCAGTGTTATATACTTACTTGAAAAGATAGGTCTTCAGAGCAGATTTAAACTGATTGAGAGTTTGTGGCGTCTTCATATAAGCGGAAAGCGAATTCCAGAGCTTCGGACCGGCAACAGAAAAAAACATGACCACCGCATGATAGAAGGTTGCAAGAGGTGTAAACTAAGTCAGTGGAGAAACTGGACCTTAGAGTTCTGATAGGTTTGTGGTGAACAAGAAGATCCGTAAGGTATGAAGGACCAAGATTGTTGAGACATTTATATACGATTAAAACGATTAAAAAGATTTTAAAGTCAATCCTTTTCAGAACTGGGAGCCAGTGTAGATCTGCCAGTACCGGAGATATGTGGTTATATTTCCTGGTCTTGGTCAGAACTCTGGCTGCACAATTTTGGAGAGCCTGTAACTAAACCAAAAGAGATTTGTTGCAACCAAAAAGCAGTGAATTACTGTAGACGACTCGAGACGATTGCATGGATGAGCATTTTCGTCGTACTTTCATTAATCACATCCCGTACTCTGCTGATGTTTGTAATTTGAGAATAAGACTGCCTGCAGATCTGTGTGACATGAGCCTCCGCTGACAGGTTGCTGTCCATCATATAACATGTATCCCTTTGCCACGGCGCCTACAGTCGCATTCAGGGGATAACTTTTCACTCAAGGAAATTAAGGTTTGTGGTGCAGCTAAAATACGAAATGTGGCGCCTATAATTTTGTCTCGTGGAAGAAATTGTAAAATTCTTTTTGTGGTCAGATGTGGCGACCATGGCCCGCCCCGTTTGAGAAAATTTGACTACATGGAAGCCGATTGCCTTGCATCTGAGGACAGAATGTATGGTTTTTGTATTTTATTTTTAGACACCAACAGTATAAGGTTATGTAATGTTAAATTTTCTTTCTTAATTGTGACTACGGTGTACCAGATCATGGATCGTTCGGTAGTTCACTCCGTCCCGGATCTCACACCCAAATTCAGGATTCATCCATGACCTTTTTCGTCATGAAAAAAGACTTTCGATAAAGGTATCTCCCTTGAAATTATTAGACATGGGAGGAGGTCCAATTAAGAAGCAAGTAATTGTTGAGAAAAACACTTGAAATCAGTTGAAAATAAAGCCAAGATTCCGTTTGTTACTTTCAATAAACAAAAACAACAGACAGCTCTGGGAGCTGTCTGTTCTTTTCGTTTACTAAAAGTTACACAAGGAAACTTGGCATTTTATGGCAAGCAAATCTGAAGCAACTACGTCACAGATAATCCATCATTAAGAATATCTATCAGTATCACACCTACCAACACTAAATGAGCGTCCACTTTTGGCTCTTTGTTCAGTGAGCGTGTTTTTACAGTAATTTGCGGTTTGTTATGCCTCCTAGGAAAATATTCTCAAATCTCACATCATAGACTTTTTATATTAACCCTTTGAACTCTAGTGGTATCTTCCGAACATTTCAATGACAGCAATTAGAAGAGTCCATATTCATTATTTGGGATAGACCAATCAATATTTTCAACGTGAAGCCTCGGTCAACACATTCAAGCACATCATTTTTGCAAACTGCAAACTCTGTATATTCAGAGCAGTTTTTCATTCATTGGGCTCGATCGAACAGATGAACTTCCAACTTTCCAGTTTGTTTACAGGGCAAAGCATTGCCCAAAGCCGTGGGCTCTTTTCCCTGAATGGTGTCACATGCACATAGCAGGCCCCTGATCTGTCACAAAATATCACAGCAACATAAAAATATGCAGTTTTATTTCTCCAGAATCTCATTGACTGTTTCTGCCTTATATCACACAGACCTTAATGCTTAATGGACCTCCATAAATTCAGAAGGAGGCATTTCCTCCATTTGCAGCCCTGAACATCATATATTTTTTTCCTATACAATTTATTGGTTAAGTCAGCTAACTTTTTTTTTCATCGTTTGGTCCGACCTTTGTGAGAGAGACGATGACATGCATGGTAGATGCCTGAAGTTTGTGAAAATGCTGTGCACATCAATGAGACCAAGTCGCTAACATTTCAAAATTTCAATTTTTTTTATCAAATTGCCTTACTCTTAGTCTTGGTTACATTTACTGAAAACTTTATGAAATTAAGGGGGGGGGGGGGGGGGGCTAACTTTGCTTTTAATCTCTTCCAATGACAAAAATTGTCAGCCATGCCTGAAAGAAGTAATGATGAGTTTCTTATTGCCATGTGTATAATACATATTCCAAATTGGGGAGGGGGGGGGGGGGGGGGGGTGTTCAAGGGCATAGAAACTTTTCCGAACATGTCTTCGGATTCATTTTCAATATAGCTTCATTTGAAATAGTGTTATACAATACTATACTGGTTCAAATGGGCAAAATCGAAGAAAATTCGGAATTCCTTTAAACACAAGATGCAGAACCAATTTTCGGATATAACTAGTTAATTCACAATTTCTAATCATCACATAGTATTTGGATAATCTAAATAGTTGTCATGAAAAGAAATTGGAGAAAAAAATGAAGTACAATGATCCTTGAATAGACTGGTGATTGACGGTCACTAACAACACAATAAAATTAGAGGACCACCGCTACTCTGATTTTTTCCTACAGTGATGCTTGATATTTCCCGACAACCGAGGTTCTTCGGGACAATGAAGCTCGAGGTGACGCACCTGTGTGCAAGACACAGATCTGAAGAACATTGACTCGGTAACGGTCAGACTCAAGCTATCAAACCATCAGAACAATTCTTTAAGGAATCCGACTGTGTAACAGGCTGTTTGTTTACCCACTTTTCATGGAGTTTGCGCACATAATGCCACTGATTTAATGTCATGTCCTTTACTCACAAAGAGATACATATATTCTTTCGTGCTACAGTTATAGATATTCAAATCAATAAATATTTAATTTGCTTTGAAAACACCAAGATATTTAAATGTTATAGATTTCCTTTCTTATTATACCTACCACAATTGTTTACAACAGGCTTGCACTACAGTGGAAGTCCCTAGCTCTGAAAATATACTCTCTATTTTGATCTTGCCCAAGCGATTTCAGAAAGAAAGGTGGTGCAAAAGCACCAAGAAAAAATAAGCCAAAAAACTGGGTCGAGTGCTACCGGCGCACACCCAGCAGCGGACGCTCTTATCCTAGTACAAATCCACGGCTTCCGTTGCCAGTGCGCAGAGACGTAGCTAATGACTCATTCTTTTGAATCTGTCAACGTTGGAGTTATGTGATCAGCGGGGAGGAAGGATTCTTACCCGAATAAGATGACGAGAGGGCCTCCATGTAAACAATTGTGGTAGGTATAATAAGAAGGGAAATTTACTATAAAATTTAAATTTTTTATCAACCTACCTTACAACTGTTTACTACAGGCTGAATAGACAATAGGATGGAGGGAATCACATAACCAACACCCACATAACCCAAGTGCACTGGAACCGTGTGGACTTCTTCATTCATAATTATTTAGTAAACAAACATATCTGATAGTATTGATAAAGTCGTTAAGGTTCGGTCAAATGAAGCCTGGATTGAGAAATATTTCTTGCGCTGATAAAATGACTTTTTATGGTATTTTTTTAGATTCAATCGAATGGAATATTTATGACCAAGGGTCTGTATGTGTTCGATTGGTCCAAAGTGCACCCCGGTATAGAAGAAGACTCCCATATACAATATATTGTTTGTTGCTATTTTTAGTTTTTTTGGTCTGCTCTGGCTAGTTATTAGCCTGACATTCGGTCTATTCATAACAATCTCTGGTTCCAATCTAGTGAGTCTTGGTAGATTCATTCGGATAGTCCCATCCTTCGCCCATATCTGACAATACAGTCCATTGACCAAGTTGACACAATTGAGACCTTTGCCCACTAACTGTCTATCCAACACAGCATGTGTGACACATGGTCACAATCTTAAAAGACTGAGATCTCTTTCTCTTGTGACAGGTCGCAACGTGCCATAAAACATATAGCACATGCAAATATGTGTGGATATTTGGGGATAAAGGGGATTAGTGCTTGTGATTGTAGACTTCGTGACAAGTGGGAACTTGTATGGACTGATGGGTGACTATTGGGGACTAGCTCCTAGAGCATCCCGTGACCTATAACGTGTGCTTGTGAACTTTGGAACTAGTGTGTGTGTGTGGGGGGGGGGGGGGGGGGCGGAGGTCTAGTACACATGCGTGGCTATTGGGGACTGGCTCCTAGACCATCCCATGATCCATAGCTACTAGATAGCCGATGATTCCTTGGCTTCTAGACTATTGTTACTGCCAATTATCACTCTCACTATCTCGTAGTAGTAACTGTATTTATGCTTTCTACTCCTGCTACTACTTTCTACCCCAACTACACTGTCTCCGATAACTATTACAACTTCTATGCCACAACTATATGTTGTGTACGACTATACAAGATTACTAACTATCTCCGAACCTGTCTCGACTTCTGCCTTAGTAGTCTTAATTAAATTGCACCAATCACCAAAACCCGAATCCGTTCATTCAGTTCTTTGATCGAATGTGTGTCGAGAACATTACGTATGAGAGGTTATCTGTTGGGGGACGTGACAACCGTTACTTATTCCCAGTTCCTTATAAATCGGTTGATAACGAATGTCGAATAAGGAACTGAGAATAAGTAAAGGTTGTCACGTCTGTCTATCTGTTGATAGTGCCGCTATGTGCTTATGGAACAGTTAACAATGTGAGCACAACACATACAAACACCTGCTTAAATGACGGAGATGTAATTATATGATAGGTCACGATGTGCCTCAACAAATATTGCACATGGGTACATGCGGGTAGTTGGGGATACTTATGACACGGTGTATGATCTGATTGCGGCTATCTAAGCATAGTTATTTGATGACATTTAAAGACATTTTTAAGAGGATAGTTATCACCGATTGGCGACCATTGTCGACATTGCTAGCCGAGATACCCCACTGTTGCCAACAAAATCTGTTAATCGTCACTTCTACTAAAGCCACTATTGATCGGTACCACTGCTATTGATCTAATCCCATCACCAGCGCGACAGATTCTGCAACTACTCCTGGCTTACACCTTTAGTTGAGGCATGCGTCACATCTTTACTGTCAACACTACTGTGTGCTACTACCAGTTTTACCATCCCTAGCCAGCACTGTCACCATGAGCTCTGTGATTGGTTTTCACTACAGCGTAAAACTGGGAAGAGCTAACACTCAAACCAAACCCTACTCGTACGACTCCTCGACTCATCTGGGTATTGAGGATACGTATGGTTTGGTGGTGTACTATTTTAGGACACTCACCGGAAAATGCTACCCACAGAAGCCTAGGCTCCTGCAGTTTTGTCGTATGAGGGCATGAGGACAATAAGGCTAGATCTCAATGAGGGGTGACCTGTAACCTCATTCTGGTATTGGAGGATTCTTGGGGAATGGCAATATAGTATTGGCCTATTGGGGGATAGTTATCAGAGGATATTGCACGGTAGTCGGGTTCATATTGCCATTAATAGACCGGGTAGTGAATTTGGAAGTAGCAGATTCCATGCAAAGGAATGACGGGACTTGGCAATAGTAGTGATAGCAAATTGAACTTAGCAACTAGTAAGTAAGCGGTGGGTGCTACCAGCTGCAGTAATGGGAGCAAGAACCGTACTGTCATGATAGAGCTCACAGTAGTGAGAGGAGACAATGGTAGCAAAGGGATCTGTAGTAGTGATCCGTGATAGTATAGTTGGGGTAGAAAGTAGTGGCAAGGGACACTGGTGCAACTATGAGATAGTCAGAGATAGTTGACAAAGGCCGTAGTCTAGAAGCCATCGGCTATCTAGAAGCTTGATGCCATGACAGTTCCCCATCAATCCACACGAGAACCCTAACCATCAGTCTTCAGCCTCCCCCCCCCCCCCCCAAAAAAAACAGTCCTCAAATATCCGTATCTACCCATATGCTATATAATTTTGAGGAGTATTGTGATCTGTCACATACGCACATCTCGGTCGTTTAAGCATGTGTCCATGTGCCACATCTGTTATGCTGGGTAGAAAGTTAATTTACAAAGATCACACTCGCGTTAAATTGATTAGAGGACTGTATAGGCTGCTACGGACTAATAAGAACAGAGCGATTTGACTGAAGTTACTCAGACTCAGGCCAGGACAGAGCCTGACACCACAGATACGTAGGGCTAAATCGAATGGTACAGTCAAGACTATCCGAGGCCAAAAAAGTAAGAAATACCAACACACCACCGATTCTACTCCATTCGGGGTTCTTCGTCTCCACCGGAGAGCACTCTACACCAATCAAACGGGCAATTCGGCATAACCAACTTGGTTAACAACCCTATAGTACTACGTGCAACTAAATATGGCGGTCTACACATGTTCTTTTACGTAATTTATGGTAGTTGTCGAGTCGTTTCTGGTAATCAGATAATTAGATATACTTACATTCAATAAAACATACCCTCCGAACACACCCCACTTCATTCTAGCCCCTCCATCGCCATACTAATCACTTGCCACCATAGAAACCAAGATGACGGTCTCTGTCATACATATGGACGGCGGAAACACATTAATACCCCAACAAAATACGTCGACCATGCACACTGATACCACATATGACCATAGTAATGACGTCACAACATTGCTCCTCAATTGGGCTACCACGATAACACACGGAGCATCCATAATACACCGCGATATGGCGTCACATGCGGTCCTTATGGGATCCCCCAGAATTGGGCGTCATATGTGGTCATCACGAGATCCTCCAGAATTGAGTTGAAACGCGCGAGCTATGTTAAAAATATTTTTTTCGGGTAAGCCAAACATTTCAGCTCCCACAGCCAGGCTAGATGCACTACTTAAGGGCTAGACTGGCTCTAGGACTTAACGGCGGCAGCCTCGTTCCAAAATTTGACTGGTAGCTTGAGAGCTTGGGCTTGGTCCCGATCATCATTACTCCACCATTAGTCGTCTGTAAAGAAAACAACAGACTTCCAATAACGCGAATGAAAGTAAACGCACGAGTCCTCACAAAACATCTGGAAAAGATGCATGCAGCATTACACACCTTGAAGTAAGTAAAGTTCTTAAAAGAAACTGGTTACCTAATTGACACTTTCCACAATAACTGTCCAAAATAGACTTAAAGCACACAGTTGGCTGTCGAGCCAAATTTCCAATCAAACGACCTTTGCTATCATTTGAACCCAAAGATGCTGGTTTTCACTGTAATATGGCCTCGAGGAAGATCTACTGCCAGATGAAAGTCGCTTCTAGCTGTTTCTGACGAGATGAAGCGCCTATACAGAATAGCCTCCGAAGAATACACAGGAACAGGTTTAATTCGTCGATAGCTCTCTGGTGGTATTTGGATGTGTACAAAATGACTGCGATAAAGTAATCTCCGTCGCCGCAGTGCTAAAGAGATCTTAGACAGTGTTTTTGTTTCTTACTTTGGCAGTCATTCCTCCAGGCAACATCGGTATTAACCTTCTGCGAACTGACCTCAAAATAACCAAATTTCTACCTGCAAATGTTCCTCTTGATACATAAAGGAATTTAATCAATTCAATCTTGTTTGTAATCCGTATCGATAGGTTTAATGATGATAACGACTTATCTCAGAGTTGGTGTGTCATTTTTCGTTTCTTACTTCGGGAAGCCATCACTACTAGTACAGTATCCTAGTCTGCCTGAAGCACAGACGACTATCTCAACGGGCGGGGAATTTTGCTTCATCAGGTACGTCAACGAGAACCTCCGTGCAAACCCAGGGTGAACAAAACTAACAACTGATCAAGAATAGGTAAGATGCGACAGTGTGACCCACTGCCGCGAGGCGATGATACTACAGGTCGCTGATTCATTGAAAATGCTATTACTTTGACTTGCCCCTTCCCACACTAAAATGCACAAGTGACACAGCCAGTGTTATGTATATTAGTTCACCGTCTTTTTGGTGATGTTAGCGATAGAGTAGCCTCCCTTCAATCAATCCTGAAACGCAGTGTTTCAGTCGATTTTGAGGTCAAAAGGAGACTTGTATTCAAAAGGATATTTTAAAAGATTTTTTTCATTATATAGAAGGTCATGTAATGATGATGTTTTCTTTTGCGGGATGAAGAATAAAAAGTTGTTTCACGTTATTCCCGTGTTTTGATAGACATTCCCCTCAAGACACAAAAACAGGAAAATCTTTCTACATCACAAAATGGAAAGAGATTTTAAGAACAGTACTCAGGGGCGGCGAGAACGAGGTCGAACCCCAGGACAATGTGTAGAACGGGCGTTACGGACCCCGCGAGCGCCGAAGACGCGAAGCGATAAGCGGGGAGTCCTCCTCCGGACATTTTTTTAAAAATTAGTTAGTGCTAGGAGAAGCATTCACCTGCATTTTGTTAACAAAATCTACTCAATTATTTTCTTACAATTAGGATAATTTGGTACTTGTATTGCTGTGTGTATGGTGCATTTTTTCTCCAAAGATAATCGTGACCACCACGATGCGGGAATGACCGGTGGAAAACCAACAACTGGACCAAGTGGAGTTTTTTTTAAAAATACGAATGGAACCTGATCAGTAATGCAACTGTGTACTCTTTCCACCTCCACCAGCGTCGGAAGCCCGTACCAAAAGCCTTCCCACGACTTTCAGCTTTTTAAAACACCAGAAATCTCGGGCCCCTAACGGGGGTCCGGGCCCTGACAGTTGCCCCCTTCTCGGCGCTAGTGACAGTACTGATTTTGCTGATAATATACGACTGTGTGCTGAAGTAACTTCGCTTAGAGATTTATTTTTTGGTCTTAATAAAGTTTTATCTCTCCCGAAATCAATGAAAAAAACATCACCACATTTTAATGCATTTTGAGCCATGGATTTAATTTAACGTCACAGAGAATGGTATCGATATTTCAATGTAACTGCCTAATCCAGCCAACTCTATTCACAAAATAGCCATTGAAATTTTATATTTATCAAAATTTGCACCCCCGACAAAGCTTAAAACTTATGATACCTCCTTGAAACGAGGTCATCTAGCTCGTTCCAATGAGGGGTAATAATATGTTTTAACGCTTTACCCAACGCAGAAAAAATTAAAAAATTTCAACAAATCCATATCATGTGACCCCTCATTGGAACGAGCTCAATGAGCTCGTTCCAATGAGGGGTCACATGATATGGTTTTGTTGAAATATTTTGAAAACTTTAATTTTTTCAACTGCTCAATTTGCATATTACGCGGGTGGATGCGGGCGATTCGCTAGGTAAAGGGTAAATCGTGTTATTTAAAGAGGTGAATAAAAACTAATATATCATACTTTTCTTGCTGCTATATGCGCAGTAGCTCATCGGTTAGCGCGTCGGACGTCTATTCGGGACATCTTAATTTCGGATTTGTTCTGTTGTGATTTTGAGCAAAGACGCACGATGATACTTTGTACCTTCAACTAATGCCTGACAGTTGCTTACCACTGCACGCTGGTTTCCACCAACTTCTACAGCTCCCTCCACCCACCAAACTATTCAATCGAAAGCAAAAATACCGCTAATGGGAGTCGGGGCGGAATCATGAGGGGCAAAGTTACATAAGACATTCGCCACTAGCAATGGCGAAAATAGTTTTGTTGTGGTGTGACCCTACACTTTCAGCCTAAAATTGGAAAAACACAGCACTACGGCGTGATAAAAGGGACCGCAACGATGCATCGCAGCGCTGATTTCTTCCAGATGTTAACTCCCGTATTAAGTGAGGATATCCCCTCACCTGACATTTTTGAAAAATGAATGAGAAAAGATGCTAAACATAGCAACTGGTGATTCGTTGTATTTTATGCATATATATCAACCTAAAAAACTTCGCCAAACTTGAAATTTTACAGTCAAAATCTTTGAACGTAAGGAGTGAGGTGTGGTCATCACTTCCTCTAACCATGTATGTATACGGCTCTAACATTCTACTTGAGCTTCCTCTCTATCAAACAGATACTTTTTTACTTGCCATTTTTAACCTCCTGCAGGTGCAAAATTTTCCCATAATGCAATTAGGAATTTAGCAAATTCAATCTTGTTTGACAGAGCTCATTGACCTCTGTCAAACAAGATTGAATTGGCTAAATTTCTAGATGCATTATGGGATATATGACAACTTAAAATTGTGATATTTTGACATCAGAGTGCAGCGGGTTAACAGGGCCACTATTGGAAAACAAAGGACACGCATTACGTATCTCGAACAAATTAAACGATGAATTGCACGGTAAGGTATCAAATTGATGTATATCCATAGCGTGTAAAATTTCAATATAAGGCATGTGTGGTCACGCTCTTAACCTGCTTTTTCGTATTCTCTCCAAACTATTTAAACTAAATTTATGCGTTCACCCATCTGATGACTCTGTACTAATTTACATTTATGAGAGTAAATAAAGGGACGCCGCAAGAGACTCAACACTTGCGTTCTGATTTTCATCTGCACCATTTAGCAACCTGATTCTACATCTATCAAAATATCCCGTCCAAAACAAATCCAAAGCAAGATAAAGGATTTCACCCACTACAACACAGAAGACATTTGAAAAAAAAATCTTCAATAGTTAAAAGTTTAACTTTTAGCCACAAAAATATAGCTTGTGACAATTGATTGGAACGAGCTTGATGAGCTCATTTCAATGAGGGGTCATAAGCTATCTTTTGGAGGAAAAAGGTGAAAGCAAAATTGAGTAGCGGTTTTGTGAATGGTCATTACGTTGTACGTGGTATATACTAGTGGCTGGGTGACTATTTCAAAAGTACAAGGTGCCATTTTAGGAAACCGAATTTCGTCGTGGACATGTGTGTCAAACACCTTCATCCACGTGGGAGGGGTGACATGGGGTTGTTTAGCCTCGCCATTAAAGTAATTGGTGGGCGAGCTACCCAGGAGGGTCGGAGTCCGGGCACGGGCCAAACTCGGCACGCAGAGCTGAGTTGGGACCGCACTATGATTTTCTTCACCGTTGAGTGAACTCGAAAATATAGGTTCGTTCTTCGTTAGGTGTGATTCCTAATCACTTCAGTCTGAGGAAAGGAAACAATGATTAAAGTAACAACGATTATTTTATTTACATTTAAAATAAACTCATTTCCATATTCAACGCATTTAACAATTTAATCAACATGGTAGAAGATTTATCACAGGGGTTTTCATCAATTTCAGTTTATCTATAGCCCTGTACTAGCGCTATAGAACACTTTCAAAATGTTACTGTCGCGGGCTCGCAACAGGAGTTTGAACACTGAGTCTTAATCTTTCGCGTGTTATACCTGTGTCCTTTGATAGTACTCTCCTTGAATATTCCTGTCCTTTTGAAATTCACACAGTTCATGGCAGAACTCACGACTTCAAAATGCGCTTTCGAGCTTGCGCGAATTGTCACTTGTCGACTTTGAGTCGATATTACAACACTCTGATACTAAAACAGGCTACTGCCCGCCGTTCTTAAGGGTTAATACCACAATACAATAGCCTACACCCTGAGACAGGTGCGAGTCGATCCTCGCTAAAGACATCTAAACTTAGCCTTTACTTGGGTTCGTAATTTATTCTCTAAATTCGGGCTTGTAGCTCTTCTACGTTCACCTAATCTGACAATAGCGGCGTACAACGGAGCTTCGTGGATTGCCCAGCAATTCCACTCGCACGGGACCCTATTATATGGCGTCTCATAAACGGCCGAACCCAAGTCTTACCCCTAAACGGTCGGAACCCAAGTCACCCCGAACTAGCTTGTTCCCCACACTTTATATCTGGTCTTGGGATGGTCAGATAACAATATTTCAAGATGCCTAAGCATGGCACACGACATTGTGTGAAAAAGACATTCTTAACAAGTTACCGGAAAATTGACTGGTAATTGCAAAATAACACCTGAATAAAAACACAAAGCGACACCCTGTAAAAAGTGACAAAAACATTTAGGGGACCCAAGAAATGGGCTTTCTGGCCGATTCCACAAAACTGGCAAGGATAAATACTCCCACATCCTCGTTGCCGTCAAATCTAACTACAGTTCGTCCCCTGGGTGACAATGTGTTCTATGTGCCAGTAGACACATAGAACACATTGGAACTCAGGGGACGACTTTTCATTTAAAATCGAGCACTAACTCTCAGTTTGTGCCACCTTTAAATGTTCTAAAAATCACCACCATGGCGGCTTGGCATGTTCAGGGTGGCACAAGTGTGCTTGAGGTTGCTAGTCTCTGCTGTGTACATTTTTTCTCAACAACATATATATAGGTGGTGTTTGAACCAATCAGCGTATATTCCTGACAGGCTGCGTTCTCTGGTATATTGGTGAAGCGATCGATTGCAATGGGCTGGGCTCCATCAGCAGAAGCGTCGTGCCCAGAGGATTGTGACCTTATTTGTTCTTTGAACACAATTTTGTTCTCAGTTTTCTCGCGAAAGACGCACAGAATAGGGGAGAATAGTGCCCCCTTGCAAATTGCTTCATATTACATATTTAGGTACTATAAAACTAATGGCCCTGGTCACCTCCAACAATCCACTGAAACAGTGTGTTGTTATCTTTGAAATTTATCATAGATTCATTTTTGTTTTGTTCAAGTCACCACCGGATATATAAAATTTAGTTGACTTCGGATAAAGAATTTATGGAATGATATTCTCAACCTGTGCCACATCAGGACACACGGACTTTTGTAGGGGTGAGGAGTGAGAGGGTGGGTGAGGTTGGTAGGTTGCTAAATGTAGAAAGTCAAGCAACATTTTTAGTTTCAATAATTTATATAAAGTACGGACAAGGATATTTAGTACTCGACCGCCCCGCGGGTGAACGTCTTTGCCTGCCACACTAATAGAAACAGTTCAAAGACCATTGGCTGTCTACCCGGTGGTCCATCGGCTGCAACTTTCCTTGTTGAGTCCTCCGGTTTCTGATGTCTTGCACGTTAGGGTTTGAGCAGATGTCCACTCGTCATGTGATACCAGCGCGTAGCTAGGATGGATCCAGTGCTCTAAGATCGAATATGAGGCCTCTGTATGGCGAATGCCTATATTGGAGACCATTTGTGGGTTCTATGTTATGTGAAACTTGCGTTGAGCAATGTTTTGAGGGGCAGCAGACATTTGGGAGGAAGCAGGCTCCCCCGACTACGCTACTGAGATGGAGGATTGTTAAAATCACCCTGCACATATTGTACATTTGATTGCTATTATACATATGTACAGTAGTGGAAAAAAAGAGCATTCATTACATATCATACCATAATCAGTTACCCAGTGCAGGGTTGTCGAGGGCGTATTTTCTTTTGCACATAACCCTTAATATTTGTTCGTCTCAGTGATATATGGGTGGGTGGGTTACAACCATCTACACATCTTCCCCATAGATCCCCATACAGAGTGCGATTTGGAACTGCGTGAAAATAAAGTTTTTATTCTGTAGATTTTACGCGCAAATGTACAACTTAGATATGTCGTTTTCGAGAACAGTATCGATGCGAAACTTTAATAACCCCAAAGAAGTGTTAATTAACCCTTTACCCAATGTAACGGCCAAAACCGGCCAGCCATATTCTCGCCAATTAATTTTCATTATTTTTTCATTTTTTGTCTCAAAACATAGGTTATGACCCCTCGTATGAACGAGCTCGTCGAGCTCGTTCCAACGAGGGGGTCATAAATTATGTTTTTGAGACAAAAAATGAAAAAAAATTAGTTATTCAAGAATATTTTTTGCAAGTGTCGTCTGCTTTTCGTGTTAGGTAAAGGGTTAAGAATTCGTATTTGACGATTCCGTTTTGTAATGAGATAGATATGATCAGTCACACACAGTCTTTCGACGTACAGTGATCAACACTTCATATCTATTATTGCAGTGAAAAAAAATTGTTTACTTTAAAATGGATCCCGATGAAAGATTAATAGTATTCAAAGTAATTTTTGCTGGAGAACTTGGAGTTGGAAAAACTTCTATATTTACAAGAATTAAAGAGGACACTTTTGATATAAATATGCAATCAACGCATACCGGGGATCTGTGTTCAAGGACATTATTAGTGAACGGAATTAGAGTTACGGTTAGTTGAATTATTTATTATGCTTTGCATTGTATCACTTAACAAAATCAATAATAAACTTGATAAAAAGATATACGTTTTGTTTCGCTTCTGCGCAGAATTTAACCTAATAGAATAGCCTAACAGAATCAAAGATCAGTTGATGAGGGAGGTACTTGTACTGAACTCTCAAACCAGGCGCTAAGGGTTTTCATAACCGGCAAAATCGATGCGCGATATTATCGTAGAAGCAAATTCTTCACACAGAATGTAACCGATTCTTCCAGACTTCGAAACAAAAGGTACTAATCGAAACCTATCACAAGTTCAAGCCCTATTTAGTTATCATAACCTACAAGATGCGATCTGTCCAGTGAAAAAGTACGAAAACGCATAATGTTCATGTGGATATGTGTGTCTGTGTGTGTGGGGGGGGGGGGGAGGGGGGGCGGGGGGTCACTGTCCCAGGCATTGTTTTGTATTCGTGGAACACCTAATTTGCAGAAAATATTTTCAGCGTTCCATGTGTTGCAGCGGCGAATGAAGATGTGGTGAACCCGACGCGCGTCCCCACTGAAAAAGTTTCCATATGAATGCATACGCATGTGCACATAAAAAAAAACAATGTATTTTAATTATTGTTTTCTCGAATAAAATATGTAATCACATCAAAATCTTGGTCTACCTATATTTTGTACTAAAAATGTTTAGTCCTAATATCTCCCAATGCCTGTAAAATCATGTGTTGTGAAGCGTCCGTGCACGCCAGAGAGGCCCTTATAAAAATGATACCATTGCAGAAAAAGGTACAGACAAAAATACCCTGATATAGCAGAGTATTGCACTCTAAAATCAATTGGGTTAAAAATCAGTCCAAATGAACTGGGTTGAGTGAATATGAACCCAATTAGGTTCATATTCACTCAACCCAGTTGATTTGGTTTGATTTTTAATTCATCGACTTTCCATAGAGTGTACCCTGGTATAACAGGGTATTTTGGGAGACAATACTATGGCGTACATTGTTACTTTTCGGTAAGAGACACGCAAAAGCCATTAGCTTCACGGGTACAAAGCAACCTGGACCCATCAATGATCATTGTCGGCCACGCACCAACCTGAAACCGCTCCTCTGTTGGGAGACCTCTGTAGTAGCAGGATGGATGTCAACAACACCATGAAATTGATTTTCGGGGACGTTGCAACCAAGCTGCGCTTAAAATCAAGTGCCGCAGCGGAACAAGAGATTGTGCAAGTGAACTATTTTTGATTATAACTGTAGTGAAATAAAAAACTTGACATTCTGACTTGTCTACATTCCAGTTATTATTTCCGTTGTGAAAAGTATCATCAATTAGGAATATGTGAAGGACCAGTGACGTCGAAACTTTTGTCTGGTGGGTGAGCTAGTAGTCGAGTAGAAAAGAGTCGAATAAGAGATGCAGCTTGCAGTGGCACATGTAAAAAATTGTTTTGCTGTATTATGAGTTATCGTGAAGAATTGACGGTAACGTTTTCTAAAGTTTGCGGCTCGGAGCTTATCTTCGCGTCTTTGTTGAACATACGCTCCAAGCCGCAAACCTCAGACCATGTTACCGTCAATTCAACACAATAACGTATATGTTCCAATAAGACCTAGCCATAGCTCAAACCCCACATCCTGAACAAGACAATTTTGACAATAACAAGTTTAGTAAACAAACCTCTCGTGTACCCCCGCGACGTCACCGGGTAACAAGAAAATCAATAACTTAGAAAAAGGTCGAGGTTACTCAATCTCAGTTCAGATCATGAACTTGTAAGAGGGTTGTGAGTATACATTCCTAGAATGATCACTGGCCTCGAAAAATAAGATTTGCAGTATGCACGTTGGATCTCCTCCCTTATTATCATCTTTTCAAATATTTCACCTGGTGACGTCAGACGATAACATATACCTCTGGAGCTGAAAACATAGAGAAAACTAACCGAGCTCTCGTCCAATCAGAGGGCGAGGAGTTTTGTCTTATTGGAACATATTGTTACAAAGGGTGTGTCATTGGGACCTGTTATATTCAACCCACTCATTCGTAGGGACTTTTATTTTACTCCGAAACATTCATTCACTGATCAATACACTACACTGAAGATATATGCAACCGTAAGTCATGACTGAAGTAGAACGATACGTTTTTTTTTGTTCTACACGAAGCTGTTAATAATGATAGATTGGGGATAACGGCATGAGTTACTGGATGCTGTCATCGCGGGTCCGTGTAAATTTGTTGATTATCATTTTCCGTATGAGAATCAGTAGTTTCTGGACTATATTTGCTAACTTTGCCACATTACATGGTGGCATTGGCATGGACATAACCCGGGGGGGGGGGGGGGGGGCTCCCCGAAAATTTTCCTGTCGGGACATTTTCGCCAAGAGTGGAGTCTAAGTTATCAATTTCTCTTGCTAGTAATCATGTGTTTTTTTTAAAAAAAGGCTAGATTTCACTTGGGCTTATGTCACACTCACTGTCGATCATACAAATGGAGATCAGTAAAACCCGATTCTGCTTGTTGGGGATCCGGCATTACCAATTACAACAAGGGTAATACGATGCATCACTACAACATGTATGTTTTATTTATTCACTAATACATTTCCAGAAAGTCTTGGGTTTTTCAACTATGATCCTAACTGACTGATATTCCAATTACATCATCAATACATGCTTTGATGGTGAAGTTAGAATTTTAAGAGTGTCGGGACTTGATGCAACAAATCGGGACAAATCAGGTTTACTACACTCCTACCAATCGGTCATCTTCACTACGCCCCTGAATGTTGGTTAATAGATTGAACCCAGTGCTGGATAAGGAAGCCATCAATTTCAGCAACTCCAGAATGCAGTGATAGAATGACACCTTTTAACTTGCTGAACCACGTCTCTAAAACGGCCCTTACAAATCAGTGTCATTTTGATGAATGGGTAGATTGTGGACGGGGATTGTGACTGAATAGAACTTTGGCTGTGATATATTCTTTGAGCTTAGACTAAATTTGTAATTTAGTACCATGAGGGAAACATTTATAAAAAGCTTTGTTTGACTGATGCATATCAGGTCGGAAATGTTGGGAACTTGCTCATACAGCGCTCCTAGCCCCAAGCTCCTAGACCAGTACTCGTGGCTCCTACCGCTTATATGACTCCTATCTCATATACCATTTCATAACCTACGGGGTTCCTACCACCAATTGGCTGCTAGACCATCCCATGTCTCCCAGCTCCCAGACCGATCTTTATGGCTCATACCTCATGATATATGACCCCAAGCTCCTATACCATTTGGCTCCTAGTTCACCGCTACCGATTTGTCCATAGTAAATGTAGAAAACTATCATATAGATATAATTACCACCGAATATACATTTGTTGTTTGAGCTTCGAAGAGTCAAAAATGATAGTCCATGGTTGCGTGCACTGCAGAAGAACCTTTTTGCGAAAGCTTAACACAAAGAGATATGAAGAAGTCTGCTAAGAAGTCACTGGAAAATGGAAGAGGAAGGTTGCTCTGTAAAAATGGCTGCATAAGACTGAATATGAAATCGAAATGTTTTTCGACTTTTTGCTCAACGAACCGGCGCGAAGCTAAGACAACGATGAACACGATTAATGGTGGTTTTCTTCATTACATACGTGATTACACCAATATTGTAAATTTCTCGTGACCAAATCCGGAAGAGTTCTGCTGATTCCAAACAAGTACGAAATCTGGAGGATCGTCAAGAAGAAATTACCCAAAGGCAAAACAACAAGGATCATTATGAAAGGAGAATTTTGGAGAAGTCCTATAAAAGGGATATGAAGGTCACAAAGTTCTCACGTCTGTTTTCACCATCGAGGAGACCAGACGCAATGCAACCCTTGCGTCATTATTCACCACGACACCGTTCACCAATGGTAGATTGGGAACCCGAGAATCACAGGAATCTGAAATTCAAGAAGACTGGGAATCTGAAGACCAGCCAATGGACGATTCTGCCGATCCAATTGAAAGTATCGTTTAGCAAGCCTACGGCGATTCCAGGAGGATGTCGAAAAACTCATGAACAGTTATATCAAAGATGAAATGCACGAAGAAGAAGCAGTCGAAGCAGCAGCTACATCTCTTTTAAGCAGGCTCAGAGAAACTATCTCCACGAGATACCTTAATATACTGGTGTTCTTGAAGAATTTCTCACAAGGAAATTCAAGAGACTTCCAAACGTCTTCGCGAAGATGAAGACTAGCACATTGAAGAATCCCTGAAAGTGTACCTTTGAGAAAAGAGGAAAATTTATTCGACGATTTTATGGACGAATACTCGATCGAAATCGAAGGTAACTAGCCAAAAAGAAAAAAGATCCGACACTGGGGTGGGCACTATAAAAAAAGCATAAAAGAAGAACTGCAGAGGAATAAATTCATTTATGATCTCAGTGTCGGAGAGCAAAGATGTCAGGTAAAATGTTCCCAACAGCGTTCAGATTAAAAGGTGACTTACATGTCTTAAAAAAAACGATGCTGAGTTGATGCTGACTTCCCGGGAGCTAGACCAGGTGAATCGTACGCTGCACAGTCTTTAGAAAAGAAACTTAGACCAATGTAAAGTCGACCTTACGACTGAGAGTCCAAGATATGACCAGACACAAAAGGACAATGACATACAACAGACAAACCCTTCTGTCGGTCAAATAAAGAACAAAAGAACGAACACCCAACTCTAAAGACGGAATCCATCAAGAACGAACTGAAGAACAAAGCTGTCAACAACGAGAACAAAGTTAAATGTATAACTCAGAAGAATGAAGTTCCAAAGAAGAATCAATTTACCACCCAAACTACAAAGCAGCATGAAGATCAAAATAAGAACATTGAAATAGCAACTCAAAAGAGCAAAGTGTTCCGAGTTACCTGCTTTCAGGGCACAACCACCAAAGCCAAATTATCTGTCTTCAACAAACGAGTGTGCTCAAGAATGATGATAAAATCAGGAATGGAGCTCATTTAGAGATCTTTCAAATGACTTGATGGTTAGCAAATATTCCAAGGAGAAGCGTGGATTATTCGACGATGAAGATACCTTGAGCAATCAACACTATAACTGTACCAACAAAGCGATTGTTTACTATGAACAATGTGATTTAAGAACATAATTTTGCCTGAATAAAAGTGTGTATTTTGAATGCTATTTTTCAACATCACTTCCAAACACATTTGACTCTGGAATCCCAATGACCCCAAAACCACAGGCTTCAGGAGACAATGGTAGACGTATGGGCTATAGTGGTCATAGAGTAGGAGGGGTGCAAAGTAGGAGAAGAGGGAGAAGAGATTAGTGGTACTACGAGAGAGAGGATAGCTGACAGTGGCAGTAGTCTAGGGGTAGGGGGAATGAAGGTTGGTCCAGAACCTTGAATCAAGTGATGGTCGAGGAGCTAGGAGACATATAGGCGGTAAGAGCCAGGAGCCAAGAAGCTATGCGCGATCTAGGAGTCAGTAACCTGATCAGTCGAGGAGTCGTGCGAGGAGTCATTTATTCGGGCGATTGCCCGATAGCTGATTTGCTGCTCGATACGATTAGAGTCATCAGAGCATAGTCTATTCCAGTCATTCCTGTTAGAGCTATGAAGGGAATATGATGGATTGGAAGCCAATCCTCAAATGAGTTGAAAAGTCGTAACAGAATAAACTGTTCAAGTCGCATGCTACTGATGGAACAAAAGGAGATACGGTCTCAAAGAGAGAATAAGTTATGGACGAGCGATCACCAGTCTGTTATGAAGGGTCTAGCTCAGTTGCCAAGTTGATAAGTGTCAAATCGCCGTCTACATTCTATTACATCCGCTTGCCGAATGTGTCCCCGAACGAGCCCATTGTGTCCGCAAGTAGACCCCGGGCTGATTACATCCTCAAAAACAAGCATATTATGTCCGCAAGCCGAATACGTTTGCGAAACGTCTATCTGAGGATACAATCGGCTCGCTTTTTTAATCGTCTTACAAATACAATCAGCCTTACCAACCTATATTTGATTGACAAAATACGTCTAAAAGATGCAATCTCATCATTTTAACTGTCAATTGATTACTATCTCCCTTCGTTTCTGTTTTATAAACACCTGCAAAACTACAGGCCTAAAACATTTTCTGACAAGCCTACAGGTTTTTCTACAAAACAGGTGTTGGAAGCCCCATAGCTCCTTAAGATTTAAACTCTGAGTTATTTATATTAAAACGTGTCTATATAATGCTCCATTCGGTTGTGTTAAAATATTACTTTTTTCATAATATTAGCTTCAGATATGGGACACCGCTGGTAATGAAAGATACCGTACACTTACTCAAAGTTATTACAGAACTACTCACGCCGTCTTCATGGTATACAGCGTAGATGATCCATCATCTTTATATTATTTGTCAAGGTGGATGAGCGACATTGAGAAATTTTCACCTTCTGGTAAGATTCTGTACAAAACATACAATTATGAAATAAGAGGATAACAGCTCGCATAGTACCAATAATTTTGTATGTAGCTTCTCATTCATGTTTTATCTCTCTTTGTAATTAGGGTTGTCGCGATTTTTTAATTTAGGAATCGATTAACCGTAACAAATAATCGATAATAATCGATTAATCATACCTAGATACCTCCCCTCTCTTTGAAGTCGGTAAAATGAAGTTCAAGTCAGTTGACCTACCTCAAGTCAACAACGACGGCGATCCTCTTTTTGGTACGTTCAAAGCTTTGATGTTCTGAACTTTTGAACCATCGATGTAATAATCAAAACCGGTCGTCAGTTGCGAACTTCGCAAGTTCGCAACTGCCGACCGGTCTTGATTTTTACACTGATGGTTCAAAAGTTCAGAACATCAAAGCTTTGAATGTACCTAAAAGACATATGCTTCTTGGGGTTGAACGTCGACGCTCTTGACCTTTTACCTTCAGAAACAACAGTTTTTTCATCAAATTTTTTAAAAATTATTAAACGTCTAAAACTGGGTAAAATTTATCGAATCTTCGACAACGAATAATACTAATCGATTTCGGCGTGACCGATCGACAATCGATTAATCGTGACAGCCATATTTGTAATGTATGTTAACCTCCAGTCTAACTTTGAAATTATAACAAAAGATGACTACATTTCAAATTATGCAATATATGGAACCGGTAGCCTCTTTACTCAAAATTAACTAACACATATAAATTTTGGTCGACTCCATAAAATGATAACAGCTGGTATAAACACCACCATTTGTGTGTAGCTTCTGTTTCATTTATCATCTCTCTTTGTGACGATTTGTAACTTTCAGTCCTACTGTGTCTTACAAAAGATGACCACATTAAAAATTATGCAAAATATGGAATTAATAACCTCTTTCCCTAAGAATAACTAACAGATATGAAGTTTCAAAGAATCCGTTCAATATCATCTTTTTGGGGAATAACAAGTTAAACAACCCCAACAAATGGAATGGAAACAAACAGAATTAAACGGGCAAGTGCTCCAATACAAGTGTGTGATGTGTAACTCTTTAAAGGTGTGGTAGCGAATGGATGTATCATTTTGGAAGGAGTGATTATATTAAAGTAGTATCCCATGTTTGTGAAGGTCCAAGTCGTTAGAACTCCCTTACTTTACGATTTACCACACTCGAACTCGGAGTGACATTCGATCAATTAAAAGTTTTGTCCAAAACGCCCATTCTTTGAAAAATCAAGTTGAACGAGAACTAAAATCGGGTGGATGTACACATATCCAATATTTATGGAAGAATAACTGAAACTTTGGAAATGATTGGTAAGACATCTTTGAAAACGAAACAAAACCCTTTGATTATCAAAAGACCCAGACATTTTATTTTTATCTTTTCACTTTTATTTTTACTCTTTTTCTCTTTCAATATACCTATGTTGGTAATATTATGTTGTTAATTTTTTCAGCACTCCGCTATTTGGTTGGGAATAAATGTGACAAGGACAATTTAGTATCCACCGAAAGTATGCAAGACTTTGTTCACGCGCATGACTGCAGTAGGGCATTTGAAGTTTCTGCTGCTACGGGTAAGTAAAATAAAATAAATGTACTATTTATTTTTACAACAAATTCGGTTACGTCTGGGAAAAAAGTTATGCAACCCGTGTATTTTTTTCCACAAATTTGAAATTGTAAATCACCTAAGTTCTGTGATTACGAATCCACGGGAAGAAACGCGTTTTAAGCGACAGGTCTATGACAATCTAAAATAACGAAACAGGATGTCAGAGACAAACCTTTGACAATTTTAATGATAAAATGGCAAAGTACTATACGTGGTAGAAAACAACACAAATAGGTCACACCAACAAAGTCATGTGAACTATCAAAGATTACTCTTCCCGGTGGAAATGGCAATTGTCGTTCACAATTACTGTGCTTGTTTGACCATCAATGTTTGCTGTCTCATTGCATCGACCCTTCTCATCTCTCTCCAGCAAGTGCAAGTCGATTCCCTGATAACTGTTCACTCCAAATGGAAAGCAGCTGCCGAATCTGTCAGACGGCACTCAAAGTTTTCCCGATATTACTTCATTGATATCAAGTTTGTACTTGTAGCGGCCAAGTCAGCTCTTTCAACTGAATGAAACTGAATGTTATCGTTGTGATACACTCGTATACAATACACAGGGACGCGTCACCCCCAATTCTGGCCAAAATGTCCTATAATTGGAAATTCGGAGGGCAAGTCATGAGTAGTTGGAAATTCCATCTATATGGATTTTAGAGTTTCTTTGACGATGCTGATGTCTCCTTTACTTCCCAAAACTCCAACTCGGTTTCAAATCGGCAATAATTCTGACTGTTATTATTTACAACTACAGTGTGCGCAATATCGAACTTCTTAAGAATACATGATGTCAATCGGTACGAGATTTCTACAGTACGTTTACTTATCGTAATAAAAAAATCCTCGAAATACACTTTAAGAAAATCAAATCATGTAAAATCGTTACTCTGAGTTAATTCCATCATTTACAGTTACAAAATGATGAAATATCGAAAATTGATCATTCCTGCATAAGATCTGATTTAAAGTTAGGACAGTGTGAATTGTTCAAAGTTCTAAGCTTCAGCATTTGTTTAGCACATATTCAAGTCCCAGAATAATACCAAATAATAATAACCTGATAATTCTATCATAAATGTGTTGGCATTTCATTTACTAGAATCAATTTTATGCCCCCTTTCATGGCTTCATTTTCAAAATCTTTCTCGGTAGTGAATTTCCAACTACGGGGAGGGACCGGTAGGGGCTTCCCCTCCCGGTCCCTCCCCGTAATTGGAAATTCACTACCCAACACCCCCCAATCAGAAAGCTCTAGCCGCGTCCCTGACAATACAAGTGGACAAATCAATTCTGTATATTTAGGACGTTCATGAGGTTAACCATTTGGCTGTATATGACAGTATAGGACAGTGGGGTGAATTATTACTGAGGCACCACTAACCGATTTGTTGCGCAATACGTCATCTATATTAACTGGTTGAGGGCTAGATTATTTTTGGTGGTCTGAATTTGCTATTCAAAATTTGATGTATTTCAAATTATTGGAGAGTGCCCGTGGGCACTCTCCAATAATTTGTAATAAAACAAATGTATATAAACTAAAATATCATTTGCGTTTAACTGAATATGAAACATGAGCAAGGAAAACATTGGCTTTTGTTCTGGTACCCTCATTTTTTCGAAAGCCCTGATGGTGGCTTCTAGCACTCTGTCGGTTAAATTTGCATAATTTCTGCATGCAGTGGGTTAAAAGAGCTATATTTATTATAGTGCTAATTATTCTAAAAAAGTGGTGATGGCATCAGGGCAGTTGCTAGGATGTCCGTCATCCTTTAAACAGTATTATAAATTAAGTTTAACTGCTGTTTTCCTAATTCAAAATGATCTCCTGAACTTTTACTTGAAGAGGGGAATGTAAGAGTTTGCTGTTCTGTAACTGGTGATTTAGTTATTGATGGAAAGCGTTCTACACAATCCAATTGCCAGAAAGCCCCCTTGCTTGCTTTATGTCTTCCAGCCTACCCAATAAATTAAAACATTGCATATGGTGCCTTGTTGCACTCAACGGACGATGTTTTAATTAGTACTGCCTATCTTTTTTAAGTATTTTAGTTGAAAAAGCCACAAATGATGAAAATATAGACAATAAAAAACTAAAACTGATGAAATAAAGAAATTTGTCCCTATATCCCGATAAATCCTGTCTTTTGATAGGTCAGACAAATAGCCATGGTAAAGGGCGCACCCAACATCTAAGGTATATAAGATCGTGCAACATCCAGGGTATAAGGGCGAGCGAAACATCGGGGGTATATGGTGTAAATGAAAGCTTTTCGCATTCGCTCGTCTCGATATAAAAATCGAACCAAAAAACATGAAAATAGTCACAAATATCATCTGATTTCTAACAATTCGATCATATTTTTCTGTTATAAATTAAATAAGTCGAATAATTAAATCAAACAACTTGAGAAAAATGAAATAAGAGCAAATTTGTCAATAAATATGTAACTTCCGATATGTTTATGCTTCCAATAACAATCCAAGGGATGTAACTCTCTCTGTTGTCTTCTGCGTTTGTTAAAACAAAACAATTATTCACGCGTTTGGTTCAACTGATTGCGGAGCGTGAGAAACGCGTCCATAAATTTGTTTCCACTATGTTTCTATTGTGTTTTCAAACGGGACAAAAACGTTATCTCCGCCAACACGTATGGTATATGGAGATTTAATACCCGAATGTCTCATTTAAACACCTCGCCTGCAGCTCGGTGTTTAAAAACCGACATCCAGATATCAAATCTCCATATACTTTACATGTTGGCGGAGATAACGTTTTTGTCCAGATTGAAAACTTATAATATAATTAAATAAAGTAAATTATAAAATATTTTCATGATTATTATTAACTCATTGTTTATTGTTTCCAAATAAACTAGTAGAAAATAATTTATTATCTTCCAGAAGGCTTATAAAAAGATTAAGCAAGATGAAAAAGATCAGGTAACAAAGAAATATTTTGATAACAATCGGATTAAATGAATAAACTGTTAATCCAGCTGACCCATAACAAACACCCGTGAAAATAATTGTTCCCGAGCTCGTTCCAGTGAGGGGTCATAAGCTGTTTCCGAGGCAAAAAATGAAAATGTGTCAGCGAAATTCCAGTGAAAAGATTCGAAGAAAAACGAATCGGACGGCCGATTCCGAATCGAAGCTAATACCAAATTAAGGTATTACTATTCGGGACCCTCTCAACGAGATTTCAAACAAATCAAGTATATCCCTGTGATCATAATAATTCTCAACATATCTTTATAGCAATTGGTATGTAAAGACATTAATATTTTCTGCAAAATTACATCTTTTAAGAGTTTCCTCTTTCAGTTACTTTTTCAATTGCTCATCTGCAATTGGAAAATTATGCACCACCAAATGAACACGAAGTTCAGTTTCACTCTCAGCATGCATATTTGTATCATTAGTACTGTCTGTATAACGATTACTTCCGGAAAGTGTGTCAACCAACACCAAATGTTTTCCAGACACACAAGCCATTTTATGAGAATACCTCTGTAACTTTAACACCATTCCCTGAATACGAGGTGACACATCATTAAAACTTTCTTTAAATTAGCCACTTATGGCTTATGTTCTGATCCAATCTCAAAACAAGCCAACCCATAAACATAAGAATGAAATCTTCCATAACCACAGTCCCAAGACATTCTTTTTCAATTTGAGCATATTTTTGTTCAGCTGCAGATAGAGAGCGTTCTGCTTATGCCACTGGATGCCAAGCACCTTGGTTCTCCTGTTGCAACACTGCCCCGGTCTGCCCTTACTACTTACCTTCAGTACTAATTTTAACTGGCTTTTCAGATTGAAATATATAATACGGATGCATAGTCAAAGCATGCTTCAGATTTAAATCCTTGTATGCTGCTGGTGGATTTTCCTGCCAGGACTATTATGATCCCCGATGAGTCTGGAGGTGGGGTGGGGAAATCTCACCCGAGGAGCAAGATAGTTGATCCAGACCTGAGGCTTGCCGAGGGTCTGGTTCAAATATCTTGCCCCGAGGGTGAGATTTCCCCATTCCCACCTTCAGACTCATCGAGGATGATTTTTATCCCCCATTACGTTGGACAGAGGTAATCGTGAGTCACGTGCTGATTCAATCAACCCATTTTGTATTCATTGTTTTGAGAAACTGATGACACCATCGAAAAGAGCATGAGCAAGTTATGTGTATACCAAAGGTATATGAGGTATATACCACGGAATCGATTAGGAACGATGGCAGCTTGAGGGTTGAAGAGTTTTAGAGCATTGAACTTTGATCACACTGCATTCCGATGACGTCAATATGAATTAGATGGTAGCAAGAAACTGATCCCCGATGAGTCTGGAGGTGGGGTGGGGAAATCTCACCCGAGGGGCAAGATAGTTGATCCAGACCCGAGGCTTGCCGAGGGTCTGGTTCAATTATCTTGCCCCGAGGGTGAGATTTCCCCATTCCCACCTTCAGACTCATCGAGGATGATTTTTATCCCCCATTACGTTAGCCAGAGGTAATCTGGAGTCACGTGCTGATTCAATCAACTCATTTTGTATTCGTTGTTTTGAGAAACTGATGACACCATCGGAAAAAGCATGCACAAGTTATGTATATACCAAAGGTATATACCACGAAATCGATTAGGAACGGTGGCAGCTTGAGGGTTGAAGAGTTTTAGAGCATCGAACTTTGATCACACTGCATTCCGATGACGTCAATATGAATTAGTTGGTAGCAAGAAACTGATACGATATGCATAACGTCATAATAACGTTATAAATGTATAACTCCGTGGGTGGGGTGGGATGCACCTGTCTCTCCCTGCTATCTCACCCGGGACACTCGTATGTTACACATGCAGTGGGGGGGGGGGGGGGGGGGAGAAACATCTGTGTTTCCCTGCTATCTCACCCGAGACACACGTATGTTACACATGCAGTGGGGGGAGAAAAGAAGATTTCTCTTGCTGCTGAAATAAGTATAATTTGCGCACATCTAATCAAATTTTCTTTCTGATAGTTAAATGGATTTTATCCCCAATAATTTCTTGGGTTAAATTTAGATGAATGTTTCATGAAATCTAGTCATGGCTACTTTATAGAGGTCACTCATTCTTTTGAGGACTTCATTCCAATGCCAGTATGTAGTATTCAATAATAATTATCCAATTTCTGCTTCTGGACGAGAATCATGGAATAAATTTCCCCAAATAATTTACCATGCCCAAATACTTTTGTAACTCATAATTACTTGTAGGTGACTGCATCTATAAAATAGCACCTATTTTATTGGTCTTAAATCCCTTAGTTGTAAGAGTTTTACCTAAACAATCTATTTCTTCACAAATTTTAACACAAATTGTTAAACTCTTTCCATTGCGGCTATCAAATTCTGATAAGAGTCTGCCAACTATGGCGTACGAACAGGTTCGAAAATAATTATTGAGGTACATACTATATTATTTGAGGTTCATCCTACATTATTTCAGGTTCATTCTATATTATTTGAGGTTCATCCTATATTATTTCAGGTTCATCCTATATTATTTCAGGTTCATCCTAAAATAATATTTATGACCCTCCCGTACGCGATCAATAATTTGTCCGACCCTGGATGGACTATAATTATTGTTTCATGTTGAACCAGGTTCGACATAAATATTTCAGGTTCATCCTATATTAATTGAGGATGAACCTAAAATAATTTGTCCGACCCTGGATGGACCATAATTATTGTTTCATGTTGAACCAGGTTCGACATCAATATTTCAGGTTCATCCTATATTAATTGAGGATGAACCTGAAATAATTTGTCCGATCCTGGATGGACCATAATTATTGTTTCATGTTGAACCAGGTTCGACATAAATATTTCAGGTTCATCCTATATTAATTGAGGATGAACCTGAAATAATTTGTCCGACCCTGGATAGACCATAATTATTGTTTCATGTTGAACCAGGTTCGACATAAATATTTCAGGTTCATCCTATTTTAATTGAGGATGAACCTGAAATAATTTGTCCCACCCTGGATGGACCATAATTATTGTTTCATGTTGAACCAGGTTCGACATAAATATTTCAGGTTCATCCTATATTAATTGAGGATGAACCTGAAATACTTTGTCCGACCCTGGATGGACCATAATTATTGTTTCATGTTGAACCAGGTTCGACATAAATATTTGAGGTTCATCCTATATTAATTGAGGATGAACCTAAAATAATTTGTCCAACCCTGTATCGACCATAATTATTCAGGATGATGCTAAAATCCCACGATGCAATACGCTCCACGAGCCAATCAGTTGAGTCGTTACAAACGCGAACAATGGGACATAACTGGGGAAAAAAGCAAGATAAACTTGATGCAGGCACACAGCTTCAGACAAAGAATCCCGCTGAGAGATTGTTTTGTATGCGCTTCACACGATTTTGTTTTCGACCCTTTGTAATCACGCAAAATAAATAAGATTTTTTCCCATGAAAATGTCAATGTCAAATGGGCAGTGTTGATTGTTTACTGTACTGTTACAAACAAGTTGTGTTTTAATATTGAAATATGACTCGCTAACCAATAGTGTTGCGGACCGGACCGCAAACAAACGGTCCGGTACCGGTCCAGGCGTGGTCCGCGGTACGGTCCGATGAGGACCGGGCCGCCACTGCTGTACCGGTACACAGGAACGCTGAACCAGTCCGGGGCGGTCCAAGGGACCGGTCCAGGGAGACGCAAAGGGAAGTTTTGCACTCTCCCAATTGATACACAAACTGATAATTTCATCTTGATAGACGGTGAATACACTGAAGTCGAGTAAGTTTGAAGTAACTGTCAACTATATTGAGGCAATCTGTCACCAATCAACCACCTGCATCCTGTGATTCCTGTCACGGGTGTCGGGTGAAGGTATCAGCGATGAGCGGTTCGACAAAAAAGTTCCCAAAATAGCGAACGCTCATATTCGGTGACAAGAAGCTGTCATTCAATTCCTTTGTCGGCAAAGAATTTCAATGTGTATTGTGTATCTATTTTTATAAACCCCGATCTGGATTATGTGCACATGGAAACAATTTAGTTGGTAGTAACTTGGTCCCTGTATTTCATCTGGTAAGTTATTGTGGTGACCCTATTAAACTGGACCATGGGCACAGATCATAGAGGGGTGGGGGGGGGGGGGGGGGGGGGGGGCGAGGAGGCGTGTGCCCACAAAGGTTTCGGGGGATTACATGTTATGTCCCCCGCGCTCCTCCCACATATATAGGTCCGATACCAGCTGATATTGTTCGAGCAATGCTGCAATAGGCGAAAATCGCGTATTTTCAGCTTGCTTTTTCAAAATTTCCTCCCGCAGGGCCAAACCATGCTTGGCCCTTTCGCGTTGTGTGTCCGAGCAATGCTGCGATAGGCGGAAGTCGTGTATTTTCAGCTTACATTTTCAAATTTTCCGCCCGCAGGACCAAAACATGGTTGGCCCTGCGCATTGTGTAGCCCCACCTCCCCCCCGTCCCCATACACACACACTCTAAAGAGAGAGACCTGTGCCCCTGAATTGGACCGCCTTGGACCGGTCCATCTAGAAAAAAATGGACCGCCTGCCCGAATATCGGACCGCTATTTCTTGGACCGGACCGGACCGGACCGGAACACCATTGGCGGTTCGTTACGGTCCGCATCACTGCTAACCAACATATCGGGAAAACGTCTCATGAAGTTTAAAAATTTAATGGAGCAGTTCAAAAAAGTGCCTCTGTGGGGTAGGGTGGGGAAGGGCAAAAATGATGGATTTCGTATGTATGTTTGTTTGTCTGTGTGTCTGCTATAGAAATAAATATGGGGCCATCCATAGTGCCCAAAATTCGCCTACTTTATGACGGATGACCGTGCTCGCCGAATTAGGAAGATCTACAGTTCTAATAGTTTGTCAAGAACGCGCCCACTACCCAGTTGGAATTTCGAGGGCTCTCACTCCCCCACCCCCACCCCCCATTAAAAGGCTCTAGCGACGGCCCTACAGCTAACGCATTATCGCGTGATTTGTTCAAAACAGTCACCTGCTTCCATGAACATAACACCGTGACATGCCCCACAATGACACCGAAAACATGCTGACTCAGGTGCTGCAGAGCAATTTGAAATTCTGTGGGGGGAAGAGGGAGTGGGGATGCATTTCGAGCATTCTGGCATACTAAACTGCTTCCCAACATTGTTATCTGTGTGAAAATGATGAGTCAAAACAGGTTTTAACAAATACTAGCAGGGTTACCCGATGCTGTACGGTAAATTTCTAAGAAAAAACAGTTCATAAAACCACAGCCCTGACTTCAAAAGAGTAACTTGCAGGCCTACGTCCCTAACCGCACCATAATATTCCCGGTAAAAAGTGACCTCTGGTAGACCCCTTTGAAGATCTATAGAGGTGAAAAGAAAAATTGTCACGACATTGGGTGACTCTCCCCACCTCGGCACTTTTTTCAATCCTGACTTTTTCAATCCATGACTCCCGGTGTTGAAAAGAAACCCCTAGCAGAACCAGCTTGTGCACTGTGGGTGGCTCCGTATGCCTTTTATAGTGGTCATACAGACATACACACAAAATCCACAAGTTTTGCCCCTCCCCAACACCACCACCGGCAATTTTTTGAAACCTTTAAGATTCCTGATAAGAAGTCACCACTAGTAGACCCCTTTGAGGACCTATATCAGTAAAAAACAAATTGGTCATAGCTTTTGGTGCCCCTCTCCAATCACACCCCTGCACTTTTTTAAACCTGACAATGACATCCGCCATAAAGTAGGCCAATTTTGGGCACTATGGATGGCCCCATATTTATTTCTATAGCAGACACAAAGACAAACAAACATACATACGAAATCCATCATTTTTGCCCTTCCCCACCCTACCCCACAGAGGCACTTTTTTGAACTGCTTCATTAAATTTTTAAACTTCACGAGACGTTTTCCCGATATGTTGGTTAGCAGTGATGCGGACCGTACCGGACCGCCAATGGTGTTCCGGTCCGGTCCGGTCCGGTCCAAGAAATAGCGGTCCGATATCCGAGCAGGCGGTCCATTTTTTTCTAGATGGACGGGTCCAAGGCGGTCCAATTCAGGGGCACAGGTCTCTCTCTTTAGAGTGTGTGTGTGGGGGGGGGGGGGGGGGGGGGGGGGGAGGGGGGGGGGGGGTGGCTACACAATGCGCAGGGCCAACCATGTTTTGGTCCTGCGGGCGGAAAATTTGAAAATGTAAGCTGAAAATACACGATTTCCGCCTATTGCAGCATTGCTCGGACACACAACGCGCAGGGCCAAGCATGGTTTGGCCCTGCGGGAGGAAATTTTGAAAAAGCAAGCTGAAAATACGCGATTTCGCCTATTGCAGTATTGCTCGAACAATATCAGCTGGTATCGGACCTATATATGTGGGAGGAGCGTGGGGGACATAATACGTAATGCCCCCCCCCCCCCCCGAAAAACTTTGTGGGGCACACGCCCTGTCCCCCCTCCATGATCTGCGCCCATGGTCCAATTTAATAGGGTCGCCACACCAAACCTACCAGATGAAATACAGGGACCAAGTTACAACCAACTAAATAGTTTCCATGTGCACATAATCCAGATCGGGGTTTACAGAAATAGATACACAATACACGTTGAAATTCTTTGCCGACAAAGGAATTGAATGACAGCTTCTTGTCACCGAATTTGAGCGTTCGCTATTTTGGGAACTTTTTTGTAGAACCGCTCATCGCTGATACCTTCACCCGACACCCGTGACAGGAATGACAGGATGCAGGTGGTTGATTGGTGACAGATTGCCTCAATATAGTTGACAGTTACTTCAAACTTACTCGACTTCAATGTATTCACCGTCTATCAAGATGAAATTATCAGTTTGTGTATCAATTACTTCCCTTTGCGTCTCCCTGGACCGGTCCCTTGGACCGCCCCGGACCGGTCCAGCGTGCCTGTGTACCGGTACAGCAGGGGCGACCCGGTCCTCATCGGACCGTACCGCGGACCACGACTGGGCCGGTACCGGACCGTTTGTTTGCGATCCGGTCCGCAACACTATTGGTAAGCGAGTCATATTTCAATATTAAAGCATAACTTGTTTGTAACAGTACAGTAAACAATCAACACTGCCCATTTGACATTTTCATAGGAAAAAATCTTATTTATTTTGCGTGATTACAAAGGGTCGAAAAAAAATCGTGTGAAGCGCATACAAAACAATCTCTCAACGGGATTGTTTGTCTGAAGCAGTGTGCCTGCATCAAGTTTATCTTGCTTTTCCCCCCCAGTTATGTCCCATTGTTCGCGTTTGTAATGACTCAACTGATTGGCTCGTGGAGCGTATTGCATCGTGGGATTTTAGCATCATCCTGAATAATTATGGTCGATCCAGGGTCGGACAAATTATTTTAGGTTCATCCTCAATTAATATAGGATGAACCTCAAATATTGATGTCGAACCTGGTTCAACATGAAACAATAATTATGGTCCATCCAGGGTCGGACAAATTATTTCAGGTTCATCCTCAATTAATATAGGATGAACCTGAAATATTTATGTCGAACCTGGTTCAACATGAAACAATAATTATGGTCCATCCAGGGTCGGACAAATTATTTCAGGTTCATCCTCAATTAATATAGGATGAACCTGAAATATTTATGTCGAACCTGGTTCAACATGAAACAATAATTATGGTCCATCCAGGGTCGGACAAATTATTTCAGGTTCATCCTCAATTAAAATAGGATGAACCTGAAATATCGATGTCGAATCTGGTTCAACATGAAACAATTATTATGGTCCATCCAGGGTCGGACAAATTATTTCAGGTTCATCCTCAATTAATATAGGATGAACCTGAAATATTTATGTCGAATCTGGTTCAACATGAAACAATAATTATGGTCCATCCAGGATCGGACAAATTATTTCAGGTTCATCCTCAATTAATATAGGATGAACCTCAAATATTGATGTCGAACCTGGTTCAACATGAAACAATAATTATGGTCGATCCAGGGTCGGACAAATTATTTTAGGTTCATCCTCAATTAATATAGTATGAACCTGAAATATTTATGTCGAACCTGGTTCAACATGAAATAATAATTATAGTCCATCCAGGGTCGGACAAATTATTGAACGCGTACGAGAGGGTCATAAATATTATTTTAGGATGAACCTGAAATAATATAGGATGAACCTGAAATAATATAGGATGAACCTGAAATAATATAGGATGAACCTGAAATAATATAGGATGAACCTCAAATAATATAGTATGTACCTCAATAATTATTTTTGAACCTGTTCGTATGCCATAGCCAACCTTGTTTTGGCCCCATATAACAGCATCATCAATGTAAACTCTAACACTAAAGCTTCAGATATGGTTTCCATTGTTTTATGATAAACGTCTGGGTTATTACATACACCTTAAAGAGAACCTTTAACCCTTTACTAATGAATCGGCCGCACCCTGCCTCGTTTGTATACAAACTGAGCAGTTGAAAGAAAATTTTCAAAAAATTTCAACAAAACCATATCATGTGACCCCCTCATTGAAATGAGCTCGTGAGCTCGTTCCAATGAGTGCATCGCATGATATAGTTTTATTGAATTTAAAAAAAAATTGGAAAAATGTATTTGAAATAATAAATTTTGTTGGGTAAAAGGTTAAATGCACACCCATCTGTCAACGGTGTATTAAATGTGGTACGCTTTCTTCATGTAATTTAATTTGCCAAAAGGCATGCGCCGCATGTAACTTGCAGAAGAATTCGGCCTTATTTTTACCTGCAATAAAATAATCCTTTATACACGCATTTAAATCTGTGTGATCTGTGCATGTACGAAGAGATTATCAGGTGATCATCATTTTTAAAAAATCTGTTGGTTCGTCAGTTTTTTCAATAACATCCATCTAACTCATACGGTTGAAGCATTGTAATAACTTATCCCGAAAAGCTATTGGCACACTTCTGGGGGGGGGGGGGGGGGGGGTTAAGGAACATTATCCTCTTTTAATTTCAGTGAAAGTGCTAATGGAATTTCTCCTACTCCATCTGCTTCGGAATATGTATATTTAATAACTTCTTTTGTTAAAACCTGCTAGTCAGACAAATTCTTTGAGGGTTTATTAATAACATAAATTCTCTTAACTGAATTAAGATCACCACAAGTTTTGTCACACAATAGTGACATTCCTGTATTTACCACTCCAAATGTAACTGGTATAAATTTATTCAAATACAAATTGCAGATTCCCTTATTATGAATTTCTTTTCCATCATAATCTGTCAATTTAAAACTATCATTCAGAATTTTAGCTTTTTAACCTAACCTTCTCAAGTCAGGATAGCTAATTACGTTTGCTTTAGCGCCTGTGTCCAACTTAAATGTTACAACTGGAATACCAGAAGGGCATATGATTTATCCCATGAAGGCCAGCTCATCATGTGATATTCGAACATCGCGTATCGATATCCACATTATACTCGGTTTTACAGATTAATGTTACATTCTGCTTGCGTTCTGTAAATAGACATTGTCAATCCCAACAATATACGTTTTCCCCGATTAGATGTGACATCAAAATCAAATCTCGTTCAAAATCTTGTTGTTTGAGACAATGATTTTGTTGATTGTACGACTAGATGTCTTATTTCGGAATAACATATCTATGTTTATGTTTTTTATCAGAGAAGTAAACATAAGAATTGAATAATGATTGTTCGAAACACACGAGTTGATGAACCATACTGATCACGCGCAAATTCCATGAACCACATTTCGTGGTTTATGGAAGTTTCTCGCGCCCAGATTGTTTCATTACGGCGTGGACTTCGAACAACCGCAATTCAATTCTCAAAAATAAATCTTTTTTAGGAAAGTTAAAGTCACTGAAAACATTTGGATGTGTATATAAGAGTTTTTGGAATTCAGCTCAAATTTGGAATTATACCATGGCTCTTATTTTATTCAACCCTTTCATAGCAAAATCTGCCGAGATTACTAAGCTATCTCTACACACAGCATGGCTTTACAAATTAGAAGGAGCGGCAGGTCTTCAGTAAAACGAGCTTGTACTCTGCAGTTTGATGAACTCGTCGACTTTGTTCCATTGAGGGGTCATACATTATTTAGAAAAAATTCTCGACCTGCGAGGAAAACAATCCAAATGCCGCCTTTAGATTGTTAAAATAAAGTACTGAGCAATGAGAATTATGGGAAATTCCAGTGTTGGCAGTATAAGTATATTAATGTATTTGTTTCACGAGTTGCAAAAAGAGTTTTCATTTATTTTACAGGACATGGAATTGAGGACCTTTTGCAGGAAACAGCTCTGGAATTGTTGTCCCTTTATGGGATTGAAACTAACTCAGATGAACTCACAAATAACATACATTTAATCAATGAGAACAAGGAGATAAAAGATAAATGTTGCTAATTCGTGAGCCGTCTATTTTCAATGGTTGCGTCTCCACTTCAGAACTAATTTGGTTTGGCGAGGACAGATTGAGAATGACTAGTAACTTTGTGTCGACTAAATTTCAGAATACAGAAGTATAATTACAGGCAATAGACCGAGTATTACTGAAAAATGTACAGTGATGAATTTTTGTTTCCGTTTCCAACAAGATGGTGGACCTGGGACTTCCTTGTGAGACGTTCTGTAGGATGGTGGGTGGGTGGCTTTTACCTGAGCCCCGACAACACATTTTTTTTTATGGATTGTGCCATTTTTTTATTAAGCCTTTTTTCAAATCTATGTGATCATATTTTTTATTATGATTGCTTGTGATGGGAAAAGCAATAATGCATCGGCTATCATGTGTGTTAATTTTTCAGGAAAAATTGATTTCAGCGAGTCATCTCATATGAGGTTGGGGGGGAGGGGGAGGGGGGGGGGGGGGCTACCAATATCAGAGAGGAAATTTTTTGCATGCATTTTCAAAACAAAATTCAGGTTTCGGGGCAGATTTTGCAGGAACTTGTAGGAATTTGCATTGGTTTTGTCCAAGAGAACATTCTTAACTGTATAAATGGTCTTAACTAACCCGAGAAATGTCAGATTAAAGTATAAGGACCAAACAGTTATTACTGTTATCTCATTTTAAGCACAAGGGCCAGGGCAAAGACTTGTAAATATATATAGATTCTAATCAAATAACGTTTTATAATATTTATTGAAAACAAAAACAGGCAAAATCCCATAAAATCAGTAAAAATAAACAAAAAAACCAAAACAAAAAAAACCACAACATATCAGGACCCATGAGAAAAAAATCTGGTCAAGTTCGATTATAACATTTAGCCGACTTTCCCTATTTAGGATCTATTGCCATTATCATCCCCAACGACGGCGAAGAATGATGTTCGTTCGTCTGGCCGTCCTTCAGAACGTCCTTCAGGTGGTCTTTCTTGACATCCGGCAGAAAGTTTATCCGCCCAACTCCTCTTAAATAGTCCGGGAGCCGTGGGGGTCGAACCTGGTTTTGCCGGTTAAAGTTTTTTTGTTTGCAGTTTCCATTAGTCCAGGGTTACCCTTTGAAGATTCAGGGGGGTGACCGTTCGGATCCCTTGGACAAGTCAAGATATTGGTCGTTTACTTTGATTATAGTCCGGGAGCTGTGGGGTCGAACCTGGTTTTGCCGGTTAAAGTTTTTTCCTCCCCTGATCTGAGTAGGTGGGTGTCAGACGTTCAAGAATCAGGGGGGTGACCGGCCGTATCCCTTGGGCAACTCGAGATATTGGCTCCTTTTTGAGGTCACCCCCTCCTAAAAGGGTAATATTGCATTTTCACCATGAGCAAATGAATGAACGACACACATGCATTGACACTGACCTTATTCTCGTTGAATTTGGATGACAATCACATTCCCTTGCCTTTTGTACAATTTTTGGATTTTTCACAATACACCAGCTGATTCTCGTGGTGTTTGCTGATGTAAGCAGGAGGTATGTGTTTTGGCCAAACTCAAGAAGAAGTAACAAAATTTTCATCTATCTGGAAGAAAGATAAGACAGAAATGACAAACCGAGTAACTATATTCCTATACAATCATATTTATCAGTCACTGGACATCGTCGCGAGCAACCAACAGGATAACAAGAACAGAACATATGGCAAGGTAGACCACTGACCGGGCAACTGCACCTCCTAGATCGGCATGGCGTTTCACTTTTGCAACCACATCTCATTATTTCGAGGATATAATCAGGTGCCAATTTGACTCCTTGGGGAATGGAGACTGGGATAAGCGATCTATTGCCCAAGTCTTTTTTCCAACCAAAATCCTCAACGTTTAGAGCAGATGGACCCCTGTCCCTCAGGGTCAGCCACAGGAATGCTTGATAATGAGCTCGCTTAACGTTTTTCTGTGAATGCTTCTGTTGTCGGTGGTAAGGCACATAATTTGGGAGATGACGTATGACCCTTGCCATTTTTTTATCCAAACATGAAGCCCCTCCGACATATTTCTGCTTTTGGTGAAACTCCATGCCAATCTAGGAGGTGCAGTTGCCAGGTTAATGATCAATGACCTTGCCATATGTTCTGTTCTTGTTATCCTGTTGGTTGCTCGCAACGACGAAAGTCCAGTGACTGATAAATATGATTGTATAGGAATATAGTTACTCGGTTTGTCATTTCTGTCTTATCTTTCTATGAAGATAGATGAAAATTTTGTGTTACTTTTTCTTGAGTTTTGCCAAAACACATTCCTACTGTTTATATCAGCAAACACCACGAGAATCAGCTGGTGTAGGGTTTCGTGTCCAAGAATTGTACATTGATTGATTGATTGATTGGAGTTTGGCGTCGATCTCAGCAATGTTCCAGCTATATCACAACGCTGCCATTTTATTTGAGGAGGGAAATCCAGGCACTGATATCTGTCGAAATCCCCGGCCTCCGGCAGGTAAGTGGCAACCGCCCTACTTGAGTTCGAGGTGAAAAATCCAAAAATTGTACAAAAGGCAAGGGAATGTGATTGTCATCCAAATTCAACGAGAATAAGGTCTATAGCAATGCATGTGTGTCGTTCATTCATTTGCTCATGGTGAAAATGCAATATTACACTTTTAGGAGGGGATGACCTCAAAAAGGAGCCAATATCTCGAGTTGCCCAAGGGATACGGCCGATCACCCCCCCCCCCCCCCCCAGATTTTTGAACGTCTGACACCCACCTACTCAGATCAGGAGAGGAAAAAACTTTAACCGGCAAAACCAGGTTCGACCCCACAGCTCCCGGACTATAATCAAAGTAAACGGTCAATATCTCGAGTTGCCCAAGGGATCCGAACTGTCACCCCCCCCCCCCCCCCCCTGAATCTTCAAGAGGTAACCCTGGACTAATGGAAACTGCAAAGAAAAAAACTTTAACCGGCAAAACCAGGTCTGACAAAAAAATCCCCATCTGTCTCCCGGACAATACAGTTTTGATTGAATTTTCCGACAGCTGGTGTGAAGTATGAGCTGTAGAAGTGCATGTGGCAACTTTTTGATTCAGCGAATTTTGTTTTCAAAATTAGTACCCTTTTTATTGCTCGATATCTATCATAAAAGGTTGTCCGATGAACTGCTCTTGTATTTTGTGGGTTATTTTAACGAAACTCGGCGTGAATTACAGTGTACAGACGTAATTTGAAAATTACGCGTCGGATACGGCCGATTAGGTAGGTATCGGGCTAACTCATTTATGGCCTCAGTTATTCGTAGAGCAACCTCATAAAAAGACTCAAAGAGATATTTTTTCATTCAATATCATTGAACAATGAGGCTCTCAACATCTCGGAATTTTCTGCTGCGCTGCGAAGGCGAATTTTTTGTTTGGACGAATTTTTCGAGAGTTGTAGCCCTTTCCATCATAAAACTTTATCCACTTAACTCGCCCTGTATTTTGTATTGCATTTGTGATACTTAATGTGAGGTATGGGCAAGAATTGTAGATGCGAATGAGGAGAATATTTTTTTAGAGATATGGTCCTTTTATGGCTACATTTCTTGTAAAAATTCCCATATTTTCAATTACATGTTTTCGAAACTTAGTTTGAGGTATGAACATGACGTGTTTTTTTTTAACACGCTGAAAGCAACCAGTCCGTTCATCAATCTGTCCACCCGTCACAGAATATGTCCGTCCCATACTTTTATTAGGTATTACCGAAATTGTGTGAGTATGAAGTGTAGATTCGAATTTCGGAAGGAATTACCGTACCAGCGATTTATTTTTATTTTCTTTAGTTATGACGCTTAAAGTCGTCTACATTTTTATTGGACTTACACGATTTTTACGCAGTGTTTCTTCCCACAGATACAACCCTTGTTGTAATCATTTACAATTACATTTGCATGTAACTGCCCCAAGCCTGTAGTCAACTAGAAACGATGATACCATGTTTCAGATATTAGTAATAACGATGTTATAAATTTAGCTTTTTTGAATCTGCTCGGTATATGGGTGTTATATCCAGAAAAAGGTGACAGGGGAAAGAGAAGTCATCATTAATGTAGAATTTCACAATTTTCACGAATATTTGTCCGCCCATCAAAACAGTCTGCTTTAAAATTCAAGATGGGTTCTTCAGAACGCAATTGTTGGTATAACTCCTTGCATGCTGCTGGCAGATATTCCTGCCCAGGACAGAATTTCTTTTGCCAGTGAAATAAATAAATAAATAAATAAATAAATAAATAAATAAATAAATAAATAAATAAATAAATAAATAAATATAATTTAATCAATTTTTCCCCTAATAAATTGAATGGATTCATTTACCAATGATTTTTTGAATAGAATTTAGATTAATTTTTCATCAATTCCAATCATGGCTGCTTTACAGCAGCCACGACTAAATTTGATGAAAACTATTTTGAAAATACTCAGCGGTTTAAGAGTTAATATATTTGATTTCATACAGCCTCCACAACTACTGGCCTTTAAAATTAAAAGAAGGTAGTATTGTTTTGAATTCCCTTTATCCTAAAAGTCCGAAAAGAGTCAATTTGAGCAACCTACAAACCGTATTTTGCAGTGCCCAGCAGTAATCTTATTCATTCGTCGAAGACATGCCTTGATGTAAGTGAAAAATTAGTCAGTCGAGATTATAGTGAAAAAATCAAGACTTATTGGAAATTTATTAACCCCCTTCACTCTGATGTCAAAATAGCAAAATTTCAGGAAGCTGTTTTTTTCCCATAATGCATCTAGAAATTTAACCAATTCAATCTCGTTTGACAGAGCTCAATGAGCTCTGTCAAACGAGATTGAATTGGTTAAATTTCTAGTTGCATTATGGGAAATTTGTTCTACCTGAAATTTAGATATTTTGACATCAGTGTGCAGGGGTTTAATGGATAGATAAAATATTCATGTAGTAGTCGAGGCACAGCTTCGTATTTAACCCTTTCATTTTTATGGTATCTTGTGTGTCAGTTCAGTGGAAGCAAGTGAAAGAGTCTATATTTATTATTTAGGGGTCGAGCAAGTAATATTTTCAGCGTGCACCCTTTGAGCGGCACGTTGAAAATATTGATTGGTCCACTCCACACTTCTTACTAAATGAAAGTATGATGTATCATGTTTCTGAACCGGAAAAGCGGTCTCTTGAGGTCAAAGGCAGTTAATTAACACACCCGTAAACTCAAAATTGGCCATGCTACCACCCCCCTCCCCAGCCCGAACGGGTACTTCAGACCTCCACTTCCATGACCAACTGAGTGTGACAATAGTCCAAGTATCAAATCTAGGATTTTAATAAAGTACATGATTACTAGCAGTTAATAGAGAATTGATATCCTTGACTCCAATCCTGACAAAAATGTCAAATTATTGGGGGGGGGGGGGGGGGGGTCACACTCCTCTTACCTCCCTCCCTTAGTGGTGGCCCTCATTTCTTATAATTTATGACATTATGTAGATTTCTTTGATTCGTTACGTAAATGTCAAATAAGGATCACTTCACTATTCCACCGCAGACAAAAGGCAGAGTTAAACAAACTAACGTGGTCACGACAGCGAGTTGACATACAAAAACGAAAGACCTCCAAACATCTGGCGTCAAAGATTTACAGCAAAACTACAGATTTTACAAAATGAACGCAAAAGAGAAGTTCGCAAAGGGGTAGATTGCTGACTGTTGCAAATGAAAAATAATTCTAATTTCAGATTTTGGCTCAAACACTAAAATACGCCTATTAATTATAAGTGAAATGTATTCCAGGTGTGTGATCGCTTCTTTGTCTGTCTAGTTTACGAAGGTAATGTGTGATTCATAGTCAATTGGGAATTCTACGATGTGGGTTAATTGAGTACACGGCATGGGAAGAACCTAGAAAACAGGTCGCGCTTAACCTCAAACACTGTGGTAATGCAACAGAATTTTCCCCAGTCACTCTGTTTTTCACTTGTTTAACCATGAATTTAACCAATTATATCTTGTTTGACAGAGCTCACTGAGCTCTGTCAAACAAGGTATATTTGGTTAAATGTTAAACTGCATTTAGGGAAATATTTGCTGCCGAAAACGTTCCTATTTTGACATCAGAATACAGAGGGTTAACCCTTTCCCAAAGCTCACAATATCAAAAATTTACTTTATATTTCAATTTTTTACAAAATTTCAATGAAAAAAAATATCATATGACTCCCCCCCCCCCCCCCCCCCCCCCCCCCCACACACACACACACACTCACTGGAAGGGGTTCAACGTGTTCGCTCCAATGAGAGGTCACTTGATATGGTTCGGATGAATGAAATTTTAAAAAAAAAAAATTCAACTGCTCAATTTGAAAATTACGCGTCGGATACGGCCGATTCCGGTTATGCAACTGGCCAACACATTTATGGCAGCCTGATAACAAGTCTCAAAGAGATATTTCTCCATTTAATATCATTCAACAATAAGGATCCCAACATTTTCAGAACTTCTGCTGCGATGCGTATCGGATACTTCTCAATACTCGACGTCGAGTTCTATGGCTTTCCAAACGAAAATCGAACATCTAAGCGATCGTTAAATACCTTATAACTAGTTAAAAATCTGATTCTAGTCTAATTCCAAGATTGTCCTGTTCTACAAAAGTATACTCCAGATAAAAGAGCTCACCACAAGCCGAACATACTATCACATAACACTTGGATTGATTTTGTATGGGGTTTTTGGTGGGTTGACGGAAGCGGTTGGCGTTTCACGTGTAAGTCACTGATCTAAATAACGTGGGGACAGCCTTCTACTCAATAAATTGAATGTGGCGGTCTTCAAGTGAGAAAACGACCCAACAAATGGTATAATGGTCCCTATGGGAAATATGCAGTTCTGTCATACCAGTATGCACTAAAACCACGCACCATGAGTTTATGAAACTAGGTCATGAAGGTTGGAACGAAATGAATATGGTATACTACCATCAGTAGTACTCGATTTGGGCTGTTGTGGTAGTACTCAATTCGGGCTGTTGGGGACGCTTTCAAAGTCTCAAAGTTCGATTCCTCCAGAAAGAGTTGCAAGGATATTGTTCAGCCAAAAAGTACACCCTTCATAGAAACACATTGAAACATAAACCCATTAGCTCCAATCAAAGCCAATAAACCATAAAACAATACGCAGACATTTGAGAACTAAGGCTGTTACACAATGAATGCGATGTGAACGTTGAGCGCGTTGCGATAAAGAAATAATTAAAAAAAAAAAACTTTTCACTTCATGAATGAGGTCTGTAATTAGTTTGTGGTTGGTGGTGGAGTTCGTGTGGGTCCATACATTTGACTGAACTGAAAATCTAGGCCCTTGAAAGATCGAAGATTCTTGGAAAATTTCTTGACAAGCGCATTCAAATAATTTCTCGTGCGCTTTGGTAAATCAAAAAATCTGTCCTTCTTAACGGGTATCACTGAACTAAATATTTGAATTAGAAATACCCGCCTTGAAATGTGAAGTGATGCAATCTCTAAAAATAAACAGCCTTGGAAAAATAAATTGTTTCAATAAATGTTTGAAGCATTCTGACTTTTGGACCTAAAAAATACAATTTACATTTTGTGTGTTTTCGTCGAGAATTCCCTGAAAAATATGTGCACGTGACCGGTACTTCCCTGGCTGTCAATTTTTCTCTCTTATTTGTTGAATGCCCCCCTGTTTTGGGGTCAGAAAAAGTTGTCTGAAGGGCTATACTTGACAAAGATATTTGAATGCCAAAATTAAAGTGATGTGGTCATATTTTGTTTTGCCTGAACGTTATAATAGTCGCCTATGGGAAAATATTTAGTTCCGTGATACCTTAACGGTAGTATTCGTTGTGTAAAATTGCAAATTTTATCCAGTGTGCCTGCACAAGAATCAGATCTGTGAGAAGCTCTAAAAGAGAGCCTCGTTAGCACCAGTTTCTGGTACTGGTATTTTTTCTATGGAATACATGTCATAATTTTTTAAGTGGCATGCATACAAACGTCACAAATGATTAAAATAAGTCTTTGTGAGGATCCTGGTAAGCACTTGAAAATTCCCAAGAAAAAGGTATTTGTTTTCTCTTTGGGGTGTATGGACGCTGGGTGGTGGGGATCATGTTTTGCTAGACCCGATTGGGCAGCCTCGTAACATGATTTCTATTAACTTTTTGCGTGCTAGTATCATTTTAGTCATCAGAATTTGTCAACATGCATTTGTTTTTTTACAATTCATTGGATTAAACGGATACGATGTACAACCACATAATGTGAAACACTTTAACCCTTTACCCAACGCAGACGATATCAACATTTATTATTTTAATTATCAATTTTAAATAAAATTTCAAGAAATTTCAACAAAACCATATCATGCGACCCCTCATTGGAATGACATCGACGAGCTCGTCCCAAAGAGGAGTCACATGATATGGTTTTGTTGAAATAGTCTGAGAAATAGTACTTTTTTCAACTGCTGAATTTTCAAAATTCGCGGGGGGGGGGGGGGGGGGGGGATGGGTAAAGGGTTAATAGTAGAGCCCTCCAACACTCAGTCAGTTCAAGTTTCCAAACCTTTGCCCTCGGCGATAAATCGGCAAAATGATTTACATGTGCATTCTCATTAAGTATTTTCAATATTTTCAAGATACTTTTCATAAAATCTAGTCATGGCTGCTGTGAAACAGCCATGACTAGATTTGATAAAATTCATTTTGATTTAACTCGAAAAATTATTGGTGAAAAAATCCGTTCAGTTTACTGGGGCGGGGTGGGGTGATTAACCCTTTACCAAACGCGGACGATATCAAAATTTATGATTTTAAATAATATTTTTTCAAAATTTTCAAAATATTTCAACAAAACCATATCATGTGACCCCCTCATTGGAACGAGCTCGACGAGCTCGTTCCAATAAGGGGGTCACATGGTATAGTTTTGTTGAAATTGTCTGAAAATTAATATTTTTTCAACTGCTGAATTTGCAAATTTCGCGGGCGGATGCGGCTGATTCATTAGGTAAAGGGCTAAATGTGCCCAAATTATACATATTTCAGTGGCAAGAGAAATTCTGTCCTGGCCAGGAAAATACGCCAACCAGCATGCAAGCAGTTAATCATGAGAGAGACTCTTACTCGACAACAGCCCCATATAATGGGTCTTCGGAAGATTTTAAGTGGAGCGAAACCTCATCCCCTGAAATTAACGCTTCCTTCATGAGTAGTTAGGCGAACGGAGTTGAACGTGATCATTAGCTTGATTCTGTGGAGATAATCCGGTGCCTTTGTTTTTTTTCTTCACTGTTCGTCCCCTGAGTTCCAATGTGTTTTATGCGCCAGTAGGCACATAGAACACAATGGAACTCATGGGACGTGTTGTCTACGTCGCGACCTTGAATGGGTTATAGCAACTAAGTCTTGTTAAAACGAGAGAAGAAAAGCTTGTTTGTTCTGAGTTAGTTGATGTACTAGTACTTTACTGATGTATTTTATTTGTCTGCATTTTTTAGAACGCCCCAAAAGATAGACATTGGTAGTATCATGTTGTGATAATTCATGTGTTTTTAAGTTGGAAGAGCGCCCGTAACGAATAACTTGTAAATCATTTGTCAAAATTTATCGCTTTGTTATCGCAGAAATAAGCAATTATTACACTATTCCATATCAGTGTATATTTTTTACGCTTCTACTTATCATATTTTTTATATGTATTGCGTGTACTTACGTATTTCGAACCAGTAGACTGAAACTGAATATTTTTCATAGCTATTTAAAGCCATATTGGAAATGTGTTCTTTCGAGACAAAAATTCGACCTCTCTTAACAAAGGCTCGATCGGGACATTAGAATCGTTTCGGCCATGGGAGGGGGGAGGCACCCACACACTAATATATGTCAATGGTGGACCATGCGCCTTAGTGGCATGATAGGAATACAATAAACAAAGCTATGTTTGGGACTAAGGCACCTTCACATTGAGAAAAATATACATTTTTGATTCCATATTGAACCCTTTATTTAACACGAAAGGCAGACGACACTTCTAAACAAAACTATTCAATAACAAAATTTTTCATTTTTTGGAGTCAAAAACATAGCATTTGACCCCTCATTGGAACGATATTAACTAGCCCGTTCCAGTCAGGGATCATAAGCTATGTTTTTGAGACAAAAAATGAAAAAATAATGAAAACAGAATGATGATTTCAGACTACATCACCGCACTATACTAAACAACAATCAACCTTGGTTGCTTGTTGTTTAGTTTCGTGGGAAGATGTTGTTTAAAAATTTTCAACGGTCCTAGAAGAAGGCCAAGGGGCCGAAAGCTTGACAAAGAGCAATTTTGATGAGATGATTGGGAAAAAATTGTAAAAAGCCAGCTTCTGTATTTTTATACTACTCTGCAGGAAAATGCCTGAAGTTTGTGAAATGATGCGCACGTCGATGGTAAAAATTCGCTAGCATTCCGAAATTTCTATTTTATATGAAATTGCCATACCCTTATTGTTAAATTTACAGACTGCATTGGGAAATTGAGGGGAGCTAATTTTCCCGTTAAACAATTCCAATGACGAAAATTGTCAGCCATGGCAGATTGATAGTGTTTTTGTGGCGACATATTGTCTCATTCATCTTGAGTCTAGTCACTTGATAGAATATCTATGATGCAGTTTGCTGCAAAAAAGTTGAAAACAACCTCAAGCATTGAAAGCAGCTGGTAGCATAACAGAAATAGGACAGGAATGATAAAAAGACAACTGCATATGTAGTGGTGGTAGAGACAGAAGATTGCAGTGGTAGAAGTATTAACTAGGAGAAGTGTTAACTGGGTATGGCGGTAGCTACTTGTAATGGTAGCTAGTAGCAGCGGTGGGTAAAGATAGTGGTTGTGATGGAAGTTAATATCGGTAGGGAAAGGATATGGTACACACTAAAAACTAAAGTGTTAAAACTGACACTTTCAAGGTGTTAAACCATTCTAACTCTTAGGGTTTGATTTTAACACTCAAAGTGCAATGCTCTAAGCACTTAGACATTACAATTGTCAGACATCTGAAACTTGAATGGATGGCACTTCCCATGTGTCTAGCATTAGTGGTTCTTCCAGAATCGTCCATAATTTGATTTGCGCTTGGTGAGTTCATAATTAAAAGGACACAACGCAGATAACGCGGATCAGGCTCGAGAGTTAGAGCCTGATCCGCGTCATCTGCGTTGTTTCCTTTTAAGTGTCGCGACATTACACTTGTCAAGTGGTATTATTGTCAACACCTGTCAAGTTCTGGGATATCTACACTTGAACAAAGTGCTAGTTCAGCACTTAGTAAGTGTTAAATACAGCACTTCAAGTGCAGTTTTTAACACTTTAGTTTTTAGCGTGTAGTAGTAGTGATAGTAGCAGTTTGTAGAGGTTGGAGCCTGTAGTGGTGGATGCTAGTAATGGTAGCAGTTGTTTGTGGAATACCGTGTCGGTTTTAATAATATAAACAGCTCACAACAGCCCCACAACTGTTGGAAACGTACAAAGAGAAAATTATGGTTACAACAGACCAGAATAGACAAAGGACATCGAGAAACATGTTTAAATGCTTTTCCAGAAAAATGGAGCAAACCTCAGAACCTAGCCCTTGTTATGACACTTTTATATCAATCCATATGTTGGAAGTCTATCATGCTTTAGATAGGCTATCATGGGCAGAAAAAATCTGAATCGGGGGTAGAATTACGATACCCGACGTGTAAACCCTCCATATTCCAAATATCTGTAACACCACGCCTGATAAAAAACGGTGAATTTGATAGAAGTCAAATAAAATTTGCACACAAACATGCCACGGTCGTGACTAAAGAAACAAAACAAATGAAGTTCAGAGAACTAGTTTAAAACCACCCACACTAACAAGATCATTGTGACTTACAAATAAAAAATCCTTGCAGTGAAAGTGCTCCATAACAAAAAAATCCTTACCTCCAAATTCTACGTGTTTGAAGGCCAGAGTACACCAGGATATTTCGACTCCATTAAATTATGTAAGACTAGAGGGGTCTAACACACCACAAGCACACATGCTTGGAATTTCACTATAGACTGATTGGAAAGCTAAGACAAAACAGATCTCAAACGGCATCAGCTTGGGTACATTCGCTGCGTGACTGAACTGAAGTCTGCAGATAAAAATATCTGTTAACTGGTTGAGAGCTACATCTTTTTGGTGGTCTGAATTTGTTCATCAGAATTTGTTTTATTACAAATTTATATGTACAAAATATTATTTGCGTTTGACTGAAAATGAAAAGTGAGCAAGGAAAATGTTGGCTTTTTCTCTGGTACCTTCATTTTTTGAAAACCTTGATAGTGGCTTCTAGCACTCAACCAGTTAAGACTGTGGAGCGAGATGTTTTCAAAGAAACTGACCTCTGAAGACGATATAAGGTAGTTTGAACAAAAAGGGTTTTTGAATTGTAGTTAGGGTTAAATTTTATATTTGTCCACAAAGGGCCTTTTCTTCATCTTCATATTTTTTCTTTCTATCATTTCGTTGACACAACAGTACCCTGCGTAGCTTCGAAATTCGGTTCAATTCGTAATCGTGCTTACGGTTCGCTTGGAGTCGCGTCAATTCGGAAATTTTCGAATCGTCTTGATGTTCTCAAAATTCTACCAAATACAAGTGTCTTCTCTTGAACTCTTCTTCTATCATCAAGTTTCATGTACAGGAGACTTAATGGCAGAAGAAGAGTTCAAGAAGGCCTCCACTTCCGAAACTGCTTTGATTCCGTTCTGGAATATTCCGATTTTTCTATTGCTGTGCCAAAATAGTTGATACGTCATTGTAAACTTCGATGGAAGACTGACAATATTTACAGTTCGTCCCCTGAGTTCCAATGTGTTCTATGTGCAAGTAGGCACATAGAACACATTGGAGCTCAGGGCACGAGTTGTAAACGAAGTTGCAATTTTTCAATTTAAAGAGCATTGACAAACGATTCGAGATTCGATTCGAAATCTTTTGCCAGATGAGGTTCGAGATTCCACTTGATCCGATATTCCAGACTCGCAGGGCCTCAGTGAGGGATGAGGGTCCCTGTGTTTCATAAATAAGCGTTCTGGGGTCTCCCCCGTGGAAATGTTTTGAAATCTGGCATATATAGTGATATCTTGCACAATTGTTTATTTTAATTGTACAATGCTCTTCGGAAAATGATTTTATCATCGAGCTACAATCCTCCCCGAAATAAGTTGGATAGCTACAAGAAACTGTTGCAGGTTTTCTTTGATGAGTTTCCTAGCCTTGATATCAATTCTGGGGAAGCTCTCAGTGAGAGCTTTCCAAGAAATGTAAATGATTAAAATTATCAACAGAGTAAAATGGAATGAAAATTAAATTGTGGTTTTTCCATCATGTATTTCAACGGGTAATTTTGTGGGGCTTGGGTTGATAGGGGACGGATGACCCCCCCCCCCCCCACCCCCACTCCATCCCGACAAATTTCGGGCCTGCGTTAATATGTAGACAATGTTACTATGCTATCAAAGCAGGGCGAGCAACATGTCGGTGGTGTCATATTTTGGTTATTTTTGAAAGAGTTTGCCTATTCGATCGTCTCTCTTCTTCTCAATAGGATGTAACACCTCCTCATAGGTCTATCTCCGCCACTTTCGTTCGAACTTCGAGATTTGTCAATAGGCGTTGATGTTGTCTATGCCCTTAGTGCAATCACAGTTATTTATAAAAGACAACTACAAAAACCCATACTGTTTCAAATACAGGCATAGTATTTGATCAACACGCTTTCAAACAGCTCTGTCATAATAAAGTCAGACTATAACCTATACGGACAGAGAAATAGTATCTTCGCCCCACCCCAGTAATAACAATCTTTCCACTCTGCTGCTATTTGTACAGATAATTGAAGTAAAGATTGCCAGTCAACAGTACACTCTAAAATCAGCTGGGTTAAAAATTAACCCAAATCATTTGGGTTCATTTTTTACCCAACTGATTTTAGAGTGTACATCCAATGCCAACATAATGGTGTTGTCCTACTATGATGAAGCGCAACGAATTTTGGGCAGAGAAATATATATTTTTAGACATTAACTCCTACCCCACTGATTATTTTCAAGATATTTTTCATCAAATCTAGTCATGGCTGCTATGAAGCAGCCATGACTAGATTTTATGAAAAATTAATCTAAATATAACACAAGAAATCACTGGTGAAAAAATCCCTTTAATGTACAGTGGGTGGGGGGTTATGATTAAACCTGCCCAAATTACCCTTATTTCAATGACAAGAGAAATCTTGTCCTGGGCAGGAATATCCGCCAGCAGCATGCAAAGAGTTAACTGAAAATATTAATTGATCTATCCACAGTGTTTATTTTAATTATATGACAGTGGGTAGGAGTGTTTATAAATGATAAAAATAATTGGGGGAAGGGGTGAAAGTGAGAGACCATAAAGGAGAGAGTTAAATTTCTCGAACACTCGATCTTGTTTGTCCCAATGAGGATTCAGTTATTTCCTTTCCACGGAGCAACAACCAAATGCCGGATTATCGCTTGATTACCTATTGACGTACGAATACCACCAACGATTTGTGGAGATAATATTCTCGCGGTTCTCAGCGGCTTTTCTTATACAATTCATCGAACGCGTGTAGGGTTAGTTTAAATTTAAAACATGTGATCGTCGGAATTACGAATGTGGTTTGCTGAGTCGACCTTCTTTCAACGGACGATGGAGATAATATAGGTCCGACAATGTTTCTCGAGTTGTAAATGTGTTTTAGTTAGTTTTGATTATTGAAATATGTGAAGTTGGACAGTACTTATTTCAGTGTGAGAAAGTATGTTTGTGGGATATATTTTGCACTCCGGCTTTCTGTTTTTGTCAATCATTTTATCATTTATTGATGGACGGAGCTTCGAAAGAAAGAGAAGTCAACATTCAAACAGATCGGAACAAGACAAATGGCTAGACGATGAGGTTAGTATCGCATTAGGACCAAAGAACTATAGTTAACCCTTCATAAACCTTCATGTTACTTAATTCAAAACGAATGGTTTATTTATAACCGTTTCCGTTTTTCAGTTTGCATTGGACCATTTTTGTCCGAGTCGCACTGACTCAAAAACGGAAAACAAGTTACCGGGATATACCACCGGAGGAGAGGCTCAACGGTTCCCGAACATTTATAGATTAACATTTTAAAATTCACACTCTCGTACGAACCATGGTAGGGCCAGTGGATCCTTGACAGGACTCACTCGGCCAAAATAATTGGGCCCGGTGAGGGAAATTAGGGAATTTCAACCTCGAAAGACGCAAAATCCTAGCATCTCTAAGATTAATCGAGGCTCAGAGATGAGTTGAAAGCAACATCGATAAATTATGAAGAAACGAACTGAAAATGCTTTTGAAGTGGCTAAAGTTTTGTGATCATAGGTTGCGAACCGGTCGAAAGTATCTGTCCGCTTAGCTCACCACCCGCTATAAAATCCAACCTGTCAAAAAAATAAATACGAAAACAATATGTGATGCTATTTTTTCATTTGTTTTTTATTTCTAAAATCTCGGCCAACGGGAGGAGGAGTGTCGCGACAGGGTCCTGATCTGGTCGCCAAAAAGACTGCCTTTGTGATGACAGTACTTTGTGTCAATACTTTACACAAGGAACATATGTTAGCCAAGTTTTTAGCGGAATATATACCTTTTGAACCATTGCAATCAGGGTGCACTGTGACCCATTGGTTACAGCATTGAACTTCAAACTAAAAAAAAGTCCACCGTTCGATCCCCACCAGGGTTAACTGCGTCGTGTCCTTCAACCAATGCAAACCCTGCTTGTGCGGAGTTTGGCGACACTTTAAACAACCAAGGTCACTTCGTGTGGGACAGTTTTATGGGTGGAGGAAGCCGGTGTACCTGTAGAGAACCACCGAGCAACGGCGAGCAACTGTCAGACTCCCCAAAGTACTAACTCCACAGAAGAAGGGTTTGCATTGGTTGAAGACAGGTGCACACACGACGTGCAGTACGCCATACAGCGCCACCCTGTCCCGTCGTGGGCAATCGGGATTAAGTGGTTTGCCCAAGGACACAAGGCGGCTACCCCTGGCGGGGATCAAACCGTAGACTTTTCGGTTTGAAGTCCAATGCCGTAATCAATGAGCCACCGCGCTTCCACAAATGGCTTCTCCCCCACTGATATAAATGCACTGATACACACAAAAGTTCGTAAAATTCTAGGGTGCGGCAGCACTTAATTTCTTAATTCTACAGATCTGGTTTTTCTTCTGTCACATTTATTTGTTTCAGAACAACCCAGCATTGGGAAAGCTTTCGTCCTTTTCCATGATTGCGGAAAAATAATTCTACGATCTTCAAATCTATAAGCAACAGCTCTTCTAGAAGAGCTGTGGCTTTCAGATTTTTTTGTTCAATTTAACATGTGGAGAGCTAAATAATTTTTAGCTGCACCTGACAACGTCAAGGTATAGAATTTTTCTAAGTTCCGTTGAAAAACATAGCCGCCAGCGGCCATCTTGGATTTGGCATATAAATGATCACTAATTCAATTAGCACACCTCACAGGCCGCATCTCTCTCCCGATCTTTTATAAATTTCATATGTAGCTTTGGTGTGATGTCTAAACGGGGGATATCAAATTTTTCTGAATTTCGTAGAAAAACATGGCCGAAGTGACCATCGTGGATTTAGCATATAAATTGTCAACTATCTTATTAGCACACCATACAGGTCACACCTGTCATCCGATCTTTTTCTAATTTTATATGTATCTTTGATGTGATGTCTAGATGGGAGTTATCGAATTTTTCTTAGTTCCGTTGAAAAACATGGCTGCCAGCAGCCACCTTGGATTTGGCATATAAATTGTCACCAATTCCATTAGCACATCCTACAGGCCGCATCTTTCATCCATTCTTTTTCAAATTTCACATGCAGCTTTGGTGTGATGTCTTGATGGGAGCTATTGAATTTTTCTGAGTGCCGTTAAAAACATGGCCGACAGCGGCCATCTTGGATTTGGCATATAGATTGTCAACAATTCCATTAGCACACCCTACTGGCCGCATCCCTCAACCGATCTGTCTTCAGATTTCATATGTAGTTTTGGGGTGAGGGGTTTTCTGTAGAAACTTGAGTGAATGATTTGGCATTACTAGAACGTTTTATTTTAGTTCTGTGCATTCTTGGTGAAGTTGAGTTGCAGTGTCTTTGACACTTTCATTAGTCATCAACATTTGTTCACACGTTTTCCTTGTTACAATTTAAAGGCGAGTCCCAGAACACACCCTCTCATAAATTGTACAAGGCAAATCCATATCGACAAACTAATTACACTTCAAACAAAGATAATATGAAGCACATCCACGGAATCTGAAGCCTTTAAACCTTTGAACCCTGGTGGTATCTTCCATATTAGTTCAATGACAGCAACTGGAAGAGTCCATGTTCATTATTTAGGGGTAGACCAATTGATATTTTCAACGTGCAGCCTTGGGGCTGCACATTGAAAACATTGCTTGGTCCACCACACGCATGCACTTAGCATCCATCCTATTTAATGAAATTATGACGTATCATGTTCCTGGCCGGCATAACAGCCGCTAGGGTTCAAAGGGTTAAGATGATATACCTTCACTTCAGAATGGTGCTCAAGATTGCTTTACCAGCACTTAGCCAGTAGACAGAGTTGACGTCAGTAATTTAAAAAATGAAGGGGATGTTGTTTTTTAACTTTTGTCTTTTGCCATCCAACCGACTTATTCCTTTCCTATCCCCGTGGGAACCCCGGGAAGTAAGCAGCACTTGTTTACTGTGGTAAACCAGTTCCGCTTTACTAGTAAAATAGGACCCAGTCACCAATGCTTGGGGTGAAAGTCCTCTAAAATGGGCAACATGTTGATTAATGATTGACTAAGCTTGACTTCATCTCCATGTTGTGTCACGATTAGCCATGGTGCATAAATATGTGACGTTAACCACCAACAAACAAACAATTCCTTTCCTAATGAATCGGCTTCATCCGCCTGTGTAAGTTACAAAATCAGCAGTTGAAAAAAATATTTTTCAAACAAATTCTACAAAACCATATCATGTGACCCCTCATTGGAACGAGCTCGTCAAGCTCGTTCCAATGGGGTCACACGATATGTTTTGTTCAAACATTTTGAAAAATTAAAAAAAAAATAATTACAAAAATAAATTTTGATACCCTGTCTGTTGGGTAAAGGGTTAAGGAATAGCATAACTAGTCCACTCGGCATCTTTCCATCACTCTCCCAAGTGTATCACATAAACTATCAACAGAATGTTAATAGCAATTCGGTATATGATGCCAAATCCGTAAGTGAATCATGTAAGCGATGCTATTTGGCAAGAACGGCAGTTATTGACAGAAATCTATCGCTAGACGTCATAAATAAACGACGATGGAAATAACCAGCACAAGAGGCATAACAATATACATTTTTTTATACATTTGAGCACTGTCAAAACTATCTGGGACAGTATCTGTTAACTGATAATTTTATCTGTGTTTTTGCCATTGGACATGCGTACTAGCACCATGTATCATTAGAGTAATTACGTAAAAATATTGTTACATCAGTTTCTATCACCATTCCGCACTGCCGCGTCTCTTCGTTGTTGTACCCATGTGGTCCACGACATACCAGATGGCCTGTATGCTAGTGAACTATGTGTGCACCAATAAAAGCAACATTCACACGAAGTTCGCATTTTCACTTGTGTTGTGAATTGGCACACAAGAACATCTGGATACATCGACAATGTGATCAGCGGGCATTTACAATTGGGAAGTCACGCAACGACAAAGCCTAAGTCAAACGTGAGGTGATCATACAGATGTCGACTTGGTTAATACTTGGTATGCGCTGATATGGGACATAGCCACATTAGAATATATAGAGTATGACAGTAAAGTGATCTGGTTTATCGTGTGATCCGGCACTTGTCGGAATACGACAAATCAGATCACTTTACTGTCATAATGATATGTTTATTATATGCCGTTATGGAAACTCACATTTCACACGAGAAATCAATATAAGGGTAAATAACGTGCAATAATTAAAGCTAGAACTACATTCATTTTCAAATAAACAACACTTCTAAAATTATGAGGACTTCCCGAAATAGAGTTTCAAAGCTGACAGCATTCAGAATTTTATTCTTCTACACTAGAGTTAGATTCACGCATTAAAATAGCAATAAGGTGAGAAAACACAGATATTTTACTGTGATTGAAAGGAGTTAGTACATATAAATTGGTTAAGAACAATATTAGAAATATTTACGTTATTCAATAGAGTTTATTTACACAAATGAAGCGTACCCAGATAAGGTTGGTAACCTGGGCGGACTCGATTGATGTTCTCGTTTTGAGACCAACCATCTGGTACGAAATCGGAAAAACACACAGTGTTAACAGGCGATTAGGATTCATTGTGCGAAAAACACTGTGAAAAGTGAATTTCCATAATGGCATATAATAAACAGATCATTAACTCGTTGACGAGATCAGACGCCTTCAGCGGCTCGTGTGATCTGGCGATCTGACCTCGTTTACTCGACTGAATACGACAAACCAGATCACTTTACTGTCATTATAATCTCTATATACCGAATGAGTTGCGTTTAACCCTTTGAGCTCTAGTGGTATCTTCCATGCCAGTTCAGTAGCAGTGATTAGAAGAGTCCATATTCATTATTTTGGGTAGACCAAGCAATATTTGAGGGCTGCACGTTGAAAATATTGATTGGTCTACCCCACACATATACTGAAAAGCCATCCTATATAATGACGTTATGTCATATCATGTTCCTGGCCGGAAAAACGGCCGCGTGGGTTCAAGGGGTTAATTAATATTATAACACAAAGCCAATCTATTCAACTGGACAAACCAACAAATTCAATAGTCGCCTTGCTTTTGGAAACAATATTAATCAATACCTCATCACCCCATTGTTCATTCTTTGACATTGACAGACTCGAACATTTTACATTCATAGTAACTTGTACAAATTTTTTATTGAATTGAATTTGGATTGAAGTTCGCCATTCACTGCAATTTACCCCATCTCGGATGTTTCCATGACGGGTCTTCGGTACATCCAGGTCCGAGGGGTATTATTATTATTATTATTATTTATTGGTGCTTAACGCCACATCAGCAGCCAAGGCCATATCGTGGCGATAAAAGTATGTAATTATAAAAAAAGACCATTAGCCACCATGAAATAATTAAAAACAGAGTCGATGGTCTGAGGGGTAAACACTGCAAAAATGTTCAATGACCGGTAATGCTTCACGGGCGCGGAATATTGTAAAATAACTAGGAAATTAACATAGTTTCTTAGAATGGGGTTTAGTAATAAGTATTAGAAAGAATCCTATGGGGACAAGGATCGATAGAAGAATGTCAGGAAAGATTGGGCGAGGCAGAAGAGATGAGGGGACGGCGTAGAATATAACAATAACATTAGTTTGGAGGAGGACGTTGCGGTTTATTAACGGCTCCAAGGGAATGGATAACGATTCAAGTGTTTTTTATGAGCCCGAGACAAACGATGCAACTCAGTCTGCACCCCCCCCCCCCGCCCCCGGCAACAGGAATGCGTCATGACAGTCCACTCGTATACCTTCTACCTTTCATGACGTTTGAGCTTTCATAACATCAAACATCAAACGAAAGCCAAGAACCAAAACTAGTAACACGTTATCAACTTTCCATATCAGCACTTTGTTTTGTCAATAATAATTGAACTAATGTAAGGCCTCCGTGAATGGTCACTTTCTACGTGTGGGCAATATTTCCACGGACGCAATAATATTAGATTCCAAACACTAATTATAGGAATAATCTTTCAAAAAATTAATTAATGAAGCACCGGGTACAACCCGGTGCTTCATTAATTAAAATTTTGCTGCTGCTGATTTTTATAACCTGGTAAACGCATACGTGGACATCACGGCCCACGCTTGGATTACCACCAGTCCACGGCGACTGTACTGTATATATTCAATTGTCATTACCGTGAAAATGTGCTCATTATCAACAGACCAGAAAAAACCTGTCTATACGCCATTTATTGCACTGGACTATAAATGCAGTAACAGTTTACTTGTCAAGTAGACATACACATATAACTGTCACCAAGTTTGTTTGAAGTCATCTATACCTTCAGGGTATGCTCATACACGCTTATGACTGCATCTCATTTGTCCTCAAGTCATTCACAACATAGATGCAGTCAATCAAATATCAAAGATATGAAAGCTTTGTAGTTGTACAGGATACATTTCTACTCCTCATAATTTACCGAAGCTTTGGAAATATAGAGAGCAATGATCATCAAAGAATTGAAAACGTCTACAATCAGTATGATAGTGCAAGATATTGTCTAATTTTACATAAAAGATGGATCAAGTTAGCAGGGGAGGCGGAAGCTCGATAAACGTGTAGGGGCACAAATTTACAATGCTACCATTGTTCGACCCAGCGTGAGAAAGGTTACAATCGTTTTTTCGGTAAATGTATCATGACTCGCTTTCATCTCTCGTTTAGATGAATATGCCGCTGTGTGGTCACTGTCTTATCCGTTTCTTCAACTTCAACTATCTTCCACACCAAAGGCCAGCCTTTGGGTTGGAAGATTGTTGAAGTAGAAGAAACGGACCGAGGCGACCAAAAGTGAGATTCTTTGGCTAAATATTGTTTGGATTTGCAAATAATGTTACAGGAACGCCTGTACATTGACAGCTTTGCATGCGCCCATTTTAACTCATTGTGTAACTGCGAAACACATCTGTGGAAAAAGTGGAGGGGCACGTGCTCCACCGCCTCTGTAAGTTACAAAAATCAATTAGAAAAAAAAAATCAAAAACATCTCACCAAACATTTGCTTATGTGGAGAAGGACAAAAAGCAAACCATAAAACACAACGTGTGATGTTTGTATTCGTTTATAAATTCTCAGTATGTCACTGTAGTCCTCGCTAAATAACCGATTGCCATCCTCCGCCAGTGTACGAAAAAAACCTTGTTTCAAACCTTGACCTAACGCAATGTTCATATCCGGCAGCGCTCTCCACAAAAATCGCAATTAATATATTATTATTTTCCCAGAAAATAGTTTCTACTGTCTCAGTGGAACGAGTACGTTGAGATCATTCCAATTAGAGAGTCATAAGCTATGTTTTTGATACAAAAAATGAAAATGCTTACATGCTTACATGTTCAAGACTCTTTTTTTGCAAGAGTCGTCCGTTGGTGTTGTTTTAAAAGTAGAATCATCCTTGACCTAGTCATCTGTCCATTCATTTAAAACCCTATACATTATTTTTTTAACGCGTTTAGGCGACCAGCATCTCCCACCTTTATTCACGTGAAAAGAAAGACTCGAGGGTATTTACTGATCTCAACACACCGTTTTAAGTGTTCGCTAGACACCCATGACGATATGGTTTGTTTGAATATCCCATGATAATACACAAAGGAAATTTTGCCACCAAGAAATCATATTTGTGCTGTAGTTGTTTAAAAGCTTATTGGAAGTTCAAAAGAGGTCAGAACGGGGATATCCATAACGATGCGTCATATTAAATTTCAACGAATTGCTTCTTTGATTTTGTCTTGGCTATTGTTTGTAAACACTCCATTAATGGTAGTACCTTACTTATCAAGTAATCTAGCAAACAGAAGGCTTTGCATTAAATTTCAAGAACTTACTCATTCGCGGTCGCTTGTATCGCGTGGAAAGTGGATCACTACTAACCCCTCCCTCAAGTGGAGTTTCTCCTTCAATGACTATCTTGGAAAGACAATAACTTCGAGCAAACTTAAAGTTCATGGACATCCGAGTTGGACCCGGAGGTTCTATGGTTGAAACTTTTCTTGTGTTTCTCATCATTTTCTTCACAGAATTTGACTCTGTTTCTCTAGGTGGGGGCCCCACGCCACTCCGCGGATATTTTAGTGGTAACCCACGTAACATGTTTAGGTGTTTTGGGCGAGTTTAATTACTCTTTCAACAACCAGGGTCTTATCGTTTCGGAGTGTTTTACGGGTGGTGGACGCCGGGGTACCCAGAAAGAACCACAGAACATCGGCAAGTAACTGTTGGGCTCACCAACGTCCTAACCCGGCACGAACAAGGTTCGCATCGGTTGAGGGCACGTGTACCTTCGTCGTGCCATAGTATACACACAGTGCCACCGGAACCCCAAATAGACAATCGGGATGAACTATCTTTACTAAGAAAACAAAGCAGATCGGGCGCGAACCTTCGACATTTCGACCTCAAGTCCAATACTCTAACTGAATGTATCACGATTTACGATGTGTGTGTGTGGGGGGGGGGGGGGGGGGGGGGGGGTAATGACTTTCGGAAGGTGGATCTTCCTGGCAGTGTATTCCATCTGTTAACCTGATTTATTCTGTTGTTATACTGTATGTTCATATGATGAAGATAAAATAATTCTACATAAATCCTTCTACATAATAATAGTACATAAATTCTACATAAATTCTACATAATCAAATTCTACATAAATACTTCTACTACTTCGCTAGTGGCACATTCTACTCCCAAAGGCTTTAGCCTGGACTCTGGTTCGAACGTAATTTTAACCATCTTATCAATGCCCTATCTGTTTGGGGCTATTTGTGCTCCTGAAGGGGTCACTGACTTTAAATACTTAAAAATGATCGACGATAACTCTCTGAATAACTAATCTACTTACATACAAAGATGAATTTCTGGAAGAGTTTACTTACAAATTCATCAGTAGTCCGAGAATATATATATTTAACACACAATTAAAGTTCGCACTGTCATTCACGCCGAGCTCCTTGAAGCATGAGAGGCTAACCTCCGCCAGAATAGTTAAAGTTTGGAAGAAATCAATTCTAGAAATAATTGCTCTCTTTGAAATCAGATCCTTCGGTTAATATAAATATTTTTATAACGAAGTTTACTTTTATTGATAATAATTCAACAGAATCGCAACACTTGAACGACTTTCTGTTATACGCGTTTATTGGGTAATATATGCGATTAATAGTTTATCAAACATTTGAATTTCGACAGGCGATTCCAGTGAACGTTAAAAGAGCATATGGATTTAACAGAAGACATAATTTCTTTATCAAATGGAATCGAGCGTTAAACATAACAGCACTTCGCCTTAGCTGCTGGGTACTAATGCTGCATTTAACCCTTTACCTAACATGAAAAGCAGACGACACTTACAAATAAAATTCTTGAATAACTAATTTTTTTCATTTTTTTGTCTAAAAACATAGGTTATGACTCCTCATTGGAACGAGCTCGACGAGCTCGTTCCAAAGAGGGGTCATAACCTATGTTTTTGAGACAAAAAATGAAAAAAAATAATGAAAATTAATTGGCGATTTTTCTGAATAGCGCTGGCCGGTTTTGGCCGTTACGTAGGGTAAAGGGTTTAAACGAGTTTGGACATTATGCGCAACTGGACTGTTCGCTAATTACCACCACGCTTCTCTAAAACGAATGATTATTCCAACTGACAAAAACCATTAAACCTTCACCAATCCTGCCGTTTATAAACTTCATAATATTGACTGCTTTCTGTAATTATATATTACCATCTTTACCCAAGGTAACGATCATTTCCGGTTAGTGATAATCACATAATCGGAATTCAAATTGTATTATTTCTATGATGTCCATCTACAAAACCTAGCATATGATCCCTAATACAACGAAGCTATGTTTTAGAGACAATAGAAGTGAATATGTTTATGTTCTCGTATTCATAAAATTTCAAAGTCTTAGACCATAAAAAGCAATAATTGCAAGTTAGTCATAAACAGCCCAGAAAGCTTTCCAAGAAACTATGTAAGCGCCTGGTATTTTGAGAGGGACAAAGTTGAGACATTTTTTTTCTTGTGGTTATCAAGCAACGTATTCCAGCAGTTACTGTAGATTAGAGAATCTTCAGGGTACAGTTGAAACTAGAAGTCCTGCCGCGAACTATGCGCTTATTTTGACATAAATTTACGTATAGGAACTTCGTGAAGTTTCTCTATCGAATGACATCCAAAACACGACCGATTCTCTTGGTTATCAATAGAAAGCGTAAGCAATGTTTCAGCCAATGAACACCCGGGTTAAACTATTGTTTGTGAATAGGGTATGTGTACAGAATTTGATAGCCTTACTATCGTCAAAGCACGCAGAGTGACGTATTATTGGCGGAAATTCATGACAGGACTTCTAGTTGTTAGTCCAGGCACATTAGACATAAAAATGAGAAAGTAAGGAAAAAAATCGGAGAAAGCTGATTTTTTTTATATGTTTCCGGGACACACATTGCGGATAAAGTGTGAAAAGTCCCCGCGAATCCGAGTTGAGCTTTTTTAGTTATAGCGTTTTTTTGATGAAAAAAAATTTAAAAAAAAAATTCGACCCAGCTCCATATTTCTCATTCTTATTCGCCTTAGTAGGGTGAGAATCATAAATATCGTGCTGAATTATATTGAGAATACATATCCCCAACAGAAAATGCCAACTTTGTACCAATCCTCACACTCAATGGTGAAATGTTCACGAAAATGTACAAAATTACGAAAAAAAAATTATTGTTTTCATACACACAACGGTACACAACGTCCATTAAATCAAATCTACGACTACTTTGGGAATTAAATTATATATCAAAAATTGTAGAAAAGCAGTGGCTTTATAATGATATATAACAATAGTCATTTATTCCATAATGAACTGGTGAAACGTGTGAAATATTAACCATACCCCCTAAACTCAAATTCAAACGGCATCGACTTTTCTCATTCAAATACCGTATTATAGCATCATTGTTTCAATTTCCATGTTCGATTAAATCACATAATGTGGTGCACAAACTGAATGTGAGAAACAGGGACTGAACGTTTGTCCAGTGACGTTTGACCAACCACTTTATATCAAAGCAGTGGAGATTGTGTCTTCGTCAGATAAGTTGACAAAAGTTTTCGTTAGACTCGGCGGCTTCCATATGATTATGTCATATTTAGGGGCAATTGGTTCGATCATGGCTGGTAGCGGCTTGGATGAACTTTGGGGGACTGTTTATGCTGGTGGGTCAATCCATCATTTGATCAGTGGTCATGCATATTCAAGAGCAGTTCGTGCCCATTTGCTAACACAAATTGCCATTACAAAACTTGTGTTTGAAGAAAGCCGAACACTAGATAACATAGACAGCACAGAAGTCAATGAAATATTCTGTGGACTTGCCAGAGGTGACTGTACAACAGCTGACGCTGTCAATCAAGTAAGTGTCAACCATCTACTGTCAAAATTACACGAACTGCTCCAGAATGCGTCCGTAGGACGCACAGGGAAGCTTTGGGTACAATACTACGAGCAAATAGGTCTTCTCCAGTTGTTCTTGAGAGCAGAGCGCACAGGCGACTGGGAACTCCACACATATTGTGTTCGCAATATGATTCCAGTATTTCACGCAGGTGGTCATTTTGCATACGCAAAAAGTTCTCATCTCTATTTGCAGCAGATGAATGAGCTAACAGAAATAATGCAACAGGATGATTTGAAGTTGTTCACTGAGAAAGGTTACTTTACCATAAGGCGCTCAGATAAATTCTGGGACGGGATATATTCTGATCAGACCATAGAGCAGTGTTTAATGAGAATGTTCAAGCTCCCTGGTGGTCTCACACATGGCAGGGGAATAACCGATAGCACTGTTGCGAAATGGGTACATGGACTACCTCTTTGCCTTCCGATAGGTAATGCTCTCGAAAATTTTGTTCATGTTCACACTGGTCATGGCGAACAATATCGATCGGGATCTCCGTCAAAGTTCACAATTGACTGATGCCAATGATATCACCAAATTATTGAACTGGCTCAGAATGCATTCCCCCTTTCAGAATAGAGATCCACTACAATTAGTCTCTATAGCGACCGGGCTTGTGGCCGACGAAACTGTGAACTGTGACCAAGTTCGCAAAATTGGTGAATGTTGCGTATCGAATGTTGTAAGCAAAACGTTCAACAGCATCAAACTACGACGTGTTGACACTGTGAAGTCTTTCGCATCGATGGCAAATAGCATCAAAGTCCGTGGAAGTAAGGTAGTGATTGACCCCACAATTCTGTTCAACCGCATTACATGTGTTATTCAGTCACAAGCAGAGATGGAAGAGTATCTCAAATATGAACTCGCCCCGAAACCACCAGCATTGTTTGATTCTGCTGGAATGAGGAAGACACAGAAAAGCACGCTCGGTAAGATCCTCAAAACATACGGTTTCGAGCAAACTAAAATCCCAGAACATTCTCTGTTTGTTGTAGATGGTGGATTTTTATTGAGGGCAGTTGTATGGCCTAAACAGTCGTCATATAAGGACATATGTACATCATATTCCAATTATCTAGTGAGACATTTTGGGGCGAACGTCGTGGTTGTTTTTGATGGTTATGCTTGTACAATGTCGACAAAGGGCATGGAACAAGCCCGTAGATCTAAAGACAGGTATTCTATTGATATCAATATCTCACCCGAGTTACCAGCCACCACACCCCAATCCGATTTCCTTGCAAATGCCAAGAACAAAACCCAACTGATCGATCTTCTAATGCAGGAGCTATCTGCTATCAATATTCAGTCCAAGCAGGCCGAGGCTGATGCTGATGTACTGATAGCCGAAACTGCACTTGACATCGCTCAAGATGACAACAATGTTGTCGTTGTGGGAACAGACACAGACTTGTTAGTCATTCTTACCTCTCGAGTTCAACCGGGATGTAATATTCACATGATGTATTCCATTACCCCAAACTTACTAGTTTCAGTTAGTGAAATAGCAACCAAAATGGGTGACCATAGAAGCAACCTCCTTGTAGCACATTCTATAAGTGGTTGTGACACTACTTCTGCACTCTTTCGAGTTGGTAAGAAGAAAGTATTCAGTACAATTGTCTCCGATGTTACTAGCGACTCACAACAGTATGTCAACACAATTTTGGCGGATGACAGTACATCAAGTGCAGTAGCCGCTGCCGGGGAACAACTTCTCCTGATCTTATACGGGAGTAAAACTGTTTCCTCTCTCGACCAATATAGATATGTCACTTACAAGCGTTATGTAGCAAAATCTAAACTGAATAAACCCATCGACCTAGCCTCACTCCCACCAAGCAGCGATGCTGCACAACAACATGTCTACAGATGTTATCTCCAGGTCCAACAATGGCTGGGCACTTCGCTTCCTCCGACGGATTGGGGGTGGTCGCTAGACAATGGACTTCTTGTACCTACTGCAGCCACAAAGCCATGTGCCCCCGATAACCTACTGAATCTGATCAGTTGTGGTTGCAAGAGTGCTTGTACAAAAAGGTGTGGGTGTAAGAAGTCAGGACTCTCTTGCTCAGGTTTGTGTAATTGCACTTCGGATTCTTGTAACAACCACAGAAACACTGTCCTGTCGGAAATTTCTGAGTTCGATGAATAATATGTATATAGGTAATGTCATTTCTGTATATAGCGTTGATAATAGTCAATGTAACTTAATCCATGTTGATTGATTTGTACATTCTGTAAATATTATTTATTGATTTTTGTACATTCTGTAAATATTATTTATTGATCTAATGCTGCCAGACACAGACGTGTCTGTTCGGTCCCAAGCCCGAAAATAGTTGAGTTCTCATGCTGACGAATTTTATACCAAAAGGGGAACTCGGCCAGAAGCAGAGGGGGTCTTCCATAATGTCTATTTTGTAAGCAATGATAAAAGTCTTCAAATGGTGGTGGATTTTTTATCGTCTGTCCAACTAACATCCCGTTCTGTACTACGACCCTTTTGGCAAATCCGTTAGGAAAATCGTCATTTTTTTCGTAAATCCGATACTTTTTTGTGAATTTTCAATAATTTTTCGCAGAAATTGTCACAGAATGCACATTTTCCTCTAGGTAAATGTATATTAGACATTATGTAGCTCGAAATACGCGTAAACAAAAATTACAGTTGGATCAATTCGAAATTACAAAGTTCGTGCGATTTTTTTTATATTTTTTTCAAACGCGTTTTGGAAAAAAGGCTGTAGAAAAAAAAGCTCAACTGGGATTTTAGGGGACTTTTGTCTAATCGTTCAGTGACATCTACTCGACATTCCCTGAAAAAATCAGCTTTCTCCGATTTTTTTCCCTAGTGAAACCTAATGTTCTTGGGCTATGTTGATAATAGTGAAAGCATAAAATAGACAGGATCTGACAAATCAATGTATTTATCCCACTGCTGATCTCAATACAACTGAATTTCTGTAGCTATCTTTAATCACAAACAGAAAAGTGCACTTCCGCCACTTTAGGGGTGGGGTAATTGCTAATTGTTGCTATAAATAGACAATGCACAACAAAAACTTTTTCTCGATTGTTTTTAATTATCAGATGCCTCGTAATCGCCATAATTCAGTTTAACCCTTTACCCAACGTAACAGCCAAAACCGCCCAGCGCTATTCACAAAAATCACCATTTAATTTTCATCATTTTCCATTTTTTGTCCAAAAAATAGCTTATGACCCCTCATTGGAACGAGCTCGTTGAGCTCGTTCCAATAAGATGTGATAATCTATGTTTTAACGCAAAAAATGAGAAAAAATAGTTATTCGAGAATTTTGTTTGCAAGTGTCGTCGGCCTTTTGAGTTAAGAAAAGGGTTAAAGAATGAAAATAATAATAATAAAAAAACCCGAATATTCTGATGATGTGCACATTTTCACGGCAATACAAATTGAATATTTTAACATATTTTAAAAATCACTGACTAAAAAACAAGTGCTGGTATTTCAAAGTTGATATCGAGTTATCAGTTTTCATGCTAGGCTTCGTTTGATGTTTGAAGGTGTGAAAGGGGTTACGCTATGAGTACAACATGAAGCTTTCAGGTCATCAAACGCCATCAATTTGAGGAGTTACTGCGTTCATTGCATCCCTGCCCTCTGCAAATTCGAAATGGTTCTTACATCTCTGTTGTGAATACAATTCTTGCTAAAAACGAAAAGTTTAGACCTAAAATTAGTTAAACCATAAATATGAAACCATTCTAATGATCCACAAGATAACATCCTAATGCCGTCAAGTTTTGACTGTTCTATGTCCGGTATCAGTTGAGTAACGCAATATTGCCATGACACTGACATCACAGCGAAAGCAATATGAATGTGGTAGTGTATGCATTAACAACAGATGGCTGGAGAATTTATTCCATTGCTGAAAGTCTGCACTGCATTTCATCACCATGTGTGTGTATATAAAGTTCCATGAGTTATTAAAACGTTGATATCAATGCAAATCCTGCTAATTAACCTTTGAACACATTGCAAAAATAACTCGCTACACCTATCATCAAAAATAGTTACCCCACCGTCGCCGTCATCACCACCACCAGCAGAAACACGTCAACACAAAAACAATAGCAGCAGCAGCAGCAGCAGCAGCTGTAACAGCAGCAACTACAATAACAACAACGGCGATGACAACGACTACAACCACAAGAGTCGTTTGACCAGTGACTTCGCATATATTGTATCCTTCGCTACAAAACATTAATTACTATCCTGTCATGGGTACAGCGACCAACAGACCAACTCACCACAAATACATAAGGCGGAGAATGTTCAACCAACAGATTTTTTTTCTGGAAAAAGAGGTCATTTCCCGTTTAGTTGTGTGTGTATTATTCAGGTTTTAGGCACTTACGGCTATATAATTACCACAAGACAAGTATGAAGTCAAGTCAAGTCAAGTTAATCAAAGGTTCATAACCAGGGCTGTAGCCAGCAATTTGTTTTAGACGGGTCTCCCACAATGCAACTCAAGGATGAGAATGTCTAGCAACTAAAAAGACTGAAAACTTGGCCAGAGGCCAAGCCTTGGCTAAAGGTCAAGTCGGAGGAGATTATGGGAGGGGGTGACCCCCTCCCATAATCTCTTCCAACTTGACCTTTGGCCATTGGTGATAGTCCGATGGGGAGAGGGGGCTACACGGAAAAAAACTTCAATATTTGATATCAAAGATTTCCTGTTGAGTGAAAGTGAATCAAATTCAGTGTAGGCATGTATTAGATTGCCGTGGAGAATATCGGCCGCGGACTTTTGGGATTGAGGTGGGGGGGGGGGGGGGGTCGTACGACACCCCATGACTCTCCCTGGCTACACCCTTAATAACTAAGTTGCGTACTTAGGAGCTCTGGTGCTCTAGGCCTTGATCATCTGTATGGCACTGTTATATATTATGAGTACACGTGTAGAAGCCATCAGCTGCATGAGCATCAGGAAGCATATCTATTAATAACATGAGGGCGGTGAGGAGGCGATCATAGAAAGGAGCCAACAATATCATTGGTTACTGGGTTACTGGTTACAGTGCCCGATTGGCATGGTAGGAATACAATATACAAAACTGTGTTTGGGACAAACGAGCCTCTACATTGAGAAATGTGCACATTTTTGCTCCCCCACCCTCCCTGACCGAAACAATATGTCGAATATGGCGCCATTAATGTGCACTTTTTCTCGACTTTAACCCTTTACCCATCTTAAAGGCCAAAACCAGCCAGCGCTATTCATAAAAATCAACATACAATTTTTATTATTTTTACATTTTTTCTTGTCTCAAAAACTTAGCTTATGACTCCTGATTGGAACGAGCTCCGTAAGCTCGTTCCAACGAGGGGTCATAAGCTATGTTTTTAACGCAAAAAATAAAAAAAAAAATTTATTCAAGGATTTTGTTTGCAAGTGTAGTCTGCTTTTCATGTTAGGTAAAGGGTCAAGGCCGAAGAAGAGGCAACTCTTCCGAGGGAATCCAAATTTTACGGAGTCGGCTAGGAATCCCATTTTACGGAATGCTTTATATGTATACACTGATTGAACATTTTAAAGGCTTGAGCGAAGGTATAGCTAGGAAGTAGTGATACAAGGCAATATTAATGGATGGTAGTTTAGTCAATAGTACTGGTACAAGGCCGCAATGGAACAAGACTGTTGTAGAGGCTAATGATAGGACAGATAGACCATAGCTCTGTAGTGACCTTGGAGCTTTGGCGACAAGATGGAAACGGAATCGAGGTTTCTACAACAGGTATCCTCCAACAATACCAGGCCATAGGTATCCTCACTTTAGTATCCTCAAAAGGCATCCTCAATTGATACGTAGCCATGTCATAGGTATCCTCAAATACTGAAATGAGTCGTCGAGTCGTTCGAGGAGTCACTCGATCGAGCAATTGCTCGTTGGCTCATTTGCTCGATGGGATTCGAGTCGTTCAAGCAATAGTTGCGAGTCACTCGACAAAAGACGGAATCCCACTTATGGAATCCCTTTTTGGAATCCCATTTGTGGAATCCCTTTTTCGAAAAAGCCTGTGGCTATGGAATCCCTTTTTTCTGAAATGAGTCGTCGAGTCATTCGAGGAGTCATTCGAGGAGTCACTCGATCGAGCAATTGCTCGATAGCTCATTTGCTCGATGGGATTCGAGTCATTTGAGCAATAATTGCGAGTCACTCGACAAAAGACGGAATCCCACTTTTGGAATCCCTTTTTGGAATCCCATTTGTGGAATCCCTTTCTCGAAAACGCCTGTGGCTATGGAATCCCTTTTTTTCTGAAATGAGTCGTCGAGTCGTTCGAGGAGTCACTCGATCGAGCAATTGCTCGTTGGCTCATTTGCTCGATGGGATTCGAGTCGTTCGAGCAATATGCCGAGTCACTCGATCAAGCAATTACTCTAAAGCTCATTTGCTCGATGGGATTCGAGTCATTCGAGCAATGGTTTATCAATAACTGCTCGATTGCTTATTGGGTTTGGGAATGCTTTTGATATACACAAGGGAGATAACTGCATTATGGGAAATCAAGCACTGGTAATTATAAGACTTGGACGAGAGAACAAGAGATAGTTTGGACTGGATAGGCTGTTAGTGATAGAGAAACATATGCAACAGGCATTAAAATGGGATTCTGGGAAAATCAGGCCTTGTACTCCTATTCAACAGAACATACCCCCTGTACCCCTTGGTACTATAGAATAACATGTTATTTTTATATGCCCAAAATGGGGCTTCACATGTCCGTTTGGTGGTTTGGTGGAGATTTTGGTGGTCTGTAAGGGTGGTCGGGTCTATTTAGGTAATTAAATATACTCTAGTTCGGTCGAACACACCCCCAGGGGACCCCTTGGTACTATAGCACTACGTGCTACTATTATAAACCAAAAGAATGGCGGTCCTAAATAGGGTTCTGAAAGAATTCGAAATAGTAAAACTTGTCGGGTTGTTTGTGGTTATCCTACGAACCGGGAAAATACTCCTATTCAATCGAACATACCCTCCGAACATACCCCTGTCCTATTGTAGAAAAACTGGGTAACATAGCAATCACGTGCTACCATAGAAACCAAGATGGCGGCCTCCAGTATACAAAATGGACGACGGAAACATGTATCACCTTAGCAACACGCGTTGCGCATGCGCACTCACACCACGTATCACCATGGGGATGACGTCACAACATGGCCGCTCACGCGGGTTACCATGACAACACAACATGGCGCCACTCCGTCACGTGACATGACGTCACTTCCGAGGTCCCCCACCGAGGTCCCCCAACTAACCCCTGAAAGGTACATACACTACTACTGAGGTGCATTATGGGAAAAATTTAAGGCTTGAAATTTTGTATTTTGACAGCACTGTGCAACGGGTTAAGATTCCTATATGCAAAAAATGATTTTTTCGCGGACTGCAATTTTCCAACGAATGGTTTATAGATTTTTCTTTGTGTGTGTGGAGGGTGGGGATTGGTGTTGTGGTGTGTGTGTGTGTGTGTGTGTGTGGGTGTGTGGGGGGGGGGGGGGTCACCTCTGGTCCGCCAATCAACCTCACGTCTGAGAACATGTCCACCACAGTGAACGAGTACTGCTCCACATTCCGGGATTTCAGCGGTGATTTTTATCTGCCCGTGTAAAGTCACAAATACATGTTGAGGAATTTAGATAGAAAGAATAGGAAACTTGTCTTGAAACTAGTTGTATATGAATTGCTTGAAACAGTGCAGCAAATGACCCCGTGTCTAATAATTACCAGGATATCATCGGTTTTACAAACATTGGTACCTCTGATTACCCGATTTACTCGATTGAACGCATCTGGAGCCACCAACACGTGTTCATGTTTAGGTTAACCTAATCAAAAAGAAAGAAATAGTATTTAATAAACTCAATCGCACTGTTTGCCGCAGCCAGATGCCAATACACCACAACTTCCTCATTTAGGATCCAAATGGATTATATTATTTCAGAAGAATATCGTTTGTTTTCTGACGTCCAAATCTTTAAAGGAGCACGGCCAAATCTGTAGACACTTCAGGATTTGGCGAAAAATTCACTTACTACCCACTCATATCCCATGATCCTCAAGCAACGTGTATCAAATTTCAAAATAAACTAACAAAATACCCTTGACGACAAAAACAAGAAAGTTAAAATATGAGCATAATATTTGAATCTGGACTTTCGGATACAATTGGAAAAATCGTCTCCCAGACTGTGGTCGTGCGAATATCAAATTGTGGGTCGAATCTAATCTAGAATTAACCCGTTACTCAACGAATCGGCCGCACCCGCCCGCGTAATATGCAAATTCAGCAGTTGAAAAAATATTATTTTTCAAAACATTTCAACAAAACCATATCATGTGACCCCTCGTTGGAACGAGCTTGTCGAGCTCGTTCCAAAGAGGGGTCACATGATATGGTTTTGTTGAAATTTTTTGAAAAATTTGAAAAAATTATATTTAAAATAATAAATTTTGATATCGTCTGCGTTGGGTAAAGGGTTAAATCTCAAGTCTCAGATTGTAAGTATTGGACCTTCTTACAACTGTAAGAACTGTCAGTCTCCATTCAAGTATTGTATTCAACGATCACTCGTCTGTTTGGCCAAGGGAATCAAAAAGGTGTCATATCCCAGAACCGAATCAAAATAGTTTAGAAAGCAGAGCCTCCTCGAACTCTTCTTCTATTACCAGGCCTCCTGTACAGGAGACATGATGATAGAAGAAGAGTTCAAGAGGAGACACTTGGTAGGTTTTTAGCTCATCTTGACAAAGTCAAGCTGAGCTAATCTCATCGCTCTCCGTCCGTCGTCCGTCGTCCGTCAAAACCATGTTTTGGTATTCTCCCCCAAAGCCACTGGGCCAATTCAAGTGAAAGTTTGTGTGAGTAATGGTCCCAAAGAGGCATTTCATTTTTGTTCAACTCAGCATGCCCAGCCCCATAGGGAGGGAGTGGGAGAAAATGCTCCAAAATATTTTAAAAATCTTCTTCTCAAGAACCAGTGTGTACAATGTGCTATGGAGCTTCCATATGAGGTGTAGAATCAAGTTCGTGAAGTAATATTTGGCTTTGTAATAGGAGGGGTAAGATTTTTGGCCCCGCCCAAAATTTCTATTTTCTGAACCGATGGTCCGGTATGAACCAAATTTGGTTTGTGGTAGTATTGAGTCATAAGTACTTGACCCATGCAAAAAAAAAAAAAAAAAAAATCCCGCATCCCCATGGGAACCCTGGGAGCTAAAAATAGAAATATTTTCAAACGCCCGTATTTCCCAAACCCCACGGAACAGAGAGCTTTTATTTGGTAAGAAGTATCCTTATGACCAGTAGAATTGAATGGTAAAAAAAATGGCCATCGGTTATGCTAGGGTGTTCTGTAATGGGCATCGAAATAATGCTGAGTCAGCATATTTGCAAAAATTTAAAAAAATCTTTTCTCCAGAACCAATCATCTGAATCTTTTGATATTTGGTATACAGCATTCATAGGGGGGTCAGATAAAAGTTTGTTGAAATAAAGCTCATTGGTTCATATTTGGGCTCTCTACAGGAGCCCGAAGTTTTAACATAGGGTAATATGGGGAATATTCTTTAAAAATCTTCTTCTTCAGAACCACCAGTCAGAATCTTTTAATATTTGGTATACATCATTGTTATGAGGGTCAGATTCAAGTCCCTAGGTTAATATTTGGGCTTCCTACGGAAGCCTAAATTTTATCTTTGTTCAATATGGAGGGTAATTTAAAAAAATCTTCTTCTTCAGATCCATCAGTCAGAATGCTTTGATGTTTAGTATGCAACATCTCTATGGGGGTCAGATTCAAGTTTGTTCAAATCAGATCCCTAGATATATATTTGGGCTCACTATGGTAGCCCAAATTTTTACTTAGTGCAATATGAGGAAATTTCTTTAAAAATCTTCTTCTTCAGATCCACCAGTCGGAATGCTTTTATATTTGGTATACAACATCTCTAGGGGGGTCAGATTCCAGGTTGTTCAATTCGAGTGCCTAGGTTAATATTTGGGCTCCATATGGGAACATGAAATTTAACTTAGTACAATATGAGGGAATTTCTTCAAAAATCTTCTTCAGATTCACTTGTCAGAATGCTTTCACATTTGGTATACAACATCTCTAGGGGGGTCAGATTCAAGTTTGTTCAAATCGGATCCATAGGTTAATATTTGGGCTCGCTATGGTAGCCCAAATTTGAACTTAGTGCAATTTGAAAAAATTTCTTTACAATTTCTCTTCTACAGATCCAACAGTCAGAATGCTTTCATGTTCGGTACACAACATCTCTAGGAAGTCAGATTTAACTGTGTTCAAATCAAGAGCCTGTGTTAATATTTGGGCTCTCTATGGGAGCTGGAATTGGCCATTTTGCTGAAGAATTAAAAATTTTGTATTCAGTACCCTCTAGAGGTACTACGATTAATCCACATAGGTTGTATCAAGGGGCTTCATAGGGGAGCTCTACATTTTACTTATGATCAACTGAAGAAAAGGCATGATGCCCAGATTATTTTTGTCACTCCTGAGGGACTCAAGGATTGACAGTGTAGCCTATGGAGATGGCTTGCTTAATGTAGACTCATTCTTGGACTCTGTTTAAATTGTGTTCTGTACAAGATGAGCGCTTCAGGCCCCGCGGGGCCTCTTGTTAAGAACATCTCAGCGATTCGAAAAATATCCGAATCAGCGCAACTAAAATCGAACCGAATGGAATCAAATTGAATCATTGAATAGCAGGAAGACAGTCCCCGTGACTATTCTGCCCCACTCCACCCCCACCCCCGCAGTATGATACATGTTATACTGTCTCAATATCTGAACACTATCATATTATTATGCTGCGAAATAAAGCATTCAGTATCTGCGACGATTTAGAATCGAATCAATTTTCGAAGCTTCGCAGGGCTCTGTCTCAGATAACTTTTCTCCGCCCACAGAATCACGGATCGTGTACAGAATAAGTAAAAGAGGCGGAAACTCAATGGAAGAGGGTGTGTGTGTTGGGAGGGGTTGGGGCACAAGTATCCAGACACACCGCTGGTCTTGGCGAGTCTTTCGGAAGGATACATGTGAAATACCTGCCATCTCCGCGATGTTCTCAAAATCCTACCAGCTATTTTCTCTTTAACATTTCTTCTATCACCAGGTCTCTTGTACAGTAGACCTGATGGTGGAAGAAGTGTTCAAGGATGTTCCGCTTCTGAAACTACTTTGATTCCTTTTTTGAATATTCCGCTTTTTTCATTGATTTGCCCAAACAGATGAGTCTCCCCTGCATCAACACTTGAGTGGGGACCAACAACATTTGAAGGTGTAAAAAGGCGGAATATCTACCTGAAAAAGTGGTGAGATTCGATTCGATTCGAAATCAGTTGCCTGAATCGATTCGACCCGAAACGTGAGATTCGTAAGACCCTACGCCAGACCCAGCAGGAATGGGATCAATATTTGTGGAATGTGTTTTTGTAGAGGACCTTTTCGATTTATTTCTGGCCCGTTGCTTGACAGATGTACACCTGATTGTGATATGCTTGACATACAGTACAGATGGAGTAGTATGCTAAGAAAACACACACGTGGGGGGGGGGGGGGGGGGGGGGGGGGGGGCTCTACCTTGATAAATAATTCCACGAAAAAATCCCAGCTGATGGACCTTAGAGTTGAATCTGGATGTCATCTGCAGAAACTTTGCATTTGCTTTCAGCCCTCTGTTTACTGATGTCAAAATAAAAAAATTTTGAGTACCATTTTTTCCCCATAATGCAACTAGGAATTTAACCAATTCTAACTTGCTTCATGGGGCTCAGTGGGAGGAATGAGCTCTGTGAAACAAGATTGAATTGGTTATATTCCAAGCTGCGTTATGGAAAAAACTTGCAGCTTGAAATTTTGATATTTCGACATCAGTAAGCAGAAGGTTAAAGTAACTTTATAGTTACCGTTGTATTGGTTTGTGTGTTTGAGAGGGTTAAAAATTAGCTGTATTTTTTTTTGGAAGAAGCGATTTACTATAAAACACGAGTCCATCAGAAGGAACCATTTCAGAGCCAATCTCCTTTTGGAATGGACTGCTGGATGAATATCGTCGCAACGCAATATGCAACCCATCTACGACGGTGCCAAGTCAATCAACGGGATAACTCCTCCCAATGTTGACGTTTGATGAACTGAAGCTGTTACGCTGGACCTTTAACCCTTTACCCAACGTAACGGTCAAAACCGGCCAGGGCTATTCTCAAAAATCGCTAATTAATTTTCATTATTTTTTCATATTTTGTCTCATAAACATAGGTTATGACCCCTCGTTGGAACGAACTCGTTCCAATGAGGGGTCATAACCTATGTTTTTGAGATAAAAAATGAAAATAATTAGCTATTCAAGACTTTTTTGCAAGTGTCGTCTGCTTTCCATGTTAATTAAAGGGTTAAATCTGCACCCGCCCATTACGTCGGCATCATTCCATTCCGCCCGCAACCCAAAACGACCGCCCACCCCGGAGCCCACCACAATTTACTGCTGACGCCCATGTTAGTAATGGCTTGCACAACAGTTCTACACACAATTTTCATCTAGATATGATTTTCAAATATGGAAGTTCAGTTTTTTGGCAACACATCACATTATAAGAAAGATATGCAGGGAGCCGATGATTGCGTCAAGTGAAAGTCTTGAGTGTGTGCGTAAATCGCGCGTGCTATTCAATGCGGAGAACTGACACAAGAGCCTGATTTGCAATGTTTCCCCCATGGTGAAGTTTTTCTCTGTTCTGACAAATGATAGTTTCAAAACGCACCAAAACTCTGTTTCAGGAAATGAGTGTCATAAGGTAATGGTTCTGGTCGTTTGTGTACTGTACACGGTATCTGTTTGACGTAAGCAGTAATCTTGAGTGAAGTCAGAACAAACTTTAAATGTATAAATCAGATATTCATCTGTTTTACAGCAGACTGCAGTGTCTATTCCACTGATTAATGTGTTTTACATTTGGTGAGAGCTACAAAGTCAACTACATACTACGTCGACTTTCAATAAAGTAAAGGTTAAAAACACCAAAGGCATAATTAAAAAGTCATTAGTTACTTCATTCGTTAAGTTTGCCACTGATGATACTCACAAAACATATTTCCTCGTGTACTATTTTTTTCCTCGTAAAATGTTAATGCATCTTGTTACAATAACGATGCTGATAAATTGATTCTACAGAAAGTGTCTCATAAGCATATCAGTGAGTGGACCTCGATGTTTTGATTAGAAAAAATGGTTCCAAAGTGCTTGTGCAGGGAGAGAATTTAAGAGCTCCACAAAAATACTTAGGCCACAAGAACAGTTTTATCGTGTACACAGTCCTATCAGAGGCGATGGAATGTAAATTATAGCTGTGAGGGGGTGGGGACGCATACTATTTAAAACCTTTTGGACCTACAAAAGTTCAGTATGTATATTGACAGGTCTACCGTTTTAATTAACCGAGCACACTTCTACTTTATCAATTCGAGTCGTATCACTATCATGAACGGGAAAAATGGGCTCTCGAATTCAAGGGATGAATGAAGTGCCTCAACCGAGTATGTGGTGTTTTACAGTGATTATCAATACCCAAGTAAATTGAATTGTATCGCCCAGGGAAGTACCTTCAAAGAGACAAATTATCGTCTTCAATTTATTTTTTTTCTTATTGAACTGCACAATTTCGTTCGGAAAATACTTATGCCATTCAAAATTGTTTTGTTGGTTTTGCATATCGTGTTCAAGGAGGTTCATGCGGCGTTCCTTTTCGTCTGCGAAAGCCGTAAACTTATTTTAACGCGTCAGCAACTACCCTTACTTAACTTATTAACATCACTGAACAAAGTTATCTTGAAAAATGACGGCATGTTAACATCGCAATTATAGTGAGACGTGATCCTCAACATGCATACATAATTATATTTCATAGCAAACCTTTTCCGCATTCATTTATCAAAATTACCACCTTTCACACTCCCACAACCTGAGAACAAATGAGAGAATTGCCCCAGCGTCTTCTGAGTCATCGATAGTATATTTAGATTAGAGCAGGCCCAATCCTTGTCCACCACAAACATAAATTACCCTATCTATATGGACACCAGGCGCATATTTGAATGGCAAAGGAGCCTTTTACAACTTCTTAAAACTTGAAGAAGATGAGAAGCTTGAGTTAACAAACGACACAGAGAACTGTTAACAGAATCTTACTTGCAACACCCCCACCCGATTATGTCGCGATCCGATCGAAATTATCTGTCCGCTGTTGTGATAACAGTACTGTAAATGGGGTATGGCTTTTGAAGCGATTATGTGGCGCCACCGTGGGGGCCCAGTGACGCTGTGTACTAAGGCGTACCTCACGTTGATGGTGTACTTGTCTTCAACCAATGCCAACCCTGTTTGTGTGGAGTTAGTACGTTGGGGAGTGTGACAGTTGCTTGTCGCTGCTCAGTGGTTCTTTGCGGGTACTTCGGCTTCCTCCACCCGTAAAACTGTCCGACATGAAGTAATCCTGGCTGTCGGAAGTGTCGTTAATCCCCCCCCCACCAAAAAAAAAAAAATTGTGGCGCCACACAAGAGAACATTATGTTGTAAATACAAACTAAGATTGCCAGTGCTGTGAATGAGATTGTTTAAAGTCAGACATAAATACAGACATTTGCAATTAAATATTTCACTTATTGAACAAGTGGTACGAATTACCCATATGATTTACAGAGTAAAATAAACGAACATTATTACCGGTATGTAACATCTGACATATATAAAATCTCTACAACGACCACTCTCGGAACAGTAGTTCTGGAATGGCTGGCATTAGACCCTGTAATTCTAACATGTGGTAAACAGTTTAGTTATGTTGTATTATGAAACAATCTACAAACTAATATACATGTCAGCTGCTGGTAAACCTTATCACGAAATATGTTATACAAAAAATTAAAAAACGAATATCAACGGGTTGAAAAGAGCAAACATTTATTTAAAAATCTGACAAGCCTTCTTGATAACTGGTATAAATTAGAATAAACTCTGCCAAAATCAGGTTTAGCGAATGTCAGACGAAGAGATATAATTGAGCAACACAAATAAATATACTGTAAAAAAGAATGTAAAGTTTAGACAAATACACCAGTTACCATTTAGCTGTCTTGGTACCAGCAGGTATTTCACATCAAATTGCTGTTTTTCTTCAGAACGGTTATTTTGTAGTCTATCCAAACTGACGTCGGCTGATCGGCAGATCAACCGAGACGCCACAGGCGTCTCGTTTGATCCAGCAGATCCGTCTCTGTCAACGAGGCGGAATTCGTTTCTCCATCTTCCTTGACAGTAATAGTAATTTGATATGTTATGTCCATGTTAACTCAAAGCAGACGCGACGAGTACCATATTCATGAAATGCGCTTTTTTAAAACAAAGATTATGTATATTTTAAATTCAACGAAAGGAAACCAAAGAAAAACAAGCATTCCGCGCGTTCCACGTTTAAGGCAAACATGAATATAGATTAAGATATACCCTTACCATCACTTTCAAGCTAAAAATGTTTCGTTGAAAAGCGTGGCTGTTGATTTTGAGGTGGGGCTTCTTATGATAAGTAGATACACAAGTTATGTACACAGGCGCCCAAAGAAAAAAGTTCGGACTCCCTTATGCAGAGCAGGAATTCCAACAGGGATAGTGCTGGGTCCGAGCCACTGAACTGAAAATTATAAAGTTTTGAGGAAGTTGGCCTCGGCGGGAGTCGATTCCGGGCCTTCGGCACCCAAGCGACTAGCGATAAATGCTCTGCCACCATACCAACTGCGCCTAGGGCAACAGATCTTCCATTAATTGAGATTCCTTTGTTCAAAAGCTGGGACAGTAGAAAATTTTAAATTTTCTCCTGCATAAGAGTTGTCCGGATGACTTGTCGGTGGCGAACCATTTCGACCCGCATGGACACTCCACCGATGATATTCGAGGCATTTCGGAAGCGTTGTTTATTACTCGATGATCCATTTAAGCATCTTGTATCGAATTTTGGAAAGTGAAAAATAAAATCTTCAACTCATCCCCAGTTTACGGTAGCCGTCCACTGAATTAGGTCTGGGCCGAACCAAAACCTCGGTCCAGATCTATTTCACTGGAATAGCTTAGTACAGGGTTCATACATGCTATGGAAACTCCTGGAAAGTTATGGAGAAGTGAAATTTCATTTTCAAGGTTATGGAAAATCATAATTTTTTTAACAAGTTCTGGAAAGGCTATGGAAATTCACATTTTATGTTGGTGTTCCACATTACATGTTCCAAATCACTGAACTACAACCAGTGACATTTCATGCAAGTTATGGAGGGGTCCTATGGATAAACTATGGAAAAACTGTGGAAAAACGTATTACAAGGCCTGTATGAACCCTGCTAGTTAATCTCACTTTAAAGTGGGGACTTGTTGGAGATCTTCTACATCTGGGAGTTCACGCGAGAATTTGGTATTATAGGAATTCGTAACAATGGATGACCAACGTTTAATGCACCAGTAAAATACAGGAAACTCTATTCCTCACTGACGCGTACTTTTTGGTTTCGAGAAGTGTATTCCTTTCTAGTGATTACAACCAACAGAACCATGTATCAGTGGAGATTCTAAAAACTAAACTTCATACTTCTTTTGAATGGATGGATAGATTTGTTTGAAGGTTGCTGGAAGTCTGACTGTGAACGCATCCATTAACATTTATTTGTGACCTCAGTTCAACATACTGAACATTCTGTGAATAATAAACCGTATGTTTCTTGATTTATGATGTGCGTGCACGGAAATGACCTGGTTCTAAAGATGTATAATTTTGTTAGGTCAGTGCAAAATGTTCTTCCGTTAATTGATTTGCGAAAGTGTTTCTTTTTGGAGGACCACGGGATCATGGGAAATCTTTGTGTTACAATAATGTTAACTCTTTACCTAACATGAAAAGCAGACGACACTTGCAAAAAAAATTCTTGAATAACCATTTTTTTTTATTTTTTGTCTCAAAAACATAGGTTATGACCCCTCATTGGAACGAGCTCGACGAGCTCGTTCCAACGAGGGGTCATAACCTATGTTTTTGAGACAAAAAATGAAAAAAATAATGAAAATTAATTGTCGATTTTTGAGAATAGCGCTGGCCGGTTTTGGCCGTTACGTTGGGTAAAGGGTTAAACGACTGCGTTAGTTTATCATCTAACGAAGTTTCGAAATCCAACCAGAGAAATTCACAGAATCGCATTTCAATTGTTTCTTACAAAACCTAGCCTTTCTCCCATATTTGGAACAAAAAACAAGTTCGTGACAATGAGAATCATAAGTAATGATTTGAAAACAAAAGAAAGAAAAAAATAATGAAAAGTCATTATAAGGGAATACATTGACAAAACCTTGAAAATATCACAGGCACGTACACAGAGAGGGAGCACTAGGAGAAGGTTCACCCTTCCCCGACAGAGTAACACGATATCAAATAATAGTGCCTTGGAAAACAAACTCTATAGGAAAGCCATTAATGAATACATAGCGGAAGTAAAGGGTAACAAACAAAGACAGTCTCGAGTTGACCATTGTTTAGTCCTCACACGTTTCACCGACAGCATATAAATTGCTGCCCCTCTTTGAAAATCGTGGGCAAGTCCCTTAAGTATGGTCTTCAAGTTGTGTTCGATGAAGCTTATGGGTATGTATTTCAGCTGAACTACCAGAGTTAACCTGCGGTCATTTCAAGCCAGAAAATAAGCAGACTGTCATCTGCAAAATTAGGTCCCCAGAGGGTGCACAGCAGGATAGCATCACTAAATTTACCCCCTGTGAACCTCAATTTGAATCACGATCTCAAAACTAAACAGAAAGAGGTACCCAGAGGATAAATTGGCCCACTGTAAGGGATAGAATCATAAAATTTACCCTCTGGGGACCTCGTTCTGCAAATGTCAGTTTGCTTATTTTCAGGCCGGGTCTTTTGTGTGTTTTACTTACAACCATTGGACTATTTTTTGTTTATTTGCAGTTCCACCACGTCTATATTGTATTTCCAGCTAACCTGTTCAAAAAAGGGTGATATTCTTTTTCTGTCGGAGAGATTTATTTGCTTTGATGTGTAGCCTTTCTGTGACTAAAATGAGAAGTTGCTTTAGTTTGCTTCCGAGTTTGTTGCTTTTGAAATTTTATTTTTCAAATTGATTTTAGATCGTAACTGGGACTAACTAACTATTTTCAGATATTAGGGGTGTGTGATTCATTCTTGCTCGAGAGACACCCATGCTTTGCAGAGAGTTATGCAGACAAGGTGTCTACAAGCACCGAAATCAGACTGGGCGATCAGTTAGCAGGAAAAACAAACCCGAATACGCCTGATCCAACCCGGGGGAGGTGTGTGTGTGTGGGGGGGGGGGGGGGGGGGGGGGGGGGCAGGAAAGATTTTTCAGACACAAGGCGCAAAAAGTTTTTTCCGACTCTTGGGTACCCACCCACCCCTTTTTTGAAGGAAAAAACTTTTTTTCCATTTTGAAATTTGGTACCCACCCCCCAAAATTAGAGTAAATCGTACATAAATTGCTTTGATTGGCAATTTCAACGGGTATTTTTGCTGGAACACGGTTTGTATTGTCCCAGTAACCATTCCCGACATTTAATCTACCCACAACCAGCTAATGGAGATTGGTCGGAATTTGGTCCCATTTCTTGGCAAGTTTATAAATTTATTCAAACTTTCTCACAGACACTCACAGATAGTGTATACATGGGTAATCAGGCGAGTATATAGCATATACTGGCATTCTACCTTAACAGTATTAAGACAGGTGTAGCAGGAACAGGTATGAAATATGTTGAACATTTTGATGTTTTACCTGGTTTCACCACTGTGTTTGCTGTTTCTACTACTTCTTTTTGTTTCTACCCATTTCCACACTTAATTTTAGTTTCATCAGTCTAATATGAATTTATTAAGCATTATCAATTGCACAGTTTCTAGAGGCAGTTAGCTCAACGTTGTATTGAACCTGTCAATAGTCAATATGATGAGGGATGATTCTCTGGTATCAGACATCCACCCCTCATAAACTGCACTGTTGCACCTTGGTCGAATTGAGTAGTGCATCATTTGATGGAATGGTTAGTAAGCTTTGGTTGATTCATCTTAGCAAGTCAGATGATAAAGTGCGAAAGAAATGGAGACCACGTTGAGTTGAAAAGGTCTTTCTCCAAATTTGGTCAGGATGCATTATGGACATTTTGGGGCTCTGATGTGTCGAATGACGCCCCTGTGATTTATATATTACCTTTTACGCAATGAATGCCAGTGTTCTCCTACAATATATTGGAGGCTGTTCATTCAGGTCAGAGGCTTAAAACCTCTTTGCTCAAAATATGGTACAGGACCAGTGACAAGACAGTAACTTTCCAAGTGGTTGTTGCAATATTCATCTTGATCTCACTGCGTATCCTTTCTGACTCAGATGATCCCAACACACTTTATTCTATGATTTAATATTTTATTCTTTGTTACAGCAGGTTGCTATTGTTAATTTTAAAAGAAGTTAATTTTATTTCTATTATAAGATAACCCAACCAGGTGTCTTATATGTGTTTGCAAAGTGTTCAGATCTCATACTCCTGGTATCTCTCCAGACTTCCAGTATCTTCCTCAACATGTGCTATACACTATGTGCAGGGGTAAATGGCTGAAATTCATATTAATTCAACTGATTCCCTATTGACAAACTGTTTACACAATTTTATAAACAGTTTGTTAACATGGAATCAGTTTCCCTGTTGATAAACTATCTATCAATAAGATATGATTATTTTTTTATTTATTGGGGTTTAAGGTCACATACTTGTGCACAATGGCTAATCGTGACCGTGACAGTTTTACGGGTGGGGGAAGCCGGAGTACCCGGAGAGAACCACCGGGCAACGACGAGCAACTGTCAGCTCCTCAACATTCTAACTATGTTCAAGCTCCGCTCAAGCAGGGTTAAGGCGGTTGAAGACATGTGCACCATCGACGTGCAGTTCGCCTTAGTACACAGCGTCATCGTGCCCCCATGTAAGCAATCGGGATAAAGTGCCTTGCCCAAGGACACAGCGCGGGTCGTCCGGGACGGTGATCGAACTCGGGACCTCTAGCATAGAAGTCCAACAGTCTACCACTGAGCCACCGTGCTCCCAATAAGATATGATGTCGTGACTATTTGATGGTTCAGCCTTTTCTGACTGTATATCACAAATTGAAGAGAATTGGTTTGAAGGCTACCCACTAAGCCCAAGGCCTGATCAATAACAACCCTATATTTTGCTCATACATGTATATGACTGAAATTCATGATTACATAATGAGAATCTGTGAAAGTAGTCCGTTGCATTGGGAAATGGCATTATGCCACTGTATGATGTCTATATACTATTCATGGTGAGAAGAGTCCTTTCATTGTCAGATGGGGTTCGATTACATTTATGTCAGCTTACAAGAATGATAATTCGTTTAAATTGCTTTAACATTTTTCAAAATCGTGAACCACTGAAGGTGTGATTGAGAACGGTGAATGTCTGTCCACATTCCCATGCTGCTAGCCCCTATCATGTACTACTAATCACCCCCTCCTAACCCAGATGAGATGGAGTGGTGGCAAAAGCCTACACAAGCTTCCCTGATGAATATGCAGCACTTATTTGAAAGACGTGTTTTCAGAGCCGCTGACCTTCCCACCCACCCCCGCCTTGTGTCCGGAAAAAAATTGACACCCCCTCCCCCACCTGATCCAACTGACATATTACAACCTATTGAGTCTAAAATACCATAAATATTCATTTCTCTGAAGCAACGTAAAGCAATGTTTCTCAATGGAGACCTGATTTGACGGAATCGTCGAGGACATTAACCCTATCTCTGTCACCACGGCCGATTCGAACCCTTTCTGTCTATTTCTATGCCTCTGTCTATCTCTCATTAACTCTACTCTCTGTCTATGTCCCTTCCGATGCCCCATCTCTCTCTCTCTCTCTCTTTTCACTCTCTCTCTGTCGAGAGAGAGAGAGAGAGAGAGAGAGAGAGAGAGAGAGAGAGAGAGAGAGAGAGAGAGAAAACTGAAAAAGACTGTTTGAATCGACCACGGTGACAGAGACAGGGTTAACATTGCTATTAGATAAGTTCCCTTACTTAAAGACTCACCACAACTGTAGTTTTATGTTAACGCTACGTAGTTCCAGTAACTGTGTTAATACCTTGATGTTTTCAAGATGAATTAAATACTTATGGATTGGAATATCTTTAACTGGAACACAAAATAATACCTGTATATCTTTGTGAACAAAGAACAACATATTACATCCACGATAGTCTGCGCGAAAACTCTATGAAAAGTGGGTAAACAAATAATCTATAACAGCTAGGAATTCCTCACAGAATTTACCTGACGGCCTGAGATCTTGTATATGGCTAACACGGACCACATGTTCTAACTTCGGGCCTGTATCCAAGTGGTCACAACCAAATATCAGTTGGCTAAACCTATCAGCAATTCTATGTTAAAACTACTGTTTGGTTCTCAGTATCTTTTGTCGGTTTACTGTAGTACTGTACAGAAAACATTTTGAAATGTTTTGCAGGCTTTTTATGGCAATGGGCTGATTGCAATCAATCAAAATATGGAAGGTTATGTGGCCGATAGGCCGATTCCAAGACAAAACAGTGATTACAACATGTGTCCACCGGCGCCAAAGACTCTGAAACAGGGCGTGTGTTCTGCGACAACATGCAGAAGTGACCGGGAGTGCAGAGAGAGAAACAACAAATGTTGTTATAATGGCTGCGTATATTCATGTACGGTGCAAATAGAACCACCGCCAAGTAAGTATTAAGTGAATGTAATCCCCAAGGGTACTCCATAATATGTGTGATACAATATGACCTATTGTCAGTCACTGAACCTCTGAGTCACTGTGTGTTCACGATGCGCTTGGGTCGGACAGACGGGGTAGCAACTGAAGTTTGTTTTATTGATGCTGTCTTCTTAATGCGGGCACCAGAGTTTTGCAGTAAATTGCAACAGAACAATTTCAAAACCATACTTTTCTCATACTGTGAAACGGATAAGCTATTTGGAAAAAGGGGGTGCTCGGATCTACCCACACCACCACCGGGTGTGTTCTTCTGAAGCTATTGGCTTTCTCTTGCATTCATTTTTACTTATTTTATTATCTGGGGCATTTCTTTTGAAATTCAGAAGAACGTACGCCTACACAAAGGCATCGCGATACTCCGACATTATAACAACGTCAAAAACATACTTATTGTCTCGAACTGTATGAAATAGAAATGTTTTCTACTGAAGAGGACAATGAAACGAATTGTTTGGAAACGTTATGTTTTCTAGAGTTTTTTCACATATATATATATATTTTGTGGATGGAGGGGGCCTGACCCATCCTCCGAGACTTTACGTCCCTAGTGGTAGATCCTTATAAGAGATTAAGTAATATAACCCATGAGTACACTCCCTCTTCCAGTTTGAGTTTAGGCAGTTTTCCTTGATTGGGAAGACGACGTTAATCATATGCAACTGTCTAAAAATTTATCAAAATCTTCTTTTGAATATTCCCAAATAATAAAAAAGTCATCTAAATATCTGAGATATACGAGAGGATGCTTTGTACATTTGCTTAAGGCATTTTCCTCCCATTCCGCTACATAAATGCTTGCAAAGTTAGGACTGAATCTTTTGCCCAAAGGACAACCCATTATTTGTAAAAAATATTCTCCATTGAATTGAAAGTCATTACCTTTTAAACTCAGCTCTAAAAGATCCAAAATTTGTTCATCCGGGCGTTTTGCATCCAGATATTTTTCAAATGCAGTTTTAACCGATTTAACATCTTTATCAATATCAATGTTCGTATACATGCTGTCGATATCCAAATTGAATAGGATTGCATTTTTCGGTATTTCAATTTAGAAATTTCTGACAGGAAATACTGTGTATTTTTGAGAAAGCTCGTATGTCTGTTTGCTAAAGAGGTTCCAAATGACAATCAGTTAGTTCCAAGATCGCATAAGATTCCGAGTTACAATCTGCGTGTGTGTGTGTGTGTGTGTGTGTGTGTGTGTGTGTGTGTGTGTGTGTGTGTGTGTGTGTGTGTGTGACTGTGTGTGTGTGTGAGTGTGTGTGTGTGCGTGTGTGTATGTTTGTGCGTGCGTGCGTGTGTGTGTGTGTGTGTGCGTGCGTGTGTGTGTGTGTGTGCGCGCGTGTGTATGTGTGTTTGAGATGGTGGGGAAGGGTGCGTTGTGGAGGGGGAAAGAAGGGGGGAAATAAGTCCCTCATCCAATGAGGCCCCAATGTATTTCAAAACGCAAGAATCTAAACATGCATGCAGAGTGGCTGGTCAGCCTGCTTTATCGGAAGCAACTACCACGCTGTCAATCGGTTCCTGGGGACATTTATAAAAAGAGGTAAAAAGTGAAAGCTAAAATTCCATATGCTAGCAGGAGAAAGGGGTAAACTCTATTTATGAGTCAAAACATTTCCGTTTGGATAGGGACAGTATGCCCTCGAAACACCTTGCACTCGCGTGCCCTGGGCATTAACATGCATAATCCCTTGGAAAAATATGTACGAGGTCACCCGTGTGCCCCGCAAAAGTTTCTCTTCCCACTCAACACTGCAATATAGGTACATGATTCGATGGAGTCATTACTGATGTTAGAAGAGAACACAAGTACGTTTTCAAAAGACTAAAGTTTGTTTTTAGGGTTATTTTTGAAAGCGCTAACGTTCTTGTGCATGATTTCAGATTTAGACTGGCTTAAAGAACCAAGACGAAGATTGCACGCAGGTGAGGTATCATTTCCGTTTTACATATTTTCTCAATTACAGTGTTTTGAACACACAATGTGTATACCGCGAGCAATCACCATTAACCTATCACGACTACTAGACGACACCTGAAACATTCCCTGAAAAGCTAAATAGTTTCAAATGGCATAACGGAGGTTCGAACCTACGTGAAAGATTTGGCACCAACCGCCTAGCTAAATTAGACCATTATACTAAACCACGCACACCAGTCGGACAACGGAAACGTCGAAGGAAATGTTAAAACAATTCTTGGAACGAGTTTTGGCGCGCGCGCGTGTGTGTGGGTGTGTGGAGGGGTGGAGGTTACGTGGGGTGTGGGTGTTGGATGGGAGCATAAGCACTGCCTAAATAACATAGCTTATAACCACTCATTGGACCGAGCTCGTTTTTAGGCAGAAATTGAAAATAGGCCGATAATGAAATTTGATTGACGATTTTCATGAATAGCAATGGCTGGTTATGTTATGTTATGTTTTGTTATGATGTAATGTTATGTTACGTTATTTTATGTTATGGTGTGAAGAGTAAAGAAAAGGTTTATCATTATTGAGTTCTTAGAAGCTAAAATGAACATTTTTAGTTTCGCTATCCACTCATTCTTGTTAGCGATCACTCAGATGTGTAAACTATTGGTGAGACAAATTGTTCTCCAATTCTACGGCACTAGTACACTCTAAAATCTGTTGGGTTAAAAAATCAACCCAAATCAACTGGGTTTTTTAAGCTTATATTTGTTTTACAAGGACTGGCGAACAAGTTATGCAACTTATATTAACGCCTTTCCTTGGCCTAATGGCGCAGGTGTGTGGGTTGACCTTCGTAGCGGCATCTTCGTGGCCTCGCTCTTCTCGAATACTACGAAGGGATCTTTAGCATGCACGGAGTGTGTGTCTTTCCGCACAGAGGACAGCCAATTTACGTCCCCACCTCATAGGACGGTACGCTGTGACAGCATCAACCCCACAACTGATGATGACAGGGAGTGTTCTGACACCTTGAGAACTTTCCCTGGCCGAGGATTGATTCCGGGACCTCTGGCATGAGAGACCAGCGCACTTATCCACTCGACCACAACTCTCTTAACTCAACTGGGTTCATATTCACTCAACTCTTTGGGTTGATTTTTAACCCAATTGATTTTAGAGCATAGAACCCGCACACTTCAGGGCCGGTTTGTTGAATATCATGCCGGGTTTAGAGAGTGACGTCGTGGACTGTGGGTGTTACGTGGTCGTCATGGTTGAGCGACCATGTTGTGACATTATCACTCTGGCGATATGTGGCGTCAGAGCGCATGCGCGGCGCGTGGTGTAATGGTGACATCTCTTTTCGTCGTCCATTTTGTTTATTGCAGGCCGCCACTTTGCTTTCTGTGAAGGCAGATGGCTGGTTTGAGGTCGAGTGACCTCTAACAGATCTGAACTCTGTAACAGAACTCATCCCGGACCCGAAAGTCCTCTCGGCGGCCATGCTTTGATAGTGACACATGAATGCGTTTCACAGTTATTAAGTTGTAAATGAACAGTACACTCGGGGTGGTTTAGTATTCACTCACCCGACTACTCATACCATTATCTCCTAGAATAGTGGAAACTTGAGACACATTAACAAGCAAAATATCCGCTGCCCCTTGAAATACGAATTCAGTTAAAATGTTCGACTGCCCTTTGAGTGTCCGTGTACCAAACCAACACCCATGGACTCTGTGTTATTGAACCTGTTACTTTTCAGATTTAAGTATTCCTGAACTGATAAATGGATTACTTAATATTAACACCCAAAAAAGTCGATTAATTATATATACACGCACGTGCTTGCATATTGTCCAGAAATGTCGTTATTAAAAGAGTCGTTTTAAGATAAACAGTGTTAAATTACCACGATGAAGTGAAAAAGGTAATTATTAGGAGTCCTCACTAATGGAAGAAATTTTCGAAGCCATCCTTCTCCACTCAGGAGTGGTTTGTTATGAAGTCGGGGAAAGACTTCAACGATCAAACAGAGAGGTCTTTAAAGTAGTGCCACCAAGAAACAATAGGGTGTTATTATTAATCTTTACTTTTAACTTGAATTCACTTAACCCTCTATCTAACATGAAAAGCAGACGACACTTGCAAAAAGAATTCTTGAATAACTAATATTTTTCATTCTTTGCCTCAAAAGCATAGGCTGTGACTCCTCATTGGAATGAGCTCGACGAGCTCGTTCCAACTAGGGGTCATAACCTATATTTTTGAGAGAAAAAAATAAAAAAAATAATGAAAATTAATTGGCGATTTTTGAGAATAGCGCTGGCCGGTTTTGGCCGTTACGTTGGGTAAAGAGTTGATTTCTAACCACATGAAACAAAATGCCATCTCCGTGAAATAATTTAACCATTTACATACTGAGGTCAAACTATCAAATATCCAACCTGCAAATTTTCTCCATAACGCAACGATGAATTTACCCACGTTGTCTTGTTGGACAGAGCTCGATGAATTGATTACATTCCCTGACATTCCTAGTTTTATGATGGAAAAATTTTGCTGTTAGAAATTTCAATATTTCGACATCGGTGTGCAGGTGGTTAAAATCACGGAAAAGGTCCCCACTGTTGGACCTCTGGGTCTGTGCTTGCTTCTTCATGCACATTTGTTTCTTAGAAGTTGATTTATTTGAGTAAAATTCCACTGAGTGGATGTTCTTCTCAACACACAACTCGTTCTGTATGTCACCCTATACCATTTAGCTGCAACCCAGCAACGAACCAGTACTAGCGAATAAAAGTCAACTACAAAATATAATCCAGCTAGTCTCCACATGTATGATAAAGAAACCTTATCCCTGGATATTCTCTTACTAAAGAACATACAATTTTATCATTCACAGGTCTATCGTGGCTAATCGAAGATGCAGAAGAATACGAAGACGGTAGGTTAAACTCGTAATATGGTTATTTTGGGGCCGAGATTTGATTTGATTCAAAATTATCCTGGTGGGTCGATTCGAGTCGCACTGATTAAATTTTTTTCGAATCGTCGAGATGTTCTCGAACTCTTACGAAGTGTCTCCCCCGAACTCTTTTTCTGTCATCAGGTCTCCTGTATAGGAGACCTGATGAGAGAAGAAGAGTTCAAGAAGATCAGCTTCCGAGACAACTTCGATTCCGTTCTGCGAAATTCCGATTTTTGATTGACGTTAAACAGATGAGTCGTTGAATGTAATGAATGTAGGAAAAAAAGTAACAGGAAAAAAAGTAACAGGAAAAAAAGTAACTGGAAAAAAAGAAACGGAAAAAAAGAAACAGGAAAAAAGTAACAATTATAATAATACAACAGGAAAAAAAGTAACAGTGTTTTTTCATTATTTCATTTTTCATTATAATAATTATAATAATAATTTTATTTTTTATTTTTTTAATTATTTTGTAATTGGAGATCATGTGTGCTATGACAATGTTGTTACAAGGATATCCGTCATGCTTTCTTTGATGTACAACAATGTTCTTGAAACAAATGAACACACATTGTAACAAACACACAGCAAGTGTGGTTACTTTCAAGTATTCTCTTCTTTGATGTACAACAAGAACAAGGTCTGGTGGAAATGCACTAAACGTGCCAAATCAGACTGCCGTGCAAGTCTCTGTACTACTACAGATTTCAACAACCCAGAAATAGTTAGACAACACAACCATCCCCCAGAAAATGTCAGTATCGCATATACCAAATTGAGAAATGAAATGCGAAAACAAGCAGCTTCTTCCTTAGATAAGTCATCACAGATCCTCGCAACAGCTGTTTCAAATGCTGAAAGTGAAGTCAAGTTGATGCTGCCAGACTTAGATAATGCCAAACGGAGTCTGAGATACCACAGAAGAAGTCCTCCTGTCCCCAAAAGTCTGTCTGAGCTGACCATTCCAGAAGAGTTTCAGAAACTATCAGACTCTGAACAATTCCTTTTCTTTGATAATGGACCTGATGCAAGTGAGCGTGTGGTTGCATTTGCAACAAATAGTGGACTCAATTATCTTGGCAGTGCAAGTACTTTATTTATGGACGGTAATTTTGCAATGGCTCCTCCACTATTTCAGCAAATTTATGTTGTTAGGGTTAAGTTTCATGACAGTTTTTTATCTTGTGTATACGCTATATTACAGAGGAAGACACGTACTTCCTATGAGACTCTGTTTCAAGCTATTGTAGATAAACTGACAGAGCTAAATATTGACTTGAATGTAAATACTGTTGTGACTGATTTTGAAGATGGTGTGTTACGAGCTGTGAATGCTGTGTTTGGTAGACATGTACAGAGTAGAGGTTGTTTCTACCATCTGACACAAAGCACTTGGCGCAGAGTGCAGAGTTTAGGTTTAGTGCAGTTGTATCGGGATGATGCAGACTTCAGACTGTTTTGTGGGAAACTGGATGCACTTGCATTCTTGCCAGTTTCAGATGTGCGTGATGGTATGAATCACCTCAAAGACATTGTTCCAGAAGAAGCCGAGGAACTGTTGAGGTATTTTGATGAAAATTATGTCACTGGTAGATACAGGCACCCTCGCGCCACACCTTCAGATGTGTTGGCACCATTACGACTTAGATTAACTCCTCCAGCCTATCCTCCAGCTACATGGAATGTTAATAGTGCTACGCTGGATGGCGAATCTCGTACAAATAATGCATGTGAAGGCTGGAACAACAAGTTCTACAATCTTGTTGGTCACCAGCACCCATCAGTCTGGAAAACTATCCAATGGTTTCAAAAAGAGCAAGCTCTGACCAATACAATTATTCAACAGGTGTCAGTTGGTTTGCTGCCTGTTATCCGCAAACAGAAGTCAGCTGAATCCCTGAATAGAAAACTGAAAAATCTGTGTGGTTTATATTCCCAAGGTTCACTTACTATTTCAGCTTTTCTTACTGGCATTGACCAGAATATTAGATTACACAAGGTGTGATATGTAATAATCTAACTAAATCATAATTAAGTTTGTTAAATTATTTTATAACTATGTACTATGTAGTACTTATATTGATATGTAATAATCCAACTAGTTTCAAGGTGTGATATGTAATAATCTAACTAAATCATAATTAAGTTTGTTAAATTATTTTATAACTATGTACTATGTAGTACTTATACTGATATGTAATAATCCAACTAGTTTCAAGGTGTGATATGTAATAATCTAACTAAATCATAATTAAGTTTGTTAAATTATTTTATAACTATGTACTATGTATATCTAACTAGTTTCAATAATATAACTAAATCATAATTAAGTAATCTATCACTTTTATGAAATAAAAATAAGAAAGTGTTACTTTTTTTCCTGTTTCTTTTTTTCCTACCCAAATCTGTTACTTTTTTTCCTGTTACTTTTTTTCCTGTTACTTTTTTTCCGATTACCGAATGTAATACCTAAGGGGAGACCGGCAATATTTAGGGTTGTAAAAAAGGGCAATATTTATAAATTAAAAAGACATGAGATTCGATTGGAGATTCGATTCGACCCGATTTAACCCTTTACCTAACATGAAAAGCAGACGACACTTGCAAAAACAAAATCTTGAATAACTAACGTTCCAACGAGGGGTCATAACCTATGTTTTTGAGACAAAAAATGAAAATATTTTGAAAATTGATTGGCGATTTTTGAGAATAGCGCTGGCCGGTTTTGGCCGTTACGTTGGGTAAAGGGTTAAGATGTGCAGTGTCCCATGTTAACTTCTGACACTCAAGGTTTGTGTTTTATGCTCACATGTTGAACGTCTATTACCTGCTTTCAAAAGTCAGGTAAAATTGTGATTTCAGGTTTTAGCCATGCCTCGTGAACTTAATGATTCCAAACGGTAAGAAAGAAAAGTTGAGTCACTTTATCGAAACGCTGTCCAATTTAACTACAACTCGAAATGTGTTGCAAATACAGCATTAAAGCAACTGTAGAGATCCGAAGCTGGGATTTCAAAACAATTCCAAAATGGTGAGGCCAGAGTTAAACTTTTTATACAGTGTTTGTATGTAGTTGACTGTCGGTATAAACTTGAAACCTAATTCAGTATTCTTCTGTGGAACAATAATGCACGGAACAGGTCCGAAATGGTGGTCTGTTATAATTAGTTTAAAGAATTATTTTCGTTTAATGACAGCTTTCACACAAATGGTATATGAAATATAAGGGTATTTTTGCAAATTAACAATTGTGGTTCCGTCAGATGGTCAGCTCTTTTTCAATTTGGTGGCTTCCAGAGAAAATGTTGGCGTTCGATCGACCAACAAGTCTTCCCACAACAACAAAGATTTCCGACAGAGAGGGTCATGGGGCCACCGCACTGTAGCATTCTTCAGAGGTAGTTACACAAGTTTTTCTCTGTACTGTGTTGCCCACTTTAAAGGAAATTGCTGTGTTGAATAACCATGTTAACTGCATATAACTTTCAAACCCCAAAACAATTTATCATCCCATTATTTGACCCGTTAATTGAATATAGGTTACAGAATAAACCCATGTTTAATGAATAAAAACATCCTAAAATTTGTCGAAGAATTACTTTGGCAGCCACCGAATTGTCCGCGTTTATAAACTAAATATGGCTTTGGTGCATGCCATATATCTTGTTGGCAGAGGTCCTTGAGTTATCTTAAACAAAATTTATTTTCAGCAGAACAATACTGTCTTCTCGAAGTTCCCGTTTGTTGCAAGGAGGGGAGTGGGGTAAGGCAAAAAATTACGGATACAAGGTGGAAATTTTATATTTTCAATTTTTGGGACCCACCACCCCCGGAATGCAAATTTTTGCCAGTCATGGACACCCACCCCTTGTCAGGGACTCCTGAGGCCCCGTAAGGCCTGGGCTGACGTGGGGTTATTTAGTCCCCACTGATGAAGTTGCGGGAAAATTAGACCAACGTGGAGGGTCGGAATCCAAGTGTCGCGAACTCGGCGCAGAGAGCTGAGTTAGACCGACGCCGTGATTCCTTCTCTGCCAAATTGGCCTGAAATAGGTTCGATTTCCGTTAGGTGTGATTCCTAATCACTTTAGGCTGTATAATGGAAAGAATGATTTAAAGTAACAACGATTCTTTTATTTACACATAAAAATAAATCCGTTTCAATATTTCAACAATCAACAATTCGATTCTTTTCACAGAAAATGGGTCGCTATGGTTAAATAATTCTAAACAATCATATAGTCATTCTATAGCCCTGTACTGGCACTATAGTCTCCACACTGGAAATGTTACTACTGTGAGCTCGCCATAAGAGCTTCACCCGCTTAGGCTCAAATGTCAACGTCTGCGCGTAACTGTACCTCTAGCTGTCGGAGGGTTCCGACCAGCAATGTTCGTCATCTATAAGGACACGTACTTCTGATTTGGGTCAGATATTGTCTGTTCATACCTTATGTGCCTTTGAAAGTCCTCCGTGAAAGTCCTATTGAAATATTCACTGGTTGAATTCACGATTCACAAATGCCCCTTTTTTGCTAGGGCGAAATTGTCACTCACACCGATCTCCAGTCGGTATTACGATGCTTCGACAGCAAAACAAACTACTCAGAACGCAATCAGTCTGACGCTTCAAAGGGTTAATACGCACAATACAATTAACCTACACTTCTGACTATTGCAGGCCGATACCTGCTACTCGACAATCTAAACTTTAACGTTCCACCTGGGGTGTTCCTTCTCACGAATTCGGCCCCGTAGCCGCCTATCAACGTTAAGCTAAATCAATCATGGAATGCCCTCTCTGGCGATTCCAGCCGTTTCAGGGTCCTGTGATCGAAGGTACCCTTATGCCAGGAAACAGAGTCCGCCTGTCCTGGACTTCACCAACGTGTGTGTGACCCCAAGTGTGTGTCTAATGCTCTGCTCTTCCAGGTATATATATACTTTTTACCCTAAACTGTCAGGTGGACCGACGCTCATCTGTCCACCTGTCAAAACGGTGGGAGATGACGTATATCGAGGCAGAATCAATACAAGTCATCTCACGCGTGACTTAACGGTGATTCGTTCCTGACACGCATTGCTATAACTAATGATGACACGACGTTTCTATCTTTTAGAATCTCGTTTCTCAATTAGCCGTGACGAAAACCGATTACGTCTCGTAAGACTCCGACTACTGTAGAAACTAAACGAGATTAGACCCTATCTAACATACCGTTTCTCCCCTGGGTCCCCGCGCTAAAGCTGGATATACACCACGTGTGTTTTTTTCCAGCTTTACAGAGAAGTGAAATTCATGTAGGTTTTTCGCCTTGATGCGGAATATATTTTGAACTTACAATATCTTTAAATATGAGGCCCCTTGCCCCTATATTTAGGCTGGCTTTGCCCTGACAACTGCCTTCCCGAGAGAAACACCCTGTGTATCTCTTAAAACGCAAGGGGCAAAGCCACGCACGCTCGCCTCTCACACCCTTTTACAATCTACCTGTCATGTTTAAGACTACAAAACTGTGCCCTAGTGGTCGTGGGGTTCATGACCGGGCTCATGCGTCGGCCATACCGATTCCCACGACACACACGCTACCACATGCTCCCGTCTTGCGGGTTTACATATGGAGAGTAGCCTTATCCTTAGATTTGCAGCACTCTCTCTCTCTCTGTAATACTATATATTTACACCCAAACATACACATTTTTATACACGTTCGCCCATTTTGCAAACAGTTCACTTGGCACTCACTCCAACGAGTAACACCGTGCGCGCCTTTGCGTCAGATGGGTTAATTCCAACGGAGTGTAACCTCGCCTCTCATTCCCTTATGACTTGTGAAGGGGCAAACGACCCCTGCATTACGTTAAGCCTCACCCTCGCAAAGCTCAACCAGGGGATTAAAATTGTGCCTCACACACTCAACACACAGGTTTCCCGACCGCGCCTTTGCGACAGACGGGGTTAGTGTGCCTCACACTCACAACAAACTCTCGTCAATAAAACAAGCGCAGTTTCCCCGGGCCTTAACACCGGGTTTGTGCATCCCATACTTACAAAACTCGACACACAGGCTCCCCGTCCACGCACACGCGACAGACAGGGCAGTGTATCTCACATTCGCACTCACAACCAACTCTAGTCAGCAGTCAGAGCAATAATAATACTAAAAATAAGAAAATTTCTTTGGGCCTTAACACCGAGTTTACGAAGCCCATCACCTCACCCACAAAATATTTGCGACTGGAGCCCCCGTCCCAGACACCAGGCCCGCAGCCACCCAACTATTGCTTCTTTATAACCACCGACCATTGGTAGGGGCCCGGTTCCCGGAATCCCCTTGGGTAACCCTCGACACACCCCTACTTCTCGCCCCGTTATTTCTACGGGTATTCCACCAGGGTCCCCATACCCTGTCATTTTCGCATTCCCAAGAGCTTCCCTTGGCGCTATATCCCCCAGGCTCACTCGTCCCGGCGATTACCGTCGTTCGAACGACACTGGCCGTCCTTGGCCCTTGTGCCGTCGACCCCCCGGTCCATTGCGACGACTTCTTGCGCACATTGGGCGCTGTGCGCCCCCGGCACTCTCTACGTGGTCTCCGCCACCTAGGATGCTTCTCCTTTGATTTGTGGACCCTTTCCTCGGTCCCCTGGGCGCCCACCTTAGCGGTCCCATCCACTTTAACATACTCAACTTGTGTTGACCCGTGCCCTCTCAATTCTGGGGAAGTTTGCCCAGCCATTTGCGTGGGTCTGGCCTCCCCTCTCCACACGGGTGACACCGACTTCTTGGGGCGCTCAACTCCCCCACATAAATTTGCTTGAGGGTCTTTCCCCAATGATCCCCTTGGGTTCCCTCGCTGTTTGGCGTTTCGCTTGAACCGCCTGCGGCCCCTTCTCCCTAATACGACAGGAGTCGTCCCTCCTGAAACTTCCCGACATTTCGTCGTGTAGGGGCCATCCCCTGGGCCATCGGATTGGTTCCCCCTGGGAACCTTCCCTTCCTTACTCGGTACGTTACCGAGTGCAACCGCCGGGGGTCCTTGCCCACCGACTTGAACTTCCTTTGCCCTCGTTGGGCCCTCACTTGGCCCCCTACCCCTGGACCATAACTCATCAGGGCTTGCCCTCACCCCAGGGATATTACCTATGACCAGGTCATACACAGGTGATTCAATGCACATGGCATCCACTTCGCCACAATAAAATGGGGTATCCACAGTTATCCTCGCGATGGGGAACCTTCTAACGGTCCCATCTATCAAAATACACACATGGTCGCGCCCCAACAATTGCTTGTCGTCAACCAGTTGCTTTCTAACCGCTGCAGAGGAGCACCCAGAATCCCGGAGCAGACGAATCTCCCTTTGTCCCACATACCCTGGGTACACTGGCATATCAACCTTCTCCTGCGAAGTTGTGAGCCTCTCACACATGCCACTTATTATCGGGACAACCTTCCCGCCTTCCAGCCTTAATTCTCCCTCTTGTATACATTCCCGGAGGGGACTGTGTTCTGGACCGATAGTTTGACAGAACGCTGCCGTCTGCCTACTGGGCCCTGAATCTACGGGGTCACCTTGCTTCCAACCCCTTGGCGCTGCGTTCCCGGCCCCCTGCTGAGGTGGTCTAATGTTCCCAGTGGTCCTTACCTGCTTCTGCCAGCAGTCCCTGGCAATATGTCCCCGCTTGTTGCAGATAAAACAAGTGGTGTCCTTGGGAGCGCTCCCCTTCCGGCTGGTCTGCGACGCAGGAGGATCGGGGTGGTGTTGCCTTACGGATGCCATTGCCAACCCGTTTGCCCCACCCCTAGCCGATTTGGGTGCGTTTACACTCCCACCGTGGGCCTCGATGTAGTGTTCTGCCACAGTTGCCATCTCATCATAGGTGGGCGGACCCCTTTCCTTGATGAACAGGCCCAACTCCTTGGAGCATGTAGTTAAAATGTGCTCCCGGAGAAATAGATCTCGCAGGGCTCCATACGACTCATTCACTTCTGCGAGATCAGTCCAGCGGTCAAAGTACCGCCTAGCTCGGGCAAAATACTGAGGCACTGTTTCTCCCTTCTCCTGCTTAATCTCTCGGAACTTGGTCCGGAATCCTTCTTCAGTGAGCTGGTATCTCCGAAGGATGGCATTCTTCAGCTCACTGTAGTCGTTAAGAAGTGCAGGAGGCATACTCGTATAAGCCTCGAGGGCTTTACCTGACAACAAAGGGCTCAAGCACATAGCCCATGTGTCTTCTGGCCACATTTGACTGGATGCAAAACGCTCGAACCTCTCCAAGTACGAGTCCAAGTCATCTGTGTTTTCATTGAAATGAGCGAGATGGGGGCGTGGGGCATGAATTGCTACCCCTGCACTCCCATCCCCTGAGCGCCGACTTTCATTCTCCACATCGGCCCTTGCTCTGAGGAGCTCTAATTCTCTCTCGTGCCTCTGTTGTTCGAGCTCCCGTTCTGCCTCCCTTGCCTCCCTTGCTAATTGGGCTTCCCTCTCTCTCGCCTCATTTGCTAATTGAATCTCTCTCTCTTTCGCCTCTCTTGCGTCTTTCTCACGCTCTCGTTCTAATTGGGCTTCTCTCTCCCTCGCCTCATTGCGTAAGGCAATCTCCTTGGCCTCACGTTTCTGCTCATCTTTAACGAACTTCTGAAGTTCAGCTCCCTCAAGGCCCATTTCGTTGCCTAATGATACCAGTTGGGCGAGGGGTGTAACAACATCCATTTTGATTTTTTCTTTCTATCTTCAACACTCGTCAGAAAGAATGAAGAAGGAAAAGAAAGAAAGAAAAAAAAATATGGCAATTGATCCTAATTTACCTCTGTAATTTAACGTAATTAAACGCACCAAATATTCTGAAACCTACCGCAGTTATAGTGGCTATTAAGTATCCTTTTGGGGACTACTGTATTGCGATATTAAACCCTTGAACGGCATCAACTGACCGAACGCGTCAAAACCTAAACAGAACCGCCGTTAAAATAAAACAAAATTTCCATATAGCCATTTTTTACCTTTTAGAAATAACCTGGTAGCGCTCGCCAATCAATGTCAGGGACTCCTGAGGCCCCGTAAGGCCTGGGCTGACGTGGGGTTATTTAGTCCCGCTGATGAAGTTGCGGGAAAATTAGACCAACGTGGAGGGTCGGAATCCAAGTGTCGCGAACTCGGCGCAGAGAGCTGAGTTAGACCGACGCCGTGATTCCTTCTCTGCCAAATTGGCCTGAAATAGGTTCGATTTCCGTTAGGTGTGATTCCTAATCACTTTAGTCTGTATAATGGAAAGAATGATTTAAAGTAACAACGATTCTTTTATTTACACGTAAAAATAAATCCGTTTCAATATTTCAACAATCAACAATTCGATTCTTTTCACAGAAAATGGGTCGCTATGGTTAAATAATTCTAAACAATCATATAGTCATTCTATAGCCCTGTACTGGCACTATAGTCTCCACACTGGAAATGTTACTACTGTGAGCTCGCCATAAGAGCTTCACCCGCTTAGGCTCAAATGTCAACGTCTGCGCGTAACTGTACCTCTAGCTGTCGGAGGGTTCCGACCAGCAATGTTCGTCATCTATAAGGACACGTACTTCTGATTTGGGTCAGATATTGTCTATTCATACCTTATGTGCCTTTGAAAGTCCTCCGTGAAAGTCCTATTGAAATATTCACTGGTTGAATTCACGATTCACAAATGCCCCTTTTTTGCTAGGGCGAAATTGTCACTCACACCGATCTCCAGTCGGTATTACGATGCTTCGACAGCAAAACAAACTACTCAGAACGCAATCAGTCTGACGCTTCAAAGGGTTAATACGCACAATACAATTAACCTACACTTCTGACTATTGCAGGCCGATACCTGCTACTCGACAATCTAAACTTTAACGTTCCACCTGGGGTGTTCCTTCTCACGAATTCGGCCCCGTAGCCGCCTATCAACGTTAAGCTAAATCAATCATGGAATGCCCTCTCTGGCGATTCCAGCCGTTTCAGGGTCCTGTGATCGAAGGTACCCTTATGCCAGGAAACAGAGTCCGCCTGTCCTGGACTTCACCAACGTGTGTGTGACCCCAAGTGTGTGTCTAATGCTCTGCTCTTCCAGGTATATATATACTTTTTACCCTAAACTGTCAGGTGGACCGACGCTCATCTGTCCACCTGTCAAAACGGTGGGAGATGACGTATATCGAGGCAGAATCAATACAAGTCATCTCACGCGTGACTTAACGGTGATTCGTTCCTGACACGCATTGCTATAACTAATGATGACACGACGTTTCTATCTTTTAGAATCTCGTTTCTCAATTAGCCGTGACGAAAACCGATTACGTCTCGTAAGACTCCGACTACTGTAGAAACTAAACGAGATTAGACCTTATCTAACATACCGTTTCTCCCCTGGGTCCCCGCGCTAAAGCTGGATATACACCACGTGTGTTTTTTTCCAGCTTTACAGAGAAGTGAAATTCATGTAGGTTTTTAGCCTTGATGCGGAATATATTTTGAACTTACAATATCTTTAAATATGAGGCCCCTTGCCCCTATATTTAGGCTGGCTTTGCCCTGACACCCCTCCCGCACAGTTTTTCCCCAAAGACAATTGGAGACCCACCCCTAATTTATAAAATCTGTTTAACGAAGTATTCAAATTACCTAAATCAATAAAATAAAATAAATAAATACTTTTCCCAAACATGAAAGGTGCCGCAAACCAACTTGTCCGATATCCCAGCCCTGCTCTTGGGCATCCAAGTCATCCCTAATCACAGACGGCCCCCAAAACAATCTCTGCATATAAAGCCACAACGAAAATGCAGCATCAGACCCCCAGGTAACCATTGGAACCCGCCTCCACCAACTGAATTGCAGATATACACCCATTCATGTTCCAAGCAACACAGTCCTTACCCCGATGTACAACATGTCTATGCTGTTCAGACACCAGTCGAATCCCACCGCCAAGAAGCCCTGCTCAAAATATATTGTTCCCACCAGGATATCTTCAACTGTCCACAAGAAATATTTGTTTTTCATTTCATTACATTTCGGTTAAATGTTTAGTTTGTACAGCTGGTCTGAGAGAGACCTAATGCTGAAGTTCTTTGACTCATGCCAGGGTGGCTTGTCTGAGAGGAATTGCCTCTTATTTATTTTTTTATCTTAGTGTCACTAGAATCATATTTACCTTGGAATTATACACATTTTCCACAATCAAGATTTTTATTCTATCAATCTTTCCAATTATTCCATACATGGAAGCACACTAGACCAATGGCATGAGGCACCCTGAGGCTTACAGAAGAATCAAATAATAGGAGCTACAAAGCACTAATAAGAGGCAGACTGCCAAAGTAGAAATATAAAGGAGTGAAAATCATGACCAAATAGCTGGGAATCACTTTTTTGTTTTGCAAATTTTTGCCAGACCCAGAACAGGACCCACCCCCCTAATGAAGTGTAAAACATGGGGAAAAAATTCTAACATGGAGCCCCCAACACATTATCAATGCTCTATTCTGTTCTAAGTTATGAATCTAAGCACTTGAATTCACTTGCATGACACCGGCAAAAACTGCACATTGGGGCTCGGACCCACCCACCCACCCACCCACCCACCCACCCACCCGGAACTTGTATCCTGGCATTTTTTTGCGACCCCCCCCCCCCCTATTTGTTGCGGAGTATTGGAGTTTCTTTCGGAACAGGGGGGAAAGTAGATCAGAGTTGTCTCTCTTGATGTGATTATCGACAAAACCTATTCATGCTTTGAAAAGTTGTTTGATAAATTTGTTTTGAGGAAAAAAGAGTTAGGAAGTCTAAAGATAAATTGTTTTCTTCGTATTTTCATTTTTCATCTTAAGAATATAGCTTATGACCCTTCATTGGAATATAATTTAATTTTCTTTAATGATATACGATTTCTTTGCATAGATGCATAGTCGAGGTAAATTTTTCATAACTCGATGAATAATTTTCCTATCGTATGAATGTTTTTGCTTTGTCATGCCCATTTGTCAAATAAAAACTATGGGCATGTATAACGGTGCAATTAAACTGTAATTGCTGCCGTTTGGTTGTTAGTTAATATTGTTTTTAATTAGTATTCACGTAAGTTGATTACACTCTTTTTCTTCATTATTCTAGACTGCGTGTATGAGCCTATGTTGAAAATAATAAAACTGTCGTATGTGCAAAAGTTGTTATAACAGCAAAGATATAAATGATTAGACTTCGGTCACATCAGCGTCGCGAAGATGACCAATTAGGCGTGGGGTGGGGGAGTGTAAACCTGATTTGTCCCGATTCTTATGACTGAGGTCCCGGCTGATAACATATTCCAACTACAATATAAAGGCACGCCTTCTTCGAAGACATACCATGATGATGTAGTAGGAATATCAGTAATGCAGTTGTAGTTAAAAAAAACCCCCCAAACCCTCAGTTCTCGGCAATTTATTTGTTTTTAAATGTATGTGGTAGTCGTGGGCTTCCCAATTTCTTATTTAAAAAAAAAACAGGTATCGTACTCCTTACTGGTCATGCTGGGCACACAACAACCCGAATCGGGTATCACATATCTCCATCTGTATGATCAAATGTGTGTATGGTGGTGGTGGTGGTGGTGATGGTGGTGGTGGGGGTATATGTGTGTGTGTGTGCGGGTGTGTGACAATCCCAAGTGTCAAATCTAGCCTCTTTAGAAAGTATATGATCAATAGCAACAGCGAAAGCGATATCTATATATAAGACTAGAAAATGTCCCCTTCTGGTAAAATATTATAAGGAGGAGGGAGGTCTGTTACAACCGATAATGTTACAACATCTCATAATGTTACACCAACGCATAATGTTACAAAAAATGTAGTAAACAACCGATAATGTTATAAACTCCGCATAATGTTATAACTTTTTTCAACCCGTTATGTTATAAAAATCGACGCATAATGTTATAACTTTTTTCAACCCGTTATGTTACAACAAATTAACCGATAATGTTATAACTTCTGTATACTAATTCCAGTTACAGCTATTGTAGTTGGACTTTATCACTTACCATTTATTGCCGCATGAAGGTATGTAATATTTATACTAAAGGTTTCTGCTCTGGTTAAGGCGAGGAGACACCCCTCTCCCAACTGTCAGGGACATCTGAGGCCCCGTAAGGCCTGGGCTGACGTGGGGTTATTTAGTCCCGCTGATGAAGTTGCGGGACAATTAGACCAACGTGGAGGGTCGGAATCCAAGTGTCGCGAACTCGGCGCAGGGAGCTGAGTTAGACCGACGCCGTGATTCCTTCTCTGCCAAATTGGGCTGAAATAGGTTCGATTTCCGTTAGGTGTGATTCCTAATCACTTCAGGCTGCGTAATGGAAAGAATAATTTAAAGCAACAACGATTCTTTTATTTACACATAAAAATAAAGCCGTTTCAATATTTCAACAATCAACCATTCGATTCTTTTCACAGAAATTTGGTTGCTACGGTTAAATAATTCTAAACAATCATATAGTCATTCTATAGCCCTGTACTGGCACTATAGTCTACACACTGGAAATGTTACTACTGTGAGCTCGCCATAAGAGCTTCACAAATCTGAAATGTTATTACTGTGAGCTCACCATAAGAGCTTCACCCGCTTAGGCTCAAATGTCAACGTCTGCGCGTAACTGTACCTCTGGCTGTCGGAGGGTTCCGACCAGCAATGTTCGTCATCTATAAAGCCACCGTACTTCTGATTTGGGTCAGATATTGTCTACTCATACCTTATGTGCCTTTTGAAAGTCCTCCGTGAAAGTCCTATTGAAATATTCACCGTTCCTGGTTGAATTCACGATTCACAAATGCCCCTTTTGTGCTAGGGCGAAATTGTCACTCACACCGATCTCCAGTCGGTATTACGACGCTTCGACAGCAAAACAAACTTCTCAGAATGCAATCAGTCTGACGCTTCAAAGGGTTAATACGCACAATACAATTAACCTACACTTCTGACTATTGCAGGCTGATACCTGCTACTCGACAATCTAAACTTTAACGTGTCACCTTGGGTGTTCTTTCTCAACGAATTTGGCACTCGTAGCCGCCTATCAACCTTAAGCTAAATCAATCGTGGGAATGCCCTCTATGGCGATTCCAGCCGTTTCAGGGTCCTGTGATCGAAGGTACCCCTATGCCAGGAAACAGAGTCCGCCTGTCCTGGACTTCACCAACGTGTGTGTGACCCCAAGTGTGTGTCTAATACTTTGCTCTTCAAGGTATATATACTTTTTACCCTAAAGTGTCAGGTGGATAGACGCTCATCTGTCCATCTGTCAAAACGGTGGGAGATGACGTATATCGAGGCAGAATCAACACGAATCATCTCACGCGTGACTTAACAGTGATTTCACTTGTCGAGAAAACCGATTCGTTCCTGCCATCTCATTGCAAAACTAATGATGACACGACATTTCTATCTTTTAGAATTTCGTTTCTCAATTGGCCGTGACGATATCCTGCCACCAACCGATTACGTCTCGTAAGACTCGCGAATACTGTATAAATTAAATGAGATTAGACCTTATCTAACATACCGTTTCTCCCCTGGGTCCCTGCGCTGAAGCTGGATATACACCACGTGTGTTTTTTCCATGTCCAGCTTCACAGAGAAGTGAAATTCACGTAGGTTTTTCGCCTTGATGCGGAATATCTTTTGAATTTACAATATATTTATATATGAGGCCCCTTGCCCCTATATTTAGGCTGGCGTTGCCCTGACAACTCCCTTCCGAGAGAAACACCCTGTGTATTTCTTAAAACACAAGGGGCAAAGCCACGCACGCTCGCCTCTCACACCTTTTTACAATCTACCCATATGTTCAAGACTACAAAACTGTACCCTAGTGGTCGTGGGGGTCATGACCGGGCTCATGCGTCGGCCATGTCGATTCCCACGACACACGCGCCACCACATGCTCCCGTCTTGCGGGTTTACATATGGAGAGTAGCCTTATTCTTAGATTTGCAGCACTCCCTCTCTCTCTAATACTATATATTTACAACATACACATTTTTATACACATTCGCCCATTTTGCAAACAGTTCACTTGGCATTCACTCCGACGAGTAACACCGCCCGCGCCTTTGCGTCAGATGGGTTAATTCCAACGGAGTGTGACTTCGCCTCCCATTCCCCTATGTCTTGTGAAGGGGCAAACGACCCCTGCATTATGTTGAGCCTCACCCTCGCAAAGCTCAACCAGGGGATTAAAATTGTGCCTCACACACTCACACATTCAACACACAGATTTCTCGACCGCGCCTTTGCCACAGACGGGGTTTGTGTATTCCACACTTACAAAACTCGACACACAGGCTCCCCGTCCACGCACATGCGACGAACGGAGCAGTGTATCTCACATTCGCACTCACAAACAACTCTAGTCAGCAGTCAGAGCAATAATAATACTAAAATATGAAAATTCCTTCCGGACCTTAACACCGGCTTTACGAAACTCATACCGCTATCCTTGGCGGCTGAGGTAATCGGCCACCATGTTATCTTTGCCCTTAATGGCCTCGATCCTAAACCGGTAATTTTGCAGCAGGAGGGACCATCACATATCCTGCTGCTTTCTACCTTACATTTCTGGATGTATGTGAGCGGCTTGTGGTCCGTGTGGAGCACAAACTCTCGGCCGTACAAGAAGTTTTGAAACTTCTTCACGGGAAACACCAGCGCCAAACATTCTCGTTCGATCACTGAGTAGTTTTGCTCCCTCGGGAGGAGTTTCTTACTGGCGTACGCTACAGGAAATGGCCGTCGGTGTGTTCCTGTAGCAGGGCAGCTCCCACCCCCACATCGGACGCGTCGGTCTGGACGACAAATGGCTTTGAAAAATCTGGGAGTCGCAAGACCGGTGAACTGACCAAGATATCCCTCAAGGTGTTGAACGCCCGGTCTTGGTGGGGTCCCCAGTTCACCTTGTTGGGTTGTCCTTTCCTTGTAAGGTCGGTCAAGGGTGCGGCTACCTCCGCAAAATTGGGCACGAACTTCCGATAGTAGCCAGCTAAACCCAGGAAGGATCTTACTTGACGTTTGGTCTGGGGTGGTTTGGCGTCACGTATTTTCCCCAACTTCTCCTCGTCCATGGTTACTTTCCCCTCACCGACCTTATGACCCAGGAACTCTATGGTCCGGAAACCTATCAGGCATTTCGAAGGTTTCACGGTGAGTCCGGCCTTTCGCAGCTTGTGAAAAAGGGATCGGAGGATGCTGACATGTTCCGCCCAAGTCCTTGTGTTGCCCAGGATGTCGTCCACATAGTGTTCCACGCCCCTCAAATCCTCCAACAGTCTCCTCATCATACGATGGAACGTGGCCCCGGCGTTGACCATCCCAAACAGCATCTTTTTAAACTGGTAGCAGCCGTCGGGCGTGGTGAAAGCGGTCATTGGCCGGTGTCTCGTCTCGACGGGGATTTGCCAGTAGCCCTTACTCAGGTCGATTTTGCCGAAATATTCAGCTTGCTGCAGTTTGGACAGTATGGCCTCTATGTCACCCATAGGCTCGTTGTCAAACTTGGTGACAGAATTCAGCCTCCTGAAGTCGATACAGAAACGGAGGCTACTATCCTTTTTCTTCACGAGGACCACAGGGGAGTTGTAGGGGGAGTTTGATGGCTCGATGACCCCCGCCTCCAGCATCTTTTTGACTTCCTCCTGCACATCCTGTCTTTTTGAGTAAGGGATGCTGTAGGGCCTCACCCTCACTGGGTCCGACGTCGTGAGCAATATTTTGTGCTCGGCCAGATGGGTGGTTCTGGGACTATCGGAGAACACGTCCCCGAACTCCCGCAATAATGCCAAGGCTTCTTGCCTCTGACAGTCGTCCAGTGCATCGTCGATGCGTACGTCCCTATACGTTTCCGTCCCGTCGACCTCCCCAAGAACAAGCAGGTTTTCGTCATCTACGACGCCGGCCTCGTCGTGGTAGTCGCTCTCGATGACGGCCATCGCCGCGGCCTTTTGGGGCACCGAGGGGTTGGTGTTGCCCTCCCCTGTCTTAACAGGGGTTGGCTCTCCCTCCCTTTCGCGGTATAGTCTGAGCAGGTTGGCATGGTAGACCTTGCTCTTCCCCTCTACGTTCACTCGGTAGTCCGTCCTGCTTATGACGTCAGTGACGTCGAAAGGCCCTCTCCACTGGAGTAGCAGCTTGTTGTGCTCAGTTGGGAGGAGCACTGTCACTTTCTGACCGACCTCGAATTGCCTGTTCCGTGTTCTCCGGTCGTAATGGTGCTTGTACTTGCCTTGGGCCTTGTGCAAGCTTTCCCTGGCCAGGCGACATGTTTCCTCTAATTTGTTCCGGAGGTCAAGGAGTCTCTGTCCCCGTCCAGAGCTCCTTCAATGCCTGCATGGGCCCCCTCACTGTTCGTCCATAGAGCAGTTCGAACGGAGAAAATCCGGTGCTCGTTTGTGGCACCTCCCTGTAGGCAAAGAGGACGGCCGGCAGGTAGCGTTCCCAATCCTTGGGCCGCTCCTGGCACATCCTTTTCAGCATATCTTTCAGAACGCAATTGAACCGTTCGCAGAACCCATTGCACCTTGGGTTGTACGGGGTGGTGAAGATCTGCTTCACAGACACCAACTGGCATACCTCGTCGAGCATCCCCAACGTGAACTGCGAACCTCTATCGCTGAGGATTTCCTTCGGAAAACCGAGCCTACAGAAAATCTCGAGGAGTGCCTCGGCAACTCGCTCGGCTTCGATCCTTGGCAAAGCTATCGCCTCGGGGTACCTCGTGGCGTAGTCCACGACAGTCAGGATATACCTGCTGCCCTTGTCGGAAACAGGAGAGATCGGTCCGATCAAATCCACTCCGACCCTGTTGAATGGCGCATCCATGAGAGGCATCTCTCCCAACGGTACCCTCTGGACTTTCCCCTTTGGGACAGTTTTCTGGCAGACGTCACATGACCTGCAGAACCTCGTGACGTCGCCTGTGATGCCAGGCCAGTGGAAGCTGGACGTAATTCTATCGAGGGTCTTCCTGGTCCCTAGGTGGCCCCCGACCACGGATTCGTGAGCCAGGGTCATGATCTGCTTCCTGAATTTTTGAGGCACCAGAATCTGTCGTGCCTCAATAATTGTCTGGCCACGGGGCTGCTCGTGTTCCCTGTAAAGCACCCCCTTCCTTACGGATAACTTAACTCGCCCCTTACCCCTGGTGGCGACACTGTCACCACTTTTGGCGAGGTCCCAAAATTTCTTCAGTGTGGGGTCACTGGCTTGGGCGCTCTTGAGATCGTCGGTATGAACTTCGCCCACGGCTTCTGCGGGAACATTCAGTGGTCGGATGGGCCTTTTTGCCTTTGCTGCCTGGAACCTTGTAACCACGGCTGATGCCTCGCCGGGTGCCGACCAACTGCTGTCTGGGTTATTGCTAACACCAGGGATATTTCCGATCACGAGATCATACACCGGGTCTTCCATGCACATGGCATCCACCTCACTGGTGTAGAAAGGCGTGTCCACTTGCACCCTTGCCAGCGGAAAACGCCTAAGTGTCCCATCTATCAACACACACAGGTGATCACCCCCGGTGAGCTGTGTGTCGCTCACGAGGCGCCTCCTGATCGCAGCGCTACTGCAGCCAGTGTCGCGAAGCAACTGTACCTCCTGCTGGCCGACGTACCCGGTGTAAATAGGCATGGTGCCCCCGGCGGAGGGGTGACTTTCACACATTCCACTGATTATGGGAATGATTCTCCCACCTTCCAGCCTTAGCTGTCCCTCCTGGATGCAGTCGCGGAGAGGACTGCTTTCTGGGCCTATGGTTTGGCACAGCGCTGCAGTTTGCCTGTTGTTCCCTGGCCTCTCGCCACCCCTTCGCCTCCAGTCCTTCGGGGAGGGGTCTCTCCTCCCCTTTTGCGCTGTACCCCCGGCCCCCTGATGGGGTGGTCTAGAGTTCCCAGTGGCCTTGGCCTGTCGCTCCCAGCAATCTCTGGCCATATGTCCCCGTTTGTTGCAGATGAAACAAGTTGTGTCTTTGGGGGCGTTCCCATTCCGGCTGGCCTGCGACGCAGGCGGATTGGGGTGGTGTTGCCTTACGGGTGCCATTGCCAACCCGTTTGCTCCACCCCTAGCCGATTTGGGTGCGTTTACACTCCCACCGTGGGCCTCGATGTAGCGTTCTGCCACAGTTGCCATCTCATCATAGGTGGGCGGACCCCTTTCCTTGATGAACAGGCCCAACTCCTTGGAGCATGCGGTTAAAACTGCTCCCGGAGAAATAGATCTCGCAGGGCTCCATATGACTCATTCACTTCTGCGAGATCAGTCCAGCGGTCAAAGTACCGCCTAGCTCGGGCAAAATACTGAGGTATTGTTTCTCCCTTCTCCTGCTTAATTTCTCGGAACTTGGTCCGGAATCCTTCTTCAGTGAGCTGGTATCTCCGAAGGATGGCATTCTTCAGCTCACTGTAGTCGTTAAGAAGTGCAGGAGGCATACTGGTATAAGCCTCGAGGGCTTTACCTGACAACAAAGGGCTCAAGCACATAGCCCATGTGTCTTCTGGCCACATTTGACTGGAGGCAAAAAGCTCGAACCTCTCCAAGTACGAGTCCAAGTCATCTGTGTTTTCATTAAAATGAGCGAGGTGGGGGCGTGGGGCATGAATTGCTCCCCCTGCACTCCCGTCCTCTGAGCGCCGACTTTCATTCTCCACATCGGCCCTTGCTCTGAGGAGCTCTAATTCTCTCTCGTGCCTCTGTTGTTCGAGCTCTCGTTCTGCCTCCCTTGCCTCCCTTGCTAATTGGGCTTCCCTCTCTCTCGCCTCATTTGCTAATTGAATCTCTCTCTCTTTCGCCTCTCTTGCGTCTTTCTCACGCTCTCGTTCTAATTGGGCTTCTCTCTCCCTCGCCTCATTTGCTAATTGAATCTCTCTCTCTCTTTCTCCTCTCTTGCGTCTTTCTCACGCTCTCGTTCTAATTGGGCTTCTCTCTCCCTCGCCTCATTTGCTAATTGAATCTCTCTCTCTTTCGCATCTCTTGCGTCTTTCTCACGCTCTCGTTCTAAATGGGCTTCTCTCTCCCTTGCATCATTACGTAAGGCAATCTCCTTAGCCTCACGTTTCTGCTCATCTTTAACGAACTTATGAAGTTCGGCCCCCTCAAGGCCCATTTCCTTGCCTAATGATACCAGTTGGGCGAAGGGTGTAACAACATCCATTTTGATTTTTTCTTTCTATCTTCAACACTCGTCAGAAAGAATGAAGAAGAAAAAGAAAGAAAGAAAAAAAAATATGGCAATTAATCCTAATTTACCTGTGTGATTTAACGTAATTAAACGCCCCAAATATTCTGAAACCTACCGCAGTTATAGTGGCTATTTAGTATCCTCTTGAGGGACTACTGTATTGCGATATTAAACCCTTGAACGGCATCAGCTGACCGAACGCGTCAAAACATAAACAGAACCTCCGTTAAAATAAAACAAAATTTCCATATAGCCATTTTTACCTTTTAGAAATATCCTGGTTAGCGCTCGCCAATCAATGTCAGGGACACCTGAGGCCCCGTAAGGCCTGGGCTGACGTGGGGTTATTTAGTCCCGCTGATGAAGTTACAGGACAATTAGTCCAATGTGGAGGGTCGGAATCCAAGTGTCGCGAACTCGGCGCAGGGAGCTGAGTTAGACCGACGCCGTGATTCCTTCTCTGCCAAATTGGGCTGAAATAGGTTCGATTTCCGTTAGGTGTGATTCCTAATCACTTCAGGCTGCGTAATGGAAAGAATGATTTAAAGCAACAACGATTCTTTTATTTACACATAAAAATAAAGCCGTTTCAATATTTCAACAATCAACAATTCGATTCTTTTCACAGAAATTTGGTTGCTACGGTTAAATAATTCTAAACAATCATATAGTCATTCTATAGCCCTGTACTGGCACTATAGTCTTCACACTGGAAATGTTACTACTGTGAGCTCGCCATAAGAGCTTCACAAATCTGAAATGTTATTACTGTGAGCTCGCCATAAGAGCTTCACCCGCTTAGGCTCAAATGTCAACGTCTGCGCGTAACTGTACCTCTGGCTGTTGGAGGGTTCCGACCAGCAATGTTCGTCATCTATAAAGCCACCGTACTTCTGATTTGGGTCAGATATTGTCTACTCATACCTTATGTGCATTTTGAAAGTCCTCCGTGAAAGTCCTATTGAAATATTCACCGTTCCTGGTTGAATTCACGATTCACAAATGCCCCTTTTGTGCTAGGGCGAAATTGTCACTCACACCGATCTCCAGTCGGTATTACGACGCTTCGACAGCAAAACAAACTACTCAGAATGCAATCAGTCTGACGCTTCAAAGGGTTAATACGCACAATACAATTAACCTACACTTCTGACTATTGCAGGCTGATACCTGCTACTCGACAATCTAAACTTTAACGTGTCACCTTGGGTGTTCTTTCTCAACGAATTTGGCACTCGTAGCCGCCTATCAACCTTAAGCTAAATCAATCGTGGGAATGCCCTCTATGGCGATTCCAGCCGTTTCAGGGTCCTGTGATCGAAAGTACCCCCATGCCAGGAAACAGAGTCCGCCTGTCCTGGGCGTCACCAACGTGTGTGTGACCCCAAGTGTGTGTCTAATGCTTTGCTCTTCAAGGTATATATACTTTTTACCCTAAAGTGTCAGGTGGATAAACGCTCATCTGCCCATCTGTCAAAACGGTGGGAGATGACGTATATCGAGGCAGAATCAATACGAATCATCTCGCGCGTGACTTAACGGTGATTTCACTTGTCGAGAAAATCGATTCGTTCCTGCCATCTCATTGCAAAACTAATGATGACACGACATATCTATCTTTTAGAATTTCGTTTCTCAATTGGCCGTGACGATATCCTGCCACCAACCGATTACGTCTCGTAAGACTCGCGAATACTGTATAAATTAAATGAGATTAGACCTTATCTAACATACCGTTTCTCCCCTGGGTCCCTGCGCTGAAGCTGGATATACACCACGTGTGTTTTTTTCCATGTCCAGCTTCACAGAGAAGTGAAATTCACGTAAGTTTTTCGCCTTGATGCGGAATATCTTTTGAACTTACAATATCTTTATATATGAGGCCCCTTGCCCCTATATTTAGGCTGGCTTTGCCCTGACACCAACTCCCGGGGATTTATCATAGAATGACCTAGTCACGTTACATAGACGCGGATTATCCTGGTAACTCAATCGTGTGACGTCATTACCATGATCACCCAGAGCCCAACATGGTGAAGACGGGGGTGGTGGAGGAGGGGTGCAATTTTATCCGGTTGGTACGTTTACCAACATGCGCAGTCTCCGCTTCCAGAAATGTAGTGTACGTTTGGGGATGGGCAGATGCCCCTGTTTCTGCTTGTTTTGGGCATCTAAAACTCATTTGTCGCATATTTCTTAGTCATAAGAATATCATAAGAATATCTTGTTGTTCATTAATTTGACATTTTAACAACTGACAGTGAACAAAAATGAGGTGGAGTTAAAAGAGGTCAAAAAGTTGGATGGAGCGAGGTACATATGGTGGATGTGGCGGGTTGGTAGTGTCGCACGGAAGCCGAAGAAAAAGATGCGAGGCTGGGAAGGAAGAGGAATGGGGTTTAGGAGGATTGAAAGGGGTGGGTAGAGATTAGGCTGAGAAAGAGAGGAGGTCATGGATTAGTACATCAGGGTGATAATGCAGAGAAGGCTATCTGAGAATACTATAAGAGAGTAGTGCTAGACGGTATGATAATATAGATGGTGGAGATGTTGGAAGAAGTGGAAGTGATGAATTTGGGATTACAGGTTCTGGAAAAGGCGGAATCACTAGAACATGCAGTATAGGGAGAAGGGGGAGATTGTGGAGGAGGAGTTGTGTTGATGTTGGTGTTGTCTTGGTGATGGTGTTGAGTAGTTATGTATGTTGAAAATGAGCCATTTTGTAGGACCCCGGTGCAGGACCTCGGAAGTGACGTCATGTCAGGTGATTGGGCGGTCGTGTTGGGTTGTCATGATATTGCACGTGGGTGGCCATGTTGTGATGTCATTATCATGATAATAGGTGGTAGGAGTGCGTATGCGCAGCGCGTATTGTTATGGGAACACGTGCTCCGTCTCACCCCTAACAACCCGACAATAGATATCGAATTAATCCAAACAACCCGACAATCTTCAGAAAACTCACCAAAACACTCCCGAAAACACTCCCAAATAAAGGTAGGATTGTATCCTTAATGAGGGTATGAGACGTATGAAGAGGTACTCATTGCGCTCATTTTCATAGCTTTCATTTTGAAATGTATGATTTTGCGCGCCTCGTGCTCATTTTCATAACTCTCATTGCTTCATACGACGAAAAGCGGGATTCCGTGGGTTTAGTATCCTTAAAAATAGGATAGTATCGTTACTTAATGTCCGACCATATAATGGACGCGTAATTTATCACAGAAATGGGTTTATTACAATAATGGTTGGTTTATTAAAATAGTGTTTTTTTAACTGAGAGATAAACTGGAAAGGGGGAGGGGGGGCGTCCCTGTCCCCGGAGCCCTATTGCCCCTCGAGCTCCTGAAGTCCCGGTCCCGCGAGTTTCTGGCGAGTTACTAAATCGGTACTGGCAGGATTCGGGAGTGTTTTCGGGAATATTTTGGACAGTTTCCTGAAGATTGTCGGGTTGTTTGGATTAATTCGATATCTATTGTCGGGTTGTTAGAGGTGAGACGGAGCACGTGTCCCCATAACAACATGCGCTGCGCATACGCACTGCTACCACCTATTATCATGATAATGACATCACAACATGGCCATCCACGTGCACTATCATGACAACCCAACATGACCGCCCAATCACCTGACATGACGTCACTTCCGAGGTCCTGCACCGAGGTCCTACAAAATGGCTCATTTTCAACATACATAACTACTCAACACCATCACCAACACAACACCAACATCAACACAACTCCTCCTCCACAATCCCCTCCTTCTCCCTATACTGCCTGTTCTAGTGACTCTGCCTTTTCCAGAACCTGTAATCCCAAATTCATCACTTCCACTTCCTCCAACATCTCCACCATCTATATTATCATACCGTCTAGCACTACTCTCTTATAGTATTCGCAGATAGCCTTCTCTGCACAATTACCCCGATGAACTAATCCATGACCTCCTCTCTTTCTCAGCCTAATCCCTGCCCATCCCTTTCAGTTATCCTAAACCCCATTCCTCTTCCTACCCAGTCTCGCATCTTATTCTTCAGCTTCTGTGCGACACTACCAACCCGCCACATCCACCATATGTACCTCGCTCCATCCAACTTTTTGACCTCTTTTAACTCCACTTCATTTTTGTTCACTGTTAGTTGTTAAAATGTCAAATTAATGAACAATAAGATATTCTTATGACTAAGAAATATGCGACAAATGAGTTTTAGATGCCCAAAAACAAGCAGAAACAGAGACATTTGCCCATCCCCAAAGGCGTCATGGGACTATGGTACACTACATTTCTGGAAGCGGAGATTACGCATGTTGGTAAACGTACCAACCGGATAAAATAGCACCCCTCCTCCACCACCCCCGCTTTCACCATGTTGGGCACTGGATGATCATGGTAATGACGTCACACGATTGAGTTACCAGGATAATCCGTCTATGTAATGTGACTAGGTCATTCTATGATAAATCCCCGGGAGTTGGGGGGGGGGGGGGGGGGTGTCCTCGCCTTAACCAGAGCAGAAACCTTTAGTATAAATATTACATAACTTTATGTGGCAATAAATGGTAAGTGATAAAGTCCATCTACAATAGCTGTAACTGGAATTAGTATACAGAAGTTATAACATTATCGGTTAATTTGTTGTAACATAACGGGTTGAAAAAAAGTTATAACATTATGCGTCGATTTTTATAACATAACGGGTTGAAAAAAGTTATAACATTATGCGGAGTTTATAACATTATCGGTTGTTTACTACATTTTTTGTAACATTATGCGTTGGTGTAACATTATACGGCGTTGTAACATTATCGGTTGTAACAAGGTCATCCCTTACACCCCCCTAGTTAAGCCCCTGAATCAACGTTTATTTTTCTCTTTCGTTTTAAATTTAAATTTTATTGTTTGTAGGATAAGACAATGCGAAGGTCGAAATACGATTCGATTCTAAATTGTCCCGATGATTCGTTTCAGTTCGATTCGAGTCGCGCTGATTCAGAAATTTTCGAATCGTCGAGATGTTCATTAAATCCTACCAACTGTTTCCCATCTTCTTTTGTCATCGGGTCTCCTAGGCACGGGACCTGATAATAGTATGCCAGGGGCCGGACGACCCACATTTGGCCGAGTGAATGGGCAAAGGGGAAGTGACGTCATGTCACGTGACCCAGTGACGTCATGTTTAGTTGTCATGGTAGCCCGAGGCCATGTTGTGGACGTTATTACCATGGTGATACTTGGTGTCAGTGCGCATGCGCAGCGCGTGTTGTTAGGCTGATACATGTTTTCGTCGTCCCTTAGTATACCGAGGCCGTCATCTGGTTTCTATGGCACCTCGTGGTTGCTACGTGACCCAAAACCCTCTAATCGGACGGGACTATGTTCGGAGGGTGTATTAGATTCAATGGTAGTAGTTTTCTCGTTTACTTCATATAATTACCCAAATAGACGCGACAAGTTTTCCTAGTTCGGATTCTTTCAGAATCCTTTGCTCTGCGTCTATCTATGTATCCATGCTTTTTTCTGTCGATCCGGCCCTATTCGGTTGTTCTGGAGGGTACTCCAGTAGAGTAGAAGAGAGTCTATCATTTGGAACAGTTTTACTAATTGTTACTATATTTAACTTTTCTGCTCTGTTCTGGCTCGTTCTAACTATATAAGGGGTAGTCCTGTTCTTGTGTCCAACAGCATAAGACATGTTTTATTTATCCAGATCATTCGATCAGTTCACTTTACCTCAACTAACTAATCAGATCACTCCATTCATTTAAACCCCGTTCACTGTCACATCGTTTGTTTTCTGATACAAAGGGTCTTAAGAATAAGTCCAAGAGCCAATCGAGCAATAACTGGAACACGCATCGCTCGGAAGACTCAAATCCCATCGAGTAAATGAGCTATAGGGCAATTGCTCAAACAAGTGACTCCACATATGCCTCTACGACTCATTTCGGAATTAGGTTTAAACAATATTTATTTGCGGATACCTATGACATGGTGAAGTACTATTTGAGGATACCTTTTGATGATACCTTTTGAGGATATCTATCTGACGATAGTTATAGCCCCTAACCCTATTCAGCTCCCGACTTCTAGATCATCCACCACTTTCATAGCTCCAAAGCCGCTAGTCCATAGTCACTATCATCTGTCATGTGATCAGCTTCCACTGTATTCACAATTACTATAGTCTTCTACCACCCTTGTAGTCTTATACTATTACTGTCTTGTATCATTACTATTGGCTACCACCATCCTGTCCAGTCCTAAGCTAGAATGTCTCAGCCATTACTAACTTGTGACACAACTAACGCTCTTAGTACACTACTGCCGCCAAGGGTCCCAGTTCATATCACTATCACACTTGATTTTTTCACTGCTGCTTGCTCGACCAACTTGTCCAGAAAATCAGCTATCGAGTATTTGCTCAATGAGCAAATGCTCTCGCGACTCTTCGACTCATTTAAGAAAAAAAAGGATTCTGTATGTGGGGTGACTAGAAACGGGGTTGATGATTTCATATTCATATATTCATCATATCATGACAACCAAACATGACGCCACTGGGTCACCTGACGTCACTTCCCCCTCACCCACTCCCTCACCGAAATGCGGGGCGCCCAGTCCCTGGCATACTACTCCTGATGATGGAAGAAGAGCTCAAGGAGGTTCCACCTCCAAAACTACTTCGATTCCGTTCTGGGATATTTCTCCTTCTTGATTAACGGGAGAGGAGTCGCCATTGAATACAATACTAGAATGGAGACAGACAGTTTTTATGGTTATAACAAGTGCAATATCTGTAACTTGAAGATTGGAGAACTTAGATTCAGGGTTTGATCAGATTCGAAACCTATGCCTGATTCGATTCGATCTGTAATTAGAGCTGAAACGGTTAACCGATTAATCGATTAATCAATGATCATCATCTTGATCGATCCAAAAAGTAATTGATCGATTAACCGTTACTTTTGAACTACTGTATTATATGGGTTAACAAAGGAACAAACTTGCTCCAAAACGGGCAAACATTGTCACACTGACTCACATCAATTATATGAGACAGAGTAAAGCATGCAAGTTACTTGCTGACATACTTGTTTACTTGCATGATCATCATACTGTATCAGTGGCTGGAAATGGTCATTCTTAACCCTTTACCCATTGCGGGTAGCAGACGATGCTTGCAAAATATATTCATGAATTACTAAAAATTTTCAATTTTTGTCTCAAAAACATAGCTTATGATCCCGTCTTAAGGGGTCATAAGCTATGTTTTTGAGGCAAAAACTGAAAACATAATAAATTTGAATGAAGATTTTTGTATATAGGCCTAGTCGGCTTTGTTTGTTACGTTGGGTAAAGGGTTCATGCTGTACATCATCAACGGTATGGCAATTATTCAGCTATCTATTTGGACAAGTGATTAATCGGTTAACCAAGGTTAATCCACGTGATTAATCGATCATGAAAACCCCATAACCGCTTCAGCTTTATCTGTAATTGAAGACTCGCGGGGAGGAATTATCTCTGCGCGTGTGATGTAGTAATGTAGCGAAATCATATTTTTTTATATTGTCTTTGAACGAAACAAACGACAAACAGAAAAAGTAGTGCTTCAAAATCCAATATTACGTGACCTTATTATGTAACTTATTCACACTTTCTCACGAAAAGAAGAATTGACCCTTATAATGTTTTACTTAACTAAAAACATGTCATTTAGTGCCCCCAAACATAGCTGGTGAGTAATGATCCTCATTACATGAAAGGTCAGAGGATATGTCTTTGAAGCGACAAGTGAAAAAATAATAAAATTTTAGTGTTGATTTTTGTTCGAAGTGATGGTCGGATCAGGAACGTGGCGACAATATCGAGCTTCATAAGTATGCATGATGTCAATCGGTACCAGATTTCTATAGTACGTTTATTTCTCGTAATAAAAATAATCCTCGAAATGTACTTCTAGAAAATCACATCATGTAAAATCGTTATCCTGAGTTAATTCCATCATTCACAGTTACAAAATGATGAAATCGAAAATTGATCATTCCTGCATGAGATATGATTTAATGTTAGGACAGCGTGAATTGCTCCAAGTTCTCAGCTTGAGCATTTGTTTAGCACTATTCAATTCCCAGAATAATACCAAATAATAATAACAACCTGATAATTCTATTATAAATGTATTGGCATTTCAGTTACTAGAATCAATTTTACGCCCCATTTCATGGCTTCATTTTCAAAATTTTTCTCGGTATTGAATTTCCAACTAGGGGAGGGACCGGGAGGGGGTTGCCCCTCCCGGTCCCTCCCCTTAGTTGGAAATTCACTATCCTCCCCCCTCCACAATCGGACATCTCTAGCCACGTCCCTGTGTCGGATATGGAAGTTACGCTGAATGAAGGATTAAATATTTACATTTTCACACAATATTCTAACTTATTAATTTAAAAAGTGTTGTGTAGGTTATATGGAAAAGAAATTCATAATATACAAAAGTAACAGTTATTGTACTACCATACTGCATGTTTAATCTTTCAGTGGAAACATGCAGTATATCACCCGTCGGTGCTGACGAAGATCCTCTACTATGTCCCACGGGCTACGTGTGTTACATTGGAGTGAAAGCCAGGAAAAAACATGGAAAACACGCCATAGGAAAATGTGTTAAGAAGGCAGACTCATTCGAAAACGGTACAGTATACCATTTTGGGAGTCATTTTACATTCATATTTAAACGTGTGCTGTTTAATTTCAGCAATGCCAAAACTAAGACTTTAAAATGTAAATTTGCGGACACGTGTACAAATATGAAAATAGACTGCTAGAATAAACCCACCAGCACTCATTTGTATAATCCATTTTGGCTATTACCACCTTGTGGATTTCCGAGATTGTGCATTGAACTCGAGACCTCGTCTCTAGGCATATATAGACGGGTCCGTTAGGACGAGTCGACTGTTACGACCCGTAATGTAATAAATACCCATAATGTAATACCTACCCATAATGTAACACAAAAACGACCCATAATGTAATACGAACCCATAATGTAATAAAAAACGACCCATAATGTAATAAATGTAATAACGTGTAATAAATGTTAGGTACCCATAATGTAATAAATTTTTTAAAAAATTAGATACAAATTACACTTTTCCAGGCCCGTAATGTAATAAAATTCTAAGTTTGATTTTTGTTTTTTCTCTTTACTCCAGCAGTGCGTTCGGCTACTTATAACACATCCTACGCCTTCACCAATGCTGCCAATGGCCCCTATGCCGTACACAGCCAACATGTGTGGGTGTGTTGGGATTATGATGGAGAGTATTCCGGGACCTGGGGCGGGTATACTCTGCTCTGAGTGGCAGGCATTATCCCTCTTCTATTTGTACCACCCGCGCAAACGTCTTCCTCAATAGCCTCTACTGCCCTGCCACAACCATATAGGTCTACCTTACCAGACATTCAGTAATTTTGATTCCAGGATAGTCATTTATAACTGCAATCATCATATTCGACCGGCTGTTCACTTGCACAAAAGCAATGTGGGTAGCAGGTTCCTACTGTTAATAAATGCAAGTAACTCTGGCCAAAGTTGCTGGGGCAAAGGGTGGAGTGGGTGCCGTGGGATTTGGGTGCACCAAGACTGGATAGTGGCGGGGGGGGGGGGAGGGGGGGGGGGGGTTAGTGTGGGATACAAGGAAAAGATGGAACAGAAGCAAGACGTTGAGTCAAGCGGCGCAGAGGAATATCGGGAGACGATATGGTAGGTGTACTGGTATTGGGATAGGGGATATCCTATAGCTCGATGGGATTTGGATTAGGCTACTTTCCTCCAAATTAAGCGTACGATCTATCCTCTGTCTCTCCAGTTTTCACTACCTGAACAAATTAGTCATTTCCCTGTACTGTACTACTATAAGTTTATGTCACACCCACCGCACCTGGAAACCAATGAGCCCGATCCCAGGATGACACTTAATAACGACCACATCATATTCCCGATCCTGTGATAACATGTGTCAAGTAATATTATTAGTCCACCACACGGCCTTCCACTTAAACTACCTACAGTCATGGCAGTTCCTGGCGGTTGGCAGGGACTTCCTGCCAACCGCCTACTCTATCACATCGACTATTCGCGTGTTCATCTCCGCTATTGTGCCATCTCCTCCTAAGTTACACTCAAACAACATACATAGCTAGACACGAGGAGTAACATGGGCGTATCCGTTTGACCGGGTGTGTGACCTTGACCATCAAACCGGAAACCTTGAACCTGTGTATTGGCTCCTGCTGGGCGATTGTCCTGAAACTTGGTGTGTGGTTCGGGCGCCCAACAATTTCGCCACACCCGATGCCCGTCATGTGTGACCTTGATATTCAAACCGTTGACCTTGAACCTGTATCTCGGCTCATGCTGGGCCGATTTTCGTGAAACTTGGTATGTGGGAGTAGTTCAGGACGCTCAATATATATATATATTGGTGTTGAACATAGCGTGTATATGTTGTGAGATTATGATCATTTGGTATATGTCAGTGCGTACATCATGTGTATGTGGTGTGTGTGTGTGTGTGTGTGGGGGGGGGGGGGGGGGGGTATGGAACCCTAGCCTACGATTGTCAGTGTAGAAATTATAGGAGGGACTGCCCCTAGATCGGTGATGGAGGGCATATATATGCTGCAATAGTGGGTGGGGACAAGACATTTACACACCCTGGAATGATCGGGCGGGGGGGGGGGGGAGGTTATTACTACGCAAGGAGGGTATAAAAAAATTATATTTTCCATCAGCGGTATTGATGTCTGATTGACGCGGGTTGGGTACTGGGGCGGAGATATGGATAAATGATTGAATGATTCGAGCCAAGGAGTGGTTGGATGTGTGAATACGGTATACGAACTTACTTGCCTCTGCCTCTGTTACCAGGGCGAGGTTTTAGAAATAGTGTCTAATTCATATTTGTTCTTTACGTAATAACGCGGAACATATCTTTACTTGTTGCCACCCAAGGAAGATATTATACGGTATTTTTTCATAATTTACACTTGAATACAAAAAGCAAAGTGAAGCGCGGAACATGTCTTTACTTGTTGCCACCCAAGGAAGATATGATACAGTTATTTTGCGCGTAATAGACTCGGATACGGGGAGCAACATGAAACGGGGAACATATCTTTACCACCCAAGGGAGATATGATACGGTGGTTTTACAAGGAATACACTTGAATATGGAGAACAACGCGTTTGAACAATTCGGGTCAAGGAATGGTTGAATGTGTGAATACTGCATGAGAACTCGCTTCTGCCTCTGATACCAGGGCGAGGTTGAGATAAATGATTGAATGCTTCTAATTCTAAGGCTGAGAACAAAAAATGCGCGCAATAACGCGGAATATATCTCCACTCGTTACCACCTAAGGAAGATATGATACGGTCTTGTTTGTCCATAATTTACAATTAAAAACAGTGAACAACGTGTAATGCGGAACATATCTTTACTTGTTGCCACCCAAGGAAGACATGCATCGGCGATTTTATAGACGGGTTCGTGATTAGGAGCTAGGCAGCCACTTGCCAAATAATAAATCGATCTGTAAGACGTACGCGTATCACGATCAATTTTATAATTCCCATTCAACAATTAGGATCAGCGTGACGCTAAATTTTACGTTCCCATGACGCGATACACATTGGTACGGCACTTAACGTAACGGAATAAGTATTAGTAAAAAATGAAAGCCGCTTAGAAGGAAGTAAACTTCCGAGCATGACGGCAATTTGACGAAGTTATATATATATATATATATATATATATATATATATATATATATATATATATAGAGAGAGAGAGAGAGAGAGGGAGAGCCCCGAAATACCCCCACATACCAAGTTTCACGCAAATCGGCCCAACATGAGCCGAGATATAGGTTCAAGGTCAACGGTGTGAATATCAATCAAGGTCACACATGACGGGCATTGGGTGTGGCAAAATTGTTGGGCGCCCGAACCACACACCAAGTTTCATAAAAATCGGCCCATACACAGGTTCAAGGTCACCGGATTGATGGTCAAGGTCACACCTCACGGTCAAACGGATATGCCCATGTTACACCTGGTGTTTAGCTACGTATGTTGTTTGAGTGTAGCCTAGGAGAAGATGGCACAATAGCGGGGATGAACACGCGAATAGTCGATGTGATAGAGTATGCGGTTGGCAGGAAGTTCCTGCCAACCGCCAGGAACTGTCAGGAAATGTAGGTGGTTTAAGTGGTAGTCCCCACAGCTCAGAAAATGCTGTGGAATGTTTTTCCAATCAACATAATCTCAAGAACCACCAAAACTACTCTCTATTATAGATCTGCATTCGTCCTGTGCATACTATGAGTGATGCCACACCACTGGTGAAATTTATTTGAGAATGCAATCCCCTGAGCTCAATACAAAGAGGCTGCTTTGTACAACCAATTGATGTGCACATTAATTCGACTCAGTTGCTGGTCACAGCCACAGGTGAACATGACATACTCTTAACCAATCTTCTCGCAAAGGTGGCTTGCGTGGATGATAGCAGTCTACAAGGCGTTTAACTTGCTTCGGTTCATATCAATTGAGGGTGTTCAATCTATGGTGTGTTGAGGTTTTAGAAAAATAACACTGAGAGGAGTTGAAACCATTTCACTCAGGGCTGTCACTATTGAAACTGATACAATTTTTATTGAAAATGTAAGGTCTTTCTTGCATGTGCGAAGTGCAAACTATTTGACTGGAAAGCATTTGATAATATTACTTGACACATGTGATCACAGGACCGGGAATATGATGTGGTCGTTATTAAGTGTGATCCTGGGCTCGGGCTCATTGGTTTCAAGGTGCGGAGGGTTCGACATGAACTTATAGTAGTACAGTACAGGGAAATTACTAATTTGTTTAGGTAGTGAAAATTGGAGAGACAGAGGATAGATTGTACGCTTAATTTGGAGCAAAGTAGCCTAATCCAAATCCCATCGAGCTATAGGATATCCCCCATTCCAATACCAGTACACTCACCATATCGCCTCCCGATATTCCTATGCGCCGGTTGACTCAACGTCTTGCTTCTGTTCTATCTTTTCCTTGTATCCCACACTATACGCCCCCACCCCCACTGTCTGGTTATTGTGCACCCAAACCCCACTGCACCCCACTACACCCTCTGCCTCAGCAACTTTGGCCAGAATTGCTTGCACTTATTAACAGTATAGGAACCTGCTACCCGCATTGCTTTTATGCAAGTGAACAGCCGGTGGAATATGATGATTGCAGTTATAAATGACCATCCTGGAATCAAAATTATTGAATGTCTTGTAAGGTAGACCTATATGATTGTGGCAGGGCAGTAGGGGCTATCGAGGAAGTCGTTTGCGTGGGTGGTACAAATGGAAGAGGGATAATGCCTGTCACTCATAGCAGAGTATACCCGCCCCAGGTCCCGGAATACTCTCTATCGTAATCCCAACACACCCACACATGTTGGCTGTGTACGGCATAGGGGCCATTGGCAGCATTGATGAAGGCGCAGGATGTGTCATAAGTAGCCGAACGCACTGCTGGAGTAAAGAGAAAAAACAAAAATCAAGCTTAGAATTTTATTACATTACGGGCCTGGAAAAGTGTAATTTGTATCTAATTTTTTAAAATTTTTATTACATTATGGGTACCTAACATTTATTACACGTTATTACATTTATTACATTATGGGTAGTTTTTTATTACATTATGGGTTCGTGTTACATTATGGGTCGTTTTTGTATTACATTATGGGTAGGTATTACATTATGGGCATTTATTACATTACGGGTCGTAACAGTCGACATATGACGTAGATGCGAGGTCGAGACATCAATACACCATCTTGGAAAATCACTTGATGGTAAAAGCCAATTTATCTTACAATATTCCTCCCTGTCCTGACTTGTTCGCATATATTTTGACAATCATTCAGGGGCAAGAAAAGGATTTTTTTATGAACAAAGATCATGACGTCATCGTATTGCATTCTTGCGTTATGCATGCCGTGATTGCCATTTATTGTTCTACTTTAACCACTGAAGTTTATAGTGGTGAGTCAGTTGTATGTTTCTTTGTTTTATTTTCATGTTTAACACATGCTAGTCCTATATAAAAATATCATCATGGCAATAAATGGTCTAGTCTAATTTATTTCGTTGATTTGGTGCTTTATTTATCATCTAATTACTGTTATTGGTGGCCTCGACCTGTGCAATCAGTTTTCTATGAGTGCAGGGAAAAACCTCTTTATTTCTGAATCGAATGATCGCACGTGCGGCAGCCACCCAGGGAAGTGGCGTCAGGGGGTCGGTGTGTCACCCCCTCAATCCTGGCCAAAATTTCCTGTAGTTGGAAATTCGGAGGGCAAGTCATGGGTAGTTGGAAATTCCATCTATCTGGATTTTAGAGCTTCTTTGGTGATGTCTCCTTTACTTTCCAAAATTCCAACTCGGTTTCAAATCTGCAAAAAGTCCAACTGTTACTGTTTACAACTATAGTGTATGCAATATCGAGCTTTATAAGTATGTATGATGTCAATCGGTACGAGATTTCTATAGTACGTTTCCTTATCGTGAGTTAATTCCATCATTCACAGTTACAAAATGATGAAACATCAAAAATTGATCATTCCTGCATAAGATCTGATTTAATGTTAGGACAGTGTGAATTGTTCACAGTTCTTAGCTTGAGCATTTGTTTAGCACATAATCAATTCCCAGAATAATACCAAATAATAATAACCTGATAATTCTATCATAAATGTGTTGGCATTTCAGTTACAAGAATCAATTGTATGTCCCCTTTCAGGACTTCATTTTTAAAATGTTTCGCGATAGTGAATTTCCCCCTCCCGGTCCCTCCCCTAGTTGGAAATTCACTACTATACACCCCTCCAATCGGAAACCTCTAGCCACGTCCATGCAGCCACCCTCGTTACAGATTTGTATTTTGTATAGACGTTTTCACTTGTATTGGGGGAAATACCATCTTGTTGTAAGGTAAAGAAGCGTGTTTTGGACACAGTGAAAAATAAACTAAGCTGCTGTGGTAGATTAAATAATTCTGTTTTAAAATATCAAACTGCATTCGGACAACTGAGCATTGGAGTGGTTTTAACCGACCCATTGTCAGCTAGCACACGTGTAGCTACTCCCCACCCTCCTATCTGTATTCGTCCTAACTCGATTTGTTCCTATAGGGTCATTTCACCCTGTGGTCGTTCGCGCCCATGTCCGTTCGTACTGTTATACACATAAAGAAAGTAAGAGTAAACTGTTACTAAACACCTTCAATATTTACTTCTCCAGTGTTTATTAAACTGCATTGATTCAATAAGTTTGAGGCCTTTCTCCTCGCTTTACATAAGAAAATAGAAAATCCGTGTGTATCGTTTCTTATTCTCAGATATATAGATACGTGTGTGTACTGTTGCAATATCAAATAATATGTACACAGAACGTCACGATGTGTGAATGCGTTCATCAATACGGCACGAGTGCCAGCGCGGAAAGACAGAACGAGAGGCGCAGGTTCGAGTTATATCCTTCCGCTCGTATTGATGAGCGCATTTTCACCCATCGTGACGTCCTGTGTTTATTACAGATCATATAACACAGAATCCACTAATGTAAAAATTCAAACTTCACACACAGAAAATATTAAACTTTAAAACTCTTTGTTGTTCATTGACTGAAGCGTTCAATTTATCACCACAGTTTATCATTTGTCACCGCAGCTTCCGACTTGATCTGGGTCCGAATACGACGTTTCGATTGGCCGCTATATGGAGTATAGGTCTCTCGATGGAGCCCTGGCGTCACGTGGAAAATAGTGCGTCGTAGGAAATCCGTATGGAACACGTGTTCCGTACGGATTTGAAAATATGGAACTTGAGGAAATCTAATAGTGCAATAAAATACAGAAAAGAATGTTTGGAATTAGACTTTGATCATGATTATCTTGCTAATTTACGGCAAAAGATCAAGAAGTCACGTTTTGACACTCATTTTCCGTGAATATTTCCATGCATTTTTATCTATTTTGAAATAATGTGTAATTGTAAATCTGGATGCTATCAATACTTGATACTTTATGAATTATTGCGTTCCAGGTGAGTATTTTCCTTGTCAGTTCATTCACATGGGTTGGCGGAGTCTATATGTATTAATAAAATATTTAACCTGTTGCGGGTTGAAAATAGTAATTGGTTAACCCATAAATTCGCTTGAAATAAATCACACAGCAAAATCCACCAAGCTACAGTTTCCGAGGTTTAATGATAACAAGAGAACCAGTCGTTTTGTTTTTTCTTAATTCTTACAAAACAGTTGAAAAATGATCATCCCTTGAGTGGAACAGGTCGGAATCTGCAATGCTAAAACTTTGAAGATGTCTCTTCTGTCTTCCATTAAAGTGTCAGAATATTGTTTTCTGTAACACATGTAATTGCATAGTTTGAAGGATTACACCAAGGAAGAATTTCCACCGAGCTCTTGATAGTATGGATCCTGTTCATCTTCCAGAATCATAGCTTGAGGAACGAGGGATGTTAGATTAGATCTCATCGAAAGATTTCCTCGTGGAACTCATCGCCTAATAGGACAAAATCGATACTTTGCTTCTCCTACGAATACTGTATAATCCAATGTTCGTCCAGTGCCCCAGGTGAAGGCATGGGCGATGTAAGTTAAGGCCTCATACGGCGAGACTCTCCTAATGATTGATCAAGGGAGATTATTTTGACTGACAGACACATACTATGCGGAGTTGATATAAAAATGTGAATGGAGCCGGGATTATTGGTGATAAAGTCATTTGATTGGTTCATTCAGTCAGTGAGCAAGAGATGAGTAGTCGAGTATGGCCAGTCTTGGGAACAGTGCGGAAAAGCTAATAATAGTGTCAAAATGGCCTTAGACCGTCACTACCGTACTACCACACCAGGACAATTGAACACACCCAATATACCATGTTATGAGAAATATATCAGAAATATTTGCCAACTGGCAATTAAGGTCGAGGAGATTATGATGCCACGACTATGAAATTTCCAACAGAAGTTACATCCACAATGCATATCTGCTTGTCGCTTGAGGCAAGAAGCGACGCATTTCATCGATCTCGACCACCCACCAAACAGTTGTCAAAGCCACTAGGAACTTTGATGGAAGGAAAAGGTATTGAAAGGCACACCCCTTTGTTTGGGTGATCCAGTATACGAGTTCGTTGACACCAGCTGAATACGACAATGTTCATGTAGTGTGAAAATGGTGTTTCTGTCCTATAAACTATTTAGTTAGGTACCTGTTAAAATATGTATGTCTATGTTTATTTGACAAATACGTGCTGGTTTGTGGGGTGGGAATCAGAACACCTTGTTCTGCCCTGTCCCGTGCCTGTTATCGAGTAACAATGTTTTTCCTGTTATTTCAGAACTCGCCGAAGAGAGTGGACGTATTGAAAGTGCCTCGCTTACAAGCAAGACATCATGCTTTATTGACGACAAACTGGTTTTAACTGGAGCTTACATAAATTATAATGGATTATCATGGTAATAATTGAATACAACTATAGGTTTTGAGTTGCAACATTGGCGGGATGTTGTTTACCACTTTTCCGATAAATACAAAGGAAAACATGGCCTACGATTAGGGTACTTTGCCCAAAGGCATTTTATCCTGCTCCCAATCCATGAGCTGAAAGTTTCCACCACTTATTGATTTTATTGTTCAAAGGTTGGTACTGATGTGGTCATCCATTTCAATCGTACTGATAGCATGTAGAGATAAATGAACCGAAATAATTGCTTACATTGTGGGAAAATATCATACGCTGGCGGTGAAATATGAGCAATTTTAAAGTTTTAGAGTTTCTCGCCGTTTACCTAACACGAACGGCAAACGACACTTCTAAACAAAATTCTTGAATAACATTTTTTTTTACTTTTGCGTCCAAAACATTGCTTATGAGCCCTCACTGGAACAAGCTCAACGAAAACTTGAATGGTGAGTTTTGTGAATAGAACTGGGCGTTTTTTTGGGGCAACCCTTTTTCGAAACTACACTAAATCATAAAAATATTTTAAGCAAGAGGACATCAATGTATTAAGAAGTTTACTTGTATCATTACTACGACTGAAACTAGCATGCTAGAATACTGATTTGAGTTTTTTTCATCAAGCTAATGTATTGTCTTATTTAATGCACTTAACGATTAAACGTTTTTGCTTTTTGCCTCAAGTCTAGACTTGTACCGAAGGAGAATGAAAAATCGGTTACCTTTTTTTTTAAGGCGAACGATGAGCGAACGAAACAATTGTTCGCCACTTTGTACAGGCCCACTGGAGTTGTTTAGTTACTTATCTGGTTGAGTGCTGCAAGCCCATATTTGGGCTTTATGCTGAAGTGCAGCTACCTCGACTTAAAGGCTTCGTATTCTGTGGATGTGCTTTACAGATATTTAAAGTAAAATTATTTAATCTATATAGATTTAGAATTACAATTGTAACAAGACAAAGACATGTGAACAAGTTGGGACGTCGAAAATAATTTAGCACTCTGCTAGTTATTCAGTCCGTTATCTTCGTATCATACCAAAGTGGCAAATGTGTTTCTGTCTGTCAGCGTTGTCGCCCAGTACAGACGGCAGTACAAACTAGACAGGTTCAAACACCCACATCCAGGGTTCCATTCTCTGCTTGACGACCCAAAGCAGATTCTGTAGAATACAGACATAAATAGACAGATGGAGTCATATATCCTTAGATGAAACTGGTTCTTTTCATTCCCATTCTGTCACATTTTCACACAGCTGAACAAAACTGTTCAAAGATAAAAGTGATTGCTCAAACTCACATCTTCACACAGGTTTGACTTTGTGGAGATGTGGGGGTGAACAGTCACTTTTATCTTGGGATATTTTTTATTTTTTGTCTTCTGGCATCGCATGTATTGTATCACGTAAGTTCAATATCGACTTATTTTAATTTTTTTCCAGTGAATGCAGGAATGGTGCTCTTTCTTGTGCGATGGAAGGATGACGTTGAAGAGTATGATAAGGTAAGCTACTAGTTTGTGAAGTCTGTTGCTTTTTGTTCTCAACTTTTCTGCGAAATTGTCCGTTCTCTACTTGTCATTTATGTGTGTGTTAAGGTACAAAATATACGCACTGGCACAGGCATTTACTACTGAAACGTTTTTTACTTGTAATATGCCACCGAAATATTGCTTTCATGAAAATATACATTTACTGAACCTTGATGGGTTTCAAACATGATAAAGATTACACAAATATGATTTAAACTAAGTGATGAGTTTAGGAACTGGTAAAGGTAAAACTGACTGGCAATAATTGATGTTATTCACTGATGGGCTCCAATTTAGTCCTTACAAGGATGTTACGCAAGCTTTTGTTTTTCTTATAAGCGATGACAGGTCGATGATTTAACGGTTCTTTTAATTTAGAGTTGATTAATTTGAATTCATTTTCTAATATTTTTGCTATTTCGCCATTCATTCTGTTGCGTGTTACAGTGAAAGGAATAATGGACCTCCTTTTGCATTATCCCCCTGATATGTTCATACCAAATGGCTAGAGGGTTTGAAGCATATTGATCCAAAAAGCTCACGTTTCTTTCTAAATTCATCCGTTTCTTCTAGTGTCTCTTTAATAGGAGGTGGTTCAATAGGATGGATTTCGAAATCGTCCAAAGAATGGCCTGGAAGGTTGAATGTTGTGCTACTGGGGCATCAGCATTATGTTTCATATCCTGTTTGTGTTTAGTAGCACGTCCTCGGTAAGGACTTTGACTTAACATACTGCTCCCGACAGCGTTTACAAGTGATAAGGTAAATGATATTGGGTGAATCACAATGGAGGGGATTTCGGATCTGATAATGATTTTTCGTCTGTTCGGAGGAGGATTCCTCTTTTTGACCAGGCATAAAAGTATGCAATCTACAACGAGGCTTTTTTCAATTCAGTACCGCGCCACTATAATTCTGCAACGGTCTGTTGTATACAATTTTCAGTGGTTCGAAATCAGTAATTTCTTTAGGGCTTCCCAGCTTTTTCGGTGTTTGAGATTTCAGGCAACGCAAAAATCGCAGTGAGTACCCCCCTCGATATCAGGGCGCCAAATAGGGTAGAACAAGCCTAGTTGAACTATACCCTATCACTTGAATTGCGGTGGAAACGAATGAGCTGTGATATGATGATACATTTAAATGTATGTGGTGGAAGAGATGATTTTGTGTGCAACAATTGATGAGAATCAGTTGGTTTAAAATATACGTTATAATCTAAAATGAATTGATGCCTGGAATTGTTTGCTTTTATATACGGTCACATCAAGAAACTCAGCAGAAATTTGAGTGATAGTGGCTTACCTTTTTACGTTTTGATCATGATTGTTTAAAATTTCTAAAAAATCATCAAAATTTTCTTTTGAATGTTCCCAAAAATGTCATCTAAATATCTGAGATATACGAGAGGGTGCTTTTCACATTTGCTTAAGGAATTTTTCTTCCATTCCGCTACACAACTGCTTGCAAAATTAAGACTGAATCTTTTGCCCATAGAGAGGGTGCTTTGCACATTAGCTTAACTCTTAGCACACTGGTACTATTTCAACAGTTCAATCATTCACTCCATATTGTCAACGTAGAATGAATAAATTAATAAAATATATCTTGTTTGACAGAGCTCAATGAGCTCTGTCAAACAAGATATAATTATTAAATCCTCAGTTGCATTGTGGGGAAAATTTGCAGCTGAAAACTTTGGTATTTTGACATCAGTATGCAGAGGGTTAAGGCATTTTCCTTCCATTCAGCTACATACATGCTTGGAAAATTAGGACTGAGTCTTTTGCCCATAGACATAGGACAACTCATTACTTGTAGATAATTTTCTCCATTGAACTGAAAGTCATTACCTTTTAAGCTCAACTCTAAAAGATCCAAAATTTGTTCATCTGGGCGTTTTTCATCCGCATATTTGTCAAATGCTTTTTAACAGATTTATCACCTTTATCAATATCAATGTTCCTATACATTCTATCGATATCCAAAGGAGTCAGGATTGCATTTTTCGATATTTTCAATTTAGAAATTCTTCACAGGAAGTCCTATGCATTTTTGAGATAGCTCGGATGTCTATTAGCTTTGAGTTTTAGACGATAATCAATGAGTTCCGAGGTGGGACGCGGTGGCTCAGTAGGTAGAGGTGCATGCTGCAAGCCGAGAGGTCCACGGTTCGAATCCCACCTGCGGCAACCGCGTTGGCAAGACACTTAACCCCCATTGCCCACGTGGGGGCGCGGTGGCGTTGTGTACTAAGGCGTACTACACGTCGATGGTGCACCTGTCTTCAACCAATGCTAACCCTGCTTGTGTGGAGTTGGTATGTTGGGGAGCTGACAGTTGCTCGCCGTTGCTCGGTGGTTCTCTCCGGGTAATCCGGCTTCCTCCACCCGTAAAACTGTCATGGTCATGATTAGCCATTGTGCAGAAATATGTGACCTTAAACGCCAATAAATAAATAAATAAATAAATAAATAAAATAAATAAATAAATAAATAAATAAATAATGAGTTCCGAGATGACATAAGATTTCGAGTTACAGTCTGAGACAATTGGCCTCCCGGGTGGAGTTAAGTCATCCGTCCATGAAGAACGATCCATATAGATCTTTGGTAGGATGGAAAATTGTATTGTTTGAGCACTGAGCACATGTGTTAAATTTTTCAATTGTTTTTTGTTTATATGACCTTCGCCGTGGAGAAATTTTAAGATCTTATTAAATTTTTCGATATTACTAGGCCACATAAGTGAATCTATTTTCTTATAATGTTTAGTATTGCTTTGTTGTCTCCTTATATAATTATCCCGAGACAGAACGACCACCGACTCACCATTTGTAGGCTGGTTTAATAACTAATTTCTTATTTTTTCGATGTTTCGTGAGGGCTCTCCGTTCACCAGCTGTTAAATTGTCTTTATCGGAGAGTATGTTCATGCTGAACACCTTTTGGAGGAGTTAGCCCCAATGATTTCGGGATCTACTTCACTATCTGGGGGTGACCAACCAGATGATTCTGTAAAAGGAGTGTTTCTAAAGCGGTCTGCAAATTTCATTTGCCAAACAAAATTACAGTTATACGGTGGTATATTTGCCTGATCATCAGTTTTAGGCTTCGGTGCTGGTACAAAAGTTAAACCCCAATCTAAAAGAGATTTCTCTTGGGTTGTTAGGTCATTGGTGCCAGACAGGTTAACCACATTAGTTCCTAAATCCCACATCTGTTAGGCGGTTGTTACCTTTCCTTTTACTTAGTTTAAATCTACATGATTTAACCAGTGATAGTACATTATATTGGCTGTTCTCGTAGTCCAATGAATCAAATCCCGAACAACATCAAGCTTCGCATCATCAACATTTGGTATAACTTTAATGTCCTTAACTTTCCAAATCGTTTCGTTGATGGTGTTTAGTGTACTCCTCTCAGCCAATGGGAGTTTTTGAGAAAAGTTTAGTTCAGCGAAATAAATTTTTGCTGTTGTAAACTTGACCCTGATATCGCTAAGCATATTCCGCAACTGCTTAACTACGAGATCAGCATTATCACTTCGAGAGTGTACGCCAATATTTAGTAATATTTTGGGGGACTGGACTGGTCCCTGTGCCCTTTAAGCATAGAACGCAAATGATTGAACTTGGCGCCGGGGTACACTCCACCTGGACGTCCGGGTGGGGATCTCGACCAATACGTCCTAAATTTGAGCTAGTCGATCGGGCGCGAGTTCTTTTTGCCAAAATTAATTTCACTCGGATGCCGAAATTGGGAGAATTTAGTATCAAATAAGCGGCTCAGTGATTTAATTTCTGTGAGTACGATGTTCCCGGTTGAACCATAATAGAAAAATAGAAGAAGAAGTAGGAGGAGTGGAAACAGAAGAAGTGGAACGAATAGAAGTAGAGGAAGAAGGAGGAGTTCTAGTGAGAGCAATAGGAGCGCCCGAAAAAGAATGTTGAGAAAGAGGGGTAGGAAGGTAAAGGAACACAGACGAGGCGAGGTAGCGTTACTCAAGTTGCGAACATCTTCAGTCACAATATGGACCGGAGATGATTGCAAATTGAGACGCTCACTCCGAGAGAAGGCAGGCGGAGAAGTAGAAGGAAAAGAAATGGGAGAAGTGCTTTGCCTTGATCGTCTCTTATTCTGCTTTTCACGAGTGGGAGTTTGCTTGCCCCCTCCTGTATTCTTCCTTACTCCAGACGTTGGGCGAAGTTCCGAAATGTAAGACTCGTACGCCTTAATCGTCTTATCTGTCAACTTATTTTTGAAGATTTGTCGAGCCCAGATTGAAGTCGATTGTTCCAAGCCAGGAGGTAGTTGCATTGCCGAACTGATTTTGGACTTCAACTCGTTTATTTTTTTTGTAATGCTCAACTAAAGCATTTAATGTCTGGTTGACTCATCCCGCATCATTAAAAAAAACAGAAAAATGTGTGCGGTGGGCAGAGCTAGCTTACAAAAGACACCCAACCCATACACTTTCTTCTCCAACTGCTTCGGTAATTCCCGATTTGTCAAATGCTGCACTAAGAGCGCAATGTGGTGCAAACACAGAAGCACCCGAAACAGGGCCTTGGCCAGCCTAGAATAGGCCTGCAACGATGGTACCTAGCCTTTTCCAGGTCAGGCAACTCCCTGTCCCTGATGCCTCTGGGAAGGTGAAGTGAAGTGGTGGTAAAAATACTTTTCTAATGCAGAAAAATGTTTCGACCCTCCTCCTACGCTCCTTCACATAGCCTGGTCATGCCCTGTTGGATATCTGTCGAAGTAACACTCCATTGGGATACACAGGTATGTTGTGTCCACATAGTGCGAAAAACAAGTTCTTGTATCTATAGTTAGAACTTCCGTTTCGTGCTAGCAATTTTGCTAATAATGGATCCAGCTTTGTTCTTGTAGGTGCAATAACAACCATTGTGCGGTTGGTAGGTTTTACATGGCAAACACCACTTAACATATCTTCCAAACAGGGGTGTTTATGGGTGTGTGGGTTGGTGCACAAAAAGTGTTTTGGCCACGATATCTAACCTCACCCCTACACATATCTTATCGAGTTTATTTCTAACAACTTGAAATCCTGTTGTTCTGAAAAACATTTTTCTTACCATCCATAAACTGCACTGAACGATCACTTAATTTTTCATTCGAAGTAATAATTTATTTTAAATCTTTGCCAAGTGTAACAGCCATGTCCGGCCATATCCGACCAAACGCTACTCACAAAATTCGCCATTCAAATTTTATTATGTTTTGATGTTTTTTTTCTTGAAAACATAGCTATAACACCGTCATTGAAACAGATTGTTCAGAGCAGGAGCTACGTTTTTGTGGCAAAAATGAAAATATTTTGTTATTCAAGAAAATTTTTGGAAGAGTCTTCAAATCGTGTTATGCCAAGAGCGATCAACACTGAAGTAAAAAGTTCCCAAACAAAATGAAAATAATATAAATTAACTTCCGCAGTAAAATAACAAAGCTGTCTTTAACCCTGTGCACATTGATGTCAAAATACAAAAAATTAATAAAGCAAATTTTCTCGCAGTGCAACTAGGAATTTAACCAATTCAATCTTGTTTGACAGAGCTCGACGAGCTCTGTCAAACAAAAGTGAATTGGTTAAATTCATAATGAGTTGCATTATGTGAAAAAAGTTGCAGTTTGATTTTTTTTACATCAGTGTGCAGTGCAGAGGGTTAGCCCTTTGTTTACATTTGAATAGAGGCTGTGTAATTTATTAAATAGTGGATGCAGATTAGTTACTGAGAGAACAATGGGAAACTCAAAACATACATTAATAGTCTCCAGATGGTGTTACAGGGAGAGCAAAGCTCGTTCTTCTACGGCAATCTAGGAATCAGATTCTCGTAATATTCTAATGAAACTCTGGAACGAGAATCTGATCAGTCTGCACTAAACTGACCCAAGAGGTGAAATAAAAGGAATTGGGACATTAGACTGCCACCAGTGCTGAGGCTACGTTTCCTGATATATATATCCATTTAATATATTTACTATTTAAACAGATTTTGTTCTGAAAACAAACACTGTTTCCCTTCACATAGTGTCTTGTGGCATCATGAAGAGGAAGATTAATGACAAAATATATCCGCCGAATAATTAGGTTACCCGGTCCAACCTGTTCCGAAAGAGACGAAGGAATGGCGCCCAACATTTACAGTAAACTTGTAAGCGTTTTATAAGGCTTTCCCAAACCCATTTTGGGAAAGACTCTTGTTATTCTTCTTTTTCAAAATTTTTCTTCTCTATTTTTTTTTCTTTTTTTTTTTCCTCCTTCAATTTTGTCTGTTGAACTGCTCAAAAACGAGCTGTACGATTTTGACCAAATTTGGCATACTTATGTAATGACATAAGATCTAGTGAAATGCGGTATCGTCATGTCTGTGAAAACGCGTATTTTCAAAATATTCTGCCAAAACCGTCAAAATTTCACCATTTTTCAAATGTCTCTAAATTGTTTACAGTTATTTAGCTCAAATTTTCCACACATTAAGAGCATAATATAATACACCACGAACACCACTCAAATCTTTCAACTTTAACCCCTATTGGCCCAAAATGACATGAATATAGATTTTTTCTTCAAAATTGACCAACTTCAAGAGCAAATTTCTCTAATTACAAGGTTGTTGTAACAATTATTTTGGTATGGATAGATGCAACAATGATTGTGGAAGAAAGTTATTGTTTACTTTTTAATCTCAGATTTAACCCTCAAGCACAATGAGGGCGAGAATAAGAGTACCGTTTGAAAATGCCAAAATTAGCCAACTTTAGTTGCTTTTTCTATCATTTTGGAAAGGTTTAATTACAAAACACTTTTCATGTACAAATTCACTATTGTAAGTTTGGTTGTAAAGTTTAACCCTATCCCATTCTGGTTGCATAAAAGTAGGTACCGTCCAAAAAAAAAAAATCCACTTTTTCAGAATTTGGGAAATTTAGGCGACGATTTACTCCATTTTAAATTGATTGAGCTCTGAATGTTTTCTATAGCTGCATGCAGCAGTCAAAGTATGACAAATTTTGTTCTATATGTTATTATTAAAAGTTTAACCCTTGGCAGATTTGAGACTTCCTATAAGGGTACTGTTGGAATAATTGTTATTTTTTTCCAAGATTTACATGCAATTTCTCAGCACTGGGGCCATGTTTTCTCAAAACGCTTTCCATGAAAAGATAGGACATTCATCCAAGAACAATTTTGCTGTTATATGTTTTATTCCAAGTTTTAACTCTCACCCAGTTGTCGTGCCTTGACTTGGAGCACCCTCAACTTGTACATGTTCAATCAAATACCAAGATTCAAGATTCTGCCAAGTCCCTTATCAGACAACCAGTCTGTGATTGATGTTCACACATTTTGAGCATAATATGATACACTAAAATCACCACACAAATATTTTAAAATTAACCCCTGTTGGCCACAAATGACTGGAATATAGCATTTTATCTTCGAGATTGACTAACTTCAAGCGTTAATTTCCCTAATTGCAATGTTGTTGTAACAATTATTTTTGTATGCATAGATGCAACAATGCTGGCAGAAGAAAGTTACTGTTTATTTTTTAATCCCACCTTTAACCCTCAAGCACAATGAGGGTAAGATTTCCATTCGTAAATGCTAAAATTAGCTAACTTCGGTTACATTTTCCTGTCATTTTGGAAAGGGTTAATTTTAAATACTTTGTTTTGCTATAGGTAGAGATGCTTAATGAACAAATCCGCTGCTGTAAGTTATGCTTTGGGGCTTAACCCAAAATATGCTTTGGCCACATAAAGAATAGTATTGGATGACAAAAATTGATTTTCAGTGAATTTTGCAAACATCTGTACTCATTTCCTCTAATTGCAAGGCTGTTGTAGCAATTATTTTGGTATGGATAGATGTAACAATGATTGCATAGCAAAGTTACTGTTTACTTTTTAATCTCACGATTTAACCCCCAAGCACAATGAGGGTGAGAATAAGAGTACCGTTATAGAATACCAAAAATAGCCAACTTTGGGTGCTTTTTGCCTATCATTTTGGAAATGGTTAATTTCAAGCACTTTGCTTTGCTATATGTAGTCTGCATTTCCACATTGGAAAGTTGGGAAAGCCCGTAATTTGTCCAACAAATTACAATTCTCTAGTGTTTATGTATGTTTTGGGAACTTTCTTCATCCTCAACTATTTCATAATTTGAGTAGACTCTCATGCAGGTTCACTCCCCTTTTCATCACCAGACCTTACAATGCAAGATGACAATGAGCATACCAACACAAACATCCCTTTTGTCAGTTTTTAATGAACGAGAACAATACAAGATTTCCTACTTAATGACTAGTTGATTAAAAGCACCTTAATCTGTCGGATAATCTCTTAATGCTTTACCTAATACGACTAAAGGACAACACTTACAAACGAGCTCTTTCCAATGAGGGGGCCATCAGCTATGTTTTAGAGACAAAAAAAAAAGAGAAAAGGCACTAAAATTTCAAAGGCCATTCTTCGTGAATAGTACTGATGGTATATTGGGATATGTCGCTTATACAAGATAAAGGGTTAATAAGGAATCATACCTAGTAATTATACATGGGGGATGGGGGTGGGGGTGTGACACGCCACTAGTTTCCAAATCCAGTCATTTTCGTCTTGCCTGGAGTTATCGATTCGCTTTTTCACACACACCCAGTCGGTCATACAAATATGAGGCCTGTGGTACACGACTCGGGCTATTATGGGAACAGTGTGACTAATATAAATAATGGTACGATACATGCTAAATGAACAAATAAATTGTATCACGACTACTTTGTATATATTTTATATATCAACAAATAAATGTCCAAGAAGTCTTGAGTGTTTTTTTAACCATAATCCCGACAGTCTAATATTTCAACTACATCATCAAGGCATGCCTTCGTTAAAGGCATGCCTTGATGATGTAGCTGGAATATTAGACTGTCGGGATTATATTTCAAAATCTAAAGAGAAGGCAAGTATTGGTGATGCACTTGAGATATTTTGTCAGTCAGGATCTCGGCCATCAGAGTCCGGACAAATCAGGTTTATACATGGGCGTACGGGGCTTTTGTGATATAGGGGGCGGGGGGGGGGGAAATCTTTTGATTTGCCCGAAACCATGGAGGGCCGCTATAGATGAGCTAATTAGAGCACTATTCAAAAATTTCTGACGGAATAACATTCAGGAAACAGGAATCTGCCGTCACTGCTAAGGATTATCTTTTATCTTAATGTTGTTTTGTTTCGTTTAGTCCCGCACCCCACCCCCCCTCTCTCTCTATCTGTCGTTCCTTGCCCGGATTTTTAAAGCTGGTTTGCCCGAATCCAGGGGGCAACTGTCCCCTGCCCCCTCCCCCTGGCTCGTACGCCCATGGGTTTATGCGCCCTCAGTCGGTAAACTTTGCGACGCTGCTGAGAAAAACGGGAAATCCAAACTGGTTTCCACATAGATGAATGTATAACAGTTCTTCGCCTGATTTCAGCTTTCATAAGAAAGAAATTATTAAGCGTCTGGTAATTAAGAGAATGAATAATACAGACCCTCGAAGTTGAGTTGAAACGCAATTTTTAAGCATTTAAAATAGTTTTTTACAGGCAGCAAGTCACATTTTTTCACAGGTTAAAAATTAGAGAACCCACGTCATGTATTTTTTTGGTATTACCCGAGAGGGCAATATCAGTATTTCATGAAATGCTGTGCACCCTGTTGATTCAATTTTTGAAACATTCGGAAACTTTGGATGATATTAAGGTTTCCCTACCCCAAATCATCGGCAGATAAAACAAATTAAGGGGAGGTAACTTTCCACAGAGTCATTTTGTATCACGAAAAATGTTGGCGAGATGAAAATAATATTTGCAAAGGCAGTTTATTGGTCACGCCAATATTCAGCTGCTGTCTACAGATAGCCATCTGTTGGCTCAGCTTTCCAAGCACCCAGGATGAAGAGAAGACAAAACAATTTTTATATGTCACCAGTTTGTCTCACTTTTGTTTCCGGAGTAAACTCCGATTGAACAATGGCGGACAAATGTAGAAAAAAAGATTGAAACATATAACAACTAAAATTGCCCTTTCTTTTTTCCAGAGACTTATTTCTGTGAGGATGAAGAGCGATCTGTATAGAATCCAGTACCGTGTTATGTAGTGAATACAGATTGAATCTAAAAATGGAACGATGCTGTTTGGAAGAGGTCAATGTGTTCAAATGTGCTACAGAAAGAATGAACCCAAACAGAGATTCTAAATAAAAAAAACAGCTTCAGTCACGTGACAAATAGTCTCTACCCTTTATCTAACGTGACGGCCATATCCACTGAGAGCTATTCACAGAAACTGCCATTATGTTTTTTATTTTTGCCCCCAAAACATAGTCTATGAGCCCTCATTGGAACGAGCTCGTTCCAACAAGGATTTTTAGCTAAGTTTTGGAGTAAAAAATATTATAAATTCTGGTTAATCCAGATTAATAAAAAAAACCCAAAACAATAATGATTTGCAAGTGTCGTATTCTAGCCCTGTTATGTGAAGGGTAATTAGAATGCATGTCTACACGGATAGCAGAAGTGCAAAAATTGGAAACACGGTGCTTCTGGAAGATGCAGGTTACACTTTCCATCACGACACACACACGCATTGATTTTTAAACTTTCCAAGGAAAACATGGAAAATGGATTATCATTGTTATTGTTTCAACTTGAATAGCTTTGACGATACTTTAAAGATGCATCGTATGCAACTCAACCGACCTTTTCTGTTTTAACCCTCCGATACTTCTGTACGTCTTATGATGTACGAAATCGAACAGCACGCTGATACTTTGTGATCATTTGTTTTGTTATTAATTTTCGATTTTTTAAAGTTTTAACCTCAAATTCCTATTTACTCCCGAGTAGTGCTCAGTGACAACTGTTGAGCCAAATGTAATCGCAGCTTAAAATATGAATATAATCTTACTGTTAAGACTTCTCAACTGGTTGATTGTTGGAAGCCTCTATCAGGGCTTTCAAAAAATGAGGATACCAGAGCAAAAGCCAACACTTTCCTTGCTTATATTTCATATTCAGTCAAACACAAATAATATTTTGGGTAATAAATTTGTTTTATTACAAGTTATTGGAGAGTGCCCAGACTCCAATAATTTGTAATAAAACAAGTTTTGAATAACAAATTGAGACTACCAAAAATAATCTAGCCCTCAAACAGATAATCACTAATGTGAAAAACATCTTGTTATTTGTACTTTCCGACGTTTGACGTCGCATTTTGAAAAAACATTGAAGAAACTGAATTCCCAGTGACGGCTGAACGTCACGATAATTAAAGTCTCAAAGGGTGAATTTGTTCCAGAGCAAATCACCCCAGTATACAAATGGGAGGAATTTCTTTTCTCTCCGGTTGGACCAAGTTCTTCACAACGCTACTGTCGTGTCTGTTTAATTTGAATGCTGAGGCAGTTAATTTTCACAATCTGCATCCCTTTAATAGCAGGTTAAATTGATCACTGCTCTCCACGCCACATTCCACTATTATAAAATTAAAATGTCTCATTGAGTTAGTCAACTGTCAAAGGTTATGATGAGTGAAAGAGGTAACGGATTTTGTAGCCCTATAGTTCTTGAGGCTAGTTTCAAATCGGCCAGACAGCACGAAGTAGCTTCATATCAGCCGGGGTCCGAAGATCGAACGCTGGTGTAAAGTTACCCAGGGCTGATATATCGACCGATATAAAACTAACAAAGTAGTAATATTTTTATTTATTATTTATTTATTTATTGGTGTTTAAGGTCACATATTTCTGCACAATGGCTAATCATGACCACGACAGTTTTACGGGTGGAGGAAGCCGGAGTACCCGGAGAGAACCACCGAGCAACGGCGAGCAACTGTCAGCTCCCCAACATACTAACTTTACACAAGCAGGGTTAGCATTGGTTGAAGACAGGTGCACCATCGACGTGCAGTGTCCACACGTGGGCAATGGGGGTGAAGTGTCTTGCCCAAGGACACAACGCGGTTGCCGCAGGTGGGATTCGAACCGAGGACCTCTCGGCTTGCAGCCTGCACCTCTACCGACTGAGCCACCGCGCCCCCATTTTTATTTATTAAACCACAACAAATAATGACAAATTGTTCTTAGATCGGTAACAGTTTTCCAACATTGTAATTGTTTCTCATTCTTTTCACAAACACTGAAGTTTTCTCTTCCAGTTCAGCTATCTGAACGTCTCCACTTCCCCACTGGGCAAGTAGCGACCGTTCGGCGCTGAACTGTCTCTTCATCCCTTACGACGAATCTCCGATTACGACTCCGATTCTTTAAACATACATGAGATTTTTCATTTTTTTTTTATCTGATTTCAGTCTTTTTCAAACTTTTTTCAATTTTTTTTTATTTCTTTGAATTCACATGAAAATGGTCATTCAGACCATTTTCATGTGAATTCAAAGAAATAAAAGGTCCCATCAGAGCTTTATTTAAACTGGTTATCATTTAATTGGGGGTATAATGGATGATTTTGATACATTTCCCTTTTTGCAAAGCACAATTTCAGTTTATTTTCAGTGTTTTTTATTCGATTGAAGTCCGGGAGCGCGGTGGCTCGGTGGTTGACTGTTGGACTTCTATGCTAGGGGGCCCGAGTTTGATCCCCGTCCCGGACGGCCCGCGTTGTGGCCTTGGGCAAGATACTTTATTCCGGTTGCCAACATGGGGGCATGATGACGCCGTGCATACTAAGGCGTACTGCACCTCGATGGTGCACATGTCTTCAACCGCTGTAAACCTGCTTGAGCGGAGCTTGAACAGAGTTAGAATGTTGAGGAGCCGGCAGTTGCTCGTCGATGCTCGGTGGCTCTCTCCGGGTACTCCGGCTTCCTCCACCCATAAAACTGCCACGGTCACGATTAGCCATTGTGCGTAAGTATGTGACCTTAAACACCAATAAATAAATAAATTAGACTAAAAGCTCATGCTTGTTCTTAGTTTGCGTTGAATAATCTGTACAACTCTCATCTTTTGTCTCTTCACCACCCAATTCTTACTCATAGCCATCATTAATTCCTCACCATACAAAAAAAATAAAATAATAATAACAGCTTGAAACCACTCCATGATGGGAACGGCAATTTTCTTAATTGCATTCGACGAATAACAATGAATGGTTTCGATGTAAACAAATTCATTGCGCCCAGTAACGCGTCAATGGGAGCCAATTCTAGCTTGGATCATATCAGCCGAGATCAGCGTCACATCAGCTGAGTAATAATAATAATAATAACACTTTGGCCAGCCGCTGATTTGTCGCGGTTCTCGGACGAGAAGGCCTTGCTTACCCCTGTCCTCCCAACTGCCTCCCTATTCCCACGCTTCTCCTCTCCTCCCAACACTCGGAGACGAACTGCTTGATGACATCCCTTGCCCCATTCTTCCCAATCTCTCCGATTAGCATATTAACCCTCTCCTTTGAGTCTCATCATTCTCCCATCCCACTTCCCCATTATACTCCCAGTGAATCTCATTCTTTTAGACTGATACTTTGGGCATTCAAGAAAAAAGTGTTCCAGGGTCTCCACCATGCCCAAGTTACACATCTGGCAATCCCTTTCATCGTCTTTCCCACTTTTTCCCCTCAGCTTCAGGGATCGCGACCTCAGCTTGAACAACAGTGACCCCCCCCCCCCCCCCAACGGTGCCATCAAGGTACTCTTCAAAACCTGGCTTCTCTTTATCACGCAGGCCACCCAAAGACCTCTTTGATTTGACCCCCTCTCGCCAATTACGGTTACAATCCTCCATGACCCTTTCTCTGACGATTTTTTTACTTTGGTTTGCCCCTGCGTCCAGGTCCGAGATCTCCAATGAGTAGTTCTCTACTAGCTCCCTCACTTGGACCATCCACCCCGTTTTGATATTTGAGTTGAAAATTCTCAGGAACATTACTTTACACCATCGGCTGTCGGGGAGATTTACCAAATAATTAAGATAACCGAGTTTCAACAGGTCTATCCTGTCCTTGATCCTCATCCACCCAAGCTCACCCCTGATTGCTTCTAGCGCTGCGGCATTACTCGACCCCGTTATCCATCGGCCTGCATCATTCTGCAGGATGTCCAAGCTCTTTACGGCCGTCTGGTTTAGGGGTACCACTTCCGTACCGTATGTTATACTTGGCAGCCCCACCATTTCCCAAATGGTTTTCCCCACACAAACCTTATTGAAACTGTTTCTCCCTACAAGTTTCATTTGGTTAAGGATTCGCTTCCCCTTCAGAATCAATTTATTTGTGTGGTTTCGGTAGATGCCTCTTCCTGTAATGCTTATATTTACCCCCAAATACTCGTAATCACCTGTCTCTCCTACACTGAGAAGTTTGCTGCTCCCTTCCAGAATGCAGAATTCACCCACTCTCCACCTTCGAGTGGGGTCCACTTTGCGACCCACAGGTATAACTTTGCTCTTGCTTTCATTAAGTTCGAGTCTCCATTTGCTCCCATATTTCCCAACAATTCCCAGCATTTTCGTTAGCCCCTCTTCGCTTCCTGACACTAGAACCATATCGTCTGCAAAAAATAGCCCTGGGATCTTCGAGTCCCCAACTGCTACCCCCTCGTCGCTACGCAGGAGTTCATCTCCTAAACCTTTGATGTACAAAGCAAACAGGATTGGCGAAAGGATTCACCCCTGTTTTAGGCCTATCTCCATAGGCACACGTTTTGTTGTAATGTTTCCCAGGCTAAGTTCACTCTGTACATCTTTATATAATGCTTTCATAATTCCAACAAATTCGCCTCCTAAGCCCAGAGCCTCCAGCTTGCGCCACATACCCTCCCTCCATACTCTATCGTATGCCTTTTTGACATCCAAAAAGGCCATAAACATCTTTTTCTTTTTTGCTTTCGCGGATTCTATCATTTGGGATAGCGTGAAAAGATGGTCAGTAACTCTCCTTCCCTTCCTGACGCCATTCTGGATTTCTCCCAAAAAACCCTTCTCTTCAATCACCTCCTCTAGTCTTCCATACAGGACTTTACAGAAAACCTTTCCAATGTTCCTACTGACAGAGATCCCTCGATAGATATCCAAAACGTCTTTTTCCCCCTTTTGTGAATAAATGCCACTTTGCTCCACTCCTTTGGGACCTCTTGATTTTCTATGGCTAGATTGAATAGGGCAGCTTTCCACGAATTTCTCTCTCCCTTTTTTGATAAACTCGTTTGGAATTTCATCCACTCCTCCCGCTTTTCCATCCCTTAATTCTGAGATCACATTTCGCACCTCCTCCGTTTTAATTTCGCTGCACACGAAGTTCGATAGGTTTTCCTCGACCTGATTCGGACACTCTGGTGGGCTCCCCATGCCCCATCGCTTATCGTTTACCTTTTCCCAGTGCTTGACTAGTTCTGATGCGACTTGATCTTGGTCGTCTGTAACTCTGCCATCTACTTTAATACTCTGTGGGTTACTTCCTTTGTTACGTTTATTCACCTATTTCCAAAATATGTTCGAACTCGACCCCCCTGTCGTTCTTATCGTCCTAATAAGACTACTGTTTCGCACTGTCCGATTATCGTCTTTAATCTTATTTACTTTGTTTCGTGCTTGTTGGTATTCTTCCTTTGCTAATGTGGCCTCATTGCTTTCAGCCTCCTTAAGTTTTCTACTTCTCCTGTATGCAGCACATTTAGCTTTTCTTCTCTTTATGGCCCTTTTCAGTTCGTCATTCACTCTGTACCCAAGTTCCCGTGTTGGCACCCTGATCTTTCCTGCACTTTCCTTCCCTGCCTCCAATAGGCTCGAAACTATGGCGTCGGCCATCTTCTGGACATTGCCCCCCTTGGGTACGGTTGCAAGCTTTGGTTTCAGTTTTTCATTGAACTTCACCCAGTCAGCATCCTTTTTGAGTTCCCAAATCTCCTTAAAGCTTCCTTTGCTTTCTACTAGGTTTTGACCCTGATCGTCAGTGTAATCAAGTTGTGATCACTATCCACCTCCATTTTACCCTCATCATCCACTTCTACCCCATCACCTCCCTCCCTAAATTAATATCTGTGAGAATGTAGTCGATTATTGATTTTCTGTCGTTCCTCTCCCAGGTCCATTTCCCCTTACACCTCGCGTCCCTGTTCAGAATCTTTAGACCGAGCTCGTTTGTGAAGTTCAACAGCTTCCTTCCATTCCTGTTGACTTTCTTGTCCCCACCCTCTATGCCCTCTTCCTTATCGCCTATGTGGCCATTAAAGTCACCCATCACAATTATACCGAACCCTTGTTTTGTAGCTCTGTGCTATTGGCCCTTAGTGTTGACTATATCGAGTCATTCCACTCGGGTTTACTTCCCTTCACCGCACAGTACACAACCTCAAGGGCAATACTTTTATTTCTCAGATTGACCCTTACTCATCCAATTTCTTTCGATACATCAGCCGAGGTGCTGACCTCTTCCAGGTCTGTGATCAGCGACGGTTTAAAATCCTCTTTAATGTACATGCCTACCCCTCCCCCTTTTTCTGGCCTTCCGTTCGTCCTACACCTATCCACACGCACCCTCTTACTTGGTCTACCCGTTCCTCGTGTCTTATCCACGTTTCGCTTAAGCCCATGACGTCAAACTCATTTGCCTCGAGTTTGAAGTCATATCTGCCGAGCTTGATTATGGGCAATTCTGAGAATTAATTTCAAATCTAATAAATAATTGTGTAAAAATACGTTTCGCTTCCATATTACACATCACCTATTCCACCTCACCCCTCCCCCTAACACGCACAATTATCCACCAATCCGCCGTTTTACTCCTTTCAACCAGATCCAAATAAAACTGAGCTGAAATAAAACGGGAAGGTGCTTGATTTATGAATAAGTGATTAACCGATATTCGGCAATCGCATCAGACATCGGCAGATTTTAAGCCATCGATTGACCATTGGTAGAGGTGTTTGAACATCGGCTCGTGCCGATGGTTACATGGGACACCACAGGTTCAAAATTGTTTTATATTACGTTTGATTCACGACCTCATACAAGCAGTAACAAGCTTAATAAGTTGTCATAATGATTGGTAGTAGTGTTGAAACGACTTGTCGATTATTCGACATAATAACCCACTCCCAGGACAAGCTACACTGACAGCACCCCTCCAGTACTACGAATTGTTGTTTCATCGTCTGATATCAATGTCAGTTCATTTTTAAACAATCTAGTTATCCAATTCTTCTTTAATCACTGTCAAAACAAAGTGGACAATAACAAATGAACATAAAATACACTCATCAGCCGATTGCTTTCACAGTCAAAGTATGATATTAGTGTCGAAAGTCTCTCGGCATTCGTGGCTGTATTTTTATGTATCATTTAATTTTGTTGAATTGTGGTCTTTAAGAACTTCTCACTACAAAGGTTGGCTGAATGTTATACAAAGTCTCTACAACTTTTGTGTATCAAATGATACGCCAGTGAAAAGTCTTCCTTCCCGACAGTCCAAACCACGTATCTCATTCGATTAAAAAATCATTCAGTAAAATTGCAAAAATGTTTTCAAGTTATCTCCCTTAGACCGCTAAAAGAAACATATCACGCCCATCGCAAAAAGTCAAACACAGTGACAAGAAACCGAATTAATCCTTTACCCAACGTAACGGAAAAACCGGCCAGCGCAATTCACAAAGATCGCCAATTAATTTTCATTATTTTTAAAATTTTTATGTCTTAAAAACATAAGTTATGACCCCTCTTTGGAACGAGCTCGTCGAGCTCGTTCCAAAGAGGGATCATAACCTATGTCTTTGAGACAAACAATGAAAAAAAGGTTATTCAAGAATTTTGTTTGCAAGTGTTGTCTGTTTTTCCTGTTAAGTAAAGGGTTAAAAGATTCAACAAAAAGCGACAAAAAGATTTAAACGTTGCATAAACCTTTCCTGATTGTCTTTCTATGCTTTCAAAAGCCTTGCGCCAACTCTGTTTATAGCTGTTGACTTGCAATATAGTGGAGAGCTCATTTGTCGCAACCTTGTGATCAACAGCAGCACAAAACAGTGATTTTGAGCTTCAATTCGGCCGAGGATATTCTTGTCACCAGACGTCGACAACCTCATCTCTTTTATGAGACTCAACGCTCAAATTTGACAGCATATTCTCTCCAAACTATTTAAAAAAAATTATTCAAGATTGTGGATTAAGTAACTGCCCTCTCACCAGATCTCCTTGATTTTACATTTGAAAAGACGATTTTGTTAGAAAAACATCATTTGAATAATCAGAAAGCAACTTCATAACAACATTTCCTGCAGTCTAATTGACCATATTTGCATTTTTGTTTCGATACCATTTAGAGTGGGGCGCGATGGCTCAGTAGGTCGAGGTGCAAGCTGCAGGCCGAGAGGTCCTCGGTTCGAATACCACCTGCGGCAACCGCGTTGTGTCCTTCGGCAAGACACTTCACCCCCATTGCCCACGTGGCGACACGGCGTTGTGTACTGTCAGGGCAAAGCCAGCCTAAATATAGGGGCAAGGGGCCTCATATTTAAAGGTATTGTAAGTTCAAAATATATTCCGCATCAAGGCGAAAAACCTAATTGAGTTTCACTTCTCTGTGAAGCTGGACATGGAAAAAACACACGTGGTGTATATCCAGCTTCAGCGCAGGGACCCAGGGGAGAAACGGTATGTTAGATAAGGTCTAATCTCATTTAATTTATACAGTAGTCGAGAGTCTTACGAGACGTAATCGGTTGGTGGCAGGATATCGTCACGGCCAAATGAAAAACGAGATTCTAAGAGATAGAAATGGCTATCATGACAATGACTGGCAGAAACGAATCGGTTCTCTCGACAAGTGAAACCACCGTTAAGTCACGCGCGAGATGACTTGTATTGGTTCTGCCTCGATATATGTCATCTCCCACCGTTTTGACAGGTGGACAGATGAGCGTCTGTCCACCTGACAGTTTAGGGTGAAAAGTATATATACCTTGAAGAGCAGAGCATTAGACACACACTTGGGGTCACACACACGTTGGTGAAGTCCAGGACAGGCGGACTCCGTTTCCTGGCATAGGGGTACCTTCGATCACAGGACCCTGAAACGGCTGGAATCGCCAGAGAGGGCATTCCACGATTGATTTAGCTTAAGGTGGATAGGCGGCTACAGAGCCGAATTCGTGAGAAGGAACACCCAAGGTGAAACGTTAAAGTTTAGATTGTCGAGTAGCAGGTATCAGCCTGCAATAATCAGAAGCGTGGGTTAAATGTATTGTGCGTATTAACCCTTTGAAGCGTCAGACTGATTGCGTTCTGAGTAGTTTGTTCTGCTGTCGAAGCATCGCAATACCGACTGGAGATCGGTGTGAGTGACAATTTCGCCCTAGCACAAAACGGGCATTTGTGAACCGTGAATTCAACTAGGAACGGTGAATATTTCAATAGGACATTCACGGAGGACTTTCAAAAGGCACATAAGGTATAAGTAGACAATATCTGACCCGAATCAGAAGTACGGTGGCTTTATAGATGACGAACATTGCTGGTCGGAACACTCCGACAGCCAGAGGTACAGTTACGCGCAGACGTTGACATTTGAGCCTAAGCGGGTGAAGCTCTTATGGCGAGTTCACAGTAATAACATTTTAGATTTGTGAAGCTCTTATGGCGAGCTCACGGTAGTAACATTTCCAGTGTGTAGACTATAGTGCCAGAACAGGGCTATAGAATGACTATATGATTGTTGAGAATTGTTTAACCCTAGAAACCCACTTTCTGTGAAAAGAATCGGTTGTTGAAATATTGAAACGGATTTATTTTTATGTGTAAATAAAAGAATCGTTGTTACTTTAAATCATTCTTTCCATTATACAGCCTGAAGTGATTAGGAATCACACCTAACGGAAATCGAACCTATTTCAGGCCAATTCGGCAGAGAAGGAATCACGGCGTCGGTCTAACTCAGCTCCCTGCGCCGAGTTCGCGACACTTGGATTCCGACCCTCCACGTTGGTCTAATTTTCCTGCAACTTCACCAGCGGGACTAAATAACCCCACGCCAGCCCAGGCCTTACGGGGCCTCAGGTGTCCCTGACATGTACTAAGGCGTACTGCACGTCGATGGTGCACCTGTCTTCAACCAATGCTAACCCTGCTTGTGTGGAGTCAGTATGTTGGGGAGCTGACAGTTGCTCGCCGTTGCTCGCCGTTGCTCGGTGGTTCTGTCCGGATACTCCGGCTTCCTCCACCCATAAAACTGTCGCGGTCATGATTAGCCCTCGTGCAGAAATATGTGACCTTAAAACACCAATAAATAAATAAATAAATAAATACCACTTAAAGAAGAGATAATTTATTGACCTTGTGATTCCAAGGTTAGCAGTTAGCTAAATGGAAACATTAAAATCTATCTCAAACGTCAGCACAGTAAACAATTCATCGGATAGTAGTAGTATGTCATGTACCCGGACACCCCCTATTTGGATGACCTCGGTGGATGACCTCGGAAGTGACGTCATGTCACGTGACCTAGTTACGTCATGTTGTGTTGTCATGGTAACCCGCGTGAGCGGCCATGTTGTGACGTCATCCCCATAGTGATACGTGGTGTTAGTGCGCATGCGCAGTGTGTGTTGTTAGGGTGATACGAGTTTCCGTCGTCCATTTTGTATACTGGAGGCCGCCATCTTGGTTTCTATGGTAGCACGTGATTGCTATGTTACCCAATTTTTCTGCAATAAGACGGGGTATGTTCGGAGGGTGTGTTCCTTCGTAGAAGAGTAAATCTGATTACCGCAAACAACCCGACAATCTCTCCAAATCACCAAAATCCACCCAAAATCACCGCAATTGACTTTATTTCCCCAATTTATCGGCTTAGCACGTAGTGCTATAGTACTAAGGGGGTACAAGGGGTGCGTTCGATTGAACAGGAGTAATGTTCTGGCTTAGAATTCTCCCAGAATCCCTTATTGGATCCCTATCCCATGACGTTTTTCCCATTAAAAGACACGTTCCTTTGGTCATTACCCAGAATTCTGTGCTTCTATCTGTATATGCAATAGTTTTCGTCTATCTGGTCCTGTTGCTTTGTTCTAGAGTATACTCCAGTAGTAGAAGAGCCTATTAACTGGAACAGCTTTGCTTATTATTACTATATTTAGCTATTTTAGTCTATTCTTGTTAGTTCTGACCCTATTCCAGGTACTCTTGTTGTTTCATTTATCTAGGTCATTTATATAAATTATAACTAACCAATCAGGTTGCTTGATTTCCCATAACCTGTACTTAATCGTATAGAGTTATCTCCCCTTATTACAACGAAGTTGTATCAGATTCTCATCACATCTATATCCATTGGCAATACCCCGGGCACCCCAACTTCGGCACCCCTTTTATGAAAAACATATGACCTTCGGCACCCCTTTTTGTCATATGTGCTTATGTGAAAAAGCACAATGTGACACAATATGCCCTAGCACATAGGCACATGATTTATGTGCCGATATGTGCCTATGTGAAAAGGCACAATGTGACACAATGTGCCCTAGAACATAGGCACATACGGGTATTTGAGGATACCTATTGCCTGGTATTGTATTATTGGAGGATACCTACTAGAGAATCCCTTTTTTGTCATATGTGCTTATGTGAAAAAGCACAATGTGACACAATGTGTCCTAGCACAAAGGCACATGCTTTATGTGCCGATATGTGCTTATGTGAAAAGACACAATGTGACACAATGTGCCCTATCACATAGTCACATACGGTATTTGAGGATACCTATAGCCTAGTATTGTATTATTTGAGGATACCTATCTAGGATACCTTCTGGAGAGTCCCTTTTTGTCATATGTGCTTATGTGAAAAATAGGCCGATGAAATCGTCAGATGTGTACCCATACGCGCAACTAGTAGAAAGCTGTATGACGGAGGGCCATCACGGATGCCGACATTATGTACGCCATACAAGGTATGGGTACATATAGTAATAGATTGGAGGAGTGTGTAATTTGATGGATAAAGGGTTAATATCTCCGGATCAAATTATCAGATTTACATAAAAAAAAACTATACAGCACAGCACATCAGTAACCTGAATAAATATATAAAGTAACATGACAATCGGATTGATACTTTTTGAGTTATCTCATGCCAAAGGGATTGGAAGAATTTTCAATTTGAAGGATAAAGGGTTAATATCTCCGGATCAAATTATCAGATTAACACCAAAAACTATACAGCTCAGCACATCAGTACCCTGAACACAATTATAAAGTAACTTGACAATCCAAGCAATATTTTTCAAGTTATCAAATGCCAAAGGGATTGGAGGAATTTTCAATTTGAAGGATAAAGGGTTAATATCTCAGGATTAAATTATCAGATTTACACCAAAAACTATACAGCTCGGTACATCAGTAACCTGAACACAAATATAAAGTAATTTGACAATCTAAGCAATATTTTTCAAGTTATCGAATGCCAAAGGGATTGGAGAAATTTTCAATTTGAAGGATAAAGGGTTAATAGCTCAGGATCAAAATAACATATTTACACCAAAAACTATACAGCTCGGCACATCAGTAACCTGAACACAAATATATAGTAACTTGACAATCCAAGTAATATTTTTCAAGTTATCGAATGCCAAAGGGATTGGAGGAATTTTCAATTTGAAGGATAAGGGGTTAATATCTCAGGATCAAATTATCCGATTTACACCAAAAACTATACAGCTCGGCACATCAGTAACCTAAACACAAATATAAAGTAACTTGACAATCCAAGCAATATTTTTCAAGTTATCGAATGTCAAAGAAATGGATAAGGACGCCGGACGGACAGACGGACGGACGGACGGACGGACAGACAGATGGACAGACAGACAGACGGACAGATGGACGGACAAAGGATGGACGAAAAGTAATTTGACAATCTAAGCAATATTTTTCAAGTTATCGAATGCCAAAGGGATTGGAGAAATTTTCAATTTGAAGGATAAAGGGTTAATATCTCAGGATCAAAATAACAGATTTACACCAAAAACTATACAGCTCGGCACATCAGTAACCTGAACACAAATATAAAGTAACTTGACAATCCAAGCAATATTTTTCAAGTTATCGAACGCCAAAGGGATTGGAGGAATTTTCAATTTGAAGGATAAAGGGTTAATATCTCAGGATCAAATTATCCGATTTACACCAAAAACTATACAGCTCGGCACATCCGTAACCTGAACACAAATATAAAGTAACCTGACAATCCAAGCAATATTTTTCAAGTTATTGAATGCCAAAGGGATTGGAGGAATTTTCAATTTGAAGGATAAAGGGTTAATATCTCAGGATCAAAATAACAGATTTACACCAAAAACTATACAGCTCGGCACATCAGTAACCTGAACACAAATATAAAGTAACTTGACAATCCAAGTAATATTTTTCAAGTTATCGAACGCCAAAGGGATTGGAGGAATTTTCAATTTGAAGGATAAAGGGTTAATATCTCAGGATCAAATTATCCGATTTACACCAAAAACTATACAGCTCGGCACATCCGTAACCTGAACACAAATATGAAGTAACTTGACAATCCAAGCAAAATTTTTCAAGTTATCGAATGCTAAAGAAATGGATACGGACGCCGGACGGACAGACGGACGGACGGACGGACGGACGGACGGACGGACGGACGGACGGACAGACGGACGGACGGACGGACAGACAGACGGACGGACAGACAGACAGACAGACGGACAGACGGACGGACAAAGGATGGACGAACGACGGATGGTCACCCCAGATGCCGGCATTATGTGTACCATACATAGTATGGGTACACATAAAAAGCACAATGTGACACAATGTGCCCTAGCACATAAGCACATGCTTTATGTGCCGATATATGCTTATGTGAAAAGGCACAATGTGACACAATGTGCCCTATCACATAGGCACATACGACCAAAATGGGATTCCATAGCCACAGGTGTTTTCCAAAAGGGATTCTTTAAAAGGGATTCCATAAAATGGAATTCCATTCCGATTCCGTAAAATGGGATTCCGTGTTTTATCATCGACACTCGAGGGCATGGAAAGGGACTAATAAAGCCTAATTCATCAACTACAACAAGGTCGAAGGGAACACAACATAACCTTTGACTTAATCTTAACACCCAATATACACAATAATTTTTTTAATCTGAATGGACTGTAACCTCTAAATACTACATGCAACAACCTAACTAAACAGACGAAACATGAACGAAGATCGACCTAGTTGGAAACAACTGAACAGAGACAACCAACCTCTACAAAACAATAAAGGTACAGAACGAAGATCCAACACAACCAAGATCGAAGTGAACAGAACAAATTGAAGAAAATCTAACTGATCCGATTGAACTACAACTCCTATGAAAATAAAAGTCTTAACCCTCTTGAACTGTTTGAAATGAACTACAACCCTAATGAAGGTATATATAATTAACCCTCTTGAACTGATTGAATGAACTATAACCCCTAAATATATCCCAATGTTAACACCCTTGAATTTTTTGAATGAACTTTTTATATCTAATATAAATAAACACCCTTTGAACAGAACAACATTTAACTGAATAAATTTTAAACTTAATGAACTACAACCCATTGAACCGAATTCTTCTAATAGGGAATGGGAATACCCTTGAGTGTCGATGATAAAACACGGAATCCCATTTTGCGGAATCGGAATGGAATTCCATTTTATGGAATCCCTTTTAAAGAATCCCTTTTGGAAAACACCTGTGGCTATGGAATCCCATTTTGGTCGTATGTGCCTATGTGATAGGGCACATTGTGTCACATTGTGCCTTTTCACATAAGCACATATCGGCACATAAAGCATGTGCCTTTGTGCTAGGACACATTGCGTCACATTGCGCTTTTTCACATAAGCACATATGACAAAAAAGGGATTCTCTAGTAGGTATCCTCCAATAATACAATACCAGGCAATAAGTATCCTCAAATACCCGTATGTGCCTATGTGCTAGGGCACATTGTGTCACATTGTGCCTTTTCACATAAGCACATATCGGCACATAAATCATGTGCCTATGTGCTAGGGCACATTGTGTCACATTGTGCTTTTTCACATAAGCACATATGACAAAAAAGGGGTGCCGAAGGTCATATGTTTTTCATAAAAGGGGTGCCGAAATTGGGGTGCCCGGGGTATTGCCATTGGATATAGATGTGATGAGAATCTGATACAACTTCGTTGTAATAAGGGGAGATAACTCTATACGATTAAGTACAGGTTATGGGAAATCAAGCAACCTGATTGGTTAGTTATAATTTATATAAATGACCTAGATAAATGAAACAACAAGAGTACTTGGAATAGGGTCAGAACTAACAGGAATAGACTAAAATAGCTAAATATAGTAATAATAAGCAAAGCTGTTCCAGTGAATAGGCTCTTCTACGCTATTGGAGTATACTCTAGAACAAAGAAACAGGACCAGATAGACGAAATCTATTGCATATACAGATAGAAGCACAGAATTCTGGGTAATGACCAAAGGAACGTGTCTTTTAATGGGAAAAACGTCATGGGATAGGGATCCAAAAAGGGATTCTGGGAGAATTCTAAGCCAGAACATTACTCCTGTTCAATCGAACGCACCCCTTGTACCCCCTTAGTACTATACCACTACGTGCTAAACCGATAAATTGAGGGAAATAAAGTCAATTGCAGTGATTTGGGGTGGATTTTGGTGATTTGGAGAGATTGTCGGGTTGTTTGCGGTAATCAGATTTACTCTTCTACAAAGGAACACACCCTCCGAACATACCCTGTCTTATTGCAGAAAAATTGGGTAACATAGCAATCACGTGCTACCATAGAAACCAAGATGGCGGCCTCCAGTATACAAAATGGACGACGGAAACACGTATCACCCTGACAACACACGCTGCGCATGCGCACTAACACCACGTATCACTATGGAGATGACGTCACAACATGGCCGCTCACGCGAGTTACCATGACAACACAATATGACGTAACTAGGTCACGTGACATGACGTCACTTCCGAGGTCATCCACCGAGGTCATCCAAATAGGGGGCGTCCGGGTACATGACATACTATTGATAGTTTTCATTGTCATTTTCCTAACCATATTTTCAATGACTAAATAATAGTTTTATAACACAAATAGATGTGTTTCTTTGAAACAATGGTATACTATTCAAATACAAGCCAGAAAATAAGCAGACTGTCATCTGCAAAATGAGGTCCCAAGAGGGTGAATTTAGTGATGCTACCCTGTATAGCAGGGTAGCATCACTAAATTTACTCTCTGTGAACCTCCGTCTAAATCAGGGTACCAAAACTTAACAGAAAGAGGTACCCAGAGGATAAATTGGCCCACTGTATGGGATAGCATCATCAAACTCACCCTCTGGGGATCTTATTCTACAAATGTCAGACTGCTTATTTTCAGGCCTGTTCAAATAAAGTAGGGGATATCCAAACTGATGTTGGTATTTTCGGAAAATGGTATTGGATACGCGTGATTGGACACATCAACATGTTACCAAGTTTAGTGTGGATCATTAATGTCACCGGCCCACGAAAACTTCGTGCAGGTTTTTCGCACGAGCGCCGCGTTAATGTCTGTGGGGTACGTTTTGAAATTTTCATTTGTACTGGACGGGCCTTTTCGGAGGTCTCGTCGTTCTTTTCTTGGTATAAACTCGTTCATCAATAGTTTCTGGTCGAAACGTAACTTATGAAGAAGACTGACACGTGAGAACGTTTACGTGCCGTTGGTATGTTGGATTCTGGCAACAGACTGTAGTGGCTCAAATATCAACGCTACTCAATCGGTGATTAGCAGGTTGTGGTCACGCTACCGTCAGGCAGGTAATGTTGATGACAGACGTCGGTCAGGTCGTCGAAGGGCGACAATTGCTAAGTAGGATCGTTTCATCCGATCCACAGCATTACGTAACCACCATCAAAGTGCCTCAGAAATTGGACAGCAGCTGCGCCGGGCGACAGATGTGCAAGTCAGTGGTCAGACTATCCGAAGTCGCATACACAGCTGCAATTTGTACTCTCGACGACCTCGAATAATTCCACGTTTGACTGAACGTCAAATCGCAGCAAGGTGTAATTGGTGTGGAGCACGACAGCGCTGGGACAATCGTCGGTGGAGCAACGTCATGTTTTCCGATGAATCGAGGTTCACTCTCGACTTCCACGACAGGCGAAACAGAGTGTGGCGGCGGCGGAACAAACGATACCATGACGTAACCGACAGGCAGCACGATCGTTTTGGTGGTGGATCGGTTATGGTGTGGAGAGGCATAACCACGACAAGCAGAACAGCATTACATGTCATCCAAGGGCGTGTCACAGGGCAGTACTACCGTGACAACATGTTAGCAGCTCATGTGGTGCCATTTGTGCGACGTCACGGCCGTCGATTCATTTTCCAAGATGACAGTGCAAGAGCACACAGGGCCTGTGTCGCTACAGAGTTCCTCCAGGAGCAGAACTTCACTACACTGCCTTAGCCAGCACTGAGTCCAGGCCTTTCACCAATCGAGCAAGTCTGGGATATGCTTGGCAGGCGCCTACGACAACGCCATCAGCCCCCTGCCAATATCCAGGAACTCGCCGCTGCAGGAAGAATGGAATAACGTCAGTCAAGCTAATATTGGGCGTTTGGTGAGGAGTATGCCGCGTCGGATCCGCGCTTGTCTCACGAACCGAGGAGGATTTACACGGTATTGAGGTCTTGGACTGAATGTGGTAAATTCTCTGACTGACCGACCATGTCTTCTACAGCCCAGTGCGTGGAATGTGTGCTTGTCAGACACCCAACTATCGCTAAAATCATTCACCAGATGTCACAGTGCAATGCCTCAACTGTCTTTTGGATGAAAATATAAATATATTTCTTCATATATCTCACTTTTATCAAATATCCCCTACTTTTTTTAATAGTATATATCGTTACATCCCCGTCAACGCTACATTTATCCTGCAATCTATTGATAACTACCCAAATCTTCAATATGGCGAAAACATCATCACATAAGTTTCATTTTCATTACCCTTGCTGTATTTCCAAAGACTTCGAGTCAACGTTTTACGGTACCAGTTGATATAAATCAGTGGCCAAGTAGTGAACTGGGCATAAAAATTCCATATGCAATCGCGACTTATGAGAAATCCTCTATTTCCTGCATTCTACCCAAGCAGTTCTGTTATTGGCACTTTTTCTTTCTGTCTTGATGTTGTTACTTGGTAACTTATTGGCCTCGTAATCTGATGATTAGCTGTTCACTTCCAAATTTTCAAGTTAAATTTCGGAATATTCATCACAATACTCGATTTAAAGCGTATCATCGTGCTGGATGTATTTCATCTGTTTCCACTTATCTGCTGCAGCTGTTTCAGTGATCGGAAACAGGTCGCCAAATCATTCTGGTCGCAAACAGGTGTAAACAATATGGGCTTCTAGTTTTAGACTAATTCTCTTGCGATTACAGCAAACAAAATATTTATATTTCTCGGCTTCGCTTCACCAGATCTGCAGAAAGTTAACCCTGTATTACCTATTCGGTCGCAGGACTGGGAGGAGTTAAAATTTTCCTTTACACGTTAACGTGTTAAATAATTCTACGTTAATGAGTTAAATGACGTTAAATGTTAAAATGAACAAAATTTTAATAACTTCGGCTATTTTTATTGATTTGAATTTGAAAATGATTGAACTTACGTAAAGTTCGTCTCTTGAGTTCCAATGTGTTCTATGTGTCTACTGGCACATAGAACACATTGAAACTCAGGGGACGAGTAGTTAATATAGTTCTGTCAGGTTATCGTAAATTCCAACATTCAGCGATGTTTTCATTTAAGAATACTATCGCTGCGGCCGTACCCTTAGAAACAGACATCCGCCGTTGCTCGAATACAAGTCCTTACATGGAAAATAGGCATTCGGATGAAGCTGATATTACTGTATCGCCAAATATCGGCGGGCCAACTTCGCCAACGTTGGCAGGAGAGCTTCATGGTCTCTCCACCAAATCAATGGGTCGTCTATAATTGACGGACATCTAAATTATTCCTGTTCTTCAATTTCGTCAAATGGCGCAAAATTTGGCGTCATCGACACGCGCGTCCCGGCTTGGGTAAACACAAGGTAATGACGCAATGCTACATATTATACAATTATAATCTTCAAAGTTAAACGTTATTAACTTGGTAAATTGTCGAATTTTAATTGATAAAACGGAGGCGAAAAATGAAGCTTTCAATGCCGATCAGCAGTTCAGTACACGTGTGATCAATGTTGATAAATAAAACCAGTTTGTGGGACAAATGAAGTCCCGGATGTAAGATGGGGCGATGTAAAAATGGTCTATTGTAGTCTGTAAATAGGCCCTTCTGCCGTCGTTGGGCATTGTGACAATTACAGGAATGTAGATGTATGGAGAATGCTAATTCAACCAATAATTTATTAAGTAATTAACTCCAATATGAGGTCATGCTGAGCAGTGAGCACACTTATCTTGAAATGAACTCAACGATTAACAGCTTTTCATTATACTTACAAAGTATCGAATAATGAGTTAGCAAACTAACTCAGTCTATATGTCACAATATGTGCGAGATATTAATTCAACAATACCAAATACAAATCAAAATTTTCAGTCTGGCTATATCTGTCTTTCATATGAGGACAGGGCCAAAGAAAATTCTTCACAATTTTGGTAGTAATATTAAAAATTCCAGGACGGAGCCTCCCAGGGGGGCATATTTTGACTCCTAATACAAACTGCAGTCTGTGAGTGTATTGCATGTGGATCTCACAATGTGCCTTGTATACTCCTCATAAATCAAGAGCTTGTGACTACCGAGAGCACAAAACTGACCAACTTGTTTGTATTTCTGAAATTTCTGATATAATTCAAGAAAAGGTTTGCTAAATGCTTGTTACAACATGGAAGTTTAGGGTTAGACATAGAAAAGAACAAAACATGTAACACGACCAGGTTGTGGAATTAACCTCGGAGCCGCTGAGTAGTCGGAAAATCTTGCGTTGTTGGATCAGAATTCCGTCTGTGGGAGTCGGCGGTTGGAATTTTCACGGAAATGTAATACCACATTTGGAAAAAAACTCCGTTACAACAATGCATCGAATTTCCAACTGTTGGAATTTTTGTCTGAAAAATTTCCAACTTTCTGGATATTTGGACAAATATTGGGGATTGGGTGAGACACTCCCTACCCCCCCCCCCCCCCCCCCCCCCCCCATTGAGCTACGTCTCTGTGCAAGATTAAACAGAATAGACATTTTGACATGTCTTAAACTTTTAAACTTGTAGGTGGTATATAACACAGCAATACGATATCGTCACCTAAGTACTAGAATGTCCTATGTCCCTTAAGGGACATAGGACATTTTAGCACTCAGGCGACGATATGTGTATTTCGATTGATTCAGGAAGTGTTTTTCAAAATCATTATTCAATCGATAGTAAATTTTTATTCTCCCAGTTCAAAATCATTATGTCGAGGAACAAACAAAGTGACATATTTTTTATAAACATTGAGTACTCACTTGATATTTCTGTCGTTTTCTTGCTTGAGGTTTCTTGATAATTATCACGTGACTATCTTATACAGAAATAGCGTAAACAGCCCGGCGAGCTGATTCACTTGTTTCTCAAACAATATCAGTTTGAAACTGAAACACCTTTGTTTTTCACCTCGCCAATTCAGTCTGGTTTAGAAACAGTAGGAACACAGACGCGTTTCGCAGAGAAATAACGCCTTCAATTCGGAAAGTGCAGATCCCAGTCATGTAACTCTGTTCAGTTCATTTCAACACGTGCGCAAAAATATGTTGGCTTTGAAAAACAGAGAGTTGAGTTGTTTATGGGTTGATTTATGTCATTGGATTCTGTTGAATTATGGATTTTAAGGATTTGTTTTCCACTTTAAATGTTGACAAAACGTTGTACAGCGTTCCTAAAAACATTTTGTGAGTGAGATGATGCTACAGCGGAAGAGAAAACTATCTAAACTCGTCAGAGAAAAACATTTTTCTGTCTGGTGACAGTCAGAATTAAAACCACGTTTTCGCGTTATCTCCCTTCGATTGCTAAAGTGAACATTTTACGACTGTCGCAAAACAGTCTGATGGAAAGCAGGAGCGTAAAAGGTTATAATACACTACAAGATTTGCATTGGCGACAGTGTTAACATTTTACTGTCTCCTAAGCTCATCAAAGTCATTTGGGGGAAAACAATCCTGAATCCGCTTAGTATCTCATCTCATTACAAAAATGAACAGGAAAAAATATATGTTGCCGTGTGTTTTTTGTGTTTAAATTTGACGATTCCCCAACTACCGTCCAGTTTATTTTACTTGTACCCCACACCTTATTTTTCAACTCTCACAATTTTGAAAAGACAGCCAGTGCAAATATTTATGGTCTTTTCTAAAATAGACACTGTGACATTTTTATTGAGGGTTTCAAAATCAATAAATATTGCCTCAATCAGCTGATCTCCTTCATTTTATGCCCTATTAAATGTTGAGGTAAAATCGATCAGGGGGCGCTTTTGCCCCCATTTAGGTTATTGTATTCAAAAGTTTATTTGAATTCGACGAAATGATTTCAACGTTGTATTACTATTAGGCCTATTTTTCCGATTGTCGTTCTAGACTTTCGAAACTATATAATATAGTTGCCGCTTCCAGTTGTACTTTTCTCAACTTCATGATCAAAAGCAGCACATAATCGACGATTTTGACCTTTAATTCGATCGAGAATATTCTTGGCTCGAGACTGTGATGGACCACTCTTACTTTTAACTCACAATGCCGAGATTCTACAGAATATTCTTTCCAAGCGATTTAAAAAATTGTGGATTGAGCACCCGAGCCCTACTTGATTCTAAAGCCGGTATTGCAAGCCTGGCATTCTTAAAAATGCAGGAAAGCTAAAAAATCGCTCCCCTCGCATGTCCTAGGGGCGCGATTAACTCCCCCAGGCTTACAAAAGCTAAAAGTTGAAAAATGAAGTTTTACTATTAAGGAATTCTCCCTAGTGGGCTTTGTACATTTTATTTGGTGCTGCCAACAAGGTAGTCTTTGTGAGAAGGCTACACTGTTCCTCCCACACCTCCGGGCCTCGGCAAGGCCCGGAGGCGTGAGAGGGGCAGTGTGGCCGTCTTACAGAGACTACTAACAAAGCAGAGATCTGAAAAGATGTAGGTTTTAGGAATAGGCTGTTATGGTAATCATTATTTTCTAAGGCCAGGAGGGCTAGTTTTCGCCCTCCTTAATTTTTTTAAGGCGAGCTGTAGGCGAGCGAATAAATTGCGCTCCTGAAATGCCAGGCCTGGACTTTTGTCAGTAAAATATGATTTAGATATTTGAAAGAAACTAACAACAGCAACTTTCTGTGCATTGCACATGAGAGGTACCGTTACTAGCTAATTTGTTTTATTTTTGTAATGATGACATACTTGGAGAAGAGATAATATATTGGCATTACGACGAAGGTTAGCGGTTAGCTAACTTAAAACATTAAAAAAAACATCAATACAAATACAATAAATCAAATAATTTTCTCTGCCATTTCTGTCTTTGTCCAGTAACTTTGAATAATAGTTTAATCCTTTATCTAACACAAAAGACAGACGACACTTACAAACAAAATTCTTGAATAATTAATTTTTTCATTTTTTTGCGTCAAAACATAGTTTATAATCCCTCATTGGAACGAGCTCATAAGCTGTGTCTTTGAGTCAAAAATGAAAAAAAATAATGAAAATTGACGGGTGCTTTTTGCGAATAGCGCTGACCGCTTTTAGCCGTTACGTTTTTTAAAGCGTTAAAGACACATGTGATGCTATGGTCCAATGGTAGATCGTTGTTTTTTTCTCATCCCATTTCAGCAGTCCAGCTATTAACTCCTTTTCTTTGTTTTTTTACCCTTTACCTAACCCGAATAATAGATGACAGATGCATGAAAAAATCCAGAAACGAAGGCAGGGGCCAAAAATAAGTTTTTTTCTGCACAAGCTAAATTTTTTTATCTTAGGTCAGTTTATTAAAATTTGTCATCCAGTTGAGTTAGAGTTAGAAATACTATTAAACCATAGAAATATGATACCGTGTCCGTTAAAGTTGGTTCTGGTTTGAGAATACTAGCATGACCATTCCTGAACATTTTGACCATAGTTCGGTCCCATGGGAGAAAATTTTGATTTTTCTGACCGAAAGAACGCCGTTTCCTTGCATCTGACCGATCAGTGGGAGACTGGACTGCTGGGATATCGAAATGCCCCCTACGTGGACTGCCAATGCGCAGTCCACATGGAGGGCATTTCGATAAACTGACAGTCTATGCAATCAGAACCATTTCGCTTTTTGGTCATTTTCACGAAGTGTCATGCGCCAACAAGTGTTGGGCTGCGTAAATTTCGAGGGACCTCTGTGGCTTTCAATAGGGGGGTGGGGTGCACCGAAAAATTTCCAAGTGGACCATACAGCTAGTCTGCCTCTGGACTAAACAATGGTCTATGAAACCAGTCAGTTTGGCCCACCTCCCCTATTATAATCTAAAATTATGTACTAAATTCCCTGAACAATGGGTTGAAATATTAAAAGTGAGTTCATCCCGTTAGTATCCATCACTTGTACCACACAACACTATACTGATGGTTTGGGCTGTAATGGCATCTCTCTGACTGTTTGTATGACTTAATACTGGCTAAGTTTGATCAATTCTTTTACTTTTTATCCATCCAAATATTTTGCGAAAGCTTTTTTCTCCAGTATTACAACAAAAATCACAGCATTAGGGTGAAAACTTGGGTTTGCCAGGGATTGTTTTGTTTTGGACTCATTTATTATTATGAGACACACCCTTTGTAAAATAATTGAACAGTGTTGCTTCTGGCTGCATGGAAAGAGGAAAACACAAACAGATTATTCACCAGACATTTGGCTTCCAAAAGCGTCTTCTCAAGTACACTATAGTATTGCACAACATCCACGAACACTCATATCATAATAAATCGACTGACTGTAAAGAATTCCTTGAAACTCTTTGAGTATCTCTTGAAAAGGGGATGGGTGCCTGAAACTGTTGTGCAAAAAAATTCTGAAAAAATGCATGTTGGTGATGCAGAAATATGCCAAAATGAAAAACAAATCGCCTACTTACCTGGCACTTTTTTCTACGGAATAACTAAAAAAAATTATCTCAAAAACATAGGTAATCACCCCTCTGCCCCTCCGTAAAAAGGATTCCAGAAGTAAGACTCCGAAAGTGGGATTCCAAGCTCCTATACATCCCCTTGTAGTCGTGCCATAGGCTTCCTCCACGCCTTCAACTACCTGTCTTATGATAAGCTACCATTACACTTACCCACTACAGCCTTCCACCACTAATGGTTTGTTCCATGACTACCACTTTCTTCACCCAATATCAGAGCCTTTCACTACCGATGACTTGTTAAACTACTGTAAGATTCGTAGATATCTCTCATCCTGTCTCGACTCTGCCCTTGGCATATCTTTCCCTCCATTCATCTAAACCCGTATCAGTCTTCACATTCCCTTGACCTAGTGAATGCTAGGATGTCTTGTATATAAAAGACTGTCTGATTGTACTGAAATGTACTTGTGTACTTAGTACGCAATGTGCAACCACATGTACACATCACACTTGGCACACGGGCACATGATGGATGTGCCGATATGTGCTCATGTGAAAATGCACAATGTGTGCGCTCCACGTACAGCCAAGCCAGAAAATAAGCAGACTGTCATCTGCAAAATGAGGTCCTCAGAGGGTGAATTTGGTGATGCTACCCTACACAGCAGGATAGCATCACTAAATCTACCCTCTGTGAACCTCATTCTGAACCAGGGTCTCAAAACTAAACAGAAAGAGGCACCCAGAGGATGAATTGGCCTACTTCCCGGAATAGCATCATCAAATTCACCCTCTGGGGACCTCATTTTGCAAATGTCAGACTGCTTATTTCCAGGTATGCGTACAGCTCATAGGCACATATGATGAAAAGAAAATTCCAGAAGCACAGCTAGATACTGGGAAGGTATTTCACGGAACGTTGGACTGGTAATAAAGATGGAATGTGCTTGTGTACTGCATGTGTTAAGCGCACATTGTGTACACATCACATGCAGCACATGGGCACATGCTTGGTGTGCCAATATGTGCCTGTGAGCTAGTGCACAATGTGCTGTGTGTGCTGATAGGTACTTGTATGCTTGTGTATTATGTGCGCACAACACATGCAACACATGGGTACATACGATAATAAAGGGATTCTATAGAAATAGGCGGACTATGGTATGGGGGGGGGGGGGGGATTTCATTATGGGGATTCCAAATGAATGTACGATTTTTCTCTCTCTGATATTGAACTCTTTGAACCCTTAAAGCCGCCTTTCTGATCCAGGGACACGATACGTCATAATTTCACTAAGTAGGACAATTGCTCAGTGAATGTGTGGGAAACCAATCAATATTTTCAACGTGCAGCTCTGCGGCTGTATGTTGAAAATATTGAATCGTGTACCCCCAGGTAACAAATATGAAATCTTCCAATTGCTGTCATTGAACTGACTTGGAAGACACCACCAGGGTTCATAGGGTTAACATAATTATATGATTTTCTATCTCAAGGAAAGGTAAGGCATATAATAACTTAAATTTACTGCAACAGTTGAATATGCAACTGACTGAGATACACATCGACACACTGTAGACAGGGGGAACAGGGAGTCTGTTGTGGCCACTGCTTGTCCTTAACCCTTTGCCCAACGCAGACGATATCAAAATTTATTATTTTAATTTTTGTTTTTTTTTCAAATTTAAAAAAAAAAATCAACAAAACCGTATCATGTGTCCCCTCATTGGAACGAGCTCGACGAGCTCGTTCCAATGAGGGGGTCACATGATACGGTTTTGTTGAATTTTTTTTAAAAATACAGTTTTTTCAACTGCTTAATTTTTTAATTACGCGGACGGTTGCGCCGATTTGTTAGGTAAAGGGTTAAATAACAAATCAAGAAATACCACCCCATTCTATACAGAAGAACGAGCAAATCTTTCTTTCACATTTTGCTTTCAAAATAAATCTATAGACCCCAATGTGAGACGGAAAGCCGACTTTTCATAAGTTGGACTTGGACTTTTTTTCTGTATATCTGAACATGTTCGGTATTATTTCGTCTGGGAGTTGTTCTAAGTACAGGCTTAAAATGTGTGAATATTTATTTGAATTTCTAATAATATCAAGTCATGGCTGGTATGAAGGAGCCATGGTTTGATTTGATGAAAAATTCACAAAAATCTTCCGGAAATCAAGAAGTCATTGATAAATTGACCGATTCAATTTGGAGCTCTATTTTGTTAATGAGACCCTACTTGGTAACAGAGTATTGTTGTTCTGGGCAGAAAAAAATCCTCCAACAGCAAAGGTGTTTAATACAATAACTTGAATACATGGTACTGTGAAAGCTTTATTTATCTCAAATATAACATCATATAAATAATCTGATGTCACAGTAGAAGTTGTTCATCATGTTCTAACATTAGATAATGGTTGTTACAGTCCGGATGCAGTGCGATCGACGCGATAAAGTTATAATTAGCGATTTTTCTTCTCGGTATGCAAATATGATACAAGCTTATGCTTATAATTTGAGTTTTGTTGTCGAAAAAGACAACACTTGAAAACTATCAAAATAAATAAAAAACAAAGAACCCAAAATAACTAAAAATATACATTAACTCGTTCGTACGACCTCCACACCACGAGCGCATTCCAATTAGAGGTCATGAGGTATTTTTGAAGGCAAAAATTGAAAATGTAACCAAATCTGAATGGTGACTTTTGCGACTCGAGCGTTGGGAGGATATAACCAATACGTTATATAATGGGTTCAATGAGGCGAACTATGCAATCATTGATGATAATTTTTGACGCCATGAATCGTTGACAATCTTACACTCGTCGAAATCGTCCCAATGAGAGACCAGATGATATGATTTTGTTGAAATGTTTTGAAAAAAAGTGTAAAAACAATAATTAAAATATTAAATTTTGATATCCTGTGCGTTGGATAAAGGGTTAAAATGGTCGAGTGGATATAAGCATCACATTCATCCCATCTGATCAGAATACATGAGATCAGCATTCCCGATATTGGGTCACCCTACAAATCGCACGTGCCATACTTAACAAGCACACTCCTAGAGCCAGTACTGTAAAATTTTTACAATTGTATTTCCCAGAATTGTACTTTCTGCCTATTAATATAACTGACTAAAATGAATCATTAGCATTTTAAAAGATATGGCAATTTGCCAACTGGCAAATTGCCAGATCTTTGAAAATGTTGATGGTTCATTTTAACCCATTTAAAGTCAATACTAGAAAATACAATTCTAGAAAATACAATTCTAAGAGTTTTATAGTATTGGACCCTGGTCAGAAAATAGAGGACGTGAACGTCAAATAAATAGATATTGTTATATTGTACGCTTGGTTATTTGAGTTAAAATTAACTTTTATTTTAAGTAGCACTTGTAATGTTAATAATAACATGGTAAATCCGACAAAAAGATGAAAGTTTGGGTTAGAACACTCTGAATAGAGTTGCTTAACTTCGTTGAGTGAACTGCCACTGCCATAGCTGAATATTCGATATGTATTGATATAAATAAAGTATTGTCAGTACCTTTGACATACGAGTTTGCATAGTTGAGTAAAACGTAAGGAAACGAGCGGCGTATTAAACGATTACGGAATTTCCCTCCCCACGTGTTTTTAGTTTTGGAAACAAATGTGACGTGTGCCCACCCTTAAGTGACCAAAAATGGGGAATGCTGATGAAGTCTATTCCATCAACTGAACATAATGTAAAGTATAATTATGTTGCTTTCAGTTTTGCACTTAAGAAAAAACCTGATCTCTATTTTCAAATTATTCGCAAATAAAACACTTATTTTGAGATTACCGAAAGGTTTATCACTGCATCCATGATAATTTAGAACTAAGCCACCTTCTGAAAGGACGTCTATTCACTCAGCTGCCAAACACGTTGCACTTTAAGGATCCAACAAGCGGATGTGCAGTTCTCGGACCATCAGACAATCTTAACTAATAGCCCTTGGACTGAATATTTGCTTGTTAAGTCTTCCAAGTTTCTATTGATCGAGCAAATAAGGCCATTCACTGATATTAACCTACCGAATATCAAATCATTCAGAGCATACTGTATGGTGAACTGTCAATAACTGACAAAAAGTTAAAAGTACCCATGCATCTTTTCGAATAATAAATCATTTCGAGCACACAAGAATCGTTATTCACCAATTCATCGACGAATCATTTCATCTATATAGAAATTCAAGTCACAAAACATATTTAACATGTGCGGGCTCTCTATTAATGATTTATCTCGAGAATTTAGACATAATATCTCGAGTTCTCGACATACGTATCTCAATATTGGTATCTCGCGATTTCGCCATAACATCACAAAATAATATCTGGAGATCTCAATATAATATCTGGAGATCTCTGTATAATATAGCGAGATGATGTCGACATCTCGAGATATTATGACGAGATCTCGAGATATGTGCGTCGAGATCTCGAGATAGGTATGTCGATATCTCGCGATGTTATTGTCGAGATCTCGAGGGATTATCTTGAAAAGTTATGTCGAGAGCTCGAGATATCAAGTCGAGATCCCCCCAAAAAACAAAAAAAACATACCCTAAATTAGTCACAGTCATTATCTCAGTCAGGAAGAATGAGATGCCCATCTTTTTCAGCACAGAAATTATGATTCTGCAGTGTGAATCTCATAGTTTCGTTGTATTGAAACATATTGAGGAAAACATTATTTACTGAAATGTCGAAAAGAGGTGTGGGGTTTGTGGCGCTGATCATGGTGGAGGTGGGTGAGTTCTTGCAGCAGCCACCTCTCCCATTATTCCTGCCAGGCTAAAAAGGGGGTACAGTTTAGTGTGTGTGTGTGGTGTTGGGGGTGGAGTGGGGGGGGGGGGGGGGTCAGTTTCGTAGATAAATGTGGCGAAGAGAGCAAATTTCCTTAATTGTTTTGTCGGAAAATAGGAGTTCTTTCTTAGGTTTATGGTGGTCCTTTATTCAAGCTGAAAACAATTACCACTTTTCAACGAAGATTTGAAACATAAAGTTACGAGAGGCGCCATTCTCAATAAAGACAGTCAATACCATGAAAGTTCTAAAAGAAACGAGAAACGCAAAGCACCACCATATGCCACTTCATCTGATATCAATGTGTCGGAATGTCTTAACACTAGGCAGGATATGTTATGTACGCCACTGAAGTGATATTGGGGGGAAACTTCTCGTTGAGCTTCGCAGCCTTAAATTCCTTTCTTCTTAGGTTTCATGATTCCGGAGTCCCATATAGCCGTCCGTCTAGAGATGTTCCCCCGCCATCTACAAGAAGATTTCAGCATTCTCTGGTCGAAAGGAAGACGATGAAAACGGTACGAAGTCTGTAAATGTTTATTAAACTTACACTATCTCGCAGTATTCCTCGAAGTTAGTCAAATGCAAACTGATAAAACATGAGTTAAACATTTTCCGTGCGTTTGAAGATTCATCTTTATCTTTGCCATCACTATTACAACACCTAAACGTCCAGTTTTAAAATAACAAACCTATATTCTGGCAGGCTGGTCATCTGATATAACCTTTTCCTTGTCAAGCGGAGACCAAGCGATCTTATTCTTTAGCTACATTTCGAGATCTGTAAGCAGAACGAGGAAACCAGATAAAGAAATTTGTGTTCGAAATTTGTGCCAGGTGAGAGGGCTTCAAAACTGATACTAAGTACCATGATCTCAGGCACAATTCAATTTTCAAGCATTTACACAATCTTACAATGTATTTACCAAAGGACTATGTGAAGCCAAAAGAACGCGTTTTATTGCTAGACACATTTGTTCTAATTTCTCCATATCGTTCACTCGGCTTACTATATTGTAATTACAGGAGTGGATAGAGAATTTCGATCGGAATCACGCCTACGTCACGAACTGGTCGAAATTCTCTATCTATCAAATTGTGGAATCTAACCCGTCGAAAAAACACATAAGATATAAGTCGTAGGAGATGTGGTAAACGGGCCTCCTTGGCCGGAACTACCTCCGAACCTAGGAAGTAACGTCATAGTCACGTGACCCGGTTACGCTATGTTTGGTTGTTATGGTAACCTACGTAAACTGCCATCTTGTGGCGTCATACCCATAGTGATATGTGCTTTTAGAACGCATGCACGGCGCGCGTTGTTTCCGTCGTCCATTTTGTTTCTCCCCACAATGGCTGACTAAAACCCCTTTCTTACTAATTTGAAGTAGTCACCTTCTACTTGGCTAAGTAATTCAATCGCCATAAGTATCAAATGGGAGACAAAAAAATCCGAAAAGCCAAGTGATTACCTGTGGGCGTGTTGGTGGTGTTGGTGGTTGTGCGTGTGTGTGTGTGTGTGTGTGGGGTATCAAAATGTTCCCTTTTTATTGGTCAGACAACTATTTTTCTGGCAGACTATATAGTCAAATGTATTTTCATGTATCGTCCCTTGAGCGCAACAAGGCGCCATGTGCAATGCTTTAGCATTGCAGATGGCGCCTTGTTGCGCTAAAGCGACGATATAGGTATTTTTATGAGAGTTATCGAAGCTTAATGATGTATTTCTTCGGTATAAAACAGTTTGTTTTTCTTTTGTGTTCAGTCGTAGAATATAAAGCATTTTTAGAGAACGGTAAAAATAGGACTCGTTCAGAATCATTTGAGAGCAAAATGATTTTAAATTATTGTGTTGCAATTCATATTGTTTCTTCATTTCATGTCCATACTTCTGATGCGATGATAAATGCAGCATAGTTATTTTACGAAGCCTAGGTTAGGCTTTAAATATCCAAGTCGTGGGTCCTTTTTTGCCTAAATTTATATAGACTCAACACACATTTTACAACCCAATGTAAATCAAACATGGAAGGAAAAAGAAAAGGAAAACGTCTTGACCGCCCCCCCCCCCCCAAAAAAAAAAAAAAAAAAAAAAAAAAAATGAAAAAACAAAACATCCCAAATGTTGCTCCGTTTGCGAGATGTCACTTTTCAAGTTGAATAATTTTAAAGCAATTACCGAGAGCACGGTGGATCATCATTCGTTAGCTTACAGGACTTCAGATGGAAAGGTTGTATATTCAATCCTGACCTGCGTCATCAACGTTTTATGTTTAAACAATCCCAGCTATCCACATGAGAGCACAAAGGTGTAGTGTGCTAAGACATACTGCACGTCGACGGAGGAAGACACATGGCTTCCACCGATGCTAACCTAGTTCACGCAAAATTAGTCCGACAGTTACTCAGCGATTCTCTCCATACCAAGGTTTCCACTTCAGCTGATGGTTCAAGTGGACGGTTATCTCCCCTTATCGACCATCAGAACCATCAGCGAATTGCTTCACAGATAATTGGCCAAGGTGTGAGAAAAGTTATCAGATTGTATTGGACATCAAGACTTTTGTCTGATAGATATTTTTACCAGGCAGTAGACACAAGATCATATTTTCCGAATTAATGCGCTTCCCAGTCATCTTCCATACCAAAAAGCGAACGCAGATGGCCAAAAGTCAATGGAAACACTGTTCTTAAATAGTTTTATCATGATTGCACTGGAGAAAACAGTGCGTTTTATAAGTGACAGGGGAACAAAAGTCAGAAGGTAAACTGGCAACATTCAACAATCACTATAAAGAACATATATTGAACCTCCAGATGCCATGCGTTTCCATAATGTAACTTCTGAAAATTTTATTTAATCTTAGGAATTGTAAAACTTTCCCATCTCCGTAATGCTCATTTCCAATCCCCGAAATGACAGTTTCAGCGGAGATAACCAGGCCGTTTTCCCACGAATCTGAAGATAAAAGTTGGATGGCGGGTACTTCAACTTCCTCCAAATGTAATTACCTTGGCTGTTGAAATTATTGTTAAACCCAAATAAACACACAAATAAATAAAATACAGATAAATACATGAAAATTAAATGACTGAGAATTGTTATACCTGGATTACACACTACCGATTAAAAGGAGCTGTTTCTCTGTCAGCTGTCCATCAAGCAAGACAAGGAGCCATCTCTGCATATACTGTTGAAGAACGAATAAAAAATTGTTAAATCATACCTCTAACACGGATATGAGAAATTCACCCATACTAACAGTGTGCTACCAGGCAGAATTAAAAAAAAAACACGACTGACAGTCAAGAGTAACAGATCGTCCGTTTGTTCACAGATCATTCAAAATGTCGGAAGACGATAACCGCTGCACATCAAACAAGTAACACTTCTCTCATTAATTACTGATTGTAGTTGTAAGTTCAGACTACAAAAAAGTAGACGGTATAAGATATATTCGTTACAAAGTTTGTTAGTGATTTAATACACTTTATCACATAATAGCCCATTATAGAAATATCGCTCTCAACACATTTAATATCGAAATGACGTCAAAAGTCAACATCGACGTCATAACGTTGTGAGTGAGTTGGTTTCGAAAGTAGACTTGAATTAATCGTCACTTGTATTTCATTAACTGTTCACGTAATACAAACAGCAGACAACAATTACAAAAAAAAACATAGCTTATGACGCCTCACCTTAACTGTTTACCTAACACAAAAGCAGACGACATATGAAGCAGACGACATATGAAGAAAACATTTCCTGAATAACTGAATATTTTCATTTTCTGTCTCGAAAAGATAGCTAATGACAATTCATTGGAAGGAGTTCAATGTGCTCATTCCAATGAGGGTCATCAGCTAGGTTTCTGAGGCCAAAATTTAAAACATAAAATATGGATGGCGCTTTTTGTGAAGAGCGGTCAGTTTTAGTCGTTACGTTATGCAAAAGGTGAAACTACTCATTTTATGATAAAAAGAATCTCAAATTCACCACGATTTGACATGAAATTTCTGAACCTCGTTCACCAAAATCGATCCGAGCCTTGGTAAACCTAGGCTCAGATCAATTTTATTATACTGGGTACAGAAATTTCACATGAAATCGAGACTTATTAGCGATCCTCTATTTTTACTGTGTCAGTAAATTCTATATTGGACGCCCAGTATGGAATTAACTACAACCAGATATACTGCATTAGGTCTCTATCAAACCGTGTAACTAATTATATTGAAACAGTTGTTTTTGAGATGATAATCTCTTGAACAGCAAAACAAACCTCATTCCTGTCCCTTTAGTAACATAGATAGCATTTTTTTCTAGTGATTGGGAGAAACCATAATATCTCCCACATGAAAATGACAATGCAAACCCTCAACGCGTTACGAAGCACCAAAAGGAGACGCGTTATATCGCCAGTTCGTGTCAGATATGTTAGGGACTCGACTCCCACTCCAACCTTTATTCCCCACGCATGGAAGGATAGTGCGGGTCGTCAAGGTATGGTAATCACGATTTGTTCAACTGGACTTGTTTTGTTGCAAGACAAATTCACATGAACGCAATATTTCTTCTTACAGCTGAATATGAAGGACAACCCTTAATTTGAAGCTTTTTACTGGTAAAGTGCTAAATTATTTTTGGTCATCAAAATGTGTTCACATGCTTTTTCTCTGTGACAATATATTATTATATAAAAGTACTCCCCCATAAATTGTAACAAGGCAAATCAAAAAAGACTCCATAATTCCACTTCAACGACAACATCAAGAACATCCACACATCAACAGAATACGACGTCTTTAACTTGTAATACCTGCGCTCCAGAATAAAGCCCAATTGAAGGCCTCCAGCACTCAACCAGCTAAATGTGGAGAACCAAAGAAGGTTGCAGTGCCCTTCGTTCTATCTACAAACTGGCTTTTAATCATGAACGGACCTCGTATGGAGAAGAAGAAGAAGAAGAAGAAGAAGAAGGAAAACCTCTCACAGAACTCAATATTCCGCATATAATCTTTGGTGGGGTAGGGCATCTCCTCCTATAAAGCTCACTGCAGCTTTGCAACTGTGAAATTAGACCATGTAGTGCTCAAACGGTTTTGTACCGGTTAAACCATTTCGTCACCGATTAACCTCGCGTTACTTGGAATAAGAGAATATACATAAATAAGGATGTTGAAACACGATAATTTAATCCGGACAAAGATGGAAATATTTTATGTTAGTGGAGTCAGACAAAGCGACGAACTGTTTTCACCAACTCAGACCACAGCTTAGGTAAGTCTTGTATATAACCCCCCCCCCCCCCCACCCCCAGGCCTGAGAGGATGTAACCTTCGCAAATAGCGCATGAAATCTCAGTCGCGAGTATTTTATGTAAGATTTGTATCAGTCAAATGCTGTGTATTTCCCATGGTCGTAGTTTGAGACAAAAAATTAAAACAAATTAGTTATTCACGAATTTTGGTTGCAAGTGTCGTCTGCTTTTCATGTTAGTTAAAGGGTTAAGGATTTCATACATCTCATCCCAAAGATTTACCATGTGACTCTTTCAAAACTTGAATATGGCTCTGGTGTTGAAACTATTGATCGACTAACCTGCACTGGAAGGATTAGAAGATTTTCTGGTTACGATTTTGACTGCGGAGTAAGCTCTCACTCACAACAGAACTGTGAAATCATTTGTATCAGTAAATACAAATGATTCCACTGTTCTGTAGTGAGTGAGTAAATTTTTTGTCTCAAAAATATAGGCTATGACCCCTCTTTGGAACGAGCTCGTCCAAAGAGGGGTCATAACTTATGCTTTTGAGACAAAAAATGAAACAAATAATGAAAATTCATTGGCGATTTTTGTGAATAGCGCTGGCCAGTTTTGGACGTTACGTTGGGTAAAGGGTTAATCGTGCTGATATTAGTGGCAACAACAGAGTTCATTACTTTTAGTTGAGGATTTTTCGCCTCGATTTTGCAATGGTCCTTACGATGACTGAAAGCTATTTCCTAAGCAAACAAATAACGAAAAAAGATAAAATAACAAAAAACAAAATAAAAAAAATAATAATATAAAATAAACATACAAATATGCTTGGACCCTGTGAATATCAAATGTCGGGTCGAACCGAATCCCGAATCACATTAATCAGAGGGTCTCGAATCGAATCGAATCTCTCGAATAGAATCGCTCCCCGCTCTCGAAGTTGTAGAAAAACACATTCTTTTTCACAACCGTACCGTACATATTGTTAGTCTCCATGCATACAAGTATTGTATTCTACAGCCATTCGTCTGCTAGGGCGTTTCAATCAAAATCTATTCCAGGAAGGAACCTCATTCGGTTCGGAAGCCGGACGTACTGGAACTCTACCTCTGTCATCATGACTTCTTTAACTCTTAACCCTTTAACCAATGTACCGTCAAAACCGGCCAGCGCTATTCACAAAAATCGCCAATTAATTTTCATTATTTTTTTTCATTTTTTGTCTCAAAGACATAGGTTATGGCCCCTATTTGGAACGAGCTTGACGAGCTCGTTCCAAAGAGGGGTCATAACCTATGTTTTTCTCAAAAACATAGGTTATAGCCCCTATTTGGAACGAGCTTGACGAGCTCGTTCCAAAGAGGGGTCATAACTTATGTTTTTGAGACAAAAAATGAAAAAAGATTAGTTATTCAAAAATTTTGATTTCAAGTGTCGTCTGCTTTTCATGTTAGGTAATGGGTTAACCCGCTGAGTATTTTCAGGATATTTTTCCCCAAATCTAGTCATGGCTGCTATAAAGTAGCCATGACTAGATTTCATGAAACAATTTAATTCAAGAAGTTACTGGTAAAAAAATCCATTCAATCTACAGGAAGAAAATCTAATTGAATATGTCCTTTCCCCGTGGGAACCCCGGGAAGTAAGCAGCACTTGTTTACTGCGGTAAACCAGTTCCGCTTTACTAGTAAAATAGGACCCAGTCACCAATGCTTGGGGTGAAAGTCCTCTAAAATGGGCAACATGTTGATCAACGATTGGCTATCCTTGACTTCATCGCCATGTTGTGTCACGATTAGCCATTGTGCATAAATATGTGACGTTAACCACCAACAAACAAACAAACAATTGAATATGTCCAAATAATACCTATTTCAGTGGCAGGAAAAGTCCTATTGCGGGTAGGAATATCCGTCAGCAGTATGCAAGGAGTTAAGGATGAGATGATGATAGAAGAGTTCAAAGCAGAACACTTGGTATAGGATTTTGAGAACAACTCGATGATTAAAAAATTGTTGAATCGGTGCGACGCGAATCGATTTGAATCATCAGTTCAAGTTATCGCGTTCAGAAAGTTATTATCAGGCAAACAGAATTTTCAACAAAAAAGTCGTACCTTCACACCAAACGAACGAAATGGGCTATACATCCAACCAGAATGGATGTTCCCATAATGTCTGCATGTACCAAGTTTGTTTAAGTTATGGAGTTCACAGTCATTCTAAGAATTTTCAACAAAAAGGTGGAATGGATCCCACAAAACCGACGAAATTGGCTGAATATCTAACCACCACAAGGAATATTCAATCAAAGATATCTGGTCACAATCTCCACCAAGTTGAAGAAAAATCCGATTAAAATTGTTCACGGTATCGTGTTCACAATTTGTTTAGGGGGGGGGTCGGACGGACGGACGGACGGACGGACGGACGGACGGACGGACGGACGGACGGACGGACGGACGGACAGCAAGTGGATGTGAGAACAGCCGGACTAGTCCCATTTCTGTATTTCCCACCAATCTTAGTTTGGGCAGGGGATAAAAATGTAATGTGTTATGGTTGTCCGTTAAAATTGTAGTGAGGCGGTCTGTCGGAGTTCCACATTGTTCTCGAAATCGTTCAAAATGAGAGAACATGAAAACAGAATGCTTCCAATGTAGTTTTTTTCCTCAATAAACATATTTTCAAATGAACTAACAGCATAATATGAATTTTTATCCACTCACAGGTCTGAAGAATGAGTTTCTACATGAACAGGAGAAAGGCTCTAATATCTTCGTGTTATGTCCACGATAGTTGAATCCCCACATCAAGAAAATGTGGAGGTTGTCTTTTTCACAGATTCAATCCTACTTAACCGTTTGAACCCGAGAGGCCACTTTTCCAGCCTACAAACATGATACGTAAAATTTCATTAAGTAGAATGACTGCCAAGTAAAAGTGTGGGGTAGACCAATCAATATTTTCAACGTGCAGCCCTAAGGCTGCACGTTGAAAAGGTTAATTGGCCTACCCCCCAAATAATGAGAATAGATGCTTCCAGTTGCAGCCATTGAACTGGCATGGAAGATATCACCAGAGTTCAAAGGGTTAAAAAACACCACCCGTATTCATCATTTCTAATTCGAAAAAAAAACATGGACCGCAATTTTGTACTTAAAGTATCGCGTTTTTATTTCAGGAGAGATCGCCCATCACTGATATGTCTAAAATTGTTACCACTGTTGTATACTAAAAATCATTTCATTTTAATCCTTTTGTGTGCCTTGATCCTTCATCACTTTATCTAACACGAAAAATTAAAAAGCTGGAGAAAAGTTGCAACCCTGCGAAGAATTTTTTTTAAATGCGGGTGAAAAGTTTCCACTTCGGGAGAAGACTTTTCTCCGCTAGTGAAGAATTTCCACCGTGGGAGAAACGTTTTCTCAACAGGAGAAAAGTTTTCCCGCGAGTGAAAAATTATTACTGGGGGAGAAAAGTTTCTAAGTTGTAGATAAGTTTCCACCTCGGGAGAAAAGTTTTTTTTTCTGCAGGAGAAAAGTTTCCATCTTGCGTGGAAAGTGAAAAAATAAAAAAAAAGAAATGTGAAAAGTAAAATAAAAAATACATGTTCTTTTGAGACTTCGTATCGCAGTGTTAAAACAAACATTCACTTGTAACGAAATGGCACATACCATGACTTTCCCTCATGTACAATTTTTGCTCCATTGAGCAACAAATGATCTTTATAATAACACAGATTCTCTTCTTTCAACTCTTGTTTTCTTCTTCTGGTCACGATGTGGGCCACTACAGCAATAAAATAAAAAAGAAGACAGAGAAATGTTACGGCAGCTGATAACTGCGAGCGGGCTGTTTTTTATTTGTTGAGACAGAGCCTTATGGTTAAGGAGAGTGTTCGCTTATGCGTGCATGGCTTTAGGAAACATTACTCCAGTTGATACAGTGAATTCACAACCCATTAAAATACACATACCATTTAATTATATAGACAATAGTTCACTGCTCGGATTCGAGTATGATTTTTATCCTCGAGTGGGGAGCGCGAAGGATTATGTCACGAGGCGTCAGCCGAGTGAAATAATCCGCAAGGCTCGAGAGATTTATTTTATTTTCTCCTTATTCGTTTTCCCAAGACAACCCTTTATAATTGATTCAGCTCAACCTTTATATATATATATATATATATATATATAAAAATAGTTCGTCATCGCTGAAAGTGGAATACGATGCTGGGAGTGGAATACCATTTTCGGTGAGTGAGAGTAGGAATACGATTTGTTTTGGGGGAAGAAAAACGAATGAAAATAAAATAAAGTATATTAAATATTGATTGTAACGTGACTCTCAAAGCATACGAACTCAACAAGTGTATCAATGTAAAAAATTATGAGATGGGGTTGGGTATTTTAATTTTGTTCAAATACCAATATCCTACAGACTATTTTATATTTATATTCATCCCCACCCCCACAAAGCCCAATCAAGTCGAAAATGAAGGCGCGCTGAGGAAGTAATCTCTAATTTACCATTTAGTTCTTTATTTATTGGGGTTTACAGACATTTTCGACAGCTATGGTCATCTCGTGTCGACAGTTTTACAGGTTGAGGAAGCCGGATTACCCGGAGAGAATCACAGAGCAACCGCGAGCAGCTGTCCGACTCCCCAACGTACTAACTCCACACAAGCAGGGTTAGCATTGGTTGAAGACAAGTGCACCATCGACGTACAGTACGCCTTAGTACACAACGCCACCGTGCCCCCACGTGGGTAACTGAGATTAGGTGCCCTGCCCAAGGACACAACGCGGTTGCTGGAGGTGTGATTCGAACCGAGTACCTATCGCTTGCAGCCTGCATCTGTATGCGCCGAGTCTCCGCGTTCCCTCTAATTTACCATTTGACGAAGATTGTTACAATAACTTATCATAGAGATGATTTATTTATTTATTTATTGGTGTTTAAGGTCACATAATTACGCACAATGGCTAATCATGACCGTGACAGTTTTACGGGTGGAAGAAGCCGGAGTACCCGGGGAGAACCACCGAGCAACGACGATCAGCTGCCAGCTCTCCAACATCGTAACTCCGCACTGCAGCACAGGCAGGATCATAGAGATGATACCTCACGTACTAGGGTATGTACCATGATACCCCCTGTCGGTGGCCGAGTGGTGTGCGTGGTTCAGTATAGTTTCACTAGGCGGTTGGTGCCGAAGGAAACTCTCTCGATGTGGGTTCGAACCCCCGCCATGCCAATGAAAAACTTATATTTTCTTGCAGACACGATCAGGTGTCGTGTTCTTGTCTTGCAAGATCTCGAACCATCAGTCAAATTCTGAAAGGAATTCGATAAGCTGTTATGGCCTGGACCAAGTCTGGCTCTGACATAGTACATCGCCTGTGTTTTGGATTCAATCGTCTGGAATATTGCAGCTGGTCGAAAAAGCGAACCTACTGTTTTGGATTCAATCGTCTGGAATATTGCAGCTGGTCGAAAAAGCGAACCTACTGTCCGCTTTTCCGACCTACTGAAATATTCCAGACGAGAATCGAAAAGTCACAAAAACATTTCATCTCTTGGAATCAACGCAAGAAATGTTTCTCAGTCAGGATTTGATTTGACCGAATCTTTAATGGCATTACAATACTGGTAGACATGTTTGTAAACTAAATACTCAATGAATGATGTCTCACCGCGGCTGAACTAGTTGTCACATCAATTATGTTAAATTTCACGATGTTTTCAAGGCTAAGTAACTATTTATTGATCGGATTATCTATAACAGGAGTAAGAAAGGATAGCAGTACATCTTTGTCAATAAAGGTACATCACATTAAATCAACAGTCGTCTGCACGTCAACTTCAGGAAAGTCGACAAACAAACAGTCCATAACAGCATCGGATTCCTTACGGAATTAGACTGGTGGCCTAAGAGCTTTCTGGTCGTTTTGAGAAAAGAGTTAATAACTGTTGTCGACATTGACTACATGTAAGTACTCGAGAGAAATTGTTCAAACCACCCGTTCAGTGGACAAGTGTATGACCAAACTCTAAAGCCACGAGTCAAATTCGCAAACGAATCCGTCGCTATGATGGCCTGTTACAACCAGTAGTGTATAAATTTACCAGTAATGTCGAAATCGACCAGTAATGTCGAAAAAATTAACCAGTAATGTCGAAATCAACCAGTAATGTCGAAAAAATCGACCAGTAATGTAAAAATCCGTAATGTCGAAAAATTAACCAGTAGTGTCAAAAAGTGACGACCAAAATGACGATTTTTCGCAAAAATATCAATATTTTTTCGGGTTGCTCAAATTGTACTTTTGCCTATATTCATCGACTTTTAACCATTTTCGCGCAAGTTTAAACACATTTACCCCAGTAAATATGGAATTTTATGTTTAACAATTATTTCCCTCTTTCATATGCACAACATATCCCATCCTATTTGCTCTCTCTCTCTCTCTCTCTCTCTTCTTTCTCTCTATCTATCTCCCCTCTCTTTCTATCCCATGTCCCTCTGCCTTTGCCCCCCCCCCCTCTCTCTCTACTGGTTAATTTTTCGACATTACGGATTTTTACATTACTGGTCGATTTTTTCGACATTACTGGTTGATTTCGACATTACTGGTTAATTTTTTCGACATTACTGGTCGATTTCGACATTACTGGTAAATTTATACACTACTGGTTGTAACATGGCCTGCAACCACTCTACCCTTAAGTAGTCCATTGTCCATCTTTTCACTCACTCGGTTGGAATATTTCAGTTGGTCGGAAACGCATACCTGGACGGTTCGCTTTTCCGACTACCCGAAATATTCCACTCAATTGAATTTGAGTCAGAATGAAAAATCATGTTCTTTGAATGAACGCAAGAAATGTTGCTCAATCCAGACTTGATTCCACCCAATATTTGATGCCTTTACCATGAAATAAATGAAACTTTATTTTGCAGCATAGGGAGCGCGGTGGCTCAGTGGTAGACTGTTGGACTTCTATGCTAGAGGTCCCGAGTTCGATCCCCGACCCGCGTTGTGTCCTTGGGCAAGGCGTTGCCTACATGGGGCACGATGACACCGTGTACTAAGATGTACTACACATCGATGTTGCAAATGTCTTCAACCGCTGTAACCCTGCTTGTGTGGAGCTTGAACAGAGTTAGAATGTTGAGGAGCTGCAGTTGCTCGTCGATGCTCGGTGGTTCTCACCCGACCCGTAAAACTGTCACGGTCACGATTAGCCATTGTGCATAAGTATGTAACCTTAAACACCAATAAATAAATATAAAATAAATAATTTTGCAGCATACACATAGACAATGTCAGGTTAACAAAAGAAATGACAAAGTAAGATACATTGCAAGAGATGGCGTAACCTGAAAAGCTGTGTTCATACCACCTCCACACACGTCTGTTTACTAAACGCTTTGAATAAAGGCTCACCACAGCTGTAGATTTATTATTACGTAACGTTGTTCCACTAACTATTTTAATAACACACACACTGGGTATGGGTCCGTTGGAATTGTATGTGCTGTTCATTTTGACAAAAAACGTATGAAGCATGGTACCCATGTGGCTTCTAATGACCACGAGCGCTTACATTCACAGACACTGTTGTAAATATTTTACACCCAACACCCGAGACAGGATAAGTATGTTTTTTAAAAAAAGATAATAAAAATATTACACAGAATTCTGCAATTCAAACACCACTCGTTTAAACCTGTAGTTAATGATTCGTTTATACACTTAAACTACAAAATTATAAGCCTTCTTCATTTTTATCCTCGGACAAAAGGTTCTATGAGTGGGCTTTCCAAGAATTAGTAGCTGTTGCTTAATTGAATGTGGAGAAAAGTTTGATAGATTTTTATTACACATAATACACGGCTTGGAGTTGACTATGTCAAAACAGTGGTCCTCGAGGACCACTGTTTTGGCATAGTCAACGACATATCATGTAATAATTATTATATTATATCAAACAAACTCTGGAAGGTTCTTGCTACCCACCAGGATTCCAATCCCAAGTTCACTGACTATAGTAATGAACGTTGCCAAAACAGGAATTTTTATTGTGGAAATTAGAAATAGCGAAACAGAAATCCGAACAACAATCTCTTAAAACAGCACGCTGTGTTCCGTAGGTCGAATGTCCTGGCATATTCCACAACTATTTTTAGAAAATGTATTGTAAACGAGAATAGTCTACGTTCATTTTTTAGAATCATCGACAGGTAAGGCTATCGAAAATAGTGTAGTACCCCTCAGCCAATAAGAGGAAGTGAATGTCACGTGAGCTAGAATATACTCCAGCAGTGACACGACAGTCACGAGAGAGTATGCGATATAATACCACAATGAACAATAGTCCTCCACATACCTTTCGCAAACAATAATTCTAGGAAAGTTCACACTTGACTTTTCATTTTGTAACGAAAGTTTATTCACGTCACGGTTAACAAGCAAATTGGTCAAGGGGTTTATATCATAAAGACACAAATTTCTTAAACGTTTTCAAGGCGGCGAGGTACACCCTCATAGTATGGGAAGATGACATTTTCAGACAGACGTTAGCGATGCGAGAACTATTATGATCTAATAAATTCCCTGTTCCACCACCCCTCCACAAATAAATAAAGGTTTATGTTCATGTTTTTACAGAAAGATTCTCTTGGAATTGTCACATTTCACAATTTATTTAACCGTTTTCCAAATATGAAAAGCAGACGACACTTGCAAACAAAATTCTTGAATAACTATTTTTTTTTCCATTTTTTTGTCTCAAAAACATAGGTTATGACCCCTCTTTGGAACGAGCTCGTTCCAAAGAGGGGTCATAACCTATGTTTTTGAGACAAAAAATAAAAAAATAATGAAAATTAATTGGCGATTTTTGTGAATAGCGCTGGCCGGTTTTGGCCGTTACGTTGGGTAAATGGTTAAGTAAAATATAATTTGTTTTGTAAACTTCAATCTATAAACGTATATATATGTCAAAATAATTTATAGTAACTTGATAGAAATATAATAAAGTATTAATGAGCATAAAACTGTAGAGTAATGTCCCACGGTATATTGTTGCTGCATTTTCGTTCCTTCTGTGCAACAATGGCCCTTTGCATTGCTTTAGCATTACAGATGGCGCCTTGTTACACTCATTGGACATATTGTCCCTGGAGTTTGTTCTGCAATTTATTTCCGTTGGGTACTGCATTAATTCAGTACAAATCGTGCCTTGAGTGTAACAAGGCGCCACCTGCAATGCCAAAGCATTGCAGATGGAATCTTCCTGCACCCAAGGGACGAAAGCAGTCTCCACACGTGAAGAGTTAAACTTTATATTATTTTGTTTCATATTTGTAACTGTTTTAAAGTAAAAAATGTTCAAGGGGCACATCAGCATTTTGAATTACTTTTCTGGAATATTTATCTCCATTTCTGAAATTCAAGAGATTTCTACAAAATTACCGTGCGAATTTTGTATTTACATAAGGCGTAAATGGCATCAATATTGAATATTACATTTGTTTTTCCAATTCAAGTATCTCAAAACGCAGTTGGAAATGAAATTTTTCACGGTTCTCGTGTTTTCTTTTTTTTACAGGAGGTAAAAAGTTTTTCGTAGAATTGCATTCAGAGGTGCAGGAAAGGAAGTATATTTAAGTGTGGTAAATAAATTTTTCTGGTTCTAACACTTTGGTTTCTGACGCGTCGCTCTAGGGGGTTGGGGTGTGTGTGTGTGTGTGTGTGTGTGTGTGGGGGGGGGGGGGGGGGGGTCTACGAGATGTTGGCTGAGAATGCATTGTGTTCTATTTTCGATTCAACGCCCAATCGGATATTTCGTCCATCAATTGCCAAACGCGCAGCCGCCCGGAATCACATTCCTATTCCACGATGAGCTCGGTTAGATTACATAGAGGATACCTACTGTTTTTTGAGTGAGTATCGGAATTATCTCATGAGTGGCTGCAAAGGAATATTAGTTTTCACGAGCGGCTGAAAGCCGCGGGTGAAAAATTTAATTCCTTTGCAGCCACGAATGAGATAATTCCGATACTCACTCAAAAACAGTTGGTATTCTTTTTATTATATGCGTTGCGTTGTTTTTGTTGCGATTAAAAGAGGTAATGTGGTGTTTTCATTGCAATCAAAAACCGGAGGTGGAGAAAATGATGACAATGTCAACAAAAATCAGCTGACGCAGCTGACCCATTTACTTATTGGCCCTGATTTCAAAATCAAACTACCACACAACAAAATAGTTCCACACAAATCCCCTTAGAAAATGGCTATATTGTCAGTGACGCACACAAAATCAATAAAATCAATGAACGCGTGTGAAAGTGGTTTATGACATTCCCCCCAAAACAATGGGTGGCACATTTATTCAAAAGTAATAACAAAAGTGCACTACGCAGATGCACACAAACATGACACAGTTCACAAAATGTTCAATGAAGGACGAAGGAGGATTTTTCAAATGTTCAAATTGTTTTTAGCATATTTGTCAATCACAGTCACTGTCACTATCGATGAGTTGGATTTTCTTGTACTTCCTTTTTGGACTATTCGCAACACTAACTTTGTTACTTTGAGACGAGCTAAAATACACATTTACCGGTGCTGCGTGTATTGGACATATAAAAAGTACGTTCGTCGGCGGAGTAATTTCATTCTAATTTTCTTGCGTGATTCGATTAATCTACAGAGGGATATTCCCTTATATCTATCGTGACGATAGATATAAAAAAATATCGGTTAAAAATTTCTCGCTATCTTTTAAAAAAGCATATAATAAATCCCATTTCTACATTTATCATAACCCGAATACAATAATGACGACACGTCAACCATTTCCGAATTGACTTACGGATTGAATCAGAACTAACCAAGGTGAGAAAAGTCAAGTCAAAATGGAAAAGTTTGTTTTGGGAAATAACAAAAATGATCAAGTTGGAAATCATACAAAAAGGCACCAGTTGTTATATATAAGTAAGTCAGTGGAACTGTAACATGATGTCCCAGATGAAAATGGAACCAGGTCAAAGTACACTTGACATAGACATTTCAACAAGATTATCAAGACCAGCAGAACACTCTAATATCATGTAACCTGAATCACAATAAATGGTTACAGTCAAATGATGAAGACGTGTTTCCCTCTCTATAATAAAATCCATCTTTAAAATATAACACCAATGACTAAGTCTGTTTTATATAAAGAATAAACCAAATTAATTGCAACTTATTCCACCTCTCGATGGATCTGCTTATTTCCAGGGCATCAACTAACATGGCTGTCAGTGCATCTTGCTGTTTTTCTAAGAAATTGTAAATAAATGTCGGGTGAAACATTCGCCACACTGTGAGTTAGTAATAACCACTGCCCCCGTTCAATGACATTATACCCTGAAACATTATGCGGTACGACAACATTTGCCTTTTATAAAGATCGTGATCCCCAAGTCCAGTGGATCAACAGTATTTAGTTATTATCAAAGTGCAATAACAGGCACATGTACTGACATCATTCTGTCAAGTAATTAATTCAATCAGTGGCATAGATATAACTTCGGTGACCGTCCTTTTCGCCAACCGAAGATTTCTTCAGAACTTTCGTGTTCTATCGGATTTTTCCGTGAGCAATTGTCTGTTCACTCTTGAAATAATTGGCATTTCACCCTTGAAATAACTGCCAGTTTATACTTCAAAACTCGAAAAATATATTTGGATTAGACAACGAAGGCACCAAAGCACTTTGTTTGGCACTAAAATATCAGGAATGGCTGAAAATGCGACGCCAGATAGTTTGGGTCCATCTTGAACACTGCTGTCAAACTTATGATAACCTGTGGTATAATATCATGTGTCAAAATATCGGGGTCACCACTATCCTCGAATTGGAAATGGATGAATGCAGTCAACTGGGAATTCAGTGTTAAACGGTTAAGCTGCTATAACATCGAATCACTAAAACAGCAATGCGTGATGTGTACATCTTCCACCAGATATCAAAGACCAGATACCGATGTAATATAGACAGACCCTTTGAACTGTCAAATCCATTAGCGGATTATAATCAAAAGGTGCTCGGATATAAATATTTTCATTTCCTCGTACTGCTTGGGAACGCACAAGATTTGATACCGATCTACAAATAATTACTCGATAATACACACCAGACGGGAACAGCAAAATACTATTAAGAAGTTCACAGACGTAGGTCTACAAGCACAAAATACAGATCAAAACTTCGCTAAATAACATCACAGAGAGATACGCACTTGAATATCTATCATGAACGTACTCTCAGGTTAATTGTTGTGATCACAGTGGAAAACCTGAGATTTGAATTTTCAGCTCAACTATTTTAGGCCCATGAATGACAAAAGGGTCTTGTATCAGCCATGTAGATCAGTGATTTGCCTCAATTATAGACAAAGGCAATGGCATCATAGTTAAAATACCAAACGAACAAAGTCGCAGGAGCAACATAAGGCCCAATAAAAAAAGACAAAGGTTGACAAAAACCGTAATATGTTTCAGTATTAAATTATTTTTATGAATTTTGAAAAAATTTCCATGCCAACATTTTCTTTTATTTTCAGGCTACAAATTTCTGATATTAAATTATCAACCCTATAAATCCATTAAACACCATTAAATAATATAAATAAATAATATAAATAAATTTTTTATTGAAAAGTGGATGTTTAAGACCATTCGCGCAGATGGAGTAAGGGGTTTGAAGGAACAATAATTCCCACAAACCCTTCACTGCAGCTACGGGTGTACTCTCGTGTAATCGAACATTCAAACCACGCGACCAAGTTTATAGCGCTACGTGCTACCGATAGTAACGCGAAACCTTAGAAATTCAATATGCCCAAGCGCAAAAACCAACATATCACCGGGATAATGACGTCAGAACATGGCCGCTCACGCGGGTTTCACAAATGTGCCGTCCAAAAACATTATTCCACAAATAAGTCCAGGCATGTGCAGGATATTGTACTCCGTTGAAAAAGGGTTAATAACAAGATATCGGCCGGGAAAACAATTTGAGAGAGATCCACAGAATACGGAACGAGGTACAGATTGCCACATATTAACCCTTTACCTAACATGAAAGCAGACGACAGTTGTAAAAAAATTCTTTTACAATGAATTTTTTGCATTTTTTGTCTCAAAAACATAGGTTATGACCCCTCATTGGAACGAGCTCGTTCCAATAAGGGGTCATAACCTATGTTTTTGAGACAAAAAATTAAAAAATGATGAAAATTAACTGACGATTTTTGAGAAGAGCACTGGCGGTTTTGGCCGTTACGTTGGGTAAAGGGTTAAATGAAACAAAAGCTCGGTAAACCACTTGAACGGTCAATGTGGAGATTCCATACGGTCATGTGTCCATTAGAGAGGCATTTTCAGCGTTCGACGTCATTTTTGTCTTGAACGTCGATCTTTCGATTCCAGGCTCCAGCAGTAAGAACCTTCTACATGGAGGAATATCATTTCACTATTTTTGAAGTCGACTACTTGTATAAATACTTGTAGGCCGATCAGCATGAACTTCGTACAATCGATGAGCGTACCCCATCGAAGAACGTGTGTCTTTTCAGTTTCTTAATTAACAGATCAGAAAGCTCTATCGAATAATTTATATTGAAAACAGTCAAAAAACTGTATCTCTCAATCAAGTCTGAATATAAGCAACCTGTCATTTGCAAAATGAGGTCGCCAGAGAGTGAATTTGGTGATGCTATCCCATACAGTGGGCCAATTTCTCCTCTAGGTACATCTTTCTGTTTTGGCTTGAGGCCTTGATTCAGACTGAGGTTTACAGAGGGTAAATTTTGTGATGCTACCCTGTTGTGCAGGGTAGCATCACCAAATTCACACCCTGGGGACTTCACTTTGCAGATGACAGTCTGCATATTTTCAGGCTTGCTCTCAATATTGCATTGTCTCTCCCTCCAAAACATCAGATAGAAGTAGACCCGTCTCAGTGAATGCAGTTATGGTGTTTGCGGAAAGAGAATACGCGATCCGGTTAGCGAATGGAAATATATAACATAATACAAAGCCATTGCAGAATATTTTGAACAACAATATGATTATTGAAAAAAATATATAAAATCTCTCTTACCATTTAACCATGGGTCTTTTTCTTTAACACATTTGCCTTTATTTGGTATACCTCTCCGTTTATTACTTTGTTGGTATATATGACAAGTATACCCTGTTGGACAAAGTAAAGGATCTTCGTCTGGATCACTTGGTTGAGTACTACATGTCTCCACTGTTGAATAAACAGACAAATCGATTATCAGTTCAATGGAAGCAAATTGAAGACTCCATACTTATTAATTAGGGGGAGACAAATTAATATTTTTAACGTGCAGCCTTGGGGCTGCACGTTGAAAATACTTCTTGGTCTATCCCACACTTCAACTTAGCAGTCATCGCACTTAATGAAAGCATGGCGTACCATATTGCTGGACCGGAAAATCGGCATATCGGTTTCAAAGGGTTAACTAAAGCGTGAAACATTACATTCACTTTCTACCAGATGTTTGATTACGTAGTGTAACACCGTATTCGGCAACTGCTATTTACAGAAATCGACTTTCAAACTTTATTGTTTTAAGATTTGCCTCCATACATAGCTTATATACCCTCATTGAAACGAACTTATTGAGCTCGTTGCAATGAGGAGTCCTACACTATAAAAAATGCAGGTAAAAATAAAAATGTTCAGCGGTTCGAGAATTTGTATTTCATTGTTTTGCCTATTAATCGTGTTAGGTAAAAAGCTGAGCATGCACAATACTTTGAAACAGTTTGGTTGTTTTTCAGGAATGAGATATTCAGGCCTGAAAATAAGCAATCTGACATTTGCAGAATGAGGTCCCTAGAGGGTGAATTTGATGATGCTATCCCACACAGTAGGCCAATTTAGCCTCTGGGTACCTCTTTCTGTTTAGTTTTGAGACCCTGATTCAGATCGAGGTTCAGAGAGGGTAAATTTAGTGATGCTACCCTGCTGTGCAGGGTAGCATCACTAAATTCACCCTCTGGGGACCTCATTTTGCAGATGACAATCTGCTTATTTTCTGGCTTGGAGATATTACATTAAGCTACATGAAAGTACTTTGCATACATCGTGCATAGGGATAGCACTATGGACACCAGGGACTGACAAAAGGCGAAGAGCTAAAATTAAAAGGTAATGGGGGATATCCCCTTTCTTCAGGCTTTTTGTGAGGAGGCGTGGGGGCATGCCCCGAAAAAAGAGAAAATTAGGAATCAAACGGCGCCTTCTGGTGGCATTTTTACACACTGCTACTTCAAAAATGTGCTCACAATATTTCACGAACCACAGGAAATTCACTAATTCCCACAGAGTTTTGATTGCCACGTGCCGAATGATGTATATTATTTTTTACATTGAGACTTATTATCTCAAAAACTCTGTGTATGGCCAATGGTATGTTGCTAACTCATAACATGGGAAGGTTATTCACGTTTAAAAATATTTTTACAGATCATTCTGCTGCCAGTTTTAAGATATTCCCTGACTGGGAGGGTGTAATCATTTCCTGTTTCCCCTGACACAGCCCATCTAGACCACACCATTGGTGAGCTGAACTCTCAAAAGGCCTGCTAAAAAATTCTTGTAGTACTTCCGGTTGATGACAATCTTCCAATCATACTGTTCAAAAAGCTGCAACTCGAGTCGTATTTGAGCACATACCTCCTGAGACTTCTTCTGGTCCCTCTATCAACCAAGACATTCCTGCAATAAAATAATGAGATGAATAAAATGTTTCAACACTTTTTTAAGAACAAATTTTCAAGAGTTCTGTGTCGGAGATGGGGATGACAATATACTCGAACAGTTTTTGTAACTTATATTTTACTGGTATGAATGAATGAATGACTTTATTTGCAAAAACATTATAGTACAGGTATATGGTCATATAATTGTACAACAGGCAAGTACTAAACTGTAAAACAATTATCGTTAAAATTACGGAGAAGCACTGACAACCAGTTACCGTTACTTCTTTTACAGTAACGATTGCTTCTGATTACTGTATCCTTAAATGAAAACTTATAGAGAGCTGTCCCTGTACAATGGAGCAAAGCTTTTTTTCAGAACGAATGCATCCATTTCTTTTAATTCCAGCATTTGAAAAATTGCATTGTCCATGTCGAAAGTTATCTCGTTTTAGAAAAGTCGTTTTTAACCCTTTACCGGGTGCGAATACTACAACATTTTTAGCTTAAATTAGTGGTGCCACACATTATCGCACCTACCTGTGATACGAGATATTAACGCCCCCCCCCCCCCCACCTCTCGGCTTGGGATTTATTTGAAAAGAAAAGCATAAGCCACTGAACTATAACTGGCAAACATTTTAAGCTTGAATGGACCACCGAGAGAGCAATGGCGGATACAGACGAGGGCGGTGGGTGCCCTTTCTTTGGTCTGAGATGGGATTTTTACAAATTATTTCATTGTTATCACTCTTTATTGGTGTGTAAGGTACTTTTCTGCATGGCTACAGGATGATCGCTACACAAGGATAACGTCAAGTTTAGCCAGTCGTTTACACCCTGCTACCTACTGTAGAGGACTCCTAACCAGGCGGCATGGTCCTATTTTACCAGCAAAACAGAACTTGTTTAATACAGTAAAGAAGCACCGTTTCACTTCCCGGGGTTCCTACGGTGGATGATCCCAGGTCCTCTGGCATAAGAGACCAGCTCACTTATACACTAGAGCATCACTCTCTTCGCACAGCACTCCCACCCCGACTCATGCACACTACCTACTATCCCAGGTGCCGTCTCCAGATCCTACACTCAGTGCTCAGAAAATATTCTGAACACTAACAGACCTTAATACCCAACTGATGTACGGGCATGTGGAACGTTTTAAAAGAGGAACAAGAAAATTCAGTATTTTTCTGCTTCTCTTTGCGTGGAGTCTAATGCTATAATAATATTTTCATACTCAAGCACGCAGATGTATTCCAAATGATGATGGCATGTGGCTTTGATGTGAACGCTATAGTGCGTATTCGCTCCCTTCATAAAACATTGGTCCGTTCCTCTGTGATGAATTCATGCTCACGATTGCGTGTGGGTAGAAGAAAACCAGAACTTTAACTCTCCAGAAAAACCTTGATTGAAAAGTTAATATCTTTTCACCACTTCTTCAAATTTACAATTCTGTTTTACTCTCCCCACCTTTTGACAGCACTGTTCTTCACTCCACACGATATATGCATACCTCAATGTAATAGTGATATTCATATACAGTCTATACAAAACGTAAGATACAAGCATCTAACAAGACATCACCAAAATACGTAAAACGAGGGGTAATTTCCCCCAACACATCTTTGCAACATGAACCTATAACCATATCAACTTATCTGGCACCTGTTTTTCTCATGAACCATTTACATAATGCGAATAGGCGAAAATAGTTTCTCAAATAACTAAACAAGTTTACTTTCTTCATCAAAAACTGAAAACCAGAGGCTCAAGTGAGCCTAAAACGCTCACCTGGCTCAAGATGTCAAAATAGATGAGTGTATCAGTAAGCGATCAGCAGCAACAGCAATTTTTTGATTTGCTGTGACACAACCAAAGGCAACTTTTTGGGCCATTCAATTCTGCTGATCATAGAAAATCTTCCTAGCAAGCTCTGTTCTGTGAAGTATTAAAAAACAACAACCGAATGAAAGTTTTGTTTTTGTGTTCAACTGCTGTAGTTCTCTCTACCACCCCCTCCACCAAAAAAAAAAAAATAAAAACAAATCCAGCATAAATGAAATACTTATGACCCAGTTATATACTACATGACAAATTTGGTTTACATCTGCCCATTGGATCTGAAAATAGAAATTCTGAGTGTAGACCAAATCTGGGAGCCCCAAAAATAGTGAATCTGCATCACTAAAGTAAGTTCCAAACAAGAAATCTAAGCATTATTGCAGGTTCCTTATAAAAAGAAGTTTTTAAATGCATTTAGGTTTATGGAGCATTAACCCAACCCCAAGGTATATAGTAATTTTTTTTTTTGGGGGGGGGGGGGGATCAGAAGAGTAAGTTCCACCAGCCTGAAGATGGCAGCAGCTTCATTTGAACAAAGGAGAAAAGGTTTACTCCAAAGATGGTCTGAGCCATAAATGAATGAATTTGGCCCAATGGTTTTAAAGAATAAGAAAAATTTCAAACTAGAGAAACAGAATTTTACTGCCACCAGTAAATTCAAGTCTGTGTGAAAATGGTTAAAGCATCAACAATAAACAAAACAGAAAGAGAATTTATGGAGGCTTATTTTTGGGGGTAAAATATTTTTAAAGAAATCAGAAATAGATTTTCGTTAACAGTATTACATGAAATTAAATCTTTGAAACCCACATTGGAGTCTTGAGAGGGTTAAATTAAAGATATTCATACAGGAATCAGAGAATGTTTTCCAAGAAACCAGAAAAAATATTTACGTGTACAACATTGAAAAGGTTTGATCAAGGATTCAATAAAATCTTTGAAACCTACACTGAAGTCTTGAGAGGGTTAAATTAAAAACATTCATACAGGAATCAGAAAAAATGTTTCCAAGAACCCAGAAAAAACATATGTATACAGCAATAAAAGGGTTCAACATGAAATAAAATCTTTGGAAATACACTGAAGTCTTGAGAGGGTTAAATTAAAGACATTCATGCAAGAATCAGAAAAATCTTTCCAAGAAAACAGAAAAAAAATATATGTGCACAGCATAGAAAGGGTTCAATATGAAAAAAAATCTATGGAAAACACACTGAAGTCATGAGAGGGTTAAATTAAAGATATTCATACAGGAATCAGATAACTTTTTTTGCAAGGAAGCAGAAAACATATATGTGAACAGCATTGAAAGGGTTCAACATAAAATAAAATATTTGGAAAACACTTTTAAGTCTTGAGTGGGTTAAGGTAAAGATATTCATACAGGAATCAGATCAATTTTTCCTCTGCCGCCTATGGAAGTCTTGAGAGGATTAAAAGCAATGAACTGAAAAATTTCATTTCCTGATTAAAATAACACGTGTGTTTGACACCAAAGAGTACTGCTCTTGAAAATGAATGTCTAGATAAGAGTAAACTGTTTGAATAACTGTAACAGATTTTACTCTAGGATAAATTACTGCAAAAATGCTGACTCATCATTTTTTCAATACCCTCTACCGGGCACCCTGACAGAACCGGTGGCAATTTTTTAACCAATCCATTCTACTGGTCCTAAGGATGCTTCATACCAAATAACTGTTCTCTGTTCCGTGTGGTTTGGGAAATATGGACTGTTGAATTTTTTTCCTTTCTTAGCCCCTGGGGTTGCCACGTGGCTGTAAAAAAAAAATTCCGGGCATCAATCAATTACTTTGGACCCACTTATACTACATGCCAAACTTGGTCGAAATTGGCCTACAGGTTCTTGAAATAAACATTTTGGGCGGAGCCCCCACAAAGAGCCCAAATGTTGACCTACTAACTTCCCTTGAACAAACTGTAATATTCAACACCAAAGGATGTTCCACACCAAATATCAAGACATTCCCTCTGGTGGTTCGTGAGAAGATTTTTAAGCTTTTGGGGCATTAACGACAGCCCGAATATGGCAGCTGCTTCATTTGAACAAAATAGAAAGGGTATACTTCATAGATGGTCTTTGCAATATATGTTTGAATTTGGTCTAGTGGTTGTGAAGAAGAAGTCAAGTTTGCAAAAGTTAACGGACAACGCACGGCGGACGCCTGAAGACAAGTGATGGCAATTGCTCCCACTGACTTGCATCAGGTGAGCTAAAAAATAATAATAGATTTTCATTGAATATTTTTGAGAATCGCGCTGGCTGGTTCTGCCGTTACAGGAAAGTTGAAGTTAAGATGTTCTTTGTGATACACTGTTAGTTGTTCCGTTAAGACAATTATTAAACTTACAATAACGTGATTTTGGAGGCGTTGCTCTTCATTGTCGGGAGCGCTATCAAAAATGAGAAAGGCTGAAGTCATTATATTATTAATTTATTGGGGTTAAACGACACTTTCGATCGTCGGGGTTACCTCGTGTCGGACAGTTATGCGGGTGGAGGAAGCGAGAGTACCCATACAGAAACACCGAGCAACGGCGAGCAACGGTCAGACTCCCCAACGTACTAATTCAATCATGCAGGGCTAGCATTGGTTGAAGACAAGTGTACCATCGACGTGCAGTGCGACTTAGTACACAGCGCCACCGTGCCCCCATGCGGACAATCGGTATTAATCTCCTTGCAAAAGGAACCAACGCCAAAAGTCATTTAAATAAAAAAAAAATGAAATCGTGTGCATAGAATAATGAGTTAAAGATTAGCGTCTCTGTCGGGGACGCTAATTACTGTCGGGGAACTGATCATTCAACGAAGACAGATATTGAACTATAGCGCTCTTAGAAAATCGGGCCCTCACTATTTTTGCGTCTCAGTCGGTGACGCTTGTTGCCATTATTGGAGTTTAACGACATTTTCGACAGCCAGGAAACCTCGTATCGGACAGTTTTACGGGTGGGGGAGCCAGAGAGAACCACCGAGCAGCGGCAGGCTCCCCAATGTACTAACTCCACACAAACAGGGTTAGCATTGGTTTAAGATAGGTACAGTACGCCTTAGTACACAGGGCCACCATGCCTTCACGTGGGCAACCGGAATTAAGTGCCTTGACCACGGAGACAACCCAGTTACCCCTGGCGGGGAACGAACAATGGACCTTTCGGTTTGAAGTCCAACGCCGTAACCACTGAGCAACCGCGGTCCCTTTAAATTTCGTATATCTTTTTTTTACCCTGATTGCTACCACTCTAGTCGTTTAGTTTCAGTATGCAGGCGATTTACAGGCACGGGCTACACATTTTACAATCACGCGTGTGAGGCACACAACTATGACGGAAAGTAGCAGCCTGCAGAATTTCATATGTTTTTTTCTTCTAAAAAATGACGCTGCCTTATTGTTATCGTAATCTTATTGTATGTGCAGGTAATGGCTGCCCTGTGGATTGATAATAACTGAAGATTTGTGCCTCATTATCACCTGACTCTTCCACCCAAACAATATGCCGAGGTTTACTAAAAAAACACATCTGTTACAGGCATATAGGGTATCTAAACCTAACTATTTCTGCCTCCAAACACATACATCAATATTGACATTTCATACCACATTACCTGATTTCAGCCTTCGTCTTGGCTCTTTTATCCAATCTAATACTGAAAATGAAAATAAAAAACTTTACTTGAGAATTTGGATTTCTACCAACATGCGCAGATAGGTGAATAGATAACGACGCAACAACACGTGTTTATATAAATGAGAATGTGTCCTGCGCACTATTGGCTATGCATTCCAACAATTTTCGACACGTGGAATTTACATTTGGTACTCTGTGGTAATATTTTCCAAAGAATACCAAGAGGTTGGTTTTGATTGTCTCCGAAGCCGCGCTCCGACGCCACCGACGTCACTTCTTACAAACATAGTTAAGATACGGTGCTCAAATTTCACACTGAAAGGTAATTTTGCCCATGGAGTAACATGGAATTCGGTTTCAAAGTTCCCGAAGCCAGGCGGACTCCACCGACTTAATTTACGTCATTTCTGACAACATAGTAATTTTCATTTCTCAAGCCGTCTATCAATACAACGCAAAAATGCGGCACTCGGTTGTAATTTTGTTCAAGTATTAAAATGGAAAGGTTTCAATCTCCGACGATATACTGTAACGTTACCGTGGTCATGTCCGTTCTTCCAAAATCGTAATGCTCGACGAGATATGGATCTCAATTGTTGCACTCGGCGGGAAAATTTTATCCAAAGAGTATGATGGGGTGGGATTCCATTATCTCAAACATCGCATTTTGACTTCACACAGGTAATGTACGTTATTGTACCTTATAAATCTTCAACTCAACAATTTTTAGTTTCTCAAGAGCTCGCCTTCACGATTAGCCATTGTGTAGAGATATGTGAACTTAAACACCAATAACTAAATTCCCAAACGCTACATTACATGGATCATGGAAATTTGGCAGTCGGTGTTATCCAAGGAAAATAGTAGTGGATTTTGTTTGTCTCCCACATCGCTCTCTGACGTCAACGACGCCAATTCTTACCAACGTTCTAGCCATTGCCACGCCGTGTAATTCGGTTAGCAATTGGATAGTTGACTGTGACATAGTTGCCGATATGCGTGACTCGTCAGTGTGTCTGCTCTTTAAACATTTCGGAAATTAAATTTGGTTTTACGCGTAGATGAGCGGTAAACGAGACAATACACTCATTCTGTGTGTGCGTTTGACTTGTAAAAAATTCACTAAATAGCTTGTTGGTATATTCTGTAGTCATTCTACAACTTATTTTAGTTAATGTCGGAGAAAAAAATATTTTATTTCGAACCCCCAACTTATAACTTTTCACAGGAATGAGCTCATTAACTTTATAGTTTCGATAGCAAAAGTGAATTACATAACAACACTCTAAAATCAGTTGGGTTAAAAATCAACGCAAATCAGCTGGGTTGAGTGAATCTTCATATTCACTCAACCCAGTTGATTTGGGTTAATTTTTAACCCAACTGATTATAGAGTGAATATTCTACTGAAAGTTTTGATGTTTGAGTGCTGGAAGGATATTGCTTGTTTGTTAATAGTATAATGCTTGAACTTACGCGACTTCTTTTCTATCAATGGCATGCACGTGTATACGCATCCGTTGTAGCAGCATTTTTCGTCTTTCCCACAACTATCATCACTTGAACAATGTGTCTGTTTACACGCGTCAGTGGCGGAAGCTGATAAACTGACTGCACACTCGTCATTTTTCGCTGGATTCTCGAATAACGCTTCCGTAACGTCGTCAACTACGATTAGACCATTTGTGTCATAAAACTCCTGAATAAATAATAACCCACATCACAAAGAAATCGGTACCAATAAAACAACAAACAAAGAGAGAGAGAGAGAGAGAGAGAGAGAGAGAGAGAGAGAGAGAGAGAGATCGTCGCCTGAGTGTTAGAATGTCCTATGTCCCTTCTGGGACATAGGACATTCTAGCACTGAGGCGACGATATGGCCTGAATGTTAGAATGTCCTATGTCCCCTTTGGGACATAGGACATTCTAGGACTGAGGCGACGATATGTCTTTCGATAAGATATTAGTATATTTTGGAGAAAATAAAACGATGGGATTTCACGGATAAGAAGTAGGTTTGCAGTGGAGGAGAGGAGGAGACACAAGAACGAAGCTCGGCAAGAAACGAAAGTCGATGGGAAAGCAAAAGTCGAAATGAATGTGTTTTTTTTCATTTAGTTAGTTATGGACCCTGTTAAGAATTGTTTTGATGTTTAACCCATTGAATCCGAACGGCCGTCTTTTCGTCCAGAAAAATGATACGTCATGATTTCATTAAACAGGATGGATGCTAAATGCATGCGTGTGGTCGGCCAATCAATATTTTCAACGTGCAGTCCCAAGGGTGCTCATTGATAATATTAATTGGTCTACCATAAATAATGAATATGGACTCTTCCAGTTGCTGTCATTGAATTGATATGGAAGATACCACCAAGGTTCAAAGGGTTAATACAACAGTTTACCCAGTTAATTCCTCACACACTTTTCGATAGATTCCGACGAAAGTTTGTGCGAGGGAATAAAAGGTAAATGATCATGTACTTATATTTACGGATTCTTCAGTTCCACATTTTTTAAAATTAATTTTCGCTCACAAACAGTGTTACGCTCTAGGTGCCAACTGCACTAAAACAATTCGTTTGGAACCAAAATTACATCATCTGTCACCAAAATGTAGTGCCAACAGGTCTCAAAGGCTTTGTGAATTATTATTTCAGTGCGTCGTTTTCGATAAATACACAGACGACACGCGTGTGTGAATGTGCTAACCGATATGGCACAAGTGCCATATCGATTAACCAATTCACACACGCGTGTCCGTCTGTGTTTATTACACGAATTCGTGTCTATAAAAATAATTATTAGAAGGACACTCAGCAATTTATTTGACAACTATCAATTAAACACATCGCCAACCAAATTTGCGAGGAGTATCTGTATTACTATTTCGTTCCCCGAGTTGCAATGCGTTCTATGTGCCTACTGGCACATAGAACACACTGGAAATCAGGGGACGATTGTAGATATCGCTAGTGATTCAAATTGTAATTGCGGTGTACGATGTGGAGAAAATTCCAGTGAAATTTCGTTTCTTTATAAAAATGGTCCGTCAACGATTTGCAAGGGGAACCTGTGTTACGATTTTGTCCTCTGAGTTCCAATATGTTCTATGTGTCTACAGGCTCATAAAACACATTGAAACTCAGGGAACAATTTTTAGCTATCGCTAAGGATTCGAACTGTAAATGCGGTGCACGATTTGGAGAAAATTCCAGTGAAATTTCGCTTCTTTATAAAAATAGTCCGTCAACGATTTGCAAGGGGAACCTGTGTTACTATTTCGTCCCCTGAGTTCCAGTATGTTCTATGTGCCTACAGGCACATAAAACACATTGGAACTCAGGGGACGATTTCTATGGATTCAAACTGTAAATGCGGTGCACGATTTGGAGAAGATTCCAGTGAAATTTCGCTTCTATTTAAAAAAAAGTCCGTCAACGATTCACATGTGTGCGGAACGGATTCTCATGTTTCGCATGGTTTAGTGTTGCTGTAGATGGGGGATTTCACAGAACAGGCGTGTAATAAAATCGCTGTTTCACCACACAGACTAGACAGAATTCAAGCCTGTCAAGTAATCTATTGGTAACTGTCGTAATTGTTATCAGTCAACTCAATTAACAGTTTATCCATTAAATTCTTATCAAATGTTTTCTTTGTTACTTAATCTTGTTTTTATCTTATTTAACTTTTTACCAGGGCAGATTGCGCCTTGCAGAAATCAAAGGAAGATACAAGTTAATTTGTCCTCATTTACAATCAGATTCCATTTGACACTAAAATCTTGCATTTGGCACAAACAATTCACCTGGCACCGAATAAAAATTCCACTTTGGCACCATAAAATTTCGGGCCATTGTGAACACAACTGTTCGCAAACGTTCGTCGTCTCAGATGTTTCAACTCATTGTTACGAACGTTGATAAAAAGGTATCAATTGCACATTGTCGCGCATTTCGTTTCTGGCCTGTTTCTCTTAAGGTCCATCTGATCAACTTGTGTCACGAAAGTTGGCTTGTACAGCTCCTACCTTTCCAATGAATTATCTCTGAACTTTGTTAGATGTTTTGCAAAGAAATGAGCATAAACCCTTAAAGTTGATTTTCAGGACCATTGTCCTATAGTCATTGCTCGTTGAGGCTGGAGGATTAAGTTATTAGAGGTCAGTCCTATAAAGTTCGTGTTGATTATGCCATCTGTCTATCGCCCGCCTTTCTTTCATATACTACCATATACTCACAGTGGCGAATCCGGGATGCATGGTTGTCGGGGTCGGGCACCATATTTGAATCTCAGGGTAATGATGCGAATCATCCGACATGCGTAGCGGCTAATTAGGAGGGAGCACGAGAATGGGTATTCTACTTCCATCGACGAGCTCGGGAGCTGGGTAAAACTTTAGGAAACGTAAGTTCAGTGTGGCCCTCCGATGGCTTCTGTAAACATGATCACCGTGTTTTCCAGCAAAACTATTTCCACAGTTTTTTGAAGGCTCATTCGAATTTTGAAAACGGAAAGCAAATTTATTAAGGCTACCGGAGACCCGCACAGGAGATAAAGCTGAATGAGTGGGTGAGGTATTATGCGCGATATCACATGGACATCCACAACCTACGGTAGTGGATATCCATGTGTTATTGTGGATAATACCATGCCTTCTGAACTTGATGCATGAGAAAAACATTGAGTAACAAACAATCAGAGGGCGTACGTGACAGATGCGGCCACTCGGGATCCGAACATGACTCCCAAATTTTATGAACATTGGTGTTGATAAGAGTTAAACAAAATGCGAAAACTCGTAATGCGCTAAAATTAATATTATTAGCGTGCTAATGTATTGTAATGAATATTTCCAATGAGCAGCAAAAATCATATCAGACAGAAATACCAGAAGAGAAATGACTTGTTAAATAATAAAAGAGTTTCTTTTGAACTGCGTACTTGAGAATTAGTGAATGGAGGAGTTTCTTTCACTTTATGAGACGAGGATATGAAATTGTTTATGCAAGATTAATCTAAACATCGCAGATTTCCAACTGTTTGCATTAGGTGATAAAACAAGCTGCAGACTTCTAGTTTTTCAACCCCAAACTGTTGCCAGACACTGGAGGCACAGTGTTGATGGAATATTATCGTGAACATTTAAGAACAGCTGATGAGAAACGTGCCACATGGACAAATGGAATGCACCTGAGAAACCGACAAAAATTTAACCCTTTCTATAATATGTACATGTACACGTGACAGTTATTATGGGTTACGTACATTGACGGGCTAGCTGGACGGGAGATGTCGTGATGGCATCGTGGATCAAGTAAGCCAATACGGGCATTTTAATTAAATTTGCTCCAGCAAATTAAACGTTTTTAAAATGTAAATTTAGATGAATTATTCATCAAATCTAGTCATGGCTGCTTAATAGCAGCCATGACTAGATTTGATGAAACTATTTTGAAAAATACTCAGCGAGTGAAGAGTTTACATGTAGAGTGTCATTTATTTTTCAAAGGTGAATTGTTTTATGCTTTTATCTTCAAAGACCCCATACTACCGGGAAGGGTAGCCTCAGTTCAGTAAGATTTTGTTGAAAAATAATTGTGTCATTACAATTTGTTAGAGAGTGCATCTTGGCACTCTCCGCTAAAATGTAGCAAACATTTTATATAAACTTTCTTTCAACTGGGAAAACAATAATGTAGTACATACAGTGTAAAGCCAGTATTTCAACACTTTTTACTAGAGCATTAATACTGGCTTCTTGCACTCAACCAGTTATGTACCAAACAATCCGCCATGCTGTTCCAATACCAGTGAGGAGGATTGTGCAGCCTCCGATCATAATGTTTTCCTAGACGACCAGAACTCCCCTGGTCACCAATAAATAAATAACTTTTTCATTCATTTTTTATTCAGTTCTATGTAAGTAATTTACATAAGAATACTAAAAAGAGCAGTTTATATTAATCCAACTGACTAATCGACGAAACAACGAGAAATTAACAGTGGTGTATCTTGAACGGGTGCTCCGGGTCTGTGAAGTCCTTAAACATTTTGAATTCACAAACAAGTTTTTAAAATAATTAAAATAGGGCCCTAACCTTAAAAGTCACCGAAAGTTATTGAACAATTTTTGGTAGGACTGATTTTGTTGTTGTGAAAAGAAGTGTCCCAATGGACACTTGCCATGAGGAACTCCACCAATGATTGCCTCCATGATGATATTCGTAGTGTCAGACCACTTCCGCTGGAGTGAAGGTAACGACCACAAAACCATAGTTTGGATAAATAGTTGAATCCGATCAATTTGGTGTTTTAGTGGCTTGAGAGAATTCAGTTTCTGCAACGGCGGAGACACCTTACCTTCCGAGGATTCGAAAAATTACATATTTTAGCAAAGCTGTCGACGACAATGCCCATGATCGTTCAATACTACTCTGCTATGCCCAATACTACTCCCATTTACTAGATAAGTCGAGTGAGCAACTATTCCCCTGATAAGGTCTGCGAAGCACCGCAATTAGATTCGATTCGATTAGAGATCATTCCGATAATTCTATATTAGATTTGAGTCGCACTGAATTGGTAATACACATAACGACACGCGCGTGTGAATGGATTAATCGATATGGCACGAGTGCCAGTGCGGAAGGATAAAACGAGAGGCCGCAATTATTAGAAGGACACTCAGCAATTCATTTGACAAATAGCAACACAAAGAACACATTTTTTCGCCAACCAAATTTGCGAGGGGAACCTGTGTTACTATTTCGTCCCCTGAGTTCCAATATGTTCTATGTGCATATACAGGCATCACATTGGAACTCAGGGGACGATTTTTAGCTATCGCTAAGGATTCAAACTGTAAATGCGGTGCCCGATTTGGAAAAAATTCCAGTGAAATTTCGCTTCTATTTAAAAAAAAGTCCGTCAACAATTCACATGTGTGCGGAACGGATTTTAATTTTCCGCATGGTTTAGTGTTGCTGTAGATGGGGATTTCATAGAACAGGAGAGTAATACATTTTCGAATCGTCGAGATTTTCTCTCAAAGTCCTGCCAAGTGTGTCCTCATGGACTCCTCTTCTATCACCAGGCCTCCTGTGTGGAAGAGTTCAAGGAAATTTCGACTCTGTACTATTTTGGAAACTACATTTTTGAATATTTCGCTTTTTAGATTAATTGCCAAAACAGATAAGTCGCCGCTGCATACAATACATTAGTAGAGACTAACAATATTTACTGTTGAAATAAACTGCAATATCTACAACTTAAAAAGCGATGAGGGTTCGATTCGAGTACGATTACATTTAAAATTGTCTGTATGATTCGATTCGGAAATCGACTCGATATTAGAGATTCGCAAGGCCCTATCCTCTCCCTAATTCCAAACATGACTCTTTAGCTCTTCCTATTTTCAGCGACATTGGAAGCCAATCACAACACTGATGATGATAAAAAGAAGGGCAATGGGACCACGATTACAGCTAGCATTGCTGTGATAGGATCTATTGGTAGCGGAAGCTAGTTGTGGTTATAGTAGTAGTATATTTCGGCAGAAGTATAACAGTAGTGGTGGAGCCACGGCTCTCGTAATGGTAGAAGCCAAGCTTGGGTAGCGGTAGAAGTTTATGGCAGTGGATGGAAACTGTAGTTAGGAAGCTGATTAAAAGGCAAGCAATGACAGCCATGGTGCAAACATGTGGCTAAAACTCTGGCAATGAGAAAGGTTACACGTACCAAAATATTTCATGTATCAGGCTTGGTATTCTTTAGGAGTGCAGGAGTGGTGCACGCCTATTGCACGCCTAGAAAAAGGGGGACAATTTTTTGCACCCCTTGATTTTCTAGAATGCCAGACCTGTTTGGCACTGCCTTTAAAATCTATTACCAAAGTATTATGTCATGCACGTTTCAGGCCCTATTGGGGGGATCTCATGGGGAATCTCATATGTGACGTCATAGTCACGTGACCCAGTGGCGCCATGTTGTGTTGTCATGGTAACCCTTTGAACTGAACAAAGTTTAACTGAATAAATTTTAGACTTAAAGAAAATATATTGATGGTGATCTGAATTTTAACTGAATGAACTTTTTTAACTACAACCCATTAAACTAAATTCTTCCAATGGGGAAGGGAAATACCCTCGAGTGTTGATGTCAAATCACGGAATCCAAATTTTACAAAGTCGGATAGGAATCCCATTTTACAGAATCCCTTTTTAAGAATCCCCTTTTTCTGAAATGAGTCGTCGAGCAATATGTGCGAGTCACTTGAACGAGCAATTGCTCGTTAGCTCATTTGCTCGATGGGATTCGAGTCATTCGAGCAATATGTGCGAGTCACTCGACATAAGACGGAATCCCACTTATGGAATCCCTTTTTTTGGAATCCCATTTGTGGAATCCCTTTTTAGAAAACGCCTGTGGCTATGGAATCCCTTTTTTCTGAAATAAGTCGTCGAGCAGTATGTCGAGTCACTCGAACGAGCAATTGCTCGTTAGCTCATTTGCTCGATGGGATTCGAGTCGTTCGAGCAGTATGTCGAGTCACTCGATCGAGCAATTGCTCGATAGCTCATTTGCTCGATGGGATTCGAGTCGTTCGAGCAATGACTTGTCAGTAACCGCTCGATAGCTTATTGGCTCTGGGAATGCTTCTGTTATACACAAGGGAGATAACTCTGCATAGAGATTATGGGAAATCAAGCAATCTGATTGGTTAGTTATAATTTATATAAATGATCGAAATAAATGAAAACAATAAGAGTATACGGAATAGGGTCAGAACTAACAAGAATAGACTAGAATAGCTAAATATAGTAATAATAAGCAAAGCTGTTCCAGTTGATAGACTCTTCTACGCTACTGGAGTATACTCCAGAACAAAGGAAGGTGGTCAGATAGACGAAAACTATTGCATATATAGATAGAAGCAGAGAATTCTGAAAGAATTCGAAATAGTTCAACTTGTCGGGTTGTTTGTGGTAATTCTCTGAATCGGGAAATTACTCCTATTCAATCGAACATACCCTCCGAACATACCCCTGTCTTGTTGTAGGCCTTTGGGTAACATAGCAACCACGTGATACCATAGAAACCAAGATGGCGGCCTCTTGTATACAAAATGGACGACGGAAACACTTAACATCCTAACAACACGCGCTGCGCATGCGCACTCACATCACGTATCACCATGGGGATGACGTCACAACATGGCCGCTCACGCTGGTCACGCAGGTTACCATGACAACACAACATGGCGCCACTAGGTCACGTGACTATGACGTCACATATGAGATCCCCCATGAGATCCCCCCAATAGGGCCTGAAACGTGCATGACATACTACTTACCATTTCGTCCCTTGAGTTCCAATGTGTTCTCTGTGTCTACTGGCACAGAGAACACATTGGAACACAGAGGATGGTTTGTCAATGTTGCATTGATTCGCAATAATTCATGCCCCACTCTGTGTCGCATTTCGATAGATTTTGAGTGTAGAGGACAGTAACATAAGAACTGAATGCAAGCTTTTGAATAATGAGAAGATGTGTGTGCCTATTATTCCACTATGTAGCTGAATGTAGTACAATTTTTCAGTCACAATATTTATACCTTGAAGTGAATATAACCAAAATAGCAAACAAGTTTTTGCATTGAAAATTGTGGGTGCAATTATAATCTGAGGAGGGCAACTGTTTTGCACTCCTTGATTTTCTAGATTGCCAGGCCTGATGTATTATGCACGCATTGTACACTTGCATACAATCACATCTTCGTACTTCCGGTGTACGGTCAACATGCGGATCCATGTACGTAGAAACCAGGTACCGAAATTGACAGAGAAAATAGGGATAATTTCGCAGAAAACATACGGTAAAAAATAATCAGGCAAAACTTATCAGAAAAAAATGGGGGAATGTGGCAGGAAAAACTAACAGAAACCAATTCAGAGGACAAGGGCCGACAAGCAAATGATTAAGAAACAAAACCAAAGAAACAAACAAACAGAAAAAAAAATACACAAAAAACCCGAAAAGGCCCGAGAGCTGAAAACGCTCACCTGGTTCAAGTTATCACAAGGAGAGAGAAGCTTTAAATGAGGGAAGTGGAATCATTTTGTTGATTTGTTTGGCAGGCTTAGAACCTTAGAAAAGTAGCATTTTCGTCACCCAGTTTAATTCCCGTATTCACACAGTCACCACATAGAAACTAACAAAGATCTGGCCTTTTCAGCAAGGAGAAATGGACAAACAATTCTTTTTTCATTTTTGGCTACCGAATTCCCACAGGGGTACGTGAAACATTTTTATACACATGTATCAAGTACACATGATCAAACAATACTGCACAGCAAATTTTGAGCAAATCAGCCAATCAGTTCCAAAAAAATGAAAAATGGGATCAGAGAGGTAAGGTTTGCCCCTAATGGTATGTGCAATTACTGCCTGGGAAAATTTCTTCATACAAACTTGAATCTACACCATTATTGGAAACTGTATTCGGAATATCCAATTACTGAACACAGACGTTCATGGAAGTGATTTCTTGTGTTTCCCCCTATTAGAAATCATGTTAAAATAGAGGCCCCATATTATGTCCCATCAGGCAAATGAAATTTATTCTTTTGGGGTTGTTTAGGGGGTCACTTTCTTCATCTCTGGTCATATTATGACCCCAACACAAGTATAAAGTCAAAGTTATTTATACCTAAGCTGCCCACTTTTGAGGACTTACCCCTATAATACCAGTAATGCAGAACGTGTTAACCTGTTGAGGATAAGATTATTTTTGGTGTCTGAATTTGTTATTCAAATTTTATTCTTTTGGGGTTGTTTAGGGGGTCACTTTCTGTGGCCATATCATGACCCCAACACAAGTATAAAGTCGAAGTTATTTATACCTAAGCTGCCCTCTTTTGAGGACTTACTACCCCTATTATACCAGTAATGCAGAACGTGTTAACCGGTTGAGGGCTAGATTATTTTAGTGGTCTGAATTTGTTATTCAAAATTGTTTATTACTAAATTATAAAATTAATAATTTGTAATAAAACAAATTTATATATATGAAATGTTATTTGCGTTTAACTAAATATGACTCATGAGCAAGGGAAAAGCTGGCTTCTTCTCTGGTACCCTCATATTTCTGAAAGCCCTGATAGTGGCTTCTATCACTCAACCAGTTAACAAAATAAGCACGCCAACTCAACTCCCCAGGGTTCTCACAAATTAAAACAGATAGCAAAAGTCTTTGTCCCCTTGGTCCTACTTTTCATGAGAAAGCTTCATACCAAGATTCTATCTCATATAATTTAGGAAATATGGGTGTATTATTAGCCCCTTGGGTTCTCACGAAGAGGCATGGGCGATCTTTTTACATCAAAAAGTATATGTCACCCAATAATTCTGCATACCTATATTTTGGTTAAAATATACCTGTCATTTCTAACTAGATGTAAAGTTAGAATGTCAAGAACATGACTGGTGTCACCTATACACTCTGATTGTTTCAATGTCAGAAAGGAGAGGCACTGTCAATATTTCAAGAATGATATAGCCCAGGATGCTGAAAGTTACTATAAATACCAAATAAATGAATTACACCTAACCTAAAACTTGAGACATGCCTAGATCTAGGAATCAGTAAGAAGTATTGTTTATATTGCAGTCATGATATAACCCGAGATGTCAAAATGGCTTTAACTCCTTGGCTGCTGCTGGCGGATATTCCAGCCCTGCGCAGGGTTCCTCTTGCCCGTAAAATAAGTGTAATATGGGCATTTTAATTAAATTTCCCCCCACTAAAATGTAGCAAACATTTTATATAAACTTTCTTTCAACTGGGAAAACAATAAGGTAGTACATACAGTGTAAAGCCACTATTTCAATACTTTTTACTAGAGCATTAATATTGGCTTCTTGCACTCAACCAGTTATGCACCAAGCAATCCGCCATGCTGTTCCAGTACCAGTGAGAAGGACTGTTCCTCTTCAATCATAATGTTTTCCTAGACGACCAGATCTCCCCTGGTCACCAATAAATAAATAAATTTTTCGTTCATTTTTTATTCAGTTCTAGGTTAGTAATTTAAATAAGAATACTAAAAAGAACAGTTTATGTTCCAATAACACTAAAATAATCCTCCTCTGATTGGACGAGAGCTCGCTTTGCATATTCTATGTTTACGGATCAAGTGGCAAATGTTACCGTCTGACGTCACAACGCGAAATATTTGAAATGACGTCGCCCGTTTCGTAACTGCTTCATCAACGGAGTGACTAGTGAACAGCTTCATTTTTCTGGATGTTTCACGTGTTTAGCAGACGGTGTTCCGGATGAAGTGTTGTTTAAATTACAAACCGATTTACGATTTGAACTAAGATGGAATGAGTTTATCTGGTTTAGTGCCGTTTATTTACTAAACCTGTGATCGTTAAAAGTTGCCTTGAACAAGGCAACTTTTAACAATCACAAGTTTAGTAAATAAGCCTCTCGTGTTTCACGACGTAGGTTTTGGTCTATAGGTGGAGTCTTATTGGAACATATGCGTTATTTCGATGAGTTGACTGTAACATGGTGTGAGGTTTGCAGCTCGGAGCGTATGTTCAACCTCGACGCTTTGTGTCTCGGTTGAACATAAGCTCCGAGCCGCAAACCTCAGACCATGTTACCGTCAATTCATCACAATAACTTATAATATTAATCCAACTGAACCAACATAATCAAACTGCCCATTCAAATCTGCTAGATAAGTTTACTCCCATCAACCACAATAGTGTAGATTCAATACCCGAAGAAGCTCACTCAAATAAGATGGAGTGACAGTCTTCACACAGTGGTTATCATATGACCGGGGTCGTAACTTGGCCAGAATATTGGAGGGGATGAAACAAATTTTTGCTCAATGACTATATGAAATTGCCCGACAGACAACATTAATATTGTCGCGTGCCATTCCGGTCATCAAATTACCGTAGCTTGAGGAGATGTATTTTTCAAAACGCTTAAGAGAAGGACACTGTTTTATGTATGCATGTGACCATGTAGTCCAAACCTGGCCCCACGGGGCGTTATATATTATATTGTAGGGCGAGCAACCCTAAAAATTATATAATGCCCTGTGGGTCCACGTTTGGACTTGTCAACATGGTGAGGCCATAGTGATCGTATTTTGATGTCATCTATTAAGCTCAGGCTCTGAATGCATCCGAGTACCAAACTAAGGTGACCTATTTTATGCTCGGTTTAGAAATCATATGTACACATATAGAGAGCTTCCTGGCTGTCGGTCATCGTAAATCAGATTTGATACAGCAGTGGGATGTGTCATCATGTATTTGGCATTTGCCCAACAGGACATGCGCAAAATGGAAAAAAAATCGATTGGCGAGGACTAACAATAATTTGCGGAGAGCAATCATACGTCAACTTATGTTGGACAATTGTGTCATGTTTTCTGGTCGATCGTTGTACAGTACAATGCCCAACAATTGCGCGAATGCCCGGCAAAGTCCCTAATAAAAACAAATAATTCACTTAATGTGGAGAAAAGGAATATCCTTTGACCCACTGTAACCAAATAATTATCTGTGGCACCAAAACGTGATTTACAAACACCTTTAATCACTTGTTTCATGTTTAGTTAGGTAAAATGACCACTTAATACTTACATATAGTAGTTCAAACATAAAACATATTCAATTATTGTTCTCTTTTCATTCTATGTTTAAAGATCTTGATTTGAACCCAAAGTGCTTGACTTCTCGCAATCTCTGAACAGAAATGTTCTTATACACCCATTATGTTGACAATTCATCAGCAAATACATTAACACAACATAAACAACTCCTCACAGATGTATTTTTTTTATAAATGTGGGTAATTTGCGCCCCCCCCCCCCCCATCCCGGCCACACAGAGCATTTTTACGTCTATTTCGTTTTACTCATCATTAATGCGAAACATACTGAACAAGTAACAGGCACCAGTCTCATGTAGTTCAGGAAATATGGGCATTTGATTTTTTTTTTATTTTTAGCTTCTTGGATGCCCACAGAGATGCAAGGAATTGTTTTTTTGCAAAGTCAAGTATATGTCACCCAAAAATAATGCATTCCACTTCTGGTTCCAATTGGCTGACCAGTTCTAGAAAATTGAAACTTTGAGGTGTGGTCATAAATTTGGCCCCTGCCGGAATAAGCCCAAACATTGCCAGAGAAACGTCCTTTGAACAAACCTTGAAAGTACGGGATCGAAGGAAGCTGCATATCCGAATATTAAATCATTGCAGCCAAAGGTTAATAAGAAAATATTGTTCAATGTTTTCCCATTCCAAAAGTGTTATGTGAGGTTTTACCAAAGGGAACACCCTGAAGAAACCGAAAGGTTTTTCTTCAAGCCCATTGGATTCTACTACTCCTAAGGAAGCATCATACCAAATACCCAAACTTATTCGCGTGTAGTTCTCGAAGTCTAGGTGTTGTATTCGTTTTTTTTAGCTCCTGGGTTTCCCAAGGGTCCGCGAAAAACCGACATAATGTAAAACATGTTCCCAAATAATTCTTCATAAAAACTGGTTTAAATTTACCAACGGTTCTAAAAATTCAAATTAATTTTGGGCGGGGTCATAAATCTTTCCCCTCCTCGGGCTTGCCCAAATAAGTGATGGCAATAGCTCACCATGACTTTCAATCATGAGAACTGAGAAAATAACTTGCAGACGTTAGCGGGCAGTGACAAAAATATTTTGGCAAAGATGGGAGATAAAGTTTGCAAAAATGTGGCGGAAACAGGCAGAAAATGTTTCGGCCGTTGGCTGAAACAGGGCGAAAACTGACAAGACAGAGATCCAAGCGACCCTGCAAGCATTGGTCAAATCACTTGTGCTGTTTCAGTATTGTGTCGTCTGTGTTATATTTCAAAATAAAAAAAACTCAGCCTCCAATATTTCCCAATAAGTCTAGGAATTTAACCAATTCAGTCGTGTTTGACAGAGCTCATTCCGGAGAGTTATGCTGCTGTCTTTCTGAGCGGGGCCTACAGCTTTAAAGATTTTCTGCCTGAAAGTGTCATCAATGCAATCAATGTCGTTTCAAAACACATGCGAGGTCTCATTAATATGTTACTTAACATAACGACACACCCGCCCGCTTTATTTATAAATAAAATAGCTGTTGAAATTTCGTTATTATTTTTTTCATATTCAAATAGTCGAGCTCGTTGCAATGAGAGGTGACCAGCTAAAAAGAAAACAAACAAAAAAAAACAACATTCGATATCCTTTTGTTCTTTTCGACATGAGATCTGGGCAGAAAAGACAATTTTGGAGCGAAATAAAAAAAAATCATACAATTTGAGGATTTGCTGGAAAAGCGAAAGCAAAAGAAATGTACCAGTCTCTTCAGCAGCAGGAATAAAACCTGCCGGGAGATATTTCAGTGAAATTAATTTAGCTTTTAATCGAAAACCCGGTCGCTTCATTTACATGCTCAAAGCACACACAGGGGTTTGTTCTGAGCCCTCTGTGGTCATGGCTCTCAACAGATGCGACATATGTTCTGCAAAATGACACAACTTTTATGTAAAAGCTGTGTTCTTCAAAAGGGAACCGACGAGACAATATATGTTATGTATGTGCTGATGCTGTGCAGTTACTTAGCAAACTGTTAAGAAGGGCGCTAGAGTCTTTTTCAATAGTGTTCCCCGTGACAGCAGCATTTCACCCATAAAACCAAAGATATATAAAAATATAAAACTAAAACAGTTAATTGTTCTACTCATTTCTAACAACACTGTCGTACCCCATTTCCAGATATCTTATGCAGAAAAACTAGCGAGGCGCTCCTTCCACTCCGGTACAAAATTATATTTCGACACTGATGCTAACTAACATATCGACCCATGAGAGGATAAAGGTACCAACTGCAATGCTTTAGCATTGCAGTTGGCACCTCTTTCCTCTCGTGGGACGATATTTGAGTTGACATCTATAAAAATGTTCCTCGACATATGTAGACTTTGAAGCGCTGCCCATTGGTACATTGAAAAATGGAAGCTTTTAATAAGGTACCAAATCGTAAGAGGCGGACGACTGTAGACAGGTAAAGAAAAATAGTCAAGCAAAGCACTTACTTGGTCTTCCAGCCACAGATCTCTTCTCCTCCACCCCCAGATACCCCGCCCCCTGTGGGGACGTCCATTGATTAGTGTTGTGCACGCATATGTTCCAAGCACTAGAATCAGAATCAGACTTCTCATAATGTTCAACACACAACCGTCATAGTGACCAGCCAGATGCTATCTACTTCATGTGAGCAACATACGTGATGAGAAAATAAATTAAATTCAGTATGCTTTTGGAAATTAGGTAATCCTTTGACAAGACCGCGTAGCTGGCGGAAAGACGGCTACCGTTTTTCATTTTCTATTTCAGCAGAACTCTGATGGAGATTACTAGATGCGACCGAGTGTCTTCTGAAACAAAGTTTGACGTCAACCCTTCGAGTTCCACCAGACTGGATAGCGAGTATTCGATCGACCGACTTAGAGCAAAATGTACCAACCCTCACTACATACATGTTTGACAATTTAAAACTAATATTTAATCCAGAGTTTTCAATCGTTTGGCAAGCATGCTCACATCAGAACAAACCGGGTCCTCTGTAAACTAGTCCAACGATGCTCCAAACTCCTATTTTACTTTTTAAATTAGTTGCCTCAAGACAAACAACAGTAAAGTGCAATAACACATGTTGTTCAGAGTGTTCCTTAATTGAAAGAGAAGAACCGCTAACACATTGTCACACACGGTTAAGAGTGATTTGGTGCATGTAAGGAATCAGTTGATCTCTCTCGGCTTTGGTCATTGGCGCATTATATACAAAAAAAAAAAAAAAACAAAAAAAAAAAAAACAAAAAAAACAAAAAAAAAATTGGGCGCAATTACATATACAATGAAGCAAATCATCACAGGTCGTCTTCACGGTCTCCACTTCGTATCAGTTTGAGATAGGAATTCCAATAGTTTTTTGTTTTTTAAAAAAGATCTTTCTATTGCAACGCTCTCTGACTTTTCCGATTGCCCCACAGGAGGACAGTAACTATATTCTTCTTACCTGTGCATGTTGTCTGATCTGGAAAAAGATTTTCCACGGTATCTGCAGCAATGGACTTCCATGTCTTCACTCGGTGGCGGCCAGAGAGCAAATGGGCATTTGGTGTCCAGTATATCCCTTTTATACTTTCCTTAAGGCTTCGCCAAGGACTGGAGTATTAATGATAGGACAAAATCACATTTCCGTAACAAACATCTTTTTATATCGATGAAAAGTCCACCATAGGCCTGCAGCTTCAATACACTCTTGTCTTCTTAAAGGTTATCTCGCTCAGATTTTTTCAGTGGTATTCTCCGATGGGATTTAAAACTCAGCTACACAAACAGGTAATCAAATCTTCACATGTTGCTTGTAGCACGGTGTCCATCCTTGTTCACGTCACATAAAAAACACAATCTTTTTTATTACCTCTCTCACTCATCGACGACAGGTCTTGGGCCAAACAATGTCCGTTGAGGGATTCTTTGGTTGTTTTTTGTATTATTTCTTATAATATACTCAGATTCAATTGAACAAGCGGCCACTGCGAATACACCCCCTCCAGTATACAAAAAGGACAACGGAAACACGTGTCACCCTAACACCACGCGCTACACATGCGCACTGACACCACGAATTAGACGTCACACCATAGCCACTCACACCACATGACATCACTGATCACGTGACTATCACCCCACTTTTGGAATCCGGGGCGGGGGTCCGACGAAAATGGGATTAAATGAGCGAGCTATACTACTAGTAACAGCACCACGAGATAGATCGTTAAAAGTCGGAAACAAAGTATTGTCGTGGTACTTGAAAAATGATGACATTCTCTGCTTTTAAAATTATTATCCATAACTTAATAACTTCTAACCACCGTAAACATCTTTCCACCCAAACCGTTTTATTCACTCTCATATATGTATACAATTAACCCAGCCACGATAGTACATAGCAGGAAAGGGGAAGGGGCGTTAAGGTCGTAAAATCGGTGAACGATTTTGCTTGTTGAGGTTGTTCTAAGCAGATCTGTGCAAATTTGTAATTAAGGCAACCCGAAAAAAGATTATCTTAACTGATTCAGGCAATCCATTTTTCAGGTAATCTCCTCTAAGATGTTTTAAGCAAGAGAAAGGTATAACAGTTATATGTCCACTATTGCCAATGCAAAGACCAAGATGAAAAAAAATGTACCTATTTTCGTTCATTAACGCCATATGCTATGTGGTGATACAGTTGTGGAAAGGGCTCGACAGGGTTCCTGTCGCGAACTTGTCCTAAAATGGCATTAAAATCAAGATCACCGCCTTTTACTTCTGAGTAGGTGAGTAGGCAGGGGCATAAATCTTGTCAGTAGGGAGGGGGGAGGGCGGAGGAGTCTCACCCTCAATTCTTTGTCCCAGTAGTCGTGCAGAGAAAAGAGTGCCCCACAGATAGCTTGTTCCAAGACCTTCGCGTAGGCATAAAACTGTCACGCGTGGTTATCAGTTTTAGTGAGTCGGACAAACCTAAGAAAATTAGCCACGAAGTTTACCACTGCATCCCCTATCACCGTGCTGATTACGGTGGTAGGAGACTTCTTTTCTAAGCATAGGTATGTGTGCGTGAAAACCATCCGACAAATTCATGTCATGGACAGGTAAACATTGGCCACCCCTCCCCAGTCATTGAATATAGTTAATATTCCGTCTACAGGGAGGAGAGAGATGTGAGCTACAGTGGAAATGTTCGGGATGAGAACAGCCCTTTACACGATTCAGACTTCGGGTGTTCAGAACCCGATATAAATTGCGTTTTTTGGGGGCCGCTCAAATCTTCAGTGATACTTAAGACAGTAATAATTGTCCCACGTGAATAAATATCCATACTTCACTGGTGACCTTCGTATAACTTTTCCACGGTCAATATATTTAAATGGTAGTACCATTTCTTGAAAATCGGTTAAAAATAAAATATTTCAAGACCTTATATGAATAAATGTATTTTGAGTTTATTGAACGTCGATGGTCCTGGCATTATTTCTTCGAAAATCTTTCGAATAAAAGTATTTGATTGGATATGTCGACAAGAACGAAAAATAATAACAGTCATTCTTTGTGATTATTTATTTATTTATTATTTATTTATTGGTGTTTAAGGTCACATACTTATGCACAATGGCTAATCGTGACCGTGACAGTTTTACAGGTGGAGGAAGCCGGAGTACCCGGAGAGAACCACCGAGCAACGACGAGCAGCTGTCAGCTCTCCAACATCGTAACTCTGAACTCCGCACCGCAGCACAGGCAGGGTTAGATTGGTTGAAGACATGCGCACCATCGACGTGCAGTACGCCTCAGTACACAGCGTCATCGTGCCCCCATGTAGGCAATCGGGGTGAAGTGTCTTGCCCAAGGACACAACGCGGTTGCCGCAGGTGGGATTCGAACCGAGGACCTCTCGGCTTGCAGCCTGCACCTCTACCAACTGAGCCACTTCTTTGTGATTAATATACACGTAACAGAAACCCTAGAGTAAATACAGATGAACACTGACTAGGCCAATGGGCGCAACATATGGCGAAAGTAACCGGTTTGGGATAGGATGGGAAGGGAGTAGGGTATTTTTTCATGGGACAGTGAAGCCTTAAGGTGAACGTAGCAACCATTAATTATTCACAGCTCCTTATTCGACATTCGTTATCAACCGACTTCAACGGTTGATGACGAATGTTGAATAAGGAACTGTGAATAAGTAACGGTTGTCACGTCCCAAGCTAAGTCCCGCCTGATAAAATATTCCATCCAGGTCATCAAGGTATGCCTTCGACGAGAGGTACTTGCAATATTGGTCAGTAGGGATTAGAGTTTTAAATTCGGTGTTCTTGGAAATTTATTTCCCATAAATACACGTGGAAGTCGTAAGGGATAGGTATCCCAATTGGTTATTCAATAAGTACGTACGGTACTCCAAATTTGTCATGCAGGGACCTCAACAGTCCGAATCCAATCCAAACAAAAACGTCCCGTCTAGAAAAATTAATGGGAGAGGGGGACGCACACCAAACACACCCCTTATTGACACCCACGCATACACAACACACTATAAGACGTGAATGAAAGTGGAAGTGCGTGAAGTCACGTAAAGCTGCGACAGCGGCGAAAGTGTCTTCGGGAACAGTGGTTTTCTCACAAACGTGCTGAAACGATTAATCGGTTAACCTGTATCGGAACGGTTGCGGTTTTTTTCGGTTACGATGTTCGCTACCGTCAAACCCTCAGTCCTGACAGAAATGTGGAAATTTTTTAGTATTTAATAGTGAATTCAGATATTGGGAAAAACACAGAGTGTAACTTATGCATATCTTGCAATGACTTGCATAGAAGTATTTTATCTGTGAGTTACAACATTCCGGCAGGACAGAGTATTTTATTATTATTACTACTTAACAGGGCATTCTCTAGTGCATTAACATAGTTTAGTAAAGCGATCAAATTATATAACGCACGGCAAGTCACGTGACGTATCGTGCCGGGGTGGCCGCGGCTCGATGTGCCACGTAACCGAATTACGTCCCGTTTGTAATCCTCTGTTTCCACTTATGAGTTCGGATACTGCGCGAGAAAAACAAACCTCACATCAGTTTTCTTGGTGATGACGCCAATTAAAACAGGTTAAACATCTCTTCTGGAACACAAGGGGCCAAATAATGATATAAGGACAGTACAGATATGTACCGTTCTGGTTTTTGAAGCAGCCAGACTCAGATGCTGGATTTTTGCATTAGTTATTTCGTACTTGGTTTTTGAAAAACTTTAAAAAATAAATGCTGACATCTCATGAATATTCAAAGTTCAAACTCCTGCCTTGATTGTTCATTTTCTATTCACATTAAAATGTCAGTATATTTCTTGATTAAAGAACAAATATGTTCAATAATTCTCGTATTTGATAAGACCATTGGCTTGCCGTTATTTTGTCTTCCCTATTACTGATAATAATAGTAATAACGTGACTTTCTCGGGCATTGCGGTTCTATTAGCGACCCACCTGAAATGACTAACAGCCCTCTGTCTTATTAGAGGCCCTCGAATTCGTCTCCGGTCACTTATAACACCTCGGGCTGTTAATCATTTCTGTTGGGTCGCTAATGAACCGTTATGCCTTTGAAAATCCTGTTATTATTATTTTATGCCTCGAAGTTAGTTTGTCCAATTAGAACGCTGGAATACCATCTAAGGGTGCCGCCGTATCAGGCAACTCGTCTGATATTATTTGATCTCAGGCGAGTAGCCGCCATTACTATTTTGATGCATTTCCACTTGCTTCGAATTTTCAAAATTTGAATTAAAACAAAATATTTTCAAGGTACCATATTTATTGATTTAAAACATTGAATATTTAAGAAATGAACAGAAAATATTATTTGTAGTCCCAAAAGTTCTTTGTTGTTTTTACTACTTTATCGATTTTTATATGCTGAAGCGAATAGTTTATTCAACAGACCCTTTACCTAACCTGAAAAGCAGACGGCACTTGCAAAACAAATTCTTGAATAACTAATTGTTTTCATTTTTTGTCTCAAAAACATAGGTTATGACCCCTCGTTGGAACGAGCTCGACGAGCTCGTTCCAACGAGGGTTCATAACCTATGTTTTTGAGACAAAAATAAAAAAATAATGAAAATTAATTGGCGATTTTTGAGAATAGCGCTTGCCGGTTTTTACCGTTACGTTGGGTAAAGGGTTAATTAAAAGTAATTTTTTCGACATTTAAAAGTGCTTTGTTAACCCTTTTCAGGTGTCAATGACAGTAAATGTATTTGAAGTTATTTCAGATATGCTTGTAGATATACATTTTATTTTGTAAACAAATATCGCACTTCAAACAACGACGATTATTTATTGTCACCATGGCTACGGTACAAGTTACTGTTGTTGATTCTGCAGGGTGCTGTCAATAGCAGTTTCTAAAAAAGAAACGTCCGGTCGTTCTTTGTTTCTCGTGAAAATTTATTAATCCCTTGATCTTTCGACATAATAAGTATATCGCATGACGTGTAGCTGGCTGATACATTTCCATACAAGGCTCTGAGTGTTCATATCAGGTGAGGCAAAGAAGCCTCACCTGATATGAACACTCAAAACCTTCTGTGGAAATGTATCAGCCAGCTACAAGCCATGTAACTTATAATACAAGATTTGCATGTGTTGCATTGTTTTTATTTTTTTTTTATTTTCTGAATCCACAAATACCTAGAGATTATCAGTACATTGGAATTTTCTGGTGTGTTCTATCGCATTTCGTTGAGGACCTTCATCCATACACGTATCGCATGTATTTAGTCGTGAACATGCAGGGCTTTGTGGCTTGTCATTCCGAAGTTTAAAGCTGCACTGCAGGTTAAAGTGTGTAGAAAAGTGGAGAGCCATCCAGGTTTGGAAAAAAGTATGGGGGGGGGGGGGGAATCCTAACTCCTGTGCCCAGGCGCAGCCATACCTGTTTATGAGCTGCCGACCTTTCGCAAGCCACTGGTTGTGTGCGGTAAGCCCACATTATGGCTTCATTTCGAAGGGCAGCTACCACAGATTTGATATCCTGTGAAAGTGTTTTATATTATTTTTCAAGTTTTTAAGTGAAATTAATTAGTGCAGATGGGTTTGCCATGTTACAATTTATAAAACAAGGCAAAGACATGTAATGAAATTTTGACAAGCAAAAACAACTTAGCATTCTACCAGTTAAAATGTACAACACCGACATTCGTTTTTGTCATAGTTTCTTATGAATTGTAAACCAGCAGCCCATTCCAGAAGTTTAAATTTATTGAAGAAATCTGGAGAATAAGATATAAAGCTTCCTCTCTGTTATCTCTTAATTAAATGTACCTAAACCATTTGTAGGTTACACAGAAGAAGAGTAAACATTTCACTGTTTAATTTTCGTTCATCTAATGAAATAAGGGCTAGATGAACAGCTAAACGCTATATAAATTGTTCCCATGACATTCTAAAACACTACAAAAAGTGATCTATATCGTACGGGGTCATGTAATTTCGGTCAGGCCATCATCTGAAAAATAACCGTACATATAGTTAACACTTTACCTAACACAAGTTTGAATAAAAGTGTTCATACGGATGCACTGAAATCTCCATGAATGCGGGTCAGGGCTGCACAAACCGTACCTGGCTGACTATTGTTCGACCCAGTTGAGAATATTTGAAAATAGATCCCCAGAAATGACAAGTGATTCTCAAATTTTTACAAAACAAAAGAGAACGAAACAAGAGGCCCCACGGGACCTGAAGCGCTCACCTTGAACAGAACACGATATAAACATAGTCCAAGCATTTCCTCATATTGCACTAAGTTAAAATTCGGGCTACCATAGGAAGCCCAAATATTAACCCAGGGAACCAAATTGAACAAACTTGAATCTGACTCCCCTAAAAATGTTGTAAACCAGATATGAAAGGATTCTGACAAGTGAATCTGAAGAAGAAGATTTTTGAAGAAATTCCCTCATATTGTATTAAGTCAAATTTCAGGTTCCCATATGTAGCCCAAATATTAACCCAGGCTCTCAAATTGAACATACTTGAATCTGACCTCCCTAGAGATGTTGTATACCAAATATGAAAGCATTCCGACTGGTGGATCTGAAGAAGATTTTTAAAGAAATTTCCTCATATTGCACGTTAAAATTTGGGCTACCATAGCGAGGCCAAATATATAACTAGGGATCCGATCTGAACAAACTTGAATCTGAATCCCCCCCCACCACCTAGAGATGTTGGATACCAAATATGAAAGCATTCTGACTGATGGATCTGAAAAAGAAGATTTCTTAAAAATTATCCCCCATATCGAACTAAGCGAAAAGTTGGGCTTCCGTAGGGAGCCCAAATATTAACCTAGGGTCTTGGTTTGAACAATCTTGAATCTGACCCTCGTAACAATGATGTATACCAAACATTAAAAAATTCTGACTGGTGCTTCTGAAAAAGAAGATTTTTAAAGAATATTCCCCATATTGCCCTATGTTAAAAATTCGTGCTCCTGTATTGAGCCCAAATATGGACCATTGGGCTTTATTTTAACAAACTTGTATCTGACCCCCCTATGGATACTGTATACCGAACATCAAAAGATTCTGACCATTGGTTCTGGAGAAAAGATTTTTTAAAATTTTTGCAAATATGCTGACTCAGCACTTTTTCGATGCCCTCTACAGAACGCCCTAACATAACCAATGGCAATTTTTCTTACCATTCTATTCTACTAGTCCTAAGGATGCTTCATACCAAATAACAATTCTCTGTTCCATATGGTTTGGGAAATATGGGCGTTTGAAAATATTTCTATTTTTGGCTCCTGGGGTTCCCATGGGGATGCGGGAATTTTTTGATACGAGTCAAGTACTTATGACCCAATAATACCACCTACCAAATTTGGTTCAAATCGGACCATCGGTCCAGAAAATATAAATTTTGGGCGGGGCCAAAAATCTTACCCCTGCTATTACAAAGCCAAATGTTGCTTCACGAACTTCGTTTGAAACAATTTGCATCTATCCCTCAAAAGAAAGCTCCATAACAAATATCAAGTCATTGTACCCACTGGTTCATGAGAAAAAGATTTTTAAAATATTTTGGAGCATTTTTTCCCACCCGCTCCCTATGGGGCTGGGCATGTTGAGTTGAATAAAACTGCTATGCCCCTTCGGGACCATCACTCACACAAACTTTCACTTGAATTGGCCCAGTAGTTTTGGAGACGAAGACAAAAAAGTGGTGTTGACGGACGACGGACGGAGAGCGATGGGATTAGCTCAGCTTGACTTTGTCAAGGTGAGCTAAAAATAGGTTATGAGATTTCAAAGTTCTCGCGTTTCTTTTTCGACAGATTATACTGTATTTCTAGCATGGAAAGCGGGTAGAGACTTTCGACTGGATTGCGACATATTCATATACATGTGACATATACCTGTGGAAGTCAGTGTAGGGACACGGAAGTGACAAACGTTACTACCCTGTTCCTTATTTGACAATCGTTTAACGACACTTTCGACAACCAGGGTCATCTCGTCCAGGGTCACCTCGTGTCGGACCTTTTTACGGGTGGAAGCAGTCGGAGAGAACCACCGAACCTCCAGTCTCCCCAACGTACTGACTCCGTACCAGGCCTGAGAATAAGCAGTCTGACATTTGCAGAATGAGGTCCGCAGAGGGTGAATTTGATGATGGTATCCCATACAATGGGCCAATTTAACATCAGGGTACCTCTTTCTGTTTAGTTTTGAAACCCTGATTCAGACTGAGGTTCACAGAGGGTAAATTTAGTGATGCTACCCTGCTGTGCAGGGTAGCATCACTAAATTCACCCTCTGGGGACCTCATTTTGCAGATGACAGTCTACTTATTTTCTGGCTTGCTCCGTACTAGCATTGGTTGAAGGCAAGTGCAGTATCGACGTGCAGTATGCCTTAGTACACAGCGCTATAGTACCCCCACATGCACAATGAGGATGACGTGCCTTGCCCAAGGACACAATGCAGTTATCCCTGGCGGGGATCGAACCGTGGACCATTCGGTTTGAAGTCCAACGCCGTAACCACTGAGCCACTGTACTCCTTCGACATTCGTTATCAATCAGTCTTATCGGTTGATAAAGAATGTCAAATAAGGAGCTGGGAATAAGTAACTGTTGCCACATCCCCTGCAGGACTGGGAGTGGCAGTGAGAGTGGTCTCCCCTCTCCCTGGTTGTAAGAACACATTGGTATACTCTCAATTTTAACATCGATGTGCAATCGTGTGACAAATTCGGGGGAAATTGTGTGTACGGGATGGGGATGAGTTGTTTCTAAATTAAAAAAAAACCCCAAAAGTTGTGAAAACATTTCACGCTAGTGAGTTGTCATAAGATACCATTTGGAATAGATAAATCTATAAATACAAAAAATGAACTATGCTGGCAGCTAACTGACGACCCACTGTTCACAGATCAGCTTACAAGTCTATTGAGTTGGATATTCAGACAAGGAATCTATACACCAGAAATCTATACACCTGGAACTTAATTAAGCACCCCCACCCCCGAAATATTTCATAACAGTGAAGTTGCTGTTACTGATTATTTTGTTTTAATGATAGGTATGTCTTGCAGTATATTTCATCTCGTGAAACATGATGTTTCTGGTTGATAGCGTACCCCAAACACATCCCCTCGTCCACGTGAAGCATAATACCCACGAATGTCACAAAAACGCTATCATCCACATGCAGTGTCTGGGTATAAAACACGAAACTTTGTCACTTCTTTTATCAATAAATGTTGACATGGTAATAGGCATGTCATTCAAAGCTATTGGAAGGCAACTTGGCTGCAGTCATTCTGTCATCTGCAGACTTGCCCGAAAAAAATCAACAGACCAACGATGTTAAGGACTGACCAAGGCCTGGACAACCCAAAAGACCTTTCCTCAGGAAGATCGGAGTCCGGCACGCCTCGTTAGACTTGAACCCTTTACTTCAAGTGAGGTTTTGAAACGCCTTTGGCTCCAAAACAGGCGTTTGTGCAACATAACTGTCCGAAACCGCCCCAAAGCACTGGGTATGAGGTCCAGAAGGATCGTCAAGCGTCCAGCTCTGTCCGATCATCATCAAATACGACGTTTGGAGTGGCGTATGGCACGGCAACATTAGAATCTCAGGACATGGAGGAGAGTCCATTGGTCAGATGAGAGTAGGTTCCCGCTTCACGTCACAGGTGGTCGCATGAGAGTGTGTAGGCACAGAAATACTGCTTACGTGACCAGGAACATCAGACCTTCTGTTCCTTATAGTGGAGGAGCAGTAATGATCTGGGGATGCCTCTCTCATGATTGTAAACTTGATATGGTGACGGTACGTGGGAATCTCAATGGTCATCAATATATCCGGGACATTCTCAATCCGGTTGTCGTGCCTCATTTTGACAACCACCAGTTTGCTATTCATGGACGACAATGCAAGAACAACGCTATTGAAACAATACCGTAGACTGTAATGAGCCCCGATTTGAATCCCTTAGAAAACATCTAGGACTTTCTTGGACGTCGTGTGCAAGCAAGGGGTCCGCCTGTTCAGCATTTGCCCTATTTGGAAGCTGCATTGCATGAGGAGTGACAGCAGTTACCTATGGGCCGTATCAGAAGGATCATTGGTAGCATTAGGAGAAGATTTCAGGTTGTCATCCGAGCACATGGTGGATACACTCGCTACTGACGTCAGACACTGCTATTGTGTTCAGATCATAAGTTACATTTTTGTCAGTAATTAGCGACATTGTTTCATCACCTTCCGTTCCAGCACAATACTTGTCGAGAGAACATTTTTCCATCAAAAACATTAGTGACAGATATGTGAAATTGGCGCCATTAAAATACTGCATATTTTCATCATTGTGTTGTCTTTCAATTGTCAATAGACCATTCTTAACGAAAACAATCACTTTTGGCCATCTTAATGATAGCATGAAAGTAATGACAGTTTCTATTAACACCACTACGAAAAACAGGGGGTGCTTAATTAAGTTCCAGGTGTATATAATCTCCGTAATCAGACGCTTCAGTCGACAGTGCCGCGGTAAATGTCCTGGCAGAATGCCATCATTTACGAATGCATTGCCAATTGCTGCAGCTAATTTCATGGACTGTTTCGACTCATATATCTCAAACTATAGCAATCAACTATAGCAATGTGATAATTTTAATTGCAGATCTTTGGACGAGCCCATTCTAGAACAATAGCACGCTGATGAATTTGAGGGCAGAGGAACATTACACTCCCAGGAATAGGCCAGGGTTTACCCGTCAGGTGAGGATAGTTTTCCATTACCTCCATCCAGCATCGTGACTCTCCATAATCAATACAAAAGTAAAAAAAAAAACGATTCATTATTGCGCAAAACCAGTTCAAACAAAGCTGACAAAAATTGCGAGTTCCCACTTGAGATACGACGAAACTGCGACAGATGGTAAAAATGAAACAAATTCCAAATCCCTATAGAGAAATAACTATGAAAAAATACTCCGTATAATATCTGTTTTGAAGGTGGGACATCAATAAGATACACTTATAAACTGTATATGATGTCATTCGACCAAGAGATTGAAACTCATTGGCGACCGACCAACCGATCGACTTACCGACCTACACTACCACCTATATAATTGCTTGTCGCAGCTAAAACTATTTATGACCTGGAAATGTCAGCCCAAAATAATGCTCGGAAACGGCGAGCAAGTCTGTGATAGGTTACTAGCCAAATGTATTCACGAATAGGACAATTCTTACAACACAAGCGTCGAATTGTTTTAAACATATCCATAACAATGGTTAATATGAAGTAGGTCAACATCATCCAAAACATCGATTACCTGAAATTTCCTACCAGCCTGCGTACCCAATATTGTGGTTGTTTGTCTAGAAAGCTCGAAAAATATCTTCAACAGGAAATGAAACTCGTCTGTAATTTTTCATTCGAGGTATTTAATAATTTCGTGTCATCCAGTTCTATGTGATCGTTTGAAATTCGATTCGAATCGAAATCGTTCCGATTCGATTTCGATCACGCTGATTCGAAATTTTCAAACCGTCGTGATTCTCAAGTTTCCCATCGAGTGACTCCTCTTCTTATTTTATCATGTGGTCTCCTGTTCAGGAAACTTGATGACAGAAGTAGATTTCCAGGACATTTCGCTTCCGGCACTTGTTTGATTCCGCTTCTGGGATATGTTTTGAACGACTAATTCAAACAGATGAATTTGCGTTGATTCCGATTCTTGTATTCATGGAGAAAGACAATATTTGTTGTATTCCAGGACTGTAAGATGATGCAATATCCCCAATCCGAAAAAGCGGTAAGATTCGGTTCGAGATGCGATTCGATTCGAAATCCTCTGCCTGATTCGATTCGAAACTCGATTCGACCGAAATTTATGATTCGCATGGACCTAATGTGAGCATTAGCCCTTTACCCAACACGAACCGCAGACAACACCTGCAATAAAATTTTTGAATGACTAAATCTCAAAAACAAAGCTTATGATCCCTCATTGGAGCGAGCTCGTTGAGCTCATTCCAATGAGGGGTCACAAGCTATTTTTGAGACCATAAGATAATAAAATTTGAATGGCGACTTTTGTGGCCGTATTTGGTCGTTACTTTGAGTAAAGGGTTAAACCAACTTCAAATGCACGTGTAGATTTAGCATGTATGAGTTTTCTAAACTTTATGACGTGTGTTTTTGTATCTACTACCTTGTTTACAAGCATGCTTGCGCACACGCACACTGACAGAGGATTCATGTGCAAAATGGTTTTTGACTGAATCGGAGCCAAATTATCTATGTGTCTCATAAAAAAGGAAAAGAAAAAGCTGAAATGAAATTCTATAACACTCATCAAAAGTAAATCACCAAGGAATCCCTCGTAAAGATTTCTTCATTGTGCGTGAATGATATTCTTCAGTTTCGTAGTTACGACAGGCGTTTCTCTCTCCAGATGGAGTATAGTACAGAGCTGATATTAGGTTGAAGAGTACGTCGTTATGGATTGTAAATAGATAACTTTGATAAATTCTATATTCTAAGATCTTGAGTTATAATTGGAACATTGATTGGGCGCCGACAAACAACACACTTCATATTTTTTGTGTCTACTTAACTGGCGGTGTGCGGAACTCAACTAGCGAGATCTACTGTAACATCTCTTAACACTTACGCTGCCGAAAGAGAATATTGCCACCTATTTTATGACGATTATCTGGAAGTTCTGGTGTCTGCAGATCTCACCTACCATCTGATTAATTGTTGGAAAGGGATCGGAGAGCCCTTCCAACAATTAATCAGATGATAGAGTTTCAAGTATGTCATAAATCCTATTAAACTCATCACATACAGGCGAACTTAAAGGCGTACTTTATGGCTGAAGTGGGCGTGGCAGTTAACCCTTTACCTTACACAACTAGACTGCAACACGTGTCAAACTATTCTTGAATAAATGAAGAATTTCAATTTTTTGTCTCAAAAACATTTCTTATGACTCCTCATTGGAACGAGCTCGTCGATGGTTAGGAGCTAAGTTTTGGAGTAAAAAATGGCCATTTTTGTGAGACTTTCTGGAAGAATAAATCCGTTACATTAGGAAAAGTCTAAATCAATCCAACACAAAATGCATAAGCTGTTTCTAACTTTCTATACTGGGAAGGCATAACAAGCTGGTATAAATAATTCTGTCTTTACGGCTTACTTAAGAATTTTACAACCATGGCTGCAAAATATTCCGACTCGAAATCCCAACGACAGTTTAGAAAGACAACGCTGTATCATTTCGGATTTGTTCCTTTGATAAAACTCTTATCAAAATGTAGGATTCATGGAAGGTCCATCTGAAATCATTTTTCTTGTCCGCAATAACTCTGCCCACCCGCTAAAAATTCAAGCTGGCATGTTCTGCGATGTAACCTCTGTTGTCCAGGATTGAGGTGTTCGTTTTGCTGTTTTTTTTTCAATATTAAACATATGCTTTCATTCTGCAACCCACATTGACTTTTAAAACTCGTAATAACTTTTATAACGAATCATAGTCATGAATCATATTTGGAACTCGCCCGATTAATTATGTAAAAAACATCAACTCTGAGGAATTTTGACTTTGAAAATGCAAACTTTATTCCTTACTTATATCTAAAAATTAAAACTTTACGGGAAATAAACTGATACTGTACACTAAAAGATGCTGGCTCTTTATTGCGAATTCTACTAACCGAGTTCTGGTAAGGAGTTTTGATTAGAATTGACCGTATCCAATCCGAACAATATACGTGTTATGCCTCTTTTGATAGTCTTTGAACGGAAATTCTGTCGGCCAAGTTTCAGATCACGTATTTCCACATTAGAAATGTCTTTTTACAAAACCCTTCTTGTAACAACTTGCTTAGACTAGAAGTCTGTGTGCATATTTCCTCCAGATTCGCGACATGTCTTCAGAGAAACTTGCCGGTGCGTCTTCGGTAAAACTTGGAAAGTTTGAATTGGTCACTTGGAGTTTTTATATTCCACGCTCTTAGATCGGGGTGAGTCGATTACCTCTACCAGCATCTCTGTTCTCAGCATCCGAGTCCGTTGCTAACCTGCCTGTTGTACAACACCTCACTTCTTTGATGATTGTTCGCCAACAAAAGATATCATTCGGCTACACCTTTTTAGGTTGTACAGTTTCTACCGGCAGTATGATCTTCAGTTGATTGGTTCAGTCTCGTTACACAATGTCCATTCATCTAAGACGGGACGGAATGAACATACATTTTATCTTAACGTGTCTTAGATTACACGACATCCATTTCTCGGGAGATTTTACAAGTTTTTTTTAAGTCTTTCCGGATAAAATAGTAGCTGTTTAGAAATTGTATGGCAACTATTTCTATGCATCCCTGATATATCTCGTCGTGATAATCGACTTTCGATAATGTTATCTCCCCTGAAATTATTAGACTGACGAGGAAGGTACAAATAAGAAGCATGCAGTTGTTGAGAAAACACCTATGACATTATTAGAAAATAAATCGAAGTTTCCTTTTGTAACTTTTAATAAACGAAAACAACAGACAGCTCTCGGAGCTGTCTGTTGTTTTCGTTTATAACTAGAGGGCTGCCACATCCACGGGGCAGCTGATCCCCCCGAAAAAAGTGTGGTCATCATAAGATTTTCTAAGTTGAAAAGGGGCATAACTCTGGTAAAATTAATCAGGACAAACCCATTTTCGAACTTGACCCGTATTTTGATATGTTTGCACCACATATCAAGTTTGGTTACAATCAAACTATCTTGAGGGAAGTTACCATCCGGAAACCAAAAATCATAAGATTTTCTAAATTAAAAAGGGGCATAACTCTGGTAATATTAATCAGGATGAACCAGGATTCGAACTTGACCTGTATTTTTATATGTTTAAGCCACATATCAAGTTTGGTTCCAATCAAACTATTTCAAGGGAAGTTATCACCCGGAAACGAAATGTAAACGGACGGACGGACGGACGTACGGACGGACGGACAGACGGACGGACGGACGGACGGACGGACGGACAAAAAAAACGCGTGACGACTATATCCCCCGAAATTTTTTTTCGGGGGGATAAAAAGTCACAAAAGGAAATTTGGCTTTTTATGGAATCTAATTAGAAGCAGCTAAGTAACTGACCACTTTGGCTCTTTGTTTAAGGAATGTGTTTTTACAGTAATTTTCTTCCCAAGAAAAAAATCAGCAAATCTTACCTCCAAGACATTATTGGTAAGTATAGTACCTGCATCATATGTCTCGATGCGCACACTGTTGATATCATGAACAGAAAAATGACAGAACATCCAAAGATGATGAAAGCGCTGTTTTCGTATTTTTAAATGGGTTTAAACCGAGAATAATAGTCGCGTTCAAACTGATTGAGAAAAAAAAAGATTGTAAACATCCACCTTCTGTGTGTTTATACTACTCTGTGGGAAAAAGCCTGCAGTATGTGAAATGATGTGTTCATCGGTGATTCAACGTCGTTAACATTTCGAAATATGCTGACTCCACGACCCAATGACCCCCACCCCTTTTATTATTATAATTTTTAAATTTTTTTTTTCTTCTTTCCTTTAAATATTTTTCAATGAGAATCGTCGAAGGGCGCGTCCAGACACTGGAGAACAGGAAGTGAAAACTTCTTTGTATAACCATGATTTAATTGTTAAACGGTATCATTATTTAATTGTACATGCACAGCCGCCATGTTATGTTACATACCGTGCCACAGACGTGGATAATGAGTGAAATAAAGAAGTATCTAAGAAAGCGCCCCTGAAATACAGGAGAGCCTTCACAAAGAGCCACTGATTCCTGTCCCCTGCACACTGAACAAGTTGTGTTCTGTATGTATGCCACAATTAAACTTGAATTAAGTGAATGGAGTTGATAGTTTTAAAGAAAAATATCAACTCATTCACATTATAACGCCACTCCGACGCGTAACGTCGAATCAGATACGTGCCTACATGACGTTCTTACGTGTAATGCGGATTCAACGCATGGTGTATCTGGTACATTTCCCCATTGTCTGCATTGTACCGCGTAACATTGAATACATACATTCTAGCAATCAGGCGACGATACGGCAACCGTGGTCGAACGGCTGAAAAATGGGTGAGTTTCGCCAATCATCTGTCACAAGTCTAAAGTTGCACTTGAACAACGACACAAAAACAACAGGATTTTTAAATTCAGAACTGCGAGCATTTGAGAAATGTTAATTGGACATTTCTAATTATTGAAGATAAAAACGGCCATGAAAAGTTAATAAAGAAACAGCAAGAGTAATGAGCTGTTAGCAACATAGTCAAGATAAAATAACATTGGTTAATTGGACTGAACGTTGGTTGTGATTGGCATATATTTATCGTTGTATATCTCTGGAAATCGCTACTGACATCTTCATTCTTCACGACTAGACGTTCGGAGAAGGTTTTGTTTTGTGTTAGGAATCTGATAGTGTCAGTCTGCCAAATTATTCGGGCGTATGGAATGTAATAATTGTCGACTAATAGATATGGCATGGAAAACAGACTTACACAAACTGAGTTGCTGATGGACAGGTAGCAAACAAATCGATGCTGTCGGTCGGGCCAACAAAAAGAGGCCAAGCGTTTTCAAGTAATCGCTTGAACAACATGTCATTCCAGATTTTCTAATGGTCTGGGAGGAATCCATAGGTTGATAAATGTCTTAGATATTATGAACAGGAAACGTTTTACTTATTTTAGCGGCACACACTCTACAGCTATTCCGCCTTAGAGGTACAGGCGTGTCTGTTTTAGAAAGATGCAAAATGCCAATTGAGAAGACCGAAAACATCGCTTGCACTCAACCGTACATTATTATCTGTAGCATCAGAGCTAATAACAGATTTGAATTTCTAAATTACAAAAATAGTCTCTGTTGTTTCCTACAACTTCTTAAAATGTCGGATTAACACTTACGCTGCCGAAAGGGACTACTGTCGCCTATTTTATGATGATTATCTGTACGTTCTGGTATTCGCAGATCAAACCTACCATCTGATTAATTGTTGGGAAGGGCTCAGCCCTTCCCAACAATTAATCAGATGATAGATTCTCATGTATGTCATAAATCTTATTGAAAATCCTCGCATACAGGCGTACATAGAGGTCCTCCATATATGGCTAAAGTGGGCGTGGCAGTAAAAGGGTTGACGCTTGTCAGGGTTCACTGGCTGAAATACTTTATCTGCCATTTCCGATAAATCTTTTACCCAACGAAGTGGCACCACCTGTCCGAGAACGAGTGACCGTCTAAAAGACGAATCAGGGACCATTCAAGACTTCAAATAACCCGAAAAGATGCACGCCTGTATATTGTTCAAATGTGTTACAATATGCGCGGTGTAGTGACAAAGTGGATTTTATGTTTTTACACACTTTTTATTTTCATTTATGGGAAAAGTAAACAACTTTTCTCCATTTAGGCCGGTTTCCCTGAAAAGTATACATGTAGTATATGTAGCTATACATGTAGCATAGCATTTACCTGAAACAGGTACGGACGAAAACCCTCAAAACAAACGCTCCCGAGACAAAATCCCTAAACACAAAAGCCCAATAGAAAAATGACAGGTGACCGAATTCCCCCACGAAAAAAGCCCTCAAGAGAAAAATTGCTCAATTTTATTTTCTTCGTTTGAAAGATAAAGTTATGTCTTCAAAATACAAAATCTTTCCTTCGATGATTTTGGTTTCACTTCTTATTGTTTTTATTAAAGAGACATGGCGAAATGGCACAATAACACAAAATTGAACAGCACACAAAGGCAGGTAATGTATCTAGGACACATCAAAATATAAAGTTGAAACTTTTGACACAACGTTAAAAAATGAAAGTGTCAATGACACTGCAGCTCAACTTCACCAAGAAACTAGTGAACCAAATACCTAACTGTAGAATATGCTATATGAATTGTAGACAATTTAATTGTAAAATCTGAGATGGCCGCTGGCGGTCGTGTTTTTTAATGAAATTAAAAATCCATGATTGCTCCCATGTAGACATCACCCTAACGCCACATATTAGAGTTGAATAAGATTGCGTGAGAGATTCACACACAGAGTGTATGTGCGAAAGGAAATGTTGACAATTTATAGGCCAAATCTAACATGACCACTGGCAGTCATGTTTTTCAACGAAATTCAGAAAAAATTGATAGCTTCCATCTGGACATCACACTAAAACTACATGTAAAATTTGAAAAAGATTGGGTGATAGGTGCAGTCTGTAGGGTGTGCTAATGGAATTGTTGACAATTTATATGCCAAATGCAAGATAGCCGATGTTGGCCATGTCTTTCAACGAAATTAAGAAAGAGTTCGATAGCTCCAATCTAGGCATCACATCAAACCTAACATATGCAATCTGAAAAAGATCGCACGAGGGATGTGGCCTGTAGGGTATGTTGACAGTTTATATGGCACACACATGATGGCTGTCCGTGGCTACGTTTCTCATCGAAATTCAGAAAAATTCAATAGCTCATCTCTAGATATTATACCAAAGCTACATATGAAATTTGAAACAGATCGGATGAGAGATGTGGCCTGTAGGGTGTGCCAATGGAATTGTTGACAATTTATATACCAAATCAAAAATGATCGCTGACGGGCATCGAAATTCGATAGCTCTTATCTAGATTTTATCCGAAAGCCACGTATGAAAACTGAAATTGATCGCGTGAGAGACGAGGCCTGTAGCGTGTGCCAAAGGAATTGTGTACGGACAGAGGGACGTACGTACGAACAAACTACAGATCGCAACCCATTCCGAATCTCGTATTTGACGCTGTCAATTTGAGCTAACATAAAACTGAAAGTTTTGGACTATTTTCTGGGAAAATAAATAAAGAAGTATCTAAGAAGGAGCCCCTGATATACAGGAAAGCCCCACAAAGGGTCACCGATTCCTGTCCCCCTGTACACTGAACAAGTTGTGTTCTGTTTGTATGCCACAATTGGTATCAAGGAACTAATATTTTCCCATAGGCGACCATTATAACATTCAGGCGGAAAAAATATGATCGCATCACTTTAATTTTGGCATTCAAATATCTCTGTCAAGTATAGCCCTTCAGACAACTATTTCTGATCTGAAAACAGGGGGTCATGCAATAAATAAGAGAGAAAAACTGACACAAAGGGATGTACCGGTCACGTGACCATATTTCTCAGGGAATTCCCTACAAAAACACATAAAAAGTAAATTGTATTTTTTTAGGTCCAAAAGTCATAAAATCACCCTCTTTTTTATCAGGAATATTCAACAATAATGCCAGATGACAATAAAATGTTTCAAACGTTTACTGAAACAATATATTTTCCCAAGGCTGTTTATTTTTAGAGATTGCATCATTTCCGAGTGTAACACTTTAAGGTGGTTCACTCTAATTTCAATATTTAGTTCCGTGATACCTATAATCATACCCAAACCAACTAAAGAGACATTTTACCACTTCCATGAGATAAAAGAGTCATTTCTGCATTAGAATCCAACTTTTGGCTTTGGATGAATCAAAAACATAGAAAATTTGCTCTTTTAAGGAAAAGTGTCCAAACTTTGTCAAGTGGGCTTGAAAACTGGTATTGCCTCCAAAAGATTTTTCTATCCTGTTACTTTATAAATTAACTGACAAGGATGAGAATTTACAGCTTTCTTTAAAAAACTACCCTGATCCCAAAATAAACTAAAATCTGCATCAGCACAATATCCCATTTAACCATACTGCAAGCAAAATAGTGTCCCAACCCCCATGGAACAATATGGATGTCAATTTTGTTTCCACAATTGGGGATGCAGCTATATATTTCACCAATATGAAAGGACTCTACCAGTTTATCCTAACAACTGATGTCAAATTTTATTCTACCATCTGATGTAGTAAAATCTGCCCTGAATAGGAACACCGGTATGCCTCTTTTCATCAAAATCTATGATATAATTCATAATTTTATTGATATTGACCCAAAACAAACCTCCTGTGATATGAACTTTCCCATCTGCAATAGTTTCTAAATCACAGTCTGGCTTCTGAAGACATTTCACTTTGTGTTTGACGAATATTGTTCAATTTTTGTAAAGGAAAAGCCTCAGTTCTCTCAGTTAAAAGCACGAAATTGTTGAAAAGCTGCTTCCAAAGAGGATGAATCAGACATTTGATTCAAGAATATAGTGGTATTTGATGTTTAATATACTTGTGTGTGTGTGGGGGGGGGGGGGGGGGGGGTGAAAAAGTTAGTCAGCTGCCAATTATTGAAAATGTAGATCCAGACAGATTGGAAATATATAGCTTTTATTGCTGACTGTGACAAAAATGTAATGTTTAAAAACAATAAAATAGTTTGGTAAGGTATGCGGTCCCCAAATAAATATTTAAATGTGAAATAATCCCCCAAAATAATAATTGAATCTGGTTTGGAAGCCAAAAAACATATTTCCTATAATCATCCCCAACCCCACCAAAGAGACATTTTACCACTTTTGTCAAGTGGGCTTGAAAACTGGTATTGCCTCCAAATGATTTTTCTATCCTGTTGCTTTATAAATTAACTGACAAGGATGAGAATTTACAGCTTTCTTTAAAAAACTACCCTGATCCCAAAATTAAACTAAAATCTGCATCAGCACAATATCCCATTTAACCATACTGCAAGCAAAATAGAGTCCCAACCCCCATGGAACAATATGGATGTCAATTTTGTTTCCACAATTGGGGATGCAGCTATATATTTCACCAATATGAAAGGACTCTACCAGTTTATCCTAACAACTGATGTCAAATTTTATTCTACCATCTGATGTAGTAAAATCTGCCACGAATAGGAACCCCTGGTATGCCCCTTTTCATCAAAATCTATGATATAATTCATAATTTAATTGATATTGACCCAAAACAAACCTACTGTGATACGAACTTTCCCATCTGTAATAGTTTTTAAATCACAGTCTGGCTTCTGAAGACATTTCACATTGTGTTTGACGAATATTTTTCAATTTTTGTAAAGGAAAAGCCTCAGTTTTCTCAGCAAAGGCACATAGTGGCATTGGTATGGCACTGATAAAACATAAAACAGTGTTTTTTTCCAAATGAATGACAAGTACCTGCTACTGTGATATTTCATAACACTGGTAAGATGCCAAAAACCATCAAATATTGATTCTATAGTTCTATGCTTATGCTGCAAGTTCCCATGAGTGCACTTTCATAACCTTTGTTTTAATCCCCACAGACACCCATTCTGGCAAAAAGCATGAAATTGTTGAAAACCTGTTTCCAAAGAGGATGAATCAGACATTTGCTTCAAGAATATAGTGGTATTTGATGTTTAATATACTTGTGTGTGTGTGTGTGGGGGGGGGGGGGGGGGGGTGAAAGTTAGTCAGCTGCCAATTATTGAAAATGTTGATTCAGGCAAGTGAAAAGCAAAGAAACACCATGTCTGATGAAGAGACAGACACACGGACAGGCAGACAGGTAGGCTTGCAGTCACACATGCAGGAGATCTACATGAGAGTACTGAATGACATACAATGAAAAATATAGTGGAAGAGCCAGGGCAAGGTTGTTAAATTAAAAAAAAAACTCAGTGGACCATGAGTGCTGAAGTCTCAAAGTAAATCATAAGAAACTGAAAGTGTATGATTCTAACGTCAGCCTCTAAAAACATGCTGTACAGTCTTTCCAAATGTTTATCATCAGCAGAAGGGTTAAATATGTGTGTGTGTGGGGGGGGGGGGGGGGGGGACTTGGTTCAGGGAAAGAGCAATATTTCACAACTGTCACTGTAAATTTATGCTGCATCATGGGAACCATGACAGCACTAGTACTAGACAACTATATTGGTAGCTATGCACAAATGCCATTCACTCACATTTGTAATTTTATTATGTTATTTTCCATTGTAGCCCCACCCCCTCCTCAAATTTGTGTTCCAGGATACTCTTTCAATGAAGGGATTGTTTTCCAATATTTTGAAGAGCATAAAATAGAAGAAAAAACTTCTAAATACCAGTGAATAGAAGGGTAGTGTAGGTTTTCTGTCTGTGTTTGAATGGTGATTTGAGAGGGGGCTGGAAGATTTGGAATCCTCCCTGTCCCTAGTAATATGAGGGGAAACCATAGTTTAAATAAATATGTTAATAGGGTAAGATAGGCTGTTAGTTAGCAGTTGCCAGAGGAATTTGCTTGCATGAACAGCCTCAGTTTAGGAAATATATAGCTTTTATTGCTGACTGTGAAAAAACTGTAATGTTTCAAAACAAAAAAATAGTTTGGTAAGGTATGTGGTCCCCAAATAAATATTTAAATGTGAAATAATCCTCCAAAATAATAATTGAATCTGGTTTGCAAGCCAAAAAACATATTTCCTATAATCATCCCCAACCCACCCAAGAGACATTTTACCACTTCCATGAGATAAAAGAGTCATTTCAGCATTAGAATCCAACTTTTGGCTTTGGCTGAGTCAAAAACATGGAAAATTTGCTCTTTTAAGGAAAAGTGTCCAAACTTTGTCAAGTGGGCTTGAAAACTGGGATTGCCTCCAAAAGATTTTTCTATCCTGTTACTTTATAAATTAACTGACAAGGATGATGAGAATTTACAGCTTTCTTTAAAAAACTACCCTGATCCCAAAATTAAACTAAAATCTGCATCAGCACAAAATAGTTTTAGAAAAAATCTATCTCATTTAACCATACTGCAAGCAAAACAGTGTCCCAACTCCCATGGAACAATATGGATGTCAATTTTGTTTCCACAAATGGGGATGCAGCTATATATTTCTCCAATATGAAAGGACTCTACCAGTTTTCCCTAACAACTGATGTCAAATCTGCCCTGAATAGGACCCCCTGGTATGCCACTTTTCATCAAAATCTATGATATAATTCATAATTTAATTGATATTGACTCAAAACAAACCTACTGTGATATGAACTTTCCCATCTGTAATAGTTTTTAAATCACAGTCTGGCTTCTGAAGACATTTCACATTGTGTTTGACGAATATTTTTCAATTTTTGTAAAGGAAAAGCCTCAGTTTTCTCAGTAAAGGCACATAGTGTCATTGGTATGGCACTGATAAAACATAAAACAGAGTTTTTTTCCAAATGAATGACAAGTACCTGCTACTGTGATATCTGATAACACTGGTAAGATGCCTAAAACCATCAAATATTGATTCTATAGTGCTATGCTTATGCTGCAAGTTCCCATAAGTGCACTTTCATAACCTTTGTTTTAATCCCCACAGACACCCATTCTGGCAAAAAGCATGAAATTGTTGAAAACCTGTTACCAAAGAGGATGAATCAGACATTCGCTTCAAGAATATAGTGGTATTTGATGTTTAATATACTTGTGTGTGTGTGGGGGGTGGGGGGGGGGGGGTGCGAAAGTTAGTCAGCTGCCAGTTATTGAAAATGTAGATCCAGGCAAGTGAAAAGCAAAGAAACACCATGTCTGATGAAGAGACAGACACACAGACAGACAGACAGATAGGCTTGCCGTCACACATGTAGGAGGTCTACATGAGAGTACTGAATGACATGCAATGAAAAATATAGTGGAAGAGTCAGGGAAAGGTTGTTAAATTGAAAAATAACTCAGTGGACCATGAGTGTTGAAGCCTCAAAGTAAATCATAAGAAACTGAAAGTGTATGATACTAACTTCAGCCTCTAAAAACATGATGTACAGTCTTTCCAAATGTTTATCATCAGCAGAAGGGTTAAATATGTGTGGGAGGAGGGGACTTGGTTCAGGGAAAGAGCAATATTTCACAACTGTCACTGTAAATTTATGCTGTATCATGGGAACCATGACAGCACTAGTACTAGACAACTATATTGGTAGCTATGCACAAATGCCATTCACTCACATTTGTAATTTTATTATGTTATTTTCCATTGTAGCCCCACCCCGTCCTCAAATTTGTGTTCCAGGATACTCTTTCAATGAAGGGATTGTTTTCCAACATTTTGAAGAGCATAACATAGAAGAAAAAACTTCTAAATACTAGTGAATAGAAGGGCAGTGTAGGTTTTCTGTTTGTGTTTAAATGGTGATTTGGGAGGGGGTTGGAAGATTTGGAATCCTCCCTACCCCTAGTAATATGAGGGGAAACCATAGTTTAAATAAATATGTTAATAGGGTAAGATAGGCTGTTAGTTAGCAGTTGACAGAGGTTATAGTGTGCTTCTGGTGAATACACTTGCTCAAGATGTGAATTTGCTTGCATGAACAGCCTCAATTTTGGAAATATATAGCTTTTATTGCTGACTGTGACAAAAATGTAATGTTTCAAAACAATAAAATAGTTTGGTAAAGTATGTGGTCCCCAAATAAATATTTAAATGTGAAATAATCCCCCAAAATAATAATTGAATCTGGTTTGGAAGCCAAAAAACATATTTCCTATGATCCTCCCCAACCCCACCAAAGAGACATTTTACCACTTCCATGAGATAAAAGAGTCATTTCTGCATTAGAATCCAACTTTTGGCTTTGGCTGAGTCAAAAACATGGAAAATTTGCTCTTTTAAGGAAAAATGTCCAAACTTTGTCAAGTGGGCTTGAAAACTGGTATTGCCTCCAAAAGATTTTTCTATCCTGTTACTTTATAAATTAACTGACAAAGATGAGAATTTACAGCTTTCTTTAAAAAACTACCCTGATCCCAAAATTAAACTAAAATCTGCATCAGCACAAAATATTTTTAGAAAAAATCTATCTCATTTATTCATACTGCAAGCAAAACAGTGTCCCAACCCCCATGGAACGATATGGGTGACAATTTTGTTTCCACAATTGGGGATACAGCTATATATTTCATCAATATGAAAGGACTCTACCAGTTTATCCTAACAACTGATGTCAAATTTTATTCTACCATCTGATGTAGGAAAATCTGCCCTGAATACGACTCCCCCGGTATGCCCCTTTTAACCAAAATCTATGATATAATTCATAATTTAATTGATATTGACCCAAAACAAACCTACTGTGATATGAACTTTCCCATCTGTAATAGTTTTTAAATCACAGTCTGGCTTCTGAAGATATTTCACGTTGTATTTGACAAATATTTTTCAAATTTTGTAAAGGAAAAGCCTCAGTTTTCTCAGTAAAGGCACATAGTGTCATTGGTATGGCACTGATAAAACATAAAACAGAGTTTTTTTCAAATGAATGACAAGTACCTGCTACTGTGATATCTGATAACACTGGTAAGATGCCTAAAACCATCAAATATTGATTCTATAGTGCTATGCTTATGCTGCAAGTTCCCATAAGTGCACTTTCATAACCTCTGTTTTAATCCCCACAGACACCCATTCTGGCAAAAAGCATGGAATTGTTGAAAACCTGTTTCCAAAGAGGATGAATCAGTCATTTGCTTCAAGAATATAGTGGTATTTGATGTTTAATATACTTGTGTGTGTGTGGGGGGGGGGGGGGGGGGGGTGGGGGGTGGAAGTTAGTCAGCTGCCAATTGTTGAAAATGTAGATCCAGGCAAGTGAAAAGCAAAGAAACACCATGTCTGATGAAGAGACAGACAGACAGACAGACAGACAGACAGACAGACAGACAGACAGACAGACAGACAGACATACAGACAGACGGACAGACAGACAGATAGGCTTGCAGTCACACATGTAGGAGGTCTACATGAGAGTACTGAATGACATACAATGAAAAATATAGTGGAAGAGCCAGGGCAAGGTTGTTAAATTGGAAAATAACTCAGTGGACCATGAGTGCTGAAGCCTCAATGTAAATCATAAGAAACTGAAAGTGTATGATACTAACTTCAGCCTCTAAAAACATGCTGTACAGTCTTTCCAAATGTTTATCATCAGCAGAAGGGTTAAATATGTGTGGGAGGGGGGGACTTGGTTCAGGGAAAGAGCAATATTTCACAACTGTCACTGTAAATTTATGCTGTATCATGGGAACCATGACAGCACTAGTACTAGACAACTATATTGGTAGCTATGCACAACTGCCATTCTCTCACATTTGTAATTTCATTATGTTATTTTCCATTGTAGCCCCACCCCCTCCTCAAATTTGTGTTCCAGAATACTCTTTCAATGAAGGGATTGTTTTCCAACATTTTGAAGAGGATAACATAGAAGAAAAAACTTCTAAATACTAGTGAATAGAAGGGCAGTGTAGGTTTTCTGTCTGTGTTTGAATGGTGATTTGGGAGGGGGTTTGAAGATTTGGAATCCTCCCTGCCCCTAGTAATATGAGGGGAAACCATAGTTTAAATAAATATGTTAATAGGGTAAGATAGGCTGTTAGTTAGCAGTTGACAGAGGTTATAGTGTGCTTCTGGTGAATACACTTGCTCAAGATGTGAATTTGCTTGCATGAACAGCCTCAGTTTTGGAAATATATAGCTTTTATTGCTGACTGTGACAAAAATGTAATGTTTCAAAACAATAAAATAGTTTGGTAAAGTATGTGGTCCCCAAATAAATATTTAAATGTGAAATAATCCCCCAAAATAATAATTGAATCTGGTTTGGAAGCCAAAAAACATATTTCCTATGATCCTCCCCAACCCCACCAAAGAGACATTTTACCACTTCCATGAGATAAAAGAGTCATTTCTGCATTAGAATCCAACTTTTGGCTTTGGCTGAGTCAAAAACATGGAAAATTTGCTCTTTTAAGGAAAAGTGTCCAAACTTTGTCAAGTGGGCTTGAAAACTGGTATTGCCTCCAAAAGATTTTTCTATCCTGTTACTTTATAAATTAACTGACAAAGATGAGAATTTACAGCTTTCTTTAAAAAACTACCCTGATCCCAAAATTAAACTAAAATCTGCATCAGCACAAAATATTTTTAGAAAAAATCTATCTCATTTATTCATACTGCAAGCAAAACAGTGTCCCAACCCCCATGGAACGATATGGGTGACAATTTTGTTTCCACAATTGGGGATACAGCTATATATTTCATCAATATGAAAGGACTCTACCAGTTTATCCTAACAACTGATGTCAAATTTTATTCTACCATCTGATGTAGGAAAATCTGCCCTGAATACGACTCCCCCGGTATGCCCCTTTTAACCAAAATCTATGATATAATTCATAATTTAATTGATATTGACCCAAAACAAACCTACTGTGATATGAACTTTCCCATCTGTAATAGTTTTTAAATCACAGTCTGGCTTCTGAAGATATTTCACGTTGTATTTGACGAATATTTTTCAAATTTTGTAAAGGAAAAGCCTCAGTTTTCTCAGTAAAGGCACATAGTGTCATTGGTATGGCACTGATAAAACATAAAACAGAGTTTTTTTCAAATGAATGACAAGTACCTGCTACTGTGATATCTGATAACACTGGTAAGATGCCTAAAACCATCAAATATTGATTCTATAGTGCTATGCTTATGCTGCAAGTTCCCATAAGTGCACTTTCATAACCTCTGTTTTAATCCCCACAGACACCCATTCTGGCAAAAAGCATGGAATTGTTGAAAACCTGTTTCCAAAGAGGATGAATCAGTCATTTGCTTCAAGAATATAGTGGTATTTGATGTTTAATATACTTGTGTGTGTGTGGGGGGGGGGGGGGTGAAAGTTAGTCAGCTGCCAATTGTTGAAAATGTAGATCCAGGCAAGTGAAAAGCAAAGAAACACCATGTCTGATGAAGAGACAGACAGACAGACAGACGGACGGACGGACGGACGGACGGACGGACGGACGGACGGACGGACAGACAGACAGACAGACAGACAGACAGACAGACAGACAGACAGACAGACAGACAGACAGACAGACAGACAGACAGACAGACAGACAGACAGACAGACAGACAGACAGACAGACAGACAGACAGACAGACAGACAGATAGGCTTGCAGTCACACATGTAGGAGGTCTACATGAGAGTACTGAATGACATACAATGAAAAATATAGTGGAAGAGCCAGGGCAAGGTTGTTAAATTGGAAAATAACTCAGTGGACCATGAGTGCTGAAGCCTCAATGTAAATCATAAGAAACTGAAAGTGTATGATACTAACTTCAGCCTCTAAAAACATGCTGTACAGTCTTTCCAAATGTTTATCATCAGCAGAAGGGTTAAATATGTGTGGGAGGGGGGACTTGGTTCAGGGAAAGAGCAATATTTCACAACTGTCACTGTAAATTTATGCTGTATCATGGGAACCATGACAGCACTAGTACTAGACAACTATATTGGTAGCTATGCACAACTGCCATTCTCTCACATTTGTAATTTCATTATGTTATTTTCCATTGTAGCCCCACCCCCTCCTCAAATTTGTGTTCCAGAATACTCTTTCAATGAAGGGATTGTTTTCCAACATTTTGAAGAGCATAACATAGAAGAAAAAACTTCTAAATACTAGTGAATAGAAGGGCAGTGTAGGTTTTCTGTCTGTGTTTGAATGGTGATTTGGGAGGGGGTTGGAAGATTTGGAATCCTCCCTGCCCCTAGTAATATGAGGGGAAACCATAGTTTAAATAAATATGTTAATAGGGTAAGATAGGCTGTTAGTTAGCAGTTGCCAGAGGTTACAGAGTGCTTCTGGTGAATACACTTGCTCAAGATGTGAATTTGCTTGCATGAACAGCCTCAGTTTTGGAAATATATAGCTTTTATTGCTGACTGTGACAAAAATGTAATGTTTCAAAATAATAAAATAGTTTGGTAAGGTATGTGGTCCCCAAATAAATATTTAAATGTGAAATAATCCCCCAAAATAATAATTGAATCTGGTTTGGAAGCCAAAAAACATATCTCTTATAATCATCCCCAACCCCACCAAAGAGACATTTTACCACTTCCATGAGATAAAAGCATCATTTCTGCATTAGAATCCGACTTTTGGCTTTGGCTGAGTCAAAAACATGGAAAATGTGCTCTTTTAAGGAAAAGTGTCCAAACTTTGTCAAGTAGGCTTGAAAACTGGTGTTGCCTCCAAAAGATTTTTCTATCCTGTTACTTTATAACAAGGGTGAGAATTTACAGCTTTCTTTAAAAAGCTACCCTGATTTTTCTATCCTGTTACTTTATAAATTAACTGACAAGAATGAGAATTTACAGCTTTCTTTAAAAAACCACCCTGATCCCAAAGTTAAACTAAAATCTGCATCAGCACAAAGTATTTTTAGAAAAAATCTATCTCATTCAACCATACTGCAAGCAAAATAGTGTCTCAACCCCCATGGAACAATATGGATGTCAATTTTGTTTCCACAATTGGGGATGCAGCTATATATTTCACCAATATGAAAGAACTCTACCAGTTTATCCTAACAACTGATGTCAAATTTTATTCTACCATCTGATGTAGTAAAATCTGCCCTGAATAGAAACACTGGTATGCCTCTTTTCATCAAAATCTATGATATAATTCATAATTTTATTGATATTGACCCAAAACAAACCTCCTGTGATATGAACTTTCCCATCTGCAATAGTTTCTAAATCACAGTCTGGCTTCTGACGACATTTCACTTTGTGTTTGACGAATATTGTTCAATTTTTGTAAAGGAAAAGCCTCAGTTCTCTCAGTTAAAAGCATGAAATTGTTGAAAAGCTGTTTCCAAAGAGGATGAATCAGACATTTGATTCAAGAATATAGTGGTATTTGATGTTTAATATACTTGTGTGTGGGGGGGGGGGGGGGGGGGGGAGGGGGAGTGAAAGTTAGTCAGCTGCCAATTATTGAAAATGTAGATCCAGACAGATTGGAAATATATAGCTTTTATTGCTGACTGTGACAAAAAGGTAATGTTTAAAAACAATAAAATAGTTTGGTAAGGTATGTGGTCCCCAAATAAATATTTAAATGTGAAATAATCCCCCAAAATAATAACTGAATCTGGTTTGGAAGCCAAAAAACATATTTCCTATAATCATCCCCAACCCCACCAAAGAGACATTTTACCACTTTTGTCAAGTGGGCTTGAAAACTGGTATTGCCTCCAAATGATTTTTCTATCCTGTTACTTTATAAATCAACTGACAAGGATGAGAATTTACAGCTTTCTTTAAAAAACTACCCTGATCCCAAAATTAAACTAAAATTTGCATCAGCACAAATTTTTTTTAGAAAAAATCTATCTCATTTAACCATACTGCAAGTAAAACAATGCCCCAACCCCCATGGAACAATATGGATGTCAATTTTGTTTCCACAATTGGGGATGCAGCTGTATATTTCACCAATATGAAAGGACTCTACCAGTTTATCCTAACAACTGATGTCAAATTTTATTCTACCATCTGGGGGCGCGGTGGCTCAGTTGGTAGAGGTGCAGGCTGCAAGCCGAGAGGTCCTCGGTTCGAATCCCACCTGCGGCAACCGCGTTGTGTCCTTGGGCAAGACACTTCACCCCGATTGCCTACACGGGGGCACGATGACGCTGTGTACTGAGGCGTACTGCACGTCGATGGCGCGCATGTCTTCAACCAATCTAACCCTGCCTGTGCTGTGATGCAGAGTTCTGAGTTACGATGTTGGAGAGCTGACAGCTGCTCGTCGTTGCTCGGTGGTTCTCTCCGGGTACTCCGGCTTCCTCCACCCGTAAAACTGTCACGGTCACGATTAGCCATTGTGCATAAGTATGTGACCTTAAACACCAATAAATAAATAAATATAAATAATTCTACCATCTGATGTAGTAAAATCTGCCCTGAATAGGACCCCCCTGTATACCCCTTTTCATCAAAATCTATGATATAATTCATAATTTAATTGATATTGACCCGAAACAAACCTACTGTGATATGAACTTTCCCATCTGTAATAGATTTTAAATCACAGTCTGGCTTCTGAAGACATTTCACATTGTGTTTGACGAATATTTTTCAATTTTTGTAAAGGAAAAGCCTCAGTTTTCTCAGTTAAGGCACATAGTGTCATTGGTATGGCACTGATAAAACATAAAACAGTGTTTTTTCCAAATGAATGAGAAGTACTTGCTACTGTGATATCTCATAACAGTGGTAAGATGCCTAAAACCACCAAATATTGATTCTATAGTGCTATGCTTATGTTGCAAGTTCACATAAGTGCACTTTCATAACCTTTGTTTTAATCCCCACAGACACCCATTCTGGCAAAAAGCATGAAATTGTTGAAAACCTGTTTCCAAAGAGGATGAATCAGACATTTGCTTCAAGGATATAGTGATATTTGATGTTTAATATACTTGTGTGTGTGTGTATGTGTGGTGGGGGGGGGGGGGGGGGTGAAAGTTAGTCAGCTGCCAAGTATTGAAAATGTAGATCCAGGCAAGTGAAAAGCAAAGAAACACCATGTCTGATGAAGAGACAGACACACAGTCAGACAGACAGATAGGCTTGCAGTCACACATGTAGGAGGTCTACATGAGGGTACTAAATGACATACAATGAAAAATATAGTGGAAGAGCCAGGGCAAGGTTGTTAAATTGAAAAATAACTCAGTGGACCATGAGTGCTGAAGCCTCAAAGTAAATCTTAAGAAACTGAAAGTGTATGATACTAACTTCAGCCTCTAAAAACATGCTGTACAGTCTTTCCAAATGTTTATCATCAGCAGAAGGGTTAAATATGTGTGGGAGGGGGGACTTGGTTCAGGGAAAGAGCAATATTTCACAAAATTTATGCTGAATCATGGGAACCATGACAGCACTAGTACTAGACAACTATATTGGTAGCTATGCACAAATGCCATTCACTCACATTTGTAATTTTATTATGTTATTTTCCATTGTAGCCCCACCCCCTCCTCAAATTTGTGTTCCAGGATACTCTTTCAATGAAGGGATTGTTTTCCAACATTTTGAAGAGCATAACATAGAAGAAAAAACTTCTAAATACTAGTGAATAGAAGGGCAGTGTAGGTTTTCTGTCGGTGTTTGAATGGTGATTTGGGAGGGGTTTGGAAGATTTGGAATCCTCCCTGCCCCTAGTAATATGAGGGGAAACCATAGTTTAAATAAATATGTTAATAGGGTAAGATAGGCTGTTAGTTAGCAGTTGACAGAGGTTATAGTGTGCTTCTGGTGAATACACTTGCTCAAGATGTGAATTTGCTGGCATGAACAGCCTCAGTTTTGGAACTATATAGCTTTTATTCCTGACTGTGACAAACATGTAAAGTTTCAAAACAATAAAATAGTTTGGTAAGGTATGTGGTCCCCAAATAAATATTTCAATGTGAAATAATCCCCCAAAATAATAATTGAATCTGGTCTGGAAGCCAAAAAACATATTTCCTATAGGTATCACAGAACTAAATATTTTCCCATAGGCGACCATTATAGCGTTCAGGCGGAAAAAAATGTGATCGCATCACTTTAATTTTGGCATTCAAATATCTCTGTCAAGTATAGCCCTTCAGACAACTATTTCTGATCTGAAAACAGGGGGTCATGCAAGAAATAAGAGAGAAAAACTGACACGAAGGGAAGTACCGGTCACGTGCCCATATTTTTCAGGAAATTCCCTACAAAAACACGCAAAAAGTAAATGGTGTTTTTTAGGTCCAAAAGTGATCAAATCACCCTCTTTTTTATCAGGAATATTCAAAAATAATGCAAGATGTCAAAAGAATGTTTCAAACGTTTATTGAAACAATATATTTTCCCAAGGCTGTTTATTTTTATTGATTGCATCATTTCCGAGTGCAACACTTTAAGGTGGTTCACTCTAATTTCAATATTTAGTTCCGTGATACCTATAAAACTTGAATTGAGTGAATGGAACTGATAGTTTTAAAGACAAATATCAACTCATTCACACCATAACGCCACTCAGACGCGTAACGTCCAATCAGATACGTGCCTACATGACGTTCCTACCTGTAATGCGGATTCAACCCATGGTGTATTTGGTATATTTCCCCATTTTCTGCATTGTATCGCTTAACATTGAATACATACTGTCGCTTGAGTGCTAGAATGTTCTATGTCCCACAAGGGACATAGAACATTCTAGCACTCAGGCGACGATACGACAATCGTGGTAGAACGGCTGAAAAATAGGTGAGTTTCGCCAATCATCTGTGACAAGTCTAAAGTTGCACTTAAACAACGACACAAAAACAACAGGATTTATAAATTTAGAATTGCGAGCATGTGGGGTATCATAGCTTGACCAGTACTTTCAACTTGCAGACATAAGGTTGCCAATTGAAACCAATGATGATTGCACACATCTACCAACACTTCCCGGAAAAGTTTATCTTTATACGAAGTTGAAAAGTAATAACATTATGGGGTCATAAGAATTCCGATTAAAATAGCGACGGCTCACTCTCTATCAACATTTGCTGCCATGTCTTCGCCATAATATGACTGGGCGGATAAAATAATTCCAATCGCACCTCAATAAAATGAAAATAAGAAGATTTATTTGTGATATAAGGTAAGAATAAAATCATGGGTTCTATCAACTTTTCTTTGTTACTTGCTCATGGCAACAGCAATCAAAAAGTAAAGATGATACAATTAATCAATTGCCAACATTAACCTTTGTATAGTTATCTTTCTAATTGCTATCAATGACCATTGTCAAGTTAACCAAGAAATCAATCTTCATCAAATCTGTTAACAATTGTGCGACCCACAGGTAATAAGAAAATCTAAGTGATAAGTGAGATGGCGACATAAAAGTATTAAGTAACAATGCATTAAACAAAGAGATTCTAAATTCATTCTTAAAACGTATACAGAAAGGTCCCGCTGTAATATTCCATTGTCCGAAAAGCAAATAAATAGACTAGGGTTTTTACTGAAGGCAGTTCTTTCCAGCATGTAGAGGCGAGTGCGCTAGTCCGGCTCGTAGATTGGACTTGGGTCCGCTGAAGGGACACGTTGAGCGGACACAGTTGGCATAATGAAGTTTGTAAACCGGGAGACGCAGATACACTTAATAGTGGTTAACTTGTAACGAATAGACCAACGTTTTATTTAATGAAGAGGTTGCGTGGCAGAGTGTGGAATGGATAGACGCAGTGGGTAGCAAATAATTCCAGGGCAGTTACAGACTTGCGTTTTATTGGGTACGATTATTCCAGAGGGAAGTAGGGAGCAAGATCCAAAGAAGCATGTACGTCACCACAAGAAGACAGTCAGTGCCTTATGATAGCATATGATTCTGAAGGACATCGTGGATTCGTAGACCACAAGTAACGCGACTTGAATGCGAGACCCCTCTAAAGTTAAGTTGAGTGAAATTAATTAATTAGTAATTGAGAAGAATTAAATATCATATTCATTTCGCGTAGACATTCCGTTAACGAAGTGTAGCGTTTACTCCATAAGATAAGGGATTACTAAATTCATATCAATATTCAGTTTGAGACCCTCATAATGGAATTGTGGACTTTCAAGTAATTGTCGTTTATTTAATTTATTATATCCCATAGATTTTAATTACGGAACATGTTGTAACTTCATTTTAATCTACGTTTGTAAATAAACTTATTGGTGATTCGTTAACAGGTCTTACAGCATTCAATACCCATATCTTAGTATTCACTGCATTAATTTATTAGCTTATTCCCCACATACATCTAAATTCTGCATTGTCGTTTCCTCAATGTGAACTCAACAGAAGCGAATCACTCGCGGGTTACTGGTCAGTGCCTAGTCCACACTGAGGGCGCGACTTGACACCAGAACCCTTAGGAAGAAATTCATAGGGAGTGCCATGTCCGTTTTCCAGAAGGACTCCTCGATGCATCGAGTTCACGATGTAATTATCATGTCGACTACTCGACGACTCTCTTCATGGGGGTGTGGGAGGGGGGGGGGGCAGGAAAACATAAAATCTGAAGCGTTAATGTTAATTAAATGTCGCGTGTCCGTATCACACGACACTTGAGTAGAAAGGACTTACAGGGCAGTCTGCGTCGACTGGTCGTAATCACGCCCCCCCCCCCCCATGGACAGTAATGTCCACGTACGCGTTTACCAGGTAATAAAAATTATCATCAGCAAAATTTTAATTAATGAAGCACCAGGTTGCACCCGGTGATTCATTTTTGTTGATTATTCCTATAATTAGTGTTGTAATCTCGTATTATTACGTCCGTGGGGGCGCGGTGGCTCAGTTGGTAGAGGTGCAGGCTGCAAGCCGAGAGGTCCTCGGTTCGAATCCCACCTGCGGTAACCGCGTTGTGTCCTTGGGCAAGGCACTTCACCCCCATTGCCCACGTGGGGGCACAGTGACGCTGTGTACTAAGGCGTACTGCACGTCGATGGTGCACCTGTCTTCAACCAATGCTAACCCTGCTTGTGTGGAGTTAGTATGTTGGGGAGCTGACAGTTGCTCGCCCTTGCTCGGTGGTTCTCTCCGGGTACTCCGGCTTCCTCCACCCGTAAAACTGTCGTGGTAATGCTTAGCCATTGTGCAGAAATATGTGACCTTAAAACACCAATAACTAAATAACTAACTAAATTATTACGTCCGTGGAAATATTGCTCACCCGTGGAAAGTGACAAGTCCACGGCGACGGTACTGTATAATCCATCACTGCAGATAATTGTTTATGTTTAATAATTCGACCTAATTCCCCACGGCTTGTGAAAATTGAGAGAGTCTCAGATGGAACTTCATGCAGGTCACTCGCCTCTGCAGGTTTCACCTTGTATAATAGCAGCACCAAACAAGACAGCTTCAGTAGTTGTACCCTGCTTGTGTTTCTTATTCCTTTTCACAAATGTTGAGATTTAATCTGATTGTGGGGGGAGGTGGGGGGGGGGGGGAACTGACTCCCTAACGAGGTGATTTCGCAACAAATAATGCCCCTCAAAAAATAGTAGCGGTGTGATCGGGACATGAAAAAAAACCCCTGAAATCATGTATGCATAGAGAGAAAGGTTTCAAAATCAAGCTTTATATCCCCATACAACTCTGATATCCTGTTGAAATAATGATTTTTGTGGCATGTTATTACTTGGAATTTACAGGAAAATAGTCTGAACGACCATTTTCTTGTAAATTTAAAGAAATAAAAAATCTTCCAGTTAGATAAAAAATCGGAAATCGGAAAAAAAATTGAAAAATCGTCCCCATGAAGAAACAAGAGGCCCCACGGGGCCTGAAGCGCTCATCTTGATCAGAACACAACATATAAACAGAGTCCAAGAATGAGTCAATATTAAGCAATCCATTTCCATAGGATACACTGTCAATCCTTGAGCCCGCAGGAGTGACAAAAATAATCCGGGCATCATGCCTCTTCTTCAGTTGATCATAATGTAAAATGGAGAGCTCCCCTATGAAGCCCCTTCATACAACCTGTGTGGATTAACCTTAGTTTCACACCTCTAGAGGATACTGAATACAACATTTTTAATACTTCGGCAACATGGTAAATTCCGGCTCCCATAGGGAGCCCAAATATTAACCCAGGCCCTCGATTTGAACACAGTTGAATCTGACTTCCCTAGAGATGTTGTGTACCAAATATGACTGTTGGATCTGAAGAAGAGAAATTTTAAAGAAATTTCTTCCTATTGCAATAAGTTAAAATATGAAAGCATTCCAACTGGTGGATCTGAACAAGAAAATTTTTAAAGAAATTTCCTCATATCGCACTAAGTGAAAATTTGGGCTACCATAGCGAGCCCAAATATATACCCAGGGATCTGATTTGAACAAATTTGAATCTGCCCCCCCCCCCCCCCCCAGAGATGTTGCATACAAAATATGAAAGCATTCTGACTGGTGGATCTGAAGAAGAAGATTTTTAAAAATTATCCCTCATATTGAACAAAGTTAAAATTTGGGCTTCCGTAGGACTTGGTTTGAACAATCTTGAATCTGACCCTCATAACAATGATGTATACCAAACATTAAAAGATTCTGACTGTTCTGACTGGTGGTCCTGAAGAAGAAGATTTTTAAAGAATATTCCCCATATTACCCTATGTTAAAAATTCGGGCTCCTGTAGTGAGCCCAAATATGAACGAATGGGCTTTATTTTAACAAACTTGTATGAATGCTGTATACCGAATATCAAAAGATTCTGATGATTGGATCTGGAGAAAAGTTTTTTGAAATTTTTGCAAACATGCCGACTCAGCATTTTTTGGATGCCCAGTACAGAACACCCTAACATGACCGATGGCAATTTTTTTTACCTCTCAATTTTACTGGTCCTGAGGATACTTCATACCACATAACAGCTCTCTGTTTCGAGTGTTTTGGGAAATATTGGCGTTTGAAAATATTTCTATTTTTAGCTCCCAGGGTTCCCATGGGGATGCGGGATTTTTTTTTTGGCATGATTCAAGTACTTATGACCCAATAATACCACATACCAAATTTGGTTCAAACCAGTCCATGGGTTCAGAAAATAGAAATTTTGGGAGGGGCCAAAATCTTACCCGTCCCATTACAAAGCCAAGTATTGCTTCACGTACTTCGTTTGAACAATTTGATTCTACACCTCAGAAGGAAGCTCCATAGCAAATATCAAGTCATTGTACACACTGGTTCATGAGAAGAAGATTTTAAAAATATTTTGTAGCATTTTTCCCTCACTCCCTCCTTATGGGGCTGGGCATGCTGTGTTGAACAAAACTGCAATGCCCCTTCGGGACCATCACGCACACAAACTTTCACTTGAATTGGCCTAGTGGCTTTGGAGGAGAAGACAAAACATGGTGTTAAGGGACGACGGACGGACGACGGACTAAGAGCGATGGATTAGAACAGTTTGACTTTGTCAAGATGAGCTAAAAACACCGTTCAGCAAACAATACATGTAGGGCTGGGATAGAAGTTCCAATCCTCTACATCCTGGATTAGTTCCTGGAGATTCCAGCGCAACATAATTATTGCGAGAGAGGTCGCTTCCAAATTAAGGCCATCAAAGCATTAAGGTGCCGCAACGCACAGGATAAGTACATAAATTCAGCTAGCATATGCAAAATCTTCAACTCTGCGGAACTTAAACAGACGGGTTTTGAAATGATACATATCTTTGTAACAATAGACTGAGGGCAAACACGTATAACACAAATAGAAACATGTTGCTATCTGCTGAGCTCACAGCCGAGAAGCAGTTGGTAGCTATTAGAGTCATTTGCAAATCATATGTGACACAGAAGTGAAAAATGGAATGGATTTCCCAAGTTATATCTCCATCAAAACCAGACTTGTGTCCTGTGGCGTTATTGATGAAGACTTCATATCGTTGATAGCAAAACAAGTGTTAGGAAAGGAGGCCGAAGAGTGAAGTGTAAACGCCACCATCTGAAGAGGAGTTTTGTTACATGGGTAGGGGAGGGGTACTTTCACAAATATTAAATTTTGTCGAAAGATCTTGAGTTTTGCTCGATTTTAGCGTACATAATAGTCAATTAACTTAACGCCCAAATAAATGAATGACGCCTTTTAGACACACATTTTAAAAGTTTCCATCTTCCAGGGGGAGTTCATGCAATACAAGGTTTGGAATAATCAACAAAGAAAAATAAATTGAAGGTCTCGTTTCCTTCAAAAGTTAGCACTTCCGGGTTATCGAATACCCTCCTGGAACTGAGAATTTAGGACCTTATTTGATTTCATGATGGTGTGGATCTAGTAAATAGTGACCATCAGTGTTTATATGCTCCCCTAAATCTACTGTTTGGGGGGTTGAAAGTGGTGTGCGGTTATATGCATTTTGGTTAGAGGTCAAGTTCACATAGGCTTGTTGATTGTGTAACCAAGACCATACTGTGGGCTGATTTTTCACAGGTGAGAAATGGAACAATTTTTCATGAACTTCTTTTGGTGTGCCTTCTTGAAAAAATGAATAAGAAAACCACCCTTTTTTCTTGATTAATTTTGAGCTGCTAATGCCATAAAACAACTGAGGAATAATGAGAAAGGCCTATAACACTGTTTTCTCGCTGTGCATGCACGAAATTGGGAGACTTTTGCTCTTTAATGAGTGAATTTTGACAATTTTACACGTTTTTCAAGAAATTAACTGGATCATTCGGACAAGTGTATATGAATGATGTATTAAGGGTTCTATATTGTGATATAATCAGCTGGGTAGCCTAGAAAGAGATCTTTCTGAAAATGTACAATTGTGTGCACATTTGGTGTAAGGGAGATAACTCAAATGTGAATTCATTTACGCTGCTCCATTGAATACATTTGACACTTGGTGAAAACATGCATTTTCAACAGAATAACTGTAACGAGACCTTAGTTATTCTACGAGTTATTTGGACCGGTACTGTCCCTCCACGACAAGAGAGTTTTCCGAAATGTACTGCAAAATTATAACAAAAGGATGTCCATAAAAGCTCCGGATATGGCACTATTTATGCTCAATTGCTACATAATTTTCACGGGGAGACCACAGAACCCGCGCCAATTGAAGACCTAGTCTCTCCCAAGATAATGTTTTACAATTTGGCTTGTGACAAACCATATTGGGACTCGCGTCTGAATCCTTTACCTCCAAGCCCAGTCAGATTCGGCGTCACACCAGAGAGAGCATCCAGAATTCAGAGTACTATTTGTCGGAACATAACGATTTTGTAGGATCTCTGGGTAATAGTTATCTGGCCCGTATTTCAGGAGAGTTTTGCCCGTCTTCCGTTTTGCTCTATGGTCTCGTTTCCTATTAAAAGGTCATTTCCGAGGTTATTGGATATCCTCAGCCAAATGGCTATTTTGGGCTATAGTTTTAGTTTGTGGTGGTGTGGATTTAGTAAATAATTCTCATTAATGGTGATATGGCCAAAATAATCTGTTGATGGTCTTGATTCAAACTGTGTGTTGTAAAGTGCATTTCAATTGGGGGTCAAGGTCACAAGGAAGTGTTAAATGACTAACCCAGACCTGTTTGGGACTTGACAATTTGCAGTTTACAAATGGGACAATTTTTGTGTAAATTTGCTTTGAGAAAGCCTTCTGAAAAAATGAATAAGAAACCCATATGTTTTTTATTTGTCAGAATGATCATGTTATGCTGTAAAATCCTCAGTGGAGGAATGAGGAATTCCTATAACACAGTTTTATCACTATCGATGTACGAAAATTGGAGATTTATCCCCAAAATGCGAAAATTTTGACCATTTTGAGCCATTTTTTTAACCATCAACTGTGTCATTCGGCTGAGTGTATTTGAGTGATATTGTAAGATTTTTGGTGTGTACAGTTGTCTCCAGAAAGGGCCATATTCAGACCTTCCAGAAACTATATACATTGTGAGTATTGTGAATAGGGGAGGTAATTTAAATGCGAAATATCCTCGGTCGTGTTAATCAGAAGCTGAACATTTCTTGAAAAGCCGACATTTTCACCTGAATAACTGTAACGAGACCTATATGTGAGGAGGAGAGGTAAATGGTTCGGGTGTACAGTTGTCGCCGTGGACTGGTCACAAACCATGCGTGGGCAGCTATGTCCACGCATGCGTTAACCAGGTAATAAAAATCATCATCAGCAAAAGTTTTATTAATGAAGAACCGGGATGTATCCGGAGCTTCATTAATTAAATTTTTGGATGATTATTCCAATAATTTGTGTTTGGAATCTAATATTATGGCGTCCGTGGAAATATTGCCCACCAGAGGAAAGTGACCAGTCCTCGACGGCCGTAGTGTATATATGTGTTTGTTTTAGGATGTATGAGAATATATGTTGTAGTTATAAGCGGGCCACTGAATCTCAAGATGCTCCTTAATCGTGTATACGATAACATAACTATTTTTACTTGTTTCCTTAATACAAAGTGTATATTGTGTTTGTGTTATTGCGTTTGAAGTTATGCCATTTTGTTTAGTATGAGCATACAAGTATTAAGTCCCCATTTTCAATCTTAGTAAATATTGTCCAACGTTTTCGCCTCCTTGCCGAATTTTTCGGTTTAATCGTTTTGAATATACAATGACGCATGGCACAACGCGCAGATTTTCCGACTGTCCAAATTCTCACCATGTAAAGCCCCCAGCTCAGTTTTTTTTTAAAACAGCCTTTCACTTTTAGAGAACTGTTTGTCGTTGGAACTTGAAATTCGGAAAATCAATATTCCACAAAACATTTTTATCAAATGCAATAAAAGTAATGCATCCCCACCAGTAACTTGAAACCTACCTAAAATGTCGAAAACCGATTTAAGAAAAAAATTCTCGATCGCTGTACAATTTGAAAGACAGGTACACTTTGTGAATTGCTGAATTGAGTTTTTAAATTTAGATATCACCCACAGTTCTTGAATTAACTCCTCTGTATTTTGTTTGTATAAATTTACAGTACATGACACTCGAATGAAACATTTAGTTGAATGGACACTTGGTGGAATTGACACTTGGTCGAATGAACATTTGGTCGAATAGAATGTGGCGAAAAATCTTGTCGAATTCTCAATGAAAAATCTCCATTTGAGTTAGATAATTTATTCCTAAAAATGCTCAGTAACTGGGTCATAGGCGTAAAATATATATTTAACAAACTTGTTATCCATGCTTTTTGACAATAACTGATGATTATATGGACTATACGTCACAATTCGTTGAAGGTTCTAACAAACAAATATGGGTCATTACCATCTCGGAAACCCTCTTGGTGGTGATAACCAATTTATCTTACAATATTCCTCCTTTCTTGATTGTTCGCATATATTTTGACAATCATCCACTTCTGATTTTATGAATGAAGATCATGACGTCATAGTATTGCGTTCTGGCGCTGTGTATAACGTAAGCCACCTTCATTGTTTTACTTACACTATAACCGCCATAGTTTATAGTATTGTTTCAGCTATGTATTTCTTTGTTATATTTTTCAGGTTTTACGCATGTTAGGCCTACATAAAAATGTCATCATGGTAAAAAAATTGTCTAGTCTTAATTTATTTTGTTGAGTTGGTGATTTATTTATCCTTTATTTACTGTTATCAAAAACGGTGGCCTCAGCATGTGAAATAATCGGTGCCAGTTGAGTGCAGGTAAAAAAACGTTCTCTTTCTGAATCGAATTATCGCATGTTCGGTGGTTGCTTCTCTTAATGCAGATTTGTATTTTGTACAGACGCTTTTATTTGAATTGGAGGAAACACGGTTTTGTTTTAAGATAAAAAAGTCAGATATTTAATTTTTTATTCATTCTTGAAAGACAGCACATACAAAATAAAAGAAAACAAATATAATACAGTCTAAACAGTCTAAACTGGAGTAATGACACGCATACAACCCGACTGTCCCAGCAATGGCAATGCTTAAACACAAAATATGCGGGGGGGGGGGGGGGGGGGGGGGTTGAAGAACCTATGTTCAAACATGACCTGTATTACTAGCTGGAAAATACAGATATCAACTTTGGTTGAAATCATATAATCCAAACTGGAGTTATCGGTCGAAAACCAATTGTTTACAGACAGATGGATGGACCGACGGACGGATGGACGGACGAACGTCATGACTATGGCCCTGACTATAAACAGTCAGGCTAAAAATGCATTTTGTACCAAAGAAAAAATATTGCTTGAATGGACCTGGGTGAGGAGGTGGGGGGTGGAGGTTGGGGGGGGGGGGGGAGTCCAATTTTTTTCTGCATGTGATCAGTCTAAATCCTTCAGAATGCATTTTGAGCAAAGAGAAAAAAAAGTGCCTAACTGGCACCGTGGGGGGGGGGGGGGGGGGGTGTGTTTGTCTGGGTTTTAACCACAAACTGTAACCAAAACTGTAAAAAAGCAATTTTGACGAAAGAAAAAAAGTGCCTAATTGCCCCCCCCCCACACTTGGGGGTGGGGGGTGGGGGGGGGGGTTAAGGGGGCGGGGGTACGTGAGTTTAAAAAAAAGTTTCCGCATGTAGTGACTGTAAATATTTCAAAATGCATATTGAAGAAAAGAAAACAAAATAATGCCTAATTGGGGGTGGGGGGGGGGGGGGTGGGAGGAGGGGGTGTTTGTCTGGGTTTTTAACCACAAACTTTAACCAAAACTGTAAAAAAGCATTTTTGACGAAAGAAAAAAAAAAGTGCCTAATTGGCTCCTGGGGGATGGAGGGGGGCAAGGTTACGTGAGTTTAAAAAAAAGGTTCCGCATGTAGTGACTGTAAATAGTTCAAAATGCATATTGGCGGAAAGAAAGAAAAAAGCCTAATTGGTGTGGGGGGGGGGGGGGGGGTGTTTGTCTGGATAATTGTGGTCATCAAACTTGACCAAGAGACATGTACGGAAAAGAATTGAAATCCGTTAACTTTTGTTTAAGTTATGGCATAAAGAAAGTTCGGTAGAAGCGTAATTTGAAATTTAGAGAAACTAAGTTCGAAAAACGTTGTTTAAAGGGTTAAATTAATGCCAATATTATTTGAAACCACTGTGTACAGCTTCAGCAGACCTTGCACGAAATGAAAAAAAAGAAATGACATTGTAACAGAGTGTTTGGAGAATGAAAGGTAGAACCTTGAAAAGCAGAACTTTAATCCGAAACTTTAAGCTGGGAATACTCAGTAAAATTGATTGGCAAAAAGGGTTAAATATTGACCATGCAAGAATAAGGGTAAGAAAGTTTGTGGCAAAGTCTAATTTCAAATACAAAGAAAGTAAGCCTGAAAACATATTTAAAAGGGGTTAAAATCATGCCGATATTAATGAAAATCACTGTAGAAATGTTCAGTAGATATTAGACATTATCCCAAATAAGAAACAGTGACATTCCACTAAACTGTTTGAAGAATTAAAGGTGTAATTTTACCCCCCCCCCCCCCCCAAAAAAAAAACAAAACAAACAAAACAAACAAATTAACCAAAAACTTTAACCTGGAAGTTTTAAGTTAAATTGCCATACAAAAAAGTGTTAAATATTTCCCAAAATAACATGAAACATAAAAAAATAAAAACAAAATGAGAATGATACAATCAATAGCAATATCAATTTAAAAGAAAAGAAAAAAAAAACCCAAACTTTAAGGTTGACTAAAAAACTTTGACCACAGACTTTAACCAAAACTCCAAATGTTAACAGACAGGCAGAAGAAAGTCATGACTAAACAGGAAAAAAAACCCCACTTGAACCTTCAGTAAAAAACTTTAACCACAAACTTTAACCAAAACTCTAAATGTTAACAGACGGTCGGACAGACGGACGAAAGTCATGACTATAGCCCTCACTGTAAACAGCCGGGCTAAAAATCATAATGGAAAAGTACACGGTAAAAGTAAAGGGATGAACAAATTTCAAATCTGCTGCCCTGTGCAGTCCCTGGCAGTGGATTTAACATGGCTCATGCGTGTTCAACCGAGAATATCCAATTGATTGTGCAGGCCATGAATTTAATTCAAACAAGTGCAACGCCGATCGCAGGAGACCAGTCTCTAGTCCCCCACGGTGGATGGTCTGTTCTTTAAAACATGCAAAATATTTTTTAGGCCTGTTGGGCATTTAAAAAATAAGTTGCACGTTATGAAATGGATAAAAAATTTCAACAGCAAGTGGGAATTGAAGTCCTCTCTCTCCCAAAATGTATATGTTGTCAGGCACCTACCATTTAACAACAGGAACAACAATGTAATCATTCCATATTGCATTTTTATTCAAAAATTATTGACGTGCATCATCCTCCTATTATGTGTCACCAATGGTATAAATATGAAAGTACAGTCTCGAAGCATCTATCTATTAGATACAGGTGGTAACCGTAAAATAGGAACACAAAAAATCAATGAAAATGGTCGTCCTTCGGCCATTCAAACTTTTTTTTCCAAAAAATGTTGACGTGCATCATCCTCCTAGCATCTCTGACCAATGTTAGAAATCCTCCTAGGGACGTGCATCATCCTCCTAGCATCTCTGACCAATGTTAGAAATCCTCCTAGCATCTCTGACCAGTGTTAGAAATCTGAAATTAATAGCTCGAAACATGTCTAAGATACAGGTGATAACGTCAAATATGGTAAAAAATGAGAACAAAAAAGTCTCTCATTCAGCCATCTTGAATTTTTTTTTCAAAAGATTTCGGCCATCCTGAATTTTTTTCAAAAACTTTTGACGTGCATCACCCTCCTAGCATCTCTGACAAATGTTAGAAATATGAAAGTAATAGCTCAAAATATGTCTAAGATACAGGTGGTAACGTCAAATATGGCAAACAATTAACAAAACAAATGGCTGCCATTCGGCCATCTTGAATTGTTTTTCAAAAGATTTTGGCATGCATCATTCTCCTATGGTGTCTGACAAATGTTGAAAATTTAAAACTAATATCTCAAAACATTTCAAGATATGGGTGATAACGTAACTTGAGAATGCAAAAAATGAACAAACATGGCCCGGCCATCTTGAATTTTTTTTTTCAAAAAATTTTGACGTGCATCATCCTCATAGCATCCATGAACAATGTTAGAAACCTGAAACAAATATATTAAAACATGTCTAAGATACAGGTTGTAACATCAAATAAACAAATAAAGCAAAGAATGATGACAAAAATGGCCGCCGGTCGGCCATTTTGAATTTTTTTTCAAAAAGTTTTGACGTGCATTGTCTTCCTATTATGTGTAACCAATGGCATAAAAATGAAAGTACAGCGTCGAAGCATCTATGAGATACAGGTGGTAACATAAACTAAGATACAGGTGGTAACGTCAAATATAGCAAACAAATGACAACAAAAATGGCTGCCATTCGGCCATCTTGAGTTTTTGTTTCAAAAGATTTTGGCATGCATCATCCTCATATGATGTCTGACAAATATTGATAATTTAAAACTAACAAAACATCTCTAAGGTACGGGTGGAAACGTAACTTGAGAACGCAAAAAATGAACAAAAATGGACGTCATTCGGCCATCTTGATTTTTTTTTCAAACAATTTTGACGTGCATCATCCTCATAGCATCTATGAACAATGTTAGAAACCTGAAGCAAATATATCAAAACATGTCTAAGATACAGGTGGTAACATCAAATGAAGCAAAAAATGATGACCAAAATGGCCGCCAGTCGTCCATCTAGAATTATTTCACCAATGGTATAAAAACGAAAGTACAGCGTCGAAGCATATATGAGATACAGGTGGTAACATAAATGAGGACAGACAGACAGACAGACAGACAGACAGACAGACAGACAGACAGACAGCAGACAGACAGACAGACAGACAGACAGACAGACAGACAGACAGACAGACAGAGTGCAATCCAATAGTCCCCCAATTAGATTTCAAATTTCGACGGAATGTACATTTGACGAAGTGTCATTTGGACCAAATGTCCATTCGAACACTATCCATTCGTCTTTCGATGAAGTGTCGTGCTACCGTAAATTATATAAGGAAGCAATGTTGTCCACGCGATAACATCTGACCGACACAACCCTCAAGTTTGAAAATTTGTCTGATGTTACAAACTCAACAGAGATGTTCATTTCTCAGTAAAATCCATTTGATCTGTTAACTCCTGTACTGTCGTGGGCGTTTCATGTTTCTTGGTTTTCTGGCCATTTACGGGTTATTAGCTCCTTTGGATCCTGAAACCGCGCAATTTTTTACTGCTCTATATCCAAGATAGATCGGTCACAAGCGATTCAATTTCAGTTTATTCGAAATTTATGACGTGACCACTCTAAAAAGAACAAATGCAAATTCGCCCGAGTTTCAAGAAATTTGGTATGTGCATAGATCTTGGATTTCTCTGTCAAAAATATGACTGAAATTTTAAAAATATCCCTACATTGTTCCAAGACATGGGGACTTGAAATGTTGGGGCAACAACTTTTTCCGAAAAATTTCCCATTTTCATTGTTCCGAAAAAGGTACGTCCCAATGTCCGATTGCCATGAAATTTGTATATGAATAGGTCGTCGAATTCCGTGGGTATGAATTTTGGATCAGCATCGTATCTCTAAGTGTATACGAGTAAGAATCAAATTAATTTTTTGAGGGAACTCGCATTATGCCGACATTAGACTGTCCCGAAAGGGAAACTTCCTCCAGTCCGATTATTTGGAAATTTTGCACATGGTAAATCATACAATTCCACGGATACATCTTTTTGATTCGTCGAAATATCTCTTACCGGGTCTGGGTTATATGCATTTTAGATTTTGGTGTAATTTTTCTTCCGATAAAATCTCCAGAATGTCCATTTCGAACTTTCTTTCGTCCATTTGTCGTAGAATTTTACGCACTGATAGATTTTCTGACGGCATTGTGTCCATTTTGTAATCTCTTCCCCGTTTGTCAGTTATGGGTTGCGAAGTTTTCAAACCCTTCTACAAATTACGAAAATTAAAAATTTGTAATTTTTTTTCTCAAAACTGTTCAATCGATTTGAAATATAGGTATACTTAATGAATTGCTGAATTCTTATTTTTGATTTGCATATCTTCCAGCATTTTTAGTTTATCGCTGTTGGAATTTTGGGGACAAAATGACGAAAAATAGAATTTTGTCCTTGCAATAAAATCTAAACCACATAATCTCCAAGTCTCACATTCCACGTGATGTTACAAACTAATTAAAGAGCTGCATTTCTGAAGCACATCTATTTTGTCTGTTAACCTTTTACCAACGTAACGGCCAAAACCGGACAGCGCTATTCTCAAAAATCGCCAATTAATTTTCATTATTGTTTTCATTTTTTGAATCAAAAACATAAGTTTTTGAGACAAAAAGTGAAAAAATTAATTATTCAAGAATTGTTTTTGCAAGTGTCGTCTGCTTTTCAAGTTAGGTAAAGGGTTAATACCCTTTCTGCCCTGGTCGTTTCACATTTTTGAGGTTTTTGTGATTTTTGGGTTACTATATTTATGTTTGGAGCTTGAAACTTAACAGTGTTTGGTACTTCATATAAAAAATAAGAGGAACAATAGGCCTAGCAATTTTCATTATTCGAAATCATTATGACGTAATCGTCCACAAAAACAAATTGCGATATGTGTACGATTTAAATGAAGTTTAGTTTGTGGAAAGATCTCCAAATTTTGTACCCGAAATGTGCTAGATATCTCTTACCGTTTTCAAGTTATGATTAAGTTCCCTTTTGGAAAAATGATTTTTCCAAAAATACAAAATGTACCATTTTTCACTTTCAGGAAAAGGTTTCCATGTGCGATTGCAATGAAATTATGCACATGACAAGATCGACACATTTCATGGGTACCTATTACTGACACAGCCCCACAATGGGCAGCATGTCTCCAAACATTGATATTGGTAAAGGAGTTAACGAAGTTAACGACACTTTCGACAGCCAAGGTAACCTCGAGTAGGATAGTTTTACGGGTGAAGGAAGCCGAAGCACCCGGAGAGAACCACCGATCAGCGGCGAGTAATGTCAGACTCATCAACGCACCAACTCCGCAAATGCAGGGTTAGCATTGGTTGAAGACATGCACATCATCGACGTGAAGTACGCCTTACTACACAGCGCCACCGTGACACCATGGGGACAATCTGGATTAAGTAGCTTGCCCAAAGACACGACAGAGTTGCCCCTGACGTGAATTGAATCGTGCACTTTTTGGTTTGAGGTCCAATGCCGTAACCACTGAGCCATCGCGCTCCCGAAGAAACTGGAAACTCATGTAGAAATGAATGATTTCGAACCACTGAAAAATTAACGCAACAGAACATTGCTCAATTGTAGTGGCATGGTATTGCGATGTACAAAGCCTCGTCGCAGACGGCCTAGTTTTATGTCTGCACAAACAAAAACTCATTGCCAGCTCCGCAGCGCCGTTCATCGTAATTCACCCAATGTCATTTACCTTGTTACTTATAAACGCTGTCGGTAACAGTATGTGTGTCAAACTCAAATCCCATACTGCAACTTGAAATTTAACCAACTGGTTAAATTCCTATTTGTATTGTGTGAAAAACTGAGCTTCAATTTTCAGTATTTTGACATCAATACGCAATGGTTTAATCTGCGTTTCATTGGAACCCTAATCTGCTTTCACAATGCTGTGTTGATACTGCAAAGGCAATATTCTTCCGAGTATGTGAATGAAGCGCATGTGAAAAATAAAACTTTCAGGTCCACATTCATGAGCAAATTCCCGACATTGAATAAAAAAAGAGTAGACTTTCTTTTCATTATATGCTACGAGACATTTTATTGCTCAATATTCAGCCCAATTCGACCCCAAATGCATACGTTTCAAAACAATAACAAAAATCAACTGATCGTCAAAGCGACGTGATGCGGCGTAGCGTTACGTCATTTCGGAAGCTACTGAAGAATATTTCTCGATATCTATCGAGTCGATAGATATCGAGAAATATCTTTTAGATAATTTGCAATAACTCACAGGCTAGCATATAATAAAATTCAGCATTCACTGTCTGATATTCTCTTTCCATTACACTCCATGTTTGTGTTAACCCTTTACCTAACGTAACGGCCAAAATAGACCAGTGCTATTCTCAAAAATCGCCAATTAATTTCATTATTTTTTTCATTTTTTGTCTCAAAAACATAGGTTATGACCCCTCGTTGGAAGGAGCTCGTCGAGCTCGTTCCAACGAGGGGTCATAACCTATGTTTTTGAGACAAAAAATGAAAAAAATTAGTTATTCAAGAATTATTTTTGCAAGTGTCGTCTGCTTTTCAGGTTAGGTAAAGGGTTAAGCAACCCAAGACAGTCAAATATGATCGAAACAATCAATTATCTGCGTTGTATAATTTGGGAAAAACAGCATTTAAAGTTTTAACCAAAAAACAAAAACATGAACAACATGTCACCCAATGATACTGCAACCCAAATTTGGTTCAAATCGAAAAACGGCCACAATGTTTCACCATAGTTGAGTCCAATATATCGGCAGAAGGAATTCTTTTGGACATATTTTTAAGCGGCGTACAGATTTATTTCATCTCTGGCATCGATTTCCGAGAAGGTTTTACAGGATGTTTGGCATTTTGACCTATGACTGAGCCCATTGGGAAGAAACACTTTCATTGAACAACTCTAAAGCATGGTAATCCAAGGATGATGTGTGCCAATTTTGAGTTGATTTGGCAGAAGGAAGAAATCTAAAGGTTAAAAGCTAACAGACGCACACAGACTTTTAGTTATATGTACTAAAATTTAATTAAATCACAACTAAACCCTGCTCACAACGAAACAGCAAATAAAATTGCCATTCATATTTTATAATACTTTTTTCCAAATTTTTATCTCAAAATATAGTTTATGAACAAGTTCATTCTAATGAGGTGTCCAAAAGTATGTCGTGGAGGCAGAATAAAAACCATTAGTTATTCAAGAGATTTTAGGCAATTATTCTCTCTTATTTGTGTCTGTTCAAGGATTGCTATCAAACATCATCTGTCTAAACATGCTTGGCGTGTTAGAGGTTATGTAATGATCAGTTTGATGTTTTTGCTTAATGAGTTTGCACCTGTAAGAAGCATTTTCTGTGTTATGTTCCATGTAATAATTTCGCCTACCTGTCAAATTTAATGGGTCTGGGGAAACAGATGACCCAGACTAATTCATTTGGATATAACGGTGAACGAGAAAACCATAAGTCTTTAAAGAAGATCAAAAGGATAAGCACACCGTGTCTTTATAGACACTATTACGTTCGTATTCCAACAGGTAAAGTCATCAAGGAAGAAGCGGGCGGGTTGAATGTGAACAAAATCTATCTCCAGCTTATCTTTGACGTCTGCTTATAAAATGAGTCGTTTACCGGCAATCATAACAAAATCTTTTAACATCTAACATTAACCCCCCTCGAAACGGTTTCCATGTACTCATTACTTTATTGCAAACTGTTGCAGTTGATGAGATCCTGTCACGAGATGTACAATACAGGCGGCTCCACATTGTACACGACTGATTCCGAAAATAACTTGGCAATTGCGCTTGCTGCAGAGAACAAGAATTATTCTGCAGGGCTGTTCACAACGAGTTCGATGACTTCGTGTAAACCAGAGCAAAACAAACACTGTTTTATTGTTTCGCGTCGTAGATGCTTTCCGTCTATACGATAATGCACTTATCTAAAGGTACTCGTTTTTATAATTAACCAAAAAGCTTACAGTTTGGAAAAACATCTTGCATTGACAAGACCATACAGTTAAAACTAGAAGTCCTGTCCTGACTTGTCCTATCATGACTTGCCCGCGAGATAGCACGCCACTCTACACGTTGACCAGCCGGATATAACGAGAGTAAGGCTATTCACTTCTATGTATATGCTCTTTGCAAAAACAAAGTTTCAGCCAATGGACCTCCGGGTTTAACGAAATTATGTCAAAATAAGCGCGTAGTTCGGGACAGGACTTCGAATTTTAACTGTAAGCAAGTAAAGAAAACATATTTGACTTTTGTATTTATAAAATAGGAACTCAAGGATAAATCTCTGGACAGTTTCCAAAAGTGTGTTACATGACATCATGGCTTTAGGTTGGGGTCCAGAAACCACTAGTGGTTAAAAATATTTATTTTTTATTGGTAGATATATGACCATCTATTAAGGAACTAATTTTAGTTCACTGTTAAGAAATGGTCCATATATCAGTACTGAGAAAGAAGACATTTTTATTATGGAAGAAATTTTGAGAAATTAAAACCCATCAAATTTTGTATTTTTGATTTGCTCCAAATTCTCTCTTTCAATACTGCTCTTGTATTATATCTAATCCCTAATCTGACAAGAATAGCAGACGACAATTGCAAAAAATATTCTTGAACTGCTATTTTAAAAAACAAATTTGGCCTCAATAATTAATTTACGACTACCGCATTGGAACGAAGTCGGTCAAATGAGGGATCATAGTGTATTTTTTTTAAGCCAACATTGAAAATATAATAAAACTTGAATGAGGGATTTTGTGAACAGCGCTGGTCGGTTATGGCATTTACGTTAGATAATGGGTTAATAGATCCATTTTTCATGATACCAAAATGTACTCAGCGAATCAAGGATAAATCAGCTGATATTATCAACCTTCGCTGGAGGCGTAATAACAGGTGGTACAAAGAGGTGGCCGCTCCCCATCAAGTATTTTGTGGGGTATTTAGAATGTTGAATTTCATTTACTAACACGTATATCCATCCACGTTCCAGTTATTCAGCAAATGTCAGCTAGAGCCATCAATTGTTAAACTGATGCAGTCACAGCGAACCGTCCTGTAGGGCGGGGGAGTAAACTGACTGTCCAATGTGGGGAAAGGGACACACCCCTAACAGACAAAAGATCTGCATGTAGTACTCATAGAGCGTAAAGGTCAGACACTGGACCAACACCATCACACGGAAATCTTCGTTCACGCTGCCAAGTAGAGTCATTAACCCTTTACCTAACATAACGGCCAAAACCGGCCAGCGCTATTCTCAGAAAACGCCAATTAATTATCACTGTATTTTCATTTTTTTGTCTCAAAAACATAGGCTATGACCCTCACTGGAACGAGCTCGTCGAGCTCGTTCCAATGAGGGGTCATAGCCTATGTTTTTGAGGCAAACAATGAAAAACAATAGTTATTCAAGAATTTTGTTTGCAAGTGTCGTCTGCTTTTCATTTTAGGTATAGGGTTAATATAAGTTGTTCGTATTAAATAAATAGGTCTCAACTCAAGTAAACGAGATAACGCCTTCTAAACAAGCTTGCAGGGTAAGTATATCCCATTGCATTATACTGGAGTCAGAGTCTCGAATCTCACCAAAAATCTTTCAACCACACTGACCTTATGTCATTAGGCAACATGTTTAGTATTTTATTAGTTCATCTCCTATACAAATTAAAAATAGATTTTTTCATCAGATATATCCTGAGTCAAAAAAGAAAGTATAATAGAAACAAATGTGAAAAAATAGCATAAAGGATGAAACATAATAGTTCAAATGTTGCATGTTTGTGGACAAACAGTCGAGCAAAGAGTGTAATAATGCTGTTGTTGTTGTCCACCTAACCGTATACAATTTTGCTACGGATTTCAAAATAGCACGTGCTACCCGAGAATGTTAAATTGAATGGATGACCGACGATTTTCTTTGTGTTATGTTGTGCTAGAGAGGCTGGGTTATTGAGAAAAGACGCTAGTTTTTGTCTTCCGACATTTTAAAAAATGCCAAGGTTAACCGAAAATCAGAGGTTGCGTGCCATTGGTATACATGAGGCTGGGATACCACCAGATGAGCTCGCTGCTGAGTTCGGAGTCACTATGGCCACTATTTACCGTCTCATTGGAAGGTATAGACTCACTGGATCTACTGCCGACCGACCGCGTTCAGGTCGACCAAGAGTTACGACCCCTGCACACAGACCGACACATCAGGACGTCTCACTTGTGGGATCGCTTCTTTCCGGCGACGAGGACCGCAGCAATTACTCCTGGTAGAACTAGCAATAGAATCAGTGTACAAACTGTCCGCAACAGACTCGCTGAACACGGCATCCGAAGAAGGCGTCCATACCACGGACCAATCCTTACCCAACGTTATCGTACCGTCAGCATAGAATGGGTACGTCAGAGTGTTCGCTGGACTCAGCAGCGTTGGATCACTGTTCTTTTTAGTGTTGAATCACGATTTTGTCTACGGTGCGCTGATGGTAGGGCAAGAGTGTATCGCCGACGAGGAGAACGGTTTTTTCTTATGCCTGCGAGCGAGAATGCGACCGTTTCTAGGGGGTAGTGTAATGGTTTGGGCAGGAATTTCTTGCACCATCGAACGCAGTTGATCTTCATCGATGGTAATCTGAATAGACAGCGATATAGGGACGAAATTCTTAACGCTGTTGTTGTCCCGTTGTTCAACGCTAACATCGGATTGCAGTTATTCCAGCAAGACAGTGCCCGATTCACGTGGCGCGTATCTGTCGTGACTTTCTTGAGGAGCAGAGCATCGAACTTCTTCCCTGGCCCCCACTTTCGCCAGATTTGTCGCCAATCGAGAATCTTTGGGATCAACTGGACCGTCGGGTACGGCTTCATGATCAGGTCCATGCGCCGTCGATGTCTTGAAACCCAGGAGGCAAACGGTGGACAAACACGCTATTGACTGCATGTGTGAACTTTTCATTTCACCCCATTTCTGACTTGCGACGTCCTGAGGTGACGCTGGCAACAGTAAGAACAAGAAATTATACAAATTCATAAAGCTAGACTCGAAATATGAATTTACAATAATTTGTTTGGGATTAAAGTCGATAATACTAAAACATTGCTCCTCGAAGTTTATTATACTTTTTTTTGACTCAGTATATATCACCGAGCTGCAAAAGTGCTATTCTATAATAACTATATGCAATGGGTTAACTCTGTGTAAGATGTCGACAATTAGTATGGTAACGCGAAGGAGTAAGTTTAAATAAACAGCTCTGTACAAATGCGAGTATTAGATAAACATTCCATTTTCTTCAACACCTGTACCTGAAATATCGGCTGCTAGCGTGGCAACTCAAAATTGTAAAATTAAACCGACAAGTGAGGTTTGATGGGCGTTGTAGGTAACCGATTCAAATCCCACGACACTGTACCTGCAATATCAGTCTTTCGTATTTAAACTATTTACAGCATGTCTAATCGCAATTCTGTTGGGCACAGTTTGAAAGCTAATGTCTTATTCCAATAAACTTGCAGTTGTCATACTTAACCCTTCACAAAATATGCCTTGGAGAAAACAATGGAAATTGGTTTTGCCACATGCATCAGTCAGTTTCACAAATAACTGTTGGAGAGAGTTTCTAGAGTTCGTTTCTATGAGGGTTTAAAGCTGGAGACCTGAGGCTGGGTGGAGGGGTGCGAACAACTTAGATACCAGTAGCTAGGACGAAACGATGTGGACCAGAAGAAACAATGAACTGTTTAGCTAATGACTTTGTCAAAGAGAATGTACTGCAAATTCTAGGAGTAATAACAATTAGTAAAAGTAATGGTCTACGTTTTATTTATATAAATGTAAATAGGCTGTTTTTGGTGAAGCATCGTCGGTAATCTTTTAATACTTTAAGTCATCTACACCCTGCGGCGAAAAACAACGCCCCATCAAATGTGGATGACTGGGGTGAGGTTTTGAGATATACCATCGAACCTGGCTTCAAAAGTCGCCTGTGAGTAACGGCTGAAACTCTCGTTGATCGTAGACTTCCATCCTGACACATAACCCCATATATATCTTAAAACAGATTTGACACTTTGTATTTTCCGTCTAAACAGCGACAGTGTGGCGTGGAAGGAACACCTTCAGAAACACATACAAATCTCCAATAACAACCAAAAAAGTCATGATGGGAAAATGTAGGTATAACCCCAAAATGAAAGGGACAAAACAATCTAGTAGTTCATCTTTGATATATCATGTATTTCCATGACAAATGACTCAGTTTCATTCAGTATGGTGGATTAACCAATACCGTGCAGTCATTTCAAAAGCGAAAGGGAGAATTTCGATTGTATCCCGAAATGGCGGAAATTCTGTGTTCGCATCCCTGTCCATAGCGCGATAGAATCCCACCTGTCGAAAACGAAACGCAAGCAATCTACAATTCAGTTGCTGTTTTGGTGTGCTTTTCTTGATTGAGCCTTGATTATGAAGAATATTATATTATAATTTAGAAATTCTGATCCACTGGTTTGTATGTATTTCTACCAAACCACTACGACTACAGGACACGTTGGCTGCGATGTCATCATCATCATCATCATCAAAATTTGAATTGATAAAGCACCGGGTTGCACCCGGTGCTTCATTAATTAAATGTTTGATGATTATCAGTGTTTGGAATCTAATATCAGAGTATCCGTGGAAATATTGCCCACCCGCGTAAAGTGGCCAATACACGGCGGCCGTACTGTACTCTAATATATCAGCAATGTTTGGCATTTGTTGGCAATATAGGCAGATCTGAGAGGATGGGTGCGTACCTGATACTCTTTATTGTTGTAACTCTTTTTTCACAGGCAGTGAAGCCACGAGATACGCTATTATCAGCAATAACACACGGACGTCAACTGCAAGAGGTAGTGGATGTCCGTGTGCAAACGCGGATAATACCCCATGCATAGAACTGAATACTACAGTGCGGGTCTCCTTCGAGGCATTACAAATTGGCTTCCATTATTCAAAATTTGAATGGATCTGTATAAAATTGCGAGAAGACTTAGGCTGGAAAACATTGTGGAAATGTGCAAAGACACTACCGGATGGGAACATTGACCGTCATTCCCCAAACTTTAACACCAATTATCGAAAGAAAAACACGGTATTCGATTCTGTACTATGCACCTCTCATTAGACTCCAAGAATGAACGATGTTACTACTTTTAGCACCGATTTTTCAAAATCTCACACCGGAGGACGCCACTTACCTCACTAGATTTTAATATATTTATGCACAATTTGCCCCCCCCCCCCCAACTTCGCTGTGCTTGTGGGGAAGGCAATGTTTGATTGATAGCTTACCTGGCTATCAACAGCCTAAAACAAACATGCATTATTTACTTATCTACATATCAATTTCGAATCGATCTTGACAAAGTGAGCCTAATGATTCAGGATAATGTAAATGTACCAACAGCAAGTTTGAAAACTCTGTATTTGGCACTTTAACCCTGTCAACGTTGTGTCTCTAGATGACATCACCGTAAAGCATGCTACACACACAATGGGTTAGTCAGTTTTGTAGGAAGGAACAGTAATAATTTAATTATTCAGCCCAACAGGGCTGAAAGATTAACTTATTTAATGGCCCTCCATAGCAGTTTTCGTGTATGTGGTACCGTCCCCCATAGTTTACGCCAAATGTAAACGTAACGGACTTGAAGGTTTGATGCTGTTGAAACATGAATGCTCCCTTTTTGTGCCAAATATGTGCAGTTTGAACGAGAACTTGCACCAAAACTCAAGAGTCAGAAAATGAACTCCTTCTGATTAGTCGACAACACCCCTCCCACACCCCAAGAGAAGAGGAATTACAAATGAAACAAGGTTTTCACGTGCCTTTACTATAATGTACATGTAATTATGCTTGATGTGTTGAAGTGAATTGGTTTGTTAACCAGACTATGTCCCAATGGGGTCCTAACAAAGGCTAACATCAAACCAGCCACGTATGTAACACATCGGTGCATGATCGTTCTGACTAATATGAACTTTGGTAAAACCAAGACGCGCGCGCAACTCACAGTGTTTTTCAAATTATAATGACATAAACTTAACAAAATTTAAAACAGTGTTTAAGGGGTCGTCCAACAAAACATTTTGCGTTGTGAACTAATGCATGTACATGCTGTCTTGTAGATTTATTTCCCCCTAAAAACATATCAGACCTACAATATAATATGAAATTTAGGCAAACCTAAAAGCGAGCGAAAGTGATGCATTAAGCCTAATGTGCTGCAGGCCTACACTTACTGGTAAAGAATAGGGGACTAACCAAATTTCGAGATAACTACTTTTATCTGCGTTTTGATTGGAAGATATTTCCCAGTCCTCTGATTGAAAGATAATTTTATCATTGCTTTGATTGGAAGATATATTTATGGCGTCGTTGTTTTCCGCAATTCATCCGATGAGTTACGGAAATTGCTGCGTTCATTTTTATTTTTTCACAAATAGCGTGTAGCATTTATTGTTACTATTACCAACATTTAGTAGCCACTACAAGAAAATACAGCAGTGCTGTGCAAAAAAGGACGATGATAATATTCCAATGCAGTTTTACTGAAAAGGCCATCTTTAAAATAATAAGACTGAGTATCACAAATGTAGTTTCATGATTCGAACCAGATTTTTATATAGGACGTTTCGCACCCAGATCTATGGACGATTCTGACCATATTTCTGGCCGATTCGGACCAGACTATTGGATGATTCGGTCCATGTTTGTGGACGATTTGGACCAGGTTTATGGGCGATTTGCCCAACAGACACACAAACTACACAAGCCAGCACAGGCATACACACTTCACAAGACAGCACAAACTTGTTGTTTGAAGTAAATAGGCCTAGAGCTTTATGTGCCAATTTCAATAAGCCGTTTTCATTAATTTCACTGAAAAAAATACCGACGTACCGGTATTGTTTGTAGTTATCACAACAGATAATTCTGAGAGTAATTATGAAACTGCTAATCCTGTGCTTCTGGATTTTTGCAATACATTTTGGGTCCGCATACCGAATTTGGTCAAAATCGGCCCAGTAGTTAGCCCGTTGCTAAGGGGGAGCTCTGGTTGCTAATGTCGTCACATGGCGTCAACATTGACCTATCTGTTTTCATTTGCAATGCATTTTGGGTCCGTATTCCGAATTTGGTCAAAATCGGCCCATTAGTTAGCCCGTTGCTAAGGGGGCACTCTGGTTGCTAGGGAAATCAAAAGACGTAAACTTCGATCTGTCTGTTTTCATTTGCAATGCATTTTGGGTCCGTATACCGAATTTGGTCAAAATCGGACCAGTAGTTAGCCCGTTGCTAAGTGGGCGCTCTGGTTGCTAGGGAAGTCACGTGACGTCATCACTGATCTATCTGTTTTCATTTTCAAAGCATTCTGGGACCTTATACCGAATTTGGTCCAAATTGGCCTAGTAGTTAGCCCGTTGCTAAAGACGCACTGTGGTTGCGAGGGAAATCCCAAGACGACAACATTGATATGTATTTTTATTTGCAATGCATTTTGGGTCCATATACCGAATTTGGTCAAAATCGGACCAGTAGTTAGCTCGTTGCTAAGGGGGCGCTATGGTTGCTAGGGAAGTCACGCGACGACACCATTGACCTGTCTGTTTCGTTTGCAATGCATTTTGGGTCCATATACCGAATTTGGTCAAAATCGGCCCAGTAGTTAGCCCGTTGCTGAATGGGCGCTCTGGTTGCCAGGGAAGTCACGTGACGTCATCATTGATTTATCTGTTTTCATTTGCTATGCATTCTGGATCCGTATACCGAATTTGGTCCAAATCGGCCCAGTGGTTAGCCGGTTGCTAAGGACGCGCTCTGGTTGCTAGGGAAGTCACGAGACGTCAACATTGATATGTCTGTTTTTATTTGCAATGCATTTTGGGTCCGTATACCGAATTTGGTCAAAATCGGACCAGTAGTTAACCCGTTGATAAGGGGGCGCTCTGGTTGCTAGGGAGGTCACGCGACGACACCACTGACCTGTCTGTTTCGTTTGCAATGCATTTTGGGTCCGTATACCGAATTTGGTCAAAATCGGCCCAGTAGTTAGTCGGTTGCTAAGGGGGCGCTCTGGTTGCTAGGGAAGTCAGTGACGTCATCATTGATCTATCTGTTTTCATTTGCAATGCATTCTGGGTCCGTATATCGAATTTGGTCCAAATCGGCCCTGTAGTTAGCCCGTTGCTAAGGGCGCCCTCTGGTTGCTAGGGAAGTCAAGAGACGTCAACATTGATATGTCTGTTTTTATTTGCAATGCATTTTGGGTTCGTATACCGAGTTTGGTCAAAATCGGACCAGTAGTTAGTCCGTTGCTAAGGGGGCGCTCTGGATGCTAGGGAAGTGACGTGACGTCATCATTGATCTATCTGTTTTCATTTGCAATGCATTCTGGATCCGTATACCGAATTTGGTTAGCGGGTTGCTAAGGACGCGCTCTGGTTGCTAGGGAAGTCACGAGACGTCAACATTGATAGGTCTGTTTTTATTTGCAATGCATTTTGGGTTCGTATACCGAATTTGGTCAAAATCGGACCAGTAGTTAGCCGGTTGCTAAGGGGCGATGTGGTTGCTAGGGAAGTCATGCGACGACACCATTGACCTGTCTGTTTTCGATTCACTTTGTTCCAATAACACGCAGTGTTGGTTTGAAGTGAACAGCGTTTTGCAAATGCAAAACAGATAGATCACGTGACAGAATACTCCGCAGAATCGAACAACAGCGGGATCCCAACAGCCAGCCAGCAGACGATGAAATCCAATGTGCAAAAAAAGGAACATTTAGCTTTTCGACAATTTCTGTCATTTAGTCAGCAAAGCAAACGACAGTTGAGTTTGTTTGGAAAAACTTTAATTTTGAAAAGCATGTTCAATAAATTATTCACAGTCTGCATGGAATGATCTAAGGAGAAATCTCGCATTACACCGTTCGCTTTTTAGGGGGCGTCATTCGATTTGTTCGCTTCTGAAAACGAGAGCTGGGGTTCCCCATGTTTCTACTTCCGGTTTCCGGTTTAGATTGGATGGCATAGCATTCCTTGGTTTTTCCAATTTCACGTACACGTTGTCTATTAGGGCTGCTTTTGCGCGCTATAAACTGACAGAAGCCTGAACACCTTATATAAAAGTAAAAAAAAACCCACTGATCTCATGGAAATAAACATCTTGTTTATAATCCGAGTTTGAATTAATTTTCCCATCATTTATCCCTAACCCGCTCAACAAGCACCCCCCCCCCCCTCCCGAAGTACTCTCATCATGACCAACGTCATGGGGAAGTAAATGTAAAAAGAACAAAGTTTGGAGTAAAAAATAACGGCCTGACATCGACCACTGTTTCGAGAGTCACTCTGTTTCTCTGGCCCCAACCTCCGGGAAATGAAAAAAAAAAGTTTTGCATATTCTGTGCTGGAACATTAAGGGCAGACTCGAAACTAGGTTCTCAAAAGTATCTGACACGGTTGGGGCAGAGTTAAAATTGCCTGACAATGTCCCTGGGTCGTTGAACGTCTTTACGAACTTGAAACTTAACTCAAAATGCTTCTTTAACTGTCTGAGGGCTAGATTATTTTTGATGGTCCGAATTTATTATTCACAATGTTTTATTACAAATTATTGGAAAGTGCCACAGGCAATCTCCAATCAGTTGCAATAAAATAAATTTATATGAACAAAATATTAGTTGTGTTTGACTGAATTTGAAACACGAGCAAGAAAAATATTAGCTTTTGCTATGGTACCCTCATTTTTTGAAAGCCCTGATAGTGGCTTCTTGCACTCATAACAATAATAAATGAAACAATTCCAAAACGGTCGTTTATTACTATTATTTTTAAGCAATTACCTTCGTTTAACTAGAAATAATTCTTTAAAGTAAAAAAATAAAAAAATACACGATTTTTTTTCGAGTGGACAATTACTTGATTGTCTTACATTCGTAACAAGCGTTTTCATTCAAAGGATATGTGGAACATAATGAAAATTGTGGTTTCATCAAATGGTAAACTTTTTTGTTCAAATTAGTGGCTTTCAGAGAAAACGTTGGCGTTCGGGCGAATACATTTTCCTAAAAGCAACACAAATTCCCGACAGTCAGCGTGATGGGCAGAACCACCCCACCAGGCCACCCTAACCCTCTCCCACGCAAAAAACAAATTAACATACACACATAATCAGAGGAAATAAATTACACAAATGTAATAATAATACATTTGTAAATGTAATAATAAAAATCAACAAGCATTCAAAGTAATTATTGATAAAAGTACCTGATTTTCGAGCCATTTTTCGTCATCTACATCTTCAACAGTAAATACTTCTGAGGCTCCCCCTCCTTTCAAATCAGGAGGCACAATCCGCCCAAGACTCTCCGACTTTAGGTAACACGCCAAGTAAATTGCAAGAAAAGTCACAAACATTCTACCTTCAACCAAGCGAAAAAACATTCCACAAAGAAAAGCATTGTGTTCAACGGCTTAACAGCTGGGTGTCTTTTAAAACTCACACCATTACGCAACGGTGCTATCACAATAAGTTAATTTATTTGTTGAGGAACAGATAAAAAATCATTCTCAAACTGCCACAAAGCAATTAAGTTGTCACAAAAGATACCGGAAAAGCTGTAATGTTATCGGCCTAAAAGATATAACCGTACTATATAGGACGTTCCCACGAACAGAAATGTTACATTAGATGTTCCAAATTCTCACTTTCGTACGAGTTACGCCAAGGTATTTTTTCCATCAATAAAAGATATCGTCTAAAAGTAGATACTCGAGAAGAGTAAAAAACACGAGGTGCCCACATTGTGGCACTTCAGATCGAACAAATAAAATTACTCCGTTAACTGTAAAGCTTGTCCACAACGTTCATGTGTTCACCCGCCTTGTCGATTGCCAAGGGCACTGGAAGCACGGGGGCAGGGGTATCAAAAATGGCAATCGACTCTGGGTTTGAGTTAAGACCGGAAGTTTATAACGTATCTTAAATTATAACGTGACACTCAATGATACTGGCCTCATATATGTATTGTCTCTTGAGTGGAACAAGGTCCCATCTACAATGCTAAAGTCTTTTAGTGCACTTCGGGCGAAAAAAGGCACGCGCTGTCCCCTTGCCCCTCACACTTTCGCTTCCGGCGCCCTTGTCGATAACCTTTTCTGACAGGGTCGGGATCACAGAGTTTCCAACAGAAATTCGCGATGCTGACCGCTTGTGGTGATATTTTACGTCACTAATATATCATCCAGATTTTTAAAAAAATCTGGCAGAACTCTAAATTTTCACCACTCCTTCTGTGGGAAGGGTGAACTGTGACCCTATACAGACGACTCTAATGCAGACACTACACACACAAAAGCATAAAAAACCCAAATACTTCAACATAAAATACTTTACTACGTTTAAAGGCTCGTTTCTAATAAGTAAGAATGCAAATAATCAAATTCAAGACCATACACGCATCTGTTGAATTTGGTTATGTTTTTGACATCTATTCTCTATTTATTTATTTATGGGAGTTTTAAGGTCACATATTTCTGCACAATGGCTAATCATGACCTCGACAGTTTTACGGGTGGAGGAAGCCGGAGAGAACCACTGAGCAACGGCGAGCAACTGTCAGCTCCCCAACATACTAACTCCATACAAGCAGGGTTAGCATTGGTTGAAGACATTGCACCATCGACGTGCAGTGCGCCTTAGTACACAACGTCACCGCGCCCCCACGTGGGCAATTGGGGTGACGTGTCTTGCCCAAGGACATAACGCGGTTGCCACAGGTGGGATTCGAACCGAGGACCTCTCGGTTTGCAGCCTGCACCTCTACCTCCTGAGCCACCGCGCCCCCATCTATTCTCTCACTAAGGTTCAATCCCCAAGAGTTAGTCCAGGCACATTAGACATAAAAATGAGAAAGTAAGGAAAAAAATCGGAGAAAGCTGATTTTTTTATATGTTTCCGGGACACACATTGCGGATAAAGTGTGAAAAGTCCCCGCGAATCCGAGTTGAGCTTTTTTAGTTATAGCGTTTTTTTTATGAAAAAAAAAAATAAAAAAAAATTTCGACCCAGCTCCATATTTCTCATTCTTATTCGCCTTAGTAGGGTGAGAATCATAAATATCGTGCTGAATTATATTGAGAATACATATCCCCAACAGAAAATGCCAACTTTGTACCAATCCTCACACTCAATGGTGAAATATTCACGAAAATGTAGAAAATTACGAAAAAAAATGTCTTGTTTTCATACACACAACGGTACACAACGTCCATTAAATCAAATCTACGACTACTTTGGGAGTTAAATTATATATCAAAAATTGCAGAAAAGCGGTGGCTTTATAATGATATATAACAATAGTCATTTATTCCATAATGAACTGGTGAAACGTGTGAAATATTAACCATACCCCCTAAACTCAAATTCAAACGGCATCGACTTTTCTCATTCAAATACCGTATTATAGCATCATTGTTTCAATTTCCATGTTCGATTAAATCACATAATGTGGTGTTCGCCTACACTCAAGATGCATTGGCATGTAATGTGTGCACGCCCTTGATGTGTACTCATAAACAAATTTGTATTATATTGTACAATACTACGAGCAAATAGGTCTTCTCCAGTTGTTCTTGAGAGCAGGGCGCACAGGCGACTGGGAACTCCACACATATTGTGTTCGCAATATGATTCCAGTATTTCACGCAGGTGGTCATTTTGCATACGCAAAAAGTTCTCATCTCTATTTGCAGCAGATGAATGAGCTAACAGAAATAATGCAACAGGATGATTTGAAGTTGTTCACTGAGAAAGGTTACTTTACCATAAGGCGCTCAGATAAATTCTGGGACGGGATATATTCTGATCAGACCATAGAACAGTGTTTAATGAGAATGTTCAAGCTCCCTGGTGGTCTCACACATGGCAGGGGAATAACCGATAGCACTGTTGCGAAATGGGTACATGGACTACCTCTTTGCCTTCCGATATGTAATGCTCTCGAAAATTTTGTTCATGTTCACACTGGTCATGGCGAACAACATCGGGATCTCCGTCAAAGTTCACAATTGACTGATGCCAATGATATCACCAAATTATTGAACTGGCTCAGAGTGCATTCCCCCTTTCAGAATAGAGATCCACTACAATTAGTCTCTATAGCGACCGGGCTTGTGGCCGACGAAACTGTGAACTGTGACCAAGTTCGCAAAATTGGTGAATGTTGCGTATCGAATGTTGTAAGCAAAACGTTCAACAGCATCAAACTACGACGTGTTGACACTGTGAAGTCTTTCGCATCAATGGCAAATAGCATCAAAGTCCGTGGAAGTAAGGTAGTGATTGACCCCACAATTCTGTTCAACCGCATCACATGTGTTATTCAGTCACAAGCAGAGATGGAAGAGTATCTCAAATATGAACTCGCCCCGAAACCACCAGCATTGTTTGATTCTGCTGGAATGAGGAAGACACAGAAAAGCACGCTCGGTAAGATCCTCAAAACATACGGTTCCGAGCAAACTAAAATCCCAGAACATTCTCTGTTTGTTGTAGATGGTGGATTTTTATTGAGGGCAGTTGTATGGCCTTAACAGTCGTCATATAAGGACATATGTACATCATATTCCAATTATCTAGAGAGACATTTTGGGGCGAACGTCGTGGTTGTTTTTGATGGTTATGCTTGTACAATGTCGACAAAGGGCATGGAACAAGCCCGTAGATCTAAAGACAGGTATTCCATTGATATCAATATCTCATCCGAGTTACCAGCCACCACACCCCAATCCGATTTCCTTGCAAATGCCAAGAACAAAACCCAACTGATCGATCTTCTAATGCAGGAGCTATCTGCTATCAATATTCAGTCCAAGCAGGCCGAGGCTGATGCTGATGTACTGATAGCCGAAACTGCACTTGACATCGCTCAAGATGACAACAATGTTGTCGTTGTGGGAACAGATACAGACTTGTTAGTCATTCTTACCTCTCGAGTTCAACCGGGATGTAATATTCACATGATGTATTCCATTACCCCAAACTTACTAGTTTCAGTTAGTGAAATAGCAACCAAAATGGGTGACCATAGAAGCAACCTCCTTGTAGCACATTCTATAAGTGGTTGTGACACTACTTCTGCACTCTTTCGAGTTGGTAAGAAGAAAGTATTCAGTACAATTGTCTCCGATGTTACTAGCGACTCACAACAGTATGTCAACACAATTTTGGCGGATGACAGTACACCAAGTGCAGTAGCCGCTGCCGGGGAACAACTTCTCCTGATCTTATACGGGAGTAAAACTGTTTCCTCTCTCGACCAATATAGATATGTCACTTACAAGCGTTATGTAGCAAAATCTAAACTGAATAAACCCATCGACCTAGCCTCACTCCCACCAAGCAGCGATGCTGCACAACAACATGTCTACAGATGTTATCTCCAGGTCCAACAATGGCTGGGCACTTCGCTTCCTCCGACGGATTGGGGGTGGTCGCTAGACAATGGACTTCTTGTACCGACTGCAGCCACAAAGCCATGTGTCCCCGATAACCTGCTGAATCTGATCAGTTGTGGTTGCAAGAGTGCTTGTACAAAAAGGTGTGGGTGTAAGAAGGCAGGACTCTCTTGCTCAGGTTTGTGTAATTGCAGTTCGGATTCTTGTAACAACCACAGAAACGCTGTCCTGTCGGAAATTTCTGAGTTCGATGAATAATATGTATATAGGTCATGTCATTTCTGTATATAGCGTTGATAATAGTCAATGTAACTTAATCCATGTTGATTGATTTGTACATTCTGTAAATATTATTTATTGATTTTTGTAGATTCTGTAAATATTATTTATTGATCTAATGCTGCCAGACACAGACGTGTCTGTTCGGTCCCAAGCCCGAAAATAGTTGAGTTCTCATGCTGACGAATTTTATGCCAAAAGGGGAACTCGGCCAGAAGCAGAGGGGGTCTTCCATAATGTCTATTTTGTAAGCAATGATAAAAGTCTTCAAATGGTGGTGGATTTTTTATCGTCTGTCCAACTAACATCCCGTTTTGTACTACGACCCTTTGGGCAAATCCGTTAGGAAAATCGTCATTTTTTGCGTAAATCCGATACTTTTTTGTGAATTTTCAATAATTTTTCGCAGAAATTGTCACAGAATGCACATCATTTTCCTCTAGGTAAATGTATATTAGACATTATGTAGCTCGAAATACGCGTAAACAAAAAATACAGTTGGATCAATTCGAGGTTACAAAGTTCGTGCGATTTTTAAAAAATTGTTTTCAAACGCGTTTTCGAAAAAAGGCTGTAGAGAAAAAAGCTCAACTGGGATTTTAGGGGACTTTTGTCTAATCGTTCAGTGACATGTACTCGACATTCCCTGAAAAAATCAGCTTTCTCCGATTTTTTTCCCTAGTGAAACCTAATGTTCTTGGGCTAAGTGTAAGTTCAGGTCAACAATGTCAACTTTGATAATGTTAGATGATGGTCATTATCATTTCTCAATTTAGAAAGTAAACCTTTTTCTTTATTCTGTGATCACTCTGGAAAGGCCCTGTTACAACCGATAATGTTACAACGCCGCATAATGTTACACCAACGCATAATGTTACAAAAAATGTAGTAAACAACCGATAATGTTATAAACTCCGCATAATGTTATAAAGTTTTTCAACCCGTTATGTTATAAAAATCGACGCATAATGTTATAACTTTTTTCAACCCGTTATGTTACAACAAATTAACCGATAATGTTATAACTTCTGTATACTAATTCCAGTTACAGCTATTGTAGATGGACTTTACCACTTACCATTTATTGCCGCATAAAGGTATGTAATATTTATACTAAAGGTTTCTGCTCTGCTAAAGGCGAGGAGATCCCCCCTCCCTCCAACTCCCGGGGATTTATCATAGAATGACCTAGTCATGTTACATAGACGCGAATTATCCTGGTAACTCAATCGTGTGACGTCATTACCATGATCGTGCAGTGCCCAGCATGGTGAAGGCGTGGGTGGTGGGGGAGGGTGCTATTTTATCCGGTTGGAACGTTTACCAACATGCGTAGTCTCCGCTTCCAGCAATGTAGTGTACCATAGTCCCCTGACGCCTTTGGGGATGGGAAAATGCCACTGTTTCTGCTTGTTTTGGGCATCTAAAACTCATTTGTCGCATATTTCTTAGTCATAAGAATATCTTATTGTTCATTAATTTGACATTTTAACAACTAACAGTGAACAAAAATGAGGTGCAGTTAAAAGAGGTCAAAAAGTTGGATGGAGCGAGGTACATACGGTGGATGTGGCAGGTTGGTAGTGTCGCACGGAAGCCGAAGAATAAGATGCGAGAATGAGTAGAAAGAGGAATGGGGTTTAGAAGGATTGAAAGAGGTGGGCAGGGATTAAGCTGAGAAAAAGAGGAGGTCATGGATTAGTACATCAGGGTGATTGTGCAGTGAAATCTATCTGAAATACTGTAAGAGAGTAGTGCTAGACGGTATGATAATATAGATGGTGGAGATGTTGGAAGAAGGGGAAGTGATGAATTTGGGATTACAAGTTCTGGAAAAGGCGGAATCACTAGAACAGACAGCATAGGGAGAAGCAGGAGATTGTGGAGGAGGAGTTGTGTTGATGTTGGTGTTGTGGCGGTGTTGGTGATGGTGTTGAGTAGTTATGTATGTTGAAAATGAGCCATTTTGTAGGACCCCAGGGCAGGACCACGGAAGTGACGTCATGTCACGTGATTGGGCGGTCATGTTGGGTTGTCATGATAGTGCACGTGGGTGGCCATGTTGTGATGTCATTATCATGACAACAGATGTTAGGAGTACGTATGCGCAGCGCGTGTTGTTATGGGGACACGTGCTCCGTCTCACCCCTAACAACCCGACAATAGATATCGAATTAATCCAAACAACCCGACAATCTTCAGAAAACTGACAAACACTCCCGAAAACACTCCCAAATAAAGGTAGGATAGTATCCTTAATGAGGGTATGAGAAGTATGAAGAGGTATTCATTGCGCTCATTTTCATAGCTTTCATTTTGAGACGTATGATTTTGCGCGCATCGTACTCATTTTCATAGCTTTCATTGCTTCATATGACGAAAAGGGGGATTCCGTGGGTTTAGTATCCTTAAAATATAGGATAGTATCGTTACCTAATGTGCGACCATATAATGGACGCGTAATTTATCACAGAAATGGGTTTATTATAATAGTGGTTGGTTTATTACAATAGTTTTTTTTAACTGAGAGATAAACTGGAAGGGGGGGGGGGGCGCCGTCCCTGTCCCCTGGAGCTCCTGAAGTCCCGGTCCCTCGAGTTTCTGGCGAGTTACTAAATCGGTACTGGCAGGATTCGGGAGTGTTTTCGGGAATGTTTTGGACAGTTTCCTGAAGATTGTCGGGTTGTTTGGATTAATTCGATATCTATTGTCGGGTTGTTAAGGGTGAGACGGAGCACATGTCCCTATCGCAACACGCGCTGTGCATACGCACTCCTACCACCTTTTTCATGATAATGACACCACAACATGGCCACCCACGTGCACTATCATGACAACCCAACATGACGTCACTTCCGGGGTCCTGCCCCGGAGTCCTACAAAATGGCTCATTTTCAACATACATAACTACTCAACACCATCACCAACACCGCCACAACACCAACATCAACACAACTCCTCCAGAATCTCTTCCTTCTCCCCATACTGCCTGTTCTAGTGATTCCGCCTTTTCCAGAACCTGTAATCCCAAATTCATCCCAAATTCATCACTTCCACTTTTTCCAACATCTCCACCATCTATATTATCATACCGTCTAGCACTACTCTCTTATAGCATTCTCAGATAGCCTTCTCTGCACAATCACCCTGATGTACTAATCCATGACCTCCTCTCTTTCTCAGCCTAATCCCCTCCCACCCCTTTCAGTCCTCCTAAACCCCATACCTCTTCCTACCCAGTCTCGCATCTTCTTCTTCGGCTTCCGTGCGACACTACTAGCCCGCCACATCCACCATATGTACCTCGCTCCATCCAACTTTTTGACCTCTTTTAACTGCACCTCATTTTTGTTCACTGTTAGTTGTTAAAATGTCAAATTAATGAACAATAAGATATTCTTATGACTAAGAAATATGCGACAAATGAGTTTTAGATGCCCAAAACAAGCAGAAACAGAGGCATTTTCCCATCCCCAACGGCGTCATGGGACTATGGTGCACTTCATTTCTGGAAGCGGAGATTACGCATGTTGGTAAACGTACCAACCGGATAAAATAGTACCCCTCCTCCACCACCCCCGCCTTCACCATGTTGGGCACTGGATGATCAGGGTAATGACGTCACACGATTGAGTTACCAGGATAATCCGCGTCTATGTAATGTGACTAGGTCATTCTATGATAAATCCCCGGGAGTTGGGGGGGGGGGGTGTCTCCTCGCCTTAACCAGAGCAGAAACCTTTAGTATAAATATTACATACCTTTATGCGGTAATAAATGGTAAGTGGTAAAGTCCATCTACAATAGCTGTAACTGGAATTAGTATACAGAAGTTATAACATTATCGGTTAATTTGCTGTAACATAACGGGTTGAAAAAAGTTATAACATTATGCGTCGATTTTTATAACATAACGGGTTGAAAAAAGTTATAACATTATGCGGAGTTTATAACATTATCGGTTGTTTACTACATTTTTTGTAACATTATGCGTCGGTGTAACATTATGCGGCGTTGTAACATTGTCGGTTGTAACAGGCCCTGCATCAGGTTTGGCTGTCAAGCAATAAACTCAAGTGCACTCTAAAATCAGTTGGGTAAAAAATTAACCAATATCGACTGGGTTGAATGAATATGAACCCAATTTGGTTCATATTCACTCAACCCAGTTGATTTGGGTTGATTTTGGAGAGTGGAAAAAGTTTTGTATTGGGACAAACATTATACAGTTTTTATCTATAAATTTCTTTGTATCGTTTATATCATAAATTCAAGCTTCAGTGTAAATGATTCAGAAGCTGGTAATGAATTCAGTAAAGTTGTTGGATATGTTGAACACTCAAGGTAAAGACTGAGGAGACTCATTAAGAGTTTGAACAATGCCAGCAAGTTAACTACTTCTTCGAAATGTCCATATGCGGCAAAGTACAGATAATCAGTTTTAGGAAGATCAAATGTCCCCAAAGGGTATGGAAAATGACAAATATATTACTGCCTGCCACTATAACAAGGTGGAGCATAGCAGAAAGAGTAAAATATAGAGGATGTCAAAAACAAAACAAAAAATAAAAAAGAAAAGAAAAAAAAAAACTGATGGGCTTGACCCTGAAAAATGGACACAGTTGCAATTAAAAGTAAACCTTTGTGAGCCAAGAATCAACGTACCTCAAGAATTAAAAAAAAACTTTGTGTAACTTCAGCTTTATCTGGACAATAACCAAAGCGATGATCCAAGAGGAATCTGCGAACACGAGTAGCCAGGACCAAGTTCCACATTCCTCAGGCAGAACTCTAGTGCAAACAATTATTCTTAGCCTCATTCTTGAGAAACACAAAAGAGTCTCATGAACTCACAAGTCTAAGGAAGGAGGTGTCGAATTTGAGAAACACTATTCAAACTTTTTCGTTGACAGCTTTCAGGGCCAGGAGCGGCCAAGGCAGTCAGACGATCACAATTTGCCTTTTCCATTAGTGTTGGCACCAAACCCGAATTATTCTATTGCCACAGCACTGGATCAAGCTATCCAGTACAATGAAGGAAGGATACCTCACCAAACCAGTTATTCAATTATGAGAAATTCCAATTCACCACCTCACATGCGTCAACCTTCAGATATATTCATCCTGGACAGAAGCCATATGCATATGACAAGCAAACCGTGTAACAATGCAACACCATTCTGGCCATGTCAACTCCAAAAAAATAATTACAGTGATACATGACTCCCAAACATCATTAGTGGCACAGTCCTTTGGGTCGCTCATATTCTTTTGACCAAAATGAAAAGAAATACAAGGCTGAAAAGAAGTCTTACAGTAGAGGGTAAGGGTTTGTACAGTTACCAAACTTAAAAAACATTGCGTATGAGGCATATCGTGACAGGAAAGGACACCAGAGAAGATGTGCGTTAATTTGCGTGCTGCGATGAGAATAAGGCTATAAAGCACTATTCACAATCAATGTTTCAGCCAATGCACCTCCGGGTTTAACCCGGAGGTTCAGTTACTGAAACATTACTTGTGCTTTTTATTGATAACATGGATAATCTTTTGTGCTTTGGATGCCATTCGATGGGGGAAATGTCGTGCAATTTCTACGCGAAATTATGTAAAAATAAGCGCTTAGTTCGTGACAGGACTTCTAGTTTTAGCTGTAGCATCATCGATGTGAACATAACTTAATGAAAATTCGTTTCATTCAATAAGATCAATTGATTCTTTTGAAATAAGTTTTGATGAAATGCGCTCTCACTATGTGGGTACAGGGTTCTTTGAATATCATAAAGCATGCTCAATCCGTACTGCCGCCCACATGGGTATCAAGAATATTTGGTTGAATGGTCTCTTGGAGATACAAAGCTGTTTCAAAACATCTTCTCTGGTGGCCTTCATCTTGTCTATGACATTTGTGAAAAATCTCTAGATGCAGCGCTTTCTGCTTCCAAGTGGCAACTGTAGATTCTGCAAGCATGCCCGTGCAACGGGGGTGCGGACAAGCGGGGGAATTCTACACACAGCAACGGCAAGGCTCTTGATAATAAGGGTCGTCAAAGAATGACGCACTCAGTGAGTATAACTCAGCATCCTACTGAATCTTTAGAGTGTAAAAGTCTCTGCTTAGCATGCTAAAAAGATGATTTTGTTGATGGAATTTAAAAGTGACCAATGGTTATTTTCTAGGTCCATTCGCAAAGCCTCCATCTCCTCGCAATCATATGAATCCAACAGGGATGTCAAAAACTAAGTCCTCGAAGAAAACACGATTAATTCGTGAGTTGTCAGCACAAGCATTCAACCGACAAAAAATTATCTTATTGATTAAAAAAGAATTTCCATCAAGTTATGTTCATATCAATGATGTTACAGCTAAAACTCTAAAACTAGAAGTCCTGTCACAAACTATGCGACGATTGATTTGACATAATTTCGCGTAGGAATTGCGCGAAATTTCGCTATCGAATGGCATTCAAAGCACGACAGATTCTCCTCGTTATCAATAGCAAGCATAAGAAGTGTTTCAGCCAATGAACCTCCAGGTTAAACCCAGATGTCCACTGGCTGAAGCATTGCTTGTGAATAGGGCAAATGCACAGAATTTTATAGCCTTACTCTCGTCTTAGCACAATGCGCAGAGTGATCTACTATTTGCGGCCAATTCATGACAGGACTTCTAGTTTTAACTGTATTAGGCAAATTAATGTTCTGGGTAAAGACCCTTGGCTGGGTTGTGCAAAACTGGTATAACCTACGCATTCAAGTCATTACATATACATTCCTTACAATATCATCACCATGGTATTAAATGGAAAGGAAAGTGCTATTTCTTTTGTCGATTGGTAGTTGGGAAGCACATTAGCACCATAGCACCAACATTTTTGATCTTTTGTCTCCAACAGTCTGTTGGACAGCTGCCAATAACTACCATATTGAACACATATTTCATTATTTGATGATTTCCTAACTATTGATCACCCATACAATGACCTTATTGTCAAAACTCTTAAACTCTCTGAAGATAGAAATATCGCACCACACAACAATGGGTCTCACAACCTGCTTAATATATTCAGGATTTATACTAGGTGGTACAAAAGTGGAGGCTAGACTCCCAGCGGACAAACTGGAACGTCTGGGAGCTAGTATGAAATAATTCATTTCCACACCCACTTGTGCCAGACAAGAGCTAATTTCACTTTGCAAGTCGTTGCATTAGGGGCGGTTTTCGTGAATAACATATGTAGCCATCTGGCACGAGAAACATTAGCAACAAAAGTGTATTTATCGAAAACATAAAATAATAATAACTTGAAAAATGGAGAAGGATTAGGGTATATGCTTGGCATATGCTTTCAAGAAGTCGACAGAATAATTATTCAGTCGGCAGAATAATTGCCCATTGGGTAAATTTGTATATACCCCGGATATTTATTTATTTATTTGAGTTTATGGTCACATTTCTTCAAAATGGCTATTCGCGACTGCAACACGGAGATAAAGTCGTGTTTAATCAATCGTTTATGCTCATGCTGCCCATTTTAGAGGATTTTCAGCCCCGACTGGGTCGGTCCTGTCTCACCAGTAAAACAGAGCTTGACTGCCACAGTACACAAGCACTGCTTCAACTCCATGGCTTCCCATGGGAAGGTGGGGGTGTGACGTTCATTGGTGCCGTACATAATTGCTTTGTCTATCACAATCCACGATTTCTTTGAGGGCTTTGAATACAGAAAGCGTAAAATACCTGCAGATGTAGCATACATTTTCGAGATGGCGGAATGAATTTCTCTTTTCCTAGAAATTCATATCACCAGTGTTGCCAATTTTCGTTTATATACAGGTGTTTCATCCACTCTGGGTTAAGGTGATTATTATATTAACATTTGGTTCCAGGAAGAGTGAGCCGATCGGTTGTTTCCATGCTAAAAGGGTGAAATTTCAATAGCTACATTAGAACTTTTCGTTCTATATTGCCTGCTGGCTGCTTGGGGAAGAACTGGAACTGAAAGAAAATATTCTCTTGTAACGTGATAATCTGGCCACTGTGCATATTGTAAGAATGGCGATCAAACAGTCTTCCTATTATGCAGCCTTTTTGTTGGGGTCTAAAGACACTTTCTAAAGCCAGAGTCACTTCGTGTCGGGCAGTTTTACGGGCGAGGGAAGCTGGTGTACTAGGAGAGAACATCGAGCGGCGGCGAGCAACTACCAGACCCCCCCCCCCCCCCCACGAAAGAACTAACACCTCACAAGCAGTATTAGAAATGATTGAAGGCAAGAGCATCAGCGACGTTCAGTACTCCTTAGTACAGAGCACCACCGTGCCCCATGTGAGCAATCGGGATGAAGTACCTTACCCTTAGAGCTGTAGGTTTTTAAGTTTCTTGTTCGGTTTCGGTTTTTCAGGTTGAGTAAAACCTCGGTTCGGTTTTCGGTTTGTTCATGAGGCCAAATAAAATTCAATAAAACTCATTCTATATGTCTGGAATCATAACTGAATGGCAGTGAAATTGATTATTGAATGAAACTCAATGAATGCCCGAAATAAGCTATAATACATGAAGAATCAGGAAGGCCAATATAATAATTACCTAAATATACAGACCTTTTATTGTGCTTGGTCATTTTTCGAGATCTGACACCTACGCGCAACTTGAGGAAAGCTGCGAACACAACTAAGCTGAAATGTCGAAAATTCACAGAATGTAGCCATCCCAGAGTAGTGAGGGTATCCAGACACTGCCAATGGCAGTGTCTGGGTACCCTCACTACTCTGGGATGGCTACATTCTGTGAATTTCTGCAGCAAGAGAGTATTTTAATAAAAACGAAAAACCTTAGATTACAGGATGTCGACGGTTTTGGTTTCGGTTTTTTAAAAAAAACAAAAAACCTCGGTTCGGTTTCGGTTAACCTACAGCTCTACTTACCCTCGGACTCAACGAAGTTACTCCTGGTGGGGATCGAACGGTGGACCTTTCGATTTGAAGTCCAGTGCCATAAAACTGAACAACTGAGCTCCCCATTACGTACCTGATACGGGCAATAACTTTGTGAGCAGCAAGACACAATTTTGCAATTTAAGCTGAACATGTGCGTGGAAAAAATAACGAAAAAGCTGGTGAACTCTTTCGTTTTAAGATGCTAAGATTTTCGGCGACTTGCCCCAGAACATCTGGAGAAAGCGCCACCCTTATCAGTAATCTTGACTGTTTAGGTACCTCATTTATGGAGTTATGAAATGCTGATTTAGCAACAAAACTCCCCAAAAATCATTTGGTCAATTTATATTTCAGGGATCAGCTGTTTTCAGACCTTCTTTATTGATGCAACGCATGGGAATTCCTTGTAGTTCAGTCAGTGAAGATATTATTATTCAATTTATAGGTCATGGCTATTAGGTTTTGAAACGGAAATATATACACCTGGAACTTAATTAAGCACCCCCTGTTGTTATTTTTCGCAGTGTCATTACTTTCATGCGATCTTTAAGATGGCCGAAATTGATTGTTTGCGGAAAGAATGGTCTATTGACAAATGAAAGACAACACAATGATGACAATATGCAGTATTTTAATGACGCTAATTCCACATATCTGTCACTAATGTATTTGATGAAAAAGGTTCTCTTGACAAGTATGGTGCTGGAACGGTCAGTGATGAAACAATGCCGGTAATTACTGACAAAAATGTAACTTGTGATCTCCTGAACAAAATAGCAGTGTATGACGTCAGTAGCTAGTGTATTCACCACGCGCCCGGATGACAACCCGAATCCTCCTCCTAATGTTACCAGTGAGCCTTCTGATACGATAGAGGCAACTGCTGTCGTTCCTCATGCAATGCAACTTCCAAATCGGCCAGATTCTGTAAGGCGGATCCCTTGCTTGCACACGACTTGCAAGAAAGGCTCAAATGTGTTCCAAGGGATTGAAATCAGGGCTCATTGCAGGCAAAGGTAGTGTTGAAATAACGTTGTTCTGAAGGAATGCACTCACAGCAAGGGAAGTATGTGGCCTTGCATTGTCATCCATGCCTACGAGTTGCCAAAGGGTGGTTGTCAAAATGAGGCACGACAACCAGATTGAGAATGCCCCGGATGTACTAATGACCACGGGGATCCATATTACAGTCGCCATATCAAGTTTACAATCATGAGAGAGGCATCCCCAGATCATTACTGATCCTCCACTATATGGAACAGCAGGTCTGATGTTCCTGGGCACGTAAGCAGTATTTCTATGCCTCCACACTCTCATGCGACCATCTGTGACGTGACACAGGAACCTGCTCTCGTCTGACCAATGGACTCTCCTCCATGTCCTGAGATTCTAATGTTGTCGCGTCATACACCACTCCAAACGTCGCCTTTGATGCTGATCGGACTGAGCTGTACGCTTGATGACCCTTCTGCACCTCATACTCAGTGATTTGAGACGGTTTCGGGACGTTCTGTGGATCACACGCCTATTGTGGAGAGTTTCAAAACCGCACTTGAAACAAAGGGTTCATGCCTAACGAGGCGTGCCAGACTCCGATTTTCCCGAGGAAAGGTCTTTCGGGGTTGTCCAGGCCTTGGTCGGTCCTTAATATCGTTAGTTTGTTGATTTTTTCGGACACGTCTGCTGATGGCAAAATAACTATAACCAAGTTGCCTTCCAACAGCTTTGAATGACGTGGCTGTTGCATGCATGCCAACGATTGGTCATCTTAGTGCCTCTGACAGTCTCCGCTTTGCCATGTCAACATGTACTGATAAAAAAAGTGACAATTTTTGTTTGTTTTATACCCAGATATTGCATGTGGATGACAGTGTTTTTGTGACATTCGTGTGTAGCGTAGTATGATTCACGTGGACGAGGGGATGTGTTTGGGTTACGCTATCAACCAGAACCATCATGTTTCATGAGATGAAATGTACTGCAAGACATAGCAATCATTAAAATATAATAATCAGTAAGAGCAACTTCACTGTCATGAAACATTTCAGGAGGTGCTTCATTAAGTTCCAGGTGTATACCACGACAAAACTGTATCCTATTGAAATCAGGCATCATGTGCTGCAAATTGGAATGATGATCCCATTTTCAGGAGGACAGACCAACAACAGAAGCGAACTCGTGTTATTCCTCGAAGCCCAAAGACGCTGAACATAAAGTCCTGGAAACCTCGGTTCCCTATTATCTGTCCCATTCTGTGTGATATTTTTATACCCAACGAGCACGACTTTTTGTCTCTTTCGTGTCTCCTATTCAGTAGCTTTCTTTGGATTTCTAAGATGTGGTGAATTTACAAGTTCATCGGATATTCAAACATCCATCAATAGATAATGGATGATGTTTCATTCAATGAAAAGGGCAAAATATGTTTTCCAAATACTAACTCTTCAATACTGGTCTATTCCGCTAGTCGGTATCACCAAGCTGTTCTCATTAAGCCACCGTTTATGTCGTGTGACTATCTTTAAAAAATAAATACAAACCCGTCATAGATTTGGTATTATCGGAGCTTTCTTTCTCGCCGATATGGGTGAAACACTAACAAGACAAGGGCCCGTTAAACAAATTCGGGAGGTCCTAAGAAGAGTTGGCTATAAAGAGTCAATAGACTCTGGCCACTTTTTACGAATAATACTTTCCGCTATCACAGCCTCAGGTATGCATTTGCAAGATCACATTATCAAAACACTGGGTCGCTAAACATCCAATGCTTATATCAGTTACATGCGAACTCCAGACGGTACAATATGCGCTGAACAAGCAACTCTATGTAAAGAATAGTTAACCCCAACACACTGATGCCAAATGTTTTTAACTCTGAACCCGCTGAGTATTTCCAGGATATTTTTCATCTTCACAGCAGCAATGACTGGATTTGATGAAAAATTCATCTGAATTCTACCCAAGTAATCTCAACTCTTTACACAACGAATCGCCCGCATCCGCCCGCGTAATATGCAAATTCAGCAGCTGAAAAATATTATTTTTCGAAACATTTCAACAAAACCATGTCATGTGACCCCTCTTTGAAACGAGCTCGTTCCAATGAGTAGGTCACATGATATGGTTTTGTTGAAATGTTTTGAAAAAATTTAAAAAATGATATTTAAAATAATAAATTTTGATATCATCTGCGTTGGGTAAAGGGTTCAGTGAAAACATCTATTTAATTTACAGAGGCAAAATTTGATAAAACGTCCCGAATTATACTTATTTCTTTGTGAAAAGAAATCCTGTCCTGGGCAGGATTTGACAAGGCTGCGATAGCTCTCTGTCAGGACAGATATGGTGCTCTAGATTCTGGATTGTTCACAGAAAAAACATGGTTGTAGCTGACAGACACACATACATCTGAATCAAATATTATTGGTGACGTGAAGAAAGTATCTTATTGGGTAAAAAATAAAAGTAGGTCCATAAGGTATACTGGGCCAACTTATCGACGATGGGATACACATCATATCTATTTGCTAGACTACTTTTACGTCAGCTCCCTATATGCTTACCGATGCAAAATGACAGAGGTTGTAAGCGATTAAGGCAAAGCTCTAGGGCTGAACGATATTCAAAACAGAATACCGGTATCGGTATTAAAACAATACAGCGGTATACCGGTATATGGAAAATTGTTCAGATATCTGAACTTAATTACCACAATCTAGACTTGAGGCATCACAGTCGGAACGAATCAGCATGCCTTCATGATGCGCTTCGAAAAACCTTCACCCAATGCAGACGATATCAAAATTTATTATTTTAAATATTAGTTTACCAAATTTTTCCAAAACGTTCTACTAAACAATATCATGTGACCCTCTCTGGAACAAGCTCAACGAGCTCGTTCCAATTAGGGGTCACATGATATAGTTTTGTTGAAATTTTTGAAAATTATTTTTTCAGCTGCTGAATTTGTATATTACGTGGGAACATGCGGACAATTACTTGGGTGAAGCGATGATATTATTCATTTTGAGCTACAGTTAAAAAACTCAAAATATCTTGAAAATTAAATTGTGGTTACATAAATATTGACGATAAACTGATATTTTTGTAATTACACCGGCATTCAGTCGATATTGGTTTGAAGACCGGTATATATCGGTTTATCGATATACCGTGCAGGCCTACAAAGTTCAGCTTACTTAGTGTCGGTCAAGAATAGAGTGCCGCTGGGAGCCAACAATGGGTGCCGCCCTACCCCCATGCATCATATTTTTGAAGGCGGGTTTCATATTTTCCATCTGGATTTCATGGCTTTATTGACATGCTTTGACACACTTTTGCCGCACCAAGAGATGCCGCTCGGAGCGATCGCGCATGTCCCATCCCCAACCCCATTGTCCGCCACTTGCCTCCTTGAGGTAACACCGTTTGTAATATGTAAAACAATATCATCCGTCCTGACTAAACATAGATCTTCAATGAAACTTTCATGTTTCAATGAATAAGTGAGGCAAAGCGATTACCAAAGACAAGAGCATTTGGGCTCAAAGTTCAGGTCAACATGAACGATTCGTTTATTTATTTATTATTTTATTGGGGTTTAACGACACTTTCGACAGCCTGGGGTCACCTCGTGTCAGACAGTTTTACTGGTGGAGGAAGCCGGAGTATCCAGAGAGAAACACCGAGCAGTGGCGAATAACTGTCAGACTCCTCAACGTTTTTACTCCACTCAAGCAGGCCAGGGTTAGTATTGGTTGAAGACGAGTGCACCATTGACGCGCAGTACCCATTAGTACACAGCGCCAAAGTGCCCACACGTGGACAGTCGGGATTAAGTGACTTGCCCAAGGACACAACACAGTTACACCTGGCGAGGATTAAACCGTGGACCTTTCGGTTTGAAGTCCAATTCCGTAACCACTGAGCCACAGTGCTCCCCTACAAACGAATAACCTCCACTAATGAACTAGTGCTATTTCTGTACATAGAATTTGATGTGGTCCGTAAAAATATTGTCCTTTATTATTGCATAAAGGTAATTTAGGTATTATTTAAGGTTCATGTTGTGTGGGTAACAACTTAGTAACACGCTTGATATCCTGTGTATACAGGCAATTAAACATTGGTGGGCATCTGCACATGTCTCGTTGAAATTGTGAAAAGACAAAAACTGTCGTGTAATAACCGCAGCGTATTCTGGAAGGAGGTGTTCATGAAGTGTGAGTAGTGTACTCCAATCTTCGCGGTAAATAGCAAAACGAGCTCTTAGTCTTTCTGTGGAACCTTGTTCCGACAATAATACGTGTGTGGTTTTTACATTCATGAAATACGAGAAGGCTGCATATTGTATAAATCTATGAACTACAATGTATGATCGATTCGACATTTTACTCAAGTGTTCATAGTACATGTCTCCGTGTTCTTTGTTGATGGAACGTGAATAGACACAAGCAAAATCATAAACATTGGAAACACTTTGCAGCATACAAAATATTTATAAGTCTAGCATGTACACTTGAAGGTTTAACAGGCAGAGTTCTGAATTATTTTTGGTTGTCAAAACTTGTTCACGTGTCTTTGCCTTATTACAATTTATGGGAGAGTGATTATTGGCACTTCCAACAAGGCAAATCCATACAGACAGAATTACTTCACTTCAAAGATAATATGAAGCACATCCACAACGTATGGAGCAAAGTTACAAACATAAGCTTCCGGCACTTACCAGTCACATTCCTAGAAGAGAATAAACTTTATTTGGTAGGCTCAACTTATGGTTGGGCTTACTCACATCCAGGCCCTTACAAGAGACCTTGGTTGGGAGTATGCCTCCCAAATAACATATAACTATTATTAACTGCATGCTCGGTCATTCACGAGACCTGTGGTAATACCAACATAGACATTCCTATGCAAGATATCAGGGGAAAGTCTCAAAGCACGCAGTGTGAGGATGTAAACCCAGTCAGTTAGCCGAACAAGATGCTTTTCAACAAATCAACGTCTTGGTGGTTTTTATTAATCTGAAAGTTCAGAAACTGAAAACAAGCATGGAGTGACAGATGAGCCTTCCATGGCTTCATTTCAGAAAAAAGGGGTGCCGAAGACAAGTTGTGACGATTAAGTGACCTGATTGGATGATCTCGATAGACAAAACAAGAACAAGTGCACTCGGAATAGGGTATGAACTACTGGGATTACGTACCACCTCACCCGTAACAGGATGATACAAAGCATTCGATAGGTTAATACTATCAACGGTTAAGATGGGACCTACGGGGGCATATACCAACCATACTCTACTGTCGTTCTGTACTACCAGGCATTAAACCCCAAACCAGAATACCGCTTGAAATATGAAGCATCTGGTGAATTAGTAATACCAAGTGCTAACAAGAGACCTACAGAGGTATAAATTGCCTATGCTATACTACCACTCTAAACTACCAAGCATTACCCCCACCCCCACAATACCACTTGACCTACCACGACGTACTACCTATTCCAACCATATAATAAAACAAAGCAATCGCTTGGTTAATAGTACCAAGAACTAACAGAGGGCCTACTGGGGTATATACCGCCCATTCTATACTTCCGTTCTAAACTACCAGGCATTACCCCTACCCATAGTACCTCTTGGCCTAGCATTACTTACTACCTATACAAGTCATAGGGTAACATGAAGCATTAGGTGGATTAATAGTACTAAGGGCTAACATGGGACCTGTAGGGGGAGAACGCGTACATCCTATACTACCACACTAGGCGACCATGCATTACACCCACCCACCCCACAATAACATCTGGCCCCGTATTACATACTACCTATATTAGTCACGGGATGACATAAAGCATTAAGTCGGTTAGTAGTACCAATGCCTTTCGGGGTGGGGGGACACAGAGGTATATATCGCCCATATTATACTGCTGTTCTATACTACCAGGCATTACCCCCACCCACCCCATAATAACGCTTGGCCCCGCATTACATACTACCTATACTTGTCATGGGATGACATAAAGCATTAAGTCGATTAGTAGTACCAATGGCTTTCGGGGGGGGGGGGCACCGAGATATATATCGCCCATACTATACTGCCGTTCTATACTACCAGGCATTAAACCCAACCCCATCCCACAATACTACTTGACCTGCCATAACATACCATCCATACCAGTCATAGAATAATACAAAGCAATCGGTTGGTTAATAATATCGAGGACTAACAGGGGACCCACAGGGGCATATACCATGCATCATATGCCCCCGTTCTAAACAAACGATTATAATACTGCCTGACCTAGCATTAAACTACCAATACCAGCCATAAGGTAATACAAAGGATTCGGAAGGTTAATAGAACTAAGGGGGTAACATACCAACAGACCATTCATCCTATACTGCAAATCTAAACCACCAAGAACTATCTCGCAATACAACACTGGGCGACCATGCATTGTCCCCATCCTCACAATATTGCTTGACCTAGCTATAGAGGACATAAGATAATATGAAGGTCCAGGGCTAATATTATACCAACATTGATATATACTAGTACTACCAGATCACCCTAACCGCACTTTCGGAAAGCCCGACACCCCTTACCCGAATAACGTTATGTCAGATTGTATAGTGGACAACAACAGTGGTCAGCATCTCTATGACGTTGCGTGTGCATCATGACGTCACGACGTCAATCGCAACGTCAACCGTTTCGCGGAGAAAAACTTTCAAGAAAACTCACCTTCTGCTTCCATTTTCCATCACATACCCATAATATATACCCATAGTACTGGGTGTACATATATCATCTGGCTTCCCGTAGTATACTATATATGCAGTACGTACACCACTTGTCGGATCTAGATGAATAGTGCCGACATTTTTCACCGGCAAAAGTTGCACCGGTAAAAGTCCGGTTCCTATGGGAATTTAACACTAGCTGCACCGGGTAATAGGGCACGATTCATACGTGCTATACTACTAATGAGGTTAATTTTTAACAAGTTCTTTAAAATAAATATCATAATATAATGTGTAAAAAATAACATGTTATTCGATAAAGATAAATTTAATTTTAGCTGAAACAAAAAATTTAGATTGCTACTGGAACTATATTTCAATGTAATGAATATTAATTATCATTCCTAATTATATTTAATTTGATAGAGCCCAAAAATCTGTTGAATACAAAAGTGACGAAGTGTTTTCATAATACTATTCAAAAAAGTAGGGGATATCCAAACTGATGTTGATCTTTTCGGAAAATGGTATTGGATACGCGCGATTGGACACATCAATATGTTACCAAGTTTAGTGTGGATCACGAATGTCACCGGCCCACGAAAACTTCGTGCAGGTTTTTCAAACGAGCGCCGCGTTAATATTAGTCTGTGGGGTATGTTTTGAAATTTTCATTTGTACTGGGCGGGCTTTTTCGGAGGTCTCATCGTTCTCTTCTTGGTATAAACTCGTTCATCAATGGTTTCGGGTCGAAGCGTAACTTTTGAAGTATGCGAAGACTGACACGTGACGAACGTTTACGTATCGTTGGCATGTTGGAAGCTGGCAACAGACAGACTGCAGTGGCTCAAATTCTCAATGTTACTCAACCGGCGATTAGCAGGTTGTGGTCACGCTACCGTCAGACAGGCAATGTTGATGACAGACGTCGGTGAAGTCGTCCAAGGGAGACAACTGCTAACCAGGATCATTTCATCCGGACAACAGCATTACGTAATCGTCATCAAAGTGCCTCAGAAATTGGAGATCAGCTGCACCGAGCGACAGATGTGCGAGTCAGTGGTCAGACTATCCGAAATCGCCAACAGAGCTGGAATTTGTACGCTCGACGACCTCGAATAATTCCACGTTTGACTGAACGTCACATCGCAGCAAGGCGTAATTGGTGTGGAGCACGACAGCGCGGGGATAATCGTCGATGGAGCACCGTCATGTTTTCCGATGAATCGAGGTTGACTCTCGACTTCCATCCACGACAGGTGAAACATAGTGTGGCGGCGGCGGCGGCGGAATGAACAATACCATGACGTAACCGTTATGCAGCCCGATCGTTTTGGTGGGGGATCGGTTATGAAGTGGGAAGGCATAACCATGACAAGCAGAACAGCATTACATGTCATCCAAGAGCGTGTCACAGGACAGTACTACCGTGACAACATGTTAGCAGCTCATACGGTGACATTTGCGTGACGTCACGGTCGTCAATTCATTTTCCAAGATGACAATGCAGGAGCACACAGGGCCCGTGTCGCTACAGAGTTCCTCCAGGAGCAGAACATCACCGCACTGCCTTGACCAGCACTAAGTCCAGACCTTTCACCAATCGAGCACGTCTGGGATATGCTTGACAGGTGAGTACGACAACGCCAACAGCCTCCTACCATTGTCCAGGAACTCGCCGCTGCACTGCAGGAAGAATGGAATAACATCAGTCAAGCTGATATTGGACGTTTGGTGAGGAGTATGCCACGTCGGAGGAGCGCGCTTGTCTCGCGAACCGAGGAGGATTTACAAGGTATTGAGGTCTTGGACTGAATGTGGTAAATCCTCTGACTGACCGTCCATGTCTTCTACAGCCCAATGCGTGGAATACGTGCTTGTCAGACACTCAACTATCGCTGAAATCATTCACCAGATGACACAGTGCAATGCCTCAAAATATAAATATATTTCTTCATATATCTCACTTCTATCAAATATCCCCTACTTTTTTGAATAGTATACTTCTGAACGTGAATACGGCTGCCGATGATTTAGGAAATCTGTCTTAAAGGTGAATGGAGTAGATAGAGAAACAAATTCGTTATCATGACCTGTGCTTATTCAAAAGTCAGTGAACAATTACACTGGTTTGAAAACAGACATGACCCAAGGCGCAGCTGAAAGGTGAGTCAGCTTTCAAATCAGAGTAATTTCCAGACTCTCTGAAATTGGTCTAAAAGGTGAAGGAGGTTAGTGAGGAAATAAATTCATTATCCGTGTTTATTTCAGTGTGCATGAATATTTACACTGGTTTAAATAAAAGCCCATTCGATTCTTCCAAAATGTACTCCGGTACAGGACAGATCTACTTTACTAGTAATCTTTTCTCTTGTTCTTCTCGGGAACATATTCGTTCTTCACCTGTCCTTGCCATCGTCGAAATTCCTCAATTGTAACTTACCTCGACCATCCAATGTGTATTTTCGACCCCCTTCTTCCCGTTCCACTTCCCATTCTACCTTCTGTTTTCCTGTTCCGTCCACTACCCACTCTGTCTTCTGCTACCACGAGCTATTCATATCTCGGGAACTGCGCCATATTATGTTCTCTGTCTTACTGACTTAATCACCCAGTCATCTCGTTCCATAAAGATGATTGAATCAATGACATTGCACCCCCCCCCCCCCGACGTGACTCAACTATCAGGCCATACAGTCATCTACCTTAACGAATCAGGACACCGGCCATATCGTCTTGTTCCGTATGAGACCATGGTGCTTATGAGGAAATCCCCCAAGAGGTTAAACCAAGAACTCCTCATGTCCTCATATATTTGGGGATAGCTGGATACCCCTGTATGGGGAGTAGAGAGACCAGTGGAGACCATGACGAGTGGAGATTAGTATTTGAGATAGTGTTGTTTGTCGAGCTGCCTTAGGAATACTGGCATGTCTAAAGACGATCACAGTTGCCTATTGTGACATACGCTTGTCACAACTAGTGAATACTTCAATCACAACTGTTAGAGCTTCTAACTCAAGACCACTTCCATTCAATTCGTTCTTTAAAAGCTTTGATTTAGCTGGCTATCTTCGATTTCAAAGAAGGCAATTATTACTAAAATTAATTCCATCCCAAAGCCGCCCAAAGTGTATAAAAATATATTTGAGGAATAGACCCAGGATAGACAATTTCTCATGCTTCAGTGGAACTCGTTGTGGCCCACAATGTCGTATCAGTGGACTGTCATGAAATGCGGAGGGTTCATGAGCTCTAGCCATAAGTGGGAAATAGCTAAGAACTGTGGAGAGTGCACAGAGAGAGAGAGAGAGAGAGAGAGAGAGAGAGAGAGAGAGAGAGAGAGAGATCGCGTTAAATCTGAATAAGATGTTCCTTGACAGATGAAGGGCAAGTTAACCCTACGAGGACAAAAGCAGTGAATTTATAGCTGAAGTGCGCGTGTGGAAAAGACTTTACTTACTGAGAGCTGTAACTGAAAAACTCTCAGGAATTCGTTTCTAATGTACTAAACGTGTGTCAGTGCCAATGGGGGTTTGGGGAGGGGGGTCAGATATAATGACGAAGTTTGGTCGATAATCACCAAACAAAGAAGCTACATAATCGACAAGGGAATTTCTAAAGCTTTTTATCTTCCCTTGAGTGGAATAAGGTGCCATCTGCAATGGCTTATATATAAAATGTTAATACCATTGAGTGTCATATTACAATTCCTGATACGTCGTAAACTTTCGGTCTTAACTCATACCCAAAGTCGAGTGCCCTTTTGATATCGCTGCCTCCCTTGGCTTCGGATCCCTTTATTCAAACTTTAAGTTTCGGAAGAAAAACTTACTTAATTCTTGAAGGGCTTTTTTCAATATCTCTGGGGTGAATTTTGAAAATTATTTTTTCAGGCACGAAGCTGTTGAAGAAATATATTCTCATTCAAAGTCCACTGTATCTGGTCTGTCCACCAAGCAAATTTTATTCAAGACAATCTGTTAAACCTGAAAGAAACAGGAAGCAGCAAAAGTTAATTTGAATGGTACCTTCACAAGTTTATACAATACAGTGTTTTCGTTTAAACGAGGTGGCAAAATTATGTCTTTTTTATATTTTAGCTCTTCTTGATATTTGTCATAAAGTCCATACAATTTTTTCCTTTTTTTAATTCGAGCTTTTCGAGCTGTTTTTATTTTTTTGTAAGACCGAAGTAACTTTTCCTTGCTTTAGACAGGGATGGGGGGGGGGGGGGGGGGATTTGCAAAACACTGATGCCGGGGTGGGTGGGTGATCAAGGAGGACAAAAAACAATTTGTTCCGATGCTTGCAATTTTTTTCCTCAGACACTTTTGAGCAAAATTGTATACCATAATCAGTGAAGTATCATTCAAGAACCAATAAAAAGACACTCAAGTTATCAGGGGGTACCTACCATGGGTTATATACGATTATAAAACTGTTATTGCGGCTGAGCTATGATTCGGCTTATAGTGATACAATGTATGACATATTGAATAATGCAAGTTAAAATGCATCACTAATTGCAATTATCAAACACTGCACTCTAAGGATAAGTTATCTTGAGGGTGTTCCGTTTGATTAAATTTCTAATATGTTCACCCTGGTGAGATTGGCTGGCTTAGATGAGGAGCAAAGACAATTATGTGAAGTCAGGAACAGTTACAGATTTCAGCTGCAGGAACAATTCTGTACAACGATGTGTCCAGACCTATTACGGAAACACCAATGACTCTTATTGCCATTGTAGGAAGTATGTAACACAAAAACTACTAAACATTCAACCTGATTGAACTGCTAATTTATTTCAAACACATCTGAGAACACAGGTGTCAACAAAATCATGTAGCAGATCTTCTAGGGCTGGACTTAAAATAAGTAATAAATCCCCTCCCCCTCCACCAACCGAGCCATGCCCCACCCAAACCTTCGTCAAAAAAATAAACAAATACATAAATGACTAAACTCATTGCTTTTTGCATACACATACCATGGAATCTCTCTTGAGAGACCAACATTTTTGCCAGACAAAAGGCCAAGACTAGAATTTACACAAGACCTTAGTATTTCGAATGTTCCTTTTATTATTTTAATGAAAAGTCTTTGCCAAGAAAAGAAGATTTGTTAATCCAGTTTTTCTTTTTTCCACCATTACATGCAAATGAATGCTTTTTACAGAGAGAATGATTGTTTTGATTGCATTTCACTATCGCATCTACTGTATAGGATATTTTGTTTCTTACTGTTGGAATATCACCGGTGTAATGTCTGAAGCCTTCTTCATTTCAGTTTGACACCTTTCAGCTAAAACAAATGCTAGATTATTTTAATTTGTTTTCTTATAGCAGCCGTACGACCTTGAATAAGCTTCGGTAGGTAACTGAGTATGATTTTTTTAAAAGCTTTCTGTGATTACGAGAAACATGAGCAGTATTAAATTGATGAATGGGACGGGTTTGAGTCACATCCTCATCAAATAAATCCTGCGTAGCTAAAAAGGCAGCACTGTCAGGATCAGTAGTTATATGTTCCACCTCTATAAGTAGTATGTAAGGTTGAGATCTGCCCATTTTACCAGGACCTCGAGGTCAGACCTCGACCTCGAGGTCATTGACCTCGATGCCCAAATCCGTTAGGCCTCCCCTCTCCCTCCCCTCTCCACACTAGGCCTAGGTTATTTTTAGGCGCCCCCTCACCGTACCCGCCCTGTACGTACCCTATTTTTTTAGGGTATCCTTCCCCAAAGCCCATTTTAGGACCCTCTAAAGGGACCCAGGCTATGTATAGTCCATTTAGGCTTTCCACATATTGTTTTGGCTTTCCCTGTATGTGGGCTCCCCCTCCCCAAAACCCAGTCCCTCCCTACCAAAGTCCAGGGCTGTTCCTCCCCTTCCAAAGGCTAGCCCAAAGCTGGGGGACATACAAACTGAGGTGTCCAATGAGTACTAACGAAGAGTGCCACCATCCCCTATCCCCATCCTGCCCCCACGTAAATTTCGAGCTCTGTTGGTGTATCTAAGGTAAATGTTGTCAATGTGTTGGACATGTACATGTAACTACAAAGATTAATTTGAAGACTACCTAGATTGTTTAGACAAGTCATAAAGGAATTATGATATAGAACACCTGGTATGTTTGTCAATGCATAGATAATGGTGATTAAGATAGAGGGAAACTTTGTTTATAAGAAGGTATGATAGTGTCACGTTGTATAATTATGCAAATAGATAAGGGACAACTGGTATGTTTGGTAAAAAGGGCAGATCTCAACCTTACATACTACTTCTATATTACTTTCACTCTTTAGCTGTGACAGGGCTTCATATGTCCATGTTCGCTCATCGCCTATGTTTTTTTTGAAATGGTATGTAGCCCAAGAACATTAGGTTTCACTAGGGAAAAAAATCGGAGAAAGCTGATTTTTTCAGGGAATATCGAGTACATGTCACTGAACGATTAGACAAAAGTCCCCTAAAATCCCAGTTGAGCTTTTTTTTCTACAGCCTTTTTTCGAAAACGCGTTTGAAAAAAATCAAAAAAAATCGCACGAACTTTGTAACCTCGAATTGATCCAACTGTATTTTTTGTTTACGCGTATTTCGAGCTACATAATGTCTAATATACATTTACCTAGAGGAAAATGTGCATTCTGTGACAATTTCTGCGAAAAATTATTGAAAATTCACAAAAAAGTATCGGATTTACGCAAAAAATGACGATTTTCCTAACGGATTTGCCCAAAGGGTCGTAGTACAGAACGGGATGTTAGTTGGACAGACGATAAAAAATCCACCACCATTTGAAGACTTTTATCATTGCTTACAAAATAGACATTATGGAAGACCCCCTCTGCTTCTGGCCGAGTTCCCCTTTTGGCATAAAATTCGTCAGCATGAGAACTCAACTATTTTCGGGCTTGGGACCGAACAGTCAATGGCATCAGTCAATTGTGAACTTTGACGGAGATCCCGATGTTGTTCGCCATGACCAGTGTGAACATGAACAAAATTGTCGAGAGCATTACATATCGGAAGGCAAAGAGGTAGTCCATGTACCCATTTCGCAACAGTGCTATCGGTTATTCCCATGCCATGTGTGAGACCACCAGGGAGCTTGAACATTCTCATTAAACACTGCTCTATGGTCTGATCAGAATATATCCCGTCCCAGAATTTATCTGAGCGCCTTATGGTAAAGTAACCTTTCTCAGTGAACAACTTCAAATCATCCTGTTGCATTATTTCTGTTAGCTCATTCATCTGCTGCAAATAGAGATGAGAACTTTTTGCGTATGCAAAATGACCACCTGCGTGAAATACTGAAATCATATTGCGAACACAATATGTGTGGAGTTCCCAGTCGCCTGTGCGCTCTGCTCTCAAGAACAACTGGAGAAGACCTATTTGCTCGTAGTATTGTACCCAAAGCTTTCCTGTGCGTCCTACGGACGCATTCTGGAGCAGTTCGTGTAATTTTGACAGTAGATGGTTGACACTTTCTTGATTGACAGCGTCAGCTGTTGTACAGTCACCTCTGGCAAGTCCACAGAATATTTCATTGACTTCTGTGCAGTCTATGTTATCTAGTGTTCGGCTTTCTTCAAACACAAGTTTTGTAATGGCAATTTGTGTTAGCAAATGGGCACGAACTGCTCTTGAATATGCATGACCACTGATCAAATGATGGATTGACCCACCAGCATAAACAGTCCCCCAAAGTTCATCCAAGCCGCTACCAGCCATGATCGAACCAATTGCCCCAAAATATGACATAATCATATGGAAGCCGCCGAGTCTAACGAAAACTTTTGTCAACTTATCTGACGAAGACACAATCTCCACTGCTTTGATATAAAGTGGTTGGTCAAACGTCACTGGACAAACGTTCAGTCCCTGTTTCTCACATTCAGTTTGTGCAAACATGAGAGCAGTGTAAATTGTGCTCGGGTTGGATGGATCAAAATTAATAAAGGGAAGTATCTCGACATCACTTGTTTCATAATCATCTGATGATGTGACAATGTGCATATATCCAGCCCAAGATGGGCAAGGTACTCTCAATACATGCGTCAAAGACCAAAGACTGTCGACTGTTTTTGCGAGTTTCAAATTTTTCGGATCAGATTCACCCAAAGTTGATAAATCCTTCATCACAATTTCGTCAAGACCCGATTTGCTTGGTTTACTGTAACCTTTCAAAGGGATGTACCCGAATTCACCAGAGCCAATATTCGAATGATCACCAGTTAGTCGTTTTATCGGAGACTCTTCTGTGTGATCTCTGCTTGGAGTTATACAGGCGATGCCTCCCATACTATGGAAATTATTCTTGCCATCTAGCGTGCGCACATTACAATCGGCGTTATCGAAAAAGAATTGTGTGAAGTTCGCAAGTCTAGGCGACGGACCTTTGCTTATCATGACAGAATGAACGTATTGTTGAACTTCCCGGTAGCTAGAAGAGAACATTAGTCCATTCAGAATGTCGATCAATTCCCGAGATGCGAATTTCCTATGTATGTAAACTGCTACCGACAATAATACTGGTGACAAGAATGAACGGGGCCGACAAGAACTTATTAGAGACTGACCTATGGCTGTCACGCGTCTCTGGTTGGCTTGGATGTTTTGCCCACGCTGCGACGGAGCAACAATCCCTTGTAACAAGGTTTGGAGTGTATCGGGTAGTAGATCACTAGATACAGATAACGAATCGGGTTTGGGATAAACGTCACACTCGTAAATGGCTGACCGAATATCATCGCGGACTATAGCCGATGCTTTCTTGACGATGCGCATACGTTCATCAGTTTCATTGGTACATTTGTCTGAGTACCACGAATCATATAGTATTTTGTCTGATGAATCTCTGAATGTGACAACATTTTTTAGGGACCTCAGTGTTGTAATAGAGATTCTACTACCGAAATGCTCAAGCAGTTTGGTTTTAAGATGTTTAATTGTGTAACCGACTTCGTCACCAAGATACGATTCAAACGTCTCTGCCAATTCGCTCAAGGAAAACTGACACTCATCGCTGTTCTCCATAAAGGTACACAATTCATGGAATGCAAGTGCTTTCTTGTCTGCAACAGGCCTACCCCGTGAAAGAGTTCGCTCAGGCTTATCTCTGACAAATCCTGTCCAGCAATCATGGTGATACCGACCTTCCTCGGCCACTAGATCGATAGCACGACCGATCCGAGTAAGTACAGACTCACCCCATTCATCACTACGTTTCAAACAACGGGTTCTAATACTATCAACAAAAGTCAATGTTTCAACGGTGTGGACTTCTCTTCTACGTTGAACGGGTATATGAGTTTGTTTGTCGGCGGATTCTCCACAGAACAGACAATGGAGTTTAAAATTGAAAGCATCTTGATCAGGGCGCAATTTTTTTGTCATAGATGGACCAGCTTCGTCAGATTCAGCTGCATCTAGAGACATTCTCTTACTTTTTCTTACAGAACTTTCCCGTGTATAATTCTTGTAGCAGAATTTGTGAATTTTCTCACCAACTGTGGGTTTCTTCGAACCGGCAAAAAGATTATCGCCAAGCTCGACGCTTACAGCAACCAACTTTTCTATACCCCGCTCACCATGTGTAGTTATTCCGGACGAGCCGGTCAACTCATCGTTACATTTGATACATTTATCCATTGCCAAAGTCACAACAGAAAAAAGATGATAGACACAATAAACTCAAGTACAATACCACAGAACAGATATCAATGTGCGGACCTGCTTCGTTGTCACCGTAAGGTATCAACAGGTAACGCTAAGTGATATGCCAACAACATAACTGATCAGTTCTACAAATAACACAAGACTCTAATAATCAACAACAGGCAAAATTACATATATATCTATCAAGGGATCATTGGTTTCAATATCTAGGCATCAAATGCGGAGTGTCCAATACTGAACAGAGCAAATTGTGCAATGGACAGACCTGGAATGCGGAATTAAACAGCGTTTCCTGATGAAAGTCGTTCAAGGCTATTTTGCATCAAATTAAAGAGCGTTGTCTGTACATAAAGACCTGGAATGCGGAATTAAACAGCGTTTCCTGATGAAAGTCGTTCAAGGCTATTTTGCATCAAATTAAAGAGCGTTGTCTGTACAATACAAATTTGTTTATGAGTACACATCAAGGGCGTGCACACATTACATGCCAATGCATCTTGAGTGTAGGCGAACACCACATTATGTGATTTAATCGAACATGGAAATTGAAACAATGATGCTATAATACGGTATTTGAATGAGAAAAGTCGATGCCGTTTGAATTTGAGTTTAGGGGGTATGGTTAATATTTCACACGTTTCACCAGTTCATTATGGAATAAATGACTATTGTTATATATCATTATAAAGCCACTGCTTTTCTGCAATTTTTGATATATAATTTAACTCCCAAAGTAGTCGTAGATTTGATTTAATGGACGTTGTGTACCGTTGTGTGTATGAAAACAATAAATTTTTTTTCGTAATTTTGTACGTTTTCGTGAATATTTCACCATTGAGTGTGAGGATTGGTACAAAGTTGGCATTTTCTGTTGGGGATATGTATTCTCAATATAATTCAGCACGATATTTATGATTCTCACCCTACTAAGGCCAATAAGAATGAGAAATATGGACCTGGGTCGAATTTTTTTTTAAATTTTTTTTTTCATCAAAAAAACGCTATAACTAAAAAAGCTCAACTCGGATTCGCGGGGACTTTTCACACTTTATCCGCAATATGTGTCCCGGAAACATATAAAAAAATCAGCTTTCTCCGATTTTTTTCCTTACTTTCTCATTTTTATGTCTAATGTGCCTGGACTAATGGTTGCAAAGCATTTATCAGGATAACATTTATGACCCGACTTCAGATGCTTGCCCTTACTACACAATTTATTGTGTATCCCCAACCCAACAATGTCATGGTTAGGGGTTACATTTTCAGCAACAGTGTATATAACCTGTGTTGCAGGTTGAAAGAGTGTTTTCCTACCCCAGAGTAAAAACCATTGTTATACAAGCCATCACTTTGTAAATTTAGAACATTAGGATTTTTGCTCCCTGTTAATTTTTGTTTTTCAATAAGTTTTGAGCGACACATTTTCATATCATTTTTATTAATGTCTACAATTTTTGACATAACTTTATTTGAAGTGTTTTGTATACCTGAAGTTGATGGCGCTGTCATATTAGCACTCGGGCAGATTTTCTGTAATGATGCTGCCGCGATTGGTGTTTTACTAAGACCAACAGCTAAGCCAATGTTTTGTTTTGCTGAGGGTGGTTCCCTCTTACCAGTTTTTACATCATCAAAGAGATTAAATAACTTTGAATTGTAGTTACACTTTATACAAATCATTTTTTCTTTGCACCCGAGACCTCTGATTTGTTCGGCAGACATGTCCCAGTGCAGGAAACCACGACAGTTGGGAGCAAACATCCTATGTTCTTCAAATGCAGTGTTCCACATAATTGAGTTCCTCTCAATATGTACCAGTCTGTTTGACTCTGCTTCCCACTTCCATACAGCTCTTGCTCTCTCACCAAGGTAATTTGTATCTCTGGAAGGCAGAAAATCTAACCCTAAGTCAGAATAAACGGTTTGAAGACAAATGTCATTCTTCAGTTTGCTAAGAAATATTCCTTCCTACCTACCCCTCTGGCCCCACCCCTGAACTGAGACCCCCTCCCCCAAACAAATATCTTTTACCTGACATGCCATGCCACCTCCTATTAAATTAAAAAAAATATTCGATAAAATAGGCTGTTGAATCTCATAGGCTCACTCAAATAATATTCAACAGCCTATGTTTTTTGGTGCTTCAAAGAAAATTGGTGCGGGGTCTTGAAATTTATTTAAAATTGAACAAGTATGGTGAATGGTTTCAAAAGAGAGAAAAATCTGTGTGAAGTGTATTAGCTTGCATCTGATGAATTTTCAGTGTTTTTCTTCCATGAAAAAATCTACTGACCCACCCCCATCCCATTTATTCACTGCCCTCACTCCCACACCTAACCTCTGGTAGTTGTTGCAAATAGTCAGAAGTTGTGATATGTTAAGCTAATTTACCTGCATTTATTTCCATTTACAGAAACAGTTTTGGTGGGATCATACAACTGAGTTTTGGATCTGGTCTGAATTGGTGAACGGGAGGTTACTGGTGTATGATTGTTTGGTGCATCCGAGGAGACTCTAACTGTCCTTGATCGTAAGTTTTTACGTATTCCCTTACTGTACATACTTCTCTTAATATTCAGATGCGATGGTTGTTTGGTTGAGGTAAATCCAAATTTATTCCCTTTCTTGAATTTCCCCATTGTAGAACAGCTGGCAGAAAGAACTTTTGTCAGCAGTTTACAGCACAGTATCTCGCCACTTAGTTTGTTGCTTTATGTATTCACAGAGAGATATTTTTGAGAGTTTTTGTTATTTCTACATTCAACAACTTTATCCAGAATTTGTAGTGCTTGCAGTAGCTACATTGCCTTATTGGTACCAGTAGATGACTTGGTAGAATGTGAAGACCATTCAAAGAAGTGAAGAAATAAGAGCCCTTTTCTCAAGCTGTCATCACTGCTTGACAAAGACAGGTCCATAAATGTTAGATTAATCACCACTGAGAGGGTTCATAGTTCCTCTACAGATAATTACATAAGTTCAGGTTGAGATACTGCAATTTGTATGAAAATGCAGGCACCTGTATCAATGATGGTCTTTTTCTTGACCATCTTTATGTTTTAGGGGTTCCTCCACCCCTAATGACATTCTTGTTGCAACAGTTAACAGGTTGATACACCTAAATTTGCAAAAAAAGAATTTTTTTCTTCTATGCATGAAAAATTCTGCATAAATATTACAAACAGGCAGTTTTTTACAGAGGAAATCCTCAATTTGAGCCAAAAATGCAAGTGTTTTGGACAGGGTTAACATGATTGCCACACATTATACTTTGGAGTTATTAAATACTTAAAGCCTCTTGTCGTCATGATATTTAGAGATGTGTGTACAGAACTGGAATTGTTTTATTATAATTTGTTGGACAACAATTTTCTGAGAAGGGAAACCCATGAAAAAATTCAGAAGAGGGCATTTTAAACTCATTCTGATTTGGGAACAGGAGTGGAGTGAATTTAGGGTGGATATCTCAAACCACATACAATGAGATTCAAGATAATATATTTAATTTAATAACATAATATAGTATCTTTAATTTGACATCATAAAAACGAACATTTTCAGCAAAAGTGTACAAACTTTAGTCTACAATAGTGTTTTCGTGCAAACAGCGCCTCCAGTGGTTTGCACCCCAACCTTTAATGAAGGATAAAAGTTCCCTGCTTTATCCAATTGGTGGAAAGTGAACTGAGCTTGCAAGTGTGGACAAAATTTCAAAGTGCATGTTTTGAAAAAATTATAAAATATTGGTGATAACTGTCTTCTGGAAAGTGTGAGAGAACATTAAAATTGGGTGGGGGCAAGTAAAAGTAGGTCTATTTTGAGGAGGGCGTAACTGGACAGAAGTACAGGAAGCACTAAATTTGAAGGCAAAAGTCACATGGCGACCTATACTTTTTTTCGGTATATTTGTTCATGAGGTGATAAACTACTGAGTGGATATATGGTTGTTTTTCCGAAAATGTGCTTGATGGGGTGGAGAGAGTGGAAAATGTTTGCTCTGTCGCCAATGTAAAAACAAACACTGTATTGCAACAACAAAAGTAGAGCTTGTGCATCAAGGGAGACTACTAAAGACAGGTACTCTAAATATTCACAGATTTTTTTGCCGGCACAAGAGCAACAGGTTTGGCTTAATTGAAGTCCAATATTTGGATGGCGATTCATTTCGAAAAAAAAACTCATTCGAATTTGATGACAAATCGAATTCTATATGAACCTAAAATGCGCAAAAAAATATTTCAGATAACAGACCTTCGATTGGAGCTCAGAGAATCATTATCTGAAATTTCACATGTGAGTTTCCGGGTTTTTTCTTTCATCATTTGAGAGTTATTTGTATGGATGGTGTTTTGACGTAGTCTCCATGTTGCGTTGTAGGTAAATCTAACAGTGAGTGAGAATGTGTACCGACTGATTTTTCAGTCCTTCCCTGCATCATTCCTGAAAGTATACAGAGTCAGAGAGGTCGCTTTTCCGACCCAGAATCGTAATACGACCTGAATTAATAAAGTTGATAGTTGCTCAGTGAACTTGTGTGGTAGACCAATCAAGATTTTCAGCGTCCAACTCCAAGGCTGAACGTTGAAAATATTTATTGGTCTTCACCCAAGTAACGAATAAATATGATGGGTCTGACATGGCATGGAAAATACCAACAGGGTCCAAAAGTTAAGGAATTGAAATTTCATTATTCAACTGAATAAACCGCAAAAAGTGATCAACATGTTCACACATACAAGTGCAACTTCGAAACTGCTGGAGACAAGTTCGACCCTTTGATAATCTCTCTCTGTTTCGTGCTGCAGAGCAAAATAAAATTATTGTATTAATTTTATAAAAATGGAAACTATAGTGAAGAAAATATGGTCGTTACCGAGAAGAATCGATGAACAACAAACTGGTAAGGATGCGCATTGATAATTAATCATGTAAATGGGCTGAACGTCCTTATAGAAGTCAGTATTTGACAGAGTCTATAGGTCGATCCCAAGGCATGAAGCTTGTCGATCCCTGGGACCGAAGCCAGGATCTTAGAATTTTTCGACATGGTACGGTGAGGGTTAAAATTTTCCGACAGAGTTCTCGTGTCGTTCGACGTCGTTACGAACTAGAAACCCAACATACTTCTTTAACACTTTACCTAACGTAACGGCCAAAACCGGCCAGCGAAAAGCTCGTTCCAACGAGGGTCATAACCTATGTTTTTGAGACAAAAAATGAAAACAATTAGTTATTCAAGAATTTTGTTTGCAAGTGTCGTCTGCTTTTCGTGTTAGGTAAAGGGTTAAACCCCTTACTTAACGAATCGACCGCATCATCCAGCGTAAATTACAAATTAAGCAGTTGAAACCATAAGATGGGTCACATGATTCGTTTTTTAAATGCTTTGAAAAAAAATAAAAAAAATAATAATTTAAATAACAAATTATTTTATCATGTGCGTTGGTAAAGAGTTAAGTTGGAGATCTTTTTTCAAATTGCGACTTTCAGAGAAAATGCTAGTATTCGGAGAAAAATGGTCGCAACCCGAAAAATTTCCATCAGATATGGTCATGCGGGTGGAGAGGAACCGCCCCACTCTGGCACTCCACTAGCTTCGAGTCTGCTCGCCCCTCCTTAACTCGCCATCGGGAAACTGTCAGCTGAAATAAGCTGTAAGTATACCACAGGTAAATTTTCATTCCATTTTTCCGCTGTTGTTAATTCTGAACGTTCATATGATGCCAAGGCTTAGAGTTATCAACAAAGAAAAAAGTTAACAAATTTTCTAATTATCTATAATTTATTTAAGTGGGTACAGTAGCTCGACAACACAAAAAGTATACGAGATTCATTGCAAAAACAAAGGCAAACAAATGCACATGATAGGTCCAGATAGTACTATTTATTCCCGATTCTAATAAATTTCCACGTGGGGGACAACGGGACGCTGAAGATTGGAAGACACCCCAGCCATCATATTCTTTCATGAATTGTGGTATGCCTCCTTCATATTATGGTAACACCCTTATCGAAGACATTTATCTACCCGACCCCTTTATGTCGTACGTCCAAGCTTCTGTCTTGGTGATCCCATTCAGGAACAAAGAGCTAAAAGGCGACGCTCATAGTGCTGTTATGTGTCACATTGGAAGAAAGAGCCCCGAGAGCCATTTTCTGCATTGAACCGCCTAACAGCAAAGGTTACAAAGATATGGTTCCCATTTTACAACACAAAATGACAAAAACAACAATAATGTACATAACAGGAGCCCAAGCGTAATTACAGACAGATTTGACATGTCTTCACGGCGCATTTGTTGACAATTGTTATTTGAAGCTTTACATTTGGTTTAGAGGTATATGGGAGAAAATGGGAGATAATCCAAGTACAATGATTTTTTTAACGAATTTTCGGACATATATTCACCAGAGGCGGACTGGCCATAGAGTTCACCCCCCCCCCCCACCCCAGGGCCCCAAAAATCTACGCAGCCCAATATCCGTTTGCGCAAGAAATTCTTGAAAATGAGCAAAAGGCGAAATGGATCTGATTGCAGAGACTGTCGGTTTATCGAATTGCCCTCTATGTGGACTGCCGTAGGGGACATTTCAATACACCAGCAGTCTAGTCTGCCGTTCTTTCGGTTCGAAAAATCAAAATTTTCTCCTATTTGGCCGAACTATGGTCCCCTTTGCTGCAAACATTTTGCCAAATGAGCGACAAAGATGATAAAAAAATGCCGTCAAAATGTCCTCTGCGCTTACTATCATTGATCCCTCAGATGTAAGGAAGCTGCGTTGTTTTGGTTTGAAAAATCAAAATTTTGTCCGTGACCGGGGCCCCTTGTTATGTTACTGGCAACATTTTTTGGTCCGCCCCTGATATTCACGAAGACCGTTCATAACAAGCAGTAACAGATGGTGTTTGATATTAAAGTTTGTCTATTGTTTTTGTACTTCCTAATGTGATATTTGAGCTGATTTGTATGTAAAGTACCCCAGTTTTTGTGTGAAAATTAGAATTTTTCTTTCTACATAATTCCTTTTAAACTATGCAAAAACTTTGTGCTGATGTGCTTTCAGACTTTCAACATTCTATTTGCCTCCAACAACAATGACAAATAACTGACTCACGCACAACAAGGGCGAAAACTCGAGACTTAACTTTCAAAAGAGAACTCACATTTGACCCACAGAGCTGATACTGTTTACATCCGAATCGTAGGCACTTTGTTTTCTTCTGATTATTTATAATTAATTCAATGGACATTGTGTATTTGTAAATGGAAATCATTCAATTGCCAGACACAACCCATTTACCCGACACCGAGGGGAGAAAGTTCCCGCCACACCCGGCTCCCAAATTAACTGGTACGGCGCTAAATTATTTTTGGTCCTCAGAATTTGTTCACAGGCTTTACCTTGTTACATTTTATGGGAGAGTGAGTGCCCGCGGGCACACCACCATAAATAGTAACAAGCCAAATCCTTGCAGACTAAACAATTTCACTTCAAAGATAATAGGAAGAATGTGCATTGAATACGAAGACTTTTATTTGGGGTCGCCGTGGTTCGGATTAAAGCCCAAATATGGGCTTCCAGGACGCTACCAGTTAAGTATCACATTTCTGTTACTGCATCATTGGGCTCATACATTTCATAAATGGGTATGTTCTCCGTGCCAGGTCAAAGGTGTCTGACCACCCTACCCTGGACCTGCTAATGAGTGAGGATTCTGGACGCACTTTTGTCATCAGTCTTAAATCCTTTAGAGTGGATGATTTAAAGACTTTTCGCCCTAAATTATAAAGTTCAGAACGAAAAACTGCAAAATTCTCAACTCTAGAGGCGGCAGTATTAATAAGAAAAGCGGGTCGTACCACTGGCTTTTTCTCACTGGCTTTTCGTCATGTACATACTAATCTGTCACAATATTTGCGCATCAGCGATGATGCAAAGTCCAGAATGATCTATGCATATTAGGACACAGGATTTCAAACATGTTAATGCATAATTACTTTATACCGCGGACTATTGCTTATGACGAGCAACATCTGGAAAGAAGCGTTTGGTCCATGAATATGGTAGAAGACACCTGAGTTAATGCTATCAACCTTTGAAGGATGAGACCGTTATAATGGTCACATAGGCCTGGTGAAATAAGTGTTTTCTTCTCCCCTTCCTTCTCTCTCTCTCTCTCTCTCTCTCTTTGCTTGGGTGTACCCTGAGACCGGAGCCCCTGAATCCAGTCCATACTAGTCTCAGTAGACGGCCGGCCACTGCGCATACTCCTTGGATAACAAGCCTGAGATAAATGTTGGCTTTATTCATACTTTTTCTCTGCAGGTCTAACACTGAAAACTTGATCCCTATTGCAGTTTGACATCAATTACGACATTCTTTTACCCACTATAACGAGGGAAACCGTCAAGCGCTATTCACAAAAATACCATTAAAATGTTCTTATTTTTTCATACATTGTCTCAAAAAACATTGTTTATGACATTTTGACTCGTTTGGAAGAGGTCATAAGCTATATTTTTGAGACCTAAAAATAAAATAATTATTCTACCCATATCATTCAACCCAAAGGTCCATTAGCTGAAATGTTGCTTGTCTTTGATTTTCTGAGCGAAACCCCACTGGGAGGGTGTTTTCGCGGCAAATTACTGTAAAAATCCATCCCATTTACCCCAGCAACCGCTCAGCAAGAGGCAAGAACAACGATTGAACGTAACTGTAGAATACACATTTAAACAAGAACTCTTGCTGAAGGCAATTCATACCCCCACTGCAGTGCTGGATCAAAAAAAGTTATGAATATTCTCGGACGGACTCACACGCGGACGGACAGACGGACGGACGGGCGGACGCACAGACGGACGGACGCATGTAATCCAGTATACCTCCCTCCCCCCCCCCCCACACACATTTTCTTCGAAAGTGGGGATATAAAAATATTTGTCCACCACCTGGCGTATCTATTGAACTGTTTTCGACTCCCTCGACCGACCTTGTTCGCACCAAACGTAAACCGATCCGCCTGTAACCAAATGCATTCGTTGTGTAATCACGGGTGTCGCTAATATGGCCGGTGGTGGGGATTAACCTGATTTGTCCAGACTGTAATGACCTAAATCCCGACTGATAAAATATTCCAACTATATCAACAAGTAGATGCTCATGGTGTAATTGAAATATTAGTCAGTCGGCAGGGACATGGCGAGAGGGGGTGGTGGTGGTGGTGGTGGTGGTGGTGGTGGGGGGGGGGGGGGGGTACCCCAATCCTGGCCAAAATTTCCTATAGTTGGAAATTCCGAGGGCGAGTCAAGAATAGTTGGAAATTCCATCTATCTGGATTTTAGAGCTTCTTTGGTGATGCTGATGTCTTCTTTACTTCCCAAAAATCCAACTCGTTTTCAAATCGGCAAAAATTCCAACTGTTACTATTTACATCTACAGTGTACGCAATATCGAGCTTCATAAGTATGCGTGATGTCAATCGGTACGAGATTTCTATAGTACGTTTACTTGTTGTAATAAAAAAATCCTAGAAATGCACTTCAAGAAAACCCCCTTAATGTAAAATCGTTATCCTAAATTAATTCCATCATTCACAGTTACAAAATGATGAAACATCGAAAATTGATCATTCCTGCATTAGATCTGATTTTATGTTAGGACAGTGTGAATTGCTCAAAGTTCTCAGCTTGAGCATTTGTTTAGCACATATTCAATTCCCAGAATAATACCAAATAATAATAACCTGATAATTCTATTATAAATGTGTTGGCATTTCAGTTACTAGAATCAATTTTATGCCCCATTTCATGGCTTCAATTTCAAAATTTTTTCTCGGTAGTGAATTTCCAACTAGGGGGAGTGACCGGGAGGGGATTTCCCCTCCTGGTCCCTCCCCCTAGTTGGAAATGCACTACCCTCCCCCTCCCCCCGAATCGGAGACCTCTAGCCACGTCCCTGTCAGTCCGGATTACAGTTCAAAAGACTTCTTGGAAATTTATTTGTCAATACAAAAATGCACATGTACAGTAGTCGTGAACGCAACTTCGTATTTAGTAACAGTCCAGTCGCCGTGAACTGGTCGTAATCCATGCGTGTACAATGATGTCCTCGCATGCGTTTACCAGGTAATAACAAATCACTAGCATTAAAATTTTAATTAATGAAGCAACGGGTGGTACTCAATGCGATTATTCCTATAATTAGTGTCTACGATCTAATGTTATTGTGTCGTGGAAATACTGCCCACCCCGTGGAAAGTGACCAGTCCACGGCGTCGACAGTGTAGCATGTACCGTACTTCAATAGTGTATGTAGCTGGTTACAAAATACATGATTACTAGCAGGAGAGAATCATTATGTTAGACCCCAACCCAGACGAAAATGTCCCGACTGGGAAAATTATTAGGGGAGGCGGTCTCCCCCTAACCCCCCTTATCGACGTTCCTGGAACTTGTGTCTTTCGTTACATGTATATTTAACATGAGGTGAATAAAAATACACAGAAATTCTCACAAGCAATACTTTTAAATAGGGTCATCCAAAGAAAAGACCCAACCCCGCAATGGAATTTATGCGTGACAAAAACCACATGTGCGTCATCACACATTCAATAAAACAGTGACCAGAGGAGACGACGTTCAACATTTTCCCATAGGCTATGCAAACTGTGTGTGACAGAGTAATTGGACCATCATTTTAATGTTTACTACCCACTTGAAGTTTTCACTGCCTACAATCACTCGGCCGAGGTGCGGCTTTATTATTTCGACATAAACTTTGATCGAACTTATATATAGAAATTTAAATAATAGACACGAAACAATTGCTGTGGGATATAATTAAAATCAACGTTATGTTGTGTTACTGGACTACTTGCTTACTTACAAATAATGCTAAGAAACATTACTGCCAAGCAAGAAGAGCACGATAATATTTTATTGCATGGATAAAATTGAACTGTTTTAAGGCCGACCCGAACTTAGTTGGAGACAGGCCGGGGGGGGGGGGGGGGGGAGGGTCGCCCCCTACAGACCCATCTGTCAGAAAACAGCAATCAGAGAAAAATGTGCTATACTTAACCCTTTGAACTCTAGTGGTATCGTCCATGCCAGTCCAGTGGAGGAACTTGGAAGAGTCCATATTCATTATTTCGGCTAGACCTATCAATATTTTCAACGTGCAGCCTCGGGGCTGCACGTTGAAAATATTGATTGGTCTACCCCACACATGTACTGAACAGCCATCTTAATACATGTACTGAACAGCCATCCTATATAATGACGTTATGACGTATCATGCTCCTGGACGGAAAAGCGACCGCTAGGGTTAAAAGGGTTAAGGAGTTTTCATGCATACAGAAAAACCTGAAATAATCCCAAGCTTTGCTTTCTCTTCTCTGAGAGCTTCTAAAGGAGTGATATCAAGACATACAATTATCAACAAAGAAAAATGTAACAGAAATATTCTTGTGATTATCCAATAACATATTTCAAAAGGTACTGTAGCTCGATGACATTGGAATTTACATAGTGCACTGGAATATTAAAACAACTAGATGTTCTGGATAGCTCCAGGTAGCATTATTTATGAACGATTTCTGCAAAACTTTCCCGTGGAAGACTTCCGGTTACCGCCCACTTAAAGATAGACGTTCCCCTAAACAAATGTTTTGTACTTCGCGGTATGTCCACGGAAAGCCATGCAAGTTCCCCTGATGAAAAACTTCACCCCCCCCCCACTCCTTCAAGACCGGCCTTCTAGTGTCTATGTTTAGGACGGGTTTTATGGTAACAACGTCTCTGTATACTGTCGTTTCTGTTGCTGGTGAAATCTTAGATGATACACAGTTGAAAATGCACGATTAAAAAACAAAGCGGAGAAGTTCTAGGACCATTTACTATCGACCTCCAATAAGTATGACGCAGACAATTTCACGATCAATACACAATATTTCTCTGAATGTTTGCCACGTGACTTACCCCATCCCGTCCCTCTGAGGATCTGGTCATACAAGAACATATCAGCTTCACCCTGTCAACTCTTGTGTTTCCAAATGTGTTCCTAAATATAACCACCGTGGCGGTATATATATATTTATATACAAAGTCTATATTATGATAAAACATATCTGTTTCAAGTATGCTGTATATGAGAGATGCAAGGACCAAGCGCAAGAAGTTCGTCTATATTAAGCTCAAACAGCAGAGGAAAAAAATTGACCTTCTCCGGGTACAGACTCAACAACAAGAACAAATACACACAAATGACAAGAAAAATAGCCCAGGGATAAAAACTTTCGTTATCCAAGTTCTGACTAACCGGATGTGGTATACAATCCGAAGTGAAAAAAGAAAAAACCGTTGCAAAAATAGAAATAAAGAGGTAAAAAAATACTGTTAGACAAACTTTGAAAAATATTCTTATAACCCTAACACAAAGAATTACATACCTGATGGCACCATACACTTCAAAAACTTTAAAGGGATTAAGAATTGTTTGAAGAGTTGTTCAGACCGAGAGGTCTGGAAGAGATAGCTGTTCCAGAATGTTTTCCGAGAGACGCGCTCAGCTTTTGTTCAGTCGACTTGGATTCAATGGTGAAGGCCTGAAATGAAGTAAAAGGGTGACCAGTCAACATGCATGCAGTGTCGTGTCATAACACAGTCACGCTCCATTTTTGAATGACCGGTAGTTTTTCACATGTTTGTGAAACGGGGGTACAGGTTTTGCCAACATACAGGATTTGACAAACTCCACATTGAAGGAGATAAATCACATTTGAACTTTTGCAGGTGCCGCGGCAAAAAAAACTCTAAATGATTCCCTGGTACTGATGCTGCTGAATGAATCGGATGTAGGGATTAGGGTGCACGTTTTACAACCGGTCTGTCCACAGACTTGGCTGACACCAAATTCGAAATTGACTGGGCTGAGGCTGACATGAACAAGGATGTCACGAATGTTTTTTGACGCTTAAAAGTCACGACAGGAGGCTTGGAAAATGTGTTGGATAAGGTTGGATCATTCTCAATAAGCGTACAATGTTTTCGAAGTGTGCTGGAAAGATTTGAAAGATCTGGGTGAAATGTTGAGACAAATGGTAGGCGCGAATTCTGTACTGGCGGAGGATATCGCAACAGATCGTCCGCGGTAGTGCATCAGCTTTACTGATGGCACTGTCAACCTCTTCTCACTTGTAGCTTCGGCTTACAAGTTGAGACCGAAGATCATTAAAAGCAGTTTCCTTGTCAGCGGGCTCAGAACAGATTCTCTTGATTCTGATAGCGAGACTGTATAGAAAGTTTTTGACAATGTGCCTTGGAGGCAACAAGATGAAAGCAAATACTGGTGTGATTCTGTAGGTTGCAAAAACTAAGTTTATGTAAAAAATCTAAACAGAAATGGACTTTGTTCAATGAAATATAGTTCTAAACTAAAAAAATTAGTAAACGATATTTGTGGAAAATGTCTCTTTAGCGAATAAATCTAGGTCTATATATAACTATATATGTGTACATTTGTCTACTCTTTATCTTAATTTGACACTATACTTGAATGAAAACAAAATTTGGCACTTTTCCTCACAATTTTAGCGAAAACAAGCAAAAAAAAAAAAAAAAAACCACTGCAATTTTGACCCAAAATGCAGAGGCTTTGTTTCGAGCTCCCCACAAAGGCAATACAAGGGAAGTGGTAAATAGTTATCATATAAATGTGCGCCAAGATATCTGCAACGCATTCGCAACCTGCAATCGTATATTTGAGGTGCACATGATTTATTGCCGCTATAGAATAGCGGTGGTCATTTGTTGCCATTACTACGTAAATTTCTAAAACTACTGATAGACGAATTCTCTCGGAGAGACAAAAGTAGGATGGATGAACACAGAATGGAATTCGATCAATGCGACAGAATGGAATTCGATGATTTTGATTAGATCCGAGATTAAAGCTATGGTTGGTCGTTGACACAAGTGGCAGTACTTTATTTGCAATATATGGGGAGTAATTTTGCGATACATTTTGAAAAATGCATTAATTTGTGTTTGCGGCGTCCTTCTCGGAGCGAGTCCCAACAGGTCTCAGAAGAGAGACTTAAGGGCTGTTTACATGATGACTGTTGCTCCCGGAGGTGGTGTGACAATTTGATCCAGGATCAGATTTCTTCTGATGTGAACGCTAATACTCCCGGAGTGGAGGCGTTAAACCTGGAGTTAATTTGCTCAAAATACACCTGCTGTCCAGCAGATGCAAATCCGTTTAATCGTGGAGTTAAAGCGTTTTCGTAAACATATAAACCGAAATGTGTTTGCTGACGGTGTTTTTGTTTTTGTTTTAAAGATCGTGACTTTGCAGGGGCATTGGCAAGAACAAGTCACATAGTACATGTATAACGTCATTCAACACCCACTTGGCTAGTCAAAATAAAGCCATAAACATGTCCGGCGGTGGAAAGTCCAAAGAAACTAAAGCGTCCCGAGGGGCATCATGGAGTGATATTGAGACCAATGCCCTGTTAGATGTATGGGAGAAAAAGACGTGGAAGCCCTGCTAGAAAACCCCAAGTTAAGTAAAAGTGGTGTATATGATGACATAACAGACAGCCTGGAAGAAATGGATGTTTATCGCTCTCTCACCCAAGTGCGAATTAGGCTGAAAACACTGAAAAAGAATTATAGAGAAACGAGAGGAAAGCTTCTTAAAAGTGGAAGTGGATCCAAAAAGTGTAAATTTTACGACAGTCTACATGCTATTCTTGGCACCCGACCGGCATCTTCCCCTGTAAAGGTTATTGAAAGTGGAAACAGAAAAAGACAGGAATGTGAGGACCAAGAAATCGCTAGTGAAGACGATGAGTGCACTGATCTACGCACCGAAATGGAATCATAGGATTCTACACATCATCAGTCGGATGAAGAAGCTGATTCGGTGGAGAATGATGCCGCGACACATAGCCAGAATGAACCGTCAGCAAGTCAAAGTGTTGAAAAAGAGGACAGAAACTAGAAAAAAAAACAGCGAAGGCTACAAAGAAAACACGTCTGGAGAAAGCCCTGGGGACTGTGATAGAAAAGTTCACAACATCCAATGAACAAATTGAGGCGCAGCATTTAGAACTGGAAAATAAGAGAATCGACCTAGAGCTGAAAAGGGCTGAAAATGAAAAACTGAAAATAGAATCTGATGAAAGACAGAAGCAGGCTGATAGGAAGCATCAGTTTCGGATGATGGAAATGATTTTGAAGATGACTACATCCGGACAGGGTGCTACTGCTAATAATGATTCACAATCCTCGAGACAGGTGGCGCCGTAACACCAAACCTATGATGCCAGTGATTACTATCCATATTCTTCCACGTCAAATACTAATACATATCATAACTTGTAACTTTCAAATACAGTTGGCAATAGAGATTAATTTAGATCTACTTAATTTTAATCAACATAATAAAACCAACCTGTACCTAGATTTATTATTTAGTGCTGGATTCACTCCAACTATTACCAAACCTACAAGAGTGACAGATCATTCGGCTACCATAATTGACCATATATTTTGCAATAACTTAAATCAATTTACCTCAGGAATAATCATAACAGACGTAAGTGACCACTTCGCAACATTTTACATCGATAGAACAAACATATCAAGACCCAACATCCCCACGGAATACAAACGAATTTTCAGTACTAGGAATATCGCTTCATTTAAACGCCTACTTTCCGAATCAGATTTCTCTAACATATCTTCAGAGATTTGTCCGAATGACGCCTATGAAAAATATCTTCTGATTTTATCAGATTCATTTGAGAAGTCATTTCCCATGCAAAGGGTTAGTACTAAGAATAAATATGTAAAACGAGAACCATGGATGACCGCAGGTCTAATGCAGTCATCCCGAAACAAACATAAACTCCTAGTTAAAAAATTAAAACACCCAACTAATGACAACATTTCCCGATACAAAGTCTATTGCAATGTCTTTAACCGTCTTAAACGCAAACACAAACAAACTTATTACAAGCAAGTATTAGAAACAAACAAAGGAAATGTCAAGAAAACCTGGGATATCCTTCGAAAAGTAATCAATAAGTCAAACAATTCACCACCTCTACCGTCATCATTCTCAGATGGCAACCTAACACTAGAAAGTCCGACAGCAATCGCTGATAAATTCAACAATTATTTTGTTAACATTGGAAAAGGTATAGCTAATAATATGACAGAACCTACCAATCATTTCACTGACTACCTAAAAAACGGAGTGTCTGAATCTTTCTTTGTATCGCCTACTAGCGCCCAAGAGGTTATCCTCAGTACAAAAAGCCTATCTCCAAAGTCATCATTAGACTGTCATAATATCTCCTCGAAAATATTGAAAGAAATCATACAGGAGATAGCAGTACCCCTTACGCATATAATAAACCTGTCATTCGCCACTGGTATTGTACCTCAGAAAATGAAAACTGCAAAAGTAATACCCATTTTCAAGTCAGGAGATAAACACTTATTCAATAACTATCGACCCATAAGTATCTTGCCATCTTTTTCCAAAATTTTGGAAAAAATAATGCACAAAAGACTAACAGGCTTTCTGGATGAACATAAACTTATTTCTAATTACCAATTTGGCTTTAGAAAAGGACACTCTACTATTCACCCCATTCTACATCTTATTAATCATGTTGCCAAAATGAATGACACACCTTCAAAAGACTGTACATTATCTATATTTTTGGATTTTTCCAAAGCATTTGATACAATTGACCATAGTATTCTGATTAAAAAACTTGAGCACTATGGTATACGAGGTATAGCAAACTCATGGTTTAAAAGTTATCTCTGCCAACTAACCCAATTTGTTCAATTCATGACCAGTTGTTCGGATGCGCAAACTATCACAACAGGTGCTCCTCAAGGTTCTGTCCTGGGTCCCCTCTTATTTCTTTTGTATGTGAACGATATTTGTGAGTTCACAAGTTTGAAAGTATTATTATTTGCTGACGATACTACTGCTCATACATCTGGGAATAACCTAAACAACATAAGTAGGGAAGCCAATTATGAACTATCAAAAATTAGTGACTGGTGCCAATAAACTGGCACTGAACGCGAGCAAAACTAAGGCCATTCTACTGCACCCCCAACATGACAATTATAATTTTGACCAAAATATCTCACCTATATCATTAAACAGTACTGAGGTTGAGGTCGCAGGAAATAACAGGAAAATTAAATTCATACAATTTCTTGGAATCAACATGGATGAAAACCTAAAATTTAAGCATCACATATCGACGGTCGCCACAAAAGTGGCCAGGGCAGTTTACGTGTTGAATAGAGTCAAACGTTTGTTACCCATCGAATCGCTAAAACAATTATATTTCACCTTGATCCAAAGTCACCTAATCTATGGTGTCCAAATCTGGGGCAATTCGTCTTCTACCAATAGGCTATTAAATCTTCAAAAAAAGGCTATACGGATTATAACCAACAAAAAATTTAATTCTCACACTGACCCACTTTTCAAACGGTTAGAAATTTTGAAAATACACGACTTGTACAAGTTATATTCCCTCTTATTCATGTATGACTGGTCGAGCAATAACTTACCAAGAAGTTTCGACGACTGTTTCCAGATTCATACAAACCCTTCTGGAAGGATAACCAGACAAACCGGAAATCTAGCAATACATAAACCACGAACCCAATTTTCAATGGCCTTGCCACATTTCACCTTTCCGAAAATGTGGAACGAACTCGACTCGTTCACAAAAGCCCTTACCCGGTCAGCATTTAAGAAAATACAAACAAAGAAATATCTTGATTCATACCAATCCACTATCCACTGTACTAATCCATCTTGCACTGACTGCTTGGCTAATTCTGGATCACTATCATCTACCTACTTTCCTAACATAAGTGCCCCATCTTTCCCGTAATGATTATCATTATCTTTCTGATCGTTTTTGCGTACACTCACTTCGTTCGTAAAGATATCTTAATTTCGGAATTCCTAATGGGGCAAACCTTAATTGCTGCTTTGCATTCAGATCTGGTAACATATGTGGGGGAAAAAAAAACCCCAAAAAACAAAACAAAACAAAACAAAAAAGGGGTCAAGAAATAAAAAGTAAATAAACAATATAATATACAAATACAATTAAAAAGAGAAATAATCTTTAAAAAAAATACAACAATAAAAAAGAATACTAAAAATAAAATTCTGTAAAATCGGATTCTGCTGTTCAAAAAAAAAAAAAAGAAATGAATAAATAAATAAAATAAGATAAGGATCAAACAAAATAAAATAATTCATTTTTATTTTTATTTATTTATTTTTTTTTCTCTTCTTTCAGGTTTTATCTATTTACCTTAATATTTATTTTATCTTAATATTTCACCATATACCATTTTCTCTGTATGTTTCAGTATTGTATATATGTACATATTTTACCCTGGGAATGACGGGAAGACAGTCACTAGACTATGTCATTTCCCAGCAGTATACATATAAACACTTTTTAAAAAAAATTCTGTTATGCACTATTATTGTAAAAATATTTGTATACTGCGAATAAATTTCATTTCATTTCATTTCATTTCATAGAGATCTTTCGCAAATCAAACATTCCAATTATGATGACGAGTAGTGAGGTAGGGTTGAACGTGTTATTTTGTGTTTGGTTGATATAGAATAAATTTCTATTCGGATTTTGTGTTCTCACAATCTTTCATCCAGAAATAGTGCGTGATTTCGGGTAAAGTTAAATTGATACTTATTGTTTGATACTTTCCTTGCGTTATGGGGGTCAATGTACATTGGGCCCTATTGCTTTTTGTAGCTGACCGCTGCTACATTTGTCCTTTAAAACAAGAACAGATTATCAAAAAAGACCTCTATTTGTTTTACGGAACAAATGTTTCAAGTAGCTATTTTACAATTTAACCCTAAACACAGAACCTGGAGCGAGTGAAACCTATTAGGGCCACGACAATCTAACAGGTATACACAGTCGACATTTCGTCTTCCTAACTCGAAATTGTGAGATACAAAGTAATAAATTGTACTTCCTAACTCGAAATTACAAAATAAAATGTCGAAATCTCAACTTGCTAGCTTAAAAGTTCGAGATAAAAGTTGAAATTTCGACATTTAGAGATGAAAGTCAAAATTGGGAGATCAAAAGTCGACAGTTCCATACATAGTCGACATTTCGGTTTTCTAGATCTGTTATTTTCAACATGCACCTAATACGCTTTTGTATGATGGACAATGTATCCACAAGTTTGTTTTATTTTAAAACGTAACATAACGTCTTGACTATTCGGTGTAAAAAAGTCATTGATTCTCTCTATGATTGCCTTAGCATTTTCCTCTGACACCAATTCAGCATCCATCTCATTTTCTACATCCCTCTCATCGACTGGCTGTTGACTTCATCGAATTCTTCCTTCCGAAATTCACAAAAGTTATGAAGGATACAACAAGCTGCAATTACCGTGCAAGCGAATGGTACTTTGACATCGAGTCTTTTTGCAATAACACGCCATCTACCCTTCAAGCGTCCAAAAGTATTTTCAATTGTCATTCTCGCCCTACTCAAGCAGAAGTTAAAAAGATTTTTAGCTGATGACAGAGTATCACGCCCATGGTAAGGCTTCATCAGATAAGTCCTCAAAGGATATGCTGGGTCAGCGACAATGTTCATTGGGATCGAGAAAACTTTGTCTCAATTTCCGATAGTAATAGCCGAATCACCGGGAAAAAATGTTTTGTTTTCTCCACGGACATACAGATTGGAATTGGAAAATACTCTCGCATCATGAACGCTTCCTGGCCAATCTACATTTCTTTCACGTATAAGATAGCGATAGTCACATACAGCCTGTAAAATCAAAGAGTATCTCCCTTTGCGATTTACATAATCGCCGTGATTGTCATCGGGCTTAATGTCAATACGACACCCATCTACAGCACCTGCACAATTCGGAAATCCCCATTTGTGTGCATACGCCTTAACTACTTCCTGGAGGTCGTCTCCTTGTGGGAATTGTATATACGTGTCATGTAAATGTTCTTGTATCACACTACAAACCTTGTGTACTATTTTCCATACCGTTGACTTTGATATTCCAAAAAGGTTTCCTATTGTACGCAATTCTGACGAGGAAGCTAACCAATAAACTGTAACTGCCACTTGTTTATTCACTGGGACTGGCTGTCTTACACATTTCTCAGCTGGTAACAGATATGGTCTCAACTCATCGCACAAGTCAAATAATGAAGACTTTTTCATCCTAAAATTTTCAACCCACTGCCCTTCATCGAAAGTCTGTAACACGACCTTGTCATACCAATCATCCGAGCGGGGTTTGCTCCAAATAGATCTATCACGACTAGTACCCATAACTACACCGATGGACAGAGCATATGGCAATGTCCTCCTCCTCATTCTATTTATTCGCTCCATTTTGTCGGATCGAAATGCCTCAACGAAAGCCAGCAGGTCTATATATATCGGCAGCAGAAAACGTGGTAGGCAGGGGGCACGGTAAGAACGAAATAATCCTGTTTCGTTAGTATAAAACATATATCATGTGACTGTAGATTACTTTGATGATTTGCTCCAGGAGTAACATTTACTCCTGAAAAATTATCTACTCCGGAAGTTAATGTCGTCATGTAAACAGCCCTTTATTCGCACTTGTGATTGCACCACTTATGGTCCTTGCTGCGACTATTCGTCTTTTCAAAAGATGTGCAACCCCAGAGCTGTTGTCCCAAAGAGTATCGGCGTCCTCAAGAAGGGACCTAAAAACGCAAAATACTTTTCTTTCTCAGGTCTGTGTTTTCTCAACAGGTCTAAACGCGACCAGAGTTTAGAACATATATGATCGATGTGGTCACTCCATGTGCAGTGGCCATTCAATATTACAGTGCTTGTGGTTATTGACTTTAGACACCTAAGTGCTATCGAAGTGTAATGGTGGGTGTGTAACAGGATTACATTTGTATAATATCAGGACAATGTCCGTTTTCTGAAGATTAAACTCAACCAACCAGGTTTTTAGCCAAATGTTCGATTGCGGTTAAATCATTCATTAAGATCGAAACTTGATTTGGATTGTGAAAGAGACGTACAGAACTAAGTAAATTCTCAGTTACATCCTTAATATATATAAATATGTAACAAACAACAGAGGGACATGTATGGAACCTTGAGGAACAACTGAGTTCATAGATCTCCAGGAGGATGCTTCAGAATTTATGACTACTCCTTGGGACCTGCCCCAGAGATAAGATTTTAAAATTAGAAGAAGGTCACCAGAAATTCTGATTCGATTTAGCATGTGAATAAGACCAGCATGTCATACTTTATCGAAGGCTTTACTGACATCGCAAAAGATCACTCTGACTTCTTTGTCTTCGTCTCATGCCTGGCAGAATTCATCACACTTTATGTTTGTCCAGCAGGAGAAGGATCGAGTCCCCAAGAGTGAAGCCTAACGGGAACTGACTTAGAACATCGTTGTCATTTATTGCCCAAACGTCTAAAGATACAGTTCTCAAACCGCTTACCAGCACAACTGATCAGGGATATTGGGATATCAGGATAATTTGTAACTAAATTCGATGGGTTAGAATGGGGAAACATTGGTCTTTTCCAGAACCACCAGGAACTATTCAGTAAAACATTGAACACAATCAAATGTGTCTCGCACAGGGATGATTTGCATTCTTAAGAAGCCCGGCATAGGACAGAAATCAGGACTGCGCGCTTTAGAATCTTAATAGATTTCATCGCTTCGAATACTTCACTATACGGAAGAGTAATATTGTTATTCGTTCGCGGAGCAGTTGGTGGGATCCCTGGAAGGGATGCGTTAAAAACCATAAACGGCTGATAATATGGAACAGAAGTAATTGCTGAACAAATCGGCTTTCTCTGCATTGGTTGTGTAGGTATTATTTAATTAGTAATGATCGGAGGAATTGGTGATACTTCTTTATTAGCTATGACAGATTTCAGTGTTTTTTCACTACTGTGGCGGCGATGTATCATGGCTATTCAATGTGGATTGGACTTTAGACAAGTATGAAGTTTTAGCGTTCCTGATGGCGCCACAACTTCATTCCACTTGTATTTATATTTTATCTTTATAACTGGGAGCCGTTTCGCTTGGTTATACGATATAACCTTTTCTCTGTCTTTTTACTAGGCGCATCCCGTTATGCATCCATTCTGGTTGGTTGGCCCGCGCGATGATGAATATGTTTGGACACAGTACCATAAATCATACTGGTGAAATCTGACGCTCTCGTATCAAGACATAGATTATTAAAAACCACTTATCGCTCTTTGCCGTAGGAGGCATTTAATGCTTCACAATTCCCCCATGAATGCATCAATATACGTCTTTTAAAGATTGAGGTTAGTGGTTTTATGAATTCAACTTCTATGGAAATTGGACAGTGGTAGCGAATTATCACTGGTATTGTAAATCAGTCAGTGACGCAGACGATTTGGTAAAGTACGTAGGCTCACTCACAAGCTGTAGAAGGTTAAAATACTTCATTATATCAAAGAATGACTGTTAGGAGAAATGGAGACATCAACATTTCAAATTATTTCGAAACTCAGAGGACGCCCCCTCTTATTTGATTGGGTTAAGATATTAAACTTGTGGCAAGTTATGATATTGTGCAACGATATTTTCTGTTAGAAACATTATGATCGTGACTCCCCAACATAAAAAGCTATCTTCGCCATTGATATTTCATTTCATATTATTACAGTTGCGAAAACTTAGGATCTTTTTCACATCATATACTAACTAAATTCTATAAAATCATTAACATTCATTTAGTTCCTCGAACGGTACAGGAACCGTCATCACTTTGATTGAATCAGTCGATTAATTTCCACTAATATGGGGTTTACGTTGGAAACATAAACCATGGATCCCAGTGACACTAAAACAGAACAAGGAGTGTAATTTATTGAATTATTACAAAAGAACCACCCCCACCTCGTCCATTGACAACCTCGCGGAGTGGAGTTCTCAACTCTGCCAAAGACTCTTTTCAACCGGAAGTTCATATTCTGAACCTTCGCCCGAGTTTTCTCTAGCTCTTCACAAAACTGGAAGGGTATTATCGAGGTGAAAAAATAATTCCAATGTTTGGTGTTCAGCCGAAGCTAAATTTTCGGGGTGTTTACAAAACTGCCAGTACAAAAGTGGACAGAGAATTGCAACCAGATCGCGACAAGGTCGCGATATGGTCGACGAAATTCCATGTCCGCTTTACCTGCCCACAACAGAGAAAAAGAAATACGAAAAAAGCATCTCGGTGCTGTTTTTGTTTGTTTTTCTTGATTTCGCAAAATATTACTGGTGAAACCTCGATCCACTGGGTTGAGTGTGTTACCACCCTATCGCAATCTGATTGAGAAAGAAACCGCGTTTGCCGTCGCAGTACTGTGGGTTCTATGAAGGTGTCTAACACCCCTACAGATTGAGAACAACGAGTCGTAAGGAAGGCAACTTTGTTAGTTTATATTCACCCAATAACTCAAAAGAACACTGCCAATTTATCTGAATAAAACCTAGTTTACAACGAAACATCTTACACGTCTATTACCAGCATAGTCACAAAACATTCCTTCGCAAATTCGATTACAATAAAACCTACACCATTTTATTGTAATTTATGGGACATTCAAACAACTTCAATTACGAAACCATTAACAATTCCCTGGAAATAACAGTCATGTTGTAAAGCCAGAATAATTAACCTCGTTTCATTGATAATTTATAACAAGTCGATTTCATGTTCATAATTATACGCCTGTATAAAACACATGTGTTTCGAGAGACGAGCATTCTATTTTCTAAACGTGCCCTTTTGCAGGTGTTGAGAAACAATCTTACACTGGAGGAACCAATATCTTAATTGAATATTAGTTAAAATATGATTTATATGTTGAAAATGTCTTCCATAAAGCATTTTGAAACAGGCAAATACCACAAGTCAGTTAAATAAAAACATTAATAATACCACATGTCGGTGTGGATGAGAGATTATGAGTCCTTTAACCCAAAAGATCCCGAGAGTACATTCCATGCCAGTTTGGAGCCTTCAACTGGTTGAGTCTATATTCGTTACTTGGGGAACACCAATCAGTATTTTCAATGTGTAGCCTCGAGGCTGAATGTAGAAAATCTTGATTGGTCTACCACACGAATTCCCTGAGTAACTATATACTTTTGAATACAGGCCGCATCACGATCCTCTGTCAGAAAAGGGCCTTCCGCGTTCAAAGGGTTAAGAAGTGTTGATTTACATTACATTTACATTACAATGGTCACACTTTCCCAATGCCATGTTGTGAATTATTAAAGACCCACAACTGTAGGTTAGAAGCATTGATTGTGTTCTCCTATCCGACTCTTACCCCAGGGGCGTACCCACAGATTTCAGGAAGAGAGAGAGAGAGAGCAATTTTAGACTGGTGGTGGAACGCGGAAGGGATCAAATATTTAACACATGGTCACACAACAATGTTGTTAGGCACGCATCCTATAGTGGTTGTAAGTATGGTGGATCAATGGTTAGAGCATTGGACTTCAGATCGAAGCGTGATAAGTTCGATCCTGCATTGCGCCCGTTGCCAACACTACTATTACCAATTCCCGTAGTGAGAGCTCTCTGGCGCAGTGTGCTAGGCCCTTATGCACGTTGATGGTACACGTGCCTTCAACTGATGCTAAAACTGTTTGTGTGGGGTTAATAAGCTGGAGAGTCTGATAATTACTCATCGCTGTTCGATGGTTCTCTCCGGAAACTTCACATTCCACATTCCGTGAAGCTGTCCGAAGAGATGACTCTGGTTGATGAAGGAGTAGTTAAACCCCAATAATAAATAAATAAATAAATAAATAAATAAATAAATAAATAAATAAATAAATAAATAAATAAATAAATAAATAAATAAATAAACACTTCAGTTACTTACTGTTATGTGTTGATCTCCGTGGGACAAAAGGCTTACATGGATCAATACACCACAGCCAAATCTCCTTCAAGCTTGTAAAACATCTGAACAATCCACAAAAGCTCATCCGAGTTAGCGACCTATATATTAACCTCTACTTTCTTGTTTCATTAGGCAATATGTCTTTTGTTATTAAGTTAACATTGCACTGAAAACAATACCATCAAATGACGGTAGAAACACTGGCAACCAGTCGTCGTACATTTTACTATATATTTTACGGTAACGACTGTTACTGCTTAACGTTTCTTACTACGAAAACATTATTGAGGGGATGTTCATGTCAAGTGGAGTAAAGTGTTTTACAACAAACGCCCTAAAGTCTTTAATTCCTGTATTTGAAAAAATAGCACCATCCATACGGAAAGCTACCTTGCTTTGGGGGGTGGGGGAGGGGGGGGGGGGGCAGTACGGCAGCAGGTTAAAGAGATGAATTGGTATGACAGCCTTCACGTTTTATCTAAACAATAGTTTCAAGGTTTTGCTTCAAAATCGAAAATTAAAAATAGGTCAGCATTGCCAAAACTAATTGAATACATTATTTTCACCCCAAATTAAAATTAACGTTAGGGTTGCCAGTATTTGTACCGTATATTTAACGATAGCTATTTACCGTGTGTAAGGAGAGGGGAAACACGTACTTCCCGTGATCTCTCTGTGGGAACGTTTGTGCATGTTTGCCAATGCTTAGATTTGATGGCCAAAACTCACCATTCAGTCGAAAGATGAACTACTCGGAGCAGAATCATTCAGTAACGCAAAGAAAGACAATAAACTATAAGAAAAGTCTCAGAACCGAGGCAAGCTGGTACAAAACAACACAAAGTTATGAGTCATTATAAATATGTTACAAGATGGATATAGACTAGTCGATAACAAGTTATTTTATTGTAGGTGTCAACGGCGAAACATCCAGTGCACTGACCCCTTCGTATTGATTCAAATAATAGTTCAAGACATCAAGTGCGTACTTAAGTATAGACTTACCATACCTCTCTCCTACAATAATATATTGATAGAATGATGAATAGATTGAGTCATGATGCATTGACCGCTTTCATCCTATAATCGTATAGGTATTGATAATATAACAACATGTTTCATTCATGGAATTCTTTAGAGAAAACTAAACAGTAGCGACAGTCCAGGTAAATACAGCATCTTCGGGCGAGAATGTCAGTGGCGGTTATAACTTCTGGTAGGGTCGAGACCACAATATGACAGAGCGTACCGACGGAAGTTATTACTGCTCTATGTCGGAAATGATATGGTTTTGAGCCCCCTGCATGTTAGGAAAGGATGCCACACCTTCATTGACATGTTCTATTTTAAATGCGTGTCCAAAGGACTTGTCCATCAATTTTCCACCTGTCTAAAACTCAGAGGTATATCATCTCTCAATTATAGCCTTTTCTCATCTGCTGTGTCTATTTGCTATTCGAAAATTCGAAAATTCATTTTCTCGTTCTGACCGTATATGATAGTAGTACTTGAGGGATTGACAAGAACATTTCACAATACGTCCCTTGAAAGCATAAAGGTGTGCACCTTTATACTCTGAATGAACAACTGCAAATATCTCTCGCTTTCGACGAGGTGCGTAATGCTGGGTAACATATCAAGCGGCAACTTCCTGGCTTCGCAATTCTTGAATACCGTGGGGTGGTTTTTAGCATTGCGAGGGACGAACTGTAAGTGCTTCCACATTTTCGATAGGTTATGACGGGTGAACTATATGACGTGTGTAACGACCCGTAATGTCATAAATGTCCATAATGTAATACCTACCCATAATGTAATACAAAAACGACCCATAATGTAATACGAACCCATAATGTAATAAAAAACGACCCATAATGTAATAAATGTAATAACGTGTAATAAATGTTAGGTACCCATAATGTAATAAAAATTTTAAAAAATTAGATACAAATTACACTTTTCCAGGCCCGTAATGCAATAAAATTCTAAGCTTGATTTTTGTTTTTTCTCTTTACTCCAGCAGTGCGTTCGGCTACTTATGACACATCCTGCGCCTTCATCAATGCTGCCAATGGCCCCTATGCCGTACACAGCCAACATGTGTGGGTGTGTTGGGATTACGATAGAGAGTATTCCGAGACCTGGGGCGGGTATACTCTGCTATGAGTGACAGGCATTATCCCTCTTCCATTTGTACCACCCACGCAAACGACTTCCTCGATAGCCTCTACTGCCCTGCGACAATCATATAGGTCTACCTTACAAGACATTCAATAATTTTGATTCCAGGATGGTCATTTATAACTGCAATCATCATATTCGACCGGCTGTTCACTTGCATAAAAGCAATGCGGGTAGCAGGTTCCTATACTGTTAATAAGTGCAAGCAATTCTGGCCAAAGTTGCTGAGGCAGAGGGTGTAGTGGGGTGCAGTGGGGTTTGGGTGCACAATAACCGGATAGTGGGGGGGGGGGGGGGGGGGCGTATAGTGTGGGATAGAAGGAAAAGATAGAACAGAAGCAAGACGTTGAGTCAACCGGCGCAGAGGAGTATCAGAAGGCGATATGGTGAGTGTACTGGTATTGGAATGGGGGATATCCTATAGCTCGATGGGATTTGGATTAGGCTACTTTGCTCCAAATTAAGCGTACAATCTATGTCTCTCCAATTTTCACTACCTAAACAAATTAGTAATTTCCCTGTACTGTACTACTATAAGTTCATGTCGCACCCTCCGCACCTTGAAACCAATGAGCCCGAGGCCAGGACCACACTTAATAACGACCACATCATATTCCCGGTCCTGTGATCACATGTGTCAAGTAATATTATCAAATGCTTTCCAGTCAAATAGTTTGCACTTCGCACATGCAAGAAAGACCTTACATTTTCAATAAAAATTGTATCAGTTTCAATAGTGACAGCCCTGAGTGAAATGGTTTCAACTCCTCTCAGTGTTATTTTTCTAAAACCTCAACACACCACAGATTGAATACCCTCAATTGATATGAACCGAAGCAAGTTGAACGCCTTGTAGACTGCTATCATCCACGCAGGCCACCTTTGCGAGAAGATTGGTTAAGAGTATGTCATGTTCACCTGTGGCTGTGACCAGCAACTGAGTCGAGTTAATGTGCGCATCACTTGGTTGTACAAAGCAGCCTCTTTGTATTGAGCTCAGGGGATTGCATTCTCAAATAAATTTCACCAGTGGTGTGGCATCACTCATAGTATGCACAGGACGAATGCAGATCTATAACAGAGAGTAGTTTTGGTGGTTCTTGAGATTATATTGATTGGAAAAGCATTCCACGGCATTTTCTGAGCTGTGGGGACTACCACTTAAACCACCTACATTTCCTGACAGTTCCTGGCGGTTGGCAGGAACTTCCTGCCAACCGCATACTCTATCACATCGACTATTCGCGTGTTCATCCCCGCTATTGTGCCATCTTCTCCTAGGCTACACTCAAACAACATACGTAGCTAAACACCAGGTGTAACATGGGCATATCCGTTTGACCGTGAGGTGTGACCTTGACCATCAATCCGGTGACCTTGAACCTGTGTATGGGCCGATTTTTATGAAACTTGGTGTGTGGTTCGGGCGCCCAACAATTTTGCCACACCCGATGCCCGTCATGTGTGACCTTGATTGATATTCACACCGTTGACCTTGATCCTATATCTCATCTCATGTTGGGCCGATTTGCGTGAAACATGGTATGTGGGGGTAGTTCAGGGCTCTCTCTCGCTCTCTCTCTCTCTCTCTCTCTCTCTCTCTCTCTCTCTCTCTCTCTCTCTATATATATATATATATATATATATATATTGAGCGTCCTGAACTACTCCCACATACCAAGTTTCACGAAAATCGGCCCAGCATGAACCGAGATACAGGTTCAAGGTCAACGGTTTGAATATCAAGGTCACAAATGACGGGCATCGGGTGTGGCGAAATTGTTGGGCGCCCGAACCACACACCAAGTTTCAGGACAATCGCCCAGCAGGAGCCGATACACAGGTTCAAGGTTTCCGGTTTGATGGTCAAGGTCACACACCCGGTCAAACGGATACGCCCATGTTACTCCTCGTGTCTAGCTATGTATGTTGTTTGAGTGTAACTTAGGAGAAGATGGCACAATAGCGGAGATGAACACGCGAATAGTCGATGTGATAGAGTATGCGGTTGGCAGGAAGTTCCTGCCAACCGCCAGGAACTGTCAGGAAATGTAGGTGGTTTAAGTGGTAGTCCCCACAGCTCAGGAACTGCCATGACTGTAGGTAGTTTAAGTGGAAGGCCGTGTGGTGGACTAATAATATTACTTGACACATGTTATCACAGGATCGGGAATATGATGTGGTCGTTATTAAGTGTCATCCTGGGATCGGGCTCATTGGTTTCCAGGTGCGGTGGGTGTGACATAAACTTATAGTAGTACAGTACAGGGAAATGACTAATTTGTTCAGGTAGTGAAAACTGGAGAGACAGAGGATAGATCGTACGCTTAATTTGGAGGAAAGTAGCCTAATCCAAATTCCATCGAGCTATCGGATATCCCCTATCCCAATACCAGTACACCTACCATATCGCCTCCCGATATTCCTCTGCGCCGCTTGACTCAACGTCTTGCTTCTGTTCCATCTTTTCCTTGTATCCCACACTACCCCCCCCCCCCCCGCCACTATCCAGTCTTGGTGCACCCAAATCCCACGGCACCCACTCCACCCTTTGCCCCAGCAACTTTGGCCAGAGTTACTTGCATTTATTAACAGTAGGAACCTGCTACCCACATTGCTTTTGTGCAAGTGAACAGCCGGTCGAATATGATGATTGCAGTTATAAATGACCATCCTGGAATCAAAATTACTGAATGTCTGGTAAGGTAGACCTATATGGTTGTGGCAGGGCAGTAGAGGCTATTGAGGAAGACGTTTGCGCGGGTGGTACAAATAGAAGAGGGATAATGCCTGCCACTCAGAGCAGAGTATACCCGCCCCAGGTCCCGGAATACTCTCCATCATAATCCCAACACACCCACACATGTTGGCTGTGTACGGCATAGGGGCCATTGGCAGCATTGATGAAGGCATAGGATGTGTCATAAGTAGCCGAACGCACTGCTGGAGTAAAGAGAAAAAACAAAAATCAAACTTAGAATTTTATTACATTACGGGCCTGGAAAAGTGTAATTTGTATCTAATTTTTAAAATTTTTTATTACATTATGGGTACCTAACATTTATTACACGTTATTACATTTATTACATTATGGGTCGTTTTTTATTACATTATGGGTTCGTATTACATTATGGGTCGTTTTTGTATTACATTATGGGTAGGTATTACATTATGGGCATTTATTACATTACGGGTCGTAACAGACGTGGAAAGTTCAAGGCTTCACACTTCTAGATAATACTGTATTGGGATTTGATTCTCTGTCTGTATGCATGTCGGTCATCTGTATCCGCTGAGGAAACATCTACCTTTTATCGTTACCCAGTTGGACGGTACCATGTGACGATATCAATACCATAAGCAATGCTGCTATGATGTTTTGGTCACCTTGAATCTTTCCAAGCTGGGGGTCGAGCTAAAAATTCAGACACCACCGGGAAAATGCATGATAAGTCAGGAGTTTATAATGCGACAATAGGTTTAATTTACGATAGTAAACTAAAATGAAAGTGTCAATGACACTGTAGCTCAACTTGACAAACTTGAACTTGGTAAGATATAAGTGAAATGGCAAAATTGAAGATCATTGGTAACAATGTTATTTGGTGAAATTTAAACATAACAGCATTGTGTGTGCACAACGTAAGAGTAATCCATGCATTTTTAAATGTAAACTGTAAGACTGGCTAAAGGAAGAATGTTGATACACAAATGCAGTAAGTTCAGAGGTTATTGTAAACGGCAACTTTTTTCACAGAAATGAATGCTAATCAATAGCTCTTATCTAGAGGCCCTGTCTAATCAGCACACCTAGTTCAAAAACAATCCTAAGATAAATGTACCCTGAAGGCCATGTCAAAGAAGAATGTTGGTGAACAAATGCAATAAATTCAAAGATTGATGCTAATAGCAACAGTTTTTGATGGAAATGAAAAAAAAATTAATACCGGGTAGCTCCTATCTTTGTCACCCTGTATAAGCATACAAAGTTTCAAAACAACCTGATAATGAATGTGTCCTCTGAGGCATGCCAACGGAAGATGTTAATGCACAAATGCACTAAATTTGAAGGTCATTGCTTGTGGCAATGTTTTTTTTTTATGGAAATTCATAAATGTACCCTGCAGAGAGTGCAAAAGGGATAAGTTACTGCACAAATGCAGTAAGTTCAAAGGCTGGTGATATCGACAATAATGTTTTATGGAAATGAAACAAAATCAATAGCGCACATCTAGAGGTCACCCCGAACACACACACTAAGTTTCAAAGTGATCCGATAATAAATGTGCCCTGAATGGTGTGTCAAAGGGAAACATTGAGGTCTGACTAAACTAAGTTCAAAGGTCCGCGGCAACATTTTTCGACAGAAATGGAAGAAAATCGATAGCTCCCATATAGATGTCATCCCACGCAAGCACACCTAGTTTCCAGGTGATCCAATCATAAATGTGCCCTGCAGGGTGTGTCAAAGGGAGATATTGATGCATAACAGCACTAAACTCATCAAAGGTCGTTGCCAACGGCAACATTGTTTGACGGACAGTGAAAAAAATCAATAGTTCCTATCTCGAGGTCACCCCCAAACAAGCATACCAAGTTTCAAAGTGATCCAATCATAATTGTGCCCTGTAGTGTGTGCCAAAGGAAAATATTAATGCATAACTGCACTAAGTTCATCAAAGGTCGTTACAAATGGCAACATTTTTTGACGGAAAAGTACGAAAATAAATAGCTCCTATCTAGAGGTCACCCTAAACAAGCATACAAGGTTTCAATGCAATCCGATCATAAATTTTCCCTGTAGGGTGTGCCAAAGGGAAATATTAAGGTCTAACTAAACTAAGTTCAAAGGTTGTTGCCAGCTGCAACATTTTCTGATGAAAATAGAAGAAAGAGGATAGCTCCAATCTATAGGTCACCCCAAACAGGCACACCAGGTTTCAAAGCGATCCGATCATAAATGTGCACTGCAGGGAGTGCCAAGGGGAAATATTGATGCATAACTGCACTAGGTTCATCGAAGGCTATTGCCAGTGGCAACATTTTTGGATGGAAATCTAAGAAAATCAATAGCACCCATCCAGAGGTAACCCCAACAAGCGTAGCAAATTTTAAACCTATCTGATCATAAAGGTGCCGTATAGAGCGTGTGAAAGGAATATATTGATGCCTGACTTAACTAAGTTCAAAGGTCATTGAAGAAAATCGATAGCTCCCCTCTGGAGGTCACCCCAAATAAGCAGACCAGGTTTCAATGCAATCCGATCATAAATGTTCCCTGTACGGTGTGCCAAATAGAAATATTGAGGTCTGACTAAAGTAAGTTCAAAGGTCGTTGCCAGCTGCAATATTATTTTTTGGGAATAGAAGAAAATCGATAGCTCCCATCTAGAGGTCACCCCAAACAAGCATTCTAGGTTTCAAAGCAATCCGATCATAAATGTGCCCTGTAGGGTGTACCAAAGTGAAATATTGAGGTCTTACTTAACTAAGTTCAAAGGTCGTTGCCAGCTGCAATATTTTTTGATGGGAATAGAAGAAAATCGATAGCTCCCATCTAGAGGTCACGCCAAACAAGCATACCAAGTGTCGAAGCGATCTGATCATAAATGCGACCTGTGCGGTGTGCCAAATGAAATTATGGACGGACGTACGTACGCCCGCCCGTACGCACGCCGACGGACGAGAAGTGATGGCAATAGCTCAGCTTGACTTTGTCAACTTGAGCTAAAAAAGACTTGCAATGGCGCGGTATGTATAATAAATATTATAATAATAAGTAAAACGGCGCCAACGGCCACAGAATGTTCAAAGTGATTTTTGAACCACCCGAAAAACAAGCGTGACAAGTGTGGGCGCAAAAAATATTTCCGTACCCAGCCCCGGGTGGTTGGTGGGCCGTAGGTGTCAAATCACGTTTTCACAAAGTGTTTATGCATTTTTGTCTTGCGCACTACTGAATGGTAATTTTATTCTTAAATTGTTTACAACTGTATATGCAACATTTAACAACAACCTTTTCAATACTCTGGGTGGGGTTTGAAATACCCTCCGAAGAATGAGTGTTTCTGAACCGTCTTAACCCTTTACCTAACGAATCGCCCACATCCGCCCGCGTAATATGCAAATTCAGCAGTTGAAAAAATATTATTTTTAAAACAAATTCAACAAAACCATATCATGTGACCCCTCGTTGGAACGAGCTCGTTCCAACGAGGGGTCACATGATATGATTTTGTTGAATTTTTTTAAAAATTAAAAAAAATGATATTTAAAATAATAAATTTTGATATCGTCTGCGTTGGGTAGAGGGTTAATTTATTTGGAACCATCCCATTGAACCCCAGTAAAGAAACAAAACATAGAAACAGAAGTTAAATCAAATTGCGATAGTGGATAAGTTCAGATAAAATAAAACAGAAGCCTGATGATCAGACAGTTGATTGATTCCTTTTAGTTTAACCCCTCTGACCTAATGCCAACATTAATCAAAATGTGAAATAGAAAATATTTCCCATAATGCAACTAATACTTTTAACCAATTCTATCTTCAAACTTTAACCAATTCAATTTAAATAAGAATTTAACCAATTCAGTGAACTCTGTCAAACAAGATTGAATTGCTTAAATTCCAAGTTGCATTATGAGAGCTCATATTGTGACACATCAGCACGGATTACTCGGGAAAAAATGAGGCAATGGGAATTATTATAACTAGCCTAGCTGCCACTGCAACCTTTATATGTGACTTTTACATCAAGCAATGGTTGCAAAGGTTATATCCTTGATTGACAGTTCCGCCAAACAAAATTAAATGCTTAATGTCCTAGTTGCAGTATGGCAGCTCATATTGTGACACTGCAGCACGGATGCAGCACCGATCACTCAGGAAAAATGAGGCAACATGAATTATTATAGCTCGCCCAGCTGCCACTGCAACCTTTATGTGTGACTTTTACATCAGGCAACGATTTCAAAGGTCCTAGCCTTGATTAATAATCCATTCCTAAACAATTGATTGACGAGTACCGATGTTACCCTAGGGGCTCAACAGTTTCATAGGTATCGCTGTGCAAGTACTGATCTAATAAATAAGTGGATTTAGTTTGTATGCCAAATAAGAAAAAACAGATTAGAGGATTTAGTTTACATACCATTTGGTACCAGTATAGAATATGATATTTGTAACACGTGCCTGTGGTAATGGGCTCTAATGCGGAAAAATCTACACTTGGTGCATGTACTTCAAAAGTTTACCTCTGTTATTCCGCTTGTAGTACTTATTGACGTCGATTTACTGAGTGTTTCAATGACTCTGTGCTACATTAACATTAGCGAAGCACAACACGCAGAATGATATTAAATAACAGAGCGACGCAACCAGGAAATAGTGGTCATGTATGTCTCGGTTCCCGTTCAGGAGAAATTTACTCAAGACAATGGTTACCGAAACCCCATTGTTCCTGGTTTTACCAGGGCTGCCTAATCGTTACGAGGAGAGAAACAAACATGTTAAAATAACACTGAAACCCAATCAGTTGTGCTGGGTGGGTGGAAAGATCACCAGAAGTAAGTTACAAAAGTGAATTACAAAAGTGAGTCAAACAAATCAGGCGAATAAAACAAAATCAGTCCTGTAAAATCAGTCCTGTACACACAATTTGCTCCCTGTCTCTCTCGGCTTGGATAAATATTTTGCTATTGGGCTAAAGAAAATTAATCTTTTAATTCCCAGGCACCGGCGCATTCGTTTTTTCGGCCCGCGTTCGTCATTTTTATTTCGGGGGCCAAATTCAAAATGTACAAAACTACCATGTGATTTTAGCTGTATCACATCGCGATTTGCGATGCATTATGTCATATACATTGATACAGTATTGTTATTCTCTTCGCGAAATGCGACACGATTCTCATGTATACAAAATAAATATTTAATTAACTCGTTGAGGACTAGATTATTTTTGGTGGTCTGAATTTGTTTATCAAATATTATTCTATTACAAATTATTGGAGAGTGCCACCAGACACTCTCCAATAATTTGTAATATAACAAATTTGTATAAACAAACTATTATTTACGTATAACTGAATACGAAACATGGGCAAGGAAAATGTTACTTCTGCACTGATACCCTCATTTTTTGAAAGGCCAGATTGTGGCTTCTAGCACTCAACCAGTTAAAAAACTCCTTATTTTTTTATCTCCATTTTAGTTGTTCTATATTGATTTTGTGTTGTATGATCGCTATAACAAAAAAAAAAAAAAAAACAACTATCAGCGAAATCAACACGGAAGCTCTAAAAAAAAAAAAAAACAACTATCAGCGAAATCAACATGGAAGCTCTAGTATTTAATTTTAGGCTCTTACAACTGGATTTTAGGCATCGGCGACCATTCCGTCAGGAATAAAAAAAGAAAGTGTCAATGACACTGTAGCTCAACTTGTCAAGACATGTACATGTATAGTATGTGACACAGTAATGACAAACATCTAGGTAATGACCTGATAACAAAGGTACATATAAAGTATTGTAACGGCCTGTACATAAATACTGACCGTAGCCTGTAACAAATGTAAAGGTAAAGTATTGTAAAGGTGGGTGACAGTCAGATGCTAAACTAGAAAAGAAATCTTTGAGTCCCAGAGTGGGTCTGACTGAACCCCAAAATATTTGTTCTCATAGCACAGTGATAACAAAGACACCCCAAAACACACTCATTCCTATCCCAAGGTGAAAACAAAGGTACCCAAGAAGTTTGGTGAAGATCAGTTCATAAATACGAGCTGTATAGAAGTTGTGACAAAAAACTGATTGGACCTAATTGCGGTACAAAATGGCCACTGGCAGCCATCTTGAATTTTGGACCGCACTCAGAAACACTCGTTCTTGTCCCAAGGTGATAACAAAGGTACCCAAGAAGTTTCGTGAAGATCGGTTGATAAATACAGCCTCTAGCCCGAGCCGTATTGACATGTGCACTTACAGTGTATAAGTAGCACTAAATAAATCAAAATTCATCTAATTTGCATAATTTCTGCACGAGAAAAAAACCCGTACTGTTTGTGATGTACTCCATTTTACTAAACATTCATACAAAAATTTATTCAAATCAGAACTTTCATACAGAAGTTCTGTACAAAAGACTGATTGCACTCATTTTGGTACAAAATGGCTGCTGGTGGCCATCTTGAATTTCGGACCACACCCATAAACACCCGTTCTCATCCCACGGTGATAACAAAGGTACCCAAGAAGTTTCGTAAAGATCGGTTCATAAATACGGCCTCTTGCCTGAGCCGTATAGAAGTTGTATACAAAAAACTGATTAGACCTAATTTCGGTACAAAATGGCCACTGGCAGCCATCTTGAATTTCAGACTGCACTCAGAAACACTCGTTCTCATCCCAAGGTGATAGCAGAGGTACCCAAGAAGTTTCGTGAAGATCGGTTGATAAATACAGCCTCTAGCCCGAGCCATATTGACATGTGTACTTACTGTGTGTAAGTAGCACTGAAAAAATCAAAGTTCATCTAATTTGCATAATTTCTGCACGAGAAAAAAACCCGTATTATATGTGATGTATCCCATGGTACTAAACATTCACACAAAAAAATTATTCAAATCAGAGATTTCATGTGGAAGTTCTGCGCAAAAATCTGATTGCCCCTAATTTTGAACAAAATGGCTGCCAGCGGCCATCTTGAATTTCAGACCGCACCCAAAAACTCTCGTTCTCGTCCCACGGTGATACCAAAGGTACCCAAGAAGTTTCGTAAAGATCGGTTCATAAATGCGGCCTCTAGCCCGAGCCGTATTTGCATTTGCACTGACAGTGCTGAAAGTAACACTGAATACATCAAAGTTAGTCTAATTTGCATAATTTACGTACGATGATACTAAACATTCATACAAAAAATTATTCAAATCAGCGCTTTCATATGGAAGTTCTGTGCAAAAAAAAACAGATTTCTGCATCGTCGATACAAAATGGCGGCTGGCAGCCATCTTGAATTTCAGACCGCACCCAAAAACTCTCGTTCTCGTCCCACGGTGATACCAAAGGTACCCAAGAAGTTTCGTAAAGATCGGTTCATAAATACGGCCTCTAGCCCGAGCCGTATCCGATTGTTGACAGACGGACAGACGGACCATGACAAAAGCTCAAATTTGGCTTCGCCAAAGTTGAGCTAATAAAAATGAAAAACCGCCCTCCTCATTCGTTTAAAAAAATGCCTGAGAATCAATTATTTAATTTTGTTTGGCCTTAAAAAGCCGAATTGTTTAGTAATATGAAATCTGCCCGAAAAGTAGAACCGCCGCACGAAACACAATTCAGCTGGCCTTAATTGATAAGAAGAGACTATCCCACGTGTCACACCGGCTGAAACACCAATGCTTCGAATAATCGATTCACATTTTGTAATATATATTATTTTTAGACGTGAAAGGGTTAGCGAATGAATGTAGGATGAGAATATACAGACATGCAAGCCATTTAAACAAACCATTTTAATTCACATTACGTTTCTCTGACATTTACATAACGACTGACTTTACTCAGATAAGCGTTTATCTGTAAAAACAAGACACCTTTCTTTCTATTTATTTTGGAGACGAGACTTTAGAAATTGCAGTTTGTCCTTCGTAACTGCTAAACAATATGTGAGACGATTCAGAATGTGTCTGACATTTACAGTGAATGCTTTAGAATCTGTGAGGAATTGACTTTATTTCATTTCCATGACATCTTAGATAATGATTGTTACATGCTCTTGTTGTACATGCTAAACTAATGAGATGGAGCCGCAGAAAGGTCGCAAGTGATCAAACAATGAAACCTTGCACGCACGCCCGTCGCTGACTCTTTTTTGATCGTGTAAATGCATACGGCTCACTTTTATTTGGGACTCCCATCTAATGCAACCATTCAGTATTCAAGATCCGCATTGATATGGCGTCCGTTTCGTGCAACAAGCCGCCACCTGCAATTCTAAAGGTAAAGCATTGCAGATGATGCCGTGTGGCACACAAGCGACGATAAACTGTCAATTGCATATGCAATTGTGATGTTGGAAAGAGCCTCGCCAGTTGTCAGGGAGTTGCAGGTTTCCCAGAAAACCTTTATGGTGTTGGAAAGTTTCAATTCATTGCTCTGAAAAATGCATTTTCTGGAAATTCTGGCATCTGAACGAATGGTTAGCAGTTCCACTGTCTAGCATCGAGGAAATTGATATTTGATGAAATAAAGGCTGCCGATTCATCATTAATAATTTGGATTACTGCCGAGAGAAATGATGTGGGGACGGAATACTGAGAATGCATAACGAAGTCAAAGCATTGCTTTCTGATGTTGATACTTGGAAAGCAAGTGGTCCTAATACAGAAAATAACAGAATATTAACCCTTTGAACTCTAGTGGTATCTTCCATGCCAGTTCAATGGCAGCAAGTAGAAGAGTCCATATTCATTATTTGGGGTAGACCAATCAATATTTTCACGTTCAGCCTCGGGGCTGCATGTTGAAAATATTGATTGGTCTACCCCACACATTTACTGAATACGCGTCCTATTTAATGACGATACGACGTATCATGTTCCTGGGCGGAAAAGCGGCCGCTCGGGTTAAAAGAGTTAAAAACATTTACCACAGAACTTTCGATACCCTTAACACGATTATTCAACATGTTTGTGTCTCAGGGTCAGGTCCCGGAACTTTTGAAAACGTGCAAATGTTATTCCTATTCGCGGGAAAGGTTCCACTAACCTAAAATTACGACCAGTCTCGTTAACAAGTTGTTTCTGAAAAGCGTTTAAACGTATTGTTTTAAACATGTTTTCAAATTACTGGGAGAATTCAATTTAATCATAACCTTGCAATCTAGCTATAATCCAGGAGACAGCACTACTGTAAGATAGATATTGATCATGATATTATATCAGAAAATAATACTTGTATTTTGTGATATCGGTAAAGCATTCGACCGTGTGTGGCACGCTGGTCCAGTCCGCAAAATGAATATTATTATTTATTTATTTATTGGTGTTAAGGTCACATATTTCTGCACAATGGCTAATCATGACCACGACCGTTTTACGGGTGGAGGAAGCCGGAGTTCCCGGAGAGAACCACCGAGCAACGACGAGCAACTGTCAACTCCACACAAGCAGGGTTAACATTGGTTGAAGACAGGTGCGCCATCGACGTGTAGTACGCCTTAGTTCACAGCGTCACCGTGTTCCCACATGGGCAATGGGGTGAAGTGTCTTGCCCAAGGACACAACGCGGTTGCCGCAGGTGGGATTCGAACCGAGGACCTCTCGGCTTGCAGCCTGCACCTCTACCTACTGAACCACCGCGCCCCCTCGCAAAATGAATGCTATTGAAATTAAGGAAAATCTTTTGATCTGGTTTGACCCGGAGACCATAACTAAAAGATGGTGATAGGTGGTTAAATTACACAAAATAGACATGTAAATGCACGAGGTCTACGCGGATCTGTTCTAGACCCCCCACCTCTTACTCAGTATTTGTATTAATGATACACTCGATGAAATACAGTAAAATATTTGGCTGTGTGACTCTTCATTATCTCTTGTTGCACAAAATGCCTAACAAGCTAGCTATAATCTTAATTCCGATCGTAATGAAAATGTGGTTCGGTAGTAATCTGGAAGATAATTTCAAAAGAGAAAACAGTAATCCTAAAAAAATTCCAAATCTTCAACATTTTTGCACCTGAGGGAAAAAAAACATAAAGAGAGTGGACTACCATAAACACTTAGGCCTTACTTTTCATTGCACAGGTAACAGGGGGGAGCGCGGGGCCTCAGTGGTTAAGGCATTGACCTTCAAACGGAAGGGTTCGATCCCCGCCAGGGGTAACTGCATGTAAGATACGCCATCCCGATTGCCCACGTGGGGGCACGGGGGCGCCGTGTATTAAGACGCAATGCACGTCGATGGTGCACTTGACCTCAACCAATAAATAAATAAATAAATAAATAAATAAATAAATAAATAAATAAATAAATAAATAAATAAATAAATAAATAAATAAAAGGTAACAGGAAACCCCATATAAATAACATCGCATCTAAAGTAGGCCAATGATAAACTGCATTCGCAGTCTGAAATACAGATTAACACAATGAACATTGAAAATCTGGTACTGTGATTGCATCTTACCAAATTGTGAATACCCAGGAATTATTTGGGATTACTGTTTAGTTTGAAAACACAAACGATAAACAATTTGCAGTTGAACACGCGAAGTACAATTTATTGAGCTCCAGAAGAAACTACTCTGTTGAAAATTACCGTTAAAATACGATAAATGTCCTGAAAACCATTCACTATTATTTCTACCGTAAAATATTACGGTACAAGTACCGTACTGGATTCTTTTGCAATGCCGACCTATTTTTGTTTGATCTTGGTGCAAATCCGAGGAACCGATATTTGGTTTCAATTCACCACAGGAGAAGGCTGTTGGTTTGTTAAACAGGGTAAACCAATTAATATCTTTATCTTGCAGCCGTATGGCTGTAGGTTAAAGACATTGATTAGTCTACTTAAAAATTGACTTATAAAACAGTAAAAGTAATTTTCAACATGGACGATATCATTTTTCAAAAGGAGGATTTGGAGTTGAATTCGTTCTTTTTGAAAAAAAAACCTTTTCCTTCACTATAAATATAAGTTTTCAAATGAAGAAACGTAAGGTAGCAATAGGCACCACAGTAATATTTACGGTTCAAGTAACGGCAACTGGTTGCCACCACTTCTATGCTTATTTATAATAAATTTGAATGTATAACACTAAAAGAAAGAAGAGGTGAGCGAAAATTTATTATTATACTACTTTCTATAAAATGAAAAAAGAACACGTTCAAACGTAAGTCAATTTGTGCCATGTCAAATTTTCCATGTATTGCCGTATGCTACCTGAAACGCTGATTTATTGCTCGAACCATTCTGTGGAACAAAAACTAATAGGCCAACGCGAACCCTGTTATTCATGACAGTGAAAATTTTAGCATTATTAAACAACGACTGAGAAAAGGGGATTCAATTGTCCCAGCGTATTAGAAGTGTGGTAGTTGGGCTGTCCAGATTGCTCAGTTTTAGCTGCGCCATCGATGATATAATCCTATCGGCGACAAATTTAATAGATTTATTTCAGACGACTCAACCTGCTCGTACGGCTGTGGATGAAGAACATTACTGTCATACTTTGTCATTGTATTCTATGTTTCCCTCGGAGGCAAATCCTTATGAATAAAATTAGAAATCTGAGCATCTTACGCTGAATAATTTGTTATGGTGTAATCATAACTATTATGGAGAATACAGTGGTATTTCTTGCCCTTCAGAAATATATTGTGAATACAAACAGATGACAATTTGTCCAAATCTGGGTGAGAACATGCGAACCCCAAACTCGGCCTATTAGTGGAATTACTTGGTTGCTATTTCCGCCTCAAAGCATTGTGTTGTCTCATTTGAGGTTGTAGGACTAAAGAAAATAGTTCTTTCCGGTGTGGACGACCCAAATTGTCAAATATGTAACTTCCCTGTTACACGCACAATGCACCTGACTCATGTACATGTACAATGTATGGGCGAAGCGTTTATGTACGCTATGTTTCATAATGCCTGAAATAAAATAACTATTTAAAGAACCAAACACTGGGAGTCGATCAGCTGATTTAAAGGGGAAGGTTGCAGCAGCGAGTAGCTGAAATGTTTAGATGGATTTGGGGAGATGAAACATCGAAGATTTTAGTTACCGACGTACAGGTGTCAAGGTGATGGCTTAAATTTAGGATTTTGTTGTTTAAAGTGTATATATGTTTGATAGTAACATACTTTTCGGGCTAGAAGCGTAAGAATATGTATGTAACGGATCCCGAAAACTGATTTGTCAAGTAAGCCATATGTGCATTTAATTAGAAATAAATCAGTGAAAGCGCAATAAAAGTAATAATTTTAATGCAGCAGAATCTCAATAGGAGCCTGTAACGTCAATTAGCGCTTTTCTGATCTAAAACAACGATGTTACTTGTTAAGCTTCAAACAAACGACACTCGCACACCCATCCAATGTGATTAGTCATCTGATTATATTGTTATTTGTGTCGATTATTTCCTAATTGCAAGTTGCGCACATGTAGTGCCTGTGTTGCATGGACATCGTCACTTTCTGACAGTGGACTGTCACAAGTGTCAATGTATAGCGAAGTTACGATATCTTAAAATAATTTGAAAGAGAATTTTAAATTAAGACAGATCTATAGCAGCCAAATTCAAGAAATGCAATTGAAATGGGAATTAATATCCCTGCGATCGAATAAGAGTCGGGGGTTTTCTCTAAAATTTCATTCCAGTCTCAAGGCGAGTAAGACTATGTGTCGTAGGGGAGAAGCTGGGGATGCCCCATACTATAGGTTAGAGGAGGTGCCGCATCGATGCGAAAGTACAGGCACGTGGTAATGTAAGGGGGGCCACAGGGCTCATATTTAGAGTAGGAACAGTCGCGGGCCAAGTCGGTGGCTATATATGAGGGTACGATCTGAATAGGAAGTACGAGCTCCGGGAGCTCACGAATATTCGCATTCAGGTAGGTGATATTACCTGCAATAGAATGCCTTCTTCTATACATAGACAGAGTAGACTTTGCCTGTATGAACATTAGTCTGAGGTAACTAGAGGAAAGCAGTTCACCCTCGAAGTAGCGGCCGTTAGTGTAAAGGCGTCCAATGAAGTTACAATACGTTAGTGGCCGTGCGACGGCAGTGGTAGCGTGACATTCCGTTATATGTCCGTGAAAAGACGACCAGAGTCCAGAGACAATACATCGAGCGGAGAAGATCAAACACCAGCGACAAGGAAGAAGCAACCAGTGACAACAGAGAACGCGGCCCCGCAAGCTGACTCTAAAACTGTGTGGGTGGGGTATTATTGACGTCTGTGTTTTATCCATTGGATTTCATGTAAGTTACATGTTACGATATTTTCCACATGTATTAAAATTGCTATTTTCAGGGAAGCCCCCTTGATTATGCTTTTTGCTGAGAAGTCACTGACCCCTTCAGGATAAGAACCACCCCAACGAAAACGAAAAGGGCGGGTCCGACACGGTTCACGCACGAATTCAGGCGACACTCCTTGAGTCTAGGCTGAATACGCGACGTGAATCTATTTCTCCCAACAATGACCACGCCCCGGTTCCCGACACCAGGCCAGCAGTGAAATGGTCGTTTTGGCATAAGAACTTGAACATGGGTTACTATTATTTTTCAATTAGAAGATAAATGTCCAGAGAAACCACATTGAGTCGCGATCACACTTCGTCCCACACAATGAGTACGTTGTTGGCCATGTGATTCCCAAGAATCAAGGACACTACGGAGGTTTGCATTATATGGTGCAGGCCAGTAACTCGAAACCATGAACTCACTAATTAACATACATCTCACAGAACTCGTCAACTTAGGGTTAAACTTGTCTCTCCGCTTTCTTCCCTGCAACACCATAGAATCTCACCTGTGAGGAAAAGAAATGCGAGAATCTTAATCTGAGATGCAATTTGTGTTTGTACTTTCTTGATGCGGTCTTAAAATTGATTTCGAAGTACTTTATTCGAGAAATCTCAACCCACTGGAGTAAGTGTGTCGCGATCGGATCGCGAAAGAGACATCTTTTGTGATCACAGTACTGTACATGTTTCTTCAAATTTCTCATCACTGGCGTTTGTAAGTGTATGTGGTGCTCTTTTAAAAGTTTTTTAGAATAATGGTCATCCCATTAGGCCGCTCATTGAAGAGTGAATCCCAGAAATTCTTTTAACAAGCTAAGTTTGGTGTTATCCGATACAGAATAACCCCACATACATCATATCCAAAATCGGCCTTGGGGAAGTTTGTATTACAGCGCTTTGAATATGGGCACGGGTGTGACGAAGGTAGTATAGCTCGCACGCGTCAACACAATTATGATGATCTCATGTGACGTCATGTCGCATTGTGTTGTGAGTGCCACGTGTATTCTCGTGGCGGGGTCCATTGAGCGAACATGTTGGTTGAGCTTTACTATGGTGATACGCGGTGTTAATGTGGATGCACGGCGCATGTGGTTTGGGAATACGTGTTTCTGGGTCAATTTTGTATGGTGGAGGCCGACATCTTGGTTTCTATGGCGACACCAAGTCAGTATGACCACGGAAGGGCTAGAATGAAGCGAGCGTGTATTCCGATGGTATGTACGGTTCAATGCGAGTATATATAATTATAGGACACGGTCTGACAGCTACCACAAATCACCCAAATAGACTTTTTAGATAGCCATCTTTAGTAGAACGTAGTGTTTTAGAATAATTAACCAGGAAGGTTATGTCCAAGAGTGTGTTTTCATGGCTCTAAGTTTACTCCGGTTGAGAAGAAGAGATTCTAACCTGGAGTCGAATCTGTGTTTTGTTACTACTTTTAGCTTTTTTGGCCCGTTCTGTCTGTTTATCCTAGCTATCTCTGATGCCCGACCCTGTCCTCAACTGAGTCTCAGTAAAATCATTCTAATCGTACCATTTCCCTTAACCAACACCTGCCTATACAGTGGCTCTACCAAGGTGATGTCAATGTGAGCTTTGCCTACTAACTGTCTATCCAGCACAATACATGTGGTACACGATACAATGCTTAAAAATTCGAGATATGTTCATGACACTGGTAGCAATGTGCCTCCAAAACATATAGCAAATGGACAAAATCGTACATTTTGATATTTGGGAACTTCATGTGACTGAAATCTGGTGGTCCGGGTGGGGAGGGGGCTAGTGTTTGGGGAGCTGGGAACTCGTGGGGACTAGTTTGGTCTGACTATTTGGGACCAGCTCATAGCTCATAGACCATAAGATGGCACATAAATACTAGACAGCTGAAGGGTTCATGGCATCTCGACTACAGCCACTGTCAACATTCCTCCCATTATCTCCGAGTTGTACTAATGCTTTCTACAGCTGTTGCTACGTCTACCCTACTAAATTATCTCCGATGGCTACTACAGCTTCAATGGATACCACTATCATGTGCTAGAGTCTTCCACCATTACTACTGACTTTTAGCATTACCACGGGTTTGCTACCTATCTCCTAATCTGTCTCGACCTCAACCTGAGACAAATCCTTAGTAGGCTGAATCAATTTCCACCATTCATTTAAATCCGAATCGGGTTATACGGTTCTTTGGTCGAGTGTACCCGGGGTTCATTACGTATGAGAGACTGTCTGTTGATCGTATCAAGATAGTTAACAATGTAAGCACATACGATCCGGACGCATTCTCGAAAGATGTGATTATATGATGGATAACAATGTGCCCCAAAACATTAAACATTGCATATGGGCAGATTCGTGTAGTTGGGGATACTTATGGCACGGCGACGTACTTTCTAAGGATACTTATCTGAAGATAGTAATTTGAGGATATTTTTCAGAGGATAGTTATCACTGTTTGGCGATCATTGTCGACATTGTTCACCGAGCTATCCAGCAGTAACATATAAAGTCGTTAGTAGCCTCTTCTATTAACACTTCTACTGGCCTGTACTACTACATTTAGATAACACTACTGTGATCTACTTCCATCACTGGAGTGGCAGATTCTACAACTGCAGTTGGCTTATACCTTTTAGTGCAAGCAGTTGCCACACTGTACTAACACTACTACCTACTACTGCCAGTATTGCTTTGCCTAGCCAACAAGTAGGTTGTCACTATGAGTTCTATGATTGGCTTCCACTACAGCGTAAAACGTGGGGGATGGGGGAGATAACATTCGAAGCAAACCTTTCTCACACAACACTTCGACTCATTTGGGTATTTGTGGGTAGATATTAACATGTTGCGTAGTATAGGAGGATACTTATCGCTAGACAGAGTCAGTAGAAGACAATGGCTCCCAGAGTTTTGACGTATCAGGACCTTGAGGTTAGGCCTCGTTATGTGTGCGTGTGGGTGTGGTGGTGGTGGGAGGGAGTTAACCTATAACCTCATAACATGATGTTGTACTTGTAGTATTTGAGGACATTTATCGGAGGATACTTCCCTAGAAGCCAATGGCTCCAACATTTTTATCACATTGTGAGGGATAACCTGTAACTTAATTTGGGAATTGAAGGATACTTATGACATGGCGATGGAGTATTGCTGCCCGGTAGTCGTGTTCGTATGACCAACAACAGAAAAGGGTAGTGATGTCAGAAATACTGGTAGACTCCTATCATAGGACTAACACGACTTAACAGTAGTAAGGATAAAATACTGTACTTCGTTCATTAGCACATAGTAGGTTAGTGGGGGCTATCAGCTGTATATGTAGAATCTGGAACCGTACTGATACCGTAGAGCTGATTGTAGTGAGAGGAGATAATGGTAGATAATGGCAGTAGTCATCAAGATAGTCTAGTAGGGGTAGTAAGTAGTTGCGTGGGTAGAAGGTATTAGTAAAACTAGCAGATAACAAGAGGAATAGTTGACAGTGGCAGTAGTCTAGAAACCATGAAACCATCGGATATCTATTAGCCTTGGATTGGTCTGGAAGCCATGTCTAGGAACCATGGAATGCTTGACAGTGGCAGTAGTCTAGAAGCAATGAAACCGTCGGATATCTATTAGCAGCCAGAAACCATGGAATGGTCTAGAAGCCATGTCTAGGAACCATGGAATTATTGACAGTGGCAGTAGTCTAGAAGCAAAGAAACTGTCGGATATCTATTAGCCAGGAGCCATGGAATGACTTAGAAGCCATGTCTAGAAACCATGGAATGGTTGAGAGAGTAGTAGTTTAGAAGCCATGAAACCATTGGATATCTATTAGCCAGGAACCCCGGAATGGCCTAGAAGCCATGTCTAGGAACCATGGACTGCTTGACAGTGGCAGTAGTCTAGAAGCAATGAAACCATCGGATATCTATTAGCCAGGAGCCATGGAATGGAGAAGCCATGTTTAGGAACCATGGAATGCTTGGGCGTGGCAGTAGTCTAGAAGCAATAAAACCATCGGATATCTATTAGACAGGAGGCATGGAATGGTTTAGAAGCCATGTCTAGGAACCATGGAATAGTTGGCAGTGGCAGTAGTCTAGAAGCCATGAAACCACCGGATATCTGTTAGCCAGGAGCCTTGAAATGGTCTAGAAGCCATGTCTACAATTCATGGAATGGTTGACAGTGGCAGTAGTCTAGAAGCAATGAAACCACCGGATATCTAATAGCCAGGAGCCATGGAATGGTCTAGGAACTATGGAATGGTTGACAGTGGCAGTAGTCTAGAAGCCATGATACCATCGGATATCTATTAGTCAGGAGCTTTGGAATGGACTAGAAGCCATGTCTAGGAACCATGGAATGCCTGACCGTGGCAGTAGTCTAGAAGCAATGAAACCATCGGATATCTATTAGCCAGGAACCTTCGAGTGGTCTAGAAGACATGTCGAAGAACCATGGAATGGTTGGCAGTAGCAGTAGTCTAGAAGCATTGAAACCATCGGATATCTGTTAGCCAGGAGCCTTGGAGTGGTCTAGAAGCCATGTCTAGGAACCATGGAATGGTTGACAGTGCTGATAGTCTAGAAACAATGAAACCATCTGATATCGATTAGCTATGAGCCATAGCATGGTCTAGAAGCCATGTCTAGGAACCATGGAATGGTTTACAGAGGCAGTAGTCTGGAAGCAATGAAACCATCGGATATCTATTAGCCAGGAGCTATGGAACGGTCTAGAAGCCATGTCTAAGAACCATGGAATGGTTGACAGTGGCTGTAGTCTAGAAGCAATGAAACCACCGGATATCTATTAGCCAGGAGCCATGGAATGGTCTAGAAGCCCTGTCTAGGAACCATGGATTGCTTGACCGTGGCAGTAGTCTAGAAGCGATAAAACCATCGGATATCTATTATTCAGGAGGCATGGAATGGTCTAGAAGCCATGTCTAGGAACCATGAAATAGTTAGCAGTGGCAGTAGTCTAGAAGCAATGAAACCCTCGGATATCTATTAGCCAGGAACCTTCGAGTGGTCTAGAAGACATGTCGAAGAACCATGGAATGGTTGGCAGTAGCAGTAGTCTAGAAGCAATGAAACCATCGGATATCTGTTAGCTAGGGGCCTTGGAATGGTCTAGAAGCCATGTCTAGGAACCATGGAATGGATGACAGTGCCGATAGTCTAGAAACAATGAAACCATCTGATATCGATTAGTCATGAGCCATAGCATGGTCTAGAAGCCATGTCTAGGAACCATGGAATGGTTTACAGAAGCAGTAGTCTGGAAGCAATGAAACCATCGGATATCTATTAGCCAGGAGCCATGTCTAAGAACCATGGGATAGTTGACAGTGGCAGTAGTCTAGAAGCAATGAAACCATCGGATATCTATTAGCCAGGAGCTCTGGAATGGTCTAGAAGCCATGTCTAGGAACCATGGAATGGTTGACAGTGGCTGTAATCTAGAAGCTATAAAACCATCGGATATCTATTAAGTAGGGTCCATGCAATGGTCTATGAACTAGTCCCTACCAGTTCCGAAGACACTAGTCTTTACACCACCAGTCTTCAGACCCCACCAGTCCTCATGCATCCGTATGTGCATATATATATGGTTTTGAGGTATACCGCGACCTATCACATGCGAAATATCGGTCTTTCAAGCATGTGACCATGTTCCACATAGGCTGTGCAGGAAAGACAGTTCCAAGGCAAAGATCACACGTCAAATTGGTCGTGGGACTGTTTAGACAGATAAGGGGAATGGAGCGATCTGAATGAACATACTAAGACTCAGTCGAGGAAAGAGAGGTCGGCACCTGAGGTAGCTAGGACTAGATTGAATGGTAAGATCAGGAGTAGCCAGATCAGATCAGAAAAAAACCTTAAAACTAGCAACAAAACACTGATTCTGTTCCAAGGTTTAGGCACTTTTTTACTGTCGGTGCCGGAGAACACATCGGACCAATCAAACAGACCCTCGGACAAAACTGCTTTGTTAACAGTCCTATAAAACTACAAGCTGCTCAAGATAGCAGTCTGGAAAGGTTCATTTAGATAATTTATGGTAGTTGTCGGGTTGTTTTTGGTAATTAGATACATTCGCATTCAATCGAACATACCATCCGACACATCCTTCATTCATCCCACCCATTCCAGGGAAATGCTACCACTTGCCGCAATAGAAAGCAAGATAGCCTTTATCATAAAAAATGGACGACGGACGATAACACGTATTACCCCAACAACTCGCGTTGCGTATGTGACCTGATGCCACGTATCACAATTTTAATGACGTCAAAACATGGGCACTCACGCGAGATACCACGACAACGCATATGAAATCCACAATACACCCCGACATGACGTCACATGAGATCCCCAAAGGGATCCCCCAGCGGCACTACCTGTCTCAAACACAATCCAAATTCAAATCGCTTTAAAACATTTTTCTGAGGCGGATCTTATCGGATTTTTGATACGTTATGCATCAGAGACTCCTCTCTCGAAACGTGCAAAAATTAGCCCGTTCAAATTTTATTTGGGTAAGTCATATATTTCTGCTCCCACAACCAGACTATATATATCCGACAGTAGTTTACCATTAAGTGTTTGCCACTTTCGGATACAAACTGGCAGCTATATATTTGATTTGAGCAAAATAAGTCACAGCTCATTTTAAAACGGAGTAAATTCCCCGCAATTAACTTTGCTTCTACAATAATAATATTAATAATAATAATAATAATAATAATAATAATAATAATAATAATAATAATAATATAGTACATTTATCAAGCGCTTAATCCCTTAAAAAGGCTCTAAGCGCTTTACAATTCCAGACCATTTACTCACTAAGCTCTCACACACATTCAATGAAACACACGTCATGCGCACAAATGTTCATTCTAAAACTGATGGGTCATCAAGTGGGTATTTCTTGAAAAGATATGTTTTAAGCTCGGTTTTAAAAATATTATATGATTTGGCTCTCCTGACTGAATGAGGAAGTGAGTTCCAAATGTATGGGCCGTAAAATGTGAATGCTCTCTGACCAAATTTTTTAGTTTAAACCTGGGTACGGTGAGCAGGTTCAGGTCTTGGGACCTTAAGTGACGAGGCGGGGTGTAATTATGTAAGAGGCATGATAGATAGGGTGGCAAGGTTGAATCCAGGCTACGGTAGCATAAGGATGCAATCTTGTACTCAATCCGTGCCTGTACTGGTAGCCAATGAAGGGTTCTTAACATCGGTGTTATATGGTCGCGCCTTGGCTTGCGTAGGACAAGTCTAGCGGCGTTGTTTTGAATGCATTGCAAACTATTTATCTTTTCTATCGGTAGACCGCTCAGAAGTGAATTGCAATAGTCCAGCCAGGATAGGATGAAGGAACTAACCAGCTTTTTCGCGGCCTCCTGAGTAAGATAAGGTCGGAGATGGGAAATCCTTCTCAATTCAAGAAACACACGTTTCCTGGTGTTCTTGCCTTGGACAGTCATGGACAGATTTTAGTCTAGATAAACACCTATGTCGGTGCCGCAAATGCAGAGATGGTCGAGGCTGGTGTTCTTAATTTTTGCATCGGTAGAAATTAGAATGATCTCGGTCTTGTCATCATTTAATTTTAGTTTGTTTGTTTCCACCCAGTGCTTGATGGACTCTATGCAGGTTTGGATGTCTGTTGCCGTTTGTGTTAACTGCCTGGGTAAGGATGGGGAGTAGATTTGAGTATCGTCAGCATACATATGATAGCTCAGATCTTGTTTTGATATTACACCACCAATGGGCTGTGTATACATGCAATAAAGTACAGGCCCCAAAACGGAGCCTTGTGGGACACCATAAATGAGTGAGCTGCTTTTTGAGTGGGCTTCACCAATGTGAACAGACTGGGTTCTGTCAGATAGGTAAGACTTAAACCAGTCCAGTACCGTTCCTGACAAGCCGAAGGTGATATTGAGGCGTTTAATTAAGATGTCATGGTCAAGGGTGTCAAATGCGGCCGACAGGTCTAACAGTGACAAAATGGAGATTTTGCCACCATCAGCAGCATTTAGGAGATCCGTCACAATACGAAGCAATGCAGTTTCTGTGCTGTGATTGCTCCTATATGCAGACTGAAACGTCTCAGTAAGTTGATTCGCGTAGAGGTGGTCCTTTAATTGTTGGAGTACGATTTTCTCTATCTTTGACAGGAATGGCAGATTAGAGACTGGCCTGTAGTTCTTAAGATTATTGGGGTCAAGGTTGGCCTTTTTTAGTAAGAGGGTAACAATTGCCCCCTTGAAGGCACGAGGCACAGTACCCTGCAAAAGAGAAGTGTTAATTATCGCCTAACATCGAATTTCTTGTATTTCATACGTGGAAGATCATATGTCCGCATATCTATTTGTTACGGCTGGGTTTCTATCCAGATCAAGAGAAAAGGGAATGTGTATAATTGTATGGCTGTATTTCACTGTCTGAAATATTGGTTCAATTTTTACCCAAAGGGTGTTTTCAATGTTTAACCAGAAAATTTTTCTGTTTAACCAAAAAGTGTTTGTTCCGGCCGTGTGTCCGGATCAACATAAATAGGAACGAAAATAATTTATTTTGCACTTCACTGTAAGAAACTTGGCCCAACGTTTAACCATAAGGTGTTTTCGTATTTCTGCTAACACTTATTGATTAAACATTAAATCACAAATAGTTCTAATTCATTGGATTAATATAAGGTTCCATTTCGAACCGAAATGTAGTTTGCCATTGGATAATTTCTTGGTTCAATGTTCAACCATTTTGTCCAGACAGTGAACGATTTTATGGTTCAATTTAAAACCAGAGTTGGATAATTAAACCCCTCATAATTGATTAAATAGTAGAAATAATAAAATACTCGTTTATAATTATTTATCTATTATTTTTAGTCAGAAAATCAGTTATTAGTGTTTTTAGTGAACTAAACACAAAGATTGCGCGAAACGTGGAAATTAAACACATAAACGTGATGTAATAGAATGCAAAAAGTTGCTGATCGAATGGATAACTGTTCCACATTTCGAACAATTTACCTTTTACTTTGAAAATATATGTGATTATCGTTAAAGTTCGTACCTAAGATATTAGGTATTTAAATTTATTGTCAATACAAAGAACTTTCTGTTGCTGTTTTGGTAAAAAGCATGCGTCAAGGGATCGTCGTCTATTCAAAGAATTCAAATGTCAAGGAAGGTAACTTGGCACTGAGTCATGCGTCCCAAGTACAACTCGTCCGGCAGGTTTTTGTGGGGAAAACTGCCACCAGCAAGGTTTGGGCGAGTTACATGGTACAACAATTGTAATATCGATTTCCCTTTATACCCACCCCTGCAACGAGTGGTGGGAAGGGAGGGGGGAGCTTGCTGAAATCATATTCGTCGGTCTGTCCGTCCGTCCGTAGACATAATTTTGTCCGGAGATTTTCTCAGACGTTTATGGACCTCTGTCCTCGAAACTTGGTATGAGAGTACACTACCATGGCAACCTGTGCACCTGCAATTATAGTTTCGATTGGATTTTTTTTGACAGAGTTATGCCCCTTCTCGACTTAGAACAATCATGGCGGCGGGGGTATGGACAGGCCCATCTGAGACAGTCACACCTCTAGTTCGATTCCAACCCATTTCGGGAGATATTAGATTTATTTTGGGGAAACAAAGAATATCGCTTTTTATGGAATAAGTATCTTTAAAAAATACTATTAATAATCATGCACATTTGCATCAACTTGATTAAATTCTGATGTTGAATCAGCAAACAAATGACTTCTCAGCTAAAACAATACCGCTTTATCAACCGACTTAGCATCACTGTTATCACAACACCGAGAAGAGCTTAACAAATTTCAGTTTTTTACGCAAAAATATAACGTACATGCCGACCAATTAAAACAATATTTTCCAAATCAGCTTTTTCCGATACCGTGGAACAGTGCTCGGTTGCTCTGAATAATAATACAAATAAAATCAATAAGTCTCAATCTTATGATAATAATATGTAAAATTGGGATTAGTTCAAGGTTTAACTGTTAAACCGCTGAGTATTGTCAAGATAGTTTTCTCCAAATTTAATCATGGCTGATGTGAAGCAGCCATGACTAGATTTGATGAAAACTTCATCGAAATTTAACCCAAGAGGGCAGTGGTGAATAATTCCATTCCATTTAAAGCGAGAAAATTGGATTAAATATGCCCAAATTATACTTATTTCAGTGGCAAACAAAATCCTGTCCTGGGTAGGAATATCCGCCAGCAGCATGCAAGGAGTTTACTATTTGATTCAAATCTATCCTGGTAGGGGTTGAACTTACTCTTAGTTCAAAGTCGAACCATGTAGGTTTGTGAAGTTCAACGTTCAAGAATAAAATGATTTGATAAAACGGTTTGATATTGGCTATTGGTTTACATGGTACACCATGAAACTCCAAAATGGTTTGACATTGACTATCTTTTTTAAAAGTGAATACATCCACCTTCTGCTTCAGTCTAGAACTCCTTAATGTTATCTGAGATTTCTTTATTATTTTTCAACATCTTTACGCGAGGTGTTCTAATTATCTAGCTGGCTTTCCAATTGGAATACAGTAAAGCCTGGTCAGGTAATGAAAATTTAATTTCAACACCAATCAGATAATCTGTTTGTCAATAACGCATCTCTTTCAAATTATAAAGACACAAGCAGCTTTACGAGAGGAAAATAATTAGTCAGCACTGTCGGTGTCTCTCTTTGCACTTAGTCAACACTTGCTACTTGCCATCTCAAGAGAGATAGTAGTTTATTTACCTTATCTCACCTTGTTTCCTATATACTGTCAGTAACCATCAAATATGATATTCTATCAACAACTGGTTTGAAGATTTGGCTGTTTCCTAAAACTAGAACTAGGTCCCTGCAAATCGTACTTCCATACTCTCAATTATAGTCTTTGATCGAATCGGACGCACTCATTAGTCGTGCTTAGTACGAACTATTTTTGACCACTTGTACATAGGTAATTCCATCAAATGTTCAGACTTCAGCGGAAGTTCGTCAGTGAACTATTTGGCTGTGGCCGTTGCATAAAGAACGAATCACTGCGGCACTAACGTTGAAGTTGGTGCTGTATATCTGGAATGCCCTGACAGGGGCGACGGAAGGAGACTGAACGCGAGGATGGTTAAAATGTAAGAGAGACTCCTCCCAGAAAATGATGTAGAATAAATTCGTGACATGAAAACTGATCTGGGCGATTTTAGAACATTGGGGGACCACCGGCACCTCTTCGGTGCCGTTAGTCCACTAATGTCATAATATCGTCCAGATCGTTCAATAGGCTTATATAATGTCTTGCATAGTGAAACCTGACACGCTGTTAAGATGATCACTACCCCGGCGCCGACAAGAGAGTTAGTGTATAAACACATTAGCTAGTATAATAATGTGAACGTTGCCAAAACTCGGTCGCTTACTGTTTTCGAACATTTTGAACTTTGTTGGCCAAAAAATGAGGAGTAGGAGACTCGCCCATTCCACCGGCTTCGCAGACCCTACCAGTCCATATGTTACTGCTCAAGAAAGCGATTACATGCCTTTGCATTCATATCGCACTTGAAGGTGCGTTAGTCAATACTAAATTAAAAATGTGTCAGTGACAAATATAGCGACAAAATAAGGCTAAAAAAGTTTTTTGATTCTCAGGCAATCCATCATTGAATTTGAACCCCCACATTGGACATTTTTATTACTTTTCAGTGTCTTCCAATATTAGCACAAACTCAGGGAGATCCGAAACTTTCTACATTTTTTGATTGATGCATATTTATTTAGGTGCGTCTCCAGTAGGCTTGCCTTGTTACAATTTATGGGAGATATAGGCACTCTCCCGTGGATTGTAACGAGGCAAATCCCCATAGATTAAATACTTTCACTTCAAAGATAATATGAAGAGCACCCCCCCCCCCCAAAAAAAAAGAAATATATGAAGCCTTTGAATTGCAGTACCTACAGTTTGTTTTTAGAGGAATGTTTTATTCTTCAAATCAAAAATGAATTTATTTGTATAAATATGCACTTTCGATATGTCTGTGTGTAAAAAGACAACCGAAATCCTCTCCATGTTTTCTCACTTTTTGCAAAAGAAAAAGAAAAATTAAAAATAAAACCCTCCCACCCTCACTGATTTGGAAAAAAATGCCTGAGAATCAATTAATTTATTTTGTGTGGCCTAACATAATTATGATTAGAGCATACTAACCTTCTTGCGCCGATTCTATAATCGTTAAGACGTGCACGGAGCTCTGATTCGAATCGAAGTTAAGCTGCTGGTCAATTTGAAATCGATTCAAGTCCTCCACATCGTATGATCACCCCTTAGTGTTAAAGTCACAAATAATCTGCCCAACAGCGAGAACACTGGTTCGCGTTCCGAGCCCATCGTGTTTTAGTGCATGAGCATTGGTAGTCATGTTTGAATATATACTATTCAAAAGGTTTAAGGATCACTCCTACTCATCGACATATTTGTATATGTACATTTTTATGTTTGTTTTGTTTTTGTTCATTGGAGATTAAAGTTTTGAGCAATCGTCCCCTGAGTTCCAATGTGTTCTATGTGCCTACTGGCACATAGAACACACTGGAACTCAGGGGACACAATGTCATCGTTCTCCAGAGCACCACATTGACTTTGCGCTTTCGTAGTTGATGCATGCTATCATTCCTGTAACTTCGTGATAATTTCTCACTCAAGTGTATTGTTCTATTTTTTTCCCACCTGCGGCAACCGCGTTGTGTCCTTGGGCAAGACACTGCACCCCGATTGCCTACATGGGGGCACGATGACGCTGTGTACTGAGGCGTACTGCACGTCGATGGTGCGCATGTCATCAACCAATCTAACCCTGCCTGTGCTGCGGTGCAGAGTTCAGTGTTACGATGTTGGAGAGCTGACAGTTGATCGTCGTTGCTCGGTGGTTCTCTCCGGGTACTCCGGCTTCCTCCACCCGTAAAACTGTCACGGTCACGATTAGCCATTGTGCATAAGTATGTGACCTTAAACACCAATAAATAATGTTCTATTTTTTGACATGAAGTATACCCTCGCACGTCGTAGTTTGCGAATAACTATAATAGGCTTGTTATCAATACAGGAGACAGTTAATTGAAAAGAAAAAAACAACATTGATGGGTCGGCCCAAAGGAGAAACTGTATACTGATATTCAAGACAAAAACAGTCGGCGTTACACTTTGGATATCATAATGTCGACGCTTTCTGAAGTCCGGACCAATCAATTATTTCTTTTCGTACCATAGGAAACCTATATAACAACAGGACCGTGGATATACAACTGAAATGGACATAGTCGATCGCAGCTAAAAAGGAATAGTCTACTGGGTCTTCGGAAGTCACACTGGAACCATTTAATTAAGACATCATTGCAGCTAATTGCGAGAGAGAGAGAGAGAGAGAGAGAGAGAGAGAGAGAGAGAGAGAGAGAGAGAGAGAGAGAGAGAGACAGACAGACAGACAGACAGACAGACAGACAGAGAGAGACAGAGACAGAGAGCGAGGGAGAGAGAGAGAGAGAGGGAGAGAGAGAGAGGCGGGGAAGAGAGAGATAAAGAGAGAGAGAGAGGGTGCACAGAGCGAGAGAGAGACAGAAAGATAGATAGATAGATAGAGAGAGAGAGAGAGAGAGAGAGAGAGAGAGAGAGAGAGAGAGAGAGAGAGAGAGAGAGAGAACACTTCTCTTCATGGTGTGTTTCATAAAAAAAATACCACATTCGAATATGTTTTTGGGAAAGGAAGCATGCGTTTCCGCCTGGTAATTTAGTTCTGTGTTGGCAACTTGCATTCGAGGGATCACGCTATCGGGGCATCTGGGCATAATAACCGTTTGGGAAAAAAATAAATTGAATTCAAGCAAATGTACCTTTGTAAGGAACCCTGATTCCCAATGGATGCAATTTTGGTTAAGTGTTTCAGCCAAATGTAGGTCCACAAGATCGATTGTGTCCACAAGTCGATTGAAGCGCGAGCCGATTGTGTCCCCAGGCGAACCTTTTGGACGCAACCGGCTTTCGTTTCGCGGATGTAATCGACTTGCTGATGCAATCGGCTTGGTTTTGTGGACGTAACCGACAGGGGGTCAGCCTGTGGTCACAATCGGCTCGTTTGCGAACATATTCGGCACGCATTTTGCTGGCGTAATCGGCTTGCGGTCACAATCGGCCCTCTGGGTCTATTCGATCGAAACACCCATGCATCTACACCCATTGCTCCGAATTTTAATGGCATAGTGGAAGTTCTCCTCCATTTTTTTAAATAATTTGTTTCACAAATAGCCGAATTCTGTATTCATAACAAGCCTGAGATATTTTTTTCTTTATCCCCGTACTGAGTCAATAAAATGTAATTTCCTCGTAGGTTTAATACTAAAAGTCTAATACCTAGAATGGTTGTGTCGCCACTAATGTCATGACAATTTCACAAGGACGTTATCGACGTAATACTTCCTTTATAGTGAAAAAACATAAGTCTTGCACATTTTTATCACAAATGTTTTCTTTTTGACCTATAGACAATCAAAAACGCTACCAGATAAATGTTTTGTTTATTAGGAGTTAACCCTTTACCTAAGGTAACGGCCAAAACCGGTCAGCGCTATTCATAAAAAATGCCATTTATTTTCATTATTTTTCATTTTCGCCTAAAAAACATAACTTATGACCCCTAATTGGAACGAGCTCGATGAGCTCGTTCCAGTGGGGGGTAATAAGCTATGTTTTGACGCAAAAAATGAAAAAAAATTAGTTATTCAATAATTTTGTTTGCAAGTGTCGTCTGCTGTTCGAGGTAGGTAAAGTGTTAACAACACTTTCGATAACTATAACAGTTTTACGGAAACAGGAAGCCGGAGTCCACAAAGGGATCCACTCAGCAGCAGCACACAACTGTCAGAATCTCCACCTTACTAACTCCGCAATTACAGAGTTAGCAGCAAAAAAGGTAAGAACACCAGCGACGTACGCCTTAGTATGCACAACGACAGTGTGTCTCTCGTGGCAAATCGGTTTTAAGTGTCTTGGTCAATGTCACATCGTAGATGGCGCGGGTCAGAATCAAACCGTCGACCTTTCGGTTTAAAGTCCAATTCTCTAACCAATGAGACACCGCGCTCCCCACGAGATAAATAAAAATATATATTATACCCCAGTTTTGTCATTTCCCTCTTTATATACTGAGTCAAAAAAGAAAATATAATAAACTTTGAGGAGCAATTTTTTTAGTTTTATCGACTTTAATCCCAAACAAATTATTGAAAATTCATATTTCGTGTCTAGCTGTATGAATTTGCATAATTTCATGTTCTTACTGTTGCCAGCGTCACGTCAGGACGTCGCAATTCAGATATGGGGTGAAATGAAAAATTCACACATGCAGTCAATAGCGTGTATGTCCACCGTTTGCTTGTTGGGTGACAAGACATCGACGGCGCATGGACCTGATAAGTCTCTGGATTTCACCCTGTGGCATTGCGTTCCACTCCTGCCTTAGAACATTACGTAAATCGCCTAACGTCTGAAAATCATGAAGTCGTACCCAACGGTCCAATTGATCCTAAAGATACTCGATTAGCGACAAATCTGGCGAAAGTGGGGACCAGGGAAGAAGTGCTCCTCAAGAAAGTCACGACAGATACGCGCCACGTGACATCGGGCATTGTCTTGCTGGAATAACTGCAATCCGATGTTAGCGTTGAACAACGGGACAACAACAGCGTTAAGAATTTCGTACCTATATCGCTGTCCATTCAGATTACCATCGATGAAGATCAACTGCCTTCGACGGTGAAAGGAAATTCCTTCCCAAACCATTACACTACCCCCGCCGAAACGGTCGCATTCCCGCACGCAAGCATCAGAAAACTGTTCTCCTCGTCGGCAATACACTCTTGCCCTATCATCAGCGCGCCGCAGACAAATTCGTGATTCATCACTAAAAAGAACTGTGCTCCAATGCTTCTGAGTCCAGCGAACACGCTGACATACCCATTCCATTCTGACGGAACGATGACGTTGGGTAAGGAATGGTCCGTGGTATGGACGCCTATTTCGGATGCCGTGTTCATCGAGTTGTTGCGGACAGTTTGTGCACTGATTCTATTGTTAGTTCTACCTGGCGTAATTGCTGCTGTCCTCGTCGCTGGGAGGAAGCGATCCCGCAAGTGAGACGTCCTGACGTGTCGGTCTTATGCAGGGATCGTAACTCTTAGTCGACTTGAACGCGGTCGGTAGGCAGAAGATCCAGTGGTTCTATACCTTCCAATGAGATGGTAAATAGTGGCCACAGTTACTCCAAACTCAGCAGCGAGCTCATCTGGAGGTAGCCAAGCCTCATGCATACCAATGGCACGCAACCTCTGAATTTTGGTTAACCTTGGCGTTTTTTAAAATGTCGGAAGACAAAAACTAGCGTGTTTTCTCAATAACCCAGGCTCTCTAGCACAACATAACGCAAAGGAAATCGTCGGTCACCCATTCAATTTGACATTCTCGAGTAGCACGTGCTATTTTAAAATCCGTAGCAAAATTGTATACAGTTGGGTGGACAACCACAATATGTCATTAAACTCTTTGCACGACTTCTTGTCCACAAACATGCAACATTTGAACTATTATATTCATCCTTTATGCTATTTTTCACATTTGTTTCTATTATACTTTCTTTTTTGACTCAGTATTTCTACGATTCATATTTTACTATATGGCCCATAGTCAAGTGACAACGGATCGAACGTCATATAATATACGCGAGGATGGCATTACCATACGTGACGGCGAAACCTTTAAGCCAATTGTTACGAAAAGGTTAAAGAAACAGTGCAAGGTAAAATGTGTCTAGCTGAAACAAAGAGGGCACAACTGATTTCCACCGCCCCTCACTGTAAACCTGCAGCTGTTGTGAATTTAATAAGTTATCAATGTTACCCAAAATTGTGAGACGTTTTATTCTTTAATTTTTTTAGGAATAAAAATATTGTTGCATGCCCTTGATCAGCGGATTCTTTTTTTCTTAATGAGAAAAACAGTGATAATGGTAAAGCAAAACGTTCTTGGCATGTGGAGTTTCGGTATTATATAAAAAATATTGCACAATGTTGCCAACCATATGGCAGTTTATGGACCGGTAAGTCAACCATTAATGTGCATATTGACCGAAGCTTTTGCTTCGGTCAATATGCATATTAATGATTGACTGACCGGTCCATAACTGCAATATGGCTATCAACCTCAAGAAATATTTGGTAAATATGGGGAAAATATATTTTACCCCACGCGTAGCATTATTTGTTTAACGCACTTGTGTAACTCTGTACATTTATTTCATATGAATTGACCTCCCCGAACGGGTGGCGCGGTGGCTCAGTCGGTAGAGGTGCAGGCTGCAAGCCGAGAGGTCCTCGGTTCGATTCCCGCCTGCGGCAACCGCGTTGTGTCCTTGGGCCAGACACTTCACCCCGATTGCCTACATGGGGGCACGATGGCGCTGTGTACTGAGGCGTACTGCACGTGGATGGTGCGCATGTCTTCAACCAATCTAACCCTGCCTGTGCTGCGGTGCAGAGTTCAGAGTTACGATGTTGGAGAGCTGACAGCTGCTTGTCGTTGCTCGGTGGTTCTCTCCGGGTACTCCGGCTTCCTCCACCCGTAAAACTGTCACGGTCACGATTAGCCATTGTGCATAAGTATGTGACCTTAAAAACACCAATAAATAAATAAAAAACCTCCCCGAACCTGTATAAAGTCTGATTATGTGTCGTTCAGTTTAATAGTATCGCCACTCGCCAGTACAATTAGAGCATAAGGCTGTGAACTTTGATCTATAACACAAACTCGCAAAGTGGCCAGACAAAAATGACATTTCCGCAATCGAATTCCGATGATTTTAGCCGATGAATACAACATTGGCTTTTCTCCACAAATCAAACGCAAAATTAGACATTCCTGACATAGACCATGGGAATTACCTTGAGAGAAAGGTCACCATCAAAGACATTAACAATTAACAGCTGTGTATAGATGTATCTGACAGATTTCACATTCTGTTTGGGATTATCCTCTCCATTTGTTTTCGTATGGTAAACACATTTAAGGTGCTGTATTGGAATGAGCACACAATGAACTGAAGAGAATTTCATTGTTCTCTTCACAACAAACAGATGATCGACACAGGAAGTGTTGCTGGTTATACTTTATTTAGTTGGTTGTTTTGGTGGGAACTTTCTCTCATCAATACAAGAAAATGCACTTCATAGACACCATTGTAACCTGAATATATATATATATATAAACCAAAACATTGAGTCGTCCAGTTTTAAATAGTTTTCCCTGTTTCGGTTACATTTTCAACAAAAGAAAGGACGGAGCAAAAGGCTTTTGACAACACTGTAGTTATTAACTCAAACTAACAACGGGGCGGATATTTCTCTAAATTACAAAAAAGGTCAAACAGGTATATATAATTCAAAAGGGATGCGTCCCTCGGGTTATGTTTTTCTGAGTTATAGCCGACGTCGATGAAGCCAAAATATATCTTGAATTTTATATCACATTAAGAGTCATGATAGATGCACAACGCATGGAATTAGACCTACGAGTAAAATTCCATGCAAAAACCATCTCTGATTGGTCGTTACGCGTCTGATTGACGTCAAGACGTGATTGAAATGTTTTGACGCAAACAAGAAACTTAATAGTTGTTTAAAAATATCAGCTTCATTCACTTCATTCAAGTTTAATCGTGGTATAAATACAGAACACAACTCATGTAGAGTACGGGAAACAGTAATCAACGACTCTTGTTGGAGTAAAATAAAGGAAAAATGCCAACTCGGGTAATTGATTCCAGTAACAAGTACTCCACCCTTCTCAGCGAATGAGCTGTGTCGGGGGGGGGGGGGGGGGATCAGAGAATAAAATCACGAATTTTGAGATAACCTATTTACCGATCATCTGGATATAATGGGTGGGAATTTTCCCAAGAATATAATTCAGAGATAATCCGCCATGACACCTAGCGAAATTTCCACCAATGAATCACCGGGATAATCCCGGTGCTTCATTGGTGGAAATTTTGCTAGGCGTCAAAGCGGATTATCTGTAAATTATATGCGTGGAAAAAATGACAACTCGTGGATTTTGACCCGTCCACGATGGCCCTACTGTATGACAGTTCACAGATTTCGAAAGCCTCTGTGGCAAACACATGGGACTCAGCTGTCTTAGAGAGTTGGAGCATTGAAGAGAGTGGTCTTCCCACAGGAACATTTTAAAACAGTGCTATCAAATAAGGTGATAAGAATAAGACACAACATTTTGACGAACTGTTTGTAGTTGGAGACGAACAACTTTTCGGTTATCTGTTTTTTATCATTCAGATAACCACCAGAGACACGATAAATTCGTTCCTCTCAAATTTTATGGCCTGGGTGAATTCCCAAACTAGACTTTGTTTTTGTTTTCTGCTTGTTTAACCTTTAGAGCAAGTCATTGGGGTCGAAAAAGCATCGATATACAATGCCGTCTAAAATCAAATAATGCGACTGTTCGCCTTCATACTACACACTATTATTATATGGAGACTGCACACAGTTACCATATTATTTGCGCGATTGTTTTTCGATGAATATTCGCGGTATCGCGTGAAAAACACATGTCCGTCGGCCATGAAGCCCATTTGGTCACGAGTTGTTCTCCTGAAATATTATTTTATAATCAGTTCTGGTACGAATGCGGCAGCAAACTCTCCAGAAACCATTGGTCCCTGCTGTCAACTCTGCAAGCCTGCTATCAACTCCGTGAGTTGAAGGCATATATTTTGCGTATTCTATACATCACAACCTTCATTTTGCTGTATACTTTGTGTATATTTAATTTGAGTGTATGGAATAGAAGAGGTGGGAATTTCAAAGTAAACAAATTTCACTTACTTACAGAGTACCTTAAAGTTCTGCTCATGGTACGCCCTTGTCGGCGTCTTCACACACTTGCTAGCTTCGCTACCAGAGTTCGGTTATAATTCCATTGGTCTGGCCATGACAAGATTAACTTGGTCTCCACACACAAGCAAGCCAGAAAATAAGCAAACTGTCATCTGCAAAATGAGGTCTCCAGAGGGTGAATTTAGTGATGCTACCCTGCACAAGGCTTTCAAAACAAAACAGGAAGAGGTAACCAGAGGATAAATTGACCCACTGTATGGGACAGCATCATCAAATTGACCCTCTGGGGACCTCACTCTGCAAATGTCAGGCTGCTTATTTTCAGGCCTGGACACAAGCAACTTCTACCTCAAATTTTACGACTAATTTCTCACAATCTGTTCTCATCACTGCCAGCTCTCGACTACCGAACAGTTCTAACACAAATATCTCGATCTCACGAGCTGAACCAGCTCTCCATAGCTCTTAGCTAATTACCACTTATACCTAGCGCTCATGCATACTCCGCGGTTCATTACTGTCCATTGACCCGACTTCACAGCGAGTTCCGATAGCGCATGAGAGACTGCCAATCCTTGGTCTATCCCACAAGGAAAACAGCTTAGAAGCAATCAATTTTAGCCATAATTGCACTCCTTGAAATTTAACACTTCGGACAATATAAAATATTTATAAAGAAGTTTACTTTCGTGGAAGATATGTCGGCAGAATCTCGACATTTTAATGAGAATCTGGCAATATAATTTTGTTTTTTGGGATTGACTTACCAACTGTAATTTAGAGAAACAATTCGAACCGTTGTTAGTTAGACCTAATAACTGCGTGTGGTCAAAAGCGTTTTTCTCTCTTTCTTTTCCTTTGTTGAAAATGTAACTGAAAACCGAAACAGAGGAAACAATTTAAAATATTGGACGACTCAATGTTTTTTTTTATATTCAGAGTACAATGGTGTCTATGAACTGCATTTTGTTGCGTTAGTGAGAGCAAGTTCCCACCAGAGTATTCGACTAAGTGAAGTATAATGTCGAATGTCACGCTAGCGAAAAATTAGATCTCCTTCTTCCCGAAAGGTATTGACCCCCTATTCCATGACATAAAGTACATTTTCAATGTCTATGAAAAAGTCCCGTAGTAAGTTTTTGAGTCTATAATACAATTTTCATATATGTGGGAAATCCCACAGTAAAATCTTGAGTCGACAGTACATTTATAATATACATGGAAAACCCCATAATAAAATCTTGAGTCTTTTGAACATTTATAATGTATATGGAAAACTCCACTGTAGAATCTTGCTCCTACAGCAACTCTCTTAACTACTGATATCACCCACCACCCAACTTAACGCACACTGAATTGTTACGTGTTTTATAGCGCATGGCCGTATATATATCATTTATACACAGTTCATACCTGTTGGTTCGGTAATTGTCCCCCAGTGGATAGTTATCCATTAATACTCTTTTACTTGCTCTCCTAGTATAAACTTGGGGACTCAGTAAGCACATTTGTTGTACATGGATCACCGAGTAGTCTAGCTGGTAGTCCACGAACAGCAAGTATGCTTGTTGAGTTCTCAAGTTCTCATTGAACAAGCGCATTAAGGTTTAGAAAGATTCCACCCCATGTTTGATTGAGTACAAATCATATATGTATTCTGTCTTTATTCCATCACATAAACTCAACAAGTGCAATGTCAGGGGATGGCCAATCCCCCGCCACGTAAGGTCAACAGAGGCAATAACTCACAAAGAAATACTTGGACACAGTTGGTTCGCAATCCACTCCATGATATTATCACCAAAAAGCTTATTATAAAATTTCGAAAAAACTGTCTTGAGCGGTTTTCTTTGAAATGTGATGACAAAAAAAAAAATTCTAGGTCAACAAGGAAAATAACTCTCGAAGAAATACTCGGACACAGCTGGTTCAAAATTACTTTCATGATACTATCACCCAAATTCTATAGATTAAATGTGAACAAATATTTTGAACGGTTTTCTTTAAAATGTGATGACAAGAAATGGGAATGGACGGACGGATGGATGGACGGACGGACGGAAGGAAGGGCCAACAGAAGGAAGTAAAGGCAGAAAGACGTGCGGACGGAAGGACAAACGAAACCCATGCCTGAAGGACGGGCGGACGGACGGACGGACGTTCCAACTATTTGGGTTTAAGGGCTTCGAAAAAAACATTTTATGTGTCCATCACCTTATTTTAGCCAGAACCCCACCCCCTCCACTCTAGAAGTTATATTTAACCCTAACCCCACCCCATCCACTCAAAAACCACACCCTAACCCTAACCCTACCCTACCCTGACCCTAAAACCCCATCCCTGACCCTAACCCCCACCCCAGGGACCTAACCCACCCCAACCTTAAGATCTACTCTGGGGCTACCCCAACCCTAACCCATCCCCATCCCCACCCCTGACCCTAACCCCACCCTAGCCGGACCAAAAGGATTAGGGGCTATTTTTGGTTTAGGGGCTATAAAAACTAAAACCCCAAACCTGACCCCAACCTCCACCCCCCTGGGTCCTAACCCCCTCCAACCTTTAGCCTTGTCCTGGGGCTACCCCTACCCCTAACCCCACCCCTCTCCTAACCCTAATACTACCCTAATTTTGACTAACCTCCTAAAAATAATAGCTCCTAAACAGGTTTAGTTGGCCCGGACAGACGAAAGGGGTATTCCTATACCGCCTCTCTCTAGGTTGCGGGGATAATAAATTTCACGTAAGGTCATGCAGATGCAAGCACTGTGTATTATTAGTAACACAGCTTATTAGTTTCCAAATACAGCTAAATCAAAATGAACGAGTGCGAAGTATATACCATATCGGGCCACTAACATACCGTGTAACGAATATATCTTCCCCTTTTTCACACACGGACGGCGGACTGGATCAAGAAAAAGTTCCCGGGAAATGCACCGGGGGAGGGGGGGGGGGGGTGCGCACCCGGAGAAAATTTCGATTTTGCGAACTGAAAGAAGGCTGCTTCTCTGCATCTGGACGATCATTTGCAGTCCGCATAGAGGGTACTTCGATGACATATTTATATAATCTTCGTCGCTCATTCGGAAAAAAATTGTTGCTGTGGGGGGGGGGGGGGGGGGGGGGAGACCCATCGAGCAGACCATAGTTTGACTCAATGGGAGAAAATTTTGATGTTTCAAACTGACAGTACGTTGTTTCCTTGCATCTGAGCGATCAAATGCAGACTAGACTGCTGGTATATCGAAATGTCTGTGTGGACTGCCAATTGCAGTCCACATAGATAGCATTTGGTATACCGGCATCCTATGCAATCAAATCCATTTTGGCTGTTGGTCATTTTCACAAAATTGCATGCACCAAACACGTATTGGGCTGCATCAATTCTGGGGCCCCAAGGGAACCCCCAATAAAGGGGGGGGGGGGGCACCGGGAATTTTTCCGGTGAACCATATGGCTAGTCCGCCTCTGCTAGCAACTGTGGTGAATAAAAAATGATAGACTTTTTACTTGTTCTCAATGAAACAGTTATCGTTTGCAAACATTATAAAAGGAGAATGAACGAATGAAAAAATGAGAGATCACTCTGGCTGTCAGCCGTAAATAGATTCAGACTAACTAAATATAGTTTATACACAGCTTGTGCGTGACTCTTTAAAACCCAGTGAACATTTCAGAAACGTACAGTCAGTAAAATATACGCAGGTATCTTCAAACCGGGCGCCTTGTGTATAGGGGACAAGATAGTATGTTTGGTTTTCGATACCATTTCGATGAGCGATACATCATGTTTTCTTATCCTCCATTTGAATATTTTGATGGTTAGTAGTATGGGATGGCAGATTTGCGAACAAGGGAATTAGAAGTTAATTTCCAATCCATTAAACAAATGCAAAACTCACAGCATGCAGACACAACGCATGCAAGACGCCTGCCTTAATCCAAAGCTTCTTCCCACGAAACCTAATTAACGCGTGTGATTCATTCACATTCCATAGCTTGTAAAAGTCACGTGTTCAAAATTAGTCGAATATACGCGTGTCTTTTATAGTTTAATTGATATGAGAATTTGTTAACCATAATTCTCACATTTCAGTAAGAGTGAATTCAGCAATAAAATAGAACTGAGTATGACGAAGAGGGTCGTAAATTTTCCTCTACGTTATTGGAGGTGTGATTGATTTTTGTTGACGAAACAAGACTGCCAACAGAGCCACGGGGTCCGAGAGTGCTTCTACACCTCACTTTTATCAGAAGGTTCTGTAGATCAGAAAATAACATAAGTACTTTCACAATGAAGTCAATATACGGAAGTTACAGGTGGAAGCAATGCCAAATGTCTTGTTAGAACTTCCAATCGTTTTTAAACTGTGAGGTGATCCCTTTGCATGCCGCTAATCATGCATGGGGCAGTGCGTGGCTCATTGGTAGACTGTTGGACCCAATTTGACTTAAGGTGTTAGTGGAAAGTCCAAAACAGGAGAGTACTACCGTTGCTACTATAGAAGCTACGGTGCACGGCTATTTGGAACATTCTATTCACGCTTTATTTAAAGTGCGTGATTTTTCGAGCTCTTCTACCTTAACCGTTTGAACACTGGTGGTATCTTCCACGACAGTTCAATGACAGCAATTAGAAGAGTCCATATTCATTATTTGGGGTAGACAATCAATATTTTCAACGTGCAACCTCAGGGCTGCACGTTGAAAATATTAATTGGTCTACCCACACACATTTACTGAACAGCCATCCTATTTAATGACGTTATGACGTATCATGCTCCTGGACTGAAAAACGGCCGCTGGGGTTCAAAGGGTTAAAAGTCTTTTGTTTGTTTTTTCCTTTTCTTGAAGAAATGATTTTCCTTTTCTGGAAGAAGTGACTAGTGAAATGAAATGTGACTCGCTTGTCTATGGGCAAATTCGTGCAGCGAAGAATTAAAAAAAAAACCCACAAAATTAAACACGATTACCCGCCACCCATCTACACACACATACACAAATTCGCACCTCAGATTCAGCCCCCTACCCAGGATTTCAAAATCGCCCCACAGTCCCTGCTTAGAGTCGCTACTTTTTAAATGATTTAAAGCTGAGTTAAATGTACGAGACACATCTATGCAATCCTATCTGTAACATAATCCGACGATTCTTCATACGACGGGAAGACAACAACTGAGCTCCAGCGAAGAAACGCTTAAGAATACACACAGTAAAGAATTCAATTATATATAGAATCATGAGAACCTATACACACAGGCACACACACACACACACAGGCACACATACACACACATATATATGTATGTGTGTGTGTGTATGTTTGTCTGTGATGGGGTGTGTGTTAGGGTGTGTAGGGGTGAGTATGTGTATATACATGCGTCCAAATGAATATATGTGTTTGCGTGTGTGTACACGTGGCTGAGGGTCAGTGGTGTTGTTGTTGAGAGCTGAGAAGAGACCAGCATAGAGCATAAAACATTACGGAAATCGCAAATATTATATATGTATCATTATATCATCAAAGGACTTTACTCTGAAGCATGACAGGATAGTCTATTGCTGATGATGTTTTGCCAAATGTAAATTTTATTAATTATTGTTCACTATATTTTTTTGTTATCCATGCAATCTGCCCCAAAGCGGGCGATTTATTGCAATAAAGTTCTATTCTATTTATCTACAGACTAGAAAGCTATCCAATCGCCTATTTATTTATTGTAGTTTTAACGACACTTTCGACAGCCAAGATAACCTCGTGTCGGACAGGTTACGGGTGGAGGAAAACGGAATACACGGATAGAACCACCGAGCAACGGCGCGCAACTGTCAGACTCACCAACGTACCAACTCCACACAATCAGGGTTAGCATTGGTTGAAGACAGGCCCACCACCGACGTGCAGTACGCAGAAGTACACGGCGCCACCGTGCCCCACGTGGGTAATCGTGCCTTGCCAAAGGACACAACGCAGTTAACCCTGCGAGGATAGAACCGTGAACCTCTCGGTTTGAAGTTCACTGCCGTAACCACTGAGCCGCCGCGCTCCCATCCAATCGTCTATCATGTGTTAACCCTTTACCCAACGTAACGGCCAAAACCGGCCAGCGCTATTCTCAAAAATCGCCAATTAATTTTCATTATTTCTTCATTTTTTATCTCTAAAACATAGGTTATGACCCATCATTGGGACCAGCTCGTTGAGCTCGTTCCAATGAGGGGTCATAACCTATGTTTTTGAGACAAAAAATGAAAATAATAATTATTCAAGAATTTTTTTTGCTGGTGTCGTCTGCTTTTCACGTTAGGTAAAGGGTTAAAAAGGGAACCCAAATATAGGTTCCTAACACTCGATCAGTTACAGTACTGTGATCACAAAAGCGAACATAAAGTTCAGACTGGACCGCAACTCGGTCGCGATCTGGTAGAAATTCTCTGACCGCTACCCTTTCCACAACACTGCATAGTCTCACCTGCCGAAAATGAGATGCGAGAGCAATGAATGCGAGCTGTTAATTTCGTTTCTATCCCTTGATGCAGTCTTGAATCCGCTGTATTTTTCACTGTGTAGTTGTGTCGCGATCGAATGGCGATCATATCACGAAAAAGACCGCCTTTATGTTCATAGTAGTGTGAAGTGTATACATTTATGACTTTCGACATTTGTCATCACATTGATTCACATCCACGTAACAGTAATACAGGACAATTTGCTGCTCGTCATTTAACCCTTTACCCAACGTAACGGCCAAAACCGGCCAGCGCTATTCTCAAAAATCGCCAATTAATTTTCAAAATATTTTCATTTTTTGTCTCAAAAACATAGGTTATGACCCCTCGTTGGAACGAGCTCGTCGAGCTCGTTCCAACGAGGGGTCATAACCTATGTTTTTGAGACAAAAAATGAAAAAAATTAGTTATTCAAGAATTTTTTTTTGCAAATGTCGTCTGCTTTTCATGTTAGGTAAAGGCTTAACCAACAAAATGGATCTTCAGATTTTAGATGCTGATCCTTCCCAATTCCACAACAAACTCGGGAATTTTACATCCCTAATGACATCCCCTAAAGACAACTGTAGATTATAGGGTGGGAGAAGAAAGCAATGAGTGCTCGGAATAAATAATACGCCAGTCTGAAAAAATAGGGGGAGGGGACTAAAACTTCCACCTTCACCGGCACGTTGCAAGAAAAGTGTAAGTAGGAAAAATAAAACTGTAGCGATGTCATTTTATTGATTGTCTTTCATTTTTGACTAGTTCTTGTGTTAACTCCTGCCAGCCTCACAGTGCCGTACAAAAATCATGTAATTTTGCTCAGACAAGACAAAAAATTCAACTAATTATATCTTCATTGGCTGAGCTCCCTGAACTCTGTCGGAAAGATTATCAAGGGTTAGAATCATAGCTGTTTAGAGGGAAGACTTTGCTTCTCGTATTCTGGCGTCAGTGTGTTGAGGGTTATGTGTTGTTTTTTTCATCAAGACATGATTGGTATGTCGACAGGTGCTGTTTTATGGATGAAAAGGTCAAGTTTTTACACAGGTTGATCAGATAAAAAAAATAAACTTGCCGAGATGTAAACAACAAAGGCTGGAAAAAGGGGGGAAAATCTAAAAATAAACTATCTACAAAATCAGCAGTAAAAAACACGAACTGACTCATTTCAGTCTTTCATCCTGTGTACAGAAAACGCAATGTGAAATCAAATGTTTTTGAATGAGGTTCACATTGACATATATTGGACACGTTTTCAGTGAGAGTGAGAGAGAGAGAGAGAGAGAGAGAGAGAGAGAGAGAGAGAGAGAGAGAGAGAGAGAGAGAGAGAGAGAGAGAGAGAGAGAGAATAATGGTTCATAATGCCCCCAACATCCACTAGGCTGCAGGTCACTCCAAAGGCTGTTACACACCGAGGGCCAATCGAGCATTTACAACTGTATTTTCCAGAAATATATTTCCTGTCTGTGACTACAAATACTCAAACTGAATTCTGGAGAAATTTAGAATGTTGGTTTTCTGATCGCCGGTCAGGAATCGAACTCACGGCAATCCCGCCAAAAACGAAGTCTGGAATCTAGTTTTTAGAGGAAGTTCACATGATTTCTTGGTTCACTTTCCTTTCGGCAGCTGCATAAAGGTGTGAAACGCGCTGGCTACAGTACGATGATAGTGCTGTGGTTGACCTCAGGCGAAGATTGGTACGGACCTCAGTGTATTTTGAAGGACAGAATCATGTTTTGGAGGAATTGAGATTGTTGGTTTCTTAACGGGTTGAGTGCTAGAAGCCACTATCAGGGTACCAGAGCATAAGCCAATATCTTCCTTGCTCATGTTTCATATTCAGTCAAACACAAATTATATTTTGTTTATATACATTTGTTTTATCACAAATTATTGAAGAGTGCCTGTGGGCACTCTTCAATAATTTGTAATAAAACAAATCTTAATGAACAAATTCAGACAACCAAAAATAATGTAGCCCTCAACCACTTAACCTTATTCTCGAAAACAGACAATCAGTATCGCCCCCTGCGAATATCAGATTCGAGTCGAATCGAATATCGAATCGAACCATGCAAAGGATTTCAAATCGAATCTCACAGCCTTCGGGTTGAAGATGTTGTTCCTTCTCACAACAGTGGAATGTAGAAAATATTGTCAGTCTCCACTCAAGTATTGTATTCAACGGCTGCTCGTCAGATTGAGTGAGTCAGTCAAAAAAGCGAAATATTCCAAAAACTGAATCAATGTAGTGTCAGAAACGCAACCTCTTTGAACTGTTCTTCTATCAACAGGTCTCCTGTATAGGACAACCCCCACCTCCTGTACAGGGGACCTGATGATTGAAGAAGGGTTCAAGAGAAAACACTTGGTATGTTTTGATAACATCTCGTCGATTCGAGAATTTCCGAATAAGCGAAACTCGAATCGAATTATCTTGACGATTTCGAATCGAACTTCGAAGCTGGTTCAAGGAGGTTCTGCTTCAGAAATTACTGAAATTGACTCTCTTCTCTAAAATTCTGCCCTTTTGATGAGTTGCTGAAACAAACAAGTCGCCATTAAATACTTGACTTGAGTTGAGATTGTCAATATTTCCGGTCGAAAAAGGTGCAATGCATACAATTTCAAGTTTCTCAATGCTCCACTCCAGTAGTAAACCCCAGTAACATACCCATCATGGAGAATGCAGTCTTTGAGTGACGCAACGAGCAAAACTATAATAAATGATTTGATGTTTCTGAATGCATATTGGTCTCTGTTGAGCTAATGTATGCCTTGGTTTTATCCAAGGCTAAAAATATGGACAGCACGCTGCGACGAAATTACAAACTCAGAAAAAAACCATTAAATATTATTGTATCGCAGCACTCGCATCACGTCTAGTGAGTAGAACCCTTAACCCTTTACATGACATAAATACTATAGCCACAAAAAATCACTAAAATAGGATGACGTTCTGTTAGCGACGGCCTTTACATCGGTGGACAGAGATATCATGAATAAAATTTTACAAAAACAAAATCATGAAAAAATCAACAAAAATAGTATCTGAGATGCAATGTTTTCGCATTGCTATTTCGGCAGGTTAACTTCCACAGTTTTTGAGATAAAAAGCGGACAAAGAACTTCGACGACATCGCGTCCCAGTCGCGGTCCAGTCCAAATTCTCTATTCGCTTTTGCAATGACAGTACCGCAATCGTCGGAACAGTATTCCATAAGCCTTCAAGAACACTTCACTTACAAGTTCTTTCACTCATATACCAGTTCGCTTTCTTGCGCATTCGAAAGCCCACCCGACTAGCCGCACGAATCTTACTCGTCCGCCCTCTCAAACACTAAATCTCCAAGAGCAAGACAAGGTCTCTGGAGAACAGGTGCAGATTTTATAAGTTATTAAAACCTAGAATTTCCATGAAAGAAAATAGTGTTTTCATGTCCACTAATGATCTTCACAGACACTGATTCGGCATATTCAATATATCTAGAGAGGGTCGTGGGGAGTTCATACTCAGAGATCTGAAACATTATTTTTTACACTTGTAGATTGCTACAAATGCTTCTTGATCCATCTGCATACTGGTGTCGAAATATCAAAATTTCAAGATACATGTTTTTCTCATAATACAACTAGGAATTAAACAATTTAATCTTGTTTGGCAGATCTCACTGACCTCTGTTAAACATGACTGAAATGGTTAAATACAAGTTGGCAACTTGTAATTTCGTTATATTGACATCAATGAGAAGAGGGTCAACTACTAAGTGCAGCAATCTCACATATACAGACATTTTTTTCTAATTCTTTACCAAACGAATCTCCGCATCCACCCGCGTAATTTACAAATTGGCAGTTGAAATAGAATATATTTTAAAAAATAAATCGACAAAATCATATATATATACGAGCACGTTTCAATGAGGGGGGTCACATGATATGTATTTCCAGTGCGTTGGGTAAAGTGACAATTGAGCATCTTTAAATATATATTCATGCATGTCATAGAGCTCTGCAAAACTTTGAAATTCAAGTCAATTCGATTCGAAATCGCCAGATGATTCGATTCGAGTCACGCCGATTCGGAACTGTTCGAATCGTTGTGATGTTATCAAAGTCCTGCAAAGTGTCTTCACTTGAACTCTTCTTCTATTATCAGGTCTCCTACACAGGAGACCTGATAATAGAAGAAGAGTTCAATGGGGTTCCGTTTCCGAAACAACTTTGATTCCGTTTGGAACATTCCGCGTTTTTAACTGATTTACCCAAACAAAGGAATCGCCGTTGCATACAATACCGGCATCTGAGTGGAGAATGAGAATTTTTACGGTTGACAGAAGGTGCAACTTGAAGAGCGTTGAGAGTCGATTCGACATTCTATTCCATTCGAAATACTCTGTCTGATTCGATTCGATCCAAAATTTGAGATCCGCAGGACCCAAGCAGGTCATTTTACGTGCGTATCATATATAGTCGGGAACTATTATCGAAAAAGGAGGTATCGTTAATAGTGGAGCAATAAAATCTGGTGTGTGCTTGTGAAGTGGTTGAGTAATATGATTCCCGAAAATTGAGCTAAAATCGGTGCCATATTTGATCTACATTTTCGCAAATCTTTGACACGCTAACACGACCTACATGCACCAATTGCAAAATATTTTCTTGAACAATAATAACTAAAGATTTCCATGTTTGTTTTAACTCTAACCTTCGAGTTCGTTCCAAAAAGGGTTTTATTACACGCCTGTTCTTTGAAACCCGCATCTACTGCAAAACTAAACCACGCGGAAAATAAAAATCCGTTCCGCACACATGTGCCGAACGGAAATCGTTGACGGACTATTTTTAAATAGAAGTGAAGTTTCAATTACAATTTAAATCGCTAGCGATAGCTAAAAATAGTAACACAGGTTCACCTCGAAAATTTGGTTGGCGGAAAAATGTGTTCTCATTGTTGATAGTTCGTGCCATGAGTTCAGATGGTTTCTATGTGCCTACTGTCACATAAAACAAATTGAAACTCGGGGTCGAGTTGTCAAATGAATTGCTGAGTGTCCTTCTAATAATTGCTTTTATAGACGTGAAGGCGTGTAATAAACACAACGACTCTCATGTGAGTGAGTTAATCGACATGGCACTTCTGTCGCCGCGGTAGGATAAAACTCGAGGCCTGAGGCCTCTCGTTTTATCCTTCCGCGCTGGCACTCGTGCATATCGATTAATCAATTCACACGCGTATGTCGTTCTGTGTATTTAGGCAATGTTGCGGGGCCAGAATAATTAAAACAGAATAAAATTTGAATAGCGTTTTTACGTTAGGTAAAGGGTAAATATATAAGAACCCTCCCCACACACCTACTTTTCATATTTGAAATCTTAAACACTAGCTTTAGCCACCTCAGATTTTTGTGTCCTGCAGTAAAATTCAGGACAGTTAGTTTTGGCCTTCCATAGTACTCTATACATGGGCAACATTTAACTTCAATAGAGTTGTTCTTAGCTACCTTCTAAAACGGTATTTAGCATCGGAACCTATGTCCATAACCCATAAAATGACCCAATGGCGGCGGAACTAAAGTGAAAGTGGGAGTGGGGCAGAGGGGGCACTAATTGTTTTTCAATGAGCATTGCGTTGAGCTAGTTGCAATGATTGGTCATAACCTGTCGTTTTGAGGGAGAGAGGTTAAATAGTAATAATTAATGTGTGTGGGGGGAGGGTCGGGTAGTAAATATATGAGCTAAAAAGTGAGGAGGTCATACCTACCTGCAACATCTACCACCCCCACCCGGCTTTCGCCGCCATTGAAATGAAAATCCCAGTTCAACATGTTCAAATTGTCAGATCACGTGCGTCGACTGTCAAGTGTAAAAAATAAATTGTAATCGAGACAGATTCAAAAATTTTGGTATACCGGAAACGCGCCATTGGTGACAATTTTCGTCATTGAAAGAGGTTTATAGAAAAGTTAGTTCCCCTTAATTTCTTAGAGCTTCCAGTAAATTTAACACTGAGGGTACAGGAATTTCATACAAAAAGTGAAATTTGTAAATGTTAGCGAATTTGTATTATCGATATGTGCATCATTTCACAAACTTGAGGCATTTTCCTGTAGAGAAGTATGGAAATACAAACGCTGGCTTTTTCATTTTTTCTCAGTCAGTTTGAACGTTTGGTCATTATCTCTGTTGAAACCCTTTTAAAAATAAAAATGCAGTTTTCACCATCTTTTGATGTTCTGTTCCTTATATCAACAGCGTGCGCATCGTGACATATAATACATGACCTGTTCTTTCCATTAACCCTTTACCCAACGAACCGGCCACATCCCCCCCCCCCCGAGTAATTCAGCAGTTGAAAAAATACTATTTTTCAAAACATTTCAACAAAACCTTATCATGTGACCCCTCTTTGGAACGAGCTCGTTCCAATGAGGGGTCACATGATATGATTTTGTTGAACGTTTTTGAAAAATTTAAAAAAAATGATATTTAAAATAATAAATTTTGACATCGTCTGCGTTGGGTAAAGGGTTAATCTAAAAGTATAGGAGGCGAGATTTACTTACTTTTTTCCCGTGAAGCACAAATACTTGCAAATTACTGCAAAGGCACACTCGCTAAACAAAGAGCTAATGTGGATGAGAAGTGTGGCTAGGTTTGAAACTGATAGATATTCTTAATGGCGGAATATCAGTGGAGTGGTGTTGCTTCCAATTAAGCTTGCCATAAAATTGATAAAAGGCCAAGTTATGTAAATTTTAATAAACGAAAACATCCCCCAGAGCTGTCTTTTGTTTTAGTTTATTAAAAGTAACAAACGGAGACTTGTTTTTATTTTCTGCTGATGTCCTAGGGTTTTCTCAGCAATTGCTTAATTGGACCGTCTAATCATTTCAAGAGAGATGACTTTATCGAAAGTCTATTTTCATGACAATATAGGTCAGGGACGCTGTGGAATATTAGCTGTGTATGCAGGTAAATCCGAGAGTCAGTCGAGTCCTAGAAAATGGATTACCAATAAACTACCCACACAATGGAGTTTCCACCCAGACTACAGATGATAACTCATATCTATAATACATTAAGCAAAGCGTTTTGCCAGTTAACCCTTTACCCAACGAATCGACCACATTCGCCGCGTAATATGCAATTCAGCAGCTGAAAAATACTATTTTTCAAACAAATTCAACAAAACCATATCATGTGACCCCTGATATAATATTTAAAATAATAAATTTTAATATCGTTTGCGTTGGGTAAAGGGTTAATGAACGATTTGGCACTTTGCGTGCACGTCTCTCGCATTTTCATGAATTAATGACCCCATGGATACTCCACTTAATTTACAGTGGTAATTAATCCACTCTACACCACCTGAAAACTGAAACCCTTCTACTGAGAATTTAAGTCAGAATGAAAGAGTTTTCTGTAAATATATATGCGTCAAAGAACGTTTTTGTAAAATACTTCACAGTGACTTTCAGTGTACTAAGGTCGATTTGTGATTGAATATAAATATTTGTGGCAAATTAGATTTTGTGAAGTGACCCCATTATTACTACATGTCGCAATGATCGATGGTGTGATGAATTCTTGTCACAAATAATTGATGTCCAGGGTCTTGACTGCATCATTAACTATCACCTGACTAAAAATTTATTTACAAGTCAGTAAGTATCTTCATATACAGTACGTGTGTGTATGAGTGAGTTTATATGCGAGTGTGTGTGTGAGGGGGGGGGGGGGGAGGTGGGCCGTGAGTGAGTTTTTCGGGTGACCCATTGGATTAGTTTATTCGTTAACTCACACACTGGAATAATACAATTTACAGAATTCACACAATCATCAGTCTTTAGCAGACCATTGGATTGGGTATAAAGAACGAAGAAACTTGTCGCCCTATATACTGGAATTTGAAATTTCAGTTGACATAGATGGGCACTGACACATAACTGAGACATTGAGACTCGATCACGCATAAGTAGTATGTCAGGGGCTTTTGAGGTAAAGGTTGGATGATCTCATGTGACGTCATAGTCACGTGACGTAATGGCGCCATGTTGTGTTGTTATGGTAACCCGCGTGAGCGGCCATGTTGTGACGTCATCTCCATAGTGATACGTGGTGGTAGTACGCATGCGCAGCGCGTGTTGTTAGGGTGATACGAGCTTCCGTCGTCCATTTTTTATACTGGAAGCCGCCATCTTGGTTTCTATGGTGGCACGTGATTGCTATGTTACCAATGGCTTCTAACAAGACAGGGGTATGTTCGGGGGTGTGTTCCTTTGTAGAAGAGTAAATCTGATTACCACAAACAACCCGACAATCCCTCCAAATCACCAAAATCCACCCAAAATCACCGAAATTGACTTTATTTCCCCAATTGATCGGCTTAGCACGAAGTGCTATGGTACTAAGGGGTACAGGGGTGCGTTCGATTGAACAGGAGTAATGTTCTGGCTTAGAATTCTCCCAGAATCCCTTTTTGGATCCTTATCCCATGACGTTTTTCCCCTATTAAGAATAGCACGTAGTGCTATAGGACAAATGTATCCAGAATTCTCTGCTTCTATGCCATATGTTTTTCAAAAAGGGGTGCCCAAATTGGGGTGCCTTCTGGAGAATCCCTTTACTGTCAAATGAGGATAAGAGTCGTAGTAAATTTGACCTCATTGAGGGATTTTTAATACGACTCTTATCCTCATTTGGCAGAAAAGGGATTCTCCAGAAGGCACCCCAATTTGGGCACCCCTTTTTGAAAAACATATGGCCTTCGGTACCCCATTTTTCTGAAATGAGGATAAGAGTCGTATTAAAAATCCCTCATTGAGGGATTTTTAATACGACTCTTATCCTCATTTCAGAAAAAAGGGGGTACCGAAGGCCATATGTTTTTCAAAAAGGGGTGCCCAAATTGGGGTGCTGGGGATATTGCCATTGATATAGGTTTTTATTATACAGAAGGGAGATAACTATGTACGATTAAGTACAAGTTATGGGAAATCAAGCAATCTAATTGGTTAATTATAATTTATATAAATGATCTAGACAAATGAAACAACAAGAGTACTCGGAATAAGGTAGCAACTACAGGTATTACGTACCACCTTACCAGTAACAGGATGATACAAAGCATTTGGTAGGTTAATACTATGAACGGTTAGGATGGAACCTATAGGGGAATATACCTACCATACTCTGCTGCCGTTCTGTATTACCAGGCATTGACCCCACCCCAGAATACCGTTCAATAATATGAAGCATCTGGTGGATCAGTAGTACCAAGGGGCAGCAAGAGACCTACAGAGATATGTACAGCCTATGCTATTCTAACGTTCTAAACTACCAAGCATTACCCCCACCCCCATAAAATCACTAGGTCTACCATAACGTACTACATATACCAGCCATATAATAAAACAAAGCAATCGGTTGGTTAATAGTACCAAGCACTAACAGGGACCTATAGGTGTATATACCGCTATACTATAGTACCGTTCTAAACTACCAAGCAGTACCCCTACCCACAATACCCCTATGCCTAGCATTGCATACTACCTATACCAGTCATGGGATAACATAAAGCATCAGGTGGATTAATAGTACTAAGGACCAGCAAGAGACCTATAGGGATATGTACAGCCTATATAGTATCCTCAGATAAGTATCCTATAAAAGGTATCCTCGATAGGTATCCTCGAATAATACAATACCAGGCCATGGGTATCCTCAAATACCGAGATGAGGCTAAGAGCCGTAGTAAATTATGCCTCATTGAGGGATTTTTAAGGGTCCTCATAACCTCAAAATTCAATGAGGCTATGAGGGATAGTAAATGAGGACTCATTGAGGGCTTTTACATAGCCCTCATGGCCTCATACGACAAAAAGGGATTCCACAGTCACAGGCGTTTTCCAAAATGGGATTCCATAGGATATACCTGTTAAATACTGAAATGAGGATAAGAGTCGTAGTAAATTATACCTCATTGAGGGATTTTTCAAGGTCCTCATAAACTCAATGAGGATATGAGGGATAATAAATGAGGACTCATTGAGGGCTTTTACATATCCCTCATGGCCTCATACGACAAAAAGGGATTTCATAGCCACAGGTGTTTCCCCAAAATGGGATTCCATGGGATATGGCCATTGGATATAGTCTTTTGTTATACAGAAGGGAGATAACTCTGCATACAGATTATGAGAAATCAAGCAATCTCATTGGTTAGTTAGATAAATGAAACAACAAGAGTACAAGGAATAGGGTCAGAACTAACAAGAATAGACCAGAATAGCTAAATATAGTGATAATAAGCAAAGCGGTTCCAACTAATAGGCACTTCTACGTTACTGGAGTATACTCTAGAACAAAGGAACATGGTCAGGTAGACATTAACTATTTCATATATAGATAGAAGCAGAGAATTCTGGATACATTTGTCCTATAGCACTACGTGCTATTCTTAATAGGGGAAAAACGTCATGGGATAAGGATCCAAAAAGGGATTCTGGGAGAATTCTAAGCCAGAACATTACTCCTGTTCAATCGAACGCACCCCTTGTACCCCTTAGTACCATAGCACTACGTGCTAAGCCGATCAATTGGGGAAATAAAGTCAATTTCGGTGATTTTGGGTGGATTTTGGTGATTTGGAAGGATTGTCGGGTTGTTTGTGGTAATCAGATTTACTCTTCTACAAAGGAACACACCCCCGAACATACCCCTGTCTTGTTAGAAGCCATTGGTAACATAGCAATCACGTGCCACCATAAAAACCAAGATGGCGGCTTCCAGTATAAAAAATGGACGACGGAAGCTCGTATCACCCTAACAACACGCGCTGCGCATACGTACTACCACCACGTATCACTATGGAGATGACGTCACAACATGGCCGCTCACGCGGGTTACCATAACAACACAACATGGCGCCACTACGTCACGTGACTATGACGTCACATGAGATCATCCAAATGAGATCATCCAACCTTTACCTCAAAAGCCCCTGACATACTACTCGCATACATTTTCGGACAGAGATTAAAAAGCTGTGTCAAAAATGCATGAGTGGTTAACATTTTAAGACCTTACTTCTCGACAATATGAAATGCATTTTTCAAGTAAATACGTAAGTTTATTTGTGAACATCGACAGTGTTCAGAAAATAAACGACAAACCTCATACTGTTTTTTATATTGGGTTTAATATGTTTTTGGGGATAGCTTCTAGTGATGGACATTCAGGAATAAAATGATATTCATCTTCAATCTGATTGTTAGAACATAATGTACACGTTCGATTCTCTCTTGAAATCCTGGCGTATCGCCCCGTTTCAACGTTTAGTTTATGAGAGGAAAACCTTACTTTAGTGATTAGTGTGACCAAATTCAATTAGAGATTTTGCTTCAAATACCACTGTAACTCGAAATTTTCAAAATATTTTTGTATAGGTCGCAAGTAGTATGTCTCGTATGTTTCACCTCCTATTTGACCCCAATGGATGACTCCGGAAGTGACGTCAAGTCACGTAACCCAGTGGCGCCATATTTAGTTGTCATGGTAACCCACGTGAGTGGCCATCCAGTGACGTCATTACCATAGAGATACGTGGTGTTAGTGCGCATGCACAGCTCGTGGTGTTAGGGTAATATGTGTTTCCGTCGTCCATTTTTGTATACTAGAGGCCGTCATCTTGGTTTCTATGGTAGCACGCGCTTGCTATGTGACCTAAAACCTTCTAATATGACATGTTACGTTCGGAGGTTATGTTCGAATGAATAAGAGTAAATCCTCGATTCGTAGAATTACCACAAACAATCCGACAATCTCTCCACATCATCAAAAATGCGACCTATACTACCAAAACGGACTTCGCGAAGCCCCATTTTGGGCTTTTTCCAATAACAGACGCGTTCGATTTTATAAGAGTCATTACCCAGAATCCTGTGCTTCTATCTATCATTGCTATAGTTTTTGCCATTCAAAGCTATTGGAAAGCAACTTGGCTATAGACATTCTGTCATCAGCAGACTTGTCCGAAAACATCAACAAACAAATGATGTTTAGGACCGACCAGGGCCTGGACAACCCCAAAAGACCTTTCTCGGGAAGAACGGAGTCTGGCACGCCTCGTTAGGCTTGAACCATTTGCTTCAAGTGGGGTTTTGAACAGAACTGTCAGAAACCGTCTCAAAGCACTGGGTATGAGATCCAGAAGGGTCATCAAGCGTCCATCTCTGTCCGATCAGCATCAAAGACAACATTTGGAGTGGTGTATGGCACGACAACATTGGAATCTCAGGGCGTGGAGGAGAGTCCATTGGTCTGACGAGAGTAGGTTCCTGCTTCACGTCACAGATGGTCGCATGAGAGTGTGGAGGCATAGAAATACTGCTTACGTGCCCAGAACATCAGACCTACTGTTCCTTATGGTGGAGGATCAGTAATGATCTGGGGATGCCTCTCCCGTGGTGGTAAACCTGATATGGTGTCTGTATGTTGGAATCTCAATGGTCATCAGTACATCCGAGACTTTCTCAATCCGGTTGTCGTGCCTCATTTTGACGAACACCCGTTAGCTACTCGCCCTGTATTCATGGACGACAATGCAAGGCTACATCGTTCCCATGCTGTGAAAGCATTCCTTCAGAACAACGCTATTGCAACACTAGCTTGGCCTGCAATGAGCCCAGATTTGAATCCCTTAGAACACATCTGGGACTTTCTTGGACGTCGTGTGCAAGCAAGGGATCCGCCTATGCAGAATTTGGTCGATTTGGAAGCTGCATTACACGGGGAGTGGCTGCAGTTGCCTCTGGACCGTATCAGGAGGCTCACTGGTAGCATTAGAAGGAGGGTCGAGGCTGTCATCCGGGCGCGTGGTGGATACACTAGCTACTGACGTCATACACTGCTATTTTGTTCAGGAGATCACAAGTTACATTTTTGTCAGTAATTACTGGCATTGTTTCATCACTGACCGTTCCAGCACCATACTTGTCGAGAGAACCTTTTTCATCAAATACATTAGTGACAGATATGTGGAATTAGCGTCATTAAAATACTGCATATTTTCATCATTGTGTTGTCTTTCATTTGTCAATAGACCATTCTTTCCGCAAACAATCAGTTTTGGCCATCTGAAAGATAGCATGAAAGTAATGACAGTTCCTTTGAACACCACTGTGAAAAAGCACGGGGTGTTTAATTAAGTTCCAGGTGTATAATTACATTACACCGTGAATAAGTAGTAGTAGTAGTAGTTTTTATTGCAATAAATACATCCTGTGAGGCAGATCGCAAAATGCAGCATAGTACAGTATGCATACGATACAATATAACCATCAGCATATTTAACATGGAGTAAATATGACATTCTTGCCTATTACACGCAACATAGGTAAATATTAACGTTATAAAATTATTTTGTCAACTTGGGGGCTCTTAATTGGAAGAATTGACAGAACAAGTTGCAGATGCCCTGCCTGTGCTAGATTGATTATTTTGCATAATATACTATCCAAAAAGTAGGGATATTTGATAAAAGTGAGATATATGAAGAAATATATTTATATTTTCATCAAAAAGACAGTTGAGGCATTGCACTGTGAGATGTGGTGAATAATTTCAGCGATAGTTGGGTGTCTGACAAGGACACATTCCACACACTGAGCTGTAGAAGACATAGACGGTCAGTCAGAGAATTTACCACATCCTCCTCGGTTCGCGAGACAAGCGCGGATCCGACGTGGCATACTCCTCACCAAACGTACAATATCAGATTGACTGATGTTATTCCATTCTTTCTGCAGTACAGCAACGAGTTCCTGGACATTGGTAGGGGGCTGTTGGCGTTGTCGTAGGCGCCCCCAAGCATATCCCAAACGTGCTCGATTGTTGAAAGGTCTAGAGTTAGTGCTGCCCAAGGCAGTGGAGTGATGTTATGCTCCTGGAGGAGGCCCTGTGTGCTCTTGCATTTCATCTTAGAAAATGAATCGACGGCCGTCACGTCGCTCAAATGGCACCACATGAGCTGCTAACATGTTGTCACGGTAGTACTGCCTTGTTACACGCCCTTGGATGACATGTAATGCTGTTCTGTTTTCCACCACGAAAACGATCGTGCTGCCTAACGGTTACGTCATGGTATCGTTCGTTCCGCCGCCGCCACACTCTGTTTCGCCTGTCCTGGAAGTCGAGAGTGAACCTCGATTCATCGGAAAACATGACGTTGCTCCACCGACGATTGTCCCAGCGCTGTCGTGCCCCACGCCAATTACGCCTTGCTGGGATGTGACATTCTGTCAAACGTGGAATTATTCGAGGCCGTCCAGCGCACAAATTCCAGCTGTGTAATCGATTTCGGATAGTCAGACCACTGACTGGCACATCTGTCGCTTGGTGCAGCTGCTCTCCAATTTCTGAGGCACTTTGATGGCGGTTACGTACAGCTGTGGTTCGGATGAAACGGTCCTGGTTAGCAGTTGTCGCCCTTGACGATCTGACCGATGTTTGTCATCAATATTGCCTGTCTGATGGTAGCGTGACCACAACCTGCTAATCACCAACTGAGTAACGTTAAGAATTTGAGCCACTGCAGTCTGTCTGTTGCCAGCTTCCAACATGCCAACGGCACGTAAACGTTCGTCACGTGTCAGTCTTCGTATACCTCAAAAGTTACGTTTCGACCAGAAACTATTGATGAACGAGTTGATACCAAGAAAAGAACGACGAGACCTCCGAAAAAGCCCGTCCAGTATAAATGAAAATTTCAAAACGTACCCCACAGACATTAACTGGTTGAGGGCTACATTATTTTTAGTGGTCTGAATATGTTCATCAAAATTTGTTTTATTTTCAAATTATTGAAGAGTGCCCGCAGGGACTCTTCAATAATTTGTGATAAAACAAATTTATACAAACAAAATATTATTTGCGTTTGACTGAATATGAAATATGAGCAAAGAAAATGTTGCCTTTTCGCTCTTGTACCCTCATATTTTGAAAGCCCTGATAGTGGCTTCTAGCACTCAACCAGTTAACGCGGCGCTCGTGCGAAAAAACTGCACGAAGTTTTCGTGGGCTGATGACATTCAACACTAAACTTGGTAACATATTGATGTGTCTAATCACGCGTATCCAATACCATTTTCCGAAAATATCAACAGCAATTTGGATTTATTTATTTACTTGTTAGGGTTTAACGACACTGCCAGGGTCATACTATGTCGGTGACAGTTTTACGGGTGGAGGAAGCCGGAGTACCCGGAGAGAACCACCGAGCAACGACAAGCAGTTGTCAGCTCTCCAACATCGTAACTCTGAACTCTGCACTGGCAGGGTTAGATTGGTTGAAGACATGCGCACCATCGACGTGCAGTACGCCTTAGTACACAGTTTCATCGTGCCCCCACGTAGGCAATCGGGGTTAAGTGCCTTGCCCATGGACACAAAGGGGGAGCGCGAAGCAGTCCCTGAAACGGTCCCCCATCCATCCTCTAACCGCGCTCGACGTTGCTTAACTTCGGTGATCTGACGAGAACGTAACCGTGACGCCACCGCGCCCACACATCAGTTTGGATATCCCCTAGTTTTTTTGAATAGTATATGATGGAATTGTTGCTGCCTATCCATCCTTGAGAAGTTTGGATTTACATTCCAATCAAAGTAAACGATTCCTTCCTCAAGGTTGAATACGCGGGCAATCCATAATGAAATGATTTTCATTTTCTATCTCGTCAAACTGCCAGATGTCACACACCCGTTGTTCAGGTGGAACAGGTGGCTGGGCATGTCGTCCTCTCTCAATGGCAAGATTATGATTACTGAGGCGGAGCTTTGTGAAGTATGTCCTTACCTCCAACGCTATGGTGTCGGTTAGGTACGGCTCAAGTTCATAATTGTCTTTAAACAATCGATAGGTCTTAGCTTGTTTCCTCCACGATGTTTACAATCATTATTTATGTCAGCCACAAATCGCACAAATGATCTTTTTCAGTTTTTCTTTCAGAAGCTTTAATTTCTCGTGGTTAATAGAGTTAATGTCATTAAAATCTAGGCTTTCCGTTCTACTGACGACCTAATCCACTTTTTTGTTTTGTCTGCTTTCAACTAGAGCATCATTTACAAGAGAATATTCGTCAAGCGAGGATAGCTTTGAAGCGAATTTCACCATTTGCAGCTTGGCATCTATGAGCAGTGGATATCTCCCCAGCTCAGGTCACACTGCATGGCCAGATGAATGTGTACTGACATTCAAAAGTAATTCGCAGAACTTTATATGTATCTGTTCACACGGCCGACGGTGTTTGTTAGTGGCTTTTACTCCAGATGCCCATAATTCACTACCATACAATAACATTGGCTTAAGCAGTTTATCGTACAGTCGATAGTAATGTCCTGAAATAATTCCAATGATATTTATATCGTTGGGATAGCAATATATCCTTCCGCTACTCCCCAAGGTGTATTGCGTTCCACTTCCCGGTTATAGTTTGCTGCGACAGTACCGTTGGTGCACTTTTGATTAATGGATCATGAGTTGAACATGATTGCACAGATCACTACGACCTGAGATAAGTTACAGCGTGTGAATTACCTCTATCCACACAGGAAAATATATAAGTAAGTGAGGAGCACGATGACTCGGTGGTTACAGCATTGAACATCAAACTGAGAGGTCCACGGTTCGATACCCACCAGGTGTAACTGCGTTGTGTCCTTGTGCAAAGTACTTCATCCCGATTGTCCACGCGGGGGGGGGGGGGGGGGGGGGGCACGGTGGCACTGTGTACTAAGGCACAATGCACATCGATGGTGCACCTGTCCTCAACCAGTGCTAACCCTGCTTATATGGAGTTCGTACGTTGCAGAGCCTGACAGTTGCTCGCCGTTGCTCGATGGTTCTCTTCGGGTACTCCGGCTTCCTCCACTCGTAAAACTATCCGATACGAGGTGACCCTGGATGTCGAAAGTGTCGTCCAGTAAATAAATAAACAAGGGCTCCGCAAAGCGTGGGCCACTGCCCTCGACCCGTAGGCATATTCGAAATAACCTTAAAGGTATTGAGGGACAGAAACATTTTCAAAATCAAAAGAGCGAAAATTGAAGAAAAGTTTTCCAAGTCCAAAAAGTGAAAAAGGGCCATAACTCTGGAAAAAATTATTGGATGGAAACCGTTCCTTGTGCATATCCGTTCCCCGTGCGGGTCTATGATCATATGACCAAGGGAGATCCAAATCCGACCAATGGCTTTGAAATTACAATGCAAAACGTTTGGACGGACGGGCGAACGGACGGACGGACGGACGGACGGACGGACGGACGGACGGACGGACGGACTGACGGACGGACGGACGGACGGACGGACGGACGGACACTCCAACATTTCGGGTTTATGGGCTACCAAAAAACATTTTGTATGTCCAAAACCTTATTTTACCCAGAACCCCACCCCCTCCTCCCTAGAACTTATATTTAACCCTAACCCCACCCCTCCACCCAAAAACCACACCCTAACCCTAACCCTACCCCACCCTGACCCTAAAAGCCCACCCCACACCCTAACCCCCAACCACCCCCGGGACCTGACCTCCCAACCTTAAGCCCTACTCTGGGGCTACCCCTAACTCTAACCCCCACCCCACCCCACCCCACCCCACCCCTGACCCAACCCCACCCTAGCCAAACCAATAGGATTAGGAGATATTTTTCAGTTTAGGGGCTACTAAAACTAAAACCCCACCCGACCCCAACCCTACCCCCCCGGGACCTAACCCTCCCAACCTTAAGCCCTACTCTGGGGCTACCCCTAACCCTAACCCCACCCCACTCCTAACCCTAACACTACCTTAATTTGGAGGTAGCCCTAATAATAATATCCCCTAAACCCCCAATGTTGGCCCGGACGGACTAAATACCCCCGAATCCCCCTTCAGAGGTCGGGGGGATAATAAATAGTATAGGTACCTGACGTTTCATTACGCGTCTCTGTCTACATGCTCGACGGGGAGTTGAGGATGTTCCCAAGTGATCAATAGAAAATTCTTTGTAACCGGGGGATGATCCAAGACGCATTAAAATTGCTAACATGACACAAAACCCATCTGTGAGAAAATAACCACCCAGAAACCTTATTAATCAAATATATTTATCTGAAGTATTCACAGGTTTTCCACTTCAAGAAACTGGAAAAGTTGCAATTTAGTTATTAATGGGGTCGCATGACTAGGTTATCAGATCGCACATCACAGAACCGTTTCTGAATTGTCATTTGTTTCGATGAAGGTGCACCTAATGCACATTGAAATAATATGCTACAAACGAACAATCGATTATCATAAATTGTCCTAACAATTGCAACAGGCGCAGGTGACCGAGCATGTGCCACATGTGGAGATAGGCGTCCGCAAGGTTTGTGTGTGTGTGAGTGGCGGTGGGGGGGGGGGGGGGGGGGGGGACTTAACAGCCCTGTAATTTGCAAAAGGAACCATTTTATCTAAACCTATCGGCATATTTGTCATGTGAAACAACAGGTGAGCTGTTTATTCTTCGATAAGCATGGTGATCTAACATGTGATCTAATCAAGGTGGCCCGGAGTGAAAATTGCTACCTATCTGTTATGATAAAATAATACTCTTTTATCCTGTTACTAACTGGTGAGTTTGTATTTTGCATACAGAAATGTGAACTGAACATTGGTATTCGGCTTATTCCCATTTATAAAATTACCTATGATACTATAGTATAGTGGATTACTACTTATACCCCAAATGGTAGATTTTTTTCTTGGCATTTTCTGAACAAACTCAAGGAAGCATTAGTAAACTTCAAGCTCATGGACCACCAGGTTAAAAAATACAATAGCAACCTTCAAGCTCAATGACCACCAGGTTAGACCTGGTGGTCCTTGAGCTTGAAGGTTGCTATTGTATTTTTTTTGTTTTTCCTTGGAAAAGTCCAGGCCAGTAATGTTTCATACCAGGGCTCGCCTTGAGTAAAATGGTCGGGGCCTAAAAAAAGTGCCCCACATATTGAGGTCGGGGCCTTTTCGGGGCTGATTTTCCATTTTGTCCATTATTGTTAGTGCTTTTTTGTGGAAAATGTCGGGGCTTGAAAAAAGCCCCCAGCAAGTGCTCCTCGGGGCTGGTCTCGGGGCCTGGGCTGATCAGCCCCGACTCAAGGCAAGCCCTGTTTCATACGGATTATCCCTTTGTGGATACATTCCTGTACGTGGAGAGAACATTCTCATCAACCAGTACACTTCAACTCCGACTGAATATAAGAGTAGTAGTGCCCGCAGCTTTCACCCCCCCCCCCCTTGGACGATCTAGTTGCTTCCCGAGGAAATGATGTCAAATTCCCAACACCAGTGACGTCATATGGGTTGCCATGGTTGACCGCGTGCGCGGCCATGTTGTGGCGTCATTACCATTATGATACGTGGTGTTAGCGCGTAGGCGCAGCGCGTGTTGTTAGGATGACACGTGTTTCCGCCGTCCATTTTGTTAACTGGATGCCTCGATCTCGGTTTATATGGTGGCACTTTGTTGCTATATGATCTAAAGTCATGCAGTAGGAAGGGGGTGTGTGTTTGGAGGAGCCATTAGATCGAACTGGAATATATCTAATCACCCAAATGGATTCGATTCTCCGAAAATCTTTGGTTTCTCCCTATCCAGACCCTCATCTTTGATGGCACGTGGTTGTTATGAGCCTGAAAGGGTGACTTTTGGCAGTCGTCGGGGTCCATATGGGTAATTAGATATACTCCAGTCCAATTTAACATACCCCCCGAACACAGACCCATAAATATTAGAAGCTTTCCAGGCCCATAGCAACCATGCATATGTCATCAAAGATGGAAGAAACTAATGATTTTCGGAGAATCCTAGCCCAATAAGCAATTGTCGGGTGTTTTTAAGTAGATGGATTTAGTCTAGTTCAATCGAACACATCCTCAGAACATACCTCTTTCCTATTGTAGAACTTTGGGTCACAAAGCAACCATAAAACATCGAGATGGCGGCCCCCAGCTTACAAAATGGACGACGGAAACACGAGTCACCCTATGCACTGCGTATGTGCACTAAACTATTCACTATGGTAATGACGTCGCAACATAGCCGTTCACAAGGGCTACCATAACAACACATATGACGTAGAGTCACGTGACAATGACGACACAGCCTGGGTAGTCCAGTAGGTCATGTAGAAAAAAGGGTGAAAAAAGGGTACGAGCACTACTACCTATGTGTGATGTCCGCGAAAACGCGTGAAAAGGACCACCAAAGTATTTCAGTCAATGGACCTCTGGGTTGCAATCATATGTCCGATGCCTCAAAGGTCGATTGTGCTTCTGGGGTTCAAGAAAAAAAACTGTTGTTAGTGTAAAATGCTCTCCACGGATGTTTAATTTTTAATTTTGTTGTTGTTTTAAACCTTATCTAAGTCAACGGCCCCATCCTTCCAACATATTCACAAAAATCGACACTAAAATGTTACCAGTTTATCAATATTTGCCTCCAAAACATAACTTATTACCCCTCATTGGAACAATCGTTCCAATGGTGGGTCATTAGCCATGTTTTGGATGCAAAAATGAAACATTTTAGTTATTTAAGCAAGAGTTTTGCACGAGTCGTCTCCTAGTTGTTTAGATGAAGAGATAACACTAAAGAGTTTTCCAACGGTATTGTGTCCTAAGCTATTTGTTTAGGCGAAGAAGTATAGTGAGCTATATCAAGCAAACTCCCAGTTAACCATTTTATGACAAGCCAAAAAATACCTATATCTGTATTTTTGTGTTTTGTGTTTCACACATGCAATGGATCACAATGCTAATGAATAAACATGGACGACTGTCCGATTCCGTACAGACTAAATGGTCACAGACCGTCACTACTATATCACCAGAGTACTCTACCCCCCCCCCCCCCCCCCCCATACACACAAGGGATCGATTTCCAGCGGGGTGGGGTCAGAAACCGTCATTTTAAATTCCATCAAAACATGACTCGGTCCTTCAAAATACAAACATAGGTCCGTACCAGTCTTCGTCTGAGGCAAACAATAGCTGTTTCGTCGTACTGCAGCCAGCGCGTTTTACGCTTTCACATAGCTGCCGACAGGAAATTGAACCAAGTAATCTTGAGAACATCATCTTAAAAGCTAGACGCCAGCCACTGTTTTTGACGATGTGCACTGGTCGAGTTCGATTTCCGGAGGGGGGGGGGGGGGGGGTCAGAAACCAACCTTTTAACTCCCCCAAAACATGACTGTGTCCTTCAAAATACACACAATCACACACTGTAATACACATCAATACTGAAAAATTAAAACGCTAGCAATGAATGATCACGAACGGATGTTTGATCACATTTGATTAAGGAGTGACAAAGGGAAAAATAACACTATTCCTTCTTGAACTGCCGACCTGTCGTCCGCAGCTGAAAATAAAATATAAGTGTCTGTGCATCTTACAAGGCTTGGCTAACATAATAACATTTATAAAATTTATCTTCCCTTCCCTTTTTGAGGTGAACAGGCTATCGCGGATAGTACTGGGAAGTTGAATATCCGGTCCAAGAAAGAATCGATTGCCCACTTGACGTTTAGGCAGTACAGTAAACCATGTTAAGTCCCGCGCACATCGTCAGTTTTTCTGCTGATAATCAACTATCTATTGTGAATGACAGTGCAAACAGAGAGAAGTATTATGTCTGTGTGCACTATCGGGACGTGTGACACCAATTTCAACTTTTGAACTTCATTTTCGTCACTATTTGGCAGTTTGGACCAAGATAATTCAACGGTTCAGTTATTTTGAATCCCAAACCATCAATTTAATTCAAATACCATCCCACCCCCGATTTATTTCGCTCCTCATTTCGCTCCTCGTGTTTATTTGGACCCTGTTAAGTGAAAAATTATTTTTATGCAGTTAACAGGAGTTTTCAATTAACCCTTTACCCAACGTAACGCAAAAAGCAGCCAGCGCTATTCTAAAAAATCGCCAATTAATTTTCATTATTTTTTTCATTTTTTGTCTCAAAAACATAGGTTATGACACCTTATTGGAACGAGCTCGTCGAGCTCGTTCCAATGAGGGGTCATAACCTATGTTTTTGAGACAAAAAATGAAAAGAATTAGTTATTCAAGAATTTTTTGGCAAGTGTCGTCTGCTTTTCATGTAAGGTAAAGGGTTAAGAGGAGACTGACCACTCATTGTTTTTATTTTTCAATGATATCTATTTCGGTATTTCAGAGATAAGATGAACAGTTATTCTATTGTATCTTGCTTGACAGCTCATAGACATCTTTCAAGCAAGAAATAATAGACTAAATGCCTGTATTGAATGTACTGATGCCAAATACATGCAGGTCTATAAACAAGGAGAATTTGGTGAATGTCAGGGTAATTTCTTGACATGTTATATTTTTTTAATTTAATTAACAGGAGTAGTAGTGTATGTACCCGATCGTGCCCCATTACCCGGAGCTTTGCCGGAGCAACTAGTGTTAAATTCCCATAGGAACCGGAGCCTTTTGCCGGAGCAACTTTTTCCTTTGCAAAACTTCGGCTCCATTAGTTTGATCCGGTAAATGGTGTACGTACTGCATATATAGTATACTATGGTATGTATAGTGATATATGTACGCATGGGGCTATGGGTATATAGTATGGGTATGTGATGGAAAATTAATGGTGAAGATGGATTTTCTGGAAAGTTTTCCCCGCGAAACGGTCGACGTTGCTATTGACGCCGTGACGTCATGATACGCGCGCGACGTCATAGAGATGCTGACCACTGTTATTGTCCACTATACAATCTGACATAACGTTGTTCGGGTCGGGGGTGTCGGACTTCTCGTATGGGGTGGCGGCGATATGGTAGTGGTGGTATATATCCATGTTGGTATACTATTAGCCCTTGGGTCTTCATATTATGCTATGTCTGCTATAGCTAGGTCAAGCAGTATTGTGTGGATGGGGGGGGGGGGGGGGGGGGGGGGGTCGGCCAGTGCGGTATTGCGAGATAGTCCTTGGTGGTTTAGATTGGCAGTATAGGATGAATGGTCTGTTAGCCTATTACCCCCTTAGTACTATTAACCTACCGAATCCTTTGTATTATCTTATGGCTGGTATTGGTAGTTTAGTGTTAGGTCGGGCAGTATTATAATCGTTTGTTCTGAAGGGGGGGGGGGGGGGGGCTTAGGATGCATTGTATATACCCCTGTAGGTCCAGTCCTCGATATTATTAACCAGCCGATTGCTTTGTACTATTCAATGACTGGTATAGGGAGTACGAAATTGGGGTGCCTTCTGGAGAATCCCTTTTTTCTGAAATGAGGATAAGAGTCGCAGCAAATTATAGGTTATAATTTAATTATAGATAGGCAGGTCAAGTGGTATTGTGGAGTGGGGGTGGGGGTAATGCCTGGCAGTATAGAATAGCGGTATAGTATGGACGATATATACCTCTGTGGGCCCCTGCAGGTCCCATGTTAGCCCTTAGTACTATTAATTCACCTGATGCTTCATGTTATCCTATGACTGGTATAGGTAGTATGCAATGCTATAGGCATAGGGGTATTGTGGGTAGGGGTACTGCCTTGTAGTTTAGAACGGTACTATAATATGGGCGGTATATACACCTATAGGCCCCCTGTTAGTGCTTGGTACTATTAACCAACCGATTGCTTTGTTTTATTATATGGCTGGTATATATAGTACGTTATGGTAGATCTAGTGATTTTGTCGGGGTGGCTGGTAATGCCTGGCAGTATAGAACGGTAGCATAGCATAGGCTGTACATATCCCTGTAGGTCTCTTGCTGGCCCTTGGTACTACTGATCCACCAGGTGCTTCATATTATTGAACGGTATTCTGGGGTGGGGTCAATACCTGATAATACAGAACGGCAGCAGAGTATGGTTGGTATATTCCCCTGTAGGTCCCATCCTAACCGTTGATAGTATTAACCTACCAAATGCTTTGTATCATCCTGTTACTGGTAAGGTGGTACGTAATACCAGTAGTTCCTACCCTATTCCGAGTACTCTTGTTGTTTCATTTATCTAGATCATTTATATAAATTATAATTAACCAATTAGATTGCTTGATTTCCCATAATCAGTATGCAGAGTTATCTCTCTTCTGTATAATAAAAGCCTATATCCAATGGCAATATTCCTGGGCACCCCAATTTCGGCACCACTTTTTTGAAAAACATATGGTCTTCGGCACCCCTTTTTTTCTGAAATGAGGATAAGAGTCGTAGTAAATTATACCTCATTGAGGGATTTTTACTACGACTCTTATCCTCATTTCAGAAAAAAGGGGTGCCGAAGGCCATATGTTTTTCAAAAAAGGGGTGCCGAAATTGGGGTGCCTTCTGGAGAATCCCTTTTTTCTGAAATGAGGATAAGAGTCGTAGTAAATTATACCTCATTGAGGGATTTTTACTACGACTCTTATCCTCATTTCCGAAAAAGGGATTTTCCAGTAGGTATTCTCGATAGGTATCCTCAAATAATACAATATCAGGCTATAGGTATCCTCAAATACTGAAATGAGGATAAAAGTTGGTGTGTAGCATGTATAGCCATCTGCCAAATGTGAAAAATAGCAAGGAAAATGTATTTTTCCAAAACAGAATAGAAATTAAGAACTTGAAAACTGTAATAACATGAAGGAAGATCAGGACGTAAACTGGCAGATGCTTCAAGCAGTCGACACAATAATTTTTGTTGTTGGCAGGATAACTGTCCAGTAGGTACAATTTTAGTCCTCAGATAATATTATCGGTAGGCGCGCGGTGGCTCAGTGTTTACGTCATTGACCTTCAAACCCAAAGGTCCTCAGTTTGATCCCCACCAGAGGTAACTGCGTTGTGTCCTTGGACAAGGCACTCAATCCTGACTGCCCGCGAGGGGTCGCTATGTACTAAGGCGTACTATACTTCTTCAACCAATGCTAACCACGCTTCTGCGATGTTAGTACGTTGGGGGAGTTAGTACGTTGTGGAGTCTGGCAGTTGCTCGCCGCTGCTCGGTGATTCTCTCCTGATACTCCAACTTTCTCCACCCGTAAAACTGTCCGGCACGAGTTGACCCTGACTGATGAAAGTGCCGTTAAACCCCAATAAAACAAAATAAACAATTATTACCGGTACTGAGAAACACATTAATTTTGGCACACGACGAGTGGCAACCCGAGGTCGCTGCTGTGTGTCGGAAATTCCGACACTCAACGCCAACCTCTGATTGTCACTTATCGTTTACCAGATTTTCAAACAATTCGGCTGGAAGAGCTGTGGCAGAGTGGGTGGAGCATTGGGCTTGAAATCGAAAGGTTGGCAGTTCAGTCTTAACGAGCGGTAACTGTGTTGTGTCTTTGGGTAAGACACTTAATCCGGATTGCCTATGTGGAGGCGCGATGGAGCTGTTTACTATAAGGCGTACTGCACGTCGATGGTGCACTTGCCTTCAATTGCTGCTATATCTGCTTGTGCAGTGTTAGTAAGTAGGAGAGTCTGACAGTTGATCGCCACTGCTCGATGGTTCTCTCCGAGTATTCCAACTTCTCCATTCGCCAAACTGTCTGACACGACTTGACCCTGTTGACTGTTAAACCCAATAAAAAAAACAAAACATATTAATCGGCATTTCCAGGCTTATTCGCCACACCCGTTATTAACCATAACTTGTGAACTTAACCCTTTGAACCCGACGGCAACTTTTCCGACTAGGAACATGATACGTCATAACGTCATTAAACAGGATGGCTGTTCAGTAAATGTGTGGGGTAGACCAATCAATAATTTCAACGTGCAGCCCCGAGGCTGCACGTTGAAAATATTGATTGGGCCTTCCCCAAATAATGAATATGATTCTTCTAACTGCTGCCATTGAACTGGAATGGAATATACCACTATTTATTTATTGGTGTTAAAGGTCACATACTTATGCAAAATGGCTAATCGTGACCGTGACAGTTTTATGGGCAGAGGAAGCCGGAGTTCCCGGGGGAATATACCACTAGAGTTCAAAGGCTTAAGTTTTCATGGAAGACAAACCGTCACTGGAAAGCTGAGAATTTTAAATATTCTCCTGCTTTGTAAAAGAAGCTGACAACGACATTTGAATATGAATGGCATATACAACTGTGATGTTTGTTGGCCTTTACACCCTCGACCGAAAAATACTGACTGCACAGATGCACTATCGGTGTGATCTGGAATACACCAACAATGTACTACATAAATCAACTAACAACTACCACCCACCAACGAGAATGTTAAAAGCTCATGTACTAAATAACCAAGATTCTATCACACAAAGCAAAGGTAATTTTAGAAAATACACGCGCGGATTTAATTGCACTGCACATAATCCGGATAAAACACTCTTCCGATTTAATGTTAAGTAAACCACAAAACAAACACAACACGCGCAGATCCACTCTGCTTTACGATCCCCTCCAGTGAGTCACTGACGAGTTTCATTTTCTAACCCTGTCAGCTGTATTATACCCTTTTATATGATGCATTTACCATAAAATGAATATTGCCTGAAGTAACACATTTTCGAGAACGAATATCAGTTAAAATGTATTTTAGCCTGTAGTCGCTTGGTCTGTGGGCTGCAGTGAAATAAAACAGAATCTCCAATCAAATAAGTCACCTCTATTAATATTATGCATTGCGGACTTAAGTGCTTTACTTTGTTCAAGAGATCGCAGAGTTAAACCTTCTGCACAAACACACACACACACAACACCTGAACAGTCGATCTTCAACTTGAAGTTTATCACATCGCCTCAAGCGATCCGGCCTCGCTCTCGATTTTAGTTTTATTGACCTGGGATAACAAGAGCTTTTTGTACGGTTGTTTATGAAAAGCTAATTCGCTGCGGCGTGTGATATAGCGTAGTGCCTCTACTACGCCGATTGGGGAGTTATTAACCGGAATTAGAGCGAGTGACAGTTCATAGTAACAGTGGGGTGAGATGCTTACATATTTTTAGTGTTTATCGTAGCCTGGGATTGACCCATTTATTCACATTGGAAAAGGATATAGAGTAGTTTACATTCCGAAAATTAGAATTAAAAAACTGAAGGTGCGAATCTGTGTTAGTTACAATTCAGTCCATGTGCACCTGCGCGGATTTATCGAATATTTATCAACTGAAGATTCGCACCAAGGAATTTTTTATCATTAACAGGTGAGAGAATCAAATTCTTTTATTTTAATTCATATAATCATATTCTCGTGGACTGATAAGGATAAATGTTCAAAGTATATGTGTGAATGGTTTTGATAAAACTGTGTTTATTTTCAGTGTCAACTCTGTTTTGGAATATTCTCTACCTTTGAGAATATTGAAAATTCTTTTGTTTGCGAAAGAGTACATTTGCAATTGTGCAGTACTAGAAGAACTGCCTGCTATTGAATCACTAAACGATCTTCTTCCAGTACCCATATTCAAAAAGCAGAGTAGTACTAGCAAGCTTGCAGTTTATGGACCACCGGGTTCAACCCGGTGGTCCATTAGCTGAAAGTCTGCCACTGCCTTTTTCAAAAGAACATGAAACTAGCAGATAAAGGAGTATTGTTACCAACCACCCATTGAGCTCATCCAGCATGTAATTTCCATTTTTACTATTTTTTTTCTTCTAAACCCAGATTTTGTTCGAACGGATCAAGCCCGCTTTTGAAGTCCAGATTTTGTTAGTGACATCAGCTTTATAGAATTAACAAATAAACCAGTTATTGGGAAGTGGTATGCAAGATTATTATTCCATTTAGAAGAGTTAGGCCATGAAATATAAAAGAAGAGAAATACTAAAATTTTGATTGATTATTCTCAAAATAATCACAACAACATGACGTAAAAACTGCTTACAAAACATAGAATTACAGAGTTTATTAAAACTAGAAATAAACACATGAGTTAACCCCGCCCCCCTAAAATACCCCATCCTTCCAAAACGGCGAATGCAATAACATTGCGTTGTATGAATCTAGAGTTTGCAAAGCGAAGCCAGGATTGAATTTGCGGGGATCCTAGGTGACTTTCCACAATTAAAACTCATTTCAATTGACTGGTAGTTGCAGCACCGGCAATTTGAGTTTATTTGTACAGTCAATAATATTTGAGCAACAGTATAAACCCATAGGATACACTTGACCCAATGGTGGCTAATATTACGGTTCAATTAAACTGTGTGAATATCTGAAACTGTGTTCGTCATTTTCACTGTTACACATATCCGCCACAGCTTTCGCACAACTGCGACAAACCTCAGGTAACACGCGCATGTATTACAGTTGCAATTTTACGATGCCTCAAAATACAAGTTATATCATGAACTCGAAAACGCCTCCTCTGGTGCTGCATGCTGCTAATGACGTAAGGTTAATGGTTGCATAACATATTGTCAACCGGTCTTTGAACGTATTACAGTCCGAGTTATTTACTATTTTCCTCGTGAGGCTCACGTGGACCATGGATAGTAAAGGTCACGTGGACCATGGATAGTAAATGTCAGACAATTCAAGACAGTTCTGAATACTGACAGTTGGCACATGATATTGAGCTTGTATTGACCATAAATGTTTCAGGCGGCACACTTACATGACCAGCCCCTTCTCATACAGAGGTGTTCGACATGTGCCAAAGATCATGAAAAATGGGGTATTTGAAGGGTTTTTTCCACAAATTATGTATTTTGCCATGATTATGTATATAAGAGAGATCTTATATACATAATCATAGGAAAATACACAATTTGTAAAAAAATCTTCAAATACACAATTTTTCATTATCTTTGCACATGTCGAACACCTGTGTTTTCATTACCTTCGTTTGGTAAACTGCGATAAAAGGAGAGAGATTTGCTGAACTGTTATTACAAAAGCGGGATGAGAATTTTGAACGGATCGCAACTGAGTTGAGATCTGGACAAACTTCTCTGTCCGCTAACGTTTCCCACCATACTGCAGAATTTATTTGGTCAAAAAATTGCATCCCAGACGCAAGTTTTTATTAAGAGAAGGAATGGTTTAACTCTTTACCCGACACTACATGTAGGTAACGACCTCCGCAAAACAAATTCCTTGAAAACCTGAAAGTTTCCTGTTTCGTTTAACAACCATAGCTTATGACCCTTAGTGGAACGAGCTCAGCGAGCTCGTTCCACTAAGGAGTTATAAGCTATGTTTGGAAGCAGAAATTAAAAAAAATAATAAAATTTGAATAGTGATTTTTGTGAATAACGCTAGCCAGATACAATTTTCTGGGACGTATAGGGAGAGTGAGAGACAGAAGAGAGAGAAAAAGACAGAGACAGAAAAGAGAGATAGATAGATAGATAGATAGAGAGAGAAGAGAGAGAGAGAGAGAGAGAGAGAGAGAGAGAGAGAGAGAGAGAGAGAGAGAGAGAGAGAGCGAGGGAGAGAGAGGGAGAGAGATGGGGGGTCATCCCAATATTATCTTATTGGAGTCTTATTAAGAAATAGAAGGAAGGATTCCATCGTCTGATTTCTCTCTACTTAAAGTTGAGAAAATACACATTTTTGGCTAAATATTTAACAAATTTCCCGATCGGGCCAAAACAGTATTTATTAAATATGGAGCCAAACATGTGCATTTTCGCAATGTATTTCAATCACGCTACCAAAGCATATGGGCCATCCGATATGTATTATCAGTGTGTGGGTTCCCTTGTATGACCGTGCCTCCCCACCCAAATTTGGAAATGTTTCTTACGTCCTTGATAATTGCTGCGTTAGTTGAATGGTTAAATAATACACGTGAAGAGAAAGAATTACAAATACTAAACAATCTTTGAAGTGACATCTTTTCGAAAATAACCTGCCCACTCATGTTCAAGAAAGCAGCATTCAGCGCATGATGAAAGAGATTCTGTTGCAGTCATTGATAGTAACAAAAGATGGGTATCGATCATGATGTTATGTCAAGTACAGCAGAAATTTCTATTGAATGAACCATCTGTCCAATACATAATGTCTTTATATAAAGATGTTTCTATACGTATTGAATTTGGTCACCGTTGACAATTGGCAATCAAAGTGTAACGTATTTTAAAGAGACTGTTACTTTGAGAGCAGCGGTCTTTGAACTGCTTTCTTTTCTTTCCATTCACAAAGCTTTTTTGTACACATTTTTTTTCAGTATTCTTCACTTTTGGGTTCGTTGCATATACTATTTTAGCGTTTATGCCTAAGGGTGTGTTTTAGGATGAGAGTCGCGAGAACAACAAAACGCCTGATTTGCAAGTAAATTTGCAACGGCTTTATTTTATGGTTCTCATTTGCTGGACGTTACGTGAAGTGTTTTCCTACTCCTTGATCGTGTCACACTACGTGTTGGACTATCTGGCGTCTAAAACGTTCAGTGCATTTAACTCGCTCACGAAAAGATTTACAACTTTTACGCTTATATACTATAATATAGGGAAACAACTAACGTATGCTACAGTTAACGAGTTCGATTTGAGTACGATTGTTATTCTTTTGTCATATATGGAGATTCGATGACATCTCTTCGAGTCGTGAAATTATCATTCCGAAATCCACTCATGAATAACAATCGCACTGGAAATGAACCGCCAACCCTCTAACTAAAACACCACTACGGGCAGAAGACATTTGCAAAAATATTTTTTGAATAACAAGTTTCATTTATTGCCTTGAAAACATAGAGAGTGTCACGTCATTGGAACAAGCTCGTTTCAAGGAGGGTCATAAGCTATATTTTGAAGGGGAAAGTTGGAAAATAATAAAACAGAATAATGATTTGAGTGGATAGCCCTGACCAATTATGACCGTTACGTTACGCAAGGTGTTAATTGTTGTCCACTTTTACAAATACCTAGCTACAATACATATATGGGCGTAGAAGCAGAGTCAGATGTGCTACATCTGACTCTGCTCCTACGCCCATATACGTGTATGGCGGTGACTATGGCCTGGCTTTGGTTATCCCGAGTGGCTTCTTTTTTCTCTAAAACAATGAATGGCTCTTATTTGCTCAAATTTGTCTTCAAGATTATGTCAAGTGTGGACAACATTTTTGTGAACTTACAAGTTTTGCTTTTGTAAGGGGGCCGCTTTGTTTTAGCCCATTTATCGACCGCAAATTAATTATCACACGGTCATCACCACGCAAAACTGTCGCAGCGGATCTGCGAAGTATCAGTAATTACACAGTGCACAAGTGACTTGGCGAACAAGTAGGCAAATCCACAGTCCCTGTGCTTTAGCCTACCTCATGCGACGAAGCAGCAGAGCATCTTCAATTCAATTTTTTCTGTCGATAAGTTCATTTAATACTGTTACTATGGTCCTGCGTCGAACATTCTCACCAGACAGCAATGCACGAGAGAACTTTATTTAATTCCGCTATACCAATACCGGTACAGTTCATTAATTTCAAGAAAATAGCCGATTATTTTTCCCAGTCGTAACTCTTTGTCTTTAGGGCTTGAAATACAATCTTATTTAATTTTCAGCAAGTAGTCTCTGGCGCTTTAAGTCAAATAATTAATCTCCTTTAGTATGCATAGCCTGGTCCCCTGGGTAGTACGTCAATACACAGTGGTGTTTATTCTGTGCAGTCTGGTCCACTGGGTTATGGATCGAAATGTAATTCCGTACTTTTTTGCGCTGTCTACCGCATGCAGCTTCCAATATTTGAAATACTATAGAGTCATGCACCTCAGTGCTAGCTTGGCATTTGATGAACATTCCCATGCTAATGCTGTACGGTACTGTTATCGCAAACTCGAATAGAAAATGTCGACCGGATAGGGATTCAGTCGATATTCTCTGAGTGCTTTCCTTCTCACAACACTGTAGAATCTCACCTGTTGACGAGATGTGTGAACTTTTAATCTGAGTTGCCATTTTCAATTATTTTTCTTGAAGCAATCTTGATTTCGCAGTATTTTATTTAAGAAATCTCGGCCCTCTGGTGTAAGTGAGGAGCGATCAAATCGCGATCTGATTGCGAAAGGGACGTCTTTTGTAATCGCACTACTGTTTAGTCTACCTTTATTATCTACCTGGAATGTCGTTACCACTCGAGATCTATACCATGTAGTAATATTGTAGGATAGTGCAAGGAAAACCTTTTTTTTTTGTTTATGGAGACTTATTTCTTCTTATGGATTATAAAACCCAGCGTCACATTCACCTTTGGATAGCTGGTGGTGACAATAGCTTGTAAAATTAAGGAAGAAGATTCAACGAGAAAATTCGTCACCCATCATTAATCCGATTAACGCACATATCATCCTATATAACAAGGTTCCGAGCCCTTGATTTCACAATGACAAGCAGCTTACAATATAAGTTACCTAGAAAGGCGTTACCCGCACAGCATATATACATGTACATGTACGTAACACAGAGGTCACGGATTGAACGAAAGACCTCTGTGATCAGGTGCCAATACTGCAAAGCTTTTACAATTGTAATCTCGAGAATTGTATTTTCTCGATATAAATGGGGGCGCGGTGGGTCAGTTGGTAGAGGTGCAGGCTGCAAGCCGAGAGGTCATCGGTTCGAATCCCACCTGCAGCAACCGCGTTGTGTCCTTGGGCGAGACACTTCACCCCGATTGCCTTCATGGGGGGCACGATGACGCTGTGTACTGAGGCGTACTGCACGTCGATGATACGCATGTCTTCAACCAATCTAACCCTGCCTGTGCCGTGGTGCAGAGTTGAGAGTTACGATGTTGGAGAGCTGACAGCTGCTCGTCGTTGCTCGGTGGTTCTCTCCGGGTACTCCGGCTTCCTCCACCCGTAAAACTGTCACGGTCACGATTAGCCATTGTGCATAAGTATGTGACCTTAAACGCCAATAAATAAATAAATAAATAAATAAATAAATAAATAAATAAATAAATAAATAAATGGTTTGAATAAATCATTAGCGTTTTCAAAGACGTGGCAATTTACCTATAGGTAAATTGCCACGTCATTTAAAACAACAATGATTATTTTCAGTTATTAATATTCACAGTTGAAAAACACAATTCTGAAAAATACATTTGTAAATTTTTTTATAGTATTGATCCCTGGTGCAGATAACACGGTTACACTGTAGCAACATTTCCCGTATTCAACGACATGGTTCGATCTTGTGAGTGACACTGTTTGACTAGCTATCCCGTTTCATTCTTTTTCTAATGAATACTGCAACTCCTCCATAAACTAATGGTGAGCTGTTGTTTGATTGCATGAGGTCGGAGTATTTATTTATTTATTGGGGTTTTAACGACACTTTCAACAGCCAGGGTCACTTCGTGTCAGGCAGTTTTAAGGCGGAGGAAGCCCGAGTACCTGGAGAGAACCAACGAGCAACGGCGAGTAACTATCAGATTCCCTAACGTTCTAACTCCGCGCAAGCAGGGCTGGCATTGGTTGAAGACAACTTCACCATCGACGTGCAGTACGCCTAAGTATACAGTGCTACCGTGCCCCCACCTGGGCAACCGGGATGCAGTGCCTTGCCTGAGGACACAACGCAGTTACCCCTACAAGGTGGGAGTGAGTAGATAACAACAGAATCACGAATGGTTCAATTTTCACCCAACACTTATTTTACTTTTCTGAAAAACGAACTAACAAATTTTCAGCTCACAGACCACCGGGTACAAGTAGGTGACCCACGAGCTAAAATGTTGCTATTGATTCTTGGGCTGTGTTCTCAGAAAATGGAAATATTTATCAAGTGGAAATGCTTCTTTGCCGCTATGTAGAAAACATCCACACTCCCTGTATGAGTGTACGTTGTATGGAACCCAGATAAGGTTCCAGTTCAGTGCCACGCCATAGCATTTCAGATAAAATACTCCAAGGTTTTTTTCACATTCCAACTTATATCATGGCACAAAACAACTTGAGAAAATCAAAATAACTGTTTGCTGCAATGTCTGTGGAGAGTGTATTATCAATAAAACACCCGTGGATGTTCCACCATTGATCTCTGTACAGCTGCACTGCTGGAACGTTATCGAAAAGTATCGCAACTCCTCTATCTGCCCACCCCTTCCACCTCAAGATGGCGCTAAGTCAACCAACGTGCAACTCCCCCACCAGTTACGTTGGATGACGTGAAAGCTGTAACGCTGTGACAGTTGTGTTTACCAAGCTTGAAAACTAGCAACTCGGTATCAACTTTTCAGTGTCAGCAATTGTTTTTTTCACGTTTTTTGTCAATAATAATTATTTATTTATTATTTACTGGTGTTTAAGGTCACATATTTCTGCACAATGGCTAATCATGACCACGGCAGTTTTACGGGCGGAGGAAGCCGGTGCAGCCGGAGAGAACCACTGAGCAACGGCGAGCAACTGTCAGCTCCCCAGCATACCAACTCCACACAGGCAGGGCCAGCATTGGTTGAAGACAGGTGCACCATCGACGTGCAGTACGCCTTAGTACACAACGCCACCATGCCCCCACGTGGGCAATGGGGGTGAAGTGTCTTGCCCAATGACACAACGCTGTTACCGCAGGTGGGATTCGAACCGAGGACCTCTCGGCTTGCAGCCTGCATCTCTACCTACTAAGCCACCGCGCCCCCGTCAATAATAATTAAAATATGTGGTAAATATTCATGTCGGGAAAAATGTGCACATCATCAACATAAGGCCACACAAAATAAACTAATTGATTCACAGGCATTTTTTATTTCAAATCAATGAGGGAGGGAGGGTTTTATTTTTAATTTTTATTTTTCTTTTGCAAAAAGTGAGCAAACATGGAGAGGATTTAGGCTGTCTTTTTACACACAGAAATATAGAAAGTGCATATTTATACAAATAAATTCGTTTTTAATTTGAAAAATAAAACATTCCTCTAAAAACAAACTGTAGGTACTGCAAATTCAAAGGCTTCATATTCTTTCGATGCTCTTTCAAATTATCTATGAAGTAAAAGTAATTAATCTATGGGGATTTGCCTTGTTACAACAAGGCAAACATATTGGAGACGCAAGTAAATAAATATGCATCACTCAAAAAATGTAAAAAGTTTCAGATCTCCCCGAGTTTGTACTAAAATTGGAACACACTGAAAGGCAATAAAAATGTGCAATGAGGGGATTCAAATTCAATGAGGGATTGCCTGAGAATCAAAACACATTTTTTTTAGCCCAATTGTTCATTTTTCGTAGACTTCAAAGTATGTTTGTTAAAACGCGATCGGAGATCGGAAAATTGAAAACTTCCGTGAAAAATTTTGTTGTTGAACAATGTTTTTTATAGCCACAATTGCCCCGTCCACAAGATGGCAGCAGGTGATACATCTTTTCTATATGTGACCAATGGGTGTTCCAGCAATCCAGTTGTATAGAGGAAATTGGGTTCCACCAATACAATGGCTTATTTTCTAGGAAAGGACAACACGAAAATTGTTTCAGCCACCGGACCTCGGTGTTGAACCTGGATCCTCGTTTTTACACATAATCAGATCATTTGGTGACTGGAGGTTGTGGGGGGGTGGGGGGGGGGGGGGGGGTGGGGGGACTACACGAATGTTCAGTAGTAATCCTCCTCGTATTCTCAATTTGTTGAAGACACTCCGATATGTCGCTACTAAATAAACACACCAACAACCGAAGTTTACTAAATAAACACACCAACAACCGAAGTTCTTGCGCGTGTAAAGCAATTTTTGTTTTCACTGATAGCATATTAAACAAGAGGCCCTATGGGGCCTGAGGCGCTCACCTTACCAATTTTGTTTTCACTGATAGCATATTAAACAAGAGGCCCCATGGGGCCTGAGGCGCTCACCTTACCAAAGTTGTTTAAGGAAGGATCTAATTACCACGTATGGCTAGTTAACACAACAGAGGAATGAAGTTATTTAATTATTTATAATTCTGCTGTCCATGCCAGATGATTTTTTTCTAGTATTGGTATGCTACCACAGAAATAATGCCCAAATTTTCAGTAATGGAAATCTAGGGAGTCCAAATATCAACCTAGGGACTTGGCTGGAACAAACTTGAAGGATGTTGTATACCAAATATAAAAAAATGGTGGTTCTGGAGAAGAAGATTTTGAGAATATTACCAATTTTGCATTATGTTAAAATTTGACCCCCCCCCCTCCCCCATACTAACACAAATATCAATCCAGGAACTTTATTTGAACAAATTGAATCTGAACCCTCAAAGGATGCCGTATAACGAATAGCGAAAGATTCTGAGTGTATCTCAAGAAGCACATTTTTAAAAATTATTCCTTATATAGGACTAAGTTAAAATTCGGACTCCAATAGGGAGCCCAAATATTAACCCAGGGACTTGATTTGAACAAACTTGGATCTGACCTCCTGCTGTATATCAAATATCAAAAGATTCTGACTGGCGGCTCTGAAGAAGAAGATTTTTAAAGATTATTCCTCATATTGCATAAGTTAACATTTGGGCTTCCTAAGAGAGGCCACATATTAACCCACGGACTCGCTTTGAAGTGACCACCCCCCACCCCCAGAGATGTTGTATATATATATGTAAATATGAACGCTTTTTGACCGGTGGATCTGAAGAAGAGGATTTTTAAAGAAATATTGCACTAAGTTAAAATTCGGGCTACCATAGGGAGCTCAAATATGAACCAGGAACCAGATTTGAACAAACTTGAATATGACCCCCCCCCCCCCCGCCCCTAGAGATGTTGTATACCGCATATCAAAAGATTCTAATGAATGGAGATTTAAAAAAAAACAACATTCCCTCATATTGCACAGAGTTAAAATTCGAGCCCAAATATGAACCAAGGCACTCGATTTGAACAAATTTGAATCTCACTCCACTTGAGATGTTGTATACCAAATAAGAAAGGATTCGAACTGGTGGATCTGAAGAAGAAGATTTTAAAGATATTTCCTCATACTGCACTAAGTTAAAATTTGGGCTACCATGGGGAGCCCAAATATTAATCCAGGGACCTGATTTGAATAATTAGAATCTGAACCCCCAAGAGATGTTGTATATCAAATATGAAAGGATTCTGACTGGTGAATCTGAAGAAGAAGTTTTTAAAGAAATACCCTCATATTGCACTAAGTTAAAATTCGGGTTCGCATAGGGGCCTCAAACATTAACCCAGAAACTTGAATCTGAACCCCCTCCACCCAAACAAAGAGATGTTGTATACCAAACATGAAAGCATTCTGACAGGTGGATCTGAAGAAGAAAATATTTAAAGAAATTGCTTCATATTGCACCAAGTTAAAATGTGGGCTCCAACAGAGAGCCCAAATATTAACCCAGGGACCCGATTTGAACAAACTTGTTTCTGCCCCCCCCCCCCCCCCCAGAGATGTTGTATACTAAATATGAACACATTCTGACTGGTGGATCTGAAGAAGAAGATTTTTAAAGATTATCCCCCATATTGCACTAAGTTAAAATGCGGACTCCCATAGGAAGCCCAAATATTAACCGAGGGACTTGATTTGAACAATCTTGAATCCTACCCTCATAGCAATGATGTATACCAAACATTAAAAGATTCTGACTGGTGGCTTTGAAGAAGATTTTTAAAGATTATGCCCCATATTGTATTGAGCCCAAATATGAACCAAAGGGCTTCATTTTAACAAACTTGTATCTCCCCCCTCCCCCTATGGATGCTGTATACCAAATATAAAAAAATATTCTTATCAATGGTTCTAGAGAAATTTAAAAACAATTTTTTTTTGCAAATATGCTGACTGAAAATTTTTTCGATGCCCCGTACAGAACACCCTGACACAATCGATGGCAGTTGTTTTTACCAATCCATTCTACTGGTCCCAAGGATGCTCCATACCAAATAATAGTTCTCTGCTTCGTCTGGTTTGCGAAATACGGGTATATGAAACTATTTTTATTTTTAGCTCTCGTGGTTCGTACGGGAACATTTTTTGCATGAGTCAAGTTCTTGTGACTCAATAATACCACATACTAAATTTTGTTTCATATCGGACCATCGGTTCAGAAAAAGGAAATTTTTGGCGAGGCCAAACTTTTTGCCCCTCCCATTACAAAGGCAAATACTGCTTCACGAACTTCGTTTGAACAAACTTGAATCTACACCTCAAATGGAAGATACATACCAAATATCAAGTTATTGTACGTACTGGTTCATGAGAAGATTTAAAAAAAACATTTGGAGGATTTTCCCCACCCCCTCCCTATGGGGCTGGGCAAGTTGATTGGATAAAAAACAACATGCGATATCAGAACAAGTAAGCACCTTAGATTTAACTAAAATTGGTTCAGCGCTTTAGGAGGGGCAGGTGCAAACACCATGTTCACAGACGATGGACGGTGAGTGATCACGGAAGCTCATCCAGACTTTCAGTCAGGTTAGTTAAAAAGTCCCTCGATATCGGCAGCCAGAATTAGGCTGGTGGGATGAAAGGAAACGCGCTTACTCTTCACTTAACCATATTTGAATTTGAGGAAAAACAAGTAATCGTGATGAAGAGGATGGAAAATGCTAACCAATGGCCATATATCAGTGTTATATTCGTCCCGCAAGACACTTGAAAGAAACGCAGAATTTTAGATGGCATTTGGATCGATTTTAAAAGGCTTCGTAAACAGATATTTCAACAATCAGTCGCCATACGCACACCACTGTGTTTTCTTTGCATCGATTATTGGCCACATAAATAGACCCAAACTTCTTGAGGCTAGTCGATACATCACAACGTCTTCAACAAAGCAATACAGCTAAACAAAACACTACATTAATAGACCATTATTCACAGGAAGGCACCTAGTACGCTTCACTCAGCCTCACTTATCCATAATAAAATGTGTTCGTGCTTGAGTATGTTATGGCGTGCGTTAGAAAAATCTGTAAGTTTCACAGGACAGAAGCACAAGGGTGTAGCTAAGATTTTTGAGGGAGGGTGATAATTTGGGTTTATGGATCCTCGATGACCGAAGGTCACTCGCGATTGCCACAGGCAAAAAAGTTGGGGAGAACAAGAGAGTGATGTCCCCTCTCGTAGGCGAGGGCCCGTTTGACCCCGTCCCAAGGAAATAGTTTGAAATTTCAAACAGAGTAAATCTGCAGCCCGATTGCTCTTTTTGAAGAATTCTACAGTATTTCTTCGGTACCTTAGCCCATACTTACCCAGTCCAAAACTTGAACGGTTTGAACTAATGTTTACCATGAGTGGACCTTTTTCAATTTGTGTGTGTGTGTGTGGGGGGGGGGGGGGGGGGGGGGGGGGGCACATTACTATCGACCTAACGTAGGAAAAACCGCGAGGAGTGCCCCCTTTCGTTTGTGCTTGTGCGGCGGACCTCTCCATGCTATGTTTTAAAATTTCAAGCCCAAGAGTAAATCGGGGGTCACCATTGCTCTTCAGGGAATTTAAATGAGTTAATGTTGTTGACTGAAATAAAACCCAGCTGGTTTTCTACAGTATTAATTGAGAACCTCAAACCATGTTTACCTGGTCCAAACATTTGGGGGAGGATGTCACATTACCCACATTACCACCACAGCTAAACCCTTGCGTTATGATATAAGAGGACACGAATGTATTTGTAGATTGGACTGCGTTTTGTGTTGTAATTTCTTTCATGTATTTATTTATTTATTTATTTATTTATTTATTTATTTATTTATTTATTAGGGTTTAACGACACTTTAACCCTTTACCCAACGTAACGGACAAAACCGACCAGTGCTATTCACAAAAATCGCCAATTATTTTTTATCATCTTTCATTTTTTGTGTCAAAAACATAGGTTATGACCCCTCATTGGAACGAGCTCGACGAGCTCGTTCCAAAGAGGGGTCATAACCTATGTTTTTGACACAAAAAAAAATAAAAAATAGTTATTCAAGAATTTTGTTTGCAAGTGTCGTCTGCTTTTCATGTTAGGTAAAGGGTTAACAGCCAAGGTCATATCGTGTCGGTGACAGTTTTACGGGTGGAGGAAGCCGGAGTACCCGGAGAGAACCACCAAGCAACGACGAGCAGCTGTCAGCGGTCCAACATTATAATTTCTTTCAATATTTCACAAATTACAAAATGATAAGGAAAACACGAGTCACACACCAGCAACGTGTGTCAGTAATCCATTACTATTCTTTTACTTCTTTAAAACTCGTGTCTTCCACGTCTGCAGCATATTAACATTTTTTCCGCATCGTTTTATGAAAGGATGGTTTGCCAATCTAGATAGTTCAATTTTCACATTTCCAGTCAAAAAAACATCTGTTGTCTAACGATATATATTTTGAGATTAAAAAGGAAATGGGTTAGATTACGGGGATTTCATACCAAAATGTCCACGTGCAGATAATTGAGACCACGTGTATAAAAGAAAACAAGGCTTAACAACAGTTAGTGGAACCAATACTTAGACACATACTGGGAAAACAGAATTTGCCTCTTACCCACGACGTCACCCTTTTTTTTTTTTTACTTCGGGCACGTTCTATTTCTGAACGCGCGTGCACAGGCGTTGTTTGCGAGAGCAGGATGTATCTGCAGCACGGACACTCGTATTACCAGAATTTAACATATTCAATAAAATATATGCAATTTAGGCCCCAGGCATAAATTATTTTATGGGAGAACACGCTTAGTGTTTTTGGGTACAGCTGTACAACAAGACAGGTCTGCTAATTTATTCTCAAGGCAAGCAGACCAGTCGACTATCCTTCAATCTGGATAATACATTTCTAAATTCTAACTCTCTTATCTGCTTTGCCTAATTCCCATCATTTCTACAGAGTCAGACACTCTGTAGAAACAGACTATATTCCCTTTGTTTCATGGAGCAATCCCAGAATACTTACCAACCATTCCATTGGTGGAACTAATCATCAATTCAACAGGTTGGCGTCACTTCGAAATTACCAACTTTGGGACAAAAAGCACAGTTAGTTAACTCTTTCATTTGTGTTCTCATTTCGTTCCTGAAGACGTTTATTCACGGATTTCGTAAGCAGTATCGTTATTAGTCGAATTATGAAGATCCTTATCATTGGGCATAGTTTTGTCAGACGTTTTCGGGATCATATGGATTCGAGATTTCCCCAATACCGAGCGTCATTGGGGGTCCCAGATTGCGATGTCCGATATTTAGGCATAGGTGGGTTGACCGTTCCCGAGGCTTATGAACGCTCGCAACCAGTTGTTGATCTGTTCTGCCCGGACATTGTCATGGTACAGTTAGGCGGTAACGACATTGATTCATCTGGAGGGGACCCGGCCGAGATCGCTCGTCAGGTTTTCGACTTCGGGTCATTTTTGCACCACTCCTGCAACGTCAAGCTGGTCGTTCTTTTTTCGGAGTTTTGGAGGAACAATGCTCAATATATGGCGAACTTAGATGAATTCAATGCCCGTTTAGAAAATTTATGCATCCTCCCTGAGTACGCTATATTTTGGAAACACCGACGGTTCAACAAATCTCCAGCTCCTTTATTTCTTAGGGATGGAGTGCATTTATCGCCCCAGGGTAGCGTCCGTCTCTATTACAGTGTTCGTGCAGCACTGATGCACGGGAAACGCCAGCTTCAACTCCTTGAAACTGTTCCGTAATGTCGGCTTACTGCGTCGGGCCGCATCCAATCTTGCATACCCCTGGTTCGACCAGCACCTTTGAACACAAAAACCACGAACAATAACAAACTGACAACAATAGAAAAACCAAATTTTAAATTTTTTTCTCTCTTTTTCCCTGCATGTTTTTCATGCCCCCTCCATTCGTACTTAGTGTGTGCTTGGTGCGATTATCTCCATTGGTTATTTGGTCACACGGTACGGGACTTAGTGTCCGTTTTTACCTAGTTTTATTCTTCCGGTTCCTTCATGGCCCGCGGTGTTACATTCACAATTTTTGGGCCCCGTGCCCGTTTCCCTGCATGTTCTTCATGCCCCCTTCATTAGTAGTGTGTGCTTTGTGCAATTATTATCTCCATTGGTTCCTTGGTCACCCGGGGGACTTAGTGTCCGTTTTACCCAGTTTTATTCTTCCGGTCCCTTCGTGGCCCGCTGTGGTACTTCAGAATTTTGGGCTTCGTGCCCGGTTTTTTATCTGTGCATGGGCGACAAATCTTAGCCAATCATTTACATTGGGCTGCGTGCCCGGTTTTCTAGCTGCCATTACGCACAATGTTCAGTTTTGTTGAGGGCTGTGTGCCCGTTTGTTTTTTCTTGATTTACAATTTCACCTTTCTTGATTTACAATTTACACCCCACGACACTCATCTTCTGGGTACTGCATGCATCATACGACTCCTTGGTCTGTTGTTTCTCACCACATCCCTCATGCCTGTTTACTCTCGTTACAGATGGCTTCCACAAAACGTAAAAAGGGTAGACAACAAAATGGTGTGCCATTAAGACAGAGCCTTCGACACGCTTTGGCAGTATCACAAGGGAGGGGCGACCACATTGTGCCTCACACGGACCCAACAGTACAGTTCCAGATATCTACTGCTTCCTCCCCACCAACATCTGCACCACTGCCTACCACCATTCAGCAGCCTGACAACAGCACAATCACAACACACCCCATTTCATTTCAGAGGGGCTCAGCGCAGGACTCTCACCAGTATGCAACACCTACTTCGCCTACAGTGGCCATACAGCCGTCCATTTTCACCACTACCAGCTCAAGCGGCACCATGCCCACCAGGAGGAGCCGTTCGCGCGTTTCTGTACCTTTGAGTCATCTTTTGGACCCATTGCGGACGCCAGGTTCTCGGCCAGATGAGACCCTCACACGCACCGACATCAGACCTTCCACGTCAACAACCTTCAGCGTCAGCAGGCCACATTGCAGCACACCTCCACCGCCTACTACACATTCCGGACAGGCTGAAGCCTCCGTCACCTTGTCTCACTTGCAGGATTCGATCAATCGGTTAGCCCACTCAGTCAGTCGATTAGAAGACCAGCAGACACACAGGGTACATAACTTGCCGATTCACACTAGCACATCTCCACCTCCACCACCGGAAGTTCATCCAGAGATGCTACACTCGATGCCAGACAATATGCTTCCTCCAGTTCTCCAGGATACTAACTCGGCAGGTAACGACCTATCTACACTCAACAACCATCTTTCATCATCAGATCTTCAGGTTCCGGTCGATCCTTCATTGCCAATCTTCCACTCACTCGCCACACCATTGGATGCCTTTATTCCCGCACCACTGAAGGAGAAAATTTGGAATGACCACTTTATCCACATGTCTGAACTGCTCAATAAACAGAAGCCTTCCTTCTCTGTCGTCACAGTGGAAACCCAGGCGTCTGGTGCCCCTGAACTTTGCATCAGTCAGCCACCACAGCGCAACACTCTCAACTTAGATACCTGGCTAACAGCCTTTCATATTTTTGTAGCCATATATACTCAAAAACGGCCCACTGAAGCGCCTCAGCTCATGCGTTACATTGCAAACATCCGGAATTTGGCGCAAAAGGGTTCAGATTGGTTTAGCTACGACGAGCAATTTCGGGCCCTCAGGGAGACTTGTCGTCTCCCCTGGAACATGATCCACTGGGAGCTTATCGATCAAGTTGCCCCAAGGGCCCCAACTTTCAGATCTTCCTTTCGAAATCATCAGTTTCGGAACAACCGAGGGAATGGTAACAACACCCCTAACCACAATTTTCGCGTGCCCGCCGGGGAATGTTTTCGCTTCCACAAAGGTCTCGGCTGTCACAACAACTGCCAGTTCTCTCACAAATGTTATATTTGCCAGCGCCCCCATCCAGCCTCTTCTTGCTGGTCACGCCGCACCAGTGGCCCCACAGCTTCAGCAGCAGCCACCCCACCTTCGGGCTCAGACATGCAACCATTCAGGAAGTCTTTCACTACCAACACCCATAAACCAGGAACGTCTGGAAAAGTACCTTCATAATCTTCCCCCGTCTGAGCGCGCATTCCTTCGGCAAGGGTTTCGGGAAGGTTTTCACCTAGGTTTTTCCGGTGACCTCCCGCCTCAGCCACAGCCACAGAATTTAAAATCTGCCCGGGATCACCCTTCGGTTGTTTCTGCCAAATTACTCAGGGAATTAGAGCTGGGCCGAATAGCGGGGCCTTTTTCCTCTCCACCCTTACATCCTTTCCATATCTCTCCACTGGGTTTGGTGCCTAAAAAGTCTCCAGGCTCTTTTCGCCTTATTCACCATTTGTCCTTTCCCTCCGGGGCTTCCGTGAATGATGGGATTACTGCTGAACACTCTCGGGTTGTCTATGCTTCAGTTTCCGATGCGATTACTTATCTCCAACATTGGGGCCGCAACAGTTTCATGGCCAAAGTGGATATCAAAGATGCATTCCGCCTGCTCCCCATACATCCCAAAGATTTTCACTTGCTAGGCTTTACTTGGGAGGGGAAATTTTACTACGACCGATGCCTTCCCATGGGTAGTTCTTCTTCCTGCCAGCTTTTCGAAAAGTTCAGTTCAGCCCTTGAGATTATCTTAAAGTCTTTGGTTTCTGCTTCGGTGGTCCACCTCCTGGATGATTTCTTTCTTGTGCACAATTCCAAGGAGGAATGTGCCAGTGCCTTGCGGATTTTTCAGGCACTATGTACGGATTTAGGCGTACCCTTAGCTACTGACAAGACTGTCTTACCTACCCACTGTTTAGAGTTTTTAGGCATTACATTGGACTCGGAGAAGATGGAAGCTCGTCTCCCTCAAGCAAAGCTTGCTCAGGCTCGGGCGTTACTGAGGAAATATCGTATTAGGAAGAAGGTCACCCTCCATGAGTTGCAGAGTCTTATAGGGGTTCTAAATTTTGCATGTTCGGTCGTCCTTCCCGGCCGCCCTTTTCTCAGACGTCTGATTGACTTAACCAAAGGCATAGTCCGCCCCAACCATCGCATTAGGCTCAACTCAGCGGCACGAGCAGATTTGCAAGCCTGGCTGTTTTTTCTCGAACATTTCAATGGGGCGTCAATGTTTTTGCATGACCAGTGGTGTAGCAACCAAGCCATCTCCCTGTATACGGATGCAGCCTCAACACTGGGTTTTGGGGCGATCTTTGGTGCTCGTTGGACTTACGGGGCCTGGCCTACGGAAATCAAGAATGCACACATTTCGGCCCTGGAGCTATACCCTATCATTCTGTCGATCGGGCTTTGGGGTCCTCTACTGGCCAACCACTGCATCCTCTTTCACACCGATAACGAGGCTCTCATTCCAGTCATCAACAAGCAAACCTGTAAAGATCCAACATTAATGCGGCTGGTTCGTCAGCTAGTTGTATATTCTCTAAAATATAATATTTTATTTAAGGCTTGCCACATCTCGGGTAAGACAAACATTTACGCCGATGCTTTGTCTCGTTTACAGGTCCAAGATTTTCTGGCCGGCTATCCCACTGCCAACAAACAACCTACACCTATCCCAGACCATCTGTTACCCACAGTCTTCCTCACATAATGCATACACTCTTAGAGGCCTCCTTGGCACCATCTACCCACCAAACATATGCTCGGGCTCTCCACTGTTTTCGTTCCTTCTACCTTGCCACTTTCTTCTGCCCACCAACATTGCCGGTAGCACCTTTCGAGATTGGGCTTTTCATTTCATGGCTGTATCAACAGGGTTTCAGGTACACTTCCCTTTTGACCTACTTATCCGGCCTTAGTCATGCTCACAAAATGTATGGTTTTCCAGATCCCTCTCAGTCATTCCTCATTTGTAAGCTTCTTCACGGGGTAAAACATCTCAGTCATGCTCCAGATATTCGCCTTCCCATAACGCTAAACATCCTGCAAAAACTTCTCACGTCCCTGCACCATGTGAGTCTGTCTTGGTATGATACCATATTGTTTAAAGCTATGTTCCTGCTGGCCTTTTTTGCGTTATTGCGAGTAAGTGAATTTACTTCGACATCTCAACATCGTCCTTCAACTCTCACTTCCTCCTGTTTTCATTGGGACCACTTAGGAGTTTGTGTCACACTTCAGAATTACAAACATAGTACGCCGGGCAGCTCCTTCGTCCTCCGCTTAACACCCAAGCCTCCCCCTCTCCCATGCCCTGTGGCGGCTCTGGCCAATTACAATAGAGTCCGTCCACAGGCCATTTCCTATTTCACCTCCCAGGCAGGCATACCGGTTACCCGTTCACATTTTTCGGCCGTGCTCCACCGCTGCCTTACATTTTGTGGGTTGAGCGCTTCCTTCTACAAAACGCACAGCTTCAGAATCGGTGGGGCTTCTTATTTGGCCCAAAATGGTTCTACCGATGCCCAAATTCGACAGATCGGGCGATGGTCTTCAGATGCTTTCAAGCTCTATTTAAGGAATGTTCCCACAATGTAAGGGAAAGAGGTGGGGGCTTGGTCCCGGGGATTCGAGTGGCGCGAGCTGCCAGATCTCCTACCTGGCAGCCTATGGCGTTATCTGCGCCACTTTTGGCAAAAATGGAAAACCGGTTCTCTAGACTACCTCAGCATCACATGGCTTCAGGTAGTCTATCCCATCTTTGTAAATTGTGTCATCCTACTACCTGGGCATCACATGGCCGCAGGTAGTCATAAATAAGAATTTCCATTTTTGTATTCTTTTAATAAATCGGCCGCCACTTTTAGGGTGGTCCATTATCATCATCAGTTTTGGCTCAAGTGTTATTTTTGCCAAACAAGCTTCTCCCCTGGCGATTTTATTTGTGAGGGGGTAAAAGGGGGTTGCTCACATAAATGCAATTTAGGCCCCAGGCATAAATTATTTTATGGGAGAACACGCTTAGTGTTTTTGGGTACAGCTGTACAACAAGACAGGTCTGCTAATTTATTCTCAAGGCAAGCAGACCAGTCGATTATCCTTCAATCTGGATAATACATTTCTAAATTCTAACTCTCTTATCTGCTTTGCCTAATTCCCATCATTTCTACAGAGTCAGACACTCTGTAGAAACAGACTATATTCCCTTTGTTTCATGGAGCAATCCCAGAATACTTACCAACCATTCCATTGGTGGAACTAATCATCAATTCAACAGGTTGGCGTCACTTCGAAATTACCAACTTTGGGACAAGAAGCACAGTTAGTTAACTCTTTCCCGCCACCTCCCCTCACGCCACCGTCTTTTTTCTCTGGTTTTCACTCCTTCTTTTCAGAGCGTGGCTAGTCAACCATCGGCTTCTACTAAATGGTCCCATCTATCATCATTTTCTCTTCTTACACCCCACTTTATTGAATGTACCAGTTAGACATGCTTCCATTGCAATGCTGAGCTTGCCACAATTTGGACAACTTACAAGACAAGCCGTGGGTTTCAGACGCAGGAAGAGAAGGCCTCAAGTTACCACTGCTCTGGCTATATCACTCAACCGAATTCATAAAGGACAACAGTTAGCATCCCTGTATTACATGACCGGGATCAACAGCAACAACAAACTTTCATTGTGACTGGCTTTAGAATGCCTCTATAGTGCCTATCCCTGCATTACAGGCTGGGATTCTGGCAATGGACAATAGCTTGGTGCTCTTGATTTCTGGGAAGAATTGTCATTTATTTGTTTTCGCCTGCCGCCGGATGATGATGGCCTACATTTCAGATCTACATTTCAAACAGGGGGATTCCCCTAAGGTTTCTTGACAGTTACTGCGCTCAGGATGGTGCAAAATGTTCTGCAGAATTACACTTGTGCCATCACCATTATGCGGCGGGCGAGAGGATGCCTTCCGACAAAATTACGCTGTATTATTGACAGCTTTCTGGTCTACAAAGTCAGGACTTCCTTTATTGTCATTTTTTCATATTTTGTATTCACTTCGTTGTACTTGTAGCATAGTTTTCTGTAGTTTTAGACCCTGCATTACAGGCAGGCGTTATCTGCGCCACTTTTGGCAAAAATGGAAAACCGGTTCTCTAGACTACCTCAGCATCACATGGCTTCAGGTAGTCTATCCCATCTTTGTAAATTGTGTCATCCTACTACCTGGGCATCACATGGCCGCAGGTAGTCATAAATAAGAATTTCCATTTTTGTATTCTTTTAATAAATCGGCCGCCACTTTTAGGGTGGTCCATTATCATCATCAGTTTTGGCTCAAGTGTTATTTTTGCCAAACAAGCTTCTCCCCTGGCGATTTTATTTGTGAGGGGGTAAAAGGGGGTTGCTCACATAAATATAAAACCATCAACACTAAAGACACGTGTTTTTCAGTCTAGATAGCATAATATATATTTTATTGAGTATGTTAAACTCTGATAAAACGACAAGTGTGTGTGTATTTATCTGTGCGTACGACCCGTCTAATATATGTTACATGTTAAGATAACTAAAATCCTGCTGCGCCCCACAATAAAGCGCGAGATTCTTGTTGAATCCTGATATCTTTCAAATACACCCTCCTTTACACGAATGATTCTGTTGCAATGGTGGATGAAAGGGTGTCGAGGAGTGGGGGGGGGGGGGGATAGATAAAACCTGACAAATAGTGGTTTATCCTTTCCCAGTGGGTGGGAGTTGAAAAGAAAGGGAGGAGATACCGAAAACTAAATGTGAGCTTCGACATTAATTAGAAATGCATCGAACACCCCTGTTTGTACCTTGAAACAGTCCCTTAGTCCAGTTCATACCGTGTACTGTATTTTTTCCATTGGGCGAATGAAAAAACAAATCAACTAAAGAAACCACCTCACGATACTGAGAAATTCATTAATAGCATTGCGCTGTCAGAAGCTCCAGTTTTTTCCTTTGGGATTAGTTCGACAATAGACGAAATGCGTTGTCCACGAAATGACGAATAGCTGACGATGTAATGTCGGAGGAAAATAATAAATGACCCTAGATATGAGCGATGACGACACACGTCGTCACATGGCGAAATAATGCCGATATTGTATATATGGTATAGGTTGCGAACCAATCGATTGATGCTATCCCGCTGAAATCTTCGAGATGTTCCAAATAAGGTCAAAGCGTAGAATAATAAGGCACAAAACATCTTCTTCCCACACCGGCCCACATTACCACTCCCATTTGCCCCTTATTGAGAGTCTTTCTACAGACTCGACTTATACACTTCACAAATCAAACAAACACACTCACTGACGAATACGCTGAAATTGTTTTTGAATAGATCGTCTTATAGAAAGTCAGAGGAAAGATTAAGTAAAACCAATATTTGAATATTGAAGTGTGACTTTGTTCAAAGGTCGTTACAAGAAAACATGAATTGCTTAACGATACATAGAATTCAATTCAAGACATATATCTGTACGGTGCAATGGGTTCACGCTGTGACTTGCAAGATAATTGACATGGGAATTACCATATCCAGCTAGACAACAGCCACTTTAGCTATATTTAAAAAAACACACACGACGGGACGCTCACCACTGTTTTCACAAAACTCGATCTGTTTACTTGCACGATAGTAATGAGGCAGTAATTTACTTCTTGCCCTTGTCTCGAAATATCGAATACATCTTTGGTGTTTCATAGTATGACACCTTACCATATATGATTTCACTACGGCTGCATTGGCATTACATTCCTTAATATCTGAATAAAGTGATACCTTCCGGATCTGATGTAAAGTTGGGGTAATACGGGGAATCCCACCGACCGTGTGTCTTCATTACACAATGTCAAAATATACTACTCAAAGTTTGCTAAGCACCAAATATTTGACACATCATTGTGAAATTTGCTTGTGACATATTTGCGATATTTTTGGTGGATATGATTGAGGGTGTATTGAGATGGTCCCCAGTGTTTACATTAGCTCTCTTGACAGGCAGACTTTTGTGACAGTCATGGAAAGCATGTACACCTTGATTTTCATGATGTTTTCGTGTACTGTCTGCATGTAGATGACATGTGTAGGGTATTCAATCTTCATTTCAACACAAACCCCTGTGATTTATGGCGAATGCAAATGTAAGAAGACATTTATCTGAAGCAGAAATGTGGCGGGCTGTAGTAATGGTGGAGCAAAGGGCTACCCATCGTCAGGTTTGTGAAGCCCTTGGTGTGCACAATACAGTGATCACCAGAGCCCGGGCAAGATTTCAGCAGTATAGCACACCAGTAAGACGGCATGGTGGTGGCAGAGACAGGGCAACAGCTGCAGCTGAAGACCGGTTTTTGATCATTCAGGCCCATAGGAACCGCTATGCACAGCAACCCAGCTTCGCAGTGACCTTCGGAATGCATCCGAGGTAAATGTTTCCACGTGGACTATCCGGGCAAGGTTGCACGGAGGTGATCTCCGATCGAGAAGACCATGTATTCACATTCCGCTGTCCCAGGACCACCACCAGGCACGATATGAACGGGCCACGGACCATGTTGGATGGACCAGAGAAGACTGGCGACCTGTCCTTTTTACAGATGAGTCAAGGTACTGCCTAGACCATACAGATTGGCGTCGTTCTAGGGTATGGAGAAGACCAGGAGAACGATTCAATGCAGCCAACATTGCTGAGCATGACCGCTATGGCGGAGGGCCAATTATGGTCTGGGCGGCATCAGTCGGGATGGACGTACAGAGCTCTGTGTCCTTGAACGTGGTACATTGACTGCACAGCGGTATATTGATGGGATCCTGGATGTCCACGTCAGATTGTATGCAGGTGCAGTGGATGACAGATTCATTCTGATGGACGATAATGCCCGTCCTCATGTTGCCCATGCTGTCGGGGAGTACCGACAGATGGAGGGGATTGAGTGTATGAACTGGCCAGCAAGATCACCCCCCCCCCCCCGACCTCAGTCCAATCGAACATGTCTGGAGTGAGTTGCAGCTTGCAATTTCAGACCGTCAAGTCCAGCCAAGAAGTGTCCAGGAGCTTGGTGCCATGCTGGTCCAAGAATGGAACGACATCCCACAAAGGACTACCAGGAACCTGATTGGGAGCATGAGAAGGCGTTGTCAAGCTGTAATAAACAGTAATGGGTCTCATACTCGATACTGAAGCCATACCAGTTCGCCCCGTCACCTTTTTGGCATATTGAAAAATTTCCTCTTTTACCAATAATATCCATTTTCCATGGTTATCGTATTCAAAAGCTAAAAAATAATGTCAAACACAAATAAAATCTTAATTTCTGTACTTAAATCATTAAATATATAATTAAATAAAAAATATATACACTTTTCATAACAATATTTCGACTTAAACGTAAAACAGGTAGTTGGATATACTTGGTGCTTAGGAAACTTTGAGTAGTATATTCTGAATATCAATATATACACTCTAAAATCAATTGGGTTCATTTATTTATTTAATTATTGGAATTTAATGACACTTTTGACAGCCAGAGTCACCTGGTGTCGGGCAGTTTTACGGGTGGAGAAAGGCGGAGTACCCGAGAAAATCACCGAGCACCGGCGAGTAACTACCAGACTTCCCAACGTACTAACTCCACACAAGCATGGTTAGCATTGGTTGAAGACAAGTGCACCATCGACGTGTAGTAAGCCTTAGTACTCAGCGCCACCCTGCCCCACGTGGGAAATCGGAATTAAGTACCATGCATAAGGACACAACACAATTACTAATGACGGGGATCGAACCGTGGACATTTCGGTTTCGAGTCCAATTCCCTAAGCACTGAGCCACCGTGCTCCCTAGTTGGGTTAAAAATCAGCCCAAATCAACTGGGTGGAGCAAATATGAACCCCAATTACCCAGTTGATTTAGGCTGATTTTTAACCCAACTGATTTTAGAGTAGTGCTGGTTCAAAATGTGGCATCAGAGCCGCTTGAAAATCCCATTCATGCTTGTTATCTTCATTAATGATATATTCTCCCATGACCTGCCCATTGAGATAGGCGTGTACCGGTGAGACATAGGGTAAGACTGATATATCTCACACACCTCGCATGACCACACTTATTTTAATATTTAACGATTTCCGGAATATTTCATGAAATGTTGATCACCATCTGCATTTTGTAAAGAAACAGGACATCCCGCTGCGGTTTAATTGACACGGCTACCCATCCCACCCACACCACTCGAGGTCGATTTTCTCCGACCTCACCTCACACGACGTCATCGAAATCAGTAATTTCAAAAGTATAATTTCATCAGTGAAGTGTCAACTGTTTCCGCTTGCTTCAATATGTTAACCCTTTACCGAACGAGTCGGCCGCATCCACCCACGTAATTGACAAATGGAGCAATTGGAAACAAAAATATTTTTAAAAAAAATTGAAGAAAATAATTAAAATAACAAACGAGCTCGTCGTGCTCGTTCCAATGATGGGTCACATGATATGGTTTTGTTGAATTTTTTGGAAAAAATAGAACAAAATAATTAAAATAACAAATTTTGATATCTTGTGCGTTGGGTTTACCCAGGAAAATATTAGTCAAAGAAGTATCAAACATTTATTACGTTTATTACAAATACAAACAAATTTTTGGATGATCTTCGTAGTATATACCTTCGGTATGTACTGAACGTTTCGATGCTCTCCCGAATATGTAATTCATTTTTCTTTACAAATCAATGGATAGCAAAGTAAATTTTCATCGCACCTGATCGCACGAGCATTATTTTGATTTCACTGACGTCATGTTGGGTGTGGTGGGAGAAAAAAATCATCCTCGAATGGTGTGTGGTGGGGGAGGTATATTCTCGGCAAGTCTCGTGTCTAGGACAAATAACCTCCACTCAGCTGAGATTTCACCATCCCACCCTACACAGCTCGAGGATTATTATAGCCCTCTAACACGAATTCTTAGGTGCTCTCGATGAGAAGTCTCAGCGAATCAGATTTTGTATATCAACGTACAGAAAAAATATAAGGTGTCTTATTATTATCCAGTCAACTAATTGAAGCAGATTTAAGCAGGAATTAATTAAATATTTTTAAATGGGATTTAACGACACTCTCGACATCAGGGTCACGTTGTTTCGGAACGAATTATTTATAAATAGTAAATGTTGAGAGTATACTACAAAATAATGTAAAACAAGTAGGGCGGTTATAAACCTATAAAAATAGTTATTATATACTTTATAAATAACCACATTCCTATTGGCTGGATCTTATACACGTGACTGGTACACAAAAATCCATGTACATCGGTCTTCCAGTGAATATCAACTTTCTAAATATAGCTTTTGGAAATTCTCTCTCTAGTTCTATTTCAGTCGACGTAACCTCTGTAACATATCTTATTTTTATGTTATTCTGCAGATGATAATTTTATGGCTAAATAAAAGTATTTCTGGTTGATACAACTGAACTTTTAATTGACGAATAGGAGATTGTCTTTCATCGCTCTCTGTCCGTCGTTCGTCAATACCATGTTTTGGTCTTCTCCTCCAAAACCACTGGGCCAATTCAAGTCAAAGTTTGTGAGAGTGATGGTTCCGAAGGGGCAATGCATTTTGTTCAACTCAACATGCCCAGCCCTATAGGGAGGGGATGGGGGGAAATGCTCCAAAATATTTTTAAAATCTTCTTCGCATGAACCAGTGGGTACAATGACTTGATATTTGTTATGGAGCTTCCTTTTGGGGTGTAGAATCAAGTTTGTTCAAACGAAGTTCGTGAAGCAATATTTGGTTTCGTAATGGAAGGGGTAAGATTTTTGGCCCCGCACAAAATTTCTATTTTCTGAACCGATGGTCCGATTTGAACCAAATTTGGTATGTGGTATTATTGAGTCATAAGTACTTGACCCATGCAAAAGAAATTCCCGCATCCCATAAACACTGGCAGAATGAAGTTTCCACCAAGCCAATATATTATCAGCTGCATAAGAAGGACAAGAGAAATTTTAGCCAACGGGTGTTCGATTTTGACCAGGAAATCCATTCATTAAAACTTTGCTTATCATTCTAGTTTTTAACATTCAAATGTTTTTGTTCGGGTGGAAGCTCCACTCAGCGAATATTTTAGTGATGATCTACTCTCCACGTAATGCATTATCAAGGTCAAAGAAGTACAATAAATTATATGGTCTAATTTACAACAAAATAACACACACAGTGGCAGGCCCGTCGGAACGAAATTTATATTGGGGGGGGGCTGATATTGCTAATTTGGGTGAACTGGCTGATACTAAATGGGTATGGGGTATCCAGATGCCGAAGGCATCTGGCGCGAGTGCTGAAGGCACGAGCTTTTTGAGGGGAGAGGGAGGGGAGGGGGGTTACTCCCCCAGAAAATTTTTTGAAAAGGGCAATCAAAGGAAGCATTCTGGTAGCTTTTGAAGCAAAAACCTCTTGATTTTTTTAAACGGCAAAAGTTGTTTTTTTAACAAAATGTTTCCAATGTTTCCAATAGAACCCCATAACATTTGGGGACGGTTCTCACACCGGGCTCAGCTGCAGGCCGTGTCCGTATTCCGTCATGCTAAAAAACAGTCAGGCCTTATGGTGGATTCATTAGTTTTATCATTACGCCAACGGTTGTCGTGGCCTCCTGAGCTGCCAAAGGAATTGCTCAAAACGTCTGCACATCAACATATGCAGGTGCATGTTATACATTCAGTGATACGTTCATAATTCTAATCCAGGGGCGTAGTAAGCTAATTTTATTGGGGGGGGGGGAGGGGTAGGACCTATAGTCCCATGACGCGACGCGTCATCCGAGCGGCGAGTGGGGGTGAACACGAGAGGAGATATCCTCCGTATCGTCGGTGGGGGGTCCGGGGGCCTCCCCCGGAAAACTTTTCGAATTTAAGATGTAAAAACGTGCATTCTGGTTGATTCTGAGCAAATAAATCGTATATTCCTATGACGCGAAGCGTCATCCGAACCACGAAAAGGCGAGTGGGGGTGAGCACGAGAGGGGGTACCTCCCCGTCTCGTTGGTGGGTGTCCGGGGGGCCCGGGAAATTTTTTTAATTTAAGATGTACAAATATGCATTCTGAGTGATTCTGAGCAAATACATCGTCAATAAGGAAATACGTCAGCTCTCTCATCAATTCAGCGTGATTTCCGAGCAGAATGACAGGAATAGTGAACATGCAATGAATTACCCTGTGGTTGGTTGGGGTTTAACATCGCTTTCCACAATTAGGCGAAAACATGACTGTCAGTTTTATTGGTGGAAGAAAGCCAACATGGAACCCACTCAATCCAGTAATCATTAACAGTAATGTCGGAATATGGTAACCAGTGGGCATCCCGTGTGGAGAAACCACCAACCCAGCCCAGTAAAGCCTACTTTTGACAAATTTGTGGGGGTGGGGGAAATATCTCCCTTAACCCCTCCCCCCCCCAACCGGTTCCTACGCCACTGTTCTAATCTGAGTTCAATAATGTAATGTCCAGTTTTATTCAGGTTACATCGGTTGCTCCCATCATGGATAAACTAACGACGAAATATGAGCAAATTATTGGGGGGGGGGGCTGCAGCCCCCCCCCCCCCCCAGCGCCCCCCCGGTTCCGACGGGCCTGAGTGGGATTCCACATTGATAATAAAAGAGTATAAGAAGAACAAGTAAAATTTCAGCTGATTATCCATCGTGTTGAACATGGAAATTCATTATCTGAAACGATGCTTCATCTTCTTACACTTGTGTTGGAAGAACTGATCATTTCTGCCGGTGGATCGCAACTCGTCGGATATATTAGCAGTAATTCCCAGTATTGTATGTAGAATATAAACAATTTTTCAGTCACCTTTATACTTATCTCGATCATTGTACGATTGTCACCTTGATTTGAATTATCAACATGCCAAACCGCACGATAAATCAAGAACGTTTGTTGACCACTCAGGGCAAACAAACAAATGGACAGACAGAAAGACAAACATAATCACTTGCTGTTTAGCAGAAACGATCTACTGAGTTGCGCCCATCTACTGTCACGTACAAATTTTTTGACAAGCAACAACTACCTCAAGGCCCCTTAAAATCATGAAATTTATAGGTATTCTAATTCGACTACAGAACAATTAATAACACTTTAACTGGCCGTTCATTTTCGCCGTTCTCAGGTGAGAAGGCCTTGATTAACCCTGTTCTCCCAAATGCTTCCATCTACCCACGCCTCTCTTGTCATCCCGACACCCGGAAACGAACTGTTTGATGACATCCCGTACTCCAATCTTCCCAAATCTTTCCGATAAGCATACAAACCCTCGACTTTGTGTCACCCAATACCCGCATATCCTACATTCTCCCACCCACATACCCATTATTGTCTCAGTGACTCTTCGTCTGTTAGCCTCATATTTTGGATACTGTCTTTCCCAATCCCCATTCCCAAGCTCCAACAACCGCGCCCTCAGCTTAAATAGAAGTGTCTCCCGAAGGTACCATAAAGGTACTCTTCAAAACCTGGCTTCTACCCCATCGCGAAAGCCCTCCAAAGACCTCCTTGTTTTGACCAGCCTCCACTCTCGCCAATTTTAGCTACAATCCTCCATGACCCTCTTTTTGACGTTTTTTTTAACTCGGAGTTACACCCACTTCTGAGTGTAAAGTTTTATCGCAAACACCTAAGTATTAAATTTATGTGCCTTCGTGAGACTGAACCACAGAAAAATGGAACGGTGAAGAAATAGAATAGTTTCCTCCTACCGGATCATGTAATAATGCTCTTTTAACCCTTTACATAACATGAAAGGCTGACTACACTTTTGCAAACAAAATCCTTGAATAACTATTTTTTTCATTTTTTGCCTCATCGAGCTCGTTCAAATGAGAGGTCATAAGCTATATGTTTTCGAGAAAAAAAATTAAAAAAAACTGAATGTTGTTTTTTTGTGAAAAGCGCTGACCGGTTTTGACCGTTACGTTGGGAGAAGGGTTAAATTTCAGTTTTTTCAACAAATAAAATCATGAACACTGTGTACCACTGATGACATGACTTGGTAACACAAGATTAAGATCTGTTGTGTCAAAATTATAAGCAGTGATTTTGTTTCAGTTGGAAAATGTCTGTCAGTGTTGGACCCTTTGTGTACGTTTTATAAGGCGCCAGTTTCATACATCGCACCATGTCAGAATTATAAACGTGGTTATATTTATTTATTTATTGAGGTTTAAGGTCACATATTTATGCACAATGGCTAATCATGACCGTGACAGGTTTACGGGTGGAGGAAGCCGGAGTACCCGGAGAGAACCACCGAGCAACGACGAGCAGCTGCCAGCTCCCCAACATCGTAACACCGCACTGCAGCACAGGCAGGGTTAGATTGGTTGAAGACATGCGTACCATCGACGTGCAATACGCCTTAGTACACGGCGTCACCGTGCCCCCACATGGGCAATGGGGGTGAAGTGTCTTGCCCAAGGACACAACGCGGTTGCCGCAGGTGGGATTCGAACCGAGGACCTCTCGGCTTGCAGCCTGCATCTCTACCTACTGAGCCACCGCGCCCCTATAAACGTGGTAAAAATTGTGATTTATGTAACGTTATCGCATCGTTCGCATTGCGTCTAATGATTAACATCCTTTATTCGTATTGTGGTAGGGAAAAAATTCTATTGCCCGGTCAATGCCGGTAGATTGTGTTATCTAAACTAATTGCTTCCTGTTACTGTTAGCAGGAGAGTTTCAGAGAGCAACATTTGCGCCAATGGATAAGAAAACCGACGGTTGTTTACATAAATAAAAATACAAGCGTTGGTAGAAAACTACAGTTGGTCGTATAGCCTCTTCTACAAAGGCAGATATATACAGCGATGAATCCTGGACGTTTCGAGTGAGAAAGTACCTAACACAAATGGCAGACGACACTCGTAAAAAATTCTTCAATAACAGATAAAATTTAATTTTTCGCTTTAAAAACATAGCTGATGGCAAAAATTGGAAGAATAAAATATCTGACTGGCGAATTTTGCGAATAGTATTGGCCGGTCATGCTCGAAACCTTCGGCAAATAGTGCAAATAGCACTTCGGCAGACGACACTTGCAAAGAAAATTCTTGAATAACTATTTTTTTCATTTTTTTGTCTCAAAAACATAGGTTATGACACCTCTTTGGAATGAGCTCGGCGAGCTCGTTCCAAAGAGGGGTCATAACCTATGTTTTTTAGTCAAAAAAATGAAAATATAATGAAAATTAATTGGCGATTTTTGAGAATAGCGCTGGCCGGTTTTGACCGTTACGTTGGGTAAAAGGGTTAAAAGGCATAAACTCTGACAGCACCAGAAGGCTCCAGATGATTGCCATTTTAATTTCATTCGGGACGTCCTTGTATTCTCGATATCAGATTACAGGGAGGGACCTATTTCCCCTCCCCTCCTGGATTTGGCGTCAACCGGCAATATCCTTTTGAAGAGAGGGGGAGATGATGGGTTACTACACTGCAGATATATTTTCACCGAATAGTAAACAGAGGTTGAAGGATACATTTCTGTTGTTGCTGGTGAAATGTATTTAGTGCGTTGTAACCTGTAGTATGGATACAATGGTCTGTATCAAAATAAGTAGGTTATCGCTTCTGGCATTATTAAAGCATACCACCGTGTTGTTATTATTGTGAAATTGGAAAGGTAATCAGGCGCTATGTGTATCATCGGACGCTGGGTAATTTCCTAGTCGCCACAAATAAGATAAGACACGATATCCAAACAAACCATTATGAGATAGAAGAGGAAGGTAAATTTGGCGCAATGTAAATAATAATTAACGTAACAATCAATTATTGACCATGAACCTGTATCATGTCAGCTTGTGTGGTACAATACGTATAATACGAAGAGAGAAGATTTATACCAAAATGCAATGAGATGAATTCCCCAGCTAATTATTTTGCAAATTTTAGCAAAAACACAATGATCTCCAGCACAATTCCATGTCAAAAAGTTTTACCCAGTGGACCCTGGCCCCCAATATTTCACAATGTGGACGTTCCTTTTAGTGTTGAAACGACTCCATTAATCGAAAACTAAGAGTAGATTTATACTAAAATGCAATGGGATGAATTCCCAAGCCAATTGTTAATTGCAACATTTTAGAAAAAAACAGAAGGATATCCAGCACAATTCCATTCATGGACCGCTGAGTTGTGCCCGGTGGCCCCTGTCCCCTAACTTTTCTCAATAGGGAGGTTCATTTTAGTGTTAAAACGGTTCTATTAACCTGTAACTAGGGGGTTACAAGTTTGTAAAAAATAATTTGAATGCCGGTTAACAACTCCGCCCCTCATGGTAGAATGGTAGAAATATTTTATATATATTAGTGAGCCCACATTTGAGTCCTTTCAATATCACAAAAGTTGACAAAGCTGATGTGATGTCGAGGCCCACTTACAGAAATTTATCTTCAGATTTGAGAAAGGAATCGAGTGTCTCCCAGAGGAAAGGTGTAGTGTAATACTGTTCAGTGTCAGAGTTATGGGAGTGGTGGTAATAACCGATAGGATCTAGATAGGACTATCAATCAGATATTGGGAGGATATGTTTTAGCCTCTTTTGAATATTAGTTCTACTTTTAAATTAAAGGATATCTGAATGCGCAGATGCATAATCTCATTTCATCCACCTCATCCAAACATTAGTTTAAACCAGCCCTGGAATTTGACTTCGTAAGACATTGAATCGTTATATTATCACACTTTAAAATCAGTTTGATTAAAAATCAACCCAAATCAACTGGATTGAGTGAATATGAACCCAATTGGGTTCATATTCACTCAACTCAGTTGATTTGGGTTAATCTTTAACTCAACTGATTTTAGAGTGCTAGTATTATTACCGATAAAGTGAGGGGTGGCAAAACAGCTTTTTAACCCCAAGTTCAAAAGTGAAGGGGGCCAAACCACCCTGTTTTTTGCATCCATAAGTTCATTGCAGGACACCCCAGGTATAATCACCTACATCCCAGGCAGGTCCCAGTACTAAAACAGTTAAACTGCATTATAGTGTATGCATTGGCCACATATTTCGCATAGAATGAATCCGCCTCGACTGTCCGCCAACGAACAGACCTCGCTATTGTGTGCCTTATCCACTGACAGCGAGAGAGGAAGCGACTAATTATAAAACATTGGTGTGAGTGATGTAACCTGTCGCCAATAAGCACCACGTGATGAATTAAGACATTACGTGAATATGTGATAATTCTTTTTCCTCGCTTTATTCACAGTCCCTGTGATGGATGGGTCTTCTATTCAGAATTTGAATGCACCGGATAATTTGACATGAGACGCCAATTGCATGTTTAACCATGTTGTTTATGACATGAATATTGTAGAGCATTTCACAACCTTTGAAGGTGCAAGTGATAATTTATGAATGAATAACAAAGGGTGCAGTGCATGTACTGAGGATAACTGTCCGAGAGAATGATGGCGCAACGTTTTGTAACTGAAAGATCAGGTAGTATGGTTGGGCGTTTACGTGCTGCCTTCATGTTTCAGCATCATCAGCAAGCCGACAGGGGGTAGCACCTCTCAAGGAGAGGTCTCTTCACTCACACTGGTTCGCACTTGGTGACACACGATCATAATCAAACAGCGTCGCAGATAGAATAAAAAGTAGCTATCATTATGGGAAAGGTTTAACAAGTCATTCAGTTTTTAGCTCATCTTGAAGTCAAGCTGAGCTAATCTCATCGCTCTCCGTCCGTCCGTCCGTCCGTCCGTCCGTCCGTCCGTCAACACCATGTTTTGGTCTTCTCCTCCAAAGCCACTGGGCCAATTCAAGTGAAAGGTTGTGTAGGTGATGGTCCCGAAGGGGCATAGCATTTTTGTTCAACTCAACATACCCAGCCCCATAGGGAGGGAGTGGGGAAAAATTCTCCAAAATATTTTAAAAATCTTCTTCTCATGAACCAGTGTGTACAATGACTTGATATTTGCTATGGAGCATTCTTTTGAGGTGTAGAATCAAGTTTGTTCAAACGAAGTTCGTAAAGCAATATTTGGCTTTGTAATGGGTGGGGTAAGATTTTTGGCTCCGCCCAAAATTTTTATTTTCTGAACCGATGGTACGGTTTGAACAAAATTTGGTATGTGGTATTATTGGGTCATAAGTACATGACTCATGCAAAAAAAAAAAAAAAAATACCTGCATCCCCATGGGATCCCTGGGAGCTGAAAATAGAAATATTTTCAAACGCCCATATTTCCCAAACCATACGGAACAGAGAGCTGTTATTTGGTATGAAGTATCCCTAGGACCAGTAGAATTGAATGGTAAAAAAATGCCATCGGTTTTGTTAGGGTGTTCTGTAATAGGCATCGAAAGGGGCAGGGGGCGGAGGAGGGGGTCACATACAAGTTTGTTAAAATAAAGCCCATTGGTTCATATTTGGGCTCAATACAGGAGCCCGAAATTTTAACACAGGGTAATATGGGGAATATTCTTTAAAAATCTTCTTCTTCAGAACCACCAGTCAGAATCTTTTAATGTTTGGTATACATCATTGTTATGAGGGCCAGATTGAAGATTGTTCAAACCAAGTCCCTAGGTTAATTAATGCGGAAGCCGAAATTTTAACTTTGTTCAATATGGGGGATAATTTTTAAAAATCTTCTTCTTCAGATCCAACCAGTCAGAATGCTTTCATATTTGGTATGCAACATCACTAGTGGGGCCAAATTTAAGTTTGTTCAAATCAGATCCCTAGGTATATATTTGGGCTCGTTGGTAGCCCAATTTTTTACTTGGTGCAATATGAGGAAATTTCTTTAAAAATCTTATTCTTCAGATCCACCAGTCGGAATGCTTTCATATTTGGTATACAACATCTCGGGGGGGGGGGGGGGCAGATTCGAGTGCCTGGGTTAATATTTGGGCTCCATATGGGAACCTGAAATTTAACTGAATACAATATGAGGGAATTTCTTCAAAAATCTTCTTCTTCAGATCCTCTAGGCAGAATGCTTTCATATTTGGTATACAACATCTCTAGGGGGTCAGATTCAAGTTTGTTCAAATCGGATCCATAGGTTAATATTTGGGCTCGCTATGGTAGCCCAAATTTTAACTTTGTGCAATATGAAGAAGTTTCTTCAAAATTTCTCTTCTTCAGATCCAACCGTCAGAATGCTTTCATATTTAGTACACAACATCTCTAGGGAAGTCAAGATTCAAATGTGTTCAAATCGAGAACCTGGGTTAAAATTTGGGCTCCCTATTGGAGCCGGAATTGGCCATGTTGCTGAAGAATTAAAAATTTTGTATTCAGTACCCTCTAGAGGTGTGTAACTAAGATTAATCCACATATGTTGTATCAAGGGGCTTCATAGGGGAGCTCAACATTTTACATTATGATCAACTGAAGAAAAGGCATGACGCTCGGAATATTTTTGTCACTCCTGGAGGACTCAAGGATTGACAGTGTATCCTATGGAGATGGATTGCTTAATGTAGACTCATTTTTGGACTCTGTTTATATTGTGTTCTGTTCAAGATGAGCGATTCAGGCCCCGTGGGGCCTCTTGTTTTTCTAATAGTATTAGGTAAAAAGTGAAACGAACAGCCTTTGCCATCATGCATGTGATTTTCTAGCCGCCTTCTGTTCTCAACATATCTCCCAAGAAAGGAGGATTGGATGCGTTTGATGAATTTGCATTGAGGGTTGTAAGCTACGTTTTGGATGCAAAAAATAATATAAGCGTCGTTATCTAGTCGTATTCGATAAAATATATTGCACATTTCGCATAATGAACGACTGATAAAAATTACGAATGGTTAAGAGCAGTCGTAAATTTGTCGGACGTTCAAAAAACCTTTTCGCAGAATGACGACACGATTCCGTTTGTGTTTCGCAGTTTTCTCGTGCTGCGCGGCCAATAAAAGATGAAAATTTAGGCCGCATGGCGATTATAGTTTAAGGACATAAACTTAGAGTGAAGCCCCACATTAAGTGCCGGAGAAAAACTCTCAAACTTTTTGCGATATGATATATCTGCGTTTTTTAACGATAAAGAGTAATCGTAACCACTGATTAGGGAAAACGACGGCTGATAGGAAGAACACAAATTCCAGTGACGTAGTACTCTATTGGTAATTTTCATCGGTAGTCGTTCCTTGTGGGAACTCTGTTAATAAAGACGATGGCTACAATGCTGTGATCACTAAAGTAGTATTTTTTCGGATCGCTACACACTTATACAGAGTGGGTCTAGATTTAATGAATAAAAAACTGCGAAATAAATACAGAATCACAAAAATAAACCAAAATGGCATATCATATTTAAAATTTTCACACTTCTTTCCGACAGGTGAGATTATATAATTCTGCAGGGAGAAGCGCGAAAAGATAATGTCGACCGGATCGTGAATGAGTCGCGATCGGATCGAAACTCTCTGTCCGCTTTTTGTGATCGCAGTACCTGACGAATGCTGAGGTATTTTTCATTCTGATACGGCGCAGTTTGCGATGTATACCGACATATCATTCTTGTATTAGTGTGGTCCAGTGGAAGAAGTCTTAACTTTGCTTTTATAAATTTATCAAGAAACAAAAAACGAAAGAAAGAAGCGAAGGAATAATTGGCATGGAGGAAAAAGTTCATCTTCCATTTATAGTTCCTAGACCCGTGCGCAAAATTCTGCTTTGATGTCTCACCACAGCAATATAAATTATCCCAAACTTGACTGTCCACAATCGTCTGTCATACGACATTCCAAATTACTTGTGCATCAGTTCAACCGAACAATAGCTGTTTCGGCGCTTTTGGGGTCAGCGAAATAATTGTTAATTTGCCCATGACATGCGCTATGAATAGCAGAGACGCTGACGTTTCGCGGCATTCAAGTGATAATATAATTAAGCTGCGAAAATGGCAAACAGCGGTGGAATTTCATTTCTTGACACCGTTCACAACAAAAATGTGAAATTAATTCAGAGCTTTCTCAGTACTCTGACCGTGACGCTTCCGACAAAAATGCTGTTTACAGACGAGTGTGCTCAATGACAATATCGCGGACAAAGACTTTTGTTTTTTTCGATTTCTGTAAAATCAGAATTAATTTTTACTAGGATTTAAAAGTGTTGGTACCTCGATATTTAGACGAAAGATCTTGTTTTCTTAAATCTTTATACTGACAGATTGGAATTTAGTGAAGGCAATATCCTGTTATCGACATTCTTTCCGTAAGTATGTACTCGTATTTATTACTGCTTGGTGGCGTATTTGAGGCAGCGGGTAGGGGTGGGGAGCGCGGTGGCTCAGTGGTTACGGCACTGAACTTCAAGCCGAGAGGCCCCCTATTCGATCCCTGCCAGGGGTAACTGCGTTATGCCCTTAGGCAAAGCACTCAATCCCGGTTGCCCACGCAGGGTCACTGGGGCGCTGTGTTTTAAGGCGTACAGCACGTCGATGATGCACCTGTCTTCAACCAATGCTAACTCTGCCTGTGTGGAGTTAGTTCGTTGAGGAGTTGACAGTTGCTCGCCGTTGTTCGGTGGCTCTATTCGGGTACTCCGGCTTCCTCCACCCGTAAAACTTTCCGACACGAAATGGCCCTGGCTGTCGAAAACGTCGTTAAGCTCCAATAAATAAATAAATAAATAAATAAATAAATAAATAAATAAATAAATAAATAAATAAATAGGGGCGTTGGAAGTTTTTCGGACTTGGGGGAGGGACTAATCCAAATATGGCCCAAAAGACCGTATTTTAATTTTTTGGTTTTGTGCGTCCTTTCATGAAAGGACGTATAAAACCAAAAAAATAAAATACGGCCTTTCAGGCAATGTTTGAACTAGGCATGGAGAAGCGGCCATAAAAGGGTTCCCCCACACAAAATATCGGTGGTGAACTTTAATAAATTTGTTAAATATGGAACTAAAAATGTTTATTTTTCTCGACTTTCAAGTCCGTAGTAGAGACAAATCAAACGAGAGAATCTTTGGTCACATCTTCAGAGTGAAGAGTCTGTGAATCCTCTGTCAGCAAATTTTTGAAACGATTACAATGACGGGTTGTTAAAGATAGTGTAGGATCCCTCTCCCTCTCCCAACTATTTCTGGGAGAAGAGCACCCTGTGCCCCGTCCCTACGTTCCCGACAGCAGAGTTTCTTGGACTAGAAACAAAATGGTATACTTCGATACTGAACTAACTAAAGTGTTGTAGCAGAAAGGCTGCCTTCTTTTATACTCATTTATGAGGGAGTATTTTATACAGCGATAGTAGTAACGGCTTTTTGGATAATTGCAAAAATTATTAAAATAATGCAGTCATTAAACTAAAATGCGGATACAGAGTTTTTCTCTCCTCTTTAAAGCTCACAATACTGTACAATCCCATCAGTAGAAAGACAAAGATGCACAAACACTGCATAGCACATGCTATTTTATAATTCGGTCTTTATTTCATAACATTCTGTCTATGAAATTCGATCCACTAGCGTAAAAAATAATAATAACTCTTCGGCCTTCCTCTGATTTGTCAAGGTCCTCAAACGAGAAAGCCTACATTAACCCAATGCCCAAGGGGTATTCCACCCTCACTCGCCCTCCTAATCTACAGGCATTCAGACAAAAAACTGTTTCATAATTTCCTCCATTGGCGCCTTCCCGATCTACCTAACTATAAAAATTGACCCCTTTCCTCATGCCATTTCTCATCAAATTATCCTTCCATGTTTCCATCCCATTTTCCACTAGTTTCCCAAGGAGTCTTGTTCTGGAAGGCAAATATTTGAGGCATTCCGAAATGAAATGTTTCAGGGTCTCCGTTACACCTAAGTTACACATTTGGCACAGTCTTTCCTCACCTTTCCCGACTCACCCTCAACTACAGTGACTTGGATCTCACTTTCAACAACAATGACCTCCCTCAACCCGTCTAAAGAACTTTTGGTCCTAATTGCAGCTCGCCAGTTTCTGTAACAATCCTCGGGCACCCTTTCCCTTATAAAACTACTCTCCTGCTTCGGTTGTATATTCGGACCTTGCGACCAGTGCCAGGGGTGCGAGAATAGTAAGGCTCACGTAAAACGAGTAGAAGGTTAAGTTAACGAGTGAAAACATATACTGTTTCGCGACAAGTTATCCAGAAGAGTTTCCCATGACAGAATGAAAATGATGAACTACCATTGCCGAAAAACATTACTGCTAGCCCTAATATATGGATACTAGGGCCGGTAATCAGATTTAAACCCCGAGTAGGATAAAGGTTTTTACCGCGAGGCTCTGTCGAGTGGTTAAAACCCTTATTCTACGAGTGGCAGTACTTCCGGCTGCCCTTAAATGCTTGATTGACAGCTAGACATAGCGTCAAAGTTGATTGAATTTACCTTGTTTTTTTCAGTCAGATTATTATTAACAATCCTTAAATTTATTTTAAATATTTAGTTGTAGGTATTTTAAACTTAATAAGTCATTGCACATAGTAGAAAGTACCGCAAAGCGTCGTATATTCGAATGGAACATCACGGCATGTGAATGTATCGAAGTCGGCAAATTGGGTCATGTCAAAGGTCAAGTTGGATGTAGTTCCTACTATAGGTGTAATTTTTTGTAATGAAATTCCCATTGAAAACGTTTTTAATCGCAGGAGAAGCTTTACACCGGTAGAGAGGTTAAAAGCTAAGTTTTAACGTACGGACTTTTCACAAGCAGTAACATACTATTAGGTGAGCATGGTATAAAAACACACCCACGTCTTGGCTATCTCATCATAAATCCAATATGTACACGCAAGAATAAAAGCACATTCAGACACATCCCCTCTAGGGCCCCACTTAGCTACGTAATCCGATTCGATTAGCAATCGACCCAATGATTCGATTCGAGTCGAGCCACACTGATTCGGAAATTAAAGTTTAGAATCGTCGAGATATCTGAAAATCATACCAAGTGTCTCTCTCCTCTTTAACTCGTCTTCTATCAACAGGTCTCCTGTACAGGAGAACTGGTGATAGAAGAAGAGTTCAAGGGGGTCTCTTTTTCGAAACCACTTTGATACCGTTCGGGAATATTCCGCTTTTTTGACTGACTTTCCCAGCCCAACGAGTCGTCAATGAATAGAATATTCTTGAACGGAGACTGACGATATATACGATTGTAAGAAGATACAATATTTATAATTTAAAGAGCTCAGAGATTAGTCGGATTCGATTCGATCCGAAATCCACTGCCTGGTTCGATTCGACACCAAAATTTGAGACTCGCGGGACCCTAAATGCCTTTGACATTCACTGTTCGGGGGGGGGGGGGGGGGGTGTATAGGCAAATCATTCCAAGGGATAAATGGGCAGAGCCATTTCTTTACATTCATGACAGAACTAATATCCGGGAGCGGGGGAACCATCAATCCAAATCGAAGAAGAATCAATCGAAATCTTCACACTGACGTGCATGTCGTAAGCGGATGCAAATAATTAATTAGAACTTACTGATTCAAATATAATGTTCACATACAACCATTGTACACAACTATAGCCTGCAAAAACACCAACATAATTAATCGATTGTAGTAGGAAAGTGATAAATACATAACAATGGGTTCATTCTGTTGTAAATCTTATATATATATATATATTACAAAGCAAGTAGATTACTATTAAAACACTATGGTGGTGGGCCTTTCACCCAACAGATCTGAACAATTTCTTTGAAAACGGGAAACAAAAGTACAAGCACCCCTTCCAGATGATGGACCACCGGGTTTCCACTTTCATCCCCACAACACTATACAGTCTCACTTACTGAAAAACAGGGTGCGCGGAGGGTCACCTGCTACGGCATTGGCAGGGGAAACTGCGCTGTGTACTTGGGAAAGGTATATATTTAATCCCGATTGTCCACTGGGGAGGAGGGCACGGTGGCGCTGTGTACTAAGGCGCACTGCACGTCGATGGTGCACTTCCCTTCATCAAATGCTAACCCTGCTTGTGCGGATTTGGTACGTTGAAGAGTCTGACATTACTCGCCGCTGCCCGGTGGTTCTCTCCGTGTACTTCGTATTCGTCCACCCGTACAACAGTCCGACACGAGGTGACACTGAATGTCGAAAGTGTCGCTAAACCTAAATAAATAAATAAATAAATAAATAAATAAATAAATAAATAAATAAATAAATGTGAGAACATTGTCTCCCAGATGCCTTTTCGGTTAGTTTTTCTTCAGTCAGTCTTGATTTCGCACTATTTTATTTATGAGATCTCGACTCACCGGAGTAAAAGTATCTCAACCGGGTCGAGATCTGATCACGAAAAAGGCCACTTTTGTGATTACGGAGCTGTACAGGATTTTAAATGGTACAAGCTCTGTTTAGCTCGTTACCTCACACAACCAGAAGATGACAAATGCAAACAGTTTTCTTGAATAGCAAAAAGGTTTCATTTTTCGCCTCAAAAACATAGATTATGACATCTTATTGGAACGAGCTCCACGAGATCGTTCCAGTAAGGGGTAATAAGCTATGATTTTGCGCAGTACGGAAAAGACGGTTACGTGTTCGGGAAGATGTTAAAGTTTACGAGTAATGTGCATGTCCTTTCGAAACAGTGGCTGATTTGATCTTGTCTTCGGTTGTTGATCAACAAATGTCGTGTTTTCGGGTGATTCTTAGCGTATTGTTAAATTCCATTTATTGGGTTACGCAAATTGTATAGCATATCGTCAGCGTTTCACATTCATTTGCTTGACCTACTTGCAACGTGTTAGCTACTAATCGTGTTTTCCTTTTGTGAAAGAATTTGAAATATTTATCGAAAGGTAAACATTTAATTGAGACGTATTGAATGTGTTTGTGCCACTCGAGTGAATGCAACCCTTCAGGGCAAATAGATTGACTTGGTTTAGTGTACATATACGCAGCTCGATAAGATTTTGTGTACAATGGATGTATTTTACGCAATAAAAAGCGATTTTGTGTGTAAGATATGAAGAAATATAGATTGCAACTAAGGCATTATATCAAGAACTATAGTGCTTCTGTTCCTATGGAATTTAGGTTCTATAGTCGCCTTTCAATATAAAAAATGCCTACCAGTCTCCACTGAATTACAAACGCTGCCCGTTCAAAATCAGCTGATTAGGCCACACAAAATAAATTAATTGACTCGCAGGCAATTGTTTTTTTCAAATCAGTGAGGGAGAGAGGGTTTTATTTTCAATTTTAATTTTTTTTTTCTCAAAAAGTCAGCAAACATGGAGAGGATTTCGGCTATCTTTTTACACACAGAAATATAGAAAGTGCATATTTATACAAATAAATTCATTTTTAATTTGAAAAATAAAACATTCCTCTAAAAACAAACTGAAGGTGCTGCAATTCAAAGGCTTCATATTCTTTCGATGCTCTTCATATTATCTTTGAAGTAAAAGTAATTAATCTATGAGGATTTGCCTCGTTACAATTTATGGGAGAGTGCCTACAGGCACTCTCTCATAAATTATAACAAGGCAAACATACTGGAGATGCAAGTAAATAAATATGCATCAATCAAAAAAGGTAAAAAGTTTCGGGTCTCCCTGAATTTGTACTAATATTGGAAGACACCGAAAGGCAATAAAAATGTCCAATGAGGGGGTTCAAATTCAACGAGGGATTGCCTGAGAATAAAAACACTTTCTTTAGCCCTATGCTATTTTTCAATATCTGCTTTCATAAAATTTTTGCTCTCTTCTGATTTTCACTTGCAATTTGGAACTGAGGTGTGACATGATAAAATCACCAGCAGACCAATACACGAAAGACCAAGAAAGTCGTCACTCCAATGCTATCTATGAAAAAGGGCTTGAGTGAATAATATACGAAAGCATTGTGGCATACATAAAGTGGTGGGAACGCCGCTCCGCCTTTATTTACCCCAAACGAGCCATTTTAACTTTCAATCCACTGAGCATTTTAAAACTGTTTTTCATCAAATCTAGTCATGGCTGCTGTGTAGCCGTCATGACTAGATAAGATGAAAATTCTTCAGAATTTAACGCGAGAAATCATTGGTGAGAAATTCTATTCAATTTACAAGGTGGAAGTTTGATTAAATATGTCCAAATTATACATATTTCAATGTCAAGAGCAGTCATGGCCTGGACAAGAATATCTGCCTGCAACGTGCAAAGAGTTAAAATTCTGTCTCGAAGATACTTGTTTTTCAGGACTCTGATCATTCACAAGTCTTGCAGTGACCCTAGCATCAAGGCTGTCGCAAATAACATAGGCTTTTTACCAAACTGAACAATTCAACATGACCCATGTATACAATATCTTCGACTAATAGAGAATATACACAAACCTAACAAGAAAATGATGCGCAATCGGTATTAGAGGGAGTTTTTCAGATTGTATTCACTGCCTGTTAGTGCTACCTGTCGGCGAACATAGAATGTTTGCCAACGACTGTACGCCCGCATCAACATGCACATGCATGTTTACATGTTAAGTGTCAAATATTTCCGGAGCTATCGTCTTCCTGTATATATGAACACTGCACAGCTACCTCTTATCTGTATGATATCAGTTCATCTAGCTATTGGAAGTATTTCCACGAGAGAGAGAGAGAGAGAGAGAGAGAGAGAGAGAGAGAGAGAGAGAGAGAGAGAGAGAGAGAGAGAGAGAGAGAGAGAGAGAGAGAGAGAGAGAGAGAACATTAACGATCATCTCTAGGAGCATTTCACTCCTTGAAGATATTATATGAACCCTTTACCTTCAAATCAGCGCATCTGCCGGTGTAATTTACAAAAAGTTTGAACACAATCACACCGTCGAGCTGTTCCAATGAAGGGGTCACATGATATGGTTTTGTAGAAATTTTTGAAAAAAGTCAAAAAGAAAATTAGATTAACAAATTTTAATACGTTTACAATGGATAAAGTACGCTGGGTAAAGGGTTAATTTTGAAGGATGTTTAGTTTGGAAGAAACGTTCCCCACATATCCATTTCTATAGACGTAGAAACATATCAGGTGCTATTTACAATGCTAAAGCATTGCAGATGGCGTGTTGGTGCACTCAAGGGGTGATATATAAGCATTAAGTTAAATTTGAACACTTACCCCGGGTGACATTTTCATTTTTGATAAAAAACTATACAATATTCATAAATTACCAAAAAGTATGGTATGTCGATGGCAGAACATACCATTATCCGAGTGCTAGAATGTCCTATGTCCCTTATGGGACATAGGACATTCTAGTACTCAGGCGACGACACACAGTTACAGAAGGGATTTGACCGTATAGTAAAGAGTCTTGAATTTGCTGCAGCAGTTGTTCACTTTTTGGTGTTGGAGTTGCATGCGCGCGACCACGGTACCGGAACATTTAAGAAAATACTTTGTTAAGAGTTAAGCGAGTCTTATGAAGTTAGTCGGTAGGCCATCAGCATATATCTGTAAATCGTTCACATCGTTCGCTATGATTAATGGGATTCGCTATCGGAGGGTGTAATTTTGTACAGACACACACCACAGTTATCTCGACATCATCGATTCCATAAATCATAACTCTATTATAAAAGTCAATAATTCATAGAACAAACACACCCGCGTCATGTCGATGTATAATTAATGCAAATCCCTTCTCAAGTACGTACTACACGAAAACTGAATTCCAGTTCTTGAGCTCAGTTCGATATTCAAATCGGCTCATTCATGCCAAAAAAAAATGTGAAAGCAGAAAAGCATCGAATTACTATCAGTGCGAACAATTCTTAGTTAGAATAGAATAAAATTAGAATAGTTTGTTTAAAAACTTAATGATGTGATGAATTCGTATGATTGTGATGGAGTGTTTGGGAAAACGCTACAAGGCTTCTAACACTCTATTGGAATCTATGATGATGCACGTTTAACAGCGCTTTGCGTGACGCTATCGATGATGGAGTGTTAAAAAGTTAAATGTAGTTTGCTCAGGCATGATTCGGTACTAGCACTATATTACAAGGGTGTAGCCAGGAAGGGTAATGGGGGTCCTACGACCCCCCGAACCCCAAAGGTCCGCGACCGATATTCTCCTCAGCAATCTAATGCCTACATTGAATTTGATTCACTTTTGCCGAACATGAAATCTTTGATCACTGCTGATATCAAATATTGAAGATTTTGTCCGGAAGAGACCACCCACCGGGCCACCACCGTTGGCCAAAGGTTAAGTTGCAGGAGATTATGGGAGGGGGGTCACCCCCTCCCATAATCTCCCCCAACTTGACCTTTGTCCAAGTTTTCAGTCTTTCTAGTCGCCAGACATTCTCATCCTTGAGTTGCATTGTGGGCAACCCCTCCCCCTTAATAAAATTGCTGGCTACACCCCTGTGTTATGTTAGTTTAGGTACATAGATCGCATCGATTGAATGCTTATTCCATGGACAGGGCGACTGGTCAACGAAACAGTGTCATCGTATTAGTCAGATATTGATCGCAACTATGGACCCGCTTATAATCTCTGGAAGGAAGAACCAATGTCACTAAGAGCATCTCTTGAATTCCATTCTCAACTTTCCCTAATTTAATTGTCCTTTCCTGAAAGAAAAAGACATTTATTATTCTTCGGATTAATATTTTTTCTTTTTTTATTTCCATCACTTTTCAATTTCCCACAACTATTGACTGACATGAGTTGTATTTCCATGCGTCTTTGAGCTTATAATTAAAAGTTTTTCTGCCAAAACGCCCAGATTTGCATTCAACAATATCTTATTAACGAAAGCTGCGATTTATATGATTCTTTTTACAGATGTAATGGGCAGGCGAAAATTATGAAAAGCTCTTGTAAAGTCTAAGTGCATGGACTACTAGTCATACTTTATATGGCAGTCTAAATAAACACCAATTCTGCTTCATCTGGATGAGAATTTTGTTAACTGGTAAAGTGCTGAATTACTTTTCGTCATCAAAATTTGTTCACATTTCTTTGCCTTGTTACAATTTATGGGAGCGTGCCAATAGCTCTTTTTATTTAATGCTCAGGCATCAATTCACGCTGAAAAATTAAGTCATATTCCCCTGTCGGTCGGCAAAACGAAATATCAAAATGATATTTAGAAATCGATATTTCATCGTAGGTTCATTTCCACTGTCTTCGATGTTCAGTGGCAGCACGTTTAATGGGCCGATAAACATTTACATGCAATCATCACAGAGTCAGCACATCAGTAATGAATTCCAGAGTCCCAAATACAAACGAATTCGAATAATTAATAGTGACAGTGACTAAATCAATTCATTAAATCAGCGGTTTCAAAGTTTGACTTTCTCATTCACCTTCCAGCGAAAAGCCGAAATCACTTTCAAATTTCTTCAGTTCAACTTCACACGTCTTCAGTGCATTGAGTTCAAAAAAAATAAAATGACGTGTCTTGTTATTGAAAATAAGAAAGTGGTGTTTTTTGTTATTGTTCTATTTCTTCGAAACACATTGCGACTATTTCAATTCGCCAGCCTTGGTAAATCGTAAAGTTAGGGGAGAAATAAGACGGGACTACTTTTTGTGCGGATATTCACACATTCCAATGGTTGGAGTTTGGTTGTTGTAATTTTTGTATGGACGCCGGTTCGGCACATAAATTTTGCGCCTTAATGGCAAATAAAGGCCACAAATTGGAGAGTTTGTAGTCGTAGAGCATTAAATAAAAAGAAAATTCACGAAAATTTGATGAATACCGAAAATATCTCGTTCGTGGCTACAAGAAATATGAGGATCTTCACTCGCGACTGCGTCGCTCGTGAAGATCCTCATATTTCTTTGTAGCCACTCACGAGATATTTTCGGTATTCATCAAATTTTCGTGAATATCCTCTTTACCTTTTTAAATAAGGTCTTCATATCACACTCTATATGTTTTTCTTAACGACGTTTTGATACTTTGTTGTGTTTCCATCGATGCCCTTCTTGTGTCTGGTGAAACGTCCAAAGAGACTCGTCTGGATAAAAAATCAGTTCACCACGTTAACCGATACCAGTTGAAAATCCGTCTTTCAGCTGGAAGATATGTCTTGCAGATAAGGTTGAAGAAGGAAACTTGTGCTCAACATAAGGTGTGAAATAGCCATTTTCTGTTGAGCAACCAACAAAATGTACCTTTGATATTCGCCTTCTTTTTAATTTCTAGCATTCAAGGATCTATAAAGTATGCATGTTATCACAAAAGTCTGTAACACAAACACCTTAACTAACGTCATCACCCAAATATTCTTTTACGGGATGTTATCAAAATCAAATCAAATCAAATTCTTTATTTTATTGTTACACCATTAAGGTCAAATATACAGATCATAAAATAAAATATAATATACAAGTATGGACTTTTCTGGCGGTGAATATGATGTGATATGAACCAAAAAAACTTATATTGACCGAGGCGTTAGCCGAGGTCAATATAAGTTTTTTAGGTTCATATCACATCATATTTACCACCACAGTGCACTGTAAACCATTACTGGTTTTTATATACACCATCCTCAAAAAACCCTTCTATTTGTCAATTAAAAGTTCAATTATATCAACCAAAAATACTTTTATTTAACAATAAAATAGTTATCATCTGCAGAATAACATAAAAATAAACAATGTATCACAGTATCCACGTCGATTGAAATAGAACTAGAGACTGGATTTCCAAAAGCTATATTTAGAAAGTTGATATTCAATGGAAAACAGGCGACACGTGAATAAGATCCAGCCAATAGAAATGTGGTTATTCATAAAGAATATAATAAAATATAATGTTACATGGAACACAGGTCAATATCCAATAACCAAGGTTTAACAATAAGTAAAATGTAACTTCAGAGTTAAACCACAGCTTACAGTAGTTGACATAGATGTAGCAGGGGCGTCGCTAAGGGGAGTGGGTAGGGGTAATGGGGTGTGGTGACACCTCCAATACTTTTTCAAGTCGGGACATTTACATCTAGAATGCAGTCTTTGCTATTAATTCGCTCTTACTTGCAAACGTTGACTTTCTTACGAGACTAGATTTGATGCTTGGACTTATATGACACACCCAATCGGTCATACAAATGGGGAAGGGGAGGGAGACAGTGCCCTATTCGGGCTCTTCGGGGCCTTTTCTGGCCAATTTGGAGTACCGGTCCGGTGCGTTTAATTGCGTAAGATGTAGCGTCACGACTACTACATGAAGATTTAATATATCCAGAAATAAATTTCAAAGAAGTCAGGTAGCACTAAATAAATTTCAAAGAAGTCTTATGTTTATGAACTATATAATTGGAATATCTGATCGGTCGGTACATGATCCATAACAGTCGGGACAAATCATGTTTGCACCTTCCCAATCAGCCACCCGGGATGTTAGCAACGTCACTTATACATTGGCTGTCAAGTACGTATGTACTACATCGATGTTACCACCGTGAAAGGGATGCATTTCAAGTTCAAAATCCTTTCGACGTATGAGTCGAAGCTGTGAGCCATTGTTTTTGTGAGTTTCATTTCTGAGAAAAAAAAACTACACATCTCATCGTTTTTCACTTTTTCACGTATTAAACAGTTGTTTATTTTCCAATATGCGTCAAGCTGTGTTTTTTACTTTCAACGTTGGTATCAACTTGACAACCCGTGCGTTGTGTGACAGTTCTATTAAAATCAGATCCATCATAAACTTTTTCGCTCAGCAAAAACAAGTTATAAATCATATATCATCGCAACAGGAGAACTTTCAACTGTATGATAGCAATGACATATTTATGCAATTAACGATTGCGGGCATCACTTGGGCATTGTGTTGTGAACAACAGAAAATCAATTTCTGTAACGTTTCCGTAAATGTATTAATAAACCACTGCCCGGGGCTGTGTTCAATCTGCCAATTGTTGAATTTTAAACGGAATATATCTTCATTGTTATCGAACTGCATCTGGTTATATTTGCGCATCGTTGAATGATAGCCTGTCTACTCATCTTACAAATCTTAACCTATTACTTGCCTCTCGGTCGAAAGTTTGACTTTGCAGCAGGGTACCTTTCGGATACCTCCACTTTCATAGTGCACTGTAAGAAATTTCCCTACAGCTACTCACGTGTGCGCTTTGTATCACCCCATACCGAATGAACTCGTTCACTTTAATTAACGCGTGAGTGAAATGTTCAACTGGTTGAGTGCTGGAAGTCACAATCAGGGCTATCCAAAAAAATAGGGTACCAGAGCAAAAGCCAACATTTTCCTTGCTCATGCTCTATATTCAGTCAAATGCAAATAATATTTTGTTTAAACAAATTTGTATTATTATAAATTATTGGAGAATGCCTGTGGACACTCTCCAATAATTAATAATAATACAAATTTTAATGAAAAAAATTTAGATCACGAAAAATAAACTGGTCCTCACCAATAAAAAGAACTGTGTACTGCCGCTGCCACTAAAGTTGCAACAGAAATTCACAGTTGTTCAAACATTCACTCACACGTGGATTCGAGTGAGCAATTTAAAAAGAATCCCACTGAAGCACACCCACATTTACCCTCTCCCCACTACACACACACACACACACACACACACACCACACACACGCTCACCCCTCATCCAACAAACATACACAAAAAATCGAATATATGATTCAAAACTCCACCTTCAAAATTGTTTCAATGTCTCTGCACATAGGCTACCTTAAAGGTTCATCCTGTGGAGCAACATGGACTACATTAATGTTTGGAATGGTACATCAAATTGTCAACGTAATTAATACACGAGCTTGTTACACCTCATAGACCACCTCACCCCAAGCTCCGAGGAAGAGAGAAGGGTGTAAAAAAACATTTGTCCTGTTGTAACCGTTATCTACATCTTACTAGCTTATAATCGTGATGTAATTTGTCATTAGGTATATCACCACCAAACGAATGCTTCACATTACAGAAGACAAAACCATTTCCTTGTTGACAGACGACTGTGTATACAATAACACTGTGGTATTCTAACAGAGCCGTATTTCCTCGACGTATATTGTGGAACATGACAGTTATTCTTTTTAAATAACGCATGGAACGCAACTCTCACTTAACGCGTTCAGATCTATGGCAACTGAGCTATCTTGTTGAGCAACACATCATTAGATTGTCAAATGGACCATTATGTAATGTAACCTTGTATGTTTTGCAACAGTGGCGGGAGTGTGGGGGGGGGGGGGGGTGGATGAGGGGGTGGGGGGGGGGGTTAGTCATAAGCTATGTTTTGGAGACAGCAAATGCAAGTTTTTATTTATTCCTGTTTCTTTGGCAACTGTCGTCTTTTATTCATCTGGAAAAAAAATTATATCCCCATCCCACCAATGGAAAACCTGTCCCACCACTTACCCACTCGGAAACAAAAATCTTGCTCTGTCATTGATTTACAATGGTCGACTGCAAGTACCAAGACATTAATTTACGATATCGAATCAATATTGTAACAAACTATAGCATTTTAGTGGAGGCGATGATAACACGACATTGGACTTTTGCAGAAAGTCGAAGCTAAATAAGAATCTAGAGGTGGGGTTGGGGTCATCAGCTGTTTATGGAACTTGTGTTTAGGTCGACGGTTATGAGCATAGAGAGGCTGAAGCATGTTGGGCATGAGCAGTAGTCTTTCAGAACCTTAAAATGGTTCTGGGATGACCTTAACAGCCACTGCCACACTCATTTAAGGAGGGGCGGGGGGGGGGAGTTTTTATTTTTCAGATTCGGTTTCGGTTCGGTTTCAGGAAAAAACCTCGGTTTCGTTTCAGTTTTTCTATGTGTTAAGAACAGATAGTAAATACCACTTCGGGCTTCTTAACTTGTAAAAATTCCGCAACACGACACCACTCACCACAAAAGCCTTGCCTGTATTGGATTCAGCCTAACTTCTCTTTGGATTCTAGCGGATAAGTTGTTAAGCCTATTCAGACCTAACCACCCCCCCCCATAAATCAGGGAAGCAAATGAATAAGGGTCATCTAAACTAAGTTGTGTTATCATTGCCACATTTTCTTCCTTATTGACTCGTCCGCTGGACCTGTGACAATGACAACAGGACGTATTCGCTCCTTGCAGGATAGGCAAAGTGAAGAGAGTGTCCATAGTGGTCGCTAGTCCATTTCGCTCCGAGTAAGATAGTTTGCTGAGTTTATGCACAAACACAGTAAAACCGTTCGGAGGTTTTTGTTGGGTCTAGCGGTTCGGTTTTTCGGTTTATCGCAAAACCGGAACCGAATTGGAAATTGGAAAAACCGTCCAGCCCTAGAGAGATTTGTGTGCGTGTCGGTGGGGGGGGGGGGGGGTACGGAAGTCACTTCATCTGACTTGCACTAGTACCTTCAATCAATGCAACCTTAGCAAGCTCCTTTTGTGCTCGCGTAGTAAGTTGAAAAGACTAGAAGTGATGAGCCGTTGTGTAGTGATTCTTGTCAGGCTCTGGGGCTCCCCACCTGTAAAAAATGACTAACAAGATATAACCGGACGGTAGGACTTATCATCAGACTGTTATAAACCGATGCATCAATAATGATTTTTTCATAAACATATAATATAGGAGAATGGATGTAAGGACATAAAAAATTGAGTACCACTGTTTTGGAACTCGCAAGGATGTAACTGGGTATGCAATCAGTTAAGAACAGGAAAATATTTTGTCTATTTTGTCTATTGTATTATGTGTTAATAGAAAACAGACAGCTAAGTTGGTTAATGCAGACACTAATGAAAAGCATGAACAATTCTATTAGGATCTTATTGTTGCATGAAATAGTCGATAACATTACTAACTAAAGCAATTACAATAATTTTATTATTCTCGTTATTGTCGCAAACAATGGCTCATAATTCTGATTGTTTAGATAAATTTCACCACGCACCATTTTCCCACCAAATGAATGATTTTAGTACCATTTCCCATATTGCAGAATTTTCACAAATGGGTGTTTGTTTTATTTTATTGGGGTTTAACATCCAGGGTCATCTCGCGTCGGACAGCTTTACGGGTGGAGGAAGCCGGAGTACCCGGAGAGAACCACCGAACAACGGCGAGAAGCTATCAGACTCCCCAGCGTACTTACTCCACACTTCAGGGTTAGCACTATTTGAAGGCAAGCCAGAAAATAAGCAGACTGTCATCTGCAAAATGAGGTCCCCAGAGGGTGAATTTAGTGATGCTACCCTGCATAGCAGGGTAGCATCACTAAATTTACCCTCTGTGAACTACCCTGCATAGCAGGGTAGCATCACTAAATTTACCCTCTGTGAACCTCAATCTGAATCAGGGTCTCAAAACTAAACAGAAAGAGGTACTCAGAGGATAAATTGGCCCACTGTATGGGATAGCATCATCAAATTCACCCTCTGGGGACCTTATTCTGCAAATGTCAGACTGCTCATTTTCAGGCCTGCTTGAAGGCCAGTGCACCATCGACGTGCAGTACGCCTTAGTACACAGCGGCACCGTCCTCCACGGATTAAGTGCCATGCCCAAGGACACAACACAGTTGCCCTAATGGGATCGAACCGTGGAGTTTTTGGATTCAAGTCCAATGCCGTAACCACTGAGCCAACGCACTCTCTGTGATCGTTCCAATGGGATGTTAAAAGCTACAGTTTAGAGAAAAAAATGCGGTTACCAAATTTGAATGACTGTAGTGGGCATTAAAGGAACGGCGGCCTCTCGATTTGCGAATTAGACTTCTAATCGGAAGGCTCCGAGTTCGAACGCCATCTACACAATTATGTGGATATTTAGATAGTCCAGATAATGGAGTGCCTCATTGTCATTGGACTTTCAACTGAGATGTGGGTAGTTCGAATCTGTCGCATGTGCTTGAACATGAATCTTCATCTCACTTTCCCTAGTAATGACGAGGATTACAGTTAACTACTTTAGGGCAAGAAACCCCATATTTGGGCTTCAATGAAAAGAATAGGTGTCACTACAAAGTAGTGAACATCTTCGCGAATGAATCACATTATGCCTGGAACAATTGGAATTCTGTTATGGATGTGTGTTGTTACAGTTTATTGGAGAGTACTCACAGACACTACCCAATAAACCGTGACAAAACAATGTTTGATGAACACACCCGACTCCCAAAATAATCTAGTTCTTTACTTTGATGATGACACCAGATTCCCAAGGTAATCTACTGTTTACCTGTTTGCTGTAGGTCACCGTGATGTAACCTGCAATGGACTGACGTCTCGTCCATTTCTATAGTTATGTAAAACTTTAGAATTCATGTACTCTCAATATTTTGCGTCAAGCAAAGAATGTATAGACGCTGGCCTTATGGACTTTATGGCCCGAATGAGGATTAGTTTATGGGTGTATAAAGCTGGAAGGATTTGAATACCTCGTTTGGAAAAGGATTGGTTGGAAAGTATCGGATCCTTGCGGCTCCAGAGAGTATTTAGATGGCAAAGGTCCTCCCACGCTACGTGGAACGAGAACACCCATGGCAGAGAGACAGACAGGTTGACAATCCTAGCGGTATATTCTTTGCTCTTCATGCAAATTATGTAAAACTGTAGAACCCCTTCTGACGAAATTTCTGAGCCCAGGCTCGTAAGAACACGTATAGGCTTTTTCTTCCAATAAGCTGGTCAGCTCCAGTATTATTGACAGAAGTGTGTGGTTTTTGAACCAACCATTTCAACAACCGACAAACTGACCTTTGCCAATCAGGATTTTCTTGTTTAAGTCATTTCCGTGATTGTCAAAATAATGCTGCTGATGATGGGAAAATTGACCAGATAATTTAGAAATAAAGTGTCGAATTTGATAAAAAAAATTTCAGTTGACACAGGTTCATGTGAACTTCTGTATATAAAATGGTGTGTGTAAGATCTACGAATACACTGTATTGTCCCATCAGCGTGGATTCAATCTTCAAAAACATAATTTTACAGAATTGTGATCACAAAAGCGGCCTTTCTATCGATCAGATCGCAACACGATAACACCAATGGAACCAGACATACGAACGTGACAACCGTTACTTATTCCCAGATCCTTATTTGACATTCGTTACCAACCAATTTATGAATGTCGAATAAGGAACTGGGAATAAGTAACGAGTTGATAACGAATGTCGAATAAGGAACTGGGAATAAGTAACGGTTGTCACGTCCACACCAGACGTCCGAAATAAAATTGTGCTAAACGAAGACAGAGTAAAATAAAACTACGGATGCCTAATGTTCTTATTTGGTTTCAGACAGGGTAGATTCTTGTTTCGTGATTGAGTCGCCATCCGACCGAAATTCTCTGTCCGCTTTTGTTATCACTGAACTCTACCGGTAACAGTACAAATACTAATTTTCAAAAGTGACAATTTTTAGCTCAACTTGACAAAGTCAAGCTGAGCTATTGCCATCACTTCTCGTCCGTCGGCGTGCGTACGTACGTTAGTATGTTAGTACGTTAGTACGTTAGTACGTACGTCCACAATTTCCTTTGGCACACCTCACAGGTCGCATTTATGATCAGATTACTTTGAAACTTGGTATGCTTGTTTGGGGTGACCTCTAGATGGGAGCTATCGATTTTCTTCAATTTCCGTCAAAAAATGTTGCCGCGGCCAACATTCTTAGAACTTAGTTTAGTCAAACCACAATATTTCCCTTTGGCACACCCTACAGGGCACATTTATGATTTGATTGCTTTGAAACCTGGTATGTTTATTTGGAGTGACCTCTAGATGGGAGCTATCGATTTTCTTCAATTTCCGGCAAAAAATGTTGCCACGGCCAACTTTCGTAGAACTTAGTTTAGTCAGACCTCAATATTTCCCTTTGGCACACCCTACAGGGCACATTTATGAGCAGATTGCTTTGAAACCTGGTATGCTTGTTTGGGGAGACCTCTAGATGGGAGCTATCGATTTTCTTCAATTTCTGTCAAAAAATGTTGCCGTGGCCAACGTTCTTAGAACTTAGTTTAGTCAGAAAACTCAATATTTCCGTTTGGCACACCCTACAGGGTACATTTATGATTGGATTGCTTTGAAACCTAGCATGCTTGTTTGGAATGACCTCTAGATGGGAGCTATCGATTTTCTTCAATTTCTGTCAAAAAATGTTGCCGCGGCCAACGTTCTTAGAACTTAGTTTAGTCAGAAGACTCAATATTTCCCTTTGGCACACCCTACAGGGTACATTTATGATCGGATTGCTTTGAAACCTGGTATGCTTGTTTGGGGTGACCTCTAGATGGGAGCTATCAATTTTCTTCAATTTCCGTCAAAAAATGTTGCCGCGGCCAACGTTTTTAGAACTCAGTTTAGTCAGACCACAATATTTCCCTTTGGCTCACCCTATAGGGCACATTTATGATTAGATTGCTTTGAAACCTGGTATGCTTATTTATGGTGACCTCTAGATGGCAGCTGTCGATTTTCTTCCATTTCCGTCAAAAAATGTTGCCAAGGCCAACGTTCTTAGAATTTAGTCTAGTCAGACCACAATATTTCCCTTTTGTACACCCTACAGGGCACATTTATGATCGGATTGCTTTGAAACCTGGCATGCTTGTTTGGGGAGGCCTCTAGATGGGAGCTATCGATTTTCTTTGGTTTCTGTCAAAAAATGTTGCCACTGGCAAAAAAATGACATTGGTACCAATGATCTTCAATTTTGCCATTTCATTTATAACTTACCAAGTTCAAGTTTGTCAAGTTGAGCTACAGTGTCATTGACACTTTCATTATAAAGTGCATTGATTAGAATGAGTACAACGTTGTGCACTATTGTTTTGAAGGATCTCCACAAGGATCCTTGGTGTACCGTCATCAGTGGCGCGACCAGTGACGTCACATTTTTATGTAACATTTTCCTGTCTAGGTCTACAATTTTCTATCGCTAATTTTCGCCTTTTATACCTGCTCAATTTCGCCAAAACCTTTTTTTTTCTCTGCCAAGTTCCACCGGAATTTTGTTTGCAAGTTGAGTATCAATCAAAGTGATATGAAGTGACGAATGAAAAATCGCAGACCTGCAGATATCGTAAAGTGCATTAGAGTACTAGTACTATTAGAGTATAGCTGTAGGTACTACTTATTATGGCCAAGATGGAGTCCTATGGCAATAGAAAAGAACATTAGATGGGAACTATTGGAGACAGGAATACAGCGATTTGAACTAAACTTCTGTCTTTCAGATCCACTGAAGTATTAGAAGTATTAGAATACGTCAATTATTTTTTTTGCAAAAAATTACCAGTATGAAAAGTTTCACTATTATCTTCTACCCATACTGCCACCAACATAGTTCCTGTTACTATAATCGGGTTGATGGTTAATCCTAAAATGTGAAAAATAGTTGTTGTCTGATCAGACGTAGTTGTATTAAGACACAGATCAATCAAAGAACAACGACGACAACGGCATTTCGATTTTCACTCATTAAGGATACAATACGGTCATTAATGTGGTTTCTTGAAAGCTGCCATTGACAGTTTCCATGAAAGGTATTGGGATTTCTGCGATTACGATTCACAGAAACATAACAGAAGGATTCATCATTGGTTTTCAGTGACCCCGGAAGAGTGAATCACCGAGATAGAACTAGAATGAATGCTCTCATCTGCATTGGGCTATCATTTGCAAAATTATCAAGTCTACTATGCGTGGAGGGTGGAGTATCGTCAAAACACCTACCGCGTGGCGTTCTCATCCAATGAATAAATCTCAAAGTGTGTGAAGAGACATAAGATGCACAAGCAATGTTTCAGCCAAAAGACCTCTGAGTTGAACCTGGAATTGAATTTTGCTTGTGCTTCCTATGATTTTGTGGAGAATGGCCTATCTAGCTGAACACCACTCTCAACGAGTGTTTTAGTAAGGTCCACTTGCCATGTATACTACGCCATGAGACATTCTCCCCGGGCGACCAATCACATTAATCACCGACCTAAATAACTAAACCTGTATACATAAACAAGTTAAATGTTGTGGTTAACCTTCACCATACTGATGTCGAAATATCCAAATTTCAGCCTGCACTTTATACCATAATGCAAATCGATCGCAATTTAACCAATTCATTCTTCTTTGACAGTGTTTGTTGAGAGTAACATATCGCCGTGTGGGAACCATGAGGTTCTATCTTCTACTGAAAGATAGAACCTTATGGTTCTCACGCGACGATATGTCTAGTGAAGAAAAACTACAAAACAAAACAACCGTTCAGATTTTTCTTATCAAGATTGCGCTGGTTTTTAATCTACGAATTTATTTATACAAAACTAGATGTCCCGCCCGTGCCTGAACGGAAACCCCACCCGCGGGATGGAAAATTATATTGCACTGCATATCAAGGGAGATAATCATAGCTTGTAATTCTAGCTGGATGAAATGACGGAGACGCAGACTTCTCATTTATATAATGATGTATCGTAGTGGTGTGACACTTTTTCGTCGGTAACACTATTAGTTATCCTTGTGTTTTCCAGGGTGTATGGGAATTTACACCGGTTTGGGAACTCATACACCCTTCGGCGAAGGGTGTATGAGTTCCCAAACCGGTGTAAATTCCCATACACCCTGGAAAACACAAGGATAACGAATTTAATTCCAAGAATTTTGGTGTACTTAATACTTTAACCTACATTGTGGGAAAAAACTGACAGAAAATTTGTACTTTGCAAGTTTCTTAAATAAACCCAAACAAATATGGATGTCATTGGAACTGGCTCATTGAGCCAGTTCCACTGACATCGATATCTGTAATATTTTATTGCACATAAATATTAAATTTCCTGTATTTTTATTTTTGTTCTAACATAACCGAGCAGAAGGTATGAATTAATAATTAAAAATGGATACTTTTTTAGCCAAATAGCTTGCTCTTGTATATTCTTGATTTTACACCGTGGTTAAACACGGTGTAAAAAAAAAGCCACTGTGGATTGCAAGTTACACGGTTACACCGTACTTCTCAACCAATCAAAATGCAGTATTTTGTTTCATTTGGAAATAAGTTCAAATATCGTTTCTAAATTAGGCATGTATGATGTCTGAGAATAGTGCTAGATGTGAGGGTACAGAAATACGTTATGTTCGCTCACGCATTCAAAGAACAAAAATGCTACCAAATGCATTATTTCTACATGATTTTAGTTATAAGTGGACATAAAGCTTGATTTTGAAACCGTTCCCTCTATGCAAATAGGTAGTCATTTTATTTTATAGGAGTGTAATCACTCTCTGAGTGATTGTTTGTATGTGAGCGTTTTCGGTCAGCGGGCGTGGCTTGCAATGGGCACCGGGTAGATAAAATGTACCGGTTGATTGTGGCACATTAATTTGATGGGACCTCGTACATTCCAATAGGTAGTCGAGTGTGTGAAAAGACTAGTAGCACTTTGAAAGAAAGTTTCCAGAAGTTGTGTCACGATGAGCCCAAGAATCTATCGACTGGTTCTCGTTGATGTAATTACGTAAATAACGTGGCCCGTGCACTGCTTATAATGACCAAAAAATAGATACTCAACTAAATGAATCTGACCACGTGGATTCATTTTGCTACACTCTTTATGATTCCACCAGCAGAAAAGACATAGAGGGTGGGCGCTGACATATACAAAACATTATATAATGTTTTCTGTTAAAAAGGCCAACTGACATTCAATCCTGGAAAGCTCTTTGAGAGAGCGTTCCATAAGTCGGTGTCAGGAGCTGATGTCATAATTGAAAAACAGACAAAAGCTAATTTTTTTACAGTACTCGTGCATCATAATAAACCCTTGTATGATTAACCATTTATCTAACGAATCGGTCGCATCCACCGGTATCCGGTGGTGTAATTTACAAATTGAGCAGTCAAAAAAAAAAAAAAAAAAACTTTTCATAAAAATCCAGTAAAACCATATCATGTGACTCCTTATTGGAACGAGCTTATCGAGCTCGTTCCAATGAGGGTCATGTGATATGCTTTTGTTGAAATTTTTTGAAATTTAAAAAAATCCTAAAAATCCCCAGATTTTGATATCGTGAGCCTTGAATAAAGGAATAAATTATCATTGATTTTCCTGTTATGTGTTCATTGTGATGACTTCTCACGTAATACCAACAGTTGTTTGAAGGAAAATGCATGTATACCGGTTTGAAAGGGTTGAGTCAACCCCATCCCTCTAAAGAAATCTCTTGTATTACTAACTTGAATGACAACCATTACTATAATTATAATCGGATGAGGCGACAACTCAAACTCTTTGTATACGATGTCTTGGGGAATTAGATCATCACTGACATCAATACAGAAATTCAAAATAGAAGGAGCAATATTCTTTTCGTGACAAAAGAATGAAGAAGAATCGATGTCTGTTATTGAAGTTCCATCACTTATTGAAAGTTCTTTGTTCTGAGGATTGATAACAATCAGATGCGAAGGAGCACATAGTTTATATCAATTGAAAGCATGGTGCCTCTCATTGTCTTTCCAAGAGACTCACCAAGTCATGCTTCAAGTATGATGTTATCTCTAGTACGGCGAATAAGTCAGCTGAGTTCCATAATTGTCATAGAAATGTTGTGATACAAAAGTGCACTTATGTATTGTAGTATTCTAATCTGTTGTTTGTAGTTTTTAGTTCCGCTTTCTAGTTGAACAACATAAGTGGGTTATACACTGGACTCGATGCTTGCTAGGCGATAAAATTACAATTAACGCCCATCTTCTCAGTTTGCAAACTGTGTGACGTTTGTTATGTGAGCTTTGTTGCCAAGCAAAGACCTCAATGACTTAGACCGCTCCCTTGTCCAAGCTGAAATATGTAATAAACGATTTGAATTTGGGCACAACGAAGCGGATTGTGGAAAAGTTATTGAGTCCTGAAGTTTTGAAAATCAAAATGGAGCGTTTAACGCCCGTCTGGGGTAAGGTTCATGAGAGCGAATTGCCAACACAGTTCAGCAGTCATTAGTCATTATCATTTCACTATGATGAGAAACCATGTACCCTTGTCCTTTCTTAAAAGCTTAACTCGCTGAGTATTTTCAAAATATCTTTCATCAAATCTATTAATGACTGCTATAAAGCAGCCATGACTAGATTTGGTGAAAATTCATTTAAAATTAACTCAAGAAATTCTTTGTCAAAACGTACATTCGTTTTATAGGAGGGGGGAGGGGTATGGATGCATGTGTCCAATTTATACTTTTTTTGTGTCATGGACAGGAATATTCGCCATCAGCATGCAAGGAGCTAATGTTTTTCGCCGATCTCTCTACAACTGGAACACATATCAGCTGCATCCATCTTTGTGTGTGTGTTTGGGAGGGGGTAATTGTTGCTATAGACAATGCTCAACAGAAAAAGTGTATCAACATTTTTCTATTTTAAGACTTTCCAAAGTGTGATTTACTGGGATTTCCGGGTTTGATTATAAACGATAACTTCACAAGTGGATTATGCAATCAACAATTGTGTCATGTATCCGTGCGCGCAAAAGAAGACGCTTTGCCGTGGGTGTAATGGAGACTTCATTGTTTTTTGTTTTTTTAACCCTTTACCTAATATGAAAAGCATATGACACTTGCAAAAAAAATTCTTGAATAGCTATTATTTTCACTTTTTGTCTCAAAAACATAGGTTATGACCCCTCAGTGGAACGAGCTCGACGAGCTCGTTCCAATGAGGGGTCATAACCTATGTTTTAGAGACAAAAAAAAATGAAAAAATAATGAAAATTAATTGGCGATTTTTGAGAATAGCGCTGGCCGTTACGTTAGATAAAGGGCTAAATAATATAATTATCGTTAAAAAGGAAACGTAATAAACAGAGTAATCGCTTGACTGACTGGTTACGTGAAATAATTCATTCGAGGCGAAGGACTATATTGTAAAACACTCTTGCGCATTCGCGCACTCGTGTTTGAACAACGTCCCTCACCTTTCATGAATTATTTCACGTAACCAGTCCAGTCAAGCGATTACTCTCTATATTCTAAGCCTCGTAATCGTCGATCACTTTTTAAAGAATATAATTTCATATCTTCGAAAAATGAATATGTTGATGATGTGCACATTTTCCGCGGCAATGCAAAATTAATATTTACATCATAGTTTAGTTCTTATTGACAAAAACAGTTGCCAAGATTTGAAAATTGATACTGTGTTAATAGTTTTTGTGCTGGGCTTTCGTTTGAAGTTTGATGAAATGAATAATGATACGCTGTGACTAAAGTCACAACATTACAGCTTTCACTTAAGCAAACGTAACAGAAGGGAGGAGTTACCGAGTTGATTGACGTGACACTATCCTGAATGAGTTGCGACGTTTTTCGCGCACGATACAGCAGTCCGGCTGTATGGAGATAAGTGATACCATCACTTACGAGATGTTGACATTTGGAAGATTATTTATCCCATAAATGGCCATTTATTCGAACAATAAAAGCCTTGGATAAATTTTCCCCATAGATTTAACACTGAAAGAATTTATTCCTGCAGTAGTAACGGACTTGTTGACCTCTGACCTCTACCACATTAGTGTGGCATAATAAATAGTTCAGTTATTGTTTTCTTTGAACCTTTTGAAAGTATTACAGAATGCCAGTAGAAAACACCACACACTGTTCATTTAATAAAGTATTGTTCCAAGTTTGTAGGGAAATTATTTTTAGACAGAAATGTATTACTGCGCCTTATTTATTTTTGCCAATTTTGCTGTCCGATCGAATTGGACTTCTCTCTGTGTTTTGAAGCGAGTAACAGCACGATTTTGCCACGACAGCCCTGTATAAGATTTATGGGATAAACAAAATAAACGTATAGTGTTGTCAAGTAAAATATTTATTCTACTCGTAGAATTAAGAATAAAACCGACTCGCCAGAGGCTCGTCGGTTTCATTCGTAATCCTACTCATAGAATATATATTTTAATTGAAAACACTATACGTTTATTCTATATATATACGACTTTTACAAATTTTGTGGTCTCAGAATAGGTACCTCAATATACAACCATGAAGAAATAGTCAAATTACCTCGTCATAGGTTTGTGGCCAAGTGAAGACTTGACTAGAGAACATTAATAATCCGCTATATTCACATACAGTCATAGTACAGCTGCAGTAGACCGGTCTCTTTCCACGATGGGTCATATTTCCAAGGACGCAATAATATTAGATTCCAAACGCTTATTATAGGAATAATCACCAAAAATTTAATTAATGAAGCACCGGGTACAACCCGGTGCTTTATTAATTAAAATTGTGCAGCTGATGATTTTTATTACCTGATAAAAGCATGCGTGTACATCACATTGACTGTACTGTATGTAGCAGAACATCAAAATATGTTTCCATTGTATTTACTGTGCGAACCAGTATGTGGAACCCGTTAGTTTCCGACGCGACGTAACTCTGGTTGTTGAGAGTGTCGTTAAACCCCAATAGACAAACCAACAAACAAACAAAGCCGTTCTTTTATAAAGCATTTTAGGTGACTCTTTACCGCTATCCTTACTTTCGAATCAAGCGTGTCCTTGAATGGTCACTGAACCTGCAGGACTGGTTCTTTCCAGTATCCGTCGAAAAAATATACCAGTCTTACATTCAGAATAATATGACAGTTGATCCACGTTTGATGCTATTAAAAAACACTATGCAGTTGAAGTGTCGATGCAATCTTCGATCGTCTAAAATATTCAATAAATAACACCTGGACAGATGAAAACGGAATGCACAAATGATTTCTGCGAAAGTTGGCTTGCAAACTAATATTCATTTAAAACATAGAGCCTTTGAACAGGGTAGATACATATTTGAGAGAGAGGAGATGACAGGTTATATATCGACAAATGCTCTCAATCTGTTGATGGGAATTTGTCTTTTCTTTTTCCTTGCATTCGAAACCATGATTATAATAAAATGTCAACCATTTCATGTTCAAGCAAAGCGGTTTTCCATTTATGCTTGTTGACTGTGTAAAAAGAAAGACTTCTGATATTTCTTTGTTCATATCCGTATTTTATATTACAGTTCCTCGCTATCATTAAGCGCACATGTAAAAGAAGGTGGTATACGTACTTTCCACAAAGACTGGGGCATCTTTTCGCATGAGCTGTGGTAATTAATCGAACCAAGTGGCTGTTTTGGCAGCAAACACAGAATCCAGATAAATGAAAAAACAACAACACACATATACTGTGAACAAATGGACTATGCTCCAGTTCAAGCGAATGATGTAATTCTCTTTGAGCATTAACCCTTTACCTAACACGAAAAGTAGACTTCACTTTCAAACAAAATTTTCGAATAACAAATGTTTTCATTTTTTGTCTCAAAAACATAGCTTATGGTCGCTCATTGGGACGAGCTCAACGAGTTCGTTCCAATGAGGGGTCCTAATCTATGTTTTTGAGACACGAAATGAAAAAGTAATGAAAATTGAATGGTATTTTTGTGAATAACGTTTGCCGGTTTTGGCCGTTCTGTGTGGTAAATAGTTAAACTGGAATACGTTTGAACAGAGTAGGACGTGCCATTACCATATGGAAATAACCAATTCCTTTTTGTTCGAAAACAAGATTGCTACGATATGTTTTGTGCTATAACGGATACATGTGGGTGGGAACCAGTCATTTTTATGAGCGACTTCGACTGCAGTCCTTACATCTGGGAACCAAAGATCCAAATGGTAAACGAGACCCCAGCAGAAGAGGGTGATCTGAACTAAAACGCCGTTTTCATATGATTAAGAAAATATTTGTTGTTGGCAAATATACAGTTTTATACAAACAGTTTCATTTTGTCAGGCTTAGTAAAAATGTGAAGCTCTTTCTAATGATGTTTGTATGATCAAAATATAAAACAACAGAAGAAAAAAAACAAAACGAAAACTCAATGCAATTTTGAGATTTTGTAAGTTGCGTTTTATTTTGTATCAAAAGACAATCTTTTTATTTCTTCAAACAGACATAGAATGTTCGTTTCGCACCATTTCGCTGTGAAGAATTAAAACGTACACTTTGTGGCAATCTTTAAATGTGATGTCGTTTGTTTTGAGACATAAAACTTGATTTTTGAAAAAAATCAAAACACTTTCCTTTTCCAAATGTGATTTATGTTTGTTTTCACTTTCGATTACTCTGTAAGACTCTAATCTCGCATCTGATTGGGGTAAAAACGTTTACCCCTTTATTCAATATGAGTAGCATAGACATTTGCAAAAAGATTTCTTGAATAACTATTTTGTTTATTTTTGACTCAGAAACATAGCCTATGACACATCTATTGAACGAACTCATTGAGCCCGTTCCAATGAGGGGGTCATAAGCTGCGTTTTTGAGATAAAAATGAAATGAAAACCAAACCATTACATTATTTCAATGGCAGTTTGAGAATATGTTCAGTCGTTGTTGACGTTACATTAGGTAAAGAGTGTTGATGCATTCATGATAGAATTTAAAAGGAAATTTTACTTTGCATAGAAATCGAAAAAATTAAAAAATAGAAGAAAAAAAATAAAATAAAAAACTTCCGAATATGCAGCATCTGAATCCCAAGAACACTTTTAGTAAGGTGTTAATAAGTAATGATGTCATTAGCGATTCTGTAAAACTCTGATGTTTAGGCAAGGGCAGATTTAGTGGTTGATGGATGAAACAATCGTCTGGTGCCACAGACAATTTCACTGCACTATTCGAACCTATCAGAGAGTCTGCTGTGGATTTTGGGAAAGGATTCGAGTCCCGGCCCATTGAGGATTTTATCGATGTGTTATGTCTAATTGTGAATTAGTATTAGTAACCAAAATGATCTCCGTCAAACACTGCCCCATCTGACATCTACCTAGGCTTTAAGACCAGGTAGGTCTGGGGCAAGGCTGGAGTGTTATAGAGACTATAGTCCGCCCTAAATTTCATGATTCCACGATTTTGTAAAGTTATCAGAGCCACTGAACTTAGTATTTGCATTAGTCAATCTAGGGTTAGGAGATTATAGATCTGCAGTGGGTAACCGGACAACTAGTTGGCTAAATGTTATTGTGAATGGGACAGATAAACATAACCGGCTAGAAAAATCCCTGTCTGTATACGGTACGAATTCTTTTACAGTCGCTGCCCAAAGGGGTTCAGTTATAGGTTGTCGATGTTTTCTATTGATTATCATCATGCATTCACCCGACATATATTGAATTCATTACATTGTATGAAAGCCGTTTGTAAAGCAGGTGGTTCTCAAAAGTGTCTGCATCAAAGTTTTTAGAACGTGAATATATTCTGCATTGTTAAGCTAGTTGTCTTCTGTGTCACACCGTGTTCAATAATTTCACTTTATTGGTCGCATTCGTCAAGTCAGACATTCAGACATTTGTTGAGATCAATAACTATTCCTCTAAGTACTATAATTTGTGGAAGACGTCCTAATACTCGTCAAGTGAACTCTTTCGAAATCACTCTACAGTTTCTGCAGGCGGATCGATTGCCGTTATTGTAACAAAGGACGGTTTATTAACAAATGGTCCAAAGTGCCTTTCTCTCCAGCTGGTCATCCCAAAATGAATAATTCTGATGACATTTCTTCAGTTCAATTCGCATCGCCCTTCATTGAGTGTCAAGACAAATCGGTTTGGTCTAATGAATACTTTATTAAGACATTAACTGTTCGTCGAATGCTCTCAACTTAAAGACTCGTCGTCATGGTATCTTGACACTAAATTCTATACCTTCTAAATTATATTGGATTATTAGACTTAACACATGCACACACACACGGATGGCACTGTCAAGTCACTCAACCAGCGGCCAGTGAATCTCACAAAACTTATTCGGTTAACCCTTTAAACTCTAGTGGTACCTTCCATGCCAGTTCAATGGCAGCAATTAGAACAGTCCATATTCATTATTTGGGGTAGACCAATCAATATTTTCAACGTGCAGCCTCGGGGCTGCAAGTTGAAAATATTTATTGGTCTACCCCACACATTTACTGGACAGCCATCCTATTTAATGACGTTATGACGTATCATGTTCCTGGCCGGAAAAGCGGTCGCTAGGGTTCAAAGGGTTAAGCTAAAAAACACTCGAGCAAAATCACGAACTTCTTACTTCGTTTCTACTCCTAGAATGACATATCATGGCTTGAATTCAACAGGGCGCCATTTGCAATGCTAAAACAATGTTGCACTCAAGCCACGAGATACAAATATATATTTAAGTCTACCATTCTCAGGAATGAAATAAGAATGAATGCAACAGTAGGCAAGTTTGGGTCGTATAAGTCCAAACGTGGATGGTAAGTCCGCGAGTTATTATCCCCCGCCCAAACAATGTTTGCGGGCATATGAAAATGAATCCCGTGCGTGTGTGCATGCGTACGTACGTACGAACGTCCGAAATGTTTATGAACACGATAACTTGAACAAATATAATTGGATTTTGATAAAGTTTCGTGCAATCATAAATAGATTGTAAGTCTCGCTATGATTGGATATTCAACCAATTTTGTCTAATTTTGTTGAATATTTGTTGTTTATCTGATAATGAATGCGATAAGCTGAAAACAAATTAATAGGATTGTGTTAAAACTTTGTATACGAATACATTGTGGGGGAGATTGCGCCCTCGTTGGACATTCACCCAACTTAGTCAATGTCTGTTGGAGTTGTGTTCGTTTTCGTTGAAAATTTGGTGATTGTTTGATAATGACATTGTGAACGCATTGACCTGAACAAATATAATCGGTGTTTGATAAAACTTGGTACAGGCATACACTGTGAGATACATCCTAACAGAAAGTAGCCGACACCACTTGTTGCTGTGCATAGCCAATTTCTTTTTCAATTTTTTTTTTCTCGCCCAACCACAAGAGGAACTATGCAACTGAAATTATGTCTGCTTCTGATTCAGTTTTCAATTCACCTTGTTCAGTCAACGAAATTACTAATTTCGGATAGTGTTGACTAGGACTGGGCGGTTTTTTGGTTTCCCGATTCGGTTCAGGTTTTTTTTGTGGGAAACCGGACAGCAAGACCCAGCAAAAACCGGTCGAACGGCTTTACTGTGTTTATGCATAAAATGATATCTTACAGCGAGGGAACGGCACTGGTAACCACAATGGACTCTCGTCACTAAGTCTATCTGGAAAAGGAGCAAATACGCCGCGTTTTCATTGTCACAATTTCTCCCTTATTGACTCGTCCGCCGGACGAGTCAATAAGGGAGAAAATGTGACAATGAGAACACAACATCGTTTAGATGAACCCAATTCATTTGCTACCATCATTTATGTTTTTCTGACAAAATAGGCTTAGCAACTGATCCCATAGAACCCAAAAGAGAAGTTAGGCTGAACCTAATACAGACAAAGCTTTCAGTAGGCATATAGAACACATTAGAACTCAGGGGACGATATGTCAACAAAATACTGTTTACTCGTTTCCTTAACGACCCAAGGAATGTCACTCTACCTGTTGTCTTCTGCGATTATAAAAACAAAATTCTGCGATTATAAAAACAAAATAATTATCACGAATTTGGTCCGAGTGATTGTGAAGCTGATAAATATGTCCACAAATTTATTTCCACTATGTTTGTATTGTGTTTTCAAACGGGACAAATAGGTTATCTCCGCCAACTTGTATGGTATATGGAGATTTAATACCTGGATGTCTCATTTAAACATTAAAAACCGACATCCAGGTATTAAATCTCCATACACCATACATGTTGGCGGAGATAACTTATAATGTTCTGATTGTCACGTTTTCAAAATAAGACAATGAGAACACAACATAGATTAGATGGGTTTTATTCATTTGTTACTCATTGATCCCCTGGAACCAACAAGAATGATGAAAGGGAAGTTAGGCTGAACCCACCACATACAAGGCTTTTGTGGTGAGTGGTGTCGTGAAACTGTTGTAGATTGTTTCCAAGTTAAGGAGCCTGAACTGTTAGTTACTATCTGTTCTTAACACATAGAAAAACCGAACCGAAGCCTAAATTTTTCCTGAAACCGAACCGAAACGGAATCTGAAAAATCAAAATCTTCAAGCTCAAGTGTTGACGACATGTGGTAAATCATAACGTATTCCCTTCATGGGCTGGGGGAGATTGCGTCGCGTCTACTTGATTTTTCGTGCAATTGAAATATATTTATTCATTCGACAGGGGTGGAGATATATTTTGTCAAAAAATGGGATTGGCGTCTTCTTCCGGGTCAAGACGTATAGGACTGTTATGTTAATGTGCCTGCATGGCAACTGTACTATTGAACAAACAAGACATGCATGTCAGTTGATATTTGTTTACAGAGAGACGCAAGATAACGATGTGTGGGAGTCCGAAGCTAGCTAAAAATCCGTTTCCACATTTAATTGTATTGCAGTCACTTAAGAACCCAGAAAGTGAAGGCGCAACTTCAGCAAAATGAGTGATAGTACATGAAGCTGTTTGGGGATTCTAAGCATGAATGTATATATGGTTGATATTTTCCAGACAAAATGTGTGTTGCCACATTGTTGGGAGTAGGATCCCCCAAATCGCACCGTGGCTACGTCCTGGAAAAAAGTACTATATTCTGCATATGAAAGGTTAAATGACAGCATACGTGTATATTGCGCGACAAACCAAAAATTATTTTAATTTCAAAGTAATCCAAATATAGAGCTATCACTCGTAAATTATTCGCTGTGTTATTTAAGGGCATGTATCTTTTTATGATAGCTATTTGTCTTTTTCCTTGACAATGTCAGCGACGGTTGTAGTCTTATCTACCGCACTTATAATGGATCCCGTCTTATTATGATTGAATGCACGTTATAATCGAATTACTCCGCAAATGGATATAGTTTATATCAACGGTATAGAAAATTCGACGATATCCACAGTATAGAAAATGCGACTAATAGTTTAACCCAAACTGATACGCCACTTACAGTACTGTATCTCCCTCGAGCGGATCGCGATCTGACCGCGATAACTTTAAACTAGTTGTTATAGGTTAATTAAATAAAATGGGGAAACAAAGACAGAAATGGCGAAACGAAGACCGAATCACGAAAAAGAAAATGCTAGCATCTGCAACTTAAAATTTCCGCTCTTCCTTTTTGACAGGCGAGATGCTATATAGTGGTGTGGGAAGGAAAGCGGACAGAAAATTTCGACTGGATCGCGACTAGTCGTGGTCGGTCGAAATTCTCTGTCCGCTTCTGCAATTACATTACTGCAACTTCCTTTATTGTGCACGATATGGGATGCCGGTATGCAATTTTGAGAAAGATCCATTCAGTCATCTCTCAGAAATGCTTTCGGACAGACGTGTTGTTCGATGGATGCGTGGACATCCACGGTTACAAATATTTCTCTCGGCGTTTTCTTTGTAAATAAATAAATAAATAAATAAATATACAGTTGTTTAGAAAATAATATTGAACTTTCATCCGTATATTAGATGAAAGGTTATTTTAATTTTATATTCATTTAACCACTTAACAGAGATTTCAAGCAATAAAACAAGGTGATGTCTGCCACTCGAGTGTCGGAAACAATAAGTGTGATCACATACAGCACCAGGGATTCAGTGGGGGAGAAAGTGGAAAAAGGGTTCTTTCTTTCATTTAAAAAAGATTGATATCCCGGCCAGGTTTTATTAACGAGTTTGGATCGACGAACAGGAGACCTTCAGACAGAAACAGCACAAAAAATTAATGTGACGAATAAACTATTGAAGGGCAGCTCCACGGTCAGTAGGGAACCTCCCCATCATATACTATTTTCAACTTGTCGGAGCAAGTTTCGGAATGAAGCGAAACACAGCTTCGCGGCAATCTTCCACTTAATAAATGTAATCAAAGAGAAACATGTACCACACCCAGCATTCAATTAATGTTTAATTCATTTAGACACGAAATATTTCCTTGTGAACAGAACTATCCCGTATATCTTATTAACACTTTCCCGATAATATCTTTTGTCAGCCTTGTTGGCTTTATTGTCAAATAATTGAACCGACTATGACAGAGCAGCGACAACCAAAGGAGATTCTTGGGAAGTAGAACAGTGCTTGTTTACTGTGGTAAACAAGTTATGTTTTACTGGTATAACGGACTCTGTAACCAACGCATGGTGTGTGTGTGTAGATGTGTGTGTGCGCGTGCGTGTGCGCGCGTGTGTGTGTCACACTAGTATAAATGCTGGGAAACTCGTTTTTATATTTGTGTTTCAATCATGACAAAGCAGCATATACTGAAAGTGGCTTTAAAGAGAAATTTGTCAAGAACATGTTTGCCCGACCATAACCTGAATTTGCCTGACGGTTCTTATGTACACACACATTTATGTCTTCACGAACAAATGAGACAAAGAATTTACAGTGATCGTAATTGTATCATCAACAATCGGCTGTGTGGTGGTAAAAATCATGGCAGACTGAGACGACTCTTACCACTGGGCCGTCGATTGCCGTGGCTGATTTCTATCGCTGGTCTGACTCTCTTTTCGTCAAATCACTAACCACCTGTGACAGTTTATGCTTATGCGGAGACCTTTTGAAAACCCATTGATAGCGCAATTGTACCTTGTCCTCCTACTGTCCGATAAGACCAAAAAATTGTCACCCCTAAACGATTTACCTTCTCCCAGATCATGGTAGCTTCTATATGAAAAATGTTATAAAAGAAAGCTATAATTCGACTTGAATGCACAAATTTAATGAAGGAAACACAATGTCCATCTTATGACCACTACCGACTGAACCGAATATGGACTATCAGCATTATACCATTTAACCCTTTACCTAACAAGAAAAGCAAACGACACTTGCAAAAAAAATTCTCGAATAACTATTTTTTTTCATTTTTTGTCTCAAAAAACATAGGTTATGAATCCTCGTTGGAACGAGCTCGTTCCAATGAGGGGCCATAACCTGTGTTTTTGAGACAAAAAAAAAAGAAGAAAAAATAATGAAAATTAATTGGCGATTTTTTAGAATAGCGCTGGACGGTTTTTCTCCGTTACGTTGGATAAAGGGTTACCGTCACGGTATAGACGTAATTATTTCGTATCATTTATTAGGAATGATTTTATTTCCAAGAACTGACCATTATCAAACTCGGCTGATATGACGCCGATCTCGGTCGATATGAACCAAGCTAGAGTTGTCCCCTTGATGCATTATAGGCGCAACCAATTTGTTTACATCGAAATGTTCACAGTTATTCGTAGAACACAATCGGGAAAATTGACGTCAACAAGCATGGCGGTGTGGTTTGAAGCAGCAGTGTATTATATGATGAGGAGGGGGCGCGGTGGCGTTGTAGTGACCGCTTCCCGTCAGATCACCGAAGTTAAGCAACATCGAGCCCGGTTAGTCCTTGAATGGGTGACGGTCTGAGCGATCGATTTGGACTCCCGCGTTGTGTCCTTGGGTAAGGCACGTAACCCTGATTGTCCACATGGGGGCACGATGACGCGGTGTACTCGGGCGTCCTGCACGTCGATGATACGCATGTCTTCACCCAATCTAACCCCGCCTGTGCTGCAGTGCGGAGCTCCGATGTTGGGGAGCTGGCAGCTGCTCGTCGTTGCTCAGTGGTTCTATCTGGGTACTCCGTCTTTTAAAGTGTCGTTAAACCTTAATAAATAAATAAATATGATGAGGAATTAATGATGACAATTAGTAATGATTGGGTGGATGAAGCGAAGAGAGATGCAAGTAATACCAGCAAATTCATCGCAAACTGAGTAAAATTCAAAGTGGTAGAAGAGGTAGTTCAGCTACCCGAACGTCGCGACTTCCCCAGTGAGGAAGCCGAGGAGTTCGGGTAGCTGAACTAGGAGTAGGAGAAGAGGAAACTTTGGACTTTGTAACAAGAAAGAGAAAACTATTAGAATTCTGTAACAGATCTGAGAACATTTTGCAATGGTTTTGGTTGAATATATAGAGATTATTACTTGGCTTGCTTCATGTCGGCTGAGATTATCAACCCTTGGTAACTTCACCTTCGTTCTCAGGCCGTTATGAAGTTACCTCGAGCTGATATCTCGATTGATATGAAACTAACAAAATAATACCTTCTAATGAATGAGATTCACTCCAAAACATGCATATTAGAGAGATGCACGGTAAATGCCTGTATTTTCTACATGCGGAGTAATTATGTTCAACTCGTTGCTTCAATCATAATTCAAATGACAAGTGTTTTGTCATGAAAATCACAACTTTAGCTTGTAAAATACAAGTTTATGGCATATGAAAGTTTCATTTGAACTCGTCAACTGGAGTTTAGTATAACATTTCAACATTTTAAACCTTACCACAGTTTCAGTCTCCTGTTGTCTGAATTGAAATTTCGAACATTTTCACTATCACACTGCACTTGCGCTTAATTTGGAAAAAAACCCAAAAACAAACCAGTCATTAAAAGTGAAAACATTACAGAACCCCTTTGCATTTGCAAGCAGTTAATATTTAGTAGTGTTCAATGCGAGTTGTATATCGCACCTTGAGTGGAACAACGCACTATCTACAATTATAAAGCATTTTGCATGGCGCCTTATTCCACCCAAGGGACGATATGTACAGTGCGGGAAGTACAGAGAACAAAATAAACAGGGCGTGTGGGTTTTTTACACAGAGGAGGGAGTACGGTATTGCCGGTGGAGTCTACATAGATCAGCACCAGACAGTGGCATAATTTCTAGGGTTGCAGTCACCTTTCCCAACAAAATACCTCGTTGAACAGTAAGGGACAAAGTATTATTACCCGATAGAATAAACTACCCAAGCGGTCAGCTTATCTTAATTGTAATAGTTGGACACAAAGTTTTCCAGAGCTTGCAGGACGAAACTGAAAATTTGGTTCATTATTAAACAGAATTATAGTTTGGAAAATGATATCTTCGGAGTTGTGTGTTTTCTCTCATCAAGAGAATCGAAGTTAGAATACAATAGTCATGTTCATGGATAACCACATGGACAGGCAAGCTGCCAAATGCATGCTACCTTATTAAAAGAGCATAACAGCTAGACTGTTGAAAGACTCAGAGCTGCCCTCGAAATTAGCCACGGTTATCGACAATGTCATGGTAAATCGAGTGGTGGCCTGCAATGTCTTGTACCACAGCATTGCATATTCCGATGGCTCCATTCTGAGATTGTACACTCTTTGTATGAATATAGTTCGCCAAAAAGCATTCATAAAACAGCTGGGCAACTTCATGTCATGGCTAGGCATAAATGGCCCCTCTCCTCAATATATCTGAAGATAGTTGTGAGAATGTTACAAGGATCTAAAGAACGGACTGTAGTCCTAACTGGCAGGGATGTCGCGAAGATGAACGATTGGGGCTGTAAACCCGATTTGTCCCGACTGTGATGGCTCAAGTCCCTTCTGACTGATATTCCAACTACATCATCAAGGCATGCCTTCGTCGAAGGCATGACTTGATGGTGTATCTGGAATATTACTCAGTCCAGATTACAGTTAAAAACCTCCAGACTTCTACGAAATTTATTAGTGATCAAATAATATATATAGTAGTAACTCCAATCTTTCACCCTCTCTGTCGGGTAGAAGAGGTGGAAGTAACGCTCGAAATGGATAAGTTTGGGCAATTGAGGGAATTTTTCACAGAATTTGTTTTGAAGACGTGGTGCTAAAAGATTCAGTTTCAACGTTTCTTCAGCACCTTGTATCAAGGTCTAGCCTAGTAGCCTCACACCTCAACATATTGTTCATGTATCACCTAAAACGCATACAGAAGTTTAATATTTATCTTCCCCATGCTGGCATGAGCCCATTCGCCATGTTTCACGGCAGTGATATTGAAGGTCAGAGGTTGCTTCGGGTAAACATTTCGATCAGCCTCTATCTGTCAAGACTGCCATACACGCAATAGAAACAAACAAAACGTTTCGTTTGAAACGAGAAAAATGTGCAGTTTCTATTTAATACTAATAAAGATAGAAAAACTATCATATTTTCAACACATCATTTAACCGACAGATCAAAATAAAAATGAGTTTTCGTCAAATGAATACCGCAATGAAACCTTTCCCATAAGTGAAGGCATACTCGGCATCATGTTTGTTTTGTTGGCTAGTGACAAAATGGCAAATAAATCACTCAAACGACACAAAGATACCAGAAACAACCTCTGACCTTGCATATCATTAACGTTAAACATGGTGAATGGACAGTGGGCTTATTGGGCGCTGTCTTGGGAAGTTAATCAGTTTTTCGTTTATACTGACAATGGAGTGTAGGGTAGCCAGCTAGCTGCTAATGCTTAAAGAAAGTGTATGTATGTGTGCAAGGGGGTGACCGCAGCACTAATCTCCCACCAACCCAAGCCCACTCCACTTCCTCACTCCTTTCTGGTTCCACCGAATCAAGAAAATGATTATTTTAAAACCAGTGAAAATATAACTTAAATCATTGTGTGATGAAATTCGGTTTTTAGAATTTATTATATTTATTACTGGAGTTTAATGACACTTTCGACAGACACGGTCGCATCGTGTCGAACAGTTTTACGGGTGGAGAAAGCCGGACGGAGTTCCCGGAGAGAACCACCCTGAAACGGCGAGCAACTGTCAGACACCCAAACGTACTAACTCCATACAAGCAGGGTTAGCAATGGTTGAAGACAGGTGAACGATCGACGTGCAATTATGCCTAAGTACATTTAGTCACCGTGTTTCGGGATTAAGTGCCTTGCCCAACGCAGAGGACTTCAAAATTTATTATTTTAAATATCATTTTTTAATTTTTTTCAAAAAATTTCAACAAAACCATATCATGTGACCCCTCTTTGGAACGAGCCCGACGAGCTCGTTCCAAAAAGGGGTCACATGATATGGTTTTGTTGAAATTTTTCGTAAAATAATATTTTGTCAGCTGCTGAATTTGCAAATTACGCGGGCGGATGCGGGCGATTCGTTGGGTAAAGGGTTAAGTGTCTTGCCCAAGGACACAACGCTGTTACCCCTGACGGGGATCGAACCGTCGACTTCTCGATTTGAAGTTCAATGCCGTAACCACTGAACCATCGTGCTCCCGTGTTTTTAGAAATCTATCCTATCAAACTATGCAATGTTATTGGTGAACGGAAGCAAATACACTCCTAACGCAAACACAAACACGAAATCAATAGTAATTAAACAAATATCGGACTGTTAATTAACTTCTGGTCTATTTTCCTACTGTGTGCAGTTAATGATCACATCATCTGAGGAATCCATTAAGTATTCCCATCGCCGTAGATTGCAAATACGAAAGTACAGATTTAACAAACTGACTTTTTTGATGAAGTTATATGGAAAGCGTCTCGAACCGTGATTAACTATATATATATATATATAACTACGGTAATAGGATTTCATTTAGTCCAGTTTCCTTCGACAATACATGTAAGGAAATTACAAATCTTCACAATAAAAATGATCAGAGTTTGTGTACCTGCAGTGAGTGATGCTTATCTTGCGACACTGAAGTCGTAGAAATGGTACGTGAGGAGTGGAATATCAACCCAACATACCCGAATTGGAGTTTCCTCCCAAGCAGTAAAACATATTTTGTGACCAACATTGGAAGCAGCTTCAAAGTGTCAAGCTTTCTGGTCACCTTTCTAATTCAGCAAGGAATTCGAAGCTGTTATGGCCTAGAACCAGTCAAGCCCTCAAAGAGTCCATCGTCTATGTTTAAATTCTCAGGCAATCCCTCATGGAACTTGAACCCCCTCATTGGACATGTTTATTGTCTTTCAGTGTCTTCCAATATTAGTACAAACTCAGGGAGACCCGGAACGTTTCACATTTTTTGATTGATGCGTATTTGTTTAGTTGAGTCTCCAATATGTTTGCCTTGTTACAATTTATGGGAGAGTGCCTACCTGCAGGCACTCTCCCATAAAATGTAACGAGGCAAATCCCCATAGATTAAATTCTTTTACTTTAAAGAAAATATGGAGGGCATCGAAAGAATACGAAGCCTTTGAATTGCAGTACCTACAGTTTGTTTTTAGAGGAATGTTTTATTTTTCAAATTTGAATAAATATGCACTCTCTGTATTTCTGTGTGTAAAAAGACACCCGAAATCCTCTCCATGTTTGCTCACTTGTTGGAAAAGAAAAAGAAAAATTAAAAATAAAACCCTCCCTCTCTCACTGATTTGAAAAAAAATTGCCTGAGAATCAACTGAATTATTTTGTGCGGCCAAAGCATTCATTTTGTTTGAATTAACTAAGAAATGTTGCTCAATCGAGACTTGATTTGACAGACTTATTGATGACATTACCATTACGAATGAAGACTCACCACTTTCGTGATTTTATTATTACGTCGTGTAGTTCCACTGATCATGTTAATATCTCTATGATGGTTTGAATGTAAATTAAATACTTATTGATTGGAATATCTATAACTGGAACACGGAAGAATATGTGTTTATCTCTCAGAGTGGAGAAAGCTCACATTACATATTAGTCTTCGCGCAAACTCCACGAACAGTTGGTAAACAAACCAATAACAGCGTCGAATTCCGCACAGAATTTGACTGGTGGCTTGAAAAATTGGCAACATGTCAGCCAGTGGACCTCCGAGTTATAAACTCTGAGGTCCCTTAGAAGAAACATTAGCTGCGCTCATTCTTTTTTTTTTTAAATGTGGGGACCTGTTGTCTGGATGACGAAGTGTTTCTCTTGTATTAGTGTTTGTTTGAGTTGAAAAATTTGAACAGCTATTATCATATCGCCTCGGACAGTTTTGCATGTGAATGTTGGAATCCGGAACATGTGGCGAGAACGTCCGAGCAACACTGAGTAACCGCCTGAATTTCCAAGTTATTAACACGGCACAAGCATAGTTAGCACTGGCTGGTGAGATGCATTCCACCAACATGCTGTGCGCATTAGCACACTCTACCCCCGTGCTCCCAGTTGCCTTGGCAACTACTCTCGTTGGGGCGCGGTAGCGCTGTGTACTAAGGCGCACTGCATGTCGATGGTGCTCCTGTCTTAAACCAATGCTATCCCTACTTGTGCAGAGTTAGAACGTTGGGAAGTCTGACAGTTGTTCGCCGTTACTCGGTGGTTCTCTTCAGGTACTCCGGCTTCCCCCACCCGTAAAACTGTCCGACACGAGGTGGCCCTGGTGGTAGAAAGTGTCGTTAAATCCAACTAAATAAATTCGACACTACTCCGAAACAATATTTTGAAAACGGAAGTGACAACCGTTACTTATTCCCAGCTCATTATTCAACATTCGTTATCAACCGATGAAATCGGCTGATAACGAATGTCGAATAAGGAACTGGGGAGGAACTGAGAATAAGTACCGGTTGTCACGTCCCCGTTTTGAAAGAGTTAATTTTAATTTGTACGCAAGTTCAATTTTGATCAATTTCTGTTGAATGTTGTACCGAAGGGAATGTTACCTCGAGCACCTGTTCTTGAGATGTAAAATACCATTGCAGATGTCGTGAACATGCTGTTGAAGTGCATACTTCAATTTTATTATACCGTATGCGACAATAATATAGAAACAAAATCTATCGAAGAACACAAATGTCAATACTTTGTGTCTGTTAACTCTTTGAACACGAAAGACCGCTTTTCATGTCCAGGAACATGATATAATTTCATAATTTCATTAACTGTTAACCCGCTGAGTATTTTCAGGATATTTTTCATCAAATCTAGTCATGGCTGCTGTGAAGCAGCCATGACTAGATTTAATGAAAAATTCATATAAATTTAACACAAGGAATCATTGGTGAAAAATCCATTTAATTTACAGGGAGATAATTTGATTAAATGTGCCCATATTATACTCATGTCAGTGTCAAGAGAAACACTGCCCTGGGCAGAAATATCCGCCTGCAGCATGCAAAGAGTTAAGTTGGATGACTGCCAAGTGAATGTGTGGGGTAGACTAATCAATATTTTTAACGTGCAGCATGTTGAAAGTATTAATTAGTCTACCCCCAAACCATGAATGAGGACTTTTTCAATTGCTGTCATTGAACTGACATGAAAAATACCACTGAGGTTCAAAGGGTTAATTGTTGTTAACGCGGGTAGTAATGTTTGACCGGACCAATATTACAATCATCCAGGATAATTTCTGGCAAGGAAAAATACTGCAACGCAAAATCAATAGTTGCAGTGGAAATTGGAAGGGTGTGGTGAAGGGGTGTGGTATAAGAGCGTGATTGAATTTATTTGTTCTGTTTGAGTCCTATATTAAGTCAATGATGTAATGAATGGATTAATCTTACAAACAGAGAGATGGATTTTCACCCGACAAATATTTACACATATATCACACAAACACACTGGTAAACTTTCTGCTTATTGACTATTAGCTGGCACAAGGACTGTCATCTTCTCAGATGAGATTTAGTACCCAACACTAATTCCGCTCAGTGGCGACCAAACTACAAAAGACTCATATCCTATGACCTTAGGAACGAAACGTGTTCCTTCCAATGAGTGGTCATAAACCATTTTTTTTGGCGGACAGAAGGACAAAGTAGTTATTCCATATATTTTGGCAAGTGTCCTCTTCTATTCGAGTTAGGCAAATAGTTAACCCTTTACCTAACATGAAAAGCAGACGACACTTGCAAAAGAATCTTTTGAATAACTATTTTTTTTCATTTTTTGTCTCAAAAACATAGATTATGACCCCTCATTGGAAAGAGCTCAACGAGCTCGTTCCAATGAGGGGGTCATAACCTATGTTTCGAGACAAAAAATGAAAAAATAATGAAAAATTAATTGGCGATTTTTGAGAATAGCGCTGGCCGGATTTGGCCGTTACGTTGGGTAAAGGGTTAAATAATAACAATGTATCAATAAATCAGTGTTGATAAAAAATGAAAGGTAGTTTTTTATTAAATCGAGAGTTCGCAAACTTCGCATCTTTACTCTAGCCAGTAAATTTTACAATTCCGATTTTATTCACACCGCATTGTTACAACGGGAAAATTTCATTTTGATATTTCTGCTGACAATACCAACAACACACAAATCTTCAATTATATATTAGGGTGTAGAAAAAAATCAAAAAAATCTAGGGTCGAACAGTGGCAGATCATTCGGTCAAACTGTTTTTTGAAGTTTAGCCAACGCGAGTTTTCCAAATTTTGACTCTATTTATTCCAGACCGGAAACCAGGAATTCACAATTTTCCGACATGGTGAGACGAAGTATTTTTTTATTTATTGGTGTTTAAGGTCACATATTTCTACACAATGGCTAATCATGCCCACGACAGTTTTACGGATGGAGGAAGCCGGAGTACTCGGAGAGAACCACCGAGCTACGGCGAGCAACTGTCAGCTCCCCAACATACGAACTCCACACATGCAGGGTTAGCATTGGTTGAAGACAAGTGCACCATCATCAGTACGCCTTAGTACAAAGCGTCTCCGTGCCCCCACGCGGGCAATGGGGGTAAAGTGTCTTGCCCAAGGACACAACGCGGTTGTTACAGGTGGGATTCGAACCGAGTACCTCTCGGCGAGCAACCTGCACCACTACTTACTGAGCCACCGCGCCCCCAGGACGAAAGTTAAAATTTCGCGACAGTGTTCCCCCGACCCGATTGTCCGTCGGTACAAAACTGAAACTCATCATCCTACTTCTTTAACTAGACCTAATGAATCGGTCGCATGACTCCCATCCTCTCGCGTAATTTACAAATTAAGCAGGTGAGTTTTTTTTAACCCTTTACCCAACGCAGACGATTTCAAAATTCATTATTTTAAATATCATTTTTTTAAATTTTAAAACAAAATTTCAACAAAACCATATCATGTGACCCCTGTTTGGAACGAGCTCGACGAGCTCGTTTCAAAGAGGGGTCACATGGTATGGTTTTGTTGAACTTTTTCGAAAAATAATATTTTTTCAGCAGCTGTATTTGCATATTACGTGGGCGGATGCGGGCGATTCGTTGGGTAAAGGGTTAAAAGAATTTCAACAAAACCATATCATGTGCCCCTTAGTTGGAACGAGCTCGTTCCAATGAGGGGTCACGTGATATGTTTGTTTTCTTTAAAAAAATTGAGATATTGAAAAAGAAATAACCTCTTCCAGCTTCGGGCCTTATTTATTCTCGGAATCAACATGATAAATTTCAGGAATGCCGTATAACAGGCACAATCTCTCCTTCCATACGCAATCCCATGTACAAGAATTCGGGGGTTACTTATTTTAAAGTCAACCGCTCAGTTCTCTTGATTCTAAAGAACGTACCATGCTAATTCGTCAAAGTTTTGAATTACGGCCCTCCTATAAAACCCATGCCATACCAACAATTTGGATTGCGGCCTCATTTTCAATTATGTATTACACTGCAAAATAAAAATTATTTAATATTCAGTTCTCGAAAAAAGGACTGCCCCGCTCCTCCTTCCACCAGAGCCCAAACACACGTAGTTTTTCTTCACCATAGACAGCTACAGATGAAGCTTTTTAGTTGGAATTACGTATTTAACTAAAATCTGTTGACTCGTCGCGAGTGCACATAACATGCTCTATCTCTAGGGATGCAAATATTTCATGAGAGATCGCAGGGGCTTATCATACCGATTTGACATTTCCCATAGAAGTCTAAAAACACAATAAATGTATTTTTCTTCTTTTTTATCGGTTGAAATTAAGGTCACTTTGCAAGGGCCATATATATGAATGATTTACTGTGACAGATAAAAAAAGAGAAAGTCGTTGACTCAGCTGTAATTATAGAACTTTAAATATAACTTTCAATAACATTTTATCATTAAAATAACACGATACTGTTTATTATGTCTGGTTAACCGTTCAAGTTCCAACACAATTTGTGATAAGCTTTTTTGTCTTCCATCGGGCAATAACAATAGCATGACTGATTTTGTGATTTTGTATAAATATTTATGTAACTGCAAAGCAGCCAAGATTTGATGAAAAATTCACCGAAATTGAATTCAAGAAATCATTGATGAAAAAAATCGTTCAATTTATAGGGAGAAAATTGGGCTAAATGTGTTTATATTAGTCCTTTTTCAGTGGCAAGAGAAATTTTGTCCTTGGCAGGAATATCCTCTAGCAGGTTGCAACGAGTTAATGGAAGTGGGGTGTGGGAAGGGGAAGAAATACCAGAAACTTACCATGATTCGTCCCGTGAAAAAAGAAGAAAAATGCCAGGAAGTATTACACTGCATTATTTGCGATGTATTGAGATTTAGTTGCATTTGGCCAGTAATTTCCACCATGGGACGGTTAGGTTTGCTTCTTCTATTTCAACCATCGTCCAACCCGAAGGACAGCCTTCGGGTTGGAAATGGTTGAAACAGAATGAACACGTGTACTAAAAAGAGAAACAAAGAAATATGTGGTATTCGTCCATTGGATGGCATACAATTATAAGACATGGCATTCAGAGCTGTTTCAAAGGTAGATTATATTTATCGGCGCCCCCACAACCCCACACACCACTCCCCAAAGAAGTTTGTGATGTATGTCAATCGAGAACATAGTATGCACACATATACCATATATGGAAACACACGTTTTTTTCAAACAAAGAATTGTGGATATGTCCCATATCGTGAATTTATTTATTGATTAAGGGTTAACGACACTTTAACAGCCAAGGTCATATCGTGTCGGTGACAGCTTTACGGGTGGAGGAAGTCGGGGTACTCGGAGAGAACCACCGAGCAACAACGAGCAGCTCCCTAACATCGTAACGCCGCACTGCAGCACAGGCAGGGTTAGATTGGTTGAAGACATTTGCACCATTGACGTGCAGTACGTCTTTGTACACGGCGTCATCATGCCCCCATGTGGACAATCGGGGTTAAGTGCCTTGCCCAAGGACACAACGCGGAAGTACGATTCGATCGCCCAGACGGTCATCCATTCAAGGACTAACCGCGCTCGATGTTGCTTAACTTCGGTGATCTGACGAGAACCGGTTACCGACCCATATCGTGAACAACAGGGGACATTGACAATTATGGACTTAAAAAAGGTCATTTTCGCAGTCTACACCGCGCATGCTATTGCCATTACTGCGCCATTACTACAAACGGGGACATCCCCGATTGTACCGGTTTGGTTTGAATAATGCTTGAAAGTGTCCCAGATTGTCGGTGATTATCACCCCACCCCCACCCAAACACACGGACACGTGCACACGCAGACCCTTTTTAACACATTGAAACTCACTCGTCAAGACCTGAAAATTAAGGAATTGCATATTGATACATTCGCATAAATTATAAAACTAATGTAACAATGAAGAATGTCAGTGGAAAAAAGGTACACTATGGGGTGGGGAAACGAGCCCCATGTGCCGCGGGTTACACTGCTTCTGGTTAACGGATAAGGGTACCATTTTCAAGTATAGAGAGAGGCAGCTTATCAGAGGTGGATTTTATTCAATACTTGCTAATTCTGAACCTGTGAGTATTTATTCAATATTGTGAGCTAAAGAAATTCCTTACCGGTGTTTTTTATAATTGTTATCATTCTAGGAACACTTGCAGACCAGACATTCTCGCCAGTAAGCGAAACCAGATGACATTAGGTGCTGAAGGATTATATTGGATACATTCCCATGTGCATTGAAAACGTGTATCTTCATCAGTGAACTTGTTGACTTCTCTACGGTAAGTTGTGAAAACAGTTTGACCTTACTGTTCATCGCAATAACACAACATGTGGGAGGAGAGGACGGATGGAGGTGTAAAACTGGCCAAGCGAGCACAGATGTTGGGGCAAGGCTCACAAACGTCGCGCGCGTGTTGTGTAGGGCCCCGCGAAAGTCAGATTTCGCGTCGAATCGAATCAAGACACGAGGATTCCAAATCAAATCGAACTGAATCTCGAATCAACGCTTTTCAACATGCAGGTATCGCACCTTCTTATAAAAATATTGTCAGTCTCCACTAAAGTATTGTGTGCAATGGCAATTCATCTGCCCCGGCAAATCAATCAAAAAGAGCGGAATATTCCAGAACGGAATCAAAGATGTATTTGGAATTGGAACCTACTTGAACTCCCTTCTATCGTCAGGTCTCCTGTTTTTGGAGACCTGATGTTAGAAGAAGAGTTCAAGGGGAGACAATTTTCTAATCGGCGCGACTGGAATCGAAACGAATTTCGAAGGTTCGCAAGGCCCTAGTTTCGTGCCCCTCACCGTCAACAGTAACCGAATATCAAACAAGAATGGCGCATTGTGTAACAAAGAAGTGATGATAACCATATTGATCGCAAACTGCGTTGAGTTATTCTTGACTGTTCAAATGCTTTTTAAGCTTTAACCCTTAAGCCCCCATATAGCCCCAAACCGCCACTTTTATATTGCATTGAAGCAGGTGCTCCCTTGTGTAATCTTTTTTATTACTCTTGTGTGTAGACTGAATTTTCCTTGGCAGTGGTTCTACATCACTGCTGGCTGCCTGTACAGGCAGCCAGCAGTGATATAGAACCACTGCCAAGTCATCGATAACTAGGTAAGCAGAAAAAGGCCATAAATACTTTAAAATTAATCTGAGGACTTAAGGGTTAAGGTGACTTGACTGCAGGCCTGTAGTTTTGAGGCGAACAATTGATGGCATTAAAGAAAAGCCTTTGGTACATGATTTCCTATGATTGTGAAATGTTTGTTATACTTTGGGGGCAGTCGCCCCCCCCGTGAACCTTTTCCCAGAAAGTTAGTCGCTCTTCTGTGGGTTTCAAAACGAAAGGCCTGTGACTGTTGTGTATTGGTCCCTGTAGGTCCTGAGTCTGTGAGGATTAATATACAGTAATATAGCCATTGAAGGGTATGATGAGCACCTATATGGTACGAACCACATGTAAAAGCAATATTTACTAAATATAGGGTCTGCTGTCAAGTTTTGACCAGAGTTTTTTTACTTCCTAAAATATGCTTCCCTCTTTGAGAATGTCGGCCGGTCGGTCGGTCGTGTGTGTGTGTGTGTGTGTGTGTGTGTGAGAGAGAGAGAGAGAGAGAGAGAGAGAGGAGAGAGAGAGAGGAGAGAGAGAGAGAGAGAGAGAGAGAGAGAGAGAGAGAGAGAGAGAGAGAGAGAGAAGGGGGTGGGGTGGGTGGGTGGGTGTAGTTCATCAGTATAAGAATCGTTCATAGGCATGTTACACACCAGTCTCTTGAACGTTTGTCGCTCCTGCTTTGCAGCACGACTGTCAACACATGACAGACTGCCAACATGCACCAACAGATTTGTCATTCGATGCATATATTATGGAGTAGATTGCTTCTGTATGTGACAGGTAAATTAATAACATTTTCCATTTTTTTAGAAAACTGTCTACAGCTGAGACAGCCGTGTTGTGTTGCTTACTGTGGGTCATTACACCACGATTCACACAATATCTTATCTATCGTTAGTAGGCAATAGTACTGTGATTAATAAGGCATTCTTTTTCTCGACCGGACTGCGATGGGATTGTGATCTGGTCGCGACATCGTTACACTGGTGGATAAATCACTATATATAGCACGAGATGCTTTTTACGTATGTATTTAATCGTAGCTCCACCGAGACGGTTTGCGTTACGACACTGATATTGTCAGGAGTTGCAGATGATATCTCAAAGAATCGCGTGCGCAATATATTTTCTCATTAAAAGATGGAATGTGATTGTCGATATGCATATTGCGTTTTAGCTCACCTGACTGAAAGTCATGGATTCATGGGAGCCCGAATTTTAACTTAGTGCAATATGAGGAAATTTCTTTGACAATCTTCTTCAGACCCACCCGTCAGAATGCTTTCAAATTTGGTATACGACTTCTCTAGGACGGTAAGATTAAAGTTCGTTCAAATCGGGCCCCTGGGTTAATATTTGGGCTCTCTATTGGAGACCAAATTGTACCTTAGTGCAATATGAGGAAATGTCTTGAAAAAATCTTTTTTTCAGATCCACCAGTCAGAATCTTTCATATTTAGTATGTGACATCTCTAGATGTGTGAGATTCCAGTTTGTTCAAATCGAGTCCCTGGCTTAATATGTGGGCCCTCTATGAGAGCACAACATTTTACTTAGTGCATTATTATTATTTCCAAAAATTTCACGGACGAGAATAGTTTTTAGCTCATCTTGACAAAGTCAAACTGAGCTAACCCCATCGCTCTCTGTCCGTCGTCCGTCAACACCATGTTTCGGTCCTCTCCTCCAAAGCCACTAGGCCAATTCAAGTGAAAGTTTGTGTGAGTGATGGTCCCGAAGGGGCATTGCATTTTTTTTCAACTCAGCATGCCCAGCCCCATATGGAGGGAGTGGGGAAAATGCTCCAAAATAGTTTTAAAATCTTCTTCTCATGAACCAGTGTGTACAATGACTTGATTCTTGCTATGGAGCTTTCTTTTGAGGTGCAGAATCAAGTTGTTCAAACAAAGTTCGTGATGCAATATTTGGCTTTGTAATGGGAGGGGTAAGATTTGTTGCCCCTCCCAAAATTTCTATTTTTTGAACCCATGCTCTGGTTTGAACCAAATTTGGTATGTGGTATTATTGGATCATAAGTACTTGACTCATGCAAAAAAAAAAAAAAAAAAAAAAAATTCCCGCATCCCCATGGGAACCCTGGGAGCTAAAAATAGAAATATTTTCAAATGCCCATATTTCCCAAACCACACGGAACAGAGAGCGGTTATTTGGTACGAAGTATCCTTAGGACCAGTAGAATTGAATGGTAAAAAAAGCCATCGGTTATGTTAGGGTGTTCTAAAATGGGCATCGGAAAAAATGCTGAGTCAGCATATTTGCAAAAATTAAAAAACAAGAGGCCCCACGGGGCCTGAGGGCGCTCACCTGATACTGGCCGAGTCATATCACCAAAATAGCAAGGGATTCTGTCCTTGTGGTTATTATCAGTTTTTCACATAAAAGTATTTTCTCTACTTAGTAACCCAGAGTGTTCATATGTTAGATCCCCATATTGGGTACTCAATAATTTATCTATTTATTTATTGGAATTTAAGGTCACTTTCTAAGGCTACATCATTATAGAGGCATAATTATAATATCAGGTTTGGTCAATCGTTTATGCCTATTACTGCCCACTTTACAGGGCTTTCAACGCAGGAATTGGTTACTGGCCCAATTTTATCAATAAACCAGAACTTGAACAAATTTCATTTGCCGCTTCTAAGAAAACTAAAAATCAAATATCAAAAGATTCTGAGAGGAGTATCAGAAAAAAAAGATTTTTTAAGAATATTTCTTATACTCGAATTAAGTTATACATTGGGCTCCATAGGAACCCAAAAACAAAAGCTTCTGAAGCAGTGGTTTGGGAGAAGAAGATTATTCAACGTTATTCCCATTACCTACAGTGTTAAAAAATGATGACTCGGCACTTTTAGTCCCTGGAAAAGTACTTATGATAAAACCAATGGCATTTTTTTCACCATTCCTTTCTCCCCGGCCCTAAGGAAGCTTCACATTGTATAAAAATTCTCAGTGCCATGTAGTTCTGGAAATATGGGCATTCAAAAAAAAAAAATTTTTTCAGCTCCTGTAGTTGCCGTGGGGGACAGGAAAACAATTTATGGCATATAAATTAGGTATTTGTGACCCAATAAGCCCTCATATCAAATTTGGTTCAAATCGACCTCTTGGTTTGGAAAATAAAAATTTTGGTATAATTTGGGCTTCTACAGTGAGCCCAAATATGAACCAAGGGACTTGGCTTTAACAAACTTCACTCTCAGCCCCCCCCCTCCCCCCCCCCCCTCCTACGAATGCTGTACATCAAATATCAAAAGATTTTGACTGGTGGATCTGAAAAAAAATTTTTTTTAAAGAATATTCCTCATATTGAACTAAGTTATAATTGGGGCTCCCACAGGGAGACCAAAATATGAGCGAAGGACTTGACTTGAACAAACTTGAATCTCACCTCCCTAAGCTTACTGTATACCAATTATCAAAAGATTCTGACCGGTGATGCGAAGAAGAAGATTTTAAAAGAATATACCTCGTATTTTGCACTAAGTTACAATTTGGGTTCCCAAAGGGAGTCCAAATATGAACTCAGGGACTTGGCTTGAACAAACATCAATCTCACCCCCCCTAAGGATGATGCATAGCAAATATCAAAGATTCTGATTTGTGGATCCGAAGAAGAAGATTTTTAAAATATATCCCTCATATTGCACTAATTTGAACATTGGGTTCCCATAGGGAACCCAAATATGGACCGAGGAATTTGATTTCTACAAATATGTGAATCAATGTTCAAAGATGTTATATGTAAAATATGAAAGGCTTTTAGAGCAGTGGTTTGGAAGAAAACAATTCTTTATTTTTTTCCATTGCCTACTGTGTTAAAAATACTGACTCAGCACTTTTTCAGAGTCCCGAAAAAGTACCCTATGATAAAACCGATAGCAATTTTTTTTTACCAATCCTTTCTGTGGTCCCAAGAAAGCTTCACACCAAATAAAAATTCTCACTGCCGTGCAGTTTTTGAGATATAGGCGTTTAATTTTTTTCTATTTTTAGCTCCTGTGGTTCCCACGGGGCTACAGGAAAAAAAATTTCTGCATAAATTAGGTACTTCTGACCCAATAAGCCTCACATAAAATTTGGTTCAAATTGGCCTCTCGGTTAAAAAATAGAAATTTGGGGTGGGGCCAAAAATTTTTGCTCCTCCCATAACATCGCCAAGTATAGACCTACAAACTTCTCTTGAACAAACTTGAGTCTACACCTCAAAGGAAGCTGCATACCAAATATCAAGTCTCTGCTATTGCTGGTTCTTGAGAAGAAGATTTTTTAAGAATTGGAGCATTTTTGCCCCACCCCCTCTGCTCAATATGAGCCGAAACCTAATTTGCCCAAAAATCAAAATGCCGCTAAATAACCCCTACTCACATGAAATTTCATTAACATGCGGCCAGTGGTTTTGAAGAAAAAGACCCAAACACCACCTTCACGCCGGACGACGGACGACGGACGACGGACGCCGGACGACGGACGCCGGACGACGGACGACGGACGACGGACGGGGGGGGGGGGGGGGGGGGTGGGTGGGGCGGTGGGGGTCTCAGATACAAGTTTATTAAAATAAAGCCCATTCGTTCATATTGGGCTCAATACAGGAGCCAGAATTTTTAACATAGGGTAATATTCTTTAAAAATCTTCTCAGAACCACCAGTCAGAATCTTTTAATGTTTACTAATACATCATTGTTATGAGGGTCAGATTCAAGGCTGTTCAAACCAAGTCCATAGGTTAATATTTGGGCTTCCTACGGAAGCCCAAATTTTAACTTTGTTCAGTATGGGGATAATTTTAAAAAATCTTCTTCTCCAGATCCACCAGTCAGAATGCTTTCTTATTTGGTATACAACATCTCTGGGGGGGGGGGGGGTGGTGGGGGGGAGGGGGGGGTCAGATTCAAGTTTGTTCAAATCGGATCCATAGATTAATATTTGGGCTCGCTATGGTAGCCCAAATTTTAACTTAGTGCAATATGAAGAAATTTCTTTAAAATTTCTCTTCTTCAGATCAAACAGTCAGGGTGCCTTCATATTTGGTACACAACATCTCAAGGGAGGTCAGATTCAACTGTGTTCAAATCGAGAGCCTGGGTTAATATTTGGGCTCCCTATGGGAGCCGGAATTGGCCATGTTGCTGAAGAATTAAAAAAAAACTGTATTCAGTACCTCTAGAGGTGCGTAACTAAGATTCATCCACATAGGTTGTATCAAAGGCTTCATAGGGGAGCTCTAGATTTTACATTATGATCAACTGAAGAAGAGCCATGATGCCCGGATTATTTTTGTCACTCCTGCGGGCTCAAGGATTGACAGTGTATCCTATGGAAATGGATTGCTTAATGTAGACTCATCTTGGACTCATGTTTATGTAGTGTTTTGTTCAAGATGAGCGCATTCAGGCCCCGTGGGGCCTCTTGTTTTGGTATGATGTTTCCTTTGGTTCAGTGGAAATCACTGACCCCCCCCCCCCCAAAAAAAAAAAAAAAAAAGAAAAAAAAAAAAAGAAATTCTATCGGTTTTATCACGGGATGCCGTATGGGGATGCCTCACGGGGATGCCGTATGGGGATGCCCATTTTAAAATTATTGGCAATGGAAAAATGCTGAGTCATCAACTTTATTGTACTCCATCAACTAATTTGAAACTTGTTTTCTTCTTTAAAACCACCGAACCAAATTCATTCATTTATGGCACACACCATCTTTGGACTATACCATTTCTACTGTTTAAATGAAGCTGCTGCCACATTCGGGCTGGTGGAGTTTACTCTTCAGATTTTCCCCCAAAGGTTACTGTGCCCCTTGGGGTGGGGTTAATGCTCCATAAGCTAAAATGCTTTAAAATCCTCTTCTCATAAGCCACTCGCAATAAGCTTATATTTCTGGTATGGAACTTACTTTAGTGATGCAGATTCACTTCTTTCAAAGGAACTCAGTAGGTCAAAATCGGGCTCCACCCAAAAATTCTGTTTCCAGAAGCAATAGGCAGATTTGAATCAAATTTGTCATGTGGTATAACTGGGTGAAAAGTACTTCATTTATGCCCGATTTTTGTGTGTGTGTGTGTGTGGGGGGGGGGGGGGGGGGGGGGGGGGGGCGGGGGGGTAGAGAGAACCACAGGAGGTAAAAAGAAATTTCGTTCAGCCACACTTTTTTTGAGACTACACAGCAGAGAGCTTTGTTTTTGCCTAGAAAGCTTTCCAAGGACCATCAGAAATGAATGGCCAAAAACTCAGTTTGGCTTTGGTTGTGGCATAGCAAATCAAAAAAATGCTCTTGTTGCCCGATCAGTTACTGACACGCTCATCTCTGACAATTTTGAGCCAAGTGAGCGTTTTAGGCTCACTTGAGCCTCTGGTTATATGTGTTGAGGCTTCTTGTTTAGGTGGACACTCCATGCGTGTTTCAATATTAACCCATTATGATAAATAAACAAATAAATAATAAATAAATAAATAAATAAATAAATAAATAAATAAATAAATAAATAAATAAACTTTTGAAGCGCAGTCTACCAAAACTTGCTTGCTCTTTATGAAAGCTCGAAATAATCGCTTTCCTTTGACTGCCATCGTTTTGTTGCAAACTTGAAAATAATGTTTGACGAACAAAGGTCGGGAGATGAAAGTGAAAAAGCAGTTTGTGTTTTGCACTTAGCGAGGATTCTCGCATCTTTTATTGCTTTTCGTCGTCGTTGAACTCGCAGCATCAATCCATACAATGTGATGTCTTGTTTACGGTAAACAAGGGCGTTTTATCTGATTTCGGTCATTCAGTCGAACACAAACACGGTATATGGGAGTCAATAATCGGTCGCAAGAAAGCTAGAGGTAAGAATCATTTCACACAATAAACGTCAAAATAACATAGTTTCCTCCAAAGCTACCTTATTGAGTTATTTCCAGACTCATATTTTGTGTGGGTGGTGGTGGACTCGTATTTGTGACGACGATGGATATACAACGGATATGGTTGTTCGGTTCTTTGCCTTTATACCCTGTGTTGCGGACATGATGTAGACACCCGATGCTGAAAGTGACAGTACACACCAAAGAATAAATATAACATTGAAACACCCGGGAAGTGTAGTTTCCGTTTGGGCAGTAAATAAGAAAAGCATACGAAGAGCAAGCAAAGTTTCAGCGAATAGATCTCCTGATCGAAACACCGGAGGGTCCGTTAGCTGAAACATTACTTGTGTTTCTCATTTGTTTCGCAGGATTTGAAAGTTGTTGACTGGGTGGAAACTCCACTTCGTGGGTGTTTTAGTTTCAAATCAGTCCCCGCATCAGTAACACAAAGGTGTAGCGGGAGGGGGAGTATGGGGGTAATGTGCCCCTCCCATAAGTTCAAACTTGTCCCCAAAGGCTGTAATATGATTTTCTAGAGTGCTACCACGTAGCACACCCCAAAAAATTATATTACAGCCTTTGGGTCCAAGTTTGGGCTTGGTAAACATGGGTCCCTAAGTAATACTGCAGAAAATCAGCCAAATTTTATTTCAGTGAACAAAATCTATTTATTTCAGTTCCCTAAAAAAGAGGCTACAGATTCAGTCTCGTGGTCTTGAAATTTCAAAACATTTCCTGCAGGAGATCTCTCGGACCCCAACCAACGTGATGAGGGGGTATTCCCCTCTCTCGTGCTCTCCCCAGCTTTTTCCTGTGTCAGTCGCGGTTGACCTCCGGTCATTAAGGGTCCATAAAACCCAAATTAGTGCCCATCCTGAAAAGTCCTGCATGTGCCCTGCCAAAATCCCTATAACAAAAGCCAATTTTCAGAAACTTCAGTAGATGATTATTATTTGTTCGTATGTTAATATAACAGAAAACAGAATGTACGCTCATGAATAGAAGCAATACACACTAATATTCTATTATATACTGTCAGTTCCCACGAACTCATAGTGGTATTTCAAAGGAAGCATTATTCTGATCGATATGCGCTACTGCTCTTTTTGCGTATCATCATTAAACATCAGCAGCTAAATGTTATTTCGTAGAGACTTATCAAGTAAGAAGTTTGTAATACACATGTCCGCAGTAACGTTCGTGAATTGTTATTATCAAAGATGACTGCCAACTTCAGCTGTTTTAGCAGAAGTTGAGACAATATGAATGATGCCAATTTGATGTTACTGCACAGCCGCCATGGACTGGTCACTTTTCACGGGTGGGAAATATTTTCACGGATGCTATAATATTAGATACCAAACAATAATTCTGGGAATAATCATAAAAAATGTAATTAATGAAGCACCGGGAACAACCCAGTGCTTCATTAATTAAAATTTTGCTGCTGATGATTTTTGTACCAGGTAAACGCATGCGTGGACATCAGTGTCCATGCGTGGATTACGACCAGTCCACGGCGACTGTACTGTAGGTATTGCTGAAGTCTTACCTAACCCAAGTAGCAGCCGACACCTTCAAATTATGAGGGTGTGTTTGTGTGTAGGTATGGATGTGCAGGTGGGGTGGGGGTCTGTCTTCCCAATTTTGTAGAACTTGGGCAACACTGTTTGGAGTCAACAAGATTTCCTTTTTTGTTCATGTCCTCACACAGAAAACAAGGGGTTTGGGTTTGTCTTCCCGATTTTGTGGGGACATGTTTGTAAAAACAAAATTAAAACAAGTCTCCACAAAAGTGGTTAAACAAGAAGCAAGGGAGTACTGCATACGGGTGCATGTAGCAGTGGCAGATTCCGGCGGCATGCGTCTCGCGTAATTATACCCACACTTATTGTCGACGCCCCCCCCCCCTGTCGCACCATTCGTACCCGGTGCTCCAGTCACTGAAAATTTGATGACGATTCCATTGTTTTAAGTCGGAAATTCACAGTTACATTACATGGAGAGCGAATTGTAACTAGATCACCCGCGGAGTGGAGTTATCGCCCAAGCTATAACTGTCAAATTTTGTACATATCGACAAAATACACAAGGAATGTTTCAGCCAATGGACCTCCGGGTTTAACCCGGAAGTCCATTGGCTGAAACTTTGCTTGTACTGGTTATGCTTTGGAACAAATTTGCAATTATTGCTTGGGTGGAATTTCCACTCCGCGGGTGATTTAGTGATAATACACTCTCCGCATACTGTAACTCATATGCGAGGAAACATTGTCCACGCATGGATGTTGACCTTTCCAAGATGACCGTACTGTACGCCTCCTTTAATCCTACACCCGCTTTTCTGAGGATTATAGTGACAGTTATATATATAAAAAAAGGGCTTAAAATTTGATCTGTGCGAAACATATGCACACTTTTTAAGAAACTAAATATATTTTATTTCCTTGTAATGACTCCTGTGGTATTTATAATTGTAAAAATATATTATGAAACAAATAATGATATATGAAATAGTAAAACTCACCAAAAATTTAGTTTTTACTTTCCATCAAACTTCCCAGTACAGGGTGAATAAATGTATAAATATTCACAGAAAGTATAGTAAAAGTTCCACAAGAAAACAGACCACAAAAATGTCACAAAAACCTTAAAATCTGCTTCAATTGGAGTGATAAAAAATTAGATATTTTTTATAACCATGTGGTGAGTGACATGGTGGATATTTTAAGAAGGAAGGGGTGCATTATGTATTTCAGAAGTACCAGTAAGTTGGCTGATTCAAACATGTGACCTGGGTTAGTCTGGTTAAGCATGTTGTCATAAACATCTTCTCCAAATGTCCACCATGACATCCAGCCACATGGACAGAAATATTTAAATTTTTTCGTCAGTCGAATTGAAGAATGTTTTCAGGTTTTTTGACTCCACTATTCTAGTGTGTTTTCTTGCGCAACTTTTACCGCATATATTTGAGAACATTATAAACATGTATTACTCCTGTGCTGGGAAAGTTTGAAGGAAATCAAAAACAAAATTTTGGGTTAGTTTTAATTAATTTTTCATTTCTCGTTTTTTTTTTACATAATATCATTCTTTCATAATTATAGATATCACATGACTCATAACTTGAAAATAAAATATATTTTGTTCCTTAGTAAGTGTCCATATATCTCAGAACGAAAATCAAATTTTAAGACATTTTCGGTCACGTTACCATCACCTTAATGATGCAGATGTGCATGAAAACATCAAACTACGTCCACTATTCACACAGGATATTTGAATATTAGACGACAAGGCATCACCCGTCCTTGTACTGCAAGAGAAAAATTAGCAGAAACATATCATCCATTGTGTGGAACAACGCACCATCTGCATTTTGCATTGCGGATGGTACCTTGTTGTACCGAAAGGGCAATATCTTCTATAACAAATGCTGTAGGAATTCACATGCTATAATACGCCCAAAGTGTTTGCTTAGTGAAAAAATAGAGAACAATAGCTCTAGAAAGCAGATTCGCATTCAATATTAGTCGTCACTCAGAAAAAAGTGTCTATTGAATTCATTGTCGACAACGCTCTTTTTTTTACAACATCGCTGAAAATTAAGACGTAATTTTCGAAATATAACTTAACCTGTCGGACTTTGCCCACCAGTAACTAATATCAGTAGATCGTGTTCAAACGGTAGGTCCAGTAGCCGAAACTTTGGGTGCATTCGGAAATGGCTGCAACAAAAAATGGCAATGCAAAATTGGTAGTGACGAAACAAACAAACCAAATACGATCAAGGTCAAAGCATACTGCAGAAATGTGAAGGCAATTTTCAATAGAAGAAAACTGCCAAGAAAGGCACACGGTTGATATATTTGACAAATACCCTGTATGAATGAATGTCCCTTGTCAGCTGACAGGGGTAAATTACTGTTGTTATAAATGGAAGGATTCTGAAGGCAGGGCTGGTGTTAGGGGGTAGCCACTACATTCACACAACTGAACAAGGTTTCCCGACACGATCGTTAAACCCACATAAACAGACAAACTTGGTTTGTTTCGGAAAGATTCTAACGTTGAATGGCGAAACATATCAAGGGAGACAATTACTTCTTTGGTGTTTCACTGTTCTCCGCTGAGACGCCTCAAGTCACATGGTAAAATTGCTGGCGGAGTTCAGCATGCAGTTTTAATTTGTTAACCCTTTTAAGCCCGGTGATATCTTCCATATTCATTATTTGGGGGGTAGACCAATTAATATTTTCAACGTGCAGCCTTGAGGCAGCACGTTGGAAATATTGATTAGTCTATCCACACATTCACTTAACAGGCATCCTACTTTATGAAATCATAACGTATTATGTTTCTGGGCAGAAAAAGCGGCATCTCGGACTTTAATGGTTAATGAACACGATTTTCACATAGTTTCTCATTAAAATGTGCTACTATCTGATAGGTGCAGCTCACAAATCTGGAGAAACTGTCAGATTCCCCAACGTATAAACCCCTCACAAGCAGGGTTAGCCGCCGGCAGTCGGGATAGAGTACCATGCCCATTGACACAACGCAGTTATTAATGGTCAGAATAGAACGGTGGAGTTCTCGGTTTAAAGTTCAAACGACTTAGTCACAGCGCTCCCAAAGCAAGAGATGGAAATGTCCCAAATAATATTTGGTGAAATGGAATAAATCAAAAGAAAAATAATGAAAATAGCATCCGAGATGCAATGTGCTGTGAGTAGGAAACAGAGAATTTCGAACAGATCCCGACTCGGTCGGAATTCTATGTATGTTTGTGTGATGGCAATGCTGTACAGTACTGCTATATCACAAAAAGTCGTCTCTTTCGCGATCAGATCATGATTCCATCGCAACACACTTACAGCAGTAAGTCGGGATTTTATAAATAAAATACTGCGAAATCAAGGCCGCATCGGGAAAGGCAAACGAAAATTTCAGGGTTTTGGGTTGGAATAATAGGAAAAGGGTTATTGTTAATCGTATTCCTAATAAGTAGGAACTATGTAAGCCGTATTATCAGGCGAGGGAATAAAATGGTAACATGTATAATGTCGAGAGGTGATATATGGCGGAATGTCAGTGATAAGACAGACTTGTAAGCTGTGTTCAAACAATACATAACCACTTTTATGATCATGGTATATGCGCTATTAACATTGCCAAAAGACAATAAATAACATACAGCTGTCTGACTGTTTTAAATATTTTCTCACTGCAAGGTGTCTGCTGACACCTGTTGGTCCGACTGTTTTTTTATCGATAGTGGAAGAATGTACAGTACGCCTGCGGTGGACCGGTCACTTTCCACCGGTAGGCAATATTTCAACGGGCGCAGTGTTTTAGATTCCAAACACTAATTACTGGAATAATCATCAAAGCATATTTAATTAGTGAAGCACCGGGTACAACCCGGTGCTTCATTAATTAAAATTTTGCTGACGAAGATTTTTATTACCTGGTAAATGCATGCACGAAAATCACTGCCTACGCGTGGATTACGACCGGTCCACGGAGGCTGTAGGGGAGGCGAGCAAAATTCTAACCCAAGCAACAGTCCGTGGAATGTCACTTCACAAATGTGAGCGTTGTGTCAATATAAACAAGACATATATGTAGCTCATCGTAAATTAACTCTTTTCCTGACACAACTTGATGACGACACAAGCGAACATAGTTCTTACATAACCATAAAGTTTTATTTTGTGCTTCTAAATCAAGCGAGCTCATTACAGTGAAGGTTCATAAGCTATATTTTGGTGGTGACGATACCCAAGGCAAATGCATTTCTGCTTTAATCCTTTACCACACTCGAATTGCAGACGATACTTGCAAAAAGTTTAGAATAACTACAATTTTTCATTTGTTTGGCCTAAAAATAGCTTATGAGCCTCAACAAGCTCTGCGTTTGAGATAAAAAGAAAAGATTTGGAAAGGCGATTATTGTGAATAGCGCAGGACGGATATGACCGTTATATTAGGCGGCTGGCTAACCAAAATGTGAAGCATTTCACATTATATTCATATTCCTATTATCCAAATAGTAAAACATTTCACATTATATTCATATTCATATTAACCAAATGGTAAAGCATTTCACATTAAATTCATATTCCCATAAACCAAATAGTAAAGCATTTCACATTACCTTCATATTCTTAAAAATAATAACCTAACAGTTAAGTATTTTTCATTATTTCCAAATGAAACAAAATACTGCATTTTGATTGGCTGAGAGGTACAGTGTAACTTGCAATCCACAGTGAGTTTTTTACACCGTGGTTAACCACGATGTAAAAACAAGAATATACAATAGCAGGCTATATGGCAAAAAAGTACCCATTTTTAATTATTAATTCATACCTTCTGCTCGGTTATGTTAGAACAAAAATAAAAATACAGGAAATTTAATATTTATGTGCAACAAAATATTACAGATATGGATGTTATTGGAACTGGCTCATTGAGCCAGTTCCAATGACATCCATATTTGTCTGGTTTTATTTATTAAGAAACTTACAAAGTACAAATCAAATTTTCCGTAAGTTTTTTCCCACAATGTAGGTTAAAGTATTAACTACACCAAAATTCTTGGAAATAAATCAGTTATCCTTGTGTTTTCCAGGGTGTATGGGAATTTACACCGATTTGGGAACTCATACACCCTTCGGCTTTGCCGCAGGGTGTACGAGTTCCCAAACCGGTGTAAATTCCCATACACCCTGGAAAACACAATGATAACTAATATTATATTTGCAATAGCAAAGCATTTCACATTTCATTCATATTCTTCAACATGAATGAAAAACAATAAGAAAAGTCACAAGTAAGGGAGATGTGAAAACGCGTTTATTCAAGTTTCTAACTGCGGACTTTTTTGTACTTGTTTCTGTTTATATGTTATTTTCCGTTTTACGGCAGCTTGGTTTGGAAACTGCTTACGGCAGCTTGGTTTGGAAACGGAAATAAAATATTGAAAGGTAAAAGAGAGATTTAAAACTCACTTACAAAATGAGAGCTAAATGCTTTAACCTGTTGCTGCATATCACGGTAGTTAAGTTTTTCCACTCAACTAATACAAAAGCTTCCGAGAACACAGCCCAAGAAGCTCCAGCGAGCTTTCAGCACATGCACCACCGTGTTATTCACGGAAGTACATGAGCTGAAAATTTGCTTACGCGATTCGTGCCTTTTACAGAAAATGTAAACAAACGTCTTTCGGAAAAAGAAACCCACCGTGATTTTATAGTAATCTACCCTCTCTGTACTGTATTTATTTATTGGTGTTTAAGGTCACATACTTATGTACAATGGCTAATCGTGACCGTGACAGTTTTACGGGTGGAGGAAGCCGGAGTACCCGGAGAGAACCACCGAGCATCGACGAGCAACTGTCAGCTGCTCAACATTCTCTGTTCAAGCTCCGCTCAAGCAGGGTTACAACGGTTGAAGACATGTGCACCATCGACGTGCAGTATGCCTTAGTTCACAGCGTCATTATGCCCCATAGAACACATTGGAACTCAGAGGACGAAGTTTAGCTATGGCCATGAATTCAAATTGTAATTGCGGAGCACGATTTGTAGAAAATTCCAGTGAATTTTCGCTTCTTTATAAAAATAGTCGGTCAACGATTTTCATTTTCCACATGGTTTAGTGTTGTTGTAGATGGGGATTTCATTGAACAGGCGTGTAATAACTGATTTATTTATTTTTTTACTGTTTCTACGTTCATATACCTATGCTTCGCGGCAAGCAATTCTGTCGAGGAGTTTACAATCAATGAAATTAGCCACGACAACCGACAATGTGGTGGTAAAAAACCGTGATACACAGTCACGGGTTTTACCACGGTATTGCCGATTGACGTGGCTTATTTCTGGGACCGATCCGACTAAAAAATCATAATATTATTATTGTCTACTTTCACTAAGATTCTTTTCCGCTAACTGAATCCCAGGACCTAAGTGGAACACTGGAGGTTTATTAAATCTGGAGTGAACATAAGACCACAGTGAAGACTTTCTTCTAATAATCAGCTGTCAGAGCGAGAATTCCCTTATCGTCGTCCGTTTGTAAACGTAAAAAATCATATTTGCGTCGCACTCAGTCGAACCCACCATCACGCGATCGAGTTTCATCTTCAAAATGAAGAATCTTCCCTTCGCCTGACAAAATCACGCTGCATTATATAAAGATGTGGGGAGTGTTTGAGCATGCCAAGTATTGAGAAATATTACGATACAAATAATATTTTTCGAGGGGTCCCTACTTGAACAGTCAATACTCAATTCACATGAAATGCATGCTTTCTATTTTCAGTGTCACTTCACCTATGGAGGTTAAACGAGACAGCCGCAAGATTGTTTACAGTATAATGGAGAACCTGTAGCAGACCTTCAAATAATTTTTCTCGTTAAACACCATGTGGCGACCGCTAACGTAATGGATGGGGAATAATGTAGTTTACATCAAACTTGAGATCATTCTTACCACCTAACGGCTCAGGAACTGGTCTATAATGATCAATATTACCAGCCTAGAACCACAGCCATTAACGAAATTAAACGTGACGTATCACGACCAGATATGGAATGACAACATCAGTGATAGAGTGAACGAGTATAGAATAAAGTGTGATATTTCTCCTCCATTAAAGCATATAACACCTGAAACAACAAAAGAACTGTGGCAGAATTTCAATCCCTTCGATGTTCTTGACTCAGAAAGTGATTCATCCTCCAGCGATACTATCATCATGATGACCACGGAAGAGGAGGAAATGAACAGAACAAAAATAATTCAAAGTTTGAGAAACTTTCAAAACGATGAAATGTCACGTAATGATAGTATACGAGATGGTAAACCAAAACCTAAGGGAAAGAGTGTTTCATTCATGTTAGAGATACCATCATATAATGACCATAGATATGAAGATGATACAAACACAGACGATGGTTACGGGACAGATTCTCGGACAAATTCAAATTCCGTCGCCTCGCCCTTGTCGTCTAGCTTATCTTCGTTATTAACGTCTGATTTGGATTCTTCTGGTCAGTTTTCACCTCAACAAGGTTCCGAGGAAACAAATCAGCAATTTCCTATAATTTCTAAAAGTAAAATGTATTGCGGTCAAAGGCCAAATGTTGTAGCACGAAGAAAACAAAGGCCAACCGATCAGGACTCCCAAGATAATTCTGTGCAGGAGATGCTAAGAAAGCTTACTGTTATTCAGGAAGAGGATTCTTCAATATCTAGTGACACAACACCGAATCACGGAGATACTTCCAATATTGACGATAAAGATGGCAATAAGTATGACTATGGTAATAATTTAATAAATGATGAAACCTTTGACAAAAACATTGGTAGGAAATTATCGTCATCGAGAAAGCCACCCGAGAGACGAGAACTGACGAGTCCTACATCGGAGCGAACCAGTCCTTCGAATGGAGGATGGGTGACGCCTTTGGCCAACAATCAGTCCCAACATTATGATCCGCAGGGGCAGCTTCCTCAAAGACATGATCTGTATAATTCTATTGAAGTTAGTGATCACACAAATCTAACGAATGGTTTGTATGTTCTTCCTCACGGTGAATCGAGTAACTGTACCCAGCGACGGACTTATTCGCAAAACTTCAGTGTGGGAATGGCCTCAAATATGTACCCTAGTGCAAACAAATCTGCTGGACATTTAACTACAACCCATTCCTTTGATCAGAATAGTGCACTGACTAATGGTAAGTTTCCTGTACCAGAACAACTTACTCAAAACAAACGTGTAAATTCGTTCTGTTCTGTTAACACTGCTCACGAAAGGACAGCAAATCGTCCACAATTTGCAAAATCAACGGACATATACAATATGTTTCAGGCATCACAACAAAGTGATTTAGAAAGACTTTCAAGGCCGGTGTCGTATCGACACAGCTTCCACGCAACGCCTGTATCTACGCAGCAGCAACAACAGCAGCAACAAAAACAAAGATGGAACATTCCACCCCCGCGTTTGAACGAACCACGAACAATGCCGAGAGCAAGAAGCAACACGTTTCAGTCATACCCGAGTAGGTTCATGTCTCAGAATGACTTGTCGCGGAACGCACACAAAACGATGGCGCCTTCGGGGTCACTTTTAGAGCGAACGCAGTTGCCATATCAAACTGTTCAAATAGACGATGAAACGGAAACCAAGTTATCTACCCTTGTCTGACAAAAGGAAGTGGCAAAATGAAACAATCACTAAATCATTCACGTCTGCAATTCATATAACTCCGATTCTTTAATGGAGGTTCCTAAAAAGTTCCACCCAAACAAAACTTTTGATGAACAAATCGCTAGTTTGCTTTTGACTCGAAAAACGAAGTGCATCTCTTATGCGACAAGTGGCGTAGTTGGGGTTTGCGGCATTTTGCTGTCTGAGGCGCCCTCTAAAAATCGTGAATCCTACGATCTGCATGGGACGTCAATTAATGAAATTATAGATGATATACGATGCTTGGTGAAGAATGGTGTGCCTTCGCGCCTCAAAACGTCTACTAAAAGCGCCATTTGGGGATTATTTTAAAAAAAGTTCTCGGGGCGGGCCAGGGCTTGGCCATCCCTCCTCCAAGAAATCTTTTGAATAATATTCCTCTTCCGACGACACCAACGCAAGACACCGCCTCCACAACCTCCCCTACTCAAGATTTCGATCCAAAAGATCTGCCGGCGGCTTAAAAATGATTGGATGCCACCAGAAGATCCGTGTGCAGCCCCCTAATATAGATCCCCGGCTATGCGTCAAATGACCTTGCAAATATTTTTACTACACGCCTGTTCTATGAAATCCCCGTCTATAGCAACAATAAAACATGCGGAAAATGAAAATCTGTTCCGCATATATGTGCGAAACGGAAATCGTTGACGAACTATTTTTAAATAGAAGCGAAATTTCACTGGAATTTTCTACAAATCGTGCACCGCAATTATAATTTGAATCGCTAGCGATAGCTAAGAATTATCCCCTGATTTCCCATGTGTTCGGTGTGCCAGTAGGCACATAGAACACATTGGAACTCAGGGGATGAAATAGTAACACGGATTCCCCTCGCAAATTTGGTTGGCGATAAAATGTGACCTTTTTTGTTGATAGTTGTCACATGAATTGCTGAGTGTCCTTCTAATAATTGTTTTAAAATTCGCGAAGGCGTGTTATAAACACTGAGCGTGTTCATGGGTGAATGGGTTAATCGATATGACACTTTTGCCATCGCGGAAAGATAAAACTCGTTTTATCCTTCCGCGCTGGCAGCAGCGCCATATCGATTAACCCATTCACTTGCGTGTGTCATTTTGTGTCTTGCATATCGATTCGCTTTTGCCAGTAAACACATACTTCCTTCCAAGACTAGATTTGATACTTGAATTTACGTCACACGCAAGGTCGATCGATCATGGTGGCTAATGGTCGACTGTGGTAATCTATTCGGGCTGTTGGGCAATGGACACCGTGTATAACTAATTTGGAATACAGTAATTGGATAATTGAATAAGAAGTTGCGTCATGACTACTACATGCACATTTATTTATCAGAAATAAATTTCCAAGAAGTATTGAGTTTTCAACCATAATCTCGACTGACTAATCACCAAGGCATGCCTTAACCCCTGACACACTGGTAGTGCAACAGTATTTTCTCCAATCACTCTGTTTTTCTCTTGTTTAATTTTGAAATTAACCAATTATATCTTGTTTGACAGAGCTCGCTGAGCTCTGTCAAACAAGGTATACTTGGTTAAATTTCAAACTGCATTATGGGGAATATTTGCTGCTGAAATCTTTGCCATTTTGACATCACGGTGCTGAGGGTTAATGATATAGCTGGAATAGTTTATCAATCGCGATTTAAGCCATCACAGTCTGGACAAAGCAGGTTTATACACCGCCCTCCCATTATATATACCTGATCCGGACTGTTGGGGGCCTAGCGTGATCAATTTTGAGTACGATACGGTTAGTTAAATAAAGAAATTGCATTATGACTACTACACATATACTTTATTTATCCACAAATACGTTTTCAATAAGTCTTGAGACTTTTTTTACTATAAGCCCGACGGACTAATATTCCAGCTACGTCATCAAGATATGCCTTCGACTTGATGGTGTAGTTGGAAGATTTTATCTAACTATCAACTTAATTTGCAACCAAAACTCGGAAAAAGCGTTTGTATCAGCCCCCCCCCCCCCCCCACCCCTTCGCTCCGATTCCGTATCAAACAGATTCAATTTCTTGTAAACACCGCACTATCACATATATGTATTGTTATTACGCATTAAAATATAGTTCCTGAAATTCAAAATTTTAACACTAATTTCAACCCAATTTAAACTGAAAAATGGGGGAAACGGGCTTTATGTAACGGGATTGTTAGATAAATGTATTATCAATACCATGTCCTGTAATTTATATCAGATTCTCGGTCGTGTTTATAATCTGATCGCAACTCTCCCTGCCAGGCTCGTTGCGATCCGATTGTAAACACGACCTCGAATCTGATAATTACAGGACATGCACATGGTCATGATAATGTATATTTATCAGTGGGTTCTACAGACGTCACATTCACTACAGAGCACGTTTACACCACCACCTTAATTGGTCATCTTCACGACGCCCCATAGCGACACCTCCAGCACAGGCACGGCTGTGAAAATATCAATCATCTCTGTACAACTGGATTGCTGGAGCGTCATTGAAAAAATCTTGACTCAATCTGCATTCCTCCATATGAAGTCATTCAACGCGTGTAACTTCTTCCATCGATAACGTTTATTAACGTAAAAGTCGTTACGTGTGGACAAGGCATAACGGCTATCAAAAAATTAAACATCATGATATTGACCTAACAGCCTAACATGAAACCAGTAACATTGTATCAACTTCCAATGTAAACACCTGTCTTTTTATCGTAATAAGGAGAGTGCGCTAGGAATATTCCGTATACATTGTCGTAAACATTATCATTTTCGTCGACATGAAATTATTTTCTTTAAAAAGCAATCGGTGGTTGTTAGGCGTCGGTAAACTGAACACCATCGAGAAAAATGTTGTTGAGCATTTTCTATTTATAGGAACAAAATCCATCCCCACCCCCTCCCAATCACAATATGGAAGCTTGGACACATTTTTGTTTCTGACCATTGAACGTCTCAGTCATATAGCTGTAAAAGATCAGTGGAAAATATTCTTTCACTTTTCTGGCAGATGTATGCGAACAGAAGAAAAAAATATCTACAGAAGAATTTGATTTGCCGTGGGTATTTTGACGATTTGGGATATCTCAATGTCAGCTTGGCGTCAAACGAATTGTTGAATGGGCTATTAAATGAATAAATCCCGAGGTCACAGACATTTTTTTACTAGTTTATACCTCTTGTCCTATAACTGGAGCTGAGTCGTCGAACTCGTTCCGATGGGGTTTCATAAGGTATGTTTTGTAGAAACATTAGGCTAAGAGATAATGGAAAAGGCCTTCAAAGTTTTAGTGCCCAAGGACGTCGATGTGTTTTAAGTAATCAATTACGTCGTCAAAGAACCTTCTAGAAAAAGACGAATTTTTCAAAATTCGTTTCGTACCCGTTCCTCTACATCATTCTTTTGAGGTGTTTACGACAGGTTATATTTGTTCTGTGCAAACTTGGACGAAGATATAATTAGGTTACACACAACGAGAGTTCTGTCATTATTGTCATTAATGGTAAGGAGATGTGACACTTGCTGCTTTTTTCGAAGAAATGTTTCTGAGTTTCATACAATGCAGGTCTCAGAAATACGGCACCCGAATGCCTACTGGCACCGTGTTCCCCAATCTGATTCTTGCAAAGTAGAAATGTTCAGAAATGTATGTCGCTCGAATGAGCAACCAAAACCCCTAGCTTTTCTGGGTGTCTTTATGTAAAAATCTACGAATAAATATCCAAAAGTTGTATAATTGCCACTACAATCTTTGAAATTAAATAAATTTCGGTATGATAGTTGCACTGCTTGGGATCTACTTAGCATGGCGGCTGCCTTTTGACTGAATTAGGAAGACGGTTTCCGTAGCTTTGGTGTTGGGGCGTTTCGATCTGAATGAGAAATGTAAGCATTGACGGAGCGTAAGACCTTGAAGCCTTTCGACGTGGAATGGGACGTTTCGTCCTCGAAGGAGCCGAAAAGTCCCATTCCAGACGGAATTGCCTCAAAGTCAAACCAAACCACTCCGTTCTCTTGTAAGGCACAACGGGCTGTAAGAGACAATGCATATTTACATTTTTTATTGCCTGTTGGCAAACGCAGAGTTTCATTTTAGAGCTGTCAGATGTTAGTATGAGATGAAAAGTGTTGGCTGACAGTCAGGGGCTCTACAATTTTTTCAACCCCTGTATAGTGCCATTTTAAAGCATCCTAACCTGGTAACTAAGAATGCATTGGAAGGTAAATGAAAGTAAAAACTGGACAAGTAAGGTACCTCGAGACTGGTTTATCATTGCAACTCTAGTGAAGTGAAGTTTCAACCCGTATAATAAGTCTCAAACTCCGAGGAAAAGGGATAGGGAGCACAAGCGATTCGGCCAATGGACTCAAACTCGAAATGCACTGGTGCTCTGAACGCACTTTAGCTGTCAGTAGATCAAGAAGTTGCAGTGTTGAATATTTTTGTTCGGATAGTGAACAAACGCTCTTCGTTTATTATCATCACGTTATAAGTTATGCCCCTTGATGTGTTTTATGTGTCGAAACAGAGGCCAACGATTTATTAATTATTATTTTTAGTTTTGACGTGACTGGGTTTATCGTTAGATCATGACAGTCGCACTCCACCAGCAGTCGTACTTGTTCACACAATATGAGTTACTGTCTGGGCGGAGACCTCCTTCCACAGATACTTTACTGTCGATTAATTTTCCACGTAATGTGGTTAATTTGAACGTTTCTCGCTGACCGTGGATTCGACTGATCGTTTTTGAGAAGACTGGAGCCTAATTCATCTCCCGTCAATAGTTCCCTATGAGCTAGAGGCGAAAGCAGCGATATCACTCAAAATAGAGCTGAATCGGTTAATCGATTAATCAACGATCAACATCTTGATCGACCCAACAAGTAATTGATCGATTAACCGTTACTTTTGAACTACTGTATTATATGGGTTAACAAAGCAACAAACTTGCTCCACAACAGGCAAACATTGTCGCACTGACTCACACCAATTATATGAGACAGAGAAAAGCATGCAAGTTACGTTTGGCATACTTGTTTACTTGCATGATCATCATACTGTATCAGTAGCTGGAAATGGTCATTCTTAACCCTTTACCCACTGCGGGTAGCAGACGATACTTGTAAAATAAATTCATGAATTACTAAAAATTTTCAATTTTTGTCTCAAAAACATAGCTTACGAACCCTCATTGGAACGAGCTCAACGACCTCGTTCCAATGAGGGGTCATAAGCTATGTTTTTGAGACAAAAATTGAAAACAATAAATTTGATGGAGATTTTTGTATATAGGCCTAGTCGTTTTTTTTTGTTACGTTTGGTAAAGGGTTCATGCTGTAAATCATCAACGGTATGGCAATTATTCAGATATCTATTTGGACAAGTGATTAATCGGTTAACCAAGGTTAATCCATGTGATTAATTGATCAAGAAAACCCCTTAACCGTTTCAGCTCTAACTCAAAACTCATCAAAACATGACTGCAGGAGAGTCCAACGTCAGAGAGAAAAGTGGAAGTAACATACTTTCAGCTTTCATTTCAGTTTATATATACCGCATTCGTAATTAGGGGTAATGTAGACAGGAGTCACCCCAACTAAATAATAACAACTGCGTCTATATATACAAGCCACCGACTAAAAATCATTTCTGTGATTCGAGAAAAGAAACTAGAACCATAATAGTGTGTAACCATGATCACCTACCCCGGTATTTGCATGTTTTAACACTTCTCAATAATTGTTGAGAAATCCTTCATCATCGAGTAAATTCGTCGAAATTGACTGACACATTGAAACCAACATTTAGTTTACCAACATTTTCTGGAAGAGAACAATATTAAATTTTATTGTTCTCTCAAAAATAAGTTATCAAGAAAATGCCAATTCTAAAACTGACCATTACTAGAGGGGCAGACGGAGGGAATAGGTTTCACGAAGGTGAAAGTTCAACTTGCAGACGCAAGCGATGAAGCTATCCAAACTATCACCGATCATAATCCCAAAAAGGAGAACCTCAATCGAAAATGTTCTGAAGTGTTTACAATTCATTGAAGTCTTAATTTAGGACAGGTTCAACACGTTTGTGAACATTGTGTAAAAACACTTAACATGGGGACAATATTTTGCTGCGACTTCTCAATATACACAGCGAGGTGAATGAATGGTTAGTTGCAAGCTTTCACAGCTACAGTCAAATTCTGTAAAGAATCCGACGCTGTTATGGACTTTTTGTTTACCCACTTTTCGTGGTGTTTGTGGGCAGACTTCCGTTTATTTAATGTGACGTCCCTTTATTCACAATGATGTAGATATTATTTCGTATTCCGGTTATTGATATTCCAATCAATAAGTATTTAACCCTTTACCGAACGCAGACGATATCAAAATTTATTATTTTAAATATCATTTTTAAAAATTTAAAAAAAAAATCAACAAAACCACATCATTGGACCCCTCATTGGAACAAGCTCGACGAGCGCGTTCCAAAGAGGGGGTCACATGATATGTTTTTCTTGAATTTTTTTGAAAAATACTGTTTTTTCAACGGTTGAATTTGAATATTACGCGGGCGGATGTGGCCGATTCGTTGGGTAAATAGTTAATTCACCTTGAAAATACCAAGATATTAACATAATTTGTGGAACTACGCGGCACAATCATAAAACTACAGGTGTGGCCAGTCTTTTTTGATCATTATTTAGTAAACAAACTAGGCTGATAGTATTGATAAAGTCATGAAAGTTTCGGTCAAATGAAGTCTCGAAAAATTTCTCGCGTGAGTTCAAATAAAATGAATGTTTATATTTTGGCGCTTCAATCGTCTGAAATTTTCAGTTGTTACAACTGGAATATTCCAGACGAGTGAATCTGAACGTTGGCGATGGACTGTTTGAGGGCGGGATTGGCCCCACACCATAACAGCGTCAATGTTCCTCACAGAATTTGATTGGAGGTTGAGTCAGTTTATGCTGCAGTTTAATACACACGTGAGCGGAAGAATGCTAACAGACAACAATTTATTGATTGATATTTTAACCCTTTACCCAACGAATCGCCCGCATCCGCCCATGTAATATGCAAATTCAGCAGTTGAAAAAATATTATTTTTTTAAAATTTCAACAAAACCATATGATGTGACCCCCTCGTTGGAACGAGCTCGTTCCAACGAGGAGTCACATGATATGCTTTTGTTGAAATTTTTTGAAAAATTGGAAAAAATGATATTTAAAATAATAAATTTTGATATCGTCTGCGTGTGGGTAAAAGGTTAAATAATTCGCCGGGGCTTATCGAAAATATTGGAGGCTTGTCCGAAACTCACATAATAACATACTATGATACCAACGATTATCACATCAATTTGGACGAGAGATTATGTATTTCCATTCTTGGCAAAGCCGCTCGTGGGAATAGATATTTCTGGAATCCACTCGTGTGATAATCGTCGATGTCTACGCAAAAAAACCCCACTGGATGCCCTCTATTTATTTCAGAAGTTGTGAGGTAGGAGTTTAGTTCATACTTCAGTAAACTAACATCCTGATAGTTCAAAACAGGTGGTATAATCGTTAAAAGCCGAAAGCTCCCTATCCCCTTCCGGTCTCATGCTATGTCCCGATTTAATTAAGTAAATACATACTGAGTAAATTCCCCATGGGAACCCAGAAATGAGAAGCAGTACTTGTTTACTGTAGTAAAATAGGACTCGGTCACCAATGCCAGGGGTGGAAGTCCTCTAAAACGGGCAACGTGGGTATAAACAACTGGCTGGATTTGACTTTATATCCATGTTGCGGTCACGATTAGTCATTGTGCAGAAATATGTGACCTTTAACACCGATAATTATAAAAATTATGCTCAGTAAATGTTTGGTTAGGGGTGCGCATTGAAAATATTGATTGGCCTACCCACCCCCCCCCCCCCCAAAAAAAAATGAATATGAACTCTTCTTATTGAGCCATTGAACTCACACAGAATATACCATCAATGTTGAAGGGGTGGATTTTGTCAAACATATACTTTTATTTTGCCACATGAAGAGAACAACATTAAACCTTCTCTTTGTAATATCAAGCATCAACAGAAGAGAAATAACTCTGTAATATATGATTATGTCAAAATAGGGGAATTTTGACTTTATTTTTAATTTATTATTGTATATAGCATGGTTGTAGAAGGCAGCATTGAACCACACAATATAATCACATGTTTCGCGTTCACTACACGATGTCCTCCAATTCTGTGGGCAGGAGTTCATTGTACTTTGTTCCAGACACAAAAGGCACACCTTTTCACACTTTTCTCTGATTTAACACATTTCCCGACACTCAAAAATCATTTGGGTTAAAAATCTACCCAAATCAACTGGGTTGAGTGAAGATGAACCCAAATGGGCTCTTCTTCCCTCAACCCAGTTGGTTTGGGTTGATTTTTAACCCGACTGGTTTTAATAAAAAAGCCGAGTTTTGTTCATTCCTCTACTTCGAGCAAAGAAACTCAGCTCCGTCTGATAGAGTTAGCAAACAATATAACTTAATTTCGAGGCATACACTGTGGCCTCATGGGCGTAGATACAGCTGAGGTCGGGGGAGCGACACACTACCCAGAAGGTTTGTCGAAACATGTGAAGGCATACCAGAAATATTTTTGTCCTGCAGTCTTGGGAGATAAGTAACGGTCAATATCCAAAATCAGTCAATATGCAAATTCGCTGGGACAAAATTTACAAAACGTCAGTCGATTTACAAATTGACTGAAATTTGAGCCTATTTCTTGACACACTGACTGAAAACAATATTGAATCACCTGTTGGCAGTATGGATTAAGTTAAGTCGTAACGATATTTTTGGACCCGATCCCTGACTTTGTGGATGTCAAGGCTTTCGGTGAACCATTAGAAGATCAAGCCACGGAAGTCTTGAGTTCAAATATAACGGATGCTGTAACTCGGATCTGTTTTCACTTTGAACAATCGGCATAAACTAAATACGAAAGGGAGATCATTTCCAGCTGTCATTTTAAATCAAAGACATTATGGTTTTTAAACTTCCAGTTTTTCACAGACGTTCTGTAAGGTTTTTGGACTTCCAGTAATGTACTGTAAGATTCACTCTCACCATATACGCGTTGCAGAAACAAAATTCCAGCAGACATTATAGATGCACTGCAGCACCGAGTGGCACTTGCGACATGCGTCGATGCTGTATATCGATAATTTCTGACGGAAATGTTATGGTCTCTTCCCGACTACCATAACATACTATCTGCGACACTGCGTGACCTATAACCACATGGACGTGAAATTAATTTGGCCGCCCAATTGTTTGAATGTGGCAAACTATAAACAGCGTGACCTTCGTTATCAGTAATTACCAAACGGAAGTCAAAGTTAGGGTTTAGCCCATGACCAATCATTGACGAGCTCGTTCCAATGAGCGGTTATAAGGCAAAAATTTTGAAGGCAAAAATTGAAAATATTCAGTTCAGGAACTCTTTTAGAAAATGTCTGGTCTTTGTGTTATGGAAATGGTTAAAGGTAGTCATCTTCAAATTCTGGGAGTGACACTGGTGCCTTTATCTATTCTTTACATTTCTGTAACTTTTGCTGATTCATCGAGGAACAAAAGAAAAATGTTTCGGGAGTAGTTTCTTCTATCCTGATGTCCAGTCAAGAAATGTATCAATGCGTTCCATTTACTTTCATTATATTTCATTTAACACAATTGAAAATCAACATTCAACTCCGGTTGAGAAACGAACTAAAGCAACAATAGTATGTCCGTGATACATTAGAGAGAGGCCAAAATAAATTTTCAGCTGAATTTTAGAAACTTTTAGGAATTTGCGAAAACACAACAAATACCCGCTGTGAAATCAATACTCTATGCTTTTGTTCGTTTTTCAACATCATTCAACTTGAAGGTTGATTTTCTATTGCGTTACCTAGATATTGCAGTGAGGAAATTGCTTATGAGACTCTGAGCTGAGCTTTTAGTAACTTACATTGGTGAGAATATTAGAACAGATAGTCTTTGTACCCAATTAGCCTTCAACTGAACCCGTCTGGGACGAAGTGTTGCTTTGAAACAGTTTTGTCCTTGCTCTGTATCAATGAATCAACGAAAAACGTCGAAAGAATCATCACAAAAGGACCATCGCAAACGGTAACGAAAAATTTAATTAACCTTTTACCCAACGTAAAACCGGCCAGCGCTATTCTAAAAAAATCGCCAATTAATTTTCAGTATTTTTTTCATTTTTTGTCTCAAAAACAGATTATGACCCCTCATTGGAACGAGCTCGTTCCAATGAGGGGTCATAGCCTATGTTTTTGAGACAAAAAATGAAAAAAATTGGTTATTCAAGAATTTGTTTTGCAAGTGTCGTCTGCTTTTAATGTTAGGTAAAGGGTTAATTTAATTTATCTCCTACAAGACCACGTGAATAAAAAAACACTGACGGCAGCACTTGACATTGGTATCATATTACAGTTCTATGTTCTTGTGGATTCTTTGCTTTGACTTTGTGCCCTACTGTGTCATATTTGGTAACTCCTATTTTTGATTATCACCATAAATTGTGTGGACAATAAAATATATTAAACAATTTCTATGGATGGAATACGTGTTGTGTTTTGTTCTATGTATTGTAAAACTGAGTAGACCAGTACTAATCCAGATGACGGGAAAAGTATTCTTATCTTGTCTTCATTGATAATACCAGTTCCTGACACTGATTCTAGAAAACATTTCTCGGAGAGAATGTCTGGAATCAATGTGGTTTAATCGTATTAGAGTAGTACATCGGGGATGTGCCATGCCACATTTGTATAACTCCTAATGGATAACGTCTTGCCTTGATGAATGCTGGGTGTCAAGTGAGCGATCATGAAGACGATAGTTATTTATTTATTTATTAAGGTTTAAAGACGCTTTAATAGCCCAGGTCATATCGTGTCGGTAGGGGAAGCCGGAGTACCCGGAGACAACCACCGAGCAACGACAAGCAGCTGCCAGCTCCCCAACATCATAACTCCGCACTGCAGCACAGGCAGGGTGAGATTGGTTGAAGACATACGCACCATCCACGTGCAGTACGCCTTAGTACACGGCGTCATCGTGCCCCCATGTGGACAATCGAGGTTAAGTGCCTTGCCCAAGGACACAACGCGGGAGTCCGAATCGATCACTCAGACGCTCAGGCATCCAAGGAAAAACCGGGCTCGGTGTTGCTTAACATCAGACGATGGTAGGATGCAATATTTTGACGTAGGGATCTGTGAATCACACAATTTTTTCGAATCGAATCGTGTATCTGATATAGATATCGAATCGAATCTGGAATCGAATCTTAAAAGATAAGTTATTTCGTATTGCACCAAACGGATGTTACGATACACTGTGATGACCCGCACAAGACTGACTGACACCTTAAATACAAATAAATAAATATTCTCTGTAGCACCGTCGCTGAAACAGCTAGGCCTATTATCCATAGTTTTAGTTTTTGAAGGCTTCGAAGAACGTGAATAGTAACAAGTTAAGCCTTCAATAGCTAAAACTATGTAAAATGTTCCGGACAAAATTCACTATTTACCTAACAATTAACCTTTGTCAATTACTCAATTAAATTTGAATTGAGCCTACATGAATGAATTGTCTAATGTCAATTTTATCCAATTTTTATTGGAAATGTAACAAATTGAAGTAAGTACAAGAGATTCGAAAAAATCGAAACTTGAGACTGATTCGGGATCAATCTCGAAGCAGACGTATGGTATCGATATCGAATCGAATCTCGAATATTCGCATGACCCTATTTTGACGCCATTGTCATGGCGACGTATTGCTATTGCGGACAGTACTGTGTTAAAAAAGTGAACATATAGCTTCGACTGGATCGCGACTGCCCATCACACTGTACGATCTCACCTCTCGAAAAAGAAATGCGAAAATATTGCATATCAGATACTTGTTTTTCTTCCGTCAATCTTCATTTTGCAATATTTTATTTAGGACATTCCTGTCCACCACCGAAAATGTATCGCTACTAAATCGTAATCATATCGCGATCCGATCGTGAAAGAGAATGCTTTTGCAATCGCAGGACTGTATGCGTAGTACATGTTGTTGGTATGGCACGTGTTTCCGTCGTCTATTGTGATTGCTGGAGGCTGCAATCTTGGATTGCCGTAGAGATACAAGCTTGCTATGAGACAGGGGATCCTTGGGTTCATATTTTGACCCTTTTATGATGATTATTCTCTTAAATTTTGATTCTCCAAATCCGCCTATCAGAATCTTTTGGTATTTGGAATAAGACATCCTTGGGTGGGTCAGATTTGAGTTTGTTCAAATCAAGTTCCCATGTTTGTGTTTGGACGCATGGTGGGAGCCCAAATTTTAACTTCGGTAGATCTGAAGAAGAGATTTTAGAAGATGTTTCCTCATATTTCACTGTCAAAATCTTTTAATATTTGGTATACAGCATCCTGGGGGGGGGGGGGGGGGGGGGGGGAGGGGGATCAGATTTGTGTTTGTTCAAATCAAGTCACTAGGTTGATATTTTGACCCCCCTATAGAAGCACGAATTTTAACGTGCAATATGAGGAATGATTTTTAAAAATCTTCTCTTGAACCACCACTCAGAATCAGAGCGGGGTGGGGAGGGGGGGGGGGCAGATTCGAGTTTTTGCATTTCAAATCCCTGAGTCCATGCGCAAGCCCTCTATGAAGAATAAGCTTTAAAACCCCTCTTTCTCAGATCCACACTTTAGCTCACCTGTGCGAAGCTCAAAGGAGGCTTTCGTGATTACTTTCCGTCGACCGTACGGCGTGAACTTTACATTGTCGACTTCTCTTCATAAACTACTAAGCCGAATTGAACCAAATTTGATATGCATGTACTTTATCATATATGAATTTAAGTTTGTACAAATAAAGTGCCAGACACACAAGGGCCATAATTATGTTAGCACCCACAAAATGTTTTTAAAAATTAAAAAATGTTCTTCTCCCGGACTACCCATCAGAATCTTTTGATACTTGTTATATAACATCCTTAGAGGGGCCAGTTTCAGGTTCGTCCGAAAGAAGTTCCTGCGTTCATATTTGGGTTCCCTATGGGAACCCGAATTTTAACTTAGTGCAATATAGGAGAATGTATTTAAAAACCTTCTTCTTCAGATCTACCAGTTAAAATCTCTTGATATTTGGAAAACTGCATCTTTATTTCTTTTCATTTTTTTTTTTTTTGGGGGGGGGGGGGGGGGGTCAGCTTTTTAAAGCGATGTAATATGAGGAATGTCCTTCGAAAATATATCCATCAGTCAGTATCTTTTGATTTTGGGGATGTAGCATTCAAGTTTGTTCAAATCAAGTCTCCGGGTTTATATTTGCGCCCCCTGTGAGAATCCGAAGCTTAACTCTTCTTCAGATCCACCGGTCAGAATCTTTTGATGGTGGGTATGGAACATCCTTGGGGGTTCAGATTTGTTCAAATCAAGTCCCTGGGATCATATTTGGGCTCCCTATGGGAACTCAAACTTTAACTTGGTGCAATATGACGAATATTCTTTAAAACTCCCTTTCTTCAGATCCATCAGTCGGAATCTTTTTGATATTTAATACGCAGTATCCTTGGGAGGTTCAGATTCGGTTTTAATCAAATCAAGTTCCTGTGGCATATTTGCGGTCCCTGTGGGGGGACTTTAACTCAGTACAATATAAGAAATATTCTTTAAAAACCTTCTTCTTCAGATCTACCAGGCAGAATCTTTTGTGATTTAGTTTGCAGTATCCGCAGTGGGGTCAGATTCCAGTTGCTGGGTTCATATTTGGACTCCCTATGGCAACTTAAATTTTAAATAAGGGCAATACTTGAAAATATGGGAAATTCTATTAAAAATTTCCTTCTTCAGATCAACCAGTCAGAATCTTTTGATATGCCGCAAACTTAGGAGGTTCAGAGTCCAATTTGTTCAAATCAAGTCTCTTCCAAATTTTAACTTAGACCAATATAAGGACTATTCTTTAAAAAATCTTCTGCGTTACATTTACGAGTCAGATTCTTTTGTTACATAGTATCGACATCCTTAGTTTGTGTGAGGACAATTTATCGAACTTCGTATGCAGCGAAATAACAGCAGAGGAGGTACGAACATGTGTCTCTAAATTAAAGAACGGTAAAAGCCGGTGGAGGACAGATGAAATTCCTAACGAGTTCCTAAAAAGAAGTGTGTGGGGGACTATATCGAAGACTAACAGCACTATTCAACGTGGTCATAGAAAAACAAGAGGTTCCCCAAAAGCGAAGAGAAAGTAAGGTAACATTTATAAACAAAAAGGGGGACAAGCAGGGAAATATTGGATAATTACAGGGGAATCTCCTTTAGTAGCAACAGTGGAAAAGTTTTCTGTAAAGTCATGGATGGGAGAGTAGAGGAGTTGATCGGAGAGAAGGGTTTTGGGGAAAGTTTCAGAATTGCTTGAGAAAGGAAAGGAGAGTCGCGGACCCACACTACCCCCAAATGATAGAATGACAGGATCGTGGAATGCCAAAAGTAAAACAAAGACGGTTATGACGTTTATGTATTTTAAAAAGGCATATTATAGGGTATGGGAAGAGGGAATGTGGCGAAACTTGATGGCATGGGCTTGGGAGGCGAGTTTGCGGGAATTTTGAAAGCTCTGTGTAAACATATACAAAGTGAACTAAGTCTGGGTAACGTAACAACAACACGGGTGCTATGACGATAGGCCCCAAGCAGGGGTGTATCCTTTCACCTATCCTTTATGCATTTTACTTATAAAAATTAGATGAACTACGGGATAGTGACGAGTGGGGGTGGGGGTGGGGGCAGTTATGTGGGCCTGAATATCCCAGGGCTAATTTTAGCAGATGATGTGGTACTAGTGTCAGAAAGCGAGGGGTGTGCTGGAAAAAATTCTGGAATTTGTTGGGGGGCTTGGAAACAAATGGAAACTAGAGCTGGATGGAAACAAAATGAAGGGTTTATGCGTGGAGCTTACTCGAAATTGGAGAGTAGAGTCGTTTTCCATTCCAGAAGGTGACAGCAAACTCCTTCGTGTGGGAGAGACTGGAGAGTCCGACTATTTGAGGTCAGAATAAACATCACAGAATGAGGCATTTAACGAAGCCACAACAAACATTTAGGTAGGAACAGCTTCAATAGGGTTTTTGTGGGGAAAAAAACAATGTGTGGGGAAATGAGAGAGAGAGAGAGAGAGAGAGAGAGAGAGAGAGAGAGAGAGAGAGAGAGAGAGAGAGAGAGAGATAGAGAGAGAGAGAGAGAGAGAGAGAGAGAGAGAGAGAGAGAGAGAGAGAGAGAGAGAGAGTATGCACTTTTATCGTACATGTATTGCTTATACCATATACCGTTACTCATATCAACGGAATTTTGTGGGGAGGACATAAAACATGCTATGGTTGGAGAGAGAGAGTATATATATCTTTATCGTATTGCTAATGCCATGTACCGTTACTCATATCAACGGAACTTTTGTAGGGAAGACATAAAATATGCTAAGTCTGTTGTAGTCTATGGAAAAGAACATCTGAACTTCCCCCGCTGTGCATATACTTCTTAGACGTCTGAGGCCTCAGTTTGAAATGTTCAGTGGCGGGAGAAAGCATAACCGTACCTTGAAGTATTGTCAAGGACGAAGGATGTGAAGGCTGAATGGAGATACATGGTTAGGCCTGTAATTAAATCTTATAACTTGCGGTCAGATTTGCTGAACCTTTGGAAGGCAGAGATAGAGAACTTTCCTTTAACAAAAAGATTCGGATGAAATAGGGTTGTTCCTGTTGTTCGTCGTTGCATGAGACGGCTCAGTAAGAATCTAAAGTTAACAAACGAGGAATTAACCGTAGAATTTCATTCAGTTGCGGTAGTTTTGGGGCGTTTGTTTCATATCTTATTAAAACATGCATGCCAATACAATTGAGAAATCGAGGCGTTCATAGGTTCTTATTTACCAGTGAACTCGGAATGGCATTGAAGTAAGCAGCAGAGGTATGTAAGATTGGCTAAACTTGACTTTATTCCTGTGTTCGGGGCATTTATAGCCGTATATGCTAAAGTGATTTTAAATAAGGAATGATCGTTTGTTTCTGTCTATTTCTTGAGTTATGAACCCAAAAAACAAAGGCCAAACTGTGTAAATGGACTTTTTTCATTTTGGAAAAAATACTTTCATGTTTCAAATATTCGTTTAAATGACAGATAGGGCCCCACGAATAGTACGTTTTCGATTCGAACCAAATCTCGAATCGAATCAGGTCTATTATCATCCCTAAAAATTTGTCCGGTCGTTTGGGCGCATGCGCGTGCTGATGCAATAAATCAACGATTTGCTTAACCCTGGGCCTATGGTTTTTTTAAACGATTAATGTCGGAAAACCTTTGATAAAATCAACACAGTCCGCATCTGGATGGAGAAAATATATATCTATATCTATGTTGGTTTCTGAACCCTGCCGGGAGTCAAACCCACTTGTCAATCAGAATTCCAACATCTAACCCACTAGTGTATGTCTTTGTATAAGTATGTGTGTATGGATGGGTTTGTGTTGGGGCGTGTTATAGATATTAGCAAGCATGCGCATGCGACGTACAGTACGTGGAGAACGGATTGTAACTAAATCACCCGCGGAGTGGAGTTATCACCCAAGCTATAACTTTCCAATTTTGTACATATCGACAAAAAATACAAGCAATGTTTCAGCCAGTGGACCTCCGGGTTTAACCCGGAGGTCCATTGGCTGAAACTTTGCTGGTGCTGGTTATGCTTTGCAACAAATTTGCAATTATTGCTCGGGTGGAATCACCACTCTGTGGGTGATTTAGTGATAATACACTCTCCACGTACTGTATTGTATACTTTATCGTGATATATAGGCCAAGTTGGCCGGGTGTAAAAGATAATATCTATTTTTCAATTTTTGTTGTAAAATATACACATATCACGTTAATATAGATATACTTACTTATTTTATTTGTCAGATATTAAATTTTTGCTTCTATTTTAATTTCAAAATTGTGAACTGTGTGTAGAACGTTGGAAAATTTAGCAAAATCGACCACCCCCATTACCTTTAAAACAGTGGGAGTGGTCAAAAGTGAACTTATCGTTTTGACAAACTCGCGACCCAAACTTAATTATTTTACATTTGTCAATATTCACCTTAAGTTTCCAATTTCGGCAGTAATCTGAAAAGGAGTTCAACATTTTTTGCAAGTCTGTTCTCGAATCTGACAGCATTACAGTGTCACCAGCGTACAACCTAATTAGTAGTTGTAGACAGATTTGGGGTCCTTTTCCTATATCTGCGTCTGCTCAAACGGCACACCTTCACGACCGCAACTATACAAAATCGATTCCAGATCATTTAAATACAGGGAAAACAAAATGGGTGATAAATTTCCCCCTTGCCTGACACCGCTGTAACTCGGGAAAATTGGGACATTTCACGCCCTGAGATGACGGTGGATTTAAGAAAACTGTACATGTTTTTGATAAATTTTAGTATTTTTCCACCCATATGTGTCCACGTGATCTTCGACCAGAGTGCCGAACGCCAAACGATGTCAAATGCTTTGGAGAAATCCATAAAGGCACAGAAAAGAATCTTTTTATTTGCCCTCAGCAATTCCCTTATGGTATTTAAGGAGAATACATGGTCGATAGTAGAATGCCCTTTCCCGAAGCCAGCTTGCGTTTCATTGAGTAGGTTATTTTCTTCCAAGAAAAGGGAAATTCTTTCACTCAATATACTAGTGAATAGTTTTGATATATTACTCAGTAAAGTTATTTTACGGTCATTATCTAGGTTCTGGGGGTCTCCTTTTCCCATAACCCTTTACCCAACGTAACGGCCACAACCGGCCAGTGCTATTCTCAAAAATCTCCAAATAATTTTCATTATTTTTTCATTTTTTGTCTCAAAAATATAGGTTATGACCCCTCATTGGAACGAGCTCGTCGAGATTTTTAGCGGCAATACAATCAGCCGATATCCATGTTTTTTTACAACTATTAAGTTTTGGGGGCTTGGATTTTTTTTTACGGCGTTTTCTGCTTTTTACTTCAAAAGCTTTTGCGGTTGTTTTCAAGTAAATAGAGCATAAGTCTTGACTCACTTGCTCAATATCAGCTTGAGTGAGGTTGCCATATCCCTCAAGAGATTTTAGTTTATTTTCCAGGTTTGCCACATCCTGGCTCGTTATATTTTCTTGAAACAAGTTTAATTTCTGAGGATCCCATTTCCCTATACCATATACTGAGTAGCTAGGTGCATTGCTCTGCGTCGAGCGGGAATCGTCATGTAAGGTGGTGGGTAAAGTACCGTTATTAGCTTGTGTTGGTACAACATTATTGTTTCCACAAACATCATCACAAACATTATCACAATGTTTGACTCTAGAGCAATCAACTGTGAAAACAATCGGACAGGGGATGTCCGAGCACAAATCTTCAAATTCCTCAACAGCAAAGTCGGTCAAGCACTTAATGAACGCCATGTCACATCTGAGGTAGTCAAGTATACTTACTCCTTCACATGCTGTAGCTCCCACTCCCCTATCCCTCTCACATCTACCATTTATCACAAAAAGGTCATTATTTTTACATACTTCAGACAATTTATTCCCCGAAGTATTGGTCGTGCTATCGTCGACTCTCTGTGAACTGTCATGTCACAGCCAGTGGTATGCCTCAGTTAACTGATTTCATTACGCACAGAGCAAGGAGCGCGGTGGCTCAGTGGTAGACTGTTGGACTTCTATGCTAGAGGTCCCGAGTTCGATCCCCGTCCGGGACGACCGCGTGGTGTCCTTGGGCAAGGCACTTTAACCGGGTCGCCTACATGGGGCACGATGACGCCGTGTACTAAGGCGTACTACACGTTGATGGTCCAAATGTGCTCAACCACTGTAATCCTGCTTGAGCGGAGCTTGAACAGAGTTAGAATGTTGAGGAGCTGACAGTTGCTCGGCGATGCTCGGTGGTTCTCTCCGGGTACTCCGGCTTCCTCCACCCGTAAAACTGTCACGGTCACGACTAGCCGTTGTGCATAAGCACGTGACATTAAACACCAATAAATAAATAAATAAATAAATAAATAATACGTACAGAGCTGGAGAGCTCGAACTCTGGAAAAAACAATCTAAGGGTAAGGTCTCTAACCACAGGGCGGAGATGTGACCTGAGAGTTAATTCCATCAACAAGCCGAATCTACTTCATCAAAAACCGAAAGGACAGAGTGCGACAATTACCTGTACTTGGCACTAAAATACTGCACTGATCAACATTCCTTGAAAACTATAAAATTTGCTTTCAACAGTGATAGTGATTATGAGACTGGAATAACCATGGGTGATGCAGATGATATTTATGTTAATATAGCGGAAATTACACTCCGTCTTTATTCTCAGCATTATTTATGTGCAATTTTCATCTCACCTATACGTTTTTCGCGATGACGTAGATGGTCAAAATTCCTGTGAAAAGATTCGAAGGGAAACAAATCGGGTAGCTGATTTAGAATTGAACCGAATATCAACTTAAGATTCGAAATTCGAATTGAATCTCAAAGCTTCGCGGGTTCCGAAAAGTGCCCCAGTAGGGCGGATAACTGCAAAATCGTTCATTTTATGATACATAGAGCCACGTTTGTGAAAAGGCATGTTTTGCACGTGGAGAGTCTGAAAATGCATGCAGCAGTGTGAATCCTTGGGTATTTAAACACTCAAGTAAGGCCTTCCTATCGTTCACATTCAAACTTGCGCTGCTGTTAAAACGACTCCACATTAGCATGCCAAGATTGACAATGAATCAACGTCTCCTTGCCCTGGGTATGATTAGAGCTGGCAGAACACACAGAGAGGTTGCTCAGCATTTGAACTGCCACCGTAACACTGTAGACAGGCTAGTCCATCGACATGCACAACATGATGACGTTCGAGACCGACCCCGCGCCGGGAGACCCCGAGTTACCACCCCTGCACAAGATCGGTATATCCGTGTCGTCCATCTCCGGAACCGGCAACAAACGGCAACGACGACAGCCAGGAACATCCCTAACCTGAGACTGATACATCCTCAAACAGTAATCAACCGGCTGAGAGAATACAGCTTACGTCCTCGAAGACCTGCAATTCGTCCGATTTTGACGTTACGTCATCGTCGTGCTCGACTGCAGTGGTGTAGACAACATCTCAGGCATCCCTTACACTGGTGGCGACGTGTTTTATTCACAGATGAATGTCGTTTCCATCTTTCATCATCAGATGGTCGCCAGAGAGTGTACAGACGTCGAAACGAACGCTACGCAGATCCATGTGTCGTGGAGCGAAACCCTTATGGGGGAGGGTCTCTCATGGTGTGGGGTGGCATCACTGCCCGTAACAGAACCGAGCTGGTCATTATTGATGGCAATCTCAATGCAGCCAGATACCGTGATGAAGTGCTCACACCTGTTGTTGACCCATTTCTGCAACGTCACGGCCCCGGCGTCATTCTACAGCAGCTCGTGTTGTTCAACAGTATCTGCAGCAACAACAAGTGGATGTTCTTCCCTGGCCGCAAATTCGCCCGATATCTCACCCATTGAGCATGGACGAAATGAAACGTCAGCTACGCCGGCTTCCCCATGCACCGTCAACGCTTGTGGAACTCCAAAGACAGCTTATTAGAATATGGAACAACATCCCACAACACTTCCATGCTAACTTGTTCGCTTCCATGAGGCGTAGATGCACAGCAGTAGTCGATGCAGACGGCGGTCATACCAGATATTGAGTGTGTGACTTTTGTGTTTGACCCTTAGTGTCTTTGACTCTCCATGGCACCAAGAGTATTCGTCGTAGCGTAATGAAATTTCTCGTGTTGATCACAAATTGATTCATCTGTGATTGAATAAAATTTCCATGAATGAAAATGATATATATCTTTTTTTAGTGTTATTTTTTAGCATGCACACTTTCTTTTTTGGGAGAATATATTATAATCGGCGGAGTGAGTTCGAAATCTTTATAGTCACCCTTGATTGCATGAATGCACCATCTACAATGCAATATGTCTTAACTCATGCCTAGAGTCGAATGCCCTTTTTCGCACACCTGCCACCCACTGCCTCGGATGTTTCTGGAGACCTTGATTGTTTCTCAACTGTTTCGTTCCTCCTTTCCGAATCAAGAAGGGTGCTCATACAACATCAGATCTCCTCAACCGGCGCCTATGACACCAGATTTGAAAACAGTACAAGGTAACTCTCTAAGGAAAAACACACAGACTTCCAGATGTATTTTAACGTTTATTTGGACAGTTCTGAAGCACAAGCTTAAGCCGCTAATGCTGCGGACTGAGAGAAATACAAAACCAGGAGCAATCTTTTTTCACTTTTTGTTATTAAATGATCTCCCTTAATGTGCATTGGAACGAAAATTTCAAGAAATTCATACATGCATGTCTACAAAATTCTTGAAATATTAACGACCGGTACGTTTGTGATAATTAATTTCATCCCAGAATGGAACACATAAAATGTTGATTGAAGAGAGAGGAAAAACTAGGGCAATTTTTCGAAGAATTCATTTCGCGATATTAAACCTTTCAACACGGGCGCCCTGGAAGGTATCATTTCAGTCAATACTGTCAACGCGAGAACATCCAATGGGCGAGAACACCCTGTCTTGTTGGGAGGTTCAGTAATAATTTAATCCAACAGCTTATTACCGAGCCTCGCTTCAGATTGTTTGCACTTTATATAGTCTGCTCGTCCACTACCAATTTTTCCTTCCCTCAAAAATTTATGCACACCGGGTTGAAAGTGTTAAATGAATGAAATCACATTTGGGTATTCGAAACATCCAGTTAAGACAGAAGCATGACAAACATTTGTGGCCCCAAGTAAACATCACAATCAGGTGCCCCACCCTTTAATGTCGCTACACACTAGACCTACCAATTAAAGCGAGGCAAACAAGTTAATTTTTAATGATTTTTTCAGTTTCTAGTCTTGACATAGCTATACGGTGGCCTCCTCCTCGACCAGAACGCAATCCAGTGTGGTCTAGAGTTCATAATTCTTCGGTATTGTGGGGAGGAACGCGGGCGAAGAATTTCGACCAGGATTCAATACTAAACTAGAGGCTCTACAGAGCCTGTAATCGCTCACCTGGAACTACATATAAAAATGTGATTTCCCATAGGCTTTCCATGGTAACAATGAGCTGCTATTGTGGCCATGTTTGCAACATTACATCAACATTACATGAGGATCATTGGCAGAAGGTGTCCCAGTCTTAAATCATGTGAAGTTTCAAAACATTTGAATCCATCAAACAGAATCATAGAATGTCTCTGGTGGACATATTTTCCAACCAACGGGAACAAAAAGAGGATCGTTTGTAGAGGGCCTCCTATAGACCATTCTTGCCAAGTTTTGGTTCACGTCAGCCCAGTAGTTCCAGAGAGAAGATGAAAATGTGATTTCCCATAGGGTTTTTCTATAGTAACTATAAACCGCAATTGTGGACAAGTTTGCAATACGATCAACATTGCATGAGGAATGGTAATGGAGGGTGACCCAGTTATCAACCATGCAAAGTTTCAAAACATTTGGCCCTGTGGTTTCAGAGGAGAAGAGTTTTCAAAATTGACCAATCTGAATCAAAGAATGCTTCTGGCGGCCACGTTTTTCACCCAACAGGAACAAAATGAGTAACAGTTGTAGAGAACCTCTCATCGACAATGCCTGCCAAATCTGGTTCACATTGGCTCAGTACTTTCAGTGAAGATGATGAAAATGTGATTTCCTATAGGGTTTCTATAGTAACTATAAGCCACAATTGCAGCCACAATTGCAAACCAATGAAGATTAAACGAGGATCATTGGTAGAGGGGTTTACAGTCACCAGTCACACTAAGTTTTCAAACCATTTGGCCTTGTAGTTTCAAAGAAGATTTTCTTGAAAATGCACACATTTATGAATTCTGTTTCAACAAAAACAAAAAAAAATCAGTAAAATAAGGTTAAATATTTTGAAAATTACAATTTTTTCAGACTGTATTCTCTTTCAAAATAGCTTTGGATAGGTAAAGGGTTACAGAAAACACATTTTACTCCAATTTTGTCAAATCTTAAAAGATATACAATAACTACTGTCATCTAAGCTGACATGATGGGAAGAGAATATAAATAAAACTTCCCTGGTTTTCCAAACACCTGTCATCAATCAGTATTTTCTGATAAGTAACATGAGACTAATAAAACATGTATCAACATACAGTTGCACTTGTTTACAGTACAAGTCAAAATAAGTTGTAGGATAACCCTATAAATTATGTATCTTTTCTCTTCCTACACTGATAAGACCAGAAACTGACATCATTTTCTGGAAAGCTCTCACTGAAAGCTTTCCAGAAAATGTCAGATTCTCATCTTGTCAGGGCAGGAGCAGTAGTTTACTTAGTTTATTGCAGTTATGCTATAACTTATTTTGACTTGTGCTGTGTACACACTATTTTTGTTTTTTTCCCCAGTTCTCAGTGGAGAAAACTGGAACCAACCCTTACCAAATTCTCAAAAAAACAAGTATTTTACTGACAGTACAGATCTTCGTGCAGACAGGAGAGGCATTAGGTTAAGCATTAGAATATAGCCTCTGGTGGCCACATATTTACATCCTCTCGTAGACCATTCCTGCGAAATTTGATTCACGTCGGCTCAGTAGTTCCAGAGAAGATGAAAATGTGATTTCCCATAGGGTTTCTATAGAACCATAAGCCGCAATTGTGGCCATGCTTACAACCCGATCAACATTAAATGAGGAGGGTCCCAGTCATCACTTATGTGAAGTATCAAAACATTTAGCCTGGCATTTTCAGAGGAGAAGATTTTTGAAAATCCACCAACCAGAATCAACAAATGCCTCTGGAAGCCATGTTTTTCATCCGACGGAAACAAAATGAGGATCGTTTGAAGAGGACCTCCCATAGACCATTCCTGCCAAGTTTGGTTCACACCGACTCAGCGGTTACAGAGAAGAAGATGAAAATGTGAAAAGTTTACGGACGACGGACGACGACCGACGGAGACGACGGACTCCAAGTGACGAGAAAAGCTCACATGGCCTTTTAGATTTAGATTTAGATAGACATGGCCTTTTAAATTGTATTTTCTAAAACTGTATACATCGAGAAAAAAGATAAGCACCCTATGGTTTTGGGCGTCGGGAAATAAACACACGCCATTAGAGAAATTCCGAAATAGTATAATTGCGGGAAAATAGACAAATATCAAAGAAAAATCATTTGCTAGTACAGGAACATCTGAAGTGACGAATTCACTTAGACATTGTTTCCTTTATAGCATGACGAACAAATGGGCTGATATTAATGAAAAGCAATACGACATGTAACTATGGAGCTGAATAGTTTATTAAATGCCAACAGATGACGATGTTTGTCACAGAGCACATGTAGAGTATCTATAAGCATGTATGAGTCAGTAACACGTGCTTCCTCCATGTGTCCGGAATACAGCCTCCACCCTTCGTATAATACCCCTAATAAGGCATTGAAACTGAAACAGGGTAACCGCTGCTATTCCCCGTGTAAAACTGCTCCCAACTCCCCCAAGTTCTGTACTAGAGGGTTCCGTGACCTAAGATGTCCCAAATATGGTTCACAGGGTTCAAATCGTGACTCATAGCTGGCAATATACTCCTAGTCACAGCATTGTTATGAAGAAAGGTTGTCACTGCACGGGAACTATGAGTGCTGGCGTAGTCATCCATAATTGTTAAAATGAAGAACGACAATAGGATCCAGCACCGGATGTAGCGTTCACCTGTCAGATTGTCCTGTATGGTTACCAGGTCCAACTTACAGTCACCCCAGAAGCATCTCCATACCATCATTGATCCAACACAGTAATGAACCATGGGAAGGATGTCCCTAGGGGTATAAGCTGTATTTCTACGCCTCCAGACTCTCACTCCACCATCCTTGACATGAAGCAGGAACCGGCTTTCATCGGATCAGTGGATTCTTCGCCATGACCTCAAATTGCGCGTCCTTCTTGCTAAACCCCAGACCAATCGCCTTCTTTGATGGTCATTTGTCAACAGAGGACGTCTGATGACCCTTCTGGAAGCCAATCCAGCCACCTGCAACCGATTCTTTTACGTTTTGGTGCTCAAACGGCGATGTGGTAGCCATTGACGCTTCAGGATTGTGCTTGATGCAAATGGAAAACGTCTTACCAGCCGTATCAGTGGTCTGTCTTCTCGTTGTGACATCACAGGGGTGGGGGCGTTCTGAACGTGGAAGGTCCTTCACATCTTGAGTCTGAGCATGTTTTCTGACGAGTCTGCTAAGGACGGAAAAATGGTAGCCTGTTTGTCGTCCAATTGCCTTGAAGGACATTCATGCCGAATGGAGGCTAATAATGTGACATCTCTGCGCCACAGAAGCATGATCATACTGCACTTTGGAAAAATCATGGGAGTTAAGAAGCACGTGCATATTGTGTACTGTGTTGTGCCGTTACATTTTGTTCAAAGTAGTGGCCCCATATCGACCAATAATTAATAATGGGTTTATCACTGTTGACATTATGGTTGATTGTCACAATGCAATGGTATTGATCTTTTTATTTGGGGGTGCTTAACTTTTTTCTCTATGTATATTTTTGACCCATTAATATAATTGACTAAAATAAATCAGTAGATTTTTAAAAGATACGGCAATTTGCCAACTGGCAAATTGCCAGATACGAAAATACTAATAGTTCATTTTAACCAATTTGAAGTCGCAATACAATTCTAGAAATTACAATTGTAAAAGCTTTATAGTATTGGCTCCAGCTCGCGATACAATTACTCTTCGAGAAGGCATGTCCATCTGACACAAATTCTAGCCGACCACGCAGTTTTTATTATTATTATTACTCATTTTATTTACTTTTTTTGCAAGAAATTCAATTTTTGAAGACTATCAAAGTACAAAAGGGGTTTATTTAAAATTTGACAACCAATAATCAACTTCGACGTTTTCCAAGGCATGTTCACATTGCTACTTGTTCGTAATACTGAAAACAACCCAGTGATGCAAACTTAAGAAAAACATGGTATTATTTGTTGCGTTACCGAATACGGCAAACGAATCCTTTAACAACACGTACTTAACTACATTAAAAAAAAACTTTTCTCGTGAATTCTGTAAGTCTTAACTGGTATAGTGCTAAATTATCAGGGGTTGTCAAATTTTATTCACATGTCAATGCCTTTCTCCCATAAAGTATAACAAGGCAAAGCTATACAGACTAAATAATTTCACTTCGAATATAACACACATTAACAGAATACGAAATCTTTAAGTTGCAGTACCTGCACTTCAGATTAAAGCCCAAATATTGACTGCCAGCACTCTTTCAGCTGAAACGATTATTAGGCACAAACATGGATGGTCAAGGTGCTTTTGATTTTGTCAAGAAATAAGACTAAATACTACAACGCGAACTTAAAACATCCTTCAGAAGAAAATGAAAAAACAAATTCAGAATTACTAGAGATTTAGCCAGGCTAAATATTTAGTTAAACAATGAATGATCCTTAAAGCAAATCATGTGGTGTAATTGTCTTTCTTTTTTCACACGCGATGATAATACAGACATTAATAGCCCAATTCTTTGGGGGTACAGAAATACGTGCGAGGATGAATAAAAAAGTTCGTGGTCTCACACAGATTGCAACTGTGGATCAAACTCTTTTCTGAATTACTTTGCAGTATACTGTTCTGGAACTTCAATACACATATTTTAGCGATGCTACAACTTAGGTGATCATTGACGCCTGGCCAGAAGCTGGCCAGTCTGAATACTTCAAGAGAGATTTTGACACTGTTTCAGGGGAATTCACGAGACTTCATTTGGAAAATTGTAACTCAGGATGAGACATGGAGCCATAAATTACTTTGTTCCAGAGTCAAAACTGCAAAGCATGCAGTGGAAGCACCTTGGTTTACCCCTACAATGAAAATCTCGAAAGTGGGACCTGTTAGCAAGATGATGGCTTCTGGATTCCGGGACAGCAAGGATGTAATCTTGATTGAGTATATGAATAAAGGTCACAGCAGGCGTGAACAATATTATGCCACATAGTGTTGCCAGTTGGAAGAAAAAGGCAAAACGGCGTGGAAAACTCCGAACAGGGATGCTCCTGCTTCGTGGCAATGTCATATCTCACAAGGGGCAATTGATGCAGCAGCAGAACGTGGGTGGATTTAAAACAAACCTTCATCCCCTTTACTGACTTTACTCACCCAATCATGCCGCCACTGCCTCTCACCAAAACTCAAATTACACCTGCATGAGAAAGTGTTTGCTTCTGATAATGAGGTCATTGTTCTTGTGGTGCCCGTCTTTGGGGTTCAAAACGAAGTCTTCTAATGCCATGGAGTCACTAGGCCGGAGCATCGCTAGGATAGGTGGATTGAATATTGAAGTCCTGGGGATTATATTAAAAAATAATGTGGAAACATTGACTCTATTAATGGTATTTTCAACGTGCAGCCTGAAGTCAGGTATGCCTGCACCCCACTTAATGCACAGGTCAAGGCCATGGCATTTCAGTCAGGGATAAACGATGCAGGTTCCGTCACGTGTCACCCGGCGATGCTGCGCGTCGCTACCTTCTGTCAAAACTTGAATGGCGTCGCCACAACTTCATGAATTTGTTTTCTTCACGATCTTCTTTGTGTGCAGTGAACCACCGTGAAGCAAGGAGATTATCCCCCTTGATATACATGTAAACTTATTGGGGAACTTTACGACGCGTCGCAGTCACTCGCATGATGAGCTTATGTGGCAAACATTATGCACGTCAAGCTCACTCGATCGTCTTGATACGTCAATATAACATCTAGGATGTTCAAATGAAAAAACAAAAACGTCAAAAAAGAGAAGAAAAAACCTCACGACTGTACTGCAGAAGTTTGGACTATCAAAACGGAACTGGAAGCATCTCTTCGTCTGTTATGAATAACAATTTACTGGGGAGGGGGTAGTTCAGTGACACTAAATCTCAAAATTCGCCAAATTAATTTAAATTTGGATGTTTATGATGTTTGGCGAATATGTGGTTTAGTCTTATCTTTGCATTTCCCCTTAGCAAAGTTGCGAGAGAGAGACACTCAACTGTCAACATACGATTTAGTCATTTTTACGTTACCAGGGGCCAATACTAAAAAACTTTTACAGTTGTATTTTTAAGAATTGTATTTTCTATTTATGCAAATAACTAAATAAAATAAACCACTAGCATTTTCAAAGATGTGGCAATTTGCCAGTTGGCAAATTGCCACATCTTTTGAAATGCTAATGATTCATTTCCATCATTTATATTCACTTGTAGAAAATACAATTCGGGGAACTACAATTGTAAAAAAATATAGTATTGGCCCCAGGTTGGCACTGATAAATGGCTGTTATTAAAACATAACCTTTCAAGGTAAACAGTTTTATTCATGAAATAATCCGTTATATCAAAATATCACAGCTTTTTAGCAAATTGTCAGCGAGGGTATGAAAATAAATAGATCATATTCTTGTTCCTCGTAAAAGGTTGAAACGAATTAACAGAATAGGTGAAGTTCCTGACAAAGAATGATGCAATGAACTAAATAGAAAAACACTCCAGTTTTGTTTGAGATAATTATGCATATATAGATATATATACATCATAATTCACAACAGAACGGAGGTCATCACCACGGTAGAATGCTTTTGTGGAGTTAGAATTTCCTTCTGTGTACGGGGCCGAATCTTATTTTCATGTTCAACAACTTTTGATTTTTTGTGAAGTCATGTATATAACACGGTTTAGATTGACAGGTTTCAAGTTTCAACTTCTGCTTCATTTTCGCAGCTTTTGTATATAAAGCTAGAAATTTAAGATATTCCCCATTTCTTCAATTAAGACGTTGTGGAACGTAGAAGAAATATAATTTCGACTGAAAACAGTACTCGCGGTAAGATTTATGAATGTGCAGAGAACCTATCCTAGCGAAATCTGTTACAAAGTTTTTTGCTAATGAGGATTTGAAAGATAATATTGCACTCAGACGGTGCAAACTAGAGCTGAAACGGTTAACCGATTAATTGATTAACCAATGATCAACGTCCTGATCGATCAAAAAAAGTAATTGATCGATTAACCGTTGCCTTAAACTCTTGTATCAATGGGTTAACAAAGGAACAAACTTGCTCTAAAACAGGCAAACATTGTCACACTGACTTGCATCAGTTATTATGAGACAGATTAAAGCTTGCAAGTTACGTGCAGACATACTTGTTCACTTGCATGATCATTGTACTGTATCAGTAGCTAGAAATGGTCATTCTTAACCCTTTGTCCGTAGTGGATTGCAGACGATAGTTGCAAAACAAATTCTTGAATTACTAAAAATTTTCAATTTTTGTCTAAAAAACATAGCTTATGACACCTCATTGGAACGAGCTCGCTGAGCGCGTTCCAATGAGGTGTCATAAGCTATGTTTTTTTGGATAAAGGGTGAATGCTACTAATCACCAACGGTACGGCAATAATTCAGCTACCTACTAAAACAAATGATTAATCGATTAACCAAGGTTAATCCATATGATTAATCGATCAAGAAAACCCTTTAACCGTTTCAGCTCTAGTGCAAACATCTATAAAAAACACAAATTTAAATTAGTTTGGCAAAGTCGGAGTTTAATGTTATTAAACTAGGGAGGAGGTACTGGCCCCTACCCTTCCGGTTACCCCAACAGTTCCGCGGCGACGACTTTTATCGTCATTATATCAGATTTCAAAGCTAAAGGATGCCTCAGCCATATTTGTGTTTCTAGACTGATTTATCTTTTAGTGACGGTTTGGTAGTCAAACATCCATTAAACATTTTATTAAAGCCATGATTGTGAGAAGCAGTAATTGTCAAACCCTCCATTCCAACCAAGGATAAATTAACTCTTTCGGTGTCGAAATGCGACCCCCTAACGAAAACGCCAACTGCTATAATACATGTGATCCGACTGGATGTCCAAACTCTTGATCAACTTGTGTTTTTCAGCACAATAATCGGCCATAATCATTGTGATTGCTGGCACATATTACACATACAATCAACACAGATTATGGGAGCTTTTCATATTATGGCAATTGTCGGCTCCATGATAATATGATCTATACTAGCAATTGACTGGCGAAGTAACGTGCTGATTTGATTCTGATCATTTTGGGCAAGAAAAAGGTCGTACTACCAAAATAAGGTACGTTGCTTCAAACAAGAATAAATCCTTTTCCCAAGCATTATCATTTTGTTGCGAAATCGCCAGCTTTGGTCGTGAAAATATACGTCCATTCTGGGGTTTAGGAAACATTTTTAACTTGGAGAAGGGGGGGGGGGGGAGGGGGTAGAGATGAGCGGTATTGGACTTTTGAGTTCGGTATCGGTTTCGGTATTTTAGGGGGTATACCTCGGTATCGGTTCAGTATACGGTATCTGAGTTGACTGAGATTTTCTGATAGTATCAAAGAGACATTCACATAGGAAAAACAGAATAAGTTGTTGTAGTATCATTCTAGCACAATTCTCCCAATGAAACTGCAAATAGCTCAACAGTGCTATTCCTTTACGACCATAAATAATATCTACAGTAATTGTGTGACTTGTTCGAAATGATCCTTAATGTTTAAAGACATATTTTAGGCTTTTGTGATCTCAGAGCATGTGCCCTGACCATCTTTTGGAGATCCTGTTGACAATAGACAAAACACCTGGGCAGTGATTTCTAGCCAGGTCTTGGTTGCCCTAACAGGCAGCCAAGACCTGACTAGAAATCACTGCTAAGCAATTTGATATGTACATGTTGTAGTCTAGTGAGAATTCGGGACAGTTGCCCAGTCCTTAAAGGGTTAACAAAATTGAAAAGAAAACCAGTCACTTCTTTCATGACTTATAAATACAGAATGCAGGAAAATTAGGAAATTCAGGCAGTATAAGTATTCATCGATTGGTTCGGTTCGGTTTTTCGGTATCCTCATGATATCGGTATCAGTTTGGGTTTTCGGTATAATGCCCATCTCTATAGGGGGGGGGGGGGGGTGGCATAGACATGCACCCACACGCCGATATACTTCAATGTTGGCAGATCTGCATAAGTGGCTGGTAGGAATACAATATACAGAGCTATTGTTGGGCCCGACGCATCTCTACAGTTGTCAATAGTGAACATTTTTGTCGCATGTGTAATAAATTTTCTTATGGGACGAAATCGGCCCGATGTTAAAACAAATGGGTCAAGAGGGTGCTCCTCCCCCAACCTGATTCTCTGGTGGCGGTATTATGGTGTAAATCTATACATTGGAAAATATTATTATTATCCATGGTGGGTGAGGGTGTGAGATGTGGAAATCTCATCCGAGGGCAAGATATTTGGGCCCGACACGAGGCTTGCCGAGTGTCTGGACCAAATACCTTGTCCCGAGTGTGAGATGTCCCCATCTCACACCCGCCCTCCTCGGGGATAATTTTTCTCCCCCACCGAAACTGTCTGACGTCATCAAAAGTAATTCAGGGGCACTTGCAGCTATATCGAACAATTTTGTTGTCCATTTCTGAAGAAAACTGATTTGCTTATCGGAAAGAGCACACAAATGTTCTGTATGTACCACAGGTATATACCACAAAATTAAATCCAACGCCGACAAGAAAGGGGTTAAAGATTTGTAGTGAATGAACATTGACACATTCCGTGACGTCATATTATGAATTCCACAATGTATTCGCTTAACTTTTCGACGGGAATTTCGTGCAACTGATAATGGCGTTCATCCAAAAATTGAGATAAAAAAGCAGTGTCCTTTTGTTTTGCGGTCTGTGTTTTTATTTCTATTTTCTTCTACAAACGTTCGTCGGCTAATATTTCCGAAACGTGACACCATGTCGTTTGTTTACAGAAGAACGTGCGATGATTGAATAGTCCTTTGCTCATTAGATATGCTAATAAGCCAATATAGGTTGGTAACGTAGGTGGGGTGAGATAGCTGTCACTTGGGTGGGGCGAGACATATATCTCTCCCAGCTGTCTCACACGATTTTGTATATGCCTCAGTACTTCAGTGGTGGGGGAAAAATGATTTCTCTCTCCTCTCTCTCTCTATTTATCAACTACTTTGAAATAATACTCACTGTTCATCAGGCTCGGCTCCAAGGTCCGTACATATATCTTCATGTAAAATGTGTACAAACAGAAGAGAAAGCGTGAATTGGAATTTGATTTGCAACAATTGGAGGCATTGCCACTGCGTAAATGTCTCTTTACCAAGTTTGCGTCAAAAGATGAACAAATGCCCTTCCTACAAATGTGAAATCAACACAGAATCAAGAAAAAGAAAATAGCAACACAGTTTCAATGTGCCTGCATTTCTTTCGACAGAAAGATTGAGAATGACTGGGGTAGAAATGCGGACTAAGTACTGGGTCGCGATCCGTTCAAAATTCTCCGCTCGTTTTTGTAATCACAGACTGTATTAATAATAAACAGTCCTTTAACCCCTCGAAAAAACGCTTTTCCCGTCCAGGATCGTGAAGCAACCCGAATTAATAATAATAATAATAATAATAATAATAATAATAATAATAATAATAATAATAATAATAATAATAATAATTCTTTGATCTTCCTCTGATTTGTCGCAGTCCTCTAACGAGGAGGCCTATATCTACCCAGTCCGCCGACGGGTTATTCCCCGAACTTTTTCTCCTAACCTTCCAGCATTGTCAACAGCTATTTTATAATTTTCCCCATTGGTGCTTTTCAGATCTCCCGAACAATAACACTGACCCTTTCTCTCATGTCATTTCTCATCCAATTTGCCCTCATGTTTTCATCCAATTTTCCCATCAGTTTATCAAAGCGTCTTGTCCTACAAGCCAAATATTTGGGGAATTCTAAAATGAAATGTTCCAGGGTCTCTCGACTGCTGCTCAGTGAGATTGTATAGAAGAGTAATGAAAGTTTTAAACGTGCAGCCTTTGGGCTTCCCCAAGTAACGAATATAGGCTTTACCAATTTATTTATTTATTGGTGTTTAAGGTCACATACGTATGCACGATGGCTAATCGTGACCGTGGCAGTTTTACGGGTGGAGGAAGCCAGAGTACCCGGAGAGAACCACCGAGCATCGACGAGCAACTGTCGGCTCCTCAACATTCTAACTCTCTTCAAGCTTCGCTCCAGCAGGGTTACAGCGGTTGAAGACATGTGCACCACCGACGTGCAGTACGCCTTAGTACACGGTGTCATCATGCCCCCTTGTAGGCAATCAGGATAAAGTGCCTTGCCCAAGGACACAACTCGGGTCGTCCCGGACGGGGATCGAACTCGTGACCTCTAGCATAGAAGTCCAACAGTCTAACACTGAGCCATTGCACTCGGCTTTACCAATCGATGGCTATTGACTGGCATGGAATATATCATAAAGGTCCAAAAGATTAAAGTGGTGTGTCCAGAATTTTGACCTGACCGCGACCCATTGTAGGAATTCTTTGTCCGCACTTGTAATAACAGTAATGTAAGAATAGCCAATTCGTTGTCCAATTAATCAGTCAATCTTTCGTCTAGTCTCCCTTTTGGAAGTTATGTGGTTAGTTAATAATTGGGTTTTGAAATAACAACCCCGACTAGACAGTCTGATATTCATAGAACATTACTCTGAAGACCATTTGACCTGATATAATGAAAAGCCAGCATTACTGAACAATTGGCCAAGCTCTTGAATATTCGCATTGCCACTGTTGGAAGAGCAGATGACTGAATTGATTGATGAGAATATGTCACATTTAATACACTGCCAAATTCCAGCGTGTTAATTGCTAAACGAACAGACGGAATTGTGAAAATATGGAATCCTATCTAGTAAAGTGATTTTGACCCGATTTTTGACGATTTCAGTTTTTGTTGGACACATGGCCATTTTATATACTAATGGAACCACCAGGATCTGGGCTTCATGGCCCAGCCCGCGGGGGACATGGGAACGTGTCAAAAGTGGTGCGATCATTAGAAACATCACATTTCTTTTATAACGGTCTCATAATTGAGAAATAAATTTATTTGGAACAGATTATGTATAACATATGGCCTCTCGATTTATTTAATATGTTATTCGGGCCATCAGCAGCATGGCATATTGTCAGAGCAAAGCCGGTCTAAAAGGTAGGAGGCCCCCTCCCCTTACTTTCAAGTTCAAATATATGTATATATATTTTTCTCTCTGTGTTGTAAGCACACATGTTTTAATTAGATAATTAGCCTTAGGCGATTCACAGTGGGATACTTCTCTGGCATATTACTCGTCGGCATAAAATGTTTCCATGCTATCTAGGTCAATTAATATCGAAGTGACCGACACTTTCAATCGTCACGGCTATCAAGTATATTATGTCTCGGGATACGCTTGATAGCATATGCATTGGCAAAAGGTGATTTCATCTTCAGAAATGTTACGTGCCAGGTTTAGGCATCTTGACATATTGCTATCTGACCATCCCAAGACGAAATATAATGTGTGGGGAACAAGCTATTTCAGAGAGACTGGGGTTCCGACCGTTTAGGAGTGAGACTTGAGTCCGGCCGAATAGGAGACGCCATATAGGGTCTCGTGCGAGTGGAACTGCTGGGCAATCCACGAAGCTCCGTTGTGCGCCGCTATTGTCAGATTAGGTGGACGTAGGAGGGCTACAAGCCCGAATTTAGAGAATAGATTAGGAACCCAAGTAACGGCTAAGTTTAGATGTCATTAGCGAGGATCGACTCGCACCTGTCTCAAAGTGTAGGCTGTTGTATTGTTGTATTAACCCTTAGGAACGCAGATGTTGATCGCGTAATAACCTGTTTTAGTATCAGAGTGTTGTGAATATTGACTCAAGGTCGACAGTGACAATTCGCGCACGCTCGAAAGCGCATTTTGAAGTTGTGAGTTCTGCACGAACTGTGTGTATTTCAAAGGACAGGAACATTCAAGGAGAGTTCTATCAAAAGACACATGTATAAGGTATGTGAAGTAGACTTGCTAAACTAGCCGACAGAGTGGATAAACCGAATCCAAATCAGAACTACGTTTCCACAAGGTAATTAACATTGCTAGTCGGGATCCACCGGCAGTCAGAGCTGCAGACGCAAGAGATTAAGACTCGGTGTTTTAAGCTCCTGTTGCGAGCCCGCGACAGTGACATTTTGAGAGTGTACTATAGCGCCAGTACAGGGCTATAGATAGACTGAATTGATGAAAAACTATTTAACCCCTGTGAGAAGTCTTTGATTTGTGTTGATAAAATTGTTAAATGTGTTGAATATGGAATGAGTTTATTTTAAATGTAAATAAAAGAATCGTTGTTACTTTAATCATTGTTTTCTTTCCGCAGCCTGAAGTGATTTGGAATCACACCTAACGAAGAACGATCCTACATTTCGAGTTCACTCGGCAGGGAGAAAATCTAGTGCGGTCCCAACTCAGCTCTGCGAGCCGAGTTTGGCCCGTGCCCGGATTTCGACCCTCCTTGTTGGCTCGTTCCCCAATATATTTAATAGCGAGGCTAAACAACCCAATGTCACCCTTCCCACGTGGATAGAGCTGTTCTGACACATATAGCGAGTTTTGGGAAGATTAAGAGAGGGATAGAGTAGATTCGAGTCAGAGAGTAGACGCTGAGTACAATGTAAGTTAAATGATTTACCCAAAACCACAAGCGAAGTTGAATTCCAGCCAAAGTATGACCAATATGGTACGAAAAATCATCTCCTAAAAAGAACATACAGAGCAAATATACAGTCTAATCAGGCAAGGTTTTGCATCCCTTAGACTTTTTCATCATTTGGGTAAACTACCCTCCCCCCCCCCCCCCCCCCACACACACACACACTAGGAGTCTTAACGTATGCATTGCTGTTGCTGCAATGCATTTTAGGGTTTGTAGCTGCATACACGGATGACCGAGATGTTCGTCATCTACTAACTGTTTATTACACTCTATGAAATCCCCATCTACAGCAACACTAAACCATGAGGAAAATGAAAATCCGTTCCGCACATACGTGCGGAAAGGAAATCGTTGACACACTATTTTTAAATAGAAGCAAAATGTCACTGGAATTTTCTACAATCGTGCAACGCAATTACAATTTGAATCGCTAGTGATAGCTAAAAATCGTCCCCTGAATTCCAACGTGTTCTACATGCCAGTAGGCACATAGAACACATTGGAATTCAGGGGACGAAATAGTAAAACGGGTTCCCCTCGCAAATTTGTTTGGCGATAAAATTTCTTTTTGTTGATAGTTGTCAAATAAAATTTTATACACGTAAACGAGATGACATTTATTACTGGTGGTAATTTAGACATCCTGAACCAATGAGGTGAGATTATTATTATCTTGTTTGGGTGTGGCTGTGGGAAAGGCAGATCTCGCCCAAGAGATAATTTGTTCCAGACAAGAGGGTGCCAAATATCGTGCGTAAACCACACGCCCCGAAGAGGAGGTATCCTTTTCTAACACCGAAAACACATCTGGTCTAATTTTGTCCCACTCAATGATCAATGTGATATCATATGCTTAGGAAAACTAGTCACGTGCCATCCGATCTGTCTGAAGTATGTTGGTCGTTGACAAGATCTTATCAAATATCGTATACACTAAAGCTATATACTTGGAAAACCACACTCTGCATAAATTCAGGGTAAATGCACTAATGCGTTGAGAAAATGGCGAGAAGTACTTTGCTGGAGTTCACAGGATTGACGTTTACATGACGTAAGGCTGTGACGTGGGTGGTTGGGGTAGAAATCGCACACTAACATACGTATTTCAGTAAACAGGAGGTGGGAGATAAACAGGGTACAGTAGTCAGTACAGGCTTTTGCGTGGTACAGTAACGTGGTCACAAAATCGGTCTTTCTCGTGACCCGATCGCGACAACTTACACCAGCAGGTCGAGATTTCGAATCTAAAACCGTGCAAAAATGAAATAGCTTCTCAAATTCAATTTTCTCTTGTTTGTTTTTCAACCTGTTTCATATATATATGGAGAGGAAAGCCGACAGGGAATTCCTACCGAATCGCGACCCAGTCGCGACCTGATCTAACTTCTCTGCCCACTTTTATGATCAGAGTACTGTAAGGGCTTTCGGGTGTACACCATGAGTACACCATGTATTTCACGTTCGCCCTCGTGCAAAACCAGTGTCTATTGGAGTATTATGCCTGGCAGGAATATTATTAGTTATCCATGTATATTTTACAGGGTGTATGATAATTTAGATTACACTACTTTAAAAACCGATACACACTGAGGTGCAGACGAAGGGTGTGAAACTTTCAAAAAAGTGCAGATTTGCATACGCCCTACAATATACACGGGTAAGGAATTTATTTCCTCACCAACCCTCTTCACTTTTAAAGAGACATTTCAGTTCGACACAACAGATAACCAATCATTATACCGTTTGACTGGGTTTGAGGGAAGAGTGCGGAGATTGGGAGGGCATTTTATTCCTGTTACACCTCTTCGATACACACTTAAATTTGCGTATTAAATCATTTCCGCTGGAACACTAACATACTAAACTGGACTGATTTTAGTAATTTGTTCTTGAATTGTTACAGCACGATCGCCGTGGACTCATCACTTTCCACGGGTGGGCAATATTTCCACGAACGCAATAATATTAGATTCCAAACACTGATTATAGGAATAATCATCAAAAATTTAATTAGTGAAGCACCGGGTACAATCCGGTGCTTCATTCATTAAACTTTTGCTGCTGTTGATTTTAATTACTGGTACCTGGAACACATCACTGCCCACGCATGGATTACGACCAGTCCACGGCACCTGTACTGTATCGTTCCATGCCACATACATTAGATAATACCTTTACTTACATATTACGACCGAAGATAGATGCCTTCAAATTCAGTAAAAACGTACCAGAACTTCCGGAAGTTGTGTGTACGTTTGTCACGTGTTGTGGTGATCATGCATTGATTCATCTTGGGTACAATCCTGACCACATTTAACTAATCGTCCACAGAGGTAAGATTAAGATGAATAAATTCGGAAGGTAAATAAATTATTCTCAGAGGGTAAATCATGCAACTTTGAAATCACAAAAAGCCCAGACCAGATGCAGGGATGTAAACAATTCCCTGCAGGGTGGGGCGAGAGTTGAAGTTTTCTGACAATGTCACAGGTCGTTGACAGTTGTTACGAACTTGAAAACTAACTCATTTCTTTGAAACAATCATGAATGAAGCTGTTCCGAAACTCTCGTTTACTATTATTATTATTTTAAAGAATTACTTTCGTTTAATAATAATAATAATAATAATAATAATAATAATAATAATAAAAATAATAATAATAATAATAATAATTATAATAATAATATAATAATAATAATACATCAACATTTACATGACTAGTCGATTATCATATACTTATAACGTGCGTTTTCAAACAAAGGATATATGATACGTACTGGTATTTGTGCATTATGAAAATTGTACTTTTGTCAAATAGTCAACTTTTTTTCAGATTTGCGGCGTTCAGAGAACATGTTGGCCTTCGCGAGACCAACATTTTTTTCGAGAGACAACATATTTACGGCAGACGGAATAATGGAGGCGAACGACACCCTCAACCACCCCACCAGCTTCGTGTCTGAAAAATCTGCAAGAAAGAAACAAACTTTTCATTTCCCGAGTTTCTAGTCCTGCATTTTTACTTTCCGTATTTCCTTCCTGCTGTATTACCTTTTTAATGTTTAAAAACGATTGTCCAATCTCACAAACTAAAATCACACCAACCTCTAAAAACGTTACGCAAGTTCAACAAGAGGCCTGTAACGCCAAGCCCTGCTAATCCCTCCGCACCCCACAATTTTTTTTGAGGCCTAACTGACCGGAGGGTGTGTGTGTGTGTGTGTGGGGGGGGGGGGGGGGTGAGGGTGTGTGTGTGTTTCAGGTTAAAACTTCGCACTGACACAGACATTTCCTACTGAAACGTTGTTTTTCTTTTAATATGCCGCCGAAAAATTGTTTTCATTTACTGAACCCTGATGGGTTTCAAACATGACAGAAAATACATAAAATTGATTTGAACTAAGTGATGAGCTTAGGAACTGGTTAAACTGACTGGCAATAATTGATGTTATTCATTGATGGGCTCTAATTTAGTCCTTACAAGGATGTTACGCAAGCTTTTGTTTTTCTTGTAGTCGATGACAGATCGAAGATTCAAAGGTTCATTTAATTTAACATTGCTTAAATTGAATTCATCTTTTAACATTTTGGCTATTTCGATATTCATTCTGTTGTATGTTAAAGTGAAAGGAATGATGGACCTCCTTTCGCATTCTCCCTCTGATATGTTCATACCAAATGGCTGTTCAATCCATCCTATTGAACAACCATCAATTAAAGACACATTCTTCTAATGTGTCTTTAATTGGTGGTTGTTCACTAGGATGGATTTCAAAATCGCCCAAAGAATGGCCAGGAAGGTTAAAATGTTGTGCTACTGGGGCATCAGCATTATGTTTTATATCCTGTTTGTGTCTAGTAGCACGTTCTCGGAAAGGATTTTGACTTTGACCAACATACTGCTTCCGACAGAATTTACAAGTGATAAGGTAAATCATGTTTGGTGAATCACAATGGAGGGGGTTGCGGACCTGATAATGATTTTTCGTTTGTTCGGAGGAAAATTCCTCTTTTTGATCAGGCATAAAAGTATGCAATCTACAACGAGGCGTTTTGCAAGTAAATACCGCACCATTACCGTTCTGCAACGGTCTGTTGTGTTCAATTTCCAGTGGTTCGAAATCAGTAGTTTCTGCTGAACTTTCGAGTTTATTCAGAGTTTAAGATTTCAAGCTAGGCAAAAAGCGCAATGAGTACCCCTTCGATCTGAGGGCGCCAAATAGAGCAGAACAAGCCTCATTGAAATTTACATTATCACTTGAATTGCAGTGGAAACGAATGAGCTGTGATTTGATGATACCTTTAAATGTATATTGAGGGTGAAATGATTTTGTATGCAACAATTGATGTGAATCAGTTGATTTAAAATATACTTTATAATCTAAATGACCGGACGCCTGGAATTGCTTGCCTTTATACAAGGTCACATGGAGAAAATCAACAGAATTTTCACTGATATTAGCTTTTAATTTAATGTTTGGATCATGATTGTTCAAAATTTCTAAAAATTCTTCAAAATCTTCTTTTGAATGTTCCCAAATAATAAAAATGTCATCTAAATACCTGAGATATACGAGAGAATGCTTTGTACATTTGCTTAAGGCATTTTCCTCCCATTCTGCTACATAAATGCTTGCAAAATTAGTACTGAATCTTTTGCCCATAGGACAACCCATCATTTGTAGAAAATATTCTCCATTGAATTGAAAGTCATTACCTTTTAAGATCAGCTCTAAAAGATCCAAAATTTGTTCATCCGGGCGTTTTACATCCGGATATGTTTCAAATGCATTTTTAACCGATTTAACACCTTTATCAATATCAATATTCGTATACATACTGTCGATATCCAATGTAGCCAGAATTGCATTTTTCGATATTTTCAATTTAGAAATTTTTGACAGGAAATCCTGTGTATATTTTAGATAGTTCGGATGTCTATTTGGTATAGGTTTCAGATGACAATCAGTTAGTTCCGAGATCGCATAAGATTCCGAATTACAATCTGATACAATTGGCCCCTCGGGTGGAGTTACGTCATCCGTCCATGAAGAACGATCCTTATGGATCTTTGGTAGGAGGTAAAATTGTCTTGTTTGAGCACTGAGCTTAGCTGTTAAATATTTCAATTGTTTTTTGCTAATGTGACCATCGTCGAGGAGAAATTTTAAGATCTTATTGAATTTTTCGACATTACGTGGCCAAAAAAGTGAATCTAATTTCTTATAATGTTTAGTATTGCTGAATTGTCTCATGGCTTCCTTTATATAATTATCCCGAGATAGAACGACCACCGACCCCACCTTTGTCGGCTGGTTTAATTACTAATTTCTGATTTTTTCGAAGTTTTGCGAGGGCTCTCCGTTGACATTGTTGCTATAGAGACAAATACCAAAAAGAACTGAATACTCTTGTTCAAGTTATGCCGTAAACTAGATTTGCAGAATATTTTTATAACAAAGGGCAATAACTCCCAGAATATTCAAGAGATATCGGTGGTCGTCGAACTTGAAGTAGACATTGTTGCAAAAGAGACATATATCGAAAAGAATTGAAATCCGTTAACTATTGTTCAAGTTATGCCATAAACAAAGTTCGGACGGAAGACAGACGGACGGAGCCCTACGCTATATCCCTCCTTTGCGGGGGATAACAAATTGATTGCAACACATTATTTTCAGCTCACAGCTTGAATGGCTTTGTGCAAGAACAGCTCATTGTCAAATCAGTTACTGAACTGCAAGATTGATTGGGTGTGACTCATTGTTTCCCGACGTTATCGGGCGTCCAAATATTACAGAACACCTATATCTATATTAATTGGTAGCAAGCTAGATTAACTTTCCTGGTCGAAATCTTTTCACATTAATTTGTTTTCTTACAGTTTGTTGAAGAGTGCCGACAGACTCTCCCCAGTGAAAGGCAAATACACACGAACAAAATATTTTTTTTAAATGAATACGATGTACATTCACAAAATACAAAGTCTTCAATAGAGCCTAAACATAGGGGTGTGACCAAGGGTGTGTAGGCGGTGCGCACCCTGACCCCCGTCTAAACGTTTTTTCCATTCAGGACATTTTCGTATGGGCAGGAGTCCAAGACATTGATAAGCTCTTTCTAGTAACCATGTACTTTCTTTTAAGCCTTTGAACCCCGGTGGTATCTTCCATGTCAGTTCAATGACAGTAATTGGAAGAGTCCATATTCATTATTTGGGGTTAGACTAATTAATATTTCCAACGTGCAGCCCTAAGGCTGCATACCTCATACATGTCGACCTCATACATTCACTTAACAGCCATCCTACCAAATTAAATTATGAAATATCATGTTCCTGGGCAGGAAAAGCGATGTTTCGGTTTCAAAGAGTTAAGAATTTGATAATTTGACTTGTGTCACACACACAGTCGGTCATACAAATGGAGGATTGGAGGTCTCTAGTACCCAATGTGGGCTGCTGGGGGGGGGGGGGGGGGGCACCATGACCAATCTGAAGTACTGGCACGGTATGTGTCAATTAAACAAGGTGCAACGCCACCGGTGTTCCCCGCCAAGGAGGTTTCTAAGTTGAAAGCGCGGAAAAGGCCCTTAACTCTAGAAGAGGAAAATGGACAAAACCTGTTACTTATGAATATCCTTTCTCCGATGGTGGTCTATCAGCAAACCAAAGCTCATTTAAATCCAACATCCACTGACTGAGAAATGAAAGTCCAAAGTTGTGACGGACGGACGGACAACTAATGCATATTATTATATATTTATTTATCCACAAATACATTTCCAAGAAGTCTTGAGTTTTTTCATCATAATCCTGACTGACTAATATTTCAACATCGATGCAGGCATGTCTTGATGATGTAGTTCGCATATTAGTCATTAAGGATTATAAGTCAAAACCACTAAAGAGGGCATACCTTAACCCTTTACCTAACATGAAAGGCAGACTACACTTGCAAAAAAAATCTTGAATAACTAATTTTTTGTCTTAAAAACATAGGTTATGACCCCTCGTTGGAACTAGCTCGTTCCAACGAGGGGTCATAACCTATGTTTTTGAGACAAAAAATGAAAAAAATAATGAAAATTAATTGGCGATTTTTGAGAACAGCGCTGGCCGGTTTTGCAGTTACGTTGGGTAAAGGCTTAATGATGTAGTAGGAAAAATTGATTTATACCCCCAATCAGACATCTTCGCGACACCCCTGCCCAAATATAGACATCTTGTACTAACAAGTTACATTAGTAGTAGTGTATGTTCCCCTGCAGGGATAGTTTGCCGGATCTCATTGCCGGATCTCATGTGACGTCATAGTCACGTGACGTAGTGACGCCATGTTGTGTTGTCATGGTAACCCGCGTGAGCGGCCATCTTGTGACGTCATCTCCATAGTGAGGCGTGGTGTGAGTGCGCATGCGCAGCGCGTGTTGTTAGGGTGATACGTGTTTTCGTCGTCCATTTTGTATACTTGAGGCCGCCATCTTGGTTTCTATGGTAGCACGTGATTGCTATGTTACCTAAGGCCTACAATAGGACAGGGGTATGTTCGGAAGGTATGTTCGATTGAATCAGAGTATTTTCTGGAACGACTTCCCTGGATAATTACCACAAACAACCCGACAACTTGTATTATTTCGAATTCTTTCAGAATTCTCTGCTTCTATCTATATATGCAATAGTTTACGTCTACCTAAGCATGTTCCTTTATTCTAGAGTATACTCCAGTAGCATAGAAGAGCCTATTAGTTGGAACAGCTTTACTTATTATTACTATATTTAGCAAATTCTGGTCTATTCTTGTTAGTTCTGACCCTATTCCAAGTACTCTTGTTGTTTCATTTATCTAGATTTATCTAGATTATAATTAACCAATTAGATTGCTTGATTTCCCATAATCTGTATACAGGGTTATCTCCCTTCTGTAACAAAAGACTATATCCAATGGCCATATCCCATGGAATCCCATTTTTTGCAAAACGCCTGTGGCTATGGAATCCCTTTTTTGTCGTATGAGGCCATGAGAGCTATGTAAAAGCCCTCAATGAGTCCTCATTTATTATCCCTCATACCCTCATTGAATTTTGAGGTTATGAGGATCTTCAAAATCGGTGCTCATAACTTCAAAATTCAATGAGGGTATGAGGGATAATGAATGAGGACTCATTGAGGGCTTTTACATAGCCCTCATGGCCTCATACGACAAAAAAGGGATTCCATAGCCACAGGTGTTTTGCAAAAAATGGGATTCCATGGGATATGGCCATTGGATATAGTCTTTTGTTACAGAAGGGAGATAACCCTGCATACAGATTATGGGAAATCAAGCATTCTAATTGGTTAATTATAATCTAGATAAATGAAGCAACAAGAGTGCTTGGAATAGGGTCAGAACTAACAAGAATAGACCAGAAATTGCTAAATATAGTAATAATAAGTAAAGCTGTTCCAACTAATAGGCTCTTCTATGCTACTGGAGTATACTCTAGAATAAAGGAACATGCTTAGGTAGACGTAAACTATTGCATATATAGATAGAAGCAGAGAATTCTGAAAGAATTTGAAATAATACAAGTTGTCGGGTTGTTTGTGGTAATTATCCAGGGAAGTCGTTCCAGAAAATACTCTGATTCAATCGAACATACCCTCCGAACATACCCCTGTCCTATTGTAGGCCTTAGGTAACATAGCAATCACGTGCTACCATAGAAACCAAGATGGCGGCCTCCAGTATACAAAATGGACGACGGAAACACGTATCACCCTAACAACACGCGCTGCGCATGCGCACTCACACCACGCCTCACTATGGAGATGACGTCACAAGATGGCCGCTCACGCGGGTTACCATGACAACACAACATGGCGCCACTACGTCACGTGACTATGACGTCACATGAGATCCGGCAATGAGATCCGGCAAACTATCCCTGTAGGGGAACATACACTACTACTTACATTTTTAACATATTGCCCTACGGGATAAGTCACCCAAGTGATTTGCAGTACTGTGAACGCAAAAGGGAGTGAGAATTTCGACTAGATCAGGACTGCTTCGCGATCCAGTCGAAAGTCTCTGCCCGTTTTCTTTCCCTCAACACGGAAGAATTTGACCCATTGAAAACGATTTGGTGGCGAGAGATGTCGATTTGTGAACACAGTACTGTATAGTTTCGTAACCCGTGATACAACTGTAGATATCGTGCTGTTCAGCAAGTACACGAGGGAATGAATTTTCATAAGATTTTGGGAGGAATATTATTCCTCCATAGCTCTTGAATTTACTCCATTCCTTCTTTCATCTTCCGATGTATCATCTTTTCAGGGCAAATACAAAAAAGACAACAACACCTCCCCGCACGCAAAAACAAAATAAAATAAAGAACACCCCACCCTAAAAATAAAACCCACACATAAAACCCAAACTAAAGGATTTCTTCTCGAGCTGTTGCACAAAATACTGATAGCTCGAGGAAAACAAAAGAAATTTGATTTATTTCAGTTTTCTTGCCTGATATTGGATATTTGCTTGTGTGTTTGTTTTTATTGAGATTTAACTTCACTCTCGACAACCAGATCACATCGTGTCGGACAGTTTTACGAGTGGGGGAGCCGGAGTACCCGGACAGAACCACCGAGAAGCGGCGAGCAACTGTCAGAACCCCAACGTACTAATTCCGCACAAACAGGGTTAGCATAGGCTGAAAGCAAGTGAACTATCGACGCACAGTAAGCCTTATCACACCCGCCGTGCTCCCCCTCCCCCATCCCCCACGCGGGCAATCGGAAGTAAGTGCATTGCACAATGACATAGCGCAGTTATCCGTGGTGCGGATCGAACCGGTATACTCTTTTCACTGCGGCATTTCGAGTGCTGCTTCATCTCTTGTCGTCGGACCTACACTGATTTGAAGAAACACTGAATGTTACCAAAAACCAAGTATTACAAAAATATAGTATATATAATACTTGTTGCAGAAGTCACTAAAGATAATGGTTGAGATGATTTTCCTCACTCCAAGTGTATCGCCTCATTTTCGTGCTACCAATATTTTCTAAAATGATCGGATTTGCATCTTACGACATAGTCAGACATGAGCGTTGACCATATTGTGCCGATTTGGGGTTTAATATCACCTTGGATCAGTTATCATTTCCTTGTCGAGACTCGTCACTTTTCAGTCATTATAAGAAGCCACGAAACTGTCATCCCACAAACTGTAATATATGGTGACATTTAACACGTACGCTGCCATAGTGGCACGGATTCTCTGATACTCAAAAAGCATTATCTGACCCGTCGGACAACACGACTGCAACGCAAGAATAGTTGGGTCAAACTCGTAGTGATAGCTGGGATAAAGCAATCGTTTCAGAAAACACGACATTGCGAAGATATAAACGAAGTTACCCGAAAGGTATCGGAGGTGAACAAATTCGGAAACCTCCGTGGCATCATATCTGAATACAAGCGGTTTCCAATTTTAACTCGGCTATGTTCGAATAAATGACTACTACGAACAACGGCTGTGCATTATTTAAGCACTAACTGGGCATAATTAGATAAAAAAAAACGTATTATTTCAAATAAATTGCAGTCATGTGCCCAATAAAACCCACAGCCTGTTTATCGACACTGGTTATCTGAAAAGGATTTTATTGACGCGTACGTTATTAATCGACCCGCGGGGATATAAACTTCTCATATTGTCTTTCTGGATAACCTGATTTCGAGGAATGTGGAAAATGACGCTGTTTCGGAATTTTCCGTGAGTGATTAGCTAATCAGTTCGAAATGAATACCATGGCAGCGTTTTCCAGAAATTCGAGGAATTCTCGGCTCGAAGTTAATTTATTTAATCGATTTGGATGATTTCGTACAAAATGATATGTAAAATATGAAGGTACCTCTGCAAAACGGAAATTGTGGTTTTGTTAAATAGTCAACATATTTTTTTTAAACAGAGGCTTATGTAAATAAAAATCATGGCTTTAAATAAAGCAGAAGTGATCCCGAGTCAAGACTTCTCGCGTTAAACTGGTGAATATGTGAATAATAGATGCAGATAGCAACACTGTAATCAGGGTCCCATTTCCACCCTTCAAATATCGATTGTTCTTGTTTAAATTCAGAAACATGAAAAAATCATCCCTGCACAGAGAGTACAAGTAGTGTTCTATCCCCATAAATCTTTATTGTGCAAAGAAGGAAACATCCAAATAATAGTCTTCTTGTGAATGCTTCTACCAGTCAGGAATAAGGTTACATAAAACTAATCAATTTCGCAGCCGCATCTGCAACGGAGACTCATAAATAACTAAATGGTAGATTTTTAAACGTATTATATATTCAGTTTATCAATATAAATTGTATTGGAGATTGAGAAAAACCAATGTAGAATTTACAATGCCAGATTCGGCACGGGTTTCACCATGCACGCCTCATACTCCCGAGTCAGTCTGTATCTTTCGGCCTCTCTCTCTCTCTCCTTCTTTCTAGCAACTGTTTCTGGAAAAGGTTGGTGATTTGGGGGCATACCAAAGGTTCCTACATCCCTGGTTTTAACTATAGTTATACTATACGGTGATCGCAAATGCGTTTTCTTTCTCAATCAGAACTCGACCTTTGCACCGTTTGACGGACTTCAGCAATAAAATATTGCTTACAAAATCAAGACTGAATTGAGAAAAACACACAAAAATAGAATCTGAGATGCAACATTTTCTTGTTCTGTTAATGGTCGTTGAGTTTCTGAGATGTTGTGGGTAAAGAGCGGACATACAATTTCAAACAGATCGCGGCCGGGCAATGATGAAAATGTGAGCAGCAATGACGGCTTGTAGAAACCTAATTTCCCTGTTAAACTTGTGATTCACCCTTATACTGCCACACCAATTTTAGCCATATATGGAGGACCCCTATTACGCCTGTATGCGAGGAAGTTTAATAAAATTTATGACGTAATTGAAACTCTATCATCTGATTAATAGTTGGAAAGGGCTCTCTGAGCCCTTTCCAACAATTAATCAGATTGGGGGTTTGATCTGCGCATACGTACATATAATCAACATAAAATATGTGACAATAGTCGCTTTCGGCAGCGTAAGTGTTAAGCGCCTTCGTCGTTTATGTAAAGTCATCCATCTAGACACACAGTTTGAAGCGTTTTCCTGATTCCCAAGACGCCGTGCTTCTGGTGAATCGATATTGGACCAGAGGTATCGATTTAAGGTTTCACTTCCGCCCTCTGTCGTTAATATTTCGAGTATGACGGCATCTTGCCCACGATCGTCTAATGACTGACTGAGAAACCTTGAGTGTTTGAGCTGCGAAACTCTAATGACAATCAATTAGTACCCTTAGTACAAGAAGATACCATCTACAATGTTTAGCATTACAGATGGCACCTTAATGGACTCGAAAGAATTATAATGTCTATCGGGAACCAAGTCGTTGTCGTGTTGCAGATATCGGATTTTGCAAAATGTACCCTTTGCGAGTTGTCACCCTTCTGTCTGAGAAAAAAAACAGACTATGCAAAAAGGCTCTAAAATTCGACTAAGACGATTTAGATAAATCGAGGAAAGCCTACCATGCACGAGCTCAGCCACCCCGTGCTACACACGTGCACCGAAATAGTTGTTCAGGCCCTATGCTAGTCGGGTGATTGCAAGGGAAAATGCAGCGCGCCCTCATCACCTGTCTATCGGAAAAGTCGCAAATTAGAGGAAAAGTTTTCTATTTGTCGAAACAACAATTTTCATTCTGCAAGAATACCCCTGTGTTAAACAAAAGTAATTCCTTAAAATAATAATAAATGAACGTTTCGGACCTTCAGTTTACTGTTGTTTTGGTCCTTTGAACTCTGATGGTATGCTCCATATCAGTTCAAATGCATCAATTGGAAGAGTCCATATTCAATATTTGAGGTAGACCAATCGATATTTTCAGCGTGCTACCTCAACCGACATATACTCGAAGCAGTCATCCTACTTAATGCAATTATCACGCATCATGTTCATAGGCCGTAAAAGCCACCTCTCGGGTTCAAAGAGATGAAGAACACGCTGAATTTAAAGTTCGTAAGATAAATAAAAAAATCATAACATGATAACCCGACTCGAGCCTTCAACAGGTATGATTTTTAATCCTGTTCTTGGATTTTTTATCTTTTAGATGTAACTACATTTATCTTACAATCAACATGTATTTTGTCTGTATTAACTCCGCAACTGTCGTGTATCCGACCCCCTGATACAGATGTTTGTATCAGGGGGTCGGATACAAGCACGTTCCTTTCGCGTGAGTTCCATTTTTTCTTTTTGTTCATCCGTACGAATAAATAGTTCGTTATATATTTGTCTACATTCTTGACTTATCCCCAATATATTTTAAGATAAAATGATTATTACCATTATGTGGATGTACAAAATATATATCCGAGTCTCGCTCCGGGTTCTAAGGGTAGATCACGACTCGTTTTCGACTCGTCGTGATCTGCCCTAAGAACTCGGAGCTCGACTAGGATACATATTTTGTACATCCACATAATGGTAATAATCTCTATATATCAAACAGCACTTTGGTTGGCCATATCGGTGTGGCTACAAACTTAACCTTATCCATTTTGCATCACATATACTTAGTCATCAAACGTATCACTTCCATAAATCAGTCCATGGGTCTGTATTCCTTTTTTATTCCTAATGTGATATTTTTAATGGTGTTATTTATATTTATTTATTTATTAAGGTTTAACGACACTTTAACAAGGTCATATCGTGTCGGTGACAGTTTTAGGGGTGGAGGAAGCCGGCATACCCGGAGAGAACCGCCGAGCAGCTGCCAGCTCCCCAACATCGTAACTTTGCACAGCAGCACAGGCAGGGTTGGACTGGTTGAAGACATGCGCACCATCGATGTTCAGTACGCCTTAGTGCACAGCGTCATCGTGCCCCCATGTTGGGGTTAAGTGCCTTGCCCAAGGGCATAACGCGGAAGGCCGAATCGATCGCCCAGACGGTCACCCATCCAAGGACTAACCAGGCTCCACGTTGCTTAACTTCGGTGATCTGACGAGAACCGGTTACCGCAACGCCACCGCGCCCACGCCTTTAATGGTGTTAATTCGACCGATACTTAACTAATCCCAAATCTGTATTCCTCTGCAAAGCTAGTGTTAAAATGTAGGAAATGCACAAATTTGTAGAGACTGCTGGGGGTATTGTTCCCACTCGAGAGTTTCAACAAGACGCGGCCCAAAGGAGATAACAACAAAGTGGCTCCGAAACAAACCGAGATAGCGAAGGAAAATGACTTGTAACTCTTTAGACATAAGACAGCGCTTCCTCGTCAGCTGTAGAGGCTGAGGTAGCTAAATTCTATACGTTTGACGTACAGTAAGGTTTTATGCTGGAAGTTGAACACACAGAGTACTGTGATTCCTTTCAAGATCAGATCGCGATCTGGTAGCGATACTTTGTCACTTACACAAGCTGATCAAGATTTTCTAAATAGAATTTTGCGAAATCAAGACAGAATCATAAAAAGCAAACGAAGAAATAGAAAGAAAAAAACACATGAGAATCAATGTTCGTGTGTGTTACAGGTTAGCACATCGGTTATGGGATAGAAACATAAAATAAAATATGTTCTCTGTGTGTCTGTATTCCTCGTTCTCAATGTCATGTTCTATACCATGAAAAGAATAATCGTCTCTTGGGTGCAACAAGGCGCCGTTTGCAATGCTTTCGCATTGCATGTGGCGCATTGTTGTACTCAAGGGACGATATGCATAGTAAGATAAACACCTTGTTTGCACTCTTTCTAAATACTGGGGGACATGGTTTCTTGCTGCTCCCTGTTCCTAGCACTCTTCCTTTTCAGAAGCTCGTTGAGAAAATGACCCCTCAGCTCCCGATAAGGAAACATTAGATGAGAAGTTTGAGCGATGGAAACGTGAAGACTGAGAACAAAGGAGGTAGGATGGGCTAGACATACAAGAGAGAACAGATAGCACACGAGGATAGAGATTTTTTTTTATTTCTTTAAGTCTTCATCTGACACAAAATGTATCAAAGCTTCGATAAGAGTGCAGCAAGGGTTGAACTCTACATTGTATCTACCCGCATCCGCCGTTTGGTTCCCAGCTGAACAAGTTGCCAACATAAGGTTGGGAGTTCTCTCTGTAAAACCAGAAAGGCAAACCAACAATTTATTTTAATTCCATCTTCACATCTTAAAGTTTCAGCAATTTATTATCCACCCTAATGTAATCTAAAATTCACCAGAGTACTCAATTCTCTAGAATATCAAATAATGCAAGGTTCAGTGAAAAACACCTTTCGAATAATGATCGAAAGCAATTTTAATAAATTCTCCCTTGAAATAAATCACATTGCTCGAGGGATTTGGCAAAGGAGAACATTTAATGTAAACGCGATTGCTTTGGAAGTTGCAGAAGACATTACATGAGTTTTACGGATGCTAAATGGAATAGTATCGAACACGCAAAAACCAACACACTCATGAAATATTGGTTTTGCAATAAAGTTGTGATGCAGCGTCGTCCATCAGCTCAATGCGTGACATATTATTCATGTTATGGAAATTCCAAAAGTAAAATAGGAAATAATCAACATACTGCGATGTCAAATACACGCACAGCATATAGACATCAGAGGCACAAACATGGCGGAATTGGGGGACTCGCACCTCCCATTTTTCTGAAAAATGTCAACCTCATATATGGTTCAGCGGCCGTGGACTGGTCACTTTCAAAGGGTGGACAATATTTCCACGGACCCAATAACATTAGATTCCAAACACTAATTATAGGAATACGCATTTAATTAATGATGGTACCCGGTGCTTAATTAATTAAAATTTTGCTGCTGAGGAATTTTATTACCTGGTAAATGCATGCGGGGACATCACTGTCCACGCGTGAAATATGACCAGTTCATGGTGACTGTAATGTACATTCTCATTTCGCCTGCCAGAGAGATTAACCAATGAACGTTCACAACTAGTGGCCAAGAAATGACGAATGCACTGACAATAGTGATCAACAGAGGCTCCGTATTAATTCAATATACAGACACTGATGGTATATTTATTGTCACCGTACGCCATTTTGTTTTTATGGCAAAAAATCGTAGTCGAATTCAGCTAACTGGTACTCTAAAAAGTTTTTCTTCAGTTCAAACGTCGGAAAGAATGCAAAATTGAAAAATTCGAAAATTTTCGAATCGGCGCGACTCAAAATCGAATCATCGGGGCGATTTCGGATCGAATCGAATTTCGAAGCTTCGCATGGCACTAGAACCGCCATAAATATATATTTAACCCGTGTTTCTAGATTAACAGATACTTCATATTTATTCCACAATTAATATATTTTACAGAATGGACGCCGTGGACTGGGTCACTTTCCACAGGTGGTCAATATTTTCACAGATGCAATAATATTAAGATTCCAAACACTAATTACAGGAATAATCATCAAGAATTTAATTAATGAAGCACCGGGTAAAACCCGGTGCTTCATTAATTCAAATTTTGCTGATGATGATTTTTATTACCTGGTAAACGCATGCGTGGACATCACTTCCCGCGGCGACTGTACTGCACGCATCCAAGCACAGTCATCTTTTTAAATTTTATGTGCGGTCTCTTATGTGCAAGGTTGTGGTCGTGTAATTGTCTCTGATGATGCAATTCCAGTTATGTGTTCGTCGTTTCTTGTGAAATCCATTTATTATAACTGTCAAGCGGCAGCATTTTCTATGATCGGATTAATAAATAGCTTAGTGGAGATATTATGTACGAGAGAATGTGGGTCATTTTCCCATCCTTCTATTCATTGTATGGGAGAGGTGTGTCAGCGGCGAGAGATTTAATTGGCTGTTATAGGGGCAATCTGGCCTTTCAATTGGGTGGTACAATACAGTCGTGGCGCGAAAATATGCTCCTCAACTGAGGTTTCCTATTAAGTCCGAGTTATATAAATGTTATAGAACTTTAGTTTAACGTCTTCTGAGAAGTACGCGTATAAAAGTTCGGCGGTAAGAGTTTTCCAATCATATTCGGTGGATTTAAACAGCCTAAGGCGCGGCAAAATAACATAACAATGAAGTAAGTTAAATGCCGCGGTCAGAATGTCTGATAAAAGTTTGAAAAACTCCAGATTACTGAGGGGAAACCGCTTGAGGATGCTTGCCGAGAGTAGGCAATCGGATATATCGTTCTAGCAGCCTATGCATTGGAGAAAGCAGACTGACAGTCGTATAAATTATGAGATAGCATCAGAGAAGTATAAAGCTGGAACTGTTAACGCGTCATATTGCGATCATATTAACTCATCATATCTCAGCAGTCTTGATTGAACTCGCATTACTAGAAGCTATGTTTAATTAGCTAGATATCCGAATTTATAGGAACTCAATTATGCTATACAAGTGACGCGCATTAATGGAACTACTTTTTTTCAAGGACATTCAGATTAAAGGAATTACAATACGTTATCGAAAGGGATTTACTTCAGAACTGTGCTTACCACGGTGGGTTTATCGAGGGAATTTACCTAAGGTACCTCATAACGGCTTCCAGGATAAATACTGTGCATTTGGATTATATGTGAACGACGGGCATTCTCACGGTGGAATTATTAGGACAATAAAAAAAGGAGGTGGGGGGGGGGGGGGGGGGTGGTGCAAAATTTCACTGTACAATTAAAATACAATATATATATACGTTAACCCAGCTCATGCGTTGTTTTGTTTGAACAATTTGGAGCCAGGAGAAATGACACCACACGCAACAGGTGAACAAAGCCAAAATTCACATGTTATTCATCGCAGGGTAAACTAATCGACAGGGTACGGATGATTTGGCAGAGATATACCCCTGGTATATCGCCCTTTGAGTCAGACACCCACTACCGGTGGTAAAGCCCTCCGATAGTTTGACATAACTTGGGGGCTCGCCCAGGATCCTGTCGTGAAGGTAACCGTTCAAACAAGCAATTCATGTGACCGTTTGGTTATATATCCGAACCCGCATTGTTCTCTGAACCCCAAAATTTGACAGGTTGGTGGTGGTTATAGGTACTGGTTGTTGTTGTTGTAGTCGACTAGGGTAGATATACATAAAGAAAGTACCAGTATTATCGTGAGGATTAGCAGTTATTTGTATCGAGCAATCATGGATATAGCTCAGTTTTTAGCAAATGGTAAGGAGTCTGAATTGCAGGGGGGCAGAGTTACAGGCGTATGTAGAGTAAGAAGAAAAGAAATATGTGGAACGAGAGCGAGGGGTAATAAGTAGACAGGTAGAAAGAAAGAAAGAGGGGGAGAAGGAACAAAAGAGAACTGAGGATAAAAGAAAGAAGGCGGAAGATGAGAGACAGATAGAAATATTATGGTTGAGACAGCAGGTTGGAGCGATGGGTGTCAGTCCAACGAGAACAGATACTAGGGACGGTGATAGCGGCGTGAAGCTCAAACTCCCGAAGTTGAATGAGGCAAAAGACGATATGGATTCTTATTTGGCTATGCATGAAAGATATGCCGAGAGCGCAGGTTGGACGAAAGATAGTTGAGCAGTATATTTAAGCTCACTGTTACTTGGGAAGGGGCGCGCGGTTTACACTAGTTTGCCCACAGGGATGATAGATGATTATCAAGAGCTTAAAACGGCATGGTCACTTAGGTACGAGAAGATGGCTTTCGCAAGAAGTTTCGAGAGGTTAGGCCCGACGAAGTGCAGACCGTTTTTCGGTTTATAGCCCGACTGCAAAGGTATTTAAAACATTGGCATGATTTGACAGAGATAGAAAAGACATACGAGGCGTGGAGTGGTTTAGCAGTTCGCGAGCAATTTATTTTGACCTGTAGTTCTGAGATGGGTGTTTTCTTAAGGGAACGCCGACCACAATCAAGCAAAGAAATGATTGACAACAGTTCATGGAGGCCTATACATGTAAGGGGTAAGACAGGCACACGGAGCGGTGACGTGAAGAAACCCCAGAACGATGGGGCGGGGCGGGGCGGGGCGGGCGGGGCGGGGCGGCGCGACAACCGTGGTATTAAGTGTTACGTTTGTGATAAAATGGGACATGTCGCGAAATTTTGTGTGAGAAGAGCGTCCCCGGGGTTTGGACAGACAGGAAAAGTCATTGGTAGGGGACGGTAGGAGGTTAATAACCCAAGGAATTACAATACGTTACCGAAAGGGATTTACTTCAGAACTGTGCTTACCACTGTGGATTTATCGTGGGGATGTACCTAAGTAGCTTCATAACGGCTTCCGGGATAAATACTGTGCATTTGGATAAATAAAAAAATACTGTGCATTTCGAGCAGTATGTGCGAGTCACTCGGACGAGATACTGCTCGATAGCTCATTTGCTCAATGAGCTTCGAGTCGTTCGAGCAATTACTTTTCAGGAACTGTTCGACAGCTGATAAGGGATATTTGGGATAGGTATGTCTAGGTGACCTAGAAGGTTGGGGCAAATAGGTAATAGTGTCCTTAGATAAGTATCCTATAAAAGGTATCATCGAAAGGTATCCTCAAATAATACAATACCAGGCCATAGGTATCCTCAAATACTGAAATGAGGCTAAGAGTCGTATGTGCGAGTCACTCGAACGAGCAATTGCTCGATAGCTCATTTGCTCGGTAGACTCCGAGTTGTTCGAGCAGTATATGCGAGTCACTCGAACGAGCAATTGCTCGATGGCTCATTTGCTCGATGAGCTTCGAGTCGTTCGAGCAATGGTTTATCAGTAACAACTCTATAGGTTCTTGGCTTTGGGAATGATATAGGCTTTTGTTATACACAAGAGAGATAACGCTGCATACAGATTACGGGAAATTAAGCAATCTGATTGATTAGTTAGCGCCAGTAAAGTGAACTGATTGGGTGATCTAGATAAATGAAACAAGAGTACTCGGAATAGGGCCAGAACTAACAAGAACAGACCAGAAAAGTTAAATATAGTAATAATAAGCAAAGCTGTTCCAGCTGATAGGCTCTTCTACTCTACTGGAGTATACACCAGGACAAAGGAACATGGTCAGGTAGACGAAAACTATTGCATAGATAGATAGAAGCAGATAATTTTGAAAGAATTCGAAATAGTACAACTTGTCGGGTCGTTTGTGGTAATTCTACGAATCGGGAAATTTCTCATATTCAATCGAACACACCCTCTGCACATACCCCTGTCCTATAAGAAGGTTTTAGGTAATATAGCAATCACGTGCTACCATAGAAACCAAGATGGCGGCCTCCAATATACAAAATGGACGACGGAAACACTATCACCCTAATAATATGCGCTGCGCATGCGCACTCACATCACGTATCACTATGAGGATAACGTCACAACATGGCCGCTCACGCGGGTTACAATTACAACACAACATGGCGCCATTGGGTCACGCGACTATGACGTCACATGAGATCCCCCGATGAGATCCCCAGATAAGTCCTGAAATGTGCGAGACATACTACTCACGAGATTTACAAGTTTTGGAATATTGAGGACTGCTCTGAGGGCAAATTTGCTTTGTAGGACAGATCAAAAACTATTTTTAATATGCTGTCTTGTCCAAGAGGTCGGGTTGAAAAGAATTAAATCGCCCTGAATATGTTGATACCCCTAAGAGTTTTATCAAAATAAGCGGTAAGCTATAAATAAGGTTATTAAGAGGTATTATTCAACTCTGAGTAACATTCACAGTGATATGGCGTCAGAATAATGGATTTTATTATTGTTATTATATCTCTCCGGGGGCGCGGTGGTGTTTTGGTAACAGGTTCTCGTCATCACGCCCACAGTTTACAAGAAATATTAAAAACACAAATTATTGCCAAAAATAACCCAAACCTAAAAAAAGATATAGTTAAATTGTCCGCGCACGTGATCCGTATTGCTCAAGGACAATACAAAAAAATTATTGTTCGCTTTGGTTTTTGCAGAAAAAGCGTGTATTTTATGAAAGTAAAAGCACAGGCGTGCAATAAATTTAATTAGTATTCAATGCGTATTTAATTCACCTTTGTGAGTCTTTATTTCTAATGCTGATATCAACAAAAATTCGGTCAAATCAAGTCTCGATTTAGCAACATTTCTTGAGTTGATTCAAAGAAAATGAATGTTTATGGTATTTTTTGATTCAATCGACTAGAATATTTCAGTAGGTTGGAAATACGAACCGTAGGTTCTCTTTTTCCATCCAAATGAAATATTCCAGACGAGTGAATCCAAACATAGACGATGGACTATTTAAGGACTAGACTGGTTAGAGAGTCGAATATCTTACAGAATTAGACCGGTGACCTGAGAGCTCGCCTGTAGGTCTGGAAGCATGGCAATGATTTGTAGTGAAGTCCTCGACTGCCTGTATACCTGTATATGCAGCCAATGCTGGACAGGCTAATTCCATCGTTGTCTAGAAAACTCCCCGTAACATTAAAAGTAGAAGCACTCGCTATGTGGTATCAATATTTCCTTAAGTTGAAAATCGGGTCTAGAGGTTAAGTGGTGACGTCAGACAGAGGAAAGTAACCGAATGTAAAGTGAAAAAGTAATTAGGGACGTCGCAAAAATGACCGATTGGTCGAGGGTGGGGTGGGGCGATGTAAATCTGATTGGTCCCGACTCGGATGGCTCAAGTCCCGACTGATAAAATATTCCAACTACATTATCAAGGCATGCATTCGTTTGCTTTGATAATGTATTTGGAATATTCGTCAGCACAGATTATCTTTAAATAACTCGCGACTTCTTGGAAATATAGTATGTGGATACATAATATGTACCTCCAGCATCCCAAATCGGGTACTACAGACCTGTTTGACAAAAATCCAAATATCCAATCTTGTCCTGTATGAAAGTATATGATTACAAGCAAACACGATTCACTATCGAAGCCTCCAATCCGGACGAAAATGTCCTGAGTGGAAAAATTATTGGGGGTGCCACACCCACTACCACCCTCTCTCCCAGCGACGTCCGCTGAAAGTAAGTATGAGTAACGTTTCGTAAATTTACAAAATTCCCAAATTCCCCCTCCCGAAAGTAAAGTTCCCAGTTGGAGGACCTAGGAACAGTCCACAAAGTAACCAGAAAAATCACTGCAGCTTGCACCGATCTCTTTGCACGTTGTGAAAGGTGGCGTTAACTTTTTAAAAAGTTGTTCCAGTAAATCATTTTTAAGTCAATAGAAGTAGAAATGTGGGGCAGAGAAAATGACTCCCACAGAATGTTTATCAATTTTGGACATTGAAAATATAGGTAAGAAAGAGGCAGGAGAAGGGTAAAACAATTCACTTTGCCAATTGGCTACTTTCGTTTTACAAGCTTGCTTCCCTCAGCATTTGTGAGACGTGTCTTTGATTTATATTTGTGCATAACAGAGCAGAACAGCTATATTGTTAAATGCCATTTGGGAAATCAATAGCGCCTGACATTTACTAAATCATTAGCCCTTTAAACGCTGATGGAATCTACCATGTCAGCTTAATTGATTCAGATGGAAGAGTTCATATTCATTATCTGCGGCAGACTAATTAATAGTTTCAGCGTGCAGCCTCAGGCTGCACGTTAATTGGTCTTCTCCTATAAATTCATCGATCAACGATTCACTTTATGAAATTAGACCTTATGAACCTGTCCTTAAAATAGTGTCTCGTGTGTTCGAATGGTTAAAAGACCAAATACAATTGTGACATACCGTGAGTAAAATCGATGTTATCTTGTCTGTGGAGTTCTGATCAGTATTCACGCAAATGGCCGATACATCTTTCTAAATTGTAAACATGCATTTTTTTCATCCCAAAGCATGAAAAGAGCAACATGTAAAGATTTATTGTTAAAGTAATGAAATCCCACCCAGTTCATTTAATTTATCAAGGGATTCAATACCGATTGCTCGACTCCTTAAATTTATTGATGTTTAAGGGCACATCGTTTTGCATAATGGATAATAGTGAACGCAATATGGAGATAAAGTCAAGTCCAATGAATCATTTATATCCATGTTGCCCATTTTAGAGGACTCCCACCGCAAGTATTGGTGACCAGGTCCTGTTTACCAGTAAAACAGGGGTTGTTTACCACAGTGTAATGTTGTTTGAGCCATCAACAATTACAACTTTGGAAAGTTCGAGGTGACTGCTGGTGAAAATTAAATATATTTACTTTAAAGAATTATTTTTTTCTTCTTCTACTACTCTTTCCACTATGCCTCATCCCATTACACCTTCAAAGTATGGGATAGGGGCAATGGCATTGGTTGCTTTTTCGGGTGGTGAGGCGAAACCACATTTCTGAAAATTAGTAATGTATAGCATGGATGCAGGTGGCCGGAGACGATGCATTGGGCATTTCACAGAAACGCACGACTTCGCTTATGCTTGTTGCAAATCATCTGGCTTTGAACTCGTATTCAATAAAGGCGTATATTGAATTAACATGGATCACTGTTGAAAAAAATAGATGTACAAAAAAGAAACAGTCTCATTCATTCGAACTTGCATCCGGCAATGTATTCGTTTACTTTGATTTATTTTACTCCTACCAATACTACTCCATGCTTAAAAAAAATGACGTGGAGCGTGGTGGCCCGGGCGTTAGAGCACTGAACTTCACACGGATAAATCAACGGTTCGATATTGACCAGCGGTAACTCTTCCATGACCTTGGACAAAGGACTTCATCCCGAGTACGCATGTGGGGCACTGTGGTGCTGTGTACTAAGGGGTAGAGTAAGCAGAGAAGTGGCTAGAGGGTCTCGGGTGGGTCTGTGTGTGTAGGGTTAAATTACCAACTGGTTGGAACCGAAATTTCTAACTGGTAGTCAGATAAAACGAGTTGGTACACAATGATGTCTTGCCTTTCTCAATGATTAGTTGATAGTGCATAGTTCAACAACACTCGCATTGGCAGATATCAATATCTCAAACAGTTAATGAACAGAAAAGCAGGATATCATCCTGAGAGAGACTCACACATACACATTAGATAGAATTGAGTGAAAGCCACCAATTTGAATATTGTAGCCACCTTGAGATGAAGCAGCCATCCTGATCAGACTAGAAGTATTGCAATATTTCTCTAATCATCGCCTGCTGTCCTGGAGCCAATACTATGAAACGTTTGGAATTTATTTTCTAGAATTGCATTTTCTACCTATTAAGATAACAGTTACTGACTGAAATGAATCATTAGCATTTTAAAAGATATGGCAATTTGCCAACTGACAAATTGCCACATCTTTGAAAATGCTAATGGTTCATTTCAACCCATTTAAAGTTATAACTAGAAAATACAATCTTAGAAAATACAACTGTAGAAGTTTTATAGTATGGACCCCTGTTGATGAGAATTGAAAACATATTCTAACAATGGCTTTATCAAACCAGCAAATCAAACAACAAAAAACAAAAACAAAAAAAAAACCCCCAAAAACCCCAGAACAAACAAAAATACCCCAAAGTTCTGCATATTTTGCATTAAATGAGTATTGAGAAGATAAATAATTTTCTCAGATGACTGATCGCCTTTCAAAATTTCTCCAACTTTCAAATGCCAAACAATACAATCATCATAATAAATGCCACCAGCTCAAAAAGAAAAAAAAGCTGTCCTTTTTATTAAAAATTGAAAGGAAGCTTTAACTCTTATGCTGCTGAAAGTGACTATTGTCACATATTTTATGATGATTATCTATACGTTCTGGTTTGCGCAGATCAAACCTACCATTTGATAAATTTTCAAGTATGTCATAAATTTTTATTAAACTTCCTCGCATACAGGCGTACATAGAGGTTCTCCATACATGGCTAAAGAGGGCGTGGCAGTAAAAATGGTTAAAATGCATTTAAAATGCGCTATTCTATAGCATGGTCTACCTTCGACTTCTGCAAAAAATAAATGATTTGGAAAAAAAAATCTTCAAAATGGTATGGACTATACATAGCTACTCCATATAAACATCTGCAATTCCAATTCTCAATTTGACAATCCAACTATTCAATACTGATAATTGAAGCATACATGTGTATTAGCAAGGAACTCTAACAACTAACAACCAAACAATCCCATTTTGGATGTGCAGTGATGTGCTATTAGGCTAAAAATGTGTTTTGATTCTCAGATAATCCCTCATTGAATTTGAACCCCCTCATTGGACATTTTCATTGCCTTTAAGTGTCTTCCAATATTAGTACAAACTCAGGGAGACTCGAAACTTTTCACAGTTTTTGATTGATTCAATTTTATTTATTTCCGCCTTGTTACAATTTATGGAAGAGTACAGGCACTCTCCCATAAATTTCAACGAGGCAAATCCCCATAGATTAAATACTTTTTCTTCAAGGATAATATGAAGAGCATCAAAAGAATTTGAAGCCTTTGAATTGCAGTACCTACAGTTTGTTTTTAAAAAATGAATTTATTTTTATAAATATGCACTTTCCATATTTCTGTGAGCAAAATAACAGCCGAAATCCTCTTTGCTAACTTTTTGCAAGAAAAAATAACAATTAAAAATAAAACCCTCCCCCACTCACTGATTTAAAAAAATGCCCGAGAATCAATTAATTTATTTTAATTGGTCTTATTTTGAACTTTGTATAGATTCTGATAAGTGAATATAAATATCTGAAAAATAAAAACTTTTCAATTCAGTTAAAAAAACCCAGGTAGTCACCTATAAAGTACATGAATCGCTATCATAATGGAATGTTGACTTGTGTGATCCTGAACTATTTAAACTTATCACACAAGACTAACAGTAACAACAATAAACAAATTCTGCTGATCAAACCCAAAAACATATGGCAACCCAATAGTAAGATGGAATAATTGATAGACATTTCTGACTTTACAGAACCTGGTTACCGCTGAGGAATTCAAGACATATGTGCAGTATCAACACAATGAATCCCCACTCTGATAAGCTACTCAATAAACAGGGATTCTTCTTTCCTTTTTAGTTTAAACAATATTTATTGAAAAAAAGACAAGTTAACTGTATACATGCAAACAAGTGTAAACGGATTGAATGTTTTGTACATAAATTTCAGTGAATACAATTAACACATAATTTTCCTTTCCTTTTTGGAAAGGTGGCCTGAGACCGACCCATGCCTTTGGGAAAATTTGCGTCGCGGGGGCTCCAATTCAGAATTTGTTTTGGAGGGGAAGAAGCACACAAAGACTGAGAAATTATACACTCTCTTAGTTTCGTTAGATAAGCAATCTATATTTAATGCTTGCTGTCCTGAACTGGGTGGTCAAAATACCCCAGAAAACCAACTGTTTCCTGAAGCCTTATGACACCCGAGTTCTGGGCACCAATTGTGCATTATATTTTTGTTTGAGTGGAGACGGAGAATGGGAAATTTAGGGCTCACACCTGGGATTAATCATGCCTAAATGCTGTTGGGAAAGGGTCATTAATAGAATTAAATGTTGTGTAGCATTTTGGCTCATACATTATGGATATTCGTTGAAATACCAGATGCTGTTGGAGCTCAGTAGCCTTTAAAGTACCTTGTCAATCGGACATTTCAATCACAAGAAAAAAATGAAACCTTTACATAGTGAAAATAATAAAAACAAGAAAGCTTAAAACCACTTTCCGGGTTCGATTTTAGAATGAGATGTAACATATATCACAAATGATATATATCACTGCAATGACAGATTACTAAAAAGGAGTATCTTTTCAACTGATAAAATTGCCAGCATGTTGTGTGTATGCTTTGCCAGCATGTTGTGTGTATGCTATCTATAACTCGCAACTACGACATTTAGCCATTTGGAGAAGCGCTTGGTAAAACTTGTAGTCCACATGTACAGTATGTGGAGAGTAGATTGTGACTAAGTCACCCGCGGACTGGAGTTATCACCCAAAGTATCACTTTCAAATTCTGTACATATGGACAAAAAAAACACAAGCAATGCGTTTCAGCCAATGGGCCTCCGGGTTTGACCCGGAGGTCCATTGGCTGGAACTTTTCTTGTGTTTGTTATGCTTTGCAACAAATTTATAATTATTGCGTGGATGGAATCTCCACTCTATGGATGATTTAGTGATAATACACTCTCCACGTACTGTATCTATCCATCACATTGAACCTACGTTTTTCTTTCAAAGTCAATATTTTGAAATATCGTTAGAATGTAACGTCCAGTGTAAGAATACTATATATATATATTTACACCATAGATGTATTTTCTTATTTTTGTGAAGCACCGATAGAAAATTATTCTAACCCGGAAAATAATTCTAACAAGGCAGTTAAGGTAGTTTTAGTTCATGAAGTATGACAAAAGGTCACAATATGAGTTTGAAAATCGAGGATTTCAGCTTCAGTCGGTCAGTGACCACTGATCAAATACTGGAATTCAGTAATGATCAAACCAGAGTTTTCACAATAAGGGAAGGTTATAATTTTTAGGAAGCCTTTCCCCCGAGTCATTATTCCCCAACTCTCTAATCATTCTAGAAAAATAATATACCAATACATACAGCAGCAAATGGCCACATGTAATTGAGTGGGAACAACTACAAGGTGAAAATAAATGTGGTAAACAGAGTAACATATTCTTGTTGAAATAGAGAAAATTGAAGAACTGACTTGGTTAATTATGCGCTAACGTGTCGATTTCTAATGACAGGTTAATATAAATTGGCTTAATTCCAGGCACTGAAATCAGTTCATCATGGCCTGTGTTTGTTAAGAAAACTGTTGCAGTCTGGGGAGTGAGAGTCAAGTATCTAGCTGACCCATAATAATAACACTTTGGCCGGCCGCTGATTTGTCGCGGAAAACTATACTGTACCTAAATTGATATAATTTAGCCGTTATAGCAACATAACAAAATCATTTTCTGATCAACATGTGACAATTTTGACAACCGGTAAACACAGAGACAGTGACAGCTAAATACACCACTAGGCAGGATTAAGTTTGTTATTTTACGGTTGCAAGACTTTGTTGGCGGATAGTGGAATAGCAGAGTGAAGATTCACGAAAACCCCACAATGGTGACCGGAATCAGCCACTCGGACATTTGACTGGTTCAGTGGGAAATTTGACTCTTTGGGTTTTACTAAGTCATGTGTTGTAGCTGGAGTGTATTTCGACAGTTTTGTACCCAAAACTGGTGGTGGCGGTGGTGGGAGGGGGGCACAACCCTGAAAGTAACGGTGAGAAAAATTAACGATGTTTGTTGAAATCTTTCCTGTATTTTACGTTCGCCTATGGTGCTCATGAAATGCAAGAGAAACTGCAACTCGGGTCATTGATTAAAGAACCCCGCACCCCAACCGCGTCGTGTTCTGTCTTATTCCACCACCCGTTATTCTGAACAGAGATTAGAGTTATAGCTGGAAGCAATTTATACCCCTGATGCAGTGGTAGACTAGTTAACTCTCTGAACTAGTAAGGCCGATTTTACGGCTCAAGGCATAATTTCGTCCCATTTTTGTCTTATTATAAGAGGTCTACACACGGAGCATTGATGATAAAATAATACCTTACCTTAAGATACCTTAGGATCTTCTAGTGGGCGCAGGCAGGTTCTGCCCCAATATCCGCATCTGTGTTCCTACTAATTGTCTTATCCGGTTTTACATAATCTGCCTTAAAATTATATTTCATATCTATCTCCGACCAAAAACGATCAAGTTTAATTTCAAAGCTCATTACTGTTTTGCAGTTCATCAGTACTTTTGGTAGGCCATTCCATATTTCTGCTGATCTGTTCCAGAAGGCATTCTTCTTAATTTCCGAGTTACTGTGTTTGTTCATCAGTTTGTAGTTATGTCCTCTTGAGGTCTTATTTGTACTGTATTCTAACATTGTTGAGGTTACTTCTTCTACATATATACCATGGCTTATTTTAAAAAATTCGATCATATCCCCACGTAATCTTCGATATTTCAAGGTGGGCATGTCTAGTTTTTTTAGTCTTTCTGGATATGGTAAATCTTTTAATAATGGTACCTGTTTTGTTGCTCTCTTTTGAACTTTTTCGATGTTTGTTATGTCTTTCTGTTTATGTGTGTTCCAAACGCAGGCTGCATATTCTGGGTTCGGTCTAACGAGTGCTTGATACAGAGACCTGAAGCTTTTTTCATCTAGGTAAGTATATGCTCTTCTGATAATCCCCATGATCTGGTTAGATCAATATACAAGGAGGATAAAATAATAACAGCAGTCTACAGCCCGACGGCTGTAGACTGCAGTTATTATTTTATAATCCTTGTATATTGATTCTGGACTGACCCATCTCACAGTAAGTGTACACAAAGGCGATACCATTCCAGGAAACGATGGTTAACAGGATTAAAAGGTGTTTTTGACTACTTTGGGATACATACAGCAATTGTTGATTTTTTTCACAATACGGTTTTCGCCAACAACAATAGCTCCAAGTACACCACAATGGCCCAATACATTTGAACTAGTCCAGGACTGTATCGTGGGTGTGATACCAGTGCATTATTTCAAAACACTTCTGAAATATGAGTTTTAAAGAAAAAGTACTGCTAAAAAACAATACAAACATTGTTGACCATCTTGATTTCTTTGCTCAAATAATCATCTTGCATCATCTTCTTGTTATATGTGAACACTACACACAGTTTCAAAGTCCAATCTCAAATCATCTCACAAACAGTACATAGGAAGAACAGCAAATATGTCCGCTATTTGGCCAATTTGTATTTTTTACCTAAAATATAAGCATCATCCTCGTCTTATGTCTGAGTAATGTACCAAAATACAGAGTTTAGTTTCACGCATGAATGTTAAATAATTTGTAACGCAAAATAGAGAAAAAATATTATCGTTCAGTATCAAAGTTCCACGTCAAAGCTGGGGCTGTCACGATTTTTTAATTTAGGAATCGATTAATCGTCGCAAATAATCGATAATAATCGATTAATCGTACCTAGATGACCGTACCGTCAGTGTAATAATCAAGACCAGTCGGCAGTCGCGAACTTCGCAACTGCCGACCGGTCTTGATTATTACACTGACGGTTCAAAAGTTCAGAACATCAAAGATTTGAATGTACCTAAAAGGCAAATGCTTCTAACGTCGTCTTGTGGTTTAACGTCGCTGTTCTTGACCTTTTACCTTTAGAAACAATAGTTTTTTCATCAAATGTGTTTTTAATTATTAAACGTCTAAAACGGGGTAAAATTTACCGATTCTTCCACAACGAAAAATACAAATCGATTTCGGCGTGACCGGTCGACAATCGATTAATCGCGACAGACCTAGTCAAAGCATCTCCAGGCAATGAGGGGTAACGGGAGAACTGCGTGTAAAATAGAAGAAAATGGCACCATTCAGCCATCTTGGAAGTTTTAGGCTAAATAATTTAAATTCGCATGCATCTCCCTCTATTTATTTATTTATTGATGTTTGTGGTCATATACTTATGCACAATGACTAATCATGACCGTGACAGTTTTACGGGTGGAGGAAGCGAGTACCCGGAGAGAACCACCGAGCAACGACGAGCAGCTGCCAGCTCCAGAACACAGCTTATGTTGCATTTTAGGAATTCACTAATAATTTAGTGCTTGCCAGAGTAATGTTTTGATAAATTTGCAAGATTGTTTATTCAGCGGTTAGCTTAATGATAGCACACTCCAATTAACAGGTCCATTTTGTACAGCAGTTATGATAAATGGTTTGCTGTTTGTAAATTATAGGAAATTAACAAGCTTATTTAGGGTTCATTAGAAAATGTTCAATATGAAATGTTCGAGAGTTCGACATATGTTTTTCTTTCATTAACGTTACAATTTACTGTTAGAAAAAAAAATACATACGTGTTTTTATCACATCAAATAGACAAAGAATATAACGTGATCAACAAATAAGGCGTAATGTGTAATGTGTAATATAAATGAATGTTTAACTGGTAGAGTGCTAGAAAACCACTTTAGAAAATCCCATTTTACGGAATGCCTTATATGTATACACTGACTGAACATTTTAAAGGCTTGAGCGAAGGTATAGCTAGGAAGTAGTGATACAAGTCAATATTAATGGATGGTAGTTTAGTCAATAGTACTGGTACAAGGCCGCAATGGAACAAGACCGTTGTAGAAGCTAATGATAGGACAGATAGACCATAGCCCTGTAGTGGCCTTGGAGTTTTGGCGACAACATGGAAACGGAATCCAGGTTTCTACAACAGGTATCCTCCAACAATACCAGGCCATAGGTATCCTCAATTTAGTATCCTCAAAAGGTATCCTCAATTGATACGTAGCCATGTCATAGGTATCCTCAAATACTGAAATGAGTCGTCGAGTCGTTCGAGGAGTCACTCGATCGAGCAATTGCTCGTTGGCTCATTTGCTCGATGGGATTTGAGTCGTTCGAGCAATAGTTGCGAGTCACTCGACATAAGACGGAATCCCACTTATAGAATCCCTTTTTGGAATCCCATTTGTGGAATCCCTTTTTCGAAAACGCCTGTGGCTATGGAATCCCATTTTTCTGAAATGAGTCGTCGAGTCATTCGAGGAGTCACTCGATCGAGCAATTGCTCGATAGCTCATTTGCTCGATGGGATTCGAGTCATTTGAGCAATAGTTGCGAGTCACTCGACATAAGACGGAATCCCACTTTCGGAATCCCTTTTTGGAATCCCATTTGTGGAATCCCTTTCTCGAAAACGCCTATGGCCATGGAATCCATTTTTTTCTGAAATGAGTCTAAGAGTCGTTCGAGGAGTCACTCGAACGAGCAATTGCTCGTTGGCTCATTTGCTCGATGGGATTCGAGTCGTTTGAGCAATATGCCGAGTCACTGGATCGAGCAATTACTCTAAAGCTCATTTGCTCGGTGGGATTCGAGTCGTTCGAGCAATAGTTTATCAGTAACTGCTCGATTGCTTATTGGGTTTGGGAATACTTTTGATATACACAAGGGAGATAACTGCATTATGGGAAATCAAGCACTGGTAATTATAAGAGTTGGACGAGAGAACCAGAGATAGTTTGGACTGGATAGACTGTTAGTGATAGAGAAACATATGCAATAGGCATTAAAAATGGGATTCTGGGAAAATCAGGCCCTGTACTCCTATTCAACAGAACATACCCCCTGTACCCCTTGGTACTATAGAATAACGTGTTATTTTTATATGCCCAAAATGGGGCTTCACATGTCCGTTTGGTGGTTTGGTGGAGATTTTGGTGGTCTGTAAGGGTGGTCGGGTCTATTTGGGTAATTCTACAAAGTAAACGAAGATTTGAGGAAAATCCGAACCAGAAAAATACTCTAGTTCAATCGAACACACCCCCAGGGGACCCCTTGGTACTATAGCACTACGTGCTACTATTATAAGCCAAAAGAATGGCGATCCTAAATAGGGTTCTGAAAGAATTCGAAATAGTAAAACTTGTCGGGTTGTTTGTGGTAATCCTACGAATCGGGAAAATACTCTTCTACAAAGGAACATACCCTGCGAACATACCCCTGTCTTGTTGTAAGCCTTTGGGTCATATAGCAACCACGTGCTACCATAGAAACCAAGATGGCGGCCTCCAGTATACAAAATGGCCGACGGAAACACGTATCACCCTAACAACACGCACTGCGCATGCGCACTCACACCACGTATCACTATGGAGATGACGTCACAAGATGGCCGCTCACGCGGGTTACCATGACAACAAAACATGGCGCCACTGAGTCACGTGACATGACGTCACTTCCGGGGTCCTGCCCGGGGTCCTGCCTATGAGGGTCGTTTCATCGCTCTCCTACTACTCACAATTATTCGAAAGCAGAAATATCGATAACCTATCCATCAACAGTCACTTGACTTCCTAAACAAAACCCCATATGTTCCAAGTCACATCGACAGAGACTACTTATTGGAGAATACATGCGTCCATAATAGCTATATAAACAGTTAATTGATCACGTCCTTTACCACGATCAATCAATCAGTTCAAGTTTTACCATTATGCCACTCAAATCAGTCTGAAATGCTCATCTGCTTTTCGACTGTGAACATGCTTATAGTCAGGCCAAGAAGTTGAGCCGCTCAAGATTCAACACGTTATACATGGAGGGGCCCTGGAAATAAGATAGGGAGGTTGGACTATTTTCTAATGTTATCAGACCTGCAAGCCTTTTTGCAAAGGACGGACATCCAAATCAGATACAAATCCGATCACAACCCTATAAGTGTTGATTTATCTTTTATTAGCTCACCTGGCCTAAAAGACCGTGTGAGCTTTTCACATCACTTGGCGTCCGCCGTCGTCCGTAAACTTTTTACATTTTCATCTTCTTACCTGTAACCGCTGAGCCGGTGTGAACCAAACTTGGCAGGAATGGTCTATTGGAGGTCCTCTACAAACGATCCCCAATTTGTTCCCGTGGGTTGAAAAACACGGCCGCCAGAGACATTCTTTGATTCTGGTTGGTGGATTTTCAAAAATCTTCTCCTTTGAAACTGCAAGGCCAAATGTTTTGGTACTTCACATAAATGATGACTGGGACCCCCCTCAACCAAGATCCTCATTTAATGTTGATCGGGTTGTAAACATGGCCGCAATTGCGGCGTACAGTTACTATAGAAATCCTATGGGAAATCACATTTTCATCTTCTTTTCCAGCACTACTGAGCCGACGTGAACCAAACCTAGCAGGGATAGTCTATGGGATGGTTTCTATAATGCTCCTTATTTTTGTTACCGTGCATCGAAAAACATGGCTGCCAGAAGCATTTGTTGATTCTGATTGGTGGATTTTGAAAAATCTTCTTCTCTGAAACCACAGGGCCAAATGTTTTGAAACTTTGCATGGTTGATGACCGAGACACCTCTACCAACGCTCCTCATGTAATGTTGATCGGGTTGCAAACATGACTGCAATTGTGGCTTATAGTTACTATAGAAACCCTATGGAAAATCACATTTTCATCTTCTTCTCCGGAACTACTGAGCTGATGTGAACCAAACCTGGCAGGGATAGTCTATGGCAGGTCCTGTACAAATGCTCCTAATTTTGTTACCATGCATAAAAAACATGGCTGCCAGAAGCATTTTTTGATTCTGATTGGTGGATTTTTAAAAATCTTCTCCTCTGTAACCACAGGGCCAAATGTTTTGAAACTTGCATGGTTGATGACTGTACACCCTCTGCCAACGATCCTCATTTAATGTTGATCATGTTGCAAACATGGCCGCACTTGCGGCTTATAATTACTATAGAAACCCTATGGGAAATCACATTTTCATCTTCTCTGGAACTACTGAACCGATGTGAATCAAACTTCGCAGGGCTGGTCTTGTGGAGGCCCTCTGCAAACGATCCTCTTTTTGTTCCTGTTGGTTGGAAAATATGGTCACCAGAGACATTCTCTGATTCTAGTTGATGGATTTTGCAAAAATCTTCCCGTCTGAAACTACAAAGTCAAATGTTTTGAAACTTCAAATGATTGAGCACTGGGACACCTTCTACCAATGATCCTCATGTAATGTTGCAAACATGGCCACAATTGCAGCTCATAGTTACCATGGAAAGCCTATGGGAAATCACATTTTTAGCTCAACTTGACAAAGTCAAGCTGAGCTATTGCCATCACTTCTCGTCCGTCGGCGTACGTACTACGTACGTCCACAATTTCCTATGGCACACCACACAGGTCGCATTTATGATCAGATCGCTTTGAAACTTGGTATGCTTATTTGGGGTGACCTCTAGATGGGAGCTATCGATTTTCATCAATTTCCGTCAAAAAATGTTGCCGCGGCCAACGTTCTTAGAACTTAGTTTAGTCAAACCTCAATATTTCCCTTTGGCACACCCAACAGGGCACATTCATGATTGGATCGCTTTGAAACTTGGTATGCTTGTTTGGGGTGACCTCTAGATGAGAGCTATCGATTTTTTTCAATTTCTGTCAAAAAATGTTGCCGTGGCCAACGTTCTTAGAACTTAGTTTAGTCAAACCTCAATATTTCCATTTGGCACACCCTACAGGGCACATTTATGATTGGATCGCTTTGAAACTTGGTATGCTTGTTTGGGGTGACCTCTAGATGGGAGCTATCGATTTTTTGCAATTTCCGTCAAAAAATGTTGCCGCGGCCAATGTTCTTAGAACATAGTTTAGTCAAACCTCAATATTTCCCTTTGGCACACCCTATAGGGCACATTTATGATTGGATCACTTTGAAACTTGGTATGCTTGTTTTGGGTGACCTCGAGATGGGAGCTATCGATTTTGTTCAAGTTCCATTAAAACATGTTGCCGCGGCCAACGTTCTTAGCACTTAGTTTAGTCAAACCTCAATATTTCCCTTTGGCACAGTCTACAGGGCACATTTATGATTGGATTGCTTTGAAACCTGGCATGCTTATTTGGGGTTGCCTTCTAGATGGGAGCTGTTGATTTTCTTCCATTTTCATCAAAAAATGTTGCCGCGGCCAACGTTCTTAGAACTTAGTTTCGTCAAACCTCAATATTTCCCTTTGGCACACCCTACAGGGCACATTTATGATTGGATTGCTTTGAAACCTGGCATGCTTGTTTGGGGTGACCTCTAGATGGGAGCTATCGATTTTCTTCCATTTACATCAAAAAATGTTGCCGCGGCCAATGTTCTTAGAACTTAGTTTAGTCAGACGTCAATATTTCCCTTTGGCACACCCTACAGGGCACATTTATGATCGGATTGCTTTGAAACCTGGCATGCTTGTTTGGGGTGACCTCTAGATAGAAGCTCTCGATTTTCTTCCATTTCTGTCCGTCAAAAAATGCTGCCGCTGACAACGATCTTGGAACTTAATATAGTCACGTATCAGTATATTCCTTTGGCATGCCCTACAAGCCCCATTTATGATCAGATCGGTTTGAAACTTTGTATGCTTGTTTGGAGTTTCCTCTAGATGGGAGCTATCGATTTTCTGCGATTTCCGTCAAAAAATGTTGCCATTGGTAATGACCTTCGATGAACTTAGTGCAGTTAAGCATCAATATTTCCCTTTGACACACCCTGCAGGGCACATTTATCACTGGATCGCTTGCAAACTTGGTGTGCTTGTGTGGTGTGACATCTATATGGGAGCTGTCAATTTTCTTCCTATTTGTCAAAAAATGTTGCCGCTGACCTTTGAACTTCGTTTAATCAGGCCTCAATATTTCCCTTTAACATACCCTTCAGGGCACATTTATGATCGGATCATTTTGAAACTTGGTATGTGTGTTCGGGGTGACCTCTAGATGTGGGCTATTGATTTTTTTCATTTCCATAAAAAATTATTGTCGTTATCACCAGCCTTTGAACTTATTGCATTTGTGCATCAACTTATCCCTTTTGAACTCTCAGCGGGGCATATTTATGAATTTCCATAACCCCCCCCCCCCCCCAAAAAAAAAACAAAACAAAAAAAAACAAAACATTGCCACAAGCAATGACCTTCTGCTTAGTGCATTTGTGCATTAACATCTTCCTTTGGTATGCCTCAGAGGGCACATTCTTTATCATGTTGTTTTAAAACTTTGTATGCTTATGCAGGATGACAAAGATAGGAGCTATTGATTTTCTTTTCATTTTCATCAAAAACTGTTGCTGTTAGCAACAATCTTTGAATTTATTGCAGTTGTGCATCAACATTCTTTGACATAGCCTACAGGCCACATTTATCATATAGGATTGTTTTTGAACTTGGTGTGTTCATTTGGCAAGACCTTTAGATAAGAGTTATTGATTAGCATTCATTTCTGTGAAAAAAGTTCCATTTGCAATAACCTCTGAACATACTGCATTTATGTGTCAACATTCTTCCTTTAGCCCGTCTTACTGTTTACATTTAAAAATTGCGTGGATTACTCTGACGTTGTGCACACACAATTCTGTTATGTTGAAATTTCATCAAAGAACATAGGTACCAATGATCTTCAATTTTGCCGTTTCATTTATAACTTACCAAGTTCAAGTTTGTCAAGTTGAGCTACAGTGTCATTGACACTTTCATTATATGTAGTTTCAGGTGAGCGATTACAGGCTCTTTAGAGCCTCTAGGCAATCCGCCTCGCGGTAAAGGTTTTTGGAAATTTAATAACAGTCTTCTTAGTGACCTCGATTATATTTCGGTAGTAAAAGAAACCATTGCTGAAATAGTTGATCAATATAGCAGAAGTCTTGATAGAAAACGCTGTAATGGTAGTGGGGGTGATGGGGATAATAGTGTTAGTGACAGACAACTATCAATCAATGATACGCTTTTCTGGGAGACTTTAAAACTCGTAATACCTGGGAAGACTATTTCGTACTCTGCAAATCGTAAAAGAAAGCTAAATGAAAGAGAATCAGAAAAAGAGAATACGTTAAACCAACTTAATCAAAATTTACATCTGGGAGACTTTTCAAAGTCAAGTGAAATTGAAGCCCTAGAGGTAGAATTAAAGTCAATATGAGAAAAGAAAATAATAGGAATGATATTCAGAAGTAAAGCTAATTGGAAGGTGGAGAGGGAGAAACCAACCAAGTACTTCTGCAATCTCGACAAAGGGCATTTTACCGGAAAAAGTATCCCTAAAATAGTTAAGTCTGATGGTACGGAAACTAATAACTTGAGTGAAATACTTTCAGAGCAAAGCACCTTTTATACAAATCTGTATGCCTCAAGAATCAATCCGACAGAGACTTCTTTAGTGGAGGAAAATTTGTTTTCCGATCCAGAAAACCCCTTTTTAAATTTTTTACTCCAGGACGATAGAGATTCCATTGAAGGCCTTCTTATCTGAAGGTTTAGCATCTTTAAAATGTCTGGAAAATAATAAATCACCAGGTTCTGACGGTTTGACAGCGGATTTTTATAAATTATTTTGGAAAGACATTGGTACCTTTTTAATTAACTCCCTTAATTATGGCTACAATGTCAAAGAACTCTCAATTGTACTGAGAGCCGGCATTATTACCTACATTCCTAAGCAAAAGAAACCAAAGATATTTCTTAAAAATTGGAGGCCCATATCCCTGATAAACGAAGACGTGAAAATTGGATCCGCCGTCATAGCCAATCGGCTTAAAACAATCTTAACAAAACAAATATCAGATACATAGGGGAATCAACTAGACTGACGTTCGATCTAATTAAGAAATGCGAGGAACAAAATATCTCGGGCATGGTCGTTTTTCTTGATTTTGGTAAGCTTTCGACTCTCTGGAATGGCCATCCATGGAAAGGACACTCAGATTTTTTTAAATTCGGTTCTTCCATCATAAATCGGTTTCCCACCTTTTAGTCTAATATTTATAGCTATATCCTAAATAATGGACACCGTTCAAAAAAAATTTAGCCTGCAGCGTGGGGTAACTCAAGGGAATCCCCTCTCGCCTTATCTTTTTATACTTTTCGCGGAACTATTCAGTGCTGCATTGAAATTTAACCCAAATATTAACGGAATAAAAATAAATAACTCTGAGTTTTTGATAAGTCAATATGACGATGACGCAATACTGTTTTTGAGTGACGATGGACACTCCCTTGATGTTGCTCTAGAAATAGTAAATAAGTTCTGCAAGGTCTCTGGACTAAAACCAAACTTTGATAAAACTGAAATCATTTGAATTGGGGCCAAAAGGGGTTGTGGTGATGAATTACGTACAAAACAAAAGGTAAATTGATATCACAGAAATTCATTCAGAAAATTAAGTATCGAATATAATCTGTTCAGCGAAAATTATATTTTAAAAAACTATGAAGACCAGATACTAAAGATCGAGAGATTGTTCCGTGATTGGCCTTTTAGAAATTTAACCCTCATTGGAAAGACAATTGTGACTAATTCACTCGCACTTCCAGTGCTAATACGCTGTTTGACTGTCCTCCCAGATCCACCAGAAAGTATCTTCCGGAAAATACAAACTTTGTTTTATAAATTTCTTTGGTCAGGCAAAAATGAAAAAAATAAGCGAACGGCAGTTATAAATTCAATTAAAGACAGCGGCTTAAAATTTCCTAATATTAAAACATACTGCTATTCCCTGAAACTTTCTTGGATGAAAAAACTTATTGACCCAAACCTGCTGGCCGCCTGAAAAACGTTAGTTTTAGATGATTTTGAATATCACGAATGCGACAGATTTTGGCACTTACACAAAGAAGGACTTTTGAAGGTTGGGGAACGTACAAAATATGTTTTGGAAAAACGTACTGTTGACATTGTCTTCACTAGATTCAGAATTCACCACAACCCCAGAACAAATATTTAGTGAGCCTCTATATTATAACTCACAAATAAAAGTTAATAACAAGATGCTTTTTTTATAAAAGATGGTGTGAATGCAATATTTGTTTCCTAAGTGACTTATTAACGGAACAAAGGACCTTTCTGTCTTTCATTGACTTCTCCAGTAGGTACAATCTCAGGACGCCCTTCACAACCTACCAAAGGGTGCTCAGTGCGATTCCCCAGTCATGGAGACATAATAAAACAAACCCCCAACTCTTAATAATCAAACATGATTATCTTGAAAAACTAAAATCCACAAATAAAGCATGCAACACATTTTACCCAATATTTTATAACTTAACAGCTGTTACCCCATCCAAAATCGCAGAAACAATGGGAAAAATATTTGGATATCAGCTTACAGTCCGAAGACTGGGAGTTGATATACAAAAATTATTTCACAGTACGCGGCGACTAATACTTACAGAGTCTTCAATACAAGATTTTACACAGAACAATCCACACTAACTCAAAGCTGTATAAAAGTGGATGATCAGAAACGGAGTTATGTACTTTCTGTAGTAATAGTAAAGAGACGTTGTCACATCTGTTTTATGAATGTTCTTACTCTAAAACAATTCTGCTCAATCTCTGTGATAAGTTGAATCATTCTTGTGCTGTGTCCTTTCCCCTGACACCCCAGTATTATTCCTTTGTACCCCGATGCCGGTAGGGCTAGCAGAAATAACGGAATTATTAATACTCATATATAAGAAATTCATATACTCCTGCAAATTTAGAGGATGCCTGCCAGAATTAAGAAGTTCTATGGAACACTAATGCTGTAGAGAACACTTGAACTTACGTCCACTTACATGTATCACGACAAAAAAGCAACTGCTATAAAAAAACAGATGGGACAAGGTCCAATATCTACTAAGTCCAGGAACAGATCACAGTAATGTTTAATAAACACAAAGTTGTCCCGGCCCCATATACTCCTTCAAACAGGCCAACTTCAACATTTAGAACTCCCATAAGATATATTATTTAATCATTTATAAAGCATATCAGCATCACCAACTACATCTCGTTGTTATCATGTAATATTTTATAATGAGACATCGATTTTGGTTTGTAATTTTTTTCTGAACTTTGTATATATTTACACATATTTATCTGAATAAAAAAATGAAAAAAAACCAAAACGTTTGAGCCGCTCGTTTACTAAGCAGGGTAGCAGCCATTACTGTATACTCAAACTCAAAATTTGACGTTTTCACTAAAGACCTTGGTAAAATCACTTCTCGAGGGTCGGGATCTTTGTTCTTCATTTTCCTCTTTTTTTTTCTTTTTTAATTTTTTTTTTAAACATAATTTTTTTTCTCAGAACAGAAATAGGGCATAGCCTATGTCAACGTCTATCCCAATACATTTCACAAATTACAAAAGATAATAAATGGGTGCAAGTGCGTGTGCAATGGAGGGCAACACATAATTCAGATTTCATTAATCACATTTTATGAAACACCTAATTACATTCTATGCGTGTTGCCTCCAAAAAGAGGGGAATCCATTCGTCAGTAAATATTGGGTGATTTTCGCATGACAAACAGACATTTTCGAACATTGAAATACGTACTGGTCCATTAGATTTATGACAGCTACAGTACAGTTGTGACCCCTGAAATAGGCTGATACTGATTGATTGATTGATTGATCTCTCTCCCCAGCCCCTTCTCTCTCTCTCTCTCTCTCTCTCTCGAGACGAGAGAGAGAGAGAGAGAGAGAGAGAGAGAGAGAGAGAGAGAGAGAGAGAGAGAGAGAGAGAGAGAGAGTTTGGAGTTTATCGTAGTTTACCCATTCCGTTGAAAACGTCCTGTATCTAAAATATAGTCTTGGAAAGATTGAAAAATCTGAAGATTATCCGAATTAGACAAAGATAAATCACCGAAAAGAATACTATCTGATGTGATGCTGAACCTGCTTATTTTGTTCTGCAATTCCTGTCTCTGTAGTGACCACAGAGGATATTCAAATACAAAGTGCTGCTCGTTTTCTTCAAAATGCCCACACGAACATCTCGGGTCATCGGATACAAATCTTACGAATTTGTGAGCATTTAAATCACGGCAGCGCAGGCGTAGATTGGAATGGTATATTTTCCCCTTCCTACAGCCAGTGCGATAAAGCTGTGGAACAGTCTGGTCTCCACGCCTTAGTTTATTTTTGAAACTTTCAGCGTTTTCACTATTACGTATTTCAGCGTCGAGATCATTCCACAGCCTCATCGACGACGGCAGGAAAGATTAAAACAAGAGGCTCCAAGGGGCCTGAGGGCGCTCACCTGACATGGTAGCCTAAATATCAACCCAGAGAATTGATTTCAACAAGTTGCATCTGGTCCTCCTAAGAAAAGCTTATACCAAATATCCAAAGATTCTGGTTATAATTCGGGCCCATATATGAACCCAGGGACTTGGCTTTAACAAACCTGAATCTCACCCCCCCCCCCCCCCCCAAGGATGCTGCACACCAAATATCAAAACATTCCGACTACTGGATCTGAAGAAGAAGATTTTTAAAGAAAATCCCTCATTTTGAATTGAGTTACAAATCAAGCTCCCACAGTGAGTCCAAATATGGACCTAGGGACATGGCTTGAACAAACTTGAATCTCACCCCCATAAGGATGCTGCATATCAAATATTAAAAGATTCCAACAGCTGGATCTGAAGAAGATTTTTAAAGAAAATTCCTCATTTTGAACTAAGTTAAAATTCGGGCTACCTCAGTGAGCCCAAATATGAACCCAGGGACTTGGCTTGAACAAACTTGAATCTCACCCTCCTAAGCATGGTGCATACCCAATATCAAAAGATTCTGCCTGCTGGATCTTGAGAAGATTTTCAAAGAAATTTGCCTGTTCGAATTCGAGCTTCTATAGTGAGCCCCAATATGAATCTTGGGAGCCGATTTGAACAAATTTGAATCAGATCCACCCCACAATGTTGCATACCAAATATCAAAAGATTCTGCCTGCCGGATCTGGAGAAGAAGATTTTTGAAGAAATGTGCCTGAAATGCACTAAGTTCGAATTCGAGCTTCTATACTGAGCCCAAATATAAACCCAGGGGGCCGATTTGAACAAACTTGAACCAGATCCACCCCACAATGTTGCATACCAAATATCAAAAGATTCTGCCTGCTGAATCTGGAGAAGAAGATTTTTTTAAGAAATTTGCCTGAAATGCATTCAGTTCGAATTCGGGCTTCTGTAGTGAGCCCAAATATGAATCCAGGGGGGCGATTTGAACAAACTTGAATCAGAGCCACCCCACAATGTTGCATACCAAATATCAAAAGATTCTGCCTGCTGGATCTGGAGAAGAAGATTTTTGAAGAAATTTGCGTGAAATGCACTAAGTTCGAATTCGAGCTTCTATACTGAGCCCAAATATAAACCCGGGGGGCCGATTTGAACAAACTTGAATCAGATCCATCCCACAATGTTTCATACCAAATATCAAAAGATTCTGCCTGCTGGTTCTGGAGAAGAAGATTTTTTAAGAAATTTGCCTGAAATGCATTAAGTTCGAAATCGGGCTCCTATACTGAGCCCAAATATGAACCCAGGGGCCGATTTGAACAAACTTGAATCAGATCCACCCTACAATGTTGCATACCAAATATCAAAAGATTCTGTTTGCTGAATCTGGACAAGAAGATTTTTTAAGAAATTTGCATGAAATACACTAAGTTCGAATTCGGGCTTCTATAGTGAGCCCAAATATGAATCCAGGGGGCCAATTTGAACAAACTTGAATCAGATCCACCCTACAATGTTGAATACCAAGTATCAAAAGATTCTGCCTGCTGAATCTGGAGAAGAAGATTTTTTAAGAAATTTGCCTGAAATGCACTAAGTTCGAATTCGGGCTTCTATAGTGAGTCCAAATATGAATCCAGGGGGCCGATTTGAACAAACATGAATCAGATCCATCCCACAATGTTGCATACCAAATATCAAAATATTCTGCCAGCTGGATCTGGAGAAGAAGATTTTTGAAGAATTTTGCGTGAAATGCACTAAGTTCGAATTCGAGCTTCTATAGTGAGCCCAAATATGAATCCAGGGGGCCAATTTGAACAAACTTGAATCAGATCCACCCTACAATGTTGAATACCAAGTATCAAAAGATTCTGCCTGCTGGATCTGGAGAAGAAGATTTTTTAAGAAATTTGCCTCAAATGCATTAAGTTCGAAATCGGGCTCCTATACTGAGCCCAAATATAAACCCAGGGGGCCGATTTGAACAGACTTGAATCAGATCCACCCCACAATGTTTCATACCAAATATCAAAAGATTCTGCCTGCTGGATCTGGAGAAGAAGATTTTTTAAGAAATTTGCCTCAAATGCATTAAGTTCGAAATCGGGCTCCTATACTGAGCCCAAATATGAACCCAGGGGGCCGATTTGACCAAACTTGAATCAGATTCACCCTACAATATTGCATACCAAATATCAAAAGATTCTGCTTGCTGAATCCTGACAAGAAGATTTTTTAAGAAATTTGCCTAAAATACACAAAGTTCGAATTCGGGCTTCTATAGTGAGCCCAAATATGAATCCAGGGGGCCGATTTGAACAAACTTGAATCAGATCCACCCTACAATGTTGAATACCATGTATCAAAAGATTCTGCCAGCTCGATCTGGAGAACAAGATTTTTTAAGAAATTTGCCTGAAATGCACTAAGTTCGAATTCGGGCTTCTATAGTGAGCCCAAATATGAATCCAGGGGGCCGATTTGAACAAACATGAATCAGATCCATCCCACGATGTTGCATACCAAATATCAAAAGATTCTGCCTGCTGGATCTGGAGAAGAAGATTTTTTTAGGAAATTTGCCTGAAATGCTCTAAGTTCGAATTCGAGCTTCTATACTGAGCCCAAATATAAACCCAGGGGGTCGATTTGAACAAACTTGAATCAGATCCACCCCACAATGTTGCATACCAAATATCGAAAGATTCTGCTTGCTGGATCTGGAGAAGAAGATTTTTGAAGAAATTTGCGTGAAATGCACTAAGTTCAAATTCGAGCTTCTATACTGAGCCCAAATATAAACCCAGGGAGCCGATTTGAACAAACTTGAATCAGATCCACCCCACAATGTTGCATACCAAATATCAAAAGATTCTGCCTGCTGGATCTGGAGAAGAAGATTTTTTAAGAAATTTGCCTGAAATGCATTAAGTTCGAATTCGGGCTTCTATAGTGAGCCCAAATATGAATCAAGGGGGCAGATTTGAACAAACTTGAATCAGATCCACCCCACAATGTTGCATACTAAATATCAAAAGATTCTGCCTGCTGGATCTGGAAAAGAAGAGTTTTGAAGAAATTTGCCTGAAATGCATTAAGTTCGAATTCGAGCTTCTATACTGAGTCCAAATATAAACCTAGGGGGCCGATTTGGACAAACATGAATCAGATCCACCCCACAATGTTGCATGCCAAATATCAAAAGATTCTGCCAGCTCGATCTGGAGAAGAAGATTTTGTTTACGAAATTTGCCTGAAATGCACTAAGCTCGAAATCGGGCTTCTATAGTGAGCCCAAATATGAATCCAGGGAGCCGATTTGAACAAACTTCAATCAGGTCCACCTCACAATGTTGCATACCAAATATCAAAAGATTTTGCCTGCCGGATCTGGAGAAGAAGATTTTTTAAGAAATTTGCCTGAAATGCACTAAGTTCGAATTCGAGCTTCTATACTGAGCCCAAATATAAACCCAGGAGGTCGATTTGAACAAAGTTGAATCAGATCCACCCCACAATGTTGCATACCAAATATCAAAAGATTCTGCCTGCTGGATCTGGAGAAGAAGATTTTTGAAGAAATTTGCGTGAAATGCAATAAGTTCGAATTCGAGCTTCTATACTGAGCCCAAATATAAACCCAGGGAGCCGATTTGAACAAACTTGATGAGATCCACCCACAATGTTGCATACCAAATATCAAAAGATCTGCCCTTCTGGATCTGGAGAGAAGATTTTTTAAGAAATTTGCCTGAAATGCATTAAGTTCGAATTCGGGCTCTATAGTGAGCCCAAATATGAATCCAGGGAGCCGATTTGAACAAACTTCAATCAGATCCACCTACAATGTTGCATACCAAATATCAAAGATTCTGCCTGCTGGATCTGGAGAAGAAGATTTTTTAATCTTTTTCCCATTGCCAACAGTGTTAAAAGTGCTGACTCAGCACTTTTTCAAAGTCCTGAAAAAAGTACTTGACCTTGTGATCAAACCGATAGGGATTTTTTTAACCATTCTATTCTACTGTATAAAAGTAAGCTTTAGACAAAATAAGAATTATCTGTGCCGTGTAGTTTTGGAGACATGGCAGTTTTAAGGATTTTCTTATTTTAGCTCCCGAGGTTCCCACGGGGCAATGAGAATTTCTTTTTTGCATCAATCAACTACTTATGACCCATAATCATCTCCTATCAAATTTGGTTCAAATCGACCTGACGGTTCTGAAAATAAAAATTTTAGGCGTGGCCAAAATTTTTGCCCCTCCCATAACAAAGGCAAATAATGCCCGACAAACTTCTCTTGAACAAACTTGATTCTAATCCTTAAAAGGACTCTGTATACCACATATCAAGTCTCTGCTACTGGTGGTTCATTAGAAGAAGATTTTCAAAAAATTTGGCCATTTTGTCCCCACACCTCTGCTCAATATGAGCCGAAACCTATTTTGGACAAAAATCAAAATGCCCCTACATAACCACTACTTACATGAAATTTAATTAAAATGTGGCCAGTGGTTTAGGAGAAAGAGGCTCAAACACCACCTTCACGCAGGACGACGGACGACGGGCGAAGAGTGATAAGAAAAGCTCACCCTGACTTTCAGTCAGGTGAGCTAAAAAAGTCTTGAGTCCGACAAAAGGGGACTCTCAGTTGATCGGAATTTCTGAGGTGATCCGAGGACAGCCGCATCACGGGCCTGGACACCAAATTTGATAAATATGCGGGACCTATTCCATTATTCATTTTATATAATATTGTTAATTTATGTCTTCGCCTCCTTTCTTTCAGTGTTACATAACCAGTTTTCTTATATAATAATTCATGGCTTGTCCCTCGAGGGGGGGGGGGGGGGGGGGGGGGCACCACATATAGTTCTTAAAGCAGCAAGTTAGAGATCTTCTAGCTGTTTTGTTTTCTCACTTGTACAATGATCCCAAATGACATCAAATCAAAAAGTGGCAAGATAAAATAGCTATACATCATTTCTAATGTTGATCTTGATAGTCGGTACTTCAAACTCCGGAAACAATTTACGATCGGGCCTACCCTACTAATAATATTGTCCACATATTTCTCCCATGAACCATTATAATGGAACATGAGAACCAGATGCTTATGACAAAACCCTTTTGTTACTAACTTATCAAGTAAATAAAGTGGAGGTTTGAGGTTTGGAGTAGTTTTGCGTGTTATACTTAGCGATAATGTTTCCTTTGGACTAAAATGTACTTGCCATGCCTTTGCCCAATTACCTATGAGTCTAAGATCAGAATTCAGTATCTCCGATGCATTTTTCTCTGACGGTCTCTGGAAACCGACGTCCCCATCTCTAAACGATTTCATTCAGGCCACCTTTGTTTCCGCATACTTTTTTACTCACTTGCAACGGATTTAACTCTCGAGTCTCATTGAGGTCCGAAGTTCTCGTAATGAATTGTGGTTGTTTTGCCATAAAATTAACCATATTCTTAAGAGCAATTTTATGTTCACTTTCTCTTCTCTGATTGTCTGTCTCTGTCTTTCTTTCTTTCTTTCCGAGCTTTCGTGTTTTCGGTAATGTACATTTGGTAACGTAAGTTTATACAGCAAAAAAATTTAATTTTATTTTCACAATATCTATATTATAAAATTTGCTCACATAAAATGTACATATATCGTTTTTTTATGATTGAAAATTATTTTATGAATAATAATATATTTATTTATTTATTTACTGGAGTTTAACGACACTTTCGAGAGCCAGGATCACCTCGTGTCGGGCAGTTTTGCGGGTAGCGAAGCCAGAGTACCCGGACAGAACCACCGAGCAACAGCGAGCAACTGTCAGACCCCGCAACGTACTAACTCCACACAAGCAAGGTTTGCATTGGTTGAAGACAGATGCACATTCGACGTGCAGTACGCTTCAGTACAAAGCGCCACCTTCCCCACCACGTGGGCAATCGAGATTAAGTGCTTTGCAACATAATATATCTCCTTTAACAATGTTTAAAAGTGTAACATGCTGACGCATACAACGTTGGAGGGTGAATTAGAAGGTTAACTTCATTGAGAGATAATCCAGTATATGCATTACTTAAATGGAACTGATTTTTCAGACGTTTGGGTTTGAAGAACTTCTCACCTCTTGATACAGTGAACTGACAAATCTCTTGAGTTCTAATCCGAAATTGATCGGGTGGGTTTGGAGGTGCAGCGTGACAACTCGACCCCCTTGTAAACCCACCCGTCGGGAAACTGCTGCCGGAGAAAATACGTGTTTTCCATTTTTACAACACCAACTGAAATAAGAGGTAGTACAGTCGCGAGCAAATATTAATCTCATTTCCCTCTGTTAATATCTCAGACAGCTTCACCGGAAATGACATCAGGGTTTGGAATTATCAACGGCAAAATGAAAATTGTAGCAAAATGTTTTTTTATGGTTTTGCTCTTGTTATTTCAGCCGTTACTATAGCTCGAAGATATGGGAAATTTCCCCAGTGCATTCCAAATTAAAACAAGAGGCTCCATGGGGCCCCGAGGCGCTCATACGACAAAGTTGTTTAAATCAGGCTTTAATTAGCATCTATGGCTAGTAAACACTGGAGAGGAATGGAGTCACATAACTACTGAAAACTCTGTTGTCCAGTAAGATAATTTTTTTTCTGGTATTGAGATGCTACCAAACAAATAATGTCCAGATTTCCAGTAATGGACAATAGGGAGCCCAAATATCAACCAAGGGACTTAATTTCAACAAACCTGAACTGAGTAAGCACTCCCAACTCCAATCAGGAATCTGACCATTGCACCCGAACAAGCAGATTTCCAAAGATTATTCCTCATATTGGACTAAGTTAAATAGCCCCAAAATTAACTTAAGGACTTCATTTTTAAAACTGGTATCTAACTCCCATGAGGATGGTTTATACCATATATCAAAAGATTCTGATTGGGTGTTTGTGAGAAGATTTTTAAAGAATATTCCTCATTTTGAACCATGTTAAAATTCGGGCTCCAAAAGGGAGCCCAAATACTAATCGAGGCACTTGACTTGAACAAACTTTAATGTGACCCCCGTAAAGATGCTGTATCGCAAACATTAAAGGATTCTGACTGCTGGATTCGAAGATTTTTAAAGATTATTCCCCATATTGCACTAAGTTGAAATTCAGGCTCCCACAGAGAGTCCAATTATAAACCAATGGGATTGATTTCGTTAAACGTGAATCTGACCCCCCCCCCCCCCCCCCCCCCCCCCCATTGGGGATTCTCTATAAATATATCAACAGATTCTGTAGAAAAGGAGGTTTTAAAAATTATTTCTCATATTGTACAAAGTTAAAATTCGGGCTCCAGTAGGGAGCTCAAATATTAAAACAGTGATGTGGTTTGAACAAGCGTTGATCTGACCCCCATAAGGATGCTGTATACCAAAAATCAAAAGATTCTGACTGGTAATTCTGAAGAAAAATATTTTTTTTAAAAATATTTCCTCATATTCTACTAACTTAAAATTCAGGCTCGTATAGGCAGCACGGTTATTAACCGAAGGGCTTGATATAAACACACTTGAATCCCATCCTTATCAGGATTCTGTATACCAAATATCAAAAACTTCAGACCAGTGGTTCTGGAGAAAAAGACTTTTAATAATTATTTCTCATATTCGACCAAGTTAAAAATCAGGCTCCAATAGGAAGCCCAAACATTAACACTGGGACTTGATATGAACAAATTTAGATTTGACCTCCCTAATGATGCGGCACACCAAATATCAAAAGATTCCGACTGGTGGTTCTGAAGAAAAATTTTAAAGATTATTTCTCACATTGGTATGGAGGGTGGGGGAGGCACCACAGAGTACTCCGAAGAGGCCAAGGAAGCTTTCGGATTGAGCATGGGCAATTCAGCCAAAATTACATTTTGCTCATTTGGAGATCAAATCATTATAACATATATGCTCCGTTCAGGACCAGTTTCGCATTATTCTGACTTTGGAATTTACTAAAGGTCTGGATTCCATTGAGTGATGTTTGTCTTGTGTTAGATCCAGTTATGTCAAAACAAACATTTGCAGACAGGTAGACACCACTTTGTGGGTCGTTGATTTTTCAGAGATTATTTGGGAAATCCCAAAATACCGATGAGCGGTTTTGTTTTTCAAATCGATGCAACCTGATTCTATAGTATGAGTTAATTTTTCAATCCAGATTCATTTGGTGATTATATCATACACAAATTGAGGATCGTTTACTGTTCCTCCTTCGGGGGGATTTGGAAGGGTTAAAAAGAGTTTTGTGTACATCCTTGTTATAGATTATAAATGGTATGGTATGGTGTCGCGCAGGGACAAAAACCCTTGCTGGGGTCGACATTGGTATTGTTACGCTCATTGTGAAGTCCACGAGTCCACAATTGTATGCAAGTCAGATCTCATGGTAAAAATTGACTCGTTAATGGTTCGATGAGTGTAGGTATTATTTTAACCCTTGGCCAAGTATAGTTTTTTATAGTCTGTCAAATCGTGATTCGACATGTTAGCTATACACTGTTCAAAGCTTCAGCCCGTAATCTGGGTAAATCATTGTTGACATTAGAATGTATTGGTCTGGAGTCAGTTCGGTAATACAGGCTAACATTGGTGATACGATAAATGAGTTCGAATTTATCGGCGACCTTTAAAGAATTGGTGGTCGGTTAATTGTGATATAGGCGTTAAGTGCGCCTGTGATTTACATTGAATAAGAGAAGCCCATGTTACTCGACTACACAAAGCGTGATTTGTAGATCTTGAGTAACTACTGCATGGCGCGTATGTTTTCCACTAAGTGGACTTAGCCCATATTATACAACGTGAAATTGGTGACACGTATTAGTATTCGGCATGCGTAATAGTCGATGGCACTGGTGGAAGACCAATGGTGAATCACTTAGCTCCCCGTTTCCTTCATCCACCCCTAGCTCTCGCTCTAAGGCTCATCTGTGAATGCATGCTACATTGCGAATGCATGTGCTTCACTTGTTGTTTTGAAAAACACGACGCCGTGCTGTCAATGTTTTCAGAAAATGGATGCAGCCTTATTATTAGGTCGGTACAATAATTAGCACACAGAATCGTATCAGTTTAATTCAGACCAACGTTGGTGATACGATCAATGAGTTCGAATTTATCGGCGAACTTTATACATTACTAGGTCGTTACAATGTTTAGCATATACAATCATATCAGTTTCTAGCACAATATATGATCGTTCTAAAAGGCTTATAGGTATGAGGTTTGTGCGTGCTGAATTGTTGAGGGGAATGCGCATTCTAATCATTAGGCTCATAATGTTGCCCAAGTAGATAACTGCCAACAATCAAGGGATATTGTCCTTGGACTGAAAGCCACAGCGCAATGCATTTTGTCTTTTCTAAGCTTCTGGGGCTCCAAACTCTGAATAAAAGAGCTGATGTCAATGTATTATATTGAAATTTATATTTGCTTCGGTATATAATTAGCTTGATTTGAAGCCCATTGGTACTTTTCCGGAATTTAATCCGCGATGTACTAGGTGTGAAAGCCACTACGCAATGCATTTTGTCTTTTCGAAGCCCGTGGCGCTCCAAGCTCGGAATAAAAGAGCTGATTTCAAAGTACTATATTGAAATTTATATTTGCTTCAATATATAATTAGCTTGTTTGAGGAAAAGGGAGGACAGGCACCACAGAGTCACTGGAAGCAACCGCGGGAGTTGTTATTTTAACCCATGGAGTATGTGGCCATGGTAAGTGTAATCCACCTAGGACTAGTTCCCGTATCATTCCAGTCCACAATTAAATCCAAGGACCGGAGTCATGTATGGCCCTCATTATGTATTAAAGTTTGTTTGGAAAGGACCAATATGTGTAAGTAAGTAGGTAGCCAGTTCGGATAGGTCAGTGTTTGGATAGTGGTTAATGGGACAATTTCCAAATGTTTTTGACCCATATCCATTGCTAGAATCAAATCCATTCTGATTGGTTCGTAATGATAAGACTATAATTATAAATGTCAGTACGCCACTATACAATGGCTTGGGGATGCAGTATGTGCCTAAATTGAGTATTGCGTACTGTGTCTCCAAAATACTGTTGTGCGTGGGTTAAGATAATCGGCAGTCCCCTCATCGGCGATCATTGACCGTTATTGGTGAGCGAAACGGTATTGCGTTATAGTAGGACGAAACCTTTATTAGGGAATTGTAGACGCCCAGATTATCGTATGCAAGTCGCATATCTACACCCATATCCCACTAATTACATTTGATTTTATTATGGGGTAATTAAGGAGGAATAATGCTCCGTGTATCGTCCAATACGGACTTGTTCACAGTGCGTGTATTAAGTTAGTCTTTTTGATAGTATAGGGGCCCTGCAAAGGGCCGTTGATGCCGTTAGTGTTTTTACACGTTTGTGACTGCTGGAGATGCATGTGTTGGTGCTTGTTGTAAAAATGATTGTGCAACCATGATCGAAATTTTAGTTGCCATGGCGGCGATCTTTTCGTCTTCTGTAAGTACAGATGTGTGTACTTTATTAGCCCATTCATCTAGATGGGTTAAAATGCATTCTTTCAGCTGGTCAATGACTTCCACTGTTTTTTCCTCTAGTTTGGAAATCAGATCTTCTTCTCCTGGGAAGCCCTTAATTGTGGGTGTGGGAGGGTGCACAGTATAGGTCCATTCTGAGGACTGAACGTACTGTTTCCATGAATCCGCATATTCCTGTTGTTGTTTCCTAAGGCGTTCCTGTCGATCGATTGTGGTATCGACGGCCGGCATGCGGATTCTTCTGTGGTAAGGTTGGTTGCGCCTTTGGTTTCTATTTCCTTGCCTGCTCAGGTTGGATGTTCTAAAAGGTAGCATGTTGGATGGTTGCATATGTTTACAGCTTAAGATGGAGTAAGTAATGATTTCGCCAAGCAGATGAAATGGTTTCGCGCGCCGAAGGCGCACAGGGACGGTGTGGGACAAGCCCCTTTCGATCCCCTTTGACTGTTTAGTGGCGTTTATGTCTCTTGTTTTTCTTTTTTGGTGGAGGAGGTTGTAATGGTGAGACTGAAGTGGTTGTTGGTGTTGTTGGGCTGTTGATGTTAGAGGACTGACTTGTGTGGTAGGGTCTTGTCCTGGCTGCTGTAGGAGTATTTTGGATGTTGAGCTTTGTCATAAATGCTTCCGATCTTTCAGTGCCTTCCTTTGCCTCTCTGGTGACTTCTCTGACTTCCTCTCTCAAGCTTTCCAAGACCTTCATGAGGTCTGGGAATCCTAGTTCCTGATTCAGATGAAGGGGGGAGGCTGGAGTTGGAGACTTCGGAGAGCCAGTTTCCATTTCCGCCTCCGCCACACTGATGAAGTCGCCATCCTCCGGGTTGCCGCCCATAGGAGAGGCAGCTGGGTGTAGATGGGAGTCACAGGCGTTGGAGGTGGGGAAATGGTAGTGGCTTCCTCTATCTTCTCTTCCGCCTTCTCTTCCTTTTTCCTTTTCAGGAACTCACCCAGCCGCCGGGCATCACGGCGCCTGGTTGATGGGCTCTTCTTCTTCTTCTTGGTCTTCTTTTCAGGGCCAGGTCCAGGCTTCTTCTGGTGAGGACCAGTGTGAGAGGGGTTCCTCTCACAAAAGTTACTACTTCTCCCCGAAGAAACCATGTTGTTGATCTCTGAATCAAACTTAAGCGTCAGATGAACGCCCTTGCCTCTCGTCTGGAGAGTCCAGTTGAGAGGGCAAGAGACGCCTAGAGCTGACAAAGCTTTCTGTAGGTTAATTGAAATGTGCCATTCTGATTGCTATTGTGATTGCTCAGATGGTGTTCACACTCTGAAGTCAGAGGTGCGAATGTCGACTGAATGATTTCGTAGATGAAATTGTTTCGCACGCCGAAGGCGCTCAGGGACGCTGTCGGGCAAGCCCCTTTCGACCCTCTTTTACTGTATAAGATCTTTTATAGCTACATGTCCAGGCGAGATGAAGGAGGAAAAGGGTCGGGTACTCGAAGATGTCCAGGATTAGGTGATCTAGGGAGTTGTGGCTCGTCTTTTTGATGGTCGTTGGTCTGAACCCTCGGGTGGGGACCAGAGCGAGAGGGGGTCCTCTCAGCAAAGGTGCTACCTCTCCCCGAGGGTGCTGTGATGGTATTTTCAGGCAAGTAAACTCTGCCACTTACAGAGTAGTCATGTTGTGGTGGTGGACCATCATTGGCAAGTATAGACTGACTCAGGCGGTTGATGGTTACTGGAGTTGGTTCATTTTATTGGATTCCGTTTGAGCATTTCGTCGGATCGTGGAAAAAACAACAACGGTCCCTTTTTGAGACCACCCAGAGAAAGACCCGAACTTCCCTGGTTCGGGGGAAGGTCTGCATTGTAACCTATTTGGCGGGGCAGCTCGCGCTTACAAAAGGGGTACAAAAAGAGACGCAGGACCAACGCTCGGCTCCCAGGAGGTGGATGACCACTTCTAGGGATGGTGCGAAGGATGTTCAGAGTCCATAGCGGTTACTGTATTCCATATCGGTTAAAGGTTTTCCATAGCGGTTATTGGGGAGCTGGAGATCAAAACGAAAGCTTCTGTGTGTACTTGCTAAAAGAGAAAAGGCACAATTAGTGGGTTTTAAAATTAACAAAAATATGCAATTACATCGTAGTTGGTAATCGATCCCTGGGAGCAGGCCACAATGTTCCTATGGCCTGTTTCTTATGTCCCTAGATACTTGCTATTAATGGTTGAGTGATTATGATAGCTAAATAGGTTAAGGCATCACATCTGGTAAATGATCTCAGCTGCGCTGATTTTACTGCCTTTTTATTCACCTTCCCTATGTTTCTAGTTACCTGCTATTAATGGTTAAGTTAAAATAGGTGAAGGCAGTCCACCTGGTAAATGGTCTCAGCTGAACTGATTTTACTGCCTGTTAACCCTTTACCCAACGTAACAGCCAAAACCGGAGCGCTATTCTCAAAAATCGCCAATTAATTTTCAAAATATTTTCATTTTTTGTCTCAAAAACATAGGTTATGACCCCTCGTTGGAACGAGCTCGTCGAGCTCGTTCAAACGAGGGGTCATAACCTATGTTTTTGAGACAAAAAATGAAAAAAAATTAATTATTCAAGAATTTTTTTTGCAAGGGTCGTCTGCTTTTCATGTTAGGTAAAGGGTTAATTCACCTTCCCTAAGTTCCTAGTTACCTGCTATTAATGGTGATTATTATATTCGATATGGGTCATCTTAGTTAGGTATGTTGAGATCAAGATTTGAGGGAGGGGAGCAGGTTTTCACTTTTAAACGCCACACCCGAGGGTGTTCTTTCCTGCTCGGTCCTCAGCGGGTTGCTTCCTACTTACAGGGTGGTTAAATTAATTTAGTCGTTTTTAGGTTTTTGACGGCTGGCGCAAATGTCCTGGAGTTCGGATATTAGTTGGGTGTCGACGAGGCGGTCGCCATTTTCCGCGGCTAGAGAGGCGAGGCGGCCCTCTATGCTTGGAATTCTGGCTCTGTCATGGAGTAGTTTGATAGGTGTATCCCAGGAAGCACGGATGGCGACCATCAGCTCGTGGTTTTGGACCTTTTGGGGTTTGATTTAAGTCGGTTAGGATTAGTGCCCCGTACTCGAGTACTGGGCGCACGAAAGTTTTGTATAGTTTAAGTAGAATTGTCTGGTGGGCACCCCAGGATGTGCCTCGTAACATTTTTAACAAGTTAATACGTCTTGTCGCTTTGCTGGCAATATCGTTGGCGTGTTTGTTGAAGGATAGGTTTTGGTCAATGGTTATGCCAAGGAATTTCGCCTCTGTGCATTCAGGGAGGACTTTGTCCAGTTGTTTTAGGTCAAAGTCCCGACTGTTTTTCGGGTGAACGTGATTCTTTTGGTTTTGTCAGCGTTCAGCTTGATTCTCCATTTAGCACACCGTTGCTCCAGGTCATCGAGCGCGCGCTGAAGAGGTTTTGCAACTAGATTGGCGGTGTTATTAGAGTCCCAAAGTCACTTATCGTCCGCAAATTGTGAGATTTGAACGCGATTATCGGAGATTTTGAGATCATTGACGTAGATGATATATAGGAAGGGGCTGAGAACGATCATTGGGGTGCCTGCCTCGAGAGGGACACTACCTGACATTTCGTTGTTGACTCTGATTTTTATTTCGCGATCGTTAAGGAAGGAGGAGAGTAATCTAAGCAATTTCATGGAGAATTTTAGGCGCATTCCGTTGTGCCAAACGGAATCGAACGCGCTTTCTACGTCTAGTAAGATAGCCGCGCCTATTTACTGGTTATTGATCACAGGTTTCATTCATTCAGACGAGGCGGTCGACGTGCTCAATTCCTTCTTTACGGTTCCTGTAGGTTCTTCTATTGAAGAAGTCGGTTTCTTCAAGGTGCCCCCTCAGTCGATTTGTAAGGATTCTTTCGAATACCTTGTCAATGCAACTGAGGAGACTGATTGTGCGCTAGTTGGCCGGATTGGATAGGTCTTTATGTGCTTTGCGTATCTTGACCCCTGATTTCCAACATTTTGGAAAGTAGCCGTGGGTGAGGCATGCATTGCATGGGCTCTTGAGTCTATTAATTAGGGAGTTTGGGCTTTGTTTCAGAATTTTATAGCTAACCTGTACCTCGTCGGGCGGGAAGGAGTTTTTGCATTTTTTTATGATATTGATGATTTCGTCATTAGTGATGGGAATGACGAGGCCATCGTCGTCCCATACTTCTGGACCGGAGTCAAATGTAGGGTCACGGTAGATATCTAGGTATTCATTGATGAAGTCGTCAATAGCGTTTATGATGACGTCATCGTTGTTGGGGCCTTGGTAAGGGCGGTGAGTTTTCCTGAGGAGGTTGGCGAAAGTGTCGGCCTTGTCCTTGTCGGTACGCGTAAAGGGGCCATCTTCCTTTTTAAGGGGTTTGGCTGCTGCTTTATTTCCTCGTTTTTTACCAGTTAGGGTTTGAAAAGAGTTGCAGAATTTTTGGGCTTCCCTGACCCCATTAAGGTTGGCTGTGGCTTTTTCCCAGTTGGCTTGTTTTTCGGTTTGGAGGGCTTTCTTAACCTCGCCATGAAGGCAGTTGTACGTTTTTTTGAGGTCAGCTTTTTTGAGGGGGTCACTTTCTGTTTTATAAGCGCGAAGGGCTTTCGTTTGGTTTTGATTAATGAGAGTGTGTCACCCGAGATAGTACTTCTCCAGGGGCGCATTTCTTCTTTTGGGTATATTTCATTTAGGGTTGAGTTGATGATTCTTTTAAGCCCTCGCACTGTGCTTCGAGTTCAGTGGCGTTTGATGGGGAACTGTCGGAGACTTTGACATCAGTGATATCGCGGTAGAGGTTCCAATTTATTTTTCTAAAATTCCTGCGGGGGGGGGGGGGGGGGTGGTACCTGAGGGGGCCATTGCCTATTTGGATTGAGGCATGGACCGGGAAGTGGTCGCTGCCTTGGTCATCTTCGCCGACCCAGTGGTCGTCGATGTGGTTTTTGAGAGAATAGCTTATGATTATTAAATCTAGGATTTCGGATGGCAATAGCGGGTTGATACTTTTTTTAGCGGGTTGCTAGTAACTTGCTACTAATGTAGGTCGCGAAGTTCATAACCACGTGTAGGTTATATTTTTGGTGATTTCGAGTAGGAGTTTACCGTTGGGGCCAGTGTTTTGACAACCAAAGTATAGATGTTTGGCGTTGAAGTCGCTGAGGAAGATACAGTGTTTGTATTTCCTCAAGAAAAATTCAAAGACGGAATCAGAAACGATTTTGCATGGGTCATTGTAATAACAAGTAATCGCAACGTTTTTATTGTCGGCTGTGATTTCGGTTGCTATCACCTCGGCATTGAGGTGATCAGTTTTTTGGTTTTATGTTTGATGTTCTGCTTTATTAGGAGAGCAACGCCGCCACCTTTGGTGAGCTCTCGATCTCTTCTAAGAACGCCGAATCCGCGAAGTGAGAAGTTTTTATCTTTATTTTGCCAGCTTTCACAGATACAGACTATGTCTGTATTCTCGAAATATCGGCTCATTTGATGTTTTTTATTATTTACGCTCCTGGGGTTCCACACGGCTATTTGAAATTTATAGTCCAGGCACATTAGACATAAAAATGAGAAAGTAAGGAAAAAAATTGGAGAAAGCTGATTTTTTTATATGTTTCCGGGACACACATTGCGGATAAAGTGTGAAAAGTCCCCGCGAATCCGAGTTGAGCTTTTTTTAGTTATAGCGTTTTTTTGATGAAAAAAAAAAATTTAAAAAAAATTCGACCCAGCTCCATATTTCTCATTCTTATTCGCCTTAGTAGGGTGAGAATCATAAATATCGTGCTGAATTATATTGAGAATACATATCCCCAACAGAAAATGCCAACTTTGTACCAATCCTCACACTCAATGGTGAAATATTCACGAAAATGTACAAAATTACGAAAAAAAAAATTATTGTTTTCATACACACAACGGTACACAACGTCCATTAAATCAAATCTACGACTACTTTGGGAGTTAAATTATATATCAAAAATTGCAGAAAAGCAGTGGTTTTATAATGATATATAACAATAGTCATTTATTCCATAATGAACTGGTGAAACGTGTGAAATATTAACTATACCCCTAAACTCAAATTCAAACGGCATCGACTTTTCTCATTCAAATACCGTATTATAGCATCATTGTTTCAATTTCCATGTTCGATTAAATCACATAATGTGGTGTTCGCCTACACTCAAGATGCATTGGCATGTAATGTGTGCACGCCCTTGATGTGTACTCATAAACAAATTTGTATTGCACAGACAACGTCATATTTAGGGGCAATTGGTTCGATCATGGCTGGTAGCGGCTTGGATGAACTTTGGGGGACTGTTTATGCTGGTGGGTCAATCCATAATTTGATCAGTGGTCATGCATATTCAAGAGCAGTTCGTGCCCATTTGCTAACACAAATTGCCATTACAAAACTTGTGTTTGAAGAAAGCCGAACACTAGATAACATAGACTGCACAGAAGTCAATGAAATATTCTGTGGACTTGCCAGAGGTGACTGTACAACAGCTGACGCTGTCAATCAAGACAGTGTCAACCATCTACTGTCAAATTTACACGAACTGCTCCAGAATGCATCCGTAGGACGCACAGGAAAGCTTTGGGTACAATACTACGATCAAATAGGTCTTCTCCAGTTGTTCTTGAGAGCAGAGCGCACAGGCGACTGGGAACTCCACACATATTGTGTTCGCAATATGATTCCAGTATTTCACGCAGGTGGTCATTTTGCATACGCAAAAAGTTCTCATCTCTATTTGCAGCAGATGAATGAGCTAACAGAAATAATGCAACAGGATGATTTGAAGTTGTTCACTGAGAAAGGTTACTTTACCATAAGGCGCTCAGATAAATTCTGGGACGGGATATATTCTGATCAGACCATAGAGCAGTGTTTAATGAGAATGTTCAAGCTCCCTGGTGGTCTCACACATGGCAGGGGAATAACCGATAGCACTGTTGCGAAATGGGTACATGGACTACCTCTTTGCCTTCCGATATGTAATGCTCTCGAAAATTTTGTTCATGTTCACACTGGTCATGGCGAACAACATCGGGATCTCCGTCAAAGTTCACAATTGACTGATGCCAATGATATCACCAAATTATTGAACTGGCTCAGAGTGCATTCCCCCTTTCAGAATAGAGATCCACTACAATTAGTCTCTATAGCGACCGGGCTTGTAGCCGACGAAACTGTGAACTGTGAACAAGTTCGCAAAATTGGTGAATGTTGCGTATCGAATGTTGTAAGCAAAACGTTCGACAACATCAAACTACGACGTGTTGACACTGTGAAGTCTTTCGCATCGATGGCAAATAGCATCAAAGTCCGTGGAAGTAAGGTAGTGATTGACCTCACAATTCTGTTCAACCGCATCAAATGTGTTATTCAGTCACAAGCAGAGATGGAAGAGTATCTCAAATATGAACTCACCCCGAAACCACCAGCATTGTTTGATTCTGCTGGAATGAGGAAGACACAGAAAAGCACGCTCGGTAAGATCCTCAAAACATACGGTTCCGAGCAAACTAAAATCCCAGAACATTCTCTGTTTGTTGTAGATGGTGGATTTTTATTGAGGGCAGTTGTATGGCCTAAACAGTCGTCATATAAGGACATATGTACACCATATTCCAATTATCTAGTGAGACATTTTGGGGCGAACGTCGTGGTTGTTTTTGATGGTTTTGCTTGTACAATGTCGACAAAGGGCATGGAACAAGCCCGTAGACCTAAAGACAGGTATTCCATTGATATCAATATCTCACCCGAGTTACCAGCCACCACACCCCAATCCGATTTCCTTGCAAATGCCAAGAACAAAACCCAACTGATCGATCTTCTGATGCAGGAGCTATCTGCTTTCAATATTCAGTCCAAGCAGGCCGAGGCTGATGCTGATGTACTGATAGCCGAAACTGCACTTGACATCGCTCAAGATGACAACAATGTTGTCGTTGTGGGAACAGACACAGACTTGTTAGTCATTTTTATCTCTCGAGTTCAACCGGGATGTAATATTCACATGATGTATTCCATTACCCTAAACTTACTAGTTTCAGTTAGTGAAATAGCAACCAAAATGGGTGACCATAGAAGCAACCTCCTTGTAGCACATTCTATAAGTGGTTGTGACACTACTTCTGCACTCTTTCGAGTTGGTAAGAAGAAAGTATTCAGTACAATTGTCTCCGATGTTACTAGCGACTCACAACAGTATGTCAATACAATTTTGGCGGATGACAGTACACCAAGTGCAGTAGCCGCTGCCGGGGAACAACTTCTCCTGATCTTATACGGGAGTAAAACTGTTTCCTCTCTCGACCAATATAGATATGTCACTTACACGCGTTATGTAGCAAAATCTAAACTGAATAAACCCATCGACCTAGCCTCACTCCACCAAGCAGCGATGCTGCACAACAACATGTCTACAGATGTTATCTCCAGGTCCAACAATGGCTGGGCACTTCGCTTCCTCCGACGGATTGGGGGTGGTCGCTAGACAATGGACTTCTTGTACCGACTGCAGCCACAAAGCCATGTGCCCCCGATAACCTACTGAATCTGATCAGTTGTGGTTGCAAGAGTGCTTGTACAAAAAGGTGTGGGTGTAAGAAGGCAGGACTCTCTTGCTCAGGTTTGTGTAATTGCAGTTCGGATTCTTGTAACAACCACAGAAACACTGTCCTGTCGGAAATTTCTGAGTTCGATGAATAATATGTATATAGGTCATGTCATTTCTGTATATAGCGTTGATAATAGTCAAGGCAACTTAATCCATGTTGATTGATTTGTACATTCTGTAAATATTATTTATTGATTTTTGTACATTCTGTAAATATTATTTATTGATCTAATGCTGCCAGACACAGACGTGTCTGTTCGGTCCCAAGCCCGAAAATAGTTGAGTTCTCATGCTGACGAATTTTATGCCAAAAGGGGAACTCGGCTAGAAGCAGAGGGGGTTTTCCATAATGTCTATTTTGTAAGCAACGATAAAAGTCTTCAAATGGTGGTGGATTTTTTATCGTCTGTCCAACTAACATCCCGTTCTGTACTACGACCCTTTGGGCAAATCCGTTAGGAAAATCGTCATTTTTTGCGTAAATCCGATATTTTTTGTGAATTTTCAATAATTTTTCGCAGAAATTGTCACAGAATGCACATTTTCCTCTAGGTAAATGTATATTAGACATTATGTAGCTCGAAATACGCGTAAACAAAAAATACAGTTGAATCAATTCGAGGTTACAAAGTTCGTGCGATTTTTTTTGATTTTTTTCAAACGCGTTTTCGAAAAAAGGCTGTAGAAAAAAAAGCTCAACTGGGATTTTAGGGGACTTTTGTCTAATCGTTCAGTGACATGTACTCGACATTCCCGGAAAAAATTAGCTTTCTCCGATTTTTTTCCCTAGTGAAACCTAATGTTCTTGGGCTATTATTCATGATTGAGGTTAGAAGTTAGTTGCGTTGTTTAGGTATTAGTTAAATTAGCGGTGATTTAATTGATGTTGATTGCGGCTTTGATTAGGAATTCAGATATTTGTGTTTTAAACAAGCGGGACGCTGAACGGCTTACATCTTGACAGATGTCAGACAGATTAGTGCTGACATGTTTATTTAGAACTGAGTAAAGTGCTCCCGCGACTAGGGTGCATATTGTATGGGGAGAGGATGCGTTTTCGGGTTTTTTTTTAAGTTTAAGTTTTTTAATTCAAAATTGGGTTTGACTTTTTTATAGTGAGGGCACCCGTGGTAATTGCTTAGATGACTGCCCTTGCAGTTGGGGCAGGAGGGGGAGTCAGATCCGCATGCTTTGGTGAGGGGGTTGCCTTCACATTTCATGCAGGTTAGAGTCCCCCAACATTTGTTAGCAACATGCCCAAACTTCTGGCACTTGTGGCATTGGTCTGGAGAAGGGGTAGACCTGTACTCCCCCGCTACGTGTCTCCTGTCGTTAAAGGTGACCCCGTTAGCAATTGTGTTAAGTTTGACTTCCCGGCTGGGACAGTTCACTTTCAGTTTCCACGTGCATTTGCCCGTACCTCTGGATGTGAATCTGCCCCAGATGCATTCAGGGATGCCCTGATTAATAGCTTCTTTGGGAGTACTGGGGTGTACCCTGGTCACCACGACAATAAATGGTACTGTTTGTTCTGAGGGAGGGTGGGCAATTTACCCTGCTTTTTTATTGTCCATGGGTACTTTGGTTGTCTTTTTTGACAGCCGCGGAGAAGTCCATACTCATAAGCGGTGTTGGTGCCGGTGGCGCTGGCGTTGACGTTCTAATAGTGACATTAGAATTATCGACCGCGTATCCATTATACGCGGATGAAATGATTTCGCGCGGCGAAGGCGCGCACGGACGCTGTGGCAAAGCCCCTTTCGACCCTCATTGCTGTATGAGATTTGTGCCACGTCTGAGCGAGGTAAAGGAAGAAAAGAGAAGGAAGCAGCTTAACCACGTCTATGCTTCTTGCGGGTCTTCATCTTAGGAAGTGGCTGTGATAGTGATATGCATGTTGAGTCTTGCTGTTGGATTGTTTGCTGTTGACTCCTTTTTTCAAGTATTTCTCTAGCGACTCTCGAGATTTCATCGGAGTTTTTTTCTAACTTCTTGGTTGGGAGTTGCATTCTTTCAACATGTTCTTTAAGCTTCGTATGTTTTGTCTGTCTGAAGCATGTGGTGGCTGAATCACAGTGCGTCCCTTGCCGGGGCTGTCCGAAAGCGAAGAAAGAGGGGAGTGAGGGGTGGGAGGTGGCGAAAAAGCAACTTCCAGTTCCTCCTCAATCTCCACAGAACGTTCCTCATCCAACTGTGTCGGCTGGGGGCCGGTAGTTGGTTGGGTGTACCCGTGGGACTAGGAAGGGAACTGGTGGCTGCCTCCGAAACCTCTACCCCTCACTCCTTTCTTTCTTCTTATCCAGGAAAGCATCCAAACGTCTGGCATCCCTACGCTTGATCGACGGGCTCTTCTTTTTTTCTTCTTTCTATCCTTCTCAGGGCCTCCTGACTCCCTCGGGTGAGGACCAGTGTGAGAGGGGATCCTCTCACCAAAGGTACTACCTCTCCCCGAGGAGGGTGGTGTTGTGGTGTTGTCTTCAACATTAAATTCCAGCGTTAGATGGACGCTCTTGCCTATTTCCTGGATAGCCCAGGAGATGGGACAAGAGACGCCCAGAGCTGATAAGGCTTTCATAAATCTAGTTGGTACTTCCAAGTTTTCCATGATATTAATCAAGGTGTTCACACTCTGAAATCAGAGGTGTGAATGGAGTCAGAAGTGTGAATTATACGCCCCATCTTTGCCTGTATAAATATAATTGGGGAATCGAAGATGATTCCGACAGGGTGCGATTAGTGGGCGGGCTCCAGCGCTGAAGGCCAATCAAGATGTTGTGTATGATGTGACGTAATTAGGCCACTGTTGATGGGCGGGTCACTAGATGTCACTAGTGGTGCGAAGAACGAATATGGCTCGTCTCATGATTGTATAAACATGTTTTGACAGATCTCTTGTTAGTGGCTTAATCTGTTGAAGCCAGTCTTTCACAGGTGGAGCACCTGTATTGGATTGTTGGGCTGCATGTGATAATTATCATGTATTCAGTTGGAAGTGATGTTCTGCAAACTACTTCCTTTCTTTTGACGTTCATTTGTCTGGCCGGATTGGCTATACAGTTTGGGAAGTTTGGCTTTCACGAGAATGTCTCGGAGGTTTTTCGGCGTTCGAATGCGAGAATTGGAGGCTCAGGGAACAGTTATCTGAGTTCCTCCGACTCCCCCATTAGAGGCCAGTGTTGAGTAGTGCCTTTTTAATGCCTCTAATATATGGATTGTATACTGTTGTGAATACCAATGGTGGTTCAGTATTGTTGGCCTTGTGATTGGCGGCAGTGGCCTGGAGACGTAGTGGTCTTTCCCTGTGATTTATGCTATTGGCAATGGGTTTGATTTCCAATGAGGAATAGCCCCGTTTTAGTAGTTTCTGTAAGAATTCAGTAGTGTGTTGGTACATAGCTTCATCCGAATTATTCCTGATGAACCGGATAAGTTCACCTTGCACGAATGGCCGAAATGTCGCATCCGGATGGGCGGAGGACCGATGGAGATATTGAAAGGTTTCGGTTGGCTTCATATGGAGCTTAATATCAAGTATGCCTGTATCACGAAACCTCGTCCCCTTATAAATGTCCGTGTCAAGGAATGCGACCTTCTGGTCTGACACTTCGTAGACAAATTGGAAGGTGGTGTGGGAGTTGTTAGCTCTTGCCATAAATGTATGGAGTTCATCAATCGAACCAAGCCATATAATAAATGTGTCGTCTCTGTACCTAACCCACTGATGTATGTTTTTGTGGGTGTCCATATTAAGCAGTTTCTTTTCCCGAGCGTGGGTTGATATGTCCGATATTTCAGTACTGGATTTGCTTCCCATGGCGGCATCAAGCGTCTGGATATACATTTGATCATCAAAACTGGAGCAATTATTCTTCAAAATGACTTTTAGGAGTCTTATTAGTGAGTCAATGGAAGGCCTCGGAAGAGAATATTGGAGGTTAAGTGCTCCTCTAATGCTCCCCGCACGGCAGTAATAGCTTCCTCGTGTTATACGTTCGTGTACATGTTTGCGATATCAGCAGAGACAAGTACGGCCCGCTCAGGGACCGGAGTGTTCTAGATTTTCAGGATGGAATCGGTTGTATCCCGTGTGTAGGTGGGTTGCCTCTGTACTATGGGTACTAAAAAGAAGTCCAAGAGGTCCGATATCTTAGCAGTAGGGCCGCAACAGCCTGATATGATTGGGCGGCCTGTGGTAGGAGGCTTCTTATGTATTTTTGGAAGTAAATATAATGTGGGGAGGCTCACTTTATCCGCTTTCGGTGCGAGGAAGGTGAGCATCCGATCGTCTATCTCCCGTTTATTATGCATTGTGCCAGGAATGTTCTGTATTTTATCAAGCGTTTGCATTGAGGGGTCATGTTGGATGGATTTGTAGTGCGCCGCTGATGTGAGCTGGCATCTCCCCTCGATGTATGCTTCCCGGGTCATTAGGCCCGTACTTCTACTTTTGTCTGCTGCCTTTACGACAATTGTGTTATTCTTTCTAAGGGCTCTTAAGGCCAACCTTTCGCCTTGGCACATATTGTCCCGGCCTTTTCGGAGTTTACGTTCATTCAAATGACGGTGTAGTTCTGTCCTTGTTTTAGATAGATACGTTTGGCTAACACACTGTTACATGAATGAGTTGTGTGAGCTTGTCGTGGGAAGGGTTAATAAATTTGCTATCTTTACCACTGTGTATTATTTTGAGTGTAATTCCATTGTATAAAAGTTGGATGTCATGGTTGAAATGGATGGCTTGTCGGGTGTGGGTATGGATTTTAACCCCTTGACAAGTACTATTTTCTCATAGTCTGTCAAATCGTGAGTCGACGTGTTAGTTATGTATTGTTCAGCTGCTTCAACTTGCTGAGTAATATGCAATCTGTGTCCGATTTCGGACATGATGTGATACTGTCTAGATAAGTGTAAACGTTTTTTGCGTTTCACACTTCTTTTGCACTCGAGCATTCTACTAGTTCTATGGCGCTTCTTTTTTGTGTGCAGGAGGTTCTAAAAGCTTTGAATCGTGAGTATCTTGATTGAAAGCTAAGTCCGACACTAATCACCTAGAGTGTTTCAGTCACTCCAGCCAATTTTCTAGTGCTACGCGCTGTTGGCTGTTAGGATAGAAACGAGCTTCTGATTCTGTGTTCTTCACTGATGGCGGGTCATTAATCACATGATGCTGTGAGTTTGCGGAAGGTTCATTCCATTCCCCGTGTTCGTCTGAGGGTTAAGTGTGCGGCGGGTAGAACGTATCCGTGGCACCCGCTGGGGTTAGGGCACGTCGCGTTGTGTTACAGGAGTGTATCACTCATCTACGAGTCATCCCCTCGAGGCTGTGTTGCTTGATTATCATTTACATTCCACTGAGCATGTGGATTCGAACTGTAAAAAAAAACACTTGGAGATCGGGCTCCAAGAAGGTCAGTGATGTGGGGTCTGACCTCGTGTGTCCCACAGTCTATTACTGAATCCAGTAGTGATTCGAATGAGAAGCGAATGGAGTCTTCTCCACTATTCGGGGAGAAAGCCTTGGCGGCTGTATTAACCCTTTCGCTCCAGCCACTGTTAGACTCGACAGACTGAAGAGAGTCCATTTGGGGTTCATTCTGCGTAAGCCATATCTCAGGTGGAATAGATATAGTTGAATCCCTCAGTTCACACGCAGTAGGTGTATATTGCTCAGGGATTTTTGTTCCGGAACAAAGTATTCATGGAAGCAAGGAGTGGGATGTATCTCAGTTTAGAATCTTTTTTGTGGCAAGAATATATTCGTGTAATCTTAAGATTTCTATATTAATTTCGCTAGTATACGAAAGACAGCCGTTTAGGAGAATGTCTACATCAATGAAATGACTCAACAATTTAATTGTGTTATTTCTTTCTCTCACATAAAAATGGCAATCGAATAGGTAATGCTCGGGCGTTTGGATTGCAATTTCCTGGGACTGAATTAGTAAGATTGCATTGTTCATAATTGCGATGATGATATATCGCAACAGCTTCCTTGGAAAGAGCTGATCGAGTGTTGTTTAGGAAGGACCGTAATCTTTTAAATGATGGTTTACTTAGTGTGTCCATTCTACTAATAGAGGGTGTTACAACTCTAATAGAGGGTGTTATATAATTACATCTCTGTAACACCTTTATGCAGTTGCGGTGTTCGAGAAACAGCGGAACACTACTTTTTCAGATGCCCTATCTATTCGACAGAAAGAAATCGTATATTGGACCCCCTACGTCAAAGACATTACATAAATAGGGATATTATCCTAAATGGGAGCATTAACTATACCTCACAGGTCAACAAGGAAATATGTAATAGGGTACATGAATTTATTATAGCGGCAAAGCGATTCTAGTGTTGTATCGTGCGTAGACACTCAGAAGATGTCTGGGGCGTGTACTTCCTCTAAAGTACTGATGAATCATCTGTCTAACCTGGGTATTTCGTTTCTTTTATCTTCCCTAATTTCTCTTCACAGGTGATCTCGTTTCCGATAACTCTTTCCTAGTCTTTTCTTTAGTATCAACTCTTTCCATAAATCTAACTGTGGCTTTCAGCCTAATTTGATACAAGATATGACTTACTCGCCATATGTATACATGCTACAGTCAATGTGTAAAATTAGTCATTTGGCCAAATGACTGAAACTTTCAGTCATTTGGTCAAATGCCTGTGACCGTCAGTCATTTGGCCAAATGCCAAAATTAGCCAATCATTTGGCCAAATGACTGAAATTGACCATTTCTAGTTGAGTTGTCATGTCTGATTGAGTTATTGGTTCTGATTGAGTTATTGGTTCTGATTGAGTTATTGGTTCTGGTTGAGTTATTGGTTCTGGTTGAGTTATTGGTTCTGATAGAGTTGGTTCTAGCTGTTGAGTGGCTTGACAGAACTGACAACAAGTCATCTTCCGTCTGTAACTTTTGGATGACATCATGAGGCAACGATGAAGAAGGTAAGCCAATCCTGGCTTCGACGCCAAATAACGTTGCATATGGTGATTGTTTGATGCCAGCATTGTAGCTGGAGTTCTTCAGAAATTGCGCAAATTTAACACCAACAGACCGGTCTGAGGTATCGTTTTCACTCACCCATGCAACAAGCATGTCTTTGATGTCGTAATTTGCTCGTTCAACAGATCCTTGACTTTGTTGGTGACGTGGCTTACCATGTACTATCACCAGCTCCGGCCACAACTCCTTTAAATCCGAAATTATTTGAACTGTAAACTCTGAACTATTGTCACTTTGTAGAATTTGTGATGCACCGAATAGAAGAAAGATGTTCATGAGTTGGTATGCAACCTCTGAAGCTCTTTTTGCTGTCAGTGGGCGGATAACACAGAATTTTGTAAGGTGGCCCAAACTCCTTCACCATTCTATCACGGCCGCCGTGGCCAGTGGCTAAGTGGGCACGTTTGATAACATCAAATGTCTCTTCGATGGTCACGAAATACATTATCCGGTCATCACTGGTTTTCCGACTTCTTATTAACTTCTCAACATCACCACACTGAAGAATCTCATACTTGGACAGAAGATAGTATGCCTGGTGCGACTTAGCTGATGATTGGCAACTTATTTGTTTCAGTTCATTTATCAACGAAAAGTACTCTGGTTTTGGTATAAGCACCTTTTTCAGAGAATCATATTTCCTATATAACTCACACTTGAATGTCTCCTCTACTGAAAGCTCCATATTGGCAACTGATACTAGAGGTATGAATATTTATAGACCAAGAGGTAGGGGGGATCAAAGAAAATGTTTGCACATGTGAAACAAACAATTGTAAGTAATCTGATCAATATGTTGTTTAAAAACACAAATTAACTAGTAGTCACTTTGTGTGAACTGATCAATGATAGTTCTAGTCTATGTTATCCTAAAATAATCAATACTGGTTGTGCATTATTTGACATATTGACTGAACTTCGAATTCCCAATCAGGCAAACTGTCAAATTCAGGACACTGAATTTCAGTCATTTGGACAAATGACTGAAAAAATAAAATTAGGCATTTGGCCAAATGACTGACGGTCACAGACATGTGACCAAATGACTGAAAGTTTTAGTCATTTGGCCAAATGACTGATTTGACACATTGACTGTAACATTTACACTAATGTTCAATTTGTCTTATGGAGACAGCTTACATACATTCATGCTTGCTTGCTGCTGAATCCAATTCCAGTGATTATACTGTTATTCGTGTTGATTATTACGTTTTACACTATGATGTACTTTGAAATAAAATAATGTTTAGACTAAACTAATAGAGGGTGTGGTCCACTAGTTCTTGAGTTGGTACTAAGCTTCGGTACGCAGATGGTTGGACCAGAAGCCTGTCGGTACTATCCCGGAATTTAATCCGCTTAGTATAACTAGTTTCAACCCTTACGGTTTTATCAGATAAACAAATATCTCCAGACTTCAATTTTTTAATAGTTTGAGATCACCTATGCCTGGTGGGTAGTTTATTATTGTGTGTCACAGAATATCGGTCGCTATATTTAAGGATCAATATACACTAATTCGTTCAATGGATTGTCTTTCGAATAAGGCTAAAACTTTATTTGAACACTGCTGTACTTTTGATAATAAGCAATATATCGTTTTATTCGTTGTGAAATTGTTATGTCGATATTTTAATGCTATATGGTTGTTGGTTTATTGCACCAATAATAGCTGTGTTATGATTTTGTGAGGAGTGGATTCGACACTCACTTGATTGTTTTTCACACCCTATAATACTGGTGGGTGGGGACCAGGTGTTGTGCTAGACTTGTCGTCTATGTGTTTGCACTTTATTGTTTGTGCCTTTGCGGCTTTGTTGTATTAGTGTGAGGAAAGGTGATGGCAGTACTGGAAGTAACCGTGGGAGTTATTATGTTAACCCAAGGAGTATGTAGCCATGGTAAGTGTAATCCGCCTAGGACTAGTTTCTGTGTCATTCCAGTCTACAGTTATATCCAAGGACAGGAGTCATGTAGGTGGTCCTCATTATATATTTAAGTTTGTTTGGAAAGGACCAATATATTTAAGTAGGTAGCTAATTCGGATAGGTCAGTGTTTGGATAGTGGCTGATGAGATGTTTTCCAGATGGTTTTGACCCATATCCATTGCTAGAAGCAAATCCAGTTTCTAGGTGATAATAACATCCTTAGCCCATTCCAATCAGGTTTTACACCAGGTGACTCAACTGTCCTCCAATTAACTGATATATATGACGAAGTTTGTCATGCGTTTGACGAAGGCAAAGAGATTAGGGTGGTTTTCTGCGACATAAGCAAAGCGTTTGATAAAGTATGGCACGTCGGCGTGATTCATAAACTGGAGAAAATCGGAATTCAGGGTGAATTACTTGATCTTTTAAAATCATATCTTTCAAATATATCTCAACGTGTGGTCATAGAAAACGAAGCATCATCTTGGAGAACTGTTGCTCTGGAGTTCCACAAGGCTCGGTTCTTGATCCGCTTCTATTCCTCTTTATATTAATGATATAATGGAAAATGTGATCAGCAATATACGTCTGTTTGCAGACGACACATCTCTATATTTGATAGCGGAAAACCCTACACAAGCGGCTAATTTAATCAACTATGACTTGGCTAAAAGTGGGCTAGGCTGTGGTTGGTCGAATTTAACCCACAGAAAACAGAATGTATGCTTATATCCAGGAAAACAACTCGTCCAACACATCCTCCATTATTTTTTTCTAATACGCAAATATCTAAAGTCAATAGTCACAAACACCTGGGTGTTGTTCTTAACACCAACTGTACATGGACTAATCCTATTGAGCAAATTTGCTCTAAAACTTGAGCCCATATGACCTGATGAAATCCATAGATTTGAACTTGATCGAAGCGTGTTGGAAAAGATTTATTTTGCCTTTGTCAGATCCTTATTGGAATACGCGGATTCGGTTTGGGATAATGTAATGGAAATGATGTTGCAAATATAGAGAAAATCCAAGTAGCTGCAGCCAGGATTGTTACTGGAGCAACTATTAGTGCTAGTGAAGAATTATTATACGCCGAGACCTGCTGGGATACCCTGCAGAGTAGGCGTCGTAACTATAAGCTGATGCAGTTTTTTAAGAGGTACCACTATCTAACTCCTCCTCACATTGCTAATAAGGTAACCCCCAAAACCTCCGAGATTAATTCGAAGCACAATCTAGTGGCAATCACAGAATCCATTTCTGCCAACCCAGTTATACATATATATATATATTTTGGAAATGGGTGAATAAACGTAACAAAGGAAGTAACCCACAGAGTATTAAAGTAGATGGCATAGTTACAGACGAGCAAGATCAAGTCGCATCAGAACTAGTCAAGCACTGGGAAAGGGTAAACGATAAGCGATGGGGCATGGGGAGCCCACCAGAGTGTCCGAATCAGGTCGAGGAAAACCTATCGAGCTTCGTGTGCAGCGAAATTAAAACGGAGAAGGTGCGAAAGGTGATATCAAAATTAAGGGATGGAAAAGCGGGAGGAGTGGATGAAATTCCTAACGAGTTTATCAAAAAAGGGGGAGAGAAACTCGTGAAAAGCCTAACTGTCCTATTCAATCTAGCCATAGAAAATCAAGAGGTCCCAAAGGAGTGGAGAGAAAGTAAAGTGACATTTATTCACAAAAAGGGGGAAAAAGACGTTTTGGATAACTATCGAGGGATCTCTGTCAGTAGCAACATTGGAAAGGTTTTCTTTAAAGTCCTGTATGGGAGACTAGAGGAGATGATTGGGGAGAAGGGTTTTTTGGGAGAAATCCAGAATGGCTTCAGGAAGGGAAGAAGAGTTACTGACCATCTTTTCACACTATCCCAAATGATAGAATCCGCAAAAGCAAAAAAGAAAAAGATGTTTATGGCCTTCTTGGATATCAAAAAGGCATACGATAGAGCATGGAGGGAAGGTATGTGGCGCAAGCTGGAGGCTATGGGCTTAGGAGGCGAGTTTGTTGGAATTATGAAAGCATTATATAAAGATGTACAGAGTGAACTTAGCCTGGGGAACATTACAACAAAACGTGTGCCTATGGAGATAGGCCTAAAACAGGGGTGTATCCTTTCGCCGATCCTGTTTGCATTGTACATCAAAAGTTTAGGAGATAAACTCCTGCGTAGCGAGGAGGGGGTAGCAGTTGGGGACTTGAAGATCCCAGGGCTATTTTTTGCAGACGATATGGTTCTAGTGTCAGAAAGCGAAGAGGGGCTAACGAAAATGCTGGAAATTGTTGGGAAATATGTGAGCAAATGGAGACTCGAACTTAATGAAAGCAAGAGCAAAATTATACCTTTGGGCCGCAAAGTGGACCCCACTCGAAGGTGGAGAGTGGGTGAGTTCAGCATTCCGGAAGGGAGCAGCAAACTTCTGAGTGTGGGAGAGACAGGTGATTACGAGTATTTGGGGGTAAATATAAACATTACAGGAAGAGGCATCTACCGGAACCACACAAATAAATTGATTCTGAAGGGGAAGCGAATCCTTAACCAAATGAAACTTATAGGGAGAAACAGTTTCAATAAGGTTTTCGTGGGGAAAATCATTTGGGATATGGTGGGGCTGCCAAGTATAACATACGTAACGGAAGTGGTACCCCTAAACCAGACGGCCGTAAAGAGCTTGGAAATCCTGCAGAACGATGCAGGCCGATGGATAACGGGGTCGAGTAATGCCGCAGCGCTAGAAGCAATCAGGGGTGAGCTTGGGTGGATGAGGATCAAGGACAGGATAGACCTGTTGAAGCTCGGTTATCTTAATTATTTGGTAAATCTCCCCGACAGCCGATGGTGTAAAGCAATGTTCCTGAGAATTTTCAACTCAAATATAAAAACGGGGTGGATGGTCCAAGTGAGGGAGCTAGTAGAGAACTACTCATTGGAGATCTCGGACCTGGACGTTGGGGCAAACCAGGGTAAAAAAATCGTCAGAGAAAGGGTCATGGAGGATTGTAACCGTAATTGGCGAGAGGGGGTCAAATCAAAGAGGTCTTTGGGTGGCCTGCGTGATAAAGAGAAGCCAGGTTTTGAAAAGTACCTTGATGGCACCTTTAGGGGTCACTGATAAACAAGCTGAGGTCGCGATCCCTGGAGCTAAGGGGAAAAATTGGGAAAGACGGTGAAAGATGTGTAACTTGGACATGGTGGAGACCCTGGAACACTTTCTTCTAGAATGCCCAAAGTATCAGCCTAAAAGAATGAGATTCACTGGGAGTATAATGGGGAAGTGGGATGGGAGAATGAAGGACATGTGGTTAGGGGGAGACTCAAAGGAGAGGGTCAATATGCTAATCGGAGAGATTGGGAAGAATGGGACAAGGGATATTATCAAGCAGTTCGTCTCCGAGTGTTGGGAGGAGAGGAGAAGCGTAGGAATAGGGAGGCAGTTGGGAGTACAGGGGTAACCATGGCCTTCTCGTCCGAGAACCGCGACAAATCAGCGGCTGGCCAAAGTGTTATTATTATTATTACCAATCGTCCTTCATTCTTGGGGTCACCAAACTTTGGAACGAAATTCCATTACAAGTAAGAGAGAACAAATCATATAGTTATTTCACAAAAATTTCGTCAAACACATTAGGCGCCGCCCTCAATCCCTTTTCAATTGCGCTAACTGCCGTGCCGCTCAAATATATCACTGTAGATTAAGGTTAAAATATAGCAACCTCAACCACCACTTGTATGCCAGCCAACGAACTGTCACTGCGGAAAAATTGAGTCGGCAGAGCATTTTCTGCTTTTTTGTCCGCTTCACCTCAGCGTCCGTCAATTAGCTTACTACCATTTGGTGTTAACGTATCCACTCTACTTTATGGATCTTACCTGCTAAGTAATGAGGAAAAGCTTTCCCTCTTTTTAGCAGTTCAGGAATATATTCTGGCAACTAAGCGTTTCTAGCAATATTTATTATTATAAGGATGTTAGCTATTGATTGAAAGTATATGACCTTAAACACCAATAAACAGACAAATAAATAAATAAATTATAAGGATGTGTATATATGTATGTATGCGCATGTGTACATGCATGTGTGTGTGCGTGGGTATGTGCATGTGTTTGTGTGTGCGTGTGTATGTGTGCGTGCACACACACACACATGTTTGCGCGCACGCATGCATGCTCACACGTGTATGAATGTATGTTGGTGAGTATATGTATACGCTCCATTGGTCGCAATTTAGATAACCCCCCAAGTAATAAGTATACCTGTTGTGACATCTATAACACAAGTGTACGGTTTATGTTAGCAGAAGCGACTTTGGATTGATTTGTTCCCAGGTTGGCTCCCTCTTTCTTTTATCTCCTTTCTTCTACCTTCCACCCCTCTCTTATTTTCCACCTGTTTAGTAGGTCTTTCCTTTTCAAATGTCAACTAGATCCCGCTATTCAGCTTGTAACTTTATGAAATACGGGAGACGACCTTAATAAACATTATGCTTACTGTCGAATCCCGTCCCTATCAAATTTTTGCTATTCGACATACGATATGTTATTGACATTTACTTAATTGTATGCCTTCATTTTGTTTTATATTATGACGTATGTATGTGTGTTAATGTTATGTTTCTAATAAATATTGTTTAAACTAATAATAATAACACTTTGGCCGGCCGCTGATTTGTCGTGGTTCTCGGCTGAGAAGGCCTTGGTTACCCCTGTACTCCCAACTGCCTCCCTATTCCTACGCTTCTTCTCCCCAGCCAACACTCGGAGACGAACAGCTTGATGACATCCCTTGCCCCATTCTTCCCAATCTCTCCGATTAGCATATTAACCCTCTCCTTTGAGTCTCTCATTAACCACATGTCCTTCATTCTCCCAATCCACTTCCCCACTATACTCCCAGTGAATCTTATTCTTTTAGACTGGTATTTTGGGCATTCTAGAAGAAAGTGTTCCAGGGTCTCCACCACGCCCAAATTACACATCTGGCCCTCCTTTTCGCTGTTTTCCCCAATTTTTCCCCCAGCTCCAGAGATCGCGACCTCAGTTTGAACAACAGTGATCCCCCAAAGGTGCCATCAAGGTACTCTTCAAAACCAGGCTTCTCTTTATCACGCAGGCCACCCAAAGAATTCTTTGATTTGACCCCCTCTCGCCAATTAAGGTTTCCATCCTCCCTGACCATTTCTCTGACAATTGTTTGCCCCTACGTCTAGGCCCGAGATCTCCAATGAGTAGTCCTCTATTAGCTCCCTCACTTGGACCACCCACCCTGTCTTGATATTTGAGTTGAAAGTTGTCTGGAACATTACTTTACATCATCGGCTGTCGGGGAGATTTACCAAATAATTAAGATAACCGAGTTTCAATAAGCCTATACTGTCCTTGATCCTCATCCACCCCAACTCACCCCTGGTTGCTTGTTGTGCTGCGGAATTACTCGACCCCGTCATCCATCGGCCTGCATCGTTCTGCAGGATTTCCAAGCTCTTTACAGCCGTCTGGTTTAGGGGTACCACTTCTGTACCATATGTTATACTTGGCAGACCCAATTTCCCAAATGGTTTCCACACGAAAACTTTATTGAAACTGTTTCTCTCTAAAAGTTTCATTTGGTTAAGGATTCGCCTTCCCTTCAGAATTTATTAATTTGTGTGGTTTCGGTAGATGTAAATCCAGTCTGATTGGTTCGTAATGATAAGACTATAATTACACAGGTCAGTACGACACTATACAATGGCTTGGTGATGCAGTATGTGCCTAAATTTCGTATTGCATACTGTGTCTCCAAAGTACTGTAGTGCATGGGTTAAAACCCATTGGTACTATTCCAGAATTTAATCCGCAATGTATTTGGAGTGAAGGCCACAGCGGAATGCATTTTGTCTTTCCTAAGTTTGTGGCGCTCCAAGCTCGGAATAAAAGAGCTGATTTCAATGTACTATATTGAAATTTATATTTGCTTCGGTATACAATTAGCTTGACCTGAAGCCCAGTGGTACTTGCCCGGAATTTAATCCGTAATGTATTAGGTTCACGAAATGAGACTCGTTAATGCATCGATCCCCAATTTTAGAGTCAGATTCTGAATTGATTATATGGGTGGAGATACTGGTTAACTCCCTAGATACGTCAAAAATGTAGATTCTCTCATGAGCTGATATGAGGAATAAACAGGAAGATTTGAATGCTAAAGAGGGGGATTAGTTAACTCTCAGGCAGCGTTAATGGAGACATATGTTGTTCTCCGGAGTTGCTGATCAGAATAACTTAGTTCCAGTCCTGTGAGAGTCCACTTGTGGCTGGACATTGGATTAAAGGCGTGTTGTTGTTTGATTATGGATGGTACATGTCAGATTCACTTTACTTTATTTTGAAAGTAGGCCTAATTTACTCGTGCACGCGGGCACCAGTGCGGGCCACAGTATAAGTATTGTTCTGCTCCCACTTGGCCGTTTCTATTCATACAATATGCCACATATGCGCTGGTATGTTAATGTGGTGGCCACGCGCCAGTTTTGCGTTACAACACCCAAAACCGCACACGGTAAAGGTGCCCTGAAATAATGGTATGGAGGGTAAGGGCAGGCACCACAGAGTAGTCTGAGGAGACCATGGGAGCTATTCGGAGTGAGCATGGGTACAATTCTGCCAAAATTACATTTTGCTCATTCGTAGATCAGATCATTATAACAGATATAATCCGTTCAGGACCAGTTTCGCATTATTCTGACTTTGAAATTTACTCAAGTTTTGGATTCCATTCAGTGATGTTTGTCTTGTGATAGAACCAGTTATGTCAAAACAAACATTTGCAGACAGGTAGACACTATTTTGTGGGTAGTTGTTTTTTCAGTGATTATTTAGGAAATCCCAAAATACCGATGTGCGGTTTTGTTATTCAAATCGATGCAGCCTGATTTTATAGTATGAGAGAATTTTTCAATCCAGATTCATTTGGTGATATATCATACACAAATCGAGTATCGTTTTCTATTCCCCCTTCGGGGGGATTAGGAAGGGTTAAAACGAATTTTGTGTACCTCCTTGTTATAGATTATAAATGGTACGATATTGTATCGCTCAGAGACAAAAACCTTTACTGGAGTCGACATTGCTATTGTTACACTCATTGTGAAGGCCATGAGTCCACAATTGTATACAAGTCAGATCTCATGGAAAACTGACTCGTTAATGGTTCGATGAGTGTAGGTATTATTTTAACCCTTGGCCAAGTACATTTTTTTATAGTCTGTCAAATCGTGATTCGACATGTTAGCTATGCACTGTTTCAAAGCTTCAGCCCATAATCTGGGTAAGTCATTGTTGACATTAAAATGTTTTGGTCTGGAGTCAGTTCGGTAATACAGGCTAACATTGGTGATTCGATAATTGAGTTCGAATTTATCGGCGACCTTTATACAACTGGTGGTCGGTTAGTTGTGATATAGGCGTTAAGTGCGCCTGTGATTTGCACTGAATACGGGAAGCACACGTTACTCGACTACACAAAGCGTGATTTGTAGATCTTGAGTAACTACTGCGTGGGCGCGTATGCTTTCCACTAAGTGGACTTAGCCCATATTATGCGACGTGAAATTGGTAACATCGTATTAGTATCCGACATGCGTAATAGTCGATGGCACTGGTGGAAGACCAAGTGTGAATGACTTAGCTCTCCGTTTCCTTCAACCACCCATAGACCTCGCTCTAAGGCTCATATGTAAATGTATGCTGAATTGCGAATGCATGTGCATTACTGGTTGTTTTGAAAAACACGACGCCGGGCTGTCAATGTTTCCGGTAAATGGATGCAGCCTTATTATTAGGTCGGTACAATGTTTATAGCACATCGGTTTAATTCAGACTAACGTTGGTGATACGATAAATGAGTTCGAATTTATCGGCGACCTTTGTACATTACTAGGTCGTTACAATGTTTAGCAGCACATACAATTATATCAGTTTCTAGCACGATATACGATCGTTCTAAAGGGCTTATAGGTATGTATACGCTGCATTGTTGGGGGATTGCGCATTTTAATCACTAGGCTCATACCGTTGCCCAAGTAGATAACTGTCAACAATCAAGGGATACTGTCCTTGGACTGAAAGCCACAGCGCATTGCATTTTGTATTTTCTAAGCTTGTGGCGCTCCAAACTCGGAATAAAAGATCTGCTTTCAGTGTACTATATTGAAATTTATATTTGCTTCGGTATATAATTGGCTTGACCCGAAGCCCATTGGTACTTTTCCGGAATTTAATCCACAGTATACTTGTAGTGAAAGCCACAGCGCAATGCATTTTGTCATTACTAAGCTCATGCGCTCCAAGCTCGGAATAAAAGAGCTGATTTCAATGTACTATATTGAGATTTGCGAGGAAAGGTGAGGGCAGGCTCCACAGAGTCACTGGAAGTAATCGTGGGGGTTGTTATGATAAACCATGGAGTATGTGGCCATGGCAAGTGTAATCCGCCTAGGACTAGTTCCGGTATCATTCCAGTCTAGAATTATATCCAAGGACTGGAGTCATGTAGGTGGTCCTCATTATGTATTTAAGTTTGTTTGGAAAGGACCAATATAATTATTATGTAAGTAGGTATCCAATTCGGATAGGTCAGTGTTTGGATAGTGGCTGATGAGACATTTTCCAGATGTTTTTGACCCATATTCATTGCTAGAATCAAATCCAATCCGATTGGTTCGTAATGATAAGACTATAATTATACATGTCAGTACGACAAAAAAACAATGGCTTGGGATGCAGTATGTGCCTAAATTGAGTATTGCGTACTGTGTCTCCAAAGTACGGTAGTGCGTGGGTTAAACCCATTGATAATTTTCTGGTGCCCACCCACTAAACTGTGCACAATGACTGGTTGAGATCGAGATCGCATCATGCGGATTCAGTTAGCAGGCTAATATGACGTCAAACCCGAGCTGCGATTATGCATTAGTGACTTCAAAGTCATCCATAATAATAAAGTAAATTACCTAAATAAACCAACTACCGCCCAGCCCCACGTAATAATGTTTGTATCCAGTCGCTTCGAATACCGACACAGGAACCCTCACTACCGTGAGCCCAAACATTACCATTCCAAATTGCAGTTATCTTTTTGTAAATATATTTTGTATTGTTTTTGTACATTCCTTTTTGACTTTAGTGTACACACTCATTGTGAAAACATTTTGAACCACCTACAAGCACATCGGTTGAATGTTGTATACACTCTCCTGTATTCCCCTTCTGATCTCTCTGTTCCATTGGTAACTGCACTCTCTTACAACACAGCTGCCCAGGCGCAGGAAGCATTTGAATCGGTGACGTTGAGCTCTATCCCCACTCTTCGAATGTTGCAAGATTATATTCACCAGAATAATTCCAATGGCTAACTTAGCTATATACAGACTAAGAGTGGGTCTTTACTTGCCAATTGCTCGTGCAGCTTCACGCCACAGAGGTGGAGGTCTCACGTATCCGGATATGCTGCTGACAAACCTTCTTTTAAGATTTGGAATCGGGAGGTTAACGCTAATGTTATATGTGCAATTATTTCACCTTTCTGCAGATCATCCGGACTTGAACCTCTCTACCTACCAAAATACAAGGTACCGCTATAAGTCAACCAGTAAGAATGTATCGGCATCATTCAGTTCAACATTCACGGATGCAACGACTATGTCCGTGCTTGTTTGTACCTGGCTTTGTGTTTTTCTCCTACTATCTGGTGACATTGAGACCAACCCGGGACCCTCATACTCATGGGTGACATCAGGCTCTGACAATTCAGTTACTGAAGATTATTCAAATCATACGTCGACAGGGCTTAATCTCTTCCACTTGAACATCTAACGCCTAAAACCCAAACTTGACATTCTAAGATGTGAGCTCGTCAACAATGATATATGTGTGCTTACGGAATCATGGCTCCATAGCAGTTACGATAACTCGAATTTGGCAATCTCTGGGTTTCATGACCCAAGAAGAAAAGATCGTCCTTCCAGGGGAGGCGGTATCGTTATCTACCTCAGAAATTCAATAGCATTCATACATCGCCCTGAATTGGAAATTGCCAATCTTGAGTGTATCTGGTTGCAGATACTTTCTGCTAAAAAAGGTTTCCTCCCTGGGGCCTTCTACAGACCGCCTAATTCAGGGACCAAAACCTGGAATCTTATTTCGACTTCCGTTGAAAGCGTATTAGGTGTACAAACGCTTTCCGTGATAATAACAGGTGACTTTAACTACGATCAACTCAAATCCAACAACGGCCCAGTCCAGAACCTTTTGAACCTTTATAATTTGTCTCAGGTCATCCAGCAGCCCACGTTCTTTACGGAAACATCCGCCTCATTGCTCGATTTAATTATAACTAACTGTCCCCGTTTGATCGAATCGCATGATGTCGGAGACCCATTTCTTAGCGAGTTCGTCCGTTATCACTGTCCTATAATGGCCCAAATTAAGTTTACAAAAGAGCCTTCCTTAAGTCCTAAGCGACGATTATGGCTATTTTCCGATGCTGATCTTCTCAATCTCAACAAATCTATCGCGGAAGTTAACTGAAGTCTTCAAACCAGCCCGACCAGATTGTTGATGAGCTTACAAGTCACCTCGACAAGTTAACTACTCAATATATCCCCAGCAAATTAGTCACACTACGGCTCAACGACCCAAAGTGGATGCATAATGAAATTCGTCACTTAATACGCCAGCGTAAGCCCCTCTATCGCTCTGCGAAACGCAGTGCTACCGAATTGGCTTGGGCAAAATATCGTAAGAAAAGAAATGAAGTAACGACATCCATTAGGAAGTCGAAAGCGTCATACCTTACCAAAATAGAAAACACCCTGAATTCCTGTACGACACCCCTAACGTCTGGTGGAAGACGCTCAAACTGCTTTTGGGAAACAAACAAACTGACATACCTAATCTCATCCATGAGGGTGTTAGTCTTTTTACTAATGTAGAGAAGGCCGAGGCATTCAATGAGTACTTTTGTTCAATTTCTAATCTTAATTGATGGTAATATTGCTCTAACACCCTGTTCTTTTGATTCTGACCGACCCACTTTGGACAATAATATTCCTTAAGCCCGAATATGTGCAGGAAGCCTTGAATCCTCCCAAAACCTCTAAAGCTAGCGGGCCTGACAAAATAAGTCCATTTACTCTAAAGGGATGTTCTTCGACATTTTCCAAACCATTAACCGACATTTTTAACCTCTGTCTCACAAATTCTATATTTCCACACCAGTGGAAAAGGGCAAATGTCTCGCCAATATTCAAAAAAGACTCTCGTAACCGAGTGATAAATTACCGCCCAATTTCACTCTTAAGCTGTGTTGGCAAGGTGTTCGAAAGTTGTATTGAAAAGAAAGTTAGAGAGTTCCTTGGTGCGAATAGCATTTTGACAAAATGTCAGTCAGGTTTTGTTCCTAAAGACTCCACCGTTCTCCAGCTGAGTGAAATTTACCACACCATTAGCTCCGCTTTTGACGAAGGAAAGGGAATAAGATTTTTCTTCTTTGACATCAGTAAGGCTTTTGACAAAGTATGGCATTGTGGCCTTTTGTACATACTCGAAAAGATCGGTATAACCGATCATCTTTTGTCCTGGTTCAGATCGTACCTAAGTAATAGGCACCAGCGGTTTATTGTTAACTCTGAATTTTCTACCCGGAGAAACATCAGAGCTGGTGTTCCACAGGGATCAATCCTAGGACCGTTACTTTTTCATAACTACATAAATGACATAACTGACGGACTGGTGTCTAATATTCGACTCTTTGCTGACGATACATCTCGCTATCTCGTCGTTGAAGACCCTGTCCAAGCTGCAAGACTTATGTCCGACGACTTTCATAAAATCCCTCAAAAACCGAGTCACTTAAAATATCACGCAAGTCTACTAAACCAGATCACCCCACTCTAAAGATGTCTGGTTCTGACATTAGCGAAGTCACCCAGCATAAACATCTGGGCTTAAATCTGAATGACCGTGGATCACGGGGCAATCGTATCTCGGAAATCACAACTAAGGCTTGGAACAGGATATCACTCCTCAGGAAGTATAAATTTTCCCTTGATCGTAGAACACAGGAAAAAATATTTTTCTCTTTTGTACGACCACTACCGGAATATGCTGACAGTGTTTGGGATAATTGTAATAATTGCGAATCCTCCGAACTAGAAAAACTACAGCTTGAGGCGGCTCGGATAGTTACTGGTGACACACGAAGTGCACGTAGAGCCTCATTATATGCCGAAACAGGCTGGGAAAACCTCCGTACGCGCAGAGAAAAGCACAAACTTATACAGTACTACAAAATGGTTCATCATCTTGTCCCCTCGATAACATCCGCTACTCACGAATATTCTCTTCGCGACAATGTCAGCTTAAACATCCCACACTGTCACAACAACGCACACCAACATTCCTTCTTGCCATCGACAACCCGACTGTTGAATAGTCTACCCCCTGAAATTAGAGAAACTAGTTCCCTCGAAAACTTCCTTTCATACACGAACAAAGATAGACTCCCGACTCCAAAATGGCTGAACGCTCACAAATCACAAATCACGTCAGACTCAAATACATCACTGTAGATTGCGTCTGGACTGTAGCAATCTCAATGACCACTTGTACATTAATTTTCTCACTAGCTCACCTTTAAGTGGCTGTGGGGAGAGCGAAACAACTCATCATTATCTTTTTAACTGTCCTCTCCATTTACATATGAGAAGGGAGACGCTATAGCAACTTTTTTACACCACTGACATGGAAACTCTTCTCTACGGCAATGCCAGCTACAACGTACAAACCAACTCTTCAATCTTTCTCTGCCTTCAAGGATATATTGAGGTAACTCGTAGATTCGGTTGACAATCAGTAGATCGCGTACCGAAATCAACACTTCAATCTCCAACATGGCGTATTCAGTATATTGATCGCTCAACGTCGCTGATCCAAATGGGTACCTCGCCCGGATCCCAACCTGAGTGCGCTTCTTGCCAGACTGTCTTAACTGGTCGAGTTCCACCTATCTTCGTCCATCTCACAGGAGCCCAACAGCCATAGTACCCACTCGGCCAGTCGAACTACTCCAACCTCTACCTCCTATTACAACATTCACCATTCAAAACACAAACCTCTGTTATATAATCTAACCTCACTTTTCAGATTACCACTTTACAGGTACGACAAAAAGTGATCTTCGGACGTTCATACTCCAACGTTTAATCCTAAGGAGGAGACAGCTTACATAAGCATTAGCTTACTTCGGGATCCATTTTCCAATTCACAGTTTATGTTATTATTGTGTAATCACTGTTTTTTGTACTTTTTATATTGTTTGTTTGGAAAGAAAATATTGTAAATCATTAATCGCGCCCTGTCGGAATCATCTTCGATTCCCCAACTATATTTATACAGGCAAAGATAGGGTAAAATCATTACTTACTCTATCTTGTGCTGTAAACATACACAACCATCCAACATGCGACCTTTTAGAACATCCAACCTCAGCAGGCAAAGAAATAGAAACCAAAGGCGTAACCAACCTTACCACAGAAGAATCCGCATGCCAGTCATTGATACCACAATCGATCGACAGGAACGCCTTAGGAAACAACAACAGGAATATGCGGATTCATGGAAACAGTACGTTCAGTCATCAGAATGGACCAATACTGTGTATCCTCCCACAGTTAAGGGCTTCCCAGGAGAAGAACCTCTGATTTCCAAACTAGAGGAAAAAACAGCGGAAGTCACTGACCAGCTGAAAGAATGCATTTTAACCCATCTAGATGAATGGGCTAATAAAGTACCCACATCTGCACTTACAGAAGACGAAAAGATCGCCTCCATGGCAATTAAAATTTCGATCATGGTTGCACAATCGCTCTTACAACAAGCACCAACACATGCATCTCCAGCAGTCACAAACGTGTAAAAGCACTAACGGCATCAACGGCCTTTTGCAGGGCCCCATACTATAAAAAAGACTAACTTAATACACGCACTGTGAACAAGTCCGTATTGGACGATACACGGAGGATAATTCCACCCCAATCACCCCATAATAAAATAAAATGTAACTGGTGGGAGCTTTCACAATGGATGTAGGTATGCGACATGCATACGATAATCTGGGCGTCTACAATTCCCTAATAAAGGTTTCGTCCTAATACAACGCAATACCTTTTCGCTCACCAATAACGGTCCATGGTCTTCAATGAGGGGACTGCCGATTATCTTAACCCACACACTACAGTACTTTGGAGACACAGTACGCAATACTCAATTTAGGCACATACTGCATCCCCAAGCCATTGTATAGTGTCGTACTGGCATTTATAATTATAGTCTTATCATTACGAACCAATCAGAATGGATTTGATTCTAGCAATGGATATGGGTCAAAAACATCTGTAAATTGTCTCATCAGCCACTATCCAAACAATGACCTATCCAATTGGCTACCTACTTACTTACTTAATATATTGATCCTTTCCACACAAACTTAAATAAACAATGAGGACCACCTACATGACTATGGTCCTTGGATTTAATTGTGGACTGAAATGATACGGGAACTAGTCCTAGGCGGATTACACTTACCATGACAACATACTCCGTGGGTAACATAACATCTCCCACGGTTGCTTCCAGTGACTCTGTGGTGCCTGCCATCACCTCTCCTCACACTAATACAAAAAAGCCGCAAAGGCACAAACAATAAAGTGCAAACACATAGACGACAAGTCTAGTACAACACCTGGTCCCCAACCACCAGTATTATAGGATGTGAAAAACAAATAAGTGAGTGCCGAACCCACGCCTCACAAAATCATAACACAGCTATTATTGGTGCAAAAAACCAACAACCATATAGCAATAAAATATCGATATAACAATTTCACAACAAATAAATCGATATATTACTTATCAAAAGAACAGCAGTGTTCAAGCAAAGCCTTATTCGAAAGACAATACATTGAACGAATTAGTGTAAATTGATCCTCACACATAGCGACCGATATTTTGTGACACACAATTATAAACTACCCCCAGGCATAAGTGATCTCAGACTTACAAAAAAATCAAGTCTAGAGGTATTTGTTTATGATGTTTTTATTCATCATGTCATGTCATTCGCACCTCTGACTTCAGAGTGTGAACCCCCCTCTCACACTGGTCCTGACCCGAGGGGGGCTGGAGGCCCCTGAAAAGAGAAGAAAAAAACTCAGAAGAAAGAGCCCATCCATCAAGCGGGGGATGCCCGACGCATGGGGGCATTTTTGGAAAAGAAGAAAGAGAACGGTGGTGAAAAACAAGAGCCAGAGACGGCCGTCAGTTCTCCCACTCCCACAGACAGACCCGCCTTACTGCCAGCACCCCAGCCGGAGTTGTCGAATGTGGAAGGGTCTGTGGAGACTGAAGTGGTCCTCATTCGCCTCTTCCTTCTGAACCCAAACGCCAAACGGCTGGAGAGATTGTTACAGGATAACCAGAAAAGCGAGATCGTCACAGAAAGGCAATGGGTTAGCAATATGAACAGTTTGTCAAGAAAATCGTAGAGGCAACTAAACTGGTAGAGGCACAACCACAACCTAAGCACAAGACGCCTCTCACTGCAACACCAGACTCATCCAGGACTAGACCATACGATCCAAGTCAGTCATCATCAGGCAGTCCACCAAGAACGCCGACTGCCACGGTCTCTCCATCTAGACCAACTCCTCTCAAAAAGAAGCACAAGAGACACAAGCGCCGCTGATTACTTACACCTTCTCCTCCTTTACCACTGCCAGACAAGACGCAATTTCACAGTTAGAGAGGATCGAATGGTGCTTGCCCCACACCGTCCATACGTGCCTTCGGCGCGCGAAACCATTTGATCTGCTGTTTGTTTATTTGATAAATACCGAAGCAAATATAAATTTCAATATAGTACATTGAAATCAACTCTTTTATTTCGAGCTTGGAGCGCCACGTGCTTAGAAAAGACAAAATGCATTGCGCTGTGGCTTTCACTCCAAGTACATTGTGGATTAAATTCCGGACACGTACCACTGGGCTTCAGGTCAAGCAAATTGTATATCGAAGCAAATATAAATTGCAATGTAGTACATTGAAAGCAGCTCTTTTATTCCGAGCTTGAAGCGCCACAAGTTTAGAAAAGACAAAATGCATTGCGCTGTGGCTTTCAGTCCAAGGACAATATCACTTGATTGTTGACAGTTATCTACTTGGACAACGGTATGAGCCTAGTGATTAAAATGCACATTCCCCCCAACAATGCAGCATGTACCTTTAAGCCTTTTAGAACGATCATATATCGTGCTAGAAACTGATATGATTGTATATACTAAACATTGTAACGACCTAGTAATGTACAAAGGTCGCCAATAAATTCGAACTCATTTATCGTATCACCAACGTTAGTCTGAATTAAACTGATACGATTCTATGTGCTAAACATTGTACCGACATAATAATAAGGCTGCATCCATTTACTGGAAACATTGACAGCCCGGCGTCGTGTTTTTCAAAACAACCAATGAAGCACATGCATTCGCAATGTAGCATGCATTCACAGATGAGCCTTAGAGAGAGGGCTAGGGGTGTATGAAGGAAACGGGGAGCTAAGTCATGTCTTCCACCATGCCATCGACTATTACGCATGCCGGATACTTGTTCGATGTCACAAATTTCAAGTCCCCTTAGTGGAAAGCATACGCGCCCATGCAGTAGTTACTCAAGATCTACAAATCACGCTTTGTGTAGTCGAGTAATATGTGATATTCTTATTCAGTGCAAATCACAGGCGCACTTAACGCCTATATCACAACTAACCGACCACCAGTTGTATACAGGTCGACGATAAATTCGAACTCATTTATCGTATCACCAATGTTAGCCTGTATTATCGAACTGACTCCAGACCAATACATTTTAATGTCAACAATGATTTACCCAGATTATGAGCTGAAGCTTTGAACAGTGCACAGCTATCATGTCGAATCACGATTTGACGGACTATAAAAAAAAACTGTACTTGGGCAAGGGTTAAAATAATACCTACACTCATCGAACCATTAACGAGTCAATTTTTCCATGAGATCTGACTTGCATGCAATTGTGGACTCATGGCCTTCACAATGAGTGTAACAATACCAATGTCGACCCCAGTAAGGGCTTTTGTCCCTGAGCGACACAATACCGTACTATTTATAATCTATAACAAGAAGGTACACAAAATTCGTTTTAACCCTTCCAAAGTCCCCCCCCCCCTCCGAAGGGGGAACATTAAACGATACTCGATTTGTGTATGATATATCACCAAATGAATCTGGATTGAAAAATTTACTCGTACAATAAAATCAGGTTGCATCGATTTGAATACCAAAAACGCTCATCGGTAGTTTGGGATTTCCCAAGTAATTACTGAAAAAACAACGACCCACAAAGTGGTGTCTACGTGTCTGCAAATGTTTGTTTTAACATAACTGGTTCTAACACAGGACAAACATCACTGAATGGAATACAAACCTTGAGGAAATCCAAAGTCAGAAAATGCGAAACTGGTTTTGAACGGAGTATATCTGTTATAATGATCTGATCTACGAATGAGCAAAATCACCGAAAAGAATACTATCTAAAGTGATGTTAAACCTGCTTATTTTGTTCTGCAATTCCTGTCTCTGTAGTGATCACAGTGGACATTCAAAAACAAAGTGTTGCTCGTTTTCTTCAAAATCCCCACACGAACATCTCGGGTCATCAGATATAAATCTTACGAATTTGTGAGCATTTAAATCACCACAACACAGGCGTAGGTTGGAATGGTATATTTCCCCCTTCCTGCAGCCAGTGCGATAAAACTGCGGAACAGTCTGGTCTCCACGCCTTAGTTTATTTTTGAAACTTTCAGCGCTTTCACTATTACGTATTTTAGCGTCGAGATCATTCCATAGCCTCACCTACGATGGCAGGAAAGATTAAAAAAAAGTCTTGAGTCCGACAAAAGGGGACTCTCAGTTGATCGGAATTTCTAAGGTCATACGAGGACAGCCGCATCACGGGCCTGGGCACCAAATTTGATAAATATGTGGGACTTGTTCCATTATTCATTTTATATAATATTGTTAATTTATGTCTTCGCCTCCGTCCTTTCAGTGTTACATAACCAGTTTCCTTATATAATAATTCATGGCTTGTACCTCAGGGAGGGGAGGGGGGGCACCACATATAGTTCTTAAAGCAGCAAGTTGGAGATATTCTAACTGTATTGTTTTCTTATTTGTACAATTATCTCAAGTGACATCCGCGCAATCAAAAAGGGGCAAGATAAAATAGTTAAACATCGTTTCTAATGTTGATCTTGATAGTCGGTACTTTAAACTCCGGAAACAATTTACGACCGGGCCTACCCTACTAATAATGTTGTCCACATGTTTCTCCCACGAACCATTATCATGGAACATGAGACCCAGATGCTTATGACAAAACCCTTCTGTTACTAACTTATCAAGTAAATAAACTGGAGATTTGGGGATTGGAGTGGTTTTGCGTGTTATACTTAGCGATAATGTTTTCTTTGGACTAAAATGTACTTGCCATGCCTTTGCTCAATTACCTATGAGTCTAAGATCTGAATTCAGCATCTCCGATGCATTTTCCTCTCACGGGCTCTGGAAGCCGACGTCCCCATCTCTAAACGATTTCATTCAGGCCACCTTTGCTTCCGTATACCTTTTTAACTCACCTGCAACTGATTTAACTCTCGAGTCTCATTGAGGGCCTGGCACCAAATTTGATAAATATGTGGAACTTAATCCATTATTCATTTTATATAATATTGTTAATTTATGCCTTCGCCTCCGTTCTTTCAGTGTTACATAACCAGTTTCCTTATATAATAATTCATGGCTTGTCCCTCGGGGGGCACCACATATAGTTCTTAAAACAGCAAATTGGAGATCGTCTAGCTGTTTTCATTTCTCATTTGCACAATTATCCCAAATTACATCCGGGTGATCAGAAAGTGGCAAGATAGAACAGTTATACATCGTTTCTAATGTTGATCTTGATAGTCGGTACTTTAAACTCCGGAAACAATTTACGACCGGGCCTACTCTACGAATAATGTTGTCTGCATGTTTCTCCCATGAACAATTATCATGTAACATGAGACCCAGATGCTTATGATAAAACCCTTTTGTTACTACAAAGTAAAAAAGTGGAGGTTTGGGGTTTGGAGTGGTTCTGCGTGTTATACTTAGCGATAATGTTTTCTCAGGACTAAAATGTACTTGCCATGCCTTTGCCCAATTACCTATGAGTCTAAGATCAGAATTGATTATCTCCGATGCATTTTTCTCGATGACGATGAATACCTTAAAAGGGTGTTCCCTGAGAAACCTATTCTTGCTACTAGACAACCAACTAATTTGAGGCAAAAACTGGTTTCTAGTAAATGTGTCTCATCACCCCTCACTCTCGGAACTAAACCATGTGACACTAACCGATGCCGAACATGCTCACTCATTTCATCTTCCGACATCAGCTGTGAATCGGGCAATCCAATTACTCCTGCAGATCAAGTGATCTGCTGTATTATTTAACGTGTGCTCGTTGTCCAGATATGCATTACATTGGTGAAACCGGACAACTCTTATGTAGGAGAATGACAGGGCATAGAGAGAACATAAAAAACAAAGACGATTTGCCAATGGCTAACCATTTTAATCTACAAGCACACTCCGAAGATGATATTTGTGTTCAGGTTCTGGAGGGGAAATGTGAGAGAAATGTGAGGGAAATGTGACGGACGCGCATAGGAGGACTGTTGAGCATAAGTGCATATGGGCATGCAACAGCCTCAATAGAGGCATAAATAGAGACGCCGGTTTTTTGTCTGCGTGGCTGTGGCTAGCTTCACTACACACTTTTTCGTTCCATTATTTCTACTCCGGAATTTACATTACGTCAAAAGTAATTTCACGTTCTTTCACTTGAACTCTATTTCCTTTTCATTCATACCATTTTATCATCGGAAGAAGATATATATATATACATATATTTCATCAAATATTTTATATAATTTCGTCAATTTGCCGTCATGCTCGGAAGATAACTTCCTTCTAAGCGGCTTTCATTGTTGACTAATTCTTATTCCGTTACGTTAAGTGCCGTACCAATGTGTATTGCGTCATGGGAACGTAAAATGTAGCGTCACGCTTATCCTAATTGTTAAATGGGAATTTAAAAATTGTTCGAGATACGCATACGTCTTTCAGGTCGATTTATTACTTGGCAAGTGGCCACCTAGCTCCTAACTACGAACCCATTTACAAAATCACCGTTTCATTTCTTCCTTGGGTGGCAATAAGGAAAGATATGTTCCGCGTTTCACGTTGCTCTCTGTATTCAAGTGTAAATTATGCACAAAGAATACCGTATCATATCTTCCTTGGATGGTAACAAGTGAAGATATATTCCGCGTTATTACGCGCAGAAGTTGTTATCAGCTTTAGAATTACGATCATTCAATCATGTATCGCAACCTCGCCCTGGTAACAGAGGCAGAGGCGAGTTCTCAAACAATATTCAAGCATCCAACCATTCCTTGACCCGAATCGTTCAAACGCGTTGTTCTTCATATTTAAGAGTGTTGCTTGCAAAATTACCGTATCATAATATCTCCCTTGGGTGGTAACGAGTAAAGATATGTTCCCCGTTTCACGTAGTTCCCCGTATCCGAGTCAATTACGCGCAAATTAACTGTATCGTATCTTCCTTGGGTGGCAACAAGTAAAGATATGTTCTGCGCTTCACTTTGCTCTTTGTATTTAAGTGTAAATTATGCCAAAAATACTGTATAATATCTTCCTTGGGTAGCAACAAGTAAAGATATGTTCCGCGTCATTACGCAACAAGCAAATATAAAGTACACACTATTGCTAAAACCTCGTCCTGGTAACAGAGGCAGAGGCAAGATAGTTCGTATACCGTATCCACACATCCAACCCCTCCTTGGCCCGAATCATCCAATCACTCAAATGTGCGCCTCCATATCCCCGCCCCAATACCTAATCCACGTCAATCAGACATCAGTACCGCTGATGAAAATATAATCTTTTTGTACCTTCCTTGCGTAGTAAGAACCCCCCCCCCCCGCGAGCCCGACCCTGCCAACGGGTGTAAACGTCTTGTCCCCACCCACTTTTGCAGCAGCATATATATACCCCCCCCATACCACTGTCCTATACGTGGCCTCTGCTATAATGTCTACACTAACAGTTGTAGACTGGGGTGTCCAACCCCAACCCCCCCCCCCATACGTATGATATACGCACCCACATATACACAGTGATCATAATCGCATAACATATACACGTTATGTTCAACACCAACGCGCCTTTACTTGTAATTGCTCTTCACTCTAATTTGTACCCCCCCCCCCATCAGCAAGTTTATAAATGAGAATATTTGGAATCATTCTTGTCCACTGAGCCCATTGGATTCTAGTGTTTGAAGTTTGTTAACCCAAAATGCTTCACGCCCCCTCCTGTAAGCTGTATTTTGTTGATTAATTTGTTCAATCCCAATAATCTTAAAATTGTTTACACTGTGGTTTGCGGTCAGAAAATGATGCGGTATCGGTTCACTCATAACCTCAAGTTTTATTCTACTGAGATGGTTTTGCATTCTCTCATACAGTTTTGTCCCCGTCTCTCCCACGTACACAACGTCATTGCACTTGTCGCAGAGAATCCCATGTACCACATTCCTGGACATGCAGGTAATTTTCTTGCCTAAGTAGTAGGCCGTTCCGTTCTTGTCAGCGAATTGTTTTGTTTGGAGCATAAACCCACAAATTGCACAATTCCTCTCGCAACTACCAGATCCCGTCCCTTCATTGTTGAACATTTTATTATGCTTGCTATGGACTATAATATCTCCAAAATTGTTCAGTCTTTTGTGCGAAATCAGGGGATGTTTTTCGAATGCCAAGTTTATGCGTTTTGAGCGGTTTAAAATGGGCATCCGTTCCCGTGTTATTTTCCCGATGTCGGGGAGGCGCCGCGAGTAAGTGACCACAAACGGGACTCTTTCGCCGGTTGATTTGTTGGATCGTTTTTCAAGTAACTGTTTACGCCTCGATTTGGTCGACATTTTTTAGTTGTTCGCTTACAAACTTTTCGTCGTAACCTCTGGCATGCAGGTGTTGTTTTTTATCATTATTGTGGCATTCATATTCAGCATTATCGGAACAAATTCTTTTTACTCTTCAAGTTATTCCATATGCTATCGCTCTTTTAGTGTTGATTGGGTGATCCGACTTTGCGCGCAGGTATTGATGAGTGTCCGTGGATTTTCTATATAAACCGGTTTTAAGAAATCCGTCTTCAATTTTGCCTATCGTGTCTAAGAATTCTATACTATTTTCAGACCACCTTAAATCAACTTGTATTCTTGGGTGTATCGTATTTGCCAAAGAATGATATTGTTTCAGACACTCCAACTCATGCGCCCATACTCCCCAGATATCATCAACGTACCGTACCTGTTCAAGGGGGTGTAACTTCGATGCTTTTGACAGTTTCTTTTCCCATTCACCCATATATGTGCACGCATAATTCATCCCAAACGCGAACCAATTGCGACGCCGTCCGTTTGTAAATAATGTCTTCCTTTAAATGAAAAATTGTTATTGTCGAAAACAGTTTCCATATATATACACAATGTATATATATACACACACACAAGAAATGGTAGAAACGTGTGGAGAAAATATAGAAAAATAATAATATGAAAATAGACAGAGAGTAACATAATAAATATATTTCGATCTGAAACGCTGCGCTTTTCAATTTTTCTACATATCGTCAGGAGATATGTAGAAACATTGAAACGCGCAGCGTTTCAGATCGAAATATATTATGTTGCTCTCTGTTATTTGAACTATTTTCATTTTTCAATATATATATATATGCTATTCAAAAAAGTAGGGGATATCCAAATTGATGTTGATATTTCCGGAAAATGGTATTGGATACGCGTGATCGGACACATCAATATGTTACCAAGTTTAGTGTGGATCACGCATGTCACCGGCCCACGAAAACTTCGTGCAGGTTTTTCGCACGACCGCCGCGTTAATGTCTGTGGGGTACGTTTTGAAATTTTCATTTGTACTGGACGGAGTTTTTCGGAGGTCTCATCGTTCTTCTCTTGGTATAAACTCGTTCATCAATAGTTTCTGATCGAAACGTAACTTTTGAGGTATGCGAAGATTGACACGTGGCGTACGTTTACGTGCCGTTGGCATGCTGGAAGCTGGCAACAGACAGACTGCAGTGGTTCATATTCTCAACGTTACTCAATCGGTGATTAGCAGGTTGTGGCCACGCTACCGTCAGACAGGCAATGTTGATGACAAACGTTGGTCAGGTCGTCCGAGGGCGACAACTCCTGCTAACCCAGATCGTTTCATCCGAACCACAGCATTACCAACCGCCATCAAAGTGCCTCAGAAATTGGACAACAGCTGCACCGAGCGACAGATGTGCGAGTCAGTGGTCAGACAATCCGAAATCGTCTACACAGCTGGAATTTGTACGCTCGACGATCTCGAATAATTCCACGTTTGACTGAACGTCACATCTCAGCAAAGCGTAATTGGAGTCGAGCACGACAGCTCTGGGACAATCATCGGTGGAGCGCCGTCATGTTTTCCGATAAATCGAGGTTCACTCTCGACTTCCACTACAGGCGAAACAAAGTGTGGCGACGGTGGAACGAACGATACCATGACGTAACCGTTATGCAGCACGATCGTTTTGGTGGTGGATCGGTTATGGTGTGGGGAGGCATAACCATGACAGACAGAACAGCATTACATGTCGTCCAAGGGCGTGTCACAGAGCAGTACTACCATGACGACATGTTAGCAGCTCATATGGTGCCATTTGCGCGACGTCACGGCCGTCGATTCATTTTTCAAGATGACAATGCAAGAACACACATGGCCCGTGTCGCTGCAGAGTTCCTCCAGAAGCAGAACATCCCTACACTGCCTTGGCCAGCACTAAGTCTAGACAGAATATGCTTGGCGGGCGCGTACGACAACAACGCCGTCAGCTCCCTACCAATGTCCAGGAACTCGTCGCCGCACTGCAGGAAGAATGGAAATAACATCAGTCAAGCTGCTATTGGACGTTTGTCGAGGAGTATGCCACGTCAGATCCGAAGAGGATTTACAAGGTATTGAGGTCTTGGGATGAATGTGGTAAAATCTCTGACTGACCGTTCATGTCTTCTTTAGCTCAGTGCGTGGAACGTGTGCTTGTCAGACACCCAACTACCGCTGAAATCATTCACCAGATGTCACAGTGCAATGCCTCAACTGTCGTTTTGATGAAAAAATAAGTATATTTCTTCACATATCTCACTTTTATCAAATATCCCCTACTTTTTTTAATAGAAAATATAGATGAGGTATGCAATCGTGATTTCTCCGAGACGGTTTGCTCTGTGAGGCTGAAATTGTCAGGAGTAGCAGAGAATATCTCGAAGAATTTCGTGCACAATATATGTTTTCATGAAAAGAAGGAATCTCGGTATGCTTATGCATTTTAATTTCCAGCGGTCCAGCGAGAGAAGATAATTCGTCACGATGAAGGTGCGTTAGATTGTACGAACTTTCTTGAAAGTCATTTGGTATGACTCATTGGCTAACGTTAAATTTTGGTTATAAACGAGTACGAGTTGCTCACGTTTTATCCAACACTCTCTTGGATGGATCTGCAAGAAATGTCGCCCTGGGATATCCCTGTTCCTATAAACCACAGAGCTCGTGGCAACAGTTCAACATTTCCATGCACATTCGAGATTTGATTGATCATTAACCCCTTTCGTAACGATTAGACCGCATATGCCCGCGTAATTTACAAATTGGGCACTTGAAAAAAAAGATTTTCTGCACATCAGTTTGTGATGGTTATCCGAATTAGGTCACTGCCGTTGAAATGTCACCGCTCATATCTCACAAGGCATTAAAAGCGAGCAGTCTTGCATGCAGACACGAATTTTATCGACTTAATTTGTCAGATTAAATTTGGCGAGTGGTTCAAATCATTATAGTTTAAACTAAATTTATCTTTTCTAAATATTGAAATTGAACATCCGTACCAGTGTTCTGCGTCAAAACACTTTTGAATAAACAAACTGAAAACGAGGAAAGCTCATGCTAACTGACTAAAATTCACAACCTGTAACTCGAGAGTGATATGTTTCACATACACAAGAGGCCCCATGGAGTCTGAGGCGCTCACCTAACCAAAGTTGTTTAAAGAAGGATATAATTAGCATCTATGTCTCTTTAACAGTAGAGAGGAAAGAAGTTATTTATAATTATTTACAACTGTGTTGTCCCTGCCTGATGATTTTTTCTAATATTGGGATACTACCACAGAAATAATGCCCAGACTTCCAGTAATACAAATCTAGGGAGCCCAAATATCAACCTAGGGACGTGGCTTGAACAAACTTGGATCTGAGTGAGAAGAAATTTTTTAAGGAATATTCCTCATATTGTACCAAGTAAAAATTCGGGTTCTAATAGGGAGCCCAAATATTAATCAAAGGCCTTGATTTGAACAAATTTGTATCTGAACCCCCCCCCCCTTCCCCCAAGGGTGCTTTTTTTCTTTAAAGATTAATCCCTATATTGGACTAAGTTAACATTTGGGCTCGAAAAGGGAGTCCAAATATTAACCCAGGAACTTGGTTTGAACAAACGGGGATATGGTCTCTCTAAGGATGCTGTATACCAAATATCACGATTCTGACTGGTGGATCTGAAGAAGAATATTTTTAAAGATTATTTCCCATATTGCACTAAGTTAGAATTTGGGCTCCCATAGAGAGCCCAATTATTAACCAATGGACTGGGATTGAATAAATTTGAATCCAACCCCTCTAAGAATTTTGTGTACCATATATCAACAGGTTCTGACTAATGATTCTGGAGATGAAAAGTTTTAAAGATTTTTCATCATATTGGACTAAGATAAAATTTAGGCTCCAATCGGGAGCCCAAATATTAACGCGGAGACACGGTTTGAACAAAATTAGATCTATCCTCTCTAAGGATGCTGTATACTAAATGCCAAAAGATCCTGACAGGTAAACCTAAAGAAGACGATTTTGAAAGTTTATTCTCCATTTTGCTCTAAGTTAAGGAAGCCCAAACATTAACTGAGGGCCTTGCTTTGAACCAATTTGAATCTGACCATTTTAACAATAATTTATACCAAATTAAAACAATTCTGTCTGTGCTTCTGAAAAGGAAGATTTTAAAGACTGTTCCCCATTTTGCCCTAAATTAAAATTCGGGCTGCCGCATTGAGCCCAAATATAAACCAATGGGCTTCATGTTAACAAGTTTGTATCTGATCACACCCCCCCCCCACCCCCCATGGATGCGATATACCAAATATCAAAAGATTCTGATCAGTGCTACTGAGAAAGAACTTCTTTATTTTTTTTGGCGAATATGTTCACTCAGCAATTTTTCGATGCCCCTGCCCCTACAGGACACCCTCCACAACCGATGGCATTGTTTTTACCATTCCATTCCATTCCACTGAGCATAAGGATGCCTAATGCCAAATAACAGTTCTCCGCTTCGATTGGTTTGGGAAATATGGGAGTTTTGAAAATAATTCTATCTTTAGCTCTAGGGGTTTCCTCGGGGACACGCGAAATTTATTATCTTGACTCAAGTATTTATAACTCAATAATACCACATACCAAATTTGGTTCAAATCGGATCGTCAGTTAAGAAATTAGAAATTTTGGGCGGGATCCAACAATCTTGCTCCTCCCATTACAAGCGCAAATATTGCTCCACTAACTTCGTTTGACAAACTTGATTGTACACCTCAAAAGGAAGCTCCGTACCAAATATCAAGTGATTGTACCCACTGGTTCATGAGAAGATTTAAAAAAAAATGAAAGTGTCAATGACACTGTACCTCTACTTATGTAAGACATTTACATGTATAGTATGTGACGCAGCAATGGCACACATCTAGGTAATGACCTGATAACAAAGGTACATGTAAAATATTGTAAAGGTCTGTACACAAATACTGACCGAAGCCTGTAACAAATGTACAGGTAATGTATTGTAAAGGTGGATGACAGTTAGATGCCTTTAGCCAGAGATATATTGAAACGTGCACTTACTGCGTATAAGTAGCACTGAATAAATCAAAGTTTGTCTAATTGGCCGCCGGCAGCCATCTTGAAATTTCGGACCGCGCCGAAAAACACTCGTTCTCGTCCCAAGATGATAACAAAGGTATTCAAGAGTTTCGTGAATATCGGTTCATAAATACAGCTCCTAGCCCGAGTTGTATTGACATGTGTACTAACTGTGTATAAGCAGCACGGAATAAATCAAAGTTCATCTAATTTGCATAATTTCTGCACCAGAAAAAAAACCCTGTATTATATGTGATGTATGTACAAAAAACTGATTGCACTAATTTCGGTACAAAATGGCTGCCGGCGGCCATCTTGAATTTCGGACCCACCCCAAAACACTCGTTCTCGTCCCACGGTGATAACAAAGGTACCCAAGAAGTTTCGTAAAGATCGGTTCATAAATACGGCTTCTAGCCGGAGCCGTATTGAATTGTTGACAGACAGACAGACGTTCAGACGGACAGACGGACGACGGGCCATGACAAAACCTCAAATATGACTATGTCAAAGCTGATCTAAAAATTTAAGCATTTTCCCCACCCCCTCCCTATGGGGTTCAGCAAGTAGATTTGAACAAAGATAAAATGCGAGGTTAGAACAAGCAATCACCTCAAATTTAACTGATATCCGTACAGCGGTTTTGGAGAAGGTGCAAACCTTTCCCTTACGACAGATGACGGGCAGACAGTAGACGACAGACGGCGAGCGATCATTATAGCTCACCCTGACTTTTAGTCAGATGAGCTAGGTTTATTGAATAAATAAATAAATATTAGTATTTGATGGGCTGTAGAGGGCAATGGGCGTCCATTGTAAACGACCTTGAGTTAAGCTTGTGAGAGAAATAGAGGATAAAGGATCAATGTATAGACATAGATCTTGAAAGGTCATTGTGGTATGTATATCTCTGAAGTTTCATGACGCAGTTAACTTGTTCAAGCCCAGGAAATAAGAGTGAATTAATAAAAGATGAAACCAATACCACCTTGCAATCGTTTTTTGTCACGTGTCGTCTGCCATTCCAGATTAAATGACTTCTCCTGCTCACTATAATCTGGACGGTCAGGCAGAGCACGTATTGTACAGCGTCGGTCTGAGTCGACTCTTATCTAGGCTTATAAGGCGTTGCATACACATGTGCGTGAATAGAAACACGTTGTTTGAAATTACGCTCGGAAAGCAGGACTGTCAAATGAAAAATTTTGATGGAGGGTAATTCAGAAAAGAGAAGATATACTGAGTCAAAAAAGAAAGTATAATAGAAACAAATGTGAAAAATAGCATAAAGGATGAAATATAATAGTTCTAATGTTGCATGTTTGTGGACAAGAAGTCGTGCAAAGAGTTTTATGACATGTTGTTGTTGTCCATCCAACCGTATATAATTTTGCTATGGATTTCAAAATAGCACGCGCTTGAATGGGTGACCGACGATTTTCTTTGTGTTATGTTGTGCTAGAGAGCCTGGGTTACTGAGAAAACACGCTAGTTTTTGTCTTCCGACATTTTAAAAAATGCCAAGGTTAACCGAAAATCAGAGGTTGCGTGCCATTGGCATGCATGAGGCTCGCTGCTGAGTTCGGAATCACTGTGGCCACTATTTACCGTCTCATTGGAAGGTATAGAACCACTGGATCTACTGCCGACCGACCGCGTTCAGGTCGACCAAGAGTTACGACCCCTGCACAAGACCGACACATCAGGACGTCTCACTTGCGGGATCGCTTCCTTCCGGCAACTAGGGCAGCAACAATTACTCCTGGTAGAACTAACAATAGAATCAGTGCACAAACTATCCGCAACAGACTCGCTGAACACGGCATCCGCAGTAGGCGTAGGCGTCCATACCTCGGACCAATCCTTACCCAACGTCATCGTACCGTCAGAATGGAATGGGTACGTCAGCGTGCTCGCTGGACTCAACAGCATTGAAGCACAATTCGTTTTAGTGATGAATCGCGATTTTGGCTACGGTGCGTTGATGGTAGGGCAAGAGTGTATCGCCGACGAGGGGAACGGGTTTCTGTTGCTTGCGTGAGGGAATGCGACCGTTTCGGCGGGGGACATTAATGGTTTGAGCAGAAATTTCCCTTGCACCATCGAACGCAGTTGATCTTCATCGATGGTAATCTGAATGGACAGCGATATGGGGACGAAAGTCTTGACGCTGTTGTTGTCCCGTTGTTCAACTCTAACGTCGGATTGCAGTTATTCCAGCACGACAATGCCCGATGTCACGTGGCGAATATCTGTCGTGTCTTTCTGGAGTAGTAGAGCATCGAACTTCTTACCTGGCCCCCACTTTCGCCAAATTTGTCGCCAATCGAGCATCTTTGGGATTAACTGGACCGTCGGGTACGACTTCATGATCTTCAGACGTTAGGCGATTTACGTAATTTCTAAGGCAGGAGTGGAACACATTACCACAGGGTGACATCCAGAGACTTATCAGGTCCATGCACCGTCGATGTCTTGCCATCCAAGCGGCAAACGGTGGACATACACGCTATTGTCTGCATGTGTGAACTTCTCATTTCACCCCATGTCAGAATTGCGACGTCCTGACGTGACGCCGGAAACAGTAAGAACATGAAATTATGCAAATTCATTCAGCTAGACTCGAAATATGAATTTACAATAAATTGTTTGGGATTGAAGTCGATAATACTAAAAAATTGCTCCTCAAAGTTTATTATACTTTCTTTTTTGACTCAGTATATATATATATATATATTCGTGATTTGTAACAGTTGTTTATTAAATATGAATTTCTTTCCCAGAATTTCCCATTTTCAAACTCGGCTTATATGGCTTTAAGCTCGACTGATCTCGGCCAATATGAATCAAGCTAAATTTGTCCCCCTTGATGCGTTACTAGGCGTAAACAATATGTTTACAACAAAATGTTCAGTTATTCGTTGAATACCGTCATGAGAATTGGCGTTACCGAGCATGGTGGAGTGACTTGAAGCAGAGTTTTGTATGATGAGGACGAACGTTTACACATGTTGTTGTTTTTTACGAAATGATGGTTAACATAGATGAATCATAATATAGTCAGAATCGGCTATATTTAGCATGTGTATTGGGACAGCAGGAAGACAGCTTTTGTTACTATGCTATCTCCCCGCAGTATAACAGAGTTTATTTAGTTTAAATACTTGTACACTATTATATTATTGTGCTGCGAAATAAACTCTTCAGTATTCGATAACTGTCCGGCATGTTATAGTACTAACATGTACAAGTGGGCTTGAATTATGACCATGTTCACTAAAGACGTGTACCATCAGCATTCAAAACGCTAAAACACACACCACCACACCGCTCACATTAGGGAACGAGAATGAACTGTTTTTGTCAAATATCAAACACACACGGCAAGTGACATAGTAACGGAACGCAAGTGATGTGGACAAAGTAGCGAAAGTGATCATATTGAAATATCCCTGCCTATCTATAACCAAACACACCAAACTCTACTTAATCCCCCTCCCTTTATCTCCTGTCAGCGGGTGTAAGTCTAGATCATTAAATTTTCAACCTGTTACCAATCGTGAGGCCTTCATTTTTTTCGTTCTGGACATTTTTTATCCAGTTACTATAAGTATGTGTTATTTCGAGCTAAAATATCGGAACAAATAAATTATATGGCAAGTTGTGCAAAGATGTACGCAGCTGGCTTTTGGCGTGAAGAGTATTTGTGGTAAAAATGTTTTATAAAATATTCTGACAGAGTTCATACACAGATACAGTGGGAGTATAATAAATAGTTCTTAACCTTTTACCTAACGTAACGCCCAAAACCGGCCAGCCCTATTCTCAAAAATCGCCAATTAATTTTCATTATATTTTCATTTTTTGTCTCAAAAACATAGGTTATGACCCCTCTTTGGAACGAGCTCGTTGAGCTCGTTCCAATGAGGGGCATAACCTATGTTTTTGAGACCAAAAATGAAAAAAATGAGTTATTCAAGAATTTTGTTTGCAAGTGTTGTCTGCTTTTCATGTTAGGTAAAGGGTTAATAGTTAGATTAGAATTCATCTCCACGCTATAAACTTTTAAAAGCCATCTCATGTCGATCATCTCAATTTGTACTCATTTTTAAACATTGTATGTGTTTTCAAGACGGTATGTCAAAGATGGATATTATTCGTAAAGAAGAACCGTTAACCTGTAAGGTATAATGTGGGTTTGTCTCGTAATGCACTCGTTGCCGTATCACTCACAAGGAAAACAAATACTGTCATCAGGTGTTATGTAACTTAAAAACACCAGTGTTAGTTGTCTTCTTAGGCAACCACGGAGTAAGCAAGTCTCTTCGCCTATTATATAGCCTGCTAACTTTAATAACGTTCGTTGCTTACTCGGCAACCGTACCCGTTAATATTTCTGATTAGCTACGTCATTGATAATGGTCACGTTGACACACATTTTAGGCTACCTCAGTCAGACTATTCTTAAAATGTTTGAAGAAGCGTCAAAACAACATAGTCTAAATCTGTTCACTGTAACGAGCTGTATGAGCTCGCTCAAGTGGGTTGCGATAAGGTATTTTGTGTGGGGGGCATTTTAGGCTGATGGTGAAATGTGGGGAGGGACCCAACTTTGGCCAGACCGTTACTGAACAAAACGTTCAAGGGATGTACAAACAGCAAGAACGATGTATTTGTTAACCATTGATTTTACAGGTGGGAAGTACCATTTTCTTGCGAAACGCGCATCGTATTGGCTTTACTGTTATGGATTGATCTCCGCAGGCCACCTAACAGATTAAACTTCTGCATACTGATGTCTCAAATATTTTTCATAATACAACAAGAAATTTAACCAAATGCAAAATTATTTGGCAGAAAATCGTTTAGCTATGCTTGTCAAGACTGAATTGATAAGCATTATGGGGACAAATTGCTGCTTGAAATTGAGATATTTTGACATCACTGTGTAGAGGGTTAAAACACATTCGAACAATCAAAAATAGCTCAACCAAGTTTGCGATCTATATTTCTCCCACCACCTGTCTATTGAGATACGGGCGTTGAGATACCTGGGTGAGACAGATCTTTCTTACCAACCCAGGTGACCATCCTCATTTGAGTAATTAAAGATAGCCGGGCTATTTCATCATTGTCAGCATTTTGTAAACAACCACAGCTACGCATCTCACGCCCACACTCGAGGATGACTTTTTTTTCTCCCACCACACACCACATAACGTCATCGGTATCCATAATTTCAAAAGTGACGTCACCAGAATGTCAGTTATTTCAAATCCCCTCAACATGTTAACCCATCGCTGACGTGAGCTAACGCTCGCTTTCGTAGTATACAAAATGTAAAAACTTTCGGGTCTCCCTGAGTTTGTACTAATATTGGAAGACACTGAACGGCAATAAAAATGTCCAATGAGGGAGTTCAAATTCAGTGAGGGATGGCGTGAGAATCAAAACACTTTCTTTATCCTAACACAAGCAGTATTTTTGTTTCGGTAACATCACGCAAGGCACGATGGGAGAAAATGATCCTTGTGTGGTGTGCAGTAAGATGAGGAAATCTCACCCGCGGGGAAAGATATTTTGACCCAAACTCTCGACAACCCTCCTGTCTCGGTCAAATATTTTTCCATCGGGTAAGAGTTTCCCATCCGACCTCAAACCACTTTAAGATAATGGTATTATTACCACTTTGTTTTACAGAGCTCTGTTGTCTGATGCCAGGGAACTTTAGCGGGTGTCTGCCAGTACGTCCCTGTGCATTTACGTGTTAAATGAAGATTTAATGTCACGCTGAACGTCATAATCAATGCAAAGTCACGACAAAAACATATATAAACAAGGTCACATCAATCATTTGTTCGTACACTTCTCACTTGCTCAGTACACATACACGCAGGATAGGATATAGAAATAACAGACTAAAACAAATAATGTAACAGTGGTCGATTATATTCCTAAAAGACAGAATTAACCCTTTTACTTAACATGAAAAGCAGATGACACTTGAAAAAAAAATCTTGAATAACTATTTTTTTTCATTTTTTGTCTCAAAAACATAGGTTATGACCCCTCTTTGGAACGAGCTCGTCGAGCTCGTTCCAAAGAGGGGTCATAACCTATGTTTTTGAGACAAAAAATGAAAAAATAATGAAAATTAATTGGCGATTTTTGAGAATAGTGCTGGCCGGTTTTGGCCGTTACGATGGGTAAAGGGTTAAGCAAATGTGAACATTGTTAGTAAAATGTTTTAATCTACACAGTGGCAGTGGTACATGTTTTACATACATTGTGGTGGTCAGGAGCTGTTATGACAACACAACGGATCGTGCTCAACACGTTCAATTAGGCAGGGTGGTAATTCCAGAAATATATTCAGTAAATATTGTATGCAGCTCTTGCGTGAAGAAAAAAAGCAAAAAGACAAGACAAAACAAAACAAAATCTCCCTCTTCCTCCTCTCACCCTCCAAAACATGCCTAAACAGTGATTGCCAGCATAGTAGGCATATGAGACCACAAGACACTGAAAATTACGAACTATTCACCTGTAATGTACAATGGCATGGCGGGGGTTCGAACCGAAGCCGAGAGAGTTTCCTTCGGCACCAACCGCCTTGCGAAACTATACTGAACCAGGCACACCACTTGGCCACCTACAGACCCTAAAAGGGAATGCTAGTTAACCAAGGATATACGAGACCAGTTTAGAACACACGGAATACTCAAATGTCAATTTCTTATAAAAAAATTGCATCATTTCATTTTACATACTGCACCTCACGGAAATCAGCGAGAACGTCCCTTTTTCAAATTTCCCGTGTGCCATAGAATCAAGAAAGGACGCTTGCTTTATTTACAATGGCATGCCGGGGGTTCGAACCGACGCCAGAGAGTTTCCTTCGGCACCAACTGCCTCGCGAAACTATACTGAATCATGCACACCACTCGTCCACCGAGGTCTGTCCTGAGCGTCGTTCAGTATAGTTTCGCTAGGCGGTTGGTGCCGAAGGAAACTCTCTCATCGTCAGTTCGAACCCCCGCAATGCCATTGTAAATAAAGCCGTCGTCCTTTCTTGATTCAATGGCACACGCGAAATGTGAAAAAGAGACGTTCTCGCTGATTTCCATAAGGTGCAGTATGTAGAAGTAAGTGATGCAAATAATTATGTGATAAGAAATATTCACCTGTAAGTAAGGGCTATGATACCTGGCAAATGGAACTCAAGCGATAAGGAACTAAAAATCTTTTTATCAAGTAGTTTTTTTATTTCAATAAACAATATTGATATACATGAGTATGTGTCCCTTAACCGTTCGACCGCAGATGGTATCTCCTATGTGAGGTCAATTGTATTAGTTGAACAACCGAAATGGCTTGCTGAGAATTGCACTACAGTTACTGAAGTAAGCAAAATAAATAATGCCCGGGAGGAGAGATTAGATCCAACGCATCCAGGTGAGACGTTGCCAAGAGACTATTTACTCTCCCGAAACGTTTAGTCCAACCGTGGTGGTATTTTTCATGCCGGTTTGAATGCCATGGATTAGATGAGTCTATTTTCATATCTGGAGTAAAGCAATAAATATTTTCAACGTGCGGCCAATGGTTTGAGTACTGACATTTTAGACTGGCCTACCCCACACAAACAATGAATATCTATTGACTTTTATGAGATTAGGATGTATCATGACCCTAGAGAAACGGCTTTTCGGATTAAAAGTGTAAAATCGCACATCCTTTGAAGGGGTTGAAGACAAAATGGTTACCAGTCAAAGCTACATACACAAAAACTGTCAATAAATCTTGTGAAGGCAGTAGTAGACCGATCCATATAACAACCCAGGAGAAAAGTGCCCATTGTCCCCTTCCTGATCAACACGCGATCTCTTAAGGTCATGTATGCACTCAGCGTCCAAGGTTCTTGCATCATGGTGGAGTGCCAACTGGTCATACGAAGAGTAGTTCTCTTCTTTTCCCATGGTGGAGCATATGTCTGGAGGAAAGGTAGTAGGCTGTTTCAGGTAGCAACATTACAGAACTCCAGCTATTATTATGGGGATATATGTCCTACAATTGCAAACTGGGGATCACCTCTGTCAGGGCATTCTCAACGTGACGACGTAGCAAAGCGATTCGCATGAGAGACTGAAAGTACTGCCACTCAACGGACTGGTTACCGCCCATATGTAACCAAACCGGAGTTCATGGAATAACAAATAACGTCACCGTTCAACAGCAACTGATTTTTCCACCATACACAGGACCAGGGTAGGTGGGTGGTCAGTGCTAAAAGTGTGTTTTTTAATGTTTTTCCAGACATCACCTTTCTGGGATATGGCTGTTTTAAAGTTATCAGAAACGTTATTAAGATGTTTTTACAATAAAGTAGAGCAACTGGATATGAGTATGACAGATCCCCTTCAGCAAGCAGGATTGGGTTAACCAACAATTCGAAATTAACCAGTCAACATAAACCATGGTATCTCTGCCTTATTTGTGTGATAAAGATGGGCAGCTATAGAGTCCATAAATAACTGCAACTGAATAAATGAAAGATACCATGTACACATGTATAAATGGTGAAAGGATAATGAACCAGAGCCTCAAGTGATCCTAAAACGCTCACCTGGCTCAAGTTGTCAAAAGAGATGAGTCCGTAAGTGACCGGCAGACAAAGCCCAAATATTAACCCAGGGACTCAATTTGAACAAACTGGAATCTGACACCCCTAGGAATGTCACACACCAAATATGAAAAGATTCTGACTGGTAGAAGATTCTTCAAGAAATTTTCTCACACTGAACTGAGTTAAACTATGGGCCCCAATAAAGAGCCCAAATATTAACCCAATGGCCCGATTTGAACAAACTTCATTTGAACAAATCTGCCCCCGCCCCCCTTCCTCCAGAGATGTCGTATACCAAATATGAAATATGACAGATGGATGTGAAAAAGAAGATTTTAAAAGAAATTCCCTATGGTACTATGTTACAATAGGAACACAAAAATTAACCCAGGGACTTGATTTGAACAACTTGAATCTAAACCCCATAGAGATGTTGTATACCAAATATCAAAAGAATCTGAATGGTGGACCCGAAGAAGAAGATTTTTAAAGATTATTCCCCATATTGCACTAAGTTAAAATTTGAACTGCCATGGGAAGCCCAAATATTGACCCAGGGACTCTATTTGAACAAACTTGAATCTGACCCCCAAGAGATGTTATATACTAAATATGAAAGGATTCTGACTGGTGGATCTGAAAAAGATTTCAAAAGAAATTTTCTCATATTGCACCAAGTTAAACTCTGGGCTCAAACAAAGAGCCCAAATATCAACCCAGGGATCCGATTTGAACAAACTTGAATTTGACCCCTCTAGAGATGTTATATACCAACTAACAGAAGAATTTGACTGGTGGATCGGAAGAAGATTTTTAAAAATTATTCCCAGTATTGCACTAAGTTAATATTTGGGCTTCCAGACTCGATTTGAACAAACGTGAATCTGCCCCCCCCCCCCCGCCCCCAGAGATGCTGTATACCAAATATCAAAAGAATCGGACTGTTGGATCTGAAGAATAAGATTTTTAAAGCCTATTCCCCATATTGCCATAAGTTAATTATTCGGGCTCCCGAATTGAGCCCAAATATTAACCGAGGGGATTAATTTGAACACACTTGTACTTGTATTTGACTCCCTGATGGATGCTGTATACCAATTATTAAAAGATTCTGATGAGTGGTTCTGAAGAAAGTTTTGTTCTTCTATTTTTGCAAATATGCTGACCCCCGTACAGAACACCCTGACAAAACTGTTGGCATTTTTGTTTTACGATTCCATTCTACTGGTCCTAAGGATGCTTCTCCATTCTACTGGTCCTAAGAATGCTTCATACCAAATAACAGTTCTCTGTTCCGTGCGGTTTGGGAAATATGGGCGTTTTAATTTTTTTTCTATTTTTTACCCCCTGGGGTTCCCACGGGACTGTAAAAAAATGTTCAGCATCAATCAACCAAATATTGATCTAACAACTTCCCCTGAGCAAAGTTTAATCTTCAACACCAAAGGACGTTCCATATCAATCATGAAGGCATTCTCTCTGGTGGTTCATGAGAAGAAGATTTTTAAAGATTTTTTGGCTTTTGGGGGCATTATCCAGAGCCCGAAGATGACAGCTGCTTCATTTGAACAAAATAGAAAGGGAATACTTTGTAGATGGTCTATGCAATATATGTTTGAATTTGGCTTAATAGTTGTGAAGAAGGCAAGTTTCCAAAAGTTAACGGACGACAGACGACGGACGCCAAGTGATGACAGTAGCTCATACTGACTTGCAGTCAGGTGAGCGAAAAAGACAATAATAGATAGAAGGTATGAATGATACATTATAGAATATACTCAGCGTGCGATGTTACATGTCAAGCTATTGGCATAAAACCTCAAGGAAAGTGTTGGATGGAACATCTTCACCGTGACACTGGGTTGTATTAAAAGGTTATTTCAGGTTAAAAAATTATCGAAGGGCCCAACTCTGATCTGGTTCATATTCACTTTACCCAAATGATGCGGGTTAATTTTTAACACAATTGATTTTAGAGATGTTACCACGATTCTGTGTTGTTGATGTAGGTCCCTTTTAGGGCTTGCCGTTGAAGTTCCAACATATGAATATTCTCACTGAATGAAGAGTCATTTCACTTATTTCATCAATAATGTATTGCTTACTGAAGTTTCCCGTATTCGTACATGTATGAAAGAACTAGTGAATATTAACTGAAAGTGATTTATCATACCACCAGAAACCATGGTGAACATTAATACAACTGACTTTATTTCATTTCATTTTTCAGATACAAATCAAACTAAAACACTTTCAAAACCGCCTTGGCCCATCCCGAATAAAATGAAAACAAACAGGACCGGGGGTCTCGAGTCAATACAAAGCAATGACATTAAAATGATAAAAGTTGCACATTTGAATTTCTATGGGATATAAGGAATACTCAACAGAAAAGATTGCTGATGACAGACTCTACGCATATATATTGTTTGCTCCCAAGACACTGACCTCACCGGTAGTCTTTGGCCTTGCGTAAAAAAGTAAACGGAAATCGTCTAAAATGTCAAAGCCTTATACATATGATGTACATGGCTATTAATGTTGGATATGGGCAGGTGTTGTTGTAAGATGGCCATTAATGAATGACTGCTGAACCCAACTACGTGCTTTGAGATGCTATTCCAGCTTTCCGTCTAATCCATATTGGCATTGAAACATCATGTCAACTTGTTTCTCATGTTGTGCATTTACATATGTATTCATTCTTACCAATAAAATAAAGTTTACATTAACCCAGTTTTGTTGAAACTCTGATGGTCTCAGTTTTGCCCAGGTCCTAAGACCAGCAGAGAAAAGCTAACTCTAACCACAACCTCAGTACCATCAAATGCACATTAGATCTATATTTATCCATTCTATCATTATTCAACGTTTGATCTATATTTATCCATTCTATCATTATTGGACATCTTCAGCGCAAATCGCTATATATAGGCTTCTAGAATTCATTTGATTTAGTTCATTGCATCAATCCAGCAGTGATGTCAGTTCATGCAATAAACTAGCCTGTATCAAATGGCAGATGTACAGAGATCTGGAGATTATAATCAGCCCAGGTTTATTCTAAAAATCAGGAATAACCCAAGTCTTTCCCCTCAGCAGATCACAAGTAAAATTAGACTTGAATACTGCTTCAATCAGACGACGTACTACAGGGATCTGACACTGCCACCAGGCAAACCCATTTCAATGACAATTAATCTAATAGATTTGTGCGACAGCCAACACTATATGTACCACAAGGAAGAAAATAGAATAACAAGCCACCGAACATGTTTACGCATTTGATCAGCAACCTCAGATGTCTTATTCAATAATTTAATTGTGAAATAACTTTTAAATTAGAATACACCAAAACATCGCGAGGGTTTTGGCATTGTTTGATAAATTATCTCCCCTGCGTATTGATAGCACTGAAAAATATTATAAAACATCGCTGATAATCCTAGACAGACTACATGAACATTTTTACAGACCAGGTAAGTCGGGGGGAGTCGACCGTCCATGTGATCGACTATAGTGGAGGTGGGTACTCAGGACGAAATTGGAATAAAAAATATTTTCGCAAAAGGGCTTGGTGGGTGCCTTTTCCTCGGGAAAAAATGCGCCCTGTGCATGTAAGTTTTTCTTGACACTCCCATCATGCATGTTAATAGAAGATCAAGGGTTAACTATATTCTGGTCGTATAGTATGCCAGTGATATTTACCAGTAATTCTGGGCAATATACAGTAATGTGATTTCAAAAACAGACACACTCGATCTCGAGTACTTATAAACAATAAATTGAAGATTCATTACATTGATACACGAGAGTGCTTGTCTTTCCGAATTGTTGTCGCCGAATCACAGACTGAATCATATTGAGGGACACCGTGGACTTCCACATTTCAAACCTGGGTTATAGAGAAACCACAAACATTTTCTTTTCTTTAGAACTCCTGGTTCATCGCGAATATGATTTGAAAAACACAAAGAAATCAAAATGTATCGAGAGAAAATTTATAGTTCATTTATCGTTTGTGAACCCAAGAAACCGCTTTACTGACCCAGGAACATGATTCATTAAAATTTCATTAAGTAGGATGGTTGCTAAATGAATGTGTGGGATAGGCCAATCAATGTTGAGGCTGCACGTTGAAAACATTAATTGGTCTATCCTCAAATAATGAATATGGACTCTTCCAATTGCCACCATTAAACTGACATCCAAGATATAACCAGGATTAAAAAGGTTAATAGACACGTATTCAATGTTGTCAATAGCAGAAGAATGAACGAGAGTCATCAACGACAGTCCTGTGATCGCAAAACTGGTCTTTGCCTTCACCCGATTGCATCAATGGTTGGAGATATCATAAATGGAGCATTGCGACACCAAGAATCAATCACGAAAAACAAACGAAACTAATATCAACAGGTGAGATTCTACAAGGTTGTGGACAGGAAAGCAAATTAAGAATTTCGACCTGATCGCGACTCAGTCACAATCCATTCAACATTCTCTGACCGAGTTTGTCACAAGTGCAACGCTGAGCGTACAATAAGCCCCGACGTTCAAAATAACACTCTATCCAGAGTTGAAAAAGGGTTCTAATTCTGGTAAAAATAGGGCGATGAAATCGTCAGATGTGTACCCATATGCGCAACTAGTAGAAAGCTGTATGACGGAGGGCCACCCTGGATGCCGACAGTATGTACACCATACATGGTATAGGTACATATAGAAATGGATTGGAGGAGTGTCTAATTTGATGGATAAAGGGTTAATATCTCCGGATCAAATTATTATTAGATTTACATAAAAAACTACACAACTAAGCACATCAGCAACCTGAATACATATATAAAGTAACCTGATAATCGGATTAATATTTATTGAGTTATCGCATGCTGAAGAAATGGTTTGGAGGAGTTCTCAATTTGAAGGATAAATGGTTAATATCACAGGATCAAATTATCAGATTTACACCAAAAACTATACAGCTCGGCACATCAGTAACCTAAATACATATATGAAGTAACATGACAAACGGATTGATATTTTTTGAGTTAACTCATGCCAGAGGGATTGGAGGAATTTTCAATTTGAAGGACAAAGGGTTAATATCTCAAGAGCAAATTATCCGATTTACACCAAAAACTATGCAGCTCGGCACATCAGTAACCTGAACACAAATATAAAGTAACTTGACAATCCAAGCAATATTTTTCAAGTTATCGAATGCCAAAGGGATTGGAGGAATTTTCAATTTGAAGGATAAAGGGTTAATATCTCAGGATCAAAATAACAGATTTACACCAAACACTATACAGCTCGGCACATCAGTAACCTGAACACAAATATAAAGTAACTTGACAATCCAAGCAATATTTTTCAAGTTATCGAATGCCAAAGAGATTGGAGGAATTTTCAATTTGAAGGATAAAGGGTTAATATCTCAGGATCAAAATAACAGATTTACACCAAAAACTATACAGCTCGGCACATCAGTAACCTGAACATAAATATAAAGTAACTTGACAATCCAAACAATATTTTTCAAGTTATCGAATGCCAAAAGGATTGGAGGAATTTTCAATTTGGAGGATAAAGGGTTAATATCTCAGGATCAAATTATCAGATTTACACCAAAAACTATACAGCTCGGCACATCAGTAACCTGAACACAAATATAAAGTAACTTGACAATCCAAGCAATATGTTTCAAGTTATCGAATGCCAAAGGGATTGGAGGAATTTTCAATTTGAAGGATAAAGGGTTAATATCTCAGGATCAAAATAACAGATTTACACCAAAAACTATACAGCTCGGAACATCAGTAACCCGAAGATATATATAAAGTAACATGACAATTGGATTGATATTGTTTGAGTTGTCTCATGCCAAAGGGATTGGAAGAATTCTCAATTTGAAGGATAAAGAGTTAATATTTCAGGATCAAATTATCAAATTTACACCAAAAACTATACAGCTCGGCACATCAGTAACCTGAACACAAATATAAAGTAACTTAACAATCCAAGCAATATTTGTCAAGTTATCGAATGCCAAAGAAATGGATACGGACGCCGGACGGACAGACGGACGGACGCTCTTACGCGTTCTTACTTGTGGGGTTTTTCCCATGTTAAACCCTAACCCCACAAGGTCAAAATATTAACCCCACAGTGCAAAAAATAACCTCACAAGTGGCCACTGTACTAACCCAACCCCACAACTACCACTGACCCTAAATTGTAAACCCCACAATATACCTCTGCTAAGCTCGGACAGACGGACGGACGGACGGACGGACGGACGCACCAACATTTCGAGTTTTTGAGCTACCAAAAAACCATTTTGTATGTCCAAAACCTTATTTTACCCAGAACCCTACCCCTCCAGCCTAGAACTTATATTTAACCCTAACCCCACCCCTCCACCCAAAAACCATATCCTAACCCTAACCCTACCCCACCCTGACCCTAAACCCGAAAAGCCCACCCCAGACCCTAACCCCCACCCACCCCCTAGACCTACCTCCCAACCTTAAGCCCTAATCTGCTGCTACCCCTTACCCCCACCCCACCCCACCCCACCCCTGACCCAACCCAACCCCACCCCTGACCCAACCCCACCCTAGCCAAACCAATAGGATTAGGAGCTATTTTCGGTTTAGGGGCTACTAAAACTAAAACCCCACCCCTGACCCCAACCCTAACCCCCGTGACCTAACCCTCCCCAACCTTAAGCCCTACTCTGGGGCTACCCCTAACCCTAACCCCACCCACTCCTAACCCTAACACTACCTTAATTTGGAGGTAGCCCCTAATAATAATATCCCATAAACCTCCAATGTTAGCCCGGACAGACGGACAGACGGACGGACAAAGCATGGACGTACGACAGATGGCCACCCCGGATGCCGGAATTATGTGTACCATACATAGTATGGGTACACATAAAAATGAATGGACGAAGCCAACCTTGTGTCAATAACCCCCAACCCGCCCCATACGGGCGTGTCATATCTAAAGACATTCAAATTGTCTATCTATGCTTGAGTTACGACCGAAAATGCCTGTACAGACAATAAATCCAAGTATATTTCGAATCCAAACAAAGAGGGGGTAGGTAAAACTGAAAGGTTGAGACCCACCGTTGCATTGAGAAACCTCACCGCAAGCTGGTTCATCACCGAACCAGTTAAATAGAACCATGGATGATAGACTTGCGTCACAAAATGTATGTACGAACGGACATGTACGGTCGAACATAGGTCTCAACTATAATACTCTATCTTCCGAGACACCCAAAATGGATGCCAAGGGTATGGTTAAAGCATTTTATTATATGCTAGCCTGTGAATTATCATAAATTATCTAAAAGATATTTCTCGATATCCATCGACTTGATGGATAACGAGGAATATCCCTCAGTAGCTTCCTAAATACTCTATCTTCCGAGACACCAAAATCGGATGTCAAGGGTATGGTTAAAGCATTTCATTATATGCTAGCCTGTGAATTATCATACATTATCTAAGAGATATGTCTCGATATCCATCGACTTGATGGATGACGAGGAATATCCCTCAGTAGCTTTATGACGTCACGCTTCGGTTCATGTCGTCGCCATGAACGTCGCCTTGAAGGAACGATCAGCAGATCTTTGTTATTGTCTTGAAACTGTTTGCAGTCGAATCGGCTGAATATTGCGCAGTAAAAAGTCACGTAGCATATGATAAAAAGAAAATCCACGCTATTTTAGAGAATAGTGGGAATCATCTCATAAGTGTGGACCTGAAAGTTTTATTTTTTCACGAGCGCTTGAGCGAGTACAGGTTCACTAAAACTGCGTAGATATCCTCTATGTATTTTCTATAGCGGTTATAAAAATAACTGATCCTGACAGTGATACGAAAACACACTCAATCAATTAAACATTCATTAACATCACCTAAGTAACTTCTATTTGGATTGCCGACCTTTAGAATAATGCTAATGGATGTTTTATACATGCTGATAATTATCGTGGAATGGAAGCTTCTTCACTAATCTCGCCCTCTGCCCGCGACAGAGAAATACCATTGGAGAATATTGTCTCTTCTCATCACTGCTTGGATTATGATACAAACCTTACTTGTTATATAACGTGTCATATGTGAATAATACTTGTCAGGTCTTTTTACTCTTCGGAATCAAACCGTAGAAAAACCTAAAACTAAATTACGTTACAATTTGTTGGAAAAACGTGCACGTCGTTTTTGGATACATAGTTTCGGGGCTCAATGTTATGTCGGAAATCCTTAGGGATGTCTTTTTAAAAAGAAATCTACCAATCTACCCGATCCGACACACTACTAATGAAATTACCCATTAATTTTGTAATTCATATCACTAGAACTGTAGGTTCCTACACAAATATGAGGTGAATGCCCATTTCGAATTGTTACAGGCACATATGGAGGCTTTCAGAGGCGAAAGAGAATATTGCGATCATCTCAGATTCACGTGTGGTACGAGGGGAACGCCAAAAGTAGCGAAATGAAGAAGTGGTTTGTAAACTCACTTATGAGGAAAAAGAGGCGAGGGCACCCCAACACACACGCGTAGAATATTTGACCAAGCCTATCGATGACAGTTTTAACCCTTTACCTAAAATGAAAAGCAGACAACACTTGCAAACAAAATTCTTGAATAACTAATTTTTTTCATTTTTTGTTTCAAAAACATAGGTTGTGACCCCTCATTGGAACGAGCTTGATGAGCTCGTTCCAAAGAGGGGTCATAACCTATTTTCTGGAGACAAAAAATGAAAAACTAATGAAAATTGTATGTGATTTTTATAAATAGCGCTAGCCGGTTTTGTCCGTTACGTTGGGTAAAGGGTTAAAGAAAACGAGTTCTTCCGTCAACGGAGTACATTATTAAGTTTGGAACCCAAAGTCGTTAAGTGGTTAGATGCTTGAAACCCATGTTGGGGTTTTAGTCTGAGGTGTGGGAACAGCAATCTGCAGGCTTCATATTCTGTGGATGTCAGATTCTTTTATGCACTGTTTACATAAAATCGTTACAAATACAAAATAGTTCACAAATACAGCAGGTTGTATACCGTGGCATAGTCAGATTGACTGTCTACCTGAAACCCCTTGAAAGAAACAGTCTGTGACCAAATGAATCACCTTAGAATAATTTATGTGACGCATTATGGAGGATGGAGCTCGAGTTATTCCATTTCAAGGACCCAAAATACGGTCGAGCATAAACGCTAGCGGGCGGTTGGTGGTTATAGGGTTCTCTAACACGTGAGAGCGACGCCAAGTCACGGTGTGAACTCGGTGTCGCTCAGACATCGAGAAAGGAATAGGGTCAATGCTTTGTGCATCGAGTCTACGTCTAGTAGCACATTTTGGCGGGCTCTCCATTTGGAGTGCTGCATGACAAATACAAATGTGCTTGTAGGCGATACTCGCATCTTCCCAATGGTAAATTCTATTATAGGGTATCAAATGTAATGAATTAACCTAACAGATCACCTGCTCAGAAGTATCCGACAGATTATCGATCTCTTTGTCTAGATTATTGTCACAGCCTCTTAATTGCGTATTGAGAGTATTCTAGTGGCCTTTTTTGTAATAATTGGAGTGATTAAGACCTAGAGATTTGAAACCCAAGTGACCAGAATATAAATAGCTACAGAAATTACTGCTCCGCGTCCAATACTCTTATGCGCGAAACAAAAACCACATACTATAAAACTATTTTATTTGAGAACAAAATTGAAAAATATGAAAAAGACCTGAGAAGTCTTGCTTCAAGCACTCAACAAAATTAACAGCTTTGTTGAGAACGGTAATCGCTTATCAGACCACACCTTAATTGCGAGAGAATTCAATTCTTCTTTTTTTCTAAAATCGGAACAAAAACTAGTCATGATGCATCTTCTTTGGAAAACCGTTTGCTGAGTACCCACCTGGCAATCGTGAAAATATATTTTTTTTTATTTTCCCAACGAACAGCCAAGAAAACGAAAGACGAAATTGCAGACCCATTGAACCATATAACAAATTACTCATTCGTTAAAAGTTGGGTCCCAGATAACTGAAATTTCTAAAATCACCCCAATACAGCAGGAGATCCACACCTCTTAGATAATTACAGGCCACTTAGTATTTTATCTGTTTTTTTCAGTCACAAGAACAACTAAAGTATAATGGGCTGTATAGTTTCCGAAAGGAAAACAATATTTTGTATAGACGCCAATATGGTTTTCAGAAAGAACAACATTGAACATGTCACTGTGTGCTACGATTCCTGCGCTGTGTCGTTGACAATGACAGAAAAGGAAGTAAAGATATTTCCTTATGTGTATTCTTGGGCACCGTCAATCATAATAAACGCCTTAAAAAACTCAGATTTATTTACTGGTGCATAAGATCATATATTTCTGCACAACGGCTAATCGTGACCGAAACAGGGATATAAAATCAAGTCCCTCCAATCGTTTATACCCACGCTGCACATTTTAGATGACTTCCACTCCAAACACTGGTGACTGGGTCCTATTTTACCAGTAAAACAGGGCTTGTTTACCACGGGGGAAATATATTGCCATTAGTGTTCGCTTAGTGTTACCACTTAACTCTTTACCCAACGTAACGGCCAAAACCGGCCAGCGCTATTTACAAAAATCACCATTAAATTTTCATTATTTTTTTTTACATTTTGTCTCCAAAACACAGCTTATGACCTCTAATTGGAACGAGCTCGATGAGCTCGTTCCAATGAGTGGTCATAAGCTATGTTTTTGAAACAACAAAAAAATTAAAGTATTTAGTTATTGGAGAATTTTGTTTGCAAGTGTTGTCTGCTTTTCGTATTAGGTGAAGGGTTAATGGAACGACAGGAAGACAACTAATCTTGCTATGTTTTCGGCGACCAATACCAAGGTAAATATTTCAAAAATGTGTCTGTACATGAATTTGGTATCAATGTGTGTTATTAAATGAATCATTTAATTTCATTTCAGGGCGAGGGTTCCAGATTTTGCCACAGAGTATGTCCATTACGTGCATGTAGCGTCTCTTGAAATTCTTAATGGTCGAGTATCATTAATGATTTTAAAATTTATGAAGTGCAATCACGACAGCGGGAATTATCACAATGGACTCAAGTGGAATAGGAAGAAATGAATGTAGCAGTCACATGATTCTGTTAAAGATATTACCAGTTGCGCTGTCTTGAACCTTCCACAGTTTCGGAAAAGTGTATAAAGGGAGTTTATCTAGAGATCGGGTCCGTGTTTTGTTTATGAATAGGAGGCCAGACTGTCTGGTCGTCATAGTAGGTGAATTCTCTCCAACAATAAAGATATTGAATGAATACAAATTTTCCAGTCAAATACGAACGGCAGAGGATGTGGTTAAAACAAGTAATCAACCTGAAATATTTCGTCTTTCTTGAATAAGGAATCTATATGGGAATTGTACCTTTTTGTTATTAATTATTCTCGTAATGATTGCTTCTGTGTAACAACTATTTTGCTTATAGCCCCGAGATTATCCCATCTTGGATTCCACATACCAAAATGGCTATGTATTAGTTATCCTGACTTCGTATGGGAGAATAGTTTTGACATTGCTGAGACTGTAGTTTGCGTGGGCTGTTTTTGGTGCATAATCTGGATGAGGGAGCCTTGCAGGACAAGTATTCACCAATGCTTATTCTATTCCCAGACGTTTCTAAGACTTTTCTGCCTCAGCGACCCATACCTTGCAAATTTTTGGTTATTTATTTTTTACTCTTGACAAAGATTATTGTTACCACTTTTATTTTAGTTGGATTTAGTATAATATACGAGGATTCGCAGAGCACCAATCGAATACATTTTAATGTTATTCACTGAAATACTGTGTTATGGGATTATTATGGGAACCGGGGCAGTGTGTAGTATTGGCATCAGCAAATACTAAAAGACTGAGTGGGGATGGCAGTCTTATATCATTGATATACAAACAAGAGAATCAGTCCTAAAATGGAGCCTCGTCGAACACTACAACTCTGTTTGCTCAAGTCTGATTTGCATTCTCTGAACATAACATACTACTACGACCAGGTGCCAATACTATAAAACTTTTACAATTGTATATTCTCGAATTGTGTTTTCTAGTTATGACTTTAAATGGGTTGAAATGAACATTTAGCATTTACAAAGATGATGCAATTTGCCAGTTGGCAAATTGCCATATCTTTTAAAATGCAAATGGTTAATTTTAGTCAGTTATATTAATAGATAGAAAATACAATTCTACAAAATACAATTGTAAAAGTTTTATAGTATTGGCTCCTGGTGGACAAGTAACTTCTAAAGCAATTGTTGGTGAGACCTTGAATGAGATACTTTTCCAGTTTAGCATTTCTTGATTTATGATGTCAAAGGCCTCTAATGAGTACTGGAACAATGTAACAGTACTATTTTCTCCCTATTTTGAATATGGATACCACCTTCGAGATTTTCGTCCTGTCTGGTACATTGCTATGAAAAAAAAACATCAATTATGTGCGAGAGGATCCCATCCTTCGTTTATCGTGTGCTGAAGAAGACAAATTGTGTCATCGCAATCGTTTGATAATTTTGGCTTCATTTTATTTACCACGCGGCTGATTTCTAGATGATTTGTGGATATTAAAAGTAGTTGGAACATTACTGTTCTTCATGTAGTCTAAATGGGACTTATTTGGTATCTGAATCTGCTCGGATATTGTTTGCGATGTGTTGATAGACCGACTTCTAGATGATTGTGGATATTAAATAAAAGTGGTTGGAACATTACTATTCATGTAGAAGAGGGACTTATTTGGTGTCTGAATCGACTCGGATATTGTTTTCCCTGTGTTGATAAGGAAATTGTGGAATTCTTTTGCCATGTGACGGGCTTCGCTTATTTTGGTGTTGTCTTGGATAAAAACAAGATTAATTTTTACTCACGTTTTCCTTTATTCATTAGTTCGTTTAATATTTTCCATGTTCCTCGTGTGTTTTATGTTTGTTTTGCTTTAAGATATCTCTATAACAGATTGTTTTACATTGTTTTTTTAACCTTGTTGAAAATTCTACAATAGTTTTTATAGATTTGTGAGTTCCGATCGTTGAGGACTTTTGAGTTTTTTATTGTAGGATTTTTCTTTATTATTAGAGGATACGACAAGCCAAACCCCACATCCCCGTCACTTTGGATTGTGTTTTAATAAATGTTTTATTCGCGCGAATATGTTTGAAGGGAAATGCTCTTCCATAGGCTTTCATGTAGATATTTAAAAAGGTTTCATATTATTCATTGGGACAATTCGACTACATCATCGGGTGAAAACCTCTTTTTCGAGAGACGTATTTCGAATTCAGTAATTCCTACTGCGTTTATAATTCTTTTAAATGTAACGCTTGGTGTACCACTTAACTTGGGTATTTCTACGATATGAAAACATCAAAATGAGCTGACACATTAGATATATTTTTCGCGATAGGGCTGTTCGTGAAAAACTATTAGAGAAAAAATGATCCTTTATACTGGTAGAATAACTGGTTACTCGCGCTGCTTAACTAATATAAGGTAAAAATACCCAAATGAACATGATATCAACACAATCTTCAGTTTTAGGTTGTGTAGTTGCTTTTGGAAGGTCTAGGTTAAGATCCCCGTAATAGAGCCTTTCTATTTTCGGCATTCAGAGCATCAGCTTTTAATTTTGATATTTATATTTTATCAATTCACCCATTCACACGCGTGTGTCGTTGTGTGTTTATAACACATCTTCACGTCTATAAAAACAATTATTACAAGGACACTCAATTCATTTGACAACCATCAAGAAAATGAACACATTTTATCGCCAACCAAATTTGCGAGGGGAACCCGTGTTACTATTTCATCCCCTGGGTTACAATGTGTTCTATGTGCCTATTAGCACGTAGAACACACTGGAACTCAGGAGACGATTTTCAGCTATCGCAAGCGACTCAAATTGCAATTGTATTGCACGATTTGTAAAAAGAAATTCAGCGAAATTTCGCTTCTATTTAAAAATAGTCCGTCAACGATTTCCGTTCCGCGAGTATGTGCTGAACGGATGTTCATTTTCTGCATGGTTTTTTAAGGTCTTAGTTTTAGTTTAGTTTAGTTTATTCTCAGCCACAAAAAATATGGTACAAGAGAGAGAATACAAAAAAAAGAAAAAGAAAAATACATAAAATTACAAGATGCTGATATATATATATATATATGCTATTGTCGCTGACACTGCCGCCGCTATCACTACTGTTACTAATACTACTACTGTTACTTCATTACTTATTTACTACCATTACTACTAATACTACTACTACTACTAATACCACTACTACTACTACTACTACTACTACTACTATCAGAGACTAATTCGATTAAACCCGAGTTTTAGAAAAATGCAGAGCCTCTTCAGGATTTGTACATTGTTGATGGAAATAAGTCCATAAAACTTTTCCCTGCAAGGGTTGTGCCAGTAATAACCGGGGATGTATTTGGAGCGCAAGTCTTGGAGCTTGCTGCATATCAGTACAAAATGATATTCATCTCCTATACCATTTTGACATAATTTAAATTTCCTTTCTTCCCTATTAATTTTCCCCCACCTTCCAGTTTCTATTTCAAGTTTATGATTGGCAGTCCGTACTTTTAAAAGGTAATACCAGTGATGTCGTGGCAACGATATGTAATATTGACCAAGATTTGGGAAGTTTTTGATATCTCTATAGAGTTGACCTCTAGACGAACCCGCTATATCTGCATGCCATTTTTAGAAAAATTGGTCAACTAAAATTTGATTTATTAGGGATAATAAATGTTTTGCCAAAGGAAATTGGTTTAACCATATCACATTATACCCAGTAGATTCCAACGTTTTCTTATAATAAGATATCAAATGAGTACTGTTTCCGTTTATACTAAGAATATGTACTGGTCTAGACTGGTGAACGAGAATACCGGGTCTCTACTCGCGAAGAAAATTTATAAACTATCACAAAGTCATCATTCTCTTCGTGACACAAATACTGATTGGGTATCTTCCCAGTTCCCCATAAACCAAATAATTAGGTGTACTAGACTTCATGGACATAAGTATTTTACAAAACCGCAGATGTACGCTTTCAATTATTGACAGATTTTCAAAGCCCCACACTTCGCAACCATAAAGTAAAATAGGCTGTATGAGGTAGTCAAATAACTTGAGTGCTAAATCTGCGGACAAGTTGATTTTTCGTACTTGATTCAATAATCCGAACATGGCTTTTGTGGCAATGGCCTTTCGTCCCTCTAACGAGCGACAAAAAACGGCCATTACAGAAGAAATCTACACCTAAATATGTAAATGTATCCACGACCTCGAGATTGTCGCCTGCTAAAACAAATTTTGGAGGATTTTTTGTTTTTCGTTTACTAAATATCATCACTTTTGTTTTCCCGGTGTTCACTCTCAAATACCAGGCATCAGAATAGTCGCTAAAAGCATCCAAAGATCTTTGCATACTCACTTCCGAGTCTGCAAAGATAACCGTATCATCAGCATATAAAATACATAGGATTTTGAGATAAACCTCCAGTTCCGTATAAAATTTCTCACTTAAATAGTTAAGACCTTCTACTACGCAACCACTTAAAAAATCCTCAAGATCGTTCAAATAAATAGAAAATAAGAAGGGGGACAAGTTTTCACCCTGTCTCACCCCTATCGTGCATGGGAAAAGTGGAGATTTTTGCCCATCTTTTGCCACACAAGATTTTGTAGCTTCATACATATTCTTTATGACCTTAAATACCTTACCATTAATACTGTTCCGCAGAAGCTTAACCCAAAGACCATGCCGCCAAACCGTATCAAAGGCTTTTCGAAAATCTACAAAAGTGCAGAATAATTTCCTACCACTTTGTAAGTAAATATCAACTATGGTGTACAATATATATATATTATCTATAGTAGAGTGACCTGCTCTAAATCCCATTTGATTATCTTTCAATATATCAAATTCATCAGTAAACTGAGTTAGTCTCCTGTTTAGAATACCTGTAAACACTTTGCCAATATTACTCAATAAAGTAATGCCTCTGTAGGAGTCAGGGTCTGAGTATTCACCCTTGTTTTTGTATAACGGCATTATAAGGCCGGTCGACCACTCAACCGGATAATAACCCGTGTCCAATATTAAATTAAACAATTTTAAATAGATCGGCATGATGAGAGCCATACTTGATTTTATATATTCATTACAAACACAATCAATACCGGGAGATTTATTGTTCTTCAATTTATTTATAACTTGCCTACTTTCGTCTTCCGTAATTGGGTTATTAATATATTCTATAGAGTCTGGGCACATGGTTTCCGTTAATTCATTTAGGTCTGGCTGTTCATCGGTGATACTATTTAAGTCCTTAAAATGAGAGTATAACTTGTCTAACGGTATGGGAGTTTTCGATGCCGATTCTTGGGTCTGGGAACCGGCAGTATGTTGCTTCAAAGTACACCAGAATGCCTGGGAGTCATGCCTAGAAAGCGAACGCAAAGTTCGGCAACAATTGTAATTCATTTGGGCCCGCTTTCTATCCATGACTTTTCTATAATTTTTACTGGAACGTTTTAAAGCTAGTTTATTTGCAAAACTTTTACGTGTTTTATGTATTTTGTGTTGCTGTAGAATGGGATTGCATAGAACAGACGTGTAATATTATTTATTTATTAATTTATTTATTGGTGTTTAAGCTCACATATTTATGCACAATGTCTAATGATGACCACGGCAGTATTACGGGTGGAGAAAGACGGAGTACCCGGAGAGAACCATCGAGCAACGGCGAGCAACTGTCAGCTTTCCAACATACTAACTCCACATAAGCAGCGTTAGCACTGGTTGAAGACAAGTGCACCATCGACATGCAGTACGGCTTAGAACACAACGACACCGTGCCACCATGTGGGCAATGGGGTGAAGTGTCTTGCCCAAAGACACAATGCAGTTGCCGCAGGTGGGATTCGAACCGAGGACCTCTCGGCTTGCAGCCGGGCATGTAATAAAATGGAATACACAAAATAACTCTCTCAATTTCCGATAAATCACCGTGATTCTGGTTCTTAGTCAATACAGTCAATGGTAGTAGAAAGCAGCTTATCAACATTTATTGACATCTGTTGTTTACTTTTAAAGTAATCATATAAACATTAAAAATCTAAGTAAAACGAAACTAACAAGGGACAATAACCCTTAGGATATACGACGCACTACCGACGCATCTAATTTAATTCCAAACAAGACTCGAGTTTAATTCATAATTCGTCTGTTGCGCTTAACGTCGCATTTAATTCAACACGAATCTAAATGTTTTAATAAAAGAGCTCAATGTTTTAGCGAGATGTCAACAGCTGAATGTTATTTGGCCTACTATTACTTATACCCCCTCCCCCGGTCCATTCGATAGAGTGACAAGCCCGAGTTTCTCTCAACGGCGATTTGCCCCGTACCCATTTTAACATACCGCGGTGTGATTTCCACCCCTTCCCCATCCCGTTGAATTTATTTTTCATATGTGGTTTTATATTTTAAGTCTTTCATATACGCGTAAACGTAAACGCCTAAACCGACACTTCCCTACGTGGCCTCGCTGCTGTGTCGGCAATAACCCCCCCCCCCCCCACCCTAAAAAAAAACAAAAAAAAACTTATGAAATACTCGATTGCCGCAGTTTCGTACCGCGTGAGATAACTCGATCGGCTGTCAAAAAATCGTATTATGCGAGATAACTCTATCTGAATGACCACGTGTTGGAAAAAAATGGCGGGTATATCAAAACGGCAAATAATATTATTCATAATAAACAGACTGCAATGTGCCCGAAGGCGCACTTCTGTTGTTTTGCACCAGCTCCTAATTTTACTGAGAAGGAAGGAAGCAAGGCGACGGCAAATGTTGTTGCTCTGTCATTACTTGAGAGCAGAAGGAGAGTTCGGGGATGTCGGCGTTTGACACGACACGGTGGTTGGCTGGATCAGTTGCTGGGCAATTCCACAGACCAGCAATTCAAAAATACATTCAGGGTGAGTAGGGGGACATTGAACTACATCCTCGAGAACGTGAGATGTTCTTTGGAGAGAGAGATAACATCAGAAGTACCAATATCACCGGAAGAGAGGTTGACAATTGGCCTTTATCGTCTCGCCAGAGGCGACTATTTCTATACAATAGGAGAGCTTACCGGATACGGCAGGTCAACTGTAGGTTCAATATCGCACGAAGTAAACTGCGCATTGATTGATTGTTTGTGGGAAGAGCACATCACCTCACATCAACCCAAAGACGTGGATAGTTTAAAAAACAAAATGTATGAAATGGAAGAAGCGTGGCAATTCCCTTACGCTTGGGCGGCTGTCGACGGTTGCCACATCCCAATCAAATGCCCGGATGGAGGGGCGGAAGCGCGGAAGGAATACTATAATTTCAAGAACTTCTATTCTATAGTTCTCATGGCGATGGTGGATGCAAAGTTAGATTTGTGTGGGCTGCCTGTGGTTATCCGGGTAACAGTAATGATTCAATTATTTTTCAGTCTACAGACATATACAAGAAGCTGGATGAGGGAAATTTATACCCAGTTACTATGAATAAAATTGGAGAAACCCCTGTAGGCCCTGTGATCTTAGGTGACTCGGCATTCCCTTTCAAACCATGGCTTTTGAAACCATATGGAAATGCAAATTTGACAGATGAACAATCGAACTTCAATTACAGACTAAGCAGAGCTAGGATGGTGATTGAATGTGCGTTTGGTCATTTAAAAGGACGATCGCGTGCGATAATGAGGAAAAACGAATCGTCTCCAGGAAGAATAAAATATGCAGTTTTAGCCGCTGTTATAATACATAATGTATGCATAGCACGGGGAGACACGATATTTAAGAAGTTTGATCTATCAGTTGACCCTACAACAAATGAACGACGGCCACGGGAGGAAATACGATCTTTGCTAAATATGATAGAACAACGGGCGGGTCCCGAGAGGAGGAATGTTCACGCAGCCACTGTCAGACAAGCCATTTCTGCAAAGTTATTAAAAGAGAAGTCGCACGCTGAGGTACTGAGTGCAGGTATTGGGCACGAATAAACACAATCGATTCAGTGACTGAATGATCAATATAAACTTTCTGTATGTGATCTTGTTTTATGAATAGTCCATCAATAAAACCCGTGTTTTACTCTTTGTTGCAAAATTTAGACCCTTTCAGCAGAATGGGGTATAGGTTAGTTTGAATAACACAATGTTCACTGGAGATGTTGGATGGTCCTAGCAGAATGCAGAATGGTCCACTATATATCTCCGAATTGACCCCCATAAAACTATAAAAAATCGCATTTAACGAACATTCACAGTGTTGAAGGTTCGTGTAAATAATACACAAGTCTATAAAAACTCACCCGACAACATCATCTTCCGTTCCACTGTCCAAAGTGTCCATTTTCAGTGAAAAAGATGTTGCAATTTATTGCAAAACGTTTCTGTTTGTTTTTGGGGAAGACCACAAAAAGACGTGACGTTTTTCTGGATTCTCCAGTTTCAATCGGAATTCCCTTATTAGCATACATTATACAGTTTATTTACATATCTCCGAAATAAATTCGAGTCGTCTATGATACGTCGTCTATCCCAAACACGTATTTCAGACGCATTATGAATTAGATCCGTGTTGCCAACACGGATTATGCGTCGGTAGTGCGTCTAGACGGATTTATTTGGGATATACGACGTATTATCGTCGAATTTAATTCAAGTAATTGAATTAGATCCGTCGGTAATACGTCGTATATCCCGAGGGTTACCCCCTCAGTTTTCAAGCCATCGTCATTCTTCAACTTGTCTTTAACATTATTAAAATGAAAAATATGATATCAAAATTGATTGACCTTGGATGTTTACTGTTCAAGTTATTGCACAAATAATAAGTCCGATGTTGAAGTTATCGCTGGAGCACACTCTTCGACGGATGGAGCTACGGACAAACGGAAGGATGGGCGAATGGACGAACCGAGTGTTGGATAGACTCTCTTTACTCTACCCCTCCCTTTGGTGGCAGGGTCGGGGGTAGTTATTACATCGAGACCAGTGTTTAATGTTTGTTGTTGTTTGTTGGTGGTTAACGTCACATATTTATGCACCATGGCTAATCGTGACACAACATGGAGATGAAGTCAAGTTTAGTCAATCGTTGATCAACATGTTGCCCATTTTAGAGGACTTTCACCCCAAGCATTGGTGACTGGGTCCTATTTTACTAGTAAAGCGGAACTGGTTTACCACAGTAAACATGTGCTGCTTACTTCCCGGGGTTCCCACGGGGAGACCAGTGTTTAAACTTAAAATTATTGTTAATAATGTTGATGGAACAACTCGTTACGTCAAAATGATAATCTGTGAGTATGCTTAACCCTTTACCCAACGCAGACGATATCAAAATTTATTATTTTAAAAATAATTTTTTTTAAATTTAAAAAATTTTTTTCAACAAAACGATATCATGTGACCCCTCATTGGAACGAGCTCAATGAGCTCGTTCCAATGAGGGGTAACATGATATGGTTTTGATATTTTGATATTTTTTAATATTTTGAAAAATTTAATTTTTTCAACTGCTCAATTTGCATATTACGCGGGAGGATGCGGGCGATTCGCTAGGTAAAGAGTTAAGGTTTGGAATTATATATCTAATGACTAGGAGCCAATATTATAAATCTTTTATATTTGTGTTTTCTAGAATTGTATTTTTTACCTTTTAATATAACTGACTAAAATAAATCATTAGCATTTTAAAAGATATGGGAATTTGCCAACTGGCTAATTGCCACATCTTTGAAAATGCTAACTGTTCATTTTAGGAAACTCTCTCGGCGTGGGTTCGAAGAACCGCCATGCCAATGTAAACAAAACCAGCGTCCTTTCTTAATTCTATGGCATCCGAGAAATTTGAAAAAGATAAGTTCTGTCGCTGATTTCTTCTGAGGTGCAGTTCGTAGAATTAAGTGCTTAGATGCAACTATCTGATGTATGTTCATTTTAAGTTATAACTAGAGAATGCAATTCTAGAAAATTCAATTGTAAAAGTTTTATAGTCTTGGCTCCTGGTAAGTCAAATCAGCTTAAATTACATACATACGAATCGTTGTGTCATAATTATAATCACCGATTGTATGCTACTCATCCAAGACACTAGACTTTAATGCACTGTATATATCCAACGACAAGCGAATATGCTATGAAATCTCAAGTCTGAAATTCATAAAATTCAAATAAATATGCACAAATTATACTACAAAATGAAGGCGGTGGTGTATAGAACACGACACAATACTTGTTCTTGATTCGTACAGCTGATGGCAGGCACCAGAACTGATAATGAAATAATATTTCGTGAGGACAACTCAAGGCCAAATTTTATTCAGATATCCAGGAACAAAGCTAGGAATTCATAGCACTTCAGATATAGTGACAGACCTGTCTCGATAAAAATGTCAACACTGACGACTTTCGTTTGGAAAGAACGGCGTGCTATTTGCTTACGTTTAGGTCAAGACCAGCAGGAACCAAAACACTGATACACAATGCCTTCTAAAGGATATGAGATCAATCGCACCCACACTACAGGCTGTCATCATAGGCAAACTGCGCAGTTGGCGTAGTACTTACAAGGTACCATAATACTTTTGTAATTTCCAAGAATCCTGAAATCATTTTCCCCTCGTGGGAGGGTTGTATCACGTGACAAATACAAATATTTTATCATTTTCACGTAGCACACCAAAGGCATTTTATGGCTTTGTGGTACTTAGTGACACCCGGAACATGTTATTTTTTCATGTCTATAATGAATGCCCGCAACTGACGTAAAGCATAAATTAACCCCTTACCTAACACGAGAGGTAGACGACACTTGCAAATGAAATTCGTGAATAACTAATTGTTTTTCTTTTTTTGCGTCAAAAATATAGCTTATGACCCCTTATTAGAACGAGCTCGTTGAGCTCATTCCAATGAGGTTGTCATAAGCTATGTGTTTGAGACAATATGTTGGGTAAGGCTATGTTGAAATATTTTGAAAAATTTAATTTTTTCAACTGCTCAGTTTGCATATTACGCGGGCGGATTCACTAGGTAAAGGGTTAAGGTTGAACATTGGAATTATATATCTAATGACTAGGAGCCAATATTATAAATCTTTTATATTTGTGTTTTGTAGAATTGTATTTTCTACCTATTAATATAACTGACTAAAATAAATCATTGGCATTTTAAAAGATATGGGAATTTGCCAACTGGCCAATTACCACATCTTTGAAAATGCTAACTGTTCATTCAAGTTATAACTAGAGAATGCAATTCTAGAAAATACGATTGTAAAAGTTTTATAGTAATGGCTCCTGGTAAGGCAAATCAGCTTAAATTACATACATACGAATCGTTGTGTCATAATTATAATCACCGATTGTATGCTGCTCATCCAAGACGCTAGACTTTAATGTACTATATATATCCAACGACAAACGAATTTGCTATGAAATCTCAAAGCTGAAATTCATAAAATTCAAATAAATATACACAAATTATACAACAAAATGAAGGCGGTGGTGTATAGAACACAACACAATACTTGTTCTTGATTCGTATAGTTTTATTATGGCAGGCACCAGAACTGATACTGAAATAATATTTCGTGAGAACAACTCAAGCTCAAGACCAAATTTTATTCATAGCACTTCAGATATAGCAACAGAACACCCAGAACATGTTATTATTTCATGTGTATAATGAATGCCCGCAACTGACGTAAAGCATAAATTAACCCTTTACCCAACACGAGAGGTAGACGACACTTGCAAATAAAATTCTTGAATAACTAACTGTTTTTCATTTTTTGCGTCAAAAACATAGCTTATGACCTCTCATTGGAACGAGCTCGTTGAGCTCGTTCCAATGAGGGGTTCATAAGCTATGTGTTTGAGACAAAAAGTGAAAAAATAATGAAAATTGGATGGTGAGTTTGTGAATAGCGCTGGTCGGATTTGGCCGTTACGTTGGGTAAAGGGTTAACGGAGCCCTTAAATTTGAAAACTGCCAAACTTTACAAATATCGCATAGCTCGCATCGAAAAAAAATCACTATGTTAATTACGGGCAGGTTAAATGAATTGCTGGACGATTCGGACAATTTCACGGCGAAGTATTATACAGAAAATGAGACAAGGAACGCAAGAACAGTTTTATCATCATATAATGTTACTTAAGAAAGAAACAATGGTTATTCCATTCAGATTATAACGTGCCTATTACGAAACAAATTTCCTTCTTTCTCGTTGCCCGTGAAAAACTAATTTCCCTCCGTCAACAATTTACTATATAGGTGATATGCTAGGAAATGATTTACGCAGCAATTCTAATTCCAACTCATATTGCGGTTTAATATTATTTACGAAGAAGTCGATATAGTGTGCCGATGAGTAATCAACCAGTTATTTCCAGTAAAGGCCTATTACACCATAAAATCGATATTCCAGCACCAATCATGATCAAATTCCAGTCACATTTAATCGACTTGGATCAGGTTAAACAAAATACAATGGCATATTTTGGGAAAATTGTTGTATTGAGACATTACATCGCTCCTTGAGTGTAACAAGGCGCCACCTGCAATGCTAATTCATTGCAGATGGAGACTTTAGTTATAATGATTTTTTAAGACACATAGAAAACGATAAAACGGTCATTGTAAACAATGTTTTACGACGAATTCTTTGCTGAACATACATTTGCGTTTGAACACATATGGGAGTTGGGATAAATTGTAACGGATTCTGCCACTTTATTATATGCTAGCCTGTGAATTATCGCAAATTATCTGAAAGATATTTCTCTATATCTGCCGACTCGATAAATATCAACAAATATTTCTCAGTGGCTTCCTAAATGACGACACGCTACGCCGCATTACGTCGCCTTGAAGGAACGGTCAGCTGATCTTTGTTATTGTTTCGAAACGAATTTCTCGTTGAATTGGACTGAATATTGTGCAATAAAATGCCTCGTAGCATATAATACAAAAGAAAATCTTCTCTATTTTAGTCAGTATCTGGAATTATCTCATGAGTGTGGACCTGAAAGTTTTATTTTTCAGGAGCGCATGACGTCGCCTTGAACATCGCCTTGAGGGAACGATCAGCAGCTTTTTGTTATTGTCTTGAAACTGTTTGCAGTCGAATTGGGCTGAATATTGTAAAATGTCAACCATGAGATACTTTCCGATATTCACTAAAACAGCGTAGATATCCTCTATATATCATTGATTGTAGTACGAATTATGCATGAATGTTCAACATGTAAATATATACCTTCTAGCGTCCAACACATGCTAATAGAATTTGTTAATTATTTCTAAAACAAGGTAAGTTCAATCAATTTATGCTTTTACATATTTTGGTTCTCGTTTCTTTGTATAAAGATAAATTTTTGCTGGTTTGAAATATAAAAACATTGTTACCCAAATTTTGCAGTTAGTGGCGGTCTCACCACTGCTGAAAAACAAAGCCGTTCATCTTGACTAATTATTGGTACGACTCAATTCGTTGTTCAGCAAGCCTGGATATAAGCAGACTGCCATCTGCAGAATGGGGTCCAAAGAGGGTGAAGAATTTAGAAATGTTGCCATGCACAGCAGGGCAGTACCACTAACTTTACCCTCTAAGAACCTCAATCTGAATCAAGGTATCAGGTCTAAGCAGAAAGAGATACCGAGATGACAAATTGGGGGATTCCAGCTCACCGTGTGGGATAGCATCAGCAAATGCACCCTTTGGGGACCTCATTCTGAAAATGACAGATTGTTTATTTTAAGGCTTGTTAATCAACAAAGCTTAACACTTCCCCCATCAGTGACGGTTACATTCATCATGCTTCGTGGACCATGCTTTAAAAAAAACCAAGCCATGACATTTATTAAAGTAAATGCGTAAACAATATAAAATTTGAAATGTCCCGCCGATTGCATAATGGACTTTCCTTTCATGCACAAGATTACAGAGTTGGATTTAAACATTGAAAAGCTGTAGCAGAGGGAGTTAAATCGGTATATAACAATAGCCGTTTAGGACTGTGTCAGAATGCATATCTTGTAACCCTTTGAATCCCGGTGGTATCTTCCATGTCAGTGAAATGGCAAAAATTGGATGAGTCCATATTCATTATTTGATAGACTAATTAATATTTTCACTTTGCAGGAATAAACATATTTCTTAAAGATGAGAGTGCATAAACCAATTATGGGTTCTGTTGTCGCGTTATTTCTGTAGCCGCCCATGCAAGAGAATATATTCTGCGGTAAGTGAGAAATTGTCTGCCATGCTACACAAGCTACACACAGAAAGTAAAAGGTTATAAAGATCTATAACTGTCCCCAGTTTATTGTCACTCACAGAAAAAAAGTTTCTTTGTCGCGAACAAGATAGTCCACCCTATCACCTCTTGTGTGACTCTTTAAACCGTTAAAGCGGGAAACAATACAATGATAACCTCTATTTAAGTATCTGTCTCCGCTGAAGAGCATTCCAAAATGTCAGTGTGTCTCAACCGAGACCCCAAATCTGATTGAGCAACATTTTCGATAAAAAGACAAACTTATCTACACAGTATTTTCGTTCATTATTGACAACTATTCATTATTTCCAGCTGTTAAATACTGTTACTGAAGTGTATGTTTTATCATATCAGCTTCATTTATACACTGCCATCTATATCTGAATAAAAAAATATGAAAATTTTTTTTTAATATTTTCAACGTGCAGCCTTAAATTTGCAGCCATTACACTTAATGGAATTATGACGTATCATGTCCCGGACCGTAAAAGCGGTCTCTCAGGTTCAAAGGGTTAAGCAGATATTAACATTTTGATCAAACATCTTTTTAATAAAGTACCGAGCTACACTTCGCTGGGTCTATGGATACTGTCCGGGATTCATAACATGTATGGACCCCAGATATGAGAGAAAAAATAAACAAGCAAGGATTTCTCCAACTTTGGATGAAAATAAACTCAGCTAGATAGTGGTTCAAAGTCACAAATGGCAGTTACTATGAAATGCAGGTCAGTGAAGTCCGATCGAGTCCAAAAATGTCTATCCTATTGCAGAGATTCTGAAAGAGGCCTTGCTAAAATGCACAGATAGCAGTTAAGTTTGGTTGTACCAATAGTTTTATGGAAACGTTTGTGGGGTAACAAAAATCTTTTCGATTTAGCAATGGCACTATGGAGACAGTGTTCTGTACCAGAAAGTGAAAGGTATCGATAAACCTCAATAAAGCACGAAAAATAATCTCCTCGAAACACCAGAATACTGAGTTGACACTTTACAACGGAAATGTGGCAAGAGACTCTCACAATAAAAGGCATGCAGGCGACAAGGATACTGAGTTATAATTCTCTTGATAAATGTGAGTAATTCTCGTGAGCTTGATTTAAAACATATCTTGTCGAAATGGTGCCGTGATGTAACTACGGTTCCATTTAAATCGATACCGACAGTGCAAAAGAGTTACGGTTCTATATAAAAGCGTAATATGCGAATAGATAAAAGGCCAAGTTTTTGCCCTGAAAACTTCAATAGGTATTCAAATTCCCTGTTGACCTTTCAGGAAGTGAACATATTGTCGTAAAGTTGAATACACTTTATCCCTCGCCTAACGAATGGTCGCATCCGACCGCGTAATCTCTAAACTGAGTTGTTGGAAAAATTTATTTAAAATTGTTATTTTTAACAAAACCATGTCGTGTGACCTCTCAATGGAACAAGGTCGACGAGCTCATTCCAAAAAAAAATTTGGAAAAATAATATTTAAAATATTAAATGTTGATATCGCATGCGTTGGGTAAAGGGTTAAGTGAAGAGCTTTATTAATCACGTTTTCCTTATCCTCGACGACATAAAAAACTTTCGAGAGACGGCGCAAATCACTTGTAAGGTTTCCAGTCCTATTATAGCCACATCAGAATACTATATCTATACAGCATATTTATATATAGAGTTCATTTCAGTACCAGCATGTTTAAATTAGAAACACTAAAGTGTATGATCAGCACAGGACGATCAGTCAAGAAACCTACCACAGCAGAGTCTTTTTGCAATCCTAACCTCTGCGTATCGAACTCTCTACACTACCAGTTTTGTTACAATACGCCACACCAACACATCGAGCAAAGAGCACCGCTGCGCAATAAAGTTCCCCGAAGAAGTGAGGCACTTTCAGGGATGTAAGGTTTCAGGATTTTCCCTGAATTCAGAATTTTTTGCCGAGTTTGACCAAATGGGACATGGAGCAGTGGGAAGAACAATCTTAAAAACTTAATGTGCTAAAGGCTGGGAACTGGTTCAGGGTGAGTCTGATACCTTCAAGAAAGCAGTAGCTTTCATAACAAGTCCTCTGTTTGCCCTAAATCCTAGACGGGTCTCTTACATCCATGCAAGTGGCATGTCTGTTAACACATGACAAAGTATAATAAATGTCAGAATAACGATATCGTTATAAAGAGAAACAATTATAAGTGTTGGTTACTAATATTATCAAAGGAAAGCTACAAATTTGCTCCTTCTCAGCATACATCTTTTCTTTAACTCTCTACACACTGATGTCAAAATACCAAATTTCACGCAGCAATTTTCCCACAATGAAACTAGGAATTTAACCATTCATTCTTGTTTGACAGAGCTAACTGAGCAAGGAAACAAACAAGCGACAACTTGAGTATCCAACAAGATAATTTTTAATTCCTGATGATACGGTTTACAACTTTTTGAGTGGTAAAGTTTCTACTGGTGTAGCAAAAAGGGTATACAGTGACGACAATATATCTCAATATGTCTCGGTACAACCCAGCCAGGGACCCACAGCCTGCCTACTCTGTTATATGATGAATTGATATTGTTTCAAAGGAAAAAACCTAAATTAATATGTTTGAATCGTAAATTCTATCGTGCACAACCAAAGCGTGATGCATCGACGTTTTGTTTCACAGCTCAGTTTGTCCAATAATTGATGAGCAACTGTAAACATAAAGAACAGACTTCAGATAATCAGTTTTGCCGATTAAGAGTATATAAAATAGACGAGAATGGGGGGGGGGGGGGAGGGAGGGGGGGGGGGGGGTGAAGGGGGGCGTGCTAACGATAAAAAAAACGGCCGGCGCTATTCTCAAAACTCGACAATTAATTTTCATTATTTTTTCATTTTTTGTCTCAAAAACATAGGTTATGACCCCTCATTGGAACGAGCTCATCGAGCTCGTTCCAATGAGGGGTCATAACCTATGTTTTTGAGACAAAAAATAAAAATAACAGTTATTCAAGAATTTCTTTTGCAAGTGTCGTCTGCTTTTCATGTTAGGTAAAGGGTTAAAAAAAGCAACAAAAAACAAAACAACAATGAAGTCCCCATTACACCCACGGCAAAGCGTCTTCGTTTGCGCGCACGGATACATGGCACAATTGTTGATTGCATAATTCACTTGTGAAGTTATCGTTTATAATCAAACCCGGAAATCCCAGTAAATTACACTTTGGAAAGTAATAAATAGAGAGGTCCTCGGTTCGAATCCCACCTGCGGCAACCGCGTTGTGTCCTTGGGCAAGACACTTCATCCCCATTGCCCGCGTGGGGGCACGATGACGCCGTGTACTAAGGCGTACTGCACGTCGATGGTACGCATGTCTTCAACCAATCTAACACTGTCTGTGCTGCAGTGCGGAGTTACGATGTTGGGGAGCTGGCAGCTGCTCGTCGTTGCTCGGTGGTTCTCTCCGGGTACTCCGGCTTCCTCCACCCGTAAAACTGTCACGGTCATGATTAGCCATTGTGCATAAATATGTGACCTTAAACATCAATAAATAAATAAATAAATAAAGTAATAAATATCTTTATCTGTAAGTGTTCACAGAACATAAGGCATTTTTGTAACCACGTTTTCGGTGGATCAGTGAGTGGCAAAAGGTACTCGGTCAAAGCAAGAAAAAACTCAAGAAAGTAACATGAGTTGTAATTTTGTTCATCTCCTTGAAAGAACAAATGCATAACGCCACTTTAAAAATCATCTCTTTCAAATAAATAAATGAATAAGTCGAGCTGAAACGGTTAAAGGGTTTTCTTGATCGATTAATCAAATGGATTAACCTTGATTGTCCAATTAATCACTTGCCATAATAGGTAGCTGAATAATTGCCGTACCGTTGATGATTCACAACACTAACCCTTCACCAAACGTAAAAATCTTCATTCAAATTTAAGTTTTCAATTTTTGTCTCGAAAACGTAGCTCATGACTCCCTCATTGGAACGAGCTCGTTCGAAAAATATTATTTAAACATTTTTTTTTAATAAAACCATAGCATGTAACCCCTCATTGGAACGAGCTCGCCGAGCTCGTTCCAGTGAGTGGGTCATATTATATGGTTGTGTTGAAATTGTTTGAAAAATGTGGAAAAAGCGAGCTCGTTCCAATGAGAGGTCATAAGCTATGTTTTTGAGACAAAAAAATAATGAAAATTGAATACGGTATTTTTGTAAATAGTGCTGGACGTTTTTGGTTGTTACGTTGGGTAAAGGGCTAACAGTTGTGTATAGGTCAATACCACCCAGGACATCAGTGTTGAAAGAGTTAATACATCGCGATTCCATCGTGATTGGATCAAGAAAAATAGCACTTTTCTTGATCAGAACGAGAATGGTACGCCGGGAGAAGGGTGGAGGTATTTATTATGTTCTCCATGTAATTGCCTTCATTTGTGATACTCAATAGTCAATTTCATGAATAGAATATAAAAAAGAATATGAAACCTTTAACATGCAGTACCTGCACTTCAAAAAAAAAAAAAAAGAAGAGACCTCCCCCAAAAAAAAACCCACAAAAAAAACAAATTTGGACTTTCAGCACCCAACCATTTAATTAATTAATTAATTAATTTATTTATTTGAGGTTTAAGGACACTTTCGACAGTCAGGGTCACCTCATGTCGGACAGTTTTGCGGGTGGAGGAAGCCGGAGTACCCGGAGTGAACCACCGAGCAAGGCAATGCCCAACATTCTAACTCCACACAGGCAGGGTTAGCATTGGTTGAAGACAAGTGTACCATCGACATGCAGTGCGCTTTTTCAGTACACAGCGAAACCGTGTCCCCACACAACCAGTTAATAAAAAAATATGCAATACATTTGTGTTCAGTTATACTTATGCAAATTTTTTCGAAAAACATCACCATCCACATAATTTTAGAGTTATTTTCTGCAGAATAGAGCAAACTGAATGCTTACAAAACAAATGCTTTGTTGAAAACATCCGCAGATAAATACACATCAATCCAAAAAGGTAAAATTTAAAGTCTCATGATCTGTAACTAATTTTGGAAGATACTTCCAACCAATAATACGGTTCAACGAGATGGTTCAATTTCAATTGGCGGGGAGGGAGTGGGGGGGGGGGGGTGTGGCTGAGAACTAAAATCATTTTTGCCCAAGTTATTTCATCAAGTTGACAGTGTGATATTTCGCGAGTAGTGTGCTCGCGAAATATCTCACTTTCAACTTGGTGAGATAATTCAGGTCTCATATCATCTACGGCATCCTGTTTGTATCTGACTCAGACTGTTCTGATCTCATCAACTCGATGGATTACGACGACCCAGACTGATTAGCTGTCGACATAATCTATATGGACAATACCGGACAGAGAAGTAAATTAACTTATTTTTTGAAAAGGGTGACGCACGAGAAAATCATTACTGATCATCACATAGAGTTTGATATCGCATTACTGCACATGAATCCTCTTAAAACAATGGAATTGAAACAAACATTCATACAGGCGTCAGGTAATCTGACTCAATTAGAATTTTTTTTCAAATTCCTGCTTTCTGGGCAGTGAATTTAATAACCTTTCTTGGTAAAGATAAAAATGGGGCATCAGAACTGCCCGTTTACAATATATGTAAATATAGCCTCCTAGATGCCCCATTAGGATAATTATTAGCCCTAATTTAATAATTACAGTCCTGAAATCATAGAAGAAAATGGAGAATCTTGACTGTACTGCGATTGGATTGCGATACTCATGCCGCTTTTCTATTCTCAAGTATTGCAGACTCTCACCTACAAGGAAATGAAGGAGGAATGAAAAAATCTGAGATGCTACTTGTGTTTGCCTTTCTTGGTTCCGTCTCGATACCGCAGCATCTTTCAGTAAAAGTATGAAGTATTGGAGCGTAAGTCTGTCGCGACCCGGTCGCGATTTGATCATGAAACCGCCCACTTCTGAAATCTCAGTACTTATGTATCTATAAACACCAACGATGACCGCTGATGTAGTTTTGTAACCCCGTGTCATATTTTACCATAATATATAGTGTCCATATCGCAAATACTTTACCGTGCACGATGCCATTTGAGTGCCCATCCTCAACCACTTTCTACAATCCTCTATGCAATGATGGTGTAGCCTACCCTTCCTTTCAATGACGACAATGACGTAAGCACACTGGAGCCATGCCTGACATTCTAACTCCAAGCGGCATGCAAAACAAAATAATCATAAGTTTCTTATCATGCATGCGAGGGGCTTGACGAGAACAGTATTGGCCAACCATGTGCATGTCCGAAAATTGAATCGGTGTCGGTCAATCGAAACTACACAATTCCTTATCCGTTTGTTGCTGTCCTCATCAGATACCATTATCCCGTGGCCTTGTCCTCTAAAAGACCATCAAAAAAGAAAAATGAGTCAAAATATACACCTGGAACATAATTAAGCACCCCCTGAAATGTTTCATGACCGTGAAGTTGCTGTTACTGATTATGTTTTAATGATTGCTTTGTCTTGCAGTACATTTCATCAAGTGAAACATGATGTTTCTGGTCGATAGCTTCCCAAACACATCCCCTCGTCCACGTGAAGCATGCTTCCCATGAATATCACAAAAACACTATCATCCACATGCAATATATGGGTGCGAAAGAAAAAAAAATTGTGACTTCTTTTATCAATAAATGTTGACATGGCAAGGAGAAGACTGTCAGAGGCGCTAAGATGGCAAATCGTTGGCATGCATGCACCAGGCATGACATTCAAAGCTATTGGAAGGCAACTTGGCTACAATTATTCTGTCATCAGCATACTTGTCCGAAAACATCAACAAACCAACGATTTTAAGGACCGACCAAGGCCTGGACAATCCCAAAAAGATCTCTCCTTGGGAAAATCGGATCCTGACACGCCTCGTTAGGCGTGATCTGTCCGATCAGCATCACGGACTAAGTTTGGAGTGGTGCATGGTACGACAACATTGGAATCTCAGGACGTGGAGAGAGAGTCCATTGGTCAGACGAGAAAAGGTTCTGCTTCACGTCACAGATGGTCGCATGAGAGAGTGGAGACATTGAAATACTGCTTACGTGCCCCTGAAAATCAGACCTACTGTTCCTTATTGCAGTAATGATCTGGGGATGCCCTCTCGTGATTGTAAACTTGATATGGTGACTCTTCGTGGGAACCTCAATGGTCATCAGTACATCCGGGACATTCTCAATCCGGTTGTCGTGCCTCATTTTGACAACCACCATTGGCTACTCGCCCAGTATTCATGGACGACAGCGCAAGGCCACATCGTTCCCATGCTGTGAGAGCATTCCTTCATGACAACGCTATTACAACACTACCTTGGCCTGCAATGAGCCCCAATTTGAATCCCTTAGAACACATCTGGGACTTTCTTGGGCGTCGTGTGCAAGCAAGAAATCCACCTGTACAGAACTTGGCCAATGTTGAAGCTGCATTGCATGAGGATTGGCAGCAGTTGCCTCTGGACCGTATCAGAAGGACCACTAGTAGCATTAGGAAGAGGGTTCAGGTTGTCATTCGGACACGTGGTGGATACACTCGCAACTGACGTCTTATACTACTATTGTGTTCAGATCACTAGTTACATTTTTGTCAGTAATTACCGGCATTGTTCCAGCACCATACTTGTCGAGAGAACATTTTCCCACCAAAAACATTAGTGACAGATATGTGTAATTAGCGCCATTAAAATACTGCATATTTTTATCATTGTGCTGTCTTTAATTTGTCAATAGACTATTCTTTCCGCAAACAATCACTTTTGGACATCTGAAAGATAGCATGGAAGTAATGACAGTTTCTATTAATACCACTGCGAAAACAAAACGGGGGGGGGGGGGGGGGGGGTGCTCAATTAAATTCCAGGAGTATACATTGAAACGCAAACTTTGGTGTTTCAGTACATGGGACTATGCCGAATTTTACGGGGAACTCCGCAATATCAGTTGGGATAATATTTGGTTTGAACCACCTCACTCGAATTGCGAGACCCAGCTGACCGAGATGCATAAACAATGTGTAGCGGAATTTATTCCCAATAAAATAATCACTTGTAGGCGAAACTAACCTCCTACATGGTTGAATAATAATATTAAAAGTCTAACTCGTCAACCAAAACGTCTTTACCGAAAGGCCAAAGAAATTATCCTCAGTCATAGGAAAAATATCAACTCAAATAGAAATTGAAATCCTCAAGTCGAAATTGAATTTCTGTTCACATCTCAACTCTTCTACGACCAGGAAGATATTCAAACTTATTCCCCCTAGCACAAACCAAACAATCCCCACAATCGAGACTGATAACAGACTCATCGTGTCTGATTATGACAAAGTCGAATTGTTCAACAAATATTCATGTAAAGCCCCTGTCACATCTTTGGAATGTTTTGACACGATCTACTACGACATGAAAATCTTGGGCAATTGTGGATATCCGTACTGAGATCCGTACTGCTTCGTAATCACTCTTGAGTATTCTTGTTGATCGGCATACGCGTACGAAAGTTTTACACCGTTTAAAACTTTCGTACTCCATCATGCGATTTTTCAATTCCGTACTGCGTCGTACCGCTGGCGTACTAGACCGTAGTAAACCGACGGGATATTCTTGGGTATTCTTGAGTATTCGTGAGAGTTTCTGCACACTTGGCCAGTACGGCTGCGTCAAGTTTCATTAAGAACTAGTAAGATCTATTAAGATCTGCTACAACGGCAAACAAGTTTCCTACGACACCGCCAAGGCTTCGTACGAATTTCTCAAGTTTATAGTACGACGTACCAAGATTTATCACGATACCAATAACAACCAGTTACAAGATTCTGGACATCTTTGATACGATTCCAGAAAGATCCAGTAGGATACAGTAAGAACTTCCAAAAACTCACATGTTTTCGCCACAATTCTTGACAAAAAGGATATAAACCCTGGCAATCAGCGGCTCTGAAATCATTCTGTTCTGACTGTAGAGGAGTCGTGATGCAATTCTTGATAGGTCATGCATCATCTTACCAATTCGTACCGGTGTCATGTGAGCACAGTACAAGGTCGTATCGATCCGGACTGAATCGGCTTGAAAAATCTTATTAAATTCTCACTACAGTCGTGATGAACCTCACAAGGTCGTATGAAGGTCGTGTTATGTCGTGAGAGAAGCCGATTCGGGGCGAATTTTTAAAAAAAATCGTGGTCAATCGTGGAAATTTGAAATCGTGGCTATTCTTGGACATTCGTACAAAAAAGAGCAAAGATGTTACAGGGGCTTTATATTACGTCGGTCAACAATCACAATCCCCGCCACTCAGAAACAAACCGTATCGCTCTGAACTCGGTAATATCACTTTCACACCTAAAGATATGCGAACAGCCCTTCGATCGATCAATAAAACCTGTGGCCCAAAAATGTAAGTCCGCAATTGCTCAAAAATGTTCCTCCAGTTTGTCACCCCGTGACAACAATTTTTACATGATCCTGAGCAGATCATTGTTCCCGAGGAATGGAAACGAACTAATATATTAGGCCTATATTTAAAAAAGGAGACAGCCAAATGATGCAAAACTATCATTACTTACTTCACCAAGTTGTTTGGGCAAAAGTGTTTGAAAAGTGCGTCTTCCAAAAAGTCCTCCATTTTTGGAAAGGCAACATGCTTCTCGTTCCTTTCCAATCCGGAGTCCATCCATTTGACTACTGCCTTCACATCAATCTTGACGAGGGAGAATAGATATGCTTGGTATTTTGTGAGGTTAGTGAGGCCTTTGACAAAGTCTGGCCAAAGGTCTTCTACGCAAGCTGTAATACATTGGAATCATTGGTAATCTGCTGAAGTGGTTCGAATCAAACATTCGTGATAGGCAACAGATGGTTTATTGGAACTCGGTGTCATCATCTTAGAAACCTGTATTAACCGGAGTACCGCACAAATCTACATTGGACCCCTACTATTTCAGATTGTCATCAACGACTTTGTTGACAATATTACTACGAGTACTCTAAAATCACTGATGATGTCATTGGCTTGATTTGAAACGAATAGAGGAATAGTTCAATCAATAGTTACTAATTTTTAATCTCGCCAAATTAGAAACCTTAGTGATAATACATAAAACTAACCTACCAAGCCAACCAACTCTAAAAATGTTTGACACTGATATCAAAGAGATCACTCACCACATACATCTAGGGTTAACATTCGATAATCGAGAGTCATGGTCCGCCGACGTTGCTGAAACAAAGAACTTGGATGCGTGTGGACATTTTACAACGCTTCAAGTACAAGCTTAACCCTTTACCCAACGCAGACGATATCGAAATTTATTATTTTAAATATTAGTTTTTAAAATTTTTCAAAAAATTTCAACAAAACCATATCATGTGACCCCTCGTTGGAACGAGCTCGATGAGCTCGTTCCAACGAGGGGTCACATGATATGGTTTTGTTGAAATGTTTTGAAAAATAATATTTTTTCAACTGCAGAATTTGCATATTACGCGGGCGGATGCGGGCGATTCGTTGGGTAAAGGGTTAATCACAAAAGCGTAGAGAAAATCCATTGTGCTTTCATTCGCCCAATTCGTGAGTATGCCGACACTGTATGTGGGAACTGCACTTAGACGGAGGCGAATGATTTAGAAAAGATAGAACTTGAAGCAGCACATCTCGTCACAGGGAGTACTAAAACACTAGTAAATCTCGACTCTTCGCTGAAACAGGCTGACAAACCCTGGAAACAACAAGAACAAACCACCAACTCGTACAGTATTTTAAAATGTAGCACGGTCTTGTCACCCTCTATATGTCTAACTTAATCCCACCTTCCACCTCAGATACCCAAAAGCTCAAACCGTTGCCGTGACAATCATACCACTCCTCCTTGCTGAACAAATATGCATCATACTTCATTCCTTTCCTGTATTGCGCGACTATGGAATAGGCTGTCTCCTGAAATTAGGGAAAACATCTCAATCTAAAGTTTTAAAATTTATCTCAATCGTGGCGGACAATATGTGTCCGTCTGCGTCTACAATCGTATTTCACGTCATACACAAGTTTTACACTGTCGCATCCGCCTAATTGGTTGCAATCTTAGTAACGACGTGCACAATAACTTTCTTTCTGATAGTTTCTTGTGAAGATGTGGCTAACGCGAAGCAGCAGACAATTACCTTTTCCATAGTCTCAGGTAAATACAAACAAGAATGCAAACATTAGGTTCCATACGCAGTAAGATTACGACTGATCTTCTAGTCTGTGGCTGCGAATGGAATGTTACGATTTGGAAACCAACATCTCAATATTCGAGCAGGTCCAGAAGTTTTTTCACCAGAGTAAACGCTTCCCTAAGAGAAAATATTATCATATGAATAAATCCCCAAAACCACCAGTGATGCACGACTCTCAACCATTGATTAAATTTTCTCCTGGATCACTCCTTACACTCTGTCGCGTCATCCTTACCTATTTTCTTTCTTACATCATTTTAACTGCGCACGTAAAATGCAATCATGCAAAAGTAACTAAAAAACGTCTGTACCAGCGATTATGTTAAAACTTCTAACAGCATCCCGAAGACAACCTTGCATAAGGCATCAACCTATTGCTGAATCAATTAAAGTTTACATGTTTATATTCAACGCGTCCTTTTGCATGATTGTCTGAATTAAATATGTTTTATACACAGAACGTCACGATGTGTGAATGCGTTAGTCAATACGCGCGAGTGCCAGAGCGGGAGGGTAGAATGCAACCTCGAGTTTTATCCTTCCTCGATGGCATTGGTGTCGTATTAACGAAAGTATTCACCTATCGTGGCGTTTTGTGTTTTTTACACGTATCTTTGTCACAGAATCCATTGATTAAAAAATTCGGCCGATTTTGCAGTTCTGACGTCTGCATGAAACAAAAACAAAAACCAGGTGTGATTGGTATACACGTTTGACAGATGGATACATAAACAGTAAAGTATAAATGAAAATTGTGTCCAAATAGGTTATTTATTCGTATTTTCAAGACAGCAGCTACCGTTATCTGAAAGATATTCACTTGAAAGTGAGAAATTGAGTGTTATAAAATCACTCCTCATTTATAGCACAAGTTTATTTCGTTAATTTTGGTGAATTTAAACAAAAAACATTTTCCACATGCCACTCGATTTATAGACTGGAACACGTGTTCGGTGCTGATTTGTAAATATGAAACTGGAGAAAAAGTAACGGGAGTGTAATAATGTTTAAACTAGAACTGTCATACTGTGACCTTAAGGTGAGTAAAATCTTACTGCATTAGAAATCTTAGAGCGCGGTGATACTCGCAGGGGCGACTGGAACAAAAAAGTTGGCGGAAAACGTACCGGGGGGGGGGGGGGGGGGGGGGACCCGGACAAAATTGATTTATGGAAACGAAAGAACGCTGTTTCATTGCATCTGATCGATCTCATAGAGGACATTTTCGATGGCATTTTTGTTTCATCTTTGGCGCTCATTTGGCAAAAAATGGTTGCATCAAAAATGGACTCATCGTAAATCGGAGAAAATTTAGACTTTTCGAACCGAAGGACGCGGATTCCTTGCCACTGACCGATCAATGGTAGACTAGACTTGCTGGTATATCGAAATGCCCTCTGCCATTGGCAGTCCACAGAGGGCATTTCGATGAACCGATAGTCTGTGCAATCATATCCTTTTCGCCGTTTGGTTATTTTCACGAAGTTTCATGCGCGAACAGGTTTTGGGCTGTGTGGGAGGTCTCGGGTGGCACCGGGAAATTTCCAAGTGGACCATTCGGCCAGTCCGCCTCTAGATACTCGATGAGTTGTGTCTGGAAGAGCGGGGAGGGGTTGTAAGTATTATGTATCCGGAAATGCAAAATGTTTTCATTTGCTTAGTCAAAATTGTTACAACCATCAAAGATAGTTAATTTAATTAGAATATAGAATATTCAGCAGTCATGAAAACATACAGTCGATTCTGAGATTCGAATATTTGTTAGAGGGTGTCTAACAAACCTCTACGTACCCTCACCAATGCCTGCGAGGACACGGAGGCTGTTAATAATGAATACCGTCGGGTATAATTACAAGCCACTTTAATGTGTAAATGCTTTTATCTTCAACGGTCAAATCACTACGGCTGAAAATTATCCTCTTTGAAATGGCTCAAACACGCTTAACCCTTTACCCCAACGCACAGAATATAAAAATTTATTATTTTAACTATGTTTTTCAAATTTAAAAAAAAATTTCAACAAAACCATAGCATGTGACCCCCCCCCCCCCCCCATCCTTTGAAAGGAGCTCGTTCCACTGAGGGGTCACATGATATGGTTTTGTTGAAATTATTGAATTTTTTCGACTGCTTAATTTACAAATTACGCGGGCGGTTGCGACCGATTCGTTGAGTAAAGAGCTAACCCTCAAGACATAGATATGAAAATAACGAAATATTAAGCTGTAATTTTGTTCCCATAATGCAACTAGGAATTAAACAAACTAAATCGTGTTTGACAGAGTTTGGTGAGCTCTCACAAGCGAGACTGAATTACTTAATTTTCTAGTTGCATCATTGGCAAAATTTGCATCTTGAAACTTTAACATCACTGTGAAATGGGTTATTGAACAGATATGTGACTCTGAGCAATATCTCTTAGGGATGCCACTAACAGCCAACTCAAACACTAACACGCTTAAGTTCTACAGAGCCGGAATACTGGTAAAGTAGACACTTAAAATATCTTTTCCGTCTCATGATTCAGACTTAGTTCGGCCACGATGCACGTAAAAACACGAGACCAAGTTATTCGAAATAGTATGTCTTTGCCATTGGAAGAGTGAATGCATTCAATGTCGATACGTTTGGATTACGGCATCGATGAAGTTTTATATAGATGAATCTTCCATTTTGATAAGATTGTATGCACAGATCACTTGATGGTCTAGAAACTTCCGTTTCAGTTGGTGAATGAAAATATCGATCCCAAGAATACCAGTGTAGACGTCTTTTTGTACAGAAAATCCAGCGAGAAAATTTTCCTATCATAAGTAGTGACTTTCATCGACGAGTAGGCGGTGGAAGAAAATGTTGATGGCAAAACGTTGTTTCACAGATTTGATTTCTTTCGACGTGATGGCAAAGTGAAATACAACAGTATTTAATCAGTGGAAAGGATTTTTGCGGTAATTCGATTATCTCGAAACGTGCTTTGAATATCTGATGTATCATCTTCTAACAAGGTAGGGCAATCATTATTATATTTTCTAGTATATCTATATTATATCTATGTGTATTCCATTTCGCATTCCATTGTATTCAATTGTTACAATACCAAGCGCGTGCACGCAGCTTTGCAAGATCGCATATCTGACCATCGATCAGAATGGTGTACTAAAATTGCCTGTACCATTTACTTAACTCGAACAGAAGATGCCAACTGAAACAACTAAACAAGTTTCATTTATGCCTTAACACATAGATCATGACCCCCACTGGAGCGAGTTCGAATGAGGAGAAATAAAGTACGTTTTGAAGACAAACAATGAAAAAATAATGAAATATGAATGCCAATTGTTTTAAATAGATATGAGCGGTATGTTTGATAAAACTGAACCGTTAAACTAGCTAGATGACATTCTCACTTTTATTGGATACTATTGGCTTTCAGCTAAAATGCATGACAAACAAGTGTGGAGCAAACACTGATATTCTTTTAATTTTTAAAAAAGTTTCATTATCTATAACATGCGGGAAGCGCTAATGTTTTCAAAATGATCGCACAATTTTATGCAACCACAGGTGTTTGACACCAATCGAGAACTAAGAAAAATGATATGTGAAAATATTTTCTGATCGATTTTGTTCAAAATCGATCGAATATCATCTGACTTCTTCAGTTTGTGCCTATCACTTATGGTGGTGTGGTTGGGGTGTTACTTTTGAAAATGTATTTTTTGAAAAAGTTGGCAGAGGAGTCAAATACGGATTGAAAGTTGTCGGTTAGTTTATACCCTGTTCAACCATGTCTAATTTGAAGCTGTTAACGTTCCAGCTTTTTGGTCAATGTTAGTTGAAACCAGCCATTTTGCCGAACTTTGTCATCACAAAACCTTCTGTTGTTTGGATCAGTGACAAACAATATGTTGGCTGTACAGCAGTTAGAGGACAGTGGGAGCCTGTTCATTGAATAGCCACTTTACCCGTGAAAATTGTTCAGTTGACAAGAGACTTCAATTAACAAGAAATTGGTCACTTTCCTATATTCGTTGGACAAACAGGGCATTTATTCTAGTATATCGTGTTTCACAGAGCTAAGTGAGCTCTTTTAAACCATACATAATAAATTGAGTCAAAAAAGAAAGTATAATAAACTTTGAGAAACAATTGTTTTAGTATTATCGACTTTAATCCCAAACAAATTATTGTAACTTGATATTTAGAGTCTTGCTGTATGAATTCGCATAATTTCATGTTCTTCCTGTTACCAGCGTCACGTCAGGACGTCGCAATTCAGACATGGGGTGAAATGAAAAGTTCACACGTACAGTCTAGCGTGTATGTCCAACGTTTACCTCTTGGATGGCAAGACATCGACGGCGTGTTTGTCCACCGTTTACCTCTTGGATGGCAAGACATCTACGGCACATGGACCTGATAAGTCTCTGGATGCCACCCAGTGGTATTGGGTTCCACTCCTGCCTTAGAACATTAAGTAAATCGCCTAACGTCTGAAGATCATGAAGTCGCACCCGACGGTCCAATTGCTCCCAAAGATGCTCGATTGGCGACAAGTCTGGCGAAAGTGGGGTCCGGGGAAGAAGTTCGATGCTCTGCTCCTCAAGAAAGTCGCGGCAGATACGCGCCACGTGACATCGGGCATTGTCTTACTGGAAGAACTGCAATCCGACGTTAGCGTTGAACAACGGGACAACAGCAGCGTTAAGAATTTCGCTGTCCATTCAGATTACCGTCGAAGAAGATCAAATGCGCTCGGTGGTGCGAGGAAATTCCTGCCCAAACCATTGCACTTCCCCCGCCGAAACGGTCGCATTCCCTCACGCAAACACCAGAAAAGCGATCTACTCGTCGGCGATACACTCTTGCCCTACCATCAGCGCGCCGTAGACAAAATCGTGATTCAGTACTAAAAAAGAACTGTGCGCCAACGCTGCTGAGTCCAGCGAACACGCGGACGTACCCATTCCATTCTGACGGTACGATGGCGTTGGATAAGGATTGGTCCGTGGTATGGACGCCTACTTCGGATGCCGTGTTCAGCGAGCCTGTTGCGGACAGTTTGTGCACTGATTCTATTGTTAGTTCTATCAAGAGTAATTGCTGCTGTCCTCGTCGCCGGAAGGAAGCGACCCCGCAAGTTACACGCCCTGATGTGTCGGTCTTGTGCAGGGGCCGTCACTCTTGGTCGACATGAACGCGGTCCGTCGGCAGTAGATCCAGTGGTTCTATACCTTCCAATAAGCCGATAAATAGTGGCCAGAGTGACTCCGAACTCAGCAGCGAGTTCATCTGGAGGTATCCCAGCCTCATGCATACCAATGGCACGCAACCTCTGATTTTCGGATAACCTTGGCATTTTTTTAAAATGTTGGAAGACAAAAACTAGCGTGTTTTCGCAATAACCCAGGCTCTCTAGCACAACATAACACAAAGAAAATCGTCGGTCACCCATTCAATTTAACATTCTCGGGTAGCACGTGCTATTTTGAAATCCATAGCAAAATTGTATACGGGTGGATGGACAACAACAACATGCCATTAAACCCTTTGCACGACGTCTTGTCCACAAACACACAACATTAAAACTACTATATTTCATCCTTTATGCCATTGTTTCACATTTCTTTCTATTATACTCTCTTTTTTGACTCAGTATAGATTAAATACCTGTACTGGATGTATTGAGTCCAAACAGGTTTATAAAGATAGAGAATCCAATGATTGCCGAAGTAATTATTCGATACTTTACAAGATTATTCATTCAATTAACAGGAATTTACTCTATAACCAATATGCAATTAACAGGTGAAATCTGATATGGTACATATTCGGGTGTTTGAAAGGTATATTCAACTAACAGGTGACTTATTCAATTCTTACATACTCAGTTACGTGGTCTCCACAATACTGCAGTCGCAAAAACATTCTCATTCTCTATTGGGTCGCGATAGAAGTGCGATCTGGTCACGACACATTTATGCAAGTGGGCTGAAGTTTCTTCAATAAACTATTTAAAGATAAAGACTGGATCATGAAAAACAAACGAGCACAGTGTCTGTGACTCAGTGTTTATTTTTCAACAGATGGGATTTATCATTTACAGTGTTGTGGGCTGAGAAGCGGAAGAATGTCGACCGGATTGCGACTGAGTCACGATCCGGCCGAAACTCCCGATTCGTTTTTGTAATCATTGTACTGCGCAACTACGCCAATCATGGCATAGACAATGTGCAGAACTCGGGCATACAATACTGGTGGCCAGCCAATAATGAAAGTGTCAATGACACTGTAGCTCAACTTGACAAACCCGAAATGGTAAATGTGAAGATCAATGGTTCCAATGTTATTTGGCGAAACTTCAACATAACAGCGCTGTGTGTGCCAATGTCAGAGCAATCCATGCGTTTTAAATGTAAACTGCAAGGCTGGCTAAAGGAAGAATGTTGATACACAAATGCAGTAAGTTCAGAGGTCACTGAAAGCGGCAACGTTTCTCCACAGAAATGAATCTACATGCAGAGGTTTCGCCTAATGAGCACGCCGAGTCCAAAAACAATCCTACGACCAATGTGCCCTGTAGATCATGTGAGAAAAGAATGTAAATGCACAAATGCAATAGATTCAAAGATTGTTGCTGACAGCAACAGTTTTTGATAGACATGAAAAGAAAATCAATAGCTCCTATCTCTGTCACCCCGAATAAGCATATGAAGTTTCAAAACAACCCGATAATGAATGCGCCCTCTGAGGCATGCCAAAGGAAGATGTTAATGCACAAATGCACTAAGTCTGGGGGTCCTGGCTGGTGGCAATGGTCTTTTTAACTTTTTTTATGGAAATTCATAAACATACCCTGTAGAGAGTGCAAAACGGATCGTTGCCAGCGGCAACATTTGTTAACGGAAATGGAAGAAAATCGATAGTTCCCATCTAGAGGACACCCCAAACAAGCATACCAAGTTCAAAATTGATCCGATTATAAATGTGCCCTGCAGGGGGTGCAAAAGTGAAATATTGATGCATAAGTGCACTAAGTTCGTCAAAGGTTGTTTTGAAGAGAATAGAAAATAATCGATAGCTTCCATCTAGAAGTCACCCCAAACAAACAAGCAGACACAGTTTCAAACCGATCTGATCATAAATGTGCCCAGTAGGGCGTGTCAACGGAATATATTGATGCCTGACTAAACTAAGTTCAAAGGTTGTTGCCAGCGGCAACAATTTTTGCCTGAAATAGAAGAAAATCGACAGCTCTCATCTAGAGGTCACCCCAAATAAGCATACAAGGTTTCAAAGCAATCCGATCATAAATGTGACCTGTAGGGTGTGCCAAAGAGAAATATTGAGGTCTGACTAAACTAAGTCCAAAGGCCGTTACCCGCGGCACCATGTTTTGACTGAAATGGGAGAAAATCGATAGCTCCCTTCTAGAGGTGACCCCAAACAAGCATACCAAGTTTCAAATTGATCAGATTATAAATGTGCCCTGCAGGGTGTGCCAAAGGGAAAATATTGGTGCATAAGTGCACTTAGTTCATCAAAGGCCATTGCCAGCAGCAACATATTTTAATGGAAATGGAAGATAAGCGATAGCTCCCATCTTGAGGTAATCCCAAACAAGTATACCAAGTTTCAAACCGATCTGATAATAAAAAGAAATCCGATCATAAATGTGCCCTGTAGGGTGTGCGAAAGGGAAATATTGAGGTCTGACTAAACTAAGTTCAAAGACCGTTGCCAGCGGCAACATTTTTTGACAGAAATGGAAGAAAATCGACAGTTCCCATCTAGAGGTCACCTCAAACAAGTATACCAATTTTCAAAGCGATCTGATAATCAATTCGGCCTGTGTGGTGTGCCAAACGAAATTGTGGACGTACGTTCGTACGTACGTACGCCCGGACGTACGTACGCCGACGGACGAGAAGTGAAGACAATAGCTCAGCTTGACTTTGTCAAGTCGAGCTAAAAACGACAACAGTAGATGTTGCACCCGAAATGTATTAACAGTTTCTGAAAAAGGCTCAACACGGACTGGCGTTAATAGAAGCCCGAAAGAGGTCATACCAAGGACTTTTATAGAATTTAGTGCAATGTCTAGTTGCTTTAAAGAGGTTACGCATTTTACACATTAAGTTTAATTCGTTTTTTTTTAATTTTGAAAGGAGCTGAAGACGCACATCACTTCTTTATGGAGTGTACTTTCTATAGTTCAATAAGAGTACAGATTTTAAATTCATTACCACACTTCAGTATACGGATGGTAGACGACCTCTTATGTGGTGTACTGTCCACAAATCACTCTTATTATGTAACTATCTTTTGGGCTACTCAAACATTGACCCGTCACTTAGGCCGCTTTAATAGTATTCTCTAATAGTGTTCTTCAGTCCATTTTCACATTTTGCGCCATTGATGCCGGGCGAGCCGGTTCTATCTTTTGAGCATTTCGTAATCCACAATGTGTGATGTCAATTTTATCTGGGTTACTCCTTTTCTTCTTGTTCTCCTTTTAACAGTACTCTTGTTTTTTTTTTGTTCTTTTCCATTTTTGTTTGTTTGTATTCATTTATCTTTTTACTGACATAGTTACTTTTTATTCTTTATCTTTTCTGTTGCTTTTTCTTTTATTCTTTCAATGATCTTATCTTTATTCTTTCAATGATCACTCAGCATTCTTCATTTTGTTAATTTGCTCATAATAGTCAGAATGACTCTTTATGGTTTGCTTCGCCATTGTACTGAACATTGTATTTGTTGTTCCCGGAGAGCAGGGATTGCTAAGTGTTACCACTTAAGTGTTAACACTTAGCAACCCCTTCTCTCCAGGGACAACAAATGTCCTCCAATCCACTGTGTTATATATGCAAATAAAATGTGTTTAAACTAATATATAAAATCCTATATAACAACAATATAAGTATGTCTCAGTAAAGTCTGTATTATACACACATGAATTGTGCATTTCATGAATCCAAATGAAATTTTCTTCTAGTAAATAACGCAGGCACTCTCCAAGGGCACATCTGAGGAAGCAAAAGTAAGTAGACTGATGACGGACGGATGACTGACGGATGTGCGGATATAAAATGAAATATACTTCTCAACTTCATTATCTCGTGGTACGTAACGGAAGGCTCGGAACAATGAAGTCAAGTATATCCGGTTGTTTATGTCTCTCGCGCCCTCATACATGGACGATTCCCGAAACAGTTAACACACTAACGCCTATCAGAAACTCAGTTCAACTATATCACCGGTAAAACAGCACCAAAAGCAACTGACGTGGCAATAGCTATATGTAAAAATGCAGAACCTCCAATTAACCATTTACCTAACATGAAAAGCAGACGACACTTGCAAAAAAAATTCTTGAACAACTAATTTTTTTCATTTTTTGTCTCAAAAACATAGGTTATGACCCCTCATTGGAACGAGCTCGACGAGCTCGTTCCAATGAGGGGTCATAACCTATGTTTTTGAGACAAAAAATGAAAAAATAATGAAAATTAACTGACGATTTTTGAGAATAGCGCTGGCCGGTTTTGGCCGTTACGTTGGGTAAAGGGTTAAATAATAAAACCTGCCATATCAACGTGAATATTTACATTTGTTGCAAAACTGGGCTTCCGGAGACTGTAGATACTAAGGTGCTATATAAATAAGATAGCACACTAGTCATACTGGCTAGCTAGTGTTAACACGCCAAGAACTCTACCTTACTCAAACCAAATGAACCCTGCCTTACTCACACCATCACGAAGATTTGTTTTGTTACAGATTATAGGAGAGTGCTCTTGGACTCATCACTACTTTGTATCAAAACAAATACCGAAGAGCAGGGCTGATTATTAAAAATTAATTCCAACCTTACCATGTTAACCAGGTACTGGTTTCACATCTGCCATGCCATACTGGCTAGCTGGTGTTAACACTCAAGAACTCGACCTCACTCAAACTTATGAATCCGGCCTTAGACACACCTTCTCGAAGATTTGTTTTGTTGCAGATTATTGGTGAGTGCCCTTGGACACTCTTCACTACTTTATATCAGAACAAATACCGAGGAGCAGGGCTGCTTATTAAAAATTAACTCCAACCATACTACGTTAACCAGCCACTGGTTTCACATCTGCCATGTCATACTGGATGGCTAGTGTTAACACGCCAAGACTTCGACCTTACTCAAACTTAATGAATCCGGCCTTACCAACACCTTCATGAAGATTTGCTTTGTTGCAAATTATTGGAGAGTGCCCTTGGGCACTTTTCACTACCTTGTAGCAAAGTAAATACCGAGGAGCAGGGTTGATAGTAAAAACAATTTCAGCTTTACCACGTTAGCCAGTCACTGGTTCCACACCTGCCATGCGATATTGGTTGGCTAGGAACTTCCACATAGATAATAACCTATAATAACATATAACACAACATACGTCATCATTGTGCGCTCTCCAGTGCTCTGTATCAAAACAAATATAGATCTCTACCATTGCAAATTTTTGTAGAGTGCCTCTGGGCACTCTCCACGAATGTGTAATGCAAGCAGATACTTATGAGCTATGCTTAACTCTAACAATCATCTAGAATTCAACACAGTTAGCCCATGGACACTCTCTAATGATTCGCAATGTTAAAAACGTTGGTTTCCATTATTACGAATTATTGGAGAATGTCACTGTCATATATTTTATAACAAAACAAGTATAGAATTCCGTTATTATAGATTGCTGGGGGTGGCTCTGGGGGCTCTACAAGAACTTGTGATGAAAGCAGATACTGGTGAGTAAAATATTGTAGCACTCACGACAGTTACTCCCAGGCCACTCTGTGATGTCTCACAACTGAATAAATATATACTTTTATTTTTTTTTCAAACTGTTGGCGATGCCTCTGGGCACTTTCCAATGATTTGCAGCCGAAGCAGATATTGACGAGCATTGCCCAACAACAAAAATAACTTAGTACTCAACACAGTCCTTGGACATTATCCGGTGTTTTATAGTAATGACAAACATAGACTTCCATTATTGTAGATTGTAGGAGATTGCCACCCGGCACTCGGATAATTTATAATGTAAACAGTCACTGCTGAGCGTTGCCTAACACCAAAATAATCTAGCAATCAACACAGCCAGTCTATGGCCATTCCCCAACCTGTATAAAAACAAATATAAATTTGCATTATCATGCCTCCAAGAATTTGTAATAAAAGCCGATACTAATTAGCAGCGCAAAACCAAAAATAATCCAACACTAAAATAATTCTGATAAAAAACCCTGAAGTTCTCTAATAGCGTTTTTGCCCCGAAAAGACCTGTACTAAGCTTTACTCCTGTCCCGAAAGCTCTTGGTAATTAATTCCCTCATAGTCTTACTCTATCCACCAAGTGTTGCAGACTTGCCACCCAATCGACGTCGGTAAAAACACTTGCTTCTTAGTATCAAAGTAAAGAAAATATTATGCTACGATGTTGTAAGATGTTGGTATGTCGACGGGCAACTGTGACACTCTTGTAATTTCTCCTTGCTATCTCCTAATGATACACTTCCAGTAACACACGAACAGCAAGGGTGAATGCTCATCAGGGGTGATTCACACTTGCCCTGGCTTGATGTACATCTGAAGTTCACCACGAATCGGCTTCCATAAGCCCTCTTCCTGTCAATTTTCGATCTTTCGTGGCAGGGAGGCTACCTGCGTAACATACGAATGCTGTGTGCCTGTGTGCCTTTTGCGAAGTCAATTCGACATGCCACACATCATAAACTACATCCAGCCAAATCCACACCACGCCTGATGCTCCTCAATCACAGTTTTTCTAGCTCCTTGTGAGTATTTTGGAGGCTAAAGTCGAGCTTGACAACTGTGAAAGACGGACTTCATCCAATTGTTGTATTTGAATTTACATACCACGCCTCGATTGAGTCGTGAATCCCTACGTTATTGGCTTCATGGCCACAAAAACTGTTCTTGTTTCTTCACCTACTCCTAATCGCGTTGGTATTTACACTATGACAAGCGTCTTCAGCCCAATAATATTGCCGAAATAAAAAGAATCCCCATACCCTCTCCCTTACCTTCATGCTGATGCAGTTTCTGAGGACCGCCTGCTCTCTCCGTCATTGCATTAATCTCCTAACGAAAGTCATGCCAAAACCAACCAGCGTTGTACCCCGAAATCTCCATCCAAGCCTCAAAGTATTTTCGATCTTTTTCTCGTGAAACATTGCCTGTGATCCGTCATTGGAGCGAGAGGGTTTGGAGCTCTGTTCTTGTAGCAAGAGAAGAAAATATTTTGTTATTTAATATTAACCAGGTTTCCGCCATGTATCCTATAGAAAAGTATCTCATCCCTCCTCCTAACACCCACATAAAATATAACTCTGTTGCCAAGCGTCTCACTGTTAGTGACTTTTGTATGTATATATGTTTTTTCCTTTTCTTCATGTTGGGAAAACTCTTTCCTTTTTTCTATTTTTTCTATTTTACCACTCAATTTTGAAAAACTACAGCTCCTTCACTATTTCCTCCATATTTGCCTTTCTCTACTTAATTCTCTTCTCTCTGCTAGTTCATATGACCCAAGGGAAATTGCCAGAAGTATGTTTGCCGTGCAGGTGACAAAGCTCGCTCTACGAAAAAAAAACTACATCACAAGTTAGCTCAATGTATGATATAGTTAGTTATCGAATACGAGTGGGCCTTTTCTCAAGAACGGCAATGTGTGGTGTGCAGCACAAGAGGCAACTGGATCCTCATACGTATCTCCTTGCCATTTTATTCCTCACACATGGAACTAATGAACTACGCGCTATGCTGACTCTAACACATACTGTTGAATCCCATAAAATTCTTTCAATTATCCTTCATAACACTAATAAATATTAAACCTCCTGCCCCACCACCCTGGGCTAATCCAATCAGCACCCTCTATGCGCGCAACACCGGCTACAGGTAGACATTTGAAGTTTAACTCCATTTTTTCCAACTGCTACGCTGCCCTTTGCTATGTGGCTATTGGTACTGCACTATGGCTCTTACAATTGTGTATTATTTCAGGTGATATAGAGACAAATCCAGGTCCTGATCATCTAGCACCCCTACACTCTCCTGATACTTACACCTCCTCCTCCACAATCTCAGATGCTACTGAGTCTTATTAGGGCATTTCATTTCTCCATCTTAATATTCAAAGTTTAAAACCAAAAATTGACGTTCTTAGCTGTGAAGTTCTCCCCTAAGATGTGTGTGGCTTCACTGAGACATGGCTGGACGCTGACGTTCCCGAAACCGACATTGAGTTGCCAGATTTCTATCCTCCCTTGAGAAAAGATCGTGTAACTAGAGGCGGAGGGGTGGCAATATATCTTTAAAAAAAAATTCTGCTTCAAACAACGCCGTGATTTGAACATAATTGGTCTCGAAAGTCTTTGGGTCCAAATCTTCACCAATAATACCTCCTTTCTACTGGGTGTTATCTATCGACCACCCCAATCTACTTCTGAGGTATGGAACCTAATTTCTCTGTCACTTGAAAAAGCACTAGATACTAACATACCTAACATAATTGTAACTGGTGATTTTAACGACAATCAACTTAGAAGGCAACAACTTCTTAACGAGTATAACCTCACTCAACTGGTCGAGGAGCCAACTCACTTTAATGAGAACTCAAATTCTTTAATCGATCTCACGATCGTAAACGACCAAACACTGAGCTATATTTGTAGTGTAGAAGCAATGGACCCCTTCTTTGAGGAACTGGTAAGATACCACTGCCCAGTCACGTTGTTTCTTAAAGTCCCAAAGAAGGAACCGAAAACCTTTAAACGAAAAATCTGGTGCTATAGTGCAGGCGATTACGTGGGACTTAATAGGGAATTGAAGAACACCAATTGGAATAAAATTTGGCTCGAGACTCCCCTTTCAGACTGTGTAGCAAAGTTGACCAATATAATAGACCAATACGCTATAAAATTTATTCTCAACAAAATAATCACTTGTAGAGCTAATCAACCACCCTGGATGCACAACAATATTAGAAAACTAATCCGCCAGAGAAAAAGCCTATACCGTAAAGCCAAAACAAAAACAAACCCACTGTCCTGGGAAAAATATCGTCTTAAACGCAACGAAACATTCTCAGAAATTCGGAAATCCAAAAAAACCTATGATACCAAAATAAATGAAAAACTTAACTCCTCTTCACTAGGTGCATCCGAATGGTGGAAAACACTCAAATACCTCATCTCCACCAAAAGACAAACCATTCTCGTGCTTGAGGATGACAGAAAACCCATCACATCCAATCATGAGAAAGCGGAACTGTTCAACGAATATTTTTGCAATATCTCCTCAGTTGACGATCTCTCCCCCAAAAAAATCGCCAAACAATAATCCTCACCATACTGAACTTGATAATATCTGTATCACCCCCGATGATACACTGAACGCGCTTTAGTCCTTTAATGTGTCCAAAGCCTGTGGTCCTGACAATGTTAGTCCCCACCTCCTCAAAAAAAGTTCCGCCAGTCTGTGCGACCCCCTAACGACCCTATTCAACATGATGCTAAACGAATCGTTTTTTCCAGACGAATGGAAGCGCGGTAATGTAACCCCAGTATTCAAACATGGTGATAGTCACCTTACTCAAAACTACCGCCCAATTACTCTGTTGAGTTGTTTGAGCAAAGTTTTCGAGAAATGTGTCTTCAATAAAGTATTACATTTTCTGCAAACTCACATGATTCTCACTCCCATTCAGTCCGGATTCCTTCCACCCGACTCAACTGTCCTACAGCTAACCGATATTTATAACTCCTTCAGCTCAGCGCTCGACGAAGGCAAAGAGATACGAGTGGTATGTTGTGACGTTAGCAAAGCCTTTGATAAAGGTCTCCTATTCAAACTCGAACAAATTGGCATCACTGGCCCCCTCCTAAAATGGTTTGAATCATACTTGTGTGGCAGAATGCAGCGCGTCGTTTTTAACTCACTCTCATCATCATGGAGACCTGTCTTAGCCGGAGTGCTTCAAGGTTCTATCCTTGGACCCTTGCTTTTCCTGATTTACATAAGCGACATCGTTGAAAATATTACAAGTGATATTCGTCTTTTTGCAGATGATACAACACTTTATTTAATTGTTGAGGACCCCAATAGAGCTGCTGAAATCATTGGCGCCGATCTCTAACGACTGGAGGAATGGTCTGATAAGTGGCTCGTCAACTTTAACCCAGCTAAAAGGAAACTCTATTAATTACTCGTAAAAGTCACCAACTAAGCCACCCGCCTCTAAAAATGTTTAATACTGTGATCAAAGAATCAAAGAGGTCAGGTATCATAAACAACCTGGACTGACGTTTGTCCAAACCGCAGAAATAATGAAGAAAGCCTGGAAGAGAATCGATATCCTACGTCGCTTCAAGTTTAGACTAGATCGAAAAAGCCTCGAGAAAATTTATTTTGCTCTTGTTCGCCCAGTACTCGAATACGCTGATACCGTCTGGGATAACTGTACTGCGGGGGAGGTAAATGAGCTTGAAAAAATACTGGTCGAAGCAGCACGTCTGGTGACAGGAGGCACTAAAAGCACAAATAAATGTCGTCTCTACATCGAAACTGGCTGGCAAACTCTCGAAACAAGAAGACAAAACCATAAGCTTATTCAGTATTTCAAAATTTATCACGACCTGATTCCTGCTTATATGTCCAATTTAATCCCCCTCTCTTCCTCAGAAACCCATAACTACAACCTCCGTCGTGACAATCTTAGACCTCCGCCCAGTCGAACAAACGTACACCACAGTCTTTCCTCCCATCCACCACGCGGCTTTGAAATAGTATTCCACCTGAAATAAGAGGAAACTCTTCATTATCAAACTTTAAGACCTATCTGAACCGCAACAGACAACGAGTACCAAGCTTCTACTCTCACCACACTTCACGTTATGCCCAAATACTACACTCACGTTTGCGACTAAATTGCAGCAATCTCAACCATGACCTGCATAGCCATTTTCTCTCGGAAACTTCACTGTGTGAATGTGGGGAGCGCGAAACCTCCGACCACTTCTTTTTCCATTGCCCTGCGTACACCCAAATTAGACTACAAACATTAGGTTCCATTCCCCATCCTATTACGACAAATATACTGCTCTGTGGTTGTGAATCTTAAAGTCCAGAAATCAACAAGTCTATATTCGAAAAAGTACAACAGCTCATCCTCCAAATCAAACGCCTTAATTAGCTGCTTGATTGATGATCTGTTGGTAGCCTCTGCGTTGGCCTTAGAGATAAGTGGGGTGCCATGCTAAAGTTTTCATATTATCTGCTCATGTTTTATAGAAAGTCCTAAGATGACAAAAATTAATTCTTCTAAGTTATTAGCTTTACTACATATTATTGGAGAGTCCACTCTCCAATGATTTGTAATAATCTAACACTGATGGCAAATGCTGACCATGAAAAATGATCTTGAACTTAACCAGTCAACCTATCGGCAAACCATCCCAGTAAACTAAATAGTTAACAAACCATTATGCACGCCACTAAACCACTGGTCATACTTCCTCCTTGGGTCATCCATCCTTCTTCTTACCTCTCAAATCCAACTACCCTATTCTGTCTATTCGCCTCTTACTAAATCCTTATTACATATATGAATGAGCATTCACATAAAGAACACCAAATACTCCTGTAGCAGCTGTTTATAACTAGTTTGTTTATTCATGTTTGGAGACAGCCTTGTATAAGCTTCAAACTTACTGCTGAATCCACTTCAGTTCACCTATACTTTTGTAAATATTCAATGCTATTCTTTGCAAACATATCTGATATGAAATAATTACTGTTTAAACTAAATAAGAGAAATTAGTTCACTTTGAAATTTCCACCTCTGATACTACATAAATTCAAATTAAATATACACAAATTATACAGAAAAATGAAGGCTGGGAGGTATAGCTCCCATCTTACCCTATCGGTTGTAAGGAGATTACCCATCGAATTCAACAAGAGATCTTCGCACGTACGTTTATAATTGGAAACGTCTCCAATAATATTTTAACAAAAGAAAGAGCCGATCAATCGATTCCAAACATTGTTTACATTTAAAAACAATAGGCGACTGGGAACAAAGGATTTTCCTGTGCTTCATCAAAGTGCGGATATGGGGAATGATAAAGAAACTATTTGGCGAAAACTGTAGTGTGGAATTTCTCTTTATTCATAGTTTAGTATACACTCTTAGTGCACTTAAATTCTATATCATAAATAAGGTATGCTGAGACCGTCAAAAAATTATTTTATAATTTAAATATTTGATAATCTCACTGTTAACTCTTTTGGAGCGGAATAATCTGAGAAACAGAATTCTTAGCGCCTAATATTCATCAAGAATTTTACAAAAAGTATAGGTTGTTAGATTTAAAGCGTTATTATTTTAAAAGATGTTCTAACGATCTATCTCATTGACAGTTTGTCAAATGATTTTCTGTATATATTTAAATGGCACCTTTATACTTTCAAGGGACGATATCGTGGTTCATGGATATAACATAAATGGTGCATGAAACATTGGACTTCGTATGTTTGTTCAACCCTTTACCCAACGAATCGGCCGCATACCCCACTCCCCCGCGTAATATGCAACTTCAGCAGTTGAAAAAATATTATTTTTCAAAAATTGTCAACAAAACCATATCATGTGACCCCTCGTTGGAACGAACTCGCCGAGCTCGTTCCAACGAGGTGTCACATGATATGGTTTTGTTGAAAGTTTTTGAAAAAACTGAAAAAATGGTATTTAAAATAATAAATTTTGATATCGTCTGCGTTAGGTAAGGGTTGAAAGCACTTGGAAATGACACACGCAGCTGGCTAAAATGACTACTGCAGTACCTTTCCGCGGTCTGCCGTCTGTCGACTTTAGTCGCCTGTCGAGCCAAAAGAGTTAAAGAGCATTTTTTCGAGGCAGTTATTCTCATTCTTGTGCAAGCCAGTCTTTACAAAACTAGACTGACAGTTCTGTCCTTTTCTGAAGTGAGACCTTTCAATTGAATACAACAATATAAGTTATATAACGATGTATTCACAACTTTAAAAACACAATTTAAACTAGAGAATTGTAATTTGTTGGACAAATTATGGGCTTTCCCAACTTTCCAATGTGAAACTGCAGACTACATATAGCAATGCAAAGTGTTTGAAATTAACCATTTCCAAAATGATAGACAAAAAAGCATCAAAAGTTGGCTAATTTTGTCATTCTCTCATTTTGCTTGGGGGTTAGATCTTAAACAGTAACTTTCTTCTACAATCATTGTTGCATCTATCCATGCCAAAATAATTGCTACAACAACCTTGCAATTAGAGGAAATGAGTATAGATGTTTGCAGAATTCACTGAAATTCTTTTTTTTCAGACAGTACTGTTCTTTACATGGCAAAAGCTTATGTTGTGTTTAGCCCCAAAGCATAACTTACTGCAGAGGATTTGTTCATTAGGCATCTCTACCTATAGCAAATCAAAATGTTTAGAACCCTTTCCAAAATGACAGGAAGATGCAACCACAGTTTGCTAATTTTGGCATTTTAGGATGGTACTCTTACCCTCATTTGCTTGAGGGTTAAAGATGAGATTAAAAACTAAACAGTAACGTTCTTCTGCAAGCATTGTTGCATCTATGCATACAAAAATAATTGTTACAATTATGAGAAATGTGCCCTTGAAGTTAGTAAATCTTGAAGATAAAATGATATATTCATATCATTTGTGGCCAATAGGGGTTAATTTTGAAATATTTGTGTGGTGATTTTAGTGTATAATATTATGCTCTTAATGTGTGAACACCAATCACAGACTGAGTGTCTGAAAAGAGACTTGGACTAATCTTGAATCTAGCTATTTGAATGAACATGTTCAAGTTGAGTGTAGTCCAATTCAAGGCCTGACTACTGGGTGAGGGTTAAAACTTGGAATAAAACATATAACAGCAATTTTTTTTTTGGATAACAGTTAGATAATTGCCAAAAATGAAAAGTGGACAGAAATGGCGAAAAGGCGGTAATTTGGCTAATTTGACATCAAAATTGAACAGACAGCAGTGTCACTCATACGCCCACTGCGTCCAGACAGGAAAAGGCAGATACACGAAATGTTCAGAAGTTGTTTTACCATCCCTGCTCGACAGGACAGTATCTTTGTCGAGTGGCGTGACCGCGTGGGAACAACGTGGATCGCGTGGAAACCGCGGGGACAATTCTTCCCTACTCTATTCCCAATGCAATGCCGTTTCCATTCACTATTTACCTTTCACCGGTCGAGTTGTCATTATTTCTGTCTATTTGATGAACTGTTCAGCTTTAAATATTCGCACATTCATATGGGACAGAAAGTTTTCAGTTAAACTGCTTATTTTAGACTGTCCCGGCAGAAACTGAAAACTCGATCCGGTGGAGATAAAGCCGTCATCTGGCTAATTTGATATTCAAATTGAACAGATACAATAAATAATAATAATAATAATAAATACAGTTTAGAGCCATGACTCCACGCAAATGTGCTCTCAGGCTTTACAAAATTAAAAATAAATAAAGTCAGCTCTGTGTTAATCATAAATTTAGAAGGACATTTTATGTATAGGTTTTACCGAATAAGTGCGTCTTAAGGTTAGTTTTGAAGGACTGTTATGTTTGTGATGATTTCAAGTGATCAGACAGATTGTTCCAGAGAAAAGGTCCGGCAACGGAGAAGGCCCGATTTCCAGCAGTTACAAGGGTACTGGTCTTGTGACAAAGATAATTTGTGGAGGAGGATCTCAGAGATTGTGTGGGAACGTATCGTTGAAGTAGTTTGCTGAGATATGTAGGGGCCAATCCATTTAGACATTTATAGACAGTTACAATAATTTTAAAATCAATGCGTTTTTCAATGGGTAGCCAATGAAGGTGGTACAATAAGGGTGTTATATGACACGATTTCCGCCCTTTAAGAATCATTCTGGCCTGCGCAGTTTTGGACAAGCTGCAGCTTATGTAGAAGGGACCGTTTACAACCAACCGTACATTAAGGAATTGCAGTAGTCTAGGCGACTGGTGACAAACGCATGAACTAACTGTTTGGCGACATCCTCGTCAACCACGGCGCGCACCCTGCTGATGTTTCGTAAGTAATAATATGATGTCCGACACACCTGTGTGACATGATAGTCAGCAGACAGTGTCGCATCCATGAAAAATCCGAGGTTGCGCACCATGGTGGACGGAGAGATCAGATTGCCATCAAAATTTGGATAAATACGGGATAACAATGTCGGATATACGCCAATTATGTCCCGACCATGCAAGGCAGCAACTTTAAATTCTCAGAATGTTTTCTACTGTCCCTGCCCGACAGTTTAGTATCTTTGTCAAGTGCCGAGGCCGCGTGGAAATACTGTGGATCAGGTGGAAACCGAGGGCACGATTCGTCTCTACTTTATTCTCAATTCAACGACTTTTCCATTCATTATTTACCTGTCACCGGCTGAGATAGGCATTATATCTGTCTATTTGTTGAACTTTTCAACCTTAACTATTTGCGGCTTCGTGTAGCACCACCGAAAGGTCACTGCACGGTTACCAATATATTCAGGGAATGATTCTACGAAAATAACAATTATTCCGACTATACCCACATGTGAACTCCTAAATATGCCAAGGGTTAAGCTTTTGATAATAACGTATAAAACAGAAGTTGTCATGCTGTACTTGCTGCATGCAGGCATAGAAAACATTCAGCGCTCAATGAATTAGGAATGGAGTAAATTGTCACTTAAACCTACGGAATTCTGAAAATTGAGAGTTTTTTCGACAGCAACAATCTTTATGCATCTGAGACAGGGATGGCGTTAAACTTTACAGCAACCTTATAACAGAAAATATTCTTGGAATTGAACTGTGAATCCGAATGTCGAAAGCATTTTCGGATATTCTATTCTAAACTACCACTGCACGCTTATCAATATTCAATGATTTTATGAAAATATCAATTATTCCGACCGTACCCATATGGGCTGTTTCGAATCTGCCAATGGTTAAACTTTTAATATTGACATATAAAACAAAAGTTGTCATACTATGACTGCTGCATGCAGCCATAGAAAACGTTCAACGCTCAATCAATTCGGTATGGAGTAAATGGTCACTTGAACTTACCAAATTCTGAAAAACGATAGTTTTTTGGGACTGCACCTATGTTTATACAAACAGAACTAGCGTAGGGTTAAACTTTACAACCAAGCTTACAACAGCAAATATGCTCGTTAGGCATTTGTAAATACGAACACGTAAATCACTTTTCGATATTCCTTTCGAAAATGGAAGAAAAGTGATCTCCAAATTAGCCAATTTTATGAAGAATTTTAGGGCACTCAAATTCAAGACAAGAAAACTGGGTGAAGGTTAAAACTTTGAATTAAATATATAACAGCAAAATTGTTCTTGGATGAAGGCCCAATCCTCTCATGGAAAAGGTTTTGAAACAATATGACTCCAGTGCTGAGAAAGTGCATGTAAACGTTGTCGAAAATAACAATTATTTCGACAGTACCCTTATGGGAAGTCTCAAATCTGGCAAGGGTTAAACTTTTAATAATAATATATAGAACAAAATTTGTCTGTAATTAAAAATAGAGTAAATCGCCATCTAAACTTACCAAATTCTGAAAAATGGAGTTTTTTTGGACGGTACCTACTTTTATGCAACCAAAATGGAATGGGGTTAAACTTTACAACCAAACTTACACAGCAAATATGCTCGGTAGTCAATTGTGAATATGTACATGAAAAGTGTTCGAAATTAACCTTTTCCAAAATGATAGAAAAAGCAACCAAAGTTGGCTAATTTTGGCATTTTCAAACGGTACTCTTATCCTCACCCTCATTGTGCTTGAGGGTTAAATCTGAGATTAAAAAGTAAACAGTAACTTTCTTCCGCAATCATTGTTGCGTCTATCCAAACCAAAATAATTGTTACAACAACCTTGTTATTAGAGAAATATGCCCTTGAAGTTGGTCAATTTTGAAGAAACAATCTATATTCATGTCATTTTTGGCCAGTGGGGGTTAATGTTGAAAGATTTGAGTGGTGATTGTGGTGTATCATATTATGCTCTAAATGTGTGGAAAAGTTGAGCTAAATAACTGTAAACAATTTTGAGCCATTCGAAGGTTTTAGCAGAATATTTTGAAAATACGCGTTTTCACAGATATGACGATACCGCATTTCACTAGATTTTATGACATTACATAAGTATGCCAAATTTGGTCAAAATCGTACAGCTTGTTTTCGAGCATTTCAACAGACAAAATTCAGGGAGGAAAAAAAAAAAAAAAATAGAGAAAAAAAATTTTGAAAAAGAAGAATAACAAGAGTCTTTCCCAAACTATATATATATATATATTGCTGAGGCACATGGGCCACAACTGATATATATATATATATATATCAGTTGTGGCCCATGTGCCTCAGCAAGGTAGAAATACAACACATTGAGAAAAGTGTGCATTGTTTGTTCCATATTTGGCCAGGTGGGGAAGTTTGTTAAATATGAAGCAAAAAAATGTACAAATTTCTCGACTTTACAGGTCAAATCTGAAGAGTAAAGAGTCTAATCAGCCCCTTTTCTGTTAATCCTAGGGCTGCTCGGGATATCGATAAATCGATACACACAGGTATTCAAATCAGTATCGATTGAATACCGATGTAATGACAAAAATACCGGTTTATCGTCATTATTTATTTACCTACAATTTAATTTTCAAGATGTCTTGCGTTTTAACTGGAGTCCCGAACGAATAATATTATCCCTTTACCCAACGAATGGGCCGCATCAGCCCGCGTAATATACAAATTCAGCAGTTGTAAAATATTTTGCAAACGAATTCAACAAAACCATATCATGTGAACCCCTGATTGGAACGAGTTCGTCGAGCTCGTTCCAATGAAGGGTCACATGATATTGTTTGTGTTGAAAATTTTGGAAAAATATTCAAAATAATAAATTTTGATATCGTCTGTGTTAGGAAAAGGGTTATTTGAAATGCATCATCAAAGTATGCTAATTCGTTCCATTGTGATAGCTCAAGTCCCGATTGTGGTACGTATGTTCAGATATCTGAACAGTCGTGCGATATACCGGTATACCGAGGTACTTTTTTGAATACCGATACTGGTATTCAGTTTAAAATATCGTACAGCTCTTTAATTTAATCCACAATGTATTTACAAAGACGAAAACTCTAAATAGAAATACATATTTCAGTATTTCAGATGAATGGACTTGAGTCGCGAGACCAACTCCACCCACCCTGATTACTTGGTGGTGGTATTATGGTAAATATGTTGATTGATAAAGATAAAGTGGTGGTGGTATTATGGTAAATATGTTGATTGATAAAGATAAAGTTCCCCCCCCCCCCCCCCCCCCACACACACACTCTCTCGGACTATCTTTCTATCTCAACCTTTTCTAGAAAAAAGTTGGGAGGGGAAACCGGCCCGCTGTGCACTCGGTTCCAACGCCCCAGGATAGATCGTAATTACGTTTTGTCAACATTACAAGCGTACCTGTACATCACAAAGTTATTTCTACTTAATGCTAGCTAAAATCAGTGCATTTTGCTTTCTTCTCTGGGACTTCACATGAATGGATGAAACTAAAAACAAGGTTTGGGATTTTCTGCGCCAACGATATCGGCATTTTAACTGTAATAGAAACTGTAACTCACGGAAATCACTTACGTTCTAGATATGGGAGGTTTTGATTTTTCAGGTTCGGTTTTGGTTCGGTTTCATGAAAACCGCGGTTTCGGTTCGGTTTTTCTATGTGTTAAGAACAGATACAATTAAAACGAGAAGTCCTGTCACGAACTGTGCGCTTATGTAAGCTTAATTGCGCGTAGGAATTGCGCGCAATTGCCATATCGAATGGCATCCAAAGCACGGCAAGTTCTCATAGTTACTCATAGCAAACACAGGCAATGTTTCTGCCAATGGACCTCCGGGTTACCTGGAGGTCCATTCGCTGAAACATTGCTTGTGCACATGCCATATATACAAATGTACATGCCATATGTACAAAATTTTATAGCCTTACTATGGTCATAACGTAGATTAACGCGTAGATTGACGCGTATCGCGTAGATTAACGCGCAGATTGACGTGCTATTTCTGCGCATTTTATGACAGGACTTCTAATTTTAACTGTAGTAAATGACCCTTCAAAAATCCACAATACGACACCACTCACCAAGCCATGTCTGTATTGGGTTCAACCTAACTTCTTTTTGTGTTTCGGGAGATTAGTTGCCAAGCCATTCAATCAGAAAAAACATAAATCAGGGTAACAATTGAAAAACGTTCATCTAAACTATAATTGCGTTCTCATTGTCACATTTCTCCTTTATTGGTTCGTCTGGTGGGAGAGACAACGGGGGAGAAAATGTGAGAATGAAAACACGACGTATTCGTCCTTTTGCCGGAGAGATCAAGTAACGAGAGTCCACTGAGGCCAATAATCCAGTTCCCTCCCAGTAAGATAGTTTGATTAGTTTATGCACAAACACAGTAAAACCGTTCGGGCGATTTTTGATGGTTCCTACAGTTCAGTTTTCCGGTTTGCCACAAAAACCCGAACCAATCAGGAAAACCGAAAAACAGCACTGCTCTATTACATACCATCCAAATTAATCTGTGGTGGAAACGGATAATTTTTGTGTTTCATAAATAATACATTTCCATCATCTGGAAAAACTATCCTCAGCATGCGCCATACATTATTGCCAACATACGACAAGTGTAAGAAGGTGAGTATCCCACATCTGCAAGGTGATACCCAAAGGAAAAAGTCAAGGTCGTACTTGGTAGGGCTGAGTGGTTTTTCGGTTTTCCGGTTCGGTTCCGGTTTTTGCAGCAAATCGGAAAACCGAACAGCAAGACGCAGCGAAAACCGACCTAACGATTTTACTGTGTTTGTGCATAAACAGACCAGACTATGTAACTGAGGGGGGGGGGGGGGGGGCACTGTGTTAGCGACCACTATGGAGTCTCGTCACTTAGTCTACCCGGCAAAGGGGCGAATGGGTCGTGTTCTCAAGGTCACATTTTCCCCCCCTCATTGACTCGTCCACCAGACGAGTAAATAAGAGAGAAAATGGGACAATGACAACACAACATAGTTTAGATGAATCCTGTTCTTTTGTTACCCTCATTTATGTGTTTTCCCTGACTGAATAGGCTTAGCAGCTGATCCCCTGGAACCCAAAGAAAACTTAGGCTAAACCCAATACAGACAGGGTGAGTGGTGTCGTTTTGCGGATTTTTATCTAAGTTAAGAAGCCCGAAGTGTTATTTACTATCTGTTCTTAATACACAAAAACACCGAACTGAAACAGAATTTTTTGAGGGAAACCGAACCGAATCTGGAAAATCTAAACCTCCCAGTTCTAGTATTTGGCACAAACAACTAAAAAGGGTGTACGTCGTAACAAGTTCGCAGAGTATTTGCTACTCCCGTTATTAATCCTTTTAACACTGGCACCCTGGAAGATATCATTTCAGTCAATGCTTTCAACGGCAAAAGGGGTAAAAACATCCTGGTTTGTTGGGACGTTCAGTAATAATTTAATACAACAGCTCTGATAAGCTGTTGGATTAAATTATTACCGAGCCTCGCTTCAGATGTGTTGCTCTTTGTATCATCTGCTCGTCCACTTCCAACGTTTTCTTCACGCCAAAATGTATGCACATCGAGTTGAAAGGGTTAATCAGATGGCATTGTAGCTGATGTTATGGTTATTCTTATTGTTTTGTCGTTGTTGGATCAATACTGGAAATAAAAACGAAAATTTCCTCTAGAGTACTCATCACCATCGGACTTGGCCAACTACCTCTTCAGAAGAAGATTTGCAACTGCTTTACAATGATTGAAGCTTTAATCTGATTCTTCATTGACGTGTGAGACAAAAATCATCCATTGCCACAGGCACTTTAGAGTTATTAATCTAGCATTTCGAAAGCCAACGGCTGTATCATCAGCTCAATTCAACTTCTGAACAAATCTGATTTCATTGGGAGGAGGAAGAGGTGCAGGATATTGGTTTATAATCTGTCAATAAACAGTGGTTAAATGAGATGATGCCTCTGTTGTTTCGCTTCATGTCACCAGGTCATGTAAAACTATCTTTGAACCAAAAAATATCAGCACCCTGTATTGAATCGTTCCACATCACGTTCACCATGCATGCATTCCTCACTACACTGCTATGCACGGAAGAAGACGGCGCACACTAAAAATAAATTGTTTGAATAATACTTCATATTTTGCCTCAAAATCATAGCTAATAACGGCATCGTTTAAATGAGTGTCAAAACCTATGATTTTAAGTCAAATATTGAAAAGAAATGAAATCTGAATGGTAATTTTAGTGAATAGGGCTGGACAGTTTCTGTGATCTCAAAAGTGGTCTTTTCGCGATCCGCTCACGGCACTTACACCAGTGTGTTTGAGATTTCGCGGGGAATAGACTGTGAAATCCAGACAGCAAAAGGAAAAACAAGCAAAAGCGGCATCTCAGATTCAATGTTTGCACATTTCTCTTTCGAGAGGTGAGATTTACAGTGTTACAATAAGAAAAGCCATTCGGTCCAAATTCTGTGTGCGCTTTCATATCGCAGAATGTGTGTCCGTGATGTTAGATACTGGGTGACTTTTCTCTCGCTGATTCACAGAGATACTATCGGATGAAATTGTTTTATATGTGCTCCGTAAACAGGTCTTCATGCCCCGATTATTTTGTGTATTCAACGTTACCCGATTCAATAGAGACATTGAGAAGTGTTGTAGATACACCACGCGTGGAATTTGGACTACGTGTAAGAACATCATGCAATAACTCATTTGATTGGTCATTACGCATCTCATTGACCTTTTGACCTGAATGAAAGACTTCGACACGAAACTGCTCCAAGCAAGAATGCAGACAAATCGCGGAAAATGATATTTTGCTTCAAAATATCAACTTCATTCACTCAGTACAAGTTTAATCGTGGTATAAATACAGAACAACTCGGGTAGAGAGGACAGGAATTAACAACCAGTCAGCGCCCGGGAAATACATCAAAAACGCCAATCAGTCCCCCATACTTCACCCTAGTTGTGTTCCGTCTTAATCTTTGACAGAAGACCAATTATTGACAGAAGTTTAACGTTATGTATTAAACTGTTACACAACAGCAGACCTCACAGTTTTGACACGACTGCCAGTAGTTTTTTTTATAACTTAAGAGCAACCAACTTTGCGCGTTTTTGCTTTCTTAAGGCAAAGGGATACCTGGCTGTTTTTACTACATTTGTCCCCGATATCTTTCTTTCAGTATGTGAGCGTTTTGCGACAGTTAGACTTTCCTTTTGATTGCAACAGATGCATGTATGACTGATATATTCTTCTTGATGAACCTGAATATTTTCTCAAACTGAATATAGACAAAACAGAGATAATATGTATCGGGCTATCTCACCAATTATTCAAGTAACTGAGGCGACACATTAAAATGGACGGACATTTGATTCCACCTTCCGGCTCATTGAAAGATCTCGTATTTTGCATGAATGGTTTAGCAGCTGATAAACATACCATCCAGGTTTTTAGAGCGGAGCTTAATTATTTGAGGAACATTGGTAGGGTGACCATGTGATCGACGAGGGAACAGTTGAACAACCCATAAATGCTTTCGTCATACATCGATTGGATTATTGTAATTTCCTACTTTATGAGTGCGAAAAATCTTTGGTCAAAATTAAAAAAAAACTAGACTTTATGATTCTGGAGAATCATGGCTTTTCCCGATGACATACCATGATTTTTTATGACCCCACAGTGTCTGATGAATTGTTTTTAACTGTCTCACTAAAGTTCCTTCAATGAGGTTATGAGAAAGGTGAGTATAGTAGTCTCAAATGACTCAGTCTGATAAAAAAAAATAGTTAGGTAAAAACCATCATTAACGGTGGAGTGGGTTAATGTCAATATCGTCGTCCAACAAGTTAATGACCGACAAAAGGATTTATGTTTGTTTGACACATACCCACGTAGTGCTGTGGCTATTTGAAAATGGTCCATTTTATCTCAAATGTATCCAAAATATTGATGTCTGGCAGCTTGTAGAGGGTTAACAAGTGCTAACAGGAATATTCATTCATGCAACTTGTAATGTCACACCAAGAACTGCGAATGGCCATTTTTTTAAAAATCTACAAGATATTTTCAGAGAAATCCAGGGAGAACATGAATTTTAAGCTTTTGATGGGTATCAATGTTTATCCAGCCCAAAACGGGTTAAGTGTTGTTTTTTGAATACTCTTATTATTTCCAAAAATAATTTTCAGTGAATTCTACTTCCACTTATTTGGATCTCTCCTCTCAACTTCGGATGCTGTGGGTATGCAAACACAGCCCATTTTATCAACATTTTGATGTTTGAGAACCTGCATAGGGTTAACAAATGCTTCCAGGAATATTTTGTACATGCAGTTTGTAATGTCACACTAAGATCTGAGAATTGCCATCTTTTCTTGAAAATCTACGAGATGTTTTTAGAGAAATCCTCGGATAACATGAATTTTTAACCTTTTGAGGGGTATCGTTCTGTAATCAGCCCTAAACGGGTTAATGCTTGGTTTTGTGAATACCTTCATTACATACAAAAATGATCATCAGTGAATTCCACTTCCAATGAAGGGGGTTATGTTTATCTCGCAGGTACACATTTGGTGTTATGGTTGCCCAAGAACAGCCCATTTTCTCGAAATGTCTATGCTTGGCAGCCTCTGGAGGGTGAACAAATGCTTACCGAAATATTTTGACCATGCAACTTGAACTGTCACTCCAAGACCTGCGAATGGTCAACTTTTCGTGTTTTGAGAAATCCACAGAAAACTGGAATTTTAAGCTTTCAAGGGGTATATCTCCTTAACTAGTCAAAATGGGTTAAGACCTCGATTTTGGAATACACTCACTACTTACAAAAATGTTTCCCTGTCAGTTTTGCGTTCGGTAAAAGAAGTTATGCTTCTCTGTTGCATTCGCATTTGATGTTGTTGGTGTCCAAAAACAGACTATTTTTTCAAAATTTTCACATTTAGCAGCCCATGGAGGGTTAACAAATGCTTCCCGGAATAATTTATCCTATCAATTGGTAATGTGACACCAAGATCTATCAGTGGCCATTTTCTCTTGAAAATCCTACCAGATGTTTGTAAAGAAATCCAGGGAAAACATACATTTTTAAGCTTTTGATGGGTATCACTATTGACAACCACAAACGGGGTTAACGCTTGGTTTTTTGAATACCCTTATCACTTACAAAAATGGTCTTCGGTGAATTCCACTTCCAACAAAGGAGATTATGTTTATTTCTCTGGTACACATTGGGTGCTGTGCGTGTCCGAAAACAGCCCATTTCAACAAAATTACGATGCTTGGCAGCCTCTAGAGAGTTAATAAACGCTCACCGGAATATTTTGTCCATGCATCTTGTAATGTCACACAAAGACCTGCGATTAGTCAATTTTTTTTTAAAACCTACAGGATGTTTTTAGAGAAATCCACAGAAAATGGGAATTTTAAGATTTTAAGGGGTCTCTCTCTTTAGCATGCCCAAAATGGGTTAAGACTTCGACTTTTGAATACCCTTACTACTTACAAAAATATTTGCGTATAGATTATGCGCTCGATAAAAGAAGGCACTTGTCTTTGTGGCGTACCCGTTGGGTGCTGTTGGCGTCCAAAAACAGCCCATTTTATCACAATTTTGACTTTTAGCAGCTCGTGGAGGGTTAACAAATGCTCACCACAGTATTTTGTCCATGCAACTTCTATTGTCACACCAAGGCCTGGGAGTAACAAATTTTTCTTGAAAATCTACAGGACTCATTTAGAGAAATCCACGAAAAACATGAATTGTTGAGCTTTAAGAGGGTATTGCTGTTTAACCAGCCCAAAACGGGTTAACGCTTGGTTTTTTTAACACCCTTTTTACGTACAAAATTTTTTTTTTTTTTACTCATCAAAACTTCGATGTTTGGCAGCCTGTGGAGGGTTACCATATGCATCGCCTATTATGTCGTGTGTATCAAAGGTCGTGTCATAGGCAGGTCTAGCAATGGCGAATGTTTAAAAAAAATCTACAAGACGTGTTTCGAGAAAGTGCCAATAAACCCCAATTTTGGCAGTTTTTTGCCAATTCTGGCAAAATAAGGGTTAAATCGAAAATTGCGCTTCGGTACATTTTTAGATTTTTTGCCACTCTATGCGTGTGCCGAATTGTGTGAAAATCGGTTCGAAAATGGCTTCTGAATCGTACGGACAAAAATGTGTGGAAACAAAAAACCAAACAACTCCCCCCCCCCCCCAAAAAAAAAAAATAATAATAATAATCCGTAGAAAAACAATAGTCTTTTCCAGAGGGAAAAGCCTAAAAAACTACGTGATATTAAAAATTGTCGAGCTAAAATTGTATGTGATAGGTCAGGGTTCTCCCGTACCAATTCAGTTTTAGCTAATCTTCACTGTCTTCCGATTCAACTGACATTAATCTTCTCACCTTCAAGTCTTTGGATGGCTAAGCGTCTCCCTATCTATGCAGTCTAGTTCCACACTACGAACCAGTCAGAACCCTGCAGTCGTCTTCGTCAAATAATTTGACTCATATACCCAGCGACCTAGTTACAACTTCATCTGTTGCTACTCTCCACTTAAGAATTCAGCTGCCGGAGTATCTCAAAGACCACCGCGTCTGAATTCTTAGTCGTTAAAAACGTACCACTTTAAACACTTTGAACACCAGAGGCTGTTTTCCTGCCCAGGAACATGATACGTCCGAATTTCATTTTGTAGGATAGCCGCGAAGTGAATGTGTGTGGTAGGCCAATCAATATTCTCAACGTGCAGCCACAAGGCTGCACGTTGAAAATATTAATTAGTCTACACCCAAATAATGAATATGGACTCTTCCAATTTCTGCCATTGATCTGACATGGAAGATACCAGGAGGGTTCAAAGGGATAACCCTGCCTTATGGCAGGTTAGCGATGGTTTACAGTGAAATTACTATATTGTGCGTGTAAACTGTTATTCATATTATATGGCAGTATCACTTTGTTCTACAAAAATACCCTGAGCCCATGGGCACTTGTCAGATATTCAGCTTTAAACCACATTATTATGATAGTATCATTAACAACAAAACGATTCAGTCGCACAGGAGTTACACGAATTTGTTCCGTTATTTATCTCTCAGATTTATGTTTAATTCGTTTTTTGTTGATTCGTTGAATCTTGAACATATTCTTCAGTAACCGGAAAGCTCATATATTTTACTGAACTGTTTGGCATTCAGAGGATTGATCATATATTCTATAGCATATATCTGGAGCACGTACAATATATGCACAATATTTATGTAATGCTTTCATAAAATTGAATACTTCCTTTGGTACTGTACTCCGGCATTACATCCTTGATTAACAATTGGTGATGAGGATGTGGACACACATACATACGCATACACACATAAATGCACACACATATACACTGCAAAAAATATAGGTTCTCTTTAGAACCCAAACTGGTTCTAATCTTGTCCCTGAAATGGAACCACTTCTGTTTAAACAGTATTTATTTCAAATCAAATAAATTTACCAAGATTAGTATTCAATTTTAACAAGATATTACATGAACTGAAGTTGATTCAGCAGTAAACTTGGAGCTTATTCAACGCAGTCGCCAAACATTTTGAAACAAAGGAGATATGAACAGTTGGCATATCGAACCAGAAACTGGTTCGATATGCCAACTGTTCATATCTCCTTTGTTTAATAACGATTTGGGACAACCTCGTATAAGTTCTAAACTTACGACTGAAACCCCATCAATTTATGTTTAATTCTGTTAATATTTAATGTTAATCTTTATAAATTTATTTGATTTGAAATAAATACTATTTTAAACAGAACTGGTTCCATCTCAGGGACAAGATTAGAACCAATTTTGGTTCTAAAGAGAACCTATATTTTTTGCAGTGTATGAAACATTTAACTTTATCACCTGTAAATGTTCCAGGAAACAGTATGCAGATTAAACTAAAAATCTACTTCGAATGCCCGCTGCTCGATACAAACAGGATATTAAACGTAATGCCGAGCATCCGGTAGCACAACATTTTATCCATCCTAACCATTGTTTGGGAGATTTTGAAATCCATCTGATTGAACCATCACCAATGAAAGATAAATCAGATGAAATAGATGAATTTGGAAAAAAGAGAAGTTTTTTGGATCATTGCACATTTGGTATATCAGAAGGGGGAGAGAGGGCGCGGTGGCTCAGTGGTAGACTGTTGGACTTCTATGCTAGAGGTCCCGAGTTCAACCGCTGTAACCCTGCTTGAGCGGAGTTTAAATAGAGTTAGAATGTTGAGGAGCTGACAGTTGCTCGTCGATGCTCGGTGGTTCTCTCCGGGTTTCCTCCGCCCGTAAAACTGTCGCGGTCACGATTAGCCATTGTGCATAAGTATGTGACCTTAAACCCCAATAAATAATAATAATAGAAGGGGAGAATGCGATAAGAGGTGCACCATTCCTTTCACTTTAACATACAATCGAATGAATATCGATATAGCAAAAATAGTAAAAGATGAATTCAATTTAACCAACCCAATTAAAAGAACTGTTAAATCCTCAACATGCCATCATTTATAAGAATATCAGAAGCTTGCGTAACAAACTTTTCAGGACCAAACTGAAGCCATCGATGAAAAACATCAGTTATTGCCGGCCCGTTAACCAGTTTCTTTGCACAACACTTATTTTAAATGAAATCTGTGTATTTTATCTCAATTTCAGAAACCAATTATGGCTCAATACATCTATACATTCCTTGAAAGACAATATTTCGGCCGCATAGCACAAGAAATAAACAACACTTCAGTAGGAATTGTCTGTGCCAGTGCGTTTGTTTTTACTTCCCTCACTCTCACACCCACCCCAACACGCAAGCCCTTTCCCTTCTCTCTCTCTCTCTCTCTCTCTCTCTCTCTCTCTCTCTATATATATATATATATATATGAAATATATATAGATAGAATAGATATACGCCACATGCTGATTTGCCTGCCCGATTCCCCTTCGATTAATGATAACTCGTTCGTTTTTCATGGAAAAAGCATACGTTAGTTTGCATTTGACGGGAAATCAATGCCAGTCGTCTTATTATATTAGTGCACCAGTCCGTTCAATTTATCGAAGACGTCCGGTAGTGTGGGCTGCACGAAGAACGTTCCAAATTCGTGACCAACCCGATTATCTTCACACAAGAGTATTTCTTATAGGTTCTAATCTGATATTGAAGGCAAAGAAATTGGAAAGTAAAGTTCGTTATTGGAAACCGTCACTTGGACTGTCTGTCAAAGCAGGACACGCATGCACAGTCATAACGATTTTCTCAAACAACCTTTCTTTGCACGCCAACAGTGAAATAAGATTTACACCCCCAAGTCAACATAAAAAATAACACGAAAAGAAATCCTAATTTCTTCAAACAGCAAGCTGATTTCCTAATACAGAACGTGGATAGAGGACTACCGTTGAAACGCTCATGTATCGAAGATGCTGGTGGTGGTTGGAGGTTTGTCCAAACAAGGTGGGTGTCCCTACAGTGATTTGTCCCAACAGTGATGGCTCAGGTCCCGACTGACCCGTAAATCCCCATTACGTCACTGAGGCATGCCTTCGGTCTCAGGATGATATGAAATTACCTCGGGCTGATATCTCGGCCGATATGAAACTAACCAAGTAATAACATCTGAATATAATCGACTTGCTAAACTTTATATTGTAGATTCATGTCCATTCAGAGCTGAATATCACAGGCCAACCAGATAAGGCTATTGTAGTCTGTAACTGCATAAGTCTGGATTCTCACAGGCAGTTTAAACATGTTTTTTTAGAACAAAGGAAATACAGGTATTTATTTGAGCCCCCAACTTATAGTCAATCTGAACTTCTCGTACTAGGGCTCATGCATACCTTGGGGTAGTCATGGGCCTGTGAACAAGTAGTCTCACAGAGACTACCATACATCTGGGCGTGACTCAAAGCTAACCCTGGTCCTGATATCACTCATTCCCTAGTACCAAATCCTGACCCCCACCCCCCCCCCCCCGGCATGTAAAAAACCTCTTCGGTTGCGCGGTGGCTCAGTGATTATGGCATTGGACTTCAGACCGAAAGGTTCACGGTTTGACCCCATTCAGGAATAACTGCGTTGTGTCACTGGTTAAGTCGTTTAATCCTAACTGCCCGGGAGGGGACACGGGAGCGCCATGTACTAAGGCGTACTGCACGCCGATGGTGCACTTGTCTCCATCAATCCAATCCAACCCTGCTTGTGCGGAGTTAGTACGTTGTAGAGTAGTTTAAACATATTTTATTTGCCGTAAGATTGCAAAAGGACTGGAGAACAAGTTATACAACTTAATTAACCTTCGTTCCCGAACAAGAAAACATATTTGAAAATGTGGCATGACAATACGTATAAACTGCGATATATACACAGAACGACATACGCATGTGAATGGTTTAAACGATATGGTACGAGTGCGACCTCGAGTTTTATCCTTCCGCGATGGCACACGTGCCATATCGATTAACCCATTCACACGAGCGCGTCGTTGTGTCTATTACTCGCCTTCACATCTCTAAAAGCAATTTTTAGAAGGACACTCAGCAATTCATTTGACAACTATCAACAAAAAGAGCACATGTTTCCCCAACCAAATTCGCGAGGGAACCAGTGTTACTATTTCGTCCCCTGAGTTCCAATGTGTGCTATGTGCTTACTAGCACATAGAACACATTGGAACTCAGGGGTAGAATTTTAGCTATCGTTAGCGATTCAAACTGTAATTGCAGTGCACGATTTGAAGAAAATTCCAGAGACATTTCGCTTCTTTATCAAATAGACCGTCAACGATTTCTGTTTTTCTCTGATTTTTATTTTCCGCTTGGTTTAGTGTTGCCGTAGATGGGGAATTCATAGAACAGGCGTGTAATAAAAACTAGAACGGCTAATTCAAAAAGGAAAATTGTTAAAAATGCAATGAGTAGAAGAGAGGTAAAACAGAAGAAGGGAAACAGCAGTTAGCATCGTCAGGGTATAAGGGACGGAATGTCGAGACAACAAGATGAATTTAAGTAGTTTGGATTTGAAATATAATTCCCACCAAGCTGATACATATTCAAAAATGGGTTGTTTTTTTGTAAGCAAAGAACTGAATTGAAATTAATTGAAACGACAACTGGAAGTGAGGAATGTGTGTACTTCGGAGAAGAGTAAAACATTCAGTTTTTCTGGGAGATTAAATAATTCCAAAAAGTAAATCGCTGACAGTTGTTATTGTACAGAAGGCCAGGCCATTCAGGATATCTCTTCTATGAGTAGTGTAATTCGGGCAGTCGAAAAAGAAATGATCAGCGTCCTCTTTCCGGTGACCACAAGCACATTGTGAAGTCGAAGACATGAAGTTGCGGAACCTGTCAATGCATAAAATGCTACAACCGTTACGCAGCCTGCAATGTAAAATGTTCGCTCTTCTATTTCCGGTATAGAAATACTTCCGAGGGTTTAATTACGGGGTCAATACAGGAAATACAATACTTGAATTCACTCAAAGTGCCTGCAATTTGAGCTTCTCGAGGAAGATTATTCCATAGTTCTATGGTAGATGGGAAGAAAGATTTTCTGAAGTGTTCAGACCTGCACTGGTACAATTTAAATTTGAATGGGTTTCTGTAAACTGTAAGTCACGTTATCGTCAGATCGCGGTGGCAGAAATTCCAATAAGAACCCAGGGGCTATACGATGGATACTCATGTGTAGAATACATAGTTTGTGGAACTTCCTCCGATTCCAAAGAGTTGTCCATCCAAGCTCTAAGAGGAGACAATCAGAAGGGGTAGAACGTGTTAGTTCTGAAATAATTCCGGCAGCATCAAGTTGTAACCTCTCTACTCTTTTAAGGAGATATTCCGGAACAAAATCCCATATAGTGTCGCCATAATCAAGTAATGGTAGTATAAACGCCGAGTAGATTCGTTCCAGTATTCTTCTGGAAAGCATAAATTTCAGTTTCCGAAGTTGGGAAATTCGGGCAAGGACCTTGATGCATATTTCGCTTCCAGCTTAAGTTTAATTGCAGTTGCATACCGAGATGTTTATGATTTTTACAAGGGTGACTGGTATATTGTTAAAAAGTAGCAGTGAGTTAATATCAGTTGTGCGACAATAAGTGAAGAAAATAGCCTCAGTTTTGTCCGGATTAAATGTTACCAGCCATCTTCATTTAACGCAGACATTACATCTTAACAGGTGATTTTGCCATTTGTTAAAAGGTGTCATTAGCAAATAGCCTTGTAAGAGAGTCAAGAGATTCGGCAATATCATTGATGTAAATCAGAAACAAGACGGGACCAAGAACAGATTTCCGAGGTAGACATGCTGCTGTCGTGGAGAAGGTGGAGTATGTGTTATTGACTGGGACTCTCTGTTTTTGTCCACTTAAGCAGTTTGTAAACCAATTTAAAAGTGTACCACAGACACCACATTGGTGAAGTTTGCAGATAAGACCCTTGTGCCATACTCTTTCGAAAGCTTTAGATATATCACAAAACATGGCACAAGTAGCAAGGTGGTTGTCCAAAGATTGGCAGAGGGAGTGGTAGAGTTCGAGGAGTTGGTATGTCGTATTGTGTCCAGGTAAAACCCCCGACTGGTGTTTATATATATTATTATCATAAAAATGTGTGAAGACATACTTCAATACTACTTTTTCGAAAACGTATCCTATTATTGGAAGTAAAGACATAGGCCTGTAATTTTTGCAGTCTCAGGGGTCTTTTCGTTTAAAAAGTGGTATTACGCTTGCTTTTTTCCATTCATTTGGGAGGATTGCACTGTCCAAACATCTTTAGAACAGCATGTTCAAGGGAACGGCCACATACACTTTTGAACATTTTAACTCTGATGTCATCATGGCCATGGGCTTAGTTGGAATGTATTGATTTAATCGCCGCTATTATATCGCTTTCCTGAATATTGGCAGAGGTCAGACGTGAAGTGGTTTTGTACTCAAATTCAGGTAGAGCGTGGTTTTTGTCGTTTATCGCACTCTTTTTTAGGACTGTCTTGTTGAGAATAATTCAGTTGGTAGGATTTGTAGAGTTATCATCATATAGAGGGTGGATTGATCTGTTTTCAGTTTTATTGAGGAGATCCTTTATAACATGGTAGGGATGGTAGAGATGGCTGTAAGTATTGCGTGCTTTCACAACTGGGGTCGTCAGACACACTGCCTGATGAGGACGCACATTCTTGCGTATCAAATTAACTGAGGCTCCGACGTGGTTGAACGAGTGAGTGAAAATTATGAGGAAAGCAAACAAATTAGTTTTGGAGCTGACACCATGTCGCACGGAAACGTAAAATAAAAGGAAGACAAGGAAGATTGTTCACGGTGACCAGTTCCATTCCTGTCTTGTGGCTTACGTTGATCAGTTAACCAAAATCATTATAGGCTTAGTGATAGTACCGTTTTGGTAGAAAAGACGTACATGGAGCAGTTTGATCGCGCATCTGTAGATCAACATCCGTGATTTAGCAGTATCAGCGCAGGTGCACACAGGATGCTACCGAAGGCGAACAGTAAAACTGTTCAAGAAAAAATACAGAATTATGATATGTGGTAGGGGGCGACTGGCTGAAGCAGTGTTTTATCTAACAGCCATACATAAAAGATATTTGGGGGCTAAAGTAACCAATACATTCTCTAAGCTATGCCGGAGAGTAAGTAGCATTCAACAACACAAAAATGGAAAAATATGAATACATATATATCTGTATACATCTGTATCTGAAAATTCACTGAATATGTTCTATATTCACACGTTGGAGAGTCTGGAAGTGGCAGCTTGGTGGTTTTTTTCGGGTATTCCGGCTTCCTCCATTCGTAAAACTGTCCGACACGAGGTTATCCCGATGTTAGGCTGTCGAAATTGTCATTAAATCCCAGTGAAAAGGTCTCTTGAGCAGCATGAGAAGGGCTCCCAAAGACCGTGTTGTTTTAAGAGGGTTTTCCTAAAATACGAGTTAAATGCTAACAAAAGAGAAATACAATATGCGGATAGTGGATTACCACTAAAACATTCAATTCTGTGCTTAACCCTTTGAACCCCAGCGACCCTTTTTCCGGCCCAGAAACAAAATGTGTCACACTTTTATCTAGTAGGATGGCTGCTGAGTTAAAGTGTTGGGTAGACCAATCAATATTTTCAACGTGCAGCCCCAAGGCTGCACGTTGAAAATATTGATTGGTCTATCCCCAAATAATAAACATGGACTCTTCCAGATGCTTCCATTGAACTGACACGGAAGAACAAATCAGGGTTCAAAGGGTTAAAAATGCGTACAGGAAATTTCGATCTAGTCGAATTTATCTTTCCACTTTTCTCCTCACTGCAAGGTAGGAGTTCGCTCGCCAGAAACAAAATTCGAGAACACGGAATATGAGATGCCCACTTTCGTTTGTTTTTCGTGATTCGATCTTGATTTCGCCAAATTTTATTGTGGAATATCGACCCACTGGTGTATAAGCGCGTCGCGAAGCAATCGCGATTTGATCGAGAAAAATACCACTTTTGTATTCACGGCACTGTGTGTGATACGTTTCAGCTGCGACACGCAGCTCTGTATGTGGCAATGTCGATCACTATGTTTGTTGGTCGATCGGTCGGTCGATCGGTTGACGATCTGTCGGTCGGTCTTCTTGGTAATCATTGTAGGCACTTCCAACGATACCTCCCACTGAAACGTCTACTGGTTTCTCTTCAGATGTTTCTTGAGATAGTTACGACGACTCAATGAATTCCGAATCTTCCATTGAGGAATAGTTTCCTGGTGAATAATGAAGACAGAATTGCATTGCGTCCGCTCCCTTTGAAGGTTAGATCACAAATGACAAATTTGTAATGAACAAATCCATTTATAGGGCGAAGATATCTGAAAATACATTGGCGACGGGTTTCATCAACTTCTCTAAAATCCCCCTTTCTGTGTGGTCCTTCGGTTTTTTCGATAAGATAGCTTATCCTTTAGTAAGGCTATCCTCCTAATGTGGTACTTGTATGGAGTCAGCTGAGACCTGTTGGATTTGGTCGTTGACACATTATAATCCAGTACGTTCCTGACACAATCACATAACCATTCTATCAAATCATTATTGGCTCTCTTGATCACGGTCTTGGCTTCACGTCGATCAGCGTGGGATAGAAATCGAACTGGTTTTCTGTTACTGTTCAGTCTTTCAATTACAGTCTTATTTGGGTTCTCCTTTTCTTCTTTAGGTCTTTCGAGGCAAATGGTTTCTTTGTGTCCCTCCATGTTTTGACAAAAAGGTTTTCCCACAATACTTGCAGCCACTCGACGACGGCCAGGGCACAAATAAGCTGAAATACGAGTTCACACACCTTTTTATACCTTTCCCACTAAAGTACCCAGATGTAGGAACCACATGTGTCTTCAACAACTATCCTCCAAAAGGTATCCCCCAATAGGTATATCTAATAGGTATCCTCCAATCGTACATCTTCATGTCATAGGTATCTATCTTCCAATACCCGAATAAGCATAAGAGTCATAAGAGGAGTCACTTGGCCAAGCAATTGCTCGATAGCTCATTTGCTCCTTAAGATAGATTCGAGTCGCCCGAGCAATGCCTGTTCCGGTCACTGTTCTTTAGTACATTTTATGAAGTCATGATCCGTGTTTCTCGGCACCCTACTTGCAGAATCCCTTTCAGGACACAGGACTCCTTTTTCTGAAATGATTCGCAAGAACATTTGCTCATTGAGCAATTACTCTCATAGCTCTTTAGGTCATTCTTCTACGTTACTGGAGTATGCTCCAGAACTAATCGAATAGGACTGAGTAGACAGAGACAATAACAGAGCTTGTAGATACATAGAAGCAGAGAAGAGGATTCCGAAAGAATCCGAACTAGTAAAATAGTTATCAGGTCTATTTAGGTAATTATCCATGCTTTTATCTGATTGAACGCGCCTTATTATTGGACAAAAATGGGATTCAGGGGGAATCCGTACCAAATGTTGTCTGTTTCAGTGATTATGGGTGGTTTTTGGAGATTTGAAGTGATTGTCGGGTCTATTTGGGTAATCAGATTTATTCCTATTCAATCGAACGCACCCTCTGAACAAAAGTCCATTCATTAAGAAGCCTTCCAGGCTCATAGCAATCACGCGCTACCACAGACACCAAGATGGCGCCCTCCAGTATACAAAATGGACGACGGAAACACTTGTTACCCTAACTCGAGTTGCGCATGCACACGAAGACCATATACCACACGATGGCCGTTCACGTGGGCTACCATAACAACACATGAAGTAGCTGGGTGTCGTAACTATGACGTCACTTCCTAGGTCCACCATTAGGGCCATCCAGAGAGGGCCGATCCATCCCTCTCCTACCACTCAGGTATTGTTCGGAGTATTTTTGAAAGGGTTATTTATGAATTTGGAATTTGTTTCTTTTTACCGCCCGTCGTAGCTTAGGTGTGAACTTGCAATCCTTTTATCCAAATTGTAACTCATATTATACCACAATTGCTGTGCGTAATCAATTTGACGCGATACAATGTAGACATTGGGGGAATGTTCCAGATACACCGCGTTTTGAATCCAGAGTACTCGTAAGAACGTCATACAACAACGCATCTGATTGGACGTTACGCGTCTGAGTGACGTTATGACGTGAAGGAAATTCATGGAGACAAAACTGTGTGTCAAGCAAGAAAGTTATCAGACCGCCGAAGGTTATATTTCTCGCTAAAAATATCACCCTCACCTACATACTTCAAATTTAGTCGTGGTATAAATACATAATGGGGAATAAATTTCCATGTTCAACACAGAAGTATTATCCTTTCACCGGATAAGACAGAACACAACTCGGGTAGAGTACGGAGGACAGGAATTAACGACCCTTGATGGAGTTCTTCCTGTATTTCACGTGCGTCAAAGGTCGTTGATACCACCCCAGGTTCTCCATTCTCGTTGTGTTCTGTCTTACTATCTTATTCACCAAAATATTGGTCGTGCCGCTTATAGTTTTGAATCAAATTGTTAGCTTGATGGAACCTACGCTCCGAGGATGGTTAATGGTAATTCACCCCACGTACTTTTAATATATGTTAAAGTTAACACTCCACTTTTACACCGGTTAAAATGCCGACAAGTTCATCTAGTACATAATATAGCATCATGTCATAAACTGATGAATATCTGAAGTTCTGTTATTTATCTGAAGGGAATTAAAAATCTAAACCACGAATAAATTATTGATTACATATTATCAACAGCTTCCGTCCTCGCCCCATGAACTTGTTCATTGTCACAGTATAATGTTAAATGCCCCAGGTGTGGTTTTAATATTTTATATAAAACTACATCACGCAGTAAAAATATCTCTTTGATTGAGGCATCACATGAAGTGAATACTTTTAACCTTTATGTAATATCTGCCGATTGTCTCAAACTTAGAAGTAATAGCCGAAAATGAGGTATAAAGTATACATTGCCCTACCTTCTTGCTGACGACAAATACACTAATAACTGAACTGTGTTGCAATGACGCCTCAACGATATTTAACTCCACCCTTAGAATTCACATCTCCCGCCCTCAAATCAATATCTCCCATCTTCACGTCAGGTCTGCACATCTTCAAAACAATTTCTTCCAAATTTCAATTCCTCATGTATTCAAATCAATGTCGTCTGTCTTCAGATCAAAATCGCGCGTCTTCGGGTCAATATCTTCAGTTTTAAAATCAATATGCCACGTTTTCACATCAATACGTCACGTCTTCAGATGAACGTGTTACGTTTTTTAATAAATGTTTTCGTCTTTTGATCAACAGCTCATGTATCAACACCTCATCGTGAAATCAATCATTTATACGGTACCGAAAATCCGAGTTGTTCTGAGTTGATGTTTTCCGTTTGTTGATAAAATCAGACCGATATGTCAAATGAGAATCCTATGATTCTGAATCTATCATAGCGACGGAAAACGTCAACAGATTATTTGAATGTCAATACCATCATCCCCACTTCTTTCACTCTAATCAAGGGCGTAGCTAGAATTTCCTACTGAGGGGGAATAATTTTTTTTTTTTTTTTGGGGGGGGGGGTGCCTGGTTGATATATGCCACAGACATATCCGAAGGCCGTAGGCCTGCGGTGGGGTGGGTATGGCCCACCTTTTGGTGGGGGCCATGGCAAAGGGAGAGCCATACCAAACTCACCTCAGGCCTACGGTACCCTCCTCCCATTGGTGGGTTTTTGGGCGGCTCCCCAGGATAAATTTTGAAAATTCGATGCCCTGATACTGAATCTGAGACCCTCTGGTGCTTTAATTTTCCCATTTTGAGGGGGAGGGTGGCACTATAATGTTTAAGGGGCCATGCCACCCCAGTCCCCCTCCCCCTCCGCCACCTTGGCCTACGCCAGTGGGCGTCACGACGATGACCGATTGGGAGAAGTAAACCTGATTTGCCTCCATCGTGATGGCTCACTGATAAAATATTCCAACTACATCATGAAGGCATGCCATCGTCGAATATGTGGAATATCAGTCAATCGGGTTATAGTTCAAAATCACAAGACATCGTAGAAATTCATTTGTGGGTAAATAAAATAAACATGTATTAGCTGTGACGCAACTTTATACTTAACACGTACCGTTCTGGTACTCCAAATTGGAGTCTCCCACCCCCAATAGCCCGAATCGGGTTTCACCGACCCCCACTTGTATGACTGATTATGTGTGACATACGTCCAATAATCAAATCTTGTCTTGTATTAAAGTACATAAATACTACCAGGATCTATTCGATCTATAGGACTTAAAACCAGACAAAAATACCCCGACTGAAAAAATATTGGGAGGGGTGCTACCACCTACTACACCCCCTAGTAACCCGGCTGACTCTAGTCTCACAAAACATCACAATAAGAACAACTTCCAAGCTTTCGGTCGGCCGAATGGACAACCCGTTGAGAAAAAGCTATATTAATCTACTATCACCCCACCCATCCACGCTGCTATTGGTTCACAGTAACTCAAGGCATTAGATTCAATTGATTTAGGTGAACACTTGGAACAGAACGCACCAAAAGGTTTGATCTTGAACAAAAGCTGGCAAATGGTAACATACAAGGCCAGTGGTGATGATGGTATGAACGTGAAGTCCCTTAATCACAAATGTATTTCTTAGAAGCAAGAAAAAGTGGAGTGCACGACGATCGAGTTTGAAGATAGGTCAGTTCATTAGAAAATGACGCTAGAAAAGAGTATACTCAAAGAGCATACAGTACGGCCGCCATTAAGTGGTCACTTTCCACGGGGTGGGCAGTATTTCCACGGATGCAATATTAGATTGCAAACACGAATTATAGGAATAATCATCAACAATTTGATTAATGAAGCACCGAGTACAGCCCGGTACTTCATTAACCCTTTACCCAATGTAACGGCCAAAACCGGCCAGCGCTATTCTCAAAAATCGCCAATTAATTTTCATTATTTTTTTCATTTTTTGTCTCAAAAACATAGGTTATGACCCCTCGTTGGAACGAGCTCGACAAGCTCGTTCCAACGAGGGGTCATAACCTATGTTTTTGAGACAAAAAATGAAAAAAATTAGTTATTCAAGAATTTTTTTTGCAAGTGTCGTCTGCTTTTCATGTTAGGTAAAGGGTTAAATAAAATTTTGCTGATGATTTTTATTACCTGTTAAACACATGCGTGGACATCACTGCCCATGCGTGGATTACGTCCAATCCACGGCGACTGTGCTGTAAGCTTAGTCATTTTGCCCCAAAGACACAGTACAGTTACCCGTGAGGTCCGATCTGGTAACAATATTATTTATTTATTTATTGGTGTTTAAGGTCACATACTTATGCACAATGGCTAATCGTGAAAGTTTTGCGGTTGGAGGAAGCCGGGAGTACCCGGAGAGAACCACCGAGTATCGACGAGTAACTGTCAGCTCCTCAACATTCTAACTCTGTTCAAGCTCCGCCCAAGCAGGGTTACAGCGGTTGAAGACATGTGCACCATCGACGCGCAGTACGCCTTAGTACTCGCGTCATCGTGCCCCCATGTAGGCAACCGGAATACAGTGCCTTGCCCAGTGACACAACGTGGGTCGTCCTGGACGGGGGTCGAACTCGGGACCTCTAGCATAGGAGTCCAAAAGTCTACCTCTGAGTCGTCACCTAGTAACAATGCCACAAACATAAAAATTGTAAAATGAAGCCAAAAAAGAATGAAAAGGTTTGGTTCGCAGGCAATCCCTCGATTGATGTATATTTACATGGACATATTTTCAACAAAGCATGGTTACAATATAGTGTTTGTGTACTATATTTGTTTTGTAAACATCCAGTTTGCGCTGTTCTGCAGAAAATAACTGAAATATTATACAGGCGGTATTTATTTTTCGAAAAATGGAGCCAAATATAGGCTCCAAACACTGAACCAGTTAACAAACAAGCATTTTTTTATTTGGCCTTATCGGTAGTTTTTTTTATCTGTCAGAAAAAAGGAAGATTCTCGGGCAATAATAACATTATCTGTATTTTACTGCATTATTTGTAAGATTATAGATTGTTGTACCAACAGGGAATGGTGTAACATTATATATTGTACTATGGCTTTTGCGAAAAAAATCTTTTAAACTCAATGCTGCACCCAGAATCCTAAATATGCCATTGAATGGTTGAAAACAACAGATTCTGTACATCTATGTACTTACTCCTAGTACAAGAAAACAGTTTGCATAAGTTCACAAAGAATAATATTGACATAGCCGTCATATAAATATTGTAAGACCGTCTCGGGAATTAAAGCATGTAGATCACTTCTATTAGCAAACAAATTGTTAAACACTTTACTATTATATTGGATATTAAAGTTGTTCATCGGCATTGCCTTGGGATTGTTGTCATGTTCTTTGATGGAGATGTGAAATAATTTAATTTTACTTTGTGTTTATGAATGATGTGATGAGCAACGCCTCATCTTTGTGGTGAATTTTATTTTCAATCAGCGCATACCAACATGAAGAGCAAAAACTGTCTTGGAACGTTGTTTTTTCTAATTTGCCATAATATATCACAGGAAGACCTATTATAGCAAGAAGGACATTTGTCAGTCCAAAGAACCATGAAGTAATCTGCCGCCCAGGCATGTATTTTTTCTTGAGCGAAGCAAACAAAATTGAAGTGCAATAATATAGAAACAAAGGGAAACATGAGCGAACAGACAGGAGAAGAAGTTGGATGCGCAATAACATGAACGAAGGCACACTGATGGCGAAAAAGTAACTATCATTAACAACGAAAAATTGTCAAGGGTTAGTGTCCAATAACAAAACACCGCCCCTGACAAGTCGTGATAAATTAACAGAAAGGCATAACGAAAGCACCCCCAGCCAAGAAGGAGGACAATAATGCCTGAGTAGTAACTGAAGCATCGGGGTGAAATGTAAAATCATTAGGTCGTTATCATATGATGGCGACGGCCTCAGTGTCCTGACATAAAGTCACGGCTTTCAAAAGGGGGTACACTATTGAGGTATGTTTAAGAAACAAATGGTGACTAGATTAGGAGATACAGTTACCTTGGAAGGCCTGTAATCTAGCGGAAAACGCCAGACACGTCTCTTCCTGATTTTTTCTTCGAATAATACAACGTGAATAGAGCTTATTACATGTATATGCTCTTTTTCAATGCTGCCTTTGGTTCCGACGCGAAGTTACCCTGGCTGTCGAAAGTGTCGTTAAACACACAATAAAAATACATGTTGCTTTAGGCGTTAACATGTTCATAGATTGAATACCATTTGTATTATTATCTACCCTGACTTGTTTTCAGTAGCGTCTTACAAAAGATGGAAACACAGAATCCAAACTTAATATATTGATGTTTTCTTGAGCATAGTACTGATTTAGGGATCTATAATTATTCAAAACATTTGCAGACGTAACGTACAAAGAAGCAGCTTTCAAAGTTGTTTAGATATAATGTTAAGGGAGTTAATACAGTACTGATACCACAAAAACGGACATGGAATTTCGACCTGATCACAACTCCGTCGCGATCCGACCGCAATATTCTATGCGCTTTACTACTCACAGTTCTTGTGAATCTCACCTATCGAAGAGAAATGCGATAACACTGCAACTGAGATAGTATTTTCTTCATTTTTCATACTTCACACTTGATATTTTACTTTTGTTTGCCCCCCGGTGGAAGCGTATCGTATTCCTGTCGAAGTTCGATCGAGGAGAATCCCCTTGCGATCACAGTACTATAGTCTCGACAAAGAGGCGAGTGCTAGGCTTAGCAGGTGCCAGATCATTGATCACCCAGAACATTGATAACCCAGTCATTTCGATTCGCGCATTATGGTTACCAGTAACTCATATAATAAGGACTAATATATCTATATTCAGATATTTGATATGAGACAAAAGTGATGCTGGAATTGCCCAGGTGGGTTTTTACTTACCACAGAGCAATGTTACATCGACCCAGACATATTTCAGAATGTCCTGTTTCAATGGTTACAGTACTGGACGTAAGGTGACTGAGCCCAATGAGCCAGCTGTCAAGCCACTAATCAAATTATATAAGAATTCGACGCTGTTATGGCCTGGAACCAGTCTGTTCCTTATACAGTCCATCGCCTAAGTTTAGATTCCATCCGAGTAAATCAAAAAATCTCCTAAACATTCATTGTCTCTGAATCAACGCAATAATGTTTCTGATTTGACCGAATCTTTGTTTACTTTTCCAATACTATTGTTTGTTTACCAAATAATTATGAATGAAGACTCACCAGAGGTGTAGTGTTATGATTACGACTTGTAGTTCCATGTGTGTTAATATCTTAAATACTTATTGGTTGGAATATCTGTAAATTGGTTTCCAAAGAATATCTTTATATCTTTGTGAATGAACGGACATGACACTGCATCAGGTGTAGCTGCGCGCAAACTCCATCTACGAAAAGAGTGTAAACAAACAGCCCTTAACAGCGTCGGATTCTTCACAGAATTTGACTGGTGCCCCGAGAGCTTGGTTCATGGGATGAACGTTTACTAAATTTCCTAAACATTTTCAATGAAATTGTAAACATGCGTCAGTGGGAAAGTCCAGTATCTTCATTCCATAGTAATACACACTCTCCCTACAGTAACAACTGAACGATCAAACGATTAGAAATTACCGAAGTAAACAAGTAAAACGCAATAAATCGCTCCGCCAAAGTCAAGCGACAAAGTGGTCTTTTTCGGAGCCCAGATTTCAGAAGTTTGAGGGGAAAAATGAAGGGACATTTCAGAACTGACCTTGTGTTTTAATTATCGATCTAGTGTTTTAGATCGTTCTAACGGCAGAATGAGTTTTTTAATCAAATAATATATATGCATGGACAGCCAATTAATAATTGAAAGCTGCATCCAGACCAGAGGTCTCGGTCTTTATTGATTTGAATACAAACAATTTCAGACTATTCATGATTACCTGAAACAAAAACACATTCAGAAATCTATTAGCGGCATATAATTTTCTTTTTTTTTCAACTCAGATTTTGCCCATTCCTCAGAACAAGTACGAGAATCTCATTCCAGTACGAGGTTATGAACAACATATCCTTTGGATGGAAAAGTAAAGTCATCAGAATTGAAAAGGCAATTTTGAAAAAAAAACACTCTGAACTGATTTGACCGTGTCATTAGGTGAAGTCTTAACCCTTAAACCCTCGTTTTCTGGAATGGTATCGCCTTTGTGTACACTTACATTGAAACGGGTCAGTCCAATATCAATATACAGGGAGGATAAAATAAAAACTGCAGTCTGTAGCCGTCTGGCTGCAGACTGCAGTTATTATTTTATCACCAACGCCCCGTGTATAGACCTCTTATAATAAGACAAAAATGGAACGAAATTATGCCTTGGACCGAAAAATCGGTCTTACGTGTTCAAAGGGTTAAGGATACCGCACATTGTATGTAAAGCCCCTGTCACATTTTTGCGATTTTTTGTACGAATGTCCAAGAATAGCCACGTATTCAAATTTCCATGATTGACTGCGATTTTGGGGAAAATTCTCCCTGAACCGGCTCTCTCACAACCTTACACGACCTTCATACGACCTTGCACGGTTTTATCACGCGTGTGGTGAGAATCAACTAAGATTTTCCAAGCCGATTCAGTACGAACTAGTAAGATGATGCAAGACCTAGCAAGAATCCTTGACAGTCAGAACAGAGTGATTTCAGAGGCGCTGATTGGCGGGGTTTATATGGTGAAAACGTGTGAGTTCTTGGAACTTCCTACTGCATCCTACTGGATCTTACCGAAATCTTATCACAATCGTCCAGAATCATAAAACTTCGTATACATTCTTGGTGTGGCGTTCTAGTTCTTACTGGTATCGTGATATTTTGGTACATCGTACTATAATCTTGAGAAAGTCGTACGAAATCTTGGTGGAGTCGTACGAAACTCGTAGTGCCATCCAAGTAGATCTTAATAGATCTTACAAGTTCTAAGTAAATCTTGACGCAACTGTACTGGCTAAGTGCGCTCGAACACTCACGAACACTCACGAACACTCAGGAATACCCAAGAATACCCCGTACGGATTAGTACGGTCTAGTACGACAGCGGTACGACGCAGTACGGAATAGAGCAATCACACGATGGAGTACGAAAGTTTAAAACAGTTTAAAACTTTCTTACGCGTATGACGATCAACCAAGAATACTCAAGAACGAATACGAAGCAGTACGGATCGCAGTACGGATATCCACGATTACCCATGATTTTCATGTCGCAGAAGATCGCGTCAAAAAAGCGCTAAGATGTGACAGGGGCTTTAATAAAGTGTCGCATTCGATGCGATGAGGTAATATTTAGAAAGGTTCTGAACTGATTTGACCGTATCATCAGATTGAGACGTTAGGACACCACACACTGTATTTATTTATTATTTATTTATTGGTGTTTAAGAACACATACTTTTGCACAATGGCTAATCGTGACTGTGACAATTTTACGAGTGGAGGAAGCCGGAGTACCCGGAGAGAAGCACCGAACATTGACGAGCAACTGTCAGCTCCTCAACATTCCAACTCTGTTCAAGCTCCGCTCAAGCAGGGTTACAGCGATTGAAGACATGTGCAGCATCGGCTTGCAGTACGCCTTAGTACACTGCGTCATCGTGACCCCATGTTGGCAACCGGGATAAAGTGCCTTGCCCAAGGACACAACGCAGGTCGTCAAGCACAGTGTATTTAAATACAGTATTGCATTAGATGCGATGAGGTAATATTTAACAAGTTTCTTTTCTGTTTTGAGATTACGAAATAGTGTGACGCCACACATTGTTAATTTTCTCATAATCGGAAAAAGGAAGAAGAATGCTGTCTCTTAATTTAGACGAGCAATTAAGAAGACAAGGGTGTCACATGAGGTTAGCAGAACACGAGAGTGGATGGTAAGAAACACAGGAAAGCATTGGATTAGATGCGGTCTCAATTTCCATTGTGATTCGCTCATTTTCTGGGTAAGTCACACCGGAAAAAAAGACCGCACAAGTAATTGAATGTTGTGTATTGGTGTTCAAGATCACCTTCCGCATCTATGATTATATCACGAGCGCAACATAAATATAAATAGATTTTAACATATCAATTATATCTATTCTGATCGCTTTGGAGGTTTCCACCTCACAGGTTTGTTACCATATAATAGTGTTCAAGAAAAACAATTGTTTTTTACAACTTAAGCACGGAAAACAAACACTGATTCCGGGGGTCACATGCAGAGTGAAAATGACATAACCTGGCTGCCCCACAACAGCATTACAAGCACAAGTGTTATTTTACAAGGCCCCAAGTAAAGAACAGGTGTACCCTTGGTTAATAATAAATCACAATGAGTACAGACTACTAGTACAATCAAACATAACGATAGCGTTTACAACGTAAAATTGGTCTGAAGTTTTGAACAGTGGCATGAATGTCTTTAAATAGCTTGCGCTCTGTAGTTTGGATTGACAGAAAGAAAAGACTGATATCATTGTGCACAAAAAACACATCAAGGCATATAACCTATCAGTTATGTCTTGCCAGTTATCGTCTGTCTATTAAGGCAGGCGGTCGTTGACTGGAATCGTCTGCGCACGATGTACGACGTGTTCTCCCAACAAGAATTAGAACCAAGAATGTCAGAGCATATACCATCTAACATCGGAGGCTTCGGGTGGAATCCACTATAGGTTTCCGGGCGTTAATAGACGTTCATCTGGGCAAGTATATATCGGAAATAATGGTTCAGCAAACGTTTGTAAAGTGGATTGCGTGGCGTCCCGCAGAGCCAACTTCGTGTACATAAGGAAGACAATTATTTCAGAAAATAACATCGGTAACCTATTGCATATCGATATTGTGAAGAATAATAGCAGGACGCCCCGTTGATTTTCTTACAATAAAAGTGTACTTAGACTGAGCGCTGTTAAGTGAACCTGGTTTTCACCAGATAGACACAAATCGTTTTGATACGAAGTTTCTTAAATAAGGAGATTATATATGCGGTCTATTGAACGGACAGCCACGACATCTTTAAAAAAACTGAGTAAAATGTTATGGGTATTTTACAAATAAACTATACTAGAATTAACATTTATTTTTGACTGCCAAAAATAACTCCTCAATATCGCTATAGTTTGCTCATCAATTATTGCACGCCGGAAAACGAGAGTCTCTGTATTACCAAATCCATATCATTATTGTTTGAAATGAAAGTGTCAATGACACTGTAGCTCAACTTGTCAAGACATGTACATGTATAGTATGTGACATAGCAATGACAAACATCTATGTAATGACCTGATAACAAATGTACATATCAAGTATTGTAACGGTCTGGACATAAATACTGGCCGTAGCCTGTAACAAATGTATAGGTAAAGTATTGTAAAGGTGGGTGACAGTCAGATGCTAAATAGAAAAGAAATCTTTGAGTCCCAGAGTAGGTCTGACTGAACCCCAAAATATCTGTTCTCATAGCACAGTGAAAACAAAGGCACCCAAAAACACACTCATTCCTGTCCCAAGGTGAAAACAAAGGTACCCAAGAAGTTTCGTGAAGATCAGTTCATAAATACGAGCTGTATAGAAGTTGTGACAAAAAAACTGATTGGACCTAATTTCGGTACAAAATGGCCACTGGCAGCCATCTTGAATTTTGGACCGCACTCAGAAACACTCGTTCTCGTCCCAAGGTGATAACAAAGGTACCCAAGAAGTTTCGTAAAGTTCGGTTGATAAATACAGCCTCTAGCCCGAGCCGTATTGACACGTGCACTTACAGTGTATAAGTAGCACTAAATAAATCAAAATTCATCTAATTTGCATAATTTCTGCACGAGAAAAAACCCGTACTATATGTGATGTATTCCATTTTACTAAACATTCATACAAAAATTTATTCAAATAAGAACTTTCATACAGAAGTTCTGTACAAAAGACTGATTGCACTAATTTTGGTACACAATGGTTGCTGGTGGCCATCTTGAATTTTGGACCACATCCAAAAACACTCGTTCTCATCCCACGGTGATAACGAAGGTACCCAAGACGTTTCGTAAAGACCGGTTCATAAATACGGCCTCTAGCCTGAGCCGTATAGAAGTTGTGTACAAAAAACTGATTTGACCTAATTTCGGTACGAAATGGCCACTGGCAGCCATGTTGAATTTTGGACTGCACTCAGAAACACTCGTTCTCATCCCAAGGTGATAACAGAGGTACCCAAGAAGTTTCCTGAAGATCGGTTGATAAATACAGCCTCTAGCCCGAGCCGTATTGACATGTGCACTTTCTGTGTGTAAGTAGCACTGAAAAAATCAAAGTTCATCTAATTTGCATAATTTCAGCACGAGAAAAAAACCCGTATTATATGTGATGTATCCCATGGTACTAAACATTCACACAAAATATTATTCAAGTCAGCACTTTCATATGGAAGTTCTGTGCAAAAATCTGATTGCCCCTAATTTTGTACAAAATGGCTGCCATCGGCCATCTTGAATTTCGGACCGCACCCAAAAACACTCGTTCTCGTCCCACGGTGATACTAAAGGTACCCATGAAGTTTCGTAAAGATCGGTTTATAAATGCGGCCTCTAGCCCGAGCTGTATTGGCATTTGCACTTACAGTGCTGAAAGTAACACCAAATACATCAAAGTTAGTCTAATTTGCATAATTTACGTACGAGAAAAAAACCCCGTATTATATGTGATGTATCCCATGGTACTAAACATTCATACAAAAAAATATTCAAATCAGCGCTTTCATATGGAAGTTCTGTACGAAAAACAGATTTCTGCATCGTCGGTACAAAATGGCGGCTGGCGGCCAACTTGAATTTCGGATCGGACCCCAAAACACTCTTTCTCGTCCCACAGTCATAACAAAGGTACCCAAGAAGTTTCGTAAAGATCGGTTCATAAATACGGCCTCTAGTCCGATCCGTATTGAATTGTTGACGGACAGACGGACAGACGGGCAGACGGACAGACGGACGACGGACAACTGGCCATGGCATAAGCTCAAATTTGGCTTCGCTAAAGTTGAGCTAAAAATGCTCCATGGCGGCAATGGCGTGAGGAGATTTTCAAAGCAACAACATTCCAGTAACTAAACAAAAACACGAGTGTATTGCCCTGATTACCCTGCTCAAACATCCCATACTTTCCATAATGTTCTTTTTTTGGGGGGGGGGGAGGGGGGTGGGGATTACATGTAAGGTGTCGTATTCTATTTTGGAATATAATCTGTATTTCAGTCAACCTGGATTGTGATATTTCGTCTCGCAACCGAGAACAGATCCGCCAGACCAAGACCATGGCGTCTTGTTTGAGCTGGCCGATCTAGTTACGTCTACTCAACGGAATATCACATGATCAGCCTTGAAGGAAGCATGTTACTTCATTCCAATACAGGGATAATTCAGGCAAGACACCTAATCCCAGATGCCCAAGTGGGAGCACGGCGGAGCATTGTGTAGGTCTACAACACGTTAACGGTTCACTTACATCCAACCACTGCAAACCCTGCTTCTGCCGAGTTAGTAAGTTGGGGAGTCGACAGTAACTCCCTACGTTTTTCGACGTTTCTCGCCAATTACTCCGGCTTCCTCCACCAATAAAACTGTTCAACATGACCTGAACCTAGCCGGCGGGAGTCCTTAAAACTTAATAACCCATAATTCTCTGTTGTCGTACTCCACTATGAAATGATAAAACAGTTCGGTATGTCCCCATATTTAGCGATGAATTACTGTTATGTGATCAACCGCCCTAAAGTGTTCCATGACAAATTTCCAATCAGCAGAGCTTACCACCAATTAGTGAAAACAAACTAAGGAGTTGATCTCAGTTTGTGAGCCTATCAATTGTGGGACGAGTCTTCTCAAATGGACAGTAGTAATGTTATTACGAAAAATTCTTTATCAGGGAAAGTGACACCAATCCCTATTGAAAAAAATCATCACAACAATTTAAATTCGTTCTTTTATTTTTCTTCAACACATCTACCAATAAATATAGATGACGGGGATCAGCTGCTTTTATTACAGGGATTGCGAAGCCAATAAAAAAACGTGATAGACTGGATCTTACCGTACATACGTGTGAGTGTGGGTAGGGGTGGCCGTATGTATGCTTCAGCCAGGAGGACTGTTTTCCAATATTTTTTCTCACATTTATCAAGGAAGGAATGACTTCGAAATTGACCTGAGGGGCCAATACTATCAATGTTCTTACAATTGTTTATTGGTACACCTGTAAAACAGCTTGAAAATACAAGCTTGTAATCGTCTTTATTCGGATTTCACACTACAGCATTTTTCTCACATTAGCAAATCGAGAGATATGCTTGCAATCACAAGAACATCAACAATACACAAGTGTTTGATAGTATTGGGCGTTCGTTCCAGTGGTGATTACAAGATTAGTAATCACAAGCGTAGAGTTGATTCAAAACTGTCGTCGTCCTCGTGGCATCGGCAGGTAATGCAATTTGGTGCTGTGTCTGAATTAAAGTGATATCAAGTATGAATTTGATCGACTGTACCATTTGTCGTGTGTTTTCACGGATAAGTGACACCATGCAAAATAAGGTGCACAAAAATATTTTCAGTCTGACAATAGTTCTCAAAGCATAGAATCTGTTTTCGATGACACCATAGCATTGTCCAAAGACATTTCTCCCCTTTTTGTGAGCTTTGTTGAAACACCCCTGTGCTCGACCGATACCTTCTGGAAAATAGAGTAATAAGCCTATCATTACATGCATAAGTACTGTTACCAAGGATCACTGCATCAGGGAAAGGCCGCCGATCCTGATTTTCAAATGCATCCCACAAGTCGGACTCCCTTACTATCATGCCAGGTCCATCCCTGATGCCCTGGCCTGGAACTGACAAAATACACGTAATGATCGGGTCCACAGACACACAATGTGCGTGATGACGATTGACATAACTTCGCTCGTCTACTGCCGGTGGTATGGCACGCACGTGCGAGCCTTCAACCACTCCGCAAACCCTGGACACAGACTGAGAAACTGTTTCGCTACACGATAACTGTTATCCGGCCAATGGATAATCCCACGTGCCAGAGTAATGATTAGCAGGATTACAGCATAAACATCCGCTTTACCGTATCCGACCCTATTCCATGGCAATCCTGCACCATGTGGTAGAAGCCATTTGTGCCAAGAAAATGCAGGAACACAAGAATCTTCTGTCTCGGTGTCAGGAGTCGACTTCGATGCGATTTTGGCTCCAAATGATGTCCTACCCGAGATTCTAAAAAATCCACTGCGCTTCGTAGTGCGCGATATCGTTCACGGAACTCTCGGTCCCAGGCAACATCAAACCGGCGTCCCCACCATATACGTGCTGGTCTGTGATAACGTCTGCTCAAAACGAGCAGATCAATGTCTTCGTTTGAAGAATGCACCATTTTGAATTGAATGAACACGTGTCGCAATCCGAATTTACAAGACTACAGAAATATTTACAAGACACATTTGACTAGTATATTTTTACCTGTATTGACATGCATATTTACTTCCGTAGACTCACTGCGAAGAATGATAGTATTGACCAGTTTCACAGGTGTAATTTTCCCCCAAGCACAAGTCCCCGCACACAAGTGTAATTTGCACTTGTGATTTGATGTTGATAGTGGTTATGAACGCCCCAAAAAATCCCATTGACCACAGTGCTAACCTTTTACTCTTTGTACAGCACACCAAGTTGTATTGAAAAAATTACCTATACATCCACAAAGTACATCATCTCTTGATAAAAATAAACTGGAAAAAAGTATATGTTGCCACATGAAATTTCAATTTAAATTTCGAATTTTCACTACTGCAGTATGGTCCTGCACTGAATGACCTTGACACTTTTTTTCATGCATCATGTTTTTGAGAGATTCTCATACATTCCGACACAACTATTACAAACTTTTTAATCATTCTTAAAGTGGACAAAAAAAAATAATTAATGGTTTCAAAGCCGACTGATATTGAACCAATCAGCCAATCGGGCCTATTTAATCCTACTCACAACTTTGGGTGTCAAATCCTCCATGTCACGTGTTCACTTTTTTAGTAGTTCATAACCTAAATAGTATTCGATTGAGAACACAACTGCATTTCCTGTAAAAATGGTCACATTTACAGTTGTATAATGTTCGATAGTATTGGCCCCTGAATAGTTTTTTTCAAATCTCTGACTTGTGGCATAGTTTTCGGGTGTACGGACAAATAAACATTTTTACAGAAGAGGGTATGAGTTGGAGTGGATGCGGCTGGACAAAGGCAATGCATTGAATACAGAGCATCAGGAAAGAGGTCGGGAAAGAGATCTGTATTCGGGTCATGTTACGTTTCCTGATTTGCTGCCAAGGGCGCCGTGACTAATGAACTCTTTCTCGCAAACAATATGAGTAACGCTTCAGTGGTAATGTGTTTTACATGTCTGATTTTTGTACTGTTGTAGACACAGCATCCAACGTGCATATACTAACGCTTTCCCGTTTATTTATTTATTTTTTATATGCAACAGCATTTTCAACAGCCAAAGTCATGTTGTGTCGGACAGTTTTATGGGCCGTGAAAGCCGGAGTGCTCGAAGAGAACCACATAGCAGCGATGAGTATCTGCCACTCTCCCCAACTAACTTACTCCTCACAACCGCGATTTGCTTTGGTTGTGAACCATCAACGTGCAGTACACGTCTGCACAATCCGCCACTGTTCTCCCACTTGGGATATTGGGATTAAGTGTCTTGTCCAAGGCCACAACACAGATGGTACGTGTCAGAACCGAATCTTTTTAGCCTGAAAAATACGCTTTCCGATTAGCCACGGTGCTCCCATTTTCCATTGAAAGACGCACGACTTCTCCATCTCAGACTTGTCGTGACAATGCGAATCTAATCACCCAGTGACTGCGGAAAAATACTATTTTGAGTCGCGCCTCTAAGGAAATATAACAATAATAGTGATAACCCTTCAACTAACACAACTGAATGACGACTCACGAAAACATATTCTTGAGTAACTAGAAGCGGTAATTTTCTAGCCCCAGAAACGTATGAATGACAATTTTTGTTAACAGCACTGGGCGAATACTGCGATTACATGAGGCAAAGGGTTAATGTAGCGAACTGGTTAGTTCACTGACATGACTCTTAATCCTTAGTATACTATGTAAATAAGAACCGAAATTTCTAGCAGCAAATATTTCACATAATGATGAAACAAGGAACTTAACCAATTCAGTCTTGTTTGACAAAGCTCTTTGAGCTCTGTCAAACAAGATTGGATCGCTTAAATTCCTAGTTGTATCATGGGACAAAATATGCAGGCTGACACTTTGCTATTTCGATATCAGTGTGCAAAGGATTAAAGAGTAAAGAATTTGCTAACAAGTCAGAATTTGCTGACAAGTCAGTTATCGAATAATCAGTCAGTAGCCCACTTATTTACACTCAAAGTCGGAAATTTCGATAACCAACGAAAAAGGAAGACGTATCAAAACGACGGTGTCTAAAATATACGGCGCCTCCTAGGTCAATGTACTCAGAAAAAACACCAGCAGTTATCAAATATCTTCCCATACTCAGAAATTCCCTGTCCTGATTCTACAAGAGAAGCAAACACATTCACTTGATATTGATAGAAAGCCCTTCAGCGCGATCACATTCACTGAATGTGTTAAAAAGCTCGGTGTCTTCATTTGACATTGTCATGGAATTATTTGCTCATCAATTGGAGATAAATGAATTTTTTTTTTAAATTGTTACTTTTATTTGTTTAATCTTTGATTACACTACAAAAATCTACGTCCAAAAACTAAAAAGAATACATTAGCAATGTCGTGCGTGACAAGAAAACATCATCTCTCTTGAAACGTGATATTCTGCAATTTCATAACTGTGAAAAATAGGACTGTTTCGTGTTTGCCCATGTTGACTGGCTGCATCGGTTACACATTACTTTAACCCTTTACCCAACGTAACGGCCAAAACCGGCCAGCGCTATTCTCAAAAATCGCCAATTAATTTTCAAAATATTTTCATTTTTTGTCTCAAAAACATAGGTTATGACCCCTCGTTGGAACGAGCTCGTCGAGCTCGTTCCAACGAGGGTCATAACCTATGTTTTTGAGACAAAAAATGAAAAAAGTTAGTTATTCAAGAATTTTTTTGGCAAGTGTCGTCTGCTTTTCATGTTAGGTAAAGGGTTAACAGACTGGCCTATTGATTCGAAAGCAAAGAACAGGCAACACTATGGAGCCAACTGAACAATCGGTCTCTTGAATAGTTGTCTCGGGAGCACTGTATTCCAAAAGAGTTATGTTGGTCTGCATAAAAGAATGCAGACATGGATTTTGTATAGGATATTGTTAAAGATAATATTCTAATTTATTATATGCATCGAAAGCCTTATTCTGAACCGCTGACACAAATAATTATACTTAGCTCAGCACATTACGAGACCTACCACAATACAATTGAGAGAATAACAAGATGATATTGAGGATATGTTAACTTTTTCTTGCTTTGTCTGATCTTCTTTCAAACATTATCAGCTTCCATTGGCATGGTGGGGGTACGAACCCACATCGAGCGAGTTTCTTTCGGCACCAACCGCTTAGCGAATCAATACTAAACCACGCACACCACTCGGGTGACACGGTCACCGACAGACCCCCGCCATGCCATTGCAATAAAACCAGCATCCTTTCTTGATTCTATGGCACGGGGGAATTTGAAAAAGACTTTCTTGCTGATTTCCTTGCCGTGCAGTATGTAGAATTAAGTGATGCAATTACTTGATGAATTATCAACTTCGTTTCGAGAGATGCTTCTTACCTCCGCTTACGCGACCAAATTATAGGACTTTTTCATCGTAATTTTGGTTTTTCAATCTTAAATTAGAACGTAGCCCAAGGGTTTGATCAAGCGTATCACTCGACCACTAATCTCTGTATAACTGGATTGCTGAAACGTCACCGGAGAACGTCACAACTCAATTTGCCGTCACCCAAGATGGCGCCAAGTACATAAACGCGATAACTCATCCCAATGGATAACGTTTAGTGACGTAAAGCTGTTACGTTGGGACTGTGGTCACAGCATAACAGTTTTCACTTCATCAAACGTCAAGGTGTTTTCTGTCAATAACTCGAACATGTTGTAAATATTCAATTTGTATTGCCGCGAAAAATGTTTACTGTACATCATCGACTTATTCATTTTTCAAAAAAGTGATCGGCGATTGCGCGCTGTCTGGAAATTGAAAACCTTTGAGAAATGTCTTGTTGTTAAGCATTGTTTATTTATAGCAACACCCGCCCCCTCCCCCGTAAGATAGCGGCAGGTGAGACAATTTTCTACACGTGACCAATAAGCTTACCGGCAATCCAGTTGTATCAAGATCTGTAATCCAGTCGTATAGAGAAAAGTGCAATCGATACATTCAAAATAGAATCAACACAAGGATAAATATTTTTTCTTATTATTTGTTGCAGGATGATTTTGAAACTCGATAGTTCATTCTACTGCAGTAGCCGATTTGAACCATTCGTTTGACAGCACCCCTTCCCCCGAGAAATCAGGATGCATCAAAGTAAAAAAAAGGTTGATATTCATTGTCCGCTCACAGAACAGTACATAGACAGAACGGCATTCGCGTTCGAACTGTCATTTTTTATCGAACGAGATCGATTTGGGCGGAGAGATAATATTGAACGAGAAACCGAAGGCTTGGAGTTGAATATTATCCCTTCGCAAAAATCGACGGAGAGCGGTAAAAAATGACAGTTCGAACGCGTATGCCGTTTTGTATTTATTACACGTCTACAGTTTACTAAAAAATTATGAATAGATTTTGGCGGAGGGTTGATACTGAACTCGAAGCCTTCGTCTTCTTGCTCAATGTTATCCCTCCGCCGAAATCGATTGAGTGCAGTAAAAAATGACAGTTCGAACGCGTATGCTGTTCAGTATTTACTGCACGCCTACAGTTTACTAAAAAAATATTAAAAACAAATTATTGCCAAAAATAACGCAAACGTAAAAGAGAAATAGTTAAATAGTCAGCGCACGTGATCCGTATTGCTCAAGGACAATACAAAATAAAATATTGTTCGCTTCGTTTTCAGCAGAAAAAGCGTGTATTTTATGAAAATATAAGCTCAGGCGTGCAATAAAACTCTTTTCGTTTCTGTTCCATGATTAGTCTGTGTGAACACACAGACTATTGTTTTTGTACGGTTTGTTTTTCTTTCTTCTTCTTCTTCTTCTTCTTCTTCTTCTTCTTCTTCTTCTCCTGTCGTCTGTCTTCTATGTACTTCCTTGTCCTCACAATAACTCGAAAACGAATTGTCCTATCTCGCTGATTTTTGGCATACTGGTAGGCATTCACAACTTCTCGGCCACCTATGTTTTTCAGGTCGCTAAAGCCACTGAGTATTGCCCAGTAGGCCACAGGGTTTACACAGCCTCCAGTTTCCTGATACAGTAAATTCTCCCCAATACAATGTTATGTTCACACTGGAGACTATGTAAACATCACAGTGGAGTTAACTGTCAAAATGAAATCTGACCTTGTCATTATAATGGGATGTAAATTCCTGCAACTAAGTTGAGAGAAACCCTTTGCCTTGCAAGGAAATAAATTATAAATTATTCAGTTCACTACTTTTAACCCTCTCAAGACTTCTATGTGGCTTGCACATATTTTATTTCAGGCAGAATAAAAGTTAACCCTTTTCCATAAAACTGCACTGAATAATTGTTGAAACCTATTTTATTCAGTTCAATGCTTTTAACCCTCTCAAGACTTCAATGTGGATTGCACATATTTTATTTCAGGCAGAATAAAGTTAACCCTTTCCATAAAACTGCACTGAATAATTGTTGAAACCTATCACATAACTGTCAGGGTGCCGGTAACAATGCAATACTGACATGGTCGACTGTACTGTTAACTGTGTCAGTGCTATGACTGTTTAAAATTCATTTATTAGAGGAGTTCTATAGACTTTCACTGCGCTCTGCTCGGTCTCACCGAGAGTGCAGAAACCGTTGGTGCCATTAAGAGAATGTCTCTGATTTGTGCCGTTTCATCCCTACGGAGTGCAAAATCAGATACTGTCAGCTGAGAAACTTAATGTTTTTCGCTTTATTTTCTAAACATTTAATTCTATGTGGAATGGGACACCTTTTCAGTGTGCCTTCCAAAGTAAGGGATTCTAACCCTTTAGCCAACATAACGGCGAAAACCGGTTAACATTATTCACAGAAACGTCTATTCAGTTTTAATTACCTTTTCAGTTTTGCTTGAAATTCATAGCTTATGACCCTTTATTGGATTAATCTTTTAAAGGATTATTTATTTATTGATGTTTAATGTCACATATTTCTGCACAGTAGCTAATTCATGACCACAACAGTTTTTCAGATGGAGGAAGTCCGAGTACCCGGGAAGAACCACCGGGCTACAAGGAGCAACTGTCAGATCCCCCACATACTAACTCCACACAAGCAGGGTTAGCATTGGTTGAAGACGGGTGCACCATCGATGTGCAGTACACTTTAGTACACATCGCCATCATGCACCCACGTGGGCAATGGGGTGAAGTGTCTTGCCCAAGGACAGAGTGTGGACCTCAAGCCTTGCACCTTGCAACCTGCACCTCTGCCAACTGAGCCACTGCGCCCCCATTTAAAGGATTAAAATGGAGTATTTAAAGGGAATATTTTAACCCTCTGAAGATTTTAATATGGGGGCATTATTCAGAAAGACTGGGAAATGCATTTTATTACACCTTAATGCATTTCTAAAGTTTATGAATGTATTTCATCACTCAAATTAGTGGGCAGAGCCAAAAATATCCATTTCTGATTCGTGTATCAAACCCTTTGAATGCTGGTCACATATATGCCATTTCAGGTTTCTTATAAAAATGTTCTGATTCCTGTATGAATATTTTCTATCCCCTTCCTTTTGTCTTGACGATAACTCAAAAACAAATCATCTGTCCTGGGGGGGGGGGGGGGCGGGGCGTGGTGGCTCAGTTGGTAGAGGTGCAGGCTGCAAGCCGAGAGGTCATTGGTTCGAATCCCACCTGCGACAACCGCGTTGTGACCTTGGGCAAGACACTTCACCCCCATTGCCCATATGGGGGTATGGTGACGCTGTGTATTAAGGCGTACTGCACATCGATGGTGCACCTGTCTTCAACCAATACTAACCCTGCTTGTGTGGAATTAGTATGTTGGGGAGCTGACAGTTGCTCGCTGTTGCCCGGTGGTTCTCTCCCGGTACTCCGGCTTCATCCACCCGTAAAACTGTCGTGGTCATGATTAGCCATTGTGCAGAAATTATGTGACCTTAAACACCAATAAATAAATAATCCTTTAAAAAATCAGCTCATTCCAATGAGGTGTTATAAGCTATGTTTTTCAAGCAAAAATGAAAAAGTAATTAAAACTGAATAGACATTTCTGTGTTTGACGCTGACCGGTTTTCGTCATTATGTTGGATAAAGGGTTAAGAATGTTCTTACTTTGGAAGGCACACTGAAAAAGTGCCCCATTCCACATAGAATTAAATGTTACAGAAAAGAAAACGAAAAACATTCTGCAGCCATGAGTAAAATTAAAGGTGTTTGTACTCACATTGAAGAATTAAGAGGTTAAAAACAGACCTTTCAAATATTCCTTTTCATTACTTTATAGCTGTGAGAGGTGTTTCCAGAATGACGCACACCACTCCATTCCAAAACCTGTCGATCCTGAGTTGTGATTGAGAATAAATGAATTTTAAAAATGTTTTGAAAAGTGAAGGGTTCTGTTTGTTCAACATGATTTGAAAGTGATGTTTGTAACATGATACTGAATAAATATACAATATTATTCTATATAACAGCAGACACAGGTTTCTCTCAGACCCTTTGATTATGAGAGATTATATGCTGTCTTAGATAATGGCGGAAAACTATGTTCTTAATGACTTATGTTGACCTCATTGAGGTGGGGCCTCCAGCAAGTTCAACTAATTCGATACAGGTCCCGTGTCTATGTATGAACATAAACCACTTTAAAAATATCGGCTCCGCCAACTCCGGGTCTGCCATGTTTCTAGATGACGGCGAATATTCATATTAGCTAGAATATGTTAAGGTACATGGTACCTCTGGAAAATATATTTGTTTCAAGCAAAAATGAAAAAAAATAATGAAAATTGAATGGGAATTTCTGTGAATAACGCTGGCCGGTTTTCACCGTTACATTGGGTAAATGGTTAAGTATGCCTTATTGAGAGGATTAAAAGCAAGCCATTTAAAAGTACACAGCGCCACCGTGCCCCTTCGCGGGCAATCGGGATTACGTGCCTTGCCAAGGACACAATACAGATACACATGGCGACGTTAGTACTATGAACCTCTTTCTTTGAAGTCCAACTTCGTTACCTCATCGTCATCACGTGCCTGTCTGATCCGTTTAATCCTTTACCTAACATGAAAAGCAGACGACACTTGCAAACAAAATGCTTGAATAACTCATTTTTTTATTTTTTGTCTCAAAAACATAGGTTATGACCCCTCATTGGAATGAGCTCGTTCCAAAGAGTGGTCATAACCTATGCTTTTGAGACAAACCATGAAAAAATAATGAAAATTAATTGGCGATATTTGTGAATAGTGCTGGTCCGGTTTTGGCCGTTGCGAGTTAAAAGGTCATAAAATGCATCTAGGTCCCCAAAGAAGACGTGCGCGAAATAAGAAGATGGTTGGATCTCAAGAATGCCGGTTGTGAACAGAAGGGCAATGTGACAAAAAATGAACGAAACGTTCTGCGGTCATCAGTCAAATGAAAGCATTTGGAGTAACATTGGAGTATTACGAGGGTTAAAAAGAGACCATTCAAATATCCCACTTTATTAAAGTTATAATTGTGATAGGTGTTTCGAGAAAGCCACTCAACATCATTGCTTCTTGAATGGTTGGCAATGATCAGCAGGGGTTAATCAGAACCGATTCTCAAGTGATGTCTAGGGGGTAAATTAATCATGTGCACATTGATGTCAAAATGGCAATGTTTTCAGCAGCAAATATTTTCCCGTAATGCAATTTGATATTTAACCAAATATACCTTGTTTGACAGAGCTCAGGGAGATCTGTCAAACAAGATATAATTGGTTAAATTCATAGTTACACAAGAGAAAACAGTGTGATTGGAGAAAATTCTGTTGTACTACCAGAATGCTAGGGGTTAAAGGACAATACTCAGATTTGAAGTTGGACTTGGCCACTAAGTGTTAAAAGATATTTTCAGCTAATAGACCAACAAACACTAGTCAAAATGTCACGGATGATTTGGTTTAATTAGTCTGAAACATGTTATTCAAATTATGCATTTTAATGTAAAAATCAAACTATTATTCTACATTCCAGAAGAGAGAATCATTTTAGTACAGGCTCAAGTACAACTTAAAGGAGCTATAGCTCTTCAGGAGAGCTATATAGCTCCTCAAGGGCAGTGGACCAAAATTATTAACTTATTATAATAAAATTAAAGTTATAAGCTCTTTAGCCCAATTAGTCTAACAGAGGTAATTAAAACTAACCCCAAAATATTGCAAACATGAGCTCTTTAGGAGAGTTTAGCTCTTTAAGAGGGTTCAGTGGGAGTGGTATTCCGCACTAGATGTACTTTGAGAGTATTGAATGTAGTCAGCTTGACAAAGCTATGAACTGAGGTTTCTGAGCTGACGTACCTGCTTTTGTACACCTGCGGGATGAAACGGCACAAATCAGAGACATTCTCTTAATGGCACTTTGGCACCAAGGTTTTCTGCACTCTCATTGAGACTGAGCCGAGCACAGAGAAAGACTATAGAACTCCTCTTATAAATGAGTTTTAATCAGTCATAGCACTAACACAGTTAACAGTACAGTCGACCATGTCGGTATTGCACTTTTACCGGCATCCTGACAGTTTTGTGATAGGTTTCAACAATTATTCAGTGCAGTTTTATGGAAAGGGTTAACTTTATTATAGGTTTCAACAATTATTCAGTGCAGTTTTAAGGAAAGGGTTAACTTTATCCACATTGAAGTCTTGTGAGGGTTAAAAGCATTGAACTGAATAATTTATAATTTATTTCCTTGCAAGGCAAAGGGTTTCTCTCAACATAGTTCCAGGAACTTACATCCCATTATAACAAGGTTACATTTCATTTTTGACAGCTGACTCCACTGATGTTTACATAGTCTCCAGTGTGAATAACATAACATTGTATTGCTTGGGGAGAATTTACTGTATCAGGAAATTGGAGGCTGTGAAAACCCTGTGGCCTACTGGGCCATACTCAATGGGTCTAGCGACCTGACAAAGACAGGTGGCCGAGAACTTGTGACTGTCTACCAGAATGTCAAAAATCAGCGAGATAGGACGATTCGTTTTCGAGTTATCGTGAGGACAAGGAAGTGCATAGAAGACAGAAGAAGAAGAAGAAGAAGAAGAAGAAGAAGAAGAAGAAGAAGAAGAAGAAGAAGAAGAAGAAAAAGAAGAAAAAAAGAAAGAAAAAGAAACCGTACAAAAACAATAGTCTGAGTGTTTCAAGCCGGCGCGTTGACACTTCAGGTGATGGTCTGCGCGCGCCACAGACGCGCAGAGACGGTTCTGGGAGAGATTAGCCCCTTTCGAACTCTTTCGACTCTTGGAACTATAGAATCCAAGTTTTGACGAAGAACCGAAGATGCCTGGTCGAGGTAGAGGGGTAAAGGGCGGAAGACAGGTTAGTTCTGTGGCGTTGTTTTTTTGGGCATGTATATTCTACCTCTGTTAGTAGTTATAAGTGTGTTCTGGGGCCGTCATGGGCAAGTCTGCTTCTGGCTTGTATGTTCTTCAGCTGAGTATAGCCTGCCACTTAGTGGAGTCTCTGTTGTTAAGTGACAGTCAACTGCAAGTATAGTCTGCTCTGGCTAATATCTGGCGGTTCTTGTCTCTTTAGTATTTTCACACTGCCTTTTAAAGTTCATAAGTGCTATTAGCTGATTATAGGGGAAAAGTGTCATTTTCTTTATCACGACTAACCTCATAAGGCTTATCAAGCCACTTTCAGTTGGTGAATTCACTGAGTTTCTATAAGCTACTTAACAATATCATAAAAATGCGGGAAACAAGACTGTTCCGGTCCAATTTCGTTAATGGTTTTTCCTAATAACTGAAGCTCTTTATGATTAACACAAAGTAACAAAATAGATTCAACAAGATTAAGCCAGCGTATTTAACCCACTGCATACTGATATCAAAATACTGAAATTTCAAGCAGTAATATTTTTCCATAATGCAATTTCTTTATTTATTGTGGTTTCGAGACACTTTCGACAGCCAGTGTGAGTTCGGTGGAGGAAGCCGGAATACCTGGACAAAACCACCTAGCAGCGTTGAGTAACTGTCAGACTCCCCAACCCTGTACACGCGGTTTAGCATTGGTTGAAGACAAGTGCAGTACACCTAAGTACACCGCTCCACCATGCCCCACGTGAAAAAGAACAAAGTGCCTTGCTCAAGGACATAATACGGTTGACGGGGATTGTGCAATTAAGAACTGAACCAATTGAATCTTGTGTTCAACAGAGTTCACCGAGCGCTGTTACACAAGATTGAATTGGTTGAGTTACCAGCTACATTATGGGGAAAATGTATGGTTTGAAATTTCGGTCATCAGTGTGTGTTATTATATTATCTCGTTTTAATAGATGATTATAAATGCACATAGGCGAAAGTTAAGCTCGTATTTATCAGAGATGGGCAATATACCGAAAAACCTAACCGATACCGATATCATGGGGATACCGAAAAACCGAACCGAGCCAATCGTTGAATACCGATACCGTCTGAATTTTCAAATTTTCTACATTCGCTATTTATAAGTCTCTGTTTAGGCTTGATAACTGTTGAAAGATTCATTTTCATGAAAGAAGTGACTGATTTTCTTTTCAGTTTTGTTAATCCTCAATGAACTGGGCAACTGTCCTGAATTCCCACTAGACTACAACCTGTGCATGTACAATTGCTTAGCAGTGATTTCTAGTCAGGTCTAGGCAGCAAAGACCTGACTAGAAATCACTGCCCAGGTGTTTTGTCTACAGTCAGCAGGACCTCCTGGAGATCACTGCCCAGGTGTTTTGTCTACAGTCAGCAGGACCTGCTAAAGATCGCAAAAGTTTGAAATAGGTCTAAACATTAAGGTACGTTTAGAACAAGTCACGAAATTACTGTACATATGATTTGTGGTCGTAAACGAGTGCCACTGTTAAGCTCATCGACAGTGCCATTTATAGCGTTGTGGTAGAATGATACTATAACAACTTATTCTGATTTTTCCTGATGCGAATTCCTCTTTAATACTATCAGCAAATCTCTGTCAAGACAGATACCAAAACCGAACAGATATCGAGGTATACCCCCTATAAATACCGAAACCGACACCGAACTGAAAATTCCAATACTGCCCATCTCTAGAGTTTAGATATTTGCCTGTCTGAGTTTCCACTAACCCGTTAACTAACATACCGAACATATAATGCCACCGTTGGTCACGAAAATCGTTATTCAAATTTTATTTGTTATTATTCATTGACTTATTTATTTTGAATGTTATATTTTCTTAAGAGATGGTTATTTTATTATATGCACATCAGCGAAGGTTAAACAAAAATGCAGAGTTGCATGTCGACGTTTCATTAGGTCTTCAGTTGACGTTATTGACATGTCCGGTCAACGCTATTCACAAAAACTTGGTTATCCAGATTTTATTATTTTTTAAAGTTTTGCCTCCTAAACATTGTCCATGTCACCTAACTGGAACGAGCTCGTTGAACCCATTTCAAAGAGTGTCATAACTAATGTCTTTGTTGCAAAAATAAGTGAACACCTTTAGTTATCAAAGAAAAAGTATACAAAACGCAATTATCGTTTACTATTCGTCAGGCAAGATAATCTAAAATTTTGTTAAAATGATCAATAAACAAGTCAAAGTTTGTGCCAATATACCATCGCGTTCAGCCCGGGGGACTATTAGACAAACCATTGGTTGTGTTTCTGATGTATTTGTACAGTAACGGTTAATGGTCGACCTGACGCTACACTCTCAAAGTATTTAGTGGCAGTCCGTTTTGTGTGTACCTTCTGTAACTTCGTGAGAGGTATGTTTTGTCCAAGCCGTCAACGTGAATCAAAACGTACGCATAGGTAACATACCATTACACAAAATTAATGTCAAAGATTCTTAAAAACACTTTTAACAGCCAGAGTCATGTCGCGTCGGTCAGTTTTACGGGTGGAGGAAGCCGGAGTACCCAGAGAACCAACGAGCAGCGGCGAGAAGCTGTCAGATTCTCCAAAGTACTAAACCGGCACGAGCAAAGTAAGCACTGGTTGAAAGAAAGTATATCATCAACGTACAGTATGCACACAGCGCCCCATACCCCACATGTTGGCAATCGGGATTAAATGTCTTGCTCAAGGACCCAGCGCAGATGGCTTCGAACCGTCTATCCTTCTGTTAACTCTTAACCCGCTGAGTATTTTCGAGATAGTTTGCATTAAATCTGGTCATGGCTGCTGTGAATGTATATAAATGTAACTCGAGAAATCATTGGTGGAAAAATCCATTCAATTTACAGGATTAAACTTGATTAAGTATGCTCAAAGTATATACATTTTAGTGGCACGACAAATTCTGTCCTGGCAGGAATATCTGCCAGCAGCATGCAAGGAGTTGATGTTCTATGTTCTAACTAATGACTCATCGCACACCCAACCTTAGGGGAGAGGATGAAAGGTTACTTAACCACATTAGACGTGAAGTTTCCACCAGACAAATTCTTTACAATTCCTAAGAATATGCAAAGGACACATTTGCAACCGTCCAGGTCGTGCATTGGAAGATCCGTTCGCTGAAAAATTGTTTTTCGTGCTTTTTTCAGAAAATAATGTCAGAAAGAAAATCTTCCGCGAAGTATTTTTCTAGAAAAACTCGCTGAGTGTGTTGTATGTACAGAAACATAAGAAAATCTTCACTTAAAACGTATGATGGATATTATATAGCAAGTAACATGTTCACGCGTCAGGTAGAGCGAGCAGCCCATTCAATAAGCGTCATACGGAGTTTTAAATATATACTACTTAAAGTTTGCTAAGCACCACATATTTGACACACCATTGTGAAATTTTCTTGTGACACATTTGCGATACCTTTGGTGGATATGATTGCGGAATGTATTGAGATGGTCCCCAGTGTTTATATTAGCTCTCTTGACAGGCAGACTTTTCGTGACAGTCATGGGAAGCATGTACCCCTTGATTTTCATGATGTTTTGGTGTACTGTCTACATGCACATGAGACGTGTAGGGTATTCAGTCTTCATTTCAACACAAACCATTCATTGTGAGTTAATGATTGAAGTTGGCGAATGCAATTGTAAGAAGACATTTGTCTGAAGCAGAAATGTGGTGGGCTGTTGGGATGGTGGAACAAGGGGCTACCCATCGTCAGGTTGGTGAAGCCCTTGCTGTGCACCATACGGTGATCACCAGAACCTGGGCAATATTTCAGCAGTATAGCACACCAGTCAGACGACATGGTGGTGGCAGAGACAGGGCAACATCTGCAGCTGAAAACTGTTTTTTTATCATTCAGGCAGGTAGGACCCGCTTTGACACAGCAACCCAGCTTCGTAGTGACCTTCAGAATGCATCCGGGGTAAATGTTTCGATGCAGACTATCCGGGCAAGGTTGCACGAAGGCAGTCTCCAATCGAGAAGACCATGCATTCGCATTCATCTGTCCCAGAACCACCACCAGGCACAATATGAATGGGCCATGGATCACGTTGGATGGACCAGAGAAGATTGACGACCTGTCCTTTTTTACAGATGAGTCAAGGTACTGCCTAGACAACACAGATGGGCGTTCTAGGGTATGGAGAAGACCAGGAGAGCGATTCCATGCAGGCAGCCAACATTGCTGCGCATGACCGCTATGTTGGAGGGTCAATATTGGTCTGTAGCGGCATTAGCTGAGATGGACGTATAGAGCTCTTTGTCCTTGACCGTGGTACATTGACTGCACAGCGGTATATTGATGAGATCCTAGATGCCCACGTCAGATTGTATGCAGGTGCAGTGGGTGATAGATTGATTCTGATGGACCATAATACCCGTCCTCATGTTGCCCATGCTGTCGGGGAATACCGTCAGAGAGAGGGGATTGAGCGTATGGACTGGCCAGCAAGATCTCCTGACGTCAATCCAATCGAACATGTCTGGAATGAGTTGCAGCTTGCAATTTCAGTCCGTCCAGTTCAACCAAGAAGTGTCCAGGAGCTTGGTGCCATGCTGATCCAAGAATGGAACAACATCCAACAAAGGACCATCTGGAACCTGATTGGGGGCATATAAGGCGTTGTCAAGCTGTAATTAAAAATAATGGGTCTCATACTCGATATTGAACCCATATCAGTTCGCTCCGTCAACTTTTTGGCAAATTTGAAAAATTTCCTCTTTAACCAATAAAATCCATTTTCCATGGTTATCGTATTCAAAAGCTAAAAAATAATGTCAAACACAAACAAAATCTCAATTTCTGTCCTTAAATCATTAAAGATATAAATATATATAAAATATATACACTTTTCAAAACAATATTTCAACTAAAACGTAAAACAGGTAGTTGAATATACTTGGTGCGTAGCAAACTTTGAGTAGTAGATAATCTAAAGCAAAGAACCAGGACCAGGGCAGCACTATATTAGTAATCCAGACTGTCACCAACAAATTATTTTCGAAATCTCTAAATGAATTTAGCAATTCTTGCGGGTTCCAATAATTGAATTACATTAATTTAAAATTTCAATTTGGAAAAGCACACAGTTCTCTTCTGTATTTTGTGCACTATAATGTTTGCATGCCGCAAGTCATTTACATAATTCCATCTCACATTTTACAATTCTGGTCAGAAAAGTCAACGAATTCTTCTGAATGTTTACGACTGGATGCACTGAATAAAACCTTACATTACTATTATCATTCAAAATGGTTTAACGTTTATGCAGCAATAATAACGGTCTAATCATTTCAACAACGACGTTAAATTTGAAATTTGTGGTGCCAATTCCTTCTCGCGAACAACTACCTCCACCCTCGGGGGAGGGAGTAGTGGACACTGTCGGCATGGGTCCCAGGATTTAACACTGGATGCCACATACCTAGGATTGACGGTATGGGTCCAAAATTTACTACGGGCATTTCCACAGACATCTTGGACCTTTAAAATGCCTGGGAATTCTTAATTATTAATTAAGTATCAGAGCATTTGGAATGCTTTGAACGTTTAGTGCCCAACGCAATCCAAACCGTAACATCAGCAGATTATTTTCGGTTTCAGCATCGGGGGGGGGGGGGGGGGGGGGGGGGGGAGTACTTACGCCGCTACAGAGCAATATCATACAGAGACGATCAAATAAATAGGGTATCGGTGACCGGTCCAAAACTTACTATAGGCGTTCCCACATACATCTTGGACCTTTACGTTATTGACCAAAACCGTCAATCCTGGGTACGGGGATCCTGTGTTAAATCCTTGGACCTATACCTCCAATATTAATTTGATCTTTCTATGGTATTCCTCTGTAACTGAGTAAGTCTCCCGCAGATGCCGGAACAGGAAATAATCAGCTGATGGGCACTAAACGCTCAAAACATTCCAGGTGCTCTGGAACTGAACCTTTTACACTTCATGGTACTTGCGAATGCCGATATAACATGCATTCAAACAACCTAATTGTTTCCCCTCTCATTTTCTATTTATGTGCGAAGGTGGTGTGGGCTGCCAAATTCATACTTGGACTAGGCCACCACAAAAGATTCATATGGTCCATGTCACCAACATTCGAAACCATTACCAGTCCACGTTACGTTTTCTCTAACAAAATTGTGATACTCTAAATACCATGAAATTTTAAGTCCCAGTTGTACGTAAAGAAGGCACAGCCTATAATGGGTAATGTAACGTCGAATTGTCGAAAAACTATGCATCCATGATCAAGTTACGGCCCTCGATACCATGCATGGTAACTGCTCGAACTTTTGTGAGGTGGCCTCAAAGGTGACCAATATACACGTATCCATTTATCTTTGATAGTTATGTTTTGACAACACAATGCGAACCTGCTTTTCTTCTTACGAGAAACATATGTCTTGAAAATCCTAAACTGCATGCAATTGCATTCAAAATTTGAACATACGAATTCCATTATACCGAAAGACGTTCTTAGGATGAGAAAATAGATTAGATGTTCAATACATTTTCTGTTTGAACCAGCTGCACTTGTTCACGTGTTTGCACGCTAGGGATTAAAAGTCACCATTATGGCTAACAAACTGCTGCTACTGAAGATAAAATACTCCTTTAATCTTCTAAAGGGAATAAATCATTTCCTACAAGGAATGTGTATTTCCAAGATACACGAATAAAGTAATGCAATTACTGAATGCTTCTCGAAAATCGTCTTATTTGTGATTAGCGTGTTTTGTTGTGTCACGCTCTTGTTCCATAACCCTTCTAAAATCGCATGCACACAATCATTGTAATCAATACTACAATTATTCACGCCATACACACTTATGGCAAACTACCAAATATTTCCCACAATGCGAACAGAAATATAGCCAGTTTAGTTTTTTGTGACAAAGAGCACTGTCACACAAGATTAAATTGTCAAAATTACTGTTTGCATTATGGGACAAATATGCAGACCGCCATTTAGATATTACGACATCAGTATTTAGGAGGTGCAGCGGGGGTAGCAAACAACAAGCGTCGTATTTTGTCAGATTGCTTTTGATTTATTACCAATGCTGTGCACATTATTAGAAATTGCCGTTAAATACGAGGTAAAACACCGACAACCTGCTGCAGACCCTGTCACCGTGAATTTTACGGTAGCAATGGTTTCTGTTCAAAGTGATCACGCCAGCTTCGAAGAGCACATGTTAAGTGGAGCTTGCTTTCTTCTGTACGGAAGCATTTAATTCTTTAATTACTACGTTTGCATAACAGTGTGATCCTGGCTGCGAGAGGGCCCGTGACTGGGAGATGATCACAATTCATTTTGGGCATCTTGTAATTCAGACAAGAAAATTCAACAATAACAATAATTTATTTTACAAACCAGTTTACGATTGAACTAAGATGGAGTTACTTCGATTTTTATCTGATTTATTGATTATTTGTCCAGAGAGGTCGCGGGGTTGGATAAAATAGCAGGAATCCGAAAACATATTATTTGAATGTCAAAATTGAGAAACTGAAAAAAAAATGCGATGGGTAGTTATGCTGTTATAGGGATTTGTAAACAGCTTGTAGAAGTTTGGATGTTGTTTTTGCGATTGGAGTTTGTTACAAAAATATGACTTTGTAAATATTTTTTGTCGAACTATGGAATTCAAAGATAACGTTTAGAGGTAAATAACTAATGCAAATCAATAGAATTAAATCAATGAATCAATAAAAAAATGCCTCCAATTAATTTATTATCTGTAGTGTATTTTTTCAATCGCATTCTCTCATCTGAGGCAGTGTGGCCAATTGTTCATAATACTCTATACCCTAATCTCTATATAACAGTAATTGGTCGGTGTTACATAATTACATTTATATGAAAATCAGGCTAAAAATCCTTCTCATTCATCGATTTTTTTCAACATTAAAAATAGAACAAAAAAGACAAAAATGCGTCTTATTTTCAATGCCAAAATATATATTTATGTTAAAAAATGTTTTGCGCTTTCCATTAAATCATAAACACACAATGCCATCAAGGTTTGATGTTGAACATGCATAAATGCATGCATATAAAGTTTTTATTTTTCTACTTTTCGTATCCCTGTCATTTTAACCTACCTCGTATTTTGCCATTTTCGTCATTGCCATTTTCACTAAGACCGTTAACTTCATGCCAGGTAAGATATGAATGAAAACAATGCGCATTTTCAAAGATAGATAGATGACTTGGGGTAGGGGTGCTATATGAATGTGTTAACACGAATATCAATTCAAATTATCATATGATCTTATCTAGAATCTTATTTTCTAATGGATATACTTATTAGTGGGAAACTTGACACCTCGATTTGTCCTTCCGTACTATTTCCTGCTTATTTAATGCCAGACAAATTTGATTAGTCTTTCGCACAAAGTAAATTGCATGTCCCGTCAATATCTTCTCTCATTTTTCCTCATCCTATTGATGTTTATATCAAAACATTTTGTGGTAATTTCTTAAATAAAACATTTCGTTATTACATATCCTGGGAACATTTGTTTGTATTAAATCTGAAAGATGAATCAGTCTATCTCACAGAAAGACAGATAAAGTGCAATGATAAGAAGACTTTCACGTTTAGAATTCCAGAAACAACACAAAACAAATAATTTACTTCTAAATTAGGTATCAGACAAAATAACCAGCGACACAAAGTTCCTCAATATATGCGAGTCTTTTCGCGGTACATAAATGATAAAATCAGTGGGATTAGTATTTTATTGCAAACTAAGGATCGAGCTCATGGCGATAGTACTTTTGGGATTTTCTGAAGGAAATGTGCCATTATATTAGATAAATGTGTTATAAACAAAGAAAATGAAATTAATTTTTGTGGTTTGGAAGAGGCAACCTTTCATCTTTTAATTCTGAAATGATATTTGGTAGCTGGCCTTCTAGGTTTTAAACACAGCGGTAACATTAAAACTAGAGGGAGCCGCCAGGGGTGGCCATTACCCCCCCCCCCTCGAAAAATCACCCTGATAAGTAACCTTAGTACTATATTACATTAAATTAACACAGCCACAGCTGGTATTATTTACTCAGATAATACAGATAAGATCACCTGTATTTGATGACATGTCAAGTTGGGTTTTGATCGGGACCGACAAAATTTTAAGTTCAAGGTCACTTTGACGTTGACCTTTGGCACAATGACCAAAAAATATGTAGCGTTCTTCCTCTCATCATGCTCATCTGACATGCCAAGTTGGGTTTCGAACGGGAATGCATAATTTTAATAAGAAAGAGAGCCGAAACCAGCTCCGACCGATAAAATTTAAATTTCAAGGGCACTGTGACCTTCACCTTTGGCATAATGACCAAAAAATAAATAGATTTTTCCTTTCATCATGCTCAAACCATAAGCCAAGTTGAGTATTGATCGGGCAAGCACAATTTCAATTAGAGAAGCCAACTCTGGTAAATGTTTAAGTTCAACGTCACTGTGATCTTGACCTTTGGCACAATGATCCCACAATGAACATAGTTCTTCCTCCCATCATCCTCAACTCACATGTCAAGTTTAGCTTCTGTCGGCCAAGCGGAACTTTAATTTCAGAGTGGAAACCAACACTGATAAAAATTAAAGTTCACGGTCACTGTGACCTTGACCGTAGGCACAATGATCCCAAAATAAATAGATTTCTTCCTCGCATCATACCTAACTCACATGCCAAGTTTGGTGTCAGTCGGCCTAGCGGAATTTTAGTTAGAGAGCGGTAACCAAATCCGTCTACAGATAAAAACACTCACAACTCTTCTGTATAATTTCACAGTCCAAGGGCCTGAATGTTATTGCGTTATGAAATGGTGTCGACAGTGAAACTTGACGAGTCTATCTTCTATCTGTATGTACATCCCTGACTTATCTCGTCATGAATATCGACTTTCGATCAAGTTATCCTCTCTGCAATTATAAGACGGACAAGGAAGTACCACTTAAGAAGCATGTAATTGTTGCGAAAAGCGAATTTTCCCTTTTCTACTTTTAATAAATGGAAACAACAGACAGCTCTCGGAGCTGTCTGTTGTATTCGTTATTAAAAGTTATAAAAAGGAAATTTGGCTTTTTATGGCACGCTAATTAAAAGCAACTAAGTAACTGCCCACTTCGGCTTCTGTTTTGCGAATGTGTTTTTATAGTAATTTGCCAGTTTTTATTCTTCACAGGAAAAAATAGCAAATCTTACCTCCTCGACTTTTATACCAATGGAAAGGACAGTGTCTGTATTATATGTCACGATGCGCACACTCTTGACATTACGAACAGACGAAAAGTCACAAAACATCAAAAGATGGCGGAAACGCCGTTTTCTAATATTTAAATGGTTTCCACAGAGAATAAAAGTCAAACATGAGGACCGTAACAACTCAATCGAAAGCCCTGGGTGAACCCTTTACCCAACGAATCGCCCGCATCTGCCCGCGTAATATGCAAATTCAGCAGTGAAAAAATATTATTTTTCGAAAAATTTCAACAAAACCATATCATGTGACCCCTCGTTGGAACGAGCTCGTCGAGCTCGTTCCGAAGAGGGGTCACATGATATGGTTTTGTTGAAATGTTTTAAAAAATTTAAAAAATGATATTTAAAATAATAAATTTTGAAACCGTCTGCGTTGGGTAAAGGGTTAAATTATTATTTATTTTTCCTCTCATTTTTGTGTACACATTACTGTGATCACAAAAGCGGACAGACAAATTCTACAGGAAATTATCTTTCCGCTCTTTTCTCCAGACCACTAAGAATCCCAATCGTCGGAACAGAAATGCGAGAACATTGATCTTGAGATGCTGTTCTTGTTTGTTTTTCTTGACCCGACCCTGGTTTTGCAATATTTTATTTACGGAATCCAGACCCATGTGTATAAATCCGTCTCGATCCGATCGCGCTCTGATCGAGACAAATACCACTTTTGTGATCATTGTACGGTACGGACAACTTTTCTTTTTCATGCAATCATTTAAAATTGTATGCATGGCGGTTTTAACCCTTTATCCCAACGCATAGGATATCAACATTTTTATTTTATTTATTGTTTTCGAAATAGTTTCAAAAAATTTCAACTGAACAATAGCTTGTTTCAATGAGGGGTCATATTATATGCTTTTGTTGAAATTGTTTGAAAAATATAATTTTTAAGTGCTTAATTTGTAAATTACGCGGGCGGATGCGACCAATTCGTTAGTTAAGGGTTAACGGGTTAATTTTAATTTGGGGTTTTGTACCACTAAAAATTTTATAACCAAAAACGATTGTAGTTTATAGTCTAATGGGATGATCTAGTGGATATTTTATTACTGATCATTCTGACAATGAACAGTTTGTCCAAATACGTTATGTCCATTTCTAGTTTGTAAATTAATGTTATTGTCATATTTAAACAATTTCTGCCCTCTTTCTTTTCTTCCTCTCTATATTTTGAGTTTGTTAGGTTTTTAATGCTGCCTATCCCATCCGTGTCCACACACCGGGTATGTTTTTTCTGCAATTTTGCCGTATCCATCCCTAGACTTAACACTATAAATGCTGTATTCCTCTTAAACTTCTCATGAAAGCCGCACTCCCGTAATCTCGCACTCCCACTCACTCTTGGTGCGCTACATGTATATGTGGTTAGTTTGATATGACAAAATTATTTTTTTATACCCATAGAATTGATATCTGCATTATTCACCCACTTAAACCCAGTTATAGTAAAGGAAGGCTGCCACAAAGAAAGAAAGGCTAATATTCAAAGAGGTGTCTCTAATGCCCACCTTCACACTCACATTTGTTATGTCATGGGCTATGTCAGTGAAACAAACTGAAAGACCTCAATTAGAAATTCTTTGTCCGCTTTCCTCCCCACACGAATAGAATCTCACCCACAGAAAAGAGACCATTGAATCTTAGATGCTTTTCCCGCAGGTTTCTCTTGATTCGACCTTAGCTTCGCAATATTTTATTAATAAAAGTTCAGTTCACTGGTGTAAATTTCTCGACTATCTGATCGAGAAGGAGGCGTTTACAATTACAGGGCCGTATTTGGTCCTGAGTGCGGAGATGTCATCTATTCAGTTGAATAGTCTGACCAGATGAACTAACACCAGCTGCCATCCGAAGCTATTCCCAGTCGCATTGACAGATCACCGAATCATCGTGGTCTATGCTAATGGCTATTGAAGAAACATCGGGTTTTTGAACCAAAAGCACTCTGACAAGTCCCAGTTTGGAAATTCTCCATCGGACGTAATCGTTCGTTACGCTGCGGACGCTATATTCTCTTTAAACAAACTTTGTACTAGTTCTCAGTGTTAGTGTTTAGAAAGAATACTTGCTGTCGGAGATCAAGAGACTCTGCTTCAGTGTTTCAAAAATTCAACTTGGTAAATTCCCATAAATTGAAGAACGCACCACTGAAGACGAAGAGCCATTTAGTTTAATAATCCAAGGACAAGGTCAGTTTAATCGTTTTTCGACGTCATTTGCTGAACATTAAATCAAATATATAAAATATGGTAGAGAGGTAATAATAAAATCAGGAAAGCTTCAAGAATGCACTTTCAGTTCCACATCCTGATTAGTGACCCTTGGTCAATGTGAACAGTTCTATCGAGAGACGTGTCATAAAATCATTTCGAAGGTAGAGTTGGAAAGTTCTCCATGTCAGAAGGGAAAGCAAACATCTTGTTCTGGGGAAATTGGGCACTGTGAATATTTGCTGATCAGCATAAGTTTTACGTGGTGAACTATGTACAAAAAATCCAAACCAAACTTAGTACGAATAGAGAAAGAATTCTCAATGGCCCGAAAATAAAGGAAGGAATAGCCACAATAAGGGGTTTTGTCTGGAATTATTTGGGAGATGGCTGGGGTGCCATTTATAACGAGTGGTACTGATGTAATCCCAATAAACCGAACCGTTTTAACACTTTACCCAGCCTGAAGAGAAGACGACACGAGAAAATGTATTGAAGAGCTAAAACGTTTCTTTTTTGCCTGAAAACCATGGGTATGTCTCCTTATTGGGAGGAACTTGTTCCAATGGGGGTCATAAGATACTGAAATTTGAATGGTAAATGGGAATATAGTTTATAAGTTCTACATAATGGTGCATGTAAATGGAAAAAGGGATTAACCCTTTGAACCTTGATGGTATCTCCCATGTCAGTTCAATGGCAGCAGTTTGAAGAGTCCACATTCGTTATATGGGGGTAGACCAATCAATATTTTCAACGTGCAACCCTTTAGTTGAGAGCTTGGGTGGATACGGATCTGGGACAAGTGAGATCTGGGGAAATTGCTTTATCTTCTTGCTGAACCTCCCTGAAACCCTGCAGTGAAGACTAACTTTTCACGATGTTTGGCACACTAACACGTAGGCAGGGGACAGGATATTTGGACGGGCAAATGACGAACTACCCAATGGAGGTCACAGACCAATAATGGGGCACGATGCCATGCAGAGAAGAATTATTTTGGCAAGGAAAGACAACCAGAGAACGGGGATGAAGACATGCATTTCATCGGACGGAAAACAGAATAAAAATAAACCAACATTTGAGGATTACATTTAGAACAATGCCGATACCTGCGTTGTTCAAGTTCAGACAAAGGTCACTGCAGCAGATAAAGAATCAAGCAGAGTGGTGGGGATGAGGCGTGTCAAACGCATGAAGTGTGGGTAGTAGAGGCCCTAGAATATTATCTCTTCAAGCACACCCTATCACAAAGTCTGGTACATTTCACCTAACCAGGTATTTTATTGTTCTCCTCGTGATCAAAGCAGATAAAAGAATTAAAATATTCCACACACCAAACCATGTGCTTGTCTTACGGCGGTAAGATGAACAAAGTTTCCCCTTGCTTACACCTGGACCACCCCTCCAACATTCACACTCAAACAGTCGACTGATAACCCCACCAAATTTTCTAATGCCAACACAAAAGGGTACACATTTCTTAAGATTTAATGGCTACATCCTTATGACAAAACTATGTTACAAAATTCAAGGCGAGCAAGGGTTACTACACTCGATCAGCTATTTGGTATAAAAACATCAACTTTGTTATTGCACGTAGAACATTCCATTGATTTTAAGTAATGAATTACAGAAGGGAATGTCAACCATCTGATCCGTTTGTACCGATCTTTAATTAAACAATTCTAAGAAACAGTACGTGCCAACAACAACTTTTTACACCGTTTTCTAATTTGGTAGAGATAACACTCAACATGATTGTCTTGTCAATTGAGATGATTGTAAAATACATTTGCCCCGTATAACTAAAGACGTCATATCATTCGAAATGGGAGCGCGGTGGCTCATTGATTAGAACACTGGGCTTTAAACAGAAAGGGCAACGGTTCGATTCTGACTCGCGCCATCTGCTCCCTGTCCTTGGGCACAGCACTTACATGTACTCCCGATTGCCCACTTGGTGGCGCCAGGGCTGGGAGCAGTTAACGTTTCAAACGTTAACGTGTTAATTTATTTTAACAACGTTAAAAAAAATTTAACCAAGTTAATAACGTTTAACTTTGAAGATGATAATCGTATAATATGTAGCATTGCGTCGTTATCTTGTGTTTTCGCGCGTGCCGATGACTTCAAATTTTGCGCCATTTGACGAAATTGAATAATTTAGGCGTCTGTAGCCCTCCTACCAACGTTGGCGAAGCTGGCCCGCCGATATTTGACGATACAGCAATATCAGCTTTATCCGAACGCCTATTTTCCATGTAAGGACTGGTATTCGAGCAACGGCGGATGTCTCTTTCTAAGAATACGGCCGCAGCGATTGTATTCTTGAATGAAAACATCGCTGAATGCTAGAATATACGATAACCTGAGAGAACTATCTTAACTACTCGTCCCCTGAGTAGGCACAAAGAACACATTGGAACTCAAGAGACGAACTGTGCGTAAGTTCAGTTATATTCAAATTCAAATTAATAAAAATAGGCCGATTAAATCGTCAGATGTGTACCCATACGCGCAACTAGTAGAAAGCTGTTATCATCTCAGGACCAATTTTTGGAGGAATTTTCAATTTGAGGGATAAAGGGTTAATATCTCAGGATCAAATTATCAGATTTACACCAAAAACTATAAAGCGCGGCACATCAGTAACCCGAAGATACACATTAAGTAACATGCCAATTGGATTGGTATTTTTTGAGTTATCTCATGCCAAAGGGATTGGAGGAATTCTCAATTTGAAGGATAATAAAGGATAAAGGGTTAATATCTCAGGATCAAATTATCAGATTTACACCCAAAACTATACAGCTCGGCACATCATTAACCTGAACACAAATATAAAGTAACATGACAATCCAAGCAATATTTTTAAAGTTATCGAATGCCAAAGAAATGGATACGGACGCCGGAAGGACGGACAGACGAACAGACAAAGAATGGACGAACGACGGAAGGCCACCCCGGATGTCGACATTTTGTGTACCATACATGGTATGGGTACACATAATAACTTTGATCAATATTTTTGAGTTATCGCATTCCAAAGAAACCGATTGGAGTAATTCTTAATTTGATGGATAAAGGGTTGATATATGAGGATCAAAATAACAGATTTACACCCAAAACTATACAGCTCAGCACATCAGTAACCTAAACAGAAATTTAAAGTAACAACACAATCTGATTAATATTATTTGAGGTATTGAATGTCAAAGAAATAGATTGAATTTTTTTTATTAATTAAGTGGATCAAGGATTAATACCTCGGGATCAAATGATCAGATTTATATAAAAACTATACAGCTCGGCAAATCAGTAACCTGGACATCTATATGAAGTAACAAGACAATCAGATTGATATTCTTTGAGTTATCGCATGTCAAAGAAATAGATTGGAAAAATGCACAATTTGATGGATAAACGGTTAAAATCTTAGGATCAAACTACCAGATTTACACCAAAATCTATACAGCTCGGCACATCGGAAACCTGACCACACATATTAGTCCATGTGACAGACCCCAAATTTTGAGGTATCATTACCAATTTGCTGAACAGGTCAAACCATGATTTTTGGTTAGCCTGGTTCTGAAGTGTCTAAAAATGGTTGATGGCCTTTTAGGCCACTTTGCGAAATACCATTTTGGTGGCCATCTTTAAATATGGCCGCCGTTATTTCATCTCAATACAGGGTGTCAACAAAAAAAATCGTATTTCGGCTCCAACATAACCACTTGATGTGCTAAATAGCTCAAAATGTTCGCAATGAAATTCTGCAGAGCATGATGTATAACATTTGTCACTTCGGTGATGCTAATTGTTTCAAAAATTGAAATGATTTTTAAAAAAATGGCTAAAACGACATTTTTATTGCTATTTTCCTAATAGTTCCCTACCAAATCATGCTAGGAACATGGTTTGCCAAATCATGATTGGGTCACCAACAGTGATGTCTTAGGCACCAATAACAAACATAACATTGTCTCATTTCAATTGTTTAATCCAATTATCATGTCTTCAACGAAATGGTCTTCATGAATCTTACTTGACGACTGCATGCATCAGCAAAATGACAGATGAAAGTCCTGTTATTAAGAAACGCCCTAAGATTGCTGAGTTGTCAACATGTATACTGCGTACAGAGCAATCGCCAACTGACGAACTCGTGAAGCCAAAAGGTGCCGAATCATGGCAGACACTGTGTGATGCCGCCGAAATTAGGATGTTTGACCCGATCTTGATTTTAAAAATAGAACATTCAGAATCTGTGCCAAATGTGCTCTATCACCTTGAATGCAGAGACAATTCACACATAAGAAGGAACTCTCTAAGTTGAAGTGGGATAATGAAGATGAGAAGGAATGTACGGAACAGAAAAAGTCTACACGCCGCGGGATGACAGAAACTGCCCGCGTATATCAGAAATTGTGTGTATTTTGTGAATGCAAGAACAAGTGTTCAAGAGGTACATCAACACGGGAAACATTGATTCAAGCGGTAGATCTCAGAGCTGACATGACACTTCGAGGTGTTGCAACTGAAAAAAATGACCAAAAGATGCTGGCAATTACTTCAAGAGATATTGTTGCAGCTGAGGCGTGTTACCATGCTTCGTGTTACAAAAGGTACACCAGTATGCGAGGGCAGAAACCCTCAAGTGATTCTGGGGTAAAAGATGAGATTGATGACTATAAGAGAGCGGAAACTGCAGCACTTCGGACGTTGTATAGGTATATTCGTGTCAACGGGTTTTCTAACCCACGCATTGTCGCATTGTCAGAACTGACTTCAAAGCTTGTGTCTCTGCTGCGGGATGAAGGCATTAATGACATTCGATTATCCACCTAAATGCATATGCGCAGAACCTTGAGTTGGAATTTGGTGACACTCTGCATTTTGTTTCTGCAGGATCTGGGAAATGTGTCTATCTTACACCAAACAATCTTTCGGCAGATTCCACTGCTTGTGACTATATCAATGTGAAAGACAAACTGGACAAATACAACAACAATCAACAACGTGAACAACTGATTGATCAGGTTGCTCAAATAATACGGGATGAAATTTTAGAATGCAAGAAAGAGCAGGCCTGGCCTCCCAAACCAGAGGAATTGACTAAGGTCTATATTGAACTTCCTCATTGCCTTGTCAATTTTCTGCATGCGCTCCTTGGTGGTAGTCAGTCTAACACCTCTGATAAAGTTCAAAGACTGTCGTTCTCAATAGAACAGGACATCATAAGTTACAAATGCTCGTCTTGTAACTCCAAAGAATATCCTTCTTCTATGGGTAGTAAAAGCATTGACCGGTAATGTTGAACTCATTAAGACACCGAATCGCCTCGGTCATGCATGTTCGTATACCCGGTTACAGGAGATAGATACAACTTTGTGCATCGAGAAGCTGAGTGGTGTTGACGAAGACCGACCCGCCATCCCTTCGTGGACACGCCCAGGCATCTCAACTGTATTGGCCTTCGACAACATCGATAGGCAGGAAGAAACGCTCAGTGGCGGGGGTACTTCCCATCGAGTGAATGGTATTATTATTCAGCCACAAGTTATGTCATGCACACCAGAAAGAAAATCACCCGATAACAACAAGGAGAAAAGGCCTTCCACAGAACTGCCTGAGCACAAACTGCCAATTTATATCTCCAACAACAGAACAGATCCTCCGCCACTGAAACCTGCCAACCTATCGTTTCTTCTGACCAATGCAACTAAACGTACAAGACAAAAGACTTTGCTATGGACGATCATCAGACTCCATGTCACTGCTAACCAAAAAATTAGCTCTTGGACTGGGTTTAACATCAAAACCAGAAACAATATAATTATACAGCCTGACAAGATTGGGTACTTGCCTACAATTAAGGCACCAGCAACAGAACTGTCGACTGTTCAAGAGATCCTGTCACAATCTGTCTCAATTCAAAAGCACCTATGCCTGGATAAGATTGCAGTTGTCATGGATCAATCATTGTATGCTAAGGCAACAGAGATTGTATGGAAACAGCAACTTAGGTTTAAGAATATATTACTGATGACGGGTAACATTCACATAATTTGTAATTTGCTCTCAATCATTGGGAAACTATTCCGCGATGCAGGACTACGGGATCTTGCTGTTGAGTCAGGAGTGATAGCTGAGGGATCAACTGATAAAGTTCTTGATGAGAAGCAGTATAACAGAGGTGTTCGGCTCCACAAGCTTATATATGGAGCTCTGATGCGTCTGGTGGGGACGCGATTTGTCGAATGGGTGGAAATGACAACAGTACTGACCTGCCACATTTGGATGAAACATTACGAGTAATGACGAGTATTCATGATGATACGTGTTCAGCTACTCTCGAATCTAGCATGGGTAATGGGTCCTGCCAGAGGATACTACATCTGCTATGATGTTACCTGGATGTTCTGTGCCATGACAATGGACATTTGACAGCTTTTTGGATGATCTATCTTGACATGGTTGAGATACTACTAGGACTGACACAAGCAGACCGGGGAGGTGATTGGTACCTTCATTTGTCGAGTATCAGGAGCATGATTCCCTGGTGTTTTGCATTGGATAAGACAAACTATGCTCGTTACCTACCCGTGTATTACTCACAAATGACGCAATTGAAGGAGTCATGCCCAGACCTTCATGTTCATTTAAAAATGGTGGAATCTCAGTACAACTAGGGAAGGCAAACCCTTTTGGTAAAAATGCAGTTGATCAAACAGTAGAGGGGACAGTAAATAAGGGCACCCACCAGGCAGCGGAAGGAACCAAAGGCTTCAGTCTACAACACTGTGCAGTTGAACGGTTTTACCTAACGGCTGAACACAGAGCAGAAGCTATGAGACATATTCGAAGCCTTGTATCAGTGTATTGTCATCAAGGACTTGGTCATGCTGACCTGCAGCCATTGAGAGTGAAGAAGGATGAAGCTGATGCTATTTCAATAGTTGAAATGCTGGAAAACAACTGGATAAATCCATTCTCCAATCAGCCATCGGACCTTGTAAATCTGTCTTCGGGCGCGGCAGCAACACCGGCAATAACGAATTATTTGCTGAAAGCTCATAGCAAGGCGAAGACGCCATGAAAGTTCATATGGAGAAGCTGGAGAGAGGAACAGGATTTTATGATTCAATCACAAAAGTGAAATTACATACATCCAGTGCCTTACAGAAAACGACATGTGTTAAAGCTAGTGGTAATAGAGAGATTATCCAGAAAGCAGACAATCGTGTGTTTGGACAGATGCTACTGATTGCACAGACCAGGAAGTTAGATAAGAAAGAAGTACTAGGATATCCCCTTGGCCCCAAACCATGGGCATTGGCAAATCCTGATGATACACTGAAAAAAAACAGGAAAAGCAACATTAGGCAGACATCTAGAGAAAGACGTAGCGAATGTTGACTTACCGACTGGCTCGCGGACAACTGTGGTCGACGCCATGGCAAAAGTACAGACTACTCATGCGGAGAATATTACATTTGATGGACTATCAGATTTGGTCCTGAAGAAAGTCCTTCATGAGAGTCAGGGTAGTAAACGGATTGATGTTATTTTCGACGTGTACCGGGATCAGTCTATAAAAGCTGCCGAGAGGGTCAACCGTGGTTCACAGCAAGGAATTGTATTCAGCCAGATTAAGCTGGGTCATCGTATTAAAAACTGGAAACGGATTTTAGCTAGTACAGAGAGCAAGGCGAAACTCACGGAGTTCCTAGCTGAAAATTGGAAAGAACGGCACAGGGTGAACAACTCGGTCAGGTAATACTGATGGTGACCTCGGGTGAAAGATGTTTCAGAATATCGAAGGATGGAGTGTTGGAGGTTGACGAACTTAGATCAACGCACGAAGAAGCAGACACTCGAATGATGATCCATGTGAAACATGCTGTGGAAAAGTACCGAAAGGGTGTAGTGATTCCGGAAGACACGGATGTCTTCATAATACTGTTCTCCCTTCACTCACAAATTAGCACCAGGATTCTACTAAGACGGGGTAAAAAGAATGGAGTGAGACTGAGAGACATATCAAGGTTGGGGGCAGTTCTTGGGAAGGATGTATGCAGTGCATTGATTGGTGTGCACGCATATACAGGTTGTGACTCTCTTAGCTCTTTCTCTGGCGAAGGCAAAGTCAGAGCTGTTAAACTAATCTACAAGAACCAGGCCTACAGGGAAATGTTCACAGCCTTTGTCAAGATTGGCATGTTACAGAGGATCTATTCAGAATGATGCAGGCTTTCACCTGCAATATGTACTGTTTGAATACTAACATAAAAGATGTCAACACACTCAGGAATGAAATGTTTCGGTCAAGAAAAGGTGACATTTCGTCAGGACAGTTGCCCCCATGCGAAGATGCTTTGAGACAGCATACAAAACGAGCCAATTACCAAGCGGCGATCTGGAGGAGAAGTCTGGAAAATTCTCCTATGATACCCAGTCCAGCTGATGGCCACGGATGGCGACTGACAGAAGGACAACTTGAGATTTGGTGTCCAACAGGAGTGCCAGCTCCAGACGTCATCCTCGATTTTATGTCATGCAAATGCCCTAAACGCTGTGACGACAACTGCCCCTGTGTTCTGAATGGATTGCACTGCACCCCAGCTTGCAGATTTGTGAACTGTGCAAATTTAGAGAAAGAGAATGAGAACCAATCCTTGGATGATAGTGACAGTGAGGAAGACTGATTCAACCGTGTGAGTCTAAAAGGCTTCAAGACCACTATGTCAAAGACATCATCATTAATCAGAAATAAAACTGAAATATGTCAGTTTAGTGCTTGTTGTAGGTGCCTAAGCCATCACTCTAGATGATATAATCTTGATTTGGCCAATAATGATCCTCACGCAATTCGGTAAAAAGAAAACTATTGTGAAGATTTCCATGGAAAAATGCCTAAAATTTAACCATTTTTCGAGATTTATCTCTATTTTCGAGCAGTTATCATCAGTAAAACAACAAAAGTGATATGTCAGCAGATGTAGAATTTCATTGTGAATGTTTTGAGCTATTTAAAACATCAATTGGTTATGTTGGAGCCGAACTACAAAGGTTTTTGTTGACACCCTGTACTGAGATGAAATAACGACGGCCATATTTAAAGATGGCCGCCAAAATGGCATTTAGCAAAGTGGCCCAAAAGGCCATCAACCATTTTTAGACACGTCGGATACCAGGCTAACCAAACATCGTGGATTGATCTGTTCAGCAAATTGGTAATGAATTTCGATCTGTCACATGGACTATATGAAGTAACAAGGCAACCTAATCAATATTGTTTAGGTTACCGCATGCCAAAGAAATGGATTGGAATAATGCTTAATTGGATGGGTAAAGGGTTAATATCTCAGTATTGAATAATCCGATTTACACCAAAATTGGATGGGTAAAGGGTTAATTGGATGGGTAAAGGGTTAATATCTCAGTATTGAATAATCCGATTTACACCAAAAACTATACAGCTCGGCGCATTAGTAACCTGAACACAAATAATAAGTATCATGACAATCTAAGCAATAGTTTTCAAGTTATCGAATGCCAAAGAAATGGATACTGACGCCGGACGGACGGACGGCCGGACGGACGGACGGACGAACATACAAAGGATGCACGAACGACGGAGGGCCACCCCGGATGCCAGCATTATGTGTACCATACATGGTATGGGTACATATAAAAATGGCTGAAGTTATTAAAATTTTGTTCATTTTAACATTTAACGTCATTAACTCGTTAACGCAGAATTATTTAACACGTTAACGTGTTAAGGAAAATTTTAACTCCTCCCAGCCCTGGGTGGTGCTGTTTACTAAGATGTCCTGCACATCGATGGCGTATTTTCTTTCAACCGCCGCTAACCTCTTCTTGTGTCGGGTTAGTAAATTGGAGAGTATGACAGTTTCTCCCCACAGCTCGGAGGTTGTTCCGGGTACTCCAGCTTTCTCCGTCCATAAAACTGCCCGGCACGACATGCCCCTAGATGTTAAAAATGTTAAATCCCCAAAATAAACTACAGTATGGCCGTCGTGGACTGGTCACTTTCCACGGGGTGGCTAGCATTTCCACGGACGCAATGTTAGATTGAAAACACTAATTATAGGAATAATCATCAAAAATTTGATTAATGAAGCACCGGATACAACAAGGTGCTTCATTAATTAAAATTTTGCTGATGGTGATTTTTATTACCAGTTAAAAGCATGCGTGGACATCACTGCCCACGCGTGGGTTACGACCAGTCCACGGCGACTGTACTGCAAACGAAATACTTGGTTTTCTGGATTGGAGATATCTGGTAACGTCATCTGTGGAAACAATACATGCAGCAGCATGGGATCACTTGTGAATGTGGAGAGAAGATTTCGATGTCCGACCGAGTCGCGACTAATGGGATCTATTTGCGATAAACAGACACCATGTATAGCGTTCTGAGAATGAATGTAAGTTTTCACGTAATTCTCTCAAGCAACTTTTAGAGAAGGCCATCTGACAGATTTGAGAAATTTGAACAGTATAATCAACTCTGTATTTAAAATTCAATAAAAATTTCATGTGATAATATCATAAAACACCATAACAGGATTTAAAAAATAAAAGATCAGACCTGATCAAAACGAGCTTCATGACCTGAGATTACTTAATACGGAACTATTCCATACTTTTAACATTAACTAGAAAACGGAGATTTTTAATGTCTTTTCATAGGTGAGACATCGCTATGTTCACAACTCTTTTAGCAACAGGAACCTGATAAAATATTGTCATTTGATTCACAGTATGTTTTTATTACCTGCACAAATAAGCATGAAGTGTCACTTCTGTTGTGTTTTCGTCATCCCCGACAATATGATATCATTGACTATAACATAGTCTATAAATTACACTATGATGGATTTTCGGTGGTAACTTCGTCTATTCTTAAAACGATACTCGGATTATATTTCGATTGTGATTGATACAAATACCTGTTATGCTACGACCATGCGCCATGAGGGACACACTCCATCTGATTATGTGAGTGCAAGTCAGAGCTTCATGCTCAGGCCAATAAACACCCCAAAGGTGTTCTATTCATTCCGAGTCATTCAGAAAGAGTTTGCCTAAATGTACATTGTACTCAAACCAGACCCAGAACTGTGTGGGGTGTCTGAACAACAACATCAACTAGATTCATAAATGTGGACAGGTGACTGATTAGACTGCTATTATTGTTTGTATTTATCATTGGCAATTTGTGCACACTGCGTGCCAAATATCATTGACCTGTGCTGTATTATTTGTTTGTTTTCTTCATCAACAACCGGCAGTATCAAAACAGGAAATTGTGCTTTGTGTAATTATGTTCCAATAAGATTAAAATCCTCGCCCTTTGATTGGACGAGAACTCGTTTAGTTTTTTCTACGTTTACGGCTCCAGTGGCATCTGTTACAGTCTGACGTCACCAAGTTAAATATTTGAAAAGATGATAACAATGGGAGGAGATTCATACTGCTTATAAAATCGTACGTTTCTATCCAAGTGATTGCTCTATGAATGTATACGCTCAACCCACTTACAAAGAAGTCGAGGTTACTTCATTTCAGTTCAAATCATGAACTAGTTATCAAAGTTAAAGATTTTGTTGTTGTCCAGTGACATCGTGGGGTACAAATTTGTTATCGTTAAAGTTGCCTTGTTCATTGGAGTTGCCTTGTTCATTTCACGATGTCGGTTTTGGGCTTTAGGTAGGATCTTATTGGAACATATACGTTATAGTAAAGGATTGAGTGATGGTCTGAGGTTTGCAGCTCGGAGAGTATGTTCATATGCTTATATTTTAACAGAGATTCGTTCTTGATTCTAAAGCCAAATCTCGACTCGTCAACATATGGCCTTAGAAACAAGAGAGCTCGACTCTGCTGCATAACCGCAATGGTGATAATGTATATGTACCACTCCACAAAAGGCTGAATATGAAAGTACATAATGGGCGAACTGACATTGATGGTGCCGTCCGAAAATAGCATGGATGGAACGCTTGACGCGACAAATATTTGAAAATTGGATGTCTGAAGGTGTGTACTCAGATTGATAATTGTCAGAATGTAAACTGAAAGTTCAAAAAGACTCAACATTAATTAAAACGCCGTTGCTTTGGTCAGCTGCCCCTCCCCTGATGTTTCGGGGTCAGTGTGTGCATTTGGTAATTATAGTCATAAACTTGTCACCACAAATTAGAAGCATAGACTCAAAATAACCCCTTTTTATTAGTTGAATAATGTCAAAAATGTACCAAAGATAAGAGCTGATAATTCTCATCAAAATCAGGGGGGGGGGGGGGGGGGGGGGCACCAAAAATTTACAAGACGTGACGTGGGGGTGGGTGGGTCTCTTGAGTGCGCCAAAAATGTGCATTTCCAACTTGTGCAATTTTTTGAATTTTTTAAAAATATATCAATATATCAGCTAATATATACCATCATTTGTGTTTCAAACCTTAAACATGATGTTGTACATCACACTCTTAACATAAATACAACATCAAGAGGCTTTATATGTGAGAATATTGGGCTTAATCTGGGAAAATGTCACACGTTAGTAGAGGGTGGGTGTCTTGTTCGAAATGTAGAAAATGTGCAGACAATATTTTGGGAAAATTCTCTCTGATGCACTAAATTCAACCCAAGTTATTTATTTATTAATAGAATTTGTATGGATAGAAGAGGAAAGTAGCAAACACCTGAGAATACTGACAGAACAATTCAAATGAAAATTTGTTCCCGTATATGTACACCTGCTCTGGCCAAGCCTGATAATGAACAGCTTGTCATTTGTAGATTGGGGCCCACAGCAGCCCACAGAGGTTTAAATTGGTGGTACCAGCTTAAGAATATTATGAAACCCCCCTAAAGACAGCTGTGCCTACTAAGTTTATTAGTTTATTTTGGATTTTAATGGGAGAGTGGGGGTGGGTGTAAAAAGAAGCTGAATAAAAAATAGGACGTCACGTCCTGCAAATTTTTAGTGCCCCCCCCCCCCCCCCCCTGTCAAAATTGCAATACCAATGACCGGATGCTATCGGCAATTTGGAAAGGCTAGGAGACGATACTATGTGTAGATGTAGTGTAGTCATAGATGTAGTGTAGCCAACACCATCGCATTTGCAACATATTTACATCTAAGCGCCATCTTGATTCTCCCACTACTCATTTCACACGCACACCCGAAAATCAATCCGCACCAAAGTACCTAATTTCATGATTGGCGTTTTCTAATGCTTGTCTTTTCTTCTGCGTGTGTCGAATTCAGATCATATTAATTTTAGAAGCCAGTGAATTTTCTGCACATCAGACTGTTCAAAATTGATTAAAAAGTCACAAAACTATATAAGATGGCATCTCATAAGAAGCGTGAAATGTGTTCACATTATTCATTGCTGATAAGTCGCCAAATGCCTGGATTCAAATTAATATTTTGCTACATCCAATTAGGAAACCTGTGATCAAATGTAATTACTTACTGATTACCAAGATAGCGGTTGTGCGAAGATACTATCTTTAAAATGTCATAGCTATTACTGAAACGCAGTAAATTTGTCGTCAAAGTAATTATTCCGTTGGTTACCAAGTTCTATCTAGAAAACGTCAGGCCGTACACGGATATCACACTTCATGGTCTTCCAATCTTGATAAAATGTCAGCAACCAACGTAACAATTCTTAACCCACCTGGGAATCACTTCGGTAATCTCTTTGGTTACAAAATTGCACGATAGAAGAACAAAGGACAGCTCACCGCTATTCCATTTCCAACACCAACACACCACGCATTACCGTGTCGGTCACTGTTATATTAATACGTCCCATGACAAGGGGGGGGGGGGGGGGGGGGGCACCAAAAATGTGCAAGACGTGACGTGGGGGTGGGTGGGTCTCTTGAGTGCGCCAAAAATGTGCATTTCCAACTTGTGCAATTGTTTTAATTTTTTAAAAATATATCAATATATCAGCTAATATATACCATCATTTGTGTTTCAAACCTTAAACATGATGTTGTACATCACACTCTTAACATAAATACAACACCAGGAGGCTTTATATGTGAGAATATTGGGCTTAATCTGGGAAAATGTCACACGTTAGTATGGGGTGGATGTCTTGTTCGAAATGTAGAAAATGTGCAGACAATATTTTAGGAAAATTCTCTCTGATGCACTAAATTCAACCCAAGTTATTTATTTATTAATATAATTTGTATGGATAGAAGAGGAAAGTAGCAAACACCTGAGAATACTGACAGAACAATTCAAATGAAAATTTTGTCCCCGTATATGTACACCTGCTCTGGCCAATCCTGATAATGAACAGCTTGTCATTTGTAGATTGGGGCCCACAGCAGCCCACAGAGGTTTAAATTGGTGGTACCAGTTTAAGAACATTATGAAACCCCCCTAAAGACAGCTGTGCCTACTAAGTTTATTTTGGACTTTAATGGGAGAGTGGGGGTGGGTGTCTGAGAATGATAGTAAAAAATTTGCACGTAGGGGTGGGTGGGTGTAAAAAGGAGCTGAATAAAAAATAGGACGTCACGTCTTGCAAATTTTTAGTGCTCCCACCACCCTGCCCATGAGCGATAAAAGGCGGCATCTACAATGATAAAGCATTTTCAAAATGGCTTGAGTTTTTTAACTGTAGTACCGAATTAATAATATTATCCCTTTATACAAGGAATCGTCTGCTTGTGCCCTCGAAATATACAAATTCAGCAGTTGAAAAAATAATTTTCGAAAAATTCAACAAAATTAAATCATGTGACCCCTCACTGGAACGAGCTCGTTCCAATAAGGGGTCACATGATATAGTTTTGTTGAAATCGTTGGGGAAAATCTGATAAACTAATTTTGAAAATAATAAATTTTGATATCGTCTGCGTTGAGTAAAGGTTTTTCGAACCGCATCATCATGGCAAGCTAATTCGTTCCGACTGTGATGCCTCGAGTCTCGATTGTGGTACTTGTGTTCATATATCTGAACAGTTTTCGATATACCGGTATACCGCGGTATTTTTTTGAATACCGATACCGGTATTCAGTTTTGAATATCGTGCAGCCCTACTGATGACGCCTTGTTGCGCTCAAGGCACGAAGAGCTGTCGTCAATGTGCAATGTATATAACCTGCTGTCATTACAAAGGCGAATAGAGAATTTCGACCAAATAGCGTCTTGATCGTGATCTGATCGAAATAGTTTGTCGTCTTTACTCCATTCCGAAATAACACGAGATTGTCACGTGTCGAAAATAAAATTGAATGTATAAACATAGCATCTCAGACACCATGTTTTTGTTTTTTTCTTGATTTTCTGATTCAGTTCCTGCGCGAGAGTTTATTTATGAAATCTCGATCCAATGGTATAAACGTTTCGCAACCAAAGCGCGATCCGATCGAAAAGCACACAGATTTAGCGTTCACTGTACTGCATATGGTCAACTCCTCATTTTCGTTATGTTAGCGTTCCAATTACATCCAAAGGCATTCTCTTATAATTATGCCGTTTTAATCTCCTGAGCCCGAAGGGTCGCTTTTACACACAAATATAATATGCCGTAAACTCCTAATTTCAGAATCTAAACCAGTGTATTTGTGTTGAAGCAAATCAATATGCGCTTAGATATAATGAATATGGACTCTTCCAACTGATGCCGTTGAACTGGCCTAAAATATACAATCGGTGTTCAAATGCTACATTTTGTCAACATATACTTTACGGGGCGTTTTTTAAGAACTGACAACCACCAAACACATCTTAACACTACATAACCACGTCATGATAATCCTATTCATCTTACAAGAACGTATTTACCCCAATACAAGTAAAAACGTCAAGACAAAAAGCAAATCTGTATTGATGGTAGCATCCACCACACGTGCGATCATTCGATTCAGAAAGAGAAAGACGTTTACCTGCACCCAGTTAGCATCGACTTATTACACATGTCGAGACCACCGTTTTCTGATAGGTTAATAATGATAACTGAATCATCAACTCAACGAAATAAATTAGACAAGGATGATATTTTTATAGGCTTACCATGCGTTAAACATGAAAAATAAAACAACGAAACACACCGCTGATTATAGTACAAGTAGAACAATGAAAGGGGATGACGTCATGCACAGCACAAGAACGCAAAACCATGACGTCATGATCTTCATTCATAAAAAAATAATTCATAGACGATGAATGATTGTCAAAACTGACGCCGTAAATAACTACTGTACTCAATCCCTTCATTATGCGAACAAGTCAAGAAAGTGAGAAATATTGTGAGATAAATTGGTTATTAGCACCATGTGGGTTTCCGAGATGGAGTAGGGAAGTCTCAAACTCGCCTCTGGGCATATATCGTCTCGTCCTAACGGACTCGTCGATATATGACCAGAGACGAGGTCTCGACTTCAATACACCACCTCGACCATATGTGGTAATAACCTATATATAGAGGGTTCGAAAGGAAGGCCAGTTAACAGTTTTAAGTCTTTGTCATCTGACCTTGCCTCACATCAGACATTATGTTGATAGACCTAATATGCCCTGTAAATTAAATTGCATAAACGACGTAAGCAATCTGTCACCTTCATCGATTCCGCACTGAGGAACTAATTCACTTCTTTCTATGTACAGAACCATTAAAAACAGGAAATCTATCACACTCAAACCACACTGTAAGTAGTTCGGTAGATGTTGAAAACCTAACCATGAAAAGTTATTTATTTTATTTACACCTTTTCCAGTTCTTAAAACAAGGGGAGGGGGGGGGGGGGGCGGTGTTAAAGAGTGCATTCAAGCACATATGTTACTTATGTTCAAATTGAATTATTTCCATGTTATTAGGCTTTTCCCTCTGGAAAAGACTATTGTTTTTCTACGGATTATTAGGCTTTTCCCTCTGGTAAAGACTATTGTTTTTCTACGGATTATTTCTCTAAACGAGTCTTGTAGATTTTCAAGAAAAATTTGTCACTCCCAGGCCTTGGTGTGACAATAGATGTTGCATGGACAAAATACTGCGTTGAGCATTTGTTAACCCTCCACGGGCTGCTAAAAGTCAAAATCGTGAAAAAATGGGCTGTTTTTGGACGCCAACAGCACCCAGTGGGTACGCCACAAAGAAAAATGTCTTCTTTTAGCGAGCGCATAATTTATACGGAAACATTTTTGTAAGTAGTAAGGATATTCAAAAGTCGAAGTCTTAACCCATTTTGGGCAGGCTAAAGAGAGAGACTCCTTAAAATCTTAAAATTCCCATTTTCTGTGGATTTCTCTAAAAACATCCTGTAGGTTTTCAAGAAAAATTGGCTACTCACAGATCTTTGTGTGACATTACAATTTGCATGGACAAAATATTCCGGTGAGCGTTTATTAACCCTTTACAGGCTGCCAAACATCGTAATTTTGTTGAAATGGGCTGTTTTCGGACACGCACAGCACCCAACGTGTACCTGAGAAATAAACATAATCTCCTTTGTTGGAAGTGGAATTCTCCGAGGACCATTTTTGTAAGTAATAAGAGTATTCAAAAAACTAAGAGTTAACCCCTTTTGTGGTTTTTAATAAGTGATACCCATCAAAAGCTTAAATTTTATGTTTTCCCTGAATTTCTTTACAAACATCTGGTAGGGTTTTCAAGAGAAAATGGCCATTGATAGGCCTTGGTGTCACATTACCAGTTGATTGTATAAATTATTCCGGTAAGCATTTGTTAACCCTCCTTGGGCTGCTAAATGTCACAATTTTGAAAAACAAATAGTCTGTTTTTGAACACCAACAACATCAAATGGGAGTGCAACAGAGAAACATAACTTCTTTTACCGGACGCAAAGCTGACAGGGAAACATTTTTGTAAGTAGTAAGTGTATTCAAAAATCGAGGTCTTAACCCATTTTTGACTAGTTAAGAAGATATACCCCTTAAAAGCTTAAAATTCCAGTTTTCTGTTGATTTCTCAAACAAAACTTTCAAGAAAAATGTACCATTCGCGGGCCTTGGAGTGACATTATAAGTTGCAAAATATTTCGGTAAGCATTTGTTAACCCGCCAGAGGCTGCCAAGCATAGATATTTTGAGAAAATAGGCTGTTCTTGGGCACCCATAACACCCAATGTGTACCTGCGAGATAAACATAACCTCCTTCACTGGAAGTGGAATTGACAGAGGATCATTTTTGTAAGTAATGAAGGTATTCACAAAACCAAGCATTAACCCGTTTAGGGCTGGTTACAGAGCGATACCCCTCAAAATGTTAAAAATTCATGTTATCCGAGGATTTCTCTAAAAACATCTTGTAGAGTTTCAAGAAAATATGGCCATTCTCAGATCTTAGTGTGACATTACAAGTTGCATGTATAAAATATTCCTGTAAGCATTTGTTAACCCAAAACAGGTTCTCAAAACATCAAAATGTTGATAAAATGGGCTGTGTTTGCGTACCCACAGCACCCGAAGTTGAGAGGAGAGATCAAAATAAGTGGAAGTAGAATTCTCTTGAGAATTATTTTTGGAAGTAATAAGAGTATTAAAAAAACAGCACTTAACCCGTTTGGGCTAAGTGGCAATGATACCCATGAAAAGCTTAAAATTCATGTTCTCCCTGGATTTCTCTGAAAACATCTTGTAGGTTTTAAAGAAAAAATGGCCATTCGCAGTTCTTGGTGTGACATTACAAGTTGCACGAATAAAAAATATTCCTGCTAGCACTTGTTAACCCTCTACAAACTACCAGACATCAATATTTTATTATTTTATCTACATTTAAGATAAAATGGACCATTTTGAAATAGACACAGCACTCAGTGGGTATGTGTCAATCAAACATAACTCCTTTTGTCGGCCATTGACTTGTTGGACGATGATATTGACATTAACCCACTCCACTGTTAATGAGGGTTTTTACCAAAACTATTTGTTTATCAAACTGAGTCATCTGAGACTACAAAACTCAACTTTCTCATAACATTAATGATGGAACTTCAGTGAGACAGTTAAAAACAATTCATCTGACATTGTAGAGTCATGAAAAATCTTGGAATCTCATCGGGAAAAGCCGTGGTTCTCCAGAGTCATAAAGTCTAGTTTTCTTCTTTTTTTTTCACACATTTTGTCCGTACGATTCAGAAGCCATTTTCGGATCGATTTTCACAAAATTTTGCACACTCATAGAGAAGCACAAAATCTAAAAATGTACCGAAGCGGAATTTTCGATTTAACCCTTATTTCGTCAGAATTGGCAGAAAACTGCCAAAATTGGGGCTTATAGGTACTTTCTCGAAACACGTCTTGTAGAATTTTTTAAACATTCATCATTATTAGACCTGTCTGTGACACGACCTTTGATACACACGACATATCAGGCGATGCATATGGTAACCCTTCACAGGCTGCCAAACATCGAAATTTTGATAAAATGGGCCAGTTTCAGGCACCCACAGCACCCAAAAGATACACGAGAGATAAACACAACTTCCTTTATTGGAAGTGGAATTCACCGAGGATCATTTTTGTAGGTAATAAGGCAAAAAACCAAGCGTTAACCCGTTTTGGGCTAGTTAAACAGCAATACCCCCCAAAAGCTCAAAACTGCATGTTTTCAGTGGATTTCTGTAAGCGAGTCTTGTAGATTTTCAAGACAAATTTGTCACTCCTGGGACTTGGTGTGACAATAGAAGTTGCAAAATACAAAATACTGCGGTGAGCATTTGTTAACCTTCCACAGGCTATTAAAAGTCAAAATTGTGAAAAATGGGCTGTTTATGGACGCCAACAGCACCCAATGGGTACGCCACAAAGAAAAGTGTCTTTTTTATCGAGCGCACAATCTATACGGAAACATTTGTGTAAGTAGTAAGGGTATTCAAAAGTCGAAGTCTTAACCCATTTTGGACAGGCGAAAGAGAGAGATCCCTTAAAATCTTAAAATTCCCATTTTCTGTGGATTTCTATAAAAACATCCTGTAGGTTTTCAAGACAAATTGACTACTCGCAGGTCTTTGTGAGACATTACAATTTGCATGGACACAATATTCCGGTGAGCGTTTATTAACCCTCTACAGGATGCCAAACATCGTAATTTTGTTGAAATGGGCTGTTTTCGGACACGCACAGCAGCCATCCTGTACCTGAGATGAAAACATAATCTGCTTTGTTGGAAGTGGAATTCACCAAGGACCATTTTTGTAAGTAATAAGAGTATTCAAAAAACCAAGCGTTAACCCCTTTCGTGGTTGTTAATAGTGATACCCATCAAAAGCTTAAAAATTTATGTTTTCCCTGGATTTCTTTACAAACATCTGGTAGGGTTTTCAAGAGAAAATGGCCATTGATAGGTCTTGGTGTCACATTACCAGTTGATTGGATAAATTATTCTCGTAAGCATTTGTTAACCCTCCATGGGCTGCTAAATGTCAAAATTTTGAAAAAATAGTCTGTTTTTGGACACCAACAACATCAAATGGAAATGCAACAGAGAAACATAACTTCTTTTACGGGACGCAAAACTAACAGGGAAACATTTGTGTAAGTAGTAAGTGTGTGCAAAAATCGAGGTCTTAACCCATTTTTGACTAGTTAAAGAGATATACCCCTTAAAAGCTTAAAATTCCAGTTTTCTGTGGATTTCTCAAAACAAAATTTCAAGAAAAATTGACCTTTCGCAGCTCTTGGAGTGACAGTTCAAGTTGCATGGACAAAATATTTCGGTAAGCATTTGTTAACCCTCCAGAGGCTGCCAACCATAGACATTTCGAGAAAATGGGCTGTTTTGGGGCAACCATAACACCAAATGTGTACCTGCGAGATAAACATAACCCCCTTCATTGGAAGTGGAATTCACCGATGATCATTTTTGTATGTAATGAAGGTATTCGTGTGACATTACAAATTGCATGTACAAAATATTCCTGGAAGCATTTGTTAACCCTATGCATGTTCTCAAACATCAAAATGTTGATAAAATGGGCTGTGTTTGCATACCCACAGCACCCGAATTTGAGAGGAGAGATCAAAATAAGTGGGAGTAGAATTCACTGAGAATTATTTTTTGGAAGTAATAAGAGTATTCAAAAACAACACTTAACCCGTTTTGGACTGGATAAACAATGATACCCATCAAAAGCTTGAAATTCATGTTCTCCCTGGATTTCTCTGAAAACATCTTGTGGATTTTAAAGCAAAAATGGCCATTCGCAGTTCTTGGTGTGACGTTACAAGTTGCATGAATGAATATTCCTGTTAGCACTTGTTAACCCTCTACAAGCTGCCAAACATCAATATTTTGGATACATTTGAGATAAAATGGACCATTTTTAAATAGCCACAGCACTACGTGGGTATGTGTCAAACAAACATAACTCCTTTTTTCGGTCATTAACCTGTTGGACGACGATATTGACATTAACCCACCCCACCGTTAAGGATGCTTTCTACCTAAATATTTTTTTTTTAAACTGAGTCATTTGAGACTACTATACTCACCTTTCTCATAACATCAATGAAGGGACTTCAGTGAGACAGTTAAAAACAATTCATCAGGCACTGTGGGGTCAAGAAAATTCATGGAATCTCATCGGGAAAAGCCATGATTCTCCAGAATCATAAAGTCGAGTAGTTAACATGACTTTCCCTTCCGCTGACTGACTGAGAGACATTAGACTATGTCCGATAATTTTACCTATCGAGGGTCCTAAAATGATCGTGCTCTATTCTGATGCAGTATACACTGTCTAGAGATAGCCGTGGAATATTATTCGACGTTTGGCTGACGGAATACAACGCGCGCTTTTCAGAGATTTCCTACCAGAATGCTGTTCAGTTTGTCTTAAAGTCAAGAATGAAAACACCTGTCTTGGTCACAGTACGTAGGATTGTTATGCTAGTAGGTATCAAGATTCTTCCCCGACTTGTTTGATATGATAGAATTTGCGCACGGCATGTAGTTCACAGTGCCAATATAGTTTTTCCCGAGGAATAATACTATTTTTCCATGATTACCTATTCTACTATATATGAAAAGCCTTTGACATACATTTTAGCTTTATACACCAACAGTGGAACTACATCCAAGATGACCTTTGGTGACGTCGACCTGAATACGAACTTGTCCAAATTTATCGCACGTCGCCTTGCGAAGAGTGAAATGAAACAGGCAATTATTTATTTCGTTTATAAATGGGCTTACCTCACAAGATGCCAAACATTAACAAACATGCATTGTCTCAAGTTAATAAAGCATCCATAACTCGAAATAGTAATCAGACGACACTATTAAAAACCAGAAAAGATCATGTTAACGTTCGGGACTCGTGGTCCAATGATGGGAAAGTTTTCATTAAACTCAATGACACGGGTAGAATCAAACAGATATCCTGTATGGGTGATATACGAACCATGTTCATATGTGTGAGCACAATATGATACTGTATGGATCATATATTAACATAAATATGTCCATGTGTACATGTGGGGACACTTATATACTGTACATACATGTACATGCATAACCATGCTGTGTGAATATATAAATATGTATACAATAGATTAACAAACTCGTTCTGTGTACTATTAGTATTATTAGTACAGACCCCTACTGCTAGCTGTGAAATAAAAGCACATGAACTTTTGTGCAGAGGTCCTATTAAACCTAACCCAACATTCGAAGATAAGCCCATATAATTTGGTACTGTATGAAATTATGAATCACATATTAACCCATTTGCAGTTAAAAAAAGCACATGGACTTTTGTGCAGAGGTTTTATTGAACCTAACCCAACATTCAAAGACAATCTGGTACTTTATGAATCACATATAAATATAAATATGTCCATGTGTGTACATGTACGAGCAGTTATATACTGTACATACAGGTATATACATGTTCACGTTGTGTGAATATGTCAATAATAGATCAACAGCTGAATAATAAAAAATAAATTAAAAAAATCATTTGACCGGAAAAAGAAATTAAAAAAAAAATGAACCGTGCAAAATTCCTGCATTTTTGTAACAAATCAAGCATTTGATTCGGTATACATTGCTTAGAAGAGTCTACGCAGGTTTCCTGGGCAATGCATAGCATATCAAACTGTTGTCCAATTAGTAAGAATTAACATGCCACCACAGATTAAATTTGTCACAAAGGTATAATAAATAGACTGGTGACAGAAAATCGTAGATAACTTGCAGGGTTAATCTCAAAGAAATATCCAACTAAGCTAACCGCCCCCCCCCCATAACCTTTGTACATGTACCACGATAGTAATCTACGAAAGCCAATCCTGCTTGGCGCTGACTGTAGTAAATACAACTAGGACAATCACCCGTTTGCTTTGATGCATACAGCTTGATAGAGTCGATGTAGTAGAAAAACAATCGGCAATAAGCCACTCATACTTGATGCTGACTGTACTAAGACACACCAAGGTTAATCACACATTTGTTTAAATGTATACAGACTGATATAAATAGGTCTGTGTATGTGTATGTGGGGCAGATATATCATGTATATACATGTACATGTGTGTTCCTATGTGTTTAATGTGTAAATACAGTGGAACCCTGTTAACTGAATAGCCACTTTGCCAGAGAAAAATATTTGGTTGACAGGAGTATACAATTAACATGAATTGGATCATTTTCCTAACTTCAAGTGATAAAATGAGTATTTATTGTGTTATATCTTGTTTGATAGACCTCATTGAGATCTGTCGGGCAGGATATAATAGACTAAATGCTACAATTTGGTGTGCAAAGCCCCAAAATGTCCATCAATGTGGTAATTCAATGGCCGTTAGAGTAAATCTTCGACAGATTGCAAGATTTTTTTTATTCATTTAACAGGAGTTTACCCAATAACCTATATTCAATTAACAGGTAGAATTTGCATTGAAGGTATGGTAAATGATTTGGTGTTTGGAATTTATGTTGTGTAGTCAGGGATATTCAAGCCAGAGATAACAGATACCCAATTAAGTGGGCCCCACTGTACTTATACAATAGATTAAAACGTCCGTTCTGTGTATTATTTGTACAAACCCATATTACTATGCAGTGAAAGAAAAACACATGAACTGTAGTGCAGAGGTTCTATTGACCCAACCCTGCATTTGAAGATAAACCCATACAATCTGATACTGTATGAATCACATATTAACACAAATAACAAAGAGATGCTAGTTAAGCATCTCAGCGGGGGGCCCTCCAACCAATCCTTTTCATAAGTACCAAACAAGGTCATTTGTAAAATCTAACATATATTCAATTTGAAATCACACAAGTAAAGCATTTTAAATTCCAGAAATGTGTTTTATTGAGAAAACGAATTTTGGGACGATTTGGACTCACCAATCCAAAATCTGTTATCAGAGGAAAATGAGTTATACATTCTCACAGCGTTCAGATAATACAAATCCAGAATGTTGTTATCTTTTGTTATTGTTTTTGAGGGGTTTTTTGGAGTTAGTAAATTTGAAATGCTGACAAGCCGTTACCGTGAAAGGCGTGACTCACTTCAAAGTCTGCATCAGTAACTGTCAGTGTTATGAATAAGTTTAACATTGTTTTGATCTACACTGACCTAACCTTCATGAAAAGCGAATTTATTAGACAAATGTGTGGGCTAATCTTGTAATTGTTTACAATTTTGTTTGGATTTTTTGTAAAACGCGTTTGGCGTTGGAAGTGTTCGTCTCCCATTCAGTTATAATGCAACGCATTCGCACGCGTGACATCAATGTCTTTGTGCAATAACTTCAAAATAGTCCCTGCTTCAAGGAATTTGGCCGTCAAAAGATCATTATGGTGAGTTGGCAAGTTATCATAACAAGCGGCATCGTTATGATGAGTTTAAAGTCGTTATTCCGAGTTGTGAAGTCATGATAACGTGCTAATAGGTTGTTACAACGAGTCCACAAGCCGTTATTATAAAATGTGAAATAATTATAATGATTTGCTAAGTCATTGTAATGAGTCGAAGGGTCATTACAATAACATGTAAAGTTGACAATTTATAACGAGTAAAAGAAATAATGAATTGAGTAGTCATAGTAATGAGGTGACCAGTTGTTAAATCGTGTTGTGATGCCATTATGATAAGTCGGCAAGTCTTGAAGTTATTATAACGAGTTTGGAAGTCCCCATAACTGGTGGGGTAAACGATTATACTGACTTGGCAAAGCATTATAATGAGCTGTAAAGTCATTATACCAAATTGGCAATTGGTTATAATGAGTTGACAAGTACTGCTAACGAGTAGGGAAGTCCTGACCAATCGTAAAGTAGTTATACCGAATTCACAAGTAGTTATAATGAGTTGATCAATCATTACAGCTAATTGACAAATCATTATAAAAGGGTGCCGTGTCGTTATAACGAGTTTTCAAAGTCATTATAGTGGGTAGTCATGTCATTATAATGAGTTGAAATAATATAACCAATGGAAACCCAGTCGTTAAATTATTGTAACAAGTTTGATCAATCATTATAACTAATTACCAAATTATTATAAGTGTTTGCTTTGTCGTTATAACGAGTTTTCAAAATTGTTATAATGAGTTGTCATGAGCTGAACTAATATAACTAATGGATAAGCAGTCGCGAAATAATTATAACAAGTTGATAAATCAGTATAATAAGCAAACAACCAGTTAGAATAACAACCCGTTATAATGACAACCCGCTCTAACAAGATGTGTAATCATTGCGACGAGTCCTACTGAAGTTATAGCAGGTTAACAAGTCTTTATAACGAGTTGGCAAGTTGTTATAGAGAATTGTACATTCGTGAGGAGTTGTCATGTCATTAAGAGGATTAGACGAGCTATTATAACTAGTTATGGAATCTTTATAAGGAGTTGCCATGCCATTAAAACGGTTTGAAAAATTACCGAAAAGAACTGTAAAAATCTTATATTGAGTTATAATGTCGACATAACAAGTCGGTTCATGTTGACACGTTTTATAATGTCTTGCTCTGTTGTTATATATAAAGTCTTTATAATGTGCTGACGAGTCTTTATAACCGGTATAGAAGTACTTATGTGCTTACACTAAGTTAATACGAGGGGTAGAGGCATAATAACAAATGGGGAAGTCATTATATAGTTGACAAGTCATTATTACGAGATGTGAAATCATTATAACGAATTGTTGTGTCAGTATATCAATTCCCCAGGTCTTTATAACAAGGAGTGATGATATTATAGTGAGTTACGAATTTACAATGCGTTGAAAGTCATTTTTAATGAGTTCACAAGTTTGTGAACAGATAGTTATAACAAGTCGTGACCTCATTATAATGAGTTGACAAATCGTTGTGAGTCCCAGACTTTGTTATAACGAGTTCGCAGGTTATTACGAACAGAGTTGTGATGTCATTACATAGGGCTGGGATGTAATTTTAACGAGTTGCAAAGTCTTTACAACGATTTGACATGTAGCTATAACGAGTTGGGTAGGAGCTATACTGAGTGAAAAGTCGTTAAAATGATCTGACACATCATTATAGTGAGCATAAGATGCTATAATGAGTTGCCAAATTATTAGGAGGAATTGTGAAGTTGTTAAAACGATGTATGGTGCCATTGCAATGAATTGTGTAAACCTTCTAATGAGTACATCTAACGTTATGACGAGTTTTGAACACACTATAATGATTGCAAAAGTCGTTATAACAAGTTGTGGAAACAAATCTTGTTGATAAAGCATTACAGTGAGTTGTCAAGTTTGTACACTTAGTATACGACATAACAAGTTGACAAGTTATTATAATTAGTACAATGGGTGGTCAAGAATTAACGAGGTGACACTCAAGTATAATTAGTACAATGGGTGGTCAAGAATTAACGAGGTGACACCCAAGTGAGGGAGCTAGTAGAGAACTACTCATTGGAGATCTCGGACCTGGACGCTGAGGCAAACCTGGGTAAAAAATCGTCAGAGAAAGGATCATGGAGGATTGTAACCGTAATTGGCGAGAGGGGGTCAAATCAAAGAGGTCTTTGGGTGGCCTGCGTGATAAAGAGAAGCCAGGTTTTGAAGAGTACCTTGATGGCACCTTTGGGGGTCACTGTTGTTTAAGCTGAGGTCGCGATCCCTGGAGCTGAAGGTAAAAATTGGGAAAGACGGTGAAAGGGAGTGCCAGATGTGTAACTTGGGCATGGTGGAGACCCTGGAACACTTTCTTCTAGAATACCCAAAGTATCAATCTAAAAGAATGAGATTCACTGGGAGTATAATGGGAAAGTGGGATGGGAGAATGAAGGACATGTGGTTAGGGGGAGACTCAAAGGAGAGGGTTAATATGCTAATCGGAGAGATTGGGAAGAATGGGGCAAGGGATGTCATCAAGCAGTTCGTCTCCGAGTGTTGGGAGGAGAGAAGAAGCGTGAGAATAGGGAGGCAGTTGGGAGTACAGGGGTAAGCGAGGCCTTCTCGCCCGAGAACCGCGTCAAATCAGCGGCTGGCCAAAGTGTTATTATATTATTACTATTTTATAACGAGTTGTGAAGTCGTTATTTCAAATTCTATATCTATGATGAATTGCAATGTAATTCTAATGGGCCGTTCAGTCGTTACAACGGGTTTATAAATCGTTATAACGAGTTGTGAAGTTATTATAATGGGTTGGCAAGTCGTTATAACGAGTCTCAAATGTCTTTGTAACGAATTGACAAGTCACTACAAGTTCTTAAGCCATTTTAATGATCTGGCATATCATTTCAAGAGGTGTGCAATCATTACACCAGTTGACAAGTCGTGTTATTACGAGCTGACAAATCATTATAGTGAGTCTCGGACATCGTTATATCGAGTTGTGGTGGCATTACGAAAAGTTGTGAAATCGCTTTAACGAGTACAGCTGATATTATGGTGAGTAGTGGACACACTACAATCATTGAAAAATCCTTATAATTAGCTTAAAATCCTATATAACAAGTTGTGAAACCTTGTTGATGAATCATTATAGTGAGTTGTCAAGTTAGAAAAATGAGTGTACAACAAACCAATTGACAAGTCATTACAAGGTGTTGGATAAAAACATAACAATAAAATAATAACGAATAAATAAGTCCTTATAACAGATTAGAGGTCGTTATAACGAAATGTAAATTGATGATAAATTGCAATCTCATTAAAACGAGTTGCCAAGTTATAAAAAGGAATTATTATAACGAGTTCTCATGTCAATAGGAGGAGTTGTGGAATCGTTTTAACGAGTAAAGCTGATGCTTTGGTGTGTTGTGGGCACAGTCTAATGTTATATCAAGTTTTGAAAACATACCTTGTTGACAAAGCATTATAGTGCGTTGTGAAGTTAGAACAAGAGGCTCTGAAGAGCCTGTAATATCTCAGCTGGCAGAACTGCATATCCATCAGTTATTCTAATCAAAGGCCGTCATGCTACTTCATCTGTGCGAAACAGAAAGATGATGATTTTCTAAGGACTTTCCGTACATTATTTTTGCCTAGTTTGGTTCACACTGGCCGAGTAGTTTCAGATCAGAAGATAAAAAGGTGATTTTCCCATAGGGTTCCATGGTAACTATGATATACAATGGCGGCCACATTTGCAATCTGATCAACATAACATGAGGAGAATTGGTAGCGAGTGTCCCAGTCATCATTAATGTGAAGTTTCAAAACATTTGGCCTTGTAGTTTCAGACTAGAAGGTTTTTCAGAATCCACCAATCAGAATCAAAGAATGCCTCTGGGGGTCATGTACTCCAAAATAAGGATAGTTTGTAGATGATTTCCAATAGAACATTCCTGCCAAGTTTGGTTCACATCAGCTCATTGGTTCCAGAGAAGATGAAACTTTTATTTCCCATAGGGTTTCGAAAGTAACTATAGGCTGCAATTGCGGCCATGTTCGCAACCCAATCAACATTAAATGAGGATTGTTGGTAGAGGGTGTCCCAGTTATCAATCATAAGTCTCAAAACATTTGGCATTGTTGTTTTAGAGGAGAAGATTTTTTTTTTCAAAATTCACCAATCAGAACCAAAGAATGCCTCTGGCAGCCACGTGTTCCATCCGACGGGAATAAAGTGATGGTCGTTTGTGGTGGAATTCCCATAGACAATTGCTGCCAAGTTTGGTTCACATCTACTCAGTTGGTCCAGAGAAGACGATGAAAAAGTGATTTCTTATAGGGTTTCTACAGTAAATATGAGTCGCAATTGCGGCCATGTTTACAACCCGAGCAACATTAAATGAGGATAGTTAGTAGAGGGTGTCCCAGTCATCAACCATGCGAAGTTTTGAATCATTGGGCCTTGTGGTTTTAGAGAAGATTTTCAAAATCCCACAATCAGAATCGACGAATGCCTGTGGCGGCCATGTTTTCCATCCGACGAGAACAAATGAAGATCGTTTGTAGAGGACGTCCCATAGACTATTCCTACCAAGATTACATCAGCTTAGTAGTTCCAGAGAAGAAGATGAAAGTTTGATTTCTCATAGCTTTTCTATAGTAACTATAAGCCACAACTGCGGTCATGTTTGAAAGTTAATCAACATTAAATGTAGATCGTTGGTAGAGGGTGTCACTGTCTTCAATACGCATAGAGTAACGCACAGATCGATGTGCTATTTGCGCGCATTTCATGACAGTCATCAATCGCGTGAAGTTTCAAAACATCTGCCCTTGTACTTTCAGGGAAGATTTTGAAAATCGACCAATCCAAAGAATACTTCTGGCGGCCACGTGATTTCTCATAGGGTTTCCATAGTAAATATAAGTCGCAACTGCGACCATGTTTGCAACCTGATCAACATGAAATGAGGACCGTTGTTCGAGGGTGTCCCGGTCATCACTCATGTGAAGTCTCAAATCATTTGGCCTTCTCGTTTCAGAGGAGGAGATTTTTCAAAATCCACCAATCCGAATCAAAGAATGCGTCTGGCGGCCATGTTTATTAACCGACAGGAATACAATGGGGAACGGGAAAAGAACCTCCCATAAACCACCCCTGCCCAGTTTGGTTCACGTCAGCTCAATAGTTCCAGAGAAAAAGATGAACATGTGATTTCCCATAGGGTTTTTATAATAATTATGAGCCCAAATTGTGGCCATGTTTGTACCTCGATCAACATTAAATGAGGATCTTTAGTAGGGGGCATCCCAGTCATCATTTATATGAATTTCAAAATATTTGGCCATGTAGGTTCAGAGTAGAAGATTTAAAAAAAACAGCAACCAGAATAAAAAGAATGCCTTTTACAAGCCATGTTTTTCATCCGACGGAAACGAAATAAGGCTTTTTGTAGAGGTCTTCCCATAAACCATTTCTGCTAAATTTGGTTCACACCGGCTCAGCGGTTCCAGAGAAGAAAATGAAAATGTAAAACGTTTCTGGACGATGACAGACGCCAAGTGATGGCAATAGCTCAAATGTCCCTTTTGGGTCCAGGTGAGCTAAAAGGAGTGTACAACATGACGAACTGACAAGTCTTTACATGATAATAAAATAAGAATAAAATAATAACGAGTTATTAAGTCATTATACCAGATTAGAAGTCGTTATAACGAAGTGTAAATTGATGATAAATTGCAATCTACTTGAAATGAGTTACAAGTCGTTATACCGATTTGTGAAGTTATAACAAAGAGTTGACAAGACGTTATATCGAGTCTCAAATGTCGTTATAACCACTTGACAAACAACTACGAGTTGCTAAGTCATTATAACGAGTTGGCATGTCATTTTAAAGAGGCGTAGAGTCATTATAACAACTTGACATTATATCGAGATGACATGTAGTTATAACGAATTTGGTTTTCAAGTTATCATAAACATGTGCTGAAGCATTATCAAAACGTTATAAGGAGTTCCAAAAGTCATTAATGCCACGAGTTGGTAGGTCAAAATGAGTTGCGAGATAATTATGACAAGTTGTGAAGTTATTTCAATGAGTCACTTCACCCCCATTGCCCACGTGGGAGCACGGTGACGTTGTTTACTAAGGCGTACTGCATGCCGATGGTGCACCTACCTGTCTTCAACCAATGCTAACCCTGCTTGTGTGAATTTGGTATGCTGGGGAGCGGACAGTTGCTCGCCGTTGCTCGGTGGTTCTCTCCGGATACTCAGGCTTCCTCCACCCGTAAAACTGTCACGGTCATGGTTAGCCATTGTGCAGAAATATGTGACCTCAAACACCAATAAATAAATAAATAAATAAATAAATAAATAAATAAATAAATAAATAAATAAATAAATAAATAAATAAATAAATTTCAATGAGTTGTCGTGATAGAGAGTTAAAAAATCATTATAATGTGGCATGTAGTCAGTATAAAGAATTTTGATGTTATCAAGCAGAGTTGACAAGTCGTTTAATAAGTTGTGAAAATTTTATAACGAGTTATGAGGTCGCTATAACGAGTTAGCACGTCATTGTAACGAGTTTTAAACGGGTTATAGATAATTACCAAGACATAACGAATTGACTCGTCATAATGGTGAGTGGGCGAGTCGGTATAAAATGTTGTAATATCATTATATAGTTTGGAAGTTATTATAACGAGTTAGGGGGTCCCTATAACGAGTGGACAAACTGTTATAACGACTTGCCAAAGCGAAATAATGAAGTCGCTATGACAAATGGGCAATTAGCTGTAACGAGTTGATGAGTTATGTAATGAAGTGTGAAGTCATAACAAATTGTTAAGTCATAACGAGTTATCAAGTTGCTATAGTGAGTCGATCGATCATAATTAGTTGTAAAGTCGTTATAATGAGCTGATATGTTGTTTTAACGAGTTTTCGAAGTCGTTATAATGATCGTAATGCCATTAGCACGAGGATAAAATATTGGACCGATGGACAACTAAAACGCATCATAACGAGTGTACAATGCATTATAATGAGATGTGGAGTCATTATGGCGAGTTGGAATGTTGTTATAACAGGCTAAGTCGATTCGTTATAAAGAATTTGTAAATTCGTGATGAGTTATGTCATTAAGAAGAGTAGACAAGCCGGTATAACTAATTGTGAATTCCGTATAATGTGTTGTGAGTAATTATTGTCATATCGTTATATGCAATTGTTATAATGAACTATAACAAGACTCAATTCTGATGATTTGTAAAGTTATGTATTTTGCTGTCGTTATACGAGTCGACACTTCGTTATGATGCGTTGACAAGTCGTTCTGAGGAATTGGAAAATCGTTATAACGAGTTTTGAAATTCGTTATAAGGAGTTGAAAGTCATTATTATGAGTTTACAAGTTAGTTTACAAATCTCTATGACGAGTTGAGGAGTCGTTATATTCTATCCTATTTTTTTATTTATAAGAAGCTGGCAAATCGTTGAGAGTACTAAACATTGTTATAACGAATTGGCAAATAATTATGATGAGAGTTTTGATATCGTTACAACGAGTTGAGAAGTCATTTTAACGCATTGTAAAGTTCTTTTAGCGATTTAACCTGTAGCTATAGTGAGTTGGAAAGCCACTATGATGAGTAGATAGGTTGTTAAATGAGCAAAATAACAAATCATTATATTGAGTCTCGGACACTGATATAACGAATTACCAAGATAATACGCGGAATTGTAAAAATGTTTTAAGGAGTTGGTCTGACGTTATGGCGAGTTGTGGAGTCATTATAACGATTTGACAAGCCATTATACCGAGTCCCAAATGTCGTTGTAACGAACTGGCAAGTCACTATGAGTTGTTAAGTCATGTAATGAGTTTACATGTCATTTCAAAGAGGAGTTGTTACGTCATGTAATGAATTTACATGTCATTTCAAAGAGGTGTGAAGCCATAATAACAAGCTGAAAAGTAGTTATATCGAGATAAGTCGTGATAACGAAGTACGTTTTCAAGTGATTCCAAAAGTCGTTAAAACTATGAGTTGGTAAGTCACAATGAGTTATGAAACAATTATAACAAGTTGTAAAGCTATTCTAACGAACAGCCATGTCATTGTAAAAAGTAGACAGATCATTATAATGAGGTGTGTAGTCGTGTTTATATATAAATGGCTTCGATGTTGTTAAAAAGAGTTGACTAATTGTTATACTAATATGTGAAATAATTATAACGAGTTGTAAAGTCGTTATAACGAGCTGGCAAGTTATTATAATAAGTTGTGATGTCGCTCTAGATAGTTGTTACGTCGTTATAACGAGACGTCAAGTTGCGAGTTCCACATTTCAATATATATAACGAGTTTGGAAATTCATAATGAGGATTTGACATGCCGTTATAATGGTGTTCAAGTCGTTATAAGGAGCTGCAAAGATTTGAAGTCATTATAACGACTTGAGAAATGGTTATATCTAGTTGACAAGTCGTTATGACAAATTGTGAAGTTGTTAGAATGAATTCCTTATAAGGAGTTCATTAATCATTGTAAGGAGTTATAAACTCATTATAATGAGTTTAAAAGTCATTACGATGGGTTCCAAAAGTTGTTATACTGAGTTGTTAAGTCATTACAACGTGTTGTGCTGTCACTGGTATTGTTATTTATTTATTGGTGTTTTTTTAAGGTCACATATTTCTGCACAATGGCTAACCATGACCGTGACAATTTTACGGGTGGAGGAAGCCGGAGTACCCGGAGAGAACCACCGAGCAACGGCGAGCAACTGTCAGCTCCCCAACATACCAACTCCACACAAGCAGGGTTAGCATTGGTTGAAGACAGATGCACCATTTACGTACAGTACGCAGATTTGGACAAGTCATTCTAACGAATTGCAAAGTCGTTATGTGTCAAAAGTTGTTATAATGAGTCACGAAGTCATTATAACGAGTTGTGAGTTGTGAAGTCATTATAATGACTCATGGTGCCATTAGAATAAGCAGACAAGTCATTATAATAAGTTTATAATGTAATTATAACGAGTCGACAAAGCCGTTATATTGATATCGACACTTGCAATAACGAGTTTAGAAATCTGTATACTGCACTGATAAGCCATGCGTCATAACTATAACGAGTCATCAAGTCGTTATACCGAGCTTCTAAGTCGTGATAGCGAGTTGTGAAGTTATTACAACATATTGTAGTGTCGTTAAATCAAGTTGATAAGTCGGTATAAAGAGTTGGCAAGTTTTTTCCTTGATTGACAAGTCATTATAACGGTTTGGGTTCTGAGTTTTGAAGCCATTTTACGTACATCTGTCGTGGACTGATCACATTCATCGGATGGATAATATTTCTATTGATGCCACAACATTAGATTCAAAACAATAATTATAGGAATAGTCATCGAAGATTTAATTATTCAAGGGTACAAACCGGTTCTTCATTAATTAATAAGTTTGCTGATGAAGTTAAATCAAAGTTATAGAGACATCACTTGTTGACACTTCTCTCATATATTTAAGAACCATTGCACTCCAGTCCTCCTGCCAAACTTTGCCAATGAAGGATGTACTGAAATACGAACTTGCACCTTTCCCTTTATCTATGTTCCTCGAATCGGATGACTTTCGTATTGCCAAATCCAAGTCTGATCAGAAGAATAAGCTGGCATGTGTAGTAACCTCATGAAAGTTACCAGTACCGCAGTGCACTGTGATCGACGGCAGTGCAATCATGTGGGTACTGCACCGGCATACAAACGGTACTGTCACAGACTTTGTGTCAACATTAACATTCTCTAATCATCACATACCTCATGAAGTTGAATGTATATCTTGTCTTTGACAGGTATTTCGACTTTAGCATCAAGTCGTCTGCCCGCACAGAACGTGGCAAATGCATGCCCAGAAAGCACAAGCTGGCACCTTACATCCCACTGCAACAAAAGCAAGTAGTTATGTCGAGTTTCACAAACAAAAAGCAACTCATATGTTCACACATTACCGAATGCGTCGCGAATGGTACACTCGAATACACTAGTCATAACAGGTGAATCTTGCACACCAACCCTCATTAGGTCAGGCGACGTGCATGAATTTGGTGAATTATTCACAGAGTATGAAGTGGTTGATGGTATCATTTGCCAACAAGTCAATAACATCCAGAGATCATGCAAAGACATTTGTCGCATTAATGTCATATCAGATGACTGACACGGACGTGTTTGTCCTCCTAACTGTCTTCTATTGGAAGAACAAAATGGGCTGCTTATTGACAATGCAAGCTACGAGTGGGGAAACAAAGGTCACTGACATAGGGGAAACATGCAAGAATAATGCCACAATTGTCTCAAAACTCATCGCAGCACATGCACTATCGGGCTGTGGCACTGTCGCACAATTGCACGATGTTAGTAAAGTAGAAGAGACTGCGGGGTTATTCATTGGGCGGGCTTGGCGATTATCGTGCAGACAAGGGCACTATGTTTGTCCACAGTACCCTCCTGATCAGTGCTTGTTATGGTTATCCAGTTACAGAAATGACCGAAGCCAAGGTCAATGTCTGGACATCTAAAACAGCAATGGCGCGATTATCTGCCCCAAGCTAGCAAACCTTCCACCCACAACTGAGTCATTCCACGAGAATGTTGAAAGGGCCCACCTTAAAGACATGCACTGGTATTCTTGTGACTCGGGCATTCCACTAAAACTCGACCCACCTGATTTTGGATGGACCTCTCATGACAAATCTAAGACTTTGAGACCAATAGGTATTCTCGACTCTGTACATGCTGACCAGAACAGGTATTGGATTTTGTCACCTGCGGTTGCATTTCGTCCAAGGCATGTTAATCCAAGAGATGCACTTGTGTCTTCGCAAACATCCCATGCACCATGGAATGTCATTGCAAAGGTGATTCAAACACGTGGCACAGTGAGCTAACTTGGGGGAATGTCGAGCCACACGACCGCTTAGATGATGACGCTGATGAGGAACACTTGAAATGAACTCGGTGCAAGATGGGTGGATTTTTGTGAAAGTAGTGGACATGTTAGACGCCATGTCTGAACACAGCGGACTGGAATAAGTTTACTTTTTGAACACAATCTATACCAGGAAAGTGTTGCTACGTTGTCTAATTTGTTCTAATTAAGTCTCCAAAATATCTCAGCTGGCTTTGAAAATGATTTCCTCGACAAATTGGTTGATTTTCCAGCCATTTTGGTGGCCTTCTCTATACCTACAACGGTCAAATATCTTGAATTCCTTGGATTTAGTGTAATCTCTAGGTTGATTTCATTTTAGCACAATGATATACCCTATAAATAACGGTACAATAGCACAGAAATGGTTAATTCTTAATGTTCCGAAAATTCGGCCGCCATTTTCTAGGCCATTTTTAAAAAAAAATGCAAATAGCTCAAATTTCTCAAAGATTACAGACTGGCATCAAACGCCTTCGAATTTAGCACACAAAGTTATCATAGAAACACAAAAAACATTGCGCCGACACCAAAATTTCAAGGTTCGACCCAAAATCCACTAATCTGTGTCGGACTATAGGAAAAACATGTAACATATATATGTATGAAAACTCTTTTTACTGTTTCGTAATTAATCTATATAAATACCATAAGTGGATCTGAAATTATCGGACCTATAGGCATAGATGTCTTGAATTAATATTGTCTTTATGTTTTTTTTATTTCTCTGAAGGCTGAAGGGGAGGGGTGTGCTTTCTATTATATTAAATTAGTTTTGAGCGGAAACGAAGCGCCCCCCCCCCCCCCCCACCCTCCTCGTCCGCAAAGCATTCCGTAAAGACAAACTAGACCACTTTGCAAACTAACCCAAATCCAGGCAGGCGTTAATATCGTAAACATACGTGCTTATAGGCCTATAAACCACTGATTAATGCATACGGTTATATAAAAAAGACCTAGTCATTAATTTTTTAATTGCGCGTATACATAGGAAAAGATAAACTAAGCACGCACAAAGCCAGTAAGGAGAACAGATGCTCAAAATCGAAAGTAGCTCAGTGTACGTTCGTGCCTACCCCAGGAATAAGCGTTAAAATGGTAACACTAGTCTTTTCAATATATACAACTTTTAGATTTTTTTCTCACAAAAGGTCATTTCGATGTTTAACACTCGTCACCTTTCCTACCTGACGTGACCATTTACGATTTTTTAAAATTCTTATTCCATGAGGGTAATGGCCCTTTAAACAACGAACGTTTACCTTATTTGCTTAAAACGTTAATTTACCAAAAAATGAAAGTGTCAGTGACACTGTAGCTCAACTTGTTTAAGACATGTACTTGTGTAGTATGTGACACAGCAATGCCACATCTAGGTAATGACCTGATAACAATTGTACATATAAAGTATTGTAACGGTTTGCACATAAATTCTGACCGTAGCCTGTAACAAATGTATAGGTAAAGTATTGTAAAGGTGGCCGACAGTTAGATGATAGACTAGAAAAGAAATCTTTGAGTCCCAGAGTGGGTCTGACTGAACCCAAAAATATTTGTTCTCATAGCACTGTGATAACAAAGGCACCCCCAAAGCACTCGTTCCTCTCCCAAGGTGATAACAAAGGTATCCAAGAAGTTTCTTGAAGATCGGTTCATAAATACAGCCTGTTGCCCGAGCCGTATTGACATGTGCACTTACTGTGTATAAGTAGTACTGAATAAATCAAAGTTCATCTGATTTGCACAATTTCTGAACGAGGAAAAAACCCGTATTATATGTGATGTTTTCCATATTACTAAACATTCATTCAAAATGTTATTCAAATCAGAACCTTCATATAGAAGTTCTGTACCAAAAACTGATTGTACCTAATTTTGGTACAAAATGGCCGCCAACAGCCATCTTGAATTTCGGATCGCACCCAAAAACAGTCGTTCTCGTCCCAAGGTGATAGCAAAGGTACCCAAAAAGTTTCGTAAAGATCGATTCATAAATACGGCCTCTAGCCTGGGCCATATAGAAGTTGTGTACAAAAAAACTGATTGGACCCAATTTTAGTACAAACTGGCCGCTGGCAGACATCTTGAATTTTGGACCGCACACAGAAACACTCGTTCTCGTCCCAAGGTGATAACAAAGGTATCCAAGAAGTTTCGTAAAGATCGGTTCATAAATACGGCCTCTAGCCTGAGCCGTATAGAAGTTTTGTATAAATAGCTGATTGGACCTAATTTCGGTACAAAATGGCCGCTGGCAGCCATCTTGAATTTTGGACCGCCCCCAGAAACACTCGTTCTCGTCCCAAGGTGATAGCATAGGTAATAAGTTTCGTGAAGATCGGTTCATAAATACAGCCCCCAGCCCGAGCCGTATTGACATGTGTACTTACTTTGTAAGTAGCACTGAAAAAATCAAAGTTCATCTAATTTGCAGAATTTCTGCACGAGAAGAAAGCCCGTATTGTATGTCATGTATTCCATGTTACTAAACATTCAGACAAAAGTGTATTCGAATCAGAACTTTCATATAGAAGTGCTGTACAAAAAACTGATTGCACTAACTAAGGTATAAAATGGCTGCTGGTGGCCATCTTGAATTACAGACTGCACCGAAAAACACTCGTCCTCTTCCCACGGTGATAACAAAGGAACTCAAGAAGTTTCGTAAAGATCGGTTCATAAATATGGCCTCTAGCCCGAGCCGTATTGAATTGTTGACGGACGGACGGACAGACGGATGGACGGACGTCTGGACGGACGGACGGACGGACGGACGGACGGATGGACGGAGAGACGGAGGACGGGCCATGACATAACCTCAAATTTGACTTACGTCAAAGTTGAGCTAAAAATCAAATCGTTGCAAATGCAATATTTCAAAAAGTTGCATGTGACTTCACTTTGTTCTGTTGTTATTTACTATGTAATCCTAAACCTCAGGCCTATAGACAGTGATGTAAAAACCAAAGGGATACAGAGATATTTACGCCCCCCCCCCCCCTCCCCAGTACATCCATGCGTAAAATATTTTCAAACACGTTTTGGCAACCCAGTGTAACGTGCTCTGAACTGGCCGTCTATGTGCAATGGCATGTTTTTTACACCCATTGGCGCTTTTCCAGAAATTAATAAATAAAAAGTAACTAGTGAAAACTAGTGAAAAAATATTTCAATTTCAATTTAACCCAAATGCCTGTAGATTTTAGACCCATATAATTGTAAATTCCCACCATGGAAAGTTACTCTTGCATCCAATGCCTTGAAAGCACTCTGGTGACTTGTCAGCGCAATCAGACAAACTGATTGTAATAAAAAAATAACTGAATGGTCGCTGTCAAACAACCCAGTGATGCGTTTTCGAGCCGAATACTCGCAAATGCTGTGTTAAAGGTAAGATAAGATAAGATTTATTCAGCAAATACATCAGAACAAGGCAGATTGCTATGTATCCCCAAAATCAACATAAACAGAATAATAAAACACACTAATTCCATATGACAAATGTGAATTTTTTACTCCCTTCAAGTACTGCCTTTTTCCCCAAAAGGTTTACCGGCAAAGCTCAATCAAATTGAGGGGAAACAAAATTCACATTGTCAAATATCGTATATGATCTGCTTCCCGAATTCATGGCAGTAGGTAATAAATGAGAGTTCGAGCTCACCTGTACATGTACGTGTACGTGTACGTGTACATGTACACCTTCATAGGATTTAGTGTTAAAATCGTGTACGTGTACAAGATTTTAACGGTTTTTTAGGGTGAGCTCGAATTTTTTTAACACTGAACCCTATGGGAGGAATCCGTAGTTTTACGTACACGTACATGTACCGTTTTGATTGAAATCTGCAGATGAGTTTTCCCCATAGGATTCAGTGTTAAATTGCGAGCAAAAAAACGTTTTGAGAGTTCGAACTCATCGTCTTGTCGATTCTAACAATCCGCGTCCGTACACGATTTTAACACTGAAACCCTATGGAGAGTGTAAAATTGCGAGCAAAAAAACGTTTTGAGAGTTCGAACTCATCATCTTGCCGATTCTAACAATCCGCGTCCGCACACGATTTTAACACTGAAACCCTATGGAGGCGTACACGGAGATCCACTTGCAGATTTTAGGTTGGAAATCAACTCGCATGAAGAGGTGATGTTTGAATCCGCAAACCCACTGTAGCGTTTCTCGAAGTGAGACTGGCGCACGTTATTGCGAGGTGATCTCAACGAGCACTTGATGGAAATGTTTTGAACGAAGAGTGTTGTCGTCGGTGTGTTGGAAATTCGCGAGCCCGCTGTCACGTTTTTGATTGATACATATATAGGGGAGAAAAAAAATATAAATAAATAGTTATTTAAAAAAAATAAATATATCAAATCGAATAGATAATAAAAACGTAAATCATGAGCGATTCTCAGGATATTAGAGTGAGGTTTCTTTTGAAAATGCTGATGAGAGCCTACGCATTCTGCGTGAATGAACAACTAGGTCGTCTCTTGTTAGAACGATGCGTCGGATGTCGGGATCACCTAGACTTCGATCACGAGAATCATTCGTGTCTGTGGATGGAAAGGGAAGATATGGTCGTCAAGGATTTCGAACCGGCGTTCGAACGCGTTCAAATCAATGAAGTCATTGCGTTTTGGAAGAGATTACTCTACTGTAAGAATCGAAGCAAGCCCACAGATTCGGAAGAACAGAAATTGGCGCGTAAAAGTCTGACTTTACGAGATAAGGGATGCATCTTGAAATTATTGTTCAATGAAGCATACGTCTAAGTTTTCTCATTGATATAAAATAAGGGAGAATAGAAAATAAAAATAAATACACACATAAATTTTTTATCTAATATTAGAAAGAAAAAAACAAAAATGAGAACCAGAAATAAATTGTATCCGACGTTAGTGGATGACGAGGACGAGAAGCCGAACGGCGTTTTGCCGACGGCGCCGTCACTAGAAGAAAGAGAAAAAGGAGAGAGGTATCGCATCGATCAAATCAATAGAATCCAAGAGTATCTAATTCGAGAGAGAGATTCTCATCGTTCCCTCAAGAAGAAGTATTCGCGTTTCGTGACAGTCGTCAATGCGATCAACACGACACTCATCACGATTTCCCTGGGTTTACACGCGGCTGGCATCGGATTTTTGTCGACCGCGGTTGGCATTCCGATCGTGTTGACCGTAGAAGGAGTGGCTCTCGCCGCCGGATTGTTTAGCATGCTCGGAAACTTTTTGAGTAGGAAAATATATCTGAAGGCGAGGAAACACGACAAGATTCGCGTCTTGGCCGACTCCAAGATCGACACGATATCCGAAATGATCTCTATGGCGTTAAAAGATGGTAGGATATCGGACGGTGAATACTTTGCGATATTGAGCGAGAAAACGAAATACGATGCCATGAAAGAAGCCGTGAGAATCAAGACTCGCCAGATCATCAAGGAAGAGATGAAGGATTCTCTCATGGAAAAGGGGAGGAAAGAGGCCAGGGAGGAATTCAGTAAGATGATAGAACTCAAGAGCAGCGATTGAAAAAAAATATATATAATAAGAACAGAATTTTAAAAAAAAAATATTAAATTTATATATAAAATAAAAAAACGAAATTAATTTAAATAACTCTTAAAAAAATGTATTGCGTAAAGTGTAAGAGAGTTACCGAGACGAGTAATTCTCGAGAAGTGCGAACTAAAAATGACAGACGGATGCTTCGCGGAATTTGTGACATGTGTGGTTCTGTCAAGACGCGATTCGTCAAAAAAAAGAACGCGAGCAAAGGTAAAGGCATCGTGAATAAAATGATCAATAATCTACCTTTCGAAATGCATCTGCCCGGTCACAGTTTCACGGGACCCAGAACGAAATTGAACAAGAGACTCAACGCTGATCTGACACCCAAATCTTGGAGCAAACCTGTGAATAGGGTGGACGCGGCCGCATATGATCACGATCTGTGCTACGCCAGACATCCCGACACCAAGACTCACAACGATGTCTGCGACAAAAACATGTTGGGGAAATTGAGAGGCATATCGAATCCGACCAGGAGAGAGAAGATGGAACATTCGCTGGTCGGAAATCTGATCGGTGCGAAACGTCGATTCGGATGGGGCGTTCAAAAAAAAAAAGCGCATCTGAAAAGAAGAAGAAACGATTATTGACAAGCGAATTGGCCGAGGAGTTACACAAACCCATAGTGCGTAAATTTCGAAAGAGAAGGGTGTTCGTGAAGGGTCTGGATGATATTTGGTCTGCCGACTTGGTCGACATGAGATCGTTTTCGAGGTGGAACGAGGGCGTCAAATATCTATTGACGGTCATCGACGTGTTTTCCAAATATGGTTGGATCAGAGCTTTGAAGGATAAATCGGGACCTTGCGTCGCCGAGGCTCTGAAGAGCGTGTTCGACTCGTCTTCTCGAAAACCGAGTAAATTCTGGGAGGATAAGGGAAAGGAATTCTACAACAAGCACATTCGTCAATTGGTAGACCTCTACACGATCAAAAACGAAGAGAAAGCCAGCATGGTGGAACGTTGGAATCGAACGATGAAGGAAAAGATGCACAGATACTTCACGGCGAATTCCACCAAGAAATACATATATGCTCTGAACAGTCTGGTCAAAGATTACAACAACACGCAACACAGATCGATCAAGATGACTCCCGCGGAAGCTAGCGATCCTCGAAACGAAAAACGGGTCTACGCGAATCTATATCCTGAGAGATCTAAGATCAGGAAGAAGTCTAGAACGCCGAAATTTGCGGTCGGCGATCGAGTGAGAATCTACGCTTATAAGAAGCACTTCGAAAAGGGTTATACTCCTCGATGGACCTCAGAAATCTTCGTGATAATCAAAATATTTCACACCGATCCAGTGACTTACGAAATCGAAGCTTTGGATGGAGAAGAGATCATCGGAAAGTTTTACGAACAACAATTACAGAAGACGAAGTTTTGATGAAGAAGACAAAATTTTTTTTATTTGCTCTCTTTGACATTTTCTTGTTTACACACATATATATAAGAGAGAAAAAAATAATAATAAAAAATAATTAAAAACTATTTTTTAGATAAAGAAAGCAAGTTAATTAATAAACAAAAAACTAAAAATCCTTTAAAATGACAAATATACTAGATATAGCACAAAGCATAGTGAAAGATGAAAGTATTCAAGAATATGAGGTTCACAAATATGAACCGGTAACTGGAATGAGTTTGAACAATGCGGGAGAGATAAGAATCAACGTCGAAACTCAAGATCTATTCGTACATCCTAGCGAGAGTTACATAGTGGTGCAGGGACATCTCACCAAGGAAGATGGGAGCGACTACGCCGACGACGACACGGTTACTCTAGCCAATAATGGCATCATGCATCTATTCAGTAACATAAAATACATGCTATCCGGACAAGAGATAGAATCTGTGTTTCATCCCGGTCAGGCCACCACGATGTTCGGTCTCTTGACGTATCCTGATGATTTTTCGAAATCTAGAGGACTTAATCAGTTGCGGGTGAAAGACACCGTAGGCCCTGCTAGCGCAGGCGCCGCTTGATATTCGACTATGTCATCAAGACGTCCAGACCTAAAGGAACGTTTTCATTCAGGATACCTTTGAAACACATCTTCGGATTTGCGGATGATTACAACAAGATCATGTACGGATTCAAACACAATCTGATGTTGATTCGAAAAGGAAACGACGATGCAATAGTGAGACTCACTGCGACCGATGTGGGTAAGATAACTCCACACAACATATCGTGGTTCATTCCGCATGTGGAGCCTTCGATCGTGGAGAAAGCGCGTCTCTACAAGATCATAGAATCCAAGAGTAAATTACCCGTGGGATTTAGAATGAGACAGTGCGACACGGCTGCTAGCATTCCTCCCTCCACAAATCACTTCGATTGGAGATTGACGGTGAAATCCGCTTCCGAGAGACCGCGTTTCATCATGGTTGCGTTTCAGACCGATAGGGACGGGTCTCAGGAAAAGAATGCATCGCTGTTCGATCACTGCCATTTGAGAAACATGCAAGTGTTTCTGAACGCCACGAGATATCCAGCAATCGATTACAATGCGTCGTTCGACAAGAACGATTTCTGCAGACTGTATGGCGACGCCGCTGATTTTAGAAAGAAGTATCACAGTCTAGACGAATTTATGAGCAACCCTAACATGTCTCCTGGTGAATACAAGTTGATGTATCCCATGTTCGTATTCGACGTCAGTAAACAGAGTGAATGACTCAAGAGTAGCGTGTTAGACATTCAGATCACGATGCAATTCGATAGGAACGTGCCGAGAAAAACCGAAGCCTTTGCCCTGGTCCTGTCGGACAGAGAATTACAATTCGAATCGGATGGAAATAAGATGTCGATCATTCGATGAGAGACGAGTGTGAAAAAAAATAAAAAACAAAAAAAAATAAAAAGTAATGAGTAATTATTGAAAATAAAAAACAAAACAAAAAAAATAAAGTAATGTGATCTAGAGAGATTGATCATCTTTCTAAATCTCATTACTTTTTTTTTTTTTTTTTTTTGTTTTTAATAATCACACATTAATTTTTTTTAATTCATTATTTTCCACGCATTCACTGTTTGTTCAAAGAATCTAGTTTGATCAGTAGACTCACCATGGAAGTGGTGGCTTCAGGATTATTGGTTTTCGTGATGAAATTAATCCTGTCTCTGGCATTCACTTTGAGAGGCATGCCGAATGTGCTAACATTCGCGTGTTGATTCTCAGTCTTTTCGACGCTGTATCTCTTATTGCTCTCCACACCATTCACCATGAGATTGACGACCGCTCTGTTATTCAAATCCGAGGAAGCCAGACTCATTCGAAGGATTTCACTTCCCAGCGGCATGGGATATCCCACCTGACCATGTTTCGATCCGCTACCTCCATTTCCGAAAGACCACTCAGCTTTTCCTTCGTCTAAGGTGCCGGCCTCTTCGGCCCACACGGTGATCAATTGTCTAGCATATTTGACTTTCTCCACCACCGAAATCAGGGTGCAGGCATCCGTCATGTTCACGGGATCTGGTAGATTCGTGAGCGCGTGTCCACCCATGTCTAGTTTACCTTCCATGATGTCGCCCTTTCTCCAGACCGAGTTGTCGTCCACGTACTTTCTGCTGACCGCACTGGAATCAAATTCGGGATCGTGATCGAGACCGAATAAATTGTGACCCTTCATGTTGATGCCACTCTCCATGGTTCCGCCAGATTGTTTGTTCAGGTAGAGATCGTCCACTTGCGATTCTAGGTATTCTTGTGATTGTATCACGGCAGAATCTACGTAGCCCTTGTTGACCGCGGTTGAGTCTGCATCCGTGTCATTGATCTCCGACAGATTCAATATCTTGTGGAATTCCGCATTCAGATCCGATTTCATTTCTCGTCCATCAGACTTTCTCTGTTCCAGATCTACATAGTGTTTGGTCGCCACATCCTTGGGATTCGTGGGAGTGGCCACGTTTGTTATCTTGTTATAATTGGCGTTCAATTCCGAGTGCATCGTTTTCGTAACGTATCTATTTCTCAGGTGTTCGCTGAATCTCGCGTGAGAGTCATCCGCATATTTCTTGGTCGTGGCATTGGTGGGATCTATGGAATTCGTGACATTCACCAAACGTTTGGATTTCAGATCCAGATCGTCGGTCATGGTTTTATCCACGTAATTATCTAGCAGGATTCGTTCAAAATTGGCGTTCCCCCTGTCGACGTATTTTTTAGTCACAGCATCTGCGAGATCTATCGGCTCGGGAAGATTGTAGAGCTTCTTATCGTTCATGTTCAAAGGTTCTTCTCGAGGTTCGTATCTCCGAACGTAATGTTCGTCCATGTTGGCAACGTCGTAACCATCGTCGACTTCGAACGTCTTCCTCTTCTTTCTTGGGTTGACTTTTTCGTCGTCACTTCTACCAAATTTATCGACTGGCATGTTGTTGTGGGATTTTTTTGTTTTTTAGAAAAGTATGTTCAAACGCAGTTTATTAAAAATGAACTATGTTATTTTATTTTTCGTTTTTATTCGATTAAAATTTTTTTTAAATAATTTTTTATCTTTATATACTATAAAAAAAAAAATCTCTCTCTAATGTAAATCATTGAGAATGTCTTGAAATCGATCTCCTTCAGACCATCTCTTGAGAACGTAGAGACACAGGTGACCGCAAAACACTTGATGTGGTGATTGCACTTGTTCCGTGTTGTAATGAACCATCGATTTGTTGAAATAGTTCTTTATTTCTTTTGGTGGTGAGATTCCGTAGCTGTCGAAATAATAATTTTTCTTCTTCCCGTTCTGCATCCACACCACCCAGTGAGTGCCTTCACCCGATGAATCATCTAGATTGAAAATTCCGCATTCCGATTGTCGAGGTCTTCTCTTCGGCAAGGCATCTCTGGAAAACACTCCTAGAAAATCTTCGATTTTCAAATCTTTTGCCGCATTCAACAGATCGATGTTGGATAGGGGTTCGTTAGGTAAGACGACACCTTCTACGGATTATTTTCTTATTCATAAATGCATATATATTTTTTTTATTTATTTATTTTATTATAATTCACTAAAAATGACGTTATTTTTTTTTGTTTTTTTCTCTTTTTTTTTAAACTAACATTCTCGATGTCTCTATCGTTTTCTATAATTTTGATTTCATCTAATTCCTCTTGGTTTTCTGGACTCTCGATATCTCTATCGTGTTCTATAATTTTGAATCCATCTAATTCTTCTTGATTTTCTGGACTCTCGATGTTACTATTGATTTCTATAATTTTGAATCCATCTAATTCCTCTTGATTTTCTGAAATCCTATCATCCACAATCATATCTGGAATCTTATCATCCACAATCGTATCTAGAATCCAATCATCCATATTCATATCGTCTCTAATTAGATCCGCAGTCCAATATCCGAGTGCCAAAGTGCTTATTTTATCGTCTAACACGAATCTCTTAGCGTCGTCGGCCGTCAGCGAAATCTTGTTGACTATTTCGGTATACAAGTCGTGATTTTCGCTTCGAATCGATTTCATAGTCTTATACACCGGACCACTTCCTAACAGACAATCTTTATACTCTTGGAAAGAGATATTTTTCTTCACCACGCACGCTTTAACTCCTTTGCACTTCTTGATCTCTTCATCATCTTCTAGACGATAAGCATACAGTTTGGGTCTCAAGCCCACGAATTCGACGATCTGCTTACCGCCGCTCTCGTCCTTAAATTTACCCAACACCTTCTTGTTGTCGTTCGATTGAATGTTGGACGGGTGATCGACGGGATAATTGCTCGTATCGAACCACTCGGCCATGTCCTGAGATATATCTCGGTAGACGTCTTTCGTCTCTATCTCGTAAACTAAACTGTCCGTGTCGGTGAACAGTAGTTTGGCTTTATCACCACATTTTCGTTTGATGTAATCGTAGTGAAACTCGTACATCAATCGCTTGCTGATATCTAAGATGATCGGTCCGAGATAATACGGTTTGTCAAACTTCAGATGCGTCTTTTGCATGTGAACGGCCACTAGATTTTCGTCGAATATGGTTCGGTGTTTGTAATTGGGTTTCGCCACTAATGTTTTAGCTCTTTTCTCAGACGTGATGAGTCGAACGCCGGTTCTCTTCCTGATGTTTTCCATTGATTTACCATACACGCAGTTGTTCATGAGTTAGAAGAAATCTTTTTCGAAATCGTTCTCGGCTCAAGTTCTGAGATTCGTGTTGAGATCGATGTATTTTTTCATCCAAGGCTCTTCGTCGAATCGAATGATGCGATGTATGTTGACTAATTTCATCCCGTAATCAACGTACTGTTTCAAATTCTCGCTGTAGATGACGTAGTTATGTTTGTTAAATAAATTGGGAATGAGTTTCTCCTCGTCTCCCTCGTTCGGTTCCATTCGTTCAGGAGCCAGCGGATAATCGTTGTGTAGATCGTGTAATTCTTTCGGATAGTTCAAATCGACTTCTAAAATGCAAGGATAGTCTCTCCATTTTTGCATCTCTTCTGGTTCCTTCACCCATTCGAAATTTCCAATCGGTAAAGGATGACTCATAGCCCAACCATACAGATTATTAGCGTCCCAATACTGTATGTATTTAGTTGATCGTTTCGAATCAAAACCTTCTTTCATGTAGGGATTGTTAGCCTCAGAATGTCTGTGGGAGATCATTGAGACGCCACCTCTCGCAGCCCTTTCGAACATGAGCAACATGTCCACGTCGGATAATAATTCCAATTGGACTTTGGTGGTCTTCAACAGAGCGTCCCACGCCAAACCGGGTGCGGTGAAATACAAAGCGGGATCCAGATCGTAATTTCGACAACAGACGTCTCGAAAATTTTCAAACACGTCTGCCAAGAGTAGAACGTCAGTCTTCAGATAGAGATCAGGATAATCTCTCATGGTTTTCATATCGAATGATTTCCACACGTTTTTAGCGTGTTCGTAATTCTCGTCGGAAATGTCAGATTCATATAATTTCGAATAAAAATCTTCTTTCGAAGGTAGTGCAGTGTCTTCGAATCTCTTTAGATCATTCATGTAATCGTAAGGATAGACTCCTTTCCTCAACATGACGTCTACTCGTTCTTCAAAATGTTCGCTCATGATTTTAAATTTATCCTTGCTCATGTTATCGACTAATTTTTCCAGAGCGGTCGATATGAATTTAAAACTGTCGATGAAACGTATGCATCTACGAATGAATTTCGTTTTTTCTTCCAACGTCTCTCCGTCGATTACTCTCTTCTCCTCCATGAGCTTCCATTTCATGAAGGAAATGTATCTTTCTTCGCTGTTCGTGATGCAATTTAATTCTTCGTGTGAGGTGCCGAGATTTTTCACGAACAGATGACTGTCGTAACCCGAGAGATTGTGAAACATCACCGGATAGAAAGCGGCATCTCGATATTTTAAATTACACTTGCTGTGAGCCGGACCACAATACAGACCCGTGTAATGATCGTGGTCTCTGACCTTCCTATTTTCCGTCGAATTCTCGTTGAACGATTGTCTGCATATGTGACATTCAGTGGCTCTGTTATTTTCATCCTGCTGCTCTCGCGTGATGATCATTTTTGCCGGAGTTTTGAATTTGTCGTATAACATTTGAAGTTTCCATTCTAACTCTTCCACGAACCTTTGAGCCACATCGTCATCTTCATACTGTTTCATGTAGGTGAAGGGACCCATGTCATGTTGCGAGTCGAAAGCGCATTTCACGTAAATGCAATAGCCCGAAGGTATGTGTTTTTGATATCTTTCGACGTAACTTTGAAGAGCGTTGGGTTGACAGGAACTCATTTTCGCGGTGAAACATTCGAAATCGGCGTACACGACGAATGGTACTTTTAACCTTCTATTGTGATTTTCAAACTTCACGATGGTGTTGGGTTTGGGCATTTCGATGGCGACACCTTGATTTTCGTTGCAATATTCCTGATGTTTCGCCAACGAGTCTTCGCTGTGAAACACGTTCATGCAATTGTAACATAAAGATATCTTTCCGTTATGATTATTATTTTGTTTTGACAGTAATCGACTCGGTTGTTTAACCCAACAATAATGACGATTGTCACCATTCGAAATCAATAATAAAATAATCATATTTTCTCTTCCGAGATACGAAGTCAGTCTGAGAGGATGGATCTTTCATTTTTCATCGTCGTATCCCAAGACGTTCACCACAACGGTGGGATTTTGAGCCTCAAAACATTCGATGTGTTTTAACTGCGTTGGAAAAGTCACTCTGGTCCAATCGAGATTTTTAGAAGTTTCCTCGTACTGAGAAACTCTATCGCAGTTTATTTTGACAGGGTATAAAGCGGATGTGACTGCCCATTTAAAACACTGATCATCGTTATTTTTCATGTTGATCATGGCGTATTTCTTAGCGAGGAAATACGGTAATTTCACGAAGGAAGACCCTTTCAACAAATTGTTTTTAGTTATGTGAATTTCGAGTTTCAACACCTCATCGAACGTCCAATTACTACCTTCATGTTGATAATTCGCGAGAGACATCAACATCTTGTCTTTCATCTTTTCGAAAACGTCTGATAAATCTGAACCTCGAAATACGGGTTCGACATTAGATCTGAAATATGCATTTTTCATGATGCTCTCGCCGGACTTCACATCGATTTTATTCATCACGCAATGGAGTATCATCTTAATTTTTAGTCCCACGTTCATGTATTTGCGAAACAAATCCAATACCTTTTTCTTCACCCGTTCCATGAACAATTTCGGATCGATTTTCTTCAATGAGGGAACCACGTCAAAAGTTTTAAAAATGCCTTTGATCGCACTCTCCTGTTCCACGGACTTCGATTGAAATAGTTCTGCGGCGAGTCGTGCTAGATATTCTTCTCCTTTCCCTTCGTCTATTGCTCGTCGAAGTTCGTTCGATATATCTCGTTTGCCTAGAATCTGATGTGCATCACTCGTTTTTGTTTTTCTTTTCTTTTCTTTGGAAACTTGAAGTTCTTCAACGGCTTTTCGTTTAGTCGTCTTCTTATTTTCACAATCGAAGCGTTTTCGGTTTTTTTCGACGTCGGCATTTCGATTCCTTTTACTATCTTTTTCTTCTTCTCATTTTTCACAACCGATGCATTTTTTGACGTCATTGCTATCGGCATTTCGATTCCTTTTACTATCTTTTTCTTCTTCTCATTTTTCACAACCGATGCATTTTTTGACGTCGTTGCTATCGGCATTTCGTTTGCCTTTCCATCATTTCGCAAATGTTTCTGTATGACTTCAATCTTTTTTGATTTAGTTCTATGATTTCTGAAATGTGAAATTTTTAATAATTTACAAATCTCGTTTAACTGAGGTATGGTTTTCTCATTTAAATTTTCCAATTTTTTTTTATCTGTTTGTTTCATTTTGTAAGAATATATTTTTTCGAATTTTGTATTTTAAATAATTTGTTTAAAAAGTTTTGTTTTTTTAATGTGAAAAAAAAAAATTTTTTTGATGAAATTAATCGATTTTTTATGTTCCTTAACGTTAAAAAAAAAACCGAGAAAAAAGGATGTTAAAAATTTAACTTATATATATTAAGAGAAAAAAAACTTTTTAAACAAATTATTTAAAATACAAAAATTTAAAATATACATTATTTGCAAGAATTCGTAAAACAAAAAACCCCAAATAATCGATCATGACAGCAACACCTAAAAGATGCGAATTGAAATTGAAACGAGTCAAAGCGTGTACGAAATTAGGTTTTAAAATCTATACATTACAACAACACCATCCCATCGAATTGAACGAGGTCGAGACGATGGGCTTAGAGCGCTACTATGACAAATATCATATGTGTTTGAAATTGGATGAAGCCATGCTCGATTTGTTTTGTGAGTACCAAAGCGATCTGGTGAATAATATCATCATCGCCGAAGACAGAAAATTCGACAAGGACGATTTGTTGTTGTTCTTTAGAAATTACATATATCCAATAATCTCACTCGAACTCTTGGACAAATCGGGTGGCGAGAGCGCGTTCACCGATGTAAAAAAAACTTAAAAGAGTAAAGATAAACATACAAGACATTTTCGTAAGTAAGAAAATGGTGCATGTCAACATGCTAATAACGGACTTGGAAATATAAACAATAGAGAGATTGATTTTAGCATTTTAGCAAAGAAGAAGGAAAAAAAGTAATGAGATCTAAAAGTGATCTCATTACTTTTTACAAAAAATTTTTCACATTAAAGAAATTAAAATTAAAAACAACTTTTTTTTATATATATATATAAAGAGCAAAAAAAAACAAAACTTTTTTTTTTTTTAACAAATTATTAAAATACAAAATTTAAAATATACATTATTTACAAGAATTCATAAAAACAAAAAACGAAATAATCGATCATGAGGACAACAACACCTAAAAGATGCGAATTGAAATTGAAACGAGTCGAAACGAATAAGAAATTCGGTCATAAAATCTATAGATTACAATGACACGATCCCATCGAATTGAACGAGGTCGAGACAAAGGGCTTAGAGCACAAATACGACAAATATAAGATGCCTCTGAAATTGGACGAAGCCGTGCTCGATTTGATTTACGAGTGTACCAAAGCGATCTGCAGAACATCGTCATCGCCAAAGATAGAGAATTCGACAAGGACGATTTGTCGATGCCCTATGGAAATTACATATTTCCAAACATCTCATTCGAACTCATGGAGAAATTGGGTGGTGAGAGCGAGTTGACCGATGTAAAAAAACTCAAAAGAGTAAAGATAAACATTCAACACATTTTCGAAAAAGGAGAAGACACGAGTGTCAACATGCTAATAACGGACTTGGAAATATAAACAATAGAGTGATTGATTTTTAGCGAAGAAAGATGAAAAAAAAAGTAATAAGATCATCTTTAGATCTCATTACTTTTTTGGTTTTTTTTTGTTTTCCTTCTTCTTCACTATCACCATATAATATAATAACGTTTCCTTTTCTCTCAATTTTCAGCGTAGATTCTTCTTCTTTTTCTTTTTTCTTTTTCTTTGTGATATGATACGTTTATAACAACATTTTTGTTTATCCGAATCATAATTACGAACGAATGTTGTGCATCTCTTGGTAACACTCACATCATTACCATTCTCTTCAGAAGGTAGTGGTGACGGTGGAAAGCATCGTCTCATTCTCAACAGTCTATCCTGTGCTTTATCCATCTCTTTCATTAGTTCTTTTCTTAGATATCCATCATTAGCGTCTAACCATTTTTTTTATTTTTTCGCTCTCTGTCTTGCGATGTTCGTCATTATCGTCAAATTGTTTCTCCACCTTTTCATCCAGGTGATAAATTTGTTTCTCCACCTTTTTACCCATTTTAAATATATTATTTTATACTTTCTATGATTTATATTTTATATAATTTTATATTATAATAACATATTCAAAATCGGTATATTCTTAAACGGCGAATTCTCACCGAGCAACAAACCCTTACGAGTCGCTCAATGTTCTGTCCACTCTTCAGATAGAGACCGTTTCCTCTCAGAGAGTTGCCACCTCTAATGGGTTCTAGATACAATCCTTTACCGTTGTCGTCTACGTGGACGCGACACACGGCTCCTCCCTTCTTCAAAAACAGTCCGCTGCCACCCATTAATTTCTCAACTGCCGAACTAGCGAGTCCCGTGAGACCTCCCACGCCGAGAGTCTTTCCGAGAAAGGGTAGTGCCTTTGCGGCGAAGGGTAATGCTTTTGCGGCTATTCCTGCCAATAGCGGTAGGAAACCGCCTTTCATTCTCAAATTGTATCTCAATTGAGCGGGACTCATTCTCACCATCAACCCTCTTCCATCGCGAATCGCTTTCTCCATCCTTTTGATTTGACTTCTGGTCCAGGCGATCGAATCCTGACCGCCTCTCGTCAGATCTTCATGAGTGAATTTGAATCTCACCGCCTCACCTCGAGTTGTTAACGCTCTCTTAAGTTTCTTCCTCTGTCCTGCGGATATGTTCACGTTTTTAACCACGTATTCTGTCATAATTCTGTTTTTTAAAATATATTTACTTCAATTGTTTCTTGTTTAATAATTATATTAAAATAATTTTGTAAAATTAATATTGCGTTTATTTTATTTTTGTTATCTATATATATACACAATTTTTTTGCTTTTATATTTCTCTTATGTGAAATCGTATCATCACTCTCTCTCCGCGAAGATCTAACAGTTCACCATTTTGATCCGTCAACATGGTTTTGAGACTATACAACGTGTCTAAAATCACTGGTAGATAAACTAAATTTCGAGGTCGCTCCACGATCTTATAACCCGGCGACACGTTTGGAAAGAAAGAATAGATCGTCGGTTGAGTGCTACCATTCACGTAGCTTCCAGCAATCACGTCCACGTTCACCAGAATGCTATTGACTGCGAGAATGTCGACCGTATTTTCAGATGCCATGTCGCCTCGATACATCTTTCGATCGAATCCCAACATCTTCCCTATAGAATCGTCCGTGTTGAAATCCACTCGAAAATTATCTTCCAAATCCAACATCATCTGTAAGGTATTAGGATTGGGAGCGAGTCTGATCTTGTTGCTTCCCTTTCCATCCGTCTTCATTTGCGTCTGAATGTAATTGTTCAAATCGTCTATGTCGTAACTCCCTTTGGGAATTCGAATCTCCAACCAATCCGTTCCGTCGGAATACTTGAACGAGTTATTCTTTTCGGTGACTTTGGGAAAGGAATAATAAGTCTCCAGATTCACCAACGCCATCTCGTAACTTTTCTCTCTATTCAATTCGATGGAAGGTTCGAATTTCGTCGTCGTCGTTAAATACTTTTATTATTCTAGTGTAAAAATTTACTGTTTTATTTTTGTTTGTTTGTTTGTTTCTCTCTACTTATTATATACACATCAATCCTTCAATTCGTTCATCAGCCTTTTATACTGGTTTTTATTCAAAACCTTCTGTCTTAACAATTCGTCAGATATAGCAACTATCTGATTATCTAATCCCGTGTTACCAGCCCGTCTGCTCGCCATCAACAAACTCAATCTCTGAGACAGAGCGTCAGAATCGCTCATAAGAAAAGTGGTTTTCACCCCTTTGCCAGTCACCGATTCGATGAACTTCTTGTTCATATCCCATATGGGTTTCACCACTTTCGTCCACTTGTAACCTCTGTTGGCTTTGGGTCTCGTCTCTCTGGCATCGTTATTTCTCTTCATGGCGTGGGTCTGGACCAGAATGTCTCCGTAATTGTCGAAATCCTGTTCCGTGTAATCGCTGCGCTTGTCGTAAAGGAGCAATCTGCGCAGTCCATCAGTCAATTCGTATCTGTTCGAACCGACGATCAATTCATCATCGCCAATATCCACTTCCGTATCACCTACAAAAATCCTTCCCTCCGAATCCTTATAAAATCCATACAACTGATCTCTCTTACCGCCATCATCATCGGACGATGCGATGCTACTAGTGGTGATAGTCGAAGCCATATCATCAGACTCGCTCTCTGTTTGAATTCCCGTGGGAAAGTAATCCGGTGTAGATTGAACGGAATACCGATTTCCAAAACTAGGAGGCAACGAACCCATTCTCAAAGAACTCTCCTTTATGGGTCTCAATTCTTCGACTACCTCCTTCCTGCTTCGCTCTTGACCCTCCGTCACGGGTTTAAATATTTTTGTGGCTTCGCGTTTGAGTTCCATCTCACCAAGACGTCTGCTTCTGTCAGCAGACTGAATGCTCTTCTTAGCACGCTCAAACTCTTCTAAAATTCGATCTCGATGTCTAGGATCCATCTGTAAAAACATCTTTCGTTTTAATTGTTTTTATTATTTTCAAAATTAAATGTTTAATTATATTTTTATGTTTTAAGTAATAAAACTCTTTCCGTCTTTAATATAATAATCTAAAAATATTCACATCTCAACTGACTGTGTTAATTGAAGTTTAAAAATACGTTTAAACAGTACATGACAAACCGGTTTCTGATTTAACGCATTTTGACAGTAGTTTTTACATTTGTCAAAAGATCACCATTCACACATCAAACAACCATTCACTCAATGTCGAATTAAGAGAGAATCCCTTTGATGACTGTTAAACAGTTTCAACACACACAAAGAAAACTGATTTTAACACTGAGAACTTATTCATTACAAAATCTCTCTCCGATTGCTATCATGAATATATTAAAAATTTTACCACTCAAAACCTAATTGAGTGGAAAATGCGTTTTAAACATTCCGATAAGTGTTTGACTTTTTTCGAACGAACGCTTAACAGTCAATCTCTCTCATCAAGACAAAACACGAATATCTATTACAGATCAACTCTTTCGAACAAAAAACCCTCAAAACTCAATTTCTATCCGTCCCATCAAGAGAAGACATGAATGTCTATAATACAGACCATATTCATAATCGACTCTTTTGAACAAAAAACCTCATTCACTCATAACGATAACATGTGTTAGTTTTTAATTCAGGAAGATGTCACTGGGCTCGCGAATTTCCAACACACCGACGACAACACTCTTTGTTCAAAACATTTCCATCAAGTGCTCATCGAGATCACCTCGCAATAACGTGCACCAGTCTCACTTCGAGAAACGCTACAGTGGGTTTGCGGATTCAAACATCACCTCTTCACGCGAGTCGATTTCAGACCTAAAATCCGCAAGCGAGTTTCCCCCATAGGATTCAGTGTTAAAATCGTGTACGGACGCGGATTGTTAGAATCGGCAAAGATGATGAGTTCGAATTCTCAAAACGTTTTTTTGCTCGCAATTTAACACTCTCCATAGGGTTTCAGTGTTAAAATTGTGTACGGATGCGGATTGTTAGAATCGACAAGACGATGAGTTTGAACTCTCAAAACGTTTTTTTGCTCGCAATTTAACACTGGATCCTATGAGGAAAACTCATCTGCAGATTTCAATCAAAACGGTACATGTACGTGTACGTAAAACTACGGATTCCTCCCATAGGGTTCAGTGTTAAAAAAATTCGAGCTCACCCTAAAAAACCGTTAAAATCTTGTACACGTACACGATTTTAACACTAAATCCTATGGAGGCGTACATGTACACGTACACGTACATGTACAAGTGAGCTCGAACTCTCATTTATTACCTACTCATGGCACCAAAATGTCTGCCACGAAGAAGAAAATGCGTTTTTAGTGACTGATGATCAAAGTAATTCGAATCCCAACTGCGGCAACCGCGTTGTGTCCTTTTGCAAGACAATTTATCCCCATTGCCCACGGGGACATGGTGGCGTTGTGTACTAAGGCGTACTGCACGTAAACGGTACACTTGTCTTCAACCAATGCTAACCCTGCTTTGTGTGGGGTTAGTATGTTGTGGGGCTGACAGTTTCTTGCCGTTGCTCGGTGGTTCTCTCTGGATACTCCGGATTCCTCCACCCGTAAAACTGTCGTGATGATGATTAGCCATTGTGCAGGAATATGTGACCTTAACCCTTTACCCAACGTAATGGCCAAAACCGACCAGCGCTATTCTTCAAAATCGCCAATTAATTTTCATGAATTTTTCATTTTGTGTCTCAAAAACGTAGGTTACGACCACTCGTTGGAACGAGCTCGTTGAACTCGTTCCAATGAGGGGGTCATAACCTATGTTTTTCAGACAAAAAATGAAATAAATTAGTTATTAAAAAATTATTTTGGCAAGTGTCGTCTGCTTTTCAAGTTAAGTAAAGGGTTAAACACCAATAAATAATAAATAAATATATCTAGGTAACGTAACTTGTCTAATCCATAAATATACATATATAAATATATATGGCTTATATTAACCATTTTAACCCTTTACCTAACATGAAAAGCAGACGACACTTGCAAAAAAAATTCTTGAATAACTATTTATTTGATTTTTTGTCTCAAAAACATAGGTTATGACCCCTCGTTGGAACGAGCTCGACGAGCTCGTTCCAACGAGGGGTCATAACCTATGTTTTTGAGACAAAAAATGAAAATATTTTGAAAATTAATTGGCGATTTTTGAGAATAGCGCTGGCCGGTTTTGGCCGTTACGTTGGGCAAAGGGTTAAGACATGCAGTTTTATTGTCCTTTCAAATTTCAAAATGCCACAAATATTTAATTATTTATTTATATATTTATTTATTTGAATTTAAGGACACTTCAGGCAGCGAGGAGGGAGCACGGTGGCTCAATGGTAAACTGTTGGACTTCTATGCTAGAGGTCCCGAGTTCGATCCCCGTCCGGGACGATACGCGTTATGTCCTTGGGCAAGGCACTTTATCCCGGTTGCCTACATTGGGGTACAATGACTCCGTGTACAAAGGCGTACTGTACGTCGATGGTGCACATGTCTTCAACCACTGTAACCCTGCTTAAGCGGAGCTGGAACAGATTTAGAATGTTGAGGAGCTGACAGTTGCTCGTCGATGCTCGGTGGTTCTCTCCGGCTTCCACCACCCGTAAAACTGTCACGTCATGATTAGCCATTGTGCATAGGTGTGTGACCAATAAATAAATCGGCAGCCGAGGTCACCTCGCGTCGGACGGGTTTACGAGTAAGAGACTCGGAGTAACAGGAGAGAACCACCGAGCAAATGTTGAATAACTATTTTTTCTTTCTTTTTTTTGCGTCAAAAACATAACTTGTGGTTTGTGGGAAAAATAAAGTAATCACGCTCTAAACCAGCAATGCGACCATTAAATTTTGCTCAAAGACGAAAGTAGCTCAGTCTACGCGCCCTATACGAATAAACATTAGAATGGTAACCACAGTGGTTTCAATATATAGGCCTAACCAATAAGATTTTTTTCAAAATAGGTCACTTGGATGTTTAACAGTTACCACATTTTCTACCTAATCTTTGGACCCAGATAAATACACTGTCCACGTGAGTAATGGGCATTAAGCTCTAGATCGACCGGTGCACCGCACCTTTCGGTTTGAAATTTAATGCTCTAACCGGTTACACAGGCGATCGCGCTTCCATCAAAATGATATTAAAAATTTCACTGTTGAAGCTTTCAACAATGAACAGATACGGGTTTTTTTGGCGGGGGGGGGGGGGGGGGAGAGGTGGGGGTGGAGGGTGGTGGTTGAGGGGTTGCATGTTGGCAAAAGTTTCTAACATTATTTTTCGGAGGAGTCGCAGCCCATTTCGCCCCACCCCTCTTCTCTTTATGCATACACTATTTACACAATGCAAAGAAATCAAATATGTCAATAAACTTAAGCGTTATATTTCTCAGTGCGCATAAAAAGTCAACTCTTTGGAATTCTTGAGGTCCCGAGTTCGATCCCCGTCCGGGACGACCCGCGTTGTGTCCTTGGGCAAGGCACTTTATCCCGGTAGCCTTCATGGGGGCACGATGACGCCGTGTACTAAGACGTACTGCATGTCGATGGTGCACATGTCCTCAACCACTTTAACCCTGCTTGAGAGGAGCTTGAACAGGGTTAGAATGTTGAGGAGCTGACAGTTGCTCGTCGATGCTCGAAGGTTCTCTCCGGGTACTCCGGCTTCCTCCACCCGTAAAACTGTCATGGTCACGACTAGCCATTGTGCATAAGTATGTGACCCTAAACACCAATAAATAAATAATAACTTTGGAATTCATTATTTTGCAAAACGGGAGTTTAAATTAGACCGCATACGTTCACCCAGGACGTATGATTCAAGGCCAACTTTAAAAAAATCATGACTGCGAAAATATATTTCTCAGTACATGCACATAAGAATATCAACTCCTTGAAATTCTTCATTTTGCAAAAAATGAGTTTAAAATAGACCGCATACATGGCGTTTGATTAAAAAATCCAAGTAAAAAAAAAATCACGACTGCGAAAAATCCAACAATAGGTTCACACTTAGTTATTTCAATGTGAGTTAACTGTAGTTCATTGAACTTGACTGAGGACAGGACCAGACTGTAGGCCCTATCAGGTATTGGGGGGGGGGGGGGGGGGGGGGGCAAGGGCAATGGTTTTTCGTTCTTGGGCACTAAGTATTTTTACGCTCTAGACCCATAGAACTACAAGAATCGAGGTCTGGAGTAGGGGAGAAATTTGAAAGTGGTTCCCCTGTTGCGTTCATGGGACGAGGGCTCATCCGGATATGCCTACATTTTAAAAATGTGACCTACATGGCGCCAGTTGAATTCATTTTGAGTCTCAATGAAACGTAATAATAATAATAACACTTTGGCCGGCCGCTGATTTGTCGCGGTGAGAAGGCATTGGGTACCCATGTTCTACCAACTGCTTCCCCATTCCCACGCTTTTTCTCTCCTTCCCAACACTCGGAGACGAACTGCTTGATGACATCCCTTGCCCCAATCTTCCCAATCTCTCCGATTAGCATATTAACCCTCTCCTTTGAGTCGCCCCCTAACCACATGTCCTTCATTCTCCCATCCCACTTCCCCATTATACTCCCCGTGAATCTTGTTCTTTTTGACGTTAGACGTTGTAAGCCGGATGTGATTTCCTCAGTTGACACCCAATGCAGACCGTAGAATTCAGAATTTTTGGAGTGTAAAAAGATATCTAGGTTCAATGCAAACCCGCCTCGCCCCCTCAGGGCTGATGTAATGATTAGTTCCAGACCACTTCCCACAGCATTTTGTTTCCATAACCACTATTTTAACTACGTAAAAAAGAACATAAATGGCGAATTCAATATACACGTTAAATACATATAGTTTTACTAAAAAAAATAAACAGATAACACGCTAACTGGGATATGCATTAACGATTTGTGTTGACTTGCTCCATATCAACACAACATTAGACCAACTTGTCCATCACAGTGCGCAAAAAGCGACGTTTGACTGAACTGATGAAGAAAAGAGATACACTGGATGAATCTGTGTTTTTCACCCTTACAGACCCTCTGATCTGAACGCAGATATTTCTGAATTAGGTCGTTCTCAAATCGTCTCGGGGTGTACAGTTTAAACATTGTTTAATTTGTTGTAAACTGGGTTTTTGCGTGTTTCAATGTCGCAAGAATACTTTTTGTTCCTCATCAACACATGATCTTCAGAAATACGTTAATTTAGCGTTGAATATAAAAAGGAACTAAATATCAAACAACCCTTCGTAACCCACCTTTTATTGAAGTGAGTTCAGCTATTTATAATATGACACGAAGTTAAGGGGTCGTCCAAACTAACTTTGGTCAATTTGTTGACATTTTTCCCAATGCCTCAGAAACAGATAAGAGAAGTAAGGAAAGGCAAATTATATATCAAAACTAGAATTACTGTGAGCACTGCTCACTAAAGATACCACCCACTCCAACCAAGAAACATTTCACAACAGTAAAAAAATATTTAATATACACAGCACATCTGTATGTTCTCCGAAAACATGAGAGCAATTTTCAATAAAAATACCTGAAAGCAGAATAGAAGGTGCACATCTATAATGTATATAAAAGAATGTCTGAGAGTTTCAATGAAATTCGCCCACTGGTATAAGAGGAGTAGCGGATAGCAGGAGTGTACCCCCCTAAAGCATCACAACAATTTGGCTAAGTTCATTTCGCCCTTTGGGAAAGAGTAAAAAATAAAAATACTTGAAAGCAAAATAGGAGGTGCACATCTATAATGTATAGAAAAGAATGCCTGTAAGTTTCAATGAAATCCACCCACTGGTTTAAGAGGAGTAGCGGATAGCAGATGTGTACCCCCAAAGCGTCACGGACGTACGGACGTACGGAAGTACGGACGTACGGAAGTACGTAAGTACGGAAGTACGGACACCATGAATGCTATATACCGCCCACTTTTCAAGTGGGTGGTATAATAATGAGTAAAGTGCATAGAAAAGGTACATATAATTTTTTCAGGAAAAAAGTGAATTTTATGATTTTGAAGAAGATTAATTTGCCAATGGCGTAAGTAACGAACCGGTAAAACCACAAAATAATCGGTAATTCGAAAGCCTCGTCCTCAATATAATGATAACATACTACAGACTCGGAGAAAGCATTTTTAGCTCAACTTTGACGAAGTCAAATTTGAGCTATTGTCATGGCCCGTCGTCCGTTGTCCGTCTGTCCGTCCGTCTGTCCGTCTGTCCGTACGTCAACAATTGGCTATGGCTCGGGCTAGAGGTCGTATTTATGAACCGATCTTTACGAAACTGCTTGTGTACCTTTGTTATGACCCTGGGACGGGAACGAGTGTTTTTAGGTGTGGTCCGAAATTCAAGATGGCTGCCAGCGTCCATTTTGTTCCGATGATGCAAAAATCAGTTTTTTGTACAGAACTTCTGTATGAAAGTTCTGATTTGAATAAAGTTTTGTATAAATGTTTAGCACCATGGGATACATCACATATAATACGGGTTTTTTTCTCGTGCGTAAATTATGCAAGTTAGACTGACTTTGATTTATTTAGTGTTACTTTCAGAGCTATAAGTGCCAAGCTGCTATGGCTCGGGCTAGAGGCCGTATTTATGAACCAATCTTTACGAAACTTCTTGGGTACCTTTGTTATGACCGTGGGATGAGAACGAGTGTTTTTGGGTGCAGTCCGAAATTCAAGATGGCTGCCAGCAGCCATTTTGTACCGATGATGCAGAAATTTTTTTTTTGTACAGAACTTCCATATGAAAGCTCTGATTTGAATAATTTTTCGTATGAATGTTTAGTACCATGAGATACATTACATATCATATGGGTTTTTTTCTCGTGCTTATATTATGCAAATTAGACTAACTTTGATTTATTTAGTGTTACTTTCAGCACTGTAAGTGCAAATCCCTATACGGCTCGGGCTAGAGGCCGTATTTATGAACCGATCTTTACGAAACTCCTTGGGTACCTTTGTTATCACCTTGGGACAAGAACGAGTGTTTTGGGGTCCAGTCCAAAATTCCAGATGGCCGATGGCAGCCATTTTGTACAAAATTTGGTGCAATCAGATTTTTGCACAGAGCTTCCATATGAAAGCGCTGATTTGAATAATTTTTTGTGTGAATGTTTAGTACCATGGGATACATCACATATAATAGAGGTTTTTTTCTCGTGCAGAAATTATGCAAATTAGATGAACTTTGATTTTTTCAGTGCTACTTACACACAGTAAGTACACATGTCAATACGGCTCGGGATAGAGTCTGTATTTATGAACCGATCTTCACGAAACGTCTTGGGTACCTTTGTTATCACCTTGGGACGAGAACGAGTGTTTCTGGGTGCGTTCCAAAATTCAAGATGGCTGCCAGTGGCCATTTTGTACCGAAATTAGGTCTAATCAGTTTTTTGTACACAACTTCTATACGGCTCAGGCTAGAATCCGTATTTATGAACCGATCTTCACGAAACTTCTTGGGTACCTTTGTTATCACCGTGGGATGAGAACGAGTGTTTTTGGGTGTGGTCCGAAATTCAAGATGGCCACCAGCAGTCATTTTGTACCAAAATTAGTGCAATCAGTCTTTTGTACAGAACTTCTGTATGAAAGTTCTGATTTGAATAAATTTTTGTATGAATGTTTAGTAACATGAAATACATCACATATAGTACGGGTTTTTTTCTCGTGCAGAAATTATGCAAATTAGACGAACTTTTGATTTATTCAGTGCTACTTATACACTGTAAGTGCACATGTCAATACGGCTCGGGCTAGAGGCTGTATTTATGAAACGATCTTCACAAAACTTCTTGGGTACGTTTGTTATTACCTTGGGACGAGAACGAGTGTTTCTGGGTGCGGTCCAACATTCAAGATGGCTGCCAGTGGCCATTTTGTACCGAAATTGGGTCCAATCAGTTTTTTGTCACAACTTCTACACAGCTCATATTTGTGAACTGATCTTCACAAAACTTCTTGGGTACCTTTGTTTTCACCTTGGAACAGGAATGAGTGTGTTTTGGGGTGCCTTTGTTATCACTGTGCTATGAGAACAAATATTTTGGGGTTCAGTCAGACCCACTCTGGGGCTCAAAGATTTCTTTTCTAGTTTAGCATCTGACTGTCACCACCTTTACAATACTTTACCTATACATTTGTTACAGGCAACGGTCAGTATTTATGTACAGACCGTTACAATACTTTATATGTACCTTTGTTATCAGGTCATTACCTAGATGTTTGTCATTGCTGTGTCACATACTATACATGTACATGTCTTTGTCTTGACAAGTTGAGCTACGGTGTCATTGACACTTTCATTTTGATACACACTCTGGTTGGTTTTGATGTTTGAATGTAATAACACCAACACAAATTTTGGATGTTCCGGATGTGGCCATGTTTCAATGATGTTTATTCCGGTCGGTCGCCGGACATTTCCCCATCGGACATTTCCCCATCCGGACATTACCCCATCCCATTTAGGCCGGACATTTCCCCATCGGACATTACCCCATTGTGCTTAATAGAAAAACGGACAATTCCCCATGCGGACTTTTCACCATCCATTTCTTAATTTTTTGTGGGTCTGTTTGTTTGAAATTTTCCTATTGATTTGTTGTGTATCATTCCCTTTTTATTAAGCCGACATGGGTAATATTGTTTGAATTGTTCGTGTTTATAAGACATTTGTGTTCTGTTTTCGTAGCAATTTAAGTTAACTTTTTGTTGAGATGATTGATAAACGGTCATGTCTTCACTGATGTGAAATTCAATGAATACATCACCTCTTATCACACAAGTCGATTGAACAATATGGATGTTTTCATTGCAGTTTTAATATTTGTTCTTTCTGTCAGGCTACTTTCGTTCAAAAATATTGTTAAGTTGATTGATAAACAGTCGCGTCTTCATTGAAGTAAATGTCAATGAATGCATCAGTGTTTATCAAACAACTCAACAAGAAGCATGTGTTAGAGATTTATAAGCAAACATATTTATATACATACACTTGTAACCAGATAAAAATTCCTGTTTTTTATTATTGATGCTGTGTTTTCATTGTTGTGAAATTCAGATTGTGCTAAAATGTGCTAATGCCTATACCATATGCTAGATGTTGTTTTTTCGAGTTATAAAAGAATAAAAAATGAAAACTTTTTTAAGAGTTACTTGTCACTCATTCACATGTGGAAGCTGTCAGCTACATTGGACATGGGGCAATGCCCAATGGGGAAATGTCCACCTCCGATAGGTAAAGTCTGACGGGGAAATGTCCGCCCTCGATGGGGAAAGGTGTTAATATCCGATGGGGAAATGTCCACCTCCGATGGGGAAATGTCCGCCCATGATGGGGGAATGCTGATGGGGAAATGTCCGCCCTCGTTGGGGAAATGTCCGGATGGGGAATTGTCCGATGGTGAAATGTCCGGATGGGGAAATGTCCGATGGGGAAATGTCCGCGCACCATTCCGGTCATGTGATTACGATGTGGTTCTTGCAGAAATACTCAATTTGGGCAATCGTAAGAATGCAAGGACGTGATCACGCCCTTTATTTGTTCGAGACAGTGTATGAGCGGATTTGCAAACAGATGACAGCAAATACTTGAGCTGTTAATGTCATAACTGCAAAATATGGTTCGAAATTCCCTCTCGTGTTTACAGGCCGTCTGGACTTTTTTGTTGACAAAAAATCTGAATTATTGCGCACTAGAAAGACAACATGAACCACTTGTAAAAAAATAACCGAGTGTTTAAAATCGAGATGATACACATAAAATAAGGCAATATTCATAACAAAGTAAGCAGAATGCTTCAGAAATCACTTTTTCACGAAGTATATCCAAGTGACCTGGAACTACATTGAGCGTGTTGATTTCCCCCGATGTTGTGAAGTTATTTACTTCCCAGTAACCATGGAATTTGTCGCGGCTCTGTTTGAAGTCTGCAAAGGACCGATTCAAGATGGGTTGAAAATGATGCATTCGCGCTTTTAAATAAGGTGCGTTTGGACGATGCTGAGAATTTAGTTTCTTCTTGCAACCAACCATACGAACACAAGCGTCGATCAGTGTCTTTTGTCAACGTTTTACACTGACAAATGAGACAAATCTCCTTCACCGGAAACTATCTCCCAATTTGCATATCACAATAAACATAACCGCTGTCAGCGTGACCGTGTGGTCAAAACCGAAACGAATCATCGAATCCACGGTCAAAATTAGCTGCAATTGTTTTTTAAACAAATGAAATACACGAAATATTCGCAATTTCTTCATTATCCATGCCGAGTTACCTTTTAACCAGACCACATGCGTTCAGTTTCGTTTGTCGGCATCAAACTGATATTGTTTGTGGTAATTAATAGTATGAGAAGGCGAAAGAAGCCAAATATTTCCCATCATCTATAAATTAATTAAAATTGATAATTCCTTTTATTTTACTGAAATTATGAAGTGATAAGGTGGGTGTGTTGCGATTCTTTTGCCCCAGACCTGGAAGTTGTAGAATCGGAGGTGCATCTTCGGTTGTGCAGTGGTGATCTCTGTCCTCTTAGTCTTACCCATTCATCATTACATGTACCAACATTCTCCCTTGTATCTCAACCACTGCTACTCTAATTTGAAGGATATTTGGTGTTGTGATCAAGCATCATGGGAAAACAATGCCTGTGTAGCTGCTGTAGCATGTGTTTCTTCCCACATTTTTTATAAGCTTAATAGTTTAACTCTTTTTTCTTTTTGTAGGTCTGATAGTGTTTGGAACATGTGTGGCCAGGATCTTCAAAAAGAAAAAAGAGTTAAACTTTGAGAAAAAAAGGCATACAGGGAAGACAGCCCCCCCCCCCCCCCCCATGGAATTTTTTGTGTCAAATGGAGCTCACTTGTCACCTTTTGGGGATTGCTTTGTGTAGTGCGTTCTTGAAAAAAATATGTGAGACCCTCTGGATGTGCCCTTCTGATCTCAATATGCCAATAAGCCTCCTTGGGGAAAGTACATGCAATAATGGTTATGTAAGGTTGATTTGATGTGTTTTGAATAACAATGTACTTTTAAGTTAATTACATGCTTTATTGCAGTGACAGGTTACAGTTACCCTTATTTCTTCTCCAACAGATATCATGAGTATTTTGGTGTCCAAGAGTAAACAAAGCTATTATACTTATTGATAAACCAGACAAATTTAACAATTTAATCAATTTTAATATTTATTCAACTACAATGTATGACTTTGCAGTGCATTCTACATAGGAGAATATCATAGTTTCTTTCCAAACCACCACAGTGACACATACATCTTTATATTGGAGACACTCTTTTGTCGTTCCATACTTCTTCTGGTGGACTCCTTCAAGTTGACCTTTGTTGAACTCCCCAAATCAAAACATAAACAAAAGAAAATGTCTGCCTTCAATCACTGAGCACTCCACTTATAACATTTGGTCTCAATCTTTATTACTTTCATGAATTAGGAAAAGATTTCTTCGAGTATGTACTTCAATGTTTATAGAATGCAGCTGTTATTTTATTTTGATGTATTTTATTGTAAAAATTTTGTTCTCTTACTTATGCCATAGCAGACTTTCAGGTGGTGCTATTTACACATGGCAACAGTTTCATGGCAAATTCCAGTTTCCACATGTTCTATGTTTCATTCCAAACATTTTGGTATATAATTTATTGGGGTTATTCGATTTGGGCCTTTTTTAGACTTGAAAGAAAATTGCATGAAATTTGACCAAAGTTAGGTTGGACGTCCCCTTAAAACAACTGAACCAATGCTGACCTATGTACATAAATTAGGTGATATAAAGTTACGAATGTTTTTAACAACTTTCAGATTGCCGTAAGAAAAAAATAATATTTTTAACAAAACCTTTGATTCAGCTGAATAATCGTTTTAAGATAAAACAATTACTTTCGAGTGATATTGAAAGTTGGTACAAAAGTTCACGGTCAATGACCTGAAACAGAAATATTTGCTTTCTGTCAAAGTTTATGCAAGAACGTCTGAGAATCCAGTTTGCGTGCATTGGAAAAATGATCAAATAGTGAAATACGCATATCTAAAAATAAATTCTTGATTTTTAAAAAATGTTCAGTTGAAATGTTACGAACCAAGCCTTAACTGAAGTAAATGCAGAGCAATTAAAACCGATTTTAATAAAAAGTATGCATTTCTGTAGTCGGTCGTGATGATTTCTCCCCAATTTAGAAAAGGCTCACAGTAAATCTTCACTTGGCAAAAAGCAACCACATATAGTAGAGCGGGGGTCCTTAGGGGGCCCCCACAATAAATATGTCCATGTATGTACATGTAGGAACAGTTATGTACTGCACATGCAGATACATACATGTTCATATTGTGTGAATGTGTCAACAATAGATTAACAATTTCGTTTTGTGTATTGTTAGTAATAATAATAATAATAATAACTCTTTGGCCAGCCGCTGATTTGTCGCGGTCCTCATAAGAGAAGGCCATCATTCCCCCTGCACCCCAACCCCTCTTCCCCTCCTCTCCTCCCAGCATTCAGATATAAACTGCTTAATAGTGTCCCTCACTTCATCTTTTTCAATTTCTTCAATAAGCATTCCTACCCTCTCCCTCGTGTCCCCCTTCAGCCATCTATCCTTTGTTTCTTCACCCCACTTCTGCATTATTCTTCCAGTAAATTTTATTCTATGAGGTATATACTGTGGGCATTCCAAGAGAAAATGTTCCAGGGTCTCCACTACTCCAGAGTGGCACATTTGGCATCCCTTTTCCCCATCTCTCCCAATTTTTCCCCGAAGCTCCAGTGATCTTGATCTCAGTTTGAACAGCAGTGACCCTCCAAAGGTGCCATCTAGGTACTTCTCAAAAGCTGGCTTTTCTTTATATTGTAACCCCTGCAGTGATCTTTTCACGCTAACCCCTGCTCGCCAGTTTCGATTGCAATCTTCCATGACTCTCTCTTTGACAAACCTTTTGCCTTCTTTCATTCCTACTTCTATGTTTGTGACCTCTATAGAGTAATTGTCCATTAGTTCCCTCACATGTTTTGACCACCCCGTTTCTATATTAGAATTCCAAATGGTATCGAGCATCAATTTGCACCACCGGTTGTCAGGCAGGTTTCTCAAGTAGTTAAAGTAACACAGTTTTCCCAAATCTACCCTGTCCTTGATTTTCATCCACCCAAGCTCCCCCCTTACTGCTTCCAAAGCTGCAGCATTACTCGACCCTGTTATCCATCTGCCGGCATCATTTTGAGTATTTTCCAACTTCTTAATAACGGTTTGGTTTAATGGAATCACGTCCGTGCCATACGTTATACTTGGTAAACCCACCCTCTCCCACAGTGTTGGTAAACCCACCCTCTCCCACAGTGTTACACAGACCGGAAAATACAAATCAAAAGAACCGTGTAGGATCCCGATTTTTTTTGTAACTAATCAAGCATTTGATTTGATATGCATTGCCTAGCAAAGCTAATGTCGATTTGCTGGGCAATGCATTTCGTATCATTTATTTATTTATTTATTGGTGTTTAAGGTCACATACTTATGCACAATGGCTAATCGTGACCGTGACAGTTTTACGGGTGGAGGAAGCCGGAGTACCCGGAGAGAACCACCGAGCAACGACGAGCAGCTGTCAGCTCTCCAACATCGTAACTCTGAACTCTGCACCGCAGCACAGGCAGGGTTAGATTGGTTGAAGACATGCGCACCATCGACGTGCAGTACGCCTCAGCACACAGCGTCATCGTGCCCCCATGTAGGCAATCGGGGTGAAGTGTCTTGCCCAAGGACACAACGCGGTTGCCGCAGGTGGGATTCGAACCGAGGACCTCTCGGCTTGCAGCCTGCACCTCTACCAACTGAGCCACCGCGCCCCCTGCATTTCGTATCAAATAATTGCTCAATTAGCAAGAATTGACTTGTAAACACAGATTAATCTTGTTACGAAAGTATAATAAACAGAATGGTGACAGCAAATTACACAGTATTTTCAGGGTTAATCTTGAAGAAATATTCAATTCAGTTACCCCCACACCCATAACCCTTGTACATGTAGCAGGTAAATAATCTACGAAAGCCAGTTGTGCTCGGTGCTGATTGTACTAAAACAAAACCAGGTCAATCACCTATCTGTTTTGATGCAAGCAGCTTAACACCTGATGTAGTGTAATAATAATCGTCAACAGGCATTTATACTTGGTGCTGACTGTACTAAGACAAATCAAGGATGACCATGTATTTGCTTTAATGCATACTGTCTGACAGAGCTCTTAGAGGTCTACAGGGCAAGATATATTGGCCTTTGCCAGAAGTGAACCCATTGAGCCTTGCATCATGTAGGATTAAAATCGGCATTGACTGTACCAGAACACTCAACTCCAATAAGACCATTCCCAAGAGCAGTGAGAAGATGTACCATACTTTCCCCTAAAACTTAGTAATCGCTCACATTTACCATTAAATTAATGTATTAATTGGAGATGAACGCATCAAAAACACTAAGTCCAGATATGCGACACATGAATAGTGGCTACAGTACAGTCGCCGTGGGCAGTCACTTTTTCCACATGTCCACAGTGGTTGTGGAAAACCGTGGGCAAATTACCTTTCAACTGCCCACATAAATTTCTGTGGACAGAGATTTTTCTAGACCGTGGGCGTGCTACCTACTTGCCCACAGAATTAATAACTGACACGGCAATTCCCGTGGAGTCCACATGATCTGACTTTTTATTACACTACTACAATATTTATGTTACGTAATTTTTCTACACGATAGCTAAGAAAAAAAATATGTTAACATCGAAAGGAGGTCAAAATATCAGACTAGTTTCTGTTCTCCCCTGTCACGACAAATTCCCGGGATAATCCAACTGACGAAAATGCAGAAACTAAAAAGCTCAGACGGAATGGTTTCGCGCGCCGAAGTCGCGCATGGGCGGTTTGGGACAAGCCCCTTTCGACCCTTGTTGACTGTTCGCTTTTTGTTGAATGTCATGGCGTGGTAGAGGAGGAAAAGGAAGGAGGGGAGGCTTACCCCCGCATGGGCTTCTTCCGGCTCTTTTTCTTTGGAGGTGGTTGAGAGGTGCCCTGAAAAAATGGCACAGGAAAAAATGGCACAGGAAAAAATGGCACACTTTTTTGACTTACTAGGAAAAAATGGCACTCCAAAAATGCTGTTTTTTGAGGGGGGGGGGGGGGCGGAAAAAATGGCACAGGAAAAAATGGCACACTTTTCCAATTACCTAGGAAAAAATGGCACTGGAAAAAATGGCATACTTTTTTGACTTACTAGGAAAAAATGGCACACAAAAAATTATCATTGTTTGTTTTTGTTTTTTTTCAAAGAAAAGTGGAATATTAAACTGGGTATGATAATATATATTGTTTTATAAACACTGCCATATGGTACATTAAGCTTGGTGTTTAGTTGGCTTGAATGTAAGCTTAAAGTATTGTGCAACACAATTACTGTTATTACAGTGTACACAGACAGCAAGCTGAGTTGTATTTTATGTCTCTAACTTCAAATGAACAACACTTTCCACACCTCATCACTTTGTTTTTGTATCAACCCTCAGTCTTTAAAATAACTGAGTAGATCAGCTATATAAGTTTGAAATTAGATGGCTCAGCAATATTGGTACGCGATTAAAAGACCTACAAACCAAAACCCTCAACAGACTCCAAGATAGTGAATTAATGGTTGAGTTGAACGAACACCGATCCCTTAACAGAAAAACAAAATAAGTTTCCAGAAAATAAAAAAAAAAAAAAAAAAAAAAAAAAAAATAAATAAAATAAAATAAAATAAAAATTATACAATATAACTAAATCGCGTGGAGTCAGTGAGGATTGCCTCGCTACTCACTGGGAACTTTAGGATAGAGTCTGTGAGGACTGCCTCGCAACTCTGCTGAAGCGCGATTGAAACGCGTTTAATAAGATCTATATAACAAAACCCTCCACATACTCCAGGATAGTGAATCAATGGTGAAGCTGAACGAACACCGAACCCTAAACAAAAAAACAGAAAAACAAAATAATCCACAGTAAATTAAAATTACTCAATAGAATTAAACTGCGTGGAGTCAGTGAGGATTGCCTCGCTACTCATTGAGGTCTTTAGGATTGAGTCTGTGAGGATTGCCTCGCAACTCTGCGTGTTGGGAGTGGACTCCGAAGAAACACACCCCTTACCCCATCCATAGCAACAATCACACAGCAGGCACAATATACAATAGCGGATACCTATCTTTCTCTCTACCTTTTACTTTTCTAACTGAACATTCTCAAATTTTCTTGCAACACTCTTATCAAGAAGACGCATGGAAATGGTAGACAAAGCGTAGGAGGAATTGGTGCAACCTACCTTTCTGCAACATATACAAGAAACCACCAAACGCTAGGCAAGGATTGAAACAAGCTTGTCTGGCTGGGAACGAGTGTACATTTGATATAAATAAACATTTGAATAAAGATTTAACAGCCCTTTTAAGGGCTTGAGGGTGTGTGTCAGTGATTTTTTTTTTTTTTTTTTTTTTTTTTTTTTGGGGGGGGGGGGGTGGGGTGGGGTGGAGGAGGTCATTTGGGATTCCCGAAGGATAACCAGATACCTCAAAATCACATACGGCATCCTATCTCCCAGAAGGCTTGATGGATGACTCCCGGTTTCTTAAAACTAAACTGTTGGAGCTTTCTCCACTTCTTTTTTGTAACCGCTATGGTCATATACCGGGGCCGCTACCAAACCGGCGTTGCTGTTTGGTTTTCTTTTCTCTTCTTCCCTTAAACTTGCCATCGCACAACATTACATTCTGGCTCGCCACCATGGTGGGACTCAAACCTCTACCATCGCCGAACTGGAACCGAACAGAGCTCGCTCTCTAATAGTTTTAAAGGCGTTGGGGGATTGAGTATTGACCATCTAACACTCCAGCTTAAACTGTCGGGTATTCTAACCGCGTGCATAACCCCCTCAGACTCCATTTTGGGCAATAGGAAAGCTAGGCCTGTTGATCCAAGGAAAAAAAATAAGGTTAACCGGGTCGCAAGGGATTTGTAAATCCCACATCGTCCCTGCGCGCCTTCGGCGCGCTAAAACCTTTCATTCTTTTCATTCTTCTTTCTCTTCTTCGGCTCAGCAATACCTGAACTGAAAAGCATGGAGGTAATACAGTCAAATAAAGGAGGCCTGAAATTGTGCCATGAAGGTTACATGTACACAAAACAAGTTACAAGAAAAGAAACCATTAGATGGAGATGTGTGAAACGCACTACTTCCTGCACAGGCTCTTTGGTGACAACAATTGAGCTTTCCAATCCAGTGGTTAAGACGCCGCATAATCATGATGCAGATGACTCTTCAGTATCAGCTGCAAAGTGTAAAATGGAAATGAAAAAGCAGGCCAAGATTACCCTTGATAAACCTAATCAGATCTTTACAAAGTGCACTAGTATTTTGCCCACTGAGGCACAGACAAGATTGGTTTCTTCTGATTCATGCAAGAGATTAATAAGACTTCACCAAAGTGAACATTTCCCCCGAGATCCACAGGATATACGTGATTTAGTAATTGAGGGATCGTGGACTCAAACCAGTGGACCATCACCAAGACCTTTTCTCATTTATGATAACGTTCCTGAGGCCGAAAGCAGGGTTGTTGTATTTTCTACAGAACAGTGTTTAAGGTTATTGACAAATGCCAATGTTTGGATGATGGATGGTAACTTTAGCATGGCACCTAAACAATTCAAACAAATCTATGTAATTCGTGTGCCTTTAGGTGAGTCTGCAGTGACTGTTGCCTATGTACTTTATTTATTTTATATTACCATTTTTTTGTTGATAATTCCAACCCCTGACATCATTTTTTGGAAAGCTATCCAAAAGGGAATGGCGATAGGCATTGGAATGATCAACAATCCAATTGTAATACAAATTCTCCTGTCATTATCTAACAACTTATATTGGTTGGCTCTGTAGTTGTAAGTAACGCTGATAGGGCCTATAGTGCCCAAACTGCTGAATATAATACGAAACTACGAAAAACTTGTAAATAGGTAAATTTCGGATCTAAGGTATATTAGCAAATATGTATTAGTGCTTTGTTTCATAACCCACAAAAACATGTGCTTTGATGATGGACTACATTTGTGCTATTTTGTGCTATTGTTTCACCTCTTTTGTCCAGAAATAAAAAAACAGTTGTTAATTTTGTGTTTTTATACTTAAATGGCTTGTGCCATTTTTCCTACCAATTGTGCCATTTTTTCCTACCAATTGTGCCATTTTTTCCTGGTTGATTAGGGAAGAGTGCCATTTTTTCCTGTGCCATTTTTTCCTCCCCTGTGTGCCATTTTTTCCTAGGGTGTCAATAAAGTGTGCCATTTTTTCCTGTGCCATTTTTTCCTGTGCCATTTTTTCCTAGATTCATGCCGCTAACTTCTGTAAAACAACTTCAGAAGGATTATAGCAGGTCATAAATCATAAACACAAGAGCACCATTAATTGTCGATTAACATAAGTCAATCAAGTTAATTAATTTTATCATTGATGAATAACAAACAATCTTGCAGAAAAATGATAACAACCAAGAGAATAAAAATGTTTGGTTTATATTTTTTCATTCTTTCACGATTAAAAATATACATGTACATTGTAATTTATCGGTAGGGTCAGGTTAAAAAAAAACGAAATTAATTTGACGATGCATTTTTATTGTACGCTGAACTATCAGAATTACTCCGAAATTATCCACTAAAAAGCGCGAATTTCATATTGCACTTTTTAGTGAATAATTCCAAAGTAATTTATCGATAGGGCCAGGTTAAAAAAAACGAAATTAATTTGACGATGCATTTTTATCGTACGCTGAACAATCAGAATTACTCCGAAATTATCCACTAAAAAGGGCGACTTTCAAATTGCACTTTTAGTGAATAATTACGAATTAATTTATCGATAGGGTCAGGTTAAAAACAATGAAATTAATTTGACAATGCATTTTTATTGTATGCTAAACTATCAGATAATATATCCCAAATGAAAACAGAAGAATTTTAAAAAATCTAAGTTAAAATTACAGCATGACGGTACCCTCCATTAAACAATTTCGCGACGGAAGGACTGACGGACAGACGGACTGACGGGGGTATAAAAAACGAAATTAATTTGACGATGCATTTGTATTGTACGCTGAACAATCAAAATTAAAAAAAGTTCAAGGCCAGGGGGTGCTGTCATGATTAGCCTCTTTCTGCATAAATAAATAAATAAATAAATAAATAAATAAATAAATAAATAAATAAATAAATAAATAAATGGGCCTGAGTACTCGCCGCTAATTTCACCGAGCTGATGTTCCTTTGTCAAAATATTTCCAGGCCGAAAATTCTAGAAGGCGAATGTTCACCTTCCCTCCCGAGCTTAGAGTTGTCAACGAAAGCGAACGAATTGTTCAATAGTCGATCGAAAATCAGATTCGGTTTAACAGAACGATCATATCAATACAAAATTGCATATCAGCGATATTCGCAGGTGCACTCTTTTATTTTCAACTATTTTTGCGTTTTGTACACATTTTTTTCAAAGCACTCGTTCGCAATCGACATGGGTTTGTCACTGTATGTCTTGTTTTCACAGTGTGGGTTGTGCTATTCACTTTTCAGATTGAGAAAATGTGACGTAATTTTAACAAGTTATCAGTTTTTTCCTTTTTGTAAATACACAAATGACCATATACCTGTGCTTGCAAATTGAAATGATGAAGAAATAAATATTTTTAATCTGAGTCATATTCTCTCAAGACGTGTTAAAAATTGGGTACGCGACAAAATCCCCTCCCCCCCGACAAAATCCCCCAGACATTAGCCCCCCTGACAAAATCCCCCCTGACAACCCCCCCGACAACCCCCCCCCCGAGATACGACAAAATCCCCCCCCCCCCCCATGATAAAAAACAAAGAAAAGTAATTTTCACTTTAACTTTTTTATTCCTTTCAAGACAAAGTTTTATCTTGCCCTTATTAGTCGTCAATACTTCCATTGTGGATAAAATTATGGTTTGACTTGAAATTTACTTATTATATAGAAATGTTTGCATTGTATCTGTTAATTGTTTTTAGAACACAAGCTTTCTCAAAACCTTGTGTCTTAACAAAAAAAAAACAAAAAAAAAAACAAAAAAAAAAACAAAACAAAGCCAAAACAAAACAATTATAGATCAATTGAGCTGCACAGCTTACCATGAAATATTAAAAAGAACATCCATGTGATTGCTGTCAAAACAATACACTTAAATCAAAGGTAATTATAGATCAGCTATATCACGACTACATAAAATATACCAATAAAAAATTAAAAACAACTTGGGGCGGGGGGGTGTGGGGGGGATTTTGTCGCCCTTCATTCAATTTGAGGGGGCATTTTGTCGGAGGGATTTTGTCGGGAGGGATTATGTCTGGGGGGGATTTTGTCGGGGGGATTTTGTCTGTACCCCTTAAAAATTACTGCCAGTTACATTTCTGTGGGCAGACGTGTTTCGGATTAATTATGTGGACACTGCCGTCCGGCATTATCATCGTTCAGTAATCTTTTCCACAGAAGTCCACAGACTTTTGCCCACAGAACTACATGCCCACAGAGTCCACAGAAATTGGTATCAAACGGATTTCTGTGGAAAATCAGTGGGCGCCCACTGTGGACAAGTGGATAGTGACTGCCCACGGCGACTGTACTGTAGATTGCGAAAACTGGCACAAAATCACGAAACGACAGCACAAAATTACGGATTTTTAGCAGTTGCCCTCAATTTATACCACTTTTATTTTTTGTGTTACACACATAGTAAAATCGAGCATTGAAGCGTAATGTCCCAATTGTGAAGATTTCGTTTTGTGATGAAAGAACGACCTAGTGTAAATAGTCTTTCTTTACTTTGGCAGGTGTGATGGTCACATTAATGAGAAATATCCTGTTTCAGCCTGTGATTTGATTCAAATGTTGTTTTGATGAGATGCATAGGAGGGTTTTACTCCATGAGGGCAATTTAGGTGTGGCACTACTTGATTTTTCTACGTTGAATAACTATTTTCACTTATTTTTGAACAGAACTGTAGCTACGTTAATACCCTTGATTGCTGGACACCCTGGGAAACCTTCTAGTCTTATTTTGGAGAAAAGCACTGCTTTGAAGTGTTTTTTGTACACAAGGGTGCAAAAACTACCTTTTGGGTAATTTCTGGATGCACAAAATCACTACACTGTATGCAACTGCTACTCTCATATTGGCAGCATTCAGTGGGTTTAACATTTCTATTCTTACAATCAAACTTGCAGCTCTAATGGGTTAATCTGTAATTGTTTGGTACATTATATGTGCTTTGTTATTCACAAAGTGAGGCCTTCACAAGAATGTAGATATCTTGTATACAGAAGAAGTCTCCTTGGTTACGAATCGAAATTAAGTATTTTTATTGTTTACTAATCATATATATTTCATTTTCAGGTTATTTTATTCAACTTTGTGGGGAGTTAGTTTAGTATAGTAACTGGGACAAAGTTAGGAGGTCTTAAATAAAACTGTGAGCGCAAAGTTGTCGAACGGTTCGTCGTGTTGCCTTTTGTCGCGTGTTTACAGTTTTCCCTGTCCGATCGCGTAATTTTTTCTTGATGATGGCGAGCAAGTCTGTTCAGACGGAGGTAAGTATGGAGGTAAATACGTGTAATATCGCGGTCCAGGCCAACGGTGCCAACGGGGTAAGTATTGGTGTGCAGACAGAGGTCACTGGGGGTGTCGGTCAGAGCCGGGTTGGTGGGGCCACCGATGGCGATATTGGGCTTGAAGTTTGTAAACAGTGTAAAACTGGGACAAAGTTAGGAGGTCTTAAATAAAACTGTGTGCGCTAAGTTGTCGAACGGTTCGTCGTGTTGCCTTTTGTCGCGTGTTTACAGTTTTCCCTGTCCGATCGCGTAATTTTTTCTTGATGATGGCGAGCAAGTCTGTTCAGACGGAGGTAAGTATGGATCTCGATCCGCAAGTACACAGAAGAAGTCTCCTTGGTTACGAATCGAAATTAAGTGTCTTTATTGTTTACTAATCATATATATTTCATTTTCAGGTTATTTTATTCAAATTTGTGGGGAGTTAGTTTAGTATAGTAACTGGGACAAAGTTAGGAGGCCTTAAATAAAACTGTGAGCGCTAAGTTGTCGAACGGTTCGTCGCGTTGCCTTTTGTCGCGTGTTTACAGTTTTCCCTGTCCGATCGTGTAATTTTGTCTTGATGATGGTGAGCAAGTCTGTTCAGACGGAGGTAAGTATGGAGGTAAATACGTGTAATATCGCGGTCCAGGCCAACGGTGCCAACGGGGTAAGTATTGGTGTGCAGACAGAGGTCACTGGGGGTGTCGGTCAGAGCCGGGTTGGTGGGGCCACCGATGGCGATATTGGGCTTGAAGTTTGTAAACAGTGTTCTATGATGTATGGGGACTGTCGCTCGGTGGGATATGGAGAGGTATGTGCAAACTGCCAGGAAATCCTCCGCCTACTTGAGACAATTGTTAAGTTTGAGGGGGAGATTGCTGAGCTGAAGGGAAAACTTGGTAGGGCGGGGCTGTCTGGAGTTACGCCTGTGAAAGTAGCTTTCCGAGAAGGATGGAAGGTTGTCGGTGGTTCCAAGAGGAAACATGGGGGTAGAACCTTTGATGTGAATGAGGTAGGTGATGAGGTGGGGGCTGCTAGAAAAGTACGTAGGACAGACGAGGGGGGCCCAGGCCGGAGCAATGCTGTAAAGCGTTTGGCGTGGACTATCAAAAGTGGTAGGAAAGGGGGGCCAGAGAAGCAGGTAGATAGGGGTGTAAAGTCCAAAGGCAGTGGGGAGTGCAGCACCAGAAACAGATTTGATGTGCTCGATTCGGAAGAGACAGAGGGGGAGATGGAGGTAGTTGCAACAGATAGTAGCTTGGGGTCTAGGCCAGGAAAAAGGAGGAGGGATACGGGAGAAGACCAGGGGAGTAGTCCAGGTAGTTCAGGGCCTGGAAAGAGACGGAGGGACAAGGATAGGAGTAATCCTAGGTCAAAGATACCGATACCGATATTGATTCCGAGTGGGGCTGTTGGAGAGGAAGAGGACGCTGTAAACAATAGGAGACTAGAGGAGATAAATAGGGCGAGGGCCAAAAGTAAGTTGGTGGTTGCGGGAAGTAGCATAGTTCGGGGGATCGACAAGGTTGTCTGTGGTCCGGACAGTAAAAACAGAACAGTTCTGTGCTTTCCGGGGGCTAAAGTGGAGGACCTGAGGGATAGAGTGGACGGTATTGTAGCTGGGTCGGGGCCTGATCCGGTAGTGGTATTACATGTGGGGTCCAATAACATCAGGGAGAGGAAATCAGTTCGTTTGGTGGACACATACAAGGACCTAATTAGTAAGCTACTTAGCAGGAATGCTCGGACCATCGTTTCAGGGGTGCTCCCCGTTATGGGTGGTGGGAATGAGAGGAGCTCGCGGATTATGGCACTAAACGAGGAGCTGGAAGAGCACTGCAAAGACTTGGGAATACATTTCATTGACCACTGGGATTCATTCTGGGGACAAGGAGAGTTGTATGGGCGAGACGGATTGCATTTAAGTAGGATGGGTACAGACCTGTTGGGCCAAAAAATTTTACAGGTGACTGGGCCTTTTTTGGAGAAAAGGGGGGTAGGGGACCACAGCCGATAACCCAGAGGGGCACAAATGCTGGGAACATAGGAAGAACAACAAACACGCACAACACAGGGACATACCAAGGGTATAATAATGTGCCAGTGAGAACAAAAAAAACAAAGATTCATTAAGTTTGGGTACTGCAACATCCAGGGTCTGCACAAGAAAGTAAGCGAAATATCAACAATGATGGACGAAGGAGACTTCGATATAATGGGTCTAAGTGAGACGTGGATACGACGGGATGAGCGGGTTGATCAGATGAAGGGTTGCGTGTGGATAGGAGCTGGGCGAACTGAGGGTCAGAAACGGGGTGGGGGTGTTGGCATCTACGCTAAAGAGGAATTACAGCCCTCATTGATTACAGATCTCACAGAAGCAAGGACTCAGATTCCAGTATCCAACGAAATAGTCTGGGCAAAAATCAAGTTAGGAAGCAGGAGTGTTGCCGTTGGTGTTGTATACTTAGCAGTGGAGGGAAGTAAGCCTGAGTGGAATGATTCAATATATACAACTCTTAGATCGAATATCACAGAGCTTGGAAGCAGAGGGTTCAGTATTGTCCTAATGGGGGACTTCAATGGGCACATCGGGGATAAGGAGGAGGGCATACAGGGAGGTGATAGGACAATTAACACGAATGGGAGGAAGATGTTGGACCTATCAAAAGAGCTTGGTTTAAAGATCCTGAACAGGGATGCGAAATGTAAGGGTAAATGGACCTGGGAGAGGAACGATAAGAAAACAATAATTGATTATATACTCACTGACGTTAGCGTATGGAGGGAGGTTATAGATGTAGAAATAGATGACGAGGGAAAAAATGACTTGGGTAGTGATCACAACCTGATAACAGTTAAGATTATGGGCAAAAAGACGAATAGAGACAGAAATACCTTCAAGGAAGTTTGGGGACTAAAACAAGGAACCGACTGGAAGCAGTTTCGGGAAAAACTAAAACCAAATCTTGAATGTATACCTAGGGATGCAAATGTCCAGAGTATTTCAGATGACATAGTAAATAGCCTAACAGGGGCAGGGATGGATTGTATAGGAAGGGTGAGGGTCCCAACGAGAGAACTTGGATACAGGGTTAACGAGGGACTGAAAAAGGCTATAAAAAAAGGAAGGTAAAATGCGCTGCTTACAGAAGAAGTAGGAAGCTTAAAGGGGTGGATAACAATGACACGAGACTAATGAAAGGAGAATATGAACTGGCACGGAGAAAGGTGAATGAGATAAAGAATAATAATAGGAAGGAGCACAATTGCAGTCTTGCCAGAACAATAAAGAAAACGGGGGGTTCGAGCTCAAACGTATTTTGGAACTGGATAAATAAACGGGGGAAAAGTAGTGTGCAGAGTATCAAAGTGGATGGGGAAAGTACAGAAGATAAAGGCCGTATCGCTTCAGAGTTAGTCAAGCACTGGGAAAAGATAAACGATAGGCGATGGGGCAGTGGGTCCCCACCAAAAAGAAATACATTGGTGGAGGAGAACCTATCCAATCGTGTATGTAGCGAAATAACGGCAGAAGAAGTGCGGAACGTGGTCTCGAAATTAAAAAATGGTAAAGCGGGAGGGACTGATGAAATTCCGAACGAATTCCTCAAAAATGGAGGGGAGGCACTTACTGAAGTCCTGACAAACCTTTTCAACCTGGCTCTGCGAAAGCAAGAGGTCCCCAGAGAGTGGAGGGAAAGTAAGGTGTCGTTCATACACAAAAAGGGGGATAAGGAAGTTCTAGATAACTATAGGGGGATATCAGTTAGTAGTAACATCGGAAAAGTATTCTGTAAGGTCATATACGGTAGACTAGAGGAAGTTATTGAAGAGAAAGGTTTTTTAGGAGAAATTCAAAATGGTTTCAGGAAAGGACGAAGAGTCACTGATCACCTATTTACACTCACCCAACTGATAGAATCAACAAAGGCTGAAAAGAAAAAGGTGTTTCTGGCATTTCTAGATGTGAAAAAAGCGTACGACCGAGTGTGGAGGGAAGGAATGTGGCGAAAGCTCGAGGGCATCGGACTGGGGGGTGACTTTGTGGGAATCATGAAAGCACTGTATACAGATGTGCAAAGCCAACTCAGTCTAGGGAGTATCACTACAAAACGAGTCCCTATGGATATAGGCCTCAAGCAGGGGTGTATCTTTTCACCGATTTTGTTTGCATTGTATGTTAAAGATTTAGGGGACGAACTAATTCAGAGTGCGGAGGGGGTAAATGTTGGAGACATAAAGATACCAGGCTTATTCTTTGCGGACGACATGGTGTTAATGTCTAGAACTGAACAGGGGCTAGAGAAACTGCTGGAAATTGTTGGTAGATATGGGAACACTTGGCGGCTCGAACTAAATGAAAATAAAAGCAAGGTAATACCCGTTGGACGCAAGGTAGATATGACGAAGAGATGGAGAGTGGGGGAGTTCTCAATCCCCGAAGGGGAAAGCAAACAAATCACTGTAGGAGAAACAGGAGAGTATGAGTATCTAGGGGTAAGCATAAATATAACGGGAAGAGGGGTGTACAGAAATTACTCAGCCAAACTGATTCTGAAGGGGAAAAAAATTCTGAACCAACTAAAACTTTTAGGGAAAAATAGTTTCAATAAGGTCTTTGAGGGGAAAACACTGTGGGAGAGGGTGGGTTTACCAAGTATAACGTATGGCACGGACGTGATTCCATTAAACCAAACCGTTATTAAGAAGTTGGAAAGTACTCAGAATGATGCCGGCAGATGGATAACAGGGTCGAGTAATGCTGCAGCTTTGGAAGCAGTAAGGGGGGAGCTTGGGTGGATGAAAATCAAGGACAGGGTAGATTTGGGAAAACTGTGTTACTTTAACTACTTGAGAAACCTGCCTGACAACCGGTGGTGCAAACTGATGCTCGATACCATTTGGAATTCTAATATAGAAACGGGGTGGTCAAAACATGTGAGGGAACTAATGGACAATTACTCTATAGAGGTCACAAACATAGAAGTAGGAATGAAAGAAGGCAAAAGGTTTGTCAAAGAGAGAGTCATGGAAGACTGCAATCGAAACTGGCGAGCAGGGGTTAGCGTGAAAAGATCACTGCAGGGGTTACAATATAAAGAAAAGCCAGCTTTTGAGAAGTACCTAGATGGCACCTTTGGAGGGTCACTGCTGTTCAAACTGAGATCAAGATCACTGGAGCTTCGGGGAAAAATTGGGAGAGATGGGGAAAAGGGATGCCAAATGTGCCACTCTGGAGTAGTGGAGACCCTGGAACATTTTCTCTTGGAATGCCCACAGTATATACCTCATAGAATAAAATTTACTGGAAGAATAATGCAGAAGTGGGGTGAAGAAACAAAGGATAGATGGCTGAAGGGGGACACGAGGGAGAGGGTAGGAATGCTTATTGAAGAAATTGAAAAAGAGGAAGTGAGGGACACTATTAAGCAGTTTATATCTGAATGCTGGGAGGAGAGGAGGGGAAGAGGGGTGGGGTGCAGGGGGAATGATGGCCTTCTCTTATGAGGACCGCGACAAATCAGCGGCTGGCCAAAGAGTTATTATTATGGAGGTAAATACGTGTAATATCGCGGTCCAGGTCAACGGTGCCAACGGGATAAGTATTGGTGTGCAGACAGAGGTCACTGGGGGTGTCGGTCAGAGCCGGGTTGGTGGGGCCACCGATGGCGATATTGGGCTTGAAAGTTTGTAAACAGTGTTCTATGATGTATGGGGACTGTCGCTCGATGGGATATGGAGAGGTATGTGCAAACTGTCAGGAAATCCTCCGCCTACTTGAGACAATTGTTAAGTTTGAGGGGGAGATTGCTGAGCTGAAGGGAAAACTTGGTAGGGCGGGCTGTCTGGAGTTACGCCTGTGAAAGTAGCTTTCCGAGAAGGATGGAAGGTTGTCGGTGGTTCCAAGAGGAAACATGGGGATAGAACCTTTGATGTGAATGAGGTAGGTGATGAGGTGGGGGCTGCTAGAAAAGTACGTAGGACAGATGAGGGGGGCCCAGGCCGGAGCAATGCTGTAAAGCGTTTGGCGTGGACTATCAAAAGTGGTAGGAAAGGGGGGCCAGAGAAGCAGGTAGATAGGGGTGTAAAGTCCAAAGGCAGTGGGGAGTGCAGCACCAGAAACAGATTTGATGTGCTCGATTCGGAAGAGACAGAGGAGGAGATGGAGGTAGTTGCAACAGATAGTAGCTTGGGGTCTAGGCCAGGAAAAAGGAGGAGGGATCCGGAGAAGACCAGGGGAGTAGTCCAGGTAGTTCAGGGCCTGGAAAGAGACGGAGGGACAAGGATAGGAGTAATCCTAGGTCAAAGATACCGATACCGATATTGATTCCGAGTGGGGCTGTTGGAGAGGAAGAGGACGCAGTAAACAATAGGAGACTATAGGAGATAAATAGGGCGAGGGCCAAAAGTAAGTTGGTGGTTGCAGGTAGTAGCATAGTTCGGGGGATCGACAAGGTTGTCTGTGGTCCGGACAGTAAAAATAGAACAGTTCTGTGCTTTCCGGGGGCTACAGTGGAGGACCTGAGGGATAGAGTGGACGGTATTGTAGCTGGGTCGGGGCCTGATCCGGTAGTGGTATTACATGTGGGGTCCAATAACATCAGGGAGAGGAAATCAGTTCGTTTGGTGGACACATACAAGGACCTAATTAGTAAGCTACTTAGCAGGAATGCTCGGATCATCGTTTCAGGGGTGCTCCCCGTTATGGGTGGTGGGAATGAGAGGAACTCGCGGATTATGGCACTAAACGAGGAGCTGGAAGAGCACTGCAAAGACTTGGGAATACATTTCATTGACCACTGGGATTCATTCTGGGGACAAGGAGAGTTGTATGGGCGAGACGGATTGCATTTAAGTAGGATGGGTACAGACCTGTTGGGCCAAAAAAATTTACAGGTGGCTGGGCCTTTTTTGGAGAAAAGGGGGGTAGGGGACCACAGCCGATAACCCAGAGGGGCACAAATGCTGGGAACATAGGAAGAACAACAAACATGCACAATACAGGGACATACCAGGGTTATAATAATGTGCCAGTGATGACAAAAAACAAAGATTCATTAAGTTTGGGTACTGCAACATCCAGGGTCTGCACAAGAAAGTAAGCGAAATATCAACAATGATGGACGAAGGAGACTTCGATATAATGGGTCTAAGTGAGACGTGGATACGACGGGATGAGCGGGTTGATCAGATGAAGGGTTGCGTGTGGATAGGAGCTGGGCGAACTGAGGGTCAGAAACGGGGTGGGGGTGTTGGCATCTACACTAAAGAGGAATTACAGCCCTCATTGATTACAGATCTCACAGAAGCAAGGACTCAGATTCCAGTATCCAACGAAATAGTCTGGGCAAAAATCAAGTTAGGAAGCAGGAGTGTTGCCGTTGGTGTTGTATACTTAGCAGTGGAGGGAAGTAAGCCCGAGTGGAATGATTCAATATATGCAACTCTTAGATCGAATATCACAGAGCTTGGAAGCAGAGGGTTCAGTATTGTCCTAATGGGGGACTTCAATGGGCACATCGGGGATAAGGAGGAGGGCATACAGGGAGGTGATAGGAAAATTAACACGAATGGGAGGAAGATGTTGGACCTATCAAAAGAGCTTGGTTTAAAGATCCTGAACAGGGATGCGAAATGTAAGGGTAAATGGACCTGGGAGAGGAACGATAAGAAAACAATAATTGATTATATACTCACTGACATTAGCGTATGGAGGGAGGTTATAGATGTAGAAATAGATGACGAGGGAAAAAATGACTTGGGTAGTGATCACAACCTGATAACAATTAAGATTATGGGCAAAAAGACGAATAGAGACAGAAATACCTTCAAGGAAGTTTGGGGACTAAAACAAGGAGCCGACTGGAAGCAGTTTCGGGAAAAACTAAAACCAAATCTTGAATGTATACCTAGGGATGCAAATGTCCAGAGTATTTCAGATGGCATAGTAAATAGCCTAACAGAGGCAGGGAAGGATTGTATAGGAAGGATGAGGGTCCCAACGAGAGAGCTTGGATACAGGGCTAACGAGGGACTGAAAAAGGCTATAAAAGAAAGGAAGGTAAAATGCGCTGCTTACAGAAGAAGTAGGAAGCTTAAAGGGGTGGATAACAATGACACGAGACTAATGAAAGGAGAGTATGAACTGGCACGGAGAAAGGTGAATGAGATAAAGAATAATAATAGGAAGGAGCGCAATTGCAGTCTTGCCAGAACAATAAAGAAAACGGGGGGTTCGGGGTCAAACGTATTTTGGAACTGGGTAAATAAACGGGGGAAAAGTAGTGTGCAGAGTATCAAAGTGGATGGGGAAAGTACAGAAGATAAAGGCCGTATCGCTTCAGAGTTAGTCAAGCACTGGGAAAAGATAAACGATAGGCGATGGGGCAGTGGGTCCCCACCAAAAAGAAATACACCGGTGGAGGAGAACCTATCCAATCGTGTATGTAGCGAAATAACGGCAGAAGAAGTGCGGAACGTGGTCTCGAAATTAAAAAAATGGTAAAGCGGGAGGGACTGATGAAATTCCGAACGAATTCCTCAAAAATGGAGGGGAGGCACTTATTGAAGTCCTGACAAACCTTTTCAACCTGGCTCTGCGAAAGCAAGAGGTCCCCAGAGAGTGGAGGGAAAGTAAGGTGTCGTTCATACACAAAAAGGGGGATAAGGAAGTTCTAGATAACTATAGGGGGATATCAGTTAGTAGTAACATCGGAAAAGTATTCTGTAAGGTCATATACGGTAGACTAGAGGAAGTTATTGAAGAGAAAGGTTTTTTTAGGAGAAATTCAAAATGGTTTCAGGAAAGGACGAAGAGTCACTGATCACCTATTTACACTCAACCAACTGATAGAATCAACAAAGGCTGAAAAGAAAAAGATGTTTCTGGCATTTCTAGATGTGAAAAAAGCGTACGACCGAGTGTGGAGGGAAGGTATGTGGCGAAAGCTCGAGGGCATCGGACTGGGGGGTGACTTTGTGGGAATCATGAAAGCACTGTATACAGATGTGCAAAGCCAACTCAGTCTAGGGAGTATCACTACAAAACGAGTCCCTATGGATATAGGCCTCAAGCAGGGGTGTATCTTTTCACCGATTTTGTTTGCATTGTATGTTAAAGATTTAGGGGACGAACTAATTCAGAGTGCGGAGGGGGTAAATGTTGGAGACATAAAGATACCAGGCTTATTCTTTGCGGACGACATGGTGTTAATGTCTAGAACTGAACAGGGGCTAGAGAAACTGCTGGAAATTGTTGGTAGATATGGGAACACTTGGCGGCTCGAACTAAATAAAAATAAAAGCAAGGTAATACCCGTTGGACGCAAGGTAGATATGACGAAGAGATGGAGAGTGGGGGAGTTCTCAATCCCCGAAGGGGAAAGCAAACAAATCATTGTAGGAGAAACGGGAGAGTATGAGTATCTAGGGGTAAGCATAAATATAACGGGAAGAGGCGTGTACAGAAATTACTCAGCCAAACTGAATCTGAAGGGGAAAAGAATTCTGAACCAACTAAAACTTTTAGGGAAAAATAGTTTCAATAAGGTCTTTGTGGGGAAAACACTGTGGGAGAGGGTGGGTTTACCAAGTATAACGTATGGCACGGACGTGATTCCATTAAACCAAACCGTTATTAAGAAGTTGGAAAGTACTCAGAATGATGCCGGCAGATGGATAACAGGGTCGAGTAATGCTGCAGCTTTGGAAGCAGTAAGGGGGGAGCTTGGGTGGATGAAAATCAAGGACAGGGTAGATTTGGGAAAACTGCGTTACTTTAACTACTTGAGAAACCTGCCTGACAACCGGTGGTGCAAATTGATGCTCGATACCATTTGGAATTCTAATATAGAAACGGGGTGGTCAAAATATGTGAGGGAACTAATGGACAATTACTCTATAGAGGTCACAAACATAGAAGTAGGAATGAAAGAAGGCAAAAGGTTTGTCAAAGAGAGAGAGTCATGGAAGATTGCAATCGAAACTGGCGAGCAGGGGTTAGCGTGAAAAGATCACTGCAGGGGTTACAATATAAAGAAAAGCCAGCTTTTGAGAAGTACCTAGATGGCACCTTCGGAGGGTCACTGCTTTTCAAACTGAGATCAAGGTCACTGGAGCTGCGGGGAAAAATTGGGAGAGATGGGGAAAAGGGATGCCAAATGTGCCACTCTGGAGTAGTGGAGACCCTGGAACATTTTCTCTTGGAATGCCCACAGTATATACCTCATAGAATAAAATTTACTGGAAGAATAATGCAGAAGTGGGGTGAAGAAACAAAGGATAGATGGCTGAAGGGGGACACGAGGGAGAGGGTAGGAATGCTTATTGAAGAAATTGAAAAAGAGGAAGTGAGGGACACTATTAAGCAGTTTATATATGAATGCTGGGAGGAGAGGAGGGGAAGACGGGGTGGGGTGCAGGGGGAATGATGGCCTTCTCTTATGAGGACCGCGACAAATCAGCGGCTGGCCAAAGAGTTATTATTATCTGTCTTATAAATGGCATTTTATGTGCTTCCTCTCTCTTTGGTGTTTCATTTGTCTTTTTTCTTACCAAGTACTACTGCAACCACCTTAAAAACTTGAATCCTGTTCATGTAGAAGGTAATATGCTATCCGTTGTTATAGACAAATAAAGAGAGATACCTAGTAGTTTAAAAGACTGTTGCATTAGGGAGATTTCAGTTAAAATGAGTTGCTGGACCTGGCTGGAATGAGCTACTATGCTGATCCCATCCAGGTTCAGCAACTTATTTTTTTGATAATGTCAAACAAGTGGAGATGGAGTGGATTTGGCATGTGGCTAAATGTACTACGCTGTCTTGATACTTGAGAATGTAGGTGACATGAAGAAAAGTTGTGATATTGTACATAATTGAGAGAGTCCAAACTGAATTGTGGTTTTATTTGGGAAAATTCTCTTTTCACCACCCCCCCCCCCCCCCAATTTTTATCGATCCTGATCAATTTAATGTGGAAATATGGCTCCCATGAGTACCACTGGATGCCTCATATGGTTAGTACTCACACATTTTTATTATAACATTCAAGCTCAGCCAAAGTGCAGAGAGCACACCAGTTCTTAATCTAGTCTCAGTACAAAACCAGGAGAAATTTCCACTTTCATCTTATTTTGGCAGTGTCTGTATCACCCAAATGTATGATTTATTAATTTTCCAAGTATCTTGTTAACTATGTGCACTGTATATGTGGGAAACAGTTGGGGGTTCTGACACTAGAATTGAAGTGAGTGGACTAAAAAAGGGTTGGATGTAGGCTTTTCTGCTTAACTGGTTGCAGGGGTAGGGGTCAAATAGCCAACACTGCTTGTTCATTTGTTTCTTTCTTCATTCAGGTCATATGATTATCTCATGTTAGAGTGTGCTTCTGTCAAATGGTGTACTTTTACTGTAAATTGTACTTTATCCAAGCGCCTTTATCAAACAAAAGTACATTTTTTCATTTTTATTTTGAGAATAATGGAAGGGTTAATGTTTTGGGCTTTCATTACTTTGAGAATTACTTTTTGACTTTGATAGTTTATACAGCTACTCTGTTGGTATACTAATGCAAAATGATGACAGTTTGAGGACAACAAATTCATTAAACTTGTTTGGAATCAGTTTGAAGGGCAAAATGTAAAAAGTGACGCATGATTTTTTTTTCACTCAACCAATCGGGATGGGTTAATTGTAATGCTGATAGATTAGGCAAAGAACACTGAAATCTGAAAAAAGATATTTAATATATTAGACAGTATTTTTTCTTTAATTTAAACCCATAATTACATATATTTTTATCGACGTTGTAGAAAGTTTAGGTTACAATACAGTGTTTTCGTGGTAAACAGCGCCCCCAGTGGTTTGCACCCAACCTTTAATGGAGGATAAAAGTTCCTGGAATTATCCGATTGGTGGAAAATGAACTGAGCTTGTATGTTTGAATAAAGTTTTAAAGTGCATGTTTTGGAAAAGATATAAAATATTTGTGACTATTGTCTTCTGACATGTGTGAGAGAAGATTAAAATTGGGTTTGCGGTAGGTAAAAATATGTCTATTTCATTCAGTGCAAAACTGGACGGTGGTACAGTAAGCTCCAAATTTAAAGCAAAATTCACATAGCGACCTATATTTTTTTCAGTATATTGTTTTCATAAGATGATAAACTAAATGGATCGATGGTTGTTTTTGCTCAAATCAGCTTGATAAGATGGGAAGAGGAGGAAAGATGAATACTGTCGTCAATGGAAAAAAACACTGTATTGTAACCTGTGGGTCACTCCAGTTGTTCTCACACACGGACGGTAAAATCGCTCTCTTAAGCGTGACACCAAAGTGTGACATTAACTTTGCTTCTACACAGTCCCGACAACAAATCACTGACTTGTTATTCACCGAACGCGCATTGGAGAATATTCGAATGAGAAGACAACTGTCATCTTGCAGACAGATATATCTGTGGAAGACAGTAAATCTCTTGTCGCATGGAATCATAATTTTTCACACTCATACTGCCTATGACGCCAACAACTATCAATACATTTTTAACCAATTGATAGACAATTCTTCCGCATTCTTCCTCGAGCCGAAGATCGAAGTTAATTTTTGGCTCTCAGATATAGATCCAAGCTTAATTTCATAGCTGAATCACGATGCTGGTTTCCCTGTAATAATAGTATGATCAATTTGTTTTTTAATTAACCCTTTACCCAACGTAACTGCTAAAACCGGCCAGCTCTGTACACAGAGATCACCATTCATATTTTATTATGTTTTCATTTTTGTCTCAGGGGCCTGGCTTGTGGCACCCTCATTGGAATGAGCACGTTGAGCTCATCACGGTGGGGGTCATGGGCTGTGTTGTTTTGGGGTATTTTTGTTCTGTTTTTATTTTGTTTTGTTTTTTTGTGTTTTTTTTTGTTTTGTTTGTTTCTCTTGAGACGAAAGATGAATATGATTAGTTATTCAAGAATTCCGAACCGAAGATCTAAGATAATGTTTGGCTCTCGGATATAGATCCAAGCTTAATTTCATAGCTGCTGCACGAGGCTGGTTTCTCTGTAATAATAGTGTGATTTTAACTTTTTTGTATTAAGATCTTAGCTTTAATTTCATAGCTGCAGCACGAGGCTGGTTTCTCTGTAATAACAGTAGGATCTTAAAATATTTTTTATACTTCGAAGTCTGTGCAGGAGCTATTTGCCACCCGGTTGGCAGGTGGCCGAAATGATCAGGATAGCTATTTGCCGCCCAGGTGGCAAATGGCGGTTTCTGTTCATTTTGGCTATGTGTCGTCCGGTGATGATAGGGCGTTTCTGCCATCTTATACATATCCACCTCTTTCATGCTTCTCCTTTCTCTTCGTTCACCAGACCCATAGGGAAATGCCTCTCTCATACTATTATAATCTAATTATCCCCGGAACCTTACTAGCGCAATCAGCCCTAGAAAATCGTTAATAACATTCTGAGTTACACCTCCGCCATGGCGTGGAACCCTCAAACCTTAGTGTTGATTTTATGTACGGCTCTCATAAGCCGAATTTCATTTTTTTGTCATTACAGAGTTTTCAGTATACTGACACACTACCACTTGACCTGCCATTGCCTTTGTTTCATATGAAATAGCTCATTTCTTTTTTTAACCATGGCGAATGATATGTTAACTTTGGATGAGATACAGAACAATGACAAATATAACCTTACCTCTAAATATAATGATGTAATAAATAGCAAGCTAGACGAAGAATCCGAATTTCCTTTTACTATTCATACTCATTCATGTAACTACTTTTCACCTTAAAAATTTAAACAAGATTTTAAGAAGCAAGGCCAATCAATATCCCTATTCAGTCTAAATTGCCGAAGTCTTAATGCCAACTGGGATTCATTTACCGACTTACTGTGCGACGTTCAGCAAAATGAAAACATCTTTGATGTGGTAGGCAAGATACAGGACCACATGCCCTATAAACTCAATGGCTATCATCCACTCGCTTATAAAACGCGCCCAGATCATGACGATGGGAGAGGAGGAGTGGGTTTATTTGTATCAGAGAATATCCCTTTCAACGTGCGACCTGACTTGACAATTTTTATCCCCCACGTCATTGAAACAATCTTCATCGAAATTAACCCAGGTGCAAAAAAATTCGTATATTATTGGATGCATCAGCAGACCCAACTCACCCCCTCTTGCCGATATTGACTTATTCATGTCCTCTATGTCAGAGATTTTGGCAAAAATAAATTTTGAACACAGAAAAGCATTCCCTCTTGATGATCTTAACAGTGACTTGCTTAACTTCAACCATCACACCAAAACTAACACCTTTATAGATAATATGTTCAGTGAGGGCTTCATGCCACTTATCACAAAACCCACGCGAGCAACACAGCACTCGGCAGCATTAATAGATCATATTTTTTCAAACAACGTCTCTGCTAACCATCAAGCAGGAATAATAATCACGGATATCTCAGACCATTTCGCAACATTCTATACACAGGAAGGCAATCATTGGTTTGAAAAAAGACCTACCCACACACAAAAGATCATTCAAGAGTGAAAATGTTTAATTATTCAAGCACTTCCTGCAAAAAAGTACATTCGAATCGGTCTATATCTGTACCTGTATCACTGAGGCATATGAATCCTTTATGAATATTTACCCTGGAACCTTCGAAACAACATTCCCTCTGAAAAGAGTAAAATTAACAAAAAAGTATACCAAACGCAACCCATGGATGACACGCGGTCTCCTACAATCGTCTCTCAATAAAAATAAACTTTATCAACGCAAACTGAAAATTCCTTCCGAAACCAACATACAGAAATACAAGACATTCTCGACAATCTTTAATCGAGTAAAGAGGCGTAGTAAAGCAATATACTATGATATAATTGAAAGCAGCAAACATGATATGAAAAAAACCTGGCAAATATTGCGCACTATTATCAACAAATCTAAACATGGATTCGATTTTCATTAATTTTTCATTTTTTGTCTCAAAAACATAGTTTTTGTAGCAAAAATGAAAACAATTAGTTATTCAAGAATTTTGCTTGTAAGTGTAGTCTGCCTTTCGTGTTAGGCAGAGTGTGTTAATCATAATGTTACAGCTGTGGTAAGTCTCCATTCATAATATTTGTTAAACAATCATGTCTAATAATAATATCACAGACTCAGTCAAATGGTCTCGACTTATGAGAGACATTTCTTGCGTTGACTCAAAGAAAATGAATGTTCATGGTATTTTAAAATTCAAACAGATGGAATATATCAGTTGGCCGGAAAGCGAACCTAAAAAATACCCCCCCCACCCCCCCAAAAAACAAACAAAAAACCCCCAAAAAACTATGAAGGGCGAGTTTTTGCTAATAGCGCTGGCCGGGTTTGACCGCTACGTTAGATAAATGGGTAGCGAGAATACCCCATTGACGGCTAAGAATTTTTTTATAGAATCACGAAAGGATACCAATTATATTGCAAAGGAAATGTCCGGAATCTGAGTTCATGTCAAGAAAGTTTTCTTCAGTTCTAACGCCACAAAAACTGGCTAAGCCACTGACAGTTTGCTTGGTGATTGGTACTGAAGAAAACGCACCCAGAAGGGGTTCGAATCCTGGTCTTTACATTTGCAAGATCCCTAAATCCAAAAAAGATGCCGCTGAGGCAACAATACTCGTCACAAAATAGGATTAATCTTGCTCCTGTTTAACTGTTTAAGTATATCCATGTACATTTGATCAATTGTTTCAGAAATGATTGCTAGGATCCATTTATTAGAATTTTGCACCAAATTCTTCACAGCTTCACAGCTGCCATGACTGCTTTTTATGAATTTGTTAAAGAAAACACTTAACAGTTTAAGATTGAAAGGTGTGACCATTCCCTAGCACTTAGAAGTGTAAAGTCGTGTACACTCGTTACCGAATGTGTACGGCAGTTGCTATGACTGGCGGTTCGGATTCTTGTAACGTTAACACCTACAGTCGACAACTCCTTTTGTCTTACCCCCGCAGTTATCGGATAGAATCACCACCACAAACAATAGGTGTTTAAAAGAATTACCTGCCACTCTTTTAAATAATACACAGTTAATGTTGTAATACAAACAATGAAGTTGACCTGACCGAGTTTTTACCCCGAGTATCTACTGAAACATCTGTGCTGTTATCATTAATGAGTTACCCCGAACGATAATTGACCGAGCAAACTGTTTACATTTTCAATTTTAATCCTCCACTTACCAATGTGATAAAATTATTTATTTATATTTTGCTTTTAACCAAGAATTTATAAAGTGGTTTTAAGCCAGATAATACACTTGGCACATGGTATTCGGCAATATAATGGTCTCTGGCTTCGCCCGCCACCATAATCTGGCGAATACTCTAGGCCACGAGTTTTATCCGTTTTGGTTGGAGGTTATTACTTGGTTACCTAACCAAGTAATCACCTCTTTATTTATTAAACCAAAACAAATAATTACAAAATATTCTCAGATCGGAAACAGTTTTCTGACAGTGTTATTGTTTCTCTTTCTTTTCAAAAAAGTACGAAGTTTCGGCTTCTCTTACTCCTAGTTCCGCCATCCAAACGTCTCGGCATCCCCACTGGGGAAATCGCGACGTTCGAATAGATGAACTATTCTGTTCCCACTTCGACGAATCTCTGCTTACAACTCTGATCTAAGTTTGAATTTTCTGTACAGCTCCCTTCTTTCTTCTCCTACGTCCAGTCCTCACTCATTGCCGCCATTAATTCCTTGTCATTCAAATATTCAGCTTCAAACAACCCCATTATGCCCGGTAACAGTTTTCATGCTTGCTTTCAACGAGTAACGGTTAACGATTTCCTTTTAAAGAATTTGTTTGCGCGTAGTAACTCTGGCTTGGTTCATATCAGCTGAGATCGGCATCATATCAGGCGAGTTTAAAGTCACATCGGCCGAGCTTGATAATGGGTAATTCTGGGAAAGAAAATGATGTCTAATAAATAAGAGATGTGATTGTGCAACCTGAGAAGATGTTTCGTGACAAGAGTAGTCCATGTCGACACCTGGCTAGAAACAAATGCAAGGTCGTAAGTCCAGATAGTTGTTTATGATCGGCAAAGTAACGAGGTCCTTCTGGGCTTCCAGGAGTTAATTTAAAATGTGCATGAGTTTCATTGTTTTGTTTTTTTAATAATTACATTGTTAATGTTGTTATACGTTGGGGGCCCAAATACTCAATTCCCACTGGTCAGCTGGATGAAAACGTCATAACCAAAGAAAATTCATTTTCCAATGAATACATTTGGTCGAACTTTGACCCGCATTTACGGTAGAGCGCAACTGACAGAATGTAATTCGGGCGGTGTTTGGGCGGGTTTTTAACTTTTAGCGCCTCTCGCAGTGATCAACTCCGCTGCTGTTTCTTTGGTGACATTTCCCAACTGTGGCATAAAGCCCGTTCAAATTGTTTTGAACATTCCAAATTTCGTTGCAAAAGACGGCAATTTGACAAATTTGGGTCAATGCGGAAAAACAGCGCTCAACTCAGAGTTGTGCACTTTGTCTTTTGTGTGAGAGTGGTTTTTCGCCTCGTTCGTTCGTACATGTTTTATTTCATCTTTCTGCTTTGTCGTTTGGTAAAAAGTAGTTTAAACAGTTACGGAATGTAATAATAAGGATGGAATGCAATTTTTATAATCTTTATTGGAGTATGAACGTGTGGGAATGGGTACAAATTCTATGAATCCCTTCGGTATTCATACACAATTTGTACCCATTCCCACCCGTTCATACTCCAATAAAGATTATATAAATTGCATTCAATTCTTAAATAAAATTTGATGAACTTCCCCATTAATGTAATCAGTAAGACAAGCGGAATTCACATTTACAAAACATATATAACATTTTATTGCTTCTCTTTGTACCATGTAATTATAACATGTTAAATGCATAGTCGCAAAGTAGTAATTACTCAGTTCAACTAATGCTGAAATCCCTTCGAGACCTTTCTGGAAATTGGTTCACACAAATGACTGAAGTTTAGTAAAAGTGTATAATAATGTGCAAGATTTGACGCTTCGTATAAACCATCGGGATCCCATTAATGGTACAAAGTAGATGAGTTATTTATAATGCATGGACTATATCAAGGATGGACTCTTCTGCTACAAAAACATACCCTGTTGTAGAAATAATTGCACGGAATGTTCCGAAATACTATTGTGTTAAGGCAGACAAAAACGTCAGGAAAATCATCTCCTTACATATCAACTTTTACGACTTTTGACAAGTCTAGTGACAATCAATGTGTCCTTTTTGAGGACAAAGAAATAACTGAACATATTAAAGCCGTCTGCCCATCGATCTCTTCGTCCAGATATTTTGTCGCAATATAGAATGTCTTAGCCGCTAATGACGATTATGTTTTGATGAACAATGAAAAATAAAAGGTTTGACATATCTTTTTCAAACAGCGAAGAATCTCTTGGTAATATGTTTGAAGTCACTTCTGTTTCAATAGAATTGTCTTTAAGGATAAATATCTAGGTTTACGAAGTTGATAGCATCCACGTCGATGAATACAGGACAAGACAAAAGCTGAAGTCACCTCCCAAGTCACATTGCCGATAGACGAGCAAATAAACTGACGGAAAAGAAGAAACGCAAGTTCAGTTTTGGAATATAATTTTTTTTATCCGTAGACCAAATGCAGTAAAATTTGACCCATCGCTACCTCACTGTACTGTCTAAAGAGTATTTGGTTAAAATTCAGCCAACTATGACCACATGCGACGCTACATGCTTTCGAAAGATTTTTCGAGAAAACGTGCATCCTGGGCACTCCCACGTGCTATGGGCTTAAAAACCATACCAAATAGAAGTTTTGAACAGTACACACCGATTGCACAACATATTTCATTTCAACTCGATTGAAAAGTAAAATGCCACGAATGTCCGAAGTTGATAGAGGTAGGGCTATTGCTCTAATTATGCAGGGCCAATCACAACGTCTCGTAGCCTAGAAATTTTGGGTCCATGAGTCAACGATAGATAGCACATTTAGTTGAGCGTCTCGGAGCCACAGGAAGATTTACTGACCGTCCCAGGAGCAGACGTCCGCGCGTTACATCGCCACATCAAGATTTCAGACGGCGACGGAGACGGCGAGTCAGGCTGTAGGTACTCATTGTAGCCGAGTATGTACAAGAACAGTTAGGAATCGGTTGCGAGAGTTCAATGTAAGGCCACGACGTCCCTACGTTGGTCCATTACTTACACCTAGGTGGCATCAACGTCGATTGGAATGGCTGCGGGCACATGCACCAAGTGAAACCGATGGAGACGTGTATTATTCACTGACGAGTCTCGGTTCACGCTTTAAGGTCAGACGGACGACAACGTTGCTATCGACGTCGAGGTGAGCGATATTCTGACGCGTGCGTTAAGGAAAACGACAGATTTGGGGGAGGGTCTGCTATGGTTTTGGTGGGGGTGGGGGGATTTCGCAAGGCGTGAAAACACTTCTCATGGTCATCCAGGGCAATCTTACAGTCGTACGATATCGGGATCAGGTCCGCATGCCTCACGCCCTTCCACTTATCCATACGCGCAACCTTGCGTCGCAGCAAGATAATGCGAGGCCGCACGTTACTAAGATTTGTCGTGACTTCCTCAACCAAAACCCAGTTCTCGATTGGCCAGATTTGTTTCCGATCGAGCATTTATGGGACGAGCTGGACAGGAGGGTCAGGAAGCGCGCCTGCTACTGATTTTGATCAGGAAATGGCGGTGGATACCCACGCTTGCACGTCATCCATACAAACGGTGTCTATGTTCAGACAACAAAACTCGTCAAAATTTAACGAGTAATGAAGAAATAACATCAAAATCCAAACAACGAAATAATCATCCATAGCACATTTGAAATATTTACCACAGAAAAAAACTTGCCTTTCTTTTCTCCGCTAGTATAGAAACAAAAATGTGGAATAGGACATGCGAATCTCAGATTGCTTGTCGAATCGAATCCCGAATAGAATCAGGCAGAGAATGTCGAATCTCTAATCGAATTTCACAACTCTTCAAATTAAAAAAATAATAATTATAAGTTATTGTGACGAATTGACGGTAACATTGTCAGAGGTTTGCGGGTCGGAGCTGATGTTCAACCGAGACGCGAAGCGTCGACGTTGAACATACTCTCCAAACCGCAAACCTCAGACCATGTTACCGTCAATTCATCACAATAACGTATATGTTCCAATAAGAGAATTCTCATACCCCAAAACCTGCATCGTGAAACACGAGAGGTAAATTTACTAAATATGTAATCGTTAAAAGTTGCCTTATTCAAGGCAACTTTTAACGATCACAGGTTTAGTAAATAAACCTTTCGTGTGTCCCACGACAGCACTGGATAAATAATCAATAAACCAGATAAACTCATTCCATCTCAGTTCAAATCGTAAATCGGTTTGTAATTTAAACAACACTTCACCCGGAACATCGTCTGCTGCACGAGTGAAAAATCCAGAAAAATGAAGCGGCTTGCTGGTCACTCCGTTGGTGAAGCAATTACGAAACGGGCGACGTCATTTCAAGTATTTCGCGTTGTGACGTCAGACGGTAACATCTACCACTTGAGCCGTAAACATAGAATATACTAAGCGAGCTCTCGTCCAATCAGAGGAGGAGGATTCTAGTCTTATTGGAACATAGCTCTTCTTCCAACCGCAAATATTGACAATCTCTCCTTAAGTATTGTATTCAACGGCACTTCGCCTGTCTGGAAAATAACAGCAAAATTCTCTTGGTCGTTGTGTCATTTTTTTTCGTGAATATTGTGCGATATCACATAAAATAGAATATTTTCTCTAATTTCAAGGCAACCAACCTGTTAATTATTTCCACATAATTAGTAAAGGATAATAGAACAATCTGACCCATCTGTATCATAAAAATGTTAATCAGAGCAAAGAAAATAAATGCGTATAACAAAACTACACATTCATGTTTGTATATTCTGTATAGATGAGAGGTGAGTGTTCCTAATATTAAGTTATTTTGTATTAAATTATATATTTCACTAAGATTGTCGAGCAAGTAAAACAGCTTATATTTACGCCTCTCCTTGACCCAATGGTGCCGGCACTTGGTATGACATCCGGAGCGGTAACTTCATGGCCTCACTTTTCTCGAATACCATGAAGGGATCTATCTCTGCACGAAGTGTGTCTCGCTCCACACCGTCGTGGTCATTTTACACCCCCACCCTATAGGCCGGTACAGTGTAAAAGCATCAACCCCACAAAATGATTCTGAAAGAGTATGTTCGGACAACTCTAAACTTTCACCACCGAGGATCGATCCTGGACCTCTAATATCTTAGACCAGCTCACTTAACCACGCGATCTCTACTCTCCTAAAGTTTATTTTGGAATACTCGACTGTAAATAGTTAGCCATATTTGGTATACAAGCTTCCATATACTGTACTAAAAGAATACTAACTTTTACCAAAATCTCGGTCAGGCGGGTCGCTGCAAAACGTTAGTTAGACATTATAAGTTATCTCCGTCAACATGTATGGTATATGGAGATTCAATACCTGGATGTCGGTTTTTAAACACCGAGCCGAGGCGAGGTGTTTAAATGAGACATCCAGGTATTAAATCTCCATATACCATACATGTTGGAGGAGATAACGTTTTTGTCCCGTTTGAAACCAACACAACTTAGTGGAAATAAATTTGTGGACGCATTTCTCAGCTCCACAGTTCACAATCATTTGGACCAAATCCGTGATAATAATTTTGTTTTTATAATCGCAGAAGACAACAAATAGAGTTACATACCTTGGGTCGTTAAGGAAACGAGTAAACAGTATTCTGTTGACATATCGTGCCCTGAGTTCCAATGTGTTCTATGTGCCCACAGTCACATAAAACACATTGGTGCTCATGGGACGAATTATTTGCTCTTATTTTATTTTTATGATTGTATTGTCGGAAATCTGATGATATTTGTGACTATTTTCGGTTTTGTTTTGTTCGAGTTTTATAATACGGCGTGCGGAAGCGAAAAGCGTTCATTGAAACAATATACCCCCGATGTTTCGCGTGCGCTTATACCCTGGATGTTGCACGCTCTCATATACCTTGGATGTTGGGCGCACCCTTTGCCATGGCTATTTGTCCAAGGTATTCTGACCAATCAAAAGCCAGAATTTATCGGGAAAAAGGGATAACATCCCATGAACATGACTCAGTGCAGTTGTTTAATCTTTTCAAACTTCTGCACTCGAATATAGAGTCTTCAAACATGCTTTTACATGAGCTTAAAGACACTTTCAACAGCCAGGGTCACCTCGTGGCGAACAATTTTACAGGTGGAGGAAGTAGGAGTACCTAGAGCCACCGAGCAGCTGCGAGCAACTGTCAGTCTCCCTAACGTACCAACTCCGCGCAACCAGGGTTAGCATTGGTTGAAGACAAGTGAACCATCAACGTGCAGGATGCCGTAGAAAACAGCGCCACCAAATGGGCAAACGGGATTAGATCCGTTACCAAAGGACACAATGTAGCTATCTCTAGCGGGGATCGAACCGTGGGCCTTTCAGTTTGAAGTACAGTATCTACCTCTACGCAACCGCACTCCCAAAGAGTCTTCATACACAATTCCTCTACCGAAAGTGCACAAATCCATTCTGGTATTTGAGGAAAGTTTTCGAGCCCGCACAAAATTCTCTCCTTTTTGAAAGTTATCAACCTTTTTATTAAATTTTGAGTTGTTTTTATCCTTTTAAATTTTTTATTAATGCATATTTATTTCACAGGTCTTTTTTTAAACCACTGGTTTCAGTTTCTCATTACTGTGTCCTCTCGTTAGTTTTATTCCTCATATTTCAACGACCCGTTTTTACTTACTTCATGGTCTATTGTAATGTACATACATTTCATCGCCACGATATAGCCTTAGCTGCTGATGTGGCGCTAAGCACCAATAAATAAATAAATAAATATGAGGAAAGGTTCAGTAATAATTTAATCCAACAGCCCTACAGGGCTGTAGGATTAAATTGTTACTGAACCCACCAGCAGATTTGTTGTTCATCGCGTCATCTGCTCGTCAAATAAAAAAAAAAAACTTCTGTACGCAAACATACGAGTTGAAAGGATCAGGGGGTTTTTCATCCAAAAGTTCCAAGAAAATGGTTGACTCTCTGCCCATATTACGAAAACCATTGTCCCTTCCTGAACAGCACGTCATGCATTCCCAACTTGCGAGTAATGTATAACAGATTTGGATAAATAATATCAAGTCACATAACGTGAGGAAAAAACATGATTAAATCTGACCATTCCATCATTTCCGTTCGATATTTTTCTGCCTGCTCTTTTAGCTGACACATTGATTTCGGATTATCCTGATTTATTTCTTATATCTTTGAATTTCCCATCATGGTAACAGTAATTTAGATGAAAGTGGAATGGAATCGGATGAAGTATAATACTTAATTAGATAAACGATGGACATGACAGTGTGATAGAAATATTGCTGTCACGAACGAAATGCATTTTCGAAATGTCGACTGTCTGTAGAAAGAATTACACATTCGATTTCGTATATAATCTCGACAGCCACGGGTGTTAACTCACAAAGATAAAAGAATAGGAGGTTATTCATCTGGACCAATATCCAAGAGACAACATTTTATTATTGTCTCAAAAAACAATCAAAATCAGGCCGAGTTCAAATTAAAAGCGATCCTTTTCGCATGTGTTTTAACCCTCTGCACTCTGATGTCAAAATACCAAAGTGTTCAGCAGCAAATTTTTCCCACAATGCAACTGAGAAGTTAATAAATTATATCTTGTTTGACAGAGCTCATTGAGCTCTGTCAAACAAGATATAATGTGTTAAATTTTCCATGCTATAAGGGAAATATGGAGTCAATGACGAAAAGTTTGAAATACTACCAGAGTGCTAGAAGTTAAAATCAGTGGTGCGGCGGGTTGTTTGGCTATTTGCATTTTTAGACACACAAATAGCATGGATGTTTTCTTGAGTTGCCCTTAACACTCATATGACAACTTTTTCCAACATAAGGGTCTATTTTATAATGACGATACAACTTACAGTTCTCGAATTTTGCCGACGAAATATGCGATATAACGATTTGCTGAAATGCTCCCTGAAGCACCTTCCAAAAGTATATTTGATAAAATTCTATGATTGACTAAAATAATAAAAAGATCCCCAAAGTTATCTCTTCCGATACTTTGTAATATTATGAATAAATTAAATGTATTTTTGTCCTTGTCTGCTTGAATATATTGAAAAAGAATTATCTAATGAAAAAGCTCCCTGAAATGGTTTGTGATAGCAATTGAATCTTTTCTTAACACGAATAATAGAGGATCCTTGAAAAAAATCTTGAAAGGCTAAAAAAAATCATTTTTGTCTCAAGAACATAACATATGACCCCTCCAGTATGGAGGTTATAGGCTGTGCTTTGGACGTACGAAATGAAAACAAGAGGCCCCAGGGGGCCTGGGGCGCTCACATGACATGGTAGCTTAAATATCAACCCAGGGAATTGATTTGAACAAGTTGCATCTGCCCCTTCTAAGAAAAGCTTATACCAAATATCCCAAGATTTTTGACCAGTGGATCTAAACAATAAGATTTTTAAAGAATATTCCTCATATTGAACTAAGTAATAATTCGGGCTTTTTGGAGCCCATATATGAAACCAGGGACTTGGCTTGAACAAACGTGAATCGCACCTCCATAAGGATGCTGTATACCAAATATCAAAAAATTCTAACTGGTGGATGTGAAGAAGATGATTTTTAAAGTATATTCCTTATATTGAACTAAGTTATAATTCAGGGTCCCTCAGGGAGCCCAACTATGAACTCAGGGACTTGGCTTGAACAAACTTGAATTTCTCCCCCGTAAGGATACTGCACACCAAATATCAAAACATTCCGACTGTTGTATCTGAAGAAGAAGATTTAAAAAAAAAATCCTCATTTTGAACTAAGTTACAATTTGGGCTCCTACAGTAAGCCCAAATATGAACCGAGGGACTTCGCTTGAACAAACTTGAATCTCACCTCCCTAAGCATGCTGCATACCAAATATAAACAAGAGGGATGTTACATCCCAACGCTCACCTACATTCGCGCTTGATAATGTCGTTCCAATGTAACATGTCTAATATTTAGTTAATATAAATCGTTAACTAGGCATCAAATGATTAATGTGGTTTATGTGATGGCTTTGGAAAGTCTATATTTCTGCATTTATTATATATCAATTCAACATAGAATCATTGTATATAAAAAAATCAGTTATATTTCTGCTTACAGTAGGGTTAATACCTAAAGTAGTTTTTGAAAAGACAAAAATAAAGAGTAATGATAAGTGAAGGCACCACAATGTGCACAAAAGATGACTTTAACGCAAAATCTTAAACCTAAACACAAATTCTTACAAGTTTTGGCAGAAAATCTGGCTCAAATTCCTCAAATATGCATGTAACGAGGGTTAAATATTACTGCAATTGAGTTCAGTAACCCAAGTGTAGAATATCAATCGGCTGGAAAGACACATAGAAACACAAGTCATCTAAACAGAAACTTTAAGAACTTAAAATTGAATAAGTTCGAGAAAAGCATGGAAATTTTTACTGAAAGAAGAAGAAATTGCAGTTAAATTTCTGCATACAGTCGGGTTAATACGCACAGTTGTTATTGAAATATGAAAATCAACAGTAATGAGAGGTTAAAGCAGCACAATCTGCACAAAAGCTGACTTTAACGCAAATTCTTACAACACCTAAACGCAAATTCTTACAAGTTTGGCTGAAAATTGTAGGTGAAATTTGAAAGAAAGTCGTAGTATCAGGGTTAAATAATGTGCTGATAGTCGCCTACAACGTACATATGCAATATGAAAGGCCCGAGGCCAGTGATCTTTGAAAAAATAACCTTAACATTAAATATTACAATATTGGACACGCCGGACGCCGACGCTGACGCCCGAGGTCATCATATAAGGTCACCACTTGTAATAGAAGTAGGTGAGCTAATAAATATACATCAGATCAAAAAATAAAATAGGAGGTACAAAATGGCATTATGTAATGAAGAATCACTGAAATTGTAATTGAAGTACATTCATTGGTTAAAGAGGAGTTGCGGAAAAACATTCGTTCAAGAAAGTGACTATAAGTCCCAACAAAATTACATCACATCAACAACTAAAATAAGCCTTAATGTTACGAGTAACAAGTATGAGAAAGCATTAAATATAAAAAAAAGTTAAAAAAATTTTTTTTTAAAGAAAGTGAATATAAGTCCCAAAAATCTCCCTCAAATTCCTCAAATATTCATGTAATGAGGGTGCAACGTTACCGCAATGTAGTTCAGTAACCCATGTGTACAATATCAATTGCCTGGAAAGACACATAGAAACAGAACTCACCTTAACACAAACTTTTAGAACTTAAAATGGAGTAAGTCAGAGAAAAACGTGAACATTGTGACTGGAAAAAAGAAAAGAAATCAGTTAAATTTCTGCATACAGTAGGGTTAATACCTAAAGTAGTTACTGAAATTAGAAAATAAACAGTAATGAGAAGTGAAGGCACCACAATCTGCACAAAAGCTGACTTTAACGCAAATTCTTACAACACCTAAACGCTAATTCTTACAAGTTTTGGCAGAAAATCAGCCTCAAATTCCTCAAATATGCATGTGATGAGGGTTAAATATTACTGCAATGGAGTTCAGTAACCCAAGTGTAGAATATTAATCGCCTGGAAAGACACATAGAAACACAACTCACCTAAACACAAAGTTTACAAAGTTTTACAACTTAAAATTTATTAAGTCCGAGAAAAACTTTAATATTTTGACTGAAAAAAAGAAAATTTCCGTTAACTTTCTGCATACAGTAGGGTTAATACCTACAGTTGTTATTGAAATATGAAAATCATCAGTAATGAGAAGTTAAAGCAGCACAATCTGCACAAAAGCTGACTTTAACGCAAATTCTTACAACACCTAAACGCAAATTCTTACAAGTTTTGGCAGAAAATTATAGGTGAAATTTGGAAAAAAAGTCGTAATATCAGGGTTAAATACTGTTCTGATAGTCCCCTACAACCTACATATGCAATATCAAAGGCCTGAGAACACTGATCTTTGAGAAATTAACCTTAACATTAAATCTTACAATATTGGACACGCTGGACGCCGACGCCGACACCGACACCGACGCTGACGTCCGAGGTCATGACAATAGCACACCACTTCTAATAGAAGTAGGTGAGCTAAAAATTCTGATTGGTGGATCTGAAAAATATTTTTAAAGAATTTTCCTCATACTGCACTAATGTAAACGTTTGGGTTCCCATAGAGAGCCCAAATATGGACCCAGGGATTTGGTTTCAATAAACCTGTGATACAATCTTCCAATGATGCTACATGTGGAATTTGAAGGCTTTTGGAGCAGTGGTTTGGGAGAAAGAGAGTCTTAAATATTTTTCCCATTACCCACAGTAATGTTACCCACAGTGTTAACAAAATGCTGACTCAGCAATTTTTCAAAGTCCTGGAAAAGCACCCTATGATAAAACCGATGGTAATTTTTTATGGACCATTCCTTTCTGCTGTTCCTCATGAAGATTCTTACAAAATAAAATTTCTCAGTGCCGTGTAGTTTTAAAGATATGGGCGTTTTAATTTTTTTCTATTTTCAGGTCCTGTGGTTCCCATGGAGCGACGGGAAAATTGTTTTGGCATAAATTAGGTACTTTTGACCCAATAAGCCCTTATTTCAAATTTGCTTCAAATCGGCCTCTCAGTTCAGAAAATAATAATTTTGGTACAATTCGGGATCCCACGGGAAGCCCAAATACGAATCCAGGGACTTGGTTTTAACAAACTTATATCTCACTTCCCTAAGGATGCTTCTAACGATTCTTACTGGTGGATGTGAAGAAGAAGGTTTGTGAAAAATATTCCTCATATTGAACTAAGTTATAATTTGGGCTCCAATAGATCCCAAACATGAACCCAGGGACTTGGCTTGAACAAACTTGAATCTCACCCCCTAAGGATGCTGCATACCAAATATCAAAACATTCCGACTGCTGGATCTGAAGAAGATTTTTGAAGACATTTCCTCATTTTGAACTAAATTATAATTCGGTCTCCCACAGTGAGCCCAAATAAGAACCCAGGGACTTGGCTTGAACAAACTTGAATCCCCCCCCCCCTCCCCAGGATGCTGTATACCAAATTTCAAAAGATTCCGACTGCTGGATCTGAAGAAGAAGATTTTTAAAGAAATTCCTCATTTTGAACTAAGTTATAATTTGAGCTCCCACAGTGAGCCCAAATATGAACCTAGGGACTTGGTTTGATCAAACTTGTTGAATCTCACCACCCTAAGGATGCTGCATATCAACTATCGAAAGATTTCTGATTGGTGGATCTGAAGACGATTTTTAAAGAGTATTCCTCATACTGCACTAATATAGAGAGCCCAAATATGGACCCGGGGATTTGCTTCAATAAACCTGTGAAACAATCTTCCAAGAATGTTGTATGTGAAATTTGAAAGCTTTTGGAGAAGTGGTTTGGGAGAAAAGTAGTCTTAAATGTTTTCCCCATTACCCACAGTGTTAAAAAATGCTGACTCAGCACTTTTTCAAAGACCCGAAAAAGTACCCTATGAAGAAACCGATTGCAATTTTTTTAGACCATTCCTTTCTGTTGATCGTAAGGAAGCTCCAGACCAAATAAGAATTCTCAGTGCCGTGTAGTTTTGGAGATATGGGAGTTTTAAATTTCTTCTATTTTTAGCTCCTGCGGTTCTCATAGGGCGACGGGAGATTTTTTTTTTTTTGGGGGGGGGGGGGGGGTAAATTAAGTACTTATGACCCAATAAGCCCTCATATCAAATCAGCCTCTCGGTTTGGAAAATAGAAATTTTGGGCGGGGCGAAAATTCTTGCCCCTCCCATAAAGAAGGCAAATATAGCTCCTCGAACTTCTCTTGAAGAAATCTGAATCGATACCTCAAAAGGAAGCTGCACACCAAATATCAAGTCTCTGCTACTGCTGGTGTATGAGAAGAAGATTTTTAAAGACTTACGCACCCTTTTTGGTTTGAACAGAATCAAAATGCAATGGCATAACAAACTATTATCTCAAATGTCAATTAAATCGGTTCAGCGGTTCAGGAGGGGAATACGCAAACACCATGTCCACGGACGACAGACGGTGAGTGATCACTATAGCTCCCCTGACTGAAAGTCAGGCGAGCTAAAAAATGTGATCTGAATGGCCATTTCTGTAAGCAGCGATAGTTAAGTTAAGTCTGCTACGCTGTTTATTTATTTATTGGAGTTTGACCACACTTTGGACACACCAGGGTCACCTTGTGTCGGACATGCTTTGCAGGCGGAGTAAACCGGTGTGACAGGAATGGAAGTCCGTAGGAAAATTAGTCCCTCTGGACTATTATTCCGCGGAATTATAGTCCTAGGTCTAACATTTCTAGGAATAGTAGTCCGCCGGACTACTATTCCTAGAAATGTTAGACCTAGGACTATAATTCCGCGGAATAATAGTACAGAGGGACTAACGTTCCTACGGACTTCCATTCCTTTTACAACGGCATACCCGCAGAGAAAACCAAGCAGTGGCGAACAACTGTGAGATTATCCAACTTACAAACTCGGCACAAGCGCCTTAAGCAGCGGTTGAAGGGAAGTTCACATTGACGTGCAGCGCGACTTACTGCACAGCGCCACAGCGCCACAGCCCCACCCACACCCCACATGTCGGCAATCGGGATGACTTTCCTTACCCAAGTACACAACTCATTTACCGCTGATCAGGATCAAACAATGGACCTTTCGGTTTGAAGGACAGTGCTCGCTATCGTATGTAAATTATTAACAGTACCCTTAACCCTTTGAACCCAAGAGGCCGTTTTAACAGCGATGATGCGTCATAATTGCATTAATTATGATAGCTGCTAATCGAATGTGTGGAGCAGACCAATCAATATAGTCGGGCAGCTAGGTACACCCCCCCTAAGGGACCCCCCTAGAGCCGCTTCGTCTGATCAATTTCAATATTGTGTATAGATATTATGAGAATTGTTCAAAGGAAATTTGAGTTATCGTACGATATAGGAATATGCTGACGGACAGATGTGACTAGTATAGGGCTTCCGCCCGAATTCGTCGGGGCACTAATACTAATAATATACACAAAATATGCGCTCGCGGGATTCTAGTCACAGATACACAAAACATGAAATTTATTACCTCGCTAAGAGTGCACACTTGGTCATTTCAGGAAAAGCTAGGCCAAAACAGGTGAATTTCCCACTCTTCTTGAGCAACACACCTCCGTAGGTGATCAGGCAGATCATTCCACAAAGTCGGCCTAGCGACTGAAAGTGAGCCAGCGATAGTAACAAAGACCTTTTCCATAAAAACGTTCACACTGACAGTGAGGAAGTGTAACGTATTCAAAACAAGATAATGCTCATATCACTAATGGATGAAAATAGTCATTATCTGCCTGTGGTCCTGCACTTGCGTTCTTTAATGTTTTCACGGAACACTTGAAAACCTTCGTACACGCCTTTAAACAACGAATGCAAGAAACTCAACAAATGAAATTTGAATATCAGAAGTCTAACATTCTTTCTAAACAAATAAAGTGCTTGGTCGTCAATAAAACTATATAGAGGGTTATTTGTTTCTTTGAATGTGTACCCCAATATGATCCATGAGGCAGTGCGATAAACTTTACCGGCGTATTGATAATAATAGTAACAACACAATTGGCGCGGGTATAGCATTTCTATGTCGGTGCCACTGGCCTAATTCTGGAAGGACTTCGTCGCTGTTAAAGTCTGGAACCAGTCTTGCCCTTAAATAGTCCATCGCCTATATTTAGTTCAGTCGTCTGGAATACGCAGTTGGTCGGAAAAGCGAACCCACTGTTCGCTTTTCCATTAAATTGAAATACTCCAGACGATGGAATCTAAAAATACCATAAACATTTTTTTTGAATCAACTCACACGAGACTTGATTTGACGGTATCTTTAACCCTTTGAACACCAGAGGCCGCTTTACCGGCCCAGGGACACGGTACGTCATACTTTCATTAAGTTGGATGCCTGCTAAGTTAAGGGTGGGGTAGACGAATCAATATTTTCAACGTGCAGCCCCGAGGCTGTACGTTGAAAATATTGATTTTTCTACCCCCAAATAATGAATGTGGACTCTTCTAATTGCTGAATATGAACTGACATGGAAGATACCATCATGGTTCAAAGGGTAATAACTTTATCAATATTATTAGACATTTTTGTTTACAAAATAATTGTGAATGAACACTCACGACAGCTGTAGTTTTATTATTACACCGCATAGTTCCACTAATTGTGTTAATATCTTAATGTGTTCATAGTGAATTAAATACTTTTGGTCTGGAATATTTGTAACCGAAACGCGGAAGAGTATATGTATACCTTTGGGAGTAAAGGGACATCAGCTTTTATCAACGGTCGTCTACGCGCAAAACTCCACGAAAAAATGGGTAAACCAACAGTCCATAACAGCACCAAATTCCAAACAGAATAAAAGGCCACACGACCTGCCGAAAAAAGTGTGCAATTTGAGGTATTTGAATAAAAATGAATTTTTCGAAGTCGAAAAAGGGACATAACTCTGGCAAAAAATGTCGAAAGTTTGCATAAGGTAAGACACCAATTCAAACGTCTGTCAATAAAACGAAGTAATGTCCGTACATCGAAAATAATAAAGTACTTTCCCCCACTACCAGCAATTGAGAACAAACATGTGGTTGTCAAATATTTGAGTGAACAATTCATCTATCGCTATGACGCATGCTTTTAGGCTCGTTAACGTGATGGATAGGTCTTCATTCGCAAACTCAATCAATTTCTCGAAGTGAACCTTATAGGACATGTCAGTTTTACGTCAATGGTGACAAATTCCCCTGAGTTTTAATGTAACGTACTGTCTGCTTGGTAGATCAATTACAAACGGTCTTTATTATATACTGCGTGAGCTTTTCGGAAATCCTCACAATTCGCCTACAAGTTCTGTTTGAATGAAAATGGAATTAATTAGAATTTACCTTGTCTTTTAGACCCCTTCTACGCCCACTCACGTTTTGTATACAATGCGCACCACAGTGCTACTGTTGACGAAAATATACAGTACAGCCACAGTGGACTGGTCACTTTCCACGGGTGAGCAATATTTCCACAGGCGCAATATTATTACATTCCAAATACTAGTTATAGGAATAATCATCAAAAATTTAATTAATGAAGCACAGGGTATAAACCGGTGCTTCATTAATTAAAAGTTTGCTGATGATGACCTTTATTACCTGGTAAATACGTGCATGGACATCACTGCCCACCCGTGGATTATGACCAGTCAACGGCAACTGTACTGTGTTAACAGTATTTCATTTTTGAATCGATTCAAATCATCATAACTTAATCCGTCAGATGTTTCCAAATATGTGTTGTCCAAGGCGTCGAAATGGATGGTAAGCCATGAACAGCTTTTCTTTAGTACATTTGGTGTACATGTATGATCCTATTTTTCCGCTTTGGGCTGCACTTTCAAAATATTGTTTGGATTTCACCCTAAACTCACTGAGTAGCCATGTACTTTTATTATATGACAACCACAAATAGATACAGCTTAAATTTCGTCATCAATTCTGGCTAGCTGGAAAACGAGAGTGTAAACTTTTCCAAATCCATATCGTGCCTGTCTCAATCGAGTCTAGTATGACATCACTAGCGTGGCGTCACTGACGTGCGCAGATTTTCGAGGCTACAATTTTACAAGTGTAAAATAAATCCCCGAGTTCCTTTGCACTGTTCTACCTGGACAAACATTCATCAGTCCCTTTTGTTTGTATTTCAGGGGATGTATTCATTCAGTTTTAAAAAAATCCACTTTCATATCATAAACAAATTATTACAACAGCCTATCGATCTGTGTTGTCATATTTTGTTAAAAGCTTTTACAATTGTAATTCAAAGAACTGTATTTTCTAGTTATGTCTTTAAATGGGTTGAAAGGAACCATTAGCATTTTCAAATATCTGGCAATTTGCCAGCTGGCAAATTGCCATATCTTTTAAAATGTTAATGATTCATTTTAGTCAATTATATTAATAGGTAACAATACAATTCTAGAAAATACAATTGTAAACATTTAATAGTATAGGCACCAGGTGGAACAATATGGCTATGGCGTTGTTTTATCTGGCAGAGCTAGTTCTAACTCGATGGAATATCCATCCAGAATCGAGACATAAAAACAGGCAACAATGGGAAAAAAATAATAGAACGCTGATTATTTTTGCATCTAGATTCTATACATAACATAACGAAAGTCTCAAAAGCTTGAAACTGTGCGTTTTGAGTTATGAAAATTGAAAAAAAAGGTTTTCAAGCCATGAAAAAACTTTAACAACCGTTTAAGACAGTGGAATATATATACTTTTAGATACCGGTTGAAAAAGCTTGACTATACTGTAGCGACAGTCATCTATTAATCGCGGTGATATGTGATATATTGTATACGAGACGTAGCAAGAATCATCCATTTGACTTCCTGTCGCCATAATTTAACCAATTCTAGCGACTGGTTGTCAAAGTGACTAATTCGATCATCTAAAACAAACAACAAAAACAAAATGGTCATGCCACGAATATAAAGGCAAATTTGGTTTTATTAAGAAATAGATTATTTCTAATGAATCATAATTTAATATGAAATTTATAAAACCGGTTCTCTAAAGTAGATTTGAATGGAGGTTTAAAAAGTTTCAGATCAATTGTATATCAGATTGTGACAAATTTGAGATTCTTTTTAACACATAACGTTAAATTTAACCCTTCACCTAAGGTAATTGTGAAAACCGACCAGCTCTATTCATAAAAATCGGCTACCAAACTTTTTTGAAAGTTTTCCCTCGAAAACGTATTGGGACGAGCTTGCCAAGCTCGCTCCATTGGCGGGCCATAATTTATGTTTTTTGAGGCAACAAATGAACACTTTTAGTTATTCAGGAAATATTTTTCACAAATGTCGTCTGATAGTCGCGTCAGGTAAATATGTAGAATAAATAGGTACGGGTAATCAGATTTAAACCACGAGTAGGATAAAGGTTTTAACCACGAGGCTCTAGCGAGTGGTTAAAACCCCTATTCTACGAGTGTTTTAAATATGATTATCGACCCTAGTACCTATTTGTTTTATTTATACCATGCTACTTAAAATGGAGAAAAATGATACTTTCTATCGCAAACACATGGGTTTGTTTTGTTTACGTTTGCACAGGTTAGCAGTACTACCGGCTGCACGTGAATGATTGACTGACAGCGAGACACATCGTCAAAGTTGATTGAATTTACCTCGCTTTTTCAGTCAAGTTATTATTAACAATTCTTAAATTTTATTTCAAATATTTAATTGTAGGTATTTTAAACTTAATAAGTCATTGCACGTAGTAGATAGTACCGCAAAACGTCGTATACATGGCGTGAATGTATCGAAGTCGACCAATTGGGTCATGTCAAAGGTCTAGTTGGATGTATTTCCTACTATAGGTGTAACTTTGTTTAACCGCAGCAGAAGCTTTACACCGGTATTGGGCATAAAAGCTAAAATTTAACATACGGGCTTTTCACAGGTAGTAACATATGTGAGCATCATATAAAGTGAAATAAGTGACTGCACCCCCCCCCCCCCCAAAAAAAAAAAAAACACAAAAATGCCCTAGAGGATTAATTCAGTTCTACTTCAGAAACTATTATTTTCAAGTTTTCCCTCGAAATCGTACTGGAACGAGCTCGTTCCAAGGCAGACCAAAACATATGTTTTTGAGGCAACAAATGAAAATTTTAAGTCACTCTTGAAATATTTTTACAAATGTAGTCCGCTCGTCGTGTCAGGTAAATAGTGAAATAAATGACTGCAAAGGATAGAAAATATTAATTCAGTTCTACTTCAGAAATTGTTTCGCAATGTTACGTCACCACGCTGACTTCTGACGTCATGTGTTTATTAGACGTGATGCGGATAATATTTCAGTGACGGACTGTTTCAGCATGATCACGTGATAGAACATCATCTTCTCAACCTACATCCCATTTAGAGTCACTACAGGTATGGCCGTGCAAATGTATAAACACACTAGTGGCTGTTTATTAGAAACAGATAAACACATGTATAATATTTTCAGATGAATTTTACTTACCTTGGATATTGTTACTGGAAAGAATCTCCTCTTATCAATTTGGGGGTCATCATCACTGGAATTTTTGTTGTATATTGTTCTCTCTCTCTCTCTCTCTCTCTCTCTTTATTTCTCTCTCTCTCTTTTGAGTTAACTTATTTTGTATATGATGTTTACATATTGTTATATTTTGTTCTGCTTTTTGTAATCTATTAGTCTTTGTACAAGAGCGGAGGGTTTTCTAAGTGGTCAGCACTTGTCCACTAATCCTGATTTGCATTGTTGAATGGCAAATAAAAATATGTTTAATCTTAATCTAATCTTATCAATTTGGCGTGAAAAAATAAAAAAATCTTAGTGAAGCGTAAAGGAAATAAAGCATATGTGTCAGTGATTTAAGCGGGTGGAGTGGACAATAGAGGAGCATTTACCCCTAAACATAAACTCGTCCAACACACACCCCTACTTACTAGGGGAAGACTTAACAGTTAGTGTACTATCTCTAATGCCGGGCCATTAACTTGTCCTCCAGAATGCAATGTTACAGATTTATAAATTGAGAATAAATTTCTATTATTGTAAGGGAAACACCCTAAGCCCACTGAGCCAACTGGGATCCCTGTTGTGCTTCATTCCTTCAGATAGATCTTCACGTGAGAGTTGCATTATCGTACACGCGCTTCTTCGTTTCCACATCCAACAAAAGTGGAGATTTACCACAAACGCCACTGGAAGGCTTCATTTTATGAATGCCCATTGCATTCAGATACCGCAGACATTTTCGCGGGTTCATAACCAGCGCAGATGTCTAGAATATCTGAATGCAATGCTCTGATGGTATGATTTTATAGGCCACTTACGGATTTATTTGCAACCCGCTTCATGGGGAACCTGTTCCATACTTACTCCCCCCCCCCCCCCCCCCCCCCGAAACATTTTTTTGGCAATCTGGCGTCGCCACCGATTTGGGTATAAATCCATGCGCATACTCGTTCGTTGAAAGATTATGATCACCAAAAATTTAAAACCACCAACACAACATATATGTCATTCAAAAATGAATTGTGTAAACAAATATTTCGATTACACAATGCGAGGTTCTGATAGTGTACGTCATTAAATCAAGTAACGGAACGTCTCAGAATGCTGTTACACATTCTGCAATCAATCTTTCGCAAGAAACAGTCTATATAACTATAACAACAAAAAGTGAAAACTAAAGATTTTCTGTCCAACACGCGTTCTGTTGAATGACAACGAGTAATTGGAGTTTACAAAATACCAAATGTACCCAAATGCTGGCCACCTGCCATAAATTGAACACTCGCGATGACTGTGATGAAAATACTGAAATACAAATACAATAATTGAAGGGCTTTGCCATTTTATATCGACTCGCTAAACCCATTTGGCCTACTAAATTCTTGAATTCGCAATATTATATTCAGAAAATCTCGTCCAAATGGCATACATGTATCGCGACTACATCCCGCTCCGATCGCTACCGGATCGAGACACTATTTTTGCGGACACAGTACTGTAGGACACATGCAAGTGCGATTCTTAGCAAAATCGTACAACGGTACCCACAAGGTAATTTAGTACCCAACACGTATATCAACTTGCCATGCTGGTAAGAATCTGAGAGTCCAATGAGTAGTGTTCATCCATTCAACGAGAATATCTGTAGTTTTGTGGAGGGGGAATGTGTACAGAACTATGATCACAAAAGCGGAAAAAGAATTTCGACCGGATCGTGACAGTGTCACGATCCGGTGAAATTCTCTATTCTCTTTCTTCCCTGTAAGTAGTATAGCTCGTATGTTTGGGGCCCTATTTGGATGACCCCGGAAGTGACGTCATGTCACGTGACGTAGTGGCGCCATGTTGTGTTGTCATGGTAACCCGCGTGAGGGGCCATGTTGTGAAGTCATCCCCATAGTGATATGTGGTGTGAGTGCGCATGTGCAGCTCGTGTTGTTAAGGTGATACGTATTTCCGTCGTCCACTTTTGTATACTGGAGGCCGCCATCTTGGTTTCTATGGTAGCACGTAATTGCTATGTTACCCAATTTTTCTGTAATAAGACGGGGTATGTTCGGAGGGTGTGTTCCTTTGTAGAAGAGTAAATCTAATTACCACAAACAACCCGACAATCCTTCCAAATCACCAAAATCCACCCCAACTTTTACTCTTTCGAATTCTTACAGAATTCTCTGCTTCTATCTATATATGCAACAGTTTTCGTCTATCTGGCCATGTTCCTTTGTTCTGGAGTATACTCCAGTAGCGTAGAAGAGCCTATTAGTTGGAACAGTTTACCTTATTATTACTATATTTAGCAATTTCTGGTCTATTCTTGTTAGTTCTGACCCTATTCCAAGTACTCTTGTTGTTTCATTTATCTAGATTATAACTAACCAATCAGATTGCTTGATTTCCCATAATCTCTATGCAGAGTTATCTCCCAAGTGTATAATAAAAGCCTATATCCAATGGCCATATCCCATGGAATCTCATTTTTGGGAAACGCCTGTGGCTATGGAATCCCTTTTTTGTCGTATGAGGCCATGAGGACTATGTAAAAGCCATCAATGAGTCCTCATTTATTATCCCTCATAGCCTCATTGAATTTTGAGGTTATGAGGACAATGAAAAATCCCTCAATGAGGTATAATTTACTACGACTATTAGCCTCATTTCAGTATTTAACAGGTATATCCTATGGAATCCCATTTTGGAAAACGCCTGTGACTGTGGAATCCCTTTTTTGTCGTATGAGGCCATGAGGGCTATGTAAAAGCCCTCAATGAGTCCTCATTTATTATCCCTCATAGCCTCATTGAATTTTGAGTTTATGAGGACCATTAAAAATCCCTCAATGAGGCATAATTTACTACGACTCTTAGCCTCATCTCGGTATTTGAGGATACCCATGGCCTGGTATTGTATTATTCGAGGATACCTATCGAGGATACCTTTTGGAGAATCCTTTTTTTGTTGTATGAGGTCATGAAGGCTATGCAAAATCCCTCAATGAGTCCTCATTTATTATCCCTCATAGCCTCATTGAATTTTGAGATTATGAGAACCATTAAAAATCCCTCAATGAGGCATAATTTACCACGACTCTTAGCCTCATCTCGATATTCAAGAATACCTGACATTATATTATTTGAGGATACTAGTTGGAATTTACATCCGGGTACTTCTGCTGGGGTAGTAGATAAAAAACAAACAACAATATATATAACATTTCATTTTTATTCAAGTATACAATTCAATGTCTCAAGGCATTTCTCTTTGTAGTTCTTCTTGCATGGGCTAACCATTTCATCTTCTTGTGGGTTGGAGCTTCTTCCCATCGCATGGCTCCTTAAAAGCATTGCAATAGAAAATAATAAAGAAGAAAAAAACAGCACCTTAGCACTGTTCCTGGATTTGTCAAAGGCTTTTGACACCATAAATCACGAAATACTATTAGGTAAACTGGAAACATATGGCATCCGAGGTGTCACCAACAATTGGTTTAGAAGTTACTTGTCCAACAGGTCTCAATATGTCACGTACGGAGAGCACAAATCGAACTTAGCCAAACAGAGTTGTGGTGTACCACAGGGCTCGATTTTAGGCCCTATTCTTTTTCTTTTATATATAAATGATATAAGTAACTCAACATCACTCAATCTTTTATCATTTGCCGATGACACCACTGCACACTGCCCGGGCTCCGATAATAATCCCATTACATCGTATTTCAATGACGAGCTCCAGAAACTATTCGAATGGTGCTCTGTGAACCAGTTAATGCTGAATGCTAAGAAGACCTCGTACATCATACTTAATCCAAATAAAGGTAGGAACAAAAATCTTTGTCAAGAGGTAAAAATAAATAACCAAAACATTAACAAAGTTGGGGCCACCGAAACAGAAAAATCTGTTAAATTCTTGGGAATTAGCATTGATGAACATTTATCCTACAAGGCTCACATATCCCGATTATGCTCGAAAATAGCACGCGCAAACTATAGTCTAAACAAAGTTAAAAATATCCTCCCCCACGGAGCTATGAAAACTTTGTATTACGCCCTCATACATAGCCATTTGGTATACGGAATCCAGGCATGGGGCAACTCAAGAGCTATCAAAAAACTAGCTGTCCTGCAAAAACGTTCAATACGAATAATTAATAACAAAAAGTACAATTCTCATACAGATCCCCTGTTTAAAGAAAACCAAATACTCAAGGTTGATGATTTGTTTAGGCTACATGCACTACTGTTCGTGTTTGACTGGCAGAACGGCAGATTACCGGTGTCTTTCAATGATATATTTAAAATTACTGACAATCCATCTGGTAGGAGAACTAGACAGTCAGGCCTCCTATACATAGAAAAAACACGGACCCAAACTCTGGATAAATTTCCTTTATACTCCTTCCCGAAACTATGGAATGCTCTGGACGACACAACTCGTAATATTAGCGACAGAAGCATGCTTAAGAACAAGCTAACTTCCACATTCATTTCCTCATATTCCAGTTATGTCAGCTGCAACAATCCCTACTGTCCTGATTGCACTTCGTAAACTTCGTAAATTGTCAAAGTCGTGGTCCGCGTCTAAATCTGGAATCCTCGTCTTGTGCAACCTGTCGCGCTTCCTCCTTACAGTGGTGCTATGTAAAATACTATATGGATATAAGTATGAACTTGCAAATAAAAGTCTACACAAATAAATCAATAACATTCGTCATCCTACGATGATGATGCAGCTAACGTAGACACCACACCCAAACATCATGACCAACCTCCTTGTCGCAGTCTAAACGATACGAACTTCACGATGGGACTTGTTGCCGCCCTCATGTGTTATGATAAGTAGTGGAGGGAGTCCTATAGGCAGGTTGCTTCTTGCCTACCTTGAATCACCGTCTTTCCGCTGGTGAAAATGAAACACTAATACTCTAATATCAGAAAAGTAATGATTCGATCGTCATTCTCCATCATGTGTCACATAATTGGCTCTCTGTTCATTCTTTCAGTCACAGTCTGTTTGCAATCACCCCATCTTCTTCCAGGGGGTGGCAGGTAGACAGCCAATCTGGCTATGCCACTTCCTACGGTATACTTCACATTACATTTGTGCAATATGTTTATTTGTAACCATTTTACATGTATGTGTACCGTGAATAAAGAATCTGAATCTGAATCTGAATCTGGCTAGGTTCTTGATAAAACACATTCTTTCATTTGAAAACTTGGCTTTGTTGGTTGCTTTAATTTCCTGTCTGGCATCTTTGGGTTCCTCTTTCTCTAGCTGTTCCATAGTAGTAACTTCAGTCTTCTTAGCAGTAACTTCATTTGTGGTTTGAGTGGAAACATCCTTCTTAGCTTCAGTAGCAACTTCATTCATAGTGGTAACTTCATTCTTTATGGGAGCTGGCATCTTTTTCTTGACTTCTATAGAAACTTCGTTCTTATTGGTAACTTCATTCTTTATGGGAGCTGGCATCTTTTTCTTGACTTCAGTAGAAACTTCGTTCTTAGTGGAAACTTCTTCTTGTCTTCAGTAGAAACTTCGTTCTCAATGGAAACATCTTTCTTTGTTTCTGTAGAAACTTTGTTCGCAGTAGTAACTTCGTTCCTGTTTGTATTGGGAGTCAGTTCTTCTGTCTTTTTTCTTTTGTTTACTGATCGGCCAGTATCCACACATCTTTGTTTCATTCCATCAGCATCCATGTCTAGATTTTTTTCTCTTGGCTGCATTTACCACACGATTCACTTGGGTCAGTTCCTGGGAAGTCAGCTTTAATCCAGCATCATTCTTGAAGATCTGTATATGTAAGTCATCTTTGAATCTGAGCACTGTTGTTGACACAGACATCTTCACTCTTCGACGTTCAAAACGGAAATGAATTTATTTTTATACCAACACTCCTTTTATACTTTTTTTTCTAGTCTTCTTCTTCTTCTTCGTCATCATCTACTCAGAATGAGTAGTTTGTCATGAGGTTGTCGAACAGAAATCTTCGCTTTTCCAAGGCATATTTCTGGGATTCTTCAAAGTCAAAATCCTCTTCTTCACGAAGACGCTTGGCAGTTTCTTGAATTTTCTTGTGAATTGCGTCGTTGCAAAAATTTCGAATGTACACAAGGGTATGAATGTATTTCTCACCAATGGCTTCTCTAACATTCTTTTGAAGTGCTCTATTTGCTGTTTCAACTGCATCTTCACTATCCATTCCATCTTCGATATATTTGTTCATGAGGTGGTCAAAATCGTTTTGGTATTTGTCAAAGGCACTTTGAACGATACCTCACATCATAGAAACGTCTTCCTCTTCTTCGTCATCTTCTTCATATTCCATATCTTCTGATAGTTCCGACGATTCATCAGAGTCCGAATCTCTTGACCAGTGTTTTGGTGCACAGCGGGATTGCATTGTGTCCGCTCTCTTCGAAGGTCAGATTACAAATAACAAATTTCTTATGAGCACGACCCTTTTATAGGATATTGGACAGAGCATTGATGACGGGTTTGATCAACTTGCCTAAAAATCCTCCTTTCTGTATGATCCGTCTTCTTTTCCGATAAGATAGTTCTGTCTTTGGTGAGGCAATTCTCCTTATTTCGTACTTGTGTGGAATCAGCTTAGCTCTCTCAGATTTGGTTATAGGTACTGCGCCCGTCAAGATGTTTGAAGCTCAATCACATATTCATTGTATCAAATCATCACTAGCCATCTTCAGCATAGTCTTGGCTTCATATCGATCCGCATCAGAGAGGATAGACAGTGTATCTAAATTTCTCTCTAATCTTGTAGCGTTGCTCGATGTTTCCGATTTCCTCATAGGGCAGTAAGCATTCTCGTGTCTGTGCATGTTGTCTGATCTGGAAAAGGCCTGTTCGCAATATCTGCAGCAATGGACTTTCATGACTTTGAGGGATTTTTCATTGTCCTCATAACCTCAAAATTCAATGAGGCTATGAGGGATAATAAATGAGGACTCATTGAGGGCTTTTACATAGTCCTCATGGCCTCATACGACAAAAAAGGGATTCCATAGCCACAGGCGTTTTCCAAAAATGAGATTCCATGGGATATGGCCATTGGATATAGGCATTTATTATACACAGGGGAGATAACTCTGCATAGAGATTATGGGAAATCAAGCAATCTGATTGGTTAGTTATAACCTAGATAAATGAAACAACAAGAGTACTTGGAATAGGGTCAGAACAAACAAGAACAGACCAGAAATTGCTAAATATAGTAATATTAAGGTAAACTGTTCCAACTAATAGGCTCTTCTACGCTACTGGGGTATACTCCAGAACAAAGGAACATAACCAGATAGACGAAAACTGTTGTATATATAGATAGAAGCAGAGAATTCTGTAAGAACTCGAAAGAGTAAAAGTTGGGGTGGATTTTGGTGATTTGGAAGGATTGTCGGGTTGTTTGTGGTAATTAGATTTACTCTTCTACAAAGGAACACACCCTCCGATCATACCCCGTCTTATTACAGAAAAATTGGGTAACATAGCAATCACGTGCTACCATAGAAACCAAGATGGCGGCCTCCAGTATACAAAATTGGACGACGGAAATACGTATCACCCTAACAACACGAGCTGCGCATTCGCACTCACACCACGTATCACTATGGGGATGACGTCACAACATGGCCGCTCACGCGGGTTACCATGACAACACAACATGGCGCCACAACGTCACGTGACATGACGTCACTTCCGGGGTCATCCACAGGGGTCATCCAAATAGGGCCCCAAACATACGAGCTATACTACTCCTGTATCACTGCAGCATCATGCACGTCGAAAAAGAAATTCGAGACAAATGAATCTGAGTTGTTATTTTCAATTTGTTTTCTTGATGAGGTTTTAATATCACATTATTTTATTTATAAAATCTCAACCGGTTGGTGGAAGTGTTTCGTGGATCTCACTGACAAAAAGATTGCTTTTGTGATCACAGTAATGTATGATCAACGAGGTGCTCAGGCGATGCCTGGAGGACGTCGTATGAACCGTGGTACAAACGTGTATCTCAATCTCACCATCTTAAGAGCATCTGTTTTCAGTGCGATTTGTCTTCTGAAAGGATCTGTAATTTCAGGTAATAAACGAGATCGTCTCACTAGTTTTCACATCAATTACGCCTGTGTGTCCTAATATTATCCCAGATCAGTCATGCCTCGATTGTACAGGATGCGTATAGGAACCGCTCGTGTGGCTCCTTGTTAAACCTAGCGTCGTTGATTGTACAACCCTGAATTTAATCTTGGCTAAATACTATTTCCAAAGACGACAGATTATGTCCTTGCAAAAGTCAGCTTTCTCTTTGTAAAATTTGAAGAAATGAGTTAATAATGGCCCAAGGTTTCAGCAGCCCTTAAAATTCGTCCTGATTCGCAAGAATGAGTTTTGATTCTCAAGGAATCCTGTTTCGAAAATCAATTTTCGGTTCTTAGTTTTGAGAGTAGTGTAATATCCTTGTCCTTGTGAGTTCAACAGTTCATAATTCCTTGTTAAAAACAAGCCTCGTATTTATTAGGTGTTAGTTTCATGCTAGTTAGATGCAAATACATTTGCAATTGGTACTATAGTGAACATGCGATCAGAAATAGACTTTTTTGTAATGAATGGATATCTAAACTAAAGTTACCAACCACCTGTCATCGGTGCAAAAGAGAGATTAAAGGACACATTTAGCCACAAACAGAAGTTTGAACACGAACAGGTAGTACAACAACCTAACAGCATACCTGATTTGAACACAAAGCAGACAGACTACTTAACACTAATATTTCTTGAGCGTGTGCCACTTCCGGCAGCGCTAAAAATCTAACGATGGGGAGTTGCTCTTCATGTATATTATGATAACAAGAAGTTGAGTTGCCTTTGGAACCGCGGACTCATAATGTGAGCTGTGTCGTTGTCTATAGATGAGATCTAGACAAGCCAGACAAAGATATCTATACAACGTTTTGTGGCAATAACTGGTGAAAATTAATATGTCATAAAGGAATTTGGAAATTAGAGATTCAAACTCTCTAGCTAATTTTTTGTGCATCTACAGGCGCCGTTTTTAGGACCCTTTTCCAATGACATTTGGACATGATTTTTCCCAATTCCCAACCCCAAATGTCCCACTCAAACAAACTGAACTGGGTAGACATAATGCCTCAGAGAACCATAGGTTGTCTAAGGCCGTTTGACCACCCAGTTCAGAACCCCAATTGTACATTAAATTTAAACTGCTTGCCTAACAAAGTCTCTCAATTCAAATGTAAATCACAAGTTCTTCTTGTATAAGAACAGTTTAGTAGAGAATACAGAGGCTGCATGAACATGATTCCTTTTGACTGATTGTTAAAAAACTTACTTGTGGTATACATGAAGTTGCTTAGGTATTGGTCTTAATGTTTTCTGTTTAATTCGAATATAAAATGTATGTTGTATGTTCTTCCCCTCAATTGGAGTCCATATTACGCAAATTGTCCCAATGGCATGGGCCCCGGACCCTTTCCCAAAGATGGCAGAAGAATCCCTGTGGGGTTGTCATAGCTAAGTTTGTTTGAATCAAGGACTCAGAGTTAAGATATATTTATTATTATTTATTTATTGGTGTTTAAGGTCACATACTTATGCACAATGGCTAATCGTGACCGTGACAGTTTGACGGGTGGAGGAAGCCGGAGTACCCGGAGAGAACCACCGAGCAACGACGAGCAGCTGTCAGCTCTCCAACATCGTAACTCTGAACTCTGCACCGCAGCACAGGCAGGGTTAGAGTGGTTGAAGACATGCGCACCATCGACGTGCAGTACGCCTCAGTACACAGCGTCATCGTGCCCCCATGTAGGCAATCGGGGTGAAGTGTCTTGCCCAAGGACACAACGCGGTTGCCGCAGGTGGGATTCGAACCGAGGACCTCTCGGCTTGCAGCCTGCACCTCTACCAACTGAGCCACCGCGCCCCCCAGAGTTAAGATAAACATAAACATAGAATTTGTCACGAAGTGTGTTCAAAAGCATGTTCCGTTCCTTTTGCGGCATCTTGCATTTCGAAAGTACATGCTGCAGCATATCTTCACAGTCTTCTGAACACAAGCTGCAGTTATACATTCTATTGCCAGTCGTAGGGGTAATTAAGTTTACGATGACTTCGAACTTCTGACACAACTTTCAAAGTACACATTAGCCAGTATCATCAGGAAAACTATAAAATCGTTACAATACAAAGCTTTCAGACGCATTTACGTGCCTGTCCACTTGGACGGAAGATTTAATAGAAAATCTCACAATTTGTTTCCATTCACACTTCGAGGAAAATGTTTCGCGACACCGAGTCCCAACGTGGAAGATGAGATAAAGTGGTCTATATATAGAATATACCCGTAGTAGCTTGGTGTACCAAATGTTCACCACGAGTGGTGAAGTTGTGTTAACCGCGAGTCTTCGGCGCGCGGTTAACACCACTTCACCACGAGTGGTGAACATTTCGTACACCAAGCTACTTTAGGCACATTTTATTTACACCATGATCATCAGATTATTAAGAGTCGCTATTATTTTATCTCGATTTTACCGAGCAGCAGACGTACATACGTGCGAATTTGTTTTCGTTTACATGAACACCGGTGGGCGGTACTTCCGCTGTCAATGTTATCATAGAAACGAAATAGAAAAAGAAACAGGGCCTTTTTCATTTTAATAACATAATAACATACTATTTCGAGTTATGGATGCTTTATTAACATGAGACAATGCATGTTTGTAAATTTTTGGTGTTTTAGGGGGTAAACTCATTTAAAAACGAAATAAATATTTGCCACTTTCATTTCACTCTTCGAGAGGCGACGTGCGATATATTTAGACAAGTTCGCATTCAGGTCGACGTCACCAAAGGTCAACATGGATGTAGTTCCACCGTAGGTGTAAATTTTAACTTCTGAAATCCCATTGATGGCGTGTACACCACGGTTGGTGCATAAAGCTAAAATTTATGTCATAGGCTTTTCATATATAGTAGAATAGGTAATCACGGTACAGATAAAAATACTTTCTCACGTGTTTTTGTTACACTCAGATCACAAATATTTCTGAGAAACCTCAATTTCCGCTGATCTATCAAATTTAGAAACGGCATGGCTCTTAAAAGACTTAAAACTGCGGCCGTCTTTGCATTATTGGGTAATGTTTGCGCGTTTTCAAATCGAATCGATATGTTTTAGCAAGTCTTCAAATGTCTTCAGCAGACATTCTGTTCTAAATTTCTGATCCAATAAGAGCCATCAGAATGACTAAAGTCATCAGCAAAACCATATAAAGAGCTCCCCTCCCCCTCTTTGGAACCATCTGGAAGCGCCCGTACCAACGAGGGGTCACATGATATGGTTTTGTTGAAATATTTTCAAAAACATAAAAAAATTAAAATAATAAATTTTGATATCATATGCGTTGGGCAAAGATTTATGAATATCCCTCGTAGTTTCGATACCCTTTTATCCACTCTCTCAGTTTGTTTGCCTCGTTTTTAATATTCTTATCCCGAGATAGATAACAGATTCGCGTTGAGGGATATTTTTTGCACAGAAGCCATTTTAGACTAGGCGCGCTGTTGGCTGTGGACAGCAAAGACAACTTCGGAACATTTTTATGGGTTGTACTGGTCTCCCCATTTCAAGCTGTACTGTGTCCATATGTCCAACAACACGTCCACTGAAAATTTAGGAGCGGCTAAAAGAGTCATACCATCTGTGTGAGTTGGGCATGCACAGTTTATGTGGTTTATGTGTAAACCGTGATATGAGACTACAATTTGTCTATAAAACGGGGTCTACACCGATGGCGATAAAGTCCACATTGCTTTGTGCCTTGTTTAATTTGGAAGGGATATGAATCGAGACCCTTAAATATAACCACGAATATCATATCTGTGCATAAATTATCAAATAACTGAAACAAGGTAAAATTTGCTCCTCTCTCAATAAGTTTGTAAAGATTCCCATCATGCCAAACGGTGTGAAATGCTTTTTACCATCCAGAGACCAGAAAAAATCTTACCATTTTCCTCTTTTGTTTGTTCAGTGCTTTCATTTACAATATAGGACGTCATCGGGGAGTGCATTTTACTTTGGTAACCAGACTAGAGGGGAGTTGATATGCTAAACACTGGATTTAATGTTTTGATTCTTTGCATAATTAAGCTTTCGTACAGTCTGTAGAGGACGAGTATCTGAGATAACATATATGACCCCCCAAAACCCCTCATATATGACCCGCCCCCCCCCCCCAATGCTCGTTGTGAATCATATCATGCCCACACGCTTTTTAACCTTTTCAACCCGAGGGGCGGGAACATGATGCGTCATAATTACATGAAACAGGATAGCTGCTAAGTGAATTGGGGGGTAGTTCAATGGATATTTTCAACGTGCAGCCCGAAGGCTACACGTTGAAAATATTAATTGGTCTCCCCCCCCCCCCCCCCCCAATAATGAAGACTGCTACCATTGAACTGACATGGAAGGTATCACAAGGGTTCAAGGGGTTAACCTTTAGCTTGTCTATGGGGAAGTTTATGTGAAATTCACTTACGGGTGCCATAACGGGATCAAAATTACAGCGTTCCTTTGTTCATACAGTTGTTTCCAAGTTTCTATTACATGGTTTCTCAATTTCTTAACGGTCTCTTGGAACCGACTTTCCAAATTTCATCAAGCTTCCCCCAAAGTGTCACCTCGTTTGTGTTTCTGACTTACGAGCTTCCAAAAAGAAAAAAAGGTTTCGGTCCATATTACATGCAATATCGATTTCATTTAGTTTCTCTTTCAAAAGATACTCAATGTAAAATCTGAACTTTTACGAAATAAAAAAATGCGTCCTTTGTAACTGAAATAAGTGCGTGACAATTCTATTGCACCGCTTGCGTCGGGGAACTTTCATTTTATTCATCCCTGTTGTCCACAGAAAGAGAGTGGGTACATGTTTAGAAATATTTCGGCATGGGTGGGCGGTATCCTTTCTTACATGGATATTTTTACAATATTTTATCTTTATGGGCAATTTTAAAACACTTACAGTCTTACATATACGTTATTAAAATATCATACACTGGACATTCACTGGAAGTAGTGACACATGCTAACCTATTGAATGTTTCTTGCGAAGAATAAAATATTCACCCATGGCTGACAATTTTCGTCATTGAAACAGATATACAGGATAGTTAGCTCCGCTTAATTTCCTAAAACTGTCAGTGAATTTAACACTAAGGGTATGTGAATCTGACCCCGGACATCCCGCGTTATGTCCTTGGGCAAGGCACTTTATCCCGGTTGCCTACATGGGGCACGATGGCGCCGTGTACTAAGGCGTACTGCACGTCGATGGTGCACACGTTGTCTTCAAGCGCTGTAAACCTGCTTGAGCGGAGCTTGAACAGAGTTAGACTGTTGAGGAGCTGATAGTTGCTCGTCGATGCTCCGTGGTTCTCTCCGGGTACTCCGGCTTCCTCCACCCGTAAAACTGTCACGGTCACGATTAGCCACGGTGCATAAGTATGTGACCTTAAACACCAATAAATAAATAAATAAATGGGAATTTGACAGAAAAATTGAAATTTCGAAATGTTAGCGAATTTGTATATTCGATGTGTGTAGGCCTACCATTTCAGAAACTTCAGTCATTCTTCCGTAGAGTCGTATAAAAATACAGAAGCTGTTTTTTTTTTACATTTTACCTAATCAGTTCTAACGTTTGCCTATTATTCTCTGTCGAATCCCATTTAACCCTTTACCCCAACGCAGACGATATCAAAATTTATTATTTTAAATATCATTTTTTTCAAATTTAAGGGGGCGCGGTGGCTCAGTTGGTAGAGGTGCAGGCTGCAAGCCGAGAGGTCCTCGGTTCGAATCCCACCTGTGGCAACCGCGTTGTGTCCTTGGGCAAGACACTTCACCCCCATTGCCCACGTGGGGGCACGGTGACGCTGTGTACTAAGGCGTACTGCACGTCGATGGGGCACCTGTCTTCAACCAATGCTAACCCTGCTTGTGTGGAGTTGGTATGTTGGGGAGCTGACAGTTGCTCGCCGTTGCTCGGTAGTTCTCTCCGGGTCCTCCGGCTTCCTCCACCCGTAAAACTGTCACGGTCATGGTTAGCCACTGTGCAGAAATGTGACCTTAAGCACCAATAAATAAATAATAAATAATTTTCAAATTTAAAGAAAAATTTCAACAAAACCATATCATGTGACCCCTCGTTGGAACGAACTCACATGATATGGTTTTGTTGAAATTTTTTGAAAAATTATATTTTTTCAACTACTGAATTTGCACATTACGCGGGCGGATGCGGCCGATTCGTTGGGTAAAAGGTTAAACACAAGAAAAGGGCGTTTTCATCATCTTTGGATGTTCTGTCTTTTTTGTGTTCATTATATCAACAGTGTGCCATCGTGACATACGATACAAACTCTACCCTTTCCATTAATATAAAGGTCTAGGAGGTGAGACTTGTTGATTGTTTTCATGGGAAAAATAAAAACTTGCAAATTAGGCCAAACAAAATTAAATAACTGATTCTCAGGCAATTTGTTTTGAAACCAGTGAGGGAGGGCGGTTTTTATTTTAATTTTTTATTCCAGATGGAATGGTCGCCGATGCCTAAAATGCAGTTGTGAGAGCCTAAACTTAAATTACCAGAGTTTCCATGCTGATTTCACGGCTAGTTTTTTTGTAACAGTGGCCATACATCCCAAAATCAATATAGAGCAACTAAAATGGAGACAAAAAATAATGAGTGTTTGAACTGGTTGAATGCTAGAAGCCACAATTAGGTCTTCCAAAAAAAAAATGAGGGTACCAGTGCAAAAGCCAACATTTTCCTTACCCATGTTTCGTATTCTGTCAAACGTAAATAATAGTTTGTTTATACAAATTTGTCCTGTTACAAATTATTGGAGAGTGTCTTTTGGCACTCTCAATAATTTGTAATAAAATAATTTTTGATTACAAATTCAGACCACCAATACTAATCTATCTCTTAACCAGATGAATAAATATTTATTTTGCACATACATATAAGAATCGTGTCGGATTTCTCGAAGAGAATAACAATACTGCATCAATGCATATGACATATTACATTAAACGACATATTATCTCGATGTGATAGGGCTAAAATCACAAACTATGATAGTTTTATACATTTTGAATTTTGCATCCGAAATAAATACGACGGACCAGGGCCGAAAAACGAATGCGCCGTTGCCTGAGAATGGAAAGATTAATTTTCTTTTGCCTTTCTGCAAAACGCATTCGCTTAACAAAGAGCCAAATGAGACAAGGGGACACCTAATTAGTATTAGGAGTTGTGATACCGATATATATTAATGACGGAGATTAATGACGAGAAGTGTCTGTTGTTTTCGTTATTAAAAGTCGCAAAAGGAAACTTGGCTTCATTTCCAATTGATGTCAAAGGTGTTTTCTAAATAATTTCTTTCTTCTTAATTGTGCCTTCCTCGCGAGTCTAATAATTTCAAGGGAGGTAATTTATCTAAAGTCAATTTTCACGACGATAAATGTCAGGGATGTGTGTGTTCATTGAACAATAATAATAACTGGCTATAACAAAAAACCCACAAAAACAAGAATATTGAGGATCCCGCACGTCATGTATTGAGTCGTATCACAACTTCCAAAAACACACGTGGGTCATTATATGTAATGAGTGTAATGCATGCTATTAATGATTTAACAATGTGAACTTTAAGTGTCCAAGTTGAAAAGTGAAGTCAAATGGGCACTATTTAGCCCTTTCGATGCTTTATATGGTCAAAACTATAGCGCCTCGATAGGCAACTATTTACGTGTTCAAGATGAAAACCGAGCCCCAATGAGCCCCACTAACCCCTTCGGTGCCGTTGTAGATCAAATGCGACCCTAATAAAATGATCCTAGTTCCGTAGCGAACCTGATCGAATCCGTCGTTAAGTTTTAGAAATATTTCGGGTGCCCAACTCAATTATATCGCAACGATTGTCAGTTACCAATCTTAGTAGTAGCGGGCATATATTACACCAAGCTCCCGGGTTATCAGTCCAATTCTGTAAGAAATTCAACGCTCTTTTGGACTATTTCTTTGTCCACGTTTCGTGGAGGTTGAGTTCAGACTACCATTGATGTAATGTGATGTCCCTTTACTCACAAATATATACAGATATTCTTTCATGCTCCTGTTGCGTATACATATTCAAATCAATGAATATTTAATTCACATGGAAAACATCAAGATATTAACACATTGGTTGAAACTACGCTGCGTAATCATAAAACTACAGCTGTGGTGAGTCTTCATTCATAATTATTTAGTTAACAAACATATCTAATAAAGTTAATAAAGTCATTAACTCTTATCCCTCTGAGTATTTTCAAAAGATTTTTTATCAAATCTAGTCATGGCTGCTGTGAAGCAGTCATGACTAGATTTGATAAAAAAAAATCATCTAAATTTAACTGAAGAAATCATTGGTCAATAAGTCCATTCAGTTTACACATAGGAATTTGGTTAAAAGTGCCCAAATTATACTTATTTCGGTGGCAAGATATTCTGTGTCCTGGTCAGGAATATCCGCCAACAGCTTGCAAGGAGTTCAAGATTCGGCAAAACCAAATCTCGAATGAGGAATATGTCTTGCGATTATTCAAAGTAAATGAATGTTTAAGGGTTTTTTTAAGATTCAATCGTCCGTAATATTTCAATGAGTCAGAAAAGTGAACCGAACTGAAATATTCTGGCGATTGAGTCTCAACATAAGCGAGAGACTATTTAGGGGTGGAACTGGATCCAGGCCATAACAGGACCGAATTCCTTACACAATTTGACTAGCGGCTTGAGAGCTTGATATTACACCTACGGCCATCACAGACTGGGATTGTTCGTCGTATTGTGGCGACAGGCGGTCATATGACCAAACTGTGATCACAATATGATGAATGCTTTTTGCTGACTGTCGAAGTAAAGTACGTGTCCGATAATGTTAGAAAACAAAACGGCCGTGTTACGAAAATTTCGCGATAGGAAAAATCATCTTGTGAACCATGATCATCTCTGGTGACACCCCAACACAAGCACTGTCGTGAAAATATCAGTACTTCTTTAATTGTGATGCTAGAAACAGGAGAAGAACCACGAGTATAATTAGAGAATAAATGTGTATGTCTTGGATACTGTTTGGCACCATAATAGCTTTATGATTGTGATCACAAAAACGGATAAAGGATTTCGACCAGAGTCGCGATCTGGGGCCGATACCATAAAATCTTTACAATTGTATTTTCTAGAATTGTATTTTTTACCTATTAATATAACTGACTAAAATGAATCATTAGCATTTTAAAAGATATGGCAATTTGCCAACTGGCAAATTGCCTCATCTTTGAAAATGCTACTGCTTCATTTCAACCCATTTCAATTCATAACCAAAAATACAAATCTAGAAAATACAGTTATAAAAGTTTAATATTATTGGCCCATGGTTGAAATTCACTGACAGGCAGGCCCGCACACAGCACTATGAAACCTCCCCTGTGGAAAACAGAAAAGAAAAAAAACAAAACAAAAACTCTCACCCATAAAAAAACAAGAGAAAACAAACTAAAAAAAAGAAAAAAAAAAGATAAAAACACCCCCCCCCAAACAAAACATAATAAAAGGAATACAAACCAGAGGCTCAAGAGAGCCTTAAACGCTCACCTGGCTCAAGTGGTCAAAAGAGATGAGTGTATCAGTAAGTGACCGGCATATGGAGCCCAAATATTAACCCAGGGACTCGATTTGAACTAACTTGAATATGACAACCCTTGATATGTCACACACCAAATATGAAAAGATTCTAACTGGTGGATCCGAAGAAGAAGAAATGTTCTCACATTGCACTAAGTTAAACTATGGGCCCCACAAAAGAACCCAAATATTAACCCAAGGGCCCGATTTGGACAATCTTGAATCTGACCCCCCCCCCCCCCCCCCCTTTCCCCTAAAGATGTATACCAAATATGAAAATATTCTGACTGGTGGATGTGAAAAAGAAGTTTTTTCAAAGAAATTCCCTCATATGGTACTATGTTACAATTCGTTCTCCCATTGGAAGTATAAATAAGGGGACTTGATTTAAACAAACTTGAGTCTTACCCCCAGAGAGATGTTGTACACCAAACATCAAAGAATCTGACTGGTGGATTAGAAGAAGATTGCTAAAGAAATGTTCTCACATTGCACTAAGTTCATCCTTGGGCTCCAATAAAGAGCCCAAATATCATCCCAGGGATACGATTTGAACAAACTTGAATCGGATCCCCCTAGAGATGTTGTATACCAAATATCAAAAGAATCTGACTGGTAGATCTGAAGAAGAAGATTTTTAAAGATTATTCCCCATATTGCACTAAATTAAAAGTCGGACTCCCACGGGGAGACCAAATGTTGACCCAGGGACTCGATTTGAACAAACATGAATGTGACAATGTGACCCCCCTAGAGATGTTGTATACCAAATATGAAAGAATTCTGACTGGTGGATCTTAAGAAGAACATTTTAAAAGAAGTGTTCTCATATTGCTCTGAGTTAAACTTTGGGCCCCGATAAAGATCCCAAATATCAACCCAGGGTTCCGATTTGAACAAACTTGAATCTGACCCCCCCCCCCCCCCCCCCCACACCACTAGAGATGTTGTATACCAAATATCAAAAGAATCTGGCCGGTGGATCTGAAGAAGAAGATTTTCAAAGATTATTCCCCATATTGCACTTAGTTAATATTTGGGCCCCCATAGGGAGACCAAATAGTAACCCAGGGTCTCAATTTGAGCAAACTTGAATCTGCCCCCCCCCCCCCCCCCCCCCTCAGAGATGTTGTATACCAAATATCAAAAGAGTAGAACTGTTGGATCTGAAGTGAGCCCAAATTTTAACAGAGGTGTTTAATTTGAACATACTTGTATCTGCCCCCCTCCCCCCTATGGATGCTGTATACCAATTATCAAAATATTTTGATCACTGGTTCTGAAGAATTGGAGTTGTTTAAAATTTTTGCAAATATGCTGACTCAGCATTTTTTCCATGCCCCCGTACAGAACAGCCTAACACAGCCGATGGCAATTTGTTTTTTACGATTCCATTCTACTTGTCCTAAGGCTCTTTCATATCAAATAACTGTTCTCTGTTCCGTGTGGTTTGATAAATATGAGCGTTTTAATTGTTTATATTTTTAGCCCCTGGAAATCCCACGGGGCTTCACAAACATTTTTCCGGACATCAGTCAATTACTTAGGATCCACTTATACTACTTGCCAAATTTGGTTCACATCGGCCCACCGGTTCTTCGAATACAAATTTTGGGCAGAGACCAAAATGGATATGCCCCTACAGAGAGTCCAAATATTGACCTACCAAATTCCCTTGAATAAACTTTTATCTTCAACACCAAGGGATGTTCCATACCAAATATCAATGCATTCTCTCTGGTGGTTGATGAGAAGAATATTTATAAAGATTTTTAGACTTTTGGGGCATCAACCACAGCCCGAAGATAGCAGCTGCTTCATTTGAACAAAATAGAAAGGATATACTCCATAGATGGTCTGTGCAATATATGTTTGAATTTAGCTTCGGTGGTTGTGAAGAAGAAGATACGTTTCCAAACGTTAATGGACGACGGAAGCCGGACGCCAAGTGACTTGCAGTCAGGCGAGCTAAAAAAAGAAAAAACATTCAATCTTAAAGGCAACTTTCGTTTATGGTTCTTTATTCGAGCTTGACTTCGCAATGTTTTGTTTATGAAATCTTGATTCACTGGTGTAAATCTGTCGCGACCAGATCGCGATACGATCGAGAAAGATGCAGTTTTGAGGTCACACAGCTGTGATCTGTGCAATGGAAAGGTTTGCTAAAGTAAAGTACTCGAAGTGTGGGGTATTAGTAAAACACCCTTCGAGTGTTGTTTGCACCCAGACACAATCTGTCAAATTGCGTAAAAAAACCAGAAGCATAATGAATGTTTCAGTCAGTGGGCCTCCTGGCTAAACCCGGGTGAACTGCGTCGCTTTAGCTGTAACGCACTGTCGTATTGTGTAAGACTTTGTTGAAATAGAAAATCATTCGAGAAGACTTTGCAGATAAACTTCAGTCGTGATATTTCGTCCAAACAGCCCAGTGCTATCAACTCACAGCGGGCAACCGATAGACCAGTCAACCACGGAAAAGTGAGAGCGATTTCAGCGAAACAGTTGAAATTATAGTTTTCAGAATCGAGAGTAAAAAAAGGAAAGAATCAATCTACTGTGAATGCGTACTGTTCTAGCAAAGAGAAGGTAAAATCAAAGAATTATTTTATGGCAAAAAACCGAGAAGGAATAACCGATATAAGTTGTCGAACGTGATCGTTCACTGACCCTCTGTATTACTTGGTTATTTGTTACCCATTTACAAGTCTGCCTGTCTCGGTGGACTTGAGAAAAAAAATACTATTATCTCCAAAGTTTCAACTGAGAGTGGGAAGTGAAAAGTACAAAGCGTGAACGATTATCAAGATGGTTATGTTCGACAAGGGAGCGCGGTGGCTCAGTGGTAGACTGTTGGACTTCTATGCTAGAGGTTCCGAGTTCGATCCCCGTCCGGGACGACCAGCGTTGTGTCCTTGGGCAAGGCACTTTATCCCGGTTGCCTACATGGGGGCTCGATGACGCCGTGTACTAATGCGTACTGCATGTCTATGGTGCACATGTCTTCAACCGCTGTAACCCTGCTTGAGCGGAGCTTGAACAGAGTTAGAATGTTGAGGACCTGACAGTTGCTCGTCGATGCTCAGTGGTTCTCTCCGGGTACTCCGGCTTCCTCCACTCGTAAAACTGTCACGGTCACGATTAGCCATTGTGCATAAGTATGTGGCCTTAAACACCAATAAATAAATAAATAATGTTCGACAAAACGTGATACCATAACCATAGGTCAAATGGGATTTATTCAAACGTAACTGATACTCTGCTATTTACAGTTTTGGATTGCCTTGAAAATGTATAAGCCGTCACGAAAAGATGGCTAAATGTGGCCAATATGAAAATATACTACTCAAAGTTTGATAAGCACCAAGTATATCCAACTACCTGTTTTACGTTTTAGTTGAAATATTGTGATGAAAAGTGTATATATTTTTTATTTAATTATATCTTTAATGATATAAGTACAGAAATTAAGATTTTATTTGTGTTTGACATTATTTTTTTTGCTTTTGAATACGATAACCATGGAAAATGGATATTATTGGTAAAAGAGGAAATTTTTCAATTTGCCAAAACGTTCACGGAGCGAACTGGTATGGGTTCGATATTGAGTATGAGACCCATTACTATTAATTACAGCTTGACAACGCTTTCTCATACTCCCAATCAGGTTCCTGGGGGTCCTTTGTGGGATGTTGTTCCATTCTTGGATCAGCATGGCACCAAGCTCCTGGACACTTCTTGGCTGAACTGGACGGGCTGAAATTGCAAGCTGCAACTCACTCCAGACATGTTCGACTGGATTGAGGTCAGGGGATCTTGCTGGCCAGTCCATACGCTCAATCCCCTCCCTCTGTCGGTACTCCCCGACAACATGGGCGACATGAGGACTGGTATTATCGTCCATCAGAATGAATCTATCACCCACTGCACCTGCATACAATCTGACTTGGGCATCCAGGATCTCATCAATACATCGCTGTGTAGTCAATGATGTACCACGTTCAAGGACACAGAGCTCTGTACGTCCATCCCTGCTGATGCCGCCCCAGACTATCATTGACCCCCCACCATAGCGGTCATGCTCAGCAATGGTGACTCAAGGGAATCGCTCTCCTGGTCTTCTCCATACCCTATAACGCCTATCTGTGTGGTCTAGGCAGTACCTTGACTCATCTGTAAAAAAAGGGCAGGTCGCCAATCTTTGGTCCATCCAACGTGGTCCATGGCCAATTCATATCTTTCCTGGCGGTGGTTCTGGGACAGAGGAATGCGAATACATGGTCTTCTCGATCGGAGACCACCTTCGTGCAACCTTGTCCGGATAGTCTGCGCCGAAACATTTACCCCGGATGCATTCTAAAGGTCACTGCGAAGCTGGGTTGCAGTGGCAAAGCGGTTCCTACGGGCCTGAATGATCAAAAACCGATCTTCAGTGGCAGATGTTGCCCGTTCTCTGCCATCACCATGCCGTCTTACTTGTGTGCCATACTGCTGAAATCTTGCCCAAGCTCTGGCGATCACCGTATGGTGCACACCAAGAGCTTCATCAACCTGACGCTGCGTAGCCCCTTGCTCCACCATCCCTACAGCCCGCCACATTTCTGCTTCAGACAAATGTCTTCTTACCTTTGCATTTGCCATATTCAATCATTAAATCACAAGGGTTTGTATTGAAATGAAGACCGAATACCCTACACATGTCATGTACATGTAGACAGTACACGAAAACATCAAGAAAATCAAGGGGTACATGCTTTCCATGACTGCCACGAAAAATCTGCCTGTCAAGAGAGCTAATGTAAACACTGGGGATCATCTCAATACCTTCCTCAATCATATCCACCGAAAATATCTCAAATATGTCACAAGCAAATTTCACAATGATGTGTCAAATATTTGGTGCTTAGCAAACTTTGTGTAGTATATTATCCACACCATTGCTGTAAAGACATGCATAGATGAGATATGGGACATTTGAGTGAATTTGGTTTTGTTGAGACACATCTCGGCCAAATACATCTGACATCGATTTTATAGTTTAGGTCAGGAATATAACATCCCTTTTATGTAACAAGGCGCCATCCTCAATACTTTAGCATTGCAGATGGCGCCTAATTGCTTTCAAGTGAAGAAGTGAAAATGCTATTTTTGAACAAGGAGTCTGACCCCCAAACGCTTAGGAATGCGAAAAGAAAGGATACACTGTGGCTCAGTTTTTAGGGTATTGGACTTGAAACCGAAAGGTCCACGGTTCGATCGTGACCAGGGGTAATTGCGTTGTGTTATTGGTCAAGGCACTAAATACTGATTGCCCACGTGTGCAACGGTGGAGCTCTGTACCGAGGCGTAATGCATATCGATGATGCACTTGCCTTCAACCAATGCTAAGCTTGCTCGTGTGGAATTAGTACGATGTGGTGTCTGACAGTTGCTTGCCGCTGCTCGGTGGTCTTTTCCGGTTACTCCGACTTCTTCCACCTATGAAACTGTCCGACACTACTGCCTCTAGCCAACTCTATATTGGCTTAATATTGCCGTAGGACAAGGGATCTCTCATGTGCATAACATATGTTACCCCAACACAGACATGTTTAAAGTCAAATAATAAACAGATCGTACGATGAAATGCAGAGATCTCATGCAGTACAGGTTGCCAGTTATCTTTTGATTTTCAAAACACTATCCGCGGTCAACTTACTGACCGCTGTGGTGGACAATAGTGCACGTGGACCAACATTAAAATTAAAATTTTCTTGTAAATCTATTAGGATTCATGTCTCATATTTCATAAAACATTTTGTGTAAAATATAATTTCGCTTATTCGAATTGAAGTTTAGCTTAGTTGCTGTTTTTGTCTTATATTTCTATTAGTTTGAGTGATGAGGCTTTTAACACTTTACATGCAAAAAGATATTCTTAAATAAAGAAACTTGTCATTAACCCTGCCCAACGCCAAGAATATCAAAATTCATTATTTTAACTATTGTTTTTTAACATTCTTAAAAAAATGTCAACAAAACCATATCATGTGACCCCTCACTGGAACGAGCTCCATGAGCTCGTTCCAATGAGGCTTCACATGATATGGTTTTGTTGAAATTTGTTGAAAAATAGATATTTTTTTCAATTGATTAGTTTATAAATTCCGCGAGCTGATACGGCTGATTCGTTAGTTAAGAGTTAAAAAAGAAAAAAAAAACAAAGTGAAAGATACTTTTGAATAAGGAAACTTTTCATCAATGGGAAGACGCCGTTCGACGGCGCATAATACGCCCATACTCCCAGAAATTATAAAACATTATGCGGGCATATAAAAAAGTCTGGAAAATGGTAAAAACTCTAAATTCAAGGGCAGTAACTCCACTAAAGATCAACCAAGTGGAATGAAATTCGAACCTGATCTGTAATTAGCCACAACAAAGCTATACACCAAACATTTTGTCAATATGTCCAACCATAACGAAAAAAAGTCCGGAAAAAGAAAAAAAATCCGGAAAACTTTAAAAATTCTAAGTTCAAGGGCAGTAACTCCACCGAAAATCAACCGAGTGGAACGAAATTCGAACTTGATCAAAAAGTATCCATAACAAAGCTGTGTACCAAACATTTTCTCAACATTTTTTCTCAATATATCAATGCATAACGAAAAAATGTCCGGAAAACGGTAACTAAGTTCAAGGGCAGTAACTCTACCAAAAATCAACTGAGCGGAACAAAATTCGAACTTGATCTGTAATTATCCATAAGAAAGCTGTGTACCAACCATTTTCTCAACATGTCCATCCATAAGGAAAAAAGTCCGGAAAACAATTCTGGACAGACGGACAGACGGGGAATGAAATTCGAACTTGATCTGTAAGTATCCACAACTAAGCTATGTACCAAAAATTTTCTCAATATGTCCAACCATAACGAAAAAAAGTCCGGAAAATGAAAAAAAAAAATCTGGAAAACTCTTAAAATTCTAAGTTCAAGGGCAGTAACTCCATCAAAGATCATCCAAGTGGAACGAAATTCCAACTTGATCTGTAAGTATCCATAAAGCTATATATATAAAACAAATTCTCAATATGTCAATCCATAACGAAAAAAAAGTCCAGAAAACGGTAACTAAGTTCAAGGGCAGTAACACCATCAAAACTCAACTGAGCGGAACGAAATTCGAACTTGGTCTGTAAATATCCACCACAAAGCGGTGTACCAAAAATTTTCTCAATATGTCCATCCATAACGAAAAAAAGTCCGAAAAATAATTCCAGACAGACGGACAGACAGACGGACGCCAACGCTATCACATAATACGACCGTTTTTTTTTAAACGGACGTATAAAAAGCAAAGATGCTCAAAAACATAGTAGTATGAGCTCCTTGAAACGAGGGGTCATAAGCTATGTTCTTCAGGCAAACATTTGAATGACGATGTCCGTGAATATCGTTGAGCGGATATTAACGATATTTTAGGTAAAGAGTTGAATAACAACCCGGTAGCTGCATTACGTTTTTGTAAATTGCATAGTGTAGCAAATAGTTGATCAGCGTAGTTCTTGATAGGGTTGGTGCAGAAACCGTTGTAATAATAGTTTTGGTATCTGGCATCCGACATGATTTAATTTAAGGAATATATATTTCCTAAAATAATCACATTAGTCGAAGAATTGTACAATTGTATGATTGATTACAAAATTTAGTAGATCCGACTTTTAACCGAAAGCTTATAAATAATAGTTTATGCGGACCCAAAAATTTATGCTTAACATATCATGATGGAAGGTGCTGATTAACAGATTTAAAATACATCAGTGACAGTAACTTGCTTCTCAACGTATACGTTTGAAAAATGAGAGAGAGAGCGATTGAGCGAGAGACGGACGGACGGATGGACGGAGAGAGAGAGAGAGAGAGAGAGAGAGAGAGATTGCTGCAATAGACCTGTCCACTCCACCGACAAGAACGCTTCCGACCACGGTTACTGGCATTTTTTGGAGGAGAGAATAAAATAGTGAGCCTCAAAACAAAAATTCCCGGTTGACTTCATAAAAGTGAAACTCAAACCCAAACAACATTACAATCGACGGGATGCCGCAACAATCCAAATCTGTCTTTTGGGGCTGAGAAATAAATTGCACATCTCAGTAAAAAGTGTTCAGTAGTTTCACATTCTCCACGTGGTGTGGGCAGTGCACAATTGGCTTTAATCCCTTAGGCTGGCTATAGATCTGGGGGTTTTATTCGTGAAAAATGCCACAACGTTAAATTATTAGTCAGAAATAAGGTAACATCAAAGAATGAGTGGAGAAAATATGTATCAACAATTGAGGAATATTAGAACACGCTGGTCATCCTGTAAAACCTGCATCGGGCAAATACCATGTAAAACCCGGTGCGGGGCAGCCTTTTGACGATAGGCGAATCTGTTGTACGTGAAATTTTGTGATTAATACGTTTTTCTCTGAAACAATTCCGAGTTAATATTACTGATTGATGAATTCAGCATCTGCAGCATTTCAATAGTTTATTGAAGAAGGTTCCATTTTGGTAACAACACCACATGGATGGTGAAAATAAGCATTATGTATCTCAATGCTGTGTATTTTCGTTACGACATTGAGCAGTGTGTCATGGATTTAGACAATTGGACAGCACCGAGAGCGCTCCATTGATAAAGACATTTTAGGAAACTAAATCTTATTTCATAACAAAATGTGCCGTATTTAAGTAAGAACATACCTTCGATTTATTTTGACACGCCCCGCTTTTTTGTAAAACCCGTGACGGGCACAACGCAGCCCGTTGCGTGGTTTACCGCATGCCCACTTCAGGGATTACTTTATAATTTTCTGCGATATATGGTCAGAAAGACGTCTTTTCGGGTAACTAGCTGGAATTCTAGTTCTTTCGAAACTCGCATATAGATTATTATCAAAGATACATTGGTCCATAACTTCCAATTTATAACCAATTAAACTAGCAAACTAAAACCCGATGCGGGCGTTACTGACGCCCGCAGCGGAATTTTACTGCCCACAGTGGGTATTATAGGATTACCAGAGTGAAGAATAGACTTCCGCCATTGAAGAATAAACACTGCTTCTGGAACTATTTTTGGCTTATAACAATATATTTGTGTTGTGATATCTCACTTTGTTTTGAGAACGTGATTGCCATGTTTTGGACGTTAAATAGAATAGAACCATTCAAATCACCTTCATGGGGCCTATATTTATGAGTAGATTCCCATACTTTTTTGATTTGACTGATGAATGAAGTCATGTAACTATTCAGAAGTCTGTTGTCTAGTAAGATGATTTTTTTCTGGTATTGATATGCTATCACACAAATAACGCCCAGACTTCTAGTAAATGGAAAATAGCCCAAATATCAACCGTGGGACTTAACTGGAACAAATGTGAACTAACTAAACACCACCCACGCCTGTTCCCCACCCCATCCCAAATCAGGATTCTGACCACTGGGATCTGAAGAAGCAGATTTTTAAAAGATTTTTCCTCATATTGGATCAAGTTAAAAAGCCCAAATATTAACCCAGGGACTTGATTTTTAAAACATGTATCTGACTCCCCAAAGGATAGTGCATACATATCAAAAGATTCTGATTGGGCGTTCGTGAGTATAAGATGTTTAAGGAATATTCCTCATATTGCATCAAGTTAAAATTCAGGTTCCAATAGAGAGCCCAAACACTAATCTAGGGACTTGACTTGAATTGTTTTTTAATCTGACCCCCGTAAGGATGCTGTATCACATGCATCATAAGATTCTGACTGGTGGATCGAAAGAAGAAGATTTTCAAAGATTATTCCTCATATTGCACCAAGCTGAAATTCGGACTCCCATAGAAAATCCAATTATTAACCGATGGGCTTGATTTATTCAAACTTGAATTCGACCCCTGAAAATATTCTGTATACCATATATCAAAAGATTCTGACTAGTGGTTCTGGTGAAAAGGAATTTTAAAGATTATTCCTCAAACCGGAGTAATTTAAAATTCGGGCTCCAACAGGGAGCCCAATTATTAACACAGGGACTTGGTTTGAACAAACTTAGATTTGACCTCCCTAAGGATGCTGTATACCAAACATCAAAAGATTCTGACTGTTGAATCTGGAGAAGATTTTTAAAGATTATTCCCCATATTGCACAAAGTTAAAATGCGGGCTCCCACAGAGAGCCCAATTCTTAACCGATGGGCTTGAGTTGAACAAATGTGAATCTGACCCCTGTAGTGAATATGTATATCATATATAAAAAATTCCGATTTATGTTTCTGGAGACAAAAAGTTTTAAAAATCATTCCTCATATTAGACGAAGTTAAAATTTAGGCTCCAACAGGGGACCCTTGTAACGATGTCGTATTCCAAGTATTAAAAGATTCTGGCAGGTGGTTCTGGAGAAGAAGATTCGGTAAAGAGTACTTCTCATTTTGCATCAAGTTAAAATTAGGGCTCCTGTATTGAGTCCAAATATGAACCGATGTGCTTAATTTTAACATATTCTGATCAGTGGTCCTGGAGATTTTTTTAATTTTTGCAAATATGCTGACTCAGCATTTTTTCAATTCCCCCCTACAGTACACTATGACCAACCGATGGCAATGTTTCTACCATTCCATCCCACTGGTCCTAAGGATGCCGAATACCAAACAACATATCTCTGTTCTGTGCGGTTTGGGAAATATGGGCGTTTGAAAATATTTCTATTTTTAGCTCATAGGGTTTCCACGGGGATAAAAGAAATATTATTTGCATGAATCAAGTACATATGACACAATAAAACTATACGAAATTTGGTTCAAATCGGCATATCGGTTCAGAAAATAGAATTTTCGGGCTGGGCCAAAAATCTTGCCCCTCTCAGTACAAAAGAAAGTATTGCCCCACTAACTTCGTTCGAACAAATTTAATTCTACACCTCAAAGAGAAGCTCAGTGCCAAATATCAAGTCATTGTACCCAATGGTTCGTGAGAAGATTTTTTAAATTTGGGAGCATTTTCCCACCTCCTCCCTATAGGGCGGGGCAAGTTGATTTGAACAAAAGCAAAATGTGATGTCAGAACAAGCAACCACCTAAAATTTAACTGAAATCGGTCCAGCGGTTTTGGAGAAGTCGCGAACGCCATGTTCACGGACGACGGACGACAGACGACGGACGGTGAGTGATCACAAAAGCTCGCTCTGACTTTTCAGTCAGGTGAGCTAAAAACGAAAATCTACACTATTTTGAGTAGTTACTGGAATTATTTCACGAAAGAGGACAAAAAATAATTCACAGTATTCATATAATTTCATAATTCGTGATAATATGCATTTTAGTCTCGTTCCAGAACTTACTTACTTCGGTATTATAAATAACTTCTGTGCTTTCAAAACAATTACAGGCTACATATACTGTCTGTCACAGAAGATTGTAAGTTAATTATAAGGAATAATCTCTCTCCATTTACCCTAATGGGGATTCCATTTACTGACACTGTTCTTTTGAAAGCTGTGCCAGGAAGCTTTGCAAACTGCTGCGGTATGGACGGGTTTATCCCGTCAGACGCGGACTGGCTTATTGGTCCAGAGAGAAATTTCCCATTGGCAGTCCAGATAGAGGGCATTTCGATATACCAGCAGTCTAGTCTATCACTGATCGATCAGTTGCAAGGAAACAGCCTTCTTTCTGTTCGAAAAATCGAAATTTTCTCCGATTGGACCGAACTATGGTCGGCCTGATGAGTCCAGAGCCCCCTTTGGTACAACCATTTTTTGCCAAATGAGCGACAAAGATGATACAAAATGCCATCAAGAATGTCCTCTATGTGGACAGCCACTGATCGATCGTATGCAAGGAAGCAGCGTTCTTTCGGTTTGAAAAATCAATTTTGTCCTGGCCCCCTTGGTACGTTTCACGGCAATAGTGTTTTGGCTCAGTCCGCCCCTGTCTCCCGATAAAGAAAACCGAGAACAGCTTTCATGCATTTGTCTATAATTGCATTCTACAGAAGTCTGATAGGAAAAGTGGAAACTTTTTAGATCAGATCGCGATCCACTTGAGACACACTTACCAGAGTTGACCCAGATTTCATCAATGTAACTGCGAAATCAAGACTGAATAAAAAAAACTGGGGAGAGAAGCAAATTTCGCATTTACTTTTCTACAGTGTTGTTGGAAGGAAAGAGGATAGAGAATTTCATTCAAATCGCAACCTGGTCGCTATTCGGTCAAAATACTCTGTCCACATTTGAAATCTGAGTTCTGTAATTCTTTTAAAATTTTTGTGCCATTTTGTAATGAAGTTACGTGGTTTCGAATGACGTCCAAATATATCCAAAATGTGGCGGAGTGCCGATTTTGTACTAAATGTGAGAAGTTGGGACGTCATGTTTTGTTTCTTGCAAATGTCCAATACATATGATAAATAATTCTCCTGGAGAGTTAATAAAGTTATTAAATGTTCCTTATCAACTCTGGCATGTTATCGCATTGTCCCAGAATTCCATGGTACAGTGCTGTGATCGCGAAAGAGTTATCTTTCTCGGTCAAATCGAAATAGGATTGCTATATGATCGTGATACATTCATATCGATGGACAGAGATTTCATAAATACACAGAACGACACACGCGTGTGAATGGGTTAATCGACATGGCACGCGTGCCAACGCGGAAGGATAAGACGAGAGGTCGGAGGCCTCGAGTTTTATCCTTCCGCGATGGCACAAGTGCCATATCGATTAACCCATTCACACGCGTGTGTCGTTCTGTGTTTATTACACGCCTTCACGTCTGTAAAAGCAATTTTTAGAAGGATACTCAGCAAGTCATTTGACAACTCGTCCCCTGAGTTCCAATGTGTTCAATGTGCCAGTAGGCACATAGAACACATTGGAACGCAGGGGACGAACAAATTTTATCGCCAACCAAATTTGCGAGGGGAGCCCGTGTAACTATGTTTAGCTATCGCTAGCGATTCAAATTGTAATTGCGGTGCACGGTTTGTAGAAAATTCCGGTGAAATTTCGCTTCAATTTAAAAATAGTCCGTCAACAGATTTTCATTCTCCGCATGGTTTAGTGTTGCTTTAGATGGGGTTTTCATAGAACAGGTGTGTAATAAATAGAATATTGCAATTACAAAATCAAGACAGAATCGTAAAAAGCAAGCAGAAAGTGTATCTGAAATGCAACACATCTCGGCAGGTGACTTTCAACCGTGTTGTGAGCAGAAAGGCGCACACGGAATGTCGATCTATCCCGATCCGATGCAATTCTCTGTCTACTTTTGCGTTGACAGCACTGTATGCCAAGGACCATTGCGATAATACGGTGTGCACCATTGTACCTTTTCAAAACATTCAGTTTTTTTATCATATTTAGTAAGTAAGGACCATCAAAGCCTTGGCCGTCAACAGGTTCAGCAGCAGGATACTTGATTTATATCTTCTTACAGGTCACACTGCATTCCCCATTCTTTGTTTTATTACATGGCTATGTAATTTAACCGCTGAATATCACTACTGTTTGACGATCCTTTCCTGGTCCCCGGAAGTTCGCAGTGTGGAATCCGATTCCGTATCACTATAGATAGCGGACTATTTACGGATGCGTTCGAATTCGCATAATTAGCTGTTTCGGTCGCAGAGAGTACTTTACTCCGAGCTGGAATAGGTGCGCTCGGACGGAGGTCCGTTTTTTTTATCGTTTTCATGATATTTTTTTATCGTATCCATGCGCATCGGGGATTCCCCCGAAGTGTGCACCTGTTACACAAATAAGTGAAAACAAAAATAGTTCTTTTTTACTTCAATCCAATTTGCCCAAAACTTTCAAAAACCGTTTAACCCACTAACTCTGATGTCGAAATATAAAGACTGAATTGGTTAAATTCCAGATTGCGTTATGGGAAAAAAATACTGCTTGATGTTCGGTTATTTTGACAGAGGGTAACAAATGTACGAGGATAAATTATAATACACTTTTGGGAGACACCTCAAAATAAGCTCTCAGCTTCCAACTGAATCCTGTCTATATATCTGTAGCTTCTTTCCTTTATCGTGATAATATTACATACTTTGTTATTCGGCATAATGTACAATTACTTTGATTTTGTGGTTGAACTTACATTGTAGTATGTATAATATCAGTCTTGAGGAATAAATATTGTTTGAATTATAATACATTTCCAGGCCTGGAAATAAGCAGACTTTCATCTGCAAAATGAGGACCCCAGAGGGAGAATTGGGTAATGCTACCCTGCACAGCAGGGTAGCATTACCCAATTCACCCTCTGTGAACCTCAATCTGAATCAAGCTCCCAGGCCTAAACAGAAAGAGGTACCAGAGGATAAATTGGGGGATTCTAGCCTACTGTATGATGTAGCAGCAGCAAATTCCCCCTCTGGTAACCTCATTCTGCAAGTGACAGACTGCTTATTTTCAGGCTTGTACACTTCATAGGAAGCCTGTTCGAAGTTACATATCGGGAGTACACGAAACAAAGAACACCGTTTGCAGTTTAATCTCAGAAAAGATTGTATCGCACTCCTTACATTGTGGAAACATATAGTATTTGCAGACACATGCTGTAGGTATCCACATGAAGTAATTGTGTTTGCATTCCCTCCTGGGTTATCGAACAGATCTCTATTAACTTCTCATGCGTGCTCACTACCAAGCAGCCTTGTGCACACCGTCGTATTTTAGGTTGAGATAGTTTTAATCAATTCCCCTTTGGACAAAAACAGCTAATATCTAAATGTGATTCTTGTTTGTGATGTACATCTTCAAGCTATGAGCCAATGTCGTTAAAATGTCTCAAACATGGTCACTAGTAAGGAGATTTATTAAATGTTCTAACCCTTCTTCCGGTTATTAAGCCCATTTATTAAAACTGTTAATGCACGGCCCGTGACGTGCCGGAGAATAATCGTAGATTCAGACTTTGGGACGAGGAATGATAAACATTTGTTGTATGTGACAGTAGCTGATGTTTATTTGAAAATTATTTCATTACATTTGTGTCATTAAATACTTCGCAATCTATTTTACCAGTGAAACAGAGCTTGTTTACCACAGTAAACAAGCACTGCTTCACTTCACGGTGTTCCCGTAGTGGACAGTGACAATTAGTATACTGCCAGTGTCGGTATATTGAATTAATACAAGCTAACTGTTAACCATTGATGTCGATGTATTCCTCCGGCTGCCGTCATGAATCGTGATACGAATTGACCTATAGCCTCTGCTGTACAGGTTATATCGTTCCGCGGCATTAGTGCGCCGTTACCTTACGTAACAATAACGCGCCTCTATAGACGCATTGCAAGTGGTAAACGTCTGTCACTGTATTGCCGCTCGATTGTAACAGAAAACGCGTCCTGCATCGCTTCAAACGGCATTAAACATTATTAACTTCCGGTAAAGCGACCACCACGGGTGTTCAATAGCAGTCGTTTACGTATTTAATTGGTATTTAGAAGTCATAATAGCTACAGTGAAGAGTTTTTACGCGTGTTGCTTGCCAGATCATGGGGTGTGTACCGGTAGTAATTGCGACATTCGATAATTAGTTTTGACACTTCGTAGTATCTCGAAGACATTCGATCATGGCTTGGAATTGCATGAACGGTATGAGGGTGAGAGTAGTTTCCATTGATTTTGGCTTCTGGTCATTCTGCTATTCCAGTATAGAAAATAAAGTCAATTGTGCAATGCCATTAGCGTGTAAAGCCGTTTATCATCTGAATCTCTGAATCGAAACCAATTTTATATGGCTAATGAAGGCTATCCTGTGGCGAAGGTAATGTCTGATCACACTGAACTGCAATTGTTTGAGTAAATATAAGTGGATCGATGAGAGTTTTTTTTAACTGGCCCACATCCACTTACCGAATAGAGACACTGACTAATGCGTGTTTGGTAAAATAAATAAATACGTAGACCAGTTTCGAAATCGTCCCTACGTACGAAATCGGAACAATGTTGTAAAAATTGAATATTCGTAAGATATCAGCCATATAATCTCTACGAGTTGCTGGAACACTCATTGGTCACGTATAGAAAAGTCAAAAGTATCCCACCTACCGCCATCCTGGTGGTGGTGGGTGGTGCTATTAATAGGAAATGCCACACAACAACAAAAAATGCTGGAAAGAATTTAGTTCCCGACGCCTGGTGATCGCCGATCTCTTTCTCAAGAATAGTTTTGAGATCTGCGAAAAATTAATAGGGATCTATGTTGATGACGTGCACATTTTTGCAGCAAAGCCGATAGAATTTTTACAACTTATTTAAACAATAACGATAAACAAGTGCTGATATTGGGACGCTGGTGTCGCGTTACTAGATTTCGTGCTAGGTGAACACTATGCCGTTTGATAAAGCGGATGTTCTTGCGCTGTGACTACAGTGTAACAGCTTTCACGTCATCAATCGTCACAGATGGGCGGAATTACTGCCCATGGGTATCTTGGACGAGGATGGAATGAAAGTCCATCCAACTATTTTAAATACAGTATTTTTGCAATGGAAGAATTCCATACACAGCCCGAATCAATGTGCAATCTAACCTTCCGATAAGTGATGCACAACTGTTAGACAATTTTGTTTTGTACTTATACAGTTGACAGTTTTGGTTATGTTGTCAAGAAATCAAAATGTAATTGATTCTCGAAACACCGTCATCTCTAGCAGTGAAAAAGATGAGAAAAATCTGAGATTGGACGAATTTATGGACTAAATGGATGGAAAGGGTGCGATAAAGGTACCGTCATCAGTTTAGTTCATTATATCGTTACTGACTGTTGTTCATTACCTGTACAGATGTGAAATAAGTATAACAATTAATCACCTGGTGTCTTTAATCAAAGATGAAAATCAGTATCACTTATTATAATTTAATCATGATAACAAGTGACTTGTTTGTTTATTTGTTTGTTGTGGATTAACGACACTTTCAACAGCCAGGGTCATCGGGCAGTTTTACGTTTGGGGGAAGCTGTAGTACCCAGAGAGAACCACCAAGTAGCGAGCAACTGTCAGACTCTCCGATTTACTAACTCTGCACAGGTAGTGGTAGCAGCGGTTGGAGCAAGTACACCACGAACGTACAGTGTGTTTTAGTACACATACAGGCCGTACCCTCACGAGGGCAATCGAAACAAGGGCAATTTGCTCTAGTTGTCAGGTAATTTCTCGACATTCAAGACTTTTTTTATTCTACTAAGAGGAGTTTATAACACATATGCAGTTAACAAGGCAAATTTATACTGAAGGTAAATGGTTTTGAGTTTGGAAGATATATTCAATCGTATGCCTGTCGATTTGCGACGAATGGCCTTTTGGGTCACATTGCGGTTACCTAAAATGACTTGAGGTACTGTGAGCAAACTCACAAAGTGATACCCCCCCCCCCCGCGCCTGAAATGTATAAGTTAGATTATCTCCCCTTGGAAATGTCAGAACGGAATTATATTGCTTCATGCACATCTTCATATGGAGTTATTCCATTGTGTAAAGCTTCATGAAAATTCTTCAAACGGTTTAGGAGGAGTTGCGCTTACAAGGATTGACAGACGGTATAAGTTAGATTACCTCCCCTTGGAAATGCCAGAACGGAATTATATTGCTTCAAGCATATCTTCATATGGAGTTCTTCCATTGTGTAAAGTTTCATGAAGAATTCCAAAGTGCAGGTCCAGCGAATGAGAAAGCTCTGTTATTCACACGAGCTGACCTAGAGAAGGGCATCTGAAGCTTAATTTGTTTGGAAGAACGTAAATTTCTTAATTAAGACTAAAGTTTAAATGTAAAATTATTCAATTATTCCTTTATTTTTTTAAATTTATACGCATGCTCTTTTCGATTTACATATTCACGTTGTGTGGATACTTGGCTTAATGATTCTAAAGTTATATAAGTGGTAGGAAAACAATAAAAAACGCAGGTTACATAAACATCTTACAGTCAAATTAAATAAATAAATTACTTTCCAAATATTAAACTTTAGAGAGCGAATTTTGAAACTTTAACAAAAATAATGATTGCAACGACAGGCTGAACTTAACATTTTATACCTTGATTACCTATTCTACTATATATAAAAGCCTATGACATAAATTTTAGCTTTACACACCAACCGTGGTGAACACTCCAGCAATGGGATTTCAGTAGTTAAAATTTACACCTACGGTGGAACTACATCCAAGTTAACCTTTGGTGACCACGCATTGAATGCAAACTTGTCTAAATTTATGACTCGTCGCCTCGTGAAGAGTGAAATAAAAGCGGTAATTATTTATTACGTTTTTAAATAAGTTTACCTCATAAGATACTAAATATTAACAAATATACGTTGTCTCATGTCAATAAAGCATCCATAACTTGAAACAGTATGTTATTATGTTATGAAAATGAAAAAGGTCCCTAATTTGCGCGTTTCGTTTTCTATTTCGTTTCGGCGATAAAATTGCCAGCGTAAGTACCGCTCACCGGTGCTCATGTAAACAAAAACAGAATCGCACGTGTGAATATTGATTTATTTAACATTTAAACTTTGACAATCATGGTATAAATATAGAATATACCCAAAGTAACTTGGTGTACCAAATGTTCACCACTCGTGGTGAAGTGGTGTTAACCGCGCGCCAAAGGCTCGTTGTTAACACCACTTCACTACTCTTAGTCTACATTTGGTACACCAAGTTACTATGGGTATATTCTATATGTTTACCACGTGTACATTGATATCGATAATCACGCTGATAGCCAAATTAAGCTGATGACTCTCCTAAACTCCCACAGTCAGTGGCAGAAACAGATTTTTAGAGAGAGCGGACAAATAGTATTGTCCTTGTATCAGTATGCATCGCGTCTTCTGATTGGTCAATGTGACCGAAACAAATAGCCATGGTATCAGCAATCTTCAAACATGCGGGTGATAAGATCGCGCGCCGTTGTTCCCCGTTTGTCACTCGAGAAACATCCAGATGATAAAAATAACCTTTGACCCCGACTAGGTCGCATCGATTGCAGAAACTCCTATTAGAACTGTCAAGTTATATCCAACTTGTTGTCGTATTGTAGTGAATACTAATACAAATTAAAAAAACATCGTTGCTGCCCTATGAGTAGAAGCACTTGTTGGTTGTCGTATTCGATGAGAACTGAACAGATTGAATCGGGTTCGCAAATGTACTTTTGCGCTTTGCGGGGTGAGAATATCAAGGGGAGCAGCTCATCTGTTTATCTTCGATATCGCTTGAGCAGAATACAAAATGTCAATCACTCGCTTCGCTTGTGACTCCGATGGAGACATCGTTCGCAAACGGATTGAACCTACGCCTAAATCCACCGTCAAATCAAATAATAGTGCCACACGGCTTTTTACAGAGTATTTGTCAGAGAAAGACGTTGCTACTGAATTTGAATCGGTTTTAAAACTTCACCAAAGTGAAAAACTTCTCCATGTGTGACCTGGTTTATAAACAACGATTCGGAAAAAGACTCAGTCTATTTATAGTTTTGCTGTGACGTTTGTTTCGCTGTTTGGTTCAAAACCTGAGGCTCAGTGTGGGGTTTAAACTTCGTCGCCTGAGTCTTAATGTGGGATCATATTTTACATCTCGGCATGACAAAATCGTTATCTCGGGCAAACATCCAGGGTACATGGAGATTTAATACCTGGATGTCTCCTTTTCAACCATTCGGCTTACGCCTCATGGTTGAAAACCGACATCCAGGTATTAAATCTCCATGTACCCTGGATGTTGCCCGAGATAACTTATAAGGTAGAGATGACTGCTCGCATTACGCTCACTTCAAAACTCTATGCCACTATTAGCGGCAGGCCCCAGTGTTATTGAGCCCGACCTGCGCAGCCACGTCACACAACTAAATTGTCACGGCATATTTACAACATAGTGTTCACGCGTATGACTTCGACATGCTGCCTCTAGGGTTAATACCGCCTCCACCTATGGTTGTCACACAATAAAGGTCCAGCTTCTCTTTCACTTCATGCGCCACTCACTACATGTTGCCAAAGATTACATGTTCATACTAACGTTTAGCTCAAAGAATTCCACAAATAGTTCTTAAATTCTTTTCGAGATCCCCTCGCCACTCGAGTAACTCGACATACGAAGGTCGTAGTTATATCGGTTTCAAATTACCTCTATTTCCTTTGGATGACCTCTGATGACAATCGTTCATATGAGCACAGCGCCCATATTTTGTACCACACACCATCTCGTGAGATTTCCTCTTTAGACCTTCCTCGTAGACTAAGTGAGCCACTGACTGGTAGGGCTGTCACGGTTAATCAATTAATCGATTGTCGATCGGTCACGCCGAAATCGATTAGTATTTTTCGTTGTCGAAGAATCGGTAAGTTTTATCCCCGTTTGAGATGTTTAATAATTAAAGAAAAAGTTTGATGAAAAAAACTATTGTTTCTAAAGGTAAAAGTTCAAGAATGTCGACGTTAAACCCCAAAGAAGACGTTAGAAGCATTTGTCTTTTAAGTACATTCAAAGCTTTGATGTTCTGAACTTTTGAACCGTCAGAGTAATAATCAAGACCGGTCGGCAGTTGCGAACTTTCGAAGTTCGCAACTGACAACCGGTATTGATTATTACGCTGACGGTTCAAAAGTTCAGAACATCAAAGCTTTGAATGTACCTTAAAGAGGATCGTCTTCGTTGTTATATGAGGTAGGTCAACTGACTTGAACTTCAATTTTAACGACTTCAAAGAGAGGGAGGGGTCATCTAGGTACGATTAATCGATTATTATCGATCATTTGCGACGATTAATCGATTCCTAAATTAAAGATTGTGACAGCCCTACGGACTGGCAACCTGCGGTTCCAACGCCATTTCAGTACACAGAATATTTAGAGGTTAGTACTTGGTTAGTTTCATATCGCTCGAGATATTAGCCTGAGTAAATTCTTATCAGCCTGAGACCGAAGTTACCGAGGGCCGATACCTCGGCAGCTTTAAAACTCACCAGGTAATAACTTCTTTATTTATAAAACCAAAACAGATAATTTCAAAAAATCTCAGATCTGTTGCAGTTTTTTGGCAGTGTTATTATTTCTCATTCTTTGCACAAAGTTCGAAGTTTCTTTTTCTTCCTGTTCAGCTATCCGAACGTCTCGGCTGCCCTACTGGGGAAGCCGCGAAGTTCGGATAGCTAAACTACCTCTTCTCCTAAATGGACGATTCTCCGTTTTCGACTCTGAATTTTAGTTTGCGATTAAATTTCTCTCTTCATCATCCTTATCCTTACGCATTGTCATCAGTAATTACCCACCATACAAAAACATTTCCCTTTATCCTAGTAACGCCAATTTTACTAAATGATTGCTTTCGACAAATAACGGTTTAAATAAAATGGCTGCACCTGGTAACGCACCGGGTCCGGGGGGGGGGGGGGGGGGTGTCAATATTTAAAGGTGATCGACGATAACAAGCTATCCATGGCCAAAAAGTTCAAACTCTAAACCTCTATTTCACGAGCTCAACCAGCTCCCTACAACTCTTGGCTATTTAGCAATTTAACTAACACTCACGTACCTCACACGGTTCACTGACACGACTCTTTGAACTTTCACCGAATCTCAGAGCATGGCCCTTCGCGGCCTATTGAGTTCTCTGGAGATTGAGAGACAGACTACCTTGGGTCTAGGCCCAAATATATACAACTAGGAAAGGAGTTAATTCTAGGAATAATTGCCATCTTTGAAATCGAAGACACCCAGCAAGATCATTGCACTTTAAATTGGACTTTGTTTAAAGTTCTCACTCTTCGACAGTCCTGACAATAGCGGACATTTATAGGTGCCTGGCGAATCCGTGCATTTCTCTCTTGAAGAAAATAACTGCCCGACTCACTAAGAATACGATTTTTTTCACGCACACGGGCATTTTCGCAACTGGGCTATCGCTAGTTATCACTACACTTTTAAAAGATAAATTGACATGAACCAATTAAGTCTTCACGTATCTCGCCGTTTATAAATGTCATAACATTGGATACTTTCTACCGTATTGCGATCACATAAAATAAAGAAATTCTACCCTGACACCTCTTAACTCCATCACAAAACGATCGTAATTTAAACTGGCCCCTTGAGTTTCTAAACTACATAATATTCGCTACTTTCCAATCGGTATGTGTCAAAAATAAGATAATTCATGTAATTTTAGCTCAAGATATTTTCACAGGGATATAATTTGCCTTGTCACCTCTAAACTGCCCGACAGCTTGCCATTCACGTCCTGGTATTACATTCTCTGACTGACGTGTTCCCGACTTTCTTATGACATGTCTGGTTTTGAATATTTGAAATTCTTTCCGTTTTGTCACATTTTTACGGCTTCCTTATTTCCCGAAGAACAATTAATTCTAGCATACTGCACTTGCACCTCTTAATGCTGTTCACCATTTCAATGCCGCGTTCCTGAATATCTGAATCTGACCTCTGTATAAAATACCTTAAAGAGATTGTAGGAGTCGAATTATTATCAAATTCCACAGAGTTGCAGGAATATCTTATTATCACTATTTTATTACTATCAACCAATTCGTTGAACTCTGTCTGATCATCTTTCAAATTCCATGCTGCAATATAAAGTACACTACTATGTTTCGAAAAGATGACAGACTTTTGACCGGATGTTGATCCGGTCGCGATCCAACCAATCTCACATGTCGAACAAGAAATACTGGAACATTGAATGTGAGTTGCTATTCTCGTTTGTTGTTCTTGATGCGAACTTTATTTTATTGTAATTTATTCATGGCATCTCGACCCAGTAAGTGTGTCGGGACAAGATTGTCATATGACCGACAAAGAGTACACTTTACGACGACTGGTCTGTATACTTAACACATTGAAAGTAGTGAAACCATCGGTTCATCTCATTTATCTTAGATGCCACTGTTCTGTTTGGAGTATTTTCTCAAAGCTGATAGCATTTTCTCACGTCGATTAGCCATTGTGCATAAGTATGAGACCTTAAACACCAATAAATAAATAAATAAATAAATAAATAAATAAATAAATAAATAAATAAATAAATAAATAAATAATTTACTCACGTGACATGCTATTGTAAATTGTAAAGATCTCATTGAATATTTGTTGTTATGGTATATATGGGTATGTAACAAACGACTTTACAACACTTTATCGGCAAAAAAATTGATACACTCAAACAGATCACGTCAATAGAAAAGTGACAAAGCGAGAAGATTTGGACATAAATATAAGCAGAGCTTAACCCTTTACCCAACGTAACGCCCAAAACTGGCCAGTGCTATTTACAAAAAGAACACCGCCTAGCGGGGCAACATACGCCCGTCAAAATTGGAACATGCGCAATTTTCTCTGGGGTAAAGTTTGAATTTTTTGTTGACTCGACTATGTCTGTCCCCCCTCCAATCATTGCCCATTCCCCTTCTGGGGTAAAGGGTAATTCATCTGTTTTCACATTTTCATATTAATCGATCTAAGGTCTTCACAAAATAAAAACAATGCTGCTGTAGAAGATTCTCCTCGCCGTTTACAATGGTAGCGTCCATTCAATGACAGCTTAACCTCATTGATAACGATTGACGATAGGTGGCGCCAAGGAAAAGGACATTCTTAAGAGAAAAATTCAATTCTCTTGATATTTTTAATTGACTCCAAAAATAAAAAAACCGGAATTATTGTTGTGGACACATTCGATTTTAACTCTCGGTGGTTTAATTAATTTTGGGCTGTTATTTTATATACAATTTGTTACAATATTACACAACCATAAAAGCTTGCAATAAATAGTTCTGCATTTATGGCGTATTTGAATATATTATAAACGATGTCGTCATAAAAATGCGAGTCTTTCGGTTTCAAAGTCCGAAAACGATGTTACATAATGGGTTTTAAAAATAGGTTGGGACACGTTTCTCTTATAAAGGCCGCCGTACGTAATAGATATATCACTGTTTTGTGTACTATATGGGTAAATAATTGTATAGTTGAGCAGATGTCCGGAGATATTTTGCACGAGGCGAAGCCGAGTCCAAATATTGGAGGACACCTGCACAACTGTACAATTATTTACCCATATAGTACACAAAATAGTGATATATGTGATTTAATCCACAGCCCCTCAATGTTAACAAAAGTCAAAAAAATTATATTTTAGAAAGTTTGACACGAGTAAAACCACATTTTAAAACACTTTTTGCTTGCTCTACCCCCGAAAACAAAATGGGCATAACCCATTGTTTGCTTGCTAGAAAGTCTATTGAAGTTTTGACACGCATCAGGAGTTCAGATATTGTGAACAGATCTGTGGCTTCGAAGTGAACTCACATCATGACGTAATTTTTTCTCTCGCAAATATAATGTCTCAGCTCAAGGGTGGAACACTTATTCAATCCCTCATGAAAAGTGCGGCAGATAAATTTAATAATCGTTCATTATTTGGAAGAATAATATTTTTTTATCTGAAGAAGAGGTTCGCTTTCCCTCAGGGGTGGCGGGTGGTGGTGCCTGATTGCCGTCTTAATATTTGAAAAAGGGCGGTTTTTTAGGTTAAATTATTTATTTACTGGTGTTTAAGGTCACTTTTCTGTAGCTATGGCTAATTGTGACCGCAAAAAAGGTGTAAAGTCAAGTTTAGCCAATCGTTTACACCCATGCTGCCCATTTTAAGGGACTTCTACCCTGGGCACTGGTGACCAGGTCCTATTTTACCAGTAAAACGGAACTTGTTTACCACAGCAAACAAGCACTGCTTCACTTCCGAGGTTTCCACAGGAGTCCTTTTTAGGTTACCAGGGCTGTTGGTTATTAAAAGCAACAAAAAATTAAAAAGTACATTATAATTTGGACACGATGCACACTCAATTCAGTAGCTCTGTCGAGAAAAGCTTGTCGATAATTCATGTGTTAGAAAGTTTTTCACACCTCCTTTACAGCATCTTTACTTTTGAATGGTTATGATTACAGTACCGTGACAATCGTACAAATATCTAGTTATTGGGACTGTTTCAAAACCGTCCCAATATCCAGATATTGGTACTATTTTACTAAGCTGTTCTCATCAAAACCGTACTTGGTGTGATTTTATAGGGCTTGTTTTCATGACAGATAACAAAAGAAATATTAGGTAGCTGTGGATTAATCTCAAACTATAGGATTCACCTTCTCGTTATAGATACGTCATTTTATAAATATATTCATTATGTAGGTCAAAGTTACTCGCTTCAAATTGTAAGCAGTGTAAGTTTCGTTTCTACATACGATTTTTGTGTGTATGGCGTTTAAAATGCGATGGATTTGTTTAATTAGTTTAGCGAATGTTTGCACATCTCACTTTTTGATGGTCAGTATTATTAAAGAGATTCACAAACAATTCACTGCTGGCTTAATTGACATAAGAATAGTTTTTAAATAGGTTGGTGGATGGGACATGTTCCTTTGATAAACTCAGCAGTACTCTTATCGATTTCAGAAGAGACACAGGGAAAAATACGCCATGGTGTAACTTGGTGCGTTCAACAGTTGGCTTAAGATTCTGGTTTGCGTGTTCTGTGAGGTGTCTGCCCTCTGTTGTATTTTGGACAATTTTGTCAACATATGCACGATATTTCAGGTTGAATGAGAGGTTTCAGTTGAGTTATGCGTCGCATTTACCTTTCATCCACAACAGCGATGTGGAATTGGTTCCTACATTTTCAGAAATATTGAGCTGAAACATCTGTGAGTAAATCTTTTTGAAAAGGAGTAATGTGAGCGGAGTGAACATTACCTGCGACGATAACCCTTCACTCATTAACCCTTTAACAAAAGGAACTCGAACGTTTTTCAGAAATATTGAGCTGACATCTGTGTGTAAATCTTTTTGAAAAGGAGTAATCTGGGCGGAGTGAATATTACCTGCTACGATAACCCTTCACTCATTAACCCTTTAACAAGAGGATCCCGAACGTACATATGCACTTTTAGAGTTTACTAGCTGAAATTTCGCACCTACATTTGAATTTTAGCATATTTTTTTTTTATATATTAACAAAAGTTTTAACTCTATATGATTACTGTATATTGTGTAATTATGATATATCTGACAATGACTCATGATTTTTGTTTCTTTTTGAAACTTGTTGTTTACTAAAAGTTTTTTTTTTAATTTGCATTTGTATTTTTTTATTTTATATTTTAGCTTCGTATCATTAGCTCAATATTGATGGACGAAGTCAAATTTCAGGTTTTGTCATGGCCCGTTGTCCATCTGTCAGTCCGTCTGTTTGTCTGTATGTACGCCAACAATTGGATAAGGCTCGTGCTGGAGGCCGTATTTATGAACCGATTTTTACGAAACTTATTTGTACCTTTGTTATCAACGTGGGACGAGAACGAATGTTTTTTGGCGCAGTCCGAAATTCAAAGTGGCTGCCAGCCGAAATTTTTTTACCGAAATTGATCAAGTCAGTTTTTTGTCCAGAACTTCTGTATAAAAGCATTGATTTGAATAAATTTTTGTGTGAATGTTTTGTAACATGAGATATATCACATATAATAAGGGTTTGTTTCTCATGCGTAAATTATGGAAATTAGACTAACTTTGATTTATTTAGTGTTGCTTTCAGCAGTGTAAGTTCAAATGCCAATAAGGCTCGGGCTAGAGGCCGTATTTATAAACCAATCTTTACGAAACTTCTGGAGTAACTTTTTTATCAACGTGGGACGAGAACAAGTGTTTTTGGGTATGGTCTGTGCAAATTGGGTGCAATCAGATTTTTGCGCAGAACTTCCATATGAAAGCTCTGATTTGAATAATTTTTGTAGGAATGTTTAGTAACATGGGACATATAGCATATAATATGGGTTTTTTCTCTTGCATAAATTATGCAAATTAGACTAACGTTGATCTATTTAGTGTTACTTTTAGAATTGTAACTGCAAATGCGAATACGCTCAGGCTAGAGGCCATATTTATGAACCGATCTTTACGAAACTTTTTGGATATCTTTGTTATCACCGTGGGACGAGAACGAGTGTTTTTGGGTCCGTTCTAAAATTCAAGATCGCCGCTGCCAGCCATTTTGTACAAAATTAGGTGCAATCAGATTTTTGCGCCGAACTTCCATATGAATGCTCTAATTTTAATAATTTTTTCCATGAACGTTTAGTACATGGGATCACATAAAAATGTTTTTTTCTCGTGCATAAATTATGCAAATTAGACTAAATTTGATTTATTCAATATTAATTTCAGCAATGTAAGTGCAGATGCCAATAAGGCTCGGGCTAGAGGCCATGAAAGTTGTGATTTGAATACATTTTTTGTGTGAATGTTTAGTAACATGGAACACATCACATATGGGTTTTTTTCTCATGCATAAATTATTAGATGAGAACTTTGATTTATTCAGAGCAACTTGTACACAGTAAGTTCACATGTCAATAAGGCTCGGGCTAGAGGCCTTACTTATGAACCCATCTTTACGAAACTTCTGGGGAGCTTTTGTTATCATTGTGGGACAAGAACAAGTGTTTTGGGTCCAGGTACGAAATTTGAGATGGTCTCCGGCAATCATTTTTTAACGAAATTAGGTGCAATCAGTTTTTTGTACAAAACTTCTATATGAAAGTATTGATTTGAATAAATTTTTGTATATGAATGTTTAGTAACTTGGCCTGCACCACATATAATACAGGTGTTTTTAACGTGAATAAATTATGCTAATTAGATTAACTTTGATTTATTCAGTGCAACTTACACAAAGTAAGTGCACATGTCAATAAATATCGGGCTAGAGGTCATATCTATGAATCGATATGTAGCAGGGTTTTTGGTCTGCCTGCCATAAAATATTGTTCCCATTATCACCAATATGATATTCTGTGACTTCTTTATATATATCTGACAAGGATTGAAGACAATTTCCCATGTATTTGTTTAGAAAATTGCCTTAAATGATTGGTCATAATCTTTCGTCTATTGCAGTCAACTTGGAATTCTTTTGTTGTTGTTGACTTGGTCACAGCAAATAATAATTAATGTCATATTAATTATTGTTGACTTGGTCACAGCAATATTAAATTCCTGTCATATTGAAGTTGAGCTAGAGTGTCATCGACAATTTTATTACTGTATTATGTAATTTTATTTTTATACTTATGTTCTTAATAAAATATATTTTTGTCACAAACATGAATTTCTGATTTTGTTTAATAATGAACTATATAATTCCAATACATTAAACCTTTAGGTCAAGACTAATTGAACAAACGTGCTGTTAATTTTTTTTAATCTTGCCAGTTTACCAAAGCCAAAAGGTGATGTGAGTAAATTTAATATATATTATCATTTTTCTCCCAATACTGGCATATTAAGCAAGTAGGGTTATAGATTTGATTATATTTGTTCTCATACAATGGTAAAATATGATCAGCACAGATGGGGTGCAAACGTTTAGTAAATGGGCGACATAAACAAGTGGCAAAACTTTAATCTATGAGCATGTTCTCATGGATTAGCACAGATGCTGATAACGTTAAAGACTAATAAAAAAAATCACGTATAAGATAATGCAATTTAAATTAAAAACAATTCATGAAATGTTATGGATTTCATTTTTTAATATAGCACAAACAATGTTTATTTTAATGTAAATTATTTTTAAACCTATAAATCTAATGTGAAATCTTATTGAATGTTTTCACGAATTGTATTTTTTTCATGTTCCTTTGTCTGCGCGCTTGTGCTCTGCACAAAATTTTCTTGTCTGCTCCTGTCGCATGCATAACGACAATTGATGATCAACATGGGTGCAAAGTTTGAACAAAAAAAAAAACAAGTAAAATGTTGAAGTAAGCGACACAATAGTGTAATGTTTCAAATACTAAAAGGAGGAATAACTCTGGAAATACAAAACAGAGTTACCTGTTCTTGTCACATGCACAACGGCAATTGGTGATCAACATGTGTGCAAAGTTTGAACAATATGGCATGTAAAAGTTGAAGAAGAAGGCGACACAATACTGTAATGTTTTAAGACCTAAAAGAGGCATAACTCTGGAAATACAAAATGGAATTACCTGCTCTTATCACAAGCGCAACGGCAATTGGTGATCACCATGTGTGCAAAGTCTGAACAATATAGCATGTAATATGTTGAAGGAGTAGGCGACACAATACTGTAATGTTTTAAATACTAAAATGGGGGCATAACTCTGGAAATACAAAACAGAGTTACTTGCTCTTGTCACATGCACAACTGCAATTGGTGATCAACATGTGTTCAAAGTTTGAACAATACAGCATGTAAAATGTTGAAGGGGAAGGCAACACAATACTGTAATGTTTAAAGTACAAAAAGGGGCATAACTCTGGAAATACAAAATGGAGTTACCTGCTCTTATCACATGCACAACGGCAATTGATGATCACCATGTGTGCAAAGTTTGAACAATATAGCATGTAAAATGTTGAAGGAGAAGGCGACACAATATTGTAATGTTTTAATATTTAAAAGTGGCATAACTCTGAAAATACACAATGTAGTTATCTGCTGTTGTCACATGCACAACGGCAATTGGTGATCACCATGTGTGCAAAGATTGAATAATATAGCATGTAAAATGTTGAAGGAGTAGGCGACACAATACTGTAATGTTTTAAGTACCAAAAGGGGGCATAACTCTGGAAATACAAAACAGAGTTACCTGCTCTTGTCACACGCACACCGGCAATTGGTGATCAACATGTGTGCAAAGTTTGAACAATATAGCATGTAAAATGTTGAAGGAGAAGGCGACACAATACTGTAATGTTTAAAGTACAAAAAGAGGCATAACTCTGGAAATACAAAATGGAGTTACCTGCTCTTGTCACATACACAACGGCAATTGATGATCACCATGTGTGCAAAGTTTGAGCAATATAGCATGTAAAATGTTGAAGGAGTAGGCGACACAATAGTGTAATGTTTCAAGTATTAAAAGGGTGCATAACTCTGGAAATACAAAATAGAGTTAACCTGCTCTTGTCACATGCACAACGACAATTGGTGATCAACAACATGTGTGCAAAGTTTGAACAATATAGCATGTAAAATGTTGAAGGAGAAGGCGACACACTATTGTAATGTTTTAATATTTTAAAGGGGGAATAACTCTGGAAATACACAATGGAGTTATCTGCTCTTGTCACATGCACAACGGCAATTGGTGATCACCATATGTGAAAAGTTTGAATAAAATAGCATGTAAAATGTTGAAAGAGTAGGCGACACAATACTGTAATGTTTTAAGTACTAAAAGGGGGCATAACTCTGCAAATACAAAACAGAGTTACCTGCTCTTGTCACATGCACAACGGTAATTGGTGATCAACATGTGTGCAAAGTTTGAACAATATAGCATGTAAAATATTGAAGGAGAAGGCGACACAATACTGTAATGTTTAAAATACAAAAAGGGGCATAACTCTGGAAATACAAAATGTAGTTACCTGCTCTTGTCACATGCACAACGGCAATTGATGACAGACAGACAGACAGACAGACAGACAGACAGACAGACAGACAGACAGACAGACAGACAGACAGACAGACAGACAGACAGACAGACATGTAAACTTTTGGAGGAGTAGGCGACAGACAGACAGACAGACAGACAGACAGACAGACAGACAGACAGACAGACAGACAGACAGACAACGCCATAACATAATACGTCCGTCAAAAATGACGGGCGTATAAAAATAACCTTCAGTTTTCATTAGCTCGTTCCATGAGGGGTCATAAACTATGTTTTGGGGACAAAAAATGAAAATATTCAGTTATTCAAGAATTGTTTTTGCAAGTTATCGTCTGCTTTTCGTGTTAGGTAAAGGGTTAACCCAGATCTGATAATAACTTCTTTAAAATCATTGAGAGTATCACGATTACTTCGTCTTCTGATTCCATAACTAAAAAGAGAGTCTATTATTCCACGATTGCTGTGTGTATGGAACGTTATCCGATACAATACAGACCTTGAGAAATGTGCTAGGTACAACACGCATGGAGTTCGGACTAAGTGTAAGGAGGTCATGAAAGAATACATCTGATTGATCGCTACGCATCTGATTGACGTTATGGCATGAATCAAATGCTGCGACTCAAAATAGCGTCAAACAAGAAAGTAAACATATCGCCGAAGGCGATATTGTTCTTTAAAAATATCAGCTTCATACACTTAATTCGAGTTCAGTAGTGGTATAAATACAGAACACTACTCATGTAGGGTACAGCGACAGGAAACAACGACCCTTGGTGGAAATGTCCCTGTATTTAACGCGCGGCGTCGGTGCTCGTGAAATGCACGAAAAACTCCACCTTGAGTCGCTGATTCCAGTCCCCGTACTCCATCCTTGTTGCGTTCAGTCTTATTATCAATCGCGAGTTGAACCCACATCCCAACCGAAAAATCGATCTCCTCGATCGCATCACGGTTTGGTTGCTTATGTATTGGGGTTTAACGACACTTTCGACAGCTAGGGTCACCTCGTGTCAGACAGTTTTACGGGTGGAGGAAGCCGGAATACTCGGAGAGATCCACCGAGCAACGGCGAGCAACTGTCAGACTCCCCAATGTACTAACTCCGCGCAAGCAGGGTAAGCATTAGTTGAAAACAAATACACCATCGACGTGCAGTACGCCTTAGTACACAGCGGCACCGTGCCCACGTGGGCAATCAGGATGAAGTGACTCGCCCAAGGTCACAACGCAGTTCCCCTGGCGGGGATTGAACCACAGACCTTTTGGTTTGAAGGTCGATGCCGTAATCACTGAGCCACCGCGCGCTCCACAATCTGGTTACTCCCGAGAATCGAGAATCATAATAAATTGCAAAATGAACACTGAAGCAAGAAAGATAAACAAGAATGGCATTTGGGATCTAATGCTTTTCCATTTCTCTTTTCCATGGGTGATATTCCACAGTTATTGTTAGCAGAAAAGTGGGCTGGGATTTCGACCAGACTCAGACATGATCCCGTCCAAATTATCTTTCTGTCTTCGTAATGACAGAATTGTTCGTGACGAGTGTTGAACAATGGCTCTCAAATCAAAGAAGGGGCACACGAATCAAAATCAATATATCAACTTTTTGGTTTGTTTGTTTATGGTAGTTTAACGACACTTCCAACACACAGGGGAACATCACAGGTTTTACGGGTGAAAGAAGCAACAGAGAACCAACGAGCTCTAGGACTTCCCCTTACAAGCTCTGTGCATACACGGTTTTCATTTGTTGAGGGTTAGTGAATCATCGGCGTGCTATATGCCACCCCATACCCACTTAGACTGTCGAAATTAGCGTTTTTCCTAAAGACACAACACACAACGGGATAGCGGATCTTTTCGATCTGAAATTCAGTGCGCTTCCAGACATCGAAACATTCAAGATGACGGTTTCGTCTGCGTGTTTTTGACAAATGGCGCGTGTGTTAGCTGTCAACATCTTGTAACCTTTTGCCACGCACGCTCCACAAATGACAGAAAACAACCTATTTCTGAGAATGTGAGACCACATGAGTGGTGGAGGATGTAATCCATACTGACACAAAACCAAAGTTATCATTTTATTGGAAATAAAACGCGACATTTCTCAAATAAACATCTTGTCTCCAGGCAAACGACATCCTCCTTCTTCAATAATTGCTATTGTTAAGTCGCAAAATGCAATTTACAGTCTTTTTGTAATCCATCGGCTCTTTCGATCAGCGGAAAGCTAATAAAATGGACACTGGTTGATAAATTAGTGGATAGCTTTTACTTTCACATTTTCTTTCATTAGAGATTGGTTAAGGTGTGAAGAGTTTTCAGCCACAATTTGCCAGAAACCTTACTTATATTTGTTCCAACACATTCTTGTGACATCATATTCATTTGTGGTCGTTTTTTCTGGTGAATTAAATATGGAAAGCTATTCTATCTATTCCATAATTTCACCATGTCAGAGCATTAGGTATAGGTCAAAATGTGGCGTCACAATAAAGTGTCCTTTAATTCCTGAATATCAGCAAAAAAATCTAGTTTCTTTCCATAATGCAAAAAGACTGTTTTTTGACTTTCGTGTTCATTCTGGGGGGAGGGGGGGGGGGGTGGGGGTTGAAAAATTCTCAAAACTTTACCCCATAATCTGTCAAGTTCTTCTATTGTCTACTCGCGCTGTTTTTTTGCACATGCACTTCTTGCTTGTGTTCTGTTATCATTCACCCCTGTCTGAATATAGACGCTGGGAGCACGGCGGCTCATTGGTTAGAGCATTGTGTTTTAAAATCGAAAGGTCGAAGGTTTGATCCTGTCCTTGGGCAAGACGCATAATCCAGACAACCTACGGTTTGCCCGCATCGCAAAGAAAGTGTAACTATAGTTTGTTTTAAATAAGTGAACAATATACTGCTACCAATAATTACTATCTAGTCATACTAGTACTTCATTGTCAAAGTTAGTTTGGGCGATATTCTGGAGTGCAAGTAACTCAGATTAAAGGCTTCACATTCTATCTATGAGCTCGTGTTATCTATGTATTTCGTATGTATGCATGGATTTGAATTGTTAAAGTTTATGGGAGAGTGCCACTCTCCCATATATTGAAACAAGGCAAAAACAAATGAACAAATTTTGACGACCGAGAATAATTTAGCACACTGCCAGTTATGGCATGCATATACACACACACGTAGGGTCTGGTTTTACTCACCGTTTGTTTCACAGAAAATAAATAATAAGAAATAAAAATCCTTCCCTCCTTCCCAATTTAAAATAAATTCCGATGATAAGCTAGGTATTGATTTGTTTATGGCCTTGTGTCTGTATATTTTAATGAAACCTTTATCGATTAAGTTTCTCGTATAACTTATTGTACTTATTAGAACTAGGCTATAACAGTAATCCGTCTTAAACTTCCACAACAAATGCTGTTTTTACAATCAACATCCTCACCCAAGAGTACACTACAGCATGGCGTATCTTTTGTGAAATAAAAGAAAACTCGCCATACAGACTTCAGTATTCATTAAGTTTCCTTTCTGAACCTTTGCACAGCACTCAAGACACCAAACTAATTACCCACTTTGAGCGTAGACTACCGTTGATGCAATGTGATGTTCCTTGACTCACATAGATAACGTATATTCTTTCGTAATCCAGTAGTAGATATTTGAATCAGTAAGTATTAAATTCACTTTGAAACCATGAAGATATTAGCGCAATTATAAAACTACAACCATGGTGAGTCTTCGTTCCTGATGTTAATGTAATAGGAAACTCGGCAAAATCAAAAGTCTTGCTTAAGCATTTATTCTAAGAAAATGAACGTTTCCGGTATTTTTTTCTTAGATTCAATCGTTTGGAATATATCAGTTGGTCGGAAGAGCGAACCGTAGGTTAGCTTTTCCGACCAACTGAACTATTCCAGACGGGTAATTCTAAACATAAGAGATGGACTATTTAAGAGCTAGATCGGTTCCAGGCCATAACGGCGTCGAATCGCTTACAAAATTAGACTGGTGGCTTGAGAGCTTGAGGTGCATATATCAGTATAAAACTGGCTTAAACATAAGAAAGGGTACCTGGAAAAAAAGGTATTTTTTAAACCTTTACCTAACCTGAATAAAAGACGACACTTGAAAAAAAGATTCTTAAATAATTAATTGTTGATTTTTTGCCTAAAAACATAGATGATGACTCATCAGAATAAGCTTTTTGCGACAAAAATATGGAAATAAAAAACTTGAATGGCGATTTTTGCGAATAGTGATCACTAGTTTTTTGCCGTTGCGTTTGATAAAGGAGTTAAAAAGAAATAGTAAGACTAACACTTAACTCTGCACACTGACGTCAAACTACTAAAGTTTCAAGTAGAAAATGTTATCCACAATGCAACTAGGAATTTACACGGGAGTGCGGTGACTCAGTAGTTAGAGCATTGGACATCACACTGAATGGTCGGCGGTTCGATCCTGACCAACGGTAATTGCGTTGTGATCTTGGGTAAGGCACTTAATTCCAATTGCCCACTTGGGAGCACAGTGGCGCTTTTACACTGGAGTACTGCACGTGGATGGTGCACCTGCCTTGGATTGTATGACCATTGCTCACCGCGGCTTGGTGATTCTCTCCGCCAGTTTCCGGGTACTCCGGCTTCATCCATCCCTAAAACTGTCCGACCCGATGTAAAGAAACAAACAATCAAATTAGGAATTTAACCAATCCAAGCTTGTTTAACAGAGATAAATGAGCTCTGTCAAACAAAATTGAAGTGGTTAAATTCCTAGTTGTAGTGAGTGCAGTGAGTCAAGTGATACCATTTGTACCCTTTTTAATTACTCGGGAAGTGGATTACACTGAATTGCAGAAGCGATTCTTTTGTCGACGGGGTGAAACTTGGATCATTATGAGTCTGAAAATAAATTGTGCAATATCACAAGAGACCCTCAAATTTTGAAAGCAATCTTTAGGATTATTCTCTAATTTTTTTCCTTTCTCGTAATATGATTGTTTTGTCCTTCGAAAAAGTGTCTGTATAAGAAGATACGTTTTGGAATCAGTTTCTTTTTAGATCATAATCTGGGGTGCATTGGCTGCTGATTGAAGTTATCATCTACTTGACATTATATTGAACTCTGCTATCCTTTTTTTCCGAATGAGATGGAGTATCGAGGACTATTGAGAAAAAAAATCTTGCAAATTATTCGTCTTTCGCTGATCGTAATTGGTAGTACGTGTTCAAGAGTTCGCAATCAAGACTTAACTCATAAGTGATGCGCAGGTTACGTTTGACAATTTATCATACGAGACTAGAAAAAGGCACTTGTAAACTCAGGCCAGTCGGAACGAAATTTATATTGGGGGGGGGGGGGGGGGCTGATATTGCTAATTTGGGTGAACTGGCTGATACTAAATGGGTATGGGGTATCCAGATGCATCTGGCGCGAGTGCTGAAGGCACGAGCTTTTTGAGGGGGGGGGGGGGGGAGGGGGGTTACTCACCCAGAAAATTTTTTGAAACGGCAAAAGTTGTTCTTTTAACAAAATGTTTCAAAAAACCCAATAGAACCCCATAACATTTGGGGATGGTTCTCACACCGGGCTCACCTGCAGGCCGCGGCCGTATTCCGTCATGCTAAAAACAGTCAGGCCTTATGGTGGATTCATTAATTTTATCATTATGCCAACGGTTGTCGTGGTCTTCTAAGCTGCCAAAGGAATTGCTCAAAACGTTTGCACATCGACATATGCAGGTGCATGTTATACATTCAGTGACACGTTCATAATTCTAATCCAGGGGCGTAGTAAGCTAATTTTATTTGGGGGGGGGGGGGGTGGGAGGGGGTAGGACCTATATTCCCATGACGCGACGCGTCATCCGAGCGGCGAGTGGGGGTGAACACGAGAGGGGGTATCCTCCGTCTCGTTGGTGGGGGCTCCCCGGGAAAATTTTCGAATTTAAGATGTAAAAACGTGTATTCTGGTTGATTCTGAGCAAATAAATCGTATATTCCTATGACACGAAGCCTCATCCGAACCGCGAAGAGTGGGGGTGAGCACGAGAGGGGGTACCTCCCCGTCTCGTTGGTGGGGTTCCGGGGGGCCTCACCCGGGAAATTTTTTTAATTTAAGATGTACAAATATTCATTCTGAGTGATTCTGAGCAAATACATCGTCAATAAGGAAATACGTCAGCTCTCTGATCAATTCAGCGTGATTTCCGAGCAGAATGACAGGAATAGTGAACATGCAATGAATTACCCTGTGGTTGGTTGTGGTTTAACATCGCTTTCCACAATTAGGCGAAAACACGACTGTCAGTTTTATTGGTGGAAGAAAGCCCACATGGAACCCACTCAATCCAGTAATCATTAACAGCAATGTCGGAATATGGTAACCAGTGGGCATCCCGTGTGGAGAAACCACCAACCCAGCACAGTAAAGCCTACTTTTGACAAATTTGTGCAGGGGGGGGGGGGGGGGATATCTCCCTTACCCCCCCCCCCCCACACACACAGACGGTTCCTACGCCACTGTTCTAATCTGAGTTAAATAATGTAATGTCCAGTTTTATTAAGATTACATCGGTTGCTCCCATCATGGATAGACTAGCGACGAAATATGAGCAAATTATTGGGGGAGCTGCAGAAGCCCCCCCCCCCCCCCCCACAGCTCCCTCCCCCCCCCTCCGCTTCCGACGGGCCTGAAACTATTTCCTTCCATAAAAGAAAGTGTCATTCTGCATCCAACATATAGCTTATGACCCCGCAATGGAACGAGTGTGCTCCAGTGAGATGCCACAAGCTGTTTTGGGGGCAAAACATGAAAAAATAATAAAAACTGAATGTCGATTTCCAGTTGATTACTGCTGTTACATTTGGTAAAGGGTTCGGGGGGGGGGGGGGGGGGTGAATAATAATAAAAAAGCTGGCATTTAGCCGACTCTAATAGATTTTACAACTGAATATCGGATCACCAAAAAGCAAGATTATGCCGTCCTTTCAGTGCAATAAGGTGCCATCTGCTTTAGCATGCAGGCGACGTTGCACTGAGGAGATGATGTGACTTTTACATCACAGTGCCATATGCTGTGAAACTTAGTCTTTTTTTTCTGGCAAAGAGAAGACAATTGCCACCAAAAAAAACCGCTACAATTGTGACGTCACGTTAAATCGACAACAGTGGATATTACTTTTCTGTGGTTACCCGACTCAGCAAGCTATTTTGGGTACAACTGAACTGTCTTTGGCACACAACGAACTAAAGTGTCACAAGAAATGAGTTTGTATATAACAAGGTCGTCGATTATATGAAGCATGGGCGAAGCTGTCCACCCCATCTTCACATACTTCTTGTGCGTTTTTATAATGACTCGTTTGACAATACTTGTCATGTATTTCAGGAGCTTTACCGCGAGCATAACAATATAGTCGTTTTTTAAAATTTTAATGCAACCACTTACTTGTCCACATAGTGTGTGTTGTGATCAGCTATATAAATTATCACTTAATGTTGACTCTGCTGTTGGTTATAAAAACACGACACACCAGGAATCAACATAGTTTCGTTTAAATCAAAGTTTAACTTTTGGGTGGTATCAAAAATGCCTTTCCAAGACATGTCATGGAAAATAGATATCAGGACGCTTTTTAAAAGAAATTCATATCAATGATATTTCATGTTATTCTGACCTAATAAAGCACGTTATTGACTTTTCATCATCGCTTTTGGAATCAAATTTATTCATTTATTGGATTTAACAACACTTCAGTTTTACGTGTGGAGGAAGAGGAGTGCATGGTAAGAACCACCGAGCAGAGGCACAAGCGGGGTTAGCATTTGTTGAAGACAAGTGCACCATCAGAATGCAGTAAGACTTAGCAACTACCTGTTTTTCGTTTTAGTTGAAATATTGTGATGAAAAGTATATATATTTTATATTTCATTATATCTTTAATGAATTAAGCACAGAAATTAAGATTTTGTTTGTGTTTGACATTATTTTTTAGCTTTTGAATACGATAACCATTGAAAATGGATATTATTTGTAAAAGAGGAAATTTTTCAGATTTGCCAAAAAGTTGACGGAGCGAACTGATATGGGTTTAATATCGAGTATGATACAGACCCATTATTGTTAATTACAGCTTGACAACGACTTCTCATGCTCCCAATCAGGTTCCAGATGGTCCTATGTGAGATGTTAGATGTTGTTCCATTCTTGGACCATCATGGCACCAAGCTCCTGGACACTTCTTGGTTGGACTGGACGGACTGAAATTGCAAACTGCAACTCATTCCAGACTTGTTCGATTGGAGGTCAGGGGATCTTGCTGGCCAGTCCATACGCTCAATCCCCTCCCTCTGTCGGTACTCCCGGACAGCATGGGCAACATGAGTACGGGCATTATCGTCCATCAGAAAGAATCTATCACCCACTGCACCTGCATACAATCTGAAGTGGGCATCCAGGATCTCATCAAAATACCGCTGTGCAGTCAACGTACCACGGTCAAGGACACAGAGCTCTGTACGTCCATCCCAGCTGATGCCGCCACAGACCATTATTGACCCTCCACCATAGCGGTCATGCTCAGCAATGTTGTCTGCATGGAATCGCTCTCCTGGTCTTCTCCACACCCTAGAACGCCTATCTGTATTGCCTAAGGCAGTACCTTGACTCATCTGTAAAATGGACAGGTCGTCAATCTCCTCTGGCCCATCCAACGTGCTCCATGGCCCATTCATATCGTGCCCGACGGTGGTTCTGGGACAGCTGAATGCGAATACATGGTCTTCTCGATCGGAGACCACCTTCGTGCAACCTTGCCCGGATAGTCTGCGTCAACACATTTACCCCGGATGCATTCTGAAGGTCACTGCTAAGCTGGATTGCTGTGTCAAAGCGGTTTCCACGGGCCTGAATGATCAAAAACCGGTCTTCAGCTGCAGATGTTGCCCTGTCTCTGCCACCACCATGTCGTCTGACTTGTGTGCCATACTGCTGAAATCTTGCCCAGGCTCTGGTGATCACCGTATGGTGCAGACCAAGGGCTTCACCAACCTGACGATGGGTAGCCCCTTGTTCCACCATCCCTACAGCCCACCACATTTCTACTTCAGACAAATGTCTTTTTACCTTTGTATTCGCCATATTCAATCATTAAATCACAAGGGTTTGTGTTGAAATGAAGACTGAATACCCAACACATGTCATTTACATGTAGACAGAACACGAAAACATCATGGAAATCAAGGGGTACATGCTTTCCATGACTGTCACGAAAAGTCTACCTGTCAAGAGAGCTAATGTAAACACTGGAGTACGCCTTAGTACCCAACGCCATCGTGCCCCCACTCGGGCAATGGAGGTGAAGTGTCTTGCCCAAGGACACAACGCGGTCGCCGCAGGTGGGATTCGAACCGAGCACCTCTCGGCTTGCACCCTGCACCTCCACCTACTGAACCACCGCGCCCGCGTTAAGGGCCTTGCCTAAGGACACAACACAGTTACCCCTGGTGGGGATCGAACCGTGGACTTTTCGGTTTGAAGCTGTCGGAACTGGGTTTTGATGCTGGTGGGGGAAATAGATTCACGCCGAGTATTCAGCCCAAACTCAAGAAGTGTCGCCTGAATCCGTGCGTGAACGTATGTCTCACCGTGACGACCCCGCCCGTTTCGTTTTTGTTGGGGTGATTCTTATCCTGAAGGGGTCAATGGCTTTTCCTCAAAAAGCATAACTCAACAGGGGTTCACTGAAAACAACAATTTTAATACATGTATCAAAAATAAATATGGTAATTTCTGACTTACATGAAATTCAATGAATCAGAAAAACAAAACGTCAATCACACCCCACCCACACAGTTTTTGATTCACTTGCGGGTCCGCATTCTCTGTTGTCGCTGGTTTCGTTTCTTTGTTGCTGGTGTTTGGACTTTGGTCACTCTTTCACTGCCGTCGCACGGCCACTAACGTATTGCCACTTTACCGGACGCTTTTGCTCTAACATTTGACAGAATGTCACTCTACCACTGCTGTCGCACGGCCACTAACGTATTGTCACTTTACTATATCGCCCTCCCTCTAACATGTAACGGAATGTCACTCTACCATTGCCGTCGCTCGGCCACTAGCTTACTGTCATTTTACTAGACGCTTTTCACTCAAGCAGTCGCAACCGATGGGGTTAAACACTCCCCTCCATTTGCCTCAGTATAATGCTCATGCAGACAAAGCCTACTCTGTCTAGTATGGCTTGCCTTCTACAGCCGATAATATCGTCTACCTCAAAGCCAATTTTCGTGAGCTCCCTGAGCTCATTCTTGCTATTTCTACTTCTACACTCTTATATGGCCACCGGCTTGACCCGCGACAGTTCCTATTCTACATATGAGCTCTGTGACCCCCCTTACGTTACAACGTGCCTATACTTTCGCACTGATGCGGCACCTCCTCTAATCTATAGCATGGGACATCCCCTCGCCTACGACCCACAATCTTACACGCCTGCAGACTGGAATGAAATTTTCGAGAAACTCCCCCGATTTTTATTTCGATAGCCAGAACATTAATTCTCCTTTTAATTGCTTCTCTTGAACTTCGCCGCTTAGATCTATCTTAAGTTAATATTCTCTTTTAAATTCTTTTAAGTTTGCTGTACTTTGACATTTCTGACAGTTCACTGTCAAAATTTGATGCGTCCCGCCCAACACCAGGCACCCTACGTACGCCATTATGATTAGGAGATTATCGACACTAATGACCATATAATTAGATGACTGATTATCTTGCACGGCTAAACGAGTGTTTTATGTTTGAAGCTTATAAGGCAAGATCGTTGTTTCAGACCAGATAAGCGCTAATTGGCGTTACAGACTCCGAATGAGATTCCTCTCTATTACAGTTGTCACTTTCATCGGATTTATTACTTTTTAGATACACAAATGGCTTCCTTAACAAATTGGGTTTTTTTCGGGGTCCGTCATTTACATATCTTTGGCTTTTAGACCGAATGAGAAAAATTATAAAAATTATATACACTTTTAAACAAGAAAATTGCAACTTTAAGCTATCACCTGGACAGAAACCTAATGCCGTAAACCCTGAGCCCCCATGCTCCCTGTTAGGAATCAGATGTAAAGTATAAGTATCGTGGAATTATGTAGGATCCTATATCAGTGAGTACGCAAATGTTTCTTTTTTCGACATCAGCACTCGAATAGCAGATACGACATTCCATACAAAATGCAAGCTGAAAAGAAAATGGGCTTGTTATGTTCCTTTGTCGTATGGTTCGCGCCGCTTTTGAGATAATAGCACAAATGTCTGAAGGCCAATGTTGTGAAATATTTGGATCTGTTGAGGCTGATGAAAGGTATATATATCCAATCTGTGTCCGTGAGGGAGATAATCAAAGAACGGTGATCTATTATACATGTTCAGCAAACTTAGTAATTCAATCACGTCATTAGCTTTTTCATCCAGATTTATAGTAATCACTACACTACTTCCGCGTAATCCAAATTCTTCGGCTGCCTGGAGCCCAAACTTCCCCAATTATTATCGAACTACTGACAGTTGCGATGGTTACATCAGTACTTTAACGCCGACAGACCTCTTTGAAAGAATCGCATCATGGCAGACCCTCATTATATCTTACTATAATTAGTCTGTGAAACACACAGACTATTGTTTTTGTACGGTTTTTTTCGTCTTCTTCTTCTTCTTCTTCTTCTTCTTCTTCTTCTCCTGTCTTCTATCTTCTATGCACTTCCTTGTCCTCATGATAACTCGAAAACGAATTGTCCTATCTCGCTGATGTTTGGCATACTGGTAGACATTCACAACTTCTCGGCCACCTATGTTTTTCAGGTCGCTAGAGCCATTGAGTATGGCCCAGTAGGCCACATGGTTTTCACAGCCTCCAATTTCCTGATACAGTAAATTCTTCCTAAGCAATACAATGTTATGTTCACACTGGAGACTATGTGAACATCAGTGGAGTCAGCTGTCAAAATGAAATCTGACCTTGTCATTATAATGGAATGCAAGTTCCTGAAACTAAGTTGAGAGAAACCCTTTGCCTTGCAAGGAAATAAATTATAAATTATTCAGTTCACTGCTTTTAACCCTTTCAAGACTTCTATGTGGATTGCACACATTTTATTTCAGACAGAATAAAGTTAACACTTTCCATAAAACTGCACTGAATAATTGTTGAAACCTATCTTATTCAGTTCAATGCTTTTAACCCTCTCAAGACTTCAATGTGGATTGCACATATTTTATTTCAGGCAGAATAAAGTTAGCCCTTTCCATAAAACTGCACTGAATAATTGTTGAAACCTATCACAAAACTGTCAGGGTGCCGGTAACAATGCAATACTGACATGGTCGACTGCGCTGTTAACTGTGTCAGTGCTATGACTGTTTGAAACTCATTTGTTAGGGGAGTTCTATAGTCTTTCACTGCGCTCAGCTCGGTCTCACCGAGAGTGCAGAAACCTTTGGTGCCTAAGTGCCATTAAGAGAATGTCTCTGATTTGTGCCCTTCCATCCCTCCGTAGTGCAAAAGCAGGTACTGTCAGCTGAGAAACTTGATGTTTTTCGCTTTATTTTCTTAACATTTAATTCTATGTGGAACGGGACCCCTTTTCAGTGTGCCTTCCAAAGTAAGGGATTCTTAACCCTTTAGCCAACATAACGGCGAAAACCGGTCAACATTATTCACAGAAACGTCTATTCAGTTTTGATTGTCTTTTCATTTTTGCTTGAAAAACATAGCTTATGACCCTTTATTGGATTGAGCTCATTTTTTAAAGGATTATTTATTTATTGGTGTTTAATGTCACGTATTTCTGCACTGTGGCTAATCATGACCACGACAGTTTTTCAGGTGGAGGAAGTCGAAGTACCCGGGAAGAACCACCGGGCAACAACGAGCAACTGTCAGATCCCCCACATACTAACTCCACACAAGCAGGGTTAGCATTGGCTGGAGACGGGTGCACCATCGATGTGCAGTACGCTTTAGTACACAGCGCCACCATGCACCTACCATGGGCAATGGGTGAAGTATCTTGCCAAAGGACAGGGAGAGGACCTCACGTCTTGCAGCCTGCACCTCTGCCAACTGAGCCATTGCGCCCCCATTTAAAGGATTAAAATGGAGTATTTAAAGAGAATATTTTAACCATCTGAAGATCTTAATATATGGGGGCATTATTCGGAAAGACTGGGAAATGCATTTTATTACACCTTAATGCATTTCTAAAGTTTATGAAAGTATTTCATCACTGATATTAGTGGGCAGAGCCAAAAATATCCATTTCTGATTCGTGTATCAAACCCTTTGAATGCTGGTCACATATATGCCATTTCTGGTTTCTTATAAAAATGTTCTGATTCCTGTATGAATATCTGTAAATACTGCTAACGAAAACCCATTTCTGATTTGTTAAAAAATATTTTACTCCCGAAAATAAGCCTCCATGAATTCTCTTTCTTTATAGTTTATTCCTGATACTTTAACCCTTTTCACACAGACTTAAATTTACTGGTGACAGTAAATTCTATTTCTCTAGTTTGAGTTATTGTTTTTGTCGTGACGTGCCCCATATCCTCAGCTTCTATGGACCCTATCGACTTCAAACTCGGCAGGTGTATGTATTTCTATCCGATATTAAAAGACGTGTTTGGTTTCAATATTTTGCGTTATTCCCTAAATCTGCAATTGTGTCGCACCCTGTGCTGTTCTGTATACAGACATGAGTCGCCATGAAAAAAAAACGTGCCTAGTAGTAATCATTTGTACCTTGTCAAACATGGGGGTAAAACAATTAATGTTTTGAAGGTGTAGCTTTCAGGTTTTGTGTTCCATCTTATATAGTGTGCTGACAGTGGAATAACACTGGAACACTCGCTGCGTGGAGTGTTTCTCCAGCTAATAATTTCCAATTCCAATGAAAGCACATAAGAATGGACAAACACAGTTCTAGCTAATGAACCATTGGGGTAAACCCGGTGGCCGATCAGTTGGAACGTTTTTGACCTTCTTACGCCTTTTCATAGACATACGAAATATACTCAAAGTTGCTTGGTGTACCAAATGTTCACCACTCGTGGTAAAGTGGTGTTAACACCACTTCACCACGTGTGGTCAACATTTGGTACACCAATCTACTTTGGGTATATTTTATTTATACCATGATCGTCAGGTTAATAAGAGATAAATGTTAAATAATACAATATTCAGACGTGAGAAACTGTTTTTGTTTACATGAGCACCGGTGGGTGGTACGTCCCTTGTCAATTTTATCGCCGAAACGAAATGGAAAAAGAAACACGCAAATCACGGGGCCTTTTTCATTTTAATAACACACTATTTTGAGTTATGTGTGCTTTGTTAACATGAGGCAATGCATGTTTGTTAATTTGTGGTATCTTATGAGGTAAACTTATGTAAAAACGAACGAAATAATTGTGGGTTTCATTTCACTCCTCGCGAGGCTACGAGTGATAAATTTAGACAAGTTTGCATTCAAGGCGAGGTCACCAAATGTCAGCTTGGATGTACTCCCACTGCAGGTGTAAATTTTAACCACTGGAATCCCATTGCTGGCATGTTCACCACGGTAGGTGTGTAAACTAAAATTTATGTCATAGGTTTATACATAGTAGAATAGGTAATCATGGTATAAAATGAGTTTTTATCTGGGTGGTAACTCCACTCAGCAAATGTTTGGTGGTAACCTCTTCTCCACATACAAAATGTGAACTATTGAGGCTCCCAAAACCAGCTCTTAGACGGACACTGAAAATGTCATTCCGCCCGAGAATGTTTCAAAGTATTAGTACACATAAACAAAGGATCATTGATTAATTTTGACTCATTTGTTCGAGGTTTCAAAATTATATTTATTGATTGTATTTTAATCAATGGCGTCAAAATTATAAGAATCGATGTTATTTTTAATCATTGGCAATGAATGGATTCGGTGTGATTAAACATTTCGTTGTTCAATAGTATGAGCAAACGGAATTTATTTATTTATTGGGGTTTAACGACACTTTCGACAGCCAAGGGCACCTCGTGTCGCACAGTTTTACGGGCGGAGGAAGCCGGAGTACCTGGTGAGAACCACCGAGCAACGGCGAGCAACTGCCAGACTCCCCAACGTACTAACTCTACACAAGCAGGGTTAGTACTGGTTGAAGGCAAGTGCACCATCGACGTGCAGTACGCCTCAGTACACAAAGACACCGTGTCCCCACGTGGGGCAATTGGGATTAAGTGTCTTGCCCAAGGACATAACACGGTTGCAGGAGGTGGGATTCGAACTGAGGGCCTCTCGTCTAGCAGCCTGTATCTCTACCTACTGAGCCACCGCGGTTCCAGCAAACGAAATAAAATCGATGGTATGTATGGCATCGCTCTCATAGCGTAAATTGCAAAAATAAACTATACATATCAGTGTTAAATTAGTATAAAACCCCAGGCTCTCAGGCCACCAGTTTAACCCTTTTAAGACCCGTTTCCTAGAATGGTAGAGCCTTTGTGTACTTATTATTATTTTATCACCAATTCCCCGCGTATAGACCTCTTATAATAAGACAAAAATATTATGTCTTGGACCGAAAATTCGGTCTTGCGAGTTAAAGGGTTAATTCTGTAATGAATGCCACGTGGTTATGGGCTGTTTATTTACCTACTTTCAATGAGTTTGTGCGCAGACCACTGTTTATGTAAGGTGATGCCCCCTTTCTCACATAGATATACAGATATTATTTCGTGCTCCAGTTATGGATATTCCAATCAACAAGTATTTTTTCACATTGAAAACATCAAGATCTAAACACAATTGGTGGAACTTCGCGGTGTAACCATAAAACTACAGCTGTGGTTAGTCTTCATTCATAATTATTTAGTAAACATACATGTCCATTAGTATTGGCAAAGTCATTAACGATACAGAAAATGAAGTTTCGATTTAGAGATTGTTATTTTTTAAATTCAGTCGTCTGGAATATTTCAGATGGTGCAACAGAATTATTCCAGACACTGAATCTACAAATTGGCGGTAGACTATTTAAGGGCTATACTGGTCGCAGGCCACAACAGCATCGAATTCCACACAGAATTTAACTAGTGGCTTGAGAAAAACATCCCGCTCACTTAACATGTATGGTCTCCAAAAAGAGACTTCCTTATTGTATATACAGAAGACCTCCACCATTGGCGTTATTTGCCACAAAGAGATAAAAATAAGTGTCTGGAAATTGTTGGTCATTTGTTCAGTAGCTTCAGAATTTTTTGCTTTTCTCATTTGCGAAAACCGTGTTATAAAATTGATTTTGTCTCAAACCCAGGAGAAGTACAGAGGTTTCACGAAGTCATTATATTGTAAGGTTCTGCGAAATCAGATATACTCTACCAGTGCTCATTACTGCATGTTCGATCTGCTGTCTTCATCGAATGACAGGAAGCTGTATAGAATTACAAAACCGACCGCCAATGACGAACGAATAAACAGAATGTAAACAGGAGACCAGTCAGTTGAAATTCTCACCTATATATCGATGGGCCGTCATTTCATATTTACCCGTGAACAGAGGCAAAGTTGTTTCTCCTTCCAAAGCAAAATATATCCCTCATTCGAACGTTTTCGGCGGGAGTGCCAAGGAAAGCTACCAGTCTTGCACAGGGGTGGTTTAACCTACAGGACAGTTGTTCGGTAACTATTCCCCTTTTTTGCTAAAAAAATACCAAAATATTTAAGATTTATTACTTTGCCTTGCCTTTTTTCAAACCAAAGAATAAAATGTTACTTTCGAAGTTATTACGTATTGTTTTAACATTTAACCTAGCCTAACGGCAAAACAGGCCACCGCTCTTCACAACTATAGATGGTCTGTCGCCTGCTATACCCCCACCGTGGCATACCGCCTAGTGTGGGTGACTGAAAAGGGGCATTCAATTTTTCCAAGTAAAAAAAAATCAATATGGCCGCAAATCAGCCATCTTGAAACCGAGCGGGAAAAAAATTATGTCACGCACTTCCCCTCATCATGTTGATAATTTTTTTGAAGTTTCATGAAAATGCGGCTAAAACTTTGGAAGTAGTTCGCTCCACAAGTTTACATAGAAAAATCCAATATGGCCGCCAGTCGGCCATACTGAAACCGAGCGGAAAAAAAATTATGCCACGCACTTCCCCTCATCATGTTGCTTATTTTTGTGAAGTTTCATGAAAATTTGGCTAAAACTGATGGACGTAGTTCGCTCCACAAGTTTACATAAAAAAAATCCAATATGGCCGCAAGTCGGCCATCTTGAATCCGATGGGGAAAACAAATTATGTCATTTTCATGTTTTTTCCTCAGAAACATAGCTTATGGCCCATCATTTGAGCGAGGTCGACGAGTTTTCAAACAGAAAATAACTTTTAAACTTCACACGAAACTCAAGCCAAGTTGTTACTGATGGACCTACATGCAATGGCGGATATAGACAAAGGTGGTAAGTCGTCGCGTCGTCTTTCGGGACTGTACAAATTGGGCGAAAGATCGTTTCGTTCGCCTGCCGTTAGCCTTAACCTTCTGATCTCGAGACGCCTCTTTTTCCGGGCAGCAACGTGATACTTCATAACTTAAGTAGGATGCCTGGTAAATTAATGTGCTGGGTTGACCAATCAATATTTTCAAAGTGCAGCCCCAAGGCTGCACGTTGAAAATATTAATTGGTCTACCCCAAATAATGAATAATGTGAATAATTTCTGTCACTGAACTGACATGGAAGGTACCACCAGGGTTCAAAGAGTCAAAAGAAATAAAGCGACTGATGATTCATTCGTCTACATTACCGATCTTCTTTCCTCGAATTCATATTGTATGTGTTAACTCTCCTAGAACCAGTATGTACTTAGATAAAACAGAGTTATTTGACTACGAAATGCAGAGATACAACATTCTGTTGGAAAGTACCCTTCGAGAACTTCCCAACAGTGTATTAAATTAGAACACACTATTGGATTACCAATAGTAACTCATGAAATAAACTGCAGTGATCAAGAATGCCAGACCTAACCCTTACACTGGTATATGTATCGTTCTCACTTTGCCCTTCTCTTGGTTACAGAAGCTGAAAAGGGTTTACCGTTTTATTTGGGTTTAACGACACTGTCGACAGCCAGGGTCACTGCGCGTCGGACAGTTTTACGGTTGGAGGAAGTCGGAGTACCGGAGATAGCTACCGAGCAGCGGCAAGCAACTATCAGATTCATCAACGTACCAATGTACCCAACGCACAAGCAGGGTTAGCATTGGCAGTACGCCTCAGTGCACAGCGCCACCGTGCCCCCACGTGAGCAATCGGGATTAAGAGTCTTACCCAAAGAGGTTACCTGGAAATAATGCATTTCTTGAAAAAGCTCAATGTAACCTTAGTTTCTAGTTTCTGCAAGCCCGTTTGATAGGTCTCCTGGGGCAAGGGTTAGTTTATAATTTGGCCCTGACTGCTTACATGACAACTACTACACGAGAAGTAATAAACCATTCACATTCGCCTGCATCGTCGGGATCTTCTCCAGGTGGTGCTGTTAGCCATTTGAGAATGTCCCTGGAGAATCACAGACCTCACTTCCCCACCGACGGACAGTGGGGCATTTGTAAAAGAGGAGCAGGAATACAACTACGTTATTTGTCAGCTCCCTACTTATAAGATGCACTACGTGTCCGATGATGCGATCATATTTAAGTACTCAAATACTCGATGTCCTCCATTTGATTGCGGCGGTGTTCTTGGTGTGAGTTCCATGGGAATATCGACCCTAACACTAAAATGTTGTTCTGCCCTTTCTTTTGAAAAAATCTGTACACGCCACCTCTACGGGTATAAAATTGCTGGAGGTCCATTACAGAAAACATGCCATGGCGTCATTTCAGCTTTTTCACATTTGATTATTTTTTTTGCAAAGGAAATAACCTACTCTTCTGTGGCAAAGCGTAATATATTCAAGGCAAGACCTTGATCGTGTGGATGGGTTAATCGACATTTCACGAGTGCCAGCGCGGAAGGATAGAACGAGAGGCCTCCGGCTTCTCGTTTTATCCTTCCGCGATGACACAAGTGCCATATCGATTAACCCATTCACACGTGTGTGTCGTTCTGTGTTTATTACGCACCTTTACATCTATAAAAGCAATTATAAGAAGGACACTCAGCAATTCATTTGACAAGTCGTCCCCTGAGTTCCAATGTGTTCTGTCTGCCAGGAACTCAAGGGACGAACTGTCAACAAAAAGAACACGTTTTATCGCCAACAAAATGCGAGGGGAACCCGTGTTACTATCATTAGCCATCGCTAGTTATTCCAATTGTAATTGCGGTGCACAATTTGTACAAAATTCCAGTGAAATTTCACTTCTGTTTAAAAATAGTGCGCAACGGATTTTCCGCATGGTTTAGTGTTGCTGTAGATGTGGATTTCATAGAATAGGTGTGTAATAAATGAAATGTTTGCTTATAGAAAACCTCGTGTATATCAGAGGGCATCCATTATTTGGACTGAAGATTGTGAAGAATAGCCATGAACTAGCCCCCCTTAAATGAGCTTTAATCAGCGGTGGTTGTGAGAGGAGACAAGACTATAAAGCCTCATCTGCAGACGACAACCGAATTGGTCGGAGACGGTCAAAAACAAATGGAATAAAAAATACTGAGCACAAATTTGAAAAGAACGTGTTATTATTGTTCAAAAACGAAACATTTCCTTGTCAAATCCTGTGTGATTGTGATGGTTAAAGACCATTATTTGTTACTACTGATGTACGAAGTAAAGAAAATAACATTTTGAATCAAGAACTGATTCTAAATGTGATGCGCTTCTACGGTTCTGTGATCACACAACTGGCCTATCTCGTTAAGAAGGCGATCTGGTCGCGATAGATTTGCACCTGTGTATCCACATTTTATAAAAAAAAACAAAAACAATGTGAATTCAGGTCCGAATAAAAAAACAAACAAAATGGAATTTAAGATGCAATATTTTCACGTTTTATTTTTGACAGGTGAGATTCCACCTAGTCGCGATCAGGTCGAAGTTCCCTGTCGACTGTTGTGATATCTGTGCTGTACTTGAGGGTTATGGTGTATACTGATTTATTTAATGGTTTGTAACGCCACATCAGCATCTAAGGCTATACTGTGTTGAGAAAATAGTAGGAGTGTAAGCCATGTCGTTATCAGTTATGAAGTAAAATGATTGATTAAACACAGGAATTAATTACAACAGAAAGACGAAGACATAATTAACTTGGACAGTAATGATACAAAAACTATAGTGAATGATACTATATAAATCAACTTGTTAATTTGGGACTTGAAGAGTCTTGTTTAAAAAAGAAAAAAAACAATTTTACAATTTATTAAAAAGGTGTATTTCTTCCAAGAAATGACAAAATTTCATGAGGCCTTGTATGATAAAAAAGATCTGAAAGAAATCCTACAGTGACATAATTGCCCGTGGCAAGAATGAAATCTGTACAATGTAAAAAGATGTACTCCACTCACAACGTATGCTAGTAAGGAACATAATTATTCACCCTCTCATAGAACGGTATGATGTATTCCGACAGCGTTTAACTTAACCAAATACAAAGATTCACCCCGCACAGACTTTCGCTATCCGTCCACTTTAAATACAGCCCAGCGTGTTGTTAACTCCCTGTTCATCTAGATGAATCTGCGTGTGTACCTCAGAATGTGTATGTATATGTTTGATAGCAATGTGTTTTTGCTAATAGTTTAGACGCAAACACGCTAATATGAGCGCGAATATTATGTTTGCACCTTTCGATTAACTTGCAAACTAAAAGGTGAGTATGTTTTTCATAACATGATTTTGCCATATGGCTACATTTTGTCATCGGCCCTCGATGGTGATAGTACTCTCTATTTTTATTAACGGCCCCTAAATCTCGGGGCGCCAGTAATTAGGCAGGGTGTCAGTCATTGTTGTTGGGCCGGTAACGCATAAAGCCCTCTGGAATAATGTTATTGTCATATGGTACCACTTTGCAGGGCACTGCCTGTACATTATCACAATTTTACTAGCACGTTGAAAACACGTAACGTCGGAAGCTGCTGAACCACTGATGAGCTGTCGGGATTATAATATATTATTAGCTCAACACATCACGTGACCGCTCTAGAAAATCCGTAAGGTAAGAAAATTTTGCAAATACACCAGAATAAATGCAGATTCCGATGTACATAACAAAAACACAGACAGAAACATTAACAAACAAACAATACTAAATCCAAATGACAGACGTAAATATCAAGTATTCTAGTGTATGTAATATAATATTACATGCGTATTTGATCTCTGTTGACAATTCGTTTTCACCGCCGCGCATTTTAAGGCGAGGCAACTGCAACTGTTCTGCTTTTAACATCTTGACAACTTGCAGAGAAATTATTTGATTCTGAAAAGCACCCTTTTTATATGCATTATGTTTTGATCAGTGATCGATCGGCAACTTGTCATCGACCAGTCACCGAAGACAGGCCTGGCATTCTGAAAAATGCAGGAGGGCAAAAAATCGCTCTCCTCAATCAGCTTAGGAGAGCAATTAGCTTTACACAGCATTTTGAGTATCCAGTTGAACGAACTCATTGAAACAGAAACCAACAGACTACATCAGTGATTTTATTAACTTTACTAAGGTAAAGCGAAATCTCTTAGACATCTAGATGTCTCACTCAACAACCGAACACACACTTGACAAGACATGTGTGTGTACCCAGACCTGTTGTCCAAGAAAGTCATACGCCTACCACTACCACCTTCAACCCCCCAAGAAAGTCATACGCCTACCACTACCACCTTCAACCCCCCAAGGGGGTTGAAGGTGGTAGTGGTAGGCGTATGACTTTCTTGGACAACAGGTCTGCTTGAATCTACAGTCACATCCTGTTGCAAGTGCTTCAAGTGACAGGATAGTAGTAATGGTAGTATATTATAGTGTCAATATTCCTTGAATAATTACCCCTCAAACTGTGATGTCAGTTGTTGAACTTGAAACTGACAGAAAAAAAATATTGCTGTGACCCATTTTGCTTCAAATGATTGCAACTGTGTTTGGGTATGGTTGCAGCCACTAGCTTTTACCACTAAACCACTTTCAACATGAAATTACGTGATGTTATGTGTCTTCGAAGTTAAATTACATTTTTGCTTTACAACAAAAATTTAATGTGAGCATAATACATGTAATCTCAATCATCCCAGACCAAAATATTTAGGAGGGCAATTTTTCGCTCTCCTTAATTCTTTCAGGAGGGCAGTAAGGAGAGCTAAAAAATCGCTCTCCTGAAATCGCCAAGCCTGCGAAGATTCGCTGACTAGTCACCGATCGGTCTCAACCAGTTGCAAGCCTATCGCCGTATCTGCGGCGAACAGTTGCCGATAAGTTGCCGATCAATTACTGACAACTAGCAAAACCTTTCGCTGATTGTTCGGCGATCATACCCTAATTCCAAAATATGGGCAGAAGAGGTTGCACAGGTCTCGGCGATCGCCAGTCTGTCGCAAATGAAATCAGTTGCCAAGAGCTTGCATCGCGGTCGCACTGCCTGTGAGATTGGGGCTTTAGGTAACCAAATATGAAGTGACCGACCAACAAGGAGAAAAACATGCCCCTTTCGTTGCAATTAAAACGAAACATTACATAAATTATTCTTCAGTTTCATATTCAGCCCTATAATTTGTAAGGAGTAATAATAGTAATAACATATCTTTGTCGGCAGTTACACTTTTCTCAGCGGCCTTCCAAAAATGATTAACAGTCAGTCCTTCGTCTTCTTAGCAGCCCTCGACTGCGTCACGGACAGCTTATAGGATTTTGGGCATTTCTATCGGGCCGCTAATAAACTGTAATGCCATTAACCCTTTGAACACGAAAGTCCGCCTTCAGGCCCATGATTGTTATACGATCTCTAGTCATAAAGTGTGTGGGTGATTAGTGAATGGCAGACCAATTAATATGTTCAACGTGCTGCCATGAGGCTGCACGTTAAAAATATTAATTGGTCTACCCCAAATAATGATTATGGACTCAAAATGATGCCACTGGACTGCCATGTGAGGTACCATCATGTTATTAACCCTTTACCTAACGTAACGGTCAAAAACGGCCAGGCGCTATTCTCATTTAATTTTCATTATTTTTTCATTTTTTGTCTCTAAAACATATGTTATGACACGAGCTAGTTCCAATGAGGGGTCATAACCTATGTGTTTGAGACAAAAAATGAAAATAATAGTTATTCAAGAATTTTTTTTTGCAAGTGTCGTCTGCTTTTCATGTTAGGTAAAGGGTTAATGTATTATTTTTTTTTCCACCAACCCGCTGATAAATTGTTTTGTGACATAGTGCAGATAATATTTCAAGAGAATTTCCAGGAATGTGCCATACAAAAAGGCTTAGACACTATATAGAGAGGGGCGAGTGCAAAAGATTAACAAAAGGTGAGGGAATTGCTGATTTTCGAGTCAACAGACGTTTTTATTTTCAAAAATTTTCTCACTTATGTCAAGCCAGTGGTCCAGAGGTGCAAATTAGCTTCCGGGATTTTTAGACTTCTACTGTTATAAGAAGTAAGTGTACAGATAGATTACACTGGTCGTGTAGACGAGTACCAATCAGCCTCCTGCAGTAGTGTAATTAAAATGCGCGCAACGAACTGGGTCGTGATCTGGTCGAAATTATCTGTCCGTTTTTTCTACCCACAAGGCTGTAGAATGATAGGTATCGAAAAATAAAGCTAAAACATTGCATCTCATATTTTATTTTCATTCGTTCTTCGTGGGTCACTCGTGATTTTACAATAATTTGTTTATGAAATTTGTGTTCACCAGACTATATTTGTCGCATTCGGATCGCAATCCTATCGTGAACCCGTCAAGAAAGAGAACGATTTTGCAATCACAGTGTTGTAGTAGAACAAGTGTCAAATAACGAAATAAATATAAACACACAAGAACAATACATCTCACCAGGGCTTGTTTTGAACTACCGATGAAAACATGTCATGTTTGCTGAGGACATGGGTTCACTCCTCAAATCAAAAACCTTAAAATTGGCAATAAAAGAGGCCCGGAATCTTCCTCTCTGTGTTCGACCAAAATGTCGGCGATAGTTGCATTGATATACATCAAATCTGTTCTAACTTCGGACACAGAAATGAAAGCACAACTTTCATGTACAGTTAATACTAAAAGGCTTGTCACTAATTGCCCGCAAATAGCGCGCCATTCGTCGCGTTAATCTGCGAGCTATGACGATAGTTAGAATATCAAATTCCTATACCTATGCACAAGCAATGTTTTAGTCAATGGACCTCCGGGTTTAACCCTGAGGTTCATTAGCTGAAGTATCGCTTGTGCTTTCTATTGATAACCGGGAGAATCTGTCGTGCTTAAGATGTCATTCGATAGGGAAATTTCGCGCAATTCGTACGCGAAATTATGTAAAACTATGTACATAGTTCATGACAGAATGTCTAGTTTTAACTGTAGTTCACATCAGTTCAATGAATTAATTTATTTTTCACATGGGTGCATAACCTCAAATTCTTTGGCTATTCAAATCCGTTACTGTTTTTGCGTGTCATCAAACTGCCAGATTAAACACCAGAAAGAGAACATGCTTTAAAGGCGTATCATCATCAGTTACGAATGCGCAACAACAATATCCAGTGTTATTAAAATGTATTGTTAATGTGTACAATTCTGACAAAGTATTACATCTGTACAGAAGTATATCATAATATCGTATAAGTGGATTCTCTGGGGAGTCGTAAGTATCTTACCAGCGTTGATTACTTATATTAAGAGGAAGATATAGACTCGTAAAATCAACTGAGATGAGGAAAAATGACTAATCAACAGCTAATATGAGGATAAGAAATTCTGCTGTAAGTACAAGAATTTTCGAGTTCAAGAAATCAGGAGATTCACCTATTTCACTTGATTTTTTTTAGCGCGATGGCACTATCAGCCAGAAAACGGTGCCAAAAACACTTTCATGTTATTCCATTGACAACTGACAGAGAACCGTATCTAATAACTTTTCTGGCAGTACGATTTTGTTATTCATCTATTCACAAATCGTGTAGGGTTAAAAGTAAGTCCGAAGTCAATGCTACAATAACAACAATTTTAGGATATGGTACCAGCGCACACTTATGAAAAAAAACTCCACAAAATGATTTCTTAAACCAACAAAAATCTAAAGAAAATAAAACCCAGCGTCTTCATGCAGCCAGTGGATAATACTGCAAAACTTTTACAATTGTACTTTCTAGAATTGTGTTTACTAGCCATGACTTTAAATGGTTGAAATAAACTATTAGCATTTCCAAAGATGTGGCAATATGCCTGTTGGCAAATTGCCATATTTTTTAAAATGCTAATGATTCATTTTAGACAGTTATATTAATAGGTAGAAAATACAATTCTGGAAAATACAATTGTAAGGTCAGGCATTGAGTTAAACTTTACAAGAAAGCTTTTCACAGCAAATAATTTTAACAGGTGTTCCTGCTGAGAGATATGTGAAGAGGTTTCCCATATTCAGATCCCAGCCGATGTGAAACACTAACAAAAATTGGCAAATGTTGCTAAAATCACCTTTATTTGACAGTATGCCGATACAAACTACCGTGACGCCCGGTGTTGAACTTTTCATAATAACATATAATAGCAAAGATGCCTCACTTTGATTAGAGAACTCAGTTATACAAAGAATCCAGACCCATTTGTCAATGGAGTAAATGGTTACGTAATCTTACAAAATTATCTAAACGAGCTTTTGCTGATAGTACCCATTGTACAGGCATTGGGTTCAATTTTACAAGATGACAAACATCTGCAAATATTCTCAATAGGTGATAATGCAAAACAGATGTGCAATGTGTTTTCGGATTATTAATTATAAATTGTTGGGAAACACTAACCAAAATTGTGCGTAAATTAACCATTGTTTGATAGTACTACTATTCAAGCTAACATGGTGCCTCAGCGTTAAAGTTTCCATAACATAAAACAGAAACGGTGGTTCACTTCTATTGCTGCAAAAAACTATACACAACAATTGGTCCTTTCTTATTTCTGAATGGAGCAAACGGGTACTTAAACTTACCAAATTCTCAAAAATTAGCATTTTTTCTTCATTCAACCAGAACAGGCATTATGTTAAACTTTACAACAAAACTCACAACAGCAACTGTTATCGTCATTCAATGATAAACACAGATATGCAAAGCATTTTTTTCAGTTCTTCCATTCGAACTGGCAAAATGTGAATGGAAAAAGGCGAATTTTAATAAAAACGAGATAGCACTTCGATACAATCTACCAAAACTCGTCAAAGAGCAAAACGCACAAGAGGGACTCTGCTCTACTATGAAAGCTCCATCTGCCATGGTCAATATATTGAGAATACATGGTCCTGTTGCAGAGTGAAATTTAGCCATCTTTTACAAAATGTATTTTCTTTAGACCTTTGTGGCCAAAATGGGTTAAAATGGGCAATACCACCTATTTGGCTAATGGTACCACGATTTGCTCCAAATATGTGGACAGTTGTAGCGAAATCGTAGAACAGATGTACGAGAAATGTGTCAAAAGCAAAAAACCTATAGACATCACATTACAAACTTTTTGAGATTTTATCGAGCTCTACGAATGTGCCGAAAAAATAAGAATAACAAGAGAATCACCTATTTGTAAAATAGGTGAAATTGATAACTGAAACAACACTCCATCATCAGGTGTGTGCAGTTTTGCGAGGAATACTGACGTTCCTACATCAAAGTCTGTCAAAAGATCACAGCGTAAAACATGTTCGACACTGAATGATGTATGCGGGTGTTGCACGTGATGCGATAAAATGATGTAATTCGGCCACCAAATGCCCAATTCCAAAGTCGTGACCAAAGTTTTTTCTCGGTGGTTTCAGATAAGACATCTGATTCAGAAAAAGTTCATGGGGCGTCTGGCAGCATTGAGCAATTTGAGATATTCGTCGCAGAAAATGGGTACCCAATTTCAATTCGCTTAGTTAGCCTGGGTGCTGCAATTCTTATACATAGTCGGCATTTACTGGAAACAAAAATCTTGAAGTTTATACTCACATAGATACAAATAGAATTATTCAATGCATAAATAAGTGCATGTTCGCCAAAAACTGCTATTTTGTTTTGAAAACAAGGATAGCATTTGACGGCAAAGCTTGGCTTATTCTTTTGTCATTTCATTTTTCTTTATTCCGGCATGATTTGAATTTTCCTTTCGGTTTATGTGAAGTTGTTTGGGAAAGTCACCGTCCGATAAACGCAGCATCGAAGCGAATCGAGAACATAATCATTGTAGGAAACTGTATAATGATCGTCTGCATATTGATTTTCAATCGCAGCTAGATTTTGATGCCAAAATTAGTCTTGAGAAGTCATAAATATTGTGTAGAGAAATATGTTCACCCGAAAAGTGTCAGACAAGCTACATCAAGTAGAGATATTCCTACCGAGGCGGATGCACCACCCGAGAAAAGATCTAGGCGATGACAGGCACAAATTGTATTTGATTTCAAACGACACTGCCTATTTGTGGTTGCAACTGTGATGTGACAAAGGACCCTACAAACTCGGCAAGGTGGATGGAGGCTTATATTTTCCGTCAAAGTGAATCCTGGTACCAGGAGTAGATCATCGCAAAAAGATGAGATACTACAGGTTTGTGTGCAGTGAAAAGATAAATAGGGGGAGAGGTTAGGCTAAGGGTTCTATGTGCTATGAGTGATTTGCATGCGACAAACGCTCGTTATCACTCGATCTCTAGAGCTACATTTTTGAGTTCAAGATCTGTAGCGTTAACGGCAAAGCAGTTCATTCCTGAACTTCATTGACACTTCCTCAACAGATTCAAATCCCGATGCCGAAGCTTTGAAATCGCTGGTTGCTTTCACCAGATATCACCAATCGCTTACTTGGAATTCGGTCGACTTGTTGAAATTGTGAGTGTGAGGGTAGTTGTATTTGCCTCTTGGTCTGGCTGCTATGATGGGGGATTCTAAAGACCTCATAAAAACGATGCATGACTTCGGAGTAACATGCTCCTCTGATGAATTGTTACGTTTCAAGAAATCGGCAGCAATGTCGACTTCACACCAATATTGAGTACTGACGGTGGGCTAATTCAGGTAGTGGTAGATGCTGACATTGCATCTCAGAATTGAAATCGTACTTCCCATTCTCTGACTGTTTTGATAACTCAAGCAAATAACACTGTCCAGTCGCAAAACAGTCGGCTCCCGCGACTTAACAAGTCCGAAATATCAGAGACTATTGACTATCAGATGGATGTTGTTCGTTATCACGGACCAAAACGCCTGGATATGCCTATTTGTCACACAAAAGATGCACCCGTCGCTCCAAATTCGTTGTCACATTCTGCTCTTGCAACGCCACACTAGAGTGTTGTAACGAACAAACAAGATTAGCAGATACATCAGCTATGAATAGCACTGGTGAATAGAATCACTAAATACCCCAAAACATCCCTTAAGAAATGTATATAGGCTCGAGTGCAACCTCTGGAATGCGCTTGGAATGTTGTATTCGGCGCAGTTAAACATTGAAGTCCGCAAAATGACGATGTCACCTAAACATTGATATTTCAAATTGCTTAACGCTACCAGACGTCCAGTACAATTTTCGTAGTCAGGAAATGTTACTCTTACACATTCCATCGAGAAAAAAAAATTGGACGCTACTTTAAGGTTCTTGAAAAAACAGCAGTATGTTAGTCAGAGATGATATGACCAAACTTGGTGGACCTAGTCAGAGACCTAGGAAGTGAAGTCATAGTCACGTGACCCAGTTGCATTATGCTGGGTTGTCATGCTTGTCATCGTGAACGGCGATGCCGTGACATCAGTGTCCTGGGGATTGGTGCACATGCACAGCGCATGTTGTTAGGGAAACACGTGTTTCTGTCGTTCATTTTGTTTACCGGAAGCAGCTATGTTGGTTTCTATCGTGACAAGTGGTTACCTTGCAACTGGAAGGCTTCTAATAGGACCCCGGTATGTTTGGTTGCTTGGAACTATATCTAATTACCACAAACAACCCGACAACGACCACCAATCACCAAAATGTAGTGATATAGGACAGAGAGACCCGAAGGAATGTTCGAACAAAGAACAATTGCTTATTTCGCTCGGTTTCTCCCAGAATCCTCGTTGTCTGTCTACCCCGGGGTTTGTGCCCTCCATTCCCCAACCTGTTATATCTTCTACCTATGCTACGACTTCTAACTACCCTTGTCTACCTTTCGGACTTCAAATGTGCTCGTGTGCTAGAGCACAATGTATAACAATGTGCATACATCACAGGTAGCACATGTGCACAATCTGTATGTGCCTATACGTGCAGTTACCCAAAAAACTTCAAATGGAGCACATAGGCACATGCGGATATTTGAGGATACCCACGACATGGTGATGCAGTACTGAAGGATACCATTTGGGGATACCTTTTAGAGGATACTTATCAAAGAGTATCTGTCTGGGGATAATTGTGACTCCTTTCCAGTTCTATCCCCTTAAACCTGCACATGGCTTACGTAGCGTCCAGATCATTTCTACTGACTTATCCATAGTCACTACCGCCTGTCCTTTGATCAGATAAGCTTGACATTTTGCAGAAAGAGGGGGTGAGGGAAATTCCATTCAATCTCCCCAACCTAGCCCCCTCCTGGAAATATGTTAATTTGCGACCACACTCATGAAATAATTTGTGTATCTTTGAAGCATTGTAAATTCAACAAGGCGGTGAAACATGACACTTTAAAAACTTTAGTCGCGTTGCATAAAGGGTCGATATGTTGTTTATGTCCGGGTTGTCATGGTAGCCAGCGTGAACGGCCACGTCCAATAGACTTTGACAGTAGATATCTTGTGATACTTTCTTTCGGAAATTCAAATTTATTTTTGTTCCCCGTTGTAAATACCTAGTATAGTACAGACATTTGATAGCAAAACCGGACTTTTACTCGATTAGATGGCGATCTGGTCGCAGCACCTTTATACCAGTGAACTGAGATTTCGAGAAAAGTCAAAGAACTTCTGAGATGCTATGTTTTCGCATCCTTTTCCACATGTGATATTCTGCACACCTGTGGCGGCCGAGTGGATAAGTGCGCTGTTGAAAGGTCTCGGGGTCGGTTGTCAGTCGGAAAGGTTCTCGAGGCGTCCGAACACTCTCAATTGTGGTTGTGTTGCTGTCACGGCGTATCGTCCTATCGGGCAGAGACGTAGGGTGGGCGTCCCGTATCGAGAGAGGCACACTCCTTGCAGGTTGAAGACCCCTTCACACTATTGGAGAACACAGAGGGCGCGAAGTTGCCGCTAGGGCGGTCGTCCCAGATACCACACCAGTGGGCCAAACAGATGGGTTAATATATGTTATATAACGTACGGGCAAGCCCATGCAAAATGAATGAATTTGAAGAATACGGTCTTGTGGGTAGGAACTTAGACAGAAAAATTCTTTGTTCACTCTCGAAATGAAGACACTCTATCCACTTACTTATTTCACCATGAATATTTGTACTCAATGGGCCCGTTGAGAAAAGAGTCTCTAAATCCATCATTTTTTCTCGTTGATAAAACGGAGTTTGAGGAATAAATGTAAGGCAGTACCAAAGTTCAAACTCCATTCATTTCCTTTGGCAGCCGGCGGTCAATATCTGCCAAAATATAAGTGTTATTAAATAAATCTTATTACTAGGAACAGACCACAGCTCTCAAAACCTGACACGAATATTTCTTTCAGAGGTTCGTCAACAACCCAATATCCAAGCTTTTCTACTCTATTGATTTGCAGCAAACAAAGTTAGTGTCATGTCAGACGATAGAATGGATCGTAGTTAAATATATTCGAACAATTGGAATAGTACAAGGACGTGGTTAATTGAGTTGAAAATGATTGTTGGCGGTAACTAGATTCATATTATTTTGATCAATTTATAACCCACTCTAGCCCCATCCGTTTCCTGTTCGGAAGCGTTCTCACTCTTACCCTCATTCCTATTTCTGGATTAAAATTAAACAACCATGTTTTAAATTGAGGGTGTATCTGTTCTGTTCACACAAATGGTATGGGCCTTTACAACTGTGCTATTGGCCACAATACTACCATTAACAGCTAACAAGCAAATAGAATGGAACGGATGCAAGGCTTTTACTTTTGAACGGTATTTTAGTCTCTACCTGAAACACTGATGGACAAATGCTGCGATATTCCTCAGCAGCCCCACAGGGACAGTTATTATGCAAAAGCTGATCTAATATAAAGGTGGATTTAGTTTGCATGCCACACAAAACCAGTATAGAACATGGTAGTATTGGACACACTTCCCTTTGGTAATTGTCTCTAATTCTAATGTGGAATAAATATCTGCTGACTGCATGTACTTCAAGACTGTACATCTGTAATTCCACTATGCCTATCGACCAATGTATTGATTGACTGTCTGGTTGGTTGCTTACATGGTGTGCAGTGTGTTCAGTAACTTAGCATTACCTGCAAAGTCATATCAATAAATAACGAAGGGATGCAACCAGGCATCTACAGAAAGAGATGAATATGATCTACATTCAATATCTACTAACAAGGATTAAAGACTAGTCTTATATTACAGTCTAACAGATTAGAGACTAGCCAAATGAGGACAAGGATTACAGACTAGTCTCCAAGGCGAATACAAACAATATACAATCAAATAGCAATGAGCCTCTGTTTATAACAAGAGGCCCCAGGGGGCCCGAGGGCGCTCACCTGACATGGTAGCCTAAATAACAACCCAGGGAATTGATTTGAACAAGTTGCATCTGCCCCTCCTAAGAAAAGCTTATACCAAATATCCAAAGATTCTGACCAGTGGATCTAAAAAAAATAATTTTTAAAGAATATTCCTCATATTGAACTAAGTAATAATTCGGGCTCCCACAGGGAACCCAAATATTAACCCAGGGACTTTGCTTGAACAAACGTGAATCGCACCTCCATAAGGATGCTGTATAACAAATATCAAAAGATTCTGACTGGTGAATGTGAAGAAGAGGATTTTTGAAGAATATTCCTCATATTGAACTAAGTTATAATTCGGGCTCCCATAGGGAGCCCAAATATGAACCCAGGAACTTGGCTTGAACAAACTTGAATCTCACCCCTCTAAAGATACTGCATACTAGATATCAAAACATTCCGACTATTGTATCTGAAGAAGAAGATTTTTAAAGAATATTCCTCATACTGCACTAATTTAAACATTTGGGCTCCCATAGAGAGACCAAATATGAACCCAGGAATTTGATTTCAACAAACATGTGACACAATCTTCCAAAGATGTTAAATGTAAAATTTGAAAGCTTTTGGAGCAGTGGTTTGGGAGAAGAATGGTCTTAAATGTTTTCCCCATTACCCACAGTAATGTTACCGACGGTGTTACAAAATGCTGACTCGGCACTTTTTCAAAGTCCTGGAAAAGTACCCTCTGATAAAACCGATGGCAATTGTTTTGGACCATTCCTTTCTGCTGTTCCTCATGAAGCTTCACACAAAATAAAAGTTCTCAGTGCGCGTAGTTTTGAAGATATGGGCGTTTTAATTTTTTTTCTCTATTTTTAGGTCCTGCGGTTCCCATGGAACGACGGGAACATTTTTTTTTGCATAAATTAGGTACTTATGACCCGGTAAGCCCTCATATCAAATTTGGTTCAAATCGGCCTCCCAGTTCAGAATATAAAAATGTTGGTACAATTCGGGCTCCCACAGGAAGCCCAAATATGAACGCAGGGATTTGCCTTTAAGAAACTTATATCTCACCCCCTAAAGATACTGTATACCAAATATCAAAAGATTATAACTGGTGGATTTGAAGAAGACGATTTTTGAAGAATATTCCTCATATTGAGCTAAGTTATAATTCGGGCTCCCACAGGGAGCCCAAATATGAACCCAGGGATTTGGTTTAAACAAACTTGTATCTCACCCCTAAGGATGCTGCATACCAAATATACTGCACTAATTTAAACATTTGGACTCCCAGCCCAAATATGGACCCAGGGATTTGATTTCAATAAACTTGTGAAAGAAACTTCCAAAGATGTTATATGTGAAATTTGAAAGCTTTTGGAGCAGTGGTTTGGGAGAAGAGTAGTCTTAAATGTTTTTCCCAATACCCATAATGTTAAACAAGAGGCCCCAGGGGGGCCTGAGGGCGCTCAGCTGACATGGTAGCCTAAATATCAACCCAGAGAATTGATTTCAACAAGTTGCATCTGCACATCCTAAGAAAAGCTTATACCAAATATCCAAACATTCTGACCAGTGGATCTAAAAAAAGAAGATTTTTAAAGAATATTCCTCATATTGAACTAAGATATAATTCGGGCTCCCACAGGGAGCCCCATATATGAACCCAGGAACTTGGCTTTAACAAACTTGAATCTCACCCCCCGCCCCCCCCCCCCCCCCCCCCCAAGGATGCTGCACACCAAATATCAAAATATTCCGACTGCTGGATCTGCAGAAGAAGATTGTTAAAGAAATTTCCTCATTTTGAACTAAGTTATCATTCGGGCTCCCACAGTGAGCCCAAATATGGACCTAGGGACATGGCTTGAACAAACTTGAATCTCACCCCCTAAAGATGCTGCATACCAAATATCAAAACATTCCGACTTCTGGATCTGAAGATTTTTAAAGAAAATTCCTCATTTTGAACTAAGTTATAATTCGGGCAACCACAATGAGCCCAAATATAAACCCAGGGACTTGGCTTGAACAAACCTGAATCTCACCCCCCTAAGCATGGTGCATACCCAACATCAAAAGATTCTGCCTGCTGGATCTTGAGAAGATTTTCAAAGAAATTTGCCTGAAATGCACTAAGTTCAAATTTGGGCTCCTATACTGAGCCCAAATATTAACCCAGGGGTCCGATTTGAACAAACTTGAATCAGATCCACCCGACAATGTTGCATACCAAATATCAAAAGATTCTGCCTTCTGGATCTGTAGAAGAAGATTTTATAAGAAATTTGCCTGAATTGCACTAAGTTCGTATTCGGGCTTCTATAGTGAGCTCAAATATGAATCCGGGGGCCGATTTAAACAAACTTGAATCAGATCCACCCCACAATGTTGCATACCAAATATCAAAAGATTCTGCCTGCTAGATCTGGAGAAGACGATTTTTGAAGAAATTTGCCTGAAATGCACTAAGTTCGAATTCGAGCTTCTATAGTGAGCCCAAATATGAATCTAGGGAACCGATTTGAACAAACTTGAATCAGATCCACCTCATAATGTTGCATACCAAATATCAAAAGATTCTGCCCGCTGGATCTGGAGAAGAAGATTTTTTAAGAAATTTGCATGAAATGCACTAAGTTCGAAATCGGGCTCTTATACTGAGCCCAAATATGAACCCAGGGGGCCGATTTGAATAAACTTGAATCAGATCCACCCTATAATGTTGCATACCAAATATCAAAAGATTCTGCCTGCTGGATCTGGAGAAGAAGATTTTTTAATGTTTTTCCCATTGCCTACAGTGTTAAAAAGTGCCGACTCAGCACTTTTTCAAAGTCCTGAAAAAAGTACCTTGTGATCAAACCGATAGGGATTTTTTTAACCATTCTATTCTACTGGATAAAAGTAAGCTTTATACAAAATAAGAATTCTCTGTGTCGTGTAGTTTTGGAGATATGGCAGTTTTAAGGTTTTCCCTATTTTTAGCTCCCGAGGTTCCCACGGGGCAACGAGAAAAAAAAATTGCAGCAGTCAACTACTTATGACCCATTATCATCTCATATCAAATTTGGTTCAAATCGACCTCACGGTTCGGAAAATAGAAATTTTAGGCGTGGCCAAAATTTTTGCCCCTCCTATAACGAAGGCAAATAATGCCCGACAAACTTCTCTTAAACAAACGTGATTCTAAACCTCAAAAGGACTCTGTATACCACACATCAAGTCTCTGCTACTGGTGGTTCATTAGAAGATTTTCAAAAAATTTGGCCATTTTTCCACACCCCTCTGCTCAATATGAGCCGAAACCTAATTTGCATAAAAATCAAAATGCCCCTATATAACCACTACTTACATGAAATTTAATTAAAATGTGGCCAGTGGTTTAGGAGAAAGAGGCTCAAACACCACCTTCACGCAGGACGACGGACGAAGAGTGATAAGAAAAGCTCACCCTGACTTTCAGTCAGGTGAGGTAAAAATGCTGACTCAGCACTTTTTCAAAGTTCCGAAAATGTACCTATGATAAAACGGACAGCAATTTTTTGGGACCACTCCATTCTATTCTGTTTTCCTAAGGAAGCTTCACACCAAACAAGAATTTTCAGTGCCGTGTAGTTTTGGAGATTTGACGTTTTAAATTTTTAAATTTTTTTTTAGCTCCTGCGGTTCCCATGGGGCGACGGGAATTTTTTGGCATACATTAAGTACTTATGACCCAATAAGCCCTCATATCAAATTTGGTTCAAATCAGCCTCTCGGTTTGAAAAATAGAAATTTTGGGCGGGGCGAAAATTCTTGCCCTCCCATAACGAAGGTAAATATAGCTCCTCGAACTTCTCTTGAACAAATCTGAGTTTACGCCTCAAAAGGAAGCTGCACACCATATATCAAGTCTCTGCAACTGCTGGTTCACGAGTGAAGATTTTTAAAGATTTAATCACACTATTTGGGCGTAGCCCTACCGAAGGACGAGGCAACTTGATTTGATCAAAGCAAAATGCGAAGACATAATAAACTATTATATCAAATTTCAATTAAATCGAATCAGCGGTTTTGGAGGAGAAGACGCAAACACCATGTTCACGGACGACGGACGGTGAGTGATCACGAAAGCTCCCGGGACTGAAAGTGAGGCGAGCTAAAAACGAAACCCCTTCGACAATTTCACTGAATAATATGTTATAAAAAACATACCATTAACAGTATGGTAGTTACAAAAGCGGACAAAGAATTTCGACTGGATCGCGAGTTGTTCTCGATCCAGTCGAAACTTTCTGTCCGCTGTTCTGCCCGCAATACAATCGGAAGATAAACGCTCGAACATTTCATCTCAGACTCTACCTGTTTAGTGGTTTTTCATGACTCAGCCTCAGTTTTACAAACATTTACCTCAGATTATGATTACTGAGACCCCATTCTTCCTGATATAGCTGGGCACTGCCCAACCGAATGCAAAGAGAGAATCGTTATGTCATCACAACATCGAATGCTAATCGATTGTATTTTATTAATTAAGTATGCATTTGTTTTTAGTGTTCTGGTGTTGATTTACTTTCAGCATTAATGTCACTAGATATGGGCAATATACCGAAAAACCGAACCGATACCGATATCATGTCATGGGGATACCGAAAAATCGAACGGAACCATCCGTTGATTATCGAACCCGTCTGAATTTTCAAATGTCCCTACATTCACTTTTCATAAGTCCCTGTAGAGGCTTGATTATAGTTGATAGGCTCATTTTCATGAAAGAAGTGACTGATTTTCTTTTCAGTTCTGTTAACCCTCAATGGACTGGGCAACTGTCCTGAATTCCCACTAGACTACAACCTGTACATGTCCAGTTGCTAAGTAGTGATTTCTAGGCAGGTCTTGGCTGCATGTTAAAGCAGCCAAGACCTGACTAGAAATCACTGCGCAGGTGCTTTGTCTATTGTCAGCAGGACCTCCTAAAGTTGGCATGGTAATGGCACATGCTCTGAGATAGCAAAAACCTGAAATAGGTCTTCAACTATTAAGGTGCGTTTAGAACAAGCCACAAAATTACAGTAGACGTAAAAGAATGCCACGGTTGACCTCATTAACAGTGCCATTTATAGCGTTGTGGTAGAATGATATTAGAACAACTTATTCTGTTTTTCCTGGTATGAATTCCTCTATGGTACTATCAGCAAGTCTCAGTCAATTCAGATACCGAATACCGAACCGATACCGAGGTAAATCCCACTAAAAATACCGAAACCGTTACTGAACTCAAAATTCTAATACCGCCCATCTCTAAATATTTCACGACAAGCCATGGCTGAGGCATAAAATCAGTCAGACATGACACCCATGTCCCTGCTCCACATTAACAGACAAGATGGAAGTGGAATAGAATAACTCTGTTCAGGCTCCGCTCAAGCAGGGTTACAGCGGTTGAAGACATGTTTACCATCGAAGTGCAGTACGCCTTAGCACACGGCGTCATCATGCTCCCGTGTAGGCAACCGAGATAAAGTGCATTGCCCAAGGACATAACGCGGGTCGTCCCGGACGGGGATCGAACTCGGGACCTATAGCATAGAAGTCCAACAGTCTGACACTGAGCCACCGCGCTCCCGACTGAAACAATAACCGATTTTCATGAAACACACTCAAACCAAGTGACGTTGTCAATGATGTGTTAGAAATCGGCTTTGGATAAACTGTTAACATCATTCGCGACGATACGAAGCATTTATCTAATTAAATATTGCCTTTTGGAAAGACTCGCGACCTGGATTATCAGAAATTGCGCGATGAAGCTGTTATTATCTAAGCGCAACAACAAGTGTAAGGACCGACATCATTCAGTTTGACAATAAATTGAATCACTGACATAGATATAACTTTGATGACATCCCTTTTCGCCTACCGAGGATTTTGTCTGAACTTTCGAGTTCTGTCGAATGTTTTCGATGACCAAATTGTCCGTTCATTCCTGCGGAAACTGCAGCTTTATTTTTCAAAACTCACTCAATTATTTGGGTCAGACATCGAAAAAACAACCCTTATTCCCATTAGTGCTTTGGCACTAAAATAGTCAAAACTTCATCCCAATACAATAATGCTGGGTGAGGACCAAAAACGCAACGAGTAGCTGCCCACACCTTTTGCATCCGTAAAATTAGTATCAATCTACTGTTAAACCAAAAAAGAGCTCATTCCAATGAGGGGTCATAAGCTATGACTTTGAAGCAACAAATGAAAAAATCAGTTATTCAAGAATTTTATTTGCCAGTTTCGTCTTTCTTTTGTGTTAGGTAAAAGGATAAAATGTTATAGGTCAAGAGTACCAGAGAAAAGTAAAAATATTTAATAAGTAAATTTTTAGCTAAATATTTCTTCGAGGAAATACTGAAATTGTTTCACGAAGGAGGTAAAAAAAAAACACTGAAAAAACATCCAGCTCGCCGTCCACCAATTGAGCTTAATTAACAAATATCATGTGTAAATCTGGTTACGAAATATAGTCGTCCTATAGGGGGAGCGATGGCGTTGCGGTAACCGGTTCTCGTCAGATCACCGAAGTTAAGCAACGTCGAGCCCGGTTAGTCCGTGGATGGGTGACGGTCTGAGCGATCGATTCGAACTCCCGCGTTGTGTCCTTGGGCAAGGCACTTAACCCCGAATGTCCACATGGGAGCACGGTGACGCCGTGTACTAAGGCGTACTGCACGTCGATGGTGCGCATGTCTTCAACCAATCTAACCCTACATGTGCTGCAGTGTGGAGTTACGATGTTGGGGTGCTAGCAGCTGCTCGTCATTGCTCGGTGGTTCTCTCCGGGTACTCCGGCTTCCTCCACCCGTAAAACTGTCACCGAGACGATATAACCTTGGCTGTTAAAGTGTTGTTAAACACTAATAAATAAATAAATAAATAAATAAATAGACGTCCTATTCAAGATGGTACATTTTCCGTTCAACACACAACATCTGTAAAATAATTCAACAAAACAACACGAAACATCAAAACACAAATTAATGTGAGATACAAATAGTTTCGGAAGTAATCTGTATCCTCGTCACTGATATATATTTATTTATTTATTGGGGTTTAACGATACTTTCGACAGCCAGACTCACCTCGTGTCGGATAGTTTTACAGGTGGGGAAAGCCAGACTACCCAGAGAGAACCACCGAGCGGCGGCGATCAGCTGTCAGACCCCTCAACGTACTAACCCATACATGTGGGGTTTGCATTGGCTGAAGGCAAGTGTACCATCGACGTGCAATACTCATTCGTATGCAGCAAGTTGTGGGCAATCAGGTTTAAGTGGCTTGCCCTAGGACACAACGCAGTTACTCTTGGTCAGGATCGAACCGTGGACATTTATTTATTTATTGGGTTTTAACGATACCTTCAACAGCCAGGGTCACCTTGTGTCGGACAGTTTTACGGGTGGAGGAACACGGAGCACCCGGAGTGAACCACCAAGCAACGACGAGCAACTGTCAGTCTCAAAAGCGTACTAACTCCACACAAGCAGGGTTAGCATTGGTCAAAGACAGGTGCACCATCGACGTGCAGTACGCCTTAATACACAGCGCCATCGTGCCCCCACGGGATTAAGGACACAACGCTGTTACCCCCTGTCAGGGATAGAACCGTCACCACTGATAACAAAACCTAATAACTTTGAATGATGACGCTCCGATTTTTATCCCACTGATATTCAAGTTAATATAATGTTGAGGCGGGTGATAAGACTTTCCATTTTTAGCATTTTTCGATGGTCTTAGTCCTTGCAGCTTCCTCTTGTAACCGGTGAGAACATTCCAAGATTTGTTGTCAGGGGATGGCATACCCATAGACCTTACGAAAGGGTATAGTGGAGATGACTCCCTCACAATAATTTGTTTCAGTCGGGACATTTTCATCTGGATTGGGGTCTTAGAGATATATTCATTGTTGCTAATGATCATGTACATGTATTTTCTAACAAGGCAAGTTTTGATAATTGAACTTCTGTTACACATAACATTCGTCATACAAAAGGAGGTTTACAGTGCCCGTTTCGAGCTTATGAAGGCCCAGCATGAGCACCTTGAAGTACTGTACGTGTTAAATAAGTAATTTGTGTCACGACTTCTACATGCATATTATGTTTATCCACAAACAAATTTCCAAAATGTCTTGAGTTTTCGAACTACTATTATAGAGCAGTCTGTGACAAAAAAACGTTGATGGATTAAGAGGTACACTTAATTATTAACCCTTTGAACCTTAGCGGACGTTTTCCCGTCAGGAACATGATACGCCATAACGTTATTAAATAGGATGGCTGTTCGGTAAACATGTGAGGTAGACCAATCAATATTTTCAACATGCAGCCCAGAGGCTGCACGTTGAAAGTACTGATTGATCTACCTCAAATAATGAATATGGACTCTTCTAATTGTTGCTATTGAACTGGCATGGAAGATATCAACAGAGTTAAAGGGTTAATACAGAAACATTGGCTATTAACCACCAAAACATATGAATGCAGACTTTAAACGTAATCCTTTAGAGCTAAATTAAATCCGCCCAGCTTCATTATTTTTCAACAAATCCCCCGTGACTGCGTCCAGCTAGTCGTAACAACAGACTCTTTATTGTTTTCGTTGACCATTGTTATTTGTTTATATAATTACCCGCAATATATATATATTTGTAAAATGTTTTTTTTTGTAAAACATATATTAGAATACCAATTGTAAAGTCCAGCTCACAGCAGCGCGGAAGAGCCCAACTCGGAAGTGAGCCCTGATTAAACCATACGCTGGAATCCAGTGAAGTCTTGTAAATAAAAAATCGAAGTGTCTAAGTATTTTCTCGAAGTTTATTTAATCCCGGAAAAGGAATATTTAGTGACCACAGATTGGTCACGCTGCAATCCCGAGTGACTAATATTCAAACTGCATTATCCAGTGATGCCGTCGACGAAGGAAAGCCTTGATGATGTAGTTGGAATATTACTCAGTCGGGATTTAGCCATCAAAGTCGGGGCAAATTTGGTTTTATCTCCCCTACCCCACTTGGTCATCTTTGCAATACTTAAGCTGGAAAATTGCGACAGTTGGGACTTGAGCCATCAAAGTTCACATCCATGCGCCAAGTCGATAATACTCGCACGCCCCTGCTTGGGTATCTCCAATAATGAAAGTGTCAATGACACTAGCTTAACTTGACTGTGTGTAGTGTTTGATGAGAAGGATAATGTTCCAATGTTTATGAAAGGATTATGAAATAAGACAAGAAATGTGATAATTGAGAAGATGTTAATTTCTGTTCCCTGGAGGCTATGTTTTCAATAAGAATAATTTGAGCGTAGACAACACTAAAGAATTAAGACCTAGCTTGATGTAGCCCTAACAGTTAACGTATGTCAACCAAAATTACAGTAAAATCATTTCAAAACGAGTCATCCTACCATGTTACAATGAAACCCCTTCATAAATATAACTCGTAGACTTTGCTAAAGGAATTTAGTTCACGTGACGGTTCAGCGGGCACGGTTGACTGATCATAATCAAAATAGGAGAGTTTCATCTAGATATAATACAAAGTTATCCTACCAAGTTACAATGAAATCCCTTCATAAATACAACCTGTAAGCAGTGCTAAAGGAATCTAGGTCAAGTGACCAGGCGGTGGTAACGGCTAACCGATCGTGACCAAAATACGACCGTCTCATCTAGACATCATACAAAGTTATCCTTCCAAGTTACATTGAAATTGCTTCTTAAATATGATAGAACGTGCTAAACAAATCTGATCACGTGCCTGTGTGGCAGTCACGGTTGACCGATCACGGCCAAAATAGGACGTTCTCATCTAGACATTATACAGAGTCATCCAACCAAGTTACAATATAATGCCTTCATAAACACTACCTGTAGACTGTGCTAAGGTTTTGGGGCTTCGGGCCGACGTAGCCGTCGCGGTTGACTGATCGCGACCAAAAGGAGACGTTCTCATCTAGACATTATACGGAGTCATGAAATTTCGTGATAATCGGACAAGAACTACGGGGTGTAGCCTGTGCCAAAGAAAATAAGAACAGACTGACAGACTAACAGACACACAGACTTCCACACGAGTGATGGCAATAGCTTATCTTGACTGTCAAGTTAAGCTAAAAATCAGTTCAGAAAGGAAGAGAGAAAATTCTTTGCACGTTTTCTCACACCCTACTTTGTCTCGTATTGATGTAACTGGGCAGACTTTTTACATTCCAACAATTGCTGACTGGATGATAATTTTAATTCAAGGCAATGTGTTTGCCATGTGCTTTAATTGTCATTTTGCGCGTTGTTAGAAAAAAATGTATAGCGATACAAGCCACTTGCTTCTGGGCACAACTGTATATTTCATATAATTCTGTATAAAGCAACCCAGAAAATTGTTTGCTGGTAATCTCGAAAAATAGAAAGAGATTTTGTTTGATATTTTGATTACAGTAGTTGCCTACCAGTTGGGGTGCTTTAGTTCGCAAATGATGATATAGAACGCCTTGAACAATGCATGAAATTCATCAGACATTCAGAAGTGTATCTTACAACAAGCCCATATTTTCTCAAAAATAAGACGAAATACAACTCGGTATTGAGGGTAGTAATACTCTATTTACGTGGAAAATAAGGAAGTAGATTTTCGAAGCGGCACTCGAGCACACAAGAAATAAAATACTTCAGTGTAAACACGTGCTGAGGTCACTGCCTTTGGTAACACTCATTAAGTCAATATAGCCAGTCAATTTAATATGCATGACAAATCGTACTTGAAAATCAATTGTTTTACGCTCAAGTGATACGGAAGCTCCTTTCAGTGATAAAACTTTTGTTGCCTTCCAGCGAGTCAGGCAGGACAACAGCGCTGTGTTCTGGTTTTCGCACAATAACATAGTCCATCGCTTAACTGAATAGTTGGGTACTTACTAAAACAGGTAGTGTGAAATAAACACGCCATTATCATCCTATGGTGTTCTGAGATGGTCTACTGAAATTTCAACCTCATCTGTTACCTTACAACGTGCGAGATAAGGAAGGCACAATTTCGAGCCGCGCCTGCGCACAAAAGTAATCAAATACTTCAGTCTGAGCACTATTTTGGATAATACTAATTACGCCAGTAGCGCTAGATCATTTAATATGCATAATAATATCAAGAGGTCTCTGAGATCAATTGTTTTACGCTAAACTAACGCGGAAACTCCATTAACCCTTTGAAGAAGAGAGGTAGCTTTTTCCGGCCCAGGTACATAATACGTAAGAATTTCATAAAGTAGGATGGCTAATAAGTGAAAGTGTAGACAGACCAATCAATATTTTCAAGGCTGCACGTTAAAATATTAATTGGTCTACAACCAAATAACGAATATGGACTCTTCCAATGGCTGACATTGAACTGACATGGAAGATACCACAAGGGTTTAAAGGGTTAATAATGACATTGTTTTTAATCCAACAAATCACTGTGTTTGGTTTCAGCACAATAAATTAATTCATTGTTTATATTGTGACCTGGCCACTTCCAGTGGAGATATTTTAAGATAAATCGGTCATTATCACCCTGGTAAATTGAAATATCAACCTCCTATCGGGACCATATCTTGAAAAGGTCCTTACGATTCACTATCTCGAAAATTCCACTCTCCCCACCTTCAGAGTGGTAATAACATTATAAGTTGTTACGATGAATTGACGGGAACATATCTGAGGTTTCCGGCTCAGAAAATACGCTCCGAGTCGCAAACCTACGACCATGTTACCGTCATTTCATCACAATAAAGTATATGTTCCAATGACCCCACATTGAGCCCCAAATTCACATCGTGAAATGAACAAGGTAACTTTTAACGATAACAAGTTTAGTAAATCAACGTCTCATGTACCCCCACGACGTCACTGGACAACTAATCAATAAATCCGAGACTGAAATCAGCAGATAAGTCGTTGACAGATACATCGGTGACGTCAAACAGTAACATTAGCTACTGAATCCGTAAACACAGAAAGAACTACTCGAACTCTCGTCCAATCACAGGGCGTTGATTTTAGTCTTACTGGAGCATATATGTGTGTTTGCGTGTGTGGATGGTGGGGGTACCAATTTTCAAGTCGCACCGGTTGAATCTTGATCTTGGTTCGGCTCAGGGTGAGAAACATTGAACAAGAGCTCGACAGATACGCCACATTCTTATTTGCCAGGTCTTGACTAGCCATGGTTCTGTGTATTTCTTCCATTTCACCCCCCCCCCCCCACCCCAAAATAGTCACAAACCTTTAAACTTAATTTGTAGTAATGTAAACAAAGCTATGAAAATGAAAAAATAGTGCAGCTCTTGGTTGCGTCGCATCCAGATATATTTGTCATGCATCTGAATTCATACGTCTTTACTTTATCCACATAACATGATAACGCGATTCTTGAGTGAAACATTGATTTAAAACAAATCCTGAGATTTACAAAGAACACAGTAATCAAATCGTGATACAACTGGGATATTGTAATCCGATTTTACTATCCAAGCTAAAAAGAACATTACACGATATGCAGCTAATGGCAGCAAATTGCGTTGTGAGTTTTATAGATTGGTGGTGATAATAACATTCGATGACTTGCGAACCATAGCAATACACTATGATAAAACGCTTTTAGGTCTTCTTCGAAAATGTCATCCCTGCTACATAAAAATGCACAAATACGTAAAATTAACCTTGTGAAACCGTACGGCCGCCAGAGGCGGACTGGCCATATGGTCCACCAGGAAAATTCCCGGTGGGCCCCCTATTGGGTGTCAATCCGGGGCCCCAAAATTGATTCACCCCAACACGTGTTGATGCATAAACTGTTGTGAAAATGACCAACAGACGAAATGGATCTGATTGCATGGATGCCGGTATACCGAAATGCTCTCTTTGTTGACTGCCGGTGAAAACATTTCGATATACCAGCAGTCTAATCTGCATTTGATCGCTCAGATGCAAGGAAACAGCGTTCTGTCAGTTTAAAACATTGAAACATCAAACTTTTTTCCCATTGGGTCGAACTATGGTCGACTCGATGGGTCCAAGAAACCCCCCCCCCCCCCCCCGTGCAATCATTTTTTTCTAAATAAGCGACGATGATGATAAAAATATGACATCGAAATGTCCTCTATGTGGACTGCAACTGATCGCTCAGATGCAGGGAAACAGCGTTCTTTCTATACGAAAAGTCAAATTCTTTGTCCGGATCCGCCCCCCCCCCTCCCCGGGGGCATTTCTCGGTAAATTTTCTTGGCCTAGTCATACCAGAAGGCCGCGCTTTCGGCCAAGGACTGTGATACGACTAAATCCATCAAGTAGATAGTTGCTCAGTGAATTTGTGAGGTAGTCCAATCAAGATTGGACTTCTCTCGACCTCGAGTAACGAATACAGCCTCTACAAGTTGATGGCTCTGAACTGGCAAGGAATATATCATCAGGGTTCAAAGGCTAATTTACAAGAGTACATTGCCTTCTGTGCATGACAAGTCTGCAGATATGACTCCGTTATCTGTACAAACGCTGGTGCTTTGGATTGAGAAAGTAATCGTACAGATGCGACCCAAGTCAGCGACTTATTTTCGGTGCAGAAGAGCCGAGGATGTTGAAGTAAAACTTTTAAATATTTCGATAGTTTCTGAAAGAACAAACCTCCAGATGTGACCCTGAATGTCTTATAACTCGTTACCCAATTCGAATAACAGACATTTTTCGAACAACTAAAAATTTCTACTTTTTCACAAAATGAAAGCGTGAATGACACTGTAGCTCAACTTTGAATATGACAGGAATTAGTATTTGCTGTGACCAGGTCAACAATAATGAATATGACAGGAATCAGTATTTGTTGTGACCAAGTCAACAATAATGAATAAGAGAAAAAGGAGTTTTGTTGTGACCACATCAGCCATAGTAAATCAATTGCAAGGTGACCGCAATGGTCTAAAGAATAGGACATAACTATTATATGTGATGCATCCTATATTAGTAAACATTCACACATAAATTTATTCAAATCAGAGCTTTCATTTTGAAGTTCTGAGCAAAAAACTGATTGCACAACATTTTGTACAAAATGGCTGCTGGTGGCCATCTTGAATTTCGGACCTGACCCCAAAACACTCGTTCTCGTCCCACGGTGATAACAAAGATATCCAAGAAGTTTCGTAAAGATCGGTTCATAAATACGGCTTCTAGCCCGAGCCGTATTGGCATTTGCAGTTACAGTGCTAAAAGTAACAGTAGATAGATCAAAGTTAGTCTAATTGGAATAATTTATGCACGAGAAAAAACCCGTATTATATGTGATGTATCCCATGGTACTAAACATTCACACAACAAATTATTCAAATCAGCGCTTTCATATGGAAGTTCTGCGCAAAAGTCTGATTGCACCTAATTTTGTACAAAATGGCTGTCAACGGCCATTTTGAATTTCAGACCGGACCCCAAAACACTCGTTCTCGTCCCACGGCGATAACAAAGGTACCCAAGAAGTTTCGTAAAGATCGGTTCATAAATATGACCTCTAGCCCGAGCCGTATTGGCATTTACACTTACAGTGCTGAAAGTAACACTAAATAAATCAAAGTTAGTCTAATTTGCATAATTTATGCACGAGAAAAGAACCCGTATTATATGTGATGTATCCCATGGTACTAAACATTCATACAAACAATTATTCAACTCAGAGCTTTCATATGGAAGTTCTGCGCAAACATCTGATTGCACCTAATTTTGTACAAAATGGCTGCCAGCGGCCATCTTGAATTTTGGACCGGACCCAAAAACACTTGTTCTCGTCCCACGGTGATAACAAAGGTACCCAAGAAGTTTCGTAAAGATCTGTTCATCAATACGGCCTCTAGCCCGAGCCGTGTTGACGGCGCGACGGACGGACGGACGGACGCTCCAACATTTCGGGTTTATGGGCTACTAAAAAACATTTTGTATGTCCAAAACCTTATTTTACCCAGAACCCCACCCCTCCACCCTAGAACCCTAACCCCATCCCTCCACCCAAAACCCCACCCAAACCCTAACCCTACCCCAGCCTGATCCTAAACCCTAAAAGCCCACCCCAGACCCTAACCCCCGCCCACCCCGGGATCTACCCACCCCAACCTTAAGCCCTACTCTAGGGCTACCCCTAACCCCCACCCACCCCTGACCCAACCCCACCCTAGCCAAACCAATAGGATTAGGAGCTATTTTTCGGTTTAGGGGCTACTAAAACTAAAACCCCAACCCTACCCCCCCAACCTTAAGCCCTACTCTGGGGCTACCCATAACCCTAACCCCACCACACTCCTAACCCTAACACTACCTTAATTTGGAGGTAGCCCCTAATAATAATATCCCCTAAACCCCCAATGTTGGCCCGGACAAACGGACAGACGGACTGACAGACAGACTTACAGACAGACGGACGGACGGACGACGGGCCATGACAATACCTCAAATTTGGCTTCGCCAAAGTCGAGCTAAAGCATTGCCTTTGACCTCTCAGGGGAACGATATCAACTAGCTCGTTAAAATGAGGAGCTATAAACTATGCTATTGAGGCAAAAATGTAAAAAATAATAAATTTTGATAATGATTTTTGTGAATAGCATTGACCGCCTTTTAATGTTAGATAAGGGTTAAAATACAAACGACACCGCCGTGAAGTGTAGAACGAAAAACACATATGTTTCAATAGTGCCAGAATGTGAAAGGTTTCGAGATATGGCTCAGCTTACCTTTTAATGTTCCAGCATAAGGGCTGAGAAATGATAGAAAATTTATCAGTTTCAGGGAGTGTGTATCCAGGGTTAATAATGTTATACAATGTTTTAAATATGTAACGGAATTTTACAAGTAAATTAGTTTGATGGTGCATTTCCAACGGAAGGGGGCGGGGGGGGGGGGGGGTCATAAGCCATGTTTTGGAGGGTAAAAACGAAAACAAACAATGAAATATGAACGACCATTTTTGTGTTTAGCGCTGATCGGATAATCTGAGAAAAACTAACAAGTATCTACAAGTGGCTACATCCCTGTGCAGGCCATCAGTCAAATTCTGTAAGAAATTCGTCGCTGTTACGAGCACCGTTATTTTAATGTGATGCCCCTTTATTTACTCACGTTCTCTAGAGCTCCAGTCACAGATATTCCAATCAATAAGTATTTAATTCGCCTTGAAAGTATACCAAGATATTAATACAATTAGTAAAACTACACGTCGCAATCATAAAACTACAGCCGTGATCAGTCTTCATTCATAATTATTTAGTAAATACACATATCTCACAGTACTGGTAATGTATAGAGCCCGAGAGGTGACATGGTCAACATTTTTTTGTAACCCGCGATCACGGATTACTAATCCGAGCGAGTGGTTTAATAATCCGTGCGAACGGATTACAAATCCGAGCGAACGGATCAATATACAATGATTTTTCACAATTGGCACCTCACGGTCACCAGCCATTACATGCGCCCGACAAGGGACATACTATTTTATTGTATGGTTCCAACACTAATTAAGGAGCATGCCTGCAGAGGAATGGCTCAATGAAAGAACCTGGTATACGATACATCCCTCCTGGGGTGGATAGGAACGTGTTGGTATGCCATTCAAAACATTTATCTGCCATTTCCCACTTGGGGAAAGAATTGGAAAAGAAAAAGGATTTATTGATAGTTATGTACAGGCCGATCAGTACTTATTGGGGGGACCTGGGCGGGAGTCCTACCTGTGGTGGAACTCATTTGGTGGAATTCATCACGTGACTATACCTCCTGGTAGTACTGGTAACCTGCTGTCGCGTGAGGTCATCGTAATGGTGATACGAGGTGTAACGTGCGAACGCCGGTGTTGGGATTTTTTTAGCTGACCTCCTCCCCACTCCCCCCCCCCCCCCCCCCGTCCTGGAAGTAACATACGCCAGCCGACTTATCCCTTTTAGGGGCTGGTAAAAAAACCCACATGGTTAGGGTTAGCCCTCACAACGCACGCTACCACCGTCACCTCTCAAAGTAAGAGGTTGCTGCTCCTGCCCTCTAATCCTTATCCTAGGATCAACCTGATCCTAGTGCTATCCTGATACTCATTAACGACCCTTCCTGATCCAAGGATGATCTTGAGATTTTACGAATCTGAGTCACTCCTCCGCCCATCCCTCCATTCCATTTTCCATTCCATCTTCTCCCTCCTCCGTTTCCTCCTCACTTCCGCTGATAGGTTTTTTAGGGAAATTCGGTTATTTGTCTCCCAAAAGAGGGTCAGACGGCTGGGGTATTCTACTTCAAGGGTCGGGAAGATAACTCGAGTCGGCTCAAATACCGTCCGGGTAAGATGGTGGGCAACTGATCCAAACCCGCAGCCAAAAAAATGTCGTATGGTTTTCTGACTCTGATTCACTGGGATACATCTTTCTATTGCTAAAGGTATAGAGATGTTTTACTCGGAAAAGGGAGCGCGGTGGCTCAGTGGTAGACTGTTGGACTTCTATGCAAGAGGTCCCGAGTTCAATCCCGGTCCGGGAAGACCCGTGTTGTGTCCTTGGGCAAGGAACTTTATCCCGGCTGCCTACATGGGGAACGATGAACCTGTGTACTGAGGCGTACTGCACGTCGATGGTGCACATATCTTCAACCGCTGTAACCCTGCTTGAGCGGAGCTTAAACAGAGTAAGAATGTTGAGGAGCTGTCAGTTACTCGTCGATCCTCGGTGGTCCTCTCCGGGTACGCCGGCTTCGTCCATCCGTAAAACCGTCACGGTCACGATTAGCCATTGTGCATAAGTATGTGACCTTAAACACCAATAAATAATAATAATAATATACTCGGAAAAGAAAGAAAAGGCGACACATGTGTTTCCAAACAAAGCTTTAAAGTTGTAAACTATGTGGTTGGACATATAATTACAATTGACTCCATGTTGTTGCATAGGGGCTCGTAACGCGCTCCCTTGGATATTCCTCGTTCCATCCTCCCATACGCTGTCCCTAAATGCTATAACATACAGAAAGGGGAAGCATAATATTCGTAACTGATGAGTAAATTCACCCCCGCAAATCAAATGGAGTAATCGAGGAAGGTGTCGGCGTGAAGCACGAACAAGACAACAGGCGAGAAAGTGTTGTCATACATTTTGGTACAATTTCTATACTACCCCTTTCTGTATGTTATAACACGAAGGGGCAGCGTTTAGAGGGAGGGGGCATGGAATATTCAGCGGAGCACATTGCGGGTCCTGTGTAAGCAACAGGGGGGGGGGGGGAGGGGGTGGGGGGGGGGGGTTGTGGCAGAAACCGCTTGTAACCTGGAATGCAAGGCTGAACACAATGAAATAATAAATAACCGGTTTACACTTGGTAAGTTCAGCCTCACGTGACTCAAATTAAGAAATAAGTTGACCATGTCACCTCCCGGACTCCAGTATATGAACAGAGGTAACGTGGTCTATTCATTTTTAATCCGTTCGCGCGTATTAGTAATCCGTTCGCACGCCGGATTAGTAATCCGGTCGTAATCCGTTCTTATGGATTAGTAATCCGTTCTAACGAATTAGTAAACCATGCGAACGGATTAGTAATGCGTGAGCACGGATTAACCCTTTACCCAACGAATCGGCCGCATCTGCCCGCGTAATATGCAAATTTAGCAGTTGAAAATATAGTATTTTTCAAAAAAATTCAACAAAACCATGTTATGGTTTTGTTGAAATTTTTTGAAAAATTTAAAAAAATGATATTTAAAATAATAAATTTTGATATCGTCTGCGTTGGGTAAAGGGTTAAAAAATAAATTGACCACGTTACCTCTGTTCATATACTGGAGCCCGGGAAATGACATGGTCAACTTATTTCTTAATTTGAGTCACGTGAGGATGAACATTTTTTATGCTGATTGAAAGAAAATGAATGTTTATGATCTGTTCAGATTCAATCGGATGAAATATTTCACTTTCTGGCTTCGAGTAACTGTAATCCCTTCTCAATATACATCCGTTCCATTGTGTGTCATGCTCTTTTGTATTTTATAGGAACTTTCCCAGCACATCTTTTCTTTCTCTCTGTTCTCTCTATGTTCAGTAGAAAATAAGACACAGAAATATTTGGACTAAATTTCCCAAAATTCTTCCAAGTTTAAGATGCCGGACCATCGGATTTGAAAAACGCAAGGGTGAGGTGAACCGCGCCCCTGGAACTAATTTAGCGAACGTGATTATTGCCACAGGCGCTAACTTTTAAAGATTAGTTCAGTTGAGCTGCACATTCTCAGCTTAACACGCCATTATTTGTTTGTTTATTGGGGTTTAACGACACTTTCAACACCCCGGGTCACATCGTGTTGGACAGTTTTACAGGTGGGGAAGCGAGAGCGAACCAATGAGTAGCAGCGAGTAACTGTCTGACTTTCAGACTTTCCAACTTTCTAACTCTGCACAAGCAGAGTTAACATAGGTTGAAGGCAAGGACGCCTTAGCGCACATCTCCAACGTGCCACAACGTGGGCAACTGGGACTAAGTGACTTGCCCAAAGACACAACGCAGTTACTGTTGGTCAAAATTGAGCCGTCGACCTTTCGGTTTGAAGTCATATTATTGTTATCTTGTTTTCAAACAAAACTGATACCCCAGTCGAATTATTTTTTAAGGCGAAATATACTTGAATCAAACTGACAAATGAAAATTCTTTAACCCTTTACTGAACATGAAAAGCAGACGACACCTGCAAACAAAATTCTTGAATAACTAATTTGTTTTATTTTTTGTCTCAAAAACATAGGTTATGACCCCTCTTTGGAACGAGCTCGACCAGCTCGTTCCAAAGAGGGGTCATAGCCTATGTTTTAGAGAGAAAAAAAAGAAAAAAGTAATGAAAATTAATTGGCGATTTTTGTGAATAGCGCAGGCCGGTTTTGGCCGTTACGTTGGGTAAAGGGTTAAGCGTGGATGAAACTTTTCGTTACCTCCCCCCCCCCCCCACACACACACCTCAAGGAGCACTACGCTTGTGTGTTGTATCGCAAAATGATAACAAAAGGGATCTTTACATTTATGTATTGCTCAGACATTCTCACGTCGAGAAGCCATGGCAACTTTAAACTAAACCGAACTCAGTATATGCATGTCGCGTGACAGTCGTATATCCAAATTAGATTTTGAAACTCACTCGCAACATGTTACATTTCGCTGGGGTTGAAGTAACGAATTCTCTGCGAAACTTTACAAATACAATTGAATTAATGCGGATAGATCTTCCCATTGCTCAGATGCTAATTTTAAGCGTTAGATTTGATTAATAGTGGCAAACTAAAATACAGGATGTCACGTTTCTTTTATTGATTCTGGCTTCAGTTCCACAGCTCGTTAAACGCAACGAAGTGCTATCCTCGCGGGTGTCAGTTAATTCCCATCTCAAGAACTCGGTGATAATTCTAAAAACTTCACACAGCTAGAGATTCGTTTGAACTCATTGTAAAATATGGCTGCATCACTCATGCTATAAAAAAATAGTGACAATGTTGGGAGGTATTACGCTACTAAATAACGCCGAGTGTCGTAATACCTTCTAACATTGCCACTAACTTGCGAAAGGCACCGTTTACGATTTCGTTGGGTTCTTATAAACCGGTACATTGCCAACATGATATATATCGTCGCCAAACGATATCAAAACCTTAACCTTCTGTTCGCTGGTATCAAAATTATAAGCAATAATTATGTCCAACTATGCAACTGGGAATTTAACCCATTGAACTCTGTCAAACAAGATAGACTTGGTTAGAGTTCCAGTTGAATTATGGGGATATTTTACAGCTTGAAATTATGATGTTTTCACACCAGTGTACAGAGAGTAAAAGAAGGATAAAAGCATAGTGTCCACAATACACCGTAGCAGACCTGCATAGACCCCTTCGTGTTCTCGTAGGTGCGGCTGGAGCGGATTGTAAAAGGGAGATGTTATAACAATGTAATCTGCCTCGCTAAAGGAATATTTTGGAAGTTGGAGAACAATAAAAGTTCCCGCGTCTTTATGTTTCCAAAATTTGTTTCAAAAGACGAAACGAGGAAAGGACATTGGGTAATGTCAAAAAATGGAATCCCGCAGTTTCTTTAGACAAATAACTGGACAGTTTATTTCAGTTCGCGATAAAACCACGAGGCCGGAATTAACACTTGCAGGTTTTTTTTTCGATACCTCTCAACACTGGAGGCTAAGAAAGAAAATAGGCTAACTGGAATAAGTCAGGTATGTCGCCTAGTTTAACTTTCCAGGGGGGTGCGTTGATAGGCCGATTGATAGTGTTTTTGTGGAGGCGACGTGATAGGTGCTGTAAGTGTGCCCTGTTTATACAGTATCATGGGATTATGCAATATTTGCATCACATAACTGGACACTCGACTGAATGAGAACATACCCACGCCTGAGCGCACATCTGAATTCTGCAACCTTGTGATTATAAGAGACTTTTGACCTCCAACAGGTATTCAGATCCAAAAAAGTCATTTTCGTTCCAAGTTGTTGAGTAATTAAAGATGTGGCAGTTTTTGTCTAAGGGGAGTTTTTATACCATGATTGCTGCGTGTATTTAACTTTACCCGCTACAATACATACACGGAGAAATGTTCTTGGTATACCACGTATGGAATCTGGATTACTCATACGAATGTCATGTTAGGACGCATCTAATTGGACGTTACGCGTCTGACCGGGGTTATAACGTGAATGAAATGCTTCGAAAAAAAACAGTGTCAAGCAAGAAAGTTGTCAGTTCGCCGAAGGTGGTATTTTTCTTCATTAATTCATTTCAAGTTTAATCGTGATATAAATACACAACTTAGGTTGGGTACGTGGGACAGGAATCAAAGACCCTTGGTGGAGTTTTGTCCTGTATTTCCCGCGCGTAAAGCTTTGGCGCACACACACACACTCGGGTCGTTGATTCCAGTCCCCCGAACTGCGCCCTCGTTGTGTTCTGTCTTATTATTACTCAAAAATGATTAACTAGATTTCACAGTCGTTGCCCGTTCCTGGAGATGTTCAGGCAGGCCTTTCGATTAGTCGAATTTGATAACAACGGTAACTACAGATCCACGTTCTTGTGGCCTGATGGGAGTGAAAGGCGTCTCTAGTTTCGCTCTCTCACATCTGCTTCGTCGAGCTCGTCCCAACGAGGGGTCACATGATATGATTTTGTTGAAATTTTTTGAAAAAATGATATTTAAAATAATACATTTTGATATCGTCTGCGTTGGGTAAAGGGTTAAAGTTTACTCGAGAAGGTTTGTTAGTTTTCTGTTGTACAGCCAAAATCATCGTTAAACACCACAAGTGACAAATGTGAATGTACTAGATCTCAAGCTTTGAGTGTATGCCAGTACAGAGTTCGCCAGAGATAAGCCACCTGCGTCGATAGTGTCATATATGATACTGTCGACGCAGATTGCTTTTCACTTGCGAACTCGGCGTCTTTTTAAACTTATTTATCGGTTGCATTGTTTGAATCAACAGGTTGGCCATAAACTATACGCGTGCACTGGCAAAACTTGACCAAACTTTAAATGGCCGAAACACTGCACAACATTGGAAAAAATATTTAAACATCGCACAATTTGGCTACAATACCACTATTTTGAGCCCATCGCTCACTGTTGCTATTTGAGCGAATTAAAAGGCCTGTAGAAGTCATGTAGCAACACTGATCTCCACTTTGTTCCGCTGTTATTAACATTTTGTTCTAAAATTTACATGAATTGGTACCAAAGGACTCTTGTGGGAAAATCAGGGTCGCTAGGCGGTCAAAATCCTGGGTGCGCTTTACTGGCCACAGTATTGAGGAGTCTCATTTGTCGAAAAGGAAACGTGAAAACAGTGCATCTCATATACCAATTCCACTGGTTTTTCATGATTCAGTCTTGTTTTTGCAAAATATTATTTATGAAACCTCCGCCCAGTAGTGAACACGTGTTGCGGCCAGATCACAAAACGATTCCGAATCGATCGACAACGCGATCGTGGTTTTGATCACAGTACTGTGCAATCAGTTGGGGTGCAAGGTTGCTTGAAGAATCACACTCTTAATCATAATGATATACAAAATTCATAGATTACAGGAATGCGCTTGCGAGCAAGGTGGATTAAAAATAGTTTTTCTTGGCGAAATGTAATCCAATGTTCCAATAAGACTAAAATCCTCCTCCTCTGATGGACGAGAGCTCGCTAAGTATATTCTATGTTTACGGCTCAAGTGGCAAATGTTACCGTCTGACGCCACAATACGAAATATTTGAAATGACGTCGCCCGTTTCGTAATAGTTTCACAAACGGAGTGACTAGCAAGCCGCTTCATTTTTCTAGATTTTTCACTCGTGCAGCAGACGGTGTTCCGGATGAAATGTTGTTTAAATTACAAAACCGATTTACGATTTGAACTGAGATAGAATGAGTTTATCTGGTTTATTGATTATTTATCCAGTGCCGTCGTGGGTACACGAGAGGTTTATTTACTAAACCTGTGATCGTTAAAAGTTGCCTTGAATAAGGCAACCTTTAACGATCACAAGTTTAGTAAACAAGCCTCTCGTGTTTCACGATGTGGATTTTGGGCTATAGGTAGTGTCTTATTGGAACATATACGTTATTGTGATGAGTTGACGTTAACATGGTCTGAGGTTTGCGGCTCGGAGCAAATGTTCAACTTCGACGCTTCGCGTGTCGGTTGAACATAAGCTCCGAGCCGCAAACCTCAGACCATGTTACCGTCAATTCATCACAATAACTTATAAAGTGATGAGTTTAAGTTCGTTTTTGGAAAAGTCAATAGATCCAGAGAGTTTAATTTTGTTACTCCAGAGAAATGGTGCGGCATATGCAAATGATCTTTTTCCAGTTTCGAACTTTGGGAATGACTTATGGTATGGTTGAAGATGATCTAAGGTCACGTGGTGATGTCTTATATTTAGTAGCTTCGATATATGTGCTGGACCATATCCATTAAATGACACGAATGTCTGAAGAAGAATCTGAAGTGAATTCGTTGCTTTATTGGTAACCAGTGTAGATTGTGCAGAACATTTGTAATATGGTCACCATTTCTTTGTCTTGGCAATTTGTCTTGCTGTAGGGTTTTGAAAATTCTGTAAGGAATCCGACGCGGTTAAGGGCGGTTCGTTTACCCACTTTTCGAGGACCATGCACGCAGACTACCGTTATTTTATTGTGATGCCCTTTTTCGCACATTCTTTCGTTTTCCAGTTATAAATATTTCAGTCAATAAGTATTTAATTGAAAGTAAATCAGGATATTAATACAATTAGTGAAACTACGCGTCGCAATCACAAAACTACAGCCGTGGTCAGTCTCTATTCATAATTATTTAGTAAACATATCTAATACTACTTGCAGTGTCATCGAAAATTTAGTCAAATGAAGTCTCGATTGAGAAACATTCCTTGTGTTGACTGTTGATTAAAAGAAAATGAATGTTTATGATCTGTGTTCAGATCCAATCAGATGAAATATTTCTTTTGGTGGAAAAGGTCAAAGAATCCACGAATCTAGAAAGAAAACCTAAGCATGGCATTTATGTACCCGGCAAATGGTTTCTCATTTCAATTGCTACAATGTCACGAACAAATGACTCGCCTTTGTTTTGTGTTAAAGCCTTCAGCAGCTTGGCCAGGCCAAATAAAGTGGACATGGGGACAAAATATATTTCTTCTGTCAATGGCAGAGGAAGAATATTCTTCCCCCACCTCATTTTCACCCCGTACCGTTTTAGGAGTATGTAACCCCCCCCCCCCCTCCCTTGGTGAAGGTCCATGGTCTTCTCCAGAGCCTGCCACAACATTAACTCTTCATGGCAACTGGGACACCCTTGAGTACAATTTTTGTAAGGTGGAAGTTCCCAGAGAGAGGAGATATAAATATAAAGAAATGACCCAAGAATATCAGAGTGAGGAGAGTACATGAATATTAGGGATTTCAGAGATGAATGTATATAAGACTGACATTTTACAGATAGAGCATAGCGTGGACGAGTCCCCCAATACCCCCTCCCACCCAAACACCCACCCACCCCCACCCACCCACCCACCCACCCACCCACCCACCCACCCACTCCATGGCCACGTCGTTTGTAGTCTTATTCAGCCAGGGAGTATATATGTGCAAAAAGAGATATACGTGTATCGAAAGTTATTTTTCTTCAGAACACAAGAAATCAATTGTAACAAATACATACATATCACATTTCCTTTATATAGGTTGGTAATAGTGTGTAATTTGCAGGACACCCGTGTTTTGGTGGAATTTTGTGTTGAACTCTGATCTCCGCCGGAAATCGAACCATCGACAACCCTGCCTGGCAATCAGGAGTCCAGCACCTAAACCACTAGACCATTCCGTCCCGTTAAAACAATGGCTGGAAACTAGCATATTAGATGAAGTTCCCATGCTTACTTGGTTTACTTCATTATGGCAACTGCATGAATATGTGAAACGCGCTGGATACAGCAGGACTAATTTTGGCCCTGTTGGTGTCAGTGTATCATATAGATTGAAGGTGAAATAATGTTTACGGCTGGTAAAAATGTATGTGGTTTGAAAGAAATTGGTTGGGTGTGGTTGTTTTCAATGACTCGGGAATAACCCACTCCAACCCGTATCGTCAAACGTACGCATTGACGAGTGTGTAATGATACAACAGGTTATTCTAATCTTTGAGAAAATCCAGTCAGCTTCAATGAACACACACGGTTCATTTACTTAGACAGCAAACAAACTGATGTATTGGACCTATCACTGCGCAAGTCAGTAATTAGGTAAGTAAATATTGAACTGACAAACAGAGATACTTTTAGAAAATGAAGAAAATGATACCACAGGACAACTTATTTGATCAATACCGATGGGGTTATATTTTGTGTTTGTGTACTTCAGTGTTTTGTCTGAGGTCCAGGCCATTCAATTGGTTAGATTACCACGAATACCCTTGCTGACAGCAGAGATTTCAAAAACGAGAGAAAAAGCATAAGCAAAATTTCAATCAATGGACCTCCGGGTTGACCCGGAGGTCCATTGGCTGAAACTGTGCTTGTGCTTTTTGTGCTTTTTCGTAGAACTTGAAACCTATTGTCCGGTTGGAAACTCCAGTTCACGGATGTTTTGCTGGTAATCCACGTCCCGGGTACTACATCCAGTTTACGGTAATGAATTTAAATTGAAAGATACAATTATATTTTAGAGACATTTAGGGAAATGAACCCTAAACACATCGCCTATCAGGCTGCAGTACAGCACCCGAACCAGTAAGTGAACAGTATCATGGCATATCCGGCGTGTAGGTTAAGACAAAACACAACGAGGATGGAGTTCGGTGGACAGGAATCAACGAGCCTTAGCGGAGTTTTTCCTGCATTTCATGCGCGCCTTCGCGTCTCCCATACGCTACCTGAGTTATGTTCTGTATTTATACAACCTTAAACTTTAATTGAGTGGATGAAGCTGATATTTTAAAAGGAAAATATCACCTTGACGGTCTGATAACTTTCTTTCTTGGCGCTGTTTTGAGTCGAAGCATTTAATTCACATCATAAGGTCGGTGCGTTCTTACATGACGTTCTTACGCGTGGTGTAAGTAGAACATTTCCCAATATCTGTATTGTATGATGCATACGCACTGCCATCGGAGCATGAAGCTGCAGTAGCATTCTCATTTTGAGTTTTCAATCGGACAGATAATACCATTTTATGAGAAGAACAATAATCATTAACTAGTAGAATGCTAAATTATTTTTAGTCATCAAAAATTACTATGTCTTTTTCACATTCATATGTAAAAATACCACGAATTTAGTGGGGACATACACTCAACCAGCACGAGGTGGAAAGGGTTACCTAACCTGTCGACAATGAAATGCAAGAAAATTTGTCAAAAACATCTGTTGTATAAGATGCAGATTTACACGTGTTGCCCGTGGCCATTAGTTTAAAGCAGACCACTTTTAAGGAAGGCTTCGCCCGAGAGAATATTTGACACTCACCTTTTCCTCCTTAGTTGTCGAAACCAAGCGTGTCCTGGCTATGAGTAACAGTTAGCCCTTCTCAATATACCTCCGTTTCTTGTGTCTCATACTCTTTTGTATTTTGTAGGAACCTTCATACCACACCTTTTCGTTCTCTGTGTTCCCCTCTATGTTCAGTACAGAATAAGACACAAAAATATTTGGCCTAAATTCTAAAAAGTACTTCGAAGTTTAAGATGCCGGGCCATCGGATTTGAAAAACGAATGGACGCGGTAAACCGCGCACCTTGAACTGATTTGGCGTAGGCGATTATTGTCGAGGCGCCAATTTTTAAAGATAGTTCAGTTCAGCTGCACACTAAGCTTTACACGTCATTGTTTGTTTGTTTGTTTGTTGGGTCTTAACGACACTTTCAACAGCCAGGGTCACATCGTGTTGGGCCGTTTTGCGGGTGGAAGCAGCTAGAAGGAACCATTTTATAAATGGAGGAAGCCGGAGTGAACCAATGAGCAGCAGCAAGAAACAAGCAGCGTTAGTATAGGTAGAAAGCAAGTACGCCTAAGGGTACATCTCCACCGTGCCACAACGTGGACAATCTGGACTAAATGTCTTGTCCAAGGCACAACACAGTTATCGCTGGTCAGAATCGAGCCGTCGACCATTCTGTTTGAAGTCGCGTTATTGTTGTCAGATATTTTTCTGAAAAAACGACGAAATTTCGTTAGGCCTCAGTCTAATTGTTTTTTAAGGCGAAACATACTTGAATAAAACTGACAAATGAAAATTCTTTAAGCAACACCCCCCCCCCCCCCCACCCCACATCCGAATCTAGTATTTTGTATCGCTATAAGGATAACACCAAGAAGGACGCCAACGCCCTATAGCTCATCAACATTCCTCTTTGATAATAACTTAGGCAAACACAAGAACTGTATCAAACAGGCTCATAACATGCGACAAAGCTTACCTAAACACAACCTCTTAAAAGTAAAACACAGAAACTGTCATAAACACTAAGTTAAGCATGAAATTCTGAGCTAAACAGAAAACTAAACGCAACTAAAAAGTCAAGAAAAATGTTTAAAATGCAATGTATGAGGGGGTTAATCATGGAACAATGATACTGAGGAACATGTATGATGAATATAAGTGCCATTGGAAGAGAAGGAGCACAGCAGCTGACCTAAACACTAAGTTAAACATGAAATTCCGAGCTAAACAGAAAACTAAACGCAACTAAAAATGTCAAAAAATGTTTAAAATGCGGGGTATGAGGGGTTAATCATGGAACAATGATACTGTGGAACATGTATGAGGAATATAAGTACCATGGGAAGAAAAGGAGCACAGCAGCTGACCTAAACACTTAGTTAAACATGAAATTCTGAGCTAAACAGAAAACTAAACGCAACTAAAAATGTCAAAAAAAATGTTTAAAATGCAGGGTATGAGGGGTTAATCATGGAACAATGATACTGAGGAACATGTATGATGAATATAAGTGCCATGGAAAGAGAAGGAGCACAGCAGTTGACCTAAACATCAAGTTAAACATGAAATTCCAAGCTAAACAGAAAACTAAACGCAACTAAAAATTTCAAGAAAAATGTTTAAAATGCAGGGTATGAGGGGTTAATCATGGAACAATGATACTGAGAAACAGGTATGATGAATATAAGTGTCATTGGAAGCGAAGGAGCACAGCAGCTGACCTAAACACTAAGTTAAACATGAAATTCCGAGCTAAACAGAAAACTAAACGCAACTAAAAATTTCAAGAAAAATGTTTAAAATGCAGGGTATGAGAAGTTAATCATGGAACAATGATACTGAGGAACATGTATGATGAAAATAATTGTCATGGGGAGAGAAGGAGCACAGCAGCTGACCTAAACACTAAGTTAAACATGAAATTCCGAGCTAAACAGAAAACTAAACGCAACTAAAAATATCAAGAAAAATGATTAAAATGCAGGGTATGAGGGGTTAATCATGGAACAATGATATTGAGGAACATGTATGATGAATATAAGTGTCATTGGAAGAGAAGGAGCACAGCAGCTGACCTAAACACTTAGTCAAACATGAAATTCTGAGCTAAACAGAAAACTAAACGCAACTAAAAATGTCAAGAAAAATGTCTAAAATGTAGGGTATGAGGGGTTAAATCATGGTAAAATGATAATAATCATCATATAGCAGCATTATAAAAGCCATGATCTGGCAAGAGGGCAAATAAGTGGCCTAAACAGAAACTTTAACATTATTGGACACGTACGCTGACGCCGACGCTGACGCTGACGCCGACGCCGACCGATCGAGCCATTCCATAAGCTCACACAACTAAAGCTGGTGAGCTAAAAATGATCTTTAAATTTATGTGATGCTCAGAACTTCTTCGAGAAGCCATGGCAACTTTAAACTAAACCCAACGCAGTTTATGTAGGTTAGTGTGGCAGCCGCACATCCCAATTACATTTTGAAACTCACTCGTACATGTAACATTTCGCTGGCACTGAAGTAACCAATTCTTTGCGAAACTTTACAAATACAATTGAATTAATGAGAATAGATCTTCCCATTGCTCAGATGATAGTTTTAAGCGTTAAATTTGATTAATAGTGGCAAACTAAAATACAGGATGTCACGTTTCTTTTATTGATTCTGGCTTCAGTTCCACAGCTCGTTAAACGCAACGAAGTGCTATCCTCGCGGGTGTCAGTTAATTCCCATCTCAAGAACTCGGTGATAATTCTAAAAAATTCACACAGCTAGAGATTCGTTTGAACTCATTGTAAAATTTGGCTGCATCACTCATGCTATAAAAAATAGTGACAATGTTGGGAGGTATTACGATACTAAATAACGCCGAGTGTCGTAATACCTTCCAACATTGCCACTAACTTGCAAAAGGCACCGTTTGCGATTTCGTTGGGTTCTGGTATATTGCCAATACGATATATATGGTCGCCAAAACGATATCAAAACCTTAACCTTCTGTTCGCTGGTATCAAAATTATTAGCAATAATTTTGTCCAACTATGCAACTGGGAATTTAACCAATTCGTTCTTGTTTGACAGAGCCCATTGAACTCTGCCAAACAAGATAGACTTGGTTTGAGTTCCAGTTGAATTATGGAGATATTTTACAGCTTGAAATTATGATATTTTCACACCAGTGTGCAGAGATTTAAAGAAGGATAAAAGCATAGTGTCCACAAGACACCATCCGCAGCAGACCTGCATAGGCTGCTTCGAGTTCCGGTAGGTGCGGATGGAGCGGATTGTAAAAGGGAGTTCTTATAACAATGTAGTCTGCCCGCTAAATGAGTGTTGTTCAAGTTAGAGAACTATAAAAGTTCCCGCGTCTTTATGTTTCCAAAATTTGTTTCAAAAGACAATGAGTAATGTAAAAAAATGGAATCGCGCAGTTTCTTTAGACAAATAACTGGACTGTTTACTTAAGTTCGCGATAAAGCCGCGGGTTTTTTCCGATACATCTCAACGCTAAGGGAGGGCTAAGAAAAAAATAGGCTAACTGGAATGAGGCAGGTGCGTCGCGTAGTTTAACTTTTCGGGCGGGCGCGTTGATAAGCTCACTGACAGTGTTTTTGTGTAGTCGAGGTGTTAGGTGCTAAAAATGTGCCCTGTAAAAACAGTATCATGGAAATATGGAATATTTGCATCAGATAACTGTGCACTCGACGGAACAAGAGCATATCCACGCCTGAGTGGCACATCCTGAATTTTGTAACTTTGTGATCACGAGAGACTTTTTACCTCCAACACTAACACGTATTTAGATCTTAAAATGTCATTTACGTACCAAGGTGTTGAGTAATAAAAGATGTGGCCGTTTTTGTCTAAGGGGAGTTTTTGTACCATGATTGCTGCGTGCATTTAACTTTAGCCGATACAATGCACACACTGAGAAATGTTCTTGGAACACCATGCATGGAATCTGAATTACTCGTACGAACGTCATGTTAGGACACATCTAATCTGACGTTATGCGTCTGAGTGAAGTTATAACGTGAATGAAATGCTTCGAAACAAAACAGTGTCAAGCAAGAAAATTTTTAGTTCGCCGAAGGTGGGTTTCTTCTTTAAAAAACACCTGCATCATTCATTCATTTCAAGTTTAATCGCGATATAAGTACACAACTCAGGTAGGGTACGTGGGACAGGAGTCAAAGACCCTCCTGTATTTCCCGCGCGTCTTTGGCACACACACACACACACACGGGTCGTTGATTCCAGTCCCCCGAACACCACCCTCGTTGTGTACTGCCTTATTATTACTCCAAAATGATTAACTAGATTTCACTTTCGTTGCTCGTTACTGGAGCTGTACACGAGGGTCTTCAGATTTGTCGAATTTGATAACAATGGCAAATACAGATCCACCGTCTTGTGGCCTCATGTGAGTGAATGGCGTCGCTACTTTCGCCCTGTCACATCTGTTTTATATACTTTGCGGGTTTGCTACTTTTCGAATCATAGTTTCCAGCATCTAATTCTAGGTGTTCATCATTATTATTGGATCTTCTCCTTGCATTTTAGTTTACTCGAGAAGGTTTGTTAGTTTTCGGTTGTAAAGCCAAAAACGCAACACTATTCCGAATCGACCGACAATGAGATCGCGGTTTTGATCACAGTAGTGTACAATCCGTTGGGGGTTCAAAGAATTCTTCAAAAATCACACATTTAACCCTTTACCTAGATGAAAAGCAGACGACACTTGCAAACAAAATTCTTGAATAACTAATTTTTTTCATTTTTTGTCTCAAAAACATAGGTTATGACCCCTCATTGGAACGAGCTCAAGGAGCTCGTTCCAAAGAGGGGTCCTAACCTATGTTTTTGAGACAAAAAATGAAAATATAATGAAAATTAATTGGCGAGTTTTGAGAATAGCGCTGGCCGGTTTTGACCGTTACGTTGGGTAAAGGGTTAATTATAATATACAAAATATTCATAGAGTACATTAATGCGCTTGCGAGTTAGGTGGATTGAAGAATAGTTTTTCTTGGCGAAATGTGATCCAAAGTGATAAGTTCGTTTTTGGAAATGTCAATAGATCCAGAGAGTTTAATTTTGTTATTCCAGAGAAATGGTGCGGCATATGCAAATAGTCTTTTTCCAGTTTCCAACTTTGGAAATGACCAATGGTTTGGTTGAAGATGCTCTAAGGTCACGTGGTAATGTCTTATATTTAGTAGCTTCGATATATGTGCTGTACCATATCCATTAAATAACACGAATGTCTGAAGAAAAATTTGAAGTGAATCCGTTGTTTTATTGGTAACCAGTGTAGACTTTGAAGAACATATGTAATATGGTCACAGTTTCTTTGTCTTTGCAGTGAGTCTTGCTGTAATGTTTTGAAAATGCTGTAGCTGCTTGGTCAGTCGTGAAGACTGTTTTCAGAAGAGCATCGCGAAAGTCGAGTTTGTAGTTACTAGTGCATGTATGAGAATTCTGGTGTCAAGTGTTTTCCAATTTAGCAATGTTATGGAGGCCCCAATATGCTGCAGCACAAATAGATTTGATTTGCAGGTAAATTGTCACACTTGCCGCAACGACATCACCGCAAATGATCTTCGTAATGTGATCAAAGAAAGGTCTCAAACTAATTATTTTTTTCATTTTCTGTGGTTAAGCTGATTTTCAGCATATATGGATATATCATGACCACAAGGCCTCAAACTGCTAATTGAGCCATCGGCATCATCGCTAACCAAAGTATCCGTTGACAATTTCAGTACTTGTTTTCCTCACTCGTTTCAGCAGAGGGCCATTGTCCCCAGTCGGATTATTGTGTTAAGTCGATATTTCTTCCCTCTTCACCGACTTTCTTGCCCCCAACACATGTAACAACAAGAACTTAATCAGTAGTGCGAGTGTACTTCCGAGTATTTAAATGTCGCCCACGCTGAAAGGACACATGGAAAATATATTTATTCTATTCGGCTAATTGAATGAAAATCTATTCAGATTTAATACGATTTCCATCACAAGAGTTCCATTCGTTGTAAGAAAATACTGCTTCTGGCAAATACAGAACGTACGAGTCTTATTATTGACAAAATCGGGGAAGTTTACATTCGAAGGATTTTAGAATTTCTAAGGAAAAGCGGATGCAAAGGGAATCTTTAGACGGCTACAGCTTCCCGCTTCATTTGGGGCAAAAACATTTTTATGGCAAGCTGATTAGAAAAAAAAACTGCTTGGATAATCCGTCATTATTAATATCTCGCAGTATTAATCTACCAATACTAAATGGCCGTTTTGGTTCTTTGTTTAGCGAATGAGTTTTTACAGCAATTTGAAAGTTTTTATTCCTTCCAGGAAAAAAATTAGCAAAACTCCCCTCCTAAACTTTTATATTATTGGCAAGGACAGTGTCTGTATTATATGCCACGAGGCGCTTACTTTTGATACAATGGACCGGAAAAAATTGCAGAACACCAACAGATGGTGTAAATGCCGTTTTCGTTTTTTAAATGGGTTTCAACAGAGAATAACATCCAAACGCTCAAGCTGACTTGGAAAAAACTGTAAAAAGCCAGCTTCTATATTTCCATACGACTCTACAGAAAAATGCCATAACCCTTTACCCAACGAATCGCCCGCATCCGCCCGCTCGTCGAGCTCGTTCCAAAGAGGAGTCACATGATATGGTTTTGTTGAAAATGTTTGAAAAAATTTTAAAAAATGATATTTAAAATAATAAATTTTGAAATCAACTGCGTTGGGTAAAGGATTAAGTTTGTGAAATGATGTGCACATCGATGATAGAAATTCTTTAATATTCCGAAATTTCAATTTTAATATGAAATATCCATACCCTCAGTGTTACATTTACTGACAGCTTTAGGAAATCAAGAGAAGCTAAGTTTCCCGTAAATCTCTCAAGTGTCAGCCATGTTTAATACCCGACCTGCCTATTCAATGATACATACTTTCCACCCAGAAGAAATTTGAGGATTGACCAAGCAAATATATGTTCATGGACTCTCAGGTTAGTAGGTAATAAAGGCCGATCTACTATCACTTGTACATGTACGTGTACAACATACGTTCACGATGCGTTCACCAACGTGGAATTCAGTGTTAAATCACACGCTTGTTCACAAAACTGTACATGATCTTGAATCCCCCCCATTTACAGTTGTGACTCCTAGATCGCGCTTTTAACGTTCAAATACTCGTGGTGAACGAGCGTTTTTAAAAAAAAGGGTAAAATCGTACATCTTCGCTTGTATCTTGTACGTAATTTTTCGTCGACGTTCCCATCGCAGATCAGACCATCGGTCCATCGTTGGCGAATGCGAGCAAAAGCAAAAAATTCTGGGTCATCATCAAAAAACAGTTTTGGGGACTCTAGATCAGCGATTCAGAACCCGCAATTGTGTTGAGACAGATGATTCAGAACCCGCAATTGTTTTGAGGCGGTGGGTTTTTTTTTCTCCCATTTATGACATTATTAGGGGAATTCCTCCACTATGAGAAATTCTCAAAAAAAAAACTCAGCTGATCGAGCGATCGGATCGCTCGATTCTCGTAAAAACTCGATCTGAATGAAGAGTGTTGTTGTCGTCGGTGTGTTGGAAATTCGCGAGCCCGCTGTCACGTTTTTGATTGATATATATATATAGGGGAGAAAAAAAATAGATAAATAATAGTTATTTAGAAAATTAAATATATCAAATCGAATAGATAATAAAAAAAAAAATACGTAAATCATGAGCGATTCTCAGACTATTAGAGCAAGGTTTCTTTTAAACATGCTGATGAGAGCATACGCAATCTGCGTGAATGAACAACTATGTCCCATCTTGTGAGAACGATGTGTCGGATGTCGGGATCATCTAGACTTCGATCACGAGAATCATTCGTGTCTGACGATGGAAAGGGAAGATATGGTCATCATGTATTTCGAACCGGCGTTCGAACGCGTTAAATTCAATGATGTGATCACGTTTTGGAAGAGATTAGTCTTCTGTAAGAATCGAGACAGGCCCACAGATTCGGAAGAACTGAAATTGGCGCGTAGAAGTTTGACTTTAGAAGACAAGGGATGCATCAAGAAATTATTGCTGAACGAAGCATACGTCTAAGTTTTTTTTTCGTTGATATAAAAATAAGGGAGAGTAGAAAATAAAAAAAAAAATAAATAAATACACACATAAATTTTTTTTTATCTAATATTAGAAAGAAAGAAAGAAAGAAAAAAAAAACACAAAAAATGAGAACCAGAAATAAATTGTATCCGACGTTAGTGGACGACGAGGATGAGAAGCCGAACGGCGTTTTGACGACGGCGCCGTCGCTAGAAGAAAGAGAAAGAGGAGAGAGGTATTGCATCGATCAAATCAGTAGAATCCAATTGTATCTGACTCGAGAGAGAGATTCTCGTCGTTCCCTCAACAAGAAGTATTCGCGTTTCGTGAATTTCGTCAACATGATCGACACGACACTCATCACGATTTCCATGGGTTTACACGCGGCCGGCATTGGATTGTTGTCGACCGCAGTCGGCATTCTGATCGTGTTGACCGTAGAAGGCGTGGCTCTCGCCGCCGGATTGTTTAGCACGCTCGGAAACTTTTTGAGTAGGAAATTATATCTGAAGGCGAGGAAACACGACAAGATTAGCGTCTTGGCCGACTCCAAGATCGACACGATATCCGAAATGATCTCTATGGCGTTGAAAGACGGTAGGATATCGGACGGAGAATACTTTGTGATATTGAGCGAGAAAACAAAATACGATGCCATGAAAGAAGCTGTGAGAATCAAGACTCGTCAGATCATCAAGGAAGAGATGAAGGATTCTCTCGTGGAAAAGGGGAGGAAAGAGGCCAGGGAGGAATTCAGTAAGATGATAGAATTCAAGAGCAGCGATTGAAAAAAAAAAAAATATATATATATATATATATATATATATAATAAGAACAGAATTTAAAAAAAAAAAAATATTAAATTTATATATAAAATAAAAAAAACGAAATTAATTTAAATAACTCTTAAAAATGTATTGCGTAAAGTGTAAGAGAGTTACCGAGACGAGTAATTCTAGAGAAGTGCGAACTAAAAATGACAGACGGATGCTTCGCGGAATTTGCGACATGTGTGGTTCTATCAAGACTCGATTCGTCAAACAAAAGAATGCGAGCAAAGGTAAAGGCATCGTGAATAAAATGATCAACAATCTACCTTTCGAAATGCATCTGCCCGGTCACAGTTTCACAGGACCCGAAACGAAATTGAACAAGAGACTCAACGCCGATCTCACTCCCAAATCTTGGAGCAAACCCGTGAATAGGGTGGACGCGGCCGCGTACGATCACGATCTGTGCTACGCTGGACATCCCGACACCAAGACTCGCAACGACGTCTGCGACAAAAACATGTTGGGGAGATTGAGAGGCATATCGAATCCGACCAGGAGAGAGAAGATGGAACGTTCGCTGGTCGGCAATCTGATTGGAGAGAAACGTCGATTCGGATGGGGAGTTAAAAAAAAAAAAGTGCATCTGAAAAGAAGAAGAAACGATTATTGACGAATGAATTGGCCGAGGAGTTACACAAACCCATAGTGCGTAAATTTCGAAAGAGAAGGGTGTTCGTGAAGGGTCTGGATGACATTTGGTCTGCCGACTTGGTCGACATGAGATCATTTTCGAGGTGGAACGAGGGCATCAAATATCTATTGACGGTCATCGACGTGTTTTCCAAATACGGTTGGATCATAGCTTTGAAGGATAAATCGGGACCTTGCGTCGCCGAGGCTCTGAAGAGCGTGTTCGACTCGTCTTCTCGAAAACCGAGTAAATTGTGGGTGGACAAGGGAAAGGAATTCTACAACAAGCACATTCGTCGATTGGTAGACCTCTACTCGATCGAAAACGAAGAGAAAGCCAGCGGGGTGGAACGTTGGAATCGAACGATGAAGGAGAAGATATACAGATACTTCACGGCGAATTCGACCAAGAAATACATATACGCTCTGAACGGTCTGGTCAAAGATTACAACAACACGCGACACAGATCGATCAAGATGACTCCCGCGGAAGCTAGCGATCCTCGAAACGAAAAACGGGTCTACGCGAATCTATATCCCGAGAGATCTAAGATCAGGAAGAAGTCTAGAACGCCGAAATTTGCGGTCGGCGATCGAGTGAGAATCTACGCTTGTAAGAAGCACTTCGAAAAGGGTTATACTCCTCGATGGACCTCGGAAATTTTCGTGATCATCAAAATATTTTACACCGATCCGGTGACTTACGAAATCGAAGCTTTGGATGGAGAAGAGATCATCGGAAAGTTTTACGAACAACAATTACAGAAGACGAAGTTTTGATGAAGAACACAAATTTTTTTTTTATTTACTCTCTTTAACATTTTCTTGTTTACACATATATATATATATAAGAGAGAAATTAATAAACAAAAAAAAAAACTAAAAATCCTTTAAAATGACAAATATACTAGATATAGCACAAAGCATAGTGAAAGATGAAAGTATTCAAGAATATGAGGTTCATGAATACGAACCGGTAACCGGAACGAGTTTGAACAATGCGGGAGAGATAAGAATCAACGTTGAAACTCAAGATCTATTCGCACATCCTAGCGAGAGTTACATAGTGGTGCAGGGACGTCTCACCAAGGAAGATGGGAGCGACTACGCCGACGACGACACGGTTACTCTAGCCAATAATGGCATCATGCATCTATTCAGTAACATAAAATACATGCTATCCGGACAAGAGATAGAATCTGTGTTTCATCCCGGTCAGGCCACCATGATGTTCGGACTCTTGACGTATCCTAATGATTTTTCGAAATCCAGAGGACTTAATCAGTTGTGGATGAAAGACACCGTAGGCCGTGCTAGTGCAGGCGCCGCCACGATATTCGACTACGTCATCAAGACGTCCAGACCTAAAGGAACGTTTTCGTTCAGGATACCTTTGAAACACATCTTCGGATTCGCAGACGATTACAACAAGATCATGTACGGATTCAAACACAATCTGACGTTGATTCGAAAAGGAAACGATGACGCAATAGTGAAACTCACCGTGACTGATGGGGGTAAGATAACTCTACACAAGATATCGTGGTTCGTTCCGCACGTGGAGCCTTCGATTGTGGAGAAAGCGCGTCTCTACAAGATCATAGAATCCAAGAGTAAATTACCCGTGGGATTTAGAATGAGACAGTGCGACACGGCTAGCATTCCCCTCTCCACGAATCACTTCGATTGGAGATTGATGGTGAAATCCACTTCCGAGAGACCGTGTTTCATCGTGGTTGCGTTTCAGACCGATAGGGACGGGTCTCAGGAAAAGAATGCGTCGCTGTTCGATCACTGCCATTTGAGAAACATGCAAGTGTTTCTGAATGCCACGAGATATCCAGCAATCGATTACAACGCGTCGTTCGACAAGAACGATTTCTCCAGACTGTACGGCGATGCCGCTGATTTTAGAAAGAAGTATCACGGTCTAGACGAATTGATGAGCAACCCCAACATATCTCCCGGCGAATACAAGTCGATGTATCCCATGTTCGTGTTCGATGTCAGTTAACAGAGTGAACGACTCAAGAGTAGCGTGTGAGACATTCAGATCAAGATGCAATTCGATAGGAACGTGCCGAGAAAAACCGAAGCCTTCGCCCTGGTCCTGTCGGACAGAGAATTACAATTCGAATCAGACGGAAATAAGATGTCGATCATTCGATGAGAGACGAGTGTGTGAAAAAAAAAATAAAAAAACAAAAAAAAAATAAAAAGTAATGTGTGATTATTAAAAACAAAACAAAAAAAAAATAAATAAAGTAATGTGATCTAGAGAGATTGAACATCTCTCTATATCTCATTACTTTTTTTTTTTGTTTTTTTTTTGTTTTTAATAACCACACATTATTTTTTTTTTTTAATTCATTATTTTCCACGCGTTCACTGTTTGTTCAAAGGATCCAGTTCGATCGGTAGACTCACCACGGAGGTGGCAGCTTTGGGATTATTGGTTTTCATGATGAAATTAATCCTGTCTCCGGCGTTCACTTTGAGAGGCGTGCCGAACGTGCTAACATTCGCGTGTTGATTTTCAGTCTTTTCGACGCTGTATCTCTTATCGCTCTCCACACCATTCACCATGAGATTGACGACCGCTCTGTTATTCAAATCCGAGGAAGCCAGACTCATTCGAAGGATTTCACCTCCCAACGGCATGGGATATCCAACCTGACCATGTTTTCGATCCGCTACTTCCATTTCCAAAAGACCACTCGGCTTTTCCCTCATCTAAGGCACCGGCCTTTTCGGCCCATATGGTGATCAATTGTCTAGCATATTTGACTTTCTCCACCACCGAAATCAGGGTGCAGGCATCCGTCATGTCCACAGGATCCGGTAGATTCGTGAGCGCGTGTCCACCCATGTCTAGTTTACCTTCCATGATGTCGCCCTTTCTCCAGACCGAGTTGTCATCCACGTACTTCCTGCTTACCGCGCTGGAATCAAATTCGGGATCGTGATTGAGACCGAATAAATTGTGATCGTTCATGTTGATGCCACCCTCCATGGTTCCGCCAGATTCTTTGTTCAGGTAGAGATTGTCCACTTGCGATTCTAGGTATTCTTGCGATTGTATCACGGCAGAATCTATTTAGCACTTGTTGACCATGGTTGAGTCCGCAGCCGTGTCGTCGATCTTCGACAGATTCAATATCTTGTGGAATCCCGCATTCAGATCCGATTTCATTTCTCGTCTGTCAGACTTTCTCTGTTCCAGATCTATGTAGTGTTTGGTCGCCACATCCTTGGGATTCGTGGGAGTGGCCACGTTCGTATCTTGTTAGAATTGGCGTTCAATTCCAAGTGCATCGTTTTCAGAACGTATCTATTTCTCAGGTGTTCGCTGAATTTCGCGTGAGAGTCGTCCACGTATTTCTTGGTCATGGCATCGGTGGGATCTATGGGATTCGCGACATTCACCAAACGTTTGGATTTCAGATCGAGATCGTCGGTCATGGTTTTATCCACGTAATTATCCAGCAGGATTCGTTCAAAATCGGCGTTCCCCCTGTCGACGTATTTTTTAGTCACAGCATCTGCGAGATCTATCGGCTCGGGAAGATTGTAGAGCTTCTTATCATTCATGTTCAAAGGTTCTTCTCGAGGTTCGTATCTCCGAACGTAATGTTCATCCAAGTTGGCAACGTCGTAACCATCGTTGACTTCGAACGTCTTCCTCTTCTTTCTCGGGTTGACTTTTTCGTCATCACTTCTACCAAATTTATCGACTGGCATGTTGTTGTAAGGATTTTTTGTTTTTAGAAAAAATATATTCAAAACGCAGTTTATTAAAAATGAACTATGTTATTTTATTTTTCGTTTTTATTCGATTAAAATTTTTTTAAAAATAATTTTCTTATCTTTATATATACTATAAAAAAACAATCTCTCTCTAATGTAAATCATTGAGAATGTCTTGAAATCGATCTCCTTCAGACCATCTCTTGAGAACGTAGAGACACAGGTGACCGCAAAACACTTGATCTGGTGATTGCACTTGTTCCGTGTTGTAACGAACCATCGATTTGTTGAAATAGTTCTGTATTTCTTTTGGAGACGAGATTCCGTAGCTGTCAAAATAATAATTTTTCTTCTTCCTGTTCTTCATCCACGCCACCCAGTGAGTACCTTCACCCGATGAATTGTCTAGATTTAAAATTCCGCATTCCGATTGTCGAGGTCTTCTCTTCGGCAAGGCATCTCTGGAAAACACTCCTAGAAAATCTTCGATTTTCAAATCTTTTGCCGCATTCAACAGATCGATGTTAGATAGGGGTTCATTGGGTAAGATGACACCTTCTACGGATATCCTTATTCTCTTATTCATAAATAAGTATATATTTTTTTAATTTATTTTATTATAATTTACTAAAAATGACTTTTTTTTTTTCTATTTTTTTCTTTTTCTTTTTAAACTAACTTTCTCGGTGTCACTATCCATTTCTATAATTTTGCGTTCATCTAATTCTTCTTGATTTTCTGGAATCCTATCATCCACAATCGTATCTGGAATCTTATCATCCACAATCGCATCTAGAATCCAATCATCTCCATTCATATCGTCTAAAATTAGATCCAAAGTCCAATGTCCGAGTGCCAAAGTGCTTATTTTATCATCTAACACGAATCTCTTGTCGTCGTCGGCTGTCAGCGAAATCTTGTTGACTATTTCAGTATACAAGTCGTGATTTTCGCTTCGAATCGATTTCATAGTCTTATACACCGGACCACTTCCTCACAGACAATCTTTATACTCTTGGAAAGAGATGTTTTTCTTCACCACGCACGCTTTAACTCCTGTGCACTTCTTGATCTCTTCATCATATTCTAGATGATAAGCATAGAGTTTGGGTCTCAAGCCCACGAATTCGACGATCTGTTTACCGCCACTCTCGTCCTTAAATTTACCCAACACCTTCTTGTTGTCGTTCGATTGAATGTTGGACGGGTGATCGATGGGATGATTGCTCATGTCAAACCAATCGGCCACGTCCGGAGATATATCTCGGTAGATGTCTTTCGTCTCTATCTCGTAAACTAAACTGTCCGTGTCGGTGAACAGTAGTTTGGCTTCGTTACCAAATTTTCGTTTGACGTAATCGTAGTGAAACTCGTACATCAATCGCTTGCTGATATCTAAGATGATCGGTCCGAGATAATACGGTTTGTCGAACTTCAGATGCGTCTTTTGCATGTGAATGGCCACTAGATTTTCGTCGAATATGGTTCGGTGTTTGTAATTGGGTTTCGCCACTAATTTTTTAGCTCTTTTCTCAGACGTGACAAGTCGAACGTCGGTTCTCTTCCTGATGTTTTCCATCGATTTGCCGTACACGCAGTTGTTCATGAGTTTGAAGAAATCTTTTTCGAAATCGTTCTCAGCTCGAGTTCTGAAATTCGTGTTGAGATTGAAGTATTTTTTCATCCAAGGCTCTTCGTTGAATCGAATGATGCGATGTATGTCGACTAATTTCATCCCGTAATCGACGTACTGTTTCAAATTCTCGCTGTAGACGATGTAGTTACGTTTGTTAAATAAATTGGGAATGAGTTTTTCCTCGTCTCCTTCGTTCGGTTCCATTCGTTCGGGAGCCAGCGGATAATCGTTGTGTGGACCGTGTAATTCTTCCGGATAGTTCAAATCGACTTCTAAAATGCAAGGATAGTCTCTCCATTTTTGCATCTCTTCCGGTTCCTTCACCCATTCGAAATTTCCAATCGGTAAAGGATGACTCATAGCCCAACCGTACAGATTATTTGCGTCCCAATACTGTATGTATTTAGTTGACCGTTTCGAATCGAAACCTTCTTTCCTGTAGGGATTGTTAGCTTCAGAATATCTGTGGGAGATCATCGAGACGCCACCTCTCGCAGCCCTTTCGAACATGAGCAACATGTCCACGTCGGATAATAATTCCAATTGGACTTCGGTGGTCTTCAACAGAGCGTCCCACACCAGACCGGGTGCGGTGAAATACCAAGCGGGATCCAGATCGTAATTTCGACGACAGACGTCTCGAAAATTTTCGAACACGTCTGCCAAGAGCAGAACGTCAGTCTTCAGATAGAGATCGTGATAATCTCTCATGGTTTTCATATCGAATGATTTCCACACGTTTTTGGCGTGTTCGTAATTCTCGTCGGAAATGTCGGATTCGTATAATTTCGAATAAAAATCATCTTTCGAAGGCAGTGCGGTGTCTTCGAATCTCTTTAGATCGTTCATGTAATCATGAGGATAGACTCCTTTCCTCAACATGACGTCTACTCATTCTCCAAAATGTTCGCTCGTGATTTTAAATTTATCCTTGCTCATGTTATCAACTAATTTTTCCAGAGAGCTCAACATGAATTTAAAACTGTTGATGAAACGTATGCATCTACGAATGGATTTCGTTTTTTCTTTCAACGTATTTCCATCGATTTCTCTTTTCTTCTCCATGAGATTCCATTTCGTGAAGGAAATGTATCTTTCTTCGCTGTTCGTGATGCAATTTAATTCTTCGTGTGAGGTGCCGAGATTTTTCACGAACAGATGACTGTCATAACCAGAGAGATTGTGAAACATCACTGGATAGAAAGTGGCGTCTCAATATTTTAAATTACACTTGCTGTGAGCCGGACCGCGATACAGACCCGTGTAATGATCATGGTCTCTGACCTTCTTATTTTCCTCCGAATTCTCGTCGAACGATTGTCTGCATATGTGACATTCGGTGGCTCTGTTATTTTCGTCCTGCTGCTCTCGCGTGATGATCATTTTCGCCAGAGTTTTGAATTTGTCGTATAACATTTGAAGTTTCGATTCTAACTCTTCCACGAACCTTTGAGCCACGTCATCGTCTTCACACTGTTTCGTGTAGGTGAAGGGACCCATGTCGTGTTGCGAGTCGAAAGCGCATTTCATGTAAATGCAATAGCCCGAAGGTATGTGTTTTTGATATCTTTCGACGTAACTTTGAAGAGCGTTGGGTTGACAGGAACTCATTTTCGTGGTGAAACATTCGAAATCGGCGTACACGACAAATGGTACTTTTAACCTTCTATTGTGATTTTCAAACTTCATGATGGTGTTGGGTTTGGGCATTTCGTCGGCGACACCTTGATTTTCATTGCAATATTTCTGATGTTTCGCTAATGATTTTTCGGTCTTAAATATGTTCATGCAGTTGCAACATAAACATATCTTATGTTTATGTTTATTATTTTGTCTCGACAGTAATCGGTTCGGATGTTTAACCCAACAATAATGACGATTGTCACCATTCGAAATCAATAATAAAATAATCGTCTTTTCTCTTCTGAGATACGAAGTCTGTCTAAGAGGATAGATCTTTTGATTTTCGTCATCGTATCCCAAGACATTCACCGCTACGGTGGGATTTTGAACCTCGAAACGTTCGATATGTTTTAACTCTGTTGGAAAAGTCACTCCGGTCCAATCGAGATTTTTAGAAGTTTCCTCGTAATGAGAAGCTCTATCAGAGTTTATTTCGACAGGGTATAAAGCGGAGGTGACTGCCCATTTAAAACACTGATCATCTTTATTTCTCACGTTGACCACGGCGTGTTTCTTGGTCAAGAAATACGGTAATTCCAAGTAGGAAGATCCTTTCAATGGTTCGTTTTTATTCATGTGAATTTCGAGTTTCAACATCTCACCGAACGTCCAATTACTACCTTCATGTTGATAATTCACGAGAGACATCAACATCTTGTCTTTCATCTTTTCGAAAATGTCCGATAGATCTGAACCTCGAAATACGCATTTTTCACGATGTTCTCGCCGGACTTCACGTCGATTTTATTCTTTATGCAATGGAGTATCATCTTAATTTTTAATCCCACGTTCATGTATTCGTGAAACAAATCCAATACTTCTTTCTTCACCCGTTCCATAAACAATTTCGGATCGACTTTCTTCAACGAGGGAATCACGTCGAAAGTTTTAAAAATGCCTTTGATCGCACTCTCCCGTTCTACGGGTTTCGATTGGAATAGTTCCGCAATGAGTCGTATTACATATTCTTCTCCTTTCTCTTCGTCGATTGCTCGTTGAATTTCGCTCGATATATCTCGTTTGTCTTGAATCTGAAGTGCATCACTTGTTTTCATTTTAGTTTCCTTTCTTTGGAAACTTGATGTTCTTCAATGGCTTTTCGTTTAGTCATCTTCTTATTTTTCACAACCGATGCATCTTTTGACGTCATTGCTATCGACATTTTGTTTGCCTTTCTAGCATTTCGCAAATATTCTTGTATGACTTCAGTTTTTTTTGATTTAGTTCTATGATTTCTGAAATATGAAATTTGTAATAGTTTACAAATCTCGTTTAACTGAGGTGTGTTTTTTTCATTTAAATTTACCATTGTTTTATCTGTTTGCTTCATTTGTAAGAATATTTTTTTTTTTTTGAATTTTGTATTAAATAATTTGTTAAAAAAAGTTTTTGCTTTTTTACTCTTTTTATATATATATAACAGAAAAAAAAAAAAAGTTAAATTTTAAATTCAATTTTTTTAATACAAAATTTAAAATATACATTATTTGTAAGAATTCATTAAAAACCAAATAATCGATCATGACAACAACACGAAAGGTATGAGAAATCCAGTTTTAATATATATTACAACCACACAATCTCATCGAATTGAATGAGGTCGAGATGGTGGACTTAGAGCGCTACTACCACAAATATCGAATGTGTTTGAAAGTGGATGAAGCCGCGCTCGATTTGTTTTATGAGTACCAAAGCGAACTGTTGATTAATATCATCGTCGCCGAAGACAGAGAATTCGACAGGGGTGATTTATTGTTGTCCTATGGAGATTACATATATCCAATAATCTCACCCAAACTCGTGAAGAAATCGGGTGGTGTGAGCGCATTCGCTTATGAAAAAAACTCAAAAGAGTAAAGATAAACATTCACACCATTTTCGTATGTGGAAAAATGACGAATGTCAACTTAATTGACTAATAACGGACTTGGAAATATAAACAATAGAGAGATTGAAATTAAAAATTTAACTTTTTATATATATATATAAAGAGAAAAAAAACTTTTACTAAAAAAATTTTACATTAAAGAAAATTAAAAATTAAAAAAACAACTTTTTTATATATATAAAGAGCAAAAAAAAACAAACTTTTTAAACAAATTATTATTTAAATACTAAATAATCAATCATGAAGACAACAACACCTAAAAGATGCGAATTGAAATTGAAACGAGTCGAAACGTATAAGAAATTCGGTCATAAAATCTATAGATTACAACGACACGATCCCATCGAATTGAACGAGGTTGAGATGAAGGGCTTAGAGCACAAATACGAGAAATATAAGATGCCTTTAAAATTGGACGAAGCCGCACTCGATTTGATTTACGAGTACCAAAGCGATCTGCAGAACATCGTCATCGCCGAAGATAGAGAATTCGACAAGGACGATTTGTTGTTGCCTTATGGAAATTACATATTTCCAAACATCTCATTCGAACTCGTGAAGAAATTAGGTGGTGAGAGCGAGTTGACCGATGTAAAAAAACTCAAAAGAGTAAAGATAAACATTCAACACGTTTTCGAAAAAGGAGAAGACACGAGTGTCAACATGCTAATAACAGACTTGGAAATATAAACAATAGAGTGATTGATTTTTAGCGAAGAAAAATGAAAAAAAAAAATAAATAAGATCATCTTTAGATCTCATTACTTTTTTTTTTTTTTTTTTTTTTGTTTTCCTTCTTCTTCACTATCATCATAATATATTATAATAACGTTTCCTTTCCTCTCAAATTTCAGCGTTGATTCTTCTTTTTCTTTTTCTTTGTGATGTGATACGTTTATGGTAACATTTTTGTTTATCCGAATCATAATTATGAACGAATGTTGTGCATCTCTTGGTAACACTCGCATCATTACCATTCTCTTCAGAAGGTAGTGGTGACCGTGGAAAGCATCGTCTCATTCTCAACCGTCTATCCCGTGCTTCATCTATCTCTTTCATTAGTTCTTTCCTTAGATATCCATCATTAGCGTCTAACCATTTTTTTATTTTTTCGCTCTCTGGCTCGCGATGTTCGTCATTATCGTCAAATTGTTTCTCTACCTTTTCATCCAGGTGATAAATTTCTGACCCCACCTTTTTATCCATTATAAATATATTATTTTATACTTTCTATGATTTTATATTTTATATAATTTTATATTATAATAACATATTCAAAATCGGTATGTTCTTAAATGGCGAATTCTCACCAAGCAACAAACCCTTGCTGAGTCGCTCGACGTTCCGTCCACTCTTCAGATAGAGACCGTTTCCTCTCAGAGAGTTGCCACCTCTAACGGGTTCTAGATACAATCCTTTACTGCTGTTGTCTACGTGGATGCGACACACGGCTCCTCCCTTCTTCAAAAACAGTCCGCTGCCACCCATTAATTTCTCAACTGCCGAACTAGCGAGTCCCGTGAGAGCTCCCACGCCGAGAGTCTTTCCGAGAAAGGGTAGCGCCTTTGCGGCGAAGGGTAATGCTTTTGCGGCTATTCCTGCCAATAGCGGTAGGAAACCACCTTTCATTCTCAAATTGTATCTCAATTGAGCAGGACTCATTCTCACCGTCAACCCTCTTCCATCGCGAATCGCTTTCTCCATCCTTTTGATTTAACTTCTGGTCCAGGCGATCGAATCCAGACCGCCTCTCGTCAGATCTTCGTGAGTGAATTTGAATCTCACCACCTCGCCTCGAGTTGTTAACGCTCTCTTAAGTTTCTTCCTATGTCCAGCGGATATGTTCACGTTTTTAACCACGTATTCTGTCATAATTCTGTTTTGTTTTTTTTTAAATATATTTACTTCAATTGTTTCTTGTTTAATAATTATATTAAAATAATTTTGTAAAAATTAATATTGCCGTTTATTTTATTTTTGTTATCTATATATATAATTTTTTTTTTTTTTGCTTTTATATTTCTCTTATGTGAAATTGTATCATCACTCTCTCTCCGCGAAGATCTAACAGTTCACCATTTTGATCCGTCAATGTGGTTTTGAGACTATACAACGTGTCTAAAATCACTGGTAGATAAACTAAATTTCGAGGTCGCTCCACGATCTTATAACCCGGCAACACGTTTGGAAAGAAGGAATAGATCGTCGGTTGAGCGCTACCATTCACGTAGCTTCCAGCAATCACATCCACGTTCACCAGAATGCTATTGACTGCGAGAATGACGACCGTATTTTCAGATGCCACGTGGACTCGATACATCTTTCGATCGAATCCCAACATCTTGCCTATAGAATCGTCCATGTTGAAATCCACTCGAAAATTATCTTCCAAATCCAACATCGTCTGTAAGGTATTAGGATTGGGAGCGAGTCTGATCTTGTTGCTTCCCTTTCCATCCGTCTTCATTCGCGTCTGAATGTAATCGTTCAAATCCTCTATGTCGTAACTCCCTTTGGGAATTCGAATCTCCAACCAATCCGTTCCGTCGGAATACTTGAATGAGTTATTCTTTTCGGTGACGTTGGGAAAGGAATAATAAGTCTCCAGATTCACCAAAGCCATCTCATAACTTTTCTCTCTATTCAATTCAATGGAAGGTTCGAATTTCGTAGCGAATCGAGTCGAATCGCCACTCACCACGATTTGAATGGATTGTTTCGCAGCCGTATTCTCGGCTATCTGTCCTAACAATTCTCCATGTTCGAACATTATATTTAATTTTATTTTTTTATTCAAAACTAATTATTTGAAGATTTATTATTTTTCTAATTTTTTTTTTATTTTCACGCTCTATCTTATTTTTATCATCGGAAACAAAAAACTTGTCGAATCTGCACCGATATTTTCCGCGATTAAATTCACTTGTCAAATCGATCACGACGAAATTGTAAAGTCCACCATCCCAAACCCTCTTGCCGTTTGCGACATGATCGCCGTAGATGTGATTGAGATTCTTGAGATCTTGGCGAAAGAGACATAGAAAATTAGCGTTCTCCCTTATCGTCTGTCTGGGCAATCAAAAATAATTCTGCGACAGGTAGAAACAGTCCACGTTGCTGTGTCGACCCCTAACGTAATACGATTCGCATCGGTTCTGTCTCTCCAAAAGCAGATCGTCGAAAATCATGAGATTCTTATCTTCTGATTTCAGTTCTCTAGGATCAGGAACGTCGCTAGCGTTCTCATAAAATCGACACTCGATGTTCGAAGATGCATTTCTCTTCATCAGCTCCGTCGCCGCGCCATCCAAAATGGTTGAGAGTGGAGCTCTGCTCTTGTCGAATTCCTCCCTACTGTCAAAGATTCTGGCTATGACGTCCTTGGGCAATCTGCGATCCATGCACTCTCGAAGCAATCTGTATTCGGGTTGAAACAAGCTCTTGCCAAACACGAACAATCTGTCGTAATCCAACCAGTCGGGTCGGGACAACAGATTCATCAACAGATTGGTCTTTCCACAATTCGATTTTCCCACTATCAAACCTCTTATGCTCTTGGGAAAGAACTCGTTATTCGACCTTTTGGTCGCGGCGTCGTTCCAAGACATATCTTTAATGTTCATCTTTGTTTTTATTTTGTTTGTTATTTTAGATTCTTTTCAAACACAAATTTTTTTTTATGTTTTTCAAACTCTGTTTTTAATGTTGTTATTATTATTTATTTATATCGCACCGTCGCGAGTTCTCTTCAATCCGGATCCACTCATCATTTTGGCTAAATCTTGTATGGGCACCACGGCATCCTTAAAATCTTTCCAACTTTTCGGCGTTCGCTCTAATGCAGCTTGCTTCGCCGGCGGACTGATCAACTTGTTGATCAACGCGTCGGCTGCCCTCTTGCCAGCCACAGAAGCTATCCTACCACTGGCTTCGGAAGCGGCTTTCTTACCAGCATCCAAAGCCGTCTTCTTACCGACCTCAAATGCGGTCGATGCGAGTTTTCTACCCGCATTGCTCGTAAACGCTCGCATTATAGAATCGACGATGCCAGAACCGCCTTGAACGTAAGTTCTGACGTATCCCCTGTTCTTTATCACCAACATATTTTATTTTTATGATATATTTTTTTTGTTTTTTTCACTGGTAAATCATTTTTGTCGTTTTTAAATACTTTTATTATTCTAGTGTAAGAATTTACTGTTTTATTTTTGTTTGTTTGTTTGTTTGTTTCTCTCTACTTATTATATACACATCAATCCTTCAATTCGTTCATCAGCCTTTTATACAGGTTTTTATTCAAAACCTTCTGTCTTAACAATTCGTCAGATATAGCAACTATCTGATTATCTAATCCCGTGTTACCAGCCCGTCTGCTCGCCATCAACAAACTCAATCTCTGAGACAGAGCATCGGAATCGCTCGGAAGAAAAGTGGTTTTCACCCCTTTGCCGGTCACCGAATCGATGAACTTCTTGTTCATATCCCATATGGGTTTCACCACTTTCGTCCACTTGTAACCTCTGTTGGCTTTGGGTCTCGTCTCTCTGGCATCGTTATTTCTCTTCATGGCGTGGGTCTGGACCAGAATGTCTCCATAATTGTCGAAATCCTGTTCCGTGTAATCGCCGGGCTTGTCGTAAAGGAGCAATCTCCGCAGACCATCAGTTACTTTATATTTATTCGAACCCACGATCAATTCATCATCATCCATTTCCACTTCCGTATCACCTACAAAAGTTCTACCCTCAGAATCCTTATAAATTCCATACGACTGACCTCTCTTACCGCCATCATCATCGAATGATGCGACTCTACTAGTGGTGATAGTAGAAGCCGTATCGGTGTCGCTCTCGCTCATATCTGTTTGAATTCCTGTGGGAACGTAATCCGGTGTAGATTGAACGGAATACCAATTTCCAAAACTAGGAGGCAACGAACCCATTCTCAAAGAACTCTCCTTTATGGGTCTCAATTCTTTGACTATCTCCTTCCTGCTTCGCTCTTGACCCTCCGTCACGGGTTTAAATATTTTTGTGGCTTCGCATCTAAGTTCCATCTCACCGAGACGTCTGCTTCTGTCAGCAGACTGAATGCTCTTCTTAGCACGTTCATACTCGCCTAAAATTAAATCTCGGCGCCTAGGATCCATCTGTAAAAACATCTTTCGTTTTTAATTGTTTTTATTATTTTCAAAATTAAATGTTTAATTATATTTTTTTTATGTTTTTAAGTAATAAAAAACTCTTTGCATCTTAATATATAATAATCTGAAAATATTCACATCTCAACTGACTGTGTTAATTGAAGTTTAAAAAAATACGTTTAAACAGTACATGACAAAACGGTTTCTGATTTAACGCATTTTGACAGTAGTTTTTACATTTGTCAAAAGATTTTTCATTCACACATCAATTCACTGAGTGTCGAATTAAGAGAGAATCCTTTTGATGACTGCGATTGCTATCATGAATATATTAAAAATTTTACCACTCAAAACCTAATTGAGCGGAAAATGCGTTTTAAACATTCCGATAAGTGTTTGAACGAACGCTTAACAGTCAATCTCTCTCATCAAGGCAAAATACAAATATCTATTACAGATCATCTCTTTCGAACAAAAAACCCTCAAAATTCAATTTCTATCCGTCCCATCAAGAGAAAAAAGGAAAGTCTATAATACAGACCATATTCATAATCGACTCTTTTGAACAAAAAAACCTCATTCACTCATTACGATAACATGTGTTAGTTTTTTTTACTTCAGGAAGACGTGACTGGATTCGCGAATTTCCAACACACCGACGACAACAACACTCTTCGTTCAGATCGAGTTTTTACGAGAATCGAGTGATCCGATCGCTCGATCAGCTGATTTTTTTTTTGGAGAATTTCTCATAGTGGAGGAATTCCCCTAATAATGTCATAAATGGGAGAAAAAAAAACCCACTGCCTCAAAACAATTGCGGGTTCTGAATCATCTGTCTCAACACAATTGCGGGTTCTGAATCGCTGATCTAGAGTCCCCAAAACTGTTTTTTGATGATGACCCAGAATTGTTTGCTTTTGCTCGCGTTCGCCAACGATGGACCGATGGTCTGATCTGCGATGGGAACGTCGACGAAAAATTACGTACAAGATACAAGCGAAGATGTACGATTTCACCCTTTTTTTAAAAACGCACGTTCACCACGAGTATTTGAACGTTAAAAGCGCGATCTAGGAGTCACAACTTTACATGGGGGGGGGGGGGGGGGGGATTCAAGATCATGTACAGTTTTGTGAACAAGTGTGTGATTTAACACTGAATTCCACGTTGGTGAACGCATCGTGAACGTATGTTGTACACGTACATGTACAAGTGATAGTAGATCAGCCTTTATTACCTACTCAGGTTCACTGTGACCGGAAAGCTAAAAGGTTGCTTATTTGGTTCCAAAGTTCCTACAAGCCAAGCAGGTAAAGCTATGGGCTGTTATCCACCCGCCAGAGTTCCAGTTCACCATATCACCATGTACTCAGGGGCGGACGGAGCCAAAAAAAACGTTGCCGGAAAATGTATCAAGAGGAGCCCGGCCCCAGACAAAATTTTGATTTTTCGAACTGAAAGAACGCTGCTTCCTTGCGTCTGAGAGATCAATGCCAGCCCACACAGAGGGCATTTCGATGACAGTTTTGTATCACCTCTGGCGCTCATTTGGCAAAAACAAAGTTGCACGAGAGGAGGCCACGGTCTCATCAGGCCGACCACAGGTCGACCCAGTGGAAGAATATTTAGAGTTTTCGAACCGAAAGAAGGCTGTTTCATTGCATCTGATCGATCAATGGCAGACTAGACTGCTGGTATATCGAAATGACCTCTATGCCAATGGCAGTCCACATGGAGAGCATTTCAATGAACCCACAGTATATGCAATAAGATCCATTTAACCTTTTAATGTTCACGAAAACTCATTCCCTAACAGGTGTTGGGCTGCATCATTTTGGGGGCCCACTGGACTCCTAATAGGGAGGGACAAAGGGAAATTTTCAGTTGGACCACACGGCCAGTCCGTCTCTGCATGTACTGTATATAAGAACTTTTGAGACAAGAAACATGTGTTTGGCTTGATGCATTTAGTAGACGAAACACTAGAGTCACCGTCGCTAACGCTTTTGAATCGTAGTTAACCTTTTATTGCATTCAACCAAGATTTCTGAACTGCAGTAACATCTAGCCGACTAAAGTGGCGACATCTGTAATTGTGGGCTATTCCACATTCCTAGGTCACAGCCTTCCGCCCACAGTAAAAAAGACAACTTATCACTTCGTCATTAGATGAATTTTGCTGAATAAACAACCGATCTCATTTACATACAATAAAAAAAACATCGACAATTCCTTCAGCAAATTGTAAATTAAAAAATCAAGAGCTTTTATTTTGGAGTAAAAACTGAAGAAATGCAAAAGTGAGTTGCTGTTTTCATATGCTGCATATTTTTGTAAGGCGAAAGGTTATACTGATAAAGTCAGTGAAATCGCAATAAGATCAAGCGGCTAAACTGTCATGAGACAAGAACTCGGACGACTCGGCCGTCCAGCCAGCGAAGCAGGACCTTAAGCCAGTCCTCGGTGCTATTTTTCACAGTTTCGTGGCCTGAAGCAAAGCTCCTTACAAAACAGTGATTCGAAAAAATTTAGTACTTGCACCACCAGCTAACATCAGATTGTCAATGCTGTAAATGATTTCTTTGAAATTGAGATCACTGTGATTAACTCTCACAGCACTGTACTCATTCTAAATACTGGCTCTTTGCCTTATGTCTTTGCACCGCTGAAGAAAAGATCACGTCACAAACTCGACGCATTGCCTTACATAGCGATGCTATGAGTTTTCTGTATTCTTCCCAGCGAATACTAAATTAACAGCTGCTGAAAATCTTGACTATCCGAGGGGCTGCCGAGTATGAGTTTCTGATCTGGTTGCATTGAAAATCGATAGACAACTCATTGAGTTAGTGGTAAATATTCTCAGAATTCCCCAGAATCCTCAGAATCCTCCAATTCGTTTAGTCCCTATGTTTGGAGAACAATTCTTCTAAATTTATCATCAAATAATTAGCCTATTTCGAAACTACAATGTTGGATTTTAATCTATGCAAGGTGACAGACAGGTCGCGTGATGTAAACATTTTAAGAAAGCGCGTTGCGGGCAATGGGAGAATAGAGAGTAAATACTAAATTGACCGCCTAGCCTGAACTTACCCAAGATAACTGGAACAATCCCACGCCAGTGAATTAATTACTTTGAGACTTAAGCTCCCCCCCCCCCCCACCTTGTGTGGTAGGAGGGTGTGGAGAGCTAGCTCACCTTTCCATAGAATGGGATGGGGGTGCTACGATGCCCTGCAGTTTTAAAAAATACATTGCATATGACCCCTCATTCGAATGAGCACACTGAACTAGTTCCCCTGAAAGGGGGGGGGGGTGGGGGTGGGGATGGGGGCGGGCATGAGCTGTTAGTTGGAAAAGGAAAAACACAATATTTTTTTTTGATTTTTAAGAAATATCATTGATACTGTCATTTGGCAGCAGGTATAGGGTTAATACACCTGCAAAACCTAGAATTTCCAAAAATTCTATTTTTTTTGTCTTAAAGAGATAGCTTATGACCCCTCAATGGGAAAAGCCTACCAAATGAGAGGGTCATAGGCTATATTTTTTAGGCAAAAACATAAAAAAATAATAAGTTTTGAACAACATCTTTTGTGAACAGCATTATTAATTTTTGGGGGATTTTCTCAAAGTGCCCTCAAGACTGGAAATGCCACCTTGGGCCCAATCCCACAGCTTTAGTGCTCCTGCTATCTCCGCTTGAGTTAATAACATATTACCAAAAAAGGGGACATGATTAAAACTCTAACAAATTCAATTTCCTAGCTTTTTCGAAAGCAGTACATTTAAAGCCATGAGATAATGTATAAAAACCCTAATGTTTCAGCTAATGGACCACTAGCTTGAACTTGGGTCCCCAAGAGCACAATATTTTTTTGGTGAAGTTCAAGGGCCACTGAATCACAAACACAGTATCAGATGAAAATAAGTTGTTAATAACAGTGTGGAACTTTCTCTTTCATTTCCCATGCCGAGAAACTCCGTGCAACAAATGCTTCCTTGTTGCCACTCAAAACAAGTCCTCGCCTCCATAAAAAGTCTTTAAACCTGCGATGTCCCATCTTTTAAAGTCGTTTGGGGGTGCCCCATCAGTTAATTCGAATGATGACATCGATTCTACGAATTTAAACTTAATATTTTACAAAAACGCGACGAACACGGAAATCGCTTTGTTTACACCACGCGACATGTGAGCTTGCATAGATTAAAATCCAAGATGGCAGTTTCGAAATAAGCTTACTGAATTTGATTGCTTAGAAACTTTCTTCGAGAAATATTCCATTGCTATATAGAATGTCCAGGTTGACAATGGCTCTAGCATTACTCCCTCTCGCTTTGTAGTTAATGTACATGATGCGAGATATTACGGTAGTTTATATCTAGTTACCACAGTTTTCCCCTGAATCATCAAGTGTGCCTATAATTTTGGTTTTAGATTACTGACGCGGAGACAGCTCTGGTAGATCCAATCAAATGTCGGGGCAATAATCTTCCAATCGAAGAACAAACACAACAAGAATTATTTTTCGAATATAATAGCAAAGTATTGACTTTTTGCCTAACAAGACTAGTGGACGACACTTACAATATCTTTTCACATAGTCAAGAAATGAATGTTTTTGCCTCAAAATATAGTTTACATATATGATCAATCATTGAAACTAATTCATTACAATGAAAAATCTTGATTATGTTTTGTAAACGAAATTAAAAATAACAAAACTGGAAGTTCCCTAGCACAAAAATTCAGAACTAAGTACTTGCAGTTGCCCCAATCCAAATTATATTTGCAGCGTTCGACCACAAATCACAAAAATATAGTCCAACGACTTCCATATCATCCGACGGATTATGTGACTGCAACATCCATAAAACGAGCATTTGTGAACTGACAATGTAATTTAGAATAATCAAATTTCATACTTATAATTCAAATCATGTTTTGCAAAATCACACACGAGAGTGTTGGTGGAGTTAAGCAGATAAAGAAGTGCTACAAACAGCTAACAATTTAAAGCGACATGACAAAAGGAACGGAAAAAGACTAAAAATAAAAAAAAAGCATTTCGACATGCACATCTACATTTCTTACCCATACTTCACACATACGTTCATAAAAATCTACCATGGAATGTAGTAATTAAGAGAATAAACATTTATGATGGACATTCAACGATAAAAGTGCCACAACTCCGGAAAAAAAACTGAGGGATATAAAATTCTTTCCACAAGCGCATCTGCAATTCATTCTCATACTTCAAATCGAATTTCGTAAACATCCGACAAGAGATAATGTGAGGTTCGACGGACAAACTTTTGTGACTATCCATTAATGATAAAAAGGGACACAACCCTGGGAAACCGCAGAATCGAAAATGCATTCCTGCATGCACATCTGAATCTCACGCTAACCAGATTTCGTAAAACTACATCAAGAAATGTGGAAGGAATTATATGGACGAACATTTGTGACGCACATTCAACAATAATAAGGGCCATAACTTTGGAAAAATCGATGGTACGAAAATCTCCTTCCACATGCACATCAACTCTGCATACTCGTAAATCACACCAAAGTTCGGGGAAATCTAACAAGAAATATAGGAGGAGTTAAGTGGACAAACGGATGTAAAATTAAACAATCAAAAATGTTTTACCTCTGGAATAAGGCGTGTAAACGGACCTTTCTTTTCACATGCACATCTACACTTCATACTGATACTTCACACCAAATTTCGTAAAAAATCGACGCCAAATGTAAGAGTTAAGCATAAAAAACATGTGTGACGGGCGGACGGACTAATGGACTGACAGACTGACGGACGGACATCATTTCAGTATCCCCTACCGACTTCCTCAGTGGGAGATAAAAAGAGACAAGCCATAATTCATTCAAATTCGTTTCCCCTCCAGAAAGTTATGAGTATCTAAAAAAATCAATACTGCATTTTTATTTATTTATTTATTTATTTATTTATTTATTTATTTATTTATTTATTTATTTACACTAAAAAAAGACAGAGATTCGAGAAAAAGAAACAATATTTGGTCCGAGTGCATGAACAACATATACCGCCAATTATATAATCCCCAGTCGTCGACGGACATTAGAATGCAGTTTGTCAGTGCGCTTCCATAATATTGATTTTGATGGCGATCACTTGTCTGGGTAGCAGGAATGTATTGCTCATTTACGATTAATTCTCTTTTCAGTTGAAAGCTGAACGCATACAGCGAACATGACATTTCTCATTCTAGCGTCATCTACGCGCTAGCGGAATCGGATTTATATCATCAGAGAGCGAAAAAAACTGCTAAGGTAGTGTGAAATTTAACTTTTTTATTTATATAATAATAATGTCTCCCGAAAATGTACTTCTTATTTCCGAAGAATGCTTTCGAATTACTAGTACAGTATTATAATAATCGAAATACTACAATAAAAAATTGGTCGACCTGTTTTCTCGGGCTGACGAGACCAGGTCAAACAAGACGCCGTAGTCGTTTCGTTTGATTTGACCGAACTGATCTCTTCAACTTAAGGGAATACGATAACACTACGGCGCCTTGTTTGATCCCGCCAATCTGATCTTGTCAACTCGAAGGAATACAACCCAAATGAATTAATAGTTGCTGATAAAATAACTCTTGCAAACAATGTGGAACCACACCCCGATTTGAACTTGACCTGTATTTTATGTTGATACATCTACATACCAAATTTTATTTGATTTGGCCAACAACAACTAAAGTTATCGTCGAGGACCCCCCCCCCCCAAAAAAAAAAGAATTTCGAAGTCGAAAAAGTGGCATCAGTCTGGCAAAAATGATTGACCCACATCCCGATTCGAACTTGACCTATATTTCATGTTGATAAACCTACATACCAAATTTCATTTGATTTGGCCAACTAGAACTGAACTAATTATCGGGAAACCAAAGTGGGACGGACGCAAGTATGGACACCGGCTATTTCAATAGTCACCAGAAACATTTTTTCGGGGGACAACAATACACCCTACACTATCCCCCATACAATAATGCATGATTGCTTTTTTTTCTTGTTTCTCTTTCCGAACATATGACGGGAAGTCGGTTGATCATAGAAAACTGAAAAGACTACTTAAAAAAGCTTGTGAATATATCTTTCTTGGAACACTAATAAAACGCTGTCATTATATAAACGCGGTAAATATTTTTAGGACGTAATCATTCATAAAGGCCTCGCCCTGGAACGATTTACACTCAATATGATAAATAAGTTTACGGTTTCATTTGAAAGCTCCAGCTCTGCACCAAGCGATCCAACCAGAGCGCGAGGAGTTTTACAGTGAAACTGACGAAGAAAAGAATTCGACCGACTCACGATAAATGTTTGTTTATAGCAATCAACTTTAAACCTTAACCCGCTGAGTATTTTCAAGATATTTTTTCATCAAATCTAGTCATGGCTGCTGTAAAGCAGCCATGACTAGAGTTGAGGAAACATTAATCTAAATATAACAAGAAATCATTGGTGAAAAAGTCCTTTCAATTTACAGGGGAAAATATGTTTAAATATGCCCAAATTATACTAATATCAGTGACAAGAGAAACCCTGTGCTGGGCAGGAATATCCGCCAGCAGCATGCAAAGAGTTATACATTGCATCATGTATATCGTATGGTAAGCCGAACTCTCACTTTTTCTGTTTACGTGTAAACCCTCGGAATTTCTTTGAACACTTTTACCAAAGTTTGAAATGCTTTGGAATCATTCCTGAAAATCGTGAACACAACTTGTCGAACTTTACTCGACGTTTCATATATCACATATTCAGACCCAGCAAAACGAGGGTGGAATACGTGTGACAGGAGTTAGGAGTTTTTTTCTATATTTCTCTCGCACCGTACTGTCCCCCGTGCTCTACCTGAGCTGTGTTTTACATTTATTACACGCCTTTTCTATTAAATCCCCACCTAAAACAACACTAAACGATGCGGAAAATGATAATCCGTTCCGCACACGTGCGGAACAGAAATCGTTGACGGACTATTTTTATAAAGAAGCGAAATTTCCCTGGAGTGTTCTACAAATCGTTCACTGCAATTACAATCTGAATGTCCCCCGCGTTCCAATGTGTTCCATGTGTCAGAACGTACATAGAACATATTGCAACTCAGGGGACGAAATAGTAACATGGGTTCCACTTATCAAATTTGATTGGCAATAAAATGTGTCCCGTTTGTTGATATCAAATGAATTGCTGAGTGTCCTTCTAATAATTGTTTTTATAGATGTGAAGGCATGTAATAAACAAATAACGACACGAGTTTGTGAATCGGTTAATCGATATGGCACGTTCGGCCTCTCGTTCAATCCTTCCGCGCTAGTACTCGTGTCATATCGATTAACCCATTCACACACGCGTGTCGTTCTGTATATTTATACCACGATTAAACATGAATTCAGTGGCAGAGATTGTTAGAGAAAAATATCACTTTCGGCGGTCTGTTTACTTTTTTCGTGACACTGTTTTATGTCGACGCATTTCATTCACATCATAGCATCAATAAGATACGTGACGACCAATCGATGACGTTCTAACACGTAGGCCGGATTCTACGCGTGGTATGTCTAGCACATCTCAACGTCTCTTTTGTATTGGGAAACGTTGAATGCACATAACAATCCTGGTATATATTTCTCTCTCTCTCTCTCTCTCTCTCTCTCTCTCTCTCTCTCTCTCTCTCTCTCTCTCTCTCTCTCTCTCTCTCTCATAAATTATTTAACCCTTTTCCCAATGTGACGGCAAAAATCGTCCAGCAATTTTACAAACTGTGCACTCAAAATTTACTACTTTTTGATTTTTGTCTCAAAAACATAGCCCTATGTTTCTGAGGTAAAACAAAATGAAAGGTTATAGTTAGTACACTCTAAAATCAATAAACTGGACTGAGTGAATATGAACCCAGTGGGGTTCATATTCACTCAATCCAGATGATTTGGGTTGGTTTTAACCCAACTGATTTTATAATGTAAAGAATACTTTTTGCAAATGTCGCCTTCCATTCATGCTGAGTAATGGATAAGTGGCGGGTGGCGTCTCTTAGATATTTGGGCGAGCTAATATTTCCTCAAGAAATCCTTTGCTACTATGAAGACAAGATGAACGTACGTGTATGCAACCGTTGGTACCATCCTGGCAGGATCCCACCACGAACAACTGTCAGCATATTTATTTTGTTTCAATTTTTGGTGAACATTCGACCTCATGTATCAAATATACTATTCAAAAAGAAGGGGATATCCAAACTGATGTTGATATTTGCGAAAAATGATATTGGATAAGCGTGATTGGACTCATCAATATGTTACCAAGTTTAGTGTTGATCATGAATGTCGCCGGCCCACGAAAACTTCGTGCAGGTTTTTCGCACGAGCGCCGCGTTAATGTCTGTGGGGTACGTTTTGAAATTTTCATTTATACTGGTCGGGCTTTTTCGGAGGTCTCATCGTTCTTTTCTTGTTATAAACTCGTTCATCAATAGTTTATGGTCGAAACGTAAATTTTGGGGTATGCGAAGACTAACACGTGACGAACGTTTACGTGCCGTTGGCATGTTGGAAGCTGGCAACAAACAGACTGCAGTGGCACAAATTCTCAACGTTACTCAATCGGTGATTAGCAGGTTGTGGTCACGCTGCCGCCAGACAGGCAATGTTTGATGACAGACGTTGGTCAAGTCGCCCAAGGGCGACAACTGCTAACCAGAATAGTTTCATCCGAACCACAGCTTTACGTAACCGCCATCAAAGTGCCTCAAAAATTGGACAGCAGCTGAACCGAGCGACAGATGTTCGAGTTAGTGGTCAGACTATCCGAAATCGTTGACACATCTGGAATTTGTTCGCTCGACGACCTCGAATAATTCCACGTTTGACTGAACGTCACATCGCAGCAAGGCGTAATTGGTGAGAAGCACGGCAGCGCTGGGACAATCGTCGGTGGAGCAACGTCATGTTTTCCGATGAATCGAGGTTCACTCTCGACTTCCACACAGGCGAAACAGAGTGTGGCGGCGGCGGAACGAACGATACCATGACGTAACCGTTAGACAGCACGATCGGTTTGGTGGAGGATCGTTTATGGTGTGGCGAGGCATAACCATGACAAGCAGAACAGCATTACATGTCACCCAAGGGCGTGTCACAGGGCAGTACTACCGTGACAACACGTTAGCAGCTCAAGTGGTGCCATTTGGGCGACGTCACGGCCGTCGATTCCTTTTCTAAGATGACAATGCAAGAGCGAGCTGCAGAGTTCCTCTAGGAGCAGAACATCACTATATTGCCTTGGCCAGCACTAAGTCCAGACCTTTCACCAATCGAGCAAGTCTGGGATATGCTTGGCAGTCGCCTACGACAACGACAACGCCAACAGCCACACCCCCTCCTACCAATGTCCAGGAACTCGCCGCTACACCGCAGGAAGAATGGAATAACATCAGTCATGTTGATATTGGACGTTTGGTGAGGAGTATGCCTCGTCGGATCCGCGCTAGTCTCCTCGCGAACCGAGGAGGATTTACACGGTATTGAGGTCTTGAGCTGAATGTGGTAAATTCTCTGACTGACCGTCCATGTATTCTACAGCACAGTGCGTGGAATGTGTTCTTGTCAGACACCCAACTATCGCTAAAATCATTCACCAGATGTCACTGTGCAATGCCTCAACTGTCTTTTTGATGAAAATATAAATATATTTCTTCATATATCTCACTTTTGTCCCTTCTTTCTTAGAATAGTATATATTGATTTACGAGTGAAATAAATATAGATAGATAATGAAGAAAATATTGAATGATGTGCGTTGCTCCGACTTTCATTTTCCACTGAATTTTTTATGACTGAATTCACAAATATAACATGAATCTGCCTTTGTTGTAGACGACCAGTCTCCCCCCCCACCCCTCCCCCAATGAATGTGCAATGGAATCAGTCACGACAGGAAGGAGGGATCTGATGATTTAGATCATACATAACAGAATTTGACAGATATTCATTTCACGCAGATATATAACTAGCGGGCCCACCCGCTAATGCGTGTGAGTCTGGAACCATACTCAGTCAGTTTTCAACAAGCTGGCCATTTTCGAGACGTCGAAAGTTCATCGTGTTCTCGGTCGTAGACTCGCAATCAAAAATAGACTTCACTGCCAAAGCAGACCCCAAAGAAACATGTCTAGTCGGGATGCACACGGGAACCCTTTCGCAGTGCTAAACTAACAATACCCACTGAGCGCTTGCACTCACGATTTATAGATTATTCCGAAGCCTGATCGGGCGGAACACCGTTAAAGGAATTTGCGTTACGCCAGACTATGAACGGCCCTTCTCATATCTGCAAGAATGGGCTCAAATCTTCCAGTTGAAACATTTCGGCAATATAAATTATATCAGAGTTCATCTTACACAATTGATCTACCCGGCCTCCACAAACCAAGGTATCGTTCATCTCACAACATTCAGATGGAGAAAGAAATTGTTATCGCGATCTGAACATGATCAAACCGCCCTCCAAGAAATCATGCCAATGCTTAAATGCCAGTGATGCGTCCCGTCCGACCACAGCGAACTCTTGCAAACATCGAACTATTTCTGTCATATCTTGTGACAGTTCAGTAATGTCCGTGACAAAAAGAGTTGGGTTCATGAGACGAAAAACCATTATCGATCTTCGGAAAGATATGGCTTATACGCTCTATGATAAACGTGCGATCCTTCGCAAAATTTCAAGCGCATGCGTTTCAGAAAACTCTGCATAGTCTTTCTCGACCATCAAACTTGCAACTAAGTGTTCAAATCAACTTAAGAGCCTTGTTCTCGCAATAAAGTCAGAGATTGGGATGCAATAGGTGCTCCTGTCAGCCGTTACCGGTGAGTTTAAATAAGGAGAAACAGGTTCCTCTAAAAAGATTCATTCCCTGAGAGAGATTTTCGTCGCCTGTGGATGTCGGAAACCTCCTTAACTCGCCATATGGAGCACAAAGAACAAGCAAACTTGGCCCATCAAGTAGCTGTGTCCTACCAAAATTAAGATGCAGTTGCACCAAAATACCAAACGCCAACGGGATCTGATGCCCCCATCTGGGTGAGTTATGATGTCGTGACAAAAGGCAATCAGATTAACTTTTATGCTAGAATTGGGTTCATCATTGTCTTGAGATTACTTGGTGGTAGCTTTCGAGAACAAATCGCATAAAAGTGAACAGCTTGTCCGGAAGAAATTTGTGATGTGCTCAGCTTCGCGAACATGAATTTGTTCTGCAGCGTTTATATTCAGTTCTGTCAGATACGGGCCAACACATACTCAGTGATACCTTGTATCAAATGCAAAGAGGTCTGGATACAACACATGTAGATTTTGAGAAGAGTATGACATTGGCGGATTCAAATGGATGGGGCGCAACCGGCGCGTGCCGCTCTTATTTTGTGTATTTCAGTTTATTAACAGGCACCGATACGAAGGGACACGATATTATCGGCGATAAAACATGGACATCCACTACCTTTGGTTGTGGACGTTCATTTTTATCACCTATGATACCGCACTCCATGTATACAGCTCCTACGCAAGTCCCATGTGATCCGATATAAATTGGCTTCTTTTCTTCAAAACATTAAAGTCTGGAATATATTTGTTGGAGCACACTGCAGTCAAGTGCAAAGAAGCTAGCGGAGGGCCACACTGATCTTTCACGTCCCAAAATTTTCACACGCGACCCCATTCCCGGACACCGCTGACAAGATTATGATACCCTATTCGTGCTCGTCAAAATCTCGCTGCCACGACCGTTCAGTGATGCTTCGCATCATGACTGAAATACGGCAACCCCTCAAACCCAGAATCCTGGATCCGCCACTGTGTGGGAACCCCAACTCTGATTTCGCGAGTTTTTAATTTTGTACGCGCTTCAGTGACCGAACATTTTCTTAGTAGATGCGTCAAGGATATATTTCATTCAGTATTTAATTGAAACGGAGAGTGTTTACTTTTTATAATCTGATCTGTTGACACATCCTCCACATACGGGAGGCCAAAACAAATCCTTAACGGAACAGAAGAAAATGTCTTACGGGTGCGAGGCTATATATTTAGATTGATTATTTGTGTCATACAAGTTCTTTTGCGGAGGTGACTGTTGTCCTCGAAACATAATAGTTTAGCTGCATTTTGTTTTGTCCAAATTTTGAATCGAGGTTTGAAAAAAACAGGGTCCCTCTCAGGACGTTTAGTTGTAATATGCCATCTCAAATTACAATTCAGGTCTATCACTCTCGGCTTGTGTCTACATAAACTTGTTATAACTGAAAATGTTAATTGGTCTAGCCGCAAATAAGGAATATGGATTCTTTCAACTGCTGCCACTGGACTGACAAGGAAGATACCTCGGGGGGTCAAAGGGTTAGTTAAATTTGATTTATCCCGCTGCATACATCATCGTGTTCGGGGGATCTTCCTGAGAGTTGTGGGTTATATTTTCTCAAAATCGTTTTGAAATGATGGATGGAAATTGAGGCTAAACGACATTCTTTTTGATAATTGCATTTCTTTCCCAAACATTTCCCCAAAACTTGGAATGGAGCTCGTCAATTTCGGGCTTATGACATTAATGGTAGTTTAGCTACATGCTTTCTGGATTTAGAATCGTGTTTTTCGTTTTGATTAATCGAAATTTCTGTTACACAGAGCCGTTTCCAAAAATCCCATTTTAACAATAAAAATGTAAATTTCACATGGTTCTACACGATTCAGGTATACGAGATGTCGTGCAAGATATCTCTAATGTTAGAGGCTTTTATCGTTTTGGCCGCCACACCTTGCGGAAGTGGAAATCAGAGGGCGATCGTTCCCTTTTAAAATTAGTTTCTCCTGCAAAAGTCAATATTTTCCTCTAGAAACCTGAAACAAAGGTGTGTGTGTGTATGTGTGTGTGTGTGTGTGTGTGTTTCAAATGACATAATCATGTTTTAGAGGAATTTTGAATGTTGGTTTCTGATCCCCCGCCGGGATTCGAACCCTCGGCAACACAGCCTGGCAATCAGGAGTCCAGCGCCTAAACCATTAGACAATTGCACACAGTCATAAAACGATGGCTGGAATCTAGCTTTTTAGATGAAGTCCTCATGATTACTTGGTTCATCTTCCTTTCGGCAGTAGCATGAAAGTGTGGAACGCGCTGGCTGTAGTACGACGAAAGTGCTGTGGATGGCCTCAGACGAAGACGGCACGGGCTTGTATGTGGTTTTTCAAATGACACAGTCATGTTTTCGAGTAATTCCGAATGTGCGGGCGTGCGTGCGTGCGTGCGTGCGTGCGTGCGTGCGTGCGTGCGTGCGTGTGTTTTGAGGTTGAAAATTCGCACTGGCACAGACATTTCCTACTGAAACGTTTTTTCTTTTAATATGCCGCCGAAATTTTGTTTCCATTTACTGAACCCTGATGGGTATCAAACATGACAAAAAATTCCTAAAATTGATTTAAACTAAGTGATGAGCTGAGGAACTGGTTAAACTGACTGGCAATAATTGATGTTATTCGTTGATTGGCTCTAATTTAGTCCTTACAAGGATGTTACGCAAGCTTTTGTTATTCTTATAACGGATGGCAGGTCGAAGATTCAAAGATTCATTTAATTTAGCATTGGTTAAATTGAATTCATCTTTTAACATTTTTGCTATTTCGATATTCATTCTGTTGTAATTTAAAGTGAAAGGAACGATGGACTTCCTTTCGCATTCTCCCTCTGATATGTTCATTCCAAATGGCCACAGGGTTTGAAGCGTATTGATCCAAAAAGCTTTACGTTTTTTTCTAAATTCATCCGTGTCTTCTAATGTGTCTTTAATTGATGGTTGTTCAATCGGATATGTTTCGAAATCGTCCAAAGAATGGCCAGGGAAGTTAAAATGTTGTGCTACTGGGGCATCAGCATTATGTTTTATATCCTGTTTGTGTCTAGTAGCACGTTCTCGGAAAGGATTTTGACTTTGACCAACATACTGCTTCCGACAGCGCTTGCACGTGATAAGGTAAATAATATTTGGTGAATCACAATGGAGCGGGTTACGGATCTGATAATGATTTTTCGTTTGTTAGGAGGAAAATTCCTCTTTCTGATCAGACATAAAAGTATGCACCACCTCTTGCTTTCCAATCCAACTTAGTTTCTCGTATAGCGAATTTGGCAGAATAAGGACGTTCTGTCTCCGATCTTTTGTAGCAAGTCGGGTTTCATTTGTTATGTTTTGAAAATACAAAACCCCGACATCGTCGCTATATCCGTAGCCCGTAGACGACCTTTATAACGTTCATGTGAAAAAAATATGATCGTATCATTTTAATCTGGGCATTCAAATATCTTTGTCAAGTATAGCCCTTCAAACAACTTTATCTGTCCTCAAAACTGGAGGTATGCAACAAATAAGAGAGCAAAAATGAGAGGAATGAAACTACCGGTAAGGGGCTATTATATTTTAGGCTCCGAAAATCATCAGATCACCTCTCTGTTTTCTCTGGAATATTCAGCAATGATGCAAAATTTAAGTACAAATCTTTAAAGTATTTTTAAAACAATGTTTTTCTCAAGAGTGCTTAGCCCGCAGATTTAATCATTTCCAAGCACAACTTTTCAAGGTGGATAACTCTGATTCAAAAATTTAGCCCACACCTTTCATTGAAAACATTAATTCTAACATGAAACTGAAAATCTGCATAAGCACACAATATTTTATGAAACAATACGCCCCAGGGGGCATGAGGGCGCTCACCTGACATGGTAGCCTAAATATCAACCCAGAGAATTGATTGGAACAAATTGCGCCTGCCCTTCCTAAGAAAAGCTTATACCAAATATCAAAAGATTCTGATCGGGGGATCTGAAAAAAAGATTTTTAATGAATATTCCTCATACTGAACTAAGTTATAATTCGGGCTCCCAAAGGGAGCCCAAATATGAACCCAGGGACTTGGCTTGAACAAACGTTAATCTCACCTCCCTTAGGAAGCTGTATACCAAATATCAAAAGATTCTGACTACTGGATCCGAAGAAAAATATTTTTAAAGAATATTCCTCATATTGAACGAAGTTATAATTCGGGCTCTCACAGAGAGCCCAAATATGAACCCAGGGACTTGGCTTGAACAAATTTGAATCTCACCCCAAGGATGCCACATACCAAATATCAAAATATTCTGATTGATGGATCTGAAGAAGAAGATTTTTAAAGAATATTCCTCATATTGCACTAAGTTGAAAATTTGGGCTCGCATACAGAGCCCAAATATGGATCCAGGGAATTAATTTCAACAAATATGTGAATCAATCTTTCAAAGATGTTATATGTGAAATATGGACGCTTTTGGAGCAGTGGTTTAGGCGAAGAAGATTCTTTAATGTTTTTCCCATTACCCACAGTGTTAAAAATGATGACTCAGCACTTTTTGAAAGTCACGGAAAAGTACCCTATGATAAAACCGATGGCATTTTTTTTTTGGACCATTCCTTTCTGCTGGTCCTTTACACCAAATAAAAATTCTCAGTGCCGTGTAGTTTTGGAGATATGGGCATTTTAAATGTGTTCTATTTTTAGCTCCTGCGGTTCCCATGGGGCGATGGGAACATTTTTTGGGGCATAAATTAAGTATTTATGACCCAATAAGCCCTCATATCAAATTTGTTCAAATCAGCCTCTCGGTATTTTGGGTGCGTCCAAAATTCTTGCCCGTCCCATAACGACGGCAAATATAGCCCCTCGAACACCTCTTGTACAAAGTTGAGTCTACACCTCAAGAAGAAGCTGCACACCAAATATCAAGTCTCTGATGCCGCTGGTTCATGAAATTTTTAATGATTTAGGCACACTTTTTGGGCGTGGCCCTACCGAGGGGCGGTCAACTTGATTTGAACAAAATTAAAATGCGATGTTATAACAAACAAGCATCTCAAATTTCACTTAAATCGGTTCAGCGGTTTCCGTCCATGTTCATGGACGAAGAGTGATAACTAAATCTCATCCTGACTTTCAGTCAGGTGAGCTAAAACTGCCTTCTTTACCTTAGTGGCTAGAAAATAGTGTTTCACACCCCTCGAAACAATATGAATCTCGAATTTATTTTTGATAAAATTGGGATTGCAGCTAAACAATTCACCAATATCTTTTGGCACATCTATGTTCTAACAGTGAATGTAAAATGGTTTTTCATCCTACTGACATGGTACGAATATTAAAATTGTTTAGTGAATTTTGTTTCTTAATATACCTACCACAATTGATTACAATTGGCTGTAACGTAAGTGCAAGCCCTACTTCGGAACTAACTCAAGCTTTTAGAATCTTTTCCAAACAAGTTGGAAAGGTAATAGAGTGCAAAAGCACGAAAAAGATCGAGAAAGGGTCGAGCGAAACCGGCGCTCGAAATTACAGGTACTCTCTCTGCACACCTCTTGCGTTTACCGAGCGCACGCGCAACAACCGTGACGTCAATTCCGTATTTCCGCCAACGAGAAGTTTGTGATTTAGCGGGGGGGCATCGATATCAAAGATATCCCCAAGGAGGGTGGGCCTCCGGTAAACAATTGTGGTAGGTATGTTAAGAAACAAAATTTACTAAACAGTTTTAATTTCTTTTCAACCTACTCAGAATTGTTTATAATTGGCTGAATAAACAATAGGAGGAGGTGAATCACACAACCAATACCAACAAGGGCAGCAGAAAGAAAAGCAAGGAGGGCAGAGAACAATAGCGAAACCTGTAATGAAGATAGAGAGAAGGTACCTGAAAAGAACAAGGCTGAGCGAAACACAAACAAGATAGAAATAAATTTAACGAGGGTGCACAACAGCCTGAGCAGCAACGAGAGGGCCTAAAGAATAAAGGTCCTCAGATTGCTGCTGTAGGTGGCGGAGATAAAAAGGAGGAGAAGGTAGAAGCATTCCTCCAGTAAGCCGCATTCATGACATCCCGGAGCGAAACAGAATTGGCTAACGCCCAGGAAGTTGAAATGGCACGAACCTCATGTGCATTAAACCGGTTCGAAACAATATCCGAAAAAAGCGGGAATAAGCCAGCTTGATTCCAAGACAGATCCACCTGGAAATAGAATGGGAAGAGATAGACTGCCTCTCAGGAATGAGAGACAGAAAGAATCTCTTCCGCCCCCTCCTAATGAACTGAGTGCGATTAATGTAAGTCTTGATCGCACGAACAGAACAAAGAAGAGATCTCCGGCCATCGACAGCAGGGACAGCCCGAATGCAAATGGGAGGAGGTACTGAATCAGGAAGTTGATTCTTAGCCAGAAAAGAGCAATCAGTAGTGAAGGTGACACTGTTAGCCTCATTTCTGAAGAAAGCAGAATCAACAGATAGCGCATGAAGCTCACTGACACGTCGAGCAGAAGCAAACGCTAGAAGGAAAACCGTCTTATAGGTGAGAAAACGCATATCGGTCTCAGATAAAGGCTCGAATAGCGCCCCCCTCCAAACAATGCAACACCCATGCCAAGTTCCACTTGGGCGTACTCGAGGCCTCTTCAAAGAAAAGTGCCGAATGAGTTTGGAGAGAAAAAGATTACGACCGATGCACCGCGTTCCCACATAAGAGAAAGTATCGGACAGCATAGACCGATAGCCCTTAATCGTAATAGGCTGGAGGCCCTTGGAGTCAAAAAGGTATGCCAGAAAATCCGCAATTTGAGCGATTGACGGATCACGGCAATCCACCTTGTGATCTGTACACAGCAGCAGAAAACCTTCCACTTCGCAGCAGAAGTCATGCCAGTGGAATGTCGCCACGATGCAGAAATGCACTCCACTGTTCGTCTCGAAAAACCCCTACGTCGGAGACAGGACCTGATAAAAGACAGGCGTGAAGGGACAGGCTCGCCAGGTTGTGATACTTCCTGGGATGACCCTGGGAAAGAAGATCGCGACGTAGAGACAGACGAATCGGCCGACCTGCCAACAGAGGCCGCAGCAGATTGATCCACACCCTCTGTGGAGACAGAGGTGCGATCAGAATGATCCTGCAACTGCAAGCACGAACCTTCGCCAATACTTGAGGAAGAATCGGTGCAGGAGGGAAGGCATAGCCGATCCAACCTGTCCAGTCCAGAGACAGAGCGTCTACCGCAAACGCCAGAAGATATGGACAAGGAGATGATTCCAGCGAGTGGCGAAAGGGTCGACTAGAGGACGTCCCCTCCGCTCGCAAATCGCCTGAAATACCGACCGATGTAGCATCCATTCGGTTGGAAGGACACTGTCGCCACGGGACAGGGAGTCTGCTAGGACGTTGAGACGCCCGGGAATGTGTCGAATGGACACCCGAGCGTTTACATCCCGCGCCAACAGAAGATCCCGAGATAGCCGATACATGCGAATCGAATGTGTGCCTCCTTGATTCCGTATGTAGGCCACTACTGTCGAATTGTCCGAAAGAAGTAGGACAATATGGTCCGAAAGGTGAGGGATCCAAAGCCGAAAACTCAACAGAAGAGCAAGGAGCTCCTTCTGGTTGATATGAAGGCCCACCTGCTCGCTGTCCCACTTGCCGTGAGTGGACATACCTAGAGGATCCAACGTTGCACCCAGGCCCGATCGCTGGCATCCGCAGTAAGGATGCGATCGGCCAAAGGAAGATCCAACGAAACACCCTGTGTCAACCAGGGAACATAGGCCCAAGGGTGGAGGTGACAAAGCAGGGACCGAGGAATAGGAAGTTCCAGATCCAGCGGATCTACATTCGGACGCCAATGATCCAACAGGAAGTGTTGGAGAGGTCGGACAAACAAGCAACCGAGCGGATTGAGATCTGTCACCGAACCGCAAAGGCCCAGCATCCGAAGGAAAGTCCTGGCCGAGACCGAGGAAGATTGAAGCAGGTTCCGAGTCAAGGCGGACAGAATCGTCGCCCGAGCATTGGGGACCGACACCACATTGTGAAGTGTGTCGAAATCCATCCTCAAATGACGAAATTGGTGAGAAGGAAGGAGATCCGACTTCTCGCGATTGACTCTGAAACCCAGCGACTCCAGTAGGCAAAGAAACTGCCGGACATCTGACTCCAGAACAGCAGCATCGTGGTGCCGTTGGAGGATGTCGTCCAGGTAGGCTGACGAAGTCACAGCCGACTGAGTACGGCGAAAAGCAAGCACATGTGACATCAGTCGGGTGAAGGCTCAAGGAGCCAGGTTCAAACCGAACAGGAGAGCTCTGAATTGATAGACTCGATCCCGAAACGGGAACCGAAGGTATTTCCGTGACGCCAGATGAATGGGTACATGGAAGTAGGCATCCTTCAGGTCGATACTGGTAGCAAAATCTCCCTGATGAACTGAACGTCGAACCGACCGGAAAGTCTCCACACTAAAACGAGGTGCTATAATGTACTCGTTCAGGATACTCAGATCGATGACAGGCCGTTTTTCTTCGGCACCAAGAAAAGTCTCGAGTAAAACCCCGGTGAAAGGGTGTTCCTGACCACCTCGATCGCCCCTTTGGAGAGGAGATTGTCGATCTCCTGCACCAGAAGGTCCCGACGTAGAGAATCGGAAGGGACCCGAGTCGGGAGGGGCACCCGAAATAAACTGGTGTGCCGATGGAAGGACAGTCGCAGACCGGGTTGTATGACCTCGAGGACCCAAGTGTCTGACGTTATCTCTGTCCAACGGTCGTAAAACAGCGACAGCCTTTCCCCGACTGGAGGCGAATCGAGGTGAGGACCTTCACTCGCGGCCTCGACGAGCCCCGATCGAGAGGAGAAACCACCACCTCGGGAAGTGAAAGAGTCCTGAGACTTTCCTTCCTGAGGCTGCCAGCGAGTCTGGCCGCGTCGGCGCTTCTTCTGAGTAGAAGGAGCCGAAGGCGTAGCCGACGTCGCCGACAAGGCAGACGCAGCAGGATGCTTGGCGGGCCTGGAACGACCACCACTCGCAGCAGCAGGTTGGTCCAGCTGTCGTAGCAAAAGCTGGTCCTTCGAATGACGAAGAACCTCGCTACGGACAGCTTCCAGGGAACCATGGAACAACCGCGGTCCAACCAAAGAGGCAGACCTCAGAACAGCACGCTGCTCAGAAGGAAGGGATGGAGAAGAATCCAACACCGCATCCCTGCGTGCCAGCTCCAAATTAGCCGTGTTACAGGCGTGAGCGTGTGTCAAGTTCATAAGAGCCTGTGACAAAACGCGAAAAGGCGCCTGAGCATTATCAAACTCCCCTGGTGGAAAATATTCAGCCAGGGCAGCGATGACATGGTCCGCGAGAGATAACATACCCAGCATCTCTCGGGACAGGCCCACCATAGACTCAACTACCGACATCGAGAGAACTGCCGACTTAGGCTTACTTAACCCGAGGGAAGAAGAATCCTCATCCACCGTAGTCATCCCTTGGAAGGCTAGTGGACAGACGGAATCGTAAACACGAAACCGCGATGGAGGCAGAAAGGCATCTGCTCTAGAAAAGAAAGAACCCTTGAGGGCCTTAGAACTCATTTTGGCGTCCAAGCCGTGGAAGGACCCAACAACCTGAGCCGATTGCAGAGGACGCAAAACCCCAGAGCAAGAAGGCTCAACAGGGTTACAGCACTCCACAGAGGACCGCGGCCGGGCGGTCACAGATGGCTGGTCTGAAGGTTGAATGTCCGGCAATAAGCCAAAGACAAAATCCAAAGCCTGCCCCAAGCCTAACGAGGGGGGGGGGAGGGCTCTGTTGCAGAAGAGACGTAGCCCAACATCGGCTGACCAGCAGAAACCTCCTGTGCATACTGTGCAGTATCCAAAGGGTCAGGCGAGACATCTCAGCGACCGACCAAAGGAAGTTGTGCCTCAGGAGGCACAGGGAAGCAAACTTGAGGGTTGCTAGAAAGCAACCGGGTGAGCGCTAAAACGGCCTGACGCAGGTCACCCTGGGAATCCTGAGCAACGCCCGACGGAGTGTCCTCCCAATGGACCCTTCTGGGAGAAGAACCCAAATCCTCAGAAGGGACCGACGACGAACGTCGATCGGCAGACAGAATAGGGAGACGGTGAGAAGACACCGGAGGATAGTCCCGATTGTGACGCCCAGGGGCAATTACTGCCTCTGCGAAACAGAAGGCCCTGCCTGCAAATCCTCTAAAGAGACCGACGGCGTACGTCGATCGGTAGCTGGACCTGGGGCACGGTAAGAAGACACCGGAGAATTGTCCCAAGAATGACAGGAACCTGCCATTGGCCTCTGCGCGGCAGAAGGCCCCAACTGCCCATCCTCTGAGACCGACGGCAAGCATCGATCGACAGCCAGACTCGGAACACAGCGAGGAATCACCGGAGGAAGCTAACCGGAGCTGTCACTGACCTCTGCCGAACAGCAGTCACAGGATGCCAATGTCCCAGCCCCATCCTGCGAGTCGGCACACAATCAGGGGAAGGAGGAACAATAAACGATTCTCTCGAGGGGCGAGGAATCGCTGCCAAAGCTACCGAACGGCTCAACCGACTAGGAGCAAACCTAGCTAGATGAGACGGAGCAGACAGCAAACCCGCACAGCTTCGCCGCGAAGCCAGGGGAGGCTGAGAGCTCATAGACACATCAGCAGATACAGTCTCGGATCCCCGAGACTGTATACCACCCCCAGAAAAGATGGAAGAGCCACCATCATACAGAATAGGATCTGCAGTAACAACTTCCTCAGCAACTGTCGACGGCGTAGGAGGCAAATCGGAGAGCGTCACCGAGCTGACCTCGGAGAAGCTCTCGACGAAAACAGACGCATCAAGAGTGACATCAGAAGACAAAGAGACCACGGTCTCCACGTCATGTATCACCGCACTAGCACCGTCAACAGTTGCAGAGGAACTGGCCATAGAAAAAGACAGATCAGCATCCTGTGTGACAGAGTCACCACGTGCACTCACAGAAATATCTGATAAGACACGGCTACCCTAACCCCGAGAACTAGGGGTTCTAGCTCTAGACAGAACCACCTTGTTTACAGAAGCCCAGAATTTTGAGGACCAAACCCCACAAATACCACATGATTGGGCCTGAATACAATTGTTGCAAGTAACACATGCGGAATGAGAGTCATCCACATATTTCACCTGCAAGCAAGAGGTACAAAGAATAGTCTTAGGCATAATATGAATATGATATATGAAATCAAGCTTCCCGCCGACGGAAAACAGAACAATGATCGTGTTCACACGTGGGGGAAAACAAGACTATATGTGAAAAAGCAAGCACATATTATCAAAAGTATCATCAAATAATTTAGAAGCTTGAAAAGGATACAATCCACTTGCACATAATCAGATTAAGGTAGCACATACAAATAAGTTGTTCACGAAGAAAACAGCTAAAACATAGCACGATTCACAAAATGTCCGACCAGTACAATGGCGGAAATAAAAGGAATTGACATCACGGTTGTTGCGCATGCGCTCGGTAAAGGCAAGAGGTGTGCAGAGAGAGTTCCTGTAATTTCGAGCGCCGGTCTCGCTCAACCCTTTTTCAATCTTTTTCGTGCTTTTGCACTCTATTACTTTTCCAACTTGTAAAAGTTTCTTAAAAGCTTGAGTTAGTTCCGAAGTAGGGTTTGCACTTGCGTTACAGCCAATTGTAAACAACTGAGAGTAGGTTGAAAAGAAATGGACCTGCATCGAGCTGCCACTATTCCACGTTTCATCGAAGAATATAATATAATTCATCATTTAAATTCTGTTTACAAAAAACAAACTTCTTGTGATATTATATTTCTTACTTGTGATAGCGTGATAGTTTTTTAATCACATCCTGGCTTCAGAAGAGATTTCATATTATGTTTGATGAATATATATTTTTAATTTTAATAGAAAACAGCCTCAATTTTCTCAGAAAAAGGCACCTAGACAAAACAGAAAAAAAAACCCAAAACAAAAACAGATTTTTTTCCAACAGTATGAGTATTGCATCTGTGATGTCTCATAACACTGTTAAAATGCACGAAAAAACAAAAAAATGATTCTGTACTGCTCTGTTTGAGCTGCAAATACCCATAAGTACACTTTCACAACTTTGATCCTTACAAACATCCATTCTGAGAAAAAGGGGACATTTCAGAAAAAATATTTCCAAAGAGATGAACCAGAAGTTTACTTCAAGAGGAGCAAGCGATAGTGTTGTTTGATGTTTAATAAATGTGAAAATGGTGGCTGGGAGTCAACTGTCAATTATTGGAAATCAAATGAAAAGCAAAGAAGCACTTTGTCAGAATTGAGAGAAAGACAGACATTTGGACATTCATAACAAACATTCATACATGTTGGAAGTAGAAATAAAAATATGGACTGCCATACAACGACTGAAAGTGTCAATGACACTGTAGCTCAACTTGTCAAGACATGTACATGTATAGTATGTGACACAGCAATGACAAACATCTAGGTAATGACCTGATAACAAAGGTACATATAAAGAATTGTAATGGTCTGTACATAAATACTGACCCTAGCCTGTAGCAAATGTATAGGTAAAGTATTGTAAAGGTGGTGACAGTCAGATGCTAAACTAGAAAAGAAATCTTTGAGCCCCAGAGTGGGTCTGACTGAACCCCAAAATATTTGTTCTCATAGCACAGTGATAACAAAGGCACCCCAAAACACTCTCATTCCTGACCCAATGTGAAAACAAAGTTACCCAAAAAGTTTCGCGAAGATCAATTCATAAATACGAGCTGTATAGAAGTTGTGACAAAAAACTGATTGAACTTAATTTCGGTACAAAATGGCCACTGGCAGCCATCTTGAATTTTGGACCGCACTCAGAAACACTCGTTCTCATCCCAAGGTGATAACAAAGGTACCCAAGAAGTTTCGTGAAGATTGGTTGATAAATACAGCCTCTAGCCCGAGCCGTATTGACATGTGCACTTACAGTGTATAAGTAGCACTAAATAAATCAAAATTCATCTAATTTGCATAATTTCTGCACGAGAAAAAAACCTGTATTTTATGTGATGTATTCCATTTTACTAAACATTCATACAACAATTTATTCAAATCAGAACTTTCATACAGAAGTTCTGTACAAAAGACTGATTGCACTAATTTTGGTACAAAATGGCTGCTGGTGGCCATCTTGAATTTCGGACCACACCCAAAAACACTCGTTCTCATCCCACGGTGATAACAAAGGTACCCAAGAAGTTTCGTAAAGATCGGTTCATAAGTACGGCCTCTAGCCTGAGCCGTATAGAAGTTGTGTATAAAAAAACTGATTAGACCTAATTTCGGTACAAAATGGCCACTGGCAGCCGTCTTGAATTTTGGACCGCACTCAGAAACACTCGTTCTCGTCCCAAGGTGATAACAGAGGTACCCAAGAAGTTTCGTGAAGATCGGTTGATAAATACAGCCTCTAGCCCGAGCCGTATTGACATGTGTACTTACTGTGTGTAAGTAGCACTGAAAAAATCAAAGTTCATCTAATTTGCATAATTTCTGCACGACAAAAAAACCTGTATTATATGTGACGTATGCCATGGTACTAAACATTCACGCAAAAAATGTTTCAAATCAGCGCTTTCATATGGAAGTTCTGTGCAAAAATCTGATTGCACCTAATTTTGTACAAAATGGCTGCCATCGGCCATCTTGAATTTCGGACCGCACACAAAAACACTCGTTCTCGTCCCACGGTGATACCAAAGGCTCCCAAGAAGTTTCGTAAAGGTCGGTTTATAAATACGGCCTCTAGCCCAAGCCGTATTGACATTTGCACTTACAGTGCTGAAAGTACTAAATACATCAAAATTAGTCTAATTTGCATAATTTACGTACGAGAAAAAAACCGGTATTATATGTGATGTATCCCATGGTACTAAACATTCGTACAAAACATTATTCAAATCAGCGCTTTCATATGGAAGTTCTGCGCAAAAATCTGATTGCACCGAAGTCTGTACAAAATGGCCGCCAGCGGCCAACTTGAATTTCGGATCGGACCCAAAAACACTCCCATGGTCATAACAAAGGTACCCAAAAAGATTCGTAAAGATCGATTCATATATACGGCCTCTAGCCCGCGCCGTATTGAATTGTTGACAAGGGGGCGCGGTGGCTCAGTTGGTAGAGGTGCAGGCTGCAAGCCGAGAGGACCTCGGTTCGAATCCCACCTGCGGCAACCGCGTTGTGTCCTTGGGCAAGACACTTCACCCCGATTGCCTACATGGGGGCACGATGACGCTGTGTACTGCGGCGTACTGCACGTCGATGGTGCGCATGTCTTCAACCAATCTAACCCTGCCTGTGCTGCGGTGCAGAGTTCAGAGTTACGATGTTGGAGAGCTGACAGCTGCTCGTCGTTGCTCGGTGGTTCTCTCCGGGTACTCCGGCTTCCTCCACCCGTAAAACTGTCACGGTCACGATTAGCCATTGTGCATAAGTATGTGACCTTAAACACCAATAAATAAATAAATAAATTGTTGACAGACAGACGGATGACTGGCCATGGCATAAGCTCAAATTTGGCTTTGCCAAAGTTGAGCTAAAAATGCAGTGAGAAGAGCCAGGACACGGCTATCGGACAGAAAACTTAGTGAACCATGAATGTTGTAGTCCCAAAGCAATTCAAATGAAATATAAAGTTTAAGCTCTTAACATCAGTCTCAGAAAACGTGCTGTGCAGTCTTGCCAAATGTTTTTCATGAACTGAGTGCTCCAGAATGGGGTGGGGGGGGGGGGGGGGGGGGTACTTACTGGGATCGGTGATGGAAATATATTTCACAGCTCTTACTGACATGTTGTGCTGTAACATGGCAAACGTGTCAGCACTTGTACTGTACAGCTATATTGGTAGTTATGCACAAATTCACCCTTGTCATTTTATTATATCATTTTTTCCAATTTTTCCTCGCAAATGTGTTCTAAAACTTCTCTTTGGTGAAGAATTTGTTTTCTAGTATATTTAACATTGGTGAATCGGCTGTGTGTTTGTGTGGTGATTTGGGAGGGGTTGGCCAATTTGAAATTCCCCTATACCCACAGCGCTGTGACAGGAAGCCAAGACTTTCATAAATCTGTCAACAGGGTAGATTGTGCTGTAATTTGACATTTTCACAGAGATTATTATGTGTTTCGGGAAGCTACGTTTGCCTAAGATGAGAATTTGCTTGTACCAAAAGCCTTATTTTTGATAGCGAGCGCCGCCAGAACGGGCAAAGCCCGTTCGGAAGCGAGCTCTATTGGTTAACACGTGTAATTGAGTCAATCCTTCTGAAACTCCTCTGCAGCTTTGACTTCAAAATTTGTGTCTCCGTTCTGGCTGCCATTTTGAAATCAACAGGATGTATGCAGGATGATGGAAAAAATCAGAGAGACGAGACCTTACGAGAACGGCTCTTATTCGAGGAATCTTCCCAAGAACAAAAAGGGACAATATAATTGTTTTCAAAGGAACATTCGAACACCAATTGGGTAAAGTGATTGAACCATCAGTTGAGGGAAGTAACAGGGGAGGGGCGTGGGGGGGGGGGGGGCTATCGAGATATTCTCCCACAATACACCGGGAGTCAAACTAGTTTACAATTTACTACATCACGTGACGTTCCTAGCAACACACAACGCCCCCAGCAACAGGCGATCTATTGGACCTATTTTTGGTCCAAACCAAGGAGTCGGTAATGATGTCAGTTTGTTTCCCTAGAAACGAACGTGCCTCCCTAGCAACGGGCGGCCTCTTGGGCCAATTTCGACCAAATTTGATATATGGATCCACAATGCACTAGGGATGCAAACCAAAGAATCGAAAATGGTGTCAGTTGGTTTCCCTAACAACCAATGTGCCTTCGTACCAACAGGTGACCTACTGGGCCAATTTTGACTAAATTTCACTCGTGGACCCATAATGCATCGGGGATTCAGTCCAAGGAGTCGATAATGATGTCAGTTTGTTTCCCTAGCAACCAACGTGCCTCCCTAGCAACGTACGACCTATTGAGCCAATTGAACCAAATTTGATATATGAACCCATAAAGCACTAGGAATCCAAACCAAGGAGTCGAAAATTATGTCAGTTGGTTTCTCTAGCAACCAACGTGTCTTCCTAGCAACGGGCGGCCTCTTGAGCCAATTTCGACCAAATTTGATATATGGATCCACAATGCATTAGGGATGCAAACCAAAGAATCGAAAATGTTGTCAGTTGGTTTCCCTAACAACCAACGTGCCTCCCTAGCAACGGGCGACCTACTGGGCCAATTTTGACTAAATTTGATACGTGGACCCTTAATGCACCAGGGATTCAAACCAAGGAGTCGGTAATGGTGTCAGTTTGTTTCCCTAGCAACCAACGTGCCTCCCTAGCAACGGGCGACCTATTGGGCAAGTTTTGACCGAATTTGATATATGAACCCATAATGCACTGGGAATCCAAACCAAGGAGTCGGTAATGATGTCAGTTTGTTTCCATAGCAACCAACGTGCCTCCCTAGCAACGAGCGGCCTCTTGGGCCAATTTCGACCAAATTTGATATATGGAACCACAATGCACTAGGGATCCAAACCAAAGAATCAAAAATGGTGTCAGTTGGTTTCCCTAACAACCAACGTTCCGCCCTATCAACGGGCGACCTACTTGGCCAATTTTGACTAAATTTGATATGTCGGGCCATAATGCGTCAGGGATTCAAACCAAGGAGTCGGTAATGACGTCAGTTTGTTTCCCTAGCAACCAATGTGCCTCCCTAGCATCGGGCGACCTACTGGGTCAATTTTGACCAAATTCAATCTATGGACCCACAATGCACTAGGGATCTAAACCATGTTGATTGACACATAATCAGTGTTGTTGATTTGAGGAGCTTTATCGCACTCGCACTTCTTTGCGCTTCTGAAATGGAAACAAGAAGCTCTCTTTTTCGCGCTTCTCCATCATACAGATTAATACATGCAAATGAGGTGTAAAGCGTATACCTGCAAACGGTTGTGTCATTTTAATTAACACTGACAGCTGAAGTGCATCTGCAGAAGTTTCGAACTGTTCGTGCGTTTTTGACATGTTCTGAACTTCTTTTGGGTAAATCTTGCAGTTATAAATTAAGATTGGTTAGAAAACAAAACGTCACATAATAATGATATTTGCATGTACTACTGAATGAAATTTTACAACTGGCATTACGTATTGCACATACTGACCAAACAAATCGCACCATTTGGTCACCTGTTGCATTTAATATTCAATGATGCTATTGTTTATAGTTTGTCTCGCTTTTCATTGGGGGTCGATTAACCCTTTACCTAATGTTAGTAGCAGACAGCACTTGTAAAAACAATTCTCGTATAACTAAAAAGTTTCATTTTTTGCTTCCAAAACATAGCTTATCACCTCACATTAGAACGAGCGCAATGCACTCGTTCCAATGAGTGGTCATCAGCTATCTTTTGGAAGCAAAAAATTACAATATAAAAAAATTATCATTTCCTTAGGTAAAGAGTTACTTTATGCAGGCCTTGGATATGGACAATCAATCGATTCACGAATTGCATTAACCTCTCCACGTGGGCATTCAGTAACCGCAAAGAAGTGAAAGCAATCATTCAACAAAGGGAGAAAGGGATTCTCGATGAATTTCTTAAATAGACTAGTTCTACAGTCACTGTAGTACTCGTGTAAGGTAAATTATATTCCTAATCAATAAGATTGTGAAAAATAGTTTTACTCTTAAAGAAATTGAGAAGAATGAGTGCAATAACTATTCTTGCTATTTTTAGAAGTGTTGTTTTCAGCTCTCCTCGTGTTTCCAAATCAACAACACTGCATAAGTCTTTAAAGTTTATAAATATTTCTTTCAACGTTTGGTTTGATTTTTAAAAAGGACCAGCTGTGGAACTGTCAAATGTTAATTTCTATTTTTTTCTAACCTTTGTGTGTTCTCATTTTCTAACTGTTTGATTATTTTAGACTTCATTTACTAATAGCTACTGTAAGATTACTCATTTGGTATGGTCTCACTCTCATCTATAAGGCTAAATTTTATAGCAGGAATTCTGAGAAATACAGTTTTAGCAGTGTATAGTGGCACAACCTTGGATCGGAGGCAATCTCTGCATTCCGGAAACTGCCACCCTGAACCTTGAACTAGCACTCTATAAACATGACTTGGAAGAATATCCTTTCCATTTGAGATTAAAATTTTAAAATATAAAAAATATCATCAGGTAGTTACTCGCAGCTCTGGACTTTTTTCATCGTCCTTTTTTTGCACAGCTTTGCTATAAATTCTTGTTTTTTGGTTTTTAATGAAACAATACTTTCAAATCCGACTTGACACGGAAATCACAATCGTAATACAACAACGTTTTTGAAGTGTGGGCGGAGCAACGAAAGAACGAATGCTCATCTGACGTCATTTGTCAGAGTGTCACAGTAGGCGGAGCAAACTAGATTCCACGGAGACGAATAAGTGATTTGCATATTTAGCAGCGGGATTGTGGGAGGGACATAGGCGTTCTTTGGAATCAATTTTGTCGTCTGTATTTGTTGATCAACAGAACAAGATGCGTGTTTCACACAAAATTTTCGAAACTCAGTTGACAAATTCTATTCATAGATTGCACAATACTTTTGTGACGGTGAGCGATTTGGTGGAACAAAAGAAATTTAATTAATTTTTGAAAAAACTATTCCAATTTCATCTTCATTAATTTGATTGTTGAAAGCTGAGTCAGAATCATATTCATAATGTCTATCTCACAAATTGACCGCGGCACTGTTGGCAAAAAGCTTTACAGTGAAGTTGTTAACAACTGTTGGCAAAAAGTTTTACTGTGAAGTTGTTAACAACTCCTTGAATGACCATAATTACTCCATTCCTGTGAGTAGAAATTTGTATGGTCAAAACGAAAATGACCATAGCTACTGTTTACCAGGTGCAAAGTCGATTTGGCCTACCTGAGTACCCAATCTATTGAGAAACCGACAGAATCCAGAATCAGTACAAGCCACAACACGTTACGCTCTTTGAAAATTGAAATTAACGATTTTGTTGACTTGAAGTTGAATGAGACTACTTGCGCTCGCTTTTAGGTAGCACCCATTTCATATTAATATATAGCTTTTATTGCTGAGTGTGGGAAAAGTATAAAGTTTCAAAACAATAAAACAGTACTGTCTGGTCTGTGGCCTTATAAAGTTTCAAAACAATAAAACAGTACTGTCTGGTCTGTGGCCTCCCAAAGATTATTCAAATATAAAAGAATCTCCAAAAATGATAATTAAATCAGATATGGAAGCCAAAAATTGTATTTCCTATAGGTATAATAGTACAAATATTTTGTTCGTGTAAAAAAATAGGATCACATCATTTTAATTTAGGCATTCATATATGTTTGTCAAGAGTAGTAGGAGATGTGGTAAACGTCCCCCATTGACAGGATCTCATGTGACGTCATAGTCACGTGACCTGGTGGCGCCATGTTGTGTTGTCATGGTAACCCGGGTGAGCGACCATCTTGTGACGTCATCCCCATAGTGATATGTGATGTGAGTGCACATGCGCAGAACATGTTGTTAGGGTGATACATGTTTCTGTCGTCCATTTTGTATACTGGAGGCCGCTATCTTGGTTTCTATGGTACCACGTGGTTGCTGTGTTACCCAAAGGCCTATAACAAGACAGGGGTATGTTCTGAGGGTGTGTTCGATCGAATCGGAGTATTACGAATTACCACAAATAAATCCAACAATCCCTCCAAATCACCAAAAACAAATTTATTTACTACGGATTCCCCATTTTATCGGCTTAGTATGTAGTGTTATGATACCGAGGGGGCCCCTGGGTGAGCTCGATTGAACTAGAGTATTTTTCTGGCTTGGATTTTCTCCAAAACCTCTTTTAATTCGTAGAATTACCACAAACAACCCGACAAGTTGTACAATTTCGAATTCTTTCAGAATCCTTTTTAGGACCGCCATACATTGGCTTATAATACTAGTGCTATAGGGGTTCCGTGGGTACGTTCGACTGAATAGGAGTAATATTCTTGTTCAGATTCTCCCAGAATGCTGTTTGGATCCCTATCCCATAACGTTTTTTTCTCCAATAAAAGGTACGTACTTTTATAAGAAGAGGACGTAGTGCTATATGACAAATTCCTTTGCTTCTACCTTTTGGGTTTATAAGAGTAGTTTCTAACCAGTATTCAAATTACAAGTAGGGCTCATATGTGTACATGAAAGCCACGAAGCTAACTTCAAGTTCAACCATATATTCATGTGAGGATCTACCCATATAATAAGCTAAGAGAAACCCTTTTTGTCATATGAGGTTTAATGTACCAACCCTCTTAGCCTCATTTCAGTATTTGAGGATACTTTTTGAGGATACCTTTGGTATTGTACTACTGGACTCTTTGATAACAACACGATTTTTACATTTTAATTTCTTTTATTCAACAACAACAACAACAACAACAACAACAACAACAACAAAAATACAACTTTTTATTGAGTCTTCTATGGTATGTAGATTGTCAGATATTCATAAACAGTCTTTCTGCAGATTGGACATCTTCTCAGTGGTTTACAGCAGTCTTTGCACAGGCATAAATGGTTACATGGTTGCGGAGCGACATTGACTTCAGCTAATAAACACACACTTCGTTTCGTCTTCCGTGAATCTTCTTCTTGAACTGATATGACCATTTCTTCTTTGATGGCCATTTCTTCTTCTTGAACTTTTTCAACGTCCATGCATTCAGATGGTAAATTATGAATGTAATAACAGTCAGGAGAATATTTTCTTTGTTCTTCAATAACATCATCTTCTGTTTCCCAGAAACGAACAATAATACGACAGTGAAAACATTGAGTTCTGTCTCCTGTCCCCAAATAAAAGAATCCAGCTTTTGTCAGTTCATTCGGGGTTTTCACACATTCACTTTGTAACATGAATTGAAATGTCTTGAGACGATTTTCCTCCAATGCATACTTGATGTGTTTTTGGTGGTCACTGTTCTGGTGTCTTTCTTATTTTCTCTTCTCCACGTACTAACTGCTCCAGTACTGGTGGTGGAACATCACCAAAATACGTTTCGAATGAAACGCTCATTCTCTCTACAAAATCTCTTGGAGGTCTTGTTTCTTGGTTTCGTGATTGATAATCATTCAGTGCCTTCTGTATCAAAAACGGAATAGAGAACACTCTTCAAGCCATTTTATCTTCATTCTTCTTTAGTTTTCTTTCTCTCTTTGGTTTGGGTTCTCCTATTCAAGACTCCTCTTCTTTGCAATATCCACTGTTGTGGTCACTTGTTCCCAATATCTCGTGGTGAACTGGAACCCAACGTCGTTATTGAACAGTTGAATCTGTAAATCGTTGTTGAGTTGGAAGGCGGTCACATTTGTAGACATCCTTCTTCTTTGGCTGTCGAAACACAAATGAGCTGAACACCAAGCGCACCCCTGTTTATAGTTTTTTCTTCAATACAGCGACATCTAGTGGCAGGTTTCTTCTATGACGTCATTAACCAACACATCATTAACCATTAGATCAGTTGTAAACATGTTGGATATGGTTTCCATCGGCACACTGCGACAGCGATGTTTCAAGTGAAATAGGCAGTATTGTCCACACACTGGTAATAGTCCCTGAAGGCGTTTTGTATTATGTTTCCAATATCCGGAATTCTTCTTCAGGTAATTCTCGAATGGTCTGTGTTGTGGTGGTAATCCATAGGAATCAAAGTACTCTGCGTTGTGGTGATTCACAAAGAGAGCCACCCAATGTTCTCCTTTTCTGTGGTCTGGATCCGTGTTGGCTATCAAAACCACTGGTCTGTGATCTGGTAATCTTCTTGGTAATATGTTTCTTGCAAATACGCCCAAACATATTTTCTTCAAACAACTATCTGATCGAAGGGCGTTCTCTGACTACAACGTGTTCATGTTGAGTAATGAAAAATTACTTGTCTATTCTTATCCACTTCTATGATGTTCTGGAATTCTGCATACACCAGTACGTTGATTGTGGTTGGTAATGGGTTTTCGAAATTGACTTCAAATCTCAATGTTCCTCTCTTCACCACATCGAAGTGTTGTCCATCTGATAGGAATGGAGTCAGGTCAAATACGAATAGGGTGTATCCATTTATGTTCTCCTCTCGGCTGATGTGGTTTCCTTCATTCTCGTACATTTGTCCAGTCCCTTGGAACAGGGTCGCATAACATCTCGCCACTTCGTGTTGTTCGAATCGAGGTTGTAATGGTTTGGCTGGAATCTGCTGGCCATCCACGTACAAAGCAAAGTAACTGATGTTGTAGTTCTTGAAATAATGTGGATTCTTTGAAAAGTTTCCATTGAAAGCATCTTTGTCTACACATCCCACCACGATACATTTAGGTAGTTGGCCTAAAAATACATTTTCTTGTGTAATGCTCAGATTTCCTTTTGGCATTGAAAACACCTTGGTTTCCACACGGTCGATAGGACATTTTGCAGTTGCTTTTGTTAGTGCCTTCTTGTGAGCCATTCTCACGAATGATTGGAGTCTCTCTTTGCGTACAAACATGGATACATCTAGAATTTTGATCTTGTATGTATCGGCATCTGCCATCAATGCGAAAGCATCTTTGGCTCTATTCATTTTAACATGAATGTTAACGCCATTCAGCAAATAACGAGTTTGGAAAAACATATCCTTAATCTTCCAGTCATGTCCACGATTTTACTTTTCTCTATAAATTTCTTTCGAAGAATAAATTCCTTTTTATCTTCTCTCAAATTTTCCATGTATCCGGCCGTATCCTTGTACCATAATGCATTAGTCAGTTGTGACTCCTTTGCAGCTGGTCCATAACTCAACAAAGTTTCCATGAAAGCTCTGCAGTGATAAGTGTTGTTGGAAGGAAATACCAGTTTTTCATTTGAGCTGATATCGATTTGATTAAATAAGGAATAGGAATGCATCCATAAATTGACTGGGCCCATACTGGCATCGGGTGCAATTGATGCCCCATTGGAATCTACAACCTTTGCTTTAACATACAAGTATCTCTGTACCAAATGCAAAAAATCATCTCCTAATCCTGCAATGTGGAATTCTACTGGGCCACTGTTTCCTATGGTCGCCAAAGGCCTGTGTTCTACCCATTGCCCATGTTCCACACTAGTCTGTGTTGATGGTATGGAAAACAAGTCGAGTTCGCTGTTGACACACACACAAAGATTTTTCATTGATTAGAGACATCATGCACCAAGAATGTCTTGGGTCTGTACAGTTCTTCTTTTTGTCGATTTGCGAGTTTTGCGTGGTGCGGGCCTTTTTATACCTTTACTGCCGACCGGGTGGTTTCGAACCACCAACCACTTCATTCCAAGCTCCTGCTCCAGCCTCTTTGACTCGTTTGATTGCTGCCTTTTTAACATTTTTTCCCGTCAATGACATCTTCGGCAAAGGCTACTCCTTTTCTCATGAGCTGTTTTCCCATGGTCCTTGCTGTAGTTTTCAATAAAGGTAACACCATATTCTTCAGTCCTCCCAATATACTTCCCAAACCATATCCTCTCTGTATTTGAGCTCCATAAAAAGCTGGTAGACCGTTCCCAGCTTGTTTCATGTAATATTCTTCATATCGTTTGGACTTACAACAGTAAGTCATGTTTATGCGAAATGAAGAGATCTACGATTTCTGAAATGAAGTGTCACTTTCACTTTCCCGAACTCGAATGGTACTATGGCCCCTGTGTCGTCCCTTATATACACCCGGACGGAACTGAAATGTTTTTCGTTCCACTAGTACATAATACACATTCTCAAAAGTTTTGGAGATGATGTTCCCATATTTACCACGTACAGGTACGATACGAAGAAGGGATATTTTTGTATTACCTACGACTTGGTCACGAACCAAGTCACAGTATACATAGAGTGAATAAAATCCTTGGTTGACATCAGCAACTCTGGAAGAAATGTAAGTTCCTGATTTAAAAACACACTCATTAAAGCCCAAAATATTTTGAGGAGTAGGGCTCAATGTGAACACGACTCCATCATGTACCGTGATACGAACTTTACCAGTCAACTTCATCCAATTCAAAATCTACCTTATCGTGACGAGGCAAGAGTAATGTAATTCTTTAACACCATTGATAGCCCGTATCACATCAGCAGGATCCTAATAACGACCTTCCTTGAGAGTAGTAAATAATTCTTTTTCGAAGACCAGAACACTGTAACGAAACCTTCTTCCCCACGAATGTTGAACCAAGTATTTTGATACTGAATCTCTGCCAAACCTACTTCCCATTCCCTCGTGAGATTCACTGGTTGTGATAACTGTGTGGTGTACGTAATCAACGTGTTTTCAGGAAACACGTTCATAGAACTTTTACTTGGTAGAGTCAAATAAAACATTACTTTTTCTTAATGGCTGGATTAGGCACAAATATCCTATGCTACTAATCAAGTGGGCAGTCAACAACTTGCTGTCTGTGTTCTCGAGAGTGAGATTAAAAACACTGGTAATGATGATGATGTACAAAATGATTATTTGTGAAAAGTGATCTCGCTCCTTGGAATTCTTTTTACAAACAGAGACCAATAGCCGTTCGATCCTTCTTCCATTTTGGAGAAACCTCAGAGGTTCACTTCCTTTTATAAGTGAGCTGACTCTGCTTGATCCACGAATTGAACGAATCAGGGTATCCTAATCACTTCACGAACAGTTCTTTGTTTTTACCACGACCACGTCTCTCCAGTACGTGTTCAATTTTGTAAATAGTTTTGTGTGCTACTCGCTGAAGCTCTTCAGTGTGGAACGACCCTTTCAATATTTCCCCATTATCATCTCGTAAGACATATGTGACTGGATGACCTTTCTTAATGGCTACCACTGTGAATAACTCTTCGGTTCAATTGGGCAAATAACCTTTCTCAAAAGTTCTCTTAACTTTACTGATTCTCACTCTGTCTCCCACTTTGAATTTTGGGGTCTTGTGTTTTATGGGTTTGCCATAAAGTTTTTGCCAAACCTCTTCTTGATTTTCAAAGTTCACGGCAATTGGGGCCATAACGATACTACGATGTTGAGAATGATTATAAGATTTCACCAAGTTTTGAAGTGGAAAAATTAGTGTATCGTTCTTGGTAAAATATTTCCACATTTTAGTTTTCAAATTCATTGCCTTGATCAGTTTGTAATTTTATTGGTTTACGACCTTGTTTAAAAATTTTAGTAAAAGCTTTAACGATGGAATCACCAAGTTTGTTTTTGAGAGGTATGACCCAAGCATTTTTACTACACACATCTATACACGTCAACAGAAATTTTGTGTCTTTATTATATTTACTGATATTTGCTATACCTACCAAGTCAGCTTGCCATTGTGCATCGATACCACTAACGATCACTTTCCTTCTAGGAAATGTACGACGAACAGGTTTGTGAAGAGTGTGTGTATCTTGAGTCTCTGACCATTTAACAACTTGTTTAGTCTTTTTCGTGGACGCTCTACGAAGAGCATCTATACCACCAAAACTTCCAGGAGCTTCAGAATCATAGTATAATGCTTCCATGACTGCCTTTTTTCATGTGTCAACTCTATTTATACCCTTCTTCACTCCATTTTGGCGTTTTTATTTTCTTTCGTTGTTTTGCTTCCTACTTTGTCGGTGCATGTTTAATAAAATCCCAACATTCTTTGTGACCAATCAATTCTTGGGGTATGTTAATATCTCTCAAGGCTTCGGCCATCATTTCCCATCCCTTAGTTTTTAAAGATTTTCATCTTCTAAGTAAATCGTTTAAAAGATCTGTCACATTCAACCCTACCACTGTTTGATCTTTGTGGACTAGTTCACCCTTCTCAAGATATATTTAGGTCATTTCTAATACGATTTAACAACAACTTTGCCTTTCTCTTCATAGTCATAGGTACAGAATCGAGAATGTCTTGATCTTTAATTATCTTTCTCAAGTTCGACTTTAGTTGGACGGGGAGCCACTACCTTTTGTTGAAATGTCAAGTATCTTTGTAAGACTTGATTATAATGTCTCATCTTTTCATCAGCTGAAAGAAAAGGGGCATCGAGAATATCTCTCATTTCTCGATCCAATGATGAAACAGCCAGTTCATTCGGTTGTCTTGTAGTCTCTTGTAGAAGTCCCAATAGAACAGGAGGTAGTAATGCACCCAAGAGTCCCCCTCTCTGCAAGATTTGTCTCTTCCTTTTGTCAGCGGTACCTTTATTTGCCACTGCCCACACTAGTGGTTTCTGGCGAAGGAGATTGGTTCTCTGAGCTTTGGTCTGAGGTACTGCCCCCTTCAGGATATTCGAGGCACAGACACACAAACGAAGTAATCAATTCTTTGTCTGCATGTTTGATCTTCAACTTCAAAGGTGGTTCCCTTGGAGTTTGAAGTCATCATGATTAGAAGGTCCTGGTGTATTGTCTTCAGGTTTAGTATCTTCAGTTAAAGCTGTATGTTGGGTGTTGATGGCTGCATCTATTTCTTCTATTTGGGATTTCAGAGCATTCCATTCTTCTAAAGATAGTGTAAGCCCAGTCTTCGTTGGATAAGGTTTCTGGTCTTTACCCTCAAAGTATCTTCGAACATGTATCTTCAGTTCACCGTGGTACTGAGTGACATTAGTGTAAGTCTGCTTGCTGCCAAGTCGGAGCATCTTCTCTGGTCAATGGTTAGAACGTGAATGATGCCAAGTCCATTCTTCATCTAATCTTATATATCTTTGATGGATGTGTTTGAAATCATTTCTGTGGTTCAACATATTCCGATCGACTTTTTGATTCTTGTTTGGGGTTTGTTTTTGTTTCCTATAGGATTATAGGTTAAAGTTAGAAAAATTAGAAAATTAGATTAGAAAGTAATGGGAAAGAAACACAATAGGAATACATTAATCTGATTGGTAGATTAACTTCGATATGATTGGTCAGTTTGGCGACCAGACTGCCACCTTGATCCTTAAACTGTAGGATATGGCCCTCTGCACTTTATACTGACTTGGGACAGGTCAAGCTACAAACCTCTGTCCAATGGAGATAAGTCAAATGGCTGGAGTGCATTCCCACACCCTGCAGTTCGTACTCTTTTCTATTTCAATCTGATATCCTGCAAGAAGTGACTCTCTGCATTTTGTACTGAACTTGGGACAGATCAAGTGTATTGATCACTAGCCAGAAGATAATGATCAAATAACTTGAGAGCATTAATACCCCACAACAGGAAATATTTTTTGTTTTGGTTTTTTTTTTATGTTTTTGTTTTTGTTTTGGGTTTTGTTTAAAATTTTCTATAAAAAAGTAGAAGGAAATTTATTCTTTGTTCAACAGAGAATGGTGATGATGATGATGATGATGATGAATTGACAACATGAATTACTCCATTGGTAAGGATAACCCAAACATTTTTGTTAACTAAATATAATTGGGTATCATCCGGTTCCAATAGGGGTAACGTAAGGGATACCAGAAATCAACATTACAAACTAAACAAAAATGTTCTGAGTATTGTGAAAATAAATATAATTGGATATCATCCGGTTCCAATAGGGGTAACCTAAGGGATACCAGGAATCAATATTGTAAACAAAACATAATTTTTGTTCATTGGTTATACTTAGCCTGCACTAGGAGTGTACAGCATGAATGATATTTGTTGAAGAACAAATTTCCTTCCATAAACTATTTACAAATATGTACAAGTAACTACTTTCACCCACCCCCACGAGAAAAAGAAAAAAAAGAAAGAAAATTTTCATCTTGGATAACCATCTCTGTAAGTATAAAAATAATATTGATTGGAATAATTTGAATATAAGAATTATGCTTACCTCTGGATTTCTGTAAAGATTGTGGAAGAATATTCACTGGTTGTAGAGAAAGAAATAAATTAAATTGTCAATGGTAAAGTAGATACACCATCATCTTGCACTAGTCGTTTTTGGATAAAAGTAAGATAAGGCGTCTTTCGTCTGTATGTAAGTGAACATGTCATTTCCATTAAGTCTAAAGCCTTCATTTTGTCCTGTTGCTGTCTGTTTGTTTTTAATTACTTTTAAATATGTTTCCTTTGTTAAATCATTTTGTTTTTTCTTTATTCCTTTACAACTCAAGTTTGTTTGATGGGCCGAAACAATAGTAAGTTTTGCCACACAATCCAATAACCCCCCTCTCCCTCCCATTCAATTTTAAAAAGACCTGGGGTCCTTTTATTAAAAGCTTTCCTGTCCCTGCATCATTGAGATGGCATCCAGTTATATCCCTTTAATTTAGTTTTTACATAATCTTCCATATGGGCGTCACATGCTTCTGAGGGTAACCATTTATGGGCTTGGCTTTTTTTTCTCTGGGCTGACTACTTCTTCAAGGGAAGATCGAGAGAGGGCTATGTATAGACTGTCCGTGTCCGATTCACAAAGTTCAAAATTCCTATGATTAACAAAAACATCCAAAAAACCATAGCAGAACTGGAGCATACGTAACTTGGCATACTTGTACTCGAAAAAACCAATGTGGTGGGGCAAGTCAAGTTTGATTCTGCTTTTATTCATTTCAATTTCATAAAGTTCTTCAGTGAGGGTGTTCAATTTCCGAAAGGCCAGATTATTGATGAGGTTGGACACATTATCTTCATCACAATACTCTACATTCCTATGTTTTGACTTATTAGTGACTGTCTTCCCATAGCCCGAATTACCTAATGGTTTCATCGTGTCAGCTACGATGGCTTTACTTGGGCCAGAGTCCCCTTCCCGTCGGGCCTGTGATACTTGATCACCAAATGTTTGGAAGCACGCCTTGGGCTGGTACTGGATGACTTGATATATCCGACTGACTACCAGTCCGTACTCCAAATACCACTGCAATAATGGTGTTGCCTGCAAGAATTTTTCGCCAAAGTAGCTACCAATGAGACTACGGCGAGGTTGGCACAAAATATTGTTGGCTTCAGTGTAAGCCTTCATATCTGGCCCGATATCTTCCGGAGAAATATTTGTATTTTTGAAGATTGGTGTCATTTCTTCAAAATAGGACATCAGTTGGTCGGATACAGAAGTGTCTCCCTCCACTAGGCCAAAGATATTGCCTGTGCGGATCTTCTGGAGAAGTTCGCTAGATGTCATGGAGCCATCCACTGAAGTCCCAAACTTTTCCCGAAGAAAGGTCTTTAAGGCTGGAGCGGTCTTCTTCTGCTGATGCCACTTCCATTCCCAGATTTCTATTACATCATACCCAAGGCTCTGAAGGTACTGGGTGGTTCCCTTGGTTTTTTGCCTGAGCTCAGACATGATCTTCCCCCGTACTGCACTGTAAGTGGCCAATGTACCGTCCTTCATATTCAGATAACATTCATGACCATGCCAGAAAAATCCATGAAACTGATAAACAGTTTTGGTGTCTTTACACCAACCATCTATGGGCACTTGACGTCAACCAATCTTCTTTTCTGTATCATTGTATCCGTGTCGGATGTGGACAACGTCCCTGGTAGACATAAATTCCAACCACTGATGGGCCATCCTACCGTACTTATGGGAATACTCTGGTTCAAAGCCCGCATTTCCTGCATTAATGACCATAAGTGCAAGACGTTGGCAGCATAACCTACAACACCCCCACATCTCTTTGCTTGTTACTCTTGTTTACTACAAAAGACAGTGGGCCATTCTTTTTCAGATAATCCATCAATTTTCGTTTAATCACATTCACATAATATTTTCCAGAATTAAAACCTAAGACGGGCATTTCCTTCATGTAATGATCAAATTCTGCAGCTAATTTTTCTAATGGGTGGGGTTTAGAATCATCCGTACCTTTTTGTGCCAAAGCATCTTGAATAATTTGCCTGATGGATAATATGGTGGCCATGTGAATCTCCTGCATGATAGAGTAACTTTTTTGAGAAATTTCCATTAAATAATTCATCGTATTTTCAACCAATGTCTGTGTGTCACCATCAGTAATAAAACATTTCGGACTATCAAAACTAGGGACATTACTACATACACTAGCACTGAGGGGTTTGTGTTGAGCTTCCCAGACACGAGTATCAGTTGAAGAGGGGAGAGAAGTTTTATCAAAATAACATTCGAAATCAAATGTAGCCCTATAGGGATATGACCGTAAGTGTTCAGGAATACCTTCTTCATGTAACTTTTCAAAAATGGTCTTGGGGGTGTGAAAAGATACCACTAACATACTTATAAGACACATCATCAGTACAAGAGAGGTCATGGCGTTGCATCAGCCACGCCGCTTTCCACAATTTACCACATTTATGAGAAGCAAAGGATTTAGAATATTGATTAATGTCAGTGATGTAACTAAAATGGTTCTCATACAAATTGACATACATCGTATTCTCAAAATTTCTATTAGACCTATGTACAATTTTAGCCAAAACTTCATCATCTTCCAGTAAGAGTTCAAATACTTCAATATTCACTTCAGATACTTTTTCTACTTTGTGGAGTTCATCTAATTTCACACCAGGAAAGTTATCGTTTGGTTCATTTGTGTATTTACTATACAAGGTCTGAGTTGTAGTATTCAAAGAACGGTAAGTAGAACCGCTCCAGAGGGCTAAACACCGAAATAAACAGAGATTGTCATTATAAACAAAATGGTGGTGTTCATCACTGAAAGGGCAACAATCGAATTATTTTCCAAAATATACTTGGGAAGATTTTCAGGGACCACACCAATTGGATGATTTTTAATCTTGTTTACATAAAAAGTTACATTGGTCAATTGATGGACAATCCATTTAGAGCTGGGTCTTTGCTGCCAAGCCCATTCCAAAATATCTTCCTGTTCAAGGTCTTCAAGGAAATTTACAAAATCTATATCATTTTCTATCAAGGGTGGCCAATCAAGAAACCGGGCATTATTTTGTGAAGGATGATAAAATCTTAGTTCTTGTTTCATTATTACGTAAAATGAAGCCGTAGCTTAAATTAATTTTGAATTTACTTTTTTGAGATTCAAAGATTGTTTTATTTAATTCATAGTTCATGGTAGATAAATCTGTTGTGTCTAGTCTATTATTAAAAATGTCCTGTATTTTCCTATTGGTTATGTGGTGGGTCCGAATGGTGTTCCAATTCCTACGAAAAATTTCCGAAATTTCATCATTCGTTTCTGCCAAAAGGTCCTGATCAAAATCAATGGGGTCAATGTCCAAAACAGTACGTTTTTTAAGGTCGTTGCCGGTCGTTCAGAATTCCGTTTCTTGGAAAGGGTAACAGGTAGATGGGCGGTGTTTTTATGCCTATTATAATGTAAAATTTGTTTAAATTCCTGTCCACATTCCAAACATGTATATACATCTAAGCAAGTTTATTTATGGTTGTCTAAATATTGTTTCCTAGTAAATGTTTTGTAGTAGTTGTTACAGTCAATTGTCTTACCTTGTCCGTGAGCTGTCCTCCTATGTCGATCCCGATTGTTCCTGGCATTGAATATTTTTCCAAAATCCTCGCATGAAAATCCAGAAGTCTCCACAATCCTTAGAATAATGAATGCACAAAAATAGCACCCACAAAACAATTGAATAATCTGAGTACACAGAGATGATCCTTTTCCGTCAAGAGATGAAAATGGAATGAAGCCGACGCCACAACGTCACTGAATTTATTTATACGTGACGGACGTTTTTGAAAACGTCATGACGTCACAGTGTTTTTTTTACCGATATTTTCATTCTTGGTTGGGGTTTGTGTTTGTTTCCTATAGGATTATAGGTTAAAGTTGGGGAAATTAGAAAATTATTATAGAAAGTAATGGGAAAGAAACACTATAGGAATACATTAATCTGATTGGTTGATAATTCTGTTATTTCATTGGTCAGTTTGGGGATCCAAAAAGGAATCTTGATCCTCATATTAAAAATTAAAGTTAATGAACTTATTAAAACAGTGATGGGGGTCATTTAAGGATGTTACTAAAAAAGGAATTTATATAAAAAATAGAGGATTCTGGGTAATAACTATACAGAGGAATTTGTACTATAGCACTACGTGCTACTCTTATACAAAGGGACGTGACTTTTATTGGAGAAAAAAACGTTATGGGATAGGGATCCAAAAAGGATTCTAGGAGAATCTGAACAAGAACATTACTCCTATTCAATTGAACGTACCCACGGCCCCCCTCGGTACTATAGCACTACTATTATAAGCCAAAGTATGGCGGTCCTAAAAAGGATTCTGAAAGAATTCGAAATAGTACAACTTGTCGGGTTGTTTGTGGTAATTCTACGAATTAAACGAGGGTTTAGGGAAAATCCAACCCAGAAAAATACTCCTATTCAATCGAACCCACCCCCTGTGCTCTTCGGTATCATAGAACTACGTGCTACGCCGATAAAATGGGGAAAATGCAGTAAATAATGTTGTTTTTGGTGATTTGGGAGATTGTCGGGTTATTTGTGGTAATTCGTGATACTCCGATTCAATCGAACATACCCACCGAACATACCACTGTCCTATAAGAAGGTTTTAGGTAAGAAAGCAACCACGTGCTACCATAGAAAGCAAGATGGCGGCCTCCAGTATACAAAATAGACGGCGGAAACACGTATCACCCTAACAACAAGAGGTGCGCATTCGCACTCACGTCACGTATCACTATGGGGATGACATCACAAGATGGCCGCTCACGCGGGTTGCCAGGACAACCAAACATGACGTCAACAGGTCACGTGACTATGACATCACATGAGATCCTGGATGAGATCCTGCCAATGGGGGACGTTTACCACATCTCCTACTTCTGTCAAGTATAGCGCTTCAGATAACTTTTCTGTCCACAAAACTCGGGCATACAACAACAACAATTGACAGAAAGGAAACTAAATTACTACTCGCGGTTAGTTTTTTCGGGGAACTCCTATCAAAACACAGAAATTGACAATTGTATTTTTGGGCCTCAAAATTCAGCAAATCACGTGTTTTTTCCCCTCGAATATTCAGCATGGATGCAAGATTTCAGTACAATGCTTCAAAGGATTTTTAAAACAATATTTGTCTCAAGGCTACTTAGTTTCGGAGACTGCATCACTTCCTTCCAAATTTTCAAGGCGGTTAACTCAGTACTGCCATACCTTATACGATATACATCAAGGAAAATATCTACGTTGGTGAAAAATTGATCTGCAGAGTATGGCCACAATATCTCACGCGATCGAGCCTCGAAAAGGATGAAACCCATTTCCGGTTACAAAAGTAAAAAAACCCATTTTCCCGTAATCAATCCATACCATATATCATTAAAACTGTATACACGCACGGCGATTCCTCGGTCATTACGTTTTTGAATTATGATAGGAAACACTCTCTTTGTCACGACATCCATCAGTTTCGTAGATAAACTCCATTGAAATGAGAATACACCACACCATTACAGCAATGTAGAGCCGCAATTGACCTTCACTTATTAACATGTAATTACAAGATACTAACTTGCAATCACAAGAATCTAAATTATAATTACAATTTGCTAACTTGTAATTTCAAGTTATTATCTTGAAATTACGAGTTACTGTCTTGTAATTTCAGTTGAGCCAACTATGTACATCTCCAGCACAATGCTCGTTTGTTTTTTTTGTGGTTCAGTTTTAACTTTGCAATATTATATTGATTAGACTGTTCGCCACAGGCGTAAATATGTTGTGATCACAACCGATCGACAAACGCATGCGAGACCACAGTACAGTACAATCGCCGTGGACTGGTCGTAATCCACGCTTTCACAGTGATGTCCACGCATACGTTTACCAGGTAATAAAAATCATCCGATGGAAAATTATAATTAATGAAGCACCGGCTTGTACCCGGTATTTCAGTAATTAAATTTTTGATGACTATTCCTATAATTAGTGTAATATTATTACGTCCTTGGAAATATTACCCACCCGTGGAGAGAAACCAGTCCACGGCGGCCGTATTTATTTATTGGTGATTAAGGTCACATACTTATGCCCAATGGCTAATCGTGACCGTTACAGTTTCACGGGTGGAGGAAGCCGGAGTACCCGTAGAGAACCACCGAGCAGCGACGAGCAACTGTCAGCTTCTCAACATTCTAACTCTGTTCATTTCCGCTCAAGCAGGGTTACAGCGGTTGAAGACATGTGCACCATCGACGTGCAGTACGCCTTGGTAGACGGCGTCATCTTGTCCCCATGTAGGCAATCGGGATAACGTTCCTTGCCCAAGGACACAGCGCGGGTCGTACCGGACGAGGATCGAATTCGGGACCTCTAGCATAGAAGTCCAACAGTCTACCACTGAGACACTGTGCTTCCGGCGGCCGTATTGCACAGTAATAATAATATACTAATTCTTGGCCCTTCCGCCGATTTGCCGCTGTATCTGTTATGTCTCCCAGGCGACACTTACGAGGGTTTTTCTCCAGAAACTAAACTTTTTTTGTTTGTGCGAAATTACAACATACGACCTCCGCAATGTCGTGCCAGTGAGGTGAATAAGATATTGGCTGGGAAAACACAAAACAAAAAATAACAAAACGGACATTAAGAAACGTGCTTGATAAACTACACGTGGAATTTGGCCTTCGTGTAAAACCCATGTAAGAATCAATCTGATTGATCGTTGTGCATGTGACTGGCGTTATGACGAGAATGAAATGCCGCAACATAAAGAATGTCGTACAAAACGTAAACAGACCATCGAAGAATGTATTTGTCGTTAAAATATAAGCTTCATTACCTAAATCCGAGATTAATCATGATATAAATACAGAACACAACTAGTTATATATGCCTTGCCAGAGGCGCTTTGGGGTGTTCTGACAGTGTTCCATTGCTTCATGTTTCAAACCATTTCTAGAGAGTGCACCTACTTATTTCGCCACAATCAACGAGAAAACTTGAAAGAAATACAGGGCTTAAAATCCTGGTGAGAAGCAGAATCGATTCTCACAAGAAAACAATAAGAATCAACTTTGAAACTGGCAAAATGTTAATTTGAGTAACCTCAAAGGCTTGGAGAATTCTTATTTATTTTATTATTTCTTAAAACAGCATTGCTTGCTCTCTAATAATAAGGTAACACTTTGACGTAGCAGTGATGTCTAGTAAGGTCTGGGCTGCCCATGTAGAAGACCAAGACTGCACTGGAAACCACTACCAAGTTACCACAAGCCCACTAAAAGCTGTATGCTGGAACATATGTTCTACATGTACATTTACAAAATTGTAATTAAGCCCTTAACCCTTTACCCAACACAGACGATATCAAAATTTATTATTTTAAATATCATTTTTTTTAATTTTTCAAAAAATTTCAACAAAACCATATCATGTGACCCCTCGTTGGAACGAGCTCGACGAGCTCGTTCCAACGAGGGGTCACATGATATGGTTTTGTTGAAATTTTTTGAAAAATAATATTTTTTCAACTGCTGAATTTGCATATTACGCGGGCGGATGCGGGCGATTCATTGGGTAAAGGGTTAAGGATTAAACACTTGTAAATATACAAACAGTAGGTTTGTTCTTTACTGTAGATTGGGATATGTACTGGTTGAATTCACGAGGGTATAACTCTTAAATTCTAATTTATTTTAGAACTGAAAATTGATACTCACAGCAGGACTTCGCGAGAATCAAAACAGAATCTGGCCAATTGCGACAAATTTTGAGGCCTGAAATATTTCTAATCGTTTCAGATAACCTGACGCAACTAGATTTTTTTTTAAATTCATATTTTTCATTTTAGAGGAAGATGGTAGGTTAATGCGGTTTCGAATTTTATGTGATAATCAGCCATGTGTATAGCATATGGTCAAATTCATTGCGTTTTGATCTGTTACCATTTCATAGTGATCTGTACCTATGGTGAGAGTATCGACGTGGGTGAAGTTGGGTTCGATGAACAAACTATGAATACCAAAAACAATCTAATTCGTAATCAATTAATCCTTTACATGGGGTTAGCTTGCTATTACTGGCACCGTGTATACCACATAAGTGTAACTATACAGTCAGTAAAAATATATACACGGCTGACAGTCTGAGTAATATCCCCATTGTTTATTTTGTGTTTCAAAATGTCGTCAGACGATAACCGCTAAGAAGTGAGAATTCCATCATTTGTTATTCATCGCCGTTGCTATTTCAGTGCATAAAATAGTTGATAAGATATATTCATTACACAGTTTGTTAATGACGTAATATAGTATATACGGACTAGATTGGACAATAGCGCTAAAACTGTATGGAATTAATGTTTTACGTAACACGAAACGAAGACAACACTTGCAAACAAATTTCTTGAATAACTATTTTGTTTTCACTTTTGCGTCAAAAATAGCTTATGTCAATGAGCTCGTTCCAATGAGGGGTAATAAGCCCTATTCTTGTGACAAAAAGAAAGAAAATGAAAATTGAATGGTGATTTTTGTGAACCGCGCTCGCCGATTGTGGCCGTTAGGTCGTGTAAAGGGTTAACTGACATCGTATATACAGATGTAATCTATAGATTAAACTTTTCCTTTCGGATAAACAGGACCAGATCCAATAAATTTTTCACAGATGTTTTGAGCGGTACAAGTTCGAGATACTCTCGGTGGATCAGCTTTTAGGATAGTATTCAAGTATTAATCAAGTCCTCATCAATCATAGATTTGCAAAACTACAATGCGGGACGGGAGCTGGAAAATAAGACACGTTCTCCCAGGAGACAAGCCATATTGTAGTCTTTCAACTCTATTCCAGTCACGGTGTTCTAATAAGCTCACAAAGCTTTCAAATAATTGGATATCTGGCTCCATCATCTTACGTAGTACATTGCCAATTATATAAGGTATCCTTTTCGATCTGTATGGTTTAATTCTACTTCATGACATCGCATAGACACACTTGATGACATCTGTGACATCTGCTCGTACAATATGGATTATGGGAATAATTGTCATCGCGGGGGAAGGTGAATAAATCTGTTATATGCTCTTGAGGATTTAGGATGACGGGCGTCTCCGAGTTTATTGAACTCATTTAGATTCGTGAATTCTTAGTTCTGATCGCCATACTAGCGAATTGCTGGTACGCTCATTGTCCAAATATAGAAAAGTGCCTCACCTGCCGTCATACTGGCGTGGGGACAAATTGTTGCTCTAAATAGGCATTGCACAATACAAAATTCCTCGAAAGTTCTCAATTTGCCGAAGCCTCGCTATCGCCGACCGCTTTTTAAAGAATTTACTTTGATGTCTCTGAAAATTGAATAGTGATGATGTGCACATTTTGTTTTTGCGGAAATGAAATTGAATACAAGGTATTTTAGTTATTATTAAAAGAAAAAGCAGTGCCGGGATTGGAAAGTTGATACCGTTCTACTAGTTTTACTGCTAGACTTCAGGGCTTAAATGTCATGCGCGAATCAGAATCCATTCTCGCAAATAAAATAACGGGAATCAACTTTGATACTGGCAAAATATTCATTTGATTTTTCTCGTAATAGATTCTGAAATTGTCCTTAACTCTTTTGGCGCGACAGGCGATTAAAGTCGACAGACGGCAGACCGCGGAAAGGTACTGCAGTAGTCATTTTAGCCAACTGTGTGTGTCCATTTTTAAGTGCTTTTAACCCTTTACCCAACGCAGACGATATCAAAATTTATTATTTTAAATATCATTTTTTCTAATTTCTCAAAACACTTCAACAAAACCATATCATGTGACCCGTCGTTGGAACGAGCTCGATGAGCTCGTTCCAACGAGGGGTCACATGATATTGTTTTGTTGAAATTTTTTGAAAAATAATATTTTTTCAACTGCTGAAGTTGCATAGTTCCCGGGAGGATGCGGCCGATTCGTTGGGTAAAGGGTTAAACAAAGATACGTAGGTATTCCTATGTTTCATGCACCATTTATGTCCTATCCATGAACAGCGATATCGTCCCTTGAAAGTATGAAGGTCCCAATATATACAGAAAATCATTTGAAAAACTGTCAATGAGATCATTAGAACATCTTTTAAAATAATAACGCTTTAGTCTAACAACCTATACTTTCTGTAAAATTCCTGATGAATATTAGGCGCTAAGAAGTCTGTTTCTCAGATTATTCCGCGCCAAAAGAGTTAAAGGCATTAAGAATTCTACTTATCTTTTTTCTCTTTCAGAATAAGGTAACACTGTGTCTTAGAAGTGGTGTGTAGTGAAGTCATGGCAGCCTGAGCAGGCACCCAAGACTTCACTAGAAACCACTGCCAATGTGCTTTAACTACCACCACAAGAGCAAGACCACTCAAATCCTGAATGTGGGAACAGTGTTCTACATGGACAATTTAATACTCGCCAAAGAAACTCGCCAAAAGTGGAAGTGTGTCCTTAAGGGTTTAAACTCTAGTAAATATATAAATAGGAGGTGTGATTTTAACTATGGAAATGTGATGGTTTACACTCCCAAGGTTACAAGAGTATTCTCATATTCCCAATTATTTAACAAACTGAAAACTAATTCTCTCGGCGGGAGATCGCAAGACTCATAACCGATTCTCTGGAATCGAGACAGATTTTAAGGCAAGGACTTTCGTTTGACGATGTGAAAGTCGTTACAATGTGACAACAATCATAACGAAACACTTTCACGTCATCGATCGGAGGATCTACCTCTACTGGGATGACTGGCTTGACGCCATCTTGATGAGTGGGTCGGCTGAATGAGTACCACGTTTTCGCTGACGCTCCAGGGATCCATTTGCACATAGATCAGTGACTGTTATACGTACTGGAATTGGTTCAAATTTGGTTTGCTACAAAAGTAACTTTTCTCTGCAATAAAGTTACTTCATTGTTTCTTTTATGTGCAAGAGCAAAACATTCTTCAAATATTTGTTTTTGTTTATTTATTGAGTACCTTGGAAACGAAAAGTGTAAATCCTTTATCAAACCAAGCGGTCTATCAATTCCTAGACTGACAAGTTCAAAGTACGGGCCGGTGTTCAAACGCAACTGGGAGTGAGTACTGGAGCTTGTGGTGTATTTGGCTCAAGGTTACTATATAACTGACGCTGGTCACAACGCATTAACCCTTTACCCAACGTAACGGCCAAAACCGGCCAGCGCTATTCTCAAAAATCGCCAATTAATTTTCATTATTTTTTCATTTTTTGTCTCAAAAACATAGGTTATGATCCCTCATTGGAACGAGCTCGTCGAGCTCGTTCCAATGAGGGGTCATAACCTATGTTTTTGAGACAAAAAATGAAAAAAATTAGTTGTTCAAGAATTTTTTTTACAAGTGTCGTCTGCTTTTCATGTTAGGTAAAGGGTTAACGTACAACGGACCTACGACTGCGATGGCGAGAAAAAACAATGGTCCTTACCAACCACTTTCGGTGGAAATGTTGAGAAAATACTGAAATAATTATTTCAGTGATTTTATATGTAATTGCTGATGAATGTTAATTAACTTTTTATTCCATTATAACCACTTGGGTATTACATTATCATCTGTACTTATTACATTACTGGTTTATGTTATATTAGAGGTCAATGTTACATTTCTTGTTTTAAAACGTGTCGTACAAAGTAGTTTTCGTTCTCCAGTCTGTCCTCGTTTTATGTTCAGCTGTGGACTCACCTTTCTTACAACGACCAATTTTGTGCTAACAGCCTCTTTTATTATAGGTTTTTACTTTTGTTGCAATAAAATCGCCAGCTTTTGCTAACCCCATCAGAGAACGACACCTACAAAAATATTTCTTGAATAAAATTTTCACCCCAAACCCCGCACTTAACAACATAGCTGATGACCCCTCAATTGAACGAACTCGTTCCACTGAGACTCATTAGTTATGTCTTGGAGAAAACATTAAAATTGTAAAAAATAATAAAATTTGAATAGCTATTTTTGTTAATGGCGCTGGAGAGATATGGCTATTGCTTTAGGTAAAGGGTTTATTGTAAGTTAAATTTCCGTTACAAAACTAATCATTTTTGTTAAAATCTGTGCTACAATTGTAAACAAAAGTTCTTGTCATATAATTCTACATACTGCACATCATGGAAATCAGCGGGAACGTCTCTTTTTTAAATGTACCGTGTGCCATAGAATCAAGAATTCTTGATTCTATGGCACACGGGAAGTTTTAAAAAGAGGCATTATCGCTGATTTCCATGAGGTGTGAGTATGTAGAATTAAGTGATGCAATTATATGATGAGAAATTGAAAAAAATTGAGTATTCCGTATGTTCTGTACTAGTCTCGTATATCCTTGGTTAGCTTGCATTCCCTTTTGGGGGTTTGTCGGTTGCCAAGTGGTGGGCGTGGTTCAGTATAGTTTCGCTATAGTTTCGGCGTTTGGTGCCGAAGGACGCTCCCTCGGCGTGGGATCGATCCCCCGCCATGCCATTGTAAAAAAGTGTTTGATTCTGAAGCAAAAGTGGGAGGTGTAATAAAAGCTGCTGCTTGTTGTAACAAAATTGTACAGCAGTAACGAAACTTGGTTGTTTTGACAGAAGTGGTTGCATCATTGGCCGATATACTCTGAGGCCCTTCATCCAAAAGAAATCTAAACCAGTGACTAGACGTAGCTGGGAGAAATGAAATGGGTGGGCAGGGGGCGAAATATTTTTATATTCCCCACCCCTTCATTTTACCACGTGTTGGGTTAAGAGAGTGTATCCCCTATAGGTTAAGGTCCAGGGTTTTCCCAGGGGAAAAAAAAATTCTGTTTTCACGCCGCCAATTGGAGTACCCTGAGTAGTTTTTAAAGTTCAAGTACCAGAAAGTGAAGACATATTTGAGAAAAATGACCAATGAAATATCGATGTGAGAATGCATGAACCAGTTTTTAAGATTTCTGGCATGACTGTTCATAAGGCTGACATTTTTTTCAGGGCAAGTATATGGATGGGGCAAGTCCTCCCATGGCTTCGCCGTTCAACTAGTCGTAACACTCCAATGGAATTTAACACTGTTCGACTCGAGAAAATTACTTTTGCACATGCAGCTTCCGGTAATCCAATTTGCTGGTGAGAGCTAAAACCTGGCTGCGTTCAATTTTCATCCGTATACTGCGTCAAGTCGACGATTGTGCGAAGTCATATGGATATACATCTTTTGAAGGCATGGGTAATGCATGTGTTTTATGATAAACAACAGGATTAGTCTTAATTGCGAGCAAACTACAGAAGAAAAAACCTATAAGAATATTGACCGGAACTGGAGAGAAAACGTGTATGGATTATGTAGCTGGATTTTAAAGTGTAGGGATCAATCGGTGGAGTCACGGGCGATGGGGGTGGGGATTAAGGGGGAGGGGGACTCACCCTCACCTCTTTCCCTGAAAATGTCCTCATCATATAAATGGCTGAAATCCACAAAACTGGTTAATATACTTTCACCCTGATATTTCTTAGGTCATTTTGATATGGTTATTAGATCACTTTCTCGAGGAAGACCGCGGACCTTCATCTAGGAGGAATAAACAATCTTAACCCAGAACGAGATGAAATGCCATTGACAGCGAAAAAAAATATTTCGTCCCCCACTTCATTTGGCATGGCCACGCCTTTGCTGTGATCACACAAGCATTATCTTTCTCATCGTATCCAGATAGGATTGGGGACTGTCCACCACCCACTTATACCGGACAACGGAAATTTCACAAATAAAGGATTGCAAAACCAAGACTGAATCATGAAGAACACACGATTGAAGTGTCTCGCACGTTTCGAGCTACATTTGGGGACCCGGAAGTGACGTCATGTCACGTGACCCAGTGGCGCTATGTTGGATTGACATGGTAACCCGTGTGAGCGGCCATGTTGTGACATCATTACCATAGTGATACGTGGGGTTAGTGCGCATGCGCAGAGCGTGTTGTTAGGGCGATACGTGTTTCCATCGTCTATTTTGTGTATTGGAGGATCCATCTTAGTTTCTATGGTAGCCCGTGGTTGCTGTGGGCCTGAAAGGCCTACAATAGAAAAGGCATATATTCGGAGGGTGTTCGATCGAATGGAACTAAATCTAAACAGCATAACCAACCCAACAATCCCTCCAAATCACCAAAATCCACCAAAAATCATCGAAATGGGCGTTATATGGTACGGATTCCCACATAATCCTCCTTTTTTCCAATAATAGCCTTGTTCCTTTGCATAAGAGTGCATATAATTCCCAGAATCCTCAGATAAAATTACCACAAACAACCCGACAATCCCCTCAAATTCCCCAAAACATCCAAAATCACCGAAATGGACTTGACGAAGGCACCAACTAGGGTTGATAATAGTAACACGTGGTTGCTATGGGCCTGAAAGGCCTACAATAGAAAAGGGGTATGTTCGTCGGTGGATTCGAATCAATGGAAGTACCCAAATAGACCCGACAATCCTTTCAAATCACCAAATATTACCCCAAATTTCGGAAAATGACTTGGCGAAGCCCCATTTTGGCTTATAAGAAGAGTGCTATAAGGCGCGTTCCTTTGTATATGAGTGAATATAATTACCCAGAATCCTCGGTTTCTACCTGCTATTCGGATTCATTCAGAATCCTCTGTTTCTACTTTTGTACCTATGCTATTGTTTTTGCTTATTCTCTTATTGTTCTGATTTTTTTAGAATTGTAAGTATGTGTACATGAAGGTCCCATATGTGTACACGAAGGCCATGAGAAGCTAACCTCAAGTCCCCCGTATACTCATTTGAGTATTTAACTACCACGTCCCATGGAAACCCTAACTAGCGAACTACAGGTCTTTGGCACCTATTTTCTATTGAATAAGGCCATGGGGGCCATAAGAAAATTCCTCAATGAGGTATAATCTACCATTCCTCTTATCCTCATCTGGGTATTTAACTACCATATCCCGTGGAATCCTTTCCTGTGGTCCGTGCCTGTACCTATCGAATCCATTTTTTATAGTATGAGGCCATGAGGGACGTGGGGAAATTCCTCAGTGAGGTATAATCTACCATCCCTCTTATCCTCATCTGGGTATTTAATTACTACGCTTCGTGAAGTCCTTTCTTGTGGTACGTTTCTATGCTATAGAATCCCTTTTTTATCGTATGAGGCCACGGTGGGCATGACAAAATTCCTAAATGAGGTATAATCTACCGTCCCTCTAATCTTCATCTGGGTATTCGACGGCCCCGTTTCGTGGAGTCCCTTTTTGAGAATCAATTTTTGAAAAACGTCTGTGGTCAGAGAATCCTTTTTTGTTGTATGAGGCGCCGAGGGCCACGAAGAAATCCCTCAATGAAGTATAATTTACCATTCCTCTTATCCTCATCTTAGTATTTGAGGATACCTTTGGTATTGTACTATTGGAGGATAGCATTTGAGGATACCTTTATAGGATACTTATTTGAGGATACTTGTCGTACAGTTTTTACATCCGGTTACTTCACGCTACATCCGGGTACTTCTGTTGGGAAAGGTATAAAAAGATGCATCACTAGATATAAAACGATGTATGCTGCGGAAATGTGATTTTCTCTCATGGCCCATCACAATAGTCCTAGCCCTGAAGACGGTATAAAAGGGATATACCAACACCAAATACTCATTTGTTCTGCGGCCACGAAATAGTGAAGACACGGAAGTCCATTGCTGCAGATATTGTGGAAAAGCCTTTTCCAGGTCAGACAACATGCACAGACTCGAGGATGATTTCTGTCCCATGAGAAAATCGGATAAATCAAAGAGCACTGAAAGACTGAACAGAAATTTAGATACACTGCGATTCCTATCCCATGCTAACCGACATGAAGCCAAGACTGTGATCAGTTGAGCTCTCTCTCTCTCTCATTCGCACATTGTAATCAAATAAATTCTTAGTACAATCACATGTGCATTCTATCAAATCATCATTATCCGTCTTGATCATAGTCTTGGCTTCATGTAGGTAATTCTCTCTGACCAAGCTTTCGGTCTGTCAAAAACCTTTTTGAGGGTGTAGACACAACAACAGGAAACTAGAGCAACACCGAGGGTGGCATATGCCCCCGCCTACAACACCATGGATAGCATTTTTGAAATGAAATATTTATTACTGGGTGACGGATGAAGGATGACAAATGACGGACCTTTGACAGATTACAGACCATTGGGGCATTATCCTAAAAACTATTAAGTCTCACCATAGGATGACACAAAAAGGTACCTCCGCCTCTTTACAAAATGTAAGATTGACTTGATTTGATTTGATTTGATAATTTTGTGAAATATATTTTTCTGGAAACGTTATATATGTGGCACATCTCCAATGCATGTGTAACCATGTCCTAAAGTTTCAATTCTCTACATTAGAAACTTTGGGAGTTGATTACAACACGAAGGTACCCTCAATTAAAAACGCTGGAAATTTTCCAAGTCGATAAAGGGCAATATTGTAGTGAAAAACTATTTTTTTCGGCAAACTAAATAGATGTTGCACATCTTCAATGCATGTGTAACCATATGCTAAAGTTTCTACATTAGGCACTGAGGAAAGAGTTTATTACATCAGGAAGGTACCCTCAATTCGAAAAACAAGAATATTTCGAAGTCGATAAAGGGCAATGATTTTATTAAAAAGATGTTTCATATCTTCAAGGTATGTGTAACCATACCCTAAATTTACAACTCTGTGCATTAGCAACTGTGGGGGGAGTTAATTGCACAATGAAGGTACCCTCAATTAAAAAACACATGCAATTTTCTAAGTCGATAAAGGGCAATAACTGTGACAAAAACATACAGAGTCGTATGACCTCACATGGTAATGTGCTGAACGCAGTTTTACATTGTGCAAACTTTCAGATGGCTGTCTTGAAAGGTGTGAGTGCAGCGTTAGAGTGTAGCGTATGATACAGCTTCGTCACGGACTGACGGGCACGAAGAATACGATATACCCCCGCCAGGTGGGTGGGAGAACAAAAATACACAAAAACGATGAAAAAACGAAATGTGGAGATAAAAACTCTCGTAAACAAGGTCCTGATATAACAGATGTGGTATACAATCCGAAAAAAACCGTAACAAACAGTGAACGCAAAAATAGGAAAAAGTATTTCTGGAAATGCTCTAATAACGGCTAACTCCGAGAATTACGTTACCTGACGGCATCACCCCCCCCCCCCCCCCCCCCCCCCACACACACACACCAAACATACAAGGAATCAAGAATTACGTGAAGTTCTGCTAAGCCCGAAAGGTCTTTAAGTGCATAGCTTTTCCATCCAGAATGTTTCTCGGGAGACGCGCTCTGATTTTGTCCAGTCGGACTTGGAGTCAATGATAAAGGCCTGGAACGAAGTAAAAAGGTGACCAGTCGACATGCAGTGCCGTATAATACCACAATCACGCTGTCTTTTGAATGAAAGGTGGTTGCTCGGACGTTTGTGAAAAGGGGTTACAGATTTCACCTTTCGCCAATATAATGGATTTGGCAAACACCACGTTGAAACGGAAGTGACCCCAAACACAATGGTGTTTGGGGCCACTTCCAGCATCAATGGCAATATGGATATCACCGTATAACTATATAATCAAGTTAATCGATTGTTAATTCTTTCGGCAGACCGAAAGCTTGGTGAAAATTGTTTATCTCTGTGCCGTTTCAGCTTAATATATATACTATTCAAAAACAGTAGGGAGAATTTGATAAAAGTGAGATATATGAAGAAATATATTTATATTTTCATTAAAAAGAATGTTGAGGCATTGCATTGTGACATCTGCTGAATGATTTCAGCGATAGTTGGGTGTCTGACAAGCACACATTCCACGCACTGAGCTACAAAAGACATGGACGATCAGAGAATTTACCACATTCAGTCCAAGACCTCAATACCGTGTAAATCATCCTCGGTTCGCGAGACAATCTTGAATCCGATGTGGCATACTCCTCACCAAATGTCCAATATCAGTTTGACTGATGTTATTCCATTCTTCCTGCAGTGCAGCGGCGAGTTCCTGGGCACTGGTAGGGGGCTGTTGGCGTTGTTGTAGGCGCCTGCCAAGCATATTCCAGGCGTGCTCGATTGGTGAAAGGTCTGGACTTAGTGCTGACCAAGGCAGTGCAGTGATGTTCTGTTCCTGGAAGAACTCTGTAGCAACACTGGTCTTGTGTGCTCTTGCATTGTCATCTTGGAAAATGGATCGACGCCGTGACGTCGCGCAAATTGCACCTCATGAGCTGCTAACATGTTGTCACGGTAGTACTGCCCTATGACACGCCCTTGGGTGACATGTAATGCTGTTCTGCTTGTCATGGTTATGCCTCCCCACACCATATCCGACCCACCATCAAAACGTTCGTGCTGCATAACGGTTACGTCATGGTATCGTTCGTTCGCCTGTCGTGGAAGTCGAGAGTGAACCTCGATTCATCGGAAAACAAGACGTTGCTCCACCGACGATTGTCCCAGCCCTGTCGTGCTCCACACCAATAACGAATTGCTGCGATGTGACGTTCAGTCAAACGTGGAATTATTCGAGGTCGCCGAGCGTACAAATTCCAGCTGTGTAGGCGATTTCAGATATTCTGGCCACTGACTCGCACATCTGTCACTCGCTGCAGCTGCTGTCCAATTTCTGAGGCACTTTGATGGAGGTTAAGTAATGTTGTGGTTCGGATGAAACGATCTTGGTTAGCAGTTGTCGCCCTTGGACGACCTGACCGACGTCTGTCATCAACATTGCCTGTCTGGCGATAGCGTGACCACAACCTGCAAATCACCGATTGAGTAACGTTGAGAATTTGAGCCACTGCATGCTATCTGTTGCCAGCTTCCAACATGCCAACGACACGTAAACTTCCGTCACGTGTCAGTCTTCGCATACCTCAAAAGTTATGTTTCGACCAGAAACTATTGATGAACGAGTTTATACCAAGAAAAGAACCATGAGACCTCCGAAAAAGCCCGCCCAGTACAAATGAAAATTTCAAAACGTACCCCAGACATAAAAGCGGCGCTCGTGCGAAAAACCTGCAAGAAGTTTTCGTGGGCCGGTGACATTCATGATCCACACTAAACTTTGTAACATATTGATGTGTCCAATCACGCGTATCCAATACCATGTTTCGAAAATATCAACATCAGTTTGGACATACAATTATATATACTATTCCAAAAAATTAGGGTAAGTCAATCCTATCACCCGGAAATAAATGGTCACAAATGCCATTGCTCAAACCGGAGTCATGGACCGCCTGACAGACAACATGGCTTTAAATTTGCCTCTTTGGTACATACGTTTACACTGAATCAGCAAGGAAGCTTAAGTAATCTATGTCCTCTAGCCATCTGGTTGAGTACCAATTCAACTCTTGTGCGAACTCTGTGTAAATATGTACTTCTGTGATCACAAAGTGGTGTCTTTGATAATCAGATCGCGATTCTAAAGAGACGCACTTACACCAATGGATCGAGATTTCCGAAATAGAATGCTGCGAAATCAAGAACCGTACCAAGAAAAACAAACGAAAACAGCATCTCACATTCAGTGTTGCCACCTTTCTTTTCTTCAGATGGGATTCTATGTGTAGCGGGGAAGAAAGTGGATAGTGAATTTCGACCGGACGCGACTGGATCGCGATCCGGTCGAAATTACCTGACTGCTTTTGTGACCCCATACTGTAAATACTTTTAAAACTGAAAATGTTTGATGTCTTTCAGCATTTAACAACCTCACCTTGCAGGAAATTTGGGATGCTGATCCATGTATTGAATCTGGAATTACATATTTAAGAACCGTTCTGATTATTCCATGTTTGATTATAGCAGTGAGCCGATGTCGGAATTTCTGGAGATTCGTGCCATTGGGTAAAAGTAATTGGATCTGAACATGCATTTAGTAGGATTGATAACGGGATCCAGCATGACAGAAGAAAAAACTTGAAATGCTTCTCGGAAAATTGTGATTTCGACTACGATTAATTAGAAAATAATTTCTTTATTAGAATTCCGTCTTCAAATGTCAAAATGATAGGGCTGCTGTGATTGTCAGTCTCACTTGTTCAGTGACAATTGATTGGAGATTGTTTTACAATGTAAAAATCCTTCCACTCGTGGAATGTAGGAATTGGAATTCCGTTAATGAATGTCGCGTTCCCCAGCGATCTCGGGAATTGTTATTAAGTTCTGTTTGTCAGTAAAGGTTTGATTGTCTCTATCGAGTGGCAGGCAACGTGTACACTTTCTGATGCATGTAGCGGGCTAAGACATTATTCGTGGATTTTGCGTTTAAGGCATTCTTTACAATGTTATTTGCATTTTTCTTGGCGCAGGATTATTTGGAACGTTTTTAAAACTGAGGCGGGAGGGGTAAGGGGTAGACATTCCACCCCAATGGATACTTACAATTACAGAACGGAGCTCCAAACATCCCTGGGTGCATATATATTTTATGAATACGAGATGTTCGATTTTTAGATTTTGAATAGTCTGCAACGTGATATTTTTGCGGCTACTGTAGAAAAACTACAACAAGCCGTCGACACGCTCTTGTCTTACCTCCATAGAATATTAACACGATCCAAATAGGGGGGGGGGGGGGGGGCATAGCGGCACCACTTTTTCCCTTAAACGAGGTTATTCGGAATAACCATATAGAATATTCGCATCACTTCAGATTACTCGGAAGTAGCGAGGCCGATCCGACGAAAACGTAGTGCCACATTAGGATGTATTTCCGAGTTCTAGTGAATCCCTAATGACCAACATGGAAAACCATTTAAGCTTTCAGCTTCAGTTAATGGGTGGATTTGCTAAGAAGCTGCTTCTTCACGGGTAAATATACAGGTGTTCGTTCTGGATATCTCAACTGTCTGTACGATTTTGTAATTTTCTGTATTGAATCTGGGGCTGCACCGGATTTCGATGCACCAGTATTCAAAGAGGTACCGGTTATATATTGACGTTTGAAACAAAATACCGGTATATCGTGAGTTTGGGTATTAACCCTTTACCAAACGTAACGGCCCAAACCGGCCAATACAATTCTCAAAAATCGCCAATTAATATCACTTATTTTTTTCAGTTTGTCTGCAAAATATAGGTCATGACCCCTCGTTGGAACGAGCTCGTTCAAATGAGGGTTCATAACCTACATTTTGAGACAAAAAATGACAAAAAAATTAGTTATTCAAGAATTTTTTTGCAAGTGTCGTCTGATTTTCATGGTAAGTAAAGGGCTAAAATAAGTATAACTGTTTTTATGTGGTTCGTAGTTTTTCTCCCCACAGTACAGATTTTATTTTAAAGCGATCTAGAGAAACACAAGGACGGCTCCTGCAGATTATTATCTATCAGGTATTCATTTACACTTAACTAAAACAGTGTCGTAGTATTCAATCGTAAGTTATAGTTGAGTAATTGGATTAATTTTTCTCTTTACCATATCGAAGAAGATTGACATTTGTGTTTTACAATCTAATTGTAAATCAACAACGTCATGAATAATTAACTGTTTTATTATCGCCCTGGAATATGCATACCTAATACTAACTAAAGATACTACCACCTCGAACTGTGTTTGCGTTCGGTAACACTTTAATCTGAACTGAGGATATTGGAAAAAAGATTCCTTCCTTTCAAACTGAACTGCTTTTTTCAATATAACTGAATACCGCGATATTGCTTTCAATATTGTCACCGATATTCAAATTCCTATAGATTGCAGCTCTGATGGAAACTATTATTCAGTACAAGCGTTAATAGTGAAACTCACAAGAGACCGTTCATGTCAAATATAGAGGATATGAAATTAGTATTTCTTCAATATGGGGGGGGGGGGGGGAGCTAAAACGAAATCGGTGAAGGTTAAATAATGGAAATTCAAGAGCAAAGAACAATTCCGGGGTCAGTGTTTCGGGCGGCAGAACTGTAGTAAAGTCCATCCCATCAATATTCACTTCACAAACACAGCCAGTTGTCGTCGATATCTTTCTTATTACCGTCGCACTACCCGCATGGTCAAGTTTTACTTTTGAATTCGTTGGAAAGTCGGACACCATGGCTTTTGTTTTTATTTTGAAATAGCTCTACTTACATGCGCATTAATTCGACCCAGTAGCATATATATGCACCAATGAGATCGTTCGCTCTTTTAGAGAATTATATGTTGGTCAGCCAACCAGGCGACTTCCAGATAGCCAATGAAATTGACAAGAGGTTGTTACATGACTTCGTAATTTATAAAGCTGAAAAGTACGTAATGATTACAAATCGTCGCCTGAGTGCTAGAATGTCCTATGTCCCCTATGGGACATAAGACATTCTAGCACTCAGGCGACGAAATGCAGAAAGCAGTTCAGTTATATGATAAATACAACTTGTTATTCAACTGTCAATTGATCTGGATCGTCGTATTTCGACGAACTGACGAGACCGGGGGCCAATATTGTAAAACTTATACAATTGTATTTTCTACAATTTATTCTCTAGTTATGACTTTAAATGCCTTGAAATGAACAATAAGCATTTTCAAAGATGTGGCAATTTGCCAGTTTGCAAATTGCCATATCTTTTAAAATGCCAATGATTCATTTTAGTCAGTTGCATTAATAGGGAGAAAATACAATTCTAGAAAATACAATAGTAAAAGTTTTATAGTATTGGCTCCAGATCAGCTTACTCTGGTCTCTTGAACGAGGCAGAATAAGACAACCTAGACTGTTGTTAATAACTTGTTTATTTTTTGCCAGGCATTGTCTGTAAATATTTCAAAATTACAAAGGACACCTGACGTATACACAAAAAAGTAATTTTCGAATGTTTGTGTAGAATGTTCAGCGCAAAAGCACTTTGGGATTTTACTTGGCGTTTGTAAAATTGTCGCTTCGAAAACGCGTGCTCGTCAGTGGCGCCATTTATGCCTCGTTCCAGCCAGGCATGTTATATGAATTTGGACAATTTCGGGCCCTTGTTTTCCAGTATACCAGGTTTGATGAACAAACTGCAGTGATATTGATGAGCTTTTTCGGATAACCGTATGATAAAAGGATTTAAAAGAAATTCCGAATTTGCTTTGAACGCTTTTTGTCTGGCTGATGAATTCCAATTCCGGTGATTTACACTGAAAGCGACAGTCTGTGGTCGCCCTTCTGTTCTGTGTTGACATTTCAATTTAGTTCTCCACGTAAATCTTTCCTCGGGGTAGTTTCGTATCGGTTGCACATTAACTCCAGCGTAAGGACGGACAGCTCAGTATCAATTCCCGGAGACAGCAATTTATATACAGAAAGAAGTGATTTTACGAATTATTGACAGTCTGGCCGCTTTTCTGAATACTATCAATATTGACAAGCAAAAAATGGTTACTGTACTTTGGTTAACTTAAAAATAACGAATGTGCGGCGGCAAACAGCTGTGGTATTGTTGAAGTGAATATAATATTACACCAATAGTTCAATATCAGACATGCTAGTAACTGGACATTTTGGGGAAAGACGTCTTCTAGTTTAAATATTACTGGGATTTATTTGAAAAATTCGTCTCTGAAGGTGCCCATGACTTTATATATTAAAAGAATGACCGAATGTGGTTCACAAAAAGAAAAAGAAAACTAAACAAAGAAATTATTTACTCATGACGCTAGCCTCGGGATAGCAAAATAACAGTTAAGAGTTATTTATTTATTTATTTATTGGTGTTTAAGGTCAAGTTAAGAGTTATTACTGGCTACCTAAAATGCTTGAACGGTTACCTAACAGGCTTGAACGTTGCTATGATTTTGACATGTTTTGTTTTTTGCGTTGCAATAAATCGTGTGTGAGTTCTGTCGATCCTTGAAATTTTATATAAGAAAATAAAAAGTACCTAGCATTTTTGCATAAATTCCGACGATTATTTGATGGGAATTTCTCGTATCCACAAGTGAGTTAATCTTCGGTATCTTCACCAGACACTAGGTACTCTTTTTATTTCGAACATTTCAGAAAACTTTCCAATAGTTTCGACAGGGCAAAAACCGTACTTGACTGATTTAAAACACAAACTGTCTGATCGTTATTTAACCATTTCACTATTTCGTTTCTTGCGCCGCAAGACCTAAATATAGTCTCTTTAATATTTTGCACAAAATACAGACATTGGTCTACATTATTAATTCAACAGATTTTGTGATAGCCTGGATAACTTTATCGTGTGTCTGGAAACGTTCCAGCAATCCACTTGCACAGACATCAGTGGGGATATCGAGTGTTAAACCTTCCACATGTTTTCGATAACTTGCTGTTGGTCAAATAATAAAATTATCAATTTTATACCTTCATGTAAATAATTTATTTTCGGAGAACACCATTCGGTCATAATTTTTAATCCTTTGGCACGAGTCCCTTCCACGGGAATTTTGCCCACTTGCCCTTTACCTTAGCGCCACCAATCTTGCTACACCACACCACAAACAAAGAGAGAACTCAAACGTTCCCTCTTTGTTTGTGAATGTGGTATGGTAAGATTAATAAACCTCATTTTCTTATCTCACTACAGCAGTCGCCTTTTCTCCGTCCACCTCTGGTCTTTTCGTGTTTCTGTCGATATTTATGCTTATCGTTCCTTTATATATCAAGACCAAACACTATAAATTATTGTGATGAATTGTCGGTAACTTGCTCTGAGGTTTGCGACGCGAAGCGCCGAGGTTGCACAAATGCTCCAAGTCGTAAATCTCAGCCCGTCAATTCACCACAATAATGTATACGTTTCAATTAAATTCTACCCATAGCCCAAAAGCCATATCGTGACATGAACAAGACACCTTTTAACGATAGCAAGTTATAGTAAATAAACCGCTCGTGTTCCCCACGACGCCACTGGATAAATAATCAATAAATCAGACAACTGTCGAAGCCACTCCATAAAAAGTTCCAATCGTAAACAGATTTGCAACAAAACAGCACTTCATTCAGAAAAGGTGTGTTCAGTTTGTGGTGTGTTGAGATGTTATATTGTGCATTCACAGATTGGGACATGTACTCTATGTTGTGTGAAGTTAATGGATGTACTGAGACTGAAATCCGAGAATAATAAACGGTAATATGTGCTACTGGAGCCGCACAGTAAGAAAAGAACACGCGAGCTCTCGTCCTATCAGACGAAGAGACTTTTAGTCTAAGACTGAAAAACATGGAACAATTTAGCCTTCTAAATTTACAATACTGAGAAAATTTCATATGGATATGAGCGCATGATTTAATATTTTTCAGAATTCGATTTTCTCAATGTGACGATGGAATAAATCACTAGCGTTTTAAGGACATGGCAATCTACCTGTAGAAAAATTGCCAAGTCATTAAAATTGCTAATAGCTCATTTCGGTCAATAAAATTCTGGAAAAATACAATATATTTTCCATAGATTTGCTGGAGATATTACTAGCTTAAGCACTTTGTTTATTGTGCAACTCTTATCGATTCCCTAAATTTAAGAAAATGAAATAAAATTCTTTTATTACTATTTGACCTTTCAGCCTGAAAACTGCACCCAGGAACAAAATCCTCGTTTATTCCAAAAGAATCCAGGCCTTAAAATTTATCACGATTTGCGAGAATTGGTTATGATTCTCGTACTCCTGCTGCGAGAATCAATTTTGAGTTCTTAAATAACTTAGAGTTTGAGAGTACTGTTATACCTATACCGTTGTGAGAGCAACCAGTACATATCTCATAGTAAAAACTTAACCTTATATTCATATATTTACTAGAGTTTAACTCTTAACCCTTTCAAACCGGTTTGCATAAATTTTGGATTGAAGAAAAAATGGTATTAGGCAAGCAGACGATATAAAGAACAAACAATCTGAAACGAGGCTCGGTAATAATTTAACCCTTTGATACTTTTATACGTCTTATGACTTACGAAATCAAACAGCGCGTTGATACTTTGTGGTCATTTGTTTTGTTATTATTTTTCGGTTTTTTAAAGTTTAACCTTAATTCCTATTTTCTCCCGAATAGTTCTCAATGATAACCGTTGAGCCAAATGTTGTCGCAGCTTAAAATACTAATACAATCCTGCTGTCAAAACGTCTTAACTGGTTGTGTGCTAGAAGCCACTGTCAGGGCTTTCAAAAAATGAGAATACCAGAGCAAAAGCCAACACTTCTCTTGCTTATATTTCATTTTCAGTCAAACACAAATAATATTTTGTTTATGTTTATTTGTTTTATTACAAATTATTGGAGAGTGCCTGTGGGTACTCTCTAATAATTTGTAATAAAACAAGTTCTGAATAACAAATTCAGACCACCAAAAATAATCTTTCCCTCAACCAGATAATCACTAATGTGAAAAATATCTTGTTATTTGTACTTTCCGACGGTTGACGTCGCATTTTGAAAAACGTTGAAGAATCTGAATTCCCAGTGTCGTTTGAACGTCAAGATAATGAAAGTCTTAACGGGTTAATCAAACAGCTCGACAGAGATAATGAAAGTCTTAACGGGTTAATCAAACAGCTCGACAGAGCTGTTGGAGTAAATTATTACTGATCCTCCCAACAAAGTAGGATGGTTTTGCCCATTTCGCCATTGACAGTATTGACTGAAATAATACCTCCCAGAGCGCCAGTGTTGAAAGCGTTAAGGGTCCAGTTCCATATTTACTGCATTTCTTCTCTTGCATGCACTATGAGAACACATGAGCTAACAGTCCGTCTTTTGGTGGCCTTGTTGATGGAAGTTACAGTATCTTGGAAGTGTTTCCTACCGAGGTGCGTCTTGTGAAGTCTTGCCTGTAGAGTCAGCCAAGACTTCACCAGACACAAAACAAAGTGTTACCTTATTATGCGGGGACACAAAAATAAGTAGAATTATCTCATCCTTTAAGGACACTCAGAATCTACACAAAAACCGAATAGACACGTTGAGAGAATAACGGCGTATTCTTATTGCCGTCCTTTCGAGATTTGAGATTTACGAGAATCGATTCAGATTTTTACATGAATCTGAACCCCCCCCCCCCCCCGCCCACGCCCCCCCCCCCCCCCCCTCCGATACAGGGTCAAGAGAGAAAATCCGTACAACTCACCGATAAATACCTAAACACGCATCATACAAAGTTGGATAGACACAGTTCAATCACGCTCACTTGAAGCTCATTTCGCATTCACTTACGCAAGTATACCACACTGAAGAAATTTTACTCGCGCAGTTTTCCCACCTCCTTTGAACGAAGAAGGGTTCCAGTTGGTCCCATCGCAACGATCTCCCCATGACCATTTTCCATACTTTACTTTATTGTCCGTATACCATGGATCCGATTGGTCCTTGTCACAGTTTCCTGACTACCTTTTCTACATTGACCACACAGCTAGTCTTATTTTTCCTCTCTGCGCTCTATATATCACTTATTTGTGTCATGTTTTATTGTCGGGTGCTATTGTCTACACAAAGTTCCCAGTTTCCTATAACTTAATCTAACCAATATTTTATCAAATAATAAAATCTTAAATCTTACATAACATGATAATCTTATAAACAGTAATATAAATAATGAAATATTGTATCTTATAAACAGAAATATTCATAATGAAATATTGTAAGTAAACGCAGAAAGTACACCGGATTCGACAGCAAGTCTGTGCTTTTGTTAGTCATCTCAGATACAGAAATATACACAGTGTCATCACAAGACTCAGGCAAGATTCAATATAATTTCTCATTGAGAGTAAAAAGTGGAGAAAATGGAACAACAGTGAGAGAAGAAGGAAAATATTTACAATTGCATAGGATGCCTACGGATGTGGATGAATGATTGACCAGTCGGAGCGATGTGGAGATCATGAGCACATGTGCATATTTGTCAGAGTAGACACACGGCACATTAGTATCCTTTTTTGCGTGTCCTATTCTAAGGTATGCGAATTTAAGCAAGGAAATCACAATGGCAAAATACCTTGTAGTATTAAGCAAACAGTAATATAACTGTCAGTTGTGTCTTTTAGTATCACCGGTAGCGGTGTTCATTTGTATGGGTCACTTGAGTGTGACCGACAGAATCCATATTTGGTGAATAAATAAATAAATGTGACTAGATAAGTTGTCTGTTGTAACCTGATATTTTTGTGAGCAATCTTAGCCATCTCGACCTGCAACAGATACAACATGGTGTCAGAGAAATGGATCAACACGAATCCAGCGATATTTTGAGAAAAAAATACATTTAAACGTGTTTTTGGCTTTGAAATTGAATGACTTTCCAGTTTTCGAAACATTTGTCTGAATTTTCACGTGTTTATTGACAATGTCGACCACCGCTGATAGCACCCGTGAAAGTAGTGCCAGCAGTAATTTCAAAGTTTGCCCTCCTGAGAAATTTAATTTCGCCCTCCCAGATGAATGGCCGAAATGGAGGCACGCTGGGATAGATTTCTGATCGCGTCCGGTATGGATGGAGAGAGTGAAGGAAAAAAAATAAACACACTCGTGTATTGCATGGGCGATGAACCCGAAGACATTTTCGCAAGCTTTATTAGATTTGCTTCTAGGTCTTTGACTGAACTGAAGCCGAGACTCGGTATGCCCATATCCAAAAAGAGGCCCTTGCTGTTAATGGGCCTGTGAAAAATTTTCGGATTATATAATTGGTATGAGGTTTCATATTTACACAGATAATAAGCCTTTAGTCCTGTTGCTAAGCACCAAGGCAATAACAGAGTTGCCACCTAGGATTCAAAGATTCAGGCTTAGACTAATGCGCTACAGGTATACCATATCACACAAACTTGGTAAGGAGCTCATCACTGAGGACACGTTGCCACGTGCACCCTTGCATACGACTGGTAGTAAGGCAGATAGACTCTTAGACGATGAATCATCGTTATATGTCAATATGGTCATTGACGGGTTACCCGCTTCAAGTTCGCGTATTCATGAAATTCGCGAGGCAAAGTTACAGGATCAGACTTGCATGAAAGCAAGAGAATTCTGTCAATCAGGTTGGCCACACCCATCCAAGATAAAAGGGGACTTGAAGAAATCTTATTCACACAGGGGAACTCTTTCTATTCATAGTGGACTTTTGCTCAATGGGGTGCGCATGTATATCCCTCAAAAACTTCGGACTCTTATGCTTGATAAAATTCACACTGCACATCAAGGTATCGTAAAGTGCAGAGAAAGAGCAAAAGTGTCTGTATGGTGGCCACGTATAAGTCAAGATATTGAAGAAATTGTAAATAGGTGTAGTGTTTGTGCTGAAAAGAAAAGGGTTAACGCAGAACCTGTCATTCCTTCTAAACTTCCTAATGGACCATGGGAAGTAGTTGATAGTGACCTATTCACCTTCAAGGGATCGAGTTATCTCCTTGTGAATGACTATTTTTCTCGATTCATAGAGATCGCCAAACTGGAAAATACCACATCACAGTGTGTAATTACACATCTTAAGTCAATATTTGCCAGACATGGCATTCCCAATATCTTGAGGTCAGACAACGGACCACAGTATTCAAGTTATGACTTTGTTAATTTTTCAAAACTGTATGACTTTACGCAAGTAGTCCTAAATTTCCCCAAAGTAATGGCGCAGCAGAGCGGGCCGTCCATACTGTGAATGACCTCCTGTTCAAATCTACTGACCCCTATGAGGCATTACTTGCATATAGGGAAACCCCATTACACAATGGTTTCAGCCCGGCTGAACTTCTTTACGGTAGGAAGCTGCGATCCGCATTGCCAGTATCTCGGGCACAGTTAAGTCCAAAGTAGCCTAGTCTTTCCGAGTTGCAGAAATGTGAATCAAAGTACAAAAATAATGCTAAGAGACACTTTGATAGGCGCCACACCTGTCGTGCCTGTAGGACACTCTCCAAGGGAGAGAATGTATATGTCAAAGATTTATCCAAAAATGGTTTGGTGGTGTGTCAGACTGACACTCCGCGTTCATATATCATTCAAACACCCAATGGGAAAACTTATAGGCGGAATCGAAGAGCACTTGTTCCATGCGATGAGCCCAGATATGTTAGCCCAGAAACTGATGTATATGGTTATAATGATTTGGATTTCCCAAATAAAAATAATTTGGATAAACAGAATTTGGGTGCTAGGGATCGGACCTTCATATCCTCTGGTCAGGCTGGGACAGTCCGAAACCAGCATCAGAATTCAGATGCGAAATTTTCTAGATCTGGGAGAAGTATTAAGCAAGTGAAGCGACTCATAACGGAGATATGATCCCTTTTGTTTCGGGTGGGGGAGATGTAGTATTAAGCAAACAGTAATATAACTGTCAGTTGTGTCTTTTAGTATCACCGGTAGCAGTGAGCATTTGTATGGGTCACTTGAGTGTGACCGGCAGTATCCATGTTTGGTGAATAAATAAATAAATGTGACTAGATAAGTTGTCTGTTGTAACCTGATATATTTGTGAGCAATCTTAGCCATCTCGACCTGCAACAGATACAACAACCTATTCCGTATTATCGTACGTCGAAACACCCCAATATCAGGTAGACCACCCAGTTATTTCAACCAGCGGTTTTCTGATTTGGTGCACAGTACTTAAGTTTGGTATGGACACAGAGTATGGCGACCCCCACAAGACGTTCGGCGACCACCAAACTTAATAATTTCGCGACAAACGATTGCTGAGAGCTTCGGCAATTATCATCACGAAACAATGACACAATTTCGGTACTTCCTCATCTTACGTTACTCTCGAGTTCAATACAGAGTGGTCAGTTAAAGTGTTTGCATATTACAATAAATATTTGAACAACTTGGAAAATGTTACTATTTGTGGTTTCGGAGAAAAGTACAGAACCAAATAACAGCGTTTCAGAAGTTATTTACATGCACAGACCGCTAAGGGTTCCAAGTCGGATGTTTATGTAGTGTGGACACTATAAGAGGTAATCTTCAGTCTTACCACAAGTACAAAACGGTGTAACTAAGATGTGATTGTTAAACAAATGTGGGCTGATGTTACTGCAACTAAGTCTACAGTGCACGATTTGACCCTCCAGTTAAAGTGTGAGTTTTAATGGAATGGGAGTAGCCTTTGTTTTCTATAAAGATAGTTTTTGAACGCCAAAGGTTGTATTGTCTGTCGGATATCAACTGGAAGGTCATCATAAAGCTTGGCTGTTGAGTAAAGAAATGACGTATGACGTAGCACAGGTGGTGGTGAGTTTAGGTAAACAGTTTGTAAGGTTATAATACTGTAGTTTACATATTGGGAGTGGGAGCAGGTCAGGTTATAGATAAATAGATATATCTCTATTCTGAAGTATACTAGTACATTAACAACATAACAAACTACAAGAACATAACCTAGTATACAGCATGGAAATGGCATAGCCTAAACGGCTCTCTTCCTACCATTCCCGTAAAAAATGTATCAACACGGTTTGGCATCAGTGTAATGAAAATTCTTTTCAAAGATAGGAATATCTGATAGGAATATCTGATAGTTTGTCTATGAATCATGCGGCTAGATGGAATCAATAGGTCAAATGCTGGGAGGAGGATGAGATACCAGAGGGTTTTGATGGCTGATACAATCGGGACAGGCTGGGTTGTCGCACTTGAAGTTTGGGCGGGAATAAGTGCTTAAAGCTTTATGCATTAATGAATTTTTGAACTTGGGTCTACAATATTGCTGAGTTAGCGGGTCTATATAATTCCAAATTCTTGGGAAGGAATGGAAGGGCAATTCTGCAGAAAATTGAGTTTTTGGTTTGTGTGTTTCTATTTTACCGGTCTGCCTTGTATTCATCCCCGAAGGGTTTATGTAGACCTGAAAGGTGTTATCGAATGACATAGGAAGTATTTTGTTCATCCAGTCATGTACAAAGAGGGAGACGTGAAGGCTGCAGAGATCTTTAAATTCCAGAATGCCACAATCTCTGAAAAAGAGGGTCGGTATGCGAGTTATATGCTTTCCTAGTAATGATTCGGACGGCTATTTTTTGCAGATTGAGAATTCTGTCGGTGTATAAAAAGTAGAGTGAGTTAGCTTATTAAACATTTTATGAAGCTGTAAAAAGGTTATGTTTGTTACGCAGAGATGCAAGGGATTTCCTTCCACATTGAATCTCGAGCTGTCTTCTTGAAGCACTCTTTGTGGCCCCTGTAACTAATCGTGCAGCCTCCAGTTGAATGCTTTTGAGTCTTCTACTTTCATCAGCCGTACAGTTACCCAACACTTGAGTGTTCCACTGTCGTCGGCCATAGAGTTGACTCACACTTGACAGCCGTATTCCAAGAGAGAGCGGATGAAAGAACAATAAATTATGTTATTAATATCAACATTTCACTTTCCACAATCATTAAAAGTTTAACCTAGGTGCTTATGTGAAGTAACTGCCTAGGGCGGTTGGTTAAACATTCTCAGCATCCGTTGGCGTCGGAAGTTGGTGTGTGTGTGTGGGGGGGGGGGGGGGGGGTGGCGTTTTTTTCTAATGGTTGTCTTAGTTGCTATTTTGGAGAGATTGAATGTCACAATCAATTGACTGAGTCACCATTCTATTTTTGCTATATCATTAAACATCATGCCGCATAGATTGAGTTCTCCACTGCAGTCAATAGAGTGGATGTATCATCAGCAAATAACCTTATATCAGAGTCAAAATGATGATCGACAACATCGTTAATAAATATAGAAAAAAGAAGTGGCCCCAGGATGAAACCCCGGCTGACACCGGTTTCAATCTATCGCAAATTAGAGAAGTGCGAGCCAAAAGCTACCTTTTTCTGTCTTTCATTGATATTTATTATGAACTAATTTAGGAGAGAACCTGTTACGCTAATTGTCTCTCGTTTCAAGATGAAACCTTCATGCCAAACCTTTTCAAAAGCCTTACTGATATCACAAAATGGAATATTTATCATTCTCTGGTTGTCCAAGGTTAAAACTATCGATTCTTAAATGTCAGTCAGTTGGGAAACGGTGCTGTCAATAAGACTAAACACTGACTGAAACATAGATATACGACTGTTTGACCTGAAAAATTCAAAGACTTTAATAAAGACACATTTTTCAACAACTTTACTTAAGGAACTAAAACGGAAATTGGACAGTTCTTCGTAATATCAGATTCGTCTGTACTCTTGAATAGTGCCGAAACATTTACCAGCTTCCATTCATTCGGGAAGTAGGAATGGTGCAGGTATTCATTAAATAATATCGTTAACGGACAAATTAGACTTTGTGTGAAGTTTTGCAGGATATTTGGCCTGATCCCATCATTACCAATTGCTTTGTTGCAAGTAAGAGAGTTTAATGCTGTTTTGACATCTTCCTCAGATAGATTTCCTGCGGGACTTTCGGGACTTAAAAATAAGGCAGAAGATTGATTTAGCTGGTGTCTATTTTCGCTGCTGAAATACAGTAATCATCAAATGCTTCAACATTTTCTTCGTCAGATAAAATATCACCATTGTGATGGATGACTGGTATAGAATGTTGGGATCACCTGGGCAGTGATATTACCCGACTGGGTATATATTTAGTAGCAAGAGTGTTTTTTTGTACATTTTCGAGCTTGACAATCTCTCTTCTATAAATGTAACAAGGATAAATACTTGCCAGTCAACAGCGGTTAACTCATCCATTATACCGTATAATTTGCATTGGCTTATTCCCATATGTGACGAGTGTGCTTGTGTTTATAGTTTAATTCTTTTTGTGCGGATATACAGGGATATATCAGTTTTTATGATTATGTACACTGGTAGGTGGTGCCTTACAACATCAGCAAAAAACCGGTTCCGGCACTCTAACTTTTTGTACCGAAACAGTTTAGTTTCAGAACAAAGGGATAGGTCAAAGAATGAAGAAGAATTTTCGGTAAGATACGTAGGTAATTCTACTTGCTACTTTAAGGAACATGACATGGATATTTAGTACATATGTTTGCGATTATAAGTGAGTTGTATCATTAAAGTCACCCATAACACATATATTTTTAAGATTAGTGGTAGTTGCAATGCCGTAAGACAGCTCAATATCATTGCACAATGCAGCTTGGAGGTCGGGTGGACTGTAAAGTAACACCCCCAGTAAAAGTTTAAAGCTCCCATTAGAAATTTCGGCCCATATAATTCTATTTTGGGCATTGATAGGTCTGCTCTGGGCTGGGCCAGTAAGTTACATATCGCACAGATAATTATCCTCGCCCCCTCTTCCATCTCTGTCGTGTCTAATGATTTTTTGAAAGCCTGGAATATATAAGTCAGTGCCATTAGTACTATCATTTAAACTGTAACTTCCATAACAAAGAAATAATACACTCTACTGTTATCACAAAGACAGTCTCTTTCTTTATCAGGTCGTAATCTAATAGTGATCTAGTGGCAACACATCAGCATCAGTTGGTCGATACCTCCTACATAAAATATTGTGATATCAAAACAGAATCAAGAAAATAAACGAGAATATGGCCTGAAATGGTCCGAGGAGATTCTAGTGCTGTGGGTGAGAAGGCTGAATGCGTTTCGGACGAAATTCTCTGTGCTCTTTTGTAATCACCACTTTTGTAATCATTATATTATACACCTAGATTCAAAAGATTTGAGGGATAGATGTAAGATAAATTATGAGAGTCAAAGAATATACCGTTCTGTTATTTTGAATCAAATGTATGAAAGGGATTTACCTATAGCGCCATGGGTAGTATGAGATTTGGTGAATGAGACTTTTGGGATGGACCCCGCGATGGATACGGGAAGTGATATCATAGTCAAGTGGCCCAATGACGCCATATTGGTTGCCTTAGTAGCACTCGTGAGTGGCCATGTTTTGGCGTCATCATCGCACGGTGATACGTGGTAGCAGTGCGTATGCGCAGCATGTGTTGTTAGGGTGACAAGTCTTTCCGTCGCCCATGTTGTTTACTGGTGGCAGCGATCTTGGTTTCTATGGTTCCACGTGGTTGCTATGTAACAGAAAGTTCTTTAACAGGACGGGGGTGTGTTCGGGACGTACTGGAGAATACCTATGACACAGTGATGCACTATGGGTGATACATACTGGAAGATACCTTTTGGTGGATAGTTGTCGCAAGACGTTGAACATCAACATCCGGGTACTTCATGTTACATCCGAGCACATCGGTTGGGTAGGCTAGCTCGACTTTCATCTCATTTCTCGTCTGACCGTCGTCATGTGATGAAATGAGGAATTCCAAGCTCTGCGAATACTGTGGAAAGAGGTTTTCCAGATCGTACAACAGAAAGAGATATGAAGATCATTACTGCCCACGGATAGATATCAACTCGCTGAGAAGAACGGAGCTCAACCACGGAGATCTGTGACCGATGAGAGAGAAATAAAGAAGTATAGGAATTTTTGTGCGGATTGATAGATAACCAACAGATATTATGATACAAGCAGCATGTGGAGATTTGATAACCCGTTGATGTAGATGTGCTTTGAGCATTATCTTGGACAGGGCAAGAATGCATCGGAGCGAGATAACCTACAAGAACACGACAGTGCTTTGAAGCTGCGTCATTTGATGGAATTTCCACCGATATAAAAAGAAGTTCGTTACATACATGTGATTTTCTCTCGTCATCAGTTACAAGTATCAAAGGGATGTACATGACATCAAATACTCATTTGTTCTCTGACGGTTAAAGCATGAGGACATGAAAGTTCAGTGCATCGAATACTTAGGAAAACCCTTTTGTCGAAGTCTAACATATAGAGGTATGAAGAAAACAAAGAGCGGATGAAGAGCCAAAAGTCAAAGCTTATTCCGAAGAACGAAGTAATGGACTTACCTGCCTCCACAGCACCAGTATAAAACAAAAGAACGAATGAAACTCTCAACACAGAATCAACGGGAAACGAACTGATGTACAAGAAAATAAAGTTAAGAAAATGAAGTTACCATGCAAACTACAGACCAAAACAAGAATAAAGTTTCCATCCAGAAGAATGATACTGGCACTCAAATTATATACCCAAAACAAGAATAATCTACAGAAAACTATGGATTCAATGGTACACCAACCCAAAGAATGACGCGATGAAGTTAATCGCCTTCAGGGCAGCAGAAATAAAAGCAACCAACAAAGCGAAGCTGCCAGCGTTCAACTTGCGAAATACTTTATTCAAAATAATGACCCAGTCAGAGTAAAGCTGCAAGAAGAAACTCCTTCGGAGACCAACTAGAAGCTTTCAATCAGATGGTAATCAACCTCTCCAAAAAGAGGGCGGAGGAAATACATACCGCTCAGAGATTATTCAATGAAGATACCTTCGGCAACTGGCAGGGAACTGAATTGCTTGCATACTGTGAGCAAAATGATTGTGCCAGAATAAAAGTGGCAGAATAAAAATGAGTGGTATGCTATATATTCATATGTTGTTTTTTTCTTTCAACCACCCAACAGATGTACCGGATGTAGAAGCCACAGATTCCTATGACAACTATCCTCCAAAAGGCACATCCCCATGTCATGGATATCCCCAACACCGATGTAAGTCGAAGAGTCGCAAGAATATGTACTCTTAGAAGCACTTGCACTCATTGCTATTCAGATCATTTAAAAAAAAAACACGAAGAGATGCAACAGGATTTACTCCCAGGAACAACTGCTCCCATTGCTCCTCAGCTCATTTAACCCTTTGAACCCTGGTGGTATCTTCTATGTTAGTTCAATGGAAGCAATTAGAAGATGCCATATTTATTATTTGGGGAAGATCAATTAATATTTCCCTCTGGGCTGCACGTTGAAAATATTGATTGGTCAACCTCACACTTTAACTAAGCAGCCACCCTCTTAATGACAGTATGACGTATACGTATCATGTTTCTGGGCCGGAAAAGCGGTCCCCCGCTTCAAAGGGTTAACGAAATGGCCAACCACGTTTCTCGGCATCTCATTTACAGAATCCCTTTTTAGTACATAGAATTCCTTTTTTCGAGATGAGAGTATTTTGTCCAAGAAGTCATTGCTCTCTAGCTTAATCGACTAGTTAGAAACCATACGTATTACCAAAGGGGGATAATTTCGTATAAACAGAGAGTGGGTGGGGTTTAGTTGAATGACGTGATCTGATCGGTCGGAACCTGAGATAGCTAAAACTACCATTAGAGTAGGTGGAAATGGGTTAAGGTAGACGAGTATTCTGGAAGAATCTGAACTAGATTAATAATTATCAGTTCCATTTGGGTAATTAGATATACTTCAGTTAACTCGAGCGCGCCCCCGAACACACGCTCGGCATATTTGAGAACGTTCAGTCACATAGTAAAAACGTCCCACCACAGAAAAAAAGATAGCCGTCTCCAGCATGCGGTGGAAACACTTCATCCTAACAGCATGCGTACTGACACCAAGTAACCCCATGGTGATGACGTCACAACATACTGCTCATGTGGGCTACCGTGACAACCAAACAGGACGTCATTGGGTCATGTGACCATGGCCTCAGTGACGGTGTCCATCGTTGGGTCCATCCAAAAAGGCACATTAATCACATCTTGTATTGCTGTGCTATTCGCCTTCTGTTATCAACAATTTTCTGTAATTTTCGTCATTAAGTACGACCTTTTGCAATTACCAGACATTCAACCCTTTGTGCAATGTTTCTCGAGCTATGAAGAAGGATGCCGGTTTCAATAGTTATGTACACATGATGAAGAGGCACTTGAAATTCAATGATCATTTAAAAGTTGGAGACTCCCAAAACAAAATTCTTTCCAATATTTTTTTTCCTTGTCAAGTGTAGCTTGCTACATTGTACGGAGTAGGAAGACGACTTTCATGTGGTTGTAGTTTGTACTTTCTAGAATTAAGTACAATTAAGTACAAGATGCACAAAGGATATAATAGACATTCATATATATTCCATGAAACGTGAAAGCGTTTCGTGGATTATATGTGTTTGTATATTAAGTGTTTACTGATTGCCTTGGAATTTTATGTTTTGTGTTTAGCTTGTACAGGGTGAATAAAAAGTCGAATTCCAACTCAAGGCTGGGAAGTTAGCGACCAAACTTTATTTAAATAACTTTCCTCGCGTGTTCCGCGTGCTTGATACATTAACCCTGTGATTGCTGCATATCGTTTTTCCTGCTTCTTACAAGAAGTTGGTTTCTCTGTAATAGGTAATACCCATATAAATATGTGCAGGCCTGTTAACATTGGTTTTCGGACACCACATGTGCTCTTTTGAAGAGTTTATCAAATCAAGTCATGACTGTTTTGCAACAGCCCTGACTTGATTTTATGAACAATTCAAGAAATAGTCAGCAGGGAAAGAGTTATAGTGAGATTAATTACATGGAATAAGACGTATTTTCTTTCAATATAATTACCGTTTATGATTCACATAAGTAGATATAACTGTTTGAAACACGTCAGAGTGTTGTGATAATGGAGCAAAAGATATGGACACCCATACATATTCCACGAAGAGCGAAGTCTGCATATCTGCGGCGGAGGGGTATTAATTTACAGATTAGAATGCTGTCCATCCTGAGCATCCTCTAACCCCTTACCTAACACACGCGATATCAAAATTAGTTATTTAAATTATTCTTTTTCTTCAAATTTGTCAAACAATTTTAACAAAACCATACCATGTGACCTCTCATTGGAACGAATTCGATGAGCTCGTTTCAATGAGAGGGGGGGGGGGGGGGTCACATGAAATGGTTTTGTTGGAGTGTTTAGAATTTTTGTTTTTCAATTGCTCAGTAGGATGGATGCGGCCGATTCTTTAGTTAAAGGGTTAATTGCATAAGGAGACTGATTCTAGCACCCGAACTAAACGCATTGAATCTCTGTTGGAAGAACGAATGAGTTTATCTCTCAGGGGTCCTGCAGTAATGGGATGTTTCAAACGGTAAATGATTGCAAATTGTGGGGAATATAAAAGTACACAGCGCCCATGTTTTCCCGTTTCTTGCCTCAAAACACATTTTGATTGTCCTGTTTTGTTTGTGTAGCGAGCAGTTTCCATTAAACATAATAAAGTGATTAAATCGAAAAGATGCAAACTTATCACAGAAAGAGTAAAGTGCAATAAAATACAATAATTTACGGGAAGCTTTGACAGTTCGTAGGTATCTGATCCACACAATGCAACAAGCAATGTGACGAACTATGACAAAGGGAATGTCAACACCTGTGTGATAAGATACACGTCTCTAAAGTACCGTGGCAAAAGGGAGTACACGACACTAACATCGAACAATTCAATCATACAATGGTTACGTGACCATGGGTTTATAGACATGGGCGTACGAGTCTACGGGGGGGGGGGGGGGGGCAGTGGCCCCCTAGATTCGGGCAAACCAGCTTTAAAATCCCGGGCAAGGAACGAGAGAGAGAGAGAGAGAGAGAGAGAGAGGGGGGGAGAGAGAGAGAGAGAGAGAGTTATTTATTTATTTATTGGTGTTTAAGGTCACATACTTATGCACAATGGCTAATCGTGACCGTGACAGTTTTACGGGTGGGGGAAGCCGGAGTGTCCGGAGACAACCACAGATGCAGCTGTCAGCTCTCCAACATCGTAACTCTGAACTCTGCACCGCAGCACAGGCAGGGTTAGACTGGTTGAAGACATGCGCACCATCGACGTGCAGTACGCCTTAGTACACAGCGTCATCGTGCCCCCATGTAGGCAATCGGGGTTAAGTGCCTTGCCCATGGACGCGGGAGCGAGAATCAGTCGCTGAAATGGTCACCCATCCAACTACTAACCGTGCTCCACGTTGCTTAACTTCGGTGATCTGACGAGAACCGGTTACCGCGACGCCACCGCGCCCCATGAGAGAGAGAGAGAGAGAGAGAGAGAGAGAGAGAGAGAGAGAGAGATCATGTATATTTGTATTCAAGCCATGTAGGATTTCGGGCAAATCGAAAGGTTTGCCCCCCCCCCCCCCCATATCACAAAAGCCCCGTACGCCCATGTTTATAAAACCATGCCCCAGAATAACGCAATTTGGGTTGATTCAAAGTTTAGAGTTAATGTGCTTATCGTAGAGATTGGGATTAATGGGATACGGGATATCATCAAACAGTTCGTCCCCAGGTGTTGGAAGGAGAGAAGAGGCGTAGAGATGCGAAGGTATATGGGAGAACAGGGTTAGAACCGCGACAAATCCGCGACCTAAAAAAGTGCTGTTATGATGCGGATACCAGGACAAACGCCAGGGGAGAGGACCACGTCATGGGACTACTTGTAGAGATTAATGTGTATGGAAACGATTTTTTCCCGAGAGCAAAGCCCTTATTTTACACTCTGGCTCATATATTGGATCTTAGATATTCCAGTGCAATGATCACCGAATCATAATCAACAGATAGGCAAAAAGCTTCTGCAAAAGCCTTCGAAGCGTATCCGATTCGTTGGAAGTGGAACGTTGATTCGACGAGTGGCCAAAGCGGCTGATTTCACTGAAGATACCGTAGAAAAATTTACCACTCTAGTTTTTACATAAATTACATAACAACATTTTTATGATTCTTCGAATTCACGTGAAAATGCTCTGCCTAACCTTTTCCACATAGTCCACACAAGCAAAATGCACCGCGGTCCCGAGGTTCAGTTGAACAGATTTTCTTCTATTTTACAAAATGGCTTATGATTGATTAACTGTCCTACAACTTGTACCGATATAATGTGAATATTTAATATTTAGACTTCTAAATTTACCACTCTGAGAAAATTGCACATGGATATAGCGCATGATTTAATATGCAGCATTACAACAACAAATAGAAACTAGACTTTATGATTCTGGAGAATCATGGCTTTTCCCGATGAGATTCCATGATTTGTTATGACCCCACAGTGTATGATGAATTGCTTTTGACTGTCTCACTGAAGTTCCTTCATTAATGTCATGAAAAAGGTGAGTCTAGAAGTCTCAAATGACTCAGTTTGATAAAAAAAATTGTTTAGGTAAAAACCATCATTAACGATGGAGAGGGTTAATATCAATATCGTCGTCCAACAAGTTAATGACCGACAAAAGGAGTTATGTTTGTTTGACACATACCCACTGAGGGCTGTATCTATTTGAAAATGGTCCGTTTTATCTCAAATGTATCCAAAATATTGATGTCTGGCAGCTTGTTAAGGGTTAACAAGTGCTAACAGGAATATTTATTCATGCAACTTGTAATGTCACACAAAACACTGTGAATGGCCATTTTTACTTAAAAATCTACGAGATGTTTTCAGAGAAATCCAGGGAGAACATCAATTTTAAGCTGTTGATGGGTATAATTGTTTATCCAGCCCAACACGGGTTAAGGGTTGTTTTTTTAATACGCTTATTACTTATAAAAATAATTCTCAGTTAATTCTACTTCCACTTATGTTGATTTCTCCTCTTAACTTTGGGTGCTGCGGGTATGCAAACACAGCCCACGTTTTCAACATTTTGATGTTTGAGAAACAGCATAGGGTTAACAAATGCTTACTGGAATATTTTGTACATGCAACTTGTAATTCACACTAAGATCTGAGAATGGCCATTTTTTCTTGAAAATCTACGGGATGTTTTTAGAGAAATCCTCGGATAACATGAATTTTTAATCTTTTGAGGGGTATCACCCTGTAACCAGCTCTAAACGGGTTAATGTTTGGTTTTATGAATACCTTCATTACTTACAAAAATGATCCTCGGTGAATCCCACTTCCAATGAAGGTGGTTATGTTCATCTCGCAGGTACACATTGGGTGTAATGGGTGGCCAAATACAGCCCATTTTCTCAAAAATTGCAGCCTCTGGAGGGTTAACAAATGCTTACAGGAATCTTTTGTTCATGCAACTTGTAATGTCACTCCAGTACCTGCAAATGGTCAATTTCTCTTGAATACTTACTAGATTTTTTGGAGAAATCCCCAGCAAATGGGAACTTTAAGCTTTTAAGGGGTACATCTCCTTTACCGGGCAAAAATGGGTTGAGACCTCAATTTTTGAATACCCTTACTACTTACTAAAACTTTTCCCTATCAGTTTTGCGTCCGGTAAAAGAAGTTATGTTTCTCTGCAGCATTCCCATTTGATGGTGTTGGTGTCCAAAAACAGACTATTTTTTTTTCGAAATTTTGACATTTAGCAGCCCATGGAGGGTTAACAAATGCTTTTCTGAATATTTTATCTGTGCAACTGGTAATGTGACTCTAAGACCTATCAACGGCCATTTTCTCTTGAAACTCTACGAGACGTTTGTAAAGAAATTCAGGGAAAGTATGATTTTTTAAGCTTTTGATGGGTATTGCTATTCACCATCCCAAAAGGGGTTAATGCTTGGTTTTTTGAATACCCTTATTACTAACAAATTTGGTCCTCGGTGAATTCCACTTCCAACAAAGTAGATTATGTTTATCTCTCGGGTATGCATTGGGTGCTGTGCGCGTCTGAAAACAGCCTATTTCAACAAAATTACGATGCTTAGCAGCCTGTAGAGGGTTAATAAATGCTCAGCGGAATATTTTGTCCATGCACCTTGTAATGTCACACAAAGACCTGCGAATAGTCAATTTTTTCTGAAAACCTACAAGTTGCTTTTAGAAAAATCCACAGAAAATGGGAATTTTAAGCTTTTAAGGGGTATCTCTCTTTAAGCAGTCCAAAATGGGTTAAGACTTCGACTTTTGAATACCCTTACCACTATCAAAATTGTTTCCCCATCAATTTTGCGTCCGATAAAAGAAGGAACAAAACTCGGTGGTACACCAAGTGGGTGCTGTTGGCGTCCAAAAACAGCCCATTTTATCACAATGTTAATTTTTGGCAGCCCGTGGAGGGTTAACAAATGCTCACCGCAGTATTTTGTCCATGCAACTTCTATTGTCACACCAAGGCCTGGGAGTGACAATTTTTTCTTGAAAATCTGCAAGACTCGTTTAGAGAAATCCACGGAAAATACGAATTTTTGAGCTTTATGGGGGTATTGCTGTTTAACCAGCCTAAAATGGGTTAACGCTTGGTTTTTTGAACACCCTTATTACTGACAAAAATGATCCTCGGTGAATTCCACCCCTAATAAAGGAAGTTACGTTTATCTCTCATGTATTGTTTGGGTGCAGTGTGGGACTGAAACCGGCCTATTTCATCAAAATTTCGATGTTTGGCAGCCTGTGGAGGGTTACCATATGCATCGCCTGATATGTCGTGTGTATCAAAGGGCGTGTCACAGACAGGTCTAGCAATGACGAATGTATAAAAAAAATCTACAAGACGTATTTCGAGAAAGTGCCGATAAACCCCAATTTTGGCAGTTTTTTGCCAATTCTGACGAAATAAGGGTTAAATAGAAAATTCCGCTTCGGTACATTTTTAGATTTTGTGCCCCTCTACGCGTATGCAAAATTTCGTGAAAATCGGTTCGAAAATGGCTTCTGAATGGTACGGACAAAATGTGTGGAAAAAAAAAATAAAAAAATAATAATCCGTAGAAAAACAATAGTCTTTTCCAGAGGGAAAAGCCTAAAAAAAAAAAAAAAATAATAATAATAATCCGTAGATAGAAAATCAATAGTCTTTTCCAGAGGGAAAAGCCTAATGATAAATGAGTTTTATGAAGGATATATAATTTACACTATCTTCAGAACTTCAGAAATAAGAAATTCTTTGTTTGATATTCCAATTGTATTTGAAAGGAAACACTAACTACTCGTATCTCAGTCACTAAATGTACATTTTGTTATCAAGGGTCCAATCCAAAAAAGCATTTACAAATTACAAATGTATTTTTCAGAATTCGACTTTCTCTGTGTGACGATGAAATTATTTGCGTTTCAAAGACGTGGCAATCTTCCGGTGGTAAAATTGCCAAGTCTTTAAAACTGCTAATAGCTCATTTCAGTCAATAAAATTCTGGAAAATACAATTGTATTGTTATAGGATTGGTCGGATATAGTACTAGTTTAAGCACTTTGTTTATTGTGCAACTCTTATGTATTCCGGTAATTAAAAAATTGAAATAAAACGTCTATTTATACAGGTTACTATTTGACCTTCTAGCCTGATAACTGCACCCAAGAACAAAATCCTCGTTTAACTCACGTAGTTTTTCCACCTCCTTTGAAAGAAGAAGGGTTTCAGTTAGTCCCATCGCAACGATCTCCCCGTGACCCTTTTCCATGCCTTACTTTATTATCCGTATACCATGGATCCGAGTGATCCTTGTCACAGTTTCCTGACCACCTTTCCTGCATTGACCGCACAGTTAGTCTCATGCTTCCAATCTGCGCTCTATGTATCATTTACTTGTGTCATGTTTTATCGTAGGGTGATATTGTCTGCACAAGGTTAACCCTTTTGCGTTACCGGTTGCTATAACTTAATCTAACTAATATTTTATCTGGAATAATAAAATCTTAAACCTTACATAACATGATAATCTTATAAACAATAATATACGTAATGAAATATTGTAAGTAAACACAGTAAATGTACAGGATTCGACAGCAAATTTGTGCTTTTGCTAGTCATCTCATGTGTAGAGGCGATATATACACAATGTGATTACAAGGCTCAGGCGAGATTCAATATAATTTATGAAATGAAAAAAATTAGTTATAATATAAATCGTATAAATGTTTTCAATTATAAGTGAGTTGATATCATTAAAATCACCCGATGCAACTATATTTTGGCAGTTGCCATGCCGTAAGAAAACTCAATATCATTGCACAATGCAGCTGAGAGGATGGGTGGACTGTAAAGTAACACTACTAGTAAACGTTTAAAGCCCCCATTGGAAATTTCGACCCATCACGTTCTATATTATCAGTACTATCATTTTAATTATAACTTCCTTTACCAAGAAGTAATCCACTTTACAGTTATCGTAATATCAGTCGCTTTCTTGATCTGATAGCGATCTCGTAAGACATCACCATCAGTTGGTCGAGACCTCCTACATAACATATTGTGATATCAAAACAGAATCAAGAAAATAAATGAAAATAATGCCTGAGATTCTGTTAAGTCCGATGAGATTCTTGTGCTGTAGGTAAGAAGGCCGACGGAGAATTTCGACTTCATTCGATCCAGTGACGTTTCAGACGAAATTCTCTATGCACTTTTGTAATCACCACTTTTATAATCACTGCTTTATACACCTGGATTCAAAAAAATTGAGGACCAGGTGTTAGGTCAATTTTGAGGGTCAGTGAATCTACCATTCTATTATTTTGTATCAGATGTATGAAAGGGATATACCTATAACCTCATGGGTAGAAGGAGATGCTGTAAATGAGACTTTTTGGATGGACCCCGCGATGGACACAGGAAGTGACACCAAAGTCACGTGACCCAGTGACGCCATATTGGTTGCCGTAGTAGCGCTCGTGAGCCGCCATGTTCATCATCGTGTGGTGATACGTGGCAGCAGAGCGTATGCGCACCATGTGTTGTTTGGGTGACAAGTGTTTCCTTCGCCCATGGTGTTTACTGGAGGCCGCGATTTTTGCGGCATGTGGTTGCTACGTAACATAAAGTTCTTTAATAGGACGGGGGCGTGTTCGAGAGGGGGGGGGGGTGCGTTTGAAAGACTGAAGTATATCTAATTATTCAAATGGACCCCCCACCCCCACCCCCCTCCCCCAGAATCCTCGTTTTTTTCTATCTCGATCTCTTTCCACTTTCTCTAACCCAGTGGACTTGAATCACTCTAGTTTTGACCAATCAGATCGCCCAATTTAACTAAACCCCACCCACCCACTCTTGATTTACCCATAGTTATCTCGATAGCCTCGATGATCCGTGTGGTTTCTAAGTAGTTGTTTCTAAAAAGCAATGGGAAAAATTGCTTCTTGGAGTAAATGCTCTTGGGACGCTTCGACTCATCTTGGAAAAAGGGATTCTATATCTTAACCCTTTTACTGCCACGCCCACTTTAGCCACACTTGGATGACCTCTATGTACGCCTGTATGCGAGGTAGTTTAATGAAATTTGACATACTTGAAACTCTATCACCTGATTAATTGTTGGAAAGGGCTCTATGAGCCCTTTCCAACAATTAATCAGATGGAATGTTTGATCTGCGCATACCACAACGTACAGATAAGCATCATAAAGTAGGTGAAAAAGTCGCTTTCGGCAGCGTAAGTGTTAAAAAGAGAAGTCCGTAAATGGGGTGTCGAGAAACGACTCTTGGTGATTTCCTCAAAGGAGCTGACGTGCAACGAGAGCAATTATGCAAAGAGAAAATGCTATTGCAACTCTTCGACCCAACCGGTACTTGAGGATACCTGAAACATAGTGATGTACTATTGGGAGATACATATTGGAGGATTTCTTTTGGTGGATAGTTTGGCTTCAACATTCGGGTACTTCATGTTACATTCGGGCACATCGGCTGGGTAGGTATAAAAAGGGGCGAGCTCGACTTTCAGCTCATTTCTCGTCTGATCGTAGTCATGTGAAGAAATGATGCGGAATTCCCAGCTCTGCAAATATTGTGGGAAGAAGTTTTCCAGATCGTACAACAGAAAGCGACATGATGATCATTACTGCGCACGGAGAGATATAAACTCGCTGAAAAGAGCGGAGCTCAACCATGAAGATCTGCTACCGATGAGAGAGAATAAAGAGGTATTGGAATTGTTGTGCGGATTGACAGACAAGCAAACGATATAGTGATACAAGCAGCATGTGGAGATTTGATTACCCGTTTATGTATTGCTTTGATCATTATCTAGGACAGGGCAGGAATGCATCAGGGCGAGATAACCTACAAGAAAACAACAGCGCATTGAAGCTGTTGACATTTGATGGAATTTACGCCGATATAAAAAGAAGTTCGTTACATAAGTTCGTTCTCTCTTCATTAATTACTCAAGTCCAAGCACTGAGAAAGATTTCAAAGGGGTGCACAAGGCACCAATATGCATTTGTTCTCTGGCGGCCAAAGAGTGAAGACACGAAAGTTTAGTGCTTCGAATACTTTGGAAAAAACATTTTGTCGAAAGTCCAACATGGAGAGGTATAACGAAAACGTCTGCTCCGAGAGGCCCAAAGAAGATGAAAGGTCTTACAGCACTGGAACTGAAAAACTGAAGATAGAGAAAACAATTGCGATTCCTATCTTAAACTGATCAAGGTGAAGTGAATATCATGATGAAAACGGTTAGTGATGATTTGATACATTTGATTTGATGCGTATGTGATTGTGTCGGGAACCTATTGGAGTGCAATGTGCCAATAGTGCTTTCCCAGAGAGTGCAGTTGATACCATATCAGCACCTAAACCGGACGGTAGCATTAGCAAAGAAGAATCTATATGATCGAAAAAGAAGACAAATCATACAGACAGGATGATTTTGGGGGTAAGTGCTAAAACCCGTTGTTAATGTGTAGACAGATATCCTTGCCCTATAAAAGGTTTAAAGGTAATCACAAAATTTGACCATCGAAGGGAGTGGACGCCATACAATCCTGCCGACATTATTCACCGCGAATTATTCACCAATGGACGATTCAGAATCCGGAGAACCAGAACAATCAGACGAAGAACCCACAGAACAAGAAGAGACAGAAGATATGGAATCTGAAGAACACGTGGACGATTCTATTGACCCAATGGGAAGTAACGTTCGACGTGCCTACGACGATTACCCAAACACTGCGAGAGAAGCCTTTCGACGCAAGATACCTAAATACTTTGGAGTATATGAAAAATACCCACAAGGACCCAATTCACAGGAAAATTCAAGAGACTGCTAAACGTCTTCGCGAAAAAGAATAGTATGACTTTTAAAAATCACTGAAATACGCCTCGCAAAAAAGAAAATTTCTGTTCGAAAACCTCATGGCAGAATACTCATTCGATGTGGAAAGGGAATTCAAAGAAGATGAGGAACCAAGGATAAAAAACCTGGACGCTAGCAGTCCATTTCATAAAGGTAGTCCAACTTTTAGACCGGTCTATCTGTTTTTAGACTTTGTCTAAAATGAAAAAAGGTATTTCATCACGAACGTCTAAGGTTTAAGTCTAAAGTCCAACTAGACAAGGTCTAAAACACTTTTAGACCTCGTCCAAAATGTGTTTACATTTCACGAACTGCGCCCAAATCGAAAAATCACTGATTGCAGATTGAAAATCGTGAGAATTTAGACATGGGTCAGCCTATGTCTAACTGTGCCAGTTTCTTGAATTCAATGTGAAGATGACAGACGCCGACATTCGTGATACTGGAGACCTTCATGAAATTTCTTCGCCTGTTAGAATACGACGTCATGTTTTCAGAAAACGGGTAAACTATTTTGAAATTTATAATGATATTGAATTCATTGACAGGTTTAGAGTTAGTAAAGAGACCGCGAAAAACATCATTACTAAGATTTCGGATCAGATTGAGCCCACGACAAACAGAAATTAGTGCATTTCACATGAGCTTCAAGTGCTGACATGTTTCCGTCTTTATGCAACGAGCAGTCACCAACGTGTAGCAGATCTTTCGGGTACAAGTGCAGCTCCAGTTTGCCGTATAATGCGGCGAGTCGGTGTTGCGATTGCATCATTGAAATGGCGCTGCACTATATCAACATGCCAGATGCATCCGAGGCTGGCGATATAAAGTCCAAATTTCACCAAATGGCTGGAATTCCATGATCGATTGGCTGCATTGAATGTACTTATAAAAGACTCACGCGTCCAAGAACAGTTACCAATCCCGTCACCCGTAAGGGTTTCTATACCCTCGATGTGCAAAATGCCAAATGGTTTGCGATGCAGATATGAAGACCCGAAATGTGTTTGTTCGTAAGCCAATTTCTAGTCAATAAAGACTCTACTCTGCGATCCGGCTTACAAGATGACAGTGTCGGTGATATCCTGTTGGGTGATAATGATAATGGCTATGTGTGCGAGAAATACCTTCTTACCTCGTCTTTGCATCCAGCTACCGAAGCTGAGAGACGCTACAATCTGTCCCACCGCAGCACTCGGAACATAATTGAGATAGTTTTTGGAGTCCTCAAACGATTGCCGTTGCCGGTCTAGAACCAAGCAAAGCTATCATTGTGGCGCCATGTGTACTAAACAATATTGCAAGATACAATATAGAATCAGAGTATTCAGAAGATGGCCTGTATGATGATGATGAGTTTGACTTCCCAAGAATGCGAAACGCAACCAGAGAATTGCTTTTCGAAGAGTCCTTATTCAAAATCATTTTTCCTAATTTTGTGTCAACTTTACAGAATGTTAATAAAATGCACACACACACATTTACTTGAAGAAAATAGTTTCCTTTTATGGTGATTCGCTTTGAAAAAAAATTAAAGAAAATCATATCCCGTGACACCTAATTGGAAGGAGCTAGTCCCAATGAGGGATCACATGATGTGCGGAAATGTCTTACATTGGTCATAATTGCAGCGTATTTAGAGATGAGAGTCAAAGATGTTCCACTTCGTGCCCCCCCCCCCCCCTCACACAGTACAAGAGTTACCCCTAGACTCGACACTCTACACATTCCCACCTCACACATTCCCACAGGCACATTTAAACAAGCAAATTCAATGAATTCATATCTCCCGCTGGGCAGCAGTTTCAAGGGGAATTAATGCATCCAGTGGAATATAGTTGAGTTGCAAGTGGAAGTTATTTAGAAGAGACAGAACAGACAGTGCTTCAGACAGTGGTTATCAGATTTATTTTCACGGAGGTTACTGTCAAAGCAAGTAAAGTGATGTGGAGTATAAATGTGAGAATCACTGAAAATTAAGACTGTATGATAAGACATATAACATTAAACTGACGTGAAAAGTGTTAACCAACTTGTAAAGGTTGTGATTGAAAGTTAATGAAACCCCTTGGAAGTGATGTCCAGATAATATGGTGGTCTGTATATGGTACTGGGAAAATCTGACTTTGTAGAGTTGCAAAAGAAGTAATAACTAGTGAAACAAAATTTACTGCATCCAGTAAATTCAAGTCTGTGTGAAAAGGGTTAAAGTATCAGGAATAAACTCCACAGAAAGAGAATTTATGGAGGCTTATTTTCTGGAGTAAAATATTTTTTAACAAATCAGAAATGGGTTTTCCTTAACAGTATTTACAGATATTCATACAGGAATCAGAACAATTTTTATAAGAAACCAGAAAAGGCATATATGTGACCAGCATTCAAAGGGTTCGATACACGAATCAGAAATGAAAACTAATTTGAGTGATGAAATACATTCATAAACTTTAAAAATACATTAAGGTGTAAATGCATTCTCAGTCATTCTTAATAATATGCACTTGATGACCCCATTCAGGTGGACCATATATTGAATCTCCAGCAAGTTTTAACGCAGTCGGTGTAGTTCCATGTCTACATCTACATTGAAGAATGAGCGCAACCCACTTTGAAATAATGGCTCCACCAACTTCAGATCTGTCATTCAGATCGAACGGGTGCAAAAAACATAGATGAGTGCAAACTGGGTATTGTTAACCAGCATGCCAAAATGCATAGAGATAGGACGATCCGTATTTGAGTTGTTGCGCTGACAAAGGGTGCATAGACTCTATATTGGAGATATTGTCATAAAAACCTTAAAAACCCCAAGAGCTCATTTGAAGGCCTACTCTTAAAAGGGCATCTGGTGACCTAAACAAGGCATACATAAAACTATAACTTCTCTAATAAATTAATTTTAAACAGTCATAGCACTAATACAGTTAACAGTACAGTCAACTATGTCAGTATTGCATCTTTTACCGGCATCCTGACAGTATTGTGATAGGTTTCAATAACAAATCTTCAGTGTAGTTTTACAACTACATGTACACTGGAATTCTTCATGATCAAGTTGTTTGTTTTTATATTAACTTGTTTTGGGAATTAATTCTGTACAATGAGATTAAATAAACAGATCATGTCATTGTATGTGACAGTCACAGCTTACTCCCTAATTGCTTTTTGTGAAATTCTTTCATGGAGAAAATATTCATACAGGAATCAGAACAATGTTTCTAAGAAACCCGAAAAGGCATATATGTGCACACCATTTATAGGGTTCGATCAAGGAATCAGAAATTGACATTACTGCCGCTGCCATTTGAATGATGAGATACACGTATAATCTGCAGAATTGCATTAATTGGTATAAAGTGACTTTCCTAATAGGTCGCAAAAGATATGCATTTAATGACCTCTCTTGACCGCATAGAGGTGGACCACATTTTGAACCTCCAGCAAGTTTCAACTCATTTTGTGTAGGTAGTATTTCTATAGGTCACACCAAGCCTGAAGTATGAGCAAAAACTACTTTATAACTAAAGAAACCCCGGCCATGGTGTGTGGCACATCCTCCCATGGTCCTTTATAATTGTGTGAAGTTTGGTGACTGTGGCCCAAACAGTCTTCGAGTTATTGGCTCGGGCACACACACACACATGGACATACACACGGACGGACACAAGCACACTTCAATCACTATATGCCACCCGACTTTAGTCGGGGGGGGGGGGCACATAAAAAGAAATCTTTGAGTCCCAGAGTGGGTCTGCCTGAACCCAAAAATATTTGTTCTCATAGCACAGTGATAACAAAGGCATCCAAATACACTCATTCCAGTCACAAGGTGATAACAAAGGTACCCCAAGAAGTTTTGTGAAGATCGGTTCATAAATACAGACTCTAGCCCGAGCCGTATTAACATATGCGCTTACTGTGTATAAGTAAGACTGAACAAATCAAAGTTCATCTAATTTGCATAATTTCTGCACGAGAAAAAAACCCGTATTATATGTGATGTATTCCATGTTACTAAATATTCCTACAAAAATTTATTCAAATCAGAACTTTCTTACAGAAGTTCTGTATAAAAAACTGATTGCACTAACTTTGGTACAAAATGGCTGCTGGCGGCTATATTGAATTTTGGACCGCACCCCAAAAGACTCGTTGTCATACCACGGTGATAACAAAAGGAACCCAAGAAGTTTCGTAAAGATCGGTTCATAAATACAGCCTCCAGTCTGTGCCGTATATAAGTTGTGTACAAAAAAACTGATTGGACCTAATTTCGGTACAAAATGGCCACTGGCAGCCATCTTGAATTTTGGACCGCACCCAGAAACACTTGTTATCGTCTCAAGGTGATAACAAAGGTACCCAAAAAGTTTTGTGAAGATCGGTTCATAAATTCAGCCTCCAACCCGAGTCGTATTGACACATGCACTTACTGTGTATTAGTAGCACTGAATAAATCAAAAGTTCATCTAATTTGCATAATTTCTGCTCGAGAAAAACAAACCCGTACTTTTTGTGATGTATCCCATGGTACTAAAAATTCATACAAAAATTTAGTCAAATCAGAACTTTCATACATAAGTTCTGTACAAAAAACTGATGCACTAACTAAAGTACAAAATGGCTGCTGGTGGCCATCTTGAATTTCGGACTGCACCCAAAACCACACGTTCTCGTCCCACGGTGATAACAAAGGTACCCAAGAAGTTTCGTAAAGATCAGTTCATAAATACAGCCTCTAGCCCGAGCCGTATTGGCATTTGCAGTTACAGTGCTGAAAGTAACATTAAATAGATCAAAGTTAGTCTAATTGGTATAATTTATGTACGAGGAAAAAGAACCGTATTATATGTGATGTATCCCACGGTACTAAACATTCACACAAAAAATTATTCAAATCAGCGCTTTCATATGGAAGTTCGGCGCAAAAATCTGATTGCACCTAATTTTGTACAAAATGGCTGCAAGTGGCCATCTTGAATTTCAGAACGGACCCCAAAACACTCGTTCTCGTCCCACGGTGATAACAAAGATACCCAAAAAGTTTCGTAACGGTCGGTTCATAAATACGGCCTCTTGCCCGAGCCGTATTGGTATTTGTAACTCCAGTGCTGAAAATAACACTAATTAAATCAAAAGTTAGTCTAATTTGCATAATTTACACACGAGAAAAAAAAAACGTGTTATATGTGATGTATTCCATGGTAATAAACATTCATACAAAAAATTATTCAAATCAGAGCTTTCATATGGAAGTTCTGCGCCAAAAAAAATCTGATTGCACCTAATTTTGTACAGAATGGCTGCCAGAGGCCATCTTGAATTTCGGACCGGGCCCCAAAACACTTGTTCTCGTTTCACAGTGACAACAATGGTACCCAAGAAGTTTTGTTTCATAAATACGGCCTCTAGCCCGAGCCATGTGTACAGCACGACAGACGAACAGACAGACGACGGGCCATGACAATACCTCGAATTTGGCTTCGCCAAACTTGAGTTAAAAATGGACTAAGTTTAACAACCAGTAGTTTTGTAATATATTGAAGCAAGTCAAAATTCTGACAACACGCACACATCTGGAAAATGTAGAAACATCCTGTGAAATAAAAAAGTAATACATTGAAAATTACAAGAGGCCTCACGGGGCCTGAAGCGCTTATCTTGAACAGAACACAATTTAAACATAGTCCAAGAATGAGCACATTAAACAAGCCATGTCCACAGGCTACTCTCTCAATTCTTGAGTCCCTCAGGAGTGACAAAAATAATACGGGCATCATGCCTTTTCTTCAGTTGATCATAAAGTAAAATGTAGAGCTCCCCAATGAAGCCCATGATACAACCTTTGTGGATTAATCTTAGTTACACACCTCTAGAGGGTACTGAATACACAATTTTTAATTCTTCAGCAAAATGGCCAATTCCGGCTCCACAGGGAGCCCAAATATTAACCCAAGCTCTCGATTTGAACACAGTTGAATCTGACATCCCTAGAGATGTTGTGTACCAAATATGAAAGCTGTTGGATCTGAAGAAGAGAAATTTTAAAGAAATTTCTTCATATTGCATCAAGTTAAAATTTGGGCTACTATAGCGAGCCCAAATATTAACCTATGGATCCGATTTGAACAAACTTGAATCGGACCCCCCCCCCCCCCCCCCTCCCCTTGAGATGTTGTATACCAAATATGAAAGCATTCTGACTAGTGGATCTGAAGAAGAAGATTTTTGAAGAAATCCCCTTATATTATACTAAGTTAAATTTCAGGTTCCCATATGGAGCCCAAATATTAACCCAAGCACTCGAATTGAACAAACTGGAATCTGCTCCCCCCCCCCCCCCCTCCCGAGATGTTGTATACTAAATATGAAAGCATTCCGACTGGTGGATCTGAAGAAGAAGATTTTTAAAGAAATTTTCTCATATTGCACTAAGTAAAAAAAATTGGGCTACTATAGCGAGCCCAAATATATACCTATGGATATGATTTGAACAAACTTGAATCTGACCCCTATGTTGTATACCAAATATGACAGCATTCTGACTCTGAAGAAGAAGATTTTTTTTAAATTACCCCCCCCCCCACCCCCCCCCCCCAATATTGAACAAAGTTATAATTTGGGCTTCTGTAGGAAGCCCAAATATCAACCTAGGGACTTGGTTTGAACAATCTTGAATCTGACCCTCGTAACAATGATGCATGATGCATACCAAACATTAAGAGAAAGAGATTCTGACTGGTGATTCTGAAGAAGATTTTTAAAGAATATTCACCATATAACCCTATGTTAAAAATTCGGTCTCCTATAGTGAGCCCAAATATGAACCAATGAGCTTTTTTTATTTCAACAAACTTGCATCTGACCCCCCTATGAATGCGGTATACCAAATATCAAAAGATTCTGATGATTGGTTCTGGAGAAAAAGATTTTTTTAAATTTTTGCAAATATGCTGACTCAGCACTTTTTCGATGCCCATTACAGAACACTCTAACATAACCGATGGCAATTTTTTAACCATTCAATTCTACTGGTCCTAAGGATACTTCATACCAAATAACAGCTCTTTGTTCCGTGTGGTTTGGGAAATATGGACGTTTGAAAATATTTCTAATTTTAGCTCCCAGGGTTCCCATGGGGATGCGGGAATTTTTTCTGCATGGGTCAAGTACTTATGACCCAATAATACCACATACCAAATTTGGTTCATACCGGACCATCGGTTAAGAAAATAGAAAGTTTGGACGGGGTCAAAAATCTTATCCCTCCCATTACAAAGCCAAATATTGCTTCACGAACTTCGTTTGAAAAATGTTGATTCTACTCCCCAAAAGGAAGTTCCATAGCAAATGTTAAGTCATTGTACACACTGGTTCTTGAGAAGAAGATTTTAAAAACATTTTGGAGTATTTTTCCCACTCCCTTCCTATGGGTCTGGGCATGTTGAGTTGAACAAAAATGCCACGCCCCTTTGGAATCATCACTCACACAAACTTTCCCTTGAATTGGCCCAGTGACTTTGGAGGAGAAGACCAAAAAATGGTGTTGACGCACGGCGGACGACGGACAGAGAGGGATGAAATTAGCTCAGCTTGACTTTGTCAAGATGAGCTAATAAGAGAGGTTAGACGGACAAACAATATACCCTATATGCAGAAAGATAGAGGGAAAGACAGAGGTAGAACAATATGGCCCCTGACTATTCGTTGTGGGCATAACAAGGACATACGTCAATTGCAACTAGACCGTCCAAGGCAGCCACTAGAAATTCTGAGAATGTGTTCTATCCCCGCTCGACAGTTTAGTATCTTTCTTGAGTCCTGTGACCCGGTGAAAACACCGTGGATGTACCCATAAGAGAAGTCTCAAATCTGCCAAGGGTTAAACGTTTATTAATAATAACAAGATATAAAACTAGAAGGGTGGTTGGTACTGCCGGCAGGTCATAAAAAGTATACACTCCGTTACATGTACAGTAGATTGTGGAGAGAGTTTTTGGAGTAGCGACTCGAAATGTTCAACGTTCGTTCTAGAAGCTCTGCCCAACTCGACCTGTGCCTGAAAAATTCAACAACCGAGCGCATAGCCCATGGGAGCCTCACGCGCATGCGCATGCGCTCTTTTCGAACTGGACTTGAGGAAATGCGCAATTCGTGTCGCCTTTCCAGGCATCCGATGGAGCATCTATTCGTGAATGCTGAGTGAAAATTTCGTGGAAATCCGCGGAGAATTCGCTGACATATAGCGTTTTTGAAGAGAGGAGGTAATTTTCTGAATTTGGTCTTTTTCAAGTCGGAGCGAAAGAAGAGGGTGGGAATGGGCACAGTCTCTCGCGGTGCCCCCTCCCTGGGGTAGGACCACTTAAAAGTTACAATAGAGCGTGGCTGACGGAGGGAGGGGTGTAAATCAAAGTAGTTTCTTTAAGAACAGCACCCAGGGATCCCATCGCAACATTGAAACCTTTGAGAATCGTCGGAAGTTAAAAGTGAAAAGAAAACGGCGGTGAGTTGGTTTTTAGCGGGAAAAGATTAATGAGAATTTGCACAAAAGACATTAAAATAGCACTTCAGACATACGCGCACTGTGTCCAGACCGCTGAAGGCAGCGACTTGCAATTTTCAGAACTTGTTCTACGTAGCCTGGCCGACATTTGGGCATAAAAGCGAGTGTTCTGACCGCGTGGAAAACACCACGCCTCGCGTGGAAACCGTGGGGACGGTTCGTTGCCACTTTATTTTCAATGCAATGAAATTTCCATTCATTATTTACCTGTCAACGGCAGAGTTTGGCATTATTTCTGTCTGATGAACTGTTCAACTTTAACTATTTGCGCCTTTATATAGGACCAAAAGATCACTGCATGCTTACCAATATTCAGGTACTGGTTTTACGAAAATAACAATTATTTCAACAGTACCCACTTTGGAACTCTCAAATCTTCCAAGGATTAAACTTTCAATAATAACATGTAAAACAAAAGTTGTCATACTTTGCTAACCGCATGCACCCATAGACAACATTCAGCACTCAATCACTTAGGGATGGAGTAAATTGCGACTTGAACTTACCAAATTCTGAAAAGTGGAGTTATTTTCGACGGCACCTATCTTTATGCATCCGAAACAGGGATTGGGTTAAACTTTACAGCTACCTTATCAAGGAAAATCTTCTTGGACTTGAACTGTAAATCTGAATGTCAACAGAATTTTCAGATATTACGAAAATCACAATTATTCAGACAGTACCCATATGGGAGTCTCAAATCTGCTAAGGATTAAACTTTTAATACTCACATACAAAACAAAAGTGTTCATACTATGACTGCTACATGCAGCTATTGAAAACATTCAGCACTCAATCAATTAGGAATGGAGTAAATTGTCACTTAATCGTACCAAATTCTGAAAAAGCGTGAGTTTTTTGGACAGCATCTATCTTTATGCAAACAAAATGGGCATATGGTTAAACTTTACAACCAAACGTACAACAGAAAATATGCCCGATAGGTAATTGTGAATACGAACATGTGCATCACTTTTCGATATACCATTCGTAAATGGAAGAAAAATGAACTAAAAATGAGCCATTTTTATGAACGAGTTAAGGGTACTCGAATTCAAGGCTCGAAAACGAGTTTAAGGCTAAAACTTTGAATAGAATATAAGTAGTATGTCAGGGGCTTTTGAGGGATCATTTGGATGATCTCATCGGGGGACCCCGCAGGGGACTGTTGAAGGGAGATCCAGAGGGGAAGGGAAGCAGTAGTATGTCAGGGGCTTTTGAGGAAATATTTGGGGGACCCCGGTACAGGGTCGTTGAAGGCAGCCAATAAGCTATCGAGCAGTTACTGATAAGTCATTGCTCGAATGACTCGAATCCCATCGAGCAAATGAGCTTTAGAGTAATTGCTCGATCGAGTGACTCGGCATATTGCTCGAACGACTCGAATCCCATCGAGCAAATGAGCTTTAGAGTAATTGCTCGATCGAGTGACTCGGCATATTGCTCGAACGACTCGAATCCCATCGAGCAAATGATCCAACGAGCAATTGCTCGTTCGAGTGACTCCTCGAACGACTCTTAGACTCATTTCAGGAAAAAGGGATTCCATAGCCACAGCCGTTTTCGAAAAAGGGATTCCACAAATGGGATTCCCCAAAAGGGATTCCATAAGTGGGATTCCGTCTTACCTCGAGTGACTCGCATATATTGTTCGAACGACTCGAATCCCATCGAGCAAATGAGCCAACGAGCAATTGCTCGTTCGAGTGACTCCTCGAACGACTCTTAGACTCATTTCAGAAAAAAGGGATTCCATAGCCATAGCCGTTTTCGAAGAAGGGATTCCACAAATGGGATTCCACAAAGGGATTCCATAAGTGGGATTCCGTCTTACCTCGAGTGACGCGCATATATTGCTCGAACGACTCGAATCCCATCAAGCAAATGAGCTAACGAGCAATTGCTCGTTCGAGTGACTCCTCGAACGACTCTTAGACTCATTTCAGAAAAAAAGAACTCCAAAAAGGGATTCTTAAAAAGGGATTCCGTAAGTAGGGCTTTGTTAATCATATGACGCCATGAAGGCTATGTGAAACGTATGGCGGTCCTATTGCACTACGTGCTGCAAAATATTCTTGAAGAATCCATATCACATATAGTCGGGTTTGTTTGGGTTTTTTTGGTGATTTGAGGATTGGTGGGAAGTAGTGGGGTCTGGTGGGGATTATTTGGGGCTGGTGATGACTAGAGGCTAATTGTCGTAAAAACCTGTGCTTTCTACAACCGGATCTCCACATCTCCTCCTACTTCCCTTCCCCTCTGGCTCTCTCTTCAATGGTCCCCCTGCGGGGTCCCCGATGAGATCCCCCAACTAACCCCTGAAAAGCCCCTGACATACTACTGCTTCCCTTCCCCTCTGGCTCTCTCTTCAATGGTCCCCCTGCGGGGTCCCCCGATGAGATCATCCAAATGATCCCTGAAAACCACATTACATACTACTAATATATAACAGCCAAATTATTCTTGGATGAATGCTCAAACTTCTCATAGGAAACGCTTTGAAAAAATGTGGCCGCAGAGATGAGAAATTGCATGTGAAAATTGACCAGTTTTTCCAAAATTGCACTTTGCTCGGAATTTTGAGGTCAAAAGGGAGCAATGTGGGTAATACAGCTTATGTAGTCAGGGGTAGTAAGTCATGCTACAAATATAATGAAAGCTCCAGCCAAATCGTCCTGGGTCTTGTTTGAGAATTGTGGCAAAACGTAACATTGTGACAACATTTTGCACGGTTTTGGCAGAAAAAGAAAAACTTCAGAAATGCCATGATCCAGGTGAGAAACTTCTAATGAAACTCTACATATGTACCAAATATCAGTAGAATAGTAAAGAATCCATCAGACAAAAATCATTGAAATAGAAAATAATGCTAACACTAGAGAAATAGAATTTACTGCATCCAGTAAATTCAACTTTGTAAGAAAAGAGTTAAAATATCTATTGGGAAAAACTATATAGAAAGAGAATTTATGGAGGATTATTTTCGGGAGTAACATATTTTTAAACAAATCTGGAATGGATTTTCGTAAACAGTATTTACAGATATTAATAATGGAATCAGAACAATACTTCTAAGAAACCAGAAAAGGCATATATGTGCACAGCATTCAAAAGGTTTGTCAAGAGAATGCATTAGGTGTCCAAAAATGTGATTCCCAGCAATACTAAAAAATGCATTCAGTTATCCCTGGGCGACCTCAGTGACCTTGTTCATATTGTGAACCTCTATGGAGTGTTGACTCATTTGGTGTTGGTCCCCATGTCTGTGTGTCATACCATCCTTGAGATATGAGCGTGACCCACTTTCAAAAATTTTGGCCACGCCCACTTGTTTACTTGTTTACGTCAATATGCACGTGTGTATGCCAATAATGCTTCAGGGGGTCAAAAATGTGATTTCCAGCAATTCTGAAAAATGCACTCAATGACCCAGGTGACCTCCGTGACCATGACCCATATTTTTGAACCTCCATCGAGTGTCGACTCATTTAGTGTTGGCTCCAGGTCCATGCGTCACACCATGCTTGAGATATGAGCGTGACCCACTTTCAAAAATGTTGGCCACGCCCACTTTTTTCATGAAAAAATGCACGTCTGAATTTTGGGGAAGCATTTGGAGGTCAAAAAATGTGATTTCCAGCAATTATGAAAAATGCACTCATTGACCCCTGGGTGACCTCGGTGACCTTGACCCATATTTTGAATCTCCATCGAGTGTCGACTCATTTGGTGTTGGTCCCAAGTCCATACGTCATACCATGCTTGAGAGTGACCCACTTTAAAAAATGTTGGCCACGCCCACTTTTTTTACGTCAAAATGCATGTGTGTATGTCAGGAATGCTTTAGGGAGTCAAAAAATGTGATTTTCCAGCAATTATGAAAAATGCACTTAATGACCCCTAGGTGACCTCCGTGACCTTGACCCATATTTTGAATCTCCATCGAGTGTCGACTCACTTGGTGTTGGTCCCAGGTCCATACGTCATACCATGCTTGAGATATGAGCATGACCCACTTTAAAAAAATTTGGCCACGCCCACTTTTTTACGTCAAAATGCATGTGTGTATGTCAGGAGTGCTTTAGGGGGTCAAAAAATGTGATTTCCAGCAATTATTAAAAATGCACTTAATGCCCATATTCGAACTTGGACGCACAATTGAGGAACGTGATCTACTACCCAAATTTCATCGAAGTCCGGTCACTGTAAGGAAAGTTAGAATCTGAAAACGAAAAACACGGAGGATGGGAGGATGGAAGGATGGAAGGACACCCCGAATTTAATATCTCCCGTTTTTTTTGAAAAAGCGGGAGACAACAAGGCGGAAAATTGGCGGGTACGGAGTTGAGAAATTGCTTCCTATATGGTGGATTTCAGAGAGGAGCACACCCTATTTTGTAATTCATTTTCTTTCTCAAGAGAACCGAGACGAGGTTAAATTGTGTTATATGCGACAACACATGGGCATGCCCAAACAGAGGCAACGGATGTCCAGGCATTATGGCGGATAATACCGTACCCCATGCATAGCCTCAGAGCTCTGGCGCACGTCTCACTTGAACATATTTTACTGGTTTTATGTTTTCCAAAATTTGAATGAGTCTTAATAAAGTTACAACTGGCTGTTATTATATGGCAAACCACCAAAACTAGAATTCTAGATACATCACTGCCATCATCCACCCCTCCCCACACACATACACGCACACAACTAACACTAACAAACTCCCACCTCAAGACCGCCAATAATCTACTACATTGGCTATGTAACAGAAACCAGAGATAATTTTCGAAGAACAAGATATGTGTTAAACGTTTTTCATCCCCCACCCCACCAATCTCAAATGTTACTTTCACTCGCGAACAACACCGCTTTTATAACGCGTGGTTCATGGATTGCTGCATGCTTTGTTTCCAAAATAATGCGGTTGTTTGGAACTGCGTTCCTATCAGATTAAATACAGTCCAGCTGAACATGGTTTAACTGCATTTCGACGTGGTTGGTGAAACGGTGAATGTTGCTAAATTTAGACCCCGTTTAACGAGACCTAGAGATTAAACGTTTATACGTGTCTAAATTAGACCTTCTTGGTGAAATCGGCTGTAGATTTAGCCAGGAAAGTAAATATAAAAGTAATGACACAGAGAAATCAATTCATTTGTGTTCTGCACGCCGAAGAATAAAGATGTCCGACAAAACGTTCACAACAGTGCTGAGATTAAAAGATGATTTACACATATAAATCTTCAAGGAGCTAACTTCCCAGAAACTGAAACATGTTAATCGTACCATAAACAGAGTCAAGAAAAGAAACTTTGACCAGTGTATCGCTCTCGTAGTAGGGAAGAAACCAAGATATGTAGAGACGCCTGGTGGATGGGATTACTTGTTAATCAAAGAGCAGATGAAGGACGAAGAGTAAACGCTTATTCCAAAGAACAAAGTAATGGACTTGCCCGCCTCCACAGTACCAATATAAAACAAAAGAAGAAATTATATTTCCAAAACAAGAATAATGTACAGAAAACTATGGATTCAAGGGTGGACCAACCCAATGAATGAAGTGATGAACTTATCCGCCTTCAGGACACCAGAAACAAAAGCAACCAACAAAGCCAAGCTGCCAGCGTTCAACTTGCGAACATACTTTATTCAAAATAATGACCCAGCCAGAGCAAGGCTGCAAGAAGAAACTCCTTCATAGACCAACTAGAAGCCTTCAGTCAAGTGGTAATCAACCTCTCCAAAAAGATGGTGGAGGAACTACATGTCACTCCGAGATTATTCGATGAAGATACCTTGGGCAACTGGCAGGAAACCAAATTGCTTGAATACTGTCAACAAAGTGACTGTGTCCGTATAACAATGAATGGTACGTTATATATGCACACGTTGTCTTTTATTTCAATCACCCAACACATGTACCCCCATGTAGAAGCCACAGGTTCCTGTGACAACTATCCTCCAAAAGGCACATCTCCATGTCATAGGTATAGTCCAATACCCATGTGAGTCGAAGAGTCGCAAGAACATTTACTCTCAGAAGCACCAGCTCTCATTGCTATTCAGCTGATTTGAAGAAATCACGAAGAGTTAATGAAATGACCATCCACGTTTCTCGGCATCCCACTCACAGAATCCTTTTTTAGTAAATAGAATCCCTTTTTTCCGAGATGAGAGTATTTTCGACAAGAAACAATTGCTCTCATTGCTCTTCATCTTCATCGACAAGTTAGAACCCACACGTATTATCAAAGGGAGATATGTCGTATAAACCGAGAGCGGGTGGGGTTTATTTGAATGACGGGATCTGATCGGTTGGAACCAGAGATAGCTAGGACTACCATTAGAATAGGTGGAAATGGGTCGAAGCAGACGAGGATTCTGGAAGAATCTGAACTAGATTAATAATTATCAGGTCCATTTGGGTAGTTAGATATACTTCAGTTAACTCGAACGCACCCCAGAACACACGCCCGCCATATTAGAGAACTTTCAGTTACATAACAAAAACGTGCCACCACAGAAACAAAGATAGCTGCCTCCAGCATGCGATGGAAACACTTCATCCTAACAGCTAAGCATGCGCACTGACACCAAGTATCCCCTTGGTGGTGACGTCACAATATACTGCTCATGTGGGCTATCGTGACAACCCAGCAGGACGTCACTGGGTCATGTGACGGTGTCCATCCAAAAGGGCCCGTTTACCACATCTAGTATTGCTCTGCTATTCGCCTTCTGTTATCAGCAATCTTCTGTGATTTTTGTCATTAAGTAAAACGTTTTGCATTTACCAGACATTCAACCCTTTATACAATGTTTCTTTAGCTATGCAGAAGGATGCCTGTTTCAATAGTTATGTTCAAATGGTGAAGAGGCACTTGAAATTCAATGATCGTCTCAAATTTGAGACTCCCAAAACAAAATACTTTCCAATATTTTTTTCACTTGTCATGTGTAGCTTGCTATATTGTAACGTGACTCAATACGGAGTAGGAAGACGACTTTCATGTGGTTGTAGTTTGTAGTTTCTGGAATTAAGTATAAATACGTGCTAGTTCCACTAAGGATATAATGGACATTCATATATATTCAATGCAACGTGTAAGCGTTTCGTGGATTATATGTGTATGTATATTAAGTGTTTACTGATTGCCTTGGAATTTTATATTTTGTGTTTGGCTTGTACAGGGTGAATAAAAAGTCCAATTCCAACTCAAGGCTGGGAAGTGCGTGACCAAACTTTATTTAAATAACCTTCGTCACGTGTTCCGCGTGCTTGATACATTAACTCTTTGATTGCTGCATTCCATTTATCCTGTTTCTTACAAGAAGTTGGTTTCTCTGAAACAGATTATACCCATATAAATGTGTGCAGGCCCGTTAACATCGGTTTGGTCACCACATGCGGTCTTTTGAAGATTTTATCAAATTTGAAAAAAAAATTCAAAAAATAGTCAGCAGGGTAAGAGTTATAGTGAGATTAATTACATGGAATAAGACGTATTTTCTTTCAATATAATTACCGTTTATGATTCACAGAAGTAGATATAACTGTCTGAAATACATCAGAGCGTTGTGCTAATGGAGCAAAAGATATGGACATCCATACATATTCTATGAAGAGTGAAGTCTGCATATCTGCGGAGGCTCAATTTACAGATTAGAATGATGTCCATTCGAGCATCCTCTAACCCTTTACCCAACACACACGATATCAGTATTTGTTATTTAAATTGTTTTGTTTTTTTTAAATTTTGCAAACAATTTCAACAAAACCATATCATGTGACCCCCATCCTTGGAACGATGTCGATGAGCTCGTTTCAATTTGGGGTGTGGGTGGGGGTGGGGGGTCCACATGATATGGTTTTATTGAAATGTTTAGAATTTTTGTTGTTGAACTGCTCAGTCGGGCGGATGCGGCCGATTCGTTAGATAAAGGGTTAATTGCATGAGGTGATTGAACGTAGCTCCCGAACTAACTGATTTGAATCTCTGTTGGAAGAACGGGTGAAATTATCTCTTAAAGGAGCCTGTAGTGATGGAACATTTGAAAAGGTAGATATTCGGCCGTGCAGACATATCTGTCTCTGTGCCATGAATTGTTATTGGTGTCCTTCGTTCATGTGTTTAAAAGCCGTGGGAATCGATCCCTAAAGTACGTGGAGAGTGGATTGTAACTAAATCACCTGCAGAGTGGAATTATCACCCAAGCTATAACTTTCAAATTTTGTACACATCGACAAAAACACAAGCAATGTTTCAGCCAATGGACCTCCGGGTTTAACCCGGAGGTCCATTGGCTGAAACTTTGCTGGTGCTGGTTATGCTTTGCAACAAATTTGCAATTATTGCTCGGGTGGAATCTCCACTCTGCGGGTGATTTATTGAGAATACACTTTTCACGTACTGTAAGTGATTGCAAATTGTGTAGACTATAAAAGTATACAGCGTCCAGGTGTTCCCTGTTCTTGCCTCAAAGCATATTTTGATTTCCCGTTTTGTTTGTGTTGCGTGCAGTTTCCATTAAACACACAATAAAGTGATTAAATCGAAACGATGCAAACTGATCACAGAAAGAGTAATGTACAATCAAATGCAATAATTTACGGGCGTTGTTAGTTCGTTGGTATCCGATCCACACAAGACAGCAAATAATGTGACGAACTATGACATAGAGAACGCCACACCATCAACATCTTTGTGATAACATACACGTCTCTCGAGGACCTTGGCAAACTTGAGTACCCGACACTTACATCGAACAATTAAATGATACTATGGTTGAATTTTTTTACGAGACCAAAGGTTTATAGAATCATGCCGCAGAGTAACCCCATTTTGGGTGACTCAAAGTCGGGGGTTAATATGTTTATCGCAGAGACTGGGCAGAATAGGGTACGGGATATCATCAAACAATTCGTTCCCGGGAAGGAATTTGGGAGCGCAGGGTTAATCAAGCCCTTCTCGCCTCTGAACCGCGACAAATCTGCGACCGACAAAAGTGGTCTTATTGTAGAGACGCCAGAAGGACAAAGGCCAGGGGTACTACTTCATGAGGCTACTTCTAGAGATTGTGTGTGTGAAACAGTTTTGTTCCCGAGAGCAAAGCCCTTATTGTTCACTCTAGCTCATATAACGGATCTTAGATGTTGCAATGCCGTGATCACCGAACCACGATCAACAGATAGGCAGTACGCTTCTGCAAAAGCATTCGAGAGGTATCTGATTCGTTGGAAGTGGAACGTTAATTTGACGAGTGGTCAAATCGGCTGATTTCACTCAAGATACCGTCGACAAATTTTCTATACTAGTTTTTACCCAAGTTACATAACAACATTTCTATAGTTCTTCGAATTCACGTGAAAATGCTCTGCCTTACCGTTTTCACATAGACCACACAAACAAAATCCACCCCGGTCCCGAGGTTTAGTTGAACAGATTTACTTCTATTTTCCCAAATGGAATTGTCCTCCCCTTGTGATAAACTGTTCCACATCTCTTACTGACATAATGTGAATATTCAAGCAAAGCATCACTGCCCCTTATTATTAAACGGGATCAACGGAACGCTTCTACGCACACAAGATGATGACATTACACTTTGATACCTTTTTCCCAAATACAAATAATTCCAAAAATGGTTGCAAAACTCGATACCTCCCGAATGGGAGATGTAGCCAGGTGCTTTCCAATTAAAAAGTACACCTTCCAAACACACAATGAAGTTGTCCACACTATGGACTGACACGCCCATTTACCCAATACTAACCAATGCCTATTCAAATGCTGGCATGATACTCTAGTGAGTGGTAGGCTAATTAAAGTGGATGGACAACAAATTGTTCTCCGGCCGCTGGCAAACATCCCCCCCCCCCCCCCCCCCCCCCCACACACACACTTCATTTCATCTCGTGCTGTGTTAAGGATGTGTTTCCCTAAATATGAAACTGTGCACGTCATTTGGAATATCATGAGTACCTTTCAAAGGATTAAGTACTCAGAAAGAAAGGACATATTTATTGCAAAAGGATCCACAAAAAATATCATCGCATCCTCGGATCGAGTACGGCGACTCCTCAGTTATATCCCCGATAGGGAATGCGATGGGATGTGTGGATGGTGCATAGCCCAGTGGCCCAACTGACTGGGGCAATGCCATCCGATTAATCCATTATTTCCATTATGCGGCGGCCTTCACAGTTATAGCAGTGTATGTATGAATGAAGGTGGACTCGGGGAGGGGGTCTGTTTAACCGATTTTGTGTGAACCTAGATAATGGTACTGCACGCGTTGGAGACTTTATTGACTCGGTATTCACGTTTTTGTGAGGAGAGGAGGTGGGGAGACAAGTGAGCAGTTATTGCAATGTTTCTGTGTGTGGAATTTTGTTTCCTTGGACAATGGCAATTAAACTTTTTGAACATTAATCGAATATGTTTTTCTACGAAAGTTTCCCTCATTAAATATTAACTTTATATTTAACGTAACGTTCATAATAGGCCGGCGCTAGTCACAAAAATGTACCATTTAAATTTTCTTTTTTCATTTGTTTACCTCATAAGGTATCGCTGCAGTCAATATTTGAATTTGAGTTACCCTCCTCGGAAATGAGGCATCCCTAAAAATAAGCAGCCTTGGGAAATACATTGCTTCAACAAACATTTGAAACATTCTAATGACATCTTGCATTATTGTTGAATATTCCAGATAAATAAAGAAGGTGATTTGATGTATTTTGGACCTAAAAAATACAATTGACTCTTAGTGTGGTTTTGTTGGGAATTCCCTGAAACATATGTGCAAGTGGCCGGTACTTCCTTTCCTGTAAGATTTCCTCTCCTATTTGTTGCATGACCCCCCAGTTAACGGGTCAGAAAAAGTTGTCTGAAGGGCTACACTTGACAAAGAGATTTGCATGCCAAATTTAAAATGATTCGATCATGATTTTTTTCGCTTGAACGTTATAATGGTCGCCTATGGGAAAATAGTTAGTGCTGTAATACCTATAAACATAGCTTATAGCGAAAGAGCACTGATGTCTTTACAACTGGATTGCTGGATTGGAACGTAACTTGGTCACAAAACTGAGAAAAGTTTCTTTGGCGCCGACATCATGGACGGAAATTACTATCAATAAACAACACTCAAACAACACTAAAATCATCGAGGGTTTTCTGTTCCCCAATGCCTCGCAATCTCTGGTCGCTTTTTAACCCTTTACTTAACATAAAATCAGACAACACTTGCCAAAAAATTCTTGAATAACTTATTATTTTCATTTTTTGTCTCAAAAATATAGGTTATGACCCCTCATTGGAACGCGCTGGACGAGCTCGTTCCAATGAGGGGTCATAACTTATGTTTTTCAGGCAAAAAAATGAAAAAAATAATGAAAATTAATTGGCGACTTTTTAGAATAGCGCTGACCGGTTTTGGCCGTTACGCTGGGTAAAGGGTTAAATAATATACTTTGGTATATACGAAATATGAATATGTTCACGATGTGCACATTTTTGGCAATACAAATTGAATATTTTGGTTATTGTTTACCAAAAACGAGTGTTGAGATGGGAAACTTGATACAGTGTTATTTGTTTTTGTGCAAAGTACGCTATGGCGTTTGATGAAGCCAGAGCTGTTACGCGATGGCCTAACAGATTTCACATCACCAAACGTTTTGGATTGGAAGAAGTTTTTACGTTTATTGACTGATGCCATCTGTTTGTCATAGCACGAAATGAAGATGCCACGACATTTATCAGGTGATTGCTCGTCGTTACAGCTACTAAAAATATCGAGAGCTGTAATCCGACTCACATACCATCAAATTAGCAACCACGGTAATAGCCTTTGAACCATCCAAGCAGCTGTTTTTCAAGATATGTTCGCCGCTTGGGAAGAGAACTATCGGTACAATATAGTACTCTATCTGACTCTTACCTGACGAGACAATTTTTTTTTTTTTGAGGGGGGGGGGGGGGGGGGGATAGTGGTGCTTGGTGGCACCTTCCTCCACCTTAGCCGAGAATTCACACCCCAGAAGATAGAATTATGACAGAGATTAAATGAGAGATGGAGGACGCCTGCTTTTGTCCTCATTTCCGGGTGTCAAGCGTGAACTCTGAATGGTTATACAAGAAATTTAAAGGTAAGCCACGAAAATATCCGAATATTCGATGCAGACAGTAACGTGGTTAGCTTTTTTCAGGTTTTGGTCGAAACCATAAAATGTCCGACAAAATTAACGATTCCCAACAACGCTGCGTGCCACCAGTGGCAGATGGCTGCGTGTTGGATCACTAATTTCTGCTGGAAACTTCATGTCCTTGACCCGTATTAATTGGGCGTGAATTCACACCTGACATTGAACTATTTTACAAAACTTTTGATAGATATCTTATAAGATGTAATCTCTTCGATTCGAACTGGTAACTGGTAAACGTCTCCACACATTTCAATACTAAGACTACAAGAGTAAAGAAATTAACTTGAAGCCTGAAAATCTTCCGACGAAATGTTTCGACGGAGGCATAAACTCCGTTCTACCCACCGTAATATATGCCCCCAGATTAGGGACCGCAGAACTATTCTGAATGTGGATGGGATGAATCTAAGGTTCGAGTTTGTGAATGTGTTGGTGGAATAGGCGTCTGCATGCTAGTGTGATTTTTATGCCCCCCCCCCCCCCCGACTTGGCATATAGTGATTGAAGTGTGCGTGTATCCGTCCGTCCGTGTGTTCGTGTGTGTGTGTGTTTGTGTCCGTGTGTGTGTGTTTTTGTGTGTGTTTTTGTGTGTGTGTTTGTGTGTGCGCGCGTGCGCGTGCGTGCGTGCGTGCGTGCGTGCGTGCGTGCGTGCGTGCGTGCGTGCGTGCGTGCGTGCGTGCGTGCGTGCGTGTGGCCAATAACTCGAAAACGGTTAGGGCCACAGTAATCAAACTTCACACAATTATAAAAGACCATGGGAGGATGTGTCGCACACCATAGCCGGGTTCGTACCTTCAAGTTCAAGGTCACATTTCAAGGTCACACTAAAATTGGTCAATATTCGTGTCTCAGCCGTAACTAAGAAACGAATCATAGTACAATTGTTAAACTTTTTACAAATGTTAAGGACAGTCAGAAGGTGTGTCGCGTATAATAGTCTCCGCCGCATATGACCTTCATATGTTCGGGGTCACAAATCGTGTTTCAAGCTTAACTCCAAAACTATAAGGGCTACAATAATCTAACATCGCTCAATTAAAAAGTCTCGGCCATAACTCAGAAAGGAATCAAAGTACAATTGTTAAACTTTTTACAAATGTTAAGGACAGTCAGAAGGTGTGTCGCGTATAATAGTTTCCGCCGCATCTGCAAGGTGAAGGTCACAAGGGGGGGGGGGGCGGGCGTGTTATCTTAGTAACATTTTTCTTGTTATTTTATTTATTTATTATTTTTTTTTAGGGTTTAACGACACATTAACAGCCAGGGTCATTTCACGTCAGTGTAAGTTTTGCGGGTGGAAGAAGCCGCAGTACCCGGAGAGAACCACAGAGCAGCTGTCAGCTCTCCAACATCGTAAATGAACTCTGCACCGCGGCACAGGCAGGGTTAGATTGGTTGAAGACATGCGCGCCATCGACGTGCAGTGCGCCTTAGCACGCAACGTCATCGTTCATCCATGTAGGCAATCGGGGTGAAGTGCCTTGCCCAAGGACACAACGCGGGAGTGCGAATCAGTCGCTGTAATTTATTTATTTAATTATTTATTTATTTATTGGTGTTTTAGTTCACATATTTCTGCACACTCGCTAATCGTGACCGCAACATGGCGATAAAGTCAACTTTCGTCAATCGCTTATACCCATGTTACCCATTTAAGAGTACTTCCTCCTCAAGCATTGGTGACTGGGTCCTATCTTACCAGTAAAGCAAGCACAGTTTCACTTCCCGGGGTTCCCACGATGGCTAGTTTTATTTTAACCCTTTACCCAACGTAACGGCCGAAACCGGCCAGCGCTATTCTCAAAAATCGCTAATTAATTTTCGTTATTTTTTTCAATTTTTGTCTCAAAAACATAGGTTATGACCCCTCTTAGGAACGAGCTCGTCGAGCACGTTCCAAAGAGGGGTCATAACATATGTTTTTGAGACAAAAATGAAAAGAAATTAGTTATTCACGAATTTTGTTTGCAAGTGTCGTCTGCTTTTCATGTTAAATGAAGGGGCTAAAATTCGTTCATAACCCAAGAACATTAGGTTTCACTAGGAAAAAAAAATCGGAGAAAGCTGATTTTTCCAGGGAATGTCGAGTACATGTCACTGAACGATTAGACAAAAGTCCCCTAAAATCCCAGTTGAGCTTTTTTTTCTACAGCCTTTTTTCGAAAACGCGTTTGAAAAAAATAAAAAGAAATCGCACGAACTTTGTAACCTCGAATTGATCCAACTGTATTTTTTGTTTACGCGTATTTCGAGCTACATAATGTCTAATATACATTTACCTAGAGGAAAATGTGCATTCTGTGACAATTTCTGCGAAAAATTATTGAAAATTCACAAAAAAGTATCGGATTTACGCAAAAAATGACGATTTTCCTCACGGATTTGCCCAAAGGGTCGTAGTACAGAACGGGATGTTAGTTGGACAGACGATAAAAAATCCACCACCATTTGAAGACTTTTATCATTGCTTACAAAATAGACATTATGGAAGACCCCCTCTGCTTCTGGCCGAGTTCCCCTTTTGGCATAAAATTCGTCAGCATGAGAACTCAACTATTTTCGGGCTTGGGACCTAACAGACACGTCTGTGTCTGGCAGCATTAGATCAATAAATAATATTTACAGAATGTACAAAAATCAATAAATAATATTTACAGAATGTACAAATCAATCAACATGGATTAAGTTACATTGACTATTATCAACGCTATATACAGAAATGACATGACCTATATACATATTATTCATCGAACTCAGAAATTTCCGACAGGACAGTGTTTCTGTGGTTGTTACAAGAATCCGAACTGCAATTACACAAACCTGAGCAAGATAGTCCTGCCTTCTTACACCCACACCTTTTTGTACAAGCACTCTTGCAACCACAACTGATCAGATTCAGTAGGTTATCGGGGGCACATGGCTTTGAGGCTGCAGTCGGTACAAGAAGTCCATTGTCTAGCGACCACCCCCAATCCGTCGGAGGAAGCGAAGTGCCCAGCCATTGTTGGACCTGGAGATAACATCTGTAGACATGTTGTTGTGCAGCATCGCTGCTTGGTGGGAGTGAGGCTAGGTCGATGGGTTTATTCAGTTTAGATTTTGCTACATAACGCTTGTAAGTGACATATCTATATTGGTCGAGAGAGGAAACAGTTTTACTCCCGTATAAGATCAGGAGAAGTTGTTCCCCGGCAGCGGCTACTGCACTTGGTGTACTGTCATCCGCCAAAATTGTGTTGACATACTGTTGTGAGTCGCTAGTAACATCGGAGACAATTGTACTGAATACTTTCTTCTTACCAACTCGAAAGAGTGCAGAAGTAGTGTCACAACCACTTATAGAATGTGCTACAAGGAGGTTGATTCTATGGTCACCCATTTTGGTTGCTATTTCACTAACTGAAACTAGTAAGTTTGGGTTAATGGAATACATCATGTGAATATTACATCCCGGTTGAACTCGAGAGGTAAGAATGACTAACAAGTCTGTATCTGTTCCCACAACGACAACATTGTTGTCATCTTGAGCGATGTCAAGTGCAGTTTCGGCTATCAGTACATCAGCATCAGCCTCGGCCTGCTTGGACTGAATATTGGTAGCAGATAGCTCCTGCATTAGAAGATCGATCAGTTGGGTTTTGTTCTTGGCATTTGCAAGGAAATCGGATTGGGGTGTGGTGGCTGGAAACTCGGGTGAGATATTGATATCAATGGAATAGCTGTCTTTAGATCTACGGGCTTGTTCCATGCCCTTTGTCGACATTGTACAAGCATAACCATCAAAAACAACCACGACGTTCGCCCCAAAATGTCTCACTAGATAATTGGAATATGATGTCCATATGTCCTTATATGACGACTGTTTAGGCCATACAACTGCCCTCAATAAAAATCCACCATCTACAACAAACAGAGAGTGTTCTGGGATTTTAGTTTGCTCGGAACCGTATGTTTTGAGGATCTTACCGAGCGTGCTTTTCTGTATCTTCCTCATTCCAGCAGAATCAAACAATGCTGGTGGTTTCGGGGCGAGTTCATATTTGAGATACTCTTCCATCTCTGCTTGTGACTGCATAACACATGTGATGCGGTTGAACAGAATTGTGGGGTCAATCACTACCTTACTTCCACGGACTTTGATGCTATTTGCCATCGATGCGAAAGACTTCACAGTGTCAACACATCGTAGTTTGATGCTGTTGAACGTTTTGCTTACAACATTCGATACGCAACATTCACCAATTTTGCGAACTTGGTCACAGTTCACAGTTTCGTCGGCCACAAGCCCGGTCGCTATAGAGACTAATTGTAGTGGATCTCTATTCTGAAAGGGGGAATGCACTCTGAGCCAGTTCAATAATTTGGTGATATCATTGGCATCAGTCAATTGTGAACTTTCACGGAGATCCCGATGTTGTTCGCCATGACCAGTGTGAACATGAACAAAATTTTCGAGAGCATTACATATCGGAAGGCAAAGAGGTAGTCCATGTACCCATTTCGCAACAGTGCTATCGGTTATTCCCCTGCCATGTGTGAGACCACCAGGGAGCTTGAACATTCTCATTAAACACTGCTCTATGGTCTGATCAGAATATATCCCCGTCCCAGAATTTATCTGAGCGCCTTATGGTAAAGTAACCTTTCTCTGTGAACAACTTCAAATCATCCTGTTGCATTATTTCTGTTAGCTCATTCATCTGCTGCAAATAGAGATGAGAACTTTTTGCGTATGCAAAATGACCACCTGCGCGAAATACTGGAATCATATTGCGAACACAATATGTGTGGAGTTCCCAGTCGCCTGTGCGCTCTGCTCTCAAGAACAACTGGAGAAGACCTATTTGCTCGTAGTATTGTACCCAAAGCTTTCCTGTGCGTCCTACGGACGCATTCTGGAGCAGTTCGTGTAATTTTGACAGTAGATGGTTGACACTTTCTTGATTGACAGCGTTAGCTGTTGTACAGACACCTCTGGCAAGTCCACAGAATATTTCATTGACTTCTGTGCAGTCTATGTTATCTAGTGTTCGGCTTTCTTCAAACACAAGTTTTGTAATGGCAATTTGTGTTAGCAAATGGGCACGAACTGCTCTTGAATATGCATGACCACTGATCAAATGATGGATTGACCCACCAGCATAAACAGTCCCCCAATGTTCATCCAAGCCGCTACCAGCCATGATCGAACCAATTGCCCCTAAATATGACATAATCATATGGAAGCCGCCGAGTCTAACGAAAACTTTTGTCAACTTATCTGACGAAGACACAATCTCCACTGCTTTGATATAAAGTGGTTGGTCAAACGTCACTGGACAAACGTTCAGTCCCTGTTTCTCACATTCAGTTTGTGCAAACATGAGAGCAGTGTAAATTGTGCTCGGGTTGGATGGATCAAAATTGAAACAATGATGCTATAATACGGTATTTGAATGAGAAAAGTCGATGCTGTTTGAATTTGAGTTTAGGGGGTATGGTTAATATTTCACACGTTTCACCAGTTCATCATGGAATAAATGACTATTGTTATATATCATTATAAAGCCACTGCTTTTCTGCAATTTTTGATATATAATTTAACTCCCAAAGCAGTCGTAGATTTGATTTAATGGACGTTGTGTACCGTTGTGTGTATGAAAACAATAATTTTTTTTTCGTAATTTTGTACATTTTCGTGAATATTTCACCATTGAGTGTGAGGATTGGTACAAAGTTGGCATTTTCTGTTGGGGATATGTATTCTCAATATAATTCAGCACGATATTTATGATTCTCACCCTACTAAGGCGAACAAGAATGAGAAATATGGAGCTGGGTCGAATTTTTTTTTAATTTTTTTTTTTCATCAAAAAAACGCTATAACTAAAAAAGCTCAACTCGGATTCGCGGGGACTTTTCACACTTTATCCGCAATGTGTGTCCCGGAAACATATAAAAAAATCAGCTTTCTCCGATTTTTTTCCTTACTTTCTCATTTTTATGTCTAATGTGCCTGGACTATCAACTGAATAGACGTGTAAATGAAATGTTTGAAACAACTGTGTACTGCCGTTGCTACTTTAGTAGAACATTTGGTTTTTTACTTCCTAGCATGATGCATCCGAGTGATTTCTTTATTTATTCATTTATTGGTGTTTAAGGTCACATATTTCTGCACAATGGCTAACCATAACCGATCTGAGTGATCAATGACAGACTAAACTGCTGGTGTATGAAAATGCCCTTTATGTAGACTGCCAATGGCAGTCGACATGGAAAACATTTCGATATACCGACAGTCTGTGCAATCAGATTCATTTCGCATTTTGGTAATTTTCACGAAATTTAACGTCTCAACACGTGTTGGGCTGCATCAATTCTGGGGGGGGGGGGGGGGGGGGGGGCAAGGGGAACCCAATAGGGGGCCCACCGGGACATTTTCCGGTGTCTATACGGACAGTCTGCCTTTGCACAAAATTGGAGTTCCACTTGCGGGACTATCTCCCATTTATGCTTGTGAATTTTTTGATAAAATGGAGCGACCTCACTTAACACGATACATCACACTCTCTGTGGCCTAGTCACAGAAAGTCCGATGTATCGGGTAAGTTGTTTTAAAACATAAATGTTCTCGTTTGCATGTAAGTTCTGTGAGACGCCTAATGACACCTTTGATACCTTTTTATAGCCTCGGCTATAAAATAATCCCCAGCTGCTTAGGCGTTTCACAGAAATTAGAGGCATGGTTATGGTGTTATAGGCCCTATATGTTACACCAAGTTTACCACTGTTTGATTTCTGTCAGCATCTCATATTAACATAATTACATATATACGTATGATATATATCTGGAAAATAAAAAATGGTTATCAAGTTTATCGATCTATTTCGTCACTCCGGCAGAGTCGGCGATCGTCAGTCGACACTTAGCGCACCTCCCCAACAAAATTCCTGGCTGCGCGTCGTTAAGGTAAGGGAAACAAAATAGTTTATACAAGCTTGGAAGTCTTGTACATTTTGCTTTACTTCCACCTGTTACTGCCCTGAACTGGCATTTTTATGAAAATTCACTTCCAATTTAATTGTATAACTTGTCAAAAACGACACCTTCTGAAAGAAGTGCAGCCCCTCAGACGCTCCGACTCCGCAGTGACTACAGATAGAGAAGAAAGAAAACATTCAAATAACTCTTGGGGCGAGATAGAAGTTTGTGCTAGGGAAGTGTTAAAACTGATCCCAATTTTGTAAAGCAATCATCTCCCATATATCTTGATAACCTGTACCTAATTATATAGAATGGCAAAACAACATCTGCAACGAGCACACCGAGAGTCACAAAACTGGAAAAATCATATCTGAAAGAAGTGCAGCCCCCTCAGACGCTCCGACTCCGCAGTGACTACAGATAGGGAAGAAAGAAAACATTCAAATAACTCTTGGAGCGAGACAGAAGTTTGTGCTAGAGAAGTGTTAAAATTGATCCCAATTTTGTAAAGCAATCATCTCCCATATATTTTGATAACCTGTACCTAATTATATAGAATGGCAAAACAACATCTGCAACGAGCACACCGAGAGTCACAAAACTGGAAAAATCATTACCCAATACACGTTCTGTCGGCCAATAAATGTAAACAACATGTCCAAAACTACAAACAATGTTGATATCGTAATATTGATGAAGTTAGCGCAACACCAGCTTCCTCTATTACCAAACATAATCAACCCACAACCACAAGGATTTGGAAGGTGGCCAAACCTGAAGGTGTTACAGTAAGTATACTGTGTTCAGACGAGTTAAGTAAACGTAGTATTTCCGATCCAATAAGGATAGTATTTGAGTGACAACATCAGAAGCGATCGATAGGTTGGCGAACACCAAATGCCCGCTGTATCATGACCTCTATCGTCTCTGTCGGCGGATTTATGAAGAAAGTCGAGGATTATGTCTGTCTTTCAGAGGTAAAAGATTTTCTTAATTTCTATATGTGTCATATTGCAGACAAAATATCGATAAAAAACAGTGAGAGAAATGAATAGTAAGATATTAACCCGTAGAATTTACTTTTCACTGACCATAATATGAATAAATCGGAAACTGAAATGATTACCGAAAAAAGCTAAGGTAAAAATGCTGTACTATTATTACAAACGCGGATAGAGAATTCCGACCAGGTCGCGACTAGGTCGCGATCTGGTTCGCAATTATCTGTCCGGTTTTCTGCCCACAACACTCTATAATCACACGTATCGAACTCGTGGCATCCCAAATGCTATTGTCGGTAATTTTTATTGAATTTTTCTTGATTTTGCAATAGTTTATTTATGAAATTACTACTGGTGTAAACGTTCGAGAAAACGATCGATTTAACAACTCAAGCATTGTATTCTTTTTATATTCGTACAGATCGTTTCCATTCATATTGGGTGAGTTTAACCATTTAGTAACGATTTCTCCCAATTTTATGTTGGTTGTATTCGTTAAGAGATCAAGCGCGTGTTCTTTAGCTGCTTGATCGAATGATAACACAAAAGTGAAATTTATTTATTGGAAAGCGTATTTAGCACCCGTCATCTTGGCAGTCATATATATATGTATAATTATCATGCCAGTCTGATAGATTAACCAATGAACGGTCATTAACTAGTAACCGAGGATTTTGGAATACACTGACAAACGTCAATAGTGACCCGTGTCAGTTCAATATTCCAACATTGGCGGAATGTTAATTTTTACTGCCCGCCATTTTTTTTTGGACGCTAAAATCGCAGTTCGCCTTCAGCTGAATGGCACTTTAGACAGTTTGTTTTCCGTTCAAAGCGTTGGAAGGCAGACGGAACTGCAAATGCGCCTAAAATGACGGAGATAATTAATCGATAATATTCTTGGTGATCAATCAGAAGTTAGATTACCTCTCTTGTATTGCACCTCTACTCGTCTGCTTTTGTAAAGATATGAATACCGATAGGAAAATTTAGTGAAACCATGAAACACAACTAATGATAAAATTCCGGAGAAAAAACAGCAATAGATACGTTACGAGTCGTTTTCATGGCGGGTAAGGTGTCACATGGGGCTCAGCGAGAACAATATTATTATTGTTCTCACTTCTCATGTGATACCAATATAGGGGCTATGCACGCTACAAATGTCTCAGATTAGCTCTTCGAGCACTGAAGTTTGCAAAATTATCTCGGGGTGTGTGTGTGTGGGGGGGGGGGTCATAACTAAGATTTTCGGACGTTCCCCCCTCCCACTTCTCCGAGAACTGGAGGAGGCCCCCGAAACCCACCACTACGGCTTTCAGATATCCACTTACCCCCCCCCCCCCCCCAAGAAAAAAAATGGCACTCCCTATTACAGAATCCTGACTCTGCGCCCGTGGTGTTGTCAATATTTGTTAATAATGAGCAAAAATCACACCCGTAATGCTTAGCGAATGTTATTCTGTGCGACATATTATTGGACGTCACTGCTGCTCTGCAGAGCGACAATGGTATTAATTTTCATTTTATGCAGATCGACCGCAAAAATGATTCATTAGTTTGGGAATTGGTCATTCATGCACGACTAGCTATCTTGTAAGCAACAATGATGTGATAATTAATGACTTAAATACGAACGAAAACATCTGTCTGGGTATTGCATGTCGATAAGCTAACATTCCTTCAAAAGAAAGAAGAGACCAGAAGCAAATAAAACTGATAAAAGACAAACTTTTCATAAACAATCGAGAGTATGTCCCAGCAAGCACTTTGCAAAAGATAACATGATCCCATCCTCACCTGTGGCAACTTCCTCATTAGACTGAGTGACACCTCTAGCTAAGCGCCCCAAATGTACAATCCCCTCACCCCCTCACCTTGATAGGAAAACGCTTGTACACAAACGGTTAATATGAACAATCATCCTCCACTCTCAAATATGAAGGGCAATGAGAATAGTCGAGTCGATGTTCCCTATTCAAAATCATCCCTGAAATTCACATTTTTGAACGTCTGTGCAATCAAAAACAGGCTGAAAATCCCCCGAGTTTAAAGAGCTAATAAGTAAAAATGACATTAAAGGGCTTACTGAAACAAAAACAGACGATGCAGATCCAATTCATATCCCGGGCTATACTAATCATATGAAAAACAGGTGAAAGATTTCCAGAATGAAATGGGGGGGGGGGGGGGGGATAATGTTCTTATATAAAGAAGAACTGAAGAAATTTATAACTGTAATCCCCTCCGAGAACAAATATATTCTTTGGTTTAGAAAACCCTTTTTGAAACCGATGATGTCATTTGTGGTATTGTATATATTACCCCCGAAAACAGTCCCTATTCCTCGAGCGACTGTTTTTCCGAAATTGAAAATGAAATGCTAACCCACATCCTTAACAGAAAATATGCTTTCTTGTTTGTTGATTTCAATGCACGAACTGAGGCCCTCGCGGATAATGTGTGTTTTGGTGAAACGACAGAAGAAATAATCGGTATAAAAAAATGTCGACTCTGGTCAATTGCATATGAATAGATTCAGTATGAATAGATCATCTGAGGATAAATTCGTAGATAATTTCGACCGAAGAATGACTGAGTTTTGTAAAAATAATGACTTTTTTTATATTGAACGGAAAAATCGGAAAAGATAAAGGGATGGTGTTGGCAACCTGCAAAAACGTTAGCGTCGTGGATTATTGTATCACAACAATGGAACTTATCCAACAAATAAACGACTTTGCGGTACTTGACTTTACAGAGCTATATTTGACGTCCATCATCCCGTTGCCTTCACCACAAACAGAGCACCGTCCATATTCAGAACTGATATGAGAAAAAATGAGAATGTCACACAAAACACCCAAGAACTTACGAAACTTTGGTCAGGGAAGCACTGGGATTGCTTCATACAAAACGAAGATCAGCAAGCGTGGATGACCGCATACATTTTCTTGCACCGTTAACCGAATTTCGAACGAGTTTACGATCCGCGGATGTCAATTACGCAGGTGGGAAGAATTGGTATATCTTTTTGACTTCAGCATCGAAGAGTTTCAAGAAAAAATACCTCAAAAGCAAAACGAACTGATAAACCTTGGTTTAACTCAGAATGTAGAAATGCTAGAAAAGACTTCCATTTGGCAAGACAGGGCTATAATAAAATGAGATCAGCTACAAATAAAGAAAATCTGAGTTTGAAAAGTAAATCATATAAAAAGATTATTACAAAAAATAGTAAAGGATACCAAAGACAAATGTCAAATAGTCTTAAAAACCTTCGTACGAAGAACCCCAAGGTGTACAGGAAAATTCGTAACCAGTCACCAATAAAGCAACACATACCACCCAAGTCGCATCAGAAGATATGTACGACTTCTTTAAAAATATAAACCAATCGTTTCACACCGAGGGAAGTGCTGTAAATTATGATCCAAATATAGACCCTGAATTGTTTGATTACCTGAATACGGAAATCAGCGGCGAAGAAATTAGAGACGCTATAAAAAAAACAGAAGAACAATAAAGCATCCGGAATTGATAGTATTATGAATTAGCACATTAAGAGTACTTTAAATGACATGCTTCCTATTTATAAAATTCACTTTAATATAATTTTGAACAGTGAAATCATACCCGATATCTGGTTTGTCGGCATCGTCAATCCCATATTTAAAAATAAAGGAGAGCTTAAATGTCCAGAAAGTTAAAGACCAAAGTCTCAGCTGTTTAGGAAAAATCTTTAGGAAAATAATTAATAGTAGATCGACAAGGGTTTTTTTATGACTACGGTTCAATGTCGGAATGCCAACAGGCTTTAGAAAAGGTTACTCCACAATAGATCACACACTTCCAATGTATTTATTGTCCCACCTGTTTGAAAGTTATACTGTGCCTTTATTGATTTTAAACAAGCCTTTGATAAGGTCTGGCGCATCGGTCTTTGGCAAACAAAAATAAATGTTTCCCATGCATTAAGGGCATATATACTGGGACCATATCAAAGATTCGGGTGGAGGGACAATATTCCGGTGTTTTCCCGTGCGAACAGGGAGTCAGACAGGGAGAAAACCTGTCACCGTTTCTTTTCGCTCTCTATTTGAATGATTTGGAGGAGAAAGTGCAGCAGACCTCCAGTCTACCCTGAAGAAGTTGTGGAATATTAAAAAAAATTGAAAATGGAAATTAATTTATCCAAGACAAAAATTTTAAAATTCGGTAAACGTGACGGACGAAAAAAGAAATTTAAGGTTCTCGATTTAGAGGTGGAAGAAGTTAAAGAGATAAAATATTTAGGAGTTTTCCTTTCGTATAACGGTTCTTTTGCTAAGTCAAGAAAACATAACTTGGAGCAGGCAAGAAAACTAATGTACTGTCTTAAAAAAAACAAGAAATTTAGATTTATCAATAGAATGCCAACTAAATCATTTTGATAACATCACAGTCCTCATAAACTTGTATGGAAGCGAGGTTTGGGGGTTCGAAAATTTCGATTTATTTAAAAAACTGGAACTTAAGTAGCTGAAATTAATTCTCGGTCTAAAAAACGGGACACCCTCATTTGTGGTGTATGGGGAGGTTGGAATATCCAATGGGAATTCTGATTAAACTGAGGTTGATCTCGTATTAGGCTCGGCTCATTAGTGGAAACCTAAATAAAATTATTTATGCATATAAACAACACGCGGGAGGTCCTAACAGATTAACCTGGATGGAGCATTTAAGCTATATTTTGAACTCATGTGACTTATCTTACATTTGGGATAGTCAACACTGCAACGACCCAGAAAGTTTAATAGCAACTGTAAAGACAACTCTTACTGACCAGTTTACCCAATCATGGAACAGTGAGGCAAATAATTCACCCGATGGCTGTATCTAACGCATATTTAAAGTGAATTTTCAATTTGAAGAATATTTTAACATTATTCCCACAAGTACCGAAAAAACTTTTCTGAAATTTAGAACTTCAAATCATCGGCTCCCAATTAGTCGATAGACTGGAACTCCGAGAGAGGAACGATTGTGCTCCTTGTGTGACGAGCAAAGGTTAGGTGATGAATATCATTATATCCTCGAATGCCAAATCCTGATTGATGAGAGAAACAAATGCATACGCAAATCCGGTTATACACGCCCGAATATAGATAAATTGTCCACATTAATGTCCAGTCATAATGTAAGAGACCTAACAAATATTCCAAAATTTAAAGCGGTTATTAATAAGAAAGTATGTGCATAACCTGTCTGTACTTCGGAAAAGAAGATGAATTAAAAATGCTGATTCCGAACCCCTTGGTATCTCCTGGAAGTTTTTCCCTGTCGCTATTGTTTGATTAACTTATAGAAGCCGGGGAATCAGAATGAATTTATTGAACATGACACAACGCGAAAAACTTACAGTAAAGCAGGTGCTTCTAGTCAAGTGTCGTCTGCCTATTCAGGCAGACGACACTTGACTAGAAGCACCTACTCAGTGTTTAATTCTCCCCCAGCCCAAAGTTAGCCGAACCGCTACAGCCAGATTACCTGCAGTATATTACATCACAGGCAAGAAAACTCGACTCACTTTTTCTAAGAGTTAATCCCCTAAATTACCTCACAGGCAGTGACTAGGTATGGGTGTTTAGGAAAAAGAGAACAAGCACAACAGAGTTGGGGTATTGACATGGATGCGCATTCCACGTCTCTCAATTCCACGAATGAAGCGAGTGAAGCAAGTGTCAAACTAAAGAGTGGAGATGCGAAGTGCGCATCCGATCGCTACACAAGCATGTGGCGCGTTTTCACTATAGGGAGATTCAGATGTACAGCAAGAGAGGGTTAGAGATTTACAACTGGCATTCCTGGGAAACCCATCTCTTGTCTTTCATCCCTTTCGATGTCAGTATAGCCTAAACTAAGAGGATCATATCAAGACTGGGCACATGGGTCAATGCTATGTAACAACCCCCACCCCCTTCCACCTCTTGGTGAATCAACTTACTATTACCAGTAAACAATAATAATTAATTTATCCCCCGACCTCCGCCCACTTCAACGACAGATGTCCAATAAGACCAAGATTTGGCACATCTACGTTTTACCAACAAAAGTACTCCTGTGAGAAAATTTAACTGGAAGCGGTATAGTATACTGTTCAAAAAAGTAGGAGCTATTGATAAAAGTGAGATATATGAAGAAATATATTTATATTTTCATCAAAAAGACAGTTGAGGCATTGCGCTGTGACATCTGGTGAATGATTTCAACGATAGCTGGGTGTCTGACAAGCAAGCTTTCCACCTACTGGGCTGTAGAAGACATGGACGGTTAGTCATAGAATTTACCACTTCAGTCCAAGACCTCAATACCTTGTAAATCCTCCTCGGTTCGAGAGACAAGTGCGGATCCGACGTGGCATACTCCCCATCAAACGTCCAATATCAGCTCGACTGATCTTATTCCATTCTTCCTGCAGTGCAGCGTCGAGTTCTTGGACATTGTACGGGCTGTTGGCTTTGTCGTAAGCGCGTACCAAGCATATCCCAGACCTGCTCGATTGCTGAAAGGTCTGGACTTAGTGCTGGCTAAGGCAGTGTAGTGGTGTTCTGCTCCTGGAGGAAATCTGCAGCGACACAGGCCTTGTGTGCTCTTGCACTGTTATCCTGGAAAATTAATAGACAGCCGTGATGTCTAGAAAATGGCTCCACATGAGCTGCTAACATGTTGTCAATGTAGTACTGCCCTGTGACACGCTCTTGGGTGACATGCAATGCTGTTCTGCTTGTCATGGTTATGCCGGCCCACACCATAACCGATCCACGACCAAAACGATCGTGCTGCCTAACGGTTACGTCATGGTATCGTTCGTTCCGCCGCTGCCACACTCTCTTTCGCCTGTCCTGGAAGTAGAGAGTGAACCTCAATTCATCGGGAAACATGACGTTGCTCCACCGACGATTGCCCCAGCGCTATCGTGCTCCACACCAATTACGCCTTGCTACGATGTGACGTTCAGTCAAAAGTTGAATAATTCGAAGTCGTCGAGCGTACAAATTCCAGCTGTGTAGGCAATTTTAGCTCGGTGCAGCTGCTGTCCAATTGCTGAGGCACTTTGATGGCGGTTACGCAATGCTGTTGTTCGGATGAAACGATCCTGGTTAGCAGTTGTCGCCCTTGGACGAGTTGATCGACGTCGGTCATCAACATAGCCTGTCTGACGTAGCGTGGCCACAACCTGCTAATGAAACGATCCTGGTTAGCAGTTGTCGCCCTTGGACGAGTTGATCGACGTCGGTCATCAACATAGCCTGTCTGACGTAGCGTGGCCACAACCTGCTAATCACCGATTGAGTAACGTTGAGAATTTGAGCCACTGCAGTCTGCCTGTTGCCAGCTTCCAACAAGTCAACTGCAGGTAAACGTTCGTCACGTGTCAGTCTTTGCATACCTCAAAAGTTACGTTTCGACCAGAAACTTTTGATGAACGAGTTTATACCAAGAAAAGAACGATGAAACCTCCGAAAAAGCCCGTTCAATACAAATGAAAATTTCAAAACGTACCCCACAGACATTAACGCGGCGCAAGGTGCGAAAAACCTGCTCTAAGTTTTTGCGGGCCGGTGACAATCATGATCCACACTAAACTTGGTAACATATTATTGATGTGTCCAATCACGCGTATCCAATACCATTTTCTGAAAATATCAACATCAGTTTGGATATCCCCTAATTTTTTAGAATAGTATATTTCGTTATCTGAGTTTCACATTGCTCTAAATTGTTCGCTTCTCATTACACTTGGGACAGTATGGAAATCAGGTCGTGAAATTTTCCCAGTTATCCAATTTTCCCGATAAACAGCAGCAGAATAAACATAAAACACTCTCGCTCTATATACACAGTATAAGTACATAAACCCTTTGCCTAACACGAAAGGAAGATGACTCATGCAAACAAACTTCCTGAATTGATAGTTTTTGGACATTTGTTTTTTTTTTTTGAGCGAGCTCATTGAACTAGTCCCGGTGGGGCCACGAGCAATGCGGATTTTTGCGAATAGTTCAGATCGGCGAAGACAGTTATATTGGGTAGTGGGCTAACAATTGATACCATCAATTCCGTGTCAGTGCATCTAGTCATCTAGTATTACTTTTTCCCCTGCATCCGTCGACCCTTTCCCCCTCCCCTTATCATTATTTGATGAAATAGTTTGATGTACCATATGTACAAAATGCATTGGTTTGAGTTAACCCTTTACCTAACGTAACGGCCAAAACCGGCCAGCGCTATTCTCAAAAATCGCCAATTAATTTTCATTATTTTTTTCCTTTTTTGTCTCAAAAACATAGGTTATGACCCCTCGTTGGAACGAGCTCGTCGAGCTCGTTCCATCGAGGGGTCATAACCTATGTTTTTGAGACAAAAAATGAAAAAAATTAGTTATTCAAGAATTTTTTGGCAAGTGTCGGCTGCTTTTTATGTTAGGTAAAGGGTTAATAAACATAAATGTAAATGCAAAGTATTATGTCTCTCAGTTTGTGAAAACCAGCAGTTCAATGAGATCTCTGATACTTTTTGGGCACGTTCTTCTTTGTAAATGAATCCTGGAAGAGAAGAAGCACCCTGCTGAAGAAACTTTTGATTAATCTTTCGAGTCTTCTTTAAACCTTCTCCGAATACAATGCTAAATCGTGTGAGGTCAGACACGCATGGTGGGTAATATTAATGGTATGTATGTGTGTGGGTTAGGGGGCCAAAACTGCATAAGTTTTACAGTAGAATGTTGTTACTACTACACTGTGCTGAATGCAAGTGCAGAATGCGCCTTATATTTGGGTTTAGGCTTACCCTGGTCCAAATAAAGTTTCTCTTACGTGCCTAAAATGTAGCGTTGACGGACTCTTCGTTGTATGCATATATTTATTTATTTACTGAGGCTTAACACTTAACTCCACACAACATCTAAGGCTATATCGTGGTCATAAAAGGTATTTCATGCAAAACGGTGATTATTTTTTTGACGTAAAACTGTTGCTGAAAAACGGTAATAAAACCAATTTAAACTGTATTAAAAAGGATGATTTCCTTGATAAAAAACGCAATGATCTAATTCGAATTGGGATAATAAAAAAGAGTTTTGAAGAGACACAACATTATAACACTGCCGTCTGAGACGATAAAAACCCGGGCAGTGTAAAAGAATGTGCTCGGTTGTCAAAAGCGCACATTCTGGTCGCATATTACCATTTAATAAAAGGAATGTATAAGTCTTGTATAGGTAATATGACACCGCCTCGGAATTACACGTTCATTTCTTGAAAGATTACTAGAATTATAAGTATGGACAATATTTGACTAGGAGCGATGGGACTTCATGTACTTAATTGTCTTGATTTCATTGAATCTTAAAATCAGTGACAGACTTGTTAAGTGAGAGTTCTACTGCACTGTCGGCTTTCATTTTATCTTTTCAAAAAAACAAATGGTATGAGACACATGCACCTGTTGAACAAAAATACACCATGTCATTGAAAGCAGAATGTGCCATTCGTTTCGAGAGAAGAATATTTGATGGCGGGTTTCAAAAATTGTATTCATATATCCGTGCTGATGTTTGATGTTGTATGAACGGGAAACAACTGGTCACGAAACCATTTTCACCGGGATTCGCTGGAGAAAAATTAAGACTGAATGTCTTGACACATCACAAAATTTATTATCAGTTATCACCAGTTGAACAGGGCATTGACGAGAGCCGGTAACCTTACACTCCATTAAGCGTTTCTTCACAAATGGGTAACCGGATATATTTTTTCAGAATCTTACAGTCTGGTGTGGAATATGTACAATGTTTAAAAACATGCTCGAATAAAACGATAATGGTAGTTATGACAATAACATGTAGAATATAGTGTTGGCAAATAGGTATCGCAGAACTAAATATTGAAGTTAGAGTGAACCGCCTTAAAATGTTGCACTCGTAAATGATGCAGTCTCTAAAAATAAACAGCCTTGGGAAAATATATTGTTTCAATAAACGTTTGAAACATTCTATTGACATCTTGCATTATTGTTGAATATTCCTGATACAAAAGAGGGTGATTTGATGACTTTTGGACCTAAAAAATACAATTTACTTTTTGTGTGTTTTTGTAGGGAATTCCCTGAAAAATATGTGCACGTGACCGGTACTTCCCTTTGTGTCAGTTTTTTCTCTCTTATTTGTTGCATGGCCCCCTGTTTTCGAATCAGAAAAAGTTATCTGAAGGGCTATACTTGACAAGAGATATTTGAATGCCAAAATTAAAGTGATGCGATCATATTTTTTCGGCCTGAAATTTATAATGGTCGCCTATGGGAAAATATTTAGTTCCGTGAAACCAATAAGCACATTGCCGATTCACCAACTTTGACGTTAATGATATGCAAGGTCAGAGGTTGCATCGGGTAAACACTTCGATCAGACTGTCTGTCAAGACTGTTATATATGCGGTAGAAACAAACAAAATGTTTCGCTTGACGCGAGAACATATGCGTTTTCGGTTTAATACTAACAAAGATAGAAAAAATAACATACTTTCAGCACCCCATTTAATAGACTGGACAAAATAATATTGATTTTTCCGTCAAATGAATACCGCAATGAAGCCTTTCCCATATGCGAAGGCCGATTCTGCATCATGTTTTTTTTTTGTTGACGAGTGACAAAACGGCAGAATGAGCACTCAAACGACACGAAGTTGAGAGTCTGAGTGACAATTCAAACTCTTAGTATCCAAACAACCAATCAATACAAAAATTGTCAAACATATTACACAGATGTTCTAGCTGGAAGAGGTTGGGTAGGGGGCGTGGTCCCTAAAAGGTGAAAATCGTCTGCACGTAGCAGTGTCGAGTGTCTAAATAATATTTTGTCCATATACAGTACATGTCAAAATAAGTTGACGAATAAACACTACCGGTCTAAATTTGCTTGAGGCTTTTTGTGTAAGTTTGAAAAATGTAAATCTGAATTTCGTTTCAATGTTATCTGTGGGTAATGGTTTAAAAACTAAGGTACAAAATATATTGTACTGCCTTTTTGTGACCAAAGTACCACAATTGTAGATTATTTCAGTAAGTCCAAACTTCTTATTTTAAATTTGTTTTATAATCACGAAATATTGAAATGTGGATATGGCTAGAGTCCAATAATTTTTAATAGAACTAATCTGTAAATGAACAATTATTTATTGAACAGCAAAGTATGAAATGTCTGGAAAAAAGACTTCATATGGGTATAAATGCATGGTACAAGGTAGAAGCATATGTTCAAGTCTACAAATTCTGTATGAATCAAAATACGTCAAGCATAACCGCAGTGAACAAAGTAGCCCACTGCCATTACACCAATAGCACAAGAACTCGAAATCATTTGCCGAAAAGCTTTCTTTGATAGCTTTCCCGAAAATGATGTCAGGTTCTTGTGTTATTGGTGTAGTTGAAGATGCACACTAGTAGTTTATAGTGGTTATTCTACAACGTATTTCGACTCGTACTGTAAGTCAAGTGATTTCTGAATTCCACTCGGAGGTCCGCTGGCTGGAATTTGGCTTATGCAAAACAACGCACATAGGCATCAACCACTGACCATACCTGACAGCCAGTAAAAACTTGTGACCCACCAAGCTAATATGCAGTTTTAGGGGCACTGATAAGTTAGTTATCTGGTGCTCCATAAATTGTAGATTAGCTTGTTGAGCTCTCAAACTTTCTACAAGACTGGCAAGAATATGTTGGAAATATATGTATATCCACCACTCAGAGGACAAGTACAAAATCACCCTGTGTGTTCTGTAATACAATATCCATGTAGGCACATTTTGGTCATGTATCCGGGGCCGGGGAGATGGTGGTCGCCCGGGTTAGTAACCCCCAGAGCATGGAAGGGGGGGGGGGTGGTCCAGGAGTCACGGATTCCTGGTTTTGCCTGCCCATCCCCACCCCCTAGTCCAAACGTGATCCGAAAAACTGTATTTTATTTTTTTTGGTTTGGTACGTCTTTTCAAAGGGCGTTCCAAAACAAAACAAAATTAAAATACGGGCTTTCAGGCCATGTTTGACCTAGTCCCCCTCCCCACGGTTCTGACTCCTGTGCAAACAGTTAAGAAGGGGACTATATCGTGAATGAAGTTGTGCACTTGACCAACGGTTGTAATTCTGGACTGCATGATTCTTTAAGTAATAACTTTATTAAATCAACTTGACGTAACCAAGTTATCACTTGTGCAGTCAATAGCTAAAGCTCGAGGTCATCGATACTCATTGATGAACTTGGAAATGTGAAACATGCTGCTAAAAAAACGTCATTTTGACGGTAAAAAATAACGTGATTTTTCATCTCAAAAGCCGCCAGAAGACTCCATTTAATAACTGGGGGAGAACCGCCCCCTCCCCCCGCCTCGCTCCCCCAACCACTCTATGATCGATCGCGCCTCCGGCACTCGCAGCAGATGCCTTTATGATCTGTGCAATATCCCGACGTTTTTGAAAAGGGAGCCGTCACAGAATTAACCCCGCACAGAATTAACCCCGAGTCCGAAATTCCTTTCACCCGTCCTGCGTGGATCTTCCATTTTGTGGGTGTTTTCGTAATAAGACAGCTTCCACTGTGTGACGTAAGTTTGAGTTGAAGGAGAAAATGGTCAAAAGAAGAATTTATATATTTTTATGTCCGATTCTGGAGTAATTAGTGTAGGAAACATTACATCTATAGTTTATGCCGGTAGTGGTTATTCTTCAACTCATTTTGACTTGCTCTGTATATGGGCAAAATTTTATTAGTGGACTCCCGACACTGCTATTAGAAGACGATTTTCAATTTTCACTTTTTAGGCACCACGCCCTCTCCCCAACCTCTTCCAGCTGGAACATCTGTGTGTTATGCTTCAAAATATTTGTATTGATTGGTTGTTTGGATACTCAGGGTTTGAATTTTCATTCACACAGACATCTTTGTGTCGTTTGAGAGATCTGCTTGCCATTTTGTCACTCAACAAAAAAACCTGATGTCGAGTCTGCCTTCGCTTGTGGGGAAGGGGTTCATTGCGGTATTCATTTGACGTAAAAATCAATATTATTTTTCCCTGTCCGCGAAGTGTTGAAAGTATGTTATTTTTTCTATCTTTATTAGTATTAAATCGAAAACGCATATTTTCTCGTTTCAAGCGTAAACATTTTGTTTGTTTTTATCGCATATTTGACAGTCTTGACAGATAGTCTGATCGAAGTGTTTACCCGAAGCGACCTCTGACCTTGCATATCATAAAAGTCAAAGAAGACGAATCGGCAATGGGCTTATGGGGGTTGTAATGGATTGTATGAGTAAAAAATACCTTATTTCGATAGTCCATCTATTCAAGAATTAATGAAACTTTTATTACCAAAGCATTTAATAGCCCATTGTTTCACCTCTGTAGATTTTAACAAATCGATAGTTGTCAAGCGTAATAGAAGAGTTTTCACGATGCTCTTTTAAAAAGCAAAATATATTATGTTACGGGCGGATGACAGCCCCTTCTTCCTGAATTATCAAGTCGCTACAGCATGTTCTCTTTTTATAACCAAAACAAACTTAAGAAAATTAAATGGTTTATGTCTCATATTTTACCCAAGTTAATAAAATTGATAAATTTTCCCTAGAGTGCAACAAGGCTTTGCAATGCTTTAGAATTGCAAACCCTTCTTGCACTCAAGGGACGAAATACATCATAACCCATGCTATTCTGTACATTATGAGGTTTGGCTGAAACATAAAACAAACATGAATCTTTGCTGGCAAAGAAATAATTACAAAAATAAGAAAATAAAATAAAAAACAGCCCGCTCACAACATGCAATAATACAAAAAATGGCCCGATAAACAGAAGATATACTTTGTGGGGGCCGAAGTACAATTTTTCATTTACGAATGATTGTATTTGATGAAACAGGACACAGAAAAAGTAGTTGGTAAGTATAAATTCGTTACATACCTTGTCCGTGAATTTCTTAAATATATACGGCGTAACAGCAAACTCTGTAACCAATAATACACCTGGTGGCCAGGGACGTAAATGTGGGGTAGCGGGCCTATGAGGAAGGGGTCGCCTCCAATAATTTTCCAGTCGAGTCATTTTCGTCAGGATTGGAGTCCAATATATCAATTCCCTCTTGCTAGTAATCCTGTACTAATAAGACTAGATTTGATACATGGACTCGTGTCATACGCACAGTCGGTCTTATAAATGGAGGTCTGTAGTACGCGATTAGGGCCTTTGAGGGCCCAGCAAGATCAATTTGGGGTACCGGTGCGGAACGTATTAATTGAAGAACAAGTCGCGTCACTACTACCACATGTGCATTTTATTTATTCAAAAGAGATGGTCAAAGACCGAAAAACCGAACCTATACGGATATCATGGGGATACAGAAAAACTGAACCGAACCAATCGTTGAATACCGATACCGTCTGACCTTTCAAATTTTCCTACATTCGCTATTTGTAAGTCCCTGTTGAGGCTTAACAGTTGAAATGTTAATTTTCGTGAAAGAAATGACGGATTTTCTTTTCAGTTTTGTTAAATCTCAATGGACTGGGCAACTGTTCCAAATTCTTACTAGACTACAATCTGTACATGCCCAACTGCTCAGCAGCGATTTCTTATCAAATCTTGGCTGCCTTTTCAGGCAGCCAAAACCTGACTAGAAATCACTGCCCAGGTGTAATGTCCATTTTCTGCAGGACCTCATAAAGATGGCATGGACAGGGCACATGTTCTGAGGTCGCAAATGCATGAAATAGGTCTTTAAAAATTAAGGTGCGCTTAGACCAAATCACAAAATTACTGTAGATATGATTTGTGGTCATAAAACAATGCCACTCTTGAGCTCATTGACAGAGTCATTTATAGGGTTGTAGTAGAATGATACTACAACAACAACTTATTCTGTTTTTCTTGTTGTGAATTCCTCTTTGATACAATCAGCAAATCTCAGTCAAGTCAGATACCCAATACAGAAACCGATACCGAACTCAAAATTCCAATACTTTCCATCTCTCTCTATTATTCACCAATAAATTTCCAAGAAGTCATGATTTTTTCAACTATAATCCCCACGTTCTAATATTACAACTACATCAAGAAGGCAAACCTTTAACGAAGGCTTGCCTTGATGATGTAGTTGAATATTATTCAGTTGGGGTTTGCGCTATCACAGTCGGGAGAAATAATGTTTACACCCCTGCACGTCCCCCCCCCCTCCTCCCCTCATCTTTGCGATGACCTAAATTGGCGGCTACTCTGTTTGTGACAGAGGAGATCCCCATGAACATGAAAGACTTTGGACTTGAGCAGTGTGAAAATGAAATCGTTCAAGTGTTGTTACAAGCGCCTCATATGAGGTTTCAATTTTACCTCAGAGTAACGACAGCGATAATGTGGTATCGGGAGTTAATTCTTTTTAACCCTTTACCAAACATGAATAGCAGACGACACTCGCAAACAATCTTGAATAACTAAATATCGTTTTACTGGAAAACAACCCGGGAAGTGAAGAAATGCTTGTATACTGAGGTAAACAAGCTATGTTTTACTGGTAAAATAGGGCCCAGTCACCAATTCATGGGGTTGAAGTCCTCTAAAATGGGCAACATGGGTATAAACGATTGGCTGGACTTGACTTTATCTACACGTTGCGGTCACGATTAGAAATATGTGACCTTATACACCAATAAATAAATAAATATTCTGAAAAAAGCAAATTCCAATGAGGGATCATAAGCTAAACTTTTGAGGCAAACATTTTAAAAAATAATTTTGAAAAAGTTGCTCTTTGTGAATAACGCTGGGCTGGTCGGTGTGGCGGTTAGTTTAGAAAGGGTTAACAATATCAGCTCGGTTTGGCGATTAGTTTAGATAAGGGTTAACAATATCAGTATATTATTGTTAAAAAGGATTGTCTCCATCATTTTTATGTTATTAAATTCGTTGAATGCTTTCAGGAAATAAGTCTCATGTGGCTTCTTATGAGATACGAACGTAGATAGAAATGTTAGTTCAAGTAAATGCCTCAAAGATGACGCCCACAGAGGGGATATACTGATGCCAACACGGTGAAAAATAACCTTTAAAAATACCGTAAAAGTACTGAAAGTTAGCTGTATCTATCTCTACCGTAAACTGTTACGATAAAATTACCGTATTAAACTGCTTTTGGCAATATCGATCCAGTTCGAAGTTGTGGGAAAACCGGGGAACTGAAATTTAGTTTCTCATTACACCAAAAGTCTTCATAAAGAGTTAACCAATAAACTTAAAATGAACCCCTCTAAAACAAGGCATCTTTCGAAATGCCAGTTTGAAAAAAGGTTTACTCTAATATATGGGAGACAGAGACGTGGCTAGAGGTTTCCGATTGGGGGGGGGGGGTGAAGGATAGTGAATTTCCAACTAGGGGGAGGTACCGGGAGGGGGAACCCCCTCCCCGTCCCTACCCCGAGTTTGAAATTCACTACCGAGAAACATTTTGAACATGAAGCCCTGAAAGGGGGCAGAAAATTCATTCTAGTAACTGAAATGCCAATACATTTATGATAGAATTATCAGGTTATTATTATTTGGAATTATTCTGGGAATTGAATATGTGCGAAACAAATGCTCAAGCTGAGAACTTGGATCAGTTCACACTGTCCTAACATTAAATCAGATCTCATGCAGGAATGATCAATTTTCGATGTTTCATCATTTTATAACTTTGAATTATGGAATTAACTCAGGATAACGATTTCACACGATGCGATTTTCTTGAAGTGAATTTCGAGGATTTTTTTTATTACGATAAGTATACGTATTATAGAAATCTCGTACCGATTGACATCATGCATACTTATGAAGCTCGATATTGCATACACTGTAGTTGCAAATAGTAACAGTTGGAATTTTTGCCGATTTGAAACCGAGTTGGAATTTTGGGAAGAAAAGGAGACGTCATCATCACCAAAGAAGCTCCAAAATCCAGATAGATGGAATTTTTAATTACTCATGACCTACCCTCCGAATTTCCAACTAGACGAAATTTTGGAGAGGATGGGGGGGGGGGGGGGGGGCACCTCCCTGTGGCCACTTCTCTGATGAGAGAACACTTCTATTAGGTTTCATAAGATTCCACTGTATGCAATAACAGCCATTATAGTAAAATGTACGGTAAAAGTGTCGGCAGCTGGTCATCAATACTTTTACCGTAGTTGTAACGGCACTTTTCTAAGTGATGAAAACTGCACAGAAATATACTCAAATGTCAGCCTTTCAGGACAACGAAAGACCAGTTATTTTCCCACCTCCTACTTCATTTTGTAGACGCAGCCTTTGCAGGAAAGTCATGGTAGATATCCCCATCTCATATAGCATACGTGACTACTATCCATATGTCCCACGTGACAAATTTGCATACATAATTATGGAGATATTTAAAATCGTCTGCAATTGGAAACAAAAACAATGGCTTACACTTCTCGTTTCGCGCCGATAGATACGGCCAAGTTCATCGAAGGAAAGGAAAATAGAACCACTAAGGAAAACAGCAGGTCATCTAAAATGAAAAGAATTGACCTAATAACTGCAGATGTTGACGTAGCTGCGATCGATTCACACATTCCCGGGCACTTGCTCTCTTGCTGAATGTCGTCAACTTTTTCGACAGCGAGAAACACATTAACCCTCTATAGAAGTATCGTCCATAGTTTTGGTGGTATATACTTACTGTATATACGTATATACTGAAACATCACCCGAAAAAACGGATTTAGCGCATTATTTGTCTGACCAGAACGACGGTTTCGATGCCATACAATTGTCACATATAGCCTTAAGTAACTGGAGGATGAAAACAAGGCTGTGGGAGTGGGAGAAAAATGACCCATCATGACCTGAAGTGTGAGATGGAGAAATAAGTCTCGCCCGAGGGGGGGGGGGGGGGGGCAGAGTTTTGTGTCAGACACCAGGCTTGATTATATTCTTTTCTTATCATCCCGCAAATAAGTGGTTGTTCACGTTATATTGGGTAATGAGTTATTTCATTATGGCGATGTAGCCAAGATGGCGAATAAAGATCCCTGACGTCAAAGAGCTAGTGCCAGTACTATCTCATTTGAAGGTTACTGAGAGAAATATTGTTGTAATGAAATGAAGACACGCGAATTAGTTTCATTTCTAACAACGTGAAAGTGCATTGTGCGTGAAACAGATGTTTAGTACGTAAACAGCATATTCCGGCGAGAATATGTCACAAACTTGATGAACTGCCCCATTCCTAATTAATTTATTTTAATCTGATATCGTTTATTAATTTCGTTATAAAATATTTGCAGGACTGGCTTAACAGATCTGCGTATTTCGTATGTGTCTCGGTTAGGTGTATTGAGAAGGATCAAGATTTGAATGCTTGTGAGACTTTTCCCCCAGTTCAAGTAAATGAACGTTATATAAATACTGGAGGCATGGTTGTTAAAAATGACTGGGCACGCTATGAAGATGAACCAACTAAAAGTAAAATGTTATACATTCCCAACCCATGAGTCCAGTTCGGAAGCGATGATCTCAATCGATTTTCCGACATGGTGGGCGAGAGTTTCAATTTCCAGCAGCGTTCCCGGGTCGTTGACTGTCGGTACGAACTTAAAACCTAACTCATTATATATATCTTTAACCCTTTTTACCTAACGAAACTTTTTTTTTACATTACCGGGTTTTGGTGAAAATGTTGGCATTCGAGTGACCCTGTCTGTTGAAGCTGTCCGTACATGCCATTAAATAAACAGCAAGCGTGACCCGAGGCTGTAAAAAGTGCGGTGCAGAATTCATTTAATTAATGGCGCTCAACGCCAATCAGCATCTCAGGCTATATCGTGGCGTTAAAACTATAATAGTGTAAAACAGGTGAGCGTTGTTGAAAGAAAAGGTGTGTTGTACTTCCTCATATTGTTGACCCGCTTACCCCTTTCAACACTGCCCTGAATTGCACCTTCTTGAACACAACTGTACTGTAGAGAACCTTTAGACATTTTTTTTTTCCAAATTGCTTTCTAATGTAGAACATCCAACAACGACCGGATCACAACAGAATCTTCATTCTCCCCATGCATACGCACCCCCAGGAAACAACAAAAAACTTGTTGGAATATTCATAGCACAACACGCGCCTTATTTCTAGTAACATACAACTCTGAAAAAACATTACATACCACTTAATGGCGAACTGACATATCGCACACTCTCACAATCGCTACTGCAGACATGGAATGATACAAATGTATAAATAGACATTGGATTTTGGAAAAACTAGATGCCTAAGCGTACCTAGATACTGACCCCCCCCCCCCCCCCCCAAAGCACACACGCATCAAATTCCTGCCAACGTATGCCTCCCAGTAACGAACCCGCCCGTTTTCGTTTTTATTGGGGTGGTTCTTATCCTGAAGGGGTCAATGACTTTTCCTCGAAAAGCATAAATCAACAGGGGTTCACTGGAAACAACAATTTTAATACATGTATATATAAATAAATATGGTAATCTGTGACTTACAATAAATCCAATGAATCAGAAAACAAAATGTCAATAACCCCCTACCCACACAGTTTTTGAGTTTTTTTGCGGGCCCGCGTTCTCTGTTGTCGTTGGCTTTTCCTCCTTCTCGCTGGTGTTTGTTCTTTGGTCGCCTCTTCACTTCACTCTTTCACTGCAGTCGCACGGCCACTAACGTACTGTCACTTTAGTATATCGCTTTCCCTCTAACAAGTGACGCAATGTCACTCTACCACTGCCGTCGCACGGCCACTAACGTATTGTCACTTTACTGAACGCTTTTCACTTAAGCAGTCACCACCAATGTGGTTAAACTTTCCCCTACGTTTATCTCAGAATAATGTTCATTCAGGCAAAGCCAAATTTGCCTACGTATGTCTTGCCCTGTACAACAGGTATGCTGTCTTCCTAAATACTAATAGCTCCCTGAGCTCGCACTTTCTTTTTCTGATCCTACACTCAGATATGGCCACCGACTTGGCCCGCGACTGCCTTTATTCTGAATATGAGCTCTGTAGCTCCCCTACACTACAACGTGCCTTTACTCTCGCACCGATGCGGCACCTCCTCTGACCTATAGCATGGGACATCCCCAGCTCCTACGATCCACAGCCTAACCCGGCTTCAGACTAGAATGAATTTTTCGGGAAATCCCCCGATTTTCATTTCGATAGCCAGAACATTAATTGTCATTTTAATTGCTTCTCTTGAACTTCGCCGCTTAGATCCATCTTAATTTAATATTCGCTTTAAAGTTCCTTTGAAAGACTCGCATTTCGGTATATTCTGACACTCGGTGACAGGCTAGATGCGTAATATGGGTGCGTGTCCAGAACATGTGCGATTTACTGTTTTTACGACAATTACCTACTAACTGGCCACAATTACACAGATAATGACTGCAGGAGAACAATATATAGCTCCTGAATGGGTTCACCAGACCCGCAACAATGAACATAAAATTCCACGCTTAATTAGCAGCGCATGAACTATTGCTGGTCTGTTTAAGTGACAAATCGGTTTTCGAGGTCCGTCATATACCTATCTTTACCCTTTATATTTAGCCCAGTGAGCAAGATTATCGAAAATATATACACGTTTAAACAATAAAATCGAAAATTTAAGCTATCACCTTGACAAATCTCAACCATTGAATGTTGACATTGGTAATGACATATTTCTGCAGACAGGACTAGATTTGATAGAAAAGTCATGTAAATTTTACTCAAGAAATCATTTGTGAAAAATTCCGTTCAATTTAGTGAGAGAAACTTTGGTTAAATGTGCCCAAATTATACTTATTTCAGAGGCAGCAGAAATTCTGTCGTGAATAGGAAAACCCGCCAACAGCACGCAAGGAGTTGAAGATTATTTATTAAGTCCTTCAAATCAGTTTTTTTCTTTCAAAAATTTAAAGGACTTCCCGTTCATCTGCACTAATGAAATATGGCAAACGTGTAAGCAAGTACAATATCTCCAGAACTATTTTTCGTTTTTTCTTTCAAATTTCAACCTCCGATGGGAATTTTACGAGCTTTTCTTTTTCTTGACGTTTTAGTTTGGATCTCCTTTTGAGCCTCAGACTTTCGAAATTTTGGGAATATGATCTCAAAAAAGAAACATATCTAAAAATATGGTATCAACCTGAGAAATTCTAATTTTCGGGTTACTTATTGACGTTGAGGTCACCAAAAAGTAAATATCGTCCGATTTTCAAGACATTTTTGTATTTTGCAGATTGAACAGTTAGGAGATAGCTCTTTCTAAGTTTTTCGATTTATCGCCATTTTTTACGTTTTTACTCCACATCACAGTTTAACCCTTTGAACCCAAGCGGCCGCCTTTCCGGCCAGGAACATGATTCGTCATACGCCATTAAATGGGATGGCTGTTCTGTAAATGTGTGGGGTAGACCAGTCAATATTGTCAACGTGCAGCCAGGCTTTAATAGACGGAAAAATCCCCCCCACCCCCCTTTAAAACCCATCTCAATGAAATACATTTAAATGGTTTAAGGTCATGCCTGTTGGCACCCTTCAATAATTTGTAATAAAACAAATTTTGATTAATAAATTCAGACCACCAAAATAATGTATCCCTCAACCAGTTAAATTCGGAGGAGGGCTGAAATTCGGTACTTGATATTTTGGAATTTATTTAGTTTCAATTCCCACTAACACATACAGGTAGCCAAGCTCGATTATATGTAGATATCGGTTTCTCATTAATGATTAGTTATACATAATTTATTATTCTATTTATTATATATATTACATTAAATAGAGCTGTAGGTTTTTAAATTTCTTGTTCGGTTTCGGATTTGGTTTTTCAGGTGGAGAAAAACCTCGGTTCGGTTCGGTTTTCGGTTTGTTCATGAGGCCAAGTAAAATACAATGAAACTCATTCTTATGTCCGGAGTCATAACTGAATGGTAGTGAAATTGAGTGAAACTCAATGAATGCCCGAAATAAGCTATAATACATGAAGAATCAGGAAGGCCAATATAATAATTACCTAAATATACAGAACTTTTATTGTGCTTGGCCATTTTTCGAGGTCTGACACCTACACGCAACTTGAGGAAAGCTGCAAACATAGCTAAACTGAAATGTCGGAAATTCACAGAATGTAGCCTTCCCAGAGTAGTGAGAGTACCCAGACCCTGCCATTGGCAGTGTGTGGGTACTCTCACTACTCTGGGATGGCTACATTCAGTGAATTTCTGCAGTAAGAGAGTATTTAATAAAAAACGAAAAACCTTAGATTACGGGATGTCGACGGTTTCGGTTTTTTAAAAAACTAAAAACCTCGGTTCGGTTTCGGTTAACCTACAGCTCTAACATTAAAATAAGATATAAAGACATGGAAAAATAATGAATGCCATTACCTCAGGTAGAGAAGCAGACGCTTGTCAAACATAGACTCGTTTTGTCTAAAATTAAACCAGTTCTGGTGCGTAAATGTAACAAGATGCGACTTTGTTTAACACATAAGGTGCTAAATGTTTGGGGTGCAGGTCCTTTCCGAGGTGCACTTTCTGTGTGCTTGTGTGTCCCATGAAATGAAGCTCATGTAAAACTTATAAAGTTTAATTAAACTACTGACTAACCTGAAATGAATTAATATGTTGAATAGTGTAACAAACAAAACAACTCACGAACATTCATAGAACGCGCATTCCTCGTTTGAATAAAGTTCTAAAAGAAAAGATCAAAGGACTTTTGCACTTCTTAAATCTTCGGCGCCAGTTGATGGGGGTGTGATGATCCGATTTTGTTCCGTATGCGGCAAAATATGAAGAGTAACTGATCTTCCTTGTTTGTTAAGAGGGAACGGTACTTCGCACTTTCTAGAAGCACTGCACACTGACTACAATGTTATGCAGCTCAAGAAGCTCATTTCCTAAAAGCACTGCATGACTTACTACAATGTTCTGTAGGTTCAAAGAGCTTGGTTAGCTCTTTACACAAAACTGATGTTGTTTGACAGTGACCATGATGTCGAGCTTCACTTGCTATACGACGTAATGTAGTTGAAATGTCTCTTCTACTTGTTACTCAGGACGGTGACTTTTATCATTATCGTTGATACTCCACTGCCGAGTGTGAAATCTACTTCAAACAGAGTGCTTGTATAGCGCGCATACCTCCCTAACTTCTTGTCTGCCCTCGACGTACGACAACACACACACTCCTCTCAGGACATTCTCTCACGCGTATTTATTTGAAACATATCAGTAGGAAAGGAAATGAAAAAATTAAATAAAAATGACCTGTCAATGGCAGTTATGACTGTAATGTTCCAGACCTACCAATTCTGCTCATGTAAAGGAAGTAAGGGAAAGTCGCGAGAACTTCGAATTTCAGTCAACCCCGACAATTCAACTTGTTCACTAAACTACTATGACAGAAGATAGGAATTTTGTTGGGAAGCTGCGCTAAGTGACGATCTACGATCACCAAAAAATTAGTACCAAATGGAGCTCTGTGGTTGCATTTGCGAAAATATTATTTGAAATTTAGGATCTAAAATACAAGCACTTTTGCACTGTTGTATGTGAAAAATTACATACAAAATAGATCGATGAGGTTGATAGGCATATTTTATTTTTTACATATATATTATACCCAGATATCATCTCTTGGGTGCATAGATCATAATGCTTTGCTGGTGGCACCTTGCTGTACAGAAATTAAACAGCGATAAGATCCTTGTAACATGAAAGGTCTTTTACACCGGGACTTTGCAACTAGTTTCTGTGAAACGCGAAACGCTTAGGATCTTTGATACTTTTTTATACCTGGGGGTATAAAAATGTATCAAAGTACTGCCTAGGCGTGTCACAGAAATTACATGCAAATGACAACATTATGTTTTAGAACAACTTGCCGTGGTTCATCGTACTCTCTTTGGATAGGCCACAGAGTGGACCATACATACTAATAAAAAAAGTAGGGGGTATTTGATAAAAGTGAGATACATGAAGAAATATATTTATATTTTCAAGAAGACAGTTGAGGCATTGCACTGTGACATTTGGTGAATGATTTCAGCGATAGTTGGGTGTCATTCAAGCACATTTTCCACGCACTGAGCTGTAGAAGATACGGACGGTCAGTCAGAGAATTTACCACATTCAGTCCAAGACTTCAATACCTTGTAAATCCTCCTCGGTTCGCGAGACAAGCGCAGATCCGACGTGACATATCCCTCACCAAACGTCCAATATCAACTTGGTGAAAGGTCTGGACTTAGTACTGGACAAGGCAGGCGAGTGGTGTTCTGCTCCTGTAGGAACTCTGTATCGACACGGACCCTGTGTGCTCTTGTATTGTCATCTTGGAAATGAATCGACGGCCGTGACATCGCGCAATGGGCACAACATGAGCTGCTAACATGTTGTCACGGTAGTACTGCTCTGTCACACGCCCTTGGATGACATGTAATGCTGTTCTGCTTGCAATGGTTATACCTGCCCACACCATAACCGATCCACCACCAAAACGATGGTGCTGCCTAGCGGTTACGTTATGGTATCTTTCGTTCCACCGCCGCCACCCTCAGTTTCGCCTGTCCTGGAAGCCGAGAGAGAACCTCGCTTCATCGGAAAACATGACGTTGCGCCATCGACGATTGTCCCAGCGCTGTCGTGTTCCACGCCAATTACGCCTTGCTGCGATGTGACGTTCAGTCAAACGTGGAATTATTCGAGTTCGTCGAGCGTACAAATTCCAGCTGTGTGGGCGATTTCGGATAGTCTAACCAATGACTCGCACATCTGTCGTTCGGTGCAACTGCTGTCCAATTTCTGAGACACTTTGATAGCGGTTACGTAATGCTGTGGTTCGGATGAAACGATCCTGGTTAGCAGTTGTCACCCTTGGACGACCTGACCGACGTCTGTCATCAACATTGCCTGTCTGACGGTAGCGTGACCATAACCTGCTAATCACCGATTGAGTAACGTTGGGAATTTGAACCACTGCAATCTGTGTGTTGCCATCTTCCAACATGCCAACGGAACGTAAATGTTCATCACGTGTCAGTCTTCGCATACCTCAAAAGTTACGTTTCGACCAGAAACTATTGATGAACGAGTTTATACCAAGGAAAGAACGATGAGACCTCCGAAAAGCTCGTCCAGTACAAATGAAAATTTCAAAACGTACCCCACAGATATTAACGCGGCGCTCAAGCGAAAAACCTGCACGAAGTTTTCGTGGGCCGGTGACATTCATAATCCACACTAAACTTGTTAACATATTGATGTGTCCAATCACGCGTCTCCAATACCATTTTCCGAAAATATCAACATCAGTTTGGATATCACCTACTTTTTTTGAATAGTACATAAGGGTAAGTGAGGTCGCCCCATTTTATCAAAATTTTAAAATCAACAATGAGAGATAGTCCCGCCCCCAAATGGAACTCCAATGTTGTGGGGAAGTGCGTGCGCACATTCCGTGCCTCCCCTGGCTACGTGCCTGCAGTTTTGTTGTGTTCATTGTGACAGTAAACATTATCATACTCAGTGTTCAGGCAGAGAATGTGGAACCGAATCCAATCCCGAATCTAATGCAGAGGCCAATACTATAAAACTTTTACAGTTGTATTTTCTAGATTTGTATTTTCTAGTTATGACTTTAAATGGGTTAAAATGAACAATTAGTATTTTCAAAGATCTGGCAATTTGCCAGCTGGCAAATTGCCATATCTTTTTAAATGCTAATGATTCATTATTAGTCAGTTATATAAATAGCAAGAAAATACAATTCTAGAAAATACAATTGTAAATGTTTTATAGTCCTGGCTCCCGAACGAACTATCACCGCGTTTCAACTTGTAGATATCGCTCCTCCGAAGAACCGCGGAATACTGAAAATAGTGTCAGTTGCCACTGAGGTACTGTAACAACGCAACTCGACTATTTAGAAAAGTAAATCAAAATGGTGGACTATTCCAGATACGAAATCAGCGTTGATGCGGAAACGCAATGTCCTTGAATTTTTATAAAATCATCAGGTCTCCTGCACAGGAGACCTGATGATATAAAAAGAGTTCAAGAGGAGATACTAGGTAGGATTGTGAGATAATCTTGAAGATACGAAAATTTCGAATTAGTCCCACTCGATTCGAATCGAATCATATGAACAATTTCGAATTGAATTGAATCTCGAAGTTTCAGGGCTCTAACAAAAATGTCCTTAGGCGTAGGATAGTGTAAATTTAATGCCTTCTTTGAACGAGACGGGTCGTAATCCTCATACTCTCCCCACCAGAGGCCTCGAACCGCATCTCGTCCCAGGTATCATGCTACCTTTTTAGATATAAGAGAGGTCGGTGGAATCTGTATCTCGGCTTAACCCTTTATTACCTAACATGAAAAGCAGACGACACTTGCGAACAAAATTCTTGAATAACTAATTTTTTTTCATTTTTTGTCTCAAAAACATAGGTCATGACCCTTCTTTGGAACGAACTCGACTAGCTATATTTTTGAGACAAAAAATGAAACAAATAATGAAAATTAATTGGCTATTTTTGTGAATACCGCTGGCCGGTTTTGGCCGTTACGTTGGGTAAAGGGTTAAAACGTCCTCACCTTGTGACTGGCAGCTATGCAACAGATATGAGCGTAATAATTCAAAAAGAGTGTGTGTGACACAAGAAGTGTTCAACCAATTTATCTAGACGAGTTCTTCCAAAGAAAAATGATAACAGAATTATTAACAACAATTCATGCACACGTCTGACACTGATGCAACGCTTGTGAATTATGATGTGTCTGAATTCAGGAGCATTCAGTGCTCAGCGACTACCAGTCAGCCCAATTTCCAGGATATAACAATTTTTCGATTTTGTTGAATAGCGATCTAAAGTTATTAAATTTATCGGTGTGCTTCCATTCAAAATGACGAAGTAAACGACAGCGTAATTTGATTTAAGCAGAGATGTCGATGAAGTAATTTGCATGGTGGGAGATAACATTCCAATTTATACTCAGCCATATCATCCATCGAGATTAACTAAGAATTTTGTCTTGATTGAGCAAAACTTGACTGAAGTTTAACAGCAGTTTAGCTGATTGCATAAAGTGATTACATACACGGAAGATGACGTTCACTGTGGAGAGAACTACGGCAAATAAAAACACTAATCTGCGACGGAACAAGTAGAGGGTTTTGGGAGTAAATCCTAGGGGTGGGGGTGTCATACCCCAAACGTATTTATCCCGGAGAACAGTACTATGGCAGAGTACTACTGCCTGATAAATAGAAAGGTCATATGTTTGTTGTTTATTGGGGTTTAACGACACATTCAACAGTTACGGCCATACCGTGTCGGACAGTTTTGCGGGTGGATGAAGCCGGTGTACCCGGAGAGAACCACTGAACAGTGGCGAGCAATTATCAGACTCTTCAACATACCATCTCTGAACCAGCAGAGTTAGCAGATGTTGAAGACAAGTGTAACATCGACGTGTAGTAGGACGTCTTAGTACACAGCGCTAGCACACTCCGACGGAGACAATCGGGATTGAGCCTCTTGCCCAAGGACCCAAGAAAGATACCACTATCGCGATCAGATCAAGATCCGATCGTGACACGCACCAGTGAGTCAAGATTTCGTAAATCAAATACTACGAAATCTAGACCACATCGAGAAAAATAAATGAAAATGAAATCTCTGTTCATCTCACTGTCAACAGGTGTGATTCTGCAATGTTGCGGAGAGGAAGGTGGGCAGAGAATTTCGACCAGATCGCGAATTAGCCCCCTAAAATTTTCGCTCCCCCCCCAAAAAAAACAACATTAGCTCCATGCACGTTTCACACAACATAGAACCCCCAAAATGGTCTCCAATAAAGGGCTAAACACGCTACAAATGCCTCAGATTCGCTCTTCAAATTTTCTCGAGAGAGTGGGAGGAGGGGACGCCAATCGGAGGATCCTAGACAGGACTAGGGAAGGCCCCCGAAACCCCACACAACAGCCTTTTAAATATCATCTTTGCCTTTCCCACCACCCCCCCCCCCCCCCCAAAAAAAAAAAAAAAAATATAAAAAAAAGAAAAAAGATAATGGCTCGGGCACCCGATATTATAGAATCCTGGCTACTCGCCTATACTTCAGAACGTTTTGCAGAGGTAAAGTCAGTGACTAGTATTTTGTTAATAGGAGATAATTGTAGAAAGACATGTTTAAGAAAATTTATCACGAGAATAAGACAGAACACACACAACGAAGACGCACGGGGAATACAGTAAACAACTCCAACAAGTGTTGTTGATTCCTGTCCCTATTTTTACTCTCCCCGAGTTGTGTATTCTGTATTTATACCACGATCGAACATGAATTAAGCGGACGAAGCTGATATTTTAAAGAAACAATATCACGTTCGGCGATCTCTTTACATCATTGTTTGAGCATGTTTGTGCCGAAGCCTTTCATTCCCGGTATAACGTCACTCGTGTGCATCCATAACAACCAATCAGATTCATTCGCACACGACGTTCTTACACGTTGGCCGGATTCCACGCGTGGTGTACCTAGCACATTCTTAATGTCTGGATTGTATCTGGTACCTTTGACTACACACAGCAATCGCGGTATAATAGATGCTTCCCTTCACCCATAACCTGGTGTCGCTGGGAGTTTTTGCTTGTCTTCTTGCAAAGTGTAATCTATTACCCATTGTGTAGCAAATTCGTGCTGACTGGTAAAGTGTTAACTCATCCTGTCCTAATGAAGTGAGGTGGTTTTCTAAGAGTTGAATATATTGCACCATAGAGTTTATCGAACCATCAGCTCGGCGCTTGCACTGCGTTGGAACTAAAATGAGGAGACATAAGCAATGCTTTTGAGGTAAAAATTGTTTTTCACTTTTCCCGAAATTTTGTGGACAATTGTCTGCTATTCGTGTTGGACAATGTTTGCAGAATAATAATAAAAATGAATCAGGAAAAGTTCAGTAAATACGCGGACCTCAATTCAGAAATGACCCACTTGCATCTCCAGTATCAGGCTGTCAGACTCCCTATTGTCCTCGGCGCGTTGGGCTCCTGCCTTCTGACTTTTTAGGGCGTATCGAAAGCGTCTAGGGCTCCGTCTCAAAGAGGACAGCGCCTCGAACGCAATACGCAATGCAGCAGACAGGTGTATTGGGGAGTCCACATATTTTACGCCAAGTTCTCGGCAGGTGCTACTTCTCAGGGCTTCCTGCGTGCTGATGCTGGGATAACCCGATCCCCTCTACTGTTTCATTTCTTGTGTGCAAATAATAATAATAATAATAATAATAATAATAATAATAATAATAATAATAATAATCATAATTCGTCGCGGGATTTTTGTTTATACTGCGGGTAATAAGCTACCACAACACATTAAACAAATGCCAGTGGGTTCACATGATCACACGTTTTATTATCTGTGACGCTGACATCGATTTCCTTCAGAATTTCAGCTCTTTTTTGTTTATAACCCGCTATCCTATTCTTCCCAGCTTCGATGCGTTGGGAATACCATGTTTGTTCCATCTGTCATTTGTATATTTGCTGTATCAGTCAGTTTATTTGTGGTGCACTCGTATAGTGAAAATATTAAATGACGTGTCCAATAACTTCACGGATGAAGTTCACCAGGTAGTGCAAATATTTTGCATACAGTAACAAACAATAATTATTGAAAACATATGCAGATGTGAAAGGTTTTTTTTTTGGCGATCTTAGAACGCATGTGCGCTGAGACGGAAAAACCCAAGCCAAGTTCAGTCAATCCTCAACTAACTCGCGCTTATTTATATAGCAACAACTACCTCAAACAATAAATCAGACTATTATAATATCCCCGGCAGTGACGTACCTTATGTGTAGAGTGTATTATCACGAAATCACCTGTGGAGTGAAGATTCCACCCAAGCAATAATTGCACATTGTTGCAAAGCGCAACAAGCACAAGCAAAGTTCAGGCAATGGACCTCCGGGTTAGACCCGGAGGTGCATTGGCTGAAACATTGCTTGTGTTTTTTGTCCATTTGTATAGAATTTGAAAGTGATACTTTGGGTGACACTCCACTCCGTGGGTGATTTTGTTACAATCCACTCTCCGCGCATTGTAAATATAGAATATCTCTAATTAGTCGCAATTTTATATGATCAGATTGTTTTTTATGGAAGGAGATTCCGAACGTTTATATCAAATCGTGACGAGTTTGATAAATCTTTTTATCACATAATTTGTTATTTACTGTTCACCTCACGAAACTGAAAAACCGACTACCAATATTCACAAAATCGACTACCAAATGTTGTTATATTTTTCAATGTTTGCGTTAAAAACAGCGTATGACCCCTCACTGGAACAAGCTCGACGATCCCGTTCCAATGAGGGGCCATAAGCTATGTTAAACGAAAGATAAGCTAAAAACGAAGAAGTTTTAGTTTTAGTTAATCAGAAAATATTTTTACACAAGTCTCGTCTATTCGGATTAGGTGAACAGTTAATGAAACACGAGAGATTAATGCAATTCCACTTTCGAAACCAACTCACAATCTTACGACGTCGATGTTGAGTTCTGATGCCATGAGTTTATAAGATGTGTTGGGAACTATATTTGTGGAATGAGCAATGTGATGGTGATTATCATACGTCCCAACTCGGATGATTTCGTTCCAAAAACATTACCTTGCCTGTGTGACCGACGCCCCATTTTGTCAAATAATTATCATTTTCTATATTTAGTTTTTATTAACCAACACAAACAGTAAGTTTATGCTGCTTTTCAACTGATTGAGAACACATAGTATCTACAATGTCAGGTCACAAGAAAATAGAAGCCTAAATTCGGCTTAAAGACGACGGGTGCAAGCCAAACCCATCTTGCATTAACAGTTGTAAAACTCGAGACGAGGTAGAGGGCAGAAGCACCTTAGTATCGTATAGTGTACTGTTTAACCCTTTACCTAACATGAAAAGCAGACGACACTTGCAAATAAAATTCTTGAATGACTGTTTTTTTATCTTTTGTCTCAAAAACATAGGTTATGACCCCTCATTGGAACGAGCTCGTTCCAACGAGAGGTCATAACCTAATTTTTTGAGACAAAAAATGAAAAAAAATAATGAAAATTATTTGGTGATTTTTGAGAATAGTGCTGGCTGGTTTTGACCGATACGTCCGGTAAAGGGTTAACTGAAGCCATGGTTCAAATACATCATGCGTCCTATCGTTTCCGAATGCAATAGAACTATTTTGTGGTGGAACTGTCTGAAATCAGTATTGTATACGTTCCGATAGCTATTTTACCAACTCCAAATGTAATTTGAATGTGATAAAACTCGTAGAGGTCTTCACCACCCCCCCCCCCCCGCCCCCACCCCCTCCTCGCCGTCTCCGATTTGTTGAGATCTGTACATATGCTGTGTGCTGGCTGGGGTTTAGCGTATTTAAAAATGAAAGATGTGAAAAATGAAAGATGTTATTTTTGTTTAACCATCTGCATACAGATGTCAAAAAGTCAAGACTTTACGCTGCAAAATTTTCACATAATGCGACTAGGAATTTAACCATTTCAATCATATTTAACAGAGCTCACCCAAATCTACCAAACTGTTGAAACAAAACTAAAATTGGTTACATTTCTAGTTGCATTATAGTAAAAGAATGTGGGCGCGGTGGCTCAGTGGGTAGAGGTGCAGGTTGCAAGTCGAGAGGTCCTCGGTTCGAATCCCACATGTGGCAACCACGTTGTATCATTGGGCAAGACACTTCACCCCCATTGCCCACTTGGGGGCACGGTGGCGTTGTATACTAAGACGTACCGCACGTCGATATTGCACCTGCCTTCAACCAATGCAAGCCCTGCTTGTGTGGAGTTGGTATGTTGGGGAGCTGACAGTTGCTCGGTGGTTCTCTCCGGGTACTCGGCTTCCTCCACCCGTAAAACTGCCATTGTCATGATTAGCCTTTGTGCAGAAATATGTAACCTTAAACACCAATTAATAAATGGTAAAAAAATGCTGCTTGGAATTTCGGAAGTTCGACTAACCCGGCACGAAGAAGGTTAGCATCGGTTGAGAGCAAGTGTACCATCGCCGTGTCGTACGTCGTAGTACGCAGTGCAACCGTGCTCCCACACAGGCAAGCGGTATAAAGTGTCTTGCCCAAAGACACAACCTGACTGAGCATCTGGCATTCTTTGCAAACCTGCGGTTTGAATACGACTCCAGAAAGCGTTTCAAATAATTTACCACATGAAATCATATCGACAAAGTAATGGAAATCTCCAGGCATGGTCTGCGATACGCTGTGTCGATAACGTTCGTCTCGACACTCAAATGCAAAGAACATTAAATAATCCTTAAATTCAAAATATTAGTTATCGATAATAACACGAAAACGAAAACAAATCTTTCCCTTGCGTACTATAAATTATTCAGCTATAATTAAATGCGCACACACATGTTTTTAGACGAATTTACAAAAGCACTAACCGCTAATTGACAGGGATTGCAAAATGAAACAAAAAGTCTTATTGCCATAAAGTTAATGGACAAAGAGGGTATAGTTGCTAGATCTAATTATATATAGAGGATATCTGCGCTATTTTAGTGAATATCGGGAATTATCTCATGAGTGTGGACCTGAACGTTTTATTTTTCACGAGCGTAAAAAATAGCGTAGATTTTCTTTTTATTATTCACTACAGGACATTTTACTGTTCTATATTTAGTCCAATTCGACTACAAACTGTTTCAAGACAATAACAAAGATATCCTGATCGTTCCTGCACGGCGACATTCAAGGCGACGTTACGCGCCGAAGCGTGACGTCATTTAGGAAACTACTGAAAAAATTCATCGTGTGGACCTGATAATATTATTTTTCACTCGCGCAAGCGCTCGTGAAAAATAAAAATTTCAGGTCCACATTCATGAGATAATTCCAGATACTGACTAAAATAGAGTAAATTTCGTTTTTATTATATGCTACGAGACATTTTATTGCACAATATTCAGCCCACATCGACCCCAAATACGTACCTTTCAAAGCAATATCAACGATCAGCTGATCGTTCCTTCAAGGCGACGTGATGCGGAGTAGCGTGACGTCATTTAGGAAGCTACTGAGGAATATTTCTCGATATCTATTGAGTCGATAGATATTGAAAAATATCTTTTAGATTATTGGCGGTAATTCACAGAGTAGCATATAATAAAAGTGGATATTCTCATGTGAAGCCAGCAGTGATGGGCGGCTGTGTTGGCGAGAAAATGAAGCAGCTGATTTATTAAAATACCGCGAAAGATAACTACCATATACATGTACATACAAATATTTCCGTTAACCCTTTACCTAACATGAAAAAAGACGACACTTGCAAACACAATTCTTGAATAACTAATTTTTTCCATCTTTTTGTCTCAAAAAACATAGGTTATGACACCTCTTTGGAACGAGCTCGACAAAACATAGGTTATGACCCCTCATTGGAACGAGCTCAACGAGCTCGTTCCCAAGAGGGGTAATAACCTATGTTTTTGAGACAAAAAAAAATGAAAAAATAATAAAAATTAATTGGAGATTTTTGTGATTTGCTATGGCCGGTTTTGGTCGTTACGTTGGCTAAAAGGTTAAAAAAATACTATAAACGTACTGACAACTAACTGCTGGTACTTTTACTGTTAAATACCCCTCTCCGCAGGTACCCCGAGAAGTGAAGCACTGATTGTTTACTGTGATAAACAAGCTCTCCATCACTGGTAAAATAGGAAAGAGTCACCAATGCATGTTGTGGAGTGAGCGGGAAACATGGATATAAAAGACTGACTAAACTTGACGTTTTCTCCATGCTACGTTCACGATTAACCATTGTACAGAAATATGTGACCTTAAACACAAATAAATAAATAAATAAATAAATAAATAAATAAATAAATAAATAAATAAATAAATAAATAAATTTACCGACTGTAAAATATTGTGGTGAAAATACTATTTGATAATTTTGGCTAATGTTTATAAAACAGATTAGACCAAATAATATCTTTAACCTGCAGTCGTATGGCTGCAGTTAAAGATATCCATTAGTCTACCTTAAAAATTTATTTATTTATTGATGTTTAAGGTCACATACTTATGCACAATGACTAATCGTGACAGTGACAGTTTCACGGGTGGAGGAAGCCGGAGTACCTGGAGGGAGGGAACCACCGAGCATCGACGAGCAACTGTCAGCTCCTCAACATTCTAATTCTATTCAAGCGCCGTTCAAGTAGGGTTACAGCTGTTGAAGACATGTGCACCATCGACGTGCAGTACAGTACGCTTTAGTACACGGCGTCATCGTGCCCCCATGTAGGCAACCGGGATAAAGTGCCTGGCCCAAGGACACAACGCGGGTCGTCCCGGATGGGGATCGAACTCGGGAATTCTAGCATAGAAGTCCAACAGTCTACCACTGAGCCACCGCGCTCCCCACCTTAAAAATCGACTTCTAAAACAAGGTAACTTTCTACAGGGACGATGTCATTTTGCAAAACTTGGACTTGAAAAGTTGAAACGCTCGTTCTGAGAAAAAGCACTTTGTTCCAATGTATGTAGCCACTCCTCTTTTAAGCTGATGAAACCCTCCTCATTAGCGTAAATTGTAGGATTATTTATTTATTTATTGGTGTTTAAGGTCACATATTTCTGCACAATGGCTAACCATGACCGTGACAGTTTTACGGGTGGAAGAAGCCGGAGTACCCGGAGAGAACCACCGAGCAACGGCGAGCAGCTGACAGCTCCCCAACATACCAACTCCACACAAGCAGGGTTAGCATTGGTTGAAGACAGGTGCACCATCGACGTGCAGTACGCTTTAGTACACAGCGTCACCGTGCCCCCACGTGGGCAATGGGAAATTGTAGGATAGAAGTAACAGTAATTAGTTGTAAGAACACTTGCCGTAGTTTTAATGGTAATTTTTACAGTGTGTATTAGAAATTATTATCGTTTACAAGTGGGTTGGATGAAACTATAGATGTTTACAGTAACTACAGTAGAATGCATTATCTATTGTGTACTTGCTTGTTTTATGCCCCCTAGTCACCTGTGAGCTTGCACTGAATTGCTCGTCTCTAATCGATTAAATTCACCGATCATTTCCACGACGTATACACACCCTTTACAAATTTTATTGCTGCACCACAAAGTGCAAGTACACTGGGTTTTATCATCATTATAAAGTAGATTATCGCACCCGAAACGTTGACAAATGAATACTTTCGGTGATTCCAGAACAAACGTCTTGCAAAAAGAAGAACAAAAATAGATCACCCCATTTTATTTAAGGCAAACCACAGACGAATGGGAGGATTCATGCAGTTGGGCAATTCGCACCATAAAGGCTCCAATTGGGAATATATTACTATCAAATTGAACACCCACAGGAAACATTCGGTGACTTTGTAGCTGTGTCCAGACAAGTCTTGGCTGCCTATATAGGCAGCCAAGACTTGCATAGAAACAACTTGAGATGGTTCTTAGAATGTAACTTCCAAGTGTATCTACAACCTACCTGTCAAGGCATCAGTTTTGTTGCAGTAAAAAGTGATCAAAACAAAATCCAGTCGTCAAGGGTTAACGACGAACACACCTGCTGTTTGTCCTTGAATTCAGACGCAATTTATTCCTCGTTAGATGGGTAAGTATTGATTTTCTGGGGGCTTATGACCGCTCAGTACAGGACACCATTTGTTAAATAATTTTTTGTTTGAATGGGATTGGGAAAGTTTTGGTTTAAATTGGGACAAATCTGGCCCAAATGCTATTGGGAATGAGTCCCATAGTCGGCCCCCGTACACACCTAAAAAAATTCTTGCTGTCTGCTGGTTTTAATGAAAAGTTTATCCATATACCAAGTCGGTGTATACGTTATAGATAACCCATAAAACATTCAGGGAAATCTACCCGTTTCAGCAGATTCCATAAAAAGTCACTCAAAATACCAAGAGAGCTTCCATGAAAAATTACCGAGTATTTATATTGGAGAAATCGAAATGAAATTCACCCAGATTTATGCATTTATGATATTTTAATGGATTTCCTGAAATAATTAAGGGTTTTGAAAAGAGAGGATTCTTACAGGTTCAACTGAAAGAAGAGCGTCATATATATGCGAATGTTAAATGCACAGCCTTAACGCTACCCCCGTTACAGTAGTTTCAGAACCGGTACCATCAAAAGAACTAAGTTCTGGTACAGATTGTGAATCTTCGGTCAGATTGAGAGTTAAATGATGGTTTTGAGCGTACTGCCTTGGGAACTTCGACGCGTGCAAACATCTTGTTAAGACTTATAATAGATCAACACCACCGAACGACTATGTCAAGTAGCGTCTGATTTATAACATTACAAATTGTTTTCACTCTAACACCAGATAGTTTCTGGTGTCTCTGGTGTCATTAAATGTCATCTGTGGTTCTGAACATCTTACTTTACTTCCGAAGTATTCATGTCATCATTTTATTGATGGAGAGCAGGATATGTGACTCGATTTATAACCACTCGATAACCTCTCCTAATGTTTTCTGGAAAAACGATACTTACATACAGTCGTGGTCAAAATATAAGATCATAAATGCAAAGCTATCCATGTTTTCATTTGCAAACTTTTTACTTAACCCTTTACCCAACGAATCGCCCGCATCCGCCCGCATCCGACCGCGTAATATGCAAATTCAGCAGTTGAAAAAATATTATTTTTCAAAAAATTTCAACACAACCATATCATGTGACCCCTCGTTGGAACGAGCTCGTCGAGCTCGTTCCAACGAGGGGTCACATGATATGGTTTTGTTGAAATTTTTTGAAAAATTTAAAAAAATGATATTTAAAATAATAAATTTTTATATCGTCTGCGTTGGGTAAAGGGTTGACGAATCGGCGTATCCGCCCACGTAATTTGCAAATTGAGCAGAACAAAATATTATTTTTCAAACAAATTCAACAAAACTATATCATGTGACTTCTCATTAGAACAAGCTCGTTCAGCTCGTTGCAATGAGGGGTCACAAGATATGGTTTTGTTGAAATGTTTGAAAAATTAAAAAAAAAACAGGTGCAACGCCAAGGGTGGCCATGCCCGCGCCCCATTCCACTGCAAAAGCATGAGTTTCTAGTCATTTATTTTTGTTGATACTGAAGTAGGCCTAAAAATATCTTATCTTATCTCCATTAAGCCATATCACCAATACAGCAGGCCATAAATGTGTCCATGACACACTAATGCCCCCGCCATAAAGGGCCATAACTCTGACAAAAATACTGGACCAAACCCACTCTCAATCCCAACCTGTATTATGTAGTTATAACCATATGTATAAAATTTTGTTTCATTTCGTTCAGTCAAACTAAGGTTATCGTCCGGAAACTATATTCGGGGAGGCCGTACGGATATACGTACAAGGGTAACACTGAATGCCCCTTCGCCAAATTGGGTGGGGCATACCAATTAAAATAACAAATTCCGATATCGTGTCGGTGGAGGAAAAAGATTAACGAATATTGCAGCATGCTACAAAAGAGAATCATTGAAGACTTTGAAGTCTTACGCATTGTCCAATATGTGTTTACATGTCATTGTCAAACACATGATTTTGTTACATCTTGTTCAGTAGGCCGTGTAGATACTCGGGTCCTGCGAATCAAACAGTTAGGGCCGAATCAAATCCCCAATCATATCTGACAGGGGATTTTGAATCGAATCGAATCTCAACGCTCTTCAGTTTGGAGACATTACACCTTCTTACAGCCATAAATAATGTCATTCTACACTCAAGTATTATGCGAAACGGCCTCTCGTTTCTTTTGGCAGATCAATAAAAATGTTGAATATATCAGAACGGAATCAAAAGATTTTTGGACACTGAACCTCCTTGAACTATTCTGCTATCACAACGTTTCCTGCACAGGAGATCTAACGATAGAAACATAAATCAAGTGGAAACACTTAGCAGAATTTTGCAAAATCTCCATGATTCGAAAATTGACGAATCGGTGCAACTCAAATCGAACTTTTATAATCAAATCGAATTTCCAATATATAAGCTTCGCGGGCTGTGGGCGACACCTCAATGGGCGACAAGGGCGAAATGTTTCGAACATGGAATGGAAAGACGCACACAGGACGTCTGAGAACGACACACACGTGTGAATGGGTTAAACGATATGGCACGAGTGCCAGCGCGGAAGGATAGAACAAGAGGCCGCAGGATTCGAGTTTTTTTCCTTCCGCGATGGCACAAATGCCATATCGATTAACCCATTCACACCCGCGTGTAGTTCTGTGTTTATTACGCGCCTTCACGTCTACGAAAACAATTATTAGCAGGACACTCGGCAATTTATTTGACAACTATCAACAAAAACAACACAATTTATCGCCAACCAAATTTGCGAGGGGAACACGTGTTACTATTTCGCCCCCCCCCCCCCCCGAGTTCCAAAGTGTTCTATGTGCCTACTTACTGGAATTCAGGGGACGATTTTCAGCTATCGTCTGCGAATCAAATTGTAATTGCATTGCACGATTTGTAGAAAATACCATGGAAATTTCGCTTCTATATACAAATAGTCCGTCAATGCTTTCCGTTCTGTACATATGTGCGGAACAGATTTTCATTTTCCGCATGGTTTAGTGTTGCTGTAGACGAGGATTTCATAGAATAGGTGTGTAATAAAATCTAAAAATGATTTTGTTTTTCGGAGTGACAAATAAGCCACATTTATACAACTCTTCAGGTAGCAGATTTAATGCGCAACAGAAAATGTCATAGGGTTAACGTGGAAATGTGGATCTCTAACGGGTGCGATTTCAGATGAGTTCACTAAAATCTATCCGTGCCGAGGTTTACAGAGGCTCAGAGCGATGATACGGAACAAAGTTCAGAAATTTCATATCAAATCGTGACGAATTTGAGATTCTTTTTATCACTAACAATAACATGATTTTGAAGGGCTCTACAGCGTATTAACAGCTCGACGGAAATGGTTAACAGCCCAAGAGTTTATTAGCGGCCCGCGACGAAGTTGAGGGCCCTTAATAAGCTCAAGGGCTGTTAACCATTTCTGTTGAGCCGTTGATACACTGTTATGCCCGACAGTCATGTTATTTCTATTATTGCCACTTTCGCACATCGGGTACATTACGATTAAATTATATGGGAAATAAGATAAATAAATGAAGTTTGACGTTTTAGAATTAAAAAAACGGCGACACTATCGTCTGATTTGTTGACAAACAAACCGGGTAACATGACTATCGTTTGATCAGTCTACGGCGAAATTTGGAAAGTTAGATGATGAAATATATCTTCGAAATGCGAACTTTAGGCGAGGAGTTTATTCATCAAAGATGTCATCACTTACTTTGTGTGTATTGCTTCCTATATTTGATACATTATCTATCCGTGACACAAAGGGAAACACTTAAAACAAATACGTTAATTGTGTTTACAAATTAAAAAAATCCGAATTGAATTTCGATCCAAATGGAAATCTGGGAAAAATATTGTTGATCGGCTGAGAGATGTGACGTCATTGTCTATATTTAGACGTGTTGGGCTGTTATTGACGTGTTGGGTTGTTATAGTCAATAACGGCCCAATGCGTCACATGACTTGTACTTGTCGAGCATTACGAGGTTTCAACGCTCGGTAAAACGTCGTTAATGTGCTAGGAACGCCCGCAAAAGTGGTAATAATAACGCGTAATTAAACCTTTTAACTAATGTAACGACTGAAGCTGGACAAAGCTGTCCACAAAAATCGCAGCATTAAAAACATAGCTTATGACCTCTTCACTGGAACGAGCTTGCCGAGGTCGTTCCAACGAGGGTGGGGAGGGGTTATAAGCTATATTTTCGAGACAAAAATTTAAAATATTTTGATCTTCAGAATTTGTTTTTTGCAAGTGTCGTCTGCTATTTGTATTGGGTAGACAGTGTAATGGAAAATATGAGGTTAATTCTATTCTGTTTCTGAAACCAATTCACTAACAACGTTACCACGTCGACGTAGCCTTTTGACGCCATTCCCGTAGCAGACGTGTTGTGAACAATATGTCCGTAATTAGCTATTTGATGGTGATTATGTGATAAATAATATTATGTGTTGAAAGAATTAACCTTATCCTTAACATTACGTCCACGTTGTGCTTAACTTTTAACCTGTGGAGTATTTTCATGAATTTCTCCCGGAATCAAGTCAGAGCTGCTATGACAAGATTTGATGAAAAATCCAATAGAGCCTGGCGTCAGGACATCAGTGATAAGAACAAATTCATTTCGATTGGCGAATATTTTCTCCCTCCACTTGAGATGCGCCTGGAGATGCCCGGATAAGACAGATCTATCATTCCCATCCCACGTGATCATTCACGTTTGAATATGTAATGATCAGCGGACAATTTGATCATCATTTGTAATTTGTAAACAAACATGGCGTTCCGCTTCGGTTCATTGACACAGCTACCCATCCTACCACCAACCCGTTCGAGGATGATTTTTCTCTCACCACTCGCTACATGACGTCATCGAAATCAATAACTTCAAAAGTGGCGTAACCAGAATGTCAGATGTTTCAACTCGCTCCAATTATGTTAACTAATCGCTGCTGTGAGCTACCAATCCTTCTGGTAGTGTATAGAACTTTTCGGTGATGTTTCCGAGTTTATCTCTACGATCAAGCAATAGAATAGTAATTTTTTATCGCCAGAGCAGTATTGTGATTTCCATGACGTCATGAAGAAATAGGGAATATATCGAAAAACCGAACCGATACCGATATCATGTACCGAAAACCGAACCGAACCAATCATTGTATACCAAAATCATCTACATTTTCAAATTTTCCTACATTCGTTATTTATGAGGTCACGTGGAGGCTTGATAGCAGATGAAATGTTCATATTCATGAAAGAAGAGACTGATTTTATTTTCAGTTCTTTAACCTTTAGGGCCCATGCAACTTTCCCAAATTTCCTCAAGACTACAACTTGTATAAGTACAGGTTGAGTTGCTTAGCAGTTATTTCTAGCCAAGTCTTGGCTGCCTCTTAAGGCAGCCAAGACTTGACTAGAAATCACTGTCCAGGTGCTGCCCAGGTGATTCGTCTATTGTCAGCGGGAACTCCTAATGATGGCGTGTTAAAGGCTCATGCTCTGAGATCGCAAAGCATCCAACAGGCCTTTAGAGATTAACTCACAAAATTACTATAGATATGATTTGTGTTCGCACAATCATGCCAAGGTTGATCGCACGTATAGTGGCATTTGTGGTGCTGTGGTAGAGTGATACAAGAACAACCTATTCTGTATTTTCCTGATAAGAATCCTCTTTTGTTCTATCAGCAAATCTCATTCAAGACAGATACTGAATGTCGAACCAATACCGCAGTATACCCCTCTAAAAATACCAAACCCGAACTCAAAATCCCAATACAGCCCATCTCTAACATCATGTGAGGTATGGTTGGAGAAAAATCAGCCTCGACCAATCCTCCTGCATCAACCAGAGAATTAATGAGTTGTTGATTGTAAGTTTCTTGTGCAGCACATGACTATTTTACTCCTATAATGCTGTTGTGTTTCCAAGAACATTTACAAAGCGGAAAAATCTGGGGAATGTTAAAAGCTCTGTGTGATTGATTCGAATCTGTAATAAACAAGAGGCCCCAAGTGGCCTTAATCGTTCACCTGTCAAAGTGATTCAAAGAAGTATTTGGGGTCACATTCAGTTAGACATGGTTCATCAACACTACAAAGGAATGAAGTCACGAAAGGCAAATTTTATGGGAAAACACTAAGAAATGGATTTGAACAAACCTGAACCTAACATGCACCCCCTTGCCACCCCCTCACCCCACCCATAGAAAGCCCAAATATTACGCCAGAGCTCAAATTGAACAAACTTGAATCGCACCCCCCCCCCCTCCTCCCACCCCCCACCCCTTTGGATGCTGCATACCAAATTTCAAAAGATTCTGATTGGTGGATGGGAAGAAGAAGATTTTAAAAGAATATTCCTCATATTGCACTAATCTGAACATTTGGGCTCCCATAGAGAGCCCAAATATGGACCCAGGGATTTGATTTCAATCAACATGTGAATGAATCTTCCAAAGCTGTTATATGTGAAATATGAATGCCTTTGGAGCAGTGGTATGGGGGAAGAAGATTCATTAATGTTTTTTCCCATTTCTCGCAGTGTTAAATAATGATGACTCAGCATTTGTTCAAAGTCCTGGAAAAGTACCCAATGATAAAACCGATGGCAATTTTTGTTTGGACCATTCATTTCTGCTCTTCCTAAGAAAGCTTCACACAAAATAAAAATTCTCAGTGCCGTGTAGTTTTGGAGATATGGGCGTTTTAAATTGTTTCTATTTTTAGCTCCTGCAGTTACCAAGGGTACTTGTGATCCAATAAACCCTCATATCACATGTGGTTCAAATTGGCCTCTCAGTTCGGAAAATAAAAATGTTGGTACAATTCGGGCTCCCACAGGAAGCCCAAAAATGAACCCAGGGACCTGGCTTGAACAAACTTGAAATTCACCCTCTACGGATGTTGCGTACCAAATATCAAAACATTCCAACTGCTGGATCTGAAGAAGAAGATTGTTAAAGAAAATTCCTCATTTTGAACTAAGTTATAATTCGGGCTCCCACAGTGAGCCCAAATATAAACTCAGGGACTTGGCTTGAGCAAACTTGAATCCCCCCCCCCCCCCCAAGGATGCTGCATACCAAATATCAAAAGAGTCTGATTGGTGGATCTGAAGAAGATGTTAAAGAATATTCCTCATATTGCACTAATTTGAACATTTGGGCTTTCATAGAGAGCCCAAATATGGACCCATGGAATTGATTTCAACAAACATGTGAAACAATCTTCCAAAGATGTTATATGTGGAAAATGAAAGCTTTTGGAGCAGTGGTTTGGGAGAAGAAGAATCTTTAATATTTTCCCCCTTTACCCACAGTGTTAAAAATGCTGACTCAGCACTTTTTCAAAGTCCCCAAAAAGTGCCCAATGATAAAACCGATAGCAATTTTTTGGACCATTCCATTCTGTTGCTCCTAATGAAGCTTCACACCAAATAAAAATTCTCAGTGCCGTGTAGTTTTGGAGATATGAGCGTTTTAATTTTTCTATTTTTAGCTCCTGTGGTTCCCATGGGGTGAGGGGAATATTCTTTTTGCATAAATTAACTACTTATGACCCAATAAGCCCTCATATCAAATTTGGTTCAAATCAGCCTCTCAGTTTGGAAAATAGAAATTTGGAGCGGGGCAAAAATTATTGCCCATCCCATAAGAACGGAAAATATAGCCCCTTGAACTTCTCTTAAACAAATCTGAGTCTACACTTCAAAAGGAAGCTGCACACCAAATATCAAGTCTCTGCTACTGCTGGTTCATAAGAAGATTTTTTAAGATTTAGGCACACTTTTTGGGCGTGGCCCTACCGAGGGGTAGGGCAACTTGATTTGAACAAACTTGAATTGACATATGACAGGGAACATGCACACCTGATTTGGTTCAATTTGGTTGAGTAGTTTGTGAGAAGAAGTCGATAATGTAAAGTTAATGCCGGACGACAGACGACGGATAGAAAGTGATCAGTAAAGCTCCCCTTGAGCTTCGCTCAGGTGAGCTAAAAAGAGTACCAGAAACCTTTCTAAAGAATACCTCAAATATCTGAAAGAGTTCCGCTTTCAGTGCAAATGCGCTTGGTTGTTACAATTTTGACTCACCCTTTGACTGTCACTTAACATGTTACATTGCGTGCACAGGACAGTTACTTGATAATTGAATATTGAAGTTCACACATTTTATGTGTCACGCGCAATGAAGAAGTATGGACGAGATTATAGAGACTCAGCCTTCTGTCACCATGTCTCTTTAATCTCGTTCATACTACTATCGCCAGTTGTGATGCACCAGCTAGCGACGTATTTCATTTAGCTTTATTCTTTGCACGTCAAAATTATTTTTTAGATTATAAATAATCATGTTATTTCTAACATTAAAAGAAAAAATGGAATGCAAAATTTATGCAAGCCAATATATATTGCTCAGAATTGTGCATAACATGGTGTTATATTTAACCGGGCGTATATACATATAAGTTTTCGACAAAAATAATTTAAAACAATGTAACCGACAATTTAACAAATTGTATTTTGTTTGACAGATACTGTTTGTGCAATTCCGAATCCTATATGAGCAAAACAGAATGATCCAAACAGTTCTTATTCTTTTGCGATACAGGGAATTAAGCTATCATTCAGTATCATTCATAAAAATCGCCCAACTAAAGTATCATTAAGTAAAAAACAATTCTAAAGTAAGATTTAAGAGTACGTATATTCCTCTTCTTTGTCTGTAAGAATTTTTGTGGTGTTTAACCCTTTACCCAACGTAACGGCTAAAAACGACCAGCGCTATTCCAAAAAACCGTCAGTCAATTTTCAGTTTTTGTCTAAAAAACATAGGATATGACCCCTCATTGGAACGAGATCGACGAGCTCGTTCCAATGAAAGGTTTTAATCTATGTTTTTGAGACAAAAAATGAAAAAAATTAGTTGTTCAAGAATTTTTTTTGCAAGTGTCGTCTGCTTTTCATGTTAGGTAGATGGGTTAATATGGAGATAACAGTTTGAAAATTTTTTTGTTATACAGTCGTCAAATCTTGAGACAAAAGATGCAATCTTCCTGTTGTCAGAATAAGAGATATACTTTTTTTTACAACAAGTGAGCAAAATGTGAAACGTTTCGATGAGCACGGTAATGATGCGATGGATTTTATTTTTTTAAACATTGTTAGATTTTAGTGAGTGCCTACAGAAAAGTTTTTTTTATTTCTTCCCATACACAGCCGACCGGTACATCAGAATGATTATTTCACAGGGGCATTGATATTATCCCATTTCACTGTGAATACACAATGTAAATCGGGCTCTACGACATTACGTCCGACTTCATGTTAAGACAGTTGCGAGGTCTGCCTAAATATATAGATATAGACCAGTACCCGTGTTAGTAGTACAGTGATCATAAGTACATAAGTAGTAGTACTGTTAGCCGTGGCAGTGTTAGTACTACAGGCAAGACAGGTTGGTGATATAAGGCAGTAGTAGTGAAAGTGGTTGAAACCTCAATGGTCCACGGTATTAAGTGGTCAACGAAAACCCTGAAGGGCATGTGAAACATTTGAGTTGAGACTTGATCGGACAGAGCATAACGTTTTTGGGGAGGAGAGAAATTTTAGATATATATTAAACACAATATTGCCAAAGACAATATGTCAACCACGTTTACGGGTATCGGAATATCGCATCACAGAGCACAGCAATTCATATTTTATCTGGAGATTAAACCCGGTTGAAACGCTTAGTGTTTTGGCGCTCGAAGAATCTGGTTCTACCCTGTCCAGACTTGGACGGGAAGGTTGTAAGTTAATTCTCGGTGTGGTGTCACCTCTATTAGGACCTTTCACTCCAAAAATTAACTTATATACTTATTGTCCAAGTATGGATCAGGTTCTGTACATCACAGGAATTTACGGACAGATGGCCCTAACCTCGCAAAATTTCCCGGGTTCCGACGCCCAAGCATATCCACCAAAAGGCACAGATATATCTATTTATGGAGTATTTTTCATTAAAAATAATATATTTTTGGCGAATGTTCAGAATTGCCTGGAAAAGAAGTATTTCTATTTAAGAGAAATTCATAGCGTTATTGACAGGTATTAACCCTCTGCAAATTGATGTCAGAATTCCTAAATTTCTAGTTGCAATTTTTTAGCATGATGCAACGAGAAATTAAACCCAGTAAATCTTGTCTGAAAGAGCTTAACCCTTTACCCAACGTAACGGCAAAAACCGGCCAGCTCTATTCTCAGAAATAGCAAATTAATTTTCATTATTTTTTTCATTTTTTGTCTCAAAAGCATAGATTATGACCCCTCGTTGGAACGAGCTCCTCGAGCTCGTTCCAACGAGGGGTTATAACCTATGTTTTTGAGACAAAAAATGAAAAAAAATAGTTATTCAAGATTTTTTTTTGCAAGTGTCGTCTGCTTTTCATGTTAGGTAAAAGGTTGAAGAGTTCTGTCAAACAGGATTAGATTGGTTAACCCTTTGAACCCTTATGGTATATTCCACGCCAGTTCAGAGCCATCAAGTCTATATTCGTTACTTGGGGAAGACCAATCCAGCCTTGGGGTTGCATGTTGAATATCATGCTTGGTCTACCACAAAAATTTACTGAACAACTGTCTACTTTGTGAATTCAGGACGTATCACGATCCTGGGCCGGAAAAGCGGCCCCTCCGGTTCAAAGTATTAATTTGCATTAAAAGAAAAAATTCAGATTAAAATATTGAAATTTCAATATAGTGTGGAGGGTTAATCCAGAGATCGCAGCAAAGACAGTTACACCAAAACTTTGTTTCATAGCGGGGCAGAGAACAACGATGGGGAATAGAATTTAGATCGTGAGACTGTGGATAACTGAATTAATCGCTCTTATACGGAGCAAGTGGGAAAACGTGACCTACCACGCCAGGTTTAACAGCATAGCATGCCATTAAATAAAGGAAAAATGTGAAGCGAAAAAAATATTAAATTCATTTTTACAAAGAAAAAAAGATAAACAAATGCTGAAACAGTGCTTAAAAATTATAGTCAGCTACATGTTTCACCACGGTCATTGCAATCATTTAGCATATTGACTTGGTTCGACAACAAGGGTCGATTTAAAGGCATCACACTGTGGAAACTGAAAAGAAAAATGAAAATTATAACATAACCCCATCGTTCGTATCACTTCCAGTATGCAACAATCTTTATTTATGGCTTCAGGAGTGTTTTTAATTCCCTGTCAGAATAAAAGCTGAATCCATATTTGAGCTGTTTTTTTTTAAAATGAATGTCGGCGCCAGACTTTTGTGATGGGAAGGCAAATGGGAGACATATTCTCTATCGAAGAGAGGAGGCAGGTTTTAATTTGTTTTAATCCTTTTCCCAATTCGAATAACACACAAGACTAGAAATAAATTAACCCCTGACTTATCTTGTCATGAAAATCGACTTTCGATAAAGTTATCTCCCCTGAAAGTATAGGACTGGCGAGGAAGGTCCAATTATGATGCATATAATTGCTGAGAAAGCATTCATGAGATCTGCAGAAAATAAGGCGAAGTTTCCTTTTGTTACTTTTAATAAACGAAAACAACGGACAGCTCTTGTGGCAGTTACTTTAGGTAAATGGTTGAAAAGTTAATATAGCGTAATCGTATGCGGTGTGAATGGGTGTGTGTGGAGGGGTGGGGATGGGGCAAAGATTTTCAGGGTGTCCAATCCTCTTATTCCCTCCAACATGCTTCCATGTAGCGCCGCCACTATTGAGAATACTCTTCTGTAAATTCAAATATAAAAGATGTAACTTGATATTGTTCTCATTTCAGCTAAGGTAGGGAAGATGTGGCAACCACTATTACCTGACGGATGATGCAATAATGATGAGAAAATGGTGGTTTTCATTGAATTTTGTTACCTTAATTATTCTGTGCCTCTTATCAACATCGGAACAGAAACGGTCACACAGGATTTTCCCCAATATATCTCGTAAATCTGGCAATGTAACTAGACACGTGGACCTTGTAGACAAGAACGCCGAAGTGTTTGCAACCATCGTTGAATCATTAGAAAAGTTAAATATTTTATCTTCATCGAAGACATTGTGCTACACGCTGAAGAAAATCGTTCGGGAAATTGCTTCTCCTGAAAATAAGATGATCAGGAAGAGAACAATAGGAATTTATTTGTATTTTGAAGAAAATTTTATAGTCGATTCGAATGCCAAAATTATAACCATTGATAAAGAGAAGAATACACTGTATAATCAAAATAATTCCAACCTTTTGTCCATTCGCGGAGATCGATTATCTCTACAGAGCAACAGAACGAAAAGCGATTGCACTAGCACAAAAGTTCTGACTGACGGGGCTCGATCAACTGTTACTGGAACCGAAGCACAGAATTCAACAATGATCAATACTACATTGACAGACGTTGGGGCTTTCGATAACAGCGACGAACAAGGTGAGTAGAAAGATACCTTATATCAGATTATTGTCTTTTATTACTTTCCAAAGTGTGATTTACTGAGATTTCCGGGTTTGATTATAAACGATAACTTTATAAGTGAATTATGCAATTAACAATTGTGCCATGTATCCGTGCGCGCAAACGAAAACGCTTTGCCGTGGATGCAATGGGGACTTCATTGTTTTTTTTGTTTTTTAACCCTTTACCTTATATGAAAATCAGACGACACTTGCAAAAAATTCTTGAATAGCTATTATTTTCATTTTTTGTCTCAAAAACATAGGTTATGACCCCTCATTTGAACGAGCTCGTCGAGCTCGTTCCAATGAGGGGTCATAACCTATGTTTTAGAGACAAAAAATGAAAAAATAATGAACATTAATTGGCGATTTTTGAGAATAGCGCTGGCCGTTACGTTTGATCAAGGGTTAAATAATATTATTATCGTTAATAATGAAAAGTAATAAACAGAGTAATCGCTTGACTGTACTGGTTACGTGAAATAATTCATTCGAGGCGAGGGACTATATTGTAAAACACTCGTGCGCATTCGCGCACTCATGTTTGTACAACGTCCCTCACCTCTCATGAGTTATTTCACGTGATCAGTCCAGTCAAGCGATTACTCCCCATCTTTCCAGGAGAAAAACTCGTGACCAAGCAGGTGTTTCTATTCAGGAAGACGACACTTGACGAGAAACAACTGCTCACATTTTCCGACTCGCTTTTACGATTCCCCATGCTCTCTATTAACCATACCGACAGTGCCGGAACACCTCCTGTATTACATCACGGCGTCAATAGACTACACTTCAGATTTTTGGTAATAGTCACGGGGGTGATTGGGAGTTGAAATCACCCCCAGTATATACCTCGTGCCCGCCAACTATTGTATCTCTCTGCGCAGTTTGAGTTTGAAAAGACACAACCCGGTAACTCAAACTGGGCAGAGGGACACAACAGTTGGCGAGCACGAGGTATATACTGGGCTGATTTCCATTTCCAAGCAGTCCCCGTAACTATGTAAACTATGTAAACTGTTATTGACAAAGTGTCAGAATATTTCAGGTCGTGCTGGCGTTATATTGGTTAATTTGCTGCCGTTATGCTAGGTAAAAATTTAAATTGACTCAATTCTTGTCACGCGAATCGTAGCAGATGTGCTATAGATTCTCGCTGTTTTTTGGCACGAATCTTTCCATCTGAATATAAGCTCTGCCCTGTTGGGCTACTTGTCACTCAAGATATGCTAGATACAGATCCATCAATTCGCCACGGCTAATCACGACATTTGCAAACATGCTTCTTATGTAACTCAATATTTTAATTTTTTGCCTTCCAAAACAAAAATTTATACCCCACTTTTAAGGCCCAGTGAAGGCTCCGATTCGATATCGGCATCGATGACTTGAATCGGGATCGACATCGGCTTCCTGATTCGTAGATTTTCGAATCGGATAATTCATATTTTTTCGTTAACCCTTTGAAACCGAGAGATCGCTTTTCCGGGCCAGGAACATGATACGTCATAATTTTATTAACTGGTAGAGTGCTGGAAGCCCATATTTGAGCTTTATTCTGAAGTTTCAGTACCACAACTTGAAGGATTCATATTCTGTGGATGTTGTTCATATCACCTTTGAAGTGAAATTATTTAGACTGTTAGGATTTGCACTGTTACAATTTATGGGAGAGTGCCTATTGGCACTCTCCCATAAATTGTAACAAGGCAAATATATGTGAACAAATTTTGATGACCAAAAATAATTCAGCACTCTACCAGTCAAGTGTGATGGCTACTCTCTGGGAACGTGTGGGGTAGAAAATCACTATTTTCAACGTGCAGTCCCGAGGCTGCACGTTGAAAATATTAATTGGTCCATTCCCAAATAATGAAAATGGGACTCTTCCAATTGCTGCCATTGAACTGACATGTAAGCAGGGCCCTGCGAAGCGAGGGTTTTAGCTGGACTCGAAGCGAGTCCCGAGCCGAATCACCTTCCTGGTATCGAATCGAACCGAATCTCGAACCTTGATACCGGTAAAACAAACATATTCTGAACTGTTAGTATTGTTAATAAACGAATCACTCAAGTTTACCGAGTCAACTTCGTTTATAAAGAAAAGCTTCTTGTGAGTAATGTATTACACCAATCGTGCAGTTTTATGTTGAGAATCTCGCCCATCAATACAGCATGCACCTTACAGCACTCAAAGCTAGTAACCAGATTAACAACCTTAATAGCCCGTTTTGTTCTTTTTTGCTTGCGAAATTCATCAACGAGTCACCCGGGGTCAGGTAAGGAGACACAGGCAGCTTTCCCTGAGCTGGTGAGATTGATGAGTCGCACAACTTGTCAAGAGAAATATAACAGGGTGAACACCTGTGAACTTTGTGTGAAGTAAAAAGACTGTAGCGTGAATTAATAGAAATAAAGCGAAAGTGTTACCGCTAGGTAAGCAAGTTGGCACTAAGCCATTCCGGAGCTACTGAAACAAAGTTGTTGCGTTATTCAAATTGAATTTAGTTTATTCCAGCTTTGGATATGAGCGTATAACATTATGCTACTACTCCACGTTCGCTTTTTGTTGTATGGAAATAACTTTTTGATTTTCCCTTCAAGGACCCCCTCCTTCTCCCACGGGTTCGAAAATCTGGAATCCATGTCAAAGGTTTTGAGTCGAGTCGAACCTTGGCGGTAGTTTCGGATCGAGTCTAAACTCGAACGGTTCGCAGGGCCCTACATGGAAGGTACCACCAATGTTCAAAGGGTTAAAGGACGATGACAAATAAATGTCTTCTATGGCGGAGGCATGCCGCATAAATGAAAGAATATCTGCCTGTTGCGTTTTCGGGTCAATCGACCTATCCTCTGTCTTATCAGTTACATTGTTACAACTGTACTTTTAACCCTTTACCTAACATGAAAAGCAGACGACACGTGCAAAAAAATTATTGAATAACTATTTTTTTTTCATTTTTTGTCTCAAAAACATAGGTTGTGACCCCTCACTGGAACGAGCTCGTTCCAAATAGGGGTCATAACCTATGTTTTTGAGACAAAAAAATGAAAATATAATGAAAATTAATTGGCGATTTTTGAGATAGAGCTGGCCGGTTTTGGCCGTTACGTTGGGTAAAAGGTTAAAGGTGGAGCATAAAGGCCCTGTTTACACAGAACGCGACGCGGCCGCGAAAATTTTTCGCTTTCGATGTATTTCCATTTGACCATTTATACAGGACGCGCACGCAGCGAAGAGATGAGAGGCGCTATTTCAGTTTCGCTTGCCTAGCCAAAAATGTTGCGTCGCTTACGTGCACTTGTCGAAGTATGTAGTGTGAAGCCTGATTAAAGCCTGATTAAAGGTATCACAGAACTCAATATTTTCCCATAGGCGACCATTATAACGTTCAGCCGAAAAAAAATATGATCGTATCACTTTAATTTTGGCATTCAAATATTTTTGTCAAGTATAGCCCTTCAGACAACTTTTTCTGACCCGAAAACAGGGGGTCATGCAACAAATAAGAGAGAAAAACTGGCAGCAAGGGAAGTACCTGTCACGTGCACATATTTTTCAGGGAATTCACTACAAAAACTCACCAAATGTAAATTGTATTTTTTAGATCCAAAAGTCATCAGATCACCCTCTTTTTTATCTGGAATATTCAACATTAATCCAAGATGTCAATAGAATGCTTCGGGCGTTTATTGAAACAATATATTCTCCCAATGCTGTTTATTTTCAGAGATTGCATCACTTTCGTGCAACATTTCAAGGCGGGTAACTCTAATTCAAATATTTAGTTCAGTGATACCTGAAGCGTGCCTGCGTGCGGTGCATAACGGGTCTGGCCAAACGATGCGAAATCCCAACGCCCCGTGTCGCGTCGCTTCACGTTCTGTTCATTTTTCAAAATATTTTTACAAAACCATATCATGTGACCCCTCAATGGAACAGGCTCATCGATCTCGTTTCAAAGAGGGCCACATGATATGGTTTTGTTGAATTTTTTTTGTAAAAATTAAATGAAAGTGTCAATGATTTACTGTGTAAAAGTAGCACTGAATAAATTAAAGTTCATCTAATTTGCTTAATTTCTGCACGAGAAAAAAAACCCCGTACTATATGTGACGTATTCCATGTTACTAAACATTCATACAAAACTTTATTCAAATCAGAACGTTCATACACAAGTTCTGTACAAAAAACAGATTGCACTAATTTTGGTACAAAATGGCTGCTGGTGGCCATCTTGAATTTTGAAGCACACCCCAAAACACTCGTTCTCACCCCACGGTGATAACAAAGGTACCCAAGAAGTTTCGTAAAGATCAGTTCATAAATACGGCCTCTAGCCTGAGCCGTATAGAAGTTGTGTACAAAAAACTGATTAGACCTAATTTCGGTACAAAATGGCCACTGGTAGCCATCTTGAATTTTTGACCGCACCCAGAAACACTCGTTCTCGTCCAAAGGTTATAACAAAGGTACCCAAGACGTTTCGTGAAGATCGGTTCATAAATACAGACTCTAGCCCGAGCCGTATTGACATGTGTACTTACTGTGTGTAAGTAGCACTGAAAAAATCAAAGTTCATCTAATTTGCATAATTTCTGCACGAGAAAAAAAAACCCCGTATTATATGTGATGTATCTCATGGTACTAAACATTCACACAAAAAATTATTCAAATCAGAGCTTCCATATGGAAGTTCTGCGCAAAAATCTGAATGCACCTAATTTTGTACAAAATGGCTGCCATCGGCCATCTTGAATTTCGGACCGCACCCCAAAACACTCGTCCTTGCCCCACGGTCATAACAAAGGTACCCAAGAAGTTTGGTAAAGATCGGTTCATAAATACGGCCTCTAGCCCGAGCCGTATTGAATTGTTGACGGACAGAAGGCCAGACGGACGACGGACGACTGGCCATGGCATGAGCTCAAATTTGACTTACGTCAAAGTTGAGCTAAAAATAGTAATTAAAATAATAAATTCTGACAACGTCTGCGTTGGGTAAAGGGTTAAGTGTCTTGCCCAAGGACACAATGCAGTTATCCCTGGTCAGGATCGAAGTGTCGACCTTACGGTTGGAAGTTCAATAAATTATAATTTGATAATAAGTGATTTCAGGAAAATTGTTTTATGCTGTTTACGATTCAATTCGGATTTGATGTCGATATCGGACCCAATTCAATTCGTGATTCGATTCGAAGAGAGAAATTCCGATTCGAAGGGCCATACCCACATTGTGGGGAGCTCGTTGCAATGAAGGGTTCATAACCTATGGTTGGCGCAAAGAATGTAAAATATAATAAAATCTGAATGATGATTTTCACGAATAGCGCTGTAGCCCTTACGTCGATCAACTACATCAATATTCCCTATTTAATAACAAAATGTTACATCTTCCAGAACATAACTGAACCCTTTATCAAACGTAGCAGTAAAAAACAGCCAGCGCTATTCACGAAAATTGCCATTCAATTGCCATTATTTTTTTCATTTTTTGCCTCAAAATCATTGCTTATGACCCCTTATTGGAACGTTAAGCTAGTTCCAATGAGGGGGTCATAAGCTATGTTTTTTTGACGCCAAAATAAAAAAAAATTAGTTATTCAATAACTTTGTTTGCAAGTGTCGTCTGCTTGTCATGTTAGGTACAGGGTTAAGAACCATGTCTTATACGAGGTTGCGAGCTGTTTCCAACGAACATTATCTATGGTTGTAGACTAGTGGCAGCGCTACGGAGGAGGGGGGGGGGGCATACTGTACATTTGCCCCAAAACATAGACTTTGACCCTCCACTTGCCTCCCGTCCACCACCCACACACCCATCCACAAATACCCACCTTCACACACAAACACATCACATCTCTTTATTTTAACAAACTCTAATCCAGTGGTTGGTTTATACTGCAGAATGGAATATGCAGCATGACGACCATAGGCACCACTGGTAGGGAACCTGCCTCTCCTACCAAAGGGTCGCCATGATGCCATATACGAGAGGAAGACTGAACCGTTAGTGAAATATCTCTCAAGTCGGAGCATTAACCAGTTATCCAGAATGCAATACTACATGTTTATAAATTGGGAACAAATTTCTGTTGTTGAAAGGGAGACTTTCCAGCCCATAGAGTGAACTTGGATCCTTTCTGTGTTTCACATCTTCAGGCAGATCGTCATATGAAAGTTGCACGTTCGTACGCGTGCTTATTGATCTTTGATGTCCAGTAAAGTCGAGATTTACTCCAAAAGCCACCACAATTCAACTATTTTTCTGGGAGTAGAATCCCCCCTCCTGCGTGGTTTCCCATTTATGGTATCTGAATGCAATACTTTGATCCTAAAAGGCCCCTTTCGGATATGCCCCAATGGGGAACCTGTCCCCTACTTGCCCCCCCCCCCCCCCCCAAAAAAAAAAAAAAAAAAATTAAATGGAGCCGCCACTGTTGTGGGCAGCAAGCCTGGATATAAGAGGTCGGACACGGACAAAGTCCGACTCAGTTGTGTGTTTGTCAGACGGCCAGTTGCTTGTGCCAGTCACTCTGTCCGAGCCCAATTTTCATAGTTAAGTGGGAAGTGACGCATGGTAATGGTGGATGAATTATCGCTCACCTCTATTTTTGTTCATTGAAAGTACAAATCCATAACAGTCTATTTCCCGTCATCATAATACACGACAATCATTTACAAATTTCGTATACCACGTTATAAAAATTCAATGCAAAACAAAAACATAAAACAAGGATTCTGTAGATGGACACTTTCCCAGGGGATTACTCCCGCAGCGTATCGAACATGCAGTGCTTCCCCATGATTTGAATTTCCGTATTCACAATTGTCAAAATCAACCCGAATGCAATGTTTTCAATGGAAGTACTGTCGTCACACTGACTTATCAATGATATGGTATAAATCCTCCAAGGTATGTGTAAATTCTCATTAAATTGCTTAGAATAGACTGAAAATTATTGTTTGCGACTGATGCTAAAAAAATATCCGACAGGGTCTCTAAATGTCCGACTGGAGTCAGTTTGTACCTGTCATTTTGTCCGGTACCCCCCCCCCCCCCCCCCCCCCCAAAAAAAAAAAAAATTATATCCATGCTTGGTGGGCAGAAGTAAAAAATTACAAAAATGTGAATGAGGCTTATTCTAATTTTGTTAAAATGATCGTGGAGCTCTGAGGCTTCAGTTTTGTAGAACTCTTTGCATCTATAGTTAGGACGCCATTGAATCATGTTCTGTAGTTAATGTTCAGTAATATATAAAAGTACACTCTCTGTTTAGGAGTTATTGATGAGCCAATTTTCATTCATTGAAACTACACACACGGGTGTCAATGATGGATGAAGTGCAAGAAACTTGCAATGAATTGGATGTCAAGTAGTTTGAATGACTTATAGTAAAAGTGTCATTACCTCGTATGATAACGATACAGTGATCTATATTCATTTTCCCATGTTCACGTAATTACCACCAAAAAAGGCAACATATCCCATCAATGGGCACAAATATTACTTTTTATATCCGGTGTTAATTTGTATCTTCCACCGTTGCCCAATGGGCTTTATCAATGAGAAGTTTATGTCCCTCTAGAAAAGTGTGCTCACAATAAACTGATACGTGTCACTCTTATCGCGATTTGCGACCTCGTGGTTTTTATCAAAGGAGGACGAGATCTTTCGCCACGTTATAGAAGTTTGTTTAACCCTTTCAACACTGGCGCCCTGGAAGGTATCCTTTCAGTCCATCCTCTCAACGTCGAAACATGTCTGAAAATAAACGGTTTTTTTAGTCGTTTCTAGGGTAACGTTTGCATTGAATCCGAATCTGAAAGATACCACTCTGTAAACTTTGGGCAGGTTAAAATATTCAAGAAGGCGTTGAAGATGCCTGCCAGAAAATACAAATATTTCGCTACGTACCTCTAAGTCGCATATTTGTACAGAACATTTTGTAAAGGACACACCACCCGGTGGTGGTTCATATGTTGTATAGATTTCGTTGCTATATCGCACTCCACTAAAAAGTTAGGGCATGGATACTAAAAGGTTGGTGTGTATGTTGCTTCAATGTGTTGACCTCTGTCTTTGACGTTGACACTGTCCAGTAGTAGCACATGTGTTGTGCAAATTTCGCCGTAATGTCTTCTTTCACCAAAAAGTTATGGTTCAGACGCTAAAAAGTTGATGTGCATGTTGATTCCATGTGTTGTCCTTTATCTGTAACCTTGACCTTAATGGGCCAATCGTGAATTATGTGTGCAACACACTATCTAATAGTGGTAGATATGTTGTGTAAGATCCATTGGTGGTATCTCCTTCCACCAAAGAGTGATTGCTCGGACACGAACAAGCTGATGTGGATGCAGATTCCATGTGTTAAACTTTACCGTGACCTTGTTCTCGGGGTCATTCTTGGATTTTGTATGAGAGGCACCGTCCAGATGTGGTCCATATGTTGTGTAAGTTCCATTGTGATATCTATTTCCACTAACATGTCCTGGGCTGAACTCGAAAAATTTGTGAACTCCAACTCTACGTGTTGACCTCTATCTGCGGCCTTGGCCTTGATGGATCGGTTGTGAATTCTGTACGTGACACACACTGTCTAGTTGTGGTACATATGGTTTGCGTCATTATGATATCTCTTCCCATTAAGAAGTCATGGCCGGACATAAAAAGTTTATGCGCATGTTGCTTCCATGTGTTGACTTTTATTTGTGACCTTGATCTTGGTGAGCCGGTCGCCAATCTTATTTGTCACACATCGCCGAGTGATAGTACATATGTCGTGCAAGTTTCATTGGGATATCTATTCAATAAAAAAGGTATGGCCAGGAACAAAAAAGTTGATGTTAATGCTTATTCCATGTTTTGTCCTTTAACGGTGATCTTGACCTTGGTCGGTCGATCATTAATTATGCACATGACACAGCGTTTATTGGCAGCACATACACTGTGTAAGTTCCATTGTGATACATAAACGAATTTATGGAAACGGTGTTTTTGACGGTCATCTGGAACGTCATCTGGAAACGCTCGAATTGTACAAGATTTACACCGTTGCATCATTCACGTTCAGATTCAGCGCAAAGAGGTACTCTAGAAACGACCCAAAAACGATTTACTTCCCGACATTGCCAGGTTATCCCATCCCGACATTGCCAGGTTATCCCATCTGGCTGCCTATTCTGCTGGTTCTTCTGTTTGTACATATGAACCACAGATTAAGAGCGCGTGTTTGCAAAGCCATTTCCGTGTTAGGGGTGTCAATAATGGTTGAAAAGAGGATTTTTTCTTTCTCGAAGTTTATTACCTTATTTTCATAGAGCGGAGGATTTCTCGTTTTCTTAACCCTTTACCCAACGCAGACAATATCAAAATTTATTATTTTAAATATCATTTTTTTAAATTTTAAAAAAAATTTCAACAAAACTATATCTTGTGACCCCTCGTTGGAACGAGCTCGACGAGCTCGTTCCAACGAGGGGTCACATGATATAGTTTTGTTGAAATTTTTTGAAAAATAATATTTTTTCAACTGCTGAATTTGCATATTACGCGGGCGGATGCGGGGGATTCGTTAGGTAAAGGGATCAGAACATTAGTCAATCAGTTCTACAGCCATTCTCAAGTGCTGGACATGTTGTGGCAATAGTCCGTCGTGTGACCGACTCTGGCAAAACCATGGCCAGCACTCCCTTTTCTGCTGTGTGTTATTGGCTGGTATACGAGCGACACATGTTACACGGCGTATTTTAAAATTATAGAATAAAAACGTGTTAATTCTTATGATGATTAGGCAGTAATTACATGGTGCTTGTTTGTGCAGTAAGAGTGCATATAAAAGCTGATAATAGCGGATTACTCCTTCCTATAACATTCACATGCTGCTTTAGAAATCTTGTATTTCAATAAGCGAGAATTGTTGCTTTGAACTTCAGTTTACATGTCGTTTTTAGTAACGCTTTTGTATATTATGTATTATTTCCATGTTACCAGTAACCTAATTCCTGAATAAGGAGACACGGCAGGTTACCGTCATTGAATGTAAATATCTGTTTAAAGTTAAGCGCTTTTTGACGACGGGTGTAACAGTGTAATATTTGCAAGCTTTCACTGCGATTATTGCTATTAATAATAATGCTTTGGCATTCGCTGATTTGCCGCGGTGCTCTCTCCGCTAATCTCCCCCCTCCCCCCCCCCCCCCACACACACATTCTCCCTCCTGATATCACAGTATTCATACACAAACTATTTTATTATATACCCCATTAGCGTTTTCTCGTTTTCCCCAACTATAGTATTGACCCATTCCCTCATGACCCCCCCCCCCCCCCATTCACTTCTCTCATTCATTTCATCCCATTCTTCCATTAGTGTCTCCAGGAGTCTTATTCTACTAGGCAGGTATACTACACAACATAAAATCGTGCTAAACCACCACAGACATTTCGATGTGAATGTCAGAAAAGTGAAACCATAATAAAAAGCAATAGACAATATAAAAGGAATTTATTTGTCGACACATGATTGGTCGTTTCAGAAAATTCTTTGAGGAAGATACGTGGTGTCACCGTCACGTGCACGCAGGATCTATATCCAAAATTCACATTTTCACTAGTCAGTGTCGGAGAGCGTTCCTCTGAGTTGTAAACACGCCGGGCACTCCTGCCTCATATTGTGAAAGAGCGTACGCACTTGGTCCTGAGTAATTTGATTTCCTTCATGGATTATAATGTTACACAAAATTTCTAGCTATCCTTCCCGCATACAAAGGAGCCCACATACAAGTTTGGTATTGCCCAAGGACACGGACTCTTTTGTGAGCAGATACCATGTGTTTAAAGTGCATAGAAGTCGCACAATAAACAGATCTATTGATGAAATTCAGAGATCTCATGCGATTGAAGTAGCTTGTCAATTTGTCATTTTCAAAACAGTATTTCTGTCCTACTTATTGGGCGCTGTGGTGGTCAAGGGTATACGAAGGCTAATGTTATTTTTTGTGAAGCTACTGGGACTCTTGTCTCACATTTCATAAAACAGTCGGCGGCTAAATATACTTTCGAAAACGTGGGGGAAAACTGTAGTGTTCAACCGATGATCGGAATTGGCCACCCCAATCGGCCGATTGTGGGCAATCGGATGACAACAGCAACGGCTCCTGGAATCGATTATTGCCAAGCATTTTTTGCGATGCTTCACTAACCACATTTTATTATCTTCTGCAATTGTTCAATTGTTAATGTAAAATGATGTCAATGATATCATTCAATAAAGTTAAGAAACAACCACAATGTGTATTCTTAATTTCTCTAGACACCCCTTTACGGGACATACAAGTTAAAGGACATGTAAAGCTTACAATTGAGCGTACTTGCGGCCATCGCCGGTTCATACCAGAAAAAGTGAAGATTGCATTCCACTGACTCGGGTTGCAGTAAAGTGACCAGTCGCTGGCATTTGGGTGGAACACGTGGCTCTGAGAGCCACGTGTACCGCCCAAGTGTGCGCGCCTGGTCATTTTACTGCGACCTGATTCAACGACGTTTAATGCAGTGAAATATGTTCAATTTAATGTTGTTCTTTCAAGCCTCCACTCGTCTAGTAGTGCACAGTATTACAATCGGAATCGGCATCAGAACCGACCGAGAGTGAGCTTAAATAACCGGTAATAGGTCAGCGGCAATTTTTGGTAATCGGTTGAACACTAGAAAACCGGGGTGGTTCAACACTTTTTTATGAAGGATATTTGGAGCATTCTAAAAGGGACTGTTCCTAATTCTGAGTTACGCCTAATCTGCACACTTGGCACTCTCCTTCCCTGCTGTTTCTAATCCCCCCCCCCCCCCCTCAACTCCAGTGACTTTGTTTCTTAACTTAATTATAGCCAGCTGTGAGTGCGATGTAGTCAAGTGGGCCAATCAGAATGAAGTTTAAAATGCAGCAGGGGAGCCGATTGCACTTGGTAAGGTGCTGAGGACGTTTATTAAGGAGGGCGAAGTTGTACGACAACAGTGTAGACAAGTTAATCCCAATATCTTAAAATGTTTGATTACCTTATCGCTGTTCCTATATAGAAAAGTGGGGTGTGGGGGGGGGGGTCGGGTAGGGTGGGGTGGGGAAGGGGGGGGGGGTCAGGCAAAAAATTACGGATACAAGGTGGAAATTTTTACATTTTCAATTTTTGGGACCCACCACCCCCGGAATGCAAATTTTTGCTTGGACACCCAGCCCCCCCCCCCCCCCGCACAGTTTTTTCCTCAAAGACAATTTGGCACCCACCCCCAGTTTATAAAATCTGTTTAACAAAGTATTCAAATTACATAAATCAAAAAAAAAAAGAAATAAATAAATACTTTTCCCAAACATGAAAGGTGCCGCAAACCAGCTTGTCCGATATCCCAGCCCTGCTCTTGGGCATCCAAGGCATCCCTAGCCACAGATGGCCCCAAATAATCTCTCTGCGTATAAAGCCACAACGGAAATGCAGCATCAGACCCCCAGGTAACCACTGGAACCCGCCTCCACCAACTCAATTGCAGATATACACCCATTCATGTTCCAAGCAATACGACCCTTACCTCGATGTACAACATGTCTATGCTGTTCAGAACTTCAGACACCAGTCGAATCCCACCACCAAGAAGCCCTGCCCAAAATATATTGTTCCCACTTGGATATCTTCAACTGTCCACAAGAAATAGTTGTTTTTCATTTCATTACTTTTCGGTTAAATGTTTAGTTTGTACAGCTGGTCTGAAAGCGACCTAATACAGAAGTTCTTTGACCCATGCCAGGGTGGCTTATCTGAGATGAATTGCCTCTTATTTATTTTTTTATGTCAGTGACACTAGAATCATATTTACCTTGAAATTATACACGTTTTCCTCAATCAAGATTTTTATTCTATCAATCTTTCCAATTATTCCATACATGGAAGGACACTAGACCAATGGCATGAGACACCCTGAGGCTTACAGAAGAATCAAATAATAGGAGCTACAAAGCTCTAATAAGAGGCAGACAAACTTAGTAGAAATATAAAAGAGTGAAAATCATTACCAAATAGCTGTGAATCACTTTATTGTTTTGCAAATTTTTGCCAGACCCAGAACAGAACCCATCCCCTAATGAAGTGTAAAACATGGGGACAAAATTCTAACAAGGAGCCCACAACACATTATCAATGCTCTATACTTTATAAAAATTATGAATCTAAGCACTTGAATTCACTTTGGTTGTAATTTGCATGACACCGGTAAAAACTGCACTTTGGGACTCAGATCCACCCACCCACCCGGACCTTGTATCCTGGCAATTTTTGCCCCCCCCCCCCCCCCCCCCCTGCATAGAATGGCAAAATTGTTTGCGCTCTGTGGTGGCAGGCTATATTGATCGGACAACACCATTCGAGACAACGGACAAAGTTTTAACCAATGGCTAATTTAACTAAAAATAACAATAAATAAAAGGCCGCCTGGCTACATGTCCCCCGAAAAAGTGTGCAATTCAAGGTATTTGAAAAAGAAATGGAATTTTTCGAAGTCGAAAAAGGGACTTAACTCTGGCCAAAAATGTCGGGCCAAACCCCGATTCGTACATGACCTGTATTTTATGTTGATATCACCTACATACCAAATTTTATTTGATTCGATCAACAACAACTAAAGTTATCATCGGGACCCCCCCCCCCCTAAAAAGAAGAATTTTCGAAGTTGAAAAAGGGGCATAACTCTTGACAGAAATAGTCTGACCATACCCCGATTCGCACTTGACCTGCATTTTATACCGATACACCTACATACCAAATTTCATTTGATTTGGCCAACTATAACTGAAGTTATCGTCGGGAAACCAAAAAAAAAAAAAAAGAAGAATTTTCGAAGTCCAAAAAGAGGCATAACTCTGGCAGGAATTGTCGAACCCCGATTCGAACTTGACTTGTAGGTTATGTTGATACATATACATACCAAATTTCAGTTGATTTGGCCAACTATAACTAAAGTTAACATCGAGAAACCAAAATGGGATGGACGCACGGACGGACGGACGGACACCGGATATTTTAATAGTCAATTTTTCGGGGGGGGGGGGGGGCAAATATATTGAAACTGCGGTGTGTGCTGCCGTTACAGTAAAGCATAGCCGACTAAATAAATGCAAACATGGCCCACTTCTGTTATTTACCAAAAGCTGTCAGATGCAATGTCAACAACCCGTGTACGATGCAAACGCCAAGACGTCGGCGTTATTCTGCAACCATTCAGTACGGCACCGTCTCCCCATCAAATACATTAACGAAAAATTGATCCCTGCAGACCTAAAAACACTTGAGCTATGAAAAATAAGCCGAGTAATATCTGGTTTGTTGCTGAACACTATAATTTAGCTCCAACTCCTTCTGTAACCGTCTCTTTGTCACGATATCTTTTACGACTCTCGTTATAACTCTGTCGCAAACAATGCGCCAATGCCTATTAACTTTGTGGCTGTTTAGCTGAAAAAATCAATCGTAATTACCCACATTGTTACATAATTTCATATTCATATTCTGGGTTCTGAAAAAAAATTACTGCTGCTATTTTGGAAGAGATTACATGCAGGAGAATTCTTTCTGTGTTTGGAACATGCGCAGTTACTCCTCCAATATCAATATTAGATGTGAATTTTACAGGCAAGAACACGTGCCTCATTTAACGCCCTCAATGTTACCTCATGGTAAGAAAATCTTGTGATGGATTCACTCGTTCATAACAGATTTGTCAAGTTTTTTTCCATTGCGCTGTGGACCGTTTTAACCTATTGAGGCGATTCTCTCGGGTTCTGTTAGTTTTTTTTTCCATTGCGCTACGGACCGCTTTAACCTATAGAGACGATTCCCTCTGTACTGTCATAGACAGCAGAATTATGAGAAATGAATATCATTGATACCGTTATAAGAGTATGAACATACAGTGTGAGAAGAGTAGTAAAACGCAGACGCCATACGGAGTGGGGGCTTCGTCCCATGATAACCGAATTCTGTGCAAAACATAAGCACGCTGAAGCTTTCCGCCAATGCAATTCAAGATTCAACCCGGAGATCGGTAACCTGAAGCTTTGCTCGTACTTTATGCTGCTCAGATATATTAGTGGGAGTTATTTCATGGGAGAAGGCAGCGCTGCTGCAGTGTACAACAGAGATGCAACACCTCGATACTTGTCCCAGTATTGTGTCTCAAACACTTGATGTTTCTCATGCTATGATCAGCAAACAGACTTAGGACACTGTAGCAACACTCACAGTGTTACGAAAGATGGACAACGGCGGCCACACAGCCAGGCTGATAAGTTATAGCTACAGTGGAAATTGGTACGAGTTAACCCTTTATCTAACGTACCATAAACTTTCCAGCGCTATCAGACAAACACAGAAAGATACACGCGTGTGAATGGGTTAGTCGATATGGCACGAGTGCCAGCGCGGAAGGATAAAACGAGAGGCCGCATTAACCCATTCACACGCGTGTATCGTTCTGTGTTCCTAACACGCCTTCACGTCTATGAAAGCAGTTATTCGAAAGAATGACACTCAGCTATTCATTTGACAACTCGTCCCCTGAGTTCCAATGTGTTCTGTGTACCAGTAGGCACATAGAACACATTGAACCTCAGGGTACGAACTATCAACAAAAAGAACGCATTTTATTGCCAACCAAATTTGCGAGGGGAACCCGTGTTACAAGGTTTCGCTATCGCTAGCGATTCACATTATAATTGCGGGGCACGATTTGTAGAAAATTCCAGGAAAATTTCGCTTCTATTTAAAAAAATAGTCCGTCAACGATTTCCGTTCGGCACATATGTGCGGAACGGATTTTCATTTTCCGCATGGTTTAGTGTTGCTATAGATGGGGATTTCATAGATCAGGCGTGTAATAAAAAAATGACATGGTTACGGTTACATGCAAAGAGAAGGTAGGGTCGATCGGTTGGGGTATTTGCCCACAATGTTTTCCATTCAAAATATTCACTCATTTTCTATAGACTGATTCCAACTTTGAAAAGCCATCTAATAATGTCTCACTGGAGACTCGCACAGGAGCTGTATACATGGGACAGAGCATTATCTGCGATAACAGACGGACATCACTCCCACTGACAGGGGCTGTCCATGGTTTTAGGGGTTAATGCCGTGTCCCCCTCCTCACGGTGCTTGTAAAACAATTGTGTTACAAAAAATATGAACGAGGCACCGAGTGCCGATCGACCAATGCATTGAACTCCTTTCAACAATGTTACAACAATTGAGAGCTGCATCTGTATTCCTATGCAGCGCTGTGTATTTAGGCGTTCACCCTTCTAAATATTGTTCTCACCACATGACTTAATAATATCTTCAATAATGAAACTATAATGAATGTCAGATGAGTGTCAAGATAGACCGTATCTCTGATCGAATCACCAATTACGACATTAGAAATGTCAGAAAAGGATTTATATGGTAATTGCTGGAGACAATCGAGACATGGCAAGCCATGCAGGTGTCAGACACATTGCGATTATGAACTTCTTTCAGTGGTAAACCGTTTGCTTGAACTGAAAAAGTTGTCGAAGGAATGTCCAATTCGGAGAGGTTTGGCCTTTGAGTGGACCTATGGTGTGATAACTATATATTACTTATTTATCCTCTACATATTCATCAGCACTTATGGCTGCCACCAGATAACACCGTTCCTTCCCGACTGGCGTATCCAGCACTTACCCAGACATTCACATTTGATTTATTTCTTACCTTCTGACGCATGCATGTCTCTTTCGGTCTTCCATATGGCCTCACTTTTTCGACGGTGTTTCTTTCTATACTATAATGCGAGTAAGATTAGGCAACCATACTGGCACTGTTGCAACACTTTCGGATCAACCCCTTGCAATGCACAAAATGGGCCGACTTCTCGATAGCCCCTTTGCTATATAAGCTTCGAGTCGTCAGAGAAATGCCTGTTCCAGTGACTGCTTTTCTTGCCTTTTGCCTCTTCCCAGTTTTCTGCTATGGTGGTAGCAACCGAATAACTGATAGTTTTAGTGCACTTCTAGTCCTGATATTGGAAAACTGGTAGAAGCGGCTAAAATGAGGTAGCAGTACTAGAAATCAACTTTAACCCTTTACCCAACGTAACGGACAAAACTGGCCAGCGCTATTCACAAAAATCGCCAATTAATTTTCATTATTGTTTTCAATTTTTAAAATATATGTTATGACCCCTCTTTAGAACGAGCTCGTCAAGCTCGTTCCAAAGAGGGGTTATAACCTATGTTTTTGAGAGAAAAAATGTAGTTATTCAAGAATTTTGTTTACAAGTGTCGTGTGATTTTCATGTTAGGTAAAGGGCTAACCAATAGAATCTCACTTACAGAATCCCTTTTACAGATTCCTTTTTTTTGTGTGTGTGTGTGTGGGGGGGGGGGGGGGGGCGGGTTTACGTATATGGTTATGGAATCCCCCTTTTCCGAGGTGAGTTGACGAGTCATACGGCGAGTCGCGCGTTCGAGTAATTACTCGATGGGTTATTTAATCGATAAGCTTCGAGTCCTCCGAGCAATGTCTGTTCTAATCACTCTGTCATAGCTCGATAATTCATTTGCATGACGACATTCGAGCGGTCCCAATCTGTTCCAGCCACTACGTGACTGATTCTTGGGCTTATTCGTAGGAGACAAAAATTCAAGAATTTTGTTTGCAAGTGTCGTCTGCTTTTCATGTTAGGTAAAGGGTTAACCAAGACAATGTCACTTACAGAATCCCTATTACGGAATCCTTTTTTTTTGGGGGGGGGGGGGAGGAGGGAGATACGTATCTTGGAGTGTAGAAGACAGTCACATAAAAATTGAATGCAACATTTTTAATAATGAGATGTGTGTGCCAATTTTTCCACCATGTAGCTGGATATAGTACAATTTTTCAATCACAATATTAATACCTTGAAGTGAACATAAGCAAAATAGCATACAAGTTTTTGCATTGAAAATTTCAGGTGCAATTGCACTCCCAAGCAATCTGAGGAGGGCAACTGTTTTGCACTCCTTTATTTTCTAGATTGCCAGGCCTGGTATCCTTTAGATAAAAATATGTTTAGATATTTTTTCATCAAAACTTTAGGAAACTGTAGTAAAAAAATCCATTCAGTTTACAAGGGTAATATCAGGTTGAAAGTGCCCAAATGATATTTATTTCAGTGCCATGAAGCGGCCGTGGTTATATTTGATGATGTCATCCAAATGGTTGCACACTGAATTGAGACAGAATTAGTCATGCTAAATAAGCAGAGTATTTTGGAGATAAAAATTATTATTTGATATTTTTCATCAAAGCAAGTCTTGGTTGCTATGAAGCAGTCTTGACTGGATTTGATGAAATATTCATCTAAATTTAACTTTAGGAATCTTTGGTAAAAATATCCATTCAATTTACAAGAGAAACCAGGCTTGGCATTCTTAAAAATGCAGGAGGGCTAAAATCGCTCTCCTCGCATGGCCTAGGAGAGTGATTATCTCTCCTCAAGCTTGCAAAAGCTATTTATTTATTTATTTATTTATTGGTGTTTAAGGTCACATATTTATGCACAATGGCTAATCATGACCGCGACAGTTTTGCGGGTGGAAGAAGCCGGAGTACCCGGAGAGAACCACCAAGCAACGACGAGCAGCTGCCAGCTCTCAAACATCGTAACTCCGCACTGCAACACAGGCAGGGTTAGATTGGTTGAAGACATGCGCACCATCGACGTGCAGTACGCCGTAGTACACGCGTCATCGTGCCCCCACGCGGGCAATGGAGATGAAGTGTCTTGCCCAAGGACACAACGCGGTTGCCGCAGGTGGGATTCGAACCGAGGACCTCTCGGCTTGCAGCCTGCACCTCTACCAACTGAGCCACCGAGCTCCCTTGCAAAAGCTAAAAGCGGCAAAATGAAGTTGTACTATTAATGAATTTTGCCTAGTGGGCTTTGTACATTTTATTTGGTGCTGCTAACCAGGTAGTCTCTGTGAGACGGCTACACTGCCCCTCCCACGCCTCTGGGCCTTGGTAAGGCCGGGAGGTGTGGGAGTGGCGATGTGGCCATATTGCAGAGATCACTAACATAGCAGAGATCTGAAAACCTGTGGGTTTTAGGAAAAGGCTGTTGTGGTAATCATTATTTTCTAAGGCTAGGAGGGCTATTTTTCGCCCTCCTCAATTTTTTTAAGGCAAGCAGTAGGCGAGTGAATTAATCGCTCTCCTGACCTGAAAATGCCAGGCCTGGGAAACATCAGGTTGATCCTAATTTATGTACTCTAACCCTGATATACCACTCATTCCCAGAATACCTGACCCTGATTTATGTACTCTAATCCCGATATACCATCCATGCCCTGAATACCTGGCCCTTATTTATGTGCTCTAACCCTAATATACCACTCATGCGCAGAATACCCGATTTATCTACTCAAACCCTGACATGCCACTCACGCCCAGAACACCTGATCCCGATTGATGTACTCAATAAAAACCGAGTATTAATAAGATAAAAAATAAATTATTGTTTGATATTTTTCATCAAAACTAGTCATGCCTGCCAAAAAGCGGCCGTGTCTAGATTTGATACAAAAAAATCATCTGATTGTAACTTTAGGAATCTTTGGTGAAAAAATCCAGTCAGTTTACAAGGAAAAAATCTGGTGGAAAGTGCTCAAATTACTTCTTAATTGAATAATTATTTGTCAATTGAAAACTTGTAAAAAACTGAATCCCTCCTTCAATCTCATAAATGGTTGCACACTGAACTGAAACAGTATTATACACGCAGCTAATTCCTAACCAGCTAAAAGATTATTTTAAGATACAAAGTCTTGGTTGATATTTTTCATCAACGCCAGTCATGCCTGCTATGAAGCAGCCGTGGTTGGATTTGATAAAAAAACTGCATCTAAATTTAACTTTAGGAATCTTTGGTGAAATCCCTCCTTCAATGTCAGAAAGGGTTGCACACTGAATTGAAACAGAATTATACAGGCAGCTAATTCCTAACCCGTCAAATGAACCGACATCTTTGAGATACAAATTATTGTTTGATATTTTTTACCCAAGCCAGCCATGGCTGCTATGAAGCAGCTGTGGCTGGATTTGATAAAAGATTCGTCTAAATGTAACTAAAATTGATTATCTCGTGAGATTAGAAATCCTATGATTTATATTACATGTTTTTTATTTTACATTTTTATTTGCACAGGTTTAAGCAGGACACAAGTGGTTGTTATATCAACATGCTCAACTGTAATAGGAACATTCTTCCTTGTTGCGGGAATTATGAGGATCAGGTAAAAACAAAATGGTTGTTTATAAGTAAATTCCTCATTCTGTAATATTTTACCCGACATAGCTTCAATATAATTATATCCTGCGAATCTGATTAGTTATAAATTCAGAATATATTTCCCACTAATGAGAATAGCAAGTGGGAAACTTCATAACAGGCCCGGTGCAAATGTTCTCTCGAAAAGCAATGATAATTGGACTGAACCTTTACAGATCGCGCAGAGAATTTCGATCAGATTTTGCATTTCAGAAACTATTTTCTTCTTGTTTTTTTTTCTGTCTTGATTTTAAAAATAACTCCACCTGCTGGAGAAAATGTGTCGAGACCAGATCGTAAATCCAATTGGAAACCGATCGAGAAATCGAATGCTTTTGCGTTCAGAAAACTGATAGGTAATGTTAAACAATGGCGTGCCATACTATTCTCTAGTAAGGGGTCCTCCACCCACCTAAACACCGACCGGCCGAAAATGACTATTGCAAGACAAGTTTAAGATCAAATTGGAACTTTAAAACTTGGAAAAATCTGTGATTATTTGGCTTTCTAGTAGAGTTGTGACGAAGTCAAACTCGACTTATAGTTTGATGAATGGCGGGCGGGCGGGTGGGGGCGGCGGGCGGGCGGGCGGGCGGCCGGGCGGGCGGGCGGCCGGTCGAGCGGTTATCGGGCTTTGTAAACAATTGGTTTCCCGATAATAACTTGATAATGGTTCAACCCATGTTCATGAAACTTCATAGGTAGGTTGGTATCAGTGAGAGGAAGAACTCTGTTAATTTTGGACTTGCTTGGTCAAAGGTCAAGGTCACAGTGACCTTGAACATAGTAAATTGTAAACAATTGGTTTCCGGATGATAACGTGACTACGGTTCAACCCACATTCATGAAACTTCATAGGTAGGTTGGCCTACGTGAGTGGAAGGCCCCTATTTATTTTGGATTCACTAGGTCAAAGGCCAAGGTCAAAGTGACCTTGAACATAATAAATCGTAAATAATTAGTTTCCGGGTGATAATTTGACAATGGTTCCACCTACGTTCATGAAACTTCTTAGGTAGGTTGGCATTGGTGCAAGAAAGAGCCCTAGTTATTTCGGAACCACTAGGTCAAAGGTCAAGGTCACAGTGATCCTTCACATAGTAAATTGTAAACAATTGGTTTCCGGACGATAAGTTGATCATGATTAAACCCACTTTTGTGCTGTCACAACTCGACATTGGATCGGTGATCCTATCGGCATTTTTTTCGTTTAAAACCACGTGGATATGTCGGTGTGTGACCAGTAGCTTAGCAACACCACCCCCTCCCAAATTTTCACTGCCCCCCCCCCCTCAAAAAAAGAAAGAAAATCATTGGCCCATTACAAACTTTGAGATAATAAAGATCCCTAAAATGGTATCCAATATAGGTCCGCACACTATATAAATGCCTCTGATTCGCGCTTAGACCACTGGATTTTACATATTTTCTTGGAGTTTGAGGCCTCGTCCTAACTATGACGCTCCGTCTTCTGTTACCCCTCCTCCCACTTCCCTGTACCAAGTCCGAGGTGATGAAAAGTCTTACAGAGGTTAATTAACCATACACTTTTTGTCACAGCTCTTCATAGTTCCCTCCGTGGAGTTGAGAAATTCAAAACGCATGGGAGTCTGTAGATTCAGGTGACTTGAATATGGCCGCGGAAGCTAATGAAACAAGTTTACCGTTAGTGTTCGTGGACCTACAAGTCAAGTGACGTCTAGGGTGTTACGTAGTTTTATCGTGTCATGTGACTTCTGTTAATATAGCAGAGAACGCTCCATCACGTAATAATAAATAGCATTAGACAATTAAACATATGCTAAAATAACTTGTAGCTTGAAAAGTTCATCACAGTTAGACGGTAAGGCTGTAAGCTAATTTGTGGGCATTGTACTGCCTGACAAGTCATTTCGGACCCAACAGCCCCCCCCCCCCCACCCCGTCGGAGAGGTCAAGCCCCCCCCCCCACCCCCCGACGGAGATTTTTAGTCAGTCCGTCGGAGAGTCTCGTAAACCCGACTTCACGAGAAATTTCCGACAATCGAATGGAGATATCTCGTCTTGTGTCGATCAAGAACGAGGTATGTGGTTCTTCTTTGTAAGGCATTATGACAGTTGTTATCCAACTGGCGTTCCATTACTTCCATACCTAATCATCGGTTATCATCATGGTAAAAGTTTGGAATCTATCGAAATCTAAACAACAATGGCGTCGGACGAACGACATCAATGAAACTCGCGAGAATCACTGTTGTCTGTCAATATTCCAGTGTCGCGGGGTGGACTCGAACCCGTGCAGCACTGGAACTTTGATAGAGAATAGTGATTCTCACGAAATTCCTTAATGTCGTTCGTCAAACTGGCTTTATAGATGAAATATTTCCCGACCTTATTATAATATGGTTACGTTAAATAATCAACAAACATACTCAATTTGCTTCTATTTTGGTTCTCCAATTTACCAATTTTCACTCATTTTCCTTCGTTTGGGAGGTCAAATATTATAGCCCCCCTGTCGGAGAGGTCAGCACCCCTGTCGAGAAATCCCAGGCGCCACCTCTGGATTGCAAGACCATAACCCTTTACCCAACGTAACGGCCAAAACCGGCCAGCGCTATGCTCAAAAATCGCCATTTAATTTTCATTTTTTGTCTCAAAAACATAGGTTATGACCCCTCGTTGGAACGAGCTCGTGAAAATGAAAAAAATTAGTTATTGAAGATTTTTTTTGGCAAGTGTCGTCTGCTTTTCATGTTAGGTAAAGAGTTAACATGAATTTGTCTGACGAATCGTATGTACACTTACCTTTGCTTCTCGGTGAACTTTTTATATAATCATGGTAACTGGCCACAACAACCGACAATGTCGTGATAAAAACGTGGCAGTCTACCACGGCAACTTTCCACAGTATTGCCGATTGGCGTGGCTAATTTTCCAGGGCTGGTCCGACATTCATTTCACTAAACTAGTGAGATGACCGTGCTAAGATTGTTCTTTTGGGGTTTAAAAACTAAATGACACGGCGTAAAATGTTTGACACAAGTAAGACACAAGTAAATGTTTCCTTTACCCTACAGCGAATATAGTTTCTAATGTCTGTTTTACTGTTCGTTAAACTAAAGTCCAGCGTGTTTCTCATTTCCGGTCGAATCGAATCCCGAATGGAATCTCGAATCGAATCTCATGTCTCTTCATGTAGTAAATATTGCACCTTCTTACAAATACACGTACTGACAATCACAACCCATGTGTTATATTCAACGACAACTCATCTGTAAGGTCAAGTCAATCAAAAAAGCGGAAAATTCCAGAACGGAATCAAAATAGTTTCGGATGCAGACCCTCTTTGGACTCTTCTATCGCCGGATCTCCTGTATAGAAGACCTGATAACAGAAGAAGAGTTTCGTGGGAGCATGGTGGCGTTGTGAACTAAGGCGTACTGCACGTCAATGGTGCACTTGTCTTCACCCAATGCTAATCCTTCTTGTGTGGAGTTAGTTCGCTGGAGAGCGGTGGCTCAGTGGTAGACTGTTGGACTTCTATGCTAGAGGTCCCGAGTTCGATCCCCGTCCGGTACGACTCGAGTTGTGTCCTTGGGCACTTTATCCCGGTTGCCTTCATGGGGGCACGATGACGCCGTGTACTAAGGCGTACTGCACGTCGATTGTACACATGTCTTCAAACGCTGTAACCCTGCTTGAGTGGAGCTTGAACAGAGTTAGAATGTTGAGGAGCTCATCGATGCTCTGGGGTTCTCTCCGGGTACTCCGGCTTCCTCCACCCGTAGAACTGTCACGGCCACGATTAGCCATTGTGCATAAGTATCTGACATTAAACACAATAAACAAATAATAAATAAATAAATATAGTTAGTTCGTTCGTTAGAGAGTCTGACACTTGCTCACCGTTGCGCGGTGGATTTATCCGGGTGCTCCGGCTTCCTCCACCCGTAAAACTATCCGACACGAGGTAACTCTGGCTGTCGAAAGTGTCGTTAACCCGTAACCCAATGTAGAGACCAAAACCGTTCAGCGCTATTCACAAAAATCACCATTCAATTTTCATTATTTGGTCATCTTTTTTATCAAAAACATAATTTATGACACCTCATGGGAACGAGCTCCTTGGGCTCATTCAAATTAGGGGTCATAAGCCGTGTTTCGAACGCAAAAAAATGAACAAAATTAGTTATTGGAGAATTTTGATTGCAGGTCCTGGTGTCGTCGTCCTTTCGTGTTAGATAAAGGGTTAAACCCCAATAAATAAATAAATAAATACAAATAAATAAATAAATAAATACAAATAAATAAATAAATAAATAAATAAATAAATAAATAAATAAATAAATAAATAAGAAGAAGAGTTCAAGAGAAACACGTGGTGGAAAACTGAGAACATTTTGAAGATTCGAAAATTTCCGAATCCGTGCGACTGGAATCGAATCAAATTGAATCTTCGGAACGATTTCGAATAGAATCGAATTTCGAATCTTCACAGGGTTATTCGTTAAGTTGTGATAAATAAATTGTTTCAGGTTATTTCAAGTTTTATTCTTATATATATTGTTTATTTGAGGGCGCGGTGGCTCAGTGCTTAGAGCATAGGACTTCAATCCGAAAGGTTCACGGTTGGATCCTGACCAGCGGCAACTGCGTTGTGTTCTTGGGCAAGGCACTTAATACGGATTGTCTATGAGGAGGCACGTTGGCGCTGATTACTAATGCAGACTGCACGTCGACAGTGCATTTGCCTTTAACAAATGCTAACCAGAGCTGAAACGGTTAAGGGGTTTTCTTGATCGATTAATCACATGGATTAACCTTGGTTAACAGATTAATCACTTGTCCAAATAGATATCTGAATAATTGCCATACCGTTGATGATTTACAGAAGGACCCTTTACCCAACATAACAAATAATACCGACTAGCCCAAAATACAAAATCTCCATTCAAATTTATTATGTTTTCATTTTTGTTTCAAAAACATAGCTTATGACCCCTCACTGGGACGAGCTCGTTGAGCTCGTTCCAATGAGGGGTCATAAGCTATGTTTTTGAGACAAAAATTGAAAAATTTTAGTAATTCATGAATTTATTTTGCAAGTATCGTCTGCTACCCGCAATGGGTAAAGGGTTAAGAATGACCATTTCCGGCCACTGATCGTGCAAGTAAACAACGGTTCCAATGAGGGGTCATAAGCTATGTTTTTGAGACAAAAATTGAAAAATTTTAGTAATTCATGAATTTATTTTGCAAGTATCGTCTGCTACCCGCAATGGGTAAAGGGTTAAGAATGACCATTTCCGGCCACTGATCGTGCAAGTAAACAAGTATGTCAGCAAGTAACTTGCATGCTTTACTCTATCGCATATAACTGATGTGAGTCAGTGTGACGATGTTTGCCTGTTTTGGAGCAAGTTTGTTCCTTTGTTAATCCATATAATACAGTAGTTCAAAAGTAACGTTTAATCGATCAATCACTTTTTGGATCGATCAAGATGTTGATCATTGATTAATCGATTAATCGGTTAACCTTTTCAGCTCTCGTGCTAACCCTGTTTGTGCGGAATTAATTCGTTGGGAACTTTGAGAGTTGCTCACCTCTGCTCTCTGGTTCTCTTCGGCTACTCAAGCTTCTTCCACCGGTAAAACTGCCCGACAGTAGGTGATTCTGGTTATCGAAAGTGTTGTTAACCCCCAATAAATAAAGAAATAAATAAACAAATGATTTTTTTTTCTCCATATTTACAGGAATTACATAAAGCGAGTTCAAATAGAACATACTGTAAACAGACGAGCTGCAGCTGCAGGAGCATTTCGTCAACAAGGAGTTGTTCAACAGTGTAAACCAGGAGGCGGCGTCAGTGGCGATTCTATACGACAGGAGCCACTGGCTCAGAAACAAAGTAAACAGGTCCGTTACTCTCGCATTTGTGTTGCAACAACAAATCTTCACATAAACCATACCATGATGATTTTCCCATTTTTTGTACCTCTTTGAACAATGTAATCAAGAAAGGCCACGTATGTTCATATGCCTGTTTCATAACATATATTGTGAATTTCGCATTAAACCAACTCGGTGTTGAACACAAGTGATGAAGGAGTTGGAACTTTAAAATTTTTTGAGTCATCTCTTAATATTGGGTAGTACTACCAATGAATAAGCGAAGATTTTACTGGGCTGTAATTGCAAAATAAAGAGTCCGAGTTTAATGCTATTTTTGAGACTGGAAAAGAAGAAGTTAAGCTTTCCGAGCGTATACCAGTAATTTATAATTTATCTTAATATACTGTTTGGCACTACCGGAGCTCTGGACAAGACGCGTAAAAACGTTCAAACGCAGGGGTGTCGCAATGAAGGCCGATCGTGGAGGTCCAGTCTGTGAAGGCTTAAGTCTCGATCGCTAAGATATTCCAACTACATCACCAAGGCATGGCTTCGAGGGCATGCCTTGATGATGCAGTTGGAATATTAAGTCAGTCGGGATTATAGTTCAAAACCAAAAACGTCTTGGAAATTTAACTGTGGATAAATAAAATACGCATGGATAGTAGTAATGAGGCAACTTGTTTAATAAACACGTACGGCACTTAAATTGGTCATGCTGGGCCCCAATAGCCCGAATTGGGTAGCACACTGCAAAAAATATAGGTTCTCTTTAGAACCAAAACTGGTTCTAATTTTGTCCCTGAGATGGAACCAGTTTAGTTTAAACAGTATTTATTTCAAATCGAATAAATTTACCAAGATTAGCATTCAATTTTAACAGAATAATACATGAACTGAAGTAGATTCAGCAGTAAACTTGGAGCTTATTCAACGCAGTCGCCAAACATTTTGAAACAAAGCGAATATAAATACCTGGTATATTGGTTCTATACAGAACCAAAACTGGTTCGATATGCCAACTATTCGTATCTCCTTTGCTTAATAATGATTTGAGACAACCTCGTATGAGCTCTAAACTTATGGCTGAAACCCCCTCAATTTATGTTTAATTCTGTTAATATTTATTGTTAATTTATTTTATTTTAATCTTTATAAATTTATTTGATTTGAAATAAATACTGTTAACCAGTTTGGGTTCTAAAGAGAACCTATAATTTTTTCAGTGCACGGTCGTGCCCTTGTATGAATGACTTTGTGTTTGACATAAGTCCAAGTATCCAACGTTGTCGGATGAGAAAATACAGGATTGCTCGCAAGCCACTCCTACTCAGCGACGCACCTTAAAACGTTTTGTTCTTTACCGATTTGTTTTTAGAAAAGCAACGCATGGAAGTTATTTTGGGGCATACAAATATATTTTATATTTTGATAAACAAGTTTTGAAAATCTACCGAAAGCACTTTTGTATCCAAAACGAACGGACCGTTTTCCTTTTTGTAATGATTATTAAGAAGTCGACAAAATGATATTTGATAATATGTTTGATCGGCATCTAAACTCCTGCTCGACAACCTGAGATGAAAACACTTGGTCTGTCTTCATGTCACCCACTTTAACAGATAAATTACCCTTTGTAGGCCCTAAGTTTCCTAAAGTTTGGAGAGGGTTTATGGGCATTTCAAAACAAACAACCACCCCCCCCCCCCTCCAAAAAAAACCAAAACAAACAACTCCCCCCCCCCAAAAAAAAAAAAAAAAGAAAAAGAAAAAACAACACGAAAGAATACGCGAATAATAGCCAACTATCTGCTGGAACCCCGTGTCAGAGTGTTGGGATAGACTCTCGGTCTTTTCCTTTGCATGCAACAAGAGCGCGTTGAATCGGTATATATACAGAATATCTAGGGTTTTTGAGAGGATTATCTCATGAGTGACCGAGACAAATGTTTATTTTTCGGTATCCACTCAAAAACACTAGATTTTCTTTTTATTATACGCCTTTTATAAGAATCTGATCATTCCACTCGTTTCAACCTTGAACTGATGCATGAAAGTAAACAGCGCGTTGAATCATTGATACGCGGAAGTGGTTTGATCGATACTCAGAACAGATAGCGTCTTGCAATCTGATTTAGCTGGCGGGTTTCTAGAACAAACATGGCCTGAAAGTCCGTAATATAAGTTTTTGGTTTGGTACGTCCATGGATAGGATGTATCAAACCAAAAACTTATCTTACGGCTTTCAGGCCATGCTTGTACTAGCGAGTTTCATGCATCAATTCAAGGTGAATACGTGTTGAATTATTGCTGGAAATGATCGGTATGCACTCAAAAACACTAAATTTACTTTTCATTATACGTTTTTAGAACAAATTTAGAACAAATTGATCATTTCCAGTGATAATTTGACTCGTATTCACCTTGAAGTGATGCTTTAAAGGCCGCCATTTTGATTGATACCGTGAAAGTGAAAATTTCTATATCTTCACAGTGGGGGTGGGGGGGGGATACGATTTCTATCTTTCCGCGATTTCTTCGATAATCTATCGTTTAGCGTATAATAAATTCTAAGTATTGCACAGCGTGGAGGTGACTATGCCAAACTAGTGGTCCTCGAGGAAGCATAATCCACGCGCCGGACGTGCTTTGACTATTCTTTCTTAAAGATCGCCGTGTTGGCATAGCTAATGACAAGCCGTGCGATAATCATTACGTTGTACCGGACAAACCTGGGAAGAATATTGTTACCCATCAGGATTTCAAACCTAAGTAAAGGACCATGCCCAAGACAGCCATTTACATTCTAAAACTTGGATACATCGAAACAGAATTGCGGAAAAAATATCTTCCGAGGACTCTTTCTGTTCCACCATCGAACGTCCAAAAATATTCAGCGGCTATTTTTAGAAAGTGTATAAAAAGTACACGGGAATGGTGCACGAATATGTTTATAACCTTTGAAAGGCAAAACTATTGGAAATAGTATAGTATCTTGGAACGCGACGACAGGTGGGGGTGTCAACCACCCCCCCCCCCCCCCCCCCCATTCTAGCCAAAATTTTCTACAGTTGTACATCCGGAAGGCAAGTCATGAGTAGTTAGAAATTCCATCTATCTGGATTTTAGAGCTTCTTTGGTGATGCTGATGTCTCATTTACTTCCCAATATCCCAACTCGGTTTCAAATCGGCAAAAATTCCAACTGTTACCATTTACAACTACAGTGTACGCAATATCGAGCTTCATAAGTATGCATGATGTCAATCGGTACGAGACTTCTATTGTACGTTTACTTATCGTAATAAAAAAAAATTCTCGAATTGCACTTCAAGAAAATCACATCATATAAAATCGTTATCCTGAGTTAATTCCCTCGTTCACAGTTACAAAATGATGAGACATCGAAAATTGATCATTCCTGCATGAGATCTAATTTAATGTTAGGACAGTGTGAATTGATCAAAGTTCTCAGCTTGAGCATTTGTTTAGCACATACTCAATTCCCAGAATAATACCAAATAATAATAACCTGATAATTCTACCATAAATGTGTTGGCATTTCAGTTACTTGAATCAATTTTATGCCCCCCCCCCCCCTCTCCCCTTTCAGGGCTTCATTTTCAAAATGTTTCTTGGTAGAGAATTTCCAACTGGGGAGGGACCGGGAGGGGGTTTCCCAATCCTGATCCCTACTCCAGTTGGAAATTCACTACCCTACACCCCCCAATCGGAAACCTCTAGCCACGTCTCCGATGGTATCTCTCAGCCAATCGGAGGAAAGGAAAGTCACATGAGTATAAAATAGATCATCTTGACATTTATTAGTTTCAATTTTCAGTAAACTTGTTTGGTAACATGATAATATAGGTTGTGTTTGTCTTACAGACATTGTGAGACTGTATTTTATGTTTGTAGAACATCGCAACAAAGAGGGAACTCCATATGCCGCTGTCCAATGGAGAAGGAAGAAGAGGAAAGTCAAGTTTTACCAATCCAACGCTTCTTGTTACGACCCCATCAACACCTTCTTTGAAGATTTCGAACGATGATTGCACGGATAAAAGAAGAGTGAGTTCACTGAATATATACACGTTTTGTGTGACGTTTTTAGGAGTCGATTATTTCTTGCCCCATCAGCGCTTTCGATCACGTTATTACATGCTCGATGTATTTTGCCATTCTAAGCCGCTTCGATAGTATGCTACACACAGCACACAGCTATCGTTAAAATTACGATAGACATACCAACAATCAGCTGCCGTTACTTCTAATGTAAATTTTACGACAATGATTGTCTGCACTAAGTTTCATCACATGAGAACTATTTGAGAAGTGCTCATATAAACAGGAGCAAAGTTTTTTTTTAAAACGAACGCTTTCGGGTCTTTAATTCTAACTTTTCCAAAATGGCATCGCCCATGTTGAAAGCTGCATTGCTTTAGAAGACACGCCTTTTAATGTAGACTAATTAATATCTGGCTGCAGTTTAAAGATATAAATAGTGTTCAATCGATAACCAAAAAATGTCGCTGACCGATTACCGGTTATTTGAGCTCACAACCGGCCGATTCTGATGCCGATTCCCTTTGTAATACCGTGCACTACTGGACTAGTCGAGGCTCGAAAGAACTACAGGTTATGAACCACTAAATAAGTGAACATGTGACTTGAAGCATTAAGTGAACATGTGACTTGAAGCATTTGACACCCAAAGTTGTGAGTAGGATTAAATAGGGCTGACCAACTGATTGGTTAAATATATTTTGACTTTGAAACCATTAATTAAAATTTTGATTCGTCCACTTTAGAAAGGATTAATAAGTTTGTTTGTAATTTGGTGCCAGAATGTGTGAGAATCTCTCAAAAACATGAGGCATGGAAAAAAAAGTGTGAAGGTCATTCAGTGCAAGACTATACGGTAGTTGTGAAAATTCGAAATTTAAACTGAAATTTCATGTGGCAACATATATTTTTTTCCAGTTTACTTTTGTCAAGAGATGATGTACTTTGTAGATGTTTCGGTATTTTTTTTCATTTTTCAAAACAACTTGGTGTGTTGTACAAAGAGTGAAAGGTTAACACTGTGGTCAATGGGATTTATTTAGGCGTTCATAACCTACATTGAACAGAACATTTTTCACAGTGTCAAACAAACCTCGTTGACTGGAGTTGCAGTAAAATTACACGTCGTGTACACTTGGGCGGTAAGCGTGGCTCTGAGAGCCACGTTCACCGCCCAAGTGCGAGCGACTGGTAATTTTACTGCGACCTGAGTCAGTGGAGTGCAACCGTCGCTTTTTCGGTATGAACTGGCGATTGTCGCAAGTACGCTCAATTGTAAGCTTTATACATGTCGTTTAACTTGTATATCCCATAAAGGGGCGTCTAGAGAGATTAAGAATACACATTGTGGTTGTTTCTCAACTTTATTGAATGGTATCAATGACATCATTTTACATTAACAATTGAACAAAAAGCCCATTGCCGATTCGCTATGTTTGACGTTAATGATATGCAAGGTCAGAGGTCGGTTCGGGTAAACATTTCGATCAGCCTGTATGTTAAGACTTCACAAATGCAATAGAAAAAACAAAATGTTTCGTTTGAAACGAGAAAATGTGCTTTTTCAATTTAATACTCATAAAGATAGAAAAAATAACATACTTTCAACAAAACATTTAACCGAGAGACCGAAATAATATTGAATTTTTCGTCAAATTTATACCGCAATGAACCCCTTAACATAAGCGAAGGCAGACTTGGCATCGTGTTTTTTTTTTCTTTGTTGGCGTGTGACAAAATAGCAGATAAATCACTCAAACGACACAATGTTCACAATGTTCAAACAAATCAATACAAATATTTTCAAGCATAACGCACAGAATTTCCATCTGGAAGAGGTTGGGGGAGGGGGCGTGGTCCCCAAAAGGTGAAAATCGTCTGCTAGTAACAGTGTCGCGTGTCTAAATACTATTTTGTCCACATACCGTACATGTCAAAATGAGATGAAGAATAACCACGACCGACCGGTAAAGACTATAGATGTTATGTTTTCTATACTAATAGCACAAGAATCGGATATCCATTTTTGTGAATCTTTAACAGGGAGCTCTTCTCAGAAAATGATGTAAGATTCTTGTATTATCAGCGTAGAAGCAGAAGCAGCAGGATTCTTAATTTATTGTAGTTATGTTAAAACCTATTTTGAGTGGTAATGTACATGTATTCTGTACCTTTTTTTTACATGTTTTGGGTTTATACCAAGCACTTAAGAGAGTCAATTGCATTGAAATTCCTATTGCAATAAATTTCCCAATGCATAGAAATTCAAAATGTAATAATGTAATTAATAATGACCACGAAAGAATATTACTTCAGGAAAACTAATTTTTTTGGTTGAAGTAGCTTTGATATGCGCAAAATACCTGCCGCATGTGTAAAGGGAATTTACCCTTCTTGTACTGTTAATTTTTTTTTCAAACATTGGGAAATGGATTGATAAGAATCTCCATCATCCACACACCTCACTGCCTAACCCTTTACCTAACAAATTGACTGCAACTACACACATAATTCATGAATTTAGCAGGTAAAAATGTTCTTTAAAAAGTTTTATACAAACCACATCATGTGGTCTATCATCGGAACAAGATTGTTCCCCCGAGGGTCACATGACTCGATTTGCTTGAAGCTTTTTGTGTTAGTTTGATAAAATGAAATTGAAATTTCCAGTTTTAATGTTATCTGCGAGTAAACGTTTAAAAAGTATAGTAAAAAATGTACTCTACTGCCTTTTTGTGATCAGAGTACTACAACTGTAGATAATTTCAGTAAGTCAAAATTTGTTATTTTAAATTTGTTTTATAATCACGAAATATTGAAATGTGGCTATGGCTACAATCCAATAATTTTTAATAGAACTAATCTGTAAATGAACAATTATTTATTTAATAGTTAAGTATGAAATGTCTGGAAAAAAGACTTCATATGAGTATAAATGCACGGTACAAGGTAGAAGCATATGTTCAAGTCTAGAAATACTGTATGAATCAAAATAAGTTGTAGCATAATCGCTATAAACAAAGTCGCCCACTTCCATTACACCAATAACACGAGAACCTGACATTATTTTCCAGAAAGCTCTTTGGGAGCTTTCCACAAAATGATGTCAGGTTCTTGTTTTATTGGTGTAGTTGAAGATGCATAATTTATAGTGATTATTCTACAACTTATTTCGAATCGTACTGTAAGTCAAGTGATTTCTGAATTCCACTCGGAGGTCCGTTGGCTGGAATTTTGCTTACACAAAACAATGCACATGGCCATCAACCACTGACCAAACCCGACAACCAGTAAAATCTTGTGACTTATCAAGAAAACCTGCCGTTTAAGGACCACTGATTAGTTAGTTATCTTGTGGTCCATAAATTGCAGATGAGCTTGTTGAGTCCCCAACTTTCTACAAATCTGGCAAGAATATGTTGGAAATTTCTGTATATCCACCTACTTAGAGGACAAGTACAAAATCACCCTGTTGTACAACATCCATGTGTACACATTTTAGTCATGGGTCATGGGTCCATGGGTCCAGGGAAAAGGTGGGGGCCCGGGGTAGTAACCATCGAGCCTGGAACTGGGGGGAGGGGGCAGGTTTGATCCAAGAGGCAAGGATTCTTGGTTACGCCTGCCAACCATCAACTCCTGGTCCAAACATGACCCGAAAGACTATATTTTATTTTTGTTTGGGGGGGGGGGGGGGTACGTCCTTTCAAAGAGCCAACGGGCGTACCAAAACAAACAAAAAATCTAAATTTTATAGTAAATTTCCTTTCTTATTATACCTACCACAATTGTTTTCTATAGGCTTGCACTACAGTGGTAGTCCCTAACTCGGATAAAATACTCTCTATTTTTGTCTTTCCCAAGCAATTTGGGAAAGAAAAGTGGTGCAAAAGCACCAAGAAAAAATAAGCCAAAACTGGGTCGAGTGCAACCAGCGCAGATCCAGTACGCGACGCTCTCTCCCAAGTACAACTCCACGACTTCCGTTGCCAGTGCGCATATACCGTCGCTAAAGACTCATTCTTTTTGAACCCGTCAACGTTAGAGTTATGTGATTAGCGGGGAGGAGAGATTCTGTACCCGTAAAGAAGACGGGTGGGCCTCCATGTAAACAATTGTGGTAGGTATAATAAGAAAGGAAATTTACTATAAAATTTAGATTTCTTATCAACCTACTCACAATTGTTTACTACAGGCTGAATAGACTATAGGCTGGAGGGAATCGCATAACCAACCCACACATAACCCCAGTGCACTGGAACCGTGAAGCAGAAGGAAGAGGTCCCGAGGCTTATCAACCATAACGTCGCAATCATTGGTAAAGGACAATGGAAGGAGACATATGGGCCTGTGTGACACACAGACAGAAAAGGGCAGTAACAGCACAAGGCTGAAACTGACTTTTAAGAAGCCTAATGGCTAGGGCAGACAACAGCCTGAGCAGAAGAAAGAGGACCCAAGGCAAAAAGGTCCTCCGACTGCTCCTGCAACTGGCGCAGATAAAAGGCGGAGAAAGTAGAGGCATTTCTCCAGTAGGCTGCCTGCATAACATCCGACAACTTGACGGAGTTAGAATAAGCCCAAGAGGTGGATAATGCCCGCACCTCGTGGGCAGAAATACGATTGGTAATACAATCACCAGCTGCTAAACTACCGTAAGCCGTACGAATAGCAAGACAAATCCATCAAGAAATGGATTGAGGAGAGATCTTCTGTCGACCCGGAATAAGAGACAGAAAAAACCGTTTCCTGCCTTTCCGTATGAAACGTGTCCGATCGAGATAAATGCGAATAGCACGGACAGGACAGAGCAAAAGGCGATTACCCTCAACAGAAGGAAGAGTCCTGATACAGATAGGAGGAGGAGTAGTATCTGGTAACTGATTCTTGGCCAAAAAATGAGCAATCAGTGGTAAAAGTAACACAGTTGGGAGAGCTCCTAAAAAGGCCGGGTCAACCGAGAGGGCGTGAAGCTCACTAACCCGTCTGGCCGAAGCAAACGCCATCAGAAACGCCGTCTTATATGTGCGAAAATGCATATCCACCTTGGATAAAGGTTCGAAAGGTGCCCCCCCCCCCCTCCCCCAAGCAAAGCAGCACCCACGAAAGATTCCATCGTGGGGTAAGCAGCAAAGTCCGAGGCCTTTTCAAAGAAAAGTGCCGAACAAGCTTGGAGAGGTAAGGATTAGTGCCGATACGACGCTTCCCCACATAAGAAAAAGTATCTGAAAGCATGGACCTGTAACCCTTGATGGTAACAGGCTGGAGACCCCGAGAATCAAGCAGATATACCAGAATGTGATCAGCACACCATCGACAGAAAACCTTCCATTTAGCTGCATAAACTAAACCAGTGGAGTGCCTCCTCGAAGAAGAAATGCACTCCACTGCTCGTCTCGAAAAACCTCTACGGAGGAGACAGGACCTGACAAAAGATGTGCGTGAAGGCACAATGAAGTCGGGTCGACGTGAAACCTCCTCGGGCGACCTTGACAAAAAAGGTCGCGACGTAGCGGGAGACGTGCCGGAACCGCCGCCATCAGCGAGCGGAGCTGATTGATCCACACCCGCTGAGGCGACAGGGGAGCGATCAGAATGATTCGACAACTGCAGGTTCGAATTTTGGCTAGAACCTGAGGCAGAATCGGAACAGGCGGGAAGGCGTAGCCGACTAGACCGTTCCAATCGAGTGACAGAGCGTCCACGGCAAAAGCCAGAGGATCTGGACACGGGGGCACGAAAGTGTCCACCTGATGGTTCCAACAAGTCGCAAAGAGATCGATGTGGGTACGTCCCCAGAAATCGCAAAGCGACTGGAACACTGCCCTGTGGAGCATCCACTCGGTGGAAATAACCCTGCCCTGTCGGGACAGGGAGTCGGCTAGGACGTTCAGACGACCGGGAATGTGACGGACAACCACTCCGGCGTGAACATCCTGAGCGAGCAGTAGAAGATCCCGAGCCAATTCGTACATCGGAACCGAGTGCGTGCCGCCCTGGTTCCGAATGTAAGCAACCACTGTCGAATTGTCGGGCAGCAGAAGGACCTGGCGATTCGACAGGTGACGGATCCACTGCCTGAAACTCAGAAAAGAGCTGCTTGATCCTGGTCCCACATCCCGTGTAGGGAAAGACCGAGGGGATCCAACATCGCACCCCATCCGAGATCACTGGCATCTGCCGTCAGAACGCGATCGGACGTGGGTAAGTCCAATGGAGCACCCTGCGTAATCCACTGAACATCTGTCCAGGGAAGAAGGTGAGGATAAAGAGATTCCTGAAACGGAAGCACCTGATCCCGAGAATCTACATTCGACCTCAACGACTGAGCAGAAAGTGTTGGAGAGGTCTGACACGCAGCCGGCCAAGAGGAATGAGATCCGTCACCGAAACGCAGAGGCCGATCAGCCGGAGAAAACTCCGAGCGGTCGCGGACCTGGACTGGGACAGAGTCAGAGCAAAAGCTGAGAGAATCACAGCCTTGGCCTGGGGAACCGTTACCAAATTGAATTGGGTTTGGAAAGCCATCCCCAGATGACAAAACGACTGAGAAGGGACCAGGTCCGACTTCTCCTCGTTGACTCTGAATCCTAGCGACGTGAGCAAGCTCAACAAAGTGGCGACATCCGACTCCAGTAAGGCAGCATTGCAATGCCTCTGGAGGATATCGTCCAGATATGCCGAAGTAGTCACCCCAGACTGTGTGCGATGGAACGCTATCACATGCGACATCAGTCTGGTGAGGGCCCGAGGAGCCAGGTTGAGGCCGAAAGGCATGGCCTTGAACTGGTAAACTCGCCCCAGAAAAGCGAACCTGAGATACTTCCTTGACGCCCGATGCATCGGAACGTGGAAGTAAGCGTCTCGCAGGTCGATGCTGGCAGCGAAATCTCCCTGGGGAATTGATTGGCGGACCGACCTGAAAGTCTCCATGCTGAACTTGGGAGCAATGATAGACTGGTTCAGGATACTCAGATAGATAACCGGTCGGAGTCGGCCGTCCTTCTTCGGCACCAAGAACAGGCGGGAATAGAAACCCACTGACTGAATGTTCTTGACGACCTCGATCGCCCCCTTTGCCAGGAGATTGCCAATCTCCGTGGACAAAAGTTCCCGACGTAAAACGTCTGGAGAAACTGTGGTTGGAAGAGGCACCCTTGACAGAGTGAGATGCCGTCGGAAGGATATTCGCAGCCCGGACCGAACAACATCTAACACCCACGGATCGGATGTGATGGTGGCCCAATGGTCTGCGAACTCTGCTATCCTTCCTCCAACCTGGGACAAGTCGAGATGAGGACCTTCATTTCGAGCCCTGAGGAGGCCCGCGAGAGGAGAAACCACCTCCTCTACTAAATGAAGAATCCTGAGACTTCCCTCGATTCTGCCGACCTTTACCCTTACCCCTTGAGTAAGAAGTAGAGGCGGCCGCAGAAGGACCAGCCTTTTGCTTCACAGAGGAAGCAGAAGGGTACTTGTTAGGCTTGGAACGGCTCCTGCCTCCCCTAGAAGGCTGATCAAGCTGACGAAACAGAAGCTGATCTTTGGAATGACTTAGGACGTCATCCCGGACCGTCGACACGGAACCATGGAAAAGTTGCGGACCTGCCAAAGAAGCAGATCGAAGAGCAGCACGCTGCTCCTCGGGAAGGGATCGTCCTGTGTCCAGCACAGCGTCCCTTCGAACTAATTCCAGATTAGCCGTGTTACAGGCATGCGTGTGAGTAAGATGCATAAGCGACTTGGACAGCACACGCAAAGGAGCCTTACCTCGTCAAACTTATCTGGAGGCAGATAAGCAGCCAAAGCTGAGACGACGTGATCTGAGAGAGAAAGCATGCCAAGCATCTCTCTAGATAAGCCCAACGTGGACTCCAGAGTCGTCACTGGAATGACGGCAGACTTGGGCTTGGAAAGCCCGAGGGAAGTGGAGTCCTGATCCAGAACCGTCAAAGTCTGGCAGACCGACGGATTGGAGAAAACGTAGGAACGATAACGCACAGGAGGCAAAAAGGTGTCAACCCTGGTGAAGAACGGAGTCTTCAGAGCTTTGGAACTCAGCTTGGAGTCCAATGCTGAAAAAGCTTCAACCACCTGTACCGACTGGCACGGTCGAAGGCGCCCAGAAGCAGGTTGCTCCATAGGCAGTAGGCGCGCGACCGATGATCGCGGCCTGGCTGACACTGTCGGCTGGTTAGCAGGTTTGAGATCAGGCAGAAACCCAAACACAAAGTCAAGAGCTGCCCCCAAGTCCGAAGACTGCTGGCCCTCGACATCAAGCATGTCGGACTCCTCCCCAGAGTCGGAAGACACATAGCCCATCGTGGGCAAACCAGCCGACGACTCCCATGGTGTCGGGACACCGGGGGGATCAGAAACCGGCCTGTTTCCAATCCCGGGAGGCGGCGCCATAGGAGGCGCCTGGAAACCACTCGCTGCCTCGCTGGAAGCAACAGGAATGCTCTTTGACAGAACCTGAGTGAGTAAGGAGAGGGCCTCCCTAAGCTCACTGTCCGAACTGGCCGGTTCGACAGGGGAGCGAACCGGGAAAGTGGCTTCACCTCTGACCCTCTTAACCAGCGAAGGGTCACGATCCTTCATAACACCCGACGCGGGACGACGGGCGGCAGCCGAAACATCTGAAGACAGACGTATATAGGGGTACGAGGCACCCCGAGGATCAATATAGCGAGAACTCATGAGAGTCACCGCTGACCTCTGCGGGGCAGAAGGTCCAGGCTGCACAACAAGCGTTGGTCCCCCAAAACTGGTCGGGTGGCCAGAATGAGTGGACGGAAACGCCACGGAGTTCATAGTGTCTCCACTAAGAACATCCGAACCCAAAGACACAACTGTGGTGCTCGACGGCGTAGAGACCACAGTGGTGGGTTCGGCCGGCAGCCCCTTCCAACTTCGCCGAGTTGAAGTCAAGGAAGGCTGAGGCCGATATCCCACATCTACAGAACCAGACATTCCTGCAGTCCCCTGCAGCGAAAAGCAGAGGCCGGCTGAAACTGACGACGAAGCAGACGGACCAGCAGTAGTAGTAGATACGTTGGGAGTCGTTGAGACTGGTGGAATAATGGAGAGAGCACCCCTGCTCGGCTCCGAAGGAGGAGTCACAACCCTAGTGACAGCCTGATATGTCGACTGGAGGGGGACGGTAGTCCCGAAACCAGGCACCTCTTCACCAGAACACTCAACGGCTCCCGCAGTATCCACTACAGGAAAAGACTGCACATCTCCCACGGAGGAGGAATAACTCTCACCAGACAAGGTCGACTCGGGAGCCCCCGACCACGTACTCCTTTCCCGCGGGAGCGGGAGGCACGGCCACGAGAACGAACGACACGGTTAACTGACGCCCAGAAAGTGGATGACCATGATCCACAGACACCACATGGCCGCTCGGCCGAACACCCATTACAGGAGGAACAAGAAGAATGTGAATCGTCCACATGCTTTGGCAGCAGACATTGCCCACAAGGAATTGTCCTGGGCATGATAGAAGTGAGAGGAGCAAAGAAGGTGAAATCAGAAAACAGAAGAACACCCCAAAGAAGAGAGAAAGGTGACAGAAATTAAGACCCCAGACGGTCGACCGGGAACCACACAACAGGATGACTACTCTCAAAAGAGAGAAGAAAAACTGTAGGAGCGGTACCCCGCTGACACCAAACTCTAACACAATTAGAAAAATTAGCAAATTAAGCATTGACAATAATTGTGAAAAATAATTAAAGTCCGAACCGCATGGCACACGAAATTCGCGCGCGACTCGAGAGAGAACAAATAAAATACATTATGGATATAATATTGAAGAAGGTATTAATTTGAGCAAAAAATCAATATTATTTCGGTATGTCGGTTAAATGATGCGTTGAAAGTATGGGTTTTCCTATCTTTTTTAGTATTAAATCGAAAACGCACATTTTCTCGTTTCAAACGAAACATTTTGTTTTTTCTATCGCATGTTCGACAGTCTTAACATTCATGCTGATCGAAATGTTTACCCGAAGCGACTTCTGACCTTGCATATTATTAACGTCAAAAATGGCGAATCGGCAATGGGCTTATTGCAGAAGATGACAATAAACTGCGGTTAATGAATCATCACAAAATGCTTGGCAACAATCGGTTGAACCGATGTTCCAGGAGTCATTGCCGCTGTCATCCGATTGCCCACAATCGGCCGGTTGTGGTGGCCGATTCCGATCATCGGTTGAACGCTAGATATAAATTGGTCTACTCTGTATGACAAATCAGCAGCCTTCTCGCGTAATGAATTGAGATCAAATATCATCCCTCGGTTTGCCTAGGATCGAACAAAAAGGTTCGGCATTGCCAAATGTATTTCAATGTTGTATTTTCCCCGTAATGTTTTTCTCATAGAAGTACCTGCAGCTGGTTGCCGTATTTTAGTGGTATTTTTCAGTGATATCCGACAGTTATTAGCAAATATAACGCCGGGAACTTGACGGCAAGCGGGGAAGTTAACAGCTGCGGCTTGCCTAATTCTTAGCGCGTCACACCCACGATCGAGAGATCGTGCGTTCAAAACTAGCCAGAGTCACGTGCACTGAGACATTGATCAAAAACACTCAATTCCACTTGCTAATGGGAGAGCTCCGTTGCGGTGTTGTATCAGAGTCTCGCTTTTATTTCTAAGGCTATATCTCCACTCTTTCAGATATGACCTTAGAAACAAGAGCGAGACTCTGATACATTTTGTACATAATTAGAGCTGAAAAGGTTAACCGATTAATCGATTAATCGATGATCAACATCTTGATCGATCCAAAAAGTAATTGATCTATTAACCGTTACTTTTGAACTACTGTATTATATGGATTAACAAAGGAACAAACTTGCTTCAAAATAGGCAAAAATTGTCACACTGACTCACATCAATTATATGAGACAGAGTAAAGCATGCTGACATACTTGTTTACTTGCATGATCATCAAATTGTATCAGTAGCTGGAAATGGTCATTCTTAACCTTTTACCCACTGCGGGTAGCAGACGATACTTGCAAAATAAATTCATGAATTACTAAAGATTTTCAATTTTTGTCTCAAAAACATAGCTTATGACCCCTGATTGGGACGAGCTCAACGAGCTCGTTCCAATGAGGGTCATAAGCTATGTTTTTGAGACAAATATTGAAAACATAATAAATTTGAACGGAGATTTTTGTATATAGGCCTAGTCGGTTTTGTTTGTTACATTGGGTAGAGGGTTCATGCTGTGAATCATCAACGGTATGGCAATTATTCAGATATCTATTTAGACAAGTGATTAATCGGTTAACCAAGGTTAATCCACGTGATTAATCGATCAAGAAATCCCATTAACCGTTTCAGCTCTAACATAAATATAATGGTGATAATACATATGTATCAACAGTTCTGCATATTATATTTATCAACCAGGGTATTGAACAAAAGATGACTCCTCCAAATATTGAATGTGTTGTAGGGACAGTTGCCATCTCCCCTTGTCTCCCAAGACATACTATAGAGTCAGAGCTATCGCTAACAGAACAATTTGTGGGTGTGAAGGACGTCCGTGCCCGATGACTCGGTCATATCGTCTAACTTTTTGGAACATACCTTAATGCTTTTATCAGACTTATATGCTACAGACATACTTCCCATTGATAAAATACTTTATTTTAAATATACACCAATTACACACCAGCTGGATGGGTGCTTTAAACAGGCCATAGTCATCAAAATCCTTTGTTATCAGTTGCTGTTTCCTTAGATGTGGAATTATACCGATATAGTCGGGCATTTATTGCACTTTCTGACCTGTGTATATTTTTATTGGGCAAGCAAGAGATTCTGACCAAATGTGTACTCCGAAGTGTGTGTGTATTCTCGTTGGGCAAGCAAGGACGTCTGCCTTACTTGGTATTTCATATCAGTACCTCAAGAAAAAAATCCGACAATATAACGCTTGAAGCGAGCAGGCTGTGGTTCCGTTTCCAGTTAGTTTGACTTCACGGGGGACCAATGCTGCTACAGAGGGCATTCTATCCTCCCGCTTCAAGTCGTAAACTCCGGTGATGACAAGTTAATCTTTTGTAATACAGTTGTCATCGAACATCCACTATGCGAAGAGTGACAAACTCCGTACAGATTAAAGATCCCTTCGTAGTATTGAAGAAGGGCGAGACCACGAATTTGGCATTACGGGGGTTATTCTATACTCTAGCAAAGAGAGGAGTTATTATATGTTGTGGATCTTAGTCGTCAATCCTGGTAAAGTAATTAGACTGAAAATAAACACACACTCAATGAAGATTATGACGAAATTTACGAGTTCTGTCAGTATTTTTTAACCGACATATAGTTCAGACTACATATAATTATCATCTTTCAGAATCGTGAAGATTTCGCTCTTCAGCAGTTTTTCAAAAAAAATGCCCAGATAATTTGGGGAGAAGAGACGATAAAATGTCCGACAAAAGACAGCAATGCTCTGCATCACATCCTGCCATATATGACACGCGCCGTTGCTAATTTCTGTAGGAATTTTTGAGCCACCTCCGATTCCCTCTTCCACAACCACGCCAAGCAGAAAATAAACTATTTACTGTCAGACACTCAGTTCACATATATGTATATTTTTTATATATATATATTCTCAGTTCATATGTATAATTAGTTCACGAAATGGGAAGATACACTTTTGTGCCTCAATAAGTGTAGGTCACTATTACTCCTTTACGCATTTAGTCTCGTGATATTACAGACATTTTGTTTTTACTCCTGGAAAATTGTTGCAGATTGTGTGTAGCTCTAGATACTGATGTCGAAATAAAAAAAATTCTAAGCTGCAAATTTTTCTCCACCATTCAATTGGGAATTTAACCAATTCAAACTTGTTTGACAGAGCTCCTTGAGATCCCCAAACTGCGGTCTAAAATCTGGGTATTTTGGCATCTGTGAGAAGAGGGTTAAATTATCCCCTTGTGTCGTCATTATGGTAGTTTCCATGTTAGTTCAGTAACATCAATCGAAAGACTCAACAAAGGAACAAACTTTCTCCAAAACAGGCAAACATTGTCACACTGACTCATATCAATTGTATGAGACAGATTAAAGCATGCAAGTTACTTGCTGACATACTTGTTTACTTGCATGATCCTCATACTGTTTCAGTGGCTGGAAATGGTCATTCTTAACCTTTTACCCATTGCGGGTAGCAGACAATACTTGCAAAATAAATTCATGAATTACTAAAAAAAAAATTTCAATTTTTGTCTCAAAAACATAGCTTATGACCCCTCATTGGAACGAGCTCAAAAACATAGCTTATGACCCCTCATTGGAACGAGCTCAAAATGAGGTGTGATAAGCTATGTTTTTTGAGACAAAAATTGAAAACATAATAAATTGAATGGAGCTTTTTGTATATTGGCCTAGTCGGTTTTGAATGTTACGGTGGGTAAAGGATTCATGCTGCAAATCATCAACAGTATGGCAATTATTCAGGTATCTATTTGGACAAGTGATTAATCGGTTAACCAAGGTTAACCCGCGTCATTAATCGATCAAGAAAACCCCTTAACCGTTTCAGCTCTAAGAAAGAGCCCACACCCTTTATTAGGAATCGACCAATGCCTTAGGACTACATGTTTGTCAGTGACACCTGAGGCCCCGTAAGGCCTGGGCTGACGTGGGGTTATTTAGTCCCGCTGATGAAGTTGCGGGAAAATTAGACCAACGTGGAGGGTCGGAATCCAAGTGTCGCGAACTCGGCGCAGGGAGCTGAGTTAGACCGACGCCGTGATTCCTTCTCTGCCAAATTGGCCTGAAATAGGTTCGATTTCCGTTAGGTGTGATTCCTAATCACTTCAGGCTGCGTAATGGAAAGAATGATTTAAAGTAACAACGATTCTTTTATTTACACATAAAAATAAAGCCGTTTCAATATTTCAACAATCAACAATTCGATTCTTTTCACAGAAATTTGGTTGCTACGGTTAAATAATTCTAGACAATCATATAGTCATTCTATAGCCCTGTACTGGCACTATAGTCTACACACTGGAAACGTTACTACCGTGAGCTCGCCATAAGAGCTTCACAAATCTGAAATGTTATTACTGTGAGCTCGCCATAAGAGCTTCACTCGCTTAGGCTCAAATGTCAACGTCTGCGCGTAACAGTACCTCTGGCTGTCGGAGGGTTCCGACCAGCAATGTTCGTCATCTATAAAGCCACCGTACTTCTGATTTGGGTCAGATATTGTCTACTCATACCTTATGTGCCTTTTGAAAGTCCTCCGTGAAAGTCCTATTGAAATATTCACCGTTCCTGGTTGAATTCACGATTCACAAATGCCCCTTTTTGTGCTAGGGCGAAATTGTCACTCACACCGATCTCCAGTCGGTATTACGATGCTTCGACAGCAAAACAAACTACTCAGAACGCAATCAGTCTGACGTTTCAGGGGGTCAATACGCACAATACAATTAACCTACACATCTGACTATTGCAGGCTGATACCTGCTACTCGACAATCTAAACTTTAACGTGTCACGTTGGGTGTTCTTTCTCAACGAATATGGCACTCGTAGCCGCCTATCAACCTTAAGCTAAATCAATCGTGGGAATGCCCTCTCTGGCGATTCCAGCCGTTTCAGGGTCCTGTGATCGAAGGTACCCCTATGCCAGGAAACAGAGTCCGCCTGTCCTGGACTTCACCGTCGTGTGTTTGACCCCAAGTGTGTGTCTAATGCTTTGCTCTTCAAGGTATATATACTTTTTACCCTAAAGTGTCAGGTGGACAGACGCTCATCTGTCCCCTGTCAAAACGGTGGGAGATGACATATATCGAGGCAGAATCATTACAAGTCATCTCGCGCGTGACTTAACGGTGGTTTCACTTGTCGAGAAAACCGATTCGTTCCTGCCATTCATTGCAAAACTAATGATCAGGTGACGACATGACAGACATTACTATCGTTTAGAATCTCGTTTCTCAATTGGCCGTGACGATATCCTGCCACCAACCGATTACGTCTCGTTAGACTCGCGACTGCTGTATAAATTAAATGAGATTTGACCTTATCTAACATACCGTTTCTCCCCTGGGTCCCTGCGCTGAAGCTGGATATACACCACGTGTGTTTTTTCCATGTCCAGCTTCACGGAGAAGTGAAATTCACGTAGGGTTTTTCGCCTTGATGCGGAATATCTTTTGAACTTACAATATCTTTATATATGAGGCCCCTTGCCCCTATATTTAGGCTGGCTTTGCCCTGACAGCTCCCTTCCCGAGAGAAACACCCTGTATATCTCTTAAAACACGAGGGGCAAAGCCACGCACGCTCGCCTCTCACACCTTTTTACAATCTACCCATCATGTTCAAGACTAAAAAACTGTACCCTAGTGGTCGTGGGGCTCATGACCGGGCTCATGCGTCGGCCATATCGATTCCCACGACACACACGCTACCACATGCTCCCGTCTTGTGGGTTTACATATGGAGAGTAGCCTTATCCTTAGATTTGCAGCACTCTCGCTCTCTCTAATACTATATATTTACACCTAAACATACACATTTTTATACACATTCGCCCATTTTGCAAACAGTTCACTTGGCACTCACTCCGACGAGTAACACCGTCCGCGCCTTTGCGGCAGATGGGTTAATTCCAACGGAGTGTAACTTCGCCTCCCATTCCCCTATGTCTTGTGACGGGGCAAACGACCTCTGCATTATGTTGAGCCTCACCCTCGCAAAGCTCAACCAGGGGATTAAAATTGTGCCTCACACACTCACACATTCAACACACAGATTTCCCGACCGCGCACCCCGTCCACGCACACGCGACGAACGGGGCAGTGTATCTCACATTCGCACTCACAACCAATTCTAGTCAGCAGTCAGAGCAATAATAATACTAAAATAAAAAAAGTTCCTTCCGGGCCTTAACACCGGGTTTACGAAACTCATCACCTCATCCACAAAAATATTTGCGACTGGAGCCCCCGTCCCAGACACCAGGCCCACAGCCACCCAACTATTGCTTCTTTATAACCACCGACCATTGGTAGGGGCCCGGTTCCCAGTATCCCCTTGGGTAACCCTTGACACACCCCTACTTCTCGCCCCGTTATTCCTACGGGTATTCCACCAAGGTCCCCATACCCTGTCATTGTCGCATTCCCAAGAGCTTCCCTTGGCGCTATATTCCCCAGGCTCACTCGTCCCGGCGATTACCTTCGTTCGAACGACACTGGCCGTCCTTGGCCCTTGTGCCGTCGACCCCCCGGTCCATTGCGACGACTTCTTGCGCACCTTGGGCGCTGTGCGCCCCCGGCACTCTATGCGTGGTCTCCGCCACCTAGGATGCTTCTCCTTTGATTTGTGGACCCTTTCCTCGGCCGCCCATCTTAGTGGTCCCATCCACTTTAACAAACTCAACTTGTGTTGACCCGTGCCCTCTCAATTCTGGGGAAGTTTGCCCAGCCATTTGCGTGGGTCTGGCCTCCCCTCTCCATACGGATGACACCGACTTCTTGGGGCGCTCAGCTCCCCCACATAAATTTGCTTGAGGGTGTTTCCCCAATGACCCCATTGGGTTCCCTCTCTGTTTGGAGTTTAGCCTGGACCGCCTGCGGCCCCTTCTCCCTAATTGGACAGGAGTCGTCCCTCCTGAAACTTTCCGACATTTCGTCGTGTAGGGGCCATCCCCTGGACCATCGGATTGGTTCCCCCTGGGAACCTTCCCTTCCTCACTCGGTACGTTACCGAGTGCAACCGCCGGGGTCCTTGCCCACCGACTTGAACTTCCTTTGCCCTCGTTGGGCCCTCACTTGGCCCCCTACCCCTGGACCATAACTCATCAGGGCTTGCCCTCACCCCTGGGATATTACCTATGACCAGGTCATACACAGGTGATTCAATGCACATGGCTTCCACTTCGCCACAATAAAATGGGGTATCCACCGTTACCCTCGCGATGGGGAACCTTCTAACGGTCCCATCTATCAAAATACACAAATGGTCGCGCCCCAACAATTGCTTGTCGTCAACCAGTTGCCTTCTAACCGCTGCAGAGGAGCATCCAGAATCCCGGGGCAGGCGGATCTCCCTTTGTCCCACATACCCTGGGTACACTGGCATATTAACCTTCTCCTGCGAAGTTGTGAGCCTCTCACACATGCCACTTATTATCGGGACAACCTTCCCGCCTTCCAGCCTTAATTCTCCCTCTTGTATACATTCCCGGAGGGAACTGTGTTCTGGACCGATAGTTTGACAGAATGCTGCAGTCTGTCTACTGGACCTTAGATCTACGCGGTCACCTTGCTTCCAACCCCTTGGTGCTGCGTTCCCGGCCCCCTGCTGAGGTGGTCTAATGTTCCCAGTGGTCCTAACCTGCTTCTGCCAGCAGTCCCTGGCAATATGTCCCCGCTTGTTGCAGATGAAACAAGTTGTGTCTTTGGGGGCGTTCCCATTCCGGCTGACCTGCGACGCAGGCGGATTGGGGTGGTGTTGCCTCCTCACGGGTGCCATTGCCAACCCGTTTGCCCCACCCCTAGTCGGTTTGGGTGCGTTTACACTCCCACCGTGGGCCTCGATGTAGCGTTCTGCCACAGTTGCCATCTCATCATAGGTGGGCGGACCCCTTTCCTTGATGAACAGGCCCAACTCCTTGGAGCATGTAGTTAAAAACTGCTCCCGGAGAAATAGATCTCGCAGGGCTCCATATGACTCATTCACTTCTGCGAGATCAGTCCAGCGGTCAAAGTACCGCCTAGCTAGGGCAAAATACTGAGTTACCGTTTCTCCCTTCTCCTGCTTAACTTCTCGGAACTTGGTCCGGAATCCTTCTTCAGTGAGCTGGTATATCCGAAGGATGGCATTCTTCAGCTCACTGTAGTCGTTAAGAAGTGCAGGAGGTATACTGGTATAAGCCTCGAGGGCTTTACCTGATAACAAAGGGCTCAAGCACATAGTCCATGTGTCTTCTGGCCACATTTGACTGGAGGCAAAACGCTCGAACCTCTCCAAGTACGAGTCCAAGTCATCTGTGTTTTCATTAAAATGAGCGAGGTGGGGGCGTGGGGCATGAATTGCTACCCCTGCACTCCCATCCCCTGAGCGCCGACTTTCATTCTCCACATCGGCCCTTGCTCTGAGGAGCTCTAATTTTCTCTCGTGCCTCTGTTGTTCGAGCTCTCGTTCTGCCTCCCTTGCCTCCCTTGCTAATTGGGCTTCCCCCTCTCTCGCCTCATCTGCTAATTGAATCTCTCTCTCTTTTGCCTCCCTTGCGTCTTTCTCACGCTCTCGTTCTAATTGGGCTTCTCTCTCCCTCGCCTCTCTTGCGTCTTTCTCACGCTCTCGTTCTAATTGGGCTTCTCTCTCTCTCTCCTCATTTGCTAATTGAATCTCTCTCTCTCTCTCTCTTTCGCCTCTCTTGCTAATTGAATCTCTCTCTCTTTTGCCTCCCTTGCTGCTTGGGCCTCCCTCTCCCTTGCGTCATTACGTAAGGCAATCTCCTTGGCCTCACGTTTCTGCTCATCTTTAACGAACTTCTGAAGTTCGGCCCCCTCAAGGCCCATTTCCTTGCCTAATGATACCAGTTGGGCGAGGGGTGTAACAACATCCATTTTGATTTTTTCTTTCTATCTTCAACACTCGTCAGAAAGAATGAAGAAGGAAAAGAAAGAAAGAAAAAAAAATATGGCAATTAATCCTAATTTACCTCTGTAATTTAACGTAATTAAACGCCCCAATATTCTGAAACCTACCGCAGTTATAGTGGCTCTTAAGTATCCTCTTGGGGACTACTGTATTGCGATATTAAACCCTTGAACGGCATCAGCTGACCGAACGCGTCAAAACATAAACAGAACCGCCGTTAAAATAAAACAAAATTTCCATATAGCCATTTTTTTACCTTCTAGAAATATCCTGGTTAGCGCTCGCCAATCAATGTCAGGGACACCTGAGGCCCCGTAAGGCCTGGGCTGACGTGGGGGTATTTAGTCCCGCTGATGAAGTTGCGGGAAAATTAGACCAACGTGAAGGGTCGGAATCCAAGTGTCGCGAACTCGGCGCGGGGAGCTGAGTTAGACCGACGCCGTGATTCCTTCTCTGCCAAATTGGCCTGAAATAGGTTCGATTTCCGTTAGGTGTGATTCCTAATCACTTCAGGCTGCGTAATGGAAAGAATGATTTAAAGTAACAACGATTCTTTTATTTACACATAAAAATAAAGCCGTTTCAATATTTCAACAATCAACAATTCGATTCTTTTCACAGAAATTTGGTTGCTACGGTCAAATAATTCTAAACAATCATATAGTCATTCTATAGCCCTGTACTGGCACTATAGTCTACACACTAGAAACGTTACTACCGTGAGCTCGCCATAAGAGCTTCACAAATCTGAAATGTTATTACTGTGAGCTCGCCATAAGAGCTTCACCCGCTTAGGCTCAGATGTCAACGTCTGCGCGTAACTGTACCTCTGGCTGCCGGAGGGTTCCGACCAGCAATGTTCGTCATCTATAAAGCCACCGTACTTCTGATTTGGATCAGATATTGTCTACTCATACCTTATGTGCCTTTTGAAAGTCCTCCGTGAAAGTCCTATTGAAAAATTCACCGTTCCTGGTTGAATTCACGATTCACAAATGCCCCTTTTTGTGCTAGGGCGAAATTGTCACTCACACCGATCTCCAGTCGGTATTACGATGCTTCGACAGCAAAACAAACTACTCAGAACGCAATCAGTCTGACGCTTCAGAGGGTTAATACGCACAATACAATTAACCTACACTTCTGACTATTGCAGGCTGATACCTGCTACTCGACAATCTAAACTTTAACGTGTCACCTTGGGTGTTCTTTCTCAACGAATTTGGCACTCGTAGCCGCCTATCAACCTTAAGCTAAATCAATCGAGGGAATGCCCTCTCTGGCGATTCCAGCCGTTTCAGGGTCCTGTGGTCGAAGGTACCCATATGCCAGGAAACAGAGTCCGCCTGTCCTGGACTTCACCAACGTGTGTGTGACCCCAAGTGTGTGTCTAATGCTTTGCTCTTCAAGGTATATATACTTTTTATCCTAAAGTGTCAGGTGGACAGACCTCATCTGTCCCCTGTCAAAACGGTGGGAGATGACATATATCGAGGCAGAATCAATACAAGTCATCTCGCGCGTGACTTAACGGTGGTTTCACTTGTCGAGAAAACCGATTCGTTCCTGCCATTCATTGCAAAACTAATGATCAGGTGACGACATGACAGACATTACTATCGTTTAGAATCTCGTTTCTCAATTGGCCGTGACGATATCCTGCCACCAACCGATTACGTCTCGTAAGACTCGCGACTACTGTATAAATTAAATGAGATTAGACCTTATCTAACATACTGTTTCTCCCCTGGGTCCCTGCGCTGAAGCTGGATATACACCACGTGCGTTTTTTTCATGTCCAGCTTCACGGAGAAGTGAAATTCACGTAGGGTTTTTCGCCTTGATGCGGAATATCTTTTGAACTTACAACATCTTTATATATGAGGCCCCTTGCCCCTATATTTAGGCCGGCTTTGCCCTGACAATGTTCAACATATTAATTCTTATGAATTTGATACAAAGATTTTATATGGAGTCTTATGATATCGAACTCAGCTGATACAGGTTCCAACTCGGCTCACATGGTCCCAATGATTTATTCCTATCCTCGTCAAAAGATCTCGCGTGGGTGATAGGAGGGATATACCCATTTGTTTTCGCCGGAAAACCCTAACCTCTCGGTTTGAAATCTAAATATTCTCCTTTAAAAAGAAAGACATTCTGTACAAAGTATGTCATAATGTCAAATAGGAAGAGTCACTTTTAGCATATTTGACACAAAAATAAAAGAGCAAACCCCATAAAAGTGTGTATGTAAAGAGGAAGAAAGTTTACTTGAATGTCGTGCTTGCAACGTGGATTGTCTTAATTACTGTTATGGAATTTTCCTCCAGCTCCCGTGTCGTTCAACCTTGCCCTTGTCTCAGGCCTGGCATTCTTAAAATGTAGGAGGGCTAAAAATCGCTCCCCTTACATGGCCTAGGGGATCGATTAGCTCTCCTCAAGCTTACAAAATCTAAAAGTGACAACATGAAGTATTACTATTAATGAAATCTGCCAAGTGGGCATTGTACATTTTATTTAGTGCTGCTGACAAGGTAGTATCTGTGAGACGGCTACACTGCTCCTCCCACATCTCCGGGCCTCGACGAGGCCCGGAGGTGTGGGAGATGCAGTATGGCCGTCTTACAGAAACCACTAACATAGCAGGGATCTGAAAAGATGTGGGTTTTAGAAATAGGCTGTTATGGTAATCATTATTTTCTAAGGCCAGGAGGGCTAGTTTTCGCCCTCCTTATTTTTTTTAAAGCGAACAGTAGGTGAGCGAATAAATCGCTCTCCTGAAAATGCCAGGCCTGTTGTCTCGTTTAGATTTGGATTTGGATTGGAATTTGGCATCACGAAAGATCGAATTAAACATTTTAAAACTTTATTTAATGTGGTAATGCAAAAAGAATTTTTCTATTCAGGTTTCCGCGAAATTTATATTCTCTGTCAATGCAGATGTGACAGTTAATGCAGTCTTCAGTGAAATATTCATAATTTGACAAACTTGCCAACTTCTAGGTGAAAAAACACGTTATCAGAATCTTTTCCTCGTCTCTAATTTATAAATGTTAATTTAAGCGCGGTTTGTGGCGGACGCCCGTGCTTTTAAGCACAATTGGGTCTTCCATTTTCTTGTGACCATAACATTGTGTTTTTAAGAGGACGGAAGTTTACTTGAATGTCGTGCTTGCAATCTGGATAGTCTTAATTACTGTTATGGAATTTTCCTCCAGCTGCGCATCCATCAACCTTGCCAGTGTCTCGGTTGGATTTGGATTTGAATTCGACATCACGAAAGATCAAATTAAACATTTTAAAAATTTTTTAATGTGGTAATGCATAAAGTATTGCTATTCAGGTTTCCGCGGGAATTTATATTCTCTGTCAATTCAGATGTGACAGTTAATGCAATCTACAGTGAAATATGCAGAATTTTACAAACTTGCTAATTGAGAGGTGAAAAACGCGTTATCTTTGGCCTCGTCTGTAATTTAGAAATGTTAATTTAAGCGCGGTTTGTCGCGGCCGCCCATGGTTTTAAGCAAAAATGGGCCTTCCATTTCCTTGTGACCCAGCAGAGGAGATAAATACAGATGTCTACAACAGTCTATTGATCTGTGTTGTTGTATTCCGTCTCCTTGACGAGACGAAATCGGCCAGATCAAACTCGACGCCTGCAGCGTCTCGTTAGATCTGGCCGTTCTCATCTCGTCAACTCGACGGAATACGACATAGATCAATTGACTATTGTGGTAATTTGTTTATTATATGACAATTAGTATTTTAAAGTGATCACAGCACCTGATAAATCAAATACAACAAGAACTATATTTGCCAAATAACCATTAACAATTTATGGAATTGGGGAATCCCAAACGCGTAGTAATATCGAACGTTTGTGTCGAATATGAAACTTGAAAGTCAAAACAATGGATGCAAAACTTGAATTTCAATCGGAATCGCTTTCGAGAACACATATTTTCCTACGTTTTGTTGGATTCGCATCTTGAAAATAGTTAATTGTTATTTTGCAATTGTTCGGCACGGCATTTTCAAACAGACCTCGACTGGAATGTTTGTCAACGGAGTTTAATGAGGAGAAACTCGTGTTTATTTGTGGAATTTACCGATGTATTTATAGGTCACTGGTAGAAATAGTCCGTTCACGTGCGCTTCGTTTGAGACAGGCATGATAACGATCTGGAAAACGTGACACTCTTATTTTTAGGAGAGGTGGATTTGATGGGCAAACTACAGTGGTATTGAGGGGCTATTTGTGGTAGTCGCATAACAATATGTGTTCGCTCCAGTTGCAAAGCACTATATCATGCTGTTTGATTTTGTTTATGAAAGCTGAATGTAGAAATAGAAAACTATTTAACAAGACGGCGGCGTCGATCATACAGGAACGTAAATATACGGGTTGCGACGTGAACACTAATATTCATAAAAATAATAAATGCAATAAAGTACTGTTTCTTTAATTAAATGGGGGCGCGGTGGCTCAGTTGGTAGAGGTGCAAGCTGCAAGCCGAGAGGTCCTCGGTTCGAATCCTACCTGCGGCGTTGTGTCCTTGGGCAAGACACTTCACCCCCATTACCCATGTGGGGGCACGGTGACGCTGTGTACTAAGGCGTACTGCACGTCGATGGTGCACCTGTCTTCAACCAATGCTAACCCTGCTTGTGTGGAGTCAGTATGTTGGGGAGCTGACAGTTGCTCGGTGGTTCTCTCCGGGTACTCCGGCTTCCTCCACCCGTAAAACTGTCGTGGTCATGATTAGCCATTGTGCAGAAATATGTGACCTTAAACACCAATAAATAAATACTTTAATTAAATGCAGAGGAGTCGATCGGTGTGTCTAATAAACGTTTGGAAATATACCTGACAGAAACATTTGCAAATTGCCAGTGCTTATAATTCATCCAAATTTAGGAGAATTCATTTGGATTCTCGCGAAAATGGTTGCGGGAATACATATCTGCTATGAGTGTCCCAGGAGCTCATGAGGCCCCCACGACTGAACCCCTGTTGAAAACTGATAACACATGTTAACCCTTTACCCAACACAGCTTTTTAATTTTTAAAATATAAACTGAATTTGATATTTGTTTTGAAAAATAAACAATATTTACAAATAAAAGCTTACAAATATGGATGTCATTGGAACCGGCTCATTGAGTCGGTTCCAATGACAGCCAAATTTGTACAGTTTTAATGACAAAGTGTCAGGATACTGCAGGTCGTGTTAGCCTTGTATTGGTTAATTTGGTGCCGCTGTGATAGGTTGAAGAGTTAAATTGACTCATTTCTTTCACACAAATCCCAGTAGAGGTGCAGCGAGAATCTACATGGATTCTCACTGGTTTTGTTGCGCGAATCTTTGCGTGAATTGATTTTCGGATTCTCGTCGAAATATAAGCCCTGGCAGTGTGAATATAAAAGCGACATGAATAACGAAGCAGAGCATTTTTTTGTGCCTTTTGCTTCCGAATAAGTCAACACGAGTGGGGCTTTCCAATTTAACCCTCTGATACTTTTGTACGTCTTTTGATGTTATCATGTTACCTCGGGCTGATACCAAGGCTGATATGAAATCAAGCGGGTAATAACTCATTAGAATACCCTACAAAATAAATTCACTGAACAGCCATTTACTCTATACAATTATAACGGATTATTATCAGGACCAGATTTCAGCATAATACACGGACAGAGATCACCAGTATAGTTAAGTTTATGGTGTGCTCTATCGAATCGAACTGAGGAACGTCAACCAAGCAACATCGCTCGAGTCGGGGATAGTCTTTGAAGGTCCACAGCGAGAAACGATACAGTTCTCCAGAATTCTCCACTGTATTGAATTTTTTTTATTTCAAGACCGCCCCTCGTGACAATTAAATAGATTTCACAGCCAGTGAGCAAAATGAAAGAGGGGAAATCTATTTTGAATAATATATCATCTTCCCTCGGAAAAGCGCCGTATCTAATGCTCCATTCAGTGGTGTTCAAATTAATTTCTGGATCGGTCCTTGTCGACACCTACTGAGTTTAGTAACACACTGGTGTGGATTTGACATACGCACATTAGTGTGACAATTCTTGTCGCAGCAATTACGGTAAACTCAATTTGTTATGACTGAAAGGGCAATCAATATGTATGATTACCCTTGGGCAACACGTGTCTAGTCATTTTTATAATGGAAGTAATGTTTCCGATGGCATGCTTTTGTCCTTTCAAATGTCCATTTCTGACAACAAAATATGTGAATGTCTGGTCGGCAAGTACACATGAACACTTTGCTCATAAAAAGTTGTGGACGATTTTATCCATATTTATTTCCTCAAATAAGTTAATTATCTTCTCACAGTCTTTCGGTCAAAGGCTTCACTGGAACGAACCCGACAAGCTCGTGTTAATTAGGGATTTATTAGATATGGTTTGGAGAACAAGATAGAAAAAATATGAATCACCATGACGATTTTTGTTGCAGTAGATTTAGGCACATTAGGGCAGGTTCTTATGTACGGCGTTGAAAGCTGCGTGAAACTATTTCTGGTCAACAAGAACTGGCAAGGATGTTATTTCCTTACCTATCAAACCGGAGTCGTAATTATTCCTAGTTGAAGAAATACTAAAATTCGACAAACATATATATACCAGCACTGTACAACAAAGTCGCACAAAAATAGCGGATGATTATCCAAAAGCTGAATATGTTCAATCAAATGTCAAAATGGTCTAACATAGCATGCTAGTAAGTCCCAGTACTCCATTCCGGCCAACACAAACAGGGCGTAGATAGTTTTTATCTCGGGGTGGGTGGAAAGGGGGTCACACAGGCAGAAAGATATAGGAACGTCTAGCGTTGCTGCTCAGCGAGAGGTAAAAACATAGCTAAGGTAAACTATTTGGTATCTTATTTCGGAAGGGGGATACAGGATCCCAGTGACGCCCCACCGCTGGCTCAACCAATGATTCAACACACCAAACTCTATTAAGATGCACTGTTAGGGGAGATAAAATAGTTAATGCAGATACGGAAGGAATACGATTTTGGAAAGTGTATGCTATTTCTTTTATACTTTATTCATATAATACTAAGTAGTTTAGTGATCACCTTGCCTATTATCAGATGTTATAACACAATGTAGGCCTACAATGATGAAAATAACTTATGTGATCATGGCAGGAAAAAAAATTACGCCGCATTTAAAACCAATATCCATGCTGAGCTCAGATAGGCGTAGGCAGGAAGGTTAAATTAACGACTAGAACAAAATGTTGCACCCCCCCCCCCCCCTCCACTTCAAGGCACCAATATCACTGTATCTATTTTACGAGTTGCCCCTGTAATAATACGGCTCACCTCGGGCTTACTTAATGTTACGGGAGTTGCCCCTGTGATAATACGGCTCACCTCAGCTTACTTAATGTTACGCGAACAGAAGAGCTGGGCGGTTTTGATTTTTTCAGATTTGGTTTCGGTTCAGTTTTTCTATGCGTTAAGAACATACAGTAAACAACACTTTAGGCTTCGTCAGTTGGAAAAAAAAAACTCGCAGTAGTGTACCTGTCTATAAGCATCCCCATTGGTTTCAGTCTAACTTCCCTTTGATTAATTTCAGGGGTTCTAGGGGAACATTTGCAAAGCCTACTGAGCATGGGCGTACGGGACCATTTAGAAAACCATTGCTTTTTTCGCCCTGCATGCGAATGGAAAACGGAAAACTAGTGTAGGGGAAATAACTGCTTCGCAGACCAGATTGTTCATTGAAGCATTTGGATATGATGTTATACACGCCATGGCTAACATGTTTCGTCATTGGAAGAGATTTACAGGGAATATTAACTAACTCTAATTGTCTAAAGTTGTCAGTAAATTTCAGGCTAAGGATATGGGGCTTTCATATTATAAAAACAAAAATTTCGAAATGTTAGCGAAGTTCTATCATCGATGTGCGCATCATTTCACACAATTCAGGCTTTTCCTGTTGAGAAGTATTAAAATACGGAAGCTGGCTGTTTAATTCAGACATTATCTCCTCCATTAACCCTTTACCCAACGTAACGGCCAAAACCGGCCAGCGCTATTCTCAAAAATCGCCAATTAATTTTCAAAATATTTTCATTTTTTGTCTCAAAAACATAGGTTATGACCCCTCGTTGGAACGAGCTCGTCGAGCTCGTTCCAACGAGGGGTCATAACCTATGTTTTTGAGATAAAAAATGAAAAAAATTAGTTATTCAAGAATTTTTTTTGCAAGTGTCGTCTGCTTTTCGTGTTAGGTAAAGGGTTAATATAAAAGTCTAGGATTTTCTTTTTTCCCTGGGAAGAATAAAAGCTTGCAAATTACGGTAAAAACATATTCGCTGTTCAAAGAGTCAAAGTAGAAAGTCACTTGGTTATTAAAAGTGTCGTTGGGCCCCAATAAACAAACAGACCGCTGATTGTATTATAGTCTCGGGGTATTCGGAATCATTCCTAAGTCTACTGCTGTATGCCTCTTGTTGATTAAAAACTGGGATTGCCTGGGAAAGACTTGACACCACAGAAACTTTATAAGTGCGCATTTTTTATGTACTAGAACAGTACACCTGACCAGAAATGAGTCCATAAATACGACTGGGCATTTATATGACAGCAAAACAATTGAGACGTGCCTCATCACGACATGATCTGTTCAACTCGTAATTATGTATCGATATGTGCTGGACGCTCCCTTTAAGTACGTATTACATATATAGCGTCAACGAAAAGGATTGTCAGGGCACTAAGATTTTAAACTATTTTGTTTTGGGCTGATGACGAAGTGGCAGTCGAAAGGCGCTGACATAACGGGCGAGAAAGGACAAGTGACTAAAAGCTATTAATGACGGCTCATGTGTTTTACCGACACGACATCGATACAATACACAATGTGCATCTCTCAGTATCCCTGTCTCTCTCAGTGTTAGTATCTCTGTCTCTCTCCCTGCGTCTCTCTTCCTGATTCTCGAGTTGCTGGGGTATTATATGGTGTCAGGAACGTGGCGACTGGGGGGTGGAGGGTGTCACCCCCAATCCTGGCAAAAATTTCTTATAGATGGAAATTCGGAGGGAAAGTCATGAGTAGTTGGAAATTCCATCTATCTGGATTTTAGAGCTTCTTTGGTGATGCAGATGTCTCCTTTACTTCCCAAAATCCCAACTCGGTTTCAAATCGGCAAAAATTCCAACTGTTACTATTTACAATTACAGTGTACGCAATATCGAGCTTCACAAGTATGCATGACGTCAATCGGTACGAGATTTTTATAGTACGTTATTTATCGTAATGAAAAAAAAAAATCTTAAAATGCACTTCAAGAAAATCACATCATATAAAATCGTTATCCTGAGTTAATTCCATCATTCACAGTTACACATCGAACATTGATCATTCCTGCATAAGATCTGATTTAATGTTAGGACAGTGTGAATTGATCAAAGTACTCAGCTTGAGCATTTGTTTAGCACATTTTCAAATCCCAGAATAATACCAAATAATAATAACCTGATAATTCTATCCTAAATGTGTTGGCATTTCAGTTACCAGAATCAATTTTATGCCCCCCTTTCAGGGCTTCATTTTCAAAATTTTTCTCGGTAGTGAATTTCCAACTAGGGGGAGGAAGCGGGAGGGGGTTCCCCCTCCCGGTCCCACCCTCTAGTTGGAAATTCACAACCCTACGCCCCCAACCGGAAACCTCCAGCCACGTCCCTGTATATTGTGAAGACAGTAATATATTATATGTTTAATTTTTTTTCAAAGATAGCTTAAGGTAACATTTCTGATACCTTTTCCAAAATAAATTGAGCAAGTCACGTCTCTCGAAATATGCATTTTGATGCCTAACACATTGTCTTCCTCGTGTGGCTTCGGGAAGTGGAACATTACCTGTATACGTTTCGTAAACAAGTTCTGCTTTACTGATAAAGTAGCACCCATTAACCAATGCCTGGTCTGGAAGACCTCTAAAGTGGGCATAGACATAAACGATTAGCTAAACTTGACTTCATACCTATGCGTACACATGATGGCGCCATAGATGCTGAAATTTACCTGAAAGGGACAGTAAGCCGCTAATTTGAGAAAATATCGACTCTCAGGTTTTGCAGATGAATTTTCAGAAAATACGACATTGCGAAGATATAATCAAAGTTGCCCGAAGAAATAGGAAGGAAACAGAACTGCGTGGTAATAGTTTTGATACACGTGGAAACAATTTAATACCTCAGCTGCATTCCGATTATAGGATCGCCACGAACTGTGCATTATTTTTGCAATAACTGGGCATTATCAGATCAAAAACTTCGTATTATTTCAAATGAAGTGCAGTTATGCTTTCAATAAAACCCACAAAATGAGTGTCAACAACGGCAGTCCGAGAAAGGATTCGTGGACGCATATGCTATAAATAGAAACAAGTGAATACAAACACTTCTCAGAGAGCTAATTTCGACGAATATGGACATTGACAATTGCACTTTGCGCTGTTCCGGAAGTTTCCGCGTGTGATCTGGAGCTGAAGCGGTTAATGGGTTTTCTTGATCGATTAATCACGTGGATTAACCTTGCTTAACCGATTAATCACTTGTCCAAATAGATATCTGAATAATTGCCATACCGTTGATGATTTACAGTAATTTACAGTATGAACCCTTTATCCAACTTAACAAACAAAAAACCGACTAGGCCAAAGTACAAAAATCTCCGTTCAGATTTATTACGCTTTCAATTTTTGTCTCAAAAACATAGCTTATGACCCCTCATTGGAGCGAGCTCGTTGCGCTTGAGACAAAAATGAATTGTTTTAGTAATTCATGAATTTATTTTGCAAGTATCGTCTGCTATCCGCAATGGGTAAAGGGTAAAGAAGGACCATTTCCAACCACTGATACAGTCTGATGATCATGCAAGTAAACAAGTGTGTCAGCAAGTAACTTGCATACTTTACTCTGTCTCATATAATTGATGTGAGTCAGTGTGACAATGTTTGCCTGTTTTGGAGCAAGTTTGTTCCTTTGTTAATCCATATAATACAGTAGTTAACATTAGTTAACGGTTAATCGACCAATTACTTTTTGGATCGATCAAGATGTTGATCATTGATTAATCGATTAATCGGTTAACCGTTACAGCTCTAGTGTGATCGGGTAACAAGATCGGGATTAAAAACGATGGCATAGTTTTTTTCGATAAACCTTGTGCATTCTCGCCTCCGTGTTCATTTATTCAATCGATATGAGTGTGTACCTTTTGAATGATGAAACAGGAGGACACTTTTGCACAACGAACATTGTACTTTTGTCAAATGGTCAACGTATTTGTTTTTCAAATTCGCAGCTCATTGTTCCTTTAAACACCAATAAATAAATAAATGTACCAACAAATAAATTACACTGGGTTCGAGAGCTTATTACACCGGCTGGATTTGTTTTCTTACCAACGTGGTTCATTGTTCTCCAAGAGAGCTCGTTCCATTCAAGAACAATGAACCAACCTTTTTGACCCGAAAAAGAAATAAAAATGAAAAAGAGTTCGGCGATGTGGTATATACTGGGGAAAGATATTGTAGATTTGCCACGTAACAGGTTGGATGTGTATAGGTAAAGCCCTTTCGACAGAAAAGAGCTTACTGGTGATAATTGATGTCGGCTGTGTGATCAATAGAACCAATTTATCATAAACGCTATTTTTTCTGCATTATTTATTTATTTATTTATTTGTGTTTAAGGTCACATACTTATGCACAATGGCTAATCGTGACCGTGACAGTTTTACGGGTGGAGGAAGCCGGTGTTCCCGGAGAGAACCACCGAGCATCGACGAGCAACTGTCAGCTCCTCAACATTCTAACTCTGTTCAAGCTCCAATCAAGCAGGGTTACAGCGGTTGAAGACATGTGCATCAGCGACGAGCGGTACGCCTTAGTACAATAATAATAAGGAATATGCCTTGCCCAAGGACACAACGCGGATCATCCCGGACGGGGATCGAACTCGGGACCTCTAGCATAGAAGTCAAACAGTCTACCACTGAGCCACCGCGCCCCCTATTTTTTCTGCCTTATAAACCAAACATCAAAGAGTTTTTCTACTGTTTTAAGTGGAGTTTATTGCATTCAAAGATATTCCGTCTTAAGTGAAACTGTACTGGAAATATCTCAGCGAGTCCTTTACAATAGTGCATCAAAAGAATATTTTTTTATCGGTAAAGGTACATAATCGCCCTTGTTCTATTTTTATGAGCAACTCTACTAAACAACTGATTATTTAACTCTTTACTCAACGTAACGGCCAAACCTCACCAGTCGACTATTCACAAAAATTGCCATTCAATTTTCACTATTTTTTCATTTTTTGTATTAAAAAGATAGCTTATGATCCCTCACTGGAACGAGCACATTGTGCTCGTTCCAGTGAGGGGTCTTAAGCTGTGTTTTTGACTCAAAAAATAAATTTTGTTTGCATGTGTCGTCTGCTTTTCATGTTAGGTTAGGGTTATTAGGGTTATTGGAGAATTCTAAACCAATATGGAAGATTTCGTTTATGTCGCTTTTATAGGAGTTTAACGACACATTCAACAGATAGGGTAAAATCGTGTCGAACATTTTGGATGCTTGGAGGAAGTCGGAGTACTCAGAGAGAACCACAAAGCAGTTATAATCAACTGCCAGAGTCTGCAGCTTACTAACTCTGCACAGAGTTAGCAGCGGTTGATGGCAAGCGCACTCCACCGTGCGTTTTTTATTATATAGAGCAACCGCGCCTCCACGTGGACAATCGGGATTAAATGTCTTGCTCTCCCCCCCCAACCCCCCCCCCCCCCCCCCAAAAAAAAAACCGGAGTCACCGCTGATTAGGATCGAACCGTCGACCCATCGGTTTGAAGTTCAATGCTCTAACCAATGAGCCCCGCGTACCCGGAAGATATTGTAACTTGTGACCTTATAGGCGGTGAGAATCGGAGAGAAGGTTCGGATGTGTGAGGTTCGGTGGAGGGGACACAAATGTAAAACGCGCGTTCACGCACCAGATGGTCTGTCACAACTAAATTTGACGTGATTTAGTAATATGTTACTCAAGTATTCCGACATTTTTAATTCATTGTGTACTAAAGTAACACATCTATGGATAAAGGTTTGTGTCTTTTTGGGGGAGCGGGATGCACGTTCGTCCCGGTTCGCACACCTGTGAATGATAAGTATTCACCTCTGTAAATTATATTTTCAGGAAGAAGTTAACAATGATGATGATACCGGGACAGAAGATGATGCACACGAATCATCGCCTCTTTTGAAACAGCATGTCGACGACGTCATAAATTTGAAACATGAACCGATACTTTACAAACATTTAGGTGAAGTTATAGGTACAGATGATATACTAGGAGATATTAATCCAGACGAAGCAGATCTTGTGTGTAGACAGAGCTTTCCGGTGACAACTAGTGACTCGTTTCAGAAACCCAAGTTCATTTTTCCAAACAGAAGAGCCGAGTCCACAGACACCAAGTGTTTACAACGGCAGAACTGCATAGACCGTGGAATGACGGACGATCGATCGAAATCCGCAGCAGTTATTGGCAGCAAGGAATCGCTTGTATCTCTAAAAAACTGTGTATCGAATGACCTTCCTAGCGAATCTTGTTCTGGTGACAATGTGGAGTCGACAGTTTGTTCTCCGATGACAACAGGACTTTGTCAATCTGACCGCAGTCTGTCATCCCTTGGACAGCCGTCATATAACTACGGTTACCAAACAGAATATACTGACTCACCTGGTTACTTTCAACAAGCTTATCATTCCGGAGAAAGTGTTATTGTTGATATTATTGACAGCAGTGAACATGATAACAACAAACCCCAACCCCAAACGAAAAAACTATTGCACTGTATTAGTATGACAGAGTTTGTTACTGATAAGTCTTTGAAATCGCACTTGATAGAGTCATTTGATTACCCTTCTGCGCAACCCCCTCCACCCCTTACTTATCAGGACAGTTTTGATTTTGGCGGAAGTCCCGAGGCTCAGGATTCTAAGACTTATAAATATAGGAATAGTTTCGATTTCGGGCCAAGCACTGACTTGAGCGATAAGGATCCGTTGGTTCAAAAGGAGCTTCAGTACAGGGATAGTTTTGACTTTGGTACAGAAACCAGGACAATGGGTCAATGCATGTTTCCACAGTTTGAAAGTATCAGATCAGAGCCGGAGAATAGCAAAACACAAGGTGAGAGGATTCATACACATTTCCCAAACGCGGATCGTCAGCAGTCGCGGAGCGAATCTCCAAGTGCATATAATCAACGACATGCGAGACCGCGCTCCAGGCGTTCACAGCTAAGTTTCGGTTCTTTGGCTGAAGAGGGTCCTGACACCGAAGGCAGTTGTTCAACCTCTGAACCATGCATCACTGTGAAAAATACGATGACAGCTGTTGGTTGTGAAAGTAAGCCAGAAACATCTGACACATCAGACGACCAAGTTTCAATGAGTTCTCTTGAGCAATCCAGTTGCGTTCTTCCACTTGATACGTGCAGTATTGACGGTGCTTCTGATATTACCGATTCTTCTGCTTGTGTCGTGTCTCTGTCCGATGGTTCATACACACTCAGTCCCTCTTCAGACTGTACACCACATATGTCGGACATTGAATCTCAGTGTGAAGATCTAGAACCCGATGATTGTACATCACCGGAGAGGGAGTGTAGAGATCTATGTGATGACGTTACGAAAAAGAAGAAGTCATTTGAATTAAACTTGGAACGTGAAAACGATTCACCGAACCACAGTGGCAGTAATTCTCAGACACCAACAAAAACTAAAGAACAACTGCAACATTTGCTTTTGAATGAAAATGTCAAGGCAACGTTTGTGTAACATTCCGTTTCAATGTATCGTTAGTTACAACAACAATGTGTAAGCTGCAAATAATTCAAAACAGTTAACAAACACTGTGCGATACTTTCATTCACCATTGTCAATATTTCTACATAATTCACACGCCTTTTCGCGCATTTGTCCAACCTCATAAAAGGTTGCCACGCGTTAGCGCCCGAGTGTCCTCTTACCATACCTTACCACTCTGAACGCCCGTGTACACTCTTAGCCCTGCAATCACCTTTTCACCAGCATGTCAAATATTGGCGAGTATTCAATCAACATTTTTCAATAATTACGAGAGAGAGAGAGAGAGAGCTTCTCATATGTGCACATCCTTTATCCCGACTCTGTTGACGTCCACCACGTAATCGACCACTCTACAGTGTTATAATAGTAACACTGCCTCCATATTAGTGCAGCAGTGGAGTGATACTTTGATCGCAAAAGAGTTCTTTTTCGTGATCAGATCGTGAACCGGTCGCTAGGGCTGAAACGGTTAACCGATTAATCGATTAATCAATGATCAACATCTTGATGGATCCAAAAAGTAATTGATCTATTAACCGTTATTTTTGAACTACTGTATTTAATGGGTTAACAAAGGAACAAACTTGCTCCAAAACAGGCAAAGATTGTCACAATGACTCACATCAATTATATGAGACAGAGTAAAGCATGCAAGTTACTTGATGACATACTTGTTTACTTGCATGATCATCATACTGTATCAGTGCTGGAAATGGTCATTCTTAACCCTTTACCCATTGCAGGTAGCAGACGATACTTGCAAAATAAATTCATGAATTACTAAAACTTTTCAATTTTTGTCTCAAAAACATAGCTTATGACCCCTCATTGGAACGTGCTCAACGAACTCGTTCCAATGAGGGGTCATAAGCTATGTTTTTGAGACAAAACTGAAAACATAATAAATTTGAATGGAGATTTTTGTATATAGGCCTAGTCGGTTTTGTTTGTAACGTTAGATAAAGGGTTCATGCTGTAAATCATCAACGGTATAGCAATTATTCAGATATCAATTTGGACAAGTGATGAATCGGTTAACCAAGCTTAATCCACGTGATTAATCGATCAAGAAAACGCCTTAACCGTTTCAGCTCTACCGGTCGCGAGACATTCCATCTAGCAGGACGAGATTTCAGAGAAAAAGATATTGCGAAATCTAGAATGAATGCAAAAAGTAAATAAAATAAAATAAAGTAACAGTATCAAAGTTCTCGCATTTCTGTTTCGACAAGTAAGATTCTTTAGTGTTATAAAGAGAAATGTGGACAGTCAATTTTAACCGGGTCGCTACATGGTAGCGATCCGGTCCAAATTCTCTGTCCGTTTATGTTATCCCGATATTATATGTAACCTTGTGCCCCAGTGGTTATAACCATCAGTCTGTCCCAGGTAGTGACAAATGCGCTGCAAGCTGAGGTCCTTTGGAACAACTGAAATTTAATGTCGTTAACTGTTTTAGTCAACCACATTGCCGACAGAAAGCACAGAGACATGTTATACATAGAGACATATTCGCCGCAGCAGTGACTGCTAGTGCCACATAGAGCTGAAACGGTTAACCGATTAATCGATTAATCAACATATTGATCGATCCAAAAAGTAACTGATCGATTAACCGTTACTTTTGAACTACTGTATTTTCTGGATTAACAAAGGAACAACCTTTCTCCAAAACAGGCAAACATTGTCAATTTGTCACACTGACTCGCATCAATTATATGAGACAGAGTAAAGCATGCAAGTTACTTGCTGACATACTTGTTTATTTGCATGATCATCATACTGTATCAGTGGCTGGAAATGGTCATTTTTAACCCTTTACCCATTGCGGATAGCAAGACGATACTTGCAAAATAAATTTATGAATTACTAAAAATGTCCAATATTTGTCTCAAAAACATAGCTTATGACCTCTCATTGGAACGAGCTCAACGAGCTCATTCCAATGAGGGGTCATAAGCTATGTTTTTGAGACAACAATTGAAAACATAATAAATTCGAATGGATATTTTTGTATATAGGCCTAGTCGGTTTTGTTTGTTACGTTGGGTAAAGGGTTCATGCTGTAAATCATCAACGGTATGGCAGTTATTCAGATATCTATTTGGACAATGATTAATCGGTTAACCAAGGCCAATCCACGTGATTAATCGATCAAGAAAACCCCTTAACCGTTTCAGCACCAGTGCCACGGTGAAAAGAGTCCTCTGGGATAACATAAAGATAGGACGGGTAGATTTGATTTCTGGTCAATTTTAGGAAAGCAGGTCCACTAAAATGTTTGGGTCACTCTCAAAGACCGGTTTCACTAACCTTTTATAAATATAGAGTCTATATTAACCCTTTAACTAATACGAAATCAAACGACACTTGCAAACACAATTATTGAATAACTATTTTTTTTTCCATTTTTTACGTCAAAAACATAGATTATGACCCTCATTGGAACGGGCTCAACAAGCTCGTTCCAATGAGGAGTTATAAGCTGTGTTTTTGAGACAATTTTTTTTGTTGAAAAATTATGAAAATTGTAGGGCCCTGCGAAGCTTCAAGATTCGATTCGATTTCGAATCTTAAATTGATATTCGATTCGATTCGAAATCAGCTGCCCGATTCGCTCCCTTTCGAATCTTTGTACGGGAATATAGTTTGGTATTAGTCATTATTGGTCATCAAACAAAATGAAAAGTTCAGATGGAATTTGTACGTAAATAATGCTGAAAATAAAGACAGAACGTAATTTCATTTATATTAACATAAATAAAATAACATCTGACCCATTCCATCTCCCATGCTAATTCCAGTCTCACTAGTCTCCATTACTATTGAAAACACAGTTAAAGTTTCCAAACAATATTGACGATGAGCTGTTGCTTGCGGCTAGTCCTGTTCAGTGCTTAATGTTGTAAGTCTCGCACCCGTTCCTGGGTAATATTCCAAAAACATCATCAAGGCATGCCTTCCAGGAAGGCATGCCTTGATGATGTGACTGGAATATTTTATCAGTCGGGACTTGAGCCGTCTTAGTCGGAACAATCAGGTTTTCTGTTTAGTTTTGAGACCCTGATTCAGATTGAGGGTCACAGAGAGTAAATTTAGTGATGCTACCCTGCAGGGTAGCATCACTAAATTCACCCTCTGGGGACCTCATTTTGCAGATGACAGTCTGCTTCTTTTCTGGCTTGGACCCGATTCTATTCGAGATTGGATTCGAAGCAAAGATGTGTGATTCGTAGGGCCCTAGAAAATTGAATGGTAAGTCCCGTTAAAGGGTTATTGGGACAATAGAAAACAAGTGCACCGCCTAGCGGGGCAACATACGCCCGTCAAAATTGGAACATGCACAAGTATCTCTGGGGTAAAGAATGAAATTTTTGTTGACTCGACTGTCTGCCCCTCCCCCCCCCCCCCTCCAATCTTTGCCCATTCCACTGCCCTGTTTGGGGTAAAAGGTTTCAAATTGTATGCTTGTGTGCACACATTTCATATTATTTTTGTGAAATTTTAGCATGCAGAATGGAAATGCAAACACTTTTTAGGTGTAGAAGATTTTCCTCGCCGTTTACAATGGTAGCGTCCATTCATTGACAGGTTAACTTCATTGATAACGATTGACGATAGGTATCGCCAAGGAAAAAGACATGTTGAGGATCATAACAGCTATAAATGGCAAGGATTCTAGTCGTTTAACAAGTATTTCAAAAGTTATCGAGTTTTGAAACTCGTTGGTCACAGACAGACCGACAGACAGACAGACTGACAGACCGACATTGTCACTTATAGAGCTGCGTGTCGCAGCTAAAAATGCACAAAACCATAACAAGACGGCATTGGAAAATGAGAAATTGGGCTCACCAAAGCGCCGTAACTCTACTGCTAATGGGCTTTCAAAACCTGAAATGAAATTCACCCTTATTTTGTTGTAAAAAGCCGACATAACGAATTTATTTCCATGTGAAACATTATTACCGAAGTTATTTCCCAGAAACGATAAATGTAACGTCATTGGAAAATGAAAAATTGGGCTATATTCTCATCACCAAAGTGCCATAACTCTACTGCTAATGGGCTTTCAAAACTTGTGCAAAATTCTCATAAATAAAGGGCCATAACTCTACTAAAAATGGGCCGCTAAAGACGGAAATCGAACCCAACCTGTATTTTGTTGTACTAAATCCACAAGCCAAATTTAACTCAGCTCAAACCATTACAACTAAAGTTATCGCCCGGAAACGAAATGTTTCCACGGACGGACAGACAGACGTACGGACAGACGGACGGACAGGCGGACGGCGAGACCATTTACATAATACGTCCCGTTTTTCAAACGGGTGTATAAAAACATAATGCAGAACAAGGATAAACTCTTTAATTCATAATCTGAAATGTGTTATTTGGGCTGATGTGCTTTGTTCAAGAGAATAACGCTAGCAGGGACGTGGTGGCGGGGGAGCTTCCCAATTGTGGCCAAAATTTCCTATAGTTGGACGTTTGGAGGGCAAGTCACGAGTCGTTGGAAATTCCATCTATCTGGATTTTAGAGCTGCTTTGGCGATGCTGATGTCTCCTTTTCTACCTAAAATTCCAACTCGGTTTCAAATCGGCAAACAATCCAACTGTTACTATTTACAACTACAGTGTACGTTCGCAGTATTGCTCTTCATAAGTATGCACGATGTCAATCGGTACGAGATTTCTGTAGCACGTTTACTTATCGTAATGTAAAAAAATCCTCGGAATGCACTTCAAGAAAATCACTTCAAGAAAATCACATCATGTCAAATCGTTATCCTGAGTTAATTCCATCACTCACAGTTACAAAATGATGAAACATAGAAAAGTCCTGCATAAGATCTGATTTAATGTTAGGACATGTGAATTGCTCAAAGTTCTCAGCTTGAGCATTTGTTTAGCACAGATTCAATTCCCAGAATAATACCAAATAATAATAACTTGATAATTCTATCGTAAATATGCCCATTTTCATGGCTTAATTTTCAAAATCTTTCTCGGTAGTGAATTTCCTAGTTGGAAGTTCATTACCCTACAACCCCCCCCCCCCCCCCCCCGCCCCCTCCCCATCGAAAATCTCTAGCCATGTCCCTGAAAGTTAGTGAGTTGATTTTTTAAACTTGGGTACACCAAGTTAGTCGCAACAATTATTTTACATAACAACTATATCTATACGTAACATGTCTCGGACAGCTATTTCAGGAAAATGAGTTTGCTTTCATCTCTTGGAAGTTGCTCAAACAGACACCTTCCGATTGGAAGCTCACTTTCATAAACGGCCGTTGGGCTTGAGTGCGCTTCTAGAATCAGAAAATAATATGAATTTAGTTCGCACAATACCATTTCGACACACAATACCATTTCCACTGTATGTTTGGTATTTTTTGCAAGAAAAAAAATAAAAGGCATCAGCAATATGCTTCAGTTAGAAAGGTCTTTAACATCGCTTTAATAATAATAATAATAGATAGTAAACACAGTACAGTGGACACTGCTAAATAATAGTGATGTGGGAATATGACGATTTCAACAAGCTTGCTAACTCATTGCCACGAACATTATGCGGAGTATGTGAGTAGTAAGGGATGACACCTGGGCGAACTAATGCCGATGGCACTCTCAAAATTCCCATCGACATTTTTTCACCAGAGTGCCATCTTTTCGTGTGCACTCTGGCGAACTGATTTAACACTGACAATTTCCATAGACATTTTTAGCCAGAGTCTCTGGCTAAAAATGTCTATGGAAATTGTCAGTGTTAAATCAGTTCGCCAGAGTGCACACGAAAAGATGGCACTCTGGCGAAAAAATGTCGATGGGAATTTTCAGTGTTAAATAAGTTCGCCCAATTACACACGATCGTGAATTTTGTCTGGCGAACAAATGTCTATGGTAATTTCAGTGTTAAATTAGTTCACCCAAGTGTCATCCCTTACTACTTACATGTACAGTATTGTGTTCCAAAATATGCTTATATCCAAGCTTGATTACAAGGGTAATTTTCAGAAGGTCTTCAGTTATACCCGAGTTATCTTAGATTTTTTATTAGATTTGTTTTCATTCCTGGAATTGCCGTTTATCAAACTCGGCTGATATGGCATCAAACTCGGCTGATATGACAGCGATCTCGGCCTTTTAGAATCACGCTAGAGTTCCCCCTCCCTCCACCATCACCATAATTTACTGTGAGCAGCAAATTGGTTTACTTCGAAATATTTGGTTATTCGTCGAACTCAATAGGAATTACCAGACATGGTGGAGTGATTTGAAGCAGAGTTTTGTATGGTGAGGAATTAATGCTAGCAACTTGTAATTATAAGGCAGATGAAGAGAAGAAAGAAGAGAGTTGTACAGAAAATTCAAGGCAAACTAAAATTCAGAGTTGTAAGCGGAGATTCGTCGAAGTGAAGAAGATGTAGTTCAGCCAGCCATCCGAACGTTGGAGTTTCCCCAGTCGGGAAGCCGAGACGTTCTGACAGCTGATCCAGAAAAGGATAGTTGGGACTTTGGCAAAAGAATGAGAAATAATAACACTATCAGAAAAGTGTAACAGATCTGTGAATAGTTTGTAATTATTTGTTTTAGTTTAACCCTTTACCCAACGTAACGGCCAAAACATCGGCCAACGCTATTCACAAAAACCGCTAATTAATTTTCATTATTTTTTTTTTATTTTTTGTCTCAAAAACATAGGTTATGACCCCTTTTGGGAACGAGTTCATCGAGCTCGTTCCATTGAGGGATCATAACCTATGTTATTGAGACAAAAAATGAAAAAAAATAGTTATTCAAGAATTTTGTTTGCATGTGTCGTCTTCTTTTTGTGTTAGGTTAAAGGGTTAATAAATCAGGCTGATGTGAAGTTACCCCAGGCTGACATCTCGACCGATATGAAACTGAGACAGTAATAACCTCCAATTATCATATTTATTTATTTCTTTGTTGGTGTTTATGGTCACATACGGCTAATTGTGACCGTGACAGTTTTACAGGTGGAGGAAGCCGAAGAACCCGAAGAGAACCTCCGAGTATCGACGAGCAACTGTCAGCTCCTCAACATTCTGTGTTCAAGCTCCACTCAAGCAGGGCTACTGCGGTTGGAGACATGTGCACCATCGACGTGCAGTACGCCTTAGTACACGGCGTCATCGTGCCCCCATTTAGGTAACCGGTATAAAGTGCCTTACCCATGGACCAACCGCGGGTCGTCCCGGACGGGGATCGAACTCGGACCTCTAGCATAGAAGTGCAACAACAGTCTACCACCGAGCCACTGAGCTCCCAATTATCATATAGCAAAACGCAGTCACAGACATAAGACAATCAGAATACGCTTTGTCAAGAAACAGGACTACGACTCAACAATAAGTACTCTCTCTCTCTCTCTCTCTCTCTCTCGGACATAGACAAAGATGCAGAAAGTAACCAAATTTTAACATATACAGATAACCCATATGTACGCAGTTCTGGGGTTGGCGAGATGGAGCGTATCACCGCCGCCCCCCCCCCCCCCCCAAAAAAAAACCTCTTGAGCTATCCGTTAACAGGGCACTGGTTGAGCAGGTTTCGTCCAGCAGGGCAATCAACCGACCCACGAACAGGGGTTACAGGTTTAAGATGCAGGAATATTGCCCTTCGTGTGTCCTACTACTTCATCGCGCCAAGCCTGGTGCCCTGCAGTCGGGCATATGGCACGTAACAGTACAGTTCATACCATACACAATATAATATCAGCTTATTAACACCCCCACGTTATCCTTACAGTTTCTAACATGGCAAGCTTTTCAGAGCTGACTGATTTAAATGATGAGCTAATTGAGTGGTTTTGGGGAGAGTGGAGACAAACCAATAAGAGGCTCTGGTTGCTATGGGAATTTAACACTAGCTGCACCGGCAAAGCTTTGGACAGTAAGAGTTGCCCGGTTACATGCTATACCACAAACACTGAATGATGCAAAATTTTCTTTGGGTGGGAGGTCAGTCCTAATTGGACACTCCGGCTGTTACACCCTCCTCTCACTTCCCTTGAAGAGAAGTGGGAGTGCAGGTAACAACTGGAGGGGCCCTAGTTACGAATACGGGAGGTCTCCACCCCCTCACAACGGCCTTCCAAACATGATTTTTGCCCCCCCCCCCTCCCCGCCTAAAAAAACAACAAAAAACACTGGCTAATGCACTTTCTATTATAGAATACCTGTTACGCGCCTTGGGGGAAGGGACATAACATGCATCGCACGAATCATGATTCATGAATCCATATGCTTTCAAATGTGAAATACTCGACAAAAAGATTTGAATCTCCAAAGTCAAATTTGATGTCAACGGTGAACATTTGACATGTGGCTGGTAGCCGTGTCCGTGGGGGGTGTTTTGAAAGTGGTTACGCCCATATTTCATGCATAGTAAGACCTATGGACCTGGGACCAACACCAAATGAGTCGACACTCTATTGCGGGTCAAAATATGGGTCAATATCACAGAGGTCACCCAGGGGTCATTGAGCGCATTTTTCAGAATTGCTGGAAATCACATTTTTGGCCCCCTAATACATTCTTGAAGTTCATATATCCATTTTTATACGAAAAAAGTGGACATGGTAAAAAATGTTGAAAGTGGATCATCCTCATATCTCAAGCATTATATGACATTATTATGGACCTGGGACAAACAGCAAATGAGTCGAAACTCCATGGAGGTTCAAAATATGAGTCACAGTCACAGAGGTCACTCAGGGGTCACTATGTGCATTTTTTTAGATTTGCTGGAAATCACATTTTTGACCGCCTAATGCATTCTTGAAGTTCACATGCATTTTTACGTTAAAGCGAGCGTGGCCAAAATGTTTGAAACTGGGTCACGATCATATCTCGGGCATGGTATGACGTATGGGCCCGGTACTAACAGCAAATGAGTCGAAACTCAATGGAAGTTCAAAATATGGGTCAATGTCACTGAGGTCAGACAGGGGTCACTGAGTGCATTTTTCAGAATTGCTGGAAATCACATGTTTTTTTTTACCTCCTAATGCATTTCTGCAGTTCATATATCCATTTTTATACGAAGGAAGTGGACGAGGCCAAAAATGCTGAAAGTGGGTTATGCTCAAATCTCAATCATGCTATGACATTTGGACCTGGGATCAACAGCAAATGAGTCGAAACGCAATGGACGTTCAAAATATGGGTCAAGGTCACGGAGGTCATACAGGGATCATTGAGAGCATTTTCAAGAATGGCTGGAAATCACATTTTTTGACCCCTAATGCATTTCTTAAGTTCATATATCCATTTTTATGCGAGAAAAAAAGAGGGCGAGGTCAAAAATTTGAAAGTGGGTCTAGCTCACATCTCAAGCATGGTATGACGTATGGACCTTGGACCAACATCAAATGAGTCGAAACTCAATAAATGTTCAAAATATGGGTCAAGGTCACTGATGTCATCCAGGGGTCTTTGAGAGCGTTTTTTTCAAAATTGCTGGAGATCACATTTTTTTACCCCCAAATGCATTCCCGAAGTTCATACATGCATTTTTACATTAAAAAGTGGACGTGCCAAACTTTTTGAAAGCGAGTCATGCTCATATCTCAAGTATGGTATGCCATATGGACCCGAGACCAACACCAAACGTGTCAAAACGCAATGGAGGTTCAAAATATGGGTCAAGGTCACTGATATCACCCAGGGTTCATTGAGTGCATTTTTCAAAATTTCTGGAATATCATTTTTTAAACCGCTAATGCATTCCTGAAGTTCATACATGTATTTTTAAACAAAAAAGTGAAAAATATCTATTGTCGATTCCTTTTTAGAACACATTTAATGTTTTGCACCGAAGTTATTTCCAGATTCTTCAAAAATTGTATCTGAATAGTGTATGAAAATCGTTAAATACTGTTTACGAAAACCTATTTCTGAATTCTTTAAAAATATTTCAGTCCTGAAAATAAGTCTCCATAAATTCTTTTTCTATATAATTTAGTTCTAATGCTTTCGCCATTGTCACATAGACTCGAATTTACTGGTTGCAGAAAATTCTGTTTCTCTAGTTTTAAATTCAGTGATATTTCTTGAATGATGGCACGTCGTGATACTGTTTATTTCCGAAATGTTATAAAACACTCAACTCTGCTCAGTACCACCTATCACTACTCAGAAAAGAGGTTTCTGCAAATAAAGTAAGGTATTTTTCTCAAGTCACAATAACTTCTTATTCGTACAGAGGTCCGCGAAACCTTGCTAAAACTGGAAAAGAGTTCAACAAAAATTACCTTCGATTTGTAGCTTAGAGGAAGGGAAAAAACAAGTGATGTATCTTTCTCGAATATTCAGACCGACACCCCCCCCCCCCCCCCCCCCCCCCCCACACACACACACAATTGCATGAAGGGGCTAAGGAACGCGACTCGGAGATGTTATGAAGGGACTCATCAATGCGACTCATGGGACGTAATTCTAAACCATAAGTGAATTCAGAAGATAACACTTTCGCTGCCGAAGGCGACTATTTTATGATAATTATCTACACGTTCTTGTGTGCGCTGATCAAACCTACCATCTGATTAATTGTTGGAAAGGGCTCGGAAAGATGATGAAGTGGGCGTGGCAGTGAAAGGGTTAAACATGATTGATGTTTCGTCGTAAAGTGTAAAGGAAAATCCCTGCATTCCAAAACCCCCATGTATTCAATATTAAGAATGTATGGTTTTCTTAAAAGAAAGTTAAACGAGTAAACCAAAAGGCATACTTTCCGGGTTTTTTTTTTTTTCTCAGATATTCAAACACTTTTTACAGTTTGAGAACAGCTAATCTTTTTAACAAATAACAATTGATGGAAACTAAATAAAAACACTGTTACAGGGGCGGTGGAGCCCGGGGGACAGGAAACACATGCCCCCCCCCCCCATACACACTTTTCTCATCAATTTTTGGTACCCGAACGGCATTTTCCGACAACATACCCAACTCCTATGGTCACCACACATCACCTATACATATATGACCACACTGATTTTCAAAATTTTACTGAATAAAAATAGGAAGCTCCAAATGGAACGTAATATTTCAAAGGACGGTTTCAAAGTTATGATTAACCCTTTGAGCCCGAGAGACCGCTTTTCCGACCCAATAACATGATACTTTATAAATTCATTTAGTATGATGGCTGGTTTGTGAATGCGTGGGGAAGACCAATCAATATTTTCAACGTGCAGCCCTGAGGCTGCACGTTAAAAATATTAATTGGTCTGCCCACAAAAAATGAAAATGGCCTCTTCCAATTGTTGCCATTGAATTGATGTGGAAGATACCACCAGGGTTCTAAGGGTTAAGTAAAAACAAACCAAAATAAATACGCTGAGGTTAGTGTCTTAAATAGAGTGGGTTCAAGTGTGAGGGGTAGCCTATATAAATTTATATATTTTGCATGAATACACCGACCTACCACTATTGAACCCCCTCCCAACCCCTCCCCCAAAGAAAAATTATTTTCTCTCCTACACCCTTGCGGTACCCAGAAAGGTGTGTGACCCCCCCCCCCCCCCCCCCCCCCACACACACACACACTTTTTTGGAGCATCCGCCGCCGTTGCACTATTATCATAATTTCGTTTCACCTCGTGGGACATCAACACTGTTCAGTGTTCACAGAGGTACAAAATGTTCTGGTACAATGTGGAATTTTAGTTCGGTGAAAAATTAATGTTTTGGGCGCCAAATGTTAGATTTTTGTGCCAAATACAATAGGATTGTAAATGAGAACAAATTCACCCTGTATCGTCGTTTGAGTGCAAGAAGGCGTCATCTGCAACGCTAAAGAATTGTAGATGGCGCCTTTTGACCTCAAAGTACGTTATTTTAAGGTAGTATTACCTGGCTCTATAATCTACAAATCATAAAAATATAGATAAAAAACTAAAATAATAAATAAATAACTAAGATAGATAGATAGATAGATAGAGAGAGAGAGAGAGAGAGAGAGAGAGAGAGAGAGCGAGAGAGAGAGTGTGAGAGAGAGAGAGAGAGAGAGAGAGAGAGAGAGAGAGAGAGAGAGAGAGAGAGAGAGAGAGAGAGATTGATTGATTGACTGATTAATTAATTCATGTAAAGCATATGGCACAGCAATGACACACATCTAGGTAAAGACCTGATAAACAAGAGGCCCCAAGGGGCCTGAGGGCGCTCACCTGACATGGTAGCCTAAATTTATATCAACCCAGAGAATTGATTTCAACAAGTTGCATCTGCTCCTCCTAAGAAAAGCTTATACCAAATATCCGAAGATTCTGACCAATGGATCTAAAAAAAAGAAGATTTTTAAAGAATATTCCTCATATTGAACTAAGTTATAATTCAGGCTCCCACAGGGAGCCCATATATGAACCCAGGGACTGGGTTAACAAACTTAACAAACTTGAATCTCACCCCCCTAAGGATGCTGCACACCAAATATCAAAACATTCCGACTACTGGATCTGAAGAAGAAGATTTTTAAAGAAAAATCCTCATTTTGAACTAAGTTACAATTCGAGCTCCCACAGTGAGTCCAAATATGGACCTAGGGACATGGCTGAAGAAGAAGAATTTTAAAGAAAAGACCTCATTTTGAACTAAGTTACAATTCGAGCTCCCACAGTGAGTCCAAATATGGACCTAGGGACATGGCTTGAACAAACTTGAATCTCACCCTCTAAGGATGCTGCATACCAAATATCAAAACATTCCGACTGCTGGATCTGAAGAAGATTTTTAAAGAAAATTCCTCATTTTGAACTAAGTTATAATTCGGGCTACCACAGTGAGCCCAAATATGAACCCAGGGACTTGGCTTGAACAAACTTGAATCTCACCCCCCTAAGCATGGTGCATACCCAATATCAAAAGATTCTGCCTGCTGGATCTTGAGAAGATTTTCAAAGAAATTTGCCTGAAATGCACTAAGTTCAAATTTGGGCTCCTATACTGAGCCCAAATATAAACCCAGGGGGCCGATTTGAACAAACTTGAATCAGATCCACCCCACAATGTTGCATACCAAATATCAAAAGATTCTGCCTGCTGGATCTGGAGAAGAAGATTTTTTAAGAAATATGCCTGAAAAGCACTAAGTTAAAATTTGGGCTCCTATACGGAGCCCAAATATAAACCCAGGGGGCCGATTTGAACAAACTTGAATCAGATCCACCCCACAATGCTGCTTACCAAATATGAAAAGATTCTGCCTGCTGGATCTGGAGAAGAAGATTTTTTAAGAAATTTGCCTGAAATGCACTAAGTTCGAATTCGAGCTTCTATAGTGAGCCCAAATATGAATCTATGAGCCCAAATATGAATCTAGGAAGCCAATTTGAACAAACTTGAATCAGATCCACCACACAATGTTGCATACCAAATATCAAAAGATTCTGCCTGCTGGATCTGGAGAAGAAGATTTTTTAATAAATTTGCCCGAAATGCACTAAGTCCGAATTCGGGCTTTTATATTAAGCCTAAATATGAATCCAGGGGGCTGATTTGAACAAACCTGAATCAGATCCACCCCGCAATGTTGCATACCAAATATCAAAAGATTCTGTCTGCTGGATCTGGAGAAGCAGATTTTTGAAGAAATTTGCCCGAAATGCACTAAGTTTGAATTCGAGCTTCTATAGTGAGCCCAAATATGAATCCAGGGGGCCGATTTGAACAAACTTGAATCAGATCCACCCCGCAATGTTGCATACCAAATATCAAAATATTCTGCCTGCTGGATCTGGAGAAGATGATTTTTTAAGAAATTGGCCTGAAATGCACTAAGTTCGAATTCGAGCTTCTATAGTAAGCCCAAATATGAATCTAGGGAGCCGATTTGAACAAATTTGCATCAGATCCATCCCACAAAGTTGCATACCAAATATCAAAAGATTCTGCCTGCTGGATCTGGAGAAGAAAATTTTTCAAGAAATTTGCCTGAAATGCACTAAGTTCGAATTCGAGCTTCTATAGTGAGCCCAAATATGAATCTAGGAAGCCGATTTGAACAAACTTGAATCAGATCCACCCCACAATGTTGCTTACCAAATATGAAATGATTCTGCCTGCTGGATCTGGAGAAGAAGATTTTTTAAGAAATTTGCATGAAATGCACTAAGTTCAAATTCGAGCTTCTATAGTGAGCCCAAATATGAATCTAGGAAGCCGATTTGAACAAACTTGAATCAGATCCACCCCACAATGTCGCATGCCAAATATCAAAAGATTCTGCCTGCTGGATCTGGAGAAGAAGATTTTTTAAGAAATTTGCCTAAATGCACTAAGTTCGAAATCGGGCTCCTATACTGAGCCCAAATATGAACCCAGGGGGCCGATTTGAACAAACTTGAATCAGATCCACCCTACAATGTTGCATACCAAATATCAAAAGATTCTGCCTGCTGGATCTGGAGAAGAAGATTTAAGAAATTTGCCTGAAACGCACTAAGTTCGAAATCGGGCTCCTATACTGAGCCTAAATATTAACCCAGGGGGCCGGGTTGAACAAACTTGAATCAGATCCACCCCACAATGTTGCTTACCAAATACGAAAAGATTCTGCCTGCTGGATCTGGAGAAGAAGATTTTTTAAGAAATTTGCCTGAAATGCATTAAGTTCGAATTCGGGCTTCTATAGTAAGCCCAAATATGAATCCAGGGGGCCGATTTGAACAAACTTGAATCAGATCTACCCCGCAACGTTGCATACCAAATATCAAAAGATTCTGCCTGCTGGATCTGGAGAAGAAGATTTTTGAAGAAATTTGCCTGAAATGCACTAAGTTCGAATTCGAGCTCCTATAGTGAGCCCAAATATAAATCTAGGGAGCCGATTTGAACAAACTTGAATCAGATCCACCCTACAATGTTGCATACCAAATATCAAAAGATTCTGCCTGCTGGATCTGGAGAAGAAGATTTTCAAAGAAATTTGCCTTAAATGCAGTAAGTTCAAATTTGGGCTCCTAAACTGAGCCCAAATATAAACCCAGGGGGCCGATTTGAACAAACTTGAATCAGATCCACCCCACAATGTTGCATACCAAATATCAAAAGATTCTGCCTGCTGGATCTGGAGAAGAAGATTTTTTAAGAAATTTGCCTGAAATGCACTAAGTTCGAAATCGGGCTCCTACACTGAGCCCAAATATGAACCCAGGGGGCCGATTTGAACAAACTTGAATCAGATCCACCCTACAATGTTGCATACCAAATATCAAAAGATTCTGCCTGCTGGATCTGGAGATTTTTTAATGTTTTTCCCATTGCCTACAATGTTAAAAAGTGCTGACTCGGCACTTTTTCAAAGTCCCGAAACTGTACCCTATGATAAAACCGGTGGCAATTTTTTTTTTTACCAATCCTTTCTGTTGGTCCTAAGGAAGCTGCACACCAAATAAAAATTTTCAGTGCCGTGCAGTTTTGGAGATATGGGCGTTTTAATTTTTTTCTATTTTTAGCTCCTGCGGTTCCCACGGGGCTGCGGGAAATTTTTTTTTTTGCATAAATCAAGTACTCATGACCCAATAAGCCCTCACATAAAATTTGGTTCAAATCAGCCTGTCGGTTTGGAAAATGGAAATTTGGGGCGGGGCAAAAAATTTTGCCCCTCCCATAGCGACGCCAAGTATAGCCCCACAAACTTCTCTTGAACAAATCTGAGTCAACACCCCAAAAGGAAGCTGCACACCAAATATCAAGTCTCTGCTACTGCTGGTTCATGAGAAGTTCATCCAATTTGCATAATTTCAGCACGAGAGAAAAACACGTATTATATGTGATGTATTCCATGTTACTAAACATTCACACAAAAGTTTATTCAAATCAGAACTTTCATACAGAAGTTCTGTACAAAAAAACGATTGCACTAATTTCGATACAAAATGGCTGCTGGCGGCCATCTTGAATTTCGGACCACTCCCAAAAACACTCGTTCTCGTCCCACGGTGATAACAAAGGTACCCAAGAAGTTTCGTAAAGAACGATTCATAAATACGGCCTCAAGCCCGGGCCGTATTGAATTGTTGACGCCGGACAGACGGACGACGGGCCATGGCATAACCTCAAATTTGACTATGTCAAAGTTGAGCTAAAAATTAAGTTACAAACAAATGTTCTGAATCAGATTAAATAAACTGTTAATTCAGTTGACCTGCAGCAAATATTCATAAAATGAAGTACAAAAGTAGTATATTAAAGTATACAACTATTACTTTTTTATCAATATTTTCTCCCACCAAAAGCTAAATGATGGACTCACCCAAATTTCTCCCCAGTAAATCCAGTAATCAGTCATCCTTGAAAATCCCACATGATCTAACTTTCTTTCGGGATTCCAGTTTTGAAAATTAGATCATCTGGGAAGACACCCAAATAACAAAGATACATGATTATACTTCTTACCTATAAATTACTTGACAGTCGTAAATCACCTGTGTCGCCAGACAGCTATTTTATTTATTTATTTATTTATTTATTTATTTATTTATTTATTTATTTATTTATTCGGGGGACGTTGGAGTAAGGGAGAGAACCATCGAGCAACGGCGAGTACTGTCCGACTCCCCGCGTACTAACTCCGCGCAAGCAGGATTAGCGTTTGTTGAAGACAAGTGCACCATCAACGTGCAGTAGACTTAGGACACAGCGCCACCGTGCACCCACGTGGGTAATCGGGATGGAGTGCCTTGCATAAGGACACAACGCAGTTTCCCCTGGAGGGGGATCGAACAGTGAACCGCGAACCTTTCGGAATGAAGTTCAATGTCGTAACCACTGAGCCACCGCGTTTCCGTCCAATAACTAATGAACTGCTCATTTGATCAAATGATAATTTTAGGAGTGACTTGTGGATAGCTAGATAATGCTTCCTTTCGATTGTGGTTCAGCTAGCCAATTCAATATGGCCATGGTGGTCACATTGAATTTGGTTTCTGTCCAATTACTAATGAATGCTGACTCGAATCAATTTTTATTTTTTAATTATGCATTGATGGTGTCCAGAGGAAGCTTCCTTTCGATTTGGGACCAGTCAGCTGAACCAAGATGGCCAAAAGGCCATTTTGTTATGGCTCCCACGGCGGCCATCTTGAATTTAGTTTCCGTCCAATAACTAATGAATACTGATTCGAATCCATTTTAATTTTTGTTTATGCATTATTGGTGTCTGGAGGAAGCTTCAGTTCGATTTTGGATCAGCTAGCTAATTCAATATGGCTGCCATGGTGGCCATATTGAATTTGGTTTCTGTCCAATAACAAATGAATGCTGATTCGAATCAATTTTAATTTTTAATTATGCATTGTTGGTGTCTATATGAAACTTACTTTCGATTTTGGACAGTCAGCTGAACCAAGATGGCCGACAGTGGCTAATTCATTGCGGCCTCTATGGCGGTCATCTTGAATTTGGTTTCCTGTCCAATAACTAATGAATACTGACTCGAATCAATTTCATCTTTTTGGTTATGCATTATTGGTGTCCAGAGGAAGCTTCTTTTCGATTTTCGATCAGATAACCAATTCAAGATGGCCTTCATGGTGCCATATTGAATTTTGTTTCCGTCCAATAACAAACGAATGATGACTGGAATCAATTTCATTTTTTTTGATTATGCATTATTGGTGTTTAGAGAACGCTTCCTTTCAATTTTGGACTAATCAGCTGAACCAAGATGGCCGTCAGTTGACAATTCATTATGGCTTCCATGGCAGCCATCTTGAATTTGGTTTCCGTCCAATAACTAACGAATGCAGATTCAAATCAATTTTAGTTTTGAGTATGCATTGTTGGTGTCTAGAGGAAGATTCCATTTGATTTTGGTTATGCCTTCTAGTGACATGCCTACCCTTTTATGACACCGTCAGGGGATATGCCACGCTTCGTGTTGCTCTTGTCATACTTGTTTAAATTTTAAGAGGAGTTACTTTTTTGATAGTAAAAGAGCGAATGCTGTAAATAAATACGACCTTGCCTGTGCAAAACAAGTTTAAACAGAATAATATCAAATTTGGAGCATTGTTTCATAATTCAGCAGACTCAACATCCCATACTTACTTTAGCTGAAAGTGGAAACATGGCTTGGATTTCGTTGTTGGGGAAGATTTCTTATGGTATGGAAAATACCGTAAGCATGAACATTTTAAAACGGATAGAGACTCTAAGTTACTATACTGCTTCTCCAAGTCAGAGAACCCTAATTCAGAATGTACACCTAGACTGAATACGAACCTTGAATTGAATATTGTTTAGTCCTTTGAACCCTAGCAGCCTTTTTTCCGACCAAGAACATGATACGCCATAACGTCATTAAATAGGATGGCTGCTCAGTAAATGTGTGGAGTAGACCAATCAATATTTTCAACGTGCAGCTCCGAGGCTGCACGTTGAAAATATTGGTTGGTCTACCCCAAATAATGAATATGGACACTTCCAAGTGCTTCCATTGAACTGGCATGAGAAGATACCACTAGAGTTCAAAGGGTTAACTCATGTCATTATTATAATTACATGGAGTCTTACAACTCTGATATTTCTAATTTTAGAGTTGGACGGTTTTGAAATTTCTCACATTTGGATTTGGTATCGGTATTTTTTAGAATGATTTACCTCGGTATCGGTACGGTATTTGGTGTCAACAACATACATGTACATACACCGATTTATTTATTTATTGGTGTTTAAGGTCACATATTTCTGCACAATGGCTAATCATGACCACGACAGTTTTACGGGTGGAGAAAGCCGGAGTACCCGGAGAGAACCACCGAGCAAAGGCGAGCAACTGTCAGCTCCCCAACATACTAACTCCACACAAGCAGGAGTATTGGTTGAAGACAGGTGCACCATCGACGTGCAGTACGCCTTAGTACACAGCGTCACCGTACCCACACGTGGGCAATGGGGTGGGGGGGGTGGGGGGGTGAAGTGTCTTGCCTAAGGACACAACGCGGTTGCCGCAGGTGGGATGCACCTCTACCAACTGAGCCACCGCGCCCCCACATACACCGATACCAATATCGAATGGCATTTTGGTATACGGCTCAGCTATAGTTCACAGTTATACAGCAGACAAAGCCTCCGAATTGTCAAAATGTTGGAATGCTACGCGGACAATCGCCATCGGTCATTTAATGTAACCAAAATGGCTGAGAGAAAATACACCATGGGTATTTTCTCTCAGCTTCTTTGTTACATCAAATGACCGATGGTGACTGCCTTTAAAAATACATAGTCCATTGCCTTTTCTTGTCATGAAGTTTGGGTAATGTTCTCTTGTTTGCCATTTTATTTTTAAATATTGTCGGAAATATCTTTCAATACCGAAGTTTTGGTATTTTGAGATTCGTTCGGTACAGTAAATCGGTTCTGGCTCTATATCTATACCGAACGGTATTTATGGTATACCACCCATCTTTACTATATTTCATATTGACAACAAAAGTATACGGAACACGATTAATCGTTTGTCCTGCGTAAGTCAGATACGGCCAGTGATATTTCATAAAGATCGCAATTAAATATGATCATTTTTTCAATTTTTGCTTCGAAAACATACCTTATGAACCATAGTTGGAACGACAACGTCGAGCTCCTTCAACAAAAGGGTCATAAGCTATGTTTTTTAAACAAATAATGGAAATGTTTAGTTAAGAAATTAAAAAAAAAAAGTTTTGAAAATGTCTTTTTCTAGGACTTTTGGGTAAAGAGTTGAACCTTGAGAAAAAATGATCTGCGTCTCCTTTACCATCTACCATTCCAAATTTAACACCGTTGAAAAATTGAAGATACGTGTTCTCAGGTTAATATACTATAGCCACTGAAGAACGATGCCTGAATCCAGGAGCGCTAGAAAATGGCCAGCACCTAAACAATATGTACACGAAAACAGAGAAAGAACCATATATACATATACAGCTTCTGGGATAGCGCAAGCTTGTACCGACTGACGAACAACCCCTGACAGCACCCGAATGGGAATTGCACAAACTCACAGTAGAGGCTCATGTTGGTATGATAAATATTGAAATTCACTTTACATAGCCCAACTGAGTCAAAATGGATACCAACCAATAAAAGAAATGTAACACTCAAACAAAACAAATCACATTTTGCACTCCTTTCCAAATTAGACAATAGTAAATTTTCACTTTAGCTTTATTACAGGTAATGAGAACAAAATGTGGAATGAGGTTATTATTAATTATTAATTATATGCTCGCGGGGAAATGGCGTAATATATCTCTTTCCACAAGATGCATATTTTATCATTTTGCTCTTATGCACTGCTTCCTTGTATGTGTGGATTGTCAAAATAGTAGACCTTTCAATGGCCAGTGTTATATACAGAACAGTAAAATATACCATCAGTCAACATTTTACCCTTAATAACACCACACTCATACTCAATAAGAAGGGCCAAACAATGTCGTCAACGGGTAATCCTGAAATGGTCATGGCTTTTCCCAATATTGTTTTTCCCCGTTTTTAACCATGTCAAACCTAAAACATAAATCACCCCAAGAAACCAGACTTCCCAATTTCTTTCTAGATTAAGTTATTGTAAAAGTGCGATTTTGAAACGTACGTTACTGTCGCCGTGCACATTTTCGATGTTCATCCCCATTTTCTCCCGTTTCCATAGTTCGGGAACACGACAATCTTTGTTTCTTATGAAACGTAAACACATGGCAGTTACTGTCATACCGTTCTTACACAGAAAAAGCAAAGCACCCGTAAGCGCCAATATATAATAGCCTGTGTCGCCGAAAATCGGACTCAAATGTTCATATTAACTTGCAGGCATAGACAATTTGCCTGTACTAATCTTTAAATTGAAATTCTACATGATTTGGGTGCTTCACAATTCGTACTGTGTTAACCTGTAGCGGTTACGTCTTAATACACGCCTTTGAGTAAACACATTGATGGCAAAGTTGGAAATTTACACGCAGAAATGTACGTTACCAGTCGGGGCTCGCAAGAATAGAAGATGCGAAATATATAACCATTTTATTTCTTTAGGCCACCCTATAACACATATAGAAATTTACTACTTTGATTTTTTCAACAAAGATTCTGACCGCTGTTAAAGAATGAAGCATTACTGAAATGAACGTTACAGAAATGTACGTTACGTCAAATATGAATCCAAGTCTCTGCACGTGCCTGTTTTCAAGGAAACGCAAACGCGTGCGTACTGGTTGACCGCCATTGATATTTTTTGCAAGCCGAAAGCGTGGTTTGTGTATCATCACATGTTTCTATTTGAAAATTTCAACGGTGAAAAAATAAAGGACCATGGACGTCGTCAAACCAAAGGTAAGTTAAGTTTTAGTCAAACAAATTCATTCAGGTAAGTTTGTATTTTTGGACGGGAAAAGTGAGATTGTTGATTACGAGGGGCTCGAGAATTGCTTTATTCGCGGGAGTTTACATAAAGTGTAATGCAATGTACGTTATCAATGGTAACGTACATTTCACATTTTCCAAATTCGGGTGAAGCATTTGTTGCCGACTATATGAAGGAAAATTGCGACATTCTTGGAACATCTATTCCGAAATTCCTTTGAATGTTGGATAACTTAGGAATATCCGTAGTCTGCATCAGGGGCGTGCCGAGGATTCTATAATGGGAGGGGGGGGGGGGTAGCCAATTCCTTTTCCTTTTTTGAGGTGGGGGGGGGGTGCTACCATGATATTTGTAAGGTTGTTGTGGGGTTTCAGGGTTCTCCCCTATAGTCCTGCTTCAGGAAAGTAGGAGGATAGGGTAACGACCAGAGGTTCCTAGTTAGGACAGACAAGTGGGAGGAGGGGGTAACAACCAGAAGGTCCTAGTTAGGACAAGGCCTCCTCGAAATGTGTTTTGCAAAATTTTGTGCTCTAAGATCGAATCTGAGGCAATTGTAGCATGTGTAGCCCTATATTGGAGAGTAATTTTGGGCTCTAAGTGATGTGAAACTTGCATTAGGTCAATGTTTTTTGGGGGGAAACTAAAATTTTAGAGGGGTGGGGGTGGGCTGGGGTACGCCATTGATCTGAATATGACTGCTCATATTCAAGCGAGTATAAAAGGAACCACATATAAAATATCTAATGTACTATTCACAGTATGTTTGTCGCACGTTCAGCCATTTTTAGAATGTAAAGTATATCTTGAAGATTCTTTAAGTCTATCCCAAAACCCAAAATAAGTCTATCCCCAAACCCAAAATACAGAACAAATTTAAGTGACTTTAGAAAAATATAAGGCATTCCATCAGGTACGTTATGTAACGTACATTTCCGAAGAGGCACAGAACAGCAAAATATATATTTTTTTTGGAGGGTGGGGTGGGGGGTGGGGGTGGGGGTGGGGAGTGGGTGGGGGATGGAGAGCTGTGTAAAACATGTCACAATGCAGCGGTGATCGACGCGGAATGTGATACAGGGGAAGAAAGCGGGATAAGTTTTCAAATTGGAGAAGGGGCGGGGGGGGGGGGGGGAGGGGTACCGACACATACGCCTCGTTTCGACGCCATTGTATTGCTTATAATTGGATGTAGCCTACAATTCGTCCCAAACACTAAAATTATTAACGCAGTAGCGGCACGAGAAACTGTGGCAGTAGCACAAACAACAATAATCAAAACAACACGAAAAACATAACAACTACGACAAAATTTAATAATAATTATAATGAGAAGAATTTCAAAAAATACCAAATAGAAATTAAGTGTTATTTTTTTGCATTTTCAGGAAAATGGGGAAAACGCGATCAGAGATACAGAAGGCGTACAGGGAGCGAAAAAAGCAGAGTGATGGGGATGAGAATATGAAAAAAGAGCGAGTTCGGCGAATGAGGTATTACACACCACGTTCTCAGCTCAACAGGAGTGAAAGAGCTAAAAGAAATAAAATAAATGCCACACGGCTAAGGAAACACCGCATGAAAAGAAAACTTGAAAGGCAGTTGGATGAAAACGTGGATAATGACATTAACGTACCCAGTACGAGTGGATACGAAACTGGGGAAGTACCACCAATGCTTGTACGCTTAAGCTTCCCGGACAATCTGCGCGTAGTTCCGGGGGCGTAAACAAATAAGTAGGGCTCTAGGATGAGCATACAAAGAACTCGAGGTAACGAAAAGTCGAAATGAACACTTGACGAGAAAATATAAAACATTACAGCGACGTGTACAGCGAAGCAATAAGAAAATGCAACCTGATACCCCGCGGAGTAAAACGGATGCTCTCCTGAAGTCAGCTTGACTTTCGTCGTCTCAGGGGTCTCAAGTCCGCAGACAGATATTGGCAGGTCATATTCTTCTTGATGAAATTAAAGAGAGCTACAGCAAAACAAAACATTCTCAGCACTGTAAAAACAAATTATACACTGTAATATCTGGTAAGATCATAAAGAAGTACCGGGCAAAAACTTGGATGAGTAAGGCCACTGGCCTAAACAGAAAACGAATAGGGGTGAATATAGGGGTGAATATAGCAGCTTCAACAAAGCGATGTCGTGTTCAAGGACATTTTGGTGCGCAAATTATAGAATTTTTTGAAAGAGATGACAATAGTCGCATGAAACCGGGAAAAGCAGAGTCAACCAAAATAAAAAAGAACACAAGGGTACAAAAACACGCATCTTAAATTTTAAATGATTACCTGTCAAATCTGCACGTAAAATACATGTCAGAAAATCCTAGTGTTAAGGTATCCCTTGCTACATTCGCGCGTATGCGCCCAAAACATATTTTGACAACACAGTTTATAAGTCGTAATTGTTGCCTTTGTACTAAGCATCAGAACATGGCTCTTCTTTTGAAATGTTTGCGACGAAAAGGTTTGGAAGTGCAAATCCTGAAACCTTTTGTAAAGAGATGTTTGACGAGAACGAGCTGACAAAACTGCCGGACCAAGTTATATACAATCAGTGGAAGCGAGTAAAAGTTGTGGAGAAGGGTTGTGAAAAACTGAAAATGAAAGTTGTTGAAATATCAAATGAGCGAAAGCAATTTAATTGATATTTTGTCACACAGAAAAACATGTCTGTAGAGCATGCCGACAGAGTGAAGCGACAGTACAATGAAATTAAAGGTTTAAAGGCGGCCTTGCCTTCTGATAACATAATTATCCAAATGGATTTCGCAGAGAACTATGCATGAAAATGTCTTGAAGAAATACAAAGTGCCTATTGGAACCAGACAGCTGGAACACTTCACCCCATAGTTGTGTATTTTGTAAAGGATGGTATATTATGTCATAGGAACATCATAACAGTCTCTGATGAAATGTCACATGATTCTTCTACAGTTTATGCAATAATGAAAAAAATTGTATCAGATCTGAAGGCCACATTTCCAAATCTGAATATGATTCATTATTGGACAGACAGTCCTAAGAGTCAATACAGGAATAAACTGATTTTTTGTATCGTAGCTGATCATGAAACAATATTTGGAATTCCATGTCGCTGGAACTACTTTGAAGCCGGACATGGTAAAGGACCGTGTGATGGGTTGGGAGGCATATCAAAGCGGATGGCAGATCAGGCAGTACGAAGTGGTAAAGTTGTTATTCAGGATGCTTCCGATTTCTTCACATGGGCTGTCAATTCAAGCGTGAACTCAAGTATGAAATTTGTTTTTGTATCGGCTGCAGAATGCTAAGAAACGCGAACGGAACTTCAGGACACACTTGTGAAAACGGTTACAGGGACAACGAAATTGCATGCTGTTGTTGGTTTGGGAGCAGAAACCATCGCCGTGAATACAGTAAGCTGCTATTGTGAAACGTGTCTTGTGCCCAATAAAATCTGCAGCATTTGGAAGAGAGAAGTCCCGAAGTTCTCAAAAAAATCCGATAGTGTTGGGCAAATGCTAAATGAGCCTGAAAATGATCTAATAACTGAAGTACAAACGAGCACGTCCTTACTTGGTATCGATGAAATTAACGCAGGTGATTACGTGGCTGCCATTTATGACAATAGATGGTACATCGGTAAAGTTCAAGACATTGATACCCTTGATTCTGAAGTGGAAATTAAAATTTTTTAGTAAATTTTGTTTCTTAACATACCTACCACAATTGTTTACAATTGGCTGTAACATAAGTGCAAGCCCTACTTCGGAACTAACTCAAGCTTTTAGAATCTTTTCCAAACGAGTTGGAAAAGTACTAGAGTGCAAAAGCACGAAAAAGATCGAAAAAAGGGTCGAGCGAGACCAGCGCTCGAAATTACAGGTACTCTCTCTGCACACCTCTTGCGTTTACCGAGCGCATGCGCAACAACCGTGACGTCAATTCCGTATTTCCGCCAACGAGAAGTTTGTGATTTAGCGGGGAGGCATCGATATCAAAGATATCCCCAAAGAGGGTGGGCCTCCGGTAAACAATTGTGGTAGGTATGTTAAGAAACAAAATTTACTAAAAAATTTTAATTTCTTTTCAACCTACTCACAATTGTTTACAATTGGCTGAATAAACAATAGGAGGAGGTGAATCACATAACCAATACCAACAAGAGTAGCAGAACGAAAGCAAGGATGGCAGAGAACAAAAACGAAAACCTGTAATGAAGATAGAGAGAAGGCACCTGAAAAGAACAAGGCTGAGTGAAGCGCAACCTCGACAAAAACAATTTTAACGAGGGTGCACAACAGCCTGAGCAGCAACGAGAGGGCCTAAAAAATAAAGGTCCTCAGATTGCTGCTGAAGGTGGCGGAGATAAAAGGAGGAGAAGGTAGAAGCATTCCTCCAGTAAGCCGCATTCATAACATCACGGAGCGAAACAGAATTGGAGAACGCCCTGGATGTAGAAATGGCACGAACCTCGTGAGCATTAAGCCGGTTCGAAACAAGATCCGATGCAGACAAGCGAGAATAAGCCAGCTTGATTGCAAGACAGATCCACCTGGAAATAGAATGGGAAGAGATAGACTGCCTCTTAGGAATGAGAGACAGAAAGAATCTCTTCCGACCCCTCCTAATGAACTGAGTGCGAGTAATGTAAGTCTTGACCGCACGAACAGGACAAAGAAGAGGCCTCCGTCCATCTACAGCAGGGAGAGCCCGAATGCAGATGGGAGGAGGTACCGAATCGGGGAGTTGATTCTTAGCCAGAAAAGAGCAATCAGTAGTGAATGTGACACTGTTAGCCTCATTTCGGAAGAAGGCAGAATCAACAGATAGCGCATGAAGCTCACTGACTCGACGAGCAGAAGCAAACGCTAGAAGAAAAGCCGTCTTATAGGTGAGAAAACGCATGTCGGTCTCAGATAAAGGCTCGAATGGCGCCCCCTCCAAACAGTGCAACACCCATGCCAAGTTCAACTTGGGTGTAAGACGCAAAACTCGAGGCCTCTTCAAAGAAAAGTGCCGAATAAGTTTGGAGAGGAAAAGATTACGACCGATACACCGCTTTCCCACATAAGAGAAAGTATCAGACAGCATAGACCGATAGCCCTTAATCGTAATAGGCTGGAGGCCCTTGGAGTCAAAAAGAAAAACCAGAAAATCCGCAATTTGAGCGATTGACGGATCACGGTAATTCACATTGTGATCTGAACACCAGCGGCAGAAAACCTTCCACTTGGAGGCATAAGTCATTCCAGTGGAAGGTCGCCACGATGCAGAAATGCACTCCACTGATCGTCTCGAAAAACCTCTACGTCGGAGACTGGACCTGATAAAAGACAGGCGTGAAGGGACAGGCTCGCCAGGTTGTTGTGATACTTCCTGGGACGACCCTGTGAAAGAAGATCGCGACGTAGAGGTAGACGAATCGGTCGATCGGCCAATAGAGGCCGCAGCAGATTGATCCACACCCTCTGTGGAGACAGGGGTGTGATCAGAATGATCCTGCAACTGCAAGCACGAATCTTCGCTAAAACTTGAGGAAGAATCGGTGCAGGAGGAAAGGCATAGCCGACCCAACCTGTCCAGTCCAGAGACAGAGCATCTACTGCAAATGCCAGAGGATCTGGACAAGGGGAGACAAAAGTCTCTACCTGATGATTCCAGCGAGTAGCGAAAAGGTCGACCTGAGGACGACCCCACTGCTCGCAAATCGCCTGAAACACCGACCGATGTAGCATCCATTCGGTTGGAAGGACACTGTCGCGTCGGGACAGGGAGTCAGCTAGGACGTTGAGACGCCCGGGAATGTGTCGAATGGACACCCGAGCGTTCACATCCCGCGCCAACAGAAGAAGATCCCGAGACAGCCGATACATGGGAATCGAATGTGTGCCTCCCTAATTCCGTATGTAGGCCACTACTGTCGAATTGTCCGAAAGAAGTAGGACAACATGGTCCGAAAGGTGAGGGATCCAAAGCCGAAAACTCAACAGAAGAGCAAGGAGCTCCTTCTGGTTGATATGAAGGCCCACCTGCTCGCTGTCCCACTCTTCGTGAGTAGACAGACCGAGAGGATCCAACGTCGCACCCCAGCCCCGATCGCTAGCATCCGCAGTAAGGATGCGATCGGCCAAAGGAAGATCCAACGGAACACCCTGTGTCAGCCAGGGAATATCTGCCCAAGTGCGGAGGTGACAAAGCAGAGACCGAGGAATAGTGAGTTCCAGGTCCAGTGGATCTACATTCGGACGCCAATGATCCAACAGGAAGTGTTGGAGAGGTCGGACAAACAAGCGACCGAGCGGAATGAGATCTGTCACCGAACCGCAAAGGCCCAGCATCCGAAGGAAAGTCCTGGCCGAGACCGAGGAAGATTGAAGCAGGTCCCGAGTCAAGGCGGAAAGAATCGTCGCCCGAGCCTGGGGGACCGACACTACATTGTGAAGAGTGTCGAAATCCATCCCCAAATGACGGAATCGCTGAGAAAGAAGAAGATCCGACTTCTCGCGATTGACTCTGAAACCCAGCGACGCTAGCAGGCAAAGAAACTGCCGGACATCGAACTCCAGAACAGCAGCATCGTGGTGCCGTTGGAGGATGTCGTCTAGGTAGGCTGACGAAGTCACTGCCGACTGTGTGCGATGGAAAGCAAGCACATGTGACATCAGTCGGGTGAAGGCCCAAGGAGCCAGGTTCAAACCGAACGGGAGAGCTCTGAATTGAAAAACTCGATCCCGAAACGAGAACCGAAGGTATTTCCGTGACGCCAGATGAATGGGTACATGGAAGTAGGCATCCTTCAGGTCGATACTGGCCGCAAAATCGCAATGATGAACTGAACGTCGAACCGACCGGAAAGTCTCCATACTGAAACGAGGAGCAATTATGTACTCGTTCAGGGTACTCAGATCGATGACAGGACGATATTGGCCGTTTTTCTTCGGCACCAAGAAAAGTCTCGAGTAAAACCCCGGAGAAAGGGTGTTCCTGACCACCTCGATCGCCCCTTTGGTGAGGAGATTGTCGATCTCCTGCACCAGAAGGTCCCGACGCAGAGAATCTGAAGGGACCTAAGTCGGAAGGGGCACCCGAGATAAACTGGGGTGCCGATGGAAGGACAGTCGCAGACCGGATTGAATGACGTCGAGGACCCAAGAGTCCGACGTTATCTCTGTCCAACGGTCGTAAAACAGCGACAGCCTTCCCCCGACTGGAGGCGAATCGAGGTGAGAACCTTCACTTGCGGCCTCGACGAGGCCCCCGAGAGGAGAAACCACCTCGGGAAGTGACAGAGTCCTGAGACTTTCCAGCCTGAGGCTGCCAGCGGGCCTGGCCACGTCGGCGCTTCTTATGAGCAGAAGGAGCAGACGGAGCCGAAGGCGTAGCCGACGTCGCCGACGAGGCAGACGCAGCAGCACGCTTGGCGGGCCTGTAACGACCCCCACCCGCAGCAGCAGGTGGGTCAAGCTGTCTCAGCAAAAGCTGGTCCTTCGAATGACGAAGAACTTCGCCACGAACAGCTTCCACGGAACCATGGAACAACTGAGGTCCCACCAAAGAGGCAGACCTCAGAACAGCACGTTGCTCAGAAGGAAGGGATGGTAAAGAATCCAAAACCGCATCCCGGCGTGCCAGCTCCAAATTAGCCGTGTTACAGGCGTGAGCGTGAGTCAAGTTCATAAGAGCCTGTGACAAAACGCGAAAAGGCGCCTGAGCGTCATCAAACTCCCCTGGTGGAAAATATTCAGCCAGAGCAGCGACGACATGATCCGCGAGAGACAACATACCCAGCACCTCTCGGGACAGGCCCACCATAGACTCAACTACCGACATCGGGAGAACTGCCGACTTAGGCTTAGTCAACCCGAGGGAAGAAGAATCCTCATCCACAGTAGTCATCCCTGGGAAGACTGGTGGAGAGACGGAATCGTACACGCGAAACCGCGATGGAGGCAGAAAGGCATCAGCTCTAGAAAAGAAGGAACCCTTGAGGGCCTTAGAACGCATTTTGGCGTCTAAGCCCTGGAAGGACTCAACCACCTGAGCCGATTGCAGAGGACGCAAAGCCCCGGAGCTAGAAGGCTCAACAGGGTTACGGCGCTCCACAGTGGACCGCGGCCGGACGGTCACAGAAGGCTGGTCGGAAGGTTGAACGTCCGGCAATAAGCCAAAGACGAAATCCAAAGCCTGCCCCAAGACTGACGAGGGGGCCCATCACCTTCAAGATACTCGTCATCCTCCGTAGCAGAGGAGACGTAGCCCAACTCGGGCTGACCAGCAGAAACCTCCTGTGAATACTGTGCAGTATCCAAGGGGCCAGGCGAGACATCTCGGCGACCGACCAAAGGAGGTTGTGCCTCAGGAGGCACAGGGAGGCCAACTTGAGGGTTGCCAGAAAGCAACCGGGTGAGCGCCAAAACGGCCTGGCGCAGGTCACCCTGAGAATCCGTCGCGGCAGAATCGCCCGACGGAGTGTCCTCCCAATGGACCCTTCTGGTAGAAGAACCCAAATCCTCAGAAGAGACCGACGGCGAACGTCGATCGGCAGACAGAATAGGAGCACGGTGAGAAGACACCGGAGGATAGTCCCGATTGTGACGCCCAGGGGCCATCACTGACCTCTGCGAAACAGAAGGCCCTGCCTGCAAATCCTCTAAAGAGACCGACGGCGCACGTCGATCGGTAGCTGGACCTAGGACACGGTGAGAAGACACCGGAGGATTGTCCCAAGAATGACAGGAACCTGTCATTGGCCTCTGCGCAGCAGACGGCCCCAACTGCCTATCCTCTGAGACCGACGGCAAGCATCGATCGACACCCAGACTCGGAACACAGTGAGGAATCACCGGAGGAAGGTTCCGAGAGTGACAGCTAACAGGGGCTGTCACTGACCGCTGCCGAACAGCAGGCCCTGGATGCCAACGTCCCAACACCATTCCGCTAGGCGGCACACTAGCAGGCGAAGGTGGAACAATAAACGATTCACTCGAGGGACGAGGAATCGCTGCCGAAGCGACCGGCCGGCTCAACCGACTAGGAGCAAACCTAGCCAGATGAGACGGAGCAGACAGCAAACCCGCACAGCCTCGCCGCGAGGCTGGGGGAGGCTGAGAACACACAGACACACCAGCAGAAACAGCCTCGGTCCCCCGAGACTGTAGACCATCCCAGAGGAGATGGAAGAGCCACCATCAGACAGAATAGGATCTGGAGTAGCAACCTCCTCAACAACGGTCGACGGTGTAGGAGGCAGATCAGAGAGGGTTACCGAGCTGACCTCGGAAAAGCTCTCAACGAAAACAGACGCCTCAATAGTGACATCAGAAGACAAAGAGGCCACGGTCTCCTCGTCAGGTATCACTGAACTAACACCGCCAACAGTTGCAGAGGAACTCGCCACAGAAGTCAGATCCGAATCCTGTGTGACAGAGTCACCACGTGCACCAGCAGAAAAGTCTGCTACGGCACGGCTACCCTTACCCCGAGAACGAGGGGTTCTAGCTCTGGAAAGAACCACCTTGTTCACAGAAGCCCAAAATTTAGAGGACCAAACCCCACAGATACCACATGATTGGGCCTGAGTGCAATTGTTGCAAGTGACACATGTGGCATGAGAATCGTCCACATGTTTCACCTGCAAACAAGAGGTACAAGGAATAGTCTTAGGCATGATATCAAAACAATAATCAAGCTTCCCGCCGACGGAAAACAGTACTAAGGTCGTGTTCACACGTGGGGGAAAGACAAGATAAAGTGTGAAGAGAACAGCAATAAAAATACAAATTAACATTAAATAATAATAATAATTTGGTAGCTTGATAAAAGGATACAATCCAGTAGCACACTAAATATGAAGAATAAGTTGTTCACGAAGAATACATAGCATAATTAGCACGAGTCACAAAAATTTCCGACCATGTACAATGGCGGAAAATAAAGGAATTGACGTCACGGTTGTTGCGCATGCGCTCGGTAAACGCAAGAGGTGTGCAGAGAGAGTACCTGTAATTTCGAGCGCTAGTCTCGCTCGACCCTTTTTTCGATCTTTTTCGTGCTTTTGCACTCTAGTACTTTTCCAACTCGTTTGGAAAAGATTCTAAAAGCTTGAGTTAGTTCCGAAGTAGGGCTTGCACTTATGTTACAGCCAATTGTAAACAATTGTGAGTAGGTTGAAAAGAAATAACATTTCTCGAAACGAAAAAAATGCTCTTCCAGTGGCCAAGTCGGCCAGATATTGTATGGGTAGAGATGAGTGATATTCTCTGTAAAACTGCGAGGCCCATTGGGACGGGAAAGACAAAAAGACTGTTGAAAATTGAATTAACAGATCGGAACAAGATTGAAACCCTGTTTGATGAAAAACATTTGAGAACGTAATCTGGTATAATTGAGGCCATTGCACATTTTCAGCGGAGACCCCCACCCCTCCCCCACCCCTCCCCCACCCCACGAGTAAGGAAAAATGAATTTTTCTGTCAGTTTTATATTTTTTTCGGGCATGTTTGGCCTTAAAAAATAATAAACTGCCCGAAAAAAAATCGTTTTTCAAATTTACAATCCTCACCACAATAAACTTGTCGACATGTATCCATGTATATCTCCTTTTACGTATTAGGGCTTAGAATATGTGCGTTACCGAATATTTACGGTTTAGAACTTTTATTGGTGCTTTTCTTCCTTAAAAAACGACACTGAGCTTATATCTACTGTTCTGTTAGGGTTTGAAATGCAAACGTATTGTCTCGCTTTCTGAATAGCTACAGGAAACAGTTGCCTTTTTTTAAATGTACGTGATTTTGATCATTTTGTGTGTTGGCATGTTTTTTTTTTAAAAAAAAACATCGTTTCAAAGTTATCAAAGGATACTAAACAATGCATAGCATATGTTCTGCATGAAAGGCTTCTTTTTAAGACTTTCAGAATTTAACATATATGCTGAGCTATTGCGAAATGTACGTTACAGGGTGTAATATCTCGAAGTCCGACTGTAATGGAAGGTAGATTCTCTTGTAAAGTACTAACATGCGATTTTGACAGGCTCCATAATTTCGATCCAGTTTTGCCGTAAATGCCTTATAAAACAATTGAGACACAGCAGGGTTTTTTTTTTATAAACAATTGGTAATCACTCTCTTTTTATCTTTGGCTTCATCACCACACGAAGTGCAAAATGTTGATTGTTTACTTGCATATACTTCTATGTTAATGTTCTACCAGTGAAAGTGTTTTTAATTTCGTTCCATAGTTTTGTAAGGTGTTACTGTTTGTAATAAAACATATCAATAAGACCATCTTGTATGATGTAACGTACATTACATTTTATGAAAAAATCAATCTTGGATTCAAGTCGTCACACATATTAAACCAAACCATGAGAGTTGAAATTTGTTTTTGAATCCCATTTTTTTGGAACATCAGCATCTGGGAAAAAAACAAATTTATGTAATTCCGGTCCAATTGTTTTTCTTCTCTGCCACACTGGATATGGACTCTCTTATTGAGAATGTGTGACCAGACTACTGCCTCATTATTAAAATGAGGCAATAATCTGACATTTCAATGAGTGAGGTACATGTACAAATATGAAATGGTGTATTCTGGCTAGGGCTGTCGCGACTATCATTTTTTGTAATCGACTAATCGTGACCAGTAATCGACGGTTAGTCGATTCATAGTCGCTTCCCATGATTTTTTAGCAAATCATTCTTCTGTTCGTAAAACTCTAAAAGTGACAATGGCACCAGTGTGTTCAGACGAAGTGGGGTTGTGGGAACAACAAATCAGTCCCGACTGAAGCTACATGTAGTCCAATCTTGGACCCACAGTCCGTAATATAATTTTTAGGGTTGGTACGTCCTGTAGGACGTACCAACCCCAAAAATAATATTACTGACTGCGGGTCCAAGTTCGAACTAGATTGAAGCCGATGAATTAAAATGAATTTACCAAAGAACGTTCCTGCATATGTTTCCTTTCTGCAATAAGTTTCTCGAAATTTTGAACATTGAGATCTATGCATTCCCTCGTCAGTTATTAAAATTGGATCTTAATCTGAAGTACCGAACTTTGAGAAGTGATCTGACGTTCTGACTTTCGTCATAATTTTGTCACTTCCGCGCTTTGGGTTTTCCAATGGGTGCATTCGTGTGCACAAGACTGGAGAAATTCAGAAGAATCTATTCTTCTCGAGTAACTGTGAGTGTTCTTTCTTACACAGTCAGTGACAGTCGTACAGTCTTCCGGATATGAATGTTAACTATGGTTAGATATTTAAAGTTATTCACCTTCATTGATCATTCACCTCACAAAACAATGCAATTTAGTGTAGTAGACGTGTACCACCTTGAAAATGAACGACGATCGACTAAAAATAAAAAAACGTCGACTACTTCAATAGCCGACGGTTAGTCGACTAATCGAATAATCGCGACAGCCCTAATTCTGGCCATATAAAGGAGGTGACCCTTTTGCGGAGCTAATTATAAAGAAAAGTCGTTATTATTTCTGGTAAAAATCAAAATGAGGCGAATAACGCTACACCGAAAATTACTTAACCAGGGTCTCAGGTTGCGTCGAACGATGAGCTGCCTTACTAGCGGTATGAATTTATCGATATCATAGATGATAAAGATTTACACTACTAAACTTACTTAACCCTTTACCTAACATGGAAAGCAGACGACACTTACAAACAAAATGTTTGAATAACTATTTTGTTTCATTTTTTTGTCTCAAAAACAAAGGTTATGACCCCTCATTGGAACGAGCTCAATGTTTTTGAGACAACAAATGAAAAAATAATGAAAATAAATTGGCGATTTTTGTGAATAGCGCTGGTCAGTTTTGGCCATTACGTTTGGGTAAGGGGTTAACTCGAATAACAGACGACAGTTACCCAAAACATTCTCTCAAGTTACTCGAAGTCATTTTTTCACAACCAGTTGACCGCATACAATGCCCATTGAATTTATGTTATTTATCAACAGCCACAACCATGAATCAGTCGACTACACCCCCACTCCCCATTCTGTACACCCACATATAAGCACGTTTTATTCACAATAAATCAACGTCAGATATTTCCAGTAATAATGGTAATGTAATCGGTCCCATTGCTGTGACGGAATCAACCATCTATTATTCAACCATCTATTATTCAACGGTGTTAACAAGGAGGGGGGGGGGGGGCACATACCAAGGTTTATCGTCGGTGACCTTCAAAGCAAAGAAAAGAGTAATGCATATAAACAGATACACATAACATTCATTATTTTACCTATAATTTGCTGATTATAGTTTAGTTTAAAGTTACTTTAAACATTATTTATTTCCAAATTGCATTATAAAACAATAGAACACAGAAATATATTTGTGGATTCAACAGAAAGGTGGAACCTTGTGTTTAGCGGTGTCCACACTATTAACATATTTCACATTACTGGAAAATGTGACGACTATTTACATTCAACTTGGTTACAAAAAGAAAAAAAAATCACACAAACTAAATTAAAGGTGATTAAAAGAGTAGAAAATTTAGAATGGTATGCCTATAACCAGCAAATTCGTACTTTCCCTATTTATAACGGTGATATTTCTCTTTGAAGCCCCCGTCCACTACATTGGATATATGCAAATTTTCAGAAAGTGAATCGTTGGACACAGGGGCGTGGGGGGCGATGTGCAATTTCAGCGTTTAAACTTGATTTATACCGGCTCGGAAATGATAAAATATTCCATCAAGGAATGTCTCCGTCGAAGGCAGGCCTTGATGACGTGGTTGGAATATCAGTCAGTCGGAATTATAGTTAACCCTTCACCCAAAGTAACGGCCAAAACCGGTCAGCGCTATTCTAAAAAATCGCCAATTAATTTTCAATATTTTTTCATTTTTTGTCTCAAAAACACAGGTTATGACCACTCTTTTGAACGAGCTCGTCGAGCTCGTTCTAATGAGGGGTCGTGACCTATGTTTTTGGGACAAAAAATGAAAAAAAATTAGCTATTCAAGAATTTTGTTTGCAAGTGTCTTCTGCTTTTCATGTTAGGTAAAGTGTTAGAAATCTAAAGTCTCCTTCGATTGTTAGGATAAATAAAAAATACGTGTAGTAGTCGTGACGCAACTTGTTATTTAATTAACTCATAAGAATGAGTTGAAACTTGCTGGAGGTTCAAAACGTGGGCCCCCCTCAATGCGGTCAACATACGTCATTAAGAGCATATTTATCAGACCAATTAGGAATTGAATTTTATACCAACTAATACAATTCTGAAGATTATTCGTGTATCTCATCATTCAAATAAATGGCAAAGTCAGTTACATCAATTTCTGATTCCTTAATCGAACCCTTTAAATGGTGTGCACATATATGCATTTTCTGGTTTCTTGGAAAAAATGTTCTGATTTCTGTAAATACTGTTAACGAAAACCCATTTCTGATTTGTTAAAAACTCTTTTACTCCCGAAAATAAGCCTCCACAAATTCTCTTTTTATGTATTTTTCTGATGCTTTAACCCTTTTCACACAGGCTTTGAATTTTCTGGATGCAGTAGATTCTGTTTCTCTTGTCAATATTGCGTTTATTGTGCCGTATTTTCATCTACTGCCAAATTCGTATGTGTATGTGTCGTTTTTGAAGGTGTTCATGAAATGTTCCGGAATGAGTAGACGAATTAATGTACGTTATCCAGTCGAAATTATCTGCCCGATATTGTAATAACAGTACTCAATTTCAATACAGAACATACAGAGTGGTTTACTTCGACTAGAACCGCAGGGGAAGTTCCTCCAAAGATAAATCTGTTGCAATTTTTTTAAAAAGAAAACACAAAGTTTATTGTAAAAATACCTTATCAATGTCGTAAGCATAAAATGGAACAATACACGAGGATGAAATAAACTTATGTTAACATAAATAACAAAACAAACCAAGAACTTATTCAAATGTTTTATCTTTTAGGATACTACTGGATCAACACAAGGTGTGTTGTGCGTGGTTTTTCGACAGGTGACAACTCGAGTTACCCCCCTTATACCATAGAATGATCCGAACCCCGCTAAAACCACTGAACACTTCGAAATATGAAGTGTTTTTACCGACACCTATCCAAGACACAATTTCCGATTATCGGTAAATAACGCAAAATAGCAGGCCTGGCAATCTAGAAAAAGTAGTGTAAAACAATTGCCCTCCTCAGATTGCTTGGGAGTGTAATTGTACCTGGAATTTTCAATGCAAAAACTTGTATGCTATTTTGGTTAATATGTTCACTTCAAGGTATTAATATTGCGACTGGAAAATTGTACTATATTCAGCTACATAGTGGAAAAATTGGCACACACATCGTCTCATTATTCAAAATGTTGCATTCAATTCTTACGTGAATGTCTTCTACACTCAAAATGTATCAAAATGCAACACAGAATGGGTCATGAATTATTGCGAATCAATGCAACATTGACAAATCGTTCCACGAGTCCCAATGTGTTCTCTGTGCCAGTAGGCACAGAGAACACATTGGAACTCGGGGGACAAAATTATAATATATTTTAAAGGCAGTCCCAAACAGGGCTGGCATTCCAGAAAATCAAGGCGTGCAAAAAATTGCCCTCCTCAATTTTTACTGGGCGTGCAGTAGGCGTTCCTGTACTCCTAGAGAATGCCAGGCCTGAAATAGTGCCACCAAACATGTTCATTTAGTAAAATCGGATAGAATAGAAATACACACGCCTGTTCCGTTTGAAGTCGATTGAGCCCGAAGAGACTGAAGAGAAAAAGGTGCGCGTTGCGACACACGGAAACGACAGATTTACTCAAACTATAGTGCGATGAATTGTCTCCCTTGAACTAAACATGAGAAATTTGGCGAAGATGCAGTGTTTGTACTTTAATTGCAAAAGCGATCAAAATTTGACTAAGATTTCATAATTAACCTTCTGCACGCTGTTGTAAAAAAAAACAAAAGTGCGAGCAGGAAATTATTACCATAATGAATTTAACAAATTCATGCAATGTATTGGTGTTTTTTTTAGTCAGGTAATATACTACAGTGGTGTTGGAAGAGGCGCAAGAAAATGTCAGGGTACTAGGTCCGGGTGGGTGGCGGGGGAGGGGGTTCAGTGCGGCTAAGCAAGTTTTTGCCGCAGTAATGTAAAATTTTCCCCAGAACACCATAAAACACTTTCAGCTGCCAAAGTTAAATTTAAGTATCAGAATCATAAACTGTGACATATTAGATATTTCTGATGGGAGAGAGGAGGGGTACTTTACGGGGTGGGTTTGATAATGTATGAGGAAAAAAAAAACACAATACAAGAAAAACAATTTCTCATATTTTCCACATGCATTCTTTCGATTTGTTTGGTCAATACACTTCATTTAATTATTAATGGGTTATTTCATATTAAAAATAGACCTTGAATCACATCAAGCATCAGAACAAAGACTAAGAGATTGAGAAGGAAATACTGTGGCCTAAACCGATTACACTTTGGGAATATGTGGGAGTCACAGTACGAAAATTAACATTTTAACAATTTATGAAAACTCACAGATCTCCCAACATTGCAATCAAACTATCAAGCAAAGGTTAGGCGTATTATGTAAAGTATGATCTTTTCAAAACAGGGTGTTCTCGATTTGCATTCTTCCTGCTCTTTTCAGGTGCTCCGTTGAAGTCTGTTCTACACTGCTCTCTGCTCCATAAAACTACATTATACTTCCAGGTATGCACTCTTTCTTCAAAAACTGCCCCAAAAGGGGTGGGTCTCCGATTGACCTTGGCAAAAACTGACCTGGGAAGGGGTGGCTTCCCCGGACAGACTGGCAATAACTTACATCCCGAGTGGGGCAGGTTTCCGAATCTGCGAAAGCAGAATGTCCTACCTTGCACCCAAAAGCCCATCTCCCACACCCCTACCCCTAGCGGTATGTGAAGAAAACGGGCAGAGAATTTTAACCATGTCTGACCGATCGAAATACTCTATCCGCTGTAATAACAGTACAATAAAAATACAGATCATACCGTACACTCTAAAATCAGCTGGGTTAAACATTCAACCAGAGTAATTGGGTTAAGAGAATGGTTAAATCTTCCCCCAAATGAACCGGGTTGAGAAAATGCTTAAACATTCACCCAGATCAACTGGGCTGAGAGAATGTGAACCCAATTGGGCTCATATTCACTCAACCCACTGATTTGGGTTGATATTGATATTTAACCAGGCCTGGAAATAGCCCGTTAACGATCGTTGAGGATTCGCGGGGGTTACGTCATTGTAAAATACGCAAACGAACTGCAGGTTACGACAAAATAATACAACATAACTGTATTAAATTGTCAATCCCACATGTTTTGCCAGAAAGACAATCTGGCAGCTGTCATTGCTCATGCAACCCCAGAAATGGTCACAGACAGTATCAAAATTAATGAGGAAGTTTTCCCCTTTTTGAGTGTATCAGTCTCATCTTTGTTTTTACCAATTTGGCATAGATCTCATGTAAAATGACACAGACTTGTGGGGGTATGGTCACAGAAGGCTGACAAAAGCCGCATTGGACATTCTTCATTTTACATTGATGCACTCTCTCTCTTGACTGCACACTTCTTGTGAACTCACTGAATTGTGTGGGTCTGACCCCTGGTGAACTTCATAAAAGGTGAACAAACACAAGAAAAATGGCAGCTCTTGTGAAATTTAGACATCCTAAATTACAGTTAATCTTGCTGTACATAAAAGGCGTTCCTTGAGAAAAAGATTCGAGTCTGTACTAGAAGGATTGCAGAATTGAACTATTCAGTAAATACGTAAGCCATAGCATACTTACAGGCAGAGCTTTCTGCCACATGATAACGGTTCCATAGCAACTATTAGTTTCCACAAAATCTATGTTTTATTCCCCAAAAATTGATAAATAATTTATTTTCTGGCTTTTTCTGGACTTTATAAGAAAATTACCTGAAATTTGACCCAAGTTAGGTTGGAAGTCCCGTTCATTAAACGCGTCTTCTTGTCAGTTAGAGTGACCCAAACAAATATCAATGACTCTAAAACATGCTGGGAGAATGTTGTCGCGCTGTTGTAACCCATTTGTTGCACGAGCCACATCCAGATGCTAAGATTAACCTATGACCCCGGTCAGCTCACTTCGATTGGGAAGCTGTAATTAGAATTTTTAAGCTATCTCTAACTAACTTTCGTATTGTTGTTAATACTATCACTTATCAAAAGTTACAAACGCTTGAAATTTAAGCGCTCGCAAATACCTGGTGGGGAAATTACGTAAAAATCATTGTGGGGGGGGGGGGGGGGGGGTAGGAAAAAATGTGCAGACACCGATGCCGATTTTTTGTTTTTGACCTGTCGGAGGACCCACCCACCCACCAGTGCCACCACATGTAATTGTTTTCCAGTTTTCCAGTTTTTTCCGGGGTTATCTGAACCACCCACCCCCACTAAACACATGCTTCTGCATCATCCTTCCCACCATACTGCACCATAACCAATTTTATCATACAGTAGTGAGTGATTGGCCTTGTACAGTAGGACAGGTCTTGAAAGAACATCCGTTTTATCAGACCAAAGTGGTCTCTTAAGACAGATGGTCTCCCATAACAAATCAAATATAGAGTAAAGCTGGTATGTCCAGGTATGTCCATGTAAAACATGGTCTCCAAAGATATCGGTCTCTTAAGGCATGTTCTATTGTAATTCATTAACACTCTTGAATGTCATATCATTAACGTTTTACCTATAGTTATCTCTTCATGTGTTCAGACATGTAGAAACCAACAATATATATGGTATTCGACAGAGTTCAGAGAGCTTTGTAAAATATAATACAAATTGTTTATTTTTTTTGACGAAGGTTTAGGTGGGGCATGGCTGGGTTGGGGGAGGGGATTTATTACTTATTTTAAGTCCAGCCCTAGAAGGTCTGGTACATGATTTTGTTGACACCTGTGTTCTCGGATGTGTTTGAAATAAATTAGCAGTTCAATCAGGTTCAATGTTTAGTAGTTTTTGTGTTACATACTTCCTACAATGGCAATAAGAGTCATTGGTGTTTTCGTAATAGGTCTGGATACATCGTTGTACAGAATTGTTCCTGCAGCTGAAATTTGTAACTGTTCTTGACTTCACATAATTGTCTTTGCTCCTCATCTAAGCCAGCCGATCTCACCAGGGTGAACATATTAGAAATTTAATCAAACGGAACACCCGAAATTTAATCAAACGGAACACCCTCAAGATAACTTATCCTTAGAGTGCAGTGTTTGATAATTGCAATTAGTGATGCATTTTACCTTGCATTATTCAATATGTCATACATTGTATCACTATAAGCCGAATCATAGCTCAGCCGCAATAACAGTTTTATAATCGTATATAACCCATGGTAGGTACCCCCTGATAACTTGAGTGTCTTTTTATTGGTTCTTGAATGATACTTCACTGATTATGGTATACAATTTTGCCCAAAAGTGTCTGAGGAAAAAATTTGCAAGCATCGGAAAAAAATTTTTTTGTCCTCCTTGACCACCCACCCACCCCAGTATCAGTGTTTTGCAAATTTTTTCCAAAGACCTCCCCACCCCCATCCCACCCTGTGAAAATCTAAATTTCATAGTAAATTTCCTTTCTTATTATACATACCACAATTGTTTACTACAGGCTTGTGGAAGTCCCTATCTCGGAAAATATACTCTCTATTTTGCTATTTCCCAAGGGATTTAGGAAAGAAACGTGGTGCAAAAGCACCAAGAAAAAATAAGCCAAAACTGGGTCGAGTGCTACCGGCGCACGCTCAGTAGGGGACGCTCTTCTCCTAGAACAGATCCACGGCTTCCGGTACTAGTGCGCAGTCAGTAACTAATGAATCATTCTTTTGATTCCGCCAACATTGGAGTTATGTGATCAGCGGGGAGGAAGGATTCTTACCCGAATAAGAAGACGGGAGGGCCCCCATGTAAACAATTGTGGTAGGTATTATAAGAAAGGAGATTTCCTGAAAAATTTAGATTTCTTATCAACCTACCCGACAATTGTTTACTACAGGCTGAATAGACAATAGGAGGAGGAAATCACATAACCAATCCCCACATAATCCGACTGCACTGGAACCGTGGACAGAAGAAGAGTTCCCAAGGCCTATCAAACCATAGCATCACAAACATTAGTGAAAGACAATGAGAGATGAAACGTATGGCAATGCGTGACGCACAGACAGAAAGGACAGTAAAACAGCACAGGGCTGGAACTGACCTTGAAGCCTGATGGCCAGGGTAGACAACAGCCTGAGCAGAAGAAAGAGGGCCCAAAGAAAAAAGGTCCTCAGACTGCTCCTGCAACTGACGCAGATAGAAGGTGGGGAAAGTAGAAGCTTTTCTCCAGTAGGCTGCCTGCATAACACCCGACAACTTGACGGAGTTATCATAAGCCCAAGAGGTAGACAAAGTACGCACCTTGTGGGCAGAAATACGATTGGTAATACAATCATCAGTCGCTAGACGAGCATAAGCCGCGCGATTAGCAAGACAAATCCACCGAGAAATGGATTGAGGAGAGATCTTCTGTCGACCAGGAATAAGAGACAGAAAGAATCGTTTCCTGTCTTTCCTAATGAACTGCGTCCGGTTGAGATAAATGCGAAGTGCACGAACCGGACAGAGCAAAGGACGATTACTCTCAGCCGAAGGAAGAGCACTGATACAGATAGGAGGTGGAGCTGTTCCTGGTATCTGATTCTTGGCCAGAAAGGAACAATCAGTGGTAAACGTAGCACTGATACAGATAGGAGGGGGAGCTGTTCCTGGTATCTGATTCTTGGCCAGAAAGGAACAATCAGTGGTAAACGTAGCACTGTTGGCGGAGCTCCTGAAAAAGGCCGAATCAACAGAGAGGGCGTGAAGTTCACAAACCCGTCTGACTGAGGCAAAAGCCATCAGAAAAGCCGTCTTGTATGTGAGAAAACGCATATTCACCTGTGATAGAGGTTCGAACGGCGCCCCACATCTTGGGGTAAGCTGCAAAATCCTAGGCCTTTTCAAAGAAAAGTGCAGAATAAGCTTGGAGAGGTATGGATTAGTGCCGATACGATGCTTTCCCACATACGAAAAGGTCTCCGAAAGCATGGACCTGTACCCTTTGATGGCAACAGGTTGGAGACCCCGAGAATCAAACAGACACACCAGAAGCTCCGCAATCTGTGTTATCGAAGGATTGGCATAATCAACAGAGTGATCAGCACACCATCGACAGACGACCTTCCACTTAGCCGCATAGGCTAAACCAGTGGAGTGCAGCCTTGAAGAAGAAATGCACTCCACTGCTCGTCTCGAAAAACCTCTAGGGAGGAGACAGGACCTGACAAAAGATATGCGTGAAGGCAAAATGAAGTCGGGTCGACGTGAAACTTCATCGGGTGACCTTGGCAAAGACGGTCGCGACGTAGAGGGAGACGTGCCGAAACCACCGCCAACAGAGGGCAGAGCTGATTGGGCCACGCCTGTTGAGGCGACAGGGGAGCGATCAGAATGATTCGACAACTGCAGATTCTGATCTTGGCCAGAACCTGAGGCAGAATTGGAACCGGCGGGAAGGTGTAGCCGACTAGACCGTTCCAATCGAGTGACGGAGCGTCCACGGCGAAAGCCAGAGGATCTGGACGCGGGGAGACGAAAGTGTCCACCTGATGGTTCCAACAGGTCGCAAAGAGATCGATGTGGGGACGACCCCAGAGATCGCAGAGCGACTGGAACACTGCCCTGTGAAGCATCCACTCGGTGGAAATGACCCTGCCCCGTCGGGACAGGGAGTCGGCTAGGACGTTCAGACGACCGGGGAAGTGACGAGCAACCTCTCTGGTGTTGACATCCTGAGCTAGCAGTAGAAGATCCCGTGCCAATTTGTACATTGGAACCGAGTGCGTGCCGCCCTTGTTCCGAATATAAGCGACCACTGTCGAATTGTCGGACAACAGAAGGACCTAACGATTCGAAAGCTGGGGAATCCACTGCCGGAAACTCAGAAGAAGAGCAAGAAGCTCTTCTGGTTGATGTGAAGAGCTGCTTAATCCTGGTCCCATACACCGTGAAGGGAAAGACCTAGAGGATCCAACGTTGCATCCCATCCGAGATCGTTGACATCTGCCGTCAGAACACGATCGGACGTGGGCAAGTCCAACGGAACTCCCTGCATAATTCACTGAACATCCGCCCAGGGAAGAAGGTGACGATGAAGAGAGACTGTACTGCAGCACCAGATCCAGAGGATCGACATTCTGCCTCCAACAACTGAGCAGAAAGTGTTGGAGAGGTCTGACATGCAGCCGACCGAGAGGAATGAGATCAGTCACCGAACCGCACAGACCGAGCAGCCGGACAATACCCCGAGCTGTCGCGGACGTGGACTAGGACAGAGTCAGGGCGGAAGCTGAAACAATCACAGCCCTTGCCCGGGGAACCGCCACCGTATTCAGCTGAGTACGGAAGAACATCCCCAGATGACAAACCGACTGAGAATGGACCAGTTTCGACTTCTCCTCGTTGACGAGCTCAACAATGCATCGACAACTGACTCTAGAAGAGCAGCATTGGAGTGCCTCTGGAGGATATCGTCCAGACATGCCGAAGTAGTCACCCTGGACTGTGTGCGATGGAAGGCTATCACATGCAACGTCAGTCGGATGAAGGCCCAAGGAGCGAGGTTGAGGCCGAAAGGCATGGACTTGAACTTGTAAACTCGTCGCAGAAAAGCGAACCTGAGATACTTTCGCGATGTCCCATGAATCGGAACGTGCAAGTAAGCGCCTCGAGGGTCGATGCTGGAAACGAAAACTCCCTGGTGAATGGAGCGGCGAACCGATCTGAAAGTCTCCATGCTGAACTTGGGAGCAGTGATAGACTGTTTCAGGATACTCAGATCGATAACCCGTCAGAGTCGGCCGTCCTTCTTCGGCACTAAGAACGGGCAGGAATAAAATCCCACTGAATGAATGTTCTTGACGACCTCGATCGCCACCTTTGACAGGAGATTGTCCATCTCCGTGATCAAAAGCTCCCGACGTGAAACGTCTGAAGGAACTTGTATTGGAAGAGGCACTCCGACAGAGTGTGGTGCCCCAGGAAGGATATTCGCAGCCCGGATCGAACAACATCTAACACCCAAGGATCGGAAGTGATTGTGGCCCAATGGTCTTCGAACCCTGATATCGTTCCTCCAACCTGGGACGAATCGAGGTGAGGATCTTCATCTCCAGCCCCGGAGAGGCCCGCGAGAGGAGAAACCACCTCCTCTAGTAGATGAATGATCCTGAGTCCTCCCTCTGATCTGCCGATGCTTACCCTTACCACGTAAGAGGTAGAAGCGGTGGCAGGAGGATCAGCCCATGGCTTCGCAAAGGAAGCAGCAGGGCGATTGTTAGGCTTAGAACGGCACCAGCATCCAACAGAAGGCTGATCAAGCTGGCGAAGCAGCAGCTGATCTTTGGAATGACGCAGGACGTCATCCTGGACCGTCGCCACGGAACCACGGAAAAGTCGCGGACCTGCCAAAGAAGCGGATCGAAGAGCAGCGCGCTTTCCCTCGGGAAGGGAACGGCTTGTGTCCAACACAGCGTCCCCCGGCGAGCTAATTCCAATTTAGCCGTTTTACAGGCATGTGGGTGAGTAAGATGCATGAGCGCCTTGGAAATCACACGCAAAGGAGCCTGTACATCGTCAAACCTGTCTGGAGGCAGATAAGCAGCCAAAGCGGAGACGACGTGATCTGAGAGAGAAAGCATGCCCAGCATCTCTCTCGATAAGCCCATCAAGGACTCCAAAGTCGACATAGGAATAACGGCCGACTTGGACTTGGAAAGCCCGAGGGATGTGAAGTCCAGTTCCAAGACAGTCAAAGTCTGGCAGACTGACGGATTGGCGGAATCGTAGGAACGATAACACACTGGAGGAAAAAAGGTGTGAGCCTTGGTGAAGAACGAAGCCTTCATAGTCTTGGAACTCAGCTTAGAGTCCAAAGCTGCAAACGCTTCAACTACCTGTACTGACTGCCACGGTCGAAGGCGCCCAGAAGCGGATTGCTCCACAGGCTGGAGGCGCGCGACCGATGATGGCGGCCTGGCTGACACCGTCGGCTGGTCTGACGGTTTGAGATCCGGAAGGAATTCAACACAAAGTCAAGAGCTGCCCCCACGTCAGAAGACTGTTGGCCCTCAACGTCAGGTATGTCTGACCCATCCTCTGTGTCACGGGCAAACCATCCGATGCACACCAGGGGGAGCAGAAAGCGGCCAGCTTCCAATCCCGGGAGGTTGCGCCGCGGGGGGGGGGGGGGGGGGCGCCTGGAAACCACTAGTAGCCTCGCTGGAGGCAACGGAAAGGCCCTTGGAAAGAACCTGAGTGAGCAAGGAAAGAGCCTGTCTAAGCTCACCGCCCGTGGTATCCGGTTCGACGTGGGAACGAACCGGCAAAGTAGCTTCACTCCTGACCCTCTGAACCAGCAATGGGTCGACGATCCTCCAGAAAACCCGACGCGGAGCGACGGGCGGCAGACGAAACATCTGCAGGTAGATGCTAATAGGGGTATACCAGACCCCGAGGATCAACAGTGCAGGAACTCAGGAAGGAAAGTCACCGTGGACCTCTGAGGGACAGAAGGTCCAGGCTGCACAAAAAGCGTCGGTCTCGCAAAATTGGTCGTCGGACTAGAGTGCGTGGACGGAAACACAATAGTGAGTCCATAGTGAACCCACCAGGAACATCCGAATCCAAAGAGAAGGCTGCTGGGATCGACGGCTGAGAGACCACAGCAGAGGGTCCGGAAGGCAGTCCCTTCCGACTTCGCCGAGTTGAGGTCAGGGAAGGCTGAGGCCGATACCCCACGTCTACACTACCAGACATCTCTGCTGAACCCTGCAGGGATAAGCCGAGGCCGGCTGAAACGATGACCGATAACGTTGCAGATGGAACAGCAGTAGCAGCAGATACGACGGGAGTTGTTGAAACCGGTGGAAAAGTGGAGAGAACAACCGAGCTCGGCTCCAAAGGAGGAGTCACAACCCTAGTGACAGCCTCAGATGTCGACTGGAGAGGGACCACAGTCCCGCAACCAGGCATCTCTTCACCAGACAACTCAACAGCTCCCGAAGTATCCACCATAGGAAAAGACTGCACATCCTCCACGGAGGGGGGTATAACTCTCACCAGACATGGTCGTGTCGGGAGGTCCAGAACGACAGCGTTCCCCTTCCCCGCGGGTGCGGGAGGAGCAGCCACGAGAACGCACCATATGCTTGGGCAAAAGGCATTGCCCTCAAATAACAGTCCTGGGCATAACAGAGGTGACAGCAGTAGAAGAAAAGGTGAACTCAATAGATGTAGAAATTAGAATAACACCCCAACTACGAGAGAAAGATGGCAGAAAGTAAAGGTCCGGCGGGAACACAACTGAACCCATACGGCCGACAGGGACCCAAAAAACAGAAATTCTGCCCTCAACAGAGAGGAGAAATCCTGTCCATACAGCCCTCAACTGACACCTAACTCCAATAATAATAATAATATCCAAAAGGATAACATATATTTATCAACCAAACAATTATATGTCCGAACCGCACGGTACGCGAAAGTCTCGCGCGAACACGGAAAATATACAAAATACAATGAAAATGCGGCTGAAATTAATAACGAGAATATATAAAACACAGTCCTGTTATTATACGATACTCAGATCCATAATTCCAGTTACAGGTAATCATTATCAACGAGTTGAATTATCACTGTTTCGTAATACAAATGGCCGCACGTCATTCCAGGAAGGCGGGAGAAAAAGGAATGATTCATCTCCAGGCCTTTCCAAAAGTGACATGCCATACACTCTCTTCAAATGCAAATATTCTTCAACTTAGTAATCTAATCCATAACATGTATTACATTTCCCAAAATCCACAAAAACATATAACACTCTCTGACTAAGTAGAAAAAAACCAATCTAAATGTGGGTGGAATAATTTATTGTCAAAGGCAAGACTTCAACCTGAAAAATTACAAGAAAAAATGTCGAAACCAATCATTTTCAGCCACCCAGCAGCCTCAAAAGCAGAATTATCCCACCAATGTCACCTACCTATCTCTGGGGCAGAGCATCCCCTGTTTCTAAAATGCAAACAATTTTTTTTATATGTTTCCGTTTCATTTTTTTAGTTACCTGTCTGGTAACAAACCCGTGTAAAAATTACATTTTAAAAAATAGCCAATTTTTCGAAGCCGCTGTTTCCCATAATTCATCTGGTAATTAACCCCTATGTATCAGACTCCAACTTTGGGACCAAAACTTCAAATTCTCTTGTCCAAAAAAAAACCTAATGTAATCATATATCTGATACTAAAAATATATCTCCAATTTACATGGCATTAGTTTCAACATATGCCCTATGTTTTGAATTTCACCCCTGTGCAATAGTGCGAAACTGTAGAGCGGAACCTTAAGGAGAAAACAAGAGTGATCTCCCCGTGGATTTCACTCAGGCAAAAGAACCGGGAGTCTATCCGTGAATTAACAAAAACCACAAGTTTCTACTTTCAACCAGTAAAAAGATACAGCATGGCCTTTCTGACAGCCGAATAGCTTTGGTGGCCAGTTTTTGCCTGATTTTCACAACCACACCACACTACCTCAACCCTCACATTTCTCTGACCCACTTCAGAGAGCATTTTTGTTATTACCACCAGCCACGTTGACTACCCAGGTCCTGTCAATAACAATGTTAAATACAATCAAAATGTAAAACAATAAGCATTATTACCCATTGCTTTGGGGGTGGGGGTGTTGCTCTCTAGATATGAAAGCATAAACAGTTTAACGGACGGATGACACACAGACATGACACCTATGACCAAAATGAAAAAGTAGACACCATGACTGCAAATCTCCGGTCTACAATAACAACGAGGCTGTTCATAACTGCATATATTTGTCATGAATACAAGGCTCGGTGTTTAGGAAAGGCAGTGTTCTACCTTAATGTTTTCGAAATCTTGACGAAAATTCAAAACAGGTGCGAAATTAGGCTACATCAATAAATTTCTCCAAATTTCCACTTATTTCCTTCCAGTTGTGCTGAGATATCACTTGATGAATGTTAACTACCACTAACGATTGCACACAAACCAGAAATAATGAAAAGTTTTTTGAAAAATGGTGTATTTATAACTCAAACACAAATAAGGAATTTCCAAGTTCAAGAACTGACACCGACGGCAGAATGCTCTTTTAGGTTCCGCTCCTCAGTTTTCCAGGCATTTCCAAAAGTGGCATGCCATACACTCTCTTCAAATGCAAATATTCTGTAACTAAGTAATCTAACCCGTAACATGTATTACATTTCCAAAATCCACAAAACACGTATAACACTATCTGACTAAGTAGAAATAAACAATCTAAATATGGGTGGAATAATTTATTGTCAAAGGCAAGACTTCAACCTGAAAAATTACATGACAAAATGCCGACACCAGTCATTTTCAGCCACCCAGCAGTCTCAAAAGCAGAATTTTCCCACCAACGCCACCTACCTACCCACCCCTGGGGCAGAGCATCCCCTGTTTCAAAAATGCAATAAAAAAATTATATGTTTCCGTTTCATTTTTTAGTTACCTGTCTGGTAACAAACCCGTGTAAAAATTACATTTTTAAAATATCCAACTTTTCGAAGCCACTGTTTCCCATAATTCATCTGGTAATTTACCCCATGTATCAGACTCCAACTTTGGGACCAAAACTTCCAATTCTCTTGTCCAACAAAAAGCCGAATGTAATCATATATCTGATACTAAAAATATATCTCTATTTTACAAGGCCTTAGTTTCAACATATGCCCTATGTTTAGAATTTCACCCTGTGCTGTAGCGCGAAGCTGTAGAGTGGAACCTTAGTTACTGACTGCGCACTGGTACAGGAAGCCGTGGATCTATACTAGCCTATTACCAGGAGAACTGGGTGGCCTGTAGCGCTCGACACAGTTTTGGCTTATTTTTTCTTGGTGCTTTTGCACCACTTTTCTTTCCCAAATCCCTTGGGAACGATCAAAATAGAGAGTATATTTTCCGAGTTAGGTACTTCCAGTGTAGTGCAAGCCTGTAGTAAACAATTGTACGCTAGTTTGATAAGAAATGCTATTCCATAATTTCCACCCAAACTGCCAAAACATTATCGGCATTACAGGGCATAAAAAACTAGGGCTAGCCAGTTTTTCGGTTTGGTTCCGGCTTTATGGCAAATCGAAAAACCGAACCGCAAGGCCCAGCAAAAACAGGCCGGGCGGTTTTGCTGTGTTTGTGCATAAACTGATCAAGCTGTTTCACTGGGGGTGGGAGGGAACTGGCCTAACCACAACTATGGAGTCTCGTCACAAAGTCTATCCGATAATGGAGCGAATAAGTCGTGTTCTCGTTGTTACATTTTCTCCCTTATTGACTCGTCCACCGGACGAGTCAATAAGGAAGAAACTGTGACAATGATAACACAAAATAGTTTAGAAAAAACTTTTTCATTTGTAACCCTGATGTGTGCATTTTCGGACTGAATAGGCTTAGCAGCTGATCTAGAGGCTAGAGCCCGAAGAGAAGTTAGGTTGAACCCAATACAAACAGAGTGCTTCTGTGGCATGTGGTGTCGTATTGCGGATTTTTTCCAAGTTAACAAGCCTGAAGTGTCAATTACAGTCAACTCGGCAGTATCGCGTCGTCGGCAGTATCGATTCAATCTTTACTGACTGCTGTGTAACATTTAAAGAACCGGAATATTTTTATTTTTTCTTTCTGCTTACTGACAGAAAATATATATTTCCCAGATATCATATTTGTTTGTTTCCGGTATCCACGACAACATGGGGGCCCAAATTAAAAAATTCCAATGTTTGCCTCTGATGAACTGTTAGAATTTCGACGGGATGAGTGTGCTCGTTTTGTGTTGTTGTTGTTGTTTTGTTTTGTTTTTTTGGGGGGGGGGGGGGGACTGAGGGCATGTGTCGTTGCGTCTTAATTAATTTCGTCCTTGTATCATTTCGGCGATGAGGAGACTCAGGAGAGTGGGCTCAACCGAGGTGCTTCGACCAAAGCATTCTGGTCTCTATTTGCGTTAGGTAGGGAGGTGGTGGCGGTGGGATTGGGTGGGATGGGATGGGATGGGGTGGGTGTATGAACGTACTATGAAGTGTGACTTAACTAGACATGAGCGAAGGCCCATTTTTTTTTTTTTTTTGGCCCAGCACATGTGTGGGATGAGTTATCGAATGTTTCTGAATTTCGTTGAAAAACATGGCCATCAGTGACCATCTTGGATTTGGCATATAAAGTGTCAACCAGTCTATTAGTACAGCCTACTCGCCACACCCCTCCCCGATCTTGTTCAGAAACTTGAGTAAATGACTTGGCATCGCCATTACTGGACCATTCCATTTAGTTCAGTCCCTCTTGGACAAGTTGAGCTGCAGTGTCAGTAACACTTTCGTTCTTTTTCCCATGTGTTGATAATTCCAACACTTGACATCATTTCCTGGGAAACCCTCAAGTCTTTGAATTATCATTAAAGGTAAATTTTATTTATTTATTCGTGCTTAGTGTCAAAAAACATCTAAGGCGGTATCGTGACAATACGAAGGTTACAAGTATAAATCCAAGACTAACCAATCGTTTATATACCCGTTGCCAACACCAGAGGACTTCCACCACATGCATTGGTTAACTGATTAATCACTTACACTAATAGGTAGCTAAATAATTGCCGTACCGTTGATGATTTACAGCATATTAACTCTTTTCCCAACATAACGGGGAAAAAGAGGCCAGCGCCATATACAAAAGTCTCCATTCAAATTTTATTATGTTTTCAATTTTGTCTCAAAAACATAGCATATGACTTCTCATTGGGACGAGCTCGTTGAGCCGCTTGTGCGCGCCCCAATGAGGGGTCATAAGCTATATTTTTGAGACAAAAATTGAATTTTTTTTAGTAATTTAAGAATTTATTTTGCAAGTATCGTCTTTCAACTGCATTGGGTAAAGGGTTAAGAATGACCATTTCCAGCCACTGATACATGCACGTGAACAAGTATGTCAGCACGCAACCTTCATGCTTTACTTTACACTGTCTCATATAATTGATGTGAGTCAGTGTGACAAGGTGGGCCTGTTTTGGAGCAAGTTTGTTCCTTTGTTAACCTATCTAATACAATAGTTCAAAAGTGACGGTTGGTCGAGCAAATTCTTTTTTGATCGATCAAGGCGTTGATCATTGGTTAATTGATTAATCGGTTAACCGTTTCAGGTCTACCACAAATTACCCAATTTAGTGATACAATAGACATTTGAACTGGCGCAAAACGTGTGATTCTTTACTCCCTGTCATGACTCTTTACTGCCGCTATTGTGTGACTGATAAAATGATTTCGTACACGGACAACTAAGCGTTATTTTTCCTCGTGTAGTGTCGGTTAGCAGTACCAAGTTCTGCATGATACATTGCCAAGACAAACACATGCTTGGTTTAACGATGGAGATGGCAGAATATTTAAAAAAGTGACTCGATACTGCAGAGTAGACTGTACTATCTGTTCTTTACAAAATTTATGGAAAAACCGAACCGAACCGAAACCGAGGGTTGTTACCGAAACCTAATGTGTAAAATAAAAACATCCCAGCTCCAATATTAAGGGCCAATATAAGTAATGAAATTTGGTTTATTTTGAAAATTCTCACCTCTGATATTCCTTCAATTCAAATTAAATATACACAAAATGTTCATCAAAATGAAGGCTGGGATGTATAGAACACGAAACACATGTGTAATCAACTCATAGAATCGAGTGTAGGCACCACTGGTTCCTGGAAGTCTGCTGCCGTATTCGCACTAGAACTGATAATTTAATAATATTTCACGAAAACAACTTGTGGCCAAATGTGCTTTACATATCCAAGAACAAAGCTAGGGGATAAAAATTCTTCAAAACAACGCGACAGAGCTGCATCGGGGAAAATTCCAAAGCCTTTGCTTTTGTTTACGTATAAGTATACTTTCGATTTCCGGTCGACGTCATCGGACAGAAAAGGCATGTAAAAACAACACCGTCTAAAATCAAATAATGAAAAAGATCGCCTTCATACAGTATACTGTTATTAGATTGAGATTGCACAGTTACCATATTCAATGCAGTGTATCATTATACCTGTTGAAATTTCTTAGAATTACGATTTTGTTTTTCGATGGAAATTCGTGGTAACGAGTGATTTGCGCATGTCTGTCAAGCATGGAAACCCTCTTCATTAAAAAATGCAGACAGTGTTGTCCTTTTCCAAAATGCAGTCCTATCGCTGTATTCGAAAGTGTTTTGAATGCCTAGCTTTGTTCTTGGATATATGAAGCACATTTGGCCACAAGTTGTTCTGACGGAATATTATTTTATTATCAGTTCTGGTGCGAATACGGTAGCAGACTTCCAGGAACCAGTGGTGCCTACAGTCCACTCTATGAGTTGATTACAGATGTGTTTCGTGTTCTATACATCCCAACCTTCATTTTGATGTATAATTTGTGTATATTTAATATGAATTTAAGGAATATGAGAGGTGAGAATTTCAAAATAAACAAAATTCCATTACTTATATAGGCCCTTAATAAAACAATTTTGTCATCAGTGATAACTAAGTTTCTGATGATTAATGTTAAAAATTGTCCCTGTTATTAATAAGTGCACCTACCTCTTCCAATGTCCACAGGTTTGGCTCAATCCACCAACGGCTTCAAATCCTGGCCGAGACTGCAAGTGCAAAGTTACTCAGGCGATAAACAAATGGTGACAAATGTTCGGCTTCGGCATCCAGGCTTCAGCACAGTTTTAAGTTTCGCAGTATTGTTTTTAAATAACAAAAATCCTCCCATACTATGAATGTGACACACAACATGCAGTCCAACAGGTGTCACAAGCTGCAGAATTTATTCCATGGGACGAATTATATGGTAGACATTGGAACAACGAATTTACTGATTCAAATTCACTTCACTTCAACGTCACACACTTCTCGAGATCTGTGGTCCAGTTTCATAATTCTCCTCAATCTATTTTTAATCACCTCGCGTTCGCTTCCTAATTTGGGGATCAGTGAAGGACTTGAGCTGTATTGTTTGGGGTCTACATTTTGGGATTGTTTATCGTATATATTAAAATACGCATACATCTTTGCATTATTTCTGCGGGAGGAGGCGGGGCAAGTTTTGGCCGTTACGTTGGGTAACGGGTTTACTGAAATAAACAACAATTACAGACCAGCTAAGTGGAGGTGCCCAGGGGCGTCATACTAGTGAAAAATCAGGGGGGGGGGGGGGGGGGGGGGCGGGGGGTCGTTAACACCATCTAAACGGAGCGTCACCATCGTTTGGCGCGTCCGTGTACCGTTGGCATGACGCCACCGGAGGTGCCCGACAAGTCATGGTCATAAAAATCATTTGTTATTACTATTAGAACTTTACTCTTTCCCTGGATGTGAAATTCTACCGAAAAATTCAGTCGCGACTCTCTAATCTGTGTATATTTTTGTCGAGCATGCACAAGAGATTTTGCCCAACTGAGTATTTCATAATTTCGTGCCCAACCTCTGCCTTACGAAACCCATGTTTGAGATATTGTTTTTCTTGTGTTTTTTGGGGGGGTGGGGGGGGTGGGGGTGGGGAGGGTTACACCCTCTCCCCAAAGAATTTACACCCCTGTATATTATCTAGTTCGCCTGGAGGAATGGAGAATGGTACGTTCTATCGAAGTACATCCACACCAATAGGCATAGATTTTCTAAATAAAATACTACGAAATTAAGACCGCATCAAACTTTCCGAAAGAGTAGAATTATTATTATTTATTTATTTACTTATTTCTTTATTTGTGTTTAAGGTCACATACTTATGCACAATGGCTAATCGTGACCATGACAGTTTTAAGGGTGGAGGAAGCCGGAGTACCCGGAGAGAACCACCGAGCATGGACGAGCAACTGTCAGCTCCTCAACATTCGAACTCTGTTCAAGCTCCGCTCAAGCAGGGTTACAGCGGTTGAAGACATGTGCACCGTCGTCGTGCAGGACGCCTTAGTACACGGCGTCATCGTGCCCCCATGTAGGCAACCGGGATAAAGTGCCATGCCCAAGGACACAACGCGGCGTCCCGGTCCGTCGATCGAACTCGGGACCTCTAGCATAGAAGTCCAACAGTCTACCACTGAGCCTCCGCGCTCCCAGAGAGTCGAAAGTTCTGTTACTGATTCGATCGGCGTGCTCCTTTGTGAAGGGAAGGCATTAAGTGATAATGCTTCGCTGGTAGGTTTGAGGACAAATTAGTTGCAAGGATCAGTAATAATTTAATCACGCAGCTCTGTGGATCTGCAGGGTTAAGTGATGTAGATATGTCATGACTGAAGGGGTGGGGCTGATGTGGTGTTGGCTCCAGAAGTAGGAGTTTCAAGATTCACAAATAGTCAGTGTTTCAAGTTTGAAAAAAGAGTAACACCACTCAATTCCTATAAAAACAAAGCGTGTACACACTGAATGCTGTACGCGGAGGGGGGTGGTATATTATCATAAAAACACCTTTGGGGGAGGAGTTTCCACCAGGAAAATAAGTTAAAAAGTCAGGAAAAGTTCACCTATCAGAGGCCAGGGTTCACCAGGAGGTTGCTTGTATTACTTCAAGCCCTCAGACCATTGTCAAATTCCGTAAGGAATTCGACGCTGTTATAGGCTCTTTGTTTTACCCGCTTTTCGTGGAGTACACACACAGCTTGCCCTTGATGTAATGTGCTCTCCCTCTGCTCCGACATAAACGAATATTCTTCGAGCTCCAGTTGTATACATTCTAAGCAATAAGTATTAAATTCCCAGAGAAAACATAAAATATTAACACAATTAGTGGAACTACGCGGAGTAATCATAAGCCTACCGATGCTGTGAGTATTCAGTCATAATATTTGTTTGTAAACAGAAATGTCTAATAGTAATGGTAAAGACATCAGAGATTTGATCAAATCAAGTCTCGGTTGAGAAACATTTCGTATGTTGATTCCAAGAACATGAATGTTCATGGTACTTTTAGATTCAGTTGGATGGAACACAGTTCCATGCGAAAATTAATAGCGCATTGTTTAATTTCTAAATTAATGAAACATTTTATTTTCATAAATAATGAAAAATTGCGTGAAAATATTTTAGTAACACATTTTGTTTTCAAATAGATGCAAAAAACACCAGTTACTGAAATATTTATCTTTGACCGATCTCATGATGTGAGTGAGACTTTCATTATCCCTAGTGGGTAAGGGTGTGAGATTAAGAAATCTCTCCCGACGGCGAGATACATGGGCCAGACACGAGGTTTGCCGAGTGTCAAGACCAAATATCTTGTCCCGAGGGTGAGATTTCCCCAACGCACATCCACCCCACCAGAGATGATAATTTATCTCCCCCACCAAAACAGTCTGAAGTCATCAAAAGTAATTCAAGGACACGTGCAGTTATATCGAACAAATTTTATGTCCATATCTGAAAAAAAAACTGATTTGCTTATTGGATAGAGCGTACAAAAGTTCTCTATATACCACAGGTAAATACCACAAAATTAATTCCCAACGCCGGCAAGGCAGGTGTTAAAGGTTTGTTGCGAAATGAACATTGACACATTCCGATGACGTCATATTATGAATTCTACAGTATATTCGCATAACGTTTCGACGGGAATTTCCACTCATAATGGTATTCTTTTATGAGTCAAGTGTCCGTTGGTTTTGCGGTCTGCGTTTTTATTTCCATTTTCTTCGACAAACGTTCATCTGCTATTTCCGAAACATGACACCATGTTGTTTGTTTACAGAAGAAAGTGCGATGATTGAATAGTCCTGCGCTCATTAAATATGCTAATAAGCCAATATAGGTTGATCACGTGGGTAAGGTGAGATAGCTGTCACGTGGATGGGGTGAGGTGAGACAGGCATATCTCCCCCAGCGGTCTCACACGACTTGGTATATATATCTCAGTACCCATGTGGGGTGAGACGATGGTTTTCCAGGCACACATTGAATAGTGCTCTTTGCTCTCATGCTAGAAGTTATTGGTTTTCATCTTTCCCTTCTCAAGTCACGAAATTTGTTCATAACAGAAAATATGAAAGTACTGTATATGTCTAATTTGTGCTATGCATTTCCACATTTCAAATTGCATAAAGTCACATTTTGAAACGGACCACGAAGAGAAATTCGTGGTTTTCTGCTTGTAAAAATCAGAGTAAGTTTCATTTTTAGTTTAACTTGACAAAGTCAAGATGAGCTATTGCCTTCACGCGTCCTGAGGTCTGTGAGTCTGTGAGTCTGGTCACATTTTCTTTGGCACAGACTATACCCCGTAGATCTTGCACAATCAGCACGAAATTTCATATGACGGTTCAAGGTCATATCTACTGTCCTGCCCATAACCCCCAGGGGTAAATAAACACGGGAATAATACAAAATCAAGAAACTATCTTTTAATTTTCAGATCCCGATTACTTGTAATATATTGAACTTCACCGTCGTTACGTTTCTGTGATTTTAACTCACTCGAAAATTATATGAACGGATTTTTTAATTCTCTATGGGAATTTGCGTGTACTTTCAGAAGAGCGTCCATTTTGAACAATGCACAAGTGACGGAACTGGGACGGTCCATTTGAGAACAGGTAAAATTTTAATTTTCACGGCTTGCCTTTGCAGTTCTAAGGCGTGTTTTGACGAAGTTGGAATATCAGTTAGTCGTGATGATGGTTTAAAATAAAACTCAAGTCTTGTTCTAAACGCGTTTGAGATTTTGGAAATAAATAAAATATACATGTATTGTAGTTGTGACGCAAATTATTTTATTAATACGTGCCGCACCAGTATTCCATATTTGTCATGTCTTGCCGACAACAGCCCTCAGAAACCGGGTGCTACAGACCCCCATATAGGCTATAATTGTTTGTGTGACACGGGTACAGGCGAAAACGGCACCGTGTGAAAAACGATACCAGCTGGCGAAAACGGCATCAAACGGGCGAAAACGAACCAAACCAAAACTTGGAGAAAGAAGAACAACACTGTGTTACATGATCAAATATTCATATTTTCCTCAGATCGTCGTTTTGATTTTGTCGCCCCTTTTACCAGTTTTTTTTACCTCCTTATTTATCTTTTCTCACATATATACAATAATGTCGAGTATGAACCCAATATAAGATATTACACATTTGGCCACGAGTTATTCTTGTTAATGCAATATACAACTATAACATTTGCACATAAGTATACAGAGGCGGTGCAAGCCTGATGAAAATATGTGTGGAGGGAGCAATTGATTAAGAGTATCCCCGGAGTCTGTTACTTTCGGCTTGACACAGGAGTCCGGATTTCTTGGGTTTGGACTGCCCCTGTCCAAATATGGCCTGAAAGACCGTGTGTTAATTTTTTGCCTTGGCACGTCTTTTGAATTCGGACCCCCCCCCCCCCCCCCCCCCCCTCCCCGCCAACACACACACACAAGATTCTGATTTTTGCGCCAATAATAAAGAAGGGAGTGTATCGTGAATCCGGGTTGGATAGATTCCAGGGCCGAGGAGAGGGTGAGGCCTGGGTTGGGGGAGAAGTGTTCGTGCTTTTAATCTTTCGAAGTCACTGCTAAACAACAAGAAATCCATTTAAAAAGAGTTGGGAGGAGAGATATATCCTCTCATTTTTAACTGCTCAATTTTCATCAAATTTATTAGTGAACCTAAAATGCATCCGCAAACTTAGGATACTCAGTTTCAAAACGAAACACAGAAACAGGCAGACTGAAATGAATTGATTACTGGTGCCGTATTCACCATCCGAACTGGTGCCGTTCTTGCCACAATCAATTGGTGCCGTTTTCGATCACTTGGTGCCGTTTACTCCAGGTGCCGTTTTCGTACGGTGTCGTTTTCGCTTTTATCCGACACAAAAAGTCAAAGTACTATTAAACCTACTTCTAAGAAAGTATATAACTAATAGCATGAGAGAATTGATATCTTCGAATCCAATCCTGACGAATACGTGTTATCACAAGAAAGTTTATTGGAAAATTGTAAGGTGGGGGAGGGGGTGTCACGAATACGTCACTTATCACGCTGCCCCCCCTCCCTCCCCATACTCTCTTAGCAAGCACTTGATACATCGTCTGAGCGAGTAATAACTCGGCAAAGTTGATCAGAGAATTTATATAGTTCGACTTCTCTGATTATACCCAACATAGGCGTACGAAGACCAACGGGACAACTATTTTAATGGGGCGCTGGAAGACTTTGTCCGAAAAGTAGCCCTGGGGTGAGTGTTCGTGGTTCGTGGGCTTGTCTTCTCCTACTGGTGGGGTCAAGTGGAACCCTCCGTGGGAATTTTTTAAAAAAAATCTCATCTGCTGGAGGGTTTCTAGAGCACACCGGCTACATTTCGAACCTTGTATTTGAAAGAAAAGGCAATCGCTTTTATAGAGGTGCCTGTCTGAATGTGTTCGAACAATCTCGTCTGGTATCACCTAACTGCAATTAAACATTATATGATGCTCAGCATTCAGCTGGAGTAAATACGTGTAATGTTAGGCCTGTGTATCCATGGCATTAGAGGATCGAACCCTACAGATGGATGAGGTTTTGGCACTATATACGTGGGTCGATATACTATTAATAACAGTTTGGCTGGCCGCTAATTTACTGTGGTTCTCAGTTGAGAAGTTCTTGGCTACTCATGTTCTTCCAACTGCCTCCCGATTCCCACGTCTCTTTCCTCCCAATACTGAGACGAACTGCTTGAAGACACTCTGTACCCATATTCTTCACAATCCCCCCGATAAGCATACTAACCATCGCCTTTGTGTCAACCACTAACCACCTGTCCTTCATTCTCCCATTCCAAGTCCTCATTATACTACGCCCAGAGAATTTTGCTCTGATAGATTGGGATTTTGTACGTCCTAATAAAACGTATTCCAAGGTCACCACTGCGCTCAAGTTACACATTTGGCTGGCCTTTTCCACCGTCTTTCCCATTCCGCTCAAATCTCCAGTGATCGCGACCTCATCTTGAACAACAGTGACCACCCCCTCCCCTCCCAAATGTGCCATCGTCAAGGTACACACACAAGGTACCACACAAAATCCTCTATCTTTTGACCTGCTCTCGCCAATTTCGGTTACAGTCCCCATGACTCTTAATCTGACGTTTTTATTTCATCCTGGGTTGTCTCTACTTCTGTGTTCGACATATCTATTGGATAGTTCCCTACATACTTCTACTACACTGCAGTTAATTACAACGAAATTATCAAAAACCCTAAGCAATGCATTATCATCTCGACTGTCTAATATTTCAACATGCCTGCGTTACTTTCACTGGGTCCAGTGAAGGTACAAGAGTGCCCCCCTCCCCCGGATATACTTAAGCAAGGGGATGCTATAGAATTATAGGAGGGAGTTTCGCCCTCCTATTTATTTGCGGGTGGGAAACATCCCCGGAAAAATTGTAAAAAAATCAATCACCGAAGGCTTTTTGGTCACTTAATAAACTATATGTTCGCATTCAGCCTGCCCACATTTTTCAGTGGGTAGGTATATAGTGTGAGATTTTATATAATAAAATTATTCAGTAACTGGAGCTTTCGGCCACTTAGCCTTATCCAACGATGTTAGTAGCAGATGTGGAGATCGTGCCAAATTGTGGGAACCTAGTGGGGGCACCTAGGAAGTGACGTCATAGCCATGTGACCAATTACGTCATGTTTGGTTGTCATGGTAGCTCGCGTGACCGACCATCTTGTGGCGTCATCTCCATAGTGATATGTGGTCATAGTGCACATGCAGCGCGTGTTGTTAGGGTGATACATATTTCTGTCGGCCATTTTGTCTACTGGAGGCCGGCATCTTGGTTTCTACGGTAGCACGTGGTTGCTATGAGCCTCAATGGCCTGCAACAAAACAGGGGTATATTCGGAGGGTATGTTCGTTTTTAAACGGGAGTAAATCTAATTACCTAAATATACCCGACAATCCATCCAAACCACCCAAAACGAATTTATTTGATACGGATTCACCATGAATCCTACTGTTTTTTAATAACAGGTACGTTCCTTTGTATAAGAGTAGTTGCTTTGTAGAATTACCACAAACAAGCAGATAATTCTCCAAATTACCAAAATGCGCCCAAAACAACCGAAACGGACTTATACTCCCCCATCTAGGGTTTATAATAGTAGCACATAGTGCTATACGATCGAAAGGCCTCCGGGTATGTTCTACTTCAGTGGAGTACTGGTCCAGATTTTCCAAGAACTCCATTTTTATGCCTATTACAGATGCTACTCTAACACTAGCAGTATGTATAGCCTAAACTATCTCAAGTTCCCTCTTCCAAGTCTTATAATCACCAGTGCTTGGATTCCCATAACATATATGCAGAGTTATCTTTCTTGTGTACAACGAAATCCTATATGATTCCTAAAGCCCCGAATCCATCGAGCAGTTACTGAAAAGTCATTGTTCAAACGATTCGAATTCCATCGAGCAAATGAGCTATAGAACATATTGTTCTTCGACTCATTTAGGTATTTGAGGAAATCCATGGCCAGTATACAAAATGGCCGACGGGAATGCATATCACCCTAATAACACGACCTGCGCATGCGCACTACGACCACGTTTCCTTATGGAGATGACGCCACAACATGTCCGTTCACGCGGCCTGCCAGATCAACCAAACATAACGTAACTGGGTCACGTGACTATGCCGTCACTTCCTAGGGCCACCACTACCCACCCCCCCCCCCCCCCCCCACACACACACACACCAATATGGCACGATCTCCACGTCTACCACTACTGATGTTACATAAATGCACACTACATCATGCAGGTAAACTTCCGGAAATACAATTAACATTAGCGTTCTGCGTGATGAAGTTTATATTTTTTATAATCGTTGATAAAGACGAAGTGACCGAAAACCCAAGATATCAATCGCTTCTGTTACACGTGGAACGACATTCCCCCACCTTTGCAATTGGGATGGACACTTATTTATAAATTCGCTATTTTTTTCCACGAGGCGCCTGAAGCTCAAGCGCGCACACTGATAATATGAAAAATTTTCTGGATACGATTCTGTAAGACATGCATTCATAGTCACAGCATGAAACATCAGTGATGCAACAAATCCCGAAACCCAAACTAAATGCCAAATGACACTTCACTATTAATTCTATTATCACATGCTACTTGATAAACATATTGGCACATACAATAGAACAAATTGTCGTAATTGTGAGTAGAGTTTTACATTTAATACCATCACGCTGATTGTATCATCAAAATTATTGTGATGTGTATCGTCAAAATTACGACAGATTTAATGGACGGCGAAAAGACTGGACATGATCAAAGTAATTGATGATTGACTTTTTGTGTGAAACTTTCCTTGCCTTTAGTGCTGCAATCTTCAATCACTTTGTCCATGTCAAGTCGTTTAATTTCCGATGACTCAATTGATGGCATCGCGCGATCGCCAAATCTGTCGCGGCACACAGTGGATCTGAGATTGTTTTTTATAAGAATGAGGAATCTCTGTTATTAAACTGTAGATACTCGCTGTAACTTTGTTTCACTGTCGAATACAAATTCAAAACTTGCGCATATAGGCCTGGGTCACGCATCACGTTCCGTGTGGTTTGTAAGTGAAGCTAAGCGCACATGTTTAAGATTGCGGCAACAGATCTGGGGTCCGATGTGTTATTTTTACCGGAAGCACTTGTCAGAGAGAAAATTGATATAAGAACTCATTGGGTTCGGTTGCGTACGAAACGAAACTGAATTTGCACCCGCGAGTATCGGACAGAAAATGTCGGTGTCGGCATCCGAACGATGAGGCTCGTAGGTCCATATAAAAATAGTCCAATATCTGGCCGCCCTCTTTCTTCGTATACTTCCTTTTCTTGTCTCAATTGTTTTACCGTTTCTTTTTTTTTTGGGGGGGGGGGGGGGGGTGGGCAGGACTCTGGTCGCCCGCCCCTGCACCCACCCTAGCAGACCACTCCCATTGGGTGGAACAAAATATTCTCCGCCTCGCGAGTTCCAACTTTCGGTTTCTGCATTTTCCGCTTATGACAGCTTATCCACTGTGAGTTGAAGGAGAACAGGTAAAATAGAATATTTGCCTCCTCATCTTCTCGTTACAGGCATGGTGGGAGAAATCTGGCGCTATTAAACTAATTTCAGAAAGACTGATGCTCACATTCAAATAACGTTTAAAACTCAACTTAGACTGGGAAGGAGGTGGGAGTTGCAAATATAAAATATAGATACTAGGCTAGTAGTATAGCATGTACCCGATCGACCCCATTACTTTTGCCGGCGCAGCTAGTGTTAAATTCCCACAGGAAGCGGACTTTTGCCGGTGCAACTTTTTCCGGTGCAAAAGTTTGGCCCTATCCAGCTAGATTCGGCAAGTAGTATACGGACATCATATATAGTATGCTATAGTATATATAGTGATATATGTACACCCAAGGTTATGGGTATATATTATGGGTAAGTGGTGGAAAGATGATGGAGGAGTTAGGTTTTCTTGAACGTTTTTTTTACGCGAAACGGTTGACGTTGCTATTGATGTCGTGACGTCATGATACGCACCCGACGTCATAGAGACATTGACCACTGTTGTTGTCCACTATACAATCTGACATTACGTTGTTCGGTTCAGGGGGTGTCGGACTTCTTGTACGGGGGTGGGGGGATCTGGTAGTGGTTGTATATATCCATGTTGGTATACTATTTGCCTTTGGGTCTTCATATTATCCTATGTCTGCTATAGCTAGATCAAGCAGTATTGTGGGGATGGGGGTAATGCATGGTAGCCCAGTGTGGTATTGCGAGATAGTCCTTGGTGGTTTAAATTGGCAGTATAAGATGAATGGTCTGTTGGCCTATTACCCCCTTAGTACTATTTACCTACCGAATCCTTTGTATCATCTTATGGTTAGTATTGGTAGTTCGTAATGCTAGGTCAGGCAGTATTATAATTGTTTGTTTAGAAGTGGGGCTTAGGATGCATTGTATATACCGCTGTAGGTCCCCTGTTAGTCCTCGGTATCATTAACCAGCCGATTGATTTGTATTATTCTATGACTGGTATATATAGTACGTTATGGCAGATCAAGTGGTATTGTGGAGTGGAGTGGGGTAATGCATGGCAGTATAGAACAGCAGTACAGTATGGACGATACAGTATATACCTCTGTGCCCCCCCCCCCCCGAAAGCCATTAGTACTTCTAATTGACCTCATGCTTTATGTGACTGGTCTAGGTAGTATGTAAGACCAGACGTTATTGTGTGTGTGTGTGGGGGGGGGGGGGGGGGTGGGGGGTGTGGGGAGGGGGGTATAATGGATGGTAGTCTAGTGTGGCAGTATACGATATAAGTTTTCTACCCCTACAGGTCCCATGTTAGCCCTTAGTACTATTAATCCACCTAATGCTTCATGTTATCATATGACTGGTATAGGTAGTATGCAATGCTAGGCATAGGGGTATTGTGGGTAAGGGTGATGCCTGGTAATTTAGAACGGTAGTATAGTTTGGGCGGTATATACCCCATATAGGCCTCCTGTTAGTGTTTGGTACTATTAACCAACCGATTGCTTTGTTTTATTATATGGTTGATATATGTAGTACGTTGTGGTAGGTCTAGTGATATTGTGGGAGTGGGAGTAATGCTTGGTAGTTTAGAACAGTAGTATAGCATAGGCTGTGCATACGCCTGGAGATCTCTTGTTGGCCCTTGGTACTACTGATCCACCAGGTGCTTCATATTATCAAGCGGTATTCTGGGGTGGGGTTAATGCCTGGTAATACAGAACGGTAGCAGAGTATGGTTGGTATATTCCTCTGCAGGTCCCATCTTAACCGTTGATAGTATTAACCTACCAAATGCTTTGTATCATCCTGTTACTTGTAAGGTGGTACGTAATACCAGTAGTTCCTACCCTATTCCGATTACTCTTGATGTTTCCTTTATCTAGATATATGGGAATTTAACACTAGCTGCACCGGCAAAAGTCCGGGTAATGGGGGTCGATCGGGTACATGCTATACTACTTAGGCTGGTAAAAACAGTTTTTTGAGACAACCCCTACCTCCGATCCAAACTTTGCTTCTCCAGAACTTTCCCCTTACCACCAACACTCGATGTAATTTTGACAGTTTGCATTGCATTCCAAGAAATATTTCACGAAATCTACCATAGTGCGTGAAGTTTCCGGCTGTTAGTCAAATAGTGGTTCGAATTTTGAAATTTCTAGACGTTGATTTTTTTTTGGGGGGGGGGGGTCGCCCTTCCGTAGAGCCCCCACCCTCGCGACAACGAACGCGCATGTCATCGAGAAACGTGAATTTTCTACGACATACATGTAACATGACGTGAGCATACTTAATCTAATTCAGCTATACTATGATTGTAAATGAATTCCCTGGACCTAGAGGGGGTGGGGGAACCCCCCCCCCCCCCACACACACACACACTCTTCGTCTCATACACCCATGGTTCTTAGAACAAATTCAAATGACCTCCCGTCAATTAATGATATGTGTTAGTTTCGGTGTAACCGTTTAACTTTCTCCCTACATTATACCCCCACCCGAAAGGATAAAATCACGTGTATTTCCCTTCCCTACAGATAAAAAAACATTTTCTATTAAAAGGCTCATTTTCTGGCTCCCAAGATTGATGGAAGATAAAATACCTCACCCCTGCCTCCGACAGGTCACTTTACATTCGGTTTATTTATTCTTGCTTCATACTCGAAAATTTTGTTTATAAAGTTAAACATTTGGGACTTTCTACACTTCTTTAATTGAGACGTTGTACCTTTTCCTCTTAGGAATGTGTGTCACAACACAATGCGGCAGATAAGATTTATGATCACTCTAGAGCTCGGCCGTACTCGGAGAGGACAGCCGGGCTTTTGAGTGAACATTTTACATACGTCCTCCCACCTCCCGGTGTTGTGGTTGTGATGAGGCAGATTCGTCATCTTAAGATGTCAGTGACTTAATATTAAAAACTTTTACCGACGGGTATCATCTGAATATAATTTAAAGAAAATAAAACACTATTATGTGTGTTCTCACATGTACGCATCAAGAACAATCCGTGAAAAAATATACACAACACAGAACAAATCACAGATGAATTTTCCCCACCTCGAAAGTTCGAGATCTTTTCGGGGTACCCCGCGTTCAATGCTGTCGCCTGGGTGTCTCTTGTTGTTCCTCGGCTCCTGGTGGTCCTCTCACTTCCAATGCAATTGTACACATAACGTATAATTTATTTATAGTCGCTTCCACCTTTAAGTATGCTCAATTTGTCCGCCAACTCCTCTAACCAACTCAATCTATCTCACTTTACACGTGTGATAATATATTGTCACTCCACCTCACCGTCCGTCTACCGTTTAAACCAATAATGTCCATGTATGCGGTTTTCCTGGCATCCACTAAGCTCACTCCGAGCTCCTAGCTTAAGTCAAATGTTCGACCTCTCGATAGCTCCAATTAAGTCAACTATTCGAGCTCTCGACAACTCCCTCCAATTAAGTAAAATGTTCGAGGTCTCGATAGATCCCTCCAACTAACTTTACGTCACGTTATACGTTAAACTTCGCTCATGGCTCCAAAAGCCCTCACGCGCCACTTAGCCTAATAACTTCCCGCCTATTCTAAACTATATGTTGGACCCGCCAGTCCCACAACTCGTTAACACGTCCATAGCCTAAAACAGCCACCGGGCTGCAGTTTGAACCTTGTGATCAACAATGCTTTTTCAAATCTTGCTAATCCTTTTCATATTATCAAGGAATACCCCGGGGGAATCTGAGCGGTATCTCCTTGAAGCACACAGCATTGATTTATGGAGACCTTTGACTCTATTGAGTTCGCAGGCAGCGAGGCAGCGCCATGCTGTGCGTTATCAGCGAGGTTGATTATTTTGCCCGTCTGCCTATCTGCGGGATAAAAATAATTACATGCTCACATGTTTTCATGGATAATGTTGATGTCCCATTGATTAAGAGATTAACAGTGGATTTCTGCTAACCACGGATCAAAGAATAGTTTATTTTACATAATATGCGCGCTGCCAATTCGAGTCGATCTTGACAATGTGGAAGAGAGATAATCTACACACACTGAAAACAGTGCATACGGTAAGTTTTACGAGCCTAAAATTAACCTACCCTCGCGAAGCATGTTACATTTTTTTTCTAACGATAATTTGAATGGTATTAAAGGCTAACAACCCCAAACAAATGTAAAAAAACGGACCTTGGCGAAGTCCGAGTTTAATGTTATTGAACTGGTTCGGACGAAGGAGGGTGGAGGTGGAGGTTGGTCGAAACATGACACGTCCTGTATAGCCAGGTTGATCTTTTAAAACTTAGTTCAAACACTTTAACTGAACATAACATTCAAAAACACCATTATATAGAAAACTGATGTCATTTTTGCAACCAGGCAGATACTGTGTGATGCCCCCCCCCCAAATAAATTGAAACCAATCAATTTTACATAAACAAGTTTTATGTAAAGAATGTACTGGTATATCATTGTTTCTGACATGCTGTGAAAATTGTTTTATTCCAGTGTAGTGGAGAGTGTCTAGTTGTACTCTCCAGGGCACTGTAACTGAAGAATTATGCACAAAACACCTCTATATGGAGAACTGATGTCATTGTTACAACCTGCTTGATAATGTGCGACTGATGTCATTGTTGCAACCTGCTTGATAATGTGCGACCCCCCCCCCCCCCCCCTCCTCCACACCTCTGCAAATTGTCTTGTTCCAGTGTAGTGGAGAATGTCTTGTGACACTCTCCAATAAATTGTAACTGAACAATTATCCAAAATGCAAAAACACCAAAACACCTCTTTTTGGACAACCGATGTCATTGTTGCAACCTGGCGGATAAACCATTCTGCATAAAATGTTTTAAGTAAAGAATTTACTGGTATATCGTTGTTTCTGATATGCTGTGCTAATTGTTTTTGTCCTGTGGCACTCTCCGATGCACTGTAACTGAACAATTCTAAAAAACACCCCAAAACACCTCTCTGTGGAGAACTGATGTCATTGTTGCAATGTGGAGGATAATGTGTGATGCCACCCCCCCCCCCCCCCCCCAATAACTTGTAACCAAACAATTCTACATATAAGGGTTTTATGTAAAGAATGTACTGATATAACATTGTTTCTGATAATTGATAAATGAACAATTATATAAAAAGAACTCCTCTCTGTGGAGAACTGATGTCATTGATGCAATCTGGTGGATAATGTGTGATGCCACTACCCATCCCCCAATAAACTGTAACCAAACAATTCTACATAAAAGGGTGTTATGTAAAGAACGTTCTGGTAAACATTGTTTCTGATATGCTGTTCAAATTGTTTTGTTCCAGTGTAGTGGAGACTGCCATTGATGCCTCCCCCCCCCATATAAATTGTAACCAAACATTTCTACAAAAACAAAATGTAAAGAATCTACAGGTACTCCATTTGTTCACATATGCTGTGCAAATTGTTTGTTCTTTCAATACACTGTAACTAAATAATTATACAACAAACACCTGTTGAAACCTGGTGGATAATGAGTGATGAGCTCCCCCCCCCCCCCCCCCATATAAATTCTAACCAAATAACTCTACCAAAAAAAAAAAATATGTAAAGAATCAACAGGCATGTCATTGTGACACTCTCCAAAACACTGTAAATGAACAAATATACAAAAACACCCCTATATGGGGAACTGATGTCAAATTTGCAACCTGATAGATAATAATTATCCTTATGGATAAGGCGTGATGCCCCCCCCCCCCCCCCCCCAAAAAAAAAAAATGTAACCAAAAAAAGGGAAAAAAGTATGTAAAGAATCTACAAGTATGTCATTGTTTTTGATATTCTGTGCATATTGTTTTGTTCCATTCTGGTGGAGAGTGTCTTGTTGTATTCTCCAATACACTCCTGTAACTGAACAAACATTCAAAAAACACCATTACATGGAGAACTGATGTCACTTTTGCAACCAGGCGGATACTGTGTGATGCCCCCCCTCCCAATAAATTGTAACCAATCAATTCTACATAAACAAGTTTTATATAAAGAATGTACTGGTATATCATTGTTTCTGATATGCTGTGATTAATCTTTTAAAACTTAGTTCAAGGAGAGTGTCTTGTACTCTCCAATACACTTTAACTGAACATAACATACAAAAAACTCCATTATATGGAGAACTGATGTCATTTTTGCAACCAGGCGGATACCCTCACCCAATAAATTTTAACCAATCATTTCTCATTAATCATTGTTTCTGACATGCTGTGAAAATTGTTTTGTTCCAGTGTACTGGGGAGTGTCTTGTGCTCTCCAGGGCACTGTAACTGAACAATTATACACAAAACACCTCTATATGAGAACTGATATGTCATTGTTGCAGCCTGGTGGATAATGTATGATGCTCCACACCCCCACCCCCCCCCAAAAAAAAAAAAAATTGTAAGCAAACATTTTCTACAAAAAAATCCCAAATTATGTAAAGAATCTACAGGTATGTCATTGCTGCTGATCTGCTGTGAAAATTGTTTTGTTCCAGTGTAGTGGGGGTGTCTCGTGGCACTCTCCAATGCACTACAATAGAACAATTATATTAAAAAAAACACCTCTATATGGAGAACTGGTGTCACTGTTGCAACCTGGTGGATAATGTGTGATGCCCCCCCCCCCCAATAAATTGTAATCTAGCAATTCTACATAAAAAAATTATGCAAATAATCTACAGGTATGTCATTGTTTCTGATATGCTATGCAAATTGTTTTGTTCCATTGTGATGTAGAGTGTCTTGTACTCTCTAATACAATCTATCGCCTCAAAATGGAGAACTGATATCATTTTTACAACCTGGTGCATAATGTGTGATGCCCCCTCCCTCCCAAATAAATTGTAACCAGACCATTTTGCATAAAAAAGTTTTAAGTAAAGAATTTACTGGTATATTGTTGTTTCTGATATGCTGTGCTAGTTGTTTTGTTCCAGTGTAATGGAGAGTGCCCTGTGGCACACTCCAATGCACTGTAACTGAACAATTCTAATAAGAAAAAAGAAAATACCTCTCTATGGAGAACTGATGTCATTGTTGCAATCTGGTGGGTACTGTGTGATGCCACTACCCATCCCCCAATAAACTGTAACCAAACAATTCTACATAAAAGGGTATTATGTAAAGAATGTACTGGTATAACATTGTTTCTGGTATGCTGTGCAAATTGTTTTGTTCCAGTGTGGCGGAGAGTGTCTTGTGGTACGCTCCAAAACACTGTAACTGAGCAAATATACAAAATGCAAAAAAACATCTCTTTTTGGAGAACTGATGTCATTGTTGCAACCTGGCGGATAATGTGTGATGTCCCCTTCACTCAAACAAGTTGTAACCATGTCGTTGTTTTTGATATGATGTCAAATTGTTTTGTTCCAGTGTTGTGGCGAGTGTCTTGTGGCACTCTCCAAGACACTGTAACCGAACAAACATACAAAACACCTCTATATGGAGAACTGGTGACATTTTTGCAACCCTCACCCCACGATAGTCAATGCAATAAGCGTTCAGCAGCCATTAGGGTGACACCCATACGAGAACTGACAAATGGCACAAATAGAAAATGGGAAATGTAAATCAGTAATCAGATATTACCCTAATGGCCACATTATTGACACGTATATGAAAAACCAGAGAACAATCATATCCCCGGCACCATCCTTGAATGTTAGAAATTACCTCTTGTACATATTTCTTATTTATATTTTTCTTTGTTTCTTTGCTCTATATTATGCAACATTGTGCCAACAGCTATTATCAGTTAACAGTGCTGATGAATTATTGAATCACATTATCTTCTCCAGACCAGGTACTAAATACATTGTGCTCGATGAAGTCGCATCTGTACTAGTCCCTCTTTTGTTCGTGCGTTTGTGGTGTTGGTGGTCGGTTTGATATCATGGCGGGTAGCATCAATTTGGACGAGATCCAGACTAATACCGAATATGACTTTGGTCTCCTACTGAATCATAAAATTGGGACGTCTCCCGAAGACAACGACTCTACGTCCATTTTTAACAATATTAAATGTAAATACCTCATGCCCAGTGAATTGGTTAGTGAACTTGGTGGGGTACGTGGATCTTTCTCGGCATTTCACATAAACTGCCAAAGTCTAAATGCTCATTGGGATCCATTACATCACCTAATCATTCGATGTCAGGGGCCTTACGGAAATCTTTCAAGTCCCCTCAAATGTGTCTTACACTCTAGAAGGATATCACCCAGTATTAACAAACACAAGACCTAGTGACGACTACAGGCGTGGGGGTGTTGGGCTGTTCATAGAAAATGAAATTTCTTTCAGTGTTCGTCAAGATCTCTCCGCTTTTATACCTCACGTTTCTGAGTCTATCGTTGTTGAATTAAAGTCAAAACATTCGTCAGAAATAATTGGCGTAATATACAGACCAAATACGGCACCAAAAGCAGATATAGACTTATTCCACTCAAAAATGAATTATTTAACTGATACAATTAACAAGGAAAAGAAAATAGCCCTGATTATGGGCGACTTCAATATTTACCTTTAAAAGTAGCTTCTCATCTCAAAACAGACTTATTTATTGACATGATGTTTAGTGAAGGCTTCACATCTGTTATCTCCAAACCAACTAGAGTAACAGATCGATCGGCAACGCTGATAGACCACATCTTTACCAACTCGGTTTCTAATCGTTTCAAATCTGGAATATTCCTAACCGATGTTTCAGACCACTTTGGAATTTTTTACATTGAATTAGCCCATACAAAACCTGAAAGTTCAAAACCCCTTCTCTCCAGGAAAATGAATTACAGAAGTATAGAACTTTTCAAGTCGTTGTTGTCTCGGAGCTATTTTTCTGCAGTTATGGAGGCAGACTGTCCCAATATAGCTTATGATAACTTCTTGAATATCTACTTGAATGCCTTCGAAACAGCCTTCCTCTTAAAAAGCCTCAAACCAAATAAGAAATTCATAAAAGGACAGCCGTGTATGACAAAAGGTCTTTTAGTGTCACCTAATAACAAAAATTAATTCTTCAACAAGAAGTTGCGATCTCCCTCAGAAATTAATGTTAGGAATTAAAAAAATTACTGCCGAGTATTTAACAGAATTCGAAAGCAAAGTAAAGCTATGTATTATGAAAAAGTACTCATCGAAAACAAGAACAACATGCGGAAAACATGGCAAGTATTGAATAATGCATTAAATAGGAATAAAGATAAGAGATCCCTACCCTCCTTCTTCAATCTTGGTGACAAAAAATTAGATACGCCAAGGGACATTGCACAGGATTTTAATAACTTCTTTGCAAACATAGGCAGCGAGACTTCAAAACCGATACTGATATCCAACCCCCAAAGTCATTTGACGAGTACTTGAATACTAGACAACCCCAAAACATATTTATTACACCGACGTCGCCTTCTGAAATAACGGATATCGTAAATTCAATGAAACCTAAATTAAGCCAAGACTGTGAAAATGTATCGACGAGTATCCTTAAACGCTCAATAAACTTCATTGCCACCCCACTAGCGCATATTATGAACAACTCATTTAACCAGGGTGTAGTTCCTGACAGGGTGAAAACTGCTAAGGTTACCCCAATTTTCAAGAAGGGTGATGAAAACAATTTCACGAATTATAGACCAATCAGTATTTTGCCTGTTTTTTCAAAAATCCAGGAAAAAATTATGTTTATAAGACTCACAAAGTTTTTAAACAAATTCGACATTCTCTGTCTCCACCAATATGGCTTTAGGAAACATCATAGTACAATGCACCCAGTTATGCAATTGTTAAAATATATAGCCACAGAAAATAACAAAGTTAGTAAAGACAGTACACTAGCCTTATTCTTGGATCTCTCCAAGGCCTTTGACACTATAAGCCACGAGATACTACTTCAAAAATTAGAACATTATGGAATAAAAGGCAATGCTAATCATTGGTTCAAAAGCTACCTCCAGAACAGGATACTGTTTGTCTTCTTCGGTGACAGTAAATCGAACTTAGCTGAAATAATATGTGGGGTTCCGCAAGGTTCAATATTAGGCCCTATCCTTTTTGATTACATAAACGATATAAATAATTCAACAACATTAAAAGTTCTATCGTTTTGCAGATGATACCTCGGGATACAAGTCTGGAGTAGAGATAAACCCGCTGGTCGAAGAATTCAACAAGGAACTGCAAAAAAATATTCAATTGGTACTCCGCCAACCACTTAGTTTTGAACCCGAAGAAAAGGAAAAATATAATTATCACCCCAACCCACAAAGAAAATACTTCCCATCAGAATATATGTATTAATAATCAGATTATCGACAAGGTTGGCAACAGGCAGAACGAAAAATCAGCAAAATGCCTGGGCATAAATATTGACGAAAATCCAACGTACAATGGACACATATCCCAAATCTGCTCGAAAGTTGCCTTTGCCAATCTCAGTCTAAGTAAAGTGAAAAATATTCTTCCTCACAGAGATATGAAAACATTATATTTTACTTTAATACAAAGTCACTTTATATACGGAATTCCGTTACTGTGAGGCTCAAAAGCTTATAATCGACTGTTTAAACTACAGAAACGATCAATACGAATCATAAATAATAAGAAATACAATGCTCATACTGACCCACTGTTTAATAAAGACGGCATTTTAAAGATAAAAGACTTGTATAATTTGCATGCTTCTCTGTTCATTTTTGACTGGCAAAAAGGAAATCTCCCGGCATCATTTGCGATTTTTTTCCTTCTGCAAATAACCAAACCAATGTAAGCACACGCCAAACGGGTCTTCTGTATATACATAGAACTAGAACAAAAACCTTAGATAAGCTGTCTTTGCATTTCCTGAACTATGGAACGAACTAGAAAGGGATATCAGGGCAATAAAAACAGGAAGAGGTTAAAAAAAACGCTAATTACAAGATTGCTTTCGACATACTCAAATAATATCTCCTGTTCTAATCCCAACTGCTCAGATTGTCTTATCTAGTTATTATTTATAACGCGCCCCCGGTTATGTATCCCCTTTCACTAGTTCATACCGACTTTCGTCAATTCAGCACCAGGATACTGTCTGGATTAACAAGCTCTCAAGATGTATTGGTAACTCATTCTCAATGTAATTTGTCTGGTATTCTCGTCCCTGCTGGCTTTTGATTCGGTCTTTACCCATGTTTTTTATGATCTTATTTTTGAGCAATTTGTCTCTCACTCTGTATACGTATAAATTAAAGGAATGGTGAAGTCTGTATCATGTGCCTAGCTGAACTGGGATCCGACCACCACTCGCACCACCAACACATGATTTATTCGAACTATTCTTAAAAGAAGATAATGGGAATTTAGTATGTTGCATTAGAACAGTCAATCTGGCTATGCCTTTCTTATCAGTATACGAATGAAAGATTGACGGATTTGTAACCTAGTGACAACGATATTTATATATTGTAAATGTTCTGATTTCATGTACTTTGTGTTAAGACTTTTGTAAATTTGTATGCTGGTGAATAAATTATATATCAATATATCAAGTTATACGTAATGCTCCGCCCAGATTTCAAAGAGTATGAGCTATAAATTCACAAATTGGAACGTGTGTCTATATGTCACATGGAGAGGTGGAGTGCATTGTTTCGTGAGCATCGTGTACACAGTCAGTGATGCCTGACCGAGGACCTGCCGCCAGCTATCTCAACCCCAGACTATCTTGAATCTGTTTCCTTGCAAGACAGTTATGCGATAAACCAAAGATGGTTAGCCTATTTCCCCAAACGTAATTTCAATGCGATTCGTTCGACTTAATTATGTTATTCTACTCAGTTCAATGGCAGGACAGTGCCGGAGTGGACTTCAGGTGGTGGTGGTGGTGGGGGGTGGGGGGGGGGGGGTGGGGTGAGGAGTATCACCCAAAGTCCACTCATAGTTTTGTGAGACAAGTTTTTGCTCTTGGCTCGAGGGGAATTTTGATTTAGGTCTCTTGATGATAAATTTGGCGAAATGGAAGTAAAAGCGGGTATTCTGGCTGGAACATACTTTAGAGCTTGATTTTGCGACAAATAATCCGCGTTGGATGCAGGTACGGTACATGGGGGCGCGTTGGCTCAGTTGGTAGGGGTGCAGGCTGCAAGCCGAGAGGTCCTCGGTTCAAATCACACCTGCGGCACACGCGTTGTGTCCTTGTGCAAGACACCTCACCCCATTGTCCACGTGAGGCACGGTGGCGTTGTGAACTAAGGCGTACAGCTCGTGATTGGAGCACCTGTCTTCAACCAATACTAACCCTGCTTGTGTGGAGTTACCATGTTGGGGAGCTGACAGCTGCTTGCCGTTGCTCGGTGGTTCTCTCCGGGTAATCCGGCTTCCTCCACCAGTGAAACTGTCGTGGTCAAGATTAGCCATTGTGCAGAAATCTGTGACCTTAAACACCAATAACTAACTAACTAACTAAAAACGGAACATGATTTGGTTCTTCCATCAGAAATCTGTTGAAATCAGTCTTTTGGATCTGGTGAAAAATATGGGGTTTATCCCCACCCCAACAGGCGATAAACTTCGACCCTACTATTAAGAATTTTCCTCGGAAAAGGAATTTTAGGCAGAAAAACATTATTAAATCATTCACAGGTCTGCTTTCGATCACAATGTTTCTAAAGCTGTTACAAAATTTATCAGTTTGAACTTCAAAATTTTATTTGGAAAGCCTCTACAGTTATTTTCCGTCGTATTGTATTTATTTTACAGAAACGGTCATCACTTTGTGATCGTAAATTTTACTTGGGTCCGAATTTCGTAACAAAACATACCGATGCTGTGGAAGGTTCAGATTTATGTTTGAGCTGTATCCAAAATCAATCAAAACACAACTCCTCGCAACGACCTCGAAACCCTCAAGTAAAAATAAATTAGGCTACCCGTTACGTCATTGGTAAACAAACATGTCGGCTGCTGGCGTTAAATGACAACGACGACGAGCTTTTGGGTGAAATCAAGGGAAAATGAAGACCCACCCCTAAGGTAGTAATGCGAAAACTTGCTCCTTCACCTATTCTTTAATTTGAGTCGTTGTTTATAGTTGAATAACAAACAGAACAGTTGATACGCGATATAGTCTAAAACACTGTAAGATATGAAAAAGACAGTAGATGAGAACAACATCTTCTGGTCACGATCGGTCAACCATGACGGTTTCGAGAGCCCGAAACCAGAAAACCTTTAGCGCAGTCTACATGTCGTCGCATTTATGAAGGGAGTTCATTGTAACTTGGTAGGATGACTTTATATAAAGTCTTGATGAGAACATCTCCTTTTGATCGCGATCGGTAAACCGTGTCAGCTGCGGGAGCCCGAAACCTGCAAACCTTAAGCACAATCTAAAGGTCGATTTTATGAAGGGATGTCACTGTAACTTGGTAGGATGACTCCGTATAATGTCTAGATGGGAACGTCCCCTTTTGCTCGCGATCAGTTAACCGTGGTGACGGCTACCTACCTGGGCTCGAAGCCCGAAAATGTTCAGCACAGTCTACAGGTCGTATTTATGAAGGGATTTTATTGTAACATGGTAGAATGACTATGTATAACACCTAGATGAGAAGGTCCTATTTTCGCCGTGATCGGTCGACCGTGACAGCCGCACAGGCAGGTGACCTAGATTTGTTTAGAACAGTGTACAGTTCATATTTATGAAGCAATTCCATTGTAACTTGGAAGGATAACTTGGTATGATGTCGCGATGAGACTGTCGTATTTTGGTCATGATCGGTCAGTCGTTAAAACATTCTGGTTACTTGACCTAGATTTATTTATTTATTTATTGGTTTTTAAGGTCACATACTTATGAACAATGGCTAATCGTGACCGTGACAGTTTTACGGGTGGAGGAAGCCGGAGTACCCGGAGAGAACCACCGAGCAACGACAAGCAGCTGTCAGCTCTCCAACATCGTAACTCTGAACTCTGCACCGCAGCACAGGCAGGGTTAGATTGGTTGAAGACATGCGCACCATCGACGTGCAGTACGCCTCAGTACACAGCGTCATCGTGCCCCCATGTAGGCAATCGGGGTGAAGTGTCTTGCCCAAGGGCACAACGCGGTTGCCGCAGGTTGGATTCGAACCGAGGACCTCTCGACTTGCAGCCTGCACCTCTACCAACTGAGCCACCGCGCCCCCACTTGACCTAGATTCATTTAGCACTGCTCACAATTTGTTTTTATGAAGGGATTTCATTGTATCTTGGAAGGATAACTTGGTATGGTATCTAGAAGAGACTCCTATTTGCTCATGATTGGTCAACCGTGACCGCCGAACCGTCACGTGACCTAGATTCCTCGTTTTGGAATGATTTTACCGTAACTTAGTAACTTTGGTTGACATAAGTTAACTGTTAGGACCACATCAACCCAAGTCTTAATTCTTTAGTACAGTCTACACTCAAATTATTCGTATTGAAAACATAGTATACAGGGAACCGAAATTAACATATTCTCAATTATCACAATTCTTATTTCATAATTCTTTCATAACATTGAACATTATCCTTTTCGTCAAACACTATACATCGTCAAGCTAAGCTAACTTTCATTTAGAACCCGTTAACTACTGGTTTTCTATCATCCAAACATTATAAATACTGTGTAAATTGTTTTAAACACTGCGTTCATTGAAAATTAGGAAAACACAACTGTTTCAGCCATTTCAAAAATCCTCTGGTGAAAAGAAGAGTAGTTTTAATTTGAAGCTGTGAATGATTCCTTCATAAATGTGAGCAGCAACTTCCAGCACATACATTGGGTTTGCTTAAAAATTCGAAATATCTCCTTCTTTGTTTCTAAGTTTTTGTGGAATTTGTAATCGTATTTAATAGTAAAACCTTTCAACATGGGGCGCCATTTGGTCCACTCGAATGCAAAACCAAATTAAACCAAAAAGACATTCGCGGATCAAATTAATTTTCGAACTGAATTGTTTGATATTTCTATCAATTAAGTAATTGGAGGCAACTGATCTTACGAGAAGTCCTCAGTCCCGGTGGTACAGGTTATTTCTTCAGACAGGAGCAGGAGCAGTCAGAAATTAAGAAAGACTTAAGCTTAGACACAAAATCCCTAATTTAAGTTCAACCCTGGACTCAGCTAATATTTTGACTCGACTCGATATTTTGAAAAATATTAACCCTTTGAATCCAAATGCCGCTTTTTACTCCACGAGAAAGTTCGACATGAATTCGAAATCATGAAGTAGGTAGTTACTCCGTCAATTTGACGTATTCAGTTTGTGCGGTAGACAGAGCAAGATTTTCAACGTCCAGCCCCAAAGCTGAAAATATTGACTGGTCTTCCCCTAAGTAAAGAATATAGACTCTACTAGCTGATGGGTTAAAACTGGCATCGAATATACCATCGGCATTCATAGAGTTGAATTAAAGTAAAGTAAAACGTAGCTGGGTTCACAGTTCCCGTTCATGATTTTTTCGGATAGTTTTTTAATTTAAAATAACCGTTAACCCACTGAAACGGTACGCTTAAATATTTGCGCAAAGAAAATTCAAAGACTGGTAAACGATCAGCATAATAAAGAGCAAAGAGCTTAAGAGGTCCAGTAAAAATAGGACTAGTGGGGCAGTACGATTAAACTTTTACTGAACATCCCCGCAAATCCCAATAGATTCGCATTATTACTATAGCCGGTATTGTGTTTGGTGGCTCAATATCCTGAGTAAAGGCATGAGTACGAGTTCGATTTTGAATTCAAGATTTTAAAACAAAATAGTCTACGTGACTAAAACTCAGACTTACGTTCACATTAGAAATAAAGTCACACTGAAGTTTTTTTCAAAATCTTGGGGAGGCCTGTCTCGCAGATGTAATGATTTCTGATTCACGGAAACTTCGCAACATCTATTTTTATGACACAGAACTACATGCAACTGTTGCAAACCAGCAATGAACAATGCATGAAAAGGTACTGAAATTAAGACTGGAGTCCAGTGGGGGCTCAGGATTCTAAGTTTGGGGTGGAGGGAGGCGGACACCACATTACAATAATGGGTCATGATGCAAATATACAGAATTATCCACAATAACACATGAACCGAAAACACGAGGACACGGTATTATCCGCGATAATACATGGACTCTCGGTTCTACTGAAAGAAAATTAAGTAACAAACCATCGGGGGGCCACGGGTGTTTCCCATCCCATGGATCAACCGATCCGGCGCGTAAAAACGAGGATTCCGGAATTCACTAACAATATTCCCATGCAATCTAACACTTCTCTTAATCAAATGCCAAGGTTTAGGCCACGACTGTTCTCGCTAAATACCATTTACATATACCAGGATACTCGCGTTGAATCGAACATACCATCAGATCGCTGGCTCATCCTGTTGGGGGCCGCAAAGTTACCACTCACAATCAAGATGGAAGCCCCATTTGACAAAATGGATGACGGACAAACGTGTCATCTTGACAACACATGATACTGATGTCCACTAAAACCATATCTCACAACGGAAATGACGTTTCAAGATGATCGCTAGCGCGGTTTACCGTGACCATACACCGTAAGACGTCATTTATCACGTCCTAATTTGTCTCCAATCCGACAGTTTTGTAACGCGCAAAAACTACTTGCTGCCCTTAGAATCAGAATGGGAAAATGAGAAAGGCAGAGTATTTATGAGTTTGTTTGGAATATGTCCATGCACTTACTCACTCGTTTAGGGTACGGTCACTTTCCGCCAGTGGGCAATATTTCCACGGACGCAATAATATTGGATTCCAAACACTAATTATAGAAATAACCATCAAAAATTTAATCAATGAAGCACCGGGTACAACCCGGTGCATCATTAATTAAACTTTTGCTGCTGATGATTTTTATTACCTTGTAAACTTATGCGAGGTCATCACTACTCACACTTGGATTACGATCAGCCCACGACGGCTGTACTATATGTTCCGGTTTTGAAACGGGTTGATTTTATCCTTCCATTTATAATTCTACACTATGATGGTTGCTGTGTAGTGTGTATTCACTTTCCATTCAATACTTTTTTTTAAAAAAGTCATCAAACGCCAGTTCCTTCTCCCTCTTTAGTGTTCCGCGTAAACATTTTTAAAGGTTAATTTCTTGTTTCTTCACAATATCTCTTAGCTTTAAAATTAAAGGGGTTGAGCTAAAGGGAAGTCGAATTGATACTTTGGTTTCCGTTCCGTTGTAGTGTCCCAAGTGGATTTTCAGCAGCGTATTGACGTTTCTAAAACCGTCCACACAAAGACGATGTGAGCTTGTTTAACCCTTTACCCAACGCAGACGATATCAAAGTTCATTATTTTAAATATCATTTTTTTTAAATTTTAAAAAAATGTCAACAAAACCATATCATGTGACCCCTCGTTGGAACGAGCTCGACGAGCCCGTTCCAACGAGGGGTCACGTGATATGGATTTGTTGATTTGTTTTTAAAAATAATATTTTTTCAACTGCTGAATTTGCATATTACGCGGGCGGATGCGGGCGATTCGTTGGGTAAAGGGTTAAAAGACTCTCAGATATTTTTTAGTTATTCTTGGTGAGACAACCCACAAGGTCGACGGTTCGATTGTAACCAGCACCAGCGCTGTGTCCATGGGCAAGACAATTAATTTCGATTTCTCGCATTGGGGCACAGTGGCGTTTAGTACTAAGTCGTACTGCACATCGATGGTGCTCTTGCCTTCAACCACTGCTTGTGCCGGGTTAGTCAGTTGGAGACTCCTTGGAGTTTGCTCGCAGCTGCTCAGTGGTTATCTACGGCTTCATCCACCATTAATACTGCCAGACACGATAAGATCCGAAATGACTCTTCTTGTGGAAAGTGTCGTTTGAAAATGCAAATAAACAAATAAACGTAAACATCTTCCCGAGAAAACCCTGAAGGAAAATTAAATTAATGGTATTATATCTCACATTATTAAATTCAAAAGATGTTATTAAATTCAAAAGATAATTGATAAAATAGATAAGATGGTTGATGAAACAGCTAAGAAAGTTATCAGGGTAGTAGTGTCGGTAATAGGGAGAGAGAAGGATGGTTTTGGGAAGAAGAGATATAATTGGTTACTTGTTCTCTTGGCGAATGTATGCTGTAATAATTGCACTGATCTGTCAAAACGCCCCGTTGCTTTACACAACTGTTTTCATTCAAGTGCTGTGATAAATAGTTGTTCCCCGGTCTTGAGAAAAACATGGTGCAACAGATTGTCTAGCATATGAGAAAGATATGAGACACACGTTATTAATACGCATGGGTGGCAAACGGAGTATCAGAGTGTCGCATTAATATCTAAGAAACGTTTAAGGCTTTTCTCGGACTGACCGTTATATCTCCTCAAATCACGCACCCAAATCACCAGTGTATTGAATTTATATGTACATTTATACCATGATTACCTATTCTACTATATATGAAAAGCCTATGACAAAATTTTTAGCTTTATACACCAACCGTGGTGAATACGTCAGCAATGGGATTTCAATAGTTAAAATTTACACCCACAGTGGAACTACATCCAAGTTGACCTGTGGTGACGTCGACCTGAATGCGAACTTGTAAATTTATCGCACGTCGCCTCGCGAAGAGTGAAATGAAAGTGGCAATTATTTATTACGTTTTTAAATGAGTTTACCCCATAAAACACCCAAAATTAACAAACATGCATTGTCGCATGTTAATAAAACATCCATAACTCTAAATAGTATGTTATTATGTTATTAAAATGAATAAGGCCTTGTTTCTTTTTCTATTTCGTTTCGGTGATAAAACTGACAACCGACATACCGCCCACCGATGCTCATGTAAACAAAATAAATTCGCACGTATGCACGGCTCCTGTTCAGTAAAATCGTGAAAAAATAATAGCGACTCTTAATAATCTGACAGTCATTGTATAAATAAAATATACCCAAAGTAGGTCGGTGTACGAAATGTTCACCACTCGTGGTGAAGTGGTGTTAACCGCGCGCCGAAGGCTCGCGGTTAACACCACTTCACCACTCATGGTGAACATTTCATACACCAAGCTGCTATGGGTATATTCTATATATGTATATGACATCTTCCTGTATTTATCGGCATTGTGTCACTCATACAAATAGGTAGTGAAGAAGTACTCGTATAAGTTATACCTAATAACGGATTCTGATTAAGCCTAGAAAACAGCCTTAATATTTATGCCGATTAACAAGAATCGGTTTTGACTTTCGCGAACTCTCGCTGCGTGAATCAGTTTTCAGTTCCTAAAAAAATTAGAATATGAGAGTACTGGTATATCGCGGAGAGTATATATTTCATAGAAAAAAATCTCATGTCTGTAAACTCTCTAGAGTTTAATACACGAGGGCCTTGTTACAACCGATAATGTTACAACGCCGCATAATGTTACACCAACGCATAATGTTACAAAAAATGTAGTAAACAACCGATAATGTTATAAACTCTGCATAATGTTATAACTTTTTTCAGTCCGTTATGTTATAAAAATCGACGCATAATGTTATAACTTTTTTCAACCCGTTATGTTACAACAAATTAACCGATAATGTTATAACTTCTGTATACTAATTCCAGTTACAGCTATTGTAGATGGACTTTACCACTTACCATTTATTGCCGAACAAAGGTATGTAATATTTATACCCAAGGTTTCTGCTCTGATTAAGGCGAGGAGACACCCCCCCCCCTCCCAACTCTCGGGGATTTATCATAGAATGGCCTAGTCACGTTACATAGACACGGATTATCCTGGTAACTCAATCGTGTGACGTCTTCAACCAACCTAACCCTGCCTGTGCCGCGACGCAGAGTTCAGAATTACGACGTTGGAGAGCTGACAGCTGCTCGTCGTTGCTCGGTGGTTCTCTCCGGGTACTCCGGCTTCCTCCATCCGTAAAACTGTCACGGTCATAATTAGCCATTGTGCATAAGTATATGACCTTAAACACAAATAAATAAATAAATAAATAAATAAATAAATAAATAAATAAATAAATAAATAAATAAATAAATAAATAAATAAATAAATAAATAAATAAATAAATAGGGGCACTCTTACCTGCATGAAATGTGGAGACAACCATCTCACCAAGGCATGAAGGTCAAAGTCCCCCTCCTGCCCTAACTGCAAGGGACCACACACCAGTAACTACCGGGGGTGCCCAGACTTCAAAAAAGTGAAAACCAACATAGAATTATAAAAACTAAACTTAAAAAAGCCCGACAACGCTTCCTCATCCCACACAATATGCTCCCATGTCGCGGGAGCACTCTACCTACTCTGTTCTAAACAAACATGTCAGCATAAGTCTGTCTGACATTTGTCATGATGTTAGCCAGTCAGAATCCCGGCTATTCAAAACCCAAATATCCGAATCCTTAATCAAAGCCGCAATCAACACCCAATAAAGCCACTAATCTCCTCTAACCAAACACCGCGACTGAACTGCAACCCCCATCATGAATAAGCTACAAATAGCAGTGTGGAACGCTAGAAGCTTTAATAATAAAAAAAAACTTTAGATGGGCCGATATTTCGAAGGCACAGACATTGTCTGTATCTGTGCAAGTTGGCTACACCCCACCAAAATCTTTTCAATAAGTGGGTTCAGCACTATAAGAAAAGACCGACAAATCACTAAAGGAGGCGGCGTTGCTCTTCTTATAAAGCAGAACATCAAAACTAAAACCATAAAAACTGATCAGCTCGATTGAGGTGATTGCAACTGAAATCGCAGTCGACAATAAATACATCGCGATTGTTTGTTATTAAAACTGTTTCTGACACTGTCTTTGAATTCTTTACGAGGAAATACAAACACTGCATCTTCCTCGGCGACTTCTGTTCCAAACACCTGTACTTTGGCTGCAACAAAACCAGCCCCAACGGTGAAGCCCTTCTCGAAATCATAAAAAAACATAACCCACATGTGGTTATGAACGACAATTCAATAACCTACATCAGTAGCAACCCACTACACCCATTTGAAATCCTCGATCTAATTATCGCCAGCGACTCCCTGATAAATCACATCGATGACACTGGGTCGGCGATGGTGACTTAGGCAGCGACCACCTCTCGCTCCAACTAGGCAATGGCCCACTCAGGTACTCCCCCCCCCCCCCACCTCCCCGGCCACTCTCCGCAGGAATTTTAGAAAAATGAATTGGAACCTCTACCGTGACATCATCGATGTCAAACTCACAAACACACCCCGATGCAATGCAACTGAACTCGAAACCCAATGCGAGGGTATAGAGAAAATAATTAACTCAACCCTAAACGAAATATGCCCAAAAGAAGAAGTGCGCCCCTGGAGAAATACTATCTCGGGCGACACACTATCACTAATCAAAACCAAACGGAAAGCTCTTTGCGCTCTTAAAACCGAAACTGACCCCAGTAAGAAAGCTGACCTAAAAAAAACATACAACCGCCTTCATGGCGAGGTTAAGAAAGCCCTCCAAGCTGAAAAACAAATCCAACTGGGAAAAGGCAACAGCCAACCTAAACGGGGTCCAGGATGCTAAAAAAATTTGGGACTCTTTCAAAACCCTAACTGGGCAAAAAAACAAAGGCCACAAGGCCGCAGCCAAACCTCTTAAAAGGGAAGATGGTTCCTTCACGCGAACTGACAAAGACAAGGCCGACACCTTTGCCGACCTCCCAAGAAAAACGCATCGCCCGTATCAAGGTCCGGGCAACGATGACACCATCATAAACGCCATTGTTGACTTCATCGATGAGCACCCGAATATCTACCGTGACCCCAAATTCGATAACGAGCCAGAAGACGGGGATGACGATGACCTCGTCACCCCCATCTCCAATGACGAAATCATCAACGTCATAAAAAAGTGCAGAAATTCCTCCTCACCCGGCGAAGACGAAGTGAGTTATAAACTTCTAAAACACAGTCCAAATTCCTAATAAAAAAAATGAACAAACTGTACAACGCATGCCTCACCCATGACTACTTTCCTAAATGTTGGAAAACAGCCATCGGTGCCATGATACCAAAACCTGACAAGGATCCTTCCGATCCAGCCAACTGCCGCCCAATCAGCCTCCTCAGCTGCATTGGCAAGGTATTCGAACGAATCCTTACCAATTGACTCAGGAGGCACCTTGAAGATAACGATTTTTTTAATAAGTGGCGAAGAGCCTATAGAAACCAAAAAGAAGGCATCGAGCCTGTCTACCGCCTAGTCACTCAAATGAAAACCGCGATTAACAATCAGCAAATAGGCGCGACAGTCCTGTTAGACGTCGAAAAAAGCATTCGACTCTGTATGGCACAACGGAATGCTCCTCAAATTACCTAAAATGAAACTGCCAATGAAACTGCGTAGACTACTCTCCTCCTTCTTAAACGATCGCGAAATTAAAGTTAGAGTAAACAATGACATGTCCGACAGCGTCCCCCTAGAAGCAGGCACCCCAAGCGTCCGTCCTCAGCCCCCCCCCCCTCCTGTACATCATCTATGTAAACGATCTCAAACTCACCGAGGATCGCGTTCAAGTCTCCCAATTCGCGGACGATAAGGGCCTCTGGGACTCTAATAATACTGCCAATCTACTCCAAAAACCGCTGCAACGCGCTCTCGATGACATAGAACAATGGTGTGCCAAATGGAGAATAAAGCTGAACGCAAATAACACCCAACGAATCGCCTTTACTCGCAAGACAAACAACCGTGACCTTGACCTCAAACTAATGGATAAAGTCCTCCCAGAATGCAAAGAAGCAAAATTCCTTGGCATTACCATTGATCAAAATCTATCCTTTAACAAACACACCAACGATATTGCCAGTAAAGCAACCAAACGGATTAATTTATTAAAAATGCTTTAGGGAACTTCCTGGGGAGCAAACCAGGCTACTCTACTCAAATTATACAAAGACATTGTTCGCGCAGTACTCAAGTACGGGGCGATCATCCTAACTGAGTTCATTCAAACAAATATGGGGAAACTTCAGAGGGTCCAAAATCACGCGCTTAGGGTCGTCCTCCGTGCCCAATAGGATACACCTATCAAAACACTCCACGACAGAGCCGATATCCCCACCATAAAAGACCGCCTTGCCTCTCTAGCCGCGAAAAAAACCATGACCGGCTAGCCGATAACCAACTAATATCCGAACTACAGGAAATTTTCGAAAGCAGACAAAAGCCCCATAACGACAAAACTTAGGAAATACTAACTAGGACTTATAATTGAGGGCAAAACGCCTAAAGGGGCTGCCTTCACCAACTCAGCTAAGAAAACTAAAACTCGGAAGCCTCAAGAAAAAATAGGAAACGAGAAGGTGAGCTAACAGGCAGATTGGCCTTCTACCAGAAAGGGCTGCCTTCACCGACTCCGCTAAAATTACATCATATGTAAAGACTGCATTAAACTAAATATGCTATTTTTATTTTTTCATATTTTACATATTCTAATGAAAACAAATTCTGCCTTCTTCTTTTAGCAGGTACACAGAAGATGCTTTTGACCAGCACCCCAATAACCGCTATGGAAACTATAACCGTTATGGAAACTGTAACCCTCATGGTTCCTGATCATCCTCCACACCATCCCTAGGAGTGGTCGACCACTTCAAGAAAGGCGAGCGTTGGTTCTGCGTCCCACCTCTGTCCCTTTTTGTAAGCGTCTATTTTGCGCATCCTTTGACCCAGCCAAATAGGATCATAATGCAGGTCTGCCCCCGAACCAGGGAAGTTCGGGTCTTCTTTCTGGTGGTCCCCGAAAGGGGTCGTTGTTATTATCTTTCCAAAGATGTCCTTCCACGAACATAAAAAAACCGACTAAGACAGCCCGAGGCAGACTATACTTGCCAATGATGGCCCACCATCGAAATCATCTCCGAAGTGGCAGACTATACTTGCCAGAAAATAAAACACCACAGCACCCTCGGGGAGAGGTAGCACCTTTGTGAGAGGACCCATCCTCCCACACTGGTCCTCACCCGAGGGTACAATCAACATCAATCAACGCAGCTAACCTTCCACCCGTGACACCTTAGCCAGAAAATTCTGCCGAGTACCTGAACCTTTTCCTCTTTGAAAACGCCCTGACATAAATCCAAAAGATCTGAAACAGCCAATGAGGGTCGAAAGGGGCGAGCGAAAATCATTCCCTTTCGGATACATAACTACTCAACACCATCACAACACCGCCACAACACCAACATCAACACAACTCCTTCACCACAATCTGATCCTTCTCCCTATACTGCCTGTTCAAGTGATTCTGCCTTTTCCAGAACCTGTAATCCCAAATTCATAACTTCCACTTCTTCCAACATCTCCACCATCTATATTATCATACCGTCTAGCACTACTCTCTTTTTGTATTCTCAGATAGCTTTCTTTGCACAATCACCCTGATGTACTAATCCATGACCTCCTCTCTTTTTCATCCTAATCCCTGCCCACCCCTTTCAATTCTCCTAAACCCCATTCCTCTTCCGACCCAGGCTCGCGTCTTATTCTTCGGCTTCCGTGCGAGACTACCATCCCGCCACATCCACCATATTTACCTCGCTCGCTCTTTTAACTTCACCTCATTTTTGTTCACTGTTAATTGTTAAAATGTCAAATTAATGAACAATAAGATATTCTTATGACTAAGAAATATGCGACAAATGAGTTTTAGATGCCCAAAACAAGCAGAAACAGAGGCATTTGCCCATCCCCAAAGGTGTTAGGGGACTATGGTACACTACATTGCTGGAAGCGGAGACGCATGTTGGTAAACGTACCAACCGTATAAAATAGCACCCCTCCTCCACCACCCTCGCCTTCACCATGTTGGGCACTGGATGATCATGGTAATGACGTCACACGATTGAGTTACCAGGATAATCCGCGTCTATGTAACGTGACTAGGTCATTCTATGATAAATCCCCGAGAGTGGGAGGGGGGGGGGTGGGATGTCTCCTCGCCTTAATCAGAGCAGAAACCTTGGGTATAAATATTACATACCTTTATGCGACAATAAATGGTAAGTGGTAAAGTCCATCTACAATAGCTGTAACTGGAATTAGTATACAGAAGTTATAACATTATCGGTTAATTTGTTGTAACATAACGGGTTGAAAAAAGTTATAACATTATGCGTCGATTTTCATAACATAACGGGTTGAAAAAAGTTATAACATTATGCGGAGTTTATAACATTATCGGTTGTTTACTACATTTTTTGTAACATTATGCGTTGGTGTAACATTATGCGGCGTTGTAACATTATCGGTTGTAACAGGCCTTGTTCCAAATTTGATGAATTTCTTGTGTCACATGTACATGGAGAGTAAATGTTCCAAGGCTTTTGGTTATCCTGCTAGCGGAAGTTACCGTACATTGGTAGTGGTTTCTAGTGAAGTGTTGTCTGTCTGTAAAAGAGGCCGAGACTTCACTGCACACCACGTCTAAGTCAGTGTTATCTTATGGGGGAGCACTGAACGGTAACCGTCTGAGTGATCAATTCGGACTCCCGCGTTGTGTCCTTGGGCAAGGTACTTAACCCCGATTGTCCACATGGGGACACGATGACGCCATGTACTAAGACATACTGCACGTCGATGGTACGCATGTCTTCAACCAATCTAACCCTGTCTGTGCTGCAAACCGGAGTTACGATGTTGGGGAGCTGGCAACTGCTCGTCGTTGCTCAGTGGTTCTCGCCGGGTAATGTGCATAAGTATATGACCTTAAACACCAATAAATAAATAAATACTGAACGGTAGAATTCTCTGCACATTTAAGGACATCTTCAGATACAACGACGAGAAATCAAATTAACATTTTGCGAGAATCAAAGTTGATTATCATTGTTTGTTTTGCGAGCGTCGAGTGTGGGTTTTAGCCCTGAGTTCGGGCCACATTTCGTCGCCTGAGTACTAGAATGTTCTATGTCCCCTATGGGACATAGAGCATTCTAGCACTCAGCCGACGATTTGTCAACTAATTGTTTTTTAAAAAAATGTCATTTATCCGAATTTAACAATTCACTGTATCAGACGTGAACACTGATGATCCTTTTATTCAGTCATCATGTGTGAATCTGCATTATGCTTTGGACCAACCCTTTTCTGATCACATATAGTAAAGTACAGTTGAAACTATAAGTTCTGTGACTGTGATGTGCGTTATTTTGACGTAATAGCTCGCCGTGTAAGTGCACTTTTGTCCCTGCCAAACTACTATTAGCGTAGCTCCATTCCTGTAGAAAACAGCGTGTCCACTCTAATTTCTATACTAGTAAAATCTATTCAGATACTTGCTCAAAGGAAAGGGACTTGGCAACTGGGCTCCCTTTGGATTTTTCATAGCGAGTATAGATTTGTTCTCCAAGCTGATCGAGAAAGGAAGAGTTCCAAATCCCACCATGACAGACATATATTTATCACCTAGGAATGCAGCTGAGCATTGTATCTGGTAACGATGTTGACATCCAATACATGCCAAGATATGTATCTGGCCTGGTTCCATTGGTTGGCAGCAAAAAGTATAGAATCATCCTCTTCAAGGTATACATAGGAGGTGCAGTCACCTTCTCTTTCGGTGTGAATATAAAGGTGGACAAATTATCACAACTGGTGTGATTAAGCAATCAACCCAGAGGTGACCTATCCGTGATTGCCGAACTTTCTGCAACTCTTCTTCTATGGCAGCTACTGTTGTTTTTCTAGACAAGACAAGAGGTATTTTATTATGAAACTAGAGTTTTTTCGCGGCCATGTTGAACGCCATCCTGAACATCTCGAGTTGTCCGAGGTTTACAGAATGACATCATCCAGATACGGATTCAGCGCAAAAAGTTCCGCTCGAAACGACTAAAAAACCTTTTACTTCCCGACATAGCAAGGTGATTCCCTCTAACTGTCGGACTATAAGAAGGTGCAACATTTACAACTTCAAGTGCCGTTAACTTCGATCCGAGATTCGATTCGATTCGATTCGATACGAAAACCTCTGCCTAATTCTATTCGGGATTCCATTCGGCCCGAAATTGTTTGTTTGCTTGGCCCGTCAGGGTATTTTTTATAGCGAAAAATCGATTGCTGTTGAGTTGTCTTCACTGCAAAAAAAATAAGGCACAACTTTTTCAAAACTAATATGCAATGCTTTATTTGTGGTAGAGATCAATATAATAATAGTTTCAGCTAAAACCCAACATATTATAATTCAACAAGAAAACAACCGTCATCCGCCTCAGTGCCACAATCTATTGTAGAAAAAGTACATAGTAGCTTTCATTTTCTATGTTTAAGTACGTTTCTGAAATATTGTTTTGAATACTGTTTTGTGACACAATGTTGAAAAAGGGCCCCCCGAACCCTTTTCAACATTGTAACACATAACAAAATTCCCGCCATATGCTGAAATAATTTGAAATATTCTGAGATCACCAACTCTGTCTCAGCACAACAGCAGGAAGCATACAGTGTGTTTATCTCATCACAAACCAGTTTCCCCGCCGTCACTGTCTTTGTATCAAATTGGTTACCGGTTTTAACACAATGATGACTGGAAATGTGAGTTATTACATGCATATTTTGGATCAACGAATTCGAAACTATAGGCGGGCTTGTTTACGATTATGCTGTAGCCTCCTACTGGTGTAATTGAGCTTTGTGACTGTTGTGTCCAATGTTTAAACTCATTCTATATGGAATCGAAAGGAAGTGACCGAACGTTGTTTAGAAACATCTTCGTCTCATGTAGCAAGCTAAGGTTGTCAGAAAACCTTTCAGTCCAATTTTGTATTCACAAGACAGTAATAACTACTGAAGAGCAGCATCAATAAAATGCATGGGCAACCACAAAAGTCGTTTTTATTTAATATTGGTTTCTGAATAAATATCGTTCGAATTCCCAGTAATTGAACATTTATGAATGACACTGAAAAGTTAAAACTTAGATTAAACATAAAAATAAAGAACAGAAAATTTAACAACAAATTTCAGTACAATTTACAATTCACTAAGGTATCCAATACACTCGACCATTATTAAAATAAAAATGAGTTCATTGAGTTTTGTCAAAGAAGATGTAATTTGTTAAATGTTTCATTCTGCATGGGCAATATTGAGTGAATGACAAACTTGGCTTGTTTGGCTTGTTCCGGCCATTCGAATTGTTTATTAATTGTTTTTACGTCGCAGATGACCTTTTTCATGATGTTTTGTTAACCTTATCGAGGTGTTTTTGCGTGTAGGGTATTACAACAGACTCAACTGTATGTATATTGTCCTATAATACCATGCCGGATAATTCATGGCTTTACCGGCGCTTTCCATTAACATGCGCTTCGTTTCATGTATAAGCACGATAACACCAACCATTATGTTGCATGCGTTGTTACGACCACCTTCCCATGTGCAATTCATCAGTGACACTACCGTGGTCTTTTATTTCATCGATTTTGTCGGACACACAAAAAATTGCACTGAAAGGCAAACACTTTTGTATCGATTCGAAAACCATTCTATGAGGTTAGTGGCGTCAGATTAAGACTTACAACACACATGAACAAGATCCCACAACAATTCTTCAGTCAGCGCCTTTTATCTTTGGTACTCCCGCATTTGGCATATAATGCAATATGTTGTGACAGGCATTTCCTAGCGTTGAGTATGTGACGCGAATAGATCCCAGCACAGACCCTGACTTTTATACTAGACTTTTAACTTGCTCTTCATTCATTTATGCAAAACATGTCGCCGTTCGGCCATTAAAATGTTCGTTCAGTTCCTATTATTTGGTTGTTGTCGATGTGTAAAACATAAAACTCTAAAATTATGTCTGAAAACAAAAATATATTCACTTCAGCATACATTGCTGTACTTACAATTGTATATTTACGAAAAAATAATTTGACTGTAGCCGAACTATATTTGTGACGTAAAGAAGGATTGATGAAGTCTGCTAATCGAAAAAGAAGACCAATGTCAAGGAGAATTTTCGGAAAGTTCTTTTACGTTCACAAAATATATCGAAATTTTGTCCCATCGTCAATTTAAATTTCTTTCTTACACAACCGCCATGTATGTAAGATGAATCAAGGTCGATTTTGATCACTATTGGCATCAAAGGATTGCAAAAATCTATGTGTATTTATAATCTGCTGTCAGAAATAGCATGAAGACACCTGATGGATAAAATCACACGAATTACCAAAATGAGACCACAACGTTTCATAAGGTTTTAGATAAATAAATTTAATAACCGACATAATTGGGATATTGTTCAGGTCGGTAATTCACCTCCTATAAATTTAGTACTGGTAAGCAGATCAGTTATTAATGTGTTTAAATCTCACAAGTAAACAACAGTCAAGCTTTCCCAAAACAGCAACTGCAGAAGGGCGATAGTTTCAAAAGAAATGAAGCATACCACACCGTGTACAGAAATGAATTATAATCTATACTTTCTAACTTAACGAAGCCGATTGATTTTAGTATTCTTCGGGCAGGGCAGGTCATTTTTGTTGTTTTTTGGCCATACTTGAGCATTCGCATGGCACTCTTGGCAGCTGTCATTGCTCATTCAATCCCAGAAATGGTCACAGATAATACCAAATGAGAAAGTTTGGTAGTTTCGGACTTTTTCCTTTTTTTGGTGTATCATTCTCATCTTTTTTACGAACTTGACACAGATTTCATGCAAAATGAGACAGAATTGTGGAGTGTATGAATACAGCAGTATGACAAGAGCCACATCGGACATTCCTCATTTTACATTGATGCACTCTCTCATGACTCATATATGTTCTTGTGAACTGTGTGGATTTGACCTTTGGTGAACGTCATAAAATGTAAACAAACACAAGATAAAAATGGCAACCCTTGGGAAATTTAGACATCCTAAATTGCAATTAGTCTTGCTGTCCTTCCCTTGCAAGAATGAGAAAAAGATTTCTCCGAGTCTGTACTAAAAGGATAGCAGAATTTAACTATTCAGTAAATTTAAGGTATTTTATTATATAAAATCTGGTCTCTTACTTATGCCATAGCAGACTTTCAGGTAGTGCTTTCTGCTACATGGTAACGGTTCCATGGTAAATATATTAGTTTCCACAAAATCTATGTTTCATTACAATAAGTTTCTGGAATTTGGAGAACATTACCTTAAATTTGACCAAAGTTAGGTTGGACGCCCCCTTAGCTTTGTTTCGTAATATTATTATTTATTTATTAGTGTTTAAGGTCACATATTTATGCACAATGGCTAATCATGACCGTGACAGTTTTACGGGTGGAGGAAGCTGGAGAACCCGGGGCGAACCATCGAGCAACGAAGAGCAGCTGCCAGCCCCCCAACATCGTAACTCCGCACTGCAGCACAGGCAGGGTTAGATTTGTTGAAGACATGCGCACCATCGACGTGCAGTAAGCCTTAGTACACGGCGTCATCGTGCCCCCATGTGGACAATCGGGGTGAAGTGCCTTGCCCAAGGACACAACGCGGGAGCGCGAATCAGTCGCTGAAACGGTCACCCGTCCAACTGCAAACCGCGCTCGACATGTTTCATAATGATAACAGGTGTATCACACGGACTACAAATGTAGAAAAGTCTGCTCCCGCCTGGCTATAATAGGGACAAAAATAAATTAATGTTAGTTCGTGAAACACTGAAGACAATATAAGTTGTTTTGCCAGGCATTTACAGGAATATGCACCTGTGTGTTTAAAGAAATGTACTTAAATTCATTTGATGGATAAGAAAACATCAAAGCTGATTCTACTGTTATTATTTCCCCTTCATCACTGAGCGCAAGAAAAACATATTGTGCGAGTTGACACGGAACGAAATACTCTGTAAAAAGGGGGTGGGGTCGGCGGGTGGTGGGGGGGGGTGCGTAAATTGATAAAGGAACTTTTTGCCATCTGACCCCCTTCCCTTTTTAACCATTTGTACCCCAGAAGCCGCTTTACCGGCCCAGGGACATGTTACGTCATGCTTCCATGAAGTAGAATGCCTGCTAGGTTAAGGGTGGAGTGAACCAATCAATATATTCAACGTGCAGCCAAAAGGCTGCACGTTGAAAATATTGATTAGTATATCCCCAAATAATGAATGTGGACTCTTCTAATTGCTGTATTTAAACTGACATGGGAGATACCACCAGTGTTGAAAGGATTAAAGAATCTGAAGCAAGATCTTTGTTCTTCCCGAATTTACCTTGGCCCTTACTGTCAAGTTCCAAATAACCTTCCACAATTATTTCAACTGGAGTGATCGCGAATCTTCACAGTCTCCTCTGGTCAACATATCGTAACCAAATTATATAACTGAATTCAATACCATTTGGTGTATTTCTTTTATCTATTGACGTGAGACCACGGAAATCGCCTTCCAAGTGAGACGCTGGTATATTTCTTCCGCAACAATTGGATTATTGTATCATACAGTACTGTCATTATAAAAACGTCGAGAAATTTTATAGTATCGTGACTGGATCGCAACTGGATTGCAATCGTGGTGAAGTACTCTATCCGTTTTTATGCCACGACACTGTAAATTCTCCCCTTTCGAAAAATGAACGCGAATACATTGCATCTCAGAGGTGTTTTTCGTTTGTTTTCCATGTTCGGTCGTGATTTTGAAATATTTTATTAATGAACTCCCGGTTCACTCTTGACCTCCTGGCTGTCGAAAGTGTCGTTAAACTCCAATAAACAAATAACTCTAGACCTATTCCCATCGCGTTCCGATCAGATAAGCGAAAACGTTTCTATCACAAGCACTGTATTTTGTTCCTCGGGTGTGCGTGCGTTTCTCCTAAAAAGGATAACTTATAATTGTGAGATTTTTCATAAATACGTAATTAATTCTGTAAGGTTCACTTAAAAACACAAAGCGAACATCGGTTCTTCTTTTTCGTCCTTATTGAAGGGTCATCAAAGCATATCTGGTAGTATTTTTTGGCCATGAAATGGTAAATAAAAATTTTACTTTATAATTATAGAATGTTTGTTTTTCGTTCCACAAACATCCCCACCAGCAAGAAAGTATGGAACAGGCTGATGCAAAACAGATCCTCAGAGATTGGGGTGCTTATATCACATTCGAATTATTTCTTTACTTTAACCCTTTACCCTACGTAACGGCCAAAATTGGCCAGCGCTATTCTTAAAAATCACTAATTAATTTTCAATATTTTTACATTTTTTTTGTCTCAAAAACATAGGTTATGACCCCTCGTTGGAACCCTTTGCGCTCTGTTGTTAAAATGGAAATTTTCAGCAGCAAATAGTTCCCATAATGCAATTTGATGTTTCACCAAATATATCTTATTTGACAAAACTCAATGATTTAATTGGTTAAATTCATAGTTAAACAAGCGAAAAAGACAGGGTGATTGGAGAAAATTCTGTTTGCTCTACTAGAGTACTAGGCGTTAAAGTGACATGTTTCTTCTTATGGTCAAAAAGCCTTGAAAAGTGAACAGATGTAAAGCAAGGGAGACGCAGTGGCTCAATGGTGACGGAATTGGACTTCAAACCGATAGGTTTACGGTTCAATCCCCGCCATTGGTAACTGCGTTATGTCCTTGGACAAGGCACTTAATCACTATTGCCCACAAGAGGGTACGGTGGCGCTGTGTACTAAGGCGTACTGCACGACGACAGTTCCCTTGGCTCCAACGAATGCCAGCCTTGCTTGTGTAGAGTTAGTACGTTGGAGAGTCTGGCAGTTGCTTTGTGATTTTCACCGGGCACTCCAGCTTCCTCCACCCGTAAAACTGTACGACACGAGGTGACCCTGGCTGTCGAAAATGTCATTAACTCCAAGAAATAAATAAATAAATAAATAAATAAATAAATAAATAAATAAATAAATAAATAAATAAATAAACAGAACGACACACGCGTGTGAATGGGTTAATCCATATGGCACTCGTGCCATATCGATTAATCCATTCACACGCGTGTAGTTCTGTGTTTATTACACGCCTTCACGTCTATAAAACAATTATTAGATGGACCTCTCAGCAATTCATTTGACAATTATCAACAAAAAGAACACATTTTATCGCTAACCAAATTTGCGAGGGGAACCCGTGTAACTATTTCGTCCCATGAGTTTCAATGTGTTCTATGTGTCTACTGACACATAGAACACATTGAAACTCCGGGGACGATTTTCATCTATCGCTAGCGATTCAAGTCGTAATTGCGTTGCACGGTTTGTAGAAAATTCTAGTGAAATTTCTCTTCTATTTTAAAATAGTCCGTCAACGATTTCAGTTCCGCAAATATGTGCGTAACAGATATTCATTTTCCGCATGGTTTAGTGTTGCTGCAGATGGGGAGTACATAGAACAGACGTGTAATAAATAAATATTCAGGCCAAGCTCTTCATAAAAATCGCCTTTCAAATTCAATTATGTTTTAAAATTCTTTCCTCTAAAATGTAACTCATGGCCCTCTCAGTAGAACTAGTACGTCGGACGCATCGTACAGAGGTCGTAACCCATTTATTTAGGTAAACAATTTGAATTTTTAGTTATTCAAGAAATTTATTCATCCTCAATCTAGACCTGTTCGGTGAAGAGCCAAGACTTATTTTTGGACGTTTTATACACAGAAGCTGTGAGTTGAGGACACATTATATCTTTGGAAACATGATATCTTTAACTAAAAGAAATTCACAGAGCCAATATATCTATCTTGTTAAGTTCTCATTCTAAGGCAGTCGTATCGTTATTGTCAATCTTTGTTTCTTTGTCAGTTTTCTTAGGTTTTTCAGGCGAAATAGAATTTTTGTATTCAATGACGGTTTCTGTTGAATCCAACCCTCTTTTCAGACCGTCGTGAACATGGATACCACCCAGTGTGTCAAATCCTCGCTTAAATCCACCATGAACATTAAATCCACCCAACGTATCAAGTCTCTTATATCCGTCGTGTATATTAAACCCCCCAAGAGTGTCTAAACCTCTTTTAACACCGTCGTGTATATTGAAACCACCAAGTGTGTATAATAATCCTTTGTTTCCGGGTCGTACCATTTCGATGCTCGATGTCCTTTTAGTTCCGTCATGTATATTAAAGCCACCAAGTGTATCGAGCGCTCGTTTGCTTCCGTCATGTATATTGAAGCCCCCAAGAGTGTCTAATGCTCGCTTGTTTCCGTCATGTATATTAAATCCACCAAGTGTATCGAGCGCTCGTTTGCTTCCGTCATGTATACTGAAGCTCCCAAGTGTGTCCAATGCTCGCTTGTTTCCGTCATGTATATTAAATCCACCAAGTGTGTCGAGCGCCCGTTTGTTTCCGGCATGTATATTAAATCCCCCAAGCGTGTCTAAGGCCCTTTTGCTTCCGTCGTGTATATTGAATCCACCAAGTGTGTCCAATGCTCTTTTGTTTCCATCGTGTATATTGAATCCCCCAAGAGTGTCCAAGGTTCTTTTATATCCATCGTGTACGTTAAAACCCCCAAGTGTGTCAAACGCCCTTTTGTGGCCGTCGTTTGCTTTAGAAGTATCAGATTTATAGACTTTTCGTTTATGCCCATCGTGTATGTTAAAACTGCCAAGCGTATCGAGTGGTCTTTTGTGAAAATCGTGTACATTGAAGCTACCCAAAGTGTCGAGATTACGTTTACTCTCGTCGTGAATGTTCAACCCGCGCAGTGTATCAAGTGATCTTTTACGGATGTCGTGAACGTTGAAGCCACCGAGAGTATCGAACTCTCGTTTGTTTCCATCATGAATATTGAAGCCTCCCAATGTGTCTAGTGCTCTCTTTTGTCCGAGTGCATACACGCCTTGCAGGGTGTCGATCCATCTTTTGTAGCCATCATGCACGTTGAAACCGCCTAATGTATCAAATGCCCTTTTCTGTCCTCTATAACTTCCAAACTGTCTTTTATAGGCATCGTGGACATTAAATCCGCCCAGCGTGTCTAAACCTCGTTTGTAGGCATTATGCACGTTAAATCCCCCAAGGGTGTCAAATCCTCTTTTCTTGAAGTAGTGAACATTCATTCCACCTAATGTATCCAACCATCTCTTGTTGGGGTGTACAAGAGCGAATCTCCTATCACGCACGCTTGGTATATAGCCTAACTCTCTCCGACCGCTATGAACATTACCTCCACCAAGTGTGTCTAACTGCCTCCTCTTTTCATTGCCATCTGGTTCGGCATTTTGAGATTTTGAATAGCCTAAACGCAAGTATGGCTGTAAGTACGGTAATGCGTAAAGGTTTTGTAGATTGTCAATGAGTCTCTTGATATTGTCTGGTATTTGAGGCTGAAAAGAGAAAATAAATATATTTGAACCAGTTTCTATTTCTATGCTTTCAAGAATCGGTTTATTTGCATATTCAATGATCAGATTTGAATGGGTGATGACGGTGCCTGGGGAAAAAGGAATCTTGCAGGGGGTGGTGACAACCGTTACTTATTCCCAGTTCCTTATTTGACATTCGTTATCAACCGAGTTACAACCTCTATCAATCGAGTTCAGGGGTGTACCAGCATAGGCTGACCTATGTATCGAGGAAGGCAGATGCCATTGACTCCAGGCAAAATCTTGACATCTAATAAATAATAACGTTATCAGCCTTCGACCTTCGGTCTTTTGTTGGCAAGGTGAATGGGCATGCGTTGGTGGTGGTATCGGGCAAAGAAAAATCTCGCTTGAAAATTGTCCAGGTAACTTGTATCAAGCGAGTTAAACCTGAAACAGCCGAGTTTGAAGCTGACCAATGTATCGACGAAGGCATATATCATAAAGATTCAGGCAAAATCTTGTTATCTAATTAATAATCTCTTACATTTATTGTGACGATAGAAAATGTAAACTATTAGTTACATATTTCCACAATCTTATCATGCTGCATATAATAAAATATTTTTTATAAACACTTTTGTAACCAGTTTCTTGGCAGTTGCATCTAAATCCCGTTTGTTTGTGGCGTTTGTTTGTACCGATGATTCGATTTGAATCGATTCGAGTCGCGCTCACATCATCAACTGCCATGGCAGTTACCAAAAGCTCAGCATGGAGCCCAGTAATACAGTATAAACTTGCCAAAATCAGTACTTAGGGTTTTTTGTCAATAATAACTAAAATGTACTGTGACTATTCAATTCACATTGTCGTGAAGAGCATGCACTTCATAAACATATTTGTTTTTCGTTGACATCAAACTATATTCATTAACCCTTTAAAACCGAAAGACCGCCTTTCCGGCCCAGTAACATAAAACGCCATACTTTCATTAAGTAGGATAGCTGTTAATTCAAAATGTAGGGTGGACCAACCAATATTTTCAACGTACAGCCCCAAGGCTGCACGTTGAAAATATTAATTGGTCTACCCCAGATAATAAATATAGGCTCTTCCAATAACTTCCATTGAACTGACATGGAAGATACCACTAGGGTTCAAAAATTAAAAAAATAATCGGTTTGCGAGGCGTGATAAAACTGAGTACTATCTGGAGAGACGTTTTTGTTGAGCACTGTTTATTTATAAAAAACAATGCCCAGCATCCCACCCCTCCGAAAATAGCGGAAGCTGTAACACTTTTGTGCTGTGATAAATGAGCGTTTCAAAAATCAAGTTGTGTGGAGATAAATGACGCATTCTCAGCGAATGTGAGTTATTGGATGATTGGAGGCTCCACTTCACGGTTTTGGGTGATATGAAGGGCTCATTGCAGTGCTATCGTAGAGTAGATATCTGGTGAGAAAGCTCCCCGGACAGAGAGACCCCGTACAAAAGATTACCTGACGAAAGCACCCCGATGGTGAGACAAAAGCTCACCTGCATAAAATTTCATACTGCGCGCTGGAATGAGAGTAAATTGGATTAAAGTTTCGTAAACTTATTAACATAACATAATAAAGAGTGTAATTTTTCTTCTTCTTTTTTCATAGCTTATTTTCATGTCTATTAACATAAACCATAACAGACTCGCCGCACCCCATACATTAAATATTTTTTTTATACTTCAGGCACCCGACCAAGAGTTAAAAACTCTATACATGTGAATTTGTGTTAATAGTACAACACATGAGCAATAATGAAACTGTTTTGAAAAAGATGAGAAAGTTCCAATAAACCACAATAGACTCGCCCACCCCAAACATTACATGCACTTTTTATACTTCAGGCACCTGACCAAGAGTTACAAACTGTGTTGATACTATAAAACACCAGCAATAATGAAACTGTTTTGAAAAAATATGAGAAAGTTTCAAATAATGAGAAAAAACAATTAGAATAACAAAATAAATATCATAAAACAGAACATAACTCTGGTAGAGTACAGAGGACTGGAATCAAAGACCCTTGGAGTTTTTCTGGTATTTAACCAGCGCTGAAGGCGCGGGTGAAATACAAGAAAAACTCCAAAAGGCGTCGTTGATTCATGTCCCCGTACTCTACACTGTAAAAAATATAGGTTCTCTTTAGAACCAAAACTGGTTCTAATCTTGTCCCTGAGATGGAACCAGTTCTGTTTAAACAGCATTTATTTCAAATCAAATAAATTTATAAAGATTAACATTAAATATTAACAGAATTAATAAATTGAGGTGGTTTCAGCCGTAAGTTTAGAACTTATATGAGGTTGTCTCAAATCATTATTAAGCAAAGGAGATATGAACAGTTGGCATATCGAACCAGTTTTGGTTCTATAAAGAACCAAAACTGGTTCGATATGTCAAAGGTTCATATCTCATTTGTTTCAAAATGTTTGGCGAGGCGTTGAATAAGCTCCAAGTTTACTGCTGAATCTACTTCAGTTCATGTAATATTCTGTTAAAATTGAATGCTATTCTTGGTAAATGTATTTGATTTGAAATAAATACTGTTTAAACAGAACTGGTTCCATCTCAGGGACACGATTAGAACCAGTTTTGGTTCTAAAGAGAACCTATATTTTTTTTGCAGTGTACCCGTACTCTAGAACAATTACACGCGAAAAGAGTGAATGAAGCTGATAACTTTTAAAGAAAAATATCACCCTCGGCTGTCTGTTTACTTTCTTACTTCACACTGTTTTCTGTCGAAGCTTTTTATTCACGCCATAACGTCACTGGGATGCGTAACGGCCACTCAGATGCTTTCCCAACATTACATTCTCGCACATAGGTCGGATTCCACGCGCATGTACTTCGCAGAATTCCCAATGTGTCTGTATTGTTTTGGGTAATAGTGAATACTGAAGCAATCGTGGTATAACAAATAAGTTTGGAAATAAAAGGAATGATTAATTAAAAAAAATACAATTCCGAGCTGTGGAACATTTATGCGCTCTCATTATTTTTTAAATGAATCTTTGTTGAGGGGGGGGGGGGGGGGGGTGTGCAGAGATCTTTTGTCCGGGGAGTTGTTGTGCAGCGGTCTTTCGTCCGGAAAGTTTTTGTGCAGGGATAGTTTGGCCGGGGAGCTTTTGCATAATGTGTTATGGATAACGGTTCTGTAGTTGTTTTTATTTCTTGACGACATCGCTATAGGATATGCGGACTGATCGGGAAACATTTATAATGGTGAACAGAGATTCCATCATAAAAATCATAAAAATATTTCAAACTAAATGCCTGAATCATAAAAAAACAAGTGGAGGTAGCGTCTGAGAATCCAGATCGTCACGTTTCTTTTTCGATAGATGAGGTTCCGAAGTGTTATAGATAGACAAGCGGGCGCATCCCTGACTTATCTCGTCAATCTAATCAACTTTCGATAAAGTTATCTCTCCTGAAGATGGGCGAGGCAGGTCCAATTAAAAAGCATGCAATTGTTGAGAAAACACCTAATACATCAGTAGAAAATAAAGCCAAGTCTCCTTTTGTAACTTTAATAAGCGAAAACACAGACAGCTCCAAGAGCTGTCTGTTGTTTTCGTTTATTAAAGGCAACAAAAGGAAACATGGCTTTTTATGACAAGCCAATCAGAAGCACCTAAATAACCCCCCACCTTGACTAGTTGTTTATGGAATGTGTTTTACAGTAAACTACAAGTTTTTATTCTTCCCAGAAAAAATAAATTACCAAATCTTACCTCCTAGACTATGATATCAATGGATAGGATAGCGTCTGTATTGTACAGTTAAAACTAGAAGCCCTGTCATGAAATGCGCACAAATAGCACGTGGGTCTGCACGTTAATCTACGCGTTATGACCATAGTTAGGCTATCAAATTCTGTACATATGGCCTGTGCACCAGCAATGTTTCAGCCAATGGACCTCCGGGTAACCCGGAGGTCCATTGGCAGAAACATTGCCTGTGTTTGCTATTAGTAACCAGAAAAACCTGCCGTGCTTTGCAATTAAGCCTAAATAAGCGCGCAATTAAGCCTAGATAAGTGCACAGTTCGTGACAGGACTTCTAATTGTAACTGTATGTCACGATGAGCGCACTGCTGTTATGATGAACAGGTCACAGGACATCAAAAGATGGTGAAAACGCAGTTTTCTTATTCTGAGATGGGTTCAAACAGAGAATAAAAGTCAAACTTTCAAACTGATTGGGAACAAAATTGTAAAACGCCAACTTCTGTATTTTTATAACACTCAACAGGAAAAGTCTTGAAATTTGTGAAGTGATGCGCACATTTATGATACAACTTCGCGATGATTTCGAATTTCAATTTTTATATGGAATTCTCATACCCTTTATGTAAAATTTACAGACAACTTTAAAAAATTAAGGGGAGCTAACTTTCCTATAATTCTCTTCCAATGAGGAAAATTGTCAGCCATGGGAGAATTTTGACCAGATCGCGGCCCAGTTAAAGTCCCTTTTCGCGTTTGTAATGGCAGAGCTGTACTTCTCCGAAAACTAATAAATATTCTTACATCCAAATAAAAACGTGAAATCAAACTAATCAGGCAACCTCTGCAATTTGTCTATCGATTATAAATTGACAGTGACTGAAAAACACGTATTTAAAAGTGTGCTTTGATTATTACTTCAAGCTCATGTTTGACGCATAACGAATTATCTGTTGGGTTTCCTTAACCTATTTTTACAGTAATTGGGACAAAAATGTTGATTATCCACAAATCAAGAATGAATTGACGCCTTCAAAACATTTATATATTCTGTAATGTAAACGATTAAAGAAACTCTGAAACTGCTTCATAATAATTTTTTTTTCAAAAGAAGTCTTTTTGTGAATTCTCCTATCACCTAAAAAGACTGTGAATACATTCTGAAAATTGATTATTTCTGCAAGGTGAACACTTCTTAGAATACAGTTTGGTACTTTTGATGCCCCTTTGGAAAATCGATATGGTGGATATGTATTTCTGATCAGAGGTACGTCGATCTGGTGAGCGACAAACTTAAAAAAGTGTTTCCTCAATTGCTCAAGTTGTAATTACACATCATGGAGCGGTTGTGACACCACCTTTGCAACTTTCAGGTAGGACAAACAAATCTCAAGAAGATAGCGGGGTCAGCACAGATCAGAGAGTTAACCATTTGAACCCGAGCGCCCCCTCTTCCGGTTCAAAAGCATGATACGGCATAATTTCATTAAGTAGGAATGCTGCTGGGTGAATGTGTGGGGTAGACCAATTAATACTTTCAATGTGCAGCGCAACGCCTGCATGTTAAAATTTTATTTGGTCTACACCCAGATAGTGAATATGGATACTTCCAATTGCTGTCATTGAACTGACATGAAAGATACCACAAGGGTTCAAAGGGTTACCAGTAGTACGAGAGGGATGGATCGGGCCTTATTGGCAGTACCCCGTGCAGGACCCCGGAAGTGACGCCATGTCACGTGACCTAGTTGCACCATGTTTGGTTGCCATGATAACCCGAGTGAGCGGCCATCTTGTTATGGAGTATGTTCAGAGTGTGTCTCCCTTCGTGCAAAGTGACTCGCACATAGCCTCATTTCGGTATTTGAGGATACCTATGACCTGGTATTGTATTATTTGAGGATACCTTATGGAGGATACCTTCCGGAGAATCCCTTTTTGTCATATGTGCTTATGTGAAAAAGGCATAAAGTGACACATTGTGCACTAGCACATAGGCACATGCTAGATGTGCCGATATGTACTTTTGTGAAAAGGCACAACGTAACACATTGTTCACCCGCACATAGGCACATACGAGTATTTGAAGATACCTATGGCCTGATATTGTATTATTTGAGGATACCTTCTGGAGAATCCCTTTTTGCCATATGTGCTTGTGTGCACTAGCACATAGGCACATGCTGGATGTGGTGATATGTGCTTATGTGAAAATGCACAACGTGACACATTGTGCACTAGCACATAGGCACATACGGGTATTTGAGGATACCTATGATCCAGCTCCTATACAACTCCTATATGGCTCCTAGCTCCTATATGGCTCATATACAGGTAGTCTTACCGACGGCTTCCATCTTAACTCCAAATCTTCAAACCCACTACTTGTCTATGGTCTATCTGTCCTATCATTAGCTTCTACAGCAGTCTTCTGCCATTGCGGCCTTGTGTCAGTACTATTGGCTATACTATCATCCATTAATATTGACTCATAACATTACTTACTAGCTATACCTTCGCTCAGGCCTTCAAACTGTTCAATCAGATTGCTTCATTCCCCCTGTATACATTTATTTATTATTTATTTATTGGTGTTTAAGGTCATATACTTATGCATAATGGCTAATCATGACCGTGACAGTTTTACGGGTGGAGGAAGCCTGAGTACCCGGAGAGAACCACCGAGCAACGACGAGCAGCTGCCAGCTTCCCAACATCGTAACTCCGCACTGCAGTACAGGCAGGGTTAGATCGGTTGAAGACATGCGTTCCATCGAGGTGCAGTACGGCTTAGAACACGGCGTCATCGTGCCCCCATGTGGACAATCGGGGTTAAGTGCCTTGCCCAAGGACACAACGCTGGGGTCCGAATTGAGCGCGCTCAGACGGTCACCCATCCAATGATTAACCGGGCTCGACGTTGCTTAACTTCGGTGATCTGACGAGAACCGGTTACCGCAACGCCGCCGCCGCCCCCCTCCCCATGTATACATATAGACAGGCTATATAAGAGAAAACTTTTGCTCTGGTGCCTCATTGGTTTGAAAGCCCTGATAGTCCTTCTAGCACTCAACCAGTTAACAAATAACATTGTTTCGGCCCGATGGGGAAATTTAAGTATGTCCCCAAAAATGTACGCTTTTTGTAGCTTGGCATTTAAATGGAGTAAACATTAACCTGTTATTCGACTCAAGTATTTATTTATTTATTGAGGTTTTACGACACTTTCGACAGCCAGAGTCACCTCGAGTCGGACAGTTCTACAGGAGCAGAAAGCCGGAGAGAACAACAGAACAACGGCGAGCAACTGTCAGTCTCCCCAACATACTAACTCCCCACAAACAGGTTAGCATTGGTTGAGACAAGTACACCATCGATGTGCAGTACGCTTTAATACACAACACCACCGTGCCCCCACATGGGCAATGGCAGTCAAGTGTCTTGCCCAAGGACATAACGCGGTTGCCGCAGGTAGGATTCAAACCGAGGACCTCTCGACTTGCAGCCTGCGCCTATACCTACAGAGCCGCCGCGAACCATTTTGACTCAAGAAACTACTAATCGATTATGCCGTGGACGATCGTTAGTCGACAAATCGAATATTCGCGAGAGCTCTAGTCCTTACGCAATGAAATAACTTTCAAATTATGGTTGTTTCTATTCACGAGTATCTATGACGTACGAACAGGATCATAAATCAATGATTTAAGCATGATGCTAAAATAAAGAGTATGATACTCAATTAATATTGTATGATACCCAAATAATATAGTATTATACTGAATTAATTCAGTATCATACTCAAATAATTGAGTATCATACTTAATTATTTATGCAGCATTTATGAAATCATACCAAATAATATAGCATCATACCAAATTATTAGAGTATCATACTAAAAAAACAATTATGACCCTCCCGTACGTGAACCTGATTTCAGTATCATGCTATTTTATTTATGCTGCATTCATGAAATCGTGCACAATAATATAGTATGATTCTAAATTAATTGAGTATCATACTAAAATAATTAAGTATCATACACAAATAATATAGTATGATTCTAAATTAATTGAGTATCATACTAAAATAATTAAGTATCATACACAAATAATATAGTATGATTCTAAATTATTTGGGTATCATACTAAAATAATTAAGTATCATACACAAATAATATAGTATGATTCTAAATTAATTGAGTATCATACTAAAATAATTAAGTATCATACACAAATAATATGGTATGATGCTAAATTAATTGAGTATCATACAGAATTAATTCAGTATCATACACAAATAATATAGTATGATGCTAAATCAATTGAGTATCATACAGAATTAATTCAGTATCATACACAAATAATATAGTATGATGCTAAATTAATTGAGTATCATACTGAAAACCTGTCAATCAACACATTCTAACCAATCAGTGGCGCCGATACATACACGCTAGATTTTCTGGCGCCACATTTAAATAACACGATAAGCAAATGGAAGACCGATATAAAAATGAATCTGGAAGGTTTTCTTGAAGGCGCTCGCGGTATCGTGTCTACGGTAACCCGTACTTTACAGTCCTCGATCAACGAAGCATCTGTTTCAAAAGCAAGTATATGAGACAGGAAGCTTTAGAAAGAAATGTGAACATAATGGTTGCGAGGTTCCCGGAATGTTCAGCCCTGTTACCAGTATTAACAGAGGCTGTGCAGATTGTTGAAGAAATGAAAAGGTTAGAATAAATCTTCGAAAACACCACGTTTTGGAAAATTGAAACGATCTCGTCGATCAAAATAAGGCAAGACGCGACACCTTGAAGGGGGTGGTGGTGGGGGGGGGGGGGGGGGGTGGGTGGTTGGTGGTGGTGTAATATTTACACTGTTTGAAACAAGGCAATGGACAAGAACATGGATGTTACGGCGGGGGGGGGGGTCTCACGCCCCGCCACACAAAATCCGGACACAGGTTTTGAACGGTTAGAAGTTCCCACGGGACATGCCAAATTGCTGAAACTTCACCCTGCAAAGTGAGTAGCTGTCATAGTAATTAGCGTCAAACACTCGTTTTAATTTTCCTTCTTCCAGTAAAAATTTAGCCTGAAAAAGTTTCCTGAAAATTTCGTGCGGTTGAAATTTTGCAACACTTAGAACACTTGAAATATCAGTCGAAAAATTATATCCCAAAGATTGGGGGTGGGTGCGCTTAACGCAAATTCATCTCCAATCGGTTGGAAATTTTGTCTGGCCCGGGTTGGGGGGGGGGGGGGGGGGGTGTTGTTTAAAAGTTTGAAGATGACAATATTCTCCACCGAAGACCCACTAAACACCCTGTAGCCACACCCAGACGAAGATTGAACGATGGGTTATTTATTTATTTATTTATTTATTTATTTATTTATTTATTTATTTATTTATTTATTTATTTATTTATTTATTTATTTATTGGTGTTTAAGGTAAAATATTTCAGCACAATGGCTAATCGTGACCATGACACGACATATTTACGGCTGGAAGAGACTGGCGGTGACCACCACCCCCTTCAAGGTGTCGCGTCTTGCCTTATTTTGATCGACGAGATCGTTTCAATTTTCCAAAACGTGATGTTTTCGAAGATTTATTCTTACCTTTTCATTTCTTCAACAATCTGCACAGCCTCTGTTAATACTGGGAACAGGGCTGAACATTCCGGGAACCTCGCAACCATTCTGTTCACATTTCTTTCTAAAGCTTCCAGTCTCATACTTGCTGTTGAAACAGATGCTTCGTTGATCGAGAACTGTAAAGTACGGGTTACCGTAGACACGATACCGCGAGCGCCTTCAAGAAGAGAAGAATGAAGAATGAAATTGTTTAGCTAGGACGATGTGGGATTTACAAATCCCTTGCGACCCGGTTAACCTTATCTTATTTCACTTGGATCACACAGGTCCAGTTTCCTATTGCCTCAAATGGGGTCTGAGGGGGAATACACGCGGTTAGAATTCCCGGCAGTTTACGTTGGCGTGATAGATTGTCAATAATCAATCCCTCAACGCCATTAAGACTGTTAGAGAGTGGGCTCTACCCGGTTCTAGCTTGGCGATGGTAGAGGTTTGAGTCCCACCATGGTGGCGAGCAGGAATATAATGTTGTGCGATGGCAAATTTAAGGGAAGAAGAGAAAAGAAAACCAAACAGCAACGCCGGTTTGGTAGCGGCCCCGGTATATGACCATAGCGGTTAAAAAAAGGAATGGAGAAAGCTCCAACAGTTTAGTTTGAAAAACCGGGAGTCATCCATCAAGCCTTCGCCTTCAAGAAAACCTTCCAGATTCATTTTTATATCGGTCTTCCATTTGCTTATCGTGTTATTTAAATGTGGCGCCTGAAAATCTAGTGTGTATGTATCGGCGCCACTGATTGGTTAGAATGTGTTGATTGACAGGTTTTCAGTATGATACTCAATTAATTTAGCATCATACTATATTATTTGTGTATGATACTGAATTAATTCTGTATGATACTCAATTGATTTAGCATCATACTATATTATTTGTGTATGATACTGAATTAATTCAGTATGATACTCAATTAATTTAGCATCATACTATATTATTTGTGTATGATACTTAATTATATTAGTATGATACTCAATTAATTTAGAATCATACTATATTATTTGTGTATGATACTTAATTATTTTAGTATGATACTCAATTAATTTAGAATCATACTATATTATTTGTGTATGATACTTAATTATTTTAGTATGATACTCAATTAATTTAGAATCATACTATATTATTTGTGTATGATATTTAATTATTTTAGTATGATACTCAATTAATTTAGAATCATACTATATTATTGTGCACGATTTCATGAATGCAGCATAAATAAAATAGCATGATACTGAAATCAGGTTCACGTACGGGAGGGTCATAATTGTTTTTTTAGTATGATACTCAAATAATTTGGTATGATGCTATATTATTTGGTATGATTTCATAAATGCTGCATAAATAATTAAGTATAATACTCAATTATTTGAGTATGATACTGAATTAATTCAGTATCATACTATATTATTTGGGTATCATACAATATTATTTGAGTATCATACTCTTTATTTTAGCATCATGCTTAATTCACTGATTTATGATCCTGTTCGTACGTCATAAGTCGAGGCGATAGCGTGTAGATGTTTTAATTAATCTATGCATGCTGGGTTCTCGACGTTCTAACTCACAGAAATATCAATCCAGAGAATCGTAACACTCTGCTTTATCCACAATGAGGACACACATAGCCCCTTCCAATATTTTCTCAGACAGCAACGTATATATATATATATTTATTGATTTATTTATTGGTGTTTAAGTTCACATATTTCTGCACAATGGCTAATCATGACCACGACAGTTTTACGGGTGGAGGAAGCCGGAGTACCCTGAGATAGCGACTTATTCGGGCACTCATCGGACAACTGCAGGGCATTGTTCTGTAGAACGATCGACAAGGAAATGTGACACAATTGCCCAACATAACTGGAGTTGCGTGTGAATGCCCGACTCAAATTGTTGTTAATCCCCAGTAATCGTTTTCCAACATTCCTCTTACCATTTTGGGCAAACGCCACATACATGATGATTCATCCCATTGGTGTATCAAGTTTGATTTACACTGCGTCAATAACGAGGGCGCTTCCTATTAGTGCACCTCAGATTACTGACCTGTGCATTTTAGGAACTACGATGCATTTGAGTTCTGGGTAAATAGAGGACATCAACATGCTGTCACTGTGGGCTCATCATGTTGACAAGTCCAAACTTTTCCCCACAAGGCTTTATCTATTTTTAGGATTTACCTCTCCCTGTAGGGCGAGCAACCCTAAAAATAGATAACGTCCTGTGGTGCAAAGTTTTGCCTACATGTTGACATGCAAACATAAAACAATGCCTCACTCTCAAGCGTTTAGAAGAATACATGTCCTCGGGCTACGATAATTTGACGACCTGAATTGTACGCTATAATATTAATGTTGTCTGTTGGGCTATTAATGTTGTCTTTTGTGCAATTTCATCTAGTCGTCGGGCAAGAGGCCGTATTCCTGAAAATATCCCGTGTCTTGCAAGAACGTAATTCCCGTCCTTTCAGACTACGCTCAAGATTCGACAACATTGAGAGAAATTATTCACAGTGGGTAATTGTTGTTAGTTGGGAGTGGTTTGAGCAATAAACATTTTGCTGTTTTCCGCTTGTTCGTTTTCCATCGTGTATGTACGTCACTTTAATAATTCGTCGCCTGAGTGCTAGAATGTTTTATGTCCCATAGGGGACATAGAACATTCTAGCCCTCAGGCAACATTATTACCCGTTCTCTATTTTCGTCGGCTCTTGTAATTCTTCATCGGAACATTCATTTACAGGATCTTTGGCCAGGATCTCGGGCTTGATGGTAAGACAAATGAATTCTATTTTTCATCTATGGTGCCGAAGTTATCATTTTCGAATTCCGCCTCTGCGTTGGAGAACGACTGTTCTGGGATGCGAGTGGTAGAAGTGGGGGTGCGGAGAGATTAGACTTCATTTCCGCTTCTTTCTTCTGTCTATCTTCCTCCCCTAGTTTCCCCGCCAGTCAGTAATGGGTAAGTGACGGCGCGGTAGGGAAAGACGGAAGTGATAACTGCCGTCTCCTCCGTCTACTTGTTCCTCCGCCCGTCTTTTGAAACAGGCCTCAGAGTGTTGGACGTCCCTATGGCTTGTGTGTGCACTTTTCTAGAGCTAGCTTTACGGATTCTGATGTTTCCGGCTGGGGACGACATTGTGAAGGGGGTCCTCTCACAAAAGGTGCTATCACTACCCGAAATAGGTGGTGGTGGAGTTCACTGCTAGGTGAACACTACCATCCCAAATCCGAAGACTCCAGGTAATTGCACTATTAGCATTCAATCCTACCAGTGTTTTGACGGTATCAGATTTAAGATTTCCATTGGTGGTAATGAATCGTCTCGTTCTTTGAAGGCAGAGATGTGAATGTCACCGATGATGGGGAACGAATGGGGTGGAACGAATGGGGTCACACCCACACTGGTTCGTCCTGTTAGCGTGAAAGTCAATTTATAGAGGCTTCACCAAACAATAAGTATGGACTTGAATGTACTATCCCAATGTTTATAACAGTTTCATGTTTTCCCGGAGTTGAATTATTTCCAATACCATCTGTTCTGTTAAAAAGGTGAACAATGGCTTCATGGGTCAGCTGTTTTGGTGAAGTGATTTCCTCTCTGATGTCAATGAATGCGATGCTGTTCATATTAATCGCCACTGAAATGTCATTAAGCGGTATATGCCTGAAAAACAAACATCTCTGCAAAGAAGTGGTATACCCTCCAAGGGGTATTTTGACCTAACCCGCGGAATTGATCCTTGTGGCAGCGAGGAGGAAAACAAGATCTGAGGAAAAATGTACTCAAATAAGGATTTTTCGTGCCCATGAACACTGTTTTGTATACGATATATGAGTGAATATCAGATTTAGCCGAAAAGGTTGTCCTTTGCACCTGGAGTGTCTGCTGTGAAATTTAATTTGTCACATCACCGATTCCTTTGTGTGTGAACATGAATGCTACCATGTCAACACCGACGGAGTATCGTTCCATAAATAAATATTCGTTGGAAGATCTATTTCCAGCAAATATTGTACCAAAATATGTGTTCCAAATTTTTTGTTTTAATTTTTATTGACCAATCCGGTAAAATGTGTATAATGGGATTTCGGTAATAAAATGAAAATTTATCACTAAACTGCAACAGATCAGATACGAAATATCACTAAAGTTTGGCGGTTTCCGTTAGAGAAAAAAGTGAAGTTCTGTAACACACTGCAATGTCTCTCCTGTAACACTTCAGAATGTATGTCAAATAATATCAATCCCTTTTGCTGACGGAATCCTAACTTCCCGTCTATACTAATGCCACACATCCACAAGAAGGAAATAAACGTTGCCAGATTGTTCAAAATAACAAACACAAAAATTAGAAGTGGTGGTCGATTGGACAAGTGCGCTGGTCTCTCATGCCAGAGGTCCCGGAATCGATCCTCTGTCCGGGAAAGTTCTTGAGGTGTCCGAACACTCTCTGTCAGAATCAACTGTGGAGTTGATGCTGTCACAGCGCACCGTCCGATCGGGTGGGGACGTAAAATGGTTGACTTCTGTGCGGAGAGAGACACACTCCGTGCAGGCTAAAGATCCCTTCGTAGTCTTCGAGAAGAGCGAGGCCGCTACGGCGGTCATCCCACACACCTCCGCCATTGGGGCAAGACGAGGCGTTAATATAAGTTGCATATCTTGTTCGCCAATCCTTGTAAAACAAATAAGATTAAATTAAATAAAATGAGTCTTCATGTGGGGGAGGGGAGACCCTCGTGCGTATTTGTTTTTAATGTAACGCGAATTTAATAATCTTTATGTGGAAATCACAAAATTACAAAACCTCTTCTATAATGATGTTTTTGTGTACTTCTAATTTCTACATTTTCCCGGTGCTGGGGAGAACTCTTTGAAGACAATGCCATGAAATTCCAGTATTTCTAAACCATAACAGTCCGTACTATAACTGCAGGAATCATCACAATGGTAACACAAGTTGTTACGGAATGTAAAAGTTGAAGCAAAGAGGTGTAAAAGTTTTTAATTTTCGTTTTTGTAATAAATGGTGAAAAACAGTGTTATTGCTTGTATTGTTTAGATGACACAGGGAAATTACTTTTTGTTACAGAAAATACAGACATGTTATAGGAGAGGCCCTAAGGCTGCACGTTGAAAATATTATTTAGTCTGCCCCAAATAACGAATATGGACTCTTCAACTGGATGCCGTTTAGCAGACATGGAAGGTACCATCATTGCTGAAACGGTTGAAATGCTTCAATCACTAAGTCACCGTGCCTCCTACACAAGGCATATTGTGTTGTGTGTATTTGATGTTATGCATAAGTATATCAATATCAGTTTGTCGAGATGTTGAAGATTTCCAACATTAACCAAATAGAGTCCGCCATGTAACAGAGATTTCTTTACTGTAACGCATGGTGATGGGTTTTTAGGAATATCTCGTAAATGAATATACTTAAACTTTTACGCCATATTTATAGTGTTGGTCACACACACCCAATTTAGTCCCATATTTCAACGCGCAGTGATCAGACAGTCTTATCGAACTGGCCATTGTCGTACGGGTGAAAGCTTTCCTTCTGGGAAGCATTTATGTGTAACTGCGGTGTGCCATTGAGAAAAATCAGATTTACCCATATTTTGAGGCCCAAAGGTTGGATAAGGACCGAAAAGTTGATTTTGTTTGGTAGATACGGCGGGTAAAACAATTTTACAAACATCTTCGTTGCAGTATAGGCATTTTGTATGAGCAGTAAACTTCAGGATGACATATGGAACCTACGAAAGAATCGTTAAGCCCTGCTTTGCGCTTTTTATTTCAATTAATGTTCGTTTAGTCGAAAATGTCATTAAAACATATCCGTTATGTACTTTAGTTTTTCGTTTTTGTCAACTCATATTTCTGTCAAATGTGATTTTGATTCATATACTGATGTTCATGACAGTTTTGCCATACATCGAATCATCAAAAGTTGACATTTGGTTTGGAACAGCACCAGTGGAAATATATACAATATGAATTTATAATAATTGCAAGAGCAATTGTTTTATTTTGGATCTCTAACAACACCATCGGCCATCTGGATTTGTTGTTTTAGAAATTCTCATTAACCATCAACCTACCTGCCTTTCTTATGATAACAGTAGGCGGAAAATCATGTCTCATCAGAATGGCACAGACAGACAATGACAGACAATAGCATATTTTATACACAAGGGCGTAACAATCCAGTCGGAACTTTTTTGTCTCGATTGGAGTCTCAGATATTGATTTTCCCAGTAATCACCAGACATGCCATGCTTAACCCTATACCCGACGTAACGGCCAAATTCGGCCAGCGCTATTCACAAAAATCACAAATTAATTTTTTTGTTCATTTTTTGTCTCAAAAACATAGGTTATGACCTCTCTTTGGAACGAGCTCGTCGAGCTCGTTCCAAACAGGGGTCATAACCTATGGTTTTGAGACAAAATATGAAAAAGATTAGTTATTCAAGAATTTTGTTTGCAAGTGTCGTCTACTTTTCATGTTAGGTAAAAGGTTAATCGAGAAGTCGACTAATCATCGAAAACACCCATAATCGACTACAGTTTCAAAGTCAACAATGGGTTTTCATAACTCCTTTACTAATGAGTTATTAGTTATTACTCTCCTCCCCACCGTACTCGTAAGAAGTGTGCAGAATATCAAAATATATTGTAATTGATATGAGAAAGAAGTATAAAAATAGAACAGATGACATCAGGTCAGGCGTTATAGAAAGTATAGGAGTACAAATAATTGCCCTTCTCGGTTTGCCAAGGAGTGTAATTGCCTTCTTAAATCTCAATGCACGTATTATAAGGCTCTTGACCACCTCAAGTCCAAAACTGAGCTTACACTCAGGTTTGGGCCTGAGATGGTCAGTAGTCTGGGTTTTCCTCAGAGAGCAGTGGGCGCGCAGCATACCCGCAGGCCTAAAGATTGTCTGGCCCGAGGAACTAATGACCCAAAATATTGTTTTCTACATAGGTGTTCCAAGAGGTCAAAGGGTATGATTAAAGTGGTCTTTAATCGATTATTCTTCTTCAAAAGTTGATCATGAAATTTCATAATCGTGCCAGCCCTAGTTATGACGTAATTTCGAAAAAGGCTAGATTTGCTACTTCAACTAGGTCACACACTCTGAATATTACTTTCTAATAGGAATAAGTGATGGGTATAATGCACCCTCGTTTGACACATGTCTTCCAAGTATTAGAATAGTGTTGCTTCTGTAAGTTGCAACAGGAAAAGGATTTGACAAATAGAACCCGCTGAAAAGATAATTTTGCTTGTAAACTGAACTCTTCAAAAACAGAAATTAAATCTGATCCCCGTTTCGATAATCGTCTAGAACAGTTTTGATGTTGTACCTGTATGCGTCTATTTTAAAGAGCACAGCTGTCTTCTGTGACCCGAGGCAAAAATACAATGTGGTTAACTGCCCCTGTGGATCAGCTGCCTTGTATGGATTTTCGATTTCATGTAATTATATCACAGCTATTGTAGCCCACCAGGTACAGCCCTAATTCAACAAATAACGTAGATGGTACTTTTAAAAATATAGTGTATATTCTTAACATTATCAATATTGATCTCCTTGCCCGAATTATACAGAAATCCTTTGTGCTCTTTCTTTGACAATAATCTTGCCTTTTATCACTAAACACTCCTCAAAAATATAATTAACACCCTACCACTCCTGACAAAATGCTATAATTTCTTCACCAATTATCGTATACTCTTCAATACTTAATAATCATGTTGTCTTTCCTACACCACACCTATTTCACAATACAGAACAGAAGTTCCGATTTTCTTCTTCTGAATCAGACCTGTTGGCTCGGATTTTCTATATTAACCGGACAGCAGGATCTGTGACAATTTAATCCACAGGGGTGTAGGATTAAATTATCACTGCACTGCCACACAAATACAAGTACTCGAGCGCACAAACGACACATGTGGTTTTTCATCGAAGGTGACTACACTGGATTAAACAATACGATAATAGAAACTAACTGAAAGGGTAGTCACTCCTTTTTAATTGGCGATTCCGTGATTTATGAATTTCAAAACTTCCTCATATCTTTTGCCTCAAAATCTATTCCAAATAAGCCGGTTACGTGTAGGCAGAACGAACCCTCATGGTTTCACAACGATATAAGAAAACTAATCCGTCATCATGCAAAAAAGTTAATACTCCACAAGCGTGTGAAAAAGTCCGTAAAAAGAGAAATCAAACAACATCCGCAATTAGAAAAGCTAAAGACAAATATTTTATTAAATCAGAAACCAGTCTCAATGATGAACCACCTCGACTGCCAACTGGTGGAAGACGCTTTATAAATGTATGAACAAACACAAATTTGACAACCCTATCCTACAATACAACAATCGTGAACTGTCAACTGATACTGAAAAAGCCGATGCATTAAATGATTATTTCTGTACTATCTCCCAAGTGGATGACTCATACGCTTCTCTCCCCACCCGTAATCACAATACTTCTCGTCCGACGTTTGAAAATATTAGCATTCTGACACGTGATGTCATCGACGCCTTAAGCTCCCTAAAAGCTCCAAAGCATGTGGTCCGGACAAGTAAGTCCGAGACTTCTTGAAGAATGTAGATCAAGACTGACACAACCACCCACAGACATCTTTAACTGTCTCTTTTCTCAGTGTTACTTCCCGGCTGAGTGGAAGAAAGCTAATGTGACCTCAGTACTTAAAAAGGATAACCCGCACATAGTCACTATAGGCCCATATCGTTGATTAGTTGTATCGGCAAGGTTTTTGAAAAGTGTATATTCAAACAAGTTCTTGCTTTCCTTCAAGCAAATTCCATGATTACCCAATTTCAATATGGATTTACACCTAAAGATTCAACTACGCTACAACTAACCGATATTTAAAACACCATAAGCACTGCTCTAAACGAAGGCAAAGAAATCCGTCTTATCTTCTGTGATGTGAGCAAGGCATTTGATAAAGTTTGGCACAAATGTCTTCTTTTCAAGTTGGAACACATTGGAATAACAAGAAACTTGCTTCAGTGGTTCGAATCTGACTTGAGTGATCGTCAACAGCGTGTCGTCATTAATTCTGAAGTCGCCAGTTGGAGAGACCTGTTAAAGCCGGCGATCCACAAGGATTAATCTCTGGTCCCTTACTGTTTATAATATACACCAATGATATAGTTGACAATATTTCAAGTAACATCCGCTTGTTTGCCGAAAATACATGTACAGAACCACACTTATATTTGAATGGGTTAACGATTACTGGACGAGTGCGAGTGGCGCAGGGATACCACGAGAGCCGGTAGGCTCGAGTGGTTATCCCAGCGCAACACGCTCGATTCCAGTAATCGTTAACCCATTCAAACATAAGTGTGGTTCTGTATTTATTACACACCCAACCATGAAAAATAATTCACTGTAATTAATCGCTTATTTAAGTAAATAGTCGACAATTTGAACGGCTGAAAGAATTTTAGAGAGAAACGGGCAATTTTGTCAGAGAACCAGTCTTAAGCTTTTGACCTTGCCACCTGTAGAATCGCTGTTGATTCATTTTATTCGCAAAAAAATGCCGATCCGAACACTCAAAACTCAAAACATTGCGTTCAGCATATCAGACGTCACAAATTATGAGGTCTCAAATGTGTTTTCAAAATTGTGTGCGCAGGCATCATTATATCTGGAGGATGGAAAATGTACAAGGATTTTAATTTGAATACGGTGCGAACTGGCCGCTCTGTTTAAATTTCGTGCTTTTTAAACTGAAACTAAAAATATAAGTTTGAACTCGGCTTGACGATACATCATCATGCACTACTGCAACAAGGATATCGCATGTGGACATTGGTCATTTCTGTTTTGCACTGTAACAAACGCACACAGTGGACGAGAAAAGACATTTTGTGCAATAATTAACCTCCCGGGGCATTCATTCGATCGTTTGGAGTAACTGAGCCTGAGGCAGTTTGAGATTCCATTCTGACTCTGAGTCTGAGTGAACTCTGCAGTCTTGGTAAGTTTGTACTTTATTTTTCAACATTATACAGTTTCTGACTTGAAATTTAACCTTCTTTTTATATTACCTCAAGTCATCATAACCTTTGTTGAAATGGGCTGCACTTAAAAATAAAAGCTTTAGGTTGTCCACATAATTCTACATATATACAGAGGGAGAAATATATTGCATGATAACTGCAAGAAAATGTCATCATCATGTCTTGTCTCCACAAGTAAATTAGTTTGTACACCTTTTTTACAACCCCCCACCCCACCCATCTATAACCTGACAGCATTTTCTCGAAAGATCACGAAATGAGTATCCAACAGTCTTAGTCAGAGGCTGAAAGAGAAATAAGGGGTGGGGGGCGGGGGTGGTTGTTCTCACCAGTAAGCTCCAACTTATTTTGGTTGATAATATTTTCAAAGATTGATTAATGTTTACATTATTTTGTGCTAGTAGTACTATACTTCACCAGTTTTTTATCTGAACGGTTCTGCCAATATTTTTTTCTTGGTATCTGGTTCAAAACAAAATAATTTTTTATGTGTCTGCTCCAATATCTTGTCAGTCTTAAATTTGGAATTTGGTATTCTGAATTTGCATTTAGTAAGTAGTTCAACATGAAACAATAATTATGGTCGATCCAGGGTCGGACAAATTATTTTAGGTTCATCCTCAATTAATATAGGATGAACCTGAAATATTTATGTCGAACCTGGTTCAACATGAAACAATAATTATAGTCCATCCAGGGTCGGACAAATTATTGATCGCGTACGAGAGGGTCATAAATATTATTTTAGGGTGAACCTGAAATAATATAGGATGAACCTGAAATAATATAGGATGAACCTGAAATAATATAGGATGAACCTCAAATAATATAGTATGTACCTCAATAATTATTTTCGAACCTGTTCGTACGCCATAGAGACAACCTTGCACACAGCTGTAAGATGCATTCGGCCGGAACAGGATGGTTGTTTTCTTCATCGTGTGACGGTGACTACAATAGGAGGTTGCGTCATTGAATTATTTCGCTATTTAATTGTATGTTTTGTGCAGTAAACGAATAAATAATGGAATTCATTTGAGTCTTCGGAGTTCTTTATCCCGTATTGACCCATTCGGCAAAGTATATGTGTGACAAATGTGTGGAAATAATCAAAGTGCGTTGTCAAATTTCGAAAATTTTAGCTTTCATTCGCGAGTTGCGCGATTCTAGAATACACAGTTCCGTTTGGGGGAAATGTTTTGTTTACCCTTGCCGACCGGTTCAAAATTAGCTTATACTCCCTCATTGCAATGAATGTGTTATTCTCCTTCCAATGAGGGGTCATAAGCCGTGATTTAGAAGAAGAAAATGTTTTTGAAAACTACATTGTATTTTTTTTCTATTTGACGCTGGTTGGTAGGGCTGCTACCTTGGCAATAGATTAGCAAATCGAACAGATGTTTTTCTTGATGTGTGTTCGATATTATATAAGGATTAGTGCATGTCTTGTAGCTGTCCGCGCCCATGCAGCGCCCAGTGAGGCGGTGCCGTTACCTCAGCTTTGCGTCGGGAACAGCATCACCTCACCGGGAACCACATGGGCGCAGTCAACTCCAAGCCATGCACTCTTCCTTAAATAGTGTCACTCCAAGTGGTTGCAAGGATGTGTACAGGTTGGTATACAAAATTGAAGAGTATGAGGTGCAGAGGGGACATTGGTAAGGGATGGTAACAGAGAACAAGAGTTTCTCATACATGACAGGTAGTTGCTATTTGTTTGAGAATGCTTGTCGACACCCTCCAACAAAGTGCAACCTCGTACCTTGTAGTTTTATGGGTAGAGTGTTAGCAATTAGCCAGTAGTTCTATATATTTACCATCGCATAAAAACCGTAACATAGTGTTTGAATACGTGGAGTGATAATATTACATTTTAAAGCTGGAGAAAATTGTGGCGAGTGATGGCAATGGGGAAAAGGATGGGTAAAGGTAGGTGTACAAAGTTGTTTTTGGGTACGTAGGGTGTTGGGGAGGTGAGGTAACAACTAAAGTTTCTCAAAAATGAAAACAAACCCAAACATTTCAGAAGTTAATCTTCTAATTTGTCCTGAGGCAGAAAAGTGTGCTGCTGGGGGGGGGGGGGGGGGGGGGGGGTAACAAAGAACTAGAATGTATCATACTTAAAGCAGACAAAGGAACTTCAACCATTAATATTCTAAGCCTGGATCAGCCAGGTAGATGGGAAGTATTTTTAATAAACATTTCTATAATAAATTGGTTGGTTACTGTTTGTTTGAGGATTCTACTGAACCATGCCTAAACCACCAAGCAAATCTCCCTGACCAGACGGTGTTGCCTCTTAACATATTACCATGTACAAGGATGTGTATATGTATACGTCGTTCTTTCTGCAATATTCGCCATCCTTGTGTCGTGTCATCCTAGGAAACATCTGCCCAAGTCCTAAATCTTTCGTCCCCTTTCCCTCTTCCTTCCATCTTTTCACCTTGTTACTTATTTTTCTCTCTTAAAACATTATTTGTTAAATGCCATATTTATTTATTTATTTATACTTATGCACAGTGGCTTATGCACGGTGGCTAATCGTGACCGTGACAGTTTTACGAGTAGAGGAAGCCGGAGTACCCGGAGAGAATCACCGAGCAACGACGAGCAACTGTCAGCTCCTCAGCATACTAACTCTATTCAAGCTCCGCTCAGGCAGGGTTACAGCGGTTGAAGACATGTGCACCATCGACGTGCAGTACGCCTTAGTACACGGCATCATCCTGCCCCCATGTAGGCAACCGGGATAAAGTGCCTTGCTCAAGGACACAACGCGGGTCGTCCCGGACGGGGATTGAACTCGGAACCTCTAGCATAGAAGTCCAACAGTCTACCACTGAGCCACCGCGCTCCCTATTAAATGCCATGAACGTTTAATGTAAATGTTGACTGTAGGAGACAGCTTATATAAGCTTTGGCTTGCTTGCTGGCGAATACCTATTCATAAATTTGTAATTCTAAATTGGTATGCTTTTCTGAAATAAAATACTAATTAAATTAAATACAAAACGTACTCGCCGATTTCTCTATGTACAGTTTTGTATAAGATGATTAAATTCAGGGCATCAGAACTGAAAGGGTTACCAGCCTTTGACTCTTAGTTGGAATCGTCTTGTTTAGTTTCTTATGCTCTCCCCTAAATTGTAGCAATGCAAATCTTAACGGACTAATAGATTTCACTTCTAAGGTAATCTCAATCCCATCCACTGAATATAAAGCCATAAAGTTGAGGTTCCTGATCTTCAGTGGAAAGTCCAGATATGGGCTTCCGACACTTAACCAGTTAACCCTTAAGTCCTCAGATTAATTTTAAAGTATTTATGGCCTTTTTCTGCTTACATAGTTATTGATGACTTGGCAGTGGTTCTACATCACTGCTGGCTGCCTATACAGGCAGCCAGCAGTGATGTAGAACCACTGCCAGGGAAAATTCAGTCTACACACAAGAGTAATAAAAAAGATTACACAAGGGAGCACCTGCTTCAATGCAATATAAAAGTGGCGGTTTGGGGCTATATGGGGGCTTAAGGGTTAAATAAAGGCAGAACAGTGACAGTTGAAAGTAACATGCATTATTTTGGAAAGTCAGTTTGGCATTTGTTCCGACGTATTGAGATATATTTCCTATATTTCGTCTTTTTGGTGGTGTAGTGAAACAATCATTCAACAATACGCTAACAAAGTCATACGTTCTATACATAAACAATGACTTTTGACGCACTACAGTCTAATTTATCGACTGCCCCTACCCTATTCCCCATTGCCGCGTATCTTAAACAGTGGGCAAATCAAAATCCACACGCAAAATTAATACAAACATTTGTAATCAGATAAAATAGTAATTGTCATGCCAATAAATTACACTATTTTTTATGTGTTATGTTCGTTTGTATAAACATTGCGTTCTTCCTCAAATAACATCGCCAATAACGAGGAGAATACGCAAGTTTCCCGTAATTTTAACTGTCAAAAATCTGAAATACCTTTTCTGCAATGTTAGGAAAGTGCAGAATTCAGGCGTTTGCTGAAACTAATAAACCATTTCACAAACGCTTAAATGGGGGCAAAATAGAAAGATGCTGGGCAGATTTGAACTACTGCATAATCACCACCCATTCCCCTGAGCTTTTGATTATTATATTCCAATCTGCTATCACAAACTATTAAGGCACTCCGAGTCTATTACAAGCATCTGTCGAATGACAAATATGATTTATATTTAAAGGAGAAAAAATGTGTAATAGTTCTATAAAGAATAAATAACTGTGCGATACAAATGTTGACAAATGTACCCCCCCCCCCCCCCCCCCCACACACACACACACACCAACCCACGCCGTGGAAAAATACTATCCACTCTGTACGTATCATGACGATAATATAACCCAAGGCTGTTTACAAATTTCGCCATCCAATTTTCAATACGTTTTCAATTTTTTACTCAGAAACAAAGCGTATGCGAGATGTAGGGATCATTTCGAACTTGGGAGGGGGGGGGGGGGGGCATACAAGCGCGGCCCCGCTCGTGTGGTTAAAGAGAAACTAGAATGGACCATGATATTACAGATTTATGTTTACTTCTTTACAAAATGTTTGTCTATTCCTGAAGAGTGAGAAAATGTCACCCAATCTACGAAAGTTTCATTGCACAAGTGAAGCACTATCGCAATATAGAGTCCATGGCAATGCAAACCCTCGGCCAAAAAAGAGCAATCGCGTCAAACAAAGGTGGGACAAAATATGTAATCTCTTCACTAACGGAGCGTTATGATTACCCATCATGTCCGCACCGATCTGCAACAGAATGAAGCTTGTCCTTCGAAAGACCCCGAAGATTTCTTGTCTAATCTTCCAATTTACTATCTCAGCAACTCATAAATATGTGTGTATCCATAAATAGATGTACAATTTCTACCTAGCTAATGCGTAATTTTGTATGTTAATTGTCTATATAAGCAAGTGCATCTGAAATATTACTCTCTGTGAAACTATTATGCATTCAATGTATTTGTATATAAATATATTTTTGTGCTGCAAATAAAGCTATAAGCTACAAAAATATGAAAAAAAAACACAGCCACAAACTGATATAAAATAGAAGTGATCCGTATGCCTTTATGGCATGGCAGGAATACAATACTGAAAGCTATGTTTGGGACTCACGACCGTTAAGGTGAGACACATGCAATGTTTCGTCCCGATGAAGCCATTTGTTAGATATGGAGCCAAATATATGCAATTTTCTCCACTCCTCCAAAGTCCGTAGTAACTGCAAATCAAACGTGGAAGGTGTGGTTATTGGGCTGGAAGAAACTGCTAATTTCCTTTAAGAGTGCAATGACGAGTTCGTAAAGATAATGTTTGCTCCCTCAGCTACTTCTAGAAATAGAAAAAGTAGGCCGACACACTCCCCTCCTGTGCCCTCGGTTCTTACGCCCCTGAGTTTATGCCCCTCGTTGGAGCGAGATTCTTGGAGACCGTTCTAATGAAGGGTTATGAGCTATGTTTTGGTGGTACAAATGGAAAGTTTAAGTTATACCAACAAAACTATACAATTGTCTCTCTAACCGTGTTAGACAAAGGGTTAGCAAACGTATTGTGAATCATCACGTATCGTTCTTGGGTCAGACATTCTCAAATGAAAGTATCACGGGAGCGTACTGCACACTCGCAGAAAAAAAAAGAATTGAGGTGAATGTTCAACATTTCATTAATTGGCCAATCGTGGGGTCTATGATTCAAATGTACTTGTATTGGTTATGTGTGCCTTTGTTTTAGAACTACAAACATCTTTCGGAAAAAGATTCTATCTGCGTTGTAAACACAGTAAACATGGTACATATTTTGCATCTACGACACTGCCATGCGTCTTTCTATACTCATGGTAGTGCTTGTTCAATCCTCACCCATTATAATCTATGAAGACTAATTAGCCGAACGTTTGCACGGGTGCTCTCAATTCATGAAACTGTATTTAAAATATCACAAATGTATATCCGGATTAAAATTCAGAGTGTCTATAAAACTCAACAACATCTTGTTGGTAAAACAAATAAAATCCATATATTTATGTTAACCAGCAAAGTTGGTATCTCAGTGACCAAAAGCTTCTCAGTTTGGAGTTCTAACGTTCATGTTAGTGCGTACTACAGCAGCAAATTCAGCCTGACGTCTATTGTGTAGCAATCCAATATAATATTGCAGCAAATGTAGTATGAAGTCTTTTGTATAGCTGTTCAAAATTATACTGCCGCAACTTCCGTCTAGAGTCGATTGAAAAGCAGGCCAACACTATACCGCAGCAAATTCAGTCTAACGTCTATTGTTTAGCAGTGAAACGTTATTTTGTGGCAAATTCAGTCTAACGTCTGTTGTATAGCAGAGCAACACTATACTGCAGCAAATTCAGTCTGATGTCTATTGTGTAGCAGTCCAATGAATTCCCGCCAAGTTGTACTGCCGCAATTTCATTCGTGAGTCTATTGTATAGCAAGCCAACACTATATCGCAGCAAATTCAGGCTGACATATATTGTTTAGCAGGCCAACACTATACTGGAGCAAAGTCAATCTACTGCCTGTTGTATAGCAGACCATCACTATACTGCATAAAATTCAGTCTGAAGTCTATTGTATAGCAGTGGAACATTTTATTGCAGACCAACACTGTTCTGCAGCAAATTTAGTCAGAGGACAATGATTTTACAGTCCAGCACTACAACCACCGACGAATGACCTACACGTTTTGTTGCTTCTGAGCCCTAATTTCTGTTCACAACGTCACTAGCGTATGATGGAAACAACTAACACCTATCTGACCCTATCTCTTGAATGCGTGAAAAGTGAGAAACTAGAAGGTACCCGCGCCCCCACCCAGAAAACAATAACGGAGTTAGAAATTTTGGGCCCGCAAATGACTTGTAAGATGAAAACAATAGACGGCAATGTCGGATGGGTCTCCTAGAGCCCTCCCACCTATACCCCAACAAATCCGCTCCTGACCACATGCTCGAATCCTGAGATGTTCCGGAGTTATGTCGTCCACCAAGCGCTTGAAAAAAAAACTGTTTTTGTTCGTACAACAGCCCATGTAACTCTGTTTTCGTCTTGGGAAAGGTTACTTGCCAAAGTAAGGGTTGCGGGTTCTGGTTCAGCGATTCAAAAGAAAAATATGGATAAACTGGATTATCCGAGGACAATTTTGGTACTCGGCAGCTTGTGTTCCGAATAAAAATAATAGAATAGCATACTCTTTGTGGGAAGGAGTTGGCTATCAAATATAAAACACCCACAGGGATATGATTAACCTCTTGTACAATAATGTCAAAATATCAAAATTTTAAGGCGCAAATGTTTCCCGAAATGCAACTATGAAATTAATCGATTCAATCTTGTGTTTCAGAGCTCAGTGAGCTCTGTCAAAAAAGATTTAATAGGGTTAATTCCTAGTGCATTCTGAGTAAAATTTCCAACTTGAAATTTTGATATTTCAACATCAGTCTGCCTGCGGTTAAACTAACGTTAGGAATCCGGATTTGTATATCATTAGAACGCAAATAGCACTATTCGGGTGACAAGGCCTGAGGGGTTATCTCTTTGAAACCAAAAGACTGCTTTTCCGGTCCAGGATTGTTATACGACCTGAATTCATAAAGTAGATAGTTGCTCAGTGAACGAGAGTGCTTAACCAATCAAGATTTCTAACGTGCAGCCTTGGGGCTGCACGTTGTAAGTATTGCTTAATCCCCCGCCCCAAGTGACGAATATTGACTATTCCAGTTGATGGCTCTGATTTGCCATGGATTATACCATCATGTATTAAAGAGTTAAGACGTAACACAGACGAAAATGATATTTCGCAAAAATACTTTCTCACGACATTAACAGTTTCCGACGGTCCTTCCAATGTAACGTGTCAGTGGTATCTATTTTGTACTAACACTGTATTGCATTACGGGTTAACTGCAGCAACCTGTGTGTATCAAAACTTCCTTCGATATTAACGATGAGAATAATTGAATTGCAACGCTTGAAGAGTCCTTAAGAATCAGTTGTTTTCCTTAGCTTCCATGGACGTGAGAAAAGGTGGGGAGATGTTTCCTTGCATTCATCTTTGGCAGAAACACTTCGTTAAACAAAATCAATCAGAAGTCTCAATACGATGCTGACGTTAATTCGTTTGTAAATAGAAACAAAATGAATGTTTCTGATCGGTAGACAGATGCTTTAACCTTTTGAACCCTGGTGGTATCTTCCATCTCAGTTCAACTGCAGCAACTGGAAGAGTCCATATTTATTATATGGGGGTTGAACAATTAATATTTTCATCCTGCAGCTCTCAGTAGTCATCCTACTCAATTATGACGTATCATGCCCGTGGGCCGGAAAAGCGTTCTTTGGGGATCAAAGGGTTAAAAATAGAAGTCGTCCTTTTTGCACGAGTACAAGTGTTCAGAGTACTCTCTGGTCAAAATGTGTTACACACAATGTCGGAGTGGGCTAAAGTAAGAATGAAAGTAAAAAAGAAAAAATAATAATTCAATTAACAAGATCAAATAATTAACCTACTAAAGTTATTAATTCATTCATCCATTAATATTTATTTTATTCTGCTCAAAAATGTCTATAGCTGACGCTGCTCAGTTGGAAAACTGTATGACATAGCGTTCCAAGATTCAACGTCAGATATAAGTACTATCTGCTTGAAAAACTGCATAAGAGAATCTCCAGTGAGTCACGATTTGAAATGAAATTTCTGAACCGAGTTCACCAAAAGCGACCTTAGCCGAGGTTTACCGAGGCTCAGATCAATTTTAGTGAACGTGGTTCAGAAATTTCAAACATGTATTAAATCGTGACGAATTTGATTTTCTTTTATCACATAATGTGTAATTGATAATTGATTCCTTTACCAAACATAATGACTAAAACTGGCAAGCGCTGTTTACAAAAACTGTCAACCAAATTCTATTATTTTTTTTATATTTTTATCTCGAAAACATTGTTTATGGCCCTCATTGGAACGAGCTCATCGAGCTATGTTTTAGACTGGATGCTCTAACAGGTCTCATCTTTAATCGAGCCTCTTGCAAAAAGGGTGAAGACTCCATGTGGTCAGGTTATATAAATACTATCAAGTCAAGGAGCTGGGAAGTTCTACCACTCATTTGCACCGACAAAGCTGAGAACTCTAAACAGCTTTCTATTGGTGATCTGGGCGGAGCATTAGTGCCTGAACAGTGTACGGTACTGCTATGGAATGGGGAAGTGCATTATTTTTTTTTTTTTGGGGGGGGGGGTTGGGGGTGGGGGTGGGTAGGCAGGTGGAATGAATGCTCAAAGTTTAAGTTTAGTATTCAATCTTACCTGTAACCAGTGAACGGTAGGCTTATCGTTGAACAGTTTAATGGAAAGAACAACCAAGAGAAAAGAGGGTAGGATCCAAGTAGAGTGCTTTCACAAAATGGATGAATGGTGTGCGAATGTCCATGACGCGAGGGATTCATGGATACCGACTGCAAGGCTGGTAAGATTACGTCATGAATTCATTTGTCTTTTCGAGTTTTACAACCAACTTTAAATACATATCGAGCAGAGCGAGGTATGTTAATGTACTCAGGCGTGCAATATAAATTCTGTTATTATATATTTTATAAATAACCACATTTCTATTGGCTGAATCTTATACACGCGACTAGCACTCAAAAATCCATGTACATCGGTTTTCCAGTAAATGTCAACTTTTGACATATAGCTTTTGGAAACGCCCTCTCTAGTTCTATTTCAGTCGACGTAATCTCTATAACATTGTTTATTTTTATGTTATTCTGCAGATGATAACTATTTTATTGTTAAATAAAAGTATTTCTGGTTGATATAATTGACGTTTTTATTGACAAATAGAATATTGTTTTTTTAAGGTTTTTTAGGATAGTGTATATAATAAAACAGTTATGGACTTGTGTGGTGGTAAATATGATGGGATATGAACCTAATTAACTTATACTGACCGAGGGGTTTGGTTATGCACCTTTTGGTATCGTTTACTTTTATGACCACCATACACCTTTGTGACGAAAAAACATAATGAGAATTTGTCCACTTGTTTGGAAGTGACGGATAATATTTTGCCTACCTGGCTGAAAGATTTAGTTGAATTTATATCGCGTGGTACAAGTACATTGAAAAAACTACGAGCCTTCTCGTGCAATCAGAGGCCGAGAATCTTAGTGTTATTGAAACATGTTTTTTTCCATGTACTAAGGCACACAGACAACCATAGATAAATACAAGTCTGTGGGCACCACCTGCCACAATATTGAACATGTGGAATTGAACACCACTCAACACAACATTTATGTTCAAATGCCACGTCACGTGGTAACGGGGAACACATTGCCATGTTCATTTTTTTTGGAGTACGTAACCCATCGTATGACTGCGATCCCACTGCTAATTGGGCCTGGCATACAACATCGGTCAACAGAGGTAGGGAAACACCCACGATTCTACTCAACTTAACATCACCAAAACAGATAAACCCGTGGACTGCAACCAGTTTAAAACTTGCTGAATTAATCTTGTATCGTATGCCATTTACTTTACGTAAAATTCAAATTCATGTTCATGTACATGGGGAAATTTTGTTAACCCTTTACCTCACACGAAAAGCAGACGACACTTGCAAATAAAATTCTTGAATAACTAATTTTTTGACCTTTTGCGTCAAACCATAGCTTATGACCCCTCATTGGAACGAGCGCAATGAGTTCGTTCCAATGAGGAGTCATATGCTATGGTTTTGAGACAAAAAATTAAAAAAAATAATGAAAATTGAATGGAGATTTTTGTGAATAGCGCTGGCCGGTTTTGGTGGTTACGTTGGGTAAAGGGTTAACATTATTCGCAACTCATAGCATAAGGTGCGTGTGCATGTCTACCCACCAGTGATTCAAGTATTCAATATATGTTTCATCGAACTCGATTCATATAAGAATTGAGATGAATTATGTGTCGCTTTATCGGAGTATGAATGAAGGATGGGCGTATTAACCCTTTAAATGCGAGGGGAAATTTTTCCGGGTAGGATCATGATACGTCAAAATTGCATTAAGTTGCATAGCTATCAAATGAATGTGTGGGCCAGACTAATTAATATTTTTCAAGGCGGCTCTTTGAAAATATTAATTGGTCTACTCCTAAATAATGAATATGGACTCTTCCAATTGTTGTCATTGAAAAGACATGGGAGATACCACCATAGTTCAAAGGGTTAAGTTGTATTCATTGCATGCCACTTAATACAAAACTTAACAACCACATCCCACATCCATGTTCCGAGGAAGCGACAGATAATTCATTTCAATTGTTATAATTGAATTAAGGGTGTTCACTTGTATTATAATGCCCCCTTTAGCGTCCGAAGTTTCCATCATTTATATAATTGCAATCATATTAACCTCTGTGCACACACCAGTGTTGTTATTTTGAAGACGCGCTGATACATGCGATCCCGAATACTCAAGAGAAAAACTAGTGTGAACGACCCACGTCAATGCAAATTAACAGCCCACATGCAGTAATTATCGTTTGCTTGCACTATTGGATACACCAACATTTTTTATTGGAAAGTTGGGCTGGACAAAGCAAATAAATTCATGCGAAAGGAAAATTATTCATTGAGTTATGAAAAGTCACGCGCCAGAAGAGGCAGGGACGGGTTGGAGAGGGGAGCTGCCCCTTGCTCCGAGACTAGGGGGCAAGGGGGAGTGCGTGTCCTCTTTTCGACAACAAGTGCACTGGAGGGAAGGACATTACTTTCCGAGAACTGTAACTTAGAAATACTCGAGTATTTATACAATCGTTGGGGTGAGTTCTAAAGCTTTATATATATCGCCCCTTGACTTGAACAAAGTGTCATCTGCAATGCTTTAGCATGAAGATTTATGTGTGACATTCAGGTTTATGATACGCTGTAAACTCCCTGTCTTAATTCATACCAAATGTCGAGTTTGACCCCCCCCCCCTCCCCCTCCTGTCCTCAGATGCCGCTGGTACTCTAGGATCTTGGATACTACTTTCGTTTGTTTTTTCTTGACTCAGTATAGGTTTTTCAATACTGCATTTGTGGAATCTTTATCCATTAGATTTAATGTGTCGTGAGCAGAACGCCATCCTATCGGGATTCGATCGAGAAAGAATAAACGTTTCGACAACCATGGTATTGTAAACACTTCGATAACAAGCAAGACGTAGTGGCTGGAGCATTTTAGGACGCCTCTGGCCATCGGGTATTGTGTCTTTCAATCACATTTATCCCAACAACACAGGTACTAAAATATTTATCGTTGGTGGTAGAAGGACATTGTGTCATTGTACTTTAATTCAACATAGAAGACCGAAGGGCTGGAACATATTCTGTAGTTATAAATTCTTTGATTTTTTAATCTTCGTAACTCACGCGAGGTTTGAAAGAAAGGGAATTGATTAGACGACGTGAATACCTATCCCTTTTATTAATTACCGTCACTTAATACACGTTCTTCCAGAGGCTCAACAGATGTTGTTAATATTTTATTGCCACAATTTCATTAAGTCGGGATAATTTGGTCTGGGCATTCATCGTAAAAAACGTTCTAAGTTCTCTTCAGCTATATTTGGTGACAAGAGAGGAACGAACGTGATCACAAAATACAATAAATCGTTGGCAATTATACTGGTCAGACGCAAGGAACGACCGTCTTACGTTGAGTAGAAATGCATTTTCAATCATTTGACCAATGCAACATTTGTTTGTGGAGTGGGGTTTAACTACACTTTCAACAGCCAGGGTCATATTGCTTGGGCAATTTTGCGGGTGGCCCAAATCGGGGTACCCGGAGAGAACCGCCGATCGGCGTCGAACAACTGTCACTCTTCAACTTACTAACTCTGCACAAGAAGAATTAACAGCGGTTAACTCTTAACCCGCTGAGTAATTTAAAATATATGTTCAGAGAAGCCATGACTAGATTTGATGAAATAGTCATAAAAAATTGTCTTGAGCAATCATTGGTCAAAAAGTCTATACAAATTACAGGGGAAAATGTGGTTAATATCCATAAGTTTTACTTATTTTAATGGCAAGTAATTTCCTGTCCTGAGCAGGAATATCCGCCCAGCAGCATGCAAGGAGTTAAAGGCAAGTGCACCATCGACGTGTAATAAATAGTACACATCGTCACCCACACCCCCTCCCCAGTCCCATATGGGCCTTCTGGATAAAGTGTCTTGCCCGAGGACACATGTCAGTTACTTTTGGTCAGGATCGAACCGTGGACCTTTTGGTTTAACCCTTTACCTGCGTACTATTAAAAAAAATCACCATTCAGTTTTCATTATTTTTCTCTTTTTGTGTCCCCAAAACATAGCTTATGACCCCCTCATTGGAACGATCTCGCTGAGCTAGTTCCAATGAGGGGTCATAATCTATGTTTTTGACGCAAAAAATAAAAAAGAGTTATCCAATAATTTTTGTTAGCAAGTGTCGTCTGCCTTTTGTTCTGAGAAAAGGGTGAATGTTCTTTGCTCTAACTACTGAGCCACCGCGTTCCCGTAACATCTGGATGTCTGAAGACGATAATAAAATTGCAGCAACAGAAAATAGGAAGCCATTCTGCGTTCCGATCAGATCGAAATTCCCAGTCGGCTTTGCGCCCGCGACTCAATAAAATCTAACCTAACGAAGATGAAATGCGAGAACACTGATTTTGAGAAGCTGTTTTCGTTTGTTTTTCTTGATTTCGCCATATTTGAGTTATGAGATCGCGATCCACTGGTGTAAGTGTATCGCAATCAAATTACAAACTGAGCGCGAAAGGGGCCGTTTTCGCGATCACAGCACCGGAGAACGATTCAATGACAAATATCTATTTTACATCTCACAGATCCATTGGTAAGTTCGAAGTTGGAAGGGTTAAACTTTGTCAAAATGTGCGGCTAACGGCTGTTGATTCACTTTTCAATAAATGTTGCATTCGATTGTTTCAAATTAATATTCGAAAAAGGGAAACAATTATTTAGCACAATTTACAACAATATCCTGCAGTTTAAATACAATTATTTTTATTAACGCATGCTTTTTGGATTACGTGAGATTGGTTCATAAACGCTTTGTAGATATTTGTCTTAATATTTATAAACTTGTATATGTGGCAGGAAAACATCAATGAAACTCACAATATAAACGCATATTACATATGTCTCACAGACAAATTAAATAAATTAATTAATTTCTAAAGACTAAACTTTAACTTTTTACTAAACTTAAATTTGAAACATCAGAACTGCAGTATCGTCCTGTTTTTCTTTTACATTTGATGTTTGTGGACCGTCTGTCTTCTGGGTATTTTTAAAGTACTGACAGTATCATATGGAAACTATACGTGGTAGTGAGTGTGGATGTTTCATTAACCCTTGGAAGGTGGTTACCCCATTTAAATGACCATTCGCACAGAAGGTATTTTGGACGAATACCTGCTAGTCTCTCCTTTTTGGTGTACTTGCCCCGGCCTAGTCATGGTTCTGTCTAGTTTTCTACTTCAGGCATCTTCCAAACAGAAGTTTTCAAGTTGACAGATGGTAGGGGTCTACGACTGATCGTCTACAGACAAATCAGGACAGTTCGTCGATACGACATTCTGTCTACGCGACTGATAGTCCACACGACATTCGGTCTTAGAGACATTTAGCCACGACTGAACGACACACAGTCTACATGATTTGAGCAAAATTTAGACACAATTTAGAGAGTGTTGATTTAGCGTCCTCTCAGTTCGGCATGTTAAAAATCGGACCCATGACAGTGCTGGTCAATGTTTTACAAATACAGACCAAACAAAGTAATGAATCGATTGTTTAGTTGTTAATAGTATAGACCTGTACATTGCATCAACTTAAACATATACTAATCGAAAATAGTAACAAAGTACATGATACCCAGCCCTTAGAATTTGAGATTGTTTGCTATGCCCTTAAAAAGTCCAACATTACTCTATTTTCAAACTGCGAAAGCACGGTGGCAATTCGTTTGTTGCTAAGCTGTGTCCTTTTCCTAATGTTTCCTGTCTGCACACCACTCAGAAGTTGCTGTACGATACTTTCCGTGTGAGATTGTTCCTTTTTCAGTTTGGACAGAAACTCTTACACATTTGGATGGCTTTTCCCAATTACTAATCTAAGCCACATATGCCATCACTCAAGGTGGTTTGTGGTTCGTGGCTCATCGTTGAGAGCTATGGAATTGACATTCCATATTTTCGTATCAAACGTTGTTTTTTTCATTTAAAGCTCATTTTAACTTGTTCGTTATTCTCCGTTTCAACCATTTTTTAATATACGAATTAAATTTTTCGATTCCTTGTAATATACCCAGTAATATATTCCTGCAGCGTATCAAAGACTTTGGGAATATCACTAGCTGGTAGAAATGCTAATGCACTGTATATGCGCATTTTGTTGAGAATTCTAGATCCTCTATATAGCGTTGCTGAAGGCCAACTTTCTGAATTTTCCTCCACAGATTTTGAGAAAAATTGAAAAAACGCCCTTCAACTATAATTCATGGAAATACACATTCCGCTGCTGATTTAGCGGGGTAGCGGCATGTTAAAAATCATAGAGGAATGTTGTCAGTATCAAGTCTAAATGTCTGCCACTAAACACATTCTGGATTGCTTGAAACAAATAGTCACATATCGTCGGCTGAGTGCTAGAATGTTCTGTTCTATGTCCCATAGGGGACATAGAACATTCTAACACTCAGGCGACGATATGTCGATTTCTCTTTATTTGGAAGCAGAATATATGCTGGAGGAAGAATATTACCCATTAGCATGCATAGCGTTTAATTGTAAGAACACGGATCGCGGAACATAAAAAAGTGCTGTCGCCATACCAACTGGCAGACGCTTCCAAATACTGAAGAATTTTGTTTTGGCTTAGCACAATGATTCTAGACGCATCAGAGAACTGATCACGTACAACCTATTACTCCCCATTTAAAGTTGTTGACCACTCACCGCTCAATATGATATCCTTAACTATGTTGTCGCTGGATTGTTCTTTGCAAAGAAGACATCAATGGCAGATCTGCTTTCACTGGGTCAGACATTTTAGAAAGTTCGCGATTTAGTATGGCTGATATAGACTTGTTGTGTTGTTGCTGATATCTCGAGATTAGCACTATGTTTTCAACTTCTACATGTATTGGATCAGGTGCATTTGCATGTTCTTTACCCTTCAGGAATGAGTCAATTTTCTGTATTAAACGACCACTACATTGTCGGTCCTGGCAACGCCAGTATATAGTTGTGCCACGCACATTATTCTCATTATATTGTAACCATCATTCAACAGTTACCGACAATTCCGCTGCAATTTTATCAAGAGTTTGTTTGAATCACTTAAGAGGGCTTGAGCACACTATAATTTCGACTGACAGTGCATGTTGTATACCATCCTGAGATTTTTATCTAGCAAGCTGGTGGATCATTAGGTGAAAATTTTCTAAGACCATAAACAAATATTGAAATAGTGAAACAGTTGACATTAATCCCTGTTTTCCTAGGTTCGAAAGAAGAGCACAATTCATTGTGCAACACTATTAAATATAGACTATTTTAGTAATTATACAAATAATTTCTTAGACAAACACTCGTATGGACAACATGTCGCATAGACATTTAGTCGTATATGCGAAGTGTCGCTTAGACAATCCGTCGTGTAAACGAACTGTCGTGTGGAAGGAAACTGTTGTAGCCAAAGTGTCATGCACTGGATGGTAGGTCCATGCTTATGTGGAGTTAGTACGTTGGGAAATCTGGCGGTTGCTCGGAGGCTCTCTCCGGGTACTCCGGCTTCCGGGGTGATCCTGGCTGTCGAAAGTGTCGTTAATCCTTTACCTAGCATGAAAAGCAGACGACACTTGAAAACAAAACTCTTGAATAACTATTTTTTTAAAAGTTTTTGTCTCAAAAACATAGATTATGACCCCTCATGGGAACGCGCTCGACGAGCTCGCTCCAAAGAGAGGTCAAAACCTATGTTTTTGAAACAAAAAGTGAAAAAATAATGAAAATTAATTGGCGGGTTTTGTGAATAGCGCTAATCGGTTTTTCCCGTTACGTTGGGTAAAGGGCTAAACACCAGTAGATAAACAAATAAACAGAGAGGGTTAAATTCGATTTAAAACGCAGTGCCGGATTGGATGCAAGGAGATTATAGGGCGTCATGGTTCTTGGGCCAAATTATTCAGGATTCACCAATAGCATGTTGGAAATAATATTAATTGAGTAACGGAAATGTTAATTCGGATTTGTCGCTTGTCAATACGATTAGGAGAACATTGTCAATAGTAACTAATTCTGAGCGAAGTGTTTATTTTGCTCTAATCTCCACTTCCCCAAAGAAGTGATTTATTTCAATCAATATGGAATACAAGATGTAATAAGAGTGGACTTCCTGTTATCTCAAGCAATTAGACGCGTTTATTACGTTACTTCTCTTACTGCTAATATTTACTTACTTTTGGCCTCGGTGGAAGCTGTCGACAGTCATATGAATTGGACAAAGAAGAGAATAATATAGTATCGCTTAAATTAACCATTTTTCTAACCAATCGACCGCATCCGCCCCCGTAGTATGCAAATTAAGCTGACAATTGAAAAAACAAAATTTCCAAAAGGTTCAACAATACCATATCAGGTGAAACCCTCATTGGAAAGAGCCTGAAGAAAAAAATACTTAAAATAAATTTCTATTTCCCAGATTCGATGCGACCTCAGAATCATAGGATTCAAGTAGCGAATTTTTGTAGTATACATGATTAAAAAATGATTTATTTATTTATCTTTTCTTACCATATCGCAATCCAAAACCAATTGTAATTCATCAGTTAAATTCGACCTCGTTGTTCTTTCTGAACCCGTAATTTGATTTGCTGAGAGCCGGTCGGCTCCGTGCTCTAATCTCAGGTAAATCCACTCTTACCGTGCTCTAATTGCTGGAAGCGGGTCAATTAGAATATGTCTGTATCCACGCCACGCGCGAGGAACGGCGCTAAACCGCTTCTATTACAGATCGAACACACCCCGGAGTTGTTTTCTGTGGCAACGGTTGTTAGCGTCCGTGCTTTGAGGTTCACCTTGTAAATTCGATGATGGCAAATAGACCGAGATCGAAAATGACATTTTTTAATTGTTTTTCTTAAAATAAAACGGGTTTGGAGAATGTTTTTTATTCTTAACGATGACAGGAATTAGGGCTGCACGATATATCGATAAACCGATATATACCGGTATTCAAACCAATATCGATTGAATACCGGTGTAATTGCAAAAATATCGGTTTATCGTCATTATTTATTTACCTTCAATTTAATTTTGAAGATGTCTTGAGTTTTTTAACTGTAGCTCCGAATGAATAACATTATCCCTTTGTCCAAGCAATCGTCTGCTTGAGCCCTCGTAATATACAAATTCAGCAGTTGAAAAAATAATTTTCAAAAGTTTCAACAAAACTATATCATGTGACCCCTTATTGGAACGAGCTCGTTGAGCTCGTTCCAATGAGGGGTCACATGATATAGTTTTGTTGAAATCTTTGGTTAAAATCTGATAAACTAATTTTGAAAATAATAAATTTTGACATCGTCTGCGTTGGGTGATGGTTTTTCGAACTGCATCATCAAGGCGTGCTAATTCGGTCCTACTGTGATGCCTCGAGTCTCGATTGTGGTACTTGTGTTCATATATCTGAACAGTTTTCGATATACCGGTATACCGCGGTATTTTTTTGAATACCGATACCGGTATTCAGTTTTGAATATCGTGCAGCCCTAACAGGAATTACAATGAAGATAAACGTCTCTTGTTTCGTTAGACATTCCCGAATGTCTAACTCAACAAGGGACGTTCATCTCCTAAATCTACAGCGAGAAACGTTACTCCTGTTATTTTGACTAGATGGCGACTACTTTCTGGGAGTACTAGATCACGTTAACATTAGATGAGACTACTTTATTTCTCACCCGGGAACAATGTTTTGGGTTTTATCATAGGAGTAAACATTCGAATTGATAGAAATCAATGATATGCTGAAGTAAATTGTTCACGGGCAAATTTACCACAAACCGCTTCCTGGAAAATTTACGCATGATCAAATTGGTTCATCGTCTGGTGTATTTCGAAGAATCACAATGCAATTATCGATGAGAACACGAGCTGTTAGCAGAGCGGGAACTCCAGTCGTGGTTTTGAGATGGTGTACAGGAGTACATTCCTCGTTTCTGGGCGAGTCGGAAGACGAGTCGATATATAGCCGAGAGACATGGTCGAAATTTTAATACAAAATCTCGATATTGCCGCCCACCCTCCCAGGGTGGGCATGAATAATGTATCTTGCCATGTAAACAAAGAACTGCTTTATTTTATTAACGCAAACCAAAATATGGCGCTGTTGCCACGGGGAATTTGACCATTCGAGTAAATACATGCGCACTGGATTAAAAACATTGCCATTGGCAATGGATTTTCCGTTCCAGCTGAGCGCAAAGCAATTGATTTCAGAGAGCGCTTGATGGTGTTATGCTTATAAAAAATGATAGCTTTCCTGACTTATCAAAAATAGTGACCACAACATGTTCACAAACTGAAGTACTTGATTACTATACTTTTGTGTTCGACTGCAGATTCGAAAATCTCCCTTTCTTAGTTTGCGCGTGATACTACACTCAGTAAAGATTTGTATTTAGTCAAGACGTTGCATGGGAGAAATTATATGCATAAGTTAAGATAAATCACTGAAGATCAATCAAGGAATAATGAAGCGTTTATCGGCTCAATGCAGCGTGAGTGTATGTTAAGAATGATGCGTCCTTTTGGAGAAATCATTCTAGAAATCTGACATATGTCCATTTTAATTACATAACGGCCAAGCAACTTCACACTTCTAGTTCTGTGTTTTGCGTTAAAACATAGTGGTGAATATGCAGTTGTAAAGAGAAACTTTTAACTATATTTTCTCATCACAAACGGCTGAAGATTTTCAGAACAACGGAGCGAACCGTGCTTACGATTTCAGCAAACATTAAGGTGTTCATTTATATTTTTCCGTCAACATAAACATAACCAAAAAGACAGTGCTAAAAGAGTAAGACAAACAAACTATTTTTTTATGAATGGCTATGTAAATATGTTGGTAATTCGATATTTGTGTTTGCATTTGAACTACATGGTAAATCGGGTATCTGAGAATACGTCAACACATGAATGTCGCGGAAGCCAGAAAATATCACAATTATCACATTTTTACTGCATACTAAGGTTAACTCTTTCAACACGAGAGACCGCTTTTCCGGTCCACCAACACGATACATCATAGTTTCATTGAGTAGGATGGCTACTAAGTGAACGTGTGTGGTAGAACAATTAATATTTTCAACGTGCAGCCTTCAGGTTGCACGTTGAAAATATTAATTGCTCTACCCCCAAAATAATGGATATGGGCTCTTCCAATTTCTGTTATTTAACTGGCATGGAAGATACCACCAGTGTTCAAAGGGTTAATGTCGGTAGGTATGGCATCATTTTGAACTTTCTTCTATTCCATAATTCTTAAAAGCGACAGGATATAAATGTCACATCGTTTGTGAGAATGGAAGAATACAGGGACGTGAAATTCGCTCCACGCGTGCGTGTACGATAAAATAGAAACGATATTGCACGGTGTGATTGTTGGTCGATGTGACAGTAGGACGCTGTGATATTTGTACTCACTAGATTCATCAATTTGTAATTATCCAATAAAAATAATTTGAAAACGAGATAAGATGAAAAACAATTTGTGGGTATAACACAATTTACTTCGCCAATATACTGAATGACAGACCTTTTTCAAGAATGATGTGAACCATATTTTTACAATACAAGTGGAGAGAAGTTGCAGTATACTTGCAAGAAAACATACACACCTATTTCGCGGATATTGATAACAGTAATCCCCTATAATAATCATGGAAAGTTCTCTTCGAGGGATTTTAAAACATCGCTCTGGGAGGCTAGTATAATAAGTCAAGGATTAACAAGAGAGGAATTTTTAGGGGGTTGTTCCACATTTAATTTCTAGTTGTATCTTTGCCCCACTTGTACAATTTTACTTTCTGTTTGCCAAAGAAATTGTTTTTTCGATCTTGATAAGTTTTGTAATCCGTTTACCGAATGCAGTGGAAGTGCGATGGCTCAGTGGTTAGAGCATTGAACTTCAAATCAGAATTTGGAATGTTAATTTCTAATCCCCGGTCGGGAATCGAACTGTCAGCAATCCCGCTTGGCAATCAGGAGTCCAATACCTAAACCCGTCAAAGACAAAAGAAAACCAAAAAAAAAAAACCCCAAAAAAACAAACAAAACAAAACAAAAAAACTATGGCTGGAATCTATCTTATTAGATGATGTCCTCATGATTAATTGGTCCATTTTCCTTACGACAGCAACATGGAAGTGTGAACCGCGCTGGCTACAATACGGCAAAAGTGCTGTGGTTGGTCTTCGACTGAGACTGGCATGGGCCTGTGTGCGTATGCTGAAGGACACAATCATGTTTTCGAAGAATTTGGAACGTTGAATTCTGATCCCCGGCCGGGATTCGAACCGTCGGCAATCCCACTTGGCAATCAGGAGTCCAACAACTGAACCACTGGACAATTTCACACAGTCAACAAGAAAAAAAAAGAAAAAAAAAAGCATGGCTGAAATATACGAGATCTGGTGTATTTGGCAAGATAATGCCCAAGAGCAAAGAGCGAGACCATTATCTGGTCGACTAACCTCCTGGACCGAATATATTATCTGACTTAACGCTTTGAACTCGTAAGACCGATTTTTCGGTCCAAGGCATGATTTCGTCCCATTTTTGTCTTATTATAAGAGGTCTATACACGGGGTGTTGATGATAAAATAATAACCTCAGTCAGTTATTATAAGTAGTAGGAGATGAGGTAAACGGGCCTCATTGGCCGGACCTACCCCCGGACCTAGAAGTGACGTCATGTCACGTGACCCAGTGGCACCATGTTGTGTTGTCATGGTAACCCGCGTGAGTGGCCATCTTGTGACGTCATCCGCATAGTGATACGTGGTCCTAGTGTACAAGCGCAACGCTTGTTGTTAGGGTGATACGTGTTTCCGTTGTCCATTTTGTATACTGGAGTCCGCCATCTTGGTTTCTATGGTAGCACGTGGTTGCTATGCTACCCAATGGCCTACAACAAGACAGGGTATGTTCGGAGGGCGTGTTCCTTTGTACATGAGTAATTTCCCGATTCGTAGAATTACCACAAACAACCCGACAATCCCTCCAAATCACCAAAAACGACTTTATTTACTACAGATTCCCAATTTTATCGGTTCGATTGAATAGGAGTATTTTTCTGGCTTGGATACTTCGTAGAATTACTACAAACAACCCGACAAGTTGTACTATTTCGAATTCTTTCAGAATCCATTTTTAGACCGTCATACTTTGGCTTATAATAGCAGCACGTAGTGCTATAGTACCAACGGGCCCCGTGGGTACGTTCGATTGAATAGGAGTAATGTTCTTGTTCAGATTCCCCAAGAATCCTTTTTGGATCGCTATCCCATAACGTTTTTCTCCAATAAAAGGCGCGTCCCTTTGTATAAGCGTAGCGCGTAGTGCTATACGACAAATTCCCCTGTATAAGAGTCATTACCCAGAATCCTATATTTTTTATATAAATTTCTATTTTAGTAACATCCTTAAATGACCCCTTCACTATTTTAATAAGTTCATTAACTTTATTATTTAATATGAGGATCAAGATTCCTTTTTGGATCCCCAAACTGATCAATGAAATAACAGAATTATCGACTAATAAGATTAATGTATTCCTATTGTGTTTCTTTCCCATTACTTTCTATATTAATTTTCTAATTTTCCCAACTTTAACCTATAATCCTATAGGAAACAAACACAAACCCCAACCAAGAATGAAAATATCGATAAAAAACGCTGTGACGTCATGAAGTTTTCAAAAACGTCCGTCATGTATAAATAAATTCAGTGACGTTGTGGCGTTGGCTTCATTCCATTTTCATCTCTTGACGGAAAAGGATCATCTCTGTGTACTCAGATTATTCGATTGTTTTGTGTGTGTGCTATTTTTGTGCATTAATTTTTCTGAGGATTATGGAGGCTTCTGGATTTTCATGCGAGGATTGTGGGAAAATATTCACGGATATCTGCAACAGGAATAGACATAGGAGGATAGCTCACGGACAATGTAAGACATTTGACTGTAACAATTGCTATAAAAAATATTTTAGGAAAGAAGATTTAGATAAACATGAAAAAAAACTTGCTTAGATTTATAAACATGTTTGGAATGTGGACAGGAATTTAAACAAATTTTACATTTTAATAGGCATAAAAACACCGCCCATCTTCCTGTTACCCTTCCCAAGAAACGGAATTCTGAACGACCGGCAACGACCATGAAAAAACCCGTACTGTTTTGGATACTGACCCCATTGATTTGGATCAGGACCTTTTGGCAGAAACAAATGATGAAATTTCGGAAATTTTTCGTAGGAATTGGAACACCATTCGGACCCATCACATAACCAATAGGAAAATACAGGACATTTTTAATTATAGGCGAGACACAACAGATTGATCTACCATGAACTATGAATGAAATAAGACAATCTTTGAATCTCAAAAACATAAATTCAAAATTAATTTAAGCTACGGCTTCATTTTACGTACTAATGAATAATTTCCTTGAAGACCTTGAACAGGAAGATATTTTGGAATGGGCTAGGCAGCAAAGACCCAACTCTAAATGGATTGTCCATCAACTGACTAATGTAACTTTTTATGTAAACAAGATTAAAATTCATCCAATTGGGGTCCCTGAAATCTTCCCAAGTATATTTTGGAAAATCATTCGATTGTTGCGCTTGTCAGTGATCAGAACCACCATTTTGTTTATAATGACAATCTCTGTTTATTCTGGTGTTTAGCCCTCTGGGGCGGAAGTGAGCGCCATACTTTGAATACTACAACTCAGACCCTGTATAGTAAATACACAAATGAACCAAAAGATAACTTTCCTGATGTGAAATTAGATGAACTCTCCAAGGTTGAAAAAGTATTTGAAGTGAATATTGAAGTATCTGAACTCTTATTGGAAGATGATGAAGTTTTGGCTAAAATTGTACATACCATTTTAGTTACATCACTGACATTAATCAATATTGTAAATATTGGTTGTCGTAAATGTGGTAAATTGTGGAACTCGGCATGGCCGATGCAACGCCATGAGCTCTCTTGTATTAATGATGTGTCTTATAAGTATGTTGGTGGTATCTATGACACACCAAAGACCATTTTGGAAAAGTTACATGAAGAAGGCATTGTTATTCCAGAACACTTACGGCCATATCCCTATAGGGCTACATTTGATTTCTAATGTTATTTTGATAAAACTTCTCTCCCCACTTCAACTGATACTCTTGTCTCAACACAAACCCCTCAGTGTTAGTGTATGTAGTAATGTCCCCAGTTTTGATAGTCCGAAATGTTTTATTACTGATGGTGACACACAGACATTGGTTGAAAATATGATGAATTATTTAATGGAAATTTCTCAGAAAAGTTACTCTCTCATGCCGGAGATTCACATCGCCACCATATTATCCCTCCGGCAAATGACTCAAGATGCTTTGGCACAGGAAAGTGCAGATGATTCTAAACCCCACCCATTAGAAAAATTAGCTGCAGAATTTGATCATAACATGAAGGAAATGCCCATCTTAGGTTTTAATTCTTGAAAATATGATGTGAACGTGATTAAACGAGAATTGATGGCTTATCTGAAAAAGTATGACCCACTGTCTTTTGTAGTAAAAAAGAGTAACTAACAACTTTATGGTTTTGAAAACAGATCATTTGAAATTTTTGGATATTTGCAATTACTTAGCCCCTTTAGTTATGATAAATTTCTCAAGGCTTTTGGGTGTTCAATTACTAAAGGATTTTTTCCATATGAATGGATTGACTGTATTGATAAATTGGACACTGCCGAATTACCTCCCCATGTTTCCTTTTATAGCTCTTTAAAAAAGGAAAACATTTCTGAAGAAGAATATGCTAACTGCCAACAAGTTTGAGGGGAAAATGAGATGAGGACATTTAGGGACTACCTAATTTGGTACAATAATAGAGATGTCTAGCCATTCCTAGAGGCAATTGGGGATCGATATGTTTAAGGATGGCATTAGCGTTCCAGGACTGACGCTAAAATATTTGTTTAGTAACGTCGACCAAGGTATATCCTTTGAGAACATCAACGAGAAGAACAATGATCTTCACCATCTCACCAATGACAACATTGTAGGGGGGGGGGGGGGGGGCTTCTATCATTTTCAATCGTTATCACGAGAAGAATATTACCAGCATAAGAGAATTTAAGTATGGCGCAGCAGCAAAGGGATGTGGGGGTGTTGTAGGTTATGATGCCAACGCCTTGTACTTATGGTCATTGATGCAGGAAATGCCAACAGGTTGCTACATTAGACGCAAGGAAGAGACGGACTTTAAACCAGAATATTCCCATAAGTACGGTAGAATGGCCCATCAGTGGCTGGAATTTATACCAGGGATGGTGTCCACATCCGACACGAATACAATGATACAGAAAAGAAGATTGGTAGACGTCAAGTGCCCATTGATGGTTGGTGTAAAGACACCAAAACTGTTTATCAGTTTCACGAATGTTTTTGGCACGTCATGAATGTTATCTGAATATGAAGGACGGTACATTGGCCACTCACAATGCAGTACGGGGGAAGTCCATGTCTGAGCTCAAGGAAAAAACCAAGGGAACCACCCAGTACCTGCAGGGCCTTGGGTATGATGTAATAGAAATCTGAGAATGTGAGTGGCATCAGCAGAAGAAAACCGATCCAGCCTTAAAGATATTTCTTCGGGAAAAGTTGGGGACTTCGGTGGATGGTTCCATGACATCCAGCGAACTTCTCGAGAAGATCTGCACAGGCAACATCTTTGGCCTAGTGGAGTGCGACATTTCTGTACCCGACCAACTGAAGCCCTGTTTTGAAAAAATGACACCAGTCTTCAAAAATGCAAATATTTCTCGGGAAGATATCGGGCCACATATACAGGCTTACTCTGAAGCCAACAATATTATGCGCCAACCTCGCCGTAGTCTCATTGGTAGCTACTTTGGCGAAAAAATCTTGCTGGCTACACCATTATTGCAATGGTATTTGGAGCACGGACTGGTAGTCAGTCGGATGTATCAAGTCATCCAGTACCATCCCAAGGCGTGCTTCCAAACATTTGGTGATCAACTAACACAGGCCCGACGAGAAGGGGACTCTGACCTAAGTAAAGCCAGAGTAGCTGACACGATGAAACTATTAGGTAATTCGGGCTATAAGAAGACAGTCACTAATAAGGCAAAACATAGGAATGTAGTGCATTGTGATGAAGATAATGTGTCCAACCTCATCAATAATCTGGCCTTTCGGAAATTGAACACCCTCACTGAAGAACTTTATGAAATTGAAATGAATAAAAGCAGAATCAACCTTGACTTCCCCCACCACATTGTTTTTTTCGTGTACCAGTATGCCCCAGTTTTACTATGTTTTTTTAATGTTTTTGTTGATCGTAGGGATTTTGAACTTTGTGACAGCCTATACATAGCCCTTTCTGGATCTTCCCTTGAAGAAGTAGTCAGCCCAGAGAAAAAAGAATCATTCTATCACCAAGCCCATAAATGGTTACCCTCAGAAGCGTGTGACGCCCATATGGAAGATTATGTAAAACCTAAATTAAAGAGAGATAACTGGATGCAATCTCAATGCTGCAGGGACAGGAAAACTTTTGATAAAATTACCCCAGGTCTTTTTAAAATTGAATGGGAGGGAGAGGGGGTTATTGGATTGTGTAGCAAAACTTACTGTTGTTTCGGCCCATCAAACAAACTGAGGTGTAAAGGAATAAATAAAAGACAAAACGATTTAACAAAGGAAACGTATTTAAAAGTAATCAAAAACAAACAGACAGGAACAGGAAAAAATGAAGGCTTTAGACTTAATGGAAATGACATGTTCACTTACGTACAGACGAAAGACGGCTTATCTTACTTTTATCCAAAACGACTAGTGCAAGATGACGGTGTATCGGCTTTACCATTGACAATTTAATTTCTTTCTCTACATCCAGTGAATATTCTTCCACAATCTTTACAGAAATCCAGAGGTAAACATAATTCTTATATTCAAATTATTCCCGTCAATATTATTTTTATACTTGCAGAGATGGTTATCCAAGATGAAAATTGTCTTTCGTTTTTTTCTCATGGGGGTGGGTGAAAGTAATTACTTGTACATGTTTGTAAATAGTTTATGGAAGGAAATTTGTTCTTCAACAAATATCATTCATGGTGTACACTCCTGGTGCAGGCTAAGTATAACCAATGCTAAAAAAATTATGTTTTGTTTACAATGTTGATTCCTGGTATCCCTTAGGTTACCCCTATTGGAACCGGATGACACCCAATTATATTTATTTTCACAATACTCAAAAATTTATGTTCAGTTTACAATATTGATTCCTGGTATCCCTTAGGTTACCCCTATTGGAACCGGATGATATCCTATTATATTTATTTTCATAATACTCAAAAATTTATGTTTAGTTTACAATATTGATTCCTGGTATCCCTCAGGTTACCCCTATTGGAACCGGATATTAGCCAATTATATTTAGTTAACAAAAAAATGTTTAGGTTATCCCTACCAATGGAGTAATTCATTTTGTCAATTCATCATCATCATCATCATTCTCTGTTGAACAAAGAATAAATTTCCTTCTACTTTTTATAGAAAATTTTTTTAAAAAAATTAAAAAAAAAAACAAACAAAAAAAAAAAAAAAAAAATTGTCCTGTTGTGGGGTGGTAATGCCCTCAAGTTATTTGAACATTATCTTCTGGCCAATGATCAATAAACTTGACCTGTCCCAAGTTCAGTACAAAATGCAGAGGGGCACTTCTTACAGGATATCAGATTGAAATAGAAAAGAGTACGAAGTGTAGGGGATGGGAATGCACTCGAGCTATTTGACTTATCTCCATTGGACAGAGGTTTGTAGCTTGACCTGTCCTAAGTCAGTATAAAATGCAGTGGGCCATCTCCTACAGTTTAAGGATCAAGAATGCAGTGTGATCGCCAAACTGACCAATCAGATCGAAGTTCATCAACCAATCAGATTAATGTATTTCTATTGTGTTTCTTTTCCATTACTTTCTATATAAATTTTCTAATTTTTCTAACTTTAACCTATAATCCTAAAGGAAACAAACACAAACCCCAACCAAGAATCAAAAAGTCTATCGGAATATGTTGAACTGTGGCAATGTTTTCAAACACGTCCGTCAAATATATAGACTAGATTAGACGAAGTATGGACTTGGCATCATTCACGTTCTAACCATTGACCAGAGAAGATGTTCCGACTTGGCAGCAAGCAGACTTACGCTAATGTCACCCAGTACCAGGGTGAACTGAAGATACATGTTCGAAGATACTTTGAGGGTAAAGACCAGAAACCTTATCCAACGAAAACTAGGATTGCAATATCTTTAGAAGAATCGAATGCTCTGAAATCCCAAATAGAACAAATATATGCAGCCATCAATACCCAACAAACAGCTTTAACTGAAGATACTAAACCTGAAGAAAATACACCAGGACCTTCTAATCATGATAACTTCAAAACACCAAGGGAAACACCTTTGAAGAAGAAGAAGATCACCGTGAAAAGAACCAACCCACTACCATTGATCGTTGATGAAATTGATAATGAACTCAGACAAGTTCGCAGGCAACATGAACTTTGTTTGGCATATGCTCATTATGTCGAAGAGAACATTGACGCTGTAGTGAAAGAAAAATGCTATGGATGTACAGTAGACCATCCAAGTCAAATTCAGCATTATGTATACCTCATGATGTCTCAAGAAGAGAGGATTATAACATGTTTTAATGAAGCATTTGAAAGAGTTAACAAGAATGATGTCCATCTACTGTGGCACCATAATACTTCTGGAATGAATCCACCACAGTACAGAAAGAGTATGAAGATATGTTCGAGAAACCTCTCACAGATGAACAGAGATGTTGTATTATGGATTTGGTGATTGAATGCATGACCTTCAAGAAACCACTCAGCCTGAAGACGTAAAATATATGTTGTAAATAGATGTTTTGTTTTTATAAAAAACAGATCACACATTTGGCAGCACAGATGTATCCTGGTCATTCCAAGTTTCTGAGAGAAGTTTTTGAAGATGCCACTTCGACCCCGTATGGTTACCTTTTAATCGATCTCAAACAAGATACTCCTGAATATATGAGATTGAGAATTCAAATTTTTTCCAGGGGAAACCCAGTACGTTTACTTCCGAAAAGTATAAAAGTGGAGCAACAAGTCTGCCTCAAGTCAGAAGTATGTCTGATGGTCTCTAGCACAACATCGCTCTTCTCGAGCTTCTTATTAAATCGAAACCCACACTCGTCAAATCAATACCAAAACATGCAGACAAAGAATTGATTACTTGTTTGTGTGACTGTGCCTCGAATATCTTGAAGGGGGCAGTACCTCTGACCAAAGCCCAGAGAACCGAACTCGTTCGTCAGAAACAAATAGTTAGGGCAGTGGCAAATAAATGTACCTCTGACAAAAGGAAGAGACAGATCTTGCAGAAAGGGAGATTCTTGGGTGCATTACTACCTCCTGTACTATTGGGTGCTGCTAAAGGTATTTTGGATGATGATGGAATATGCAAAGAAGATGGCTTTACTAGAACCAAGGTTATTGGAACGTCTACAAGAGACTCCAAGACAACCGAATGAACTGGCTGTTTCATCAGTGGATCGAGAAATGAGAAAAATTCTCGATGCCCCTTTTCTTTCAGCTGATGAAAAGATGACACATTATAGTCAAGTCTTACAAAGATACTTGACATTTCAACAAAAGGTAGTTTTAAGTCGAACTTGAGAAAGATAATAAAGACCAAGACATTCTCGATTCTGTACCTATGACTATGAAGAGAAAGGCAAAGTTGTTGTTGAATCGTATTAGAAATGACCCAAATATATCTTGGAATGAGACGGGTGAACTAGTCCACAAAGATCAAACAGTGGTAGGGTCGAATGTAACAGATCTTCTTGATGGGAAATGATGGCCGAAGCCCTGCGAGATAGTAACATACCCCAAGAATTACTTGGTCATAAAGAACGTTGGGATTTTATGAAACAGGCACCGACAAAGTCGGAAGCAAAACAACAAAAGAAAATAAAAACGCCAAAGTGGAGTGAAGAAGGGTATAAATAAAGTTGACACATGAAAAAGGCAGTCATGGAAGCATTATACTATGATTCTGAAGCTCATGGAAGTTTTGGTGGTATAGACGCTCTTCGTAGAGCGTCCAAGAAAAAGACTAAACAAGTTGTGAAATGGTTAGAGACTCAAGACACATACACTCTTCATAAACCTGTTCATCGTACATTTCCCTAGAAGGAAAGTGATCGTTAGTGGTATCGATGCACAATGGCAAGCTGACTTGGTAGATGTAGCAAATATCAGTAAATATAATAAAGACACAAAATGTCTGTTGACGTCTAGTAAATATGCCTGGGTCATACCTCTCAAAAACAAACTTAATCGTTAAAGCTTTTACTAAAATTTTTAAACAAGGTTGTAAACCAATAAAATTACAAATTGATCAAGGCAAAGAATTTCTAAACAGAAAATTTCAGAATTTTCTCAAACAACATGGAGTAGAATTTTTCACTACACGAAATGTGGAAACAAAATGTTCCATAGTTGAAAGATTCAAACAGAACTTTGAAAACCAAAATGTGGAAATATTTTACTGAGAATGATACACTAATTTTTCCACTTCAAAACTTGGTGAAATCTTATAATCATTCTCATCATCGTAGTATCGGTATGGCCCCAATTGCCGTGAACTTTGAAAATCAAGAAGAGGTTTGGTAAAAACTTTATGGCAAACCCATAAAACACAAGACCACAAAGTTCAAAGTGGGAGACAGAGTGGGAATCAGTAAAGTTAAGAAAACGTTTGAGAAAGGTCATTTGCCCAAATGGACCGACGAGTTATTCACAGTGGTAGAGATTAAGAAAGGTCATCCAGTCACATATGTTTACAAGATGATTATGGGGAAACACTGAAAGGGTCGATCTACACTGAAGAGCTTTAGCAAGTTGCAAATAAAACTAGTTACAAAATCGAACACGAACTGACGAGACGTGGTCATGGTAAAAACAAAGAACTGTTCGTAAAGTGGTTAGGATACGCTGCTTCGTTCAATTCGTGGATCAAGCAGAGTCAGCTTACCTATAAAAGGAAGTGAACCTCTGAGGTTTCTCCAAAATGGAAGAAGGATCGAACGGCTGTTGGCGTATGTTTGGAAAAAGAATTCCAAGGAGCGAGATCACTTACTTTTCACAAATAATTATTTTGTACATCATCATCATTACCAGACATACTTGCATGTTAACGTAAAGGTTGTAGATTCCAATGGGGCATCAATTGCACCCGATGTCAATGTGGGCCGAGTCAATTTATGGATGCATTCCTTATTTAATCAAATCGATATCAGCTTGAATGAAAAACTGGTATCTCCTTCCAACAACACTTATCACTACAGAGCTTTCATAGAAACTTTGTTGAGTTATGGACCAGCTGCAAGAAATCACAACTAACTAATGCATTATGGTACAATGTTACGACCGGATACATGGAGGATTTGACAGAAGATAACAAGGGATTTATTCTTCGAAAGAAATTTATAGAGAAAAGTAAAATCGTGGACATGACTGGAATATTACATTTGTATATGTTTTTCCAAACTCGTTATTTGCTTAGTGGCGTTAACGTTCATATTAAAATGAACAGAGCCAAAGATTCTTTCGCACAGATGGCAGATACCGATACATACAAGATCAAAATTCTAGACGTATCCATGTTTGTACGCAAAGAGAGACTCCAATCATTCGTGAGAATGGCTCACGAGAAAGCACTAACACAATCAACGGCAAAATATCCTATCGACCGCATGGAAACCAAGGTGTTTTCAGTGCCAAAAGGAAATCTCAGCATTATACAAGAAAATTTATTTTTAGGCCAACTATCTAAACGTATCGTGGCGGGATGTGTAGACAACGATGCTTTCAATGGAAACTTTTCAAAGAATCCATATAATTTCAAGAACTACAAAATCAGTTACTTGACTTTGTACGTGAATGGCCAGCAGATTTCAGCCAAACCATTACAACCTCGATTCGAACAACACGAAGTGGCGAGATGTTATGCGACCCTGTTCCAAGGGAATGGACAAATGTACGAGAATGAAGGAAACCACATCAGCCGAGAAGAGTACATAAATGGATACATCCTATTCGTATTCGACCTGACTCCAGACATATCACATGGACAACACTTCGATCTGGTGAAGAGAGGAACTTTGAGACTTGAAGTCTATTTCGAAACCTCATTACCAACCATGACCAACGTACTGGTGTATGCAGAATTCCAGAACACCATAGAAGTGGATAAAAATAGACAAGTCATCTTTGATTACTCAACATGAACACGTTGCAGTTAGAGAACGCCCTTCGATCAGATAGTTGTTTGAAGAGAATATGTTTGGGTGTATTTGCAAGAAACAGATTACCAGATTACAGACTAGTGGCTTTGACAGTCAACTCGGATCCAGACCACAGAAAAGGAGAACATTGGGTGGCAATCTTTGCTAGTCACCACAACGCAGAGTACTTTGATTCCCATGGATTACCACCACAACACAGACCATTCGAGAATTTCCTGAAGAAGAATTCCAGATATTGGAAATATAATACAAAACGCCTTCAAGGACCATTACCAGTGTGTGAACAATACTGCCTATTTTACTTGAAACATCGCTGTCGCGATGTACCGATGGAAACCATATCCAACATGTTTACAACTAATCTAATGGATAATGATGTGTTTGTTAATGACATCATAGAAGAAACCTGCCACTAGATGTCGCTGTATTGAAGAAAAACTATAAAAATGGTTGCACTTGGTGTTCAGCTCACTTGTGTTTCGACAGCCAAAGAAGAAGGATGTCTGCAAATGTGACCGTCTTCAAACTCAACAACGATTTACAGATTCGACTGTTCAAAAACGACGTTGGGTTCCAGTTCACTACTGGAGATTGGGAATGAGTGACCAAAGCAGTCGATATTGCAAAGAAGAGGAGCCTTGAAATAGGAGAACCCAAACCAAAGAGAGAAAGAAGACCAAAGATGCAAAGAAGAGGAGCCTTGAAATAGGAGAACCCAAAACAAAGAGAGAAAGAAGATCAAAGAAGAATGAAGATAAAAAGGCTTGAAGAATGTTCACTATTCCGTCTTTGATACAGATGGCGCTGAATGATTATCAATCACGAAACCAAGAAACAAGAAATCCAAGAGATTTTGTAGAGATAATGAGCGTTTCATTCGAAACGTATTTTCGTTATGTTCCACCACCAGTACTGGAGCAGTTATTACGCGGAGAAGAGAAAATAAGAAAGACACCAGAACAGAGACCACCAAAACACATCAAGTATGCATTGGAGGAAAATCGTCTCAAGACATTTTAATTCATGTTACAAAGTGAAAGTGTGAAAACCCCGAATGAACTGATAAAAGCTGGATTCTTTTATTTGGGGACAGGAGACAGAACTCAATGTTTTCATTGTCGTATTATTGTTCGTTTCAGGGAAACATAAGATGATGTTATAGAATAAAACAGAAAATATTCTCCAGACTGTTATTACATTCATAATTTACCATCTGAATTCATGGACAATGAAAAAGTTCCAGAAGAAGAAATGGCCATCAAAGAAGAAATGGAACATTAGTTCTAGAAGAAGATTCACGGAGGACGAAATGTAGTGTGTGTTTATTTGCTGAAGCCAATGTCGCTCCGCGACCATGTAGCCATTTGTGCCTGTGCAAAGACTGTTGCAAACCACTGAGAAGATGTCCAATCTGCAGAAAGACTGTTTATGAATATCTGCCAATCTACATACCATAGAAGATTCCATAAAAAGTTGTATTTTTTTGTTGTTGTTGAATAAAAGAAAATTAAAATGTAAATATTGTGTTGTTATCAATGAGTCCAGTAGTACAATACCAAAGGTATCCTCTAAAGGTATCCTAAAATACTAAAATGAGGCTAAGAGGGTTGGCACATTAAACCTCATACAACAAAAAGGGATTCTCTTAGCTTAACATATGGGTAGATCTTCACATGAGGATATGGTGGGACTTGAAGTTAGCTTTGTGGCTTTCATGTACACATATGAGCCCTGCGTGCAATTTGAATAATGGTTAGAAACTACTCTTATAAACCCAAAAGGTAGAAACGGGGGATTCTGCGTAATAACTCTTATACAGAGGAATTTGTCCTATAGCACTACGTGCTACTCTTATACAAAGGGACGTGCCATTTATTGGGGAAAAAGCATTATGGGATAGCGATCCAAAAAGGATTCTGGGGGAATCTGAATAAGAACATTACTCCTATTCAATCGAACGGGGCCACTCGGTACTAAAGCCAAAGTATGGCGGTCCTAAAAAGGATTCTGAAAGAATTCGAAATAGTACAACTTGTCGGGTTGTTCGTGGTAATTCTATGAAGTATCCAAGCCAAAAAAATACTCCTATTCAATCGAACTTACCCCCTGTGCCCCTCGGTACTATAGCACTACAATCCGTAGTAAATAAAGTCGTTTTTGGTGATTTGGAGAGATTGTCGGGTTGTTTGTGGTAATTCTACGAATCGTGAAATTACTCCTGTACAAAGGAACACACCCTCCGAACATACCCCTGTCTTGTTGTAGGCCATTGGGTAACATAGCAATCACGTGCTACCATTGAAACCAAGATGGCGGCCTCCAGTATACAAAATGGCCGACGGAAACACTTATCACCCTAACAAAACGCGCTGCGCATGCGCTTGCGCACTAGGGCCACGTATCAATATGGGGATGAAGTCACAAGATGGCCGCTCACGCGGGTTACCATGACAACACAACATGGCGCCACTGGGTCACGTGACATGACGTCACTTCCTAGGTCCGGGGGTAGGTCCGGCCAATGAGGCTCGTTTACCTCATCTCCTACTACTATTACATTATCCTCCCTGTATATTAATACTGAAAGGACCCATCTCACTCTAAGTGTGGACAAAGACGATACCATTCCAGGAAACGAGAGTTTCAGGAGTTAAAACCCACATTACATTAAATTCTTGTTTGAATGCTCAAAAATAAATAATTTCATGACATTGGGAGAATTAAAATTGAAAATGTTAACGTTGATCCGTGATTTATCGTACGAAAAATTACCACCACTAACAATAAGTGTGCATTAGTTTTAAGAATGACAAGGAATTCTTAGAAGATTGATCGGGAATCATTCATTTCAATAAAACACTCAACGCGACCCGATTGAGTTTTTACCTCGAGTTTGTACTGAAACCAGCATACTGTTTGTCTTGGAGGAGTTATCCCGAACGAAAACTAATCGATCAACTTTTCACGTTTTCAATTTTAATTCTCCCCAATGTGATAAAACTAGTTTCTTTTTTCGCTTTAAACACGATTTTAATGTAAAGTGATCTTTGAGCTGGATAATACACTCGAATCAGGATTTTCGGTATGGTAATGGTCTGGAGCTTCCCCTCCACTATTATCTGACAGAATATTAAAACAATGACTGTGTGTTCTTTAATATATCTATTGATTTATTGGTGTTTAAGGTCACATATTTCTGCATAATGGCGTATCATAACCACGGCAGTTTTACGGGTGGAGGAAGGCAGAGTACCTGGAGAGAACCACCGAGGAACGGCGAGCAACTGTCAGCTCCCTAACATACGAACTCCGCACATGTAGGGTTAGCATTGGTTGAAAACAGATGCACATCGACGTGCAGTACACCTTAGTACACAACGCCACCATTCACCCACGTGGGGAAAGGGGGTGAAGTGTCTTGCCCAAGGACACAACGCGATTGCCGCAGGTGGGGTTCGAACCGAGAACCTCTCGGCTTGCAGCCTGCACCTCTACCTACTGAGCCACCGCGCCCCCGTGTGTGCTTTAATATAACGCCCGGTTTTTCTTCTACAAATTACTGGATATTCTTGTGAATAGTACGCACTTATCCATTCATTCGAATTACTCCGAATGTGGACGAATAACAGCGAATGTGGAACAAAGGGTGTGGTCAGAAAAGGGTCTTAAGGGGTCGTTCAACAAAGCATTTGGAAAAGTTTTGAAATTTTCACCAGTGCTCAAAATACTGAGAAAAGAAAAAAATAAAGATATATTATATAGCAAAATAATTACTAGAGTACAAGGAAATGGAATATATTCATTTCTGCACGAAACAAAAGACTTACGATTTCGAGGACTGTCAAGCTTCCATTGGCATAAGTAACCAATTGCAAAAATCACAAATATATCAGTAATTCCAATAACAAGGTTTCAAATAAATGACGTCGAATTCCAGACTTGGAGAAAGCACATTTTACCATTTCGGCGCCGATGCGTTACAAACGCCCCAAAGTAAAAAACACGAAAAATAAAAAAGCGTACAATTGAAAACCATGCGGTGAAATTGGTAAAAAAAATCGGTCTATACAGGGTAAAATATTTCTTTCAAAGATCTGAGAACTGCAGAACCGGCCACACTCTTTTCATATCTGCAAGGCAGTGGAATTTAAAACTCTCAGTACATTCACGGGGCAAAGTACATTGACAATCCCATTACTCCGAGATAAAGTCGAAATTGCAGGACGAGTCTTCAGTTTCCTTATCCAGGGATGTCATTTTCAGAAACTGTTAACTACGCCTCTCTTTCTGTTGCAGGATTACGGGGTTGAAATTGATGTTCAAAATGATGGAGGAAAATTTATGTTCTTATCAGTGCTCAGCCGACAGCCAGTGACTGTCGCCTGAACCCCAGTTCGAACGTAAACCTTGCCACCTTATCAATGCCTTATCCGCTTGGGACTCTTTGGATTCCTGTAGGTGCCTGTGGCGTACAACGCCAAAAGGTGATCAACGATAATTCACTGAAAAGATTATTTATTTACATGTACGAAGAAAAATAATATGAAACAAATTACGCACAAAATTATCCGTAACAACACACTAATTACGCGGATAAAAGTTTATTCTTCAGGGCCCTCGGCGTCTCCCAGAGCTAGCTGTGTCCGCTGGATCAACCTCACATCATCTTCATCTTCTCACGGTTTGTGATAAATACAAAGTGTCTATTCACTTCTCTTTGCTTCCTCCTCGCAGGGTTAACTTCACCGTCAGTCGGGCTTAACATATATAATGTTCTGCTTGTGTGACTCTTTCAGCGTTCTCACAGTTCAACCACAATTCGATCGGTGTCTACCCCAGTTCACGATCACTTTGCGCCTTGTCTGGCTCTCACGGGGTTAAGTTATTCTTCGCCTTTAGATATATACTTAACAAAGCTTACATAAAAATATTCTGCAAAGTGTTTTCAACATCACCAATTTTCACACCGCCTAAAACTATCTTATCTCGCGAGCTATTCCAGCGCTTACTCAAGCTCTTAATACGGTTTCTAGACCTCAACATCACAGCGTTTACTTCTTTGGCTACTGTGCCACTAAGGTTCGCAACCGTTAACAAACTACTATCGGTTCCTTACAACCCTCACCGGGTTACGACAATACGCGGACATTCAATCTCGGTGCCTATGACCCACGACGGCCAAGGCTAAATCGGACCTTCTCTGAGTGCACCCAGGCCAACTGCCTATGTATGTCTTGCCTTCTAAAACAGGTAATGCCGTTTACCTAAATGCATATAGCTCCCTGAGCTCGTACTTCCCGTTCCTGTTCCTGTTCTCATATGTGGCCACCGACTTGGCCCGCGACTGCCCCTATTCTAAATATGAGGTCTGTTGCTCCCTTACATCACAACGTGCCTATACTTTTCACACCGATGCGGCACCTTCTCTAACCTACAGAATGGAACCTCCCTATCTACTCGCAACGACCCACAGCCTTACATACCTTCCGACTGGAATTGGCTGGAATGAATTTTTTAAGAAATCCCCCGATTTTTATTTAGATAGCCAGAACATTTATTCGCAGTTAATCGCTTCTCTTGAACTTGGCCGCTTAGATCTATCTTAATTTAACACCCGCTTTAAAGTTCCTTTGAAAGGCTCGCATTTTGGTATCTTTTGACATTTCGGAGACAGGATAGATGCGTAATATGGGTGTGTGTCCAGAACATATGTGATGGACTGTATTCTACAATTAAATATTAACTGGTTGTAATTGCATAGGTAACGATTGCAGAGGAGAATATTGTCTCTCTTACTATTGATCTGTTATCAGATAGCCCATGTGGAGTTCAACAACTGCGCCATAATGGACATTAAACGTTCATGCCTAATTAGCAGAATTTGAATTATTGCCGATCTGTTTTCGGGGTCCGCCATATACCTATTTTTACGTTTTATGTTTAACCCATTCAGAAAGATTATCGAAAATATTTACACTTTTAAACAAGAAAATCGCAACTTTTAGCTATCACCTTGACACTGTCGCAATATTACAATTTGCTGGTTGTCGATACGTAGAATATTAAACTGGATAAATAGATTTCAAAACAAAAATGTATCCACACAAACATTAATGGTAATCTTCATACTTGTGTTTGTACGAAAATATCATTTGATTGAAGGCCGAACTGTATTTATCACAAATTCTTGTTTCTATTTCCATGTTTGTCTGCTATCCCAATAATTTCAAAATAACAACGCTTTTAGCTTTCCATCTTCAGTGAAACTTGATAACATCGTAACGTTAACTTTCTTTGCCACGCAATTATATTCAGTGTCAAATTGATCTTCACCGATCTTATATTATGAGATTTCTCCGAGCCTGCACTGGAAGGGTTGGAAAATATAACCATTCAGTTATGTTAAGGTAGTTTATTGTCAAAATGTTGGTCTCTTACTTATGCCATAGCAGACTTTCAGGCGGTGTTCTCAGCCACACGGCAACAGTTCCATAGAAACGATGCCAAAGCAAAGGAAAGCAGATAAGTAATATACTCGCCTTCGAGAAAATTATATATGTTGACACTTTTTCAGTTTCATATTTCGTCGCATACTTGCGTCGCCCAAACAGGTTAAGCATGTAAGTGAAGACGGCTGCAAATTCTAAATTGCACACTGCAGACTAACTATTCCAAAACAGAGCTACATGTACATCAATAGGATTAGCACCAAGAACCAAGCTGTAGAACTACATGACACTGGGAAAGGATGCCAAACTGGGACATTATACAAATTAGGATTTTCCTTTCAACCCGCAACCCAATTCACACCCATAAACAACGACTCTAGTTACTGCCGAAGGGTTGGCAATCACACAATTGGCATGGCGAACGGCAACTTAAAATATTCTGACTTATGGGATTTCAAAGCCTGATCATGGAACCATATTGTGAAATTTGTTCCTCCCTATATTCCAGTGTTTAATTAACTCTTAACCCAACGCAGACGATATCAAAATTTATTATTTGAAATATCATTTTTTAAATTTTTTTTAAAACATTTCAACAAAACCATATCATGTGAGCCCTCATTGGAACGAGCTCGTTCCAAAAAGGGATCACATGATATGGTATCGTTAAAATTTTTCGAAAAATAAAATTTTGTCATTGCCGAATTTGCAAATTACGCGAGCGGATGCGGACGATTCGTTGGGTAAAGGGTTAAAACAGGAAAATCTTTGAATTAATTCGATAAAGCATACATGATCACTGGTATTTTAAGGAGTCACTTTTTTCAGGAGTCTGAATTTGTGTGACAGTGGCACCGAAGCAGTGTTTGGGCAGAGAAGTAAAATCTTCCAGCTGACAGTTTTAGTTTTTCGTCAGTAAAAACGAAGAAGTAAATGGCCAAGAGGACAATTTTCGAATTTTTAGCTAATTATTTTTATCAGTTTTTATTATTTGTTAGAAATTCGGCCAATCGGAGGATATTCAAATGACGGGAAGTATTTCTTTGTTTTCAGAAACATGTTGATGCTACCACGGGAATCCCGACGTGCTCACGTATGAATATGAATAAAATCTTTAAATTCTTTTCGTAATGGTAGTTTAACACAAAATCGGTTGATAAAGCTCGCTCAGTAATTTCAACATTGAAGGCCTGATTAGTGAGACACTTTTGAACAAAATAAGTGATAACAGAATGGATTGTCACTTCACAAGTCATTACTCCGGCGAGAGAAAAACGTGTACGGTGAAAGCAACTGAATCTTCAACTGTATGCCTAACACGAACAGCTTTCGTTTGTGCGAGATCAACGCACGTTCCAATAAGTCGTAAAATGTTCATGAGGCGACATTGAAAAAAGCAATAAAATTTGAATGGCAATATTTGTGAATCCTTCTGGCCAGTTATAGCCGTTAGGTTAGGTAAAGAATAAATTAATTAAGACAGTTGTTAGAATTTTTTGTAATTGAGAGTGAAACGTCATTTAGTTGTTTTGGTAATTTTTATGCTGAAGGCCAGGATACTTCGACAATATTTTTTCTCAGTTTCTTGTGAAAATGTCAATAAACCAATGAGCAGTCTCAAACAATCTAATTATTTTCTACGCTGGGTAAAAGAATTATAATAGTGTATTCTTGTTGAATAGGTTTTTCGTTGCTACGTTCTTTTGAACAGGGCCCTAAAAGCCCTTGTAATAACCAGTAGTGTAATAATCAACCAGTAGTGTAATATTAACCAGTAGTGTAATAAAAATTAACCAGTAATGTAATAATCAACCAGTAGTGTAATACAAATCAACCAGTAGTGTAATAACCAGTAGTGTAATAAACTTAACCACTAGTGTAATAAACATCCATGAAAACCAACTATTTTTCAACAAAATTCGGAAATTTTTTGGAATGGCTCAAATCATAGTTTGTGTAAATCTTATCGCTTTTTAATCATTTTATGGTACGTTTGAAGGCGTTTTGCAGGTCAAACATCATTTTGTGGGTTCAATACGGCGATGAAAGGTATTTTTATGATTTTTATGTGATGTGCGTATTTTCTGGTGTTTAATGTCACTTTCTGCATTTGTGGCTTTATACAAATTCAAAGTTGGCCAATTATTTATGATAATGTTTTGCTTTTGAGAGACATTTTACCCCAGGCATAAGTTGTCAGGTTCCATGATAACAGAATAAATTGTCAAGGTTACTTGCAGGTGCTGAAGTATCACATTCAAGGACGTGTCTCTGCGTGTTGTCTTCAATTACAATATTTAATATGGCCATGACGGATCACTGAAGGTCTCCCACGTCCCCATCTTCCGCTTTACGCGTCTACCTTTACGGGGAGGAGGAAGGGGGGGGGGGATATCTTATTGTTGACATTATACGATTTTTAGTTAACTGTTACCCGGTGTAAATGAACATCGATTTCATTGGCTGCTAACTGCTAAAAAAAGTGTTAATTCTATTTGTTCTGGGTGAGACATTATTTTTAACTTTCTATGTGGCAAATCTCAATCCAGTGATAGTTACTTATCCGCAAAGCTTTCTAAAACTGAAAGTGAAAGTTTGTAACTTCGTGCGCTAGCAATACATCGAGATTGCAGGATTCCCTTTCGCGCGGGCCATTCATTGCACGTCCAACTTTGATGTGCAGTGAAGGACCCGCACATAACAGAATCCTGCTCTCAGGCAATTAGGGAAAATCGGCCGGACCCAATAACGACGGACCCTTGTGTCACTACACCGGACCTCCCCCTCCCGATGTAGCAGTAGTAGATAGTAGTGGCAAGAGATGTAGTAGTAGTAGTAGTGGTTATTATTATTATTATTATTATTATTATTATTATTAGTAGTAGTAGTAGTAGTAGTAGTAGTAGTAGTTATTATTATTATTATTATTATTATTATTATTAGTAGTTGTAGTATAGTAGTAGTAATAGTAGTAGTAGTAGTAGTAGTAGTAGTAGTAGTAGCAGCAAGAGATGTAGTAGTAGTAGCAAGAGATGTAGTAGTAGTAATAGTTGTAGTAGCAGGAGATGTAGTAGTAGTAGATAGTAGTAGAAAGAGATGTAGAAGTAGTAGTAGAAGTAGTGGTTAGTAGAAGTGGTGGTTAGTAGTAGCAGTAGTAGTAGGTAGTAGTAGTAGGTAGTAATAGTAATGGTAGTAGTTAGTAATAGTTAGTAGTAGATATTAGTAGTAGGTAGTAGTCCCCGAAGACTGGTCTCCACTAGTTCTCAAAGAATTGTCTCCAGTGGTCCTTGTCTGTCCCCATAGACTGGCTTTGGTGATCCCCAAATACCTAAATGAGGATATAATGAATGGCAGAGTGTGCGTGCCTTAATAGGGAATTTCCACATGGTCCTCATGGCCTCGTGCGACGAAAAAGGGTGTCAAATATCAGTCGGGAGTGTGTCATACCTAGCTAGGACTAGAGCTAATGATAAGGACATAGCCAGGTACCTAATTAGATTAAGAATGAGCAGTAGATGGTCTAAGCAGTCAAAAAGGTTTCTATAGAGAATTCAAGCCACATAAAGACGAGGATTCTGGAAGAATCCGAACCTAATAAAATCCTGTAACAGAGTGGAAACGAGGATTTGCCTGCAAGGCCACTCTTAGTATAAATACTCTAGTACAATCAAACACCGCATTTTTAAGGTGACATAGCACTACGTGGTCCTCTGGGCAGGTCCGTGTTCGTTAGAAACGAGGATTCTGGGAGAACCCGGGCCAGGAATAGGCCAAGAACAAAGAAACGAGATTTCTTTGTGAATCCGAGCCATATAAATAATTGTCGTTCTCATTTGGGTATTCATTATACTCCCGTCCAATCGAACTTACCCTCAAAACATATCCTTGTTCTATTAGAGGCCATTGGGTCCATATAGCAATCACGTGCTACCACAAAAACCAAGATGGCGGTCTCCAGTATACAGAATAGACGGCGGAAACACGTGTCACCCATTTACACGCGCTGCACACGTGCACTTACATCACATATCCCTATGGGAATGACGTCGCAACATGGCCGCTCACGCGGTCTACCATAACAAAACAACATGGCGTCCTTGGGTCCCGTGACTAGGACGCCCCTTGCGCCTTCCCATTCTCTCCCCAAATGAGAGTCATTTATTCACATGACACACTTCTAATGAAGTATAAGAGTAGTGTTAACCCATCAAGGAATTCTGCTGAAACAAAATTTTCTACACGCTGAATGAGTTCAAGCCTTTTACATTAAATGTAATTCATCACAAGATCTAAATAGATGTCTACATTCGTAATCGAGAACAATCAATTGACATGGCAGACGGAAATGGCAGTGGACCTCCAAAGCACCCACCCTATTCACCTTGCCTTAGTTACCTTCTGCTCTCTTACCGACCTCCTCCTTCAAGATGGAAAAGAATAAATGACCGCAGATTTTTAGCAACTGTCAGCTCCTCAACATTCTAACTCTGTTCAAGCTCAGCTCAAGCAGGGTTGCAGCGGTTGAAGACAAGTGCACCGTCGACGTGCAGTACGCCTTAGTACATGGCGTCATTGTGCATCCATATATGCAACCGGGATAAAGTGTCTTGCCCAAGGACACAACGCGGACGGGGATCGAACTCGGGACCTCTACCATAGAAGTCCAACAGTCTACCACTGAGCCACCGCGCTCCCCCAACTTTGAATTCACATAATGCCACAAATGCAGAAGGTGGCATTGAACACTAGAAAATACGCACATCACATAAAAATCATAAAAATACCTTTCCCCGTCGTACTGAACCCACGAAATGATGTTTAACCTGCAAAACGCCTTTAAATGTACGATTAAAAATCGATAAGATGCACCCAACCTATGAAACTAATAATACTAATTACGTTCATCACAATGAGATCAATGTACAGACTGGAATATATAATCACGGAATTTAATTTTGACGCAACGCATCGTTGCGTCAAAATTAAATTCATTGATTATAATTCCATATGGGACATTATTTCAGGTGGTTAATGCCTATGTTTTGCAAATAAGAAGTCATTATTTCGTTCAACAGTTGTTGATCAGTCACCAATTATTGTTTTCACTTGGGATTTCCCAAAAGAGGCCCCAGAGGGGAGGGGGTACTACATCGTCTCGTTCACATTGGGTTCAAGAAAAAAAAGCTATATATGTTTCGTGCAGTTAATTCCACATAATAATCTACTCGGGTGTCGACAATGTCCCAATACTCAAGATACGTCTATTTTTCGTCCCCAAAAATCAAAATTATGTCATACAAGAGCCGAACCAGTCTCGGCTCTTTGAGTTCACTACCTTTGAAATACTCTCGATAAAACACACTACTACGTTTGAGAATGCCACAGATACGTGAAGTGGGAGATCAAAATTATTCACCACGAGTTCGCTGCCAGTGAAGTGGGGACCCTTTCGTCAGATTTACCAGTAATGGGTTTGCACTAATACACCCACCCACCCACCCACCCACCCACCCACACTGAAAAGGGTCTGAATCTGCTACAGGGATCTTCCGAATACGTGACATATCAATCTTTAATCGTAAACGTCTGCACAACAACAGTTAATTCATTGATTCGTTGGAAAACGAAGGTCACCAAGATTTGTTTCCTCGTTGTTGTACCCAGTCACTTTCGGTTTCCTTATTAAGACACCCAACGGTAAACAACTGCTCGGGTTATATACATGTTTTGTGCACTGTTAATCGAATCGTTGATCTCAGAACCAGCTGCTTTCCAATGACCCGGCCGTCAGCTGTTACTTGTTAACGATGTCGTCAAGACAGCCCTACATTGGAAGGGTTTAATTGGTTAAGTGCGTGACACTGACGAAGCTAATTTTTGTCACAAAATATTCTGCCTGATCTCATTTAATGTTCATTTTTTTCACTTTCTGCAAAAATAAATGTGGAATAGAAATTTGCCCAATCATAAATAGTTTTATGCATTGATTTAACAAGAGACGCTCCGAGATTTTGCTGTGAAATTTCCTGATTTAGCTATTCTCCAAATTGGAGCATTCGATAAAAATTGTAAGAATCGCAGACATCCTTACGGAAATTATGATTTTCATTAATAGTTAAAGAAATGTACAGGCACGTTATCTGGTAGAGGCTTTTAATAATGCTCGTTTGCCAATTAACAGACATATTATGCACGTATTGCACCTGAGAAAAAAGGTTGAATGTCTCCTAAAACATTGAAATGCAACCATTCGTCCCTGGAAGAAACTACAACTGTCACAATGTTTACTTAAATAGGGCACTCTGTACGGCATGAATGAATATTTTATCACATATGCTTCCTCACAAGAAACCATACAGTAAAGTGCAACACCATTGCAAACAAATCGTATCTTCACTCGTGAATATATGAGGTTTTACTGCCTCGACTGAAGATAAATGCAACTACGTTGGGTAAAGGGTTAAGTAGGATAAATAACTCGATATTTATCCTCTACATAAACTCCTCTAGTTTTGAAACGATGTGCATGATACACAATGCACGTGTTCTTAAGAACGAATTGCTTTCAGGAACCTATGAAGCACATTCTGTAGTTTTTCAGTGTGGTGTTCGTGAACCGTTCTTTTGTTAATACCCCAAGAAACATGGAAATATCAAATGTAACAAAACGAGAAAGCTACACTTTTGGGGTATGGAAAGAAATAAATTCACTCATGGGGATGAAAAATATAGACTCTTTTTTAAAGCGATTTACACCTTTGAGAAAGCAATAATGATTTTTCGGTTCAAGGCATAATTTCGTCCCATTGTTGTCTTATTATAAGAGGTCTATACACGGCGCATTGGAGATAAAACAATAACTAACCAGATGGCTGCAGACTGCAGTCATTATTTTATCATCCCTGTATATTGATATTGGACTAACTCATCTTCCTGTAAGAGTACACAAAGGCGATGCCATTCCAGAAAACGAGGGTTCAAAGGGTTAATAGCAAACAATGTCATTAATTGTGTCGCAGTGGATCCTCATAGCCGTGAAATTTGCCACTCGTGGAGTGCTTAAAGTGTACCGTGGGTGGTTAATCGACTGAACCGCCTAAACCTTTCATTTAAAGACTAACAGCTGGTCCTTAGTGGCTGTTGTTTTCGGTGTGCAAATGAAGTGCGACCAATAAATCAACCCAGATGTGTAGTATACACCAACCCGACAACTCTAAATCTTGTAGAAAAGACAAACTCGTAAGTCAACTTGATGCGATGTCGCTTCCGCGTTCTATTCTCATCACTGAATTGGAGAAAGGTCTGTGTGGAAACTCCACCCCGTGTTTATTTAATTATTTTTACTTTACCGATGTATTTTTGTGAGTGCAGCGTAATGTCGTGTGCAAAATGCCATCTCAAATATTCGAATACGCTTTTGATCAAGGCTGTATTAACCAATCAAAGGTGTCGTATTATATCCATGTGCAATGGTAGATACAATGGATCGTGGGCGAAACAACTGGAGTCTTCAGGTTTACATGTAGACCAACCAGAGGAAAACAATAGAACACACCGGTACAGAACTGGTGTGTCCTTTTGTTCTTTTGTGGTAGGCCATGTGTCCAGTAAAGAGATATACACCACTCCAGATGGTGTCTGCGAGCGTGATATATAATTTTTGAGTGCCGTCAAACACAGGGCAACTGACCGTGTTTCCTTTGAGGGAATGTACCACACAGTAGTTCTAACTCATTTTGCGAGACATTTGTTATAACTCAAAATGTTGTCACAAAAACATGAATAGAATAGCGATGGTGCAATTTCTTTTGCAAAAGTACACTCTCAAAAATTTCAGTACACTCTTGATCCAGATATTGTCAACCAATCAAATGTGTCGTTTCATAACGATGTTCAAAGGTAAGTGAAATTGACCGTGTGGGAAACAGCTTGGCTTTACACAAAGACCTACCACAGAGAAAAATAGAATATTTCAGTCTAGGACCGGTGTGTTCGTTTGTACTTCTGTGGTAGGCAGATGTTTTGAATTAAGAGGGTAACGCTCCAGACTGTTTTGTGAACGTGATATGAAATTTGTGCAAATGCATTCACCCGGTCACCCATCAGGGAATATACAACATATTAGCTGTAACTCATCGGGTTAGACGTTTTTGTAACTCGAAAATGTCGTCACACGTCTGGTTGAATAGTATATAGCGACGGCCGTGAGGAGACGAGATGTATGCTATTGCATATGTTTCGTCATACATTTCTAAAAACCAACGATGGCTACACTGTTTATCTGACTCATATAAGAGTAAACGGGTGACAGCATTAGAATACATTTGATCTGTTAAAATATACAAACAAACAACGCATAACTCATTCTGGCATGGACACAGTAAAATAGAGAATGAAGTCACGCTACAATAAAGAAAAGTGGTGTTATAATAACGTTCTTCATTTCCATTTGCAGAGCAGACAAAACTGTGAATGCATAGCACCAGCTTATACTCTGTTAAAACCAAAATTTAATATTTGATATTTATTTATTTTTGGGGTATTTATAGTAACGTTCAGCCTCTACAGCTGTATCGTTACCACAAAATAAGTATGAAATCAAGTTTAGCGAATCATATACAGGCTATGAATCATATTCATATATAGGCTGCCCACATTAGAGAATTTCTACCCCAGGTTTTAGTTTACCAGGTCCTATATTACCAGTAAATAGGCCTAGTGTGCCATAGTCTCGGGGTTCATACTGAGAATGAGAAGTTATAATAATGAATACGTGCATTGATGTTCATAACGAATGACGGAGTGGGGATTTTTTCTTTATTTTATTATTAATATTAGTTAAAGTTAATTGGGTGTTGTTTTTATTTTCAGTTTTTTTATAAATGTAATTATCCTTTTTAGCATGTGTATTTGTTATTTGTACGACACTTCATGGTTTCCATGATCGAGTTTCAGACCACAAAATGCAACCTGTCAAATCAGTGCAAGCAATGAATGCGCTTGTTTTAGACGTCGGTATCCTGCTTTCGAACAACAAAATGTATATAATGCCTCAGTAAACGCCAATGGAGTAGGACTATCACCAAATAAAAACTGCCAAGGGCTTAAGTAGCGCGAATGGTATTCAGTTAACTTCTTGACTGTACACGGAGGTCCATTGGCTGATAATTGACTCGGGCTTTTTGTGCTCTTACACCAAAGTTGATTTTATTACTCTGGCAAAAATTCTATTCCTTCTGGTTTTTCTGAAAAGTCACTCTCCACGTCCCCGCTCCATTCTAGACTGCATCTCAAGATTAAAAGATAGAAAAAGGGAATACAATCTTAAGAGTTCTCGAAACAATTTCATCCAGTTTGATTTTGGCCATAATACTTTTACTGGGACGGTTCACGAGCAATAATTTAACTTCTGAACGAAAAGTAAAGGTTGATGTTGAGCATTAAAAATTTGGTCTGCAAATGCAATTCAAGAACGAAGTACTCTACACGAATACGACAAACCACTTGACCCGTTAAAACGTAATGTGTCCACAAAATGACAACAATAACACAAAAACAACAAATAAATCGAGCTACTTTGCCAAAAAATACGCTCAAGATAATCAAACGGAAAAAACAACTTTTTTCATTTCATAATCTGATAATAGCAACTTCTTACTTTGATTTCTTGAAGTTTCTATGTCACTCGATGATACAAGCTGATATTTACGATGAAGAGTAAATAAGAGAAGAATTTTCTTGCGTTCATCTGATAATTTATTTGTGTTGGTACTGTGCAGAAAACTTTATTAGAACTAGTTTAATCTGCCATAACGCGTAATATAACTCCGATATTAATGACGCGCATAACCTCCGCAGCGGGTGCTTAGAACTATATGTTTTGAGATTCGCAACATGAAGGGCAATCTCACGAGGTAACCGTCCTAATATCAACGCTTCATTTGTTGTCATCATTTGAGTCCTTCTTTCTTAAAACGCAATCATCATTACAGAAGGCACTTTGTCATTTACTCGTCTCGGATTAAAGTTCTGCTTCCGTTTTCTTCCGGTTACTTTTAGCATTAAGAATACAGTTACGTGTGCTTAACACAATTATTCAAAATGCTTTGTTCGATGTCAAACGATTGCGAGGTCTCGTTTTGAAGAAAACGTCAATGCAAGAGCACCGACAGACACGACAGAAACCCAATATGCTTAACCATTTGAACCCTAGAGGCCGCTTTTCCGGGCCAGGAACATACTCCATAATTTCATTAAGTTAGATGGCTGTTAAGTGAATGTGTGGGGTAGACCAATAAATATTTTCAACGTGCAGCCCGAAGGCTGCACGTTGAAAATTTTAATTGGTCTACCCAAATAATGAATATGAACTCTCCCAATCGCTGCCATTGAACTGACATGGAAGATACCATCGGAGTTCAAAGGGTTAACGTGTACTTTGTATTTGATTGTGCGCTTTATTACTCGTCTCTTGCTAGTCGGCTGTATGTTTAATAAGTTTAACATGTAGTACCCGAAGAGTAATTTACTGAGAAAACATTCACACAATAAATCGAATACTAAGAAGAATCTTTCAGCTAAGACAAGGACATAGAAAGCACTACGACTGTGGTAAGAATACAATACACAAAACTATATTTGGGCCGATGTCACTTGCATTGAGAAAAGAGCACAGTTTTGGCTCCATATTTAATTGATTATATTTATTAAATATGGAGCCAAAATATACACGTTTCCCAGTTTAAAGGCCGTAGAAGAGACGAATAATACGAGGGAATCTTTGGTCGCATATTAAGAGTAAGGGTCTCCTAATTCTCAAAGTGCAATAACGAAAGTTCCAGGTGATTGCATTTGAGTCGAGATGGCTTAACAACCCCACACCCACACCCGATTCTCTGGTAGTGGTATTAAGGTTACTAATGAATTCTGACAGATAAATGTTTGTCCAATCTCTCTCTCTCTCTCTCTCTCTCTCTCTCTCTCTCTCTCTCTCTCTCTCTCTCTCTCTCTCTCTCTCTCTCTCTCTCTCTCTCAGTAGAAACGTTGCTCATGTCTAACATAATTTTATAGAGACCACCTGGACTATAAATATGCTCTTATGGTATTTTCCCAGTAAACCAGTAATCGGGTATTGTAGAAATAGTACCCGAATTTATTCAAACATGAAATAAAGCTACATTCTTGCAAACATGAATTGAATCTCAGGTGTTATTTTCGTTTATTTAACTTGATTCGGTATTCTTTTCGCAATATTTTATCTAAGAAATCTCGACCTTCGGGTGGACGTACGTCAAGATCTGATCGAGGAAGACCTCTACTGTATGGTCCTCATTTCTACCCCCTTGACTACATTCAACAAACGATCGCGATCGTAATATTCAATTTATAAGTCACCTGCTTCTGTTTCTAATGTTTTATCACAGAATATTATATCTCACGTGACATTCTATTCCTCTGATTGGCGGAGACGTAACCGTGCAACATTCCCGTGCACTATATACTTTCTAAAAATAGCCGTGGAATATTCTAGGACATTCGACTGATGGCACACACCGCAGCCTTACGAGAGATTTTATACCTGAATTCTGTTTCATTATTTCAAAGTTCAAGAATGAAAATGCCTGTCTTTAGCCAGGTTCTTGACAATACGCAGTATTCTCATGATTGGGATTCTGATGGTAGCACAGTTCTTCTTCTGTTTGTTTGATATAATATAATAACTATCGCACCGACGGCGTTTACTACAGTACGGCTGCCGTGGACTGGTAATTTTCCTTGGGTTGGGAAATATTTTCACGGATGCAGTGATATTAGATTCCAAACACTAATTATAGGAATAATTATAGGAATCATCAGCAAAAAATTAATAAATGAAGCACCGGCTACAACCCGGTGCTTCATTAATTAAAGTTTTGCTGATGATGATGATTTTTATTACCTGGTAAACGCATGCGTGGGCATCACTTCCCATGCTTGGGTTACGACCAAACCACAGCGATTGAACTTCATGCCAAAATAGTGGTTCTCGATGAAGAAAGTCCATCTTATGGCGGCGCTTGCACTATTCTCCACCGAGGATCACTATTTGGTATAGTCAACTCTCAGCCCTGCAATATTTATAATCATTAGGCTCATGATCGAAGAAGAAAATTCGGGCAGTGATGGCACACGTAAAGATTATTGTCTGGTTATCTCGAAAATAGGAGCCATGTGTTCGTAATTATACAGTGTTATCAGGACACAGGAGGATGGTTTGGGGCGCGGATGACATGATTGATTCATGATTACATGGTAAGTATTACAATTTCAGTGCATGGAAATGTGTCAATATACAAATAGTTTTTTATCACACACTCACCACCAAATAGCGCATTTCGTAAAATATCGTTCACTTCACGTCCAATACGAGAATGACAGGAACTCTCTACCTAATACAAACAGCAGATGACATTTTCAGAAAACATTTCCTAAATAACTAAATATTTTCATTTTTTGTCACCAAAACATAGATTATGAGTACTTAATGGAACGATAAAAACTTTTCAAATTTGGATGGCGATTTTTATGAACAGCTGGCCAACTTTAGTCATAACGTTAGCAAAAATGATAAATTACACACTGTGTGATAAAAATAATCACAAATTCATCACGATTTGACACGAAATTTCTGAATCTCGTTCACTTAACCCGATTTAAACCTCGGCTCAGATAGATGTTATTAACACTTTGAACCCGAGAGGCCGCTTTTCGGATCAAGATCGTGATACGTCACATTTCCATTAAGTAGGATGGGTGCTAAGTGCGTGTGTGGGGTAGACCAATCAATATTTTCAACGTGCAGCCCAAAGGCTGCACGTTGAAAATATTAATTAGTCTACCCCCCAAATACTGAATATGGCTGAAGTGGAAAAAACAGAACAAACCATGGCCGAACCGTGGCATACACACTGAACAGAGAGACAGGCCGATGCCCACACATTCAACCTCTCAAGCCACCAGTCAAATTATGTAAGGAATTCGACCGCTGTGGTGGTGCGACACCATTCTGGCTCTTAAATTGTCCATCTCCTATGTTTAGATTAAATCATCAGGGATATTAAAGTTAGTCGGAAAAGCAAACGCTAGGTTTGCTTTTCCGACCAACTGAAATTTTACAGAAGGCTGAAATGAAAAAAAATACCATAGACATTTATTTTCTTTCATTGAACGCAAGAAGTGTTTCTCAATCGAGACTTGATTTGGCCGAATCTTTAATGACTTTACTCATTCTATTAGACATGTTTGTTTACTAAATAATTATGGATGAAGACTCACTACAGTGTAGTACTATGACTACGCCGTGTAGTGCCACCAATTGTGTTAATATCTTGATATTTCCCAGGCGAATTAAATACCTTTTGATTGGAAGAACGAAGAGAGAACGAAAGAATATCTGTATAAATGTATGAGTAAAGGGACGTCACCTTACATCAACGAAAACTCCGCGAAAAGTGGTTAAACATAATAATGACAAATTCATCACAGAAATTATCTGTGACCTTAGAGCCTGGGCCGAACTTTGGTTTGTCTTGAAAATTTGTACACACTACATGTATTGTACTTCCACCGCCTCTGATTTTTAACCTACCCAGCCCGGTGCAAAGTTCGGTTATTGGTATTCTGATAGCACTGTGCTGCTTGACCCTGAAACAACAGAGAGCATAACGCGAAGTCCGTGTATACATTTCATAGCAGGTGTTACCCTCTGCTGATTCAGTGACGTATATTCGATGCACAGAAAGATAATTTTAAAAGCTGCCTCGAGGTATTTCTTGTTTACATGTAATAATTAATTGGAGAAGCGTGTTGACAATTAAACTTACTCATCTGTAACAAAAATAATTAGATTAAAGGTTTTTAAACGTGTTCTACAATTGCCGCCATTAACAGAGGCGGTGATGTGATGAAACGAAGGTCTGTTGAATACATTGCTACATGAATCCGTCCGCCCCAAAACCTGTCACAGGAAAACAGATATAGAGAGAAATAAAAAGTCAGATGGGTTATCATTGGTGTAGAGTGAATGAAACCTGGCCACAACACACACTACCAATGAAGTCCCTTCTCAGATGCTCGCGTACGTCAATGGTAGCGAGAAAACTTGTTACAAGCATTTGTATATAATGGTTCATCGGTTTATTTGTTTGATGTCAGTTGTGACGTAACTTATGGCGTATTATATGACGTCGCATATGACGTCACTGGTCACTTGACTCGTGTCGTCACTGATCAAGTGATCAATACATAGCAAGGACTTTGAACTATGGCTAGGCACTGTGTAGGAACTTGGAATCCCACTGAATCCCGGAATGCATTTTACGGAATTTCACAAAGACAATCCCTTTTGCAGAAACGTTTGTGGCTATAGAATCCCCTTTTCCGACATGAGGATAACAGTTGTATGTGGAGTCACTCGTTCGGGCAATTACTCGATAGCTTAGCTCGATGCGATTCTAGTCGTTCGAGCAAAGACTTTTCCAATCAATACTCGATAGCTCATTCAGGAAACTTGGAATAGGTATAAAAAGTCGTAGTAGGGCCATAAACCAAGTATGATAATACTATGAAATGGGACTCGTAGAAGTAGCACTGTAGTGATAGGTACTGAGACTCCTAGTACCACAGGTCAATAATAATGCCCCAAGGCTGCAATGATGGTAGGACTCTATAGTAATGGTGATTACAATAGATGCCAATCATAGGATAGTCACCCGAAGTCGTGGTAGAAGGTGATGTTAAGACTACTTGGATCTGTATAGGAGTTTGGAATCCCCAAGAGAATCCCCTTTGGGGAAACGTTAGTGGTTATAGAATCCCTTTTTCCGAGGTGGAGATAAGAGTCGTATGTGGAGTCACTCGTTCGGGCAATTACTCGATAGCTTGTTTTCTCGATGAGACTCTCATCGTTCGTGAAGTGCCTTTTCCAGTCACCACTGCTCGATAGCTCATCAGGGGAACTTGGAATAAGTATAAAAAAGTCGTTAGAGCAATCGGATTGTATTGACTGCAAGTAGTGCTAGTGCAATGATAGGTGCAGAGAGGCATAGTGCCACGATTCAATAATAATGGTTAAAGGCTGTAAAGATGGCAGAACACCATAGCAATGGAGATACAATACAAGCCAATCATGGAATAGATATCTGAGGTCATGAGTAGAAGCCGATGGTTGTTACACTACACGGATCCGTATAGGAGCTTGGAATCCCACTTCCGGAATCCCACTTATGGAATCCTCTTTATGAAATCCCACCAAGGGAACCCCTTTTGGGGAACGCCTATGGTTATAAAATCCCCTTGTTCCGAAATGTGGATAACAGTCGTGTTTGTTGTTCGCACATTGTATTTTTTCATAGTCACATATCGGTCTTTCAAATGTGTGTTCATGAGCTGTGCATGTTGTGCTTACGTCGTTACGCATTGTGAACTAGTGCGCAACCACATCTAGGAAGGTTAGAATATGTAGACAGGTCAAGGAATGGGCAGAATAAGGCCTGAAATAGGCAAAAACCGAGGAACCAAATAAACAGTTATCGGATTGTTTGTGGTAATTAGGCATACTCTTATACAATGGAACGCATCTTTTAGGTGGTACTCCTATAAAGAGGATTCTATGGAATTCTTGTTAAAATGACTTTTGTTTCGGTGATTAGGTAGTTGTCGGGTCCATTTAGGTTATTAGATATACTTCCTTGAATTGAACACACCTTACGAACACACCCCGTCCTATTAGGAAACATTGGGTCACATAGTAACCACGTGCCATCATAAAAAAACAAGATAGCGACCTCCAGTATACAAAATGTATAATGGAAAAACGTGTCACCCTAGCAACACACGTCGCGCATGTGCACTCAAACTACATATCACCATGGCTATAACATAACAACATGGCCGCTCACGTGAGCTACCATAACAACCCAACATGACGTAACTGGTCACATGACATCACATCGGGGGTCATCTAAATTTGGCCCATCAGGTATGTGATATACTACTATGGAAATAATGATTGCTGGAAAATCCAGGGTCTGGTTCAGCGTTTGGAAATTCAATAAAAAAACTCTTTCAGATCAACGTGTTAACCCTTTAAAACTGTAGGGCCTTTATCCGCTTCAGGGTCGTGATACGACCTGAATTCATCAAGTAGGTCGTTGCTCCGTGAATGTGTTTGGTAAATCTAGCAATAGTTTTAACATTGGCCCAAAGGGTGCGCGTTGAATTAATGCAATAAAAACATTATTATTCAAGGTGCAGTCAATGGCCTGTTGCGAACTCAACCCGGAGAACTCGGCCCTAAGGAGAAGTCAGACCAAAAAAAAAAAAAAAAATTAGAGAACTGGGCTCAAGGAGAAGTCGGATCCACATACTATGAGAGAACTCGGCCCAAGAAGAAGTCTGTCCAAACAATTTAGGAGAACTCGGCTCGAAGTAGTAATCGGCCCCAAATACTATAAGAGAACTAGCCCTAAGGAGAAGTCGACACCAAATATTTTGGAAAACTCGGCCCAGCAGAAGTTGGCCCAGGTACCTTATCAGACATTAAAAACCAGCATGTCTAGAAATTAATTGTTTTTCTTACACATACCCCGAGCAGTATTTACATTAGTAATCAGTGATTAGAATCTGAGTGCTGGGCTTGTCCTTACATTCTAAAATCAGTGGGGTTAAAAATAACCCAAAATCAAATGAGTTGAGTGAATATGAACACAACTGATTTTACATTGTACCAGCAGCTTGTTTTTTAATGAAAATAACAGACAACAGCAATTAATCGAACTGAAGTAAAATATTTGTATTATCGTTCGAAGAAATCAAATGCAACCGTTCAGTTATTGAATACTCTGTCGGAATGTGTCTTGTTTCCATAGGCTACAGTACCGTACAGCATATTGAACATATTTCTTATCATCAAATAAGTGCAGTAACGTAGTAAAATACAGTTCATGGTATTCGTACCACTGACACCACGCGCATTTTTCGCCAATAGGGACCAGCTTGTGGATCGACATAGTTTGGGGCCGACTTCTCTCTTGTGAGTGAAGTTCTCTTGTGAGCCCGATTTGTCCTGGGTCGGCTTCACCTCAAGGCCGAATTCGATTCTGGGCCGCCTTCTCCCAGGAACCTACTGTGTTTGGTGCTGCCTTCTCCTCTATTCTAACTATTCTTGGTTTTCGTGATACACTTTTATTGATTGAAACAAACTTAATTGAAGTTTTGAAGTGGACGGAATTCTCAACTTCAAACATTTCCATCGAGGAAACTCAAAATGGCGGCTTTTCAAAACTCGACTCCTTTTACAAACCCATCCAATAACAACTATGATGTGCAAATTACGTTGACATATTTCGCAATACAAATATGCTGAACTGTCCATCACTGTTGTGTATTGTTCAATGACGTGACGTTATTTCTTGACTTTCATTGCTTATTTTAATTGAATGTGCAATAAAAGCTGCATTTCAATTTATTATTTGTCAAGGAATATTGGCAACAAGAACGGACATATAGAGGATATCTACAGTTTTTGAGAATACACAGAAATCATTCACGCGTGAATACAAAATATGTTGTTTTTTTTGTGAAAATATGCTGCTTTCCGTCTTCACCAATTACATGATTTCTGTATAGAGTCGAGCAGATTTTTTTTCTATTTTCTAGATGGATTTGACATTTAGTTATAGTCCATGGGTATTTGAAGGAAAGATATTTGATCTTGAGTCTACACTTGTGGTTTAAGAAGATATAAGATGCTCGTCGGGTATAAGTATATATTTAGCAAACATAAGACTCCGTCCCACTTCCCAGCAAATGCACAAATTCGTTACATCCTAGCTTAACCGTAAAGCAATAAAATAATTTCATAGAATTTCACAAGGTAATGTGAAATATTGAAGCAAATATAGTTAATGAAACAAAAAACAGTTTTGGAAATAACGTATAGCATCATTCGTGGAATAACTACTACTGGAGGGCAATGCTATAAAACATTTACAATTGTATTTTCTAGAATTGTATTTTCCAGTTACGACTTAAAATGGGTTAATATGAACCATTAACATTTTCGGAGATCTGGCAATGTGCCAGTTGGCAAATTGCCACATCTTTTAAAATGCTAATGCTTCATTGCAGTCAGTTATATTAATAAGTAGAAAATATAATTTTAGAAAATGCAATTGTAAACGTTTTGTAGTAATGGTCCCGGATTGGTATTTTTGCGCTATTGTAAACAGTACATGCCGGTTTGTTAGCACATTTTCAAATTTTCTTTTGTAGTGAAAACCCTGGGCATTTCTCCGACAATCCATTCTAAATCGTGGGTTTGGTGCAGGGAGATCCCGTGGTGTTCTCCCCTAGGAAAAATGTGCAGGACAATCAATATGACTTGACAATCAACATCGGCTTGTACACTGCACACCATACAAATGATCGCACGTTTGACAACGCTGTCCAATTGCACCACAATGCAGGCCAACGCATACTCTTAACTGGTAGATTGCTAAATTATTCTTGGTCAACAAACGTTGTTCGCATGTCTTTGTTTTACTAAAATTTGTGGAAGAGTGCCTCACTCTCCCATGAATTTTTACAAGGCAAATCCATACAGACTAAATAATGTCAATTCAATGATACAATGAAGCATATTCACTAAATATAAAGCCTTTAAGTTACGGTACTTTCCCTTCAGAGTAAAGCCGAAATGAGGGCTTCCAGCACACTATCTGTTAAACCATTCCGCATACTAACAGGAAGTAATTTTTATTATACGCTAAACGGTAGATTATCGAAAAAAATGGCGGAAAGATAGAAATCGTATCCCGCATTGTGAAGATATTGTCAGGGCAAAGCCAGCCTAAATATAGGGGCAAGGGGCCTCATATTTAAAGATATTGTAAGTTCAAAATATATTCCGCATCAAGGCGAAAAACCCACGTGAATTTCACTTCTCTGTAAAGCTGGACATAGAAAAAACACACGTGGTGTATATCCAGCTTTAGCGCAGGGACCCAGGGGAGAAACGGTATGTTAGATAAGGTCTAATCATCTCGTTTAATTTATACAGTAGTCGGAGTCTTACGAGACGTAATCGGTTGATGTCAAGATGTCGTCACGGTAAATTGAGAAACGAGATTCTAAAAGATAGAAATGTCGTGTCATCATAAGTTATAACAATCATGGCAAGAACGAATCGGTTTTCTCGACAAGTGAAGTCACGCGTGAGATGACTTGTATTGATTCTGCCTCGATATACGTCATCTCCCACCGTTTTGACAGGTGGACAGATGAGCGTCGGTCCACCTGACAGTTTAGGGTAAAAAGTATATATACCTGGAAGAGCAGAGCATTAGACACACACTTGGGGTCACACACACGTTGGTGAAGTCCAGGACAGGCGGACTCTGTTTCCTGGCATAAGGGTACCTTCGATCACAGGACCCTGAAACGGCTGGAATCGCCAGAGAGGGCATTCCATGATTGATTTAGCTTAAAGTTGATAGGCGGCTACGGGGCCGAATTCGTGAGAAGGAACACCCCAGGTGGAACGTATAAGTTTAGATTGTCGAGTAGCAGGTATCGTCCTGCAATAGTCAGAAGTGTAGGTTAATTGTATTGTGCGTATTAACCCTTTGAAGCGTCAGCCTGATTGCGTTCTGAGTAGTTTATTTTGCTTTCGGAACATCGTAATACCGACTGAAGATCGGTGTGAGTGACAATTTCGCCCTAGCACAAAAGGGGCATTTGTGAATCGTGAATTCAACCAGGAACGGTGGATATTTCAATAGGACTTTCACGGAGGACTTTCAAAAGGCGCATAAGGTATGAGTAGACAATATCTGACCCAAATCAGAAGTACGGTGGTTTATAGATGACGAACATTGCTGGTCGGAACCCTCCGACAGCCAGAGGTACAGTTACGCGCAGACGTTGACATTTGAGCCTAAGCGGGTGAAGCTCTTATGGCGAGCTCACAGTAATAACATTTCAGATTTGTGAAGCTCTTATGGCGAGCTCACGGTAGTAACATTTCCAGTGTGTAGACTATAGTGCCAGTACAGGGCTATAGAATGACTATATGATTGTTTAGAATTATTTAACCGTAGTGACCCATTTTCTGTGAAAAGAATTGAATTGTTGATTGTTGAAATATTGAAACGGATTTATTTTTATGTGTAAATAAAAGAATCGTTGTTACTTTAAATCATTCTTTCCATTATACAGCCTGAAGTGATTAGGAATCACACCTAACGGAAATCGAACCTATTTCAGGACAATTTGGCAGAGAAGGAATCACGGCGTCGGTCTAACTCAGCTCTCTGCGCCGAGTTCGCGACACTTGGATTCCGACCCTCCACGTTGGTCTAATTTTTCCCGCAACTTCATCAGCGGGACTAAATAACCCCACGTCAGCCCAGGCCTTACGGGGCCTCAGGAGCCCCTGACATTGATTGGCGAGCGCTACCAGGATATTTCTAAAAGGTAAAAAATGGCTATATGGAAATTTTGTTTTATTTTAACGGCGGTTCTGTTTAGGTTTTGACGCGTTCGGTCAGTTGATGCCGTTCAAGGGTTTAATATCGCAATACAGTAGTCCCCAAAAGGATACTTAATAGCCACTATAACTGCGGTAGGTTTCAGAATATTTGGTGCGTTTAATTACGTTAAATTACAGAGGTAAATTAAGATTAATTGCCATATTTTTTTTTTCTTTTCCTTCTTCGTTCTTTCTGACGAGTGTTGAAGATAGAAAGAAAAAATCAAAATGGATGTTGTTACACCCCTCGCCCAACTGGTATCATTAGGCAAGGAAATGGGCCTTGAGGGGGCAGAACTTCATAAGTTCGTTAAAGATGAGCAGAAACGTGAGGCCAAGGAGATTGCCTTACGTAATGACGCAAGAGAGAGAGAAGCCCAATTAGAACGAGAGCGTGAGAAAGACGCAAGAGAGGCGAGGGAGAGAGAAGCCCAATTAGAACGAGAGCGTGAGAAAGACGCAAGAGAGGCGAAAGAGAGAGAGATTCAATTAGCAAATGAGGCGAGAGAGAGGGAAGCCCAATTAGCAAGGGAGGCAAGGGAGGCAGAGCGAGAGCTCGAACAACAGAGGCACGAGAGAGAATTAGAGCTCCTCAGAGCAAGGGCCGATGTGGAGAATGAAAGTCGGCGCTCAGGGGATGGGAGTGCAGGGGTAGCAATTCATGCCCCACGCCCCCATCTCGCTCATTTCAATGAAAACACAGATGACTTGGACTCGTACTTGGAGAGGTTCGAGCGTTTTGCCTCCAGTCAAATGTGGCCAGAAGACACATGGGCTATGTGCTTGAGCCCTTTGTTGTCAGGTAAAGCCCTCGAGGCTTATACCAGTATGCCTCCTGCACTTCTTAACGACTACAGTGAGCTGAAGAATGCCATCCTTCGGAGATACCAGCTCACTGAAGAAGGATTCCGGACCAAGTTCCGAGAAATTAAGCAGGAGAAGGGAGAAACAGTACCTCAGTATTTTGCCCGAGCTAGGCGGTACTTTGACCGCTGGACTGATCTCGCAGAAGTGAATGAGTCATATGGAGCCCTGCGAGATCTATTTCTCCGAGAGCAGTTTTTAACTACATGCTCCAAGGAATTGGGCCTGTTCATCAAGGAAAGGGGTCCGCCCACCTATGATGAGATGGCAACTGTGGCAGAACGCTACATCGAGGCCCACGGTGGGAGTGTAAACGCACCCAAATTGGCTAGGGGTGGGGCAAACGGGTTGGCAATGGCACCCGTAAGGCAACACCACCCCGACCCTCCTGCGTCGCAGACCAGCCGGAAGGGGAGCGCTCCCAAGGACACCACTTGTTTTGTCTGCAACAAGCGGGGTCATATTGCCAGGGACTGCTGGCAGAAGCAGGTAAGGACCACTGGGAACATTAGACCACCTCAGCAGGGGGCCGGGAACGCAGCGCCAAGGTGTTGGAAGTACGGTGACCGCGTAGATCCAGGGCCCAGTAGGCAGACGGCAGCGTTCTGTCAAACTATCGGTCCAGAACACAGTCCCCTCCGGGAATGTATACAAGAGGGAGAATTAAGGCTGGAAGGCGGGAAGGTTGTCCCGATGATAAGTGGCATGTGTGAGAGGCTCACAACTTCGCAGGAGAAGGTTGATATGCCAGTGTACCCAGGGTATGTGGGACAAAGGGAGATCCGTCTGCTCCGGGATTCTGGGTGCTCCTCTGCAGCGGTTAGAAGGCAACTGGTTGACGACAAGCAATTGTTGGGGCGCGACCATTTGTGTATTTTGATAGATGGGACCGTTAGAAGGTTTCCCATCGCGAGGATAACGGTGGATACCCCATTTTATTGTGGCGAAGTGGATGCCATGTGCATTGAATCACCTGTGTATGACCTGGTCATAGGTAATATCCCAGGGGTGAGGGCAAGCCCTGATGAGTTATGGTCCAGGGGTAGGGGGCCAAGTGAGGGCCCAACGAGGGCAAAGGAAGTTCAAGTCGGTGGGCAAGGACTCCCGGCGGTTGCACTCGGTAACGTACCGAGTAAGGAAGGGAAGGTTCCCAGGGGGAACCAATCCGATGGCCCAGGGGATGGCCCCTACACGAAGAAATGTCGGGAAGTTTCAGGAGGGACGACTCCTGTCGTATTAGGGAGAAGGGGCCGCAGGCGGTCCAGGCGAAACGCCAAACAGCGAGGCAACCCAATGGGATCATTGGGGAAAGACCCTCAAGCAAATTTATGTGGGGGAGCTGAGCGCTCCAAGAAGTCGGTGTCACCCGTGTTGAGAGGGGAGGCCAGACCCACGCAAATGGCTGGGCAAACTTCCCCAGAATTGAGAGGGCACGGGTCAACACAAGTTGAGTATGTTAAAGTGGATGGGACCGCTAAGGTGGGCGCCCAGGGGACCGAGAAAAGGGTCCACAAATCAAAGGAGAAGCATCCTAGGTGGCGGAGACCACGTAGAGAGTGCCGGGGGCGCACACCGCCCAATGTGCGCAAGAAGTCGTCGCAATGGACCGGGGGGTCGACGGCACAAGGGCCAAGGACGGCCAGTGTCGTTCGAACGACGGTAATCGCCGGGACGAGCGAGCCTGGGGTATATAGCGCCAAGGGAAGCTCTTGGGAATGCGAAAATGACAGGCTATGGGGACCCTGGTGGAATACCCGTAGAAATAACGGGGCGAGAAGTAGGGGTGTGTCGAGGGTTACCCAAGGGGATTCTGGGAACCGGGCCCCTACGAATGGTCGGTGGTTATAAAGAAGCAATAGTTGGGTGGCTGCGGGCCTGGTGTCTGGGACGGGGGCTCCAGTCGCAAATATTTTTGTTGGTGAGGTGATGGGCTTCGTAAACTCGGTGTTAAGGCCCGGAAGGAATTTTCTTATTTTATTATTATTATTGCTCTGACTGCTGACTAGAGTTGGTTGTGAGTGCGAATGTGAGATACACTGCCCTGTCTGTCGCGTGTGCGTGGACGGGGAGCCTGTGTGTCGAGTTTTGTAAGTACGGGATGCACAAACCCGGTGTTAAGGCCCGGGGAAACCGCGCTTGTTTTTATTGACGAGAGTTTGTTGTGGGTGTGAGGCACACTAACCCCGTCTGTCGCAAAGGCGCGGTCGGGAAATCTGCGTGTTGAATGTGTGAGTGTGTGAGGCACAATTTTAATCCCCTGGCTGAGCTTTGCGAGGGTGAGGCTCAACATAATGCAGGGGTCGTTTGCCCCTTCACAAGTCATAGGGGAATGAGAGGCGAGGTTACACTCCGTTGGAATTAACCCATCTGACGCAAAGGCGCGGACGGTGTTACTCGTCGGAGTGAGTGCCAAGTGAACTGTTTGCAAAATGGGCGAACGTGTATAAAAATGTGTATGTTTGGGTGTAAATATATAGTATTACAGAGAGAGAGAGTGCTGCAAATCTAAGAATAAGGCTACTCTCCATATGTAAACCCGCAAGACGGGAGCATGTGGTAGCGTGTGTGTCGTGGGAATCGACATGGCCGACGCATGAGCCCGGTCATGACCCCCCACGACCACTAGGGTAAGTTTTGTAGTCTTGAACATGATGGTAGATTGTAAAAGGGTGTGAGAGGCGAGCGTGCGTGGCTTTGCCCCTTGCGTTTTAAGAGATACACAGGGTGTTTCTCTCGGGAAGGGAGTTGTCAGGGCAAAGCCAGCCTAAATATAGGGGCAAGGGGCCTCATATTTAAAGATATTGTAAGTTCAAAATATATTCCGCATCAAGGCGAAAAACCCACGTGAATTTCACTTCTCTGTAAAGCTGGACATAGAAAAAACACACGTGGTGTATATCCAGCTTTAGCGCAGGGACCCAGGGGAGAAACGGTATGTTAGATAAGGTCTAATCATCTCGTTTAATTTATACAGTAGTCGGAGTCTTACGAGACGTAATCGGTTGATGTCAAGATGTCGTCACGGTAAATTGAGAAACGAGATTCTAAAAGATAGAAATGTCGTGTCATCATAAGTTATAACAATCATGGCAAGAACGAATCGGTTTTCTCGACAAGTGAAGTCACGCGTGAGATGACTTGTATTGATTCTGCCTCGATATACGTCATCTCCCACCGTTTTGACAGGTGGACAGATGAGCGTCGGTCCACCTGACAGTTTAGGGTAAAAAGTATATATACCTGGAAGAGCAGAGCATTAGACACACACTTGGGGTCACACACACGTTGGTGAAGTCCAGGACAGGCGGACTCTGTTTCCTGGCATAAGGGTACCTTCGATCACAGGACCCTGAAACGGCTGGAATCGCCAGAGAGGGCATTCCATGATTGATTTAGCTTAAAGTTGATAGGCGGCTACGGGGCCGAATTCGTGAGAAGGAACACCCCAGGTGGAACGTATAAGTTTAGATTGTCGAGTAGCAGGTATCGTCCTGCAATAGTCAGAAGTGTAGGTTAATTGTATTGTGCGTATTAACCCTTTGAAGCGTCAGCCTGATTGCGTTCTGAGTAGTTTATTTTGCTTTCGGAACATCGTAATACCGACTGAAGATCGGTGTGAGTGACAATTTCGCCCTAGCACAAAAGGGGCATTTGTGAATCGTGAATTCAACCAGGAACGGTGGATATTTCAATAGGACTTTCACGGAGGACTTTCAAAAGGCGCATAAGGTATGAGTAGACAATATCTGACCCAAATCAGAAGTACGGTGGTTTATAGATGACGAACATTGCTGGTCGGAACCCTCCGACAGCCAGAGGTACAGTTACGCGCAGACGTTGACATTTGAGCCTAAGCGGGTGAAGCTCTTATGGCGAGCTCACAGTAATAACATTTCAGATTTGTGAAGCTCTTATGGCGAGCTCACGGTAGTAACATTTCCAGTGTGTAGACTATAGTGCCAGTACAGGGCTATAGAATGACTATATGATTGTTTAGAATTATTTAACCGTAGTGACCCATTTTCTGTGAAAAGAATTGAATTGTTGATTGTTGAAATATTGAAACGGATTTATTTTTATGTGTAAATAAAAGAATCGTTGTTACTTTAAATCATTCTTTCCATTATACAGCCTGAAGTGATTAGGAATCACACCTAACGGAAATCGAACCTATTTCAGGACAATTTGGCAGAGAAGGAATCACGGCGTCGGTCTAACTCAGCTCTCTGCGCCGAGTTCGCGACACTTGGATTCCGACCCTCCACGTTGGTCTAATTTTTCCCGCAACTTCATCAGCGGGACTAAATAACCCCACGTCAGCCCAGGCCTTACGGGGCCTTAGGTGTTCCCTGACAGATATAGAGATTTTCTCTTTCACGGTATCAATCAAAATGACGGCTTTCAAAGCATCACTTCAAGGTGAATACGGCTCAAAATATCTGTGGAAATGATCAATTTGTCTAAAAACGTATAATGAAAAGAAAATCCAGTGTTTTTGAGTGGATACCGAACATTTCCAGCAATAATTAAACACGTATTCACCTTGAATTGATGCACGAAACCCGCGAACTGAATCTGATCGCAAGACGCTACCTGTTCCGAGTTTAGATCAAATTACTTCCGCGTATCAATGGGCATCAGTTGTGTACTTTCATGCATCAATTCAAGGTTGAAACGGTGGAATTAAGAATGATCAGATTCTTATAAAAAGCGTATAATAAAAAGAAAATCTAGTATTTTTGAGTGGATACTGAAAATTAACTCACTCGTTACCAAGACAAATGGTAAACGCTCGCGAAAAATAAACATTTGTCTCGGTCACTCATGAGATAATTTTCGGTATCCACTCAAAAACACTAGATATCCTCTATATATTAGTCCCCACAGCCCTGGAGTGTTCAAGGAATCAGGTGAAGACAACCAATTTATCGATCGAGCCAACAGATTTCATTTTATTTCTTACTGACATGTTACTGTCCTTTTACTATAGGACTTCATTTGGAATATGTTTGATAAATCAAATATGATTGTAATTTTCAAATATTGTTAAATGTTTTAAAGCAAAATATATTCATCCAGATTTGGATCAAAAAGAAGAAACAAGTCACGAGATAAAATTGGATTAATACAAATCTCTTATTGGAATTTATTCATGAAACAACGTTTACTTGTAGGCTGATTTGTCTTTTTATGACAGTAATAAATAGCTAATTAATCCACATCGCGCTATTGATTAAGTAGTTAAATTAATAGTTTTGTTATGTTCCATTACACAAATGGTGTTTTGTAAAACAATTGGATATGTAAACATTGATCAAACGAGGTCAATACATTTTTAACAAACGTGGAATAAATGATATTTTTCCATACAGAAATGCGTTTCAAACTCATTATTTTCTATTATTCTCAGTGAGCGGTACATGCAGGTGCGATGCAATGTTTGAGCAAGGACAAGGAATAAGCTTTTCAATTAATTCTGCACGACTGTCGATTGTCCGTAATACATAAAGTTTTGATACATTTCATAATTTTTCCGTGACTGATGAATTCGTCTTTGCTTTAATAATTGTTTCCATGTTATATACATACCTGTCATAACAAAATCGAACAGGGATTTCCAATTGGATCGCAACACTATCGCGATCCAGTCGAAATTCCCGATCTGCTTTCCCGCCCACCACACTATAGAATTTTACCTGTCGAGAAAGAAACGCGAAAACATTGCATCTCAGAAACTATTTTCGTTTTTTATTTATGTTCCAGTGTTGCAATATTTCATTTATGAAAACACTGTCCGCCGGTGTAATATCCATATTGTGGTCACGATTAGCCATTGTGCAGAAATACGTGACCTTAAACACCAATAAATAAATAAAGAGTTTCCGTGCGTGCGTGCGTGCGTGCGTGCGTGCGTGCGTGCGTGCGTGCGGTGCGTGCGTGCGTGCGTGCGTGCGTGCGTGCGTGCGTGCGTGCGTGCATGCGTGCGTGCGTGCGTGCGTGCGTGCGTGCGTGCGTGCGTGCGTGCGTGCGTGTATTTCGGCTCAGCAGCTGGTTGAACTGATTGGCAATAAGTTATGTTATTCATTAATGGGCTTCAGTCTAGTCCTTACAAGTGTAACAGGTTGAGAGAGAAGTGCGGTGGTGGCTGGTGCTCGAACCGTCGACCTCTAGCACAAAGCGACCGATTTACCACGAGACTAAGAGATCCAGACCAACCAGGTTGGTTGGTAAAGGGCCTTTATATCTTGTCTGCCACACCACTCTCGCGTTCTTTTTAGATTCAATTCCGTTAAATCGAACCACAGATTCGACACCGGGCCGGTCAAATCCTCCGCCATGCTTCATCACAGCACCAATAATGCGCCAAGTGCTGGGAGCGGGTCAACGGCGCCAATGTAACAGGTCGATAGAGATGCGTGTGGGCCGATTCTGGAACCGTCGGCCTCCAGCACACAAAGCGACTGATTTACCACGAGACTAAGAGATCAGGGCAGCTGTTTGGTAAGTGGCCTTTATCCTTCGACCGCTACGCAGGCTTTTTATTTCTCTTATAAGCTGTGACAGGTCGAAGGGTTATTCGATATTCAATCTGTTGCGTGTTAAAGTGAAAGGAATGATTGACCTCTTTCGAATGCTCCCTCTGACGTGTCCATCCAAATGCCCAGAGTGTTTAAAGTTTTTTTTTATCCCAAACGCTTCTCGTTTCGTTTTTTTTTGCTAAACTAATGTGTTTCAATGTATCTCGAACTGATAATTATTCAGTTGGATGGATTTCGAAATTGCCTCTTTAGAATAGCCAGAAAGGTTAAATGTTGTCCTGCTAGGTCGTCAGAATTAGGTTTTATATCAAGTCTGTGTTGTGTTGCACGTTCCAGAAATGGGTTTTGAGTTTAACGCACATATAGTTCCATGTGGCGTTTACAAGTGATAGGGTAAATGACATTGGGTAAATCACAAAAGAGGAAGCTGCTGATTTGATAACGACGTTTGTTTGTGCAGAGAACAATTCTTTTTGTGATCAGGCAGAAAACTATGCTATATATATACTACGAGGTTTTGTTCGAATCAACCAAAATGTGCAATGGCCTTTTGTGTTCGATTTTCATTGGTGCGAAATCATTACTTTCGACAAAAGTTTCCATTTTTTTTTAAAACGTCAGAGATTTCAGGTTACGCAAAAAAACCCCTCAGAATATCCCCTATATCTCAGGGGTCTAAATAGGAGGGAACAAGTCTAATTAAAAATATACCTTACCACTTGAATTGTCGTGAAAACGGATGAGCTGTGATTGTTTAAATGTACGTGGTGAGTGGAATGAGTTTGTATGTAACAAATGGTGTGAATCAGTTGGCTTAAAATATATTTTATAACATGATTGTTTAAAATTACTAAATATTCATCAGAATCTTCGTTTGAATGTCCCCAAATAATAAAAATGCCATATACATATCTGAGGTAAACGAGCTGATGCTTTGCACATTCGACTAAGACATCTTCCTCCCATTTTTCTCCGCAGATGCTTGCATAACTGGGGCTGAAATGCTTGCCGATTGAAATTGATTTTATTACACGCCTGTTCTATGAAATCCCTATCTACAGCAACACTAAACCATGCGGAAAATGAAAATCTGTTCCAAACACATAAGCGGAACGGAAATCGTTGGCGGACTATTTTTAAATAGAAGTGGAATTTCACTAGAATTTTCTACAAATCGTGCACTGCAATTGCAATCTGAATCGCTGGCGATAGATAAAAATAGTAACACGGGTTTCCCTCTCAAATTTGGTTGACTATACGATGTGTTTTTTTATTGATAGTTCGTCCACTGATTTCCAATGTGTTCGATGTGCCTACTGGCAAACAGAACACATTGGAACTCAGGGGACGATGTTGTTAAATGAATTGCTGAGTGTCCTTCTAGTAATTGCTTTTAGAGACATGAAGGCGTGTAATAAACACAGAACGACACACGCGGGTGAATGGGTTAATCGATATTACACTTGTGTCATCGCGGAAGGATAAAACTCGTGGCACAAGTGTCATATCGATTAACCCTGTGGCCTCTCGTTTTATCCTTCCGCGCTGGCACTCGTGTATTATCGATTAACCCATTCACACGCGTTTGTCGTTCTGTGTATTTCTCCATTGAATTGCAAGTCATTACCTTTAGGACCAACTCTAAAAAGCCACAGTTTGTTCATCCGGGCGTTTTGCATTAGAGTATGTTTCTTAGTGCATTTCCTTTTGCAAATTTAACTGCTTTATCGGCATCAGTGTTAGTATACATGCTGTCAGTAACCAATGTAGCTGATAATATATTTTTCGAGACCTTCAATTTAGAACTTTTATACAAGAAAGTTTGTGTAGTTTTAGATAGCTCGGATGCATATTATCTTTAGGCTTTAGACGGCAATCAGTGAGTTCTGATAAGATACAGGATTCTGAATTACAGTTCGAGACAATTCGTCTCCCGAGTTGAGTTGAGACATGCGTTTATAAGAGGAACGGTCCTGTGGATCTTTGATAAGATTTAAAATTTCTCACTTGAGCACTGAGTTTAGATTCTAAATATCGAAAATATTATCTGTTTATATGATTTTCGATAACAAGATGTTTCAGAATCTTCTGAAAGTTTTCAACATTAGAGGCGCCAAAATAAGTGAATCTATCTTTTTCTTTATATAATTATCCCGACAACTCACCCGCCTTTTTCTGCTGGTTTAAAGGCTAATTTCATATTTTGTTTCGCGTTTTCGTGAGCTCCAGCTGTTAAAGTGTTTTTACCGGAGAGTATGTTCATGCGGAACACTTGTTTGGAGGATTCGATTGTTAGCCTCGATAATTTGTGACTCTACTTCACTATCTGAAGGTGACCAAATATATGATTGTGTAAGAGAAAATTTGTGAGTTTCTGAAGCGGCCTGCTAATTCCATTTGCCTTCTAAAATTACAGTTATATGGTGGTAAATTGGACAGATGCCTGTTTCTGACTTACGTGTAGGAACAGAAACGCGTTTACGATCAGAGGACAGTATATACATGTACATGTGCATGTGGCGTGAGCGTGCACGTTAATGACAGGGGAGGTGTGTGTGATGGAAACGTTATTGGTGTGTAAGTGTGTGAGGGATGTTTGTGCGTGTGTATGAATATGAGGATAAGGGTGTATGCATTTGAGGTGAAGAAAGACACACTGGCAGAGGCATTGCGTACTGAAAGGTTTTTATCTTGTAATGAACTGCCGAAAATTTGTTTTTTATTTTATTTTGAGCTCCAAGGTGTTTCAAACATTATCTGAAAATACATGAACTGCGTGTTGAGCTCAGTAGCTGGTTTAACTAATTGATGTTTTCCTTTAATAGGCTAGAATGTAGTCATTACAAGGATGCTGCACAAGTTAATGTTTTTTTCTTATAAGCGATGACTGGTCGAAGATTTAATGTTTCTTTTACTGTAGAGTTGGTTAAAATGACTTCACCTTTTACTATTTTTAGTGTTTCCACAGATTGTCCACATGGGGGCACGATGACGCCGTGTACTGAGACGTACTGGACGTCGATGGTGCACATGTCTTCAACCAATCTAACCCTGCCTGTGTTGCAGTGCGGAGTTACGATGTTGGGGAGCTGGCAGCTGCTCGTCATTGCTCGGTGGTTCTCTCCGGGTTCTCCGGCTTCCTCCACCCGTAAAACTGTCACGGTCATGATTAGCCATTGTGCATAAGTATGTGACCTTAAACACCAATAAATAAATAAATAATAGTGTTTCCACATTCATTCTGTTGTATGTTAGAGTGAAAGGAATGATGGACCTTCTTCTCTCTCTGCTTTATCCATGCCAAACTTCAAGAGGGTTTGTCGTGCATTCAGCCAAAATTCTTCTCTTTTTTTCTAAATTCATCAGTTTCATCTAATGTGTCTTTAGTCGGTGGTTATTCAGTTGGATGGATTTTGAAATAGTCCAAGGCATGACCAGGAAGGTTAAAATGTTATACTACCGGGGCGAAAGAATCCTGTTTTTATCAAGGCTGTATCGGGTAGCACGCTCTGGGAATGAATTTTGAGTTTGACCCACATACTGTTTCTTACGGAGTTTACACTATTCAAAATCCGGATTATACTTCGCTGTGGGAAATGTCTGGGTATACAACGAAGGTTACAGGTGCAGGCAGTTCGCCGGTAAACATTGACTTACAGACTCCTAATTTGTAAGCATTCTTCAGAGGATGGCCAGAGCGACGAGATTTCATTAAACTGTTCAAGTGAAGTTTATGTAATGGGGAGCTACCTCAGTGAAACACTGTGTGTTAGGGTGGCGACCTCAGTGGCCGCATATTTGTTGTCAAGTGACGAGAGTCACGTGAATGAATTTATCAGTTATGATTACTACAGAACTATCGCAGTAATTCTACAAACTTATATGCCTTCCCATAAAATGTCATAAAAATACGTAAAATTATCAGAAATATAAAAAGCATACCTTTACTCATAAAAAAGGATTTATTTTCACCGCAGGTAAACGGTTTGTCTATTTTGATGTTGTGACGTAGTTAACTGTCGACATGTTTTAGCAATAAAAAATAGACAGTCTGATAATAAGTGATCTAAATTTGTCTAATACGTTCGAAGAATGTGTTGACGCTAATACTTTTACGTGCAACTAAATACGAAATGCTTTCAGGTAACAAAACACGATGATTAGTGATTCTTTTAACAGCAAGCCAACTATAAAACACTCTCGGAGAAAACCATGTCGAACGCGTATAAGAGAAGAACAATCTACAATTCTAGAATGAATACACAAATACCATATCTTCACAGGTGGTTCCACCATGCGTGTAAATATGTTATTTCCTGGCCTCAAAAAATGTACATACCGTTACTCCCTTGTTGTTACAGGCTCAGTGTAAGTTATCGTGAAACTAATAGAGTTGAAAGTGTGAGATATGGATAATGAATTCCAGGATACTGAAATTACACCATCATACACGTAATGATGTTATCCAGACCATCGTCAATAAAAATTGAAAAAATGTTGAATGTCAGTTCACAACATTAATCTGTTGTTTTAAAACAATATTGACTCACTTGCGAAGGTTGTTAAAGAAATGCAAGAAACTACATTTTGCTGGGGTTGTCCAGGCCTTGGTCGATCCTTAACACCGTTGGTTTGTTGATGATTCGGACAAGTCTGCTGATGACAGAATTAGTATAGCCAAGTTGCCTTCCACGAGCTTTGACTGACATGCTGTTGCATGCATGCCAATGATTTGTCATCTTGTTCTATGCCTGTACAGTCTCATGCGACCATCTGTGACGTGAAGCAGGAACCTACTTTCGTCTGACCAATGGATTCTTCTTCACGACCTGCGATTCCAATGTTGCCGTGCCATACACCACTCCAAACGTCGTCTTTGATGCTGATCGGACAGAGCTGGACGCTTGATGACCCTTCTGGATCTCATACCCAGTGCTTTGAGGCGGTTTCGGACAGTTCTGTTGCACAAGCACCTATCGGGGAGCCAAAGACGTTTCAAATCCCGACTTGAAGCAGAGGGTTCACGCCTAACGAGGCGTGTCAGATCCGATCTTCACGAGGAGAGTTATTTTGGGGTTGTCCAGGCCCTGGTCGATCCTTATCATTGTTGGTTTGTTGATGTTTTCGGACAAGTTTGCTGATGACAGAATTACTATAGCCAAGTTGACTTCCAATAGCTTTGACTGACATGCCTGTTGCAGGCTTGCCAATGATTTGTCTTCTTAGTGCCTCTGAGAGTATCCTCCTTGCCATGTCAACATTTATGGATAAACGAAGTGACAAAGTTTCTTGTTTTATACCCAGATATTGCATGTGGATGATAGTGTTTTTTGTGACTTCGTGGGAAGGATGCTTCACGTGGACGTGGGGATGTGTTTGGGGTACGCTATCAACCAGAAACATCATGTTTCATCAGATGAAATGTACTGCAAAACATAGCAATCATTAAAACATAATAATCAGTAGCAGCAACTTCACTGTCATGAAACATTTCAGGGGGTGCTTAATTAAGTTCGAGGTGCATATTTCCATGAGTGGCCTAGCCGCGAGTGAATACTTAATTTATCGAACCCATTCATGAGTTGACCAACATCGTCTTTACCAACCCGCCATTGCAATCTTATTGTGGATTAGCAGGAATGCTAGCACACCCACTTTACTTAAGATGTAACAGAAGAGCCCTTCGTCTGATTTGTCTCTACTACGGCTTTTTAAGACAAGGAAAATGAACATTTTGGGCTCCATAATTAATACATTTATTATACATGCATGACGCAAAAACTTGCGCTTTGTGTATTGTATTCCTACTATTCTCCTAAAGTTCTGCTGACATATATGTAAAAGTGAGTACCATTGTATGACCGTGTCCCCCTCCTCCCCAAATTCGAAATGCTTCCTTTCGCTGTGAATAAATGTCTAAATCGCCGAATGTTAATTTATGTAGTGGTAGAAATTAAAATCTGGTTCAGTCTGAGAATTTACTGATATACACCGGAAGTCCACTTCATACTGGTAAAATCCGAAGGTCTGTCTGCAGAAACCGGAAATCGAAAGTGAGTACTTTTAGTTCAAAATCTCAACACATTAAAAGCATATAATTGATCGGGAGTGCGGTGGCTCAGTGGTTACAGCATTGGACTTCGAACTAAAAGGTCCACGGTTCGATCCCCACCAGTGGCAACTGCATGGCACTGTGCACTGCACGTCGATGGTGCACTTACCTTCGATCAATTCTAACCCTGCTTGTGCGGAATTGGTGCGTTGAGGAAACGAACACTACCGCTACTCGGTGGTTATCCCCGGGTACTTCACCTTCCTCCACCCATAAACTGCTCGACAAGAGATGACTCCGACTGTCGAAAGTGTCGTTAAACCCCAATAAATATATGAATAATGTAATTGATTGTCTATGTGGTGTGCATGCAATCAAGGACCATATACAGGCAATTGAATGCTTTTGAATATAAATCGGCAAGTCTGGTAGTGTCTGGTGTTCTGTTGATGAAGAATCCCCGATGATTCCCGTTAACCCTTTACCTAACGAATCGTCTGCATCTGTCCCCGTAATTTTCAAATTAAGCAGATGAAAAAAATTATTTTAAAAACAATTTCCATAAAATCGTATCATGTGACCCGTCATTAGAACGAGCTCATCCAATGAGGGGCCACATGGTATGGCTTTTTTGAAATGTTTGAAAAAATGTTTGAAAAATTAAAAAAAAAAACAATTATCATAATAAAGTTCGAGATCCTGTGAGTTTGGAAAGAGTTACGCTACTTGGCTATTTGATCCCTGTTCTGCCTGTTTCTTCTGGGTGAAATTGGGACAAAGTTACTATAGTGTCTGTTTCAACTGCTACCAGGAGGAAATGAAATTCCAATTTTTATCTGTGGAAAGTATGATTAAATATCGTGAATGGCCAATTGGGGTTGCTTCCAGCAATTTTCGTTCAAATCAGATAGGACTCTACGCTGAAATAGAGCATAAAACTGACAGCTGCTGTTCCTTGAGGCTGCATCATCGAGATTAAGTCTGTTTTTGCCTACAATAAAGGCAATTTCCTTATAAATTCATGATACAATGCATGATATTTTCATGGAAGCTATAAAGGCGACAATCTTTTCCCAGTAAAAGGGTTATGTTTTTGCACACCTACGGGGGAAACATTTATTGGTCTAGCCCCAAGTACTGATGGACATTTCCAATTGATACATTTAAACTTACGCGGGAGATACCAACAGGGTTCAAAGAGTTACAATTTCTAAAAAACATCAGATTGCAACTGTTCCAAGTTATTGCATAAAGCAAGAAATTTGCAAGCAAAATAAATTCAAATAACAAAATGCAAAAACTCTCTTAATTTCCATCGAATAATGATAGTCATCGAACTTAAAGATTTTGTTAATATGAAGAAGCACACCAAAATTGATTGAAATCCGATAACTATTGTCCAAGTGTTCCCACGAATGGGTTTCCGGACGGACAGACAGATGGAGCTCTTCAGGTTTCCCCTTCCATGTGGGTGTTGGGGTGGATGATAAACCTTTTCCACAGCTGAAAGGTAGAGCTAGTTTAATTGTACTGGTGCCTGTTAAAGCTACAATATAGGTGTCTGAAAGCTGCTCACATTCTCAAAACGGGGTGTCAAACCTTATTCTAAAATGTTATTAAAACAGTCGTAGTTTTTTATTTAAAAAATTCAAACATGTGCGATTCGAAGACTATCAAGAGACGTGCAAATTTGTAACATCAGGTAAATCATATTTTCAAAGATATCGGTTAAGTAATATGCACAATTGTTTTTTTCTCACCGTAGCTGCGATAATACGTGACGAAAATGCATCTTCCGAAAGCTGATAATGAAGTTTTAACCAAATGCTGTCCAAAAACCATGAACTGGATATTTGAACTAGTAAGGAAAGAAAATCGTTATTTGTTGATGGGTAAAAACAGATACGAACTTGAAAACTGATGAAGAAAATCGTATCCAAAGGCTCGTAAGTATATTTAGCTATTGGGGTGGGGGTGTGTGATCCATGTTTGTTCGACTATGATTTAAAATTGTCCGACGTTATATACCCTTTACAATACACACACGATATCAAAATTTGTTATTTTAATTATTTCTCTTCAACTTAACCTTTGAGCCCTGGTGGTATCTCCCATGTTAGTTCAATGGCAGCAGTTGAAAGAGTCCATATTTATTATTTAGGGGAGACCAATTAATATTTTCAGCGTGAAACATTTGGGCTGCGCGTTGAAAATATGGATTGGTCTACCCCACACAATCATATAGCAGCCATCTTATTTAATGAAAGTAGGACGTACCATGTTCCTGGGCCGGAAAAGCGGCCTCTCGAATTCAAATGGTTAACAAAACATTAAAAAAAAACATGTCATATGACCATCATTGGAACGAGTTCGTACCAGTAAGGTTCAAATGGCATGATTTTGTTGACATTTTTTAAAAATAATTTTTTTTTCAACTGCTTAAGTTGTAAATTTCGCAGGCGGATACGGCCGTTCGTTAGGTAAAAAACTAAAGGGACAATAAGACGCTAATCTGACAATATCGATCTTATGTTTTGTTTGTATGTGAAAGAGTTTATTAAAACCGGTGTATGCAGAGTGTTGGGCAGCAGCAGCAACAACAAATTACTTAAATCTGTGAATAAAAAAAAAACTTTCAAGCAGCCGACTTTGCAGAAGATACGACTTTGCGAAGATATAAACGAATTTACCAGAAGAGATCGGATGTAAACATAAAAACCCGTGTTGTAATTTCTGATACACGTGAAAATAATTGAATCCGTCAGCTGCATTATTCGGAATATTTGATCGCGACGATCAACAACTGTGCATTATTATAGCACTAACTATATTTTATCAGATAAAAAAATCATATTAATTCAAATAAAGCGCAGTTATGCCTCCAAGAAAACTCACAGAACGAGTATCAATAACGGCAAATCGAGATAGTTTTCATGGACGCATACGCATACGCTACAAATAGAAAAACAGTGTTTCAAAACTTCGCATTTGTCTTTCTGAGAGGCTTAACTTTTTACGAATATGGAATATTGCGCTGCGCCGGAAATTTATGTAAGTGATTAGGTAACAAGACCTGAATAAGAACTACGGCCCAGTTATTTTAGAAAGCCAGTAAATTCTCACCTTCAAGTTAATTTATTTAACCTTTTGAACCCATGATACGTCATAATTTCATTGAGTGGGATGGCTTCTAAGTGAATGTATGAGATAGACCAATTAATATTTTCAACGTGCAGCCCCGCGGCTGCACGTTGAAAATATTAATTGGTCTACCCCCAAATAAGAAATATGGATTCTTTCAATTGTGGTCATTGAACTGACATGGACGATACCAGCAGTGTTCAAAGGGTTAATCAATACAATATGAAATATAAGGGTACTTCTGCATAACAAACCTTGTTGTCAAATAGTCAACTTATTTGAATTCTCGACTTATTGTTTCTTTGAGTAAAATACCTACGCTGTAGAGTTCCTGGCACGCTATTCAGGAAAGGAGTCTTCAATCATCCTAATTGGCTGCGACAAATCATTGCAGGTAGACATGGCTTTTCCCACGCTATTTCCAAGCCTGGAAATAAGTCGACTGTCAATTGCAGAATGAGGTCCTCAGAGGGAGACTTTTGTGACGCTACCCTGCGCAGCAGGGTAGCATCACCAAATGTACCCTCTGTGAACCTCAATCTGAATCAAGATGTCAGGCCTAAACAGAAGTAGGTACCCAGAGGATAAATTAGCTCACTGTATGGGATAGCATCAGCAAATTCACCCCATCTGGGGACCTCATTCCGCAAATGACAGATTGCTTATTTCAAGACTTGGGCATTGTCGGTTTTCGTGGCTGGTCCGTCTGACATCACCATACTAGCAACTACACGAACAGTTCTATACCTATGCAGAAGTGTTGAAACATGCCTATTATCAGACAATAATACTCTTGAAACATTCTAATTATCAGACAATAATACTCTGCCCTACTACCATCCGACGAGAAAAATAATGGTGGGAGACACCCCTACCCAGGATTTGTACCCCTGCGAAAAATTAGTGCTGCCCAACAAAGCGACATGAGCAGACTTTACGACAGAGCAGTTTCATCAGGTCAACGAGAAATCTTTCGCGATGAGTGAACGAAACAGTGTGGAGCGCGGTGGCTCAGTGGTAGACTGTTGGACCTCTGTGCTAGAGGTCCCGAGTTCGATCCCCGTCCGGGACGACCCGCGTTGTGTCCTTGAGCAAGACACTTTATCCCGGTTGCCTACATGGGGGCACGATGACGCCGTGTACTAAGGCGTACTTCACGTCGATGGTACACATGTCTTCAACCGCTGTAACCCTGCTTGAACGGAGCTTGAACAGAGTTAGAATGTTGAAGAGCTGAAAGTTGCTCGTCGATGCTCGGTGGTTCTCTCTGGGTACTCCGACTTCCTCCACCCGTAAAACTGTCACGGTCACGATTATCCATTGTGCATAAGTATGTGACCTTAAAACACCAATAAATAAATAAATAGACAGAAAAAAAACCTTTGGGGATAAAAATTCCTACAGAGGAAACACAACTCTTTGTTGACGTACTTTTTGTCACAAAAATAGATCAAAACGTACATTTCACACCTTTAGTCCTTGGATTAACAATATACGCGCAATTTCGATTGTCTGGAGCATATCAGCTGCTGATTCTGACAAAATAATCCTGGAGTAATTGAATTTGCAAAAATAATATAATTATAGGAAGAGAACTATACAATGATATGTCAATTGTATTATAACTGTGAGAACATGAATACCCGACTAATTTAACTCTCGGTCTCTAATCAATAACATCAATATAACATGCAGTTTATTATGTAACAAGGAGTAATGAGTATTCATGGGGTATGTTACTTCTTTGATTGAGATTTAAAACGATCGAAATACACATTTAGATTAAGTTGGGCCGTTGGCAAAGCCACAATAACTTGTATTTTAGAACTAGAGACCATCTATTGTTGGGAGAATATTTGCGAAACATACCCTCCACCACAAAGCCCTAAGAAAAAGAAGCATGTGCATTGCGGGATGTCCGCCGAGGGGCTATCGCTATAACAATTTCTCAATTGCATTTTCCTGAATTGTATTTTCTATCTGTGAATATAAATGACTTAAAATGGCCATTTGTAGTTTAAAGACATGGCAATTTACCTTAGGTAAATTGCCATGTCTTTAAAATACAAATGATCATTTTAAATTGCTAAAAAAGAAAGGCATTTTAGAGGGTCGGCAGAACTCTTATCAACAAATCAATACTGATGTTTACAACTTTTTAGTTTGGAGGTTGAGGTGGACCCCCAAATTACTAGGTCAAATTCATAAGGTGGTGAATGCATGACACCTGTGTATGAAACACAAATTAATTTTAACAGTAAATACACAGAAAGTGTTATTGAAAAGGTGGAGATTTTCATAGTTTTCCATCCAATGGTTTTGAAAATTCGGGTCGAGGTCTTCAGTCATTGGTTTGTTAGAAGAAGTCATTCTGTAGTTGTGAGGTTTGTTTTGCATAATACCATTGCAACATTAACTCTGATGACCGTTATCAATCTGACGCATTTTATACAAAAACAAACGTGGAACGAACCCTAAGGAAGATTTGCAAACAACGTCAACAGCCATCACAATAATTTATTGACGAGAGTTAAAACTGAATAATAGTGTCTGCATTTTTAGGAATTTATTTAGTTCAAACATTTGATTCACATCATGTCACCGCTGGCATTTCAGAGATTTTTTTGTGCGATCGGGTGGCCTTTCATTTCTCTGTTCTTGAACTGGCAACCAGAAAGTGGTCGAACTATTTGCCAGTTGTCAGTTATTTATTTTACTGGACGTTCCTAGCTGGTTTCATTTGTACAGGATACATTGTCATAGAACATTAACCCTTTACCTAATACGAAAGGCTTATGACACTTGCAAATAAAATTCTTGAATAACCAATTTTTTCCATTTTTTGCGTCAAAAATATAGCTTATGACCCTCATTGGAACGAACTCAACGAAGTGCCATAAGTTATGTTTTTGATATCAAAAACGAAATGAATTGAATGGCGATTTTTGTGAACAGCTCTGACCGGTTTTGGTCGTAAAGCTGGGTAAAGGGTTATTGAGTAATTGTATATCCACACTGGGTTAATGTATCAAAATGGTTTTCGACCCAACCCTCTACACATTGATGTGGAAATATTACACTATTACACCTGTTATTCAACTAAGTCAGTCTTCTTTGACAGAACTCATTGACTGGACTGGTTAAATTCCAGGTTGAAGAATGGGACTTAACCCTTTACCTAACATGAAAAGCAGACGACACTTGCAAAAAAAATTCTTGAATAACTAATTTTTTTCATTTTTTGTCTCAAAAACATAGGTTATGACCCCTCGTTGGAACGAGCTCGACGAGCTCGTTCCAACGAGGGGTCATAACCTATGTTTTTGAGACAAAAAATGAAAATATTTTGAAAATTAATTGGCGATTTTTGAGAATAACGCTGGCCTCTTTTGGCCGTTACGTTGGGTAAAGGGTTAACTGTTGAGGAAAGCAATGTTTTTGGAGGTGCATTGGCAAAGTTCGTTTGTAAGAACTTTAAGATTTTCTTAGAGCACATGCCACATCCACAATGCCCCCAAACAGCTGTCACTTCAACTTGATGGTCGAGAAGCTCATCTATCCTTCCTTTATTTGAACTATGTGTCTAAACATATGTCCTGCCTATAGCTGGGTTCTATTTTAAAAGATCTGATGCGAATGAAGAACGCGTGCACGTACATACATACACACCGTACGTAATTGCAAATGGATTACTCACAATCAAATTAGAACCAAACATGTTTTGTTAATGTCAGCATGATATCGTCGGCTTAACTTCTTCGACTTTACTTCTAAAATCGGATTAAGTGATGTTTTCTTTCCAGGAAAAATAATTTATAATTAAGAAAACGATGGAGTGTTTGAAGAATGGATGCAGCGCACAACATTGCGTTAACGCCAGTGTCGTGTAAAGCGTGCAGTTTCTCATTTGTCTGAATTCTATTTTCACAGTAAACTGGTACATAATAAACTCGTACTTAAAACTTTATTAATTGTCAACATAATATTGGCAGTTCGACTTGCAATGAGATTAATGTTTTGTGCTTAATGACTATGAGACCTTGAATGTGAAAAGTGCATATTTAGATCTTCAGATAGTATAAGCACAAAGAGACCAAGACATAATCATCCACTGTGTTGAGTTCAGATGAAAGGTGTAACGAGGATTTCCTAACCCTGTCTCTGAGCAGCTCTCTTTGCCAAGAAAATAAACATGTCTAGAACAGACAATCAGTTGAACTGAACACGCAAAAATTACGATATGTTTGTCCCGAATAATGGTAAAACTGAGCATGCAGATATGACGGTCTCTTTGTCCTGAATAATGTTGAAATCTGTGTGCAAACTTCAGTTCATCGAAAATGGATTCTGTTAGGGGTAATAGCTTTGATTTTGACCCACGTTACCTGGGTAGTGTATTAGGCAAGTCACTTATAAACACTAATGGTCCAAGTGAGAGCACGATGGCGCTTGGTGCTGAGGCATACTGTACGTTGATGGTACAAGTGCCTTCAAAAGCTGCTTATCCTACTTGTGCGGGGTTAGTAAATTGGAAAGTTTGGTAATTACTCGCAGCTACTTGCTGATTCTCTCTATGTACAACGGCTTCATCCAACAGCAATACTGTCCGATGAAGCATGACTCTAGGAGAAAAGAAATATTAATAATAATAATGATTTATTTAGCTTACAATTCCAATTAAAAATGCTCTTTGGCTATACAAAACGCTGACATAGAAATAAAACACACCAAAGGAAAACAAATCCAAGCGAAACACAGAGAGTTATAAAAGATCAATAAAAGCCTGGTGGAATAAAACAAAAAGTTTTAATCTTTGATTTGAAAGTAGAATCTGAATTAGCCTTTTAATATCACGGGGAAGTTTATGCCACAGTTTAGGAGCGCATATGGAAAATGCCCTATCACCAGCAGTACGCAGCTTGTCACTGGGCTGTTTCAAGCTTAGCGCGCCGGATGACCGAAGAGCTCCAGAGGGTTGATAACATTCGAGCAGGTCTGACAGATAAGTTGAGGCCAAACCGTTCAGGCATTTATAAACCCACAAAAGCACTTTAAAATCAATTCTTTGTTTGATTGGGAGTCAAAACAATCTAAACAGAACTGGAGTGATATGGCATGATTTTACAGTTTTTGTAATGAGGCGGGCAGCGCAGTTCTGTACTCGCTGGGGCTTGTCAATGTTACATTGCTTAGATCCATAGTCAAGACGAGTGGTTACAAATGCATGAATGAGTTGTTCCGACAACTGTTTATAAATAAGGCATCTCATTTTGCTAATATTTCGAAGATGGATGAATACTAATCGACAAATTTGTTTCATATGGTTGTCGAAAGTAAGGCTGATGTCAAAGAGACAGTCCAAATTTCGAACTTGAGATGTGGGATTTACTTCGGCTTCCCCTATGCGAATGTTAAAACAAGAGGATTTATAGAGATGATTGGGCGTACCGATGTAGATTACTTCAGTTTTCTCATCATTTAGCTTAAGGAAATTACTTGACATCCATACCCTTATCTCTTCAGCGCACTGATCAATAACACCACAAGCATGATTTTCGGTGTCGGAGCCGAGGTGAATATACAGCTGTGTATCATCAGCGTAGAAATGACATTTAAGACTGAACCGTCGAATAATGTCGCTTAAGGTAAGAACATAGATCAGATATAAAACTGGTCCTAGTATAGAGTCTTGAGGTATGTCAATACGAATTTTGCAGACATATTGCGGTGGATACAAACACTCTGAGTTCTGTTCTGTAGGTACGATATGAACCAATCAAGCGCTTTAACAGTATTTCATACTCTGCATTTCAGTCGGTGTATCAAAACAGATTGGTCAATAGTATCAAATGTCACACTAAGGTCAAGCAAACCCAGGCACGAAACCTTTCCCCCATCCATGGATAGCAATATATCATTTTGAATACGAAGGAGTGTGGTTTCCGTACTGTGGTTCGGCTTGTATGCCGACTGATACACTTCCAAATGGCCGTTTTTGGCTGAATGTGAATTCAGCAGAGCAGCCACAGTCCTCTCAATAATCTTTGATAGAAACGAGAGGTTAGACACAGGGCGGTAGTTTTTAGGACTTCGGGGTCAAGTATTGACTTTTTGAGTAGCGGCGTAAGAACAGCATGTTTCATTTTATCTGGGAAAACTCCTGCTTGAAGTGATGTATTGACGGTTTTAATTAAGGGTATGATAAGTTCAGGGAGGCAAGACTTTAAAACCCAAGTTGGAATAGTGTCGAGGCTGCAATGCGTCGATGGTACTCGTTTAATAATCCACATTATTTCCAGAGCATCGACATACTCGAAGTTTTCCAAAGCAACGATCTGACTAGGAACACGTGAGTCTAAATAAAGGTTATTCACGTTTAGTTCAACATTGAATGTTTTTCTTATGGTTTCAATCTTATCGGCAAAGTAAGGTAAAAAGGTGTTAGCAAGATCAACAGCCGAAGAGTGATCGGGGAAAGCAGACTGCTTTTTGCGATGAAGAACATGTTCAGGACTGTTGACAAGACCTGTGGACGATGTCTCTTGTCAGAAACGAGGCCACTGAGAAAATTATTCTTTGCGGAAGTTATTAAATTATTGACGCAGTTGGGGGGCGCGGTGGCTCAGTTGGCAGAGGTGCAGGCTGCAAGCCGAGAGATCCTCGGTTCGAATCCCACCTGCGCCAACCGCGTAGTGTCCTTGGGCAAGACACTTCACCCCCATTGCCTATGTGGGAGCACGGTGACGCTGTGTACTAAGGCGTACTGCACGTCGATGGTGCACCTGTCTTCAACCAATGCTAACCCTGCTTGTGTGGAATTGGTATGTTGGGGAGCTGACAGTTGCTCGCCGTTGCTCGGTGGTTCTCTCTGGGTATTCCGGCTTCCTCCACCCGTAAAACTGTCACGGTCATGGTTAGCCATTGTGCAGAAATATGTGACCTTAAACACCAATAAATAAATAAATAATTGACGCAGTTACGCTGATTGAGAAGCATTTCTCTGTGGACACACAGTCTACTCTGTCGCAATTGCTTTTCCAGTTTCCGCCTCAAAATGTTGGCGCCTCTTATTTCATCTGTACACCAAGAAGTACTGGGGCGGATAACAAACGACTTGCACCGTAATGGGGCGTGTATGTCAGTTAGCTCCGAGAGGGCCAACAGCTCATTGACGGACTCGCTATTGTGTGACATCAGTGCGGATGAGAAGTTAAGAGAGGTGGCAAAGTTGGCAATGTCGATACCATGAAATTTACGGTAAGAGACTTTACGCCACACTGGTGAGGGGTTTGGTAGACCAAGTTCACAGAGAATGGGGAAGTGGCCCGATATAGCAATGGTTGTGATCTCAATGCCTTGGATCAGACTCGCTTCATCAGAGCGGGTGATTACAAGGTCGAGCGCATGCCCGTCTTTGTGGGTAGCATTTACAATGTGTTGGGATAAATTCCTGAAGCTTAAAAAATCGACGAATTTCAAGGCAGTGCTGTTTGTTGTATCATCGACGTGAAAGTTAAACTCACCGGCAATAATTAGCTAACCAGGTGAAGTGACAAGACTCATCGTGCCGCGAATTCTGTGCATTGGAAGTGTTTTACATAACTGTATGTATCTGATTAAATGACGGCTGATTCAGCAGAGTGCTGGGAGTATAGGTAAATGACGAGTATTCACGCGTCGGCAATTCGTTCATTGAAAACCACCGTGAGCGATAATCAGAACTACAAACTTAGAAACTGTGTTTGACTGTCCCATGTTCCACGAATCCGGGTAAAAGCTGTTTTGCCGTGATCAAAACTATTAGAAATAGAACCATTTGCACGATGCAGTCTTCCAGCGAAAGAGTCCTCTGTGGTCTTAACTTCCCACGCATATTATTACAAAACAGCATTCCAGAAAGACGAGAAACGTTTGGTGCAATAGAACTCCAAGGTGAACACACGGGTCCATTGCTTGCATTTTTCTTCATTTTTCACATATTTCAATAATTATATTATCTATGCAGAATCATCTCACCGTGGGGGTATTAGAAGTAATCCCCTCCCGATATTTTGCATCCATAAACTTTTAATTTTATATTCATTTGTATCTACATTCACTCGTATTTTTAACCTCCAGAAACTTATTCCCGGTTGTATCTACACTTCTGGGTAATAGTAATGTACAGTTCTGTGATTACAAAAGTGGGCAGAGAATGTCGATCGAATTGCGAAAGAGTCGCAATCTGATTGAAATTCCTGTCCGCTTTCCTCCACACATCGTAGAATCGCTCTTGTTGAAACAGAAATGCAAGAATGTTGAACATGCTTGTGCGATTTACCTTTAGTTTTCTTGTTTCTGTCTTTAGTTCGTAATATTTAATTTTTAAAATATTGACCCATTGGTGTGTGCCGCGAACAGATCACGATCCGATTATCCTTTTACCTAACGAATCGGCCGTCCCCGCCCCCGTAATTTTCAAATTTAGCAGTTGAAATTTTTTTTTTTTCAAAACGTTGCAACAAAACCATATCATGTGACCCCCCTCACTGGATACGGTTTTGTTGAATTGTTCTAAATATTTTGAAAAAAACAATAATTAAAATAATAAATTTTGATATCCTGTGCATTGGGTAAAGGGTTAATAAAGAGACCCCAGTGGTGAGGGTTCTATAAGTCATTTGTATCTGCAGTCTGAAGGCCAATTTACATGATACAACTTTTGTTCAAACAACTCCATCCAACATTTGTATGACGACGTTCGCGCTTGTTCAAGGTCACTAGATGGCCATGTTTACACCATAGAACTTTGAATGTTTTATGGATTTTTTGATACACCATATACCACGTGAACCAGAGCTGTAATCTGATTGGTTCAAGACGTAAAACATCGTCAAACATTGTTCAAATTTATGTGCATGCTCGAACATCTTCCAACATGTTCGCGCTTGTTCGCAGATGTTCAAATTCCAATATGCACCATAAAACATTTTCCCTTGAACATCGTCGTACAAATGCTGGATGGAGTTTTTGAACAAAATTGGCCTCAAGAGCTCGACGTGTTGTAATATATATACAAGACAAAGTCATTCTTTGAAACAGAACATGTCATGTTATCTTTCGTATCAGATAACTGTCGTCATATCGACATTTACTAAAATGGTCGCATGTTCGTTGAACGTAAATATCAGCGGTTTCTGGTCAATAACTTATGCATAACAACAGGCATTACCTTTTGACTCACAAGCGATGGCGGGAAATACATTACGCTCCACCTTATCACTGCAGAAGTACGGGAATATATATGGACAAAAAACTGTGTTAAAGGTAAACGAGATCCGAGTTTTTGTGATAAACGCACTGTTCTTACTAAAAATCAATGACAAGAACTTTCAAATCATTGTGAAAATAAAAGAAATACATTATGATCGTATGATGCATAAAAGCATGACGATATGGAGATAACAGCGTAGCTTTATAGTTCCTACAAAGAAAGTAATGCATTGTACTGAATACAAACTGATTGAGTCTACTTGGTGGAAAGCAGGAAGCGGGAACAGTCTCAAATATCATGAGGCATGCACGGTGTTTGTTTATTATACGATTGTTTTTTATGCTGGCAATAGGGGCATTCCGTGTGTGTGCGTTGGGCACGGTGGCGTTGTGTACTAGGGCGTACTGCACAACGATGGTGCACTTGCCTCTGACCGCTGCTAAATCTCTTTATACAGAGCTGATAACTTGGTGAGTCTGACAGTTGCCCGCCGCTGTTCGGTGGTTCTCTCTGGGTACTCTGGTTTCCCCCACCCGTACAACTATCTGATACAATGTGACCCGTGCTGTTAAAAGTGTCGTTAAATCTCAATAAATAAATACAGTGTGTTTTATTTGTTTCTGCATGATTGCTTTCAGTACCATGTGAGTGCAAAGGCCGCCTCGTTCGCGATAAGATCGTGATCCGATCACGACAAATTTATACCAGTAAGTCGAGATTTTGTAAATAAAATACTGCGAAATCAAGGCCGCATCAAGAAAAACAGCATCTAAGATTAAGTGTTCGCGTATTTCTTTTTCGGCAGGAGAGATTCTACAATTGGGGCGAAAAGCGGATAGAAAATTTCAACCGAATCGCGGCTCATTCGCGCATCGATCAAAATTTTCTTTCCGTATTTATGATCACAGAACTGTGCCGATGGGTATCCCGTAGCGGTGTTGACCTTTTTGTCAACCCTTAACAACCCTTACACAACCCGAAAAGAGAACGTCACCTGCAAAAGCAATTCTTCAATTAATAAAATGGTTCATTTTTTGTCTTAAAAAGCATAGCTTATGACCCCTCATTGGAACGCGCCCAAAAAAGGAAGGAAGGAGTCATAAATAATGTTTTCATACAAAAAATGAAAATGAAAATAACATTTGAATGACGATCATTGTGAATAGCGCTGAAAACAGAAAATTAACTTTTCTGAAGCTACAAAAAGATTTTGTTTACGCAATTCATTGATGCGTGTGTGATGGAATAGTGTGGTTGGTGGCCTACCCTTCGTCCTGGAGCTATGAGGAATTAGTCAAGTAAGTCAAGGTACCGCATTGTATTATCTAGTAAAGTGTTAATTTATATATACTAAATTGTAAACTAACGGAGTCTGTAATTTAGATGTATACCGTTAACTGACATAAACTTAGTTACACTGATTGGCTCATTTATGAGATTTCTGTTACGTGACGCATGAATTAGCCATTGTTCAGTCATTGTAAAGAATCGAATCAGAGAGTATTTGAACATAATGCAAGAGAAGCGTAAAAAATTAGGTGCCTTCAATATTGTCTGTGGAGCTGAAGAATTATTTTCTAAATGGTTTACGTCATCGCAGTATGTTCCTCCAGGCAATTCTCAATAGAGGCAGTGACAGAAAAGACAGACTTCAGTTCTGTAATTTTGTTTCGAAACATAGGTTACGAATAATGCATTGAGTAAGGAAACAATTTAAAGAAAAAAGCCTTACAAATTATATATGAGTATTTTGTATCGTACGAGCATTTCTTCTGCAAATACCTACTGTGCCATTCTAGGCTTGAATATAAACACAGTGATAGATGGTCAGATTCGTAAATGCACAGAACGACACACGCGTTTGAATGGGTTAATCCACATGGAACGGCCACCAGCGAAGGAGAAAACATGAGGCCGCAGGCCTCGAGTTTTATCCTTACGCGATGGCACAGTGCCATATCGATTAACCCTTTCATATGCGCGTGCTGTTCTGTGTTTATTACATGCCTTCACGTCTATAAAAGAAATTATTAGAAGGACACTCAGCGATTAATTTAACCCTTTACCCAACGTAACGGCCAAAACCGGCCAGCGCTATTCTCAAAAATCGCCAATTAATTTTCAAAATATTTTCATTTTTTGTCTCAAAAACATAGGTTATGACCCCTCGTTGGAACGAGCTCGTCGAGCTCGTTCCAACGAGGGGTCATAACCTATGTTTTTGAGACAAAAAATGAAAAAAATTAGTTATTCAAGAATTTTTTTTGCAAGTGTCGTCTGCTTTTCATGTTAGGTAAAGGGTTAACAACTATCAACACAACAACACATTTTATTGCCAACCAAATTTGCGAGGGGAACAGTGAAACTATGGGTGCGATTTTAGGTATCGCCAGGGATTCAAATTGTAATTGCGGTGCACGATTTGTAGAAAATTCCAGTGAAATTTCGCTTCTGTTTAAAAATAGTCCATCAACGATTTCCGTTCCACACATATCTGCGGAACGGATTTTCATTCTCCGCATGGTTAGTGTTGTAGATGGGGATTTCATAGAGCAGGCGTGTAATAAATTCAGTTTACCGTTAAATTTTAGACGTTTTTAAACTTGCCATGGTGGCAACTTTCACCCGTCGACAAAAGTTCACAAGGTGGCATTCTTTCAGTACACGTGAGTTACACATTGGAAATTCATTAATGTGTTATGACAAACTAGATTCCGTTCTTGTGTTACCAAGAAAATGAGAAAAAAAGTAAAAGGTATTATTTCCAAATGAAACAAAATACTGCATTTTGATTGGTTGAGAGGTACGGTGTAACTTGCAATCCACAGTGGGTTTTTACACCGTGGTTAACCACGGTGTCAAAACAAGAATATACAATAGCAGGCTATATATGGCTAAAAAAGTACAAATTTTTAATTATGAATTCATACCTTCTGCTCAGTTGTGTTAGAACAAAAATAAAAATACAGGAAATTTAATATTTATGTGCAATAAAATATTACAGGTATGGATGTCATTGGAACTGGCTCATTGAGCCAGTTCCAATGACATCCATATTTGACTGGTTTTGTTTATTAAAAAACTTACAAAGTACAAATTTTCTGTCAGTTTTTGCCCACAATGTGTTAAAGTATTAAGTACACCAAAATTTTTGGACATAAATCCGTTATCCTTGTGTTTTCCAGGGTGTATGGGAATTTATACCGGTTTGGGAATACATACACCCTTCGGCTTTGCCTCAGGGTGTATGAGTTCCCAAACTGGTGTAAATTCCCATACATCCTGGAAAACCCAAGGATAACTAATAATATAAAGTGATAAATATAGCGACCAAACCATGTCAGGTGGAAATATTTATTATATTATTTAATTAAACAGTTATAATAATTTTTGACTTTCATTTTAATACCTCAGCAATGGCAATAATATTTAGAGCTACTATGATAATTAACACAAATGGCCTGAAAGATAATTTTCAAGAAAATTTATGGAAATAAATTTTTGATTGAATTTTCATGAAAACTAATGGAAATAAATTAACATATAGATATTCAAATCGAAACCAACTGAAAGGCCATTTTCAGGAAAAAATAATGGAAATAAATTTTTGAATTTGAATTTCATACAAAGTAATGGAAATAAATTAACATATAGATATTGAAATCAAATAAATTACTTCCGTAAATTTGCATGCAAATGGTTTGGTAAAACAAATTCATTAGTATATCATTCTTCGTGTGTGTGGACATTTTTCCTCAATAGATATCATTTTTTAGTTACGGGTAACAAAATAAAATGAACAAAACAAAATAAAAAAATATGGCTTTTTTCGAGAGGTATTTATCTATGGGGGGTCATTACGATTCTAAACAGGAAATGTGGTGTTTGTTTCTGTCCGTTACTTCTTTTCTTGTTACTTTTTTCTGTATGATTATTTCTTCTTTGTTTCTTTCTTCCATGTATCTTTCTTTCCTACATTCGCTTTAAATGGATTTAAAGTCAACCATATTTTATTAATCTTGCCGTGAGAAATTGCTACGAGTTATGAGTACAAAATATTCCGTTCTGCAATATTTCGATTTTTTATTGATTTGCCCAAACAGACGAGTCGGTGTTACATACAATACTTGGCTGAAGACGAACAGTGTTTACCGGTTAAGAAGATGTAATATCTTCAACTTGAAGAGCTTTGGGATTTGATTCGATTCGATTAGATTCAAAATGCTCTCCCCCATTCAATTTGACGCGAAATTGGAGATTCCGAGGGATTTGTGAGGTTGTTCGAAGGTATAGTACGTTACTCTAAATTAACGACTCCTCCCTATCTCCCCCTAGGTTTTTCGAAAGTATAGTACGTTACTCTGAATTAACGACTCCTCCCCATCTCCCCCTCCGCAACACACAAACATACTTTTCAGAACCTTCGATAGCATGTATCGATATCTGGGAATCAAGGATTTCAGAGGTTCACTCTTCAATTGAATGAGGTCTCAAAGTACTCCGACCATTTGATCTTCCAGTTGTCGGTAATACCGTTTGTAAAATTAACTGGTCGAGGGCTACCTTATTGTTGGTGGTCTGAATATGTCCATCAAAATTTGTTTTATTACAAATTATTGAAGAGTGCCCACAGGCACTCTTCAATAATTTGTGATAAAACTAATTTACATTATTTGCGTTTGACTTAATATGAAACATGAGCAAGGAAAATGTTGGCTTTTCCTCTGGTACCCTCATGTCTTTGAAAACCCCGATAGTGCCTTCTAGCACTCAACCAGTTAAGCAAATATTGATTATTAAATTACGTTTGAGAATTGTATTCATCCTTCTCTGTCTTCCTGTTTACAAAATAAATAACGAATGTATTACTTCTGTTTCCAGCATATAACTTAAGACACCTTACTTGAAGGAGATTCTGTGCTAGTTCAAGTGGGTTTGTCTTACCAACTTGACGAGGTAACTAGACAAAAGAGTTCGCGTGTTTCGCCTTATCGAGGTACGAAAGGCAAAAGAAACCCTTTACCTCGGTTGTTTTCCCAGAACTGTACCGGCAAAACGAGGTAGAAACCGTTAGTCCACACAAAGGACAAACAATGGGGTACCTCGGTATGTAGGGTAGACAATACTGTGTGTGTGTGTGTGTGTGTGTGTGTGTGTGTGTGTGTGTGTGTGTGTGTGTGTGTGTGTGTGTGTGTGGTTTGTCTTACCAACTTGACGAGGTAACTAGACAAAAGAGTTTGCGTGTTTCGCCTTACCGAGGTACAAAAGACAAAAGAAACCCTTTACCTCGGTTGTTTTCCCAGAACTGTACCGGCAAAACGAGGTAGAAACCGTTAGTCCACACAAAGGACAAACAATGGGGTACCTCGGTATGTAGGGTAGACAAGACTGTGTGTGTGTGTGGGGGGGGGGGGGGGGGGGGTGTCTTACCAACTTGACGAGGTAACTAGACAAAAGAGTTTGCGTGTTTCGCCTTACCGAGGTACAAAAGACAAAAGAAACCCTTTACCTCGGTTGTTTTCCCAGAACTGTACCGGCAAAACGAGGTAGAAACCGTTAGTCCACACAAAGGACAAACAATGGGGTCCCTCGGTATGTAGGGTAGACAAGACTCTGTGTGTGTGGGGGGGGGGGGGGGGTTGTCTTACCGATTGGATGAGGTAGGTAGACAAAAGAGTTTGCGTGTTTCGCCTTACCGAGGTACAAAATATAAAAGAAACCCTTTACCTCGGTTGTTTTCCCAGAACTGTACCGGCAAAACGAGGTAGAAACCGTTAGTCCACACAAAGGACAAACAATGGGGTACCTCGGTATGTAGGGTAGACAAGACTCTGTGTGTGTGTGGGGGGGGGGGGTTGTCTTACCGATTGGATGAGGCAGGCAGACAAAAGAGTTTGCGTGTTTCGCCTTACCGAGGTACAAAAGATAAAAGAAACCCTTTACCTCGGTTGTTTTCCCGGAACTGTACCGGCAAAACGAGGTAGAAACCGTTAGTCCACACAAAGGACAAACAATGGGGTACCTCGGTATGTAGGGTAGACAAAGATGGTTGTGTGTGTGTGTGTGTGTGTGTGTGTGTGTGTGTGTGTGTGTGTGTGTGTGTGTGGGTTTGTCTTACCAACTTGACGAGGTAACTAGACAAAAGAGTTTGCGTGTTTCGCCTTACCGAGGTACAAATGACAAAAGAAACCCTTTACCTCGGTTGTTTTCCCAGAACTGTACCGGCAAAACGAGGTAGAAACCGTTAGTCCACACAAAGGACAAACAATGGGGTACCTCGGTATGTAGGGTAGACAAGACTGTGTGTGTGTTTGAGGTTAAAAAATCGCACTGGCACAGACATTTCATACTGAAACGTTTTTTTCTTTTAATATGCCGCCGAAAAATTGTTTTCATTTACTGAACCCAGATGGGTTTCAAACATGACAAAAAATTACACAAAATGGATTTAAACTAAGTGATGAGCTTAGGAACTGGTTAAACTGACTGGCAATAATTGATGTTATTCATTGATGGGCTCTAATTTAGTCCTTACAAGGATGTTACGCAAGCTTTTGTTTTTCTTATAGGCGATGACAGGTCGAAGATTCAAAGGTTCATTTAATTTAGCATTGGTAAAATTGAATTCATCTTTTAACATTTTTGCTATTTCGATATTCATTCTGTTGTACGTTAAAGTGAAAGGAATGATGGACCTCCTTTCGCATTCGCCCTCTGATATGTTCATACCAAATGGCCAGAGGGTTTGAAGCGTATTGATCCAAAAAGCTTCACGTTTTGTTTTCTAAATTCATCCGTTTCTTCTAATGTGTCTTTAATTGGTGGTTGTTCAATTGGGTGGATTTCGAAATCGTCCAAAGAATGACCAGGAAGGTTAAAATGTTGTGCTACTGGGGCATCAGCATTATGTTTTATATCCTGTTTGTGTCTAGTAGCACGTTCTCGGAAAGGATTTTGACTTTGACCAACATACTGTTTCCGACATCGCTTACAAGTGATAAGGTAAATAATGTTTGGTGAATCACAATGGAGGGGGTTACGGATCTGATAATGATTTTTCGTTTGTTCGGAGGAAAATTCCTCTTTCTGATCAGGCATAAAAGTATGCAGTCTACAACGAGGCTTTTTGCAATTAAATACCGCGCCACTACTATTTTGCAACGGTCTGTTGTGTTCAATCTTCAGTAGTTCGAAATCGGTAGTTTCAGCTGGACTTCCGAGCTTTTTCAGGGTTTGGGATTTCAGGCTACGCAAAAGGCGCAGCGAGTACCCTCTCGATCCGAGGGCGCCAAATAGAGTAGAACAAGCCTCATTGAAATTTACCTTATCACTTGAATTGCGGTGGAAACGAATGAGCTGTGATTTGATGATACCTTTAAATGTATGTTGAGGATGAAATGATTTTGTGTGCAACAATTGATGTGAATCAGTTGGTTTAAAATATACTTTATAATCTAAATGACCGGACGCCTGAAATTGCTTGCCTTTGTACACGGTCACATCGAGAAAATCAACAGAATTTTCACTGATAGTAGCTTTCAATTTAATATTTGGATCGTGATTGTTCAAAGTTTCTAAAAATTCATCAAAATCTTCTTTTGAATGTTCCCAAATAATAAAAATGTCATCTAAATATCTGAGATATACGAGAGGATGCTTTGCACATTTGCTTAAGGCATTTCCCTCCCATTCCGCTACATAAATGCTTGCAAAATTAGGACTGAATCTTTTACCCCATAGGACAACCCATTATTTGTAGAAAATATTCTCCATTGAATTGAAAGTCATTACCTTTCAAGCTCAGCTCTAAAAGATCCAAAATTTGTTCATCCGGGCGTTTCGCATCCGGATATTTTTCAAATGCATTTTTAACTGATTTAACACCTTTATCAATATCAATGTTCGTATACATACTGTCGATATCCAAAGTAGCCAGAATTGCATTTTTTGATATTTTCAATTTCGAAATTTGTGACAGGAAATCCTGTGTGTTTTTTAGATAGCTCGGATATCTATTTGCTATAGGTTTAAGATGATAATCAATTAATTCCGAAATCGCATAAGATTCCGAATTACAATCTGATACAATTGGCCTCCCGGGTGGAGTTAAGTCATCCGTCCATGAAGAACGGTCCTTGTGGATCTTTGGTAGGATATAAAATTGTCTTGTTTGAGCACTGAGCTTAGCTGTTAAATATTTCAATTGTTTTTTGGTAATGTGACCTTCGTCGAGGAGAAATTTTAAGATCTTATTGAATTTTTCGATATTACTAGGCCAAATAAGTGAATCTATTTTCTTATAATGTTTAGTATTGCTGAGTTGTCACATGGCTTCCTTTTTTAATTATCCCGAGATAGAACAAATACCGACCCACCTTTGTCGGGTGGTTTAATTACTAATTTCTTATTTTTTCGAAGTTTCGTGAGGGCTCTCCGTTCACCAGCTGTTAAATTGTCTTTATCGGAGAGTATGTTCATGCTGAACACCTTTTTGATGATTCGTTTGCTAGCCTCAATAATTTCGGGATCTACTTCACTATCTGGAGGTGACCAACCAGATGATTCTGTAAAAGGAAGTTTCCGACCGCTGGAGTTTCTAAAGCGGTCGGCTAATTTCATTTGCCTAAGAAAATTACAGTTGTAGGATGGTAAATTTGTTTGGTTATCAGTTTTAGGCTTTGGTGCTGGTACAAAAGTTAAACCGCGATCTAAAAGAGATTTCTCTTGGGTTGTTAGGTCATTGGTGCCAGACAGGTTAACCACATTAGTTCCTAATCCCACATCTGTTAGGCGGCTGTTACCTTTGCCTTTACTTAGTTTAAATTTAGGTGGTTCAACCAGTGATCGTACATAATATTGGCGGTTCTCGTGGTCCAATGGACTAAATCCTGAGCAACATCAAACTTCGCGTCATCAATTTTTGGTATCACGTTAACGTCCTTCACTTTCCGAATGGTTTCGTTGATGATGCTCAGGGTTCTCCTCTCAGCCTGAGGGAGTTTTTGCGAAAAGTTTAGTTCAGCGAAATAAATTTTTGCTGATCTAAACTTGACCCTGATATCGCTAAGCATATTCCGCAACTGCTTAACTACGAGATCAGAATTATCGTTTCGAGAATTCACGCCAATATTTAATAATATTTTTTGGGGACTGGACTGGCCCCTGTGCCCTTTAAACACAGAGCGCAGATGATTGAATTTGGCGCCGGGGTAACACTCCACCTGGATGTCCGGGTGGGGATTTCGATCAATGCGTCCTAAATTTGAACTTCCAATCATAAGGATGTTTTTACAAACATCGGGGAGGCGCCAATTCCTTTTGTCAAAATTAACTCCGCTTTTATGCCGAAACTGGGAGAATTTAGAATCAAATGAGCGGCCCGAGTTGCGGCTCGGTGATTTGACTTTCTCTGAGTAAAAGAGTTTGCGTGTTTCGCCTTACCGAGGTACAAAAGACAAAAGAAACCCTTTACCTCGGTTGTTTTCCCAGAACTGTACCGGCAAAACGAGGTAGAAACCGTTAGTTCACACAAAGGACAAACAATGGGGTACCTCGGTATGTAGGGTAGACAAGACTGTGTGTGTGTTTGAGGTTAAAAAATCGCACTGGCACAGACATTTCATACTGAAACGTTTTTTTCTTTTAATATGCCGCCGAAAAATTGTTTTCATTTACTGAACCCAGATGGGTTTCAAACATGACAAAAAATTACACAAAATTGATTTAAACTAAGTGATGAGCTTAGGAACTGGTTAAACTGACTGGCAATAATTGATGTTATTCATTGATGGGCTCTAATTTAGTCCTTACAAGGATGTTACGCAAGCTTTTGTTTTTCTTATAGGCGATGACAGGTCGAAGATTCAAAGGTTCATTTAATTTAGCATTGGTAAAATTGAATTCATCTTTTAACGTGTGTGTGTTTGTCTTCGTTGTTGTGGGAAGGGACATCGGACAGAGAAATACGATCAGATCGCGATCAAATCGTGATTCAGTCAAAATCTGAATCTTCTTTTTGTTATGACAACATTGTAGTAAAGAACAATTAAATTATAATATATTAGTCAGCGCTACCCATTAGAACTTTTTCTCCAGAACTCTGTCAGGTAAAGAGATCAGCAAAACAAAAGAATAGAAGATTTTGTAGTGTCCAAGAATTTTACCATTGGCGTCATGAAGATTTGAACAAAATCAGCCAACGCCATAGTAAATCGGATTAATAGTGAATTCAAGTTCGTTAGTAACAGTATTTTTGTGAACATGGAAAGCGTCAAGTTAAACTCGTATACGGCATCTTGATCGTTGTTGTTTAATAAAAATGTTTCAATTCTACTTTAATTTCCCCGGGAAGCCGTGCAAATTTTTCACACACACCAAAAATCGATGGGTGTATTGCAATAAAGTACTCAGCAATTCCAAGTCGAATCCTCAAGATTCGAAAATCGATTCACAAACCAATGTTCTAATATACTGAATACTGAAATATTTGGGAAGAGTCAACCATGTTCGTCGCCTGTGTTTTGAACAACACTATAAAATAAGTCTTTACGGCGTCCTTAACCCCTTGAAACCGAGAGGGCCGCTCCTCCGGCCCCGGAACATGATACTTTATAATTTCATTAGGATGGCCGCTGAGTGAATGTGTGCGGGCGGCGGACCAAGAAATATATTCAACGTGCAGCCTTCGGGCTGCACGTTGAAAATATTAATTGGTGTAACCTCAAATAATGAATGTGATCTCTTCCAATTGCTGCCAGTGAACTATAATGAAAATACCACTAGGATTCAAAAGGTTAAGACAAAGTACAGAAGAAAATGCTGGTATCCTTAACCCACTGAAACCAAGAGGCCGCTCTTTCGGCCCAGGAACACGATACATTATAATTCCATTAGGATGGCCGCTGAGTGAATGTGTGCGGTTGACCAATAAATATTTTCAACGTGCTGCCCGAAGGTATATCCTCAAAATAATGAATGTGATCTCTTCCATCTGCTGCCAGTAAATTGACATGAAAAATACCTCCGGGGTTCAAAGGGATAAAACAAAGTACAGGAGAAAATAAAAGTATGGGTTTCCGAATACATTGTAAAAAAAAACGTTTTTCTCTCCTAATCAAGCGGCTTTGATCTTTTAATTCTGTCTATCCCATTTGATATGCTGGCAGTGTACGTGGCGAAAATAGCCAGACTGAATAACATTTCCCTGCAAATATCTTCATGTTTGTTTCTGTGGTACATATTACCCACAAAGGCGATAATCGTTATCAACATGATCGTTACTCACTCAAAGTGTACTGTCTTTCAGCAATGGGATCACAAAAGGGGTCTCTTTCGCGATCATATCGCCCTCCGATCACGATAAACACTAGTAGGTCAAGCTATCATAAATAAAATACCACGTAATCAAGACCGCATCTGAAAAATCAAACGAACACATAACATTAGATTCAATGTTTATGAATTTTCCTTTCGATAGGTGAAATTCTAGTGTTGCAGGGCAGAAAGCGAATTGAAAATATGGACTGGATAACGGCCTAGGTACGATCCGGTTGAAATTATGTCCGCTTTTGTGATCACAATATTGTAGTTTCATGGAACGATTATTTTGTTTTCTAAATCTAACGAATTACTGCATTATTGCCACCATGGGATATGTTTCTCTGCGTGGAGAGGGGCTGTAGCCAGGCCCAGGTCCATGCATTGCGCCACCAACACCACTTTTGGAAGCACGATGCATCGCAAATTGTGCCTATCCACAGCTAAAACATGTTTGACTTTGGATGCTCATCAACGATTTCATGAGCCAGGTTGAGGTTAAAATAGCAGGTCGATCATAATAGCCATGGAGACAACAACACTGAAGTCAGGTTAAGTCATATATCGTCAATAGACGTAATAATGAACATTAATCACCTTCGCGGGTAATTCCTCATCTGAGATGAAACTTCGATTTCCTTTGCATCCGATCTTCAAGTAATGGGCACGTTCACAACAGTTTTATTCGGGATTCTTTTGATTCGTGTATAACAGGCCAATTAGAGGCAGACTTAAATACAATATGGATAGAAAGTTGGATTGTTTGAAATAACCAAACTGTACCGATTTGAACACCACAACATCCATTATTTCTATGTTTCGACGCTGCTGCGCCAGCACGGCAGGAACTCACCTGCTCTCCTCAAATGAATTCATCAAAAAACTGATCCGCATGGTTTTGTTCGATAATTGTTGAACATGGAAAGCTTTACAGTCTTTTTAATAAATTTTAAAATTGTTTTTTTTCTTTATTCTTTTAAACTGGACTCTCCAATCTCAAGTCATCGGGTTTGTTTATAAGGTATTCACTATACTAGTATCATCTCATGTTCATGCTGGTCCGAAACTGTCTGGTGCCAATTGTTTTAGCTAGTCAGGATATTTTAGTGCCACACAAAGTGTTTTGGTGCCAAAACACTTTGTTTGGCACTAAAATATCCTGGCTGGCTAAAAAAAAATGGCACTTGACAGCTAATAGGAGGTGGGGGTTTTTTCTCGCTGTCTGGTACAAATAAGTTGATTCGAGTTTTGAAAAAAATTGAACTGGCAATTATTTCAAGAGTAAACGGACTATTGGTCACGGAGAAAAAATCCGATAGAACTCGAAAGTTCTGACTGATGAAATACTCGGTATGCGAAAAGGACGGTCGTCTAAGTTATATCTATGCCACTGGTGTAATTTCTGGTCAGGCTGAATGTTATCGGTACGTACACCTGTTCTATTGGGCTTATCAGGTCGCGAATCTTTACAACGCAAGGCATTCGCGAAAGTATGAATTATTTATCTAATTAAATGCTTCCTTTATTAACCCTTTACCCAACGTAACGCCCAAACCAACCAAAACCGGCCAGCGCTATTCTCAAAAATCGCCAATTAATTTTCATTATTGTCTCAAAAACATAGGTTATGACCCCTCGTTGGAACGAGCAAGACGAGCTCGTTCCAACGAGGGGTCATAACATATGTTTTTGAGACAAAAAATGAAAAAATTAGTTATTCAAGAATTTTTTTTTGCAAGTGTCGTCTGCTTTTCATGTTAGGTAAAGGGTTAAAGGTGATAACCTACAATGTTTTATTGGTGAAAAAACAATGCCCCGTTACCACTCACGCTGAAAGTTTGTCCAAACACTATTTCCGACACCTGATTGAGATAAGCACTATAGTTCAGGCACATTAGACATAAAAATGAGAAAGTAAGGAAAAAAATCGGAGAAAGCTGATTTTTTTTATATGTTTCCGGGACACACATTGCGGATAAAGTGTGAAAAGTCCCCGCGAATCCGAGTTGAGCTTTTTTAGTTATAGCGTTTATTTGATGAAAAAAAAAATTTAAAAAAAAATTCGACCCAGCTCCATATTTCTCATTCTTATTCGCCTTAGTAGGGTGAGAATCATAAATATCGTGCTGAATTATATTGAGAATACATATCCCCAACAGAAAATGCCAACTTTGTACCAATCCTCACACTCAATGGTGAAATATTCACGAAAATGTACAAAATTACGAAAATTTTTTTATTGTTTTCATACACACAACGGTACACAACGTCCATTAAATCAAATCTACGACTACTTTGGGAGTTAAATTATATATCAAAAATTGCAGAAAAGCAGTGGCTTTATAATGATATATAACAATAGTCATTTATTCCATAATGAACTGGTGAAACGTGTGAAATATTAACCATACCCCCTAAACTCAAATTCAAACGGCATCGACTTTTCTCATTCAAATACCGTATTATAGCATCATTGTTTCAATTTCCATGTTCGATTAAATCACATAATGTGGTGTTCGCCTACACTCAAGATGCATTGGCATGTAATGGGTACCCGCCCTTGATGTGTATATATCAAAGCAGTGGAGATTGTGTCTTCGTCAGATAAGTTGACAAAAGTTTTCGTTAGACTCGGCGGCTTCCATATGATTATGTCATATTTAGGGGCAATTGGTTCGATCATGGCTGGTAGCGGCTTGGATGAACTTTGGGGGACTGTTTATGCTGGTGGGTCAATCCATCATTTGATCAGTGGTCATGCATATTCAAGAGCAGTTCGTGCCCATTTGCTAACACAAATTGCCATTACAAAACTTGTGTTTGAAGAAAGCCGAACACTAGATAACATAGACTGCACAGAAGTCAATGAAATATTCTGTGGACTTGCCAGAGGTGACTGTACAACAGCTGACGCTGTCAATCAAGAAAGTGTCAACCATCTACTGTCAAAATTACACGAACTACTCCAGAATGCGTCCGTAGGACGCACAGGAAAGCTTTGGGTACAATACTACGAGCAAATAGGTCTTCTCCAATTGTTCTTGAGAGCAGAGCGCACAGGCGACTGGGAACTCCACACATATTGTGTTCGCAATATGATTCCAGTATTTCACGCAGGTGGTCATTTTGCATACGCAAAAAGTTCTCATCTCTATTTGCAGCAGATGAATGAGCTAACAGAAATAATGCAACAGGATGATTTGAAGTTGTTCACTGAGAAAGGTTACTTTTTCATAAGGCGCTCAGATAAATTCTGGGACGGGATATATTCTGATCAGACCATAGAGCAGTGTTTAATGAGAATGTTCAAGCTCCCTGGTGGTCTCACACATGGCAGGGGAATAACCGATAGCACTGTTGCGAAATGGGTACATGGACTACCTCTTTGCCTTCCGATATGTAATGCTCTCGAAAATTTTGTTCATGTTCACACTGGTCATGGCGAACAACATCGGGATCTCCGTCAAAGTTCACAATTGACTGATGCCAATGATATCACCAAATTATTGAACTGGCTCAGAGTGCATTCCCCCTTTCAGAATAGAGATCCACTACAATTAGTCTCTGTGGCCGACGAAACTGTGAACTGTGACCAAGTTCGCAAAATTGGTGAATGTTGCGTATCGAATGTTGTAAGCAAAACGTTCAACAGCATCAAACTACGACGTGTTGACACTGTGAAGTCTTTCGCATCGATGGCAAATAGCATCAAAGTCCGTGGAAGTAAGGTAGTGATTGACCCCACAATTCTGTTCAACCGCATCACATGTGTTATTCAGTCACAAGCAGAGATGGAAGAGTATCTCAAATATGAACTCGCCCCGAAACCACCAGCATTGTTTGATTCTGCTGGAATGAGGAAGACACAGAAAAGCACGATCGGTAAGATCCTCAAAACATACGGTTCCGAGCAAACTAAAATCCCAGAACATTCTCTGTTTGTTGTAGATGGTGGATTTTTATTGAGGGCAGTTGTATGGCCTAAACAGTCGTCATATAAGGACATATGTACATCATATTCCAATTATCTAGTGAGACATTTTGGGGCGAACGTCGTGGTTGTTTTTGATGGTTATGCTTGTACAATGTCGACAAAGGACATGGAACAAGCCCGTAGATCTAAAGACAGGTATTCCATTGATATCAATATCTCACCCGAGTTACCAGCCACCACACCCCAATCCGATTTCCTTGCAAATGCCAAGAACAAAACCCAACTGATCGATCTTCTAATTCAGGAGCTATCTGCTATCAATATTCAGTCCAAACAGGCCGGGGCTGATGCTGATGTACTGATAGCCGAAACTGCACTTGACATCGCTCAAGATGACAACAATGTTGTCGTTGTGGGAACAGACACAGACTTGTTAGTCATTCTTACCTCTCGAGTTCAACCGGGATGTAATATTCACATGATGTATTCCATTACCCCAAACTTACTAGTTTCAGTTAGTGAAATAGCAACCAAAATGGGTGACCATAGAAGCAACCTCCTTGTAGCACATTCTATAAGTGGTTGTGACACTACTTCTGCACTCTTTCGAGTTGGTAAGAAGAAAGTATTCAGTACAATTGTCTCCGATGTTACTAGCGACTCACAACAGTATGTCAACACAATTTTGGCGGATGACAGTACACCAAGTGCAGTAGCTGCTGCCGGGGAACAACTTCTCCTGATCTTATACGGGAGTAAAACTGTTTCCTCTCTCGACCAATATAGATATGTCACTTACAAGCGTTATGTAGCAAAATCTAAACTGAATAAACCCATCGACCTAGCCTCACTCCCACCAAGCAGCGATGCTGCACAACAACATGTCTACAGATGTTATCTCCAGGTCCAACAATGGCTGGGCACTTCGCTTCCTCCGACGGATTGGAGGTGGTCGCTAGACAATGGACTTCTTGTACCGACTGCAGCCACAAAGCCATGTGCCCCCGATAACCTACTGAATCTGATCAGTTGTGGTTGCAAGAGTGCTTGTACAAAAAGGTGTGGGTGTAAGAAGGCAGGACTCTCTTGCTCAGGTTTGTGTAATTGCAGTTCGGATTCTTGTAACAACCACAGAAACACTGTCCTGTCGGAAATTTCTGACTTCGATGAATAATATGTATATAGGTCATGTCATTTCTGTATATAGCGTTGATAATAGTCAATGTAACTTAATCCATGTTGATTGATTTGTACATTCTGTAAATATTATTTATTGATTTTTGTACATTCTGTAAATATTATTTATTGATCTAATGCTGCCAGACACAGACGTGTCTGTTCGGTCCCAAGCCCGAAAATAGTTGAGTTCTCATGCTGACGAATTTTATGCCAAAAGGGGAACTCGGCCAGAAGCAGAGGGGGTCTTCCATAATGTCTATTTTGTAAGCAATGATAAAAGTCTTCAAATGGTGGTGGATTTTTTATCGTCTGTCCAACTAACATCCCGTTCTGTACTACGACCCTTTGGGCAAATACGTTAAGAAAATCGTCATTTTTTGCGTAAATCCGATTCTTTTTTGTGAATTTTCAATAATTTTTCGCAGAAATTGTCACAGAATGCACATTTTCCTCTAGGTAAATGTATATTAGACATTATGTAGCTCGAAATACGCGTAAACAAAAAATACAGTTGGATCAATTCGAGGTTACAAAGTTCGTGCGATTTTTTTTTGATTTTTTTCAAACGCGTTTTCGAAAAAAAGGCTGTAGAAAAAAAAGCTCAACTGGGATTTTATGGGACTTTTGTCTAATCGTTCAGTGACATGTACGCGACATTCCCTGAAAAAATCAGCTTTCTCCGATTTTTTTCCCTAGTGAAACCCAATTTTCATGGGCTGCTAGGTTTGAGAGTGTTTCGTGAAAATCAGTCATTGTTTCCGACTGTATTGCCGGCTTCCGAGTTTCGTTTTTCACAACTGCAATGGCTTCCATCACAAGTGAAAGGACCTTTTTTGCTGCGAAAATTTTAGCAAATGGAAATTTTTGTTGCCAAACTTGTGCCATCGCGGAAGGATAAAACTCAAGGCCTGAGGCCTCTCGTTTTATCCTCCGACAATGACACTCGTGCCATACCGATTAACCCACTCACGTGTGCGTGTCGTTCTATATATTTCCTTTTTTGTCGTTTTTTTGGAGTGTAAGTTTTATTCATTTGCAATAATGTTTTGAAGCTGTATTTGCCTTTTCTTCCTATAACTTCTCAAATTAATTTTTGTTGAGTATCAAATAGATCCATATTAGAAATAAATATCGGAGACCAGGCAGGCCTTAAAGTGATAATCTCTACAATACAATGCACAACCCTGACCATCACATATCACATTCGTCCATCTGTGCGCCTTTGTGAGCCCGGTATTGCCAAATATATAAGTCAGACACGTTGCGTTAAATCATCATCCCATAGGCTTATTTGCTGGTAATAGCGATGAAACCGTCTAGGGCATGAGATGGGAGCGCTTCCTGCTCCACCACAAAGAAAACTCCCCTGTTTGAAATCCTATCTTGCTGCACCGTTAATGTTGATGTTCCATTCTTCTGACGTTCGCAGTAACAGCACTCGAGGGACGTTTTGCTTTTCATTAGCTTCAGCCATCATGCAAGTCTCCTGCATCTCCATTGTCATTTAACATCTATTAATGTTTGAGTGGGAATTAAGATGTGTAATACAAGTGTTTGTCAATTGATATTTTCGAAATTATAAGGCAGCCTATTTTAGACTATAATTGGATACTTCACATGTTCTATCGACAGAAATCCACAAGCTATTAACGTAAACCGCTGTATTGTAGATATGCATAAAAAGTATTTACCCTGGAATTAATGCTGTAAGCCGCGTTCTTCAAAAACCTGAAATTATTCCGGATTGATTAGATGAAAGTTTCCTGGATGTTTGACATTAATATTCTTCTTGGCCCAAGAGGAGAATTAAATAGGAAGGTGGAAGGCTATATAGAGAATATCTAGTGTTTGAGGATAGATAACAATGATTATCTCATGAGTGGGCACGAAAGATGTTTATCACACACCTATCAATGTAAAACATGGGATTTCCACTGTTCTGTCTGTACGATAAAAATAAAGTTGTATCGCATATGTGATGATATAAATCACGTTCGATTTCGTTTCCAATGTAAACTTTTCCAGATGGAATGAAACAAGCGCTAGTAACACCACTAATCAAAAGCCGTCACTCGACCCTGACAGTCTGAAGAACTACCGCCCTGTCTCCAATCTTTCTTTCTTGTCAAAGGCTGTGGAGAGGGTTGTAGCTGTTCAGCTTCGATCTCACTTAGAATCTAACAGTCTGTCCGAAGCATTTCAGTCAGCTTACAAACCATGCTGTAGCACTGAAACTGCGCTTGTGAGAGTCCACTGTGATTTACTGTTGGCAATGGATGAACAGTTGCTATCGTGTCTCGTGCTTCTGGATCTCAGCGTTGCGTTTGACACGATCGACCATACGACCCTCATGATGCGTCTAGAAAATAGGATTGGTGTTAAAGGCACTGTACTTCAGTGGTTTCGCTCCTATTTACAAGATCGTACACAATGTGTTGTAATTGAGGGCGAGCGCTCCGAAAAACTCCCACTCTCATGCGGTGTTCCTCAGGGATCGGTTCTCGGACCGATTCTGTATACCATATATGTCCTTCCACTGGGTGACATTATAAGAAAGCATGGGCTTAAGTTTCATTGTTATGCTGATGACACACAGCTATACATTCATTTCTATAAAGATAGCGCTGCCTGTTCCGTGCAGAAATTAGAACAGTGCATTCTGGAAATAAAATCTTGGATGACTGCTAATTTATTGAAATTAAACCACGACAAAACTGAAATTATCTTTTTTGGAACTCAACAGCAATTGTCTAAATTGCCCAAACTTGATTTACACATCCAGGGTGTGTGCATTCCCTCAACCAAGTCTGTTCGTAACCTCGGCTTTTTCTTCGATGAAAACCTATCACTTGACAGACATGTCAGACACATCTGCCAGGGGGCATATTTTCATCTGAGAAACATCAGCAAAATTAGGAACTCAATAGTCAACAAAACAGCTGAACAACTCGTACATGCCTTTGTGACAACTCGGCTCGACTACTGCAACTCCCTGCTCTCTGGATCAACAAATGCCCACATTATAAAACTGCCGCATATTCAGAACTGTGCAGCTCGAGTAGTCACTAGAAATAGAAAAACTTGCCACATAACACCTATCCTTAAGGAACTGCATTGGCTGCCAGTATGCCGGAGAATCGAATATAAACTGTGTCTTCTGGTTTTTAAGAGCCTTCATGGCCTCGCACCACCCTACCTCACTGAGCTTGTAAATCGGTATGAACCAGCCCGAGCTTTAAGGTCCGGCAATGAAACTTTGCTCTCACAGCCAAGGGCAAGACTGAAGACCGCAGGTGACAGAGCATTCTCTGTGGCTGCCCCCACTGTGTGGAACTCACTCCCAAAACATATAAAAACTATCAGCACCTTAAATTCATTCAAGAAAAGCATGAAAACATATTCTTCCAACAGGCAGTCCATTAGTTTTTGTAAAGCCAAAGAGCACTTTTGTGGATTTTAGGCTTATAAATTATTTATTATTATTATTATTAAACAGAGAAGGAACCCATCTAAATAAATCACGTCAATCATTGGTCGAATGCACCGGAGTCGAGATCGCTTGCAAATTTCAAGTTCTGCATTTAGATTTGTTTACCGGGGAGACTTGAACAATCAGATTAGAGTAAAAAAATTACAAAATAAAAATAACATTCTGACTGCTTTTTCCTTGACAAATACTTTCTACAACTGGTCATGTAATGATCGAGTGTGCTAAACTTATTAGCTATTTAAAATTGTTGTTGTGTTATTTCCCGCAGTTTAGTCAATACTTGAAGTTCGATCATCGTGACCGTGACACTGATCGGTATCTATTGGTTTCGACCAATTGAATGTGGTAAAAATTAAAAAGCAAATTAGGGCTGGTACCCGGCCAATTAACAGTGATGTCTCGTTGACAACGAAGAAAACGCAGCAATTATCCAGTTGAAGAGTGCTTTTAGTTCAATTTTCTTGTTGATTGGTTGTTACACGGGAGGTGTGTGGCCCAGGATATTACGAGAGCCGAAGGCTCGAGTGATATTCTGGGCCAAAGCAATCGAGTACGATGATTTAGCCCATTCAAACGTATGTGCGCTCTGTATATGTATTATGAAAATCCATACCTTTTCGTGCCCACGGATGAGATAAAAAGACAGAACATGACAGGGGTGGAGAACGTAAGGACAGTAATCAAGAACACGAGTTGGAGTTTTTTGTGTATTTCACGAGCGCTGAATTTTTTATACCACGATTAACCCTTTACCCAACGTAACGGAAAAAAACGGCCGGCATTATTCACAAATATCGCCAGTTAATTTTCATTATTTTTTTCATTTTTTGTCTCAAAAATGTAGGTTATGACCCCTCTTTGGAATGAGCTCGTCGAGCTCGTTCCAAGGAGGGATCATAACCTATGGTTTCGAGACAAAAATGAAAAAAATCAGTTATTCAAGAATTTTGTTTGCAAGTGTCGTCTGCTTTTCATGTTAGGTAAATGGTTAAACTTGAATTAAGTGAGAAAAAATATTCTACGGCCTATTTACTTTCTTTCACGACATAACGTCTATCAGATGCTTTACGACCAATAAGATGCCTTTTTAATGACATTCTTAGGCATAGCCCAGGTTCCACGCACGAGGTATATAGCACATTTCGCGATGTGTGTATTGTCGGATAATGTTGAATACACACTGCAATCGTCAATATCTGAGAAAGGACATTAAATTCTGTTTTCATTATACATGAACGCGTACATTCAATTCTTGGTTTATTCTGATTTTCGTCAAAGGTCTCGGGTGTGTTAATGGAGTGATATCACCACAAACAATACACCGTCGGCCGAAAAAAACTGACGACTCAGTTTAAAATGTGCAGTACAGTCGCCAAGGATTTGTCAGTTATCCTCGCGTGGACGGTGTTGTCCACGCATGCGTTTACCAGGTAATAAAAATCATCATCAGTAAAACATTAATTAATAATTATTCCAATAATTAGTGTTTGGAATCTAAGATTATTGCGTCCGTGGAGATATTGCCTACCCGCGTAAAGTGACCAGTCCACGGCGGCCATACTGTAAATACGCTCTTTAAAAAATAAATACACTCCTTGAAAAGCATGGCATACAATGCTTCTTATATGGACAGCCTAAATTTGTACTTTTAAACCTTCTTCCGGGTTCGTGCTCTTCATCTTTTGCCATTGCCTCACTTGCCTTGGTTGAAGTTGGATTTCGAATTTGTTCCAGGGATCTAATGAGAGAAGATGAGTTCATGAAGGTCCCGCTTCCGAAACTGTGCTGATTCCATTCGGGAATATTCGGCTTTTTGATTTGCCCAAATAGATGGGTGGCCGTTGAATATAATAATTGAGTGGACAATATCGACAGTTGTGAAAGGTATAATATCTATAACTTGAGGAGAATTCGATTCGATTCGAAATCTTGCCTGATTCGATTCGGGATTCGATTTGATTAGAAATCAGAGGTACAAATGGTCCTTAACGAATAGACGCAGCAAAATATTGTAGACCATTATTTGTTGTAAGATGTTCAAAACTGTGTTAAAATTGTTTTTAGAATAATAATTCACTGAGTGGGAAAACATCATAAAACTCACCTTTTCATTAAAGTTCAACATTCCGTTTGAATTAAAATAGACATTGGTCTGGATAACTTATCAACTCATCGTATGCCAATCACAACAACGTGCTGTAGAGAAACTAAACATTTTGGATATTCTCTGATACTTTTGTGAATGAAACGATTTTAGGTTTCTTTTAAAAATGAAAAACAAATCTGTTTGTCATAAGTATTGTCTGATGTGGAAACCAAAAGTTTCAAAGTGGGGCCATGCGAAGCTTCGAGATTCGATCCGATTTCGAATCTTAAGTTTCTGTTTGGTTCGATTCGAAAGCGGCTGCCTATTTCGTTTCCTTTCAAATCTTTTCACAGGAATATAGCTTTGTATCAATCACCCACGTCGTCTCAAAAAACATACAGTTCAGATGAAAATTGTTCATAAATAATGCTGACAAAAAAGTCTGAGTATAATTTCCAATTTATAAACACAAATAGAATCTGTACCCATGCTCACCAATGATGCCAACAACTCCGCTCTCATTTGTCAATTCTACTGTTGAAAGCAAATTTGAAGCTTCTAAACAATGCCAGCGAGGAGCTGTTGCTAAGGGCTCGCCCTAAGCAGTGCTCAACACCGGTAATTCGCACAACCGTCACTGTGTTTTCTTAACCCTTTACCTAACATGAAAAGCAGACGACACTTAACGACACAAATTAATTGGCGGTTTTGAGAATAGCGCTGGCCGGGTTTGGCCGTTACTACGTTGGGTAAAGGGTTAACTATAATTCTAACTTGCTGATTTTCTAATATCATCAAGGCATGCCTTCGACGAAGGCATGCCTTGATGATATAATTGGAATATGTTATCAGTTGGTACTTGAGCCATCACATTCAGAACAAATCAGGTTTACAGCCCCTCCTACCCCTAATCGGTCATCTTCAAGACGCCCCTGATTCGATTCGATGTTCGATTCGATTTCGAATAATATACCCGTTTCGATTCGAGATTCGATTCGAATCGAAAATGTGTGATTCGCGGGACCCTATTCCAATGGCGAATGTCGGCGGAAAGAGCGGGTCACAGACTGACTAAATGTTGCCGATTTCCCTTTCGTCATCGTGAAACCGATTGCCTGTATCTCCCAATCGGAGATATCGAGTTGTACAACTTCAGAATTTTCTCGATAATTTGTAACTGAGGGAGAATAAAAAAAAAACGTATATTTTGAGCTAACAGTTTCAGAACACTAATTGGGAGTTCTTTTTTTTGAATCAATATTGAAATGAAAAGTCAAACAAGATGCGAACTGTATTAACCTTATTTTGTTTTCATTGGGATTTCAACGCGCCCATTCCAATGAAGGTGCAAGCTATGTTTTGGAAGCTAAGCTTTTGTTACAAAAGTTCAATGGTAATTTTTTGTGAATTGAGCTAACCGAATATGGCCGTTGATTTAGATAAAGGGTTAATAACGTCCTCTAATTAGCTAACAATGCACATGGAAGTTAGTAATACGTGGGAAATAATAGCACAGTACTGTGAAAACAAATGTGGTCGCTTTCGCAATCAAATCGCGATTCTGCAAATATAAAATCGAACGAAGAAAAGAATCGAAAATTGCACTTAAACAATTTAGCGATTTCGCATGTCTTTATTCTTAAATCGTACACTATTCTCGCTAGCTTTTTGATTCTTCTGGGCCAAAAATCAAACAATAAAAACCAAAGTTAAGCTTTTTCTGTTGTACTTACTGGTAAACTTTGGTTGCATTATCAGCATGTTTGCCTGCTCGAAATCATGGCCTCTCACTCTTCGACAACAACTTTACACCTGGAACTTAATTAAGCACCCTCTGCCTTTTTCGCAGTGGTGTTAATAGAAACTGTCATTACTTTCATGCTATCTTCCAGATGGCCAAAAGTGATTGTTTGCGGAAAGAATGGTCTGTTGGCAAATGAAAGACAACACATTGATGAAAATATGCAGTATTTCAATGGCGCTAATTAAACATATCTTTCACTAATGTTTTTGATGGAAAAATGTTCTCTCGACAAGTATGGTGCTGGAACGGTCCATGATGAAACAATGCCGTTAATTACTGACAAAATGTAACTTGTGATCTTCTAAACACAATAGCAGTGTCTGGCGTCACTAGCGAGTGTATCCACCACGTGCTCAAATGACAGCCTGAACCCTCCTCCTAATGCTAACAGTGAGCCTTCTGATACGGTCCTGGGGCAACTGTTGCCACTCCTCGTGCAATGCAGCTTCTAAGTCGGCCAAATTCTGTACAGGCGGATCCCATGCTTGCCATAGACGTCCAAGAAAGTCCCAGATGTCAAGTTTACAATCATGAGGGAGACATCCCCAGATCATTATTGACCCTCCACTATAAGGAACACTAGGACTGAGGTTCCTGGGCACGTAAGCAATATTTCTATGCTCCACACCCTCATGCAACCATCTGTGACGTGAAGCAGGAACCTACTCTCGTCTGACCAATGGACTCTCCTCCACGTCTTGCGATTCCAATGCTGTCGTGCCATACACCACTCCAAACGTCGTCTTTGATGCTGATCGGACAGTGCAGGACGATTGATACCCCTTCTGGACCTCAGACCCGGTGCGTTGAGATGGTTTCTGGCAGTCTGTTGCACAAACGCCTGTTGGGGAGCCAAGGATGTTTCAAAACCCGACGTGAAGCAAATGGCTCACGCCTAACGAGGCGTGCCAGTCTCCTATCTTCCCGAGGAGCGATCTTTCGGAGTTGTCCAGGCCTTGGTCGGTCCTTAACATCGTTGGTTTATACCCAAATATTACATGTGGATAATAGTGTTTTTTGTGACATTCGTGGGAAGCATGCTTCACGTGGACGAGGGGTGTGTTTGGGGTACGCTATTAACCAGAAACATCATGTTTCACTAGATGAAATGTACTGCAAGACATAGCAATCATTAAAACATAATAATCAGTAACACAAATCTTCACTGTCATGAAACATTTCAGGGGTGCTTAATTAAGTTACAGGTGTATATTTCAAGCCTATTTGCTTGTTTGCGTTGATGAGAAACTCATTTTTGAAAACAGATGATGTTAATGAATTTTAAATGCTTCATCGGATATACCATCTGATCAGTATATGACCGCCGTGATTTGGTCATGCATCAAATTAATGAATAATGCCCAACGTGCATTTCATTTCGGTTTTTGATCATTTTATTGGATACGTTTATCTTGCCTGCAAGTAATATTGATATTGCTCCACGTGTCTGATCCAAACATGAAAGCAAATCTATCTTTGAAATTATAGTGTCATTAGACCTGTCTATGAGAATCGCCGATTATTCAAGTGTCGTCTTATATTTCAGATAAGTGAGATATTTATGAATGTCATAATTTTAATTCGCTAAATTTTAATCCCCCATGTTCATAGGAGTTAGAAAGATGAACTTTGAAGACCATTGACTGGTGTTCATTTCTACACTGTTGATTGATCTAAACATCAGTGATCCTGTCTAGAACCTGCAAAACTGTCATTACAAAAGCGGACAGGCAATTTCCACCTGATCACGACCTCGTCCTGATATGGTGCAGTATGGCGCTAACAGCAAGATAAAACTAGCAGGTGTCACGTTTGTCACTCGCAAAGTAATATACATGAGCCCTTTACTTCAGACTATTGCGTGACTAGGTGTATTCCCGATTGGGACATAGTGGAGTTCGATTTTCTCTGAAATATGTCTACGGAGTTGTTAACAAAGATTCGATCCAAATCCGCTAATCAAGTGAAAAGAAATGATAAAGTTTTCCTGAAGTCACTTTTAGGGTACATCGTTGGAATTAATGCACACGAAAACAAAAACTGTATTGAAGAAGAGCAGCGGATTTGGATCATTGCTGATGTTACAGAGTTCATTTTACCATCACTGTACGGATCTACCCGATTTGTGAAGCAAAAGATTAATGACAGCTCGGTCACATCCGCCCAGTACTTTATATAAAAAATGTCTGTTATTCATTGAAAAACTCTTACCTAACAACACTTGCTAAAACTCCGCTCGTATCAAACTTTGTGAGCTTAGTTCATAAATTTCGTGTGGAATCTGCGCCCATTTGAGATTCTTCTTTTTCGGAGAGACCTAACTGCAACGGGAACAATTTTAAACTATAAGGCTACAACCAAATGTGACGCGTACAGTACCTAAAACAGAATAGCACACATGGCATTCCTATAAATATTCATACCCTTTATCAGTTGCTAAAAATTATAAAAGCGATGAGTAAATTAAATAAAGAAGTCACGTCAGTAGGATTTTGATTTCCCACCTGGCATTGGTTGGCTTCTGGTTTTAGAATCTTATTCGGAAATAAATTGAAAATTTCTATTTGTCAGGTAGCGTCTGGTGGGAATAGGATGGTATAGAATCCGACACATACTCCCCTGAGAAAACCAAGAAACGTGCTATAAAATAGTGCATTCTGGTGACGCTGAATGGTGGGAGCTTGTTCATTCTTAGTTCCGAAGTGAATACCGTTAATTTTAACTGGCACAGTTGTCAAAACCTATAGCTATGCTTTAGTTTTGAAGTGCAGGTGTTGCAACTTGAAGGCTTCATATGCTTAGGATGTGCTGAGCTATTATTTAGTCTGTATAGATTTGTCGTGTCAATTTTTGTTGAAGTGCCGACAGGCATTCTCACATAACGTGTAACAAGACAAAACATGTGAGCAAATTCTGATGACCAAAAACAATTCAGCACTCTACCTGTAAATCAACTTCCACACTATAGAAGCAACGTCTCCTCTGATGGACATCCGGGATCAACAAGGAGGTCGACAAGCAGAAAATTTACTTTCTACAAGTTTCTTCTTCAAATTCGATTTTTGTGGGGCGTTTACTCAGCATATTGCTCCATCTATACGGTGTGTCAAATCTATCCCTTTTAGCACTTCAGCCATCCAACAACAGGAATAACGAAAAAAATGACAGCTTCAAAATATATACACCTGGAACTTAATTAAGCACCCCCTGAACTGTTTCATGACAGTGAAGTTGCTGTTACCGATTATTATGTTTTTATGTTTGCTATGTCTTGCAGTACATTTCATCTAGTGAAACATGATGTTTCTGGTTGTTAGCGTACCCCAAACACATCCCTTCGTCTACGTGAAGCATGCTTCCCACGAATGTCACAAAAAACACTATTATCCACATACAATATCTGGGTATAAAAAAAGAAAATTTGTCACTTCTTTTATCAGTAAATGTTGACATGGCAAGGATGAGACTCTCAGATTTACTAAGATGACAAATCATTGGCATGTCATTCAAAGCTATTGGAAGGCAACTTGGCTATAGTAATTCTGTCATCAGCAGACTTGTCCGAAAACATCAACAAACCAACAATGTTCAGGATCGACCAAGGCCTGGACAACCCCAAAAGAACTCTCCTCGGGAAGATCGGATCTGACGCGCTTCGTTAGGCGTGAACCCTTTGCTTCAAGTCGGGTTTTGAAACGTCTTTGGCTTCCCGATAGGTGTTTGTGAAACAGAACTGCCCGAAACCGCCTCAAAGCACTGGGTATGAGATCCAGAAGGGTCATCAAGCGTCCAGCACTGTCCGATCAGCATCAAAGACGGCGTTTATAGTGGTGTATGGCACGACAGCATTGGGGAGTAGGTTCCTGCTTCACGTCACAGATGGTCGCATGAGGTTGTGGTGGCATAGAAATACTGCTTACGTGCCCAGGAACCTCAGCCCTACTGTTCCTTATGGAGGATGGTCAATAATGATCTGGGGATGCCTCTCTTATTATTGTAAAGTTGATATGGTAACTGTACGTGAGAATCTCAATGGTCATCAGTACATCCGGGACATTCTCAATCCGGTTGTCGTGGCTCATTTTGACAACCACCGTTGGCTACTCGCCCTGTATTCCTGACCGACAATGCAAAGCCACATTGTTTCCATGTTGTGATACCATTCCTTCAGAACAACGCTATTACAACACTACCTTGGCCTGCAATGAGCCCCGATTTGAATCCCTTAGAACACATCTGGGACTTTCTTGGAAGTCGTGTGCAAGCAAGGGATCCGCATGTACAGAATTTGGTTGATTTGGAAGCTGCATTGCATAAGGTGTGCCAGCAATTGCCTCTGGACCGTATCAAAAGACTCACTGAAAGCATCAGGAGGAGGGTTCAGACTGTCAACCAGGCACGTGGTGGATGCACTCGCTACTGAAGTCAGACACTGCTATTTTGTTCAGGAGATCACAAGTTACTGTTTTATCTGTAATTACCGGCATTGTTTCATTATTGACCGTTCCAGCATCATACTTGTCGAGGGAATATTTTCCCATCAAAAACATCAGTGACAGATATATGTAATTAGCGCCATTAACAATTGCATATTTTTATCATTGTGATGTCTTTCATTTGTCTATAGACCATTCTTTCCGCAAACAATCACTTTTGGCCATCTGAAAGATAGTATGAAAGTAATGGCAGTTTCTCTTAACACCACTGCGAAAAAACAGTGGTGCTTAATTAAGTTCCAGATGTATAGATTTCAATAATATCGATGCGAGCTCTACCTGGTCTTCCAGTGTCTTCTCCCAGCGTTCCTATTCTAAGGGGACTATACACGTCACTGTGTGTTGGAATGAGACAAATCCTTTTAGTGAAAGGCAGAGAAAGCGAGACCATAAAAGAGATCTCTTCAAGATTGGTAAGCGGTTCATAATTAGTTGAAATAGATAGTGGAGCAAACGTATGGGATTCTTTCTTTCTCTATTTATTAAGAGGCAATGTCAGCCTCTAACTGCGATTTGCCGAACTGTCTCTCAAACAGATTCTAACGTATTAGCATGGCGGGCTTATTAAAAAAGAAGAAATAGACGCAGGTGTATGAGGTTCTAGTCCACCTGACATGAATTGTGATTTTACATTATTATTATTTATTGATGTTTAAGGTCACATATTTATGCACAATGGCTAATCATGACCGTGACAGTTTTACGGGTGGGGGAAGCCGGAGTACCCGGAGAGAACCACCGAGCAACGACGAGCAGCTGCCAGCTCCCCAACATCGTAACTCCGCACTGCAGCACAGGCGGGGTTAGATTGGTTGAAGACATGCGTACCATCGACGTGCAGTACGCCTTAGTACACGGCGTCATCGTGCCCCCACATGGGCAATGGGGGTGAAGTGTCTTGCCCAAGGACACAACGCGGTTGCCGCAGGTGGGATTCGAAGTGATTTTACAAAGAATGTTCCAAAAGAGTAATCTATGTTCAGACATATAATGACATTGATTAATTACGGAAACATCAGAAATGTTCAGTGTGTTCCCCACAGATTGTCCAGCATACTACCACTATTTTCCAGGTACAAACTGTACCCTGGTAGCATACACAACTGGGTTTCACGAGAATTGGCAACACCAGGGAGAAGATGTGGGAGTAAGATTCCACACCAAGATACGAGTCTGGAGACTGATAAAACGGATATTCTAAGGCATATGTCACGTTGTTGTCAATACAAGAAGTTTTGAAGTAGTCAAGAAGTGCTCTTGTCATATCGGGTAGACGTGTATTATTTGAATTCCGATCGGATGTCTCACCGCAGTGAGCATTTTCTCAGCATATCTTATCAATATTGATGGCATCAGAATTTATTATTTTAACACTATTGCCGGCCTTTTTCAGTCCATCGCCTAAATAAATGTACATTTTATATTTTATTACTCCCAGTTCGACTTCAGGTAGAAAATATGTGATCTACGTTACAATACAGATAACCGGCAAACCGTGGGATAGAACCTGATAATAAACTGTTATTATCAGTAAACTAGGAATCGGTACTCTGACTACGAGATAGAAACAGACAGTCGAGGTTTATGAACAATATTCACATAAACTCCCCCGTTGTGTGTTTTCAAATGAACGTTGTCGACTATCTTTTTTTGTATACGCACTTCGGAATACCACGTACTCACAAACCCAGTAAGGACGTCAGGTGAATAAAGGACATCGGGACGCTTTGACGCAAAGCCTCCAGAGCGACCATATAGCAGACGGCGCTGAACTGGATCGTAGATTTCGTATGTCATTGCCCAACACCGTAATGTAAGCTCTCAAGTCACCAGTCTAATTCTGCTAGGAATCCGATGAAGCTATGGCCTGGAGCAAGTCTTGCCCTTAATAGACTATCGCCTAGGTCTTAATTCACTCGTCTGTAATGTTTTAGTTGGTTGGAAAAGCCGATCATCTGATATTTTATAGACGATTGAATCTAAACAAATATCAGAAACATTCATTTTCTCTGATATGTATTGTATGCACAATGGCTAATCGTGACCGTGACAGTTTTACGGATGGAGGATGCCGGAGTACCCGGAGAGAACCACCGAGCATCGACGAGCAACTGTCAGCTCCTCAACATTCCAACTCTGTCCAAGCTTCGCTCAAACATGGTTACAGTGGTTGAAGACATGTGCCCCATCGACGTGCAGTACTCCTCGTGCTCCTATGTAGGCAACCGGGATAAAGTGCCTTGCCCAAGGACACAAAGCGGGTCGAAATCGGGACCTCTAACAAAGAAGTCCAACAGTCTACCACTGAGCCACCGCTCTACCCATTTTCTCTGAATCATCTCAAGAAATATTGCTCAATCGAGATTTGCTTTGACCGAACATTTGATGGCATTATCATGAATAATAACTCACCACAGTCGTAGTTTTATAACACAGCATGGTTCCACTAAGTGTATTCATAGCTTGTTTTTCAATTTGAATTAAATACTTATTGATTGGAATGTCTGAAACTGGAGCCTCGTAGAATGTCTGTATATCATTGTGATAAACGGATATCACATTGTATCAGCCGTAGTCTACGCACAAATGCCACAACTACTAATGGAATGCCAATTTAGCATCTATTTATTGGGGTTCAACGACACGTTCAGCAGTCAGGCTGACATCGTGTCGGACAATTTTACTGATGAGGGAAGCAGGAGTATTAGAAGAAGCATTGGCCAATGCCAGTTGGACTTTTTAACTTACTAACCCTACACAAGCCGGGTTGCATCGATTGAAGGCATGCCTGTCATCGACATGCATTACGCCTTAGTAAAATGCGCCATCGTGCTCATGTTCTGGCAATTGGGATTATATGTCTAACCCAAAAGGACGTAAAGAAAATGACGCGGGTCAAGAATGAACCTACTACCTTTCAATCTGAAGTTCAATGCTTTAACAATGAGCTCCACAAAATTCCTATATTGACAGCTCTCGCAACCGTTCAGGTCGGAAACCGTTTGTGAATTTTAGAATTGAATCACAACTGGTCGAAATCCACGAGGTGATGAAATAAATTGATCAAGTGCAAATTCCACGAACCGCGAAGCTGCTCATGGTAAATTTGCGCGTGATCAATTTGTTTCATCACCTCGTGGATTTTGAAAGTCATGATTCAATTCTTATGTTTATTCCCTTTATAAAACAGAATTATGTTTTGTCCGGGCAGCATATCGAGTTGATTAATCTAGAAGGCACCGCCTTGGCTAACCATAATTCGGTCAAGGTGTATTCTTAAAACAGCAACAAAACAACATAACTTCTAATACAAAATAGTTCCCACAAACTGTAAATATTTCTGCCTAAAATGCAACTCACACTGAAGTCGGGGAAACGTCTATTTATAGAACGTAAGCAGAAATTAATGAATGTAAAAATAGACTCTGGAAAATCGAATGTAATGCGTAATATGCGAAATGTTCGAATGTCACATGATCAACTGGTATTCATGGGATAAATCACATGATCAACTGGTATCAATGGGAAAATAACATTACCTGAGAATCCACTGCCAATGCATTTCAACAGTGGGAGATACCCAACCTTGATATCAAATGTGAGAAACTTATTTCTCTCACAATGACCTTCATCCTTGCAGTGCTGAACATAAATATTAAGAAGTCAATTATTTTTATTTTGTTTTTCAAACTACAACCACAGGACTCGCTGCTGAAGACGGTAAGATTTTCAACGTGCATTTCTTGGGCTGCACGAAGAAAATATTGATTTGTCTTCTCCTAAGTAACGAATATGGACCGATGATGGATCTGAACTGGTATGGAATGTACCATCTGTGTTCAAAGGGTTAAGCCTTTACTGTCATAAATGTTTATTATTTTGAAACAGAGACAGTAGAGAAGAAAACTTATGTCGTTAAGAGAATAAATACGTCAAAATACCTTTTTCAGCCCACTGGTTGCATTAATTATTTGATTCACTCGCCAAGGCTCGCGGATCCTACTCCTGAGATAAATAATTATTTTGTTACACACTGTACAGTTATTCTTTGTGTGTTTGTTTTGGGGATTTAACGACCCATTGAACAGTCGGGGTCATATCGTGTCGGACAGTTTTGCAGGTAGACGAAGCCGAAGTACCGAAGAGAACCACCGAACATCGACGAGCAACTGTCAGACTCCCCAGCTTACTCATCCGACACAAGCACAGTTAGCAGTGGTGGAAGGCAAGTATACCATCGACTTTCAGTTTGCCTTAGGACAGAGCGCCACCGTACTCCAATGTAAGCAATCGGGATTTGGTGTCTTGACAGAATTCTGCATTCAATTTCTAATTGGTCAATGGCAGAATACATGTGCAAGAGTATTTCTACCAGAATCACCATGGGTAGCGGTGAGAATCACAGAAGGCTTGCATCAACTAATAACAGTCACAATCAAAGCTTCAATGTTTCACCACAGTTATTTTATCGTTTTACCTCTTTGTTTAGATTCGACTTCATAATTGTTTTACAGTTACCGACGAAGCGCTCGTATTTACCAGACGATGTTTCGTTTTTTCACGGCCCAAATAAAATAAGTTTATTTTTCCATTAAATCACGGTGTTGTCGAACTCGTGATGTATCAAATCATTTCACCCAGTCATTTATCGATATGAACAATCACTGGGTGGTATTTCCCTCCAAATGTATCAGGGATGTTCTACGGTAAAATTTGTCGATTTCGGACTTAGTTTTCAGTTTCTATTAAACATAAGCATAATTTCTGATGTATTTATAAAATCTTTTGCGTAAAAAGACAATACACTCGCTGCAGGATAAGCGTGAAAAAAGTTCTCTATGGTTTGACTTCGTAATACCAACCCTGTTAAATGACCATGCAAATAGCTCAGCAGTATCGTTGTTGTCGCTCTTCAAATCTGGTTCACCGACAACCAAGAGCCCCAAATCCGCATCACGTGACGTGCGCGTGTGATGTCTCTGACGTGTAATGTTTTCGAGGTGACACTTTTACAAACGAGCATTTCTGAGTGTTTTAAGCTGAACATTCTCGCGGACAAACATTGCAAAGTTTCTGTTTATGCACACGCCAGTTGTCGGATTCATTTTTTAATTCACCACTGTTATATAAATAAAAAGATTATTGCAACAGTTAGTAAATTTGGGCTGTCATATCCCACCTCATTGACGAGAACCAATTAGCCAGATCTGGGGCCAACACTCTGAAAAAACGTTTACAGTTGTATCTTTCATAGTTGTATTTTCTATTTGTGGAAATAACCAATTGAAAAGAACCGTTAGCATTTTCGAAGATGTGACAATTTGCCATATCTTTTAAAATACTAATGATTCATTTCGGCAATTTATACTCACTTGCAAAAAATAGAATTGTAAAAGTTTCATAGTATTGGCCCCTGGTCTCTTCAGCTCGGCGCAATATGATGATCCAGATCAACTTACTATTGTAATATTTTTTACGAAACATAATGAGTACTCTTGTATGTACTTGCGACAAGATCACTCTGACAGCGATATGAAAATTTCAAGTCCTGGTATAATAAGGTGAGGATCCTGAACAAGCTATGTCATAATTTCAGAGCCCCTCCCGTGAAATATCAATGGTACCTGAGCGTTTGTAATGTACTGCAGATTTATTGGGGTCCATGGAGAGGGTTATTAGAACTGTACTCTAGCACCTCCGCATTGTTTAGCAGTTATGTAGCAGTTGAGTAACCCTTAGGGTGAGCCTGGAACGGTTTCAATCAGTTCCCATGTCCAGTTCAGGGATCAAAACATATTTTATGATAAAATTTTTAAATCGACTCATTACGGTAACAGTAGTTTATCTACGCATGTCCGTGTAATATGTTCTGAATTAAGACTTTAATGCTGTCGAGAAAGCTATGTTCTTGAGAAAAATATGAATATGTTTAATTATTCAATAAATATTAGAGTCAGTGTCCTCTTCGATTTATGTAGGTAAAGGGTTACATCAACCCGATGATAATTTAGTTTAGGAGAGGTTATTTATTCATTTATTGGGGTTCAACGACACTATCGGCAGCCATGGTCACCTCGTGTCGGACAGTTTTACGGGCTGAGGAAGCCGGAGTACCCAGGGAGAACCACCGAGCAACTGCGAGCAACTGTCAGCCTCCCCAACGTATTAACTTCACACAAGCAGTGTTAGCAATGGTTGAAGACAAGTGCATCATCGACGTGCAATACGCCTTAGTACACAACACTACCGCGCCCCACGTGGACATGTTAAGTCCCTTGCCCAAGGACACAACGCTGTAGCCGCAAGTGGGATTCGAACCGAGGACATCTCGGCTTGCAGCCTGCATCTCTACCTACTGAGCCACCGCGATCCCTTTAGGAGAGATTAAAAATATACATGTATCAGAACATCCTACACGAGATTTTAATTCGTTTCCCCAAGACTGCGAATTTGAGGTGCGCCACAGGGTTTGCGCTTCACCGCGCTTCTAAAAGTTTGGGTGGGTGCGTTATTAACCCCACGTTCGGACAATTCATTTTTATGGAGCACAAGAACATATGGTTACTCACGCAATGGATGGAAATGGGTGATTTGCATCAGGACATGAAATCTACTGCGCAAAGCAAATATGCGAAACTCCATTCTCGGAAAAAAGCATCATTTCCTGTCCTCCTCAGTACCGGCAGTGTTTATAATATAACACAACGGCATAAAAGTGACGAATTCGCCGTCTTGTTCGTGCAAACTTAAATGCAAACATAAAGACGATGTGATAGCAAAAGCGGACAGAAAATTTCGACCGGATCCGGTCGAAATTTTCTGTCCGCTTTTGAGATCACAGTAATGGGCTTCAATAGTCGTTATTATTACTTCTTTCTCGATTTTAAACTCCTTTCAGCTGCACCGAGCCATATTTGAAAAGCATTGCTGGCGGTGGTCATGCTAGCCAAATTTATTATAAGGACGCTCTGCAAAACCGAACTCTAAATTTCCAATAATGTTTCATAATAACACTTACAGTATTTCGTATTTCTGTGAAAAAAATTGTACTTTCAATTTTTTTACTATCTATGTTCTTGTAGCACCTTAACTGGAATACTGTTTTAGTAGATTTTTTTCTGTCATCCAATGTGGTTTGAAATAAGAGCACATCGCCAGCTTCCTGAAGATGATTTAAGAATAAGCTGGTGGTTTCTGGACCGAAGGGACCAGTGCTGGGTCTCTTGCATTCAATCAAATGGGTATCCCTCATTGTAATTCCCAATTGCAAACAAAGAGAGATACTTTCCTTAAGAATTTGGGGTATTACAATGATGAGTTTTACTGACTGTTACGATCTACTAATTATGCACGTTTTATCTTATTAAAATAAGAAAGAACAATTATAGATTGCCATGAACCAGTTGTTGCTCAAAATGTCTAGAATAGCAGTATTCCGGACTTCGACAAAGAATAAATGAGATTAAATGCCTTGCTTTGGATTCATATTTATTTATTTATTTATTTATTGGTGTTTCGGGTCACATACTTATGCAGAATGGCTAATCGTGACCGTGACAGTTCTACGGGTGGAGGCAGCCGGAGTACCCGGAGAGAACCACCGAGCATCGACGACAACTGTCAGCTCCTCAACATTCTAACTCTGTTCAAGCTTCGCTCAAGCAGGGTTACAGCGGTTGAAGATATGTGCACCATCGACATGCAGTATGCCTTAGTGCACGGCGGCATCGTGCCCCCATGTAGGCAACCGGGATAAAGTGCCTTGCCCGAACTTGGGACCTCTAACATAGAAGTCCAACAGTCTACCACTGAGCCACCGCGCTCCCTGATTTGGATTCATCGCCTGCACATTTATTTCGAAATATATTTTTCCCCCATAATGTAACTAGAAATTTAACCAAATCAGTCTTGTCTGACAGAGTTCAGTGATGTCTAAGATTGGTTAAGTTCCTAGTTACATTATTGGTCAATTCACTATTCCAGATGTCGGTATTTTGACATCAGTATGCAGGTTTCTACGAATACTTAACTGAAGCACGAGGGGTTTTAACGTAAAAAAATATTATTATTATTATTAATTTGACGGCATAAGAAAATAATTATGTGGAGAATTATTGGTAAAGCATACATCTTACAGGTGGCATCCCCAGTGCGGTTCTAACAATAATTTTGACGTCACATTTTCCAGAGGGCTTTGTTTGCAAAGGCCGACTTGTTCTGTCGTCTAATATAAAGATCCTTTCCGACATTCTGCTCTGCATAAGGTGAGTGTTAACAAGATCGGTATCATAATAAAGAAAAACGTTTATAATTTTCTCTTCGTGTAAAGAAAATTAAAAAAAAATAATGATACGATTCTCGTCTATACCTTCTCAGATAAAAACAACACAGTGTATACAGAAAGCGCTTCAAACATTGTGAGTCCAAAAAAATTGCGACAGCATGCACGATTAAAATGTTTTCTGAAACTAACGGATTAAAAGTAGAGACAAATTAATTCAGTTTCCATTCTCCCTTTATTCAAAAATGACACATCCCAAAGGCGATAATTGATGCAAAAACACAATGGGTATTTCACCGTTTAAGGACTCGATAAAAAGAGTCTTGAACCTACAGCAATGTTACAATGTTATCAGGTTGTTACACAGCATGTAGACGTGGCTTGGCACTGTTACATCCGTGGAATGAGGTTTCCTACATTACGTGAGAATGGAGAAAAAGAACGTGAAAGTTTCAGAAAATAAATCTTCGGTTTAAACCTGGCGATGCATTCACCAAATGGCTTATGTGTTAGACCCGGCTTATGTGTTTGCCATAAAATTAGAATTATGATAGCTGGAACGGCCACTGGGAAATTCATGTTGATTTAGATTTCCCGAACTCGATTACTTATTTGAGCATATTAACAGAATATACAGAAATGTGGTACAAACTTCAAATAAGTAGGCAGGAAGTGAGAAATATCTAGTTTAACCCTTTACCTAACATGAAAAGCGGAAGACACTTGGCAAAAAAAATTGTTGAATAACTAATTTTTCTCATTTCTCGTCTCAAAAACATAGGTTATGACCCTTCATTGGAACGAGCTCGACGAGCTCGTTCCAATGAGGGGTCATAATTTATGTTTTTGAGACAAAATATGAAAAAAATAATAAAAATTAATTCGCGACTTTTGACAATAGCGCTGGCTGGTTTTGGCCGTTACGTTGGGTAAAGGGTTAATAATTTTAAAACATATTTTTGCGTATATATCAAAGTGAAAAGGACATCTCTTCCCCCACCCCAAGACCCAAAATAACAAACTTAAAATATAATTGCAAAGCAAACAATAATAAGACATAGTGACTATATCTAGCTGAAAAAGGTAAAATAAGCACAACGTAACAGAAAAAAGAGGGATACACAGTAAATATGTACAATAAAATTATACAGAAAGATGGAAGAAAACTTTGACGGGAAAAAGAAAACAACACAAAAAGAATAACAGGAGAAAGAAAAAGAGAAAGAAAAGAAATCATCAGAAATGAAATTAATGGTTACACAATACGAAATTCTAGTTAGATAGCACCCAACATCGCGTCCGCTTGCAGCAACTCAAAGCGTTTTGACAGCCAAAAGATTAATAGTGAAACGAGCGAATCCTGGAGAACTTTTTAGAAGTTCTATAGATATCTTTATTGTCGAAAAGACAATGGAGACAGTAAACCATATGAAGGGTTGTCAACGTTATCGTGTTTATATACGAAACTGGTGTAATGAATCATAACTTTAAATCCTGATGGCATTTTCCATGTCAATTTAATTGCTTCAGTTGGAAGAGTCCGTGTTCACTATTTGGAGGTGAGTCAATTAATGTTGTCAACATGCAGCCTTAGGGCTACACGTTAAAATATGGATGTTCTCCACCCCCACAAAATCACTGCGCAGCCATTTACGTTATGAAATTAGGCCTAATGAACCTGGCTAGGAAAAGTGTGCTTAGCACTATAAAGGCTGACTCAAATAAAATTGTAGAAAGTGGACACCATAAAGAAGTCATGTGCGTTTTCTATATATGATCCAGACACCACAGAAGCAAAAAACAAAACAAAAAAAAAACAAACAAAAAAAAAACGTCATCATGTACACCGTGTAAAAGCAGTGTTTGATTCAAGGAAAGTTACTCACCTTGTCTGATTGCAAATCTGTAGGAGCCGAAAACGTTGTTTGGACGAGGATCAGAGTGAGCCCCAGAAGGAAGATGCTCAGTTGATTCATCGTAGGCCAGCTTTCACAAACAGTCTCTCTTTGGTGCAATGCACTCTCGAGTTCTACCCAGAAAGAAGCTGAGCTTCAGTGGCAAATTCTACAATTAATGAGTTTCCTCCGTCTATACGAATTAATTGGGAGTAACAAGCTAGTGATTACAACCAACTTTTTACTGCATTACCATCAAGCTTCGTCGGTGATTATTAACTTTACGGAAGAGGATCTCTAGTTTAACGAGCAGCATGCACAGACCCAACAAATCCTAGAGCGAAGCTTTTATGTTACTAACAACAAAGGCGTGGGTAAATGATTATTGTGGGCGTGTTTTATTTGTCCACCTCCTCTTTCAGGTAAGAGAGATTTCTGACGAATTGAACACTAAGAGAATCGAGGTAGTCATGTTAATTAAAATCACATTTCGAGAAAATATCGATAATAACATTAGTGAAAACTCATATTTATTCTTCATTATGTTTGCGGTGATCAAATTTCCTTTGCATTTTTAAGCAATTGATTCGTGCGTTTATTGGCGTTCTATAGCATTCGAATACCGTCACAATCGTGTAGTATTGGATCTGATGCTGAGAGGTTTGGGTATACGCTATTGATCGGTAAAACACTCATTCAAAGAGGCGATGAATTTTAAATGGAAATAAGCTTGCCGCGCAGTCACGTCTCTCTTAAAAAGAGAGGAAATTAACTTTTTCGCCTCCTGGATATCGCCTTCCAGTTATCGAACCTTGACATTCCTAAAGTGTTTACTAGTCAACCCTTATTCGTTTCGCTGATGTTTTAAGATTTCCAACTACCGACACATACCTGAAGCATTGTGATCTCAAAAGCAGTTTCTTTCTCGATAGTACTGCGATCTGGCCGCGACACATTTACACCGGTTGACAGGGATTTAATAATATTAGTTATCCTTGTGTTTTCCAGGTGTATGGCAATTTACACCGGTTTGGGAACTCATAAACACTGAGGCGAAGGCGAAGGGTGGATGAGTTCCCAAACCGCTGTAAATTCCCATACACCCTGGCAAACACAAGGATAACGGATTTATTTCCAAGAATTTTGGAGTACGTAATACTTGTACCTAAATTGTGGGCAAAAACTGACAGAAAATTTGTACTTTGCAAGTTTCTTAAATAAAACCAGAGAAATATGGATGTCATTGGAACTCACTCAATGAGCCAGTTCCAATGACATCCATATCTGTAATATGTTATTGCACATAAATATTAAATTTCCTGTATTTTTATTTTTGTTCTAACATAACCGAGCAGAAGGTATGAATTAATAATTAAAAATGGGTACTTTTTAGCCATATAGCTTGCTCTTGTATATTCTTGTTTTTACACCGTCAAGAATATACAAGACGTGGTTAAACACGGTGTAAAAAACCACTGTGGGTTGCAAGTTACACCGTACCTCTCAGCCAATCAAAATACAGTATTTTGTTTCATTTGGAAATAAAAAATATTATTGCAAAGACAATACAGGATCATGACAGACAAAAGAAAATAGTATCAGAGAGTCAATGTAGTCGGGTTTCTATTTCGACAGGTGAGATTCTACAGTGTTGAAAAGCGGACAGAAAATTCGATCGCGATTCAGTGGCGATATAGTCAAATTTCTCTGTCCACGCCTGTGACTACAGTACTGAACACAGCGTTGAGAAAAGACTATGTGGAAAACAACATCCACCCAGACAATACTTAACCCTTTGAACACTGATGGTGTCTTCCAAGTCAGTTCAATGACAGCAACTGGAAGAGTTCATATTCATTGCTTGGGGGTACACCATTCAATATTTTCAACGTGCAGCCTTCGGACTGCACGTTGGAAATCTTGAAAGGTTACACCAAACATTCACTGAGCAGTCACCCAAGTTAGTGAAATTATGAGGTACCATGTTCCTGGACCGATGAAGTTGCATATAGGGTTCAAAATGTTAATATTTGCTGAGAAACAAGTCACCAGAGACAGACAGTTTCAGGAAATAGACACGTAATGGTTCCTTGTTTCACGAGATTTGAAAATCACGGTCTCCTTGGAAACTACTTTACGTGCGCATGGGGTACAACAAGTAGTTACATAAAATGGAGGATACGTGAAAAAGAAACTGGTAAACAGAAAATATCGGGACACAAAGTGGCTTTGGACTTTTCCCAATCCCGGATAGTGGTTGCATAGGAATAGGGGCGTGGGGAAGGGTTGTTTACATTTCCCTGGACTTCCCAAACTAGTTTTATTTTCAAATAACAATTGACTTTTATGTGTGAATAGTACCGGGTAAAATGTACAATCATTGAATTAGTTGCGGTTTCAGAAATGTCTTGAAACGTCTGTGTGCTGAAGTGTGAGAAGGTGGGGAGGGGGGGGGGGGTGTAAAGACCCACTGAGGATCATCATGAATATTAATTTCAAATCCTAATCATTTCTTGAGTGCAACAAGGCGCCACCTGCAATGCTAAAGCATCTCCAAAGAGGAATGTTAGCAGAGATTTACCGGGGTATCCGATCTTGGTTGGGCACGTAATTTCACCCGCTATTGCGGATTCCGACCACTATTACCGGGTTGTGGTAATCATCCACTCTCCACATTGTCGTTAAAGAGGAACATCAGGTGCTCTGGAACCGTTAACCTAACACAAGGTCAAAGTGACACAACCAGAAATTTCCCCTAAAATGAAAAGAAATCTTATAAGTTAGTCTTATTCAAGCGAACGAGTTTTCCACAGAGAAAAATAATATGTTCACTTGAGAAAAATATAGCTTTTCTCCGTATTAGCACTGTACTATTGTGATCTGCCTCGTTGCAACTATGCGTTTTCGGGAGAAACATTGAGAAGAGTGTAAGGAACGACTGGAAAGCGTAATAGGTGGGCATTTAACCCTTCATCCAACGAATCGCCCGCATCCGCCAGCGTAATATGCAAATTCAGCAGCTGAAAAAATATTATTTTTCGAAAAATGTCAAGAAAACTATATCATGTGACCCCTCTTTGGAACGATCTCGTTCCAAAGAGGGGTCACATGATGTGGTTTTGTTGAAAGTTTTTGAAAAAATTTAAAAAATGATATTTAAAATAATAAATTTTTATATCGACTGCGTTGGGTAAAGGGTTAAATAGTGGCGACGAGAAGGGATGACAAATGAAGAAAAATTATAAATTTATATTGAGGAACAGAGATGAGAGGAAAGAGAGTTGATGCTGAACTTGCTGATTTTGTGGTGATCTTTTTCTCCTACTGTAATCTGGTCTTCAACACAGCCAGGCAAACGTATTTCAGTCATGTCTGTCTTGATCATTGTTCATTCTTCATCCGACCAAGAAGCTTATTTTCAAAACAATTTGTGATGTTTATATTCCTGATATCCCCCCCCCCCACTCCATGCGGGTGGTTTAAACGGTGTTGTTTTAATTCTCATGTCGCGTTTGAGTTGCAGAGAAGTGAAGAAGCGAGAGAGAGAGAAAGAGAAAGAGAGAGAGAGAGAGGGAGAGGGAGAGGGAGAGAGAGAGACAGAGAGAGAGGGGCAGAGACAGAGAGAGACAGAGAGAGGGAGAGAGAGAGGAGAGAGGAGAGAGAGAGAGAGAGGGAGAGAGAAGAGAAAACGAGAGAGATGAGTAGAGACAGTTTGAGGGGTATAGCGATTACGATTATGGATTTACCTATGTTTTCACTTACCATCATGCCCTAAATATCCTGACCAATATTTTTTATTCGATAACATAACATGAAAGATATTCGAACACAGACACTTACATAGAACTGCATTACACCCCGTCGAAATTGTTATGGTATACTGCATAGGGTCCTGAAACCGAGAATAACGCATAGTGATTGAAAGTTCCAGTTGTAATTTAAACAACCAATAGGGAGCAAATATGCGGGAATTTTATTTTATTTTATTGGGGTATAATGACACTTTCGACAGTCAGGGTCACCACGTACTTGACAGTTTTACGGATGGAGGAAGCCGACGTACCCGGGGAGAGCCACCGAGTAGCGTTGTGCAACTGCCAAACTCTCCAACGTGCTAACTCCGTACAAACAGGGTTAGCATTGGTTGAAGACAAGTGCAGCAAGTACACAGTGCCACCGTGCCCCTACGTCGTCAATCAAGATTAAGTGACTTGCCAACGGACACAACGCTGTTACCCCTGGTAGGGATTGGACCGTGGATCTATCGGTCTGAAATCCAAATCCGTAACCACTGAGCCACCGCGCTCTCTAAATTAAGAGAGAAAGAGTGGTGACACAGAAAGAAAGAGAGGCAGAGAGAGGCAGATGGACGGACAGACAGAAAGACAAAGAAAGAATTTTTCTCGTCGACAAATTCAAAGATTCTCTTCTGGGATAATAGTAAGGCACTGTTTTGTGATTTTGTTTTGTCTCTATAATTAAAAGTACTCATTATTTTTTAACGTTAGATCAGGAGATGTATCGACTTTTTCTAATTATTCTGTTTTTACATATTATTGAGCGGTGGGTTGGAATTTAATGAACGCATGGGTATGTCCCACTGTTCCTCTGCACGACTTAATTATACAGAAGTATTAATTATAGGAGATATTCCATGCTTGGAATAGTATTGGGAATGACAGTCGTAACGAATGAGACGTATTATTTTTTAACTATGCCAAAAATAAATTGAGTGCAGTCCAACGCGGTCAAATCGATTTGTATGCAACTTGAAGAACGCATTGAAAGCATGCATTTTTGGTGTTAATCTTCTCATAAATTAATGTGATGTGTTGAACTATTGTGTTGAGTTTCGTCAGCCTGTGAAAGCATTCAAGTTTCGTTCTTGTACTGTTAAAAACCGCAAGTTGTAGTTTCTTACTGGGACGCACCAGAAGAGCTCGTATTGTTACTTTGATCTTAAAGATAAAATATATCAAATCCGTCTGTACTATTCACGCCAAGTCACCATGCTGCATATTCCATGCTGTAGTATAAACCAGGCAATGGAATTTATTAAAGTAAAGAGATCAGCAATATAAAATTTCAAATCTCCTGCCCAGTGGCAGGGGATTTGAATTTAAAATTACTCATCCCTTTGATTTCATATTGGACTTTCTTTTCACGCACAAGATTACATATTTGGATTTAACCATTCGAAAGCTGTAGCATGGAGCGAGTTAACCGAATAGGGCAAATATTGATACTGTTTTCGATATAAAGGGTAATCTGTAAGCTCTGTTATTATTTCAATCGAAACTCTACGATAAAAATCCATCAGAGCTTTACTGTTATTAGCAGAAAGACAGATAAACAAAATAGTAACGCTTGGTTTCAACAAAACATAACATGCAATATTGAGCTTTCGGTTTTGAAAAGCGTTGGCGTGCGCGAAATCGTTACGCTACGCATTTTTTCACGATCATCACCACTGGCGAAAATGTTTAAATATGGCTCAGTTCATCTGATCTGGAGAGAATGTTTGAAACGTGAGAAGGACGTAATATCCAAGTCTAATGCAAGTGGGGCTCAGTAGCTCAGTGTTGGAACAGCGGAGTTTACACCGAAAGGTCGACCGTTCGATTCTGAGCAGAAGTAACGGCATCGTGTCCTTGGGAGAGACACTTAATCCCTGTTGCCCACGTGGGACACGGTTGCGTTGTGCCCTAAGGTGTACCGAACGTCCATAACGCACTTGCCTTCAACCGCTGCTAACTCTTCTTGCACAGAGTTAATAAGTTAGAGAGCCTGATAGTTGCTGGCATCTGCTCGGTGGTTCTCTCCGGTACTCTGGTTTCGCCCACCCGTAAAATTGTTCTGTTCGATACGATGTGATCATGTGTGCTGAAAGTATTGTTATACCCCAAATAAGCAAACAAACTCTGCTGTGATCATAAAAGCGGACAGAACATTTCGACGGGATCACATCGATGGTGCACCTGTCTTCAACCACTACCATCTCTACTTGTATAGAGTTACTAAGTTCTATAGTCTGACTATTGCTCACTGCCACTCGGTGGTTCTCTACAGGTAGTCCGGCTTTCTCAATTCGCAAAACAATCCTAAACGATGTGACCCTATGTGTTGAAAGAAGTATCTTTATACCTACAAGCAAACATGTGGACATAAAAGCGGACAACAAATTTGGACCGAATCGCAGTCGCGATACGGTCGAAATTTGCTGTTCTCTTTTGTGATCACGGCATTTTGATGTGTGCGTTGTAGTTTGTTTATCCCTTTACCCAACGTAACGGCCAAAACCGGCCAGCGCTATTCTCAAAAATCGCCAATTAATTTTAATTATTTTTTCATTTTTTGTCTCAAAAACATAGGTTATGACCCCTCATTGGAACGAGCTCGACGAGCTCGTTCCAATGAGGGGTCATAACCTATGTTTTTGAGACAAAAAATGAAAAAAAATAGTTATTCAAGAATTTTGTTTACAAGTGTCGTCTGCTTTTCAAGTTAGGTAAAGGGTTAAAAAAGCAACTCACGAACAACGACAAAAGCTGGTAATTGTTGAAAAAAAAGCTAAGCATCCCTGTGTTACTTTTAATAAAGGGAAACAACAAACAGCTCTCGGAGCTCTCTGTTGTTTTCGATTATTAAAAGTAACAAATGGAAACTTGGCGGCCTTTATGGCACGCTGATTAGAAGCAACTAGTTCACAGATAACCCGTTATTCAGAATATCTCTCAGTATCGCACCTACCAACATTAAACGTCCACTTTGGCTCTTATTTAGCGAATCCATTTTACAGTATGTTGCGAGTTTTTCTTCCCGGGGAAATAATTAGCAAATCTAACATCCTAGGCTTTTACATGAATGGAAAGGATGGAGTGAAGTAATGAACACGAGAAAAGTTAAAGAACGCCCAACGGTGGTGGAAAAGACGTTTTCTTATTTTTAAATGGGGTTCAAAAGAGAATACTAGTGGAAGGTTCAAACTGATTGGGGGAAAATTGCAAAAGCTCAGCTTCTGCATTTTTATACTACTTAACAGGAAGATGGCTTAAGTTTTTAAAATAATGCACACATTTATGATAGAAATTAGCTAACATTTCGAAATTTCATTCTTTATCTGAAATTCCCATACCCTTAGTGTTCAATTTACTGACAGCTTTCGGAAATTAAGGGGAGACAAGTCTCCTGTTAATCTCTCCCAATGACGAAACTGGTCAACCTTGAATATTGTTTCCGCATGCAAACACTACCCGTCTAATGTACTATGAATTTACTACAGAATGTAAACCATTTTCTCGCCGTTTATTGTGTAATGAGCCAAGCTGAAGCGTGCTTTTAAATGCTAAAGTCAAATATGTTGAAGCAGGGCATCCAAGTTTTGAATATACCGGCATTTCATTGATCATATACTAGCGGAAAAAAGAAACTATGCATACGGAAAATTTCCAGTATATTGTCAATAGTAAATACTTCGGTACAAAACTCCTCGTGGGGATCATGTGAACACCCTTTGGAAGTCATGATGGGTGGACGTCTTTCTCGCACGGATGGTTTCTCGTTTTCGGGGATGATTGTGATTGCATGTCTTTTGCGGGAGGAAATCTGGAGCGATAACTCTTTGCATCTTTATCACCGTCGGGTCAATATTCTGACGCCAGATAATCAAAATACAAGTTTCCTGAACGGTATGCCGAGACATGGCGAAAATGATCGACTTCGCGCCATCGGCATGATACAGTAGGAAGGAGCCATAACGATGTTGCTATCCTGCTGGGTGTTCACCATAACAATCCATAACCTCTGGAGACGATATCAGCAGTTTGGCAACACCAGATATCGTCCTCGATCAGGACGTCCACGTGGGACGTCAACACGTCAGAACACTCGTGACCTTGACTGACAGAAGTATCCCTGGGTTGAGGAGAATCAGTGCGAGAACTATACGGAATCGACTGAGGGAGGTGAACATCAGCCCACGACGTCCAGCTATCCGGCCTTTTCTCCAACAACATCACTGAGTGGCTCGTCGGGACTGGTGCAATCGGCATATCCGCTTCACTCAAAGAGACTGGGTCCGTATCCTATTCACAGACGAGTCAAGATTTTCCACTTGGGCAACAGTGGTGGACGATCAAGAGTTTACGGTAGCACAGGAGAACGATACCTTGACTGCTTTGTTTTTTAGCAAGGTCCGTTTGGTGGAGGTAGTGTTATGGTATGGGGTGGCTTCACCGCTCATGGAAGAACAATCCCTGTGGTCATTGACGGCAATCTGACTGGAATCCGCTACCGAGATGAGATCTTGCAGGCTCACGTTACTCCCTTCCTGCAACAACACGATGTCACTCTTCACCCCTCTTGGGGGATGTCATCCAACACTTGGATCAACTTCCAGTCGATATCGAAGAAGTGACACCATGTTTTTAGCTTTCTTGCTAGATAAACACCATGACGTTTGGTGGCGCGAAAACTGTTACGCTGCGACTACTGTCAAAGCGTAACTGGTTTCATGTCATCAAACGTCATCGATGGGTGGAGTTGCGTTGATTGGCCTGATGTCATCTTGAGGGGGCAGAATCCTGGAGTTGCGACGTTTTTCGCTGACGTGCCAGCAATTATTTGTATAGAGATCGTGATCGTGACACACTTCCTCCAGTCGGTCAAGATTTTGTAAATAAAATATTACATAATCAAGACTGAATCAAGAAAAACAAATGAAAATACTAACTGACATTGAATGTTCTCGCATTTCTTCTTTAACTCTCTGAACACGAGCGGTCACTTTTTCGGCCAGGAACATGACACGTCATAACGCCATTAAATAGGATGGCTGTTCAGTAAATGTGTGGGGTAGACCAATCAATATTTTTAACGTGAAGCCCAGGGGCTGCAAGCTGAAAATATTGATTAGTCTACCCCAAATAATGAATATGGATTCTTCTAATTGCTGTCATTGAACAGGCATGGAAGATACCACCAGACCCATCAGGGTTAACAGATAAGATTCTACAAATCCTTGGGAAGGAAATAAGACAGAGACTTTCTTCCAGTCGCGATGCGGTCGGAGTCTCTGCCATTGAACAGGCATGGAAGATACCACCAGAGCTCTCAGGGTTAACAGATAAGATTCTACAAATCCTTGGAAAGGAAATAAGACAGAGACTTTCTTCCAGTCGCGATGCGGTCGGAGTCTTTTTAGTCATAGTACTTTACTTGAGTTAAAAAGATCTGTGGCCTGTCTCCAGTTTACGGACTGAACGACAGAGTCTACACAGCTACATTGTACCAGTTCTACTTAATTTGTCGTGACAATTCTGTCTCATTATTTTTTGTTTATTTATGACGAATAGTTCTTTACACTGCCTTGCATTAACTCATTATAGCATCCAGTTGAGTATATAGTTTTTTGTTAACATGATGCACTCGATGTTTGGATCCGTCTTCATTTGTATCCTTCAAAGTGAGGCTTTTCAGTATGATTTGTGGATGTCATTCAAGCAAAAAAACCATTACACACGACTTAAAGGGATTTGTGCTTTTTCTTTATTTTGCTTGTAAAAGTTTTCAGACCCGATGTATATAATTTAATCAAAGTATTAGAACAGCTAAGTGGCTGGGCTGCACATGTATATTATCCGGGTTTAAAAGGAATATTGTCAAATAATATAATTATTCGTATTGCATTAATGTTATGGAGACACATAATGTGAATCCTGGAATACCATTTATCAATGTAGGTCACCATTGCATTATATGTTAACAGCACTGCATATGAATCAATGCCTGAAAGGAAACATGAATGACAGTTGAAAAGAAGTCGTCCAACATTGCTTTAATATGTCTGTCTGGTGTGAAATGGAAGAACAAACGTAATCTGGCTGATTTTACAACACATGATTTATTTTTTATTTTTGCTTGGAGAAGTGGACCTTAAGGCCTAATATACTCACTAATAATTGAACATGTGCACATCTGGGTCGCGATCTTGCTGAATTGTTCAGTTTACGTTCCTCCCTACAGACATGTATAATCTCTCTTGTCGAAAGAGATAAATGCAAAACATTGAATCTCGACTGCTGCGTTCATCTGCATTTCTTGAGTTGATCTACATCCTAGAATATTTTATTTATGAAATATCGGTTCATAAGTGTAACTGCGTGGTGACCAGGAGCCAGTACTACACAACTTTTACAATTGTATTTTCTAGAATTGTATTTTCTTCCTATTAATATAACTGACGAAAAGGAATCATTAGCATTTTAAAAGATATGGCAATTTTCCAACTGACAAATTGCCACATCTTTGAAACTGCTAATTGTTCATTTCAACCTATTTAAAGTCATAACTAGAAAATACAATTCCAGAAAACACAATTGTAAAACTGTTATGGTATTGGCACCAAATCGCGATGTGATCGCGAAAGAGACCGCTTGAGCAATCACAGTTCCGAAGGTGTGCCGGAATTTTTATTTTATTTTGGATGACGCAGAAGCTCCCCTTGTTGATTGGATATAATTTTTCAAACACTGTACAAAAGCTCGTGTTTTTGGTTCTGTTATGGACTTTAAAAACAACACCAAGAAGATTCCGTGAGCGCAAGGTGGGCAAACACCAGACTACTGATAATAAACATCGACACGTACGCTTTCACGGGTAATATTCTTGGTTTTGAAGGTCCCTTCGGCATTGAAAGTGTTGTATTACAGGCATGGGCGCAGATCTCTTCCAAAAAGTTGAGGGGGGGGGGGGACGGGCAGATGCTAGAGGCATCTGCAGCGAGTGCCGCAGGCACGAGCCGGCAGAGGGGGGTTTTGGGGGGTTCTCCCCCCAAGAAAATTTTTAAATAGCGCTTTCAAATGGTGCATTCTGGTGGCCTCTGGGGTATAATTTCTCTTAATTATTTAGTAGAAAAAAATATGTTTTTCAACAGCCTGTAGTAATTTTGTCAAAATGCTTAACCATAATTGTTCCCGCTTTACCGAGCGTTCCCTATTAGATTAACACAATTCAACTGTGCGGTGGATTAGCATAAGGGCCCAACAGATGGAGCGACGACGTATGTGTCGGGCCCGTTAATGGATTAACAGATCCAATAACAGCCCGACACATCGTCATCAACAAGTCGCGTGAATTGAATGAATTCGATCGATAAATTTCGTTTTCAAAATGTAAACAAAGCAGACGATACTGTCTTGCACATTTTCACGAGCTCAGTACCGGCCTATTACTCTCTCTGCATAAGAATTCTGTCTGCAACATTGATATTCCGATATCAAATAGTTATGCTGCTTATGCATTCGTGCAACCCACAGCTGTGTCTGGCTGAGAAACAACTTATTTGAAGGCGCAGTGTTGAACAACTGTTCGTTGAACGTTACGTCAGTCCAAACATGGACCCACAGACATAGTCCGTAATATAATTTTTGTGGTTGATACGGCTACAGTACAGGCCGTACCAACCCCAAAATTATATTGCGAACTGTGGGTCCAAGTTTGGACTAGTTGAACGTGTATCAGAAGTGAATCTCGCATTAAAATTGATGAGAGGGTGCAGCAGTGGGGGAGCATAGTGGGGGACATGTCATACCATGTCCCCCCAGTGGTGTGTGGGGGGGGGGGGCATGGCATACCATGTCCCCCCTTGATGAGATCTGGGGGGGACACGTCCCCCCCCCCCGCCCCCCCCCCCCCCATGATCTGCGCCCATGATTACAGGAGATATTCACGGTTATGTCACGGCATTTGGTCTTCTTTAAAAAATATGCATCTGAGCATCATGCCCTCCACAAACGACGAAATCAGTAATAGAATACGCTGATCAAGAGACCTTTCAAATCTAAGAAGATCTTAGCATTTCCTCAGTCGTCATAGAGCCCGTGGTTAGATCATTCAGTGTTCAGTCCCAACGAGCGGTAACTGCGTTGTGTCCCTGGACAAGGCTCTTGATCACGAGTGCCTGTGTGGGTGCACGATGGTACTAAGGCGAACTGCATATTGATGCTGCACTCGACGGCAACCAATGCTAACCATGCTGTTGCTACGTTAGTACGTTGGGGAGTCTGACAGTTGTTTGTCGCTGCTAGGTTGTTCTCTCCGGGTACTCCAACTTCCTCCATCCGTAAAACTGTTCGACACGAGATGACTCTGCCTGTCTGAAGTGTCGTTCAACCACAATAAAAAAAAATTCTCAGTTGTCATGTTTTCTCTTACAAGTCATTAAGGGAGCACTGCGTGGGTGTGTCATATATCTGTTGACCAGATCACAATGCCGCGGTAAATTCATTAGACCCAAACTCGACAAAACATACAAATTCAGTAGTACGTATGATTCGTCCAGTACTACCAAACTAGATGCCGTATTCAAAATACATTTTAACCCTTTACCCAACGTAACGGCCAAAACCGGCCAGCGCTATTCTCAAAAATCGCCAATTAGTTTTCATTATATTTTCCTTTTTTGTTTACAAAACATAGGTTATGACCCCTCGTTGGAACGAGCTCGTTCCAACGAGGGGTCATAACCTATGTTTTTGAGACAAAAAAATGAAAAAAAAATAGTTATTCAAGAATTTTTTTTGCAAGTGTCCGCTTTCCATGTTAGGTAAATGAATAATAGAGCCCTGTGAAACAAAATTGGATTCGATTCAAAATCTACCCGATAATTCGATCCCCGTCGTGCTGATTCGGAAATTTTCGAAACATCGAGATGTTGTGAAAATCCTACCGCATGTCTCCTCCTGAACGTCTTCCTCTGCCACCAGGGCTCAATACTATAAAACTTTATTAATTTATTCATTAGGGTTTAACGAAACTTTCGACAGCCAGGGCCACCTCCTGTCGGACAGTTTTACGGGTGGAGGAAGCCGAAGTACCCGGAGAGAACCATCGAGCAACAGCGAGCAACTATCAGACTCCCCAACGTACTTACTCTACACAAGCAGGGTTAGCATTGGTTGAAGACAAGTGCGCCATGCGCCTTAGTACACAACGTCACGTGGGCAATTGGGATTAAATGTCTTTCCCAAGGACACAACACGGTTGCTGCAGGTGGGAATTGAACCGAGGACCTATCGGCTGAGTTCCAGAATGTCCCTCTTCTGAACTACAATGATTTCGTTCTGGAACATTTCGCTTTCTTGATTGACTTGCCCAAATAGACGAGAATGGAAAACTTGAGTGGAGACTGTGAACTTTAACCCTTTACCTAACGTAACGGCCAAAACCGGCCAGCGCTATTCTCAAAAATCGCCAATTAATTTTCATTATTTTTTTCATTTTTTGTCTCAAAAACATAGGTTATGACACCCTCGTTGGAACGAGCTCGTTCCAACGAGGGGGTCATAACCTATGTTTTTGAGACAAAAAATGAAACAAATTAGTTATTCAAGAATTATTTTTGCAAGTGTCGTCGGCTTTTCAGGTTAGGTAAAGGGTTAACATTTGTCGGAAGGTGCAATATTTACAGCTTGAAGAGCCGTGAGATTCGATTCATTTCGGAATCTTCTACATTTGTTTTATTATTATGACATTATAAAGCGTCGAGGTTGAACATCAGCTCCGAGCCGCAAACATCTGTTACCGTCAGTTCATCACAATAACGTATATGTTCCAATAAGACACTACCCATAACCCCAAACCTACATCGTGAAACACGAGAGGTCTATTTACTAAACATGTAAACGTTAAAAGTTGCCTTGATCACAGATTTAGTAAATAAACCTCCCATGTATCAACCGACGGTACTGGATAAATAATTAATAAATCAGATAAACTCCTTCCATCTCAGTTCAAATCGTAAATAGGTTTGTAATTTAAACAACGGCTCATCCAAACAGTCTGCTGCACGAGTGAAAAATTCAGAAAAATGAAGTGGCTTGCTAGTCACACCATTGGTGAAGCAATTACGAAACGAGCGACGTCATTTCAAATATTTCGCATAGAGACGTCAGACGGTAACATTTGTCACTTGAGCCGTAAATACAGAATATATATACTAAGCGAGCTCTCGTCCAGTGAGAGGATGAGGATTTTAATCTTATTGAAACATAGTAGATCTAGGCTCTAAAAGAGTTAAAAATGAATACCAAAGGTAGTAAACCATTTTCCTTTTTGTCTATATTTAGTGATATAAGCGAACGAAAAATTGGAGCCCGAGGTTAGAGCATTGAACTTCAAACCTAAAGGCCCAATGTTCGATTCTGACCAGCGGTAACTGCGTTGTGTCCTTGGACAAGGCTCTTGGTCCAGAGTGCCCAAATGGGGGCACGGAGGCTCTGGATACCAAGGTGTTAAAATTGAGCTCTGTGGAAAGAGCTGCGTTAATGATCCTGCAAGATCCGTTTAATGAGGACCCGGAAAGGTAGTAGAATTACTGCGCCCTGTGGGTCTTGCGGTAAGGGCTAAATACCGCTTTGTTCAGCCTGTGGAAGAGAGAACGTTCGATCTCGCCCACATACAATCTAAACACACAAACAGTTCGCCCTTGTCTTGGTTGAGCTTGTTGCACACCGGGTATCCATTTAGAGAGTGATAGGTAATGCGTATACCAAAGTGGCGACAATGGAGCGGTTTATCTGGGAAGCCATCAGGAACGGCCACCCAAAATGGACTGATCGTAGTCTGGCTCCTTGGCAGCCAGGATAGACGGATCAACATCGGCTAGTTCGTCTTACAAGACAGTCGTGTTTTTATGATCCAGGAGGACCAGGCTTGTGTCAGATTGGGAGATGGAAGCCAGGCAGAGGGCGTCCGGTGTGAGCCACGCGGCCAGCATCATGGTCCGAGAGCGCAATGGCTGGAATCCGACGCCTGCCTCGATACTAGATGACGTCCAGGAGGCCTGTGAGTAGCACGGCCACGACGGCCTCTAAGACTCCATGACCTACGACATAAGAAATATCATTAACATCGACATGGAAGCATGCAATCAATACAGTTTTCAGGCCCACGGCGAGGCCCAGCCGAGAGATTTTGTCACCCCACCCACCGGATGACCAGAGTGGCCATCAGCGGAGTGTTCAGACATTGGGACCGGGTTTGCTGAAGTGACAGGATGGGTGTTCAAGGATGAAATCCACCCGTCACCCCAGCCTGTTGGGAAAGCTCTTTGGGGAACGGGTCAGGCTTTCTACGACCCTGCTCGTCTACATGCTAGAAAGTGGTATCTGGAAGAGTCTGAAGGTCCGCAGGGTGATTGTTGCCTTCGAAAAGCAAACCAAGGTCTGACTGCCGCAAGACCGTGATCAAAGCTGCAACATCATTGAAAAGTTCACCCAGGGCTGCAAAGCTGACGGTAAGATACTGAACAAGCGGCTCGCAACAGACCAGGACGACCTGGACTTTCTAGTCCAAGCCACAAGTAGCGCGGTACTCTGGTCGGTGCTGCACAAAGTACCCTCTGGGTCACATTCTGACATACTATGATATCTCTCAGCCACAGTATATGCACCTGCGAGCCAGCACGCTGGTGCACTCCCACATCAATCTCCTCTCAATGCTGCAGCGCATCGGCCCCAAGGAGGCTCTTCGCGGTGCCACAGACAGCATCTACATTCATAAGGTAGCTCTAAACAAGCTCAAGGTGTTGAGTCTTGTGTAGCCTCTCACCTGTGTGACTGCGGAGAAGAGTGCCGCTTATCTTGTCCCGTCGGGGAAGATTACCTCCCGCCGGTCACCGCGCCCAATGGCGTGGCGAGGGCGAACAGTTGTACATGCCGCAAGACCATGTCGTCTATGCCCCACGGCCTCAATACTGGCACCAAGAAAAAAAGACCCGCCTCCAAGCAATGCGCTTCGGCACGACGCTCCGCTGATCCACCACAGTCTTGCCCAAGGAGCGCAGGTGCGTGACGCGAAGTCGCTGTTTAGGGCGCCGATTCCATTTACGCACCCCACCTCCTCTATAGTTTGAACTGTCCACCCCATCCCTCCCAATTGTACATAAATTGCATTGTTTGGGTTTCTTTTTTCAATTTTATTTAATTTTGTAAAACATTTTTTATCTGATTTGTTGTTTTTATGTTTGTTCGGTGTATCTGCATATGACGGTTAGCTATTAACTAGATTCATAGATCGCATGTATCATGGGTATAAATATAGAATATACCCATAGTTGCTTGGTGTACCAAATGTTCACCACGATGGTGAAGTGATGTTAACTGCGAGCCTTTGACGCACGGTTAACACCACTTCACCAAGAGTGGTGAACATTTGGTACACCAAGCTACTTTGGATATATTTCATTTATGCCATGATCGTCAGATTATTAAGAGTCGCTATTATTTTTTCTCGGTTTTACTGAACAGCAGACGTACATTCGTGCGAATCAGTTTTTGTTTACATGAGCATCGATGGGCGGTACTTCTGCTGTCAGTTTTATCGCCGAAACGAAATGGAAAAAGAAACAGCCTTTGTCGTTTTAATAACATAGTATTTCGAGTTATGGATTCATTATTAACATGAGACAATGCATGTTTGTTACTTTTTGGCATCTTATGAGGTAAATCATTTAAAAACGTAATAAATAATTGCCACTTTCATTTTACTCTTCGCGAGGCGACGTGCGATAAATTTATCAAAGTTTGCTTTCAGGTCGACGTCACCAAAGGTCAATTTGGATGTAGTTCTACTGTAGGTGTAAAATTTAAGTACTGAAATCCAATTACTGGCGTGTTCACCACGGTTGGTGTGTAAAGCGAAAATGTATGTCATAGGTTTTTTATATATAGCAGAATAGGTTATCATGGTATAAACAATATTCATATTCAAGTGTCGAATACAATTAAATCATTCGTTTATAAAAAAAACGCGAATAAAGCAATAAATATTTCACATATATATAGCCTTAACACTTATTGTGGCAAAAGGGACACGGTGGCTCAGAGGTTAGGTTATTGGCCTTCAAACCGAAAGGTCGACTGTTCGATCATGACCAGCGCTAACAAGCTGTGTGCTTGGACAAGACACGTAATCCCGTTTGCTGTCTTGGGGCACGGTGGCGCTGTGTACTAAGGCATACTGCACCTCGATGACGTCCTTCCCTTCCACCACTGCTGAATTTGCTTGTGCAGGGCTAGTAAGTTGGAGAACTGAAGAGTAAAAATGTTAGACAGGGTGTGACCCTGGCTGTTGAAGGTGACTTTAAAACCCAATAATCAAACAAATAATGGGTCGAAAACCTTTATTGTCATCCTGAGAGATAAGTATGAAATTATTACGTAGATTTGACGGAGTAAACAGCATCTTTTAACAACATGCTGGTGTAGTAATAAAAAGGTTATGAGTATGTGGTTTATATAACGTGTGCTGATATCTGTGCCACAAAAAATGCTATTGCTAAAAACCAAGATGGGGCAACAACCCCTCTTTCGTGATCCGTGGACGCCTATGAATATTATATAAACGCAATTTCAGACAAACCTTATTATTGCAAACGGTACAGCAAACCAGTTCAAGACGTCCTATTGTCTTATTTTCTTTCTTTTAGAAAATCACACGTGGACCATCGCTGAGGGTTCGGTGTTTTTGGAACGAGCGCGCAGCTATGGCCAACGCACGACACGGTCCGTTCCCCCACCACTTAATTTTTGAAAGCCTCTCTGGGCCATAAGCATTCTTTCTTTATCATGACGCGAATATTTTTACTTATGTTAGAAACACTTTTTCAAATGTCTCTTCATTCGTTTTGGGGAATGGGTTAAAACTGGAAGTAATGTGAATATGTTCTATGACTATATATAATCCCTGGGGTTATATATGAGTTGTTTTCGATGTCTTACACACATGATATATCGACATATAAGGTATTCTATAGCACAAATGAGAAGCGAGAGGGTAGATGTGAAAGACCCATCTTTGTTAAACCAAGTAAATCATTTAAAGAATTTAGAAATATTTTCCGCACTTGATAATTATGGTTAACAGTTAAAAACGGGGAAAAAAATCAATGGGCCGGTGAATAAGCAATATCGAACGAAACGATAAACACATACAGTAACGTGAAGGAGTGGTGGACACACCTCTTGACAATGCATTAAATAGCGTGAGAAATAGCCCATGTAACAAAGTTATTAATATCCACGCGGAATGTCATACAAATTGAACAAATATTTTTTACTTTTTTTCTATTAACCCTAACAGTGAGCCCTTTCCATGTATTTTTAACATACGAAAAGCAAAATCGTTATGGGGACAATTTTAGTGCGAAGACCGGAGCAGGCAACAAAGAATGAAGTATTTTGTTTTGTGTGCTTCTAATGTGCTTCTATTATTAATCCTACTATATGCAATTTTGTAACGCACAGAAATTGTGCTGGCCAACAGACAGTGCTGTGATCACAAAGACGATCCTTTTCAGGATCAGATCGCGAGTATATTGTGACACATTTACACCAGTGGGTCGAGATTTTCAAAACAAAATCAAACAAGGCCGCATAAAGAAAGATCAATGACAATAGGATTCTTGATTCAGTGTTCTCGTTTTTCTATCTCCACGGGTGATATTCTGCAGAGCCGCGAGGAGGAAAACAGAGATTGTCGATCAAATAGCGATCCGGTCGAAATTTTTTGTCAGTCTTTGTGATCACAGTAGTATTCTTCGATTCTCCGAACGTGCGTTGTTCATATCGGTTACAGCAATTTGTTGTCCAAATCAACCTGAACAAAGTTCAGCAAGGTTGAGACCTTAGTACAGGAGAACAATTATTGAATACATTTTTCTTGAAAGGGTGTCTCAGGGACGGTTGTGGTTAAAACATGGTATGGAGAGAACAGTGAATAAACGTACAATACGCATGAGCCAGAACAAAAATCGCGATTAAAGATGTTTTCTCCTTTAAAATGAAAATAAGAATTTATTCTTCAACAGAAATACCCGACTGTAATGCAGTCTTTCCTGTTCGCAAAACAATCCAGTTGTTCTCTTCTGACGACGATTTCTGGCTGCCGTTATTTAATAGTTGGATGAAGATCTCAGCTCAGCCTTTTTGAAATTTAAATGCGGGATCATTGTCTGTGTTTGCGCCATGCACTGGACTGTGGTACAAAAAACAATTATTTAGTAGTGAAAAAGCGCTGTCTGACGGACATCTTCGGGTCTTTTATACGACGTCCGCCCGTTGTTAAAAATGTCTACCTTTGGACAATTCCCAAGGCTGTCCAAATGTGTTCGCTGAGTTTTAGCCATGAGTCTCATATGTGGATGTGTGACGGGAACATGGTGGATGTGTGGAAAATAAATAGTAAGTGCTCGAATGATATGTATGTATTTGACTGTACGAATTATCACACATTTTCTACTAACTTATCACCCAGTTAAGGAGCGACGATTACAAAAACAGACAGAGAGTTTCTCTCGCAGCACTGTAGATTCCCACCAATGAAAAAGCAGCACACAAACATTCAATCTCCGATAATGTTTTCCTTTCTACTTCATATTTCAGCTTCATTTTGCAATATTTTATTTATGTAATCGCGGCACACTGGTTCGAAATTGTCTCGCCCAGATCGTAATCGTACTTCGATCCAATCATGAAAGAAAACACATTTGCGATTTCAATGCCCAGCTCAGGGGCGTTGCAAAGACGACAGATTGGGGGGGGGGGGGGCGATGTAAACCTGATTTGTCCCGACTATCATGGCTCAAGTTCCGACTGATAAAATATTACAACTTCATCACCAAGGCATGCCTTCGATCAAGGCATGCCTTGATGATGTAGTTGGAATATTTGTCAGAAGAGGTTAAAGTTAAAAAACTCGAGACTTCTTGGGAATTTATTTGTTGATAAATAAGATATGTGTGTCGTACTTCTGACGCAACTTCTTAGTGAATTAACATGTATCGTACATTTACTCCAAATTGGTCCTATAGTACTGCAGACCTCGATTTATAATACAGACCGACAGTGAGAGTGACATAAGTTCGGGTATTACATCTAGGCATGCAATAAAGTATATGATTACTTGCAATAGATAATGATATCTTTGTCTGTAATCCAAACTAAAATGTCCCGATCGGGAAGATTATTTGCATATACATGTAGTGACTCGCCGTTGCAAAAAAAAAACTGCTTCTTGTTTTGGGTTACTTCTATTTCCATGGCTTATTTCCAACACATTCTCAAATCATGATCTGTGTTCATTATGGCCGTATCTATGATAATAATACCTTTGCCTGCTTTACAATCAATATTGTGTTCCATTTCGATTTCGTCCTGTCACGTTCGTTCTGTGTGGTGTTAAAATTTACTTCTCGTGACAGACAGATGTTACCCACCAACGTAGCTTTCTTGACAGCAAATATATATTATTGTGGTAACGGTATATTTTAGTTATTTATGGACATTACTTGCTTACAATTTTACCGCTTTATCACCTTCTATTTGCTTTTAGCAGTTCTTTGAGAGTTCTTGCATCCACAGGAACAAAGTTATATTAATGCTGAAGGAGAAGTAGAACTATCATTTGGCCTGACAGAAAAAATCAATAACAATTTTAAAATCTATAATATCAGATTTAACAACTCATTTTTGCGCCAAATGTTTGATTTTAGTAATGCTCTGAGGGCTGGAGATCATACAGTTTACTTGCAGCCTGGCACTTTTAGGTGCACATTCTGATGAAGCAGTAATGCGCAATGTTTGTATGGCTCCAACGGTTTGAGTACACAGCGAGACAGGTTTCTATAATAAAAAAACACTGATATAAGTATTACCGTCGCCTGGGTTGATCCCGAGAGCGGGTGTCCCCTTTTCATAGTAGGGGGGGGGGGGGGGGGGGGTTCCATCTCCAGGATAATTTTGAAATTTAGCACCCAAATCTCTTTAAAAGAAGTAGGCAAAAATAAAAATTCATTGGAATGGCATTTGTGAATAGCGCTGGCCGGTTAAACCAGAACGTTATGTAAAGGGTTAAAAGTCTAAATTAGTGAATAACTAACAAACGATTACATGGTTGATTTTTTATATCACACGTGGCAGTATGGTTTTGGCATTTTCAACAGTCAAATCATGTCGGACAATTTTACAGTTTAAAGTGTAGAGGCAGCGTGAGTACTCTGATAGAACCAGCGAGTAGCGGCGAGTGATTGTCAAACTCTCCAACTTACTAAATGGTACTGCAGTAAGGCAGCCCCCCCCCCCCCCAACTCTCCTATTCCATGTGGAAAGGAGTCAGACAGCGGCGAGTGATTGTTAACCTCTCCAGCTTACTAAATGGTACTACAGTAAGCCCCCCCCCCCCCTCCCCGACTCTACAATTCCCTGTGGAATGGAGTCAGACAGGAGATTTCGAATCTAATTGAATCTAGACTAGATTTCAGGACTCCCCAAATTACAAATATTGCACCTTCTTACAGCTTTAACTGCTTAATTGCTGCTGGCGCATATTCCTGCCCTGACAGCAAATCTCATTTCTCTGGAATAAGTACAATTTTGGCTTTTTAAACTAAATGTTCTCTCTCTAAATTTAATCAACGTTTTGACAAATGATTTCTTGAGTAAATTTCTCGAATATTTTAATCAAATCTAATCAGGGCTGCTTTACAGCATTCATGACTAGATTTGACATACTCAACTTAATTCGTCGTAGGGATGTATTATTCGAAAAGTTATCTCCCCCTGTGAATACTGGAGTCTGACTGTAATGTAATTAGCATTGATCCACTGAAAGGTGTGAATAAAATCTTGTTTGTCGGGAAATCGTTTTCTCAAGCGGCGAGAGAAGTAAGTTGAGAATGAAGGCGTCAGACAGTTTATTGTGCAATCATTTAAGAGAATTGTTAATTTGATTACAATAATCGAGAAAAAAGAAAAAACACACACACACATACATATATTTATGGACTTCAATGGACAATGAGGCATACTAGTTAAATAAGCGACAAGCTTCACATTTCTGGCTGAACTGAAAGTAATTAATAGGGCTATCGCACCTTTCCTTTTATTCACACCGAAACCTTCTGCATATTGTGGACTGTGGGTTCAACTGTTTTTACAACAATCAAATTTGTCTTGGTTTTAACATCAAAAGGAAAAAAATGGGCAAATGTCAGATTATATATTTTTATATGATTAGAGAGGACAATATCTATATTATATGCACATATGCGCAGAGCATTGCTAATATGAAGACTAAAAAATATTTTAATCTCTAAAAGTTGACGAAAACGCAATTTTCCATTATTTTACATGGCACTCTACACGAAATAACCGTACCTTTTTAAATGAACAGGGGAAAAAAATTGGTCGAATGAAATGGTTCGATTATATCACCAAGTGAGAGCATATATATTGTTCTTAAATGTCTGATGCGCAGAGCAAATATAACTTTCACGGGTTTTATATAATTTTGAGAAATATAAAAATTTCCCATTCAATTAGTGCTAATTTTTGCAAGCCAATTCCTAGCAATCAGGGGAGATAACTATTTGGTAAATAGATGCGAATAACGAGAATAGTTGAACATGTATTATATTCCTCGGCGATTTATCTGATTTGACAAATCAACCAGAAAGGTGAATTTCGTTGCATCGCAGGGCGTCACAGGAAGGGTTGAAGGTGATGAGCCCCTTTTATACATTGTGGTACCGTGCTCTCTTTTTGACTTTGAGATTAAGTGTCTTGCTCAGGACACAATGCAAGTGAAGCGGATCAGGACTGAATCTTCGACCTTTTGATCTGAACTCCCATATGCGCTAACCAATGAATCAGCGCGCTCCAAACTCTTGCCGCAGTAGTGTGTGTGATATAAGTGATATAGTCCCTATTGGAACGAGCCCGAGGAACTCCTACCAATGAGGGGTTATCAAACAAGAGATTTTGGATGGGAAACTTTAAAAAATATAATTTGAAAGTCAATTTTTCTGAATAGTGCTGGTCCGATGTAATTGTTGAGTTGTGAAGGTTTAGTGTCAGCTTTAATAATTGTCGATGTGTTGGACAAGGTACAAAGACGCCGCGGTATATAGCCGATCATGCGTGATGGGGTATATTAATTTCTTTAGATCCAATGGTCTAGAATTTACAGACCATTTAAAAGGGGAGTCCCTATCTAAGAAGATGACACACATGAATGTGTTCAATTGGAGTCTGCTGTTGAATGCGGAAGAATATACAGGTCTAGATTCCGCTGAATAAAATGTGCTAACCCTGTGCATGATGCGCTTGGGATAGACAAAAGAAATGTTTCTGCAAAATCACCCCCCCCCCCCCACCCCCACCCCCTCTCATAGGTACCATCGGCACCTAAAGACAATGGTTTGACTGAAATAGAAGCATAATAGTTATTTTGCCCAGCGAAAAAATGAAACTTAGTTACTAAGCAGTGCAGTTACTGGTTGGAGTACTCTTGGTTGTTTTGATCACATGGTCTTTTAGAAATTAATTTGCGATTGATTACCACGCTTAAGCCATTGACACCTACAAAATGCAAAGTTATTTGAAAGAGTGGCATTCTTGTGGGTGTCACGTGTATTGCTATGACACCCCTAGACAGTAGGAATGATTAAACGCCATTGTCATGATGATTGGTGGTGTTAGTGTTAGAACATATGCGCCGTACGTATTGCGAGGGTAATACATTTTTCTATCGTTATTTTTTTTACTGGGGTCACATTGGTGGTATCTATGGAAGCATGTGGTTGCTATGCGAATAATAGTCCTAGCCTAGACTTCAAAACTTACCATATTTACCAGCGTGTAAACCTAGAGGATCTTAAATGGTCTGAGATGTCGTTCGATTCAATGGGAGTAAGTCAACCTGCAGGAAACAACCCATCCACTACCTGCCTTTCTGGGAAGAATTCTTACAATGCCCTTGTTTCCTATACCAAGTCATTCTATACCATATTTCTTCCATTCCATGACCTTTTATACCTATTTTATGAGTTCTATCTGCCCTGGTGTACTTATTCCGCCTTCCCCAGATGTATCTATGCGCCAGTACACAGTGTGTCACGGTAAAATGTGTGTACATCCCTTGTAGCACCCGGGGACACGCTGGCTATACAGAGATATGCTTTGTGCTAGTGCACAATGTGTGCACAACACATGCAACACTCACGCACGTACGAGTATCGGAAGATACTTATTACATGATAATATGCTGGTGGGTGTATATTTTGTAGGATAGTTATCGGAAGATAGCAATCTGCGGATAGTAATGGGCCCCAAAGCCTTTTCGGCTCCTGGCGCCTAGATAATCTCACGGATTCGTATCTCCTAGACCACTAGTGCTGACTTCAATATAGTCAAAACTATCTCCTATTTTCGCGCAACATTATAGACTTCCACTACTACTGGACACAATCACGTGTCCTGCCTCCCAGAATTATTACTGATTTGTAGAATTACCACCTATCTCTGACCCTAACTCGACCTCTGCCTTGACCAAGTTAGATCTCCCCAACGATCTACGCCTGAATCGGCCTATATAGTTCCATGGCCCAGTGCATGCTTGGGTGCTTTGGATATAAGAGATTGCCAGTTGATTGCACAGAGGCGTTTGGTATTTAATATAAGAACGACACACAGAATATGAACACATGATTGAAAGACCGAGGCGTGACAACCGTTACTTATACTCAGTTCGGTTGATAACGAATGCCCAATAAGGAACTGGGAAGAGGTAACGATTGTCGTGTACGTTAAAAGACCGATATGTGCTTATGTGAAATGCACAATGTGTCACAAAAACGTATAGCGCATTGTACAAAAGGCGTGCCCAAGGCTAGTCTGTTGTAAGACCAGGGTGCTGAAATGAGCGCGTGACTATTCAATACCCGAGTGAGTATAAGCGGAAACTGACGTAAGACTACATGAAGTATATTCTCATAGCCATCATACGATGGATAATAGTTCAATAGGGGTGCTAAAAGTAGGCTGTTACGGGATGTGACTGTTCAATACCCAGATGAGTATATGAGAAACGTGAAGTTAGACCTCAATGAGGTATTTTCTCGGATTAACGGGGGGGGGGGGGGGGGGATACCTCGGTATCGTTTCTGTATTCGTTATCTGACTTGACTGTAATTTGCTGATGGTATCAAAAGCGAATTCACATCGGGAAAATGTAGAATAAGTTGTTCTTGTAGCATTCTACCACAACGCCACAAATGACACAACCAACGAGCTCAACAGTGGCTGTCTGTTACGAAAACAAATTATATCTACGGTAATTTTGTGACTTGTTCTGAACACACCTTAACCTTTATAGCCCAATTTCCGGTGTATACAATCTCAGAGCACTGAGCATGCCATCTTCAAGAGATCCTGCTGACAACAGAGAAAGCACATAAGAAGTGATTTCTAGACAAGTCTCGGCTACCTGGTAAGTCCACCAACACTTGGTTAGAAATCACTGCTAAGCAGCTAGACAAGGTCGGGTTGTAGTCTGGTGAGAATTCAGGACAATTGCCCAGGCCCTAGAAGGTTATCAAAAATGAAAAGAAAATCAGCCACTTCTTTCATGAAAATGAACCCTTCAGTTGCTATCAAGCCTCAAGCCTCAACAGGGCCTTATAATAGTGAATGTAGAAAATTTGAAAATTCAGACAGTTCCGGTGTTAAATGACTGGTCTTTCGGTATGCCCATGGTATCGATATCGGTTCGATTTTTCGGTATATTGCCAATCTCTAGTTCTCATACTCTCATACGATGGAAAATGGGTGCTTCTTATTTTGGGAGGTTTCAAGTGAGAAGGATTCCGTCAAATGTATTCCGTAGTTTGGTATAAACTCTCGAGGGTAATTCATTACCCTGCCGAAAAAAATAACACTTGATAGAGGACTAAAGGTTTTTTGAGTTCCAAATGTTATTTAATTTCAATGTTTGTTACAGAGTTCACTTCTTCGTTCTGTACACGCATTCTGAACAACTCCACTACACATTCCTAGATTTTACTCTATCCATAATAATCTGCGTCCGTCGAGCCACATTATATTATAGATTCATGTGTAACACCTATCGTGGGAAAAGTTAACATTTGGAACTCCAGAGGTCGCTTTTGTCCGGCCCAGTAACATGATACTTCATAATTTCATTTAGTGGTTGACTTTTGAGTCAAGGTATGGTGTTGACCAATCAATATTTTCAACGTGCAGCCCCTGGCTGCATGTTGAAAATATTATTTGGTCTACCCCCAAATAAAGAATATGGACTCTTCCCATTGCTGCCATTGAACTAATATGGAAGATGCCACTAGAGTTCAAAGGGTTTTAAAGAAGAATAATATGTAAAATGTTTAGTCTATGCAAACAAGAACATTTTCTTATTATATAATTGAAGAGTGTTTAATTTATCATAAAATATTCAACAAATATTCAGGCTTGTGAATCCCCAGAGTTACGTACCAGTATTCTGAACGCTCAAATCTCCGCGGTACGTAAGTCCAGTAATCCAAAGGCCCGATATTCCGAAGGTCCGATACTGCATGGTACCGATATACATGAGGTCCAATAGTACGATGGCCCAACACTCCAAAGGTCCAATACTCCTAGGGACCAATGCTCGGATGGTTTAATACTCCGAAGGCTTGATCTTGCGATGTTCTGCAAGATCGTCGGGGCGTCGGATCTTCGGAGTATCGGAACTTCGGTGTCGTAGTATTTGACCTTCAGGCTGTTGGGTCGTCGGAATATCGGACTTTCAGAGTATCGGACATCGGGGTCTTCGACTTGCGGAATATCCGACATTCAGGATATCGGACCTTCGTAATATTGGAGCGTCGGAATATGGGACCTTCGGAGGACTGAACTGTCAAAATACCGAATCTAATGACTATTGGGCTTTCGCGATGTCAGTTTTCGGATTAACTGACCTTCGGAGTGACGGGTCTTCGGAATAAAGGGTCGAGGCCATCTCTATAATATTTTCAAACTGATGACAGTTACATCTGGAGGCGGCGCCAAAGATACCAGTGAGTGCAAATGACTTATTACAGACTTGGCGGTGCTTGCCATGTGTTGCATTCAAGCAACAAATTAAAATCCAATCGCGCCACGAAAGACACTAAAAACAGACAATGGTCACTTTTATACACCGCGTTAACGTCGTTCGATGAATCAATTAAACCATTCTTTCTCATGCCACAATGTGTGTGTGTGATCGCTCCACCGTCTTCGACATTGCCTGAAGACTGTATCAAATGTATTGTAGCTAACATGAGAGAGGTCCAGGTCACCAAAAACCACAGAGAACACATTTTGATTCTATCTGTTTCGAAGACACATAAATGCCTGTCACGCAACTAATTCCATAAATATTGCCAACTTATCCATTACCTTCTTAATTAAGGCACACAGTTAATTACCTTTGTATATTATTCAGATGTTCGATTACACTGAAAATATTTCGAGCTTCTGCAATTAGCGAAGTGGTAATTAAGACCAAATACGGAATATATTTATTTGTACAGTTGGAATCTACAATTTCCAGTATAATAAAGGCCCATTTGATTGTAGGTCCTTTGTTTACACGAATCCATATTGAGACAGATGCCTGTAAATAATAAATGCAGCTGTTTAGAAGTTCTCTTTTATCGTTGTAATCTGGTCTGGTGGTATGATCAATACCGCTCTAGCGAGTGATATTTCTAATATCCCTTCATCTGGCATCTGGAGTGGACAAAAAGTAGGAGAAAAAACTGACAAGATATCTCTAACTATTCATGATATAGCTTCCCTTCTTGCACGACAAGTCGTCCTTGTCACTTACATGTTAATGATATGTGTGGTGGTGAACTTAATGCGTGAACATAAGTGGAAATTTTCATTTTGCAGATTTTTTGACACACCCACCCTTTCCTGCATATTTGTTTCCATGACATTTTTGGGGACCCATCCCCTTCTCATACATTTTATATACAAAACTTTGGTACTCGAACACTAACTCGAAACGCGTAATGCGCACTGATTTATTTTTATATCTTCAAACATGTTTCCATTTACTCTATCAGATGCATTTTCAAGACTGACCAGATTCACATGAGTTCACAAAGACTCATTACTGTATAGCTTGAACCTCATGTGGGCCCAGGTATAATAGGTCCCCATTTGGGAGCGAGGTTGTTATTGCACATCAGCAATGACCTGTTCATAAAGACATTTTACTATACTGATGTAGCAAATTCTAAGGAATTTGTTTTACCTTTATATTGAGGTCCTAGTGTGGATCTGTTTGAGTAATTCTACCTTCATCTTGGGAACTAACAACATTGTGATGTAGACATCATATTGCCACAGTTGTTGAAAGCGATGTAAAACACCAATCAAACCAGATCAGACATACTAAATGTATAGCTTAATATTCTTACAAATCCAGTTTCTCGATGTTTATCTTTCAAATGAAACTCAATTATTCTTTTTCCCAGAGACCTTTGATTTTAAATCTGATTTAAATAAGCTTTTCCTAATTTTGATATTCTGATATGCAGTGATATGCACTTCGAACAGTCTAGTGTCTGTAAATCATGGCATATAGATTTTGCAGGTAGATAGGGGTGTAAAGTCCAAAGGCAGTGGGGAGTGCAGCACCAGAAACAGATTTGATGTGCTCGATTCGGAAGAGTTAGAGGAGGAGATGGAGGTACTTGCAACAGATAGTAGGTTGGGGTCTAGGCCAGGAAAAAGGAGGAGGGATTCGGTAGAAGACCAGGGGAGTAGTCCAGGTAGTTCAGGGCCTGGAAAGAGACGGAGGGACAAGGATAGGAGTAATCCTAGGTCAAAGATACCGATACCGATATTGATTCCGAGTGGGGCTGTTGGAGAGGAAGAGGACGCTGTAAACAATAGGAGACTAGAGGAGATAAATAGGGCGAGGGACAAAAGTAAGTTGGTGGTTGCGGGAAGTAGCATAGTTCGGGGGATCGACAAGGTTGTCTGTGGTCCGGACAGTAAAAATAGAACAGTTCTGTGCTTTCCAGGGGCTAAAGTGGAGGACCTGAGGGATAGAGTGGACGGTATTGTAGCTGGGTCGGGGCCTGATCCGGTAGTGGTATTACATGTGGGGTCCAATAACATCAGGGAGAGGAAATCAGTTCGTTTGGTGGACACATACAAGGACCTAATTAGTAAGCTACTTAGCAGGAATGCTCGGATCATCGTTTCAGGGGTGCTCCCCGTTATGGGTGGTGGGAATGAGAGGAACTCGCGGATTATGGCACTAAACGAGGAGCTGGAAGAGCACTGCAAAGACTTGGGAATACATTTCATTGACCACTGGGACTCATTCTGGGGACAAGGAGAGTTGTATGGGCGAGACGGATTGCATTTAAGTAGGATGGGTACAGACCTGTTGGGCCAAAAAATTTTACAGGTGGCTGGGCCTTTTTTGGAGAAAAGGGGGGTAGGGGACCACAGCCGATAACCCAGAGGGGCACAAATGCTGGGAACATAGGAAGAACAACAAACATGCACAACACAGGGACACACCAGGGTTATAATAATGTGCCAGTGATGACAAAGAAACAAAGATTCATTAAGTTTGGATACTGCAACATCCAGGGTCTGCACAAGAAAGTAAGCGAAATATCAACACTGATGGACGAAGGAGACTTCGATATAATGGGTCTAAGTGAGACGTGGATACGACGGGATGAGCGGGCTGATCAGATGAAGGGTTGCGTGTGGATAGGAGCTGGGCGAACTGAGGGTCAGAAACGGGGTGGGGGTGTTGGCATCTACGCTAAAGAGGAATTACAGCCCTCATTGATTACAGATCTCACAGAAGCAAGGACTCAGATTCCAGTATCCAACGAAATAGTCTGGGCAAAAATCAAGTTAGGAAGCAGGAGTGTTGCCGTTGGTGTTGTATACTTAGCAGTGGAGGGAAGTAAGCCCGAGTGGAATGATTCAATATATACAACTCTTAGATCGAATATCACAGAGCTTGAAAGCAGAGGGTTCAGTATTGTCCTAATGGGGGACTTCAATGGGCACATCGGGGATAAGGAGGAGGGCATACAGGGAGGTGATAGGAAAATTAACACGAATGGGAGGAAGATGTTGGACCTATCAAAAGAGCTTGGTTTAAAGATCTTGAACAGGGATGCGAAATGTAAGGGTAAATGGACCTGGGAGAGGAACGATAAGAAAACAATAATTGATTATATACTCACTGACATTAGCGTATGGAGGGAGGTTATAGATGTAGAAATAGATGACGAGGGAAAAAATGACTTGGGTAGTGATCACAACCTGATAACAGTTAAGATTATGGACAAAAAGACGAATAGAGACAGAAATACCTTCAAGGAAGTTTGGGGACTAAAACAAGGAGCCGACTGGAAGCAGTTTCGGGAAAATCTAAAACCAAGTCTTGAATGTATACCTAGGGATGCAAATGTCCAGAGTATTTCAGATGGCATAGTAAATAGCCTAACAGAGGCAGGGAAGGATTGTATAGGAAGGGTGAGGGTCCCAACGAGAGAGCTTGGATACAGGGTTAACGAGGGACTGAAAAAGGCTATAAAAGAAAGGAAGGTAAAATGCGCTGCTTACAGAAGAAGTAGGAAGCTTAAAGGGGTGGATAACAATGACACGAGACTAATGAAAGGAGAATATGAACTGGCACGGAAAAAGGTGAATGAGATAAAGAATAATAATAGGAAGGAGCGCAATTGCAGTCTTGCCAGAACAATAAAGAAAACGGGGGGTTCGAGCTCAAACGTATTTTGGAACTGGGTAAATAAACGGGGGAAAAGTAGTGTGCAGAGTATCAAAGTGGATGGGGAAAGTACAGAAGATAAAGGCCGTATCGCTTCAGAGTTAGTCAAGCACTGGGAAAAGATAAACGATAGGCGATGGGGCAGTGGGTCCCCACCAAAAAGAAATACACTGGTGGAGGAGAACCTATCCAATCGTGTATGTAGCGAAATAACGGCAGAAGAAGTACGGAACGTGGTCTCGAAATTAAAAAATGGTAAAGCGGGAGGGACTGATGAAATTCCGAACGAATTCCTCAAAAATGGAGGGGAGGCACTTATTGAAGTCCTGACAAACCTTTTCAACCTGGCTCTGCGAAAGCAAGAGGTCCCCAGAGAGTGGAGGGAAAGTAAGGTGTCGTTCATACACAAAAAGGGGGATAAGGAAGTTCTAGATAACTATAGGGGGATATCAGTTAGTAGTAACATCGGAAAAGTATTCTGTAAGGTCATATACAGTAGACTAGAGGAAGTTATTGAAGAGAAAGGTTTTCTAGGAGAAATTCAAAATGGTTTCAGGAAAGGACGAAGAGTCACTGATCACCTATTTACACTCACCCAACTGATAGAATCAACAAAGGCTGAAAAGAAAAAGATGTTTCTGGCATTTCTAGATGTGAAAAAAGCGTACGACCGAGTGTGGAGGGAAGGTATGTGGCGAAAGCTCGAGGGCATCGGACTGGGGGGTGACTTTGTGGGAATCATGAAAGCACTGTATACAGATGTGCAAAGCCAACTCAGTCTAGGGAGTATCACTACAAAACGAGTCCCTATGGATATAGGCCTCAAGCAGGGGTGTATCTTTTCACCGATTTTGTTTGCATTGTATGTTAAAGATTTAGGGGACGAACTAATTCAGAGTGCGGAGGGGGTAAATGTTGGAGACATAAAGATACCAGGCTTATTCTTTGCGGACGACATGGTGTTAATGTCTAGAACTGAACAGGGGCTAGAGAAATTGCTGGAAATTGTTGGTAGTTATGGGAACACTTGGCGGCTCGAACTAAATGAAAATAAAAGCAAGGTAATACCCGTTGGACGTAAGGTAGATATGACGAAGAGATGGAGAGTGGGGGAGTTCTCAATCCCCGAAGGGGAAAGCAAACAAATCACTGTAGGAGAAACGGGAGAGTATGAGTATCTAGGGGTAAGCATAATATAACGGGAAGAGGGGTGTACAGAAATTACTCAGCCAAACTGATTCTGAAGGGGAAAAGAATTCTGAACCAACTAAAACTTTTAGGGAAAAATAGTTTCAACAAGGTCTTTGTGGGGAAAACACTGTGGGAGAGGGTGGGTTTACCAAGTATAACGTATGGCACGGACGTGATTCCATTAAACCAAACCGTTACTAAGAAGTTGGAAAATACTCAAAATGATGCCGGCAGATGGATAACAGGGTCGAGTAATGCTGCAGCTTTGGAAGCAGTAAGGGGGGAGCTTGGGTGGATGAAAATCAAGGACAGGGTAGATTTGGGAAAACTGTGTTACTTTAACTACTTGAGAAACCTGCCTGACAACCGGTGGTGCAAATTGATGCTCGATACCATTTGGAATTCTAATATAGAAACGGGGTGGTCAAAACATGTGAGGGAACTAATGGACAATTACTCTATAGAGGTCACAAACATAGAAGTAGGAATGAAAGAAGGCAAAAGGTTTGTCAAAGAGAGAGTCATGGAAGATTGCAATCGAAACTGGCGAGCAGGGGTTAGCGTGAAAAGATCACTGCAGGGGTTACAATATAAAGAAAAGCCAGCTTTTGAGAAGTACCTAGATGGCACCTTTGGAGGGTCACTGCTGTTCAAACTGAGATCAAGATCACTGGAGCTTCGGGGAAAAATTGGGAGAGATGGGGAAAAGGGATGCCAAATGTGCCACTCTGGAGTAGTGGAGACCCTGGAACATTTTCTCTTGGAATGCCCACAGTATATACCTCATAGAATAAAATTTACTGGAAGAATAATGCAGAAGTGGGGTGAAGAAACAAAGGATAGATGGCTGAAGGGGGACACGAGGGAGAGGGTAGGAATGCTTATTGAAGAAATTGAAAAAGAGGAAGTGAGGGACACTATTAAGCAGTTTATATCTGAATGCTGGGAGGAGAGGAGGGGAAGAGGGGGTGGGGTGCAGGGGGAATGATGGCCTTCTCTTATGAGGACCGCGACAAATCAGCGGCTGGCCAAAGAGTTATTATTATTATTATTATATGCAGGCATATGTGAGCACAGTGCCATAATTAATTTACTACTGCTTACACGGTAACCGTGTATATGTTGCAAATATTGATTGCGTAAAAGGGAACTTGTGTTTGTTCTGACTCAAGAAGAGCAAACCTTGCATTTTTGTTTTTGTAATGGCATCTGTATAGCAGGATAGCTATCAAAAAGACTTTTTTTTCTTTTTGTTAAATCAGACTTTTTTGTTTTTGTTGAAATAAAAGTTAATATTTTCATTTTTTTTCATTTTGAATAACCAATCCCACCAAGCTATTATTACTCATTATATAGTATTATATATACTATGTTTCATTTTAAAGAATATGCCGTAAAAAAAACTCGAATATGAATGAATTATGTTGTGAATGGATATTTTTGTCGACTTTAGGAGAAAATTGTCGGACATTTTTTTTCCGTTCAATATCGGACACCCACCCTCATCCTCAAGTCAGTTTTTGATGAAATTCTCCTAAATTTTTCATATTAAGAGGTTTACTTTTGTTAATAATGCTTCTAAATGGGCCTTTATGGTCAATTGGTGATATTTTGTTACTGTTTTGGGGCACAAAAAGATGCCATAATAGTGAAAAAGGAAAAAAAATTACATTAACTGTTTACACACATTTTTTGGCACTTGACCACCCACCCACTCCACCTATGTTCACGGATTTGTTTTCCGCCCCCCCCCCCCCCCCCCCCCCCGGGTGTGTGTAATGGAGAAGCAAACGTAAATATATTTTGAAACAATGTTGTGTATATACTCGGCTCGGAACAAAGCTGATGGCTGATCATCTTCGAAAGAGTCAGAGCAGATGAGTGAGAGGGGGTAGAGAGGAAACGTAAAATGCCACATTGCCGGTGTGACAGGAATGGAAGTCCGTAGGAAAATTAGTCCCTCTGGGCTATTATTCCGCGGAATTATAGTCCTAGGTCCAACATTTCTAGGAATAGTAGTCCGCCGGACTACTATTCCTAGAAATGTTAGACCTAGGACTATAATTCCGCGGAATAATAGTCCAGAGGGACTAACGTTCCTACGGACTTCCATTCCTTTTACACCAGTTCGGATTTGCAAATCAATGCGGGTGATTGATTGAAATATTTATTGCCGTATATTTTTTTTACAATAATAGCAGTAAACACATATAGTTAGATACTGCGGGAAACAGCATAGCCATGTGGGCTCTCTTCCTGCCATTCCCCATAACAAATATAAACAATTTTCAGGATAGCAGAGTGGAAAGCCTTTCACAGAACCATTCAATAAGAAAACAGGCAAATATATACAGAACGACTGGACGTGATAATATGGGTAATTACAATAATAATAAGTATAAGATCAAACTAATAAGACTAAGATACTTCAGTTCAACACCATTGCGACTCCAACGGAATCCCATACCACTGCTGTAGCCAGGACTGACAGGACAGACATGCGGGAAGCAGCACGCCATTTGTAAAGTACACACATACATTTTCAATTTCTTTTCTCAAAAAAAAAAAAAAACTGTGACAGATATTTTGATAAAAGCAGATTAACAATTTACCCAACGTAACGGCCAAAACCGGCCAGTGCTATTCTCAAAAATCGCCAATTAATTTTCATTATTTTTTAATTCTTTGCCTCAAAAACATAGGTTATGACCCCTCATTGGAACGAGCTCGTTCAGCTCGTTCCAATCAGGGGTCATAACCTATGTTTTTGAGACAAAAAATTAAAAAAATTAGTTATTCATGTTTTGTTTTTTTTGCAAGTCGTCTGCTTTTCATGTTAATGTTAGGTAATGGGTTAAGCAATAATCTATCTATCATATAATGAAGTGTGTAATTCAGTCCACCTAGAAATTCAAGGTTTGATTGTCTCCCTTGATATGCAACGCAACTAGACATTTTCCGTCGGGTGGACGGGGTTATCCTGTCCTGGGACGGGTCGGTCAGTTAGTCTGATAAATGGGAAGTCTGTAATACCGTCCAGCTAAACATTCCAGGTTTGACACTTGCACGGACGCCGTCTTCCTGTGAAGCCAGGTCATCATTATTTTTATCATACCGAATAAACATTGCTAAGCTTTTTGACAAATTGTCAAGCCTCAATCCCTCCACCCAGTCGTGTGCTATATATTCCAAATCGAATTTGGAATAACATTTTAACATAATGGTATTCAATTAAAAATTATTTAATCGTGCGTCAGCGGCTTAGGGACGCCCCATTCAATACGGCACCTGGCATACAAACAGAAATGAAATTGCAGAATGTTTGTCTCGAGTGTCCAGCGCAAAGGCACTCGAGTTTCGTTTTCGTGTTTGTAAAATAAATTATAGAATGTTTGTGCTGAGTGCCCAGCGTAAAGACACTCGAGTTTCGTTTCTGCGTTTGTAAAAATGTCGCCTGACAAATCTGTACAAGTCGATGTCATCATGTTAGTCTCGTTTGAGACAGGCATTATATGGATTTAAAAGAGGTGAGACTCTTGGTTTCATGTAAGGAAAACGTGATGAGCAAACTACGACGGTATTGCGGGGCTATTTGTTGGAAGTAATATAATAAACGGACGAGATGTGGCTCGCGAAAACGGTTCAATCAAATTCGATATCAGGGTGTGTGTGTGGGGGGGGGGGGGGGGGGGCGGGGTACGTATTCTCCGTTGCACATATAAATAACCCGAATCAAACCACGTGACTGCTGTCTCCATATTCCAAATAAAAGAGTAAAGTTTCTATAGGGAGAGCGGTGACTCAGCGGTTACGACACTGGATTTCAATCCGAAAGGTCCACGATTTGATGTCCACCACGTGTAACTGCGTTGTTTCCTTAGAAAAGGAGCTTAATCCCGATTGCCCACGTGGAGGCACGGCAGCCCGATGGTTCTCTCTGGGTATCCCGGCGTCCTCCACACGTAAAACACGGGGTGGCACTGGCTGTCAAACTGTCGTTAAACTCCAATAAAAGCATAACAACAAAAAGACGTGTCGAGTCTATAATGCTGACTTTTTCACACAGTTAAGTTATTTCCCTAGACCTCTTCGATTACAGGAGGCCTGGTGATAGAAAAGGGGTCCAAGAAGGTTTTGCTTCGAAACTACTGTCCTGTTACAGATACTTTTAGTTTTACCCTTTTGTGGGAGCTGACAATACAGGCTGATAAAATGCAATGCAAACGAAAAAGTGATTTGAAAAATTCAGATGAAAAAAAGAATATACCCAGGCTGCAGCTTCCTGAATTTTTTTTAACTTACTGTAACTCTTCATCCAAGGCGCACGATATCAAAATCTGGTATTTAAATTATGTTTTTTCTCTTCAAATGTTCAAAAACATTCAATAAAACCACATCATATAACTCTTGTTGGAACGAGCTTGTGCCAATGAGGGGGTCACAGGATATGGGTTTTTTAATAGTTCGGATTTTTTTTTTCAGCTGCTGAATTTGTAAATTACGCGGGCGGTTGAGTGATTCGTTAATTAAGGGGTTAAATTCATTTTCAATCTGAGATAGTTGTCAAAAAGATACTTCTCCCGACACGAAATGAGATACCAGGCGAGACTTCAAATTGCTTTTTAATAATACAAACGATGAAGAATACAAAGTCAGCCAAAGAAAGAAGCTAGTGGTTACTTTTTTAAATGCGTTCCAAGGAGTCGTCATTTCAGTGCATATTTCTAAAATGACACTAACATTTTGGGTAAAGGCCTGTTCCACTTGCGGTAGGTGTATATATAGAATATACCAATAGTAGCTTGGTGTACCAAATGTTCACCACGAGTGGTGAAGTGGTGTTAACCGCGAGCCTTTGGCGCGCGGTTAACACCACTTGCCCACGAGTGGTGAACATTTGGTACACCAAGGTATATTTTATTTATACCATGATCGTCAGATTAATGAGAGTTTAAATGTTAAATAAATCAATATTCACACGTGCGTATCTGTTTTTGTTTACATGGGCACCAGTGGGTGGTACTGCCGCTGAATTTTATCGATGAAACGAAATAGAAAACGAAGCCCGCAAATTACGGGGCCTTTTTCATTTTAATAACATAATAACATACTATTTCGAATTATTGGTGCTTTATTAACATGAGACAAAGTATGTTTGTTAATTTGTTGTATATTATGAGGTAAACTTATTTAAAAACGAACGAAATAATTGTGGATTTCATTTCACTCCCGCGAGGCGACGAGTGATAAATTTAGACAAGTTTGCTTTCAAGGCGAGGTCACCAAATGTCAACTTGGATGCAGTTCCACTGTAGGTGTAAGTTTAACTACTGAAATCCCATTGCTGGCGTGTTCACCACGGTTGGTGTGTAAAGCTCAAATTTATGTCATAGGCTTTTTTATATAGTAGAATAGGTAATAATAGTATAAAAAGTCGTTTCTACACAATGTCGGTTCACCCCGAGACAATTTACCGTAGTATAAGATCACCCCAAATTGATTCGATATGTCTCGAAGTGTGCCCCCCCCCCCCCCCCCCACACTCCCACACGTCACGTCCTGATGCTTTATATTATTTCTGACGGTTTCGCCATCTTATGTTTATCACTTTTATCAAAGCGAAATTTGAGAGTTAGATGCTTGAACATGGCCTCACAAAACGTTCTCTTCAACTGTATCCATATCTATCTCCGTTATACATAAGAGAAGACATTGTAAAAAATTACCTTTAGAAAAAGATAAAAGTACTGGCAACCAGCTAATGCAACTTCTACCGTATAATATTACGGCGAAAATACCGTAATAATAAGAGTATGCTACTTTTGTCCTGCCGACCTATTTTTTATTCGATCCTGGAGCAAAATCGAGATACTGATATTTGGTTTCTTTTCATTGCACATCAAGGCTGTTGATTTATAGTGGACCAGTTAGTATCTGTAACCAACCTTAAAATTAACTCTTCTAAAACAAGGTATCTCAAGAATTTGGCAATGTCATTTTGTGAAGGCAGGAATTAACTCCGTGCATGCTGCTGGCGGATATTCCTGCCCAAGACAGGATTTCCCTTGCCACTGAAATAAGTATAATTTTGGCATATTTAATCAAAGTTTACTCTGTAAACGGAATGGATTTTTTCACCAATGAGTTCTTGAGTTAAATTTAGATGAATGTTTCATCAAATCTAGTCACGACTGCTACGAAGCAAACCATGATTAGAGTTTATGAAAAATATCTTGAAAATACTCTGCAGGTTAAGAGTTAAAGAGTTAAATTCGTATGTTCTGAAAAACCAGCCCTCAATAACATCTAGAATAATGAAACTTCAAGAAGAACAATAATTGCTGTAATATTTACAGTAGATGTTACGGCAATTGGTTGCCAGTACTTCTACCCTAAATTTAACGATAATTTTTTACAGTGTGTACAAACTAGAGGTGTCTGTCCCAATGGGACTGAGAATACACCTGGCATACATTACCACATTAAGTAGATTGCAATCGCAGTCATTAGCATTTCAAAAGATATGGTATTTTGCCAACTTTTTTGCCAACGGTTTTGCCATCACAGTGATGTAGCTTTGAACTGATCTTGAAGTTTAACCTTAAGTTACAAGTATTTGAAATTAATTTTCCAATGTTTGTCAATAATCTAACCTACCAGGGGAATAATTTAAACATATTTTATTTCCGTCAAATCAGGGGAATGGGGTTGGCACATCTTAGGCCATCCATTATTCATACTTTCATGGACACTGAGCAGTTCTGGGTGAGATTATTAAGATTTCTGAAGCCTCAATTTGCAAACAGGAAGTGAAACTAATCTCTCTGAGTTATAAAAAATTGTAACAAGTACCTGAAATCACTGGTGGAATTAAACTAATTAGCGAACTATACTTCTTTTCGTTCTTATCTTGATGTTTGTCGAAGCAACTCGCCATTTCAATGAGAACGTGGGGGTGGGTGTCTGAAAATGGCAGAAGAAAAATTGCATAAGGTGGTGGGTGGGGGTAAAAAAGGGCTAAAACGAAAAATGGGACATAACGTCTGGAAATTTTCTACCCCCCCCCCCCCCCACCCACCCCTATCGCGCGATTTATTACCGACAATGGCTGATATGTAGTCGATACATCCCAGTTCCAAAATATCTCCCACTCTGTACATTGATGGCGAAATATAAAAATTTATATTGCAATTTTTTCCGCAATGCAACCCGGAATTTAACCAGTTCAATCTTATTTGATAGACCCCCTGCATGCGTCTGCAAATTAGGTTGTGAAAAGGATTAAATTGTTCTGTTCTTGTATAGAAATAGTTATTTCTCAACAGATAGACACTTGCATCCAAACATATAAAATTGTAACCTGTATTTCTTAGCAACCATAGAATCCTAGTCCACGCCCCCTGCTAGCATTATAATGCAAGATCGAATGGGAGTGTACACGCATTCATATTTTACATTAGTGAATAGCGTGATAATATTTTCAGTTGTTTTTTTTCGAAAATTACGTATCGACTGTCGGTCTTGTAAATTTCGCAAACAATACGAGATACATATAAAGGCGGAGTGCATGTTGAGCGGTTTGTCAAAGGTAATGACGAATCTTTTAGAAAAACTCAATTGGTATTAATAAATTCTAGGTTTGTACATTTACTGAATATGTACAGCCATATTGTGTTTGTTTTAATTGATTTCCAGCGTATGGAATTTTGATTAAAGTAACGGAATCGCCGCTAATGACATAACTGTTTCTGTGTTCAACTGGTGATGCAAAAGCCGGAACTTTTGGCCCAGCACAGTGTATTCTAGTTCCTTTCCCGTCGAGTCATAAGTTACGCTTCGAAAAGCTTCCAAATTTTGTTATGCAATTATCGATCGTCTGTCGCATGGTGTGAAAATGAAAACGTCCAAAGCAAAATAAAGTCGGTTAACAAAAAATTAGTTAACCAAAAATGAGATAATATTAAAAAGCAATCATTTCCAACCACAGCATTAACCCAGTCCCGTGGCCGTCTCGTCTGGGGATCCCTATATATCTAAATTGGTCAACTTTATTTCGGTAAATCTTCGGACCTCCCGACATGCTTCGAACTTCTTTTAGAAAAGTTTCTCCCAACCGTTTTGCAAATCGGCCCAAATTTGCACTATTTTTCTATCAGTAATAGCCACCAAATGGTTAGGCGTGAATGGACACAAGCCGAAGAGAAACAGCGATACGAATTTCAACAAACACGCCCAATAGAAAAGATAAGGTTGTTTTGATTTTTTATCGATCAATTTGATCAGTACAGCTAAAGGCAAAACAAATGGACTCTTCACCTTTGGGTTTAAACATCGGAATTAAAAAATGTGTTTATGTAACTGAATTTAATGCATGTGTTGTGTAATAAACACAGAACGCGAATCGGTAGGTGTTTTACATAACGAGTTGGAATGGTGCAGTCATATTTCGCGAGACACACATCTCGTTCTGCCTTTTACTATTCTCCAACTACCCACACTGTGCAGCTTTTACTTTCTTTATTCCGCAAGGTTTCTGAAAAATTGGTGCACCAGTTAAGGACTTCCTTAAGCAAACAACACTCTACCAGTATCAATGGCAGGATACCTTCTCCCCCACAAGAGTGACAGCTACTGAACCACAGATTATGCGATTAGTGAAGGCGGGCACTGTATGGCAATCTGGGGTTCACGACAAAATATCCCATGACGAAATCCCCCTCCCCCGACAAAAACCATCCCGACAAAATCTTTCTTCCCGAAAATATTCCCTACCCCGACAAAATCCCTTTCAATAAGTGCGAAAAATGACAAAAGCCCTTTCACTGCACCTATTAATATTATTTATATTAATATTATTCACCCATTTGTACATAAAAATCGTGCTGTGTAAACGCTTTATATCTGTTTCTAGTCTTTTACTGTGGTTCAGCAACATACTTAACCCACTTCACACAGATGTCGAAAATATCAAATTTTCAAGTCAACAATATATCCAATAATGCAACCAGGAATTTAGCCAATTCAGCCTTGTTTGACAGAGCTCCACGCGGGTTACCGTGACAACCAAACATGGCGCCAGTAGGTCACGTGACTATGACGTCACATGAGATCCTGCCAATGTGGGCCGATCCATACATCTACTAGTACTGATAATGGGTTTGTTGAATAAAACATGGTTTACACGTAGTGATTCCCCAGTCTACGATCAATATCCTCCGTCTCCAACCAAGTGCCCGTAGAGTGATTGCAAATTTAACTGATTGGTTTAACACTGCAAATGGCCACTATCTTGGTATCTTCATGGCCGTTTGCATTTCTCAAACAACAATGATCTTAATAGGGTATACCATTACCAGCGGGCCTACCCGTCCCGGGCAGAAAGTCCCGCAAGTGCGACGGAAAATTTCTGATTGCATTGCATATCAAGGGAGATGTACAAAGATTGAATTTCTAGCTGGACGGAAGAACACACTCCCATTTATATAATAAATGACTCATTTCACGCGTTACATGCGATTCAACAGATTCGAAAGCTGCAATGAAGATATAATTAACGATTAGTGTTTTAATAGTTTTTAACTTTCAATTTGAGGGCAATTTGATGTCGATGATTCGTGCCTTGCTATAGAGCAAAGACAAACACTGAGCACATCGTATCAATGTGCAAGCTGAAACATGAAATCAATCATCATAAATTTTTCACCCAACAGTAGTAGGAGATGTGGTAATCGCGCCCCATTGGCAGGACCCCGGAAGTGATGTCATGTCACGTGACCTGGTGGCTCCATATTGTGTTGTCATGGTAACCCGCGTGAGCGGCATCTTGTGACATCATTCCCATAGTGATGCGTGATGTGAGTGCGTATGCGCAGCGCGTGTTGTTAGGGTGGTACGTTTTTCCGCCATCCATTTTGTATACTGGAGGACGCCATCTTGGTTTCTATGGCAGCACGCACGTGGTTGCTATGTTACCTAAAGGGCTAAAAGAAGACGGGGGTATGTTCGGATGGTATGTTCAATTGAATCGGAGTATCACGAAATACCACAAACAACCCAACAATCCCTCCAAATCACGAAAAACGACTTTATTTACTACGGATTCTCCATTTTATCGGCTTAGCACGTAATGCTATACTACCGAGGGGCTCAGGGGATGAGCTCGATTAAATAGGAGTAATTTTCTGGCTTGGATTTTTCCCCAGAATCCTCGTTTAATTTATAGAATTACCACAAACAACCCGACAAGTTGTACTATTTCAAATTCTTCCAGAAGCCTTTTGAGGACCGCCATACTTTGGCTTATAATAGTAGTGCTATAGCACAGAGGGGGTCCTATGGGTACGTTCTTTTGGACTAGAGTAAGGTTCTGGTTCAGATGTTCCCAGAATCCCTTTTTAGTCCCTTTTTGTCGTATGAGGCAATGAGGGCTATGTGAAAAGCCCTCATTGAGGCCTCATTTACTATCCCCCATAGCCTCATATCTTTTGAGGGCCATGAGTAAAGCCCTCAGTTAGGTATAATTTACTATTCCTTTTAGCCTCATCTCGGTATTTAACAACCATATCCCCAGGCACCTCAATTTCGGCACCCCTTTTTGAAAAACCCCTGTGGCTATAGAATCCCTTTTTGTCGTTTGAAGCCATGAGGGCCATGAGAAAGCCCTCAATGAGGACTCATTTACTATCCCTCAAAGCCTCATTTCTTTTGAGGCATGAGGGCCATGAGGAAAGCCCTCAATGAGGTATAATTTACTATCCCTCTTAGCCTCATCTCGGTATTTAACAACCATATCCCCAGGCACCCCAATTTCGGCACCCCCTTTTTGGAAAACATATCGCCTTCGGCACCCTTTTTTGTCGTATGAGACCATGAGGGCTATGTGAAAAGCCCTCAATGAGGCCTCATTTACTATCCCTCATAGCCTCATTTCTTTTGAGGGCATGAAGGGCCATGAAAAAATCCATCAATGAGGCCTTATTTACTATCCCTCTTAGCCTTATTTTGGTATTTGAGGATACCTATGGCCTGGCATTGTATTATATGAGGATACCTATCGAGGAAACCTTTTTGAGAATCCCTTTTTTGTCGTATGAGGCCATGAGGGGCATGATAAATTCCTCAATGGGGTCAAATGTAGTCTTACCAACGGCTTCCATCTTATCCCCAAAGCTTCAAGGCCACTACTTGTCTATGATCTATTAGTCCAGGCACATTAGACATAAAAATGAGAAAGTAAGGAAAAAAATCGGAGAAAGCTGATTTTTTTATTTTTTTATATGTTTCCGGGACACACATTGCGGATAAAGTGTGAAAAGTCCCCGCGAATCCGAGTTGAGCTTTTTTAGTTATAGCGTTTTTTTGATGAAAAAAAAAATTAAAAAAAAATTCGACCCAGCTCCATATTTCTCATTCTTATTCGCCTTAGTAGGGTGAGAATCATAAATATCGTGCTGAATTATATTGAGAATACATATCCCCAACAGAAAATGCCAACTTTGTACCAATCCTCACACTCAATGGTGAAATATTCACGAAAATGTACAAAATTACGAAAAAAAAAATTATTGTTTTCATACACACAACGGTACACAACGTCCATTAAATCAAATCTACGACTACTTTGGGAGTTAAATTATATATCAAAAATTGCACAAAAGCAGTGGCTTTATAATGATATATAACAATAGTCATTTATTCCATAATGAACTGGTGAAACGTGTGAAATATTAACCATACCCCCTAAACTCAAATTCAAACGGCATCGACTTTTCTCATTCAAATACCGTATTATAGCATCATTGTTTCAACGCTGTCAATCAAGAAAGTGTCAACCATCTACTGTCAAAATTACACGAACTGCTCCAGAATGCGTCCGTAGGACGCACAGGAAAGCTTTGGGTACAATACTACGAGCAAATAGGTCTTCACCAGTTGTTCTTGAGAGCAGAGCGCACAGGCGACTGGGAACTCCACACATATTGTGTTCGCAATATGATTCCAGTATTTCACGCAGGTGGTCATTTTGCATACGCAAAAAGTTCTCATCTCTATTTGCAGCAGATGAATGAGCTAACAGAAATAATGCAACAGGATGATTTGAAGTTGTTCACTGAGAAAGGCTACTTTACCATAAGGCGCTCAGATAAATTCTGGGACGGGATATATTCTGATCAGACCATAGAGCAGTGTTTAATGAGAATGTTCAAGCTCCCTGGTGGTCTCACACATGGCAGGGGAATAACCGATAGCACTGTTGCGAAATGGGTACATGGACTACCTCTTTGTCTTCCGATATGTAATACTCTCGAAAATTTTGTTCATGTTCACACTGGTCATGGCGAACAACATCGGGATCTCCGTCAAAGTTCACAATTGACTGATGCCAATGATATCACCAAATTATTGAACTGGCTCAGAGTGCATTCCCCCTTTCAGAATAGAGATCCACTACAATTAGTCTCTATAGCGACCGGGCTTGTGGCCGACGAAACTGTGAACTGTGACCAAGTTCGCAAAATTGGTGAATGTTGCGTATCGAATGTTGTAAGCAAAACGTTCAACAGCATCAAACTACGACGTGTTGACACTGTGAAGTCTTTCGCATCGATGGCAAATATAGCATCAAAGTCCGTGGAAGTAAGGTAGTGATTGACCCCACAATTCTGTTCAACCGCATCACATGTGTTATTCAGTCACAAGCAGAGATGGAAGAGTATCTCAAATATGAACTCGCCCCGAAACCACTAGCATTGTTTGATTCTGCTGGAATGAGGAAGACACAGAAAAGCACGCTCGGTAAGATCCTCAAAACATACGGTTCCGAGCAAACTAAAATCCCAGAACATTCTCTGTTTGTTGTAGATGGTGGATTTTTATTGAGGGCAGTTGTATGGCCTAAACAGTCGTCATATAAGGACATATGTACATCATATTCCAATTATCTAGTGAGACATTTTGGGGCGAATGTCGTGGTTGTTTTTGATGGTTATGCTTGTACAATGTCGACAAAGGGCATGGAACAAGCCCGTCGATCTAAAGACAGGTATTCCCTTGATATCAATATCTCACCCGAGTTACCAGCCACCACACCCCAATCCGATTTCCTTGCAAATGCCAAGAACAAAACCCAACTGATCGATCTTCTAATGCAGGAGCTATCTGCTATCAATATTCAGTCCAAGCAGGCCGAGGCTGATGCTGATGTACTGATAGCCGAAACTGCACTTGACATCGCTCAACAATGTTGTCGTTGTGGGAACAGACACAGACTTGTTAGTCATTCTTACCTCTCGAGTTCAACCGGGATGTAATATTCACATGATGTATTCCATTACCCCAAACTTACTAGTTTCAGTTAGTGAAATAGCAACCAAAATGGGTGACCATAGAAGCAACCTCCTTGTAGCACATTCTATAAGTGGTTGTGACACTACTTCTGCACTCTTTCGAGTTGGTAAGAAGAAAGTATTCAGTACAATTGTCTCCGATGTTACTAGCGACTCACAACAGTATGTCAACACAATTTTGGCGGATGACAGTACACCAAGTGCAGTAGCCGCTGCCGGGGAACAACTTCTCCTGATCTTATACGGGAGTAAAACTGTTTCCTCTCTCGACCAATATAGATATGTCACTTACAAGCGTTATGTAGCAAAATCTAAACTGAATAAACCCATCGACCTAGCCTCACTCCCACCAAGCAGCGATGCTGCACAACAACATGTCTACAGATGTTATCTCCAGGTCCAACAATGGCTGGGCACTTCGCTTCCTCCGACGGATTGGGGGTGGTCGCTAGACAATGGACTTCTTGTACCGACTGCAGCCACAAAGCCATGTGCCCCCGATAACCTACTGAATCTGATCAGTTGTGGTTGCAAGAGTGCTTGTACAAAAAGGTGTGGGTGTAAGAAGGCAGGACTCTCTTGCTCAGGTTTGTGTAATTGCAGTTCGGATTCTTGTAACAACCACAGAAACACTGTCCTGTCGGAAATTTCTGAGTTCGATGAATAATATGTATATAGGTCATGTCATTTCTGTATATAGCGTTGATAATAGTCAATGTAACTTAATCCATGTTGATTGATTTGTACATTCTGTAAATATTATTTATTGATTTTTGTACATTCTGTAAATATTATTTATTGATTTTTGTACATTCTGTAAATATTATTTATTGATCTAATGCTGCCAGACACAGACGTGTCTGTTCGGTCCCAAGCCCGAAAATAGTTGAGTTCTCATGCTGACGAATTTTATGCCAAAAGGGGAACTCGGCCAGAAGCAGAGGGGGGTCTTCCATAATGTCTATTTTGAAAGCAATGATAAAAGTCTTCAAATGGTGGTGGATTTTTTATCGTCTGTCCAACTAACATCCCGTTCTGTACTACGACCCTTTGAGCAAATCCGTTAGGAAAATCGTCATTTTTTGCGTAAATCCGATACTTTTTTGTGAATTTTCAATAATGTTTCGCAGAAATTGTCACAGAATGCACATTTTCCTCTAGGTAAATGTATATTAGACATTATGTAGCTCGAAATACGCGTAAACAAAAAATACAGTTGGATCAATTCGAGGTTACAAAGTTCGTGCGATTTTTTTTTATTTTTTTCAAACGCGTTTTCGAAAAAAGGCTGTAGAAAAAAAAGCTCAACTGGGATTTTAGGGGACTTTTGTCTAATCGTTCAGTGACATGTACTCGACATTCCCTGAAAAAATCAGCTTTCTCCGATTTTTTTCCCTAGTGAAACCTAATGTTCTTGGGCTATATCTGTCCTGTAATTAGCTTCTACAGCAGTCTTGTTCCATTGCGGCCTTGTACCAGTACTATTGACTAAACTATCATCCATTAATATTGACTTGTATCACTACTTCCTAGCTATATCTTCGTTCAGGCCTTCAAAATGTTCAATCAGATTTCCCCTGTATACACACGGGCTATATAAGGGATTCCGTAACTGAGATTCCTAGCCGATTCCGTAAAGTTGGATTCCGTGATTTGACATCAACAATCGAGGGTATTCCCCTTCCCTCTTGGAAGAATCAGTTCAATGGGTTGTAGTTCAAACATTCATTCAGTCCAGAATAGTTCGCAAGGGTTTTAATTACATAAAGTCCATTCAAACAATCCAAAGGGATTAACACTGTGTTATATTAGGAGTTATAGTAAAACACTTTCTTGACTTCAAAAGGTTAACATTGTCTTATATTTAGGGGTTATAGTTCAAAACTTTGTTCACTTTGTTCAGTTCATCTCGATCTTGGCAGTGTTCGATCAGATCTGTGTGATTTTCGTTCACTTTGTTCTGTTCACTTCGATCTTGGTTGTGTTGGATCTTCGTCCACTGCGACTTCATTCGAACAGTTCAACCATAGTTGTGTTGGATCTGTCCATAATTCAGTTGTTTCCAGCCAGTTCATCTTTGTTCGCTTCGATGTTTTCTGTTCACTTCGATCTTGGTTGTGTTGGATCTCCGTTCTGTACCTTCGTTGTTTTGCAGTGGTGGTTGGTTGTCAGTTGCATCCGTTCAGATTCTTGCAATAATAATTGGTTGTTATCAATCCATTTCCATACCCTCGAGTGTTGGTGCAAACCACGGAATCCAACTTTACGGAATCGGCTAGGAATCTCAATTACGGAATGCCTCATAGAGTCCGTTTATATGTATACAGGGGAAATCTGATTGAACATTTTGAGGTCTGAGCGAAGGTATAGCTAGGAAGTAGTGATACAAGTCAATATTTATGGATAATAGTTTAGTCAATAGTACTGGTACAAGGCCGCAATGGAACAAGACTGCTGTAGAAGCTAATGATAGGACAGATAGACCATAGACAATTAGTGACCTTGGAGCTTTGGAGTTAAGATGGGAGCCGTTGGTAAGACTACATTAGATCTCATTGAGGGATTTTTCATTTCTCATGGCCCTTATGGCCTCATACGACAAAAAAAGGATTCTCAAAAAGGTATCCTCGATAGGTAGCCTCAAATAATACAATACCAGGCCATAGGTACCCTCAAATACCGAAATGAGGCTAAGAGGGATAGTAAATGAGACCTCATTAAGGGTTTTTTCATGACCCTCATGCCCTCAAAAGAAATGAGGCTATGAGGGATAGTGAATGAGGCCTCATTGAGGGCCTTTCATATAGCCCTAGTGGGCTCATACGACAAAAAGGGGTGCCGAAGGCCATATGTTTTCCAAAAGGGGGTGCCGAAATTGGGGTACCTGGGGATATGGTTGTTAAATACAGAGATGAGGCTAAGAGGGATAGCAAATTATACCTCATTGTGGAATTTTCTCATGGCCCTCATGCCCTCAAAAGAAATGAGGCTATGAGGGATAGTAAATGAGGCCTCATGAGGGTTTTCTCATAGCATTCAGGCGTTTTCCCAAAATGGGATTCCGTGGGATATGGACGTTAAATATCGAGATGAGGCTAAGAGAGATAGTAAATTATACCTCATTGAGGGCTTTTCTCATGGCCCTCATGCCCTCAAAAGAAATGAGGCTATGAGGGAAAGTAAACGAGGCCTCATTGAGGGCTTTCTCGTGGCCTCATACGACAAAAAGGGATTTATAGCCACAGGCGTTTTCCAAAAAGGGGGCCGAAATTAAGGTGCCTGGGGATGTGGCTGTTAAATACCGAGATGAGGCTAAGAGGGATAGTAAATTATACCTCAATGAGGGCTTTCTCATGGCCCTCATGCCCTCGAAAGAAATGAGGTTATGGGGGATAGTAAATGAGGCCTCATTGAGGGCTTATCACATAGCACTCATAGCCTCATACGACCAAAAGGGACTAAAAAGAGATTCTGGGAAAGTCTGAAGCAGAACATTAATCTAGTCCAAAAGAACGTACCCATGCCCCCCCCCCCCCCCCTCAGAACTATAGTACTACTATTATAAGCCAAAGTATGGCGGTCCTCAAGAGGCTTCTGAAAGAATTTGAAAAAGTACGACTTGTCGTCCTGTTTGTGGTAATTCTATGAATTAAACGAAGATTCTGGGGGAAAATCCAAGCCAGAAAATTTCTTCTATTGAATCGAGCTCACCCCTTGTGCCCCTCGGTACTATAGCAAGCCGATAAAATGGTGAATCCGTAGTACATAAAGTCGTTTTGGGTGATTTGGAGGGATTGTCGGGTTGTTTGTGGTAATTCGTGATACTCCGTTTTAACTGAACATACCCTCTGATCATATCCCTGTCTTGTTATAGGCCTTTGGGTAACATAGCAACCACGTGCTACCATAGAAACCAAGATGGCGGCCTCCAGTATACAAAATGAACGGCGGAAACTCGTATCACCCTAACAACACGCACTGCGCATGCGCACTCACATCACGTATCACTATGGAGATGACGTCACAAGATGGCCGCCTCCGCGGGTTACCATAGCAACACAACATGGCGCCACCAGGTCACATGACCTGACGTCACTTCCGGGGTCCAAAGGGTTGACTGTTTTTTTGCAACGTATTTATTAATGTATTTGAATTTCATATCGATAATGTGGATGTGAGTATACTTTAAACTTAACCCTTTACCTAACATGAAAAGCAGACGACACTTGAATAGAAAATTCTTGAATAACTAATTTTTTCATTTTTTATCTCAAAAACATAGGTTATGACCCCTCATTGGAACGAGCTCTCGTTCCAAGGAGGGGTCATAACCTATGTTTTTGAGACAGAAAAAATGAAAAAATAATACAAATTAATTGATGATTTTTGTGAATAGCGCTGGCCGGTTTTGGCTATTACGTTGGGTAAAGAGTTAACGTCCAAACTCCACACATACGTCAGGCGATGGTTAGCCTTATTGAAAACAATTGCCTCCGACTATTTAACCCTTTACTCAAACACAAATGACAAAAGACACTCGCAAAACTGATGCGAATCACTGAAATTTTTTTTTGCTTTAAAAAATGTGCTTTTGAACTTCATGGGACCGACCTCTGGGAGATCGTTCAAATGTAAGACAAAAGTTAAAAGAGAAAAAAATATGGTGATTTTGTGAATAGCGCCGACGGCAGTGGTCGCCAAGTTTGGTAAACAGTTGAGGGGTCGTCCAATAAAACTCTGGGAAATTTTTTGAAATTTTCACCAGTGCCCAAAAGAAGTAAATAAAGGCATGTTATATATCAAAATATTGAGTAGAGTGCAAGGAAATGAAATATATTCACTTTTTCACGAAAAAATAGTTTTTATGAGTTTGACGACAGATGAGCTTCCAGTGGCATAAATAACGAATTGCAAAAATCAAGAAGAGATCAGTAATTCCAATGACAGGGTTTCAAATAAATGACTTCGAAATCCAGATTGGGAGAAAAAAACATTTTACCCTTTCGTCCGTGATGTGTTACAAATGCCCCAAGAAAATGCACAAAAAGAAACAAACTTCCATTTGAAAATACCATGAGGGAAATCAGTCACATGACGGTTTGTAGCCATGTAAGGCAAATTTTGAACTTGGTCAAAATATCGTTTTCAGAGATCTAAGAAATGCCGAAACAGCCACAATCTTCTCAAATCTGCAAGATGATGGAATTGAAAACGCTCAATACATTCACGGGGAAAAGTTGCATTCACAATGCGAAATAAAGTCGAAATTGCTGGGCAACTTTTCATTTTCCTTATCAGGCGATGACATTTTTAGAAATGAATCACTGAACCTCTGTTTCGTAATGTTATAATTTGGTTGTTGTCGATACATAAAATATTAAACTGGATAAACAGGTTTCAAAACAAAAATATATCCACACAGAAATTAACGGTCTTTGTACGAAAATATCATTTGAATAAGAGCCGAACTATATTTATCACAAATTCCATTTCCGTGTTTGTCTGTAACCCAAATGATTTCAAAATAAGAGAATAACAACGCTTTTAGATGTCCATCTTCAGTGGAATTTGGAAACATTGTAACGTTAACTTTCTTTGCCACGAAATTATAATAAGTGTCAAATTGATCTATACCGATTTTATCGCTTAAGCCTTATAATATGAAATCGGTACCACCGAAATCGTATATCGACTTTTTATCCACAACCTCATCATTCCCTCGTGGTTAGAAGTGTTAGATTACTGAATGAAGCCCAAACGCTTACGATGTATATTTATTTATTTGTTTGTTAGGGTTTCGACAGCCAGGGTCACCTCGTATCAGACAGTTTTACGGTTGGGGGAAGCCGTTGTATCCGGAGAGAACAACCGAACAGCGGCAAGTAATGTCAGACTCCTCAAAGTACTAACTACGCACAAGCGGGGTTAGCATTGGCTGAAGGCAAGTGCACCAACGGCGTACTGTACGCCTTTCTACACATCGCCACGGTGCCCAACGTGGGCAATCGGATTAAGTGCCTTGTCCAGGGACACAACGCTGTTGCTCGTGTCAGGATCGACAGTGAACCCTTTCGGATTGAGATCCCATGTAACTACTGATCCACCGCCCTCCCAAAATACCCTATAGAACTGTGGACTGACGTCACTTTAATACATCTCGTCCACTGAGTTTACCAGAGTCCGTGCGTTTTATTGATTGAACAAAAGACAGGTTGTAGGTCAGTTACCAACCCAACTGGAGATGTTCAGAAATTAGAAGAACCTGTCAGATGGCCGTTATAATTCACTGCGGCGTGGCTCGATGGCACTAATCGCACACAGTCAGGTTGTTCAAATCCATGAATACCTCCAGCTAGGTTAGAAACCATTACATGACCACTGGATAAACCACACGGGACGAAGGTGGTCTAGGGTCTCGAGACGAACGACTCCACAAGATTGAAATATCAGTGGTATCATTGGACAAAATACAAATCTACATTTAGTCATTTAGTCATTTAACGAAGTTGAAATGACTTACTGTGATCATTTATCCTTTTTTTCATTTTTGTTCAGCACACTACAGCAACATTTGTAAAGCTATAGTAACTAAATGTGATGCAAATGTTATTGGTGACTTTTGGTAATACGACTGGGCATTCGTTTTCTGATATTTGACCTTTATCCAAAGAAACGTCACTTTTAACTTTTTTCTGTACGTTTAATGGCAACTCCCAGGCATCCATCTATAAAATTTCTATCCAAAACCATATCTAAAAAGTGGCACCTACCTGGAAAATTATAAATGGTTATGACCGACTTTTCGGGTGACGTCATTGGCGTCAACGTCACAAAAATTAAATGTCGGTAGATTTTCATGAAATTTTAATATATACCACTCAAAGTTTGCTAAGCACCAAGTATATCCAACTACCTGTTTTATGTTTTAGTTGAAATATTGTAGTGAAAAGTGTACATATTTTTTTATGTAATTATATCATAATGATTTAAGTACAGAAATTAAGATTTTGTTTCCGTTTGACATTATTTTTTAGCTTTTGAATATGATAACCATGGAAAATGGATATTATTGTTAAAAGAGGAAATTTTTTGCCAAAAAGTTGGTGGAGCGGACTGGTATGGGTTCAGTATCGAGTATGAGACCCATTACTGTTAATTACAGCTTGACAACACCTTCATGGAACATCATGGCACCAAGCTCCTGGACACTTCTTGGCTTGACCGGTCGGGCTGCAGTTGCAAGCTGCAACTCATTCCAGACATGTTCGATTGGATTGAGGTCAGGGGATCTTGCTGGCCAGTCCATATGCTTAATCCCCCCGCCCCCTGTCGATACTCCCGGACAGCATAGGAAACACGAGGACGGGCATTATCGTCCATCAGAATGAATCTATCACCCACTGCACCTGCATACAATCTGACGTGGGCATCCAGGATCTCATCAATATACCGCTGTGCAGTCAATGTGCCACGGCCAAGGACTCAGAGCTCTGTATGTCCATCCCAGCTGATGCCGCCACAGACCATTATTGAACATTATTGACCCTCCACCATAGCGGTCATGTCCAGCAATGTTGGCTGCATGGAATCGCTCTCCTGGACATCTCCACATCCTAGAACGCCTATCCGTGTAGTCTATCTAGGCAGTACCTTGACTCATCTGTAAAAAGGACAGATCGCCAATCTTCTCTGGTACATCCAACATGATCCATGGCCCATTCATATCGTGTCTGGTGGTGGTTATGGGACAACGGAATGCGAATACATGCTCTTCTCGATCAGAGACCATCTTCGTGCAACCTTGCCCAGATAGTCTGCGTCGAAACATTTACCCCGGATGCATTCTGAAGGTCACTTCGAAGCTGGGTTGCTGTTGCAAAGCGGTTCCTACGGGCCTGGAGGACCCAAAACCGGTCTTCAGCTGCAGATGTTGCCCTGCCTCTGCCACCACCATGTCGTCTTACTGGTGTGTCATGCTGCTGGAATCATGCTCAGGCTCTGGTGATCAGCGTATGGTGCACACCAGCCTGACGATGCATAGTCCTTTGCTCCACCATCCCATTAGCCCGCCGCATTTCTGCTTCAGACAAATGTCTTCTTACATTTGCATTTGCCATATTCAATCATTAAATCACAAGAGTGTGTGTTAAAATGAAGATTGAATACCCTACACATGTCATGTACATGCAGACAGTACACGAAAACATCATGAAAATCAAGAGGTACATGCTTTCCATGACTTCACGAAAAGTCCGCCTGTAAAGAGAGCTAATGTAAACACTGGGGACCATCTCAATACATTCCTCAATCATATCCACTAAATATATCTCAAATATGTCACAAGCAAATTTCACAATGATGTGTCAAATATGTGGTGCTTGTCAAACTTTGAGTAGTATATGCTGTTGAGGTAAAAAACATAGAGGGTAGCTGTTTTTCATTTTTCGATTTATTGCCATTTTTTAACGTTTTTACGTTACTTCACAGTTTAGCAATTTTTGACATATTTCCTTAAAAACACTACTTTTGTGATTCCATAATATCCGTAGGTATATGTTAAACAACCGTGAAACTTCACATACCGTTTTCTGGGCATTTGAAATTGAGCACACCCATTTTGGTAATTAAAGCGTTGCTCTCGATACCAGCGCTGCTAATTTTACGTTATTTTCTTGACCCTTTAGTTACAGCCTAATGTTGATCCTGGTGATTCTTTCGAAATGTTTGGAATATGAGCTCCACAAAATACATATCTAAAAATGTGTTACCTTCATAGGAAATTCTCAATCGTTATGGCCTAACTAAGGTGGGGGAAGGTGGCGGGGGGGGGGGGGGGGGGGGGGGTTGGGGGCAAAGAGTCAAATATTAAAATGCGCCGGAGTTTTTAAAAAGTTTGGTATGCTGTAGCGCTCAAAACATTAAGAGACATGATGTGTTGTTTGTTTATCGCTACCCTGTGATTCACGTAGCTCCGTTCTTATGCATCATAACACTACAATGTTTTCTGGTTATATGAATTTGTGCGGTTTTATATTTTCATATTAAATTTACACACCTAATGGAAGCGATGCCGATTTTTCTGTATCTTTTACTTTCATCCTAGTTTTGAGGCTCGGCCTTTCGAAACATTGGGAATATAATCTCCACAGAAAACCCTATCTACGAATATCTTGCTGTCCTACAAACTTCCCAACCGTTATGGCCGACCTCTGCGGTGACGTCATGGGGAATCATAAAGTTTTGCCGATTTAACAATATTCACATATTGCATTAACTCTTTAACCAACGCAGACGATATCAAAAGTTATTATTTTAAATATCATCTTTTAAGATTTTAAAAAAAATTTCATCGCAACCATATCATGTGAGCCCTCTTTAGAACGAGCTCGTCGAGCTCGTTCCAATGGGGCTCACATGATATGGTTTTGTAGAAATTTTTTGAAAAATAATATTTTTTCAGCTGCTGAATTTGCATAGAACGCGTGTGGATGTGGTCGATTCGTTGGGTAAAGGGTTAAAAACGCTACCTTATGATTCAAGCAGCTCCACATTTGTAAATGACACAATTATGAGGCTTCACACACGATTTTCTGGTAATTTGAAATTGTATAAATTTATATTTTTATTTCAATTTTACGCACTCAATACCAGCGATGCTGATTTTATGTCGTTTTCTAAACCTTTTACACTCTATTTTTTAGGCTCAGCTTTTCGATTGTGATTTCAAAACCAAGTAGTATCTTTTTTTCAAGCATAGTTGGCATCACCTATTCCAACATGCAGTATGCGGATATTTGGTTAACACTGAAACACCCCATGAGAGGAATTTCCACCCAAGCAATATCTGAGTTCTCTGACAAAATCATTTGCGCGCAAGCAAAGCTACAGCCAGCTGACACGTCTCCTGGTTGAAACCGGAGGTCCGGTAGCTGTAATTTTGCAGGTGCCTATTCTGCAATTTCACAAAATGTTTGATTTTCTCTCGTTGGAAACTTTACCCCAGAAGTGTTTTAGGTGCAGTCCTCTCTCAACGCAGCTCATCATTTTTTTAACATCTAAGCCAACCACGTTTATTTTAGAACTAATTTGTACTTCTTGCGTCTTCGTTGTCATTTCCTTGAAACAATTTATCTTCAATGTTGAGCACAAAAGACGGAAACACGCTTCTTGGTATTATCTAGGATTTCATTGAGATAACATTACTCCAGTCTTCTTCTTGAAAGGTATTTATTTGTTCAGTTTTTTTCTCCTCAGCACTCTTCTTGATTTCTTAACTGGAATTCAAAACAGGTCTATTTGTATCAGCAAGTTCGAACATTCAAACTTCTAACTTAACCCTATGAACAGGAGCGGCAGCTTTTCCGGCCAGGAACATGATACGTCATAACGTCATTGAATAGGATGGCCGTTCAGTAAATGCGTGGGGTAGACCAATCAATATTTTCAACGTGCAGCCCCGAGGCTGCACGTTAAAAATATTGATTGGTCTACCCCAAATAATGAATGTGGACTATTTTAATTGCTGCCATTGAACTGGCATGAAAAGTACCACTAGAGTTCAAAGGGCTAAAATGTAATTTCCCCAATTTCACACGCATTTGGTAAGAAATGTTTATGTGTGCACATTACTTGAAGCGGGATCTTCCAATGGAAGATCCGGGGGGTGGGGGGGGGGGGGGGGGCTGGGGGGGGGGGGGGTTGAAGAATTTTCATACAGGCAGAAAGTTTCAAATAATGTGAAGGAGGATGAGAAATACAGTTGCTGTTTCCGCCAGTAAATGTCTGAGCAAAACGTAGGTTTATTGGCTCGAATTTGGTTGTGTTTCTTTTGCATTTACCTGCACAAGAGTTGCCTGTATGTAAATCCACTCCAGTGGCATTTTAGTTGTGATTCACTCTGAACGTCCTAGCTGTTGAAGGCGTCGGTAAACACCCATTAAAACAATAAAATAAAACTCTCCACGTACTGTACATTTTTACTGTACCCCGTTTGGTCCTAGGCACGATTTTACAATGAAACGAAGAAGGGTAGCAGCAAATTGTTTCGGGGGAACTGTCGCCACTTTCAAGTCGTTTGTACGCCTTGCAGTATTTAGGAGTTCAGGCTGATACAAGTGGTCACGCCTGCATTGTCATTCCGGGTGTCGGAAAGTCTGTACCTCAACGAACTTTGATAAAAAAAACCCCTGGAACCCCTAACGATGTGTGTGTTTAAGATCTGTGAAGTTAGCTTGACGTTGGGCGTTGGACATTCGTTTAACATTCGCCTGAAGTTAGTTAGGCGTTTGACATTCGCCTTTAGTCGTCAGTTTGATGTTGGGCGTGCAACATTCGTTTGACATTCGCCTATAGTCAGATTCACGTCTGGCGTTTGATATTCGCCTTCAGCTAGTTCCACATTCAGCGTTTGACAGTCGTTTGGCATTCGCCTGTAGTCAGTTTCACGTTCGACGTTTGACATTTGTTTGACATTTGACAGTAGTCAAATTTGCATGCGAATGTTAGACATTCGTTTGACATTCGCCTGTAGTCAGTTTCACGTTCGGCGTTTGACATTTGTTTGACATATGACAGTTGTCAAATTTGCATGCGAATGTTAAACGAATGCTAAACGTTTACCTAACTTCAAGAAAATGTCAAACGAATGTCCCACTCCCAACGTCAAACTGACTAAATACGAACGTTAAATGAATATCCAACTTGAACAAATCAGGTCGAGGAAAACCTATCGAACTTCGTGTGCAGCGAAATTAAAACGGCGGAGGTGCGAACTGTGATCTCAAAATTAAGGGATGGAAAAGCGGGAGGAGTGGATGAAATTCCAAACGAGTTTATCAAAAAAGGGGGAGAGGAACTCGTAGAAAGCCTAACTGCCCTATTCAATCTAGCCATAGAAAATCAAGAGGTCCCGAAGGAGTGGAGAGAAAGCAAAGTGACATTTATTCGCAAAAAAGGGGAAAAAGACGTTTTGGATAACTATCGAGGGATCTCTGTCAGTAGCAACATTGGAAAAGTTTTCTGTAAAGTCCTGTATGGGAGACTAGAGGAGGTGATTGAAGAGAAGGGTTTTTTGGGAGAAATCCAGAATGGCTTCAGGAAGGGAAGGCGAGTTACTGACCATCTTTTTACGCTATCCCAAATGATAGAATCCGCGAAAGCAAAAAAGAAAAAGCTGTTTATGGCCCTTTTGGATGTCAAAAAGGCATACGAAAGAGTATGGGGGGAGGGTATGTGGCGCAAGCTGGAGGCTCTGGGCTTAGGCGAGTTTGTTGGAATTATGAAAGCATTATATAAAGACGTACAAAGTGAACTCAGCCTGGGAAACATTACAACAAAACGTGTGCCCATGGAGATAGGTCTAAAACAGGGGTGTATCCTTTCGCCAATCCCGTTTGCATTGTATATCAAAGATTTAGGAGATGAACTCCTGCATAGCGAAGAGGGGGTAGCAGTTGGGGGACTTGAAGATCCCAGGGCTATTTTTGCAGACGATATGGTGCTAGTGTCAGAAAGCGAAGAGTGGCTAACTAAAATGCTGGGAATTGTTGGGAAATATGGGCGCAAATGGAGACTCGAACTTAATGAAAGCAAAACCAAAGTTATACCTGTATGCCGCAAAGTGGAGCCAAATCAAAGAGGTCTTTGGGTGGCCTGCGTGATAAAGAGGCCAATTTTTATAACACAACGGGTTGAAAAAAGTTATAACATTATGCGGAGTTTATAACATTATCGGTTGTTTACAACATGTTTTGTAACAATATGCGTTGGTGTAACATTATGCGGCGTTGTAACATTATCGGTTGTAACAAGCCTTTCGATCGACCCTCATTTACCTCAAAAGAAACAGAACAACCTATTTTCAGTTCGCCAACATTACTAAACCTTTGAGAAAGAGGTTTGAAGTTCTCTCCAAATGCTTTTGATTTTATTTTTTGAGATCTCATGAGCTATGATCTATTTTACAAACTTTTATGTTTTTGACCTGCTAATGAAATGCTATGATGTAAAAACACTGATGGTGTGATGTAAAAACACTGACGGAAAAGCATAACATCTGGTTGAGCAATGGAATGCAAGAACTCAGCTGCAGTATTCTAGATTTCGGACTTCACACTGACACTCGTAAGCATGCCAGTAATTCATAACATTTTCTTTCTTAAAAAGTCGGCAAATAGCGTATAAAAAGCAAGCGTTGTCTTAAAATGTTGAGCTAACCCTTTCCCAGGTAACTTTAATTTGGATATCTTGTTCGTAGTGTATAATCTGTTTGATCATTGGTATTTTTAGTCATTGGTTTAAATACAGACACATGAGCAGTGCGATATGTTTTAGCATAACCAGAATATTCACCCAATTTCTAGCCCCAGAATGTCATTTACAAACCGCCAGAAAACAGAAACGTTCAGATTTTGAAAATACGAACAGTATCAGTTTTTTTCATTAACCCTGTATTGGCTAGGATTAAACATCTTAGAATATGGAAAGTCTCAATGTCTGTATGATTGCATGGGTATAACATCTTACTTTTTATTTAAATGTAAGGGAGCAATCTCAATATCTGTTCAGTTCACCCTTTACCCAACGTAACGGCCAAAACCGGCCAGCGTTATTTACAAAAATCATCATGCAGTTTTCATTATGTTTTTCATTTTTTGTCTGAAAACATAGCTTACGACCCCTAAATGGAACGAGCCCTTTCAGCTCGTTCCTATGAGGGGCCATAAGCTATGTTTTTGATGCAAAAAAAAAAAAAAATTAGTTATTCAAGAATTGTATTTGCAAGTGTCGGCTGCCTTTCGTGCTAGGTAAAGGATAAATGAGAAAAACATCTTATTGTCTATTTGTTGTTGCTATTGAAAGCAGTTGCCATGTGATACGCTTTTGGAGTATGGTCTTTCGGTCTTCAGCAAGCCACATACCCCGTGTCATTCACTAACTTAAACTTAACCAGTTTGCACTACAATTGAAATATCCTGCAATGAACTCTGTATTGACTGTGGATTCTAAAAATATGTCCGGTCATTTACCTGATCGTATGATATTCTACCATCGCTTATTGATGTAACCTACTACCGTAGCGTTTCATCAGTATATTCTTACATTCTGTTTATTTTCTATAAATATACGGTTGCCAATACAAACAATATTCAGTTTCCCCGATTCAGAGTAGCATCAAAACAATATTTCTTTACAGATAACCGGCTAGAATGACGCCTCTCATCAAATAATGATTTTGTGCGCCTTAAATGTTTAAGAAATTAGAGTTTATCGTATGCTATGTTTTCACTACGAAACCGTGTGAAGCGACACGTTGTTTTGACCAACAAGGCGACTACTCACTCGAGGAACAAACGTTACAATTATATCAGACAATTTGATTTCCTTACCACGAATAAACCATTTCTGTTTTTGTATGACACATAAGATATGGTACTTTTTGCAGCTTGAGCTTTTTATTCTACAAAAATGTCCAACGGGTAGGACTGGACGGATTTCCGATTCTGTTCCGGTTTTTTGCGACCAACCGAAAAACTAAACCGCAATACACAGCAAATACCGGTCGCACGGCTTTACTATGTTTGTGCATAAACCGATCAAACTATCTAACTAGGCGGGAACTGGACTAGTGACCACTATGGACACTCTTCACTTAGTCTGTCCGGCAAATCGGCGAATACGTCGTATTGTCATTGTCACATTTTACCCCTTATTGACTCGTCCGGTGGAGTCCAGTGGGGTCCGCTGGAGCCCGGTGGACGAGTCAATCAGGAAGAAAATGTGACCATGAAAACACAACATAGTTTAGATGAACCTTGTACAGATTTTGACTGGTGGCTTGAAAATTTGACACCGGGTAAGAGCTGGAGGTTAATATGAAAAGAGCTAGAAATGCATTCACCAGGACTTTCAGCTAATCAATCGGTAAGGGGTCGCGGTGGCGTTGCGGTGACCGGTTCTTGTCAGATCACCGAAGTTAAGCAATGCCGAGCCTGGTTAATCCTTGGATGGGTGACCGTCTGGGCGATCGATTCGGACTCCCGCGTTGTGTCCTTGGGCAAAGCACTTGACCCCGATTGTCCACAGGAAGGTACGATGACGCCGTGTACTAGGACGTACTGCACGTCGATGGTGCGCATGTCTTCAACCAATCTAACCTTGCCTGTGCTGTGGTGCGGAGTTATGATGTTGGCAAGCTGGCAGCTGCTCGCCGTTGCTCGGTGATTCTCTCCGGGTACTCCGGCTTCCTCCACCCGTAAAACTGTCATCGACACGGTATGACCTTGGCTGTTAATGTGTCGTTAACCCCTAATAAATAAATAATAAATAAATAAATAAAAATAAATAAATAAATAAATAAATAAATAAATAAATAAATAAATAAATAAATAAATAATCAATTGGTAGTGTTCATCCTGTTGCGAAATAAAGACTAAAATAGTATCTTAAATTAAAATGGTATTGTAAATTGTCACTTCCCTACTGTTTTCACTGAGTAAAAGGGTAGATAGGAACTTCAGGAATTGACGACACAAGATCGAAATGATTATCGTCAAAATGTAAACTTCACTTTTCGCCAATAAATCTGAATAAATTCCCCTATTGTATGAACAGATATTTTCTAAAAATTGATGAGACAATTAAACTGATTCAAAATAAGTGCAGGAAGATTTACCTTTTTCAAACACGCTGGAGACGTGCAAAAAATAAATTCTTCAGTAATTCAAAATGTTTCGACGAGCTTGTTCCATTGAGGGACATAAACTATATTTTAGATGCATATATTGAAAACAAATTGAATGATGACTTTCGAGAACAGCGGTGGCCGGATACAGAAATTACGTTAGGCAAAGGAATAATTAAATTGGCACTGCTGCTTGAAAAGCCATGAGAAGCGAATGCATTTTTTTCAAGTCCAACTTGTTGAAATAAATTTGGTCAGTCAAAGAGTTTTTTGATTTTATGTAATTTGCATTCGTTTACAGGTTGCTTTTAGAACCAGAAAATATAACGTCACCTCTATGACTCTAATTTGTAAATCGGAATACTGCTAGCAGGAAACTTAAAATTTAAGAAGTCAACTTGAAAGGAAAGGTGGCCAGAATATTTGCTTTGCAAAATCGGCTTCATCGTCGGTTCAAATATAAAACAATCGTTATAACAAATGTCGATGCTGTTCATTGTTCACATTGTCCTGTGTAAATTGGCCGAACCCTTGTTCGTTCGCTTAAAAAAACAAGGCGAATGATTTTCCGTTCGCCCACATTGCTGGACTTTGTTTAAAAATGATAACAAAGTGTAGAGTTACTGTCCTTTGGCGGCGAAGTGGCGTGATGCTGCTGGAAGGGGCTCTCAGAGCCCTTTGTAACATGGTTTCACATCACAGTTCATCATCAGAATGGCGAAGAAATTTCATGAAATAACCTGCAGTATTGTAGGCAGCTCAGCTCAGTCAGCGACACTGGATGTCAAATGTTGGGTTTTTTATACTTCGCTCAAAAAATCAGAAGGGTTATCAGAAAAGAATGTGCCTGGAAAAAATACAGTAACCTCATTTAAGGTTGCCTTATTTTCCCATTTGTGCTGGATTGTATACAGCACGCTCAGAGTGGATGGTGATTGAATTAATCACTGAGAGGCGTGCCCATCCTTAGATTTCTTCCATTTATTTTCTGAATGGAATCTCCACTCTGGGTATTAGTGTTGGAGTTATAATTGACTCAATTCACATTATGCGGTTAACCCTTCACCCAACGTAATGACAAAGACTCGCCAACGATATTCAAAACAATCACCATTCAATTTTTATGTTTGTCTCAAAAACATGGCTTACGACCCCTCATTGGAATGAGCTCCTTGAGTGAGGGGTCATAGGCTATGTTTTTGAAGCAAAAATAAAAAAAATAGTTATTCGAGAATCTTGTTTACAGGTGTCGTCTGTCTTTCGTATTAGGTATGTTAGGTTAAGTGTTAACACGCCGCAGGAGGCAGGATTCTGCAATATTCCAACTAATGTTTCTGAAGAAAGCAGAATATCAACAGATAGCGCTTAGCGTTTGCTTATTGGCGTGCGTGATGTGTGTAGTGTGGGATGAGGTGGAGGTGGCCGTAGCACTGTTTTATCAGATTCATGTCGTGCTTGTGGTACAGATGGCTAGACTTTCGTGCAGCTTGGAAATTTTGTTACAGATGGCCGAATAAGAGGAAAGAAAGGCTACGGCTCAGATGTGTATTACTGGTGGTGACGGTTACTAGGTCTTCTTACGACCATCGCGGAATTGAACTCATTGTTTTTAATGTATCTACTATATCCTGACAAGTTTTTTCAGAAAAATTAAAATTTTTTCGTAAATTTTGTTTCTTAACATACCAATTACAATTGGCTGTAACATAAGTGTAAGCCCTACTTCGGAACTAACTCAAGCTTAAGAAACTTTTCCAAACAAGTTGGAAAAGTAATAGAGTGCAAAAGCACGAAAAAGATCGAAAAAGGGTCGAGCGAGACCGGCGCTCGACATTACAGGTACTCTCTCTGCACACCTCTTGCGTTTACCGAGCGCATGGCCAACAACCGTCACGTCAATTCCGTATTTCCGCCAACGAAAAGTTTGTGATTTAGCGGGGAGGCATCGATATCAAAGATATCTCCAAGGAGGGTGGGCCGCCGGTAACCAACTGCGGTAGGTATGTTAAGAAACAAAATTTACTAAATAATTTTAATTTCTTTTCAACCTACCCACAATTGTTTACAATTGGCTGAATAAACAATAGGAGGAGGCGAATCACATAACCAATACCAACAAGAGCAGCAGAAAGAAAAGCAAGGAGGGTAGAGAATAATAGCGAAACCTGTAATTAAGATAGAGAGAAGGCACCTGAAAAGAACAAGGCCAAGCGAAGCACAAACCCGATTAAAACAAATTTAACGAGGGTTCACAACAGCCTGAACGAGGGGGCCTAAAGAATAAAGGTCCTCGGATTGCTGCTGTAGGTGGCGGAGATTAAAGGAGGAGAAGGTAGAAGCATTCTTCCAGTAAGCCGCATTCATAATATTCCGGAGCGAAACAGAATTGGCGAACGCCCAGGATGTAGAAATGGCACGAACCTCATGAGCATTAAACCGGTTCGAAACAAGATTCGAAGCAGACAAGCTGGAATAAGCCAGCTTGATTGCAAGACAGATCCATCTGGAAATAGAATGAGAAGAGATAGACTGCTTCCTAGGAATGAGAGACAGAAAGAATCTCTTCCGACCCATCCGAATGAACTGAGTGTGATTAATGTAAGTCTTGATCGCACGAACAGGACAAAGAAGAGGCCTCCTGCCATCGACTGCAGGGAGAGCCCGAATGCAGATGGGAGGAGGTACCGAATCAGGAAGTTGATTCTTGGCCAGAAAAGAGCAATCAGTAGTGAAGGTGACACTGTTAGCTTCATTTCTGAAGAAAGCAGAATCAACAGATAGCGCATGAAGCTCACTGACACGTCGGGCAGAAGCAAACGCTAGAAGGAAAGCCGTCTTATAGGTGACAAAATGTATATCGGTCTCAGATAAAGGCTCGAATGGCGCCCCTTCCAAACAGTGCAACACCCATGCCAAGTTCCACTTGGGTGTAAGACGCAAAACTCGAGGCCTCTCCAAAGAAAAGTGCCGAATGAGTTTGGAAAGAAAAAGATTACGACCGATGCACCACTTTCCCACATAAGAGAAAGTATCAGACAGCATAGACCGCTAGCCCTTAATCGTAATAGGCTGGAGGCTTTGGAGTCAAAAAGGTATACCAGAAAATCCGCAATTTGAGCGATAGACGGATCACGGTAATCCACATTTTGATCTGTACACCAGCGGCAGAAAACCTTCCACTTCGCAGCATAAGTCATGCCAGTGGAATGTCGCCGCGATGCAAAAATGCACTCCACTGTTCGTCTCGAAAAATCTCTACGTCGGAGACAGGACCTGATAAAAGACAGGCGTGAAGGGACAGGCTCGCCAGTTTGTTGTGATACTTCCTGTGACGACCCTGGGAAAGAAGATCGCGACGTAGAGGTAGACAGATCGGCCGATCTGCCAACAGAGGCCGCAGCAGATTGATCCACACCCTCTTTGGAGACAGAGGTGCGATCAGAATGATCCTGCAGCTGCAAGCACGAATCTTCGCCAAGACTTGAGGAAGAATCGGTGCAGGGGGAGGGAGGGGGGGGGGGGGCATAGCCGATCCAACCTGTCTAGTCCAGAGACAGAGCGTCTACCGCAAATGCCAGAGGATCTGGACAAGGAGAGACAACGGTCGACCAGAGGACCCCCCCCCCCCCCCCCACCGCTCGCAAATCGCCTGAAACACCGACCGATGCAGCGTCCATTCGGTTGGAAGGATACTGTCGCGTCGGGACAGGGAGTCTGCTAGGATGCTGATACGCCCGGGAATGTGCCGAATGGTCACCCGAGCGTTTACATCCCGCGCCAACAGTAGAAGATCCTGAGATAGCCGATACATGGGAATCGAATGCGTGCCTCCTTGATTCCGTATGTAGGCCCCCACTGTCGAATTGTCCGAAAGAAGTAGGACAATGTGGTCCGACAGGTGAGAGACCCAAAGCCAAAAACTCAACTGAAGAGCAAGGAGCTCCTTCTGGTTGATATGAAGGCCCACCTGCTCGCTGCCCCACTCGCCGTGAGTGGACAGACCGAGAGGATCCAACGTCACACCCCAGCCCCGATCGCTGGCATCCGCAGCAAGGATGCGATCGGCCAAAGGAAGATCCAACGGAACACCCTGTGTCAACCAGGGAACATCGGCCTAAGGGTGGAGGTGACAAAGCAGGGACCGAGGAATAGGAAGTTCCAGGTCCAGAGGATCTACATTCGGACGCCAATGATCCAACAGGAAGTGTTGGAGAGGTCGGACAAACAAGCGACCGAGCGGAATGAGATCTGTCACCGAACCGCAAAGGCCCAGCATCCGAGGGAGAGTCCTGGCCGAGACCGAGGAAGATTGGAGCAGGTTCCGAGTCAAGGCGGAAAGAATCGTCGCCCGAGCATTGGGAACCGACACCACTTTGTGAAGTGTGTCGAAATCCATTCCCAAATGACGAAATTGCTCAGAAGGAAGGAGATCCGACTTCTCGCGACTGACTCTGAAACTAGCGACGCTAGAAGGCAAAGAAACTGCCGGACATCGGATTCCAGAACAGCAGCGTCGTGGTGCCGTTGGAGGATGTCGTCCAGGTCGGCTGACGAAGCCACAAGAGACTGAGTACGGTGAAAAACAAGCACATGTGACATCAGTAGGGGTTCTAGCTCTAGAAAGAACCACCTTGTTTACAGATGCCCAGAATTTTGAGGACCAACCCCCACAAATACCGCATGATTGGGCCTGTGTACAATTGTTGCAAGTGACACATGTGGAATGAGAGTCGTCCACATGTACTACCTGCAAGCAAGAGGTACAAGGAATAGTTTTAGGCATAATATGAATATGATAAATGAAATCAAGCTTCCCGCCGACGGAAAACAGAACAACAATAGTTGTGTTAACACGCGAGAGAAAAACAAGACCATGTGTGAGATAACAAGCAAAAATGATCAAAAATATCATCAAATAGTAAATAATTTAGAAACTTGAAAAGGATACAGTCCACTTGCACATAAACAGACAAGATAGCACCATACAAATAAGTTGCTCATGAAGATAACAGCTAAATAATAGCTAGAGTCCTAAAATTTCCGACCAGCAAAATGGCGGAGATAAAAGTAATTGACGTCACGGTTGTTGCGCATGCGCTCGGTAAACGCAAGAGGTTTGCAGAGAGAGTACCTGTAATGTCGATCGCCGGTCTCGATCGACCCTTTTTCGATCTTTTTGGTGCTTTTGCACTCTATTACTTTTCCAACTTGTTTGGAAAAGTTTCTTAAGCTTGAGTTAGTTCCGAAGTAGGGTTTGCACTTATGTACAGCCAATTGTAAACAACTGTGAGTAGGTTGAAAAGAAATCGCCGTTCAAATTTTATTGACAAAATATCTTCCTCCAAAACATAGTGTCGACAACGAACTCGTCCCAATGGGCGGGGGGACGGGGGTCATAAGCTATGTTTTGGAGGCCCAAAATGTTTTTGGTGTTCTTTTTATACAAGACCTTTGATTTTACAGTGCTGTCTTGTAATTATGAAGAGTTATCAAGCACTGAACTGCGAACCGATAGGTCCACTGTTGGAGCTTGAACACTGCTAACTGCGTTGTGTCCTTGGGCAAGACATTTAATCCAGATTTCCTGGTGACGCTGTGTACTAAGGCGTTCTACTCGTCAATCGTGTACTTGACTTCAAACAAAGCTAACTCTGCCTTGTGCGGAGTTAGTACATTGGGGAATCTTGATAGTTGCTCGCCTCTTCTCAGTGGTTCTCGCTAGGTACTCCCGCTTCCTCGACCCTTAAAACTGTCCGACACGAGGTGATCGTGGCTGTCGAAAGTGTCGATAGACCCCAATAAAAATGAGTTAACGAAGGACATTAGTCTTCTTTGGGAATAGACATTGTCCCCAGTAGCTTCATACCGACAAAGAGTAAACAATACAGTTTTGAAGCAAGCACAAACCACGAATAGGCAGGTCGGTTTTTAAGTTTTTCGGTTTGGTCCCGGTTCCGTTTGTTGCCTCAAACCGGAAAGCCGAACCGCAAAACCTACTAAAAACCGGCCGAACGGTTTTACCGTGTCTGTGCATAAACTCACCAAACCATCCTACTGGGAATGAACTGGACTAGCGACCACTATGGACTAACGTCACTTTGTCTACCCGGCAAAGGGATGAATATGTCGTGTTCTCACGGTCACATTTTCTCCCTTATTGACTCGTCCGATGGACGAGTCAATAGGGGAGAAAATTTGACAATGAGGGCACAACATAGTTTCGATAAACCTTATTCATTTGCTTCCCTGATTTGTTCTTTCTGACGGAGCGCGGTGGCTCAGTGTAGACTGTTGGACTTCAATGCTCGAGGTCCCGAGTTCGATCCCCGTCCGGGACGACCCACGTTGTGTCCTTGGGCAAGGCACTTTATCCCAGTTGCCTACATGGGGGCACGATGACACCGTGTACTAAGGCGTACTGCACGTCGATGGCGCACATGTCTTCAACCGCTGTAACCCTGCTTAAGCGGAGTTTGAACAGAATGCTGAGGAGCTGACAGTTGCTCGTCGATGTTTGGTGGTTCTCTCCGGGTACTCCGGCTTCCTCCACCCGTAAAACTGTCACGGTCACGATTAGCCATCGTGCATAAGTATGTGGCCATAAACACCAATAAATAAATAAATAAATAAATAAATAAATAAATAAATAAATAAATAAATAAATAATATTGTTCTTTCTGACCGAATGGGCTAAGCAACTGATCCTCTAGAACCCAAAGAGAAGTTAGGCTGAATCCAATACAGACAAGGCTTTTGTGGTGAGTCGTTTCGTATTGCGGATTTTCACAGTGAATGAGTCTGACGTGTAATTTACTATCTGTTCCTAACACATAGAAAAACCGAACCGAAACCGAGTTTGTTTTCCTGAAACCGAACCGAAACCGAAATCGAATCTGAAAAATCAACGCCTCCCTACTCTAACCACGAACTTCCGCAGGTTCCGCTGTTATCAGCTTATCATAAAAAGTGAAATAACACTTGCATGGACAGATCATTTCCAAAACGACAACGCCACAATCAGGGACTGGTGAATTTTCTGGCTAACTGCCATGACAAAAATGGAAATTTTTTAATCAATCCAATATTTAAAAAAAAATGGAAACTGTTAAGACTTCGGAAAGAGGAAATTATATGAAAATAATCACAATTATCTCAGGATGTCATGCGTTACGCAATCTCATTATTTACATAACAACATTAATATCCTGTAGTTAATACCCTCTTTGCCTTCTCTTTAATGACTCTCCAGTATTCCAGTGTTCATCACGTTCGTATCTGGTGTAAATTTGTTTTTTTTAATTGAGTTTCAATTTACAAGCTTGGTTTGGGGCTTTTTTATGTTGATGGCCCCGGTAATTTATTTACTGAGAAACATTCGGTTTTCTTCCGTTCAATTTTCGTTCCGTTTAATATCAGACGAAAATCTCGGTAATGGTAAAGTTTCATTTTAAAGATGAAATGAAGGACGACTTCGCCAACACTAATTAACCCTTTACGCAACGAATCGGCCACATCCGCCCGAGTAATGTACAAATTCAGCAGCTGAAAAAATATTATTTTTCAAAAAATGTCAACAAAACCATATAATGTGACCCCTCTTTGGAACGAGATCGTCGGGATCGTTCCAATTAGGTTCACATGATATGGTTTTGTTGAATTTTTCGAAACACGCCCGTACCCTCATCTTCATGACATGTTGGCCAACTAAGTTTGTCACATTATGTTTTTTGTGCTTTGGTGTTACGTTACGTGCTATGGCGTGGCCATGAATTGGATTAGTGGTGGGGAATGGTCTCCCTTCCCATATTTTGCCTGAACAATGTCAACCTTATATAAATTCACGCCTGAAATCCCTAAAACCTGTTCATGTACTCTAATCCTGATACTGGGTCATTTTACTATAGTTATTCTTCATGTTTTGGCTACTTAAGCGTTCTAATGGTACTCATGGTGTTCAATTGGCACGAAAAGTTAATTTTGTTCCCAGGAAAAGATCCTGAACATCCATCTGTGGGAGATACACACTCTAAATCCAGCATGAGGTGAAATGAAATGTGGAGGGAAAATATTTGCATCGGCAACGAAATAATATTTTGTTCATTTAGCTCGACTAAGCCCCGGACTGTGTGTGTGTGTGTGTGTGTGTGTGCGTGCGTGCGTGCGTGCGTGCGTGCGTGCGTGCGTGCGTGTGTGTGCGTGTGCGTGTGTGTGTGTGTGTGAACGTGTGGAACGCGCTGGCTACAGTACGAAGAAAGTGATGTGATTGGCCTCAGACGAAGACTGAAACATGGCCTGTGTGTGTTTTTCGAAGGACCCAATCGTATTGTAGAGGAATTTAGAATGTTGGTTTTGATCCCCTGTCGGAAGTCGATCCCTCAGCCACACCCCCTTGCAATCAGGAGTCCAATATCTAAACCACTAGACTATTGCACTCCGTCAACAAACGATGGCTGTGATCTAGCTTTTTAGATGAAGTCCTCATGACTACTTGGTTCACCTTATTCTCGGCAGAAGCATGAAAGTGTGGAATGCTCAGGCTACAGTACGACGAAAGTGCTGTGGATAGCCTCAGACCCACGACTGGCACGGGCCTGTGTGTGTTTTTCGAAGGACACCACAATCATGTTTTAGAGGAATTTAGAATATTGGTTTCTGATGCCTTGCCGGGAGTCGAACCCTCGGCAACCCCGCCTGGCAATCGGGAGCCCAAAACCACTAGACCATTACACGCCGTCAATAAACGAAGGCTGGAATCTAGCTTTTTAGACGAAGTTCACATGATTACTTGGTTCACCTTCCTCTCGGCATATCTGCTCAGTGTACAGTTAAAACTGGAAGCACTGTGATGAATTGCCCTCAATTAGCACGTCACTCTTCGTGTTGATCTGTGTTCTATGACGATAGTGTGGCTATCAAATTCTGTACATATGCCCTATTCACAAGCAATGTTTCAGCCAATGGACCTCTGGGTCATTGGCGGAAACAGTGCACGTGCTTTCTAATGATTACCAGGAGAATCTGTTGGTGCTTTCGATGCCATTCTGTAGCGAAATTCTGCGCAATTTCTCCGCGTTAGATTGCCAACGTACGCGTATGGTTCGTAACAGAATTTTAGTTTTAACTGAAAGCTTTAGTTCGTATGTATTGGAAGTAAAATGTGTAAGAGAGATGCAGACAAATTCAAAAATCAGTTTTTTTGTTCTTAACATGTTAGCATCTGGTGTTTTATGACAGACTAAAGAAATTACAGCTTTTTGCTACCCATCAGTCAATCGTTATAATTGAACAAAAAAGAGACTTTGGTCTTCGGCCAGAACACTCGCGAAATGAACACTCCACTTAAGACAATAGCTATCAAATAGTGAGTAAAAGCATAGGATGCCAAAGAAATTTCAGATAACTGCTCAGCGCAGGGACAATTGGCATAACTTCTTGCATGCTGCGAGCAGATTACCTTGTACCAAAACAGTTCATGTCTTGTCAGTAGAAAACATTTGGCCATTCCTTTGTATAAGTGAATCAACCTCTGACCAATGATTGTTTTATTTAAATTTTCATGAATATTTCATAAAATCTAGTCATGACTGCATCACATCCTTTCACACTTTCCATTTAACTCATGACAAGCACGGCTTCTTATCGCTCATTTGGTGGGACCAAAATCAAACTCGGCCTGGGAAACTTAACCTGTAACGGCCCAGTTTCATTTGCAAAAATAAATCCCAGCGGAGTTTTCTAACTTTTTTTCGGCGTCAGTCCGACCATACTCAGAGATGAATTGAACCGAATGGTTATTTATTTATTTATTTATTTATTTATTTATTTATTTATTTATTTATTTTAGGTTTAGGGACATTTGACTGCCTGGATCACCTCGTGTCGGACAGTTTTACTGATGGAGGACGCCGACGTACCAGGAGAGAACCACCGAGCAGTGGCGCGCAACTGTCAAACTAAGCAACGTACTAACTCCGCACCTGCAGGGTCAGCATTGGTTGAAGTCAGGTGCACCATCGGCGTCTGAGTACACAGCGCCACCGCGCCCATAAACTGAATGGTCATTCCTGGTTCCAGCCATAACAACGTCGAATCCTTATTGAATTTGGCTGTTGGATTGAGTCCTTGGTTAGTTAATTATCTCCTTGTTATTGTGAACTATATGCTTGCTGGTAGGAGCGTCTCGTATTATGATTTATTGATTATATTGCGTAATAAATGCTAGGGTGTTTGATGTTATGTTTGTAGCTTTTTGTGATATGGTTACAGTATAAAACACACCCGGAAAAAAGTTAAGCACCACCTGAAAAAGGTACACACTAATGTGCGATCAAAAAACGTAGTTGTTGCAGTCGTGTTTGTTATAACCTTAACAATTATCCATTATAAAATGTTGACGTGTGTACTCAGCTGTGACATGCAGGGCTCTTGTAGGTCGTGTACAGAGCAAGCCACCCATGCATTGCCATAAGAGCACTATCATCGCAGGTCATAATGAGCTTACTCTGAATGAATACTGACCTTGCATTAACGTTTGCTAGGTACTATAACTCGCGGAAGATTATCTGATAATGAAGGGTAACAGGCATGGTTGAAGCACGAATGTCTTACAGGGCTATTGGTCGACAGCAAGGTACCACCATTCAGTGATCAGTAGACTGGTACGGATATACAGGAAAACTAATGAGGTAAAGGATCGGCCGAGACGTGGAAGGTCTCGGGTGACATCAGCCCTTGCTTAGATTGGTAAGACGACGACCCTTTGCCACAAGAACTTTCCTGAAGGATAACTGGATGCCTCACAGAAACGAACAGTGAGAAATCGACTCAGATCGTCAGGATTGAGATCAAGGAGGGTGACCAAACGTCCAAGTCTGCTCAATCGTCATTGCAAGAACCGCTTGGCATGGTGTTTAGCGCGATATGGGTAAAACATGAGATCGTCGAGGCGTATCCACTCATCAGGTGAAAGCAGGTTCTTGTTGCATGTTACAGACGGGTGTATTCGGATGTGGCGCCATAAAAACACGCCATATACGACAAAGAACATTCGACCCACAGTGCCCCTTGACGGCGGATCAGTTATGGTTTCTCTCATATGACTGTAAATTGTACTTGATCACTGTGCAGGGTACACTGACCGGAGAGAGTTACAGGTGTGAAATCCTGGATACGACCGTAGTACCACACTTTCATGTCCACCACCTTGTTACCAGGCCTTTCTACATGGATGACAAAGCGAGGCCCTAGCGTTTTTGGACAATTTCACAATCATCCCTTGGCCTGAGTCAGGCCCTAAATCCAATACAGCATAGACGGGGCATCTTTGGCAGCAAAATACAGCAGCTAGACCCTACAACAGCCAATGTACTGGAACTGGAACAAGCTTTGCACAGAGAATGGCAAAAAGTACCCCAGCAGTGCATTAAACGCTTGACTTGGGGCACGAGAAGGAGTGTTGAAGCAGTCATTCAATCACGTGGTTCCTATACACGCTATTAAAGCCTGGGTCACAAAATGTCATCTTGGGTGCTTGACTGTCATAATCTGAAACATTTATGCACAATTAGAGACCCTACCTGAAAAAATAAACGCACTTTTCAATGTTTTGAATTAAACTCCCCAGGAGCCTTTCGCGGGAAACTGATTCTCTGATGACAAATGTGTCGCTACGGGTGCCACATGGTGCCGAATCATATGAACACACTTTCAACATTTTGAATTAAAACCCATAGGAGCCTTTTGCCTCAAATCGATTGTCTAACGACAAAAGTGGAACAACGGAAGGCACTTGAGGCCGGATAAAAAAAATCAAAACCTTTATGCAGCTCTAGAGACCCAATCTGAAATTATGGACACACTTTTAAGCATTTCGATTTCAAATCCCTAGGAGCCTTCCACCGGAAACAGATTCTCTAACGACAAAAATGGTGCAATGGGTGCCACAAGTGGCCACATAAAAAATCTGAAACTTTTATGCACATCTAGACACCCTGCCAGAATGTATGAATACAATTTCAACTTTTCAAATTAAAACCCCTAGGAGCCTTCCATCAGAAACTGATTTTCTAATGGATGGCACTTCCCATGTGTCTAGCATTGATGGTTCTTCCAGAATCGTCCATAATTTGATTTGCGCTTGGTGGGTACATAGTTCGAGCCTGATCCGCGTCATCTGCGTTGTTTCCTTTTAAGTGTCGCGACATTACACTTGTCAAGTGGTATTATTGTAACACCTGTCAAGTTCTGGGATATCTACAATTGAACAAAGTGCTAGTTCAGCACTTAGTAAGTGTTAAATACAGCACTTCAAGTGTAGTTTTTAACACTTTAGTTTTTAGCGTGCTGTTCACACAGGTCACAATTCAATTTTCATTATTTTTCATTTTTTGTGCCCAAAACATAGCTTATGACCCCTCATTGGAACGAGCTCGTTGAGCTCGTTCCAATTAAGAGTACATAAGCTGTTTTGACGCTAAAAATGAAAAAAATATTTATTTAAGAATTTTGTTTGTAAGTCGTATTCCTTTCGTGTCAGGTAAAGGGATAACATGGTTAATACCAAGAAGAAAACTATTCTGCCTCTTCCAAATAAAATGAGCATTCCCACTATAGTTTGATCCAAAAGCACCACATTTGGAAAAAAATATTACCACAGATTGCTGTGGACTTTGTTTTTGCCGTGTAATAAGTAAATTACGGTACTTTACGTGACAATTTCGTGCAAAAAAAACATCTCGGAAAATTAAAAAGACTAAACATGGTCCACCCACCAGCTTAGAAGAACCGATCTCGTTCGCGATACCTTGTTTATAGCATTTGTGGTAGATGGTCTTGTATTGTATCAACGCATTTCTTCGTTTTCAAATTGTCTAGCAATGGGCCTGGGTCAAAGAAAAGGCACCCCTTAATGGGTCTGCGGTGATGAAATTAAACGTTAATCACTTTTTGAAGAATAATAACGCCTGTTACCGTATGCTACATGAAAGGTATCACGTTACTTTCTTAGTTGGATTCAAATCCTTCACGGATTGGCATCTTTTAATGGAATTAGTTACTTGCACGGAATATCATGAGTCTCTTACAGTTTTCACTGAAAATCTAGGACCCAAATATAAATTTACGACTTATCATGATGGTACTGTACGCTGTTTCTGCTTTGATGAAAAATTGACCCTAACCTGATAGGTTTACTCGAGGGAAAGAAAGCAACATATGAAATTATTCGTGTGATAAAAACTTAATATCATCCAAAATCGGATACACGTAACGCAGACAAAAGGCAAATTTCCACAAAAGTAGGTGAACAAAAATCCTATAACAACGTCGAATTCCGAACAGAATTAGACCTGTGGTCTGCGAGTTTGCATCCCCGGTTCTATTCACTAATGGTGAACCCTCAACAGGCCGATTTACAAAATATTCTGTGACTACCTGTTAGACACCATTGAGGCGTTGGACACTCCAAAACCTCTAATTTCACTGCCGTTAAAAAAAACAAAAAACAAACAATCGCTCAGGGCAATCTTTCCATAAGATAGAGCAACAAATGGTCTCCAACATAGGCCTATAAGACCACAAAAGGCCTTAGATTCGCTCTTAGTGAAATTAATCATATCATGCCCCCCCCCCAAAAAAAAAAATGGTTAGAGGCCCACCCCACCCACCCCACCCCCACACCTAATATACAATAGTGGCAATTATTCTGAAACAGGGTATGAAAAAACGTTGTCAGTACCTAATTTAAAAATCCACATAAAAAGAATTATTAATCTCATCAAAACAACGAAATGCAAATGTCCTGCAAGGTGAACGACAGAAGTTGATGAGAAAATCTGTGAGCGCTACAGTTTTACAACGCATTGCATGCTGTGAGTATAAATTAGTAAATAAGAAATACTACTGATTTGAAATACTCCATTGTAAGCGGGGAACCTCGAAACACTATAATTAACCCTTTATACATCGTGTTTATGAATGGAATCAGCATACAGAACACTATCATCAGCGAATCCATTATATATTTTCGGGAAGGGGGAGGGGGGGGGGGGGGGGGTAATAGTTTCATCCTACAGCCCTATAGGGCTGCAGGGATTGAATTGTTACAGATCTCCTCTGCCGACTTGTTGTCCGTCATGTTGTTACTCGGCTACAAAACATTCATTGACGCAAAATAATGTTTTCCAGTTTGAAAGAGTTAATGTGTGTCAAGCGAGATCCACAATCAGCCAGGATTTTCGCGCGACTGAGACGCCCGGGGATGATGTGCGGCTATGAGACCATTTGTGACCCATTTCGAATGTCTTTCTTCAATGCCACATCTCGAGGAAGTAGAGGAGCAAAAAAGGCCATTGCGGCCCACTCACCAAGGGCCACATTATTTGTATTTATGGCGTACGCCGAATTGGCGGTAGAAAGCAACCACTGTTCATACAGACGGGATGTAACCCCGAGGGTCGACAGGGACTATCGGCAGCAAGAACCGAAGTGAGCCATAAACAGAAAAATGATACACATTATTATACTGCACGCCATCATCGAGAGGTCTAATTCATCAATTACCATTTGATAATTTCCGTGATCAGTCTCATTGATACCCCCGCCTCCTTGAAAACATGTGCCAATGAATTGCGACGTATCATACCACAAATTAACTAAACCATTTTCAAATCGTTACTCATACATTAATGCGTTAAGAAAACGTTTACGAGCCGGCAAGAAAGTAACTATAAAATTCAAAAGAAGGGTCAATAATAATTTAATCCTACAGCTCTTTAGAGCTGTAGGATTAAATTATTACAGAACCTCCCTACAAACGAAAAATAGATTCGGCCATTACCCCGTCGACAGTGGTGCATAAGATCATACCATTCAGGGCGTCAAGGTTGAAACGGTTACGTCTCATTGTCCAGCTTTGGACTTGGACTGCAACAGGTCGTTTGAAAGGAGACGCTATCAAAACCAAAACAGAATGACTTGCACCATGATTTTCTGGAGACATCAAAATGGTTGACAATTTGGGAATTAAACTAGATTGTTGTAAGCGTGATGATTTAATGTTTCATCGGCATCTTTTAGCATGGGTTTACAAAATTTTCACATTTACTGTTCGAAAAACCTTCTCTTCTCGCAAGATCTGGTTTTCACTCGTTGTAGAAGACCAGGCGATTGTTTTTAACAAGCACAGCTTTTCCTGATTAGCTTAACTCTTTTACCGCTGACTTCCTGAGTCGTATTGTCTTGTACACTAGTGCATACAACGAATGGGAGAGTCTAGCTTGTATTTGTGGAAAGGTTCATTAATAGTTTAATCCTGCAGCCCTATATACCGTCGGTGTAAATTAGTACTGATCCTTCTTCCCAGTTTGGTGTCTGCTGTGTGGCTACTCTGACTATCAAGTCTTGCTTGACGCGAAAATTTATGAATACCGGGATGAAGCAGTTACCAGTTTAACTTCCTCTTCCCAATTATTACTCACTGTAACTCAATATAGCTCACACCTTCGTCAAAACAAGCCTGACCAACTCATTTCAAAATGAGAGCAGGGAGCGCAGTGACACAGTAGTTACGCCATCGGACATCAAATGAAAAGGTATTCGGTTCGATCCCGCAAGGGGTAACTGCGTCGTGTCCCTGTGAAAGGCACTTAACCCTTTACCTAACATGAAAAGCAGACGACACTTGAAAACAAATTCTTCAATAACAATAATGTTCTTCATTTTTTGTCTCAAAAACATAGGTTATGACCTCTCGTTGGGACGAGCTCGTTCCAACGAGGGGTCGAAACCTATGTTTTTGGGACAAAAAATTAAAAAATAATGAAAATTAATTGGCGAGTTTTGATAATAGCGCTGTCCGTTTTAGCCGTTACGTTGGGTAAAGGGTTAATCCCGACTTTGGGGCACGGCGACGCTGTGTACTAAGGCACAATGCACATCGAAGGCACACTTGTCTTCAACCAATGCTAACCCTACTTGTGAGGAGTTGGTATGCTGGTGTGGTTCTGCCAGTTATTAGCAGCTGATTGGTGGTTCTCTCCAGGTATTCCAGCTTCCGCCATCCGTAACACTGTCCGAGACGTAACCTTGGCTGTCGAAAGCGTCTTTAAATCCACAATACAAAAAAGAATGGGAGTACCATATATGTTTCGATGAAAATAGATTTTAATATAACAAAACATGTATTGTGGTTTTTGGATATATAACATATGAAGACTCGAACCACGCATGCAGTGAAACTTCTATTGATTTTCGTCTTAATTAAGCGATTTCCAATTACATATAGACTATTACGGCGAAGATCGGGTCAATTTCGGCATGGGAACAGGACAGATTGGAGAACCACCCACTTAGTATGGATACCAGTGAAAGCACTCTGAAATAAATTGTGATCCATAATGTTGGAAAGCGTGGGCAAAATCCAAAGCAACTCATTAACAATTACACTGAATCTCCGAGTTCATTTAACGAAGTAACATTTCTCACTGTACCATGCGACAACTTTACAGCATGGATTCTTAATTTCTTTTTTTCCCACCGAAACATTGGTTTTTGACCGGCTCAGTGATGGTTCATCCCAGTTTGAGTTCCATTAGCCTTTTCCTAACATAATGGTAAAAACCGACCAGCTCTATTCGCAAGGAACACCATTCAAATTTTAATATTTTTTCTTTTTTGTTTGTCTCAATAGCATGGCTTGTGACCTCTCATTGGAACGAGCTCGTGGCGCAAAACACTTTACCTAAGAGTGGCAGACGACAGATTCCAAAAACATTCTTGAAGCCTCTACCCAGCGTAACGGCCATATACGATCATTAAAGAGATCCGTGTTGTAAAGCGTAATTCTCTCATATTGAAAATATGTTACGAACAGTGAACTTGGAACTACTTCAGCTCACATAGGAACTTCAAGTGGAAACCTATGGGGACTGCCTCATATTAACGTGGATGAACCCATCAACGGAATTCAGAAAATTCAAATCAAAAGCAAACTTGTGTGGAGAACGAGGCGGTTGGAACAAATCATTTCAGGGAAACAACAAAAGAATGTCACTGCCACAAGTAACACCGAAAATAATTCTGAACTCGTGTTATTCTCCTTCTCAAGTGGGGAATGGGAAAGAAACCACTAGCACAGACTATTCATTTATTAAACATTAATTGTGACACAACCGTCCAGACTGACCTCAGAAACACATCTGTTTAACCCTTTACCCAACGAATCGGCCATATCCGCCCGCGTAATATGCAAATTCGCCAGTTGAAAAAATATTATTTTTCAAAAACCTTCAACAAAACCATATCATGTGACCCCCTCATTGGAACGAGCTCGACGAGCTCGTTCCAATGAGGGGTCAGATGATATGGTTTTGTTGAAATATTTTGAAAAATTTTAAAAAAAAATGATATTTAAAATAATAAATTTTGATATCGTCTGCGTTGGGTAAAGGGTTAATGTATATCTCGTTTGGCGAGAGTTCCAATTCAAACAACCTCAAAAGAACTTCCAAAGGATAACAGACAGAGAACACGTGATCCATGTTCAAACCACAAAACATTAGAAGCTCTTGAAAGTACGCATGGTAGCGACAACAGTGCTAAATGACTTACGTCAAAGAGCTTGAACCACACTTGAGGTAATTCTGACCATGCTAGAGAATGGAAGACAGACAGTTACAAGTGAAGCAGAAGATGAACAATTACAAATGGCAACGATCTCAACAACTGAATAGATAAGTTTGTATAGACTACACAAGAGGAACACGTGAAATGTGAAGCGTAACTTTTGTGAATTAACAATATGACGAGCCATTGGGGTCTGCTATTTATGGTGCTGTTTATACAGATACCAAAATACCTCTAGACCTGGTACCGCCGGATATGTTGGAAGAAAACATAATTTCTTATCTCCCATTTATATAAGCCCTTTGATCGTTATTTGTTTTGAAACATTGAATGTGACCAATTGTTCTGATTGCGGGACGCATCAGTTTTCATGGGTAGCGGGTACTATCAGCGGGCTATTTCTCTTAAATTTAGAACATTTTCTCATGTTTAACTCGACAATCGTTAATCAGGTACTCATATTAATTATCCACCACGCAGGTACGAAAGTAATTAACGATTTCATTCTAATCTTCATTTTAACTTACTATAACAATCAGTTCTTTGTCATTTCAAGTTTTTTTCCAGTTTGTCCTAAAACATGTCCGTTTTGTTGTATATTTAAATTGTTGCTTATAGTAACTAAAAGTGTATCTTGTATATAAATGAAGGTATTAATGTAAAACGAAGAATTTAGGAAATATCAGTTTGTAGTGTGAGTTTCGCTCTTAGTAAGGAAATATCCTACTTGGGCCGAACCGGATGGAAGTCAGTGCTGTATGAATAAATTGTGTTTTTAGTGTAACAAAAGACTTTATTTATTTATTGGTGTTTAAGGTCACATACTTATGCACAATGGCTAATCGTGACCGTAACAAAAGACTTAGTCTTAGTACAAAATTTCAATAACGGTTGAAACATTTTTAACCCTTTACCTAACACGAAAAGCAGACGACACTTGCAAATAAAATTCTTGAAGCACTATTTTTTTTCGATTTTTTGAATCAAAAACATATCTTATGACCCCTCATTGGAACGAGCTCGATGAGCTCGTTCCAATGAGGGTCATAAGCTATGTTTTTGTGACAAAAAATGAAAAAGTAATAAAAATTGAATGGTGAATTTTGTGAATACCGCTGGCCGGTTTTGGCGGTTACGTTGGGTGAAGGGTTAAGTTACCGACAACTCGGTTACACGTGACTTCTTTGAAGGCACGCCTTGATGATGTAGCTGGAATATTTGTCAGTCGGGACTAAAGTTAAAAAAAACTCAAGGAATTTGTTTGTGGTAAAATACATGTACAGTACAAGCCGCCGTGGACTGGTCGTAATCAACGCGTGGACAGTTATGTCTACGCATGCGTTTACCAGGTAATACAATTCATATACGTGCACGTATAAATGTACAGTACAGCCGCCGTGGACTGGTCGTAATCCACGCGTGGACAGTTATGTCCACGAATACATATAGTAAGTAATACAACTCATCATCAGCAACATTTTAATTAATGAAGCACCGGGTTGGACACGGTGCTTCATTAATTAAATTTCTGATGATTATTCCTATAATTTGTGTTTGGAATCTAATATTATTGCGTCCGTGGAAATATTGCCCACCCGTGTAAAGTGACCAGTCCACGGCAGCCGTACTGTAGTGGTCGGGACGCTTCCTGTCTTCTTATTTAATTACCGGATTCATAATTGGTCGTTTAGGGACCGAATCGGTCTGGAACCTCTATTTGTATGAGACTGATTGCTTGTGTAATAAGTCCAAGCTGCAAAATCTAGTCGCGTGAGGAAGAACGTGACTACCAGCAAACGCGAATCGGATAACTTCAACTCCAATGCAGAGGAAAATGTCCCAACAGGAAAATTATTGGGGAGTGGATGGTCACACCCTACACTATCCACCCGTGGCTAAGCCCTTAAGCTTCAGACAAAAGTTATCACTCAATGTCAGCTTTCATAAAGTCCACCCAACGGACATCCGCTCTATGCACAAACCGTTCAACTGTACATTTGCGATTCTGGAGGTTGGACTCGTTATGTATGATGAAATACTGAGGGAAAGCTCCCCAACCTGGGCTTTCTTTTCAGGGTGCAGCAACTTTAAAGTTGGCGCCACAAAACTTATTAACTTATGTCAATGAAATGTTCATCGCACAATTCTGAATACGTTACACATTGGATTAAACAGAAGGTATTATGGGAATTATTCCTTCAAATGATACTCTTCGCTTTAATTTTTGTGTCCTGCCAACAGACCTATACAGACTTGTAAGATTCGAACAGGTTTCTCTTTAATTACCTGCACTTTCCCAACTGATTGTGTTCTAAATCCCTTCCCTGTTTTATTAAACTAAAAGCAGTGCATCATCCGTGGATGGGATTCAGCACAGATCTGCCAAAAGTTACTGCTCTTTGCTTCTTTTAACTAAATCCCATTTGGTAAACCTATGGCGTTGTCTCAAATACTTCATGGAGTGTAAAGAATTTCACAATCACATCAAAGGCAAATTTTTTGCAACATTACGTAACATAAACTAAACAGCAGGAACTCTCCACGGAGGGTCAGATAAGAAGATTACCAGAAACACCTGCTAGACCATCAGCCTTGAGCCGTATATGATGATCGATTAGCTCTTATTTCCCGGTTTACACGTGGTAATATCACATGGCAACTGCGCGTTCTGTCTGTAACAGGAAGGAGAGACCAATTTATTACGATACAAAGAGGCCCGGACCAACGAGGCTGGTTGGTAAGTGACCTTTACACATCGCCTACTAATCCACTTTAGTCATTTTATATTTTAGTTTGCACATTAGTTTCAGTTAAGTCAACATTTGTGTTTGTTGCACCTCACGACTCAAGTCTGAGATATCACACTGTGATTGTTTTTATTTATTTATTGTTTTTTTAAGATCTCTTTCAACCTTTCGGGATAGACTATGCCCATACCATAGGCGTAAAATCAAGATAAGTCAATCGTTTATACCAATGCTACCGCCCCAGTGAGCTAATTGTCGGGTCTCATTTTAGCAGTAAAGCATAACTTGTTTAGGACATTAAACAAGTGTAATGGATCGAAAATTTTGCTTTAGTTTATTCTAAAATAAGACGTAAATATTTATACTCCATTTTACTTCCTGATTTGTTTTTGGTAATTATTAAGTAGCCCCTGTGTTCTCACATTCTCTCATTCGTGCGAGACTTTCAGTTGTTCCCCTCTCTCCTATTGGCTGTTGTCAATGCGTTATTCATTGGCCTCTTATTCACGTGGTCACCGCTAAAAAGCTATATAAGCTAAGTAATTCGCTCAGTCGAGGAACGGGGTTTATTTTTGAACGAACAGACCGGTGGGTCCAGCTCCCATTACATTTCCCACTTTGTGGAATATCTAACTCGCTTTTAAGCGACTAGAAAACATTGTGGCTGATTCCGGAATCAATTCGGGTTACGCCGGATAGGCTCCGAAATCAGCTACCGTGTGAACTCGACCCATTCTTCCAGACGTGCTGACTTGATGCCTTATCCACTGACCATTTGACCATTTCGTCATTCATCCGTCCGTTAAAAGTGAGATACAGTGTATTTTGTTGTAAATAGATCATCAAAACATATCACTTCTTCTTTTCTGTTGAGGAAGATAGCGTTCAAATCTATTTACCGTCAGTAAATCCTGAGAACCTGGGATATAGTAGGGAATTACGGCCATCCCTCTATTACACAAGCACTGCTCAGCTACCCGGGATTCCCAGGGCGTTGGTTTAAATTAAAAGAAATCCGAGGAGAAAATCTAATTGTCGCATTACCAGATCATGGACAACACCCATATCACGAGCAGTGTATATAAAACATTCCGCTGTTATGTTGAAGCGGGAGGTATCATGACTTTTCAAAAATAATGTCTTCCATAGCAAAAATACAGTATTGTGATCACAAGAGCGGACAGAGAAGTTCAACCTGATCGCGATTGGTTAGTGATGCAGTCGAAATTCACGACCCGCTTTCCTCCCAGAATCACTGTAGAATCTCACCCTCGAAAAAAAAATCGTAACGGTATTGAATGGGATATAATATTTTCTTAAGTTTGTTCTTAGTAGTATGTAATGTGGTTTTCACCTCCAGGTTGCCGGATCCCGGTTCCGGACCCCGGAAGTGAGGTCATGTCACGTAACGTAGTGGCGCCATGTTGTGTTGCCATGGTAACCCGCGTGAGCGGCCATGTTGTGACGGCATCCCCATAGTGATACGTGGTGTTAGTGCGCATGCGCAGCGCGTGTTGTTAGGGGGATACGTGTTTTCGTCGTCCACTTTGAATACTGGAGGCCGCCATCTTGGTTTCTATGGTAGCACGTGGTTGCTATGTTACCCAATATTTCTGCAATAGGACGGGGTATGTTTTGAGGGTATGTTCCTTTGTAGAAGATTAAATCTAATTACTACAAACAACCCGACAATCTCTCCAAATCACCAAAATCCACCCAACTTTTACTATGTCGAATTCTTTCAGAATTCTCTGCTTCTATCTATATATGTAATAGATTTCCTCTACCTAGGCATGTTCCTTTGTTCTGGAGTATACTCCAGTAGCGTAGAAGAGCCTATAAGGTGGAACAGTTTATCTTATTATTACTATATTTAGCAATTTCTGGTCTATTCTTGTTAGTTCTGACCCTATTCCAAGTACTCTTGTTGTTTCATTTATCTAGATCATAACTAACCAATCAGATTGCTTGATTTCCCATAACCTGTACTTAATCGTATAGAGTTATCTCCCCTTATTACAACGAAGTTGTATCCGATTGTCATCACATCTATATCCAATGGCAATATCCCCGGGCACCACAATTTCGGCTGGGGCACATTGTGACACATTGTGCTTTTTCACATAAGCACATATGACAAAAAGGGATTCTCCAGAAGGTATCCTAGATAGGTAACCTCAAATAATACAATACTGGGCTATAGGTATCCGGAAATACCCGTATGTGCCTATGTAATAGGGCACATTGTGCCTTTTCACATAAGCACATATCGGCACATAAAGCATGTGCCTTTGTGCTAGGACACATTGTGTCACATTTTGCCTTTTCACATAAGCACATATGACAAAAAAGGGATTCTCTAGTAGGTATCCTCGAATAATACAATACCAGGCAATAGGTATCCTCATATACCCGTATGTGCCTATGTGCTAGGGCACATTGTGTCACATTGTGCCTTTTCACATAAGCACATATCGGCACATAAATCATGTGCCTATGTGCTAGGGCACATTGTGTCACATTGTGCTTTTTCACATAAGCACATATGACAAAAAAGGGGTGCCGAAGGTCATATGTTTTTCAAAAAAGGGGTGCCGAAATTGGGGTGCCCGGGGATATTGCCTTTGGATATAGATGTGATGACAATCGGAAACAACTTCGTTGTTATAAGGGGAGATAACTCTATACGATTAAGTACAGGTTATGGGAAATCAAGCAATCTGATTGGTTAGTTATGATCTAGATAAATGAAACAACAAGAGTACTTGGAATAGGGTCAGAACTAACAAGAATAGACCAGAAATTGCTAAATATAGTAATAATAAGATAAACTGTTCCAACTGATAGGACATTCTACGCTACTGGAGTATACTCCAGAACAAAGGAACAGGCCTAGGTAGAGGAAAACTATTACATATATAGATAGAAGCAGAGAATTCTGAAAGAATTCGAAATAGTAAAAGTTGGGGTGGATTTTGGTGATTTGGAAGGATTATCGGGTTGTTTGTGGTAATTAGATTTACTCTTCTACAAAGGAACATACCCTCAAAACATACCCCGTCCTATTGCAGAAAAATTGGGTAACATAGCAACCACGTGCTACCATAGAAACCAAGATGGCGGCCTCCAGTATTCAAAATGGACGACGGAAACACGAATCACCCTAACAACACGCGCTGCGCATGCGCACTAACACCACGTATCACTATGGGGATAACGTCACAACATGGCCGCTCACGCGGGTTACCATGACAACACAACATGTTGCCACTACGTCACGTGACACGATGTCACTTCCGGGGTCCGGCACCGGGGTCCGGCAACCTGGAGGTGAAAACCACATTACATACTACTGTTCTTGATGCGGCCTTGATTTCGTCGTACTTTATTTAGGAACTCTCGACCTATGGATGCCTTTGTTACGCGATTAAATAGCGATCTACAAGAGCAGTAATTTATGTGTAATCAATGATCTTCTGAGGCCGATCTTATAAAACTTTTACTCATGTATTTCTAGGACTGTATTTTCCTTCTTTGACTTTAGATTTTTGAACTAAATCACTATTATTTGAAAAGACGTGATAATTTACGGACCTTCAATTTGCCACGCTTTTTAAAAATGCTTATGATTCATTCAAGTCATTTATGTCCACAGGCAAAAAGTGCAATTCTCAAAAATACAATTGTAAAAGTTTTTATATGATTGACCCCCAAGTGTAATAGTTCTGTACACTTCGTTAGCCCTTTACCTAACATGAAAAGTTTACGACACTTGCCAAAAATAATTCTTGAATATCTATTTTTTTTAATTTTGTGTCTCAAAAACATAGGTCATGACCCCTCATTGGAACGAGCTCGAAGAGCTCGTTCCAATGAGGGGTCATAACCCATGTTTTTGAGACAAAAAATGAAAAAAATGAAAAATTAATTGTCGATTTTTGAGAATAGCGCTGGCCGGTTTTGACGTTACGTTGGGTAAAGGGTTAAATACTCCTAAAACAACTGAAATTAGAATGTAAACATCTATTCTCTTGCTGAACAAGTATGAAAAATAGGACAGCAACAAAATAAAAGCCGCGAACGTTAATGTTTAAAGTCGTCTCGTTTCAATCAACTATATTTTGTTTGATAGAGCGAGGATGCCAACGTAAAAAAAAATATCATTGAATATGATGAGTGACTCCATCCCAAAGACAGATTGTTGCGTTTTTATTGAAAGATTTGGACTTAAAAAGTGGAGGGAGTTAACGCACCAATATAAACAACCCCCAAGAAAAGTAAACTCCAACATTGGAAACATATCAAGAAAATAAATATCCTAATCGTCAATTTCCTCCATTTTAAATTCAATAATGGAAACACTCTTGATAAAGAAAATATATTGCTGATGATCTTTTAGCATAAGTTGAAGTAATATTTCTGCAAACATTTCGACTTACAATCGCCATTAACTGTGTAAACCACAAATATGATAGTAAATATAAAATCCACATTTAACTGATATCTGTACAATAGGCTAGATAGTTGTCGCGTTCGCTAGAGTCCATCCTTGGGGGTTATTCTCGCGAAGTACTGGTTTTCCATCCCACTCAATTCTGCCATTTGATTTTTTAGCGCAAATTGCCCGGTTCCATTTTCTGTATTTAAAAGAAAAGGTTTTTAGCTTCTGTTGTTATATTTTTTCCATCTTCTTGGTAAACCACCATTACCTTCAAGGTGCAATTGTTCTCTTAATAAATCCGAGTGCAAGAGCGTCGTGAAGATGACCGATTAATGGTGGCGTCGGATGGTGGTGGTTGGTGTGTGTGTGTGGGGGGGGGGGGGGGGGAGGGGGGTGCTAATTTAATTCGTTCCAACTGCTAAAACATTCTAACTACATAGACAAGGGATTCTTTCTTCGATGCCATGATAATAAAGTTGGAAGAGTAGTCAGTTGAGATTATAGTTCAAAACTCGAGAAATGTTTTTCTTGATATAGGGGTCTGCGAATCTTCGAAATTAGATTCGATTCGAAATAGTCCCCATGATTCGATTCGATTTCAATCGTGCCGATTCGAAAAATTTCGAATCATTAAGATGTTCTCAAAATCCTGTAAAGTGTCTCCTCTTGAACTCTTCTTCTACCATCGGGTTTCCTGTACGGGAGACCTGATGATAGAAGAAGAGTCCAAGTTGGTTCCGCTTCCGAAATTACAATGATTCCGTTCTGGAATATTCCGCTTTTTTGCTTGATTTACTCGTGTCGCCGTTGTCCACAATACTCGAGTGGAGACTGATAATATTACGGTTATGAGAAGGTGCAATATCCACAACTTGAAAAGCGGTGAGATTTGATTCGAGATTCAATTCGGAATCTGATGCCTGATTACATTCGAGATTTGATTCTACCCGAATTTAAGGTTCGCAGGGCCCCAACTTGGTAAATACATTCAATGGTCGTGACGCATGTGCTTCCAAAAATGTATTACTACTCATTCCATTATGCAACCTGGCCACTTTGGGTCACGTACAGCCAGAATCGGGTACCACAGACCTTCGTTTGTATAATCGACTGTGTGTGACTTAACCCTTTACCTAACATGAAAAGCAGACGACACTTCCAAACAAAATTCTTGAATAACTATTCTTGTTCATTTTTGTCTCAAAAACATAGGTTATGACCCCTCATTGGAACGAGCTCAACGAGCTCGTTCCAAAGAGGGGTTATAACCTACGTTTTTGAGACAAAAATGAAAAATAATAATGAAAATTAATTGGCGATTTTCGTGAATAGCGCTGGCCGGTTTTTGCCGTTACGTTGGGTAAAGGGTTAAGTGTAAGTATCAAGGCTAGTCTCGTAAGAAAGAACATAACTACCAGTAAGAGCGAATCCATATCTTAGACTCAAATGCAGTGGAAAATATCCCAAATGGAAAAATTATTGTGGCCAAGGGGGTGTCACACACATATTCATTGCACCCCTCCACCCTTAGTTACGCCCCTGGCGCAGTGTCTCTGACCTTTAATACAAATTAGGCTAATTACATCATATTTAAGACAAAGTATACGTCAATCAGACTTCCCGTTTGTCAACAATCAATAATCATCTCACTACCTGAATATGAATGATTTATTTGTCTAAAAAAGTCTTTAGAATTGATTTCTGAACCCAAAGTGCAATGCTCTTTAGCCATAATCAAAAGGTGAGCCCTCTTTAGCACGAGTGTGTGTTTGTTTAGACTTACAATCACTGCCTTTATCGGTGCTTGGAGGAGTGGCTGATCACAATTTTGTCTTGTATTCGTAGTGTTTTTTTCTGTTCTGGAGTGGTCAGGGTTGGGTTAGTAACAACAGGAAAAAAACAAAACACACACACAACAGGGGCAGGGTCAATCTGTCCGTCGGCTGGTCTGTTTGTGATCAAGGGTGTCAGCTCTGTTAGTTTTCAGTGTTCGTGTGTTATTTTTTGTTGGCAGAGTTATGTAAGGGTTCGTTCGGTTAGGTAATATAGTATTGCCGGTCTATACCCATTCGTGATCAAATGGTCACAGATACCCTGGCAGTCGCAATCTTATTGCTGAAAACAGAGGTAGGCTGAATGGAGTGTGTAGCAATAAAACAACCCCATTGTGACATTTGGTACGATAATTGAGTGGCAGGGCGTAAGGGTGATTATATATGGGAAGTAATTATTTCGTCTATCTGTGGTGACATTGGGACTCAGTTTTGACACTGAATCGTGTAATGCCTGGTAGGGTGAATTTGAAATATGAAGCGAAAAAGGTGCAATGTTGTGGACTTCAGAGGCCGCCGAAGAGACAAATCATTCGCAGGGGCCCTCTGTGGTATCTCCCGGGTGAAGGTTTTGGACATTCACAAAACGACACACGCGTGTGAATGGGTTAATCGATATGGCACAATTGCCATATCCATATCGATCAACCCATTCACATGCGTGTATCATCCTGTGTTTGTTACACGCCTTCACGTCTATAAAAGCAATTATTAGAAGGACAATCAGCAATTCATTTGACAACAGTTACTATAAACAAAAAGAACACATTTTATCGACAACCAAATTTGCAAGGGGAACCCTGTTAGTATCTTTAGCTATCGCCAGAGATTCAAATTGTAAGTGCAGTGCACTATTTGCAGAATATTCCAGAGAAATTTTGCTTCATTGAAAATAGTCTGTTAACGATTTCCGTTCCACACACACACATTTTCCGCATGGTTTAGTGTTGCTGTTGATTGGGATTTCATAGAACAGGCGTGTAATAAATCCTCCTCCGGCTAAGTCTCAACACCATTGCAATGTCGAAGCCCCCAGAAGAGAAATAAGGGTTTCGGATGACTGGAGCTGAGTCGTGAATGAGGGTGGATGTAGCCTGTGTATGGGGGATTATGCGTGGTGCGTGTGTGTGTACGTAAGAGGGGGCTAACTCCATGGGGTATTGGTGTTATGGAGTAATACTTGTAACAGTTAGCTTCCTCACTCACCTGTGTGAAAATACTTCGGCAAGATGTTTAAAGTACATGGCAATCTTCTGAATATGAATGTGTAGACCGCGTAGTCGTTTATTTTAACACAGGTTGGAAGGATGGTGGCAATTAGTTACGCTTCCTGTGACCTTGGCACAGATTTTGGCAATTAGGGTCTGGGTACTGGTGTTCTATTCTAGTCAGCTATTGAATTCCTCAATGGATGTTCTGTGTACACAACAGCCAGTTTCATGTTGTTGTTGCTCCTTGTACGAGACGGGCCTTTTTGAATGTATAGTTGTTTGGCGATGGCATCGCTTTCAGAGTTGATGTTGCCGAGTGTCTGGAAGCGTTTATTATTCCGTCGCCCTTGCAGGAATGCCCAGCATAGAGAGTGGGGCATGTTACTCACACAGCTGTCTCTGCGATAGTCGATGAAGTCAAAACGTGTGGCTCGAAGTTGAGCCATCCTCGGTTCCATTTCACGATTTACTTAATTTTGGGAATTGTTCCGACAAAGTCACATTTCTCTCCCTCAAATAACGAATAAGGAGTCTTCCAATTGCTGTCATTGAACTGAAATGGAAGATACCACCAAGGTTCAACAGGTAAAACGCTTGAAAACAATAAAGATTTCAAAATATAAGCAACCGGAAGACAATATTTCACTACACGTGTCGAGAGACTGTTTCAGTAGCAATACATCAAATAAATGTCAGTAAACACACAGCAACTGGTTTTGGCAATAACTTTTTGATGTGTTGGATTTTGTTTTGGTTACTGACATTGAGCAAATACTACATATTTTGCCGTATGAAATAAAAACAAATTCACGATTTTCATCCTCAAGTCGGTTCGATTTTCGTGCACCGAAAAGTTTATCCCCAGGAATTAGTATTTTGAAACGAAAAAAAACCCTGCAGCCGAAATGTACAGATATATAGCATTGTACGAGTTGAAACACTATTTGTCAATGCGGCATTTCCTGTTTCAATTCTACTTGAATTTATGAACTCGTGTGGAAAAGTGACAAGAAATTTATAGCGATTATCCTGCATATGATTTCCACCAATTTTTAGCGACTATTCTCCGACTGATTTTCACTGTTACTTACCAAAATGCACCGTCCAATTTAGCACAATAACTTATCATTATTATTTATTGTTCATCAATGTCACTTTTAGCATCTGTGGCTATATCATGACCTCAACTCAAGTAAAAAGTCAAATCATACCAATCGTTTTACCTGTGTCCCCCATCTTAAATGACTTAGCTACCAAGTCCTATTTTACCCGTGAAACAGACTTGCACTGCTCAAGCACGGAAATAAGTAATCTGTCATTTGCAGAATGAGGTCTCCAAGAGGGGGGTTTTCATCTGCTATTCCATACAGTGAGCTAAAATTCCCCAATTTATCCTCTGGGTACCTCTTTCTGTTTGGGCCCGAGACCTTGATACAGATTGAGGTTCACAGAAGGTAAATTTAGTAATGCTACCCTGCTGTGCAGGGTAACATCACCAAATTAACCCTTTGGGGACCTCATTCTGCAAATAACAGTCTGCTTATTTCCAGACTTAGCATTGCTCCACTTCGGGCTTCCCATGCACACACATTATGTGCTTATTTGATAATGTGTTGTACAGAGGATATCTACACTTGAGTGGGTACCGACTTTATTTCACGAGCTGAGTCGAGAAACAACATATGTTCACAAGTGGCAGAGCTAGACGTGAAAAATGTTATTTTTCGTCCCCTTGAGAGAAATGAGTGTGGTGCATTGTTTATTGGTGTTTAAAGTCACTCATAATTACTATGAATATATTATGCCCACAAGATACGTATAGCGTCAAGTTACGTCAATCGCTTGTACCTGAACTACCAATTTTAAACGAATAACACCACACGCATTGGTCCTTTTATACATGTAAACCAGAACTTATTTGGTGTTGTCAGCAATCATCGCTGCACCTCTCGGGTTTCCAACGGGGTTAATAATTTCGATACAATTCAAAGCGTTAACCTTTTTGTTTTAAAACATGCGTTTGATATTGCTCTTTCTGAGAGAATTTGAGGCAAAGAAAGACATACGGCTGCCCTGAACCCATGCCCAAAGTGCCTACTTTCTAAAGTAAAATGTTAACATTTGCTGAATTATTTTAAAAATTAACTAACTTTCAGGAAATGATGTTGACTTGCGCAGATATGCCAATGACATGGAAATATCATGTAAACTTGATAATTCAATAAATTCTAAGACCTTAGTTTATATACTTGACCTCTGTCATTTGCATAGGGTGGTGTTTCACAACAAACCTTCCACTTGTCATTTACCTCTGTGTGAACTTTCGTGAAAATGAACCCAGCCACTATAGAGTTATGACAAAGACATAATTCTGCAGATGGACAAATGGACGAACAGAAAGACGGACACGCTGTGAGTTGGTTGCACTAAAAATAGTAATGTACCCGAACGGGTCCTCTTACTCGGACTTTGCCGGACTCGACAAAAGATGTGCTTTTCTCTCACCGGATGAAACAAGTTGAATCATATTCAACAGCTTCTTCTGCCCCAGATCGTAGTATAGAGTTTGCTTTTCGTGCCTCAATTGATGAACTTTTGTCGGAGCTTGGTTGACCTTTTTCCGGAGCTCTCATATGATGGACTTCAACGTTAATTTCCCATATGAAGTTTTAAACACTTTCGTACTGACTTTTGTGTGTTCAAGTGCACTTTACACTCTGAAATCAGTTGGGTTAAAAGTTAACCCAAATCAACTGGGTTGAGTGAATTTGAATCCAGTTGGGTTCATATTCACACAACTCTGTTGATTTGCGTTAATTTTTAACCCATCTGATTTTAGAGTGTAGTTAAGCATGTAAAACCCTGTTGTAGACCTTCTCTGAACCAAGGGTGTAAACCCTAACTAATATCATATACACGTGTAGACTGGGGTATTTTTATTTAAAAAAAAAAACAGCACGGTGTTCAGTCAGCCGTTGCACCGATTTCAAGTTGGCAGTATACTGACAGCTACATAACACATTAACGGCTTGCATTGTTTATTTATTTTTTTTTGATACACACTTTACTACACTCTAAAATTGGTATTTTATAGGAAAAACCCTGTTGTAGACCTTTTCTGAACCAAGGGTGTACACCTTACTAATATCATATACACGAGTAGACTGGGGTATTTTTATTTAAAAAAAACAACACGATATTCAGTCAGCCCGTGAAACAGCCCATGAGCTTTACCCCAGGATCACTCAGACCATTCTGTTCATAAACAATTTCATTGTGACTGGACGTGTGCGACATTCGAACAGGCCACCCGCTGATAGCTGACCTGGTGCACATGATCCAGAAAAAATAACGTTTTCAAGTTGGCAGTATACTGACAACAACATAAAACATTAACGGCTTGTATTGTTTATTTATTTGTTTTTTTTTATTGGTGTTCAAGGTCACATTTCTGCACGATGGCCAATCGTAATCGCAGCCTGCACATAAAGGTCTCTGCAACTTAGCTGACATTTCCATCACAGCGAGTGAGTGCGATCACTTAGGCGTCCAATGTGCGAATGAGACATCACGTAGATCCATGGATCACTTTGCGTAAGAGCTAAAACTCCACTCTGAGTGTGAGCAACACTGATCGAATCAACAAAGGCACATGAAGCATGCGAGAGCAGGAATGAGGGGGGGGGGGGGGGGGGTGTAGGAGCATCAAAATAGCACTCGACTCTGGGTGTGAGTTAAGACCGGGAGTTTACAACAACTCACCACGCAGATTGTATGGCTTCTGTGTTTGGTGATTTTATTCGTGAGTTATAGTTCTCGGAAAGTAAAGTTTTTTCCACCAGAGTATTTCTGGGGAAAAGTGTACGCGCCGGCCCCTTGCCCTCTAGCCTCGGAGCAAAGGGCAGTTGTCCCCTGCTCGGGACTCCCTTGTAAATGAAAGCAGCGCAAGTAAATTTCATAAACAGACATATTTCAGATAGTATACACCTGGAACTTAATTAAGCACCTCCTGAAATGTTTTATGACAGTGAAGTTGCTTTTAATGATTATTATGTTTTAATGTTTGCTATGTCTCGCAGTGCATTTCATCTAGTGAAACATGATGTTTCTGGTTGATAGCGTACCCCAAACACGTCCCCTCGTCCACGTGAAGCATGCTTCCCACGAATGTCACAAAAACACTATCATCCACAAGCAACATCTGGGTATAAAACATGAAAATCTGTCACTTCCTTTATCAATAAATATTGACATGGCAAGGAGGAGACGGTCAGAGGCACTAAGATGGCAAATAGTTGGCATGCATGCAACAGGCATGTCATTCAAAGCTATTGCAAGGCAACTTGGCTATTGTCATTCTGTCATCAGACTTGTTCGAAAACATCAACAACCTAACGATGTTAAGAACCGACCAAGGCCTGGGCCTGGACAACCCCAAAAGACCTCTTCTCGGGAAGATTGGAGTCTGGCACGCCTCGTTGGGCGTGAACCCTTTGCTTCAAGTGGGGTTTTGAAACGCTTTTGGCTCCCCAACAGGCGTTTGTGCAACAGAACTGTCCAAAACCGCCTCAAAGCACTGGGTGTGAGGTTCAGAATGGTCATCAAGCGTCCAGCCCTGTCCGAGCAGCATCAGAGACGACATTTGGAGTGGTGGCTCGACAACATTGGAATCTCAGGACGTGGAGGAGAATCCATTGGTCAGACGTAACAGATGGTCGCATGAGAGTGTGGAGGCATAGAAATACTGCTTACGTGCCCAGGAACATCAGACCTACTGTTCCTTATGGTGGAGGATCAGTAATGATCTGGGGATACCTCTCTCATGATTGTAAACTTGATATGATGACTGTACGTGGGAATCTCAGTGGTCATCAGTACATCCGAGACATTCTCAATCCGGTTGTCGTGCCTCATTTTGACAACCACCCGTTGTCTACTCGCCCTGTATTCATGGACGACAATGCAAGGTCACATCGTCCACATGCTGTGAGAGCATTCCTTCAGAACAACGCTATTACAACACTACCCTGGCCTGCAGTGAGTCCCGATTTGAATCCCTTAGAACACATCTGGGACTTCTCGGATGTCGTGTGCAAGCAAGGGATCCACCAGAACAGAATTTGCCCGATTTGGAAGCTGCATTACACGAGAAGTGGCAGCAGTTGCCTCTGAACCGTATCAGAAGGCTCACTGGTATCATTAGAAGGAGGGTTCAGGCTATCATCCGGGCACGTTGTGGATACATTCGCTACTGACGTCAGACACTGCTATTGTGTTCAGGAGATCACAAGTTACATTGTTTGTCAGAACTTATCGGCATTGTTTCATCATAGACCGTTCCAGCACCATACTTGTCGAGAGAACATATTTTCATCAAAAACATCAGTGACAGATATGTGTAATAGCGCCATTAAATACTGTATATTTTCATCATTGTGTTGTCTTTCATTTGTCAGTAGACCATTCTTTCCTGAAACAATCACTTTTTGCCATCTGAAAGATAGCATGAAAGTAATGACAGTTTTTATTAACACCACTGCGAAAAAAAAGGGTGTGCTTAATTAAGTTACAGGTGTATATATTTGTTCATTAGGTCGTGTTCATGTTATGGTTTGGAAAGATATACCACTTCAAATATACCCACGCTCGTATAAAACAGGATGAAACACATTCGAGACAGTCGCGAAGCAACATAAAATACTTTTCAACAAGTTAATAAATGGATCAGTTTGCCTTAAATCACTTAGTCCGTAACGATATATCGGTTCACAGATGAAGTACATTGTTTACGTCAGCAGAACTTGGGAAGTGGTTAGTTTTTCGAATCACTAGAATAGAGGAGTTTCCACTCGGAGAATAACTATTTCTATATGAAGAGGAAACTTCAGAAACATATGTATACAACATAAAACGTTCCAGGTATTTTGAAATGCTACGTCGACTCTGATTAACATGAAAGGAAAATTAAACAACCGAAGTGCGTCTGCGCCTTTATTAAAAAAAGCTGACATCGCGCGGTTATTGAAAGTTTCCTTCATGTATTGGCAATATGTCTCAATCACTTCGCTTCCAAAATCTCACATAAAAGGATGACTTAATATGAAGAGGATGAAAAGGCACATATCGGCGGCATGTGCCGCATGTGTTGTGCGCACACTGTGCACTAGCAGCCAGGCACATGTCGGTACATCCAGTATGTGCCGGCGTTCTGCATGTGATGTGTACACATTGTTACACGTTGTGTACTAGCAAACAACTATGTATTAGAAAGTCAAAGTAGGCAAACCAGGGCAGATATAAGTTATAACATAGGTAAAACAGGTACTGGAAATGGAGGCAATATATCTCAGAAGGTCCCGATAGTAGAAGATCAAGCATACGCCACACAACTACATAACCTAGCATTATGTACTACCTATAACAGATGGAGGACAGCAAAACGCATTAGGTGGATAGTAGTGCCAGGGCCAATATGGGTACAGATCGCACATCCCATAATCTCATTCCAGACAACCAAGGATATCCTACATTACCGCTTGGCCTAGTATTACGTACTACCCATACTAACTGTAGGAAAATATAACGCCTTGAGAACATCCATAGCACATTGAACAAGCAGAGACAGAGACCGTACATCCTATACTATCGCACTAGACAACTATGCATTTCCCCCACCCACCCCATAATACTGCCTGGCATAACATTATGTACTGTTTATACCAGGCATAGAAAACAAAAAGCATTCGGTGAATAAGTGGTATCGAGGGCTAACAGTAGACCAACGGAGTATATATCACCATACTATACTACCCTATCAGTCCAATACAAGGTGTTCGACATACCTTGGCCCGAACAACGTCACTACATCAACATCAACGGCGGTCAACGTCTCAATGACGTCGCGTCCGTACAATGATGTCACAACGTTATTGGTAACCAGGGACGTAGCTAGAGGCCTTTTAATGGGGGGGGGGGGGGGGGGGTGAGACCCTTTGAAATTCGAACTGAGAATCCCGACACACGAGCGCCGTAGGATGGTAGGCGCGAAACTGTGAGCGCTCAAGGCGCGAATCTTTGGCATGGGGTTTGGGGTCCCCCCCTAGAAAATTCTGAAAAACTGATGTGCTCAGATGCGTTTTCATGGGTTCTGGTAATAGTTATAAGGCTAATTTTCAGTTCCAAATTCAGTGATTTTTTTGTAGGGAAACATTTTTAATTCGAGTTGAATACAAATTTTCAGTATCTTCTTGCTTTGCCCGAATTGTCCCCAGTGGCTCGTACGCCTCCTGTCTGACTGACAAATTTGAAACATCGCCTTTGGGAAAGTGGGCGTTTTGTGTTTCTAGAGCATTTCACAGGCACTTGACATGACAAGTACTCTTTTATTAACCCTTTGAACCAGTAAGACTGCACTTTTCCGGTCCAGGATCATGACACACCTTACATTTAAAAAGTAGAATGGCTGCTCAGTGAATTTGTAGGGTAGACCAAACGATATTTTCAACGTGCAGCCCAAAGGCTGCACGTTGAGAATATGGATTGGTCTACCCTAAATGATGATTATGGACTCTTCTAATTGATGTCATTCAACTGACATGGAAGGAACCATCAGTGTGCATGCGACTCGGCTGGGTGCATTGTGGCACCAATCGCACCATGTTATATATAACATCAACCTGAAAGGTTCGGACGGTGCAGTCGGAATTCTTTGACCCGATTTTTACCCGAATGTATCGACAGTCGGAATATTTCCTTATTATGCTCCTCCAGTCGGAAAAATAGGTTTGTTAGTGAATTATACCGTATATCCAGTAGTTTTGAAATTTCTAACTGTTGATATTTTTGCCCTCCGAATTTCCAACTATTTCGGTTTTGACAAATATCGGGGGTGGGGCTGAGGTGGGGTGAGACCCCCCCCCCCCCCCCCCCCGCCGTCGCGACGTCCCTGTTGGTAACGTCAACCGTTTCGCGAGGAAACCATTCAAGAAAACTCAACTTCCACATCAATCTTCCATCACATACCCATACTACATATCCCGAACCATGTACATACATAAACGATACATTTTGACATCAGTGTGCAGAGAGTATTAACTATCACAAGAGAAGGTGATTTGCATTTCAGTTTTGCCAATATTCGGCTGACAAATCAAGATGAACATACCTTCGACTTTTCACTTGATTTATCAAATTTGGCCGTCCTCGCCCTTTTGTGTGTTGTCGAAATTGTTTATCGAAATGGGTTGAAAATGGTAACTCACTCTACATCTAAAACCACTGTCTATCCTTTTCAAAGTAATAATCATATTCTTGTGTCAAGGAAAATTGGGTGGTCGATAAGTAAACATCATAATAGAGATCAAGAAGCTGAAGCGTTTCATTAATTATTTGCTCTTATATATGGTCTACGGGGCTGTGCGATTAAATTATCATTGAACCCCCTTGTAAAATACAAAATAGATTCTCACAACTGCTGAAAACGTCTATCCGACAACATTCTCATTCGGAAAGACAAGGTATAAACGGTTACGCTAAAGGCTTAAGGAAACTGCATGTTTTGGCACTCGCTATCGAAAACCGACATAGATCGTCCCCGAAAGTTATCAAGAATGTTTCGTAAAGATGGGGGTGCACATTTATTTCCCCGACATGGGAGTACAGTAGTTTTTCGTTGTTCGATTACTTTGTTTTTTCCCCCTTTTTTTGGGGGGGGGGGGGGGGGGCGTTCTGTAAACCTGCCTTGTCCCAACTAATGTGGTTGATGTTCCGACATATAACACGTCCCAACTACATCATCGTGAAGCCTTTCGTCAAAGGCATGTCTTGATTGTGTAGTTGAAATATTTCTCATTCGGTGTTATAATCATAAAAAAACTCAAAAGTTCTCGGAAATTTATTTGTGGATGAATGCATGCGTCGCATTTCCTACTTCAAATTGGTCTAACATCCCGAATCGGGTACCTTAGATGACGTAAGTCTAAGTAGGAAATCTTGTCTCGCATGAAAGAGTTGATATCCATGCATAGCTCCAAATCAGAAGAAAAAAATGTTGATGGGGATCACCAACCTTTGTACAGTACATGAAGGGTGTATTATCACTAAATCACCCACAGAGTGAAGATTCCACCCAAGCAATAGTTGTAAATTTGTTGCGAAGCATGACAATCACAAGTAATGTTCCAGCCAATGGACCTCCGGGTTTAATACGGAGGTCCAATGGCTGAAACATTGCTTGTGTTTTTTGTCCATATGTACAGAATTTAAAAGTGATACTTTGGGTGATAGCTCCACTTCCTGTGTAATTTAGTTACAATCCACTCTCCACGTACTGTACAGCCTCGGGGCCCTTCGAAAAGGTGAGTGCTGCAACTCCCACACACTCGTTTGAAAACACGCAGACCTTCTCAAATATAAAGTTGGGGGCAAGTGGTTAATGCACATGAGGAATGACCGGTCTCGCTCCGAACTCTTACATTCGTCAGTCTTTATTTAATTACTACTCGATTTATAAGCCCGCACATGGTGTTTGTCACTTCAGAACGAAACACTTGCCAAAGTAAACACTTAACGTCGTGCATAATTTCGAATATTTGAGTATTTTGAAGCCAGAATAATCAAATTTCCAAGAGCTTTTTCTTATTTCAGCTTCGTTTGTTTGCCGGGAATCGAAATGAGTCGGTGGTAACAGAACGATGGCGTAAGTAGTTGATACTGGTAGGGATTTACGACGAAGTCATATTTACATTCCATTAAAACAGACATGCTTAATTATATCCGTACTTTCCAATTCACGATATAGAAAAAAATCTGGTAAATAAAAGTTGAACTATAAAATAATTACAGAGTCTAATGACAACAAATTGTTCGATTTGTGATTTTTTTTTTGTCGTTCAGTATGCTTGCGCTCACTTGTTCACGCGGTGGTATAAATGATTTAAATGGGAGTGCATATTTCTGAAACGAAAAAATTCACAACAAATAATTCTCGAGGGTTTGAACCAACAAAACGTTGATCTTATCAAATAAACAAAAGCGCTCCGTTATGTAGCAACCTTCGAAGCCATTTTCAACGAGAGGTGATACTTGCGGGTGTTTGTACACTGGTTGGTATACAAATATAATTCGTGGTGTGAAGCGAAAGGACCTCAGCTGTTTCGACGATATATTATTTTTATCGATTACCCGCCCCCCCCCCCCCCGCCCCTCCTACACACAAACTTTCCACTGTCGGGGCACTTTTGAAAACCTGAGGGTCAAGGATATAGCGTTTTTGAGGATACATTTCCAAATTTTATTCACACCTCGACCAAACCATTATGGTTCAATGCGTCTTGGGCATTCCTTCATTTCAGAATCCTGTCTTTCCCCCACGCTTCCGCCGCCACTGGCATGTCTATTATGTCCATGTACACATGATCCAGGGACGAAGAAAGCATTCGAGCTCGTTGCAATGAGGGGTCATAACCTATGTTTTGAGACAAATGAAACTGTCAATGGCACTGTAGCTCAACTTGTCAAGACATGTACATGTATAGTATGTGACACAGCAATGACAAACATCTAGGTAATGACCTGATAACAAAGGTACATATAAAGTATTGTAACGGTCTGTACATAAATACTGACCGTAGCCTGTAACAAATGTATAGGTAAAGTATTATAAAGGTGGATGACAGTCAGATGCTAAACTAGAAAAGAAATCTTTGAGTCCCAGAGTGGGTCTGACTGAACCCCAAAATATCTGTTCTCATAGCACAGTGATAACAAAGGCACCCCAAAACACACTCATTCCTGTCCCAAGGTGAAAACAAAGGTACCCAAGAAGTTTCGTGAAGATCAGTTCATAAATACAAGTTGTATAGAAGTTGTGATAAAAAACTGATTGGACCTAATTTCGGTACAAAATGGCCACTGGCAGCCATCTTGAATTTTGGACCGCACTCAGAAACACTCGTTCTCGTCCCAAGGTGATAACAAAGGTACCCAAGAAGTTTCGCGAAGATCGGTTTAAAAATACAGCATCTAGCCCGAGCGGTATTGACATGTGCACTTACAGTGTATAAGTAGCACTAAATAAATCAAAATTCATCTAATTTGCATAATTTCTGCACGAGAAAAAAATCCGTACTATACGTGATGTATTCCATTTTACTAAACATTCATACAAAAATTTATTCAAATCAGAACTTTCATACAGAAGTTCTGTACAAAAGACTGATTGCACTAATTTTGGTACAAAATGGCTGCTGGTGGCCATCTTGAATTTCGGACCACACCCAAAAACACTCGTTCTCACCCCACGGTGATAACAAAGGTACCCAAGAAGTTTCGTAAAGATCGGTTCATATATACGGCCTCTAGCCTGAGCCGTATAGAAGTTGTGTACAAAATGTCCACTGACAGCCATCTTGAATTTTGGATCACACTCAGAAACACTCGTTCTCGTCCCAAGGTGATAACAGAGGTACCCAAGAAGTTTCGTGAAGATTGGTTGATAAATACAGCCTCTAGCCCGAGCCGTATTGACATGTGTACTTACTGTGTGTAAGTAGCACTGAAAAAATCAAAGTTAATCTAATTTGCATAATTTCTGCACGAGAAAAAAACCCGTATTATATGTGATGTATCCCATGGTAATAAACATTCACACAAAATAAAAAATTCAAATCAGCGCTTTCATATGGAAGTTCTGTGCAAAAATCTAATTGCACCTAATTTTGTACAAAATGGCTGGCATCGGCCATCTTGAATTTCGGACCGCACCCAAAAACACTCGTTCTCGTCCCACGGTGATTCCAAAGATACCCAAGAAGTTTCGTAAAGATCGGTTTATAAATACGGCCTCTAGCCCGAGCCGTATTGGCATTTGCACTTACAGTGCTGAAAGTAACACTAAATACATCAAAGTTAGTCTAATTTGCATAATTTATGTACGAGAAAAAACCCGTGTTATATGTGATGTATCCCATGGTACTAAGCATCCATACAAAAAATTATTCAAATCAGCGCTTTCATATGGAAATTCTGCGCAAAAATCAGATTGCACCTAAGTCTGTACAAAATGGCCGCCAGCGGCCAACTTGAATTTCGGATCGGACCCCAAAACACTCGTTCTCGTCCCACGGTCATAACAAAGGTACCCAAGAAGTTTCGCAAAGATCGGTTCATAAATACGGCCTCAAGCCCGAGCCGTATTGAATTGTTGACGGACAGACGGACAGACGGACGACTGGCCATGGCATAAGTTCAAATTTGGCTTCGCCAAAGTTGAGCTAAAAATGAAAAATAATGAAAATTAACTGGCGATTTTTGAGATCAGCGCTGGCCGGTTTTGAACGTTACGTTGGGTAAAGGGTTAAGAGTGAAGAGTCAGTTCACCGCATTTTTGTTAAGTCACCAATAAGATTACAATGACTGGTTGGTAAAAACAATGTTGGCCTAATCTCCCTCTTTCCCTCTCAACTCTTTCTGGAAAACGTTAGTGAGTGAGGGCACGTGCCCACTGTGCCACTCGGTTCCTATATCCCTGGTTAGATCGAAGTATCCAAGGAAATAGCTTGGTTATAATGGTGGGAACTTTGTTCAAATTCTGATGATCGTATGCTTTTTTAGGGGATAAAAAAGTAAATATAAAAGTAAATAAACTTTTGCCCGTCTGCTCCGATTTAGATTAAAAACTCGTATGTTAATCTAGAAATAAATTTTTATTGAACGGTAGAAATGCACTGAACCCTTTGAGAAATGTTTAACCCTTTACCTAACGAATCGGCCACATCCGCCCGCGTAATATGCAAATTCAGCAGTTGAAAAAATATTGTTTTTCAAAACATTTCACCAAAACCATATCATGTGACCCCTCTTTGAGCTCGTTCCAATGAGGGGTCACATGATATGGTTTTGGTGAAACATTTTGAAAAATTGAAAAAAATGATGTTTAAAATAATAACTTTTGATATCGTCTGCGTTAGGTAAAGGGTTAAAAGGCATTGGATTGTATAGCATTATAGACTTTGGGCTACCAATGACCACCCCCGCCCACACCCCCCCCCCCCCCCCCCCATACATTTCAACACTCCATTTTTTCTCAAAGTATATAGAAAGGACTACCAAATGGCATTTTCTGAACTCTGGCCATTAGGGGCTCGTTTGACCGCAACGATTATTTTATGTACGTTTCCGCTTCACACTTTTGCTTATTGTTAAGCAAGACATTGTAAGTTATTGTGATAAACTGACCGTAACATGGTCTGAAGTGTGGGGCTCGGAGCTCATGTTAAATTGAAGATACGCTCCGAGCCGCAAACCTCAGACCATGTTACCGTCAATTTATCACAATAACGTATATTTTCCATTGAAACCCCACACACAGCCCAAAACCCATATCGTGAACTGAACAAGACAACTTGAATGAACGAAATGAATTTGACGACAACAAATTCAGTAAATAAACCCCTCGTGTACCCAGTGACGTCGCCGGACAACAAAAAAAAAAAAACAAACAATAACTTAAAAAAAGGTCGAGGTTACTCCATCTCAGTTCAAATTAAGAACAAATTTATTATTTGAACTGTGATGGAGTGACCGCGACCTTTTGAAAAGTAGGTTGTGGAAATACATTCATAGCATGGTAACTGGCCTCGAAAAAATACGATTTTATAGACAGTATGCACTTTGAATCTCTTCCCATTGTTATCATCTTTTCACATATTTCATTTGGTGACGTCAGACGGTAACATATGCAGTTGCAGCCGTAAAATAGAAAAAACTAAGCGAGCTCTCGTCCAGTCAGAGAGCGAGGATTTTAGTCTTATTGGAAAATGATATTCTTCAGAACTTAACTTAAAATCATAAATAACCCTATCAATGCGTATAATATGTAAGAATGTGTATTATAGATGTCATCAAAATTAAATGTTTATGTGTAACGTTCGTTACTGATTGTACATTACTGAAAGTAACACATATATATAAGTATTCTGAAAACTGGCATTTATGTCCAATTCACAGCTGTTTTCTAGAGAAAATCTTGGGTACAAACTGATTTATGGACTCATATATGTGTGAAAATGATTGTCTGAGTGGAATATTACATCAATGACATTTACCACATTAGCAACAAATTTTCATAATGACAGTGATACCATCTGTTCGTTATCAAAATAGAAATACAAATAAATGGTTGTCGAAATCGTTTATCAATTGGTTATTTGAGGTACGTTCCTTGGGTTGTGCTTCGAATATAAGTATTCTTAGAATTCATCACAAAAGTAAAGCATTCTAACTTAATTTTGAACTTTTAAACAAGAGTCGTCTACGTTGTATATGATATGCTTTATTGTGGTTCTGATGTTGTTTGTCCATTTCAACGACACAACTTCCGTCTAGTGTGTATTATTATTTAGAGAAGGGGGGGGGGGGGGGTGAATCGAGGGCATGTTTGCAGTCGTGGGAGTCTATGTTTGCAGTATCAGGGAGTTTGATCGCCCCTTTATGCGTTTAATCGACCACTGTGCAATCAGCGTGCGAACCTCCAATGGATCCATACAAATGAATGAATTACTGAAGTGTTGTGTCCTTAAGTGTGCAGACTTTTGCCACACTCTAAAATCAGTTGTATTAAAAAATTGACCCAAATCAACTGGATTGAGTGAATATGAGCCCAATTGGGTTCATATTCACTCAACCCAGTTGATATGAGTTGATTTTGAACCCAACTGATGTTGAGAGTGCATACAAGGCAGGTTTGAAAGGTCAAATAAACGACAGTAGTGATACATATATACGCTGTGCATTGAGTTTTGCAAGTACTCCTACCTGTGAGTAGTAGCGTACCGTGTGCTGGGAGATAGATTGATCTCTTCTTTACCGACATAATCAGTACAAGCACTAAATAATTGTAGTTTAAAGTCAGTCATCCAAAAAGAGATCTAAGAGACTTCATAATAACATTTATCGTATGACTCATCCGTTTTTTTCACTTTAAAACATTTGATACTTTGTTTTCATATTAATTAGTGATAAATAAAGCCTTCCGTCAATTTCATTGGTCAATTTCAAAACTAGAAAATTTGATTGGCTGAACAAAATACAACTGGGCCACATTTTCATAATTTGCGTAATTAGAGTTGGGAACTTTCATTGGTCAATTTCAAAACTGGACAATTTGATTGGCTAAACAAAATACTGGGTCGCATTTGCATAATTTCAGTAGGGAGAATTTACGTTATCTGTCCTATTTAGGGTGGGTTATATTGTGTTATCTTTTACCTAGAAGAAAAACGCCATTCATTTGTTTTTTATATTTTCACTTTTTGCTTCCAAAACATAGGTTATGACCCCTCATTGGAACGAGCTCAACAAGCGCGTTCCAATGAAGGGTCATAACCTATGTTTTGGAAGCAAAAAATGAAAATTTTTAGTAAAACGAAGATGTTTTTTTCCAAGTGCCTTCTGCAACTCAAGTTAGGTGATGGGTTAAAAAGTCATACTAAGTGGCTAATTTGTGCGTGTGTGTGTCATGTGTGTCATACGATAAATAGAATATGAAATGAGTGTTTTTCTCATATAATATTTATGAAACTCGTCCGAATTTTTCGTTTGGACTCGCCAGAGGCTCGCCCAAACGGAAAATTCTTAGACTCGTTTCATAAATATTATATGAGAAAAACACTCATTCCATATCCTCTATATAAGGGTGGAAGGGAACAAAAGCCTACTTACAGGTAGATGTGGAATGCAATGGTGTGCTATCCGATACTAGTGTGTGATTGTCCCATAGTGTGTAGTGTATTGCGTCAGATCACTCAAATTAACAATACATCGTGAAATGTTTATTGCCCAGTGTAAAGTTGTAAAGCATCTCATAATATTCTCTAAGAAACAGTTTCTATGTAGTAAAGTTGAAGCTTGCAAATCTGACCAAAAGCAACTTTTTAAAATTTTACAGTCTATGGAAACAAGGCATAAACCTAAATTCTCAGTTGAGCTCTCAAATGCTACAATTGCTCACAAATTCTCGGACTTTTTTGTTTCTAAAATTGAGAAAATAAGGAACCTACTTGATGAAACGCAAGCTATAAGCGTGAATTCCTCTCCCAGTACATCATCCAATATGTCTGGAAGTCTGTTGAAATTTGAAACAGTGCCGAAGGGTACTGTTGAAAAAATCATCATGACCTCGCCAAGCAAGAGTTGTGCGCTGGACCCAATACCCACTTCGTTGTTAAAATCTTGTCTACCTGCTCTCATTGATTCCATCACAAAAATTGTTAATGAGTCCGTATCAAATGGTTATGTGCCCCCATGTCTCAAGACAGCTCTAGTTACACCTCTTCTCAAAAAAGCTTCATTAGATCCTTGTGAACTGAAAAATTATCGACCTGTTTCTAACCTGCCATTTATATCCAAAGTTATTGAGAAGGTAACAGCTCAACAGCTAAGGGTGTTTTTAGATGACCACCAACTAATGGAACCTAAGCAGTCAGCATATCGTCCTGGACACTCTACTGAGTCAGCTCTACTTAGTGTCCAAAATGATATTCTTCAATACATTGACCATCGAAAAGCAGTTGTGTTAATTTTGTTAGATCTCTCAGCTGCATTCGACACCATTGACCATACGATTCTATCCGATAGGCTCGCTCAATTAGGTATTGGTGAGTCAGCACTGAGATGGTTCCAGTCATACATATCAGATAGGTCTCAATGTGTTACCATTGATGGCACTCGGTCGGAACTTGTGCCACTCAGATTCGGGGTACCTCAAGGATCGGTCCTAGGCCCCATTCTTTTCACACTTTACATGCAGCCCCTGGGGGAAATTATACGCTCCCATGGTATAAATTATCACTTCTATGCCGACGATTCACAGATCTACACAGACATTGACCCGACAGATAGTTTGGACATAGAAACTAAATTTCAAATTTTGGATCGTTGTATCATTGACATTAGGAAATTTATGCTGGTCAACAAATTAAAATTGAATGACGAGAAAACAGAACTCATAGTGTTTACATCTAGGTATAGACCCGCCCCGGATACACTACCCTTCCTTAAAGTAGGCGACAAGGTAATAAACCCATCTACAACTGTTAGGAACCTTGGCGTTTATTTTGACAATCATTTGACCATGGCGCCTCATATTTCAAAAATCTGTCAGTCAGCTAATTTACATATTCGAAAAATTGGTCGAGCGAGGAAAATCTTAACGAAAAATGCCTCAGAATGTCTTGTGCGTGCATTTATATCATCACGACTCGATTACTGCAACTCACTCCTCTATGGTATTACCAGTAAACAGATTAACAGATTACAAGTCATACAAAATACGGCAGCTCGCATCGTTACTTTAACAAAGAAAAGGGACCACATTTCTCACAAATTAAAAACATTACACTGGCTCCCCATTAAGGCTAGAATAGAGTTTAAAATTCTCCTTTTCACTTACAAATCAAGCCTGAATCAAGCTCCAGAGTATATTTCCAAGCTAGTTGAAACTTACAGACCCAAACGCCTCCTTCGTTCAGCAGGTCAAACCCTTTTGAAGGAAAAATCGTATACTTTGTCACATACGGAGGCCGTTGTTACAGCATTAGTGGTCCTAAACTTTTTAACAGCTTACCTGAATCCGTCAAGACTGCCCCTTCCATTAACTCCTTCAAATCCAAATTGAAAACATTACTTTTTGAAAAATATTTTTAAAGAACACATGGGGGAAGGACTGTATACTTAAATTTTTATTCCTACTAATATCTTTGTAAAGCGCCTTGGAACTCTTTCAAAATTGTGATACGTGCGCTATATAAGTGTATAAGTGTATATATATACTGTATCGGTATTATCAGTGTGGTTAGTTGCGGTTAGCTTATTCACTCATTTGGAGAAATCTTTAGTGTGGCTGAACAGGTTTAGGCCTCAGTGTACCCGGACCTGAAGGGAACTTTTAGATAACAATTGAGAGTGGGGAAAGGGAGAGTGGATGGGCCGAGGTGAGGGGTCATTTTAGGATGAAAGTATTTACAATTTACTTTGAAGCCATCGTACACCAATATAAATAAATAAATAAATAAATAAATAAATAAATAAATAAATAAATAAATAAATAAATAAATAAATAAATAAATAAATAAATAACATCCACCCCACCCCCATCCACGAAGACAAAATAAAAATAATAAAATACCCCTCCCCCCCCCCCTCCTTTGATTTGTAAAATTAAGTTTTCGAGAATCAAATATAAGTATTTTTTATTTGGCCTAAGGCATTATGGTGAAGCAATTGTGATATCACAGAAGTATATTAAAATGCTGGGGTGAAGGCAGTAACAAAACAAAAGTTGCTTTAATAAGTTACTTGTCGATTTGCCGACTTTGTGAGAGATATTATATAATAAGCAAAACATTTCGCCGACACTAGTATTAAACAAGGACAAAACTAGGCTCCCCAGATTTTTACCTACAGAATACTACAATAGACTTCCCAGTTAAAATCGACACAATGAACAATTCATAGATATACCTTTCGCCGATACAGTGGAACCATGTCACTTAAAAAACCCCTTGCCAGTGACACTTATTCAATTAACGGGGATTTGGTTACATCTCTGTATTCTGGAGATGAAATGAGCATTTATTGTATTGTGTCTTGTGTGACAGGGCCCACAGAGTTCTATCAATCAAGATATAATAGAATTATTGTCTGAATTGGATGTATTGAGTCCAAATAGCATGAAATAGGTCTATAAACAATGGGATTTCAGTCAGTGGCGCAGGGTAATTTTACCCTTCCAGCATCCACATCACTAGCTCTGACGATGGCATCACCCTCTACCTTACGCATTTATGTGACGTTATGTTTGAATCCGTATATGATTTTCTCGTAATCTTCAACGAATCCGAAAATAGTTTCAAAGGTATCCTGAACGAAAACGTTCCTTTATGACCTGAGAATGTAACAATGTATTTCTGTCTCACGCACACACCCTCGTTGCGACACTCGCATCGGTGGCTGTATCGTTCACCCAGAGTTGATTGAGTCCTCTAGATTTGGAAAAATCATCGGAATATTTCAAGATATCTGATATTATTTTATTTTCATTCGTTCTTCCCCCAAAACAAACCGTATTCCCACACTCGCCGAAATGGTATTCCACTCCCAGCATCGTATTCCAATCTCAGCGATGACGGACTATTTTTTGTTGTTTTTTTTGTTGTTGACATGTTTAGAAAGTAGCCAAAGAATCAATTATAAAGTGTTGTCTGGGGAAAGAAATAAGGATAAAATAAAATAAATACAAAAGTTCACTGCTCGGATTCGAGTACGATTTTATCCTCTCGTGGGCCGCGGGGATTATTTTGATCGACATAACACTGGCATATTTCAAAGGCTTGAACTATGGAATTGGTTGGGCGTATTCACTCCCACGGTTGTGGGCCCTTTCCCGGGTATTTTTTTTTTCAAATTCTGAAATCCCAGGGGTCGATTTTGGTGTTTCCTGAGGAAACGCGGGGGTTAAAAACAATGAGCTCACACATAGGGATTGGTGGAGTGAGCAAAATAGGGTCATGTGGGCATCACTGAGGTGGGACTTACAGGAATTTAGAACTAGTATCCACTGATGTATGGTTGGTTTTAATATTTTTCATCACCTCGGCATGTGTTTTGCGAAACGCTAACAGAAAACAAGCCAAGACCAATACCGGGTCTGGACCTGCGTCGCTGCATGCAATTGATTACAGAGATGAACAGACTTCAAAGCATCGGCAAACAGGAAGTGGCTGCACGGCAGATCTGAAAATTAGATACACAATACAACTCATCATTATGAAGCAGCAGACCAAATATAAAATCATTCCCTTTCATAGAAGCCAAGAAAACTTTGACGGAGAAGTGTTTCGGACGGACTGGCGGACGGACTGACGGACGGAGTCGAGCGGTTACTAGACCTGCTCTGCCGCTGGCGACGCAGGTAAAAATATGTGAACCCCCGCTTAAAAAAAATCTTGAACACAATTTTTTGCCGGTAAAAAGGACGGTAAGCGCATAAAACTGTTTTAAAGTACTAAATGTACCTCTGAAAGTGTGGAGTGACAATTTAATGAAGCGTACGCAGTATAAAACGAAGATTAAGTACTGTTTGTTTTATTTGAGACTATTTTCAAATTATAAATGGTTTCACTCCCAAAAAACTCCCCTCGTAGTGAACAGAAACATCTAAAATTAGCTACACCTCCGTTGAGCAAGTATGATAATATTCACCCCGTCGTGCACCTCAGCGAATTCGTTGTTTTCTTTGCACAAAATGGCGTGTCGATCAATGTCGATGGCGAAATGATCTATTTTGTCTTTAAAATAGTCTAAAACAAACAATACTTAATCTTCCTTCTATATATGTATCATTGCGTAAGCTTCCTTAAATAATCACTTTTTCACACATTCAGAGGTACATTTTAGTACGTTAAAACGTAGTTTTAACACACTTACCGTCCTTTTTACCGGATACCGTCCTTTTTACCGGCAAAAAGTATTACCCAACATTCGGTCGGGGATTCGATTGCCAGGCTAAGACCGGAAACAGGAAGAAATTGGAAACTTTAGTATTGAAATGCCACTACTACTTGACAATCATATATCACAGATGAATCAATTTGTGATCAACACGAGAAATTTCATTACGCTACGACGAATACTCTTGGTGCCATGGAGAGTCAAAGACACTAAGGGTCCAACACAAAAGTCACACACTCAATATCTGGTATGACCTCCGTCTTCATCGACTACTGCTGTGCATCTACGCCTCATGGAAGCGAACAAGTTAGCATGGAAGTGTTGTGGGATGTTGTTCCATATTCTGATAAACTGTCTTTGGAGTTCCACAAGCGTTGACGGTGCATGGGGAAGCCGGCGTAGCTGACGTTTCATTTCGTCCCATACGTGCTCAATGGGTTAGATATCGGGCGAATTTGCGGGCCAGGGAAGAACACCCACTTGTTGTTGCTGCAGATACTGTTGAACAACACGAGCTGCGTGGGGTCGGGCGTTGTCCTGCTGTAGAATGACGCCGGGGCCGTGACGTTGCAGAAATGGGACAACATCAGGTGTAAGCACTTCATCAAGATATCTGGCTGCATTGAGATTGCCATCAATAATGACCAGCTCAGTTGTTACGGGCAGTGATGCCACCCCCCACACCATGAGAGACCCTCCCCCATAACGGTTTCGCTCCACGACACATGGATCTACGTAGTGTTCGTTTCGACGTCTGTACACTCTCTGGCGGCCATCTGATGATGAAAGATGGAAACGACATTCATCTGTGAATAAAACACGTCGCCACCAGTGTAAGGGATGCCTGAGATGTTGTCTACACCACTGCAGTCGAGCACGACGATGACGTAACGTCTAAATCGGACGAATTGCAGGTCTTCGAGGACGTAAGCCGTATTCTCTCAGCCGGTTGATGACTGTTTGAGGATGTATCCGTCACAGGTTAGGGATGTTCCTGGCTGTCGTCGTTGCCGTTTGTTGCCGGTTCCGGAGATGGACGACACGGATATAGCGATCTTGTGCAGGGGTAGTAACTCGGGGTCTCCCGGAGCGGGGTCGGTCTCGAACGTCATCATGTTGTGCATGTCGATGGACTAGCCTGTCTACAGTGTTACGGTTGCAGTTCAAATGCTGGGCAACCTCTCTGTGTGTTCTGCCAGCTCTAATCATACCCAGGGCAAGGAGACGTTGATTCATTGTCAATCTTGGCATGCTAATGTGGAGTAGTTTTAACAGCAGCGCAAGTTTGAATGTGAACGATAGGAAGGCCTTACTTTAGTGTTTAAATACCCAAGGATTCACACTGCTGCATGAATTGTCAGACTCTCCACGTGCAAAACATGCCTTTTCACAAACGTGCAGCACGTCATTTAACGTTAATGCAATTTTAATGGGGAAAGCTGTTTTTGTGTTCAATATAACTTATTCATGAACAGGTTAACACTCTTTACACCTACGAAATTATTTTTTTGGAGTTTGATCAATTTCTGCAATGCACACTTTCTTTTTTGGGCGAGTATATATTATATCTCTGAAAACATATATACTATTTATGCAATATATTTCATTATTATTTATTATTTATTGGTGTTTAAGGTCACATATTTCTGCACAATGGCTAATCATGACCGCGACAGTTTTACGGGTGGAGGAAGCCGGAGAGAACCACCGAGCAACGGCGAGAAACTGTCAGTTCCCCAACATACGAACTCCACACAAGCAGGGTTAGCATTGGTTGAAGACAGGTGCACCATCGACGCGCAGTACGCCTTAGTACACAACGTCACCGTGCCCCCACGTAGGCAATGGGGGTGAAGTGTCTTGCCCAAGGACACAACGCGGTATTTCATTATTATACACACTAACAAGAGGCCCCAAGGAGCCTTAATCGCTCACCAGCCAAAGTGGTTCAAAGAAGTATTTGGGGTCACATTCAGTTAGACATGGTTCATCAACACTACAAAGAATGAAGTCATGAGAGACAAATTTTAAGGAACTAGGGACATGGCTTGAACAAACTTGAATCTTACCTCTCTAAGGAAGCTGCATACCAAATATCAAAAGCATTCATCTGCTGGATCTGAAGAAGAAGATTTTTAAAGAAAATTCCTCATTTTGAACTAAGTTATCATTCGGGCTCCCACAGTGAGCCCAAATATGAACCCTGGGACTTGGCTTGAACAAACTTGAATCTCACCCCCTAAGGATGCTGCATGCCAAATATCAAAACATTCCGACTGCTAAATCTGAAGAAGATTTTTAAAGAAAAATTCCTCATATTGACTAAGTTATAATTCGGGCACGGTAATATGGACCCAGGGGCTTGGCTTTAACAAACTTTAATATCCCCCCCCCCCCCCAAGGATGCTACACACCACATATCAAAACATTCCAACTGCTGGATCTGAAGAAAAAGATTTTTAAAGAAAATTCCTCATTTCGAACTAAGTTACAATTCAAGCTCCCACAGTGAGCCCAAATATGGACCTAGGGGCATGGCTTGAACAAACTTGAATCTCACCCCCTAAGGATGCTGCATACCAAATATTAAAACATTCTGACTTCTAGATCTGAGGAAGAAGATTTTTAAAGAAAATTCCTCATTTTGAACAAAGTTATCATTCGGGCTCACACAGTGAGCCCAAATATGGACCTAGGGACATGGCTTGAACAAACTTGAATCTCACCCCCTGAGGATGCTGCATACCAAATATCAAAACATTCTGACTGCTAGATCTGAAGAAGATTTTTAAAGTAAAGAAAATTCCTCATTTTGAACTAAGTTATCATTCGGGCTCCCATGGTGAGCCCAAATATGTACCTAGGGACATGGCTTGAACAAACTTGAATCTCACCCCCATAAGGATGCTGCATACCAAATATCAAAACATTCCGACTGCTGGATCTGAAGAAGATTTTTAAAGAAAATTCCTCATTTTGAACCAAGTAATAATTGGGGCTTCCACAGTGAGTCCAAATATGAACCCAGGGACTTGGCTTGAACAAACTTGAATCTCACCCACCTATGCATGCTGCATACCCAACACCAAAAGATTCTGCCTGCTGGATCTTGAGAAGAAGATTTTTAAAGAAATTTGCCTGAAATGCACTAAGTTCAAATTTAGGCTCCTATACCGAGCCCAAATATGAACCCAGGGGGCCGATTTGAACAAACTTGAATCAGATATACCCCGCAATGTTGCATACCAAATATCAAAAGATTCTGCCTGCTGGATCTGGAGAAGATTTTTTAAGAAATTTGCCTGAAATGCACTAAGTTCGAATTCGAGCTTCTATAGTGAGCCCAAATATGAATCCAGGGGGCCGATTTGAACAAACTTGAATCAGACCCATACCAAGATGCTGCATACCAAATATCAAAAGATTCTGCCTGCTAAATATCCTAAATATCAAAAGATTCTGCCTGCTGGATCTGGAGAAGAAGATTTTTTAAGAAATTTGCCTGAAATGCACAAAGTTCGAATTCGAGCTTCTATAGTGAGCTCAAATATGAATCCAGGGGGCCGATTTGAACAAACTTGAATCAGATCCACCCCACAATGTTGCATACCAAATATCAAAAGATTCTGCCTGCTGGATCTGGAGAAGATTTTTAAAGAAATTTGCCTGAAATGCACTAAGTTCAAATTCGGGCTTCTATACTGAGCCCAAATGTGAATCCAGGGGGCCGATTTGAACAAACTTGAAACTGCCCCCCCCCCCCCCCCCCCCCCCAATAAGAAAGAATTCTGCCTGGTGAATCTGAAGATTTTTTTGAATTTTGGAAAGAAATTCATGGGTGCTATCAGAGTTATGTCCCTTGTGGGTGCGGCAAGTTTATTTGTACAAGTTTGAATTGACATGTGATGGGGAACATGCACACCAAATTTGGTTCAATATTATCCGGTAGTTTGTGAGGAGTAGTCGATAATGTAAAGTTCACAACGGACGACGGACAGCAAGTGATAAGTTACGCTCCCTTCGGTGAGCTAATAAAAGTGACTCTTTCTCAAACCTGCTTCATCGTTTATTCCCAAACTGTTATATATATAATTATTGCGGGGTGGGGGGGGGGGGGTGGATTGCACTTACCTGCGTGCGCATTATCCAGATCCCTCAACTAAAGTTCGCGGCTCCCCTTTTTAGCCCCACCGTGGAAACTACTTGATTCATTTGTATTCGGGATTGGTGTGAGCAGTTACATTATTGCTTGTTATCACGCAGGAGGCGCAGTAGCTCAGTGGTAGACTGTTGGGACTTTATGCTAGAGGTCCCGAGTTCGATCCCAGTCCGGGACGACCCGCGTTGTGTCCTTGGGCAAAGCACTTTATCCCGGTTGCCTGCATGGGGGCACAATGCGCCAAGTACTAAGGCGTACTGCACGTCGATGGTGCACATGTCTTCAACCCTGCTTGAGCGGAAATTGAACAGAGAATGTTGCGGAGCTGACAGTTGCTCGTCGATGCTCGGTGGTTCTCTCCGGGTACTCAGGCTTCCTCCACCCGTAAAACTGTCACGATTAGCCATTGTGCATAAGTATGAGACCTTGAACACCAATAAATAAATATCACGCATGAGTTCGAATGTGTTTATTTTTTATTGGCGTTAAAGAGATTTTCAGCATTTGTCACTATATCATGACTGCAATAAACGTATCAAGTTAAATTAGTATCTTAGAAGTAAACATGGCCTTTGTTTACAACAATAAACACACACGGCTCCATTTGCGGAGGTCCCGAACGTGTGTGTGTGTGTGTGTGGGGGGGGGGGGGGGGGGGGGGGGGGGGGATACAGACTAGAGCTGTAGGTTTTTAAATTTCTTGTTCGGTTTTGGTTTTTCAGGTGGAGAAAAACCTCGGTTCGGTTCGGTTGTTCATGAGGCCAAGTAAAATTCAATAAAACTCATTCTTATGTCCGGAGTCATAACTAAATGGCAGTGAAATTGAGTGAAACTCAATGAATGCCCGAAATAAGCTATAATACATGAAGAATCAGGAAGGCCAATATAATAATTACCTAAATATACAGAACTTTTATTGTGCTTGGCCATTTTTCGTGGTCTGACACCTACACGCAACTTGAGGAAAGCTGCAAACACAGCTAAACTGAAATGTCGGAAATTCACAGAATGTAGCCTTCCCAGAGTAGCGAGGGCAGTGTCTGGGTACTCTCACTACTCTGGGATGGCTACATTCTGTGAATTTCGGCAGCAGAGTATTTAATAAAAAACGAAAAACCTTAGATTACGGGATGTCGACAGTTTAGGTTTTTTAAAAAAAATGGAAACCTCGGTTCGGTTTCAGTTAACCTGCAACTCTAGTTCAGACAGGAGATTCATATGTACGTTGGCCAACCGATAAACAGTTTTAACAAATAAATGTAGCATCCGCTTAAAATCGGGGTATATTGCAGATAACACAAGGTTACGTGAAATTTAGAAAGATACATTAGAAGTAAAGTGTATTTTTGATTCTTTTATTCATAAAGTAAACAAAACGCTTCTCAAATATAGATATTTGATTTTAAATAATTTAAATTAATAACTTTTCAAGTACGAAACATTTCCTGACTACAACAATATAGATCTAGCGCGACTTATACAGTAATGTGGTAACAAAAATTCAAAACTGGTCTCTTTTGCTTTACTGTCACCAGATGTTCTTGGACAATTCGACGAAAGACAACTTCGAAGGATTTTTTTTCCGATACTTCGACGGAAGTTTGGACGGAAATTTCGTGAATAGGGGTAATTAGGTGAGAAGTAATGTGTTTTTCTGATTAGAAATAAAAAAAAACTTCCTTCGAAATTATGTTTTGAAAAAAATTCCGTCGTTTTGTCTTCCGTCTATTTGTCTTCATCAAACTGCCTATTCGGTCGAAGTTGTCTTTCGTCGAATAGGCCTAACGACTACCGGTTGGTAATTGCGGTATTGTAAAGAGTATGCCTCATTTGATAGCAGGTTTTCAAATTCTGCCTAGGGGGAGAACACACGAGATTGTGAGATTGCTCTAAGAGAGAAGTGTGAGAGTGGATGCACGTGAAAGCTATCCCCTTGGTTTATTTGGAACAACTGAGAGTATGTTCCTTGGTAGGGGGTTGTTAAGGTGATAGCTAAAAGTTTCGATTTTCTTGTTTAAAAGTGTAAATATTTTCGATAATTTTTCTGACTAGGTTAAATGTAAACCGTAAAGATAGGTATATGATGGATCCCGAAAACCGATATGTCATTTAAACAGATTAGCAATAATTCAAGCGCTGCTGAATTAAGCATGAAGTTTAATGTCCATTATGGCGCACTTGTTGAATGCCACATGGGCTATCTGATAACTGATCAAAGGAGTAAGAGAGACAGTATTCTCCAGCAAGTCGTTATCTGTGCAATTATGGCCAGTTAATATGTTATTGTAAAAACAGTACATCGCATATGTTCCGGCCACACACCCATATTATGCATCTAGCCTGTCAAGAAATATCGAAATTCGAGTCTTTCAAAGGAACTTTAAAGCGAGCATTAAATTAAGATAGATCTAAGCGACCAGGTTCAAGAGAGGCGATTAAACTTGGAATTAATGTTCTGGCTATGGAAATAAAAATCGGGGGATTTCTTGAAAAATTCATTCCAGTCTGAAGGTGTGTAAGACTGTGGGTCGTTGCGAGTAGATGGGATGTCCCATGCTACAGGTTAGAGGAGGTGTCACATCGGTGCGTAAGTTTAGGCAAGTTGTGATGTAGGGGTGCTCATACTTTGAACAGGAGCAGTCGCGGGCCAAGTCAGTGGCCATATATGAGAATAGGACCAGAAACAGAAGCATGAGCCCAGAGAGCTATTTGCATTTAGGTAAACGGCATTACCTACCTTAGGAGGCAAGTCATACCTAGGCAGAGTAGGTTTTGCCTGTATGAACATTATTCTGAGACAAACGTAAGGGAGAGTTTAACCCCATTGATGGCGACCGCTTGTGTGAAAAGCGTCAAGTAAAGCGACAATAAGCTAATGGCCATGTGACGGCAGAGGTAGAGTGACATTCCGTCAAATGTTAGAGCAGAGGCGTCCGATAAAGTGACGTTAGTGGCCATGCGGAGCAGTGAAATGGTGAAGAGGCGACCAAGGAACTAACACCAGCGAAAAGGATGAAAAACCAGCGACAACAGAGAATACGGGCCCGCAAGTAACTCAAAAACTGTGTGGGTAGGGGTGACTGACGATTTGTTTTCTTATTCTTTTGGATTCCATGTACGTCACAAATTATCATATTTATTTATATGTACATGAATTAAAATTGTTGTTTTCAGTGAACCCCTGTTGATTTATGCTTTTCGAGAAGTTATTAACCCCTTTAGGATAAGAACCACCCCAACAAAAGAGAAATGGGCGTATTCGTCACGGTGAGACATATGTTCATGCACAGATTCAGACGACACTCCTTGAGTTTAGCTGAATACGCGGCGTAGATCTATTTCCTCCAGCAGCGACAAAGCAACGTTTCCGAGACACTCCATCATCACACCCAGTTGGGGTAGGTTGGGTCCTGGGGAGTTCTCCACTAAGAAAGATGTACAGGACAATAAATATGACGTGACAATCAACATAGGCTTATTCACTACACATCACATAAAACGACATGACCGTTGCCAACTTTGTCGGTGTAATAATGACTACGCACGCTGATGTAGGCTTCTCCACTTGTTTGATCAGTTTTGCCAACGTTATTCAATAGAATCACAATGTAAACCAATTCATACTGAAGCCCATTGGGGCAACATCTGCAGCAGAGAGATCAAGCAATGCGAATAATTGGAATGCATTGTGAATATTCGAGATGAATTGCAAATATTCGCAATGCATTGGGAATATTCAGATTCAACATTGCGAATATTCGTAATGCATTGCAAATATTCGCAATACACTGGGAATATTCACATTTAACATTGCGAATATTCGCATTCACATTCAGCATTGCGAATATTCGCATTCAACATTGCGAATATGCGCAAAGCTTGATCCCTCCCTCCCCCTCCCACCACCTGCTACACGTGTTGGCCCCAATGGGCTTGCGTAAATTCACGCTCTGAAACAAAGAATTGCGCATCCCAGACAGAAGTAATTCTTACTTGTCTTCACAGCAACAAGCGTTCATGGAATCTATTTATTTATTTATTTATCGGTGTTTAAGGTCACATATTTCTGCACAACTCATTTGATAGCAGATTTTCAAATTCTGCCTAGGGGGAGAACACACGAGATTGTGAGATTGCTCTAAGAGAGAAGTGTGAGAGTGGATGCACGTGAAAGCTATCCCCTTGGTTTATTTGGAACAACTGAGAGTATGTTCCTTGGTAGGGGGTTGTCAAGGTGATAACTAAAAGTTTCGATTTTCTTGTTTAAAAGTGTAAATATTTTCGATAATATTTCTGACTAGGTTAAATGTAAACCGTAAAGATAGGTATATGATGGATCCCGAAAACCGATATGTCATTTAAACAGACTAGCAATAATTCAAGCGCTGCTGAATTAAGCATGAAGTTTAATGTCCATTATGGCGCACTTGTTGAATGCCACATGGGCTATCTGATAACTGTTCAAAGGAGTAAGAGAGACAGTATTCTCCAGCAAGTCGTTATCTGTGCAGTTATGGCCAGTTAATATGTTATTATTGTAAAAACAGTACATCGCATATGTTCCGGCCACACACCCATATTATGCATCTAGCCTGTCAAGAAATATCGAAATTCGAGTCTTTCAAAGGAACTTTAAAGCGAGCATTAAATTAAGATAGATCTAAGCGGCCAGGTTCAAGAGAGGCGATTAAACTTGGAATTAATGTTCTGGCTATGGAAATAAAAATCGGGGGATTTCTTGAAAAATTCATTCCAGTCTGAAGGTGTGTAAGACTGTGGGTCAGCACAGCTAATCGTGAACGCAACATGGCGATAAAGTTAAGTTTAGTCAATTTATACCCATGTTGCCCACTTTAGAGGACTTCTACCCAAAGCCACAGAAAACAAGAACTGAGTCACTTTGGGGACTTCGAGGGTTATCGCAGGGAAACACTTATTTTTAATAACTTTTGTTGTCACTTTCAGCATACGTGGGTATATGATGACCGAAACACAATTACAAAAGTAAATTTAGGCAATAGCTTGTACACATACTGTCCATTTTTTGAGGCCTTCCACCCTCGACATTAGTTACCTTGTCCTATTCCCTAAGAAAACAGAACTTATTTACCACAGTAAACAGTACAACACTCTCAAATCAACAGGGTTGAGTGAATATGAAACCAAATTGGGTTCATATTCACTCAACCCAGTTGATTTGGGTTAATTTTTAACCTGAGTTTCTAGTTAAGCATTGTCCACTTCCTGGAGTTTCCACGGATAGAAAAATAACACTGAAAGTCCTCCATCCCATTCACTCTTCAAAACTGACGACATTTGGTGTCTTATCACGTATTATGATTATATTTCAACAAATCGTCTCTAGAGTCCATAAAGGTGCAGATGGTACTTGCATGCTTTCAAGAGACGAAATGCACAATATACCACTCTGATCTATTTTTTGGTGTCAACAAGTGACATAAATTCCTATAAACTCAAAGCAAAAAGCACTTGAACTCAGATCATGACTCTTTAAACACGCTCTACAAAGGCCAAGTGGTGTGACAATTCCTTCCTTTCTGAAATGGCATATTAGTATTGGATCTCTTAAATAAGGACGAGGGTCGATCAGTTTATTGAGTTTAAGATCACTTTCTGCATCTGTGGTTCCATAATAACGGCAACCAAAGAATAAAATCCAAGTTTACACAATGGTTTATACCAACGTCAACCATTTCACAGGCCTACCATCACATGCTTTGGGTATCGTGTTCTCTTTTTGCTGTACAATATAGCTTGGTCAACACAATAAACAAGCACCGTTCCACTTTCTAAGGGGAAGTGCATTATGGGAATTCGACAATTTGAGCGCAAAAACTCTTAAAAGACTTCGGGGAGATAGCTAACAAGGTACACGATACCACTGCCTCTTTGTGACGATTTTTCATTGAAAGACCTCAGTTCACATGGGATTGGCCAAAGACGGACAAACAGTGGATGGAAGATCAAGTTGTTCACTTTGTGCGTACGACAGTATGTAGAGATACACATAACCTGACCTAAAGTCATTTTTTAATGTTCAAAAATGCAAATTGGGAAATTTATGTATTGCTGTTTAAGGTCCATTTCAGCATCTATGACAATACCGTGACCACAGGACAAGTATAATGTCAAGTTTAACCAATCTTTTACACCAAAGCTACCACTTTATTGAGCTTCCCCTCCATGCATAGGTTACCAGGTCCAATTTTTGTCAGTTTAACAGCAATTGCTTACCACAGTAAACAAACACTGCCCCGCTTCCCGGTATTTCCCATGTGGAAGTCTGTGAAACAAGAGGACCCAGGGGGGCCTTAGGCGCTCATTGAATGTTCCATACTGTTAAGACACAAATTTTATCAAAAGCTATTCTTAAGGTTCTACAGAGTAAATCTATACTCTCTGTGGAGCTAAAACATCAACAGGACTGAATGGGACAATGCTGCTGATCAAATATCAAAAAATTCTGCATGATGGTTCTGAAGAACATTTTTAAAGAATTTTCCTTGAATTGCACAAAATAAACATTCACGCCCCCATAGTGAGGCCCAATATTGATCGGGGGAATCAATTTGAACAAACTTGAATCAGAACCTTACTGAGATGCTACATACCAAATATCAGAAGATTTTGCCCACTGGTTCGGGAGAAGATTTTTAAAGATTTTTTTCTTAAATTGCACTAAGTGAAAATTCACGGCCCATAGGAGGCCCCAATATTGATCAAGGAACTCGATTTGAACAAACTTGAATCAGACCCACTCCAAGACGTTGCATACAAAATATCAAAAGATTCTGTCCATTGGTTCTGGAGAAGATTTTTAAAAATTGTTCTTAAATTGCACTAAGTAAAAATTCACACCCCCATAGTGAGCCCCAATATAGGTTGAGGGACTCAATCTGAACAAACTTGAATCAGACCCATACCAAGATGCTGCATACCAAATAACAAAAGATTCTGCCCGTTGGTTCTGGAAAAGATTTTTAAAGACTTTTTCTTAAATTGCACTAAGTAAATATTCAATCCCCCATAGTTAGCCCCAATATTGGTTGAGGGACTCGATTTGAACAAACTTGAATCAGACCCATACCAAGTATCAAAAGATTCTGCCCACTGGTTCTGGAGAATATTTTTTAATAATTTTTCTATAATTCATACGGTGCTGTCAGAGTTATGCCCCATACAGAGCCCCCAAGGGACGTGGCCATTTCATTTGAACAAACATGAATTGCCATATAGTAATGAATATCCACATGAAGTTTCGTGAAAATTGGACCAGTGGTTTGAGAGGAGAGGTCGTTTGAAAAATTGTAAATTGCACGAAGTTGAAATTCAAAATCCCATAATGAGCCTTAATATGAACAAAGAGATTCAATTTGTACAAACTTGAATCAAGCCCATACTAGAATGCCGTATACCAAATATCAAAAGACTCTACACGCTGGTTCTGGAGAAGAACATTTTAAAAGAATTAGACTTGAATTGCACAAAATAAAAATTCGTGCCCCCATATTGATAGATGGGGGGAGGGGGAGGGGGGGGGGGGGGGACTCAATTTAAACAAACTTGAATCAGACCCATACTAGCATCCTGCATACCAAATATCAAAAGATTCTTCCCACTGGTTCAGGAGAAGATTTTTAAAGAGTTTTTCTTGAACTGTACTAAGTAAAAATTCACGCCACATAGTGAGCCCCAATATTGATCAAAAGACTCCATTTGAACAAACATGAATCCAACCCATACCAAGATGCTGCATACCAAATATCTAAAGATTCTGCCCACTGGTTCTGGTGAAGAAGATTGTTCAAGATTTTTTCTTAAATTGCACTAAGTAAAAATTCACACCCCCATAGTGATCCCCAATATTGAAAGGGGGATTCAATTTGAACAAACTTGAATCAGACCCATACCAAGATGCGGTATACCAAATATCAAAAGAGTGCGCCCATCGGTTGCGGAAAAGAAGATTTTTAAAGAAATTTTCTTAAATTGCACTAAATAAAAATTCACACCCCTTTAGTGAGCCCCAATATTGATCGAGGGACTCAATTTGAACAAACTTGAATCAGACCCATACCAAGATGCTGTATACCAAATATCAAAAGATCCTGCCCATTGGTTCTGGAGAAGAATATTTTTTAATTTTTTTTCTTAAATTGCACGAAGTAAAAATTCAGGTCCCCATAGTAAGCCCTAAAATTGATCAAGGGACTCCATTTGAAAAAAACTTGAATCAGACCCATACCAAGATGCAGCATACAAATTATCAAAGGATTCTACCCACTGGTTCTGGAGAAGATTTTTCCTTAAATTGCACTAAGGAAAAATTCATGCCCTTATAGGGAGCCCCAATATTTATCAAGGGACTCCATTTGAACAAACTTGAATCAGACCCATACCAAGAGGCTGCATACCGAATATCAAAAGATTCTGCGCATTGGTTCTGGAGAACAAGATTTTTAAAGAATTTTTCTTAAATTGCTCTAAGTAAAAATTCACGCCCCCATAGTGAGCCCCAATACTGGTTGGGGGACTCAATTTGAACAAACTTGAATCAGACCCATACCAAGATGCTGCGTACCAAGTATCAACATATTCTGCTCACTGGTTCTGGAGAAGAAGATTTTTTAATAATTTTTCTATAATTCATACGCTGCTATCTGAGTTATGCCCCATACAGAGCCCCCAAGGGACGTGGCCATTTCATTTGAACAAACCTGAATTGACAAAGAGTAATGAACATCCACATGAAGTTTCGTGAAAATCGGACCAGTGGTTTCAGAGAAGTCGTTTGAAAAATGTTCACGACGACGGACTACGACGGATGGCAGGTGATAAGTTGAGCTCCCTTCGGTGAGCTAATAAAAACACGACTATTCAAACACACAGTAGATGGTTAGTTAAGCGATGTGGCTAGCCCGTGCTGAGACCTGACCTCAAAACTGGTAACCTTGGCCTCATATCTCCTTATATCTCGATTCGATCAGGTTAAAATTTTCGTGTTTCTCGAGAATTTGGCAGCACAAATGCAGCCCCCCCCCCCTCCCCTCACGGGTGAATCAGCTAGTGATATATAAATTCACCCTTAAAACTTGTGTCTCTTACTGCTAAAACCAATGAGGATGTGTTAGTTGGTATTCAATTTTATCTAGACACGCGACACTGCTACTAGCAGACGATTTTCATTCACTTTTTAGGGACCACGCCCCCTCCACCCCCAACCTCTTTCAGTTGGAACATCTGTGTGTTATGCTTGAAAATATTTGTAGGGTTGGTTGTTTGGATACCCAGGGTTTGCATTTTCACTCACACAGACATTTCTGTGTCATTTCAGTGATATATCTGCAGTTTTGTCACTCGTCAACACAACAAAACCATGATGCCGAGTCTACCTTCGTTTGTGGGAAGGGGTTCATTGCGGTATTCATTTCACGAAAAAATCAATATTATTTTGCCCTGTCCATTAAATGAAGTGTTGAAAGTGTACTATTTTTTCTATCTTTATCAGTATTAAGTCGAAAATGCACATTTTCTCGTTTCAAGCGAAACATTTTGGTTGTTTCTATCGCATGTATGACAGTCTTGACAGACAGTCTGATCGAATTGTTTACCCGAAGCTACCTCTGACCTTGCATATCATTAACGTCAAAGATGGCTAATTGGCAATGGGCTTATTACACCAATAAAGCAAAACGTGTTTACCGTAGCAAAGAAGCGCTAATCACTCGACGTCCATGGCTTCCCATGGAGACTGCAGATAGCTGCATGAACACATAAGCTGAGTGAATTTTTGTTCAATAACCCCTCCCCTGTTTGATGGAAAATTACAAGAATATCCGCAATCTTATGGACGCATCAGACCCGAAGCTAGGAGATCATAATTTTCCGATATGGTGGGATGAGAGTTATATTTTGCAGACACTGTTCGCGGATCGCTGTCGTCGATACGGGATTGATACCTAACTAAATATGCTTCTTTAAAACAACAATAAACGAAACAGACCCAAAACATCCGTGAACTTCGTCCGTTTATTGTTATCGTTTTAACCCTCTAAACAGTGGTGGTTTTTTCCATGTCAGTTCAATGGCAGCAGTTGGAAGAATCCATATTAATTATTTTGGGGTAGACCAATTAATAGTTTCAACGTGAAGCCTTTGGGTTGCACGTTGAAAATATTGATTGATCGGCCCCACACATTCACTCATCAGGCATGCTACTTAATGAAAAATGAAGTATCATAATCCTAGTCAGGAAATGTTCCGATATGGTAATCTTTTAAAATAATAATACACAATACACGAGAGCCATTATACTTAATGAGAGCTTCCACACAAAGGGTAGATTTACACAATGAAAATTGTGATTTATCAAATGATCACCTTCGTTTCAAATTGGCTTGAGAAAATGTTGGCGATCAGGCAACAAACGATTTTCCCTGTATACCGCAAATATTTCCGACAGACATATTATGGGAGGAGGGGGGGGGGGGGGTACCATCCAACCTCCTGGCTTTGGGCCATATTATGCAATCACACTTCCAGTCAGAGAATATCATTTCTAGCAATATCGGAATAGTGCTGCATGAATCTAATATGATCGCCTGATATATCATTTTCCAGGGCATATTTATTATTTATTTATTTATTGGTGTTTAAGGTCACATATTTCTGCACAATGGCTAACCATGACCGTGACAGTTCTACGGGTGGAGGAAGCCGGAGTACCCGGAGAGAACCACCGAGCAACGGCGAACAACTGTCAGCTCCCCAACATACCAACTCCACACAAGCAGGGTTAGCATTGGTTGAAGACAGATGCACCATCTACGTGCAGTACGCCTTAGTACACAGCGTCACCGTGCCCCCACGTGGGCAATGGGGGGGGGGGGGGGGGGTGAAGTGTCTTGCCCAAGGACACAACGCGGTTGCCGCAGGTGGGATTCGAACCGAGGACCTCTGGGCTTGCAGCCTGCATCTCTACCAACTGAGCCACCGCGCCCCCTTTCCAGGGCATTCAAGGAATATCCAATAACTCGAGTTCTTCAGAATTTATTTTCTTCTAAATTCCAGGAACTTCAGTGAAGAAAATGAGCTCCGGGATAAGTTTATATTCATTGGGGTATAAACACTAGGGTTTCTTGTCCGCACACGTATAATTAGCTGCGGTTGAAGGCAAGTGCACCATTGACGTGCAGTACGCATTGGTAATGCACCATCGATGTGCAGTACGCAGTAGTAGTGCACCGACGACGTTCTGTACGCCTTGGTACAAAGCGCAACCGTGCCACAATGTGGGCGATCATGATGAAGAGTCTTGCTCAAGGAGAGAACTGCAGTTACGGCTGGTCAGGATTGAGCCATCAACTTTTCAATTAAAAGTCTAACGCTTTAACCACTAGACTGCCGCTCTCTATTACACCCTTATAAAATAAACTGAAAACATGTTTGTATAGGAGGAAAGGTTTCAAAATCAAGCTTCGTGTAATATCCTGTAAAAATAATGCTATTGGGGTCCTTCAGTTCATTGAATTTAAATGAAAATGGTCTGAAAGACCATTTTGATGTAAAATTAAAGACTTAAAAAAAAATGTTTTGTGTGAAAAACTTAAACTTGATAAAACTGAGAAATAACACTAATGCACAGAGAGAAAAAAAAAACTTTCAGGAGGGGCAATGCCTTGATGACCGGGAGTGTTCATTTCACACCGTTCACATGTCAACAATGAGTAAACAGTTATACAATTGATCATTCGCTTCACAGATCTGAATCAATATTTGATGACAGTAAAATACATAAAACATTTCAAAAAGGACAGTTTACAAAAAAATAATCCATCAAAATAACTATGACAAAGTAACATAAAAAGTAACACAAGTATTATAAGCACTTTGTGGTACGACATTGTCAGTTTACTGCCCGTTTGATTAACACTGGAGACTTTACAACGTCTCTTTTGAAACAAAAACGCATAAGTTGAATGGCTAACACTGAAAGACGTTATTGTCGCTCTTCACCTTATGAACAGCATCATCAGACAATGGCTTACAACTGAACATATTATAATCATAGAAGTGAATTGAGAATTCCAACCTAATTGCGACATACTGACTGTTTCTTCTCCGCAACCAGTGGCGAAGACATTGATTGACACTCGCCTCCCCGACACTTTCCCTGAAAAATGTCAACATTTTAAACAATCATGCCCGAAATCGCTAAAACTGCTTCACGTTCTCTCACGCTGACATTTTATTTGCTATAGTTATGCCATCACTTTCTGTGTAATCAAGCCTAAAAAGTGTTCGGGGTGATCCAATTGGCATGGGAATTTATTGTTTGTTGGTGGTTAACGTCACATATTTATGCACCATGGCTAATCGTGACACAACATGGAGATGAAGTCAAGTGTAGTCAATCGTTGGGCATGGGAATTTAAAGATGTCCCCGGGGTATGACTCTGAACATTCAGCCATGGGGAATACCCAATATTTACCCAACAAAAAGGGAAATGATGTGTGGGTAAAAAATATTTTTCTGCTGCCACGGCAACAGAAAATATTTTGTACCCACTACATCCTTTCACGTGGCATCGCCCCTGTCCGAAACGGAGCAGAATCTAATAATCTAATCTTGTAAAAGATATGCAAGAACATGCAGCATGAGCTGTTTTCGTTTGATCGTCCTCGATGCGAACTTGATTGTACCCTATTTTATTTAGGAAATCTCGATACACTCATATGTGGCACAATCGAATCACGATTCGATCGGGTGTGAGACAGTTTGTGACGCCTGTACTGTAATGGTGGAAGCAAATAAATAGGGTCTTGCTGTTCTTTTCTGTTTCCAACACACCCGACAGCAACAGTTTGTTTATTGGTACCGCATTCACTTCCAGCTGTTCATATCAGCCTGCCTTATTCCAAGTATGATTTGGGTTTGATTTAGCCCCAACTCGACTAACAAAATGATGACAAGACTAATTTTGTTACTGTTAACCAAAACACTATTACGAACAACCTGGCTTAACTCTTTACCTAACATGAACAGAAGACGACGATTTAAAAAAAAAATTCTTTTCCGAATGAAACTAATTTTTTCATGCAAAAATATGATTCATGACAGACCACCATCTGAATGAACTCGATGAGCTCAAACCTATGGGGATTCATAAGCTATGGTTTCAAGACAGGAGTTGAAAAAATACTAATATTTTACTAATTATTTTTCAAACTGGTTATGGTCATGGGGTTAGGTAAAGGGTTAGTACATATGAAAAAGTTAATAACATACAAAAAGCATGAAAAAAGAAAAAAAAATCACTAATAAACAACTATATTTTTAAGTACATAATTCGTCTATTTGCTCACTTTCTCAACTGTTTATGCACTGAAATACTAAACTGGCTATCACAATTTATTCATTGGCATTTAACTCTTAACCCGCGGAGTAATTTAAAAATATTTTTCATCAAATCTAGTCATGGCTGCTCAGGAGCAGCCATGACTAGAATTGATGAAAAATCCATGAAACTAAAGACTCAAGAAGCCTTTGGTAAAAAAACTGAGAAAATTTACAGGGACAAATGTGGTTAAACATGCTCATATTTCAATGGCAGGAGATTTCTTGCCCTGGTCAGAAATATCCGCCAGCAGCATGCAAGGAGTTACGGGAACATATTTATTTTATTTAATCTTATCTGTTTTACAAGGATTTGTGAACAAGTTATGCAACTTATATTAACGCCTCTCCGTGGCACAACGGCGCAGGTGTGTGGGATAAACTTTCGTAGTGACGACTTATGTGGCCTCGCTCTTCTCGAATACTACGAGTGGATCTTTAGCCTGCACAGAGTGTGTCTCTATCCGCGCAGAGGACAGCCATTTTAAGTGCCCACCCGATAGGATGGTACGCTGTGACAGCATCAACCACACAATTGATGCTGACAGTGAGTGTTCGGACACCTCGAGAACTTTCCCCGACCAGGGATCGATCCAGAGACCTCTGGCATGAGAGGCCAGCGCACTTATCCCTTCTGACGCACAAGGGAACATCTTTCTGCATTATGGCTAAACGTGACAACAACATGGAGATAAAGTCAAGTTTAGTCAATCGTTTGCACCCATGTTGCACATATTAAGGACTTGCAACCCCAAGCAATGGTGACTGGGTCCTATTTCACCAGTAAAACAAAACTTGTTTAACCAACTGCATCACTTCACGTGGACAAAGCCTAATTACTTATTTCCACCAAGGATATTATTTATTGGTGTTTGTAGTCTCTTTTATGATCTTTGGCTATGTCTTGACCGTAACAGAGGTATAAAGTCAAGTTCAGCCGCTAGTTTATATCTATGCTGCCCAATATAGAGCACTTCCATCCCAGGCATTGATTTCCGGTCTTGTTTTATTAGTAAAGCAGAATTTGTTTACAGCAGTAAACAAGCACTGCTCCACTTCCTTAGGTTTCCACGGGAGACCAAGGGCACCACAAATCTGTTTATTCATTGGTGTTTAACTGGTAGAGTATTAAATTATTTTTCAAAAGTGATTTGAAACTTGAGTATTTTTATTTCAAGGATACCACCTTTCCTGCAAAGAGCCCTCTATTTTAGCATGATTATGTTCATAAACAATTGTTTTGTTACAATTTTTGGAGTGCCTATTGGCACTTTCCAATAATACATTGAAGCAAAATAATTTTATATATACATTTTTGTGTTTCTGCCGGTGAGCAAACTAGCTGAAAGAATAAAGGGTAAAGGCACTACTTAGATGTGAGTCTTCCATGGAAGACGTGTGTCGCCTGCACTATATTTTAATATTTCAGACAGAATTCTAAGTGGAAAAGGGGCATAACTCTGGAAAAAATACAGCGCATCAAAAAATAAAATAGGAGGTGCACAATGACATTATGTGATAAAGAATCACTGAAAGTTTCATCAAAATCCATTCATAGGTTAAAGAGGAGTGGCGGATAAGAGAAAGTGTGACGCGGACGACGACGCGGACGACACTGAAAAGTAATCCCTATATGTCGCTCCCCACTTCGTGGGGCGGCGACACAAAAATGGCTTTCAACACTTTTCAACAAGAGTCCAGATGGTGACTTCTAGCACTCGATCAGATTACTCTGAAGTTCTTAACCTTCATTTTTTTTAAATTTCTCAAAATCAAGTCATGGTTGCCGTAAAGCAGCCACGACTTGATTTGATTGGACATTCGATAGAGTCCGGCATCAAGAAATCACAGATAAGAGGACTATGCCTCTTTACTTCAACTTATTAATCTATTTAATGGTGTTTAAGGTCACATACTTCTGAACAATGGCTAATCATGACCACAACATGGAGATAAAGTCAACGTCAGTCAATCGTTTGTACCCTATGTTGCCTATTTTAGAGGACTCGCACCCCAAGCATTAGTGACTGCGTCCTAATTTACCAATGAAACAGAGCTTGTTTACTACAGTAAACAAGCAATGCTTCACTTCCCAGGGTTCAGGTGAGGGCTTTACTTCAACTAGAGCCAGGATTATACCTCTAACATGGAACAAATAACTATGCATTGCACAGGAAAATCCATATGGAGCAAGCAAAGAGTTAACTCCCCTCACCTCAGGGTGTCCACTCATATCAGAGAATCAAATTCTAGCACTATTTGAGGACTTTTCAGGGTCTATTATAATTTTCATGTGAACTTTCAAGGTCATAAACAACAAAAAGAATTTCAGCACAATTAGCTAGATATATAATGCCCCTTTAGTGTAACAAGGCACCATCTGCAATGCTTTAGCATTGCAGATGATGCCCTGTTGAACTCAACAGATAATGCAGAGATCAAAGAGCTGGGGCTTCAGTCCCATTTTATAACATCGCATGTGTTTGGGGTGGAAACTTTTTGTCTCAGAGGTTACAGGTAAACTAGATTCACTTCCCAGGGCTCCTATGGGGAACTAGTCTAATTCTCAAAAGCATTCAACACTATTATGGCCTGAAATCAGTCTAGCTCTTAAATAGTTCATCACCTATCTCATTCGTTTGGAATATTTCAGTTGCTCTGAAAAGAAAATCTATGGTTTGCTTTTTCGACCAACCGATATATTCCTGACGACAGAATCTAAAAAATACAATAAGCATTCATTTTCTTTGAATTAACGATAGAAATATTGCTCAATCAAGACTTGATTTGACTGAATGTTTGATTAGAAATGAAGACTCACAACAGTTGCAGTTTTATTAATTTGCCATGAGGTTCCCCTAATTGTGTTATCTTTGGGTTTTCAAAGCTAATTAAATACTGGATTGGAATAAGTATAATTGGAGCAAGAAACAATATCTATATACATTTGTAAGTAAAATGACATCACATTACATCAATGATAGTCTACGCTCAAACTCTATGAAAAGAGGACAAAAAAACATTCCAAAACAGCGCCAAATTCCGAAATTATTTATATATTTATTGGTGTTCAACATCACATATTTCTGCACAATGGCTAATCGTGACCACAACATGGATAAAGTCAAGTCCAGTCAATTGTTTATACCCATGTTTCCCATTTTAGAGGATTTACATCCTAGGCATTGGTTACCAAGTCCTATTTTACCAGTACAACAGAGCTTGTTTACTACAGTAAACAAGGACTACTTAACATTAAATTATTTTCTAGTGAATTCCAAAAATTAAAAACCTATTCTATTTTCAACAAGGTGCAACGCCACCGGTATCCCCGCCAAGGGTTTCTAAGTTGAAAAAAGTTGAAAAAGGCCGAGAACTTTAGAAAAAAAAACTAGTATGGACAAAACCTGTTGTGAATATCTTTCCCCCCATGGTGGTCTATCAGCATATGAAAGATCACTTAATTCCAACATCCAGTGACTGAGATATGAAGGTGCAAAGTTGTTTTGAATGGAAGAATGGATGGATGGATGGACGAACCCATTTTTATATCCCCCACAAACTTCGTTTTTGCAGGGGATAATTAATAGCTTGTCAATTACAATATGCACTCTGTACAGTACCGTGATTACAAAAGTGCACCGACAATTTCCCCCAAATAATGACAGGGTAGCGATCTGTCAGCTTTTCAGCCCACAACTTTGTAAAAACCCACCTTTTGAAACAGTAATGCGAGAACAATGAATCCAAAGTGCTAATCTCATTTGTTTTCCGAATATTTTGTTTAGGAAATTTTAGCTGGCTGGTGTAAGTTCTTTTTTTTCTGTACACACATGGGTGTTTATGGTCACAGTCAGCATCTTCGGCTATGTCATGACAAGACTATGTGCATGCAATCAACCTTAGATAATCATTTATACCAATGCTGCTTGCTTTAACCCTTTACCTAACATGAAACACAGACAAGACTTGCAAAAAAAAAAATTTTTTTTGAAAAACTAATTTTTTTCATTTTTTGTCTCAAAAACATAGGTTATGACTCCTCATTGGAATGAGCTCAAAAGTATTCAATTAACAGTGGATGTGGTTACTTTTCTGTATTCTAGAGATACACAAAGCTTTTATTCTATTATATTTTGACAGATCTCATGGTGCTCTGTCGAACATGATGTAAACGATTAAATGTCTGTATGAGATGCATTAAGGCCAAATATAAGGGGATTTTTGTTATTGTGAGGATAATTTCTCAGCATATTAAAAGACTTTTTGTTCAATTAACAGACATTTCCACTATAACCTATATGTAATTAGACCAAATTTGTGCTGGAGGTATAGTAAATGGGTTTAAATTTTTGAAGTTATATTCAGTTTAATAGGTTATTTAATTAAGACATATTCAGTTAAGTGTAATTCACTGCATTGTATTCACATATTACGATTAAAAAACCAGCATGAAACAGGAATACTTTTGAGTTCAATCTTCTCATCTAGGTCACAACCCAAGTCAACAAATCTATCAAACTCAAACACAAACAAGCATACCAAGCTGTATTCATTCAAAAATAAAAAAATAGATTTGCATACTCGTCAAAAAATGTCTACATTTGTCAAGTATTCCAACAATAAATAGTAACATTATAAAGTCCGACTATATGTTTTGTGTTGAACAAACACCAAATTCATGAAATAATGGTTACATCTATAATATTTATTACAAAAATGAATGGGTAGCACCAAGTCTTATAAAAAACGTTTCAGTAAATAACACTAAGTAAATTTTCAATGATATCTAATGAACATCTATACACAAATAAATCCTCAAGTTGTTCTAAAAGTAATTCCAATCTATTAACTGGTAGAGTGCTATTATTTATTTATTCATTAAGGTTTAGTGGCACTTTAACAGCCAAGGTCATATCATGTCAGTGAAAGTTTTAAGGGTGGAGGGACACGGAGTACCCACAGAGAACCACCAAGTAATGATGAGCAAATGCCAGCACCCCCAACATCGTAACTCCGCACTACAGCACAGGCAGGGCTAGATTGGTTGAAGACATGCGCACAATCGACGTGCAATACGCCTCTTACAGGGTTCCCAAACCTACCAAGAAAAAAAATTCCATACTTTTTCCAGACCCTCCTCTATTTTTTCCATACCCTTCGCAGCCATCAGAGTGGGGGTTTTAACCCCCAGGGTGTCCAGAAAAATAAAAAATATATCTTACAAAACACTTACATGGGCATGCAATGTGTTGGAGTTTAACCTCACTGCCAGTTCTCTGGCATTTTACCACTAATTATCACAACTAACGAAACAAAACTATTAAAATTCTTTAGTAACACGTCAATCAACAACTATTGGCTGGTTTTTTTTTTTGTTTTTTGAGCATTTTCAATCCAAAATACTATGTTTTCTGGAGGCCTTATGTCTTGTTAATACCACTTCCCCTGAATTTGAGATGTCAAAAGACTTGTCACAGACGAGCAATTTTGCCTCTGACCTTGTTTTGAATTTCGCGTTCCTGCTAATCCAGTATGTGTATTTGGGATTTTCCAACCATGTTTCAACAAACATTTCCCAATTTCCTTTCACTTTAATTTGTTGACGGTATGACACAGTACCTCAACTTTGCGGATGAAACGTTCAAGTTTGTGTGTTGTTTTTCTTGATGTTCACAACATAAACACGTCACTGGGAACAGCCATTTTGATCACAGAAATATACAGATCAATTAATGGTTGTTAATGTTCGTGTCAGATCGGTTATTTCCATGGTGGGTTACAAAGGCCTAAATTTTACGAGTTTCGAAATTTGATTCAAAAACTAAATAAAAACTAAAAATGAAATTTAGTGAGAAATTTGAACTTCATGAAGAGTGAAAGTGATTTTGAATATATTTAATTAAATTTCCATACTTTTTTCCATACCATTGATATGAAAACATCATTTTCCATACCTTTTCCAGGCCTGGAAAATGTTTTTAAAAATTCTATATTTTTTCCAGACCCTGCTCTTAGTACACAGCATCATCGTGCCCCCAAGTGGACAATCAGGGTTAAGTGCCTTGCCCAAGGACACAACACGGGAGTCCAAATTGATCGCACAGACAGTCACCCATCCACGTACTAACCGGGCTCGATGTTGCTTAACTTTGGTGATCTGACAAGAACCGGTTACAGCAAAGCCACCACACCCCTCGTAGAGTGCTAGAAGCAGATATTTGGGCTTTATTCTGAAGTGTAGGTACCCCCAACTTAAGGGCTTCATATTCTGTAGATGTGCTTCAAATAATCTCTGAAGTGAAATTATTTAATTTGTATGCATTTGCCTTGTTATAGTTTATGGGAAAGTGTTGACAGGCACCCTCTCTTAAATTGTAACAAGCTAAAGAAATGTGAACAAATTTTAACCCTTTACCCAACGCAGACGATATAAAAATTTATTATTTTAAACATCATTTTTTCAAATTTTTCAAAAAATTTCAACAAAACCATATCATGTGACCCCTCATTGGAACGAGCTCAATGAGCTTGTTCCAATGAGGGGTCACATGATATGGTTTTGTTGAAATATTTTGAAAGATTTAATTTTTTCAACTGCTCAATTTGCATATCACGCGGGCGGATGCGGGCGATTCGTTAGGTAAGGGGTTAAAGACCAAAAATAATTTAGCACTCTACCAGTTAAACTGCGACCGACTTGAGCATTTGAAAATAAGAGCCAGACTTGGAGTCTGCTTTTGAAATCTAGAAGCCAGATTTAATTCTTAGCTAGTAGAGTACTAAATTATTGTCAAAATTTGTTCATGCGTTTGCACTCTCCCATAAACTGTAACAAGGCAAATCCACACAGATAATATAATTTTACTTCAAAGATAATATGAAGTACATTTACAGAACATGAAGTCTTTGCATTGTAGCACCTTCACACCAGCATAAAGCCCAAATATGGCCATCAAGCACTTAAATGAGTTAACTGTAGTTATATTACTATTTGATAAGGATCTTCTTGTTTAAAGCTTTCAGCTGTGTTGGACCTACATTTGTTCATTTAATTACGATCTTTTTGGCATAATTAAAGTTGTTTCTGAAATGATTGAAAAATATTTTTATAACACAACAAGTGCACCGCGTAGCGGGACAATATACGCCCGTTTTGTATTTTTGAAGGGTTGGGGTAAGGATGGGGGTGAGGGTGAAAATTGTTTGGACCAACCCCATATTCAAACTTGACCTGTATTTTGTTGTGATTAAACAACATACCAAGTTTGGAACCAATCGGAAAACAAATAATAAAAGTTATCATCCGGAAACCAAATATTTGATGCATTCTATGTCCAACAAGGTCCATAATTCAGGGGAACTTCGAAGTTCGAACTGACCCCATATTCGGACTTGACCTGTCTTTTATTTTGATTAAACCACATACCAAGTTTAGGAGTCAATCGAAAAAAAAAATACTAAAGTTATCATCTGGAAACCAAATGTTGACGAATGGAAAGACCAACGGATGAACAAATGGATGGACAAATGAACAGACATACAGACTGATTCCATAATTCGACGGTTTTTCAACAGGCGTATAAAAAATCAGTTAGGTCATACTAAAGTTATAATCCAGAAAACACAAAATGCACAAATTCAAGAGGAATAACTCTGGAAAGGTACATGCGATTTTGGCCAAAAGTGAACTTGAGCTGTGCATTGTGGTCATAAACAAAATCTGAGAATTTGAAACAAATTAGTCAAGGCAAACTAAAGTTATCATCCAGAAACCGCATAATTCACAAATTTGCAATCATTCAAGGGGAATAACTATGGAACGGTACATGCGATTATGGCCAAAGGTGAACTTGAGCTGTGCTTTGTGGTCAAAAACAAAATCTGAGAATTTGAAAAAAATCGGTCAAGGCAAACTAAAGTTATCCGGAAACCACAAAATCCACAAATTTGCAATCATTCAAGGGGAATAACTCTGGAAAGGTATATGCAATTGTGGTCAAAAGTGAACTTGAGCTGTATTTTGTGGTCAAAAACAAAAAACTGAAAATTTGAAATAAATCGGTCAAGGCAAACTAAAGTTATCGTCCGGAAACGAAAAGTTGGGCTAAATTCCCATAAATAAAGGGCCATAACTCTACTGTAAATGGGCCGCTAGAAATGGAAATCGAACCCATCTGTATTTTGTCATACTAAATCCACATGCCAAATTTAACTCAGCTCAAACCATTACAACTAAATTTATCGTCCAGAAAAGAAATGTGTCCATGGATGGACAGACAGACAGACGGATGGAGAGACCATTCACATAATACGTCCCGTTTTTCAAACGGGTGTATAAAATCAACATCTGAAAAATTTGGTGTCAATCCGTCAAGGCGTTTGGCTTTAAATGAATGGAAACCAATTTTTTTTCAAAAATTGTGTTTTCAAAGGGCCATGACTCTGCAGCGGATGGACTGAGAAACACCAATATCGAACTTGACCTGAATTTTATTGCTACAAACAACATCTGAAAGTTTGATGTCGATCCGTCAAGGTGTTCGACTTTAAATGAAGGGAAACCAATTTTTTTCGAAAGATTGTGTTTTCAAAGAGCCATAATTCTGCAATGGATGGACTGAGAAACACCAATATCGAACTTGACCTGTATTTCATTGCTAAAAACAACATCTGAAAAATTTGGTGTCAATCCGTCAAGGCATTCAGCTTCAAATGAACGGAAACCAATTTTTTAGAAAAATTGTGTTTTCAAAGGGCCATATCTCTGCAGCAGATCGACTGAGAAACACCAATATCGAACTTGACCTGTATTTTAATGCTAAAAACAACTTCTGAAAGTTTGATGTCGATCCGTTAAGGCGTTCGACTTTAAATGAATGGAAACCAAATTGTTTACGGATGGACAGACAGACGGACAGACAGACAGACTGATAACATAATACGACCGTTTTTTAAATGGGCGTATAATAACCATTCATTTTCACATAGTTCCATTTCAAATCTTCACAGCCTGAGCGGGCAATGCCGGAAATGGGGTCGTATGGTTTTGGAACCAATTTTGAAGCCTATATTTATGATTCAGGAGCAAGATCAGAATTTTAGTAGTTAAATTCACACTGGCTCCTCACTAGGTTGGTCCCTGAAGTTAAATATCTTTGTTTTCTATTTGGAATGGCCTCCTCCAACAAGTGTTTGTCCATCAAAACATGCAAGATAATCCCTAAGTTGAGATGAATGGTAAAAATCAAACAAATTCTTAGTTCATAAAGGGCAAATAACTCCAACAAGAAGACTCTAAATAACCTCTGCATTGAACATGGGCTAAAAATCAATGCAATACACCTGGATACTAAATATAATGGAATTTAACCAAGTACTTTAATAGTTATTGAGCTGGATTCTAAATATGAAACAAAGTCAAAAATGGCAATAACTTTGAAAAAAATACTCAGAATAACACCTGCAATGAACATGGGACAAGACATCATTAGAATACACCTGCATACCAAATATGATGTCACTCCACCGCTTATTGTAAATATTGAGTTTAAAATCTCATTGATCAAAGACCGACATACAGACTGACACTGCCACGTATCGAGCTGCTTGTTGCAGCTAAAAATATGTCTACCATGCAAACGAACACTTCTGTCTGATCCCAAATACAATCAGAAATAATGTTCTCTATTCTCAGTGTCAAATACCAAAATATTACAAGCAAACTGTTGAATTATTGCAGAGAAATTTCACTGAATTCTGGAAAGCTTTCTATACTCAAATTCCAAGTACAATCGAACACTGTTTATTTATTATTTATTTATTGATGTTTAAGGTCACATATTTATGCACAATGTCTAATCATGACCGTGACAGTTTTACGGGTGGAGGGAGCCGGAGTACCTGGAGAGAACCACCGAGCAATGACGAGCAGCTGCCAGCTCCCCAACATCGTAACTCCGCACTGCAGCACAGGCAGGGTTAGATTGGTTGAAGACATGCGCACCATCAACGTGCTGTACGCCTTAGTACACGGCGTCATCGTGCCCCCACGCGGGCAATGGGGATGAAGTGTCTTGCTCAAGGACACAATGCGGTTGCCGCAGGTGGGATTCGAACCGAGGACCTCTCGGCTTGCAGCCTGCACCTCTACCTACTGAGCCACCGCGCTCCCATCGAACACTGTTAACGCTTTGCCAATGAAAATTATTCAGTTAACAGGAGTATTCAATTAATAGGGTTTTGGTCACTTTTCTGTATTCTAGAGATAAATTGAGCATTTATTCTATTTTATCTTGTTGATGGAGCTCATGGAGCTCCATCAAGCAAGAAATATGGAGGTTATCTATACCATTTTAGTGAATATCGGGAATTATCTCATGAGTGTGGACCTAAAATATTTATTTTTCCCCCGAGTGCTTGCTCAGAATTGAGATACTTTCAGATATTCACTAAAAAAAAATTTTTTTTTATTTTATGCTTTGTGACATTTTTCTTGTGCAGTATTCAACCCAATTTCACTGCAACCACATACATTTCAAAACACTAAAAAAGATCAGCTGATCATTCTTTGAAGCCTGAACTTGTCAATTCACTCAAACACAAATGAAAGTGTCAATGACACTGTAGCTCAACATGTCAAGACAAAGACATGTACATGTATAATATGTGACACAGCAATGACAAACATCTAGGTAATGACCTGATAACAAAGGTACATATAAAGTATTGTAACGGTCTGTACATAAATACTGGCAGTTGCCTGTAACAAATGTATAGGTAAAGTATTGTAAAGATGGGTGACAGTCAGATGCTAAACTAGAAAAAAATCTTTTGAGTCCCAGAGTGGGTCTGACTGAACCCTAAAATATTTGTTCTCATAGCACAATGATAACAAAGGCACCCCAAAACACACTCATTCCTGTCCCAAGGTGAATTGTTTGTTTGTTTGTTTGTTGGTGGTTAACGTCACATATTTATGCACCATGGCTAATCGTGACACAACATGGAGATGAAGTCAAGTTTAGTTAATCGTTGATCAACATGTTGCCCATTTTAGAGGACTTTCACCCCAAGCATTGGTGACTGGGTCCTATTTTACTAGTAAAGCGGAACTGGTTTACCACAGTAAACAAGTGCTGCTTACTTCCCGGGGTTCCCACGGGGAGTCCCAAGGTGAAAACAAAGGTACCCAAGAAGTTTCGTGAAGATCAGTTCACAAATATGAGCTGTGTAGAAGTTGTGACAAAAAACTGATTGGACCTAATTTCGGTACAAAATGGCCACTGGCAGCCATCTTGAATTTTGGACAGCACTCAGAAACACTCGTTCTCGTCCCAAGGTTATAACAAAGGTACGCAAGAAGTTTTGTGAAGATCGGTTCATAAATACAGACTCTAACCCGAGCCGTATTGACATGTGCACTTACAGTGTATAAGTAGCACTAAATAAATCAAAGTTCATCTAATTTGCATAATTTCGGCACGAGAAAAAAACCCGTACTATATGTGATGTATTCCATGTTACTAAACATTCATACAAAACTTTATTCAAATCAGAACTTTCTTACAGAAGTTCTGTACAAAAGACTGATTGCACTAATTTTGGTACAAAATCGCTGCTGGTGGCCATCTTGAATTTCGGACCACACCCAAAAACACTCGTTCTCATCCCACGGTGATAACAAAGGTACCCAAGAAGTTTCGTAAAGTTCGGTTCATAAATACGGCCTCTAGCCTGAGCCGTATAGAAGTTGTGTAGAAAAAACTGATTAGACCTAATTTCAGTACAAAATGGCCACTTGCAGCCATCTTGAATTTTGGACCGCATCCAGAAACACTTGTTCTCGTCCCAAGGTGATAACAAAGGTACCCAAGACGTTTCGTGAAGATCGGTTCATAAATACAGACTCTAGCCCGAGCCGTATTGACATGTGTACTTACTGTGTGTAAGTAGCACTGAAAAAATATTATATGTGATGTATCCCATGGTACTAAACATTCACACACAAAATTATTCAAATCAGCGCTTTCATATGGAAGTTCTGTGCAAAAATCTGATTGCACCAAATTTTGTACAAAATGGCTGCCATCGGCCATCTTGAATTTCGGACCGGACCCAAAAACACTCGTTCTCGTCCCACGGTGATAACAAAGGTACCCAAGGAGTTTCGTAAAGATCGGTTCATAAATACGGCCTCTAGCCCGAGCCATATTGGCATTTGCACTTACAGTGCTGAAAGTAACACCAAAAAACATCAAAGTTAGTCTAATTTGCATAATTTACGCACGAGAAAAAAACCTGTATTATATGTGATGTATCCCATGGTACTAAACATTCATACAAAAAATTATTCAAATCAGAGCTTTCATATGGAAGTTCTGTACAAAAAACAGATTTCTGCATCGTCGGTACAAAATGGTGGCTGGCAGCCATCTTGAATTTCGGACCGCACCCAAAAACACTCGTTCTTGTCCCACGGTCATAACAAAGATACCCAAGAAGTTTCGTAAAGATCGGTTCATAAATACGGCCTCTAGCCCAAGCCGTATCCAATTGTTGATGGACAGACGGACGACAGGCCATGGCATAAGCTCAAATTTGGCTTCGCCAAAGTTGAGCTAAAAATAGTTCCACTTTCCCATGATAATTTAACAAACTAATTGTTCAATTCACAGATGAAGTTTAATAATTATAAAACTACAACTGAGAAAATTCCCATATATTTCAATAACGTTAATTTTCGGAACATTTTAAATGTCAATTTACAACAAGGAATTCGACTGAGTGTGTTGACTCATCCAAAAAAAACCCAAACTTCCTGGGTGAATCGATCAACAAGGATTTTCAAAAAAGTTACCCAGTTCAAGGCTCAATATAACTCTTGGAGTCACTTTTCTAAACATCTAATTATTTTACTTTATTATTTTATTATTATTATACATCTAATTTTTCAGTCATAGAATCACCAGAATGGCCAGGAATAGCATAAACTTCTGGTACTGCTGGTAAAGCTGGCACTGAACCGTTTGTAACAGTATCAAAGGCAAAGTGATGTGCCGAAGCACGACATCATTTAGGAAGCTACTGAGGGATATTCCTTTTTATCCACCAAGTCGATGGATATCGAGAAATATCTTTTCGAGAAATATCTTTTCGATAATTTGCGATAATTCACAGGCTAGCATATAATAAAATAGATTAAATGCCTGTATTGGATGAGGCCAAATAGGTCTATAAACAAGGGAAATTTGGTTATTGTCCAGAGTTATTTTTTGACATATTTATACAAGATTTTTTTTTTCAATTAACAGCAAGTTTATTCTGGTTTTGTGTTTGGAGGTTATATAGGTTATTCAATTAAGAGACAGAACTCGAAAACCATTCTAGACAAATACTGCTTCACTTTTTTGGATCCTGTAAGCACTCAGACCACCAGTCTAATTCTGTTTGGAAGTTGAAATCATTATAAGCTGTTTACCCACTTTTGATGAAGTTTGCGTACAGTTGGCCATTGATACAACGTTCCTTTACTCCCAAAGATAGATATTTTTTGTGCTCCAACTATGGATATTCCAACCATTAAGTTTTAATTCAATTTGAAATCATCAAGATATTAACACAATTTGTGGAACTATGTGGCGTAATCATACAACTATGGTTACAGTGAGTGTTTGTTTCTTATGTAAAAAAAAAATTGGATCAAATCAAGTCAGGATTGAACAACATTTCTAGCCTTAATTCATAGAAAATGAATGTCCATGATTTTTTTTCGATTCAATTGTCTAGAATTTATTATTTGGTCATAAAAGAGAACAGGTTCACTTTTCTGACCAAGGAGAATATTCCAGACGTGTTAATCTAAACATTGGCATTGGACAATTAAAGGACAAGAACGGTTCCAGTTCATAACAGCGTTAAATTCCTTACAGAATTCGACTGGTGGCTATAAAGCTTGGGGTTCCAACAGAGACAAAGTCCTAAAGCTTAACAAAAACATTCATCAATTAGTCCTGACCCTTCTTTTTAGACCGACAGTACAGCTGCCATGGACTGGTCACTTTCCACGGGTGGGCGATATTTCTAGACACAATAATATTCGATTCCAAACACTAATTACAGGAATAATCATCAAATATTTAATTAATGAAGTACTAGGTTCAATCCAGTGATTCATTAATTAAAATTTTGCTGATGATGATTTTTATTAACAGCTAAACACATGTGTGAAAATCGCTGCACATGAATGGATTACGACCAGACAACAGCGACTGCACTGTATTTGGCCTCCCTATATCCAATATAGGAATTTAATCTATTACATGTATATCTTGTTTAACCCTTTACCCAACATAACAGCCAAAACCAGAGAGCGCTATTCACAAAAATCGCCAATTAATCTTCATTTTTTCATTTTTTTGTCTAAAAAATGCAGGTTATGACCCCTCTTTGCAACAAGCTCAATGAGGGCATTCGAATGAGGGATCATAACTTAGGTTTTTGAGAGAAAATTTTTTTAAAAAATTGTTAGTGAAAAATATTTTTTGCAAGTGTCGTCTGCTTTTCATGTTAGGTAAAGGGTTAATAAAGCTCCATGAGATTCGTTAAACAAGAAGTAATCGAAAAAAAATGATGAGTTTATCTCTAGAACACAGGAAAGTGACAAAATTCCTGTTAACTTAACTGAAAACGGCTGTTAAACTGAATAACTGTCAATTGCAAAGTTACTATTCAATTAATATGGTCCCACTTTACAGATACTCATGACTGCCAATTGAGGTTATTAAACACTAGGTGAGATGCGAGTGTTATGATACAGAAGATATCTACGCTGTTTTAGTGAATATTGGGAATTATCTCATCTGTGTGGACCTGTAAGTATTATTTATCACTCGCACAAGCACTCGTGAAAAATAAAACATTCAGGTCCACACTCATGAGATAATTCACGATATTCATCAAGCGTAGATTTCTTATTATATGGTATGTGACATTTTACTGCGCAATATTCAGCCCAGTTCGATTGCAAACAGTTTCAAGACAATAACAAAAAGCTGTTGATTGTTCTTTGAAGGCGACGTTCAAGGTGACGTCATGCGCTGAAGTGTAATGTCATTTAGGAAGTGCCCATGAAAAACAAAACTTCAGATCCCCACTCATGAGATAATTCCCAATACTGACTAAAATAGAGTAGATTTTCTTTTTTATTATATACTACAAAACATTTTATTGCACAATATGCCGCCTAAATCGACCCCAAATGCATACATTTCAAAACAATAACAAAGATCAGCTGATCGTTCCTTCAAGGCAATGTGATGTGGCATAGCATGACCTCATTTAGGAAGCTACTGAGGGATATTCCTCGATATCTATCAAGTCGATAATTTGCCATAATTCACAGGCTAGAGTATAATAAAATGTTATAATTAACAATTTCCCTTCTCATCCAGGGGATTCACAAAGATAACCAATTAGGAGGAAGGTCCTGATGGTAAAAACTCATGTCCTGACTGATTAAATATTCCAACCACATTGTTCAAAGCATACCATAATGATTTTGTTGAAATGTTAGTCATTTAAGATTATAGTTAAAAAGCTTCCAAGACTTCTTGAAAATTTATCTGTGGGCAAATAAAATATACACATAGTAGTTAATTCCTTTATTGGTGTTTAAAGTCTCTTTCTGCATCTTTGATACATCTTGCAGTCATGACACAACTTACTTAACATGTGCCATAGTTCAAGCTGGACCCCCAGCCCCTCAACTGCCCAAATCAGGTACCACAGCCTTCCATTTGAATGACCAATGCCATGCATGGTATAAGCCTGAGTATCAAATCTTGTCTTGTAAGAAAGTACGTGATTACAGTATGGCAGCCGTGGATGGGACATTTTCCACAGGATGGGCAGTATTTCCATCGATGCAATAATATTAGTTAGATTGCAAACACTAATTACAGGAATATTAAGCAAAAATTTAATTAATGAAGCACTGGGTACAACCCAGTGCTTCATTATTTAAAATTTTGCTGCTGATGATTTTTATCAACTGGTAAACAATTGCGTGGACATCACTGCCCAAGCGTGGATTATGACCAGCCCATGACGGCTGTATTGTATTAGCACAAGCAAACCAATATCTAAGACTCTTAACAAGACAAAAATGTTCTGACTGGAAAAATTTATTGGGAAGGAGGTTGCCACATCATCTAATTTAGTAACCCCCCATTCACAACGCACGTTTTCATCTTAGCAATTTTGATGCAGCATTATGTCGGTATTATGAGCCCCGAGGTAAGATAAACATAAATTTTGATTAAAGTGTGACCACTGTAAAAAAATTTAACAACATAAAATCGTAAATAGGAATTTTCATGCAACAATGGTTATATCAAAATTATAATTTCCGATTATATGTTCCACACTGTACATTGGTAACTAATTGGTGTCTTTGTTCTATACAAAGCTCACATTAAAGGCATCAAGCTGAGCATAAACTGGAATGAGCAATGAATAATGAAAGTGTCAATGACACTGTAGCTTAACTTGTGTTTGATGAAAAGGATAATGTTCAATGTTTATGAAAGGATTATGAAATAAGACAAGAATTGTGATAATTGGGAATATGTTCATTTCTGTTCCCTGTATGCTATGTTTATGATAAAAATAATATGAGGTGTACACTGTACTAAAGATCTGAGGGGTGGGTTAATATGACCTCACAGTTAATATATGTGGCCCTCACAGTTAACATATATCAACAAAAGTTACCAAATTACAGTGAAATTATTCCAAAATGAGTCATCCTATCAAGTTACATTAAAATCCCTTCATAAATATGGCCTGTAGACTGTGCTAAAGGTTTTTGGGCTTCGGGCCCCTGTAGCAGTCAGTTTCCCAATTGCGTCCAAAGGGGACGTTCTCATCTAGACATTATATGAAGTCAACATACCAAGTTACAATGAAATCCCTCCATAAATACGACCTGTAGACTGTGCTAAAGGTTTTTGGGCTTTGGGCTCTGGCAGCCATCATGCTTGAATAATCACAACCAAAAGGGGACAATCTCATCTGGGCATCATCTGGAGTGATCCTACAAAGTTACAATGAAATCCCTTCATAAATATGACCTGTAGACTGTGCTCAAGGTTTTTGGGCTTCGGGCCCCTGAAGCCGTCACAGTTGACCAATCATGACCAAAAGGGGATGTCATCATCTAGGCATTATATGGAGTCAAACTTACGGGTTACAATGAAGTCCTTCCATAAATATGACCAATAGACTATGCTAAAGGTTTTGGGGTTTTGGGTTCGGGCAGCCATCAAGGCTGAATGATCGCGACCAAAAGGGGACGTTCTCATCTAGACATTATTTTGAGTCATCCTACCAAGGTACAATGAAATCCCTTCATAAATATCACCTGTAGACTGTGCTAGATTTTCAGGCTTTGGGCCCCTGTAGCCAACACAGTTGCCTAATGGTGTCCAAAAGGGGCTGTTCTCATCTGGACATTACATGAAGTCAACCTACCAAGTTACAATGAAATCCCTTCATAAATATGATCTGAAGACTGTGCTAAAGGTTTTCAGGCTTTAGGCTTGGGCAGCCATCATAGTTGAATGATCACAACCAAAAGGGAACATTCTCATCTGGACATCATCTGGCGTGATCCTATGAAGTTACAATTTATTATTTATTTATTGATGTTTAAGGTCACATATTTATGCACAATGGCCAATCATGACCGTGACAGTTTTACGGGTGGAGGAAGCCGGTGTACCCGGAGAGAACCACCGAGTAACGACGCGCAGCTGCCAGCTCCCCAACATTGTAACTCTGAACTCCGCACCGCAGCACAGGCAGGGTTAGATTGGTTGAAGACATGCGCAGCATCGACGTGCAGTACGCCTTAGTACGCGGCGTCATCGTGCCCCCTATGAAGTTACAATGATATCCCTTATAAATATGACCTATAGACTGTGCTCAAGATTTTCGGGCTTCAGGCACCTGTAGACATCACAGTTGACCAACCACGACCAAAAGGGGATGTCATCATCTAGGCATCATATGGAGCCAACCTAACAAGTTACAATGAAATCCTTCCATAAATACGACCTACAGACATGCTAAAGGTTTTTGGGCTCAGGCAGCCATCAAGGCTGAATGATCGTGACCAAAATAGGACGTTCTCATCTGGACACTATTTGGAGTCATCCTACCAAGCTACAATAAAATCCCTTCATAATTATGACCTGTAGACTGTTCTAAAGGTTTTCGGGCTTTGGGCCCCTGAAGCCGTCACAGTTGCCCAATCGTGTCCAAAAGGGGACGTTCCCATCTAGACATTATATGAAGTCAACCTACCAAGTTACAATGAAATCCCTTCATAAATATGACCTTAGACTGTGCTAAAGATTTTCGGGCTTCGGGCTCGGGCAGCCATCATGGTTGAATGATCGCAACCAAAGGGGACAATCTCATCTGGGCATCATCTGGAGTGATCCAGCGAAGTTATAATGAAATCCCTTCATAAATATGACCTGTAGACTGTGTTCAAGGTTTTCGGGCTTCGGGCACCTGTAGCCATCACAGTTGACCAATCACGACCAAAAGGAGATGTCATCATCTAGGCATTATATGGAGTCAACCTAACAATGTTACAATGAAATCCTTCTATAAATATAACCTTTTGCCTATGCTAAAGGTTTTGGGCTCGGGCACCCATCAAGGCTGAATGATCACGGCCAAAATGGGACGTTCTCATCTAGACATTATTTGGAGTCAACCTACCAAGTTACAATGAAATCCCTTCATAAATATGACCTGTAGACAGTGCTAAAGGTTTTCGGGCTTCGGGCACCTTTAGCCATCAAAGTTGCCCAATCATGTCCAAAAGGGGACGTTCTCATCTAGACATTATATGAAGTCAACCTACCAAGTTACAATGAAATCCCTTCATAAATATGACTTGTAGACTGTGCTTAAGGTTTTCGGGCTTCGGGCTCGGGCAGCCATCATGGTTGAATGATCGCAACCAAAGGGGACAATCCCATCTGGGCATCATCTGGAGTGATCGCATGAAGTTACAATGAAATCCCTTCATAAATATGACCTGTAGACTGTGCTCAAGGTTTTTGGGCTTCGGGCACTTGTAGCCATCACAGCTGACCAATCACGACCAAAAGGGGATGTCATCATCTAGGCATTAAATGGAGTCAACCTAATAGGTTACAATGAAACCCTTCCATAAATATGACCTTTTACCTATGCTAAAGGTTTTTGGGCTCGGACACCCATCAAGGCTGAATGATCGCGATCAAAAGGGGACGTTCTCATCTAGACATTATTTGGAGTCATCCTACCAAGTTACAATGAAATCCCCTCATAAATATGACCTGTAGACTGTGCTAAAGGTTTTCGGGCTTCGGGCACCTTTAGCCGTCACAGTTGCCCAATCATGTCCAAAAGGGGACGTTCTCATCTAGACATTATATGAAGTTAACCTAAAGGTTTTCGGGCTTCGGGCACCTTTAGCCGTCACAGTTGCCCAATCATGTCCAAAAGGGGACATTCTCATCTAGACATTATATGAAGTTAACCTACCAAGTTACAATGAAATCCCTTCATAAATATGACCTGTAGACTGTGCTAAAGGTTTTCAGGCTTCGGGCTTGGGCAGCCATCATGGGTGAATGATCGCACGTTCTCATCTAGACATTATATGAAGTTAACCTACCAAGTTACAATGAAATCCCTTCATAAATATGACCTGTAGACTGTGCTAAAGGTTTTCGGGCTTCGGGCTCGGGCAGCCATCATGGGTGAATGATCGCAACCATAGGGGACAATCTCATCTGAGCATCATTTGGAGTGATCCTAAGAAGTTACAATGAAATCCCTTCATAAATATGACCTGTAGACTGTGCTGAAGGTTTTCGGGCTTCAGGCACTTGTAGCCATCACAACTGACCAATCACGACCGAAAGGGGATGCCATCATCTAGGCATTATATGGCCTAACAGGTTACAATGAAATCCTTCCATAAATATGACCTTTTGCCTATGCTAAAGGTTTTTGGGCTCGGGCACCCATCAAGGCTGCATGATCGCGATCAAAATGGGACGTTCTCATCTGGACATTATTTGGAGTCATCCTGCCAAGTTACAATGAAATCGCTTCATAAATATGACCTCTAGACTGTGCTAAAGGTTTTCGGGCTTCGGGCTCCTGTAGCCGTCACAGTTGCCCAATCACGTCCAAAGGGGGACTTTATCATCTAGACATTGTATGAAGTCAACCCACCAAGTTACAATGAAATTCCTCAATAAATATGACCTGTAGACTGTGCTAAAGGTTTTCGGGTTTTGGGCTCGGGCAGTCATCATGGTTGACAGATCATGCCCAAATGGGGAAATTCTCATCTAGACATCATAAGGAGTCATCCTACCAAGTTACAATGAAATCCCTCCACATTAAACATGACCTGCAGACTGTGCTAAAAGTTTTTGGGTATCGGGCTTGGGCAGCCATCACGGTTGATAGATCATGCCCAAAAGGGGACGTTCTCATCTAGGCACTATACAGAGGCATCCTACCAAGTTACAATGAAATCCCTTCATAAATACAACCTGTAGACTTTGCTAATGGTTTTGGGGTTTTGGGCTCAGGCAGCCATACCGGTTGCCCGATCGCGACCAAAAGGGGACGTTCTCATCTAGACATGACCCCAAACCTGCATATGAAATTTCATGACGATCAGACAAGAACTGCGGGGTGTAACCCGTGCTAAAGGAAAATGTGAACAGACTCACAGACTAACAGAATTCCGTACGCGTGATGGCAATAGCTTATCTTGACTATGTCAAGTTAAGCTAAAAATGTAACTTTTATTTTATGGAACCCCTTGTGATGCTCACATCATGTTTGGTATATGAAGACCTTTAAGGAGATGAAAATGAGTGATAAATTGACAAGTTTTATGAGAATTCCTTGCCATTAATTAATCTATTTTGACTCTGAAGTTCTTCTGAATGATTATAAAGACTTCCTCATTGGAGCTCAATATCACTTTCAGTATTTGATGTTATATCATGAGATGAACATCATATAAATTCAACTCTGGCAGAGAAACTTCTACTCATGATACCCTCTTCTGAGGACTTTTACCAAAGTACCTTGCTTCAAGACTTCATTTATTTATTGGGGTTTGATGACACTTTCAACAACCAAGGTCACCTCGTGTCGGACAATTTTATAAGTGGAGGAAGCCGGATTACCTGGAGAGGAGTCTTGCCCAAGGACACAATGTGGACCTCACGGCTTGCAGCTTGTACCTCTACCTAATGAGACACTGAACCCCCATTTCAAGACTTTAGTTTACCAGAAAATAGCAGTCTAACAGTGACCGCCTGGCCACGGATATGGCCTATAATACTAGAAAGAAAAGTTTTGTGTTGAATTTGGTGCTCATTTTGGTCAAAAAGGTTTAAAACTTAATAAAATACATCTGAACAGAGCAGTCAAAATGAAAGCTGTATTGACCATATTTCCATAAGGTCAATACAGCCACTAATATGTTGGAACTTTCTCAACAGAACCATGCACATATAGATGTCACTAGAATTGTCATACAGTACAAGTCAAAATAAAATTGTAGGATAACCGCTATAAACTATGTATTTTTTCTCTTCCTGAACTGATAAGTTCAGAAAATAACATAATTTTCTGTATTTGAATCTTACCAGTGCATGAGCAGCAGTATACTTAGTTTATTGCAGTTATGTTACAACCTATTTTGACTTGTACTGTAATGTGCAAGTTCTTTTGACAATACCTGAATGGTTTTATTGGAAAATAAAGATAAAATTTTTCCTCCATGAGTGGAATTTAGTTTATTTTTAAAAAAAAACTTCCTTGGATAAGGGGTTAACTGATATAGATTAACTTTTCAAACAATGAAATCATGCATGCAGGGATTGTAAATGACGAAAGTGCATAAGCAGACGACAACTTTATCAGCCAAGCATTCTAGAATTATGACTCTGGACGGACAAATACAGTCTGTGAGAGAATTAAGTGTTCCCATTCCTGTGACCTTGACCTTTGTTACTCGAGCATGGTGTTGCTGTGCAAAAGACCTTCCATCGGACTATCGGGGGCATAAAAAAGCTTAATCCATCATTCAGCACATGGACCATTGGGGGAAGGTGCATCCAGTGCATTTTCTCAAAAACTGTGAGGTGGAAAATTCCTCCCTAAGTTCAGTTGTAATCACCCTCATGTAATTTATAATATGTTTAAATAATAAAGGTGTAAATATTTTTATCACATTCTTAAATGAAAGTGTCAATGACACTGTAGCTCAACTTGTCAAGACATGTACATGTATAGTATGTGACACAGCAATGACAAACATCTAGGTAATGACCTGATAACAAAGGTACATATAAAGTATTTTAACGGTCTGTACATAAATACTGACCATAGCCTGTAACAAATGTATAGGTAAAGTATTGTAAAGGTGGATGACAGTCATATGCTAAACTAGAAATGAAATTCTTGAGTCCCAGAGTGGGTCTGACTGAACCCCAAAATATTTGTTCTCATAGCACAGTGATAACAAAAGCACCTCAAAACACACTCATTCCTGTCCCAAGGTGAAAACAAAGGTACCCAAGAAGTTTCGTGAAGATCAGTTCATAAATACGAGCTGTATAGAAGTTGTGACAAAAAACTGATTGGACCTAATTTCGGTACAAAATGACCACTGGCAGCCATCTTGAATTTTAGACCGCACTCAGAAACACTTGTTCTCTCCCAAGGTGATAACAAAGGTACCCAAGAAGTTTCGTGAAGATCACATGATAAATACAGCCTCTAGCCCAAGCTGTATTGACATGTGCACTTACAGTGTATAAGTAGCACTAAATAAATCAAAATTCATCTAATTTGCATAATTTCGGCACGAGAAAAAAACCCGTACTGTATGTGATGTATTCCATTTTACTAAACATTCATACAAAAATTTATTCAAATCAGAACTTTCAAACAGAAGTTCTGTACAAAAGACTGATTGCACTAATTTTGGTACAAAATCGCTGCTGGTGGCCATCTTGAATTTTGGACCACACCCAAAAACACTCGTTCTCATCCCACGGTGATAACAAAGGTACCCAAGAAGTTTCGTAAAGATCGGTTCATAAATACAGCCTCTAGCCTGAGCCGTATAGAAGTTGTGTACAAAAAACTGATTAGACCTAATTTTGGTGCAAAATGGCCACTGGCAGCCGTCTTGAATTTTGGACCGCACTCAGAAACATTCGTTCTCGTCCCAAGGTGATAACAGAGGTACCCAAGAAGTTTTGTGAAGATCGGTTGATAAATACAGCCTCTAGCCCGAGCCGTATTGACATGTGTACTTACTGTATGTAAGTAGCACTAAATAAATCAAAGTTCATCTAATTTGCATAATTTCTGCAAGAGAAAAAAACCTGTATTATATGTGATGTATCCCATGGTACTAAACATTCATACCAAAAATTATTCAAATCAGAGCTTTCATGTAGAAGTTCTGCGCAAAAATCTGATTGCCGCTAATTTTAAACAAAATGGCTGCCAGCGGCCATCTTGAATTTCGGACCGGACCCAAAAACACTCATTCTCGTCCCACGGTGATAACAAAGGTACCCAAGAAGGTTCGTAAAGATCTTTTCATAAATGCAGCCTTTAGCCCAAGCCGTACTGGCATTTGCACTGACAGTGCTGAAAGTAACACTAAATAAATCAAAGTTAGTCTAATTTGCATAATTTAAGCACGAGAAAAAAACCCGTATGATATGTAATGTATCTCATGGTACTATACAAAAATATATTCAAATCAGAGCTTTCATATGGAAGTTCTGTACAAAAAACAGATTTCTGCATCGTCGGTACAAAATGGCGGCTGGCAGCCATCTTGAATTTCGGACCGCACCCAAAAACACTTGTTCTTGTATGTTATAAAATAAAGCCATTTTTTTATAACATACTTAGGACTATAGATTTAAGAATATGAAGAAAAAATCCACTTGTTCGGAAATCCTGAAAAGAAATTAAAATTCACTGGCTACACAAAGAGATTCTACAATAAACTAGACGTGTCAATGGACACAAATGCCCCAGCAGGTAGCATAATGAGCAATGGATTTATATGCCTGTAGGATAATTAACCATTTACAATATCTCCATTTGTACAGTATGTGGAGAGTGGATTGTAACTAAATCACCCGCAGAGTAGAGTTACCACCCAAGCTATAACTTTCAAATTTTGTACGTATCTACAAAAATGCAAGCAATGTTTCAGCTAATGGACCTCCGGGTTTAACCCGGACGTCCATTGGCTGAAACTTTGCTGGTGCTGGTTATGCTTTGTAACAAATTTGCAATTGTTGCCCGAGTGGAATCTCCAATCTGCGGGTGATTTAGTGATAATACACTCACCACGTATTGTATGAGAAATAAATAACCACTTGCAAATCTCCATCTCCATGAGTCTGGGAAAACAGAAATTCCAAGTACTTCCAAGTTTAAATTAAAGTTAAGTATTTTTGTAAAAACATCAACCAAGCTCTAAATTTCTACTAGTAGATATCCATGACAAAGGCACATAATAACGTCAGTGTACAGTGAAAAATTTAAAATTAAAGCTGAAGGTAAGTAACTCTGCAAAAAAATAAAATCGACTACAGCCTAAGAAAAAGTTAAAAAATCGGTTTCTCCGGCCCTTCCTGCATGGTCCTTTTGGCTGCCACATGCACTCTTTTTATAACCGATGCAAACTTAAAAAAAAATAAAAATTTAAGGGTTTATGTCTTAATGAAACTGATACATTTGTCCCTTGAGTGCAACAAGCCTTTGCAATGTTTTAGATTGAAACTAGTCAGTTTGAAAGAGGAGAAAACACCAAACCATTTATTTGTTTTTGCCTTATCATTCTTATAGTTTTAAACCTACAAGATCATCCTGCATTACCATATGTTCATTCAAACTCAATTTTATTGACTCTATACATAACATGACTAGAAGACATTTGGAAAAACTTTCATGAAAAACTTTCATGAATAATGGCTAGAATAACTTAATAAAATATAGGACTACTATGATAGGTAAAAGGCTAATGCTATCACCTTTCAAGGGATGAGAATGACCCTATATTAATTTTCTGCACATTGATGTCAGAATATTACTTGACCTGATAGTAAGCACAGCAAACGAAATACCCCCGCAATGTGCAGGACAACCCAAAATAAAGATTGCTATCAATTCGATTTTTAAAAATATGTTTGCACATTGTATAGGTGCTTCATTTTGATACTCAGAAAAGGAAAGGAAAATAAAGTGTCACCATATGGTGACACCAAAAAGATACCTCTGCTTATTTAACAATGAAAGCCTGCCTATAGGTAGTACAGTTTTTGGGTATATACAAATTCTAAGTCAATAAAGGGCAATGACTCTGGCAATAAAATCTCAAACGACACCTGCATTTCACTATGGGTATACAACAACAGGATACACTTGCATACCAGATATCAAGTCACTCAACCAAGTTGATTGAATTTTGGGATGGGTGGACAGACGGCTGGACAGACGGACGGGCAATGACTCTGGCAATAAAATCTCGATCGACACCTGCACTTCACTATAGGTATACAGCAATAGGATACACTTGCATACCAAATATCAAGTCACTCAATCAAGTACTTTACAAGTTATTCACGATTGAATTTTGGGATGGATGGACAGACAGATGGACTGACAGATGGACAGAGAGATCGACCTTGTACTGTGGGTAGACATCAATAAGATAAAGTTGCACAACAAATATGAAGTCCATTCAGTACTCTGCAAGTTATTCATGAATTAATTTCATGGTGGACAAATTCTTTCCAAGTCCATAAATGGTAATGACTCTGGCAATAAAATCTTGAACAACAGATGCATTTCACTATGGGTATACAGCAATAGGATACAGTTGCATACCAAATGTCAAGTCACTCAACCAAGTACTTTACAAGTTATTCATGACTGAATTTTTGGGATGAACAGACCAATGGATGGACAGACAGATGGGTGGATGGATGGGCAAGGCGAATCCTATATACCCCCGCTGCAATTTTCTCCCATAATGCAACTTGGAATTCAACCAATTCAATCTTGTTTGACAGAGCTCTTTGAGCTCTGTCAAACAAGATTGAATTGGTTAAATTCCAAGTTACAACATGAAATTTGGGTATTTTGATATCAATGTGCAGTATATAAACTGTAAATTTTTTTCCTGCAACAAAACATCCATTTTACATTGTTATCAAATAGTTTTTCCTTACAGAAAATTGGAAGCTGAACAAAGACTGTGAAATATTTCATCTCATCTTTATAATTCCCAAAAAGTAACATAAGATAATAATATTTGTTCTCAGATATTTAAAGATCCTTAGTTATTTTTATTCCGAGACCAGACATTCTGTAGGTAAATCTTTTATAAGGCCATACAAAGTTGATTGTCTGTTTCTCAGGCCATTTTTCCAAAAAAGCATGCGGCGGGCTTTTTTTTTTCTTTTTATTTTCTCCTCGAGAGGTTGTTTGTGGTAATTTGACCCCACCCAAACGCCTGGTGGACCACGCAAAATTTCGCAAATATATTGTTTATTCACCATAGGGGTGTTGGGTCGTAAATGAAGTGGGGTTTGAATGTTTGTTTTTTCAGTGAAAAGTGAAAATTATAACACAGGATGAAAGTCACGAAACGCCTCGTGGGTGAAACGTCTCGGGTTGAAACGTCTCTGGGACAAAGCAAATGTCGAAGTGCCAACTTTCAGAGATTTATTTTACTAAAATAAAAAATCCTTTCACAACCTGCCTCATAAAATCGTGAATCGCAATTTTTCCCCATTATATTCAAAATTATCACAACCCATTTGAACGGGCAGTTCATCCATAATCATATTTTTTTGAAATCTGAAAATGAAATACAAAACGAATGTTTGCGTGTTTTTATTAACCAATTCGACCGCACATACCTGCCTATATGCAATTTATTTTCAACTATGACTGTTACTTTTATATCAAGCAACGGTTATTATTAATTATCCAATTATCCTGCATCTCAAATGCATTTATTTAAATTAACTGGGAAACTCGTAACGGTTTCAAATAACAGTACACAAATTCCCAATGACGGCCATTTACAATACAAATGTTACTAAAAATAAATGCCAGGAGACTGTGTTCCATTTAACATAGCACCTGACTTTGCAGACTTTCTGAGGGTTGGTGCGAATTAAACGTGGTGCGAATCGACCATTCCTCTTTGTGACTGTTTGTTGTTAGACTGAAATAGACCTTCTTTCTTGCTGTCATTATGACTTACCTTTTACAGAATAAAACACTTTCTGTCGTCAATATTGCTAAAACCCACCCACTTTATTAAGGTATGATGTAGAAAAAGCTTGAAGTGTGTTAATTTAAAATTTGAGAACGCATCGATATCGATTTACCGAAATGAGCACAATATCTCAATTTTTTTTGGAAGATTTTTTGGTGTCATAAAAAGGTTGCATGCGCACCAAAAATGACCATGCACGCGGGCCTGAGAAACAGAGGTTCTTTTTTTATGGCCTAATAATAATAATAATATACACATTTATGTAGTGCTAAAATTATAGTTCAGAAGATGTAGGAACCATATTCTAAGGTGCTGTACATGTTACAGAGCCCGTGCAGATAAACAAACGGAATGTATACTGTATCTTACAGTCCACAACATCACTTATAGACTTTTTGAAACAGGTATGTTTTGAGATCTTTCTTGAAAAGGTTGACATTTGACAGTCTTTTTAGGTGTTCTGGTAAATTATTCCACGAGTGAGGGCCAGCAAATGAGAATGACCTATCTCCAAATGTCTTTCACCTATGTTTTGGAACATGTAGTAGCATTTTACCATCGGACCTCAGGTTGTATTGACACTCATTCTTGGTATTAAGGAGTTCTTCTAAGTAGGCTGGTGACATGTTGTTTTGTGTCTTAAAAACTAATATTAAAGTTTCGCACACACATACTCTTGGCCATTCAAAAGCATAAGGAAGACAAGCAAAGTTCCAATTTGTCTTCCATACAATTCTTGTATCAACTATCAAAATAGGGCCCAGCGGATATTTGTGATTCATCCGAATATGCCCTGATCCTGATACACGATTCCTCATACTGAATTTACGCTTCACTTTCATACATATATTTTCCTGCCGATTCCATTTGAGTCAAATATCATCATGAGCCGAGTCCTATGTGAAGACCAAAGTTAGCTGTACACAATATACAGTACAGCATTTACTAAAGTGAATGAAAATCACTCGAAATGCAATCATTAAAATACTCTGACAAGATCACAAAATCTGTAAAAAAAGAAATCTGAAAATATTCCATTGTAGATACTGCGTTTGTTTGATTTTCATGCTTCAGTCTTTGCTCATGAAATCTAATGTAAATATGTCACAACCACATCTTATCACAATCCAATTCATAAAGAGAAAACCATTGTGAACACAGTAATAAGCATTATAAGTTTTTGTTATAACTGAGCCACAAACCTCAGACAATGTTACTGTCAATTTATCACAATAATGTCTATGTTCAAATAAGACTCTATCAGCCTAAAACCCACATTGTGAACTGAACTAGGCAACTTTTTTACAGTAAGAAGTTTAGTAATTGAACCTCTCATGTACCGTATTTACTCTATGTATTGGGACACTCTATAATTTGGAACACACATCTTTTTCAGAAAACTATATTTTTTTTATGCTCCAAAGTTTGGTACATTCAGAAGATTTGTTTCCAGTTGGCCCGTCACTAGTAGCAGACGACACTCATAAAAAAAATTCTTGAGTAACTAAAAATTTTCATTTTTTGCTTCCAAAACATAGCTTATGATCCCTCATTGGAACGTGCACAATGCGCTCGTTCCAATGAGAGATCATAAGCTATGTTTTGGAAGCAAAAAATAAAAATATAAAAAAAAATTGGACGGCGATTTTCGTATATAGTGATGGAAAACGTATCACACACAACTTTATTCAGCATCAAATCAAGACCAGGCTGTGTTCTTTCCCCATTTTCTAAGAATTGGGACACCTGTGAAAATAATTATTTTTAGTTGTCCCAATACATAGAGTAAATATGGTACTCGTTTAAACGTGGATGTTTCGGTTTGAAGTTCAGTTTCGTTTGGTTACAATGTGTGAAACATTGTAATCTTTATCTGGATCTAACCCAGAAAGAGAAAACCATTGTGAACACAGTAATATACAGTACAAGTCAAAATAAATTGTAGGATAACCGCTATATGCTGTGTATCTTTCTCTTACTGCACTGATCAGACCAGAATCTGACATCATTTTCTGGAAAGCTCTCACTGAGAAATGTTCTCTGAAGTTTTTGCCCATAATGCAACTTGGAATCCAACCAAGTCAATCTTGTTTGACAGAGCTCTTTGAACTCTGTCAACAAGACTGAATTGATTAAATTCCAAGTTCCTACATAAAATTTGGATATTTTAATATCAATGTGCAGTATATTAACTGTAAATACTTTTCCTGCAACAAAACATTCATTATACATTGTTATCAAATAGTTTTTCCTTACAGGAAATTGCAAGCTGAACAAAGACTGAAATATTTCATCTCATCTTTATAATTCCAAAAAATGATGTCAGATTCTGATCGAAGAAACAGTATACTTATTTTGTTTATTTTGATTATGCTACAACTTATTTGGACTTATACTGTGCACAATATAATTATGTAATCTAGTGAAACTACTACACAGAAGACTCCTGTTTCAGCAGAAACTCTGGGAATTTCTCTTCAAATGCTTGCTGCAGACTTTTCAAATCATCATACTTGCATATTGTTAAATAAACGTTGTGCTGCGTTGCACTTTTTGGGTTTCGACCAGCCCAAGATTTTAATGCTTCAATTATAAATAAGTTGAAAGGGAGATCTTTTGTATCTCTTTGGACTTGTTGGTAAGTGATTTCATTTTCTCTTGAATCCCACTCTCTGTTATCACCTGAAAAATAATCATTGCTACTCACAATAACTTTTGCCATTCAGCTGTCAAAATAGAGAATTACTTCAATTATCTAGCCAGATTTATTTTATTTATTTATTGGTCTTTAAAATCACAAATTTCTGCACAATGGTTAATCGTGACCTCAACATGGATACAATCTTGCCAGATACACCATTGCCAGTATTGGTAACCCGAACACACATGCCAAATAAAACCAACTGTGGTATTTATTTATTTATTGGGATTTAACAACACTTTTTACACTTTGGGCCGCCTTGTGTCGGACAGGTTAACAAGTGGAGGAAGCCAGAGTATACGTACCTGGATAGAATCACTGAGTAGCTGAGATTAACTGTCTGTCTCCAGCAAATACTAACCCCACACAAGCAGGGTTAGCAATAGTTGAAGGCAAGTGCACTATCGACATGCAGTATGCCTCAGTTTTCCGCCCTGTATGCACCTTAATTGGGCCTGTATGTTCATTAAAATTAGCAGGTGGGAGATCTTCAAATCAGTAAATGTTGACTAGATTGTGTGATATTCTTTTGTTTAGCACAGTATATTCATTGTTGTAATCATGATGCATGAACACCTCGTCTTCTGAGTTCCAAATGTGTTCTATGTGCCAGTAGGCAAATAGAACACATAGGGACTCAGGGGACGACCTATTAGTTTTCTTCAATAAAACTAACTGTGATACTGGAAAGTTAAAAAATTTATAGTAATTTCTATATTTTTTATACTTACCAATGACCCAGACATAGCTGGTGCTAACTCTAAAAATCTAGGGCCAAACACAAATTTTGCCCCCCAATCCCCAAAATTTGCATCTAAAACCAAAGAAAACATGTCCTGAATGGCCCTCCATACTTTGCCTCTACTGCGCATGCGCAGTGTCAAGGACGTCCCGAAATTGGCGCCATTAATTATTCTTACAATCAGTGCCTGGTAAGCGCTATGTCCTCAGAGGGGAGGTATGAGTTCCCAACTCCTAGGAGGGCCATCCCCGTCTGGGTCATTGGTAAGTATAAAAAATATATAAATTACTATAAATTTTTTAACATTTTTATACTGTACCAATGACCCAGACATAGCTGAATAGTAAAAAGGCTGGAGGGCCCAGGACATAAAGGAAAATCCAGTAAGCTCAACTATATAAAATAGAGTCATCCCCTCGAGGAGAAAAGGAGTATTAGGCTTTACATGTATCTTTCTTATTTATGATAAATTAGAAAGACACAATACCTTCAATAATTGAGCATCATAACATCCATATTCTCTATGAACATCCAATATAATTCTTATACTAATTACTTTTAAAGTAAGCCAATAAATAAAGTTAGTCCAGAGAATTGAGACTCTTTATACTCTTTAAAAGTGTCCGAGGATTGTATATTAACACCCGTTTGACACGTGACATATTCAAATGCTATACTTTAAAACTATGACATGAATGAATTTTTAAAACATAACTTTTCACTTTAAAACCATCCCAGTAACAGCTCAGAATTACTGACTCCGGAGGAGGTATCCCCTTGTTTTCATAATAAAACAGGTGACCCAAGGGAACACCCTCCCCCCCCCCCCCCCCTTTCCCTTGCCCTGGGTCAAATAGCCCAGAGCAAAGAGGGCAGCAGGACGGAGTCACTGCCGGAACATAAAGCCTACATAGCTATAGTTGCAATTGTTAAGTGATCGACATTCTGAGCAACCGATAATGGACCTAAACAGTGCAGGCCTCCAGAAATGGACTCGATATTTCTGAGATAAAAATTCGTGAATGTGGATGGCTGAGACCAATATGCAGCCTTCTTTAACTCTATAATAGCAACACTATTTACGTAAGCCCAAGATGTAGAAGAGCTCTTACTTCATGAGCCGAAATCTTAAGCACAGACTGCTGAGTTAAGGATAGATTATCCTAAGCAGTACCGATAGTTAATTGAATGCATTTAGCAATAGAATGGACCGTAATGACCTTTCTATTAGGCATCAGAGCCAGAAGAAGCTTTACGTCCTCACTGATAAACTGAGATCTGTTAATAAATACATAAAGGTCTATCCGGACAGAGTAAAGGCCTATGCCCGTTCGAAGACGGAAGGACCTTAAAAACAATAGGTTCCGGATATTTATTAGGAGCCTGATTCTTAACCAAAAATCCAACATTAGTAGTAAAGGTAATAGAGTTTCCGATACTACGAAAGTAAGAATCGTCCACCGATAGTGCATGAAGCTCACTGACTCTTCAGCAGAAAAGAAGACTAAGAGAATTGCTGTCCTAAAAGGCCAGAATTTGAAACTACTGTCTCAAGAGGTTCAAATGGTTGCTTTAGTTAATAAGAACCCAAGCTAAATTCCGTATAGGAATTAATCTAAGGATACTAGGTCTATTTATCAAAAAGTTTCAAACTAACTTAGATAAAGAGACATTAGGCTCAATTGTAAACTATCATGGTGTGCATAGGTATCAGATAACATAGACCTATAACCTTTAATAGTAACTGGATGCAGTTGATCTCGTCAAACAAGTATACTAGAAAGTTTGCAATGTCTGGTATGGAGGGATCAAAAATATCAACATAAAGATCCCTACACCAACGACGGAAGACCCTCCACTTTAGCCGCATAGTATAGCGAAGAGGAGGTCCTCCTACAGTTAAAAATCGCGTCCACTGCTCATCCTGTACAATGCTTGCCATGCAAGAAGGACCGCACAACGGAATACGTGAAAGTTGAGACCTTGCAGGTTGTGATGAAGTTGACACGATTTCCCCAGCGAAAAAAGATCCTCTCGTGGAGGAAGTTTTCGCGGTAAGTCCCACAGCAGACACCTAAGTAAATTTATCCACGGTCTCTGTGGAGACAGAGATGCTACCAACAGAATTATATTGTGAATGTATTATCCTAGCAATACTTGCTGAATCAACAGCGCTGGAGGATACGCATATCCTATCATCCCGTCGTACTAGATCGATACAGCGTTAACTACATATGCTCGGGGATCCGGACACGGTGACACATACGTCTGCAATTGATTGGTGAGTTGTGTCGCAAAAAATTTATCACTGGGCGCTCCCATTGGTAGCAAATCTGATTGAATACCTGTTTGTTGAGAGTCCATTCTGACGGCAACAATCGACCCTTACGTGAAAGGGAGTCTGCTAATACAATCCGACGACCCAGAATATGACGGACCGAAACAGAACTTGGTGTTCTATAACAAACAGACGGATTCTTTCCGTTAAATTCAATAACGGAACCGAATGAGTGCCTCCCGGATTCCGGATATACGCAACTACTGTCGTATTATCGGACAGGATTTGGACATGCGTTTCTGAATAATGTTCATCCAATGACGTAGTGCAAGCCAAAATAATATCATATCTTGGAAGTTAAGGTCTTGCGTAAAAACTGCGGAACCCAAAGACCCTGGCACTTCGAATCCGATGGGATCAATATTGTGCCCCAACCTGTTTGAATGGCATCCGTCATAATCGAGAAACTCGGATCCGGCAACTACAGTGGAACTCTGAGTCAACCAACGAATGTTTGCCCAAATCTGAATCTCTTGTTACACTTGATTGACAAGAGAACGTGTATATCGAGCAATTCATAGATTGCTGAAAGGTTGCCGTCGAAGAGAAGCTTCTCCGAGACCGAAGCGACTCTGAGAGAGTTCTTCACCTTACTATCCACGCACGTGGATGTAGCTAGGGCTGCGTCACGTCTAATCAACTCCAGGTTGCCACTGAAGGGCGGAGTTATACGTGGAAAACTACTGCCCTTGAAAGAAATCTCATTAAGAATCATATCCTGGAATTCTTTCTCTTGAAGACGTAATGATAATGCCTCAGTAAGGTGGTCTACATATGATAAAGCATCTTAGTTAAGTCTATTAGACATCATTATCGTTTCCAACGTCGTGGTTGGAATTGACATAGACGGCGAAAAAGCCAATACCCAGTTTTCAGCCTCGTCGTCTAGACGCAGAGGAACTCTCAGTATGCCCTGTCCTGCCATTTCAAATTTATTCCTAGACTTGATGAAAGGCAGATTAGAGCATTTGCGGACAAGAAACTAGACTAGTGTGTTTTGGTAGCAAGCTTATATATATATAGCGTCGTTCAATAATTCGAAAGTTCTAATGACATTATTGGACTGTGTCGGCAACTGAGGGACGATGTCCCTGAACCGATCAAAAATAAATTCTGTGTCCAATGACGCTATTAGTTTCTTATCCAGCATCGCAGCATTCTAGTCCGACGGAACAACCTCTGGAAGATAATGCCGGAAGAAATGTATGGCATATTCTGTTGTTCCGAAAGGGAAAGCTCGAAATCGTCCGAATCCCTTTCGCCATCCCGTCAGACCCTATGAAGTGTTCGGTCGTCCGTACCTGATGCATCAGAGGAGCGAACCGACCCAGCGTCGTCGGATTATTCCTCATCCAACAGAGATTCTGTCGTTTGCTGGGATGCTGCGATAAGCTGTGCTATTTTGGATAGCACGTCCGTCAACTGAGGCCTGTGGAGAAGCGGTCTTACGATGCTTTGCCGCTGGAAGCTCCGTGTTCGTTAACCCGTGTATACTTCTATTATGCGAGCGACCGGAGTGTACAGGCCTCGTGTCCCTTGACTACCGGATGGCGTGACCTGTTCGCCGTGGAATCACTGAATGACGAAGCTGGCAGGATACTCGAGGTCACATAGCCAGGTTGCGGTTGTGTGCGCTGCCGTGAGGATGAGGAAGAATTATCGACAGTCTCTCGGACTGTCTATATAACGGAGCGTCCCGAGCGGCGGACATATGCTCCGAATGCGAAACGTTTGTTCCACAACATCCGGTCCCAGATGTTGTTGTACGAGAGAGGAACCAGACTAACAGGCTTCCTCCGATCTCTCCTCTAATCCGTCGTCACTGGGTGTGTACTATTGTCTATTATAGTGCTCGCATCACCCAAATCTCCTTCCTGAACCGCAACGGACGAACCCGGCTGCCGAACCATTCGATGAACGGACGCTACACCGGGTGAGCTAGCGAATGTCAACGCCATCGATCCTACTAGGAACCTCTTAGGCGATTGACGTATTCCATGAGCACTTATTGCCGCTAGCTCATCATTTAACTATGACAACAGAGGCACACTTTTGAAAGACATCTCAGTAATTTGCAAACAAGAAACCAGACTTGCTTGTTAATAGCAAGCATATATATATAAATAGCGTCGTTCAATAATTCGAAAGTTCCTGTGACATTATTGGACTGTGTCGGAACTGAGGGACGATGTCCCTGAACCGATCCAAAAATTTTTGTGTCCACCGAAGCTATCAGTCTCTTATCCGGCATCGCAGCATTGTAGTCCGACGAAACAATCTCGAGAAGATAAAGCCGGATGACATATACAGCAGCTTATGTTGTTCCAAAAGGGAAAGCTCGAAATCCTCCGAATCCCTTTCGCCATCCTGTCGGACCCTATGAAGTTTTCGGACGTCCGTACCTGATGCTTCAGCGGAGCGTCCCGACCCAGCGTCGTCGGATATTACATAATGCGACAGAGATACTGTCGTTGCTGGGATGCTGCGATAAGTTGTGCTATTCGGGATAGCACGTCCGTCACTGAGGCCTGTGCAGTAGAGGTCTTACGATGCTTTGCCACTGGAAGCTCCGTGTACGTTGACTCCTGCATACTTTTCTTATGCGAACGTGCGGAGTCTACAGGCCTCGTGTCCCTGGCTACCGGATGGCGTGACCTGGTCGCCGTGTATTCTCTGATTGGCGAAGTTGACTGGATATCGGAGGTCACGTAGCCAAGGTGTGGTCGTGTGCGCTGCCATGAGAATGAGGAAGCCTTATTGACAGTCTCTCCGGACTGTCTATATAACGGAACGTCCCGAGCGGCGGACATATGCTCCGAATGCGAAACATTTTGTACCACAACATCTGGGGCCAGATGTTGTTGTACGAGAGAGGGGCCTCTCTCGCTCGCAGCCCGGATGGGCCTGGACGAGCTATGAACCGGACTAATAGGCTTCCTCCGTTTTCTCCTCTAATCCGCCATCACTGGGTGTGCACTTGGTTGTTTTATAGTGCTCGCATCACCCAAAACTCCTTTCTAGACTGCAATGGACGAACCCGGCTGCCGAACCATTCGATGAATGGATGCTACACCGGGCGAGTTAGCGGACGTCAAAGGCCGTCGATCCTACTAGGGACCTCTTAGGCAATTGACGTATTTCCATGAGCACTTTTCCGCTAGCTCTTCATTATTTGTGACGACGGAGGCACACTTTTGGAAGACATCACGGATACATCACCCTGTTCTTGATCGTCTGAAATAGAGATTGATAAACTAGAGTGACCCTGCGGGGAAAGGACCGGCATGGCCATTTCCCCGCTAACATACCGTGACACACGCTTCCCATGTTGTCATCGAAAATAACACATAGTGAACAGGACTTAGTGCGAGTACACTGACTACATTTATGCAATGATTATGAAAGTCAGAGGAAGATTTCCTCTTAATCCAATTGAACAATATCCTTTCATTGTGAAAAGAAAACAAAGTCCTAGTACTCGCCCCAACCCCTGCAAATCAAAATACATAATAACATGATCCATTAACATAGAAAAAATAATTGAAATCAAAATAATTTTTGAAAAAATATTTTTTTTAGAAAAGCCCAAGTTTCTGAAAAGTAACGTTGAGCCCCAATGGATCCCAAGCCTAAGTGTGGACCAAAATTTTAAAAATATTTAAAAAATTTAATGCAACACTTACGAATAATACTAATGTATCTAGATATGATTAAACTAACATCAAGATATTATTTTCAAGAAATCCCCCTCACACAGAGGTTGTTGTCAATGTAAACAAGAAGTGTAAAAACACCAGAAACATGACTCCAGGCACTGATAACCCTGGCCCGAAATCAGTTACCAATAATACACTATCTGATGCAAAACAGAGACTTCCAGGGAAGAAACTACAGAACATCAGATGGTAGATGCAGAACACTACGCCTAAACACCCAAGGGTGAAGACGTAAACATGGGGAAAAGAACAGAATTCATTCTGTTATCCAGCTAAAACTCCCAAGAAATTTTAGTAATAATATTACAGAAAATATGCCAAAAGCATGGGAGAATAGCAAAGAGGGACTTAAAGGAAAGGGAGAGAGGAAAACACTGAACAAGCAGTGTAACTTTATAGCAAGAATGACCACAACAGGCCGTTGCCTCGAAAATAGGTAACTTAACACAATTTCATTAAAAAAGTTAAAAAATTTATAGTAATTTCTATATTTTTTATACTTACCAATGACCCAGACATAGCTGGTGCTAACTCTTAAAATATAGGGCCAAACACAAATTTTGCCCCCCAATCCCCAAAATTTGCATCTAAAACCAAAGAAAACATGTCCTGAATGGCCCTCCACACTTCACCTCTACTGCGCATGCGCAGTGTCAAGGACGTTCCGAAATTGGCGCCATTAATCATTCTAATAACCAGTGCCTGGTAAGCGCTATGTACTCAGCGGGGAGGCAAGAGTTCCCAACTCCTGGGAGGGCCATCCCCGTCTGGGTCATTGGTAAGTATAAAAAATATAGAAATTACTATAAATTTTTTAACATTTTTATACTGTACCAATGACCCAGACATAGCTGAATAGTAAAAAAGGCTGGAGGGCCAAGGACATAGAGCAAGATGGAATACGCTCAATAATATAAAATAGAGTCATCCCCTCTAGGGAAAAAGAAGTAATAGGCCTTACATGTATCTTTCTTATTTATGATAAATTAGAAAGATACAACACCTTCCAAAATTGAGCATCATACATCGATGTACTCTATTAATATCCAATATAATCCTTATACTAATAATTTTTAAAGTAAGCCAATAAATAAATTAAATCTAGAGAATAGAGACTCTTATACTCCTTAAAAGTGTCTGAGGATTGCATAATCATGTCCGTTGACACATGCTATATTCAAAAGCTATACTTTAAAAACTAAGACTTGAATGAATTTTTAAAACATAAACTTCTCACTAAACAACCATCCCAATAACAGCTCAGAATTACTAACTCCAGAGGAGGTATCCCCTTGTTTTCATAGTAAAACAGGTGACCCAAGGGAACACCCTCCCCCCCCCCCCCCTTTTTCTTGCCCTGGGTCAAATAGCCCATAGCGAAGAGGGCAGCAGAACGGAGTCACTGCCGAAACAGACAGCCCACCTAGCTATAGTAGCAACTGTTAAGTGAATGACATTCTGAGCAGTAGATAATAGACCTAACAATAGAGGCCTCCAGAAATGGACTCGATATTTCTGAGATAAAAATTCATGAAAGTGGATGGCTGAGCGCAATGAGCAGCCTTCAAAAATCTATAATAGCGACACTATTAATGTAAGCCCAAGATGTAGAAGAACTCTTACTTCATGAGCCGAAATCTTAAGCACAACTGCTGAGTCAATGATATACCATAAGCAGTACCGATAGTTAATTGAATCCAATAGCAATAGAATGGAGCATAACGTCCTTCTATTAGGCATCCAAGACAGAAGAAGCTTACGCCCGTAGTAATAAACAGATATCTGTTTATAAATACATAAACTCTAACCGGACAGAGTAAAGGCCTATGCCCGTACGAAGACGGAAGGACCTTAATAACAATAGGTTCCAGATATTAGGAGCCTAACTCTTATGCAAAAATCCAACCTAAATAGTAAAGGAAGTAGTGATTCCGAAACTATGAAAGTGAAAATCATCCATCGATAGTGCATGAAACTCACTGACTCTTCAGTAAAAGAGAAGCCAACCGAATTACTGTCTAAAAGGTCAGAATTTGAAAACTACTGTTTCCAGAGGCTCAAATGATTACTTAGTTAAATAAGAACCGAAGTTAAATTCCATATAGGAATTTAATCTAAAGATTCTAAGTCTATTTATCAAAAAGTTACTAACTGACTTAGATAAAGAGACATAAGACTCAATTGTAAACTATCATAGAGTGCATAGTTATGAGGTAACATAAACCTATAACCTAAATAATAAGAGGCTGCAGTAGATCTTGTCAAACAAGTATACTAAAAAGTTGCAATGAGTAGTATGGAGGGATCAACAATATGAACATAGTGATCCCTACACCAACGACGGAAGAGCCTCCACTTTAGCCGCATAGAATAGCGAAGAAGAGGATCTCCTATAGTAAGAAATCGCGTCCAAAGCTCGTCCAGTACAATGCTTACAATGCAATACGGACCACACAACGGAATACGTGAAGGTTGCGACCTTGCGGGTTGTGATAAAGATGACACGATTTACCCAGCGAAAAAAGGTCCTCTCACTGAGGAAGATTTCGCGTTAAGTCCCACAGTAGACATCAGAGTAAATTACCCACGGTCTCTGTGAAGATAGAGATGCTATCAACAGAAATGTATTGTGGTTGTTTATCTTAGCAATACCTGCTGAAACAACAGCGCCGGAGGATACGCGTATCCTATCATTCCGTCCTATTAGATCAATAGAGCGTTAACAACATTAGCTCAGAGATCCGGACAAGCCAACACATACGTCTGCAATTGATTAGCAAGCTGTGTCGTAAATAAATTATCATTGGGCGCTCCCATAGATAGCAAATCTGATTGAATACTTGTTAGTTGAGAGTCCATTCTGACGGCAACAAGCGACCCCTAAGTGAACGGGAGTCCGGTAAAACAATCAGACAACCCGGAATATGACGGACCGAAACAGAACTTGGTGTACTATAACCAACAAACGGATTCTTTCCATTAAATTGAATAACGGAAACGAATGAGTGCCTCCCTGGTTCCGGAGATACGCCACTACTGTCGAATTAACGAACAGGATTTGGACATGCGTTTCTGAATAATGTTCATGCAATGACAAAAAGCAAGCCTAAAAAACATTATTCCGCGGAAGATAATTGCTTGCTTAGAGACTGCGGAACCCAAAAACCCTGGCACTTCGAATCCGTTGGGATCAATATTATATCCCAATCTGTTTGACTGGCAACCGTCATAACTATAACACTCAGATCCGGCAACTGCAGTGGCACTCTCTGAGTCAACCACCGAATGTTTGCCCCAGTCTGAATCTCTTGTAACACTAGATAGACAAGAGAACGTGTAAATCGAGCAATTCATGGATTGCTGAAAAGTTGCCATCGAAGAGAGGCTTCTCCGAGAACGAAGCAACTCTGAGAGAGTTCTTCACCTTACTATCCATGCGCGTGGATGTAGCTAGGGCTGCGTCACGTCTAACCAACTCCAATCAGCCACTGAAGGGCGGAGTTATACGTGAACAAACTACTGCCCTCAAAAGAAATCACATTGAGAATAATATCCCGTAAATCTTTTCTTGAAGACGTAATGATAACGCCTCAGTAAGGTGGATTACGTATGATAAAGCGTCTGAGTTAAGTCTACTAAACATCATTGTCGTTTCCAACATTATGGTTGGAAAAGACATAGACGGCGAAAAAGAATATTTCCAGTCTTTAACCACGCCGTCTAGACGCATATGAACTCTCGGTATGCCCCGCTCTGCCAAAATAAATTATTCGTATAAATGAAAAAACGGCAGAAATGAGCATTGCGGACAAGAAACTAAACTATCATGCTTGATAGCAGGCTTATATGCATATATAGCGTCGAAAAATAAAACATATGTTGTAATGACATTATTGGACTGCGTCGGTAAGTCAGGGACAATGTCCCTGAACCGATCCAAAAATTCCGTGTCCAATGACGCTATAAGTCTCTTATCCAACATCGCAGCAATGTAGTCCGAAATAACAATCACTGGAAGATAATGCCAGAAGATATGAATGGCAGCTTCCGATGCTACGAAAGGGAAAACTCGAAATCTTTCTAATCCCTTTCGCCATCCTGTCGGACCCTATAAAGCGTTCAGTCGTCCGTACCTGATGCAACCGCGGACCGCACCGACCCAGCGCCGTCAGATAATTCCTGATTCGAGTAAGAAACTGTCGATTGCTGGGATGCTGCGAAACAACTGTGCTAACTCGGATAGCATGTCCGTCACTGAGGCCTGAGGAGAAGCGGTCCTACAATGCATTGCCGCTGGAAGCTCCGTGATCGTTACCCCATGCATACTACCAATATGCGAGCGAACGGAGTGTATAGGCCTCGTGTCCCTTGGCTACCGGATGGCGTGACCTATTCGCCGTGGAATCACTGAATGACAAAACTGATCGGATACTCGAGGTCACGTAGCCAAAGTGCGGTCGTGTGCCCTGCTGTGAGGATGAGGAAGCATTATCGACAGTCTCTCGGACTGTCAATATAACGGAGCGTCCCGACCGACAGACATATGCTCCGAATGTAAAATATCTGAACCACAACATGCGGTCCCCTATGTTGTTGGACGAGAGAGGGACCTCTCTCGCTCACAGCCCGGACGGACCTGGACAAGCCAGGAACCGGACTAACAGGCTTCCTCCAATCTGTCCTCAATCTGCCGTCACTGGGTGAGTACTAAAGTAATTATAGTGCTCGCATCACCCAAATCTCCTTCCTAGACCGCAACGGACGAACCCGGCAGCCGAACCATTCAATGAATGCATGCTACACCGGGTGAGCTAGCGAATGTCACTCCGTCGATCCTACAAGGGATCTCTTAGGCGATAGACATATTCCATGAGCACTTATTGCCGCTAGCTCTTCATTAACTATAACGACAGAGGCAAACTTTGAAAGACATCTCCGTAACTTTGCGAACACGAAACCAGAAATGCTTGGTTATAGCAAGCATATAATATTAATATATATAGCGTCGTTCAATAATTCGAAAGTTTGTGTGACATTATTGGACTATGTCGGAACTGAGGGACGATGTCCCTGAACCAAACCCAAAAATTTCTAAGTCCACCGACGCTATCAGTTTCTTATCCGGCATCGCAGCATTCTGGTCCGACGAAAGAAGCTGTAGAAGATCAAGTCAGATGACATACACAACAGCATATGTTGTTCCGAAAGGGAAAGCTCGAAATCCTCCAAATCCCTTTCGGTATTCCGTCGGACCGGATGAAATTTTCGGACGTCCGTACCCGCTTCCGCGGAGCGTCCCGACCCAGCATCGTCGGATAAAAAATATGCGACAGATTCAGTTGATGCTGCGATAAACTGTGCTATTTAGGAAAGCACGTCCGTTCCCGAGGCCTGTGCAGTAGCGGTCTTACGATGCATTACCGCCGGAAGCTCCGTGTACGTTGACTCCCGCACACTTCCTATGCGAACGTCCGGAGTCTGCAGGCATCGTGTCCCTGGCTACCGGATGGTGTGACCTGGTCGCCGATGATTCTCTGACTGGCGAAGCTGACTGGATATCCGAGGTCACGTAGCCAAGAGCGGTCGTGTGCACTACCATGAGAATGAGGAAGCCTTATTGACAGTCTACTCCGGACTGACTATATGTCGGAGCGTCCCGAGCGACGGACGTATGCTCCGAATGCGAAACATTTTGTACCACAACATCTGGGGCCAGATGTTGTTGTACGAGAGAGGGGCCTCTCTCGCTCGCCGTCCGGATGGACCAGAACGAGCTATGAACCGGACTAAAAGGCTTCCTCCGTTCTCCCTCTAATCCGCAGTCACTGGGTGTGCATTTGGTTGATTTATAGTGCTCGCATCACCCCAAAACTCCTTCTAGACCGCAACGGACGAACCCGGCTGCTGAACCATTCGATGAATGGATGCTACACCGGGCGAGCTAGCGGACGTCAAAGGCCGTCGAACCTACTAGGGTCCTCTTAGGCAATTGGCGTATTTACATGAGCACTTTTCCGCTAGCCCTTCATTAATTGTGACGACAGAGGCACACTGTTGGAAGACATCACAGATACATCACCCTAATCTTGATCGTCTGAAAAAGAAATTGATAAAGTAGAGAGACCCTGCGGGGAAAGGACCGGAGTGTCCAATTCCCACTAACATACCGTGACATACGCTTCCCATATTGTCATCGAAATCATACGATACAGAACAGGAGTTAATGCGAGTACACTGACCACATATAGAATGATTATAAAAGTCAGAGGAAGACTTCCTCTTATTACAATTGATCAAAATCATTTCAATGTGAAAAGAAAACAAGTCCTGGTACTCGCACCAACCCCTGGCAATCAAAATACATAATAATAATATGATCCATTAATATAGAAAAAATAATTGAAATCAAAATATTTTGAAAAAATATTTTTTCAGAACAGCCCAAGTTTCTGAAAAGTAACATTGAGCCCCAATGGATCCCAAGCCTAAGTGTGGACAGAAATTTTAAAAATATTTTAAACAATTTATTCGGGGGGCGCGGTGGCTCAGTTGGTAGAGGTGCAGGCTGCAAGCCGAGAGGTCCTCGGTTCGAATCCCACCTGCGGCAACCGCGTTGTGTCCTTGGGCAAGACACTTCACCCCGATTGCCTACATGGGGGCACGATGACGCTGTGTACTGAGGCGTACTGCACGTCGATGGTGCGCATGTCTTCAACCAATCTAACGCTGCCTGTGCTGCGGTGCAGAGTTCAGAGTTACGATGTTGGAGAGCTGACAGCTGCTCGTCGTTGCTCGGTGGTTCTCTCCGGGTACTCCGGCTTCCTCCACCCGTAAAACTGTCACGGTCACGATTAGCCATTGTGCATAAGTATGTGACCTTAAACACCAATAAATAAATAAATATAACAATTTATTCAACACTTACGAACAATAATAATGTATCTAGTTATGATTAAAATAACATCAAGATATTATTTTCAAGAAATCCCCCCCTCACACAGAGGGCTGTTGTAAATGTAAACAATGAATGTAAAAACACTAAAATAAGACTCCAGGCACCCAGGCCCGGAATCAGTTACCAAAAATACACTATCTGATGCAAAACAGAGACTTCCAGGGAAGAAACTACAGAACATCAGATGGTAGATGCAGAACACAACGTCTAACCACCCGTAGGTGAAGACGTAAACATGGGGAAAAGAACAGAATTCATTCTGTTATTCAGCTAAAACTCCCAAGAAAATTTAGTAATAATAATTACAAAAACTATGCCAAAAGCATGGGAGAATAGCAAGGGGGGACTTAAAGGACAGGGAGAGAGGAAAACACTGAAAAGTTAAAAAATTTATAGTAATTTATATATTTTTTATACTTACCAATGACCCAGACTTAGCTGGTGCTAACTCTAACAAAACCAGGGCCAAACACAAATTTTGCCCCCCAATCCCCAAAATTTGCATCCAAAACAAAAAGAAATCATGTCCTAAAGGACCTCCATACTACGCCCCCACTGCGCATGCGCAGTGACGCAGACGTCCCGAAATTGGCGCCAATTATCATTCTTACTGGCAGTGCCTGGTCAGCGCTATGTACTCAGCGGGGAGGCAAGAGTTCCCAACTCCTGGGAGGGCCATCCACGTCTGGGTCATTGGTAACTATAAAAAATATATAAATTACTATAAATTTTTTAACATTTTTATACTGTACCAATGACCCAGACTTAGCTGAATAGTAAACAGGCTGGAGGGCCTAGGACATAGAGGAAAATCCAATAAGCTCAACTATATAATAAAGAGATAACCCCTTAAGGAGAAAAGGAGTATTAGGCTTTACATGTATCTTTCTTATTTAATATTAAATTAGAAAGATACAATACCCTTAATAATTGAGCACAATAATATTCATGTTCTCTATTAACATCCAGTATATCCCTTATACTAATTATTTTTAAAGTAAGCCAATAAATAAAGTAGTCCAGAGAATTGAGACTCTTTATAGTCATTTAAAAGTGTCCGAGTATTGTATATTAAAGCCCGTTTGACACTTGACATATACAAATGCTTCACACCGAGCTACACTTTAAAAATAAGACATGAATGAATTTTAACATTAATATTACACTTTAAAACCATCCCGGAAGCGACTCAGAAATACTGACTTGGAGGAGGCATTCCCTTGCTTTTCACTATAAAGCAGGTGACCTAAGGGAACACCCGCCCCCCCCCCCCCCCCCCCTTCCCCTTGCCCTGGGTCAAATAGCCCAGAGCGAAGAGGGCAGCCGGACGGAGTCACTGCCGGAACAGAAAGCCTGCATAACTATAGTTGCAACTGTTTAGTGGACGACATTCTGATCAACAGATAACGGACCTAAACAATGCAGGTCTCCAGAAATGGACTCAATATTTCTGAGATAAAAATTTGTGAATGTGGATGGCTGAGACCAATAAGCAGCCTTCATTAAATCTGTAATAGCAACACTATTAGCATAAGCCCAAGAAGTAGCAAGAGCTCTTACTTCATGAGCGGAAATCTTAAGCACAGACTGCTGAGAAGAAGATAAACTCTCATAAGCAGTACGGATAGTTAATTGAATCCATCTAGCAATAGAATGGACCGAAATGTCCCTTCTATTAGGCATCAAAGACAGAAAGAAACGTTTTCGTTCCTTTCTGATAAACTGAGATCTCTGTTTATAGATACGTAACGCTCTAACAGGACAGAGTAAAGGCCTACGCCCGTCTGAAGACGGAAGAGCCTTAATAACAATAGGTTCCGGATATTTATTAGGAGCCTGATTCTTAGCTAAAAAACCCACATTAGTAGTGAAGGTGATAGTGTTCCCGACACTACGATAGTGAGAATCATCCACCGACAGTGAATGAAGCTCACTGACTCTTCTAGCAGAAGAGAAAGCTAAGAGAAAAGCTGTCTTATAAGATAAGAATTTGAAATCTACTGTCCCAAGAGGTTCAAATGGCTTTTCCTTCAATTAAAGAAGAACCCAAGCTAAATTCCATTTAGGAATTAATCTAAGAGTTCTGGGTCTATTTATCGAGAAGTTTCTAACTAACTTAGATAAAGAGACATTAGATCCAATTTGTAAACTATCATGATGTGCATAGGTATCAGATAACATAGACCTATAACCCTTAATAGTAACAGGCTGCAGTTTGATTTCGTCAAACAAGTATACCAGAAAGTTTGCAATGTCTGGTATAGAGGGATCGAATACATCTACAGAATGATCCCTACACCAACGACGAAAAACCTTCCACTTAGCCGCATAGTTTAGCGAAGAGGACAGTTAGAAATCGCGTCCACTGCTCGTCCTGTAAAGTGCTTGCCATGCAAGAAGGACCGCACAACGGAAAAACGTGAAGGTTGAGACCTTGCGGGTTGTGATGGAGTTGGCGCGATTTCCCCTGCGAAAGAAGATCCTCCCGTGGAGGAAGCTTTCGCGGTAGGTCCCACAACAGACACCTGAGTAGATTTATCCACGGTCTCTGTGGCGACAGAGATGCTACCAACAGAATCTTGCATTGAGATTGTTTTATCTTTAGCAATACTTGTTGAATTAACGGCGCTGGAGGATACGCATATCCTATCATTCCGTCCCAAGGGATCGACAGAGCGTCTACTGCAAATGCTCTTGGATCCGGACACGGAGACACATACGTCTGCAACTGATTGTTGAGATGTGTCGCAAATAAGTCTATCATTGGCCGTTCCCATTGGTAGCAAATCTGATTGAATACTTGTTTGTTGAGAGTCCACTCCGACGGCAACAAGCGACCCTTTCGTGAAAGGGAGTCTGCTAGCACATTCAGACGACCCAGTATGTGACGGACCGAAAGAAGAACGTGATGTTCTAGCGCAAACAGAAGGATTCTTTCTGTTAGATTGAACAACGGAACTGAATAAGTGCCTCCCTGATTCCGTATATACGCCACTACTGTCGTATTGTCGGATAGGATTTGGACATGAGCATTGTGAATAATGTCCATCCAATGACGTAACGCAAGCCAAATTGACATCATTTCCTTGATGTTTATGTGCTTGCACAGGAATTGCGGATCCCAAAGACTCTGGAAGCTCGAATCCGTTGGGATTAATGATGCACCCCAACCTGTTTGACTGGCATCCGTCATAGTGGTAAAACTCGGATCCGGCAACTGCAGCGGAACTCCCTGAGTTAACCACTGAATGTTTGCCCAAGTCTGAATCTCTTGTTTCACTTGATCTGACAAGAGAACGTCTACGTCGAGCGAATGAATTTTCACACTCCAATTCTGAGTCAAGAAAATTTGGAGAGGACGCGTGCGTAACCGCCCCATCGGAATGAGATCCGCAGCGGCTCCGCACAGACCTACCAGTCTCATAAATTCTCTCGCTGTGACTTTGTCTGCGTGCAGACAATAGCGAGCGTAACAACTGACTAATTTCGCTCTGGTTAACGGCAGACGAACGAGATTGTTGTGCGTCCCGAAGCTCATTCCCAGATGAGTGAATGACTTGGACGGCACCAGATCCGACTTCTCCTCGTTTACTATAAAACCGAGACGTCGGAGCAATAGAAGTAGATTCTGAACATCGTTCTGAAGCGTTAACTCGTTGCCGTACCTCTGAAGAATGTCGTCCAGGTAGGCCGACGTTACCGCAGACGAATGAGCTCGGAAATAGATCATTACCGAGTTCATTACCCGAGAGTGAAAGCCCAGGGTGCTAGATTCAATCCGAAGCACATCGCCCGGAATTGATACACCACTCCTAGGACTGCGAAGCGTAGATACTTTCGGAATGTCGGATGTACCATGACGTGAAAGTACGCATCTTTGAGATCTATGTTTGTTGCATAATCGTTCACCCGAATACTCGCTCTGACCGACCGAATCATCTCCATATAAAATTTCGGAGCGACGATCAGCTTGTTTATCCAGCTCAAATCTATGACTGGACGGAACGAGCCGTCTGGTTTCGGAACCAGAAATAGATGGCTGTAGAAACCCGGAGTTTCCTGGTTTTCTACGACCTCTACCGCGTTCTTCATTAAAAGAGACTGCACCTCTGATAACAGAGCGTCTCTTTTCTGCGGATTTGACGGAAGTTGAGTCCACTTTGGACTTCGAGTTAATGGAGGCTTTCGTTTGAAGGATATCTTTAGACCTTCCGAAGTCACTCCTCTCACCCAAGGGTCGTCCGTAATCGACGCCCATTCTTGTGAAAAGCTTGACAACCTTCCGCCAACCGGTACGCGATAGAGGTTTAAGCCATCACCTCCTGGACCTGCGAGGCCTGCGGTAGGAGAAACCACGTCCTCCACGACCCGCACCTCGCGGCGTCCGACCGGTTGTTCCGGCCCGAAGGACGTCCCGAACGAGAGTCGCTACCCTGACGGTCTCTCGAATAAGACCAAGAGGACGCACCGGAACCTCTATAGGAACCTCTCTTGGGCGCATTAGACCCAGAAGTGCCTGTCTTATTCTTGTCTGCTGTATCCGACTTCTTAGAAGCAGATTTGAACAACAGAGAATCCGAAGCTTTCTTTGTAATTTTATCATAAATAGCAGAAAGCTTGCCATCAAAGAGAAGTTCTCCGGAGACCGAAGCGACTCTAAGAGAGTTCTTCACCTTAGTATCCACGAGTGTGGATGTAGCTAGGGCTGCATCACGTCTAACCAACTCCAGGTTTGCCACTGAAAGGGTGGAGTTACACATGGAATAAGCTACTGCCCTTGAAAGAAGTCTTAAAGAGGATTGTATATCCTGAAACTCTTTCCCTTGAAGGCGCAGTGATAACGCCTTAGTAAGGTGATCTGCGTAAGATAAGGCATCTAAATTGGCTCTGTTAGACGCAATAGCTGTTTCCAACACCGCGGTTGGAATAGAAGCCGACGACGGTAATGATAGCTCTAAGTCTTCCGCCTCGTCGTCCATACGCAGAGGAACTCTCGGAACACCCTGTCCTGCCGTGTCGAATTTATTCCTTGCATTAATGAAAGGCAGGTTGAGAGTATTAGCGGACAAGAAACCTGCTTTCCCCGTCTTGGAAGCAAGTTTAAATATAGCGTCGTTCAATAATTCAAATGTTCTAGGAACATTATTGGACTGCGACGGAAACTCGGGAGCGATGTCCCTGAACCGCTCAAAAAATTCAGAGTCCAATGACGCTATAATCCTCTTGTCCGGAACCGCCGCAGTCTGGCCCGACGGAACAACTTGAGGGAGAAAGTGCCGGATGAAGTCCACGGCAGCTTTATGTTGTTCCGAAAGGGATAGCTCCAAATCATCTGTATCCCTTTCACCATCCGGTCGGACCTCATGATGTTCCCGGTCGTCTGCCCCCGATGCTTCGGCGGAGCGTACCGACCCAGCGCCGTCGGATAATTCTCGATCCGACACCGTTTCTGTCGGCTGCTGGGATGCTGCGATAAGCTGTGCTATCTGCACAAGAATGTCCGGCGTTGAGACCTGCGGAGGCGCAGTCTTTCGCTGCTTTGCCGAGGGCAGCTCCGCATCAGATGGCTCCCGCATACTTTTTCTATGCGAACGTCCGGAGTCCATCGGTCTCGAATCCCTGGCTGCCGGATGGTGTGACCTGGTCGCTGAAGAATCCTTGATCGGCGAAGCTGGTAAGATATCGGTGGTCACGCAGCCAAGGTGCGGTCGTGTGCGCTGACGAGAAGAAGAAGCCTTAGCAGTCTCCGCGGACTGCCTATACAATGGAGCGTCCCGAGCGACGGACGTATGCTCCGCTTGCGACACATTTTGTACCACAACATCTGGTCCCAGATGTTGTTGTACGAGAGAGGGGCCTCTCTCGCTCGCGGCCCGGCTGGACCTGGACGAGCTAGGAACCGGACTCAAAGGCTTCCTCCGTTCTCGCTTACTATCCGCCGTCACTGGGTGTGCATCTATTATGTTTATAGTGCTCGCATCACCCAAAATTTCCTCCTGGACCGCATCGGACGAACCCGGCTGCCGAACCATTCGGTGAATGGATGCTACACCGGGCGAGCTAGCGGACGACATTTGTCTAATCTCCATGAGCACTTTTTCCGCTAGCTCTGAATTCATTTGTGACGACGGATGCACACTTGTAGAAGATAACATGGAAACATCACCCTGTTCTTGTTCCTCTGAAATAGAAACTGAGAGAGTAGAGTGACCTTGTGGAGAAAGAGCCGGCATAGCCCTTTCTCCAGAAACAACATACCGTGACACACGTTTCCAATGTTTATCATCCCAATGTTGACATATAGGACAGGGATTAGTGCGAGAACACTGACTACAATTAATACAATGATCATGAAAGTCAGAGGAAGATTTCTTCCCATTACAATTTGAACAATATCCTTTCATTGTGAAAAGTCAACAACAAGTCCTAGTTACTCGCACAAACCCCTAACACAAAGATACATAATAACATGATCCATTAATAAATGAAAAAACAATTGCAAATCAAAATAATTTTGAAAAAATATTTTTTCAGCGAAGCCCAAGTTGCTGAAAAGTAACGTTGAGCCCCGATGGCAAAGTGTGGTCAAAAATTTTAAATTTATATTAAATAATTAATGAGACACTTACGGATAATATAAATGTATCTTATAGTGAGATAAACTACACCAAAGGCAAACAGCCCCCCTCAAAAAAGGCTGTTGCCAATGTAAACAAACAGTGTAAAACACCAGAAAACATGACTCCAGGCACTGACAAAACTGGCCCGAAATCAGTCATCAAAATTACACTCTATCTGATGCAAGACAGAGACTCCCAGGGGAGAATCTGCAGAACATCAGATGGAAGATGCAGAACACAACGTTTATACACCCATGGGTGAAAACGTAACTATGGGGAAAATAACAGAAAACATTCTGTATCCAAGCAACTCTCCCAGGAAAATTTTAGAAATGAACTTTCTCAAAAATATGCCAAAAGCATGGGAGAATTGCAAGGGGGGACTTTAGAAGGCTAGGGGAGAGGAAACACTGAATAAGCAGTGCAACATTTAGCAAGAATGACAACAAGAGGCCCATGCCTCGAAAATAGGCAACTTAACATAATTTCATCAAAAAATTTTAAGTACAGCCCTGATTATTTTATGTCACTTCTTTTTCCTCTCCTCCTTCTATAACCTCCTTAGAATCACCATTTCTCCAAAAATTACGTGTCTGGCATCCTTTAAACTGAGATTTACAAGCACAAAGATCAGTGAGATGTTGACTGATGAAGGGCCAAACAGAGAATGATAATGCGCAGTGGGGGCGTAGTATGGAGGTCCTTTAGGACATGATTTCTTTTTGTTTTGGATGCAAATTTTGGGGATTTTGGGGATTGGGGGGCAAAATTTGTGTTTGGCCCTGGTTTTGTTAGAGTTAGCACCAGCTAAGTCTGGGTCATTGGTACAGTATAAAAATATCAGTGTAACTAAATAATCAGAATGACAACAAAATGGCTGCTGCCTCGAAAATAGGTAACTTAACATAATTTCATTAAAAAATTTTAAGTTACAGCCCTGATAATATTCTGTCACACATTTTTCCTCTCCTCCTTCTCTATCCTCCTTAGAATCACCATTTCACTAATATTTATGTGTCTGGCATCATTTAAACCGAGATTTACAAGCACAAAGATCAGTCAGATGTTAACTGATGAAGGGCCAAACTTAGAATAATTAATGGCGCCAATTTCGGAACGTCCTTGACACTGCGCATGCGCAGTAGAGGTGAAGTGTGGAGGGCCATTCAGGACATGTTTTCTTTGGTTTTAGATGCAAATTTTGGGGACTGGGGGGCAAAATTTGTGTTTGGCCCTATATTTTAAGAGTTAGCACCAGCTATGTCTGGGTCATTGGTACAGTATAAAAATATTTAAGTTACAGCCCTGATTATTTTCTGTCACTCATTTTTCCTGTCCTCCTTCTATATCCTCCTTAGAACCACCATTTCTCTAATATTTATATGTCTGGCATCATTTAAACTGAGATTTACAAGCACAAAGATCAGTCAGATGTTAACTGATGAAGGGCCAAACAAAGAATGATTAATGGCGCCAATTTTGGGACGTCCTTGACACTGCGCATTCGCAGTAGAGGCAAAGTATGGAGGGCCATTCAGGACATGTTTTCTTTGGTTTTAGATGCAAATTTTGGGGATTGGGGGGCAAAATTTGTGTTTGGCCCTAGATTTTTAGAGTTAGCACCAGCTATGTCTGGGTCATTGGTACAGTATAAAAATATAAGTTAGCTTTTAGATAAAATTAACTGGTATTACTCCCCTACCCCTCAATGGATTTCCAAGCTGTACTATTATTTGGGCCTGTACTTTTATTTAATTTTGATAAAAGTTCCACCCTGTACTTTTATTCCTACCTGTACTTTTATTTGGAACACAAGAGTAGCCCTTGGACACAATGCAGTTACGGCTGGTCAGGATCAAAACGTGGATGTTTCGGTTTGAAGTTCAATATTTTAACCTTTTAACCAACATGAAAAGGAGGCGACACTTGCAAACAAAATTCTTGAAAAACTAATTTTTTTTATTTTTTGTCTTAAAAACATCGGTCATGACCCCTCATTGGAACAAGCTTGATGAACTCATTCCAAAGGGGGGTCATAACCTACGTTTTTGAGACAAAAAATGAAAATATAATGAAAATTAATTGGCGATTTTTGTGAATAGTGCAGGTCGGTTTCGGCCATTACATTGGTTAAAGAGTTAACCACTAAGCCACTGTGACCGTGGTAGTTACATTTTTGGAAAAGGGGTTAGAAAACCATTGATTTATAAGATGTAGACCCAGAACATAAAATATGGGGGCTTCATCTTTTAATCGAGATTCAAATGAAAAAGGCAGTAATTCCCCCACAAAAAAAAGAAGAAGAAAGTTTTAACACAATCAAGGGTCAAAACAAAACTTGAAAGAAAAAGGCTGAAAATCAAACTTGGCCATAGAGGAAACAATAAAAATTCCAGGTATTATAACAAAATATCTGAAACTTAATGTGCAGAAATAAAAAAAACTAACAGTTTTGATATGATAAATGGGGCATAACTGTGGAATTACTTGAACAAGGAGTCGCAAACTCAAACCTGGTCCTTGATTTGCATTCGTAAAAAAGAGCTGTCAAATTTTGAATTGAAAATCCCAACCAGATGGGGTGATTCTGTAGAATGACACGCTTTCAATAGCCATAATTATTTATTTATTTATTGGTGTTTAAGGTCACATAATGGCTAATCGTGACAACAGTTTTACAGGTGGAAGATGCAGGAGTACCCGGAGCAATGACAAGCAACTGTCAGCTCCCCAACATACTAACTCCACACAAGCAGGGTTAGCATTGTCCCACCACTTATTTCGAGCCTGGAGTAGGATATATATTATTCTATAAGCTGTTTAAATCTGATGACCAGCCATAGTATCTATTTGTTTTATTTATACTTTACTTAACCCCGAGTGTCCACATGGAGGCACAATGACGCCGTGTACTAAGGTGTACTGCACGTTGCTGGTGCGCATGTCTTCAGCCAATCTAACCCTGCATGTGCTACAGTGCGGAGTTACGATGTTGGGGAGCTGGCAGCTGCTCGTCGTTGTTCGGTGGTTCTCTCTGGGAACTCTGGATTCCTCCACCCGTAAAACTGTCACGGTCATGATCAGCCATTGTGCATAAGTATGTGACCTTAAAACACCAATAAATAAATTTATACTTTGCTCTGAATAAACAATTGACTTTGTCACTTAAAATGAAGAAATGAAAGTGGTAATGACACTGCAGGTCAGCTTGTGTAAAACATGTACATGTATAGTATGTGACACAGCAATGACAAACATTTAGGTAATGACCTGATAACAAAGGTACATATAAAGTATTGTAACGGTCTGTACATAAATGCTGACTGTAGCCTGTAACAAATATATAGGTAAAGTATTGTAAAGGTGGGCGACAGTTAGATGCTAAACTAGAAATGAAATTCTTGAGTCCCAGAGTGGGTCTGACTGAACCCAAAAATATTTGTTCTCATAGCACAGTGATAACAAAGGCACCCAAAAACACTCGTCGTCCCAAGGTGATAACAAAGGTACCCAAGAAGTTTTGTAAAGATCGGTTCATAAATACGGCCTCTAGTCTGGGCTGTATACAAGTTTTGTACCCAAAACTGATTGTACCCAATTTTGGGACAAAATGTCTGCCGGCAGCCATCTTGAATTTTGGACCACACCCTAAAACACTTGTTCTCGTCCCAAGGTGATAACAAAGGTACCCAAGAAGTTTAATGAAGATCGGTTCATAAATACAGCCTCCAGCCCTAGCTGTATTGACATGTGCACTTACAGAGTATAAGTAGCACTGAATAAATCAAAGTTCATCTAATTCGCATAATTTCTGCATGAGAAAAAAACCTGTATTATATGTGATATGTTCCATGTTACTAAACATTCATACAAAAATTTATTCAAATCAGAACTTTCATACAGAAGTTCTGTACAAAAAACTGATTGCACTAACTAAAGTACAAAATGGCTGCTGGTGGCCATCTTGAATTTTGGACTGCACCCAAAACCACTCGTTCTCGTCCCACGGTGACAACAACGGTACTCAAGAAGTTTTGTAATGATCGGTTCATAAATACGGCCTCTAGCCTGAGCCGTATTGAATTGTTGATGGACGACGGGTAATAGCATAACCTCGAATTTGACTTACGTCAAAGTTGAGCTAAAAATGACACCTTCTATCACAAACACACAGGTTTGTTTTGTTTAAATCTGTGCCAGTGGGCAGTACTGCCAGCGGCATGTGAATGCTTGATTGACAGCTAGACACATCATCAAAGTTGATTTGAATTCACCTTGCTTTTTCAGTCAAATTATTATTAACAATTCTTAAATTTTATTTTTAAGAAATAACTGTTGTTTTCCTTCGGTTTATGTGAAATAAACCGAAAATTTTCAGCACAAGCTTCATAACTCGCGTAGTGAGTTATGATTAAGCTTGTGCTGAAAATTTTGGGTTTATATCGCATAAACCGAAGGAAAGTTAAAAAATTTATAGTAATTTATATATTTTTTATATTTACCAATGACCCAGACATAGCTGGTGCTAACTCTTAAAATATAGGGCCAAACACAAATTTTGCCCCCCAATCCCCAAAATTTGCATCTAAAACCAAAGAAAACATGTCCTGAATGGCCCTCCACACTTCACCTCTACTGCGCATGCGCAGTGTCAAGGACGTTCCGAAATTGGCACCATTAATCATTCTTATAACCAGTGCCTGGTAAGCGCTATGTACTCAGCGCGGAGACATGAGTTCCCAACTCCTGGGAGGGCCATCCCCGTCTGGGTCATTGGTAAGTATAAAAAATATATAAATTACTATAAATTTTTTAACATTTTTATACTGTACCAATGACCCAGACATAGCTGAATAGTAAAAAGGCTGGAGGGCCTAGGACATAGAGCAAGTTGGAATACGCTCAATTATATAAAATAGAGTCATCCCCTCTAGAGAAAAAGAAGTATTAGGCCTTACATGTATCTTTCTTATTTATGATAAATTAGAAAGATACAACACCTTCCAAAATTGAGCATCATACATCCATGTTCTCTATTAATATCTAGTATAATCCTTATACTAATAATTTTTAAAGTAAGCCAATAAACAAAGTAAGTCTAGAGAATAGAGACTCTTTATACTCCTTAAAAGTGTCTGAGGATTGTATAATAACGTCCGAACAGACAGCCTACCTAGCTATAGTAGCAACTGTTAAGGGAATGACATTCTGAGCAGTAGATAATAGACCTAACAATAGAGGCCTCCAGAAATGGACTCGATATTTCTGAAATAAAAATTCATGAATGTGGATGGCTGAGCGCAATGAGCAGCCTTCAAAAATCTATAATAGCGACACTATTAATGTAAGCCCAAGATGTAGAAAGAACTCTTACTTCATGAGCCGAAATCTCAAGCACAACTGCTGAGTCAATGATATACCATAAGCAGTACCGATAGTTAATTGAATCCATTAGCAATAGAATGGAGCGTAACGTCCTTCTATTAGGCATCAAAGACAGAAGAAGCTTACGTCCGTAGTAATAAACAGATATCTGTTTATAAATACGTAAACTCTAACCGGACAGAGTAAAGGCCTATGCCCGTACTAAGACGGAAGGACCTTAATAACAATAGGTTCCGGATATTTATTAGGAGCCTGACTCTTAACCAAAAATCCAACCTAAATAGTAAAGGAAGTAGTGATTCCGAAACTACGAAAATGAGAATCATCCACCGATAGTGCATGAAGCTCACTGACTCTTCAGTAAAAGAGAAGCCAACAGAATTACTGTCTAAAAGGTTAGAATTTGAAAACTACTGTTTCCAGAGGCTCAAATGATTACTTAGCTAAATAAGAACCGAAGATAAATTCCATATAGAAAATTAATCTAATGATTCTAAGTCTATTTATCGAAAAGTTACTAACTGACTTAGATAAAGAGACATAAGACTCAATTGTAAACTATCATAGAGTGCATAGGTATGAGATAACATAGACCTATAACCTTAAAAGTAACAGGCTGCAGTAGATCTTGACAAACAAGTATACTAGAAAGTTGCAATGACCAGTATGGAGGGATCAACAATATCAACATAGTGATCCCTACACCAACAACGGAAGAGCCTCCACTTTAGCCGCATAGTATAGCGAAGAAGAGGTTCTCCTACAGTAAGAAATCGCGTCCAAAGCTCGTCCAGTACAATGCTTACAATGCAATAAGGACCACACAACGGAATACGTGAAGGTTGAGACCTTGCGGGTTGTGATGAAGATGACACGATTTTCCCCAGCGAAAGATCCTCTCATGGAGGAAGTTTTCGCGTTAAGTCCCACAGTAGACATCTGAGTAAATTTACCAACGGTCTCTGTGAAGACAGAGATGCTATCAACAGAAATGTATTGTGGTTGTTTATCTTAGCAATACTTGCTGAAACAACAGCGCAGGAGGATATGCATATCCTATCATTCCGTCCTATTAGATCAATAGAGCGTTAACAACATAAGCTCAGAGATCCGGGTATGCAAACACATACGTCTGCAATTGATTAGCAAGTTGTGTCGTAAATAAATTATCAATGGGCGCTCCCATTGATAGCAAATCTGATTGAATACTTGTTTGTTGAGAGTCCATTCTGACGGCAACAAGCGACCCATACGTGAAAGGGAGTCCGGTAATACAATCAGACCACCCGGAATATGACGGACCGAAGCAGAACTTGGTGTACTATAACAAACAGAAGGATTCTTTCCGTTAAATTGAATAACAGAATCGAATGAGTGCCTCCCTGGTTCCGGAGATACGCAACTACTGTCGTATTATCGGACAGGATTTGGACATGCGTTTCTGAATAATGTTCATCCAATGACATAAAGCAAGCCTAAAAAACATTATTCCGTGGAAGATAAGTGCTTGCCTAGAGACTGCGGAACCCAAAGACCCTGGCACTTCGAATCCGTTGGGATCAATATTGTACCCCAACCTGTTTGACTGGCAACCGTCATAATTATAAAACTCGGATACGGCAACTGCAGTGGCACTCTCTGAGTCAACCACCGAATGTTTGCCCCAGTCTGAATCTCTTGCTACACTTGATAGACAAGAGAACGTGTATATCGAGCAATTCATGGATTGCTGAAAAGTTGCCGTCGAAGAGAAGCTTCTCCGAGACCGAAGCGACTCTGAGAGAGTTCTTCACCTTACTATCCACGCGCGTGGATGTAGCTAGGGCTGCGTCACGTCTAACCAACTCCAGGTTGCCACTGAAGGGTGGAGTTTTTCGTGGAAAAACTACTGCCCTTGAAAGAAATCACATTGAGGATCATATCCCGGAATTCTTTCTCTTGAAGACGTAATGATAACGCCTCAGTAAGGTGGACTACGTATGATAAAATGTCTAAGTTAAGTCTATTAGACATCATTGTCGTTTCCAACATTGTGGTTGGAAAAGACATAGACGGCGAAAAAGATAATTTCCAGTCTTTAACCCCGCCGTCTAGACGCATATGAACTCTCGGTATGCCCTGTTCTGCCAAAATAAATTATTCCTAGAAATGATAAAAGGCAGAATTGAGCATTGCGTACAAGAAACTAAACTATCATGCTTGGTAGCAGGCTCATATATATATAGCGTCGATAAATAATACAAATGTTCTAATGACATTATTGGACTGTGTCGGTAAGTCAGGGACAATGTCCCTGAACCGATCCAAAATTCCGTGTCCAATGACGCTATAAGTCTCTTATCCAACGTCGCAGCAATGTAGTCCGAAGGAACAACCTCTGGAAGATAATGACGGAAGAAATGTATGGCAGCTTCCGTTGTTCCGAAAGGGAAAACTTTTCGCCATCCTGTCGGACCCTATAAAGCGTTCGGTCGTCCGAACCTGATGCAACAGCGGAGCGCACCGACCCAGCGCCGTCGGATAATTCCTGATCCGACCGAGAAACTGTCGATTGCTGGGATGCTGCGATAAACTGTGCTAACTTGGATAGCACGTCCGTCACTGAGGCCTGTGGAGAAGCGGTCTTACGATGCATTACCGCTGGAAGCTCCGTGATCGTTACCCCGTGCATACTTCTATTATGCGAGCGGAGTGTATAGGCCTCGTGTCCCTTGGCTACCGGATGGCGTGACCTGTTCGCCGTGGAATCACTGAATGACGAAACTGGTCGGATACCTGAGGTCACGTAGCCAATGTGCGGTCATGTGCGCTGCTGTGAGGATGAGGAAGCATTATCGACAGTCTCTCGGACTGTCAATATAATGGAGCGTCCTGAGCGGCGGACATATGCTCCGAATGTGAAATATCTGAACCACAACATGCGGTCCCCTATGTTGTTGTACGAGAGAGGGACCTCTCTCGCTCACAGCCCGGATGGACCTGGACGAGCCAGGAACCGGACTAACAGGCTTCCTCCGATCTGTCCTCAATCCGTCGTCACTGGGTGAGTACTGAAGATATTATAGTGCTCACACCACCCAAATCTCCTTTCTAGACCGCAACGGATGAACCCGGCTGCCGAACCATTCGATGAATGGACGCTACACCGGGTGAGCTAGCGAATGTCACTCCGTCGATCCTACAAGGGACCTCTTGGGCGATAGACATATTCCATGAGCACTTATTGCCGCTAGCTCTTCATTAACTATGACGACAGAGGCACACTTTGAAAGACATCTCCGTAACTTTGCGAACAAGAAACCAGAAATGCTTGGTAATAGCAAGCATATAATAATATATATAGCGTCGTTCAATAATTCGAAAGTTTGTGTGACATTATTGGACTATGTCGGAACTGAGGGACGATGTCCCTGAACCGAACCAAAAATTTCTAAGTCCACCGACGCTATCAGTTTTTTATCCGGCATCGCAGCATTCTGGTCCGACGAAAGACCCTGCAGAAAATAAAGTCAGATGACATACACAACAGCATATGTTGTTCCGAAATGGAAAGCTCGAAATCCTCCGAATCCCTTTCGGCATCCCGTCGGACCGGATGAAATTTTCGGACGTCCGTACCTGCTTCCACGGAGCGTCCCGACCCAGCATCGTCGGATAATACATGATGCGACAGATTCTGTCGTTGCTGGGATGCTGCGATAAGCTGTGCTATTTGGGATAGCACGTCCATCATCGAGGCCTGTGCAGTAGCGGTCTTACGATGCATTGCCGCCGGAAGCTCCGTGTACGTTGACTCCCGCACACTTTCTCATGCGAACGTCCGGAGTCTGCAGGCCTCGTGTCCCTGGCTACCGGATGGTGTGACCTGGTCGCCGATGATTCTCTGATTGGCGAAGCTGACTGGATATCCGAGGTCACGTAGCCAAGAGCGGTCGTGTACGCTACCATGAGAATGAGGAAGCCTTATTGACAGTCTCTCCGGACTGACTATATGTCGGAGCGTCCCGAGCGGCAGACGTATGCTCCGAATGCGAAACATTTTGTACCACAACATCTGGGGCCAGATGTTGTTGTACGAGAGAGGGGCCTCTCTCGCTCACCGTCCGGATGGACCTGGACGAGCTAGGAACCGGACTAAAAGGCTTCCTCTGTTCTCCCTCTAATCCGCCGTCGCTGGGTGTGCATTTGGTTGATTTATAGTGCTCGCATCACCCCAAAACTCCTTCTAGACCGCAACGGACGTACCCGGCTGCCGAACCATTCGATGAATGGACGCTACACCGGGCGAGCTAGCGGACGTCAAAGGCCGTCGAACCTACTAGGGTCCTCTTAGGCAATTGGCGTATTTACATGAGCACTTTTCCGCTAGCTCTTCATTAATTGTGACGACGGAGGCACACTTTTGGAAGACATCACGGATACATCACCCTAATCTTGATCGTCTGAAATAGAAATTGAATAGAAAGTAGAGTGACCCTGCGGGGAAAGGACCGGAATGTCCAATTCCCCACTAACATACCGTGACACATGCTTCCCATGTTGTCATCGAAATTATCACATACAGAACAGGAGTTAGTGCGAGTACACTGACTACATATACAATGATTATAAAAGTCAGAGGAAGATTTCCTCTTATTATAATTCACCAAAATCCTTTCAATGTGAAAAGAAAACAAAGTCCTAGTACTCGCACCAACCCCTGACAAACAAAATACATAATAATATGATCCATTAACATAGAAAAAATAATTGAAATAAAAAAATTTTGAAAAAATATTTTTTCAGAACAGCCCAAGTTTCTGAAAAGTAACATTGAGCCCCAATGGATCCCAAGCCTAAGTGTGGACAAAAATTTTAAAAATATTTTAAACAATTTATGCAACACTTACGAACAATAATAATGTATCTAGATATGATTAAATTAACATCAAGATTATTATTTTCAAGAAATCCCCCCTCACACAGAGGGCTGCAGTAAATGTAAACAATAAGTGTAAAAACACTAGAATAAGACTCCAGGCACCCAGGCCCGAAATCAGTTACCAAAAATACACTATCTGATGCAAAACAGAGACTTCCAGGGAAGAAACTGCAGAACATCAGATGGTAGATGCAGAACACTACGCCTAACCACCCATAGGTGAAGACGTAAACATGGGGAAAAGAACAGAATTCATTCTGTTATTCAGCTAAAACTCCCAAGAAATTTTAGTAATAAAATTACAGAAAATATGCCAAAAGCATGGGAGAATAGCAAGAGGGGACTTAAAGGAAAGGGAGAGAGGAAAACACTGAACAAGCAGTGTAACTTGATAACAAGAATGACAACAACATGGCTGTTGCCTCGAAAATAGGTAACTTAACATAATTTCATTAAAAAATTTTAAGTTACAGCCCTGATAATTTTCTGTCACTCCTTTTTCCTCTCCTCCTTCTATATCCTCCTTAGAATCACCATTTCTCAAATATTTATGTGTCTGGCATCATTTAAACTGAGATTTACAAGCACAAAGATCAGTCAGATGTTAACTGATGAAGGGCCAAACTAAGAATGATTAATGGCGCCAATTTCGGAACGTCCTTGACACTGCGCATGCGCAGTAGAGGTGAAGTGTGGAGGGCCATTCAGGACATGTTTTCTTTGGTTTTAGATGCAAATTTTGGGGATTGGGGGGCAAAATTTGTGTTTGGCCCTATATTTTAAGAGTTAGCACCAGCTATGTCTGGGCCATTGGTACAGCATAAAAATACAACAGTTATTTCTTATAATTTAGTCCGGCTGTAATATTAAAATATAAAAACTATGTGTACGTGAACGAAAAACTTTTAATTTTCACAAATGACAACAGTCAAACTAAGGTAAGTGTGCCACAAACATGTCACGTCAATCACTGTCAATTTGTCAAATTCGACGTTTCATTGCTCCCTCTCAATTGAGTTTGGTTTTGTTTGTTGTTTTGATTTTCGATCGCAGACGACAGATATTTAGCAAGTCACATAACAATATCATTAAAAACATTTTTTTTAAGTTCCCCCCAAATCATGTTTGGATGCATGATTTTTTATTCGTCTCCCACTTCGGTATATTTTTTATATTATTTATTGAATTCAATTGTTCCTGAGAAATTATCATTATATTCTCGCTGACTGGAGGCAATGGAAAATCGATCATTGATCTTTGTTTACCAGCTTGTTATCCATCAGTGTACTAAGGTGTACTTAGCCATTGTGCAAAAATATGTGACCTTAAACATCAATAAATATATATATAAATAAATATATCCATCAGTCTGCTGTCACGCCCTCACGGTGACAATTGGATTGAGTGGGTGGGGCTTCCAGAGTCTTCAAAGTTGGATTGGATATGTGCGAATGTGTAGGCATTCCAAATCATTACGCAATTTGGTTTATACGATTTTGATGATTTCCACGCTGCATGTTTTCAACCAATCAAATGCAGAGGCAGGGCAAATGACCAAATTATTAAATATTTAATTGTAGGTACTTTAAACTTATTAAGTTATTGCGCATAGTAGATAGTACCGCAAAACATTGTATGCTGGAATGAAACATTGCAAAGTGTGAATCTATCGATGTTGGCAAATTGTGTCATGTCAAAGATCAAGTTGGATGAACTTCCCACTATAGGTGTAAAAAACAGTAGAAGCTTTACACCGGTAGTGGGGTTCAAAGCTAAAATTTAACATACAGGCTTTTCAAAGGTAGTAACATAGGCGAGCAGGATATAAAATGGAAATTCTCTGTCACCCACAGTTCTCTGCTACACAAAAACCGATGTTCTAATTTCAACAGTACTGGCATGTATAAGTCACAATGGTATGGTTTGTAAAATGTGGGCAGATGGGTTGGATTGCTGGCAAAAAGATCTTCAGAGGAAACCCAACTCAATCTTTCCGTTTTTATTATGAATTTTAAAAATTTATATGGTAAATATACCTCAACACAGTGAGAGTCTGAACAAAATGGTTGAAGGAAAAATGTGATAAATATTAAAAAAAAATATGAGAGCACTGAATCTGAGAACCTATTTTAGTTTTGTTTTTCTTGATTTGATATTCACTTCACAATATTTTATATGAATGAAAGTGTCAATGACACTGTAGCTTAACTTGACTATGTGTTGTGTTTGATGAAAAGGATAATGTTCAATGTTTATGAAAGGATTATGAAATACAACAAGAATTGTGATAATTGAGAATATGTTAATTTCTGTTCCCTGAATGCTATGTTTTCAATAAAAATAATTTGAGGTGTAGATTGTACTAAAGAAATGAGGGGTGGTTTAATGTGGCCCTCACAGTCAAAGTATGTCAACCAAAGTTAGAAGGTTACAGTGAAATTATTCCAAAACAAGTTATTCTATTAAGTTCATATGAAATCCCTTCATAAATATGACATAAAGGTTTTTGGGCGTCAGACCTGTGTAGCCATCACGGTCGATCGATCGCAACCAAAAGGGGACGTCCTCATCTAGACATTATATTGAGTCAATTTAGCCAAAGAAAAACAAGAGGTCCCAAATGAGTGGAGAGAAAGCAAAGTGACATTTATTCACAAAAAGGGGGAAAAAGACAGTTTGGATAATTATCGAGGGATCTCTGTGAACAGTAGCAACACTGGAAAAGTTTTCTGTAAAGTCCTGAATGGGAGATTAGAGGAGGTGATTGAGGAGAAGGGTTTTTTGGGGGAGATCCAGAATGGCTTCAGGAAGGGAAGGAGAGTCACTGACCATCTTTTCACGCTATCCCAAATGCTAGAATCCGCGAAAGCAAAAAAGACAAGGTGGTTATGGACTTTTTGGATGTTAAAAAGGCATATAATAGAGTATGGAGGGAGGGTATGTGGCACAAGCTTGAGGCTGTGGGCTTGGGAGTTTGTTGGAATTATGAAAGCATTATATAAAGATGTATAGAGTGAACTTAGCCTGGGTAACATAACAAAACGTGTGCGCATGGAGACAGCCGATGGTGTAAAGTAATGTTCCTGAGAATTTTCAACTCAAAAATCAAGACAGGGTAGATGGCCCAAGGGAGGGAAGGACCTAGATGTTGGGGCAAACCAGGGTAAAAAATCGTCAGAGAAAGGGTCATGGAGGATGGTAACCTTAATTGGCGAGAGGGGGTCAAATCAAAGAGGTCTTTAGGTGGCCTGCGTGATAAAGAGAAGCCTGGTTTTGAAGAGTACCTTGATGGCACCATTGGGGGGTCACAACTGTTCAAGCTGAGGCCGCGGTCCCTAGAGCTGAGGGGAAAAATTGGAAAAAACAGTGAAAAGGAGTGCCAGATGTGTAATTTGGGCTTGGCACAGGCCCTGGAACACTTTCTTCTAGAAAGCCCAAAATACCAGTCTAAAAGAATAAGATTCACTGGGAGTATAATGGGGAAGTGGGATGGGAGAATGAAGGACAATTGGTTAGAGGGAGACTCAAAGGAGAGGGTTAATATGCCAATTGGAGAGATTGGGAAGAATGGGGCAAGGGATGTCATCAAGCAGTTCGTCTCCGAGTGTTGGGAGGAGAGAAGAAGCGTGGGAATAGGGAGGCAGTTGGGAGTACAGGGGTAACCAAGGCCTTCTCATCCGAGAACCGTGACAAACCAGCGGCTAGCCAAAGTGTTATTATTATTATAGTCATCCTACAAAGTTACAATGAAATCCCTTCATAAATACATCCTGTCGTCTGTGCTAAAGGCTTTCAGGTTTTGGGTTCAGGCAGCCATCATGGTTGAACAATCACGAATGGGGCTTTCTCATCTAGAAATTATCTGGAGTTATCCAACTAAGTTAGAATGAATCCTTTCATAAATGCGGCCTGCAGACTATGCTAAAGGTTTTCGGCTTCGGGCCCCTGTAGACATCACAGTTTACCGATCACCACCAAAAGGGGATGTTCTCATCTAGATATTGTATGGAGTGATCCTATCAAGTTACAATGAAATCCCTCCATAAATACGGTCTGTAGACTGGGAAAGGTTTTCTAGTTTTGGACTCTGGCAGCCATCATGGTTGACAGATCGCGACCAAATGGGGAAGTTCTCATCTATACATCATACAGAGTCATCCTATCAAGTTACAATGAAATCCCCCCATATTAAATATGACCTGTAAACTGTGCTAAAGGATTTGGGGTTTTGGGCTCGGGCAGCCATCACAGTTGATTGATCACAACCAAAAGGGATCTCATCTAGACATGACCTCAAGCCTGCATATGAAATTTCGTGACGATCGGATAAGTAGCCTGTGCTAAAGGAAAATGTGAACAGACTCACAGACTGAAAGTCTTCTGCACGCATGATGGCAACAGCATATCTTGACTCTGTCAAGTTAAGCTAAAATTCAGTCACTGGTGTTTAAGTGTGTTGCAACCCAATTAAGATCTGAACAAATCAGGAAATAAGAAGACTGTCATCTGCAAAAATATAGAACCTTAGTGAGCATGCTCACATACCCCACGCGCCCTGATATTTCAAGCTTGGAAAAGTGTAATTTTTAGGAAAATGACCCGGAAATCTGTTACTTGTATTTTTCAGAGTCCAGGGCCCATAATTTCCGCAAAAATCAACCGAGCAGAACGAAACGCAAACTTGATCTGTAAGTCATTGTGGTAGACTCACATACCAAAATGGCCGTAATTTTGATAATATCTGAAAGTGTGTAGAAAAAAAGTCCGGAAAGTTAAAAAATTTATAGTAATTTATATATTTTTTATACTTACCAATGACCCAGACTTAGCTGGTGCTAACTCTAACAAAACCAGGGCCAAACACAAATTTTGCCCCCCAATCCCCAAAATTTGCATCCAAAACAAAAAGAAATCATGTCCTAAAGGACCTCAATACTACGCCTCTACTGCGCATGCGCAGTGACGCAGACATCCCGAAATTGGCGCCAATTATCATTCTTACTGGCAGTGCATGGTCAGCGCTATGTACTCAGCGGGGAGGCAAGAGTTCCCAACTCCAGGGAGGGCCATCCCGGTCTGGGTCATTGGTAACTATAAAAAATATATAAATTACTATAAATTTTTTAACATTTTTATACTGTACCAATGACCCAGACTTAGCTGAATAGCAAACAGGCTGGAGGGCCTAGGACATAGAGGAAAATCCAATAAGCTCAACTATATAGTAAAGAGGTAACCCCTTAAGGAGAAAAGGAGTATTAGGCTTTACATGTATCTTTCTTATTTAATATTAAATTAGAAAGATACACTACCCTTAATAATTGAGCACAATAACATTCATGTTCTCTATTAACATCCAGTATATCCCTTATACTAATTATTTTTAAAGTAAGCCAATAAATAAAGTAGTCCAGAGAATTGAGACTCTTTATAGTCATTTAAAAGTGTCCGAGTATTGTATATTAAAGCCCGTTTGACACTTGACATATACAAATGCTTCACACCGAGCTACACTTTAAAAATAAGACATGAATGAATTTTAACATTAATATTACACTTTAAAACCATCCCGGAAGAGACTCAGAAATACTGACTTGGAGGAGGCATTCCCTTGCTTTTCACTATAAAGCAGGTGACCTAAGGGAACACCCGCCCCCCCCCCCCCCCTCCTTCCCCTTGCCCTGGGTCAAATAGCCCAGAGCGAAGAGGGCAGCCGGACGGAGTCACTGCCGGAACAGAAAGCCTGCATAACTATAGTTGCAACTGTTTAGTGGACGACATTCTGAGCAACAGATAACGGACCTAAACAATGCAGGTCTCCAGAAATGGACTCAATATTTCTGAGATAAAAATTCGTAAATGTGGATGGCTGAGACCAATAAGCAGCCTTCATTAAATCTGTAATAGCAAGACTATTAGCATAAGCCCAGGAAGTAGAAAGAGCTCTTACTTCATGAGCAGAAATCTTAAGCACAGACTGCTGAGAAGAAGATAAATTTTCATAAGCAGTACGGATAGTTAATTGAATCCATCTAGCAATAGAATAGACCGAAATGTCCTTTCTATTAGGCATCAAAGACAGAAAGAAACGTTTCCGTCCCTTTCTGATAAACTGAGATCTCTGTTTATAGATACGTAACGCTCTAACAGGACAGAGTAAAGGCCTACGCCCGTCTGAAGACGGAAGAGCCTTAATAACAATAGGTTCCGGATATTTATTAGGAGCCTGATTCTTAGCTAAAAAAACCATATTAGTAGTGAAGGTGATAGTGTTCCCGACACTACGATAGTGAGAATCATCCACCGACAGTGCATGAAGCTCACTGACTCTTCTAGCAGAAGAGAAAGCTAAGAGAAAAGCTGTCTTGTAAGATAAGAATTTGAAATCTACTGTCCCAAGAGGTTCAAATGGCTTTTCCTTCAATTTAAGAAGAACCCAAGCTAAATTCCACTTAGGAATTAATCTAAGAGTTCTGGGTCTATTTATCGAGAAGTTTCTAACTAACTTAGATAAAGAGACATTAGATCCAATTTGTAAACTATCATGATGTGCAGAGGTATCAGATAACATAGACCTATAACCCTTAATAGTAACAGGCTGCAGTTTGATTTCTTCAAACAAGTATACTAGAAAGTTTGCAATGTCTGGTATAGAGGGATCGAATACATCTACAGAATGATCCCTACACCAACGACGAAAAACCTTCCACTTAGCGGCATAGTTTAGCGAAGAGGAGGTCCTCCTACAGTTAGAAATCGCGTCCACTGCTCGTCCTGTAAAGCGCTTGCCATGCAAGAAGGACCGCACAACGGAAAAACGTGAAGGTTGAGACCTTGCGGGTTGTGATGGAGTTGGCGCGATTTCCCCTGCGAAAGAAGATCCTCCCGCAGAGGAAGCTTTCGCGGTAGGTCCCACAACAGACACCTGAGTAGATTTATCCACGGTCTCTGTGGCGACAGAGATGCTACCAACAGAATCTTGCATTGAGATTGTTTTATCTTTAGCAATACTTGTTGAATTAACGGCGCTGGAGGATACGCATATCCTATCATTCCGTCCCAGGGGATCGACAGAGCGTCTACTGCAAATGCTCTTGGATCCGGACACGGAGACACATACGTCTGCAACTGATTGTTGAGATGTGTCGCAAATAAATCTATCATTGGCCGTTCCCATTGGTAGCAAATCTGATTGAATACTTGTTTGTTGAGAGTCCACTCCGACGGCAACAAGCGACCCTTTCGTGAAAGGGAGTCTGCTAGCATATTCAGACGACCCGGTATGTGACGAACTGAAAGAAGAACGTGATGTTCTAGCGCAAACAGAAGGATTCTTTCCGTTAGATTGAACAACGGAACTGAATGAGTGCCTCCCTGATTCCGTATATACGCCACTACTGTCGTATTGTCGGATAGGATTTGGACATGAGCATTGTGAATAATGTCCATCCAGTGACGTAACGCAAGCCAAATTGACATCATTTCCTTGATGTTTATGTGCTTGCACAGGAATTGCGGATCCCAAAGACCCTGGCATCTCGAATCCGTTGGGATTAATGATGCACCCCAACCTGTTTGACTGGCATCCGTCATAATGGTAAAACTCGGATCCGGCAACTGCAGCGGAACTCCCGGAGTTAACCACTGAATGTTTGCCCAAGTCTGAATCTCTTGTTTCACTTGATCTGACAAGAGAACGTCTACGTCGAGCGAATGAATTTTCACACTCCAATTCTGAGTCAAGAAAATTTGAAGAGGACGTGTGCGTAACCGCCCCATCGGAATGAGATCCGCAGCGGCTCCGCACAGACCTATCAGTCTCATAAATTCTCTCGCTGTGACTTTGTCTGCGTGCAGACAATAGCGAGCGTAACAACTGACTAATTTCGCTCTGGTTAACGGCAGACGAACGAGATTGTTGTGCGTCTCGAAGCTCATTCCCAGATGAGTGAATGACTTGGACGGCACCAGATCCGACTTCTCCTCGTTTACTATAAAACCGAGACGTCGGAGCAATAGAAGTAGATTCTGAACATCGTTCTGAAGCGTTAACTCGTTGCCGTACCTCTGAAGAATGTCGTCCAGGTAGGCCGACGTTACCGCAGACGAATGAGCTCGGAAATAGATCATTACCGAGTTCATTACACGAGAGTGAAAGCCCAGGGTGCTAGATTCAATCCGAAGCACATCGCCCGGAATTGATACACCACTCCTAGGACTGCGAAGCGTAGATACTTTCGGAATGTCGGATGTACCATGACGTGAAAGTACGCATCTTTGAGATCTATGCTTGTTGCATAATCGTTCACCCGAATACTCGCTCTGACCGATCGAATCGTCTCCATATAAAATTTCGGAGCGACGATCAGCTTGTTTATCCAGCTCAAATCTATGACTGGACGGAACGAGCCGTCTGGTTTTGGAACCAGAAACAGATGGCTGTAGAATCCCGGAGTTTCCTGGTTTTCTACGACCTCTACCGCGTTCTTCATTAAAAGAGACTGCACCTCTGATAACAGAGCGTCTCTTTTCTGCAGATTTGACGGAAGCTGAGTCCACTTTGGACTGCGAGTTAATGGAGGCTTTCGTTTGAAGGATATCTTTAGACCTTCCGAAGTCACTCCTCTCACCCAAGGGTCGTCCGTAATCAACGCCCATTCTTGTGAAAAGCTCGACAACCTTCCGCCAACCGGTACGCGATAGAGGTTTAAGCCATCACTCCTGGACCTGCGAGGCCTGCGGTAGGAGAAACCACGTCTTCCACAACCCGCACCTCGCCCCGTCGACCTCGGGGCGTCCGACCGATTGTCCCGGCCCGAAGGACGTCCCGAACTAGAGTCGCTACCCTGACGGTCTCTCGAATAAGACCAAGAGGACCCACCGGAACCTCTATAGGAACCTCTCTTGGGCGCATTAGACCCAGAAGTGCCTGTCTTATTCTTGTCTGCTGTATCCGGCTTCTTAGAGGCAGATTTGAACAACAGAGAATCCGAAGCTTTCTTTGTAATTTTATCATAAATAGCAGAAAGCTTGCCGTCAAAGAGAAGTTCTCCGGAGACTGAAGCGACTCTAAGAGAGTTCTTCACCTTAGAATCCACAAGTGTGGATGTAGCTAGGGCTGCGTCACGTCTAACCAACTCCAGATTTGCCACTGAAAGGGCGGAGTTACATGTGGAATAAGCTACTGCCCTTGAAAGAAGTCTTAAAGAGGATTGTATATCCTGAAACTCTTTCCCTTGAAGGCGCAGTGATAACGCCTTAGTAAGGTGATCTGCGTAAGATAAGGCATCTAAATTGGCTCTGTTAGACGCAATAGCTGTTTCCAACACCGCGGTTGGAATAGAAGTCGACGACGGTAATGATAGCTCTAAGTCTTCCGCCTCGTCGTCCATACGCAGAGGAACTCTCGGTATACCCTGTCCTGCCGTATCGAATTTATTCCTAGCATTAATGAAAGGCAGGTTGAGAGTATTAGCGGACAAGAAACCTGCTTTCCCCGTCTTGGAAGCAAGTTTAAATATAGCGTCGTTCAATAATTCAAATGTTCTTGCAACATTATTGGACTGCGACGGAAACTCGGGAGCGATGTCCCTGAACCGCTCAAAAAATTCAGAGTCCAATGACGCTATAATCCATCCTCTTGTCCGGAACCGCAGCAGTCTGGCCCGACGGAACAACTTGAGGGAGAAAGTGCCGGATGAAGTCCATGGCAGCTTTATGTTGTTCCGAAAGGGATAGCTCCAAATCATCCGTATCCCTTTCACCATCCGGTCGGACCTCATGATGATCCCGGTCGTCCGCCCCCGATGCTTTGGCGGAGCGTACCGACCCAGCACCGTCGGATAATTCTCGATCCGACACCGTTTCTGTCGGCTGCTGGGATGCTGCGATAAGCTGTGCTATCTGCACAAGAATGTCCGGCGTCGAGACCTGCGGAGGCACAGTCTTCCGCTGCTTCGCCGAGGGCAGCTCCGCATCAGATGGCTCCCGCATACTTTTTCTATGCGAACGTCCGGAGTCCATCGGTCTCGAATCCCTGGCTGCCGGATGGTGTGACCTGGTCGCCGAAGAATCCTTGATCGGCAAAGCTGGCAATATATCGGCGGTCACACAGCCAAGGTGCGGTCGTGTGCGCTGACGAGAAGAGGAAGCCTTAACAGTCTCCGCGGACTGCTTATACAACGGAGCGTCCCGAGCGACGGACGTATGCTCCGCTAAAGACACATTTTGTACCACAACATCTGGTCCCAGATGTTGTTGTACGAGAGAGGGGCCTCTCTCGCTCGCGGCCCGGCTGGACCTGGACGAGCTAGGAACCGGACTCAAAGGCTTCCTCCGTTCTCGCATACTATCCGCCGTCACTGGGTGTGCATCTATTATGTTTCTAGTGCTCGCATCACCCAAAATTTCCTCCTGGACCGCATCGGACGAACCCGGCTGCCGAACCATTCGGTGAATGGACGCTACACCGGGCGAGCTAGCGGACGACATTTGTCTAATCTCCATGAGCACTTTTGCCGCTAGCTCTGAATTCATTTGTGACGACGGATGCACACTTGTAGAAGATAACATGGAAACATCACCCTGTTCTTGTTCCTCTGAAATAGAAACTGAGAGAGTAGAGTGACCTTGCGGAGAAAGAGCCGGCATAGCCCTTTCTCCAGAAACAACATATCGTGACACACGTTTCCAATGTTTCTCATCCCAATATTCACATATAGGACAGGGATTAATGCGAGAACACTGACTACAATTAATACAATGATTATGAAAGTCAGAGGAAGATTTCTTCCTATTACAATTTGAACAATGTCCCTTCATTGTGAAAGAACAACAAGTCCTAGTTACTCGCACAAACCCCTGACACAAAGATACATAATAACATGATCCATTAATAAATGAAAAAACAATTGCAAATCAAAATAATTTTGAAAAAATATTTTTTCAGCGAAGCCCAAGTTGCTGAAAAGTAACATTGAGCCCCGATGGATCCGATGGCAAAGTGTGGTCAAAAATTTTAAATTTATATTAAATAATTAATGAGACACTTACGGATAATATAAATGTGTCTTATAGTGAGATAAACTACAGCAAAGGCAAACAGCCCCCCTCAAAAAAGGCTGTTGCCAATGTAAACAAACAGTGTAAAACACCAGAAAACATGACTCCAGGCATTGAAAAAACTGGCCCGGAATCAGTCATCAAAATTACACTCTATCTGATGCAAAACAGAGACTCCCAGGGGAGAATCTGCAGAACAGCAGATGGAAGATGCAGAACACAACGTTATACACCCATGGGTGAAAACGTAACTATGGGGAAAATAACAGAAAACATTCTGTAACCAAGCAACTCTCCCAGGAAATTTTAGAAATGAACTTTCTCAAAAATATGCCAAAAGCATGGGAGAATTGCAAGGGGGGACTTTAGAAGGCTAGGGGAGAGGAAACACTGAATAAGCAGTGCAACATTTAGCAAGAATGACAACAAGAGGCCCATGCCTCGAAAATAGGCAACTTAACATAATTTCATCAAAAAATTTTAAGTACAGCCCTGATTATTTTTTGTCACTTCTTTTTCCTCTCCTCCTTCTATCCTCCTTAGAATCACATTTTCTCCAAAAATTACGTGTCTGGCATCCTTTAAACTGAGATTTACAAGCACAAAGATCAGTGAGATGTTGACTGATGAAGGGCCAAACAGAGAAATGATAATTGGCGCCAATTTGGGGACGTCTGCGTCACTGCGCATGTGCAGTAGAGGCGTAGTATGGAGGTCCTTTAGGACATGATTTCTTTTTGTTTTGGATGCAAATTTTGGGGATTGGGGGGCAAAATTTGTGTTTGGCCCTGGTTTTGTTAGAGTTAGCACCAGCTAAGTCTGGGTCATTGGTACAGTATAAAAATACTGTAATTTTGATGAACTTTTCAAAGTCGAAGGGCCGTAATTTCGGTAAAAATCAGTGGAGCAGAACAAAATGCAAACTTGATCTGTAGGCCACCATGTTAGACAAACATACCAAAAATCAGCTCAATATCTGGAAGCATATAGAGAAAAAGCCCGGAAAATTAAAAAATTTATAGTAATTTATATATTTTTTATACTTACCAATGACCCAGACATAGCTGGTGCTAACTCTTAAAATATACGGCCAAACACAAATTTTGCCCCCCAATCCCCAAAATTTGCATCTAAAACCAAAGAAAACATGTCCTGAATGGCCCTCCACACTTCACCTCTACTGCGCATGCGCAGTGTCAAGGACGTTACGAAATTGGCGCCATTAATCATTCTAATAACCAGTGCCTGGTAAGCGCTATGTACTCAGCGTGGAGACATGAGTTCCCAACTCCTGGGAGGGCCATCCCCGTCTGGGTCATTGGTAAGTATAAAAAATAAATAAATTACTATAAATTTTTTAACATTTTTATACTGTACCAATGACCCAGACATAGCTGAATAGTAAAAAGGCTGGAGGGCCAAGGACATAGAGCAAGATGGAATACGCTCAATAATATAAAATAGAGTCATCCCATCTAGGGAAAAAGAAGTATTAGGCTTTACATGTATCTTTCTTATTTATGATAAATTAGAAAGATACAACACCTTCCAAAATTGAGCATCATACATCCATGTACTCCATTAATATCTAGTATAATCCTTATACTAATAATTTTTAAAGTAAGCCAATAAATAAAGTAAGTCTAGAGAATAGAGACTCTTTATACTCCTTAAAAGTGTCTGAGGATTGCATAATCATGTCCGTTGACACGTGCTATATTCAAAAGCTATACTTTAAAAACTAAGACTTGAATGAATTTTTAAAACATAAACTTCTCACTAAACAACCATCCCAATAACAGTTCAGAATTACTAACTCCGGAGGAGGTATCCCCTTGTTTTCATAGTAAAACAGGTGACCCAAGGGAACACCCTCCCCACCCCTTTTTCTTGCCCTGGGCAGGGCTTGATTTAATCTGAAAATTTTGAATAGCAATTTACTATTCACCCTGGAAAATTGATTAGCAGTTGATCCAAAAGCACTTGAAACTAATAAATCTTGAATAGCAAAATTCAGAAATTGGAGAGCAAAGTGCTATGCTAATCCAGTTAAATCGAGCACTGGCCCTGGGTCAAATAGCCCAGAGCGAAGAGGGTAGCAGAACGGTGTCACTGCCGAAACAGACAGCCTACCTAGCTATAGTTGCAACTGTTAAGTGAATGACATTCTGAGCAGTAGATAATAGACCTAACAATAGAGGCCTCCAGAAATGGACTCAATATTTCTGAGATAAAAAATTCATGAATGTGGATGGCTGAGCGCAATGAGCAGCCTTCAAAAATCTATAATAGCGACACTATTAATGTAAGCCCAAGATGTAGAAGAACTCGTACTTCATGAGCCGAAATCTCAAACACAACTGCGGAGTCAAAGATATACCATAAGCAGTATCGATAGTTAATTGAATCCATTAGCAATAGAATGGAGCGTAACGTCCTTCTAATAGGCATCAAAGACAATAGAAGTTTACGCCTGTAGTAATAAACAGATATCTGTTTATAAATACATAAACTCTAACCGGACAGAGTAAAGGCCTATGACCGTACGAAGACGGAAGGACCTTAATAACAATAGGATCTGGATATTAGGAGCCTAACTCTTATGCAAAAATCCAACCTAAATAGTAAAGGAAGTAGTGATTCCGAAACTACGAAAGTGAAAATCATCCACCGATAGTGCATGAAACTCACTGACTCTTCAGTAAAAGAGAAGCCAACAGAATTACTGTCTAAAAGGTCAGAATTTGAAAACTACTGTTTCCAGAGGCTCAAATGATTACTTAGCTAAATAAGAACCGAAGTTAAATTCCATATAGGAATTTAATCTAATGATTCTAAGTCTATTTATCGAAAAGTTACTAACTGACTTAGATAAAGAGACATAAGACTCAATTGTAAACTATCATAGAGTGCATGGGTATGAGGTACCATAAACCTATAACCTTAATAATAACAGGCTGCAGTAGATCTTGTCAAACAAGTATACTAAAAAGTTGCAATGAGTAGTATGGAGGGATCAACAATATGAACATAATGATCCCTACACCAACGACGGAAGAGCCTCCACTTTAGCCGCATAGAATAGCGAAGAAGAGGATCTCCTATAGTAAGAAATCACGTCCAAAGCTCGTCCAGTACAATGCTTACAATGCAATAAGGACCACACAACGGAATACGTGAAGGTTGCGACCTTGCGGGTTGTGATAAAGATGACACGATTTTACCCAGTGAAAAAAGATCCTCTCATTGAGGAAGATTTCGCGTTAAGTCCCACAGTAGACATCAGAATAAATTTACCCACGGTCTCTGTGAAGACAGAGATGCTATCAACAGAAATGTATTGTGGTTGTTTATCTTAGCAATACCGGCTGAAACAACAGCGCCGGAGGATACGCATATCCTATCATTCCGTCCTATTAGATCAATAGAGCATTAACAACATTAGCTCAGAGATCCGGACAAGCAAACACATACGTCTGCAATTGATTGGCAAGCTGTGTCGTAAATAAATTATCATTGGGCGCTCCCATTGATAGCAAATCTGATTGAATACTTGTTTGTTGAGAGTCCATTCTGACGGCAACAAGCGACCCATAAGTGAACGGGAGTGCGGTAAAACAATCAGACGACCCGGAATATGACGGACCGAAACAGAACTTGGTGTACTATAACAAACAGAAGGATTCTTTCCATTAAATTGAATAACGGAAACGAATGAGTGCCTCCCTGGTTCCGGAGATACGCCACTACTGTCGAATTAACGGACAGGATTTGGACATGCGTTTCTGAATAATGTTCATCCAATGACATAAAGCAAGCCTAAAAAACATTATTCCGCGGAAGATAAGTGCTTGCTTAGAGACTGCGGAACCCAAAGACCCTGGCACTTCGAATCCGTTGGGATCAATATTATATCCCAACCTGTTTGACTGGCAACCGTCATAATAATAACACTCGGATCCGGCAACTGCAGTGGCACTCTCTGAGTCAACCACCGAATGTTTGCCCCAGTCTGAATCTCTTGTAACACTAGATAGACAAGAGAACGTGTAAATCGAGCAATTCATGGATTGCTGAAAAGTTGCCGTCGAAGAGAAGCTTCTCCGAGAATGAAGCAACTCTGAGAGAGTTCTTCACCTTACTATCCACGCGCGTGGATGTAGCTAGGGCTGCGTCACGTCTAACCAACTCCAATCAGCCACTGAAGGGCGGAGTTATACTGCCCTCAAAAGAAATCACATTGAGGATAATATCCCGTAATTCTTTTCTTGAAGACGTAATGATAACGCCTCAGTAAGGTGGAATACGTATGATAAAGCGTCTAAGTTAAGTCTACTAGACATCATTGTCGTTTCCAACATTGTGGTTGGAAAAGACATAGACGGCGAAAAAGAATATTTCCAGTCTTTAACCACGCCATCTAGACGCATATGAACTCTCGGTATGCCCTGCTCTGCCAAAATAAATTATTCGTATAAATGATAAAAAGGCAGAAATGAGCATTGCGGACAAGAAACTAAACTATCATGCTTGGTAGCAGGCTTATATGCATATATAGCGTCGATAAATAATACACATGTTCTAATGACATTATTGGACTGTGTCGGTAAGTCAGGGACAATGTCCCTGAACCGATCCAAAATTCCGTGTCCAATGACGCTATAAGTCTCTTATCCAACATCGCAGCAATGTAGTCCGAAATAACAATCACTGGAAGATAATGCCAGAAGATATGAATGGCAGCTTCCGATGCTACGAAAGAGAAAACTCGAAATCTTTCGAATCCCTTTCGCCATCCTGTCGGACCCTATAAAGTGTTCGGTCGTCCGTACCTGATCCAACCGCGGACCGCACCGACCCAGCGCCGTCAGATAATTCCTGATTCGACTAAGAAACTGTCGATTGCTGGGATGCTGCGAAAAAACTGTGCTAACTCGGATAGCACGTCCGTCACTGAGGCCTGTGGAGAAGCGGTCCTACAATGCATTGCCGCTGGAAGCTCCGTGATCGTTACCCCGTGCATACTACTAATATGCGAGCGAACGGAGTGTATAGGCCTCGTGTCCCTTGGCTACCGGATGGCGTGACCTATTCGCCGTGGAATCACTGAATGACGAAACTGATCGGATACTTGAGGTCACGTAGCCAATGTGCGGTCGTGTGCCCTGCTGTGAGGATGAGAAAGCATTATCGACAGTCTCTCGGACTGTCAATATAACGGAGCGTCCCAACCGACAGACATATGCTCCGAATGTAAAATATCTGAACCACAACATGCAGTCTCCTATGTTGTTGGACGAGAGAGGGACCTCTCTCGCTCACAGCCCGGACGGACCTGGACAAGCCAGGAACCGGACTAACAGGCTTCCTCCGATCTGTCCTCAATCCGCCGTCACTGGGTGAGTACTAAAGTAATAATAGTGCTCGCATCACCCAAATCTCCTTCCTAGACCGCAATGGACGAACCCGGCAGCCGAAGCATTCAATGAATGTACGCTACACCGGGTGAGCTAGCGAATGTCACTCCGTCGATCCTACAAGGGACCTCTTAGGCGATAGACATATTCCATGAGCACTTATTGCCGCTAGCTCTTCATTAACTATGACGACAGAGGCACACTTTTGAAAGACATCTCCGTAACTTTGCGAACAAGAAACCCAAAATGCTTGGTAATAGCAAGCATATAATAATAATATATATATAGCGTCGTTCAATAATTCGAAAGTTTGTGTGACATTATTGGACTATGTCGGAACTGAGGGACGATGTCCCTGAACCGAACCAAAAATTTCTAAGTCCACCGACGCTATCAGTTTCTTATCCGGCATCGCAGCATTCTGGTCCGACGAAAGAAGCTGTAGAAGATCAAGTCAGATGACATACACAACAGCATATGTTGTTCCGAAAGGGAAAGCTCGAAATCCTCCGAATCCCTTTCGGTATCCCGTCGGACTGGATGAAATTTTCGGACGTCCGTACCCGCTTCCGCGGAGCGTCCCGACCCAGCATCGTCGGATAAAAAATATGCGACAGATTCAGTTGATGCTGGGATGCTGCGATAAGCTGTGCTATTTAGGAAAGTACGTCCGTTCCCGAGGCCTGTGCAGTAGCGGTCTTACGATGCATTGCCTCCAGAAGCTCCGTGTACGATGAATCCCGCACACTTTCCTATGCGAACGTCCGGAGTCTGCAGGCCTCGTGTCCCTGGCTACCGGATGGTGTGACCTGGTCGCCGATGATTCTCTGACTGGCGAAGCTGACTGGATATCCGAGGTCACGTAGCCAAGAGCAGTCGTGTGCGCTACCATGAGAATGAGGAAGCCTTATTGACAGTCTACTCCGGACTGCCTATATGTCGGAGCGTCCCGAGCGACGGACGTATGCTCCGAATGCGAAACATTTTGTACCACAACATCTGGGGCCAGATGTTGTTGTACGAGAGAGGGGCCTCTCTCGCTCGTCGTCCGGATGGACCAGAACGAGCTATGAACCGGACTAAAAGGCTTCCTCCGTTCTCCCTCTAATCCGCCGTCACTGGGTGTGCATTTGGTTGATTTATAGTGCTCGCATCACCCCAAAACTCCTTCTAGACCGCAATGGACGAACCCGGCTGCCGAACCATTCGATGAATGGACGCTACACCGGGCGAGCTAGCGGACGTCAAAGGCCGTCGAACCTACTAGGGTCCTCTTAGGCAATTGGCGTATTTACATGAGCACTTTTTTGATAGCCCTTCATTAATTGTGATGACGGAGGCACACTGTTGGAAGACATCACAGATACATCACCCTAATCTTGATCGTCTGAAATAGAAATTGATAAAGTAGAGTGACCCTGCGGGGAAAGGACCGGAGTGTCCAATTCCCCACTAACATACCGTGACATACGCTTCCCATGTTGTCATCGAAATCATACGATACAGAACAGGAGTTAATGCGAGTACACTGACCACATATAGAATGATTATAAAAGTCAGAGGAAGACTTCCTCTTATTACAATTGATCAAAATCCTTTCAATGTGAAAAGAAAACAAAGTCCTGGTACTCGCACCAACCCCTGGCAATCAAAATACATAATAATAATATGATCCATTAATATAGAAAAAATAATTGAAATCAAAATATTTTGAAAAAATATTTTTTCAGAATAGCCCAAGTTTCTGAAAAGTAACGTTGAGCCCCAATGGATCCCAAGCCTAAGTGTGGACAAAAAATTTTAAAAATATTTTAAACAATTTATTCAACACTTACGAACAATAATAATGTATCTAGTTATGATTAAAATAACATCAAGATATTATTTTCAAGAAATCCCCCCCTCACACAGAGGGCTGTTGTAAATGTAAACAATGAGTGTAAAAACACTAAAATAAGACTCCAGGCACCCAGGCCCGGAATCAGTTACCAAAAATACACTATCTGATGCAAAACAGAGACTTCCAGGGAAGAAACTGCAGAACATCAGATGGTAGATGCAGAACACAATGCCTAACCACCCGTAGGTGAAGACGTAAACATGGGGAAAAGAACAGAATTCATTCTGTTATTCAGCTAAAACTCCCAAGAAATTTTAGTAATAATAATTACAGAAACTATGCCAAAAGCATGGGAGAATAGCAAGAGGGGACTTAAAGGAAAGGGAGAGAGGAAAACACTGAAAAATCAGTGTAACTAAATAACCAGAATGACAACAAAATGGCTGCTGCCTCAAAAATAGGTAACTTAACATAATTTCATTAAAAAATTTTAAGTTACAGCCCTGATAATATTCTGTCACACATTTTTCCTCTCCTCCTTCTCTATCCTCCTTAGAATCACCATTTCACTAATATTTATGTGTCTGGCATCATTTAAACTGAGATTTACAAGCACAAAGATCAGTCAGATGTTAACTGATGAAGGGCCAAACTTAGAATGATTAATGGCGCCAATTTCGGAACGTCCTTGACACTGCGCATGCGCAGTAGAGGTGAAGTGTGGAGGGCCATTCAGGACATGTTTTCTTTGGTTTTAGATGCAAATTTTGGGGATTGGGGGGCAAAATTTGTGTTTGGCCCTATATTTTAAGAGTTAGCACCAGCTATGTCTGGGTCATTGGTACAGTATAAAAATACTGTAATTTTGATGAACTTTTCAAAGTCTATGGGGCCGTAATTTTGGTAAAAATCAGTGGAGTGGAACAAAACCCAAATTTGTTCTGTAGGCCACCATGTTAGACTAACATACCAAAAATCAGCTCAATATCTGGAAGCGTGTTGGAAAAAAGTCTGCAAAACTGTAATTTTGATGAACTTTTTAAAGTTCAAAGGCCGTAATTTCGGTAAAAATCAGTGGAGCGGAACAAAATGCAAACTTGATCTGTAGGCCACTATGTCAGACTAATATACCAAAAATCAGCTCAATATCTGGAAGCGTGTAGAAAAAAAAGTCTGGAAAACTGTAATTTTGTTGCATTTTTCAGAGTCCAAGGGCCGTAATTTCGGTAAAAATCAGTGGAGCGGAACAAAACCCAAACTTGTTCTGTAGGCCACCATGTTAGACTAACATACTAAAAATATCAGCTCAATATCTAGAAGCGTGTAGGAAAAAAGTCCGCAAAACTGTAATTTTGACGAACTTTTCAAAGTTCAAGGGCCGTAATTTCGGTAAAAATCAGTGGAGCGGAACAAAATGTAAACTTGATCTGTAGGCCACCATGTCAGACTAACATACCAAAAATCAGCTGAATATCTGGATGCGTGTAGAAAAAAAGGCCAGAAAACTGTAATTTTGATGAATTTTTCAGAGTCCAAGGGCCGTAATTTTGGTAAAAATCAGTGGAGCGGAACAAAATGCAAACTTGATCTGTAGGCCACCATGTCAGACTAACATACCAAAACTCAGCTCAATATCTGGAAGCGTGTAGAAAAAAAGTCTGGAAAACAAGACGGACTGACGGACCGACGGACGGACCAGTCAAAAACGTTATACCCCCCGCAACTTTGTTGCATGGGGTATAATAAGGTCCCCAGAGGGTGAATTTGGTTATGCAACTCTGCACAGCAGGGTAGCATCACCAAGTTTACCTTCTGGGGACCTCAATCTGAATCAAGGTCTTGCACCTAAACAGAAAGAGGTACCCAGAGGATAAAATGGCTTACTGTATGGGATAGAATCAGCAAATTCCCCCTCTGGGGACTTCATTCTGCGAATGACATATTGCTTATTTTCAGGCTTGGATCTGAAGGAGAAAAATAACACTTTTCTGCAATAATAATATTACTCTGTGATGCAGAAAGCTAGAGATGCAAACAAATTGAAGCAGATCCAGTCAACTCGGCATGACTTGATCAGTATAAGACACGGATTTGCAAAGAATTCTTTATACTTTTATTAAGGGAAGTATTAGCCTGGTTCTATTTAAAAGTTATGAGACATCAAAGTGAAAAAGAACAGAAATTTTCCTGTCATTTGACGGTGACATTTTTATAGGCGGAGGAAGCCAGAGTACCAGAGAGAACCACTGAGCAACGATGAGCAGCTGCTAGCTCCCCAACAATTTAACTCCACACTGTGGCACAGGCAAGGTTAGATCGGTTGAAAACATGCACACTATCAACATGCAGTATGCCTTAATCATGGTTGAGTGCCCTGCCCAAGGACAAAACGTGGGAATTGACTTGTGTAATCTAGAACAAAAGATGAGTTTACCTGGTAAGCCTAAATAGAAATACAGGAATTTGTTAGCAATGTTCTTTGAGAGAAATTCAAATGTTTCTTTCAAATATTCAGCCTCTTCGTTACTCGTCCCTTGATGATTTCCTCTACTGTCATCCTCAGGAAGGCAAACATAAGCTGTGGAAAAAAGTAAACTCATTAATTAACATAATATTGATTAAATTCCATTTAAATACCAGTAAACAATGACCAACAAACCTAGAAAGGTACTGTTGATCATTGATTGTAAGCATAATACATTTATACTAACACAAGATGAAATATACATATGGCTAAAAAAAAAGTGTTTATTCTCAGGCACCTCTCATTGACAATTAAATCACCTTCTTGAGCATTTTTAGGAGCTTGCCGTGTCTTCCAAAATGAGTATGAAAACACAAGACTTTAAAAATTTTACATTTTTTGATTGATGTACATTCATTTGCACAGGCTTTCAACAAAGCATGATGAAGGCCTCATAAAGTAGATTTTTATAAAATTGCATGAGGGTGGGCGCTTTTTAAATTTTATAAAATTATTTCTTTGCCATCAAAAGTTCATGTTCCTGGTTATTTTATGTCTTTGACCTCTTAAACTACAGTCCATAACAGCATGGGTGGTGGTGTATTTTGTCCCCTCTGTGCACTCAAGGGACAAATTTATCAATTTTATTAATTTGGGTAAAATATACATGAACCACTTAATTTTAATTATTTTAAGTTTACGTTGGTTATAAAAAGAAAGCATGCGGCAGCCAAAAGGACCATGCATGAGGGCCTGAGAAACAGATTTTTAACTTTTTTTATGCCCAAACAAATGTTTTTTTTTTATTTGACCTGAATGTTATTGACACTGAAGAAAACTGGAAAATTTAGAACTGGCAACCCGGAATGGGCTTTTCAATGGTCCACAACATTTAAAAACACACACAACAATAACAAGAGCTATTGTGCAGGCAATTCATATGTCCACTGCAGTGCATGAGAGATGAAGCAAAGATAAATTTTTAAAACAATGGCCCCAAGAGGCTTTAATTTGCCCACTTACAAAGTGGTTCAAAGAAGTATTTTGGGTGACATTCAGTTAGTCATGGTTCATCAACACTACAGAGGAAAGAAGTCATGAATTTATTCATAACTCCAGTGTCCATGTTAGATGATTATTATCTTTGGTCTTCCTGACTGCTTCCAATTCTATCAGCTGTAGACAAGCACTGCCAAACTTCCAAGGGTTGTTATGTCACAGCAGTTTGAAAGGCAAATTTTATGGCAAAAAACTAAGGAATGGATTTGAACAACCTTGAACCTAACCTGCCCCTACCTGCTCCCCAACCACAGAGGCCCCAAATATTAAGCAAGGAACTCGAACTGAACAAACTTGAATCTGATAGCCCTAGAGATGTTATGTACCAAATATGAAAGGATTCTGACTGGGGGATCTGAAGAAGATTATAAAAGAAATCCCCTCATGTTGCACTGAGTTAAAACTTGGGTTCCAATGGAGAGACCAAATATAACCCAGGGACCCGATTTGAACAAACTTCCATCTAACCCCCTAGAAATGTTGTATACCAAATATGAAAGCATTCTTCATATCAAAATTTCTTCATATTGCACAAAGTTAAAATTTGGGCTACCATAGAGAGCCCAAATATTAACATAGGGTGCCAATTTGAATAAACTTGATTCTGCCCCTCCCCCCCCCCCCCCCCCATTCCGCCCACTAGAGATGTTGAAAACCAAATATGAAAGCATTTTGACTGGTGGTTCTGAAGAAGATTTTTAAAAATTATTATCCATATTGCCCTAAGTTAAACATTCAGTCTCCTGTATTGAGCCAAGGGGCTTCATTTTATAAAAACTTATATCTGACCCACCAATAGATGCTGAATACCAAATTTCAAAAGATTCTGGAGAAATGTTTAAAAATTTTTTTTTCAAATATGCTGACTCAGCATTTTTGTGATGTTGATGCCCACCCCCCCCCCCCCCCCCCCCCCCCCCCTACAGAACACCCTGACATGACCACTGGCAATTTTTTTTTACCATTCCATTCTACTGGTCCTCAGGATGATTCATAACAAAAAGCTGTTCTTTGCTCCATGTGGTTTGAGAAATATGGGTGTTTGAAAATATTTCTAATTTAGCTCCTGGGGTTCCCCCATGGACACAGGAAAATGTTTTTTTTGCAGGAGTCATGTACTTTTGACCCAATAATATAACATACCAAATTTGGTTCAAATCGGACCATCGGTTCACAAAGTTAAAAAATTTATAGTAATTTATATATTTTTTATACTTACCAATGACCCAGACTTAGCTGGTGCTAACTCCAACAAAACCAGGGCCAAACACAAATTTTGCCCCCCAATCCCCAAAATTTGCATCCAAAACAAAAAGAAATCATGTCCTAAAGGACCTCCATAGTACGCCTCTACTGCGCATGCGCAGTGACGCAGTCGTCCCAAAATTGGAGCCAATTATCATTCTTACTGGCAGTGCCTGGTCAGCGCTATGTACTCAGCGGGGAGGCAAGAGTTCCCAACTCCAGGGAGGGCCATCCCCGTCTGGGTCATTGGTAAGTATAAAAAATATATAAATTACTATAAATTTTTTAACATTTTTATACTGTACCAATGACCCAGACTTAGCTGAATAGTAAACAGGCTGGAGGGCCTAGGACATAGAGGAAAATCCAATAAGCTCAATTATATAGTAAAGAGGTAACCCCTTAAGGAGAAAAGGAGTATTTAGGCTTTACATGTATCTTTCTTATTTAATATTAAATTAGAAAGATACACTACCCTTAATAATTGAGCACAATAACATTCATGTTCTCTATTAACATCCAGTATAACCCTTATACTAATTATTTTTAAAGCAAGCCAATAAATAAAGTAGTCCAGAGAATTGAGACTCTTTATAATCATTTAAAAGTGTCCGAGTATTGTATATTAAAGCCCGTTTGACACTTGACATATACAAATGCTTCACACCGAGCTACACTTTAAAAATAAGACATGAATGAATTTAAACATTAATATTACACTTTAAAACCATCCCGGAAGCGACTCAGAAATACTGACTTGGAGGAGGCATTCCCTTGCTTTTCACTATAAAGCAGGTGACCTAAGGGAACACCCGCCCCCCCCCCCCTTCCCCTTGCCCTGGGTCAAATAGCCCAGAGCGAAGAGGGCAGCCGGACGGAGTCACTGCCGGAACAGAAAGCCTGCATAACTATAGTTGCAACTGTTTAGTGGACGACATTCTGAGCAACAGATAACGGACCTAAACAATGCAGGTCTCCAGAAATGGACTCAATATTTCTGAGATAAAAATTCGTAAATGTGGATGGCTGAGACCAATAAGCAGCCTTCATTAAATCTGTAATAGCAACACTATTAGCATAAGCCCAGGAAGTAGAAAGAGCTCTTACTTCATGAGCAGAAATCTTAAGCACAGACTGCCTTTCTGATAAACTGAGATCTCTGTTTATAGATACGTAGTGCTCTAACAGGACAGAGTAAAGGCCTACGCCCGTCTGAAGACGGAAGAGCCTTAATAACAATAGGTTCCGGATATTTATTAGGAGCCTGATTCTTAGCTAAAAAACCCACATTAGTAGTGAAGGTGATAGTGTTCCCAACACTACGATAATGAGAATCATCCACCGATAGTGCATGAAGCTCACTGACTCTTCTGGCAGAAGAGAAAGCTAAGAGAAAAGCTGTCTTATAAGATAAGAATTTGAAATCTACTGTCCCAAGAGGTTCAAATGGCTTTTCCTTCAATTTAAGGAGAACCCAAGCTAAATTCCACTTAGGAATTAATCTAAGAGTTCTGGGTCTATTTATCGAAAAGTTTCTAACCAATTTCGATAAAGAGACATTAGATCCAATTTGTAAACTATCATGATGTGCATAGGTATCAGATAACATAGATCTATAACCCTTTATAGTAACAGGCTGCAGTTTGATTTCGTCAAACAAGTATACTAGAAAGTTAGCAATGTCTGGTATAGAGGGATCAAATATATCTACAGAATGATCCCTACACCAACGACGAAAAACCTTCCACTTAGCCGCATAGTTTAGCGAAGAGGAGGTCCTCCTACAGTTAGAAATCGCGTCCACTGCTCGTCCTGTAAAGTGCTTGTCATGCAAGAAGGACCGCACAACGGAAAAACGTGAAGGTTGAGACCTTGCGGGTTGTGATGGAGTTGGCGCGATTTCCCCTGCGAAAGAAGATCCTCTCGTGGAGGAAGCTTCCGCGGTAGGTCCCACAACAGACACCTGAGTAGATTTATCCACGGTCTCTGTGGCGACAGAGATGCTACCAACAGAATCTTGCATTGAGATTGTTTTATCTTTAGCAATACTTGTTGAATTAACGGCGCTGGAGGATACGCATATCCTATCATTCCGTCCCAAGGGATCGACAGAGCGTCTACTGCAAATGCTCTTGGATCCGGACACGGAGACACATACGTCTGCAACTGATTGTTGAGATGTGTCGCAAATAAGTCTATCATTGGCCGTTCCCATTGGTAGCAAATCTGATTGAATACTTGTTTGTTGAGAGTCCACTCCGACGGCAACAAGCGACCCTTTCGTGAAAGGGAGTCTGCTAGCATATTCAGACGACCCGGTATGTGACGGACCGAAAGAAGAACGTGATGTTCTAACGCAAACAGAAGGATTCTTTCCGTTAGATTGAACAACGGAACTGAATGAGTGCCTCCCTGATTCCGTATATACGCCACTACTGTCGTATTGTCGGATAGGATTTGGACATGAGCATCGTGAATAATGTCCATCCAGTGACGTAACGCAAGCCAAATTGACATCATTTCCTTGATGTTTATGTGCTTGCACAGGAATTGTGGATCCCAAAGACCCTGGCATCTCGAATCCGTTGGGATTAATGATGCACCCCAACCTGTTTGACTGGCATCCGTCATAACGGTAAAACTCGGATCCGGCAACTGCAGCGGAACTCCTTGAGTTAACCACTGAATGTTTGCCCAAGTCTGAATCTCTTGTTTCACTTGATCTGACAAGAGAACGTCTACATCGAGCGAATGAATTTTCACACTCCAATTCTGAGTCAGGAAAATTTGAAGAGGACGTGTGCGTAGCCGCCCCATCGGAATGAGATCCGCGGCGGCTCCGCACAGACCTATCAGTCTCATAAATTCTCTCGCCATGACTTTGTCTGCGTGCAGACAATAGCGAGCGTAACAACTGACTAATTTCGCTCTGGTTAACGGCAGACGAACGAGATTGTTGTGCGTCTCGAAGCTCATTCCCAGATGAGTGAATGACTTGGACGGCACCAGATCCGACTTCTCCTCGTTTACTATAAAACCGAGACGTCGGAGCAATAGAAGAAGATTCTGAACATCGTTCTGAAGCGTTAACTCGTTGCCGTACCTCTGAAGAATGTCGTCCAGGTAGGCCGACGTTACCGCAGACGAATGAGCTCGGAAGTAGATCATTACCGAGTTCATTACCCGAGTGAAAGCCCAGGGTGCTAGATTCAATCCGAAGCACATGGCCCGGAACTGATACACCACTCCTAGGACTGCGAAGCGTAGATACTTTCGGAATGTCGGATGTACCATGACGTGAAAGTACGCATCTTTGAGATCTATGCTCGTTGCATAATCGTTCACACCGAATACTCGCTCTGACCGATCGAATCGTCTCCATATAAAACTTCGGAGCGACGATCAGCTTGTTTATCCAGCTCAAATCTATGACTGGACGGAACGAGCCGTCTGGTTTCGGAACCAGAAACAGATGGCTGTAGAATCCCAGAGATTCCTGGTTTTCTACGACCTCTACCGCGTTCTTCATTAAAAGAGACTGCACCTCTGATAACAGAGCGTCTCTTTTCTGTGGATTTGACGGAAGATGAGTCCACTTTGGACTTCGAGTTAATGGAGGCTTTCGTTTGAAGGATATCTTTAGACCTTCCGAAGTCACTCCTCTCACCCAAGGGTCGTCCGTAATCGACGCCCACTCTTGTGAAAAACTCGACAACCTTCCGCCAACCGGAACGCGATAGAGGTTTAAGCCATCACCTCCTGGACCTGCGAGGCCTGCGGTAGGAGAAACCACGTCTTCCACGACCCGCACCTCGCCTCGTCGACCTCGGGGCGTCCGACCGATTGTCCCGGCCTGAAGGACGTCCCGAACGAGAGTCGCTATCCTGACGGTCTCTCGAATAAGACCAAGAGGATGCACCGGAACCTCTATAGGAACCTCTCTTGGGCGCATTAGACCCAGAAGTGCCTGTCTTATTCGTGTCTGCTGTATCCGACTTTTTAGGAGCCGATCTGAACAACAGAGAATCATTAGCTTTCTTTTTAATTTTATCTTAAATAGCAGAAAGCTTGCCGTCAAAGAGAAGTTCTCCTGAGACCGAAGCGACTCTAAGAGAGTTCTTCACCTTAGAATCCACTAGTGTGGATGTAGCTAGGGCTGCGTCACGTCTAACCAACTCCAGATTTGCCACTGAAAGGGCGGAGTTACACGTGGAATAAGCTACTGCCCTTGAAAGAAGTCTTAAAGAGGATTGTATATCCTGAAACTCTTCCCCTTGAAGGCGCAGTGATAACGCCTTAGTAAGGTGATCTGCGTAAGATAAGGCATCTAAATTGGCTCTGTTAGACGCAATAGCTGTTTCCAACACCGCGGTTGGAATAGAAGCTGACGACGGTAATGATAGCTCTAAGTCTTCCGCCTCGTCGTCCATACGCAGAGGAACTCTCGGTATACCCTGTCCTGCCGTATCGAATTTATTCCTTGCATTAATGAAAGGCAGGTTAAGAGTATTAGCGGACAAGAAACCTGCTTTCCCCGTCCTGGAAGCAAGTTTAAATATAGCGTCGTTCAATAATTCAAATGTTCTTGCAACATTATTGGACTGCGACGGAAACTCGGGAGCGATGTCCCTGAACCGCTCAAAAAATTCAGAGTCCAATGACGCTATAATCCATCCTCTTGTCCGGAACCGCAGCAGTCTGGCCCGACGGAACAACATGAGGGAGAAAGTGCCGGATGAAGTCCACGGCAGCTTTATGTTGTTCCGAAAGGGATAGCTCCAATTCATCCGTATCCCTTTCACCATCCGGTCGGACCTCCCGATGTTCCCGGTCGTCCGCCCCCGATGCTTCGGCGGAGCGTACCGACCCAGCGCCGTCGGATAATTCTCGATCCGACACTGTTTCTGTCGGCTGCTGGGATGCTGCGATAAGCTGTGCTATCTGCACAAGAATGTCCGACGTCGAGACCTGCGGAGGCGCAGTCTTTCGCTGCTTCGCCGAGGGCAGCTCCGCATCAGATGGCTCCCGCATACTTTTCCTATGCGAACGTCCGGAGTCCATCGGTCTCGAATCCCTGGCTGCCGGATGGTGTGACCTGGTCGCCGAAGAATCCTTCATCAGCGAAGCTGGTAAAATATCGGCGGTCACGCAGCCAAGGTGCGGTCGTGTGCGCTGACGAGAAGAGGAAGCCTTAACAGTCTCTGCGGACTGCTTATACAACGGAGCGTCCCGAGCGACGGACGTATGCTCCGCTAAAGACACATTTTGTACCACAACATCTGGTCCCAGATGTTGTTGTACGAGAGAGGGACCTCTCTCGCTCGCGGCCCGGCTGGACCTGGACGAGCTAGGAACCGGACTAAAAGGCTTCCTCCGTTCTCGTTTACTATCCGCCGTCACTGGGTGTGCATCTATTATGTTTATAGTGCTCGCATCACCCAAAATTTCCTCTTGGACCACATCGGACGAACCCGGCTGCCGAACCATTCGGTGAATGGACGCTACACCGGGCGAGCTAGCGGACGACATTTGTCTAATCTCCATGAGCACTTTTGCCGCTAGCTCTGAATTCATTTGTGACGACGGACGCACACTTGAAGAAGATAACATGGAAACATCACCCTGTTCTGGTTCCTCTGAAATAGAAACTGAGAGTAGAGTGACCTTGTGGAGAAAGAGCCGGCATCGCTCTTTCTCCAGAAACAACATATCGTGACACACGTTTCCAATGTTTCTCATCCCAATGTTCACATATAGGACAGGGATTAATGCGAGAACACTGACTACAATTAATACAATGATCATGAAAGTCAGAGGAAGATTTCTTCCTATTACAATTTGAACAATGTCCCTTCATTGTGAAAGAACAACAATAAGTCCTAGTTACTCGCAAAAACCCCTGACACAAAGATACATAATAACATGATCCATTAATAAATGAAAAAACAATTGCAAAACAAAATAATTTTGAAAAAATATTTTTTCAGAGAAGCCCAAGTTGCTGAAAAGTAATGTTGAGCCCCGATGGATCCGATGGCAAAGTGTGGTCAAAAATTTTAAATTTATATAAAATAATTAATGAGACACTTTCGGATAATATAAATGTATCTTATAATGAGATAAACTACCACAAAGGCAAACAGCCCCCCTCAAAAAAGGCTGTTGCCAATGAAAACAAACAGTGTAAACACACTAGAAAACATGACTCCAGGCACTGAAAAAACTGGCCCGGAATCAGTCATCAATTACACTCTATCTGATGCAAAACAGAGACTCCCAGGGGAGAATCTGTAGAACATCAGATGGAAGATGCAGAACACAAACGTTATACACCCATGGGTGAAAACGTAACTATGGGGAAAATAACAGAAAACATTCTGTAACCAAGCAACTCTCCCAGGAAATTTTAGAAATGAAACTTCTCAAAAATATGCCAAAAGCATGGGAGAATTGCCAGGGGGGACTTTAGAAGGCTAGGGGAGAGGAAACACTGAATAAGCAGTGCAACAATTAGCAAGAATGACAACAAGAGGCCCATGCCTCGAAAATAGGCAACTTAACATAATTTCATCAAAAAATTTTAAGTACAGCCCTGATTATTTTTTGCCACTTCTTTTTCCTCTCCTCCTTCTATCCTCCTTAGAATCACATTTTCTCCAAAAATAACGTGTCTGGCATCCTTTAAACTGAGATTTACAAGCACAAAGATCAGTGAGATGTTGACTGATGAAGGGCCAAACAGAGAATGATAATTGGCGCCAATTTCGGGACGACTGCGTCACTGCGCATGCGCAGTAGAGGCGTACTATGGAGGTCCTTTAGGACATGATTTCTTTTTGTTTCGGATGCAAATTTTGGGGATTGGGGGGCAAAATTTGTGTTTGGCCCTGGTTTTGTTGGAGTTAGCACCAGCTAAGTCTGGGTCATTGGTACAGTATAAAAATATATAAATTTTGAGCAGGGCCAAACATCATGCCCCTCCTATTAGAAAGGCACACATTGTTTCATGAACTTCATTTGAACAAACTTGATTGTACACCTCGAAAGAAAGCTCCATATCAAATATCAAGTCACAGTACCCAATGTTTCATAGGGCTGGGCATGTTGAGTTGAACAAAAATGTAATGCCCCTTCGGAAACATCACACACACAAACTTTTACTTGAATTGGCCCAGTGGTTTTGGAGGAGAAGACCAAAACATGGTGTTGATGGATGGTGGACAGAGATCCATTAGATGAGCTCACCTTTACAAAGTCAAGGTGAGCTAAAAATTGTCTGTACGAAATCTTTTTGATTTTTAACTTCTATGGTTCTCACTACCCCACCCCAAAAGATTTGTTCAGGCATAAATCAAGTACTTATGACCCAGTTGTACTAAATGACAAATCTGGTTCAAATGAGCCCATTGGTTCTGGAAATTGAAATTTCGAGTGGAGCACAAAATGGGCATACTCCAACAGGGAGCCCTAATTTTGACCTTCGAGCTCCTTGGAAAAAACTGAATCTACATCAGTAAAGTAAGTTCCATACCAGAAATCTAAGCATTATTGTGAGTGGCTAATTTAAAACTTTTAGGCTTATGGGGCATTCACCCCACCCCAATAGGCATATTAACTTTTGGAGAAAAAAATCATTAGAGTAAACTCCACCAAGATGCTTTGTACCAAATTAGTTTAGGCTTGGCCCAAAGGTTGTAAAGAAGAATACAAAGTTGATGGAGCACAAGAAAGATAATGACTTGGCATTTTCCCATTGCCAACAGTGCCAAAATGGGCATACCCACCCTCATAATGGCACCCCATGACAAAATCGACAGCAATTTCTTGGTCAAACAAAATTGACAGCAATTTCTTGGTCCATCTGATTCCACTGGTCATAAGGAAGTCTCATACTAAAATACAATATTCTGGTACATGCAGTTTTTGAAAATGGGCATTTGAATTTTTTCTATTTTTAGCTCCTAGGGTTCGACGGGGCAGCAAAAAAATTTGGAATAAATCAAGTTGTTCTGACCCACTTACTCTCTTTGCCAAATGTGGTTCTATCAGGTGATCAGTTCATGAAACAGAAATTTGGGGTGAGTCCAAAATGGGCATGCTACCACAGAAAGTCCAAATATTGACCTACCAACTTGCCTTGAACAAACTTCAATCTCCACCACCAAAGGAAGTTTCATACCAAAAATTAAAGAATTCTTCTGTGGCAGTCCAGCTTGCTAGGAGTTAACCCCAGCCCGAAGATGGCAGCAGCTTCATTTGAACAAAGTAGAAACAGTATACATCAAAGATGGTCTGTGCAATATATGTTTGAATTTGACCCAGTGGTTTTGAAGAGACAAGTTACAAAAGTTATGGGAAGATGGACACTGGATGCCAAGTGATGTTAATAGCTCCCACTGACTTTCAGTCAGGTGAGCCAAGAAGAGCAACGGATAGCATATAGAATGATTGTGTTTCTCCAGAAGGTATAAATGTCTGCAATTTTGAACAATCAAGCAAACACACATGCAGATGAATTTGGTAAAACTTCTGGAACTACTAAATAAAAATTATTCCCATGGACAAAAAATAGAATGCAATAAGTTCATCGAGACAAGTTTTTTTCCTAAGACAAGGGGCATAACTGTGGTAAGTTTGCATGGACCAAACCCAAATATGAGGATATTCTTTCCCCATATAGGTCTATAACCATAAAAGACATCAAAACCCGACAACCAATGCATGAGTTATAATGCAGGACGGTCATGCGTATTTGCTAAAGATAAGGGACATAACTCTGGTATGTATGCATGGAAGAAGCACGCAAAATGGGGATATCCTTTCACCCATGCTGATCTCTTACCTTTTCATCCAACATAAAAATTTGACAACCAAAGCTTGGCCTATAATGCAAACCATTCATATGGAAAATGTTTTCTAAGTGTAACAAATGGCAACAACTCTAATATATATGTATGCAATATATAGATGAAAACTACAATATGTGGGTATCCCTTCCTGTCTGCTAATCTCTCACCATTATTTATTTATTGGTGGTTAAAGTCACATATTTCAGTACATGGCTAATCATGACCACAAGTTTTATGGGTGGAGGAAGCCAGAGTGCCCTAAGAGAACCGCCGAGCAACAGTCAGCTCCCCAACATACGAACTTCACACAAGCAGGGTTAGCATTGGTTGAAGATAGGTGCACCATCGATGTGCAGTATGCCTTAGTACACGTCACCGTGTCCCCACTTGGGCAATGGGGGTGGAGTGTCTTGCTCAAGGACACAACGCAGTTGCTGCAGGTGGGATTTGAACTGAGGACCTCTCAAATCTCTCACCATATCAGGACATCAAAATCTGACAACTGATGCTTGAATAACAAGAGGCCCGGAGGTACCTAAATCGCTCAACTGATAAAATTGATCAAATAAAAAGGACTTAAAAGCGCATTCAGTATCCACATGTTACTACAGTGAATGCAATTTAGCTAGGGGAGTGGGGGTTTGGGAAAAGGAAGAATTATTTTTTTTTTTTTGGAAAACCACTCAAACACCTTTAAAACACATTTTTGAACCAAAGAGGAAAACAAGACACCCAGTGGGCCCATCTCCTGCTCACACACATAAACAGGGTGAAAGCTGATTTCACTTCTCTAAAAAAATAATTTTGCTCAATGGACTCTTCAGGTTGCCATAGGAAACCCAGGAACTTGATTTGAGCAAACCTGAATCTAAACCTCCTAAGGATGCTACATATCAAAAGATTCTGACTGGTAGATCTGAAGATTTTGAATATACCTCATATATTGCACACGTTAAAATTCAGGGTCCCAAATGGGAACCAAATATTCCCCCTTGATTTGAACAAACTTGAATATTTGATGCCCTCCTGCCCCACCACTAAGGATTCTCTATACCAATCATCGAAAGATCCTGACTGGTGGATCTGAAGAAGATTTTAAAATGTCTTTCCTCATATTGGACCGAGTTAAAATTCTGGTTCTCACAGGTAGTCCAAAAATTAACCCAGGGTTTTGACTTGAACAAACTTGAATCCCACCCCATACCAAATATCAAAAAGATTCTGAAAGATGGATCTGAAAAAACATTTCATGCTACACTAAGTTAAAATTTGGGCTCTCACACTGAGACCAAATATGAATCCAGAGACTCGATTTGAACAAACTTCAAGCTGACCCCTTAAAGATGATGTATTCCAAATATCAAGAGATTTTGAAATGCAGCTCATGAAGAAGAAGATATTTAAACAACAGCGCACGTATCGCTGAAGCAATACAATGTCCCCGACCGGACTAATGAGCATTAATAATTATACAAATGTTATAACCTATATGTGATCAGCATGAATTCCATTGAAGCATTTAAAAAAAAAGTCCTGAAAACTGATATTTTGGCGCTTTTCCATATTTCTAAGGCCCATAACTCACACAAGAATAATGCAATCAGCAGGAAAATCAAACTTGAACTGTAAGTCATTGTTCTATAGTAGGTTACCAAGAATGAAATCATTCGGTTGAAGAATTTCCAAAAAAAATCCGGAAAACTAAAGTATGACTGACAGACTGACTGACAGACTGATGGATGGACAGAGTGCAAATGAAACTTGATCTGTAAGTCATCGTTCTATAGTAGGTTACCAAAAATGAAATCATTCTGTTGAAGCGTTTCCAAAAAAAGTCCGGAAAACTGAAGTATGACCGACAGACTGACTGACAGACTGACGGATGAATGGACAGAGTGTAAATGAAACTTGATCTGTAAGTCATTGTTCTATAGTAGCTGTGACCGTTGGGAACGGCGAGCGATGGCGCCAGCGCACCATCGCGCACCGCTTTTTCGTATACCGCGAGTAATTAGTCGCGCACGTTTATCTTCCGGTTGTGTTCAAAGCCTTCGTCGGAGAAGTGCAAAGTACAGAAGAACCTGTCATGAGCAGGGGTCAGCCGAGTGGGCGACTTGGGCGAAGAAGTCGCCTTGTCATTCCTCAAGTCGCCTTGGCTTACATTGGGGGCGAAATTCAAGTCGCCCTCCCAAACTTCCTTGGGAGACATGGCAGTTTACTGTATTTTCTTATGTTTTATTTTTTAAAAACACACGCTTCCGCAAAAAACAGTAAACACGGTTGCTGTTAAAGTCCGTCACACGGCTATGAAAATAGCCTAAACTAGCCCAATTTTATATTTCTGAAAAGAATTGCAATGGTGTAGTTGTTCGAACAATTCGCCCCAACTGATAGCAACCAGCACAAAATGGCTATTTAAAAACAAAGTACCAGACAACAACGAATCACAAAAGACACGCATCGAGTTAATTAGAATTTATTAAAGTTAACCATCGTTTCAAAACAAAAAAATGTATTGGAGACAGTTCGTCCATATCGAAATTGCTTGCGGTTACGCTCTGTTCCACTGAAAAATTGGCTGCATTGAAATTCGCCCCACAATTTGCATTGAATGTTTTTCTTTGAAAACTTGTGAAGTTTGTTGGAAGGGGGTTAAATGTAATAAGGCTACAATAGAAATCACAGGTATTTGGATGGATAAGAATGGCAGACCTTCAAAGCACCAATCGCACGTGTCAGTGAAAGATGGTTGGCAGAAATTAATTATTATGATAATTTTTGAAGTTGGCCAACTCGCCCCCAAAATCGGGCCAACTCGTCCCAAAATTCTTATTTATGTTGGGTAAAGGATCTAAAACTTCACAAACCCCTCCACACAATCACATCTAAAAAAGAATTACCGAATGTGAAGACGTTTCGGCCCAATTTCTAAGACGTTTTGGCCTCTTAGGGCCGAAACGTCTCAAGGCCGAAACGTCATAAAACCAATTATTTTGGAAATCGCGCGTTATTAGGCCTACTGATTTCTCAACAGCAATCACCACCAATCCTCGTTATTCCACCTGTGGGAGAATTGGCCTGAGGCATTATTTTAAAAATCACTCTCCTAAAATTTTTCACTCTCGTAAAATCTAAAAGTGGAGAGCGAATTTCCACTCTCCTGCTCTCCCGCTCCCAACGGTCACTGTAGTAGGTTACCAAAAATGAAATCATTCCGTTGAAGTGTTTCCAGAAAAAGTCTGGAAAACTGATATTTTGGCGCTTTTCCATATTTCCAAGGGCCATAACTCACACAAGAATAAGGCAATCAGCATGAAACTCAAACGGGATCTGTAAGTCATTGTTCTATAGTAGGTTACCAAAAATGAAATCATTCCGTTGAAGCGTTTCCAAAAAAACTCCGGAAAACTGATATTTTGGCGCTTTTCCATATTTCCAAGGACCATAACTCACACAAGAATAATGCAATCAGCATGAAACTCAAACTTGATCCGTAAGTCATCGTTCTATAGTAGTTTACCAAAAATGAAATCATTCCGTTGAAGCGTTTCCAAAAATCTCCGGAAAACTGATATTTTGGCGCTTTTCCATATTTCCAAGGGCCATAACTCACACAAGAATAATGCAATCACCATGAAACTCAAACTTGATCTGTAAGTCATCGTTCTATAGTAGTTTACCAAAAATGAAATCATTCCATTGAAGCGTTTCCAAAAAAAGTCCAGAAAGTTAAAAAATTTATAGTAATTTATATATTTTTTATACTTACCAATGACCCAGACTTAGCTGGTGCTAACTAACTCTTAAAATTCCAGGGCCAAACACAAATTTTGCCCCCCAATCCCCAAAATTTGCATCTAAAACCAAAAGAAATCATGTCCTGAAGGACCTCCATACTTTGCCCTCACTGCGCATGCACAGTGTCAAGGACGTCCCGAAATTGGCGCCAATTACCATTCTTGCAGGCAGTGCCTGGTCAGCGCTATGTACTCAGCGGGGAGGAATGAGTTCCCAACTCCTGGGAGGGCCATCCCCGTCTGGGTCATTGGTAAGTATAAAAAATATATAAATTACTATAAATTTTTTAACATTTTTATACTGTACCAATGACCCAGACTTAGCTGAATAGTAAAAAAGGCTGGAGGGCCTAGGACATAGAGGAAAATCCAATAAGCTCAACTATATAAATAGAGTCAACCCCTCAAGGAGAAAAGGAGTATTAGGTTTTACATGTATCTTTCTTATTTTATGTTAAATTAGAAAGATACAATACCCTTCATAATTGAGCATAATAACATTCATGTTCTCTATTAACATCCAGTATAACCCCTTATACTAATTATTTTTAAAGTAAGCCAATAAATAAAGTTAGTCCAGAGAAATGAGACTCTTTATATTCTTCTAAAAGTGTCCGAGGATTGTATATTAACGCCCGTTTGACACTTGACATATACAAATGCTTCACACCGAGCTGCACTTTAAAAATAAGACATGAATGAATTTTTAACATTAATATTACACTTTAAAACCATCCCGGTAACAACTCAGAATTACTGACTCCGGAGGAGGAATCCCCTTGCTTTTCACTATAAAGCATGGTGACCTAAGGGAACACCCTACCCCCCCTTCCCCTTGCCCTGGGTCAAATAGCCCAGAGCGAAGAGGGCAGCAGGACGGAGTCGCTGCCGGAACAGAAAGCCTGCATAACTATAGTTGCAACTGTTTTGTGGACGACACTCTGAGCAACAGATAACGGACCTAAACAATGCAGGTCTCCAGAAATGGACTCAATATTTCTGAGATAAAAATTCGTGAATGTGGATGGCTGAGACCAATAAGCAGCCTTCATTAAATCTGTAATAGCAACACTATTTGCGTAAGCCCAAGATGTAGAAAGAGCTCTTACTTCATGAGCCAAAATCTTAAGCACAGACTGCTGAGTAGAAGATATATTATCATAAGCAGTACGGATAGTTAATTGAATCCATCTAGCAATAGAATGGACCGAAATGTCCTTTCTATTAGGCATCAGAGACAGAAAGAAGCGTTTCGTCCCTTTCTGATAAACTGAGATCTTTGTTTATAAATACGTAAAGCTCTAACAGGACAGAGTAAAGGCCTACGCCCGTCCGAAGACAGAAGAGCCTTAATAACAATAGGTTCCGGGTATTTATTAGGAGCCCGATTCTTAGCTAAAAATTCAACATTAGTAGTAAAGGTAATGGTGTTCCCGACACTACGATAGTGAGAATCATCCACCGAAAGTGCATGAACCTCACTGACTCTTCTAGCAGAGGAGAAAGCTAAGAGAAAAGCTGTCTTTTAAGACAAGAATTTGAAATCTTCCGTCCCAAGAGGCTCAAATGGCTTTTCTTTCAGTTTAAGAAGAACCCAAGCTAAATTCCATTTAGGAATTAATCTAAGAGTTCTAGGACTATTTATTGAGAAGTTTCTAACTAACTTAGATAAAGAGACATTAGATCCAATTTGTAAACTATCATGGTGTGCATAGGTATCAGATAACATAGACCTATAACCTTTAATAGTAACAGGCTGCAGTTTGACCTCGTCAAACAAGTATACAAGAAAGTTTGCAATGTCTGGTATGGAGGGATCAAAAATATCAACAGAATGATCCCTACACCAACGACGAAAGACCTTCCACTTAGCCGCATAATTTAGCGAAGAGGAGGTCCTCCTACAGTTAGAAATCGCGTCCACTGCTCGTCCTGTAAAATGCTTGCCATGCAAGAAGGACCGCACAACGGAAATACATGAAGGTGGAGACCTTGCGGGTTGTGATGAAGTTGACGCGATTTCCCCTGCGAAAGAAGATCCTCCCATGGAGGAAGCTTTCGCGGTAAGTCCCACAGCAGACATCTGAGTAGATTTATCCACGGTCTCTGTGGAGACAGAGATGCTACCAACAGAATCCTGCACTGAGATTGTTTTATCTTTAGTAATACTTGCTGTATTAACGGCGCTGGAGGATACGCATATCCTATCATTCCGTCCCACGAGATCGATAGAGCGTCCACTGCATATGCTCGTGGATCCGGACATGGTGACACATACGTCTGCAACTAATTGTTGAGATGTGTCGCAAACAAGTCTATCATTGGCCATTCCCATTGGTAGCAAATCTGATTGAATACCTGTTTGTTGAGAGTCCATTCTGACGGCAACAAGCGACCCTTCCGTGAAAGGGAGTCTGCTAATACATTCAGACGACCCGGTATATGACGGACCGAAAGTAGAACTTGGTGTTCTAGAGCAAACAGAAGGATTCTTTCCGTTAAATTGAATAACGGAACGGAATGAGTGCCTCCCTGGTTCCGGATATACGCCACTACTGTCGTATTGTCGGACAGGATTTGGACATGAGCTTTGTGAATAATGTCCATCCAATGGCGTAACACAAGCCAAACTGACATCATTTCCTTGATGTTTATGTGCTTGCTTAGAAACTGTGGATCCCAAAGACCCTGGCACCTCGAATCCATTGGGATCAATGTTGCTCCCCAACCTGTTTGACTGGCATCCGTCATAATCGTAAAACTCGTATCCGGCAACTGCAGCAGAACTCCCTGAGTCAACCACTGAATGTTTGCCCAAGTCTGAATCTCTTGTTTCACTTGATCTGACAAGAGAAAGTCTATATCGAGCGAATGAATCTTCACACTCCAATTCTGAGTCAAGAAAATTTGGAGAGGACGAGTGCGCAACCGCCCCATCGGAATGAGATCCGCAGCGGCTCCGCACAGACCTATCAGTCTCATGAACTCCCTCGCTGTGACTTTGTCTGCATGAAGACAATAGCGAGCGTAACAACTGATTAACTTCGCTCTGGTTAACGGCAGACGAACGGGATTGTTGTGCGTCTCGAAGCTCATTCCCAGATGAGTGAATGACTTGGACGGCACCAGATCCGACTTCTCGTCGTTTATAACAAAACCGAGACGTCGGAGCAATAGAAGCAGATTCTACACATCGTTCTGAAGCGTTAACTCGTTGCCGTACCTCTGAAGAATGTCGTCCAGGTAGGCCGACGTTACCGCAGACGAATGAGCTCGGAAATACATCATTACCGAGTTCATTACTCGAGTGAAAGCCCAGGGCGCTAGGTTCAATCCGAAGCACATCGCCCGAAATTGGTATACAACTCCTAGGACTGCGAAGCGTAGATACTTTCTGAATGTCGGATGTACCATGACGTGAAAGTACGCATCTTTGAGATCTATGCTTGAAGCATAATCGTTCCCCGAATACTCGCTCTGACCGATCGAATCGTCTCCATATAAAACTTCGGAGCGACGATCAGCTTGTTTATCCTGCTCAAATCTATGACGGACGGAACGAGCCGTCTGGTTTCGGAACCAGAAATAGATGGCTGTAGAACCCCGGTGATTCCTGGTCTTCTACGACCTCTACCGCGCTCTTCATCAAAAGAGACTGTACCTCCGATAAAAGAGCGTCTCTTTTCTGCGGATTTGACGGAAGTTGAGTCCATTAATGGAGGCTTTCGTTTCAAGGATATTCTTAGTCCTTCCGAAATCACCCCTCTCACCCAAGGGTCGTCCGTAACCGATGCCCACTCTTCTGTAAAACTCGACAACCTTCCGCCAACCGGAACACGATAGAGGTTCCAACCATCACCTCCTGGACCTGCGAGGCCTGCGGGAGGAGAAACCACGTCCTCCACGACCCGCACCTCGTCCCGTCGACCTCGGGACATCGGACCGGTTGTCACAGCCCGAAGAACGTCCCGCACGTGAGTCGCTGTCTTGACGGTCTCTAGAATAAGACCAAGAGGACGCAAAGGAACCTCTATAGGAACCTCTCTTGGGCGTATTTGTCCCAGAAGTCCTGCCTTACTCTTATCTGCTGAATCCGACTTTTTGGAAGCGGATTTAAAAAGCAGAGAATCCGAAGCTTTCTTAGTAATTTTATCATAAATAGCAGAAAGCTTGCCATCAAAGAGAAGCTCTCCGGAGACCGAAACGACTCTGAGAGAGTTCTTCACCTTACTATCCACACGTGTGGATGTAGCTAGGGCTGCGTCACGTCTAACCAACTCCAGGTTTGCCACTGAAAGGGCGGAGTTATACATAGAATAAGCCACTGCCCTTGAAAGAAGTCTTAATGAGGATTGTATATCCTGGAATTATTTCCCTTGAAGACGCAGTGATAACGCCTTTGTAAGGTGGTCTGCGTATGATAAAGCGTCTAAGCTGGCTCTGTTAGACGTAATTGTCGTTTCCAACACCGCGGTTGGAACGGACATAGACGACGGTAATGACAATTCCAAGTCTTCCGCCTCGTCGTCTAGACGCAGAGGAACTCTCGGTATGCCCTGTCCTGCCGTATCGAATTTATTCCTTGAATTGATGAAAGGCAGGTTAAGAGCACTGGCGGACAAGAAACCAGCTTTGCCTGTTTTGGAAGCAAGCTTAAATATAGCGTCATTCAATAATTCGAAAGTTCTTTTGACATTATTGGACTGTGACGGAAACTCAGGGACAATGTCTCGGAACCTCTCAAAAAATTCAGTGTCCAATGACGCTATCAGTCTCTTGTCCGGCATCGCAGCAGTCTGGCCCGACAGAATAACTTGAGGAAGGAAGTGCCAGATGAAATCTACGGCAGCTTTATGTTGTTCCGAAAGGGATAGCTCCAAGTCCTCAGTTTCCCTTTCGCCATCCGGTCGGACCTCATGATGCTCCCAGTCGTCCGCACCTGATGCTTCAGCGGAGCGTGCCGACCCAGCGCCGTCGGATAATTCCTGATCCGACAACGATTCTGTCGTTTGCTGGGATGCTGCGATAATTTGTGCTATCTGAGCAAGCACGTCCGTCATCGAGGCCTGCGGAGTAGCGGTCTTTCGCTGCTTAGCCGCCGGAAGCTCCGCATCAACTGACTCCCGCATACTTCTCTTATGCGAACGTCCGGAGTCTATCGGCCTCTCATCCCTGGCTACCGGATGGCGAGACCTGGTCGCCGTTGAATCCCTCTTCGGCGAAGCTGGCTGAATATCCACGGTCACGTAGCCAAGGTGCGGTCGTGTGCGCTGCTGAGAGGATGAGGAAGCCTGTACAGTCTCTCCAGACTGCCTATATAACGGAGCGTCCCGAGTGGCGGACGTATGCTCCGCTTGCGAAACATTTTGTACCACAACATCTGGTCCCAGATGTTGTTGTACGAGAGAGGGGTCTCTCTCGCTCGCGGCCCGGCTGGACCTGGACGAGCTAGGAACCGGACTACAAGGCTTCCTCCGATCTCTCCTCTTATCCGCCGTCACTGGGTGTGCACCTTGTATGTTTATAGTGCTCGCATCACCCAAAACTCCTTCCTGGACCGCAACGGACGAACCCGGCTGCCGAACCATTCGGTGAATGGACGCTACACCGGGCGAGCTAGCAGATGACAGCGCCGTCGATCCTACTAGGGACCTCTTAGGCAACTGGCGTATCTCCATGAGCACTTTTGCTGCTAGCTCCTCATTTGATTGTGACTACAGAAGCGCACCTTTGGAAGATAACATGGAAACATCACCCTGTTCTTGTTCCTCTGAAACAGAAACTGATAAACTAGAGTGACCCTGCGGAGAAAGGACCGGCATAGCCCTTTCCCCGCTAACAACATATCGTGACACACGTTTCCAATGTTTGTCATCCCAATATTCACATACTGAACAGGGATTAGAGCGAGTACACTGACTACAATTAATACAATGATCATGAAAGTCAGAGGAAGATTTCCTCTCATTACAATTTGAACAATATCCTTTCATTGTGAAAAGACAACAATAAGTCCTAGTACTCGCACGAACCCCTGAACACAAAGATACATAATAACATGATCCATTAACATAGAAAAAACAATTGAAATCAAAAATAAATTTTGAAAAAATATTTTTTCAGCAAAGCCCAAGTTTCTGAAAAGTAACGTTGAGCCCCAATGGATCCCAAGCCTAAGTGTGGACAAAAATTTTAAAATTATTTTAAATAATTAATGCAACACTTATGAATAATAATAATGTATCTTGTAATTAGATAAACTAGTACAAAGGCAAAAAGCCCCCCTCAAAAGAGACTGCTGCCAATGTAAATAAGAAGTGTAAACACACCAGAAAACATGACCCCAGGCACTGACAATCCTGGCCCGAAATCAGTTACCAAAATACACACTATCTGATGCAAAACAGAGACTTCCAAGGAAGAATCTGCAGAACATCAGATGGTAGATGCAGAACACTACGTCTAAACACCCATGGGTGAGAACGTAAACATGGGGAAAATAACAGAATTCATTCTGTTACCAAGCTAAATCTCCCAAGAAATTTTAGTAGTAATCTTACTCAAAAATATGCCAAAAGCATGGGAGAATAGCTAGGGGGGACTTAAAGGACAAGGGGAGAGGAAACACTGAATAAGCAGTGCAACTTCATAGCAAGAATGACAACAACAGGCCCATGCCTCGAAAATAGGCAACTTAACATAATTTCACTACAAAATTTTAAGTTACAGCCCTGAAAATTTTCTGTCACTCCTTTTTTCCTCTCCTCCTTCTATATCCTCCTTAGAATCACCATTTCTCCAATATTTATGTGTCTGGCATCATTTAAACTGAGATTTACAAGCACAAAGGTCAGTGAGATGTTAACTGATGAAGGGCCAAACAAAGAATGGTAATTGGCGCCAATTTCGGGATGTCCTTGACACTGCGCATGTGAAGTGAGGGCAAAGTATGGAGGTCCTTCAGGACATGATTTCTTTTGGTTTTAGATGCAAATTTTGGGGATTGGGGGGCAAAATTTGTGTTTGGCCCTGGAATTTTAAGAGTTAGCACCAGCTAAGTCTGGGTCATTGGTACAGTATAAAAATACTGATATTTTGGCGCTTTTCAATATTTCTAAGGGTCATAAATCACACAAGAATAATTCAATCAGCAGGAAAATCAAACTTGAACTGTAAGTCATTGTTCTATAGTAGGTTACCAAGAATGAAATCATTCGGTTGAAGAATTTCCAAAAAACAAGTCTGGAAAACTAAAGTATGACTGACAGACTGACTGACAGACTGACGGATGGACAGAGTGCAAATGAAACTTGATCTGTAAGTCATCGTTCTATAGTAGGTTACCAAAAATGAAATCATTCCGTTGAAGCATTTCCAAAAAAAAGTCCGGAAAACTAAAGTATGACCAACAGACTGACTGACAGATGAATGGACAGAGTGTAAATGAAACTTGATCTGTAATTCATCGTTCTATAGTAGGTTACAAAAAATGAAATCATTCCGTTGAAGTGTTTCCAGAAAAAGTCCGGAAAACTGATATTTTGGCGCTTTTCCATATTTCCAAGGGCCATAACTCACACAAGAATAAAGCAATCAGCATGAAACTCAAACTTGATCTGTAAGTCATCATTCTATAGTAGGTTACCAAAAATGAAATCAGTCCGTTGAAGCGTTTCCAAAAAAAGTCCGGAAAACTGATATTTTGGCAGTTTTCTATATTTCCAAGGACCATAACTCACACAAGAATAATGCAATCAGCATGAAACTCAAACTTGATCTGTAAGTCATCGTTCTATAGTAGTTTACCAAAAATGACATCCTTCCGTTGAAGCGTCTCCAAAAAAACTCTGAAAAACTGATATTTTGGCGCTTTTCCATATTTCCAAGGGCCATAACTCACACAAGAATAATGCAATCAGCATGAAACTCAAACTTGATCTGTAAGTCATCGTTCTATAGTAGTGTACCAAAAATGAAATCATTCTGTTAAAGCGTTTCCAAAAAAACTCTGGAAAACTGATATTTTGAGGCTTTTCCATATTTCCAAGGGCTGTAACTCACACAAGAATAATGCAATCAGCATGAATCTCAAACTTGATCTGTAAGTCATCGTTCTATAGTAATTTACCAAAAATGAAATCATTCCGTTCAAGCGTTTCCAAAAAAACTCTGGAAAACTGATATTTTGGTGCTTTTTCCCATATTTCCAAGGGCCGTAACTCACACAAGAATAATGCAATCAGCATGAAACTCAAACTTGATCTGTAAGTCATCGTTCTATAGTAGTTTACCAAAAATGAAATCATTCCGTTGAAGCGTTTCCAAAAAAACTCCGGAAAACTAAAGTGTGACTGACAGACGGACAGACTGACAGATGGACAGACTGACGGATGGATGGAGTACAAACTAGTGATGAACCGATGGTCGGATCAGCGATCGGCAATTCGCCGATATGGACCAATTGGCACAATCGGCAATCGACCTCTAAAACATCGGTATTTTCCGATTGTCAGAAAAAAATTCAACACCCGTTATTACTCAATACTCATCGTCATCGATAAACGATAATGCTATTAAATAATTTAAATTCAATAAACTGCTTGTGTGAAGTTGTGAACTACAAAACGCATTTACACGTACTGCCATATGTATCGAAATTAGCAATAAATGGTTGTATATTGAAGGATTCTGTTCAAAAAATGGAAAACGATACAGCATAATGGTAGACATGAGTCACATGAGTGACATGACCGATTCTTTGTTTGCGCATGGTTTAACAGGGTCGATGCTATTTGTGGACTCGTGCTTTCCGACTCCACGTTTTTCGGCCCAGGAGTCAGGATGTTGGTAGTTTAAAATTTAAATTATTTTTCTATTTTTTGCCGAAGGGCACGCCAATGAAATTGTCGAACCTTTCGGTAATCAAGTGAAAAATAATTCCTCAAAAATCAACGGTACATGTAAGTATGTTGTCAAATTATTGTTCAATCAATCGCCGAAGGGCACGCCAATGAAATTGCCGAGCCTTTTGGTAATGGGTTGAAAAATAATTCCCAAGTATCCTTCAGTAAGTATACTCTGCCAAATTATTGTTCAATTAATTGTCAAAGGGCACACCAATAAAATTGCCGAGCCTTTTGGAAATGAATTGAAAAATAATTCAGATTGATTCCCAGATATCCCACAGTAAGACTACTGTGTCAAATTATTGTTCAATCACCGAAGGGCACGGCAATGGAATTGTCTTTTGGTAATGGTTGAAAAATAATTCGGCTTATTTTAGACAGTAAAACTAAAAACTGTATTTTGAAAAATCGAGTCTGAGACTAGAAGCGCTGTCAGTCACCAAACTTGTGACCAAAGGCCCAATCACGTCGCATTCACCTGTGACTGAAAAGCTGTTTAGCCAGTGTAACTGACATTGTTAACGAAGATTCACACAGTTATCCACACAAGTTTAGGAAATTACTTTCAAATTAGGAGTCTCGTGAGTCGTGACTTGGCCTTGCATAAGCCATTAACATATGAAGATTTAAAAAAAACGATGAAAGTTTGATGCTTCTTTTATATGATCACAAGTTGACGACTGACAAGAATTGCTCAAAATTTAATAATAATTATTTCAAAAGAAAACTTTTCCCAAATTTCCTGAATGTTTGAAAAAAACCCCAGATATTTCAATTGTTCCAGGTATCATCATGTCATGTGTGGAAAATTGTTAATTAAGAGTTAGTGGTAAGTTCATCACTTGGCGACAGTTTCATTCAAAGAAAGATGGTCACATCGAGTAATCATCTCATTGCAGTTCGGAAGAAAATCCGGGACGAGGTAGTTTTTGTAGTCCTCGATAGTTTTGCATTCGTTTCTGGTATGTACCTCAGAAATGCATACCGGAAACGAATAAAAAACTACCAGGAATTGAGTCAATTGACAAAAACTACACGGCACCAGATTTACTTCCAAACCGGAATGAGATGTTTCTACGGTGTGATAGTTCAACAGACAACAGTCAACTGAAATAGTCTATGATTCTATCATTCGTAATTGAACTTGATCAATGGGAGGTTTCCTCCGATCATGAGCAGCATTTCAGCTTTGTCTGCAGACAGCTGATTTCTCTTCTCATCGTACAGACTACCTGCTTCGCTGAACAACCGTTCACTTGATACACTGGAACTTGGAACACACAAAACCTGACGTGCTATACTAGCCATCTTAGGGAGCCTGTGCTTATTCACTTGCCACCAGTTAAGGGGGTTTTCTGTGCGGACAACTAAAGGTTCTGATATATATAGACCAAGTTCTTCACCGAGTGACCTATGAGAAATACACAACGTGGTGGCCCCTTTCTCTTTCAACAACTGCTCATACTCATCTACAAAAGCTCGTCTCGAGACTCTCGACCCTGCTTTTTCATCCGTACTAGTCCTAGACATGCTACTACCAGGTTTATCAGTATCCTTATCAGAAGTGTCCTTTGCATTCGAATCACTCGGCAAATTGATTTCTTCTTCAACCCAAAGTTCAACATTCTTGATTGTCGAGTCGGCCTTAAAAAATATATCTTTATGTCTGGGGTCCAGAAATGTAGATAAGGCAAGAAGCTTATTTGATTCTATTTCAACGAAACGTCGATTCAAAGAAGCGTGCATGGTCTCCATTATGGTCTGTATGCCTTTATCCTTAGTGTGATTGCTGAGTGCCCGATCTAGCATATAAACCGACGGTATGATCATTGAGCATGACGCACTTGCTTCCGACGATTCTCTTGTTAACTGTTAATGGTTGAAATGAGTTAACCAACGTTTGCGCGAGGTTCCATTGGTTGGCTGTCATTACAGGAATATTGTGTGTACTTCCATACTCTACCAACGCCAATCTCTGCTCAACGATGCGTTCCAACATTGTGTAGGTGCTGTTCCATCGAGTCGGAACGTCTTGCAGAATGTGGTGCTCTTTCAATCCGTGCTTTTGCTGAAGGATTTTCAAATAATGATAAGCAAGAGGGGAGTGGTTAAAGTGTCCAGCTATTTTCCTGGCAATTGCGGTCATGTCGTTTACTGATCGCTGACTCGATAACGCATCATTTATAATCAATTGCAATGTGTGGATAAAACATCCTAAGTGTGCTATCCCTGTTTTCTCACAGCCTGAAACTGCGTTTGCAGCACTGTCACGAACTATAGCAATGTCAATCTTCCATTCCTCAAGCATTCGATTGATTTCAGCACAAATTGCGTCCCCAGTATGGCTGCCTTCAAATGAGGATGCACTGAGAACGCAGTGTTTCCTATCAAACTCTTCATTTATCCAATGAAAAGTTAGGCTTATGAGAGAATTTGATCCAACACTTGATGACCATATGTCAGTAGTACAGCTAATATGGATAGCGGACCCGAGCTCCGTCAGTAGTTTGTCTTTCACTTTATTGAAAATTCGGGGAATCAGTGTCCGACTGAGGTGTACCCTCGAGGGTAGGGTATATCTTGGTTCAAGTTGCGCACAAAATCGTTTAAATCCTACATCTTCAGTTATGGAAAAGGGCTGTAGGTCCAGCGCAATCATTTCTGCGAGCTTCATATCAACAGCAAGTGTTCGACAATCCGTTTCTGTCCAGGGGGTAATTTTCTCCATAACTTCCGTTATTTTAATCTGCTTTGCAACACGCTTAGCTTCTGATGTAGTCGACGTCGAGGCTCCCGCGTCGCTGGTTTCTTCAAGTTTACGCTTCTTTCGTTCCCCCTCAAGGGTTTCAAACTCTCGTATAGCCTTGGGGTGGAGTGACCGTAAATGATTGCGTAAATTTGTTGTTGTGAAGGCCCTTACATTCGCTCCACCGCGAGATACCATTGCACTGCATAGTTCAAAATTTGCTTTTTGGTCAGTTGACGAAGTAACTGTATAGTATTTCCATATCAGACTTCTTTTTAAATCAGATTTTTCAGACATTCTTGTAAAATTTTCGGAGCTATCTATTATCTATATATTATATTACATTCAGTTTTGGATAAATGACTTGACACACGTTCGGTTCATGAAATTGTTTCCGATTAACAAATGGATTGAAAAAACGTTATTTGCGTGATTGGTTTGTGTCAACAACTGCCAACAAGTGGTGAAAACTACATGTTAAAAATTATATTGCCTTTGAAACTGTGATGACAAGTTGTCAAATTGACAATCCAATCTCCATCGTGTATATTTATTTTAGCGTCTCTTGATGTCGGCTTCTCTCATACTAGATCAAAGAGCAGCTTGTTAATTTCACATTCTTTGACATCAACTGACTTGCATGAGCAGGAAATTATCAGGAATGGCATTAACCCATATTGGAACAACTTGGGGATCTGAGCTTGTAAAAAATAGTGCTAACAATCGGCAATCGGATCGGCAATCGGCCGATTATGACTAGAAAAAATCGGCAATCGGTTGGTGGCTCTTTTCCACAATCGGTTCATCACTAGTGCAAACCTATAGTCCCCTCCGGCGATGCCGGTAGGGGACTAATAAAGATCCTCATATTACACAAATTTAAACTTCAGGTTCACACAGGGAGCCCAAATATGAACCCAAGGGCTTGTTTCGAAAAATTGGAATCTGATCCCTCTATGGATGTTGTATGCCAAGTACACTCTGCTGCAAGCAACAATTCCATGAATTGCCCAGGTCTGAGGAACTGTGTCGCAAGATCACCCACAAATTGCAGATGATTGTCGGAGAGTATTTCTGTGATCTGTGTCCGACATTTGATTAAAAACCCAGACAATATGAGACGAATGGATTATCAACTTGATTGGTTTCATAGACTGTACTGCAGAACAGATTAAGTGATATTTGCTGTACAGTATGTGTACACGTAATTAACGCTTCACAATATTTGCCGACAGATTTGAACAACAACCTTTTCAAAATCGGGAACAACTTTTCCCAAAGTTGTGAAAAGAAATTATGAAAAATATCAAAATTAAACTAGAAGGGTGGTTCTGACTTCCAGCAGATCATAAAAAGTATACACTGCATTCCATGTATAGTAGACTGTGGTGAGAGGTTCTGGAGCAGCGACTCAAAATTTTCAGCGTTTGTCTAGAAGCTCTGCTCAACTCAGTCATATCATTTAAAAGTCCACAAACTGAGCATGTGCCCCGTTGGAACCCCACACACATGTGCATACACTCTTTTTAAATTTGAGATGAAGGAATGAGAAATTCATGTCGCTCTTCATGGGAAGTGATACAGCAACTATTCATGAATTCCAAGTGAAAATTTCATGGAAGTCTGCAGAGAAGTGGCCGAGATATAGCATTTTGAAGAGAAGAGGTAATTTTTTTAATTTGTTTTTTTTAAAAACGTTTAGCGATGGTTGATGTTATCATGGCAACAACAACTGAAAGTGGACAAAAAACACCTTATCTCAAATCGCTTGTACCTCGGAATCCCAGTCAGGATTTTTTAAATAAAGGTCAGCAATTGGTAGCTTATTTTATACCCTAACAAAAAATGGAAAAACCTGAAAACATGTCATCCCAAGGTTTGGCTGTAAATTGGGGGTGAAGGAAGGTACCCTCAAAGTTGGGTCGAAACTGGCAAAAATGACAAAAGGCTACTTTAGTGTATGGCAACGGTGTAAACTACAGGTGGTATGGACGATATGCAAACAAAAAATCATACCTTGGAGCCGGTTAGGCAATTTGGCACAAAAAACAGGGACTTTATGTGCAATCGCTGTTCTACAGTAGTCTACAACACTGCCCAAGTCCATTCCAAACTGATAGAGTCGCAACGAATAGTACTCTCGGTCTCCATGCGATGTGTGGTGTTTCCACGTGGTCCCAACACTCGACACAGGAAATTGTCGGTCAGGGTTCGCAGTACAAATTCTGAAAATTTCAAGTACAAATTCTGAAAATTTCAAGTCGCTGCCTTCAGTGGTCTTCAAACAGTTTGTGTATGTCTGAAGTGCTATTTTAATGTCTAATTGGCCAATTTTCGTAAATCTTTTCCCGCCAAAAACCGATGATTTCTTATCAACCTTCCTTACAATTGTTTACAACAGGCTTGCACTACAGTGGAAGACCCTAACTCGGAAAAATACTCTCTATTTTCTTCTTTCCTAAGCGATTTGGAAAAGAAAAGTGGTGCAAAAGCACCAAGAAAAATAAGCCAAAACTAGGTCGAGTGCGACCGGCGCACACCCAGTACGGGACACTCTTCTCCATGTACTAATCCACAGCTTCCTGAACCAGTGCGCAGATGTATAAGAAATACGCCAACATTGGAGTTATGCAATTAGCGGGGAGAAAGGATTCTTACACGAAAAAGAAGACGGGGGTGGGAGCTCCACGTAAACAATCGCGGTGGGTATAATAAGAAGGGAAATTTACCATAAAATTTAAATTTCTTATCAACCTACCTTACAATTGTTTAAAACAGGCTGAATAGACAACAGGAGGAGGGAATTACATAACCAAACCCCACATAACCTGACTGTGCTGGAACCGTGGACAGAAGAGTTCCTTAGGCCTATAATAAAACCATAGCATCATAACCATTAGTAAATGACAATGGAAGATGAGGCGTATGGGTCTGTGTGATACACAGACAGAAAGGACAGTACCAAGAACCTAATGGGTAGGGTTGATGACAGCCAGAGCAGAAGAAAAGAGGGCCTCAGACAGCTCCAGCAACTGACGCATATAGGTCGAGAAAGTCGAAGCATTTCTCCAGTAGACTGCCTGAATAACATCCAACAACTGACAGAGTTAGCATAAGCCCAGGAGGTAGACAATGCATGCACCTTGTGGGCAGTAAAACGATTGGTAATACAATTGCCAGTTGCTAGACAAGCAGATGACGCATGAATAGCAAGACAAATCCATCTAGAAATGGACTGAGGAAAGATCTTCTGTTAACAAGGGATATGAGAAAGAAATATATCTGTTCCCCGTCTTTCCGCATGATCTGCGTCCGGTTGAAGTAAATGCGAATTGCACGAACCGAACAGAGCAAAGGGCGATACCATCAGCAGAAGAAAGAGCCCTGATACAGATTGGAGGTTGAGTAGTTTCTGGCATCTGATTCTTGGCCAGAAAGGAGCAATCAGTGGTAAAGTCACACTGTTGGCAGAGCTCCTGAAAAGGCCGGATCAACAGAGCGGGCGTAAAGCTCATTAACCCTTCTTGCTGATCAGGCAAAAGACATCAGACAAAGCCATCTAGTATGTGAGAAAACCATACATATTCACCTGGGATAAAGGTTCGAATGTACCCTAAGATGTTAACAGGTTGGAGCCCCCGAGAATCAAACAGATATACCAGAAACCCCACAATCTGTGTTATCGAATGATCGGTATAATCAACAGAGTGATTAGCACACCATCGACAAAAGACCTTCCAATTAGCCGCATAGGAAAAACAGTGGAGTGCCAGCTTGAAGAAGAAAAGCACTCCTGTGCTTGTTTCGAAAAACCTCTACAGAGGAGACAGGACCTGACCAAAGATATGCGTGAAGGCACAATGAAGTCAGGTTAACATGAAACCTCCTTGGGGTGACCTTGCAAAGAACATTGTGACATAGAGGGTGACGAGCTGGAACTGCCACCAACAGAGAGCGGAGATGTATGGATCCACACCCACTGAGGCGACGGAAAAGGATTTGACAACTGCAGGTTCGTATCTTGGCTAGAACCTGAGGCAGAATTGGAACCGGCAGGAAGGCATAGCCGACTAGACCATTCCAATCAAGTGAAAGAGCATCCATGTCGAAAGCCAGAGGATCTAGGCACAGAGACATGAAAGTGTACACCTGAGGGTTCCAATGGGTCGAAAAACGATCGATGTGGGGATGACCCCAGAGATCGCAAAGCGACTGGAACACTGCCCTGTGAAGTGTCCACTCTGTGGAAATGAATCTACCCCATCGGGTCAGGGAGTCGGCTAGGACGTTCAGATGCCTGGGAATGTGACAAACCACCACCCCAGTGTTGACATCCTGTGCGAGCAGTAGAAAATCCCAAGCCAATTCGTACATGGGAACCAAGTGCATGCTGCCCTGGTTCCAAATGCAAGCAACCACTCTCAAATTGTCAGACAACAGAATGACCTGACAATTTGAAAGGTGGGGGATCCATTGCCAGAAACGCAGAAGAAGAGCAAGAAGCTCCTTCTAGTTTATGTGAAGAGCTGCATGATCCTGGTCCCATACACCATGAAGGGAAAGACCAGAGGATACAATGTCGCGCACAATCCGAGATCGCTGGCATCAGCCGTTAGAATCTGGTTGATGTGAAGAGCTGCATGATCCTGGTCCCATACACCATGAAGGGAAAGACCAGAGGATACAATGTCGCGCACAATCCAAGATCGCTGGCATCAGCCGTTAGAACACGATCAGACATGGGCAAGTCCAACGGAACTCCCTGCATAATCCACTGAACATCCATCCAGGGAAGAAGGTGACCAAGAAGAGATGCTGGTAACTGAAGCACCAGATCCAGAGGATCGACATTCGGCCTCCAAGAACTGAGAAAGTGATGGAGAGGTCCGACATGCAGCCGACCTAGAGAAATGTGATCCATCACCGAACTGCACAGACTGAGTAGCCGGAGAATACTCCGAGCTGTCACAGATGTGGACTGGGTCATAGTCAAGGCAAAAGCAGAAAGAATCACAGCCCTTGCCCGGGGAACCACCACCGTATTCAGATGAGTACGGCAGTCCATCCCCAGACGACAAAACAACTGAGGAGGGACCAGGTCAGACTTCTCCTCGTTGACTCTGAACCCTAGCGACATGAGCAGGCTCGACATTTGACTCCAGAAAAGTACCATTGGAATGCCTCTGGAGGATATCGTCCAGATACGCCGAAGTAGTCCCCCTGTACTGAGTGGAAGGCTATCACATGCAACATCAGTCGGATGAAGGCCCAAGGAGCCAGGTTGAGGCCGAAAGGTATGGATCTGAACGGGTAAATTTGCCCAGAAAAGCAAACCTGAGATACTTTCGCGATGTCCGATGAATCGGAACGTGAAAGTAAGCGTCTCGCAGGTCATTGCTGGAAGCGAAACGAACCTGAAAGTCTCCATGCTGAACTTGGGAGCAATGGGAGACTGATTCAGGATACTCAGATCGATAACCGATCGGAGTCGGCGATCCCTCTTCGGCACCAAGAACAGGCGGAAATAAAATCCCACTGCATGAATGTTCTTGACGACCTCAATCGCCCCCTTTAACAGGAGAATGTCTATCTCCCAGTTCAAAAGATCCCGATGTGAAACGTTGAAAGGAACTTGGGTTAGAGGAGGCACACTCGACAGAGTGGGGTGCATCAGAAAAGATATCTGCAGACTGGACCGAAATTTAACACCCAAGGATCGGATGTGATCGTGGCCCAACGGTCTGCAAACTTGGATATCCCTCCTCCAACCTGGGACGAATTGAGGTGAGGACCTTCATTTCAAGACCCAGTGACTCCCGTGAGAGGAGAAACCACCTCCTCTGCTTGGTGAAGAATCCTGAGACCTCCCTCAGGACTGCCGATGCTTACCCTTACCACCTGAGTAAGAGGAAGAAGCGGCGGCAATTGGATCAACCCTACGGTTCACAGAGGAAGCAGAAGGGCATTATTAGGCTTGGAACAGCCCCAACCTCCAACAGAAGGCGGATCAAGCTGGCGAAGCAGCAGCTGATCTTTGGAATGATGCAGGACGTCATCCCGGACCATCGCCATGGAATAGTCGCAGTCTCACCAAAGAAGCAGATCGAAGAGCAGCGCCCTGCCCTTCAGGAAGGGAACGGCTTGTGTCCAACACAGCATCTTGGCGAACTAAATCCAAATTAGCCATGTTGCAGGAATGAGTGTGAAGATCATGCTGGAGAGTCTTCGAGATCACACGCAAAGGTGCCTGTATGTCATCAAACTAATCTGGAGGCAGATAGGCAGCCAAGGCAGATGACATGATCCAAGAGAGAAAGCATGCCTTGCCTCTCTCTCGATAAGCCCAACATGGACTCCAAAGTCGCCATAGGAATAACGGCAGACTTGGCGTGGAGTCCTGATCCAAGACCGTCAAAGTCTTGCAGACTGACAGATTGGCAGTATCGTAGGAACGATAACACACAGGGGGCAAAAAGGTATCAGCCAAGGGAAGAAAGAAGTCTTCATAGCCTTGGAACTCAGCTTTGAGTCCAATGCTGCAAAAGCTTCGACCACTTGTATGACTGGTATGGTCGAAGGCGCTAAGAAGCAGGGTGCTCCACAGGCTGTAGGCACGCGACCGATGATCGGGGCCAGGCTGAAACCCCGGCTGGTCTGGCGGTTTGAAGGAATTCAAACACAAAGTCAAGAGCCGCCCTCAAGTCAGAAGACTGATGGCTCTCAATGTCAGGTGTGTCTGACCCATCGTCTGAGTCGGAAGACACATAGCCCATGTTGGGCATACCAGCCGATGCCTCCCATGGTGTAGGAACATCTGGAGCATCAGAAAGCAGTGCCCTGCTTCCAATCCCGGGAGGTGGTGCCACGGAGGATGCCTGGAAGCCACTAGAAGCCTTGCTGAAGGCAATGGGAAGGTTCTTGGAAAGAACCTGCGTGAGGAAGGAGGGGCCTCCCTAAGATCACAACCCATATCTTCACAACCCAGTGGCTTCGCATCTGACCCTTTAAACCAGCGAAGGGTCACGATCCTCTAGAACACCCAAAGCGGGGCGACGGGTGGCAGCCGAAACATCTGAATACAGACGGTTATAGGGGTAAGAAAAACCCTGAGGATCTGAAGTGCAGGAACTCAGGCGAGTCGCCGCAGACCTCTGAGGGACAGAAGATCCAGGCTGCACAAAAACACTCCGGTAGCGCAAAACTGCCCAAAGGACCAAAGTGCATGGACGGAAGCGCAACAGAGTCCACGGTGACCCCACCATGGACATCTGAATCCAAATCAAAACCTGCTGGGCTCGATGGCGGAGAGACCACAGCAGAGGGATCGGCTGGCAACCTCTTTTGATTTCGCCGAGTTGAAGCACGGGAAGGTTGATGCCAATATCCCCATGTCCAAGAAGCAGTAATCCCTGCAGACCCCTGCAGGGATAAGCTGAGGCCAGCTGAAACAGAGACCGATGATGTCACCAACGGAGTAGCAGCAGGAACGGATACATCAGTGGCTGTTAACAAAACAGAAAAGCGGAGAGAGCAACCGAGCCCGGGTCTAAAAGAGGAGTCTCCCCCCCCCCCCTCCATCTTCTTTTTTGGGTAAGAATCCTTCCTCCCCACTAATCGCATAACTCCAATGTTGGCGGATTACTTATACATCTGCGCACTGGTTCAGGCAGCCGTGGATTAGTACATGGAGAAGAATGTCCCCTATTGGGTGTGCGCCGGTCGCACTTGACCTAGTTTTGGCTTATTTTTTCTTGGTACTTTTGCACCACATTTCTTTCATAAATTGCTTGGGAAAGAAGAAAATAGAGAGTATTTTTCCAAGTTAGGGACTTCCACTGTAGTGCAAACCTGTTGTAAACAATTGTAAGGAAGGTTGATAAGAAATTGGTGGTTTTTGGCGGGAAAAGATTGACGAAAATTGGCCAATTTGACATTAAAATAGCACTTCAGACATACACAAACAGTTTGAAGAGCACTGAAGGCTGCAACTTGAAATTTTCAGAATTTTTTCTACAAACCCTGGCCGACAATTTCCTTGTCGAGTGTCGGAACCATTATCAAGTTATCACCCGGAAACCAATTGTTTACGCTCGCCCGCCGGCCCACCCAAGACCTCCTGTCTGCCTACCATTCACCAAACTATAACTCAACTAAAAATTGTTTAAAACTATATGTTAATTCGGCGTGGGGTGATAGAAAAATTCAAGAAGATTTGTCAGTGTAATGTATTGCTCATTAATGTTATTTTCAAGGTGAAATTGTAGACAGAATAAAATGTAAAAGTGTCTATATGAAGATTGCATTGTTTTTTCGAGATGGAGTTGATGTAGAGAAGTAAATTACCGCTAATCTTCTACACAATTATCACTGAGATTATGCGACGTGCTAATCCGTTCCTCTTGAAATGCCTCACTGGATTTAATTATTGCTTACACAGTCGGCGTAATATCAGACAGGTTTAATTCTTTTCTCTTAACTCGGACCTGGGTGATTCATGTAATCATCGCTTGCAGCATAGTGTATCAAAAGATTCTGATTTGTAGGTCTGGAGAAGACTTTTTTAATTTAAAAAAAAAAAATTGTGGGTTCTAACATAATTACATCCCTTGTGGTGCCCCCTGTAGGTGTAGGAACTTTATATGAACAAATTTGAATTGACATATAAGGAACATAAACTTTAATTTGGTTCAATTCAACACAATAGGTTATGAGAATTCAATAATGCAAAGTTCATGTTGGATGGATGGAGGGTTGGACAATGGACAGATGGATGGACAACAGAGAGAGTGATCCCTAAAGCTCCCCTTTAGCTTCACTCAAGTGAGCTAATAATGCAAAATGTTTGTATGAACCACACAATTACCAAAGTATGGCCTTTACAATATACCCACCAAAACCTCCTACAGAGGTCAGTTGCATCATGAATCTATAAGGGAGCAGGTTAACAATTCTTTTTCTATTTAAAAAAAAAAATGACCGTGAACAGTAAAGTATATTATCTCACTTGAATGTGCAATGACTGGTGGAACTTTTCCTCCTTCACTGAAATGAGAAAAACAACAATATCAACATCTTTCCACCGAATTTGTTAGTTACAAAACTGTGATTATAATAGAGGTCAGAGAATTGGTTCTCACAGGCCTTGAAATAAGGATTTTTTCGTAACCTGTTTATAGGTTAGGCCTAAAAAAGTTAAAAATCTGTTTCTCAGGCCCTCCTGCATGATTCTTTTGGCTACCGCATGCTCTCTTTTCATAACCATTACAAAGTACAAAAAATAAAAATGAATTGGTTTATGTCTGATATTTTACCCAAGTTAATAAAATTGATAAATTAAATTTATCCCTTGAGTGCGTTACAAGGCTTTGCAATGTTGAACTGCATTATAATGCCTTACTCAAAAAATAAAAAATAAAATAAATGAAACTGTCAATGACACATGTAGCATGTGACACAGCAACGACACACACATCTAGGTAATGACCTGATAACAAAGGTACATGTAAAGTATTGTAAAGATTTGTACATAAATACTGACCATAGCCTGTAACAAATGAACAGGTAAAATACTGTAAAGGTGGTTGACAGATGCCTCTAGCCAGAGCCATATTGAAATGTGCATTTACTGTGTATAAGTAGCAAGGAATAAATCAAAGTTTGTCTAATTGGCCGCTGCCGGCCATCTTGAAAGTTTGGACTGCACCCAAAAAAACTCATTCTCGACTCAAGGTGATAACAAAAGCACCCAAGAAGTTTCGTGAAGATCGGTTCATAAATACAGGCTCTAGCCCAAGTCGTATTGACATGTGTACTAACTGTGTATGAGTAGCACTGAATAAATATTTATTTATTTATTGGTGTTTAAGGTCACATACTTATGCACAATGGCTAATCGTGACCGTGACAGTTTTACAGGTGGAGGAAGCCGGAGTACCCGGAGAGAACCACTGAGCAACGACGAGCAGCTGTCAGCTCTCCAACATCGTAACTCTGAACTCTGCACCGCAGCACAGGCAGGGTTAGATTGGTTGAAGACATGCGCGCCATCGACGTGTAGTACGCCTCAGTACACAGCGTCATCGTGCCCCCATGTAGGCAATCGGGGTGAAGTGTCTTGCCCAAGGACACAACGCGGTTGCCGCAGGTGGGATTCGAACCGAGGACCTCTCGGCTTGCAACCTGCACCTCTACCAACTGAGCCACCACGCCCCCCACTGAATAAATCAAAACTCATCTAATTTGCGTAATTTATGCATGAGAAAAAAAACCTGTATTATATGTGATGTATTTCATGTTACTAAACATTCATACAAAAATTTATTCAAATCAGAACCTTGGAAGTTCTGTACAAAAAACTGATTGCACCTAATTTCGGAATAAAATGGCCACTGGTAGTCCGCTTGAATTTTGGACTGCACCCAAAAACACTCGTTCTCGTCCCAAGGTGATCACAAAGGTACCCAAGAAGTTTCGTGAAGATTGGTTCATAAATATAGCCTCTAGCCTGAGGTGTATTGACATGTGTACTTACTGTATATAAGTAGCACTGAATAAATCAAAGTTCATCTAATTTGCATAATTTCTGCATGAAAAAAAACCCTGTATTATATATGATGTATTCCATGTTACTAAACATTTATTCAAATCAGAACCTTCATACAGAAGTTCTGTACAAAAAACTGATTGCACCTAATTTTGGTACAAAATGGTCGCCGGCAACCATCTTGCATTTTGGACCACACCCAAAAACACTCATTCTCGTCCCAAGGTGATAACAAATGTATCCCAGAAATTTCGTGAAGATTGGTTCATAAATACAGCCCCTTGCCCAAGTTGTATTAACATGTGTACTTACTGTGTATAAGTTGTACTGAATAAATCAAAGTTTATCTAATTTGCATAATTTATGCACGAGAAAAAAAAATTGTAATATATGTGATGTATTCCATGTTACTAAACATTCATATAAAATTGATTCAAATCAGAACTTTCATACAGAAGTTATGTACAAAAAACTGATTGCACTAATTTCGGTACAAAATGGCTATCAGTGGCCATCTTGAATTTTGGGTCACACCCCAAAACACTCGTACTCAGCCCATGGTGACAACAAGGGTACCCAAGAGGTTTGGTTAACGATCAGTTCATAAATACGGCCTCTAGCCTGAGCCGCATTGAATTGCTGACAGATGGACAGACGAATGACAGGCGATGACAAAATCTCAAATTTGACGTCAAAATTGAGCTAAAAACCACCCGCCCACATGCAATTTTGCAAACAATGGCCAGAGAAACAGAAAATCTACTTTATGAGGCCTTATGCTAATTTAATGGTCATAACCTGTTTACGGGTTACAATGGTTTGCCTGAGTGTTGACTGATCAAAACCTGTGATAAAACATTTCTAACCATAGCTTTTATGGTTATGCTTGAGACTATTAAATTGATTCGTTATTTGGGGTTTAACAGTGACTACGACATTTTAATGCAGTTCAACATGCATTCTTTTTTATGGGTTCGCATCACTCACACGCTAATAAGACAGTAAGTTTGATTACCCCGATTTACTTATTCCCTCAAATCAATCTGTGTCACTCGTTTGTGACTGAAACTTCAAAGTTTCAGGCCACAGTTTGCACCACACACATGCACAGTTGTTGTATTTATGTTGGATATTCTTGAAAGTGCTCACGTTCAGGAAAATCCAACACAAATACAACAATTGTGCAAGTGTACAGTACAAATTGTTCCTCGAGGGGTTGATGACTGTCTACCCCCCTCCTCCACCTTGTTATAGCATAAGTTGAGGAGTCCTGTTACAGATACTATGAACTTAGGTTTAATTCATGCATACGGTGAATTGTTTATACCTCGTCTGGTTTTTAGATTCATTATGGGCATCAAATATCTGAAACAAATGTGCCAAAAGTTAAAAAATTTATAGTAATTTCTATATTTTTTATACTTACCAATGACCCAGACATAGCTGGTGCTAACTCTTAAAATATAGGGCCAAACACAAATTTTGCCCCCCAATCCCCAAAATTTGCATCTAAAACCAAAGAAAACATGTCCTGAAAGGCCCTCCACACTTCGCCTCTACTGCGCATGCGCAGTGTCAAGGACGTTCCGAAATTGGCGCCATTAATCATTCTAAAAACCAGTGCCTGGTAAGCGCTATGTACTCAGCGGGGAGGCAAGAGTTCCCAACTCCTGGGAGGGCCATCCCCATCTGGGTCAATGGTAAGTATAAAAAATATAGAAATTACTATAAATTTTTTAACATTTTTATACTGTACCAATGACCCAGACATAGCTGAATAGTAAAAAGGCTGGAGGGCCAAGGACATAGAGCAAAATGGAATACGCTCAATAATATAAAATAGAGTCATCCCCTGTAGGGAAAAAGAAGTAATAGGCCTTACATGTATCTTTCTTATTTATGATAAATTAGAAAGATACAACACCTTCCAAAATTGAGCTTCATACATCCATGTACTCTATTAATATCCAATATAATCCTTATACTAATAATTTTTAAAGTAAGCCAATAAATAAAGTAAGTCTAGAGAATAGAGACTCTTATACTCCTAAAAGTGTCTGAGGATTGCATAATCATGTCCGTTGACATATGCAATAATCAAAAGCTATACTTTAAAAACTAAGACTTGAATGAATTTTAAAAACCTAAACTTCTCACTAAACAACCATCCCAATAACAGCTCAGAATTACTAATTCCGGAGGAGGTATCCCCTTGTTTTCATAGTAAAACAGGTGACCCAAGGGAACACCCTCCCCCCCCCCCCTTTTTCTTGCCCTGGGACAAATAGCCCAGAGCGAAGAGGGCAGCAGAATGGAGACACTGCCGAAACAGACAGCCTACCTAGCTATAGTAGCTACTGTTAAGTGAATGACATTCTGAGCAGTAGATAATAGACCTAACAATAGAGGCCTCCAGAAATGGACTCGATATTTCTGAGATAAAAATTCATGAATGTGGATGGCTGAGCGCAATGAGCAGCCTTCAAAAATCTATAATAGCGACACTATTAATGTAAGCCCAAGATGTAGAAGAACTCTTACTTCATGAGCCGAAATCTTAAGCACAACTGCTAAGTCAATGATATACCATAAGCAGTACCGATAGTTAATAGAATCCATTAACAATAGAATGGAGCGTAACGTCCTTCTACTAGGCATCAAAGACAGAAGAAGCTTACGCCCATAGTAATAAACAGATATCTGTTTATAAATACATAAACTCTACCCGGAAAGAGTAAAGGCCTATGCCCGTACGAAGACGGAAGGACCTTAATAACAATAGGTTCCGGATATTAGGAGCCTAACTCTTATGCAAAAATCCAACCTAAAAAGTAACGGAATAGTGATTCCGAAACTACGAAAGTGAAAATCACCCATCGATAGTGCATGAAACTCACTGACTCTACAGTAAAAGAGAAACCAACAGAATTACTGTCTAAAAGGTCAGAATTTGAAAACTACTGTTTCCAGAGGCTCAAATGATTACTTAGCTAAATAAGAACCGAAGTTAAAATCCATATAGGAATTTAATCTAAAGATTCTAAGTCTATTTATCAACAAGTTACTAACTGACTTAGATAAAGAGACATAAGACTCAATTGTAAACTATCCTAGAGTGCATAGGTATGAGGTAACATAAACCTATAACCTTAATAATAACAGGCTGCAGTAGATCTTGTGAAACAAGTATACTAAAAAATTGCAATGAGTAGTATGGAGGGATCAACAATATGAACATAATGATCCCTACACCAACGACGGAAGAGCCTCCACTTTAGCCGCATAGAATAGCGAAGAAGAGGATCTCCTATAGTAAGAAATCGCGTCCAAAGCTCGTCCAGTACAATGCTTACAATGCAATACGGACCACACAATGGAATACATGAAGGTTGCGACCTTGCGGGTTGTGATAAAGATGACACGATTTACCCAGTGAAAAAAGATCCTCACATTGAGGAAGATTTCACGTTAAGTCCCACAGTAGACAAGAGAGTAAATTACCCATGATCTCTGTGAAGATAGAGATGCTATCAACAGAAATGTATTGTGGTTGTTTATCTTAGCAATACCTGCTGAAACAACAGCGCCGGAGGATACGCGTATCCTATCATTCCGTCCTATAGGTCAATAGAGCGTTAACAACATTAGCTCAGAGATCTGGACAAGCCAACACATACGTCTGCAATAGATTAGCAAGCTGTGTCGTAAATAAATCATCACTGGGCGCTCCCATAGATAGCAAATCTGATTGAATACTTGTTTGTTGAGAGTCCATTCTGACAGCAACAAGCGACCCCTAAGTGAACGGGAGTCCGGTAAAACAATCAGACGACCCAGAATATGACGGACCAAAACAGAACTTGGTGTAGTATAACCAACAGACGGATTCTTTCCATTAAATTGAATAACGGAAACGAAAGAGTGCCTCCCTGGTTCCGGAGATACGCCACTACTGTCGAATTAACGGACAGGATTTGGGCATGCGTTTCTGAATAATGTTCATGCAATGACATAAAGCAAGCCTAAAAAACATTATTCCGCGGAAGAAAATTGGTTGCTAAGAGACTGCGGAACCCAAAGACCCTGGCACTTCGAATCCGTTGGGATCAGTATTATATCCCAATCTGTTTGACTGGCAACCGTCATAACAGCAACACTCAGGTCCGGCAACTGCGGTGGCACTCTCTGAGTCAACCACCGAATGTTTGCCCCAGTCTGAATCTCTTGTAACACTAGATAGACAAAAGAATGTGTAAATCGAGCAATTCATGGATTGCCGAAAAGTTGCCGTCGAAGAGAAGTTCCTCCGAGAACGAAGCGACTCTGAGAGAGTTCTTAACCTTACTATCCACGCGTGTGGATGTAGCTAGGGCTGCGTCACGTCTAACCAACTCCAATCAGCCACTGAAGGGCGGAGTTATACGTGAACAAACTACTGCCCTCAAAAGAAATTACATTGAGAATAATATCCCGTAAATCTTTTCTTGAAGACGTAATGATAATGCCTCAGTAAGGCGGATTACGTATGATAAAGCGTCTAAGTTAAGTCTACTATACATCATGTCGTTTCCAACATTGAAGTTGGAAAAGACATAAACGGCGAAAAAGAATATTTCCAGTCTTTAACCACACCGTCTAGACGCATATGAACTCTCGGTATGCCCTGCTCTGCCAAAAACTATTCGTATAAATGATAAAACGGCAGAAATGAGCAACGCGGACAAGAAACTAAACTATCATGCTTGGTAGCAGGCTTGTATGCATATATAGCGTCGAAAAATAAAACACATGTTGTAATGACATTATTGGACTGCGTCGGTAAGTCAGGGACAATGTCCCTGAACCGATCGAAAAATCCGAGTCCAATGACGCTATAAGTCTCTTATCCAAGATCGCAGCAATGAAGTCCGAAATAACAATCACTGGAAGATAATGCCAGAAGATATGAAAGGCAGCTTCCGATACTACTAAAGGGAAAACTCGAAAACTTTCGAATCCCTTTCGCCATCCTGTCGGACCCTATAAAGCGTTCGGTCGTCCGTACCTGAGGCAACCACGGACCGCACCGACCCAGCGCCGTCGGATAATTCCTGATTCGACCAAGAAACTGTCAATTGCTGGGATGCTGCGAAACAACTGTGCTAACTCGGATAGCACGTCCGTCACTGAGGCCTGAGGAGAAGCGGTCCTACAATGCATTGCTGCTGGAAGCTCCGTGATCGTTACCCCGTGCATACTACCAATATGCGAGCGAACGGAGTGTATAGGCCTCGTGTCCCTTGGCTACCGGATGGCGCGACCTATTCGCCGTGGAATCACTGAATGACGAAACTGATCGGATACTTGAGGTCACGTAGCCAATGTGCGGTCGTGTGCCCTGCTGTGAGGATGAGGAAGCATTAAGGACAGTCTCTAGGACTGTCAATATAACGGAGCGTCCCGACCGACAGACATATGCTCCGAATGTAAAATATCTGAACCACAACATGCGGTCCCCTATGTTGTTGGACGAGAGAGGGACCTCTCTCGCTCACAGCCCGGACGGACCTGGACAAGCCAGGATCCGGACTAACAGGCTTCCTCCGATCTGTCCTCAATCTGCCGTCACTGGGTGAGTACTAAAGTAATTAAAGTGCTCGCATCACCCAAATCTCCTTCCTAGACCGCAACGGACGAACCCGGCAGTCGAACCATTCGATGAATGTACGCTACACCGGGTGAGCTAGCGAATGTCACTCCGTAGGCGATAGACATATTCCATGAGCACTTATTGCCGCTAGCTCTTCATTAACTATGACGACAGAGGCACACTTTTGAAAGACATCTCCGTAACTTTGCGAACAAGAAACCAGAAATGCTTGGTTATAGCAAGCATAAAATAATAATATATATATAGCGTCGTTCAATAATTCGAAAGTTTGTGTGACATTATTGGACTATGTCGGAACTGAGGGACGATGTCCCTGAACCGAACCAAAAATTTCTAAGTCCACCGACGCTATCAGTTTCTTATCCGGCATCGCAGCATTCTGGTCCGACGAAAGAAGCTGTAGAAGACCAAGTCAGATGACAAACACAACAGCATATGTTGTTCCGAAAGGGAAAGCTCGAAATCCTCCAAATCCCTTTCGGTATCCCGTCGGACCGGATGAAATTTTCGGACGTCCGTACCCGCTTCCGCAGAGCGTCCCGACCCAGCATCGTCGGATAAAAAATATGCGACGGATTCAGTTGATGCTGGGATGCTGCGATAAACTGTGCTATTTAGGAAAGCACGTCCGTTCCCGAGGCCTGTGCAGTAGCGGTCTTACGATGCATTGCCGCCGGAAGCTCCGTGTACGTTGACTCCCACACACTTCCTATGCGAACGTCTGGAGTCTGCAGGCCTCATGTCCCTGGCTACCGGATGGTGTGACCTGGTCGCCGATGAATCTCTGACTGGCGAAGCTGACTGGATATCCGTGGTCACGTAGCCAAGAGCGGTCGTGTGCGCAACTATGAGAATGAGGAAGCCTTATTGACAGTCTACTCCGGACTGACTATATGTCGGAGCGTCCTGAGCGACGGACGTATGCTCCGAATGCGAAACATTTTGTACCACAACATCTGGGGCCAGATGTTGTTGAACGAGAGAGGGGCCTCTCTCGCTTGCCGTCCGGATGGACCGGAACGAGCTATGAACCGGACTAAAAGGCTTCCTCCATTCTCCCTCCGATCCGCCGTCACTGGGTGTGCATTAGGTTGATTTATAGTGCTCGCATCACCCCAAAATTCCTTCTAGACCGCAACGGACGTACCCGGCTGCCGAACCATTCGGTGAATGGACGCTACACCGGGCGAGCTAGCGGACGTCAAAGGCCGTCGAACCTACTAGGGTCCTCTTAGGCAATTGGCGTATTTACATGAGCACTTTTCCGCTAGCCCTTCATTAATTGTGACGACGGAGGCACACTGTTGGAAGACATCACAGATACATCACCCTAATCTTGATCGTCTGAAATAGAAATTGATAAAGTAGAGTGACCCTGCGGGGAAAGGACCGGAGTGTCCAATTCCCCAATAACATACCGTGACATACGCTTCCCATATTGTCATCGAAATCATACGATACAGAACAGGAGTTAATGCGAGTACACTGACCACATATAGAATGATTATAAAGTCAGAGGAAGACTTCCTCTTATTACAATTGATCAATATCCTTTCAATGTGAAAAGAAAACAAGTCCTGGTACTCGCACTAACCCCTGGCAATCAAAATACATAATAATAATATGATCCATTAATATAGAAAAAATAATTGAAATCAAAATATTTTGAAAAAATATTTTTTCAGAACAGCCCAAGTTTCTGAAAAGTAACGTTGAGCCCCAATGGATCCCAAGCCTAAGTGTGGACAAAAATTTTAAAAATATTTTAAACAATTTATTCAACACTTACGAACAATAATAATGTATCTAGTTATGATTAAAATAACATCAAGATATTATTTTCCAGAAATCCCCCCCTCACACAGAGGGCTGTTGTAAATGTAAACAATGAATGTAAAAACACTAAAATAAGACTCCAGGCACCCAGGCCCGGAATCAGTTACCAAAAATACACTATCTGATGCAAAACAGAGACTTCCAGGGAAGAAACTGCAGAACATCAGATGGTAGATGCAGAACACAACGCCTAACCACCCGTAGGTGAAGACGTAAACATGGGGAAAAGAACAGAATTCATTCTGTTATTCAGCTAAAACTCCCAAGAAAATTTAGTAATAATAATTACAAAAACTATGCCAAAAGCATGGGAGAATAGCAAGGGGGAACTTAAAGGACAGGGAGAGAGGAAAACACTTAAAAACAGTGTAACTAAATAATCAGAATGACAACAAAATGGCTGCTGCCTCGAAAATAGGTAACTTAACATAATTTCATTAAAAAATTTTAAGTTACAGCCCTGATAATATTCTGTCACACATTTTTTCCTCTCCTCCTTCTCTATCCTCCTTAGAATCACCATTTCACTAATATTTATGTGTCTGGCATCATTTAAACTGAGATTTACAAGCACAAAGATCAGTCAGATGTTAACTGATGAAGGGCCAAACTTAGAATGATTAATGGCGCCAATTTCGGAACGTCCTTGACACTGCGCATGCGCAGTAGAGGCGAAGTGTGGAGGGCCTTTCAGGACATGTTTTCTTTGGTTTTAGATGCAAATTTTGGGGATTGGGGGGCAAAATTTGTGTTTGGCCCTATATTTTAAGAGTTAGCACCAGCTATGTCTGGGTCATTGGTACAGTATAAAAATATATAGATTTCACCTTAAGCATGGACAGGAATCCATTTGGATTACTGTATTTTATTTAAACATGAAATTATGGGAATCGGATTCCCATCAAAAAATGAGCCCTGGGTTGTTTCTGAGTAAATAATTCTCTACGTTTGAATGGCGTTATTATCCATAAAAGTTTCTGTTTACCACTGAAAACGATTGCAAATGATCGGCAGGTTACGCATCTTTGAATCATTGCAATCTCCATGTAACTTGAATGATCATTCGTGACTTATTTCGAGCCCTGTTTTTATATTCAATGATTGGTTTGGTTTGGTTTTTCGGTATCCCCTTGATATTGGTTTGGTATTTCGGTATATAGCACATCGCTAGTTCTGCCCCAATAAGGAAGAAAATTTTTGTTTTAACCCTCTGCATTTTAATATCAAAACAAAATTTTGAGCAGCAATCTTTTCCCATGATACAACTAGGAATTTAAGCAACTCAATCTTGTTCGACAGTGCTCACTGGGATCTGTCAAACAAGATTGAATTGCTTAAATTCCTAGATGAATTATGGAGAGAACTTGAAGGTATATAACAGGTGCCCACATTGCAGATATCATAAAAATTAAGGACTTTTCAAGGTAGTTTGCAATTGGGGAAAGGTTGAAAATTTTCAAGCTTGTACAAATCCTGCCTGTATGAGGAATGAGAATATGGTCCAAATGGAAAAAGGCTAGAGCAACTGTCAACTGGTAGAGTGCCGGAAGCCCATATTTGGGCTTTATTCTGAACAGCAGGTACTAAAAATTAAAGGCCTTATATTCTGTGGATGTCTTTAATATTATCTTTGAAGATAAATTACTTCATCTCCACCGATTTGCCTTGTTACAATTTAGAGGAGAGTGCCTCCACGAGGCACTCTCCCATAAATTGCAACAAGGCAAAAACATGTGAACAAATTTTGACGCTGCAAAAAATTTATCACTTTACCAAGAGGCACTCTCCAATAAATTGTAACAAAACAGCCATAGAAAGAACTCTGAGGGATGAATTAATGTCGTCAAATTATTTTTCATTGGGACGTTGAGCCAGAGCCCCAGTGATATGATCTGCGTAGGGCATAGCGTTCATGAACCGCCATACTAGGATCAATGGAAGAATCCAACACATTGGAGTGGACATTGAATGATGCGGGTAGCGAGATATCTAGGTCCAACGCCTGCTCATTCAGACGCAGAGGAGCTCTCTGAACATCTTCTACCATTTTTATGTAATGCGGTCCAGGAAACAGTATATGGAGAGAAGATGTAGATAAGAAACCACTTTTCTTTTTTGAATTAAGTAGGCTAAAGATTGTGTCGTCAATCTGGCCGAAGGCCTCCGACACATGAACAGACTGACCCGGGAAGGAAAGAACGTCGTCTTTCCTCCGCAGGGTATCCCTATCTAGGGACGATAGCAGTTTCTGCCTGGCTCATGCAGCTTGCTTACCAGGAGGAACAAGATTTGAAAAAAACTGCTGAATAAAATTCATAGTTTCCATGTGTTGTTCCGAAAGTGATGGAGAATCTTCCTCCGGTTCCCTTTCACCATCCGACTGGTCCAATTGTGAATTACGGTCAACTCCATCTGACTGAACAGATGACTGGACTGACCCAACACTGTCCGACAGCTCTTAACCGGAGTCTGTTGACGGCAGAACCTGTGTTTGCTGGGAAGCTGTGATAAGCTGCACAATCTGCAACAGGTCTGTAACTGAGGCTTGCGGAGCAGCGGTCTTGTTTTTCTAGTGCATGCTGTTCGTGGGATGGAGATCTGTCCCCAGATCTTTTCGACGGACGTCCTGCATAATCAAGCCTCAAACAACTAGCTATCGGATGGACCGACTTTGGTGGCGAAGACTGGGAGCGTCTTCGCAAAACAGCTTGAACATCCTAAGACTGACAGCTAGTGAGTGGTCTAATGTGCATTGTCAGAGACAAGGAAGAAACCGTAACTGACGCCGACCCTGGCTGGAGTGTAGGAGGAGGATCCCGAACCGCAAACGAGGGCGTTGCCTTCAACTCAGTGAAGTTTCTCGCAACGGAAACAGTCAACCCCGACTGCTGAGAAGGCTCTTCCACTCGCGATCTGACCCCACATCTCGCCAAGCGTCCTGATGAGAAACTTGCAGGCTTCTTCCCCTTTGCCGTTGTTGCTGGGTGAGCTTTTATTTTTGAGGTGCTCGCTCGGCCCAAACCTATAACTCTCCTCGACCGCAACAGACTTACTGGGTGTCACAGCTCCCACTAACGGGGTAACCACTTCACCATTCGAGTTAGTTGCTTGCAAAGGATTAAAAAGCCTTATCCCCTTGCTTGATATTCATGAGCACATTTGCAGCTAGCTCTGTTTGCTCATCAGAGCGCGACGACAGCAGCACATTTTGGATGGGTGTCTATATACCATCACCATGTTCTTGTTCCTCTGAAAATGAAACTGAAAAGCAAGAATTAGCCTGCAGTGACAGTTCTGGCATCGGAACTTGACCGCGTTCCACATAGCGCGACATCCGCTTCCAGCGACTGGAAACCCAAACTACACAAGTAGAACATGTATCAGCAGGAGTGCAGTGACTACAAGCAAGACAACAAGCATGTAAATCCGAGGCAGACTTCCTCGCCTTACACTTTGAGCAGTAAGTTTTCATAATAAATATTTGAAGCCAAAATCAAAGTCCATTGCACTCCTAAAACATAATTTATAATTATACAGAATAAGGATACAATAAGAAGGCAATCAAAATTATTTCGAAAGAAATCAAAAATATTTTTTACGAACAAGATTTTGAAAAAAGTCGAATTTCCCCAAGGGAACCTCTTGAGCACAAGGGCATCCCAATAGAGCCTAAGTGTGGAGAAACATTAAATAATTAAATCTACACTACTGGAATACTTAATGAAATGTATCCTACTATAAATACAATAACTGTACTGTACTAAATACTGAAATAATACATATTTAAGGCGTTGTTAAACTGGGAACAATGTCAAGAGGAAAAAACGGAAACTAAACAACAGGCAAAAAATAGGCCCAAAGTCAGTAACTGATCAATTACTACCTGATGCAAAGCAAGATCTTCATAGGAAGAAAAAACAATGCATCTGGTAGACGATGCAAGACTACAAACGAAGAAACGTACTAACACCCCCAGGATGAGGACGTAACACCCCCAGGATGAGGACGTAACCATGGGGATAAATGGAATAAACATTCCATAGAACATGTTAAATTCCCAAGACATTTTAAAAAATTTCAATAAAAAAGCCAAAATAGCTTGGGAGCTTAACAGGAGGGTTCATGGGAGGAGAAGGAAGGAAAATTTAACAAACAGTAGGTTTTATCATTAGCAAGAATGAAGATGTTCAGGCATATATCCCGAAATTGGGAAACATGAATAATTTTACATAATTATTTTAAAGTTACTGCCCTGAACGTCTAAAACCACCATTGTTCACTTCAGCATCCTGTCATAGCCTTGAATCCACCATAACCATCATTGATTTATATCTGGCATCTTCAAAAAAGAGATTTGAAGCACAGATGTTTACTGACTTGGGCCAAACACAAGAATGATGTTTGGCACCAATTTCGGTACCTTCCTGGTTACCGAGCATGCGCAGAACAGAAAAGTATGGAGAACCAGATAGGACTTTTAATCCTTTGATTGGTAAGCAAATTTTGGGGATTGGGGGTTCAAAAAGTGTGTTTGGCCCTGGATATTAATGAGTTTGCACCAGCTAAGTCTGGGCCATTGGTTTTAGCATAAAAATGATAAATTTATAGTAATTTGTATATTTTTTATACTTACCAATGGCCGAGACTTTGCTGGTGCAAACTCGATAAAATCACAGGCCAAACACAAATTTTGAATCCCCCAATCCACAAATTTGCATACAATACTTAAAATTAAAAGTCCTATCTGGCCCTCCATACTTTTAGTACTGCGCATGCGCAGCACCCAGGAAGAGACCAGAAGTGGTGCCAAGCATCATTCTTCCTAGTTGTGCCTACCAATGTTATAACTCAGCGGAGAGCCATCCCCATCAGGGCATTTGGTAAGTATAAAAAAAATATATAAATTACTTTAAATTTATCTTATTTTTATACTAGAACCAATGGCCCACACTTAGCTGAATTGTAAAAGGGCAGGAGTGCCTAGGACTTAAAGGAATGGCAGACTGAAATTTGGCTCCTTCGCCTGCATTAGGACTTTCCAGGTGAATAGGAGATTAAAATTTGAGGAATTACATATATCCCTCTCTATTTATTTATTTATTTTTGTTTAGGGTCACATATTTTTACGAGTGGAGGAAGCCGGAGTTCCCGGAGAGAACCACTGAGCAACTGTCAGCTCCCCAACATACCAACTCCACACAAACAGGGTTAGCATTAGTTGAAGGCAAGTGCACCATCGACATGCAGTACGCCTTAGTAAATGATGCCACCGTGCCCCCCCCCCCCCCCCCACGTGGCCAATGGGATAAAGTATCTTGCCCAAGAACACAACATGGTTGCCACAGGTGGGATTCAAACCGAGGACCTCTCGGCTTGCAGCCTGCACCTCTACCTATTAAGCCACCGTACCCCCATCCATACCACAATAGAGGAGAACATACCACCGAGCAAGGAGCAATATCCAAGTGATTCATTATTATTTAGCATAAATGGTTACCAGACCTGTTAACCTCTGAAGGTGACTGTCAGTGAGATTTTGATGCTTGTCAGTGAGATTTTTGCACGCGGCGAAATACATCAATATTTTCCTTGTTATGCCTCCCATGGTCCCACCTGGGCACCCCCCCCCCAACCCAAAGGCATTATATATTTCATTAAGTAAAAGCATACAAATATGGATATCAGTGGTCCAAGCCCCTGCCCCCAGGGGACAATGACCCCCCCCCCCCCCCCGACACACAAATTTTATGTGAGTGGATGCATATTGCCTATCTAGCCTTTGTTTGTACCCCCCTCCCCCCCCTCCCCCCTCAGTCCGGCCATTTTTCCTTGCTCATGCAAGCCCATCCCGGTGCTTCAAAACATGGAGGCTGAAACATCTTGGGCCAAAACGCCCCAGGACCAAAACGTTCCAAGAACCAAAACAAGCATTCCTTCTTCATTCATGCCATTTATTCATGTAAATTCTTTGTTCAGTCTGTACATTTTTAGTGAGGAAATATTCATTCTTATTATCTTTTGACAGGTTTTATTGTACAATAAAAATTACTCAATGCTAACAATACATATCGTTTTGTTTAAAAAAAAAAACACCTGTTGTTGCCGGTACAATGAAGTTGTGTGTGATTGTGGTAATTTCGTTTTCGTTTTTTTATTAAAAAATTATTGAACTGTGTTTTGTATTACTCACATTAGGGAAGGTGCCCTCAGGATTCATAACTCCCATTGTGAAAAAAATACAAACAAAATAATCCTGTTGGTTCAAAATGAAGACAAAATACTCTGCTGGAGCCTGGACATGATTGTTCTGAATCTGTTTGTATATAAGTAAGGAGAGGTAACTTAATTCTTGTGAAATCTCACAACATATTTTTTTCAGTTTTCAACAAACTTTCCATTATATTTTTTTTTACACAAAACGGATAAATTTGGTATGAACCATAACAATAGTATATATAAAAGGTCAGCTGAAGTTAATTATACTTGAGAGATTATGTTTTTATTTAATTTATATTTTGAGTTTATATAATTTTGATTTCTTTCACGAAACCACGACTGTATGAAAATATTTGGCATACAATATAACTTGTTTAATTTTGAAACTAGAATAAGACAACTATTTTTGTGAAGTATCAATCAAATCGGGAGAAAATAGGATGTGACCGTGAGAGCGTGAGTTGGTGCCTCAAACCGGGAGACTCACGGTGAAACCGGGAGAGTTAACAGGTCTGATGGTTACGCTAATTGGGTGTAACAAGCCAATTTTAAGGCTAGTCCGGACTAAGACACTTAAAATTAGGAAAGGCGTGTCTGAGAGTTGGGGACTAATGCCCACAGACACACGCTGTATACAATGCAACAAGAGCAACGCGAAGTGTGGCATATGCCCCCTCCTGCAATACCATGGATAGCATTGTGCCATCAAAAACATGATATGTTCCTGCAGAAATCCCTGCAGAAATCTGTACTAATATAAACAAGCATGGCAAAAATTATTTCAATCCAACTTATGATGACAGAGCTAGAACAGCAAATATGTTGGACGGACACATTTTTCAATCATCCCCTAAGTTAAACAAGGGTAAATAACTGTAAATGCTCATGCGAAGATATTAATACTACTGTAGCAGGGTCAGACATAAGCCGTAACCTATAGGTTAGGTTATGGGGAGAGGTTACGTGTTTCTATAAACTCGAGACCTATTATTAGGTTTCGAGAGGAAACTGATTACCTTAATCATTTACCTTATATCTACACTACGGAAACCTACAGGTTACGGTATGCTAGGGACACAGTAACCTATTTTAAGGTTACGGTGTATGAAGCTTATATCAGTCCCTGCTGTAGGATATGTTCCCCCATGCTGAGGAACAAGCATGGTAAAAATTATTTGAATTCAATGTATGATGACAGAGCTAGAGCAGCAAATATGTTGGACGGACACATTTTTCTATAATTTTCAATAACAATCCCCTAAGCTAAACAAGGGAAAATAACTCTGTAAATGTTTAGGTGAAGATGTTAATTCTGCTGTAGGATCTGTTCCCCCATGTTGACGGACAAGCATGGCAAAAATTATTTGAGTCCGACAAATAATGACCGTGCTAGAGCAGCAAAAATGTTGGACGGACACATTTGCGTTATGCATGAACGTACGAGGCAAAAATTATTTGAATCCGACAAATAATGACCGTGCTAGAGCAGCAAATATGTTGGACGGACACATTTGCATTACACATGAACGTACACAGCTCTCCACTAGATACCCCCTCCGACCAAGTCCGGGGCATAACAAGTTGTACATAAGATCAGTATTACCTATAGACAATAACAGCTTCACTCATAGTTACACACTTTTTATGAAGCCAGAAGAGGTAAAGAGAAATCCTCCTCCCCCCCCTCGTTTTTGAAGGAATTAATCTTCAAAACAAGAGGAAAGCGGTCTGGAATCAGTGAAAAAGCAGTACTGAATAATATATAGTTGCCTAAAGGGCTCCCGGGTATTTATATATTTATTTATTTATTGGTGCTTAACGTCACATCAGCAGCTAAGGCAAAATCGTGGCGATCCGGGATATTAAAATGGCAAGCTTCCAAATGTATGCCGCATCCGGAATATGTAGATAGGTTGATAACCGGTGATATTAATATGTACAACCTTAAACTTGTCCAATTGAATTCCAATGGAAAGTTATCTGATAGACCTTATACGCTTCTGAGCCAACCCACAGGCTACCACGTTCAGGTTGTACAACTACATTCCAATAATGAACTTCCAAATAGCAACCGTTCAATCTACAAGAATGAGAGAGTAGGATTCCCCTTGCGTACAGCTTCCAGTTGAAGACTGGATTCAGAACCTGGAACGGGATATGATTAAAAAACCTGTCACAGACCATCCCCAAATAAATCATTGTTCCCTAGGTCCGTTAAAACCAATGACTGTTCAGAGAAAGAATATACGACTCGGAATAATGAAGCCAAAAATAGGGAACATATGCATAAACAGCCTGTAGGAAACTCCACAACTGATCCAACTAGCCCAAAATTCTCATAAGCTCTATACTAACTCAGAGCAGGAAATTAAAGAGATTCTATTTAATAATACATCTGCCTAATGATCAATACATATTATTCTTGCAATCACAAAATCCTGCATATACCATTGCCAGGGGAGCAAGATGGCTGAGTGGTAGACTGTTGAACTTCTGTGCTAGAGGTCCCAAGTTCGATCCCCGTCTGGGAGACCAGCGTTGTGTCCTTGGGCAAGCCACTTTATTCTGGTTGCCTACATGGGGGCACGATGACATCGTGTTCTAAGGCATACAGCACGTCGATGGTGCACATGTCTTCAACCTCTGTTACCCTACCTGAGCGGAGTATGAACAGAGTTTGAATTGACAGTTGCTCTTTGTTGCTCATGTGGTTCTCTCCGGCTTCCTCCATCTGTAAAACTGTCACGGTCACAATTAGCCATTGTGCATAAGTATGTGACCTTAAACCCCAATAGATAAATAACCATCGCCTGAATACAGCCTGTATCAACTGCATGACCGAGCGATACAAAATATAACCAGGAAACTGAAGGAATAAAACAACATTAGTGCGATTTAACCTGAGGAAAAAGACACATAAGTCGTAACAAAAGCAGACAACTCTGAGCGAAACTTCTTAGAGTGGACTAATTGCCATATTTGGAGAATGTTGTACAGATAACCGATATACCTGTCACACAGGTATATGAAGGCTTGTAATATCAACTGAATGTATTCATGAAAGAATTCGGAATCAAAAAACAGTTACTGTTCAGGAATCATATGCTCGTATACAACTTATGAACGAACAACCACAGGAAGCAAACCAGCTAAAGAGTGGATGCCTCCCTGAAGTTGCTGTTAGACCACAACCACCCGCCAATCGAAGAGCAATGAAAGACATTCATATAATTGAATGCATACGAGGCTTACAGGAAGAGCACTACGTCCTGTCCTGTACTCACCTCTTAACATATTGGCTATGGGGAGGAGGGGGGGGGGGGTTGACAAATAAATCATATCGAACCCCCCTCAGCCACATTACTTCGATCGCTAGATAAGTAAGGCTGGCGCAGTAATATTAAAGCTTGGAACAGTGACAAATTCCCTTTTCACTACATGAAAATGGAACTTCATGCCGCATTCGTAAAGCTACACTGCTGCTGCTATTCTCAATAAAGAGTAATACAGCTAAAAAGCTTATAGTTAAACAAAGCAAGCATAATGACACTAACCTGGCGTAACTCACAATGCTTTAGTGTTAGTTATCTAGAATAGTATAAAAACCATAGGGCTCCCTCATGTCTGACCGACTCCATAATGCCATTAAGGACGGAGGGGGACGTGATGAACATGGCACTATTGCAAGGAATATACCCATTGAAACAGCGTTGACATATCCCTTGAAATCAAGACAGTATGCCATGGCATCAAATAATACACCATATAGACATAATATCCAAACCACCAAGTGGAAATATAATCCACAATAGTAGATCTGATAAAAATGAAGTGGGAGACGAAAACTATGTTCCGGTACCTGATCATAAAAACCTAGATGAACTCCTTGCACCTCATACTGATTATAATAGGAAATATATTCCTGAAAAGGACTTAACTACAGGCATTCGAAAGAAAGCTCATTAATCACACTAGGTTAACATGGCATCATCATCATTAGGGCTAAAAGCCTCAGACAACTAACACAAAAACAATACTACTAAGGAGAGAACAAACTCTTCTCTTGTAACTGTAACTTGTCCGGTAGGACAGTGGTCTCAGCCTGGCTGAAGCAGCTAAAAGTCTTCCTATTCGTGAAGACAATTAAATGGCTGATAACTGCAGCCCTAGAAGCTCACTAAAGGAGACTAACAATGCTAGGCACTAATGATAGGTATAAAACACCGCTCATACTTCCAGCTAGGCTACTATGGTGTCAACAATAAGACTAAAGTCTATGACACTTAAGAAAACAACACCGAGAAGGAAAAAAGCACTCTTTCCTTTAGCAGTTCTATTCCCAAAAGACAGCAGTCTCAGCTTAGCTAATGAAGCTTAGAAGACTTCGTCTCTGTGAAGACAGATACCTCGGTGTAATTTTTGCAACTTTAGAAAGCTCATTAGACGGAGACTTACAACGTTAGTTGCTCAAGTTAAGGGAAAAAGGGCCACACCTGATTCTTATAAGGTGTCAACAAAAGGACTAAAAGCCTCAGAGACCTAAGAATACAACACCGAGAAGGAAACAACATATCTTTCCTTTTAACGGCCTTAATTCCAAAGAGACAGCAGGCTCATATCAGCTAGCACTGCTAATGAATCTTAACCCCGTGAAGACAGATATCTCGGTGAAACTACGACTTTGAAGGCTCACTAAATGGAGACTTACAACATTAGTCGCTCAAGGTAACCACTCTAATGACCATAATCCCAAAGAGACAGTAGTCTCAGCTTAACTAACACAGTTTATTAGTCTTCATCTCCATGAAGACAAATATCTGTGTCACCTGCGGCCTTGGAAAGCTCACTAAATGGAGACTTACAACGTTAGCCACAATGTATAAGACAAGAGGCCCCACGGGGCATGAAGCACTCATCTTGAACACAACGTAATAATGAGTCTGCATTAAGCAATCTATCTTCATGGGATACACTGTCAAACCTTGAGTCCCTCAGGAGTGACAAAAATAATCCGGGCATCATGCCTTTTCTTCAGTTGATCATAATGTAAAATGTAGAGCTCCCCTATGAAGCCCCTTGATACAACCTTTGTGGATTAATCTTAGGTACACACCTCTAGAGGGTACTGAATACAAAATTTTTAATTCTTCAGCAACATGGCCAATTCCGGCTCCCAAAGGGAGCCCAAATATTAACCCAGGCTCTCGATTTGAACACAGTTGAATCTGACTTCTCTAGAGATGTTGTGTACCAAATATAAAAGTATTCTGACTTTTGGATATGAAGAAGAGAAATTTTAAAGAAATTTCTTCATATTGCACTCAGTAAAAATTTGGGCTACCCAAATATTAACCTATGGATCCGATTTGAACAAACTTGAATCTGACCCCCCTAGAGATTTTGTATACCAAATATGGAAGCATTCTGACTAGTGGATCTGAAGAAGATTTTTGAAGAAATCCCCTCATATTGCACTAAGTTAAATTCCCCCCCGCCTCTCCCCCCCCCCCGCCTCTCCCCCCCCCCCCCCCCCCCCCCCCCCACGAGATGTTGTATACCAAATATGAGAGCATTCGGACTGGTGGATCTGAAGAAGATTTTTAAAGAAATTTCCTCATATCGCACTAAGTAAAAATTTGGGCTACCATAGCAAGCCCAAATATACACCTACCGATCTGATTTGAACAAACTTGAATCTGACCCCCCAAGAAATGTCGCATACCAAATATGAAAGCATTCTGGCTAGTGGATCTGATGAAGATTTTATAAAATTATCCCCCATATTGAACAAAGCTAAAATGTGGGCTTCCCTAGGAAGCCCAAATATTAACCTAGGGACTTAGTTTGAACAATCTTGAATCTGACCCTCATAACAATGATGTATGCCAAACATTAAAAGATTCTGACTGGTGGTTCTGAAGAAGATTTTTAAAGAATATTCCCCGTATTACCCTATGTTAAAAATTCAGGCTCCTGTATTGAGCCCAAATATGAACCAATGGGCTTTACTTTAACAAACTTGTATCTGACCCCCCTATGAATGCAGTATACCGAATATCAAAAGATTTTGACGATTGGTTATGAAGAAAAGATTTTTTAAAATTTTTTGCAAATATGCTGACTCAGCATTTTTTCGATGGCCATTATAGAACAACCTAACATAACCGATGGCAATTTTTTTTACCTTTCAATTCTACTGGTCCTAAGAATACTTCATACCAAATAACAGCTCTCTGTTCCGTGTTGTTTGGGGAATATGGACATTTGAAAATATTTCTATTTTTAGCTCCCAGGGTTCCCATGGGGATGCAGGAATTTTTTTTTGCATGGGTCAAGTACTTATGACCCAATAATACCACATACCAAATTTGGTTCATACCAGCCCATCGGTTCAGAAAAGAGAAATTTTGGGCGGGGCCAAAAATCTTACCCCCTCCCATTACAAAGCCAAATGTTGCTTCACGAACTTTGTTTGAACAAACTTGATTCTCCACCTCAAAAGAAGCTCCATAGCAAATATCAAGTCACTGTACACACTGGTTCTTGAGAAGATTTTTAAAATATTTTGGAGTATTTCCCCCACTCCCTCCCTATGGAGCTGGGCATGTTGAAGTGAACAAAAATTCAATGCCCCTTCGGGACCATCACTCACACAAATTTTCACTTGAATTGGCCCAGTGGCTTTGGAGAAGACCAAAACATGGTGTTGACGGACGATGGACGGACGGAAGGATGGAGAGCAATGAGTTTAGCTCAGCTTGACTTTGTCAAGATGAGCTAAAAAAGACCGCTGTAAAATATATAAGGCCACTATGACGTTAGTCGCTAATGATATATAGACACAGACCGCTCTTAATTCCCATAAGCCAAACTAAGGCAACAACAATAGGACTAATTGCCTGTGATGCTTAGGAATATTACACCGAGAAGGAAAACGTAATCTTTCCTTCTAACAGCCTTATTCCAAAAAGTTAGTGGCCTCAGCGTAGCTTACACAGCCTAGAAGTCATGTACTGATAAAGACAGATATCTGTGTGTTACTCTGCGGCCTTAGACAGCTCAATGAACATAGACTTACGACGTAAGGCGCTAATGTATAAGAAAAGACCTCTCTAACTGTACATAAGGCTACTATGGCATCCACAATAGCACTAAATGCCTCTGACGCCTAGGAATACAACTCTGAGAAGGAAAAGATGTACTTATTCCTTTTAACGGCTCTATTCCCAACAAGACAGCTGTCTCAGCTTATCGAAGAGCTATCGATCTTCTATTCGTAAGGAAAAGATCATTGCCTTTCTTATACTACTGCTAAGCAAAGGGAGGCGTCGTCAATTGGACCAAAAGCCTTCAACACCTGAGCCGAAGGGTCCAGGAAGGAAAGATCTTACGTCTTTCCTTCGCCCGGAACCTTAAGCTGTTTTTTGCCTAGCAAACAGAGACTTTTGTTCAGATGGAACAAGATTCGATGAGCTTATGAATAAAAATTCATAGTCTTAATGTGCTTTTCTGTGAGGGATGGAGAATCAACCTCCATAGCCCTCTCACTATCTGAATGTTCCATCTGAAACATAGTCAACACCATTCGAATGTACAGATGACTGGACCAACCCAGCACCATCCGACAGTTCACTATTGGAGACTACTGATGGCAGAACCTGTGACTACTGGGATGCTGCGATACAATGCACAATCTGCAGCAGCAGGTTCATGAACGAGGCTTGCAGGGTGGCGATTATCCACTTCTTCACCATATGTCACTCACAGGACAGAGATCTGTACCTAGATCTTTCGATACATGTCCTGTATAAAAATGCCTCAAACAATTAACTACAGTTTAATCCAACTTCAGAGGTGAAGAATGGGAAAATCTCCGAGAAACAGCATGAACATGCCAAGTTGGATAGCTAGTCTGCATTCTAACATGCTTCATCGATGAAGCAGAGGAAGAAGCCATAGCTGCAACCGGCCCCGGCTGCAGTGTGGAAGGAGTGTCCTGGACCGTAAGTGTGAACAGGCATCCCAACTCACTCAAGTTTCTAGAAGCGAAAACAGTTGGACCCGACTGCTGATGGAAAGGCGAGGGTTCTTCAGTTCTCGGTCTGGCTCCAGACCTCGCCGAGCATTCCGTTTACAAACTTGTAGGCTTCTACTCCTTAGCATGCTTTTTCATGGAAATAGAGGAAGTCGTAACAACAGCTGACCCTGACTGAAATGTGCATGGAAGGAACATCCCGACTCGGACATTTTGGACGGGTGCTCAAACTCATCGAAGTTTCTCACAAAGTCGTAACAACAGCTGACCCTGACTGAAATGTGCGTGGAAGGAACATCCTGACTCGGACATTTTGGACGGGTGCTAAAACTCATTGAAGTTTCTCACAAAGGACAAATAGTCGACCCCGACTGCTAACGGGACGGAGAACGTTCTCCAACTCGCGATCTGGCCCCAGATCTCGCTGAGTATCCCACTGAGAAACTTGTAGGCTAATCCCCTTTGCGTGCGCTTCCATGTAAGAAGAAAAAGCCATAACCACAACAGATGCCAGCTACAGTGTGGAAAGCACATCTCAATGTGTGTTCTGACTCATTATAGTTTCTCGCGATGGACACAGTCGACCCCGATTTCTAACAGGACGGAGAGGATACTCTAACTCGCGATCACACCGAGCGTCCCGTAGAGAAACTTTAAGGCTTCTTCCCCTTTTTCCATCATCGCTGGGTGAGCTTTATATTATGAGGTGCTCGCTCTACCCATGTTATACTACTCAATGGCAATGGACCTACCTGGCATCTCGGCTCCCTAAATAGGGACCACCACTGCACCGGACGAGCTAGCTGCATGCAGGGGATTAAACTTCTAACGGCCTTAAACCTGTGCAAATATCATGAGCACCTAGCTCTGTTTACTCATCAGGGCAGGGCTCATCAGAGTGCGATGACAGCAGCAAGTAATGGACAGGTGTTAAAGTACCATCACCATGTTTTTGTTCCTCTGAAAAAGAGACTGAAAGAATAGTATTAGCCAGAAGTGAAAGCTCCCATCAGAACTTCACCACCCACCATACAGGTCGACACCCATTCAATGCTCGCATCCCATAGTACAAGTATTGAAGGAGTGCTGCGACTATCGGCAAACAACAAGCCTTTAATTCCGAGGGTTCCTGGACTTACACTAAGTACCAATTATTATAATGGCAAAAACACAAGTCTGCTGCACTCCCAATAATAAAGAATGCAAGGAACAAAAATTTTCGAATAAAATTTAAAAAAAAAAAAAAAAATTTCGAAAAATTTTCAATGAAGCCTAATATAAGTGTCCCAAGGGAACCTCATGAGCCCATGGGCTTCCCGATAGAGCCTAAGTGTGGACAAGCACTAACTAATTAAAGCTAAACTACTGGAATAAGATATGTGTATCCTAATAGAAAAACAATAATTGTTTTTAACTAAACACTGAATTAATACGAATTCAAAATGTTATTGAACAGACAACAAAGTGAAGAGGAAAAACCGGAAACTAACCAACAACAGGCACAACCAAGGGCCAAAGTCAGTAACCGACCAACAACCAACCACCTGATGCAAAGCTAGATCTTCATGTGAAGAAATGAAAGTGTCAATGACACTGGAGCTCAACTTGTTAAGACATGTACACGTGTAGTATGTGACACAGCAATGACAAACATTTAGGTAATGACCTGATAACAAAGGTACATGTAAAGTATTGTAACGCTCTGTACATAAATACTGACCGTAGCCTGTAACAAATGTATAGGTAAAAAATTGTAAAGGTGGGTGACAGTCAGATGCTAAACTAGAAAAGAAATCTGTGAGTCCCAGAGTGGGTCTGATTCAACCCCAAAATATTTGTTCTCATAGCACAGTGATAACAAAGGCACCCAAAAACACTCATTCCCATCCAAAGGTGATAACAAAGGTACCCAAGAAGTTTCGTGAAGATCGGTTCATAAATATGGCCTCTAGCCTGAGCCGTATAGAAGTTGTGTACAAAAAACTGATTGGACCTAATTTCAGTACAAAATGGCCATTGGCAGCCATCTTGAATTTTGGACCGCACCCAGAACCACTCGTTCTCATCCCAAGGTGATAACAAAGGTACCCAAGAAGTTTCATGAAGATCGGTTCATAAAGCGTTTTGACATGTGCACTTAATGTGTATATTAAGTAGCATTGAATAAATCAAAGTTCATCTAATTTCTGCATGAGAAAAAAACCTGTATTATATGTGATGTATTCCATGTTACTAAGCATTCATTTAAAATTTAAAAATTTATTCAATTCAGAACCTTCATATAGAAGTTCTGTACCCAAAACTGATTGTACCTAATTTTGGTACAAAATGGATGCCGGCAGCCAGCTTGAATTTCAGACCGCACCCAAAAACACGCGTTCTTGTCGGAAGGTGATAACAAAGGTACCCAAGAAGTTTCATGAATATCAGTTCATAAATACAGCCTCCAGCCCTAGCCGTATTGACATGTGCACTTAATGTGTATAAGTAGCATTGAATAAATCCAAGTTCATTAAATTTGCATAATTTCTGCACAAGAAAAAAATCTGTATTATAGTGATGTATTCCATGCTACTAAACATTCATACAAAAATTTATTCAAATCAGAACTTTCATACAGAAGTTCTGTACAAAAAACTGATTGCACTAATTTTGGTACAAGATGGCTGCTGGTGGCCATCTTGAATTTCAAACTGCATCCAAAAACACTTGTTCTCATCCTACGGTGATAACAAAGGTACCCAAGAAGTTTAGCAAAAATCGGTTTATAAATACGGCCTCTAGCCCGACCCGCATAGAAGTTGTGTACAAAAGAAAGTGTCAATGACACTGTAGCTCAATGCAGTATGTTCAGAGGTTATTGTAAAGGGCAACTTTTTTCACTGAGATGAATGCTAATCAATAGCTCTTATCTAAAGTTCTTGCCTAATGAGCACACCAAGTTCAAAAGCAATCCCGTGATAAATGTGGCCTGTAGGCCATGTCAAAAAATGTTGATGCACAAATGCAATAAAATCAAAGATTGTTGCTAACAGCAACAGTCTTTGATGGAAATGAAAAGAAAGTTAAAAAATTTATAGTAATTTATATATTTTTTATACTTACCAATGACCCAGACTTAGCTGGTGCTAACTCTAACAAAACCAGGGCCAAACACAAATTTTGCCCCCCAATCCCCAAAATTTGCATCCAAAACAAAAAGAAATTATGTCCTAAAGGACCTCCATACTACGCCTCTACTGCGCATGCGCAGTGACGCAGTCGTTCCGAAATTGGCGCCAATTATCATTCTTACTGGCAGTGCCTGGTCAGCGCTATGTACTCAGCGGGGAGGCAAGAGTTCCCAACTCCAGGGAGGGCCATCCCCGTCTGGGTCATTGGTAAGTATAAAAAATATATAAATTACTATAAATTTTTTAACATTTTTATACTGTACCAATGACCCAGACTTAGCTGAATAGTAAACAGGCTGGAGGGCCTAGGACATAGAGGAAAATCCAATAAGCTCAACTATATAGTAAAGAGGTAACCCCTTAAGGAGAAAAGGAGTATTAGGCTTTACATGTATCTTTCTTATTTAATATTAAATTAGAAAGATACACTACCCTTAATAATTGAGCACAATAACATTCATGTTCTCTATTAACATCCAGTATAACCCTTATACTAATTATTTTTAAAGCAAGCCAATAAATAAAGTAGTCCAGAGAATTGAGACTCTTTATAATCATTTAAAAGTGTCCGAGTATTGTATATTAAAGCCCGTTTGACACTTGACATATACAAATGCTTCACACACTTTAAAAATAAGACATGAATGAATTTAAACATTAATATTACACTTTAAAACCATCCCGGAAGCGACTCAGAAATACTGACTTGGAGGAGGCATTCCCTTGCTTTTCACTATAAAGCAGGTGACCTAAGGGAACACCCGCCCCCCCCCCCCCTTCCCCTTGCCCTGGGTCAAATAGCCCAGAGCGAAGAGGGCAGCCGGACGGAGTCACTGCCGGAATAGAAAGCCTGCATAACTATAGTTGCAACTGTTTAGTGGACGACATTCTGAGCAACAGATAACGGACCTAAACAATGCAGGTCTCCAGAAATGGACTCAATATTTCTGAGATAAAAATTCGTAAATGTGGATGGCTGAGACCAATAAGCAGCCTTCATTAAATCTGTAATAGCAACACTATTAGCATAAGCCCAGGAAGTAGAAAGAGCTCTTACTTCATGAGCAGAAATCTTAAGCACAGACTGCTGAGAAGAAGATAAATCTTCATAAGCAGTACGGATAGTTAACTGAATCCATCTAGCAATAGAATGGACTGAAATGTCCTTTCTATTAGGCATCAAAGACAGAAAGAAACGTTTCCGTCCCTTTCTGATAAACTGAGATCTCTGTTTATAGATACGTAGTGCTCTAACAGGACAGAGTAAAGGCCTACGCCCGTCTGAAGATGGAAGAGCCTTAATAACAATAGGTTCCGGATATTTATTAGGAGCCTGATTCTTAGCTAAAAAACCCACATTAGTAGTGAAGGTGATAGTGTTCCCAACACTACGATAATGAGAATCATCCACCGATAGTGCATGAAGCTCACTGACTCTTCTGGCAGAAGAGAAAGCTAAGAGAAAAGATGTCTTATAAGATAAGAATTTGAAATCTACTGTCCCAAGAGGTTCAAATGGCTTTTCCTTCAATTTAAGGAGAACCCAAGCTAAATTCCACTTAGGAATTAAACTAAGAGTTCTGAGTCTATTTATCGAAAAGTTTCTAACCAACTTCGATAAAGAGACATTAGATCCAATTTGTAAACTATCATGATGTGCATAGGTATCAGATAACATAGATCTATAACCCTTTATAGTAACAGGCTGCAGTTTGATTTCGTCAAACAAGTATACTAGAAAGTTTGCAATGTCTGGTATAGAGGGATCAAATATATCTACAGAATGATCCCTACACCAACGACGAAAAACCTTCCACTTAGCCGCATAGTTTAGCGAAGAGGAGGTCCTCCTACAGTTAGAAATCGCGTCCACTGCTCGTCCTGTAAAGTGCTTGCCATGCAAGAAGGACCGCACAACGGAAAAACGTGAAGGTTGAGACCTTGCGGGTTGTGATGGAGTTGGCGCGATTTCCCCTGCGAAAGAAGATCCTCTCGTGGAGGAAGCTTCCGCGGTAGGTCCCACAACAGACACCTGAGTAGATTTATCCACGGTCTCTGTGGCGACAGAGATGCTACCAACAGAATCTTGCATTGAGATTGTTTTATCTTTAGCAATACTTGTTGAATTAACGGCGCTGGAGGATATGCATATCCTATCATTCCGTCCCAAGGGATCGACAGAGCGTCTACTGCAAATGCACTTGGATCCGGACACGGAGACACATACGTCTGCAACTGATTGTTGAGATGTGTCGCAAATAAGTCTATCATTGGCCGTTCCCATTGGTAGCAAATCTGACTGAATACTTGTTTGTTGAGAGTCCACTCCGACGGCAACAAGCGACCCTTTCGTGAAAGGGAGTCTGCTAGCACATTCAGACGACCCGGTATGTGACGGACCAAAAGAAGAACGTGATGTTCTAACGCAAACAGAAGGATTCTTTCCGTTAGATTGAACAACGGAACTGAATGAGTGCCTCCCTGATTCCGTATATACGCCACTACTGTCGTATTGTCGGATAGGATTTGGACATGAGCATCGTGAATAATGTCCATCCAGTGACGTAACGCAAGCCAAATTGACATCATTTCCTTGATGTTTATGTGCTTGCACAGGAATTGCGGATCCCAAAGACCCTGGCATCTCGAATCCGTTGGGATTAATGATGCACCCCAACCTGTTTGACTGGCATCCGTCATAACGGTAAAACTCGGATCCGGCAACTGCAGCGGAACTCCTTGAGTTAACCACTGAATGTTTGCCCAAGTCTGAATCTCTTGTTTCACTTAATCTGACAAGAGAACGTCTACATCGAGCGAATGAATTTTCACACTCCAATTCTGAGTCAGGAAAATTTGAAGAGGACGTGTGCGTAGCCGCCCCATCGGAATGAGATCCGCGGCGGCTCCGCACAGACCTATCAGTCTCATAAATTCTCTCGCCGTGACTTTGTCTGCGTGCAGACAATAGCGAGCGTAACAACTGACTAATTTCGCTCTGGTTAATGGCAGACGAACGAGATTGTTGTGCGTCTCGAAGCTCATTCCCAGATGAGTGAATGACTTGGACGGCACCAGATCCGACTTCTCCTCGTTTACTATAAAACCGAAGCGTTAACTCGTTGCCGTACCTCTGAAGAATGTCGTCCAGGTAGGCCGACGTTACCGCAGACGAATGAGCTCGGAAGTAGATCATTACCGAGTTCATTACCCGAGTGAAAGCCCAGGGTGCTAGATTCAATCCGAAGCACATCGCCCGGAATTGATACACCACTCCCAGGACTGCAAAGCATAGATACTTTCGGAATGTCGGATGTACCATGACGTGAAAGTACGCATCTTGAGATCTATGCCCGTTGCATAATCGTTCACCCGAATACTCGCTCTGACCGATCGAATCGTCTCCATATAAAACTTCGGAGCGACGATCAGCTTGTTTATCCAGCTCAAATCTATGACTGGATGGAACGAGCCGTCTGGTTTCGGAACCAGAAACAGATGGCTGTAGAATCCCAGAGATTCCTGGTTTTCTACGACCTCTACCGCGTTCTTCATTAAAAGAGACTGCACCTCTGATAACAGAGCGTCTCTTTTCTGTGGATTTGACGGAAGATGAGTCCACTTTGGACTTCGAGTTAATGGAGGCTTTTACACGTGGAATAAGCTACTGCCCTTGAAAGAAGTCTTAAAGAGGATTGTATATCCTGAAACTCTTCCCCTTGAAGGTGCAGTGATAACGCCTTAGTAAGGTGATCTGCGTAAGATAAGGCATCTAAATTGGCTCTGTTAGACGCAATAGCTGTTTCCAACACCGCGGTTGGAATAGAAGCTGACGACGGTAATGATAGCTCTAAGTCTTCCGCCTCGTCGTCCATACGCAGAGGAACTCTCGGTATACCCTGTCCTGCCGTATCGAATTTATTCCTTGCATTAATGAAAGGCAGGTTGAGAGTATTAGCGGACAAGAAACCTGCTTTCCCCGTCCTGGAAGCAAGTTTAAATATAGCGTCGTTCAATAATTCAAATGTTCTAGCAACATTATTGGACTGCGACGGAAACTCGGGAGCGATGTCCCTGAACCGCTCAAAAAATTCAGAGTCCAATGACGCTATAATTCTCTTGTCCGGAAGCGCAGCAGTCTGGCCCGACGGAACAACTTGAGGGAGAAAGTGCCGGATGAAGTCCACGGCAGCTTTATGTTGTTCCGAAAGGGATAGCTCCAAGTCATCCGTATCCCTTTCACCATCCGGTCGGACCTCACGATGTTCCCGGACGTCCGCCCCCGATGCTTCGGCGGAGCGTACCGACCCAGCGCCGTCGGATAATTCTCGATCCGACAACGTTTCTGTCGGCTGCTGGGATGCTGCGATAAGCTGTGCTATCTGCACAAGAATGTCCGGCGTCGAGACCTGCGGAGGCGCAGTCTTTCGCTGCTTCGCCGAGGGCAGCTCCGCATCAGATGGCTCCCGCATACTTTTCCTATGCGAACGTCCGGAGTCCATCGGTCTCGAATCCCTGGCTGCCGGATGGTGTGACCTGGTCGCCGAAGAATCCTTCATCGGCGAAGCTGGTAATATATCGGCGGTCACGCAGCCAAGGTGCGGTCGTGTGCGCTGACGAGAAGAGGAAGCCTTAACAGTCTCTGCGGACTGCTTATACAACGGAGTGTCCCGAGCGACGGACGTATGCTCCGCTAAAGACACATTTTGTACCACAACATCTGGTCCCAGATGTTGTTGTACGAGAGAGGGACCTCTCTCGCTCGCGGCCCGGCTGGACCTGGACGAGCTAAGAACCGGACTAAAAGGCTTCCTCCGTTCTCGCTTACTATCCGCCGTCACTGGGTGTGCATCTATTATGTTTATAGTGCTCGCATCACCCAAAATTTCCTCTTGGACCGCATCGGACGAACCCGACTGCCGAACCATTCGGTGAATGGACGCTACACCGGGCGAGCTAGCGGACGACATTTGTCTAATCTCCATGAGCACTTTTGCCGCTAGCTCTGAATTCATTTGTGACGACGGACGCACACTTGAAGAAGATAACATGGAAACATCACCCTGTTCTGGTTCCTCTGAAATAGAAACTGAGAGAGTAGAGTGACCTTGCGGAGAAAGAGCCGACATCGCTCTTTCTCCAGAAACAACATATCGTGACACACGTTTCCAATGTTTCTCATCCCAATGTTCACATATAGGACAGGGATTAATGCGAGAACACTGACTACAATTAATACAATGATCATGAAAGTCAGAGGAAGATTTCTTCCTATTACAATTTGAACAACGTCCCTTCATTGTGAAAGAACAACAATAAGTCCTAGTTACTCGCAAAAACCCCTGACACAAAGATACATAATAACATGATCCATTAATAAATGAAAAAACAATTGCAAAACAAAATAATTTTGAAAAAATATTTTTTCAGAGAAGCCCAAGTTGCTGAAAAGTAACATTGAGCCCCGATGGATCCGATGGCAAAGTGTGGTCAAAAATTTTAAATTTATATAAAATAATTAATGAGACACTTTCGGATAATATAAATGTATCTTATAATGAGATAAACAACCACAAAGGCAAACAGCCCCCCTCAAAAAAGGCTGTTGCCAATGAAAACAAACAGTGTAAACACACTAGAAAACATGACTCCAGGCACTGAAAAAACTGGCCCGGAATCAGTCATCAATTACACTCTATCTGATGCAAAACAGAGACTCCCAGGGGAGAATCTGTAGAACATCAGATGGAAGATGCAGAACACAAACGTTATACACCCATGGGTGAAAACGTAACTATGGGGAAAATAACAGAAAACATTCTGTAACCAAGCAACTCTCCCAGGAAATTTTAGAAATGAAATTTCTCAAAAATATGCCAAAAGCATGGGAGAATTGCCAGGGGGGACTTTAGAAGGCTAGGGGAGAGGAAACACTGAATAAGCAGTGCAACAATTAGCAAGAATGACAACAAGAGGCCCATGCCTCGAAAATAGGCAACTTAACATAATTTCATTAAAAAATTTTAAGTACAGCCCTGATTATTTTTTGTCACTTCTTTTTCCTCTCCTCCTTCTATCCTCCTTAGAATCACATTTTCTCCAAAAATTACGTATCTGGCATCCTTTAAACTGAGATTTACAAGCACAAAGATCAGTGAGATGTTGACTGATGAAGGGCCAAACAGAGAATGATAATTGGCGCCAGTAGAGGCGTAGTATGGAGGTCCTTTAGGACATGATTTCTTTTTGTTTTGGATGCAAATTTTGGGGATTGGGAGGCAAAATTTGTGTTTGGCCCTGGTTTTGTTAGAGTTAGCACCAGCTAAGTCTGGGTCATTGGTACAGTATAAAAATATCAATAGCTCCTATCTTTGTCACCCTGCATAAGCATACAAAGTTTCAAAACAACCTGATAATGAATGTGCCCTCTGAGGCATGCCAAAGGAAGATGTTAATGCACAAATGCACTAAGTAGAAGGTCTTTGCTTGTGGCAATGGTTTTTTTATGGAAATTCATAAATATACCCTGCAGAGAGTGCAAAAGGGATAAGCTGATGCACAAATGCAGTAATTTCAAAGGCTGAAGATAACGACAATGATTTTTTATGGAAATGAAAAAAAGCAATAGCTCACATCTTGAGGTCACCCCGAACACACATACCAAGTTTCAAAGGTTTTCGGGTTTTGAGCTCGGGCAGTCGTCACGGTTGGCAGATCATGCCCAAATGGGGAAATTCTCTTCTAGACATCATAAGGAGTCATCCTACCAAGTTACAATGAAATCCCTCCACATTAAACATGACCTGCAGTCTGTGCTAAAAGTTTTTGGGTTTCGGGCTTGGGCAGCCATCACGGTTGATAGATCAAGCCCAAAAGGGGACGTTCTCATCTAGGCATTATACAGAGGCATCCTACCAAGTTACAATGAAATCCCTTCATAAATATGACCTGTAGACTGTGTTAATGGTTTTCGGGTTTTGGGCTCGGGCAGCCATACTGGTTGCCCGACTGCAACCAAAAGGGGACGTTCTCATCTAGACATGACCCCAAACCTGCATATGAAATTTCGTGACGATCAGACAAGAACTGCAGGGTGTAGCCCGTGCTAAAGGAAAATGTGAACAGACGTCACAGACTCACAGACTAACAGACTCATAGACTAACAGACTTCCGCACGCGTGATGGCAATAGCTTATCTTGACTATGTCAAGTTAAGCTAAAAATGGAATGATAACCTGAGAAATGATGTGAGTCTGTGGTATTTCAATAATATTTCGTTGGTCTTTTTTTTTTGACAAAGTTATCAAAAACCTGGGGGAGGGGGATTTATTGGTAATTTTATGCACATCTGATAGCATTTTTTTTCTCACAGAAATCCATGTTAAGCTCTCAGATCTTATCAGTGTACTTGATTGCAGACTTGAATCCAGTGTGTAATTACAGTAGCTGTTCAGTGTTAATCCTCATCACTCCTAGATGCAGGGGATCATGATCATGGAGATCATCAGTTGACTGCCACTCAAAGTTCGCAGTTCATGTGCAGATATATCGCCACGCAGGGGAATTTACAGCACAACTCTTGACACATATTCTGTGTTACCGTTTGGTAATTATTCAAAAGTGGTGATTTGTATTGTATATGAATAAGCAGATGTGGGTTGTGGAGGAGATATCCAGGCCTGACAAAAATGTATGTCTCAACATTTGGGGATCAAATAACACTGAATTAAAAAGAAAAAGAGTTTTCATGGGTGGGGTGGGGGAGGGGGGTGGGTTATCAGGAGGGTGTGGGGGCAGGAGATATCCTAGGATAAGATATCTTCCCACCGGGCAGATGGGGGGGGGGGGGGGGGGGGGGGGGGGTATCGATAAAAGCCACACTGTACTTTCTTGAGAATTTCATCCTGGGGAGGGGATATAATAAAAGAATAGAAAAATAAATCAAATATTTGCACTCCTTAAAATAGGTGTACCTGTTCTTCTCTTTTCTTTTTTTTAAAATGATGTATATCCCTATTGCCGCTATGATGAAAATAAATAAAATACCTCCAGCAATAAATAATGGTACCATCTGACTGGAATCTGAAGTAACAGAAAAATATATACATTGTACTGCACGAAATATTGTTTGAATACAGTTAAAAAAAATCCACATATCTCGACATACAGTATTATGATCAACAAGTAAAATGTTACTAAGGTAACACATGCCCCCCCCCCCCCCCTGTGACCTTCACCTTGCTGATGCCATGGAAACTATTATACGCAACACACCTTCTGACTGTTCTTAACATTTGTTAAAAGTTTAACAATTGTACTATGATTCGTTTCTGAGTTATGACTGAGACACGAATATTGACCGAATTTTAGTGTGACCTTGAAATGGGACCTTGACCTTGAAGGTATGAACCCGGCTATGGTGTGTGACACATCCTCCCATGGTCCTTTATAATTGTGTGAAGCTTGATGACTGTGGCCCTAAGCGTGTTCAGTGTGATCTTGACCTTGACCTTATGGACCTGGCTGTGGTGTGTGACACATCCACCCGTTGTCCTTTATAACTAAGCGATGTTAGATGATTGTAGCCCTAATAGTTTTGGAGTTATGCTTGAGACACGAATTGTGACCCTGAACATATGAATGTCAATTGTGACCTCCACCTTGCAGATACGGCGGAAACTATTACACGCGACACACCTTCTGACTGTCCTTAACATTCGTAAAAAGTTTAACAATTGTACTACGATTCATTTTTAAGTTACGGCTGAGACACGAATATTTAGTGTGACCTTGAAATGTGACCTTGACCTTGAAGGTACGAACCTGGCTATGGTGTGCGACACATCTTCCCATGGTCCTTAATAATTGTGTGAAGTTTGATGACTGTGGTCCTAACTGTTTTCGAGTTATTGGCTCGGACACACACACACATGGGGGGGGGGGGGGGGGAGGGGGCATAAAAAGTGGACATAGAATTTCACAATCCTTTCATAGATGTGACCTGTAAACTGTACTAAAGGTTTTTGGGCTTTGGGCACCTGTAGCCATCACAGTTGACCAATCATGACAAAAAGGGGATGTCATCATCTAGGCATTATATGGAATCAACCTAACAAGTTACAATGAAATCCCTCCATAAATATGACCTGTAGACTGTGTTAAAGGTTTTGGGCTCGGGCAGTCGTCACAGTTGACAGATCGCAACCAAATGGGGAAATTCTCATCTAGACATCATACAGAGTCATCCTACCAAGTTACAATGAAATCCCTCCATATTAAATACCACCTGCAGACTGTGCTAAAAGTTTTTGGGTTTCGTGCTTGGGCAGCCATCACGGTTGACAGATCATGGTGTTCTCATCTAGGCATTATACAGAGGCATCATACCAAGTTACAATGAAATCCCTTCATAAATACGACCTGTAGACTGTGCTAATGGTTTTCGGGTTTTGGGCTCAGGCAGCCATACCGGTTGACAGATCACGACCAAAAGGGGATGTTCTCATCTAGACATGACCACAAACTTGCATATGAAATTTCGTGATGATCAGACAAGAACTATGGGCAGTAGCCTGTGCTAAAGGAAAATGTGAACAGATTCACAGAATCACAGACTTCCGCACGCGTGATGGCAAAAGCTTATCTTGACTTTGTCAAGTAAGCTAACAAGAGGCCCCAAGTGGCCTTAATCGCTCACCTGCCAAAGAAGTATTTGGAGTCACATTCAGTTAGACATGGTTCATCAACACTACAAAGGAATGAAGTCATGAAAGGCAAATTTTATGGAAAAACACTAAGGAATGGATTTAAACAAACCTGAACCTAACATGCACCCCCCCCCCCCCTGCCACCCCCTCACTCCACCCATATAAAACCCCAATATTAAGCCTGGGACTCAAGTTGAACAAACTTGAATCTCACCCCCTTATGGATGCTGCATACCAAATATCACTTCTGATTGGTGGATTGGAAGAAGATTTTTAAAGAATATTCCTCATATTGCAATAATCTGAATATCTGGGCTCCCATAGAGAGCCCAAATATTGACCCAGGGATTTGATTTCAACAAACATGTGAATGAATCTTCCAAAGATGTTATATGTGAAATATGAAAGCCTTTGGAGTAGTGGTATGGGAGAAGAAGATTCTTTAATGTTTTCCCCATTAATCACAGTGTTAAAAAATGATGACTCAGCATTTTTTCAAAGTCCTGGAAAAGTACCCTATGAAAAAATTTTGGCAATTTTTTTTTTACCTTTCTTTTCTTCTGTTCCTAAGGAAACTTCACACAAAATAAAAAGTCTCAGTGCCATGTAGTTTTGGAGATATGGGCGATTTAAATTTTGTCTATTTTTAGCTCCTGCAGTTCCAATGGGGTGACTGGAAAAATGTTTTTGGCATAAATTAGGTACTTATGACCCAATAAGCCCACATATCAAATTTGGTTCGAAATGGCCTCTCAGTTTGGAAAAGAGAAAATTTTGGTACAATTCGGGCTCCCACAGGAAGCCCAAATATGAACCCAGGGCCTTGGCTTTAACAAATTTATATCTCACCTCCCTGAGGATACTGTATACCAAATATCAAAAGATTCTGACTGGTGGATGTGAAGAAGAAGATTTTTGAAGAATATTCCTCATATTGAACTAAGTTATAATTCGGGCTCCAACGGGGAGCCCAAATATGAACCCAGGGACTTGGATTGAACAATCTTGAATCTCACTGCCCTTAGGATGATACATACCAAATATAAAAAAATTCTGACTGCTGAATCTGAAGAAGAAGATTTTTAAAGAAAATTCCTCATATTGAACTAAGTTATAATTCGGGCTCCCACAGTGAGCTCAAATATGAACCCAGGGATGTGGCTTGAACAAACTTGAATTTCACCCCCTTAAGGATGCTGCATACCAAATATCAAAAGATACTGATAGGTGGATCTGAAGAAGATTTTTAAAGAATATTCCTCATGTTGCACTAATTTGAACATTTGGGCTCCCATTGAGAGCCCAAATATGGACCCAGGGAATTGATTTCAACAAATATGTGAATCAATCTTCCAATGATGTGACGTCATGTGAAATATGAAAGAAAGCCTTTGGACTAGTGGTTTGGGAGAAAAAGATTCTTTAATGTTTTCCCCATTACCATTTGCATGGACAAACGTTCATATGGACGGACGACAGATCACAACCCATCCCAATAACTCATACCTAATGTTGTCATCAAGGTGAGCTAAAAACAGTATTTGAAGAATGAAACAACCTTGAAAGGCAAGACTTTCATCGAAAACTTAAGCTGGGAATACTAAGTACAATTGACTTACAAAAAGGGGTTAATTATTTCCTAAAACCGATAAAAAAATCATTGATGTTAATGCAATCATTAAGTTGTATTGACCACGTAAGACTTAAAGTAACACAGTATGTGATAAAAGCCTAATTTCAAATACAAAGAAGTATAAATTTTATAGTAAATTTCCTTTCTTATTATACCTACCGAAATTGTTTACAACAGGCTTGCACTACAGTGGAAGAACCTAACTCGGATAAAATACTCTCTATTTAAATCTTTCCCAAGATTTGGGAAAGAAAAGTGGTGTAAAAGCACCACGAAAAAATAAGCCAAAATTGGGCCGAGCGCCATTGGCGCACACCCAGTATGGGATGCTCTTCCATAGTACAAATCCCTGACTTCCATCACAGTGCGCAATGCATCAATTCGTCATTCTTTTGATTCCGAACAACACAGGAGTTATGTGATCAGTGGGGAGGAAGGATTCTTACCCGAATAAGAAGACGGGAGGGCCTCCATGTAAACAATTTCGGTAGGTATAATAAGAAAGGAAATTTACTATAAAATTTATACTTCTTATCAACCTACCTCAATTGTTTACAACAGGCTGAATAGACAAAAGGCTGGAGGGAATCACATAACCAACCCACACATAACTCAATAGCACTGGGACCATGGACAGAGGAAGAGATCCCTAGGCCCATCAAACCATAGCATCACAAACATTAGAAAAGCCAATGAAAGATGAGGCGTATGGTGAAGTGCGACGCACAGACAGAAAGGGCAGTAACAGCACAAAGCTGGAACCGACCCTGAAAAAAGCTGAAAAGCTTGGATAGACAACATCCTGAGCCAAAGAAAGAGGGCCCCAAGGGTCTCTGTCGGCTCCTGCAACTGTCGCAGAGAAAAAGGAGAATGTAGCATTTCTCTAGAAGGCTGCCAGTATAACATCAGTCATCCGACAACATGACAGAGTTATTAAAAGAGGAAGACAATGCACGCACCTCCTGGCAGAAAAAAAAAACAATTGGTAATACAATCACCAGTAGCTAGACGAGTGGAAGCTGCACGAATAGCAAGACAAGTCCATCAAGAAATAGATGCAGGAGAGATCTGGCATGTGGGAAAACGCATATTCATCCAGGATAAAGGCGTGAACGCCCCCCAACCCCAAGCAGAGCAGCGCCCAAGAAAGTGACCATCTTGGAGTAAACTGCAAAGTCCAAGGCCTTTTCAAGGAAAAGAGCTGAACAAGCTTGGAGAGGCAAGGATGAGTGTCGAAACAATGCGGTATCACATAGGAAAAAAAAAAAGTCTCCGAAGCATGGACAAGTACACATAGCTGGAGACCCCCAGAAACAAACATATACCAGAAAACTCCGCAAGCAGTGTGATCGAAGGAGTGACAGAAGCAACAGAGTGATCACACACCATCGACAGAAGAACCTTCCACTTAGCCGCAGAGGCTAAACCAGTGGAGTGAGTGCCTCCTTGAAGAAAAGCAACTCCACTGCGTGTCTCGAAAAACCACTACAGAGGAGACAGGACCCGATAAAAGACATGTGCGAAGGCACAATGAAGTCGGGTCAACTTGAAAACCTCCCGGGCGACTTTGGCAAAGAAAGTCGCGAGGTAGAGGGAGACATGCCGGAACCGCCGCTAAAAGAGAGCGGAGCAGAATGATCCACACCCACCGAAGCGACGGGTGTGATCGAAAGGATTCGACGACTGCAGGTTCATATCTGGGTGAGAACCTGAGGCGGAATCGGAACCGGTAGGAAGGTGTAGCCGACAAGACCATCCCAAAGGAGGGCCAGAGCGTCCACGGCGAAAGCCAGAGCATCTGGACACGGGGACACGAAAGTGTCCACCTGATGGTTCCAACTAGTCACAAGAGATCGATGGAACCCGCCATGTGGAGCATCCACCTGGTGGAAATGACCCTGCCCTGACAGGACAGGGAGTCGGCTAGGACGTTCAGGCAACCGGGAATGTGACGAACAGCCACCCCGGCGCGGACATCCTGAGCGAGCAGTATAAGATCCCAAGCCAATCGTACATTGGAACAGAGTGCGTGCCGTCCTGGTTCCGAATGTGAGCAACCACCGTCGAATGGCCGGACAACAGAAGGACCTGGCGATTCGATAGGTGAGGGATCCACAACGCAGAAGAAAGAAGCTCCTTCTGGTTGATGTGTAGAGCAGCATGATCCTGGTCCACCATCCCGTGAATGGAACGACCTAGAGGATCCAACATCGCACCCCATCCGAGATCGCTGGCATCTGCCATCAGAACGCGATCGGACGTGGGGAAGTCCAACGGAACACCCTGCGAAAGCCACTGGACATCCGCCCAGAGGAGAAGGTGAGGATAAAGATAGTCTGGAAACTGAAGCACCAGATCCAGAAAATCTACATTCGGCCTCCAACAACTGAGCAGAAAGTGTTGGAGAGGTCTGACACGCAGCCGACCTAGAGGAATGAGATCCGTCACCAAACAGCAGAGACCGAGTAGCCGGAGAAAACTCCGAGCCGCCGCGGATGTGGACTGGGACAGAGTCGGAGCAAAAGCTGAGAGAATCACAGCCTTGGCCTGGGGAACCGCCACCAAATTGAATTGTGTGCGGAAAGCCATCCCCAGATGATATAACGACTGAGAAGGGAACAGGTCCGACTTCTCCTCGTTGACTCTGAAACGTAGCGACGTGAGCAACCTCAACAGAGTGGTGACATCCGACTCCAGGAAGGCAGCATTGGATTGCCCCTGGAGGATATCGTCCAGATATGCCGAAGTAGTCACCCTGGACTGTATGCGATGGAAAGCTATCACATGCTACATCAGTCTGGTGAAAGACCAAGGAACCAGGTTGAGGCCGAAAGGCATGGCCTTGAACTGGTAAACTCGCCCCAGAACAATGAACCTGAGATACTTCCGTAACGCCCAATGAATCGGAACGTGAAAGTAAGCGTCTCGCAGGTCGAAGCTGGAAGCGAAATCACCCTGGTGAATTGAACGAAGGACCGACCTGAAAGTCTCCATGCTGAACTTGGGAGCAATGATAGACTGGTTCAGGAAACTCAGATCGAGAACAGGTCGGAGTCGGCCTCCTTCTTCGGCACCAAGAACAGGCGGGAATAGAAACCCACTGACCTAATGTTCTTGATGACCTCAATCGCCCCCTCTGTCAGGAGATTGTCTATCTCCGTGGAAGTTCCAGACGTAAAATGTCTGAAGGAACTGTGGTTGGAAAAGGCACCCCAGACAGAGTGGAGTGCCGTCGGAAGGATATTCGCAGCACGGACCAAACAACATCTAACATCCAAGGATCAGATGTGATGGTGGCCCACGGTCTGCGAACTCTGCTATCCTTCCTCCAACCTGGGACGAGTCGAGGTGAGGACCTTCATTGCGAACCCCGACGAGGCTCGCGAGAGGAGAAAAACACCTCTACTGAATGAAGAATCCTGGGAGTTCCCTCAAGACTGCCGACGCTTACCCTTACCCCTTGAGTAAGAAGTAGAAGTGGTGGCAGAAGGATCAGCCCCTTTTGCTTCGCAGAGGAAGCAGAGGGTACTTGTTAGGCTTGGAATGGCCCGTGCCTACCCTAGAAGGCTGATCAAGCTGAAGAAACAGCAGCTGATCGTTGGAATGACGTAGGACGTCATCCTGGACCGTCAACACAGAATCATGGAAAAGTTGCGGACCTGTCAAAAAAGCAGATTGAAGAGCAGCGTACTGCTCCTCAGGAAGGGATCGGCCTGTGTCCCGCACAGAGTCCCTTCGAACTAATTCCAGATTAGCCGTGTTACAGGCATGCGCGTGAGTAAGATGCATGAGCGCCTTGGACAGCACACGCAAAGGAGCCTGTACCTCGTCAATCTTATCTGAAGGCAGATAAGCAGCAAAAGCTGAGACGACGTGATCGGAGAGAGAAAGCATACCAAGCATCTCTCTCGATAAGCCCAATGTGGACTCCAGAGTCGTCATCGGAATGACGGCAGACTTGGACTTGGAAAGCCCGAGGGAATTGGAGTCCTGATCCAAAACCGTCAAAGTCTGGTAGACCGACGGATTCGCGGAATCGTAGGAACGATAACGCGCCGGAGGCAAAAAGGTGTCAACCCTGGTGAAGAACGGAGCCTTCATAGCCTTGGAACTTAGCTTGGAGTCCAAGGCTGAAAATGCTTCAACCAACTGTACCGAAGGGCACGGTCGAAGATGCCCAGAAGCATGTTGCTCCATAGACTGTTGGCGCGCGACTGATGATCGCAGCCTGGCTGACACTGTCGACTGGTTAGATGGTTTGAGATCCGGAAGGAACCCAAACACAAAATCAAGAGCTGACCCCAAGTCCGAAGACTGCTGGCTCTCGACATCAAGCATGTCTGACTCTTCCCCTGAGTCGGAAGACACATAGCCCATCGTGGGCAAACCAGCCGACGCCTCCCATGGTGTCGGAACACCAGGGGATCAGAAAGCGGCCTGTTTCTAATCCCGGGAGGCGGCGCCATAGGAGGCGTCTGGAAACCACTCGCTGCCTCGCTGGAAGCAACAGGAAGGCTCGTTGACAGAACCTGAGTGAGTAAGGAGAGGGCCTCCCTAAGCTCACTGCCCGTACTGGCCGGTTCGACAGGGGAACAAACCGGCAAAGTGGCTTCACCGCTGACTCTCTGAACCAGCGAAGGGTCACGATCCTCCAAAAGACCCGACATGGGACGACGGGCGGCAGCCGAAAACGTCTGAAGCCAGACGTGTATAGGGGTGTGACACACCCCGAGGATCAACATAGCAGGAACTCATGAGAGTCACCGCTGACCTCTGCAGGGCAGAAGGTCCAGGCTGCACAAAAGACGTTGGACCCCCAAAACTGGTCGTGTGGCCAGAATGAGGGACGGAAACGCCATGGAGTTCATAGTGTCCCACTAAGAACAACCGAATCCAATGACAACTGTGGTGCTCGACGACGCAGAGACCACAGGAGAGGGTCCGGCCGACAGCCACTTCCAACTTCGCTGAGTTGAAGTCAGGGAAGGCTGAGGCCAATACCCCACGTCTACACAACCAGACACCGCAGCAGACCACTGCAGGTATAAAACTACTGTGCTCAATGGCTGAGAGGACACAGTATGGGGTTCAGTCGGCAGCCCCATTTGACTTCGCCGAGTGGAAGTCTGGGAAGGCTGAGGCAGAAAACCCACAACCACACTACAGACATCCCTGCAGACCCTGGCAGGGAGAAGCCGAGGCCGGCTAAAAATGGTGCCCAATGACGTTGTAGACGGAACAGCAGTAGCAGCAGATACGACGGGAGCTGTTTGAACTGTCGGAAAAGCAGAGAGAGCCACCAAGCTCGGCCTCCAAAAGAGGAGTCACAACCCTAGTGACAGACTCAGATGTCAACTGGAGAGGGCGCATAGTCCCGGAACCAGGCATCTCTACACCAGAAAACCAACAGCTCCCGCAGTATCCACCACGGTAAAACACTGCACATTCCCCACGGAGGGGGAATAACTCTCACCAGACATGGTCGAATCGGGAAGCCCCGAAACGAAAGCGTTCCCCACCCCCCGCTGGTGCGGGAGGAGCTGCACATCCCCACGTAGGAGGAGCAATTCTCATCAGACGTGGTCGAATCGGGCGACCCGAAACGAAAGCGTTCACCACCCCCCCCGCGGGAGCGGTAGGAGCTGCACATCCCCCACGGAGGGGGTCAAACTCACACCAGACGTGGTCGAGTCGGGGGGCCCCGAAACGACTGCATCCAACACCACCCGCGTGTGCGGATGAAACAGACACGAGAACGCATCAATGGCGAGGGCAAAAGGAATTGCCCTAAAGGAACCAAACTGGAAAGAACAGAGGTGAGAGCAGTAGAAGAAAAAGGTGAACTCAACAGAAACAGAAAGTAGAAGAACACCCTCAACTACGAGAGAAGGTGGCAGAACCCAGACGGCCGACACCGACTCCAATAAAAAAAATTTTATCAACCGAAAAAATTCATTGTCGAATCGCGATGACACGATGTCGCAAAACATTCGCGAAAACGGAATAGTAATTAATAAACAACGAGAATGTGGTTGAAAATATAAACGAGAATATATAAAACACAGTCCTGTTATTATACGATCTTCAGATCCATAATTCCAGTCACAGGAAAACCATTATCCACGAGTTGAATTATCACTGTTTCATAATGCATATGGCGGAAACACATCCTGCTCGTGCTTCGGATAGAAAAAGAATGACGAACTGATGCATTGCGCACTGTGACGGAAGTCAGGGATTTGTACTATGGAAGAGCGTCCCATACCGGGTGTGCGCCGATGGCGCTCGGCCCAGTTTTGGCTTATTTTTTCGTGGTGTTTTTACACCACTTTTCTTTCCCAAATCTTGGGAAAGATTAAAATAGAGAGTATTTTATCCGAGTTAGGTTCTTCCACTGTAGTGCAAGCCTGTTGTAAACAATTGAGGTAGGTTGATAAGAAACTAAGTCTGAAAACATGTCTAAAAGGAGTTAAAATCAAGGCAATATTAATTAAAATCACTGCATTCCAACCATAGTAGGGTCTGTTATTGCTGGCCTTGTTATATTAGCCATCAGTAAAAGTACACATTGTCCCAAATGAGAAACCGTGACATTCCATTAAATTGAGCGAATTAGCACTCTGGTAGTACAACAAACTTTTCGTCATTGACCCCATCTTGGCCATGCACCTTGAAAAATTTAACAAAATTATATCAATAAGCTCTGGCAAACAAGATATAATTTATTCAATTCTCAGTTGCACTGTGAGAAAAATTTACTGCCAAAAACTATGGTATTTTGACATCAGAGTGCTGAGGGTTAAAGGTGTAACTTTGTAAACAAAAAAAAACTTTACCCAACGCAGACGATATCAAAATTTATTATTTTAAATATCATTTTTTAAAATTTTTCACAAAATTTCAACAAAACCATATCATGTGACCCCCTTGTTGGAACGAGCTCGACGAGCTCGTTCCAACGAGGGGTCACATGATGTGGTTTTGTTGAAATTTTTTGAAAAATAATTTTTTTTTCAGCTGCTGAATTTGCATATTACGCGGGCGGATGCGGGCGATTCGTTAGGTAAAGGGTCAACCAAAAACTATAACCTGGAAGTTCTATGTTAAATTGACTATAAACAAGAGGGATGTTACATCCCAACGCTCACCTACATTCGCGCTTGATAATGTCGTTCCAATGTAACATGCCTAATATTTAGTTAATATAAATCATTAACTAGGCATGAAATGATTAATGTGGTTTATGTGATGGCTTTGGAAAGTCTATATTTCTGCATTTATTATATATCAATTCAACATAGAATCATTGGATATAAAAGCATTTTTTTCTTTTAGAAATGTTTATGATTAAGAATATGAATCGTGAGGCCAGATATTAAATCATAAATAATAATTAGGAAAGGCTTTCATAAACCACTGAAATTGTAATTGAAGTACATTCATTGGTTAAAGAGGAGTTGCAGAAAAACATTCATTCAAGAAAGTGACTATAAGTCCCAACAAAAATACATCACATCAACAACTAAAATAAGCCTTAGTGTAACTAGTAACAAGTATGAGAAAGTATTAAATAAAAAAAAAAAGTTAAAAAAAATTTTTTTTAAAGAAAGTGAATATAAGTCCCAAAAATCCCCCTCAAATTCCTCAAATATGCATGTAATAAGGGCACAACTTTACCGCAATGTAGTTCAGTAACCCATGCGTACAATATCAATTGCCTGGAAAGACACATAGAAACAGAACTCACCTTAACACCTCACCTTAACACAAACTTTTAGAACTTAAAATTGAGTAAGTCAGACAAAAACGTGAACATTGTGACTGAAAAAAAAGAAAGAAATCAGTTAAATTTCTGCATACAGTAGGGTTAATACCTACAGTTGTTATTGAAATGAGAAAATAAACAGTAATGGGAGGTGAAGGCACCACAATCTGCACAAAAGCTGACTTCAACGCAAATTCTTACAACACCTAAACGCTAATTCTTACAAGTTTTGGCAGAAAATCAGCCTCAAATTCCTCAAATATGCATGTAATGAGGGTTAAATATTACTGCAATGGAGTTCAGTAACCCAAGCATAGAATATTAATCGCCTGGAAAGACACATAGAAACATAACTCACCTAAACACAAAGTTTACAAAGTTTTACAACTTAAAATTTACTAAGTCCGAGAAAAACATGAATATTTTGACTGAAAAAAAGAAAATTTCCATTAAATTTCTGCATACAGTAGGTTTAATACCTACAGTTGTTATTGAAATATGAAAATCAACAGTAATGAGAAGTTAAAGCAGCACAATCTGTACAAAAGCTGACTTTAACACAAATTCTTACAACACCTAAACACAAATTCTTACAACTTTTGGCAGAAAATTTTAGGTGAAATTTGGAAAAAAGTCGTAGTATCAGGGTTAAATACTGTTCTGATAGTCCCCTACAACCTACATATGCAATATCAAAGGCCTGAGCCCACTGATGTTTGAGAAATTAACCTTAACATTAAATCTTACAATATTGGACACGCCGGACGCCGACGCCAACGCCGACGGTGACACCCGAGGTTATGACAATAGCTCACCACATCTTACAGATGTAGGTGAGCTAAAAAGGGTTAAATATTTAACAAAATAACATGAAACATAATGAGAATGATACAATCCATAGTAATTAATATTAATTTAGAAGAAAAAAACTTTAACCTTCACTAAACAAGAGGCCCCAGGGGGCCTTAGGCACTCACCGAATGTTCCATACTGTTAAGACACAAATTTTATCAAAAGGTTCTACAGAGTAAATCTATACTCTCTGTGGAGCTAAAACATCAACAGGACTGAATGGAACAATGCTGCTGATCAAATATCAAAAGATTCTGCATGATGGTTCTGAAGAAGATTTTTAAAGAATTTTCCTTGAATTGCACAAAGTAAACATTCACGCTCCCATAGTGAGCCCCAATATTGATCAAAAGACTCAATTTGAACAAACGTGAATCCAACCCATACCAAGATGCTGCATACCAAATATCTAAAGATTCTGCCCACTGGTTCTGGTGAAGAAGATTGTTAAAGATTTTTTCTTAAATTGCACTAAATAAAAATTCACACCCTCATAGTGATCCCCAATACTGAACGGGGTATTCAATTTGAACAAACTTGAATCAGACCCATACCAAGATGCTGTATACCAAATATCAAAAGATTCTGCCCATCGGTTCCAGAAAAGATTTTTAAAGAAATTTTCTTAAATTGCACTAAGTAAAAATTCACACCCCTTTAGTGAGCCCCAATACTGATCGAGGGACTCAATTTGAACAAACTTGAATCAGACCCATACCAAGATGCTGTATACCAAATATCAAAAGATCCTGCCCATTGGTTCTGGAGAAGATTTTTAAATTTTTTTTCTTAAATTGCACTACGTAAAAATTCAGGTCCCCATAGTGAGCCCCAAAATTGATCAAGGGACTCCATTTGAACAAACTTGAATCAGACCCATACCAAGATGCTGTATACCAAATATCAAAAGATTCTGCCCACTGGTTCTGGAGAAGAAGATTTTTCCTTAAATTGCACTAAGGAAAAACTCATGCCCCTATAGGGAGCCGCAATATTGATCAAGGGACAATTTGCCTGAAATGCACTAAGTTCAAATTGGGCTCCTATACGGAGCCCGAATATGAACCCAGGGGGCCGATTTGAACAAACTTGAATCAGATCCACCCCACAATGTTGCATACCAAATATCAAAAGATTCTGCCTGCTGGATCTGGAGAAAAAGATTTTTTAAGAAATTTGCCTGAAATGCACTAAGTTCGAATTCGAGCTTTTATAGTGAGCCCAAATATGCATCCAGGGGGCCAATTTGAACAAACTTGAATCACATCCACCCCACAATGTTGCATACCAAATATCAAAAGATTCTGCCTGCTGGATCTTGAGAAGAAGATTTTTTAAGAAATTTGCCTGAAATGCACTAAGTTCGAATTCGGGCTTCTATCGTGAGCCCAAATATGAATCCAGGGGGCCGATTTGAACAAACTTGAATCAGACCCATACCAAGATGCTGCATACCAAGTATCAAAAGATTCTGTCCACTGTTTCTGGAGAAGATTTTTAATAATTTTTCTATAATTCATACGGTGCTATCAGAGTTATGCCCCATACAGAGCCCCCAAGGGACGTGGCCATTTCATTTGAACAAACGGGAATTGCCATATAGTAATGAACTTCCACATGAAGTTTCGTAAAAATTGGACCAGTGGTTTCAGAGGAGAAATCGTTTGAAAAATGTTCACGATGACGGACGACGACGGACGGCAAGTGATAAGTTAACCTCCCTTCGGTGAGCTAAAAACTTTAACCACAAACTTAAACCAAAATTCTAAATGTTAACAGATGGACGGACGGAGACGGACGAAGGTCATGACTATAGCACTGATTGTAAACGGATCACAATTGATTCGAGTCAGCATTCATTAGTTATTGGACAGAAACCAAATTCAAGATGGCCCCCATGGAAGCCATAACGCAGTGGCCACTGGCAGCCATCTTGGATCCAATGACTGGTCTAAAATCGAAAGGAAGCTTCCTCTGGACTCCAACAATGCATAATTAAAAAAATAATGAAAGTGTCAATGACACTGCCCCTCAACTTGACAAACTTGAACTTGGTAAGTTATAAGTGAAATGACAAAATTGAAGGTCAGTGGTTCCAATGTCATTTGGTGAAACCTTCAACATAACAGTATTGTGTGTGCACAACCTCAGAGCAATCCATGCATTTTTAAATGTAAACTGTAAGGATGGCTAAAGAAGGAATGTTGATACGCAAATGCAGTTTGTTTAAAGGTAATTGTAAACAGCAACATTTTTCACAGAAATGAATGCTAATTGATAGTGTTATCTAGAAGTCTTGCCTAATGACAACACCAAGTTCAAACAAAATCCTATGATAAATGCACCCTGTAGGCCTTGTCAAAGAAGAATGTTGATGAACAAATGCAATAAATTTAAAGGATTGCTGCTAACAGCGACAATTTGGGATGGAAATGAAAAGAAAATCAATAGCTCCTATCCTGGTCATCCTGAATAAGCATTCCAAGTTACAAAACAACCTGTTAATGATTGTGTCCTCTGAGTCGTTCCAAAGGGAGATGTTAATGCACAAATGCATAAGTTTGAAGGGCATTGCTTGTGGCAATGTTTTTTCCTTTTTTATAGAAATACATAAATATGCCCTGCAGAGAGTGCAAAAGGGATAAATTCCTGCACAAATGCACTAAGTTCAAAGGCTGGCACTAACAACAATAATTTTTTATGGAAATGAAAGAAAATCAATAACTTCCATCCAGAGGTCACCTCGAACACACATAATACCAAGTTTTAATGCAATCTGTTCATAAATGTACTCTGAAGAGCATGTCAGAGGAATAAATATTGATGTCTGATTAAAGTAAGTTTGAAGGTTGTTGCCATCGGCAACATTTTTTGATGGAAATGAAAGAGCATCAATAGTTCCCATATACAGATCACCCCAAACAAGCATTCCAATTTTCAAAGCGATCCGATCATAAATGTGTCCTGTAGGATGTGCCAAAGGGAAATATTGATACCTGACTAAACTAAGTTCAAAGGACGCTGAAAGCGGCAAAATTTTTTGGGGAAATGAAAGAAAATCGATAGCTCCCATCTAGAGGTCACCCCAAACAAGCACACCTAATTTCAAAGCGATCCAATCATAAATGTGCTCTGCAGGGTATGCCAAAGGGAAATATTGATGCATAACTACATTAAGTTCATCGAAGGTCATTGCCAGGGGCAACATTTTTTGATGGAAATGGAAAAAAATCAATAGCTCCCATCTAGAGGTCACCTCAAGCAAGCATACAAAGTTTCAAAGCAATCCGATCATAAATGTGCCCTGTAGGGCATACCAAAGGAATATATTGATGCCTGACGAAAGTATGTTCAAAGGCTGTTTCCAGCAGCCACATTTTTTTATGGAAATGGAAAAAAATTGATAACTCCCATCTAGAGGTAACCCCAAACAAACATACAAGGGTTTGAAAGCAATCCGATAATAAATGTGCCTCATAGGGTGTGCCAAAGGAAAATATTGATATCTGATTAAATTAAGTTTGAAGGTTGTTGCCAACGGCAACATTTTTTGACGGAAATGGAAGAGAATCGATAGTTCCCATATTGAGATCATCCCAGACAAGCATACCAATTTTCAAAGCGATCCGATCATAATGTGCCCTGTACAGCATGCCAAAGGAATATATTGATGCCTGACTAAACTAAGCTCAAAGGTCATTGCCAGCGGCAACATATTTTGATGGAAATGGAAGAAAATCGATAGCTCCCATCTAGATGTCACCCCAAACAAGCATACCAGGTTTGAAAACAATCCGATCATAAATGTGCCCTGCAGGGTATGCCAAAGGGAAATATTGAGGCCTGACTAAACAAAATTCAAAGTCTGTTTTCAGTGGCAACATTTTTTGACGGAAATGGAAGAAAATCGATAGCTCCCATCTAGAGGACACCCCAAACAAGCATACCTAGTTTCAAAGCGATCCGATCATAAATGTGACCTGTGAGGTGTACCAAAGGAAAGTGTGGACGTACGTACATACACCAATGGACGAGAAGTGACAGGAATAGCTCAGCTTGACTTCATCAAGCTGAGCTAAAAATGATTTGAGTCAGCATTCACTAGTTATGGGACGGAAACCAAATTCAATAAGGCTGCCATGGTGGCCATATTGAATTGGCTAGCTGGGCCAACATCGAAAGGAAGCATTGTCTAGTCATCCACAAGTTACCACTAAAATTATGATTGTTTAGTTATGACAGAAACCAACAGTTAATGGACAGACACCGGACAACAGATGGCCATGGTGGCATACAAGGTTTTTGGGGGCATAAAAAACATACACTTTCTGAAGTCTCTTGATTTGACCACCCGCAATGACATTTTCAGCTGCACACACCTTAACAATTTTAGGTGCACTCCATTTTACTTGATTGATTGGTTTTGACCGAACTAAAGCATTAATCACAAAAATAGATGGGGAAGAACAAGGCGGTATTAAAACTTCGGCTTTGGTATTGGTTTTACAGGGAGAGATACCTCAATTTCAGTTTTGTTATTGGTCATGAGTATATAAATACATCTATTTTCTTGATGTAGTGGATGAATACCTGCTAGGAAATAATAATTTATCTCTTTACTTTCCTTTAGTGATGCGTGGTATTGGAATTTTGAGTGTTGTATCAGTTGTATTTTTTTCGGTATTTTTAGGAGGTATACCTCGGTATCGGTTTCTTATCTGACTTGACTTGAGATTTGCTGATACCACCAAAGAGGAATTCACATCAGGGAAAACAGAAAAGGTTGTTGTAGTATCATTCTACCACAATGCTATACATGACACTACCAATGAGCTCAACAGTGGCATTCTTTTATGATTTCAGTTCATATCTACAGTAATTTTATGACTTGTTCTAAACACACCAAAACGTTTAAAGACCTATTTCAGGCTTTTGCAATCTCAGAGCATATGTCTCGACCATGCCATCTTTAGAAGATCCTACCAACAATAGACAAAACACCTGGGCAGTGATTTCTAGGCAGGTCTTGGCTGCCTATTAATTGACTAGAAATCACTGCAATTGGACATGTGCAGGTTGTAGTCTAGCAGGAATTCAGGACAGTTGCCCAGTCCACTGAGGGTAAACAAAACAGAAAAGAAAATCAGTCATTTCTTTCCATGAAAATGAACCTTTCAACTGTTATCAAGCCACAACAGGGACTTATAAAAAGCGAATGTAGGAAATTTGAAAATTCAGACGGTTTCAGTATTCAACAATTGGTTTGGTTCAGTTTTTCAGTATCCTCATGATATTGGTATCGGTTTGGTTTTTGGGTACATTGCCCTTCTCTACTTTCCCTTAGATCATGTCTCTGTGGCTTCAGATACATCTACAAGTCATGTTCAAATGAAAGTGTCAATGACACTGTAGCTCAACTTGTGTAAGACATGTACATATATAGTATGTGACACAGCAATGACACACATCTAGGTAATGATCTGATAACAGTGATAACAAAGGCACCCAAAAACACTTGTTCCTGTCCCAAAGTGACAACAAAGGTACCCAAGAAGTTCCGTGAAGATCGGTTCATAAATACAGACTCTAGTCCGAGCCGTATTGACATGTGCACTTCCTGTGTATAAATAGCACTGAATAAATCAAAGTTCATCTAATTTGCATAATTTCTGCACGAGAAAAAAAACCTGTATTATATGTGATGTATTCCATGTTACTAAACATTCATTCAAAAATTTATTCAAATCAGAACTTTCCTACAGAAGTTCTGTACAAAAAAACTGATTGCACTAATTTTGGTACAAAACGGCTGTCGGCAGCCATCTTGAATTTCGGACCACACCCAAAAACACTGTTCTCGTCCCACGGTGATAACAAAGGTACCCAAGAAGTTTTGTAAAGATCGGTTCATAAATATGGCCTCTAGCCTGAGCCGTATAAAAGTTGTGTACAACAAGAGGCCCCACGGGGCCTGAAGCGCTCATCTTCTTGAATAGCACACAATATAAACAGAGTCCAAGAATGAGTACATTAAGCAAGCCATCTCCATAGGGCACACTGTCAATCCTTGAGTCCCTCAGGAGTGACAAAAATAATCCGGGCATCATACCTTTTCTTCAGTTGATCATGAAGTAAAATGTAGAGCTCCCCTATGAAGCCCCTTGATACAACCTGTGGATTAATCTTAGTAAGTTACACACCTCTAGAGGGAACTGAATACAACATTTTTTCTTCAGCAAAATGGCCAATTCCGGCTCCCATGGGGAGCTCAAATATTAACCCAGGCTCTCGATTTGAACACAGTTGAACCTGACTTCCCTAAAGATGTTGTGTACCAAATATGAACGCATTCTGACTGTTGGATCTGAAGAAGACAAATTTTAAAGTAATTTCTTCATATCGCACTAAGTTAAAATTTGGGCTACCATAGCGAGTCCAAATATTAACCTATGAATCCGATTTGGACAAACTTGAATCTGACCACCCTAGAGATGTTGTATACCAAATATGAAAGCATTCTGACTAGTGGATCTGAAGATTTTTGAAGAAATTCCCTCATATTGTACTAAGTTAAATTTCAGGTTCCCATATGCAGCCCAACTATTAACCCAAGCACTCCAATTGAACAAACTGGAATCCCTCCTCCCCCCCCCCCCCCCTAGAAATGTTGTATACCAAATATGAAAGCATTCAGACTGGTGGATCTGAAGAAGAAGATTTTTAAAGAAATTTCCTCATTGTACCAAGTAAAAATTTGGGCTACCATAGCGAGCCCATATATATATACCTACAGATCTGATTTGAACAAATTTGAATCTGACCCCCCACCCCCCCCTAGACATGTTGAATACCAAATATGAAAGCATTCTGACTGGTGGATCTGAAGAAGAAGAAATTTAAAGAATATTCCCCAAATTACCCTGTGTTAAAAATTTGGGCTCCTGTAATGAGCCCAAATATGAACCAATGAGCTTTATTTCAACAAACTTGTATCTGACCCTCCCCCCCCCCCCCCCCCCCAATCATTCTAATGATTGGTTCTGGAGAAAAGATTTTTTATAATTTTTGCAAATATGCTGACTCAGCATTTTTTCGATGCCCATTACAGAACACCCTAACATAACCGATGGCACTTTTTTTTTACCATTCAGTTCTACTGGTCCTAAGGATACTTCATACCAAATAACAGCTCTCTGTTCCGTGTGGCTTGGGAAATAGGGGCGTTTGAAAATTTAGCTCCCAGGGTTCCCATGGGGATGCGAGAATTTTTTTTTTTGCACGAGACCAGTACTTATGACCCAATAATACCACATACCAAATTTGGTTCACACCAGACCATCGGTTTAGAAAATCAAAATTTTGGACGTGGCCAAAAATCTTACCCCCCTATTACAAAGCCAAATATTGCTTCACAAACTTCGTTTGAACAAAATTGCTTCTACACCTCAAAAGGAAGCTCAATAGCAAATATCCAGTCATTGTGCACGCTGGTTCTTGAAAAAAAGATTTTAAAAATATTTTGGAGCATTTTCCCCCACTCCCTACCTATGGGGCTGGGCATGTTGAGATGAACAAAAAATGCAATGCCCCTTTGGGACCATCACTCTCACAAACGTTCACTTGAATTGGCCCAGTGGCTTTGGAGAAGACCAAAACATGGTGTTGACGGATGATGGATGGATGACGGAAGGAGAGCGATGAGATTAGCTCAGCGTGACTTTGTCAAAACGGGCTAAAAACTGACTGGACCTAATTTCGGTACAAAATGGCCACTGGCAGCCATTTTGAATTTTGGACCGCACCCAGAAACACTTGTTCTCGTCCCAAGGTGATAACAAAGGTACCCGAGAAGTTTCGTAAAGATCGGTTCATAAATACAGCCCCTAGCCCGAGCCATATTGACATGTGTACTTACTGTGTGTAAATAAAACACTGAAAAAATCAAAGTTCATCTAATTTGCTGAATTTCTGCATGAGAAAAAAACTTGTATTATATGTGATGTATTCCATGTTACTAAACATTCAGACAAAAATTTATGCGAATCAGAACTTTCATACAGAAGTTCTGTACAAAAAACTGATTGCACTAACTTAGGTACAAAATGGCTGCTGGGGGCCATCGTGAATTTTGGACAGCACCCAAAAACACTTGTTGTCCCACAGTGATAACAAAGGAACTCAAGAAGTTTCGTAAAGATTGGTTCATAAATACGGCCTCTAGCCTAAGCCATATTGAATTGGTGACCGACAGATGAACGATGGGCCATGGCATAACCTCAAATTTGACTTACGTCAAAGGTGAGCTAAAAATCAAGATCAAAAATCTTTTCCCTCTCCAGCCATCAACCCATTCCTACACTGCTACCAGTGGTAGTTTCACCCATTTGGGAAATCTGAACTTGGCTGTAGTGAGCCCCATCAGCATATGTCCCCAATGAATTCTTAGTTAATTGCACTGTCTGAGTCAATCAACATTTCAAAGGTGAAATCCTTGATATTGTTTAGTGAGATGTGTGTCAATATTAAAGGTAGACTGCACCCCTCTGTACTAATAGTGTTGTGCAGTTGTGAACTGCGAATCAACAGAATGATGAATTCCCATCCTCATTCCCATTCCCATCCCATGTGGCCATTGGTGATTTTGTGCCATTTGTGGATCATGTAGGACCTTTTTTCGGGTATGGAATAAAACCATATACAATTTTGTTTAGGTTCAGAATATTTTCAGATCCCCAATGCACATAGCAGATGAAAATTTTGGAATCGAACTTCTTGTTTGGCTTTGGAACTGGACACAGACTTATTGCTGGACAATTTTCTGCTGAATTACCGTTTGTGATTTTTTGAATATATTTAAGTATGCACATAAATTACTGGTATTTCCATGCACAAGCTTAAGGTAATTTACACAATGCATAGTCAACAGACAAACAGTTCGAAACTTGAGCTTCATTTGCTTTTGGTTTTGACCATTGTTATGCTTCCAACCTTTTCTCATTAGGCAATACAAGTATAACGACCGCTCAATTTTCTGATACAATATAGCAAATTTTGGGTGACACACGACTAATACAGATTTGTGGTAATGAAAATGAAACCAGAAATACTGTTCAGCTCTTAGACAGGACTTTGGGACAGGTCGCTACAGAGTTTGCATTATTGTCATTATGAAATCATGACCAACTTATGTATTTGTCGCCACCAGCTTGGGATCTGATCAAGCGAGACTTCCATTACAAACACAGTATAGTGGAACCCTGTTAATTGAATAGCCACTTTGCCAATGAAAATTATTCAATTAACAAGAGTATTCAATTAACAGGGATAAACTTAGCATTTATTCTATTGTATCTTGTTGACAGAGCTCCATGAGCTCTGTCAAACAAGATATAATAGATTAAATATCTGTATTGGATGTACTGAGGCCAAAATAGGTTTATAAACAAAGGAAAACTGAGGAGTGTCAGGGTAATATCTCGACAGGTTATAAGATTTTTTATTCAATTAACAGGAGTTTACTCTATAACCTGAATTCAATTAACAGGTCAAATTTGTACTGGAGTTATGGTAAATAGTTCTGTGTTTGGAAATTATATTCAGTTAACAGGGTTATTCAGTTAAGAGATATCCAGTTAAGTGGGCTCAACTGTACTGTATATGCCTGGAAAACTTATTTCTTAATTCAAGAATTTTAATCCCCAGCACAGGAATGTCAAAATATCAAAATTTTAAGGCCAAAAAAGAAGGTTTTGGTTCTCAGGCAATTGGCTTTTCAAATTCAGTGAGGGAGGGTGGTTTTTATTTTTATTTTATTTTTTTTTTACCACACCAAGTATACCCTAACTATTCATTGTTTTTTTTTCAAGGAATTCACTACAGATCAACACAGCAGTTCATAGCAGGCCAGAAGAAATGCACCAAACCAGTTTGAGATGTCATCTCTCATTCTAAGGTTGAAATTTTACCCCACAATGATGTATACTCAGTTTCACAACGATCGGAATTCATACAAAAAGTTTCAAGATTTTGTAGGACATGTACCAGTACTACTGTATATCAGCAGAAGAATCAAATACTGAAATAAATATCTTCTTTATAGTAGCTATTGTTTTTTATTTGTTGGTTTTTTGTGGTTAAATTTCTAATAAAAAAAAAACAAATATTTTTTAACATATATTTAATAACTTGTTGTTGTGTGTTTGCCCCTCTCTGAATTGAAAAAGAACAAATGGTCCTCATTTTGAGCATGGATTCAAGAGATTGGGAATTCGGTATTGTTCACAGATATAGCAAATAGTTTCCACCTTAATTTCTGTGGTAGCTTATTAGAAATCTCCCCTGTTCCCAACAAAACTGTAAAAAAAACACCTGGAAGGATTATCTTAAAAAAGTCTCCCTCCGACTTCAATTTCTAATAGAGGTTTCTCAATAAAACCATACAAATATATGGATATTATTGAAACCAGATAATTACGCCAGCCTCACAATACCCACAATGGACCTTTGGAATTTTATTTTAAGACAGACAAGACACATTTCTGTTTAAAAAATAAACTAAGTCACAGTTAAGTGACTGCGCGGAGGATGTTTTAAGGCTGGAACCCCAAACCAGCAATCCACCAGAGATACTGCAATACTGGCGTCTTAAACTTCGCTTGAGGTGAAAAGGGGGGGGGGGGGGGGGGGGGGCACATTAGGAATAAGCACCGTCAGCAATTTCCACTGCATAAAAAAAAGAGTTCTTCAATTGCTAAGTTGATTACCTCCCTTACATTAGTTACCTTTCAACAGTACAAAAATACTCTTTTTAATATGCTTCTGGTGAGCGGTTTATACGTCCCAATGCCGTTTCGAACCGTGTTGGTTCAGTGGCGGATGAAGGACTTTACTAAAAGCTTCTTTTATCTTATTCAACACGTGATAACTCGTGAAAACTTAACTATTTCCGTTGCATCCCAAATTGGCAAAATGTAACTTGCAACTAATTCTTGTTGACGGCATATACTTTAAAATGGGTGTGCAACTTATACATGGGCTTTAGGCAAAAGGGAGGAATTACAAGTGTGAGTTCGGGGTGTGACTAAAACACAGGGGCAACGTATACAAGGACATATACAGTATTCTTGTTATACCGCAATGAACACGTGAGATCGGCGGTGTATTGTTTACTTTTGGGAAAATCTCAAACCTCCATAAAAAAATTCAATGTGGGGGGTATTTTTCCAACGCGACAGTGCCCGAGAACCAAAACCCCTTTTTTTTGGCCTAAGGAGCAAATTTTTCTCATAATGCAAATAGGATTTTAACCTTTTCAGTCTTGTTTGACAGAGCTCAATGATTTTTTTTAATGTCAAACAAGATTGGATGGAAAAAATTCCTAGTTGCATTTTGGGAAATATTTGCAGCTTGACATTTTGATATTTCGACATCAGTGAGCAGAGGGCTAACTCCTTGCACACTGCTGGCAGATATTCCTGTCCACAACAGGGTTTTCTTACCACTAAAATAAGTATAAATTACCAAATTTTCCCTGGTAAATTAAATCTGTCTTTTGACCAACGATTTCTCAAATTACATTTCTATGAATTTTTTAAGAAATCATAACAGCCATGGCTAGATCTGATGAAAAAAATATTAAAAACACAAGTGCACATCGGAGATACAGGCATCGAGTTGTGGTGACAATCAGAGATTGTTGCATGTCCATAACCCAGTTATCAATCATATGCCGGTTGACAAATCTGCAACCTTTGTTCAAGTTATCATGTTAATAAGTTCACAATACAAAAAAATTAAGGCCCATAACTCTGTAAGGAGAAAACAGGCCAAGCCACTTTTTGAACTCTCTGAGATATTCTTACAGAAGACCTGTACGACAAATATTAGTCCAATCACAGAACGTTTGTTCAAGTTATTGTGCTAACAAGCTCAAAATTTGTAAAAATTGACTAATTGAGGCCCATAACTCTGTAACAAAACATTGGGCCCACCCAGTTTTCGAACTCGCTCGAGATATTTATACAAGAGACCTGTATAACAAATATTTGTCAAATCAGAGAATGTTTGTTCAAGTTATTGTGCTAACAGTGTGAGGACACACACAGACCATCGCCAAACCATTGATCTTGGTTGTTAACACAACTCAACCAAAAATACTTGGCAGGTTAAGAGTTGAAGATCCAAAGCTACCCTGCTGCAGTTCTAGTTGATTCAACTATATAGAAGTTTCAAAATTAGGTTCCATGTTTGCAATGGTGCTTTTGCTGATATTGATGAGACTTCTAAGAAATCTGATCAATCATTAGTGAATTTTTTACTTTTTAATCTCTCTTGATAAAATAAGTAGACAGTGATGGTGTCAACTGTTCAAGAAATATGTTGAGAATGAATATTTTAGGTATCTGTTTACCGTTGGTGGCATGGGAGCTGGTACTGCACTCAGCATCTGAGTATGTTGTACATTTTGTCAGCAATATGCTACATTTCTGACATGGCCTACAGGCTTCAGTGCTGGAAGTTCGGTTCGAGAAAAATCCCATGGTGCAATTGGAACACTCCACATCCTGAAGGTGTGTGCCTGGAATACAAAAATATAAATTAAATTATATTGGCTAAGTAAATCAATTTTTAATTGTTCATTTACACAAGGCTACGTTCCTGACAGAATGAAAATTTCCAAAGTCATTCCAATATTTACAGCAGGCGACCAGCACCTTCTTACAAACTATAGTCCAATTAGTATACTTCCCACATTTTCCAAAATCTTAGAAAAACTTATGCCGGTAAGAATTTCAAAATGCCTAGATCGCTTCAGCATCATACATCCAAACCAATATGGTTTCAGGAAAAAACACACTATGGTACACCCAGTCATGCAACTGCTTAAAACTATATCAGAGGAAAACAACAAAAAAAGTAAAAACATCACTGGCAATATTCTTGGATCTTTCAAAAGCAATTGATACAATAGATCATGGCATTTTAATGAATAAATTATACAGATGGTATCAGGGGAATAAGTAATGATTGGTTTAGAAGTTATTTATCAGACCACAATAAATTGCCATTATCGTTCAATGACTTTTTTCAACTAGTAGTTAATCATACAGGAAGAGCCAGTAGACGGACAGACCACCTTCTTCAAAACGAGAACAAGATCGCTTGATAATCTCCCAACTAACATATACCCCATAATCTGGAATGACTTGCAGACGCAGATTTTCGTAACATGATCAACAGAAATATTTTCAAAAAACAATTAACGTTAAAATTACTTTCCCACTACTCGGATAATATCGACTCTAACAATCCTTACTGCCTTGACTGTGTTACATGACAGATAGAATACTTCAAGAGTAATTGGGTGGGCTTGAATGCCTAAGAGAATACAGCTCAAACGCATGTACCCCCAAATCTGGTATGACTCTGATGCGAATTTACATAAAATGTTCAACAGGAATATTTTCAAAAAACAATTAACGTTAAAATTACTTTCTCTTTACTTGGCTACTATCGTTACTGCCCTGACTGTGTTACATGACAAACAGAATTTTCCAAGAGTAATTGGGTGAGCCTGAATGCTCAAGAGAATACTGTTCAAATGCAATGCAAGAACAGATATACGTGTGGACATATCTCGTCTCTCGACCCCTGTTTCTGGACATCTCGTAAAAGCTGCGTCAGATAAGAAAAAAGAAAGTAATGGTCCCTCTGACCTCTCTTCCATGCCTCTCACCTTTTCGCCCTGGTCAGGTCTCAAAGAATTAATTTTATAACTAAACAGGAAATTGCTATTCTTGGAATAGATTGGCTATTGTAATTATAAATTGATAATGGCAATTTAATTGCATTCTTTACTTACTTTCTCATTGGGTTTTAGGTGAAAAATTAAATTGGGAATAGAGTAGACCTCTTAAACCATAATTTGGATTACAAATTTTACCGAACACAGCAATTTAACTGAGAGTTCAGAGGCGGTGGGTAGGTAGGAGTGTAAGTGACCCCAAGCCACCAGTGACCAAGCAGTTAATAAGAAGCCTCACAGTCTGATTCCATTGTTGCACGATTCAACTTTCCGGGAGACAACAGCTAGACAGCCAATCTGGCTATGTCGTCTCCCTGCAGTATACACATTATTACACAACTACTATGTAGTATTTATGTATATATGTATGTTGCCAGAATACTGCAGAATAAAGAATCAATCAATCAAATCAATCTCCACAAGGTTTCAGATGGACAACTGTAGTATATATGTACTCTGAAGTCCAATTATAAAAGCAAACAGAGTACATGTATTTCAACCATCAATGATCCAGTGTTAATTTTCTATCTTATTCCTGCCCAAAACATTATAGAATCTCACGTGCTGAAATAGACATGCAAAAACATCTCAGGTGCTATTGTCATTCTATTTCTTTACTGCAAATCTATCTTGATTCTGCAATCTTTTACTTTAATACAGTACGGCCGATGTGGACTGGTCACTTTCCAAGCATATGGGTGGGCAACATTTCCACGGTTGCAAAAAAATTAGATTCTGAGCACTAATTAAAGGAATAATTATCAGAAATTTATTTAATGAAGCACCAGGTTGTACCCAGTGCTTCATTAATTAAAACTTTGCCGATGATCATTTTTATTACCTGATAAATGCAAGTGTGGACATCACTGCCCATGCATGGATTACAACCAGTCCACGATGACTTGTACTGTACATCTCAATGGTTAATCTCAACCAACTGGTATAAGTTATGGAAAAATCATGAAAGTGCAAGCCTTAAAATATGCCCCAGTTTGTGAGAATTTTTTATTCTAGTAAACTCCTACTGCATGAATCAATTTTCAGTTCCTAAATAATTTAGAATTCGAGTGTACTGTTATATCCATGTGAGTTCAACTGGTACATATTCCTCTGTAAAAAACAAACCTCATACTGAAAAATGACTCAGATATTTACAAGAATTTAACCCCACTAGGGCTACATTCAGTTCCAATTTTGGTGATTTTCTTGTTTTTGATGTACAAGTAGCATGTTCTAACATAAAGTCTTTGGGTGGTCTTGCCGATGAGTTACAGTACTTGGCAGTGGTTTCTAGTGCAGCCTTTGTTGTCTTCATTATCAGCCAAGACTTCACTGGACACCACTGCTAAGTTGAGGTTTTTTTACTTTATTATGAGGGAGCAGAAAAAAAGCAGAATTTAAGGAGACTTTCAAAACTTACATTGTTTGACCAAGGTGAACATTTTGCGAGAATCAAAGTCAATTCTCTCATTGCTATCCTTGGACTAATCATTATACCAGATCTAAAAATTCATGTGAGAGACACAATCAATTCTCACAAATGATTCTTGCAAGGAAAACAATGAGAGTCAACTTTGATGCTTGTAAAATGTTCATTTGAGTCCAGTCATACATTGCAGTACAGTCATCATGTACTGGTCATATTCCACACGTGGACAATAATGTTTACCAGGTAATAAAAATCATCAGCAGAAAAAGTTTAATTAATGAAGCACCAAGTAATACCCAAGTGCTTCACAAATTAAATTTTCGATGATTATTTCTATAATTAGTGCCTGGAATGTAATATTATTGAGTCTGTAGAAATATTGCCCATCCGTGGAAAGCCACCCATCCACGGTGACCTTACTGTACACTCTATAAGTGTCCTTAAAGGTCCCCTATAATAAGGTAACACTTGTCAGTGGTTTCTAGTCTGGGTAGGGGGCCAAGACTTCACTAGAAACCACACTGCTTACATGTCGGTACTGTAACTTCCATCAGCAAGAACACTGAACGCCTGTATGCTCAAACATGTGTTCTACATACATGTATACTTGAAAGACAGTTTGCTCATAGAATTTGGAACTGTGTCCTTGAGGGTTAAACTCTAATAAATATATATAAATATGAGGTTTGTTTTTACTATGGAATAGGTACTTATTGTACTCACAAAGGTATAACAGGACTCTCTAAATTATTTTAGAACTGAAAGGTGATTCAAGATCTCGCAACAGGAGACTACAAGAATGAAATCTGATTCCCAAAAATCTAAAACAAATTTCAAGGCCTACTATACACTTATTATACCTGTTATATCTACTATTGAGGTGATTCCAATTCTTGCATGATGTTTTAGCCCTGAAGAGACCACTTTTGTTTAAGTGATCACAGTATTGTATAACTTGATTACAAATGTTCTTAGAATGAAAAATGAATCTTATTCATCTCAAACCTCATGCTTCAGTTTCCATAGTTATTTACTATTTATTGGGGTTTAGTGACACTTTAGACAGCCAGGGTCTGATGTTCAATCGATGATTGGAATAGTCCACCACAATCGGCTGATTGTGGGCAATTGGATGACAACATCGATGGCTCCTGGAACATCAGTTCAACTGATTGTTGCCAAGCATTTTGTGATGATTCATTAACCGCATTTTAATATCTTCTGCAATTGTTCAATTGTTAATGTAAAATGATGTCAATGATACCATTCACTGAAGTTGAGAAACAACCACAACATGTATTCTTAATCTCTATAGAGGCCCCTTTATGGGATATACAAGTTAAACAACAAGTAAAGCTTACAATTGAGCGTACTTGCAGCAGGCCTTGACAATACCATATTTTGATTAACCCATTAACAGGTTACCCATTTAGTTGTTCGTTAACCTATTCTGAAGGTTAAGGAGATTTGTTTCATTAACCTGTTGGTTAACCAAAAATCCAAATACGATATGCCACAGGCATATCCTGAAAGCCGCAGGCCTGCGCTGGAGTGAAGGTAAATGTAGAGTTATGCCCCTTCTGTTGGCAACATGTGATGACTTCAGACGATAAAAATATCAACAAAACAGTCTCTTCTGTTGGCAGCATTGCATACAAGAGCTGTGCATCTTCTATTGGCAGCATTGCATATAGTGGTGAATAGGTCCAGAAATGATTTTGGTTGTGACCTCATCATACATCAGGCTGCAGAACATTTCAGTTTCCATAAACTGTAATAACATGTTTCTAATTATGCTTACAGCAGTCCAAACATGGCCTGAAAGTCTGTAATATAATTTTTTGGTTTGGTCCGTCCTTTCAAGGATGTACCAAACAAAAAAAATATATTACAGACTTCCAGGCCATGTTTGGACTATGTTTACAGCTGAATAATAAGCACAGATTTAAAATTTGTATGTGTACTGCTTTCTGTTCAGGCATCTAATATGCCAATCACAAACAAGAGGCCCCAGGGGGCCTGAGGGCGCTCACCTGACATGGTAGTCTAAATATCAAACCAGGGACTTCGACTTGAATAAGCTGCATACGCCCCTCCTAAGAAAAGCATATACCAACTAGATGAAGCGATTGTGCCCACACAATACACAGGATTTTTTAGAATATGAGAATACCCTTATACCCTTTTGAGTGTAGCCAGTAAATTTTCCATAGTTAAAATGAAAACATCTTATTGATATACTTGCACAAGTTTAACCCCTTAATGGCCTAGTTCTACTTTCGGTGAGTTTCTTGTTGCGCCATAATCAAAACCAATTCTCATGAATTGGGACAGAGTTTAAGGTCTGAAAGCAGGGCTTAAATTGACTGAAAAAGCAAAAGGAAGTCTATTTAAATTTTGCTTAACAATAACAACTGTGTAACTATGAAAACAGGGAGCATGGTGGCTCAGTGGTTATTGAATTGGTATTCAAACTGAAAGGTCAGCGGTTGATCCCCGTCAGGGGTAACTGCATTGTGTCCTTGGGCAAGGCACTCAATCCCAATGGCCCATGTGGGGGCATGGTGTGCTGTGCACTAGGGCCTACTATTCATCGATGGTGCACTTGTCTTCAGCCAATGCTAACCCTGCTAGTGTGAAGTTAGAACATGTATGTTGTCGAATCTAACAGTTGCTTTCTGCTGTTTGGTGGTTTTCTCTACCTACTCGCGCTTCCACCACCCGTAAAACTGTTCGACACGATGTGACCCTTGTAGTGTTCAACCGTCTACCAAAAATGGTTGTTGACCGATTACCGGAGCTCACAATCGGCCGATTCTGATGCCGATTCGATTGTAACTCCGTGCGCTACATAACAAATCGAGGCTCGAAAGAACTGCATTAAACTGAACATCTTTCACGGTGTTAAACTCCGTTGACAGTGGTTGCATTAAAATTACCAGTCACACACACTTGGGCGGTGCCACATTTACCACCCAAGTGCGTGTGATTAGAACTGGTAATTTTACTGCAACCTCAGTTAATGGAGTGCAACCATCACTTTTCCGGTATGAACTGGCGATAGCTGCAAGCAGGCTTCGACAATTTAGGCGAACGATCGTTCTGTTCCCCTAGAGGTTATGCAAACAAAAATTGAGGCGAACAGACTATCGGTTAACCAATTTATTAGCTCACCTGACTGAAAGTCAGGGTGAGCTATTCTGATCACTTTTCGTCCGTCGTCTGTCGTCCGGCGTCCGTCGTGAAGGTGGTGTTTGGGCTTTTTCTCCCAAACCACTGGCCGCATATTAATGAAATTTCATGTGAGAAGGGGTTATGTATGCGGACTTTGATTTTTTGTCAAATTAGGTTTCGGCTCACATTGAGCAGAGGGATGGGTCAAAAATGCTCCAATTCTTAAAAAATCTTCTTCTCAAGAACCAGCAATAGCAGAGACTTGATATTTGGTATGTAGCTTCCTTTTGAGGTGTAGACTCAAGTTTGTTCAAGAGAAGTTGGAGGGGCTATATTTGACGGTGTTAAAGGAGGGGCAAAAATTTTGGCCCCACCCCAAATTTTTATTTTCCAAACCGCGAGGCCGATTTGAACCAAATTTTACATGAGTGCTTATTGGGTCATAAGTACCTAATTTATGCCGAAATTTTTTTCCCCATAGCCCCGTGGGAACCACAGGAGCTAAAAATAGAAAAAAATGAAAACGCCCATATCTCCAAAACTACACGGCACTGAGAATTCTTATTTGTTGGGAAGCTTCCTTAGGACCAACAGAATGGAATGATCAAAAAAAATTGCCATCGGTTTTATGATGGGGTACTTTTGGGGGACTTTGAAAAAGTGCTGAGTCAGCATTTTTTAACACTGTGGGTAATGGGAAAAACATAAGACTACTTTTCTCCGAAAGCACTGCTCGAAAAGCTTTAAAATTTCACATATAACATCTTTGGAAGATTGTTTCACATGTTTATTGAAATGAATTGCCTGGGTCGATATTTGAGCTCTCTATGGGAGCCCAAATGTTTAAATTAGTGCAGTATGAGGAGTATTTTTGAAAAATCTTCTTCTTCAGATCTAGCAATAAGAATGTTTTGATATTTGGTATGCAGCATCCTCAGGGGGGTGAGATTGAAGTTTGTTGAAGCCAAATCCCTGGGTTCATATTTAGGCTGGAAATTTGGGGTCCCGTTGCGGATTTCGAAATTTTGGACCAAAATCCGAAAAAAATTTTTTTTGTTTTTTCTGCCTTTCGGTCAATTTTAAGACAAAAAAAAAAAAAATTATTTTTTTTCCCCTGAAAATTTGGGGTGCGGGTGGGACTTAGAAAATTTTGGACCAAAATCGGAAAAATTTTTTGTTTTGTTTTTTCTGCGTTTCGGTCAATTTTAAGACAAAAAAAAAAAAAAAAAAATTTTTTTTCCCCTGAAAATTTGGGGTCCGGGTGGGACTTAGAAAATTTTGGACCAAAATCCGAAAAAATTTTTTTGGGTTTTTCTGCGTTTTGGTCAATTTTAAGACAAAAAAAAATTTTTTTATCCTGAAAATTTGGTGTCCGGGTGGGACTAAGAAAATTTTGGACCAAAATCCGAAAAAATTTTTTTTTGTTTTTTAGGCATTTCTGACAATTTTAAGACAAAAAAAAAAAAAATTTTTTACCCTGAAAATTTGGGGTCCGGGTGGGACTTAGAAAATTTTGGACCAAAAATTTTTTTTTTTTTTTTCTGCGTTTTGGTGAATTTTAAGACAAAAAAAATTTTTTTTTTTTACCCTGAAAATTTGGGGTCCGGGTGGGACTTAGAAAATTTTCGGCCAAAATCCCAAAATTTTTTTTTTTTGTTTTTTATGCATTTCTGTCAATTTTAAGACAAAAAAAAAAAAAAAATTTTCCCCTGAAAATTTGGGGTCCGGGTGGGACTGAAAATTTTGGACCAAAATCCGAAAAAAAAAAAATTTTTTCTGCGTTTTGGTCAATTTTAAGGCAAAAAAAAATTATTTTTTTTTACCCTGAAAATTTGGGGTCCGGGTGGGACTTTGAAAATTTTGGACCAAAATCTGAAAAAAAATTTTTTTTGATTTTTTATGCATTTCTGTCAATACTAAGACAAAAAAAAAAAAAACAAATTTTTCCCTTGAAAATTTGGGGTGCGGATGGGACTTAGAAAATTTTGGACCAAAATCCGAAAAAATTTTTTTTTTGTTTTTTATGCATTTCGGACAATTTTAAGACAAAAATTTTTTTTTTTCCCCTGAAAATTTGGGGTCCGGGTGGGACTAAGAAAATTTTGGACCAAAATCCGAAAAAAATTTTTTTTGTTTTTTTATGCATTTCTGACAATTTTAAGACAAAAAAAAAAAAAAATTTTTTACCCTGAAAATTTGCGGTCCGGGTGGGACTTAGAAAATTTTGGACCAAAATCCGAAAAAATTTTTTTTTTTGTTTTTTCTGCGTTTTGGTCAATTTTAAGACAAAAAAAAATTTTTTTTTTTACCCTTAAAATTTGAGGTCCGGGTGGGACTTTGAAAATTTTGGACCAAAATCCAAAAAAAATTTTTTTTTTTTTTCTGCGTTTTGGTCAATTTTAAGGCAAAAAAAAATTTTTTTTTTTTATTTTTTATTTTTTATGCATTTCTGTCAATTCTAAGACAAAAAAAAAAAAAAAAAATTTTTCCCCTGAAAATTTGGGGTGCGGATGGGACTTAGAAAATTTTGGACCAAAATCTGAAAAAATTTTTTTTTGTTTTTTATGCATTTCTGACAATTTTAAGACAAAAACTTTTTTTTTTTTTTCCCCTGAAAATTTGGGGTCCGGGTGGGACTAAGAAAATTTTGGACCAAAATCCGAAAAATTTTTTTTTGGTTTTTTTATGCATTTCTGACAATTTTAAGACAAAAAAAAAAAAAAAAATTTTTTACCCTGAAAATTTGCGGTCTGGGTGGGACTTAGAAAATTTTGGACCAAAATCCGAAAAAAAATTTTTTTTTGTTTTTTCTGCGTTTTGGTCAATTTTAAGACAAAAAAAAATTTTTTTTTTTACCCTTAAAATTTGGGGTCCGGGTGGGACTTTGAAAATTTTGGACCAAAATCCAAAAAAATTTTTTTTTTTTTTCTGCGTTTTGGTCAATTTTAAGGCAAAAAAAAATTTTTTTTTTTATTTTTTATTTTTTATGCATTTCTGTCAATTCTAAGACAAAAAAAAAAAAAAAAAATTTTTCCCCTGAAAATTTGGGGTGCGGATGGGACTTAGAAAATTTTGGACCAAAATCTGAAAAAATTTTTTTTTGTTTTTTATGCATTTCTGACAATTTTAAGACAAAAACTTTTTTTTTTTTTTCCCCTGAAAATTTGGGGTCCGGGTGGGACTAAGAAAATTTTGGACCAAAATCCGAAAAATTTTTTTTTGGTTTTTTTATGCATTTCTGACAATTTTAAGACAAAAAAAAAAAAAAAAATTTTTTACCCTGAAAATTTGCGGTCTGGGTGGGACTTAGAAAATTTTGGACCAAAATCCGAAAAAAATTTTTTTTTTGTTTTTTCTGCGTTTTGGTCAATTTTAAGACAAAAAAAAATTTTTTTTTTTACCCTGAAAATTTGGGGTCCGGGTGGGACTTTGAAAATTTTGGACCAAAATCAGAAATTTTTTTTTTTTTTTTTTTTCTGCGTTTTGGTCAATTTTAAGGCAAAAAAAATTTTTTTTTTTTTTACCCTGAAAATTTGGGGTCCGGGTGGGACTTTGAAAATTTTGGACCAAAATCCGAAAAAATGGTTTTTTTATATTTTTTATGCATTTCTGTCAATTCTAAGACAAAAGAAAAAAAAAAAAAATTTTCCCCTGAAAATTTGGGGTGCGGATGGGACTTCGAAAATTTTGGACCAAAATCCGAAAAAAATTTTTTGGGGTTTTTAGCTCAACTTGACAAAGTCAAGCTGAGCTATTGCCATCACTTCTCGTCTGTCGGCGTACGTATGTACGTACGTACGTACGTACGTACGTACGTACGTGCATACGTATGTACGTACTTATGTACGTATGTACGTACGTTAGTACGTACGTCCACAATTTCCTTTGGCACACCTCAGAGGTCGCATTTATGATCTGATTACTTCGAAACTTGGTATGCTTGTTTGGGGTGACCTCTAGATGGGAGCTATCGATTTTCTTCAATTTCCGTCAAAAAATGTTTCCGCGGCCAACGTTCTTAGAACTTAGTTTAGTCAAACCACAATATTTCCCTTTGGCACACCCTACAGGGCACATTTATGATTTGATTGCTTTGAAACCTGGTATGCTTATTTAGGGTGACCGCTAGATGGGAGCTATCGATTTTCTTCAATTTCCGGCAAAAAATGTTGCCACGGCCAACGTTCGTAGAACTTAGTTTAGTCAGACCTCAATATTTCCCTTTAGCACACCCTACAGGGCACATTTATGTTCAGATTGCTTTGAAACCTGGTATGCTTGTTTGGGGAGACCTCTAGATGGGAGCTATCGATTTTCTTTAATTTCTGTCAAAAAATGTTGACGCGACCAACGTTCTTAGAACTTAGTTTAGTCAGAAAACTCAATATTTCCCTTTGGCACACCCTACAGGGTACATTTATGATCGGATTGCTTTGAAACCTGGCATGCTTGTTTGGGGTGACATCTAGATGGGAGCTATCGATTTTCTTCAATTTCTGTCAAAAAATGTTGCCGCGGCCAATGTTTTTAGAACTCAGTTTAGTCAGACCACAATATTTCCCTTTGGCTCACCCTACAGGGCACATTTATGATTAGATTGCTTTGAAACCTGGTATGCTTATTTACGGTGACCTCTAGATGGGAGCTATCGATTTTCTTCCATTCCCGTCAAAAAATGTTGCCACGGCCAACGTTCTTAGAATTTAGTCTAGTCAGACCACAATATTACCCTTTTGTACACCCTACAGGGCACATTTATGATTGGATTGCTTTGAAACTTGGCATGCTTGTTTGGGGAGGCCTCTAGATGGGAGCTATCGATTTTCTTCGGTTTCTGTCAAAAAATGTTGCCACTGGCAAAAAAAATGACATTGGTACCAATGATCTTCAATTTTGCTATTTCATTTATAACTTACCAAGTTCAAGTTTGTCAAGTTGAGCTACAGTGTCATTGACACTTTCATTTATGCATTTCTGACAATTTTAAGACAAAAAAAAAATTTTTTTTTTGTCCCCTGAAAATTTGGGGTCCGGGTGGGACTTCGAAAATTTTGGACCAAAATCCGGAAATTTTTGTTTTTGTTTTTTATGCATTTCGGTCAGTTTTAAGACAAAAAAAAAAAATTTTTTTTTACCCTGAATATTTGGGGTCCGGGTGGGACTTCGAAAATTTTGGACCAAAATCCATAATTTTTTGTTTTTTGTTTTTTATGCGTTTCTGTGAATTTTAAGACAAAAAAAACATTTTTTTTTTACACCAAAAATTTGGGGTCCGGGTGGGACTTACAAAATTTTGGACCAAAATCCGGAAATTAGTTTTATCGTTTTTTATGCGTTTTAAGAAGAAGAAACAAATTTAGGCTGAAAGTATTTTGTTTGGGAAAAAAATCTGTTTTTTATGTGTTTATCTCAATTTTGGGACGTTAAAGTGCAGGAATGAGAATTGGTTTTGATTATGGCGCAAACTCCTGTCGTTAGAATTTATTTTCAGTTTTTAAATAATTTAGAATATGAGAATACCCTTATACCCTTTTGAGTGTAGCCAGTAAATTTTCCATAGTTAAAATGAAAACATCTTATTGATATACTTGCACAAGTTTAACCCCTTAATGGCCTAGTTCTACTTTCGGTGAGTTTCTTGTCGAAAAATTGTACCGGTATGTCAATACAGAAAACTGTTCTGATCATACATGGTTTTGGTGATCTTGCTGGTGGTAGTTATGGTACCTTGGCTGTGGTTTCCAGATAAGTCTTGACTGTCTATATAGGCAGCCAAGAGTTCACCAGGCATGCAGATTACAGAAATTCATGGAACCTTAAAAAAGGTTCTGTGTATTTGATGTCTGGGATCCCCACGGAACCTACTTTGGGGTTCCAAAAAGAGCTATCAGGGAACATATTTTTATTTCTTACTGATTCTGTACCCATTTTCTTATCCTGATTTACAGTTTAAGACCTGCAAATGTTTAAGGAGGTCCTACAATATGCAGTGGATTATTATTGATGAGAAGGTGAATACATTTGAAGAAATAAAAAAGTGAAACAAATTAATGAAATTATATGTGTTTTCAGTTGTATATTTTGTGCCCTTGAACACTCAATTTAATTGTGACAGATGAACAGAGGCAATGACGATGAATCAGATGAGTGTGTACAACATTACTTGCAAGGGAAAAAGATTACAATGAAAAAATAAACATAACTGTAGGGAAACAAAATAAATATTTTGATTTTCACTTTAAAGTTGAACAAATAAAATGAAACTGTCAATGACACTGTAGCTTAACTTGCCTGTGTGTTGTGTTTGATGAAAAGGATAATGTTCAATGTTTATGAAAGGATTATGAGATAAGACAAGAATTGTGATAATTGAGAATATGTTAATTTCTGTTCCCTGTATGCTATGTTTTCAATAAAAATAATATAAGGTGTAGACTGTACTAAAGAATTGAGGAGTGGGTTGATGTGACTCTTACAGCTAATGTATGTGGCCCTCACAGTAAATGTATGTCAACGAAAGTTACTAAATTACAGTGAAAATATTCCAAAACAAGTCATTCTATCAAGTTACAATGAAATCCCTTCATAAATATGGCCTGTAGACAGTGTTAAAGGTGTTCAGGTTTCGGGCCTAAGTAGCCATCACAGTTGACTGATCGCAACCAAAAGGGGACGTCCTCATCCAGACATTATACTGAGTCATCCTACCAAGTTACAATGAAATCCCTTCATAAATACGACCTGTAGTCTGTGCTAAAGTTTTTTCGGATGGACTCCATATAGAAACTTAGAGCCACGATTAGCTTGTTATCCAGCTCAGATTATGAGTGGACGGAATGAGCCGTCTGGTTTTGGAACCAGAAAATGATGGTTGTAGAAACCTTAAAAATCCTGGATGTCTACGATCTCTATCGCAATCATTCCAGAAGGGACTGGACTTCTGATGGAAGCGAGCCTCTATTCTACTGACTGACGGAAGCCGAGTCCATCTTGGACTCTGAGTTAACAGAGGATTTCGTTTGAGGAACAATACAGTCCTTCCGAAAACACCCCTTGAATCCAAGGTACGTCCGTAATCTAATCTCAAATAATTGAGAAACTCGACAGTCTTCGCTCACTGATACACGATAGAGGATAAAACCATTACCTCCTGGTCCTGCAAGGCTTGCGGAAGGAGAAGCCATGTCCTCTACAGCCCGCACCTCGCCTCGTTGACCTAGGGGTGTCGGACCGGAATTACAGCCCCTGTCTGAGTCGCTACTCTGACAGCCTCCAGAATAAGACCTAGAGGACGCATGGGAACCTCTATAGGAATTTCTCTTGGACGTATTCGTCCCAGAAGTGCCTGTCCTACTCTTCTCTGCTGAATCCGTCTATATGGAAGAGAATTTAAATAGCAGAGAGTCTGAAGCTTTCTTGGTTAATTGATCATAAACTGCGGAAAGCTTGCCGTCGAAGAAAACTCTCCGGAGACCGGAGCGACTCAGAGAGTTTTTCACCTTACTATCTACACACGTGGATGTAGCCAGGGCCGCATCACGTCCAAACAACTCCATAATGCCATTAAAGGACGGAATTTACGTGAGGCCCTTGAAAGAACTCTTAAGGAGGTTGTACATCCTAGAATTCTTTTTGCTTTGAACTGTAATAACGTTCTGGTAAGGTGATCTGCATACGATAATGCGTCTAAGCTGTCCCTGCTAGACAATATTGTTATTTCCAACATCATAGTTGGAATTGACATAGACGACAGATAAACAATACTAGTTCCTGACCTGGTCGTTTAGACGCAGAGAACTCTCAGAATGCTCTGTCCTGCTGTTTCAAAATATTCGATGAATTTTCAAAAGGCAGATGTAGAGCATATTGCCAATAAGAAACCTGACCTGCCCATTTACGTAGCAAGTTATATAAATATAGCGTCATTCAACAGATCAAATGTCCGTGAAACATATCTGGACTATGTCGGAAACTGAGGGATGATGTCCCTAAACCGATTAAGAATTCTGGGTCCAGTGGCGCTATCCGTCTCTTATCCAGCAACGCAGCATTTTGGTCCGGAGGAACAATGTCCTATGATAATGCCGGATGCACTCTATGGCAATTATGTTGTTCCAAAAAGGGAAAATACAACTCATCCGTATCCCTTACACCATCCTGTCAGACCACTTGAAATTATTGGTCGTCCGTGCCTGAACCTGCAGCAGAACGTACCAACTCAGCTTCCTCGGATAATTCCTGATCCGACAGAGTTACTGTCGGTTGCTGGGATGCTGCAATAATTTGTGCTATCTGCGATAGCATGTCCGTAACAGAGGCCTGTGGAGCTGCAGTCTTATAGGATTTAGCCACTGGAAGCTCCTTGGACGTTCACTCCTGCATACCTCTAATATGTGAACGTCCGGAGAATGAAGGCCTCATATCCTTGGCTACTGGATGGCGTGTCCTGGACGCCGTAGAATCCCTGGTCGGCGATATTGATTGAATATCACAGCTCACGTAGCCAAGGTGCGGTCGTGTGTGCTGCCATGAGGATGAGGAAGCCGAAAGAGCAGTTTCTCCGGACTGTCTATATAACAGCCCTGATGGACCTGGACGCGCTAGGAACCGGACTAATAGGCTTCCTCCGTACCATCCTCGTATCCGTCGTCGTGGTGTGCACATTGTATTTTATTATGCTCGCATCACCCAAATCTCCTTCCTGGACCACAATGGACGAACTCAGGTGCTGAGCCATTCGGTGAATGGTCGCGACACCGGGCGAGCTAGCGGACGCCAACGCCATCGATCCTACTAGGGAACTCCAGGCAATTGATGTATCTACATGAGCACTTTGCCGCTAACTCTTCATTTGACTGTGACAACGGAAGCACACTTACGAAGACATCACGGTAACAATACCTAGTTCATGTTACCTTATGAGACCTGTGGAGCCGCGGTCCTATGTGAATACCCGCTGGAAGCTCCCGGGGCGTTCATTCCTGCATTTATATAATATGCGAACGTCCCAACCGGAAAGGTCTCGTATCCTTGGTTAGCAGATGGAGTGACCTGGTTGACGCGTATTCCTTGGTCGGTGAAGCAGGAGCACCAGGGACGTTCAATCCTGCATTTATATAATATGCGAACGTCCCCTGGAAATCTGAGGTAACATAGCCAAGGTGCGATCGTGTGTGTTAACGAGGATGAGGAAGCCAATATAACAGCCGCGTAGGACTGTCATGCGACGGAGCGTCCCAAGCAGGAGGAGTGGATGTAAGCTCCGACTAAGCGAACAACATACAGAAACATTGTGGCACAGATGTTGATGCAATAGAGAGGGGGCCTATCTCGCTCGCGGTCCGGGGGACCTGGACAAGCTAGCTATCGGACTGACAGGCTTCCTCAGTACTATCCTCAGATCCGTCGTTGCAGAGGTGTGCACATCTGAAGTTTTATAGTGCTTGCATCACCCAATCCGCTTCCCTGGACCGCAACGGACTAACCCGGGTGCTGAGCCATACTTTCCTGGTGAATGGTCGTGACACCGGGTGGATTTTTTCAACCAGAAAAAATATACACCATCATATTACTCACACTAACTTTTGAAATAAATATACATAATATATTATAATTCATTATAACATTCAAAAGAAAATAATTTTCAAAAAAAAAAAAATTTTCAGAAGAGCCCAAGTTCCCAATGGAACCCTGAGCCCAAAGGATCCCCAAAAACGCCTAAGTGTAGTCAAAAATTTTTAATCATTTTGAAAAATTAATGTAACACTTACAGACAATATTAAAGTATCTTGCTATGAACTAAATTAAGCAGAAGAAAATGCTGCTCAGGATCACCGATCCAATGTCGAGTTGTGACAACAGTTCCTCGCACCAAGGCCAACACACCTATGAAGTTTCATGACTCTAGGTTGAACCACTATCAAGTTCTCATCCGGAAACCAATTGTTGCGATATACTATGTTCAAGGTCATGTTGACCTTGACCTTTGACGTAGCGAGTCCAAAATCAATAGGGTTCTTCCCCTCACCAAGGCCAATCTACCTATGAAGTTTCATGAATGTGAGTTGAACCATTATCAAGTTATCATCCGGAAACCAATTGTTTAAGATTTACTATGTTCAAGGTCACTGTGACCTTGACCTTCGACGTAGCATGTCCAAAATCAATAGGGTTCTTCCTCCCCCCAAGACCAACCTACGTATGAAGTTTAATGAATGTGAGTTGAACCACTATCAAGTTATCATCTGGAAACCAATTGTTTACGCCCGCCCGCCCGCCCGCCCGCCATTCACCAAACTATAAGTCGAGTTTGACTTCGTCACAACTCGACTAACAAGTAATCATTGTCAGAAGTAACAGTTGTCAACATAAGCAAAAGTGTCAACAAACTGGAAACATGACTCCAGGCACTGAAACAAACATGTCCCGAAATCAGTTACGAATTAAAACACTATCTGATGCAAAACAGAGACTTCCAGAGAAGAAACTGTAGAACATCAGATGGTAGATGCAGATCAAAATGCCTAAACACCCCTAGAGTGAGGACGTAAACATGGGGAACAAACAGAAAATAATTCTGTTTCCAAGCCAAAACTCCCAAGAAATTTTAGTAATAAACATTATAAAAAATAAGCCAAAAGCATGGGAGAATAGCTAGGGGGGAATAAAGGAAAGGGAGAGAGGAAACACTGATTAAACAATGGAACATTCATAGCAAGAATGACCACAATAAGGTCATGCCACGAATATAGGTAACATGTAACATTTTTGTAAAATAATTATAAGTTACAGCCCTGAACATTTGTTTCCACTGTTTTCTCCTCTCCACCTTCTATTTCCACCATATATCAACCATTTCTCTCATAAATATGCATCTGGCATCTTTAAAACTGAGATTTACAAGCACAAATAACAGTGAAGTGTTAACTGTATTGTGGGCCAAACAATGAAAGAATGACTTTTGGCGGCAGTTTCGAGACCTCCTTGACACTGCGCATGCGTAGTGGAGTAAAAGTATGGAGGACCATATAGGACATGTATTTTTCGGTTTTAGATGCAAAATTTGGGGATTGGGGGGTAAAATTTGCATTTGGCCCTAAATATTTTAGAGTTAGCACCAGCTAAGTCTGGGTCATTGGTACAGTATAAAAATATGGAAGAATATATCTTGCATTTTAGAAAAGATATTTTCCCCTATTCATCATTTTTTGTTGTCAAACATGCTGAAATTGGGTGCATTCGAGTTTAGAAATTAAGAATCTGAAACTGTTGGCAACTGAACAATCTGGATGAACTGAGATTGTCAAAACAAGTGCAATATTGTTACTGTTATGACAAGGAGTTTTAATGACATTCATACTCCCTGGTTATAATCATTGTTTCATCGATAATAAATAATACAATTTTAGTCTTTGCAGAAAGCTTTTAGTGTTTTAAGTGCCCCTTGATGAAAAGCATAATGCCAGAAAATTGAGGGAACCTGTTTTTCGATTCCGTGATTCTGCCCTTACGGAACCTGCACAGAAACGGAAAGAGAGTTTCCGTGAAATCTGCATGGTTGGTTCACTAGAAACCACTGCTAAAGCAGAGTGGTACTTTATTTATTATGAAGGAGCAAAGGAGAGGGAGATTTAGGACATTCCGACAATTTCAGAATCTATGATTGGATTCAAATAACATTTCGTGAGAATCAAAGTTGATGTCCACTGTTTTCTTTGCGAGAATCATTTACGAGAATCAATTTTGATTCATGCATGATTTGTAAGCCCTGTGCTTTGCATACTGTTGAAAAATTGCTGAACTCCTGCTTTTATATACATGATACCAAGTGGCATCTTAAACCCCAAGGCCCTGGAGAATTGAATCTACTGTTTGCTACCCCATTAGAAGGCAACACTTTGATGGCTTAGCAGTGGTGTCTACAGGATTCGATCAAATGAAATATTTTTGCATAGCATTTTACTATGCATTTTAGACAATTGATTAGCAAAAGATGAAAATTAATTAGCAATTTCAGGAAGATACCGCAGTCTTTAGACTTGGGTCACCTGGTCCCACCTATTCTGTGCTAAAAAATAATGAAGAAGTTAAAAAATTTATAGTAATTTATATATTTTTTATACTTACCAATGACCCAGACATAGCTGGTGCTAACTCTTAAAATATAGGGCCAAACACAAATTTTGCCCCCCAATCCCCAAAATTTGCATCTAAAACTAAAGAAAACATGTCCTGAAAGGCCCTCCACACCTCGCCCCCACTGCGCATGCGCAGTGTCAAGGACGTTCCGAAATTGGCGCCATTTATCATTCTAATAACCAGTGCCTGGTAAGCGCTATGTACTCAGCGGGGAGGCAAGAGTTCCCAACTCCTGGGAGGGCCATCCCCGTCTGGGTCATTGGTAAGTATAAAAAATATATAAATTACTATAAATTTTTTAACATTTTTATACTGTACCAATGACCCAGACATAGCTGAATAGTAAAAAGGCTGGAGGGCCAAGGACATAGAGCAAAATGGAATACGCTCAATAAAATAAAATAGAGTCATCCCCTGTAGGGAAAAGAAGTAATAGGCCTTACATGTATCTTTCTTATTTATGATAAATTAGAAAGATACAACACCTTCCAAAAATTGAGCTTCATACATCCATGTACTCTATTAATATCCAATAATCCTTATACTAATAATTTTTAAAGTAAGCCAATAATAAAGTAAGTCTAGAGAATAGAGACTCTTATACTCCTAAAAGTGTGTGAGAATTGCATAATCATGTCCGTTGACATATGCAATATTCAAAAGCTATACTTTAAAAACTAAGACTTGAATGAATTTTATAAACTTAAACTTCTCACTAAACAACCATCCCAATAACAGCTCAGAATTACTAACTCCGGAGGAGGTATCCCCTTGTTTTCATAGTAAAAACAGGTGACCCAAGGGAACACCCCCCCCCCCCCCCCCTTTTTCTTGCCCTGGGTCAAATAGCCCAGAGCGAAGAGGGCAGCCGAACGGAGACACTGCCGAAACAGACAGCCTACCTAGCTATAGTAGCAACTGTTAAGTGAATGACATTCTGAGCAGTAGATAATAGACCTAACAATAGAGGCCTCCAGAAATGGACTCGATATTTCTGAGAAAAAATTCATGAATGGATGGCTGAGCGCAATGAGCAGCCTTCAAAAATCTATAATAGCAACACTATTAATGTAAGCCCAAGAAGTAGAAGAACTCTTACTTCATGAGCCGAAATCTTAAGCACAACTGCTAAGCCAATGATATACCATAAGCAGTACGCTAGTTAATAGAATCGATTAACAATAAAATGGAGCGTAACGTCCTTCTACTAGACATCAAAGACAGAAGAAGCTTACGCCCTTGTAATAAACAGATATCTGTTTATAAATACATAAACTGTACCCGGAAAGAGTAAAGGCCTATGCCCATACGAAGACGGAAGGACCTTGAAATAATAGGTTCCGGATAATAGGAGCCTAACTCTTATGCAACAATCCAACCTAAATAGTAACGGAAGTATTGATTCCGAAACTATGAAAGTGAAAATCATCCATCGATAGTGCATGAAACTCACTGACTCTACAGTAAAAGAGAAACCAACAGAATTACTGTCTAAAAGGTCAGAATTTGAAAACTACTGTTTCCAGAGGCTCAAATGATTACTTAGCTAAATAAGAACCAAAGTTAAAATCCGTATAGGAATTTAATCTAAAGATTCTAAGTCTATTTATCAAAAAGTTACTAACTGACTTAGATAAAGAGACAAAAGACTCAATTGTAAACTATCGTAGAGTGCATAGGTATGAGGTAACAAACCTATAACCTAAATAACAACAGGCTGCAGCAGATCTTGTGAAACAAGTATACTAAAAACTAGCAATGCGTAGTATGGAGGGATCAACAATATGAACATAATGATCCCTACACCACGACGGAAGAGCCTCCACTTTAGCCGCATAGAATAGCGAAGAAGAGGATCTCCTATAGTAAGAAATCGCGTCCAAAGCTCGTCCAGTACAGTGCTTACAATGCAATACGGACCACACAACGGAATACATGAAGGTTGCGACCTTGCTGGTTGTGATAAAGATGACACGATTTACCCAGTGAAAAAAGATCCTCACATAGAGGAAGATTTCACGTTAAGATCCACAGTAGACAAGAGAGTAAATTACTCATGATCTCTGTGAAGATAGAGATGCTGTCAACAGAAATGTATTGTGGTTGTTTATCTTAGCAATACCTGCTAAAACAACAGCGCCGGAGGATACGCGTATCCTATCATTGCGTCCTATAGATCAATAGAGCGTTAACAGTATTAGCTCAGAGATCTGGACAAGCCAACACATACGTCTGCAATTGATTAGCAAGCTGTGTCATAATAAAACATCATTGGGCGCTCCCATAGATAGCAAATCTGATTAAATACTTGTTTGTTGAGAGTCCATTCTGACAGCAACAAGCGACCCGTAAGAGAACGGGAGTGCGATAAAACAATCAGACGACCCAGAATATGACGGACCAAAACTGAACTTGGTGTACTATAACCAACAGACGGATTCTTTCCATTAAATTGAATAACGGAAACGAAAGAGTGCCTCCCTGGTTCCGGAGATACGCCACTACTGTCGAATTAAAGGACAGGAATTTGGGCATGCGTTTCTGAATAATGTTCATGCAATGACATAAAGCAAGCCTAAAAAACATTATTCCGCGGAAGTTAAACTGATAGCTAAAAGACTGCGGAACCCAAAGACCCTGGCACTTCGAGTCCGTAGGGATCAGTATATATCCCAATCTGTTTGACTGGCAACCGTCATAACAGCCACACTAGGGTCCGGCAACTGCGGCGGCACTCTCTGAGTCAACCACCGAATGTTTGCCCCAGTCTGAATCTCTTGTAACACTAGATAGACAAGAGAATGTATAAATCAAGCAATTCATGGATTGCCGGAAAGTTGCCGTCGAAGAGAAGCTCCTCCGAGAACGAAGCGACTCTGAGAGAGTTCTTAACCTACTATCCACGCGTGGATGTAGCTAGGGCTGCATCACGTCTAACCAACTCCAATCAGCCACTGAAGGGCGGAGTTATACGTGAACAAACTACTGCCCTCAAAAGAAATTACATTGAGAATAATATCCCGTAAATCTTTTCTTGAAGACGTAATGATAACGCCTCAGTAAGGCGGATTACGTATAATAAAGCGTCTAAGTTAAGTCTACTATACATAATGTCGTTCCCAACATTGAAATTGGAAAAGACATAAACGGCGAAAAAGAATATATGCAGTCTTTAATCACACCGTCTAGACGCATATGAACTCTCGGTATGCCCTGCTCTGCCAAAATAAACTATATGTAAAAAAAGATAAAATGGCAGAAATGAGCCACGCGGACAAGAAACTAAACTATCATGCTTAGTAGCAGGCTTGTATATATATATATAATATATAGCGTCGAAAAATAAAACACATGTTGTAATGACAATATTGGACTGCGTCGGTAAGTCAGGGACAAAGTCCCTGTACCGATCGAAAAATCCGAGTCCAATGACGCTATAAGTCTCTTATCCAAGATCGCAGCAATGAAGTCCGAAAAATAATCACTGGAAGAAATGCCAGAAGATATGAAAGGCATCTTCCGATACTACTAAAGGGAAAACTCGAAATCTTTCGAATCCCTTTCGCCATCCTGTCGGACCCTATAAAGCGTTCGGTCGTCCGTAGCTTGATGCAACCGCGGACCGCACCGACCCAGCGCCGTCGGATAATTCCTGATTCGACCGAGAAACCGTCAATTGCTGGGATGCTGCGAAACAACTGTGCTAACTCGGATAGCACGTCCGTCACTGAGGCCTGAGGAGCAGCGGTCTTACGATGCATTGCCACAGGAAGCTCCGAGATCGTTACCCCGTGCATACTTCCAATATGCGAGCGAACGGAGTGTATAGGCCTCGTGTCCCTTGGCTACCGGATGGCGCGACCTATTCGCTGTGGAATCACTGAATGCCGAAACTGATCGGATACTCGAGGTCACGTAGCCAATGTGCGGTCGTGTGCCCTGCTGTGAGGATGAGGAAGCATTAAAGACAGTCTCTCGGACTGTCAATATAACGGAGCGTCCCGAGCAACGGACATATGCTCCGAATGTAAAATATCTGAACCACAACATGCGGTCCCCTATGTTGTTGGCTTCCTCCGATCTGTCCTCAATCTGCCGTCACTGGGTGAGTACTAAAGTAATTAAAGTGCTCGCATCACCCAAATCTCCTTCCTAGACCGCAACGGACGAACCCGGCAGCCGAACCATTCGATGAATGTACGCTACACCGGGTGAGCTAGCGAATGTCATTCCGTAAGCGATAGACATATTCCATGAGCACTTATTGCCGCTAACTCTTCATTAACTATGACGACAGAGGCACACTTTTGAAAGACATCTCCATAACTCTTCGAACAAGAAACCAGAAATGCTTGGATAGCAAGCATAAAATAATAATATATATAGCGTCGTTCAATAATTCGAAAGTTTGTGTGACATTATTGGACTATGTCGGAACTGAGGGACGATGTCCCTGAACCGAACCAAAAATTTCTAAGTCCACCGACGCTATCAGTTTCTTATCCGGCATCGCAGCATATGTTGTTCCGAAAGGGAAAGCTTGAAATCCACCGAGTCCCTTTCGGTATCCCGTCGGACCGGATGAAACTTTCGGACGTCCGTACCCGCTTCCGCGGAGCGTCCCGACCCAGCATCGTCGGATAAAATATATGCGACAGATTCAGTTGATGCTGGGATGCTGCGATAAACTGTGCTATTAAGGAAAGCACGTCCGTTCCCGAGGCCTGTGCAGTAGCGGACTTACGATGCATTGCCGCTGGAAGCTCCGTGTACGTTGACTCCCGCACACTTCCTATGCGAACGTCCGGAGTCTGCAGGCCTCGAGTCCCCGGCTACCGACCCAGCGCTGTCGGATAATTCTCGATCCGACACCGTTTCTGTCGGCTGCTGGGATGCTGCGATAAGTTGTGCTATGTGCACAAGAATGTCCGGCGTCGAGACCTGCGGAGGCGCAGTCTATCGGTGCTTCGCCGAGGGCAGCTCCGCATCAGATGGCTCCCGCATACTTCCTATGCGAACGTCCGGAGTCCATCGGTCTCGAATCCCTGGCTGCCGGATGGTGTGACCTGGTCGCCGAAGAATCCTTGATCGGCGAAGCTGGTAATATATCGGCGGTCACGCAGCCAAGGTGCGGTCGTGTGCGCTGACGAGAAGAGGAAGCCTTAGCAGTCTCAGCGGACTGCCTATACAACGGAGCGTCCCGAGCGACGGACGTATGCTCCGCTAACGACACATTTGTACCACAACATCTGGGGCCAGATGTTGTTGAACGAGAGAGGGGCCTCTCTCGCTTGCCGTCCGGATGGACCGGAACGAGCTATGAACCGGACTAAAAGGCTTCCTCCGTTCTCCCTCCGATCCGCCGTCACTGGGTGTGCATTAAGTTAATTTTATAGTGCTCGCATCACCCCAAAATTCCTTCTAGACCGCAACGGACGAACCCGGCTGCCGAACCATTCGGTGAATGGACGCTACACCGGGCGAGCTAGCGGACGTCAAAGGCCGTCGAACCTACTAGGGTCCTCTTAGGCAATTGGCGTATTACATGAGCACTTTTCCGCTAGCCCTTCATTAATTGTGACGACGGAGGCACACTGTTGGAAGACATCACAGATACATCACCCTAATCTTGATCGTCTGAAATAGAAATTGATAAAGTAGAGTGACCCTGCGGGGAAAGGACCGGAGTGTCCAAATCCCCAACAACATACCGTGACATACGCTTCCCATATTGTCATCGAAATCATACGATACAGAACAGGAGTTAATGCGAGTACACTGACCACATATAGAATGATAATAAGGTCAGAGGAAGACTTCCTCCTAAAACAATTGATCAATATCCTTTCAATGTGAAAAGAAAACAAGTCCTGGTACTCGCACTAACCCCTGGCAATCAAAATACATAATAATAATATGATCCATTAATATAGAAAAAATAATTGAAATCAAAATATTTTGAAAAAATATTTTTTCAGAACAGCCCAAGTTTCTGAAAAGTAACGTTGAGCCCCAATGGATCCCAAGCCTAAGTGTGGACAAAAATTTTAAAAATATTTTAAACAATTTATTCAACACTTACGAACAATAATAATGTATCTAGTTATGATTAAAATAACATAAAGATATTATTATTTAGAAATCCCCCCCTCACACAGAGGGCTGTTGTAAATGTAAACAATGAGTGTAAAAACACTAAAATAAGACTCCAGGCACCCAGGCCCGAAATCAGTTACCAAAAATACACCATCTGATGCAAAACAGAGACTTCCAGGGAAGAAACTGCAGAACATCAGATGGTAGATGCAGAACACAACGCCTAACCACCCGTAGGTGAAGACGTAAACATGGGGAAAGAACAGAATTCATTCTGTTATTAAGCTAAAACTCCCAAGAAATTTTAGTAATAATAATTACAGAAACTATGCCAAAAGCATGGGAGAATAGCAAGGGGGAACTTAAAGGACAGGGAGAGAGGAAAAACACTTGAAAAAACAGTGTAACTAAATAATCAGAATGACAACAAAATGGCTGCTGCCTTGAAAATAGGTAACTTAACATAATTTCATTAAAAAATTTTAAGTTACAGCCCTGATAATATTCTGTCACACATTCTTTTCCTCTCCTCCTTTTCTATCCTCCTTAGAATCACCATTTCACTAATATTTATGTGTCTGGCATCATTTAAACTGAGATTTAAAAGCACAAAGATCAGTCAGATGTTAACTGATGAAGGGCCAAACTTAGAATGATAAATGGCGCCAATTTCGGAACGTCCTTGACACTGCGCATGCGCAGTGGGGGCGAGGTGTGGAGGGCCTTTCAGGACATGTTTTCTTTAGTTTTAGATGCAAATTTTGGGGATTGGGGGGCAAAATTTGTGTTTGGCCCTATATTTTAAGAGTTAGCACCAGCTATGTCTGGGTCATTGGTACAGTATAAAAATATAGATTTTTACATTAAACTATATCTTTATCAACAGAAAATAATTGCAAGTGCAATACTATGTTATTAGTACTTTAGTATTACAGTGGTATGGTACCCTCAGACTCAAGAGAAATCATAACAAGCTAACACAATGTAGGAAATTTTCAGAATATTAAACTAATTCCACAAACAGGACAGGGTCACCAGTATTGTGAGTACATAAAGTAATGTGAATAAGGAAGGGCATGGGCAAACTTCGTGATCAAATTGTCAGTGTTTTATAAATCTTGTGCTTCTGAGTAAGTAGTCTGACTGTTGTTAGCTATCTGAACATTGTTATAGTGGCTGGAGCCACAAAGTTCAGATAGCTGAACTAGTCTAACTATAGCGAAGGAGCGTAGCGATGCCTATGGGGGTAGAAGCTTAACTGGTGAATTAAATATACTTTGCCTTAGTCTCCACTTCAGTGGCGCTCATGTGGTTTTGGAATTCCATCATCTCATGAATAAATAGGTCATTACTTTTTTGATTTGATATCAGCCCTTGGTAATGTTATCAGCCTTAGACCTCCAATCTCAGATTCATAACATTTTTACTTTCGATGGATATCAGGGCTGATATAAAAATCAAACAATAATAACTACAAAGTACATCAGGCCTTTAAATTCACCCCAAGTAGCCTATGGTAAATGCTGTGTCCAAATAATGCAACTGAGCCCAAATTTTGCAGTGTTTAAAACATTATTTTAAAGTCTTGCAGTGTTTTGGTAATATTTAATTTGGTCAAGCTTCCCTGATGCACAAAATATAGTTTAGGATCTACCTGTTTAATCAAATTCTGTAACATAGATACAGAAGTTCAAATAACCACAGAGTTTACCACAAATATGAATATATTAGATCCCATGCTTCGAGTACATACTAATACAGAGTTCGCGAGTGACAGGCAATACATGGACATGTATGCATCGGCAGTGTCATATAATGACACTATCGATGTAGATTGATTTTCATTGGTGGGTATGAGCATATACTCAAAGCTTGAGATCTAATACTCATAAATCTGTAATATTTCCTATTAAACAGCATGCATAATTTACATTTAAAAAGGAATTTAGCTTGACACAAGAAACCTTCTTGAGTAACTTTAGCTTAAGGATGAGAACCAATTACAGTAAAATCTTGGGACCGCCCTTTGGGCCACATAAAAGTGGTCTCTCAAGACAGGTGGTCTCTCATAACAAGTTTCAGGTTTTCTCAAGTCAGTGAATAACCAACCACAAAATTCAGAAATGGAGAAGAATGGATTTTTGTAATTACTTTGTAGCTGTTCTTTTTTATGAAGTTTTTGTAACAAATTGAAATGGACTGTTATAAAAATTATAAAAATAAATTAGTGAAGATTTTCAACACAAATTTATTTTTATAATCCTATCTGTCACATTTAAGGTATGTATGAAATTGTTTATTCAGCAATAATCCTAATCTTTTCACAGGTGTCTTATGAAAACATCTCAATCTTTAATGAGTTATGTCTTTCGTCGATCATCACTGTCAAGCTGTTAACACCTCAAGATTTTCATCAGTTTCCAGGAAAGTGATTACAATCATATTCTGGAAAAATTAAAAGAGTCATAACTTACTTATACACATAGATCCTAACACACATAGATTTAAACCCAGGAAAATGACGCAGTTCACTAAATCATCATCAGCATTAAACACTCAGGAAAAGAGAAGAGAAGAGAAGAAGGATGACAGGAAAAACAAGAAGGACAGGGAGATAGCTGCAAGACGAGAGTCAGCAGGAAACAAGGTTAGTGCTGGTAATTCTAAAAATTCTGGGGGGCAAGCGAATAGGGAGTCAGAGGGGAGCAATGAGTTTCTGGGACAGCAGTTAGAAGCTCTAACAAAGCAGATTGCCGAATTGAGGGAAGAACTCAAAGCAAAGGATGTCGAGATGAAGGTAGTGCTGCCGCGGTTATCTGGATAACTGGTTAACCTGTGGTTAAAACTTTGACCGGTCAAGAAAATGTTTTAACTGGTTAACCTTACATTCACTATACTCACCGTATATGTCCGTGTATAAGTCGCCCCCGTGTATAAGTCGCACCCCAAACTCACACCAGGAATTCCTCCCTTTTGCCTAAAGCCCATGTATAAGTCGCACCCCCCCCCCCCCACCCCCCCATTGTTAAATATATGCAGTCAAAAAGAATTAATTGCAAGTTACGTTTTGCCAATTTGGGGCAGTTTGGGATGCAACAGAAATAGGTAAGTTTTGACGAGTTACCACGTGGTGAATAAGATAAAAAAATAAAGGAAAATTATTACTAAAGATTTAAAAAATACTCGCATTTATTTGTTTTTCGTTGTTTGCTTATCAGCCCAATGTCTTTCTTCATCCCTGTCAAGAAAATCCAACGCTCGTTTGTGACTGAAAGTTCATAGTTTCAGAATCAGAGCACCATTTGCACCGTAACCTGCGCAGTTGTTGTGATTAAGTTGTTTTTTCCGGAACGCGAGAATGTTCCGGAAAAAACAATAAAAATACAACAAATGCGCAGGTTACAGCGCAAATTGTTGTCCCACTTAAGCATTGTTGGTGCTATTGAAACTAACTTTACCTGGTGCACGTGTGCGTAATTTATAACCTGACATTACACATCAGTGAATTGGAGTTCATGGAATAAACAAATACATCTCGCCAGGTATTGCTGGCAAACATTTAATGTGTTATTATTTATTTTTTCGTTGTTATTTTGATGATTTTGTATTTTTTATGGTTTCATCCATATTGGCCCCACAAACCTGTCGATTTCTGGTACAAGCACTGATGTAAACACATGGGCAATTGAACAACAACGACTAAATAGAATACTTCTTTATTATTATTTATGGTCAATGTAAATAACATTTGCCACCCCGATATAATAGTTACAGTTGAAGCAAGAACACACTACAAATATAGGTACCTTAAATGCGGTTAACCACAGTTAACCATGGTCAAACACGCTGGTTAACTGGTCAGAAAAAAGTCTTAACCGCGACAGCACTAGATGAAGGAGGCGCTTAGGGCCAAAGACCTCCAAATTTCTGAGATGCTAAGAAATTCTTTTATTATGCCATCCCCACCATCACCTGGATCTCCAGCAAAAGAGATCCAAGTAGTGGCAGAGATCCATTCTGTTCCAGACAGTAATGAGTCCAGCCCGATAGAGGTCCTGGCTGCCTCTGAGGGCAGTCCTTCTGAAAAAGAAAGCAGTAGCGTCAATAGTGTCAACAATAATGCCAATAGTCGTGGTGCTGGAAAGACAAGTAAAAGAGAATCCACAAGTTCAGCAGCCACAGCATCGGAGGAGGGTAGCAGCCCAAAATCCTGTGCTGAGGCTGCACGTGCTCCTGGAGTCAACTCCAAAGCAAATACAAAAATCACAGTGGATCCTCTGGGAACCAAATCCTTTAACCCGGATAGATCTCTGTCACAGTTACTTAACATGCAGGCTAGTGGGATAGGTTCCAGTCACGATACTGAGCACAGCTTGGAGTCTGTTCCCACTAGTGGCCCCAGCAATATGAGCCAAAAGGGGGGAAGACCCCCCTAAAAAGAAAACAAAATAGTTGCAATTCTGAGTGCGAGTTGCAGGAGGTGATGGGTGCTGATGGTTTCTCCACTTTTGACACCTAGAGCGGTAAAGAAGTGCAGAAGCCTCCAGCATCCCACCTCTTCCAGCTCCACTCAGGTCAACAGTACTAACAGGACTAATTCTCATAATGGCAATAAGAAAAATTTAACTGTTGACGATAATGATCTCACAAAAACATTACAGTCACAGAGTCCGGCCTGGAGGAAGTCACTCAACTTATGAGTTTAGACTTCTCTGCGGCCATAAAAAGGACACCCACGAGGACAGTACAGAAGATACCCACGGGGGTACCCATGGACAAAAACAAAAAACAAGATAAGCAGGCTACACAACCTCAAGGGGAAAAAACAACAGTTAATATCACCGTGGTAACAAGGGTACACACTGACACCCCAAATGAAGCCATCTGCCAGGGTATACCAGGCTGCCAGTGGGAAAGATTCACCTCCAGAGGCACAGGCAATCACACATGGAAGCTGAAGGTGATCTGCCCTAACAGTACAACTAAACGGAAAATAATTTCGGAAGGGGTTACCATCAATGGTAAAAAGCATGTTACAGAGGAGTACCGATCAACCTCTCCCCCAATCCAATGTCATAAATGTAAAAAATTTGGGCACGTAGCCAACAGATGCAGGGGCACTCTGACCTGCATGAAATGTGGAGACAACCATCTCACCAAGACATGCAGGTCAAAGTCCCCCTCCTGCCCTAACTGAAAGGGACCCCACACCAGTAATTATCGGGGGTGCCCCCACTTCAAAAAAGTGAAAGCCAACATAGAGTTGAAAAACCTTAACTTAAATAAACCTGACAACGCTTCCTCACCCCACACAATATGCTCCCTTGTCGCGGGAGCGCTCTACTTGGTTCTAAACAAACATGTCAGCACTAGTCTGTCTGACATCTGTCAAGATGTTAGCCGGTCAGCATCCCGGCTCTTCAAAACCCAAATATCCGAATCTTTATTTAAAGCAGTAATCAACATCCAATAAAGCCACTAATCACCTCCAACCAAACACCGCGACTAAATTACAACCCCATCATGAATAAGTTACAATTAGCAGTGTGGAACGCTAGAAGCGTTAATTATTTATTATTTATTGGTGTTTAAGGTCACATACTTATGCACAATGGCTAATCGTGACCGGGACAGTTTTACGGGTGGAGGAAGCCGGAGTACCCGGAGAGAACCACCGAGCAACGACGAGCAGCTGTCAGCTCTCCAACATCGTAACTCTGAACTCTGCACCGCAGCACAGGCAGGGTTAGATTGGTTGAAGACATGCGCACCATCGACGTGCAGTACGCCTCAGTACACAGCGGCATCGTGCCCCCATGGAGGCAATCGGGGTGAGAAGCGTTAATAACAAAAAGCTTCAGATCAGCTGATACTTCAAAGATACAGACATTGTCTGTATCTGCGAAAGTTGGCTTCAATCCAGCAAAAATTTTTCAGTTAGCGGGTTCAGCACTATTAGAAGAGACAGACAAATCACTAAAGGTGGAGGCGTCGCTCTTCTAATAAAGCAGAACATTAAAACTAAAACAATAAAAATCAATCATCTCGATGCAGAGGTGATTGCAACTGAAATCAGTCGACAATAAAAAACATCGCTATTGTTTGTTATTATAACGACCCAAGCAAAATTGTTTCTGACACTGTCTTTGATTTCTTTACAAGGAAATACAAACACTGCATTTTCCTCGGCAACTTCAATGCCAAACACCTGTACTTTGGCTGCAACAAAACCAGTCCCAACAGTGAAGCCCTCCTCGAAATAACAAAAAAATGTAACCTCCATGTGGTTATGAACGACAACTCAGCAACCTATATCATTAACAACCCACTATTTTCATCTGATATCCTTGATCTAATTATCGCCAGTGATTCGCTAATAAACCACATCGATGACCACTGGGTCGGCGATGATGACATAGGCAGCGATCACCTCCCGGTCCATGCCTCACTTCAGCTAGGAAATGGCCCAGTCAGGTACCCCCCCCCCCCCCCACTCCCCCTCCCCCCAACTCTCCGAAGAAATTTTAGAAAAATTAATTGGAACCTCTACCGCGACATCATTGATGTCAAACTCAAAAACACTCCCCCCACCCCCCCCCCCCCCCCATCCAACGCAGCGGAACTCGAAACCCAATGCGAGGGCAGAGAGAAAATCATTAACTCAACCCTAAACGAAATATGCCCAAAAGAGGAAGTGTGCCCCTGGAGAAATACTATCTCGGGCGACACACTGTCACTAATCAAAACTAAACGGAAAGCTCTTCGCGCTCTTAAAACCGAAACTGACCCCGGTAAGAAAGCTGACTTCAAAAAAACATATAACCACCTTCATGGCGAAGTCAAGGAAGTCCTCAAAGATGAAAAACAAGCCAACTGGGAAAAGGTAACAGCCAATCTAAATGGGGTCCAAGATGCTAAAAAATTTGGGGACTCATTCAAAATCCTAACTGGGCAAAAAAACAAGGGTGGCAAAGCCGCTGCCAAACCTCTTAAAAGGGAAGACGGTTCCTTTATGTGCACCAACAAAGACAAGGTCGACACTTTTGCCGACCTCCTAAGAAAAACACATCGCCATATCAAGGCGTGGGCGATGATGACGCCATCATAAATGCAATTGACGACTTCATCAATGAACACCCTGAAATCTACTGTGACCCCAAATTCAATAACGAGCCAGAAGATGGGGATGACGATGACCTCGTCACCCCCATCACCAATGACGAAATCATCAACGTCATTAAAAAATGCAAAAATTCGTTCTCACCCGGAGAAGACGAAGTGAGCTACAAAATTCTTAAACAAAGCCCAAATTCCCTAATCGAAAAACTAAACAAACTGTTCAACGCATGCCTTACCCATGGCTACTTTCCCAAATGTTGGAAAAAAGCCATTGGTGTCATGATACCAAAACCTGACAAGGACCCCTCCGATCCATCCAGCTACCGCCCAATCAGCCTCCTCAGCTGCATTGGTAAGACATTCGAATGAATCCTTACCAATCGGTTCAGGGGGCACCTTGAAGACAACGATTTTTTCAATAAATGCAAAGAGCCTATAGAAACCGCAAAGAAGGCATCGCGCATGTCTGCCAACTAGTCACCCAAATGAAAACCGCTATCAACAATCAGCAAATAGGTGCTGCAGTCCTGTTAGACGTCGAAAAAGCATTTGACTCTGTTTGACACAATCGAATGCGCTGCAAATTATCAAAAATGAGACTCCCCATGAAATTGCTGATTACTATCCTCTTTCTTAAATGATCGCGAAATTAAAGTCAGAGTGAACAATGAAATGTCTCACAGTGTCCCCCTTGAAGTAGGCACCCCCAAGGATCCGTGCTAAGCCCCCTCCTTTACATCTTCTATGTAAACGACCTTAATTTCTCTGAAGATCGTGTTCAAGTCTCCCAATTCGCGGATGATAAGGGCCTCTGGGACTCTAATAATACGGCCAATCTGCTCCAAAAACCCCTGCAACGCGCTCTCGAAGACCTAGAACAATGGTGTGCCAAATGGAGAATTAAGCTAAACGCCAATAAAACCCAACAAATCACCTTTATTCGCAAGACAAATAAACGTGATTTTGACCTAAAACTAATGGATAACACCCTCCCAGAATGCAAAGAGACAAAATTCCTGGACATCACCATTGATCAAAAACTGTCCTTCAACAAACACACCGACGACATGGCGAAAAAAGCCACCAAACGCATTAACTTATTGAAAATGCTAAAGGGAACCTCATGGGGAGCCATCCAGTCCACCCTACTCAAACTATACAAAGCCTTTGTGCGCCCAGTACTCGAATACGGGGCAATCATCCTAACTGACCTCAACCAAACTAATATGGGAAAACTCCAGAAGGTCCAAAATCACGCGCTTAGAGTCGCCCTCCATGCCCCATGGGACACTCCATGACAGGGCCGATATCCCCACCATCAAAGACTGCCTAGCCACCCTGGCTGCAAAAAATCATGACCGGCTAGCCGACAGTGAACTAATCTCCGAACTTGGAGCCATTTGCAAAAGCCGACAAAAGCCCCAAAATTCCAATCAAAACTAAGACCGCTCGAAAAAACTAGGGAACGAGAAGGTGAACTAACAGGCAGATTAACAGCTTAACTGTGGCCCTCTACCAGAAAGGGCTGCCTTCACCGACTCAACTAAAATTACATCACGATTAAATATTGTAAAAAACTAAACACGCTTAATAATATATAGGGAACGAGAAGGTGAGTTAACAGGCAGATTAACAGCTTAACTGTGGCCTTCTACCAGAAAGGGCTGCCTTCACAGACGCAGCTAAAGATTAAATCATAAATTAAACAAGAGGCCCCAAGGGGCCCAAATATGAATCCAGGGGGCCGATTTGAACAAACTTGAATCAGATCCACCCCACAATGTTGCATACCAAATATCAAAAGATTCTGCCTGCTGGATCTGGAGAAGAAGATTTTTTAAGAAATTTGCCTGAAATGCACTAAGTTTGAATTCGAGCTTCTATACTGAGCCCAAATATAAACTCAGGGGGCCGATTTGAACAAACTTGAATCAGATCCACCCCACAATGTTGCATACCAAATATCAAAACATTCTGCCTGCTGGATCTGGAGAAGAAGATTTTTTGAAGAAAATTGCCTGACATGCATTAAGTTCGAATTCGAGCTTCTATACTGAGCCCAAATATAAACCCAGGGGGCCGATTTGAACAAACTTGAATCAGATCCACCCCACAATGTTGCATACCAAATATCAAAAGATTCTGCATGCTGGATTTGGAGAAGAAGATTTTTTAAGAAATTTGCCTGAAATGCATTAAGTTCGAATTCGGGCTTCTATACTGAGCCCAAATGTAAACCCAGGGGGGGCGATTTGAACAAACCTGAATCAGATCCACCCCACAATGTTGCATGCCAAATATCAAAAGATTCTGCCTGCTGGATCTGGAGAAGAAGATTTTTCAAGAAATTTGCTTGAAATGCACAAAGTTCGAATTCGGGCTTCTATAGTGAGCCCAAATATGAATCCAGGGAGCCAATTTGAACAAATTTCAATCAGATCCACCCCACAATGTTGCATACCAAATATCAAAAGATTCTGCCTGCTGGATCTGGAGAAGAAGATTTTTTAAGAAATTTGCCTGAAATGCACTAAGTTCGAAATCAGGCTCCTATACTGAGCCCAAATATGAACCCAGGGGGCAGATTTGAACAAACTTGAATCAGATCCACCCTACAATGTTGCATACCAAATATCAAAAGATTCTGCCTGCTGGATCTGGAGAAGAAGATTTTTTAATCTTTTTCCCATTGCCTACAGTGTTAAAAAGTGCTGACTCAGCACTTTTTCAAAGTCCTGAAAAAAGTACCTTGTGATCAAACCGATAGGGATTTTTTTAACCATTCTATTCTACTGGATAAAAGTAAGCTTTATACAAAATAAGAATTCTCTGTGCCGTGAAGTTTTGGAGATATGGCAGTTTTAAGGTTTTTCCTATTTTTAGCTCCCGAGGTTCCCACGGGGCAATGAGAAAATTTCTTTTTTGCATCAATCAACTACTTATGACCCATTATCATCTCATATCAAATTTGGTTCAAATCGATCTGACGGTTCTGAAAATGGAAATTTTAGGCGTGGCCAAAATTTTTGCCCCTCCCATAACGAAGGCAAATAATGCCCAACAAACTTCTCTTGAACAAACTTGATTCTAAACCTCAAAAGGACTCTGTATACCACATATCAATTCTCTGCTACTGGTGGTTCATTAGAAAAAGATTTTCAAAAAATTTGGCCATTTTTTCCACACCCCTCTGCTCAATACGAGCCAAAACCTAATTTAGATAAAAATCAAAATGCCCCTATATAACCACTACTTACATGAAATTTAATTAAAATGTGGCCAGTGGTTTAGGAGAAAGAGGCTCAAACACCACCTTCACACAGGACAACGGATGGCGGTCGACGGACGACAGACGACAGACGAAGAGTGATAAGAAAAGCTCACCCTGACTTTCAGTCAGGTGAGCTAACAAAATGTGCTACTTTTATCTTTTTACATTTTGCATATTCTAATGAAAACTAATTATGCCTTCTTCTTTTAAGCAGGTACACAGATAATTTAGATAAAAATCAAAATGCCCCTATATAACCACTACTTACATAAAATTTAATTAAAATGTGGCCAGTGGTTTAGGAGAAAGAGGCTCAAACACCACCTTCACGCAGGACGACGGACGGCGGCCGACAGACAATGGTCGGCGGTCGACAGACGACAGACGGACGGACGAAGAGTGATAAGAAAAGCTCACCCTGACTTTCAGTCAGGTGAGCTAACAAAATGTGCTACTTTTATCTTTTTACATTTTGCATATTCTAATGAAAACTAATTATGCCTTCTTCTTTTAAGCAGGTACACAGAAATACATCCAGAAAAGACCTTACAACTGCACATACTTCCTTACTCTACTCTGTCTTCTGCCGCTTTAACTCTAAGTTTTTTGACTATCTTTCAGACTCTACCTTTCTCCTCAATAACCGCTATGGATATCAGTAACCACTATGGCAATTCAATAACCGTTATGGCTTCTGCACAACCTTCACTCCATCCTCAGAGGTGGGCATCCACCCCCAGGGAGGCGAGCTTTGGTCCTGCACCCCGATTTCTTGGCCATTTTTTTGTAAAGCGCTTCTTTAGCGAACAGCTTGTCCCGACCTAATGAAAATAGCAGGCCTGTTACCTGAACCAGGAATGGTCAGGTTGGGTGGTACCTTGTTAAGGTCCATTGGTTTCTTTTGCTTGTCAAGTCGCTTCAATCGTATACGCCAGCAAAGAGCCCAAGGCAGACTATACTTGCCGATGAATGCCTATCTTGTCTACAAAACCACAAGCGGCATACTATACTTGCCTGAAGAACAGCTGGTCTCCCATAGCAGGTCCATTATAGAGTAAATTCAATCGGTGCCTGGCAGATGTGGTCTCTCAAGACAGGTGGTCTCTCAAGACAGTGGTCTCTCAAGACAGGTTTTACTGGATATGGGTAATGACCTATAACAAGAGACTTGAAACCATGATTCTAAGTGGGAAAAGTATATGAAACAGGTGAAATTTTATTTTTGGCCAGGCCACAGTATATGGGCTTGTTGTTGCCACATGCATTGTGCCCAAATTAGACTTATCTAGTCTACACATGTACATGCCTGGACTACCTACCATTTACTGAAACTCCCTGTCCTGGAAGACATCTTGTCCAGTTCATGCACCGATCATGGTACTTGCTAAAATATCGGCTTCCTTCACATATACAAACTCTGTCTTTAAAACGTGAACATATGCCACTAAGAGCTTGATGTCTATATTTCACACAATCAGTCTTGCACTTTTTACAGGATCTTGCTTCACTGGAGCTGTTCTGGAATGTTTCTGATGGGCAGTTATGGCACTTCACAGTTCTAGTAGTCTCACTGCATGGCACTGATACATATGTGCCTGGTGGACAGAGACATGAATTCATCATCACTTTAAATGTACATTCGAATTACAAATACTCTGTACACCTGAAAAAACAAAATTTGCAAATTTTCAACAACAAACTCCTGCCAAATAATTCAGCGAATCCAATACTCCCACTTGTTATTACCCAGTCGTTGAATGGTTGAGTGCTAGAAGCCACTATCAGGGCTTTCAGAAACTGAGGGTGCCCGATGAAAAGCCAATGCTTTCCTTGCTTGTGTCTCATGTTCAGTCAATTGGAAATGGTGCTTTGTTCATATAAATATGTTCTATTGCAAATTATTGGAGTGTCTGTGGGTACTCCCCAATAATTTGCAGTATAACACATTTTCAATAAATTCCTGTCAAACAGTTCAGCAAATGCAATAGTCACACTTGTTTTTGTCCAGTCACTGACTGGTTGAGTGCTAGAAACCACTATCAGGGCTTTCAGAAAATGAGGGTACCAGATGAAAAGCAAATGCTTTCCTTGCTTGTGTTTCGTGTTCCTTCAAGTGCAAATGGTGTTTTGTTTTTATAAATATCTTCTGTAGCAGATTGGTGTAGAGTGCCTGTGGGCACTTCCCAATAATTTGCAATGTAACAAGTTTTCAACAACAAACTCCTGCCAAATAGTTCAGCAAATCCAATACTCACACTTGTTATTACCAGTCACTGACTGGCATGGTTGAGTGGGTTTAAACCCAGTTCTCCCACTTTCCGAATTTCCCACCTACTAATTAGTGTAGACCGTTTTCCCGGTTCTCCCACTTTAGCTTATGCAAACAAGTTATAGTCTTTTTTTCAGATTTTGACCAGTGTTAACTGGGTTTATATATGATTGATAGTCATCCTGTTTGCTTGTTTGTTTTTTTATTTTTAATTTAGTAGTGTATAAATTTGCAGTTGTGTTAACTAGGATTGCACATGATAGGAAATCATATTTTTTGTTTGTTTTTCCTTTTACACATTCTAATCATGTCATAGTATTTTGTACTGACAGACATCAAAATTTATAACAAAGTTACCCAAGACAGCTGCTGAACTAAACTTGGATGGTGAATGGACAATAACGACCATAGGAGAATGATTTTTACTCTCAGATAATGACGAATCAGGAAAACGAATGCTAGTTTTTGCAAGAAATCGAAATCTTCAACAGTTAGCAGACAATCATACTGTGTATGATGATGAAACGTTCTACACCTGTCCATCAATATTTGCACAACTGTATACATTATATTAGATATGTGTATGGTCAGATGTCTCCCTGGAATGAAAGTGTCAATGACACTGTAGCTCAGCTTGTTTAAGACATGTACATGTATAGTATATGACACAGCAATGACAAACATCTAGGTAATGACCTGATAACAAAGGTACATGTAAAGTATTGTAACGCTCTGTACATAAATACTGACCATAGTGTTTAACAAATGTATAGGTAAAGTATTGTAAAGGTGGGTGACAGTCAGATGCTAAACTAGAAAAGAAACCTTTGAGTCCCAGAGTGGGTCTGACTGTACCCCAAAATATTTGTTCTCATAGCACAGTGATAACAAAGGCACCCAAATACACTTGTTCCTGTCACAAGGTGATAACAAAGGTACCCCCAAAAGTTTTGTGAAGATCGGTTCATAAATACAGACTCTAGCCTGAGCCGTATTGACATGTGCTCTTACTGTGTATAAGTAGCACTGAATAAATCAAAGTTCGTCTAAATTGCATAATTTCTGCAAGAGAAAAAAACAGTATTATATGTGATGTATTCCATGTTACTAAACATTCCTACAAAAATTTATTCAAATCAGAACTTTCATACAGAAGTTCTGTACAAAAAACTGATTGAACTAATTTTGGTACAAAATGGCTGCTGGCGGCCATCTTGAATTTAGGACCGCACCCAAAAACAATTGTTCTCGTCCCAGGGTGATAACAAAGGTACCCCAGAAGTTTCGTAAAGATCGTTTCATAAATACGGCCTCTAGCCTGAGCTGAAGTTCTGTACAAAAACTGATTGGACCTAATTTCGGTACAAAATGGCCACTGGCAGCCATCTTGAATTTTGGACCGCACCCAGAAACACTCATTCTCATCCCAAGGTGATAACAAAGGTACCCAAGAAGTTTCGTGAAGATCAGTTCAAGAATACAGCCTTCAGCCCTAGACGTATTGACATGTGCACTTACAGTGTATAAGTTAGCACTGAATAAATCAAAGTTCATCTAATTTGCATAATTTCTGCACGAGAAAAAAACATGTATTATATGTGATGTATTCCATGTTACTAAACATTCATACAGAAATTTATACAAATCAGAACATTCATACAGAAGTTTTGTACAAAATACTGATTGCACTAATTTTGGAATAAAATGGATGCTGGTGGCCATCTTGAATTTTGTGACTGCACCCAAACACACTCGTTCTCATCCCACGGTGATAACAAAGGTACCCAAGAAGTTTTGTAAAGATCGGTTCATAAATACAGCCTCTAGCCTGAGCCGTATAGAAGTTGTGTACAAAAAACTGATTGGACCTTTAGAATTACTGTACAAAATGGCCACTGGCAGCAATCTCGAATTTTGGACAGCACCCAGAAACACTTGTTCTCATCCCAAGGTGATAACAAAGGTACCCAAGAAGTTTTGTGAAGATCGGTTCATAAATACAGAGTCTAGCCCAAAGCCGTATTGACATGTGCACTTACTGTGTATAAGTAGCACTGAATAAATCAAAGTTCATCTAATTTGCATAATTTTTGCATGAGAAAAAAACCTGTATTATATGTGATGTATTCCATGTTACTAAACATTCATACAGAAATTTGTTCAAATCAGAACTTTCATACAGAAGTTCCCTACAAAAAACTGATTGCACTAACTAAACTACAAAATGGCTGCTGGTGGCCATCTTGAATTTCGGACTGCACCCAAAACCACTCGTTCTCGTCCCACGGTGATAACAAAGGTACTCAAGAAGTTTTGTAAAGATCGGTTCATAAATACAGACTCTAGCCCGAGTCGTATTGGCATTTGCAGTTACAGTGCTGAAAGTAACACTAAATAAATCAAAGTTAGTCTAATTGGCATAATTTATGCACGAGAAAAAAACCCGTATTATATGTGATGTATCCCACGGTACTAAACATTCACACAAAAAAATTATTCAAATCAGCGCTTTCATATGGAAGTTCTGCACAAAAATCTGATTGCACCTAATTTTGCAAAAAAATGGCTGTCAGCGGCCATCTTGAATTTCAGACTGGGCCCCAAAACACTCGTTGTCATCCCACGCTGATAACAAAGGTACCCAAGAAGTTTCATAAAGATCGGTTCATAAATACAGCCTCTAGCCCGAGACGTATTGGCATTTGCACTTACAGTGCTGAAAGTAACACTAAATAAATCAAAGTTAGTCTAATTTGCATAATTTACGCATGAGAAAAAACCCTGTATTATATGTGATGTATTCCATGGTACTAAACATTCATACAAAAAATTATTCAAATCAGAGCTTTCATACAGGGGGTGGTTCAGGGAGGGGTTGGAAAAAATTTGCAAAACAATCGTATAAAAATATGGGTTATATACGATTATAAAACTGTTATTGCGGCTGAGCTATGATTCAGCTTATAGTGATACAATGTATGACATATTGAATAATGCAAGTTAAAATGCATCACTAATTGCAATTATCAAACACTACACACTAAGGATAAGAGGGTGTTCCATTTGATTAAATTTCTAATATGTTCACCATGGTGAAATTGGCTGGCTTAGATGGGGAGCAAAGACAATTATGTGAAGTCAGGAACAGTTACAGATTTCAGCTGCAGGAACAATTCTGTACAACGATGTATCCAGACCTATTACGAAAACACCAATGACTCTTATTGCCACTGTAGGAAGTATGTAACAAAAACTACTAAACATTCAACCTGATTGAACTGCTAATTTATTTCAAACACATCTGAGAACACAGGTGTCAACAAAATCATGTAATCAGTGTTTTGCAAATTTTTTCCAACCCCCCCTGTTTCATATGGAAGTTCTGTGCAAAAATCCGACTGCACCTAATTTTGTACAAAATGGCTGCCAGCAGCCGTCTGGAATTTCAGACCAGACCCAAAAACACTCTTTCTCGTCTCATAACAAAGGTACCCAAGAAGTTTCGTAAAGATCGGTTCATAAATACGGCCTCAAGTCTGAGCCGTGTGTACGGCACGACAGACAGACAGATGGGCGATGGGCCTTGGCAATACCTCAAATTTGGCTTCGCCAAAGTTGAGCTAAAAATTATAAAGTTACAGCCCTGAACGTTCCAAACCACCATAGTTCCTTTCCATCATCCATTTATGCCCTTGGATCCACCAATTTTACCATTGATTTGTGTCTGGCATCCTCAAAATTAAGATTTAAAAGCACAGATGTCAGTTGAATGTTGCTGACTTTAGGGCCAAACAAAGAATGATGGTTTGTGCCATTTTCGCTTGCTTCCTGGATCCTGCCTTGTAGAGATCTCAAAAGTATGGAGGAGCAGATAGGACATCAGTTTTTCGGTTTTGCATGCAAATTTTGGGGATTGGGGCGGGGGGGGGTCTTCCAAAAAATGCCGGACACAAGGCCTAAAATATTTTTTTCCACCTTTTGACCACCACCCACCCACCCACGTGCAAAAAAAATATTTTTTTCCTCTGACCACTTGGACACCCACCCCACCACCTATATTTTTTCAGTATATCAAAACAGTGGGTAATGAAAAATTATTGCACTGAGCTTCCAGTTGTCAATCCTTGCCTTAATTTGAATCAGAATCTGATAACTGTTTTCTTTCACATCTTTATGTTCTGGTGGTTCTATGGCGTAGTGTATACTGGCATATTATTGAAGCGCATGAATTACAAATGCTGAACTGAAAGTTCTGGCCTCAATGCTCTCATAATAATTATCATTCATGTGTTAAGTTCCGAGACTGAAGAAACAGTTTAAATTTAGTGAAGAAGTTTTAATTTTAATGACCTGACTACAGGCTAAGTGTCTAGGCTTGAGGTTTCAGCCAATTGTCATTACTCAAAAGATAGTAGATAGCGTAGGAAAGCTGAGAATCTGTCACCTAACACTATTGTAAATCTCACTGTCCGTCCTGGTCCGTCTCCGAAACAATGGCAGCATTGATTTCTGCATATAACAGCATATAATGTAAGAATTAGACTATTTTTGTGAACATCAAATAGAGGATTAAAATAATCTTCTTTTGCTGCATAGTATTATGCTCAGCTACTCATCTATACACTCTGGCTCAGTCAGGGTCAGTTTTCAATTCAAATATTAACTGTAACTTTTGTTTCATGTTTTCACGAGATAGCCAGACAAACCCTCTGTGAAAACCCTGGTACTATCACTATGAGCTTGAATTAAGTAAGTGGGATTTTATATCAAAGATGCACAGTGAGAATTTTCATTAGTTTCAGGTTACAAGAGCTCTACTCAGAGAAACTGGGCATTTAGATTATTTTCCGTAATTTTTTTACATTATTTTAGATGTTCTGCTAAACACATTGCTACTCATTGTAAAATCCAAATTGTGCCGTGATGATTCAGCTATGAAAATTATGTTAACCATTCCCAAATTAAAATTCATAAATTTCCGCCGATTGTTTTTAGTCAAACTGGAGTACACAATTCTTTAATGCATCTAATTTAATTTACAAAAAAAGAGAACAAATCCCCTAATCAGCCTAGTGGGACTTATTCTCTAACCCTACCTGACAAACAGGTGCCTATTAGATTACTAAACAACAATATAGCCTTGTTATGTGAAAATAATTTGAAAAAAAAACCACCAGGAAAAAAATTGCAACTCCAGGAAAAAAGGTGTTTTGGCCACCATCTGACCACCCACCCACCCTGGCCTTGTGTCCGGAATTTTTTGGAAGACCCCCCCCCCCCCCCCCCCCTGATTGGGGGGGCAAAATTTGTGTTTGGCCCTAGATTAATTTTTGAGTTAGCACAAAGCTGGTCTGGGCCATTGGTTGTTGTATAAAAATATCAAGTTAAGTCGACAAATCAGCAGCATGTTGTATCATTATAATACTAAAACTTTTCTATATGTATTATAAAGATACCCACTGACAGACTCTGTGATCTTCTGCATGAAACACTTAACAGCATTAATAAAACTGTCTCAAAATAGGTTTACCTTGACGTAGTTTCATTGAATGAATTTAACGAAAATAAATTTTTAAATCGGTCATTAAACTGATGAGTAACGTTTCAAATGGCGTGGCATCCCGGCTTCAACCATAATTTCTTGCTGTGCTATTATGCTCACTTGACAATGGAAATAACTGTAGACTAACTATGCACTACGGATGGTGGGCATTTCATATCCTGTGCATTTGGTACCTGGCCATTTATACACATCTATTAAGAGGAGGGGTGGGTGGTATGTGCTTGTGAAATTGAAATTTAGTTGAGTTATGAAGATGTTAGAAGTGTAGCACGGCTGGAAATTCTAATTTCAAAAGTTTCCATTCCTTTGATTTCCTCACCAGGTTTTGAACCGGATATTTTGCTGTGATGTTGACAGATTAAAGACATCCCCGACAGCCAACACATTAATCATGAGTGCTACAGTGAACTGTGCATGTGAAATCATCTCGTAGAATAGCTGACACTCTTGTTTTGAAGACAAACATAAAACCAATGCTGTGTAGTTACATTGTTTAATTATTTTAGGTTATCTGTCTCAACACACTCCCTGCCTAAAAAACGTAACGATTAGACGACTACAGATTTTATCGTCGACTTTTGACAAAAAATGCGTCTGCGTCAATTAGTTGTTTCAACCCTATTCCATATAGAACTTGGGAGCCACGATCAACTTGTTTATCCAGCACAAGTCTATTATCGGAACGAGCCGTCTGGCTTCGATATGAGGAACAGGTGACTGTAAAAACCTTGAGAATTTTGATTCTCGACAACCTCTATTGCTTCCTTTAATAAGAGAGCCTGTACCTCTGCTAGGAGAGACTCTCTTTTGAAAGGATCTGCCAGAAGATTTGTCCAATGCAGACATTTTGTAAGTGGAGGTTTTGCTTAGAAATTATAGCCATAGGCCTTCCGAGACTACACTTCTCACCCACTGATCTTCCGTGACTTCTATCCAGTTTCTCGCGAAGTTTGATAACCTTCCGCCAACTGGCAAGCAATAGAGGTCTTATCCATCACCTGTATGACTTACGAGGCTTACGGGAGGAGAAACTACGTCCTCCCCGTGAAGAACCTCATCCCTCTGGCTTAGGGGCATCTGATCAGATCTGCGCCCCTTTCCCAAGTCGCTATACTGATGACCTCCGGAGTAAGAATAAGAGGGTTTCTTGTACCCTCACGAGGAGTTCCCTTTAGATGACTTTGAAGTGGAACGGCCTTGCTTACCCCGGTCTGTTGAAGTGTGTTGCTGAGACACCGACTTCAACAGCAGTGCACTGGAAGCTTTCTTTGTAACCTGCTCATAGACTAACGAAAGCTTGTCGTCAACCAGAGTATGTCCAGAAACCGGAGCAACTCAGAGAGAGCTTTTCACATTGTCATCTATAAATGACAATGCAAGGGCAGCATCATGTCTGATCAACTCCAAATTTGCCACTGTCAGCAACATTTCTTGGCGGATATCGAAGAAAATTAATAGCTCTCATCTAGAGGTAACCCCAAACAACCAAACCAAATTTCAAACCGACCTAATAAAAAATATGCCCTGTACAGCATGCCAAAGGGATATATTGATGCCTGACTAAACTAAACTAAGTTCAGCTGCAACATTTTTTGACGAAAATTGAAGAAAATCGATAGTTCCCATCTAGAGGTCACCCCAAACAAGCATGCCAGGTTTCCAAGCAATCTGATCATAAATGCACCCTGTAGGGTGTACCAAAGAGAAATATTGAAGTCTGACTAAACTAAGTTCTAAGAACGTTGCCAGCAGCAACATTTTTTGACGGAAATGGAAGAAAATCGATAGCTCCCATCTAGAGGTCACCCCAACCAAGCATACCAAGTTTCAAAGCGATCTGATCATAAATGCGACCTATGAGGTGTACCAAAGGAAATTGTGGACGTACATACGTACGCCCAGATAATCATTCTTACGAACATATGTACACCGACAGGCGAGAAGTGATGTGACAATAGCTCAGCTTGACCTTGTCAAGTTGAGCTAAAAATGCAAATATTATTTTGGCTAAAACCGCCAGCACTAAGCATGCATTCTCTGAGAACTTATGTGGAATAAAACTTTCGTAATTAGTGATTTATCAATGAAATTCTGTAATATAACAAGCACCAACAGATTGTCTGTGTCCTATTTTAACCATCGGAAGTGGCATAACCAGCCGAGAAATAATCGGTAATCGGTTCATAGCAAGTTTTGATAATCGGTTCATCACTACTTCACATATCCAAGAACAAAGGTCCCCTCTTAAAATGATAGTTTACAATCACTTGTTATAGGTCTTCACCATTATCACTGGTTTCTAACACCACCTCACGTATGTTTACCTGAGAAGGCTTCTTAGTTTCCCAGTATCAGGCCAGTCTTATCTGAATGTAAATTACGCATGACGTTTAATAGGAAATGACACAAACATGAATATGATAAATCTTCAGCTTCAAGATGATCATACAGAATTGTCAAAAAAAAAACAATCAGCATTGATAGTGTCGCATATGACACTGTCGACAGCGATTGCTTTCCTATGGTGAACTCTGTGGGGTTTTTTAAAATAATTTTATCTGCTGCATTGTTTGATTCGAAGGTAAGCTCTTAGCTATATTGCAAGCATCAGGGAAACCTAGCCAAACTAGATATTGCCAAAACACTGCAAAACTTTGGAAAAAGTTTCAAACTACGCATAATTTGGGCACAATTATCTTATTTGGGCACAGCGTTTACAGTTGTTATTTGCAAAGAATTTAACGGCCTGTTCACAGCATTCAAAAGTGTTTTGAATGCCTAGATTTGTTATTGGATATGATCCAGGGTATTTTTTGTTTGGGTTCGCATCGCAGTTTGTGAAGCAAGATCTCCCATGTGCGATCCAATCACCGAAATATGGTTCACATTGTGCAATTAATAATTTTATTTGCTCATCCAATATTCCAATTCAAAAGTTAAAAAATTTATAGTAATTTATATATTTTTTATTCTTACCAATGACCCAGACATAGCTGGTGCTAACTCTTAAAATATAGGGCCAAACACAAATTTTGCCCCCCAATCCCCAAAATTTGCATCTAAAACTAAAGAAAACATGTCCTGAAAGGCCCTCCACACTTCGCTCCTACTGCGCATGCGCAGTGTCAAGGACGTTCCGAAATTGGCGCCATTTATCATTCTAATAACCAGTGCCTGGTAAGCGCTATGTACTCAGCGGGGAGGCAAGAGTTCCCAACTCCTGGGAGGGCCATCCCCGTCTGGGTCATTGGTAAGTATAAAAAATATATAAATTACTATAAATTTTTTAACATTTTTATACTGTACCAATGACCCAGACATAGCTAAATAGTAAAAAGGCTGGAGGGCCAAGGACATAGAGCAAAATGGAATACGCTCAATAAAATAAAATAGAGTCATCCCCTGTAGGGAAAAGAAGTAATAGGCCTTACATGTATCTTTCTTATTTATGATAAATTAGAAAGATACAACACCTTCCAAAAATTGAGCTTCATACATCCATGTACTCTATTAATATCCAATAATCCTTATACTAATAATTTTTAAAGTAAGCCAATAATAAAGTAAGTCTAGAGAATAGAGACTCTTATACTCCTAAAAGTGTCTGAGAATTGCATAATCATGTCCGTTGACATATGCAATATTCAAAAGCTATACTTTAAAAACTAAGACTTGAATGAATTTTATAACTTAAACTTCTCACTAAACAACCATCCCAATAACAGCTCAGAATTACTAACTCCGGAGGAGGTATCCCCTTGTTTTCATAGTAAAAACAGGTGACCCAAGGGAACACCCCCCCCCCCCCCTTTTTCTTGCCCTGGGTCAAATAGCCCAGAGCGAAGAGGGCAGCCGAACGGAGACACTGCCGAAACAGACAGCCTACCTAGCTATAGTAGCAACTGTTAAGTGAATGACATTCTGAGCAGTAGATAATAGACCTAACAATAGAGGTCTCCAGAAATGGACTCGATATTTCTGAGATAAAATTCATGAATGTGGATGGCTGAGCGCAATGAGCAGACTTCAAAAATCTATAATAGCAACACTATTAATGTAAGCCCAAGAAGTAGAAGAACTCTTACATCATGAGCCGAAATCTTAAGCACAACTGCTAAGTCAATGATATACCATAAGCAGTACGCTAGTTAATAGAATCCATTAACAATAAAATGGAGCGTAACGTCCTTCTACTAGACATCAAAGACAGAAGAAGCTTACGCCCTTGTAATAAACAGATATCTGTTTATAAATACATAAACTGTACCCGGAAAGAGTAAAGGCCTATGCCCATACGAAGACGGAAGGACCTTAAAATAATAGGTTCCGGATAATAGGAGCCTAACTCTTATGCAACAATCCAACCTAAATAGTAACGGAAGTATTGATTCCGAAACTATGAAAGTGAAAATCATCCATCGATAGTGCATGAAACTCACTGACTCTACAGTAAAAGAGAAACCAACAGAATTACTGTCTAAAAGGTCAGAATTTGAAAACTACTGTTTCCAGAGGCTCAAATGATTACTTAGCTAAATAAGAACCGAAGTTAAAATCCGTATAGGAATTTAATCTAAAGATTCTAAGTCTATTTATCAAAAAGTTACTAACTGACTTAGATAAAGAGACAAAAGACTCAATTGTAAACTATCGTAGAGTGCATAGGTATGAGGTAACATAAACCTATAACCTAAATAATAACAGGCTGCAGTAGATCTTGTGAAACAAGTATACTAAAAAATAGCAATAAGTAGTATGGAGGGATCAACAATATGAACATAATGATCCCTACACCACGACGGAAGAGCCTCCACTTTAGTCGCATAGAATAGCGAAGAAGAGGATCTCCTATAGAAAGAAATCGCGTCCAAAGCTCGTCCAGTACAGTGCTTACAATGCAATACGGACCACACAACGGAATACATGAAGGTTGCGACCTTGCTGGTTGTGATAAAGATGACACGATTTACCCAGTGAAAAAAGATCCTCACATAGAGGAAGATTTCACGTTAAGATCCACAGTAGACAAGAGAGTAAATTACTCATGATCTCTGTGAAGATAGAGATGCTATCAACAGAAATGTATTGTGGTTGTTTATCTTAGCAATACCTGCTAAAACAACAGCGCCGGAGGATACGCGTATCCTATCATTCCGTCCTATAGATCAATAGAGCGTTAACAGTATTAGCTCAGAGATCTGGACAAGCCAACACATACGTCTGCAATTGATTAGCAAGCTGTGTCATAAATAAAACATCATTGGGCACTCCCATAGATAGCAAATCTGATTGAAAACTTGTTTGATGAGAGTCCATTCTGACAGCAACAAGCGACCCGTAAGAGAACGGGAGTCCGATAAAACAATCAGACGACCCAGAATATGACGGACCAAAACTGAACTTGGTGTACTATAACCAACAGACGGATTCTTTCCATTAAATTGAATAACGGAAACGAAAGAGTGCCTCCCTGGTTCCGGAGATACGCCACTACTGTTGAATTAAAGGACAGGAATTTGGGCATGCGTTTCTGAATAATGTTCATGCAATGACATAAAGCAAGCCTAAAAAACATTATTCCGCGGAAGTTAAACTGATAGCTAAAAGACTGCGGAACCCAAAGACCCTGGCACTTCGAATCCGTAGGGATCAGTATATATCCCAATCTGTTTGACTGGCAACCGTCATAACAGCCACACTCGGGTCCGGCAACTGCGGCGGCACTTACTGAGTCAACCACCGAATGTTTGCCCCAGTCTGAATCTCTTGTAACACTAGATAGACAAGAGAATGTATAAATCGAGCAATTCATGGATTGCCGGAAAGTTGCCGTCGAAGAGAAGCTCCTCCGAGAACGAAGCGACTCTGAGAGAGTTCTTAACCTTACTATCCACGCGTGGATGTAGCTAGGGCTGCGTCACGTCTAACCAACTCCAATCAGCCACTGAAGGGCGGAGTTATACATGAACAAACTACTGCCCTCAAAAGAAATTACATTGAGAATAATATCCCGTAAATCTTTTCTTGAAGACGTAATGATAACGCCTCAGTAAGGCGGATTACGTATAATAAAGCGTCTAAGTTAAGTCTACTATACATAATGTCGTTCCCAACATTGAAATTGGAAAAGACAAACGGCGAAAAAGAATATATGCAGTCTTTAATCACACCGTCTAGACGCATATGAACTCTCGGTATGCCCTGCTCTGCCAAAATAAACTATTTGTAAAAATGATAAAATGGCAGAAATGAGCCACGCGGACAAGAAACTAAACTATCATGCTTAGTAGCAGGCTTGTATATATATATAAATATATAGCGTCGAAAAATAAAACACATGTTGTAATGACAATATTGGACTGCGTCGGTAAGTCAGGGACAATGTCCCTGTACCGATCGAAAAATCCGAGTCCAATGACGCTATAAGTCTCTTATCCAAGATCGCAGCAATGAAGTCCGAAAAATAATCACTGGAAGAATGCCAGAAGATATGAAAGGCATCTTCCGATACTACTAAAGGGAAAACTCGAAATCTTTCGAATCCCTTTCGCCATCCTGTCGGACCCTATAAAGCGTTCGGTCGTCCGTACCTGATGCAACCGCGGACCGCACCGACCCAGCGCCGTCGGATAATTCCTGATTCGACCGAGAAACTGTCAATTGCTGGGATGCTGCGAAACAACTGTGCTAACTCGGATAGCACGTCCGTCACTGAGGCCTGAGGAGAAGCGGTCTCAAGATGCATTGCCGCAGGAAGCTCCGAGATCGTTACCCCGTGCATACTTCCAATATGCGAGCGAACGGAGTGTATAGGCCTCGTGTCCCTTGGCTACCGGATGGCGCGACCTATTCGCCGTGGAATCACTGAATGCCGAAACTGATCGGATACTCGAGGTCACGTAGCCAATGTGCGGTCGTGTGCCCTGCTGTGAGGATGAGGAAGCATTAAAGACAGTCTCTCGGACTGTCAATATAACGGAGCGTCCCGAGCAACGGACATATGCTCCGAATGTAAAATATCTGAACCACAACATGCGGTCCCCTATGTTGTTGGCTTCCTCCGATCTGTCCTCAATCTGCCGTCACTTGGTGAGTACTAAAGTAATTAAAGTGCTCGCATCACCCAAATCTCCTTCCTAGACCGCAACGGACGAACCCGGCAGCCGAACCATTCGATGAATGTACGCTACACCGGGTGAGCTAGCGAATGTAACTCCGTAAGCGATAGACATATTCCATGAGCACTTATTGCCGCTAACTCTTCATTAACTATGACGACAGAGGCACACTTTTGAAAGACATCTCCATAACTCTTCGAACAAGAAACCAGAAATGCTTGGATAGCAAGCATAAAATAATAATATATATATAGCGTCGTTCAATAATTCGAAAGTTTGTGTGACATTATTGGACTATGTCGGAACTGAGGGACGATGTCCCTGCACCGAACCAAAAATTTCTAAGTCCACCGACGCTATCAGTTTCTTATCCGGCATCGCAGCATATGTTGTTCCGAAAGGGAAAGCTTGAAATCCTCTGAATCCCTTTCGGTATCCCGTCGGACCGGATGAAACTTTCGGACGTCCGTACCCGCTTCCGCGGAGCGTCCCGACCCAGCATCGTCGGATAAAATATATGCGACAGATTCAGTTGATGCTGGGATGCTGCGATAAACTGTGCTATTAAGGAAAGCATGTCCGTTCCCGAGGCCTGTGCAGTAGCGGACTTACGATGCATTGCCGCTGGAAGCTCCGTGTACGTTGACTCCCGCACACTTCCTATGCGAACGTCCGGAGTCTGCAGGCCTCGAGTCCCCGGCTACCGACCCAGCGCTGTCGGATAATTCTCGATCCGACACCGTTTCTGTCGGCTGCTGGGATGCTGCGATAAGCTGTGCTATGTGCACAAGAATGTCCGGCGTCGAGACCTGCGGAGGCGCAGTCTATCGCTGCTTCGCCGAGGGCAGCTCCGCATCAGATGGCTCCCGCATACTTTTCCTATGCGAACGTCCGGAGTCCATCGGTCTCGAATCCCTGGCTGCCGGATGGTGTGACCTGGTCGCCGAAGAATCCTTGATCGGCGAAGCTGGTAATATATCGGCGGTCACGCAGCCAAGGTGCGGTCGTGTGCGCTGACGAGAAGAGGAAGCCTTAGCAGTCTCAGCGGACTGCCTATACAACGGAGCGTCCCGAGCGACGGACGTATGCTCCGCTAGCGACACATTTGTACCACAACATCTGGGGCCAGATGTTGTTGAACGAGATAGGGGCCTCTCTCGCTTGCCATCCGGATGGACCGGAACGAGCTATGAACCGGACTAAAAGGCTTCCTCCGTTCTCCCTCCGATCCGCCGTCACTGGGTGTGCATTAAGTTAATTTTATAGTGCTCGCATCACCCCAAAATTCCTTCTAGACCGCAACGGACGAACCCGGCTGCCGAACCATTCGGTGAATGGACGCTACACCGGGCGAGCTAGCGGACGTCAAAGGCCGTCGAACCTACTAGGGTCCTCTTAGGCAATTGGCGTATTACATGAGCACTTTTCCGCTAGCCCTTCATTAATTGTGACGACGGAGGCACACTGTTGGAAGACATCACAGATACATCACCCTAATCTTGATCGTCTGAAATAGAAATTGATAAAGTAGAGTGACCCTGCGGGGAAAGGACCGGAGTGTCCAAATCCCCAACAACATACCGTGACATACGCTTCCCATATTGTCATCGAAATCATACGATACAGAACAGGAGTTAATGCGAGTACACTGACCACATATAGAATGATAATAAGGTCAGAGGAAGACTTCCTCTTAAAACAAATGATCAATATCCTTTCAATGAGAAAAGAAAACAAGTCCTGGTACTCGCACTAACCCCTGGCAATCAAAATACATAATAATAATATGATCCATTAATATAGAAAAAATAATTGAAATCAAAATATTTTGAAAAAATATTTTTTCAGAACAGCCCAAGTTTCTGAAAAGTAACGTTGAGCCCCAATGGATCCCGAGCCTAAGTGTGGACAAAAATTTTAAAAATATTTTAAACAATTTATTCAACACTTACGAACAATAATAATGTATCTAGTTATGATTAAAATAACATAAAGATATTATTATTTAGAAATCCCCCCCTCACACAGAGGGCTGTTGTAAATGTAAACAATGAGTGTAAAAACACTAAAATAAGACTCCAGGCACCCAGGCCCGAAATCAGTTACCAAAAATACACTATCTGATGCAAAACAGAGACTTCCAGGGAAGAAACTGCAGAACATCAGATGGTAGATGCAGAACACAACGCCTAACCACCCATAGGTGAAGACGTAAACATGGGGAAAGAACAGAATTCATTCTGTTATTCAGCTAAAACTCCCAAGAAATTTTAGTAATAATAATTACAGAAACTATGCCAAAAGCATGGGAGAATAGCAAGGGGGAACTTAAAGGACAGGGAGAGAGGAAAACACTTGAAAAAACAGTGTAACTAAACAATCAGAATGACAACAAAATGGCTGCTGCCTTGAAAATAGGTAACTTAACATAATTTCATTAAAAAATTTTAAGTTACAGCCCTGATAATATTCTGTCACACATTCTTTTCCTCTCCTCCTTTTCTATCCTCCTTAGAATCACCATTTCACTAATATTTATGTGTCTGGCATCATTTAAACTGAGATTTAAAAGCACAAAGATCAGTCAGATGTTAACTGATGAAGGGCCAAACTTAGAATGATAAATGGCGCCAATTTCGGAACGTCCTTGACACTGCGCATGCGCAGTAGGAGCGAAGTGTGGAGGGCCTTTCAGGACATGTTTTCTTTAGTTTTAGATGCAAATTTTGGGGATTGGGGGGCAAAATTTGTGTTTGGCCCTATATTTTAAGAGTTAGCACCAGCTATGTCTGGGTCATTGGTACAGTATAAAAATATGGTAATGAAAGTGTCAATGACACTGTAGCTCAACTTGTCAAGACAAAGACATGTACATGTATAGTATGTGACACAGCAATGACAAACATCTAGGTAATGACCTGATAACAAAGGTACATATAAAGTATTGTAATGGTCTGTACATAAATACTGACCGTAGCCTGTAACAAATGTATAGGTAAAGTATTGTAAAGGTGGGTGACAGACAGATGCTAAACTAGAAAAAAATCTTTGAGTCCCAGAGTGGATCTGACTGAACCCTAAAATATTTGTTCTCATAGCACAGTGACAACAAAGGCACCCCAAAACACACTCATTCCTGTCCCAAGGTGAAAACAAAGGTACCCAAGAAGTTTCGTGAAGATCAGTTCACAAATATGAGCTGTGTAGAAGTTGTGACAAAAAACTGATTGGACCTAATTTCGGTACAAAATGGCCACTGGCAGCCATCTTGAATTTTGGACCGCGCCCAGAAACACTCGTTCTCGTCCCAAGGTGATAACAAAGGTACCCAAGAAGTTTTGTGAAGATCGGTTCATAAATACAGCCTCTAGCCCGAGCCGTATTGACATGTGCACTTACAGAGTATAAGTAGCACTGAATAAATCAAAGTTAATCTAATTTGCATAATTTCTGCACGAGAAAAAAACCCGTACTATATGTGATGTATTCCATGTTACTAAACATTCATACAAAAATTTATTAAAATCAGAACTTTCATTTGGAAGTTCTGTACAAAAAACAGATTTCTGCATCGTCGGTACAAAATGGCAGCTGGCAGCCATCTTGAATTTCGGACCGCACCCAAAAACACTCGTTCTCGTCCCACAATCATAACAAAGGTACCCAAGAAGTTTCGTAAAGATCGGTTCATAAATACAGCCTCTAGCCCGAGCCATAGCAGCTTGGCACTTACAGCTCTGAAAGTAACACTAAATAAATCAAAGTCAGTCTAATTTGCATAATTTACGCACGAGAAAAAAACCTGTATTATATGTGATGCATCCCATGGTACTAAACATTTATACAAAACTTTATTCAAATCAGAACTTTCATACAGAAGTTCTGTACAAAAAACTGATTTTTGCATCATCGGTACAAAATGGCTGCTGGCAGCCATCTTGAATTTCGGACCACACCTAAAAACACTCATTCCCGTCCCAGGGTCATAACAAAGGTACACAAGAAGTTTCGTAAAGATCGGTTCATAAATACGACCTCTAGCCCGAGCCATAGCCAATTGTTGACGTACGGACAGACGGACGGACGGATAGACGGACGACGGGCCATGACAATAGCTCAAATTTGACTTCGTCAAAGTTGAGCTAAAAATGATAAATTTAAAGTAATTTGTATATTTGTTATACTTACCAATGGCCCAGATGAGCTGTTGCAAACTCAAAGTTATCAAGGGCCAAACACAAATTTTGAACTCCCCAATCCCCAAAATTTCCTTGCAAAACCGAAAATTAAAAGTCCTATCTAGTCCTCCATACTTTTTACTCTCCGCGCATGCACAGCCGTCAGGAAGTGACCGGAATTGGCACCAACATCATTCTTTGTAGAAAAGAGTACTACATAACTCAGCAGGGAGGTATGAGTGTCCACTCATGGAAGGGCCATACCCGTCTGGGCCATTGGTAAGTATAAAAAATATACAAATTACTAGTGTTGGGAGGTTAGTAAATTTTTGCTCGGTGTCGGTATCTACTCGGTTTTTTACAAAAAGAGTTGACTCCGGTTTCGGTTATTTGTTCTGAAAAACAATTTACTGAGGTACCTATCAGTTTGTAGCACTAATTTGCCGTCAGTGCCATGGATCATGTATGTTATCCCCATTACTAGTCTTGTTGAAATAAATATCAAAAATACAAGCCCAAATCTTTTAGTTTTCTGACTTTTCTCCACTTTTCATGGTCTCCACCTTAAAAGTCCCTTCCCAGATGCATCTTATTTCAGTTCAATGAGTTTAACATAACACAGCAAGAGCTACAGAGTACAGACTAATGAGACTATAGACTATAGAGTAGAATGGGTCTCAGCCTCAAGGATGCAAACTCTAACAAATTTATCAAATTATCATTATTTTTATTAAACTATTTAACTAAGGCCCTATATGACTAGTAAATAAATACCATTAAGATAATCAGGGGTGTTTAAGCTACAATGTACAACATGTTGTAGTGCAAACATCCCTGATTTTCATGTTGATGATTCACATGTTTACTATTTCAAAGTACTGTTGAGGTTCAACAAATTTGTGAAACATGCGATTTGTAAGCCATGGAAATTACTTTAAATTTATCATATTTTTATACTATAAACCAATGGCCCAGACTAGCTGAATCGTAAAAAGGCAGAGGGCCTAGGACTTTAAAATTAGCAGACCAACATAGTTCCCAAGCCGGTAATCCAAGGTGAAAGGAAATTAAATTTAAAAGGAATTACATGTATGTCTCTCTATACAGTAATAGAGAAGACATAACATCAATAAGGAGCCAAATTCAAGTAATTCCATATTCTTAGCATGAATGACAATGCTAACTGGATGTTCCCAATTTTTACGGCTCGTCCGGACTAAGCCCTAAAAACTAGGATGGCGTCTTTGAGAATGAGAGGTTAACCCCCACAAACGTACGCCATATACAATAATACACAAGCTGAATCCAGGATATAATCTACAGACAAAATAGCTTCACTCATAGTTACACACTTATCAAGCCGGAGGAGAGTAAAAAAAATCCCCCCTCCCCCCTTCTGAAGGAATCTTCTTCAAAAACAAAGAGAGAAACGCTCTGGAATCAGTAAAAGCAGTACCAAATAACAATATATATTCATCGAACAGGCACCCAGATATTAATTATTATTAATAAATTGGCACTTAATGCCACTTCAGAAGCTAAGAATATTGCAGCGATCCCGATAATTAATAGCACCCACTTGTAATGTATACCGGAGTCAGCATATGTAGAAAGGTCGAAAACCGGTGATATAATATATAACATACACATGTCCAATAGAAACACAATGGACGATCTCTGGAGAGTAAACACACTTCCGAGGTAACCCACACTCCCCACATGCAAACCCCATTCAGGTGTACAATAAATTCCAATAAATAATACTCCCAGATGTGTTCTATCCGATATCTATGCTCTCAGAAATGTGCAAATATACGATAATGTATAGACAAGTTATATTCGATTGGGTACTGTAATTTATAGAAACCTGGATTTAGAAATGGAACGAGCTATGATTAACAGGCTCGTAACAGACAGCCGCTGAAATAATTTGTTTCTAAGGTCCATAACATACAATAATGCATCTGCCTAATAATACACTTATTATGCACGTGAGCATTGAAATCCCACAGGTAATCATCTGAATACCAGTTAACTGACTAGACAGTCTTACAGGTACACAAAGGCTAGCAATTTATTGATGATGAATCACATGCTCGTATAGGACATATAGACGAACAACCACAGGAAACAAACCAGCTAAAAAGTGGACGTGCCCATGAGGTCGCCACAGAACATGACCCAGCTGCCTATCAAGAAGTCATGAAATGCATGTATATACTTAAATGCATACCAGGCTTACAGGAAGAAAACTACGTCTTACCTGGTAATCGCCTCTTAACACATTGGCAGCGGGGAGGGGGGAATTCAAATTCATATCGAACCCCCCTCACCCGCATTACTTGAATCATTCTTGTGTTAGTCATCAAACAGTATAGGAACTGCAAGGCTCCCTCACATCTCACTGACTCCATAATGACACTAAGGGCGGAGAAGGACGTGATGAACAAATACACTATATTTACATAACTCACACTAAACCATACTGGTTTGAAGAGAATAACCTCCTCTAACAAACCAGTATCATGTCCGCTAGGACAACTAACTCAATCTAGCTGAAGCAGCTAAAGGTCTTCCGGTACATGGAGACCATTAAAAGCTGATAACTGGGGCCATAGAAACTCACTAAGGAGACTTACAATGCTAACCATAGTTTATAAGTCTTCATCTACATGAAGACAGATATATCAGTGTAAGTTGCAACCCTGAAGGCTCACTTAATGGAGACTTACAGTTATCATCGCACAAGGTAGGGAATGAAGAGCTGCTATATAAACAGCCCTGAATTTCCAAAAAGATAATAAATTCAGTTATGCCACTGCATAATACTGAAAAAAAATCTCACTCATGATTTTAGCTAGGCTACTATGGTGTAACAATAAGACTCAAGTCTATGACACTTAGGAAAAACAAACCGAAAAGCACAGTATCTTTTTCGGTTGTAAAAGACAGCGGACAGAGCCCAACCGAAGAGACCGCTGTAACCGTACAGAAGGCTAATATGGCGTCCACAATGACACAATAACAGAACACTGAAGCTCAGGGACCAACCTAGGAGGAAATTTTAGGGAGACTCCATGTCTCCCTCCAGAAAAAATAGGGAGACTGCAGAGTCATGTAGGGAGACTTCATAGGCAAGTGGGGAAAATTAAGAATATTCATGTACCACCCCCGCCACCCCTTCATATTTTCAATTTGTGGTCCTCCATTAATGTCCCAATAATCCAGGTCCAGTTGTCTATGAGGCATCTATGCCAGGTTACAAAATCACAAAGTAATTATTGACTGAAAATCCCCCACTACTACCCTCTCCTTCATGACCCCCTCCCCTCTTCTTCATGCCAATCCCCCAGCACCCTCCTGTGGTTGCCTTTCACCAAAGTCTACTAAGCTAATAATTTCCTAAGTCTGAAAGTGTGAACAGGACCAGATGTAAGAAGGTTGCTTGGGAGGTACTTTGTTAGTAAAGAAACAAAATACATTCTGGGGTCGAGTCTTTTGTAAAAGAAATGTCATTCCGCATCATTTTTATGGCATTCTGGTGTCATTCCGCGTCATTTCGTGTCATTCCGTTGTTTAGGAGGACCCTTTTTCAAGATCGTCCACATGCACTCTTGTGTCCTGTACAAAGCTTTTCTTGTCATCACTAAAGCTTTTTTCATGTGTTTCAATTCCATTTGTGTTTTTGTGGGAATAGACGGCCCAACAGTTAACAGTCGTCAGAAAAATGAAATAAAAATAATGTGTTATAAAATACATCCGTTGTGTATACATTTTCGGCATCCTAAGCGACGTAACCTACTTTGAAACTGAGTTATTTTGTTGAGTCGCGTAAGTCACCTATTTTCGTCTCTACATTTGAAACTCCGACTGAAACGCAACAAAATAGAAATAAAAAAATCCGCCAAAAGAGGCAATGGACAATTGATTGTCGTGTGATTTCATTAAATGGACGTTTATTTGACGAATTAAAATGCCCATTTATCACACTCGAGCACATTCAATTTTTGAAAATAATCATTTTCATGCAAAGCTCGCATCACTCAGTTCAGCCTTTCCTCATTTTGGCCAATTTTTAGAGGGCGACTTGTAATCGCCCCGACTATTTTTCTAGGCGACTTTGAGCTTAGAAGGGCGACATAATCGCCCTAGACGCCCTCACGGCTGGTCCCTGCTGAAGCTTCATGTAGCCTGTACATATATCAATGCCAGATTGTCATCAAATAGTATATTTCCGGTAACCGGAGTCATTCAGAGAGAACTTTCCACCTTGTCATCTGTAAGTGATGATGATGCAAGGGCAGCATCACGTCTTCCCAACTCCAAATTCACTGTCCGGGCAGAGTTGTGCATGGCATACATGACTGCCCTGGAAAGAACTCTTAGCAAGGAACCACCTCCTAATATTTCTTTCCATTGAGACATTGCGACATAGCTCTGGTAAGGTGATCTGCTTAGGACACTGCGCCCAGATTTGCTCTTTTCAATGAAATAGCATATTCCATTATTTCCAAGCATATATTAAATGATGCAGGTAGGGACATATTTTCATCCCCGGCCTGCTCATCTGAACACAGACTTATTCAGATGGAACAATATTCTTAAGACCTTTCTTCGTCTTAAAATGCCCTTCTGTGAGAGATGGAGACTAACACTCCGTATCCCTCTCATCATCCAAATGTTCCATCCACAAATAAGATCAACTCCATCCGACTGAACAGATGACTGGACCAACACAGCACTGTCTGACAGCTCACCATCGGAGTCTGTTAAATGGTAGTACTAGTCTCCAACCACTAGCTATCAACCCAAACTTGCAAAGTCAGATAGCTAGTCTGTGGTCAACGCACTTCATTAATGAAGCAAGGGAAGATGCCATAGCTGCCACCGAATCCGGCTACAGTGTGGCATCGAACCGCAAGTGTGAACTGGTGTCCCAACTCACTAAAGTTTCTCACACCAAAAACAGTCGACCCCAACTGCTGATGGAAAGGCGAAGGTTCTCCTGCTGGCAGTCTGCTCCAGACCTCGTCGAACGTTGCGTTATAAACTTTTAGGCATCTATCCCTTATCGTGCATATTCATGGCAGAGGAAGGCGTAACCACAGCCAACTCCGGCTGAAGTGCAGAAGAAGCATCCCGACTCGTCACATAGGACGGATGCTCCTCCTCATTGAAGTTTCTTACAACATAAAACAGTCGTCCCAAACTGTTAACGGGACGAAAAAACGCTCTGCGCTCTCGATCTGTCCCCAGATCTCGTAGAGTATCCCGCTTAGAAACTTCTTGGCTTAATCCTCTTTCGTGCGCTTCCATGTAAGTAGAAAAATCCATAACTGCCGCCGGCCCCGGCTGCAGTGTGGAAGGAACATTTCGGTGCGTGTTCCGACTCATTGGACTCAATAAGGTTTCTCACAATGGACAGTCGACCCCATCTGTTAACAGGATGGAGAGGTTTCTCCAAATGGAGATCTGACCCCAGATCTAGCCGAGCGTCCCATCAAGAAACTTCAGGCTTCTTCTAGATGTACAATTGAGCAGACCGACACAGCACCATCTGACAGCTCAACACTGGAGTCAGCGGGAGGCTGCTCTTGCATTAGCTGGGATGAGTGTCCCATGGATTGATGCCTTGGATCACTAGCTATCGGATGGTCTGACTTAAAGGTCGAAGAATGGCTCCGTCTTCGCGCAGGTGACTGGTTATCTGAAGTCGGGTAGCTAGCCTGCGGTCGTGTGTGCTTTAACCCTTTCCGACTACGGTACGTATAAATACGTACGAAAATTCCTGTGCGCTCCGACTACGGTACGTATATATACGTATCTCAACTTCGAATGATTACTGTTCATTTGTTGTGTATCCTATCTTTACTCTTATTGCACATCGAATGTGCCCTGACAACGGAACTGTCTTCTGCTTTGTTTAGATGTTGCTATGCAAACCGAAAAATGAAAATTTAAAGTTTATTCATCGAAAATGACAGGCGAAAACTAAATAATGTCTGACAGTGAAAACGAAGACGTTCCACTTGCAACGTTATTCGGCAAAGCTCAAGAATCGGGTATTTTTAATAATGATAACGGCCAAAATATACAATATGACAGCGATAATTCTGTGCCTGATATAAGTTATCCTGTCGTCGATACAGACTCCGAAGTTGACAGTAGCGATGACGAGACCCCACTTATAAAATTTCGAGTGAAAACAGGCGAAACTTATGTTTGTGAGAGTGAGTCTGGGGATTCAGATGATGCACCACTTTCTAAACTAAGAAAATTAGCACCTGAAAATGAATCTGAATCTCGCTCATGTGCAGCTGCATCATGTTCAAGTTCCAATGAAAATGAGGAAGAGTTTTTTTCTTGGTCCTCAAAGCCTGTTGCAACTGAAGATATTCCTTTTGATCATGATAGAGTGGGTCCGAAAAATAATTTATTTCACAAGTCCCCCCTTGAAGTATTCCAGGTGTTTTTTACAGAATACTTGATTGGTCAAATTTTAGCCCAAACAAACATTTATGCAAATCAATGTAGGCAATCAGGAAGGCCCAGAATGGAATGGCATGATACTGACATTTCTGAGATGGAAACATGGTTAGGCCTTATTTTAACAATGGGTCTTGTAACGAAAAAAGGGTGCTTAGCGGAATACTGGTCCACAGATTTTCTTCAGCGCACACCTGGATTCAATGAAACAATGACTAGTCGGAGATTTCTTCAGATCCTCAGGTATCTCCATTTTGTAGACAACGAGTCACACGATAAAAACTCATCAGATATTCTGTGGAAAGTAAGACCCATAATAAATTATCTTATCAAGAAGTTTCAAAGTTTATACACTCCAAGTAGGGAGCTTTCTGTTGATGAAACAATGGTAAAATTCAAAGGCCGGGCCAAAATAAAACAGTACATAAAACATAAACCCACTAAATGGGGAATTAAACTTTTTACCCTGGCTGAATCGAAATCGGGATATGTGCTGAATATCTTGCCATACACTGGTAGACAAGAAGATGCTGGTGACTTGACAAAGACATCACAGATAGTGCTAACATTAGTGAAGCCATACTTTGGGCTTGGTCACAGAATATACACTGATAATTACTACACCAGCTTGGAATTAATGACACAATTGCGAAAAAATGACACGCTGTCAAGTGGCACAATTCGGCCATGCCGCAAGGGTTTTCCACGTGAAATGAACAAAAAATCTGTCACAGTGAAAAAATTGTCCAAAGGACAGAGCCTCAAAAAATCAAATAAAGAGGGGATGTTAGCTGTAACATGGAAAGATAAAAGATTAGTTACTGTATTATCCAACATTCCTGGTGTGAGTGGTGATGTGAACATTGTTCGAAAAGAGAAAACCGGAGGTGTTGTGGGAAATGTTCAAATCAGTAAACCTGCGTCTATTGTTGATTATAACCAACATATGGGTGGAGTGGATCTTTCTGATCAGCGTGTTTCTTCATATCGTCGACACATCAAAACTCTAACATGGTATCGTCAGATTTTGTTTCGCCTGTTCACACTAAGTGCAGTGCAGGCATTCTTACTGTATCGACAATGCAATCCTAATACCAAGCTAACACAACGTGATTTTTTTAGTAAAATTGCTCTTGGACTGACAGCTGGAAGGTCATATAGGAAGTCCACAATGTCACCCAAAATAAACTCCTCTGATGAGACAAGACTCAATCGCGAGCTGTGTCATGCCCCATCCTATTTCAATACCCAGTCTAAATGTGTTGTACATCAAAAGAGAAAGGACACTAAATATGGCTGTAACATTTGCCACAAGAGAATGTGTCCTGTTCCTTGCTTTTTTAGGTATCATTATATGGAGAATTATTATTATGTTGACCAAGGCAAGAAGAATGCAAAGCAAGTTTGTGAAAATGAGTCATAAACTTCCCCTCACACATATATAAATACAGTACAGTTCACCTGTGGTGCATTCCAAACAAGAATAAAGTCCTGCGGTCAAAATAAAATTGCAGTTCCTCTATTTATTTTGACAGCAAACCTTAGATTGACTAAATTGAGAAAATTATAGGTTCCTGGGATATGAATGTAGGGCATTGAACATCATAAAAACATGCCTCTGGTTTTTACCAGAAATATGAAAAAGAACAATAAAAATTTGGATATAATTAGAACTGGCTTATTGAGCTGGTTCTAATGATATCCATATTTATCCCATAAATCCACATTTATTTGCTGAACACAAACCCAAGATAATTTTTTGCTACTAGGGTGATAAATGTCCCCCATGAATTTAAAACTCAAAAATGTTAGACCTCTAGTAGATTTGACGCCACGAACGTCATTATGCCGTAATGACTTTGCGACACGATGCTTCCATTTTGGTGCAAATTGATGAGAGCTGAGTGTATTATTCATTCTTAAACCTTTAATTTTATGCAATGAAAACTACTGCCAGTGCTCTACACAAAGAGCCCAGACTTCAATTTGTTTTTAATTTTAAATGTTTTGTTTCCAAAACAGCTTATGACCCCTCATTGGAATGAGCTCATTCAAATGAGGGTCATAAGTTATGTTTTGGATGCAAAATGTTAATATCTTTAGTTGTTTAGTATTGAATTTTTCTCTCGTAAATTTTTTATTCTTTACCTACAAATAAAAAAAAATGTTATGGGAAAAATGAAATAAATGCCTAGTGGGTGGAAATGAAAAATGTATTCTACTTGTGGTATTAAGAATTAAACTTGCTCGCCAAAGGCTCGCAAGTTTAATTCTTAATACCCGTCGTAGAATTTTTTTTTATTTACATTCAATAGGTGTTTATCCTATATTTGTATGATTTTCTGGGGGTAGCAAAATGTTACTATGAACCTTCAAGAAAGGCTTTTATACATGTATGAGGTTTTTCCCTGGCCATCCAAGTAAAAGTTTGATTTTTTTAGTTCACAACCGAAACTTGAACTGCAGGGATTTTTTTTATCCTTTTTGGGGAAAAGGTTCTGGGCTCATGTGATTTGGAAAATTAGCATCATATTGTCTCTTTTTGGGAATTTGTGTCAATTTTGAAAACAAATCATCAACCGGCATTTCCGTCAAAGGATAATGTACATGTATTTCACCCTACACCCAACGCTCTCGGAGCAGACGACACTCAAGAAAAAAAAATTGGTGAAACTAAAAATTTTCATTTTCGCTTCGAAAACATAGGTTATGATCCCTCATTGGAATGAGTGTATTCCACTCATTCTAATGAAGTGTCATAGCCTATGTTTTAGAAGCAAAACGTGAAAATCTGGAAAAGATTGGAATGGGAATTTTCGAGTATAGATTGCATTGTCCAGTTTTGGCCATGAGATTGGATAAAGGGTTAAAAACAGAATATATTTGCTCACAGTGTATTTGGCATATAACCCTAACAATTCTACAGGTAACAGTTTACATGTTAACACAGTATTTTACTCTAATAATTATGAGTTGTAGGAGGTAAATTTCATGGAGTAGGAATTTTTAGGTTGAGAATTGGGAAAAATCTAGTCTATTTGATATTGGGAACAAGTTGTTGCTCTCGCACATGATATTCGGCTCCTCTCGTTCCCCAGCAAAAAAAAAAAACCTTGAACCGAAACTGGACTCTTTTCTGGTAAACCGAGCTGTAACGGAAGGCGAAAAAACATATCACCCTCCCAGCTTGTTTTTTTTTCTATTTAAAACATTACAAAAAACAATAAATGTCTGCTGTCAAAATAAAACTGTCTGCACCATTTCTACTTTTCCAGTAGGTTTTTGTTTTTACAGAAATAGTGAAAATTTTAGGTTCCTGCAGTATGGCGGTAAGGCATCGAGCAACATGAAAATATGTTAGAGAACAGCCTCGAGTATGTCACACCAAGTCAGCCGAAATTGAGTAACCTGCTCATGTTATGCAAAGCTCTAATAAGCAGAAAAGCGTAAGAAACTATTTTTCACTCCCACAAATTTGCTCCCAAGATCAAATTTGCAGGAGTGAGAAATAGATCTCATAATTGAACTGAATACACATAGATGGGTTGCAAGCAAAAAAAAAAGAATTGGCTTAGCAAGAGGAAAAAAAAAACAATTTGCGGGCCCCATTCTTAAGCTGTTCAAAAAATTCAAAATTGTCAAAAAATGTCAACAAAACCACATCACGTACCCCCCCCCCCACATGATGTAGTTTTGTTGACATTTTTGAGAGAATTTTAAAAAATTTAAATTAATGTAGAATTGTCGGTGTTAGGTAAAGGCTTAACAATCGAAATCTATGTGTGTGTGTGAAAATGTTTCGAATACTATTTAGTGACATCGCAAAGGATACATGTTATATACACAACATCATTTATTACTCTGGAGAACATTTTCCACTTGTGTTTACATTTTCCTGCATCTGACGAAAGGGAGGAGAGCTACTGGATATTTAATGGGGGGGGGGGGGGGGGGGGCTACTGCATATTTACTTTCATTTGGGGGGTGAGGGGTGTCCCCACTAGCGCCACCACTGATTGTGCTTTCTACTTTACCGACTTGTCCCCTAAACAGTTATTTGTTATTGTGTATTTTGCTTACTGAAGGCCTAAATATCGGATGTAAAATTGTTTCTATTTTTTTTATGGCAGTGGCTTTTTCTCGGGTGCTCGTGAAATAGCCAAAAGAGTATATAATGACTCTCTCGTGGGTGAAATAGTGAACAGGCTATTTCATGGGCGCCCGTGAAATAGTCAATATATACTGCGTTGGCTATTTCACAGGCTCTGTCTTGGATTATGGATAATATGCTTGAGTTGTGACTGGTATTATATAAATTAATCCTTTACCTAACGCTAGTAGCAGCCGACACTCGTAAAAAAAAATTCTCGTACAACTAATTTTTTTCATTTTTTTTGCTTCCAAAACATAGGTTGTGACCCCTCATTGGAACGAGCATGACGCGCTCGTTCCAATGAGGAGTCACAACCTATGTTTTGGAAGCAAAACATGAAAATATTAAAAAAATTGAATGGCGATTTTCATATGTAGCGCTGGTCGGTTTTGGCCGTTACGTTATGTAAAGGGTTAAAAAAAATATCAATATTTTAATGATTTTATTGTTAAAAATATGGAGTTTACAACTGACATCTAGCGTATTCTAGGACTACAGTGAGCAAAACAGACGACAATAAATAATTTTATACATTTACGTTACCAGTTCCCTTCTTCGATAATCATATTGCATTGTAAATATATTTAACCCCTGTATGGCATACGATTTAACGAGCCACTTTAATTGACAATTTTTATTGTTTTGCAGCCTTTCTGATATGATTTGGAAATTTCTTCCCTAATTTTATACATTTACAATATCTGTTCCCGACTTCGAGAATTGAACGAATTCATTTCTTGACGTTGGGAACAGGTATTGTAAATGTATAAAATGAAGGAAGAAATTTACTAGTACATTACATGGTGTGAGGTGGAAGGCCCAATATTACCGGACCTAACCCAACGAATGACAAGTCTGTTTGGTATTGAATTCACAGGGAAGTCAATCAAACCTAATAATTTATCAGAGCCCGTGAAATAGCCAAAGGAGTATGTATTGACTATTCCACGGACGCCCGTGAAATAGCCTGTAGACTATTTCAATGGGGCCCGTGAAATAGTCAATATACACTCTTTTGGCTATTTTACGGGCACCTGTGAAATGACCACTGCCTTTTTTATAACAAAATTTAATCCTGCATCCTCATTGGTTGTTGTGAGCTGTCATAAAGGGTTAATGTTATTGCCAAGAGTGTTTCTCTTTGGCGCAAGAGATAACAGAATATCTTTTGATGGGAGTAATTTGCTTTTATAAATACTCAAAAATACAGCACCAACACACAAAAATTTGTTTTCGGCTTTTCGTAATATTCATCGTAAGTTACAACTTACAACAGTCTACTATTTCCACGAATTACTCAACTGTCATCTGTTTTACCACGTGACGATGATTTCAGTCATTATCATGTTGTCCATTGAATTTACCGGTATGTTTTGAATGACCATTGTTTTGTTTTTTTACGATGATAAAATATAAAACTCGTTCTTGTTTCACAAACGCGGAAGTGTTTTTTTACTGGATGCATTCCATTATGACGCCTCAAGTGTTCCAGAATGTTTCGAAACATTTCATTTTTTGATGCGTTGTTTGATACTTTCAATCACAACCCGACCAGTCTGGCCATTTTTCAAATTTATCGTTAATAATGTCTGTTTAATATTTGTTGTTGAATTTTACATAACAGTTTGTGTTATAGTTTGCAAAATTACTCGTCACTGTGTTATTGTTGAATAAACGAATTAACATACCCTCGTTTTCTTGATAATAATTGCTGTCGTAATGGCGATAACTTGATTTGGGCATGATTAATATTTATTTGGGCTATAATAACTCCCCAGTCCATCTGGTTCTTTGAAGTACACATAGATATGTGGTCCATTATTACCGCGCCAACACGTAATTACTGAATGGGACTTTCGAATATCGGCAGTAAACGAATTTCGTTGACGACGTCAAACGCATGAATCCCCGTGACGTTATAACGCCACGACGGCCGTAGTCGGAAAGGGTTAATAATGTAGCGGAGGAAGCTGTGACTGAAGCCAACCCTGGCTGCAGACTAGACGGAGCATCCTGAGCAGTGGGCGGGCGTATGCTGCATCTCGTGCAAGTTTCTCATAACAACATTTGGCCCCAAAATGTTGTTTTATTAGAGAAGGACCTCTCGCGCCTGCGGTCCCATCAACCTCGCCAAGCCTCCCAACAAGAAAACTTCATTTCGGCTTGTGAAGCGTAGTGGAGGAAGCTGTGGCTGAAGCCGACCCCGGCTGCAAAATAGACAGAGCGTCCTGAGTGGTGGACGAGCGTATGCTCCAGCTCATGCAAGTTTCTCATGACAACATTTGGCCCCAAATGTTCTTAGGTTAGAGAGGGGCCTCTCCCGCTCGCAAGCCTCCCAACAAGAAACTTGCTGACTTCCTCCCTATTTCTGTCGTCGCTGGGTGAGCTTGTTTATATTTAAGTGCATGCTCTACCCACGTTAACAATTCCTTCAACTGTAACGGACTTACCCAGTGTCACGGCTCCCATGGACGGAGTAACCGCTTCACCAGTTGAGCTAGCTGCTTGCCAGAGATTAAGAACACTAAGTAGCGGCCTTATTCCTTGCATATCATGAGCACAGCAGCTAGCTCTATTTGCTCAATGGAGCGCGATGACGGTAGCACACTTGGATGGGTGTAACAATATAATCACCATGTTCTTGTTCCTCTGAAATAGAAACTGAAAATGAAAGTGTCAATGACAGATCAGTTCATAAATACGAGCTGTATAGAACTTGTGACAAAAAACTGATTGAACCTAATTTCGGTACAAAATGGCCACTGGCAGTCATCTTGAATTTTGGACCGTAACCAGAAACACTCATTCTCGTGACGTCCCAAGGTGATAACAAAAGTACCCAAGAAGTTTTGTGAAGATCGGTTCATAAATACAGCCTCTACCCTGAGCCGTATTGACATGTGTGCTTACATTGTGTAAGTAGCACTGAATAAATCAAAGTTCATCTAATTTGCATAATTTCTGCACGAAAAAAAAACCCCTTACAATATGTGATGTATTCCATGTTACTAAATATTCATACAAAAATTTATTCAAATCAGAACTTTCATACAGAAGTTCTGTACAAAAGACTGATTGCACTAATTTTGGTACAAAATGGCTGCTGGTGGCCATCTTGAATTTTGGACCACACCCAAAAACACTCGCTCTCATCCCACAGTGATAACAAAGGCACCCAAGAAGTTTCGTAAAGATTGGTTCATAAATATGGCCTCTAGTCTGAGCTGTATAGAAGTTGTGTACAAAAAACTGATTAGACCTAATTTCGGTACAAAATGGCCACTGGCAGCCATCTTGAATTTTAGACCGCACCCAGAAACACTCGTTCTCGTCCCAAGGTGATAACAAAGGTACCCAAGACATTTCGTGAAGATCAGTTCATAAATTCAGACTCTAGCCGTATTGACATTGACATGTGTACTTACTGTGTGTAAGTCGCACTGAAAAAATCAAAGTTCATCTAATTTGCATAATTTCTGCACGAGAAAAATCCCAAATTATATGTGATGTATCCCATGGTACTAAACATTCACACAAAAAATTATTCAAATCAGCGCTTTCATATGGAAGTTCTGTGCAAAAATCTGATTGCACCTAATTTTGTACAAAATGGCTGCCATCGGCCATCTTGAATTTCGGACCAGACCCAAAAACACTCGTTCTCGTCCCACGGTGATACCAAAGGTACCCAAGAAGTTTCGTAAAGATCGGTTCATAAATACGGCCTCTAGCCCGAGCCGTATTGGCATTTGCACTTACAGTGCTGAAAGTAACACCAAAAAACATCAAAATTAGTCTAATTTGCACAATTTACACACGAGAAAAAAACCTGTATTATATGTGATGTATCCCATGGTACTAAACATTCATACAAAAAATTATTCAAATCAGAGCTTTCATATGGAAGTTCTGTACAAAAAACAGATTTCTGCATCGTCGGTACAAAATGGCGGCTGGCAGTCATCTTGAATTTCGGACCGCACCCAAAAACACTCGTTCTCGTCCCACGATCATAACAAAGATACCCAAGAAGTTTCGTAAAGATCGGTTCATAAATATGGCCTCTAGCCCGAGCCGTATCCAATTGTTGACAGATGGACAGACGGATGACGGACGACGCTTCACCAAAGTTGAGCTAAAAATGAATAATAATGCAGTGAGAGGCCCGACCTCAGAACCTCACCGCCAATAACGTACCACGACACCCGTCTCCAACATTACTCACCCCACTGAACAAGAGTCCGCAGAAGTGCATCGACTAAAGTCGTTATCAGTCCTCCAAACTCCACAACAAAATATATAATTAAGATACATGAATAATAGCAATCAAAATGAAATTCAAAATATTTTTTGGGAAACTTTTTTTTTGAAACGTTAAGAGCCCAAGGGCAACCCGATGGACAAAATCCAAATTTATTGAGCTACACTCCCGGAATAATAATCCATGTATCCTACATTAATTCCACAGTAATAGAATATAAAATACTACCTATATATGAAGACGTTGTCAATGTAAGTGACGTCAATGAAAAAACAGAAACAAGACATGAGGCACACAAAAATGGCCCAAAGTCAGAAACCAATTTAAATGCTACCAGATGCAAAGCTAGATCTTCATACGAAGAAAAAACGATACATCGGATCGAGGATGCAAGACTAAACGACCTAACACCCCTAGGGCGAGGACATAACCTTCGGGAAAGACAGAATAAATATTCTGTAATATTGTTAAACTCCCAAGGAATTTAATAAAAAAATGCAATAAAAAATAGCCAAAGAGTTTAACAGGAAGGGTTCATGGAAGGATAGGGAAGGAATACTTAACAAACAGTGGAATAATAATTATCAAAAATGATGACATCAGGTGTATGTCCCGAAATTGGGAAACATAATAATAAACTTACAGCCCTGAACGTCTAAAACCACTGTTGAACACCTCCATCATCCAATAACAGCCTTGGATCCACCAATTCTGGCATTCATTTGTGTCTGGCATCCTCAAAAAAGGAGATTTTAAAGCACAGATGTCAGTTCACTGTTGCTGATTTTAGGGCCAAACAAAGAATGATGTTGGTGCCAATTCCGGTCACTTCCTGACGGCTGCACATGCACGGAGAGTAAAAGTATGGAGGACCAGATAGGACTTTTAATTTTTGGTTTTGCAAGCAAATTTTGGGGATGGGGGGCTGGGGGGGCAAAATTTGTGTTTGGCCCTTGATAACTTTGAGTTTGCACCAGCTAGTCTGGGCCATTGCTTTATAGTATAAAAATCTACTGATAAACAGGGTAACAATACACCAATTTATTTGGTCATGCGAAATGATAAATTTAACCACCATTTTATGAGTGTTTTCATATCAGTTCACAAAACTCCACTAGTGTTTTCTACGATGTTGATGCCTATATATTAGCTCCCTTGAAGTGCACCAGTCATTCTTCATAATCATCTTCCACAACTTTTTTCGTTTGGGTGGATCAATTTGAAAATTGCAAAGTGGAAGTCGAATTATAAACTGCAAGAGCATGTTTCAGTCACTGATAGATTTATTTTTCATTGCCAACCCACAGGACCAGAATATTCTAGCCTTTTGTGTATTTGATAAGGTTAGTTGTTGCAATCATCAAATGACTACCAACCTATTTTCGTCGTAATTACCAGTGCCTGTGACTAAAATCGTCTTTATACAAAAACAGAAATGTACATGTGGAAGGGTGTGCTTAGATTCAGAGGAGCCACTTGGTAACTCACATTTGTAAGGTTAGGGATGGGGTTAGGCTAGAGTATAAGCTCAGACTCGAGTAACGGGGCAGTGCATTATATGAGAGAAATTGGAGGTGAAATTCCAAATCAATCAATTTTCCAGGACAGCGATAAAAACTGAAGATCAAATTTTTAAAAACAAAAAATACCCTGATATTTGAAGCACATTTGGCCACAAGTTGTTCTTGTGAAATATTATTTTATTATCTGTTTTGGTATGAATATGGTTGCAGACTTCCAGGAACTAGTGTAGCCTGTTATCAACTCTATGAGTTGATTACATATGTGTTATTCTATACCTCTCAATCTTCATTTTCATGTATAATTTGTGTATATTTATTTAATTTGAATTAAGGGGACGTCCAACCTAACTTTGGTCAAAGTTCGGGTAATTTTCTTCCAAGTCTAAAAAGACCCAAAATGAATAACCCCAATAAATTATATACTAAATGCTTGGAATGGAACATAAAACATGTGGAAACTGGAATTTGCCATGGACCTGCTGCCATGTGTAGATAGCACTGCCTGAAAGCCTGCTATGGCATAAATAAGAGAACAAAATTTTAACAATAAAATACCTCAAAATAAAATAACAGCTGTATTCTATAAACATTGAGGTACATACTCGAAGAAATCTTTTCCTAATTCTAGAAAGTAATAAAGATTGAGACCAAATGTTAAAAGTGGAGTGCTCACTGATTGAAGGCAGACATTTTCTTTCGTTCATGTTTTGCTTTGAGGAAGTTCAACAAAGGTCAACATAAAGGAGTCCACTAGAAGAAGTACCCTGTAGATAACTTACAAGAAAACTGTGTTGAAGAATCTTTGTTCAATGGACGAATTCACAAATGAACTGGGAAGAGGGTATCGGCCAGGGCAAAATAGGCTTTCATTACTTGTCTATATTATATGGACTACGTACAGTAACTCACTAACTGTATGTGTAACACATGGTCAGGACTGGACTACAGTAACTCACTAACTGTATGTGTAACACGTGGTCAGGACTGACGTGGTGCATTCATTGTTATCGGTGAAAAAGTGGTTACAGCCACAACTTCCAGTAACTGTGGACCGTTTTGATCGGTAATTAGTAGGTCCGCCGTATTATCATTCTGTTTGGTTATACTTACAGATCTGTCATTCCGCCAATTTCCGGTGTTTTCAAACTGTCCCTCATTGGCCTCAAGTTGAAAAAATATATATATGTTACCACAGGTTATATTTTTCAATGTTAGAATGTGCTGATGATTAATTTAATTAAATAAAATTTGCTGGTCAATAAGAAATAGATGTCATTCCGTGTCATTCCCCGTCATTCCGGTGTTTAGGGGGACCCCATTCGGTCACGAGTTGTTCTTACGAAAAATTATTTTATTATCAGTTCTGGTACGAATACGATAGCAGACTTCCAGTAACCAGTGGTGCCTGCTGTCAACTCTATGCGTTGATTACATATGTGTTTCGTGTTCTATAGATCCCAACCTTCATTTTGATGTATATTTTTTGTACATTTAATCTGAATTTAAGGAATATCAGAGATGAGAATTTCAAAATAACAAAATTCCATTACATTGGGTACGTTTCCGTGGGCCATTCGAGAATACTAGTGTTATTCTGGGCATGCGCAGATAAGGCAGAATGTGATTCGTGTCGTTTTGTTCAAGTAAAAGTATTCTGGAATATTATTCGGAATGTATTCTCACAGACTATAGATTAACCAGACCAGCGACGTGCACGTTATTTTTTGAGGTCAAATATGGCGGCCCTGGAGCGCTGGCCCCCCTGGCGGCCACGGGTACTCGATCGAATGAGAACGCTGTTGCAAAGTGAGGCGAGAGGCGAAATCAAACCAAAGAAATGCGTTGAAAATCTACGAGTAAACTGTGTGATCGTTGCAAAGAATGGAACGCTCGGTTCAAGATGTAAGAAGAAAGGCAATTTAGATTATTTCGCATCATGCCTTCTTCCCAAATTATAAAGGTTTAATATCCATTCTGTCGGAGCAAATTTGCTTACTAAATACACAAAACATCACAACGCTGTCAGAGCACTGTCAACATTTTTGCTGAATGCAGGTGAGAAATGATGAAGACGACCACAACAATATTATTCGGCGTTTGTTTTGAGCATACTTTGGTGCCTTTCTTTTAAAATTTTCATCCCACTCAAATTCTCAATATTTTTTTTTAGTTTTGCAGGGATGAGATAGTTGAGCTAATAAATTATGCCTAACTGATTTCAGCTTGACTAAATAAATTCAATAATTTGTGACTGAAATACAGAAATTTTATTTTCTGTAAATTTACATAATCCAATTGTCATGTAAATTTGTCGAAATAAAATTAGATTTTTAATAAATTCTCTATATACGGTATGTCCTTATTTCATATTTGGGGGGGAAAACACATTTTTTACCAATTTTTCAATTAAAATTTAAGAATTTTGGCCGTTTTCGGCTAATGTTCATGCACTGCAGGCTCACACCTGATTTTAGTAAATTGTGACACTCTGTTGATTCAGATTCTCTCAATATTCAATTACTTTTAAAAATTATATGGTGAAATTTAACAAATCGATACCAACAAAACCCCAACATTTGCAATCCTTACTGGCAACTGCCCAATTTAGCGGCCATGTGGCCTGAAATACACTATTTTTTATTGTAACTTATTTGTGTGGTGGGCAAGAAATCTAAACACCAGCATAATGGTACAAGATTTCAATCATCATTTTTGGTTTGGAAAGGGTCAGTATTCAATATGTTTAGTGAATTTTTTTTTATCAATTTAAGAAAATCTCATTAAAAATTAAAATAAACTTTCATGGTCACTGTAGGCTTCTGTCTTGTCTACTTTGTTTTAACTTTCCAGTTCAGTTCTGTTGAGATCATATCTTTTATGGTGCATTATAAATGTGTTTGATCGTGAAAATGTGAAGTTTTTCAACATGGTCTCTTTGCCATAATTATAATTTATTTCACCCTCCAAAGAATTATATCATTGAAATAAAAAAAAGTAAAAAATAATCTCCTTAATATTACTGGAAATATTTCGAAATCGTTATTCGTTAGAATACTTAGCCAAATCACTGGGTACTAGGTATTCACTGTGCTGTAAGTAAGACTTAGTTGTTGATATATTGTAATAATGTTCAGACTAATAATAGGTTGACTTATGAAAGTCCAATATGGGTATTTGGGAATATAACAAATACGATTATACCACAACTAAGATCAAGTTGAATTAATTCCTTTCTTCGGTCCTAAGGAAGCTTCACACCGTATAAAAATTCTCAGTGCCATGTAGTTCTGGAGATATATGCATTTAAAAAAAAAAAAAAATTTAGCTCCTGCAGGGGGGACAGACAAAAAAAAATTTTTTTAGCTCCTGCAGGGGGGACAGGAAAACAATTTTCGGTATAAATTAGGTACTTGTGACCCAATAAGCTCTCATATCAAATTTGGTTCAAATCGACCTCTTGGTTTGGAAAATAAAAATTTTGGTATAATTTGGGCTTCCACAGTGAGCCCAAATATGAACCCAGGGATATGGCTTTAACAAACTTCACTCTCAGCCCGCTAAGAATGCTGTACATCAAATATCAAAAGATTTTGACTGGTGGATCTGAATTTTTTTTTTTTTAAAGAATATTCCTCATATTGAACTAAGTTATAATTTGGGCTCCCACAGGGAAACCAAATTTGAGCCAAAGGACTTGACTTGAACAAACTACAATCTCACCTCCCTAAGCATACTGTATACCAAACATCAAAAGATTCTGACCGGTGAATGCGAAGAAGAAGATTTTAAAAGAATATACCTTGTATTGCTCCCAAAGGGAGCCCAAATATGAACTCAGGGACTTGGCTTGAACAAACATGAATCTCACCCCCTCTAAGGATGCTGCATACCAAATATCATAAGATTCTGATTTGAGGATCCGAAAAAGATTTTTGAAGAATATCCCTCATATTGCACTAATTTTGAACATTTGGGTTCCCACAGGGAACCCAAATATGGACCGAGGAATTTGATTTCAACAAATATGTGAATCAATGTTCCAAAGATGTTATATGTAAAATATGAAAGCTTTTGGAGTAGTGGTTTGGAAGAAAACGATTCTTTAATTTTTTTCCCATTGCCCACTGTGTTAAAAAATGCTGACTCAGTGTCCTGAAAAAGTACCCTATGATAAAACCGATAGCAATTTTTTTTACCAATCCTTGCTGTTGGTCCCAAGGAAGTTTCACACCAAATAAAAATTCTCATTGCCGTGCAGTTTTTGAGATATGAGCATTTTAATTTTTTTCTATTTTTAGCTCCTGTGGTTCCCACGGGCCTACGGGAAAAAAATTCTGCATAAATTAGGTACTTATGACCCAATAAGCCCTTACTCAAAATTTGGTTCAAATCGGCCTCTCGGTTTGGAAAATAGAAATTTGGAGTTGGGCTAAAATTTTTGCCCCAGCCATAACATCGCCAAGTATACACCCTCGAACTTCTCTTGAACAAACTTGAGTCTACACGTCAAAAGGAAGCTGCATACCAAATATCAAGTCTCTGCTATTGTTGGTTTTTGAGAAGAAGATTTTTTTAGAATTGGAGCATTTTTGCCCCACCCCTCTGTTCAATATGAGCCGAAACCTAATTTGCCCAAAAATCAAAATGCCCCTATATAACCCTTACTCACATGAAATTTCATTAACATGCGGCCAGTTGTTTGGGAGAAAAAGACCCAAACACCACCTTCACGACGGACAAAAAGTGATCAGAAAAGCTCACCCTGACTTTCAGTCGGGTGAGCTAAAAATGTTCTTCACGTCCTCTGGTCAGAATCTTCTGGCCCCCACCACCGAGAGGGTGATGCCCCCTCTCGTGATCTTCCCAAAGAGCCACGCAGCGGATTCATTGGAGATGGCAAGAAAAAAATGAGCCCCTGACCAAGGCATCCACCACATCTGGGCCCTGTCGGGAGACAGTCAGAGCATCCTCTGAATCACTGGGGAAAAGAATCGCTAAGAAAAATAGTTTCGGCCTCCCCGCTGGGGGTGACTTTAAAATACACCATGGGAAAAAAATCGCACAGGTAAGGGGGAAAGGCTGTGATTCACCGTATCCAGTTTAGCCTGTTAAGGGCAGAAATATTGACGGGGATATGAAGTAGTTACACTATATCTTTGTCCGAAATCAACGCGGGGGGGGGGGGGGGGGGGGGGGCATTGTCATAGACCTAATGATTGCAATCTACCCTTTAGCACCCCATCACATTTTAAGACGCCTGTCATTCGATGTCAAGATCACGCAAAAGATAAAATGAGTTTGCCGTTTGTGTAGTAAATGACCAACAGCCCTCTGTGCATGTTGGTCAATGATTTCAATCAAAGCCTGCGCCTGACATTCCTAAAAATGCAGGAGTGCCAAACTTCGCTCCCTTCTCATGCCTAGGAGGGCGATTGGCTTTCCTAAAACCTACAAACGCAAAAAGTGCCAAAATGAAGTCTTCCTGTTAATGAATTCTGCCTTTCATTTTATTGCTGCTAACAACGCAGTCAAAACGAGAGACAGCAAAACTGCCCTCACACCTCCAGAGCAGCCCTCTTATAGAGATCACTAACATAGCAGAAGTCTAAAACACTGCGGATATTAGGAATAGGCCGTTATGGTAATCATTATTTTCTGAGGGCAGGGGGCTAGCTTTCGCCCTCCTTAATTTTTGTAAGGCGAGCGAATAAATCGCGCAAGAACGTAAAAATATTGGGGGAGGGGTGAGAGAAGGCATTAACAGAGCACCCATTTTACTAACAGTATGAACTGTGACATGCAGTATGATCCCATCCGTGCGTGGGAGCTGGATAGAAGGCATTCCTTTCTGGTGTGTGTGTCGGGGGAGGGGGTCATTCCACGTGGAAATCTTGAAAGATTGAGGGCCAAATATTTTGTTCTCGGTGGTTCTGGGGCTGCTGTGACCACTTCCCAGGTGAGAATTGCTTATCACTGCAAGTTCGAATTGGTACATGGGTTAATTTTTGGGGTGTGGTGGGCCTAAATATCCATGGGTTGGTTTTGGGGCTTCGGCAAAATGAAAGCCCACCCAAACACATTTTTTTTCATTTTTATAGCGAATAACATGCTACGGGTTCGATTAGTAGCCTAAGCACAGAAAATTTCGTGGCCATAGCTTCAGCCGTTTTTTGAGTTATCCAGTCAGATAGAAAATATTAACACTGTGCACAATGGGACTTTTTTTTATTTTGGAAATTTTCTCAAAAGTTATGGGCTCATATCAATGAAAATCATCCATGGACCCATTAAACCTTTACCTAACGCAACGGCCAAAACTGGCCAGCGCTATACGCAAAAATCGCCATTCAGTTTTTTTAATATTTTCATTTTTTACTTCCAAAACATAGGTTGTGCGTCGCGCTCGTTCCACTGAGGAGTCACAACCTATGTTTTGGAAGCAAAAAATGAAAATTTTTAGTTATAAGAGATTTTTTTACGAGTGTCGTCTGTTACTAGCGTTAGGTAAAGGGTTAATAAGGAAAGAAAATTTCATGGCCAAAGCTACAGCCGTTTTTGAATTACCCGATTGGACAGAACTCCAAAATGTAAAACTGTGGATAATGATGAGAATTTTTTTTTTGGGGGGGGGGGGGGGGAATTTCCGAAGGTTTGGGTAATAGCGCGCCCGGTGGTGCCATGGGTAAGCACGGAAACTTTCGTGCTCATTGCTTCACCCGTTTTTAGCTACCCTGTCACAGACTGACGGACAGACATTTGCTGAATTATAGCAAGATTCAGTTGTCATTCGTCATGGATGGGCTATTAATTGTGATCATGACTTTTTCCAGTGTTGGCTATTTCTCGAGTGCCCAAACCAGCGGTTTGTGGGGATGGTTGCGAAATCGACACTGCAATATTCAAATTCATTTCACTTAAATCATGGTACTTATTTTTTTTTTTAAATTATGGTATCAACAAAATGCACCCAGAACTAGCCGAATGCTACCAGTGATTTTAGAAACATTTTTGATCGTTGAAAAATCTTTTTTGAGAAGTTGCTCGGTGGACTGGGCGATGTTAGACGTCTGGTCATTTTCGATGGCTTTGAAGACACTTTTTTCCAATTTTAGTAAGTTCAATCTGTTTTCGTTGATTTTTTATGAAAAGGAGATTGAGAATTCATTCATAACTTTATAGTATTATCAGTTTTTGATAGATAAAGCATTTTAATTCACATGAAATGAAGAAAAAATTAACAAAATCTTCGCGATTTTTACTTTGGATCTATTTTTAGCACACGTTAAAACTTTGACAACTGACTCATATAATTTTTGGGGGGGAATGGTTTCATGTTTCATCACCGTTCAGTGTTTGCTTCTCCTCTTGGGAAATTGTAAAAACAAAGGCCGGGGTTTTTCTCACTGGAATTTGTGCAGTTAAAAGCACAGCAGCCGTGACCCGGCATTTCTTTTCGCCATTGAATTTGGAATTGTTTTTGTTTTGAGTACCGTTTCCCGCCAGGTGGCAGTATCGCCCTCGCGTACTTCATTTGCTCCCTTACCGTCGCTGGTCTGGTTAATCTATAGTCTGTGGTATTCTGTTAATCCACCTCTCGAGGAGGAATAAACGTTATTCTAGACATGCGCAGTATTGCGCACTGACTAAATAGTTTTGCACATCACAAATCTTGAGGCCGAAATTTGTTTTCAACGGTGGCGAATTAGTGCCAACCTGTCTCCAGTTATTTATCTGTTACAACAGATTAATAAACTTTTATAACATATTCATAATTTGTTTTAACAAATGAGTAATGTGTTATAACCAACTAATAATCTGTTTTTAACAGTTTTTATACAGTTATAGCAAACTAATATTCTGTTGTTACAGATTAAGTTGGCCTTATCTATTTTTACCAATTAATGATCTGTTATAGTTATCTTTTAAAAGCAACTAATGGGGAGCACGGCGGCTCATTGGCTGTCGCATCGGACTTGTGACCGGTATGTCGACAGTGCGAAAGCGGTCCATTCCACTTGCATTGTGACACTGAGCAAGTCACTCCAAACTGCGCACACACGGGCACAGATGCAAAGTGTTCTAAGATGTGCTGCGCGTTGATGGCACGCGTGCATTCAACCAATGCTCATCCGGCTTGTGTCTGGTGAGTCCGTTGGAGAGTCTAGCAGATACTTGTCGCTGTGCGATGGCTTTTCTAGATACTTCGGCTTTCTCCGTCTGTAAAACTGCTCGACACGATATGGCCTTGGCATTCGAAAGTTCCGTAACCCTCAATAAACAAACTAATTATCTGTTATAACAGTTTAGTAATCTGATTGATTGGGTTTTATTAGGAAAGTGGTGGGACCGAAAGATGTCTTCTTTTACGGAACTGCAATTGCAGAAGTTATGTAATTGGGGATGGACATGGGGGCGAGGGGGGTATCGTGAAAATGTCACAGCAGAACCTTTCAGAATGGTGTTTTCGTGGTCAGTACTGTAAGCTAAAATACGCCCCCTCCACTCACACACGACAAATAGCATACATGTATGCCTCCAGGGGTGAGAATTAATGTAACGTGTGCAATTTAAGAAAAGGATTGACAAGTTCCGTCATCTGTGAACCATCTACCTTTCGTACGCGATTGTGCAAATAAAACCTTTATGGTTCACAGGTGTTGTTTTAGAATGGGATTTCAAGGCTTATGTGACTGGGTACAGACCTTGTAAAGTAGTAGAGCGGTATGTGTTGGTATGTACAGTATATGGCTAGAGACCCACGTGTTTCCCCATGCCTATAGAAGGGGGTCTCTGAAGAAGGTCCATGACCACTAAAGCAGTTTTATTTACGTAAACAAATCCGTTGGGTTTTCCAGGATGTGGTCTGTCGGTCAGCGGGGCCTTAACGTCGCTGGGGCTTTTGAGCCTTTCCAATACGGCTCGACCCGATGCTTTTACCGAGGCTATTGCACAACGCCTTCTTTCTGTTTACCCTATATAACAATGTACCCCCCCCCCCCCCCACACACACACACCTCCATTGTTACAATGACACGAGCATTTTCAGTGCACAGCCACCTTCTCGCTCTGACGTCGCCCGTGCCCATGACTCTTTTGCGATGTCACTCTAGTAGCCTACAAGGTCTCTTTGACTCAACCGCGACTACAGAAGTGCGCCCCACCCAAATGGGCCTTATCATGTTTTACCCCATGTAACACTGTACTGCTACGGCCCATTCGCTTTAACACGCGAGGACTCGGAGCAAGTCCCATGCAGCTCTACCGACTTTATACACCGAGCCCAAACATCTGACAGCCACCTGGTCTTTAGTCGACTTTTTGTGACTGGTATCCAACGCGCGCCCCTACCTCCGTTTATTCTTGCGAGTTTTAATTCCCTGTTTTACACCACACCGCAGCCACACGCATAAAATCTTCATCCAGTAGGTGATTAAATTATGCAACTTGGCATTTTGACCGGACCCTCCCCCGCCCCAAATACACACTGCGCCACTGACCTATTTTGAAATAAGCCGTAACACATGACTCCTGTTGGCCCCATATATATTTACTGGCCAAGTTTCTGTGAGGCGACGCCTTATCCTCGTACCCAAGTTTGTACTTTAGTTCTCTAATTTCATAGAAAAATAAACTGAGACTATCTTTATAATTCCGTGTCGGTGTTGAGACCAATTTGTTTCAGCCACATCTCACTCTACCATTCAAAATAAATTCAGACTATTCTTATAATTCCAATTCGGTGTTGAGACCAAATTGTATCAGCCACGACTCACTCTACCATAAAATAAAACATTGTTGGAAGCTATTGCAAGGTTCAAAGTTTCCAAAGGTTTTGCACACTGCAGTGAAATTAAGTGTCGAATCCACTTCCATTCACGGACACTCGACTAATTATCAGATTTCAATTTTAACAAAATATATGTTATATTATCAACACTATTTTTTTAGTATTGATAATATATTTTATTTGAAATGATCAAATCTGATAATTTGTCGAGTGCCTGTGCACGGAATAATTCTTGTTAGCTGCCGATAACGCAACCAACTTTTTCTGTGTCGTCGGTTAATTCTTCGACGAGAAACGCAATCTTGATCCATATCGATTATTCTGAATATCATTTAACGTCAAATGAACGTTTCCTTGAGAATAAGATTCTGTAATTGAACTGCGCATGACACACTAGTCGGGTGAATTCTGAATACATTCGGAATGGCCCACGGAAACGTACCCATTATTTATAGGCTATAGCCCCTTAAAAATTCTAAATTTTTCACTGAACAAAAAAAGTCAAAAATCAAGTCATGTCACCATCTTAAAGTTACAGTGACATCAACACCGAAAATGCAGGTCTGAACTGTTTTGAATATGAGATAATGAAAATACCAATGGGCCACTTCAAACATCGCACATTACGATGGCTGTAAAAAAGTCACGTCATGCAGGAAAATGTCCGGTAGTTCTATAAGGTTACTAGACGAACTCCCCGTGGACGATTCGCCCCTAGTTTTTTTGGACTATTTGCCCCTGGACGATTCGCCTTCATGGATTATTCGCCCCCGATTTTTTTTTATAATTATGTGTAAATAAAATATATATAAAAATGTTTAAATATATGTTTTGAATTTTTTTGACAGGAATAAATAAAATTAAAAATGAATTGTCAAATGGAAAGGTACTTACTTTCTTCGACTAAGGCAATTACAGAGCAAATTGTTGTCGATACAAATAACATTGGACATGTGTGCAGTGAATAATAATTCGCACTGGTTGAATGAACGGTGGTGTAAAGAAAGCTCAGAATTATGAGGAAATGTTTACACAGCACTTTGCATTTTGGATTGAAATTACCAGATTGGAGACAGGTGGCCTTGTTTTTACAACAGTCTGTGTGATGTATCTTTTAAGGGCCTATATAAGTAATGAAATTTTGTTTATTTTGTATATTGTTAAAAAACTAAATAAATAGGGAACGAGAAAGTGAACAAACAGGCAGAAAAACAGCTTAACTGTGGCCTTCTACCAGAAAGGGCTGCCTTCACCGACTCAACTAAAAATTACATCAGGATTAAATACTGTTATAAAAACTAAATAATAAATAGGGAACGAGAAGGTGAATAAACAGGCAGAAAAACAGCTTAACTGTGGCCTTCTACCAGAAAGGGCTGCCTTCACCGACTCAGCTTAAGATTAAACCTTAAGATTGAACAAGATGTGCTACTTTTATCTTTACAGTTTACACACTTTAATGAAAACTAATTCTACCTTCTTCTTTTAAGCAGGTACACAGAAGATGCTTTTTGACCAGCACCCCAATAACCGCTACAGACAGTCTAGCCGTTATGGAAACAGTCACCCCCACGGTTCCTGAACATCCTCCACTTCCTCCTTAAAAGTGGTCGACCACTTTAAGGGAGGCGAGCGTTGGTCCTGCGTCCCGCCTCTGCCCCTTTTTGTAAGCGCAATGCACATCTTTTTGTCCCAACCCAATAGGATTACAAGGCAGGCCTGCCCCCGAACCAGGGAAGTTCGGGTCTTCTTCTTGGTGGTCCCCGAAAGGGATCGTTGTTGTTTCCTTCAAAGACATCCTATCAAACAGAGACAGCCTGAGGCAGATTATACTTGCCAGTGATGGCCATCACTTAAAATCATCTCCGAAGTGGCAGACTATACTTGCCCGAAAATCTAGATAGACTGCACCCTCGGGGAGAGGTAGTACCTTTGTGAGAGGACCCAACCTCCCACACTGGTCCTCACCCGAAGGTTCAACCGACATCAGTCAACGAGACCGCCTAACCCCAACTGGAGACACCTGCCGAGTACCGGAACTTTTTCCCCCTTCAACACTCCTAGACATGTGACAGCCAATCATATACAGTTACCGGGGTTCGAAAGGGGCTTGTCCCCCATACCGTCCCTGCGCGCCTTCGGCGCGCAAAATCATTCCTTTATTGTTATTTTGAAAATTCGCACCTCTGATATTCCTTCAGTTCAAATTACATATACACAAAATATACATCAAAATCAAGATTGAGATTATAGAACACGAAACACATGTGTAATCAACTCACAGAGTCGACTGTAGGCACCACTGGTTCCTGGAAGTCTGCTACCGCATTCGCACCAGAACTGATAATTTAATAATATTTCACGAAAACAACTCGTGGCCAAATGTGCTTTACATATCCAAGAACAAAGCTAGGGATCAAAATTGTCCGAAACACGGCGACAGAGCTGCATGGGGGTAAATTCCAAAGCCTTCTTTAATTGCTTTTGTTTTCGTATGAATATACTTTCGATTTCCGGTCGACGTTATCGGACGGAAAAAGCATGTAAAACAACGCCGTGTAAAATCAAATAATGAAAAAGATCGCCTTCATACAGTATACTGTTATTAGATAGATATTGCACAGTTGCCATATTCAACGCAAAACCTGTATCATGATACCTGTTGAAATTTCTGAGAATTACGATTTTGTTTTTCGATGGAAATTCGTGGTATCGAGTGATTTGCGCATGTCTGTCGAGCATGGAAATCATCTTCAATAAAAAATGCAGACAGTGTTGTCCTTTTCCAAAAAGCAGTCCTATCGCTGTATTCGAAAGTGTTTGAATGCCTAGCTTTGTTCTTGGATATATGAAGCACATTTGGCCACAAGTTGTTCCGATGAAATATTATTTTATTATCAGTTCTGGTGCGAATACGGTAGCAGACTTCCCGGAACCAGTGGTGCCCACAGTCGCCTCTATGAGTTGATTACATATGTGTTTCGTGTTATATACATCCCAACCTTCATTTTGATGTATAATTTGTGTATATTTAATTTGAATTTAAGGAATATGAGAGGTGAGAATTTTCAAAATAAACAAAATTTCATTACTTATGTAGGCCCTTAAGCCAGTATAATTGTTTACGCCACAATCAAGATTAGTTGACTGATATCTCATTCCTTTGAAATCTTGTTTTATGGCTTACAACACTATTCCAAAACAACATTTTTGTGTTAGCTTGGTCAATATTTTTATTTGTTTAGAAAGGGCTCTTACCTTGTCGGCGAACGATACACCACTGTCAGTGGTGAATATTGGCGTCGCCGGTATCGTTTCCGTTGCATTACTGTCTGCCGATTTCCCATCATTATGGATCACCGCACTGGTTGTTACTACTGTAACATCCATTGTGTCCGAGGTCTCAACGACAACTACACCCGGGTTATCGGTGTGTGCCGACGCTTTCTATATTTTCTTAGCCACCGTTTCTATTTCCAGGGGCTCACCATTTTCTTGGAAGTCTGTATCCAATTTCCTTTTAGGTCGCGGCGTAATCTGATTGACCACATGGCAGGTGGGAGCAGTAGTTGCCTCCTGCTTTTTGAGCGTACGCAACCAGTTATCTTGACTGGCGGTGACGAGTTCCGAGCCCTGATTTGGTGATACCTCCGAAGAGATGCCGTGCATAGGTCTCCCCATCTCAGTGGTATTATCTACAAAGGGCGAAACAGGTGTAAGATTAGTTTTGCCCACCATCCCCTTGCAAGGATTAGTTTTTGAAATGGTTAACGTCATATCTTCGAAGTTGATGTCGGATTTTCAAACTTTTTCAATAATCAGGACAATGAGTACTAAATGTTTCCTTGAATTAAACGTCATGCAGTGAAATTTAATACGTTTCCGACTTCGATGGCCAATAACGTCAAAGCGTTAACAATTTTCCGACAATTTGGATGAAACTGTAGACAACATGCCCTCAACTATTCCTCTTGCTGTGTGCTATTTTATTATTGTGTTATGTTATGTAGGTTAGGGGTAGGTCTGTCAACAGATAGGAGGGGTAGGCAAAATTTGAAATGAACACGTATATTTTGGGTTTTTTTTTAGCTCCACTGTACATACTAAAATTACCTGAAAATTGGACGAAATTTACTTCTTTGTGACGTTGGTGTGAAAAGGGACATCTGAAAAATTAACCATTACCGTTGAAAATTTCCCATGTAGGTCAACCTTTTTAGATGTGTTTTTTGTCAAAGAAGAGATTAACGAAAGTTGAAATAGGAAGGCTAGATACAAGTGTCGATATTAAAAGATCGAGAAAAACGCGTTGATTGGGTATCGGTTTCGATAAATGATGAGAGAATGGGGTATCGGTGGAAATTCCAAAAAGTGAGAGTAAGATTGTTCAAAACCCTTTACCCAACGAATCGGTCGCATCCGCCCGCGTAATATGCAAATTCAGCAGTGTAAAAAATATTATTTTTCAAAACAATTCAACAAAACCATATCATGTGACCCCTCGATGGAACGAGCTCGTCGAGCTCGTTCCAACGAGGGTTCACATGATATGGTTTTGTTGAAAGTTTTTGAAAAATTTGAAAAAAAATATATTTAAAATAATAAATTTTGATATCGTCTGCGATGGGTAAAGGGTTAAGTTGGACATCCGTCTTGAAGTGTGACAAATTTTATAAGTGTGGGTGAAGGGAAAACACCCTAAAAGTCGATAGGAATTTAAGAAAAAAAAAAGAATAGAGAGAAAAGGTTACCGATCGCAAAAAGTCACTCCAACTTCGTTGAATGACTGAACCCTTTACCCAGCGCACAGAATATAAAATTTATTATTTTAATTAAAGTTTTTCAAATTTTTTCCAAACGTTTCAACAAAAAACATATCATGTGACCCCTCATTGGAACGAGCACGACGAAGTCGTTTCTTTTCAAAACACAATATGGTTTTGTTGAAATGTTTTGAAAAAAATATAACTGCTTGTAGTTTCTAAATAACGCGGGCGTGTGTGGCCGATTCGTTAGGTAAAGGGTTAATAAGGATGAGCGAAGGCTTCTAGCTTACCAGCTTGCCCAATCCCTCTGACAGAAAGGTGTTGCTGTCTACATTACAGTTAAATTCACAATGCTGGAAGCGTTTATTCTTTTAGCCAAATTACATTCCCATTCCAGAAATCTGGTTAAACATAGGATTGTCAATATTTCAATAAAATTATATATATTTATTGTTTAACTAATTGGAACAAACTGTTTGTTTCAACCTTTTTGCAATAAATTATTGCAAGTGGGGTTGACACACCCTTTTCATTTCAACCCTCGATTGCACTAAAGTATAGCAGATGGGACTGACGCACACTTGTCATTCAAATGTCAATTGCTATAAATTATTGCAATAAGGGTTGAAGCAAACTTGTCATTTCAATCCCTATCGCAATAAATTATTGCAATAGAGGTTGAAACACACTTGTCATCTCAACCCCTATTGCAATATTATTGTAAAAGGTGTTGACGCACACCTGTCATTTCAACCCCTTATGCAATACCTTATTACATTACGGGTTGAAACATATTTGTTCCTTCAATCCGTAATGCAATAAATCATTGCCATATGGGTGAAATGACCATTGTACAGAAATATAAATAATTAAATAAATAAGGGGTGAAATGAAAAGTGTGTTCTAATCACTAAAACAATAATTAAATCTCAAAAGCGGTTGAATTAAAAGTATTTATTATATGACTATCTAATTTAACCGCTAAATATCACTACTGTTTGACGATCTTTTCCTGGTCCCCGGAAAATCCACAGTGTGGAATCCGATTCCGTATCACTACAGTATGAGAAACTATTTACGGGTGCGTTCGAATTCGCATAATTAGCTGTTCCGGGCGCAGAGAGTACTTTACTCCGAGCTGGAATGGGTTTGCTCGAACGGCAGTCCGGTCTTTTTTTTATCGTATTTATGATATTTTTTTTATCGTATTCATGCGCATCAGGAGATTCCCCGGAAGTGTGCGCCTGTTACAAAAATAAGGGTAAACAAAAGTAGTTCTTTTTTACTTCAATCCAATTTACCAAAAAAGGTTGGGGAATTGTTAATGCTGACGTTGACATGCAATGTTGAACTACAAGTCATATAATCAACCTTTTATCGCTACAGCGAAGTGATCAGGGTCGTCGCATCACGTCTCATTGATGAGGTCAGATCGCCGAATCAAACTCGCTACCTGTGGCAGCTCGTTTGATCCGGCGATCTGACCTTCTCAACTCTACGTGATATGATAACCCAGATCACTTCACTGTAGCGATAATATGTATGCATCATCCACTAATGCAATGAAGTTAATGTAAGGTCGGCTGTCTATCATTCTGAAGAAAAAAAGATAGAAGGATCGGCGACATGCTACAGGACATGTTGCCCCTATCATGTAGTCGATGCGTACAAATTTTTCCATGCATTCTTGAGAAGCAAGAGAAGAAAGCTGAGTAATCCCGTTATATGCCTTTCCTCATGTTTGAATTGCCCCCATTCTGTAGTTGTAGCATACATACATAGCCATGCATTCTTGAACGGAAAGCGCGCGGTTGATAACTATTAAATTTAAGTATAAAATGTCTATTATATACCGGCCAGACTCAGTTATGCAATACGTTTATTGCATTAGGGGTTGAAATAACACGTATGTTCAACTAGTATTGCAATAATTTATTGCAAAAGAGGTTGAAGTGACAAGTGTGTTTATACCCATATGATGTATGCGTCAACCCCAATTGCAATAATGTTTTACAGTAGAGGCCGACGAGACCATTGTGCGTCAACCCTTTTTGCAATAGGGGTTGACGGAACAAGTGTGCATCAACCCCTATTGCAATAATTTATTGCAACAGGAGTTGTTTTGCAATAGGGGTTGGTACACTGCGGAATTAACACCAACAATTTTAACCAGACAAGAAACAGTCCTGAAGAAATAAGAGTCACTTCCCTTTGACCTGTCATGCAGCTGTTCGCAGATCAAGCAGGGTGTGAAACGATAACTCGTCCTAAATTATTACATATCTTGCAGTTCTGTATATAGCTGTGTATAGCTATTTATTGGTGTTTATGGTCCCATGTTTCTCCACAATTGCTAAACGTGACAAAGTATACAGAGCTCTTGGAGTTCTTTAGCTGTTCAGTCCTGGTTAAAGAAAATAAAAAATATTTCCTCTACAATTTGGGAAAATGGCGCTCACACTTTTTCTTTAAGATTTTGGGCTTCTCGAAATTAAGATTTGTTGAAATGAAATTATTTCACTTTGAGGGACTAGAATAGATGGCCCTTGCACTAAATCCGGGGCTAATTCGTTCCAAAGGGCATCCAAATATTGGACATTTTCTATACCATTTGCACCATTTGTGACATTACATACCTCATAAGGTTTCCAAGGGTCCCCATCCACCCCGTCTAATGGTGCGATTATCTCTGAGCACTTTGTAACCTGATTAATTAAATTTTCAGCATACCATATGTTTGGAGGTTATCACTTGGTTAGTTCATATCGGCCGAGATTTCAGTCGGAGGTAACTTCATATCAGCCTGAGACTGAAGGTCGAAGGCTGAGGTGAAAATTACCGAGATGTAAAATTACCGAACAAGAAAATCGTATCTAATAAATAGTGTCTACTCCTCTGCTTCCTTCTAGTTTCTTAAATGCGTCTCCTATAGCTTCCAACTCGCCCTTGATTGGTCCCTGTTCCATATCATCGAGTGCCCACCGAACTTCTTTACTGGTCACACTTTCATCTGAAGGACGCTAAGCCATATGTAATGGGCTCATGTTACACCAGAAAGTAGAAAAGAATAAATACCATTAACCCTTTACCCAACTTGACGGCTAAAACCGACCAGCGCTATTCTCAAAAATCGCCCATTAATTTTCATTATTTTTTTCATTTTCTGTTTCAAAACCATAGGTTATGACCCCTCATTGGAACGAGCTCGTTGAGCGAGTTCTAATGAGGGGTCATAACCTACGTTTTTGAGACAAAAAAATGAAAAAAAAAATTTATTCAAGATTTTTTTGTGCAAGTGTCGTCTGCTTTTCATGTTAGGTAAAGGGTTAAAATCCAAGAAGGTAAGCAGTGTTTTCAGAGGAAGACGTATCGATGCTTTGTCTTTTAAATTTTTGGAAAATATTAAATACTATTAAAGAAGACTGCGCTTTATGGACAAAACAAGATGTGAAAATATAGTGTCTTATATATTTTTTCTCCCTCTTCAGTGTCCACGCCCGATTTCTTTTGGATCCGAGTGAATGTTTTGTTCGGTGCCAAATGAATTTTGTGGAGCCAAATGAAAGATTTTAGTACCAAATGGAATCTTATTGCAAATGAGAACAAATTAACCTTATATCGCCCTTTGAGTGCAACAATACGCCATCTGTAATGGAAAGCATTGCGGATGGCGCCTTGTTACACTAAAAGTAGTATATTTTAATTTAGTATTACCTGGTTCTTCTATGTATTTTAGTTGCAAAAAGTCCACAATTGATAAAAATATTGGTAATAAAAACCTCAAATGAATAAATGAAAAAGTAAAAGGTCTTTAGTAACGTTCATAAGATTTTTTCTTGATTATTACTCATTAGTTGTTTATTCACTCCAAAAAAACTAGTTGTAAATCGAAAAGTACGAAATGCTTCCGGCGTCCCTGTTTAATCCCGTTTCTGTGTTTTTAATTCACCGCTGCTATTACTTCTGCCACAATGACGCTGCCACCGATTTCAGTCAGTAGGTATGGCCCGGCGAATCACACATTTTCGATTCGAATCGAATCTCGAATTGAATCGGGTCTATCATTCGAAATCGAATCGCATCTCGAATTGGACTCTGGGCGTCTTGAAGATGACCGATAAGGGGAGAGGAAACTGTAAACCTGGTTGTTCCGACCATAACGGCTAAAGTCCAGAATGATAAAATATTCTAGCAACATCATCGAGGCATGCCTTCCTGGAAGGCATGCCTTGATGATGTAGCTGGAATATTACCCGGGAGCGGGTGTGAGACTTCCCACCACTAAGCACTGCACAGGACTAGCCGATAACAACAGCTCATCGTCAACATTGTTTGGAAACTTTAACTTTGTTTTCAACAATGGCAGAGACTAGTGAGACTGGAATTAGCATGTGGTGCTATTTATGTTAATATAGATGAAATTACACTCTGTCATTATTTTTCAGCATTATTTACGTACAAATTCCATCTGAACTTTTCGTTTTGTGAAAGGACGACAATGACTAATTCCAAACTATATTCCCGTATAAAGATTCGAAAGGAAACGAATCGGGCAGCTGATTTATCAACTTAATACTCGAAACCGAGTCGAATCTCGAAGCTTCGCAGGGCCCTAGGTTCTATCACACACGGAGACATGACAACATCGGCAGTACCAACGTTGACTACTATGATGCGCAACCTCCATCAGAAAATTATGCCACTTCCTGTTGCGGTACTAGTGACCCCACCCGGATCTCTTAGCCCCATTCAGACAAAATCGAAGAACCATGTGACGCTGGTGATCATCTGGTTGTTCCCCCACAACTCTACGGGAAAGGAAGAACTCACGGGTTAAAGGACGCCAGTCTGCCTAGATATACAGTGGCAACCACTCAACTGAATATCTCTTAATTGTATAATCCTGTTGATTGCATAAAAGTTCCAAACATCAAACCATTTATCACAAATTCGGATCAAATCTGACCTGTTGGAATATAGAATAAAACCCTGTTAATTGAATAACAATTTTTGTAATCATGGAGAATTGCTCCAACGTCCAATGAATTCCCCACATTCACAGACATTTTGGGCATCGATACGTTCAACAGAGGCGTTTAATCAAGTATATCTTATTTGACAGAGCTCCATGATTCGCACTACCATTCTCGTCTGAATCGACGTGGAAGTGGATATAGTATACTTTTCTGTGCTCGTCTGCATAAACCATAATTTGGCTGGTAATGGCATGCTGCAATATTTTACTGCAGATACATGTTAGAGACACCGGAGGATTGTCTGCAGTGCAGTACTTTAACCTTTTTATAGATTGCTGCTTCGTTAATTCCTCTTCAGTATTTCGGTACCGCTCCATGCTCTCTATATTCTCGCCAGAACCGGAGCTAAGTTGGTAGAAATCTTATCTAAGGTTGTCTTGTCCTGATAGCTTGTGTGAATTTAGTTGTTTCAGTAGCTTTTCTATTCCAGCCGTGGTGAGAACAATATTCAATTTCGAAACAATCCCTTTGTTTTTGGTATAGATAAGTATTCTGTGAACATGATATATCCATAGCAAGCTATCTTTGGATGAAGTGAACTTGTGGTGAATATGTCTCTTAACACTATACTCTAGGCCCTTCTTTGAATTGCAGATCACTGATATACTGTGGAGTTCTACCTCTTTCGATAGGCTCTATATGCAGAAGGATAGCCGGATAAACATCTGGTAACAATTTATAATGATTTATTCTATGATCTTATGCGGCATATACAATAAGAAAAACGAAATATAAAAATAGTAACTCTATTCTCTACAACAGACCGGATCGACCTTTAGAGTACACAACGAGAGAGAGAGAGAGAGAGAGAGAGAGAGAGCGGAGTAGCGCGAACCCCTACTTATACAGTAACTCACGCATGCGCACCCGCAGCAAATAATTCACCAATAACATTATTCTGTAACAGACCCCACTAACCCCGCCCCTCTTAATTCACTACACAGGTGGTGCCTTGTAAGGTTTTGGGTGAAGCCAGTGCTACAAGTCTTTCTTCAACGAGGAAAGACTTGCACACTGGCTCCACTCAAAACTATAAGAGGGTCCTTAAGGGGGGGGGGGGGGGGGGCAGCAGTTTGGAAAAACGAAAGGGCCTAAAGAATCAGGTACGATTTCCCTATATCCATTCACTAGGGGCTATCAAATCTGAGGGGTTCAATGAACAAGATTATAATGAATGTTAAGGGCCTATATAAGTAATGAAATTTTGTTTATTTTGAAAATTCTCACCTCTGATATTCCTTCAATTCAAATTAAATATACACAAAATGTACATCAAAATGAAGTTTGGGATGTATAGAACACGAAACACACTGTAATCAGCACATTTATTTATTTATTTATTTATTTATTGGTGTTTAAGGTCACATACTTATGCACAATGGCTAATCGTGACCGTGACAGTTTTACAGGTCGAGGAAGCCGGAGTACCCGGAGAGAACCACCGAGCAACGACGAGCAGCTGTCAGCTCCCCAACATCGTAACTCTGAACTCCGCACCGCAGCACAGGCAGGGTTAGATTGGTTGAAGACATGCGCACCATCGACGTGCAGTACGCCTCAGTACACATCGTCATCGTGCCCCCATGTAGGGAATCGGGGTGAAGTGTCTTGCCCAAGGACACAACGCGGTTGCCGCAGGTGGGATTCGAACCGAGGACCTCTCGGCTTGCAGCCTGCACCTCTACCAACTGAGCCACCGCGCCCCAATCAGCACATAGAGTCGACTGTAGGTACCACTGGTTCCTGGAAGTCTGCTGCCGTATTCGCACCAGAACTGATAATTTAATAATATTTCACGAAAACAACTTGTGGCCAAATGTGCTTTACATATCCAAGAACAAAGCTAGGGGATCAAAATTCTTCAAAACACGGCTACAGAGCTGCATGGGGGAAAATTCCAAAGCCATTGCTTTTGTTTGCGTATGAGTGTACTTTCTATTTCCGGTCGACGTCATCGGACGGAAAAAGCATGTAAAAACAATGCCGTCTAAAATCAAATAAGGAAAAAGATCGCCTTCATACGGTATACTGTTATTGGATAAAGATTGCACAGTTGCCATATTCAATGCAGGGTATCATGACACCTGTTGAAATTTCTTAGAATTACGATTTTGTTTTTCGATGGAAATTCGTGGTATCGAGTGATTTGCGCATGTCTTTCGAGCATGGAAACCATCTTCAATAAAAAATTCAGACAGTGTTGTCCTTTTCCAAAATGCAGCCCTGTCGCTGCACTCGAAAGTGTTTTGAATGCCGAGCTTTGTTATTGAATATCTGAAGCACATTCGGCCACGAGTTGTTCTTGCGAAATATTATTTTATTATCAGTTCTGGTGCGAATACTATAGCAGACTTCCAGGAACCAGTGGTGCCTGCTGTCAACTCTATGAGTTGATTGCATACGTGTTTCGTGTTCTATACATCCCAACCTTTATTTTGATGTATAATTTGTGTATATTTAATCTGAATTTAAGGAATATGAGAGGTGAGAATTTCAAAATAAACAAAATTCATTCCATTACTTATATAGCCCCTTAATATATCTTTATAAAATTCCTATACATACAAGACCCTAACTAAAGTTTAGCTCGTGGGGTTACTGTTTTACCTGGACCTTAAAAATAAATCAATACCCTCTGGTCACTAAAGGACTTTTAATCCTCTTAATCCAATGGAGGTTTGTTATGGTAACGGGGCTTGCCTACCATGGTATACAAGCACTGCTCCTCATTATGGTTATCGTGTTTCTTCACCTCAATAATGTTACATGTCGCGTACAATTTTCCCCAATGCGCGATTAAACCTGCTATGACGCTTACCTTACCCCATGCGAACTGAAGTAAGCTGCAATCAGTTATGGATTCGTGAACTCTACGGAGTTCCGCCACCCAAAACACCGCGCCCTGTCCTGTTTCGGCAATGCGCACTCAAATGAGTCCCGCAACCAAAACACCGCGCCCATTTCTACACTCACAACAAAATCAATATATTATCCAGTGCAAACCTCAATGGAGGTGAGCTGGCCTTCCATGAAATTCATTGTACCAACTAGTACAACATTTTAAGGGCCTTTATTAGTAATGAAATTTTGTTTATTTTGAAAATTCTCACCTCCGATATTCCTTCAATTCAAATTAAATATACACAAAATGTACATCAAAATGAAGGTTGGGATGTATAGAACACGAAACACATGTGTAATCAACTCATAGAGTCGACTGTAGGCACTACTGGTTCCTGGAAGTCTGCTGCCGTATTCGCACCAGAACTGATAATTTAAGGGGTCGTCCAACCTAACTTTGGTCAATTTTTTGGACATTTTTCCCAATGCCTCAGAAACAGATAAGAGAAGTAAGGAAAGGCAAATTGTATATCAAAATAATGAGTAAAGTGCATAGAAAAGGTACATATAACCTTTTTCAGGAAAAAAGTGAATTTTATGATTTTGAAGAAAATTAATTTGCAAATGGCATAAGTAACGAACAGGTAAAACCACAAAATAATCGGTAATTCGAAAGCCTTGCCCTCAATATAATGATAACATACTACAGACTCGGAGAAAGCATTTTTTTTGACACACACTCTGGTGGGTTTTGACGTTTGAATGTAATAACACCAACACAAATTTTGGATGTTCCGGATGTGGCCATGTTTCAATGATGTTTATTCGGGTCATGTGATTACGATGTGGTTCTTGCAGAAATACTCAATTTGGGCAATCGTAAGAATGCAAGGACGTGATCACGCCCTTTATTTGTTCGAGACAACGTATGAGCGGATTTGCAAACAGGTGACAGCAAATATTTGAGCTGTTAATGTCATAACTGCAAAATATGGTTCGAAATTCCCTCTCGTGTTTACAGGCCGTCTGAACTTTTTTGTTGACCAAAAATCTGAATTATTGCGCACTAGAAAGACAAAATGAACCACTTGTAAAAAAAATAACCGAGTGTATAAAATTGGGGCGATACACATAAAATAAGGCAATATTCATAACAAAGTAAGCAGAATGCTTCAGAAATCACTTTTTCACGAAGTATATTCCAAGTGACCTGGAACTATATTGAGCGTGTTGATTTCCCCCGATGGTGTGAAGTTATTTACTTCCTAGTAACCATGGAATTTGAGGCGGGTATGTTTGATGTCTGCAAAGGACCGATTGAAGATGGGGTGAAAATGATGCATTCGTGCTTTTAAATAAGGTGCGATTGGACGATGCTGAGAATTTAGTTTTTTCTTGCAACCAACCAAACTAACACAAGCGTCGATCAGTGTCTTTTGTCATCTTTTTACACTGGCAAATGTGACAAATCTCCTTCACCGGAAACTTATCTCCCAATTTACATATCACAATAAACATAACCGCTGTCAGCATGGCCGTGTCGTCAAAACCGAAACGAATTATCGAATCCACGGCCAAAATTAGCTGTAATTGGCTTTTAAAGAAATGAAATACACGAACTATTCGCAATTTCTTCATTATCCATGCCGAGTAACTTTTTAACCAGACCACATGCGTTCAGTTTCGTTTGACGGCATCAAACTGATATTGTTTGTGGTAATTAATAGTACGAGAAGGCGAAAGAAGCCAGATACTTCCCATCAGTAGCATCATCTATAAATTACTTAAAATTGATAATTCCTTTTATTTTACTGAAATTATCAATTGATAAGGTGGGTGTGTTGCGATTATTATGCCCCAGACCTGGAAGTTGGAAAATCAAAGGTGCATCTAGGGTCGTGCAGTGCCAGTGGTGACCACTGGCTCTGTCCTCTTACCCATTCATCATTACATGTACCAACATTCTCCCTTGTATTTCAACCATTGCTACTCCAATTTGAAGGATATTTGGTGTTGTGATCGAGCATCATGGGGAAACAATGCTTGTGTAGCAGCTGTAGCATGTGTTTTTTCCCACATTTTTTCAGAGTTATGGTACGTTTTCACTCTTTTGAGTTAGAAAATTTTGTTTATAAGTATAACTAATTGATGTGTTACAATTTGTTGCAAAGTGCCTGCTGATACTCTCAAATGTATTGCTACAAAATATTTCTGGTGAAGATTCTGTTCCTATTATCAAGCAACAACCTAATGAATATTCTGTATAAAGCCACCAATCTGATGTTTGACACTTTTATCAGAGCGGGTTTGAAGGCTTATGTAACTCAAAATGTTGATTATGACAGAACTTTTCTATTCACCCATTAATCAATAAATTAAGTGTTATAGTTGGAAGTAAGAAGCATGAAAGGTCCAGAACTAAAAGTCTAAAAATAATGTTTAGCAGTGTAACATGATTTTTGCAGGTACACTTATTTGGAGGGTTACTGTCAGGGCAAAGCCAGCCTAAATATAGGGGCAAGGGGCCTCATATATAAAGATATTGTAAGTTCAAAAGATATTCCGCATCAAGGCGAAAAACCCTACGTGAATTTCACTTCTCTGTGAAGCTGGACATGGAAAAAACACACGTGGTGTATATCCAGCTTCAGCGCAGGGATCCAGGGGAGAAACGGTACGTTAGATAAGGTCTAATCTCATTTAATTTATACAGTAGTCGCGAGTCTTACGAGACGTAATCGGTTGGTGGCAGGATATCGTCACGGCCAATTGAGAAACGAGATTCTAAGAGATAGAAGTGTCTGTCATGACAATGACTGGCAGAAACGAATCGGTTCTCTCGACAAGTGAAATCACCGTTAAGTCACGCGCGGGATGACTTGTATTGATTCTGTCTCGATATACGTCATCTCCTACCGTTTTGACAGATGGACGGATGAGCGTCCGTCCGTCCACCTGACAGTTTAGGGTAAAAAGTATATATACCTTGAAGAGCAGAGCATTAGACACACACTTGGGGTCGCACACACGTTGGTGAAGTCCAGGGCAGGCGACTCTGTTTCCTGGCATAGGGGTACCTTCGATCACAGGACCCTGAAACGGCTGGAATCGCCAGAGAGGGCATTCCACGATTGATTTAGCTTAAGGTTGATAGGCGGCTACAAGTGCCAAATTCGTTGAGAAGGAAAACCCAGGTGGAACGTTAAAGTTTAGATTGTCGAGTAGCAGGTATCAACCTGCAATAGTCAGAAGTGTAGGTTAATTGTATTGTGCGTATTAACCCTTTGAAGCGTCAGACTGATTGCGTTCGGAGTAGTTTGTTTTGCTGTCGAAGCATCGTAATACCGAATGGAGATCGGTGTGAGTGACAATTTCGCCCTAGCACAAAAAGGGGCATTTGTGAATCGTGAATTCAACCAGGAACAGTGAATATTTCAATAGGACTTTCACGGAGGACTTTCAAAAGGCACATAAGGTATGAGTAGACAATATCTGACCCAAATCAGACGTACGGTGGCTCTATAGATGACGAACATTGCTGGTCGGAACCCTCCGACAGCCAGATGTACAGTTACGCGCAGACGTTGACATTTGAGCCTAAGCGGGTGAAGCACTTATGGCGAGCTCACAGCAATAACATTTCAGATTTGTGAAGCTCTTATGGCGAGCTCACGGTAGTAACATTTCCAGTGTGTAGACTATAGTGCCAGTACAGGGCTACAGAATGACTATATGATTGTTGAGAATTATTTAACCCTAGCAACCAAATTTCTGTGAAAAAAATCGAATTGTTGATTGTTGAAATATTGAAACGGCTTTATTTTTATGTGTAAATAAAAGAATCGTTGTTACTTTAAATCATTCTTTCCATTACGCAGCCTGAAGTGATTAGGAATCACACCTAACGGAAATCGAACCTATTTCAGGCCAATTTGGCAGAGAAGGAATCACGGCGTCGGTCTAACTCAGCTCCCTGCGCCGAGTTCGCGACACTTGGATTCCGACCCTCCACGTTGGTCTAATTTTTCCGCAACTTCATCAGCGGGACTAAACAACCCCACGTCAGCCCAGGCCTTACGGGGCCTCAGGTGTCCTGACATTGATTGGCGAGCGCTAACCAGGATATTTCTAAAAGGTAAAAAATGGCTATATGGAAATTTTGTTTTATTTTAACGGCGGTTCTGTTCATGTTTTGACGCGTTCGGTCAGCTGATGCCGTCCAAGGGTTTAATATCGCAATACAGTAGTCCCCAAGAGGATACTTAGTAGCCACTATAACTGCGGTAAGTTTCAGAATATTTGAGGCGTTTAATTACGTTAAATTACACAGGTAAATTAGGATTAATTGCCATATTTTTTTTTCTTTCTTTCTTTTCCTTCTTCATTCGTTCTGACGAGTGTTGAAGATAGAAAGAAAAAAATCAAAATGGATGTTGTTACACCCCTCGCCCAACTGGTATCATTAGGCAAAGAAATGGGCCTTGAGGGGGCCGAACTTCAGAAGTTCGTTAAAGATGAGCAGAAACGTGAGGCCAAGGAGATTGCCTTACGTAATGACGCAAGGGAGAGAGAAGCCCAATTAGAACGAGAGCGTGAGAAAGACGCAAGAGAGGCGAGGGAGAGAGAAGCCCAATTAGAACGAGAGCGTGAGAAAGACGCAAGGGAGGCAAAAGAGAGAGAGATTCAATTAGCAAATGAGGCGAGAGAGAGGGAAGCCCAATTAGCAAGGGAGGCAAGGGAGGCAGAACGAGAGCTCGAGCAACAGAGGCACGAGAGAGAATTAGATCTCCTCAGAGCAAGGGCCGATGTGGAAAATGAAAGTCGGCGCTCAGGGGACGGGAGTGCAGGGGTAGAAATTCATGCCCCACGGCCCCACCTCGCTCATTTTAATGAAAACACAGATGACTTGGACTCGAACTTGGAGAGGTTCGAGCGTTTTGCCTCCAGTCAAATGTGGCCCGAAGACATATTGGTTATGTGCTTGAGCCCTTTGTTGTCAGGTAAAGCCATCGAGGCTTATACCAGTATGCCTCCTGCACTTCTTAACGACTACAGTGAGCTGAAGAATACCATCCTTCGGAGATACCAGCTCACTGAAGAAGGATTCCGGACCAAGTTCCGAGAAATTAAGCAGGAGAAGGGAGAAACAGTACCTCAGTATTTTGCCCGAGCTAGGCGGTACTTTGACCGCTGGACTGATCTCGCAGAAGTGAATGAGTCATATGGAGCCCTGCGAGATCTATTTCTCCGGGAGCAGTTTTTAACTACATGCTCCAAGGAGTTGGGCCTGTTCATCAAGGAAAGGGGTCCGCCCACCTATGATGAGATGGCAGCTGTGGCAGAACGCTACATCGAGGCCCACGGTGGGAGTGTAAACGCACCCAAATCGGCTAGGGGTGGGGCAAACGGGTTGGCAATAGCACCCGTAAGGCAACACCACTCCAATCCGCCTGCGTCGCAGACCAGCCGGAAAGGGAGCGCTCCCAAGGACACCGCTTGTTTTATCTGCAACAAGCGGGGTCATATTGCCAGGGACTGCTGGCAGAAGCAGGTTAGGACCACTGGGAACATTAGACCACCTCAGCAGGGGGTCGGGAACGCAGCACCAAGGGGTTGGAAGCAAGATGACCGCATAGATCCAGGGCCCAGTAGACAGACGGCAGCGTTCTGTCAAACTATCGGTCCAGAACACAGTCTCCACCGGGAATGTATACAAGAGGGAGAATTAAGGCTGGAAGGCGGGGAGGTTGTCCCGATAATAAGTGGCATGTGTGAGAGGCTCACAACTTCGCAGGAGAAGGTTAATATGCCAGTGTACCCAGGGTATGTGGGACAAAGGGAGATCCGTCTGCTCCGGGATTCTGGGTGCTCCTCTGCAGCGGTTAGAAGGCAACTCGTTGACGACAAGCAATTGCTGGGTCGTGACCATTTGTGTATTTTGATAGATGGGACCGTTAGAAGGTTCCCCATCGCGAGGATAACGGTGGATACCCCATTTTATTGTGGCGAAGTGGAAGCCATGTGCATTGAATCACCTGTGTATAACCTGGTCATAGGTAATATCCCAGGGGTGAGGGCAAGCCCTGATGAGTTATGGTCCAGGGGTAGGGGGCCAAGTGAGGGCCCAACGAGGGCAAAGGAAGTTCAAGTCAGTGGGCAAGGATCCCCGGCGGTTGCACTCGGTAACGTACTGAGTAAGGAAGTGAAGGTTCCCAGGGGGAACCAATCCGATGGTCCAGGGGATGGCCCCTACACGACGAAATGTCGGAAAGTTTCAGGAGGGACGACTCCTGTCCAATTAGGGAGAAGAGGCCGCAGGCGGTCCAGGCTAAACGCCAAACAGCGAGGGAACCCAACGGGGTCATTGGGGAAAGACCCTCAAGCAAATTTATGTGGGGGAGTTGAGCGCCCCAAGAAGTCAGTGTCACCCGTGTGGAGAGGGGAGGCCAGACCCACGCAAATGGCTGGGCAAACTCCCCCAGAATTGAGAGGGCACGGGTCAACACAAGGGTGCTAAAGTGGATGGGACCGCTAAGGTGGGCGCCCAGGGGGCCGAGGAAAGGGTCCACAAATCAAAGGAGAAGCATCCTAGGTGGCGGAGACCACGCAGTGAGTGCCGGGGGCACACAGCGCCCAAGGTGCGCAAGAAGTCGTCGCAATGGATCGGGGGGTCGACGGCACAAGGGCCAAGGGCGGCCGGTGTCGTTCGAACGAAGGTAATCGCCGGGACGAGTGAGCCTGGGGGTTATAGCGCCAAGGGAAGCTCTTGGGAATGCGACAATGACAGGGTATGGGGACCCTGGTGGAATACCCGTAGAAATAACGGGGCGAGAAGTAGGGATGTGTCAAGGGTTACCCAAGGGGATACTGGGAACCGGGCCCCTACCAATGGTCGGTGGTTATAAAGAAGCAATAGTTGGGTGGCTGTGGGCCTGGTGTCTGGGACGGGGGCTCCAGTCGTAAATATTTTTGTGGATGAGGTGATGAGTTTCGTAAGAAGAAGAAATTTTCTTATTTTAGTATTATTATTGCTCTGACTGCTGACTAGAGTTGGTTGTGAGTGCGAATGTGAGATACACTGCCCCGTCCGTCGCGTGTGCGTGGACGGGGAGCCTGTGTGTCGAGTTTTGTAAGTGTGGGATACACTAACCCCGTCAGTCGCAAAGGCGCGGTTGGGAAATTTGTGTGTTGAATGTGTGAGTGTGTGAGGCACAATTTTAATCCCCTGGTTGAGCTTTGCGAGGGTGAGGCTCAACATAATGCAGGGGTCGTTTGCCCCTTCACAAGACATAGGGGAACGGGAGGTGAAGTTACACTCCGTTGGTGTTAACCCATCTGACGCAAAGGCGCGGACGGTGTCACTCGTCGGAGTGAGTGCCAAGTGAACTGTTTGCAAAATGGGCGAATGTGTACAAAAACGTATATGTTTAGGTGTAAACATATAGTATTAGAGAGAGAGAGTGCTGCAAATCCAAGGATAAGGCTACTCTCCATATGTAAACCCGTTAGATGGGAGCATGTGGTGGTGCGTGTGTCGTGGGAATCGACATGGCCGACGCATGAGCCCGGTCACGACCCCCACGACCACTAGGGTACAGTTTTGTAGTCTTGAACATATGCGTAGATTGTAAAAAGGTGTGAGAGGCGAGCGTGCGTGGCTTTGCCCCTTGTGTTTTAAGAGATACACAGGGTGTTTCTCTCGGGAAGGGAAGAGTTGTCAGGGCAAAGCCAGCCTAAATATAAGGGCAAGGGGCCTCATATATAAAGATATTGTAAGTTCAAAAGATATTCCGCATCAAGGCGAAAAACCCTACGTGAATTTCACTTCTCTGTGAAGCTGGACATGGAAAAAACACACGTGGTGTATATCCAGCTTCAGCGCAGGGACCCAGGGGAGAAACGGTATGTTAGATAAGGTCTAATCTCATTTAATTTATACAGTAGTCGCGAGTCTTACGAGACGTAATCGGTTGGTGGCAGGATATCGTCACGGCCAATTGAGAAACGAGCTTCTAAGAGATAGAAGTGTCTGTCATGACAATGATTGGCAGAAACGAATCGGTTCTCTCGACAAGTGAAATCACCATTAAGTCACACGCGGGATGACTTGTATTGATTCTGTCTCGATATACGTCATCTCCCACCGTTTTGACAGATGGACGGATGAGCGTCCGACCACCTGACAGTTTAGGGTAAAAAGTATATATACCCTGAAGAGCAGAGCATTAGACACACACTTGGGGTCGCACACACGTTGGTGAAGTCCAGGGCAGGCGACTCTGTTTCCTGGCATAGGGGTACCTTCGATCACAGGACCCTGAAACGGCTGGAATCGCCAGAGAGGGCATTCCACGATTGATTTAGCTTAAGCTACAAGTGCCAAATTCGTTGAGAAAGAAAACCCAGGTGAAACGTTAAAGTTTAGATTGTCGAGTAGCAGGTATCAGCCTGCAATAGTCAGAAGTGTAGGTTAATTGTATTGTGCGTATTAACCCTTTGAAGCGTCAGACTGATTGCGTTCGGAGTAGTTTGTTTTGCTGTCGAAGCATCGTAATACCGACTGGAGATCGGAGTGAGTGACAATTTCGCCCTAGCACAAAAAGGGGCATTTGTGAATCGTGAATTCAACCAGGAACAGTGAATATTTCAATAGGACTTTCACGGAGGACTTTCAAAAGGCACATAAGGTATGAGTAGACAATATCTGACCCAAATCAGAAGTACGGTGGCTCTATAGATGACGAACATTGCTGGTCGGAACCCTCCGACAGCCAGAGGTACAGTTACGCGCAGACGTTGACATTTGAGCCTAAGCGGGTGAAGCTCTTATGGCGAGCTCACAGTAATAACATTTCAGATTTGTGAAGCTCTTATGGCGAGCTCACGGTAGTAACATTTCCAGTGTGTAGACTATAGTGCCAGTACAGGGCTACAGAATGACTATATGATTGTTGAGAATTATTTAACCCTAGCAACCAAATTTCTGTGAAAAGAATCGAATTGTTGATTGTTGAAATATTGAAACGGCTTTATTTTTATGTGTAAATAAAAGAATCGTTGTTACTTTAAATCATTCTTTCCATTACGCAGCCTGGAGTGATTAGGAATCACACCTAACGGAAATCGAACCTATTTCAGGCCAATTTGGCAGAGAAGGAATCACGGCGTCGGTCTAACTCAGCTCCCTGCGCCGAGTTCGCGACACTTGGATTCCGACCCTCCACGTTGGTCTAATTTTTCCGCAACTTCATCAGCGGGACTAAATAACCCCACGTCAGCCCAGGCCTTACGGGGCCTCAGGTGTCCTGACAGTTACCTGTCTGGTAGTGTTTGGAACATGTGTGGCCAGGATCTTCAAAAAGAAAAAAAGAGTTAAACTTTGAGAAAAAGTCATTTGCCTTGAGTGCCAGAGGTAGAGTATACAAGTTAGAGAGCCCCTCACCGGTAATTGTTTTTGTGTCAAATGGATCTCACCTTTTGGGGATTGCTTTGTGTACTGCGTTCTTGAAAAAGATATGTGAGACCCTCGGGATGTGCCCTTCTGATCTCAATATGCCAATAAACCTCCTTGGGGAAAGTACTTGCAATAATGGTTATGTAAGGTTGATTTGATGTGTTTTGAATAACAATGTACTTTTAAGTACATTAGATGGTTTATTGCTGTGACAGGTTACAGTTACCCTTATTTCTTCTCCAACAGATATCATGAGTGTATTGGTGTCCAAGAGTAAACGGAGCTATTATACTTATTGATAAACCAGACAAATTTAACAATTTAATCACTATCAAATTGATGCATGGGATAAAAGGGGTTTGTAAATATATTTATTCAATTACAATGTATGACTTTGCAGTGCATTCTACATTGGAGAATATCATAGTTTCTTTCCAAACCACCACAGTGACACGTACATCTTTATATTGGGAGACACTCTTTTGTCCTTCCATACTTCTTCTGGTGGACTCCTTCAAGTTGACCTTTGTTGAACGCCCCAAATCAAAACATAAACAAAAGAAAATGTCTGCCTTCAATCAGTGAGCACTGCACTTCTAACATTTGGTCTCAATCTTTATTACTTTCATGAATTAGGAAAATATTTCTTCGAGTATGTACTTCAATGTTTATAGAATACAGCTGTTATTTTATTTTGAGGTATTTTATTGTAAAAATTTTGTTCTCTTACTTATGCCATAGCAGACTTTCAGGTGGTGCTATCTACACATGGCAGCAGTCCCATGGCAAATTTCAGTTTCCACATGTTCTATGTGTCATTCCAAGCATTTTGATATATAATTTATTGGGGTTATTCATTTTGGGCCTTTTTTAGACTTGAAAGAAAATTACATGAAATTTGCCCAAAGTTAGGTTGGACGTCCCCTTAATAATATTTAACGAAAACAACTTGTGGCCAAATGTGCTTTACATATCCAAGAACAAAGCTAGGGGATAAAAATTCTTCAAAACACGGCGACAGAGTTGCATTGGGGAAAATTCCAACGCCTTTGCTTTTGTTTACGTATGAGTATACTTTCGATTTCCGACCGACGTCATTGAACAGAAAAATCATGTAAAAACAACGCCGTCTAAAATCAAATAATGAAAAAGATCGCCTTCATACAGTATACTGTTATTAGATAGAGAATGCACAGTCGCCATATTCAATGCAAGGTATCATGATACCTGTTGAAATTTCTTAGAATTACGATTTTGTTTTTTGATGGAAGTTCGTGGTAACGAGTGATTTGCGCATGTCTGTCGAGCATGGAAACCATCTTCAATAAAAAATGCAGACAGTATTGTCCTTTTCCAAAATGCAGACCGATCGCTGTATTCAAAAGTGTTTTGAATTCCTAGCTTTGTTCTTGGATATATGAAGCACATTTGGCCACAAGTTGTTTTGATGAAATATTATTTTATTATCAGTTCTAGTGCGAATACGGTAGCAGACTTCCAGTAACCAGTGTTGCCTGCTGTCAACTCTATGAGTTGATTCCATATGTGTTTCGTATTCTATACATCCCAACCTTCATTTTGATGTATAATTTGTGTATATTTAATCTGAATTTAAGGAATATGCGAGGTGAGAATTTCAAAATAAACAAAATTCCATTACTTATATAGGCCCTTAATACGCGTATATATAAAAAAAATCAGTAACACCTCCCGCACTCTATAAAAAAAGAGTCAACCATTACACCCCGGTAACCATCTATATCTGGTCTGCACCAGAAATTAAATGTCATCACTAATGAGCAAAGCGTACGATCCAGGCTATTTCATGTTTACCACACAAACATCTGCCTATGGAGGGGGGGGGGGGGGCATGGGATGGGGAGGTGGGGGTTCTGGGGGGGGGGGGGGGCTCACGGCCAGTCAATACGAGGGAGGATTCAAAGGACTATCCATAAATTATATTCAAGAACATTTCCTGAATCTCCCCAAACTTGACTAATAATTTACAAGATTGAATATACTCCAGAAGGAATAACCAGAATATTACCTCTCAACTGCTCTTCTAAAGACTCCACCTCAAACCAAACAGCGATTATACACATGAAGTGCACTAAATTGACTAGCACTACAAGTGCTAACTGAGACAAGAGTGGAGGTCATGAAATTACCGAACGTAAAACACATATCAGTTCAACACATGCAGTTAAGGTAGCCGAGTACTAGTACATTAACTCTTCCCCGGCTACACCAAAACAAGACCCAAATCCAATAACGCATACTACGCCAAGTCGAGACTTAGTTTACCAGCCCTTGTCCGGCTGGTATGTTTCAATTCACATTAAATTAATTGTAGTCTGTATCAAAAGTCTACATAGCCCCCACTTTTCAAAAATGCGCCCCACATTTTAATTTGGTAAGTAGAAGTGTCTTTCGGTAACAAGAGTCTCAATCAAATTGTGTTGTGTCTAAAATTCTGTAGTAGTCTTTTCCTCCACTCATGTACACGTCTCCCTACTAGGCCTCGGTACACTTATATCCTTATATTCTCCCGATATAGACTTCTTCCTAGGACAACTTCTCACACACTGACTACTTTCAACAGAAAACACATTTTCACTTTCAGAGGCATATAACACGAACTCTTCAGTAATGTCACTGGAGTGACGCACACCTACCGTCGCTGTAGCAACTGACTTGCGAACCACTGTAGAACTAGAAATGACTCCTTGTGCTTCAATGAAAAATGTCTGTCGTAGTCGAACCATTTCGAGAACTTTCTCTCGGGACTCATCGAACAGGCGTAATTGTGACTTCTATGACAGTCTTATACATGGTGACGAAGAGAACTAGAGTTATCATATCTCTTTCCACAATCTCTCGACTGTTTTTCTTTGGATTGATCATCCTTGGTGGGCAGACCCTTAGACTTGTCATCATTGACTGGAAATGTAGCTGTTACGGGACGGCTCGAGGTATCTCTAAGCGCATTCTATTGTTCCTACCCCCCTCCCCACCCCCACCCCCCCCTCCAAAAAAAAAAAAGATTTCCAAAGTGCAAAATACGATGTCCGATGTATACGGACCTAATACTCCCAAAGTAAACGCTCAGGGGTTTTCCTATTCCTTCTCAGTGCATAACGTTCATTCGCCAGGCATTGACTTCTCTCTTCTACCATTTCTGACTTTCTGTCACTACTCTCCGCTATATCATCACCCATTTCAGTTGCTGCGGGTTTGGCCATATCTAACGGCCCTCTCTGAGTTACGCCACTCTGCCCACTCACTTCCTACGTGGATTCATCAAACTCCAAGTCTTGCTCTCCAATTTCACCTTCATCACCTTCACTTTCTGATCAGTGATACGCGTTTGAGTTGTTAGCCGTACCCATCATTGTATCAAAGCTTTTTAAACCCACTGTTTATACATCAGTGTCACAGCTTTGGCTACTTCCGCTTGGCGGTAACCTTGATGACAACCAGGTATTGTCGTATGGTCCTTCACAAGACTTCAATCTGTCTAAATGTACTACTTTTGGCTTGGACCCTTTACTTCTTTGGATACGATTCACCAAATCATTTAAGACTTTTACTACAACAAATGGGCCTTCTCATGGAGATGCCAACTTTGTGGAGCGTCCTACTCTCCTCGATAGATTATTTAACTACACTGCATTCCCCATTACGAAAGTGTCGCCCTCTGCATTCCTATTGTTACCTTTCTTCTGTCTATGCATAGTGCTTTCTAAGCAATCTGTTGCACTCTCTTGGGCGCTACGTGAACATTCCCTTAATTGCTCAGCATATTCCGTGTTCATGGACTGTCCAGTCCCTGGTAAGAGGGTCAATACATCTAACGGATTACTTATTTCCCTCCCAAGTATTATTGAATTGGGGGTATCATCCGAAGATTCATGTACAGAACTTCTGTACGCCATCGAAGCGGACGGGGGTTGTTCGTCCTAGGTTCTTTGTCTCTTATCAACTGTCAGTGCTAACATGTCTTCTATGGTTCGATTCTATCGCTCATTCATTCCGTCCGACTAGAGATGGTACGGTGTCGTTCTTGTTTTTGCTATACCCAAAAGAGAGCACACCTTCTGAAATACATCCGACTCGAACTTGCTCCATTGGTCGGAGTGGAGCTCTCTGGACACTTCGAATCTACCGATGAACTCATTGACTAGTGTGTTTGCAACCGAGGAGGCTGATATCTCTTGCAAAGATACCGCTTCCTTCCACTTCGAAACATAGTCTTTCACAACAAGTACATACTTCTTATCAGCTTTGGTTTCTGGATGAGGGCCTATACTATCTATGGCTATACATTCCCCTGGATATCCTACTTGGTACTGTCTGACCACGTACCTTCTTCCCACCTATTTTCGAGTCACACACTTCTTGCAAACCTGACAGAAGCTTTTAACAGAACTAGCCAGCGTGTACCAATAAAATCTTTGTCTAATGTTTTATTCAATGTCTTTTTGAAAACTAAATGACATGCTGTTTTACTATCATGGCCTTCTTCTAATATCTCGCTTCGGAGTTCTGGCAAAAGCAACTGCAATGTTATTCTTCGTCCATCAGCTGATTCTAATTGTCTGTATAGAAGACTGCCTACCACTTCTAAACTATTCCATTGACTCCAATCTAACTTTATTGCTTTAGATTTTTCCGAAATCTCTTTTACTTCTGGTCTTTCTAAATGACCCTGCTTCATCTTCTTTATGCATCCTATCTCAGCATCTGCATCTTGTTTTTCTGCTAAGCATTTGGTGGTCCTCATAGGAACTATTTTAACCGTGTATGGCTGATTACGTGTCTGATTTGTGAATTCCCTTGATTGGTTCACCAGTTCGCCCGCATTGTTTATATACCTTTCTTGATAAATCGTCTGCATTAGTGTGGCACTGTCCCAGGCGATGCTCAGTCTGGTAATTATATGTATTTAATATTTCAAGCCAGCGTGCAACCTGTCCGTCTGGCTGCTTAAAATTTGTGAGCCACTGTTAGGAACCGTGATCCGTGCGAATCAAAAATTCTCCGCCGAGAAAATAATGCCGAAAGTACTTCACAAAATAAATCACAGCTAGGAGTTCCTTTCTTGTTGTGCAATAGTTTCTGCAAGCTTTTGACAAACTCTTGCTGGCATATAAAATCACTTTTTCTTCATCTGCCTGACCTGTGAAAGAACAGCTCCAATTCCCCCATCACTGGCATCGGTATCTAGCACAAACTTTCCTTCGGTGCAAGGATAACCTAATATGTGAGCTGTAACCAATCTTTTCTTCAGCGTTTGAAACGCCATTTCACAATCTTCTGTCAACTCAAAACTTCTATTTTTTTCAACTAATTTGTGCAGAGGCCTGGCGATATCAGCAAGTGACTTAACATATCTTCTGTAGTAAGACGCCAGTCCAAGAAAACTTCTCAACTCTGTCACGTTTTGGGGCATGGGCTATCTGCAACGGCTTTTACATTTTCCGGGTCGGGTTTGACTCCCTCAGATGATGCTACGTGTCCTAAATAGGGAACCTATTTCTGAAATGAATAGCATTTTTGTGGCTTGAGTTTCAAACTTTCTGCAATTGGTTTAAGTGTTCATGAAATGTGGCTCCAAATACAATGACGTCATCTAAATATACTAAACACGCATCACCTTGCAATCCTCCTAAAACCATTTCTATTAAACGCTCGAACGTCGAGGCCCCATTTACTAATCTGAACGCAATGACGTTCTACTGGAACAAACCCATACTGGTAGCGAACACTGATTTCGTTTTGGCTTCCTCTGCCAGCAAAACGTAATGATAACCTGCCAACAAATCCAAAGTAGAGAACCATTTTGCCTTACGCAATGAATCTAAAGATTCCAATATATTCGGCAAAGGATAGGCACCCTTAACCGTTTTCTGATTCAGCTTCCTGTAATCCACACGGAACCTCGTTTTGCCGCCGTTTTGTGCGGTGAACGAGAACAATTGGGCACGACCAAGGACTGCTACTTGGCTCAATTATTCCTTTACGTAACATCTCTTTTACCAAGTTTTTGACTTCTTCCTTTCTGAATATCGGTGTCCTTCTTGGTGGCTGCTTTACTGGTATCTCATCGTGGGTTATAATGGCATGTTGTACTAATCTCGTTCGCCCCATATCGTCCTCATCTTTGGCAAGTATGCGTTCATTTTTCTTCAACAAAATTTTTACCCCTTCTTTTTCTTTCGTATCCAAATCCGCCGTACTCCTTTCAAATACTTCCAATAAATGAGGTTCTAGTTGTACTGCTTCTTCATCGTTCTGAGTTACCGGTTTCCCAATACTCTCATATTCACTAATTGACCGAATTTCTATTATGGGATTTACTAGTCCGACCGTGGTTTCTTTGTGGAATAATACACTATTTCTTTCTTCATTCAAAACTCATATTGGTACTGTATTGCTCAGAGTGTCCACAAGGGCTTTTCCTAATAACAGACCTTTCTGAAGTAGCTTAACACTATTACATGTATCTAACACTTCATAACGTGCCATGCCATTCCATACATCTACTTGCCCTGTTACCACGGTTTCATACCCTGCTGGAATCGATGTTGTATTCTGCATACTCACCCTGCAACACAATTCTTGTCCAGAAGCCCGTGTTACGCACTTTATCATTTCCTTGCCGAAATACAAGCGACTATTATTCATATCTAAGATGCATCCAGCTGCTTTTAGAAAATCCAAACCCAGTATCCCCATCTCCTGTAATGTCTGCGACTCATACTTTCCACATTCGCCCTTTTTACCTATCTTTAGAGGAACGTGACATTGTCCTAAAACAGTTAAACGCTGCCCATTTGTAGCTTCTAAAACAACTGAATCCTTGCTGAGTGGTACGTCCAGCACTTTGGCTATTTTATCACACGCCTTCACTGAGATTACAGTTAATGATGCTCCACAATCCAACAACAAGTTGACGCTAATCTTTCCAACTTCTATTGGTACAAAATATGCCTAATTTCGTCTCGGTTTCATTATTCTCTATCTCACATCGCGTTTGTTGCTTTACTGAAATCCCGGGCATTATTGCTCTGACTGATCCTGGCCACTGGGGCTCGGCCGCCACCCGTTTCCCGTCTTTTGTTTCTTGTTAAGTGTGCTGTCCTTTTTAAAATGTCTCAAATCCCCACATAACTGGCCCATACAGCTCTACTCTCATTTGCTGATAAGCCTTTTTCTTGAGGCAGTGTCGTCTTCGTCTTCACAGACCGAAAACTTCATCCATCTGTCTGCTCAGTTTTTTCATGTTATTTTCATATTTTGCATTTATGTTCTGTATCGCTTCTCGCAAGTCTTCGATCTCTTTCCTCGTGTGATCTATTTCCTTATAACTTGGGTTTTCTTCATTCCCCTGAGCAACTAAACTTTTCAAAAACTCCCTGTTAACAGACTTGAGACTTATGTTATGTTTTTGTTTCACATGAGGCCTCCAACCCTAAACCTATCCGAACAGATTCATCCAAAGTAATCGGTTTTCCCTTAAAGATTTTCACTCGAAATTCCGGATATCTGACGGGGTCTATAAAATGCTCCTTTGCCAACCTCTCTCTGGGAGATCTTGATAAGTCTTAACGACGTTAACCGCCGCACTGAACAACCAAGTTCCTGGATAATTTCATCGTGACACCGCAACCTGGTACGCAGCTCCGAAAGACACAGTTCCGCTTTGCCTCCCGGACCATACCGTCGATCCACCCTTTTTGCCAAACTCTCGTACGTGACGTCGTCTTCCTCTGAGAACGCACTCAGAATCTGTTGTGCATCACCCGACAAAAAACGCAGCTAAATATTGTGCTTTTTCTGACAGCGTCCATCCATTTATCTTGGCACATTGTTCAAAGTGAGCCATGTCGTCTGTCCATGCTGTTTTTCCGGTATAGCGGCCATGTCTGATTACTGGCTTCTCTTTACCTCCTGCCGTCGCCGTTTCGTTCCATGTTTTCCTTGCTTTCTGTATCTTCCATATCTTTAACATCTATTTCGAGTTCTGACGCATTTGGCGTCCCCTCGTTTGTAAACTTTACATTCTGTGACGGCGATGTTTCCGAAATTCCCTGCGCCGAATTGCGGATCATTGTTTCCGTCATTTCTTCTAACTTTTGATTCAATAAATCAGTCACATCGTGACGCTTTCTACTCATATCAGGTCTTTGGCTATTCTTTCCACTCTGTATCTTCCTAAACTCTCGTTTATATTTAAAATGTTATTCTTGAATTGTCCCTTCTTCTTGTCCAAACTCTCTGCAGCTCATGATCGCATATCCGGCACTTCCTCTCTCCCTGTCGTCCTAAACAATTGCTGGAAATCTAAAGATCTTTTTTTATTTCCTGCACGTCCGGTGATCTACTTGTCACCCATCTTGCCGTCCCAAATCTTTCTGCTTCTCTTCTCTTTTTCCTGTCCTCGCAATCATCAGGTGTCTCCAGGGAGGACATTAATCTCTCCTTTACACTCGGGACTTTCCTCGTGACTGCGTCACTCGTAGCCCGACTCTCTATTCTGCTTGCTAAATCCCAGCATCTGCCACCAGTGTAGGTACTACCGCTTTCGATAGGCTCTATATGCAGACGGATAGCCGGAAAAAACATCTGGTAACAATTCATAATGATTTATTCTATGATCTTATGCAGCATATACAATAATAAAATCGAAATATAAAAATAGTAACTCTATTCTCCACTCTACACATGATCGACCTTTTAATGTGACAGTACAAGAGGGAGAGCGCGGAGTGGCGCGAACCCTTACTTATACAGTAACTCACGCATGCACACCCGCAGCAACAATCAATAACATCAATCACAGTAAACTGATTCTAGACTATATCAAAACTCTACAATACGCACTTTGACTGTCCAGCTCCTGTATTTTAAACTGAAATGTCGGGATTCAGAGTTTAGAATACCGGACTTCAAACCGCGAGGTGCAAGGTTCAATCCCGACCGGGGTTACTGCGTTGTGTCCTTGGGCAATTCAATTAATCCCGATTGCCCACGTAGGGGCACGGTGGCACTGTGTATTAAAACGTATTGTAGGTGATTGTGGAAGGCGACTGCAGATTTGTAGTGGGTACCATACATGCATGTTTGATTAACTGCCAGCAAAAGCAAGAATTCTGTAATAACTTATAGCTTTGTAACAAACAAGCGCTTTTTACATGTTATCGTGCTGACACTGAGTGCAAAAAGGCGGCATATCAAATGCCTTTGCATTGCATTGCATTGCATATGGCGTCTTGTTATACTCAAGGGACAAATTATTTTGTATTACGATTGCTTTCACTTGTAATGTACAGGCGTTTCCTATCTGGAACGACTTGGATCTTAGACGGTGAGGTAATTGTGTTCCCAGAACTAATCTCCAAATTATTTCACAGGTGAAGGCTGAAGGTAAAGTCCAAAAATGAACGCTGTATCCCGATTTAGCGATAATTTGGCATTACAATGGTCCTCTGGCCCGCCCTGGAGCGCCCTAGTCTGGTCAGCGCGGTTGTTTACCGGTAAAGCAGAGGTGGTTCGGTCCAGACCGCCGTCCAACCTGGACCGGCGCCGGACCCAAATTTTGCGGTCCGATCCGGAACACTAATCTAATTAAATAATTCAGTTATGTGACAGAGACGAAAGTTGAAGACAGTATCAAAATGATCGAAGAATAAATCAGAACAGTCAGAATGAGGTGAGTTGAATAGGCAAAAGAGGATGGACAAGGAATACACAGTTGAAGGCCGAGACAATGTAGAGGTTGAGAATGCTGATCTGTTATTTACAAGGACAGATGTTGACTGGGTAGGCTTACGCTCGAGCCAAATATGGGAATATAGTGTCAAAAGTCGGGTTCCCCCAACCTGAGTCTTTTCAGGAAGAATCTTGATATGTGCATAGAACACATTATCAGGTCTATAGCATAACGTGCACACCATTCGAAACCTGAACAAATCCCAAGTCCTGGTGGAAAAACAAGCGCAGGAGCCGAAACGCGGATTTTCAACCACACGTACTTCCCATTTTGCAGTCATTACAAACTACATAGCACTCCGTGAATTGAATGCATTCACAGAACACCCCACCCGGTGTCTATAGAAATGTATATACCCCACGGCGACTACGTTCCACCATGATATCTAACATGGCGACCTTTATTTACAAAGCGCAGGCGTCTGGAAACCTGATCTAAAGAAACAAATAAGCTCCAACTGACCTGATATCACCCCTACTTCAAAATACCCCCTCATATATATATAATCTACACAAAGCTGGAAACTCCTCGATGCTCAAAATTCACAAAACCGAAATTAGGATACTCTCGTATTAAAACTACGAATTACATTTAGGGCCATATTAGCACGTCACCTCATGCACGGATAATTATTCTTCAAGTCTGAGTTGCGATCCGTGACAGTTGTTTGCATTTGTTTTATTTCTCAGAGGTTTTTACTCAACATTCCCATCTCAAATTTCTTCGCGGACCTTCCATTTCAGGGGAACTTTGCAGTGAATTTCACCTCCAGATCGGACATCAGTTTCGAGTGCCAATTATTGTTAGTTTTGAGTGTGAATTATGTGCGTGAATATTAGAAATACACACATTATTTCCTCTTATGACATGGTCTCCTCCACAGCTTTTAAAGTCTAAAAAGTGCTCATATTTTGGCTCCATATTTAACCCTTTACCCAACGTAACGACCAAAGCCGGCCAGCGCTGTTCACAAAAATCGCCAATTAATTTCATTATTTTTTTCATTTTTTGTCTCACAAACATAGAGTATGACCCCTCTTTGGAACGAGCTCGTCGAGCTCGTTCCAACGAGGGATCATAACCTATGTTTTTGAGTCAAAAAATGAAAAAAATAGTTATTCAAGAATTTTGTTTGCAAGTGTCGTCTGCTTTTCATGTTAGGTAAAGGGTTAACAAATTTCCCCAATGGGCCGAACCTTTGTTTCGACGCGGTGGGAAATGCACTCAAAAGGGAGAGCTTTTCTCAAACGTAAAGGGATGTTAGCCCCCCAACCATAGCTTTGTGTATTGTATTCCCACTAAGGCACACATGCCACAACTGATATATATCAATGTGTGGGTGTCCATCTAGTATTATGACTGTGCCACTCAAAGTTCAAATACTCCCTTCGTCCCCTCGTAGTTGCGTAGATTATTTGCATCTGTGCAGGCGAGTAGCCAGGATTCTATAATAGTGGTACCCTAGCAAGTTTTTTTTTTTTGGGGGGGGGGGGGGATATGATATTTGAAAGACCGTTGTGTGGGGTTTTGGGGCCTCCCATAGTCCAAACTAGTGCCTTCTGGTCGTTTCCCACTCCTCCCACTTCCCTTCAGCGGAAGTGGGAGGAGCAGGGGGTGGGGACGAGGGGACAACGACTAGTGCGTTCTAGTTACGATTAGACCAACACCCCCCAAAAAATTGCAAAATGTATTGCTCTAATAGCGAATCTGAGGCATTTGTAGCGCGTGTAGCCTGGAATCATTTCGGGGCTCTATGTTGCATGAAAGTTGCATTGAGCCAATGTTTTTTTTTTGGGGGGGGGGGGGTGGGGGGGGGGGGCAGCGAATATTTTAGCCCCTTCCAGTATGTACACCACTGCATTTCATTTGTGTTTTGACATACCATCTCTTTCAAGAGATTTGTGTGTGAAAAAAATGATTACTTCAGTCAGGTTAGATTTTGTTTTCTCATTGATCAAGGGGAATGAATTATATGCCACATCAAACTCTGTCGACTAAAGTGAAATAACAATCACACGTTCAATTACTTTGTCACTTTGTTGGAAACAGTAAATTGAATTTACTTTGAAAAACGATAATTTCTCTGTAGAAACTGATGCTTTGACAAGCAAACATCGATTTTAGAAATGCAACTTGCGTTTGTGGCTGTAAGCAGAATGAATCACACATAATATCCCGACAACTGAAAATTTCCCCAAGAATATTTCCTCCAGTGCACTTCTCCCCAGACAGTTACTCCTTCAGATCTTGTCCCCACCCGAACCGCACACACCATATTCCAACCACTGATCGTCTAAAGAGGTTTCAAGTTTTGGTCTCTTTTCAGTTTCTTTCTCTACAAATGGAAATCTCAGTCCCTAAGATACCACAGACTGAACCGCATCAAAAGGTAATAGAAAATGTTGAACTCACCATGACTCCAGATTACTCCATTTTGATAGTTTTTTTGAAATTATATCTCAGAAAGCAAATTATTGCTCTTCTTGGCAGAGTCCTGCAATTGGCCATGTGAATGTATTCCTTCCCAATCAGCTTCCCCTAAGCATGACCTTCACACCACCTACCAAGAAATAACTTCCTTAGAATTCCGGTTGTAATGTTTAATTGTCTTCAGTTTTAAAAACCGAAGTATACTGTACTCTGAACATGAAAGCTGACGCTTTCGCAATGAAATCGCGCTTTTCTAAATAAAATACCGCGAAATCAAAACCGCGGCAACAGTAACAAGGCTGAAAATAGCATCTCAGACAAAACGTACTCGCATTTCTTTTTCAACTGGTGGAATTCTCCAGTATTGTGAGAAGAAAAGTGGACAGAGAATTCGAATGGATCGCAAGTAGTAGCGATCCAGTCGAATTCGCTGTCCACTTGTATGACCACTACACTGCACCAGAACTGCACACACGGAAAATTTCAATTAAAAACTCCCGAAGACCGCCCCTACAAGATCTCCTGTGCGAGTCTTGAGAACGTGTCGGCTTTTGTTGCTGCATTTGTGTTGGTAGTTGTCAAGTTATTTCCGCACAAAGCGATTTTGGTGTGTCAAAGGCTGATAAAATGCAGCATGCAGAATTGTATTCAGTTTCATCGATCGGACAATGCAGATTTGAACATTTTTTGTCTCGAAATATGGAGTTTTACATTTTTAATATTATGTATCTATCATTGATACTGTGTGACGTTTAGCTATCAAATCAAAATCATCGGATCACGCTCAGCGATTTTCTCTTTTCGTATCAGAGCGAAGATCTGAGAACAAGCCGGTGTCGTATGGCGTCATTCAAGTTCGTACAAAATTCCATATCCGTTTCTTGAAACGCTTAATTTTGGCATATAAATAATTTTACTTGTCCCTATATCCCGATAAAGTCGGTCTTTTGATTGGTCAGAATGCCTTGGCCAAACAGCCATGGCAAAAGATGCATCCAACATCCAAGGTATATGAGAGTGTGCAACTTCCAGGGAAAAAACGCACGCGAAACATCGGGGTTCTATGGTTTAAACGATTTCCGCTTTTGCTCGCCTCGAAATAAAAATAGAACCAAAAACCCCGAAAATAGTCACATATATCATTTCCGACAATTCAATCATAAAAATAAAATAAGAGCAAATAATTCGTCCCCTGAGTACCAATGTGTTCTATGTGCCAGTAGGCACACAGAACACATTGGAACTCAGGGGACGATATGTCAACAAAATACTGTTGACTCGTTTCCTTAAAGACCCAAGGGATGTAACTCTATCTCTATCTATTGTTTTCTGCGATTATAAAAACAAAATAATTAAGTGATTGTGGAGCTGAGAAATGCGTCCACAAATTTATTCCCACTATGTTTGTATTGTGTCTCAAATGGGACAAAAACGTTATCTCCGCCAACATGTATGGTATATGGAGTTTTAATATCTGGATGTCTCATTTAAACACTTCGCCTGCGGCTCGGTGTTTAAAAACCGACATCCAGGTATTAAATCTTCATATACCATACATGTTGGCGGAGATAACTTATAATAACTTTATTTTCTATACGTATGCGCTATCAGTTTGAGTTATTTATTACTTCAACGCTGTTTCGATCAGACGTTTGATTCTAAATAACGCACGTCCGCCCCTCACGCCACATTCCCCATGCAAGATAAATAGAAAATAAATGTCAATAGAAAATAAATAAATAGTTCTATTTACAAGAGAACGTTATTTATCATTTGGTAGATTCCTAATGTAGAAAGTAAAGTTTCTGCAAATTAAAAAGACCACCACGACAGAACATGGTTTGTTTTCGCGCATTCCGCACAGTTGTCAGGGTCAGGTCATCGGGTCCAACGAGCCGCCTGTGACCTGACCTTGTCATCTTGACCGAATCCAACAAACCAAATAACCTTCCTGTCATAACAATTTATATATGTTACGGGCAATCTATATTATCGAGTAAACTATAGATGTTCCAAACTCTTCAGGTAATGTGTAGATTACGTGATTACGTCGGTTAATTAACAGAGAATATGAACGTTTCAGGTTATCCATGGACTATATTGCAAATGGCATAGCTGGGGATCGAGCCCACGCGGAGTGAGTTTCCTTCGGCAGTTGGTGCCGAAGGAAACTCTATCCGCGTCGGCTCAAACCCCCTATGTCATTGACAATATAACCAGAATCCTCTCTTGATTCCAAGGCGCTCGGGAAATTTTAAAAAAGAGACGTTCTCGCTGATTTCCATAAAGTGCACTAAATAGAATTAAGGGAAATGTAAACAGAAACAATTTGGCGAAAATTGTCGTCTGGAATTTCTTTGTATTCCTAGTCCAGGGTGCATTCTCATTGCACTTGCATTCTGTGTCATAAATAACATATGCTGAGACCTTCAAAACATATTTTATAATTGAAATATTTAAGAATCTCATATTTTTCTTATATTCCTTTCATTTCATGACACAATATATCAAAATTCCAGGTCTCAGCTCGTATACACTAGAAGAAGACAAAACTGTCAGTATAGTTTTTGTAAAGGCTGGGTGGCAGATGAATGAGAATAACTGTGAGATTATCAAATTGTTAAATTATAAAATAGGTTTGCGAAGGTTTCGGCATACCTTATTAATGATATCGAATGCAATTGTACTGAGAGCACATCCTAAACTAGGAAAAAAAGAAATTTCACACGATGATTTACGTCAAATTGTTTCTGTTTATATTCCCCATAAGTGATGTAATCTTCCGAATATCTACGGATTACCTAAAATTTTGAATGACCAATTTTTATGCATACATTTAAGAATTGAATGCAATTTTTATAATCTTTATTGGAGTATGAACGCGTTGGAATGGGTACAAATTATGTATGAATCCCGAAGGGATTCATACAATTTGTACCCATTCCCACACGTTCATACTCCAATAAAGATTATAAAAATTGCATTCAATTCTTATAATTACATTCCGTAACTGTTTAAACTACTTTTTACCAAACAACAAAGCATAAAGACGAAATAAAACATGTACGAACGAACGAAGCGAAAAACAACCCTCACATAAAATACAAAGCGCACAACTCTGTTTTTTAATTTTCACAACTTTAAAAATGGAAACGGGTATTGGGCTTTATGCCACAGTTGGGAAATGTCACCAAAGAAACAGCAGCGGAGTTGCTCACTGCGGGAGGCGCTAAAAGTTAAAAACCCGCCCAAACACCGCCCGAATTAAATTCTGTTAACTGCGCTCTACAGTAAATGCGGGTTAAAGTTCGACCAAATGTATTCATTGGAAAATGAATTACATTTGGTCATGACGTTTTCACCCAGCTGACCAATGGGAATTGAGTATTTGGACCCAAAACGTATAACTACATTAACGATGTAATTATTATATTATCACATTCTCTGAGTTTGCAATTAATTTTAAAAATAGCCTTGTCATCATCCCTGACATTTATCGTCATGAAAATGGACTTTCGATATAGTTATCTGCATGGACTTATTAGATGCGACGAAAATCCAATTAAGAAGCGAGTAAATGTTGAGAAAACACACATCAGTAGAAAATAGAGCCAAGTTTCCCTTTGCTACTTATGATAAAACGAAAATAACAAAGAGCTCTTGAAGTTGTCTTTTGTTTTCGTTTATTAAAAATAATAAAATGAAACTTGACTTTTTATGACAAGCTAATTAGAAGCAACCAGTTCACAGATAATCCGCCATTGAGAATATCTTTCAGTATTACACCTACCAGCATAAAAGCGTTCATGTTGGCTCTTTGTTTAGGGAATGTATTTTTATTACATGCCTGTTCTATGTAATCCCATCTGAAGCAACACTAAACCATGCGGAAAATGAAAATATGTGCGGAACGGAAATCGTTGACGGACTATTTTTGAATAGAAGCGAAATTTCACTGGAATTTCCTACAAATTATGCAGCGCAATTACAGTTTGAACCGCTAGCGATAACTGAAAATCGCCCCCTGAGTTCCAATGTGTTCTATGTGCCAGTATGCAAATTCCCTTCGCAAATTTGGTTGGTGATAAAATGTATTGATTTTGTTGATAATTGTCAAATGAATTGCTGAGTGTCCTTCTAATAATTGTTTTTATAGACATGAAGGCGTGTAATAAACACAGAACGACACATGAAGTGTGAATGGGTTCATCAATATGACACTTGTGCCATCGCGGAAGGATAAAACTCGAGGCCTGCGGCCTCTCGTTTTATCCTTCCGCGCTGGCACTCGTGCCATATCGATTAACTCATTCACACGCGTGTGTCGTTCTGTGTGTTTACAGTACTTTGCAGGTTTTTATTCTCTGCAAGAAAACAAACAGCAAATCTTACCTCCAAGACTTTTATATTAATGAAAAGGACAGTGTCTGTATTATAGGTCACGATACGCACACTGTTTCAATAATGAACAGGAAAAACAAACATTTACAGAACAACAAAGGATGGTGAAAACGCCCTTTTCACATTTTTAAATGGGTTTCAACAGAAAATAATAGTGAACGTTCAAACTGACTGGGAAAAAATGTAAAATAGGCAGCTTCTGTATTTTTATACTACGCTAGAGGAAAAACGCCTTGAGTTTGTGAAGTGATGCGTACACCGATGATACAAATTCGCTAACGTTTCAAAATGTCATTTTTTATATGACCTTCCCTTTACCCTTTGTGTTCCATTTACTGACCGTTTTAACCCTTTACCCAACGCAGACGATATCAAAATTTATTATTTTAAATATCATGTTACTCCTCATTGGAACGAGCTCGACGAGCACGTTCCGAAGAGGGGTCACATGATATGGTTTTGTTGAAATTTTTTTAAAAATAATTTTTTTTTTCAGTTGCTGAATTTACATATTACGCGTGCGGATGTGGCCGATTCGTTGGGTAAAGGGTTACGAAATTAAGGTGGTGCTAACTTTGCAATAAATCTCTTCGAGTGACGAAAACTGTCAGCAGTGTTTGTGTTTGTCGATTTACTGGCCATTCTGGAGGATTACAGACCGTCACGTCGGTGCTATCTGGATTCAAACTTCATTCATAAACCAGATGCACAGTTCCTGTGTTCGGTAATCTTCCTCAGTTTTCCACGTTCCTCCATTCGAAAAACCGGGCATATTTCTGGCGGATAAAAGTGTTGTTAGGACGTATAAAGCAGAAAAAACGTGGCCCATAGAGTATTCTATAAATTAACCCTTTACACAACGTAACGTTCAAAAGCGGCCAGAGCTATTTACAAAAATCACCATTCAATTTTCATTATTTTTCCCTTTTTGTCTCTAAAACATAGCTTATGACCCTCATTGGAACGAGCTCGTTGAGTTCGTTCCAATGAGGGTCATAAGTTATGTTTTTGAAGCAGAAGATGAAAAAAATAGTTAATCGAGAATGTTGTTTTGATGTCGTCTGCCTTGCGTGTTAGGTGAAAAGTTAAGTAAAGTAGCACAATAGATAATATTGGGACAGATCGCGTGAATACAGTGCAATAAAGTTTTTTTTGTTGGTTAGGTTCGAATATTACACCAGAACCATATGCTTAGATCTCTGAAATATCGAAACAATATCGCTTGTGAAAGCATGTGTGTGATCCAGACTGCTCAAATTTGTGAATTTTGGAAGCTGGGTGGGGATGGGGGTGAGTGTTAGACACGTTCCAAACATACTTTTTATACATATGTTCGGTTCCAAATGCAAATTGAGCATCTCAAATCTGCATATTGTTTCTTGAATATAAAATATTTATTTTTCAAAACTCTTGTTCAGCGGACAAGAGGATGACAAGACGTTCATCTCGTTCAAACTCATACAATGAAAAACAAGAAATTAAAGTAAAGCTATGCAAAGATGCGGCGACGACAAAAAATTTTAGTTTCCAAATGAGTGAAATTATAAATTCGTATTGTCTAATCCAATTTCAACTTGTGAGACTATATGTAGAATTTAGATTAATTCGTAGAGAGCTATGCTATTTTAAGACATCACAGTTAGCTATTTGTATAATTATGAATAATTTTATAATTTAGTTCTTAAATGTTGAACAGTTTTTATCAATTTCCCAATAATGTGAATTAATCTTTAGGATGATGAGCTTGTGGAGCATGGTAGAGACTTCTAGCTCTTAACCAATACATGGACATTCTAGAGACGCCGTTATCCACCCACCCCCTCTCTCTCCAAACCTTATCTGCCTCTGACCAAACCAGGGGCGTGAATCTTTTAATTTTCGAAGTTGGGGGGGGGGGAGGGGGGTGGGGGGGCGTTTTGTAAAAGGTTTTCTTAGTAGTTAACACTTTACTAAGAAAGCATGTGGCATTATTGTTACACTATTAGTTTTATTTCTGGCTGAGGTTGGGATGTAGTTGTAGTCCTAAATGTAAAATGAAATCAAAACCTACCAATTAGTTAACGCTCTGCTAAGGAAGTGCGTTAGTTGCTATGAAGACTACGTGAATAGTTTGTAATGACAAACATTTAGTTGCTGGGTCAAATGTGAAAATGTTTATTAAATTACATCAAGATCGGCCCAGTAGTAAAGCCCTTGCTATGGAAGCACGCTGGTTGACATGGGAACACCATGACACGTTTGTCATTTTGTTTAATTATTCTCTGCCCAAGGTGTGAGCTTACATATTACACATGAACAGTAGTTGGCCCGTTTCATAGGAAGCATCTCGTTGCATTGTTGTTACACTATTAGTTTCAGGTCCTGTTATTTTATATTCCTAAATGTGAAATAACATAAAACACTACCAATTAGACAATGCATTGCTAAGGAAGCACGCTGGTTGCTATGGAGACTACGAAAGTAGATTCCTTTGAAGATCATTTTTCCGACCCAATTTAGACCTGTGTATTAAATTATAGCAAGATCGTCCGAGTAGTTGAGCTGTTGCTAATGTCAGCCTCCCAAATTCGACCTGGTTGCTATCAAAACAAAACAGATAACACTGTGGCGTAATATTTGCTTGATACCTCAGAACAGTTTTTATAAGTCATACATATCAACTGCAGAGAGGATTTAGAGTAAAAACACTATTTTAACTTTCTTTACTAAAATAATTGTCATTTACACCGATTTTTGCCTCTTTACCCCAATGAATTAACCCTTTACGTAACGAATCGCCCGCACCCGCCCGCATAATTTGCAAATTGAGGAGTTGAAAAAAATATATTTTCAAAATATTTCAACAAAACCATATCATGTGATCCCCTCATTGGAACGAGCTCATCGAAAGCGAGGGTTATAAAAGCATCGTATGCAGTCACCAATGGCGGCTATGCTTTGCACCACTCATTCCTGTAGGAAGATTCTTTTTTATCTCAACTCGCAAAGAGAAAAAAAATCTGCGACTGTTTGCCCTTTAACTGCTGTATGATGAGGTTATACCAGCAGTTACAAGAAAGCTGTGCGAGCCGATTTTATTTCAGCATAAGTTGTTCTTAAGACAATCTTAATGTCCCGCTATTATCCAATTTCACTAAAAATCCCAAAAGCTAATTTATTTACAATAATTGCCATATTTAAAGATGTGATTATATGGCTACCCGATAAGTTTTTTTTACTTCAAAATACCAGGGAGCCACTATTATATGCGACTGTCCAGGTCTGTGTATGTCGTATTTTAATTATGAATAAAAAAAGTTCGAATTATACTATGTCAAGGAAGGTGTGTAATAAAAAAAACGACGGGGTTCCTTCGAACGAATGTGTTTATCATGTTTTTGCATGTCAGATTGTAATTACGAGAGACAATTTTTCGCGTGCAATTAAAAATAATTACCAGTTACATATCAATATTGCATTTTACCAGACGAAAGCTTCGACACGCAACAGTCTGTCGCACGGGAGCAGGTCCAAATGCCTTCACCATATATTTATAGAATTGATTCAATTTATTCCATAATTTACACTAGTTAGACTTTTGAATTGTGAGAAGCATCAGGTGGTGACCTCGGAACTTCCATGATGCTCGGCAGTCTGGCACAGACATAAACACTCACTAACATTATAGATTTCATTTGTCAAGAACATACAGTTGAACCGCGGTGGAATGGTGACTTTCCACGAATGGGCAACATTTCCCCGGACGCAATAATATTAGATTCCAAACACTAATTATAGGAAAAATCATCAACAATTAAATTAATGAAGCATCGGGTACAATACGGTGCTTCATTAATAGAAAAAACTGCGGATGATGAGTTTTATTGACCGGTCCACGCGTGGATTACGACCTGTTCACGGCGACTGTACTGTAACGTTTCCAACAATTCAACTTATTCATTCTGCCCTGCATTGATTATGCTTAAATTGACAGACGCAGTAGTAGAGGCAGTACCCTGTAAAATTACCTTAAAGTACGGCAAAAGTATTGGTAAATAGCCGCCGGTTCATCTACCGTAAAATATTATGGTAAAATAACGAATTAAAATACTTTTGGCAATGTCGACTTATTTTTTGTTTGATCTCGGAGCAAAATTGAGAACCATTTCTTCATTTCACAATGAGGCGGTTGATTTGACATGCAGACTACGCGACTTAACATCATTCTTTAACATCCAGCTACACGTCTACAGGTTAAATATGCCTGGAAATAACCCGCGAATGATCGTGTAGGTTGCGTGTGGGTTACGTCAATTGCAAAATACGCGAACATACTGCAGGTTACGACAAAATAATACAACATAACTTTATCAAATTACAAGTCTCACAGTTTTTACCAGAAAGACAATCTTTCGAAACTGTCTCGACTCAAAGGTTGAGTATTGCATCCACATGTGAATAGAATGGCATGTTGTTTCTATTTTATCGAATTTCCGCCAAAATAAATCCCCACAACTAATGTGCGACCTCGTTTCGTCGAGATCGCGCGTAAGTTGTTGATATTTATTTAGGCGGAAATTCCTTTTAGACGTGAACAGCATTAACCCTTTACCCAACGAATCGCCCGCATCCGCCCGCGTAATATGCAGATTCAGCATTTGAAAAAATAACATTTTTCGAAAAATTTCAACAAAAACATATCATGTGACCCCCTCATTGGAACGAGCTCGTCGTTCCAATGAGGGGTCACATGATATGGTTTTGTTGACATTTTTCGAAAAAAATTAAACAACGATGTTTAAATTAATAAATTTTTATATCGTCTGCGTTGGGTAAAGGGTTAATGTTGTAGTAAAAACAGAGAAGGCGAAGAAGTCGCAACACATTCTTTTATTATGGGTTACCACCATGCTATATAGCGTAACCTGCCAACCGGTTACGATATAAACCCTTTATTTCCAAGCTTGGTTAAAGATATTAATTCTTAAACTGACTCTTCTAAAACAATTGTAGTTGTCGAAGGACCACTTCCACGTTTGCAAAAGCAGGAATTAAGGGACTGAATGCGTTTTTATACCATGCTCACCTATGTTACTACCTGTGACAAGCCCGTATGTTAAATTTGAGCTTTTAACCCCACTACCGGTACAAAGCTTCTACTGGGGTTATATCGTTTTCAGTGGTAATTGCATTACTAAAACAATTACACTTCGCGATGTTTCATTCAAACATACAACGTTTTGCAGTACTATCTATTACGTGTGGTGTTTTCTGCAATATCGCCAAAGCTTTGAAAGAGTATGGCATTCTGGCATAATTTTGAAGCTGAAACAGTATGGTATATCTAGTGAATTATTAAAATGGTTTCACAGTTACTTGTCAAAAAGAAAACAAAGAGTTCGGATCAACTCATATCTTTTTCAGTACCGAAACGTGCCATATGGCGTCCCACAGGGTTCCGTTCTAGGTCCTTTCTTGGTTTTAGTTTACATTAATTACCTTGCCGATAAACTAAAATGCGTCAGCAGATTATTTGCAGACGACACTTGTTTGACCCAAATCGAACGGTTAACAGCACTCTTGGTAACAAAGTTGAATGCTGATATTGAAAAAGTGATAGAGTGGTCAGACACGTGACTTGTAAAGTTTAATCCCCTTAAAATAAAAGTGATGCTATTTACTCTGTGTGAAGATTTTATTTATCCTGATATAGCCTTTCTCGGATTACCACTTGACTTTGTGGACGAGCAACGGCATCTAGGTCTAAATCCTCAGTCAAATCTCGTCTGGGAAAAACAGATAGATAAAATTTGCAATCAAGCTTACTCGAGACTGTCGCAGCTAAGAAAGTAAAAATTTATTCTTTGCCGTAAAACTCTGCAGCAGATGTATATCTCATTTATCCTGCCAATTCTTGAATATGGCAGTGAAGTGTGGTCTGGGGGCTCTCCATTATCTAATTAAGCGATTGAACGATATCCATTATGACGCTGGCTGTATAGTAACTGATCTAACGAGATCAGTTTCTAGGGAGCAGCTACTTCTTGAATTTGGATGGCAGCTTCTCGAGGAAAGAAGAATAGTTAAAAATATGAGCACCTTTATAAGATTATTCATGGTCATGCGCCTAGGTTTGTTAAAGAGTTGTTGCTGCTGACATTTGGTGAATCGACCCCCAACAATCTAAGAAGAGCCAGTGAATTTATGCCATATAATTTAAGGACCGAGTTATTAAAAATATCGCCTTTTTCCTACGTGTGTACCTATCAGGAATAACTAACCCGATAACATAAAGAACAGCCCGTCAATACAATTGTTCAGGGGTTCTATCTCAAGAAAGAAAAGCGTGTAAACCACCACCTTATTATGTTCTTGGGAAAAGGAAAACTAATGTCTTACACTGTATGATCAGAAATACATGTTGTGATCTCAATTCAGACAAATATACCAATTATATTTCAGATTCTGCAGAATGCTCTTGTGGGTATGGAATTGAGGATGAAACACACTTCTTCTCTTCCTACGCATCTTGTGCTGATATACTAGCTGGGCTTTTGCAGACTCTGGCAAGATTTGGCGTTCAGAGAGTTGAACAAATTTTATACGGAGAGGTGAGTTTATCACATGAGAAGAATAAGATTATTTTTTTGGCAGTGCATCGTTTTATATCAGATTCGAAGAGGTTTTGTTTATAGAAAATAGCAAAAATTATCGCGCCTTCCAAAATAAGTTATTTTTTATCCCTACCATTACATTTAGGAAATACAGTTGTGAATGAGTTTGTCGCCAGTTGCAGGGCTCATAGAAGTACAGAATTGGTTGCAGACAGCTCACTAGGAAAAGGGCATTATTATTATTATTATATTATTATTATATCATTATTATTATTATTATTGCGTCATTGTACATTTAACGTGATGTTGATCAGAGTCAAAGACATTCCATCTGCCTCACTACAAAAGGTAGGAGAAAACTGAATTGTGGTAATTTATAATTTATTTTAATTTATAATCTTTCATTTATAATTCCAATTCTACATTTTTCTATTTTTGTTCTATTTTTGTTCTTTTTGTTCTCTTTTGTTTTTTTTCTCCTTTATTTTCGAATTGTATTTTATGTTTATAGCACTATGATCTATCGCTATTCATATGTTACGTCTATGTACTGAGAGAGGAGAGTTGCTAAGTGATAATCACTTGTTCTCCAATCCCTTTTGCAAATTAAATGCGAATAAAATATGTTTAAAGTGAATTACTATCTACTACGTGCAATGACTTATTAAGTTTAAAATACCTATAATGAAATATTTAAAATATTAATTTGACTGAAAAAGCAAGGTAAATTCAATCAACTTTGACGATGTGTCTAGTTCTCAATCAAGCATTCACGTGCTTCCGGAAGTACTGCCCATCGGCGCATGTGTAAACAAAACAAACCCATATGTTTGTGATTGAAAGTATCGTTTTTCTCCATTTTAGGTGACAAGGTCGATTTGGGTTTATTAAGAGCATGGAATAAATAAAACAAATAGGTACTAGAGGCGGAAATCAGATTTAAAATACTTATAGAATAGGGGGTTTAACCACTCGGCAGAACCTCGTGGTTAAAACCCACTATCCTATCCGTGCTTTTAATCTGATTACCGGCCCTAGTACTGCACAGAAATACGCCTGTGCGAGTTACCATGTAATGAACCCTCAAGTAGTAACAGTTATCGCCGTAATATTTATTGGTTGTTGGAACTTCTGTCGTAAATTTAACGGTAATTATATATATAATGCCGACCAATATGTTATCTATCCTCATTTGTGATGTCTATGAGCCCTTTCCAACAATTAATCAGATGGTAGTTTTGATATGCGTATACCCAAACGTACAGATAATCACCATAAAATAGAGGCAATAGTCGCTTTAGGAAGCATAAGTATTAACCTATTATTTTTCTTTTCTATATATTTTTCATGGTCAGGTATATTTTTGAATGCAAAACTGAACTGAATTGAATTGACGAACCTACCTCAAATATGAAGGCAAAAGCCACAAAGTACTTGTCATTCGATAGTACAAACGCTCTCTGGTTCCCTGTGGGAACGTATTCCACGAGCTCATAAATATAAGGATGACCCTTTACCGTTATTTGCAACAGCGCAGTCTTTTGTTAGTCTTTCCTGTGAAATACCGTGAAACTTTATAAAATATAATGAGATAAATCTCGTTTCTTCACTATTGGACGCAAACTACTTCCTAAACTACTTTCAACTTACTTTAATTTATTTCTGTTTCTCTGGTTTACCAAGCGTCGTGTAATTATTTTATCGACTTTCCGGATAAAACGAGAAAAAAATGATCCAATTAAGTTTAAATGTGGGCGGTATTGGAATTTTGAGTTGAGTTCAGTATCGATTTCGATATTTTTCGGCGGGGGAGGGGGGATTACACCTCGGTATCGGTTCTGTATTCCGTATCTAATTTGACTGAGATTTGCTGATAATACCAAAGACGAATTCACATCAGGAAAAACAGAATAGGTTGTTGTAGTATCATTCTACCACGACGCTATAAATAACCTTGCCAGTGAGCTCAACAGTGGCATTCGTTTACGGCCACAAATCATATCTACAATAATTTTGTGACTTGTTCTAAACGCTCCTTAATATTTAGAAATTTATTTCAGGCTTTTGCGATCTCCAAGCATGTTCCCTAACCATGCCATCTTTAGGATGTCCTGCTGGCAGTAGACAAAAGACCCGGGCAGTGTTAAGGCACCCAAGACGTGACAAGAAATCACTGCTAGGGAATTTTACGTGTACAGGTTGTAGTCTAGTGGTAATACAGGACAGTTGCCCAACCCATTGAGGGTTAAAAACTGAAAAGAAAATCTGTCATATCTTTCATGAAAATAAATCTTTCAGCTTTTATCAAGCCTCAACAGGGATTAAAATAGCGAAGGTAGGGAAATTTGAAAAAAATTCAGATGGTTTCAGTGTTCAGTGGTTGGTTCGGTTCGGTGTATTGGTATCTCCATGATATCGGTATCGGTTCGGTTTTTCGGCATATTGCCAATCTCTAATTCAGTTCACAAAAATTGTCATTCAAATTTTGTGGGCGCATTTACATCGTTCCAATAAGGGATGAGAAGTCATGTTTTTAAGACTAAAAAATAAATTTTCAGTTATTCAAGAATTTGTTTGGGCAAATGACGACTTATAATCTGAGTTAGTTAACCCTTTACCTAACGTACCGTCAAAACCGGCCAGCGTTATTCTCAAAAATCGCCAATTAATTTTCATTATTTTTTTCATTTTTTGTCTCAAAAACGTAGGTTATGACCCCTCGTTGGAACGAGCTCGTCGAGCTCGTTCCAACGAGGGGTCATAATCTATGTTTTTGAGACAAAAAATGAAAAAATTAGTTATTCAAGAATTATTTTTGCAAGTGTCGTCTGCTTTTCAGGTTAGGTAAAGAGTTAAAGGAGTAAGCACACATAGCAAAAATGTTAATCGTCACTTTTTAATGAACACCGTGGAAATAGGTTATTTTTGGTCCTCACCTGTCTAAGTGTGAATTAATTATTTTTAGTCTTAACGGGAGAAATAATTTTGATGGCCACTCGAAAAGTGTAGCTAACCCCTGTTAAGTTATTCTTTGCGAATGGATTCAGGTATTGTTTCGCAACATTGTTATATCTTCAAAACTTGGAGGATGATCACTGCGTATGGACCTGATCTCAAAAACATTGCTCATGGAGACAAAAACTGAAAAATAATACTAAATTCTAAATGGAGATTTCTTATGAATAACGCCGGGTGGTTATGTTTGTTGCGTTAGAAGCAATGTGTTAACTTTGTCTGATTTATTTGCCAATATGTGCTCTATCGACGTATCATACTGCTTCGAACAAGTTGGATAATGTTGTTCGTGTTCACAACGCATAACAGATATGCTTGATTAGATAACCAAGACATAACTGAAAGGTACCCTTTGGCTCTTTTTATTGTTAAATTGAGATAAAAAAATATGAAACATTCTTCAACCCCTCGAGGGATTAGTCATCCACAACCTATTCTCTTATCTCGTCGTGTGACCTATCTGTCTCGACTGGAGTCTCAGATTTTAAATATAAAGTCTTTGCGAATACCAACATTTCAAAATATTTCAAACGGTTTATCTCCTCACAAGTTACCACTTTCTCTCTAAATGTTAAGCTGTGTCAGATTACTAAGGGTTTCTTAAAAGAAGCCGCAACCGCCGTTGAAATTCGTTTTTTTATATTCCTGTTGTGCCCAGTATTCTAGCACCTGCATTCACATCGATGGATGATCGTTTCAAAACCTTGAATGTTTGAAACCCGGTAAAGAAGTAGAGCTTTTCAGAGTGAAGGCGACGTGGTGTTGTACCTACGTACTCGAACATAATATTTTTCACACTATAGCTTTGAAGCGGACCGGTTATTCAGAAAATTCGATTTACAACAATATTGTTCGCTTTATAATAAAACACAACCGGAATAATTGGATTGCGCTAAAGATTACACTTAGCCCATAATGATTATAGTGGAAACACAAGATTGCTTGAACGCAATAGAGAAGAACACCACTCCGAGGGACGTAAATTATAAGATAATATTGTTCAATATTTATATTGATTTTCGAGACCATTGAGGGAGAACGTCGTCGATATATACGCGCTAATCCTTTTATATTGGACACTTCATCTCCGATAATTGAGTTATTTGCCAATAGATCATTGTGTCTGCCAATTTTCCTAATGACCCATTTTGTATGGGTATATTATATTGTGGTTCAGGATGCATTAATTCCATTGTAAGAGATTGATGACTTTTTCTCGCTTCTCTATCTTCCGTTCTCACTGTTGTATGCGAAGTACTGGAAATAATGCGAGAGACAATCACCAAGAGATTTGTTATGTACACACCGAGATTACTTTGTCAACTATAGGTCTGGGACATTTCTAGAAACAGTTCGACTTCAGCAAAAAAAAGTAATGCAAAAACAATATTCTGTGTATTTTTCCAGGAAAACTGCTTATCGACGACGATGTTTTGATTTACTCAACCTTTTATAGGTATGTTATTTCTATTTTATCTCATTTTACTTATACTTATCTTGCATGATTGTGTGCGTCCGTAAAACACTTTCTCAGGTTTTTTTTCAGCAGAATGAAGTAATGACCACAAAGCTTTTAATCAAAATGAGTTTGTTCAATTAAAAGGACCAATAAATAAATAAATAAATAAATAAATAAATAAATAAATAAATAAATAAATAAATAAATTCCTTTACACAAAAGACGCATTACTAGCGCTGTGCATGACACGATAAAGGACTAATTAACCCTTTACCCAACGTAACGGCCAAATCCGGCCAGCGCTATTCACGAAAATCGCCAATTAATTTCCATTTTTTTTTCATTTTTTGTCTCAAAAACATAGGTTATGACCCCTCGTTGGAACGAGCTCGTTGAGCTCGTTCCAACGAGGGGTCATAACCTATGTTTTTGAGACAAAAAATGAAAAAAATAGTTATTCAAGAATTTTTATTGCAAGTGTCGTCTGCTTTTCATGTTAGGTAAAGGGTTAACCATTCGTCCATTGGGGGCAAAAAGATACAATCTGCAATGCTTCTGCATTGCAGATAGAACCTTGTTGTCGTCAAGGGACGTATTGTGCTTCTTAATTTTGAATTTCGATCTAAGGTGATGTTTCATATTTGAACCTTACTGCCGAACAAAAACAACCAGTTATTGGACTGACTCCAGTGTCTGAGGTGAAATAATCAGTCACTGAATATACATCCGAAGCAACGATTTCTTGAGTCAAAGTCATAGTCAGTGGTTTTATGTTTCAATTTGTTCATTCATTTCAATGTAGTCATTTTTTGGTTTGATTAAGAGTAGAAAGCACGCGCACGACCGGTGCATGGCGTCATATGGGCTGTCATGGAAGAGTGTATGTGGTAGCCATGTTGTGACGTCATTACCATCCTACGTTGTGTCGATGCGCACACACAACACGTGTTGTTGTAAGAAAACGTTATTTTAATACTCCATTTGGTATGATGAGGACCGCAATCTTAGTTTTTGTGGTGGTACGTGGTTTTTATGATCCCAGGAGGCCTACAAGAATATGGGAAGTGTTCTGATGGTATGTTCGAATGTATGAAAGTATATAGAATTAACGAAATAGAACCGACAGTGACTAAAAGTACATGCCGCCATCTTCGATGGTTATCGATTGGTATGAGTAGCACGTGATTGCATGGGACTTGAAGGTCTCCAAAACGTCTGCTCGATCAGATGGAAGTATTTTTTGCTCGAATGGCTCGAATTCTTCCAGAATCCTCATTTTCGTCTGCTTATCACTACATATTCAAAATTCTGTTCTGTCTCTTCATAGACCTCTTAGAGCCATGTGATGACTTCTATCTTCCCTAACCATATTCTGTCTACTGGAGCTTTGATAGTGTTGTTCCTTTCTTAGAGAGTGGAATCTTGTGGCATAGTATTAACATTCGGCGCCACCTTTTGGTATATGTTCGACCTTAGTGGTCTGTCTCGACCTCTGCCCTCAATCAGTCATATCCCTTTACATCAAGTAACTAATCAATCAGATGACTCTATTTGCCTCATCGTCGTCGACTGTCATTCCGCACAGTTCTTAGACCGAAACTTGTCAATTCGCCAGCCACTGTATGACGCTATGGGGTCATGTGGAAATCATCCAGTAAGGTGTACCCTCAAGCCCCTCATGCCCTCATCCGGGTATCTAGGGGCCCGAGTCGTGGGATACTGGTATTTTGAATCCCCTATCTTATAACCAAACCAAAGACTTTCGGCACACTCCTTCCACAGTATGTGGTTATGAGGGCTCTGAAGACATTTCCCAATGAAGTCTAACCGAACGTCTCTCGTTTCGCATTCGGATATATGGAGATCACCGTTGACCATCGTTTGGGGACAAGAGGTAGGGCCCTGCAAAGCTTCGAGATTCGATTCGATTTCGAATCTTAAGTTGGCGTTCGGTTCGAGTCGAAATTCGTTTTCTTTCGAATCTTTTCACTGGAATTTCGCTTGGTCGTCTCACAAAACGTATAGGTGAGATAGAAATGGTATATAAATAATGTTGAAAATAAAGACTGGGTGTGATTTCCGCTATATTAACATAAAAAAGCTTCTGTACCCATGCTATCACCCTTGCTGATTCCAGTTTCACTAATCATTACCACTACTGGGAGCAAATTTAAATTTCCCAAGCAATATCGACGATGAGATCGCAGGTGCTAGCGGCTAACCTCGTGCAGTGCCCAGTACAGAAGTCTCGCACCCGTTTTCTGTTTTAAACAAAAATCCTTTCTAGGTATTATTCAAACTTCATCAACAAGGCATGCCTTCTACGAAGACTTGCCTTGATGATGTAGTAGGGATATTTTATCATTTGGGACTTCAAGACGCCTGAATTCGATTCGAGGTTCGATTCGATTTCGAATAGCAGACTCGATTCGAGATACGATTCTAATCGAAAATATGTGATTCGCAGGGCCCTAATAAGAGGGGACCGCCCATTTGCACTGATGGGGACGAGTGAAGATTATTGTTTTGTGGACCAGTATCGGAAATACAATTAGGCCTATTTGTAGACTACTGTCTTTGGAACACTGACACTATTATTGACTGTCGCCGTCTCCTGTCACCACTATCAGCTCTAGGATGTCCACACGGCACCACTTCAATCACCACTATCTTTTATACAACGATTCAACGTATTCGATACAATACAGGCTTTGTCCCATGTATACCACGCGTGGAATTCGCCCTAGATGCAAGAACGCCATGTAAGAACGCATATGATTATACGTTACTCGTCTGAGTGACGTTATGACGTGAATGAAATGTTTCGACAAAAACAATGTCAAGCAAAAAAGTTATCGGACCGCCGAAACATATTGAACTATTTCTACTCCCCTGCATGCGCATGCGTGTAATCAGTGGTAAAGATGACAATCTAAATTACTATAGCGGTCTATGGGAGAAAACCGAAAAAACTTTCATTTGCCACAAATTTCATTTTTTTTACATGATGGACGGAGATATGATCAAATATTTTATAACATCCTTTTAAATTGGTATCAAATCTTTTTTGTTAAAATTGGTTTTTCATGATTCCATTTTTGTTTAAAATTTTCACTTTTTATCCCAGTACATCGCCTTATTAATTTGTTAGAAAAGACTGATGGGTGTAACTTCAAAATCCTAAAAAATGTTCTAAATCCTCTTGAGAAAACTTGGACCGACATAGGTTTGATTAAAGCAAAAAAATAATTTTCTTTGTTCTATAAACATATTTTGGATATGCTATTGTTTTAATAGTTCCATTAAACTTTGAAAAGTGGTGTTTTTCTATATTTGTGACCTTGCGACAGATAATACCTCTCCTCCCCCAGTTTCAGTCAGGACGGTTAGTTTCTAACGTCTGGAGAATAGAGGTGTTTATTTTTACAGTGTGATGTTTACAGTTTGGATCTGTGTTGACTGTTCAGAGCAATGAGATGAAAATAGAATGTAAATGTCCACTTCTAATTGGCAGAGCGGTTACTTTGGCCTCATAATGAAATTGACTAGCAGAAACTCCGAAGGAGAACAATTTCCTCAACATGAACGCACAATCTCAAGGAGATTAGTTTTAAATTCAACTTGTAAAGTTCAAAGACTTTTGCTAAGAAAGAAAAAAAAATGTGAGCTACTTGCTTATTTAAATTCCTATTAATTTGTGTTTTTCATCAGACATTTTTCTCTGTTTTGTTCCCATATAATAGTATATATTACGATATAATATTACGTAGGTTTGTGTCTCAGACTCTGTGGTGACAATGCCATGTCAAATATGTTCGATTGCGCTTTGATGCGTAAACAACCACGGGAGATAACTCGAAATTCTGGCCCTCACGACAGGAGAAAAAATAGTTCAGTTTGGTGATATTTGTCTTTAAAAATATCAGCTTCATGCACTTCAGTCAAGTTTAATCGTGGTATAAATATAGAGCACAACTCGGATAGAGTATGGTGGACAAGAATCAACGACCCATGGTGTAGCTTTTTCTTCGGCGCACGTGAAATACAGGAAAACTCCCACCTCGAGCCGTAAATTTCACTCTCCGTACGCCACGCTCGTTGTGTTCTGTCTTACTCCACTGTCTTCATCTGGGGATTATTATCTTACAATTGTATGGTTATAACAAACTGGTGAAGAGTTGCATCTATCTCTTCTGTGATCAGCTTCCCTACAGCTGTATTCGTTCAGTACAATAGGTTTCCACTACAACTACCAGTTTGTACCATGGCCCCACTCTCTGTCCTACAGAAGCCTTCCACAACTACTGTCTTCGTCCATTACCATCTGCCCTGTAATTGGCTTTCACAGCAGCTGTCTTTACCCAGTACTCTAACCTTCCACCTCTACCACTGGTTTGGACCACGCCCCCAACTCTCTGTCCTTAATAGACCTCTACTACTACAACTACTTTTCGTCCAGTACTATAGTCTTCCAATAATGCTGGCGTGCACCATGGTTACCGCTACTCTTCCTGCACTGGAGTTTTTCAACATTAGTACTGACAAATGACACTACTCCATGCTTGTTATCAACCTTAGTGTATTTATTCTAGAACATTAACAATAACGCGACATTGTCACCAGGATCCTCCGTTTCAAAGACATTTTCGTGGTTTTCTCAGAAGAATCTCACTCCGACACGAAACATGCACATTAGAGGCGCGGTAGCTTTTTGGTTAGAACATTGGACTTTATACCGAAATGTCGACGGTTCGATCGTGACTCGCGCCGTCCACGCGGTGTCTTTGGTCAATACCTCTCGATTGTCCGCTTGGGGTACGGTTGCGCTGTGTAGTAATGCGTTCTGCACGTCGGCCTTCGGGACATGCCTACGACATGTCGTGCTGGATCCCCAACCCCCCTTTGACAGGTGGGTATCCCCTCTCGGTGGTGGAATCTCAGGGATCCGAGGACCTCCCTGGGGAAAATTGTTAATTTTTTAATCCCTGTGATTGATTTTAAGGCCTCCCCCTGGCTTTAATATAGCCATTCTATCCAAAGGAAAAATGCATTTCCCCAGTTAGGTCCATGAGTTTTCCTTTACACTGGCCAGCCTACACAAGTCGGTAGCCTAAAAAGCTATTCAGCCAATATCTGCGTCTTGCAACCGACTTCTCCAGGTCGGAAAAACAGAACGATGAATTGGAGAAAAGGACATTTCACAGATTTGAGTCGGAATTTCGAAAAATGTTATCAGTTGATTGGAAAAGTCGGAAAATTGATTGAAAATTGGAAAATCACTTTGGCTCTGATCGAAAACTATAACAAGAGCATGCTAACCCTTTGAACCCTGGTGGTATCTTCTATGTCAGTTCAATGACAGCAATTGGAAGAGTCCACATTCATTATTTGGGGGAAACCAATTCATATTTTCAACGTGCAGCCGTGAGGCCGCACTTCGAAAATATTAATTGGTCTACCCAACACATTACTCAGCAGTTTCTGGGCCGGAAAAGCGGTCGCTCGGCTTCAAAGGGTGAAATTAATATTCTTAAATGTCCAACTTTTGGAATTTACATCACCAAATTTCCAACTTTTGAGCTTTTTGGCGATAATTGGGGAGAGGGGCACTCCACACCCCTGTCTAGCTATGTCGCTGTCTTTACCTAACGAATCGGAACAAATGGTACACGCATAAATCACAATACAAATTTTAGTCTCGAATTTGTTTTTCTCAAACTTAGGTTTGTGACACCTAACTGGAGAAGGCTGTCTGAGCACGCTCAGTGAGGAGTGATGGTTTGTCTGTTTTTCAGCAACAATCGGTAGGTCAGAATCTCAAACAAGTGGCCTCTTTCTCTATCGTACTGCGATTTGGTAATGAAATGTATATCACAGAATTTAGGTTTGAAATCCAATAATTTACATATTGTATACTGGCAGGGAAAGGCTAGCCAGATTGGCTGGCTTCTCGCCTCTAGGGGACAATACTATAAAACTTTTACATTTATATTTTTCAGATTTGTATTTTCTGTTTGCCATATCGTTTGAAATCCTAATGATTCATTTCCGTCATTTATATTCACTTATAGTAAATACAACTCCGAAAAATACAATTGTAAAAGTTTAATAGTATTGGACGCTGTAAAACTTTTACAATTGTATTTGCTGAAAGTAAATGACGGAAATGAACCATTAGCATTTCAAAAGACGTGGCAATTTGCCAAATGGCAAATTGCCACCTCTTTGAAAATTCCAATAGTTCATTTCAGTTACTTATTTTCTTAAATCGAAAATACAATTCTGAAAAATACAATTGTAAAAGTTTTATAGTATTGACTCCAGTTGGACGTACAGTACGCCTCAGTACACAGTGCCGCCGTGGACAATCGGGATTAAGAGTCCTGTCGAAGGACACAGAGCAGATGGTCAAGATCAAACTATCGACCTTTCGATTTAAAATCCATGCTTAAACCAATGAGCCACCGTTCTCTGAACTGGTGTATGTGTGTCGCGACCAGATTGCGATCTGAGCAAGAAAGGCACCGCGTTTACAATAAAACTAATCCGGAAACAAATGAGGCCATGAATGAATATACTACACAACAGTACAGAAAGTTCAAATAGGTTATTCCAACGCAAACACCAAGAAAAAAACAAAACAAACAACAATCCAGTGTGTTGTGTAAATATGGATTTACAATATTCAATTCTCCATCATCGAAGAACGGTAAAGTTATCAATCAAATTCCAATGGCTGTTCGATAAAACTTTGGCGACCTTCTTATAACAGCTGTAGATAACCAGAGTTGATGGTTTTGTGTGTAAATGTGTGATAATGGGAAGAAGGTATCTGCTTTTAGGTTCATCATTTTTTGCAAGCAAATTGCGCAATTTTTTCAACTGAAAAATCAACAACAGCCGCCGGTATTTGATTGGTGTCTCCACAGTTGTACAAAAGAAGGTGAAAGTTGGGCAGTTGTTCCCACCCAAAAGAAAAATTAGCCAGCAGTCTCTAGTGAAAATACACTTTGCCCCTTTTACGGCCACCCAAAAGTGAACTTATGTTGGACATCTCCTTTTGATTCTATCATGAATGAACAAATTGCGCGAACTATCGATTCGTTTCCGTATCAACTGCCTCAAAAGTTTTTTTCCATTTGCCTATTTTACTTCACTTTAGATATAAAGCATGAACGTTTATTCGATTTGTCTTCGGTTTTAACCATTTGCATAACGAATCGGCCGTATCCTCTCGCGTAATTTAGAAATTCAGCAGCTAAAAAAAGATTTAAAAAAACCCTTTTAACAAAACCATGTCAAGTGACCCCTCATTGGAACGAGATCGTGGAGCTCGTTCCAGCGAGGTGTTACGTGATATGGTTTTGCGCCTAGTGGCAGTAATCAAGATGTTAATTTTGACTCATTTTACGGACCAAGATGCTATAGAATGAAAATGGGTGGGGTGGGGGTGGGGTGGGGTGGGGGTGGGGGGGGGTGCATCATCACTGGATCTATTGTATTTTATGTTTTCTTTCTATTCTATTTTGTTCAATTTTTATCTCTTCTCTCTTTCTCTCTCTATCTCTCTTTCTCCCCCTCTCTCTCTCAGTTTAATTTGTGTTTGTCTATAATGTTTATAATATTTAGATTTTGTTAGATTCTGTTATTTATAGAATACGTTCTGCCATATTGTAAATTGTTAGTTATTGTACAGGAACGGGGGGTCTTCTAAGTGGTAAGCACTTGTCCTCCAATCCTGATTTGCATTGTGAAATGACAGATAAAAATATGTTTAATTCAATAACAAAAAAAACCCCAGTTATTAGAAGGACATTCAGCAATTCATTTGACAACTACCAAAAACCCCATATTTTATCGCCAACCAAATTTGCGAGGGGAACCCATGTTACTATTTCGTCCCCTGAGTTCCAATGTGTTCTATGTGCCGGCTGGTACATAGAATACACTGGAATTCTGGGGACGATTTTCAGCTATCGCTAGCGATTCAAATTGTAATTACGTTGTACGATTTGCAGAAAATTCCAGTAAAATTCCTCTTCGATTTAAAAATAGTCCGTCAACGATTTCCGTTCCGCACAAACGTGCAGAACGGACTTTCATTTTCCACATGGCTTAGTGTTAATGTAGATCAGGATTACATAGAACAGGCTTGTAATAATTTGTTTTACAAGGATTGGCCAGCATGTTATAAAATTTATAATAACTAAGTAGTATGTAATGTGGTTTTCACCCCTAGGTTGGATGATCTCATTTGGATGATCTCATGTGACGCCATGTCACGTGATGTGGTGGCGCCATGTTGTGTTGTCGTGGTAACCCGCGTGAGCGGCCACCTTGTGACGTCATCTCCATAGTGATACGTTGTGTGAGTGCGCATGCGCAGCGCGTGTTGTTAGGGTGATACATGTTTCCGTCGTCCATTTTGTATACTGGAGGCCGCCATCTTGGTTTCTATCATAGCTCGTGATTGCTATGTTACCCAATTTTTCTGTAATAGGACGGGGAATGTTCGGAGGGTGTGTTCGATTGAATAGGAGTATTTTCCCGATTAGCAGAATTACCACAAACAACCCGACAAGTTTTACTATTTCGAATTCTTTCAGAATTCTCTGCTTCTATCTATATATGCAAAAGTTTTCGTCTATCTGGCCATGTTCCTTTGTTCTGGAGTATACTCTAGTAGCGTAGAAGAGCCTATTAGTTGGAACAGTTTACCTTATTATTACTATAAATAGCAATTTCTAGTCTATTCTTGTTAGTTCTGACCATATTCCAAGTACTCTTGTTGTAGCATTTACCCAGATTATAACTAATCAGTCAGATTGCTTGATTTCCCATAACGTATAGAGTTATCTGCCCTTATTACAACGAAGTTGTATTCGACTCTCATCACAGCTATATCCAATGGAAATATCCCCGGGCACCCCAATTTCGGCACCCCTTTTTGGAAAAACATATGACCTTCGGCACCCCTTTTTTGTCATATGTGCTTATGTGAAAAAGCACAATGTGACACAATGTGCCCTAGCACAAAGGCACATGCTTTATGTGCCGATATGTGCTTATGTGAAAAGGCACAATGTGACACAATGTGCCCTGGCACAAAGGCACATACGGCTATTTGATGATACCTATGACTTGGTATTGTATTATTTGAGGATACCTATCGAGGATACCTTTTATAGGATACTTATCTGAGGATACTATATAAGCTGTACATATCCCTGTAGGTCTCTTGCTGGCCCTTAGTACTATTAATCCACCTGATGCTTCATGTTATCCTATGACTGGTATAGGTAGTATGCAATGCTAGGCATAGGGGTATTGTGGGTAGGGGTACTGCCTGGTAGTTTAGAATGGTACTATAGTATGGGCGGTATACACACCTATATGCCCCTGTTAGTGCTTGGTTCTATTAACCAACCGATTGTTTTGTTTTATTATATGGCTGGTATATGTAGTACGTTATGGTAGACCTAGTGATTTTGTGGGGGTGGGGGTAATGCTTGGTAGTTTAGAACGATAGTATAGCATATGCTGTACATATCCCTGTAGGTCTCTTGCTGGCCCTTGGTACTACTGATCCACCAGGTGCTTCATATTATTGAGCGGTATTATGGGGTGGGGGTCAATGCTGGGTAACACAGAACGGCAGCAGAGTATAGTTGGTATATTCCCCTGTAGGTCCTATCCTAACCGTTGATAATATTAACCTACCAAATGCTTTGTATCATCCTGTTACTGGTAAGATGGTACGTAATAGCAGTAGTTCTGACCCTATTCCAATTACTCTTGTTGTTTCATTTATCTAGATCATTTATATAAATTATAACTAACCATTGATTTTCCATAATCTGTATGCAGAGTTATCTCCCTTGTGTATAATAAAAGCCTATATCCAATGGCCATATTCCCAGGCACCCCAATTTCGGCACCCCTTTTTTAGGAATCCCATTTGTGGAATCCCTTTTTTTCTGAAATGAGGATAAGAGTCGTATTAAAAATCCCTTAATGAGGAGTTGGGGTGCCTTCTGGAGAAACCTTTTTTTCTGAAATGAGGATAAGAATCGTAGTAAATTAGACCTCATTGAGGGATTTTTAATACGACTCTTATCCTCATTTTCTGAAATGAGGATAAGAGTCGTAGTAAATTAGACCTCATTGAGGGATTTTTAATACGACTCTTATCCTCATTTCAGAAAAAAGGGATTCTCCAGAAGGCACCCCAATTTCGGCACCCCTTTTTTCGGAATCCCATTTGTGGAATCCCTCATGAGGGATTTTTAATACGACTCTTATCCTCATTTCAGAAAAAAAGGGATTCCACAAATGGGATTCCTAAAAAAGGGGTGCCGAAATTGGGGTGCCTGGGAATATGGCCATTGGATATAGGCTTTTATTATACACAAGGGAGATAACTCTGCATACAGATTATGGGAAATCAATGGTTAGTTATAATTTATATAAATGATCTAGATAAATGAAACAACAAGAGTTCTTAGAATCGGGTCAGAACTACTGCTATTACGCACCATCTTACCAGTAACAGGATGATACAAAGCATTTGGTAGGTTATTATTATCAACGGTTAGGATGGGACCTGCAGGGGAATATGCCAACCATACTCTGCTGCCGTTCTGTATTACCCGGCATTGACCCCACCCCAGAATACCGCTCAATAATATGAAGCACCTGGTGGATCAGTAGTACCAAGGGCCAGCAAGAGACCTACAGGGATATGTACAGCCTATGCTATACTACCGTTCTAAACTACCAAGCATTACCCCACCCCCACAAAATCATTAGGTCTACCATAACGTACTACAGATACCAGCCATACAATAAAACAAAGCAATCGGTTGGTTAATAGTACCAAACACTAACAGGGGCCTATAGGAGTATATACCGCCCATACCATAGTACCGTTCTAAACTACCAGGCAGTACCCCTACCCAAAATACCCATATGCCTAGCATTGCATACTACCTATACCAGTCATAGGATAACATGAAGCATCAGGTGGATTAATAGTACTAAGGGCCAGCAAGAGACCTACAGGGATATGTACAGCCTATATTGTATCCTCAGATAAGTATCCTATAAAAAGTATCCTCGATAGGTATCCTCGATAGGTATCCTCGATAGGTATCCTCAAATAATACAATACCGGGTCATGGGTATCCTCAAGTACCCGTATGTGCCTTTGTGCTAGGGCACATTGTGTCACATTGTGCCTTTTCATATAAACACATATCGGCACAGAAAGCATGTGCCTTTGTGCTAGGCACATTGTGCTTTTTCACATAAGCACATATGACAAAAAGGGGTGCCGAAGGTCATATGTTTTTCCCAAAAGGGGTGCCGAAATTGGGGTGCCCGGGGATATTGCAATTGGATATAGATGTGATGAGAGTCGGATACAACTTCGCTGTAATAAGGGCAGATAACTCTATACGATTAAGTACAGGTTATGGGAAATCAAGCAATCTGACTGATTAGTTATAATCCAGATAAATGCTACAACAAGAGTACTTGGAATAGGATCAGAACTAACAAGAATAGACCAGAAATTGCTAAATATAGTAATAATAAGGTAAACTGTTCCAACTAATAGGCTCTTCTACGCTACTGGAGTATACTTCGGAACAAAGAAACATGGCTAGATAGACGAAAACTATTGCATATATAGATAGAAGCAGAGAATTCTGAAAGAATTCGAAATAGTAAAACTTGTCGGGTTATTTGTGATAATTCTACGAATCGGGAAAATACTCCTATTCAATCGAACACACCCTCCGAAAATTCCCCGTCCTATTAAAGAAAAATTGGGTAACATAGCAATCACGTGCTACCATAGAAACCAAGATGGCGGCCTCCAGTGTACAAAATGGACGACGGAAACACGTATCACCCTAACAACACGCGCTGCGCCTGCGCACTCGCACAACGTATCACTATGGAGATGACGTCACAAGATGGCCGCTCACGCGGGTTACCATGGCAACACAACATGGCGCCACTACGTCACGTGACATGACGTCACATGAGATCATCCAAATGAGATAATCCAACCTAGGGGTGAAAACCACATTACATACTACTTAACTAGGCCCAATGGCGCGGATATGCGGGGTGACCTCCACGAGCTCGCTCTTCTTGAACACCACGAAGGGATCTTTAGCCTGCACAAAATGTGTCTGTGTCTGCACTGGGGGACACAGCCATTTTATATTCCATCCCTAACTTATCCTGTCATGAAAATCGACTTTCGATAAAGTTATCTCCCCTAAAACTATTAGACTGGCGAGCAAGTTCTAATCAAGAAGTATATAATTGTTGAGAAAACACCTATCATATCGGAGCTGTCTGTTGTTTTCGTTTATTAAAAGTTACAAAAGGAAACTTGGCTTTTATGACCCGCTAATTAGAAGCAACTAAGTAATTGTCCACTTTGGCCCTTTATTTACAGAATGTAATTTTACAGTTATTTGCAAGTTTTTAATCTTCCCAGGACAAACTCAGTAAATCATACCGCCTAGACTTTTATATTCATGAAAGGTTAGCGTCTGCATTATATGTCACGCTGCGCACATTGTTGAAACAATGAACAGAAAATAACTTGCAGAGCGTCAAAAGAAGATTAAAGCGCCGTTTTCGTATTTTTAAAAAGGTTTGAACAGAGAATAGAAGTCAAACGTTCAAACTGATTGGGAAATGTTTTTTAAATAGCCAGCTTCTGTACTACTCAACAAAAAAATGCCCGGAGTTTGTAAAATGATGCACACATTGATGAAACAACTTCGCTAACGTTTCGAAATTTTAATAGCAATTTTTATATGAAATTCCCATATCATTAAAGTTAAATTTACTGACAACTTTAGAACATTAAGATGAGCTACCATTCCTCCAGATCTCTTCCAATGACAAAAAATGCCAGCCATGCCCACCCAATAGGATGGTAGGCTGTGTCAGCATTAACCCCGCGATGCTGTCTGAAAGTGTTCGGACCCATCAACAACTTTTCCAGCCGTCGAAGATCGCTTCCGGCACTTCTGCCGCGAGAGACCTGCGCATTTATCCATTCGTTCACCGCTGTCTCTCGGTTAAAAACTTGACCCGCCCAAATTATCCGTAGAAACCCCAGGATGTGAAACAGCGCTTGTTTACTGTGGTAAAAACTCGTTTTACTGATAAAATAGGACCCATTAACCAAGGTCGGGGGAGGAAGTCCTCAAAAATGGGAAAATGGGCAACGTTGGTATAAACCATTGGCTGAAGTTTACTTTATACCCATGTTGGGGTCACGATTAGCCATCGTGCAGAAATATGTGACCTTAAAGACAAATATTTAAATATATAAAATAAATAAATAAATAAATAAATAAATAAATAAATAAATAACTCTCTCAAATGCATACAGTTTTGCGTGAAAGAAAATTCGGGGTCCAATATCAAACAACAAATTGGATAACCAAGTGTTAACCCTTTACCAAACGAATCAACCGAATACGCCCACATAATATACGAATTCAGCATTTGAAAATCAATTATTTTCCAAAAAAATGTCAACAAACCCATTTCATGAGAGCATCTCATTGGAACGAGCTCGTCGATCTCGTTCCAATGAGGGGGTCACATAATATGGTTTTGTTGGATTTTTTAAAAAATGTGAAAAAATAATATTTAAAATAACAAATTGTGATATCGTCTGTGTTGAGTAAAGTCTTAAGGAGGGCCAGTAGAATAGCCATAGGGCAGTTGGGTTTAATTACTTCCGAACCTCCCTACAAATACAAAATGAATTCTCCAAATCGCTATAGACAGTACAGTATGTGGTAAAGGACGTGATATAACTGGTCTGTTGGAAGGTCTGCTGTACCGCGGCATTTTGGCGGTTAAATGAAATAAATTCATGCTCATCTTATTCTTTGATCTAACAAGTGTAACATATCGTTTTAACTCTTAATTCCTCTTCTACAAGGTGTTACCTTAAATATATGCTCACACTGGCTCACACCTGTGTCATTAAATAATATTATAACTATTTTTATAAATTATTTACTTTTTTAGTCATGTGTGACTCAATGAACTAATAAGTTTACACATGGTCCGTTGTGGGAATCCAGGGGACATACTGCTGATTCTTTACCGTATTTGGTCGACTGACCGTCTCTTATCATAGCCTCATCTGGAAATCTCCCAGCCCCCGATAAAGTTTAGACAACCCATCACTACACATTCAAATATAATAGTTTTCCTACGGCGCATTGGAAAATGGTGAATCTTTTATAAAGCATCATTCATTTATTTATTGGTGCTTAACGCCACATCAGCAGCTAAGGCTATATCGTGGCGATGAAAGTGTACATTTTAAAAAAGAACATTATCCACCATAAAATAATTAAAAACGAGTTATTGAAATATGAAATTTGAGAAATAAAACTAATGAGTGTAAACCATAATGAGTTTATAAAGCATTGAAACTGAATCATGGAACTTACAAAGAACAGATTTATGATGAACGTGGATTCTTTGAAACGTGGAACGTGGAGTTTTTCCAAATGCTCTTACCCCATTCGGACCAAGTCCAACATCCACGAAATCAAAACTGAAGTTTCAGGTACTTTATTTTTGCCAAGTTTAACCCTTTACCTAACAAGAAAAGCAGACGACACTAGTAGTATGTCTCGCACGTTTGAGGTAAAGGTTGGATGACCTCGGTGGATGACCTCGGAAGTGACGTCATGTCACGTGACGTAGTGGCGCCATGTTGTGTTCTCATGGTAACCCGCGTGAGCGGCCATGTTGTGACTTCATCCCCATAGTGATACGTTGTGTGAGTGCGCATGCGCAGCGCGTGTTGTTAGGGTGACACGTGTTTCCGTCGTCCATTTTGTGTACTGGAGGCCGCCATCTTGGTTTCTATGGTAGCACGTGATTGCTATGTTACCTAAAGTCCTACAATAGGACAGGGGTATGTTCAGAGGGTATGTTCGATTGAATCGAAGTATTTTTTGGAACGACATCCCTGGATAATTACCACAAACAAGCCGACAAGTTTTACTATTTCGAATTCTTCCAGAATTCTCTGCTTCTATCAATATATGCAATAGTTATCGTTTATCTGGCCATGTTCCTTTATTCTAGAGTATACTCCAGTAGCGTAGAAGAGCCTATCAGTTGGAACAGCTTTGCTTATTGTTACTATATTTAGCTATTTCTGTTCTATTCTTGTTAGTTCTGATCCTATTCTAAGTACTCTTGTTGTTTCATTTATATAACTAACCAATCAGATTGCTTGATTTCCCATAACCTGTACTTAATCGTATAGAGTTATCTCCCCTTATTACAACGAAGTTGTATCCGATTCTCATCACTTCTATATCCAATGGCAAGATTCAGATTCAGATTCTTTATTCACGGTACACATACATGTAAAATGGTTACAAATAAACATATTGCACAAATGTAATGAGAAGTATACCCTGGGAAGTCGCATAGCCTGATTGCCTGTCTACCTGCCACCCCCTGGAAGAAGATGGGGTGATTGCAAACAGACTGTGACTGAAAGAATGAACTGAGAGCCAATTATGTGACACATGATGGAGAATGACGATCGAATCATTACTTTTCTGATATTAGAGTATTAGTGTTTCATTTTCGCCAGCGGAAAGACGGTGATTCAAGGTAGGCAAGAAGCAACCTGCCTATAGGATTCCCTCCACTACTTATCATAACACCCGAGGGCGGCAACAAGTCTCATCGTGAAGTTCGTATCGTTTAGACTGCGACAAAGAGGTTGGTCATGATGTTTGGGCGTGGTGTTTACGTTAGCTGCGTCATCATCGTAGAATGACGAATGTTATGATTTATTTGTTTAAACTTTTATTTGCAAGTTCTTAATTGTATCCATATAGTATTTTACACAGCACCACTGTAAGGAGGAAGCGCGACAGGTTGCACAAGACGAGGATTCCAGATTTAGACGCGGACCATGACTTTGACAATTTACGAAGTTTACGAAGTGCAATCAGGGCAGTAGGGATTGTTGCAGCTGACATAACTGGAATATGAGGAAATGAATGTGGAAATTAACTTGTTCTTAAGCATGCTTCTGTCGCTAATATTACGAGTTGTGTCGTCCAGAGCATTCCATAGTTTCGGGAAGGAGTATAAAGGAAATTTATCCAGAGTTTGAAACGAACGAAATGGTTTTTGCGCGCCGAAGGCGCGCAAGGACGATTTGGGGAGCAAGCCCCTTTCGACCCTCGACTCTTCCAGAGTTTGGGTCCGTGTGTTTTCTATATATAGGAGGCCCGACTGTCTAGTTCACCTACCAGATGGATTGTCAGTAATTTTAAAAATATCATTGAAAGACACCGGTAATCTGCCGTTCTCCCAGTCAAACACGAACAATAGTGCTTGTAGCCTAAACAAATCATCAACCTTGAGTATTTGGTTTTCTCTAAACAGGGGATCTGTATGAGAATTGTACTTTTTGTTATTAATTATTCGTAATGAACGTTTTTGCAGGACAGCTAGTTTTTTGATAGCTCTTGAGTTGCCCCATGCCTGGATTTCGTATACCAAATGGTTATGTATGAGGGCGTAATACAATGTTTTCAGAGCTCCGTGGGGGAGGATATTTTTAATTTTGTTTAGACTATAGTTTGCGCGTGCTATTTTCGAGCATAATCGGGATATGTGAGCCTTGTAGGATAAATGTTCAACAATGCTAATTCCCAAGAATTTCACAGATTTTTCTGCTTCGGTGGCCCCAACCTTGTTAATGTTTTGGTTATTTATTTTTACCTCGTGACAAAGATTATTGTTCCTACCTTTATTTGGATTAAGTATGATGTACGAGGTTTTCTTAGCATTCAGCATTAACTGGTTCAGAGAGCACCATTCGAATAGTTTCTGGAGCTCGTCATTGAAATACGGTGTAATGGGATTATTATCGGAGCCCGGGCAGTGTGCAGTGGTGTCATCGGCAAATGATAAAAGATTGAGTGATGTTGAGTTACTTATATCATTTATATATAAAAGAAAAAGAATAGGGCCTAAAATCGAGCCCTGTGGTACACCGCAACTCTGTTTGGCTAAGTTCGATTTGCGTTCTCCGCACGTGACATATTGAGACCTGTTGGACAAGTAACTTCTAAACCAATTGTTGGTGACACCTCGGATGCCATATTTTTCCAGTTTACCTAATAGTATTTCGTGATTTATGGTGTCAAAGGCCTTTGACAAATCCAGGAACACTGCTAAGGTGCTGTTTTTTTCTTGTTTATTATTTTCAATTGCGATGGTTTTAAGGAGCTGAAGAACTGGATGAATAGTACCATGTCGCTTTCGGAACCCATATTGGTGAGGGTATAAAATATTAAACCTATTGAGGAAACTAGCTAGCCTAACTTCCATGAGTTTTTCCATTACTTTTGAGAATACCGGAAGTATACTGATAGGTCTGCAATTTGTAAAGCTGTGCTCGTCACCCGCTTTAAATATGGGTATCACCTTCGCGATCTTCATCCTGTCTGGTACTTTGCCGTTTAGGAAAGTGTTGTTAATTACATGTGTTAGAGGATCCAATACTTCGGTTATCGTATGCTTAAGAAGACAGGTTGTGATGTCATCGCAGTCTTTAGATAATTTAGGCTTCATTTTATTTACTACTCGGTTGACTTCTGGGGGATTTGTGGGTATTAAATAAAGATTATTGGAGACATTGTTGTCCATGTAATCTGTGTAGGACTTATTAGTTTTCTGAATTTTTTCGGATGTGTTTTTTCCAATGTTGATAAAGAAATTGTTGAATTCTTCTGCGATGGCATGGGGCTGCGTCTATTTTACAAGCCATTGACTAAAAGTCTCTAGGCGAAAAGTAGTTGCAGTCATTTGCGTGGTTTTTATATGGGGATTCATCATTTTCTGCCAATGAACATATTTTCTCATTATAGAGCTGTATAAAGTCGTACTCTGCGATATCCCCGGGCACCCCAATTTCGGCACCCCTCTTTGAAAAACATATGACCTTCGGCACCCCTTTTTTGTCATATGTGCTTATGTGAAAAGCACAATGTGACACAATGTGCCCTGGCACAAAGGCACATACGGGTATTTGAGGATACCTATGGCCCGGTATTGTATTATTTGAGGATACCTATCGAGGATACCTTTTATACGATACTTATCTGAGGATACTATATAGGCTGTACATATCCCTGTAGGTCTCTTGCTGGCCCTTAGTACTATTAATCCACCTGATGCTTCATGTTATACTATGACTGGTATAGGTAGTATGCAGTGCTAGGCATAGGGGTATTGTGGGTAGGGGTACTGCCTGGTAGTTTAGAACGGTACTACAGTTTGGGCGTTATATACACCTATACGCCCCTGTTAGTGCTTGGTACTATTAAGCAACCGATTGCTTTGTTTTATTATATGGCTGGTATATGTAGTACGTTATGGTAGACCTAGTGATTTTGTGGGGGTGGGGGTAATGCTTGGTAGTTTAGAATGGTAGTATAGCATAGGCTGTACATATCCCTGTAGGTTTCTTGCTGGCCCTTGGTACTACTGATCCACCAGGTGCTTCATATTATTGAGCGGTATTCTGGGGTGGGGGTCAATGCCGGGTAATACAGAACGGCAGCAGAGTATGGTTGGTATATTCCCCTGTAGGTCCCATCCTAACCGTTGATAATATTAACCTACCAAATGCTTTGTATCATCCTGTTACTGGTAAGGTGGTACCTAATACCAGTAGTTCCTACCTTATTCCAAGTACTCTTGTTGTTTCATTCATCTAGATCATTTATATAAATTATAAAGAAGCAATCAGATTGTTTGATTTCCCATAATCTGTATGCAGAGTTATCTCCCTTGTGTATAATAAAAGCCTATAGCCAAAGGCCATATCCCCGGCACCCCAATTTCGGCACCCCTTTTTTGAAAAGCATATGGCCTTCGGCACCCCTTTTTTCTGCAATGAGGATAAGAGTCGTATATACCGCTCAATAATATGAAGCACCTGGTGGATCAGTAGTACATAGGGCCAGCAAGAAACCTACAGGGATATGTACAGCCTATGCTATACTACCATTCTAAACTACCAAGCATTACCCCCACCCCCACAAAAATCACTAGGTCTACCATAACGTACTACATATACCAGCCATATAATAAAACAAAGCAATCGGTTGCTTAATAGTACCAAGCACTAACAGGGGCCTATAGGTGTATATAACGCCCATACTATAGTACCGTTCTAAACTACCAGGCAGTACCCCTACCCACAATACCTCTATGCCTAGCATTGCATACTACCTATACCAGTCATAGGATAACATGAAGCATAAGGTGGATTAATAGTACCAAGGGCCAGCAAGAGACCTACAGGGATATGTACAGCCTATATAGTATCCTCTGATATGTATCCTATAAAAGGTATCCTCGATAGGTATCCTCGATAGGTATCCTCAAATAATACAATACCGGGCCATAGGTATCCTCAAATACCCGTATGTGCCTTTGTACTAGGGCACATTGTGTCACATTGTGCCTTTTTCACATAAGCACATATCGGCACATAAAGCATGTGCCTTTGTGCTAGGGCACATTGTGTCACATTGTGCTTTTTCACATAAGCACATATGACAACAAAGGGGCGCCGAAGGACATATGTTTTTGAAAAAAGGGGTGCTGAAATTGGGGTGCCCGGGGATATTGCCATTGGATATAGAAGTGATGAGAATCGGATACAACTTCGTTGTAAAAAGGGGAGATAACTCTATACGATTAAGTACAGGTTATGGGAAATCAAGCAATCTGATTGGTTAGTTATATAAATGAAACAACAAGAGTACTTAGAATAGGATCAGAACTAACAAGAATAGACCAGGAATAGCTAAATATAGTAACAATAAGCAAAGCTGTTCCAACTGATAGGCTCTTCTACGCTACTGGAGTATACTCTAGAAAAAAGGAACATGGCCAGATAAACGATAACTATTGCATATATTGATAGAAGCAGAGAATTCTGGAAGAATTCGAAATAGTAAAACTTGCCAGGTTGTTTGTGGTAATTATCCAGGGATGTCGTTCCAGAAGATACTCCGATTCAATCGAACATACCCTCCGAACATACCCCTTTCCTATTGTAGGACTTTAGGTAACATAGCAATCAGGTGCTGCCATAGAAACCAAAATGGCGGCCTCCAGTACACAAAATGGACGACGGAAACACGTGTCACCCTAACAACACGCGCTGCGCATGCGCACTAACACCACGTATCACTGTGGGGATAACGTCACAACATGGCCGCTCACGCGGGTTACCATGAGAACACAACATGGCGCCACTAAGTCACGTGACATGACGTCACTTCCGAGGTCATCCACCGAGGTCATGCAACCTTTACCTGAAACGTGCGAGCACTACTACTGACACTTGCAAGCAAAATTCTTGAATAACTAATTTTTTTCATTTTTTGGCTCAGAAATATAGGTTATGACCCCTCATTGGAACGAGCTGGACGAGCTCGTTCCAAAGAGGGATCATAACCTATGTTTTTGAGACAAACAATGAAACAATAATAAAAATTAATTGGCGATTTTTTGAATATCGCTGGCCGGTTTTGGCCGTTACGCTGTGGTAAAGGGTTAAGAAGAACCAGCCTTAACGAAAATGAGGAATAGTAAAAGAACAGGGAATATAACAAGCCACTGGTATTATTAAACTGTTGTGAAATTATTTCTATGACGCTTCACTTGCCCCGAAGTCAAAACGACGGATAACCAAAGTGTCTGCACGATTGTTAACAATGGCAATTAAACAACACTTCTTGTGAGAAATAAAAGGATATTAGACGGGTAATATTTCGATACGACAACCAACATTGTATCGAACAGGCGACGCGTAGTAAGTAAGCTCAGTTGACGTTTTTTAGGTGTCCTCAATACACGATCTATGAATAAAAAGGAACTCGATATTCATGACAGTATCTCTTATAAATGCACCACTTTATATATGTTTACTGACTGAAACAAGGTGATGAGCGTTACAACGATTCCATTGAAAACTTGTGCATAATATCGAATTGTTCAGAAGTCTAGAAATAGTCGTGGTGGAGGCACTGTTGTCATTTTCAAATAAAGTAAAAAGAGCAGCCTCTATAATCAGCCCTGCACTACATTGTCCTCGTTTGAATCGATGTTATTTACGAAAGGCATTTCCTGTCAGACTACTGATTGCCAATACATCGGGCGACGAGAGCTCGAAATTTGAGCGAACCCGGGAAAATAGTAAGAAGCTAAATTTGTTATCAGCTAATGCAGCATTAATCCCTGAGGAACATATCCACCCAGTGTAAAAATGTTCAGTTATTTTTCAAAATGGCATCCAATTCGGCTGCAGAAATTGAGTAAATCCAACTTAGGAACGATTATAGACAATTTATCCGTTCAAATGTAACCGAAACCGTCGATATTTGGTCAATAGAAGATTTCCAAAGGTACACAAGTTGAAACTGCTCGAGGACGATACAAATATCTCGTGATGGCATTCAACATGGCCCCCAAGAAACGCAAAATCGATTTTTCTGCGAATATCTAATTGTGAAAATAGATAAGAAGAGAATGAGAATTTACAAATGGTATCAGGTGGTCAAATGCCGAATCCTATACAGAAAGTAAATCCACATATCATATACAAGAAGCCGACCGTAATACATAAAAATCAGACTGAGTATTAGGTTAGTTGTCGTTCTCGTTTATGGGTGGCTTTCTCATCGGCAATCTCCACAAACTGTGACACGTTTCAGCCCATGCTTTCGACTTGAACACTGATTTGTTCCTCATGGGTTCTTAGATGACAAGGGGTGCGCCACTATTGAGAAACATTGATGCACATGATTCAGCTATATCTGATCATGTCACAATGTCAACACTTATGCCACTTATGAAACAGTGTGACCAAAAAAGAGTGTTACTTTTTGGAAAAGTCTACATCATCCCACGAGGGCAACAAGTCGCTAACCACAATGCAGATGTCACCCTGTTGCACGCACAGGATTATATATTTACAGTCACTCAAAAATGGCATATAAACCCCATCACTGATGGCAGTGAATGGGTATCCATAGTCTGATGCCTTGATCTCTTTTTTTAACAACACCCTTTTCACCATATCAAACAATCATGCTCCTTTGAAAGCAAGAGAGATTGTTGTGCGACAACAAGCACCGCGGTACACATAGGACATCATGATGTTAAATACAGGAGATGCATACTGGAACTAGACACGAAATTCATCATCAGATGCAACGACATCAAAGAACTTAAGGATCACTCTAATATCAAATTCTAAACGAGACTATTATAGTAGTTTGATTGCAGACAAACCAGACAGTAAGGCATTATTTAAAAAAAAACAAAAAAAAAAAACAAAAAAAAAACTAGCTACTCGGTGACACGAAATGTTTAATACTTTCTGAACACTCAGCTCTCGGGGATCTTGTATCCAGGTTCAGTGATTGTTTCCACTCTAAAACAAATTTATTCAGGATACCATTGGTAAAGCCGATTCATCCCCAGAAAAATGCTCACAATAAAAAAAAACCTTTTCGAACTTCTGTCCTGCGCCTTAGACTGGGGTGTTGGAATACATTCTCTCATCACATAACGAATCGAATACCATCGTCACCTTTAAAAATGATTGCTACATATCTGATATCTCATTCCAATTATGACATAAATTATTAATGCATTGCTCTGGGAAGGCCACGTGCCTAAAGATTTGAAATTAGCTCTTGTGTCACTACTCATTAAAAAGCCTTCATTCGACTCAAATAGGTTGAAGAAATATCGAAATGCGTCGAACCTTGCCTTCGTTTCCAAACAAATGGAAAAGCTCGTAGTCAACGGACGAAACGGGCATCTGACTGAAAACAGTCTGTTGAAAATATATCAATCAGCATTCAAGCTCCTTCATAGTATCGAGATGACCTTGGTACTGGTGCGCAAAGATATCTGTGCTCCGACTGAAGGGAAAGCTGTTCTTGTACTTTTAGACCTTTCGGCTGCATTCGTTACAGTGGATCACATGTTTCAACTTGACATGCGGTCACAACATGACATTCATAGGACTGCCTTAAATAGGTTTCAGGGTTATCTGGATTGCCGTTCTCAACCAATCTGTAAATACTGATAATGTGAGATGAGATTAGACAAAGTTGGATTGCGGAGTCCATCAAGACTCGTTTTCTGTCCTGTATTATTCACTTTATGTATATCATGATTTGAACGAATCTTGAGATATACCATATCATTTTTATGCATATGACACACAGTTTTACCTAACTTTCAAAGCAGCTGAAACTTCGGAAACCGTTTTGAATGTTTCTTAAAAAGAAAGGTGCATTCACTTTGTACGAAAGTGGATGTCCAGTGACGGACTCAAAATGAACGATTCAAAAACGGATCCTTAGTTCGATCAATTTATGTTGGCAGTTCTACCTCAGTTATATCCGACAGTGCTAGAAACACTGGTATGCTCTTTGGTGAAGATTTCACCCTCGAACCTCATATAACCCACTGTTATATGTTAATGTTTAAAATCTTGCTATTGGCAAATCAGAAAACTGAGAAAACTCCGCTCCTTCCTTAATCGGATTAAACTCCTATTTAGATTACAGCAATTCTGGTTTCCTTGGCCATCTACTCTACTTGCTGCAGCAGGTGCCAACAGTCCGGGATCTTACTGCTCATATTATCAGAGGCGCTAAAAGATTTTATCATATCCCTCCTATTCTGAAAAGACCTTCACCGGCTTCGAGATCGAAAAATAGTTCATTTCAAAATCTCCGTTCCGGTATTTAAATACATCTCTGATGTTACACCAGCAAAGCTGGGCGAGCTCATCTCTCGTCACATATCGATACGCATTCGACACGGTCCATATCAATTAACATTAGCAGTACCCTTCACAAGAATTAGAGAGCGAGGTTTGTCAATTGCTGGTCCACGGCGATGGAATGGATTACCCTAACAAATTCGATCACAGGGCCGCTGTGAGGTTTTAAGATAGCTGAAATCCTATCAATTTACCTCTGCTTTCTCAGATTTCTCATGTATTTTATAGCGTTTTAGACAACAACACGAGGTAGTTTGACACTATGTTAAAGTAATTATATAGGTTATTGCAATGAATTGACCTTAATATGGTCTAAGGAGAGCGACTCGGGGCATATATTTAACCGAGACACAAAGACGCCGCAAACATCAGACCTCGAAAAATAAGACTTTACAGGCAGTATGCACTTTGAATCTTCTCCCATTCTTATTATCTTTTCAAATATTTCACTTGGCAACGTCAGACGGTAACATGTACCATTGGAACGTAAACATAGACATAAAAACTAAGCGAGATCTCGTCCAATTAGAGGGCGAGGATTTCAGTTTTAAAGGAACAGTTGTTATTGTTTATAAGAAAAGGCATGCAGACCCTAAGACAAAATATTTGCCATTCAAACATTATCAGTCTAACATACTATTTATTACATTTCATTTATACCTGGCAAACACAATCTATATATTACACAGTTAATACGCACAGGGAGGGAGAGAGAGAGAGAGAGAGAGAGAGAGAGAGAGAGAGAGGAGAGAGAGAGAGAGAGAGAGAGAGAGAGAGAGAGAGAGAGAGAGAGAGAGAGAGAGGGTCCATGAAATTTCTGTATGCAGGTGTAAATTGATGAATAGAATGCAGTATCGGCTTTTGCTCAAAACGTTGGGTCAGCGCTTACATGTGCTGCGCATACCCGACCTATCACAATAAATCTCGCTGAGCATCATAAACAATGATTTGTTAGAAAGAGATGGAATAACTGAACAATCGTTATTACGTCTTTTCACATAGTGCCGATCGAATTCGTTTCAAGAAAGGCAGTAGTTGAGCGATAGTATACAGGTAGAGCAGGCTATCAAGCTTTCCACGTAAAAATGCTTTGTGGGTTATTGCAAGCGACACGCGTGATTTTGTGTAGTTGCTGTTCCTCCCGTTTTTCGAAGTGTGTTAAAATTAGCCCAAAATGGGTTACATGCAGTCCATACTGCACTATCATTCCGGCCAATCGAACATATCTACCATCACCACGTGGCCTAGCATTATGGCCACGCATAAGAATAAGAACAAACTGGTACAGTATATGATTTAGGTAGATTATTAGTACCAATGACTAAAGATAGATAAAACGAGGTATAAACCGCCTGACCGTATCACACCAGACACTCAAGCCAAACCCCAAAACCATGTGACCTGACATCGCGTGCCACATACAGGATAGTATGATATGGAAGGTCAGGTCGAGTAACATGCCTAAACAGTAAAGGGGGTATAAACAGTCCATAGCATACTTCCTCTCCCTTTATACATCCAAGTATTGCTCCAGTTGGACAGATTAACCGGCACACGGTCATAACGAGTGAACGGCGACTGAGGAATACACCGACAATAATCGTCAACAGTGATCCAGAAGTAAATCTTCCGACACTGGCTGTATATTAATTGTCGTGGTCTACCATTTTGGGGTTTTCGTTTCGCCAAAATCGAAGTCTGAATTCGGTAATTGGTGCTTTAAAAAGTTTGTTTTCAGTTTAAAGCGTCGAAATGCAGATTTGTAAATGTGCCCACAAATGATAAATCAGTAATTTCTCCTAGCGATCAATGAGATGTTGGATTACTCCCTTTCATTGCACCACGTCTCGTCTGCTTTTGTAACCAAACGAATGCCGATAGGAAAATTTAACGAAAACATGAAGCGGTTTTCAAACATTTCCTAAGCTGGCATAATAAATACGTTACAGGACGTTTAGTTGGCAGATATGGTGTCACATGAGGCACAGCAAGAGCAATATTGAGCTCGGCTAAAGCCTAGCCCAATATTGGTCTCACTTGTCCCAACTAAACGTCCCGAAACTTATAGTATAGTGTACCCTTCAAAACCGCGTGGCTGATCACAATAGCTACCCGGAACAACGGGTTAGTCTACTGATGTATTATGTGGGTTAGTGGTATTATGGTTATATGTAAAGAAAATGTGGCCGAGATAGTCCATACTAAACAACCGATTTAATCGACTCCAAAACGGGAACTCACCCCACCGCACGGAAGACCATTAGTCCCTATAGCAAATCGAGATGTCGACATATAGCTACCAAAAAGAACGACGGAAACACCCATGGCAACACGTTCTGCTCATGCACACCAAACACCAAGTATCATCATGACAATAACATCCGGCAACGGGGTTCAGCTTATCAGACATTTTAACAACATTATGTACCTGATAATGTGGGATGTGAGTGGTGACGTGCAGCTAAGTCTATCCACTCTCAAACTTATGAGGTATAGGCTAGTTTAGGTCCATCTCTCTTCGGATGTATTGGTAAAATAAATATCAGGGTTTTTATTGATCACGACTGAATTTTCTAGAAAGCCTGATTGTATAATAAACCCTTTACCTAATACGGATAGAAAACGACACTTTCAAAAAATATCTCAAAAGATCACAAATTCTTTGTCTCAAAAAACATAGCTTACGATCCTTCACAGGAACGAGCTCAACGACCAAAAAGCTATTTGAGACAAAAATTGAAAAGCAATAAAATGGAATAACGATTTTCGAAAACAGAGTTGGCCCCATATAGCTGTTAGTTTGGGTGCAAGTGCGTAGTCTCCGAAGCGACATGAACTTGTATCTTAAGGAGGCATATGGTTCTAAAATTCATTTTGAGCAGAGCATTCTGAGAAAATGAAAGTTTTCTCACTTTACTTCTAACCGTAAACTTCCAATGTGTCACCCCATTAATGACTAAACATTTCTAGCCTCAAGCTAAGGCGACCGCCGCATAAATCCTACCTTTGTAGCATACAACTGTAAACTTTGTCGGTGGTGCCCAATACAGATTAGTGTCTAACTGTTTGATTTCTTCCATCGCACCCAGATACTGCGACAGTGACAAGTTGGTCACAATTTTCTAAATGTTTCTCTTTTCAATGCACAGCAAAGAACACGAGCTGTACTTGGAAATCTAAACCAGAAGGACTTGTACGGTAAAGATACCTATTGCTTATAGCTTAACCCTTTGAGTACCAGCGGCTGCATTTTCGAAACAGAAGCATGATACGTCATAACTTTATTTAGTCGGATGGCTGAAGAGTGAATGTGTGGAGTAGACCAATTAATATTTTCAATTGAAAAAAATATTAATTGGTCTACCCCCAAATAATGAATGTGGACTTTTCCAATTGCTGCCATTGAACTGACATGGCAGATACCATCGGGGTTCAAAGGGCTAATATACAGACTCTTACGTTGCCTTGCCTCAGTTTGTTTGTTGTAAGTACATTTTCAACGATCAGGATCATATCGATTCGAACAGTTTTGCTGGCGGAGAAAGCCAGAGTACTCGCAGAGAACCACCGAGCAAAGACGACTAATCGTTCGACTCTCCAGCTTTCTTCTATCCTGTCACAAGTAGGGTTAGCATTGGTTGAAGGCAAGTGAACTGACGACGTGCTGTATGTCTTAGTGTAGAGAGCCTACCTACTTCCACTTGGGCATTTGGGATTAGGTGCCCTGTCCAATGACACAACAAAGATGGCGGGAGTCAGGATCAAACCTGCTAATCAATGAGCCACCGCGATCTCACGTTGCCGTGGTAAGAATACTAGAGTTCATTGCAACGCCATGCACTACAATGTACCCGTTAATTGAGAAATACGGACATTTATATATGGATATGTTAGAAGTCATCACGGAGTCGCTAATTCCGATTAACTTTCCTGAAACGCATATCTAATCTAAAGCTTGCACAAAATCAATACTTCGAATGATGACTTCAGTAATGTGTGCGTACATATCCTTTAACTCTTTTGACGTGAAATTAATAGAGACATTCTGTTCAGCGACAATAAATCTAAATAATATTAGGGCCTTGAAAAGCTTTGAAATTCGATTCGATTCGAATCGTCTGGATGATTCGCTTCGATTTGGGTGGCGCCGATTCGGAAAATTTCTAATCATCGATATGTTCTGAAAATCCTACCACAGGCCTCCTCCTGGCCTCTTCTTCTATCATCAGGTCTCCTATAAAGGAGGACTTGAATATAGAAGAGTTTTTTAATTGGAATTTTAACGACACTTTCGACAGCCAGGGTTACATCGTGTCGGACTGTTTTACAGGTGGAAGAAGCTGGAACATCTAGAGAGAACCACCGAGCAGCGGCGGGCAACTGTCAGACTTCCCAGCGTACTAACTCCTCTCAAGTTGGGTTATCATTGGGGCTGAAAGCAAGTGCACTATTGACGTGTAGTACGCCTCACTACACAGCACCAACGTGCCCCCACATGGGAAATCGGCATTAAGAGCCTTACCCAAAAACACAACGCACACTACCATCTGTCTCTGGTGGGTATCGAAACGTGGACCTTTCGGTTTGAAGTCCAATGGCGTAACCGCATAATCAGTGCGCAACAAGAAGAGCTAGACAAGGTTCTACATCCGAAACTACTTTGGTTCCGTTCTGGAATATACCGAATTTTTATTAACTTGCCCAAACAAACGTGTTTTCTTTCACGTTGGTCAGACATCGATAAATTCAGGGACGTTGTGACTTCGGGCTTATTCCATTTTCATCTCTTGACAGAAAAAGACCACCTCTCTTTCCTCGGACTACTTAAATAATCTGCATGTGCTATTTTGCGTGAACATTCATTCGTGAGCATTCATTATTCTAGGGATTATGGGATTATGGAGACATCTGGATTTCCATGCGAGGATTGTGGGAAAACATTCTCGGATCTCTGCAACAGGAAAATACATCAGCGGAAAGGTCGTAGACAAGATAAGACATTTGACTGTAACAAATGCAATAAGAAATTTACTGGGAAAGAAAATTTGGATAAACATAAGAAATCCTGCTTAGATATTTATACATGTTTAGAATGTGGAAGTATCTGTTCAGAACCGTCGAAGGTATCTCCATCGAGAACATCAACGAGAAGAACACGGATTTTCATCATCTCATAAATGACAACATTGACGGGGGAACTTCATAATATTCAATCGTTATCACGAAAAGAATATTACCAATCAGAGAGCTTTTAAAAATGGTGCATCAACAAAGGGTTGTGGGGGTATTGCCGACCAAGATGCCAGTGCATTGTACTTATGGTCATGAATGCAAGAAATGCCAACAAATTGCTATATACGGCGGAAAGAAGAACATGAGTATCCCTATAAGAACGGTGGGATGGTCCATCAGTTTATGTCTGCCAGGGACGGTGTCCACATCCGACACGAATACAACAATACAGAAAAGCAGATTTATAGACGTCAAGGGCCTGTAGATGGTTGGTGTCAAGACACCAAAACTGTATATTTATTCCACATGTTTCTGGCACGGCCACGAGTGATATCTCAACAGGAAGGACGGTACATTAGCCACTCGCAATACAGTATCAATATGGTTGATAAAATCGATTTTGAATTGCGTAAAGTGAGAATTCGACATGAACTTTGAAAAGCATATGTACAATGTAATGAAGAATTGAGTGGAATTGTTACCAAATAAAAATGTTATTGCTGTAAAGTGGACCATGGGGCCAATACTATAAAACTTTTACAATTGTATTTTCTAGAATTGCATTTTTTAATTATGCCTTTAAATGGGTTGAAATGAGCCAATAGCATTTTCAAAGATATGGCAATTTGTCATATCTTTTAATGCCATATCTTTTAAAATGCTAATGATTTGTTTAGGCAGTAATATTAATAGGTAGAAAATACAATTCTAGAAATTGCAATTGTAAAGGTATGGTAGTATTGGCTCCAGGAAGGTAAAAACAGAACGGTCTTCCAGTGACAGCTACAGAAAGAATCATCGCATGTTTTAACAAGGCTTTGTCAAAAGTAAATAAAGGCACTGTTCATGTCATATGGCACGCGAATATACTTCATGTATGAATCCACCATCTGTGTAAGCTGAATATGAAGTGATGTTTGAAACATCAATGTCTGCTGACCAGAGACTGTCTTTTATGAACTTAATGATTGAATTGGCGAAAAGTAAATCTGTTACAGCTGGGTTCTTATTGAAGATGTAAAAAGAAGTTCGCTTCAAGGGACAATGAAGGGTGAAAATTGATTTTGATATAGAAATAAAAAAAAAATAAATAAAAAGACTGTAGGAGCGATAATTCTCAAGTTATTTGATTTTTATTTTCAAGGCAGAGATCAATCAACTTGATCTGTCCCAAGTTCAGTACAAAATGCGGAGGGCAAGGACAAAACTCACAAAAGGCGAGAACCACGACCATATTGGTTTGAACATCATCATGGATCCTCGCTGGAAGCATCTATTTACTTCCAGTATGTGGTCCGACGGGTAGTAATCTTTTAATGTAAATCGAGTTATTCAAAACATTACAAAACTTATTACACACCATCCCAGACATTATTTATTCATTTATTGGAGTTTAAGGACACTTTCGACGGCCAGGATTAACTCGTTTCGGAATTTCTAGACATATACTATGGTGTTACAGTGAATGGCAACCACTATACGATACTTTACCCCAGGTAGAATTTTATAGAGGGTCTTCCAGAAGAAGTGAAGTCGGATAGTTTAGTCATTTTGGATAACCTGATGCTCGAGGCCGACGTTCGAGTGTCCAGATTGTTTACAAAGGCTAGTCACCAGTGTAAGATTAGTGTCATGTATATAGCTAAAAATTTATTCGATAAAAATGAAGTCCACGGGACGGTAGCTCTCAACACACATTACATGATCTCGTCTAAAAATTCTAGAGATCGTTTCCAGATCACTCAGTTGGCAGCACAGATGTATCCTGGTCATTCAAAATTTCTAAGAGAAGTTTTTGAAGAGGCCACTTCCCTCCCATATGGTTACCTTTTAATCGATCTAAGGCAAGACACTCCCGAACATATGAGATCGAGAACTCGAATTTTTCTGGGGAAATCAGGTTTGGGCACCTCCGAAAGGTATAAAAGGGGCAGCATGTCTGCTTTTGAATCAAAATCATGCTCGACCGTCTCAAGTGTAACATGGCTATTCTCAAGCTTTTGATTAAATCGAAACCTGTGCTAGTCAGATCCATACTGAAATTCGCTGACAAAGATTTGGTCATTTGTCTGTGTGACTGTGCCTCGAATATCTTAAAAGTATCTCTGACCAAAGCTCAGAGAGCCAAGAACGCCCATCAGAAACAGTGAGAGTGGCAAACAAAGATACGTCGGATAAAAACAGAAGACAGATGTTACAGAAAGGGGGATTCTTGAGTGCTCTTTTTCATCCCATATTACTGAGTGTGCCCAAGGGTATATTAGGGTAATGGAATACACAAAGAAGCTCTGATAGAACCCAGATAGAACCCGTTTACAAGACGTACCGAGACAATCAAATGAATTGGTCGCTTCGTCTTTAGATCGAGATATAAGAGATATTCACGATGCCCCTTTTCTCACGGCCCATGAAAAGATTACACACTATAATCAATTCTTACAGTTACTTGACATTTCAGTAAAATGCAGTGGCTTCATGTCCATTGAAGTCGAACTCGAGAAAGACACTACAGATGACGTCATTTCAGATTCCGTACCCGTAACTTTGAAGAGAAAGACACGGGCAAAATTGGATCCAAACATATCTTTGAATGAAAAATCTGAACCGGTCCACCGAGATCAAACGGTGGTATAGTCTAATGTGATGGATCTTCTAAACGATTTGCTTCGAAGATGGACGTCTTTGTAATCCAAGGGTTGGGAAGTATTGGTCGAAGCCCTGAGAGATAGTAACATACCGCAAGAATTGATTGGTCATATTGGCATTTTATAAGGCAGTCAGAGGCTAAGTCGGAGGCAAAACCTGAGCAACGAAAAAAACCCAAAATTGGTTATGTGAAAAAGTAGCCATGGATGAATAGTACTACCACCCCAAAACCTCTGGGAGTTTTGGGGGAATTAGCGCTCTAGCTAGAACGTGTAAAAAAAGACCCCAAAAAGTGGTAAAATGGTTAGAGGCTCAAGACACTTACACGCTTCACAAACCCATGCATCGCACATTTCCTAGAAAGAAAGTTATTGTTAGTGGAACTGATGCACAATAACAAGCTGGTGGATTTAGCGAATATTAGTTGATACAATAATGACACTAATGACACTAAATTCCTGTTGACGAGTATAGATGAGTTAGGTATGTATGCTTGGGCCATACCCCTTAAGAACAAATTTGGGAATTCTATTGTCAACGCTTTTACCATTTGTTTCAAATAGGGTAGTATACCATTGAAATTACAAACCGATCAAGGTAAAGAATTTCTGAATAGAAAATTTCAAAAATTTCCCAAAGACCACGAAGTCGAATTTTTTCACGATACATAACTTGGAAACAAAATTTTCCATAGTTAAACGCCTCAGTAGAACTTTGAAAACATAATCACACTCATTGTCGAAGTATTGGTATGGCACTCGTTGCCCTGAGCTTGGAGAGGAAAGTTAGGAAATACTTTATGGGAAACCTATAAAACACAAGTACCCAATGTTCAAAGTCGGAGACAGGGTAAAAATCAGTAAACTGAAGAAAACTTTTGAAAAAGGGTATTTTCTCAATTTGACCGAAGAGTTTTTCACAGCGGGAGCTATAAAGAAAGGTCACCAAAGTCACAGTTGTCTTAGAAGATGATGGTGGGGAAATATTGAAAGGATCGTTCTATGCCGAAGAGCTTCATCGAGTCGCACACGAAACTATTTACAAAAAAGGGTATTTTCCCAATTTGATCGAAGAGTTTTTCACAGTGGGAGCTATAAAGAAAGGTCACCAAAGTCACAGTTGTCTTAGAAGATGATGGTGGGGAAATATTGAAAGGATCGTTCTATGCCGAAGAGCTTCATCGAGTCGCACACGAAACTATTTACAAAAAAGGGTATTTTCCCAATTTGATCGAAGAGTTTTTCACAGTGGGAGCTATAAAGAAAGGTCACCAAAGTCACAGTTGTCTTAGAAGATGATGGTGGGGAAATATTGAAAGGATCGTTCTATGCTGAAGAGCTTCATCGAGTCGCACACGAAACTATTTACAAAATCGAACGCGTACAAACATCGCGGTCGAGAAAGAGCAGATAATTGTTAGGAAAGTGGTTGGGATACCCTGCTTCGTTTAACTTGTGGATCCACGAGCATCAGCTCGCATATAAAAGAAAGTGAACACGACCCTTCCAAAAATGGAGGAAGAATCGAACGCATCTTGGCTTCTGTTTGGAAAGTTTTGATAAAAAGTTCGCAAATAATCATACTGTACATCATAATCATCTCCAGTGTCGTTAATCTTATCCACGACAGCACAGACAATATGTTGTGAACCATTCTCTTGAGTAGTAGTATAGGCTATTTGTTAACTAATCCGACCATCAAGAAAAAGTGAAGTTGTATTTGACTCTACCAAGTAACAGTTCCATGAACGTGTTTCCCGAAAACATGCTGACTTCATACACCAGCCAATTATCACAACCAGTGAATTTCACGTGGGAATGGAAGAAGGGTTTGGCAGAGATTCAGTATTCAAACACTTGGTTCAATATTCGTGGATAAGAAACTTTCTTCACTGTATTCTGGACTTCGAAAAAATATCATCGACTTACTCTGAAAGAAGGTCGTTATACGGAACCAGCTGATGTGGTACGGAGTATCAATGGTTTTAAATAATTACTATTGCCTCGTCACAATAAGGTAGGATTTGAATTAGACTGGGTGACTGGTAAAGTTGGGATAATGGTACGAGATGGAGCCGTGGTCACATTGAGTCCTACTCTCAAAAACATTTTGGGCTTTAACGACTGTGTGTTCAATTCGGGCATTTACGAAGCTTCGCGAGTAGCAGATGTCAACCAAGGATTCTATTCACTCTCTGTTTACTGTGACTTGGTTCCTGACCAAGTGGTGGGAGACACAATTGTACCGCTTCTTCGCATCGTACCCGTACGAGGAAAATATGGTAGCATCACCCCCAAAACATTTGAGAAAGTGTACTACGTGCATGTGGAGAGAAAAATATTCAGCCCGTCTGGTTGTATATAATGAATGACACGGGTGCCACAGTACCATTCGAGTTTGGGAAAGTGCCAGTGACACTTCCTAAGCCGTAGATCTCCTCATTCCACTTAAACATGACTAAGTGTTGTATTGCCAAATTATACGAAGTGTATTACAGGAAACAAACTGGGAACGTTCTACCAACTTTTTCTCTTTTTCTGGAGCTCAGGTACTGAAAGGTTATGAGTTGGGTGGAATACTGGGGGGACCGAAAAAGGGAAAATGTGAAACAAGCAGCGATCGAGTGATACAATGAGACTGGTGTGGGTGCATTGAACGAAGTGGTGGGTGGGTCGAAGCCACCCGGCAGGAAGGGTTTGTAAAGGAGCACACCACGTGGTGCCAGCAAATCAAAAAAGGAAAGCGAACGGCGAAGACACAAGACGTTAAGGTGCATAATGTCTCACGCCAGCAAACAAGAGGTCTCTCGGCCAAGATAGCTGCGCCCAGGGCAACTACTTTCAGGGGCAGCCATATACAGGGTAACATTTGATTCCCAATCTCTGATTCTGATAACCCTTTACACAACACGGATAGCAGACAACATCATCAATTTTTGTCTCAAAAACATAGCTTATGGCCCCTCATTGGAACAAGTTTGTTGAGCTTGTTCAATGAAGGCTCATTAGCTTTGTTTATTAGACAAACATTGAAAACATAATACAATTTGGCAAATACACTGGGGTTACTTTGACCAGGTAGTCTGTGACCTTAATGTTGATGGATACAGGCCTTATTGATGGCACACTGCCTAGTGACAATATATACTGTCATAAAGTTTTGTTAAAAAATATCCAGTGGTAAAGAAATTATGACTCTGACAAACAAAATGTTGACGTTTTCTTGAGTGTTACCTTTACTATGTCGCCTGTGACCTTGACCTTGATGGATACAGACCTTATTGTGATTGATGGCACACTGCCTATTGACAATACAGACTGTTATAAAGTTTTGTTAAACAAATATCCAGTGGTAAAGAAATTATGGCTCGGACAAACAAAATGTTGACGCCGGATGACAGACGGACGGACGGACGGACGGACGACGGACAACTCGATATCAGAAAAGCTCTGCTGACTTTATCAGGCGGACCTAAAAATCTTGTGAGTGTATCATTATCGAACTCCACTTGTTTCCATACTTCCAACACAGACGAGTCGGGAACATGGACAATGGGTGGAGCACAAACCATTGGCGACTACTGGGAACAGTGGACCGATAGAGTTTAACATTACAGGTTGGGGAGACGATTATTTGAATCTGGCACAGACATATCTGTATATCTAGGCGGCGTTTATAGATTCCAAATGGGCATCGATTGCACCCTATGCCAAAGTGGGACCGATTAATTTATGGGTGCATTCCCTATTCAGTCAATTCGACATCAGTTTGAACTAAAAATTATGGTCGCCTTCCAATAATACTTATTACTACAACGCCTACATAGAAACGTTGTTGAGTTACGGACCAGCTGCCAAGAGTCACAATTGACTATGCATTATGGTACAAGGACACATGGAAGATATGGCAGAAGAAAACACAGGGTGGGTTATTATAAAGAAGTTCACAGAAAGAAGTAAAGTTACATTTGGATATGTTTTTTCAAACACGGTACCTGTTGAATGGAGTTACGTTAAAATGAATAGATCTACAGACGCATTCGCCCTGATAGCTGATGCCGAAACCTCCAAGATCAAAATTGTAGACGTATCCATGTTTGAGCGAGAAGAAAGACACCACTCGTTCTCGAGAATGGCTCTCGAAAAAACACTGGCTAAAGCGACGGTAAAATATCCAATCGACCTCGTTTAAACTAAAGTGTTGTCGGTGTCGAAAGGAAATCTGAGCATTAATCAAAGAAAATTTATTTTTGGGACAGCTACCGAAACGCATCGTGGTGGGGTGCGTAGACAACGACGCTTTCAAAGAATCCATATAACTTCAAGAACTACTATATCAATTACCTCGCTTCGAACGTGGATGGACAACAGATTCCTGCCAAACCTCTACAACCTCGATTTGATCAGTAAGAAGCGGCCAGATGTTATGCAACCCTGTTCCAAGGGACGGGACAGATGTACGAGAAGAAAGGAAACCACACCAGCTCCACTGTGTCATTTGCAAAGCAAAATAGCAGTGTAGCGAACACGAGGCGACAGGCTTCGAGCAACCGAAAATCATCTTCGCAACAATTATCATCTTCAACACTATCAATAATACAACTAATTGACACTAAAAAAGTATCTATATATTACTCTTTGTGGGTGATATATATAAACAAAAGAAAAACCCGAATAAAATTAACCGGTGAATTTCGTTTCAAGTGGAGATCATAAGCTATGTTTTTTAGGCAACAGTTGAAAAAATAATAAAATTTTAATAGCGATCTCTATCAGTTGCACTGGCCCGATATGACCGTTACATTGGACAAACAGTTAATTAATTTTCCCTGTAAATCCAAAGCAGATTTACTCATTTGCTTTCCACGGTACTGTTAGGAACATGCAGTTCTATGATCATAAAAAGGGGAAGAGAATTTCGAGCGGATAGCTATCCGCTCGAAATTCTCGACCCGCTTTCCATCACCCCGAAACTCTGTAGTATCTCACCGTTCGAAAAAGAAATGCGAAAACATTGAATCTCAAATGCTATCATTGTTTTCTTAACCCCTTACCCAACGCAACAGCCAAAATCGGTCAGCGCTATTGTCATAAATCGTCAGTTGATTTTCATCATTTTTTCATTTTTTGTCTCAAAAACATAGGTTTTTACCCCTCATTGGAACGAGCTCGTCGAACTCGTTCCAATGAGGGGTCATAACCTATGATTTGAGACAAAAAATAAAAAATATTAGTTATTCAAGAATTTTTTTTTTTTGCAAGTGTCGTCTACTTTTCATGTCAGGTAAACGGTTAATTCGGTCTGGATTTCACAGTATTTTATTTACCAAATCTCGATCTATTGGGGTTAGCGTTTCGAGTTCAGATCTCGATCAAATCGCGAAGATGACCACTTTTATGATACTGTGCCGTTCAGTGTTATAAAGTTGAAGGTGCTTATCATACTACCATATATCCTTTATCGAGAAAAGCTGAACGACCTTCAATATACCTCATATACTATTGCAAAACCTTCGGTCATTATCGTGCAGATCTCTTTGTGAAGGAAGACGGTAAACACTCATCTAACAGTTGAACTACAACTGGGTCTCAATTGGTTCAGGTTGCTGATAATTTCCGTCTTTTTCAAGTGGGCCCCTTTGTGCTCATCTATTCGATGATCTCTTGTTTATCTACAATACGCAGTTTTAAAACTCAGAGCATAAGTAATATGTTAACCCTTTTGAATGTATAATACAGACAAAAAGGTAAACACGAGTAAAGGAGTAGAGAGCTATGGCCTTAAATGGAGAGAAGAGGAAGGAAGAGAGAGAGAGAGAGAGAGAGAGAGAGAGAGAGAGAGAGAGAGAGAGAGAGAGAGAGGAGAGAGAGAGAGAGAGAGAGAGAGAGAGAGAGAGAGAGAGAGAGAGAGAGAAAGGGGTTTATTGGGGGGGGGGGGGGTCCTCATAGCATTTCACCGTCTCAAACATTCAACCCTGCACTAAGGACAACTTCCGTTTAAGTGTGCTGGCGCGACAAAAATTGAAGTGTTCCAAACAAAGATACATATGTTCCCCCAGCACCTAGCACTAACATGCGCAATATAGTTTCATCTACATCTCTTTATCACTCCATGGAGAACTCCAGGAGAATGGAGAAATGTTTTAAGCTAACTTTTCAAGTAGCACAACGGTGCACATTTTAATGTTCTATCGGATCCGATAAGACAGTACCCTATCCTCAGTACATCTTAGTCAGGAGGCTTCCTCCTCATTATCACAACTGTTATGGAAACTCATCCCAATTATTTTACTTTGAATTTGTTGGTCAGCCAACCGATTTTAGAGTGACCGCAAAACCTGTTAAGTTACTGATATTGTGACTTGTTCCCAGTTAAAACAAGATTACTCGCCCGAGGCGAACCATGGTCGACCTGGTGGGTTCGAGGATCCCTTTACCCCATCAGACCCCCCCCCCCACCCTTGCCGGGGATCATAGACCCCGCGACGGAGATATCCTGGCGCCGCCCATGTCAACATATACGGACCTCTCGTCGGCACATTCAAGAATTTGATTACTTTTGTGGTTGACCACTGTTCCAAAAATCCTACTTTTTGAGGTCACACGTGCGTGCAGTCTTGATATGATCAATAACGAATTGTATTTGTCAAGACGTTTTTACTTGTATTGGAGAAATGTGTTGATTGACGAAACTCGTAATTCGTCTTCTCATCGTTCTTATCATACTAGAAGCAAGAACTCCGACACGATGTGACCCTATCTGTTTAACGTGTTGTTAAAACTCCAATAAAAAAAAGAAACGGAAGCAAGAACAAAGATTCTCCCCGATAAACTGAGAGGTCCATTAGCTGAAACTCATATCGTGTGCTTTTTCTCACAATATGCTTTATAGTCTGGGTGGTACCTCTACCAGAATGTTTTGTAAACTGAACACGAATTTCAATAGAGTATTGGTTGGGCGTATCATTGACTTATCTCGTCATGAAAATTAACTCCATTGAAATTATTAGAGGAAGGTCCAATTAAGAAGCTTGTTGAGAAAATACCCATGATATCAGCAGCAAAAAGCGAAGTTTCCTTTTGCAACTTTTAATAAACGAAAACAACAGACAGCTCTCGGAGCTGTCTGTTGTTTTCGTTCATAAAAATTTAAAAAAAAACTTGGAGTTTTATGGCACGCTAATTAGAAAGAGTCGACAAGTAGAATTATAACCTTGCAAAAAAGGCTATTCGCGTTATAACGAACAGAAAATATATCTCCCCATTATTTAAAAATTGTGGCATATTGAAGTCTGATGACCTTCTTAGGTTACATGTTCTTTTGTCTATGCATGACTGGTATCATAATAAACTGCCTGAATCTTTTGATAGTACTTTTGAAATTTACATAAATCCTTCCGGAATGGAAACCAGACAGTCTAGGCGTGTGTGAACACGCAAACCGAGAACACGTTTCTCTGCAGATCTCCCGCTTCATTCTTTCCCGAAAATTTGGAATGATTTAAAGGCTGAAAGTCAACAACTCAGTAGGCCCCTGTTTAACCCTTTACCCAACGAATCGACCGCATCCGCCCGCGTAATATTCAAATTCAGAAGTTGAAAAAATAGTATTTTTAAAACATTTCAACAAAACCATATCATGTGACCCATCGTTGGAACGAGCTCGTCGAGCTCGTTCCAACGAGGGGTCACATGGTATGTTTTTGTTGAAAGTTTTTGAAAAATTTGAAAAAATGATATTTAAAAAAATAAATTTTGATATCGTTTGCGTTGGGTAAAGGTTTAAACAGGCTGTAATTAGTACTACCATGAATTCGTATTCCTCCATCATTACTTGTACCAATCCGTCTTGTCCTAATTGTTTTTTTTATAAAAAATAATTTCATCTGCCCAAACACATTATTTCTCTTCCAAAACTATCTGACTGCTAAACTGATATGACCTTAGCAAGAAATGTCCCCGGTCCGTGCATGAGGATTGTTTTATCTTATTTACGCAAAACGGCCGAAACAAGACAACTGGATAAGGCTTTAGTGAACATAGGTGGACATTTTTATTTCTTTTTATTCTCCTGCATATTTTTTTCCATGACATTTTGGGGGACCCACCCCTTCTCATTCATTTTATACCCAAAACTTCGGCACTAGAACACCAACACGAAACGCGCAATGCACACCGATTCAATGCATATTTTTATATCTTCAAACATGTTTCCGTTTACTCTATCACATCAGTTCACAAAGACATATTACTGTATAGCTTGAACCCTGTGTGGGCCCGGATATAATAGGTCCACATTTGGTACACAGGTTGTTAATACACAGCACATTTTACTAAATTGATGTAGCAAATTCTAAGGAATTTCTTTTATCCTTATATTGAGGTATATGTGTGGATAAGCTTGTCAGTTCCTCCCCGGTGGTTGGTGGATTCCTAGGCCATCCAGTGGATCTGTTTGAGTAATTCTACTTTCATCTTGGGAAATAACAACGTTGTGGTATAAGCATCATACAACCATAGTTGTTGAAAGCGATGTAAAACCCCAATCAAACCGTAGCAGACAAACTAAATGTTTTGCTTAATATTCTTACAAATCTAGTTTCTTGATGTTTACCTTGCAAGTGAAACTCAATTATTCTTCTTCCCACAAACCTTTGACTTTGAATAAAATTTAATTAGGCTTTTCCTAATTTTGATATTTTTATATGCAGTGATATGCACGTCAAACAGTCTAGTTTCGGTAAATCACTGCATATGCAGGCATATGTGAGCAATGTGCCTGCTATGCCCATAATTAATTTACTACTGTTTATACCGTTACCGTGTATATGTTGCAAATATTGGTTGCGTAAAAGGGAACTTATTTTTGTTCTGACTTAAGAAGAGCAAACCTTGTCTTATTGTCTTGTTATGGCATCTACAAAGCAGGATAGTTAAAAGACTTTTTTTGTTTTTGTTAAATCAAATTTTTTGTTTGTCGTTGAAATAGAAGTTATTGTTTTCATTTTTTTTCATTTTAAAAAAACAATCCCACCTAGCTATTATGACTCATTATACAGTATTATATATACACTCCTGGAACTAAATTAAGCATCTCGCTGTTTTTTTTTTTTTTGCAGTGGTGTTAACAAAAACTATTATTACTTTCATGCTACCTTTCAGGTGGTCAGAAGTGACTGTTTGCGGAAAGAATGGTCTATTAACAAATGAAAGACAACACAATGAAGAAAGTATGCAGTATCTTAATGGCACTAATTACACATATCTCTCACTAATGTTTTTGATGGAAAAATGTTCTCGCGACAAGTATGGTGCTGGAACGGCCCATGATGAAACAATGCCGGCAATTACTGACAAAATATGTAACATGTGATTTCCTGAACACAATAACAGTGTCTGACGTCAGTAGCGAGTTTATCCACCACGTGCCTAATGACAGCCTGAATCCCCTAATGCTACCAGTGAGCCTTCTGATACGGTTCAGATGCAACTGCTGCCACCCCTCATGCAATGCAACTTCCACACGACGTCCAAGAATGTGTTCTAAGGGATTCAAATCGGGGCCCATTGCGGGCCAAGGTAGAGTTGTAATAGCGTTGTTCTGAAAGAATGCTCTCACAGCATGGGAACGATGTGGCCTTGCATTGTCGTCCATGAATACAGGGCGAGTAGCCAACGGGTGATTGTCAAAATGAGGCATATCAAGTTTACAATCATGAGAGAGGCATCCCCAGATCATTACTGATCCTCCACAATAAGAAACAGTAGGTCTGGTGATCCTGAGCACGTAAGCAGTATTTCAGTGCCTCCACACTCTCATGCGACTATCTGTGCCGTGAAACAGGAACCTACTCTCATCTCGAAAGCTCTCCTTCACGTCCTAATATTCCAATGTTGTCGTGCCATACACCACTCTCTTTGAGGCTGATCGGACAGAGCTGGACCGTTTGATGAACCGCCTCATACCCAGTGCTTTGAGACGGTTTCGGACAGTTCTGTTGCACAAACGCCTGTTGGGGAGCCAAAGGCGTTTCAAAACCCCACTTGAAGCACATGGTTCATGCCCAACGAGGCGTGCCAGACTCCGATCTTCCAGAGTAGAGGTATTTGAGGTTGTTTTCGGACAAGTCTGCGAGTGACAGAATGACTATAGCCAAGTTGCCTTCCAATAGCAATACCTGTTGCAAGGATACCAACGATTCACCATCTTAGTACCTCCGACAGTCTCCTCCTTGCCATGTCAACATTTATTGGTGAAAGAAGTGACAGATTTCCTTATTTTATACCCAGATGTTGTATGTAGATGATAATGTGTTTGTAACATTCGTTGTAATCATGCTTCATGTGGACGAGGGGATGTGTTTGGGGTACGCTATCAACCAGAAACATCATGTTACACTAGATGAAGCGTACTGCAAGACATAGCAATCATTAAAACATAACAATCAGTTATTCACTGTCTTGAAACATTTCAGGGGGTGCTTAATTAAGTTCCGGGTGTAAACTATGCTTCTTTTAAAGAATATTCCATAAAAAAAACCCTCCAATATGAATAAATTATGTTGTGAATGGATATTTTAGTCCATTTAGAAGAAAATTGTCGGACAGTTTTTTCCGTTCAATATCGGACCCCCACCCCCATCCTCAAGTCAGATTTTGATGAAATTCTCCAACATTTTTCATATTAAGGGGGTTACGTTTGTTAATAATGCTTCTAAATTTTATGGTTAATTGCTGACATTTTGTTACTGCTTAGGGCACAAAAAGACGCCATAATAGTGAAAAGGGAAAAGAAATGCATTAACTGTTTACACACATTTGTCTCGGCGCTTGCCCACCCTCTCACCCACACTAATGCTCATGCAATCCCCCTCTCCCAATTTGAGTCCTGGATATCAATTCGCTCTTGCTTGTAATTATGGCCTTTCTGGCGAGACTAGATTTGCTGTTTGGACTTTATATGACCTACACACACAGTCGATCATACAAATGGAGGTCTGTAGTACCCGATTCAGGGTGTTGGAAACCCGGCATGAGAATTAGGAGTACCGGTACGGCACGTGTTAACTATATACAATGTTTCATAACGACCACTGCATGTAGATTTTATCTATCCAAAAATACATTTGAAAGAAGTCTAAAGTTATCGAACTATAACCCTGACTGACTAATATTACGACTACCTTATCAAGGCATGCCTTCAACAAAGGCATGCCTTGATGATGTAGGACGAATAATTCATTAGTCAGTACTTCAGCTATCACAGTGTGGACATATCAGAATTATACACTCCTCTTCAATCGGTCATCTCCGCGACGCCACTAACCTGAAAACATATTTCTTGTCCAAGATGAATTTAGTTACACTAAAAGAAAAGAGGGCAGATTGCATTGAGATCGCCTCCGCCGGCTATGAGTTACCATCCATGTTGTGAGAAACGAGAGATAGCAAAGCAGAGAGCAGTTGTGCACCATGGGCAAATCTCCTCATGCCAGTGTTGAAATTCCACGAACAAACATCGCACCGATAACCCGCACAAAACAAACTCTGTGTAGATGATATCACCCGTGCTTACAACGATGCATCCATTGGATGAAAATGGGTTCGTTTTTCAGAGTTACGCCTTCTCTTTAATACTGTACCTAGCACGCTTAGAAGACAATAAACCGTCTTGAATAACTAAACATTCCCTTATGCTCTCTCCTTGGTGCGAATTGAACAAGTTCGTTCAAAGGAGGGGTGATGTGCTTTATTTCTGAGACAAAAACAGAAGAAAAAAATAATAAAATTTGAATTGCGATTTTTGTAAATAGCGCGGACTGGTTATGGTCGTTGCGTTAGGTAAAGGGTTACATATATTGTTTGCGGTAAAGGGTTGGTAGACAAGCATAGATTGAATGAATTACGTATGTGTGTTACTTGGGAAATATTGACGGTTAATGTGTAAGAAGATAAATTATGCACAAGTTCGGTAAGTTCTATTGTATAATTTTATAACACCACTTCCAGTTGATTACATATGATCAGAATTAATCAGCTTCTAATCTACGATCAATTATTTCCCACACCTGCAGTCAAAAGAGTTTTATGAGCTTACCAGCGCCGCACTCAAGAAAATCAGCTAAGATAAAAACGCGTCCTCGGGGAAGCACCTCTCTTCCTAAAATGTTTTAGACCCTTTTCACGTCGAGCGCGTTACGAGTGTTGCGCGATTTACGATAAAATAATAATTTACGATACTGTTTTGATTTGAGCATTGCTGTGGAACAAAGACAACATGAAATAATACCGAGCACAATAATTCATGTAAGACATACCGTACTGCAATCAATAAAACACATAGAGAATTTCGACCGGATCGCGACAGAGTCGCGATCAGGTCGAAATTCTCTATCCGCTTCCTTCCCCGCAACATTGTAGAATCCGTCGCAAACGAAATGCGGGAGAATTGAATCTGAGAAGGTATTTTCGTTTATTTTTTTCTTGGTGCTTTTTATTGACGAATTCTTAACCCACTGATGTGTAAGTGTGGCTCAATCAAATCGCGATCTGATCGCTACAGTGACCTCTTTTATCATTGCGTTAACAATAGTATATCACGGAATACTTGTTTGGCGCAAGGTTTCGTCGCGTCAAATTTATAATCAGTAAATGTGTTTTCGCTCGCATATTGGTGTTCTTTATTTTTTATTGAGGTTTGACGACAACGCCCGAGTCATATGATGTCGGGCAGTTTTTTTTTTATCAGGGAATAGTCAAATTAACAAAGCGGCTACTAGCAGGGATGTCTTGACGATTATCAATTGAGGATGGGGGTGGGTTGTAAAACTGATTTGCCCCCACTGAGATGGCTCAATTCGCGACTGACTAATTTTCCAACTTCACCATCAAGACATGCCTTCCTTGAAATAATACTCAGTCGAGATTATTGTAAAAGACACAGAACTTCTTTGAAATTTATTTGTGAATAAACAAAACATATATGGAATAGTCGTGATGCAACTTATTATTTAATTAACACGTATCGTACCGATACTCCAAAGTTGTCATATTGCCCCCCCCCCCCCCCCCCAACAATCCGAATCGGGTATGGCAGACCTCCATTTGTATGACCCACCGCTTGGTGTGTCAGAAGACTAAGTATCAAATCTAGTCTTTTAAGAAAGTATATGATTACCAGCAAAAGAGAATTAATATCCTAAAACTCCAATCCTAACGAAAATCTCACTACTGGAATAATTATTAGAGGCGTGTTACATCTCCCCTAAACCTCTTCCTCAGAATTGTGAGTGGATGTCATGCTTAACCCTTTGAAGCCTGGTGATATCAGCATGTCAGTTCAGTGAGAGCAATTCAAAGAGTCCATATTCATTATTTGGAGTGCAGACCATTTAATATTTTCAACCTTAAAAATATTGATTAGTCAACTCCACACATTCATTTAGCAGTCATCCTAACTCTTTACCCAACGTAACGGTCAAAACCGGCCAGCGCTATTCTCAAAAATCGCCAATTAATTTTCAAAATATTTTCATTTTTTGTCTCAAAAACATAGGTTATGACCCCTCGTTGGAACGAGCTCGTCGAGCTCGTTCCAACGAGGGGTCATAACCTATGTTTTTGAGACAAAAAATGAAAAAAACAAAAATTATTCAAGAATTTTTTTTGCAAGTGTCGTCTGCTTTTCATGTTAGGTAAAGGGTTAATAAAATTGTGTCGTATCATGTTCCTTGGCAGAAAGTGGTCTTTCTAGTTCAAATGGTTAAGCATCTCTGTGCCAATCTGGTGCTAACAGCTTTGGATGATCAGGCGACTGAGCTCATTTCCTATTTACTGCCGGATCCGCGGGCTATAAATTTGCTTGTTGAGTACTTGAATTTCCACTAGTCTATAAAATGAGTCTGTGGGTATAAGTGTTCATTCGTCAGATTGTAGTGCACTAAATCTGCCTGTACTTCTGTAGTTTTATTCATTATCACACCCTTGTGGGTACACCGATATATTTGAAAACGAAGCAATGCAAACAAACATATACAGAAAGCAGTAATGCTTTGCAAAACTTTTCGAAAAACGATTCGAAATCGTTCCGACGATTCGATTCAGTTTCGATCGCGCTGATCCGGAAGTTTTTAAATCATCGAGATGTTCTCAGAATCCTACGAAGTGTCTCCTCTTGAACTTCTCTTCTATCACCAGGTCTCCTGTTCAGGAGACCTGATGATAGAAGGAGAGTTCACGGAGGTTCCGCATCCGAAACTACTTTGGTTCCGTTCAGAAATATTCAACTTTTTTGATTGATTTTTCAAAACAGATTCGATTCTATTCGATTCGAAAACTTCTGCCTGATTCTATTCAACGTGAAATTAAACAAAAATCCTTTAAATACCGTGTCCAAAGGGAAACAGAGGTCTGCAGTTGCAATAGCACCCCATTAAAACAAAAATATGCAACTTTCAGCAAGAGTTTGCTCCGAAGATCACAATATGATTGTGGATAGATTGAAATTACTACCAACTGTGGGTTTCAGTATCCGGTCGTCCAAAGGGTGTATCCCCATTGCCTTATGCGCCAGGGTATGAGAAAGTTAACGACCCACAGGAAAAAATGAAATCAGCGAACCACAAATAAGAAAATATAAAAACGTATATTCAATTTTGTCGTTTTAGAGAAAACTAATGATTTTCTCGATCAATCCTGTGAAAATAAACCAGACATGAATGAAGTTCTTAGTCTGCTTTTTGATGTCTATTGATTCTGCGAAGTTTGAAAGAATGATGTTGTTAATAACTTTAGTTATTTAATAACAGAACAAATGATCTCCCCGAAAGTGTATTTCTAATTACTCAGCCAATCGGCACGCCAAAGGAGTCATTGAGAAGATAGAAGCATTCTTAAAGGGTTTGTGGTAACCAGACAGTAATGGGGATTTCAAGGACAACGGTTGCCATTACAACAACCCCCCCCCCCCCCAAAAAAAAAGAAAAAGAAAAAAAAAAAAAAAAACATGCCGTAAAACCCGCAATCGGTGGAGCGACGTTGCGCCAGAGTGGCACTTTGATCAGAAAATGGGATATTTGGTTTCGTTCCGAGCTTTCTTTGTTCTGAATTCGTTGTAATTTGATGATATATTGAATGTTTTTGCATCAGATAAATGTAGAGTTTAGTGCAGGGGCCGGGAACTGGTCACTTTCCGCGGGTGGACAATATTTCGACGGACGCAATATTATTGGATTCCAAACACTAATTATAGGAATACTCATCAAAAATTTAATTAATGAAACACCGGATATAACCCGGTGCTTCACTAATAACATTTTTTCTAATGATGACTTTTATTACCCAGTAAATGCGTGCGTTGACATCACTGACCGAGCATGGATTACAACCAATCCACAGCGACTGTACTGTACATATAACACACACCCGGAATTGCAAAATCTAGCATGCTTCCATAAAATTCATTTTCTTTTTACTTCCATACAACTTTAAAATACTGAAGACGGTTTGGAAGGATACTAGCTTTTCTATTTATAATTAAGAGCGCATTAAATTAGCCTTGTGGGAAACAACTACTGATGTGGTGAATTATTCAAAATATAATTCATGGAAATAAATTTTTCGGCTTTTGGCGGAGCAAGGTTCTATTGAAGGAAAGTGTGAGAAATTGTAGATTTAAACTGACCCTCACCGCCGTTTCGGTTCTTCGTGGGACACTTTTTTGGACAACAATGTTCCAAGTATTTTAAAATACTAAAGGAATTAGTTTCGACAACGCACATATTATTATCCTAGCTTACAGATATATACATTTAAATACTGTTATTACATTTGTTATTCTTAACTGAAGAACAAACTTTTCGAGTTGGTGATTATTCGAGTTTTTTCTGCATCTAATGTAGTGAATACCCCAATTGCGCGAAAGATTTTACAATGTAGGCCTATTGGGCGATCTGGGCGGTTTGAGGAAATTTGATGAACTACCGATGTCGGGTCACCCAGATCGTTTCCCAATCATAATTCTTCATATGATTTTCTTTAGAGGGCTCCAGAACCACAACTTACATTCCCCCCCCCCCCCACCTACCCCCCACATTCAAAATCGCTCTGCGGCGCATACGAAGCAGGAGCAAAGACACTCACTAAATTAAAACAAGCGAAGTGATAATTAATATTTCAAAACTTGCTGAAATAATTACATTTTTAATTTAGATGGTGTGACATGATGTCTCCGTTACTTGGAATTGCATGTTGATAACTTGTAAACTCCACAATGATCAACAATTTAAAGGCACATCTAGCCGTGCGTTAGAACATTCTGATTTACAGAAACCGGATGTGTGGTAACATTCTTCTCGCCCTGACTGGGAATAAGAAAACACAAGCGATAGAAATGTTTGTAGGAGATAAGCCTCATGAATGTTGAACAGCTTGTGTAAAGTCGGAATGTTGATACCTTCACATTGAAAAAATATTCAACTTGGTAAGGGGGGTGGGAACGTCTCTCCATCTCCCAACGTACCCTGCAGACATGTCTGTAGATTGTCTTCTCACAGAGGGTATCAAATCAGGCCCAAGGTTTTACACTGGAAATTCTTGTAATACAATTTTCTCCAGGTGTTTCAATACAGAACCAAAAAATCCTATGGGATTTCTTTCAGTAAATTGTATAACATTATATGAAATTTACGAAAAGATTTCCCAAAGTAAAATCTTGGGTCTGGAGTGATCCCATTAACTACCTAAGAAGGCTGTAGATAAGCTTATGAGTTTTAACTCTTAACCCGCTGAGTATTTTCAAGATATTTTTTATCAAATCTGGTCGTGGCCATTGTGAAGTAGCCATGATTAGATTTGATGAAAAATTCATTTATGTTTGACTAAAAAATGATTGGTGAAAAATTACGGGGGAAATTTGATTACACTCTAAAATTAGTTGGGTTAAAAATCAACCAAAATCAACTGGGTTGATTTTTATTGGGTTCATATTTACTTAACCCAGTTGATTTGGGTTGGTTGTTCATGCTACTGATTTTACTGTGTAATTGTGCCCAAATTGTACTTATTTCAGTGGCAATGGAAATTCTGTCTCGGGAAGGAAAATCCACCAGCAGCATGCAATGCAAGGAGTTAACCCTATGAACTCTAGTGGTATCTTCCATGCAGTTCACTGGCAGCAATTAGAAGAGACCATATTTATAATTTGGAGTAGACCGATCAATGTTGATAGATCTGCCACATACATTTACTGATCAGCCATCCTATTTAATGACGTTATGATGTATCATGTTTCTGGCCGGAAAAGCGGCCGCTCGGGTTCAAAGGGTTAAACCACCCTTATCAATAATTAGTTACTCAAGTTTCTTCCACCCATCTTCGCCGATATGTCCGGTGAAATGAAATTGGGTTTTATTGGGAAGCGCCTTTTTAAAATATCCCGGATACCACAATCCACGAGAGCAGCACCAAAGCTTAAAGGTAATCAATACGTTGATACAAATTTGATTTGTCGTTTATGAGGTACTTTATGTGGGACGGAAGCAGCTTCCTGGCAAAATACCATGTTAATTTCTAAACCTTGAAGCATTCGTGACAATTTATCAATAAAAGATTGCATTACCTTGTAAACATTATACTTAGTATTGTTTTATTGCCACTACTGACTCATCACGTAGCTTAAACATGGTAGTAGTAACACTAACGATGGAAAATATCCAGTCGTGCGTCTTTTTCAGGTGTTACAAGCAGATGCTTAGTGTATGTTGATTATATGTGGGATGACCTTCGAAGCTGCAGTTTCAGGACATCGTTCTTCTCGAATACTACGAAGGGATCGTCATCCAGCACGGAGAATGTTTCTCTCTCCACACAGGGGATGAGGTGGGGGGTCCTTTTTACGTAACCACCCTATCGGACAGTACGCTGTGATAGCATGAATCCCATAGCTGATGCTGCCAGGAAGTGTACCGGACACCTCGAGAACTTTACAGCTGGGATTCGATCCCCGGACTTCTGGCCCGAGAGACCAGTGCACTTATCTAGTCGGCCATCATTCTCGTATTTGTATGACATAGGTAAGGATGAGGGAGTGAGGTCATTAGACTACTGACGCCATTGTATTGTCATGGTAGTCCTCGTGAGCGGCCATGTTTTGGGGTCATGATCATCGAGATACATGGTGTTAACGCGCATGTTCGGAGCGTGTAGTGGCCGCCATTTTGGTTTAATGGTGGCACCTGGTCGAGCGCCCCCCCCCCCCAATATGTTGGGAGGGGGGATATGTTAGTTTAGAAAGAAGTATAGAAACGACCTGACACTGACTAACATTACCGAGATGGACCAATCAAAGTCGTCATCTTGGATGGCACGTGTTACTATGAAGCCGAAAGTCCTACAATGTAAAAGAAGTGTACTCTGAGGGTTAATCAGTTCAAGGGGGCATAAGGCATCGACCAAACCCATCCGGCAACTTCCAAAGATCACGCAAATAACCAGAAATCACTCTAGACGCGGAGCACGTAGTGCTAAAGGGCCAAATGACCTTCGACAGTTACGTAGCATACTGTCTATTTAATGCGAGTATGTTTCTTGGCTCGGAGTCTCTCAGAGTTAGGTTTCTGCCTATCCCGATCCATTCTGTTCTCTATTCTATATTTCTGAACCTGTTCCTGTTATGACTTCTATGCGACCCCTCCCCCCCCCGACTACCCCTAGCCATTTATGACCCTGTCTTGACCTCCACCAGTTCTAAGTAGATACAGCCAGTCTGTCCCATTTTCTTTGGCCTGTATCCAACTATACAGCCCCTTGCCCAACTGGAGAACAGATATCTGTGAAATGTGCTTGTGAGATTGTGCACAATGTGCGTATACATCATGCAACACGAGCACATGCGACCTTTCCCATTTCCAGTACCCTTGTCTCCTAACGTATGCCTGATCCACGGTACCCCGACATCCCCAGATGTGTCTATGTCGTAGTACACAATAAGTAACAATGTGTTACACATCGCATGTAGTACATGGGCATACTGGATGTGCTTATGTGCAAGTGCACATTATGCTCGTAACAGACGCATTACATGCCATGCAACTTTTACTACTATTGTTCCTGAACCTGTTTCTTTCCTTTGTTACTCCGATTTCTCAGAAATGCCCGTGTGCTAGGACACAATGCGTAGTAATGTCCCAGGCGCGTAGCTGTGAGAAGTGCGGCGGGTGCGAACACACCTCCCCACAAAATTATCGATGCTGAAGTCGATATATTATTGGGGAAAACAAAACAGTCACTGTATTCTATCATGTCCGTCATTTGAATACCGTGCAGCCCGAAGAATGGGGCGACCTCACCTACGCGGATACATCGTACCGTCTGTGGCTTAGCCACATACAGTAGGATGTATCCAGGTAAGTTGTTTTAAAAGATTTTTTTTCTCGTTTGCATGTAGTTTTTGTGAAACACCTATCCACTACTTTGAGACTATTTTTATAGTCTCAGCTATAAGGAAATGCCAAAAAGTTCCTAGGCGTCTCAAAGAAACTTGTTTCACGGTCCTGTTGTTACGGGCTCTATATGTCACACCGGGCTTATTGCTGATTACTTTCTGTCAGAATCACATATTAAGAAAATTATATATATAGATATAATATAAATCTGAAAAATAAAATATGCCTGTCAACTTTATCGATCAATTTTGTTTGTAATTTTGCACATACAATAGAGTAAATATAGAATAAATAGGTACTAGGGTCGGTAATCAGATTTAGACCACGAGTAGGATAAAGGTATTAACCACGAGGCTCCTCTACTTCTACGAGAGGTTTAAATCTGATTACCATCCCTAGTACCTATTTGTTTTATGTATACCATGCTCTTAATAAATAATCGACTTTGTCCCTTAAAATGGAGAAAAAAACATACTTTCTATCGCAAACACATTAGTCACTTAAAATGGAGAAAAAAACGATACTTTCTATCGCAAACATATTGGTTTGTTTTGTTTACATCCGCTCTGGTTGGCAGTACCGGTGTGACAGGAATGAGATAGTCCGTAGGAAAATTAGTCCCTCTGGACTATTATTCCGCGGAATTATAGTCCTAGGTCTAACATTTCTAGGAATAGTAGTCCGGCGGACTACTATTCCTAGAAATGTTAGACCTAGGACTATAATTCCGCGGAATAATAGTCCAGAGGGACTAACGTTCCTACGGACTATCATTCCTGTCACACCGGCTGCACGTGAATGCTTGATTGACAGTAGACACATCGTCAAGCATGATTGAATTTACCTTGTTTTTCAGTCAAATTATTATTAACAATTCTTAAATTTTATTTTAAATATTTAATTGTAGGTATTTTAATCTTAATAAGTCATTGCACCTAGTAGATAGTATCGCAAAACTTGGTATGTTTGAATGAAACATCGCGAAGTGTGAATGTATCGAAGTCAACAAACTGGGTCATGTCAAAGGTCATGTTGGATGTGGTTCCTACCATAAGTGTAACTTTTTATAATGGAATTCCCATTGAAAAAACGTTTTAACCGCAGTGTAAGCCTTACACCGGTAGTGGGATCAAAAGCTAAAATTTTACATACGGGCTTTTCACAGGTAGTAACATAAGAGAGCATGGTATAAAAACCCGTAGATTTTAGATCCTAAACTTAACATAATATTTTCCATATGCTACCAAAGAGCTCCATTTGATACTCATTTTTCAAATTTTTCTCCGTGCAGGCCAGCCATGGTCGCCCTGGCTGAGCCGTTGATCGTCAACCACCACTTGGCGCACGGCACCAGCAAATTCCTGGCTACGCGACTGTGTGTTGTGTGTACACGTCGCATGCAACACATGATGGACACACGGTGGATGTGTCGACATGTGTTTGTGTGCTTGTGCAAAATGTGCGCACAACACATACAACACACTGCCATCCCAAGTGTTTTCGATCCCTTTACTTATTAATGGCATTGATTGTCTTGGTTTCTCCATATACGCCTGTGTAAGACTTAAAGGCCTACACTATCGAATGATATATATCTAAGGAAAGCTATCCGGGTAACATTTCGGACAATAGGTAGTAACATCATGTCATAAATATCCTCCAATACCCGTGTGGTCGGGAGTGGTGGCCCCCAGTAAACAAAAAGGAGGACGGATACCCGTTACACCCAAGCAATACGCGTTTCACTTGGACACTGGCACGACGTATCACCATAGCAATGACGCTGCTCAAACGGACCACGATATCAACCCACATGACGTCGCTGATCACGTGACTTACGACCTCACTCTCTAGGTCATTCCCTAGGTGCTGCAAATACTGTCTTAAAAACCTTCCCCTAGTATTCACAGTGTTAAAAGGAGGGTTAACCCTTCCCCCAACGCACAGGATATCAAAATTTGTTATTTAAATTCAGTTCTTGTTTTTCAAATATTACAGAAAATGTTAACAAAACTGTATCATGTGACTTCAACAAAACCATATCATGTGACTCCTCATTAGAATGGGCCCATCGAGCTCATTCCAATGAGGGGTCACATGATATGGTTTTATTGAATATTTTTAACTGCTTAATTTGTAAATTACACGGATGCGGTTGATTCGGTAGGTAAAAGGTTAAGGTCGGAACATGCTCATAGTCTACACAACAGAGATAAATAAAAATAAAATTCTCTGGCAGTTTTCTTTGGACAGATTTCATCATGTGCTCTGTCTTGTCGGCAGCGATGAATGAGTTACTTCTGGCCGTAACAGGCTGTTAGGTAAATATTTATTGATGAAACACACGGGACAGTTACTTATCGAACAGAAACCTAATTTTCTTTGACATTTTTCTCAGACTGCTGGGAGCACAATGCGTAATTGAAATTCGACTGGCTCGGCGTCGTAGTACAAAAAAAGAGATCCGTTGTAAAACAATGAGTCTGTAGCAGACGGATAGTGTTTTCTTCTGGGAAAGACTATTAACCGCAAGGGCTTTTGTTGCATACAAAAACGAAGAAGAGTGTCAAGTTTTATTCTTGGAAGGTATTTATTCAGTTCACACCAGACTTGCATTTTTAGTGCACGGGACATGAATTGTTTTATATCACAAAGTACCACAACCGAACTGAGAAGGTATTTATGTTTTTATTCTTTTTCTTCACGAATAATATTGTCACATAGAACTCTGCGACTTTTCTGAATTTGGGAGATTAACCCCTTACCTAATTTATTTATAAATAATTCTTCCAAAACAAAGTTTGCGTCCCTCCCCCCCCCCCCCCTCTATTGGATCAAACGCGTTCTGATGAATGATCATATGCTATATTTTTCAAGCAAACAATAATGTAAGTTCAAAGACGATTTTTGCGAATATCGCACACCACATGTGCATGTGGCCGTTCCGTTAGGTAAAATGCAATGGTGGTTTTGGCTCGTACCATGCGTGGCTGTCTGCAATGCGAGGAAACATTGGCAATAGAGAATGTATTTGCTCTCCAAAATGGGAAAAAATGAAAACTTAAAAAATGTAATAAAGATGAAGGAGAGTTTGGGTTTACGCTTGGCAAATCCTTTCAACCAGCCGGCACGATAATTAATTGTTCAGTCGACAAAATAACTGTCCAGTAAGTAAACGTTTATAGAACCCAGATATTATTACCGGTACCGAGAGACCCATTAATACAGACATAGGATAAGTGATAACCAAAGGTTGCCACTGTGTGTCACACACTGACACTCCCTGGTTGTCACTTATCGTCGGTCAGAATTTCGAACTATTCGGCATTTCCATGTTCATGCGCCCCATCTGACTCATACCCCATAACCATCACTGAGTAAATGGTTAATACCACTAAAGTCATGTTTATGACACGAGGCATACTCCCTGAGTATGAAATTTTTATTAGTATTATATAATCTACGAGTATTTCGAGATAACGCAGTGTGTATTAATGTACACTTTTCAAAATGGATCAAACTGTAAGGTGCGTGTTTCCATGGTGAAAAATTCTCTGCGTATAATATACTCCTTAAGTAGATATACATTCTAAAATCAGTTATTTTTTTATTTACATTATTTTCTGTATTATTTCTGTTTTTTCGCCCATATATTGAAAACTTATTTTAAACGACATTTTATTTCCGTACTTACAAATATTAAATGAACAAAAAATTGCTGCTGAATTAAACAAAACAAACGTTTGAAATGAACCCGGTGTGACAGGAATGATAGTCCGTAGGAAATTTAGTCCCTCTGGACTATTATTCCGCGGAATTATAGTCCTAGGTCTAACATTTCTAGGAATAGTAGTCCGGCGGACTACTATTCCTAGAAATGTTAGACCTTGGACTATAATTCCGCGGAATAATAGTCCAGAGGGACTAACGTTCCTACGGACTATCATTCCTGTCACACCGGCAGCAAGCAACAGCTTGTGTATGCTTTTTCCAAAATAAGATGTTATACACTTTTAAATTGTCTTGATGACGGTTGAACAAATCATAATATTAACCGTATACCGTATATTATATTACATATTCTGATATCAGCTGCAAGTGGGTTCAAGAAAAATACAAGAGAAAAGAAGTGTTTGAGAGCGAAAACGTATGAACGATGTCAATTTTACCCGCACTGTAAAAATTACCGTTGAAGATACGGTAAAGTATTGGTAATCCTGTGGCCGACACGTCTTCCGTAAAATATTACGGTGACAATATCATATTGAAATACGTTTGGCAATGTCGACCTTTTTGTATGACCTTTGGCAAAAACAAACGAACTGATAGTCTCATTTCACTACACGAAAAGGCTGTTGGTTTGTCACATACAATTGACCAATTCATTTCACAATATTAATCAGTTAGTATACTCAAAGGATGTTTCTCGTCGCATAAACATGTCTAATTCTAGCACCGCTTGTAGAATATTGAAAAGAGTGCGCACAAATTTCGTATGGCTGACAATTTTCGTCATTAGATGAGATTTACAGGAAAATTAGCTAAAGTTGTCAGTAAATTTAGCGCTAAGGGTATTAGAATTTCATATAAAATTGTAATTTCGAAATGTTAGCAAAGTTGTATCATCGATGCGCGCATCATTTAAACTTATTGGCATTTCCCTGTAGAGCAGTATAAGAAAACAGAAAATGTTTTACCATTTTTTTTACAATCCATTTGAACGTTTGACTATTATTCTCTATTTAAACCCATTTTATACGCCTGTATGTGGGGGCGCGGTGGCTCAGTTGGTAGAGGTGCAGGCTGCAAGCCGAGAGGTCCTCGGTTCGAATCCCACCTGCGGCAACCGCGTTGTGTCCTTGGGCAAGACACTTCACCCCGATTGCCTACATGGGGGCACGATGACGCTGTGTACTGAGGCGTACTGCACGTCGATGGTGCGCATGTCTTCAACCAATCTAACCCTGCCTGTGCTGCGGTGCAGAGTTCAGAGTTACGATGTTGGAGAGCTGACAGCTGCTCGTCGTTGCTCGGTGGTTCTCTCCGGGTACTCCGGCTTCCTCCACCCGTAAAACTGTCACGGTCACGATTAGCCATTGTGCATAATTATGTGACCTTAAACACCAATAAATAAATAAATAAATAAATAATACGCCTGTATGTAAAACGGTCGTATTATGTAAATGGTCTGTCTGTCTGTCTTCCTGTCTGTGTGTCTGTGTGTCTGTCTGTCTGTCTGTCTGTCTGTTCGTAAACAATTGGTTTCCGACCGATAACACCAGTGTGGATTATTTGATTCTAAGCAAAGGTGGTATGTGTATTGTCCAGCTAGTAATACAGGCCAAGTTCAAATATGAATTCCGTCAAATTATTTTTACAATAGTTCTGCACCTTTTTCGACTTAGAATTTGACCTTCTATTGACATTTTTGGTTTCCGGATGATAACTTGAGTTTGGATTCATAGATCAGGACCAAACTTGCTTTCTGCCTCAGTTATATCAAAATAAAGGTTAAGTTCGAATTGGGACATGGTCCGATGATTTTTACAAGAGTTATGGGCCTTTTCGACTTGGAAATTGCATATTTCCATCAACATTTTTTTTTCAGAAATTTTTTATGGCATAACTTTAACAATAGTTAACGGAGTTTAATTCTGTTTGGTATATGTTTCTATAGCGACAATGTCGACGTCAAGTTCGATGACCAGCCATATCCGATGAAAAGTATGGGAGTTATTGCCCTCTGTTAATAAATATTGTGTAATGCTTGTTTATGGAATAACTTAAACAGTAACCAAATATCATTTTTTTGGTATTTATCTCTTTGAGAAGAATGTCAGCCTCAAGTTCGATAACCACCGTTATCCGATGAAAATTGCCAGAGCTATTGCCCTGCCTGCTCCCCTCCCCCACGTGTCATCCTATAACCCCAAACTTCCCCCATGTCATTTAGGCAATTTTTTGTCTTTGCCCCAAAATGCATTTTGAAGGATTTGGAGTTGTAATTGCAGAAAAAATTGCCTCCTATAACTAAACTGCCCCCCCCCCCCCCACACACACACACACACCGCCAGTGTTGTTTTGTTTAGGCAATTTTCCCAAAATGCATTTTGAAGGTTTTGGAGTGATTCCATGCAGAAAAAGTTTACTCCTATAACTCAAATCCCCCACCCCCGTGTCATGTGTTTTTTCTTTGCCGCAAGATGCATTTCTAGGCATTTGGAGTGGTTACATGCACAAAACAATTACTCCTATACCTCCTCCCCCATCAGTTAGGCATTTTTTCTTTACTCCAAAATGCATTTTGAAGGATTTAGCGCTTGACTATGCAGGCCGTTTGTTGGATGAAAACAGTGATGATTATGTACAATCTGAAAAGCCAAAACAGGCGTATGATGCACCGCCGGGCGTAGCTCGTGTTAAAATAAGAGAACGGCGTTTTCACCATCGTTTGATGTTCTGTAACTTTTTTCACTCTTCATTATATCAACATTGTGCACATCGTGATATATAATACAGCCACTATACTTTCCGTAAATATAAAAGTCAGGGGGGTAAAATTTGCTACTTTTTTACTGGAAAGAAGAAAATCTTGCAAATTGCTTTAAAAACACATTCGCTAAGAGCCAAAGTGGATGGATACTGAATTGGTTCTAATTAGCTTGTCATAAAAACTAATGTTTCCTTTTGAAGCTATTAATAAACGAAAACAACAGACAGCTCGGGGAGCTGTCTGTTGTCTTCGTTCAATAAAAGTAACAAAAGGAACTTCGCTTTATTGTCTACGAATGCCATATGTGTTTTCTCAACAATTTAATTCTCGTCAATTGGACCTTCCTCGCCCTTTTAATAATTTCAGGGGAGATAACTTTATCGAGAGGCGAGTTTCATGGCGACATAAACTAGAGACGACATGGCCGTGTATGGCGCTTTACTTTTAGGAATAAGCTGACTTAACCCTTTACACAACGAATCGCCCGCACCCGCCCGCGTAATATGCAAATTGAGCAGCTGAAAAAATATTATTTTTCGAAAAATGTCAACAAAACCATATCATGTGACCCCTCTTTGGAACGAGCTCATCGAGCTCGTTCCAAAGAGGGGTCACATGATATGGTTTTGGTAAAATGTTTTGAAAAAATTTAAAAAATGATATTTAAAATAATAAATTTTGAAATCGTCTGCGTTGGGTAAAGGGTTAAAGGAAATCCAGCACAACGTTTATACATTTGCTGGTCACTGCATTCAAATCCTCGAAATAAAAGACAGAACCCATATCAATCATACAGTGAAATGCTTATTATCCAACGTAGAAGAAATAAAAGCTTGCATTTGCCATGGTACTGCTGCCTTATGCAAAGTCGGCTGTGGCAAAAGTAAGAGGCCAAATTTATAATAATAAAATAATTTTAAAATGGCCGATTAGTTGTACTCGGCAATCATTATAGTCCAATCTTTATGTTCAAGTCGTTTATTCATTTACGAAGGGAATGGATATTGACACTAACTCCAAACCATGGTGTTTAACATTTACCAAAGAAGCCATTTGTCTTCTTTATGTTTTGGGTAGAAAAGTTCAGCAGGGATCAAATCCACACAGTTTAGAACAAGAAGTGGAGAGGTACAAGTGTGTTCATGTAAAATGAAGAATGTCCAATGTGAATATTTTCCATTTTGCAGTGATTACAATTTTCTGCGAAAGATGGTTTCATATTTGTGTAAAATTCACAGAGATTATTTTTTTTTCTGTTACAACAAAAAGGAAAAACTACCCCAACGTCCTTTTCTCGTTTCATGCCCGACATTTGTGGTGTTTAGCAACGACAATTACTATTTGAATGCTAAAGTATGGCCAAAACACAACCAAAAATACCTGCCCCACAAACAGAAGATTTGTATCATTTAATTGATTTAATTTAGATCCCGTGAATTGTAATTTTTTGTTTTACATATTTTTCTATGCTTTATTTGCTTTCAAACTGGCAGCGAAGACAAGTGGGTTAGCCACGGGGGTCTGGGGTTCCTTAGCTTTCCTCCTAAAATTTTCGCTGACCCCGAAAACATTAGCCCGATACAAATTTCACATAACATAGAGTCCAAAATGACCCCAATATAGGGCTACACACTACAAATGTTCTTAGAGCACTGACTTTTGCAAAATTGTTGATGTAGAGGCCTCGTCCTAAATGCTTCTCCTAACTACGAGGAGGCGATTAACGACCGGATGATCCTAATTATGACCAGGACCCCTACAGTGCCTCCCCCCTAAATATAAAAAAAAAATGGTTAGCTCTCCATCTCTTATTACAGAATCATGCCTTTGCCCTTGGGGGAGGCTAGACTGTTGCCAGCACCAGAAACACCAACAACACTAAAAACTGATCTGTTTACTGATTCCAATCTGAGAGGCAGTACATAACGGGCCTAAACAAAATCACAATTATTTCGGTTATTGAATTCATATATCTAAAATATTATCAGAGGCCTTTTGGCCTCCGTTGTAATTTTTTGTTTTGGTTTAACCCTTTACCCAACGTAACGGACAAAACCGGCCAGCGCTATTCTCAAAAATCGTCAATTAATTTTCATTATTTTTTTCATTTTTTGTCTCAAAAACATAAGTTATGACCCCTCGTTGGAACGAGCTCGTCGAGCTCGTTCCAACGAGGGGTCATAACCTATGTTTTTGAGACAAAAAATGAAACAAAATTAGTTATTCAAGAATTATTTTTGCAAGTGTCGTCTGCTTTTCATGTTAGGTAAAGGGTTAATAAACAAAGAGATTATTACTTGGTTAGTTTCATATCACTGAAATACCAACCCTCAGTAACTTTACATCAGCCTGAGACTTCGGTCTGAGACTTCGGTCTCAGGCTGCTGGGAAGTTACTGAGTGATGATATCTCGACCGATATGAAACAAACCAAGTAATAATCACTAACTCACTGTTGAGTGGTTTGTTCGTGAAGTGAGGTAGCAGATATGTGACTTGTACTTTTGTAAAATTCTGTTTAAGCTATCTCTATTTTAAGGAACATTTTATTTTTGGTTTAAACAGTATTTTATATCCGGTTTCTGTTGGTCCAAACAATATAATACAGACAACGATAAATGAAAATACTTAAAGCGGAAAAGGATCCATTGACCAGCCAAGGCTATCTAATCTGTTTTCAAGATATATCAGTTCACGTAATTTGATTATATCACTATAGCGGGAAAGGTTTTTCTTGAGGACTATAGCTAGCCTTGTTGATATGTATTTCAATGTACAATCGTGATGTTTCATTTTCATTAAAGAAAATATAGAACATACATGTTAAATTAATGGAGCATGCACTGATTATAATCATTGCGAAGTAAGGATAATTTTTTCACTTGTTTCAGGACTTTTGTAAACATAAACACTGTTAATCATTGATAAAAATGAAAATATGTCTCACTTCTTACGTCATCGTAACATTTATGCAGTATTCATACAGATAGATATTGCAGTATATGTAGCAATATATATAGAACTAGATATAGACCTATTGAATATTGCACAGTACATTTTTTATTGACGAAATGATAATGACAAACTAAAAATTGATGTGTTGGTTACTGATGAAAAGAGAAATGACAGAAAAGGAATGACGAAACTGTAATGAACCTATTCCACGTGGCGACGAGTGTGGATATGCCATCTATCCAGTGCAATCAGAATAGTATATTACGACACACTTACCACATCAACAGTTGTCTGTAGCAGTTATCCGATCTTATGGGCAGTTGTCAGAGTGTCATCAGTCACATGGGTGGATTGAGAGATTTATGGCCACTCAAGAGCTCGACTATTCTGAGAGGGCCACCTAGCCTTTGAGTGAACGGAGGTCTCCCCACCTCGCTGTGTTTTGGGGGTAAATCCGTTTTCTGGAGGTGGAGGTGTCACTGACGGCTTGATATTTAAAAAGATAACCGACAGGTATCATTTAATGATAATGAAACAAAATTTACTCAGATTCTCTTCGGAGCCCCGCGTTCCCTGCTAAATTTTGTTGCCTGCAATCGCTCCCCTTCTGGTAGTTACCCCGCTCTGCGGACACAACGTTTTGTCTATTTACTTCTTCCAAACATCAAGGTGTAGCAGTTTCCATTTCGACCGTTGATTGTCCTCCTGTGTCACTAACTATTAATATCGGGTGCATATTTTACTTGCTTCAACAATACATCGTCAACTCCTCCCGGGTGCACTTCATAGTCTCATCGATTCAACCACTCTCAGTCAGTAGGCAAAATTCATTCGCCAAATGAAACTAAAATTTGTTAACATGTTCAGAGAACGTTTCAGAGGAATGTCTGTATATTGAGTCGTTTGTACTCCCTCAGATCTTTAAGCTCATTATGTAACCATGTAACATGTCTGTGGAAAAACGAGGGAGGTGTCGCGTGACCCCTGCCCTCCTCACTCACCTCTGAATATACCAGGCGGCTTTAAAAACTTGGGCGGTTATTATTACAGGCCGAGGAAAGCAATCGAGGCTGTGTACAGACATTTTATTGATAATCGAGGTACAAAATACTGGATTGTTCTGTTTGATCAATTGATACTGCACAAGCATTTCATTTACACTCGCTACAAACATTACGCATACCACCTGTGTGTGAAAAAAACTATTTGTTGCCCAATATTTTCCATCGTTTTTAGTAGAATAGGAAAGCTTAACGTGTACGAGTAAAAAAGGTACATAAAAATGTTATGCAACTAAATATCTCTCTTGTTACTTTCAAAATGAAAAGGTAAGTTTGACGGACGTGCTAAAGATTTTATTGAGAGCGCTCGAATGGAATGCGGTAGAGGTGTTATGCTATGCGAAGTGGATACACCACTCCATCATGGACAGATGGTTCATGTGTTGTCTACACATATAATGAGAGGCTAGTAATCACCTTGGAACACCTTTCAATCCCAGTACGTTCAGACGTTTTCCGTAGTTGGCTCTGTCTGTTCGGGTTTTGGATGAATGACCCATGTACAGGCTGTGCCAAGTTTCCTTCTGCATTTGAGTTGGTGAGCTATCTTCTGATTAAATCGAAACGTTTTAACTGTCACTGCTTAGCTCCAATTCACTTTGTGTTGACTTGACGACGCTGCTTGCCCATTACCAGCCTTAAGTCTACCCGCCGTATGCCCTATGCCTGTTTTATACAGGTTCTAGATCTACTTGGGACACATCTGAACTTTTCAGCTTGAGCCCCTAGCAGGTCATCCCGAAGGTTCGAGGCAATCGGTTCCAGGTTGGCGTAATTGTTTCTTCAAGAGCAAATCATCATAATGGTAGTTATTAGGCTTTTGGTAGATTACAGTTAATTACAGATACAGTCCCTCAACTTCATAAGGAAAGATAAGTTGTAAAAACATTAGAATTAGATTTCTGCCTTATTTTTCAACAACCATATCCACCCCTCGAACTGAATCGCTGAAAGCTTTGATAAAAAACACCCAATGGTCTGGCATACTCATTTAATCTTCTCCGTAGCAATTGAAACATAAGGTCGCAACAATATTCCACAAAGCCACTCCCATACGTGTTCCTATTTGAGATCTTAGCTGGCCACGAAATTTCAAAGATCTTTGGAGACAGTCTTTGGGAAATGAATCCATGTTATACATGGCTGTTTTTCAAAGCCATCCAACATTCGAAAGTGACTCCAAGATGTTATATGTTACTGTAGAATGGGACTTTAGTCTCTTGACACTGTACTGGTTGAACTTCAGATAGGTCGAGGTCTACTGAATGCGCCCCAAACTTAAAGCAACCAAGCACTAGTATCATCCTTAGCATCCTTACGTGTGCTTATGGGACTTCTAAGATATGTAAAGTCTCCGATGTACTCATATTCTATTTTGAAGGTGATCGGAGGTGTGCCCGATAAGCTAGATATTTAGCGGCTTGATAGTTTTTTGAAATTGCTACAAACCTAGAATTCGTGAGCCTCCTCGACTGGCATTCATTCTCAGTCAAAGCCCTTTATAGACAGCCAAGCATTGACTATAAATCACAGACAGATAGTATTAGCACTATCCAATATATTTACTTATGGTTTCTGGTCAGAACATAATGCAGAAAGTTTGCGAAAGTTTATGGATTAGGGCCATAACGATTAGCTGCATGATATGAGTCTTCTGTTTATTGCTGTTCAGGCTAGTCTGTTCACCACACATGCAGTTCATGGGGAGGTGAAGGAGTTTCGCGTCTGACGTCATAGGCACAACGTATCTATTTTGAAGAAGAGACAAGCAAACTGTTCAACAGATGTTAACGCCCTTGGTCCTGTGATGAAGATAATGTGTGGTGACCACCACAGTAGCTACTTACGGGACACTGCATATAATTCGTTAGATTGCGCTGGGTATATTTATCTTTCTACCCAGTGGAAATTAGTTTATATCCCCATTCCAAAGGACAGTACATTGTGACTGCAAAGCATCCCATAACCGATAAGTGCCCGCATCATTAATAATCTTTCTCGATGGAGTATGGAAGCTGAACCAGAGAGTTTTAGACTCAAGTCCCCTCTGTTATCATCAAAGAATTCAGTTTTGATTTCGAACATCTCGCAACGTTTATCAGAGGGCACATGACATATTTAAGAGGCTTACATAAACTCGAAACATCTACATGTCCTATAAATTTTGCGGCAAACATATTCCCACTATTTTGTGTAGGCTCATTCACACTTTGAAACAGGTAAGCCAATTTATGACAGATCACTGTAAACACGCGCAGGGGCGATAGCTGTATGCATGAGATTCGGTCTTATCCGCGATAATGCATGGACAGCCACTACCGGGTAGTGGATGTCCATGTGGTATCTCAGATTAAAATGTGTCTCCCAGCCATATTTTTTTTTAGAAAAAATGAGTTTGGAAAATAGATGGGACGCGCGCAGGGTGAGTCTTCTCTGGATCCGCACATGTGGATTTACTTAGCTATCCTATAGCAGAGCTTGGAGAATATCACTTTAGCAAGCGATACCGTCAGTGTAAATGGTTAACACGCTGAATGGCCGCACACAGGGAGACATTGTGGTACTTACAAACAAACAAATTACGATGCGCCCAGTATTAATTGGTGTTATAGTGACGAGAAATCAATAAAACGACCGATTTGTGTTTCCTCGATGGGCGCAATCATCCGTGGATTTCCTGGTTCTCGGAAGTAAAGTATTTTATGCGATTCGTAGATTCCGGTTCCATCGTCTTAAAATATCACTACGAATGTTCACTACGAATGTTCGTGTAGTCAATCGAATATTCGAATCCGGAGTCTTAATATCCATTTTTCAACCCTCTACCTGCAGAAGTTGCAGACAACAGAACGTCCAATAGGCAGGGAGCGGATTATCACTAAACGCCAACGTTGTGAGACTTTCAGGCAAGACAATACGATTTTCAAATTCTTTACAAACGCATCAAGAACACGAGCAAGGGAGGGAGGGGCTATGCACGGCCATACAAGGGCAGTCATATATAGTAGTGCTAGACCATGTGCTTGGTGGCATGGTAGAAATACAATACACAAAACTACTTTTGGGACTCACGCACCTTTACACTAGCAGAAATGCACAATTTTGGCTCACTGTCGTAAGCATTTTTCTGCTGGGTGGGGGAATTTGTTGAATATGGAGCCAAAAATGTACATTTTTCCGACATTAAGGTTCATACTGGATAAAAATCAAACGGCAGAATCTTTGGCCAGAGCTTAAGATTAAAGGTTCATTACCTGAAACTTCGCACGTGCTTCTCTTCTTTTTTCGTAGCATATGGAATATTGCCAAGGTGGAAATTCCACTCGCAGGTGTTTTAATGGTAATTTATTCTTTATATATCCTACTGTTTGTTTTAACCCAAATCAGACTGTATATAAAATCTTTTATACGTTCTTTCAATACATTGTGTGTGAACTGCCAATGGGACGAGATAGATGATGTCTTTCATATGATTGGCGGTGAATCAGCCTGGGGTAGAAAAATAAATAAATGATAAATAAATAAATAAATAAATAAATAAATAAATAAATAAATAAATAAATAAATAATATAGGAATTCGTGGGTCGATCTATGAGTATGTAACGTTGCGTGGTTTCGGCCTTTGCATCAGGCTGATCGTACGGTATGAAGAGGCATTATACTTTTACATTTATATGTAAAAGCATAATTCCTCTTCATACCGTTCGATCTTTAAAATTGCAGATGCGCCTTTTTGCGCTCATGGAACGAGATTGATTCCAAGGCTTCATTTTATACCTCTTTTGACAAAGACATAGGGAGCGTGATGGCTAATTAGTCAGAGCATTGCATTTTAAACCAAAAGGTCGACGGTTTGAGTTTGACATACGCCATATACGCTGTGTCCTTGGACAGGACACTCAATCAAGATTCCCCACATGGCGAAACGGCGACGTTGTGTATTAACGCGTACTTTGCGTCGATGGTGTATTTGCATTCAACCGCTATCAATTCGGCATGTAAGGGGCGCGGTGGCGTTGTGGTAACCTGCACACCAGAGTTTGTGTCCCACAAAGATTTCCTTTGTTTTCTCCAGGTCCTCACAAAGAAGACAAAGAATTCGGGCTTGTCTTAATGATTTTGTGCGTGTATGTGTGTGAGGTGGGGCGGGGCATTGCGGTAACCGGTTCTCGTCAGATCACCGAAGTTAAGCATCGTCGAGTTCGGTTAGTCCTTGGATGGGTGACCGTCTGAGCGATCGATTCGGACTCCCGCGTTGTGTCCTTGGGCAAGGCATTTAACCCAGATTGTCCACATGAGGCCACGATGACGCTGTATATTAAGTCGTATTGCACGTCGATGGTGCGCATGTCTTCAACCAATCTAACACTGCCTGTACTGCAGTGCGGAGTTACGATGTTGGGGAGCTGGCAGCTGCTCATCGTTGCTCAGTGGTTCTCTACGGGTACACCGGCTTTCTCCACCCGACACGATATGACCTTGGCTGTTAAAGTGTCGTTAAACCTTAATAAATAAATAAATAAATAAATAAATAAATAAATAAATTCGACATGTGCCGGGTTAGTAGGTTGGAGAGTGTGACAGCTGCTCGTCGCTGTTGGGTAATTTACTCTGGGTCATCTTGCTTCCCAAACTCGTAAAACTGTCCGATACCATGTAACCCTGGTGGTTGAAGTTGTCTTTAAAAACCAACCAATCAACAAACAAAAACAAAGAGGATAACAACTGTTTTTAAGCATGTATGATAATTATCTCATGAACGTTTGCAAGGAAATATAGGTTTTCACGAATGTCTTTTTACAGATACGAATACTATATACTACTCAAAGTTTGCTAAGCACCAAATATTTGACACATCATTGTGAAATTTGCTTGTGACATATTTGCGATAGTTTTGGTGGATATGATCGAGGAATGTATTGAGATGGTCCCAGTGTTTACATTAGCTCTCTGACAGGCAGACCTTTCGTGACAGTCATGGAAAGCATGTTCCCCTTGATTTTCATGATGTTTTCGTGTACTGTCTACATGTACATGACATGTGTAGGGTATCCAATCTTCATTTCAACACAAACCCTTGTGATTTAATGATTGAATATGGCAAATGCAAATGTAAGGAAGACATTTGACTGAAGCAGAAATGTGGCGGGCTGTAGGGATGGTTGAGCAAGGGGCTACCCATCGTCAGGTTGGTGAAGCCCTTTATGTGCACCATACCGTGATCACCAGAGTCTGGGCAAGATTTCAGCAGTATGACACACCAGTAAGACAGCATGGTGGTGGCAGAGACAGGACAACATCTGCTGCTGAAGACCGGCTTTTGATCATTCAGTCCCGTAGGAACCGCTTTGCCACAGCAACCCAGCTTCGCAGTGACCTTCAGAATGCATCCGGGGTAAATGTTTCGACGCAGACTATCCGGGAAAGGTTTCAAGAAGGTGGTCTCCGATCGAGAAGACCATGTATTCGCATTCCGCTGTCCCAGAACCACCACCAGGCACTATATAAATGGGCCATGGACCACGTTGGATGGAGCAGAGAAGATTGGCGACCTGTCCTTTTTACAGATGAGTCAAGGTACTGTCTCGACCACACAGATAGGCGTCCTAGGGTATGGAGAGCGATTCCATGCAGCCAACATTGCTGAGCATGACCGCTTTGGTGGAGGGTCAATCATGGTCTGGGGAGGCATCAGCAGGGATGGACGTATAGAGTTCTGTGTCCTTGAACGTGGTACATTGACTACACAGCGGTATATTGATGAGATCCTGGATGTCCACGTCAGATTGCATGCAGGTGCAGTGGGTGATAGATTCATTCTGATGGACGATAATGTCACTCCTCATGTCGCCCATGCTGTCGGGGAGTACCGACAGAGGGAAGGGATTGAGCGTATGGACTGGCCAGCAAGATTCCCTGACCTCAATCCAATCGAACATGTCTTGAATGAGTTGCAGCTTGCAATTTCAGCCCGTCCAGTCCAGCCAAGATGTGTCCAGGAGCTTGGTGCCATGTTGGTCCAAGAATGGAACAACATCCCTCAAAGGACTACCAGGAACCTGATTGGGAGCATGAGAGGGCGTTGCCAAGCTGTAATTAACAGTAATAGGTCTCATACTCGATACTGAACCCATACCAGTTCGCTCCGTCATCTTTTTGGCAAATTGAAAAATTTCCTCTTTTACCAATAATATCCATTTTCCATGGTTCAAAAGTTAAAAAATAATGTCAAACACAAATAAAATCTTAATGTCTGCACTTAAATCATTAAAGATATAATTAAATAAAAACTATATACACTTTTCATCGCAACATTTCAACTAAAACGTAAAACAGGTAGTTGGATATATTTGGTGCTTAGCAAACTTTGAGTAGTATATAATTCTAGTACCTACTCAGTAACAGTGGGTATTGTTTTATTATATGCTTTACGATGTTCAATTGCAATTAAAGCACCCAAACGCCGAAAACGCGCAGCCATAGCAATCTAAACGTAATGCGTCATGCACATAATTTCTGGAGGGATATGTGTTATATGTATCGTGACAAAAGGTATCGAAAAATATTTAACTGGTTGAGGGATACATTATTTTTGGTGGTCTGAAGTTATTAACCAAAATTTGTTTTATTACAAATTATTGAAAAGTGCCCACAGGCACTCTTCCATAATTTGCAATAAAACATATTTTTATAAACAAAATATTATTTGCGTTTGAGTGAAGATGAACCATGAGCAAGGAAAATGTGGGCTTTTTCTCTGGTACCTTCATATTCCTGAAAGCCCTGATAGTGGCCACTAGCACGCAACCAGTTAACATCTTATTAAGAAGCTTATACTAATGAAAAGGGCAGTTTGAAGAGTCCTCCTCTCTCAGAGTCCAAGATGGGATCTGGACAGCACTGAGTCGTTTTGAAAAACGTCGCTATCAAAACAAAACAGTGATACCATTTCTCTCACCGTGCCATATTTAGTACATACACACTATCGTAATTAAGTTGAGTTAGAGTTTCATCAATATCTTCTAACATTGGCACATCGTCAATTTTTTAAAATATGGATACCCAAAGCATTCAAGCTACCAGACAAATTCTTAAACGAATCTTAATCTGTTATAGAGTGGAACAAGTCTAGCCCTCTAGCTTATTTTTACTTTCAATCGGGTGGAATATTTCAGTTGTTCGGAAAATCAAATATTAAAATTTCGCTTTTAGGAACAACTTATATATTCCATCCGATCCATCCGATTAAATCTAAAAATACCATAAACATTCCCTTTCTTCGAATAAACCCAAAAAGTATTTCTCAATTGGAAATTGATTTCACCGAATTTTTTGTCACATCATTACTATATGGCACCTTTGTTTGCTGGGTATTTTGAATGGAGACTGACTGCAGATGCAGTTTTGTGATTAAGCCACGTAGTTCCACTAATTGTGTTAGTATCGTGATGTTTTTAATGTGAAATAAACACTTTTGTGATTAGAATATCTAGAACTGAAGCACGAAATAACCTCATCGTGAGAAATGGAAAACGCGCAGACTCCACAAAAAGTGGGTGAACAAACAGCCCATAACAGCGTCAAGAATTAGACTGGTGGTCTGACAGCTTGATTGGGATATAGTCTGTGTTTGTAATACACATCGATTGATGTGAGCATGTTACGTTGCTTTCATCGGCATATTTTAGCATCTGCTGAATGTTATTTCGTTTAACAAGGGGACTTTTTTATCCATTTTAAAACGGCATAAACAACAGACTACAAAATTTCAATATTATTTACTATTCAAGAAATTTAACTGTCCGGTCAACAACTGATTGATGTGAAAACACTCTCCAAGTCTTATTTTATATGTCATTTGCGACCGGTCGAACTGGATTTTCCGATCCCTCATTGAGCCTCATTGGCGATGTACAGACCCAGATTACTGGGCGAGTTTTGTGAATTACGTTAAAAACTGGGGACGAGTTGACGACTCTGTTTATAACTTGATCCAAACCCACTGATCTTTATTCAACTGGATTGCTGGAACGATCATTGGCCATATATACAAAAGTGGACCAACCGCTGCCCTCTTAGGGAGGGGTCTGATGTTGATATAAATAAATGCTCCACAACAACAAAATTCTTGAAAGTTTTCAGTTTCCCGACGCCTCGCAATTGCCTATCACATTTTAAAAAAATATATTTTCATGTCTGAAAAAATGAATGTGCTGTGCACATTTTTTCCTGCAATAAAAATTCAATTTTTACAATACATTTTAGTGATTATTGACAAAAACTCATATGGCGATATCGGAAAGTTGATACAGTGTAACTAGTTTTAGGGCTAGGTAAACACCATGACGTTTGATGAAGTGAAAGCCGTGATGCCGTGACTAAACGTCATCATCAGACGACATTGGATGTGAGGACTTAAGGCGTTGATTGAGTTGACGCCATCTTAGTAGGAAATGGGGTGGGAGTGGGGGTGCAGATTGAGCTGCGACGTTTTTAGCTGACGCTCTAGCAATTCAGTTGTATCGAGATCGGTGTTCAAACGCCCAATGAAATATGCCTACATCAATCGAGTCAGAATCAAGCATCGCTTCAAACAAAATCCTCGGAATATATTTTAAAAAAAAACTGCTATTTTAGGAAATTGTTCGACCCATAACTTAATTCCCAAAGGCATAGATATTTTGAAGCATTACATTTTTTTCGGAACAACGGCTGAATACTCACAAGACATACACTTTGATACGAATCTTCTTACCAAAGGCAAAAAACCGACCAGGGCTTACAACTGCGTACATGTTTGCTATTTTCGAAATGTTATTGAGTGATGCGGTTTTATTTTTCCTGGGTAGGCATTTTACTCCATATCCAACTTCATTTTCCGTACGCCCATAACTACATTGTGTGGTAAAAACCCATATATTCGCGCCGGGTATCTATGCGAATAAATTTGGCTTAGTTCCTACTAATCCAAAAATTCTCATTTCTCTCGTAATTTGAATTTTCCGATCTTTTCTGGTGGTCAATTTCAATTCTGTTTTAATTCGTAACTCTCGAATGTCTGTTTACACTACACTGTCTACAGCGTGGAAGAGTGTCAAAAATAATTCCTTGACTTTTTATACCAGTGATGACTTATAATTTCTTTCACAACTGATCAGAAAAATAACTCAAGGAGCAATGTCTGAAAAAGTTCTTTCTTCAAAAACACCCCCTTCGGCCCCGAAGGCTTCGGGCTCCGTTATTTACAAGCCTACAGTGTGATTCGTACATAGTAGCAGCGAAAACGCATCAAATAAAGGCCCAGTTGCTTGAATGCTCGCACGTTGCCGTTTTTCAAGTATATGTTTCATGATAAGAAAATGATAAGATTTTGTAATACATTGATAATCATTATTAAAGAAAAGTTAGGACACATTTATATAGGCTAAATAAATCCACCATTTGGTTACGGGTCACATGAATCTGATGTATCAAAAAGATCAACGTCTGTCTTGAATGCCTTCTGTAGACGAACGATTGATCTCTTATCTAAGACCTCTCTGTTTCGTACAGAAAGCACCACTCGATGACAATAAAGCATTCACGCGTACTTAGGCAGGGCACTGCGAATGTTCGAATGTCTATTCGATTCGAGTCGAATCATGCTGATTTGAAAATCTTCGAATCGTCTAGTTGTTCTCAAATTCCTTCCAAATGTCTCCTCTGAACTCTTCTTCCATCATCAGGTCTCCTGTACAGGAGACCTGATGGTAGAAGAAGAGTTCAAGGAGGTTCCACTTCCGGAACTACTCTGACTTAGTTTGGCAATATTCCAAATATGGATTGACTTGCCCAAACAGATGAGACGCCATTCAACACAATACACGAGTGGTAATATTTAGACTGTAATAAGGTGTAATATTCATAACTTCAAGAGCTGTGAGATACGATTAGATTCGATTCGAAATCCTATGTCCGATTCGATTGGATCTGAAATTTGAGATTGACAGAGTCCTAAAGTTAGGCGCGGCGTTAGATGGTGCATCCAGCACATTTATAATGATGACCCGAAGAACGTCGGTGTCTCACTGATGAACACGTGGAACATCTGGGAAGAGAAGCAGGAACATATTTCAGTGTATTCCGTATCGTATGAGAGCTGATTGTGACACGATGGGAGTATTCACCATATTCAGAAAAAGTTTGTGCTGGCCTTTTTTTTAGAAACTCTCTATTTTTCAATGGAATATTCATTGGGTTGAAGAGCGAGAAGGCATCCATTTACAATAAGGTTAAGGAACTTCATAAAGAACTGAACAATTATTTCCTCCTTCACATTTCATTAATGTAAATATGTAAACTAAAGACAAAATTGTTTACAACAAAAATGAAATATATTTGTTATCAAAGCAATGCATGTCAGACGCTTGTTAGATTGGAGTACTGATTGTACAGCTGTAATATTAATGCCTACTGAATATTAAATGCACTTCTTTATTAATCTCTTTTCTACAGCTTCGTAAAATCCATAATTCCTGCTTGCCGGCGGCTTCTAATTAGAACCGACATATACTAACATAAGAAATGACTGTAATTGTTTCCCACGGATTTCTAATTTCGCCTTTAAACACTTCATAGACAACGAAGCAAACACTCTTAATTGTTTTACTACTCAGGCAGATCGGATTGATACACATTAACTTTAGCCTTTCAACTTCGATTACGATGCGTGTTTGGCACGTTTTTTTTCTGTTTAGAAAATAAAGGGCCGGGTGGAGAAGTCTTCACACTCTTGCTCTGGGTTGATATCCCTGCAGATAGGCTTACGGAAAGAGAACACTGCGCGCAACGTGAGCTGTTGGTAACAAAATTACAGGACATTACTGTACACTAAATTGAAAGAACTGTTTCGAAAAAAAGTGAAATATGTATATATATATATTTCTAATCATCATAAAACATTCGATTTTCAATTATCACACATCTCTGATTATCAAAGAAAAGTGATATTTAATTATCACCTCTAAGTCCACCAAAATGATGAATAATATTGAATAAAAACAAAGTATTCTAGTGCAATCAAGTTACCAGTCGAATGTTGTTTGTTCATTTGCCTTCATTCTGGGATAACGAGTTAACAGGGGTGTTGCGAAAGAGGGGGAAGGTGGTGCTGTATAGGTGTGTGGTACCCCCCCCCCCACCCCCACCCCATTAAAGTTTCCAGTCTGAACATTTTCGTCAGGATTGCAGTCTTGTCTATCGATTAAATCTCGCTGGTAATCATCTTACGAGACTGTAGATTTGATACTTGGCCTTATGTTCTACACACACTGTGGTGACCGATCCGGGCAATTAGATTCCAGGGTTACCAAATTGATTTCGAGTATGGTGAGTTGTTTTAATTAGTAGAAAGTTGCGTCTTCACTACTATATATTTATTTTATTTATCCATAAATAAATTTTCAAGAAGTTTTGATTTTTTCAGTACCGACTGTCTAATATTTCAACTACATCACCAAGGCATGCCTTCTACGAAGGCATGCTTTGATGATATAGTTGGACTATTTTATCAGTAGAACCATCACAGTCGGGACAAATAGGTTTTACGTCTCCAATCGGTCATTTTTTCTGACGCCTCTGGCTCAGTATAGCCTTCCAGGTAATGTTTGAGAATGCGGAACACTCAAATACAAGACTCTCACGTGTCAGTGCATGCACATACATGTACGTTTGATTTTAAACAGTTTTGCAACTGGACGTGGCTTGTTTCTGGGGCCACGAGGTATCTCCCTAGAAATTCAGCATTTGTTCCTGGGAAGAGGGAGCCTTCGGACTCTCCGAAAATCACTTCTGGCTATTAGCTGATTCAGGCGGGGGCGGATCCGGCGCACTTCTCATCTTTAATTATCCTAAGTTTCTATGATACATGTGGTTATAATCATTTATATTGTGCATATCTTCAACAAATGGCATTTTTATCTTGGCATTATATTTCCAAGCACACTTTTTGAACTAATACCTCTTCATGCCATTAACCGTGAATGCACACAATACAAGAGAGCACAATAACACACCCAATGTTTCAGACCACAAGCACTAATTATGTTAGGAATTGTTACACTTCTTTGGGTTATTTGTTTATCCACTTTTCGTGAAATTATTGATGCAATGTGATGTCTTTTTACTCGCAAAGATATATAGATATTCTTTCGTTATCAAGTTATAGCTATTTCCGCCAACAAGTATTTAATTCACTTTCCAAAATACAGCTGCGACGAGTCTCAATCCATAGTTATTTAGTAAGCAAACATGTCTGGTGATATTGGTTGGTCTTTAAAGATTCGGTCAACTTCAGCCTCGATTGAGAAACAGTTGTTGTGTTGATTAAAGAAATTAATGTTATGCTATTTTTTTTAGATTCAATCGGATTATTTCGGGTGGTCGGAAAAGCGAACAGTATGTTCGCTTTTCCGTCAGCCGAAATATTCCCAACAATTGAATCTAGACATAGACGGTTGACTATTTAAGGGCCTATATAAGTAATGAAATTTTGTTTATTTTGAAAATTCACACCTCTGATATTCCTTCAATTCAAATTAAATATACACAAAATATACATCAAAATCAAAATTGAGATGTATAGAACACGAAACACATGTGTAATCAACTCATAGAGTCGACTCTAGGTACCACTGGTTCCTGGAAGTGTGCTACAGTATTCGCACCAGAACTGATAATTTAATAATATTTAACAAAAACAACTCGTGTCCAAATGTGCTTTACATATCCAAGAATAAAGCTAGGGGATCAAAAGTCTTCAAAACACGACGACAGAGCTGCATGGGGGTAAATTCCAAAGCTTTTGCTTTTGTTTACGTAAAAATATACTTTCGATTTCTAGTCGACATCATCGATGGAAAAAGCATGTAAAAACAACGCCGTGTAAAATCAAATAATGAAAAAGATTGCCTTAATACAGTATAACGTTATTAGATAGAGATGGCACAGTTGCCATATTCAACGCAAGGTATCATGGTACCTGTTGAAATTTCTGAGAATTACGATTTTGTTTTTCGATGGAAATTCGTGGTATCGAGTGATTTGCGCATGTCTGTCGAGCATGGAAACCATCTTCAACGAAAAATGCAGACAGTGTTGTCCTTTTCCCAAATTCAGTCCTATCGCTGTATTCGAAAGTGTTTTGAATGCCTGGCTTTGTTCTTGGATATATGAAGCACATTCGGCCACAAGTTGTTCTGATGAAATATTATTTTATTATCAGTTCTGGTGCAAATACGGTAGCAGACTTCCAGGAACCAGTGGTGCCTACAGTCGACTCTATGAGTTGATTACCTATGTGTTTCGTGTTCTATACATCCCAACCTTCATTTGGATGTATAATTTGTGTATATTTAATTTGAATTTAATGAATATGAGAGGTGAGAATTTTCAAAATAAACAAAATTTCATTACTTATATAGGCCTTTAAGGGCTCGACTGGTTCCAGGCCAAAACAGCGTGGAATTTCCTTCAGAGAATGTGACTCGTGACCTGAAAACTTATGGCAGAGAATGGACTTGTAATAACTAGCCTCATATACCAGTCTAATGGCCTGATACACCAAAATATTTTGTGACAATTCCGTAATACCATATGCTACATTGTTACAAGGGCATGCAGAACCTCAGCAAACAAGGACCTTTCGACGATTCGTGCTGTACTCTTATACTCCCTCAATTGCAATTGCTAGATTCACCCTTGTCCTTTCGTGCTGTACTCTCATACTTCCTCAATTGCAATTGCTAGATTCACCCTTGTTGGTGTCATGTAACACACGGTTGGAAAGAGTCCATAGAGCACATTATAAGACTTTAAAAATTAAAGCAAAAATGCACAAATAGCTTGTGTCCATTCATATGATATCACATCAGTGGAAACAATTAAAACGCTATTTCATACACATTATGTAAATGTAAGATGTCTGTATAAATATTTTCATTCAGTTTACTGGTTTGTCTATACTGAGGTCAGATTTGGACTTTCACTATACAAATCTGTAAACAATCCTCCATGTCATATTGAAATACAGGAACTATCTTGATTGTTATGTAACCATCTATATAATATTTTATTCTTGTACATCACCCCAACTGGCCCCTTTGAACTCTTTTGACTTGATGACTTCCAAGGAGTTAAACAGTTGATGGCTTTTTAGCAAAAATGATTTGTTTTCTATTTATTAGGCACCAATAATACTTCACAATCAGTCCCCAAAATGCCCCCAATCCACCCCGTGCTGGACTTCGATTTAACTCCAGATTGCCTATATTGGGTGGAGACCATACTGTTACTACACCGTTAGCTGTAGGAGTGGCTGGTGAAATAAAATCCTAGTACACGTCGAACGGGGGGAAGAGGTAGTTAGTCGTAAGCTGTACAAGAGGTAGTCAGATATTGAGAGTGGTGGGTTAGCCCTACCTCTGTCGCCACGGCCGATTCGAGCCCTATCCATCCGTTTCTACGTGTCTGTCTATCTCATTAACTCTGCGTCTCTGTCTCTCGCGATGCTTCTCCATCTCTCTGTCTTTCTCTGTCTCTCACTGTGTCTCTGCCTGCCTGCCTGCCTGCCTGCCTGCCTGCCTGCCTGCCCCCCTCTCTCTCTCTCTCTGGTTAAAAAAGTTGATATGTCTTCTGACCTGTAGGATTTGGTACCTGAGTTAAAGAAAGCATCTAGTTCGGGCGCCAAAAGTTGATTTTTGGAGGATGCGTGTTTTAGCTTCTAAAGTTTTTTTCTTTACGGTTTTGAATAGGTTGAACATCCTTCATCGACATCCCGGTGGCTGCTTCCTTGACAGCCTTGAGGAAATTGAGATATCCGGCCTGAAACAAAATTGTCGACAAAATTACAAAATCCAACCATATTTTAGCTATATGGAGAACATTGCTGCTGTTTATCATGATTCCACCCACTTATATCATGTCCTGATCAGATGTGAGTAACTAACGAAGATATACAATGCCCCGACGACTTAACGGAAAAGCTAGATGAGATATCAGGGAAGAGTCCAACATCAAAACTGTGGGTTGACTGCTTCATCAGACCAATATTCCTCATGATGTTGTTTGTGAGGGCTGAACGTGAAGGTGATTGGCTTTTGCATCCGTCGGCAGTAAAAGAGATGATGCCATATTTCTTTGCTTCTGATCATGTAAATTGCGCTCGGTATGGTTTGTACTATCTGCAAGAGATGGAGGCGTTACCAGCTAACGTTCTTAAGCAATTTCGCGATGGAGCCCATGCGCTGAGACATAACGAAGGCCTTTGGAATGGTATTTGGCGTGACATGTTTATAGCGCGCGCAAAAGCAGCCTTCGGGCTGCTTTGAAGCAAGCCTAATAGACAACGTGTACGTGAAATTGGAAAAACCAAGGAATGCTATGCCATCCAATCTAAACCGGAAACCGGAAGTAAAAACATGGGGAACCCCAGCTCTCGTTTTCAGAAGCGAACAAATCGAATGACGCCCCCTAAAAAGCGAACGGTGTAATGAGAGATTTCTCCTTAGATCATTCCATGCAGACTGTGAATAATTTATTGAACATGCTTTTCAAAATTAAAGTTTTTCCAAACAAACTCAACTGTCGTTTGCTTTGCTGACTAAATGACAGAAATTGTCGAAAAGCTAAATGTTCCCATATATGCACATTGGATTTCATCGTCTGCTGGCTGGCTGTTGGGATCCCGCTGTTGTTTGATTCTGCGGAGTATTCTGTCACGTGATTTATCTGTTTTGCATTTACAAGTGCAAAACGCTGTTCACTTCAAACCAACACTGCGTGTTATTGGAACAAAGTTACCAAATGAAAAGCATCAACAACACGTCCGTTTGTTGTAACTTAAAAGTACGCACAGGTCGGATTGTAGCAAAGGTCATTTTCATTCAGTTATTACGAAACTAAGATGTCGAAGTGACATACTGTCTGACAAACGTCCACGAATTACCATTTCCAAAACAGAAGTTCCGTTCCACAAGGTATGCACCCCAGCGAAACAAAAACAATAAATTTTCGACAATACGTTTCGAGGCCAATTTTTATATTGTAGGTCTGATATGTTTTTAGGGGGAAATAAATCTACAAGACAGCATGTACATGCATTAGTTCACAACGCAAAATGTTTTGTTGGACGACCCCTTAAACACTGTTTTAAATTTTGTTAAGTTTATGTCATTATAATTTGAAAAACACTGTGAGTTGCGCGTGCTTCTTGGTTTTACCAAAGTTCATATTAGAAACTACCTTCATATGATACGGACATCGCACATCTGGTATTATTGACATCACACTCAAACCAGAAGTACTGAACATCTGGGCTCTGACCCTTCATGTATGCGGCCAGCTTGCTATGACGTCTTTGATTTGAGAGACACTGACACAACCGCACAATCTCAACAATACTACAAAGAAGAATCCAAAGCTTGAATTATCGCTGATCTACAGGACCGCATTGTCACACATCCTTTACGTCCGGAAAGGCACCCAGATGGTTTGGTGAACATTGCCACTGGTTGGATCGCTCCCGCCACTGTAAATGTGTATGACGCAATTGCTCGCGGTCAGGGGTAGGTGTGTGAGTTCGTAAAGAGCCTTCCACCAGGAGTTTATGATATATTATCCATGCCAGTGACAACGATGTCAATCGGAAAAAAGCTCTCAAATTGGGCGATAAACATGTGTATGGCTGCTATCTCATTCACTCGCGAGTGATGGGGCTTCAAGCCAGTACCAGAAATGTTGACCTCAACAAGCTGCTGTCCTATGAGCTATCTCCTGTTCCTAGTTCTATGTTCGACTCTGGGGATATAAGAATATTGAAATCAAAAGCAGTTTTGAAAAATCAAACAGCCGTTTGCACTTCAGCCTGGAAAACGAAGCAGCCCGATATCCAAGTGTGGACTGTAATTGACGGGTGTGCTCTTCTTTGGATTGGCCAGCACAAGCAAAATAAGAAACCCTGTCGTGTTATATTTCATTCAGAAGTTTCAGGAAGTAATAAGACAGAGACTGTTGTTGGGTGACGTTTATCTCGTATTTGATAGATACCTCGACTCCAGCACGAAATCTTGCACAAGGTCGTTCAGAGGTCACGAGAACTGTTGTCGGGAGTTCAAGTTGAAAATGACACCAACACTGCCGTCTCAGAAGATAGCACTCACTGTGACTGCTAACAAAAAAAAAAAACAGTTGATTGGTCTAATATGCCAGCATTTCAGATCTGATGAAGCGTTTGCTCTGGCAACCAACACACATAAGTTAGTAATCACTGACCAAGATGGAGTGCCGACAGAGATACATAAAGGTGTCGTAATAGACAGATAAGACATGGCAACACGCCACAAAGAAGCCGACAATATCATTGTTAACCAGGCAATAAAAATCGGCAAAGAGGGAGGAAAACAAGTAGTTGTTTTAGGTGACTATACCGATGTTTATGTTCTGTTGTTGCATCACTATCTGGAACAAAGTATTCTGTCTGTTTCCATGTACATGGAGTCACCCATCAAAGACAGAACATCTGTTGATATTCGTGCGACCGTTAAAAAACACAGGGATATCGTCTGGATGCAACACAGTTGCGTGCTACTTTGAATTAGGCAAGGGTCGCGTTCTAAAGGTGTTGAAAAAAGGAAATCTGTCATTATCAACCATAGGTGTCACCGACGCTCCCTGGGAGGAGGTTATGGGTCAGGCCACGAAATTCGTTGTTGCTTGCTATGGACGCGATACATAGGCAACAATGTCGGATGCGCGTATAGGCATATGGACTGCCAAAATTCGTCGATCAGGTGCAACAAAGGTCCCCAGGTTTCTACCCAGCACAGAGGCATTTGCTGAAAATGCGAAAAGGGCCGACTTACAAGCTTGCATTAGGAAGAATGCATTGGACCTAGACCCACCTGAGAATTCCAAATCTTTATTGCCTGTCTATTACGATGTCTCAATGGCACCTGATGAGATACTGATACTGACCAGATTCTCATCTTCGAGAAAACAGCCTTGTAAAACAATGAAATGTGGTTGTAGTGCGTCCAAGTTATCTTGCACGGTTTTCTGTTCATGCCATGCAACGAACGCACAGTCGACAACTGAATGTATGTACATATTAAATGGATACTGGTGCTTACAATCATTCAAATACGGCCTCTTATGTATGTTGGCAGCTACATTGGAACATTCACCACCCATATATATGCCAGCAGAACACATTATAACAGTAGAGGCGTGTTGTGGCCCGTGGTTCCCCTTAGAAAATTGGATTTAATGGTAAATTCTCCATCTCGTTGGCCATGTTGAGTTGACAAACTCTCTAAATACTTTTTTCTCCAATTAGAAACACGCCTCAGTATGTTCTGTGTGTGAGGAAATTTGTTAAATTCATGATATCTGAATTTATACCGACGCTTATAAACTTGTATTAATTAAACAACTTAAAATTAGGCCATTTTGGACGCCATCTTTTTGAAGCCCATAAAAAACTTCCTCAAGGGTGATAGAGGCGCAGCCGATTTATTCTGAATCTAGATACACTGAACAACCAGAAACCGTTGATAAAAAATTTCAGACGCTAAAACACGCTTTAGTGCCTCAGCCCCCAGACTAATCTGTTGCCTGTGGGATAAACACGATGGAACTCGGTAGACGGTATCTTAGCTGGTGGTAGCTATTTTATATGTACAATTTGGTCCCCGCGAATCTCAATTTCGGGTCCAATCTAATACTACTGAAAGTGGAGCCCTTTCGAACGCCTCTTCTATCATCAGGTTCCCCTGTACAGAAGACCTGGTGATAAAAGAAGAGTTCGCGAGGAGACATTTAGTACGGTAGGATGTTGAGAACATCTGGACAAATAAAAAATATTAGAATCCGCACCACTCGACTTGAATTGAATCGAATCATAGGACCAGGTGTCTTCTTTTCAACACTTCTATCACCAGGCCTTTTGTACAGAGATTTGGTGATAGAAAAGAGTTCAAGGAGGTTCCGATTCTGAAACTACTTTGGCTCTGTTTCTGAATAATCCGCATTTTTGACCGATTTGCCCAAATAGACGAGACGCTATTGAACACAATACTTGAGTGGCGGCTAACAATGTTTACTGTTGTGAGAAGGTGCAATATTTACAACTTATAGAGTAGTGAGATTCGATTCGATTCGAACTCTTCTGTCTGATTATATTCGATTCGAAATTTGAGATCCCCAAGACCGTACAGGATACTGCCTCTGAACTGTGATTTGTGCTATCACATGCATGCAATTACTTATTGTCCCGTTTTCTCTCAAGAAAAACCTTAGAATCTAAAACCTTCGTCTCTTTATCATTATTGAAATACTCCATTTGTATTTTTGCAGGGAAAATTGATTTTTAATTCTCAATAGAAACAACTGTATTGTGTTTGTAGTATATGCGCACTGCTCTTTGGAGATGCAGAAGTTATATACATTGTCAGTGTTATTTCAAATGCAGCATTTACCACAGTAATAATTGACACGGCCATGAGCCATACACACCATCTTGAGTATATCACTCGGTACATGGCTGTACTAACATCTTGTTGGTATTCAATGAGCAGGTGGTTCCATCTCAACAGTGAAAAGATCAAAATCAGGCGTCTACGTAAATGTGATCGTGTATATGTGAAATTAACAGCGTTGACGTAAATAAACTTGACTTCCGGGTAGACGTTTTCTCTTTTTAGAAAAAACTCCAGGTGAAGAGGTTTACACGGAGGTGCTTTCAAGGCTGGTTCTGTCTACTTCCCGTTATTTGCAACTTCACCAAGCAGTAGAATCCCTCGTTTCTAAAACAAAAACACTGTCACGATTGACATAATCACCGAACATTCGATAGCCGGTTTTCCAAAATGGTAGTGTTTCTTGAGAAGAGCGCCATCGTTGCCGTTTATGTCTGTCAAAACCATTTGATCGTCTCCAAAAAGAACCAAAACGACAGGTTGTTCAGGGGAAATCTGTCACGAGCGACCAAGTTAAAGACAATCATTATTCCTGATAAACATTCCTCATCAAATTTATCCAACGCGAGGACTAATACACGCTGTATTTCAGCTTTGGTTAGTGTGATCATGCGTTGGGCTTTGTAAGAGAGACCTTTTTCACTCTGGGTCGACACGATTATGTTATTTTTGTTTTTTTTCGGAGTAGAATAATTCGATGTAGATTCACATTGTGGGGCAGGTGAGGATTAACACCTTCGCATTGAATCGCTTCTATAGAAAGACGCAACAGGGATTTTAAGCATTTCATCTTGAATTCACCATCCGCATTTGGGTATAAAATCTGTTAAATAATCTGTTATAATTTTGCAGAGGCGCGAAATGACTGTCTACGCCCTTTCCACTAAACATGCACGCCGCTGCGATTTTCGTAGACTTTACTGGCCAAATTCTATGTTATTTCGGTCGCTTTTCTGTATACGCCGCCTCATTTCCGTCTTCCCCTGATTTTGATTATACAGTGTGTATGTACAGTGATGAGAGCCTGCACAATAGTGTTTGTGTCCCCACAAAGATTTTCTTTGTTTTCTCCAGGTCCTCACAAATAAGGCAATGGATTTGGGTTTATCTTGATGATTTTGTGTGTGTGGGGCGGGGGGGGGGGGGGGGGGGGGAGGTGGCGTTGCGGTAACCCGTTCTTGTCAGATCACCGCAGTTAAGCAACGTCGAGCCCGGTCAGTCCTTGGATGGGTGACCCTCTGAATGATCGATTCTGACACCCGCGTTGTGTCCTTGGGCAAGGCACTTAATTGTTCACATGGGGGCACGATGACGCCATGTACTAAGGCGTACTGCACGTTGATGGTGCACGTGTCTTCAACCAATCTAACCCTGCCTGTGCTGCCTGAGTTACGATGTTGGGGAGCTAGCAGCTGCTCGTCGTTGCTCGGTGGATCTCTACGGGTACTCCGGCTTCCTCCACCCATAAAACTGTCACCGACACGATATGAAGTTGGCTGTTAACCCTTTACCCAACGCAGACGATATCAAAATTTATTATTTTAAACACCATTTTTTCAAATTTTTCAAAAAATTTCAACAGAACCATATCATGTGACCCCTCGTTGGAACGAGCTCGACGAGCTCGTTCCAACGAGGGGTCACATGATGTGGTTTTGTTGAAATGTTTTAAAAAATAATATTTTTTCAACTACTAAATTTGCATATTACGCGGGCGGATGCGGCCGATTCGTTGGGTAAAGGGTTAAAGTTCCGTTAAACCTTAATAATAAATAATTAATGAGTTTGTGGCGGCTTGTTTGTCGCCGAAAAGAAAAGAAATGTTGATTAAGCAACACTCTGTGTACTTGTGTGGGGAGCGGTGGGGTCGTCGGGGGGGGGGGGGGTAGATCCATCTGAGAGCAATATTTCAATCATTTTTTTTAAGTAACTCCCACACCTATATTTAGAGGACTGTAATTGACACGTAATCAAAGAAACGTGATTGAAAAACGCATTGATGGTGTTGTTATAAACTTCGGTTTCTTTACGTGACCAGTATTGGTTTTCTGTAAATTTCTTTGCAAATATTTCAGTCTCCTAAAACGCATCTTTAGTTTATTTCCAGGTTTCACCTGCAGGTGAGACAGGCAAATAGTGACACGACCGATAACTCAGCATTTTTCAAATAGTCAATTGCACCACCTAAATCTTCCTCCTTCAGAGTGGTTCTCCCTGTTGTCTTCTTATGTATATCCCAAAACAAGTCGTAATGGAATGCTTTCCAATCACCGTTGCCTTTCCTGCATCTATCAAACGTTAGTGACCGTCTAAAACCCTGAAAACTTATGGCAAAATACCAAAATTTCAAGAATAATTTTTTTACACAATGTAACAAGGAAGCAGTTCAATCTTGTTTGACAGAGTTCGATGATATTTGTCAAACAAGACTGAATTGGTAAACTTTCCTTGTAGAATATGGTAAAGATTTTCAATATTTTCAGGATCAAACTTCGATATTTCAGTGGATATCGGTGTGAATCGGATTAACCCTTTACCCAACGTACCCGCCAAAACCGGCAAGCGCTGTCCTCAAAAATCGCCAGTTAATTTTCATTATATTTTCATTTTTTGTCTCAAAAACATAGGTTATGACCCCTCTTTGGAACGAGCTCGTCGAGCTCGTTCCAATTAGGGTCATAACCTATGTTTTTGAGAGAAAAAATGAAAAAAAATAGTTATTTAAGAATTGTGTTTGCAAGTGTCGTCTTCTTTTCATGTTAGGTAAAGGGTTAACGTTTTAACAAACTCGCAACTTAACTGTCAGTTTCGATAAACGTTTATGTCCCTTATAAGGTCTCTTAAACTTCTACTAACTGGATCGGACTGGGCTTAATAACTGTGCTGTCTATCCATAACCGATGTATATTCTTGAATAGTGATTCGGGGGCGCGGTGGCGTCGTGGTAACCGTTTCTCGTCAGATCACCGAAGTAAAGCAACGTCGAGCGCGGTTAGTAGTTGGATGGGTAACCATTTCAGCGACTGATTCGCGCTCCCGCGTTGTGTCCCTGGGCAAGGCACTTAACCCCGATTGCCTACATGGGGGCACGATGACGCTGTGCACTAAGGCGTACTGCACGTCGATGTTACGCATGTCTTCAACCAATCTAACCTTGCCTGTGCCGCTGTGCAGAGTTACGATGTTGGAGAGCTGACAGCTGCTCGTCGTTGCTCTGTGGTTCTCTCCGGGTACTCCGGCTTCCCCCACCCGTAAAACTGTCACCGACATGATATGACCCTGGCTGTTAAAGTGTCGTTAATCCCTAATAAATAAATAATAATAATGTATAGTGATTTCAGTTGTACCCTCAAACTCGGTGGTTTAATACTTAAAACAATATCCATTTTTGTAGTGTTCGTAACCAAAATGACAAATCTCAATCTGTAACACCATACACTTGTTGCTGTTGGAATCTATACACTGCTAACAGGTAGAGTGATCAACTCCCCGTTAACGATACTTGTGGGGGTGTATAAAATGGTATATAGGATATCAGTAAGTCCTATATTGCCATCGAGCGCAGAGTTTATTCCTCTCCTTATAAGGAATGTATTCACATCGTATGGGCACGAACAAACTAACCACTTTATTTCTATAGTAATCACAGTGATTAATACATGACACGATTCTTGCTTATTTAACGTGAAACGATCTTCGTCTTTCGCCATTTTATTGCAAAGTAAACAACCCTGTTAATGTCACGCAAAAACTATGTACTTGACAGTCAAAATTTATGGACGACTGACAGTTAAGAGTGGTCATCCCTTTGTTCAGTCATCTTTCAACATATTGTAAGATGTTAACTACTTCATTTAAAACCAGTAAGAGTTCTATCATTTGTTACTTAATAGTTAGTTTAGTTTAAACATTATTTTATTTCAAAGTTAAACTGATACATCATAGTAATTGGATTCAGCAGCAAGCATGAAAGCTTATGTAAGCTGTCTCCAAAAGACAAATTGAACTTTAGTGTATATACATATGGCGAGTAGGTCATATAATGTATCAAATTAGGCATCCGAATGAGGCATAGATTTATAGAAAGAGCTGATACTAAAGAAAAGACTACGAAAGAGTTATCAGAAAAGAGATCACAAGTGAAGAGAAGTTCGGGAAGAGAAGAGAAATGAAAGATAAATGATGTACCCAGGTTAGACACGACAGATGATTTATTTACTGACCATAGCTGTTAGTAAAGTATACAGGGAGGCAGTCAGTTGGTGAAAAATATTCATTACACAGTTTGTTAGAGATATAATATGGTAACTGTAGTGTGTCAGCTCTCACCCAATATGGAATTAGCTCGAACACCCTTTATACCATATCAGGCCACCAACAAACGGGGTAACTAATATTGTATTTCCTCGAGGGACAGTGTGATGCCGAAGAAACGTCCAGATTGGCAAAGGACGCAATTTTAACTTTGGGCAACTAACTGTAGGTGGGTAGAGATACGTAATTATGATAATAAAGATACATTTATCCCCCTCGCACCCTCGACATTCGCAGACGTTTTGTATATTGTCACCACTTTCCTCGTTTTTGCTCTAGCGGGCAAGCAAAATTTTAAATATGTTCTTATATTGGAAGTCTGAAGGCATAATATAACGTTTTGAGTTTTTCTAGAATATCAGTGGAAAAATCCCTAAAGACTCATAGCTCTCTCCGGGGTCAAGTCAAACTGTTTTTCACACTCACAGACATATCTGCGCACAAACTTCAAAACAAATATCGTCCAATGAGTGCGACAAGGCGCCATCTGCAACTCTACGACATATCAAGGGACGATATCACAATTTCTTGTCTCTATCAAAGTGCATGGAGCAGAGATAGCATCACTTCGTCCCTTACCTATGGGACACAAAACTAAATTTAATTGTGCAAATACCACTGCCTACAGATTCTATATTTATAAAGATATAACACAGTTCAAAAATTGTATCTCAAACAGTCTGACGGAGATCAAAGTGGTAAACACCTACTGCCACCCCAGACGCTTATATTCTGGAATACCAAAGATCGTCAATTCGTTGTATCCTAGCATACAACACAGCTTCGGGATCCTTTCTCAGATTGCTCTGGAGAAAGAAATACCATGCGGACGCCTCGGAAATTGAACATGAATACACCGTCGATTGAGACAAAACGAGGACCATTTAATAAAAAAAAAGAATACATAGATTCGCGTATCGATTGGAAATTAGCTCCCAATACTGTCTTCGAACTACGAGGAAACTCTGTCAGCTTGTTCTCAGAGTTCTTTTATTTTATTTTCATTAGTTTTTCTTCCCCCAAAACAAATCGTATTCCCAGTCTCACTCACCGAAAATAGTATTCCACTCCCAGCATCGTATTCCACTCTTTGAACGATGATGCACTATTTTTGGACATGTTTTGAAAGTAATCACGGCATGAACAATAAAGGGTTGTTTTGGGAAAACAAATAAGGAGAAAATAAAACAAATACAAAAGTTCATCGCTTGGATTCGAGTATAATTTTATCCCCTCGTGGGCCGCGCGGATTATTTCACTCGGCTATCGCCTCGTGAAATAATCCCCCCCTCGCCCCACTCGAGGATAAAAATTGTACTCGAATCCGAACAGTGATATATTATCCATATGCTATGCATTTGAAGATTGTATAGATATTAAGTGTCTGGAACCTGACCGGCTAAACTTCTTTTACATGGAGCACATCATCATCTGTTATCGCAAATGTCACATTATAACGAACGGCTTCTATGGTAAAAGAAAACTCTCCGATTGAATTTAATTATTTATGGATAAATAAAGCCTAGCGTCATTGTAAAATGTGTTTTTCTAACGTACCGTAAGCTGATGTCCGTCACACACGCGATTTTACTGCAGGATGCAGATAGACACAAGATCCACTTAAACCTCCCGAAAATGGCATTCGTACCAGTACTTAAAAAAACGATTTGAAGCATTAGAAATAATACACATCATTTGTACACCGCATAAATCAATCACTAACATTCCGATACACTTATACAGTCACGCAAAAAGAAACAGCCGCAATTTACAATGAGAAACTGTGATCTCAAAAGAAATGTTTCAAGGTCACTTTTATATACTGAGTCAAAACAGAAAGTATAATAAACTTGAGGAGCACTTTTTTTTAGTATTATCGACATTAATCCCAAACAAATTATTGTAAATTCATATTTCGAGTCTAGCTGTGTAAATTTGCATGATTTCATGTTCTTACTGCTGCCGGTGTCACGTCGGGACGTCGCAGTTTTGACATGGGGTGAAATGAAAAGTTCACACATGCAGTCAATAGCGTGTATGTCCACCGTTTGCCTCTTGGGTGGCAAGACATCGACGGCGCATGGACCTGATAAGTCTCAGGATGTCACCCTGTGGTACTGCGTTCCACTCCTGCCTTAGAACATTACGTAAATCGCCTAACGTCTGAAGATCATGAAGTCGTACCCGATGGTCCAATTGATCCCAAAGATGCTCGACCGGCGACAAATCTGGCGAAAGTGGGGGCCAGGGAAGAAGTTCGATGCTCTACTCATCAAGAAAGTCACGACAGATACGCGCCACGTGATGTCGGGCATTGTCTTGCTGGAATAACTGAAATGACGTGTTCAGCGAGTCTGTTTAGGACAGTTTGTGCACTGATTCTATTGTTAGTTCTACCATGAGTAATTGTTGCTGTCCTCGTCGCCGGAAGGAAGCAATCCAGCAAGTGAGACGTTCTGATGTGTCGGTCTTGTGCAGGGGTCATAACTCTTGGTCGACCTGAATGCGGTCGGTCGGCAGTAGACCCAGTGGTTCTACACCTTCCAATGAGATGGTAAATAGTGGCCACAGTGACTCTGAACTCAGCAGCGAGCTCATCTGGAGGCATCCCAGCCTCATGCATACCAATGGCAGGCAACCTTTGATTTTCGAGTAGCCTTGGCATCTTTTAAAATGTCGGAAGACAAAAAACAGCGTATTTTCTCAATAACCCAGGCTCTCTAGCACAACATAACACAAAGAAAATCGTCGGTCACCCATTCAATTTGACAATCTCGGGTAACACGCGCTATTTTGAAATCCGTAGTAAAATTGTATACGGTTGGGTGGACAACAACAACATGTCATTAAACTCTTTGCTCGACTTCTTGTCCACAAACATGCAACATTAGAACTATTATATTTCATCCTTTATGGTATGTTTCACATTTGTTTTTATTATACTTTCTTCGTTGACTCAGTATACAAATCAGTAGCGTCTGAACGTCTAAACGTCCTAATCTTATCCGCCCAGCGATTCCCGTGGAAAGATGCCGCCCACAAGAGCGCTCAATTGTCAATAAAAATGGAAATAGAAAACCGAAAAATACCTTTATAATAGTTCTGAAATTCTTCAATACAAAGACATTTTCAAACGAGTTGGTCATGGCAGCAAGAAACATGGAAGAAGTAACCTAGTACCAAATGTTTAGTATTAAACGTTGAACTTTTTGTGAGTTAGGGTATTGGACTTCAACTCGAAAGGTCCACGGCTCTATCCCGACCAGTTTCAACTGCGTTTTGTCCTTGGGCAAGGCATTTAATCCTGATGAACCTCGATGGGGCGCGGTGGTGCTGTTTACTGGGGCGCACTGTACGTCGATGATGCACTTGCCTCCAACCAATGTTAACCCTGCTTGTGTGGAGTTAGTACGATGTGGAGTCTGACACTTACTCGACGCTGCTCAGTTGTTCTCTTAGGGTACTCCTGCCTCATCCACCTGTAAACCTATCCGGCATGAGGTGAAACTGGCTGTGGATAGTGTCGCTAAACCCAGTGGTAAATAAATAAATAAATAAGTAAGTAAATAAATAAATAAATAAATAAATAAATAAATAAATAAATAAATAAATAACTTTGGTCTCCCGCAAACGGCTTTCGAAAGCTTGTAATGTTCTATAAATGTAGTAACGCAAATAAATCGCAACTTAGCACTCGCTTGTATACTGCAGTTCCAGGAAACGCAGTTTGTATCAGAGGTCCCTGATACACGATCTAGTCGGATAATTTCGGACTCAGTACATACGTAATGTAAGACAAATTTGTCTCTTCGTTTCGTATTATAAAATAACAAAGACATATTTGAGAATCGTCACTCTAAAACAATGTAAGAAGGCAACGGAAGGTACACTTGGACCGAACCAGTGTGAGATTGGACGACAAAACTTTAAGTTAAAATTTGCTATGGTGCTCTACGGATCTCTCAATAGCGTTCTTCCCTTTCGATCAGATCGCGATCCGGTCACCACACGCTTGCATCTTTGGATCGAGATATCATATAAACACATTGCGAAATGAGAATCACCAAGAAGAACGAACGAAAATAGCACAAAGGTGTGAATTTTCTCGCATTTTTTCTGCAGGAGTCTACAGGTTGATACAGAGGAAAGTAAACAGATAATTCTGATCCGGCGCGGACTCAACCGCTTTTGATTTGTGACCACGATATTGTAAATACAGTTTTGTCCAGTAATATATGTGAGCGCACACACACTTGCCTTGCTGTCCATTTGTGTGATACACTGTATATATTTTTGTCGGTTGGTTTTGCAATTTCTAGATTTGGTAGTGTTCAATCGTTCAGCTTTTATTGAAGACTCGTTGACATGTAGACTGTAGAATATGGCATGTAACTTCTCCGTCACCCTAACTACCGGTCTTCTGTGTAAAAATATTTTCCCAGAAGATTAGCTCACTCTTTCGGGTGAGATATGTGTCACGACGAAACCAACAAAAATGTACAATTTGTGCTATTATACCCCAGTCCCAAACTCTCACTACGCGTACAAAGGCCAACACAAATAGTTTCAACAAATAAGGGGACATAACTTGTGTATGAAATCAGCATCATATTTTTGCATTGAGAGTATTCCGCACATGACGGAGAAGATAAATACTACATTTCTTCACTTTTGGTGAAGTTACTACAAGGTATGGTTTCAGTGAACGGACGACGACGAACGAACGTATATAATATAGTATATCCTCCAGTGTCCTCGGTGGTGGTGTTTTAAAAATAGAGAACCTGCAAAAATTAATATGTGTCATGCACCTCAACTCAGATACAACACTGGACAGTCATTACGGTGAAGGATTACGAATTTTCATAGTATTTTAAACAACTAAAGCAGGAAGTAGGGGCCACATTATCGCAAAATGCCACTGTTTCTCATCTCGTGGTTGTCATACGAACAAGTCCTAGTGCTCTTTTTGAGTACATGTATTTGTATCCTGAAAAAGAACATTGCGTATCAAGGGTGCTGCGATTATAGCATTTCTACTCGAATCGAATATCGAATCGGATATGCACCCAAAAAATTCCAGGCGGACGAATATAGAACATCAGTATGGTCGATCGCACGTTTTCCTATCCTTGATCCATGTGGCATATTGAGGGAGAGGTGTTGTGAAGATGGGGTGGAATTGTGGACCTGATTTGTTCCGACTTTCATGGCTCAAGTCCACACACTAAAAACTAAAGTGTTAAAACTGACACTTTCAATGTGTTAAACCCATTCTAACTCTTAGGGTTTGATTTTAACACTCAAAGTGCAATGCTTTAAGCACTTAGACATTACAATCGTCAGGCATCTGAAACTTGAATGGATGGTACTTTCCATGTGTCTAGCATTGGTGGTTCGTCCATAATTTGATTTGCGCTTGGTGGGTACATAATTAAAAGGACACAACGCAGATGACGCGGATCAGGCTCTAGAGTTCGAGCCTGATCCGCGTCATCTGCGTTGTTTCCTTTTAAGCGTCGTGACATTACACTTGTCAAGTGATATTATTGTAACACCTGTCAAGTTCTGGGATATCTACACTTGAACAAAGTGCTAGTTCAGCACTTAGTAAGTGTTAAATACAGCACTTCAAGTGTAGTTTTTAACACTTTATTTTTTAGCGTGCCGGCTGATAAAAACACTCCAATTACATAATCAAGATATGCATTCGTTCAAGGCATGCACTGATGATGTAGTTGAAATATTTGCCACTCGGATTTATAATTAAAAAACTGAAGCTATCTGTATTGCTTTCGTCAACCAGATAAGAAAATGTCCACATGTGACTCTCCGTTGTGGACTCAAATTCGACTCGAATATGCGTTTTGAATCGAATTGTTTTCGAATATCGAATTTTCGCAGGACTCTATACGCAACATTCATCAAGCTAAATGCACAGTAATGTGAAAGCGAGCTTGTTATCAAATTGGACTATACGAGAAATTGAAGATGTTGGACAATTGGTTTTACGTCTGTTTTAAATAAACTATATATTATATTATGCGTTTAAGATAACAATCGTCACACAGAGTATCATTGTTTACCGCATCAGTAAGAGGAAGGACAGTTTACAGTAAACAAGTCATTGAACGAAGCTGAAATTACTTATCGGGATCGTTCGCATTTTTTTGTTCGACCACTCTACAGCCACATGTTTAAAGCTATACTGACCAAATTGTATATATAGAATAAAAGGGGTACTAGGGCCGGTAATCCGATTACAGGTTCTAGTACCCATTTGTTTTATTTATACCATGCTCTTAATAAATACTCAACTTTGTCACTTAAAGTGGAGAAAAACGACACGTTCTATCCCAAACACACGGGTTTGTTTTATTTACATGTGCGCCGATGGGCAGTACTTCCGGTTGCACGTGAATGCTTGATTGACAGCTAGACACATCGTCAAAGTCGATTGAATTTACCTTGCTTTTTCAGTCAAATTAATATTAACAATTATTAAATTTTATTTTAAATATTTAATTGTAGGTATTTTTTAAACTTAATAAGCCATTGCACGTACTAGATAGTACAGCAAAACGTTGATTGTTTGAATAAAACATCGCAAAGTGTGAATGTATCGAAGTTGGCAAATTGCGTCATGTCAAAGGTCAAGTTGGATGAACTTTTTTCGCCATTCTTAATGTTTTTAAGTTACTTCAAAGACTAATCTATTTTTGTGATTTTCATTAAAAAAGGGCGACGGCGTACGATTTCGCAAGTGGCTTAGTACGTTAAAAGGTGGGAGATACCTTTCCCGCGCTGTTGGGCGCTTCGGCGTTGGCCATGTTTCATTGTATGACTTGTGGAAATTCCTTTGCGCTTTCAAAACCATCTGGTCATTTTTGTTATCCTTCCTTAAATGGAGCAAGACGCCATCTGCAATGCTTTAGCATTTCTTGTTCCATCCAGTGGACGTTATATCAATAACCACAAATAGCTGCTTAGTACCGCGGTAGTTTGACCATTAATTCTGACTCACTGGACAACGAGTTTCACTTTGCCAAATCCATATCAAACCTGTCTCAGTCGAAGCTCACGTTACGTCTTTGGATGCGAAGATTTTCGGGGCAACGATTTTACAATTCGAGTACCAAACAGTCTGGGCAGAATTCCATATTTTCTGCTTTGTTTACATTTCACGTGTCGTACTTCGTTTTTAAATATCCATGGTCATATAATAAACAGATTATTACAAAAGTAAGTTTATCTGTGTTGTCTTATGTAACAGAAAACTTGTAGTTTGAGAAGATCACAAAATGTGTGTTTTTGTTGGGAATTCCCCTTACAATTCCCGCGAAAGACCGGGGCCAATACTATAAAACTTTTACAGTTGTATTTTTCAGAATTGTATTTTCTATTTATGGAAATAACTAATTGAAGTGAATTATTGGCATTTTCAGAGGTGCGGCAATTTGCCAATTATCTTTTAAAATGTTAGGGATTCATTTCCGTCATTTATATTCACTTGTAGAAAATACAATTCGGGAAAATACAGTTGTAAAAGTTTTATAGTATTGGTCCTCTGTCTTCATTTGCAGTTGTCTTTTTATTGGTAAATGATCCCAAGGTTTACAACAGGAAAAGAAATATGCCCGTGCGCTTATTCTGGACAAAACTATTAAGTGTCCAAACTAAAACAATTACGATCAAATTTTGTTTCACGCAAACGTCACAGTGGATTAATTTTGAGACATATTTTGTGCTGTTATCTACCAGTTCTGATATAGGCATGTGCGTTTAATAAAAATACACCATCTGACTGATTTGTCTGAGGTAGAATTGTTTTTATTGTCCCAATTGCATAAGTATTTTTTCACCACGCGCGTCGTGCAACAATCCTTATGAATCTGTGCATCTGAATTTTGTATCAACTACAGGCTGAAATATTCATATCTATTTAAGTATAAATTGATTCGTGTGCGACCAAAATGCCTGAGACATTTCTGACCAAAATATTCTGTAAAACAATGACAGAGTTATATACAATATTATTACACGTTACACGTCAAAAAGTCTTTGTATTCTAGACAAGAAACCGATCGAAATGCGTTATATTTTGGCGTTCTGTGTCAAAGTTTAAACTGGGAAGCGTCGTTGAGATGTGGATGCATTTCACAAGGTTATACATTCAGAACCACTGATGCACAGTTCAGCTTGTTTTATTCTTAGCCCTTTCAATACGGTGTACATAAATTGTTTCGTGAAGGAAAAAATGGTAGTGGACGAGAGACGATATAAAGAGCAAAAAATCTGAAGCGAGGTACGGTAATAATTTAACCCAACAGCTCGACAGAACTGTTGGATGAAATAATTACTGAACCTCCCAATAAACCAGGACGGTTTCGCTCATTTCGCCGTTGACAGTATGGACTGAAATGATACCTTCCAGGGCGCCAGTGTTGAAAGGGTTAAATATCTATCATATAAAGGTGATGATATATCGACGAATGGTTTACCCGCCACAGATAAAAATGTAATCAGTGGATTCTGAATAGAGTCATTCGATTATAGCATTTCCACTCGAATCAAATATCGAATCGAATATGCACCCAAAAATTTCGAATCAAACGAATATCGAACATCGAATATGGACGATCGCATATTTTTCTGTTCGTCACCCATGCGGCATATTGAGGCATGCATTGTTTTCGTTAATTATATTTGAAGATTCAATATTCGGCTCTTCAATTGTGACTCGAATTTGAATTAGTTTTCGAATATCGAATATTCGCAGGACTGCGTGTCTGCTCTCTGAAAAGTATAGTTTAGTTGTTCGCATTTTCTCATTACACACTGACATATACACGTCGAGACTATAACGGATACTTCCATTCAAACGCACGTGATTATAAGTTACCCCTTTATCCAACACGAATTACAGACGACACAAATTCTTAACAACTAAATGTTGTCATTTTTTTGCCAGAAAATTGCTTCTTGTCCCTGGACATGATTGTGCCAGCCATAAGCTATGGTCCCTGGATATAAGCTATGTTTCACAGGAAGAAATGAACAGAAACAATGGAATCTGAGTAGTAATTTTGTGAATAGCTCTGAGCGGTTTAGAAAGTTACGGTGGGTAAAGGATAAACCCCTTGCTTAACGAATCGGCTACATCCGCTTGCATAATTTACAAATTAAACAGTTGAGCTCGTTCCACATCCCCGACTAATATCATCACGAAAATCGACTTTCGATAATGTTATCTACCCAGAAAATGTTGGACGCGCGAAGAAGATCCATTTAAGAAGCAAGTAATTATTGAGAAAACATCTATGTCCTATGACATCAGTAGAAAATAAAGCCAAGTTCCCTTTCATTACTTTTAATGAACGAGAACAGCAGACAGCTTCCTGGGCTGCCTGCTGTTTCCGTTTATTAAAAGCAACGAGGGGAAACTTGGCTTTTTGTGGCAAGCAAATTAGAAACAACATGTTCACAGATAATCAACCATCATAACCTACCCACACTGACTGTCCACTTTGGCTCTTTGTTTAGCGAATGTGTGTTTACAGTAATATACAAGTTTTTATTCTTCTCAGAAAAAAAATTAGCAAATCAAACTTCCTAGACTTTTCTGTTAATGGAAAGGACAGTGTCTGCAAAATATGTCACGACGCATACACTGTTGATATAATGAACAGAAAAAAAAGTTACAGAACTTCAAAAGATGGTGAAAATGCCGTTTTCTTCTTTTTAGAGAGGATTTCAACATAAAATAATAGTGAACCGTTCAAATTCACTGGGAAAAAAAATCTGTTTTTTATACTACTCTACAGGAAAATGTCTGAACTTTGTGAAATGATGCGCACATTGATGATACAAATCACATTTTGAAATGTCCATGCCAACATGAAATCCCCACATGCTTTGTGCCAAATTTACTGAGTGTTTCAGAAAATTAAGGGGAGGCAACTTTCCGTTGATCTCTTTCAAAGACGAAAATTGCCAGTCATTGTGAGGTTTTGTTGGACATACTTTGAAAATATGAAAACAATGTATTTAAAATAATGCATTTTGATGTCGTGTGTGTTGGGAAATAGGTCAAAATGTGTGATTTATTATGCGCAAAGTGGATTTAACCCTCTATCCAACGAAAACGGCCAGGAACCGGGGCGGCGTTGCGGTAACCGGTTCTCGTCAGATCACCGAAGTTAAGCAACGTCGAGCCCAGTTAGTCCTTGGATGGGTGACCGTCTGAGCGATCGATTTGGACTCCCGCGTTGTGTCCTTGGGCAAGGCACTTAATCCCGATTGTCCACATGGGGGGCAGGATGACGCCGTGTACTGTATGTCGATAGTGCTCATGTCTTCAACCAATCTAACCCTGTCTGTGCTGCAGTGCGGAGTTACGATGTTGGGGAGCTGGCAGCTGCTCGTCGTTTCTGGGTGGTTATCTCCGGGTACTCCGGCTTCCTCCCCCGTAAAACTTTCACCGGCACGATATGACCTTGGCTGTTAAGGTGTCGTTAAACTTTAATAAATGAATAAATAACGTAAAACGCCAAAATCGGTCACCGCTATTCGCAAAAATCGGCAATTAATTTTCATTATTTTTTCATCTTTTGTCTCAAAATCATAGGTTATGACCCCCCTCTTTGAGGGGTTATAACCAATGTTTTTGAGATAAAAAATGAAAAAAAAATAGTTATTCAAGACTTTTGTTTGCAAGTGTCGTCTGCTTTTCATGTTAGGTAAAGGGTTAATAAAGATAACAATTAGAGTATTGTGACGAAGCACAACAAGCTTTTTCAGTTTTACTTGGTTCGCTTTTTAACAGGAAACGATGCTTGTGCTCCAATTTTATTTATTTATTAGGATTTAACGACACTTTCGACAGCTATGGTCACCTCGTGCCGAAACTTGTGTTTCCACACATTTTCTTTCACGCAATAGTCAAGTTAATACATGGGTGGAACCAGTCCACTTCGTCTCAATATATGCTCACTCGCATAATTGCGAGTTCGGCAGTGAAATCACGAACTGAACCGATCAAACAGAAAGAAAATTTTGAGACTACAGTATGTGTAGGGTGGATTACTACTAAATCGCTATGGGATAGATTTTTCCCTTAGTACATGTAATTATTTACAGTTTCTCAGGACAAAACACAAGCAGCACTTCCAACCTTTCATCACATGGACCACAGGGTTGCACCCGGTGGCCCATATGTTGAAAGTTTGCAAGTGTTTCTTGTGCTGTTGTGAACAATTATAAATACTTTTCGAGTGCAGAATATATGGTGCAATGATTTTAAGTAGTAATCTACTCCGTTCATTCTGGAGATGCAGTCGAAGCTTAATATCTATTTACGTCATTACATATACATGTGTCCCAGTAGAGGCTAGGAAATATGTTAATGACCTCAATGTACTCGTATAGAATTGTACAGAGTCGGGCAGGTTGTTTTTCTACAGGAATTGAGTAACGCTAATGGTGCTGCTTGACGGGAACATGAGTGCACTTACCTAGTGCGCAAAACTTCCAAATAGTGAATAATACAGTCACGGGACTTTTAGTTTCAACTGCATATGGTTGATCAAGTCCATCATCAAAGCGGAATATTACAGAAGGGAATCAAAGTAGTTTCGGAAGCCTGGACTTCCTTGAGCGTTTCTCATCCTCTCTCCTGTATAGGAGACCGTATGGGAGAAGTAGAGTTCAAGAGGGGACACTTGGAAGGATTCTGAGATATCTCGACGTTTCTAAAATATCCGAATCGGCGCGGCTCGAACACAGGTACTCGACACAAGCTGTGAAATCGAAAAAAAAATGATACTTGATAGCATTTTTGAATCGATGCTAACGTACCCTATAATGGTATATAAATATTAACAAGGTACACAACTCTCTTTTCGAAAACGATAACACTCATCTTCGTAAAACCCCCCTCAAATTTGATTCACATAACGTAACCAGCAGTACCGAGTGTCAGTGGAAAGGGGAATGAATAAGCTTTACAGTGGTGTATTAGACGACCGTTGGGTGTTCTTGGGTTGCCCATGATAACTGGGAGAAGTCACAGAAAAGGCCGAAAAACATTTAGTCGGACAAGATAGTGCACAGTGGAAAGTGTGTTACGAACGACAATTATCCGATTTATTATAAATAATTCGAGGTCCCATTGTCCATGGAGGGCAGATTCAAACATTAACCGTATACCTTTATCAATTGCTAATCTCGGATCCACATTTATTCATTTCTGGCAATCACATTTACCGTTTATACACTTTTTAGCCGTCACTTCCATTATAATGAAGTTTCTTCGCGTCCATAAATACGGGACTCGCAGAAAAATTTTTGCCAGTCTCCCATTAGCTTGTTTTAATGTATGATTAAATAGTAGCCAATGGGATGTTTTTGTGAGCATCTTAGCTTCAATGGCCGCCGTTGGCTTCGTGAGTTTCCAAGAAAAGGTCAAGAAATGTATAAACGGCAAATGTGATTGCCAGATATGAATAAATGTGGATCCGAGGTAAGTAATTGATAAAGGTATACGGTTAATGTTTGAATCTGCCCTCCATGGACAATGGGACCTCGAATTATTTATAATAAATCGGATAATTGTCGTTCGTAACCCACTTTCCACTGTTCACTATCTTGTCCGACCAAATGTTTTTCGGCCGTTTCTGTGACTTCTCCCAGTTATCATGAACAACCCAAGAAAACCCAACGGTCGTGTAATACACCACTGTAAAGCTTATTCGTTCCCCTTTCCATTGACTCTGGGTACTGCTGGAAACGTTATGTGAATCAAATTTGAGGGGGGGGGGGGGGGCGGGGGGGGGGGGGGTTACGAAGATGAGTGCTATCGTTTTCGAAAAGCGAGTTGTGTACCTTGTTAATATTTATTTTCCATTATGGGGGCACGTTACCATCGATTCAAAAATGCTATCAAATATCATTTTTCTTTCGATTTCCCAGCTTGTGCCGAGTATCTGTGGGCTCGAACTGAGCCGAATCGTCAGGGTAATTTCGAATTGAATCGGGCCCTTCTGCAGATCCACCTAACCCTTTACCTAACACGAAAAGCAGACGACACTTGCAAATAAAATACTTGAATAACTAATTTTTTCATTTTTATCACAACCGCATAGCTTTGACCCCTCATTGGAACGAGCTCAACGAGTTCGTTCCAATGAGGGGGTCATAAGCTATGTTTTTGTGATAAAAACTGAAAAAATAATGAAAATTGGAAAGTATTTTTGTGAATAGCGCTGGCCGAATTTGGCCGTTACGATGGGTAAAGGGTTAATCAATTTTGTGTATGATTCACCGATGACATTCCGGGCCACAGGGAAATCTCCAGATCCCCTAGCTCAACGATAGGCCTCTGCATGTTCCGTTCGCCTATAAGAATAATTCACGCCACAAATAGAGATTTGTAAAACAACTCACAACTCAAACATACAGAAAATCGCATAGCAATTACATTCCCAATTTTTCAAATGATGCACTTATTAAACCAGCATGCCATATATCTACTAATACCAATTAACTCAAGGAGCGTCCTCGGAGTCGATACTTGCGCGTACAGACCTAATGTGAAGTGGTAGTTACCTTGTCGCCGGAATAATATACTGAAAAGAAATACAGAACTGGTGAATAATAGACGTTTTAATAATTGAGTATTTTTAATTTGCCCATCTAGTTTTAAGAGCTATCCTTGATCTATAATCAAATTATAATGGGTGCAGCTTTTTCTTTGGATTTTCTCTTGTCTACGCAAAGTATGGAGAGACGGAAAAAATTACCTCAAAACAGAGACTCCTTTTGGAAGATATTTTGCTGTTAACATGTTGAACTGAAAAAGAACACACTGTGTAAAGAATATATTTGTTTTTAACACCTCCTAAAAAAGAATTCGCAGCACAAGAGCAATTCTGCAATGGCACTCTTCGTCAATTTTGCTACCCTCACATCATTCCGTGAGTGGAACAAAGCGCATCTGCAATGCTTTAGTATTGCAGATGGCGCCTTGTTCCACTCAGGGGACGATCTGAAAGTCCCAAAACCATTGGAGACGAACAACCTGTGAAATTCAGGATCGATACGCGTTTCCAAAGTGACACTTCCAAGCTATATGGAAGAGGAATACACACGTACACACCTGATCGATTTTTGACGTTATTAGTACTACTATTGTAGTATCATTTTAACCGTTTCAAGTCAATAAATAAAAAAATAGTTAATGTTTGCGAGAAGTAAATAATATGATTTAGTAGACCAATAAGATGTAATAATTTAAACCGCTCTAAAATACAAAATAGTGAACAATCCACAAATAAAACACGGGACCGCCATATTTCTTGAAATGATGTTCATATAAAGCCGTTCTCTTTGTCAATTACACCAATGCATTAAGAGTTCATGTACATAGTTTTCATGTAATCAAGACTGAATTATAAAAAAAACAAACGAAAAACAAACTAGCATCTCAAATGCAAAGTTTTCATATTTCTGTTTTTCATAGATAACAATCAGCATTATTATATACATTATAAATAACCACATTTCTATTGGATGGATCTTATACACGTGACTAGTACTCAAAATGTACACCTGTTTTCCAGTGGATATCAGCTTTCCAAATGTCGCTTTTGGAAATCCCCTCTCTAGTTCTATTTCAATGAATGTAATCTCTATAACATTGTGTATTTTTATGTTATTCTGCAGATGATAACTATTTTATTATTGAATAAAAGTATTTCTGGTTGTTATAATTGAACTTTTAATTGACAAATAGAAGAATGGTTCGTTGAGTGTGGTGTATATAATAAAACAGTTACGGCTTTTGTGGTTGTAAATATGATATAATATGAACCTAAGAAACTTTTACTGACTGAAGCATTAGCCGAGGTCAATATAAGTTTTTTTTAGCTCACATCACATCATATTCACCACCACAAATCTCCATAATTGAAAATATTTTATGCAGGAAAACGGACTGAAAAATTCGATTAGATTTTGACCCATGCGCTATCCGGACAAACTCATTTATCCTATTTTGTATTAGTACATGTGTCTCTGTTGGGCGATAACATTACTAATCAGGATTACAAATACAAATTTAACACTTGAAAATTCAACTTTTAAGGCTGTTAAAAGTAAAAAGTGAGATATAGAAAAAGTTAGCTTTCATTTTTTATGCTTGTTTTGGTTAGATTCCTCTGTCTCTGTGATTGTGTGATCGGAAACAGTTCGGCAGATCATGAACACTACGGACCATATTCATTATTCATGAAAGATGTTTTTTTTGCAGCTGGCGTTTACTTGTTTGTCCTGGTCTGTTGTTGTGATGAGTTCTTAAAACAGTGCAGGTGGGTTAATTTGCTGAGAAAACACCACCTAGATATTTGTATTTCGAGCCCCCGTTTTTCTTTCTGAACACACAGGAGTGATAAAACAATTCAATAAAATTCTTTCTTAAGCAGTTTTTGTCAGTGTTCTTAGTTTCAGAGTTTACATTACCCAGACTCTGGAGAGTCTGCCACTTTTCAAGGCGAACAATTCATTGAGTTATTTTGTACTGTTACAACTATAGATACTATAGATACATCACTAAATGTTTTCACACAGGCGGCCAAACTATCTGTGCTTGGGATTAGATCTGGCAGCGTCTTTGTCAGCTCTTATCCCACCGGTTTAATTCTGTTTGGAATTCATTGATGTTATGCGCAATTTGTTTAACCACATGTTGTGAAAATTTGAACGCAGAAGACCGTTGTTGTAATCTGATGTGTCTTTACTTATAAGGAAACGTAGGTATTCTTTCCTGCTGCAGTTATAGATATTCCAATCAATAAGTATTTAATTCTTTTTGAAAAAATCAAGATATTAAAATAATTTGTGGAACTATCCGGTGTATTCATAACACCATGACTGTGGTGTGTCTCCATTTCTGCATGAGTGTAATGTCATCAAAATGTCGATCAAATCAAGAATCGATCGAGCAACATTTCTAGCTTTGATTCACAGAAAATGAGCCTTATGAATTTTTTAGGATCAGATCATCCGGAACGTATCAGTTGGTCAGAAAAGCGTTGGTTCGCTTTTCCAACTAACTGATATATTCCAGAAGAGTGAATCTAAACATAGTCGATCACCCATGTAATAGCAAAACTTGTTCCAAGCTATAACAACAACGTCAAATTTCTTACAGAATTAGACTGGTGGCCCGAAAGCTTGAGTCACTTAGTCAAATATTTCTTACCGGAAACTATGAGTAATGGTCCAAATGCGAGAGAACAATGAGCAAGAGATTTCTCAGGGCAAACAATCTTTTTTCTCTATTTCAAGAAAATGATGACAAATTGATTTATTGTTTTTGAATCATCGACTATTTTAATTTTGAAATAGAATCATTGTACTGTTGTTTGCATCGGCAACGTTCTTTGTAACTCGTAATGGAGGTAATCAAATTGGAATTCAATACAATTTGCTCATCGTACAGTAAATTCTCACAAATATTCCACCTGGAATTGACGATAGTTGTCACCATTCTCAATGTAATATCGTTATTTAGCCAAATTTGAGATTAGATTAGGCATATTTTGGTTTCAAAATTTAATATTTCAGATTCGTAATTCATACTCTGAAATTTGAACATTGCTCGTATTGGAAGTACTTTTCTGCCTGGCATGAAATGCAATATGGCACATGGAATTAATTTCGAGGCACTCACCGCCATATCAACTAGACTGAACACAATTGACTCTTCCTGAAAAATCTTTGAAATCATGACAAAGATCATGAGAAATAAATAAAGACTTTGCACATGAAAGGTAAAAGTAGAACAACTGCACACAAAACAACCATAGCAGTAACAAAATGGCCAGCAGTGATATCATCTATCGGGTTAGGACTTGGTACGGACCAGTAGAGCTCGTTCCAATGAGAGGTCATAAACTAGGTGTTTGAGACAAAAATTGAATATGTTTTGTTAATGAAGATATTTTTCGTTTGATAGTCTGGTTTGTTAGTCGTATAAGGAAGGGGTTAAGCCGGCATCTAACTGTGTCCTGTATGTTCGGGTATCCTGCCGAGTTAAAATCGGTAGCGGGAGAATATTAAGCAATTTGACGCAGCGTTCCAGTATCTTTCTGGTTGGTGAGAAAATGTTAGTCGTTGTTCTCGTGTGTGCTGCCTTCATCTCCACCGATTGAATACTTGAGCACGGCGCTTCTGCTCTCTCATGTACACCATGCTCTCGGAGGATATGAAACTATCTCCGTCTATACAGCAATTTTAAGGTTTTCAGACACCACATTTTTCAAGTGTTGCACCTGACAATTACAAACATAATCTGATCGTGTTTGCAATCAGCCTAATAAGATACAAGGTAATCCTAGTATGCAACATCACTTAAACATGAATTTGTTATCGACCATCAAAGATTACAAAATATCGTCACAGACAACTGCTACAGTGTGATGGGTTTTCTTCTGCCAGTCTCTATCCAGATGCAGTTCTCTCCAGCCAATATCCACACTCATCTAATCATATAGCCAGCTAGTGGGAAGGAATATATTCACCTAATAATGCGATCCTTTGACGGCAGTATTCTTCGTCCAACGAGTGCAATAAGGTGCCATTCAGCCCAAAGCTCGTATAAAATTTATAATAAAGTTTCATTCTAGCAATAAACTATTAGGTGGATAAACGCAACAGGTTTAGCGGAATAGTTATTCTCGTGAGGCTGATATACTGTAATTCATTAACACTTACGCTGCCGAAACCGACTATTGCCACCTTTTTATGATGATTATCTGTACGGGTCAAACCTACCATCTGATTAATTGATGGAAAGGGCTTAGAGAGCCCTTTCCAACAATTTGTCAGATGATAGAGTTTCAAGTATGTCATAAATTTTATTGAACTTCCTCGCATACATGCGTGTATAGAGATCTTCCATACATGGCTAAAGTGGGCGTGACAGTGAAAGGGTTAACTCCTTCCATGCTGCTGGCAGATATTCCTGTCCATGACAAGATTTATCTTCCCCTCAAATCAGTATAATTTGGGTATATTTAATCGAATGTTTCCCTGTAAACTGATAGAGTTTTTTCACCAAAGACTTTTTGAGCTAAATTTATATGAATTTTCAATCAAATCTAGTCACGCCTGCTTCTTAGCAGACATGACTAGATTTTATGAAAAATATCTTATAAATACTCAGCTGGTTATGAGTTAAACATATTTGTCGCTACCACGTCGTCAGATGCCAAAAAAACAAGGAAGGGATTCCTCTTTGATTAAGTGTGCACCGGACACTGTCGATGAATCTGTCTGTGCATGAAGGCACTTCTGTGAAACTTCGAGCACTATACTTTCAAAGCCATATGTACTAATGCGTGTGTAAAACTGCTGCTTCGTCACCTGGAACGTCACTACATGAAATGTCCAGCTTATTTCAAAACTGCTTTATAAATTCACCTCCACTGACTGAATACATACAGGTCATCACATTGTGAGATCACCTTCATACAGTTTCTCATCAGAAAAATGAGATGACATTCATTGTGTGCTCAAATATACATGTTCCTAACACATGTTCCGAAAAAATGATCAGAAAATGTAAGGAAGAACATCCTATAGCCGCCGTTTCTCATAACCGCGTTTTAAAATGATGCAACAAATATATAACATGCATGTAAACCGTAACGCAGAGTTTAGTAACATTTGCAATGACCAGAAAACCACGCATGTTGACACATGTAGAAAAAGAAATTTGTTCCTTTGCCCCGGACTATCATGTCAGCCATAAAGATGTTCAACGTATGTACACTTGGGAACTAAATACATTTGGCCTTTGCACTGACATAATTTCAATGACGCACCTCTTGTTTATGCATGTAGATGTAAAGCTGCTTCAAATACAAATTTGTAAATACCTGTAGGGGTGGCGGACATGGGTACTTCATGACAAACAGAAACGACAACCGGATTAACTCAATGTATAGAACAGTACGACCGCCGTGGACTGGTTACTTTCCACAGGTGAGCAATATTTCCACGGACGCAATAATATTAGATTCCAAACACTAATTATAGAAATAATCATCAACATTTTAATTAATGAAGCACCGGGTACAACCATGTACATCACTGCCAACGTGCGGATTACGACCAATCCACGGTTCTGTAAAATAGCGCCTGCTTCTTCTCCCACGGGTATTTATGCAGTTCCACGCTGGTTTCTTAACATTTGAACTACACGTTCATGCATATTAACACACATGCACAACAGATTTTGGGACTACCCTGAGCAGTCAGAACATAGTTTACTTTTAGTAACGGCACATATAATGCTACCAGTGTTTAATGGAGTTTAAGTGAGTGGTTATAAACTTAACTCTTTGAATACTGATGGTATATTTCATGCCTGGTCCGAGCCATCAACTGGTAGAGTCTATGATCGTTACTTGGGGGAAGACTAATCAATATTTTCAAAGTACATCCCCATGGCTGCACGTTGAAAATCTTGATTGGTCCACCACGCAAATTCACCGAGCAACCATCTACCTCATGAATTCAGGTCGGCTCACAACCCTGGACCGGACATGGGATCTTTCGGGTTCAAAGGGTTAAGTAGTTATAAGCTTATGGAAACCATTTTATACATATCTAGTAACTACAGTCCTCTGATCCCAAAAGCGACCACTTTCGCGTTCTTATCGCGACACACTTACCCTTACACCAGTGGACCATGATTGCGTCGCGCATTTCTTTTTCGACAGGTGGTCTACAGTGATGTGGGTGGATAGATAATTTTAACCGGATCGCGAACTAGTCGAAATCCGAGAGAAATTATCTGCCCCTTTTGTCATCACATTTCTGTAACGTGAAGGCAATTCTCAAATTGCATCCAGATATACAAAAAAAAAAAAAATAACAGTGCTTGAAAATGTAAATATAAATATGGAAAACACTTCTACGGCAAATATCGGAGAATTCCATTGTAAAAAAAAGTCCATGGAAACTGCGTATAAACTATCGACAGGTATCACAGTACTTAATATTTTCCCGTAGGCGACCATCATAACATTCGAACGAAAAACATATGACCGAATCATTTTAATTTGGGCATTCAAATATCTTTGTCAAGTATAGCCGTTCAGACAACTTTTTCTGTCAAATAAGAGAGAAAAATGCCAGGAAGAAAACTATCGGTCACGGGCACATTTCTTTCGGAAAATTCCCACAAAAAGAATCGAATAGTCAGGCAGGTCGTTCCAAAACCAGGTATGTTTTAGGCCCCAAAATACATCAAATCATTCCTCTTTTTTTCCATGGAATAATCAGCAATGGTGTAAAATTTCAGTGCAATGCTTCAAAGATTTTTTAAAACAACATTTTTTCTTAAAGCTGCTTAGTTACCACAGACTGCATTATTTCCGAGTGCAACCTTTCTAGGCTGGTAACTCTAATTCAAATATTTATTACTGTCATACCTACAGCTATTAAAAATCTATTTACGATTGAAAGTTATCAATTCTTTGTTTGTTCATATTTCAAAATGTCGGAAGATAATGGCCGTTTCTCGGTAAACAAGTAAAAATTTTATGATTTATTATTTATTGTCCATCACAGTTGCTAGTTCAGTATACACAGTTAAAACTAGAAGTCCTGTCACGAACTGTGCGCGTATCTAGGCTTAATTGCGCGTAGGAATTTCGCGTAATTGCCATATCGAATGACATTCAAAGCACGGCAGGTTCTCCTGGTTACTCATAGCAAATATAGGCAATGTTTCTGCCAATGGACCTCCGGATTACCCGGAGGTCCATTGGCTGAAACATTGCTTGTGCACAGGCCATATGTACAGAATTTGATAGCCTTACTATGGTCATAATGCGTAGATTAACGAGCAGATCGACGTGCTATTTGTGCGCATTTCATGACAGGACTTCTAGTTTTAACTGTATACATGTTGTCAGTAAAAGACATTCGTTACATGGTTTGTAAGCGACACAATATGGATTATACGGTTTGATTTAAAACCAGACTGGGAGAGAACAAATTTCGAGCCCAACATGGAGTTTACTGACACTAGGAACATGTGAAGCTAAATCTGTAAGTATAGAAAGCCAACACCATTTGGGTATCTATGAGGGTCAGCTTTAGTTGGGTACATAAGGGCTTTTAGGCTATGTTTTCGAGGCAAGAGCAGTAAAAACTAATAAAATGTGAAAGGCGGTGCTTGTGAATAGCGCTGTTCGGCTATTGTTATTACGTTAGGTAAAGGGTTACACGTTTATACAGCGATCGTATGGGGTTGGAAAAGTGCCCACACTGATCTAACTACAAACAAGAAATAACGGTATTGTGTCCACATTCCACATTAGCTAATCACAATATAAAAATTATATCAACTCCTTTCAAATGTGACATTCTTTTGTCAGTATTGTCACAAAATGTGTGCTTGTAAATACGCATCACAGCGAGAATTGAAGGCAATATGTTTAGATCACTACTGCCCGCTGGCAATATCAGAATAAAAATGGATATTTCTAAATATTTATATCAGCGGCGGTTGGGGGTTATATTCTTCAAATAAACACGATTCCCCACAAAGGAATTTTGATGTGTTCTTCCCACTGACGTTCTGACACCATGGACTGTTTTCGACTTTCGTTGAACTGAACCTTTAATTTAACAAGGTCGATAGGTGTATCGCAAAATCCAGTCTTTTGTAGACATCTCCGAATTCGCCAAATGTCTTGTGACGTGACCAAACAAATCCTAATGTTTATTTTAGTGTCAACATCGGATCCTGATATTTCTGATTACCCTTCTTTGCAGTAGTGCCCAGTTGGGGCAGTTGGGTGCCCAGCATAACCAATTTGAGGTACTGCACGCGTTGATGATGTGAGAAGTTGCTTATCCAAAAATAAATTTTCAAGAATTCGACGTTTTTAACTATAATCCAAGGATACTAATAGTCCAACTACATCTTCAAGTCATGCTTTGATAATGTTGCTTGAATATTTTACCAGTCGGGACATGAGATCGCAGTTGGGACAAATCAGGTTTACACCCCACCCCAATCGGTCATCTTCGCAATGTTCCTACAAATCTGGGAGTGCAGAACTGATGGTATTCTTTATGGGTGTAATTCAGCTGGTAACACAAAAACTAAAATTAATACAGAATATTCGACTGGAAACAAATGTGACGATCTTTGCTGGAGGTATGAAATGTGTCGAGTATTTGTCTGAGGGATGATACTTGAAATTAGGAATTCGAGAATACTCGTTGATCTTTTTGATTTGGAGTTCTCGGGACGATTCTGATAGCTGCTTTGGTCAGGTGGTACTGACGCGTCGGAGAGCGAAACTCTAATAAGCTATATTCAGATATATAAAAACACACACGGAGTGAAAAGATTTAATTTCACTGTAATAGGCTGTAATGTCTTTTGAGGCTAACTGACATGTATACTGAATTTAATTTCCGCTCGACAAAAACATCTGCAACAATCCCTTTATTGAAATTAATTAAAATGGTCGATCGTCCTGCAAAACCGCAGCAAGGTTTTCCATAAAATATAATGGTATTGCATAGAATATCGGTGGCCTCTTTCAGATCGTTCGGTGAGCGGCCATAAGCTTTGTTTGCCGGTCAAAAAATGAAAATTTTAGTTATTCAAGAAATTTGTTTGCAATTGTCGTCTTCCAATGTTTGTTTAGTTTATGGATGCTTGCAGTTTACGTGAAGGAGGAAACAGAGGTACGTTAGACACGATGCCCTCTCCGTTCAGCTGTAGTAAGTGGTTTCAGTGGGGCATCATTGTTTTTATTTTCTAAAGAGTGATCTGTACCGAAGTTCAAACTTGTCATTCAGATGAAAAAAAATGAAATGGCCTAAAAAAGTTGAAAACCTATTTCTCAGGCCTTCCCGCATTGGTCCTTTAGGCTGCTGCATGCTCTCTTTTTATAATAAATGCAAACGTAAAATTAAAACTTAAATGGTTGATGTCTGATATTTTACCGAAGTTAATAAAATTGAGAAATGTGTCCCTTGGGTGTAACAAGTCTTTGCAATGCTTTAGTAATGCAAGGCCTTCTTGCACTCGAGGGACGAAGTACACCATGGCCCATGCTATTCAATTGCCGCATGCCGAGTTTTTTTTTGAGGTGACTATCGACGGGTTGTAAGCTACCCGAGCCGTGATAGCGGGTGGTGGGGATGGAGGGCATCCACGGGAACTATTTGTGAACCAATTATATTATATGTGATCTGTAGATTGCAATATTCCCCAACAAAACGCCCCATTCCCCAAAACATGTTGACAGTGTTGACAGAGGACTAGCAATGATATATATTGCCTTGATAACTTTTCAAGACACTTCTCCGTTAAACCGGCAGTATACGGGGGATAGAGTAGAGTATTGTCCAGATCGTCAACAATTTTACACTATTCATCGCTAATAATTATGAAGAAAGTCTGTCCTGAATACAGTCTGCAATAAAAAATAAAAAATAGACAAAATTAATCATAAACAAAATTTGAGGGCTTAGTGCAAGTTTTTTTAAAAAAAATCTCCGCTATAAAATCGGCGCCTGAGTGCTAGAATGTTCTATGTCCCATAGGGGACATAGAACATTCTAGCACTCAGGTGACGAAATGCTGGCGATTTATATGTGAAGGAGAGTAAGGGTAAAAATGATTTTGCATGGCTGCGCTGCATGGCCAGATTGCGATTGACGTCTATCAATACAAACATAAATCTTTTTTCCGTCAGAGGAAGATTTCAGTCGCAGGCAATATAATTGATAAGAGATTTAATATATTTGTCGCCTGCAACTAACTACCTCATGCATAGTCGAAGTTCATTAAAGCAAAGAGATTTGTTCCCCTTAGCGGGGCTATTAAATAATCTTTGTCCTATACGTTATATTTGTTCAAACAAATCCCATGTATTGAATTCTGTCAAGATTCAAAGGAATATATTTTAATATCGCTAGAATTGGTTTATTTATTTAATAAACATTAATCGCCTTAATTACTCATGTTCTCTCTTGTCATCCTTGGCTCTGTTGTAAGTATCCCTCGAGTCACTAAACTCTGGGTGTCTTTTTAAAAACAACCTATACACCCTTTTCCCTTCTCCAAAGGTCTTACCAATCATTTACAACAGGCTTTCTTACATAATTTCAATTTTAAGTTTCTAGCATGTAAAACTAAACATTGACCTCCCACCTTTCCCTATCGCACCAGTTGAAACTCGCGCAGTCGTTTCTAAGTAAGAAGAGGATTGTTCACTGAAATAAAAAAAGATTATTTAAAGTGTTTGTCGGACATGGATGCTGTGAGACCAGACTGTTACTAATCGCGGATTTAATACGTCATGTCATATTCTCACATAGCATATCGGATGTATCCTTCATTGAACTGACTCCACGAGGGACTACAAGATAAAAACGTGCTTGTTGCACCCCATACGTACGTTTTACCGAGTCAGTAAAATCAGTTCTTAAAGATACATCTCAGAAGTATCGGCTCCCTGATGGACAATTATAGCACTACCGGATTTTAAAGTTGAACCGAATGGTTCAACAGAGTAATGAAAATATACACAGAGATTTCAGTGAATTTAAATTTTTACCGGCCACTTGTCGGAAACCGGTCTTTGTCGTTGCTGGGGGAAATAGATTCACCCCGCGTATTCAACCAAAGCTCCGGGAGTGTCGCCTGAATCCGTGCGTGAACGTATGTCTCACCGTGACGAACCCGTACGTTTCACTTTTCATGGGGTCGTTCTTATCCTGAAGGGGTTAATAACTTTTCCTCCAAAAGCATAAATAAACAGGGGTTCACTGAAAACAACAATTTAATGCATATACATGTAAATAAATATGGTAATTTGTGAGTTACATGGAATCCAATGAATATGATAAACAAAACTTCAATCACCCCCTACCCCACAGTTTTTGAATCAGTTGCGGGCCCGCATTCTCTGTTGTCGCTGTTTTTCCACCTTTTCGCTGGCATTTCTTCCTTGGTCGCCTCTTCACTCCACCATTTCACTGCCGTCGCACGGCCACTAACGTATTGTCACTTTATCGGGACGCCTTTCCTCCAACAAGTGACGGGATGTCACTCTATAAACTGCCGTCGCAACGACCCACAGCCTTACACACCTTCAGACTGGAATCAATTTTTCGAGAAATCCCCCGATGTTTATCTCCATAGCCAGAACATTAATTCTCAGTTTAATCGCTTCTCTTGAACATGGCCGCTTAGATCTATCTTAATTTAGTATTCGCTTTAAAGTTCCTTTGAAAGACTCGAATTTCGATATTTCCTGACATTCGTGACAGACTTGATGCGTAATATAGGCGTGTGTCCAGAACATGCGCGATGTACTGGTTTCACCACAATTATACATTAACTGGCCATACACAGATAACGACTACTGGGGGAAACTTGCGTTTACTACCTTTAATGTTTTATCCAGACCGCCCATGTGGCGTTCAACAAGTGCGCAATAATGGACATTAAATTTCATTCTTAATTTAGCAGCGCTTGGATTATTGCTGGTCTGTTTAAATGACAAATCGGTTTTCGGGTTCCGTCATATACCTATATTTACGCTTTACATTTAGCCAGAACGAGAAAATTTATCAAAGATATATACACTTTTATAAAACAAAATCGAAAATTCAAGTTACCACCCTGACACCACTAAAGGCCGCTCGTAAAAACTTGAATTTCCTCGCTGTCATTTATGAGATAAGTCTGGTACCAACAGTAGAAATTATTTTTTATTGTATGCGATGCGATGTTAAATTGCATTTAAGGATGTTTTAATTTGCAATTAAAACACCCAATCGCAAAACAGCAACGATATGAATATAAACATGTTGCGCCATGTATTCCATTTTTCCAGAGAGATATTTAGTGGTTATTACTTTGTTAGTTTCATATCGACAGAGATATCAGCCCGAGGTAACTTCATATCACCCTGAGACTGAAGTTCAAAGGCTGATGCGAAGTGACCGAGGGCTGATATCTCGGCCGATATGAAACTAACCAAGTAATAACCTCTTTATTTATGAAACCAAAACACAAACAAAAATTCTCAGATCTGTTTACATTTTTCTGATAAGAATTATTGTTTCTCATTCTTTTCACAAAGTCCGAAATCCCTCTCCTCTGGGTTCACGGGGGGGGGGGGGGGGGGGGGGGGGGCTGCTGCTACGTTCGGATAGCTCAACTACCTCTTCTTCCACTTCGATGGTTCTCCGCTTTCGAGTCTGACTTTTAGTTTGCGATGAATTGTCTGTACAACTCTCTTCTTTTTTCTCTTCATCACCTAATTCTTACCTATTGCTATCATTAATTCCTCATCATACAAAACTCTACTACAAACCACTCCATCATTCCTGGTAACACCAATTGTCCTCATTGCGTTCGACGAATAACTATGAACATTTCGATCTAAACACATTGGTCGCGCATAGTAACGGGACAAGGGGACAAGGTGTCCCGATTATGGTACGTATGTTCAGATATCTGAACAGTTTTTCGATATACCGGTATACAGCGGTAGTTATTTGATCACGGATACCGGTATTCGGTTTTGAATGCCGTCCAGCCCTAGGTTAAGCTATAATTTTGTAGCGAAACCGAAAGCTTTTACTTTTCCTAGAAATTATCGTCTGCAATTCATGTCATAAATTGTTTATCTATAGCCAAAATGATACTTTTCATTTAATCAAGAAAAATATTGTCGCTCTCTGATAGTTTTCGGTAAAACATTACTTTGGAGGCCATTATATACATTGAGTCCGTCGGACCTCTCTTGGAGATCAGCATGCTTCGATGACTTGACAGCCAGATGGTCATATGCAACGCTAAGGCTATTTGAGTGTGAACAGAGGTCCCTTTGGACTCATTGGTCACTGTCTGGCAGAGATAATGGGATTGTGATGAATAAAATGGGAAAGGATATAATCCCCCTTAAGCTAGATTTAATGGCATTGTAAAAGTAGTTTATGGGTTGTTCTTTAATCACCAAGTTTATAAGAGGCCTCAATGGAGTTGACAATTATTGGAGTTCTCCATCGACCCCCGAGATCTCTAACGTACAGTAACAATATACCATCCCTTGAGTGGAACAAGGCGACATCTGCAATGCAACAGCATTGCAGATGACGCCTTCTTCCACTCCAGGGAACATATATCTAACAATCAATGAATTTGGCGTACTCAGTCGGGGCGCATTTTTTACAAAGCACTGCTCGGCAATGATGCATGGAGTGAAGGTTTGTGTCATGTATTCAATTTACTTATGAAATACCACTTGATTGTGCCTAAACTTGCAATCAGTAATACGTTTGATACTCTTCGGTATTAAATGGGGTGTTCTGCAAAAAAATTTGTTGGACACAGAAAGATGTGTGATACCTTACAGCCGTTACAAGTCAGTATTAAGCCTTTACCGAAATCTTGGGGAATGGCATCCTGGTACCAAATCTCGTGAAACAGATCTGCCGAATGATGTGACAGCAGCACCTCCTAACAATATCGCTTGCGAACAGTCAAATTAAGGCGACTTGCCATTCTTCGTGTTGTTTGTTGATTTTACTAACTTCGACTTTGTATCGTTGGCTGTGTCATTGCAAAGAATGCCACCTGATAGTTGGGGGTCAACTGGGGCACCGGCTATGGCTTATTGCAAACTTCAACAATGCGCAGAACCTATCATACAATTTTCTCCCTTCCTATTGTTGGCACTTTGCCTGTCGTTACCTCCACTAGCATTGTTTGATGATTACCTTGATCACACAACCGTCCTTCGATCATGTACAGTGCTGAGTTCTTATCTGCTGTAACCTGCTCCACCAAACCTGACAAATCCTCGACAGAGATTCTTTCACCCCTTAGATCATTTTTTTCAGTTCTTTTTCTTTGTTTTTACACTCTTTTGTTTTTCCCCCCTAGATTAGATTTCAAACATTTCTTCCCTCTATTTTCCCCGAAGTCAGTAATCCCTCCTCCTTGTGTTTCTATATGTACCCCACGGAGGCTACTAAACGGAGATTTAACTGTGCGATCATTTTTAGAGATGTATTGACTCGTCTGCTAAAGCGACATCTAAGCCCAAAGTCCCCACTGACCCTAATGGGATTAGGCTTGCTGTTATCAAAGCATTATGTCGCTGATGTTTGCTTTGTGCAGGTTGCGACTTTAACTTCACCTCAGCTATTAATGGGTGTTCTGCAAGACTTCCTCTTGACATATTCAAGAATCGTACATGGATCTTCGCCATGTCGTCTTGATTTCCACGTGGTCAAACCGATTGGCTTTGTCAAGAGAGCGTGATTTTCATGTCAAATGTCAAAATTTGGAATGTCGTTGCGCAGAATGGTCAGTTTACAACCAATTCCATATCTGGTTTTGGGACAGAAACCAACAAGCTATTCAACGTTGTGGTTTATACGTCTTTGTCTAGCTACCCCCATTACTCTGTTTATTGTGGTTGGCTGTATGACGAGCGTGTGATTCTCGTGTCTTGGAATGATTGATTTATTACATTTTTCCCTGGTTAAGTCTGGTTAACCAGTAGAGTGTAGTATGGCTGATCAGTGAATGTGTGGGTGGACCAATCAATATTTTCAACGTGCAACACCAAGTTGAAAATATTAATTGGTCTACCTCAAATACTAAATATTGTTCAAACTAGTGTTCAAAGGGTTAAGAGACAATAGTCGACAAGCTGTTGAACGTTGTGACTTATGACACAGTAACCTTTACTCTACGATAACCTTGCAGTCAGAACGGCCTTCTTCCATTTTTTCATTCATGCTCATCATTTTAAAATGTTACATGTAGTAACTGCTTTTAAAATCGCCACGATGTAGCCTTAACGGCTGGTGTGGCATTAAGCACTAAAAATGAAATAAAATTAACAAAATAAAATAACAGCTTGTGCCAAGCAGCCTGGACTTCCTCCTCTGGTTCATTGATGGGATCGGACACTATAACAATGATAATTGTTCAGGGAATACCGATGAAAGCTATCCCGATGGCACGAGAATCATACTTTCCAAGAAATAAAACGACTTAGCAATCACCTTTAAAAGTGTATTTTGAATAAATCCATCTGAACTTTCAAACGCCAAGAGTACACAGTTTATATATTTCCTTCTCAATGGCATCCTGGGTCGAGCTGGTGGAACCATGCCCACCTTCTGTCTGGAGGGCCAGGAAGTTGTTATCCTGGCCCTTCACCAACTACCTATCCATCAATGTTATCCTTTAGGACCCTGATGGTATATTCCACGCCAATTCTGAACCATCAACTGGTAAAGTCTATATTCGTTCCTTGGGAGAAGACTAATCAATATTTTTAACATGCCACCTTGGGACTGCACCTTGAAAATATACCACACAAATTCACTGAGCAACTATCTACTTTATTAATTCCAGTCCTATCACAACCCTGGACTGAAAAAGCAGCCTTTCAGAAACAAACGGTTAAACCGTTGTGTCAATCCCCTACTAGTGTAGCTTCAAATTAGAGCCCTTCTATTGGCAGATTATGGGTCGAACCGAATACCGAATCAAATCAGCTGAGGTTTTCGAATCGACTCGAATATCCTGTCGAATCTCACGGCCATCCAACAACCTTCTTACAACCGCAAATATCTTTAATCAATTAACGCACTCAACAGAGACTCGTCTGTTTGGACTACATGATGTCAGTAATTTGAGCCTGATGTTAAATGAACACCAACAGTTACCACACATCACATAATGAAGACGGTTTTTACTTTCTTTGACAAGTTCAACTTACGTCTATCACGCTGTAGCAAATTTTCAAACTGAGAAATGAAACGAAAATTATTACCTTATCCGACCACTCGCATTGCACCCAGCACAACACATCGGTTTTCCCTCCTTTTCCTTAATTTTATGCAGTGAAATAACAAGACCATTGCTATGACTAACTTTTATTTAGGATTAAGGCGGAGCTCGGTACTGGCTGCCAGCATGCAACCTACCGATGCTCAAATATCTAACTATACTTCCATATGAATGTATATATCGAATGGATTGGGAAAACATGGGGCTCGGCAACCGGCACACTGTGTTATGGAGAGTACATGGGGATGTGACGCAAACTACGTGTAAGACAGATGGCCCCTTGGGCGCCCTGTCTGCGTATAATTCGGGCGGCACCGCCATGTCAGCAATGGAGTTACAATCCTGAATGGGGGTCAGTGAAACTGACGGCCCAAACGAGCTGGTACCAGCGTAGAGCCCCAACGACAACAGACCATAACCGTAAATCCAGTCAACCCGCCATTAAAGTAATACTACTTGGATCTGACACTGATGGGCCGCATAATAGTAAGCAGGGGGAATCGCAAAAACTGAGCAGACGATATTTGATTAGAAACACATGGTGAGACATAAGTCCTGAGCAGTATGTGATGTTCAGTAAATTCAACATTATTTCCCGGGCTTTTTGTGCGATTTGCTTCTCAATTCCTGCATCATCGATTGATGGTTGCCGAAAAAAGTTATAATTACAAAGCTTTGTGACATTGTTTTTTATGTTTGTCTTCTTCCTCTTCTTTAAAAAATGTCTCTAGTTTAGAGAGAGCTTTTTAAATATCACATTTTACTTGTGCGTGAAACAAAGTCCTTCATGTGGAAACTGTGAGAGGAGAAAGAAGGGTTGGAGACAGAAGCGAGCGCTCTGGTGTTATCCTTTCAACTTCGCCACCAGTTAAATTAACCACCTGTCATTAGAGCATGAAACTCCATGGGCCGATTAACTGGGCATCTCTTAACCCATTTGAACCCGAAAGACCGCTTCTCCGGTCCAGGGACAGGATTCGTCATACTTTCATTAAGTAGGGTGGCTGCTAAGTTAAAGTGTGGGGTAGAGCAATCAATATTTTCAACGTGTAGCCTTAGGGCTGCACGTTGAAAATATTGATTGGTCTACCCCAAATAATAAATATGGACCCTTCCAATTGCTTCCATTGAACTTATGTGCAAGGTACCACCAGGGTTCAAAAGTTAAGAAAACTCATCCTCAAATGATCACATGTAAATTATAATCATGTAAGCTTGTCTACTCACTTGCCTCTTCCAATACAAAGGGAAAACATGTTTGTCAAAAATTTTGTAACAGCTGCGCAAAATTGAAATTCCCAAGCAACATCTTTATAATGTTATTCAATTAGATGGACGATGGAAATAGAATAATTGAAAGCCAATCTTGAAAACGTTGAAAAATAGTTTTTTCATGGCCACTGTCTTAAGAAATGGGCAAAGTACAGTAAAGTACTTTTTCATGTGTTTGAAAATTCACAGTTTTACAAAATTATTTGATACAGCTAGACTATTTGAGCTCGATCACGTCCACTCAGTGAGAAGTGACAAACTATTGCAGGTGTTGGTCTTATAGAATTACATACCCAGCAATACGCCCACTTAATTTTTGAAATTTAGTATTGTTCGTCGTTGCTCGGTGGCTCTCTCCGGGTACTCCGGCTTCCTCCACCCATAAAACTGTCGTGGTCATGATTAGCCATTGTGCAGAAATATGTGACCTTAAACACCAACAAATAAATAAATAAATAAATAAATAAATAAATAAATAAATAAATAAATAAATAAATAAATAAATAAATCCGTGAGATAATAGGTGAAAGAGAGCAGATTTGTGACAAATACATGCATTTGTGATCGACAGCTTTCCGATGGACATACATTTTTCAGGCTATGTGGGATCTGTACGTGTGGTGCGTGTAGAAAATGATTTCAGTTTTCTTTGGAACAAAACGCCACACAACTGACTGCATTTCTCCTATCGGCAATGTGCACCAGAATATACGGCATATTGTTTATAGCTGTCAGATAAGCAAATGTGTGAGCGTCGGGAGATCAAAGTTCGCACCTGCCGATATATTTAAGTATTTGTAGAAGACAATATCAATAAAATAAACAGTTGGAACCCTTAAACTTGTCAGTTATCAAGTAGGATCACGCTGACGTCTGTCAGTTGACATGTATATTGCCTTTTCAAACGCAGACGTCTGTGTTTGTTACGGAATTCGGTCAATCATATATAATATTCTGTATGATTTTTTTCTGTAGTTCGGGAATTGCATGACAGTTTTTACATCACAGTTCCTTCCTAAACCCACTCATATTTTTCATTGCGAAATTTCAGAAATGCTTTTTCGAGCTTCAGTGCAGAATGTTTTCGAGAGATAAGACAACTATGCGCAATATCTATTACCTCTTCAAAAGAAGCAAAAGCAGTCTGGCCGGCGCGAACATGACTGCCGTCCTAATCTCGATTTTCAGTGTGACATTATGGAATGGCTGATTCAGCTCACAAGATCTTGGAGGTAGTGAGGCCGATCTATAACAATGTTGCTGCAACACCAGAACCCATTCCTCAGTTGTTATATACCAAGATACCATTGCAAGCTGGCCGAATTATGTCACTTCGCGATAACGTTGCTCACGTGACGGCATTATTCCACATAATGGCCAGACTTAAGCTTGTTAAAAAGTCGATAGTAAACGATACAGGTACCGTGTGGGAAACTGAACATGAAATTCGCGTTCACCTCAACTTATACTATTTTAAAAATGTTATTCAAGAGGATCACTCATGTCATACACACCACTATATGACTACCCCAAATCGGTATCGCTACAGTTTGCTCGTCAAATCTGGTTCGCCGTAAAACAAGAGTCTCCACTCTCTTAAATCCATATCACGCCTGTTTCAAACGAGGCTGGTGTGACGTTACTGATGTGCGAGAGGTTTCGAAGCAAGAATTTTACAAAAGCGAATTAAAATATGAGCGTGTTTTCGTCACCTCCGTCTTGTTTACACGACCAGACCAGCCAGATCAAACACAATTCCAACAGCGTCTTGTTTGATTTGGATGACCTGGTTATTGGGAGGAATACGAAATCCAGTTTAAGTGACTGTTGTAGTGATCAAGAGTTCATAAAAATATAAATTGAAGATACATACGCTACATATCTAATGCGACAAAATAATTTTGTTTATAAAATATTGGGGTTGTTTTACTTTTTGAGCTGATTATGTGCATATAGTGGGAGGGACTAATGCCCCTAATTAACCGCCCACTTTCGCAATACCGTCTAAGGCTTCAAACCATCAATGCATGATTGTAATTCAAAGACCTGGAAATAAAGAATTAATATTGTAACCCGTTGGCAGTACTCCGTACTCTTAACCCGTAGGAAAAGTCGTGGTGCCTCACCGTCTTCTCTATTTTTCTATGCCAGTCATTTTAACCTATTAATGGGTTTCCCGCCTGTATAAATATCAACAACTAACGTGCGATCTCGCCGAAAGTGAGATCGCACGTTAGTTATTGCTATTTATTTTGGCAGAAATTCTTTTAAGATGGCAATTTAATAAACTTATGTTTTATTATACGCTAAACGAAAAAAAGATTATCGAAAGAAAATGCGGAAAGATAGAAATCGTATCCTCCCACTGTGAAGATATAGAAATTTTCACTTTCACGGTATCAATCAAAATGGTGGTTTTCAAAGCATCACTTCAAGGTGAATACGAGTCCAATTATCACAGGAATTGATCAATTTGTTTCTAAAACCGTATAATGAACAGAAAATCTGGTGTTTTGGGGGTGATATCGATCATTTCCTGCAATAATTCAACACGTATTCACCTTGAATTGATGCATGAAACCTTCCAGCTGAATCAGATCGGAAGACGCTACCTGTTCTGAGTATCGATCAAGTCACTTCCGCATATCAATGAGCATCAGCTGTTTACTTTCATGCATCAATTCAAGGTTGAAACGAGTGGAATTATCGATAGGAATGATCAGATTCTTATAAAATGCGTATAATAAAAAGAAAATCTAGTGTTTTTGAGTGGAAAAATAAATATTTATCTCGGTCACTCATGAGATAATTTTCGGTATCCACTCAAAAACACTAGATATCCTCTTTGTATTACATTGCCGTAACCTGCTACAAACTGCCGTAACCTGTAGTTCGTTCGTGTATTTTACAATTGACGTAACCCATACGTAACTTAAACGGCCATTCGCGAGTTATTTCCAGGCCTGAATTCGTTGTCTAGAGAGGTCCCCATGTGCATAAAATGCCCCCCATGTTATCCTTATAAAATATAACCAGGCCACGTGCCAAAAAAGATAGCGTGTAGACTTTTGGTAACCCAACATCATTCTTTAAATGACATCACTAACCACCCCTGTAGCATATTAAAGGATTATCATAGACAAAGTGTCATTGTCAACCACTCGTTTTAACTTCTTCACTTGCCTTTTCTTTGGTTAAAACATTTTCTTTTGATTCCTGTCCATAGGATTGTAAGAAGGAGCATCATAATAGGCATTTGCAATACTTTTGTTCGGGATGGTAAAATGTTTCGAGGTTGCTCTATTCTGTGTCCGTTGACCTCTGCTATTTACGAATATTGAGATGTAGTCTCAACATAACCAGTTTGGTGAGCGACATTCAAAATAGAAAGCAAGACATCCAAAGTTTCGTTTTTAGCCTATTGAGCTGGAGATCAGCGGCACCCGGAAAATTTTTATCTCTTACCGACTTGTTATTTTTGGTTTTTACGTCATTGTTATCTATTTGATGCATACCATAGAATCTACGGCGATATATTCCCTGGAGTTCTTTAGTTGTATAATTTCGAAAAGTTCCAGCACATACCTGTCATTAAAAATGTTTTTCAGTGGAATGTCACATTTTCATTAATATAAAATTTGCTTGACCCTTTACTTCTCTTGACCTAATTAACATAATAATATGCATATTTATCAGGAGGTGATAAATAAAAATATTTTGAGTGGTAATCTGTTATATGATGTGAGATCATTGACCGCTTGTGATCTAAATAACATAATAGTTTCAATATTTATTATTGTGTGATATAAAGATGACCAGTATTAATATTTTGAGTTGTAATTTTTGATTTGTGAGGTTGTTGACGAGATGTAGTTATTTTAGTTCCACTTTCTCCTAAATTTATATCTTTAACATTTTCTGCCTTATGATAATAAGATTAGCAGAAGTCTAAATTTTTGGTTGTGTCACATATCTTGGTCCGAGATTATTTTGAGTAACTTTGGATACATTTTCACGCTGGGCAATGGCCTGTGGGCGCAGTTTAGTCCACTCTTTTACCAAACCCGGGTTTCGAACAACTGTATTGATGTCTGCCCGTATATAATGTACAATTACACTTTATTCGAAGAGACAAATTCATATGATACACTTTCTCGTACATATCATTCCAATGATTTTTCATAAATTATGTTATAGAAGAGAAGAAATAGAAAAAAGCAAACAATTTTAATACACGCCTGTTTTGTGAAATCACCATCTACAGCAACACTAAGCAATGCGGAAAATGAAAATCTGTTCCGCACATCTGCGCCGAACGGAAATCGTTGACGGACTGTTTTTGAAGCGAAATGTCACTGAAATTGTCTACAAATCTCGCACCACAATTACAATTTGAATCGCTGACGATAGCTAAAATAGTAACAAGGGTTCCCGTCGCAAATTTGGTTGGCGATAAAATGTGTTCTTTTATTGATAATTCATCCCCTGAGTGCCAGTGTGTTCTATGTGCCCTCAGAGGACGAGTTGTCAGATTAATTGCTGTGTCCTTCTAATAATTGTTTTTATTGACGTGAAGGTGTTTAATAAACACAGAACGACACACGCGTGTGAATGGGTTAATCGATATGTCACTTGTGCTAGTGCGGAAGGATAAAACTGAAGGCCTGCGACCTCTCGTTTTATCCTTCCGCGCTGGCACTCGTGCCATATCGATTAACCCATTCACACGCATGTGTCGTTCTGTGTATAAGTCTTTCAATGAAGTTGAAATGACTTGTAGCGATCATCAGCCTTTTTTTCTTTCTTTTTCGTCAAAACAAAATTTCGAGCACTTCCCCTTAACCCACTCTCACAAAATGTGGCACACTAATCAGAAAAATGAAAACCTCACCCGAGCAACACTTACTTCCCGAAATTCCGTCCATGATGAGAGTGATGCGGATTTTATTTTTTAAAATCTTTTTCAATATCTTTTAATATCAACGCCTGTATCAACCCCTCTCCCTTTTTCAAACACTGAACATCCCTTCTCCAATAAAAACATATCTAAAAATATGTTCATTCCTGGGATATCGTCAATCACTCTCATGGCGTCATAAGGGTCATAAGTCGGAAAAATTCAACTTTGACTCTCGTAAAATGTTAGATGCCGAAGAGTACAAAAATAGGAGAATTGTATTTTTCTTTTCTCGAGATAATGCCATTTTTACGTTTTTACGTCCTTTCAAATTTTGGCATTTTCTCTTTGAAAACGCTGATTTTGTGACACGCACATCTCCATAGTATTAAAGAGACAGCTTTCGGACTCCACACATCGATTTCCGGTATCTCAATTTGGTCCATCCGTACTTACATTCTGTACTGTAGACCCTGGTTTGGGAAGAGCCCGACGATAGGGATTTTTTGAAAGATTTTATTTTCACAGCTAATTTTTAAATCTATATTTCTGACATTTTGGAAACATAATCTCCAATAAAAGCCAAATCTAAAAAAATGTTGCCATCCTGGGAAATTCCCAACAATTAAGGGTGACATCATTAACGTTAACGCCATAAAAATAAATTACGTTAGATTGTAATAAAATTTTAGTATGTTGCAAAGGTAAAAAAAAATAGGAGAAAGCTATTTTTTTTACTTTTTCGTTTTATCCCCACTTTTGACGTGTTATAAATCAATTGTTTTATCACCTTTCAGCTTTTAACACCTAAAAACGCCCAAAAACGGCGACACGTATAACATAACCTTGTTCTTGGTTCAGTGATCCTGTGTACGCTATTTTAATAATTTCAAATGTCTACCTTTATCCCAAACTACGCAGGTTTTAACGTTTCTTCTTACTATTTTTATAGCAGGTCCTTATCAAGCCTCCTTCTTTCAAATTTTGATATATCATCTCCAAACCATATCTAACAATTCGGTACCAACCTGGGGAATTCCCAAAGGTTATGGCAGAATTAAGGGTGACATTATTGACGTCAACGTCTTTCAAATTAAGCGACGTTGGATTCTCATGAAATTTCAGTGTGCTGTGAAGCTCAAAGAATTGACGGTAACATGGTCTGAGGTTTGCGGCTCGGAGCGTATGTTCAACCTCGACACTTCGTTACCGTCAACTCATCACAGTAACGTATATGTTCCAATAAGACACTACCCATAGCCCAAAACCTACATCGTGAAACACGAGAGGCTAATTTACTAAACTTGTGATTGTTGAAAGTTGCCTTGTTCAAGGCAACTTTTAACGATCATAGGTTTAGTAAATAAACCGCTCGTGTACCCCCACGACGGCACTGGATAAATAATTAATACACCAGATAAACTCATTCCTTCTCAGTTCAAATCATAAATCACTTTGTTATTTAAAGAACACTTCATCCGAAACACCGTCTGCTGCACGTGGTAAAAATCTAGAAAAATGAAACGGCTTGTTAGTCACTCCTTATATAGACAACCGACTTAACCTCTTGAAAACCAGACTAGAGAACGAACAGATGAATGTCATCGAATTCGCCGATAGGGCATCAGAATTGTTACACTTGGATTAATTCACAAAATTTAATGTTATTGGTATATGTTGTGTTTCATGCATTATGTTGCATATATATATTATGTCTATACGTTAAATAAGTATATCAGTTTTAACCTGCGTTTTAGTTTTGTATGAGTTCCGGTTCACAATATGTGAAACAGACTATACACTAATCTGCACTAAATCCTATTGTTATCCTTCACACCTAGTATCACTCAGCCAACCTCCCAACTCCCCCACCTAACCAACCTTTTTTACTAAGAAAACAAAAACGGTTGGCTGAGTGAGAACAAACCGATGAAATGTAATGTCCATTCACACATAAAGATACACATATATGCTTTCGTGCCCCAGTTATACAATTCGCACTGAAAATATCAAAATATTAACACAAGTAGTGGAACTGCGCAGTGTAATCATAACACTACGGGTGTGGCAAGTCTTCATTCACAATGCCATCAAATATTTGGTCAAATCAAGCCTCGATTGAGCAATATGTCTTGTTTTGATTCAAAGACAACGAGCGCTTGTGCTATTTTTAGATTCAGTCGTCTGGAATATATCAGATTGGTTGGAAAAACGAACCGCAGATTCGCTTTTCCGACCAATTGAAATATTCCAGACCAGTGAATCTAAACATAGGCGATGGACTCTTTAAAGGCTAGACCACTTTCAGGCCATAACAGCGTCGAATCCCTTACAGAATTAGACAAGTGGTTGAGAGTTTGCCTTGTTATCTTACCGCTGTTGGGTGAACTGGGATAGTATTGATTTTAATGTATTCAGTCGCTGAATTGCTCTAGTAGTTATGGGGTTTGCCATCAAGTATTATACTCCTCAACAATTTTCTGAAGCATATCAAAGTGTGTTTATAGAAAAATGTAGGTTAGTTGGCAATTAATTTACCCGGTATAGCGTCATGCTAAGAGAACGTACGATGAAAATAGTCAGTGTCAAATTTCCGTTACGGGGCAGGAGAGAAAGAATGTCCTTACAAACGGCTCAGCATAGAAAGCACTGCGCGCAGGTACGCAATTACGCAACAAATAACGCTCTGTGGACAATTAATTTGTAAAATTATAAATTTGCTCCAGATATGGGGCGTGATGGAGGATGTTCTGTATTGAAATATAGAAAACCAACTCAGGACTTGCCGAGTGATTTAGAATAAACTGCGGTTTGTGACAAAAGTCCCCTTTCAGACTGGGTCACTATGCGAATATCACAATTAGAATTTTTCAGTTTGCAGCTTGTATATCTAACCTGGGGCTAATACTATAAGCTTTTACAATTGTATTTTCTTGAATTATATTTTCTATCCATAACGTAACTGACTAAAATGAATCATTAGCATTTTAAAAGATATGGTAATTTGGAAAGGTTATACTCAATGATTTTGGTTTGTTTCGCACATTGGTTGCTGTAATCGTTGCTTCAGTGTTGCGTCATAATTCCCTATAATTCCCGACACAACACCTACATCAACAGTTAATCGACCAATATTTTTACCACGATCGCTTAAATGTTTCACTGTTATCTTATACGGACCAGTCTGCTCAGCTGCTTTCAGACTTTGGATCAAAACATCCAATTATCGACAATCGTTTACATAAACGATCGGCGTAATGCAAAACACCTACTCCAATAACAGCTAGATCAACAGTTAATCGACCATCACTATTTCCAAGGTCGCTCATCCAGATTGCCGATTTGACATCTTGCAATGATATTAAGTTTATCCGTGTAAATTATTAATTCTTTCGCAAAGTGGTTTTGATTTACAAATAAAACCGTATCAATAATTTCTCAATTACAAATGGATCGAAAGGATTTGTTTCCTTTCTGCATCTTTTAATCAAAACACTTGATAATGTACGCGTACAGGATATTTCTTAATTGAATAACCCTATTAACTGAATGAAACGCCCAGATACAAAACCATTTACTATACCTTGGGAACAAATTTGACCTGATAATTACTTATAGGCTCAGAGTGAACTCTTGTCAATTGAACAAAAAAGCTTGTAATATGTTTCAATGAGACTAAAATCCTCCTCCTCTGATTGGACGAGAACTCGCATAGTATATTCTATGTTTACGGCTCAAGTGACAAATGTTACCGTCTGACGTCACGCGAAATATTTGCAATGACGTCGTCCGTTTCGTGACTGCTTCATCAACGGAGTGACTAGCAAGTCGCTTCATTTTTCGGGATGTTTCACGTGTGCAGCAGACGGTGTTCCGGATGAAGTGTTGTTTAAATTACAAACTGATTTACGATTTGAACTAAGATGGAATGAGTTTATATGGTTTATTGATTATTTATCCAGTGCCGACGTGGATACATGAGAGGTTTATTCACTAAACCTGTGATCGTTAAAAGTTGCCTTGAATAAGGCAACTTTTAAAGATCACAGTTTTTGTAAATAAGCTTCTCGTGTTTCACGATGTAGGTTTTGGGCTATGGGTAGTGTCTATTGGAACATATACGCTATTGTCATGAATTGGCGGTAACATGGTCTGAGATTTGCGGCTCGGAGCATATGTTCAACCTCGACGCTTCGCGTCTCGGTTGAACATAAGCTCCGAGACGCAAACCTCAGACCATGTTCCCGTCAATTCATCACAATAACGTATAATGTCGAGGAATTGCGCTGACAATCACCAACTTTGCTATGTTTATAGACCTATGTGGTCTCAGTACATCCATTATTGGCATTTTTAAAATCTCGTTTGACAGAGGTCCATAAATAGGAAAAATGCTCAGATTATCTCCAGAATACAGAAAAGTGATCAAAACCCTATTAATTGAATACATTTCACTGGCAAGTGGCTATTTAATTAACAGCGTTTCACTGTATTCCATAGTGAAAACACATATCGATCACTTTGAATCGATACGTTTATTGGTACACAGAACTACATTTTTTGTACTGTTGATCACATGACGTGTGTATGCGTATTCTTATATTCAGTTCGTTTGCGCCAAATTGATATTGAAACATTATACTATACCTGAGGCAAATCACATTATCCTATAATTACATTCATCATTTATCTTCGGTTTGATTATATAAGCCTCATATACATACGTGTGTTTTGATAACCGAACTGATGTTTGGAAATGCAGCGAAGGATGATGATGATAAACTGTGTAGTATACCATATAAATTCAAAGAAATGAAATGTCACCAAAAACATCATTTCTGCAGCATATTTGTTATAAGGGTCCATAAAGGTTGATTTTTAAAATGCTCCCTCTTATGCAAACATCATTTCATTTTATTTTATTCGGTGTAATCACACCGGTCTGAATGACGTCTTCAAGGACTTCATCGGAGAGGTCTCATTGGCGTCATCTCTGACATCACCATTGATTTGGCATACTGCAATCTAGCGAGTTTTCAAGGTAACTACTGTTGTGCAATAGCATAATACAGCGCACGCATGGTATTACGCAGTGATAGGCCACACGGTTTTAGAGTGTTTTCATTGGTTTGGAAATGATATGGTGTTAGAGTATAGACAGTACGTACCTCTTCTGGCCGATTTTGTTCAATACTTCCATGGGTAGAGTGTAGTTCTAGGTGACGTGGTGTGGTGTTATGTTGGATTATACAGTATGGTAGTATAGTAGTGACTGTTGATGCCGAACTTGGTCTGTTGTTAACCCTCAGTACCATTATCCACTGGTACTATACAATCTTATTGTGCTCCCCTGTACTCTGGTACCGAAAGGCGTACTATTCCATTGTTCGATACTGTAATCCAACCGTGTGGAAGAGCCTTCAGTGTGTAATATTATCCTACTTTTACAATATTTGTATAATTCAGACTGCTATGCCCATACTGTCCAGCTATTTGCTTGTACTAAGTTACTAGCCCTATCTTGCCTGTATCAATAGCAATGCGTTGACATTTCTCTGCTATGGACTAAACTACAGAGACTATCCCTCCTGGCGTTTACGATCAGAGTTTTTGCTAGCTTCTGTTATTACTACTACAATGAACACTACTTACCAACAGTCATATGGATGGTTTCTGTTGAAAATGAAAACTACAAAAAGCCAATATCGAGCTCCTCTTCGTACAACTCTTCGACACATCTGATTAATATTGATATACTTGGCATATCGGAATTCGAGAAATAAATTCAATAAAAGGGATTGTGTTAGAGGAGTTCGTAGCCGACTTCTGACACACACTGGCACAACAATTCGCAATCACTACACTGGCCGACCAGTCACAATTACTGCTGATGTTTGTTACTACCATTGGTATTGGCTTCTGCCATAAACTATACAATGGCCACAACCTATGCAGTTATTGTGTCATTTCACTGTAGTAGTGACTGTTACTGCTATAGATGCGGATGACCTGCTTTGCCTCACTGGCGTGAGTTGATCTTCCACTACAGCTGCAGGCTTCCACTACACATGAAAGCCGTGGAGTTAGAGATTCATTGAATCGTCTGAGACAAAATAGTTTACAAAGGTACAGCCGCCCCTGGAAGGAATGCCATTAAACTGACTTTTGATACTACTATTGCATCTGGCTTCTACGGCAGTATATTGGGGGCGTTCTGTTGTTACTGCTTGTACAAACTTTTCGCTCTACGCCTAGTTTCTGCCACAACTGTTTACAGTTCTAGCACTTCTATGGATGTTTGCTTACCGTTCTCCGATTGCTATATTTCTAACATTGATACTAGTCTATACCTTGTAAGCCATTACAAGAATTCTCTCTGTTCAGCAAGCTCTAGACTAGATCTAAGGAGAAATACAATAATGCGGTCTAACCTTAAGACCATCAGGAAACATAATCAAAACTGGTTCAGGAAACAGAGTGGGGGGGGGGGGGGATTAATGTTGGAGATTAGTTCAGACACCTTTTATAGTTTGAAAGGAAGTTTAAAAACAGGATGGCATAGACCGAACCAAACGAATTCTACCCCCCCCCCCCAAAAAAAAAACAAAACAAAAAAAAACAGGAACAACATGTCGAAAGTATGTAAACAGTTTTCGTCGTCTCGCATTCAAACAAAAAGAAAAACAATTGCGTGAAAAAAGAAATTGAAACGATATTACAGTCAATGAGAAAAAGTTGTGAGCTTAAACAGGCCCCAAAGCTGATGCCAAGCGGAGCTTACGAGAGACTTGGACTGCAAAGGTCCTCATTTCTTCAAATTACAGGTTTCGAATTTTGACGGAGCTGTTCAGCCCCTTCCCCGAATTCTGCCTCGTGTTTTTGCGTTTACAGAGCTTTCTGGGGGCGAATTCATTTTTTAACTTACTCTCACTTGATAAATAACAAGATTTTTAAACTGACAAAGCGTGCAATAGGGAGAGAGAGTCTAGATTTTTTTCCTTTCCTTGAGCTGAAAGGTGTGACTTTCAGCTAGAGGAAAGGAGAAAATCTAAGTTTTCTCTCTCTTTTTACTTAGAGATTAGAAGCAAGTATCAATTAAGAAAACGGAATATATTTACAAGAGATTTTAACCATTCATCCAACGCACACGATACCAAATTTATTTTTTTGTTCAAATGTTTCAAAATATTTCTACCAAAACATATCTATCATGGGACCCCCTCATTGGAACGAACCCTTTCCAGTGAGGTATATAGCTATAGCATGATATAGTTTTGTTTCAATCTTGTGAAAACAAAATTTAAACTGCTCAATTTGTAAATTACACGGGCAGATGCGACCGATTCGTTAGGTTTAATGTTACTAGAAATATGAAGAAATGAAAATCAGCCCCGTGTACAGTTAAAACTAGAAGTCTTGTCACGAATTGCCCGCAAATAGCACATCACTCTGTGGGTTGATCCGCGTGTTATGACGATAGTAAGCCCATCAAATTCTGTACTTATGCCATATGTACATTGGCTGTGCTTTGACATTGCTTGTGCTTTCTATTGATAACCAGGAGAATCTTTCGCGCTTTCCAGTTTTAACTGTAGGCCACGTCAGTTGAAACACAAAGCTACTGTAGGCCCGGTGCTTCATGTGAGAAGACAAACATGGACTCACTACACGAAATGAATGGATGTATTTTGATAACAGATTGGGCGCCTCTGTTGGCCTCTCCACTCTACTCTCCAATTTCATCTATGAATGACAGGTGATTTTTGTTCTAATTCAGTGGGCATCTAGTCCAAGGGCAGGCCCAACGCATCGCCGGAACCGCCGAGCCTCGGGACTAGAACATCGGCTCTACAGCTCTCTCACCAGTCCTGGTACTGGGTAATATATGCGATAGATATGTATTTTTTAAGTCTCTGTCAAACTCAAGTTAAAAGTATCCTTATGGAATTAAAATCCGAAATATTTCTCGTTACGAATTATAGCTTATGATCATTATTGGAACGAGCTTCTGACGATCTCTAGGACGCAAACAGAAAGAGTGTTGAAATATGAGCGATGTTTATTATGCATATATCTGGTTGGATATTGCCGATTTCTGATTGGTTAAGTAAAGGTTGAACAGTGCATTGTTTGCAGACGATTGGTGCTTGTCCTTTGCAGTATTCAGTGTTAGGATTTAAGTCATTTAATGTTCATTCGACAAATATACGCACCTCTGAATTCTACGCGTTTGTATGTTTTCATTTATCAATGTTTAAAACTGAACGGTAAGGAATTTAAATGAATAATTTCTTTGCGGTACACTAATACACAAACACGCAAACTGACTGGGTTAAACTACAGGAATGGCAGAGCAGATGTCTTCCTGCCATTCTCTCATAACGCAGATGTTCTTGGCAGCAGAGATAACTGAATGATATCTTAGAAATAATGATAAAAATATTACATATACAATATATTTGTACATCTTGAAATTACCATGGAACAATTTTGTTTCAATTCATCTCGCATTTGTTTATTTTTTCTCTTCAGTTTCCAATTCAGAGGTTGATTCCATTCCCCAATTCGGTGGAAAGTTAGCACTCGCAAATACATAACTCCGACCAGGACATGAAATTGCAAGATTTTTCTTATCGTCCATTGGGTACAACAAGACACCACTTATAATATTTTAACATTGAAGATTGCGCCTTGTTGCACTCAATGGCCGTCATCTATATATACCTTCGATCTTTTAAAACAAGGAATCCATAGCACCGAAATTGGACATGGCAATTGTCAGTGACATGCTAAAGTACGCGGTAGACAGCCATGGATTTTGTCACAACATTGCCTAATGTCGTTCTTACTTTCCAGCGACTTGCGTGTCACCAGCCCTGCATGCACCTATGGTAGTTTTATGTCTGTGCGAATATCTTTGACTAAGTCAAACTGCTATGCGTTTCGCTTTATAATGCTGGATACTACATCCCGGTGGACATTCCATATTGTTATCTTAGTATTAGTGTTCTAATTTTGAGTCTTGTGCTACAGACTGACTTTACAGCGCAATCCTTGTGACAGCATCCAGCAAACTAGAATTCTGAATCATAAATTTCCTAATTTTCGATTTTGTCGTGAAAAACCTCAGCAGGTGAAACGTGTCCAAACTTTGCAATTAATCCTATGCACACTGGTGTCGAAATATCAGTCTGCAAATGTTTCCCACAGTACAACTAAGAATATTAAGCCAATGCAAGCTCTGCCAAACACGACTGAATTAGTTAAATTCCTAGTTGCATTTTAGAAAATAATTACTTCTTGAAATTTCAGTAATTTGTCACCAGTATGCGTAGAGGTAAGACAGGCTTAGTCAGAGTACTATCGGAAAAGAGTACGACTATTGTCCGACGAAGAATACACTTGACAGACTATCTCGTTCCTACCTCCGGAATTCACACACTTATTCTTAGTGGACAACCAACTCCGTTAACATACGTCAGTGGAAAGAGTAAAAGTAAATAACGTTCGTCACTGAAACTGGACACGATCAGCCCAGTCACATTATTCTTTCTACAGACCTCTGATCAGAAAGAGACCTTGGTGGCTTAGTGGTTAGAGCATTGATCGTCAAACAGACGTTTCGATCCTGGCCAGCGCGGTAACTGCATTGTATCCTTGGGCCAAAGACATCCCAATTTCCCACGTTGCGGCACGGTGGCGCTGTGAAGTAAAGGGTACTACACGTCGATAGTACACTTGCGTTCAACCGCTGATAACCCTGTCTGTGGAGAGCTAATCGTCGCTATTCGGTGCACTCCGGCTGTTTACACCTGTAAAACTCTCCGACACTATTTGACCATGGCTGCTGAAAGTGTCGTTAAACTCAATGCCAAAAAGAATAAATAAAACAAAAAACTGTGATAACAAAAGCGGTTGCATCACGATGAGTTCGCTATCCGATCGCAACACACTTACACCAAGGGTTGAGATTTCATAATAAAATACTGCGAAATAAAGACAGCATAAAAAACAAACAAAAATTGTACATCACTTTACCATTGTATTTTCTAGAATTGTATTTTCTACCTATTAATACAACTGACTAAAATGAATCATTAGCATCTTAAAAGATCAGGCAATTTGCCAACTGGCAAATTGCCAGATTTTTGACAATGCTAATGGTTCATTTTCACCCATTTAAAGTCATAACTAGAAAACACCTTTTTAGAAAATACAATTGTAAAAGTTGTATAGTGGTGGCCCCCAAATTCTCTGTACGCTTTTGTAATCACAATAATGCACATAATAATAATTCTAGCGGTTTGTTCATTTGGCACTGTTATCGGGAATAGCTTTAGTCTTCCGCGTAAGTGATAATATTGTATTGGGTTTAGACGAAGACTCTCGTTTGAGAGGTACTGCATCAGCCACAAAAATTGACTTTGGTCCACTTGTCCCCGGAAAATCCACAGTTGGAATCCGATTCCGAATCACTGTAGTATCACGGACTATTTACTTTTTCCGGCAGTTGAAAACAACATGTCTCCAATTCGCGAAATTTAGTTAAATCAGGTGAGCAGGATAATCATTCAGTCCGTGGTATCTTTGAAAATGCTTCATTGGAGAATTGCAAAATTTCGCTAAACAATTACTACGGACGTCCTAGATCACCGAAGAGGCGCAGAATTTGTGCCATAGACAGCGATTTTGACTGAAAATCAAGAATTCAAACCCGAATTCAAAAATAAACTTTACTGTTCACTTAGTTACGTATTCATGCGCATCGGGGGATTCCCCTGAAGTGTGCACCTGTTACAAAAATAAGTGTAAACAAAAATAGTTTTTTTTACTTTAATCAAATTTACCAAAAAAAGTTGGGAGAATTGTTAATGCTAGTGTTGGCATGCGATGTTGAACTATAAGCCATATAGTAAACGTTTTATCGCAACAGTGAAGTGATCCGGGTCGTCGCATCACTTCTCGTTGAGGAGGTCAGATCGCCGGATCAAACTCGCTGCCTGCAGCAGCTCGTTTGATCCGGTGATCTGACCTCCTCAACTCGAAGTGATACTACGATCCAGATCACTTCACTGTAGCGATAATATGTATATTCTCTACTGCTGCTGTGTCGGGTATGGAATAGACAGTTGTTCAACTGACATTGTTTCGGGTACAGCAGAACGTCATTGGATTTACAGGAATTCTATCAGGTACAGGACGTAGAGTACAATCACCGTAGCTGTTGTAATCCACGCGTGGGAAGTGATGTTCACGCTTGCGTTTACCAGGTAATCAAAATCATCATCATCAAAATTTTAGTTAATGAAGCACCAAGTTGTACCCGGTGCTTCATTAATTAATTATTTTTTTATGATTATTCCTATAATTTGTATTTGAAATTTAATATTATTGCTTGACCATCCCACGGCGACCGTACTGTATGGCGGTACACACATTCGGCTTCTACGCTATGAATTATAGTGCTAAACCTTTCATCTGTTCTGTTGTTTCTGTTTGACGCCTGTTTGATTGGTACTCTATCAGTTACTATAGAAGACAGCCATTTCACTGGTATTGACTCAAATAGTATTACTTTTGTTAATGACCTAATATGGTAAATATGATGTCTGTAAATTCCTTACCGACTGAGAGCTGAGTGTAATATAACATTTACTGACACCGTTTATAACAAATCATGTCACTAACAGACTGTGCAACGAATATTATCTTACCGCCTACTTTTTACTCTGTGAACTTGAACTGCAATGAAAATAAACGATAAACATCTTATTTTAACTCGAAACGGCTATCGTCTACCGACATTTGAAAGATGATCGAAGAAGGGGGAGATCACTCTGACTGCCAGTCGTTTTCAAACGAAGGAAATTCTCAAACAATTGTAGGAGATAAGATATAGACATTTATGGAGCAGGTACAGTGATAGGTTCAGAATAAAAAAAAAACTTTTCTAGAATGGGTACTCTTTCCGGAAAACATTTGCTCTACTACTCCTGTATCATATACATCTGTAAACCTCTATTCTGCAGATACCGTTTCAGGTTAGGAGACATACTTTACAGACTGGCACCGTCGTATAACTGTACCGATTCCAATATTAACTAACGATATACTATTCTTTTCTGTGTTTTCGTATTCAAACACAGTTAAAGAAACATAAAAGTCTCGCAATACCGTCACACACACAAGTGTGTTTATACCATTCACATTTTGTATTTCTAGTGCCAAAGAACATGAATGATCTCGGTCCGAATAAGAAGTCTCTCTGGGTGGCCCAAGAGAACGGACAGGTTGTCACCCGTGTAAGGTAAGATATGAAAATAATCTCAATATGTACTTTTAGAATAATTTTGTACTTTTATATCTGATCTCGCCCAAGCGCTATTGTCATTCAACATGACCGCGAAAAAGTCTAAACGTGTCTCTTGATCACGTCACACATCGCGTCTTCATCCACTAAACCTAAACACGAAAAGCAAATGACATTTTTTTCCGTCCGTAAATTTTTCCCTCTTGACGAGTAAGAGTTGCCATAATGAAATAATTTTGTGACTCGTGATGAATTGCCGATCGTTTTTTCCTAAAGTTTCTTCAAGTCAAGCCGAGGCCAGTGCACAAGAGCTCGATGTTTGTTGGAAGTTTTTGTCAAGAATGTGTGCGATTAACAAATATAACAACAAAAGGTAAACAGTTTAATTCTTTTTCGGAAGTGACGACGTAATTGGACGGGAAGATCCGGCCAGATTCCGCGAAGTTTTTATATTTTCATTTATTTTGTTGAAGTAAAAATTATACGACGATACGTCAATTATAACAATTATACAGTCGCCGTATTAACGACAACATTGACGTGCCAGTGAATGTTCGGTTACGAAGAGTATCGATACTGACCAGATAACGTCTCTGCTGGCACTACAAGATGTTACGACTTCACGGGAAAAGTAGAAAAAAGCTGCAGGATGAGCACAATGGCACTTTTTCAGTCATGACACTTGGCCGTTGCAATTAACCTTTGAAGCCCCAGATTAAATTTACGGCAAGTACAAACTTGTATACATGCACATCGATGTAAATGAGAGGCAGCGCACATTTATGTAAAAACACTGCCATAAAAATAGAGCCTATCGGCGAGTTCTCAAATAAAGAATACATGGGGCAACCTTCTCAAAGCAATATAAAAATTGCAGACTTTGGTTGTATGTGGACGTAAGTTTTAATTACCGTTAAAGAGGTGGAAAATGGCTGACTATCAGCTTTCGGCCTTGTCATTGCGAATTTTATGATTTCTTTTAGTTTTTTTTTATTTATTGGCGATGAACGCCACATAAACATCAAAGGCTTATCGTTGCGAGAAAATGGTAGAAAGTAAAACATGTCATTGTCAATTACGAAGGAAGATGGGTGATTAAAAATAGGAAATAATTACAACAGAATGTCAAAGACAAGAATAGTTTGAACAGTAATGAGTGATGGTGTTGTCAATACCAAATAAACCAAAATGATGATTTAAGACTTGAAGAGTCTAGTTTAAAAGAATAAAAACAATTTTGAATATTTTAAAATTGATGTAAAATGTTGATTACTTTAAGAAATGATAGAATTTTGAGCGTGCTCATATGATAAAATATATTTCTTAGAGATTCCACAGTAAAAAAACTTCCATCTGACATGATTAATTTTAGTGCAATGGAAAAGAATGTGATCCATTGTCAACACCTGTTGGCAAGGAACACACTCTAGTCGCATATTATCCTCTAACAAAAGAAATGAGTAAATCTTGTATTACCAATATGATATCGAGTCAGAATTACATAATCTTTTCTACAAAGGTTACTAGAAGGATATTTATCATTGATAGTTGCCCGGAAGCATTGGGGCATACCATCTGTCGCCCCATCCCGATCTGCCTGCAACATAGATTTGATGTTGTTACTGATATGTGGTTTAAAAGCACTGAAAGGAATCAGCAATAGACCTGTTTAAAGCCTGTTTCGCTACACTGTCTGCCCTGGTGTTACCAAATATACCAACAAGTCCAAGTAACCAGTAAAACGTGATATCAGATTGGTCAGAAGTAGGGTGAAACGGGGGGTCTGAGCTCACTAAATTTTTTGGCTCGGTCGCACCTCACCCAAAACTTAGTTTTTCGAGCAAATCGCGTTCATCACAACTGAATTGTATGCATTTGTTCGATGCGACACATCCACGTTCACATCATCACTTTTCCTGATTCTTACAATGGGTGACGGTAGACGAGGTGTCGTGGGTTCGATGTTTGATTTCTCTAACAGTCAACGTTGGGCTGGCTAAAAATTTCGACGGAATTTTGACAAACTCTAAAAATTCCCCCTCTTAAAAATTCACTTTTTGGTGCGCTCGTAAATCTGACAGACTGATCTCGGGAAAACACTCGCCTTTTCACAGAGGTAACATGGACACCATTCTAGGTGAATTTTTTCGACAGAATACTGCCAAAAAACACCACCGGTGTGGATGGAAGACTAGCGATCCAACTTTGATTCCCGCAGAAAAAACACAGTCTGAATTGATTTGTGAATTTATCAGTGGGTCCGAATCAGCCATCGATGACGTAGAGAGGTTTTTGGCAAGGAGAGAGAGATAGCTCGCGGAGTCTAAAATGTGTGAGGTGGGCTCGCTCCGGTCCGCGATTATGTAGATATTGCGAGTTGTGAGACGGATGATACAAAAATTGTTTTGACCAACAAAATAACAGAATTATCGATCAATCAGCATCGGCTTCATTCTATTTGCAATATAAAATTTAATAACCGTTTTTGTCATTAAAGAAAAAAAAAACTGAAAAAAGTTGTTATTTTTTACATATGTAATAAGAAGTAGAAAAAAAATTTACAATTAATAATTATTATCACAAAAAGTTTTAAAATTCTTTTTGAAAATCACAAAAACATTTTTGACAAAAAATATTTTAATAATAAGTAGAAAAAAAAAATTAAAAAAGATATTTTTACAATTAACAATTATTATCATTAAAAAAAAAATACACTCACAAAATTTTGTCATTAAAGAAAAAAACTTGTTGAAAAAAAAGTTGTTATTTTTACATATATAATAAGAAGCAGAAAAAAAATAAAAAAAACATTTTTTACAATTAATAATTATTATCCTAAAAAAAATAATCAGTCATGGCATCGTCAGTATCTAAACAATCTGTATTAAAATTGAAGAGAGTCGAGAGATATTCGAAATACGGTAGTAAAATTTATAGACTACAATCGCATGATGCCATCGAATTGAAGGACGTGAAGACGAATGGATTCAGAGATGAATACGAGACATATACATTACCTTTGAAATTGAACAAGACCACCTTGGATTTAATATATGAATGTCAAGATGATCTATTAACCATTCTTAAGGGAAATATAAAAAAAATTCGATGCAAACGATCTGTCTCTACTCTACGGGAGTAATATATATCCGAACGTCTCTAAAGAAGTGGTCGATGAATTGAATCTGGTCATTGGGGAAGAACGAACGTTCGAGAGTGTGAATCTGGTTTTCCAATGGATTTTTCAGCAGGAAATGGATAGCTCTTGTGAAAAGGATATCTTTAAAGTTAACATGCTCATAACAAATGCGGAAATATGATAAAAAAGAGAGAGTTAGTTCATTATAGATAGATTTTAAATCTCAATTCGAAAAGCTTATTAAAGTATTTATCATAAAGTAGTACTCGTTTTTTTCTGTTTTTTTTATTTTTTTTGTGTAGATAGATTTTAAATCTTGATTCAAAAAGCTTATTAAAGTATTTATCATGAAGTAGTACTCGTTTTTTTCGTTTTTTTCTATTTTTTTGTTGTTAAAGAAAAAAAAACAAACAAAAAATATATATATAATAAGAAGAAGTTTAACAATTCACAAAATTTTTTTTTGAAAAATTAAAATAAATATTATATATACACATTAAATAAGAAGTTTAACACATAAAAAATGCCAAAAATAAAAAGTATATCATGAAAAAAAAATTATATTTTTCTACCAAATCCGAGTTGAAAAAGTACTGTAGAAATCTAGGAATTAAAAATTATAACTGTTACAAAACCAATGAATGATTGATTGAAACCATGTACGAGGAGACTTGTGATCTATCACTGGTGAAATTACAAGCCAAAGTGCGTCAGTCATTGAAACTGAAAGGTTTCAAAAACATGAAAAAGATGAATGCATAAGTCATTTGCTTGATGGAAAGGGAATGGACGAAAGATCTGCGGTAGTGACAAAAACAACTCAAATAGCGAACAAAAAAGATAAGATAGCGATGACAAAACAACGTCAACAAATGAAGGTAGAGGAAACTAAGAAGAAGAAGACTGTTAAACAAAAAGTGGTAGAGTGACCAAAGGTTTTTGAAAGAGAATAATAAAAAAATGAAAAGTGATGCGGTTCAAGATGATGATTTGTTAAAAAAAAAACAAAAATGATGGATGCAATCGAGAGAGCGGTGAATGAAAAAAGGGTCTCAGTGTTATAACGAATCTCATGATCAAAGCGTTGAAGTCACCATTGATTTTGATAGAACGAGATGAAGCCATCACAGGATGGTTTAAAACTTTCATCATGAAGCCCGGTCTCATAAAAAATTGATCCTGAATCATTCATGGAACGGGTGAAGGGTAGAGTGTTGGACGTAATTCGAAAACATCTCGATAAGGGTTTAAAAATAAGAATGATCTTGTATTGTCTGATGAAAAAGGTCGACGCGAAAATGGGTAAGATCCTGGAATGAGATGCCTATTTTTGATCTAAAAACGAGATTGTGTTCAGAGATGACGAATTAGTTGACGTTTATAAAGTAATGAAAGACAAGATGATGGAATGTATGGCTATTTTTCAAAACAAGGGAAGTAATTGGACGTTCGAGAATATATTGAATCTTGAGGTTCACATGGATAGACACGATCCTTTGAAAGCATCTTCCTACATAAAATTACCTTATTTCATATTTAAAAAAAACAAGCCATAATCAACGTGAAAAATGAAGATGATAACGAGTGTTTCAAATGAATGATCACATCGGCCTTGTATCCCATAGAAAAGCATGCTCAGAGAGTTTCCAAGTACTCAGAGACTTGTAAAAATCTCGATTGGACGGGAGTGTCTTTCCCGATGCGGTTGAAAGATATTGGAGATTTTGAAAAGCTAAATCCGAGTGTGTGACGAATAAAAGCATCGCTTTCAAAGAGTATAAAGACTGTCTTTTCGAAAATTTGATGGTGTATAAAAAGATGGCTTTGATTCAAAGCGAAATGCATGAGATATACACCAAAGAAATCAATAAGATTGCATTGACAGTTGACGACGATAAGAGAATTATATGCAAGAATAAAATACACACTTTTGCACTCGGACATTATTCTGTGATATTTCAACAAAATCAAGAGGATGATGAATGGAGTACGAATGAAGACATCATAATGTTGTAAGTTTAAAAAAACTTGCGAATTTATAAATGAAAAAAAGAATAGAAAAAAATTAATAAATAAAAAACAACATAAAAACCAAATTTTTTATGAATAATAAGAAAATAAAACACATATCCGTAGAAGGTGTCATCTTACCCAACGAACCCCTATCGAACACTGATCTATTGAAAGCAGCAAAAGATTTAAAAATCAAACATTTTCGAAGTGTGTTTTCTGGAGATGCCTTGCCAAGAAAAATAGACTATGATTCGGAATGTGTAATTTTAAATCTTGACAATACCAGAGGTGACGGCATGCATTGGGTCACGTGGTTTTCGAATCAGAATAAAAATTATTATTTCAATAGCTACGGAATCTCACCACCGATAGAAATAAGGAACTATTTAACATCAGTTATTTACAATACCGAATGAGTGCAAGCGCCAGATCGAGTGTTTTGCGGTCACCTATGCCTCTACATTCTCAAGAAATGGTTGGAAGGAGATCACTTTCAAGATATTATCAACGATTTACATTGAAGAAAATTTTTTTTGGATATATTATAGAGAGATATATAAATAAAAAAATTTTTGGTTTCATTAATTAAAATAATAAAAATATATATAATTTTAAATAATAAAAAACAACAAAACAAAACATGACAGTCAATAAATTCGGTCACACTGACGATAATGAAGGTTCCTCTAGAAAGAAAAGAAGAACCACAGTTGAAATTGTTGGTAACATTGCCAACTTGGATGAACGATATGTTCAAAGATATGAACCTCGACAAGAACCTTTAAATTTAAACAATAAGAAAATCTACACTCTTCCCGAACTGATCGATCAGTTGGATGCTGCGACTAAAAAATATGTCAATAGAGCAGACAAACATTTTCGGCAGATGATGAGAGATAATTGCGTGAATAAAGCCATGACCGATGATCTCGACTTGAAATGTAAATGAGTGGTGAATGTAGTGGATCCTTGAGAATCGACCGATGTTGCCACTAAAAGATATGCGGATGACTCTCACGTGAGATTCAGTAAACATCTGAGAGACTGCTATGTTCGTAAAGTGATGCAGTCTGAATTGAACGCAAATTCTAACAAGATAATTAACGTACCCGATTCCACGAATCCGAATGATGTGGCAACTAAACGTAGACTTGGAACTGAGAAAAAATAACGTCGATGAGCTAGAAATAAAATCGGAATTGGATGCAGGATTCAACAAGATATTGAATCTGCCTCAGATCGGCGATATGGACGAAGACTCGACAGAGGTCAACAAAGGCTACGTGGATTCTGCCATATGGGATTCTCAGTCCTATCTAGAATCTCAAGTCGGCGGCTTGTTTCTGAACAAACAATCTGGAGGAAAAATGGAGACTGGCATCAACATGAACGGTTACGAACTATTCAGTTTCGATGATGGCCCGCAATATGATTCCAGCGCAGTCAGCAGAAAGTTCTTGGAAGAAAATACGGTCTGGAGAAAAGGAGATATCATGGAAGGCAAACTAGACATGGAGGGCACACTCTCATGAATCTGCCGGATCCCACCCACATGACGGATGCCTGCAATCTGATCTCCATCGTGGAAAAGATAAAATATGCCAGACAATTAATCACCATTTATATTACTGAACAGATGCATCATACCATTATTGGCTAGAGTGACCACATCATCATCAGCAAAATCACTTCCGTCTTTCTTGGTGAGACACCCCTGTATCACTATGTAACTTTCACTGGGATGAATGAACAGATCTTGAGTTTTGACGTTGATTCATATTTCACCGGCATTGTTTAGACTGGTTCCTGTCACTGGTTCGTACTTGTGAACTTCATATTCTTGAATGCTTTCATCTCTCAATATACTTCGGTTATATCAAATATATTCGTCATGTTTGTTTTTTGTTGTCTGTGTGGGTTAGTTCACTTTTTTTATTATTGATTGTTTTTTCTTTTAATTATTAATTTATTTATTATTTTTTTTCTCCTTTTAACTATATATATGCAAAAAAAAAAAGTGAAGGGTTGGTTCTTGAAAATGTCATCTTTTGCAATTCTTGTTCGTAAAATGTTCCGATGATTTCTCTGCTGTCATCTTCATCATCCTCTAATGCTTCTATTTTGTAAGTCACCGGATCCGTGTAAAATATTTTAACAATCTTAAAGATTTCTTCAGTCCATCGAGGAGTGTAACCTTTTGTGAAGAGTGACTTATAAGAAGTGATTCTCACTCGATCGCCGACTGCAAATTTCGGTGATTTGGACTCCTTCTTGATCTTGATCCTTTTGGGATAGAGATTAGTGAAGATGCGTGTTTCATTTCAAGGATTGATAGCTTCTGCGGGAGTCATCTTGATCAATCTATGTCACGTGTTGTTGTATTCTTCAACCAGTTCATCTAGAACTTCGATATATTTCTTTGTCTTATTAGCCATGAAATACTTGTACATTTTTTCCTTCATGGTTCTATTCCAACATTCGATCACGTTAGCTTTCCCTTCATTTTTGACGGAATATAGGTCGACCAATGGATGAATGTGACTGTTGTAAAATTCCTTCCCTTTGTCCACCCATAATTTATCCAGTTTTCGAGAAGACAATGCAAATATGCTCTTCAGAGCCTCGGCCATGCAAGGTCCCGATTTATTCTTCAGAGGTCTCATCCATCCATATTTCGATGACCATCAATATGTATTTAATGCCTTTGTTCAGTTTCAAATGCGATTTCAAGTTGACCAGATTGGCTGACCAAATCTGATCCAGACCCTTTACGAATACCTTCTCCTTCGAAATGTATGTGTGACGGGTTTGTGTAGTTCGTTCACCAGTGCATTTATTAATAATTAATATTGTTTTCTGGACATTTTTTTTTATGACCTCATCCGAATCGACGTTTGGTACCGATCACTTTACAGACCAACGAATGTTCGAGTCTCTCTCTCCTAGTGGGATTTGGTATATTTTTCAACGTCGTCAACATGTTTCTATCACAGATTCAATTACAATTCTCAATGTCAGGATGTTTAGCGTAGCACAGATCGTGAGTGTAAGCAGCCGAATCCACCCTATTGATGGGTTTGCTCCAAGAGTTAGGTGTCATATCTCGATTCAATCTCTTATTTAATTTCGTGCCATGTCCTGTGAATTGATGTAGATTATAAATCAACTTATTCGTCAGACTGGCACCACATTTGATGAATTGCATTTTTGTCGAACCACACATTTTACATGTTCCGTGAAGCATGGGACTTTTATTTTTTTGTCAGAGCTTTTTTATAACATTAACCATATCAGTAACTCTCTTGCATTTGATGCAATACATTTTTTTTTTGTTTTTTCGTATATATATATTTTAATTATTTATTTATTTTTATTTATATATAATTTTTCTTCTTCTTTTATATATACTTTTTTTCAATCAATTGCTTCTAGAATCTATTTGGGATCCAATAATTTATGAAACGATTGTCTCGCTTCTTCCCTACCTTTTTTCCATGAGAGAATCCTTCAATTCTTCCTCGAGAATCTGACAACTCTTGACTCTTATCTTCGCTTTCATGACTTCGTATTTTTGTTTTTCATTCAATATGTCAATGAATTCACCATCTGAAATCCTACCGTCTTTCAATGACATAGAGATCTCATCCAACATGGAATCGATCTTTGCATTGGCTAAAATGCTGATGTTTTCATGTTTCTTGGCCTTCACAGATAATTTTTTAGTGAGAAATTTCTGATCGTACTGACGAATCCAGCAGTCAAAGCCAATCCTTCTATGGCCAACATGACCAGAAAAGCAACAAGGGCGGTGGACAATAGACTGATTCCGGCAACGTTTAAACCCATAGAGACCACGATGAGAGTCAAATCCACACCACTCACAAATTTCTCTAATCTGGAAAATTTCTTATTGAACGAATGAGAATCTCTCTCTCATGTCAGATACGATTGAATTCTATTGATTTGTTTGATTCGATACCTCTGCACCTCGTCGTCACTACTTTCTGGTGGTAGAAGAGGTGCCGTGGGCTCCACCTTCTCTAACGATGGATAGATGTTTTTATTTCGAGGTTCCATTTTCATTTTATTTTTATTTTATATCTATTATTATATATTTTATGTATTTTATTTTTCACTCTTTATTATTTTAACCAAAAAAAAATGGTGATCGTCATCATTAGAAAAGATACGGGGAATAACACACATCATCGTCATCATCATCGTTGTCATTGTTAGAAAGATATGGGAAATAACACATAATGATTTCTAACACCTTTTGAGGAAACCAAGCTCTCAATTTCATGGAATCGTTCATTATAATTATTATATAAAAAAAAATTCTATTCTTATTATATTATAAGATTTTTTTTATTATTATGAATATTATAAGTTTTTTTTATTTTCACCTCCTTATTATTTATCAAAAAAAAAAAAAAAAATTGTTAATATTTTCAAACATGGAATCCATACATTTGTTTCTAAAGTTTTCTTCCCTTAAAACAAGGAATCAAACATTAAAAACCTCCTTTCATGGTAGTGGTCCCCTATTTTTCAACAAATATTTCAAAATGCATCCTCTCTCTTCATTGGTTAGACCTTGATGCACTGTCTTGAACTTTTCCAATTTAGTGGGTTTGGGTTCTCTGACGCTAACCATGAATTGCTTCCAACATTCGATCAAATCACCGCATCAGACGCATCCAAATGCGGTTATGAAATACATGGAAACGATGTCTTTCCATTCCATCATGAACCATGAATGATCAATGTGATTAAATTCTTCCTCCTCTTGACAGCGAGACGCCTTATGTGCATGATGAGAGGAAATTGTTCATTCATGCAGACCACATAATCTCTGCACAGTGCCATTTGGAAAAACCAAGCTCTCAATTTCATGGAACCGTTTGTTTTACTCATAATTAATTCATACAGAAAACATTTTCTATTCTTATTATTCATTTTTTTTTTCTATTATTATGAATATTATAGGTTTTTTTAGTTTTTTTTTATTTCTTATATAAATATATGCAAAACAATTATTATTTAACGGAAATTTTTTTTAGCGGTCTCCCCTTTTCCAACAAATATTCCAAAATGTGTTCCCTGTCTTCGGTGGTGAGACTTTGATGCACTAACTTCAATTCTTCCAATTTTGTAGGTTCAGGTTTTCCAATGCAAGACACAAATTGTCTCCAACATTTGATCACGTCATCACGTATTCCAATGCAGGCATGAAATACATGGTGATGGTGTCTTCCCATTCCATCAGAAGACACAAATGACCAATGTGATTAAATTCTTTCTCCTCTTGACAACTGAGGCATCTTTCATTCAAGACATGAGGAAGCTGTTCATTCACACAGATTACATAAGCTCTGCACAGCGCTCTTCGAAGAAACCAAGCTCTCAATTCCATGGAATCATTCATTATAATTTTTGTATAAAAAAAAAATAATTTCTATTCTTATTATTTTTTTTTCTATTATTTTTTTTAATATTTTTTTTCTCTTTTATGTCTATTATGCTTTTTTTTTCAATAATAACACATCTATTCTTCTCATCATCAAACGAATGAATGAATATTGTTTATTACGATCATGCTTATTATTATTGGAAAGAGATGATATTTTTTTTTTGAAAGTTGGAGTTTATGCCTCTCGTATTTCGATAAAACCATCTTTTTTTCATCATCATCGTTAGATTGATATGGGAAATAATCGATAATGATTTTTAATCTTTCATCAAATTCGATCCATGATCTATTTAATGCGAACGGGTGTGATCTGCAAATTAATTTGCTACATTCGTGAATAGATTTCTCAATATTTTCATCACCACCACGATCGAATACGTTAACTATGTTTTTCATGCAAAAAAATATATATCAATATTTCCCGTAATTATAACGTTCTACAAATGTCACATGGTATTTTAAATGATCTAGGACATCTATAATCATGTCATAATCTTGGTAAGACACATTTTCGTCACACTTCATCATTTCAATATTTTCGAAATAGCTTCGATTTAGGAATATGAATAACAATATTAAAGAAAATAACGTTCCACACCAGTTTAAACATGCATCGTGTAGGATTTGTATCGATTGAATTGTTTGTAATGCATACTCGTGTAAAGATTGTGAAAAATCTAAAAGCTTTTCATAATACGAACGTCTTGTGAACACGTCTGTTGGAAGTCGTTTTCTCTCCTTTTGTTTCGTTTTTTTTTACTTGTTATTTTTTGTTTTTTTAATCATTATTTTTTTGTTTTTTATAATAACATGCCCAAAATGGGTATATTCTTAAATGGCGAATTCTGACCGAACAATAAACCTTTACCAATCGGTTCCACATTCTCTCCGGATTTCAGATAGAGACCGTCTCCGTGGAAAGCATTGCCACCTTTTCTCATGAGTCCTAGATACAATCCTTTACCTTCGACGTCTATATGACACACGGCTCCTCCTGGCGTCAGAAACAGTCCGTTTCCTCTCTTCTTCAGAAACAATCCTCTACCCATTAATTTGTCAACTCACAAACTAGTGAGTCCTGATAGAGCTCCCAACTCAGAGCTGGTAACACCATCTTTGTGAGAATGGGTAGTGCTTTAGCAGTGAGTCCCGCCAATAGCGGTAATAAACCACCCTTCATTCTCAGATTGTATCTCAATTGAGCGGGACTCAATCTCACCATCATTCCCATTCGATTATGAATTGCTTTCTCCATCCTTTTGATTTGAGTTTTAGTCCAGGCGATCTGACTGCTACCGCCACTCGCCAGATCTTCATAACTGAATTTAAATCTAACGGCCTCGCCTCGATGGCTCAATGCTCTGCAAAGTTTAGCTTTCTGACCTTTGGATATGTTCACGTTTTTAATGATGTATCGCCTACTACTCATATTTGTTGCTGTTTTTTTCACAGGATTATTTTTTTTAATTAGAAATATTACAAGTTGGTGATTTTTTTTAATTATTATATATATTATAAGTTTTTTTTTTCTTTATTTCTTAAATAAATATATAAAAAAATGAAAAAAAATATTTTTGTGAAATAAAAAAAAAAAAAAAAAAATGTTTTTTGTTTTTTTTTCAAATTATATTTATTTTTTTTTTATTTACTTTTTTTCATATTTCTCTGATGTAAAATCGTATAGTCCCTCTCTCTCCGTGAAGATCTAACAGATCTCCATTCTGATCCGTCAACATGGTTTTGATGCTATACAACGTGTCCAGGATCACGGGTAGATAGACGAGATTTCTAGGTCGCTCCATGATCTTGTAACCTGGAGAAACGTCCGAAAAAAACGAGTAGATCGTAGGCTGAGCGCTACCATCGATGTAACTTCCCGAGATCACATTGACATTCACTAAAATGCTATTGACCACCAGAATGTCGACCATATTTTCGGACACGGCATGACCTTGATACATCTTTTGATTGAATCCCAACATCTTACCAATCAAATCTTCCGCACTAAAATCCACTCGAAAATTATCTCCCAAGTGTAATATCATCTGTAGAGTACTCGTATTGGGAACAATTCTTATCATCTTGCTTCCATGACCATCGGTCTTCAGTCTCGTTTGGATGTGATGGTTTAGATCATCTATGTCATAACTTGGGAATTCATATCTTGAACCAATCCACTCCATTGGAATACTTCAACGTGTTATTCTTTTCAGTGACATTGGGAAACGAATAGTAAGTCTCGGGATTAACCAACGCCATCTCGTATCTCTTTTCCTTCTTCAATTCGATGGAAGGTTTGAATTTAGTCATGAATCGAGTCGTGTCGTGACTCACTATGATTTGAAAGGATTGTTTTGCAGCCGTATTCTCGACTATCTGTTCTAATAGATGATGTTCTGACATTTTTATTATTATTTATATATTTTTTTTATATATTATCGGTATTGTTTTTTTTATTTTCTTCTCTATTATTATTAGGAATATAAAAAAAATTGTTAAATCCACTTCGATATTTTCCGTTGTTAAATTCGCTAGTCAAATCGATCACAACAAAATTGTGAAGTCCTTTGTCCCACACCTTCTTACAAAATCTCCTGAATTCTTCCCTACTCATGTCATTGGGCACGTGATCTTCACAGATGTGATTGAGATTCTTGAGATTCTGATGAAGGCAACACAGAAAATTATCATTCTCCCTTATCGTCTGTCTGGGCAGTCGAAAATAATTCTGAGACAAATAGAAACAATCCACATTGTTGTGATGTCCTCGAACATAATATAATTTGCATCGATTCTGTCTCTCCAACAGTAGATCGTCGAATATCATGAGATTCTTATTCTCCAACTTCAACTGTCTTGGATCGGGAATGTTGAATTCTCGTAAAACTGACATTCCACATTCGAACACTCTTGGTCAATTCTCTAGCCGTTCATTCCAATATATTCGAAGTCTCGTATCCTGCGAATTCATCTCGATTGTCAAAGATTCTCAACATAACATCCTTGGGTAATTTATGCATCATGCACTCTTGAAGCAATCTGTATTTCGGTTGAAAGAGACTCTTGTCAAAAACAAATAATCTATCATAATCCAACCAAGCAGGTCGCAACAATAGATTCATCAAGAGATTGGTCTTTCTGCAATTCGATTTTCCCACTATTAGACCTCTTATGCCCTTGGGAAAGAACTCGTTGTTCGACCTTTACTATGTTTTGAATTATGTTTTTTTTCTATTTTTTTTTCTATTTTAATTTCTATATGTATATATATATATATATATATATATATATATATATATATATAAGAAAAAAATATTAAAGTTCAAAACAAATACACCGACATCACTGACTATATTCCTGCTAGCGCTTTCACCGCTCTGTATGCGGATCTTCAGGAATTTTTATTTTTATAAAATACGTTATACAAATATTTACAAAATAATGTTATGACGTAAACCACTGGGTGTGGTGTATCGATTTTGGAGACGTTGTTCCAGAAACTGCATATGCAATAATTATTTCATACATTTGAACAGAGGCGTGTTGATCCTTTATCGAAAGAAATTATAACGAAATTAACATAACAAATAAAATAATGATGTTTCTTTTATCCTAGAAATTAAGTTATAAATGTTGTGGGCTCCGAAAAAACCCGGTATATTTATTTCCCACAGATGCTTCCCACTCCAACTCTCTATATATTACTATGTTGGTAATACCCATATTTCTGCATAATGTAAGGGAATGAACTCCTTACTCCCGACTCTAGCTCGAACCCCCGAGAGTGTTTGTCATTCTCGGGGAGTCGAGCCGGACTCGGGGCAAGCGCCACTGTACATGTAACTCTCTGGCTAAGGGAGAAGAAAAGGTTGGGTAAGTAGGGGGCAATACACAAAGACTCACTGTGCCAATCGTGTTATTTCTATGAAACATAACATATAATACTATGATATGGCCTTTATACTAGAAGTAAAGTTTATGAACTCAGAATATATGTGTTTTTCCACGAATTTTCCTATGTTAACCATCTATTTATATTTATTTTCACGATACCAATATTTCCGCATAATTTAAATTAATGGCTGTGAGCGCCTTACTCAGACTCCAGCTCAACACCTCCTGGAGTCGAGCTGGATCCGATGCAAGCGTTCTTGAACAGAGAACTAATCCGACGTAAACGGAGTCAAGCATGATATTCCGATAAATAAAGTCAAGTTATCCGTAGAGAGACTATACTTTTGTAACTCCGTGGTTTAATCCCCCCCCGGGAATCCGTAGCCATTATGTGTCCCGTTGACGCCACTCCTGTAATAAGGAAAAATTGTACGATTAGATAAAGAATTAAAATAGGAATTATAAGGATGAACAAATAAATAATTCTTAATGAGCTGGTCATCCAACCCACCCACCCCCCTCCCGTCACCCCCTACACCAAACTAATGCTTACAGTCATGCCCATTATATTACATTACTTAAACTCATCCTCAGTCTCAACAAAGGAAGTCCCCCCCCCCCCAAGTGAACATGGACAAAAGCCTTATAAAAACAAGCAGGTGTAGGTAATTACTATTATAAAAAGAGCCATCCCAAACGATTTAAAATGGATTAATTATCTATACCCCCCCCCCCCTTTCTCCAAAGTTAAGACTATAAAAATAATAATATAGCGCATAATTTGAAAACCTTGGGTGCCCACCCTACTACCACCACCACCCATCTAAAGCTTTAAACTACAGGCATTACATTACGTTTGGGTTGTAATAGCGCCACCCAGTAGCATTAAATTGACCGTTGCATGAATGAGCCCAAACCGTAAATTAACGGGAGATACGAACAACGGCCGAGCCACATAGATCGACATCACGTGCATGAGTTAAATTAAGGCTGTAGACTGCGTATAAAAAATAATAATAATTCCTTCTCGTCACGTAAGATATAATTATATGTGAACAATTGATATAGTTGGCTGTTTATGCAATGTAATGCGTTTTCGCAATTCGATTTTAGTTTGGCCGATATAGAAATATTTGATTTTGTCTCAAAATAAAGGTATATACGACCATGGTGGGGGGGTATAGATAATTAATCCATTTTAAATCGTTTGGGATGGCTCTTTTTATAATAGTAATTACCTACACCTGCTTGTTTTTATAAGGCTTTTGTCCATGTTCACTTGGGGGGGGGGGGGGGGGGACTTCCTTTGTTGAGACTGAGGATGAGTTTAAGTAATGTAATATAATGGGCATGACTGTAAGCATTAGTTTGGTGTAGGGGGTGACGGGAGGGGGGTGGGTGGGTTGGATGACCAGCTCATTAAGAATTATTTATTTGTTCATCCTTATAATTCCTATTTTAATTCTTTATCTAATCGTACAATTTTTCCTTATTACAGGAGTGGCGTCAACGGGACACATAATGGCTACGGATTCCCGGGGGGGGGGGGGGGGATTAAACCACGGAGTTACAAAAGTATAGTCTCTCTACGGATAACTTGACTTTATTTATCGGAATATCATGCTTGACTCCGTTTACGTCGGATTAGTTCTCTGTTCAAGAACGCTTGCATCGGATCCAGCTCGACTCCAGGAGGTGTCGAGCTGGAGTCTGAGTAAGGCGCTCACAGCCATTAATTTAAATTATGCGGAAATATTGGTATCGTGAAAATAAATATAAATAGATGGTTAACATAGGAAAATTCGTGGAAAAACACATATATTCTGAGTTCATAAACTTTACTTCTAGTATAAAGGCCATATCATAGTATTATATGTTATGTTTCATAGAAATAACACGATTGGCACAGTGAGTCTTTGTGTATTGCCCCCTACTTACCCAACCTTTTCTTCTCCCTTAGCCAGAGAGTTACATGTACAGTGGCGCTTGCCCCGAGTCCGGCTCGACTCCCCGAGAATGACAAACACTCTCGGGGGTTCGAGCTAGAGTCGGGAGTAAGGAGTTCATTCCCTTACATTATGCAGAAATATGGGTATTACCAACATAGTAATATATAGAGAGTTGGAGTGGGAAGCATCTGTGGGAAATAAATATACCGGGTTTTTTCGGAGCCCACAACATTTATAACTTAATTTCTAGGATAAAAGAAACATCATTATTTTATTTGTTATGTTAATTTCGTTATAATTTCTTTCGATAAAGGATCAACACGCCTCTGTTCAAATGTATGAAATAATTATTGCATATGCAGTTTCTGGAACAACGTCTCCAAAATCGATACACCACACCCAGTGGTTTACTTCATAACGTTATTTTGTAAATATTTGTATAACGTATTTTATAAAAATAAAAATGCCTGAAGATCCGCATACAGAGCGGTGAAAGCGCTAGCAGGAATATAGTCAGTGATGTCGGTGTATTTGTTTTGAACTTTAATATTTTTTTCTTATAACTACCAGCACAAGGATTTGTTTATAAACTTCTGATATATATATATATATATATATATATATATATATATATATATATATATATATATATATATATATATATATATATATAAGTTTTTTTTTAATATTTATAAATCACTTTCAGTCTCGATCCTTTCGTCATTTTAGCCAAGTCTTGTATCGGTAAAACATCATCATAGAAATTTATCCAACTTTTTGGTTCGATTCTCGATCATTTGGAAGGTTGTGGAGTTATCAATTTATTAATCAAAGCATCGGCACCTCTCTTACCGGCTTCTGAAGCTATTCTACCGCTCGCTTCAGTCGCAACTTTCTTACCCGCATCATTCGCTGTTTTGTTTCTGATTTTTTTTAGAGTGCTCAATGCGATCTGTTTCGCAGCATCGCCGGTGAATTTACGAGTTAAAACTCGCATCATCGAATCCACGATGCCTGATCCACTATAGATGTAAGATCTAGCGTATCCCCTCTTATTTATCACTAACATTTTTTTTAATTATTATTAGAATTTCTAAATATATATTTTTTTATTTACTTAATATTTTTTTTTCTTTTCTCTTACTATTTTATTATTTCAAATGATTAATCAACTTTTGATAATTCTTCTTAGTCAAGCCCTTCTGCCTCAACAATTCGTCGCACACGCTCACTATCTCGTTATCCAGTCCGGTATTACCAGCCTCTCTGCTTGCCATCAACAAACTCAATCTCCCCAACAAGGCATTGGGATCGCGTGGAAGAAATATCGTGTCAGTCATTCCCTTTCCAGTTGTCAATTTCACGAAATACTCATTCGCCTTCCATATGGGTTCCACCACATGTTTTCACTTGTAACCTCTCCTATCCTTCGGTCTCGTCTCTTTGGGATTGTTGTTCTTCTTCACGGCGTGAGCCTGAACCAGAATGTCTCCGTAATTATTCAAATCCTGTTGGGTGTAATCGCCGGGTCTCTTGTGAGAGAGCAGAGTGTGCAATCCATCGGTCATTTCGTACCTGTTCAGACCAACGATCAAATAGTCGCCTTCAAACCATATTTGCATGTCACCAACGAAATCGCCATCACCTTCTTGACGAAATTCGTAAATCGCATCTTTTTCTCTACCGTCGTCAGATCTGACGCTACTCGCATCACTCTCGATCCTCTCCAGAGTGCCGAACAAACTTTTTGACGTAACACTACTGACGGTACTTGGTTCGGTCTCGATTCCCATTGGATTGAAATCGGAGAAAGTTCTCGGTGCTAAAGTACTGGGGTGCAAGCGGTCATCTCAGAGAACCTTCTTTTATGGGTCTCAATTACCCGACGATCTATTTCCTAGTTCGTTCCTGAACCTCGGTGACGAGTCTGACCAACTTGGTCGCCTCTCGTCTCAATCCCATCTCTCCCAATCGTCTGGCCCTGTCCTATCCTGCGCTTGAATATTCTCCTTACTCCATATTAATTCACGAACCTGCTCGTCCCTTCGCTTTGAATCTCCGATATGTAGAAACATTGTTTTTTATTTATTATTATTTCGTTCTTTCTTTTTTTTTAATAAAAAATAGTTATTTTTTTTTGTATTCTTATTTATTTTTTGAATGCTGTTTTATATATATCTTTTGTATTCTTATTTTTTGAATGTTGTTTATACATATATTTTAAAAAAAAAAACAATTTCGACCGTCTCACAACTCGCAATATCTACATAATCGCGGACCGGAGCGAGCCCACCTTACATGTTTTATACTACACAAGCTATCTCTCTCTCCTTGCCAAAAACCTTTCTACGTCACCGATAAATTCACCGCTCGATTTGGACTGTGTTTTTTTCTGCGGGAATCGACGTTGGATCGCTAGTCTTCCATCCGCGCCATTGGTGTTTTTTTGGTGGTATTCTGTCGAAAACATTCACCTAGAATGGTGGTCCGTGTTACCTCTGCGAAAAGGTGAGCGTTTTCCTGAGATTGGTCATGTCAGATTTACGAGCTCACCAAAAAGTGAATTTTTAAGAAGGGGAATTTTTAGAGTTTGTCAAAATTCCGTCAAAAGTTTTAGCCAGCCCAACGTTGACCATTAGACAAATCGGGCTTTCGCGTGGGCGAGCTTGTTATTTTTGTTTTTGATCAGATTTTGATAATATTTGGTATGTGACTTGATATGCGTATTCCGTACCTGATGACGCGATACAGGGCACGTTCAACAAACGTCAACCGATTTGACTGATATTTGGCACATGGGTATTAAGGAACAATGTCTTGATCAAGTTCGAAAATGGGCTCGGTCATATATACGATTTTCACAAGAGTTATGGCTCTTTGTTAAAATCGACCAATTTTGAGCTGGCTAGCACAATAACTTCAACAAATGTCAGTCGATTTGACTGATATTTGACACATGAGTTTTAAGGAACAATGTCTTGATCAAGTTCGAAAAGGAACTTGGTCAGATGCACAGTTTTCACAAGAGTTGTGGTCCTTTGTTAAAGTCGACTAATTTTTAGCTTGATATCGGGATAACTTCAACAAATTTGAACCGAGATGACTGATATTTGCACATGGGTTTTAAGGAACAATGTCTTGATCAAGTTCAAAAATGGGTTTGGCGCGATGATTTTCACAACAGTTATGGCCCTTTGTTAAAATCGACTCATTTTGAGCTCGATAGCGCGATAACTTTAACGAACGTCAACCGATTTGACTGATGTTTGGCACATGGGTTTTAAGGAACAATATCTTGATCGAGTTCGAAAATGAGATCGGTCCTATGTACGGTTTTGACAAGAGTTATGGCCCTTTGTTAAAATCGACTAATTTTGAGCTTGGTGGCACGATAACTTCAACAAACGTCAACCGATTTGACTGGTATTTGTCACATGGGTTTTAAGGAACAATGTCTTGATCAAGTTCGAAAATGGATTTGGTCGGATGCACGGTTTTTACAAGAGTTATGGCCCTTGGTTAAAATCGACTAATTTTGAGCTTGATAGCGCTATAACTTCAACAAACTTCAACCGATTTGACTGATATTTGGCACATTGGTTTCAAGGAACTACGTCTTGAATTCAAAAACGAAATCAGTCCGGTAAACGGTAGCATAATTATTGGGCTGAATTGGTCATTTTTCGCGAATTTTGTGCTTGATAGCGCGATAACTTGAACAAACGTCAACTGATCCAATTCATTTTCGTCATGTGGGTTTCAAGGAACATTTTCTTAATCGAGTTTGAAAATGGGCTCGGTCCATTTGTTTAGTTCATAGGCACTTGCGTTAGCCACGAAAACACGACCCCGCATCGGCGATGCGACCCCTGTTTTAGTTTGTGGTAGCCTTTCATGAAGTAATGCCAGAGGTATATGTCATCAAAGGAGAGAATTGTGGTATTTGGGAATTATTTGTGGTAGTCAGTCATATAATGAACAAAGAGTATTAGCACTCTGCGCGTGTATCTATGAAAGGAAGCAGCATGCTTTTGAGTGTAAACACCATTTTATTACATAGGTATTGCCAAAAATGTCGTGGAGTAATTATAAATAAAGAGCATGAAAAATACGTTCAAGACCAAAACGGAAGTTTCAAGATGGAAGCGGTCATTTTTCCAAAACATTTCCGTTAGAAACTGCGACGCTTTTCCAACAGCATTTTTATGTCATAAAATGTATCTTAAAAGTGAGGGCTTCTAAATTTATGTTCCTCGTTCACGAAATCTGATCTGATTCTCCCGGTTCACCTCGGTAAATTTAATTACTAATCGGATTTATTGAGCTTGTTTCTTAAACTTACAAAATCGTTTCTCTATTTATGAAACGTTAAAGCAACACAAGGTACTGGAAGTTAGCTGAATTGTTGCTTTTAATAAAACCTTCACGTTTATTTCGAAGGTGAAGAAGCAGAACTGACATTCTAGAAACTGCAGCGGTGCGAATAATTGCCCCTTTCAAATTGCCCAGGGGTGCAATTGTCCTCCTAAATATGTGTCTAATAAGAAGGTGTTTTGGGAATATTTTATTGCAGGGTATGAACAAGACAAACAGGATGTGCAACCTTTGGCATTGAGCATTCGGGCTTGTCTCATTACCGAGCTTAGCACTCACAAGACCTACTCAGACTCTACTTTAATCATAAAATGCCCCCCCCCCCCCTCCCTAGCTGTTAAACGACTGTAAGGGTCCTTACTGTACCAATGACAGGCTCTGTAACGTGGGAAGCCCAAATGCCTGATTATAGCTAGCCTATGTGTTCCTATGCAACAACCAAGTTACTCTTTTGTTAGAGCAAATTCTTTGTTTTAATTATAACGTGAAATTGAATTGCGGCTTCTCCAAAGTCAGTAAAGAAGGCTGTCCCTGTCTGTACTTGACTTACAAATGTGCTAAAATGTGCTTCTAAGTACATTTTAGGTGGGAATTAAGTGAGCAGCATGCAATACACATGCACGCCCAGAAAATGCCTAGTCTGAAAAAAGCCAGCATTTCTCCATATTGGTACTTTGCTGGAATAAAATCAGTGTTGTTCGAATATATACTGTAAAGCCTCTGTCCGAGCTTGGTCAATAAGCTCATTCCATTGAGAAGCTACGTTGATTTGTTTTGAGCTCATTCCAGTGAGAAGCTACGTTGATTTGTTTTGGCGGAAAATGTGAAATCAGACCCTGTTATTTTGGTATTAACATTCAGTCGAGTTAGAGGATTGAAATAATGCAGCAACAAAAATATTTTTTGAGCAACAGCACAGGTGAAAAATAATCTTTGATAACAAATTGGTTGCTTATTTTTGAACTCCAAACAATTTGAACCTGTGCTGTTTCAGAATAGATTAACTTTGTACCTTCAGCTTCAAATCTGAATCCTTGCTTGTCCACTTTTGTTTTTTGTCGAACTTATTTATTATTAATTTTAAATTAGTATCAGTGTGAAGAAATGTATTACCGTTATAAATAACAAAAGCGTTAGTGTTTGTCATAAAATAGTTCGCCGCGGGTGATAATTTTTTTCTTTTTGCGTATATCAACACAAACTCTGGAAGAAAATACTCCCATTTGTGCCTCATTTGCGAAGGGACGGTTACAGCTGGGACGGTTTTGACCTTATCAATATCCGGAGCACCAACCTTTTTTGGGTGTGATACATCAGGGGGTGTGGGGTGCAGTAGAAAATTTACAGACGTCATGTCCCATTTTTCGGTTTAACCCTTTTTTTACATTCACCCACCACCTTATGCAATTTTTCTACTGCCATTTTCAGACACCCACCCCGCTTTCCCATTGAAATGACAAATTGCTTTGACAAACATCAAAAAAGGTACGGAAAGAAGTAGAGTTCGCTGATTATCTTGATCCCACCAGTAATACCTGGTACTTGTTACAACTTTTTATTCAGAAAGGTTAGTTTCACTTCCTGTTTGAAAAAATGTGGCTTGAGAAATCTTAAAAATCTCATCCAGAACAATGTCCATGAAAGTATGAATGATGGCCTAAGATATACCCAACCGCATTCCCCTGATTCGACGGAAATAAAATATGTTTAAATTATACCCCTGATTTGTACCATAGGCGTATGCTAAAAATGAGAAAATATTCAATCCATTCTGATCCAATTATTTATTTTTTTACTTGATTCTGGAAGGAGTCTGCATGATTGATTCCATAAGTGACTCCAGGTACTACCTTTGTTAGTATGATTTATTTATTTTTTGTTTATTTTTTCCTGATTCTCAGTTAAAAATCAGTCGAAAATGATATTTGTCAAGTTTCCAAAATCTCAAGTTCCCAATGACACATGTGGTAAAGTCGTAATACACAATAATAGAAAGTTAAACTATACTGAATATTATATTGTGAAGAGATCATGCAACAATATTTGAATTTTGAAAGCGTTTTGGAACTGTTAACCAATTTGAAACAGGGCAGTTATCACAATCAATTCACTAGCACTCCTTTTCCGCCATGATACTTATGCAATGACAACGAGTAAACAACAGAAAATATTCTCAAATATCCTTTTAGCATTTGAGTGAATAAGTGAAGCCCTTAAAGTGAATAGAATATTAATTGATACTAACACATTTTTACATTAAATCATGTTGTATCTTGTGCATTATAAAGCATTTTTCCAAAAAATTGTCCGGCATATTTTCTGCACCAAGAACCAGACACCCACCCCTCCACCAACATGTATTATTTGTGACATTTGCACAGATTTCACCTCATATTAACACTTATAAAGGCTCATTGTGTTGCAGTTAATCTATTAGGGTTGATTTACAGCATTATCTCAGCGGTTTAGTACATAAATAATGATATATTGCATAAAATTAAGAAAAATTGCAAAACTTGAGAACGCACGTTTTAGTACACCCATGAGACCCACCCACCCCACACATAACGTCTCGCACATTTTTGGTGCCCCCCCCCCCCCCCCATCGGATAAATTGCCATTTTATTGTTTCAGTAAATGGGACACGAAACACACGTGGGAATCGTACAATAAACGTGGCTCCAAAAAGATAGGAAAGATTTGTTTGAACGATGCCACGCTCATCAATTTCATCTTCCATACCACCCTCACCGCCAACTCGACGCTACGTGGTACGCCAAAGGATCGGGGTAGTCAATGAGCTTTGCGAGGGTCAGTGACGTACCTAAAGCTTGACAGGTACGGCACGTACCGTGGGCGCCATTTGAAAGAGGTGTGAGGCGGGGGGGGGGGGGGCGACTGAGTAGTTTCTATTAAAGTCAGACAAACCATCCTCAAACAGTGAAAACAGAATTTTCTTCAGATGTATGATCTGTCCTTGATTATCGTGGGTGAGAAGCACTAGGGTGGCCGGATTGTTAACCCTTTACCCAACGAATCGCCCGCATCCGTCCACGTAATATGCAAATTGAACAGTCGAAAAAAAATAATTTTTCAAAATATTTCAACAAAACCATATCATGTGACCCCTCATTGGAACGAGCTCAATGAGCTCGTTCCAATGAGGGGGTCACATGATATGGTTTTGTTGAAATTTTTATACAAATTTAAAAAAAATGATATTTAAAATAATTAATTTTGATATCGTGTGCGTTGGGTAAAGGGTTAAATAAAACCACTTATATTAATTTTTAAGTAAAAATACATTGCTGGGAGCAACGTGACCACATACCCCTTAGTGCCACTGTTGAGCCCCAGTGCCAGCTGGCAGTAAGACCATTCTCCTGCGCAAACTAGAGGGGTTGTGTTGCTTTTCCACCTTCTCCGTTTTTACTACGCCATTCATGCTTTTTACGTCTCAACGGAATTTTCGCCATGTATAAATATCAACACCTAACGCGCGATCTCACCGTTTTCCGTAGATAAGCCGCTGGCGCGGGTACCGCATCAATCCTTAGGACGTACCATTGGTAGATGCTTTGCTGTACCCTGCCTCTGCACTGACATGGAACATGTTGGGTTTTCATTCGCTAATAAAGATAAACGTTATCCTTCCCTCTTTACAAAACTTAGCACATATAAGAGGCACCGCTCTTATTGTAATCCCTTTTTTCCCTTTTTGTTTCTTCTATTATTATCATCATTATTATTATTATTATTATTATTATTATTATTATTATTATTATTATTATTATTATTATTATTATTATTATTTAACACGTTTTAATCTCGAGAACGGCGAGGCCTGGATCCATGTAATTTTCAGGGGTGGTAGCGCGAGTGGCGGAGTGCCCGGTTAGGCTATTGCGAATTTCGTCCGACCTTGACCTTGACCATGAATGTTCTTCATGTGAAAGTCTTGTTTTAGTATATATTTTAATTCTCTTCTATCACACGGAGCGCGGTGGCTCAGTGGTAGACCGTTGAACTTCTATGCTAGAGGTCCCGAGTTCGATATCCGTCCGGGACGACCCGCGTTGTGTCCTTGGGCAAGACACTTTATCCCGGTTGCCTACATGGGGGCACGATGACGTCGTGTACTAAGGCGTACCGCACGTCGATGGTGCACATGTCTTCAACCGCTGTAACCCTGCGTGTGCGGAGCTTGAATAGAGTTAGAATGTTGAGGATTGACTTAATCATTTCCGTTTTCGAAATAATACACATTATACGAAAAAACCCGAAATTTCTGACGATTTGATATGAAATTTCTAGACCACGTTCACAAAACTCGATGTGAGCCTCGGTAAACTTCGAGATCGATTTTACGGAACTCGGTTCAAAAATTTCACATGACGTTGTGACTCATTCGTTGTCCTCTCTTTCCCATTGAATCTGTAGAGAGCACGGCGACTCGTTGGTTAGAGAATTGGACTTTAAACCGAAGGTCGACGACTCTATCATGACCCGCGCTATCCGTGCGGTACCTTGGGAATGACTCTTACACGCCAGTTCTATGAAACCCTCATCTTCAGCAATACTAAACCATGCGGAAAATTAAAATCTGTTGATGGACTGTTTTTAAATAGAAGCAAAATTTCACTGGAATTTTCTCCAAATCGTGCAAGTCAATTACAGGTTGAATCGCTAGCGATAGCTGAAAATCGCCCCCTGAGTTCCAATGTGTTCTATGTGCCAGATGGCACATAGAACACATTGGAACTCAGGGGACGAAATATTAACACGGGTTCCATGTGAATGGGTTAATGGATATGACATTCATTAACCATTCACACGCGTGCGTCGTTCTGTGTATATAGGTCAATGATGCCTTCAACCGCTACTAACTCTACCTGTGTCGGGTTAGTAAGTTGAGAGTCTAACGGTTGCTCGCTGTTGTTCCGTGATTCTCTTCGGCGTCCCCCATCCGTAGATTAGTGTTAACGATATGGTTTTAATGTGTCGTTAAACTTCACTTAACAAACAAATAGTGAAATTGTTTAGAATTAATGAATCCTGGGACTGAATTGACATAATTTCCATCCCTTGACATACCGTTTCGTACTGATTAATATATGAAATTTGCTGATGTGACGGAAAAAACAAACTTCTCTAGAAGTGAAAAAGATATCTTTAAAAACAAATTTAAGGTACATACATTAAGTCTTACTGATCGTTTTTAGTCTGTATGTCCCCAAATGTAATGGAATGATACAGAAGAAGAAAAAATAGTGGAAAAAAACTAGTAGCAGGTGGAAACACATTTCATTTGCTGTTCCTCTTCCGGATGATTGGAGAGTAGAATGGATCTTAAGCGGTCTCCATTGATCCTAATCATTTTGCCGATATCCTACCGCTAAATGTTACACTTGATTAAGTAACCGATTGGATTCAAGACGTGCAGAAGAGCCCAACACTTCAGAAAGTACCCACGTAGATTTTGTTATTACTAGTATCAGTTTTGGAAAATAGTACGCCACGTGGCTCATTTTCCTGTAAGTACAGAACGTATTATTAGCCAGAGGCGACGGAGGCTGAATGAACGTGGGAAGGGAGGGAGGGGGCCGAGCTTCCAAAACTATTGTGGATCAGCCTTTTGGAAGAAAAGTTACAATCGGAATATCGGTAAACGCACGATTACCCGCTGGTTTCCTTCCTATATGAGTATGGCGCGGTGTGGTCACTTTCCGGTCTATTTCTGCTACTTCAATCATCTTCCAACCCGAAGGTTTGCCTTCGGGTTGGAAGATGGCTGAGGTAGAAAGGACGGGCCAAAGCGTGATTCTTTAACCAAATGAAACTGAATTTGTTTGAATTTACAGATAATAAATTGCAGAAATGACTGTATATTGACATGTTTGCATGCGTCTATTTTAACTCCTTATGTAATCGTTTAAAATGTCTGTGGAAGAAGTAGAGGAGCACATGTCCCCAGTCCTCCACCCCCTGGGTTCGCCGCCCATGTCAGTCACCAGAACAGAACACGAAATGGGGAGAACATCGATTTTTCGCATTAAGTTTATGGCACTAGTCAGGTCCGTGTTTTATTCAGTACCTTTAAAACCGACTTTTTAGATTAAACTTATTTACACGAAATATACAGGTCGTTTTTCTATCAGACTCCCCACGGAGCACAAAGCGTATCAGTGGAACTGAACGCTTAGATAAATTTGTTACATTTTCAACTTATTTCACTTTCAATTTTACCGAGTGTCTTCACCTGAAGGTCAATACAACCAATGTGCCATGAAATATATTTCTTTTCTCCGGATATTATCGGAATTCTATAAATCTAATTTGTAATGGATGCGAAAGTAGAATCATCCGTGAAAAGGTAAGAACAAATATATTAATTTTTAAGGATCTTTTCAATGGCTCAGTGCATGAATTTGATAAAACATATTTTCCTTGCCTTTTTGTTCTTACTGAAGTTTGGCGATTTTGTCGTCGGCTAAAACCTCTCAACGTCGGATTGGCGGGGGATCAGTGAAGCTTAATTGGGTTGGTGGATATGAGAGAGAGTGGAGGGACAGTCGTCAGCAGGTCAACGATTTTTTTCGAAAATGTTCTACTAACTCGATGGGCCATTTTACGTAAGGCATAGTTTGCCTGGGTTGAAAGTCCTATAAAGTGGGCAGCAGACGTATTACGATTAGCAAAACTGGACTTTGCATTTGCGCCGTTATCATTAGTACATGAAGGAGGTGTCACATGTTCTTAAAGTTGCAAATTCTCAAACAGACATTATAAATTATTGTGAGGAATTGACGGTAACATGCTCTGAGGTTTGCGGGTCGGAGCTTGTGTTCAACCTCGACGCTTCGCGTCGAGCTTGACCATACGCTCCGCGCCTCAAACCTCAGACCATGTTACTGTCAACTCTTCACAATAATGTATATGTTCCAATACGACACTACCCATAACCCAGAACCTACATCGTGAAAAACGAGAGGCTTATTTACTAAACTTGTGATCGTTAAAAGTTGCCTTCTTCAAGGCAACTTTTAACGATCACGGGTTCAGTAAATAAACCTCTTGCGTAACCACGGCGACACTGGATAAATAATCAATAAACCAGATAAACTCATTCCATCTTAGGTCAAATCGTAAATCGGTTTGTAATTTAAACAACACTTTATCCGAAACACCGTCTGCTGCGGTTGTGAAAAATCCAGCAAAATGAAGCGGCTTGCTAGTCACACCGTTGATGAAGCAATTACGAAACGGGCGACGTCATTTCAAATATTTCGCGTGGTGACGTCAGACGGCAACCTTTGCTACTGGAGTCGTAAACATAAAAGAAACTACGTCAGCTCTTATCCGATCAGAGGATGGGGATTTTCCTCTTATTAAAACATAATACAGGTACTCTTTCAAGGCAACAGTTTCAGAATAAAATTCGACCTTGAGAGCTGCAACAGAAATTAGCGTTGCAGTGTATCGATGCCTGTGATTTGGATCAATATAGTTTCTGTCGAATATTTCAAAGTTTCAACCCTTCAGAAACATGCAAGCCATCAGTATCACTGCTGACGAGCTAAAGCCCCGGTGTCTTGCAATGCTGAGTTGGGTTATATTAGTTTCGTGAACTACTCCAAAGAGAACAAAAAAAAACCAAAAAAAAAAACAGTGTTACTTTTAAGTTTCTTACGTGACATTCCGTTAGAAAGGAATCTTCATTTCTACCCGATCTGCAAGCGCATTGAAAAATATGATACCCTTATTTTGATACTAATATAATAATAAATCTGGTAGTGGATTCAGATATTTTTCTCTAGGATATTTCCGTGTTTTCTACCATTTCCGGTATGGATATCGTTGAAGAAATTTATGATGTATCCAAAGAACTGGATACAAGTTAACCATGCACGGGTGCTCGATCGCTTGTACACGTTTTGGAAAATCCTCAGTAATTGAAACTTGGAAGCCCTATGAATGTCACATTCCGAATCGAATTAGAGTGTTTCTTTCGAATCGATTTTAGAATAGAATCGATTTCCGAATCGAATCTCACCACTCTTCAGTTTGTAGATATTGCACCTTCTTGTTTGCAACCGTAACTATTGTCAGTCTCCACTTAAGTATTGTATTCAACAACGACTCGCCTGTTTGGGAGAGTCGATCAAAAAAGCGGAATATTCCAGAACGGAATGAAAGTATAGTTTCGGGAGCGGAACCTCCTTGAAGTCTTCTTCTATCATCAGGTATCCCTTTCAGAAGACCTGATGATGGAAGAAGACTTCGAGAAAAGCACGTGATAGATCTTTGAGAACATATTGATGACTTGAAAATTTCGAATTAGCGCGACTCAAATCGAATCGAATCATTAGGACGATTTCGAATCAAGTCGAATTTCGCAGGTCCCTACGATATGTTCACTGCACACTGTACGTATATTGTCCGAACTAATTACTAACCTATCTACAGATGGCAAACGGGCAAACTCTTAGATTAAACGACTGGTAAGCACCGCGGGGGAACTACACACACACTAATCGTATTCTTGATTTTTAAATTTTTTTTACCACAGACTCAGATAAAAATAGTATTTTTAATTTCGCATCTTAACACATTTCTGCATTCGATGGAAGACATATGATTTGTAGAAAACAGCTCATAGTTAATTGGGACATCACATGAAATTTTGCTAATTATACTTCCATGTGTTAACATGAAAGTATATTGTAATCCCTTTTTTCCCCTTTTTGTTTCTTTTATTATTATTATTATTATTATTATTATTATTATTATTTAACACGTCTTAATCTCGAGAACGGCGAGGCTTGGATCCATGTAATTCTCAGGGGTGGTAACGCTAGTGGCGGAGTGGCGGAGTGGCCGGTTAGGCTATTGCGAGTTTCGTCCGACCTTGGCCTTGACCATGAACGTTCTTCATTTGAAAGTTTTGTTTTAGTATATATTTTACTTCACTTCACTTCACTTCACTTCTATCACAGGGAGCGCGGTGGCTCAGTGGTAGACTGTTGAACTCCTATGCTAGAGGTTCCCAGTTCGATCCCCGCCGGGACGACCCGCGTTGTGTCCATGGGCAAGACACTTTATCCCGGTTGCCTACTTGGGGGCACGATGATGTCGTGTACTGAGGCGTGCTGCATGTCGATGGTGCACATGTCCTCAACCGCTCTAACCCTGCTTGTGTGGTGCTTGAACAGAGTTAGAATGTTGAGGAGCTGGCAGTTGCTCGTCGATGCACGCTGGTTCTCTTCGGGTACTCCGGCTTCACCCACCGTAAAACTGTCACGGTCACGATTAGCCACTGTGCATAAGTATGTGACCTTAAACACCAATAAATAAATACATATAAATACTTCTATCACAGTCAAAGTGGAAATCCATCAGGAAGGTTCTCCTAAAAGCAGACACAAATGACATAACAACCCTTGGATTATGACAGTGCCTGCCTACAGCGGGTGGAATTGGACCCAGTTAGCAGGACCTATGAAAAAATTCATGACTTTATTTCTCTATAGCATTGATAAGTCAGGACTAGCTAAATGTGACCTAAAATGCTCCTTTGAACTACTTTGTCAGGTGAGCGATTTAAGGCCCATTGGGGCCTCTTGTTTTTGATAAATGACTTAGTGGCTGCACTTGTATTATCCCAAATCTTAATTCCGTAAAAATAAGAGTTAATTTATTAATTTAGACACATTGTATTTACTCTAAAAGTAGACTGAAGTTGATGAAAAGCTAGAGCCTATATTAACATGTTTCGCTTACAAGAACAATTTTCAAGAAAATTTAAACACGTGTGCAAGTTTCGGTGTATTATGGTTTAGTTGAGGTATTTTCTGTCCACTAACTACGGTCTTACTTTCACTAGTCTAACGAGTTCTCAAAGTTGTACCTGCTCTCTACATGGGGCTGCTGCTGATCCACTTCCCTGAGTTATTACGACAGTTTGGACAGAGTGGCAAATAATGTATTTAGTTGTCGAAAATAAATAGTCCACCTTACACCCATGAATATTAAAAGTATCCATTGCATTAATCGACGACCAGTTTGTCTGGGCAAGTCAATTAAAAATATCTCGAACGAAAACAAAGTTGTTTCGGAAGCGAAACTTCTTTGAAATCTTCTTCTATCACCAGGTCTCCTGTCCAGTACGTGTAGAATGTATTATCATTAATCACCCGCGGAGTGTAGATTCTACCCAAGCAATAATAGCAAATCTGTTACAAAACATAACAAGCACAAGCAAATGTCCAGCCAATGGACTTCCGGGTTAAACCCGGAGGTCCATTGGCAGAAACATTGCTTGTTCTTTTGTCCATATGTACAGAATTGGAAAGTGATACTTTGGGTTATAACTCCACTCCGCTGGTGATTGTGTTACAATCCACTCTCCACGTACTGTACAGGAAACTTGGTGGTGAAAGAAAAGGTCGCGATGACACATCTGGAAGGTTTTCGAGAACATCTCGACCATTCGAAATTTCCGAATCAGCACAACTCGCCTCGACTTGCATCGAATAGATTTCGAACCGAATCTAATTTCGATGCTTTTCAGAGCACTACTAGAGACACCCTGTCGGGAGTGATTCCAAGGACGGTTCATATGGATATAGGGAACACTATCAAGCAAACGTATCGCAAATTATAGTGTAGAATACCCTGACACTAACCTCCACAAGCATTTGGGATGTTAAAATCACCATCGGTTATCCACTTATAGAATATTACACTCAAAAACGAAACTTTCACAAAACCAGACAAGGCAATAGATATTATTATTTCCAACTAGTTTTTTCAACTCATAAGAATAAAATTATTAACGATTGCTCGTGGTCACTTTTCCGATATGGCCTGTCTCTCCACCGAACTGTATCATTTGCAGACAATGATATCGATGTTGCATTGATACGGACCACAATTTCCGCATTCTGCCCTTTGAAAAACTACATTTTAATCTCAAAGTCAATAACAATTGTCGCGTCACTTTAACTGGCTGCTATGTATCTACCCTTTCATGCGCGAACTACAAAGTGTAGCTCAGATATGATTTGTGATTCTGTAAGATATCAGACAGTCTTTTTCTTGCTGTCTCTTTCTCTCACATAGATACTTTATGAATGTTTTTCCTTCCGACTAGCAATCTTAACGTGAGTTTTGTAGTCAACTTTTACTCATTATTTCTGGGCGGCCCTGGAATAGCCACAGACCAAAATAAGTTAAGTATGACATCCAGTACATGTCGAGAAAGTAGTGTAGAAAAACCTCCAATCTACAGGAGATTGATTGCGAAAACAGATAGCGCGGTGCTTATTAGAGCATTGGACTTCTGCTCGACAGATCGTAGGCTAGGCCCCAACCTACGTCATCTAAGGTGTTTCTTGGGCAATACCTTTAATCCCAAATGCCCAAGTTGGAGCACGTTGGAGATATATGCTCAGGCGAACACATGTTTTCCACCGATTCTAAGTCTGCTTTTGTGAGGTTAGTAAGAGTCCGACAGTTACTCGCCGCTGCTTGATGATCCTCTCCGGGTACTCCAGCTTCCCCACCTGTAAAATTGTCGACACTATATGACTCCGGACATTGAGACTGTCTTAACCCTCTGCAAACCGATATCGAAATATGAACATTTCAAACTGCAATTTTTTTCACACAAAGCAACTAAGAATTTACCAAACAACAAGACTGTATTGCTTAAATTCCTCGCTGCACCAAGGGAAAAATTGTTGCTTGGCGGTATTTTGACGTCAGTGTGCGGATGTTTTTAATAAATAAATAAATAAATAAATAAATAAATAACGTCAAAGAAAAAGAATTACGAATCACAAGCAAAATCTCAGCTGATTATCCTTTGGTTACTGTTTATCTTATTTAGTGTTGGTAGAAAATTGCCTGTACTGCTAATTTGAGGAAAATATCGACCCACAGATATTGCTTGTATGTGAAAGAGCATTTCAAAGTTACCGCATGCAAAGTTTAAGACATCAAAAGCAACGCAAAATTACTTAAATCTGTAACTGAAAAGCTTTAATCTAGACGAAATTATAGAATAAAACGTCATTGCGAAAATATAAACGAAGTTACCAAAAAGTTATTGAAGGTAAACAAATCCAGGAAGTCCCCTGACATCATTTCCGAATACACGCGGTTTCTTATTTCAACTCTTCTGCTGTTCGAATAAATGACCTCCACGATAAACAACTGTGCATTATTTTTGCACTAATTGGGCATAATTAGATAAAACATTTGTATTGTTTCAAATAAACTGCAGTTATGTATCCAGGAAAACCCACATCATGTTTATCAAAAACAGCAATATGTAATAGATTTCATTGAAGCGTGCGCTATAAATAGACTCGCGTTAACACAAACTTCACATTTGTCCTTCTTTCTCGAAAGCTGATTTCGTCGAATATGGAAAATGACATTGCCTCTGAATATTCCGTGAGAGATCGGCTAACCAGTCCTGATTGAAAAATATGGTAGCCTTTTTAAAATATCCGATGCATTCTCGCCTGGTAGTTAATTTATTTTATCGAATCGGACGCTTTCATAAAAATGACAAATAAAACATGAGGGTGGTTTTGTACAATGGTCAACTTAATTTTTTCAAAATCGTGGCTGATTTTCAATTTAACGACTTCTAATGGACCACATGATCGGACCACAAAATATTATAACTCGGTATCAATCTGAGCAAAGCATAATAGTTTTGTCTGGTCAATCAGGCAATAATAAAAGTTAAGTATGTTATGCCTCCTAAAATGTACTATCCAGACTGCCTACATAGACTCCATATTATGGAACTTTCGCAAAATGAGGTCACCGACACCAGTGTCCTTCACCACCCATGAATACACAACATTTATTCTAAATACCAATTGAAATCGAACATGTTTCAATTCAAATGACTATTTCATTGAAACATATATTCTGTGAAGTGCTGTTGCTGTCAACGTTCGTAAAACTGACTTTTCTTTTGATAATTTGAAAATAATAAATAGAAATAAATACGAATAAATGTCCATTAGTCCATTAAACAGAAATATACTGAATATACACCTAGAAATCTGACCGCCCCCACCCCCACCCACGCGAGAGATATTAGATGGAATAGAGTAATGCCCTCTTGGTCTGTTGTCTTGTTTTAAAACAAAAATATCATTTAAAGGGAGACGCGTGACGATGGATGAGGCCACGGGTACTGTAGTACCTAATTGAAGATCGACATTCAAATCAGTAGACAAGACTGGCTGTGTTGTCTCCAGGAATAAATTGCCACGTTGATGGTATTCCTCAGACTCCCCATCTCCTCCAACCCGAGTTTCTTTTAAGAAAGCACATTCGTGGAATTTTAAAGGTCGGCAGGTTGGCTGCGTTATGTACAGATGAAATTATCATCCAGAAACCTAAAATCTTGAAAATTCTATGAAAATAAAGGACAATAACTCCAAAATGGAATGTTGAAAAATATGTCAAATTCCAACTGCATCAGCATACTCTGAGGATAAGACCATATACCAAATATGGATGGGCTGTGTCAAGTGTGACATCCGGAATCTAAAATCATGGAAATTCGAAGAAAATAAAGTATGCATTGGCTAGGCCATGTATGGCTGGCGTTATCAGCCAGAGAACTAAAGTAAAATCATGGCGATTCGTGTCAATAAAGGGTAATAACATTTCAATGAAACGTCGGGCCAAATTTGAACTCGATTTGCATTTTCTCTGAATAAGGACATATACCGAATATGTCAAGTTTGGCTGAAGTTATTATTCGGAAATCAAAAATCCTGGCAATCTGAGAAAACAAAATGCAATTGAACTTAATCTGCATTTTACACAGGTAAGGTCGTATACCAAAAATGGATTGGCTTTGTCGACTACAGTTGGAGTTGTCATTCGAAAATTTAAGACAACAAAGGACATTAACTCCCCAACGAATGTCGAACGAGACTCCTGTTTGGACTTGATCTGCATGTTCTGTCGCACAAACGTCAAAATCGAACTTGATTTGACTTTTATTAGAGTAAGGTTGTATGCCAAAAATGGATTGGTGATATCGAGAAAGGCCAGAGTTATCACCCGGAAATCTAAAATCATGAAAATTCAAGACAATAATGGGCGATAACTCCCAACAAAATGTCCACGTCAAATTGGTACCTGATGGACATTTGTGTGGATAAGGTCATATACCAAATATGGGTTGGATGTGGAAATTATAACACAGGTTATCGTCCAGCAACCAAAAGGTTAACGGACAAACGAACTGACGTCCCACCTGACGAGCGGATAAGGCAATACCATAATACACCCAGGTTACCTGGGTATAAACAACATGATATAATACTATACCACAAAGGCCTTGAGAATGTTGATCGAATATCGACCAGGGACCAATACTATAAAACTTTTACAAATGTTTTTTTCCAGAATTGTATTTTCTATTTATAGAAATAACTGTCTGAAATTGATCAACTAGCGTTTCAAAAGGCATGCCAATTTACCGACAGGTAAACCGCCACGTCTTTTGAAACTCTAATGATTTATTTCATGGATTTATATTGACAGGTAGAAAATACAATTATGAAAAATACAATTCTAATAGTTTTATAGTATTGGCTTCGGGTCGTGATCCGATCGTTATTCTCTGTCCACTTTCCTACCTGCATAATCTCACCTGTCGATAAAGAAATGTGAGAACCATGAATCTCCAATGGTATTTTCGTTTGTTCTGTTTTGGATGTGGGCTTGATTTCACAGGACTTTATTCGGGAAATCGAGACTCACTGGTCTAAGTTTTAAGTCTGTTCAAGTTTTCTAGACGACGTCTTGAGCTATATGTTAATTCACTGTTTAACCCTTTACCCAACGTAGCAGCCCAAACCGGCCAGCGCTATTCACAAAAATCACCAATTAATTTTCATTATTTTTTTCATTTTGTGTCTCAAAAACATAGGTTATGACCCCCGTTTGGAACGAGCTCGTCGAGCTCGTTCCAAAGAGGGGTCATAACCTATGTTTTTGAGACAAAAAATGAAAAAAATTAGTTATTCAAGAATTTTGTTTGGAAGTGTCGTCTGCTTTTGATTCTAGGTAAAGGGTTAAATCTGATAGAGAAAACTACTTCACGTAAATTATACTATTCACATATTATTGCACCATTTTGATATTTCCCTTCTGCTACAGAAATTGTACTGCCAACTGCAACAAAATTAAATTTAGTGCGCACATAGCTCGTGAGGTCGTTTAGAGAATACGTCATATTCCATGGAGAAGCAGGATAAGACTCTCGACCCCTCCCCCCCCCCCTCACACACACCCGTTGTTTTGACAAAATTGAGAAAAATTGGAAGCTAGCTATGGAATTGCTCCACTTATTTTAACTGTCCTGAGATTCTTTTCACGAAGTTGAATGAAACGTTTGTCTGCATGTTACGAACAATGACGAAACTCATCACCATCGTTCAGTGATTTTGAGAACAGTTTGTAAGATCCCTGGCTCGGATTCTAAGAGTTAGTGAATCTTCCTCTATTGAAATATGGCTTGTTGGTTCTCATTCAGAGTGTAAAGGAGACAGAGAATTAAATGTTCGTAGTCTTCTGCCAGCCATAAAGACTACCATCTAGTTCACATTAGCATGCTTCACTGACATCATGGCTTAGAGTTGCCTATTTCCCAAGCGTTGAACGTGCAGTGTATTTCAACTGCTAGTGTGTCAGTGTCCTTTGTGGACTTTTCTTTGAAAGCTCTCGCATTACGACGAAAACTTTTTTCCGTTCTTGATGCTCGTTCCAATGAACGATCACATGATATGCTTTTGTTGATATATTTTGAAAAGAAATGAAATTAAATAAATATAAAAAAAAAAATGATATCTGTGCGTTAAGGAAAGGGTGAAGGTAAAATGAGAACCAGAAAACGGAATAAAATTGATCTGCATCAGTACTGGTTGGGAACATTAAACGAAGTTTCTGTAATACGGTCATTTGGATGAACCACAAATAGATTCAAATTTTCTCAGCATAACGAAATCAATTCGACAAGAGATGAAATACTCAGATATTTACATATCATATTACACGTTATTTCGTCATAAATTTAAATTGTACGATTCCTTCGGCATTTCGTAAACATGTTTTCTCTTCCGGACAGCTAGCTGCCGACCCAAAACAATATTGCCATACGCCATAGCGGTTGACTGATGTCTTTCGAAGTTCTTCAGCAGATCCAAATAAGCCATATAAACTTTTTCACATTCCTTAGCATTTTTTCTTTTCAAGTTGTGCTTATGTTTGTGATTTGCACATTCATATGCATGTCTCGCGTATGCGAATATGTCATACAGTTACTTCGCCATGAAACCACAAAATCGTTGTGTCCCCCAGGCTGATGTAGGTAGGGCTAAAGTTCTTACATCTATTAGCTGTCATGTTACGGCGTCCAAGAATGTCTGATATATGCATGGGCGTTGCAGGATTGTTTTTATTTTGTTTTCTGTTTGTTTGTTTTTTCCTGGAGGGGGGGGGGGGGGGGGTGGGGGCACAGGCAGAAATATATAAGAACTCCTTGGCGTTCTTCCTCGGCGAAGTATAAACAAAACTTAGCTGAAGTTGTTTTGTGATGTTTGTGTTTTTTTTTTTTGGTAGGGGGGAGAACAAACTCTGAGCCTTCCTGGCTACACCCATTATATGTGCTTGAAGATAATTTCAAATTAAGTTCGATTAAACATTAAAATGGGTCACAGTGTTTCTGTTTCGGATTGCGGCAGACCTTTGTGTTATTTGTATACACCGGTCAAATTGCATGGCCCCAAGATCAAATAACAGTTAAAATGTAAATTTGGAATTGAGCGCAATCAAACCTAAATATGGGATCACAGTGATCAGACGTTGATTTGCGGCGCACATTGAGGTGATGATATATATACCACCCATTGTTGAAAATCTGCCGCTACCAGGGGCCAATACCATAGAACTTTTACAATTGTATTTTCTAGAATTGTATTTTCTAGTTATGGCTTTAAATGGGTTAAAATGTACCATTAGCATTTTCAAAGATCTGGCAATTGCCATAACTTTTAAAATGCTAATGATTCATTTTAATCAAGTTATATTAATAGGTAGAAATTTCAATTCGAGAAAATACAATTGTAAAAGTTTTATAGTACTGGCTCCAGGTAACCGACGCATGTTGGGCAACATTTGCTAAACCTGACTTTAATTGATACACTCGCTGCGATGTTTTAATAACATTCAATCACCGAACACACGTACTCATATCGATACAAACTCATGACAAATTCCATACATCATAGAGCTGAAGCACTGATCTCTAAACAACTGGATTACTGAAACACTCTTTGGTAACATAAACAAGGCTAAGAAAAGCTCGAAGGTTTTCATTTTCCCAAAGCCTCGCAATCGCCGCTCTCATTTTAAATAAGATTCTTTGATGTTTGTGAGAAATGAATATGTTGACATTTTGCGGCAACACAAACAGAATATTTACAACATGTGTTAGTTATTATTGACAACAAACAAGTGCCGAGATTACAAAGTTGATAGCTAGATGTTCGTGTTAGGTAAACACCATGACGTATGGTGAAGGCATCAAAAGTCATCGATTGCCGTCTTAGGGGATGGCGGTAGAAGTTGCGACGCTTTTCGCTGACATGCTAGTAATCCAATTGTATCGACACATGTGAACTGGATACAGATTTACGCGGCCTTTTGGATATTCCGCGAAATTGTTAGAACAACAGGGAAGGTAATAGAGGCAGTGCATCTACTGTACCGCCATCAGCATCCACCAAGATATGATACTCATGGACGGAACGAATGTACATGTTACGTCATAACGAATAACAACCAACATGGCCGTGGATACGTTTTTGTTCTGTTATTGAGAACTGTACTCACGTTGCTCAATTTTGTTGATTTACAATAATCAATTTCACTATCCACGTCTATATAGTATGTCTATAAAAAACACCAGTTTATGGTAATCTGTGTGTATGGCTGTATTACTGTGTTACATAGAGGATATCTAGTGTTTTTCAGTTGATACCGAAAATTATCTCATGAGTGACTGAGACAAATGTTTCTTTTTCGCTTCACTCAAAAACACTAGATTTTCTTTTTATTATACGCTTTTTATAGGAATCTGATCATTCTTATCGATAATTCTACTCGTCTCAACCTTGAATTGATGTATGAAAGTAAACAGCTGATGCGCATTGATACGCGGAAGTGATTTGATCGATACTCCGAACAGTTAGCGTCTTGCGGTTTGATTGAGATGGCGGGTTTCATGCATCAAGCAAGGTGAATACGTGTTGAATTATTGCTGGAAATGATCGGTATCCACTCACAAACACTAGATTTTCTTTTCATTATATGTTTCTAGAACAAATTGGTCATTTACAGTGATACTTTGACTCGTATTAACCTTGAAATGATATTTTGAAAGCCGCCATCATGATTCTGATTGATACCATGGAAATGAAAATTTCTATATCTTCACAGTGAGGGATACGATTTCTATCTTTCCGCAATTTTTTCGATAATCTATCGTTTAGCGTCAAATAAAGAATGATATTGCCGAACTTCACGATGGATATGAATGTAGAGTTTCATCGCAACTGCATCGAGTAGCTAAACCGCTTCACACTCAATGTAAAACACCGAAATTTCAAGCTGTAATTTGTTCCCATAATACAACAAGGAATATAACCAATTCAGTCTTGTTTGACAGAGCTCCATGAGCGCTGTCAAATTAGACCGAATTGGTGAAATTCTTAGAAGCATTTGGGGCAAGATTGGAAGCTTGAAAATTCGATACGTTAGAATCAGTGTGAAGAGGGTCAGATCACTCTGTAAGGATACGCGTTGTTCCCATTGTTAACACCATTGTGTACGCTTCACTGAGCTGCTAAGAAGACCTGCACACAGAAGATATGTTGTGAGCGTTGCACTAAGTGATAATTAACAATATTGATATTTTCATCTCAATTTGCGATGGCTGCACAGTATGAAATCTCAAACTGTCAGCGTCGCTATAAAGCAGTCTTAAATGTTATCTATACTGCGAATAACTTAAAAAGTGAAACATAGCGGATGGCCAGTGAGTTATTTATCGAGACCGCAACAGTCGAGATTGGTGAATAGTTTATTAAAGATATCACTGTTGTAAATATATGAATTAGTGTTACCCCCTCCCCCTCTCCCCCCACTCCTGAATGATGTAATCTCCAAAACTAGGCAGCCTCGGGAAAATATATTGTTTCAATAAACATTTGAAGCATTCTTCTGACATCTTGCATTAATGTTGACTATTCCAGATAAATAAAGAGGACCTACAAAATACAAATGACTATTGGTGTGTTTTTGTTGGGAATTCCCTAAAAAATACGTGCATGTGATCGGTACATACATTCCTCTCAGTTTTCTCTCTTATTTGTAGCTTGACCCCATGTTTTCGGATCAGAAAATGTTTTCCGAAGAGCTATACTTGACAAAGATATTTGAATGCCAAAATTAAAATGATGCGATCATTCTCGTTTTCGTCTGAATGTTATAATGGTCGCCTGTGGGAAAATATGTAGTACTGTGATACCTATAGGAAATACATTTTTTTTAGGCTTCCAAACTTGATTTAATTATTATTTTGGAGATTATTTCACATTTAAATGTTCATTGGGGAACCACACACCTTATAGTTCTGTTTATTGTTTTGAAAAGTTATATTGTTATGACAGTCAGCAATAAAGACTATATGTTGCCAAAAATAAGGCTGCCGATGCAAGCGAATTCACATCTTGAGCAAGTGTAGCAAGTGCAGTCTCCAGGAGCACACCATAGCCTCTGGCAAATGCCAAATAACAGCAAATTTTACCCTATTAACACATTTTTTTAAACAATGATTCCCCCTCATAGTATTAGGATTTAAACCATGACTCCCCCTCATAGTACAAGGGGCAGAGGGGATTCCAATCTTACAACCCACTCATAAATCACCATTCAATCACACAGCCAGAAACCTATGTTGCACTTTTATTTACTGGTATTTAGAAGTTTTTCTCCATATTATGCTGTTAAAAATGTTACAAAGCAATATCTTCATTGAAAGAGTATTTTGGAACAAATATGTGTTTTGTGGGAGTGGGGGTGGGTGGGGGTGGGGCGGGGGTGGGAGCAGTGGGAGCAGTGGAAGCAGTAATATAATAATGTGACAAATGTGAATGAATGACATTTGTGCCTAGCTATCAATATGGTAGTCTAGCTGGTACTAGTACTGCCAGGGTTCCCATGTTACAGCCCAAAACTGCAGTAACACATTTGTTCTCTCCTTGAACCAAGTCTCCCTATCAACCACATGGAACCCCTCAGCTGATGAGAAACACTTGAACAGACTCCACAACATATTTTAGAGACTGAAGTAAATAGCATATACTCTCCGTTTCTTATGGTTTGCTTTAGGACTGCAGCACTTATGGTCCACTGAGTTTTTTTTCTGTTTGACAACTTGACCTGGCTCTTCTCACTATATCGTTCACTATATGTCAGTTAGTGCTGTTCAGTTGACTTCAAAAATTTTTGACTGCATGTCTGTGTCACCATCTGTCTGGTTGTCTGTCCATCAGACAAAGAGTTCCTTTGCTTTCCATTTGTCTGGTTCTACATTTTCAATAATTGGCAGCTGATATCTTTCACCCTCCAACCTATCCCCAGACACATACACAGATATATTAACCAGCAACGGGCACTATTTTCTTGAAACAAATGTCTGATTCATCCTCTTTAGAGACCTATGTTTTGCAATTTCACTATTTTTGTCAGAATGGGTGTCTGTGGGGATTAAAACAAAATTTGTGAAAGTGCACTTATGGATACTTGCAGCACAAGCACAGCACTACAGAATCCACATTTGATGGTTTTGGGCATTTTAACAGACTCCTAGGTGCCTTAACCGAGAAAACTGAGGCTTTATTTATAAAAATTGCAAAATATTCATCAAACAGAATGTGAAATGTCTTCAGAAGCCAGAATGTGATTTAAAAATTATAATAATAATAATAATAATAATAATAATAATAATAATAATAATAATAATAATAATAATAATAATAATAATAAATTTTATATAGCGTAAAACCACCAAAGGTGCTCTAAAGCGCTTTACAACAAAAAAAATCAATTCAATTTCAATTTATGTATTCCGAAAAAAAGCTTTGTTGAATAAATGAGTTTTTAAATGTTTTTTGAAATTTTCTATATTAGTTAGAGTTCTGATATGCAGTGGCAATGTATTCCACAGTCTAGGCCCAGCAATTGCAAAGGCTCGTGTCCTGGCTAGCTCAGATTTTGTGAATGGTACAACCCGACTCAGATTCAGATTATCTGCAGACCGTAGGGGACATGTGGGAGAGTAGCGAATGACAAGCGTTCTCAAGTACTCTGGGGACAGGCCGTGAATGCATTTATAAACTAGATATAATTCATAAATTAATTGATGCTGACACAACACAAATCCCTTGTGATATTGAATTTCCCATTTATCACAAATGGGAAATTCAATATCACAAGTGATTTGTGTTGTATCAGCATCAATAATTTATGAATTATATATATTTTTATGAAAAAGGGCATACCGGGGAGGGGGGTGGGGGGGGGGGGGCACATTCAGAGCTATATTTGACCACATCAGTAGTTAGAAGAAGATTTGTCATCAGTTGTTAGGATAAAATGGCACTGTCTATTGACACTTGTGAATTATGTAGCTGCAACCCTAATTTTTTAAACAAAATTGATATTCATATTGTTTCGTGTGGGGAGGGGTGAAACATTACTTTTCGTGACGTATGGTTAAATAAGACATATTTTTTTCAAAACGCATTGTGTGCTTATTCAAATTTTAGTTTTATTTTGGGATTAAGGTAGTTTTCAAAGAAAGCTGTGAATTCTTATCCCCCCCAGCTTACTCATTTGGTAACAGAGTAGAAAAATCTATTGGAGGCAATACCAGTTTTTAAGCCCATTTGACACAGTTTGAACACTTTTCTTTAACCATTTACCTAACATGAAAAGGCAGACGACATATGCAAAGAAATTCTTGAGTAACTCATTTTTTGTCTCAAAAACATAGGTTATGACCTCTCTTTGGAACGAGCTCGGCGAGCTCGTTCCAACGAGGGGTCATAACCTATGTTTTTAAGACAAAAAATTAAAAAATAATGAAAATTAATTGGCGATTTTTGAAAATAGCGCTGGCCGGTTTTGGCTGTTACGTTTGGTAAAGGGTTAAAAGAACAAATTCCCCATGTTTTTGACTCAGCAGAAGCCAATGCTAATTCTAATGCTAATGCAGAAATGACTCTTTTATCATATGAAAAAGGTAAAATGTATCTTCGGTAGGGGTTGTTTGGGGTTGGCCTATAGGTATCACTGTAGTAAACATCTGAATTAGAGTTACATTCCTTGAAAGTCGGAAATGATGCAATCTCCAAAACTAAGCTGCCTTGGGAAATATATTGTTTCAATAAACATTTGAAGAATTTTACTGACATCTTGCATTATTGGTGAATATTCCAGTCCAGATAAATAAAGGGTGATTTGATGACTTTTTGTAACTAAAAAATACAATTGACTATTGGGATGTTTTTATTTCCCTGAGAAATACATGTACGTGACCGATTCTTCTCTTCGTGTAAGTTTTTCTCTTATTTGTTACAGAACCCCCTGTTTTCGGTTAGAAAAAGTTTTCTGAAGGGCTGCACTTGACAAAGATATTTGAATTCCAAAATTCAAGTGATGTGATCATGTTTTTTTTCGCCTGAACGCTATAATGGTCACCTATGGGAAAATAATTAGGACTGTGATACCTATAATGTTGAGAGGTCTAGAATTGATTACCAGGGTTAACAATTAACTCTTCAAAGTCGGGGGGTCCCGCGAGAGATGCTGTGCAGAATGTGAGTCTGAACAAAAGTCATTCATTGAATTCTGACCCGTGATTCGTAACATCTTGAATTTGGAGGATTGTTTTTCACCTCAACAGTTGGTTAGTGGAGGTTACACCACAGAAAGCAAGTGGTGTTGAATGTACAATCACGAGGGTGTTCACGAGGTCTTTGCTCGAGTGAGCATGCCGGAGCGATTGTACGTTAAATATCACGAGCTGATATGGTGTGAACGACTTGTCACAGAGTTGTTTTCTTTGACAAACAAAAGACGCACAATCAGCAAGAAAGATTCAATATCAAATCTAGATTAAATTAACTTAAATTGACATCTTTCTCATTCTTTTCAATACTTTCTTTTTTTTTTGAGTCAGCAAACTCTTGCTATTGTTATACGGAAAACGTAATTTTTATCGTACTTTTGGGTTTTTTCTAGTGAAACGTTGCATAATATCAACAGACGACGAAGTTCAGAATATTGCGTGAATGGGTTCAGATACTCAAATACAGATCACTGAAATGTTTTCACGGATTTTTGTTTATGTGAGAACTGACACTGTCCTAATTCATTGCCTTATTCTCGAAAGATATCCTTCATCGCCCAGGTGTTGTAGAGCTTGGGGTGATGTTTGTTGAACACACCATGTGCTGTTATCAACTCTACGAAATTTTTCACTTCTTTTAAACAAATGAGTGACGTCATAACTATATGACAATTATCGGCTCCGTTTTGCCGCAGAGTTGACTGACATACAGCACCATGGTTACAAATGCAGTACATTGCGCGAATAGACCGCGATCTTTTCGCGGCACACTTACACCGGTGGGTCAAACTTTTATAAATAAAATAAATGAGAAATAAAAAAATAAATCAAAAACAAATAAACAACAACAGCAACAGAGGCTGACTGGTCGTAGGATTCACAGGGAAATTTCCAGGGCTCCCAAAATTTACGCAGCCCAACGCCTGTGGGCGCATGAAATTTCGTGAAAATGATCAAAAGGCTAAATGGATCTGATTGCATAGACTGTCGGTTTATAGAAATGTCCTCTATGTGGGCTGCAACTGGCAGTCCACATAGAGGGCATTTCAATATACAAGAAGTATAGTCTGCCATTGATCGGTCAGATGCTAGGAAACACCGTTCTTTCGAAAAATCAACATTTTCTCGCATTGGGCTAAATTATGGCCGGCCTGATGAGTACGGTGCCCCAATTGGTGCAACAATTTTTGCCAAACGAGCGACACAGATGATACAGAAATGCCGTGAAAAATGACCTCTTTGTGGACTGTCATTGATCCCTCAGATGCAAGGAAGCACCGTTATTTTGGTTCGAAAAATCAAACTTTCGTCCTGGGCCTCCTTGGTACGTTTCCCGGCAACTTTGTTTGGCACAGTCCCCAACTGAACAGCAACAACAAATACGCCCCCACCCAGAAAAAAACAAACAAACAAAAACAAAAAACAAAACAAACAAATAAACAAACAAACAAAACACAAACGACAGTGGCACCCAAGATATTCTCGTACTTCTTTTCCGAAAGGTAGGATTTTACTGTTTTGTGAGCAGGAAATCGGACTTAGTCGCAATCCGGTCGAATGTCTCAATCCGCTGTTCCATTCGCTGTACAGTACCGTACAAGATCGCGAAGCTCTTTCCTTTTCCAGTCGGGTCGCATACACACTTAGTCTTATACCGGTGGATAGGGATTTATTCCATCACTAAAAGCTTGCAAAAATAAATCCATCCTGAATAATGAAAAACAATCGAAAGTAATAACTGGCATGAAATGTTTTCACGTGTAGTTTACAAAATAGGTTCAATAGTGGTGTGGGCGATAGGTCAAAATTCCCCGTTCTCTGAGGAAAGGACAGTTCTGACCATCGCATTCAGTCTGAATTGTAAGTTGAAAATATGAATTGCATTTCTAGCACACTGGGCTCATCGCTGTAGTCTCTTAGAGTATACATTGGTCCCGTGTGCATAAACTCAAAGTGGGTTTTACATGGCGATGCTGTTGGTGTCTATATATTTTTACAATGGGTAATCGTGACCGCAAGAAGGATATAAAGTCAAGTCCAGACAATCGTTTATACTTTATACACATGTTGCCCATTTTAGGTGACTTCTACCCCAGGTTTTGATGGCCGTGTTCCACTTGGCCAGTCAAACACAGCTTGGCTACAACATTAAACAAGCACTGCTTCACTTCCCGGGGTTCCCACGGTAAAAGTGTCTAAGTGATTGATAACAACGTTAATTGGCTGAAAATGGTAAAGTATGGCGTGTCTTCACGTATTCTTTTTAGTGCACCCAGCAGCTAATCTACTGTTTCATCTTATAAACTATTTATATTCCAGTCTTCGTCTGACAGATGTTGATGCTATTTCACGTGACTTTTCAAAACAATTAATGGTGCTGTCAGATAGATTCTAATCACAGTCGTTGACAGTCGAGAGAGCAAGACAACATCAATATTAATCTTCAGAAAGTTCGATTCGCGATCGAACAACACCGTATGATAAATTCTGTTTCAGCTCGCGGTGCAGGCACCGTGCATTGGTATACTTTTATTATAGAATTATTAAGACAGATCAGAACGAGGATGGAGTACGGGGGGGACTGGTGTCAAAGACTCGATGAGGTTTTTTTTCACCTTCGTCACGCGTGAAATACAGAAAATTACCCACCCAGGGTAGTCGATTCCTGTACCCCTTACTATACCTGAGTTGTGTTCTGTATTTATACCACAATTAAACTTGCATTAAGTGACTGAAGCTGATATTTTTAAAGAAAAATATCACCTTCGGCTGTCGGATAACCTTCTTGTTGACACCGTTTTGTGTCTAAGCATTTCATTCACATGATGACGTCACTCAAACGCATAACGTCCAATCAGATGCGATCCTACATGACTTACCTAGAAAATGTATTATATCGCGTAACATTGAACACACACACCAATCGTGGTATAATATTTTCCCTTCAGGAGCCAATACCTTAAAACGTTTACAATTGTATTTTCTGGAATTATATTTTCTGCCTATTAATATATCTGACAAAAATGAATCATTAGCATCTTAAAAGACATGGCAATTTGCCAACTGACAAATTTCCAGATCTTTGAAAATTCTAATGGTTCATATTAATCCATCTAAGGTCATAACTAGAAAATATAATTCGAGAAAATACAGTTGTAAAAGTTTTATAGTATAGCCATCTTTTTTAGATATCTTCAGGTGATGGTAATGTGATGAAAAACACCTGAAAAAATGAGATATATAGATTCCAAATAGCAAAATAAAGTCATTTTACTTTCAAGTAATGAGTCAGGTGACATAAAAAATAAGAGAATGATATTGTAAACAATAATAAGAATGGAATTAAAACTCACGAAATTTTGTGTTTTTGAGTTCAAACTTCAAAATTTCCCAGCACAGGGTTAATAAATACCAAAAATAGTCCCTAAACGTATGGTAGAAGATGACCAAAGAAATATACTGTAATTAGAGAAACAATATTTACTGTGATCAGTGGGGCGCGATGGCGTTGCGGTAACCGGTTCTCGTCAGATCACGGAAGTTAAACAAGGTCGAGCCCGGTTAGTCCTCGGATGGATGACCGTCTGAGCGATCGATTCGGACTCCCGCGTTGTGTCCTTGGGCAATGCACTTAACCCCCATTGTCCACATAGGGGCACGATGACGCCGTGTACTAAGGCGTACTGTACGTCGTTGGTGCGCATGTCTTCAACCAATCTAACCCTGTCTGTGCTGCAATGCGGAGTTACGATGTTGGGGAGCTGGTAGCTGCTCGTCGTGCTCGGTGGTTCTCTCCGGGTACTCCGGCTTCCTCCACCCGTAAAACTGTCACGGTCATGATTAGCCATTGTGCATAAGTATGTGACATTAAACACCGATAAATAAATAAATAAATAATACTGTGATCAGTAAATTCCAATCTGTGTGGAAATGGTGAAAGCATCAGGACTACACTATATAGAAAGAGATTTTTTCGGGACTTATTTTCGGTAGTAAATATCTTTAAAGAAATCAGAAATGTTATTTATCGTAAACACCAAATAAAGATTTTCACACAGGAATCAGAAAAGAATTTTCAAGAAACCAGAAATAACCCCGTCCACGTCATTTAACGTGTGATATAAACGAATCAGAAATGTATATTCTTTACTTTGCCCACTTTTCTGACTGATGAAATAAATGTATGAACTTTGAGAATGCATTAGGGGGGTTATAAAATGCAATTGTCAGCAATTAAGAAAAATGCACACAATGATCCCTGGTTGGCCTCCGTAACCTTGATCCATATTCTGAAAGTCTAGCGACTTTCGACTGATATGGTGTAGGTCCCAGGTCCATATCATGCTTAGGGTATGAGCGTGACCTACTTCAAAATTGTTGACTCCACCACCTTTCTGTGTGATGAGTGATGAAATACATGTATGAGTTTCGGGAATGCATTAGGTCGTTAAAAAATGCTCTCATTGCCCCTGGTTGACTCAAGTGACCTGGACCCATACTTTAAACCTCTTTCGGATTTCGCTTCATTTCGTGTTGGTCTCAGTTCCACAGATCATACGATATGAGTATGACTCACTTTCAAAATGTTCCGGCCCGCCCACCTTTTTGAGTGAAAAATATATGAATGAACTTTTTTAGCATTAGAGGTTCATATTTTATCATGGGACATTTAGTACATCGGCGACATTACAATTAAATTATATGGGAAATAAGATAAATAAATGAAGTTTGACGTTTTAGAATTAAAAAAAAAACAGCGACACTATCGTCTGATTTGTTGACAAACAAACCGGGTAACATGACTATCGTCTGATCAGTGTACGACGAAATTTGGGAAGTTAGATGATGAAATATAGCTTCGAAATGCGAACTTTAGGCAAGGAGTTTATTCATCAAAGATGTCATCACTTTGTGTGTATCGCTTCCTATATTTGATACATTATCTATCCGTGACACAGAGGGAAACACTTGAAAAAAATGTGTAAATTGTGTTTACAAATTAAAAAAATCCGAATTGAACTGAATTTCGATCCAAATGGAAATCTGGGAAAAATATTGTTGATCGGCTGAGAGATGTGACGTCATTGTCTATATTTAGACGTGTTGGGCTGTTATTGACGTGTTGGGTTGTTATAGTCAATAACGGCCCAACACGTCGAATGACTTGTACTTGTTGAGCATTACGAGGTTTCAACGCCCGACAAAACATCGTTGATGTACTAGGAACGCCCGCAAAAGTGGTAATAATATATATTTACGTCATTACATGTACATGTATCCTAGCAGAGGTCAGGAATGATGTTAATGATCTGTGTTTATTAGTCAAGCATTGTACAGAGTTGGGCACGCTGTTTTCTACAGGAATTGAGTTATGCTAAAAGTGCGGTTTGACAGGGGTAAAAATTCATTTACTCAGTGCGCAATTACTTCAAAATAGTGCATAATACAGTTACAGGACTTCTAGTTTCAACTGAAGTTTAAAAACTCAAGCCTTCTTGGAAATTTATTAGTAAATAAATAAAATATACACGTAGTAGTCGTGACGCAAATTCTTCTTCATTTAACACACGTACTGTACTGGTAGTGCAAATTGGTTATGATGGGTCTCCAACCCCAGTAACCCAACTAGGGTAGTGCAAACCTCCATTTTTGTGATCGACTGTGTTTGCGACCCATTTCGAAATATCAAATCCAGTCGTCCAAAAAAGTACACGATTACTAGCAGGAGAGAATTGATATCTTGGGCTTCAATCATGAACATGTCCCGACTGGAAACATAATTAGGGAGGGGGGGTGGATACGGACACACCTGATTGTTTCTGTGTGTATGCAGCTAAGTGCAAATGACTTTTGTAGTTAACTGATTGAGAGCTATATTATTTTTGGTGGTCTGATTCTGTTCCGCAAAATTTATTTTATTACAAATTATTGGAGAGTGCACTCAGGCACTCTCCAATAATCTGTAATAAAACAAGTTTATACAGAACAAAATATTATTTGTATTTGACTGAATATGAAACATTAGTAAGGACAATGTTTACATTTGATCTTGTACTCTCATTTTTTTTAAAGCCCCTATAGCGGCTTTCAGCACATAACCAGTTAAATTGAACCGCACATTCTAAGTTTTCACCAAGCAAGCAATACGTTGTATACCTTAATTTAAAATATTGAGACCTGAGTTGCGTCTTCAGTATATGAAAAGATGTTCGGGGTACAATAAAAGAAGGAGAATGTTAGTAAGTTTCGTTCCTCTAAAATGTACAGTCGGCAATTGTTCCGTAAAATGAAGAGATGTCCTACCCGGGTTAGTTGTCAATAACCAAAAGTGCTTTGCCAGACAGTCCAAGACGATCGATATACTAATATCAGTATATTAATTGGCATGGACTTCCGATTCCATTGTCGGCTCCGGTCTAGCAGAAAGCGGGCAAGTTTCTGTCACACAGGGCTAAGTTCCAATCAATATTATCGATTCTCCAATGCAAGTTCGTGATCCTAAGAGAAGCAGTTTCAATGTTATAAAAGATTTTCTTTTGTAATGTCGGTAGGGACAGACAAAACCTTACCTCCCCTTGTAAAATACGCGTCCCGTGCGCATTTTGTATTTGCCCATGTTTTAAAAATTATGTTCTGCCCAAACTCAATTTTCAAGAGTTGCATAGTTGTAAAAGTCAGTTTATTTAATGCTTTAGTCAGGATGATAGTTAACCAAAGGCTGCGCAAAGCGTGGGCCACTACCTCCGACCCGCAGGCATGATCGAAGTAGCCTTAAAGGTAATGTGGGACAGAAAACTTTTCTATGTCGAATGAGTGAAAAAGGGCCATAACTCTGGGGAATATTATTGGACGGAACCCGTTCCTTGTTCGTATCTGTTCCACTGAGCGGGTCTATCAGCATACCAAATGAGCTCCAAATGCGACCGATGGCTTTGAAATCACAATCCAAAACGTTTGTACGGACGGACGGACAGATGGACGGACGGACGGACGGACGGACGGAGGTCTTCACTAGAACCCCTGAATCCTGTTTCGGAGGTTGGGGGCATAAAAACTCAAAATTGGAAATTTATTGCTCGTTAAATAAAATATATACAGTAGTAGTAACGCAACACAGTTAACCCTTTACCCAACGTAACGACCAAAAGCGGCCAGCGCTATTCTCAAAAATCACCAATTAATTTTCATTATTTTTAATTTTTTTCTGTCTCGAAAACATAGGTTCCCTCGTTGGAACGAGCTCGAAAAGCTCGCTCCAACGAGGGGTTATTTTTGAGGCACAAAATGAAAAAAAGTAGTTATTCAAGAATTTGTTTTGCAAGAGTCGTCTGCTTTTCATGTTAGGTAAAGGTTAACACGCAACGTACTCCAGATATATACTATTCAAAAAAGAAGGGGATATCCAAACTGATGTTAATATTTGATACTTTCGGAAAATGGTATTGGATACGCGTGATTGGACACATTACTATGTTACCAAGTTACCAAGTTTAGTGTGGCTCATGAATGTCACCGGCCCACGAAAACTTCGTTCAAGTTTTTCGCACGAGCGCCGCGTTAATGTCTGTGGGGTACGTTTTGAAATTTGTCGGAAACCGGGCTTTGTCGCTGCTGGGGGAAATAGATTCACGCCGCGTATTCAGCCAAAACTCAAGGAGTGTCGCCTGAATCCGTGCGTGAACGTATTTTTCGACGTAAGGAACCCGCCCGTTTCACTTTTGTTGGGATGGTTCTTATCCTGAAGGGGTCAATGACTTTTCGTCAAAAAAGCGTGAATTCACCAAAAACAACAATTTTAATACATATATATATACATGACTATGGTAATTTGTGACTTACACTAAATCCAATGAATCAGAAAACAAAACGTCAATCACCCCTATCCACACAGTGTTTGAGTCACTTGCGGGCCGCATTCTCTGTTGGCGCTGTTTTTTCTCCTCTTTCTCGCTGGTGTTTGTTCTTTGGTTGCCTCTTCACTTCATTCTTTCATTGCCGTCGCACGGCCACTAACGTATTGTCACTTCACTGGACGCCTTTGCTCTAACATGCGACGGAATGTCACTGTACCATTGCCGTCGCACGGCTACTAATGTATTGTCACTTTACTTTATCGCTTTCCCTCTAACAAGTGACGGAATGTTACTTTACCACTGCCGTCGCACGGCCACTAACGTATTGTCACTTTACTGAACGCTTTTCACTTAAGCAGTCGCCACCAATGGGGTTAAACACCCCCTACGTTTATCTCAGAATAATGTTCATACAGGCGAAGCCTACTCCGCCTATGTATGGCTTGCCTTCTACAACAGGTATGCCGTCTTCCTAAATACCAATAGCTCCCTGAGCTCGTACTTCTTATTTCTGATCCTACACTCAGATACGGCCACCGACTTGGCCCGCGACTGCTCCTATTCTAAATATGAGCTCTGTTCCTCCCCTACGCTACAACGTCCCTATACTTTCGCACTGATGCGGCACCTCCTCTAATCTATAGCATGGGACATCCCCAGCTCTTACGGCCAACTATCCACAACCTGACAGGCCTTCAGACTGGAATGATTTTCTCGAGAAATCCCTGATTTTTATTTCGATAGCCAGAACAGTAATTCTCAGTTTAATTGCTTCTCATGAACTTGGCCGCTTAGATTTATCTTAATTTAATATTCGCTTTAAAGTCCCTTTGAAAGTCTCACATTTTGGTGTATCCTGACATTAGGTGACAGTCTAGATGCGTAATATGGGTGTGTATTCAGAATCTGTGGGGTGTACTGTTTTTACAACAATTAACTATTAACTGGACATAATTACGCAGATAATGACTGCGGGAGACGACTGGACTCTCTTGCTTTTAATCTTTATCCGATAGCTCATGTGGTGTTCAGTAAACTTGTACTTTATGACCATTGAATTCCCATGCTTAATTAGCAGCGCATACATTATTGCTGGTCTGTTTAAGTGACAGATCGGTCTTCGGGGTTCGCAAGATACCTATCTTTTCGTTTTATGTTTAGCCCAGCCAGAAAGATTATCGAAAATATTTACACTTTTGAACAATAAAATCGCAGCTTTAAGCTATCACTTTGACAAAATTTTCATTTGTACTGGACGGGCCTTTTTGGAGGTGTCATCGTTCTTTTCTTGTTATAAACTCGTTCATCAATAGTTTCTGGTCGAAACGAAACTTGTGAGGTATGAGAAGACTGACACGTGACGAACGTTTACATGCCGTTGGCAACAGACAGACTGCAGTGGCTCAAATTCTCAACGTTACTCAATCGGTGATTAGCAGGTTGTGGTCACGCTACCGTCAGACAGGCAATGTTGATGACAGACGTCGGTCAGGTCGTCCAAGGGCGACAACTGCTAACCAGGATCGTTTTATCCGAACCCCAGCATTACGTAATCGCCATCAAAGTGCCTAAGAAATTGAACAGCAGCTGCACCGAGCGACAGATGTGCGAGTCAGTGGTCAGACTATCCGAAATCGCCTAAACAGCTGGAATTTGTACGCTTGGCAGCCTCGAATAATTCCATGATTGACTGAACGTCACACCGTAGCAAGGCGTAACTGGTGTGGAGCACGACAGCGCTGGGACAATCGTCGGTGGAGCTACATCATGTTTTCCGATGAATGGAGGTTCACTCTCGACTTCCACAACAGGGGAAACAGTGTGACGGCGGCGGAACGAACGATACCATGACGTCACCGTTAGGCAGCACAGCTGTTTTGGTGGTGGATCGGTTATGGTGTGTGGAAGCATAACCATGACGAGCAGAACAGTATTACATGTCATCTATGGGCGTGTCATAGGGCAGTACTACCGTGACAAAATGATAGCAGCTCATGTGGTGCCATTTGCGCGACGTGACGGCCGTCGATCCATTTTCCAAGTTGACAATGCAAGAGCGCACAGGGCCCGTGTCACCATTCGAGCACGTCTGGGATATGCTTGGCAGGCTTCTACGACAACGCCAACAGCCCCCTACCAATGTCCAGGAACTCGCCGCTGCACTGCAGGAAGAATGGAATAACATCAGTAAAGCTGATATTGGACGTTTGGTGAGAAGTATGCCACGTCGGATCCGCGCTTGTCTCGCGAACCGAGGATTATTTACAAGGTACTGAGGTCTTGTACTGAATGTGGTAAATTCTCTGACTGATCGTCCATGTCTTATACAGCTCAGTGCGTGAATTGTGTGCTTGTCAGACACCCAACCATCACTGAAATCATTCACCAGATGTCACAGTGCAATTCCTGAACTGTCTTTTTGATGAAAATATAAATATATTTCTTCATATATCTCATTTTTATCAAATATCCCCTACTTTTTCGAATACTATATAATGCCCTGTCGCCAACTGCCCGAATTGATTACTACAGCAGACAATTTGTTTAACCCTTTACCCAGCGTAACTGCCAAAACCGGCCAGCGCTATTCACAAACATCGCCAATTAATTTTGATTATATTTTCATTTTTTGTCTCAAAAACATAGATTATGACCCCTCTTTGGAACGAGCTCGTCGAGCTCGTTCCAACGACGAGTCATAACCTATGTTTTCGAGACAAAAATTGAAAAAAAATAGTTATTCAAGAATTTTTTTTGCAAGTGTCGTCTGCTTTTCATGTTAAGTAAAAGGTTAACAGACTGTGTGTGTGACATTAGGCAAAGTAAGTACATGATTACTAGCAAGTAAGGCACACAATCCGAGGTTCCCACTGGGACGAAATAGATTAGAATTTAAACGAAAATACCGTGCAGTATTTTCACCTTACCAACAATTCTCAACTTACGTTCTGACGTATAAGAAGCGGAAGCATGGTTTCAGGCAACGGGTCACCGGGTGCAGCAAAGATGTCCATTGTTTGGAACTATGCATATACTCCTTATTCACTTTAGCAGAAGCAGAGTTGCCTATCCGGGTAGAAAATCCAGTGCACTAGTGTTTTCGTCGCAATCCATTCCCCATCAGATCTTATTTTAAAAGCAACGTGTTGGCATGGTCACAGACGTGCTTTAAATCTTTTGAAAGTACTAGATACAGGGAGCTGCACACCCCAGGCCACTGTACCCCCCCCCCCCCCCTTCCCAAGAAAAGACTTCAGACGTCCGCACAGTAAAATTCCTCTGCTAACAAGACAAATATGAAAACACGCGTGATTAAGAGTATCCGAACAAAGCTTTAGACCTACATCTAGTTCGTCGAATACTTTAGTAGCCCCCGCCAGATACGAAATAGCTCGCGTGGGATTAATATAGAACTCCGTTTTGTTTTAAATAAGTAAAACTATTCGGCAAATTCAAGATTAGACAAAACTATTAGTCGATGAATGTGCAGCAATTTAAAGGTCAACAGCTAAGAAGTTTCGCCGTAGTAAAAAAGAAGAAAAAAAACCCTGAGTTTATTTATCATAACTTTTATCACCAATTTCTGACATTTCTACATTCTCATCTATGTAACATTAAGTATATTTTTACAACATCAGAGATATTAATTCTGTTGGAGATACCACAGATCTTACTTTTATTTACGACTTGAAGTAACTTGAGCAAACTACCTGTCCGTACTGTCGAGCTTTGAAAATGTAATATGATAAACTAAAATCATTTTGAAGACATATTGAAGTAAACTACTTGCAGTCAAAACTACTGTTGGGTGTGAGCTCGGGCCGCAGTCAGAACTGTTATTTTGCGTACATTTGGAGCATACCGGCCAATATAAATACTACCGCGTCGTCTTAATGCTGCCTGAAACATAATTCTTTTTTTGTTTGTTTATATATTCTACTGATGCCGGCGAAAATGTGTATGTGTTTGATTTTTTTTATTTTTGGTTGGGAAGTGGTTTGGTTGGGAGGTGATCAAGGGTGAACAAAAAAACTCCTGTAAATCTTGTCTTGTTTGCAACTGCATTTAAGTTAATCAGTCATTTTTAAGATTAGAAACACGAAAAAGTTAAAAAGAGAGTCGATGTTTCGATATTAAAGGCTTTGCATGCTGCTGGCGAATATTCCTGCCCAGCATAGTGGTTCTCTTGTCTCTGAAATAAGTACAATTTGTGCATATTCAATCATATTGTCTCCCATAAAACGGAATGGATTTTTTTTTTACCAATGATTTCTTGTGTTATATTTAGATTGATTTTTCATCAGGTCTAGTCGTGGCTGCGTTAAAGGAGCCATAACTATATTTGACGAAAAATATCTATAAAATATATCTATTAAATTTATTTATTTATTTATTTACTGGCGTTTAACGACACTTTCGACAGCCAGGGTCACCTCGTGTCGGACAGTTTTACGGGTGGAGGAAGCCGGAGTACCCGGAGAGAACCACCGAGCAACGGCGAGCGACTGTCAGACTCCCCAACATACTAACTCTACAGAAGCAGGGTTAGCATTGGTTGAATACAAGTGCACCATCGACGCGCAGTACGCCTTAGTACACAACGCCACCGTGCCCCCACGTGGGCAATTGGGATGAAATATCTTGCCTTAGGACACAACGCGGTTGCCGCAGGTGGGATTCGAATCGAGGACCTCTCGGCTTGCAGCCTGTATCTCTACCTACTGAGCCACCGTGCTCCCTATCTATGAAATAACTTCAGGCTGATATCTCGGTCGATATCTATAAAATACTCAGCGGGTTAAGAGTTAACCCTTTACCTAATATGAAAAGCAGACGACACTTGCCAAAAAATTCTTGAATAACTATTTTTTTCATTTTTTGTCTCAAAAACATAGGTTATGACCCCTCATTGGAACGAGCTCAACGAGCTCGTTCCAACGAGGAGTCATAACCTATGTTTTTGAGACAAAAAATGAAAAAATAATGAGAAATATTTGGCGATTTTTGAGAATAGCGCTGAACGGTTTTGGCCGTTACGTTGGGTAAAGGTTAAAGAAGATATACATATCAGTATCGGTATACTTAGAACATATTATTTGGTTAGTATCATATCGACCGAGATATCAGCTGGAAGTGACTTCATATCAGCCAGGTCGAGGGCTCATGTGAAGTTACCGAGGCTTGATATCTCCGACGATTATGAAACTAACCAAATAATAACCTCTTTATTTATTAACCCAAAACAAATAATTACAAAATGTTCTTAGATCTGTTTCAGTTTTATCACAATGTTATCGTTTCTCATTGTTTTCATAAAGTTCGCAGTTTCCTCTTCTAGTTCAGCTATCCAACATTTCGGCTTCCCCAGTGACGTTCAGATAGCTGAAATATCTCTTCTCTCACTTCGGCGAATCTCCACTTATGACTCTAAATCTTAGTTTACGTTGAACTTTGTGTGCAACTTTCTTCTTTTTTTTATTTATTCATTCACCTAATCTTTACTTATTGCTATCTCTAATTCCTCACTGTACAAAATTACCCCTTTTTGCCTGGTAACGCCATTTTTCCGGATTGCGTTTGACGAATGACGGTTAGCGATTTCGCTGTAAAGAAATCGGTTGCATCTGGTAAGGCATCAAGGCGGACAGCACGAACTTGGTTCATATCGGCAGGGATCATATCAGCCGAGTTTGAGGTCATATCAGCCGAGCTTGATAATCGGTAATTCCGGGAAAGAAAATCATATCTAAAAATAACGTAAAAGGGAGCTCGATGGCTCAGTGGTTACAGCATTGGACTTCAAACCAAAAGATCCACGATTCGATCCACACCAGAGGTAGTAAATGTGTTGTGTACATGGGCAAGGCACTTAATACCGATTGCCCACGTGGGGGGTACGGTGGCACTCTGTACTAAGGCGTATTGCACGTCGATGGTACACTTGTCTTCAACCAATGCTAACCCTTCCTGTTTGGAGTTAGTACGTTGGGGAGTCGACAGTTGATCGCCGCTTCTCCGTGGTTCCCTGCGGGAACCCTGGCTTCCTCCATCCGTGAAACTGTCCGACGCGAACTAACCCTGGCTGTCAAAAGTGTCGTTAAACCACATTACAGAAATAAATAACGTTAACACATTTCAGACAAAACGTCTGTATTGGGATGTTCATTGTACAATAAAGGCATACCATATTTCAAAATGAAGGCCGTAATATATAGAACTTGAGCGAATGAATATCTGCAGCCAAAATGTTTTGGTGCATTTCGGCGACGTCTGGATTAATGCTATTGGTTTTTTATCACAACGGTAAGAGAACCTAAATAATACCAAAGCTATATATGACTGAAATACCAAGAATAAAGCAGGACATCTGAGCAGTTGAATTGACAACAACTTGTATGCATGAACTAGGTATTCAAATTGTATGGTTTCTTTTTGAGGGAAACCCCATCTTTAAATTTGTTGTAATTTTATCATGCTGACACTATTTTGCAGGTTGCACATGGAACAACATAGTTATTCAAAAATAAAAATTAAAAATAAATGAATTACAAATCATGATTTGGCGGTCGTCAAGTTTTTATTAATTTCGTTTAACGGTACTTTCATCAGCCATCGCCATGTCGTGTCGCACAGATTATGGGTGGAAGAAGCAGGAGAACACTGAGCAGCGGCGAGTAATTGTTGAACTCCCCAACTTATGAACCGCTCACGAGTGGGGTTAGCATCAGTTGAAGACATGGTACCATCGACGTTCAGTACGCTCTAGCATATAACGCCATTGTGCTCCTACTTGGATAATTGAAATTAAATGCTTTTCCCGTGGACATACCGCAGGTGATTGTGGCCAGGATTGGACATAAGACCTTTGGGTCTGAAGTGCGCCCCACCATGCTCTAACTTTGACAATTATGACTAAGTGTCTTGACCATGGGCTCACTGCAGATGACCAAGGTCAGAATCGAACCTACGACCTTTCGATCTGAACTCCAAAGCTCCAGTGGAGCAACACTCTTCTGGGATCACAGAGATTCTTTTGGTTGTCTAAAGGGGCCGAATACGAGGGCAGGACATTTCTCATATTTTTTAAGAAATATATCGTTATATGTAAACAAATTATGTTCAAGCATAACGTGTGTTTAAGAGGGTCACCATCTGTTGTCAAAGTGTCGTGTCCCAGCTATTTCTAAAATGAAAAAAATGGGAGTTTAAGAGTTTGTAGTGTTGTGATAAGCCAACAGGAATATTTCGTAAATCACCTTTGTCACTGTCTTGACCTACAGAATGCTGCGTTCGAAAGTAGGCGAGATCTGAACAAAAACGTGTAATTTTTCGAATTGGCATACGTTATTAAAATGAAACAGAAAATCCACATTAGCGTATCTTGAACATTTATCTAAATTTTTATGTAAACATCAATACTCCATATCCTTTGATTAGTTTGCAACATAAATCAATTTTGAAGGTTCATTTTCACTTTTTCTACCCAGATATAGCTTTACAATCGATCATTAGAGGTTATTACTTGATCGGTGTCAGCCGAGATAATAGGCCGAGGTAACTTCATATCAGACTGAACCAGAAAGTCGAAGGCTGATGTGAAGTAACCGAACGCTCAGCTGATATGAAAGTAACAAAGTAATAACCTCTTTACTCTTTATTTATTTATTATTTATTTATTGGTGTTTAAGGTCACATACTTATGCACACCACAATGGCTAATCATGACCGTGACAGTTTTACGGGTGGAGGAAGCCGGAGTACCCGGAGAGAACCACCGAGCAACGACGAGCAGCTGCCAGCTCCCCAACATCGTAACTCCGCATTGCAGCACAGGCAGGGTTAGATTGGTTGAGACACAAGCACCATCGACGTACAGTACGCCTTGGTACACGACGTCATCGTGCCCCCATGTGGACAATCGGGGTTAAGTGCCTTGCCCAAGGACACAACGCGGGAGTCCGAATCGATCGCTCAGACGGTCACTCATCCGAGGACTAACCGGACTCGACGTTGCTTAACTTCAGTGATCTGACGAGAACCGGTTACCGCAACGCCATCGCGCCCCCTCTTTATTTATTAAACCCAAACAATTAATTACAAAAAATCTGATATCTGTACAGTTTTCTGAGAGTGATATTCTTCCTCATTCTTTTCTCGAAGTCCGAAGTTTCCTCCTCCCCTTCTCCTACTTAGCTCATCTATCCAAACGTATCGGCTGCCCCACAAAAAAATCTCGTACAACTTGCTTCTTTCTTCTCTTCATCCACCGAATCATTACGTTTTGGCTTTTATTAATATCTCATTATACAAAACTGTGCTTCAAACCAGTCCTCCATGCTTGGGAACGACAGTTTCTTGATTGCGTTTGACGAATAACTGTGAACATTTCGATGGAAAAAATTGGTTGTGCCTGGTAACGCATCAAGGGGGCAAATAGGAGGGCATTCTCTACTCGTGTCCCATCTTATGAACCCCGCTTATGGGCCCCGGATTTGATGTCATACCACGATGCATTATGAGTATCTCGAGGTTATCTTGGTAACCCATGGGTACTGGCATGTTGTAACGTCCTTTTCATAATGACTGGTGATGTGAGTGCGCATACGCAGCTCGTGGTGTTACGGTAACACCATGGTGGCGCGTTGTTGCTTGCAACTGGAACAAGAAGCCTCTAAAAAGTGCGTTCGATTGAATAGTAGTTTTCTGATTCGGATTTTCCCCAAATCCTCGTTTAATTCGTAGAATTGCCCAAATGCACCTGACAAATATTTTTTGCTAGTTCGGATTCTTTCGGAATCTTATGTGCCTATCTATGTACTTACTATGTTATTATTTCTTTCTGCCCGACAATATTCGATTGTTCCTTTGTTTAAAACTATCATTACTGCCTCGGATTTTGATTTTGCGTACACCGCCCCCATCACCCCTCCTTACTCCTACAGCAGTAATGTTAATGAGACTAGGTTTTTTAATTTTATGGAGGCTCAAATTTTGTAATACTGGGTCAAAATCCCCATTTCTCCGACCTCGTTCTGCTTTTCTAGAGTACTGTTCCCTTATTCTGGAGTATGCTTATTTCATATTATATTTAGTATTTTCGATAGTTCCACTTGGTCCCAAAATTATTCTACCTACCTTCTTCGGTGTGTTACTAATTTGAATTAAACAACAATCAGACCACTTCTCCAGGATTAAACAATCTGTCAAATCGAAATATTCACCTTAGCTTCCGCCCATCATCTTCTACGCTGCAATGATTATGATTTGTGTTCACGCATGTGCGAATAGCGCAGACAGCACATAAGCGCATGCAGTGTGCGCACAATGTGTGTACAACGCATACAGCACATATGGGTATTTTGGGGACTAGTGAGGTCCATGTTTTGGGTACTAGAGGGGGCCAATGTTTGGGGACTGGTGAGGACCAATGTAAGAGGACCTGTATCTGAAATACTGCCGTCTCACAACCGTCTTAACCCAGTACTAAAGCTTCTGCTACCAACACTATTACCGTTTTACTGCTACTAAATTCATCACTGCTACAATAGGATGCGCAAAATGAGCAAAGAGAGAAAGCAGAACGTCAGCACATGCCAATATGTGCCTGTGCGCAAGTTCACAATATGCGCACAACACATGCAGCACATGCGCGCATACGGGTATTTGTGGATCAACAGAGACCACTGTTTGGGGACTAATGGAGACTAATGTTTAGGCACTAGTGGGGACCAATAATTGGGGACCAATGTTTGAAGACTAGTGGAGATTAATGTTTGGGCTCTAGTGAGGACCAATGTTTGGGGACCAATGTTTAAAGACTAGTGGGGACCAATGTTCGGGGACCAGTATCAGTGTCAGTACTACAGTAATTGAACACCACGACTATTGACTTCTTCTACCAACACTTTCATCCACTACCTCGGCTTATACCGGTGCCACTGCTGTTAAATCCATCACTGTTATTATGAGATTTGCTTTTACACAACGTGCGAATAGCACATGCAGCACATCAGCACATGCACAATGTGCCAATATGTGCCTGCCTGCAAAAGCACAATGTGCGCACACCATATGCAGCGAATTTGTGGGCTTGCAGAGATCACAGTTTAGGGACTAGTGGGGATCTGTATTTGGGGACTAGTGGGGACTATTGGGGATCAATATTTGGGGTCTAGTGGGGACCATTGGAGATTAGTGGACATCAGTGTTTGTGGACTAGTGGGCACCAGTATCCAAAATATCCGTGGGACTGACAGCAAACCGAAGGTGTCACTATCTGCTAGGTCACAATGAGCGTATAGCACACACAGCACACCAGAACATGGAAAATGTCCCAGTGTGTGCCTGTGTCCAAGTACACAATGTGCGCACAACACATACAACACATATACACATGCAGTTATTTGGGGACTAGTGGGAACCATATTTTGGGGACTAGTGGGTACCAATGTTTTGGGGCCAGCACCTGAAATATCATTGTCATCTACTCACCGCCTTAAAGATAATTCAAAACAACTGCTACTAACTTCTGCTACCAGCTCTGTTACCGTCTACATCCACTGCCTTGGCGTACGCTGTCACCACTACTGCTAAGTCCAGCACTACTACTATGAGATGTATTTGTGAGTTCCTGCACACCACTCATGCAGTACACGAGCACAGTCCGAAAACGATATGTAAACGGTAATAGTGTTGGTAGCAGAAGCTTGAGTACTGGGTTAAGGCGGTGGTAATACGACATTGGTATTTCAGATACTGGTCGCCTAACATTGGTACCAACTAGACCCCAAACATTGGTCCCCAAACATTGGTCCTCATTAGTCCGAAACATTGGACCCCAATAGTGCCCCAAAATGGTCCCCTGTAGTCCCCAAATACCCGTACGTGCCGCATGAGTTATGTACAGATTGTACACTGGAACACGGGAACATATCAGCCCATTCTGCATGTGCCCATGTGCTGCATGTGCTATTCGCACAAGATCACAATCGTTGGAGCGAAAAAGATGATGGGCGGGAGCTAAGATGAGTAGATCGATTTGAGTGCTTTTTTTTAATCCTGAAGACGAGGTCTGATTGGTTGATTAATCCAAATTAGTAACACACAGAAGAAGGTAGGCGTAATAATTTTGGAAGCAAGTGGATCAATCGAAAATACTAAAACTAATATAAATAAATGTACTCCAGTCGAACGGAACAACACTCTCGGGAGGCAGTACCAGGTAGGAGAAACAAGGAGTTTGATTCAGAATAAAAAAAATCGAACCTCCATAGAACTAAGAAAAACATTGTCTCATTATCACTACTGTTATAGGAGAAGGAACGAAAGACAGGTTGGGGAGGGTGATGTACGTAAAAAAAATCGAGCTACGAAAAATACTTTTATACAAAGGAACAATCGAATATGGTCGTGTGGGCAGAAAGAATAACATAGGTACAGAAAGAGGCGCAGAAACTTCCGAAGGAATCCGAGCTAGCAAAGATAGTTGCTGGGTACATTTGGGTAATTCTACAAATTAAACGAAGATTTGGGAAAATCTTAACTAGATAACTACTCCTTTCAATCCAACTCACCTTTTAAAGGCCTCTTGGTCCTATTGTAGGTCATTTGGTCACATAACAGCAACGTGCCACCATAGAAACCATGATGGCAGACCCTTCATACAAGATGGATGACGGAAAGACGTATTACTCTAACAACACGAGCTGCGCATGCGCACTCACATCACCCATCTCCATGACAATGACGTCACCACATGGCCGCACCTATGGGTTACCGTGACAACCACGTGATGCTCATAATGCAATGTGGTATGTCGTCACATCCGGGGTCCATAAGCGGGGTCCCTAAGATGTGGCACGAGTATAACATGTCCTACTACTGGGATAATTCTAGCATGGTTCATATCGGCCGAGATCGGAGTTATATCAGCCGAGTTTGAAGCCATGTCAGCTGAGTTTGATAATGGGCAATTCAGGGAAAGAAAAACATATCTAATAAATAAACTCTAGATTTCACACAATACACTATGTTTTGTGCTTTGGGTCTATTGGTACTCAGTTTTCTTAGCTAAAATGACCTCTGTTTTGATATTGAAGCAGAGCTGGCCCTCCTAATTAAAATAAAACAATCAAATTGAAAAGCAAATCAGATATTTGAATGATGGCTCTAAATATCGATTTCCGAGTTTTATGACAAACAAAACTTATTTGAATCTAAGTTCCTGAATGCTTACGCCTTAAGTCATATGACATTATGATATTACAGCCACTTGAATTCCAAATTTTCTTATTGAAACTGAAAGTGTTCCGCTCAAACCTTTAATTTAATGTTTAAATACTGTACTGTGATCTCAAAAGCGATCTCTTTCGTGATCAAATCACGATCTCGTCGCAACACAATTACCCAAGTGGAACGATATTTCGTAAATGTTTGTTTGTTTATTGGGGTTTAACGACACTTTTCACAGCCAGGGTCACATCGTGTCGGGCAGTTTTAAGGGTGGAGGAAGTCGGAGTACCCGGAGATAACCACCGAGCAGCGACGAGCAACTGCCGAATCCCCAAACCTACGAACTCTGCTCAAAAGGAGTTAGCATCAGTGAAAGGCATGTGCCCCATCCACATGCGGCACGGCTTAGTACATAGTTCTATCGTGCCTCTACATGTACGTGAGCAAACGGGATTAAATGTTCTGTCCAATGACATAACGCAGTCACCGCTGTTTGGGATCGAACCTTCGGCTTTTTGGTTTAAAGTCCAGTGCTCTAAACACTGATCCACTGCGCTCCCAAGATATTTCGTGAATAAAATATAGTGAAATCAAGAGCGCTTCAACGAATTTATTTATTTTCGATAGTCAGGATTACCTCGTGTCGAACAGTTTTTCGGGTGGAGGAGTCAGAATATCCGAGGACAACCACCGAGCAGTGGTGAGCAGCGGCGAGAAACTGTCAGACACCCCAGCGTACTAACTTCGTACATGGAGGGATGGAATTGGTTGAAGGCGTTTGCACCATCGACGTGCAGTACGCCACAGTACACAGCGCCACCGTGCCCGAATGTAAGCAATCGGGATTAAGTGCCTTGCACAAGGACACAACGTAGTTACCCACCTCTGGTAACGATCGAACCGTGGACCTGTCAGTTTGAAGTTCGAAACTCTGACCACAGACTTCCCTGAAGCGCTGGTAGCGCGGTGGTTCAGTGCACTGAGCCACCGAGCTACCAGAGCTTCAAGTTAGAAAATTCAAGTCAGAATTCCAACCAGATCCGACCGAGTTTCAATCTAGTCGAAAGTCTATTGCTACCATTATCATCACAGTATGCATGCAATCATCCGTGGCGTCTTGAAACATCCTGAAAATGAAAATGTTCCATTTCGTCGTTTAAGATGGTATACAAGTAACAGAAAATTGCGATGTATAGAACACGGAAAATATGTGCAATCAACTCACAGAGTTGACAGCAGGCAGCAATGGTTCCAGGGAGTCTACTACAGTATGCGTACCAGAACTGATAATACAATAATATTTCAGACAAAAAAGTCGTGGCCAAATGTGCTTCGGATATCCAAGAACAAAGCTATGACATCAAAATTCTCCAAAATACATCGACTATGAAGCGTGGTGGTAAATTCCAACATTCTCGGCTTTGTTCTTGGATATCTGAAGCACACCTGGCCACGCGTTGTTCTCGTGAAATATTATTTAGTTACGAGTTCTGGTACGAATACGGTAGCAGACTTCCAGGAACCATTGGTGCCTGCTGTCAACTCGGTGAGTTGACTGCATATATTTTTCGTGTGCTATATATTACAACCGTATGTTTGATGTATAATTTGTGTATATTTAATTTGAATTTATGGGAATATCAGAGGTGCGCATTTCAAAGTAAACACATTTCTCTTACTAAAATAGCACCTTAATTTACCGCAAAAATCCACATAGAGCTTCAGGAAATAAATCTGTCTCAATAATTATTTAGACTCTTGCAACCTGTACAGTCCCTTTGTTACTGGTTCTTCTAAATAAAAGATATCGCACTTGGATTTTGATACCATCCATTATTTTGTTATCAGTGTCGCATCAGCAGACTTTTGTCTCGGTTGACTGAAACACAATACCCTCATAAAGTCAATCAGTTAGATTTCTTCTCTGCAGATTGGCGACCAGATGCCAGTGTCGCTGCAAAAATCGGAGACAACGTGTTCAACCAGGCCACGACTGTTGCATCGGTTCGAAGATACATACATCAAATGCCGTCAAAATTAAAAAGGTAATACGTGAACCTCAAGGCTGAAGTGCATTTGTCTTGTTTGTGCTTCGAAGCATAATGTTTACTATTTGATGCGTCCAGGCCAGTTTGAATAAACAGCTTTACAGCTCGTGTGCTGAGCTCTTTGTTGTGACGGGAATAACATGGACATTAGTTTCAATTTGTTCTGAAGGTGAAATGGATAGATATCTTCTGGCAAACAGGTTTGTAAAGCTCGCTGTATTCAATTAAGGGCCCATATAAGTAATGATTTTTTTTTTTATTTTGAAAATTCTTACCTCTCATATTCCTTAAATCCAAATTAAAGATACATAAATTATACATCAAAATGAAGGTTGCGATGTATAGAACACGAAACACATATGTAATCAACTCATAGAGTTGGCAGCAGGCACCACTGGTTCCTGTAAGTCTGCTACCGTATTCGCACCAGAACTGATAATAAAATAATATTTCATCAGAACAACTTGTGGCCAAATGTGCTTCATATATCCAAGAACAAGGCTAGGCATTCAAAACACTTTCGAATACGGCGATAGGACTGCATTTTGGAAAAGGACAACACTGTCTGCATTTTTTGTTGAAGATGGTTTCCATGCTCGACAGACATGCGCAAATCACTCGATACCACGAATTTCCAACGAAAAACAAAATCGTAATTCTAAGAAATTTCAACAGGTATCATGATACCTTGCATTGAATATGGCAACTGTGCAGTCTCTACCTAATAACAGTATACTGTGTGAAGGCGATCTTTTCCATTATTTCATTTTAGACGGCGTTGTTTTTACATGCTTTTTCCGTCCGATGACGTCGACCGGAAATCGAAAGTATATTCATATGTAAACAAAAGTAAAGACTTTGGAATTTACCCCCATGCAGCTCTGTCGCCGTGTTTTGAAGAATTTTGACCCCCTAACTTTGTTTTTCGATATGTAAAAAACATTTGGCCACGAGTTGTTTTTGTGAAATATTATTAAAATATCAGTTCTGGTGCGAATACGTTAGCAAACTTCCAGGAACCAGTGGTGCCCACAGTCAACTCTATAAGTTGATTACATATGTGTTTCGTGTTCTGTACATCTCAATCTTCATTTTGATGTATATTTTGTGTATTTTTAATTTGAATGGAAGGAATATGAGAGGTGAGAATTTTCAAAATAAACAAAATTTCATTACTTATATATGCCCTTAAAGTCATAGCGTATGCTATGGGACTAAACTGTATTAGTCTCTTCTGGGAAATATGTCACGATAACAAAATCTGGAGCATATGTATAACCCATTCACCATTATGTTTGTTTGTTTGTATCGGCTTAATGTGCTATATAAGTAATAGAATTTTGTTTATTTTGAAATTCCCACCTCTGATATTCCTCAAGTTCAAATTAAATATACACAAATTATACATCAAAATGAAGGTTGAGATGTATAAAATACGAAACACATATGTAATCAACCCATAGAGTTGACAGAAGGCACCACTGGTTCCTGGAATTCTGCTACCGTATTCGTACCAGAACTGATAATGCAATAATATTTCCAGAGCACAACTTGTAGCCAAATGTGCTTCACTTATCCAAGAACAAAGCTAGGGCATCAAAATTCTTCAAAACACAGCGACAGAGCTGCATGGGGGTAAATTCCAAAACTGTTGCCTTTGTTTACACAGTAAATTACTTTCAATTTCCAGTCAACGTCATCGGACGGAAAAAGCATTGATATGCAACGTCGTCTGAAATCAAATAATGAGAAAGATCGTCTTAACACAGCCTACTATTATTATACAGAGACTGCACAGCTGCCACATTCTATGCAGGGTGTCATGACACCTGTTGAATTTTCTTAGAAATACGATTTTGTTTTTCGATGGAAATTCGTGGTATCGAGTGATTTGCGCATGTCCGTGAAACATGGAATCCATCTTAAATAAAAAAAAATGCAGACAGTGTTGTCCTTTTCCCAAATGCAGTGCTATTTATTTATTTATTTATTTATTGGTGTTTAAGGTCACATACTTCTGCACAATGGCTAATCAATACCACAACATGGAGATAAAGTCAAGGTCAGTCAATCGTTTATACCCCATGTTACCTATTTTAGAGGACTCGCACCACAAGCATTAGTGACTGGGTCCTATTTTACCAGTGAAGCAGAGCTTGTTTACCACAGTAAACAAGCACTGCCTCACTTTCCGGAGTTCCCGCAGGGAATGCAGTGCTATAGCTGCACTCTAAAGAGTTTTGAATGCTTGGCTTTGTTCTTGGACATGTGGAGCACATTTGGCCACAAGTTGTTCTCTGGAAATACTATTGTATTATCAGTTCTGGTACGAATACGAGTAGCAGACTTCCAGGAACCAGTGATGCCTGCTGTCAACTCTAGTTGACTACATATGTATTTCATGTTTTATACATCTCAACTTTCATTTTGATGTATAATTTGTGTATATTTAATTTGAACTTAAGGAATATCAGAGATGGGAATTTCAAAATAAACAAAATTCTCTTACATATAGCATCTTAATGTGCTATGTAAGTGAGGGAAATTTGTTGACTTCGAAATTCCCACCTCTGATATTCCATAAATTCAAATTAAATATCCACAAATTATACATCAAAATGAACATTGTGTGTATAGAACACAGAAAATATATTCAATCAACTCACAGAGTTGACAGCAGGCACCAATGGTTCCAGGAACTCTGCTACTGTATTCGTACCAGAACTGGTAATACAATAATATTTCAGGCGAACAACTCGTGGCCAAATGTGCTTTAGGCATCTAAGAACAAAGCCATGTAGCCCCCCCCCCACCCCTCCCCGTCGGAGAGGTCCAGCTCCCCCCCCCCCCCCGCCCGTCGGAGATTTTTAGTCAGTCCGTCGGAGGGTCTCGTAAACCCGACTTCACGAGAGATGTCCAACAATCGAATGTAGATATCTCGTCTTGTGTCGATCAAGAACGAGGTATATGGTTCTTCTTTGTATGTTGACAGCCTCATGATGTTGGGTATTCACCGATCAAGAAGCTGTAACATTGATTTGAATGTTGCATTAAACATGTTTAAGTAGAAGTTTCCAAAATGCAAAATTTCTTTGTAAACTGTGTGCTTAAATCAAGTTGAATGGCATTTGTTACGCACAAGCTGTGTGCAGGACGTTAAGATTTATTTTATTTTATTTCCCTGGAATGTCGGGATATTATTGTTTGTTTAATCTATAAAACCAGTTTGACGAACGACATCAATGAAACTCGCGAGAATCACTATTCTCTGTGAATATTCCAGTGTCGCAGGATGGACTCGAACCCGTACAGCAAACATACTCAATTTGCTTCTATTTTGGTTCTCCAATTTACCAATTTTCACTCATTTTCCTTCGTTTGGGAGGTCAAATATTATAGCCCCCCAGTCGGAGAGGTCAGCGCCCCTGTCGAGAAATCCCTGGCGCCACCCCTGGGTCAGGGTCATCGGGCCGAAAAAACACCGATATACAATGGCGTCTAAAATCAAATAATGAGAAGGATCGCCTTGATACTACATTCTATTATTATATGGAGACAACACAGTTGTCATATCACGTGCAAGGTATCATGACACCTGTTTGAATTTTTTAGAATTACGCGATTGTTTTTCCACGAAAATTCGCGGTATCGCGTGATATGCGCATGTCCGTTGGTCATGGAACCAATCTTTCCAACAATCTTTCAATAAAAATGCAGAAACTATTGTCCTTTCCCCAAATGCAGTCCTGTCGATGAATCGTTAATAATTGTGAATGTCTAGCTTTATTCTTGGATATCTGAAGCACATTTGGCCACGAGCTGTTCTCTGGAAATAGTATTTTATTATGAGTTATTATGAGTTGTGATACGAATACGCTAGCAGACTTCCAGGAACCATTTGTGTCTGTTGTCAACTGTGTGAGTTAAATGCATATTTCTTTCATGTTCTATACATCACAGCCTTCATTTTGATGTATTTAGAATTTAATTTTTTATTTGATTTTATGGAATATCAGGGGTGGGAATTTCAAGGTAAACAAATTTCCCTTATTTTTTTAGAACCTTCAGGTGCTATATAAGTAAGAGAATTTTGTTTATTTTGAAATTCGCAACGCTGATATTCCTTAAATGCAAATTAGATATATAGAGGATATGGAATGAGTGTTTTTCTCATATAATATTTATGAAACGAGTCTAAGAATTTTCCGTTTTGGCGAGCCTCTGGCGAGCCCAAACGGAAAATTCGGACGAGTTTCATAAATATTATATGAGAAAAACACTCATTTCATATTCTATTTATCATATGACACACACACGCACAAATTAGCCACTTAGTATGACTTTTTAACCCATCACCTAACTTGAGTTGCAGACGGCACTTGAAAAAAACATCCTCGTATAACTAAAATTTTTCATGTTTTGCTTCCAAAACATAGGTTATGACCTCTCATTTGAACGAGCTCGTCGAGCTCGTTCCAATGAGGTGTCATAACCTATGTTTTGGAAGCAAAAAGTGAAAATATAAAAAAAATGAATGGCGTTTTTCTTGCAGGTAAAAGATTTGATACAATATAACCCACCCTAAATAGGACAGATAACGTAAATTCTCCTTACTGAAATTATGCAAATGTCACCCAGTTATATTTTGTTTAGCCAATCAAATTGTCCAGTTTTGAAATTGACCAATGAAAGCTCCCAGCTCTAATTATGAAAATTATGAAAATGTGGCCCAGTTTTATTTTGTTCAGCCAATCAAATTGTCTAGTTTTGAAATTGACCAATGAAATTGACGGAAGGCTTTATTTATCACTGATTAATATGAAAACAAAATATCAAATGTTTTAAAGTGAACAAAACGGACGAGTCATATGATAAACACAAATTACACATCAAAATGAAGGCTGACATGTATAGAACGGAAATACATAAATAATCAACCCATGGAGTTGACAGCAGGCACCACTGGAACCGTATTCGTACCAGAACTGATAATACAAAATTAAGGTGATTGAGGTGATTCAAAAGTAAATGCCATTTTGAGATGAAGCCATGAGATTGAAAATGACATTTTAGAAACAAATCTCAAACAAAAGAAAATAATATGCCCTGGATGCAAGGGTGGGTTGAAACGTTGTCACACATAGAACACCTTTGAATCTTTTGAACATGCATTTTCAAAGGTTTTGGTGCTTTAATCACCTTTCTAAAAACGAAAAACGAATGCTTAAAAATGCAAGTTGTTATGGTCAAGTTTTCGAAAATTCTGCTGCTCACACGCCGTTCAACTTACATTCAGCTTACATTCAGCTTACATTCAGTAGTGTTAAATGACAATGCACCACAAAGGTTGAGTCTTACTGTTTTGAATAAATGCTCACAAATGCTGTAGTGCATTGCCGTTTACCACTGCTGAATGTAAGTTGAACGGCAGAATTTTCAAAGATTTGACCATACAAACTTCAGTTTTTCAACACTCGTGTTTTTATATCGGTGTTTTAAAGCACCAAAACCCTCGAAAATACATGTTTAAAAATTCCTAGGTGTTCTGCATGCATGTGTGATAAACGTTCACCTCCTCAATCTTTGTATCCAAGAGCAGAGTATTTTCAAAGTTTGAAATTTGTTCGTGCAATGCTGTCATTTTCAGTGTGATGGCTTAACCTCAAAATTGCATTGACTTCAGAATCACCTTAAGGTGCTATATAAGTAAGGGCAATTTATATACATTGAAATTCCCACCTCTGGTATTCCACAAATTCACATTAACCCTTTACCCAACGCAGACGATTTCAAAAATTATTATTTTAAATATCATTTTTCAAGTTTTTTCAAAACATTTCAACAAAACCTTAACATGTGACCCCTCTTTGGAACGAGCTCGACGCGCTCGTCCCAAAGAGGTGTCACATGATATGATTTTATTGAAATTGTTCGAAAAATAATATTTTTTCAGCTGCTGAATTTGCATATTACGCGGGTGGATGCGGGCGATTCGTTGGGTAAAGGGCTAAATATACACAAATTATACATCAAAATGTAGGATGAGATATACAGAACACGAACAATATATGAAATTAACTCGCAGAGTTGACAGCAGGCACCAATGGTTCCTGGAAGTCTGTAACCGTATTCATACCAGAACTGATAAAAAAAATATTTCAGGTAAACAACTCGTGGCCAAATGAGCTTCAGATATCCAAGAACAAAGCTAGGACATCAAAATAGTTCAAAACGCAACGACAGGGTTGCGTGTGGGTAAATTCCAAAATTATCGGGCTTGTTTACATTGTCGGTTTATTTCGAGTTTCGGTCAAGGTCATCGGGCCGAAAAAGAATCGATATACAATGTTGTCTAAAATCAAATAATGAGAAAGAGCGCCTTAATACTGAGCACTATTTATTGTATGGAGATTTCGCTGCTGCCATATTACTTAACAAGGTATCATGACTCATGACATCTGTCGGAATTTGTTAGAATTAAGAGTTTGTTTTTCGATGGAAATTCGCAGTATCGAGTGATTTGCTGATGTCCGTCGAACATGGAATCCATCTTCAATACAAAATGCAGACAGTGTTGTTTTTTCCCAAAGGCAGTTCTATCGCTGCATCCTAAAGTGTTTTGAATGCCTAGCTGTGTTCTTGGGTATCTGAAGCACATTTGGCCATGAGTTGTTTTCCGGAATACATAATATTTTGCTGTTGTCAGTTCTGGTACGAATATGGTAGCAGACTTCCAGGAACCATCGTTGCCTGCTGTCAACTCTATGAGTTGATTTCATATATTTTCGGTGTTCTATACATCCCAACCTTCATTTTGATGTATAATGTGTGCATATTTAATTTGAACGTTTGGAATATCAGAAGTGGAAATTATAAAAGTGAACAAATTTCCCTTACTTATATAGCACCTTAAGGGGTCGTGCAGCAAAAAGTTCGGAAAATGTGTAGTGAGAAATGAAATATATTCAAAAATTATTTTTAGGAGTTTGATTACAGACAAGCGTCAAATGGCAAAAGCAAACAATTGCAAAAATCACGAATAGATCGGTAATTACAATGACTGGGTTTGTATTAAATGACCCCGAACTCCAGACTCGTAGAAAGTACATTTTTACCATTAAATCCCTGATGTGTTACAAACTCTCCGACAAAAATACACGGAGAAGAAATAAAATTCGATTGAAAGAAGGGAAATCGGTCACATGCCGGTTTGTAACCCAATAAGGCAATTCGTGAGCATGGGCACAATATTGTTTAGAAAGATCTGAGAACTACAAAATTGATCACACTCTTCTCTAATCTGCAAGGCAATGGAATTAAAAACGCCCAATACATTCACAGGGAAGTGAGCGCGATGGCTCAGTGGTAGACTGTTGGACTTCTATGCCAGAGGTACCGAGTTCGATCCCCGTCCGGGACGACCCGCGCTGTGTCCTTGGGCAAGGCACTTTATCCCGGTTGCCTACATGAGGGGCACGATGGCGCCGTGTACAAAGGCGTACTTCACGTCGATGTGCACATGTCTTCAACCGCTGTAACCCTGCTTGAGCGGAGCTTGAACAGAGTTTGAATGTTGAGGAGCTGAGAGTTGCTCGCCGTTGCTCGGTGGTTCTCTCTGGGTAGCCCAGCTTCCTCCACCCGTAAAACTGTCACGGTCACGATTCGCCATTGTGCATAAGTATATGACCTTAAACCCCAATAAATAAATAAATAAATAATAACATTCACAGCGAAAGTTGCACCGATAATACCATTACTATGAGATAAAGTCGAACTTGCCGGACAAATTTAAATTACCTTATACAGGTATGCCATTTTTTTAGAAATGGGCCACTACGCCTCTGTTCGTCATATTATAATTTTGTTGTTGTCGATACATAAAATATAAAATTAATAGTACTTTACTTATATTTCTTTCATAACACAATAGTTCAAAACTCCTGGTCTCAGCTCTTATAAAAAAAGACAGAACTATGACTATAGTTTTTGCAAAGGCTTGATTCCACGAGAATGAAAATAACTACCTCGAAAAAATGCCTCTATAAAAGTGAGATTATCAAATATTTAAATTCTAAAATAATTTCGAAGGTCTCGGCATTTCTTATTTATGCTATAGAATACAAGTGCACTAAGAATACATTCTAATCTAGGAATACAAAAGACCACACTACAACACTGGCCAAATTGTTTCTGTTCACACAGAGTTTACATATCCCTTAAAAATTGTGTCTTCTAAATAAGTTACCTTTCCTGATGGACTAAAACATTTTGCGAAGGCAGGAATTGAATAATTGTAAACGTTCATTTCCAAACATACTGCTGCATTGTATATGGACACGACTCTATTAGTTTACAAATTAAGAAACCCTTAAACAGTAACCGTCATTACCGTAGATTTTACGGTAGAAGTAATGGCAATTGGTTTCAGTTCTTTTTTTGTAATTTAGCGGTTATTTTTAAGAGCGAGTGTTGATTAGAAGTTGAAAGGCAGATTTTGGGTAGAGCTGTGGGCGAATTCGATCAATACCACAAGCCAGGGTTAAGGGGTCGTAAAACAAAACTTTTGATATTTGTTTTGTTTTGAAAATTTCAACAATTCCGTAAATAGGAATTAAAGTGGTGACATATTATATATCAAAATAATGACACAAGTACACAAAACTAGAATTCATTCACTTTTTCAAATTGAAAAAAAACAACATTTTTTTTTTGTTTTTGATGACAAAGAAATTGCCAACCACATAAGTAACCGATAAGAATAACATGGAATACATCGGTAATTCTAATATCCGTGTTATAAACAAAAGATTCCGTACTCCATACTCGGAGAAAGCATGTTCACCATTTTGTCACCAACTTGCTGAAAACTCTCAGAGGAAAATAAAAGAAATATAGATTGTGTTGGGACGACCTGCTTGATTTGATCACATGATTCTTGAACCAAGTTGGGAAACGATTTAATCTGCAAAAATATAGAATTTGCAATCATTTCATTGCTGTTTTTGAATCCGCAAGGCGATGTGATATAACACACGATACATTCACATGAAAATATTCATCTCTTAATGTAATAATTGCAAGACAAAGTCCTTAGTTGCAATGTTGAATCCGGAAACTGCAGAATGTTACGCAACTTTCACCAAGGGATTAATACGCCACCGATTCGAACTACTATTATTTGGTTGTTGTCGATGAGCAAAACATAAAACACAAAAATTATGTTTAAAAACAAAAAGAATATTCACATCAAAATACTTTGCAGTCATCACGATGGTCTTTTTACGAAAAAAAATAATTTGATTGTAGCCGAAATATATTTGTGGCGCGGAGAAGTCTTTGTGAAGTCTGCTAATCGAATAAGTAGACTAAAGTTTCATAAGTTCTTTTTTCTGTTCACCAACTATAGTGAAGTTTAGTACTATCATCAATTTAAATTTCTTCCTCGCACAGCCGCATTGTGTGTAAGATGGATCTATGTCGATTTGGGTCGCTATTGACACTAGAAGGGTGCTAAAATCTATGTTTATTGTCCCATCTGTGGAAAGAAATAGCATGAAGCCACCTGGCGGACAAAATGACACGAATTAAAAAAAATGAGACCACAACGTCTCCGAAGGTTTTTGATAAATGAATTTAAAACCCCACAAAATTGGTATGTTTCAGGCCTGTAATTCACTATCTATAAAATTGGTAGCGGAAAGCAGATCAGTTATCAATGTTCTTAAATCTCACGTGAAAGCAACAGACAAGCCCCCCCCCCCCCCCCCCCAAACAGCAGCTGCAGAAGGGCGATAGTTTCATTACAAATGAAGCATACCAAACCATGTACAGAAATGAATTAGAATCCACGCTTTCTAACTTGACAAAACCGATTAAATGTAAGTCTTCTGCATACAGTCCAGTTCATATATTTTGTTCTGGCCACATTTGATCATTTACATGGTATTCTTGGCAGCTGTAATTGTTCATACAACACCAGAAATGGTCACAGATAATAATAAATGAGGAAGTTAGGTAGTTTTCCCTTCTTTAGTGTATCATTCTCATCATTTTTGTACTAATTGGATACAAATGTCATTCTAAATGGCACAGAATTGTGGGGTGTATGATCACAGCAGACTGACAAAATCCATATTAGACATTCTTCATTTTACATTGATGCACTATCTCATGACTCCATACTTTTTCCTCTGAATTGTGTGGATTTGACCCTTGGTGAACTTCATAGAAGGTAAACAAACACAAGAAAAATGACATCCCTTGTGAAATTTAGACACTCTAAATTACAATTAGTCTTACTGTCCGTTCTGTGCAAGAATGAAAAAGAGATTTCTCCGAGTCTGGACTAGTATGATTGCAGAATATAACTATTCAGTAAATTTAAGGTATTTTATTGCACTAAATCTGGTTTCTTAATTATGCCATAGCAGATTTTCAGGTGATGCTTTCTACCACATGCTAATAGTTCCATGGGAAATATTAGTTTTCATATGACCTATGCTTCATTAAAAAAAAACCGACATATGATTTATCAGGCTAGAAACTGTGTTTTGATTCTCAGGCAATTCTTCCAATATTAGTACAAACTAAGGGAGACCCAAAACGTTTTACATTTTTTGATTGATGCATATTTATTTAGTTGCGTCTCCAGTATGTTTGCCTTGTTACAATTTATGGGACAATGCTAAAAGGCACTCTCCCATAAATTGTAACGAGGCACATCCCCAAAGATTAAATACTTTTACTTAAAAGATAACACGAAGAGCATCGAAAGAATAATAAAGCCTTTGAATTGCAGTACCTACGGTTTGTTTTTAGAGGAATGTTTCATTTTGTCAAATTAAAAATGAATTTATCTGTATAAATATGCACTTTCTACATTGCTGTGTGTAAAAAGTCAGCCGAAATCCTCTCCATGTTTACTCACTTTTTGCTAAAGAAAAAATAAATATAAAATCATCCCTCCCTCATTGACTTGGAAAAACAAATTGCCTGAGAATCACTTAATTTATTTTGTGTGGCCTTAGGGTTAATCATTTCTAGCCCTTTTTGGACTTTGGATAAAATTACCTGAAATTTGACCAAAATTAGGTTGGACATCCCCTTAAGATTACGATTAGCATCTCATTTCCGACACGAGATAAAGGTCGTACAAAGGTTTTCACCAAATATGAATATACCTTTACGTATCGAAGTAATTTGCCAAAGGCTTCTTTGTGTGTGACGTCAAAGGCGTATAAGAATACCAGTAATGTATATAAACAGGGGTATTCGCAAAACAAACATGTCTCATATTAATCAGTTCTTTGCATCAATTGATAAAATGGTTTCCGCTCAAATTGGGGAAAGTGCGATTCGCCTTCAGCCGAATAATGCTTTTCTAAGAACCCGCATGTTGCGAACTCATAAAGTTTCGAGATGAAAACTTTCCCTTCTTTTTCATTCGCTGTGTTTAACACATTTTGTGCCAGTTCTTAGAGTGATAATTTGTGTGGGTGTCAACATTTGCTCTCACAAAACGTGATAGTTCACTTTACACTCTTTGGCCCCTCTAGGAACTAAAACTGGTTCTTTGGTTTGTACTGGTAGGGGAACCAAATTTGGATACATGGAGCCAATCATACACATGTTTGGTTCTTCAAGCTCTCAAATTAACTGGACTGTCAAGGTCTGGAACACTGAATAAAGTGTGAAATATAAAGCCGAGCCAAGCAGAAGTTTTAAAATAGCGACGAAGCAACGTTGTTCCATCACGCATGCGTTAACCCTTACTCAACGCACACGATATCAAAATTAATTATTTTAATTATTTTAATTATTGATTTTTAAAAAAAATATTTCAAAAACTTTCAACAAAACCATATCATGTGATCACCTCATGGAAGGAGGTCGACGAGCCCGTTCCAATGAGGGGGTCACGTGATATAGTTTTGTTGAGCGTTTTTAAAAAAAAATTTTTTTTTAGCAACTATGTAATTTGTATATTACGCGGATGGATGCTGCCGATTCGTAAAGCACATGGTTTAGTTGCACGACAACGGCAAATTTTCATGTTTCATGTAAACAAGGTAGGCAACTCTATAAGATAAGATTTGATAAGTTTATTCAGCAAAAACACCAAGGACAGGCAGATTGCATGATACACATAACAATAACAATAAACGTAAAGATAATACATAGATATATTTTAATACGAAATGATAGTATTAAGCCAATGTCGAGCCCGGTTAATCATCGGATGGGTGACCGTCTGAGCGATCAATTCGGACTCCCGCGTTGTGTCCTTGGGCAAGGCACTTAACCCCGATTGTCCACATGGGGGTACGATGACGCCGTGTACTAAGGCGTACTGCACGTCGATGGTACGTATGTCTTCAACCAATCTAACCTTGCCTGTGCTGGAGTGCGGAGTTACGATGTTGGGGAGCTGGCAGCTGCTCGTCGTTGCTCGGTGGTTCTCTCCGGGTACTCCGGCTTCCTCCACCCGTAAAACTGTCACGGTTATGATTAGCCATTGTGCATAAGTATATGACCTTAAACTCCAATAAATATATAAATAAATAAATAAATAAATGAATGAATGAATGAATGAATGAATGAATGAATGAATGAATGAATGAATGAATGAATGAATGAATGAATGAATGAATGAATGAATAAATGAATAAATAAATAAATAGTATTAAGTGTTATCGTAGTAAGTCATATATAGAATTAGCTGTTACCGACAACCATTACTGCTGATGGAGCTTCAGCTCGCGTCGCTTTAAGAATAGCAGGATCATATTACAGATGATGTTACACAGCCTGGGATCATTATTTTTCATCAAGAATATGAATTTTTCCTCTGCGTTCATCACAGAGAAATTTTGATTTTCAAGTTCTAATCTGTGAAAAACGTTATTCCGGATAAACCCATATTCTGCACATTCCATCACGAAATGGACTTCCTGTTTCAACCGTTCCCGAGTCACATTATCTGCAAAATCTTTCGTCTTCGAGAGTCGGAGGCTGCATATGACTGCCCTTTTTGATCATTAAGCAATGATTACTGACACGTAATCGAGTAAACATAATTTTTACTTCGGGTGATGCGGTTTTTGTCAAGTACGTTTCTAGGGTGTAAGCTTTCTAGAATTGTCTATATGTTCTCAGTTTATTTAATCCCAGTTTCTTATCATCATGAATATTATTATAAAAGTCGTCACGGTGAAGGTTTTGTAGTTTCTCTTTAACTTTATTAAAGTCATGTGGATGGAGTATTTGGTTCTTATTAGCAAGAACTTCCCGATATTTCAGCCACATAGAATCTGGCTGTAAATATTTTTCGGCTTCTAACCGGGCATCCAGTAATAATTTAGATGACGGAGGTTGAGATAATTTTAACATAAATTTTACAAGTTGCATCTTTGCGTCAAAATATAATGGATATTTTCGAAGTTTCAGCTCTAACTGTATGATTGGATAATTTACTGTTTACGTAAAGTGTAGACTTGTAGAATTGAAGTTGTACACGTTCACATGGGATGGTATCAAAATTGATTTCATTTATCACAGAAGCCCAGAGTTGACTTCCAGGGTGGGTTTTATTAGAGAATCGAACAATTTTAACAAGATGCCAATAGCGGGCGACCATTTCTTTTGAAAGGTATTAAATAAGCTATGTAAAACCTTTAACCCCTTCAGCCTAAGTTCCTGTTGGTCGATTTGTAATTACCATTGGATGAGACAACAAGTCCAAGGTACGTGTATTCGGGAGTATAGTCGATTGTTTGTGTGCCGATCCGAAATTTAGGAAGATTAGTCATTTTTCGAGAATTGAATAGGATGACCTTTGTTTTATCAACATTAACGATAAGTTTATTTTCATCGCAATATTCGGTTAATTTGTTTAGTGCGTTTTGGAGTCCACGCGGAGCGTCCGAAAGAAGAGCTAAGTCATCGGCAAACAAAAGATGATTTTGTGGTGAACCATTAATGATGAAAGGGGATCAGTCGTCATTGAAGCATAAGCCCAAGTCATCAATGAAAATTTTTAAAAAGTGTCGTCGAGACAACACAGCCTTGTCTTACGCCGGTGGTCGATAACCGGGGTGGTCCTATACCCGGGTGGTTTTTACGTTGTAGTAACTTGACTGGTACATAGATTGCAAAACTTTAAAATATTATTTCACACACCTAAAAGTTCCAGTGTTTCGAATAGACGGGGCGTATGTACTGTGTCTAATGCGTTCTTAAAATCAATCAACACCGTATACAACGGCTTTTTTAATACCTTGTATTTGTTGATGAAATTGCCTGGTACCAAATCACATGAAGACTGATTTGTTTTATAGTTCTTCGATGGGTTTTGGTTTTACTTGGAACCAAATGTGGCGCCGATTTCTCTGAGTGCACAAGAATTACCTCGGTTAGGAGCTGGTGGGACCCGATTCTGTCAGTTGGTTAAATACGAAGTTGTGTCACGACTACTACGTGTATGTTTTATTTATCCATCAATAAATTTCCAAGACGTCAGTCCAACTGAAAGATATTTCACCTGCATCATCCTGACTCGACGTACCTGAGATATTCTATTAGGCGATACTTGAGTCATCCGGGTCAGGACAAATTAGGTTTACACACACCCACAACCTCAGTCAGTCATATTCACGACGTCCTCGCCAGACAATGCCGACCAGTCAAAGGTGTCATTTTATATCCCTGTGGAATGATAGATACAATGGACGACTATTCTACTTAACTGAATTCAAACATATCGCAGAGGAACAGGACACACCGGTAATAGAACATCTTATTTCACGCTTGGTAATTGTATTTTGCGACCCCCCCCCCCCCCCCCCAGTCACAACTACATGTATGCCCATCCCCAGTTCAGGACTGACAAAGGTTCCAATACAGTATAGTTTCCTCGCTTTTTTGTGGGGTTAAATAAAGGAAGCTGTCACATTTAATAAATTTTAACTTCGAAGTGTCTTCCTTGATATTTATAGTATACCCTGTACATCTCCGACCATACCAGTCACAATGCAGAAAATTTTTGTTTGACGAGTTTACCTTTTTCCTCATATCACGCCTCTTGTTGATCAATGTGAGCAGCTGGACTCGGGCGTGGATTATACAATAATATTCGAACAGAACAGCAGGAAAAGAGTAAAAAAATTGCTGCGACGAGGCGGCTCAATCTCCGTGTCACATGCATGCAATAAAATATTCCCAATTTTCAAAAACAAAGAAACAAAGAAACAAAAAACCCAAACAAAACACCACAAAAAGAAAAAGAAAAAAAAAACCCAGAAAGACGACAACAAAAATACCCTAGACAAAACAAATTAAACATCATCCTTGAATCTAAAGATACTTTAGTAAATTCGGAAAGTAAATTCGGAACCACATTCACTTGAATCATTTGAAAGTGATTTGTGATAAGAAAAGTGTGAAAACAGTTTTATTTTTGAAGTTATCTTGTGCATCTAAACATAAGTAAATATCACTAAAATATGTTGATATTATGGGAGGTTTGGAACGTTTGTACTAATAAATCTTCGAACACTGGATGCCTCTGAGTTATAAAGCATATTATTAACCGCGTGCACACAGATGTATAAATAACGAAATGTCAACCTACATAATATTCCCCCAATGCAAATGGTAATTTAACCAATACAATTTTGTTTGACAGAGATCATTGAGCTCTGTCAAACAAGATTTGGATTGGTTGCATCTCTGGCTGCATTATGGGGAAGAAATTTAGCAGGAAAGTTTGATATTTCGACATCATTGTGTAGAAGGTTAAGGTGCTATATCAGTAAGGGAAATTTGTTTACTTTGAAATCCCGACCTCTGATATTCCATCAATTCAAATTAAATATCCACAAAGTATACATCAAAATGAAGGTTCTGATGTATAGAACACGACAAAATGTATGCAATCAAGTCACAGAGTTAACAGCAGGCACCATTGGTTCCTGGAAGTCTGCTACACTATTCGTATCAGAACAACTCGTGGCCAAATGTGCTTCAGATACATCGTGTTCTGTACATCAAAACCTTCAGTTTGATGTATGATTTATGTATACACCTGGAACTTAATTAAGCACCCCCTGCTTTTTCGCAGTGGTGTTAATCGAAACTGCCATTACTTTCATGTTATCTTTCAGATGGCCAAGAGTGATTGTTTGCGGAAAAAATTGTCTATTGACTAATGAAAGAAACACAATGATGAAAATATGCAGTATTTTAATGGCGCTAATTACACATATCTGTCACTAATGTTTTTGATGGAAAAATGTTCTCTCGACAAGTTGGTGCTGGAACGGTCCATGATGAAACAATGTCGGTAATTACTGACAAAAAAATGTAACTTGTGATCTGAACACAATAGCAGTGTCTGACGTCAGTAGCGAGTGCATCCACTACGAGCCCGGATGACAGCTTAAACCCTCCTCCTAATGCTGCCAGTGAGCCTTCTGATATGGTTCAGAGGCAACTGCGGCCACTCCTCATGCAATGTAGCTTTCAAATAGGCCAAATTCTGTACAGGCGGATCCTTACTTACACAGGACATCAAAGAAAGTCCCAGATGTGTTCTAAAGGATTCAAATCGGGGCTCACTGCAGGCTAAGGTAGTGTTGTAATACCGTTCTTCTGAAGGAATGCTCCCACAGCATGGGAACGATGTGGCCTTGCATTGTCGTCCATGAATACAGGGCGAGTAGCCAACGGGTGGTTGTCGAAATGAGATATGACAACCGGATTGAGAATGTCCCGGATGTACTGATGACCATCGAAATTCCCACGTACAGTCACCATACCAAGTTTACAATCATGAAAGAGGCATCCCCAGATCATTACTGATGCTCCACCACAAGGAACAGTAGGTCTGATGTTCCTGGGCATATAAGCAGTATTTCTATGCCTCCACTTTCTCATGCGACCATCTGTAACGTGAAGCAAGAACCTACTCTCGTCTGACCAATGGACTCCCCCTCCACGTCCTGAGATTCCAATGGTGCCGTGTCATACACCACTCAAAACGTCATCTTTGATGCTGATCGAACAGAGCTGGACTCTTGATTACCCTTCTGTACCTTATACCCAGTGATTTGAGACTGCTTCGGACAGTTCTGTTGCGCAATCGCCTGTTGGGGAGGCAAATGTGTTTCAAACCCCCACATGAAGCAAAGGGTTCACGCCTAACGAGGCGTGCCAGAATCCGATCTTCCCAAGGAGAGGTCTTTTGGAGTAGATCAGGCCTTGATCGGTCTTAACATCCTTGGTTTGTTGATGTTTTCGGACAAGTCTGCTGATGACAGAATGACGAAAGCCAAGTTGCCTTCCAATAGCTTTGAATGACATGTCTGTTGCATGCATGCCAACGATTTGCCATCTTAGTGCCTGTGGTAGTCTCCTCCTTGCCATGTTCAGATTTATTGATAAAAGGAGTGACAAATTTTCTTGTTGTATACCCAGATATTGCATGTGGGTAATAGTGCTTTTGTGACATTCGTGGGAGCCATGCTCCACGTGGACGACGAGATGGGTTTGGGGTGGGCTATAAACCAGAAACATCATGTTTCACGAGATGAAATGTACTGCAAGACATAGCAATCATTCAAATATAATAATCAGTAACAGCAACTTCACTCTCATGAAACATTTCAGGGGGCGCTTAATTAAGTTCCAGATGTATATATTTAATTTGAATTTATTAAATATCAGAGGTGGGAATTTCAAAGTAAACACATTTCCCTCACTTATATAACACCTTAAATAACAAACACTGACGACTAGGATTCTGATAGTAGAGTGATTACATGTAACTGTTACTGCTGCGGCTGCTGCTGTTCCAGTTGAAAGTTCAAGCAGGAAGCAGTGAAGTAAAATTGTTAGGATAGTTTCTTTGGCCTTCCAACAAGTCATTGAAAGTAATTTGAGGAATGGCAATTTTCTATGCAATATTTGTTTATTGGTTTGGCACGTGCTATTGTTGGACGCGCGACTTAGGCATTCAAAAATACCAACCTAGAGAAGATAATCACACCAATTTATCTTTTGTAGTTAGCCAAATGTGCAGATCTAACTTGTGGAAATTGAAGGATTTTTGTGTGTTTCATGGTCGATTTGTGTTTGAGTATTCATCTAAGAGGTGGTTAACAGTCTAACCTAACTTGAACTTAAAATAATTCACTACCCTTACTAGAAAGTTCTATAAAAGAATATGCTATGATGACATATAGCTATTTTTCTGGTGTGGAAGCGAGACCACAAAATTCTCGACAGAGCTTAGCAATCTCCGTTTGATTCTAAATTACAACTGGCAATTCTCTCCTTCCGTTTAAATTTTAAAAAATCTCTTCGAAGATTCAGGAACATAGCTAGAAGGTCTTCGTTCGTGGGGGATGGCGTGCCCCCTCTCAATTTTCAACTGAACCCTCCCCTGGCTGCCAAACATTCAACTTTCTATAAAACCATTTGCCCTCCCCCAACCAACCGGTTGAGAATTTCTCAACTGCTACGATGTGTATTTCCAACTACTGAAGGTATCCAAATTCCTCGCTGGAACGCGGGAAGTGAAGTATTATTCGTTTACTGTGGTAAAAAATCTTTGTTTTACTGGTAAAATAGGACCTTGTCACCTTGGGAGGAACTCCTCTAAAACGGGCAACATGAGTAGAAACGATTGGCTGGATTGACATTATATTCATGTTCCGGTCACGATTAGCCATTGTGCAGAAATATGTGACCTTAAATACCAATAAATAAATAAATAAATATGAAAGGAATCCGAATGTACCGCTGCCCCTGTGTTCTAAATATTAGACCGCGATCTTTGGATTCTATCGCTGAAAAACGACTTTCGAGTGTAACAAGCTAACGCATTACAAATGACGCCTCGTGGCACTCAAGGAGCGAAATATTGACTCTAGTTATTTATTTATTTATTGGTGTTTGGGAAGAGTAAAATACGTTAGAAACGAATACGAATACTCCAGAGGTTTCTCAGTTTCAGTTCTCGCGGAAGGTAAAGTCTTTTCCACTTGTACACTCCTGGCGAAAAAAGTGCACGCGCTACCTCCCTTGTCCACCGGGCTTAAAGCAATGAGGCGGCTGCCTCACCTACCCCGTCCCCCAATCCCGGCGTCCTTGAAAGCAAATACCCATGTCCAGTAAAGCTATAAACTATTTGCTGTACGACTTGTTGAAAATCAAATCCTTTCAATGTATATTCATTTGTTTTCAGCAAAGACATTCCAAAGAAGCGGAAATGGCTGGGCAACAGAACGCAGTTGGAGTTCATCCTGTTAGTCCTTTTACTCATATTATTTGTGGCAGTGATAACACTAGCAGTAGTACTTGCATCCAAACAAGGTAAGCAGAACATATACTCTTCAACATTCAAGGAAGCCTGGAAAAGATGGACTTGGCAGTTGACTATGTTAAGCCACCAACTAACAAAGTGGCTGAATCCACCTCAGAAATACAGTTTACAAACAACAACGAGTTCGGAGAGCTGTGACCCGTTTGTCATTCGCTGGTTCAAAAGAGAATACTCTAATTTTGTAATATTTGATCACGAACTGACCATTTCATCACGAAAAACACGCTTTCACATGACTCATTGCAAGGTGGCATCACTTGTTTGGTCCTAAAAAAAATTGAGGTTGTCAGTGTTTGGCAACTTTCACGTAATGTCTACAGAGGGCTTTATGGAAAACTAGATTGTTTTGGTGTCGCAAAGCGAATTTCTAGAAGTCGTCCAGCGAAGGATGACGGTTTGTCCCACATTGAGAGGAAGGTTTCTGTCTCCTTTTAACGTACCATGTCACCCATTAACCCTACTGCCGCGGTTTCCAAGAGCTACTCAAAAATGTCCGCGTTTATTCTATGAACTCTCCAAAACTCGGTTATATCATTCACCTCTACAAAAAACCCGCGTGTACCCGGTGAGAACTCCGCGTGCATGCACAGGCTCTCTTTTCCAATTCGACATAAAAATACGGAATTTGTGTTGGAAAAGCGATGACATATCGCTTCAAGTAATCATCTGGGAGTATGCAAAACAGTATAGCGGTATGTGTTAAAATTCTTAGGATAGGGGTGCTCACAAACTGGAAGTGTATAGCCACTACGGTATCAGACGACGGATTTTGAAAAAAATTGCAACTTAGTATTTGGGACCACTAGTACTACAGTCGCGTAGAATTTCAACATCGTGGCGTTAAATTTAATTTTAACATTTTCCGGCCGTCGTTGGAAATTTCGCCGTAATGTTAAATGTGGACTGACATTGTGAATTCAAATGCGACGAGACGTATCTTAGACCATTCCCGTAGGAGTACGCAGAATAATAAGGTGGTATGTGTAGTAGATTTTCGGCCAGGGGATGCTCACAAAATGGGAGGGAATACTCGACGTTGTTTACGATATATTCGGTATCTGATTTCGGATTTTCAATTTTTTTTCAATTTAGTAGTTGCGACCACGAGCACTATTGTGGCATAGAATTTCAACATCGTGCGGTGAAATTTAATTTTGACGTTTTCCGGCCGTCGATGGGGGATTTCGTCGTAGCGTTAAATGTTGACCGACGATGTGAATTCACGTGTGACGAGACATCACTCCAAGTATTCCTCTAGGGTTTTGTAAAATATTGTGGGGGTGTCAGTTGTAGTTTTTATTGATGGGTGCTCACAAATTGAGAGGGGGGGGGGGGGGTGTAAATACATAAAATGACGTAAAATGTGGGAAATGACGTTAAATTAAAAAACAAATCAAACAACTATATTCTTATTTATTGAGCTGTACACCATACTAAAAAATTCATGCAAATTACGCAAAGTTAATTTTTTTGCGATGTTAAGATCCCAACGTCACCTTGACGTCAGCTAGAGACGAATTTGTCATCGGTTGGAAACTGATTGCATTTTTACATACAGTTTTTGCTTGGGAGTAAATGTATAAAATTTCAAGACTGAGCGACCAATAACGTGCCAGGTATTACATGTTTTTGAAAAAGACGTTAAAGTGATGCTGGGGAGCGCGGTGGTTCAGTGGTAGACTGTTGGACTTCAATGCTAGAGGTCCCGAGTTCGATCCCGTCCGGGACGATCCGCGTTGTGTCCTTGGGCAAGGCATTTTATCCCGGTTGCCTACATGGGGGCACGATGACGCCATGTACTAAGGCATACTGCACGTCAATGGTGCACATGTGTTCGACCTCTGTAACCCTGCTTGAACAGAGCTTGAACAGAGTTAGAATATTGAGGAGCTGACAGCTGCTTGTCGATGCTCGGTGGTTCTCTTCGGGTACTCTGGCTTCCACCACACGTAAAACTGTCACGGTCACGATTAGCCATTGTGCATACGAATGTAACCTTAAACACCAATAAATAAAAAAATAAATAAATTGATGCTGTCTTGAAATTCTGACAGTTGCATTTAATATAATATTCACTCGCGTAACAGTGTGTGAAAATTCCATAGCTGAGAATATTACTTATTCGGAGCAGTGCGTTTGAGAAAATGGGTGTTTCACTGAAAAATGACAAAAATGAGGCCCAAATTTGAAATGACGCAAAAAGGTGAAAATGCGATAAATCGAACAATTAAAAATGCAGCTTTCTCTTAATTTTTTTAACTTTATAACATACCAAAATTTCAGGAAAATGTGACATGATTGAATTTTTTGTTAAGTTGACGCCAATTACATCACTCGAAACTCGACCATAACCGTTGGGAATTTCGCAGGTCGGTACTACAATTTTAGATTATGGTTTTTGTTGGAGATTGGATTTACAAAAGTTGAAAGAGGGAGGCTTGATACAGACGTCGTAAATAAAAGATGAAGGAAAACGCACAAATTGGGTATTGTTTTGGTCGGAAATAAAAAAAAAACGGCTGAATTACTTTCAGCGCCGGCTAACCGTTAACATTTTGTCCCAAATTTCGCCAGTGTAGCTTAAAAATTGCTACAGTGGTTGTCAAGAAAAGAAAACGATAATACAAAAATAAAAAGTCTGACGATCACTACAATACGGCTGCCATGGACTGGCCATTTTTTACTGATGGGCAGTATTTCCTCTGACGCAATAATATCAGATTATAAAAACTAATTATAGGAATAATCATCAAAAATTTAATTAATGAAAGACGGGGTAAAACCCGGTGCTTCATGAATTAAAATTGTGCTGATGATGATTTTTATTACCTTGTAAACGCATGCGTGGACATCACTGCCCACGCATGGATTACGGCCAGTCCACGACGGCTGTACTGTATACACCATTCCAACTTTCGCTGGATGGCTTAACTGGATAGTTTTGAAATTGCAAAGCATTTTTCCAAAAGTCATTCAAAGAAAAACGGCCAACTCATATAGGATCCCACATCAAGGGGAAAGTGTGTGGATCTTGAATCCTAAAATATTCCTTCATTTCAATTTCGGGCAGTGAAATTTCATTCTGATGTTTTCCGGTCGTCGGTGGTAATTTCTTTGCAGCGTTAAATGTTGTCCGACAATCTGGCTACAAATGTGTACGAAGCAAGCCTGGATGATGTCAGAATATGTGTCAGTTGAGACTTGAACCATCACAGTCGGGACAAATCAGGTGTCCACGGTACATCCCAGGCGATCATCTTCGCGACGTGCCTGGAGATTGGTAAATCAACAATAAGAGCTCCTGCACAACTTTTCGCGTCAATGTATGTTTGAAACATACAATGGGTGGAATAGCTTTGGTGGTTGAGAATTTTGCACCGACCGAACCCTTCTGAGATACTCACCAACAAATGTATGAACAGCCACTAATTTGAAACAAATCGAACATCAATTAGTGTCTGAAAATGGATTTTGTAAATCCACATTGAGAAGAATTTCAAACATGTTCGATAACTTTTACCACTTGGGCTGTACAGACTGAAACATCAATTAGGAATATTTTTTTTTGCAAAAAAGAATGTTTCACACGCTGTGCATTATCTATCGAATATTGATCAATTAGTTCCGCTACAAGAGTAACAGTTGAACCGGAAATGAGAGAATGAGTCCCTCAAATATTCCAGGTCAGCACGTGTCTTTAAAGTTGCCGAATAAAAGTGTACCAAATGAACCCACGCTTTTCTGTACAATGGCCCTCAATCGAGCTAAATGATTTCATAGCAGACATCATTGTTCGTTGGCTGATTTGCATATGGAACATATTTTTTATGTCGTGAACTCGACATAAGATCTCGACCTCGACATAATACCTCGAGATCTCGACATAATAATCTCGTGGTCATGAGATTCTTAAGTAACAAGAAAATGTTTTGTGCAAGCACAAGTGCGCGAGGAAATGCCCATGAAACAGTCTTATTTTGTGCATACGTCATGCAACCTCTCCGTATGAGAACAGTAGGTGAATACCACATCTCTAACCATTTTGACTGGTGATTCATAAGGAATTAGTTTTAAAAGGATCAAATATATTGGACAGGGTTCCAGACTATGGGGTTAATATCTTCCTTCGAAAACAGTTGAAACGGCGCCACTCACCCCCCCTCCTCCACCCCCACCCCCCCCCCCTCCACCCCAACACACACAAACACCCAACGATCAGCTTTTGTGGACAGATATCGCCCCGATACGAAACTCAGCTTGGGACAAAACGCAGGTGATTTTGATCGGAACTGCCTCGACCATCTCCAAGTATTGCCAGTGGGGGTTCTCAAAAATTCTTTTTGAAGAATTTCAAGCTTATTGGACAAGGGCGGTGGTAGCTACACTTTGGGATTTAATATCTCCTTTCGAAAGAACTTGAGAGAAAGTACCCCACCCCCTCCATACAAGATAAACGTTTACTTGCGGTCTCTTTATCCACAGTTGCGAAAAAGTGAGATCGCACGTCAGATATCGCGCTTTGCATTCAAAGTACAATTTTTAGGGCTACAATCAAAAATGTAGGTACCAAACTCTTTTTTTTTGGGGGGGGGGGGGAGGTCTATGTGATCTGATCCAATTAAAAGTTCTTCTTCACACTGAATCAAATATTTCCATGACCTAAGGATTCCCCGAAGTAACCTCAGTGACACAGTGCCCTATTGTGCCCTGATAATAGGTGCTATTATACTGATAAAATACGACTCGGAAAGCAATTCCTGTTGTCCTAGTCTTCTAGTGTGGGTAGCACGGGTATAAAATAATGGATCGGTTTAACTATCGGTGATGATACTCGTGCTGTGGGCACGATACACGATATAGCCATAGATGCTGAAAGCTAGCTGAAACACCAATAAATAGTGACCAAAAGGGATCACGGCACTGACGCAGTATCCTACTCCCTAGGCCAAGATGACTTAATTCGTCATTATGGTTTCAACATCTAGCAGGGGTATTATTGTGTCTGACACTTTTACGGGTGGAGGGGCAACCGGAGAGAATAACCCAGCAGTTTCGGGTAAATGTTGGCTCTCCAATTTTGTGAACACCCACAAGTAGGGTTAACATAAAGCCATCCTTATCAGGTAAAGAAATGTGCAATTGGAATTAAGTGTCTTGCCCTAGGATACAATGTAGATAACGCGCGTCAGGATCCAACTTTTGACATTTTGATCTGAAATCCAATGGTCTAACCAATGCGTCACCGTGCAACCATGCAGACAATATTGTTCTTCCATCCTTATCAGGCAAAAGAAATCCGATCAGATTCGCAGATTTTTGTTATTAGTCACATTGCATTTGTCGCCCTTGGTCCAGTTGTATACCCGTGACCTTGACCCTTGGTTGTACCTCCAAATATGTGGCCATAGACTGGGAGAGCTTAATGAGGTTGTTATATAGACAATGAATCTTGGCGAAAGTTTATAAATGTGTTATAACTGAGGGATGTATCATGATTCTTGACATATTTTCGTAAAGTTTCTCCGACGTCCAGTGTCTAGATAACAATATCAAGGTCTTCTCGTCTGTGAAACCGACATTGAGTGTTCGGTCATGGGTCAAGGTCATGCCACCCCCCCCCCCCCCCCGAATCAAAGGTAGCAACTGTGAAACATAGCCAAGATGTGCGAATCGGGTCAGATTTCTTTGACCCAATCACGGGTGAAAGCCCGATTACCAATTTCCACGGATAAAACCCCGGTCAGTAAATATTAATGATCTATTGAGATTAATGGGACTCAAACTTTAGCTGCATTGAAAAGAATGTATACTATGGGAAGTGGATGCCAGTGTGTTACCGTGTATAATACAGTATCGGTGCATATAGCTATAGCTCCAAGAAGCCTCAGGAGGGCACACTGACTTTCCATTTCCCAACATTTTCCCACGGAAGCCCTACAGACTCTGTCGGCGAGAGGGGAACCATACTTTTTTTGCTCGCCTCTACTCGCCGCGCTGAGAGTGCTTCACAACGTTAGTCCTGATTGAAAATGTAGCACTCTACGACCAAACTCAGAATGCTGAATCTCTTAATGCAACTAATCAGTACTTAAATTTTCTTACCCGGTAATTTGCTTTTACTGTGGTTGATCGATTAGATGTCTTGGCATTTGACAAGCGCAGACCTGTGACAACACAGTCATCATTTAATCCCTATATATCTATAACCCAAGTCCGACCTCGTGTCTGCTTTTGCACTTTTCAAACTCGAATATTCATTTACAAATAATCCTGAAACAAATACTTCAGATTTAGGACAAAATAAAGATAAATGGCATGTTCTGCATCTTCCCAACCACTATTCCAAATGCTTGCCTTCATATTTGATATATAATATCAAAGTAATGACGATCTCCAAGGTTTGTTTGAAACATCCCTTTGGGGTATATTCAGGGGTTTTATGAGTCCCCAGATTTTAAATGAAGAGTTGTGTATCCCCTCCCCCCCCCTCCCACACAACCTCAGAAAAAAGCAATCCAAATCCAAACACAGATATAGTAACAAGAAATAATTTCCCCAACATACGTCTAAAAATTCTTAAAGTGGGTTTTCGTCCTACTTTTCATATCTGGACGAAGGAGTTTGTCGGGTGGGGTAGTCTGAAGACTCTATGTCCGTGTGCATTTTTGTCAAGAGGATTTTTGTGCTACCCCCAGCACCTGTGTTTTCCGTGGAGATGTTTGTTTTCATGTGAGAGCGATTATTAATTAATCACTGAATGAATAATGATTAAAAGATATTAATTAATATTCATCGGAATAACGCAGTGGATATTGTTGCCCCCCCCCCCCCCCATGTTCGTCGACACACACGAACGATACGTTGTGGGTTAATTTATATGCTCAACGGGCACTTCTCTAATTAGTTCGACTTGTGACGTCCTTTGTCGCCCGTCGCTACCCATTTCTTGTCATCACATTTTAAAGAAAGCCGTTCAAAATATTTTCCCCAAATTTGATATGTTGTTTTTTATTATCATGAGCTGCGTATTTCCTTTATAGTTTTTATCCTTGTTGGCTTTCTAGTAATCGCATTACCATTTCTTCTCATCAAAATTCAAAGAAAAAGTTCAAGATTTGTTCTCAATTTAACCCTTTATACACAGCAGGGACCGCGGAATCGAGGTGAGGGGGAGGGGCTGGTGAGGGGGTGGGGGTGGGGTGTGGTGGGGGGGGGGGGGGCTGGGGGGGGGGGGCTTCCACTACGCCATGTTTTTTGTATGCATATATTTTAACACAACCAATGACTGATGAAACAAGGGGCGGATACAGAGCCTCCCCCATATTTTCGCCAGCTATGTTTCTCTCGTACTGGTTCAGTTTCGATGGATTTCGGATCATTATTTTGCAGTAAGTGGCATCAAACGCTGAAATGTATACAGTCTGTTAAAAAATCGGTTAACTTTAATAGAACGTAATCTTACAGACATACAAGTACCAAATCCACCCCCAGACAAGATTATCCACAGACAGTATAATAGCTGTTAACGCCTGGTAAAGCATACAGGTGAGGTCTATTTATCAGCTTTGGTCGTTACGACCAAAGCTGATAAATAGACCTCACCTGTATGCTTTACCGACGTTTTTTAACGCCTCTCAAAGTGTGAGATCTTTCAAATACATCTTCTGAAAAATCCGCTCAGATGCATGGAAATGGGGATTTTGTGACCCTTGAATTTAAATTGTTTTAACCACGGGCCGAACGATGGTCGCCCCGTCATACCGACGACCATCCATCGCCCGATCCAGCCCCCTCACTTTGAAAATCGTTCCGCCGCCCCTGCCCAGAACAATGCTTTTCAGGTCAACGATCATGCTACATACGAATTTCATAAAGAAAATGGCTGACCATTAATTGTGTGTAGTAGACCAGTCAATATTTTCAAAATGCAGCCCCAAGGCTGCATGTTGAAAATATTTAATTAGTCTATCCCCAAATAATGAATGTGGACTCTTCCAAGTGATGTAATGGAACAGGCATGGAATATACCATCTTGGATATTTACTTATTTATTTATTGGTGTTTAAGGTCACATACGTATGCACAATGGCTAATCGTGACCGTGGCAGTTCTACGGGTGGAGGAAGCCGGAGTACCCGGAGAGAACCACCGAGCAACGACAAGCAGCTGTCAGCTCTCCAACATCGTAACTCTGAACTCTGCACCGCAGCACAGACAGGGTTAGATTGGTTGAAGGCATGCGCGCCATCGACGTGCAGTACGCCTCAGTACACAGCGTCATCGTGCCCCTATGGAGGCAATCGGGGTGAAGTGTCTTGCCCAAGGACACAACGCGGTTGCCGCAGGTGGGATTCGAACAGAGGACCTCTCGGCTTGCAGCCTGCACCTCTACCAACTGAGCCACCGCGCCCCCACCATCTCGGATTAAAGAATTGAACTGTCCCATGCCGAAACTTCACAAGGCCGAAACGTCGCATGTAACTCAAACAAGCTTAAGAAGTGTGTCAACAAATCATAATTTTCCGTAATTGTATCGAGTATTGGACAGAATGTACAAAACAACGAGAAGCACCTGAATTTGAGAGAGTGCTTTGCCACAGAGAATAGTCATTTTCAGAGTTGTATTGAATAGATGGGATGTTCCTGTATCTGATGACAAATTGTTTTATTTTGAAAACTAATCTAGTAATTATCGGTTAGGCGTCGTCTCGAAATATGTGGATGAGCTACGTGGTCAGAAACAATATCTAGTACACCGGGATAATGCAAACATTAACCCTTTACCCAATGCAGGCGATATGAAAATTTATTATTTTAAATATCATTTTTTCAAATTTTTCAAAACATTTCAACAAAACGATATCATGTGACCTCTCGTTGGAACGAGCTCGTTTTGTTGAAATTCTTTGAAAAATAATATTTTTTCAACTGCTGAATTTGCATATTACTTTGGCGGATGCGGTCGATTCATTGGGTAAAGGGTTAACTGGTAGTGTCCTGGAAAAGTTTCATATTGTGTGGATGTGGTTCATATCATTTTGTAAATGGAATTATATTGTCTATTTGCAATGAAGGCTTCGACGAAAATATATGCGCCTAAAATAAAGGATATGGATATGGATCGAAACACTTATGATCTCGAGCTCAACTTTGACAAAAAATCAGTTTTGGCTGTTAGCTTTTCTGGGTAGCTTGTCACTGAAATTAGATCACACCCTACCCGGGATGCAACATTGTAACATCATTTGTACGTGGGATACCAACAGAAATGCAAAATTGTCTTGCTGCTATGCTTGGTGATTCTAAAGACCTCACAAAAACGATGCATGGCTCCTGAGTAACATGCTCCTATGATGAAGAGTTGCGTTTCAGGACATCGGCAGCAAATACGGCAGCTCGCAATGTTGACTTCACACCAATATCTAGTTCTGTCGGTGGGCTAATGCAGGTAGTGCTAGCTAATTTCGATGCCGACATTGCATCTCAGAAAGAAAAACGTAGAACCCATTCTCAGGCTCTTTTGTTAACTCAAGCAAATAACACGACCCAGTCGCAACGCAGTCGGCTCACGCAACTTAAACAGTCTGAAATGTCAGAGGCTATTGACTATCAGTTGGATGTTGTTCGTGATTACCGTCCGAACGTCCGGATATGCCTTTTTCTCACGCAAAAAGATGCATCATGTCGCTCCAAATTCTTTGAAACATTCTGCTTCTGTTGTTACTCGTAGACATTCCATCGAGACAAAACTTTGGACGCCACTTAGAGGTTCTACGTCAAGGTAACAAATGAATAAGGTTCATCTAAACTATATTGTGTTCTCATTGTCATATCTTCTCCCTTATTGACTCGTCCGGTGAACGAGTCAATGAGGGAAAAATGTGACAATGAGAACACGCGTATTCGACCTTTGTCAGATAGACTAATTAACACGAGTCCATTGTGATAGCTAGTCCTTTAGGGGCGCGGTGGCGTTGCGGTAACCGGTTCTCGTCAGATCACCGAAGTCAAGCAACGTCGAGCCCGGTTAGTCCTTGGACGGGTGACCGTCTGAGCGATCGATCGATTCGGACTCCCGCGTTGTGTCCTTGGGTAAGGCACTTAACCACGATTGTCCACATGGGGGCACGATGACGCCGTGTACTAAGCCTTACTGCACGTCGATGATGCGCATGTCTTCAACCAATCTAACCCTGCCGGTGCTGCAGTGCGGAGTTACTATGTTGGGGAGCCGACAGCTGCTCGTCGTTGCTCGGTGGTTCTCTGCGGGTACTCCGGCTTCCCCCACCCGTAAAACTGTCACCAACACGATCTGACCTTGGCTGTTAAAGTGTCGTTAAACCTTAATAAATAAATAAATAAATCGCTAGTCCAGTTCCTTCCCAGTAAGATAGTTTGATGTGCAAACACAGTGAAACCTTTCTGCCCGTTTTTACTGGGTCTTGCGCTTCGGTTTTTCGGTTTGCCGCAAAAACCATAGCCGGTCGGGAAAACCGCCCCTCCCCCCCCCCCCCAAGTCCCACTGATCCGGGAGCTTATCTACTCTGGCTCCTGACCAAACCACAGTCTTCGTTTCTTGTCGATGCTTCGAGCAACACTCTTATTCCTTGCCATTCGCTTTTACCCTCATAGCGTACAACAACAGTTACCGTTGCGTACAAATCACTCCTCGAAAGAAGAAATGTACCAACTGCAATGCCTGAGCTTTGCAGTTGGTACCTTTAGACGTTCGAAGACGAAATAATACATGAGGGAAAAACCGAAAGTTTGCCAACATACACACTCTAGAATCAGTTGGGTTAAAAATCAACCCAAATCAACTGGGTTGAGTAAATGTGAGCCCAACTTGATATTAGCATGCATGGTTTCTCTTCAGGGAGGGGCGATATGGGGTGGGAGGGGTGGGGCGGGGGAGGGGAGGGTGTATCCCCCACCCCAGCTAAAATTTCCTATAGTTGGAAATTCGGAGGGCAAGTCATGAGTACTTGGAAATTCCAACTATCTGGATTTTAGAGCTTCTTTGGTGATGCTGATGTCTCCTTTACTTCCCAACAATACGCAATATCGAGCTTCATAAGTATGCATGATGTCAATCGGTATTAGATTTTTATAGTATGTTTACTTATTGTAACAAAAAAAAATCCTCGAAATGCACTTCAAAAAAATCACATCATGTAAAATTGTTATCCTGAGTTAATTCCATCATTCACAGTTACAAAATGATGAAACATCGAAAATTGATCATTCCTGCATTAGATTTGATTTAATGTTTGGACAGTGTGAATTGCTCAAAGTTCTTAGCTTGAGCATTTGTTTAGCACATATTCAATTTCCAGAAGAATACCAAATAATAATAACCTAATAATTCTATCACAAATGTGTTGGCATTTTAGTTACTAGAATCAATTTTATGCCCCCTTTCATGAATTCATTTTCAATTTTTTTCTCGTTAGTGAATTTCCAACCAGGGGGAGGAACCGGGAGGGGGCTTTCCCCTCCAGGTCCCTCCTCCTCGTTGGGAATTCACTACCCTACCCCCCCCCCCCCCCCAATTGGAAACCTCTAGCCACTTCTCTGGGTATTTGACAGGAGTTCAACTATAATTACTCTGTTATCGGTAGCACAGGTGATACCACACACATGTTGAGTAATTCAGTGTCATATTCCAATGAATTTGATTTCATTTAATGAAACGAAAATATCCCGCTGAGCTAATGACATAAGAAAAACATACAAATATTTATTTCATTTCCTCCAACAGCGTCGGAGTAGTTCGTTTGGTGTTTCATAGTTAATAAAAGACTCAGTCAGAGATAACAACTGCTAATATGCGCTTCACGTGAAAGTCGACGATTAAAAATCGCTTCACACGAATCTCTTCACAGAAATCTCCATGATTAGAACTATTTCCATCAAGTGATTGCCAATGTTCTCATTCTTTTCGACATTGTAATTTTAAGTACATAGAAATTAAAAAACAAAACCGATTCCGACAAAATATCCTTCAATACCTCCGTCTTTGTTATTTCGCACCCGCATTGCAAACCCCGGGAAGTGAAACAGTGCATGTTCACTGTGGGAAACAAGCTGTGTTTTACTGGTAAAATAGGACCTGGTCACCAGTGCTTGGGGTGGAAGTCCTCTAAAATGGGCAACATGGGTATAAACGATTAACTAAACTTGACTTTATCTCCATGTTGTGGTCCTGATTAGCCACTGTGCAGAAATATGTGACCGAAAACACCATTAAATAAATAAATAAATCGCAAATACCAGAGTCGACATGTTCCGACCGGTATATACTGCCCCCCCCCCCCCCCCGTACCATTTTGTTTTTTGAAAAACATGCTTGTTTCTTATCAACCTACCTCAATTGTTTACAACAGGCTTGCATTACAGTGGAAGAACCTAACTCGGATAAAGTACTCTCTATTTTAATCTTTCCCAAGATTTGGGAAAGAAAAGTGGTGTAAAAACACCACGAAAAAATAAGCCAAAACTGGGCCGAGCGCCATCGGCGCACACCCAGTATGGGACGCTCTTCCATAGTACAAATCCATGACTTCCTTCACAGTGCGCAATGCATCAATTCGCCATTCTTTTTCTATCCGAAGCACGAGCAGGATGTGTTTCCGCCATATGCATTATGAAACAGTGATAATTCAACTCGTGGATAATGGTTTTCCTGTGACTGGAATTATGGATCTGAAGATCGTATAATAACAGGACTGTGTTTTATAAATTCTCGTTTATATTTTCAACCACATTCTCATTGTTTATTAATTACTATTCCGTTTTCGCGAATGTTTTGCGACATCGTGTCATCGCGATTCGACAATGAATTGTTTCGGTTGATAAAATTTTTTATTGGAGTAGGTGTCGGCCGTCTGGGTTCTGCCACCTTCTCTCGTAGTTGAGGGTGTTCTTCTACTTTCTGTTTCTGTTGAGTTCACCTTTTTCTTCTACTGCTCTCACCTCTGTTCTTTCCAGTTCGGTTCCTTTAGGGCAATTCCTTTTGCCCTCGCCATTGGTGCGTTCTCGTGTCCGTTTCGTCCGCACACGCGGGTGGTGTGGAATGCAGTCGTTTCGGGAGCCTCCCGACTCGACCACGTCTGATGTGGGTTTACCCCCTCCGTGGGGTGCACTGTCGTTTCGGGGCCCCCCGACTCGACCACGTCTGGTGTGAGTTTGACCCCCTCCGTGGGGGATGTGCAGCTCCTCCCGCTCCAACGGAGGGGGGGGGGGACGCTTTCGTTTCGGGTCGCCCGATTCGACCACGTCTGATGAGAATTGCTCCTCCTCCGTGGGGGATGTGCAGCTCATCCCGCACCAGCGGGGGGTGGGGACCGCTTTCGTTTCGGGGCTTCTCGATTCGACCATGTCTGGTGAGAGTTATTCCCCTTCCGTGGGGAATGTGCAGTGTTTTACCGTGGTGGATACTGCGGGAGCTGTTGGTTTTCTGGTGTAGAGATGCCTGGTTCCGGGACTATGCGTCCTCTCCAGTCGACATCTGAGGCTGTCACTAGGATTGTGACTCCTCCTTTGGAGGCCGAGCTTGGTGGCTCTCTCCGCTTTTCCGCCAGTTCCAACAACTCCCGTCGTATCTGCTGCTACTGCTGTTCCGTCTACAACGTCATTGGGCACCGTTTTTAGCCGGCCTCGGCTTCTCCCTGCCAGGGTCTGCAGGGATGTCTGTAGTGTGGTTGTGGGGTTTCGGCCTCAGCCTTCCCAGACTTCCACTCGGCGAAGTCAAATGGGGCTGCCGACTGAACCCCATACTGTGTCCTCTCAGCCATTGAGCACAGTAGTTTTATACCTGCAGTGGTCTGTTGCGGTGTCTGGTTGTGTAGACGTGGGGGTATCGGCCTCAGCCTTCCCTGACTTCAACTCGGCGAAGTTGGAAGTGGCTGCCGGCCGGACCCTCTCCTGTGGTCTCTGCGCCGTCGAGCACCACGGTTGTCATTGGATTCGGTTGTTCTTAGTGGGACACTATGAACGCCGTGGCGTTTCCGTCCCTCATTCTGGCCGCACGACCAGTTTTGGGGGTCCAACGTCTTTTGTGCAGCCTGAACCTTCTGCCCTGCAGAGGTCAGCGGTGACTCTCATGAGTTCCTGCTATGTTGATCCTCGGGGTGTGTCACACCCCTATACACGTCTGGCTTCAGACGTTTTCGGCTGCCGCCCGTTGTCCCACGTCGGGTCTTTTGGAGGATCGTGACCCTTCGCTGGTTCAGAGGGTCAGTGGTGAAGCCACTTTACCGGTTCGTTCCCCTGTCGAACCGGCCAGTACGGGCAGTGAGCTTAGGGAGGCCCTCTCCTTACTCACTCAGGTTCTGTCAACGAGCCTTCCTGTTGCTTCCAGCGAGGCAGCGAGTGGTTTCCAGGCGCCTCCTATGGCGCCGCCTCCCGGGATTGGAAACAGGCCGCTTTCTGATCCCCTGGTGTTCCGACACCATGGGAGGCGTCTGCTGGTTTGCCCACGATGGGCTATGTGTCTTCCGACTCAGGGGAAGAGTCAGACATGCTTGATGTCGAGAGCCAGCAGTCTTCGGACTTGGGGGGCAGCTCTTGATTTCGTGTTTGGGTTCCTTCCGGATCTCAAATCATCTAACCAGTCGGCAGTGTCAGCCAGGCCGCGATCATCGGTCGCGCGGCAACAGTCTATGGAGCAACCTGCTTCTGGGCGTCTTCGACCGTGCCCTTCGGTACAGTTGGTTGAAGCATTTTCAGCCTTGGACTCCAAGCTAAGTTCCAAGGCTATGAAGGCTCTGTTCTTCACCAGGGTTGACACCTTTTTGCCTCCGGCGAGTTATCGTTCCTACGATTCCGCCAATCCGTCGGTCTACCAGACTTTGACGGTTTTGGATCAGGACTCCAATTCCCTCGGGCTTTCCAAGTCCAAGTCTGCCGTCATTCCGATGACGACTCTGGAGTCCACATTGGGCTTATCGAGAGAGATGCTTGGTATGCTTTCTCTCTCCGATCACGTCGTCTCAGCTTTTGCTGCTTATCTGCCTTCAGATAAGATTGACGAGGTACAGGCTTCTTTGCGTGTGCTGTCCAAGGCGCTCATGCATCTTACCCACACGCATGCCTGTAACACGGCTAATCTGGAATTAGTTCGAAGGGACTCTGTGCGGGACACAAGCCGATCCCTTCCTGAGGAGCAGTACGCTGCTCTTCGATCTGCTTTTTTGACAGGTCCGCAACTTTTCCATAATTCTGTGTTGACGGTCCGGGATGACGTCCTACGTCATTCCAACGATCAGCTGCTGTTTCTCCAGCTTGATCAGCCTTCTAGGGTAGGCACGGGCCGTTCCAAGCCTAACAAGTACCCTCTGCTTCCTCTGCGAAGCAAAAGGGACTGATCCTTCTGCCACCGCTTCTGCTTCTTACTCAAGGGGTAAGGGTAAGCGTCGGCAGTCTTGAGGGAACTCCCAGGATTCTTCATTCAGTAGAGGTGTTTTCTCCTCTCGCGAGCCTCGTCGAGGTTCGCAATGAAGGTCCTCACCTCGACTCGTCCCAGGTTGGAGGAAGGATAGCAGAGTTCGCAGACCGTGGGCCACCATCACATCCGATCCTTGAATGTTAGATGTTGTTTGGTCCGGGCTGCGAATTTCCTTCCGACGGCACTCCACTCTGTCCGGGGTGCCTTTTCCAACCACAGTTCCTTCAGACATTTTACGTCGGGAACTTTTGTCCACGGAGATAGACAATCTCCTGACAATGGGGGCGATGGAGGTCATCAAGAACATCAGGTCAGTGGGTTTCTATTCCCGCCTGTTCTTGGTGCCGAAGAAGGACGGCCGACTCCGACCGGTTCTCGATCTGTGTTTCCTGAACCAGTCTAGCATTGTTCCCAAGTTCAGCATGGAGACTTTCAGGTCGGTCTTCCGTTCAATTCACCAGGGAGTTTTCGCTTCCAGCTTCGACCTGCGAGACGCTTACTTTCACGTTCCGATTCATTGGGCGTTACGGAAGTATCTTAGGTTCATTTTTCTGGGGCAAGTTTACCAGTTCAAGGCCATGCCTTTCGGCCTCAACCTGGTTCCTTGGTCCTTCACCAGACTGATGTCGCATGTGATAGATTTCCATCGCACACAGTCCAGGGTGACTACTTCGGCATATCTGGACGATATCCCCCAGGGGCATTCCAATGCTGCCTTCCTGGAGTCGGATGTCGCCACTCTGTTGAGCTTGCTCACGTCGCTATGTTTCAGAGTCAACGAGAAGAAGTCGGACCTGGTCCCTTCTCAGTCGTTTTATCATCTGGGGATGGCTTTCCGCACACAATTCAATTTGGTGGCGGTTCCCCAGGCCAAGGCTGTGATTCTCTCAGCTTTTGCTCCGACTCTGTCCCAGTCCACATCCACGACAGCTCGGAGTTTTCTCCGGCTAATCGGTCTCTGCTGTTCGGTGGCGGATCTCATTCCTCTAGGTCGGCTGCGTGTCAGACCTCCCCAACACTTTCTGCTCAGTCGTTGGAGGCCGAATGTAGATTTTCTGGATCTGGTGCTTCAGTTTCCAGACTATCTTTATCCTCACCTTCTCCTCTGGGCGGATGTCCAGTGGCTTTCGCAGGGTGTTCCGTTGGACTTACCCACGTCCGATCGCGTTCTGACGGCAGATGCCAGCGATCTCGGATGGGGTGCGACGTTGGATCCTCTAGGTCTTTCCTTTCACGGGATGGTGGACCAGAATCATGCAGCTCTACACATCAACCAGAAGGAGCTTCTTGCTCTTCTTCTGCGTTTCAGGCAGTGGATCCCTCACCTGTCGAATCGCCAGGTCCTTCTATTGTCCGACCATTCGACGGTGGTTGCTTACATTCGGAACCAGGGCGGCACGCACTCTGTTCCAATGTACGAATTGGCTTGGGATCTTATACTGCTCGCTCAGGATGTCCACGCCTGGGTGGCTATTCGTCACATTCCCGGTCGCCTGAACGTCCTAGCCGACTCCCTGTCCCGTCGGGGCAGGGTCATTTTCACCAGGTGGATGCTCCACATGGCGGGTTCCATCGATCTCTTGTGACTAGTTGGAACCATCAGGTGGACACTTTCGTGTCCCCGTGTCCAGATGCTCTGGCTTTCGCCGTGGACGCTCTGGCCCTCCTTTGGGATGGTCTTGTCGGCTACACCTTCCTACCGGTTCCGATTCCGCCTCAGGTTCTCACCCAGATATGAACCTGCAGTCGTCGAATCCTTTCGATCACACCCGTCGCTTCGGTGGGTGTGGATCAATCTGCTCCGCTCTCTGTTAGCGGCGGTTCCGGCATGTCTCCCTCTACCTCGCGACTTTCTTTGCCAAAGTTGCCCGGGAGGTTTTCAAGTTGACCCGACTTCATTGTGCCTTCGCACATGTCTTTTATCGGGTCCTGTCTCCTCCGTAGTGGTTTTTCGAGACACGCAGTGGAGTTGCTTTTCTTCAAGGAGGCACTCACTCCACTGGTTTAGCCTCTGTGGCTAAGTGGAAGGTTCTTCTGTCGATGGTGTGCGATCACTCTGTTGCTTCTGTCACTCCTTCGATCACACTGCTTGCAGATTTGTCTGGTATATGTTTGTTTCTGGGGGTCTCCAGCAATGTGTACTTGTCCCTGCTTCGGAGACATTTTTTCCTATGTGATACCGCATTGTTTCGACACCCATCCTTGCCTCTCCAAGCTTGTTCAGCTCTTTTCCTTGAAAAGGCCTAGGACTTTGCAGTTTACTCCAAGATGGTCACTTTCTTGGGCGCTGCTCTGCTTGGGGGTGGGAGGCGTTCACGCCTTTATCCTGGATGAATATGCGTTTTCCCACATGCCAGATCTCTCCTGCATCCATTTCTTGATGGACTTGTCTTGCTATTCGTGCAGTTTCCGCTCGTCTAGCTACTGGTGATTGTATTACCAATTGTTTTTTCTGCCACGAGGTGCGTGCATTGTCTTCCTCTTTTAATAACTCCGTCATGTTGTCGGATGACTGATGTTATACTGGCAGCCTTCTGGAGAAATGCTACATTCTCCTTTTCTCTGCGACAGTTGCAGGAGCCGACAGAGACCCTTGGGGCCCTCTTTCTTCGGCTCAGGATGTTGTCTATCCAAGCTTTTCAGCTTTTTTCAGGGTCGGTTCCAGCTTTGTGCTGTTACTGCCCTTTCTGTCTGTGCGTCGCACTTCACCATACGTCTCATCTTTCATTGGCTTTTCTAATGTTTGTGATGCTATGGTTTGATAGGCCTAGGGATCTCTTCCTCTGTCCATGGTCCCAGTGCTATTGAGTTATGTGTGGGTTGGTTATGTGATTCCCTCCAGCCTTTTGTCTATTCAGCCTGTTGTAAACAATTGAGGTAGGTTGATAAGAAGTATAAATTTTATAGTAAATTTCCTTTCTTATTATACCTACCGAAATTGTTTACATGGAGGCCCTCCCGTCTTCTTATTCGGGTAAGAATCCTTCCTCCCCGCTGATCACATAACTCCTGTGTTGTTCGGAATCAAAAGAATGACGAATTGATGCATTGCGCACTGTGACGGAAGTCATGGATTTGTACTATGGAAGAGCGCGTCCCATACTGGGTGTGCGCCGACGGCGCTCGGCCCAGTTTTGGCTTATTTTTTCGTGGTGTTTTTACACCACTTTTCTTCCCCAAATCTTGGGAAAGATTAAAATAGAGAGTATTTTATCCGAGTTAGGTTCTTCCACTGTAGTGCAAGCCTGTTGTAAACAATTTCGGTAGGTATAATAATAAAGGAAATTTACTATAAAATTTATACTTCTTTCATTTTAACATGTTCCTGTCAACCAGGGTCGATCGAAAATAGACTGGCCACAAGATGCTTAATAGACTTCGACCCCGTGAGAATCCCGGAAAATCGAGCAGTGCTTGTTTATTATCGTGAGCAAGTTCTGCTCTTATGGTAAATGGGAACCTGCCAATCGGCGCCTGGGGTAGAAGTCCCCTAAAGTAGGAAGTGATGGAATTAACGATTGGCTAAACTTGACTTCATACCTATGGGAATCTGGCAACCCGCGCTTGGGGTAGAAGTCCCCTAAAATGGGAAGCGTTGCAATTAACGATTGGCTAAACTTGACTTCATACCTATATTACAGTCATGATATAGACAGAGATGCGGACTGTTACCTCAAAAAACCAATAACAACAGAACTCACTGCACACTGATTTCAAAATACCGAATTTCAAGCAGCAAATTTCTTCGTCGTGCAAATAGGAATTTAACGATTTTAGTCTTATCGATGAGCTATGGCAATCACGAGTGAATTGTTTAACCCTTTACCTAACTTGAAAAGGAGACGACACTTGCAAAAAAAAAATTTTGAATAACTAATTTTTTTCATTTTTTGTCTCAAAAACATAGGTTATGACCCCTCATTGGAACGAGCTCGAGGGGTCATAACCTATGTTTTTGAGACAAAAAATGAACACAATAATGAAAATTAATTGTCAATTTTTGAGAATAGCGCTGGCCGGTTTTGGCCGTTACGTTGGGTAAAGGGTTAAGTTCTTAGCCGAAGCACAAGAAAAAAAAAATGCCTGTTGAAAATTAAATGTTTTGTCCCCATTGTGCAGGTGGTTAATAAATCACAATTTTTTACACCCTGACTGTACACTAACATGAAAGAGAGAGAGCGATGTGCAACATTGCGCCATATTTCGTAAAGGGACAATTTTAACTGAAACAATGCATCTGAGATCCAAAGGTATGCCATCAAATGTAAAACGTTGAAGGAAAGTATAAGTTTTAGTCATGAATTTCTCAGCAATAGCAGGACGATGATTCTAGGAGAACCAGAACTTTAACTCTCTCTAGGGGGTGGCCTCTGTATCGCACGAGATACTACGGCCTCTTACCAACAAACCTGGAGTGTCCGGATCTATTAGTCTCCTAGATCGGTGTTTGTGTGTTAGAGGTCGTAAATTCGTGTCTCAGCTCCCGCATTTCTCTTTGGATCTGTTCTCTGTAACAGAGGGTTATCTAGCTCTCAGTAGTTGATGACATTGAAAGTGTTCCAACCGCTCTCCGGATGAATATGGTGTGAGTACACGTATGACTATCAAAAGAACTGGAGTGTTGTAGTAGCAGTCGAGGAATAATGGTTACCTTGTCACAGCTCTTTTTGGTCCTTATGTTTTAGTCTTGTAATTGGTTGGTCGCCTTATGTGCTAGAGATGGGGAGTTCTTGTCTTGACTTTCGCAATACCCCCCCCCCCCCCCCCCCCCCTTCTCTCATCCAATCTAATGAATCCTACGTGTGTTTTTTAATCTGGTGGAGCATATAAATGAAATCCCAGTTTCCCCGACAAACATTCTTATTTCGCCTCTGGAAATGCACCGCGTATGAGTTTTATATCTCAATTGTTATTCAAATGTTAGCCCTGTGCCTGCTGCACATCGCTGCAAGTTAAAAAAAAGTTGGTGCACTTTTGTTCTAACCCATCTCTCAGTTGTTTTGCGTTGAAAAAATCTGCACCGACGCCAATCAATTCAAGAAAATGTATCAAAAGCTCGGTGGACACTTCTCTAGAATGTTGCTCACCCACGGAATTGCACCAGATGCATTTTTCAGATTCCCTTTGACAGTACTTATCTACTGAAGTAAATAGGTTCTACTTCATAAAAATGGATCCGATAACAAATGCATGGTGTTGAAGTCCTCTAAAAGGGAAGTATCGGTATGAAATACTGGCCGAGCTTGCTTTATACTTGAGTTTCAGCCATGACGTAAATGCTGTAAGTGTCCATAAACACTAATCAGGGGTCGCGGAAACGTTCGAAGGGCCGAAAATGGATGACGTTTTGATTTGGCATCACGGTAATGTTTTGACGAGAATATGTATTGTATCCAGGGGTGTCATTCAATTTTTCTTTTTGTCTGATTTTAGTTTTTTTTCTTGCCCAACTACAATTTTTTTTTTAATTCTTTAAATTTACATGAAAATAGTCTTCGGTTAGTTCACTTTCATGTAAATTCAATGGGTCCAAATCGTCGCTTGAGTGCTAGAATGTTCTATGTGCCCTATGGGACATAGAACATTCTAGCACTCAGCCGACGAAATGCCACCAAAAGCATCAGTTCTCCAGTTCAGTAGCTATATGGAGACATAAATCATCATTTTGAAACCTTCCCCTCTATGCAAACACGATTTCTGTTTATTGTTTAACCCTTTACCCAACGTAACGGCCAAAACCGGCCAGCGCTATTCTCAAAAATCGCCAATTAATTTTCATTATTTTTTTCATTTTTTGTCTCAAAAACATAGGTTATGACCCCTCGTTGGAACGAGCTCGTCGAGCTCGTTCCAACGAGGGGTCATAACCTATGTTTTTGAGACAAAAAATGAAAAAAATTAGTTATTCAAGAATTATTTTTGCAAGTGTCGTCTGCTTTCCACGTTAGGTAAAGGGTTAAGTTAAGTTATTAAGTGTATTGTATAAGGATGCAATGTCCTCGTGGGAACCCCGAAAGTGAAGCAGTACGCATTTACTGTGGTAAACAAGCTTTTGTTTTACAGGTAAAATACGGCCTTTTCACCAATGCCTGGGGTGGAAGTCCTCTAATATGGGCAACATGGATACAAACGATTGGAGGGACTTGTCATGTTATATATATATCGTGCGGTCACGATTAGCGATTGTGCAGAAATATGTGACCTTAAACACTAATAAATAGATAAAACCACTGTAGAGGTGTCGTGTTTAAGATTTGTATGAAAAAGTTCATGTACCTAAACAAACATATCGATATTTGAAGAATATCACTTGAAGGTGGCACAGACATGTATTCAAACTCTTAGCAACACTGAATACAAACTGTCACCAGTTGCGTTTCGAAAATAACCGATTGAGGACGGGAGTGAAGGTATCACATAACTAAATATTTTCCCATAGGCCACCATCATAACGTTCAGGCGAAAAAGAATATGATCGCATCACTTTAATGTTGGCATTCAAATATCTTTGTCAAGTGTTGCCCTTCAGACAACTTTTTCTGGCCCGAAAACAGGGGGTCATGCAATAAATAAGAGAGAAAAAAAGACGCGAAGGGAAGTACCGGTCACGTGCACTTATTTTTCAGGGAATTCCCAACAAAAACGCACAAAAAGTAAATTGGGAATTCCCAACAAAAACACACAAAAAGTAAATTGTATTTTTTAGGTCCAAAAGTCATCAAATCACCCTCTTTTTTATCAGGAATTTTCAACAATAAGGCAAGATGTCAATAGAATGTTTAACACGTTTATTGATACAATACATTTTCCCAAGGCTGTTTATTTTAGAGATTGCATCATTTCCGAGTGCAACATGTCAAGGCGGGTAACTCTAATTCAAATACTTAGTTCAGCGATACCCGAAAACCCGACTTGACACGACTGTGATGGTTCAAGTCCCGACTGATAAAATATTTCTTCTACATCATCTAGGCATGCATTCATCCAATGCAGGCCTTAATGATGTAGTTAGAACATTAGTCAGTCGGGATTATAGTTCAAAGACTCGAGACAACTTGGAAATGTCTTCATGGATAAATATAATGTACATGTAGCAGTTGTGTACGCAAATTCGTGTTTAATTATTACATACCGTACGGGTACTCCAAATTAGTAAAGCTGGGTGCTCAATATCCCAAGGCACACGTGTACTACACATGTGCTACAGCCATCCATTTTGATAACTGACTGTGTGGGTGACACGAGTCCAGGTATGAAATCTAATCATACATAACAAAGTACATGATTACAGGCAAGAAAGAAGCGATATTTAAGACTTCAATCCAGTCGGAGAAATAGGGGGGAAGGGGTGTGGCGATACACACCCCCTCTTACTGACGCCCATGGCTGTCGCGGTAAACGCGGGAACATGAACAAACTCTCAAAGCTCCTGCATTCGACCGGACCGATATCAGAATCTAGTATAATTTCCCCTCTGCCCCAAAATAAGATCGCCTCAGCTGGCAGTCGTCATACTGCAGGTTAGCTGCTATAGAACTGCAATGATGGTAGAACAGTTATAAGAATGATGGGTCTTCTTAAAAGGCCTGTCACTCTGGGGCGATTTTGTAGGCGACTGCCGGCGACCGTCATAGTCTTAGCAAGTCGCCGAAAAACCGCCGATTTGACTCCCTAACACAATGTCTACAAGCTACAACAACCCACCACCTAGTCGACGTCAAGCTAAGGCAAGCTAAAGGCAACCGGCGACCCAATCGACAAAAAGATATTTTGAGATTGTATTTCTCCGAAAAAATCAGTGAAGTTGCTCTTCTTATCTTCTGTTGATAGATCGTAATCTGTCTTGAGTAAAAAATGTTATTATTTAATTTTATATGATTATTATAAAAAGGGGGCTCAGAAAAAAAAAACTTTTCTGAGGTTATGGAGTCAGCATGCCCCGAAAATGACCAAGCATTTATAAACCGTTTTTCCAAAACGAGTTAAGTGTTCTACTTTTGGTATGAAAATGCTGGATATCGTTTCATCCGAGAATTTCAAAGCCATTTAAAATGAGCGTTTTCCAAGGGACAACTATATTTGAGTCTTAATAATTTTTTTTAATCCATGGACGTTTAACAACAGAACGTTTTGAGGTGGGGGATCGAAATACCGAAGCTTTCAAGAGTATTAATTCCTGTAGCCCGTTTTATCTTATCCGTTTTACCCGACCAGAAACCGTTAAAATCCACGTCTGTACTTTGTATTATCGTGATCGGAAAGTCCATTCTCAGAGCAATGACAGTTTCATCTATAGATAATACAACCCGAGCGTTGGACATGGGCTTCTGCATAGAGGACACTTTCCGATTCCTGTGTTTGGAAACAATGATTAACTTGCTATGCCTTTTACTATTAAAGCGCTGACTGTTTGATTTTTTTTTTAAAAAGTAAAAGGGTCAGCAAACGTCCAGCTTATGGATCACCGGGTAACACCTGATGGTCCCGGTGTGAAGGGTTGCTAGTACTTTTGGTGTGCCTCCTTTAGAAGCTGTAGACATTCGTCGATGGGAAAACTCAGGCATCTTTGCACCATTCTTTCCAGGATAGGTTTCTGCCGACGATTCTTGCCGTGACTGTCACGAGAACTTGTTGGACACATTTAAAAAAACATTTGCATAATAGGAGGCATATGAGGCAAACGATTATTTCTTTGATACACTGAGCCAACAAGACTCCAGAACAAGCCTGAAAATAAGCAGACTCTCATCTGCAAAATGATGCCCCCAGGGGGGATCCACTACGTCTTTTGTCTACTCTACTATTCCTTAGTTGTCGGATCACACTTCTTGAGTCATGCATTGTTCAGTTTATGAAAAACGTTGTCTCTTATTGCATTTATTTTCATCTGAATCATTCCTTTCTAGTATTTGTCATGACTGTCCAAAGTGCCTTTTATCATTACAATAACATGCCCTGAACTCTTCAATCACATTTGCTTTATCTAGACTCAATCCCGGGAAGTGGAGCAGTGCTTGTTTATTGTGGTGTATAAGTTTTGCATTCCTGGTAAAACAAGACCCAAAACAAACACCTGGGGTAGAAGCGGACAGCAGTGGTTATTTATCTATTTATTTGTTGGTGTTTACGGTCACATATTTCTGCACAATGGCTAATCATGACAGTTTTATGGGCGGATGAAGCCGGAGTACCCGGAGAGACCCACCGAGCAACGGCGAACAACTATCATCTCCCCAACACACCAACACCACACAAGCAAGGTTAGCATTGGTTGAAGACAGGGGCACCATCGACGTGCAGTACATCTTAGTACACAACGCCACCGTGCCCCCACGTGGGTAATGAGGGTGAAGTGTCTTGTCCAAGGACACAACGCAGTTGCCGCAGGTGGGATTCGAACCGAGGACCTCTCAGCTTACAGCCTTCACCTCTACCTACTGAGCCTCCCGGGCAGCAGAGGTAAACGACCAACTAAACTTGACTTAATATCGGTACCTGTTTTGCCTTCATGATATTGCCAACGATGTTGAAAATGACCTTAAGTACCTATAAATAAATAAATCTATCCATAACTAACGCATGTTTCTCATTGCCTTGGTCGGAAACCGAGGAACGCTAAAGTTTGACCTGACTTTTCCCTTTTCGTTTCTCCAGTCTCCACAAATGCACTTTCTTACCTAACAAATTGCTTCTTTCATTCCATTTCACACGCTTGCTCGGATCGCTGTGGATAAGTAATGTCAGTTCTACCAGTACAGAGATCACGATACAGCCTCTGGGCTGTCACCGGCTATACTAGTGGGTTAACACTTGCGCTGCCGAAAGCGATTATTGTCACCTATTTTATGATCATTATCTGTACGTTCTGGTATGCACAGATCAAATCTAAAGGGTTAATCTATTTCAGAACTGTTTTTGAAACTTTCTATTTATCGCTGTATCACAATAAAATGCAGTCACCTGTTTGATATTCTTCGCGAGTAGTTCAATAATATAACTGTGATTATATCTGTCTAAATCAGGCAGTACTTATGTAATTTTCGAAGGACCTTGTGGTTCATTCAAGCAGCTCCTAGAGCATTAGTAGTACTATAGCCGCCCGAAGACATCACTAACACAGACGTTTAACAGATACCGCTGTGAAACGGATTGATCAATCTCAGATTCACAGTGTGATTGTTTTTATCAGCTAACTACCTAACAAAATATCAGAATCGATCTAACACACGTTGTATTTTCATTACTCAGTAACAATTAAACTGGGAACCTTTTAACCGTCTGAAACAGATTTCCTTTCTTTGGGTCTTTAACTTACGAGACATCTGAAGACCATGGCAATTCCATTTTTTCAGAACCACAAAGAAACGTTTGAACTGTTTTCTTCTGAAATGTAGCTAATGAGTCTTCACTGGTATATGGTCGTGGATATCTCTCTCAAGAGGGAACATAAGTTACGTTTTAGAAACTAAATGGACCCAAAACATATAGCAGTTTTAATCTATGGCGTAGGGAGCGCGGTGGCTCAGTGGTTACGGCATTGAACTTCAAACCGAGAGGTGCAAGACACTTAATCCCGACTTCCCACGTGGGGCACGGTGGCCCTTTGTACTAAGGTGTACTGCACGTCAATGGTGCACCTGTCCTCAACCAATGCTAACCCTGCTTGTGCGGAGTTAGAACGTTGGGGAGACTGACAGTTGCTCGCCGTTGCCCGGTGGTTCTCTCCGAGTACTCCGTCTTCCTCCAACCGTAAAATTGTCCGATACGAGGTGATTGTTGAAAGTGTCGTTAAACTCCAGTAAATAAATAAATCTATGACGCAAGCTGTGTTGTCGCATTCCGAATCGATTCAGCCCAAGGATTTCGAATCGAAGCGAATCTCAAATTGAATCTCACCGATCTTCTGATTGTCTATATTGCACCTTCTCCCAGCTGTAAATGTCATCAATCTCTACTCAAGTATTCTATCCAACAGCAACTCGTCTGTTAAGGCAAATCAATCCAAAAGCGAAATATTCCAGAAAGGAATCTAAGAAGATTTAGATGCGGAACACAATTGAACTCTTCTCCTGTCATCAGGTCTCCTGTACAGGAGACCTGATGACAGAATTAGAGTTCAAGAGGGAACATTTGGTAGGATTATGAGAACAGTGCCCAATCGAAAATTTTCGGAATCAGTACGACCCAAATCGAATCGAATCGAATCATCGAAACGGTTTCGAATCGAATTCAATTCAGCCCAGACATTAACAGTGGTTGCTCCCACCAGTTAACACTGTTAATGTGTCCATTATTATCCAGCTTTCTATTCTGAATCCTATATTACGCTGCCGGGGAGCACGGTGGCTCAATGGTAGACTGTTGGACTTCGGTGCTAGAGGTCCCGAGTTCGATCCCCGTCCGGGACGATCCGCGTTGTGTCCTTGGGCAAGGCACTTTATCCCGGTGGCCTACATGGGGGCACTATGATGCTGTGTACTAAGACGTACTGCACGTCGATGGAGCACATGTCTTCAACCGCTGTAACCCTGCTTGAGCGGAGGTTGAACAGAGTTAGAATGTTGAGGCGCTGACAGTTGCTCGTCGATGCTCGGTGGTTCTCTCCGGGTACTCCGGCTTCGTCCACCCGTAAAACTGTCACGGTCACGATTAGCCATAGTGCACAAGTATGAAACCTTAAACACCAATATATACATAAACAAATAAATAAATAAATGTACGCTACCTGGCCATGCCAATCCGACGGACTGGCGGACGGAGAGATTATTTATTGGTTTTTAAGGTCACAAACTGCGAGTTTATCATGACCGCAACATGGAGATAAAGTAAAGTTTAGACATTTTTTATTGCCATGCTGCCCATTTTAATATTTGCTGCTGAAAACTTTCATATTTCGGCATTAGAGAATGCAGAATATCAACAGCATAGCATTATGAAAGATGAGATGTAGGTTTGTAAAACAGAGAACGATAACCGTGTTTGGATCGGACTTTAGCCACAGCTTTATTACATTTAAGAAAATAATTAACAAATTAAGTGAATGCACCAAAACATATTGACCAGACCCCGCATATCATTATTTAAGCCGGACGAACCAACAGACGTCCATGTCCGACACACGTAAACCACTAACCAAAGAGTGGTAACACACACTGCAGGAGATACGCCCTGCATCAAGCTTCTCCGCGGAAGGCACGGAGAAGAATCTCCAGTAGGAAAGCCAATGGATAGACTGCCAATGGAAAGCAAAGGCAATATGAATCCACGATTGAAACTATTCGTCATCGGAATGCATCAACATAACTGTTGTACAACGAGAAACGAATACTAAGCCTGCAAGGCCTGGCCAGACCGTCCTTTGTAGGCGGATATATCCTCAACTGTAAAAAGTTCGACATCCACTTATCTGTAGCCAATACACTGTCAAAAATCACTATCCCGAGTTGCTCAGAAGAAAGCTGTGGCCGCTAAATAGTGGTTTAATGGAACATCACTCACTTAACTGAAACACGAACAGAAAAAGAGCAGCAGATTCGGCTCGAACCAATACAAAATACAAAAACACTATTAGAAGCACAATAATGTTGGGCACATGCAGGCAGAAATGTAGGCAAGACACACCGCCACTGAGAATTGCACACAGGCAGGTACGAAGACGAAAGGGCATTACAGTGCCGTGTTAGGGAGGGAAGGGAGGGGTTAGAAAATTAATACAAAGAGCACTTGGAGAGCTTCCATCAACCTTAACGATAACTGAGCACAAGGTGCGCAGTCTTCGAAACACGCATTTCACTCGCTTGCATAATTATCCAATGGGCTCCGCTCGGGCGGAACATGCATTGGTAATACTGGGCTGTTTCGAAAACACAGTGTGGATTCCAGTGCAACGACACACAAGGTTTCTCTCCCTTCCATAATGCGTTTTTTTCTCCAGTGGGAAAAAACATGTTATGGAAGATGAGATGTAGGTTTTTAAAACAGAGAACGATAACCGTGTTTGGATCGAACTTCGGCCACAGATTTATTACATTCAAGAAAATAATTAACAAATTAAGTGAATGCACCAAAAACATATTGACCAGTCCCCGCATATCATTATTTAAGCCGGACGAACGAACAGGCGTCCATGTCCGACACACGTAATCTACTAACCAAAGTGTGGTAACACACACTGCAGGAGATAAGCCCTACATCAAGCTTCTCCGCGGAAGGCACAGAGAAGAATCTCCACTAGGAAAGCCAATGGATAGACTGCTAATGGAAAGCAAAGGCAGTATGAATCCACGATCGAAACTATTCGTCATCGGAATGCACCAACATAACTTTTGTCCAACGAGAAACGAATACTAAGCCTGCAAGGCCAGACCAAATGGATGTGACTATACACATCCACCGCCAAGAACCCCCCTTGGAAGCTCCACGCACCCCAGGAGTGAACATTTAGAAAACTGAAAAATACGAATTACTTATCCAAATGTTAGAGTGTCAGAGGTAAGAAAGCTCTCCAAGGCCCGCTGTAGAGTATTGAGAAAAATATCATTACCGATAGCGGATAGGTGGGTGCCATCCATGCGGTAAAGGCCTATAACTTTGGATGTAATGTCGGCATGCTTAATGACCCTACCGCCTTTGCTGAGGACGAATTTGGCTAATTCTCTGTTTGCTCGTTTCCGGGATCGTTCAGTGGCCTGGGCATTGTGTGCCCCATGCCAATATCTACGCGGTAGAATAAAAGACCAAACAAGCGTGCAAATGGGCATAGTATTTATAAGAGTATCAATGTCCGCTTTCATCAGCCATCTTAATTTGCCATAGCCTGTAGATGTGAGGTCGTTGGAACCAAGCTGAATTACCAGAAATTATGGTGGAGGTACCGTTTTTAAGTCTTGCCGAATGCGAGGTAGAAGATCCTGCCAACACATTCCTCTGAAACCACGCCATCTGAGTCGTGCACCTATTTCTTGGAGCTGAAGCTGGCGACCAACCGGACGAATATCGGCCCGGCGCATAGCCCAATACACATTTGAGGATCCAATTAACCACACATCTAAAAATTAATGTCAAAATTATGAGTTACACATGGATGACAAAACAGCATGAATAAAATACTCAGGCGGCTTCATAATTTAGGAGCGGTAACCCTTATATATCGTTTAAAGGCGTTGGAGCTCCACCTACCCCATGTCTGGATCGTGTCACTGTCCTCGCCTTGTAAGTTAGCATGCGTTGCCGCACCGATGCGAAAACTATGTGATTTAAATCCCATTGGATCAATACCCAAGCTGCGGAGGGTATGCGAAAGGGCCGCCGAGAATTGATAAGTAGTCATTGGGCTGGCATTGGCGTGGCAAAACAAGTACGGGCAGCCAGTGGGGCGAATTGTCAGATATGCCTGCATGACTTGAACAGGACAAATGCTGTTTGGTTCCTTGGTGCAGATTTGAATCAGTACAGAGTTGTCGCGTTGATCAGTTTTTGAATGCCTGAGCCTGATTGAATAGAAAGCTGGAGTAACTGAAATGTCACGGAACAGCAGGGCGTGGGTAACTGTATGGCTTGCGGAATTTACCACGAGTTCACCAACTCTGAAAAAAAGCAAAAAATGCAAGTAGGTAAGCCGCCGAAAATAATTTCGTCCCATATGCAGACAAACGCACACCTCTCCCAAGGCGGCTATCAAGTGTGGAAGTAACTGTATAGTAATAGGATTGCGAGGTCGTGACCGCCTGACACCTTCAACCATTCGCCGTATTAGATAATTTTGTGTGGGATCACTTTCATTGGACGATTTGCGATAATACACAATTCGCGCTAAATAAGAAGATATCGTGGATGCGGCCGTGCTGTTCAGTGACATATATGCGACATAGCGAGAGACGTGATCTACTGGTACCGGGAAGGTGGTCTGCAACTTGTGTGACACACGAAATGCCGGGAAAGACTGCCAGGTCAGGGCATATACCATGCGGGTGTTAGCTGACAGTGATGCCTCAATTAAATACCGTAATTCCCGTTGTACATCTGCCATATTTCGTCTGGGAGCAGGTCAGGTTCGTGATTTGCTGCTGGTGCCATCTGGTTGAACTTGTCGAACTGAAAACGAGAGATGCTATCAGCTAGTGAATTGCTTTTGGACTCGATGTAAGTTGCCTTAAGGGATATATTGAACGTTAACAGTTTCAGGACCAAAAAACGCCTTAAACACATCACAGGCTTACATTTTGAAGTTTGCTTGTTTATTGAATGAACAACGGCCTGATTGTCACAAAATAAAAGTATTTTGTGATTAGTTAAATCAATGCCCCAGATCTCAATTGCCACTAACGCCGGAAATAGTTCTAAAAATGTCAAATTCCGTGCCAAGCCAGATTCATGCCAGAAAGGGAGCCACTTCCCATAGGTCCATTTCCCGTTCAGGTAAGCCCCAAAGCCTTTCCCAAAACCACCTGACGCGTCTGTGAACAGATTCAAGTCGCTGTCTTTTATGCTGAAACACTGACACACCATTAAACTGTTGAAAGAATAATTTCCACATACGTAAATCTTCACGCATGCCTGCAGTGATTTTGACCAAATGGTGTGCTTTTTAAGATGGCAGATGCCATCAATTAGCCGCCTATAAAAAGCGCGACCCGGCCGAACGGCCTTGCATGCAAAATTCAAAGAGCCAATTAAAGACTGCATCTCCCGTAACTTGAGTTTGTTGCAAGATAACGCAAAATCAATTTTGGCAGAAATTTCAGACAATTTATGAGCGGGCACTCGTACAATCATATTCACGGTATTAATTTCGAGGCCGAGGTGAGTCAGTGTTGTTGCCGGACCAGCTGTTTTGTCATCTGCAATCGGAATACCTAGATGGTCGCATGTATTCTCAAACTCTGCGAGTGTACCCTTAGTGCGGGATGAACTAGCATCGCAGCCAAGTAAAAAATCATCTAAATAATGTTTAACATTTGGATTACCAGTTTTGCTTATAATTAACCACTCGAAAAAGGTTGAAAATGTTTCAAATAGGGCACACGAAATACTGCAGCCAAACGGTAAGCATTTGTCAATGTAATATTGGTCACCAAATTTGAAGCCCAGCTGATCTATATCAGGTGGGCATACTAGTAAAAGACGAAATGCTGATTTGATGTCTGCCTTGGCAAGGAGGCAGCTAGGCCTCAGAGATTGAATCATATCAACTGCATCATCAAAACTTGTGTAGACCACTTTGCAAAACTTCTGATCGATACAGGAATTGAGGGACGAAGACCCCGGATAGGAGAGATAATGGATAAGGCGGAACTCACCTGAAAGCTGTTTCGGGACAAGGCCAATAGGTGAAATCCGAAGCGTTGCAATAGGGTGAGAGGAATAGGGGCCTACCACTCTACCTGTTACAATTTCCTTATCAATATTAAACTTCACAATGTCGGGGTTCTCCCTCGCCGATTTCAAATCCAGCATAATGTAATTTAAAACCGCACCGAAAACCTTCCGATAATTCAGCGGCGACAACTGTGTTCGGGTACGACAAAAGGAACTTATCTAAAAGATCACAATTAATTGGACTTTTTGCCAGGGTGAAAATGTCTACTTGCCTGTGGAAAGGACCATTTGTTTGAGGAGTCACGAAAAGTGTGGCGCCACTTGAGGAGAAAGCGTGCCGAAATTTACAAAATGAACGGTTACATTTATTCAAATCAAAATCCCAGCATGTTTTGGGTACGAATCTATGGTTATGCGTAAGCAATTTCGGAGCCGCACTTGTCTGATTCGACCCATGGTCAACGGGCGACCTCATCTGCGGAGTCATCCCCAATAACCATAAGTTAGGATCAATCTGCGCCCAGGGCTGAAGGTGGTTTCCGGCGCGTTTAAAACGAAACGTAGATCCACCATGCCAACCGCCACATTTCGACGCGACCCACCGAACAGTGTGCAAGTATTTCGACATCGCGACTGCAACCTCAACATCTGAATGATGTGAAATATAGATGGACATATAAATCATAAAAGCATCCGTCCAGGTTTCGATTTTGTCAATCAATCAATTTTTCAACTGATTACGGGACCTACCCGTAACATTCCGGACGGGAACACAATCAAATTATCATGGGGGGGGGGGGGGGGGGGCGTCTATATCTGATAACGAATCCCGGTCGAGCAACGAGGAAAAATTAACATATTCATTACGAATAATTTTGTCCCGAACGGCTTTGGAAACATGCGCCCCGAGGCCGTCGTCCACGCCCACTACTGGAGCAGGGTCAATGTGTTCATTGCAGTCGGTGACACCAAACGGGGAGGGCATCAAATCGGGTGTTATGCAATCCTTACCTACATGCCCATTCTTGGATTTTGAATGTGCAGCTACGTCTACGCCACACAGACTAGTTACACCGTCTGAATCCGATTCCGAAGCAACATCCGACGAAACAAGATTTCTTTTTGAAGTGCTACAACCTGACGGTTGTTCCGGTAGACGTTTGTTGCACGTATCAGAATTTTTCTGTGTTGACAAAACAAGATATTTTTTTGTGGGACGCACTATAGGCTTAGCAGTCCTTGTCTTCTGCACGACCGGACGCTTGTCCTTGGGTTGCTCGGCGTTAGACTTAGCTCTTTTAACTGTAGTAGCGTGAGATCCGGAGTCACGGAATGACTCGGCGGAAGCTCGCTTGTTGCCATTACTGGAAAAGTCTGGTGCGTGTTTGCGCTGTGGGTTGGAACGAAGCCCTCTAGAATCTCTACGGCGTTCTGACATTGCACTGGGACGAGCAGAATTTGTGTGTCACAAACCAACTAAATCCAAGTAAATCCAACAATGAATTTGCACATCCGTCGAAAACTCGAACAAATTGTCAAACAAAAACCCTTTCCGGGAATTTCTCTATGCTTTTGTAACGTTTGGTGTGAAGTATTGAGCCATGGTTAGAAAATTAATACAAAGAGTACTTGGAGAGCGTCCATCAACCTTAACGATAATTGAGCACAAGGTGCGCAGTCTTTTGCATAATTATCCAATGGGCCACACCCGGGCGGAACATGCACTGGTAATATTGGGCTGTTTCGAAAACACAGTGTGGATTACAGTGCAACGACACACAAGGTTTCTCTCCCTTCCATAATGCGTTTTTTCCTCCAGTTGGAAAAAACATGTTAATATATGACTCTTATTTCATTGCTAACCCTTTGAATCCTGGTGTATCTTCCATTTCAGTTTAACAGCAGTTGTTAGAAGAGTCCATATTCGTTGTATGGGGGTAATCCAATTAATATTCTCAGCGTGCATCCTCTGGGCTGCATGTTGAAAATATTGATTGTCTACCACACACATTCTACTTAATAAAATTGTGACGTATCATGTTCCTGGTCCTGAAAAGCAACCTGCCGTGTTCAAAGGGTTAACAGAACACGTGAGAAAATCCTTTCCCACAAGACAACTCTCCTTCTCTACGCACACCAAAACGGGTGTATTAACTTAAGGCGTTGTCTGTCCGTCCGTTCACGCTTTGGTGATCGGATTACTTTAGCTGTTTTCGATGCATTTAATCAATTTCTAGAGTAAGTTGTCATTCATAAAGAGTTGTAAGCAGAGTTCTAGTTTGCTATTTATCCAGAAAACCACTTTAACCCTTTGGACTCTAGTGGTATCTTCCATGCGAGTTCAATGGCAGCAATTGGAAGAATCCATATTCATTATTTGGGGTATACCAATCCATGTTTTCAACGTGCAGCCTTGGGGCTGCACGTTGAAAATATTGATTGGTCTACCCCACACATTTACTGACCAGCCATCCTATTTAATGACGTTATGACGTATCTTTCTCCTGGGCGGAAAAGCGGCCGCTCTTTTTCAAAGGGTTAAAATTATTGCCCTCTTTTGTCTTAAAATTGCCCAGATATTATTTTTCCGGATAAAAACTTCGCTCACTCTCAACACAATCAATCCATATTAAGTTTAATCCCAATTTGAAGAAGATACAGATCAAATTAGATGTTAACGTTTGTCCAAAGCCCCGGCTTGTGAGTTACTGACCATTCCCTGTGTTGTCTTAGAACATGATAGACGTTCGGTGTTCGGATAATTGGTTAAGTTATACTCAACACAACCAATCCAGATTTGGTATATGGTCTATTTAATAGACAACACCGGCCATTTTGACATCTGTCTTGCATTTTTATTGCATTTTATTGCTTCGTGTCCATAAGGTTTTCTGTTATTTTATGTTTCCTGGCGAGAAGTTCAGCTTTCATCAACAGACCTAACTGATACTTGCTGCACAGTTTTATTGACAGAAATGCAGTTGAAGTTGTATTTTGACGTTCCCCAAACGCCATTGTTTTTATCTAGCACTCTAAGCTAGTAACACAATACCAACATTCCAACCTCAGCAATTGTCTTTTTTTGTCAATAATAACAAAAACATGTTGCAATTATTCATTTTGTATTGCCGCAAATATGGGCATATTATGAATACATTCATTTTCACCGCCAAAGAAGTATATTCTTCAACACTTTGGCTGCCGAAAGCGACTTTCGTCACCTGTTGTATTATAATTATCTGTACGTTCTGGTGTGCGCAGATCAAACCAAAGAGATGGCGGCCGGCAGAATCATAGTATATTGAGCAGCAGTTGTCGTCTAGGCGGTAATCAGCGCCTGTGATGGAAATCGTCTAAAAGGGGCAGCATACCTAAACGATTGGCGACACTCGACTTTGTTCCTATGTTGCGGTCATGTATAGCCATAGATGTTGACTGCGATCTTAAACACCAGTAAAAACTTTTTCCCGATTACCTTCAGCCTGGCGATAGTTGTATAAGAATGAATTATCTTTGCCGTTTATTCACTTTCAGAATTCACTTCACCATTTCTGCTTGAGAACACACATCATTCCAATACTTACCGAATAAAAGGTCAAACCATCAATGGAGAAGACATTGAATTATGTCTCAGCGCAGATTGTGTTAAAGGAGGTAAGTGTTAATCTGTTGATGTGTTACATGATGTTCTAAATACTAGTTCTGCCATAAACTGCCATTTTAATGTATAGTAGCTCTCGTTTTAAGTGGTTATCGAAAATGTTTCACGAGTGAAGACAGAGGATGACATAAGTTCGGTATGAACTCAAAAGTGTAGATTTTCTTTCCAGTTTTCACCTTTAACATTTTCTTATTCCGAGGGCATTTATGGAATAACTTTGTAGTTTAAAAAATGTCTACTGAACCCCACGCATTAGCACTACACATCTGTCGACTATCCGGTGAATTTGCTGTAAGTAAATCAAATGCATCACTTCCCGTTTCACAAAGCAAATCATGAAAGCAGCGTCACACCACAATGTTAAACTCTGAAACCAATGTAATGTAAAACCCAAAATATGTAAATTTCAAGAACAAAATATTTCCCATAATGCAACTAACAATTTAACCAATCCAATATATTTAACTGAGCTAATTGGGCTCAATCAGACAAGATTTAACTCTCTACACTCTGATGTCAAAATGGCAAAGTTTTCAGCAACAACTATTTCCCAAAATGCAGTTTGATATATTTAACAAAATATGTTTGACAGAGTTCATTGGGCTCATTCAGATAAGATATAATTGGTTAAATTCATGATTAAACAGGAGAAAAACCGCGATTGTTTAAAATTCCGTTGCACTACCAGTCTGCCGGGGTTAATTGATTGAACTCGTCGTTGCACGATCAGGCATTATGGGAAATAATTGCAGCTTGACATTTTCATATTTCGTGTGTTGAAAGTTAATGAAACCCATGCTGTAACCATGTCGACATTTAATTTTCTAACTGGTCATGAAGAAGATTGAGCTCTAAAGCGAAAACAGGATTTGTGGCTGCAGGCCAAATCATTTTCAGTAACGACGGACTAACACACTTAGTTTGACACATTTCATAGTGCATTCAAACCGTGCTAACGGGAGTTTGTAGGAAAAAGGCGTGTCTGATTCCACCCCATCCTTGTAGTGAGTGTAACGAATTCTATATTTGCAACTTATGACAACACTGTTGTGTAGACGTATTTCATATCTGTGCACACTGTATGACGTTTTCCGTTCGTCCTGAAACAACTTCCTCGATGAATTGATTGCCTGCTAATCGACAAAACACGCCACGAAAGTCTCCGTAATCCAACACGCGAAAAAAACCTGTTCTGGGAATAGAATCACCGCAATGCGTAACCGATTCTTTACTTGCTTGTTTATGGGGTTTCAACGACACTTTCATCAGCGAGGAGCATATCGAATCGGGCAGTTTTACGGGTGGTGGAAACTGAATACCCGGAAAGTACCACCGGTCATCGGCGAATAACTGTCAGACTCTCCAACTTAATAACTCGGCACAAGTAAAAACAGCAAATGCCCCATCGGCGTGCTGTACGCTCCGGTTCACGGCGCCTCCTTGCAGCAACTTGGGCAGTCGTCATTAAGTATCTTGCCCAAAGTGCCCCAAGGACACACCGCAGAATCGATCTATATCCACTCAAACAGAATATATAAATGATAACAGAACACATATGCGCCAGCAATATCAATCCCTATTATTATATACTTTATAAATAACCACATTTCTATTGGTTGGATCTTATACATGTGACTGGTATACAAAAATCCATATACGCCGGATTTCCAGTAAATATCAACTTTCTAACTATAGCTTTTGGAAATCCCTTCTCTAGTTCTATTTCAATCGACGTAATCTCTGTAACATTGTTTATTTTTATGTGATTCTGCAGATGATAACTATTTTATTGTTAAAAGAATTTCTGGTTAATATAATTGAACTTTTAATTGATAAATAGAAGATTGTTTTTTTAGGATGGTGTGTATAAATGGAACAGTTATGGACTTTTGTGGTGGTAAATATGATGTGTTATAAACCTAAAAAGCTTATATTGACCGAGGCGTTTGCTCGGCTAACGCCTCAGTCAATATAAGTTTTTTAGGTTCATATTACATCATATTAACAACCGCAAAAGTTCATAATTGTATAATATTTATCAGAACAAACTTTATATACTACACAAAATTTGCTAATTTGGCGTCGACATTTTATACATAAAAGCAACATATGAAATGTGTACATTTTTATATTCGTTTGGTGACACCTTCAACAACTTGGGGGATCACGTCGTGCCTGCCAATTGTACGGCCGAAGGAAGACAGAGTACAAGGCGAGAACCATTGAGCAATGGTGAGTAACTATCGGAGTCCCCAAATGTCTGTCCTGGCACAACTAGGGTCGCATCTTCGTTTTAAACCAATGCTAAAGCTGGAAGCACCATGTCATAGTGGTCAGAGCGTTGAACTTCAAACCAAAAGGTCCACGGTTCGATCCTGACCAGCGGTACTTGCGTTGTGTCCTTGGACAAGCCACTTAATCCCGAATACATACTGCTCAGTGGTACTCTACGGTTACTCGGCTTCCTCTACTCATAATCCGCCTGACACGAAGAGAACCTGCCTGTTGAACGTACAGATAAAGCCCAGTAAATGGACAAATTAACGGTAAAGCTTGTTGTGTCACGATAGTAAATTGGAGAGTCCGACAGTTACTCAGCGTTACTCATTGGTTCTCTCTTCCTGCACTCGTAAAATTTTCCGATATGATATGACCCAGGTCTCTTTCTCCCGTACCCACTTCCAACTTAAACACCTCTCACTGAACTTGCGCTCTGATTCCAGTAAAGTGAATATGGGCAAATGCATTGCTTCAGTGTGACGAGTGTTACGTTTGTTAACTGGTAGAGTGCTAAATTATTTTTGGCCATCACAGCTTCAACACAGGTCTTTGCCTTGTTACAATTTGCCTATGGGCACTCTCCCATAAATTGTAACAAGGCAAACCCTCACAGACTAAATAATATCACTTCAAAGATAATACAAAGCACATCCACTGAATGTGAGCTTTCAAGCCGTGGTACCGGCACTTCAGAATAAAGCTCAAATATGGGCTTCCAGCACTCTATCAGTTAAGTACAATAAACAACAGTACGATACGTGCGGAGATGAAATCAATCATTTTATATTAACCACATTATTGGAAATGTGTTATATCACACGGGTAGATGTCAGTATGGCCGTTTGACATTTCTAACATCAGATGTAAATCGCTGACGTTTGTACTTGATCGGCAAGGGTAGAACAAAGATCACAAACATCAAACTTGTCATTTGCAGTCACGTTCTGAGGGCAATAAAACTAGTTTTCTGATAATCATCTGAATTGCATGTCGTGTAATCAACATTTTTAAATCCTTTGCAAATTAACTCTCTGCACACTGATGTCAAAATACCAAAGTTTCAGCAGTAAGCCTTTCCCCACAATGCAACTGAGAATTTAATAAGTTATATCTTGTTTGAAAGAGCTCATTGAGCTCTGTCAAACAAGATATAATTTGTTAATTTGTTCATGTTGCGTGGGCAATATAGGGTCAATGTAAAAAAAAATGAAATACTGCCACAGTGCTAGGAGTTAAGCAGTTGAAAAAAGAAATCCAAAGACATTCAACAAAACCATATCATGTGACCTCTCATTGAACGAGCTTGTGTGGTTAATTTTTAATGTCCTGTGTTTGGTTAAAGGATTAACCCTTTACCTAACATGAAAAGCAGACGACACTTGCAAAAAAAAATCTTGAATAACTAAATTTTTTCATTTTTTGTCTCAAAAACATAGGTTATGACCCCTCGTTGGAACGAGCTCGTCGAGCTCGTTCCAACGAGGGGTCATAACCTATGTTTTTGAGACAAAAAATGAAAATATTTTGAAAATTAATTGGCGATTTTTGAGAATAGCGCTGGCCGGTTTTGGCCGTTACGTTGGGTAAAGGGTTAAGGCTACCAAAATGCTCATACCTACAACACATATTTTTCTCGCTTTTCTTCGAAACGCGAGAAATTATACATATTTTGCAATCTCGACACGTTGATTTACAGTTGGAACTAGAAATCTTGTGACTACATTGTGCAATATTTTGAAGTTATAGCGTGCTGTGTAAGTGCACGTTTGTCCCTGTCAAACTGCACTACTAGCGCAACTCATTTTCTTGTAGCCTGCCTGTGGCGTCTCGTTTGATCTGGTCGATCTCATCTCGTCAACTCCACAGAACACAACAACACAGATCAACTGACTGTTGTAGTAATCTGTATTTATTTGCTCTGTAACAAACAAAATACTCGCCTGAACTCAGCCCAATGTTAAATATAAAACACAAATAAAAATCACTGCATTTATTCCCGACGCAACGATTCGTGAATCTGTAAGAACTTACAGATTTCGAAATTAAGACGTTCTCTTTTTAAAACATAAATGATCACATATTTAACAACATGAAATTAAGAACAGGGGACTTTCGACTTGAACCAAGGGAAACACAACCTGACTTGAACAATATCTCTCCAACCAACAATCCTTCAGGCATGTACGCGATCGCAATATAAATCATAATATGTACACCGTACACTATACATCTCGGTTCATTAGCAGAACATCCTTCCTGGACACGATACTAACAAACCTTTATCAAGTTGCAACGTCTCTGCGAACTCTTCGGTTCGCATCTACAAGCCGAAACTACTGCAAGTGATGACTCTAGGCCTACATTTATTTGTTTATTTATTGGAGATTAACGATACTTTCGACAGCCAGGGTCACTGGACCTACATTAACCAGACCTTTGGAATTTAACTATCAGGAGTCGTGACTACATTGGTCGCGACAAACTTGTCTTGGACGACAGTTTTGTGCACATCCAAATACTAGTTGCAACCTCCCTGGTTACGACTATATATCTTGACTCTAGTAACTTTCTGCCCCGTAGTCGTTACGAGGCGTAACTACCTTGTCGTGACTACAAACAAGCTTTCTTAACACCGTAGTCCTAACAACCCGGCCACGGCTACATAGAATCCGGTTATCTGGAAGTGTCATGACTTTAACCCTTTACCTAACGTAACGGCCAAAAAAAGATCAGCGCTATTCTGAAAAATCGCCATTTAATTTTCATTATTTTTTCATTTTTTGTCTCTAAAAAATAGGTTAAGAACCCTCATTGGAACGAGCTCGTCGAGCTCGTTCCAACGAGGGGACATAACACATGTTTTTGAGGCAAAAAATGAAAATAATAGGTATTCAAGAAAAATTTTTGCAAGTGTCGTCTGCTTTTCATGTTAGGTAAAGGGTTAACCATTCGGTCGGAAAGCTCCTGGCTGTGACTCACCTAGTCGTGGCCGTGCGTTTTACACAATTAATATTGAACGGGCAACTTCTGTATTATTCCGCTCGCAATATTCATAACTAAGGCTTATCAACTCTCCAAGCTAAGGGCTTTCCTCTAAACTTCCATTGCAGTTTCTACCTCCCGAACTGACCGATTTCTGCCTTTATATACCCTGATACGATCCCATGTTTGCCGTGGTTTCCAGCTGAAGTGACACTCGCAGCCAGTCATAGAGAAATATGTTTTACCTGCTCATGGCGCCTTTCATTTGATTGGTCCAACAAATTACTACGATTACTATCGTTCCCACGCTTCCTCACTATTGTAGTATTCTCTTTTCTCCCATTGAACATGGGATTGGAGCGCATCTCATTAAAGATCATTCTACACAATATTCGGAGACCCACATAGACCCGTACCTGTCTGCCAGTTTCAATAATACAAAGAAATTGTTTTATGTTAAAAATTAGCCATCAAGGTGCACAGCGTATAAAGTACGAATGAAGCTTAACTAGCGTACAGGATGTATTGGCCAACTTGCATGAAAACAAATTAAAATGGCAGCACGATGAAAACCAAATCGGTGGAGATGACTCAACAGCAGTATTTCAGAGTAGGGTTTGCTCTAACATTTTCAGCATAGCAGTTTGATACCGTGTTCCCATAAAAATCAAACAATAACTTTGGTCCGGATCACAACGGTGTCGCGATCTGGTTGAATTATTCAGTGCGTCTTTCTGCCCACAACACAGGAAAGTCTCAATCCTCGAAAAAGAAATGCGAAAACATCACATCTCAGACATTATTTTCGTTTGTTTTTCATGATTCAGCTTTGATTCTGCAATATTTTATTTATGAATACTCTACCCATTACTAACAATGGCTCGCTATCACATCTAGTCCTATCGTGGAGGAACTGGAGTAAGAGAGCATTTCGCGTTCACGGTACTACACGAATGGTTAGTAACACGAGTCTTTCGCTTGTCGAGGTCCCTAGAGTGAAACCATTTTAAAGTCTTATTGTACCGGCATCATAATCACGGTAGAAGAAACAGAAATGACTTACATATACTTACAATAAAATAACGGTGGTAGCCTTTATGTATAGCACTGTTGTGTTTGGCTCAGGTGGCCGAAGACTGAAGAATCGCACAACAGTAACCTTGGAAAAGTCAAATAATCTTCTTCGGAAGGAGTTGTCGAACATTTAAAAATATTCCTCTGATGTCACTCTGTCTTGAGTAGATATGGATTTTATGATTTTATGCTTCGTCGAAGTAACCTATTAGTTTGTCTGTGTGGTCTCCCTTTTGCTGCGCTCAGATGCCTTGAGTAATCTACCTTCACGCAGTTTATGTTGTTCAAGATGTTCATTTTGAAGGAATATTTTGAGCTGGACACGTGAGGTGTCGAAGCTTCGATTTCAATGTACTGAGCGCCAAGACAATACAATTTAAGAACGTACACTTTCTCGTACTTACTCATTGTTATAAGTCGCTGCATATGATAACATCAAACCTTGGACAAATTACATTGCCCCTGTATCAGTATGCATCGCGTCTTCTGATTGGTCAACGTGACCGAAACAAATAGCCATGGTATCGGCTATCTTCAAATATGCGGATGATAAGAGCGCGCGCCGTTGTTCCCCGTTTGTCACACGAGAAACATCCAGGTAATAAAAATAACCTTCGACCCCGACTGGGTAACATCGATTGCAGAAACTCCTATTAGAACTGTTAAGTTATATCCAACTTATTGTCGTATTGTAGTGAATACTAATACAAATTAAAAATCATCGTTGCAGCCCTATGAACAGAAGCACTTGCTGGCTGTCGTATTCGATGAGAACTGAACAGATTGAATCGGGTTCGCAAATATACTTTTGCGCTTTGTGGGGTGAGAACATCAAGGGGAGCAACTCATCTGTTTATCTTCGGTATGGCTTGAGCAGAATACAAAATGTCAATCTCTCGCTTCGCTTGTCACTCCGATGGATACATCGTTCGCAAACGGATTGAACTCACGCCTAAATCCACCGTCAAATCAAATAATACTGCCGCGCGGCTTTTTAGAGAGTATTTGTCAGAGAAAGACTTTGATACTGAATTTGAATCGGTTTTAAAACTTCACCAAGGTGAAAAACTTCTCCATGTGTGACCTGGTTTATAAACAACGATTCGGAAATAGACTCGGTCTATTTATAGTTTTGCTGCGACGTTTGTTTCGATGTTTGGTTCAAAACCTGAGGCTCAGTGTGGGGGTTTAAACTTCGTCACCTGAGTCTTAATGCGGGATCATATTTTACATCTCGGCATTACTTCTGTGTTAGGGGGCGGGTCAAAATCGTTATCTCGGGCAACATCCAGGGAACATGGAGATTTAATACCTGGGTGTCTCCTTTTCAACCATTCGGCTTGCGCCTCATGGTTGAAAGCCGACATCCAGGTATTAAATCTCCATATACCCTGGATGTTGCCCGAGATAACTTATATTGACCCCTTTTAATTGAATATTTAACTACTTTGCCTGTGCAAAATATTCAATTACAAGATTTTGGATCATTCTCCCATATTTTAGTGCTAAAATAAACATTTATTCTATTAAGTCATTTACCAGAGCTTATGTCCCCGTTGTAACTCCGAGAGGCGAAGCAGTGCTTGTTTACTGCGGTGAACAAGCTCCGTTTTACTGGTAAAATAGGATACAGTGACCAATTCTTGGAGTGGAAGTCCTCTAAAATGAGCAAGATGGGTATAACAAATGGCTGGACTTAACTTTATATCCATGTTGCGGTAATGATTTGCCATTATGCATAAATATGTGACCTTAATCACCAATTACTGAACTCATGGTGCTATATCGCTCACGATATAGTATATTAAATGCCTATATTGGATGTACCAAGGTCAAATAAATCTACATGTATAAACATAGGGAATTCATTGGTTGTCAGAATAATCTTGGATATGCTATAAATGTCTATTCATTTAATAGGAGTTTATCTCATCAGCTAAAAGTAATTTGCAGGTTATGTTTGCACTGAAGGTGGCGTAAATTGGCTGGTATTTGGAAGTGATATTCAATAATGTATAATTATTGACTTTCCTTGAGGTTGATAATTCCTTGTATTAACCTAAAGGAAAGTCAATTATTGTTTTATTATTATGACAGAAAAAATCGTTTGCAAATTCTTTGCTTTATTACATATTTTTCGAAGAAAAACGACATATTCATATGCAACAAAATAAATTTAATATCAACAAATATAAAAAAGAAGCTTTGCGCATTAACTTATTTGTTCATTTTGAAGTTAATTGTTATAACTGATCAGTTCCTAAATTTCGGAACAGGGAAATTAAAGGTAGGAGCAAGTTGGAAATACCATTTCTATTTTTATCGCAAACAGGTATTTGGAATCATTATATCAACCTACCTGCGCTCTTTATGGACAACAACGACTGGGCGGTGAAACATCAACTCGATTTCGATAAAAATGGAATAGATCAGCAATACTGGAGTACATTAATACTTCTGACGAGTGTTTTGGCCCATTAAATTACCAGATTTTTCAAATATATAAAAAACAGTGTTATTCATCTAAGGGATATCCAATGAAGTAACACCCACGTTACTAATTAAGGCGACCAGGAAAAGGTAACCGTAACTTGATTTAGACAACCTATATTTTGGTCAAAATTCTTATGCATAAAAGTACAATAAATTTGAAAAGTTTTCGATTTTTAGAGTAAATACTGGTATAAAATACCCATTCAGTACATGGAGAGTGTAATATCACTAAATCACCCATAGAGTGGAGATACCGCCAACGCAATACTTGCAAATTTGTTACAAAGCATAAGCACAAGCAAAGGTACAGCTAATTGACCTCCGGGTTAAACCCGGAGGTCAAATGGCTGAAACATTGCTTGTGTTTTCTGCCCATATATACATAATTCGAAAGCAATACTTTGGGTGGCAACTCCACTCCTCGGTGATTTAGTTACAATCCACTTTCCACGTACTGTAATTCGTTTGCTTATTTCATGAGTTCTATTCCATCAGCGTAAGGCAATGATGTAATACCCTGCTGGAAAAGGCTCGGTGAGCCGTCTCCAACAGTGTTTCACATTGTAGCATTCCTCTGCAGTATCGCCATTATAAAAGACGTCATCGTTCTGGAAGGACTAACAAATGCACACGAGTTGCAATTACAGTAAACGTTCTACTTCTTGTCCGAGGTCTAATTAACACGGCGAAAGAAAAAGTCGGTTTCCTGTGTCGATGAGCGAAGGAAATGATCGTTCGTGAAATATGCTCAGGCGTGGGTACCACATAAATTATTCATAGATAAGCACATCTCAGTATCTTGATTTCTCAATTAAATATTTCAGCCTCACGTATGATGGAGAATATGAACCTGGACGCGGATCCTTGTGAAGATTTCTATGAGTTCGCTTGTGGGTCGTGGAACCGAAGAAATGTTATACCTGAAGACAGACGAATGTACAACACATTTACCAAACTAAATGATGAATTACTTGTGCAGTTAAAAGGTAAAATTAATTTATGCATGTCAACAGTTTCTGTTAATACCTTACCTATGTCACATCGCAAGAAAGTTTCCAAATTTGGTCTGCAAAAGTTGTTTTCTCGAACTCTTCTGTGAATTGGACTGAAGTCATATAGCGTTTCGATGGAGCCCTGAAATTTCGCCCGTAAACGATTGGAGGATTTTCTTTCATATCATTGGGACACTTTTGTTACGAGTTATCGTCCACCTCGAATCCCCGGGGTTACTGCCACGTCTCCTCACCTTCCAGATCTTAGGGTATGTTGTTAACACACAAGACAATCAGTCATTCTGAACAACATTTCATTTTGGATAAATAATTTGAATAAACATCACACGGGATACAGTTTGAGCTTCTTTTTTGCCAAGAAAGTACAATTTTAGGAATCACTGTATTCATGTTGTTTTAGTTCTTGTCATTCTTGGGTTTGTGGCTGTGTTTACTACGGCAAATAGGACCTATTCGCCATTTCTTTTGGGCGCGGGGGGGGGGGGGAGGCAGCCCTCTAAAATGGACAGCATGGATATAAATGATTGACTAAACTTGACTTTATCTCCATGTTGCAGTCACGATTAGCCATTGAACGATTAGCCATTGTTCAGAAGGATGTGGCCTTAAACACCAATAAATAAATAAAGAAATATGCGGGTGTGTGTTATTGTAATCCGTTGTAGAGGGCATGACATATTGGGAACTTGATTCACAAGATTTGCAATGTAAATCAAACTGGGATGGATGTTTGAACCTGATCAAAATTAGGTAACAAATACGTATATTTTTGGATGACAGGAGGGTTATGTCACCTCTGTTTTTCCATTTTATGTCATAATTTTTTTTTCAAATTCACGTGTAGTCATGAACAATTTATAACTTGGCACCTAACACTCTGAGGCCTTATATTCTTTTCATTTTAAACACAGTCGCATTTTGCCCATTGAGGACATCAAGGCATCATCTGCAATACTTTAGCATTGCATATGGCGCCTTGTGTCATTCCAGTTACGAAGTACAATGTACCACATTTTCTTGGGAAAACGTTTGTGAAAGTTTGGGATGTTGTATAGCAGACAACAATTGGATTCGATTGATGATCTACACCAACATAATGGTCCTTAACAGAAGGTTCAGTAATTAGTGATGAAGTCTTCTTGGATATTGGCAAAGATGGTCAATGCATTAAAATTGTTCCTGGCACCATTTTCGCATTACTTTGTTTTTTCTTCTCTTCTTCAACACGGAAGCAAACTTTCAAGTTGGAGATAAACACAGAATTCATAGCCAAGTCTTATCGTGTGTAAACGTTTTAGAGAAGATACTAAGTTTATGATTTTAGTAATGATTTTATAAAAAGTGACCCAAATGTTATCTTTCGGCACACTGATGTTAAAAGTCCGAAATTACAACCAGCATATAAGGCAACGAGGGTCTTAACCAAGAGGAATGCAACATGAATTACTGCTATGTCGACATCAATGTGCAGGGGCAAAAGTAATTTATAAAGACGTAATATTAGTTTCCTCCCCACAATCTACTTTGTGTAGGCAGTTTGTTGATTATACAAACTGGAAACAAATCATCTCAGGTACTCCTTTTGTGAAAAAAAATATCAATTTATTTTCTCTTTCAAAATGTTTTGCATCCAAATCATAGCTTATATCCCACGTGTCCGTCGAAAACACAGCTTTCTACATACAGGTTTAGTACAGGTACTAATATATGGGATAAAATGCAGTTTAAACAACAAGAATGTCTCAGATTATGAGCACAAATTGTAACAGAACTTGCCAGACAACCACCTAAATACAGTTAAACCTAGAAAGTCCTGTCACGAACTGTGCGCTTATCTAGGCTTAATTGAGCGTAGGAATTGCGGGCAATTGCCAGCCATATCGAATGACATCCAAAGCATGGCAGGTTCTCCTGGTTTCTCACAGCAAACACAGGCAATGTTTCTGCCAATGGACCTCCGGGTTACCCGGAGGTCCATTGGCTGAAACATTGCTTGTGCACAGGCCATATGTACAGAATTTGGTAGCCATACTGTGGTCATAACGCACAGATTGACGCGCAGATCGACGTGCTATGGCAGGACTTCTAGTTTTAACAGCACAGTTTTTACGAACTTTCCATTACTTGTTCCTCTGCGACTTCATAGTTCGCGCAATTCTGTTTTTTTTTTAACATTCAAACCCATTCAAGAATATTCAAAAATTCACACGCACCCCGTCAAAATGACATTTTTAACAAATGAAGCATCACAACAGTCAGAATTTTAAAATATTTATTTTCCGTTGACAGATCTTTTGGACCATCCCAAGACGACAGACGACATCGATGCTACATTCAAAGCTAAACAGTTGTACACATCTTGCATTAATACAAGTGAGTAATAAAGTCTAATCACACTTTTGCGTATCTCTGTTGTATATATTCATTAATTTACAATAATTGTCTCCCACAGACACTGCTTTAAAGTCCAGCTACGTGATACTATTATTCAGAAGTTGCACATTCATACGCAATTGCTGAGTAGCGAAGTGCACTATTTTTGCTAGTTTTGCAAGCGTTATGTGTGTGTTTGAGTGTGTGTTTTTGAATGTGTGTGTGTGTGAGAGAGAGGGCGGAGAGAGAGAGAGAGAGAGAGAGAGAGAGAGAGAGAGAGAGAGAGAGAGAGAGTAGGAGCCTGTGTGTTCGTTTGTAGAATCAACATATAACTACATATATATGAAATGACCAGATGGAAAGAAATATTTTTAAAAAATCAACAAAACCATATCAGGTGACTCCTCGTTGGAACGAGCTCGATGAGCTCGTTCCACTGAGGGGTCACATGATATGGTTTTGTTGAAATGGTTAGAAAAATTCGAGAAAAAAATATATTTAAAAGTAAGAAAGTTTGATATCCTGTGCGTTGGGTAAAGGGTTAATTTTACACGATTGATATTAAGCTTTCTTAAGTCCTCGATTGTTGACGACTGGTCAGCAAAAAAATGTTTTAACATTTTTATTGTGCTTATCGGAATTAATCTTGCGATTCAGTATTCTGTGTCATATTCCACTGCATAAATACGTTAGTGGAACAAGCAGTTATAGAGATTTAACAGCAGTCGTAACTATTGTGGTTTTTTAAAAGGGCTTAGAGTTCACGTGAGAATGAAAATTAATTCTCGCAAATGATTCTCGAAAGGAAAACAATGGGAATCAACTTTTATTGTCGCTAAATGGTTATTTGGCTCTTGTCATGCATTCTGAAAGACTCTTTAAAGGCCGGAGGAATCCTACTCATTTTTGTCTCGCATTCAGGCCTGAAAATAAGCAGTCTGACATTTGCAGTATGGGGTCCCCAGAGGGTGAATTTGATGATGCTATCCCATACCGTGGGCCATTTTATCATCAGGGTACCTCTTTCTGTTTAGTTTTGAGACCCTGATTCAGATTGAGGTTCGCATAGGGTAAATTTAGTGATGCTACCCTCACTAAATACACCCTCTGGGGACCTCATTTTGCAGATGGCAGTCTGCTTATTTTCTGGCTTGCTCCCATTATAAGGTAGCGTTTTGTCTCAACTGTGATGTCTAGTGAAGTCGACCAGTGCACTGTAACATTCAATATCACCATGGTAATGATGTCTCAGTTTGGGCGTTGCCGCGCCCTGTCATGATGTAAAATGGCAAATGTTGTTAGCTCGAGTACCCTTTCTGCACTTGTCTGACGGACCTACACATCTGTTCTACGTGTTCGATTCACTCTATATGCTCACAGACACATGAGGCAAAACGGGGTTGCCAAAACCCAGTCATTACTACTGTTCAGTGCTCGAGTGGGCTATCAGTATCGTTCGTAAAACTGGTAGTGGTGATGTGAAGAATAGCAATTGCAGTAGTAGCAGTAGAGGCAGTATCACAGCTATAACGATCGCACAAACGTTAACGGATATCCGTTGCAACAGGTTACTTGCTTATCTCCTGTTCAGTTCCAATAGATGCTAAGTGCCTTTTTGAAAGAAATCACCCTCAAATGACCTTTACATTCCAGATAATTAAGACAAACGATCCGGGGATGGTGGTGGGTGCCTGAACCGGATTACTAATCCGATTAAACCTATTAGTAATACGATTAAACGGATTAATAATCTGATTTATGTTACTGGAAAACCATATAATGTGACCCATGATGATCACATGTATGGTTTTCTTGAAAAAAAAATTTGTCAAGGAAATTACACGGGCGCCAGGTAAAGGTTTAACTAGAGCCTAAGGTGTTAGTTTTATGTGGTGAGCAGCATAGTTTTAAACGATTGCCCAATCTAGACTTGATACTTGTATTGCGATTATGATATAAGCATAGATGCTGAAAGTCAGGCATAAGCATCATTTACTCTAATTTTATAGACGATGTGTTGTGTAACTTTTGCCATTCGGGTTCTAAAGGGTCATTTTATGACGCACGCCCATACCTTATCAGTGTTTCTTCTTGCAGCCTTAATAGACGCGAGAGACCTAGATCCTCTGAGAGAACTCCTTGTAGAATTTGGAGGATGGCCGGTTTTGAATTCCTCGTGGACACCCGATGGTTTTGACTTGATAGATCTTCTGATTAAGCTGAGGATGTACAATAACAAAATTCTGATAGAGAACTGGGTTGGACCGGACAATAAAAATTCACTGGTCAACATCATACAGGTGAAATAAATAAATAAATCATTGTGACTATTTCCATCACAAAAATGTATGCAGTTCAGACTGATAAAACATTGGGAAAACAGAACACCAGCCTCTCACCCCACTATGATTCTTTTGTCATTTTTAATGCAACACGCTTAGATGCCGTAACAGTTTCTCATGTTATCTACTGCAAATAAATTGTGACCCTACCCATTACGTAATACATCCAGTAAACGATACCTAGAAAACATATTCTTAAATAATGAAGATCGTTAATTGTTGCCTCAAAATTACAGCCTATGACACCCATTGGAACGAGCTCGTCGAGCTCGTTACAATGAGTGGCCATGAGCTGTGATTTGGAGGTAAACATTGGAAAATATTATGAAATTTGAATAACACTTTTTGTGATTAATAGCACTGTCCGGATTACTTTGTCACATTCGGTAAAATAATAATATAGATGCGGACTTAGAGGCGACGGGTGTTCTATCAGTTTTTCAACTTGTATGATGGCATAATCACGTCAGATATGATTCTCTCGTCTCAGATGGTGTCAAGTAAGTAACGTTATTTTGACATCCCTTTTTAAAAACAGTTTCAGATTGAAATTATAGAATTAAAGTATCGCCGCGTTCGAACTTTCGTATGTGGCGATGAATTATATTACTAATTTCTTGCACTCCCCCACGCTCATTCGTTATAAAAAAGTTATTTAATATTCTGTACAATGTACCGAAAAAAGTAAAGGTGTAAATTGTTACTAGACCATAACTGAACAACAGTGTTAGTCCCGAGAGTTAGCAACTGGTATTTCAGGATGACAATTTAACAAAATTCTCGTATTCATCCTCCCCATCCCTACTCCCACTTTTCCTTCTTTCGCGATCTTCTCCCGGAATAAAATATCCATGGTAAAACTTGTACACGCTCGTTTCTCTACTATGTATGACCAGTGATTACTTTTGAATTATTATATGACAGAAAATATCTGGTAATTTAATTGTCTGAAACAATAGTCAGAAAGGTTGATATACTAAAGTATTGCGTATCTGTTATATTTTTTTTAATCGAAATCGTGTTGATATTTCACCGCTCTGTCACTGCCTATAAATAGCGCAGGTAGGTTGATATAATGATTCCAAATACCTGTCTGAAATTAAAAATAGAAATGGTATTTCCAACTTGCTCCTTCCTTTAATTTCCCTGTTCCAATGTTTAGGAACCGTTCAAATACAATAATTAATTGCAACATGAACAAATAACTTAATGCACATAGCGTCTCATATATATATGTTGAAATTAAATTTATTTTGTTGCATAGGAATATGCTAATTTTCGCCGAGAAATGTGTAATAAAGCAAGGAATTTGCAAACGATTGTTTTCCGTCACAATAATAAAACAATACTTGGCTTTCCTTGAGGTTGATACTAGATATTACATTGAAAAGTAAAATTCACCTCAGCCTATGGCCTAGGTTAATATTATTTTTCTCGGGTTGATAATTCCTTGTGTCATCCATCAACCTCACGGAATGTCAATAATTGTATATTGTTGAAATGTAACTAACATAATGAAATCTAAAACAAGCAAAGATTATAACGAACTGACCTCTAGACTCATCAAGGAAATAAATAATTCTATATCGATCCCGCTATCACATATAATAAACCTATCTTTCGAAACCGGCAGAGTACCCGAGAAGATGAAATTAGATGAAGGTATTCCAGTATTTAAATCAGGTGACGCGAGTGTTCTCAATAATTATAGACCAATTAGCATACTTCCTATTTTCTCCAAACTCTTAGAAAAGATTATCCAGGTTCGACTTGACAAATTCCTAGTGAATAATAACACCATTTACCAAACACCAATACGGATTTAGAAAAGGACATTCAACAATGCATCCGATATTACACCTTCTGGATCATATAGGAAAGGAAAATAACAAACCCACCAAAGATAGTACAATCTCCGTTTTTTTCGAAAAAAGTTAGAGTTTTATGGATTCAGAGGTGTAGTCAATACATGGTTTCAGAGTTATCTCAGTGATAGAAAGCAATATGTACAGTATCTGAACAATAAATCATCACACACCAGAATAACCTACGGAGTTCCGCAGGGTTCAATTTTAGGGCCTGTTTTATTTTTGATTTATATTAATGACATATTAAATAGTACTAACTTGGATCTCCTATCGTTCGCTGATGAGACACCGGGCTATACATCCCATCATAATCAAGAAATCTTCTACATCTTATACCAGTCTGTCTACAGTGAACTATAAAAATTAAATATGTGGTGCTGAGCTAATAACCTACTCCTAAACGCCAAAAAATCGAAATATGTCATAATCAACTCGTCACATATCAAACTTAAAATCGCAATAATATAATTTGAATCGATAATAATCCTATAATCAGGGTGGGTATTAAAGAAACAGAATCCTCTGTCAAATATTTAGGAGTTCATCTCGACGATAGGTTGAGTTACTCCACCCACATTTCAATGTGTTTTTAAAAGATAAAATACTTAAAATCCAAGACCTTTATACATCGCATACATTATTATTGGTACACGACTGGCATAACAATGCACTATCTACCACCTTTAATAATTACTTCACTTCTATTACAAACCAAGATGGAGTTGTGACTAGACAATCAGGATTATCAAAATCGAACACGCCTAGAACCACATTTATTGAGTGGCTACCAGCGAACCACTTCCCGACATTATGGAACAAATTAGACAATGAAATACGGAACATACACGATAGAAATGTTTTTAAATTGACCGTAATCAACTTACTGACAAGTTCCTATCCCACTTCTGTCTCCTGCTTAAATCCTTATTGCCAAGATTGTAATGTTTGATTAAATACTCGCTTGACTCTGAATCTCATCACTTTGTCGACCAATAACTTATTTCTCCATCGCTTGAAGCCAGTTTCTCGTGAAGTACGGACATTGCGCGCGATGTGGCGATGTGACTATTCGCGCACTTCAGTCGTACTTGAGTACGTGGTAATGGTGTGGACCACCTTATTTGCGTCACTCTTTGAATACTTAATTGGCTCAACAAAACTAATCAGTGAGACATTGGCTCACCCGACACAATTCGGAAGTTAGACGTTGATGGGACGGATCTGTGTCTGATGATTTTGTGTCTTGCTCGCCATGCCAGTCTCTGTATTGTCATTCAGTATCTTTTACGAATCTTTGGTTGTCACCCTGCTGCGCCTCGCGCCGCATTCTAGTTGCCTCCTGTGAGATGAGGCCTTCTGGTTCTTTTTCCCCTTAAAGTAACTAAACAGAGAGCGATGGATACTCAGAACATTGTGGATTTATTTGGTAAATCCCCCATCTTATAGAACAAATAGTAATATTTACTAAAATGTTGTTTGCAGATCTCCAAGAGATGAATCCTATTTACATTAAGGAGATGGCAGGTAGATAGCCAGTCGGGCTATGCCCTTTCCTTGTAATTATGGTACCACAGAATCAATACATATTGTTCATTATTTGTATCATTATTTGTAATTCCCACTTGCTTTCCAATTTATTGTACGCTATTAAGGTACATGTATTGCAAAATAAATATATTGAATTGAATTGAAATGAACTTTAAAAATATATGTCAATATTCACTTCGATTACAACCATTTGTGACTTTCTTTCAGGTAGACCAGGCCGATTTAGGAATGCCATCAAGAGAAAACTACCTCCGATCACGTGATGATAGAAGCCTAAAGGCGTATGAAGAATTTGCAGTAAAGATTGCAATTGCTTTGGGAGCCGATGAAGCGAAAGCAAGAAGAGAAATTGGACAAATAGTTGATTTTGAAATACAGTTTGCAAACGTTAGTGAATGCGATATTATTTTCATTTTTCTTAATTTAACATTTTATCCGATGAACTTTTCGTATTCATCAAGCTCGACACACATTTAATTTCATCGCCTTTCTAATGTTAAGATCCCAATTGTTTTTCCTAAATAGGCCCCAAACATATGCTCTCCACATAGGAAGGAGCTCGTCGGTTATTAGAGAAAAGACAAAAAGGAAGAACAAACGCAGGTGTTAATTCGTGTGAAGCCGCATTCGATGTGAATACAGACGATTGGACGGACTGGCGGACGAACTAACTAACTCTGGCACTTCGTAAGCTGCTAACACTTCGCGACCTTGCTGAACATTTGATCAGTACTGAGGGATAAAGCAGCACTATTACTTCTTGAGCTGTTCACTATTCGATGGGGCCCTGCGAAGCTTCGAAATTAGATTAGATTATAGTCCCCATGATTCAGTTCAAGTCAATTTTAACTCTTAACCTGCTGAGTATTTTTAAGATTTTTTTCATCAAATCTAGTCATGGCTGCTTTGAAGCAGCCATGATTAGATTTGATAAAAAATTAATCTTAGTATAACACAAGAAATCTTTAATGAAAAAATCCATTTAATTTACAAAGGGAAAATCTGATTAAATGTGCTCAAATTATATTGATTTCACTGACAAGAGAAACCCTGTGCTGGCAGGAATATCCGGCAGCAGCATGCAACGGGTTAGTCGCGCCGATTCGAATATTTTGGAAACGACGAGATGTTCTCAAAATTGTACAAAGCGTCTTCTATTGAATTATTTCTATCATCATGTCTCCTGTACGGGTACAGCAGACCTGATGATAGACGAATATTTAAAGTAGATCAAGTAGGAAGGCATCCTCTACAACATATTCAAAAACCACAAAAATTCGCTTTGGGGAAAACATTTCACAGCTCATAGAATAGACCTAACCGACTTCAACCAGAGTGATATTTTTCAAACTGGGTATCGCACGTATTGACTTTTGGGGTAGGGCTCTGCGAAGCTTTAAAATTCGATTCGATTCGAAATAGTCCCCATCATTCGATTCGATTCGATTTCAGTCGCGTCGGTTCGGAAATTATCGAATCATCGAGATGTTCTCAAAATCCTACAAAATCCTACAAAGTATCTCCTCTTGAAGTCTTCTTCTATCACCAGGTCTCTCGTACAGGAGACCTAATGATAGAAGAAGAATTCAAGTGGGCTCCGCTTCCGAAATTACATTGATTCCATTCTGGAATATTCCGCTTTTTAGCCTGGTTTTCATGAATCGCCGCTGCACACAATTCGTCCCCTGAGTTCCAATGTGTTCCATGTGCCAGTAGGTACAGAGAACACATGGGCACTCAAGGGACGAATGGCTGAGTGGAGACTGACAATATTACGGTTGTAAAAAGCGGTGAGATTCGATTCTAGATTCGAATCGATTCGAAATCTGATGCCTGATTTGTTTGGAGATTCGATTCGACCCGAAATTTGAGGTTTGCGGGGCCCTACTCTTCGATCGTAGCTAAAAGTGATATTAATGTCTCAGGTAGTGTTTGATTGGTGAATGGACCTGAAAATGTCCTAAAAGATGCACATCACTTTATGTTTTTGTTGATCTTTGATGTTTGTTCAGATAAACATGGCATGCATATTTACATCTACAATTTACAAACCTATAGCTTTTTCATATAAAAGTAGAACAGATAATGTGAAGCAGTATTGATTTTACTGGTTAAGTGCTAGAAGCCACTATCGGGGCTTTAAAAAAAATAGAGTACGAGAGCAAAAACCAACGTTTTCCTTTCTCATGTTTCATATTCAGTCAAACCAAAATAATATTTTGTTTATATAAATTTGTTCTATTACAAATTACTGGAGAGTGCCTGTAGGCACTCTCCAATAATTTGTAATAGAACAAATTTTGAATGGCAGATTCAGACCACCAAAAATAATCTAGCTCTCAACCAATTATGAGAGATGTACAAATGTTTGAGCTCCTGGTTTCACAAAACTAACCCTTTTTATTATATGACTATGATATTTGTACCCTAAATACCACTACCGTTTGACGATTTTATCCAGACTATCAGATCACACCAGGTGAGATTTTTCCGGATCAAAAATCTATATCACACTCCTACGGAAATTGCCGAGAATTTTCGTATGAATAACGTCGGACTATTTGTCCGTTAAAAATAGACTTCGTAACTAGGGAAGCTGCTGCCGTTGTTTACAAAGTTTCGTCTGCTATTTTTATGTTCGGCTTTAGAGAATAAGTAAATGGTGGTAAGCAAATTAAGTTACTGTTAGTGTCAGTCGTATAATAAACCTACCTATCATCATAACAGTGTGTTGATCCGTGTCGTAGTATCACGTCGAGTTGAAGTGACCAGATTGTCGGATCGGACACGCTGCCTGCGGCAGCTCGTGTGATCCGACAATCTGGCCACCACAACTCGACGTGATACTACGACACTGATCAACACTCTGTTATGATAATATGTATTTACTTACTTGCGTTACAGTCGTAATTTTTGGACAAGCGCCGCTCAGAGAAAATGACCATTGCAATTTTGCTAAACCTCGCCTTAACCGTCGGCACAGAGCTTGAAACTTACAATACATATGTTTGAATAAGTGAAGTTTAATGGGGGATCCATGACTATACTTATGCCGAAGTTTACTTCCGCATCACTTATTTGGAGCAGCTATCGCACCAGGCGTGCACATACGCCTGGTGCGACAGTCGTTTGACAAAGACCGTATATTTATATGTGGAAGCGCACGCGTATACAGACATATTTACGTGCATAACTGAAGTCCTGTCGTTTGGTTACATGTATTTATGTGCATGTATATCCAAACAAACACATCTACTGTACCCATGCCGTCACATTCACACACACACCTCGTACACACAATCACATTCACATGTCCAAGCCCATAAACATATATCCAGGATGCCCCATTTCTGACGCACGATCAACCCTAACATTAATAAATATTTACTAGTCACTATGAAAGGGCGCCCAAAAGGGGTTTCGACGAATATTATACTTCCATTGGTCTAACTCAGTCTGATCGTGTTTCAACAAAGGGTTTAAGGTGTTCCATAGTTTTTCGACTCTCTATAAATAGAGGCACCAAAATTACTAATACTGTCGCGACAGACATGGTGTATTTTGTTCCATTAATTTTTCTTCCATTATATATACACGAGCTTGAATCTCATAAGTAGTCAGTCACAAATTGTTTCATTTCAAAGCTCTGAAACCAAAATTATCCAAAGGTGTCGGCGAAATGTACCAGGAATACGTTATTCGTTCCATGTACTTGCAGGAGGATTCAGTTCTAAACTAAAGCTGCAGCCCTGTTAGGCTACCGGTTTAAATTAGAACTGAATGCCCATCCAAGTTCCAAACGGTTTCACCCATCTCGACGCCATCCAAAAAGGATAAATAATGTCGACTTTACTTGCGTTTTGAAGAGGCGTCCACGACACTTCCAGTTTATGTTCCGATAACAAAAACCCATGTTACTCTGTGCTGAAGGAGCACGGGGGCTCAGTGGTTACGGAATTGGACTTCACACCGAAATTCCGCGATTCGAACCCCACCAGGGGTAACTGCATTACGTCTTTGGGCAAGGCGCTTAATCCCGATTGGGTGGCGCTTTATACTGCACGTCGATGATGCACTTGTCTTAACCACTGCTAACCCTGCTTGTGTGGAGTAAATACGTTGGGTAGTCCGACAGTTGCTCGCCGCTGCTCTGTGTTTTCCCCTGGTAATCCGGCTTCCTCCACCCGTAAAACTGTCCAAAGCGGCGTTAAACTCCAATAGAATTAAAACAAAACAAACCTCGTGCTGAAAATTCTAGCAAAGTCCGCAAAGTGGCCAGCAAAAACAAAAAGAGAAATCAACTTCAGTGCTTGTCATTTCAGATCACAAAACCAGAATCTAAAAGACGGGATAGCGAAGTATTGTACAATAAAATGACAATCAAAGAATTTCAGGAGAAGATACCAAATGTAAGTTGATGTGTAATGTTTTTACCAACTACTACGTATAAATACGACAGGGTCAGATAAGATGATTGCATGGTATCACAGGGTGGGTAATTATATAAGGTGTTTTAAGGGTGAACTATTAAAAAAAATTATGTTCTACATGCCCGCATCACTGATGTCTATACGTTATAATCTTATTGTATTCACCCAAAAAGGACAACAAACTTTCTGCGCCTTACAATTTCTGCTTAATACTGTCTCCTGTCTCGACAAACCCGACGCTTAACCATCCCTTCCGCTGGAGACCTCCGAATTCCCGCTGTCGAACAAGAAGCTACCAGACATCGGGCCAATTACCCCTTCACACAGTTTGGAGAATTCTTAAAGCATAACTCTCATCGGCCACCAGTATTTTTTCTCAAATTAATTTCATATAAAGCTCAAATATACCATTGTGGGTTACGTTTTCGATATAGTAATTTCAATGAGCATCGTTTTGTGAACCACCTGGCACTTCACTGAATTGTACATGCGGTGAACACAAGACCACAAAACACATTCTACCAAAATGCTCGAAGGACAATCATATGCGACAGAATATTCTATGTTTATTTAATTATCCACTTCACAAGCGCCTGGCACCAAAGCCGGCCGTGTCAGTGGTATACAGTGTGCAGCATAGGGAAAAAACGATTGGCAAACCTTGACTTAGTACCTGTTTTGCGGTCATGATATTGTAATTGATGTTGAAAATTACTTTAAACATACTTTAAAATAAATGTAATAAATAAATAAATAAATAAATAAATAAATAAATAAATAAATAAATAAATTTCGTGCCTTGTCGTGTAGTGTTTGCTGACAGAAATTTTTTAAGGAATGCAGTTCAGTTACATGTTCTCTGATGCAAACTTGTGTTACAAAAATGAAAGACGTTCAATCTGTGTGCAGACCAAATGTTCAGAGAAAGGATTATTGTGAAAATGTGAGAGCAGCAACGTCTCGAGTCGCATCTACGCGAGTAAAGAATTGGCAGTGAGAGGGGCTGCGTTATTATCCATCTAGCTCGCTAAATACTTTGAAAAGTGAGATAGTGTTTTACCACTGCTCGATGGTTTTCTCTGGGTACAACCAAGAGCAAAATGTAAGCAGTGGAGGTCATGGTCTTGTGGACACCAAGGGAACTGAATGTTTACTATTATAAGCATGTTTGTTCTGAAGTGGGAAGCATGGGAACGATTGGGTAAGCATGATTTTATACTTGTTTTGTGTTGTTATGACCCATTGAACCTGAAATTAAGATAAGTGTTCTTCAGGTTAACACCCTACCTGTGAATGGTTTGTTTTCACAGTTCACAGTTTACACCGAATAAAAGTTATTGGAGTGAAGAGTTAACTTCAAAGTAACAACAACTTTGTCTTATTAATCTTTACGTATGAATAGACAGGGGCCCACTAATGTCAGAGAACACATTTTGGGTTGATAATGGAACGCGAAAATGATAGAACATTGACCAACTATTGAACTGACTGCCTGAGACGTTCGATGTAGCAACATACACTATTTAATAGTTTTCTACACGTGTTGGCAATTCAGTTGCTCAGCTCAATGTATCGTCCTATAATGGCGTTGCTAGGGCAAGGGCCTACAAGTATCGATAAACAGCAGCTAAGCAACCCGGAAGCTTGAACACATTTCAACAATAAACAAATAGCTCAACCGACTTTGCGACCTGCATGCTTTTGTTCACACTTATATTGTTGCACAATGTGATATTGTTTTTTGATAAGTTACTTTCGGCGAATCCCACCTGCGGCACCCACGTTGTGTCTTTGGGCAAGACACTTCATCCCCATTGCCCACGTGGGGCACGGTGGCGTTTTGTACTAAGGCATACTGCACGTCGATGGTGCACTTGTCTTCAACCAATGCTAACCCTGCTTGTGTAGAGTTGATATGTTGGGGAGCTGACAGTTGCTCGGTGGTTCTCTCTGGGTACTCCGGCTTCCTCCACCCGTAAAACTGTCGTGGTCATGATTAGCCATTGTGCAGAAATATGTGACCTTAAACACCAATAAATAAATAACACTTTCGGTGGTGAGGTTTAAGCGCGTGCTCCTTTTACTCCCCTTTGAATCGTCGTCGATACGAAGTCTGAGATCGACAGTATTTTTGTCTTTTGTGAGTTATCTCTTGGAATCAAGATATTCTATTCAAAAGAACAGCTCAAAATCAAGTTGCAGTAAACATTTTGCATCTTTCGCTACTACTAAATATTTCCCTCTGCACGACCAATGTGGACATCCTCTTCGTCTGTTTAAGTTTCATTCGCAGTCAAAGTTGGCTTGCATTAGACATTTTGCAACTCTCTCAACATTTCTATAACACGGAATACGTCTTTTGGCGCGACCAAAATAACACACCGATCTCCTGCCAGAGGTACATGAACAGTCAAAGATTATTTGCATTTATTTGCATTAGGCTGTTTGCAACTTTTTCCATTACATGGAATGCCCTTCAGGCAGTTTGGCGAACACACTATTAAGAACCATGAATCTTCACAACGGAATTCAATGTACTGAAGAAAAGCACACGGATTGAGTCCTTTTTTATGAGATGTTGCTGTTATTCCTTTACAAATATGCCGGAATAATGCTTCTATGAAACAACGAGATGCCAATATTATCATATGGAGTCTTTTGGTCTTTAATTTTCACTTTAATTCAATCTAAATTTGAAACCCACACTATCAGAAGTGACCGTCTTGTGGAGGCAGTAACCATGTACATGCCATTGAATTAAAAAAAAAGTGTCTGAACCCACATATTAGGGGCCGGCGGAGCTTCGAAATTTGATTCGATTCGAAATAGTCGTCATGATTCGAGATATTTTCCAAATCCTAAAATATCCTACAAAGTGTTTCCTCGTTAACTCTTCTTCTATCATCAGTTCAGGAGACCTGGCGATAGAAGAAGAGTTCGAGTAGGTTCCACTTCCGCAGTTACATTTATTCCGTTCTGGAACATTCGACCTTTTTGCTTGATTTACAGGAGTCGCCGTTGCACACAGTACTTGACTGACAATTACTGCGGTTGTAAGAAGGTGCAATATCCACAACATGAAAAGCGGTGAGATTCGATTCGGGATTCTAAATCTGATTGCTGATTCGATTCGACTCGACATTTGACGTTTGCCGGGCTCGACTACACGTGGGGATCAACTACAGACGTTGAGGTTGCACATCAGGTGAAATGTGGAGTAATATGTCAATATTCAGCAATCCCGACACCTCAACACTCTTCCCCCACACACCCATGTACTCATACAAAGGTCTGTAACACGTAAAGAGTCGAGTAGCATTACAACACCCGGAGAGTGGAATTACTGCACAGACAAGAACTGCTCATTAGTGGCTCCTGTGCAACAGGCATAATCAACCCAAGTAAAATGACTGTTTATGGACCTCCATATCTCGCCAGGAGATCAGTTGGCTGGAGCATTATTTACAGTTACTTTATTCTTGTAGGTTGTAAGTGTTATAATTTTTCAAAATTTAAAAAACACTCAAGTATTGCATTCAACTGCGATCGGTTGTCTTGGGCACGTCATTCAAAAATTCGGAATGTTCCAGTTACGGAATCAAAAGTATTTTTGGAAGCAGAACCTCCTTGAACCCTTCTATCGTCAGGTCTCCTTTATAGGAGGCAAGGGACGAATACTATAAAACGTTTACAATTGTATTTCTCGAATTGTATAATATAAATGACTTAAATGAACCATTAGCATTTCAAAAGATATTATAATTTGCCAAGTGGCAAATTGCCATATCTGTAAAACTGCTAATGGTTCATTTCAATTAGTTATTTCCATAAATAGAAAATACAATTCTGAAAAATACTGTAAAAGTTTTATTGTATTGGCACCTGATGGTATAGAAGAAGAGTTCAGTTCAGGAGAAGACTTCTGATAGGATTTTGAGAACATCTTGACTCTTCGAAAATTTCCGAATCAGTTCCAATTGAGACGAATCAAATCATAGAGACGATTTCGAATGGAATCCAATTTCAGAGCTTCGTTGGGTTTTAACTTTAACACTGTTATTAGCACTAAACCCATTGTTTGGTAATACTGGGGAAAGTGTCTTGTAGTGTAGCATATCCGAACAGCGCCGAAGAGACTGCTTCTTCCAATTTAGCAGGATTCTCTGAGCAAGACACTCAGCCACACATGCTTACGTGTGAGCATGGTGATGTTTTGTGCTCATCTCATCTTATGGTAGGAACTATGAGTTACGTCCTGTATCCTCAGCTGTTTTGTAATGCTACAACACCTATACAAGAAAGGAAGATGAAATAAATCATCTGAAATGTAAAACTGAGTTTATATATCGAAACTTGCTTTTTGTCATTTCCTTACAACCTGGAACAGTTTACCATTCACACATCAAACTGAGCACCAAGAACAAAATTCAAAAGCCTCTTCAATAAAATGCTAACAAATACAGTGATTTTGTATTCTACAGAACACCATAATGTTCCTAATACAGAAGATAAGTTTGTTCAAGTTGGGGTGATTTAATTTGTAATTTAATCTGATACCTCCCTCCAGAGAATGACACATGTCTTACCTCCTACAAATGTCTGCGTGTTTTATTAGTCTTAAGAGGCCATGTGTGAGCTGTGTATGTACACAACATACCATCCAGGCCTACGCATCCTCATTCGGCCATATGCACTTCACGTTAAACAAGGAAGAATTCAACTATGTATTGTTCATCTGATTTACTAGAACAGTGTGTAAAATGTCGTCGGGATGACTTCGTTGCACAGTCCGTTTGTGACCCAGTGTCGTATGTGTATGATGCCGCTTATTTTCATATTGTGCTCAAGCATAGTTTTGAATATTGAAAATACAAACTATCTAATCTAAATTTCTGTGCTGATTTGCATACATCATGCAATCCAATCCATTCCCCACCAGGGGTAACTGCTTTTTCCTTGGGGAAGGCACTTAATCCCGATTGTCAACATGGGCGCACGGTGGCGCTGTGTACGAAGGCGTACTGCACGTCGACGTGCAGAGCAGAGTGCAAAGTTGGTACGTTGGAGAGTCGTGACAGTTGCCCACCGCTGCTGGGTGGTTCCCTACGGGAACTCTGACTTCCTTTACTCGTAAAACTACCCGACACGAGGCGACCCTGGCTTTCGAAAAAGTCGTCAAACCCCAATAAAAATTTAAAAAAAAATCCATTTATTCATTCATGTTTCCCACCTCATTTAAAGTACAAACTTGACGATGACGAGCTCACTCCTATGAGGTGTCATGAATTTTGGTTTGGAAGGACGATAAGAGTGTGCTGTTCTTCTAATAGCCAGAAGACTGGGTAAAATACCTATACCAGTTGATAATTTAGTTCATCCGTAGCTTGCCTCAATAGAAACAATGCCCGGTTTTACATTGAACTGCATTCGTATACCTAATACTAAATGCAAGAAGGTTAGGGTCATATGAATTTAAAATGACGGGCCTGATTGAATCAGGTAGAGGATGTCGAATCCAATGGAATATCTCACAGCTATTCTAGTGCTATCTATTGAAGCCACTTACAACCGTTAACAAGCCAGAAAATAAGCAGACTGTCATCTGCAAAATGAGGTTCCCCAGAGGGTGAACAATAAATTTACCCTCTGTGAACCCCAATCTGAATCAGGGTCTCAAAACTAAACAGAAAGAGGTACCCAGAGGATAAATTGGCCCACTGTCTGTGATAGCATCATCAAATGCACCCTCTGGGGACCTCATTTTGGAAATGTCACACTGCTTATCTTCAGGCCTGCAACCACAACCATATATATTGCCTGACTTCATTCGTGTAGTGTCTGCAACAGACACTCGTCTGTCTTGGCAAATCAAACAAATAAGCAGAATTGTTCAAAACGGAATCTACAAAGCTGGGAGAGTTTATCATCTTTGAACTCGTCTTGTGTCATCAGGTCTCCTATACAGAATACATGATGATAGCAGAAGAGTTCATGAGGAGACACTTGGTAGGATTTTAAGAACATCTCAACGATTCAAAATTCTCCAAATTGGCGAGCTTTAACCCTTTGAACCCGAAAGGCCGCTTCTCCGTCCCAGGAGCATAATACGTCATCATTTCTTTTAAGTTGAATGGCTGCTAAACGAATGTGTGTAGTAACCAATTAATATTTTGAATGTGCAGCCCCGTGGCACATTCAAACTACTATTAATTGGTCTATCCCCAAATGATGATTATGGACTCTTCCAGTTGCTTTCAGTGTTCAAAGGGTTAAATCAAATCAAATCGAATCGTCGGCCGATTTCGAAACGAATATCGAAGCTTCGCAGGCTACCCGCACAACCTTTGTATTCATTTGATATGAGTTTCAAAACCATCGTCATTTTCAAAATCCTGATAAAATTTACTTTCCCCGGTCTTTGGCAGTGCATACACAGAACGACACAAGCGTGTGAATGGGTTAATCGATATGGCCCGAGTGCCAGTGCGAAAAGATAAAACTCAAGGACTGCGGCCTCGAGTTTTATCCTTCCGCGATGGCATAAGTACCCTATCGATTGACCTATTCACACGCGTGTGTCGTTCTGTGTTTATTACAAGCCTTCACTTCTATAAAACAATAATTAGAAGAGCACTCAGCAATTCATTTGACAACTATCAACAAAAAACCCCACATTTCATGGGCAACCAAATTTGCGAGGGGAGCCGTGTTACTATTTCGTCCCCTCAGTTCCAATGTGTTCTGTGTGCCTACGGCACGTAGAACCCAGTGGAACTCAGGGGTCGATTTTCAGCTATCGCTAGGTATTCAAATTGTAATTTCGGTGACGATTAAAAATTCCAGTGAAATTTCGTTCTATTTAAAAATAGTCCGTCAACGCTTTTCATTATCCGCATGTTTTAGTGTTGCTGTAGATGCGGATTTCATAGAACAGGCGTGTAATAAAATTCAAATATGTTAGATTAGACACTCACTTCCACCCAAAAGTGTATTAACTTTGCAGTGCAATACAAATATGTTAGATAATCCAGTTTTCATAAACAAAACTGTGTAAAATTGACTCTCCGATTTACCGTGCCTTTAATACAACAGACATATCCAAATTTCATAAAATAAATGACTGCACAGTGAAGTTGTGGGTAAGGCAAATCACGTTGAAGATATTGCTTGGTTTCTTCCAAAACAATGAATATGGGTTTTTGCGGTAGATACCATTGAACTAACATGGAATATGCTACACGGGTTAAAGGTTTGGGTAACCTTTTCTGAGGTCGTATCATTTCTTACTTTTGTACATAACTTATTATTTGCATTTTTTCGAGTTCGCTCTTTCTATTTTCAGTTCCAGTGGCTAATATTCTTCCAAAGAATGTTTGAACAGGCCAATATTACCATTGATGGAGATAGACCGATTGTCGTATATTCTCCGGAGTTCTTCGAAGACCTGATGCAACTGATTGAATCTGCAGATACAAAGTAAAATATTCTGAGCACATTAAAGCATGCAGTCTGCCATTAAAAAGCGGACAGAGGTATCAGACCGGACCGCGACTGGGTTGATATCCGGTCGAATTTCTTTGTCTGCTTTTCCATTCGCAGGACTTTTAATTTTAGCTTATCGGCAGTGGCGTAGAAAGGCAATACTTTGAGATGGGTGAGTAGGTAGGTGGGTGGGTGGATGGGGGTGTTAAGGTATGTCGGTTTCGATGCCACTGCCAAAACATTGCATCTAAGATGCTGTTTTTGTTTGTTGCTCTTGACGCAGACGTAATTTTGAAACATTTTGTTTATAAAATCTCAACCCAGTGTCGTATAGAGCTGTAGAATTAAATTTTATCTGAACATTCCCCAAATGCATAACTGATTCGCCTATTTCTCTGAATACAGTAGTATATACGATGATTCCATTCAGGGATTCAGGGTTGAAAGGGTTAAGAGAAATTTCGTAAGGTAATTTTGTATCCTCATTTTCCTCGAATACTACGTGAGGATTAACCTACATACAGTGTGCCCTTTTAAGCACACGGACAGCATGTTTTGCGGTTCTCCACTTCCCGGTCCTTGATAGCATGGACCATATAATATATGTTATTCTGATGAAGTGACGGTAACATGGTCTGAGGTTTGAGAGACGCGAAGCCTCAGACCATGTTACCGTCAACTCACCACAATAACGTATATGTTCCAATAAGACACTACCCATAGCCCAAAACCTACATCATGAAACTCCAGAGGCCTATTTACTCAACTTGTGATCGTTAAAAAGTTGCCTTGTTGAAGGCAACTTTTAACGATCACAGGTTTAGTAAATAAACCTCCCGTATACCCCACGGCGGCACTGCATACATAATCAATAAACCAGATAAACTCATTCCATCTCAGTTCGTTTTATAATTTAAACAACACTTCGTCTGGAGCACTGTCTGGTGCACGTGTGAAAAATCCAGAAAAATGAAGCTGCTTGCTAATCACTCCGTTGATTAAACAATTACGAAACGAGCGACGTTATTTCAAATATTTCGCGTGTTGACTTCAGACGATAACATTTGCTTCTGGAGCCGTAAACATAAAAGGAACTACGCCAGCTCCCATTCATCCAGAGGGCGAGGATATCAGTCTATTGGAACATTAGAAGCTATTAGAGAGGTTTTGACACCAAAGTGATCGATAATGTTGAAGGTACACTATTTTACATTATTTTTCTAGTAAGAATGCACTGTTGTTTTCATTTTTAGTCTTCTTCATCTCTTTTTCTACGGATTTCTCTCTCCACTCATGTGGCAAGTTATTTACGTGTGTGTGAATGCAATGATTGGTGTGCAGGCTTCACCGAGTTGCAGAATACGTTCACCCTAGAGGATGGTCGGTACGAGGAAATTGTCCGGATGGTGATTCGAATCTCAAGTTGTCCCCGTATAACACTCAGAATTCCAAATATTAATAGGTTCCATCCACTGAAAGTTAAATTTAAAATTGTCGTATTTGTCATGAAAGACAACAATATCTTCCAAACAGTTCAAATGACAGTAGGTGATCATCGCATCACAACGGAGAAGACATTAGGAGGAGATATCGAGTACTGTTCAACAAAACGCATCTTGTTTTCATCGATTCTACATAATGTGGCCCTTGTTCAGTAGCCCTTTACCTAATGTAACTGCCAAAATACGCCAGCGCTATTCACAAAAATTACCATTCAATTTTGATTACTTTTAAAAACATTTTGTCTCAAAAACATAGCTTGTGTCCCTTCATTAGAATGGGCTCATCGAGTTCGTTCCATTGAGAGGTCTTAAGCAATGTCTTTGATGCAAAAAAGGAAAACAATTAGTTATTCAAGAATTTTGTTTGCGATGTGTAGTTTGCCTTTCGTGTTAGGTGAAAGGTTAAAAAAACATCGACTAAAGAAGGAAATACTTGAAGCATAAAAGAAATGAAATTGAATAAAATCAAACAAATAAATTAAGATGTGATTTTTTCGTTAATTTTTCGTTACTTATGTTCACCACAGGTTTTTGCAGGTTATAACCTGCGCTTCCTATCACTGTCAAGTTATGTATTTTATATTGCAGTGTTATTCTTTTTATAGAACACTCAACAACTACTTGATATGGCGAATTGTAATGAACAGAGTTTCAAATCTACCTGAGAAGTACAAGAGTCTTCGTAACGAGTATTACAAAGTAAGTTTAAAATCAAGCGATAATCGCATCATCAGTTACACCTTGGACTTTTTCGTAGGAACCCTTGTATCAAACAAAGATGTCACATTGGGCGGGGCTTAGCTGAGTGGACTCATGTGATTGGTCGAGATAAGAGCTTGGAAGAAGAGATTGCCCAGAAGAAATAGATAGCTAGGATGCTAGTACCCAGAATAGAGCTCGGATTATCAGACAGAACATGAATTCTTGGTGAATTCGATCTATAAATAGTTAGGTGAATTTTTGTGATAATAATACGTACCCATATTGAACTGAATGATTCACCTACAATACCACTACGTACTGCACTTATAAAGAGAATTCTAGGGGAATCCGATCTAAATAATGTCCGTTTTGTTGATTTTTGGTCGTGTCCGGGTCCACATCTATAATTAGATATACTCCCACTCAATTGGACACACCACTTTTCTCTTAGAGGACTTTTAGTTACATGGTTACCACGTGCCACCATAGAAGCCAAAATGGACGACAAAGCGGCCGACGGAAACACGTGCCACCCTAACAACACGCGTTGCGCTTGCGGACTCCCACCGGTATCACCATGCAAAATTACGTTACAACCTGGTTGCTCTCGTGGGCTACCATGGCAACCCAGCATGACGTAACTGTGTCTGCTGACTATGAAGTCACGCCATCCAATAATTCCCTCAATAAAATATTGCTTGTCTGGCTTCATGACCAACGCGGGTGGTATAAACGACTAGTTAAACGTGACTCTTGAATTACTTTGTGTTCACGATTTCGTCATAGGTATTGAAAATTACATCAGCCCTCAGCACACAGGTATCTAAATATAAAATATCAAGCTGCATTTTTTTCCATGTGTAACTAGGAATTTAAACAATTAAATCTAGTTTGATAGAGCTATTTGAGTTCTGTGAATGAAGATTGAATTGGTTAACTGTTTGAGTACTAGAAGCCAATATCAGGGCTTTAAAAAAAATGAGGGTACCAAAGCAAAAGCTGACATTTTCCTGGCTCATGTTTCATATTCAGCCAAATGCAAATAATCTTTTGTTTATATAAATGTTTATTACAAATTATTGTAATAAAACAAATTTTGAATTACAATTTAAGACCACAAAAAAAATCTGTCATGAAAGAAGTTAATTCTTGGATAAATGCGTAAACGATATTACACTCACAACTGACTGCTATGAGAGTCGTTTAGCATGTATCCGAACGGGTCTCATTGGCCGGACCTACCCCCGGACCTAGGAAGTGACGTCAGGTCACGTGACCTGGGAGGCCGCCATCTTTGTTTCTATAGTAGCACGTGGTTGCTATGTGACCCAATGACCTACAACCAGACGGGTATGTTCGGTGGGTATGTTAGATTGAATCCCAGTATCACGAATTACCACAAACAACCCGACAAGTTTTACTATTTCTCTGCTTCTATCTATATATGCAATAGGTTTCGTCTACCAGACCATATTCCTGCGTCCAGGAGTATACTCCAGTAGAGTAGAAGAGCCTATCAACTGGAACAGCTTTGCTTATTGTTACATTTAGCTTTTCTCGTCTGATCTTGTTAGTTCTGACCCTATTCCGAGTACTCTTGTTGTTTCATTTATCTAGATCGCCCAAGCAGTTCACTTCCTAGGTCCGGGGGTAGGTCCGGCCAATGATGTCCGTTCGGATACATATAATACTACTTATGAGCTACTGTGGAGGAAACGATAAGCATAAGGATTTGTTGAAAAGCTAACATATTGTGTATATATGTAGTTCTTAACGAGAGCGATTAGCAGTCAGTAGCTCATAGCAGTCAGCTGTGAGTGTAATTCCGTTTACGCATATAACCAAGAATTAGCTCCTTACGTAATAGCACCCCAAAACGATAACACAATCGTCGTTATTCATATTTTGTCATTCTTTTCATTTTTCAATTTTGTTTCCAAAACATAGTTTATGACCTCTCCATGATAACGCTCGTTAGGCTCAGCTCAGACGAGGAGTCACATGCTACGTGTAGGTCATAAAATATGAACAGTCTCGGGCGTTTAAAAATCACATTAATCCTTTGAACCCTAGCGGACGTTTTTCCGGCCAGCAACATGATACGTCATAATGTCATTACATAGGATGGCTGTTCAGTAAATGTGTGGGGTATACCAATCAATATTTTCAACGTGCAGCCCTGAGGCTGCACGTTGAAAATATTGATTGGTCTACCCCAAATAATGAATATGGACTCTTCTAATTGCTGCCATTGAACTGGCATGGAATATTCCACTAGTGTTCAAAGGGTTAAATTCCTATTTGCATAATGGGGAAAATGATCGCAATTTAAAATTTGGGTACTTTGACATCAGTGTGCAAACGTCGAAATACAACTTCAACTGCATTTCTGTCAATAAAACTGTGGAGCAAGTATCAATTAGGTCTGTTGATGGAAGCTGACCTTCTCGCCAGGAAACATAAAATAACAGAAACTCTTATGGACACAAAGCAATAAAACGCAAGTGGAATGAAAGACAGATGTCAAAATGGCAGGTATTGTCTGTTAAATAGACCACATACCAAATTTGGATTGGTTGTGTTGTGTATAATCTAACCAATTATCCGAAAACCGAACGTCTATCATATTCTAAGACAACACAGGGAATGGGCAGTAACTCTCAATCGGAGGGATGGACAAACCTTAACATCTAATTTGATCTGTATCTTTTTCAAATTGGGATTAAACTTAATATGGATTGATTGTGTTGAGTGTGAGCGAAGTTTTCACCCGGAAATATAAAATCTGGGCAATTTTAAGACAAAAGAGGGCAATGAATTTAACCCTTTGAACCAAAGCGGCCGCTTTTCCACCCAGGGACAGAATACATCATAACGTCATTAAATAGGATGGCTGTTCAGTAAATGTGTGTAGTAAACCAATCAATATTTTCAACGTGCAGCCCCCGAGGCTGGACGTTGAAAATATTGATTGATCTACCCCAAATAATGAATATGGACTCTTCTAATTGCTGCCATTGAACTGGCATGGAAGATTCCACTAGTGTTCAAAGGGTTAAATTCCTATTTGCATAATGGGGAAAATGATCGCAATTTAAAATCTAGGTACTTTGACATCAGTGTGCAGGGGGTTGAACATGAACTGCTGCTAGATTTTCTTAAAGTTTTGAAACCGGTACACAACAATTTTGTGTTAAAAGAAACGTTGGTGATCAGCAGTCAAGCAACATAGTGGAAAAGCAGTAATTAAGTGGAGCAGTGCCTTTTTACTGTTGCAAACAAGTTATACCTTAAAGGTAAAATAGGAACCGGTAATCAACGCCATGAGCGGAACCCTTCCAAAGCAACATCACCGGTATAAAAGATACAAAGCTTAGCTTGACTAAATATATATATTTTCGGTCTTAATATAGTCATATATTCTGAAAGTGACCTTAAATGGTAAACAATAATAGCCAGCACTAATTTATTCCCAAAGCGCAAGGGGTCGGTTGTAATAAAGTATTACTGAACCTCCTTACAATGGCAAATTTTGATGCGCCCATTCGCTCGAGCCAGCTTCGCAAGAGGCAATCCAATCCAGGAACTCCCCCGCGGGAACCCCAGGAGGTGAAGCAGTGCTTGTTTACTGTGGTAAACAAGCTCTGTTTCACTGGTAAAATAGGACCCTGTCACTAATACTTGGGGTGAGAGTCCTCTAAAATAAGCAACATGGGGTATAAACGATTGACTGACCTTGACTTTATCTCCATGTCGTGGTTATGATTAGCCACTGTGCAGAAGTATGTTACCTTAAACACCAATAAATAAATAAATCCAGGAATTCGGTGTTAAGGGTGAAGACACATTATTTAAAATTATAGTACAATTATTATTTCTACTGAAGGGGGGCAGCGCTCGGTGCTTAGATCATTGGACTTTAAAGAGACAAGCAGTCAGTTCGATCAGGCGGTAACTCCGCTGCGTCCTTAGACAAGACACTTAATCCCGATTGCCCACGGTGACTCTGCGAACTAGAGTGTACTGCACGTCTGTAGTGCACTTTCGTTCATCAGCTTCTAACTTGTGCAGTGTTGTTTAGTTGAACGGTATGACAGATGCTCACCGCTGCCTGATGATTCTGTCTGAGTACTCCGACTTACACCACTCGTATAACTGCCCGACTCTATGTAATACTGGTTGTTGAAAGTGTTGTTTAACTTCAATACACAAACTAACAGATATAAACTTCTACAGTCTATCTCTTGAGAAAATCGCGAGTACAATCGCATCTAATAGCTGTCGAAGATTGCTACGAATAAGCCCGAAGTATCAAACTCGACCCTTCCCACCCCACCCCACCCCACCCAACCTCTACAAAATTCCCCCAAACTGGAGTGTATACCGTTTAACTGTACAAAATCCGTAACAGTTGCTTTATGTTATGCTCACACAGAGAATCGGGGTGAAGTGTGTTGCCCAAGCACCCAACGCAGATACAGACAAGGATCGAACCGTCGACTTTTCGAACTCAAATGCAATGCTCTAACCAATGAGCCATCGTGCTACAAGTAACACAAATAAAACGACATCTTTGATTGGTTAGTATAATCCAAGCACCCCACTTCTAGTACTTCACAATAATATTCATTGTCTTGGATTGTGGTACAGTTCTAAACGTGAAATGATGGGACGTCTACAGTACGAGGAAAGTGTATTATCACTAAATGAGTCTAAATCACCCACAGAGTGGAGATTCCACCCAAGCAATAATTGCAAATTTGTTGCAAAGCGTAACAAGCACATGTAAAGTTTCAGTCAATGGACCTCCGGGTTAAACCCGTGGGTCCATTGGCTGAAACATTGCTTGTGTTTTTGTCCATATGTACAGAATTCTACTTTGGGTGACAACTCCACTCAACGGGTGATTTAGTTACAATCCACTCTCCACTTACTGTACATTACTGACATGGTCAATGCTTGATAGAAATGTTCTTGTTACAGCATCTATTTTAATACATCCTTTGTTCTAAGCTTAGAAGCACATAATTGCACCTCCAGGGTTTGGATACTGTAGAAAGAAAACAGAAGCGTATTAAGTGCCATTGTCGGAAGTTAAAAATTGTGTACACATTTTCACGAATACAATTTACAACATTACACACTCAAAAATCGATCTCGTTAAGAACTACACATATATACACAATTTGTTAGCTTTTACCCAAATTCCTATGCTTATTTTTTTCCGCCACAGTAGCTCATAGTAGTCAATTGTGAGTGTGATACCTCTGCGTATTTAATCAAGAATTAACTCCTTATGTAATAGCACTCCAAAACAATACACACAATCATCGCTTTTCATAGTTTATCATTCTTGCTGGCGTGAGAAATGTTGAAAATTACTAAAAAAGGTGGTCCTCTTTGGGAAAATGTAAACTGGTTCACCGAAGGTGCATTGTAGCGGATTTTTGGATATGTTTTAAAAAGAATCTTCCTGCATAGCATGAGGTAAATCCAACGTCCTAGCAATTTGTTGCGGATTCGCCCAAAGAATGGCTCTATCGACTGCACTAGTACGATGTAAATGTTCTTGGCTTTCAGTTTTCTTCCTTGTTCTTCACTTGCATTTTTTGTACACGCTTCGTGTGAAAATCCTACTTCCCTAAAAAAGGTATAGAAAAGTCCAAAGGCAGCTTTTAGGCTGTAGTACCTTGAACCCTGGTGATATCTACCACATCAATTCAATGGCAGCAACGGGAAGAGTCCATATTCTTTATTTGGGGGTAGACCAATTAATATTTTCAACGTGCAGCACCAAGGCTTGTTGATTGGTCAACATCACACCTTCACCTCAAAAGTCCACCTACTTAATGAAATTATGAAGTATCATGTTACTGGGCCGAAAAAGCGGCCTCTGGGGTTCAAAGGGTTAATATTTAATTACGGCCAAAGGTGAACAGATTTAAATGTAAAAAGCCACAGTTCTCTCGACGGATTTGGAAGGAAAGTATCTTACTTGCTTTATCAACTGAATAATATACATTTGTCTGTAACTTCACATCGTATTGAATAACATTTGTTTTCGTTCTTTTTTTATTTATAATTCACGGTCTCATTTCAGGCAATACATGGCTCTGAAAGAAATGTGGCAAGGTGGAGGGAGTGCACAAGTTATGTTAATGAAAACTTAGGCTATGCTGTGGGAAGACTGTTTGTGGAGGCCCATTTTGACGAAGACGCTAAAAGCAGTGTAAGTTACAATTCGAAGAATATTTTATTTCTGTGCTGAATGTATGTACACGAAACCGTCCGTGCAAGTATATATGTAACACAATGTACAAGTACAAAATAGCCATCTATATTCATTGGGCGTTAACGACACCTTCAACCACCAGGGTTGAGGCTGTCGAAAGTGTCGTTAAACCCTAATTAATAAACAAATAGCCAGGATGGAGGAAACCGGAGAACACAGCGAGAACCACCGAGCTAGAACGTGCAAACTGTTGGATTATCCAACACACTGAAAAGGACAGGGTTATCCTTGGTTGAGAGCAAGTGTTTAATCGACGTATTTCACGGTGTCACCGTGCCCCTACATAGACAGAAATACACGCACGTGTGAATAGGTTAATCGACATGGCACGAGTTCCAGCGCGTAAGAATAGAACGAGAGGCAGCAGGCGCAACATGTCAGTGGGTAAGTGGCAGTGTAGTAAAGTTAGGTTTTAGGAGCTTTGTTAAGATGTAATTTTGTTGCAACTAACTTGAATCTTCAAGTTGATCACAAATAGTCACAAATACACAGAACAACAGGCGCATGTGAATTTGTTGATCGATGTGGCACGAGTGCCAGCCTGCGGCCTCTTGTTTTATCCCTCCGCCTCTTGTTTTATCCTTCCGCGTTGGCACAAGTGCTATATCGATTAACACATTAACACACGCGTGTCGTTCTGTGTTTATTACACACCTTAACGTCTCTAAATCAATTATTAAAGGACACTCGGCAATTCATTTGACAACTATCAAACAAAAAGAACATTTTATCGCAAACCAAATTTGCGAGGGGAACCCGTGTTTCTATTTCGTCCCCCGGCACATAGAACACACTGGAACTCAGGAGACAATTTTCAGCTATTGCTGTAGATTCAAATTGTTATCGCGGTGCACGATTTGTAGAAAATTCCAGTGAAATTTCGCTTCTTTATAAAAAATAGTCCATCAACGATTTCCGTGCAGCACATATGTGCGGAACAGATTTTCATTTCCGCATGTTTCAGTGTTGCTGTAGATGGGGATTCCATAGAACAGGCGTATATAAAATATAGGCAATCGACATTAAGTATCTTGTCCAGGATAACAATGCAGATGACAAAGATCAGGATCCAACCGTCGAATCTTCTATTTGAAGTCCAATGCGCTAACAATATATTGTAAAAAAAATAAAAGAATCCAACTGTGAGCATAGTGCTTTTCTTATCCGTTTTGTTATAACATAATGTACAGCGAGAAATTCTTTTAAATGTACATTTTGTGGTTGTGTTTAGAGCTGCGAGGTTTTAATTTTTCAGATTCCGTTTCGATTGCGGTTCCAGAAAGAAACCTCGGATTCGGTTTTTTTATGTGTTATTTATTTATTTATTTATTGGTATTTAAGGTCACATATTTCTGCACAATGGCTAACCATGACCGTGACAGTTTAACGGGTGGGCGAAGCCGTAGTACCCGGAGGAGAGAACCACCGAGCAACGGCGAGCAACTGTCAGTTTCCGAACATACTAACTCCACACCAGCAGGTTTAGCATTAGTTGAAGTAAGGTGCACCATTGACGTGCAGCCCGCCCGCCTTAGTACACAACGTCACCGTGCCACCACGTAAGCATTGGGGCTGAAGTGTCTTGCCTAATGAACAACGCGGTTGCCGCAGGTGGGATTCGAACCGAGGACCTCTCGGATTGCAGCCTACACCCTACCTACTGAGCCACCGCGCCCCATTCTATGTGTTAAGAACAGATAGTAAACACCTTTCCATGCTCCTTAACTTAAAAATTTCGCAATTCGACACAACTCACCACTAAAAACCTTGTCTGTATTGGGTTCAGCCTAAACTTCTCTTTGGTTTCTAGGGGATCAGTTGCTAAGTTTATTCAGTCAGAAGAAAAAAACATAAAGCACGGTAGAAAATGAATAAGGTTCGTCTAAACTACATTGTGCTCACATTGCCACATCCGGTGGACGAGTCAATAAGTGAGAAAATGTGACAATGAGTACACGATGCCTTCGCCACTTCGCCAGATAGGCAATTGTGCGAGAGTCCACAAGTTTGGTTGCCCAGTACCCTCCCAGTAATATAGTTTGATCAGTGTATATACAAGCACAGTAACACCGTTCGGCCGGTTTTTTCTGTGTCTTGCAAAAACCGGAACCGAACCGGAAAACCGAAAAACCGCCCAGCCATAATTGCGCAAAATGTTGACGAAACAAGAATGGAGAAAGATAATAGGGAAGCGCGACGAAGAAATGCCGTAGCATGGATCAGGGTGCCATTGAAGAATGAAACCAAATTTATCGTTATTGTAGAATAAGTGGATCCCCGCGGGAACCCTGTGAAGTGAAGAAGTGCTTGTTCACTGCGGTAAACAGGATCTGTTTTACAGGTAAAATAAGACCCAGTCACCAGTGCTTGGGAGGTGCAAACCCTCTCTAAAATGGGCAACATGACTTATTAACGCTCACCCATGGTCTTGAGTTGATATTCATGTTGTGGTCATGATTAGTCATTGTGCAAAAATATGTGATCTTAAACACCAATAAATAAATAAATAAATAAATAAATAAATAAATAAATAAATAAATAAATAAATAACATGTCATTGGCTATACTGCCGCGAATTGCTCATATGGGAAGGTACGACATTACACAAATGCAAGAACAAGAATAAGATAGGATCCGCCCTTGTACGCGAGTTAACTCGTTTATCGATCTCATTCAATTACTTCCATTCCCAGTAGCAAGGAACCGTAGGGCAAATGTTAGTAACCAACAGCAGTAAGGATAGGTATGAAATGTTGTGGCAGTTGTTGTTGTATTAGCTGATGGCAACAAAACGAACAAGTGTTTACGACTGAACCCAAAGTAGTAAGGTAGTAGAAAGGCCCAAGGTAACGTCCATAAATAGCAAGCACTATTTACAGAAAGTCACCATTCAAATTTAATTTAAAAAAATATTTTCCTCGAAATCATAGCTTGTCACCTATTATTGGAACAAGATCAACAGGATCGTTCCATTAATGGGTGATAAAAAAAATAAAGTTATTAAAGAAAATTCTGGAAGTGTCGTCTCTATTTAGGATGGATAAAGAGTTAATTAAGTGGGAATCCTCACATAGCACGCCACTTTGTCGAACCGTTTCTCCAACATCTGTATGTGCGCACTTGCTCCGTGCGTCTGAAGTTTATTGTGACCTGTCACATAGGGGTTCCCCGGGTAAACACCGGGAAGTGAAGCAGTGCTTGTTTACTATGGTAAGAAAGCTTTGTTTTACTGGTAAAATATGACCCGGTCACCAATCTTCGGGGTGGATGATGCGGTTCATTGTCACCTTAATTAATGAACAAGATGTGCTACAACTACCCCCGCACCATTAATCTTGTCATTTTGGCTGACATCTTTGATCAGACTAATATTATAATTAGTAGTGAGAACCATGATATGCCTCACCATATTTGTTTAGGGTTATGTCCCTTTATAAGAAATTGTGATTTACAGTATTTCGCAAAATCCCCGAAATTATATCAGCAACTATTCTATCACCTTTGATCGGATTGGGTTTATTCCTCGAACGGGATATCATCCCTTCAAAGGCTAAAGATGCCAACTGCAATGCTTAATCACTGCAGGTGTCATATTTGTGCTTTTGAGAGACAATTTGATATTCAGTTGAATGAAAATCGTGTTATGAACTTTATAATATATCTCCACGAGGCCACAATAACTGTTGTGACAGGTGTTGTTCGTTATAATGTTGGGTATTCAGCAAGTTGTTCTGAACTTTTATCTTACAATCAACATGTATTTTGTCTGTATTAACTCCGCAACTGTCGTATATCCGACCCTCAGATACAGATGTTTGTATCAGGGGGTCGGATACATGCACGTTCCTTTTGCGTGTGTTCCATTTTTTTTCTCTTTGTTCATCCGTACGAATAAATAGTTCGTTATATATTCGTCTACATTCTTGACTTATACCCAATATATTGTAAGATAAAATGATTATTACCATTATTTGGATGTACAAAATATGTATTCGAGTCTCGCTCTGGGTTCTAAGGGTAGATCACGACTCGTCTTCGACTCGTCGTGATCTGCCCTTAGAACCCGGAGCTCGACTCGGATACATATTTTGTACATCCACATGACGGTAATAATCTCTATGTATTGGCACCTGGGGCTAATACTATAAAACGTTTACAGATGTATTTTCTAGAATTGTATTTTCTACTTATGACTTTAAATGGGTTAAAATAAACCATTAACATTTCCGAAAATTTGGCAATTTGACAGTGGGCAAATTGCCATATATTTTTAAATGCCAAAAGTTTTATAGTATTGCCTCCTGATATCCCCTATGTTATCAGACGGAGTTGACATTTAATAGAAGCTACAGCCATCATACAGACTTGGTCATAGTTTATGACAATGTATACCCAAAGATTGTTAATATGACAGAAAGAGTATTTTTGTAATATTGATTTTAGAGCAAAGCCTTGCATTTGATTCTATCCCAATATCTTGAACCAGACAAAGTTGATATTTAGCGTACTGTACAGCCACGATATGGACTTCATCAAGTGTTATGGCAATAAAGCTACGTGGACGTTTTTACGTATTTTAACCCCAGATTATTGAGCAAGCTGTCAATACATCATTTTTATCCGTAACAAGTCGGACATCTTTAGTCTGATACATTTTAATTTTAACAGAACAACGTCCTTATAGGGACCAGGAAAATAAAGCAGTGTTTGTTTACTTTGGTCAACACGCTCTGTTTTACAAGTAGGATAGCTACCAGTAACAAATGCCTGGGGCGGAAGTCCTCCAAAATGGGCAACAACTGTGTAAACGATTGGCAGGACTTGGCCTTATATCCATGTTGCGGTCACGCTTAGATATTGTGCAGAAATATGTGATCTTAAACACAAATAAATAAATAAATAAATAAATAAATAAATAAATAAATAAATAAATAAATAAATAAATAAATAAATAAATAAATAAGACATATACACACCCACGCCCATACACAACTACACACACCGATAGAGGCACTAACACGCACACGCCCACGCATTCACACACACCCTCAGGACCCGTTTTATGTTCATTGTTTTTCTTACAGGCCTTAGATATGATCCACCAAATTAGGAATTCCTTCAATGAACTATTACTCGAAGCAACATGGATGGACAACAGCACAAGGTCAGTGGCAAAAGAAAAGGTAAGTCATCTCTTAGAAAGAAAACAACTATATTAGTAGATAAATATCCAAGTAATTGGGGATGTGGAGGCGGGTGAAAGACTTCATTGATCTGAAACGTATATTTGTTGAACATGTTAAAGAAGATCGTTGCAGAGAGCATCGAAACAAAGAAAACGAACGCAAGTTATAGTTGCAAGAAAAAATTGAAAAAATCGCAGCTCCCGCGAGTCCAGAAGGAAATGGTAACAACTTCGTTACTCTGAATGGACTTTAACGGGTACAACTGGTGTCGCTCTATGTACTCTGTGGTCTGTCGTCACTGGGGTCCATCAATGCACCATCGGCAGTGATGTAGCTTTGGCGCTGTTGATATCACCCCGATGCACTCAGAGTAAAACTCCAGTTAGTATGACCGTGTTCGGACATGCGTACCTCAGTTGGTGATTGCGTTTGTGATATATAGTGTATTGGCGTATTCCGGTGTCAAGTTCTGCTTCTGTTCGGTACTCTCTTTATAATGATTTTTGAAGGCTTAGAGTTAACATTCACGCGACTTCGAAGGAAAATATTAGGCCGTATCAAGCAATGTTGTCATTTATTATTCCAGGCAACAGCCATGGTTGAGAAAATTGGCTACCCAGAATACATTTTGAACAACACGGCAATTAACGAAGTTTATAGAGGAGTAAGTACTTCCATAGTCTGTTCATACTAGAAAAAGGGAAGCATAGAAGATAACCAACCAATTCCCAACCTATTGCGGAATTCACGAAACTCTTTCGGTAAATTAGGCTTGGACCGAGCCAAAGGCTCAGTCCAGACGTAATTTACTGAACGAGTTTTTTTTTTTAAATGTCACTACAGTTGGGAGAAAGTTGAAGATACCATTTATCACACGATCCCAAACCCGACTAAATATACCTAAAGGGATTAGGAAATATAAACAATGCCTCATGGCCAGACTCAGTTACGTTGTTGAAAACATTGGGTGTTTGGTAGAGCGTACGTTCCAAATAATAGTCCCAAATAACGTACTATAGATCCCCGTTTTAACCACGGGAAGTGGAGCAGTGCTTTTTACTGCAGTAAACGAGTTCTGTTTTATCGGTAAAACAGGCCCGTTCATTAACGCCTGGGGTGGAAAGTGGGAAGTATAGGTATGAATGTTTGGCTGCACTTGATTTCATATCTGTGATGTGGTCATGATATCACTATAGCTGCTAAAGTTTGTCTTGAACACAAATAAATAATTACATAAATGACGTAGATATGTCGAAGCATTCAGTAATAGTTTTCTTGGAAACAGTTCTGGACTCACTAACTGGTTTTACAAGAAGTGCTTTTATTCAATTTCTTATCTCCGAGACACGGTGAGTGACAATCTATCGACGTTTTATTGAAGTCGCTGATTAATTGTTGCAGTTATACACATGTACCTTAAAGTGACGGTGGAAAACATTTCAAATGTAGAATGTACTCGGTACCTTGAAAGTTCAATTGATTCGAAGTGTTTGTATTTGACTGGTTGGCTTCTGAAACACTACAAGTGCATACACCTGGTGCAACTAACGAAATGCTGCTGAATTGTCATGCTTTACCGTTTTATTTAATATTTCCGGTTTAACGACACTTTCAACAGCCAGGGTAGAGGAAGTCTGACCACCTGGATAGAACAACGTAGCAGCAACTGTCAGACTCTCTAACTTACTAACTCTGTACAAGTAGTCTGGTCGAATAAGCTGAAGCTGAAATTTTGGGTGAAATTTGTAACTTATCGAATTTGGTTTCATTTTTGCAGAAAGTCCTCCTCTATAACAAATCCAAAAATCCACAAAAATCCTCTTTGGAGAATATTTTTCACAGCTCATTGAGTTGACCTACGGGATTTCTCCCAGAGTGATATTTTTCAAACTGGGTATTGTACGTAATGAATTTTGGGGTAGGGCCCTGCGAAGCTTCGAAATGCGATTCGATTCGAAAAATACTCCCCATCATTTGATTCGATTCGATTTCAATCGCGCCGATTCGCAAATTTTCGAATCATCGAGTTGCTCTCAAAATCCTACAAAGTATCTCCTCTTAAAGTCTTCTTCTATCATCAGGTCTCCTGTACAGGAGACCTGGTGATAGAAGAAGAATTCAAGTAGGCTTCACTTCCGAAATTACATTGATTCCATTCTGGAATATTCCGCTTTTTTTGCTCGATTTGCACGAGTCGCCGTTGCTCACAATACTTGAGTGGAGACAGACAATATTACGGTTGTAAGAAGGTGCAATATCCACAACTTGAAAAGCGGTGAGGTTCGATTCGAGATTCGATTCGATTCGAAATCCGATACCTGATTCGATGCGAGATTAGATTCAACCCAAAATTTGAGGTTTGCATAGCCCTATTTTGGGGTACCATAAAACCCTTTCTTAAGGGGTATCTCAGCGTCATTTCTATTCAGAAATGGCATAAGAACATTATGAAAGGTTTGGTGGTTTATGAAACATACCAACCCGTATTAATCGAGTATAAAGAGCGTTTTCTTGATTTTCGCAGTTCGCACATTCAAGGGTAGTAGTTTCGTCAGTGGTTTTGAGGAATGCATACAATTGTTTTCAGTAGTCCACTTTGTTGCGATTTGAATCTGAATTCTCCCCGTTGTCTTGTTTTTTGTTTGTTAGTAGTTTGTGTCCTGTTGAAACCAACCGGTAACAACGCACGCGGGAAACATCGATATTCTGATTGGAGAAGTTATCCCCAAATTTTCATTATCATTTTTTTCATTCGGTTTTTGTCACGTTATTGCTTCGAAATGGCAGAATCGGGAGAGGCAATACAGATTTTTCTGACCATCTTTGTGTCATCTGTGGTGCCGACATCGAGAGGCCTATCATTGTGGGCGAAAAAGGCATGGGCACCATGAATTAGTTCAGTGGAAAACGTGGTAAACCAAAGTTGGGAGATTATCTCAAGAGCCGATGCGGCATGGTTCCGATTGTAAAAATTGTTTTTCACAAGAAGTGTCATCGTAATTTCACTGATAGCAAAAGGCCTTGCTAGCCCAGTACTAGTAGAGAGAGTCAATCTGGCAATGTCCAATCGGCAAAGCTCAGATCTGGTGATACGGCTTTTAAATATAATAATGATTGTTTTCCTTTGTGGTGACCCCCGCCAAATCTGACCCCCGCCAAATCAGATCCCAGACACTCGTGTAGATCTGATGTGCATATGGTCACGCTGTTGCCTTTACGTTCGAACCTTATTGAAATATGTCAACAAAGGAACGATACGCGGACCAACGAAATACAGACACGTTTGCACAGTTGCATAGATCTAGTTACAGCAGAAGCAATAGGTGTTGTATGCAATTGTTCATTATGCGCAGGGAGAAACCATCGTCCTCAATACGACGAGTTTGAGAGGATATCTGACCAGTTACATCAAAAGAAGTTCGCTCAACTGTGTACGTGGCTAGAGGAAGAGGCCTTTGCCGATTTCTGTACTGTCGGAAATCTTCATGGACAAATAACTGAACTGGCCGGAAGTACCGGTGTTTTCTCCATCAGAGGGTTGACAGAAAAGTCAGTTGAGCGTTATGGGAGCATCTGTTCTGAAATCGAAACAGTTAGGGATGGGCAAATCTCTAAAATCAGTTGGGTTAAAAATTAACCCAAATCAACTGGGTTCATATTCACTCAACTCAGTTAAGTGAGGTTGATTTTTAACTCAACCGATTTCGACTGTATGTTTTAAGAATATGGCACACTTCATAGTGAAGGAATAGCGGTATTCGAATAGGAAGGAGACTTAGAAGAGGAAGCTGAGCGTATCATAGTCATAGATGCGAAATTGATCAATGCGCTGAAATTCGTGCTCCGAGGCGGTGTATTTCTGCATCGCGTCAAGTGAAACAAGGGACCTACCTCCTCAGAAGTATATCAACAGTACTTGAAACACGTCCGATCGAGGTACGACTGTACCATCGTGGTATTCGATGGCAATGAACAAACACCATCGATGACAGACCACGAGCACTTAAGAAGGTCGGGTAAGAGATGCGCTGACATCAGAGTTTCTGCTACAACGGAAACCTACTCAAATCAGGAGCAGTCTCCGGCCTCTAAATACCATCTTTCTGAACAATTTCATCGCATCCAATTTTTTTTCTCGGTGGTTTCTGATAGAGGGGCATCTCCTGATTCAGAAACCGTTTACTGGACGTCTGATAGCACTGAGCAATTTGTGATAGTCGTCGCAGAAAAGAGGTACCCAATTTCAATTCGCAGATTTAGCCTAGGTGCTGAAATTCTCATATATAACCGACATTTATCAGAAAAAATGTAGAAGTTTTACTCATATAGACATAAATGACATTGTGCAATGCATAAACAGTTGCATGCTCGGCAAAATCTGCTATTTTGTAATGAAGACAAGCGTTTTATGAACAGCATTTGATGGCAAATCTTTCCTTATTCTTTTGTCATTTTATTTTTCTTTAGTCCGGAATTATTTGAATATTTCTGTCGGGTTTATGTGCAGAAGCTGTCATGGCTAATCGTTGCTTTTTCTCACCGAAATACGGATGTGAAGTTGTTAGGGTAAGTGACCATCTGATAAATGGTGCATCGAAGCGAAACGAGAACGTAATCAGACGCAGCAAACTGTATAATGATGGTCTGCATGTAGATTTACAATCGCAGCTAAATTTGGATGCGAGAAGTCACAAATATCGTGTAGAGAAATATGTTCACCCGACAAGTTTTAGACCAGCTGCATCAAGCAGAGATATTCCTACACCACCCAAGAAAAGATCTAAGCGATGTCAGGCACAAATTGTGTTTGATTTCAATTCAAACGACACTGTCTATTTTGTGGTTGGAATTGTGATGTGACAAAAGACCCTAAAAACCCGACAAGGTGGATAGAGGCTTATATTTTCCAGCAGATATTGAATCCTGAAACTAGCAGTAGTTCATCGCCAAAGGAGATGGGATACTCCGGGTTTGTGAGCGGCGACAAGATAAATGGGATAGAGTTTAGGTTAAGGGTTCTAGGTGCAATGAGTGATTTGCATGCGACAGACGCTCGTTATCATTCGGTCTGTAGATCTACATTTATGACTCCAAGATCTGTAGCGTCCGCGGCAAAGCAGTTCATTGACACTACCTGAACAGATTCAAATCCCGATGCTGAAGCATTGAAATCGGCGGTTGCTTTCATGAGAGATGACCAATCACGTGGAATTCGGTCGACTTGTTCAAACTGTATGGTGTGTGTGGGGAGGGGGTGGGGAGGGGGCGGGTTCTTGTATTTCCCATCACGTTTTTGTTGCTAAGCTTGCTGAGAAGTACGTCAACGTCATTTTAGTCTTTTTCTCGCCAGTGATGGCCACGATAGATCGAGAACTGGATCAACACTTCGTATTACACAGGATCCAGATGATTGTAATGCAGGAACAACAATGACATTTTTGAAGAAAAGTATATGCCCCGAAATAAAGGATAAGGATATAGATCGAAACACTCAAGCTTACCTTTGACAAAATATCAAGTGGGAGGTTATTAGCTTTCCTGCGTAGCTTGTCACCGAAAATAGACCGTACCCTACCCGGTATGCTGATTAGCAACATTGTGACATCATTGATACCTGGGATACCAACAACAATGCAAAGTGTTCTTGCTTCTATGATGAGAGATTCTAAAGAGCTCATAAAAACGACGCATTACTTCGGAGCAACATAGTCCTATGACGAACAGTTGCTTTTCAAGAAATCGGTAGCAAATACGGCAGCTCGCAATGTTGACTTCACACTAATATCTAGTTCTGACGGTGGGCTATTACAAGTAGTTGTAGATAATTTCGATGCTGACATTGCATCTCAGAATGGAAAACTTTGTACCCATTCTCTGACTGTTTTCTTAACTCAAGCAAATAACACAGCCAAGTCGCAACGCAGTCGGCTCAGGCGACTTAAGAAGTATAAAATGTCAGCGACCGTTGACTGTGACTTGGATGTTGTTCGTCATCACGGACCAAAACGCCCGGATATGCCCTTTGCTCACACAAAAAGATGCATCCCGTCGCTCCAAATTCTTTGTCATTCAGCACTGTCAACTCGAAGGGCCACATAGACCGATTTAGTATTCTTCAGTGACTTTCTGCAAAGGGACAGTTCAGTGATGTTCTGCGAAAAGAATGTTGTACAGGATTTATATCTCGTGAGTCTGGAATGTTCTCTGAATGTCGTACTGGAGCCGAATATCTCCAATTGATCGACATGAAACCAGCCGATCTCGAAACTATTGCAACTGCCATTAAAACGTGGATATTTCAAATTTCCCCGTTTCCCTCTGGAGGGAAACGTGGATATTTCAAATTTCCCTGTTTCCCTCTGGAGGGAGGAGTTGTCAGACATATACTTATGTCAGAACCACGGAAATCCTCCGGTACACTCCAAGTGTGTGTTCAATTGACGATGTTGTTGCAACATATAGACAGTGGGAGCAAAACACATACTGTTTATCCATACCTGGAGTGGTTGTGATACGACATCAGCAACACATGGCCAGGGAAAGACAAATTTACTGAAGAGAATTGACAACGTCCCAAACATTCGCGACATAGCGTGTATAATGTCTCACTCGGATGCTACCCAGTTGAAAGTCGAGGAACATGACAGCAAGCTTTTTATTGTATGGTGTCAAGCCTGGGGATGATCTCCACAAGTAGAGATGCTCCTGTCCCTAAGAAACTACCTCAATAGACCGTTCTGCACATGACCACATAGCCATAGCCTGAGAGTTCACCTCCTGGTAATTGTCTGGAAAACATTGAACACCAAAGCAATGGGTGCATGCGATTGGGGTTGGAGAGTCCAAAATGATCATCTCGTTCTTATCAAGACGGACAAATAGCCAGCTCCGGATGTGCTGATAAAATTCGTCCGTTGTAAATGAGAGTTATCTAGTAGAAATCCAAGTGGGAACAACGTCTGTTTCTGTAGGAAGAATGGACTCACATATGGCATTGCTTGTGACGATTATTGGGGGGGAGGGCTGCAGGAATTCAGAAGTGGTTTATGTTGATATCGAGGAAGAGGTGGCCTGATGTGGGTGTTTTCTATCTTTTGTGAATATGCACCATCGTTCTTTGTCAATCAGGGCTTCATATCCGACCATTTTATTTCTAACAATCACTTTTCTGACCATGGGAACGTCGTGGCCATGATTATTGTTCCCTTCGCATTGTCTTGTTTGGTTTGAGTAGACTGTAGGACATGTTTCCCTTTTTTGTCTTCTAAATCTAGTATTTCTGCTGAAATTGGACATTTTGGTGGCCATCCGTGTGTGCTTTGGCCCTAAATTTCATTCTTGGGGCGACTGAGTACCTCTCAGACAAGTGTTGACTCAAATAATAATCTCTCGAATCGAAGTTGTATACCTCCTGTATGATATTTTCGGCTTACCCCAATTCAATCATCTTCGGTGGCCAACTTGGACACCATCTTGGATAAAAACGTTCCCCCAAAGCAAATTTTGGATATGCTGTCGTGGGAGCTCAGATGGTCAAAGTGACATCAAATTCCATAAGTTACAAATATCTTCTAGGTTCTACCCCCGACCAGACTAAAGCAGAGTTAGCAGCGGTTGAAGGCAAGTGCCCCATCTACGTACTGTTTTGTCGTAGTATACAACGCCACAGTGCCGCATATGGTCAATCGGTAATAAGTGGCTTTTATTACACGCCTGTTGTACAAAATTGCCATCTACAGCAACTTTAAACCATGCGAAAAACGAAACTCTGCTCCGCACACATGTGCAGAACGGAAATTGTTGACGGACTATTTTTATAAAAAGCGAAATTTCTCTGGAATTTTCAACAAATCGTGCACCGCAATTACAATTTGAATAGCTAGCGAGAGCTAAAAATCGTCCCCTAAGGTCTAATGTGTTCAATGTGCCAGTAAGCACATAGAATACATTGGAACTCGGGGGACGAAATGGTAGCAAGGGTTCCCCTCGCAAGTTTGGTTGGCAATAAAATGTGTTCTTTTTGTTGATAGTTGTCAAATGAATTGCTGAGTGTCCTTCTGATAATCGTTTTTTAGACGTGACGACGTGTAATAAACACAGAACGACACGCGTGTGTTAATGTGTTAATTGATATGGCACTTGTGCCATCCTGGTGGTATAAAATTCTAGGGCCGCGGCCTCTCGTTCTATCCTTCTGCACTGGCACTCGTGCCATATCAATTAACCCAGTCACACACGCGTGTCCATCTGCGTATGTCCAAGGTCTTAACAACAGTTTCTGTTTGTCAGGATCGAACCGTCGACCCTTCGATTTAATGTCCAACGATCTAACCAACGAGCAACCACGCTCCACTTTACCGCTTTTACAGTATGGGTTTAATGGAGGGATAAAAGTTAGATTGTATTGATAAAAACATTTTTATACACTGACAACACAATATTTAGCATGCCTGTTCAAAGGTTAAGGATTGTAATGGACGAATATTTTTTTAGAACATACTGTTAACATTAATATACTATTAGCATTTATCCCTAACTTTCAAGAGTAAAGGAGTACACCTTAAAGGTTCTATACCGAAACTAAAACGTATTTATTTATTTATTTATTTATTTATTTATTTATTTATTTATTTATTTATTTATTTATTGGTGTTTACGGTCACATATTTCTGCACAATGGCTAATCATGACCATGACAGTTTTACGGGTGGAGGAAGCCGAAATACCAGGAGAGAACCACCGAGCAACGGCGAGCAACTGTCAGCTCCCCGACATACTAACTCCACACAAGCAGGGTTAGCATTGGTTGAAGACAGGTGCACCATCGACGTGCAGTACGTCTTAGCACACAACGCCACCGTGCCCCAAGTGGGCAATGGGGTGAAGTGTCTTGCCCTGCCCAAGGACACAACGCGGTTGCCGCAGGTGGGATTCGAACCGAGGACCTCTCGGCTTGCAAATGAAACGTTAGGTTGTACAGTGGCATTGCTGTAACGCTCCCACACTCGTCTGCCAAGTGCCATGATAATTCCAAGAGCTGAAACGATCTCGTCGGCTATTTGTAGAATTTATTACAAGCCGAGAACGACAAAGTACTCCTGGGAATAATTTTAATCTAAACTATATTTGTTTTCTTACAAAAATACCGCGTGATCATATCATAGCTGCATGATTACCCACTAATCGCTACACAACTGGATTGTGGAACATCTGTGAAAAACGTCACAACTCAATCTGTCATCCAAAGATGGCGTTTGCTGACGTGAAATCTGTTACGCTGTGACTGTAATCACAGCGTACCAGCTTTCACTTCATCAAACGCCATGCTATTTACCTACCAGGACAGCTAGTTACACGGTTTTAACTGAGTTGAGACACTTTTCTTTGTGTAACTAATGAGCTTTCCACTAATTCTGTTGTACAGAGATCAATGTGATTGCCCGACCGTCTCACCAAGCTTTTTCCTAACGCAACCAGCAGGCTATTGGTCCAATATTGTAAATTATTAAGCTGGGTCACTTCTTTTTGTGACAATGAGTGTAAACTGTACAGGGCCCAGGATACCCATCCTACCAGGCACCGCTAGTCTCGGCATTGGTTTGAATCCCTTTAAAGAACATGCTTGAATATACATGTTTACTGACAGAGCTCTCATTAATGTTATGAAATTTGTCTTTTGCAGGTGGTATTCGACTCTGAGAAATACTTTGAAAACGTCCTGTCTTTACTAAAGTTCATATCCAAGTCAAATTTAAAACTTTTGAATGAACCCGTTGACAAGACAAAGTAAGTTCATGCCACAAAACATTATCCAAGAAGAATCAGTTACCCACACTTTGATTGTTTTAAAACGGAATATTACAGAATTAGGCCTTACTTCTTTGATCTTTGATGGTAACATCCATGTAGGTTCAGTGCCATCAATTGGAAGAGTCTATTTTCGTTACTTGGGGTAGACCAATTAACATTTTCATCGTGCAGCCTTATGGCTGCACGGCACCATACAAATTTTCCGAGCAACTAGCTGCTTCATGAATTCAGGTTGTATCACGATCATGGACCAGGAAAACGGCATTTCGGTTACAAAGGCTTAACTGAGTTGAATATTATTTACAACGATTTTTTTTCTTTTTATGCCAAAACATTCAACTTGAGAGATATCAGGGTAATAATAAAACGCCTGTAAGAAAGAGTTCTACTTTAGTCTCGATTTCCATGTTTGTGTGGTTAAGACACCTTTCCAAACCTACCACCAGGCCAAGAACTAGATGAGGGGCTAATATATTACATTACATGTTTACCTGCTGAAATTTGCGGCCTCATTTTGACGGTACAGTTGGTTGGAAGTCAGTTAAATGACCCCTCCACAGTGAGGGTACACTTAAGTTTGAACGCCTTTGCAGTTCCATTGGAATTTTAGTAATGCTGCCGCGATGCGCTAAACAACTGGTCGGCCATATGGATTTGGCGGTTTTTTATGTCATCTACACGGCACATGTCGACTAACATATAGTGATTCAAGTGATGGTTTGGTGTGTTGGGGTGTGCCTGTGGGTGGGCGTGTGGATGTTTGAGGTGAGGTAATAACTCAACAACTTTTGGAGTTGCAATTAAGATATTTCACACAATTATAAAGGACAGTAGAAGGATATGTAACACATTATATCCGGGTTCGTAACTTGAAGTCAAGATCAAATTCCGGATTGACACTTAATATCTGTCGATATTCGTGTCTCAGCTGTTATTTATTTATTGTGTTCAAGATCACATGTTTCTGAGCAATGGCTAATCATGACCACAAATTGATATAAAGTTAAGTCCAGCCAGTCGTTTATACCAATGGTGCCCATTTTGGACGTCTTCCACCCCAGGTACTAGTGACCGGGTCATAATTTTTACAAGTAAAACAGAGCTCGTGTACCACAGGAAACATGCACTGCTTCACTTCCCGGGGTTGCCACGGGGAATGCCTAGGCCATAACCCAGAAACGAAACGGATCACACTAAAATTATAAAACTGTATGCAAACGTTTAGGATAGTCAGCATGCGCCTCTGCCAGATCAAAATAATACTTGAATGTCATATGGGAAGAATCTGTTACTCCAGTGGTATTTCATGTTTTTTAGTTCAGTATTGGTTTCGTTGTGCTGAGAGGCGTTTCGATGACGACTGGGAATTGAATTGCTATTGCACTCCAATTCATATTCCCAGATTTCATCACACTTTAAATACTCCTTCTTTCTCGTGTTTGAAGTGGATCTAGAGATCCCCACCAACTGCAGTACGTGGAAAGTGAATTACTATATGATAACCCACATACGCAATGTTCACCCCCCCCCCCACAACAAAAAAAAAAAATAAAATAAAAAAATCTCAGTAAGTTTCAACTAGATATTGAGAGTTGTGTATCACGACTCTCATGATCGGGGGAGTTATTTGGTAACTGCGATTTTAAAATAATTTCGAAATCTAGATTTTGACCATTTTTTAATCTTAGATTGATGATGGTTAACAAAATATCTGCATGGTTCCTGTAAAGCTTTCCGTCCACCACTCACATTCTGTAAAGAATTCGACGCTGTTGCGGTTTATTTGATTACCCTCATCTTTGCGGATTTGACTCGCAGTCAACCGTGGATGTAATGTGACGTCCCTTTACTCAAAACGATATACGGATATTTTTTTCGTGATCGTGTTGTAGATACTCCAAGTAATAAGTATTCAATTTGTATTCATAGCATCAATATATTGACACAATTGGTTGAACTGCAGATGTCCAATAGTATTGATAAAGTCATTAAAATGCAGTCAAATCAATTCTCTTTTTCAAACATTTAATTGCTTTGTTTCAAAGACAATTAATGTTTATGGATCTTTTAGATTCAATCGGATGGAATATGTCAGTTCGTCGGAACAGCGAACCGTGATAGACTATTTATGGAGTAGACTGGTTCCAGACCATAACAGCGTCGAATTCCTTCTATAATTTGATTGGTGGCCCTATGAGCCTGTGCTCTTGTATACCGTACTATGATCGGACCAAACGGTCTTTCGGGAGTTGCGATCTGGTCACAACACATTTACATCAGTGAGTGGAGATTTTATAAACAATATGCAGTCAAATCTCGTTAACTCGATATCAGAGGGCCGCTATAATTACTTCGAGTTATCGGACGTTCGAATTTTCGATGGGTCGGAAATGGGCGATTTGTTGATTTGCCATCTCGGTAATGTTTTGACGAGAATGAGTTTCGTATTCATGGGTGTCATGTTTTAGTTTTTTGTCCGATTTTTGTTTTTTTTACTCTTGACCATCTACATTTTTTTTATTTGTTTAAATTTACATGAAAATTTTCATGAATTAGTCTTTTAAGTTCACTTTCTTGTAAATTCAAAGAACCCAAATGCCATTTTGTTCTACAGTTGAACAGTTATCTGGAGACACAAATCTTCATTTTGAAACTTCCCCTCTATGCAGACATGATTTTTCTTTATACGCTTAAGAGTGTAATTACACCTCTGTGATATTAAGATGTGCGTTATATACGGAATATGCCAGATTATGCAATACCTAAATCTCGAATTTCATATAACGGAAGACTCGTCACATCTGACCTTTATTTATTTCTGACAGTTTTGTTTCCGCTCTCTTGTTCTATTATGATTTCATATTTTGTCTTAATAATTTTAAAATTCAATTTCCGCTTCACTCTCTATCCACCAGTTGTATTTGTTGCATCTATTTTAAAACTCAATGATAATTAATTTTCACTCCCATGTTTAACCCCTAGCACTCTGGTAGTGCAACAGCATTTTCTCCAATCGCTCTGTTTTTCTCATTTTAACCATTCATTTAACCAATTATATCTTGTTTGACAGAGCTCCCCGAGTCCTGTCAAAAGAGGTATATTTGCTTAAATATCAAATTAGATTATTGGAAATATTTGCTGTTGGAAACTGCTCAGTTTTCACATTAGAGTGCAGAAGGTTAAATATATTTTGTAGCAAGGGTGTACATGTAGATCATTCAATGGAACTTTAATTATTGGTGTTGTACGTATTGCGCAATGAAGAAGATTTTCAGAAAAATACAGAAAGAAAATAGGAGACAGTGTCGAAGATGCCAACATTTCGCATTTTTTCGACACGGGAGACTGTACTGTTGTAGACAGAAAGGCGGACAAAGAACTTCGTTCACCTCTCGACATTGTCAGAACAAGTGGCGTTTTTGCTATTTCCGACACAGGCTTCGTTGCAGCTGTGAAACGGCTAGGCTCAATTCTTCCCTTGTAGTTTTGACACACGAAGAAGATATGTCCATCATGTTTTCTGTACACAAATTTTGCCACAATAATTATATGCTATTACCCCATTTTTTTTGGATCTAGGGCATATAAAATGCTGATCAAGGCTTAATTCACGACCGCGGTGAGAAGTGGACATTTTAATAAACACCTTCGAACGCATTTGATGAGAAATTCATGTTTGCTGGGACATTCCTATTTGCATCTTTGTGTGTCATCCTTGGATGCATACTGCGTACTATGATCTTTGCAGCCCGTTAAAACCTAAAGGTAGAAATCTAATTGCCGAGATGTGAAAACCAACCAGTTCTGTTACATGATACGTTTACAGAGATATTTCAGTTCATGTAACACTTACGCTGCCAAAAGCGACTGTTGTCACCTACTTTATGATGATTATCTGTACGTTCTGGTATGCGCAAATGTTACCTACCATCTGAGCCCTTTCCAACAATTAATCAGAAGATAGAGTTTTAAGTATTTCATAAATTTTATTAAACTTCCTCGCACATAGAGGTCCTCCATATATGGCTAAATAGGGCGTGTCAGTGAAAGGGTTAACCTTCGTATTGTTCCAAAGATCAAATATAGTAAGTATTTGATTTAACATGTTAACGCTTACCCTTTGTACAGCCTGACCGATTGTATGCGTTTTGAAATCAGGTGGCTTGCAATTTGTCCAACCTTCTCTTTTTTATCTAAAGTATTTGGAATTGCTCTTTTATGTGGATAAAATCTTTCATGCAATTGTCTTCAGAGTTTTGTTTCTCAAGCGATTTTTTTTTTCTGAATATACACACGTTATCGGTTAACGATTACAGCAGCATTTGAGGGCGTAAATGATTTCGATTTAGCTCCCTTTTTTTAAAAAAAGCCTCGTGATGTGTTCATGAAAGAGGTTCCGGTATTCACCATCTAAACAGTTGTTTTACGCCCTCTTTCGTTGATATTGCATACTTTCGGTTTTAACATTGTGGTTTTCCGGGTTAGAAAAATCCCCTTTACCCCGCCGCGATTCATTAGAAAGTTGTTCGGCTTGTTTATACTATGTTTAGTATAATAGTGGTGACGGTAGTCGCCTACACAATCGTATCTGAGATATGATGTTTGTGTTTTCATCCACTTATTCTCGGTTACAGTTTATCGATGGCTGAAATATAGCATTATATCTATTATGTAACGCCTTCTATTCTGGTGGTCCCTAGTTCGATCCACGTCCGAGACGACCTTCGTTTTGTGTCCTTGGGTAAGGCACTTTATCCCGGTCCCCAACATGGGGGCACGATGACGCCGTGTACTATGTCGATGGTGCACATGTCTTCATCCGCTGTAACCCTGCTTGCGCGGAGCTTGAACAGAGCTAGAATTTTGAGGAGCTGACAGTTGCTCGTCGATGCTCAGTGGTTCTCTCCGGGTACTCCAGCTTTCTCCACCCGTAAAACTGTCACGGTCACGATTAGCCATTGTGCATAAGTATGTGACCTTAAACACCAATAAATAAATAAATAAATAAATAAATAAATAAATAAATAAATCTATTATGTAACGTAATTCCATGGTGACAATCATTCTGATTGTGTACGAAGATTCATAGAAGCGAATGGAGCAAAGAAGTGGATTCGAACGCTGGCCGGAAACTCCAAAATACCCCGTGCGGGACTAACGCTTTTAAAATACTGCGATAACAAAGGCGGGTAGAAACTTTCGACCGCATCACGATTTAATCGCGATCTGGTAGAGATTCTCTGCCCCCTATCCTGCCCACAACAATGTAAAATCTCATCCGTCGAAAAAGTTACGTGAGAACATTGAATGTAAGACGCTATTTTCGTTTATTTTTCGTGATTGTGTTTTGATTTCGCAATTTTATTAAAAAAAAATCCAGACTATCCATGTAAGCGTGTCGCGGCGAGGAGCCAATACTATAAAACTTTTACAATAGTATTTTCCCGAATTGTTTTTTCTGAAAGTGATTATAAATGACTGAAATGCTTCATTAGCATTTCAAAAGATATGGCAATTTGCCAACTGGCAAATTGCCACATCTTTGAAAATACTAATGGTTGATTTCAATTTAGTTATTTCCATAAATAGAACATACAATTTGGGAAAATACAACTGTAAAAGTTTTAAAGTATTTGCGCCAGATCGCGAGATGATTGAGATGTGATCGCGAAACAGACCACTTTCGCAATCACAGCACTTCAACACTTACGGAAAGAAGTCCATTTAACGATCAAAGAACGCAAACTGCACGAACCCAACTCTTCAGTAAACAACTTGGTTTATTTAGATCAGCAGACAGTTTTTTGAGCACTGAGCTGTGTTATCTGGCACATGTGTTTGGCTGATGTCTAGAACGTGCGCAGGCATGACACAAAATTAAATACTCAGGTAGACTTAAAATGAAAAGTTAGTCAAAACACTTCAATAGAGTTAAAATGCACTCTGTCTACAGTGAATTTGAGAATTTCGTGACTTTGAAAACTTTACATAATTATAAGTCTTGGTCATAAAAGATGTAATGTACCAGATATTACCCAAACCAGTCGTAACGAATGTTCTATTTTTATTAGTCAATGTCATTTTGTCTCGATAGAGCACCGTCTATTTGATTATGTGCTTTTACCATTTATATTGGTTTACGCCCACAATATTGACTATTCATTTATCATTTCAGTGTTCTGGTTCGAATGTTTTTTCTTTTGCACTGCCGTAAATGCATAAATCTTTTAAAAACACTTTTTTCTCTCCCATTGCATCACAACTGCATGTCCATAAAATGATTGTATGTTTGGTGGTGTGCCTCGTTTTGAAAATTAAGGGTTTTTTTTTTGTTTTGTTTTGGTGGGTATTTAGCCATTAATTTTACGTCGCCAAAAATATAATTGCAGTAGAATAAGATTTTTTTTATAGGCGAGGCTATAAAAAGTATCCAAGTAGTGCGTATGCGTTCCACAGAAACTACATGCAAACGAGAACCTTTATACTCTTTTAAATAACTTCCCCCTTTTCATCGAGCCACAGAGAGTTCGATGTATCGGAATAAGTGAAGTCGCCCCATTTCGCCAACATTTTCAAATAAAGAGATCGGGTTGGTGGGATATCCTCGAACTTTAAAATCCAACAACAAAACATCTATCCTTTCCTAGACAATTTATTGGACATTCATAAATATTTTCTTTTCAACAAACCCTATTTATTCCACTTCAAGAGGGTTCATGTACAAAAATATTTACAAACTGCAGAGAGGAACGGTGTAGCATTGATCCTTACACACCCTTAAACAGGGACAAAGGTACACTATCATCATTTTCTCTTCACAAAGAGATCGATTCGTAAATCCCACAGCGGCAGCTTCAAGATAAGAAGATGTGCAAGGTTTGTCTGCACCCATCGTTTTGGGAATATAAAGAGGATATCTACGCTGTTTTAGAGAATATCGGGAACTATCTCATGAGTGTGGACCTGAAAGTTTGATTTTTCTCGAGCGCTTGCGCACTAAAACAGCGAAGATTTTCTTTTTATTATATGCTACGTGACATTTTACAGCGCAATATTCAGCCCAATTCGACTGCAAACAGTTTCAAATCAATAACAGAAAGCTGCTGATCATTACTTCAAGGCGACGTCATGCATCGAAGCGTAACGTCGTTTAGGAAGCCGCTGAAAAAATTCATCGCGTGGACCTGAAAATATTACCTTAAATGGTGTTTACAAGATTTAATCTCCCGGTCGAATCTGGCCGATTTCTCTGGGGTGGGGTGTCTACCCCCCTCCCCCCCCCCAACGGGGAGCAGGAGCTGTAGTCCCATTAACACCTTTGGTGCTACTCCTGTTTCGTGCTTGCTTTAGTAATGTAGTGATCCACTTTATATGTTCTATAGAAATGTGGCTTTCCCTGTATTTGCCGTAGAACATTTCCGTAGAACGTAGCACAGTTCCACAACTAGAGATGGACGAGTTTACGAAGAGAGGACGACCAGGAAGTGGAGCAGTGTTTCTGTTTCCAGTGGTAAATAAGTACCGGCTCACCGATAAAATAGGACACGATAACCACCGCCTGTGGTAGAGGTCCTCTAACGTGAGGGGCGTACGTTTTGGCGATTAACTAATTTTGACGTTATACCTGTGTTGCATATGGATGCTGACAATGGCCTTAAGCATCAATAAATAAATAACGACGGGAAAAATACAACACATAATATTTTTCAGGTGGTCAACCGCTCCAACCATAGTGAACGCATTCTACAGTTCACAGAAAAACCAAATCAGTAAGTAAATTGTAAATTTATTTTGTAATATCTAGATTTGTAGCATGCCAGTAGAATTTATTTCTAAGTCACATCTACCTATCACTCATTCGATCCATTTTCAGTCTCTAACAGAAATGTTGTTGTATAAATAGCATAGTTAATTATTGCCTAGGCTCCTGCAATTTTGTATCCGCTGGAAGTCTATTAGGTTAGTAGTGACAGTAGCAGAGGGAGTGTCAGTCATCACTGGCCGCTGCAGTTGTATTGGCGATGATAGGAAGCAGCAGTGGTATCCGAGACTCATATTTCGAAAAAAGCTTAAGTTCTGACTCGAGATTCCCGACAAAGCAGAACTCTGAATTCATTTGACATTTTGACTCAAATGGATATTTCTGAAAAGACTAAAAGACTTACCAGGGTTCAAAAGTTTATGTCACTGTTGCAGGTGTTGCGCCGAGGGTGGGGAGGGGACAGGCGGGTACACGAGGACTAGCCCACACCCCGTCGGGAAATCGGCCAGATTTGTCTGGGAGATAAAAATATGCAAACACTATAAATATAGACATAATACCCCCGAAGCCCCGATACACGTGAGCAATAGGAATGGATGGCCCTATGTGCATATAATCACTGTACCTAAGGCAGAGATAATTACATTGCGAGATTTCTATTTTAATCCGTACCAAAAACTTTCTACACAATCACTTATCGACACACACCTAGTCTCTGTTTTGAGTGCCATGATACTTATTAAATTTGTGAGGGAGCGCGGTGTTTCAGTGGTACGGCATTGGACTTCAAACCGAAAGGTTCACAGTTCGATCACCACCAGGGGTTACTACGTTGTGTCCTTGGGCAAGGCACTTCATCCCGATTGCCCACTTGTGCTGTGTACTAGGGTGTATTGCAAATCGATGGTGCACCTGTCTTCAACCAATGCTAACCCTGCGTGTGCTGAGTTAGTACGTTGGGGAGTATGACAGTTGCGCGCCGTTGCTCGGTGGTCCTTCCGAGTATTCCGGCTTCCTCCACCCGTAAAACTGTCTGACACGAAGTGACCCTTGCTGTTAAAAGTGTCGTTAAACCCAATAAATAAATAAATATTGACTCTGTGGCTTTTGGAACTAGGGTAATCTCCATGACACCTGTTTTTGATACCACAGTTCCACTAGCCACATGTTTTTGCGCTTCGTTTTGACTTTCTCAAAGCCTCTAGAGTTACGGATATTACGAGTCTTTCCCAATTAAAACAAAACTTTCTCGCACCTGATGAACCATGGTCGGTCCGGTGGGTGCGGGGACTCTCTAGCCCCCTGTCGGGGATCATAACCCCGGCGTCTGGGAAATCCTAGAGCTGCTTCTGCACTGTTGGTGATTTTTCCAATAAAAGTTACCAGGTGTGTGATATAAATTGACTTTAACCCCTAAGCGGTACGCATAAATGTTTGTAATAGAAATTTTTTTGGGTTCATCAGCCTTCAACATAAACAACAAAAAGGTAAAGCGGGTTATTAGCAAAATAAAGTCACTTAATTGCTATAGATAGTATCTTGATTGATGACTCAATACACTGGGTAGAGACTTGAGTCTGAGTTCCACTTGTATCTTGAGTTTCTTTTTCAAAATATCCGAATTGGGGAAAAATCCCTGACTTGCGCCCACTTTGGAACTAGTCAGACTCAAGGTTTTTCGGGATATGGGTGTTGCAGGCCGGCATTCCATCCCATATAGCAAACATTCCACCAGAAAGTTTAACCTGACTTCTAGTGTTGAATCACAGATATTATATTTCTGGTATCAGAATGACAGATTGACAAATGTCTTCCTTATATATTTGGCGGGAAGCATATGCTGGACTGGGGTTAGAAAAAACACAGATATGTAAAAAAGTAGTGTAATACATATTGTGAATGAGGAAGGTTTAATAAAACAGTAGTCTGTAGTAAAGTACAGAGTTGTTCTGTGTGAACTGTGAGGCCTGGATGAGAGGTGTGTTCTCGACCGATGACAATGGGGTCCCGCTAATTCTGAGCTTGTTGTCGTCACACAGTGGCCCCAATTGTCCCAGCTATCCATGATGCTGATGGGGTCACCGGATCGCTCGCTGAGTTCGTCGATCACGTCCTGTTCCGTGAATAATATTTGCCCTGTGCACTCCATGCATATGCGGTGTCAGTCGGATAATGTGACGTTTCGACCGACTGTTTGGTACATGCGACTTGTGAGAAATCATTCAGGTCTAAATTAGAAATAATGATCTCCGGGTAACATAAATGGCAAGAAGATAAGAGAAGAAGTCCCGGAATTGTCAAGCTGGAAGTCATCTGTCTGGAAACAGTGGGAGAGTAACGAAGATCCTAGGAATCAGCAGTTGGTAAAAGTACTGAAAAGAGGGTTGTAGCGGAATATGAATTATGAGTTGGCAGCAGTTGTGCAGAATTATGTGACCTTAAACACCAATAAATAAATAAATAAATAAATAAATAAATAACGTGCTAAAACGGATATGGTTTACACGTGAAATACAGTTAGGTAATTAATTAGATACACTTATTTTTCTGGCGTGAAGTTGGGAGAGAGGTAATAATAAAGAAATAAATTTATCACACAATTTCCATCAAATAGCCGATTACGGGAAATATCGTTCAAAACACCTTAAATACGGGCTGACGACAGTTGGTTTCGGAAGTAGAATTGAATGAATCTTCTCTTATATTTACTGTGTTTTTAATCAAATAGTAGACGACCAATTTCGCAGAAAATATTTCCTGCATAGCTAAATATTTTCATTTTTTGTCTCGAAAAACATAGCTTATGGCGCTCTCACTGGAATGAGCTCGATAAGCTGGTTCCAGTGAGATGTCATGAGCTATGTCTTTGAGGCAAAAATATAAAAAAAATGGATAACGATGTTTGCGAACAGCGCTGGCCAGCTTTAATGGTTGCGTTAGCTCAAAGGTTAAATTACTCATTATGTCACAGTGTGACGTGAAATTTCTTAACCCCGTTCACTAAAATCGATCCGAGCCGTATGGATTTTAGTGAACGGGGTTAAGGAATTTCACGCCACATTGTGACATAATAAGATTGATTTCAGTGAACTAGGTACATAAATTTCATATGAAATCGTGACTCATTGAAAATCCTCTTCTTTATAGTTCGGATATCTTTCGGTACAGCAGTGTGATCGCAAAAGCGCTTTCTTCATCGATCAGATCGGGTTCTGGTCACAATATGCCCATGACACACTTACAATATCTGATACAGATTTTATCATAAAAATATTGAGAAATTAAAACGAAATCAAGATAAAGAAACGAATACAGCACCTGCGATTCAATGTATGAGTATGGGTAACAGAAGTACAAGATGCCCTACCAAAATTTTTATCAGCCTTGCTCTTGAAATGGCCAAACCCATCAAAAATAAAATGATTGAGTTTTTCAATCACCCAATGGAGATCTATTTATAAGCATCTATGTGTTTGAAGATTCTATCGAACTAAACTATCGTTGTATGATTTCAGTGTTTCCGGCTGCAATTTTACAACCTCCATTCTACAGCAAGGGCTATCCAAAGTAAGTATGAATAATAGAAGTACAAAGTTGTACTATACAAATCCTAAACCTCCCTAGCCAAATCGACGAACTCATAAATTTTGTTTGTTAAATCGTCCATTTTTCTTATTTAAGTTCCTATCTAAATATCCCACCCAGACAACGTAAATGTTGTGCCATTCAAAACAAGTACAATTTACACCTTACCTGGAGAAATATTTTTCACCCGTGATTTATAAATTATGTGAATGCAACATTTTACTTAAACCTCAAAGCACTGTCATTTGTGTGCAGGCCTGCACCACCATTGTTAGAGATTTTATATTTTATATTTTTGGAAGAACACTCGTAAGTGAATCATTTTTTGTTTTAGTTTCATTCGTTTTTCTTTCCGCAAAACAAATCGTATTCCAGCGGTAATTACGTTGTGTTCTTGAGGCCGGCACTTAATCCCGATTGTCTACGTGGGGTCACGGTGGCGCTGCGTTCTAAGGCGTATTGAACGTCGAGAGTACACTTGCCTTCAACCAATGCTATCCCTGCTTCTGATGGTTTAGTACTTTGGGGCGCCTGACAGTTGCTCGCCGCTGCTTGGTGGTTCTCTTCGAGTATTCCGGCATCCTCCACCTGTGAAACTGTCCGACACGAGCTAACACTGACTGTCAAAAGTGATTTTGAACCCCAATAAATAAATAAATCTCAGAGCTATTTTTCACAACATAAACGATTCTTTCACGTTCTCTTTTTGGGGTTATCTTTGCCGATAAAAACCGATTGGGTCGCAGAAAAGATAGGACGTTTGATCTGACACAAACTGTGTCAAATGTTTATGCCAACAGGGACACATTTAGAAGTTTATTCCTCTTTGTAGGTCGTTGAATTATGGTGGAATTGGTATGGTAATTGGTCACGAGATTACACATGGTTTTGACGATAAAGGTAGGAGCTCATTCTTGAATCTTATTTGGTAGTCTATGGCATGGTACACAAGCCGCTACAAATATTCAGCATGACTTTTTATTATATACGTATCTGTGATATGCCGTGTTTTTCCACCCATCGAATCCTGGTCGCCGTATCACACTGAGTGGTTTTCCGATTCCATATCAGATGGTTGGTCTCAGAACGAGGACGGCACTGGGGAACGTCAATCGAGTCTGCCCAGGTTACCAACCGTTTTCCTTGGTACGCTTCACTTGTGTAAATAAACACTGTCGAAAACGTGAATTTCTAATATTGTTCACAACCAATTTTATATTCATTTCTCGTGTGAAAGGTGAATTTCCATAACGGCATATAATAAACAGATCAAACGATCATCTGTATGCGTAAATATGTGACCTTAAGCACCAAATAAATAAAAAAATAAATAGATTATTACATACATTAATATGCTGAGCAAACTACTGAACTGCACTGAAAGGTTCAAGAGGGCCTTTGGGAAATAATTCACATTTGAGATGACATAGGCTTTCAGATTTTTTCATTGGGCCCCAGTTTTATGGAAGTTCTGATAATACGATTACTTTTACACTAAAGCCATTACAAAAGCTGAAAGACAGTGTTGACTGGATCAGGACAATGTTGTGATCCAGACGAAATTCTCCGACTTCCTGTCCGTAACTAAGAAGAAGCTTATTGACATTGCACCTCAAATACTATTCTCATTTTTTTCTTATTCATTTTTTGCAATATTTTTATCTTTTAGATCGAGTATCTTCAGAATAAGTGTTTCTCGATCAGACCTGGCACAATGTCTTAAGTACCCAGCTGGGTATTCTTTGTCGAAAACCGTTAAAGGGTCGTCTAGAAGATCCTCCCTGGATTCGAGGTAGATCTCTCCAAGGAAACATAAAAAGCCCCACTTTCTTCCCAGTTTCAAAGATAGCTTGGAACTTGCGCCAAGGAAATGCAGTTTGTTGTAGAAAGAGATGGATTATTTTTGACATTGTTCCCAAATAGATAGGATATATCTCCACTTTCGGGAGCGCGATGAATTAGTGGTTAAAGCATTGGACTTTAAACCGAATGGTCCACGGTTTGACCCTGACCAGCGGTAGCTGCGTTGTACACTCGAGCAAAAATCTCAGTTGCCCATGTAAGGGCACGCTGGTGCTAAGGCGTACTGCACTCCGATGGTGCTTGAAAGTGGAGTTACATACAAAAAAACCATAGAAAGGCAACGACATATGAACAAGGAATGCTTAACAAAAATAATTTACCACTCTCCCAGTTAAAATACGCACCAGACCAATACATCTATCACTTGGCATCAGTCTCCTTCCCACCACATATTCAGCAATGCTGATAAGGAGAAGACGAAAGTTGGTGCGCAGGTTCAATGATTTCCAGGGACAATAGTGAAGATTATTCTTTTGTTTATTTCACTAGTGGTGCACGCTGTATCATCCATTTGAAGCCTGTTTAGACCTTCCTAACTGCGATGTAGTATTCTGGTATCTCCCAAGACAGTTCTTCGGCACACACCTTAATTACTTACTGAAACAGGCCTAGGTTAGGGTAGATGCAATGTCATCATGTCCACCAGGACTGTACACAATTGACTCAGTACAACTAGAGCAACCATTTTAATAACAGATCAAAAAGGATTCTGAAATACAAAAAATACATAATTTTACAAATTACATCGAATATCAACACTCATTACTGCTGGAAGAAACAACTTCATTATCATCTTTATAATAGTCATAATAATAATAATATCATGATACCATAGTACAATAATCTCACACTTCACTTTCATTTCATTCACACTCCAGCTTAACATAATATCAGTCATGTTTGTAATCGGTTTGATCACAAAAGAAGGTAAACAGTGTTGATGTGCATCAACCACATTTCCGATCATTGACCACTTTCAAGTTTCACCGGTATCTGATAATTTAACCAGACACCGGCAGGGCTTGAACACAGTCAGTGGCAGTAGAATAAATCACAGAATCCTCATTAAAAAATATGTAAATATATTTGAATCTTTCATGGATAAAAAATAAACAACAATGCACATCAATACTCTAGCCCCCTAATATATATATGCCGTGTTTTTCCACCCATCGAATCCTGGTCTTGAGGCCGGCACTTAAATGTCTTGTCCCCGCCCACAATAGTGGGCGGGGACAAGACATTTACACACCCTGGAAGGATTGGGCGGGGGGGGGGGGGGGGGAGGTTATTACTACGCAAGGAGGGTATAAAAAAATTATATTTTCCATCAGCGGTATTGATGTCTGATTGACGCGGGTTGGGTACTGGGGCGGAGATATGGAGGCGCGCTTTTAAATGATTGAATGATTCGGGCCAAGGAGTGGTTGGATGTGTGAATACGGTATACGAACTTACTTGCCTCTGCCTCTGTTACCAGGGCGAGGTTTTAGAAATAGTGTCTAATTCATATTTGTTATTTACGTAATAACGCGGAACATATCTTTACTTGTTGCCACCCAAGGAAGATATTATACGGTATTTTTTCATAATTTACACTTGAATACAAAAAGCAAAGTGAAGCGCGGAACATATCTTTACTTGTTGCCACCCAAGGAAGATATGATACAGTTATTTTGCGCGTAATAGACTCGGATACGGGGAACAACATGAAACGGGGAACATATCTTTACCACCCAAGGGAGATATGATACGGTGTTTTTACAAGCAATACACTTGAATATGGAGAACAACGCGTTTGAACAATTCGGGTCAAGGAATGGTTGAATGTGTGAATACTGCATGCGAACTCGCTTCTGCCTCTGTTACCAGGGCGAGGTTGAGATAAATGATTGAATGCTTCTAATTCTAAGGCTGAGAACAAAAAATGCGCGCAATAACGCGGAATATATCTCCACTCGTTACCACCTAAGGAAGATATGATACGGTCTTGTTTGTCCATAATTTACAATTAAAAACAGTGAACAACGTGTAATGCGGAACATATCTTTACTTGTTGCCACCCAAGGAAGACATGCATCGGCGATTTTACAGACGGGTTCGTGATTAGGAGCTAGGCAGCCACTTGCCAAATAATAAATCGATCTGTAAGACGTACGCGTATCACGATCAATTTTATAATTCCCATTCAACAATTAGGATCAGCGTGACGCTAAAATTTACGTTCCCGTGACGCGATACACATTGGTACGGCACTTAACGTAACGGAATAAGTATTAGTCAAAAATGAAAGCCGCTTAGAAGGAAGTAAACTTCCGAGCATGACGGCAATTTGACGAAGTTATATAAAATATTTGATGAAGTGTATGTTTATGCCGACTAAAAGAATTCCAAGGAAAGATGTCGTACCAAGTAATGCGCGAAAGGAACGTATAAAATCGGATTTTCAGGAATTATCGCGAAAAGGGAAGACGGTCTGCAATGTGGGACGGAAACTAATTGAAAAAATAAACAAACGCGAATCACACATAAAATTTCTTAGAAAATGCCAGGAAGAAAATATAATACCGCGAGGATTCAAAGTGAAATGGAATATGACATCGGATGTCAGTGGAAGACGAAAATCGGAATATGAAAACCTTTTAAATGAAACATCAGAGAGACTGGTAGATATTACGCGATTAGAATTCGAGGAACAGTTGGGTCTTCTGAGGGATGAGTTCGCGAAGTTAAAAAATTCGATAAATTCCCGTTTCAACATCTCGGATAAAGAGGCAATTTTGAAGATAATAAAGAACCATGGTGATAAAATCCAAGTCCTTACTGAAAGAACAAAAGATAAGAAGATAGCGGGACTGGGTGATTCAGACGGTACCGACCTACCTGGAAAGAATGTATCGCTGTTGGAAATAAATAATGTGTTAAAAGTATTAGGAATAAAATTACAGAAGAAACTTCCCAGCCACACTGATATCGCAACACACAACATTGAACTGAGAAGGCAAGGGTTTGGATTGCAAAATGTTAGAGCTGATGGAAATTGTTTTTATAGATGCATCAGCAAAATCTGTACAGGCGATGAGGAATATCATCATGTAATACGGAAACGAGTAATGGAGTATGTGGAACATCACGCGAAAATAATGTCTAAATATATAGATGGGCCAGTATCAGGATTCATTAGAAACAGATCAAAAACGAATGGTAGTATTGAGAGCTGGGCAACAGATGAGGATATAATAGGTTTGGTGAATATGCTGGGAATAGGGATTCATGTATATTGTAAGTATGGTCAAAATTACAGGTGGGTGCGATTCGAACCTGAAAAACCGGTGAGTACAAATGAATTAAATTTCTATCTCTTTTTGAATGATTCTCATTTTCAGGTTGCACAAATGATTGGAAGTATGAAGAAGACAAATGGGCCTAAAACAATCAAATACAAATACTTGCAGTCACAAAATATTTCCGCGTTCCGTAGGGATGAACCAAAACTGAATCCCCGGGGTTATTCAAAAAAAATTACCGACAAAAAGTCTGCGAAACCCTCCAAGAAGGACGAATCTGTGAATCCCCGGGGTTATACAAAACAAATTACCGACAAAAAGTCTGAGAAACCCTCCATAAAGGATAAATCTGTAGAAGTTGAGAATATGAGCGATGATCAAAATAACATGTATGTAGATATAAAGAGTAAAATTCTGCACAACGAAACTAAAATAAATCAGCAAAATAACGTGTTTAATTTATCCGGTAAGAAACTAACAAAACACCAAAGAACATTACTTAAAAGGGGTCTCAAGTTTGTCCCAACGGAAAGAACTTTGGATATAGCGAACCTTATCGTTGAGATAAAAGAATGGGAGCGAAGAATGCGACTATGTGAGTATTTCCTAGACAATAAACAGCAATATATTAATGATAAATTTAAAGAGAGTAACCCGTGGACCCCTAAAGAAGGTAGAGATAAGCACCTTGACCTTTATTTAGAGATAGTACGGGAAGATATTTTGAAGGGCATAAAAAAACGCGTGCGAAACAACATAACAAAAATGGAAGAGAAGGCTCTGAAGGAGTTGTTAAATGATAATACAATAGTCGTGCGACCAGCCGATAAAGGGTCTGGAATAACCGTTTTGGATGCAAGTAAATATGAAAATGAGATCTTGATGGAATTGGGGGACCAAACAACATACAAAGAAGTACCTGTAAATCTGACAGAGAAAATAACAAACAAGATTAAAAGCCAACTCAAAAAACTAGAAAAAAACAAACTGATAGACAAAAAAGTATTAGCGTACATGATACCTAAGCAGCCACAGGCTGGTAGAGTAAAAGGTAACCCCAAAATGCATAAAAATGAAGCCCCTTTAAGAACAATAATTTCGGGAATAAACCACCCAACAGAGAAAATAGCAGAAGTGATGGAGTCTGAATTAAAACAACACGTTGAGTCATTACCATCCTACATACGCGACACCACACATTTCTTGAACAGACTGGACAGTATACCCCAACCACTCCCTGAAAACAGCATAATGTACTGTATGGACGTCAAGAAACTATATCCAAGCGTCCCACGTAATGAAGGTATATTAGCATGTAAAAAAGCACTAGAAAACTCTAAAGGAAAATTATTCCCAACAGAGATAGGTCTTAAACTAATAGAAACTGTTTTGGACAACAACAATTTTTCATTTAAAGGAAGACATTATTTACAAACCGACGGCGTTGCAATAGGCTCGCGATTAGGGATGAATTATGCGTGCACATATATGGGTGAATGGGAAGAGAAACTGTCAAAAGCATCGAAGTTACACCCCCTTGAACAGGTACGGTACGTTGATGATATCTGGGGAGTATGGACGCATGGGTTGGAGTCTCTGAAACAATATCATTCTTTAGCAAATACGATACATCCAAGAATACAGGTTGATTTAAGGTGGTCTGAAAATGAGATAGAATTCTTAGACACGATAGTCAAAATTGAAGACGGATTTCTTAAAACCGGTTTATATACAAAACCCACGGACACGCATCAATACCTACACGCAAAGTCAGATCACCCAATCAACACTAAAAGAGCGATACCATATGGAATAGCTTCAAGAGTAAAAAGAATTTGTTCCGATAATGCTGAATATGAATGCCACAAAAATGATATAAAACAACACCTGCATGCCAGAGGTTACGACGAAAAGTTTGTAAGCGAACAACTAGAAAAGGTTGATCAAATCCAGCGCAAACAGTTACTTGAAAAACGATCCAACAAATCAACCGGCGAAAGAGTCCCGTTTGTGGTCACCTACTCGCGGCGCCTCCCCGACATCGGGAAAATAACGCGGGAGCGGATGCCCATTTTACACCGCTCAAAACGCATGAAGTTGGCATTCGAAAAACCTCCCCTGATTTCGTACAAAAGACTGAAAAATTTGGGAGATATCATAGTCCACAGCAAGCATAATAAAATGTTCAACAATCAAGGGACGGGATCTGATAGATGCGAAAGAAAATGTGCAATCTGTGGGTTTATGCTCCAAACAAAACAATTCGCAGACAAGAACGGGACGGCCTACCACATAGGCAAAAAAATCACCTGCCTGTCCAGGAATGTGATATATGGGATTTTCTGCGACAAGTGCAATGAAGTTGTGTACGTGGGGGAGACGGGGACAAAATTGTATGAGAGAATGCAAAACCACCTGAGTAGAATAAAACTTGAGGTTATGGATGAACCGATACCACATCATTTTCTGACGAAACACCATAGTATAAACAATTTTAAGATTATTGGGATTGAACAAATTAATAAACAAAATACAGCTTACAGGAGGGGTCGTGAAGCATTTTGGATTAACAAACTTCAAACACTAGAACCCAATGGGCTCAATAGACAAGAATAATTCCAAATATTCTCATTTATAAACTTGCTGAACGGGGGGGGGGGGGGGGGGGGGGGGGGATATAAATTAGTGTACAGAGCAATTACACCTGAACACGCATTGGTGTTGAACATAGCGTGTATATGTTGTGAGATTATGATCATTTGGTATATGTCAGTGCGTACACCATGTGTATGTGGTGTGTGTGTGTGTGTGGGGGGGGGGGGGGGGGGGTATGGAACCCTAGCCTACGATTGTCAGTGTAGACATTATAGGAGGGACTGCCCTTAGATCAGTGGTGAAGGGCATATATATGCTGCAATAGTGGGCGGGGACAAGACATTTACACACCCTGGAAGGATTGGGCGGGGGGGGGGGGAGGTTATTACTACGCAAGGAGGGTATAAAAAAATTATATTTTCCATCAGCGGTATTGATGTCTGATTGACGCGGGTTGGGTACTGGGGCGGAGATATGGAGGCGCGCTTTTAAATGATTGAATGATTCGGGCCAAGGAGTGGTTGGATGTGTGAATACGGTATACGAACTTACTTGCCTCTGCCTCTGTTACCAGGGCGAGGTTTTAGAAATAGTGTCTAATTCATATTTGTTATTTACGTAATAACGCGGAACATATCTTTACTTGTTGCCACCCAAGGAAGATATTATACGGTATTTTTTCATAATTTACACTTGAATACAAAAAGCAAAGTGAAGCGCGGAACATATCTTTACTTGTTGCCACCCAAGGAAGATATGATACAGTTATTTTGCGCGTAATAGACTCGGATACGGGGAACAACATGAAACGGGGAACATATCTTTACCACCCAAGGGAGATATGATACGGTGTTTTTACAAGCAATACACTTGAATATGGAGAACAACGCGTTTGAACAATTCGGGTCAAGGAATGGTTGAATGTGTGAATACTGCATGCGAACTCGCTTCTGCCTCTGTTACCAGGGCGAGGTTGAGATAAATGATTGAATGCTTCTAATTCTAAGGCTGAGAACAAAAAATGCGCGCAATAACGCGGAATATATCTCCACTCGTTACCACCTAAGGAAGATATGATACGGTCTTGTTTGTCCATAATTTACAATTAAAAACAGTGAACAACGTGTAATGCGGAACATATCTTTACTTGTTGCCACCCAAGGAAGACATGCATCGGCGATTTTACAGACGGGTTCGTGATTAGGAGCTGGGCAGCCACTTGCCAAATAATAAATCGATCTGTAAGACGTACGCGTATCACGATCAATTTTATAATTCCCATTCAACAATTAGGATCAGCGTGACGCTAAATTTTACGTTCCCGTGACGCGATACACATTGGTACGGCACTTAACGTAACGGAATAAGTATTAGTCAAAAATGAAAGCCGCTTAGAAGGAAGTAAACTTCCGAGCATGACGGCAATTTGACGAAGTTATATATATATATATATATATATAAACAAATTACTCCAGTATAACTAGAACCTACCAGAATGTGAATCTGTATCCAACACAAACTGCGATGCCTCCAGACCCGACAACACCGTACCAATCAATCCATTCAATCTGTGCTGTGCATGTTAGCTGTAAAAATATATACCCATAACCAATTGTGCAATTTGTTTTAAGTAAACGAAGTTAAATTAAGTTGATCACGGATACCAAAACGACGAAAATACGAGATATGAATGGAACAATGTTGAAAACGACAACTCCACAAATCGGAACGGAATTCGAGATAATTATGCAAGGCAGAATATATACTAACCAAAAGAAACCATGAAAATACTAGAAACTGTGAAATAAATGTGGAGTTATATCAAATATTGCAATCATCAGCATTCAAAAATGGCCAGCAAAACAACAGATCAACCTTTCTTCTCACGTGACCACTCAAACCCGCCAAAAACTATGGAAGCCTGTGACGCAACCTAGAAAACCAACCAACACTTATTTCAAGTACTAAAAGGGGCTCAGTAATGACAACAATAAAAACACAATCATATTCTGGTCCTTCTGAAAGAAATATATAAACACACCTGCTAGTGAAGATTATTCTTTTGTTTATTTCACTAGTGGTGCACGCTGTATCGTCCATTTGAAGCCTGTTTAGACCTTCCTAACTGCAATGTAGTATTCTGGTATCTCCCAAGACAGTTCTTCGGCACACACCTTAATTACTTACATTATCTCGTAACAATTAATTACCGTCGAATACTGCAAATTATGTTGCTATGATTGGTGTATAAACTGAGAAGTTTTAGAACAAAAATATGGTGTTTTATATTTATTCAATAATTCATATTAATGATAATTTCACGTTGTGTTACAGGTCGGCAGTTTGATCGGCATGGTAACCTGAAACAGTGGTGGGATGACGAAGTAATTGCAAGGTTCAAAGAACAGGCACAGTGCATTGTTGACCAGTACAGTAATTTTACAGTTAAAAATATCAATATGAATGTGAGAATTAGTTTAGAATCAGTCTTTTTATATGAATTTGTTTTATCTAGCGATGTTTAATAGAATCATTATTTGCGAATAATTTACTCATTTGCCCCCTCTTCCGCATGTCATTGATTAAAAGCATTCCACGGGACATTCTAATTTAATAGAAACACCGGAGAGGGAGATAAATAAGGGGTATTATATTCGGACATAACTTTGAGGGAAGCTAAAAAAAATGTTTTTAATGATATTGTTACGTGGCTTGCGAAATAATCATCGTCTGCGATCGAAATTCAAAACGTGAACAAACAAGACTTCGTTCTGTTATTTTAACAAATTCAATATCTAAACTCATCATGGCTGAGGAATGTTATGGGAATTTCAATATCGGTCATCCTGTGGAATTTATCAATTTAAGAGTAATGACAAATGATGACTTTCAATCTTTGTTTAACCCTCTGCACACTGATGTCAAAATACCAAAATTTTAAGTAGCCATTATTCCCATAATGCAACTAGAAATTTAATCAATTCAGTCTTGTTTGACAGAGCTCAATGAAATTTAATCAATTCAGTCTTGTTTGACAGAGCTCAATGAGCTCTGTCAAACAAGACTGAATTGATTAAATTTCTAGTTACATCATGGGAAAAATAAGCAGTCAGAAATTTAAAGATTTTTACATCAGTGTGCAGGGGGTTAACAAGCAAAACTCAAGATTTGAGCGTATTCTGATGAACAGTTGAATGCCAATGATAATCGCCGACAATCCAAATCAACAAATATAACTTGGTGACGCAGTGAAAAGCATTGATTGAGACGGACAAATGAAACGACGAATTGAAGATTGACTTAACCTTTTGTGACACACTTTCCAGTGTTTACCTGTTGTATTTTTGTAGAAATTCCATGCTTTACATTCAAATACACATAGTAATTATATTTTTCTGTTAACGTCGGATTAAATTATAAAAAAAAATACCCGAGTTATGATTGCGCTTGTGCTGAAAATTTTCGGTTTATATCACATAAAGCGAAAGAAAACAATAGTTATTTCTTCAATAACTTTCTGTCATATATATGTTTCATGATAGACTTAACATTCGTATAAAAATAGCCACGTAAGATGTTATTATGGGACAACTTCAACAAGATAAGTTGGATGTACAATTGCAGTTTCCACAAAACAAAGCAATCAAACATAGCTCTGACTGATAAAACAGCACGTGTTCCTTAGATTTAACCCTTACCCAACGCATTTGAAAAAAAAACGACCAGCGCTATTCACAAATATCACCATTCAATTTTCATTATTTTTTTTTATTTTTTGTCTAAAAAAAAACATAACTTATGACCCCGTTTTGGAACGAGCTCATGGAGCTCGTTCCAATGAGGGGTCAGAAGCTATGTTTTTGACGCAATAAATGGAAAAAGTTAGTTATTCCAGAATTTTATTTGCAAGTGTCGTCTGCCTTACGTGTTAACTAAAGGGTTAAAGAAATAACTCGTACCGTTCCTGATTAATTTTGTTTGTTAGAATTGTATCTTATGGTTTGACTTGTAACCACTCTTTGGAGAGAGTCAATGGACACTAAATTGTGACAAACCTTTTTAAAACGCAATTTTTGCATTGAGCACTCACGTAGACGTGTCTTGAGGATTGAGAACCTGTCCATAGCGGGATGTTTTCACATGCCACCATTGACACAATTCTATTTTCACTTTCAGTTGAATGGAATACAGACACAAGGGGAAAATATTGCCGATAATGGTGGACTAAAGCAGTCATTTAGGGTAATATTTGTCTTCCTAAATTGAACAATTATTTTGATGTAAACACATTTTATTTACTTTCAAAGTATATGCGCCAATGTGAACATATTCTCTCAACACGAACCCTTTCCCAAAACATTTTAAACACATGCAGAGGAAGTGCACGTGCATGGTTTTGTTTGAGTGGATTATTTTTTGTCTTTGTAAGCATCTAAAGCTAAAGGGGTTTGTTGCTTATGTGATACTATTCTTACCATCTTTTGGAGTTTGTAAAGCAGAACTTGCCATCCACAAAGAATAAGTACGTAAGTACTGCTCAACTTCAGTCCTTTTGATTGTACTAATGTCGGGACATCGCAGACTCGCCAAGTTAGTTGCCCTACAGCGGCACTGAATAAACTTTTTATAACACAGATTGTCTGAAAGTGCTCTTTTGGGGCTTTGTGGGGATTCATTGGTGTCCGCGGAATATTTATTGAACATTAACCTTTTTACTGCTACGCCCACCTTAGCCATATACCGTAAACCGGGGTGTATAGGGACTGCGGTGTGAGTAGGGACAGTAAACTGAAAAGTTGTTTCATGTTTTGTAAACATGCCTAGATATATATTTTTTATTCTTTATGTATTATTTACGGATGGGTCTATGACTGAAGAAAACTCATCAAGATAGAATAATAGTTTTGACACATATCAAGTGTAGTGATAGAGCCAAGAACAAGGGACGTAATTTCGGAAAAATTTTGGAAGGGGCGAAAACTTTGTATGTCCAGAGCTAAGTATAGCAGATATGGGCTCCTGCAACATTTGATACCTCAACCACAGGTGTCACAAAGGTAAATTTCCGATATCAATGAATTCCTGCATTACGTTGTTCTAATATGAGTTTTTTCTATTTTTCAAGTGTTTGTTAAAGTTTTCGAGGGGTGAATAGGGACAGACATGCCGTGAAACTATAAACCAAAGCTGGGTGGAAAAATCTATCGTAAACACGACAAAGATGCTTTGAATGCTGTATTAGCTGCTGTGAAGGGGGGTATGTCATTTCGAAAGGCCGAGTAAAAGTTTAATATCCCCAAAACTGTTCTATACAGACATAAAAAATGACTCGAAAACAGGGTGGGCAGACTGAACTGGATAAATCTACTGAAGATCACTTAGTTAAGGGGTTGAAGACTTCAGCAGAGTGGGGCTATCCTATGGATCAGTATGACGTCAGAATAATTGTCGAAGGCTATCTGGATCGGCGTGGCATAACATCAAAAAAATTTAAATACAATATGCCGAGTGGGGATTGGGTGCGTTCGTTCCTGAAAAGGAATAAAGATGAAATAGCACAAAGAATGTGCTAGAACATAAAACGGTCAAGGGCCGGGGTTTCACCAGAGACAGTTAATGACTATTTTGACAATCTGTCTGAAACACTAAAGGATGTACCAATCCAAGCCCCCCTCCTTGCTCAATGTTGACTTATTGTGAATCTAGTCTGCCAAAATATCAGTTTATTTTGCCTTATCATTGTTCAGTTTGTTTTTTAAAAACCTGTAAAATTTCCCTATTATCCCCAAGCAAGGGTAGAAAAGAGACAGCTATATGAATGGCAGACTGTCCCGATTCACCCCACAACGAGAGGTGAATAGGGACAGCTGTTTATTAAAAAAAATATATACTTAAATAATCAAAAGAAACTAAAACTATTGATGGATCTCAAGTATCACAACGGGGTCATAGTTCAGTATTAGGACATCCCCAAATTTTGTATCCTAACATAGTTTAAAAATATATGAATGTTCAAAAATGTCCCTATACACCCCGGGTTTACGGTATCTAGGACCTCTGTACGCCTGTGTGTGAGGAAGTTTAATAAGATTTATGACATACTTGAAACTCTGAGCCCTTTCCAACAATTAATCAGATAGTAGGTTAGATCTCGCATACTAGAACGTACATATACTCATTATAAAATAGCTGACAATAGTCGATTTCAGCAGCGTAAGTGTTACAGGCCTAATTCCAACACGTGCCCCAAAATGCTGTCTCTGTTTAAAACCGAACTTACATTATAAAGACCTTGAAAGTTGTTTATATGAAAGTCTTGGCTGCCTACCTGGGCAGTCAAGACTTGCCTAGGTACAAATGAACCCCTTTCCAACAATTAATCAGATGGTAGGTTTGATCTCGCATACCAGAACGTACAGATAATCATCATAAAATAGGTGACAATAGTCGCGTTCGGCAGCGTAAGTGTTAAAGGCCCAATTCCAACACGTGCTCCAAAATGCCGTCTCTGGTTAAAGTCGCTCTTACATTATAAAGACTTCGGCAGCTGTTTATAGGGAAGTCTTGGCCACCTACCTAGGCATCCAAGACTTGCCTAGGTAAAACTGTAGAGCTAAATGATGTAGACTGCCAATGGCTAGCAAAAATAGATATACGCCTCCTGGCAAAGACTCTCTACTTTTAAGTCGTGACGGAATATTCCCTCGTAGGATTTATCTCTTCTTCAGCCATTAAAGTTGAGAAAGATGCACATTTTTGGCTCCATATTTAGCAAATATGGAGCAAAATATGTGTACTTTCCTCAACTGTAGAGGTGTGTTAATCCCAATCATACATTTGTGGATTGTAGTCCTACCACTTAGCGAACCACCACACTGATATATATCAGTGCGTGAGTGCCATTCTATGACCGTGGCCCCCCCCCCCCCCCACTCACTCCAAGTTCGAAATGCTCCCTACCCCCTGCAGAAAAGTATTTTTCTAGCTTGAGCCGCTAGACGCAACTGCAACTAAGCGATAGAAATAGTGATCTTATTGGAGAGGCGTAATCTTGACGACACTGTGAGCATAAGTTTACTCTCTATTACTTTTCTGATAATTTGAATGCAACCTATTGGACAAATTCAGTTTCTCTTTGAGGAACCCCCAAAGAACACTGACATATATTCACTGGATTTATAGTGAGTGCTCACTCAACAGTAGGTACTACCATATTCGGCACATTTCGTCTGTTACAGGTCCTAGCATGAATCTATCCGCCCACTTTTTTGTTATACCTCACCAGTTTTGTAATAGCGATCACCCATTTTTGTTATACCTCACCAGTTTTGTTATAGAACGCCAGCTTTTGTTATAGTTTGAGGTCACCATTTTTGTTATAGAAATCGCCTTTTTTTGTTATAAAAAAACAGCTAGCCACTTTTGTTATATAAATCGCCAGATTTTGTAATACATGAAATCAAAACTTGCATTCGCCCCTATTCTGACGTGTGTTTGATGAAAGTGATTTTGGTTGGAGTTGGGGTGTATTTGAAACGTATATGTAAGGAAAAGGGAAACACAAATTCGTTTTATTCGATGGCCTGCATGCTTGCCTGCTGTCTGCCTGCTGACCGGCCGGCCTGCCCGCTTGCCTGCCTGCCTGCCTGCCTCCTTGCTTGCCTGCCCGATGATCACCCGGAAGCCCACCCGAAGCCCTCCCGCCCTCCCACCCTCCTGACCACCCGCTTGTCTGTCTGTCAGTCCGTATGTCTGTCCGTTCAGGCTACTTCAGATGTACGTGTGTGAACAAGTTGTGCGTACAGACGTTACTTGTGCAAACCGGTGATTTAGCCACTGGTCCCGTCCCCTCTTCTGAGGAGCGGCCCCTTAAAACACCCACTTTTGAGATGCAAAAACGGTCGCAGGTGCGGAATTGTACCCTTTGTACCCTACCTAACACTGAAATCACCTCACAAGTACATTCGTCCGTCCGTCCGTCCGTCCGTCCGTCAGGGAAGCAACATAAAACCCAAATGCCCGACGGCTCTCTTTTCTTTGGTGGTGAGTAAGAGTAAAGGGAGGTTTCTTTCGAAGATGAGCATTCTGAAATACTCACTATAATAGTCACTATAGCAGCAATCTTCTTTTTGTCAATCTTCCTTGTAATATTTTGAAAACCGGATGTCTGATCGATCAGATTCAATTATGATGGATTAGTGCTTTATGACTACACCGACGTTCCGCTTTACATTAGAAATTCTGAAAAAAATTCAATATAGCCACCTTGGTGGAGAATTGTGTCCGCCTGCCTGTCTTCATAGTGTATTGTAAACTAATGTGTATTTGGGTTTGCGAGATATTTGTTTCCCTGAAAAATGAATGCATTTATAGTAAGCAGCTAATTAATGCTGATATCGCCTACTTCCGGTTCTTAATTATGTCGTGGTAGATCGAATCCAGTTAAAGTGCATCGTTCGGTTTATTGTATGTGTTGTGGGTGTATGACGGCATGGGATGGGGCTCGGGGGGGGGGGGAGTTATACTGCATTGCATGGTGGAGACTGCATATTTCTTTGTAAATGTTATGTATGGTAGTGTTGTATTGACTCTAAGCTTTTCACTGCACGTTCTCAGCCTTAACGCGTGGGACTATAGTCTTGATCATCGTGGTCTTTTATTGATATTATACAGAGGTGGTAGTCTCCGCCACTCCAATCTATTTAAGCATGGCCAAGTATCAATCTGAACTGTTATTGCCTTCTTGTACTGGTCGACTGTTCTATGCGTCTGGAAGGCGTCTACTCTCCAAAACACGCCAAATCTTGAGACTGAATCAAACCAACTCATCTGTCCTAAAACGATCGACCAGTTCTGTAATCCACACATAACACATGTAACAATCAAAAACATTCCTGCGGGGGACCCAGGAAGTGAAGCAGTCTTTTTTACTAAAGTAAACAAAACAAGTTCTTCTTTGCTGGTAAAATTGTACCCAGTCCCCAAATGCTCAGATAAGACTTTTTTAAAAAGACTGGGATTTAAATGATTGATTAAGTTTGACTTTATCTCCATGTTGTGTTACTATTAGCTCTTGTGCATAAATATGTGGCGCCTAGGCTAACACCAATAAATAAATGGATAAATGATCAAAGAGAAACTGCTGTTAAAGTCGCGTGTGTTCTATACATGTTTATAATGACTGAATAGATAATACAATAAGAATCCATCAACTTCCACGGTTCTAGACATGTGCGAAATTCCGTTGTCAAATGAAAGACCACAAATATTATGAGGGCTTGAAACAGGGGGAAAAATTAACCAAGCGTTTGACATCCTGCGGCAGTATAGAAGGATCGGGTCATTTTCTTTCACCAATCTGCTACTACAGACAACTAATCTGTATATACAGATTATAATAAGGCAGTTTTTACAATTTATCAGTTGACTGTCATCAGTAGTATAGCTCGGTCACATCAACCCTCATTTGGGGGACTCCGGAATTGATGTCATCCAGTGGTGCATTATGGGTATCAAGTGGTTGTCGTGGTTGTTGTGGTAGCGTACGTAAGCGGTCATCTTGTGACGTCATCATCATGGTAGTACGTGGTGTTACTCGCGCATGCGCAGCGCGTGCTGTTAGGGTGACGCGTGTTGCCATCGTCCATTTTGTTTATAGGAGGCCGCCATCTTGGTTATTATGGTGACACATTATTGCTAAGTAACACAAATCATAATACTACAATAGGAGCGTGTTCTACGGGTGTGTTCAAACCTACAGGAGTATTTCTAATTACCCAAATAAACCCGACATTGACAGGAAATCGCTCAAATTGTCTTTTAAGTCAACATTCCGCGTATTCTGAGTACCCCAGCCCCTATATATTTATATATATATAGGCTTTCAGTAAGAAACAAAGGAGCATTCGACCCAATGGAAATACACAGAATTACCCAAATGAACCCAAAAATGACCCAAAGTCTTTTCCGGTGTCCCCTAAACGAGGGTTGATATGACCAAGCTAAATCACTGTTATTGTGAATTAGATATAACGTTTATACAAATTACGTTACTAAAGTGCTAAAGTGGGCGAATTTTTACAAGAACCGCCTTTACCACGCCACCCCTCACCCCCTCCCCACTCCCGTCTCAGGTCCAAAGGTGTGTTATTCTTATGTGCCCCATTGCTCCACAGTGCATTGCTGGGGTGAAATCAGTTAGTACTAGCTAGTACTAGATAGCTATCTCGTGAAGGAATCATTGCGGCGACACGTAGTGTTTTTGAGTATTCATAGCGCAGGGCAACAGAAATACACGTGTTTGAGTGGCCTATTTTCGTTACAAGGCCCTGTCACGTTAGAGTAGAAGGATAGATATTGTTCTTTCTGAGTTGCACGAACGTTCCCGTTTAACGTTTATTAGTCTTCCAAAGTTCGACGTACGAGTCGAACGCTAAAAGACCTTCTCAACTAATTTTCTGAAAACAATTGTCCAAGTCTAGCTGTGTGTAAAACTGCAACCCAAAGGCTTGGATTATACGTCGGATTTTTGTCAGGTCGAATTCAAATAATTGCAAATAAATGAATTCGACACGACAAAAATCCGACGTCTAATCCAGGCCTAAGGTGGCTAACTTCATAACCAAATTAGTCGAAAAAAACATATGCCCCCCCCCCCACCCTGAAATACCTTCTCTGTGTGACCATACACCACACATTACCTTGATGATTGAGTCGCAAAACAATCCTTGATGTAAGCTATCATGACAACTCACATGACACCCTTAATGTTCTGCGATATGAGATCATTCGCATGTCCTTCAAAATATTGCAAGATATATGAATAAATTCACAGATTGTATGTTCTGGGATTTTTAGGTCAGTCAATAATTGCATTTTTGCAACATATTGAAAAGTGTTAAAAGTTTATTGCCACATGGGTGTTTCCTCACAAATTATCTTTCATTTACTAAATCTCTTTATCAATACATTTACTCCACGACCCCCGTTTCACATATTGGTGCGTCCAGATTTCAAAAGTAATGAGGGCATTGTAACTTTTGTTTTTCACTTTGAATCATCTCAATTTTTATACTATGGGGATCATTGACTTTCGAATTTTTTTTAAATTAGATGTTTACGATAAGTTAATTTTTGTTCTTTTTAAACTATAGCAGAAAATAAACTGGCTTTTCTGTCCTATTCAGGGTCAATATGGTTTTCAACCATTTTTCCTCATTTCGAGATAGTACCTCGTTATAATGAGATAGTAGAAATCGTATCTTGGCATAAGGAGAAAGCGTCCTTTTATAATGAGAAAACATCTTTTTATCTTGAGATAGAAAGTGGTTATAACGAGAAACAAACTTTATAACAAGAAAAGATGGTGTTATAATCATAAAACATTCCGCCATGTAAAGCAGAGACTTCACTGTCTCAAAATGGAAAAGCGTGTTTGAATAAGCCGAAAGAGTATAGCTCGCATTTTTAGGCCCCTTTTGCAGGAGGGAAATGGGAAGGAGAAGTGACGTAACAGCGTGATGCATTGATGCATTGTGGGTGTAACGTGACGTCACTTTCTAGGTCCGGCAAATGGGAACCTTCCTACGCTTTATATACAACTCACCTTGGGTTACCGGCAGTAATGCCAGTTAGTTTATCCCACAGTCAATGATGTTATGTGAAGTGGTATACCGATAGTAAAGCTTTGGTAAAAAAATAATAAATACAACTTTCAGAAGACAGTGTGCGCGCTCTCATCTATTGCTTCTATTGCTAAATACGGAGAGCACTCAATTCAAATAAAAATACGACAATGACTGAAAATCGCCCAAGTCCTCTGTTTTCCAATGGTGATCCACGAATAATGGTCTGCAGTGATCCACAATCATCGGCAGATAGTGGTCATCCACAGTGTTCACAATTTCTTAAATAAGTCCATGTGACGTATGTAAAGGCGTATTTCACATGTGTCACAATTCACAAAGGAGCATATTTATGTGCTGATATGTGACGTATGTGAAAACGGATTTCTCATACGTCACATAGACGCACTTCTATGTGCCGGTTAGAGTCGTATGTGCAGTCAAAGGAGATAACTCCGTAAGGGCTGACCGTGGGTGGATCGGGCAGAATCGAATTAAGCAATCTGATTAGTCAATTCGAACGAAATAGGAGGGGGGGGGGGCTAAAGAAACTGAAGCATTTTGATTGGCCAATTCAAAAGATAGAGCAGAGAAGACGGAATAAGTTCTGGTAGTGAAAGATCAAAATAGTAACACAATACAGCCTCGTTTCTATTGCCTAGTCTCTTCTGCACTACCGGAGTAAACTCCAGAACAAAGCGATGGGACCATGGCACTACGTGCCACTCAGATATATGAGTTAAATGTTTTTAGAATAGATGGAATGGGCACTAAAACGAAGAACTTGAGCGATTTCCGGTCAGTGTCGGGTCCACTTGGGTAAATAGACATACTTCCGTTGGATCGAACACGCCCCAAGAACACACTCTACTATAGTACTAGCCTTTGGGTTCCTTAGCAACAACGTGCCACCATAGAAACCAAGATGGCGGCCTTCTATAAACAACATGGACGATGGAAACACGTATCACCATGGTGATGCCATCTCAAGTTGACCGCGCCCGTGGAATTCCGTATGACGACACATTATTGCTATTTTTAAAAAACTATGACGTCACAGTGGGGTCCGGAGGGGGTCCGGCAAATAGGTGTTAAAAATCACACCATATACTACTCACGACGATTGGCAAACACGTTCATCAACAACATATATTAACGCACTCTAAAATCGGTTGGATTGACAATCAACACACATTTACTTGGATGGGTTAACATGCACCCAACTGGGTTCATATTTTCTCAGCCCAGTTGATTTGTATTAATTCTCAATCCAACTGATTTCAGTGTAAGACTATCTTTAGCTCAATGGGAAATATTGTACGGTTGATCTCAGAGCAGAACATTCAAAACCTGCTCTTCTTGAATTCAACTTAGGAACTTTTAGTCTGTACGGATTGTGTCACTCTCCCTTTACAGACAGTCAATTCAAACTCGAGACCAATACTGTGAACATAAGTGCATCTCTCTGCATAAAAATGCAAAGGAAAACCGAAAGAGGCACAGTGTGTGTGATGAAGATAAGAACGTATATAGGTCTACGTGCTTCAAAGTGTCAAAAGCGGCACTGACCTTCACATGGTTCAAACAGGTAAGGCCACCTCAAATTCAAGGTCTATTCAAGGACTTTTCCAGGACTTTGTAATTTTTTTCAAGGACTCTTCTACACCCAATATTTCGATGAACGTAGCAATTTATGCATGTTCGTACCTTTAGAAAAAGAGTGATACTTGTTGTACAAAGTGGAGATAATTTGTAGAAGAAGCAGAAGTGAGCATTAATCCTAAAAACTCAACACTTGACAATTTTCTGGAAAGCAATCCTCGAGAGCTTCAATACACTGTGTCAAGGGTGGATTTATTTTTTGCCCATTTCTTGTGAACAGGAATATAAATTGTATGAATTACTTAGTCCGCTGATATGTTTGGAAAATTCAAGAGCTATACAAGGCTGTTGGGCAATTTTCAAGCGCTTCTCACGGCTAAAAAGCAGAGTCAATGACTTTTTAATACAAAAGTGAAATTCAAAAAATTTTCAAGACCCTGTATGAACCCTGCATCAAGACTCTACTAAAAAAATGTTGACTCGGAAATTCAATCGGCAAAACAACAAACCTGCCGCCAATTTCTGTGAAGTGACTTCACTTCAGGTGCGCTTCGCCGCCCGACTGCCCCATATACTTACAGGGATGTGTTTTTTTTTTGTTTCTCGACTCGACCATCTGATTTAGAAAACACAAGCTATTATTCCCCCGACCCCGCAGTCTGCCATGATTCTTCACTAACCCCGAATGGGCATCGAACCATTAGCGTTATAGTTCTAATTTCAAGTATTACAAAAGCTGGCGATTTATATAACAAAAGTGGTTAGCTGTTTTTTATAACAAAAGTGGGCGATTTCTATAACAAAAATGGTGACCTCGAACTATAACAAAAGCTGGCGTTCTATTACAAAATTGGTGAGGTATAACAAAAATGGGCGATCGCTGTTACAAAACTGGTGAGGTATAACAAAAGTGGGCGGTATAACAAAAGTGGTTGCCACAGACGTCTTCACAACGTTAAAACACGTCACGTTGTTCAGTACCCGATGGAACAGCCTCAAGCATATCTAACACACCTTAATCGGCATGGGATGCTGTCCATGACCATCCGAATTTCTCTCACTGTGATGGTGTCTCATTTCTCTATTAGCACACGGTAGTGAAGTGGTCAATAGCCAGCAAAATATTCAGGTGTTTTAAGGATGTATGCCCGATCTGATAGAGGAATGCAGAATGTCACAATATGAGCTATTCGTATATCCACAAGTATTATAAGGGGGGGGGGGGGGGGGGTGCTTAACTTGTTTTGGACAGTATATTTGTACAATGCAGTCAATGCATTTTTTGTTTTAGGCATACAGAGCATGGGTAGATCGACGCGGACGAGAAGAGCCTCGACTTCCTGGTCTCATTCAGTTTAACGGCAATCAACTATTTTTCATGAATTTTGCGCAGGTATGTGTTTGTTATAACTGTTTAGAATTTGCTTCACTGGTTTGGAAGTTTCGTCTTCATTTTAATTCCGGAAAATTGAGCAATGCTCGTTAACTGTAGTAAACAGGCTAATTTTACTGGTAATATAGGACCCGGTCTCCAATGCCTTGGGTAGAAGTCCTCTGAAACGGGAACCATGGGTATAAACGATTGGCTGCACTTTACTCTGTATCTATGCTGCTGTCATGATTAGCTATTGTGTAGAAATAAGTGACCTTAAACACCAACTAATAAATTATTTTAGTATCCACGTCCAATTTCAGAAAATTGACGTTTTGTCAGCTGTGGTTTATTTATTTATTTATTTATTTATTTATTTATTTATTTATTTATTCATTAGGGTTTAACGACACAACGACACATTAACCACCAGGGCCATATCGCGTCGGTGACAGTTTTACAGGTGGAGGAAGCCGGAGTACCCGGAGAGAACCACCGAGCAACGACGAGCAGCTGCCAGCTCCCCAGCATCGTAACTCCTCAATGCAGCACAGGCAGGGTCAGATTGGTTGAAGACATACGCACCATCGACGTGCAGTACGCCTTAGTACACGGCGTCATCGTGCCCCCATGTGGACAATCGGAGTGAAGTGTCTTGCCCAAGGACACAACGCGGGAGTCCGAATCAATCGCTCAGACGGTCGCCCATCCAAGGACTACAGGGCACGACGTTGCTTACCTTCGGTGATCTGACGAGAACCCGTTACCACAACGCCACCGCGCCCCGTAAGCTGTGGTAGGAACGTCCATGTTATAAGTAACTTTGTTGTAATATTAATCGAGTGTAGTCTGTTTCCAGTTGGAGAACTTTTTCAGGATTCTAATTTTTCTCCTCTACGTGTCATGTTAGTTCATATCTTTGAAAATATATAAATCGCAAAGTTGTTTGCCTTATTAAAATTAATGAGCTTGATCTACTTTGAGAGAAGACCAAAGACATGCTTCACGCGATCATCTGCAGCTCATCCCTGTTTTGCTACAATATAGATTTAACCTTACCAACTGTGTGTAATGGCATAGAATCTCCCTACGGAATATTAATTAGAACAATATGGCCGAATGTATATTGGAGTTGAAGGGAGGTTCAGCAACAGTTTAATCAATTAGGATTAAATTATTTCTGATCTTCTTTACGGTATGTCGTTTATTGTGATGTCGCTACGTTGAACGACAGATTTTCGTTTACACACAACACAATTTATACACACCATGCTGACAATCTCGGGGCTTTTTTACAATATTTTATTATTCAAAGTTGCATATGTATCGGCAATAAAAACAACATATCATACAGCCGATGCATAGGAAAACAATAAAGAGATAACAAATATAACAACATAAAAAAGAGCAGATTGAGAAGCGAACCAGCCAAGTATGAAAAAAAAAACAACAATCAGACAGCCAACAAATACCCACATTACAATCGCATTACAATCAGTCCCATTCGGAAGTAGATATGAAATAATGCTCAATTCTGTACACGGAATGAAAAATAAATAACTGATCACGAGCAATGGTATACAAATCAGGGGTTTGAAGCCTGTAAGACTGAAAAAGAACTCGAGGGAGGCGAGTAAATTCGACCCTAAGGCGATATCGTAAGCGGTCGAGAAAATACGCTACCAACGTAGGGGCAGGGCAGTAATAGTTGTGTCTCGTTGAAAGTGTAAATTATTGTGTTTGGACCAGATTGCATATACCGCTTCAGTGACAAGGCAGAACGCAGAAGTAGCAGAAAAGGGGTCACAACCAGAAGGGAGGACTGGAGACAAAATAGCAGCCTCGTTTGGAAAAACGACAGACGTTACACGAGGTGTGATCCAGCGAAAAACCAGATTCCATAAAGGCTGAACCAAAGGACAGCTACAAAATAAGTGACGATAAGTCTCAGTAACAGTTGAAACATGACATAACTGACACTTATCAAGGCCTGAAAGACTTAATTTGACAAGACGCGAACCCACAGGAAGAATCTCATGCAGGAGTTTCTAAAAATGAACTGGACAAAAAAGGGCTAATAAAAGGATGTCGAAGATTACGCTACAGGGTGGCGTAATCAACAGAACGATTTTTCACCGTTACTCTAGGAGTGACAGTATAAACTGAAACCAAAAGCGAATAATATTGCCGAGTATACAAAGTAGTGAAAATATCAAGGGTTGTAACAGATGTGTAAATCTGAAAGGCCAGCCAACAATCCGAATAGGAACTAGGCTTTCAACACGTGTGTGGTATTAAATTAGATGCCAAAGAAGAATCTAAAGGTGTAAGGAGAACCCCATCCAACATTTGGCAAGCGGTTTCCACGAAGAAATGCATTCAATACTGTCAACGGCTAAATGAGCGAAACCATCCTGGTTTGTTGGGAGGTTCAGTAATAATTTAATCCAACAGCTCTATCGAGCTGTTGGATTAAATTATTACCTCGCCTCGCTTCAGATTTTTTCTTCTTTAGATCGTCTGTTCGTCCACTAACACTTTTTTCTTCACGCAAAAATTTAAGCACGCCGGATCGAAAGGGTTAAGAAGAACTCAAAGACGAGAGAGCCTAAGATCTCGAATTTTAGCGAACATATTAATAATGCTTGTGTTCCATCTTCGACTTCTGGCAGATACATAGCAGAACGAACACGGGTTTCACTCTTTCCGTTCCAAATAAGTTGAACAATTGCACGCTGCAACAACTTGAGATAATATACGCCCATTGGAACAACGGAGCATAGGTGCTACAACACTCTAGCAACGTAACAAATAGTCACAGCCACCCTTCCAAAAAGCGAAAGGTCACGCCACTTAAAAAACCCAAAAGACTTCTCAATTTTGATATATAATGAATGAAAGTGATCATCCATCGCGAGTGACAGTCCAAAGCCAAGATCTTTTTTGTTTTCAATTTTTGACAGTATGCTTCAATACCTCATTTGTTTAACCCTTTACCTAAAATGAAAAGCAGACGACTCTTGCAAAAGAAATTGTTGAATAAGCAATTTGTTTCATTTTTTTGTCTCAAAAACATAGCTTATGACCCCTCATTGGAACGAGTTCGACGAGCTCGTTCCAACGAGGGGTCATAACCTATGTTTTTGAGACAAAAAGTGAAAAAATAATGAACATTAATTGGCGATTTTTGAGAATAGCGCTGGCAGGTTTTTGCCGTTACGTTGGGTAAAGGGTTAAATAAATAAAACTTCAAAGATATTAATTTGTGATATTTATTACAGATATGGTGTGGGTCAATGCGTCCTGAAACTGCAGTGAACAGAATTCACACGGGCTACCACAGCCCGGGACAATTTAGGTAATAATATAATAAAACACGTTAATATCGTATAACACCTTACTATGACTATTATGGTCATCTCCGGAGATTTGTTCCAGGTGCTATATATCGCCTGGAAGAATTCTCACTGACAAATCGCCTTCCACTCTTTACCTAACTCGACTACTGGACGACATTTGTACCCTTTCCCTCTTTAATGACTGAACGATTTCATTTGTTGCCACGAAATCATTACTTATGACCCGCAATGGAACGAGCACTTCGAGCACGTTCTATTGAGGAGGTCTTGAGTCAACGTGTGGACTTTGAAGACAAAAAAAATTAAAATAAAAATATAAAAAGTGAACTGCGAGTTTTGTGAATAACGCTGGTCAGATATGGCCGTAGCGTTAAGTAAATGCTTATGGCACCTTAGTTGATTGTATGATAAACGTGCTGTTCACAAAAAGTTAAAATATTGAGATTGTATGAGATTCGATGTCTTATCCAGAAGTAACATCTCTTTCAGACAAGACCGAGAATCTGATACAAATCTCTAGACATTTTGTTTACGTTGATAGGACATTTATCAAACACCCAGCTAGGTGACATTTTATAATTTTGTTGTGTGAAACAAAAGGGTTTCTAAGAATAAAGAAACAAACTATTTATCGTGATATGATGAAAATTAATAAACAAGGACAACGATTTACTGAGGTAAACTACACGACAAAATGGAGTACACCCAATTACCAGCTGGCTCTTTCTTTTCCGATAATTATTTTCTTTTCGGAGATATTTAGAGGTTATTACTTGGTTAGTTTCTTATCGCCAAAGTATCATCCAGAGATTATAAGTTACTGGACGTTCACTTGCCAGGTATGGCGTCCTGTGAGACGAACTGAGATTAATATTACGTGAGGTACGGCCGAGCCTAATATTGATCGCGCTTAGCCTCACATGACGCCATACCTGGCAAGTAAACATCCTGTAACGTATTTATCATGCCACCAAACGAATTAAATAATAAATTAAAATATCAAAGTCGTTTCATTTTGAATATTTATCAGGGACCTGTCTTTTATTTGCACGAAAATAGGTGAAAACTTGAGGTAGGAAAATTAATTCTGAAACAATATGGCGCCCAGCAGAGGGAATGTATAGGCTCATGCATGGGGTCACTGGCAATGTGTGGACTCAATCCGACAGCCGGTTCCCCATTAAATAATCTAATATCGCATAGTCCACCGATGCTATTAGAGCATGTCCATTAGTCAAATTAAACAGGTGGTATGATAAAACGGCATATCAGCCTGATACCGAAGGTCAAAGTCAGATATGAAGTTTCAGAGTGCTGATATCTCGGCCGATATGAAACTCACCAAGTTATAACCTCTTCATTTTTTAAACCAAAGCAAATAATTACAAAAATTCTCAGATCCGTTATAGTGTGCTGATAGTGTGATTGTTTCTCATTCATTTCAAAAAGTCCGAAGTTTCCTCTTCTCCTACTCCCTATTAACACTTTAGCTAACCTGAAAAGCAGACGACACTTGTAAAAATAATTCTTGAAAAACTAATTGTTTTCATTTTTTGTCTCAAAAACATAGGTTATGACCTCTCGTTGGAACGAGCTCGACTAGCTCGTTCCAACGAGGGGTCATAACCTATGTTTTTGAGACAAAAAATGAAAAAAATAATGAAAATTAATTGGCGATTTTTGAGAATAGCGCCGGCCCATTTTGGCCGTTACGTTAGGTAAAGGGTTAAGCTATCCGAACATCTCCGCTTTCTCACTGGAGAGGTCGTGATATTCGTATACCTGAAAGACCTCTTCTCCCAGTTCGACGAATCACTGCTTCTGACTCTGAATTTCAGTTTGCGATGAATTTTTTGTACAACTCTATTCTTTTTCAGTCATTAATTCCACACAATGCAAACTTCTGCTTCAAACCACTCTATAATGTCTGGAAACGCCAATTTTACTAATTGGGTTCGACTAATAACTGAACAATTCAATGTAAACAAATTGGTGGCATCCAGTAACGCATCAAGGAGGACAACTCTAGCTTGGTTATATCGGCCGCGATTGGCGTCATATCAATCGTGTTTGAAGCCATATTAGCCCAGATTGATAATGGGCAATTCTGGGGAAGAAAATGATATCCAATAAACATTGCTTAATAAATAAACATTAGACAGTGTCCTTTGAGAGGCATCATTTTGGGGCCATGCGAATCACACATTTTCGATTGGAATCGAATCTCGAATCGAATCTGATCTATTATTCGAAATCGAATCGAATCTCGAATCGTATTCTGGGGCGTCTTGAAGATGACCGATAAGGGGAGGGGGAACTGTGAGTCTGATTGTTCCGACTGTGACGGCTTAAGTCCCGACTGATAAAATATTCACGACTGATAAAATATTCCGGCTACATCATCAAGGCGTACCTTCGTAGAAGACATGCCTTGGTGATGTGGTAGCAATATTACCCAGAAACGGGTGCGAGACTTACCAGCACTAAACACTGCACAGGACTATGGGCTTGCAGCAGCTCATCGTCAACATTGTTTGGAAACATTAACTTTGTTTTCAACAGTGGTGGAGACTAGTGAGACTGGAGTTAGCATGTGAGAGGGCATGGGCTAGATGCTATTTATGTTAATATAGATGAAATTACACTCTCTTTATTTTCAGCATTATTTACGTACAAATTCCATCTGAACTACACGTTCTGTGAGATGACGAGAATGACTAATACCAAGCCATATTCCCGTGTAAAGATTCTAAAGGAAACGAATCGGTCAGCTATTTCGATTCGAATCGAATATCAACTTACGATTCGAAATCGAATCGAATCTCGAAGCTTCGCTGGACCCTACATCATGTGCATGTTTTGACAGTCACAAATTTACGTGTGCCTGATGGAATGGCCACGACATGTTCGTGGAATGGAGTATGAAAATATTAAGTACGATAATGTCAAATTTAGTTTGCTTTATCAACGACAGTTTCTTGACTTTTTTATCATATATTGGAAAACTCTCCATTGTAGAATTTTCCAACAAATAACACAAGATAATTGTCAGATCTTCAAATGTAACCGACATTCAAAAGTATATCATAAGCTGAACAGGCTGTAGAAAGCACCCATGGAATTTGGGAAGAGAAAGTGATCTACGCTTTGCTTTTTGTGATGACAAACCTAAGAAAATATTTATAGGCATGAATTAACTGGTGTGCTGGAAGCTGATGTTTGGACTTTATTCTGAAGTGCAGTTATCGCAACTTGAAGGCTTCACATTCTCTGGCTGTGCTTAAATTATCTTTACAATAGAATATCTGTATTGCAAACTGCGGAAACAAATGCAAAATTTTTCGTCTTCTCTTTTCGTGTAAATACGCCACCCGTCCAATGCTGCGACCCTATTTCCGCACTCAAATACACGATATCTTTCCCCCAATGACGCATGTGGCTGGAGTGTGAAGGAGATATGAGTATTCATCCCTACACTGAAAATATCTTTGGAAATCTCTTTAAACAGTTCTGGGTCCACCACTGAATATGTAAGTTTCTTGAGATCGAGTTATTTTCCCAGATGATCTACACAGCAGACTCCATGGACTAGTGCTGAAATACGGCAGCGTTCTGACGCCAGTTGATGTATTTTTTTTTACCTGTGCTAAGTTGTTATAACAAGTTAACTAACTTGTTATAACAACTTAGTAACTTGTTATAACAACTTAGCTAACTTGTTATAACAACATAGCTTAACTTGTTATAACAACTTAGCTTAACTTGTTATAACAACTTAGCTAACTTGTTATAACAACTTAGCTATCTTGTTATAACAACTTAGTAACTTGTTATAACAACTTAGCTAACTTGTTATAACAACTTAGCTAAGTTGTTATAACAACATAGCTAACTTGTTATAACAACTTAGCTTAACTTGTTATAACAACTTAGCTAACTTGTTATAACAACTTAGCTAACTTGTTATAACAACTTAGCTAACTTGTTATAACAACTTAGCTATCTTGTTATAACAACTTAGCTATCTTTTTAATCATTGACCCCTAGGTCAGTTTGTCCCTTCCTTGGGGCTGAGAGTAATTGGTCAAAATGCGTTTAACCCTTTACATAAAGTAACGGCCAAAAACGGCCAGCACTGTACACAAAAATCGCTATTCCGTCTTTTTTATATTTACATTTTATGCTTCCAAAACATAGGTTATGACCCCCTCATTCGAACGATCGCGTTGCGCTCATTCCAATGAGGGCTAACACCCTGTGTTTTGGACGCAAAAAATGAAAATTTTTAGTTACACGAGAATTTTTTTGACGAGTATCGTCTGCTACTAGCGTTAGATAATGGGTTAATGGGGGTGGGGGGGGGGGGGGGGGGGGGCTCAGTTGGTAGAGGTGTAGGCTGCAAGCCGAGAGGTCCTCGGTTCGAATCCCAACTGCGGCAACCGCGTTGTGTCCTTGGGCAGGACACTTCACCCCCATTGCTCGCGTGGGGGCACGGTGACGTGTACTAAGGCGGAGTGCACGTCGATGGTGCACCTGTCTTCAACCAATGCTAACCCTGCTTGTGTGGAGTTGGTATGTTGGGGAGTTGAAAGTTGCTCGCCGTTGCTTGGTGGTTCTCTCCGAATACTCCGGCTTCCTCCACCCGTAAAACTGTCACGGTCATGGTTAGCCATTGTGCAGAAATATGTGACCTTAAACACCAATAAATAAATTACCGGATATTTTGGTGTTGATGGGTGGCCTCAACCGCCCCAATCGGACCACATTTACGGGCCCTACTACGGCCCCAAAAAGGGCCAGTTACGAAATATCACCAAAGCAGGTTAAAATCACGGGATATTTTGGTGTTGATGGGTGGCCCCGAGGAATAAAGAAGATTGACACCTCAACCGGCCCAATCGGACCACATTTAGGGGCCCTACTAAGGCCCCAAAAAGGGCCAGTTACAAAATATCACCAAAGCAAGTTAAAATCACGGGATATTTTGGGGTTGATGGGTGGCCCCCGAGGAATAAAGAAGGTGACCTCAACCACCCCAATCGGACCACATTTAGGGGCCCTACTAAGGCCTCAAAAAGACCAGTACAAAATATCACCAAAGCAGGTTAAAATCACGGGATATTGTGGTGTTGATGGGTGGCGCCCGAGGAATAAAGAAGATTGACACCTCAACCGCCCCAATCGCACAACATTTAGGGGCCCTACTAAGGCCCTAAAAAGGGCCAGTTTAAAAATATCACCAAAGCAGGTTAAAATCACGGGATATTTTGGTGTTGCTGGGTGGCCCCCGAGGAACAAAGAAGATTGACACCTCAACCGCCCCAATCGGACCACATTTAGGGGCCCTACTAAGGTCCCAAAAAGTGCCAGTTACAAAATATCACCAAAGCAGGTTAAAATCACGGGATATTTTGATGCTGATGGGTGGCCCCAGAGGAATAAAGAAGATTGACACCTCAACCGCCCCAATCGGACCACATTTAGGGGCCCTACAAAGGCCCCAAAAAGGGCCAGTTACAAAATATCACCAAAGCAGGTTAAAATCTCGGAATATTTTGGTGTTGATGGGTGGCCCCGAGGAATAAAGAAGATTGACACCTCATCCGCACCAATCGGACCATATTTAGGGGCCCTACTAAGGCCCCAAAATGGGCCAGTTACAAAATATCACCAAAGCAAGTTAAAATCACGGGATATTTTGGTGTTTCTGGGTGGCCCCCGAGGAATAAACAAGACTGACACCTCAACCACCCCAATCGGACCACATTTTGGGGCCCTACTAAGGCCTCAAAAAAGGCCAGTTACAAAATATCACCAAAGCACGTTAAAATCACGGGATATTTTGGTGTTGATGGGTGGCCCCCAAGGAATAAAGAATATTGACACCTCAACCGCCCCAATCGGACAACATTTAGGGGCCCTACTAAGGCCTCAAAAGGGCCAGTTACAAAATATCACCAAAGCAGGTTAAAATCACGGGATATTTTGGTGTTTCTGGGTGGCCCCCGAGAAATAAAGAAGATTGACACCTCAACCGCCCTAATCGGACCACATTTAGGAGCCTACTAAGGCCTCAAAAAGGGCCAGTTACAAAATATCACCAAAGCAGGTTAAAATCACGGGATATTTTGGTGTTGGTGGGTGGCCCCCCGAGGAATAAAGAAGATTGACACCTCAACCGCCCCAATCGGACCACATTTAGGGGCCCTACTAAGGCCCCAAAACGGGCCAGTTACAAAATATCACCAAAGCAAGTTAAAATTACGGGATATTTTGGTGTTGGTGGGTGGCCCCCAAGGAATAAAGAAGACTGACACCTCAACCACCCCAATCCGACCACATTTAGGGGCCCTACTGAGGCCTCAAAAAAGGCCAGTTACAAAATATCACCAAAGCAGGTTAAAATCACGGGATATTCTGGTGTTGATGGGTGACCCCCGAGGAATAAAGAAGATTGACACCTCAACCGCCCCAATCGGACCACATTTAGGGGCCTAATAGGGCCCCAGAAAGGGCAAGTTACAAAATATAACCAAAACAGGTTAAAATCACGGGATATTTTGGTGTTGCTGGGTGGCCCCTGAGAAATAAAGAAGATTGGCACCTGAACCGCCCCAATCGGACCACATTTAGGGGCCCTACTAAGGCCCCAAAAAGGGCCAGTTACAAAATGTCACCACAGCAGGTTAAAATCACGGGATATTTTGGTGTTGGTGGGTGGCCCCCGAGGAGTAAAGAAGATTGACACCTCAACCGCCCCAATCGGACCACATTTAGGGGCCCTACTAAGGCCCCAAAAAGGGTCAGTTACAAAATATCACCAAAGCAGGTTAAAATCACGGGATATTTTGGTGTTAATGCGTGCCCCCCGGGGAATAAAGAAGATTGACACTTCAACCGCCCCAATGGAACCACATTTAGGGGCCCTACTAAGGCCCCAAAAAGGGCCAGTTACAATATATTACCAACCCAAGTTAAAATCACGGGATATTTTGGTGTTGATGGGTGGTCCCCGAGGAATAAAGAAGATTGACACCTCAAACGCCCCAATCGGACAAAAATTAGGGGCCCTACTAAGGCCCCAAAAAAGACTTGTTACAAAATATCACCAAAGCAAGTTAAAATCACGGGATATTTTGGTGTTGATGGGTGGCCCCCGAGGAATAAAGAAGACTGACACCTCAACCGCCCCAATCGGACCACATTTAGGGGCCCTACTAAGGCCCCAAAAGGGCCAGTTACAAAATATCACCAAAGCAGGTTAAAATCACGGGATATTTTGGTGTTGCTGGGTGGCCCCGAGAAATAAAGAAGATTGACACCTCAACCGCCCCAATCGGACCACATTTAGGGGCCTATTAAGGCCCCAAAAGGGCCAGTTACAAAATATCACCAAAGCAGGTTAAAATCACGGGATATTTTGGTGTGATGAGGTGAATTTTATCATACTTGCTAAACAGAGATGTGACTAATCAGTGTATGTAACATATGGATATGTTTGTTCACTATGAAGGGATTTAACAGAATTTGTTTGGAAAGAAACCATTTGTAATTTAAAGGAGTAAAGCTGTGTAAAGCTATTTTTTAAATTTATTTTCAGTTAGCGTTTCGCCATACACACGCCGAGGTGATTATAAATATTGAAAGCAACACTCAAAGTAATGTTGAAATATAGTAGCTAGACGTTAAAAAATTATCAAATTACCCACATTATTTCCGGAAAAGAGTTCTATCTATGCCATTGGATACTAGTACCAGTTCTAGATTCATGTATGCTCTACGCCATGATTCTCACCCAAAGCTGTAGGAGCCATTAAGAATGGGACCTTGTGAGCTCACGCCATCAATCCCTATTTATGAGCTCCCAGTGAAGGCTTGGGGGGGGGGGAACTAACGGCCCCTAAATCAAAAATCCAAACTGTCACTTATTGCTTTTATTTTAACCCTCACCTTCCCTCAGGCACATGAATCGATACCCGAGGAGCTTCAGAATTTAAAATAAAATATCCGTGGAAGGGTCTCTAGACTAAGAACAGTAGGACCGAAGATGCCAATCCCATGTTCGAAATCTGTCAGCGGCATATCGATCGTGCCCTCTTCCACATCCCCAATTTCGAAAATAGGAAAATGGATTATATATCTAGACCTCAGAATGGGGAAATTACCGGAAATATTATCGAGAAAAGAGTTTTGTCCTTTCTTCAAACGCATGCCGAAATACATCCAAATAATAAAAAGTGACGGTTGCGTTTGTTTTGCTCAATAGCAATCCGACTTATTTTATTTCTTTTCTATTATCTAACACGCACATAATTTCAGGGACTCCGAAATGAGCTATCTCTGAACTGATAAATAGAGGTGGGCCATTTCTGAACAGGACATTCACTATTTGGAATTCCAGTAACCCAACAGGATTGAGTAGGCAGGTGAGGGACTTAATAGCGAGCCGTTCAATGGAAGGGTTCAGTGGGCAAGTGCGGGTGTTACGAAAAAATATTTAAAAGACATCGCGCGCCAGGACGGGCCGGGGTTATTAATTCCGGGAAAAGAGAGCGTAAAAAATCACAATAATTGTAACCAGGCTTGTCAACCGATACAAGTAACGACACCGGTACCACAGAAACGGGACCGTTTTTGCGGTACCGGTTCTGAAGCCAAATACCGGCGATACTCGGTACTCGAGTCAGTCACACCTCGGACTGTATATAAAATTTCAGAGCAACACTCAAACATGGTCCCTCCTGGACCCCATGTTTTGTAGCACATCGAGAGACCATGTTCAGTGTTCTCTACGTACTGGATAGCTGTCTTTTTCAAGTTTCCAATGCGCGTGTGTCTAATTATAAAATCTGATATTTAGAACGTCGAAGGCATCTACCTAAGATCGTCACTGAAGGTGCCGAGTCGACGCAGAGAGCAGGTTTAAAGTTCGAAGTTCCGTCCACCCATAAGTTTATACTCGAAGTGACGCGTTTCCCACGAATATTCGAATCTTAAGAACTCGGTTCACATAACCGATTTATTTGTTAGGAATATATTCCATAGCATACATTGTTTCATTGTCATTTAATGGCCTTTTTATGTGTTGTTAAAGGTACCGACACCGGTAACGGTACTGCGGTACGGCCCAGTACCGTCTGGGTTCCGATAAACCAAGTACCGGCGGAACTTTGACAAGCCTGATTGTAACCGAAATTGTGGTAAATGATTCTGGTTTTTGTGTGGCATACAGGATAAAGAGAAACCAAAATTTGAGGAGTACCTGGATGGCACCTCTTTGAGGGGAAGGGGGAGGGGTCGAAGTTTTAAATCCTAAACAATTCATTAATTATTCATTCCAATCGTCCATTATACACATTATTGTGTGTCATATACAATATGTTAAGTGGGCGACTGGAATTAACAACTAGTAGAGCTTTCTTCCCACGGCTGTGAGTCAGGAGACCCTTTCCTGGATTTTTTGTTTTAAATTCAAAAGCTCTGGGATCCATTTTGGTGCATTCGGAGCGAAGATAAGGGTTAAACACTCTAAATAACAGTTTGGATTTTTTTTTTGGGGGGGGGGGGTGGGGGGCAGGCCCGGTCCACCACAGGGAGCCCACACATAGAGATTGATGAAGTGGGCGCCCGGGGCCCCAGTCTTAATTGTTCCGAGGCTTTGGGTGGGTATCAAGGGGTAGGGCATGCAGAAATCTGGTACTAGTACTGGTATCCACTAATATAAATAGTACTCTTTTCCAATAATATTGCCGATGATTTTCCCATTCTCGCACCTTAATACTATATAATGATTAATAAATCGAATGTTGGTTTTAATATTTATTATCACCTCGGCATGTGTTTGACGAAACGGTAACTGAAAATAAATTATGAACCCCCTTTTTTAAAAAGGGCTTTTACACAACTTTATTTTTATTTCTTGAAATTATAAATGTTTTCTTTCCTCAAAACGTTCTGCTAAATCCCTTCATTGTTAACAAACAGATCCATATTTCACGCACACGAATTAGCTACACCTCCATTTGACAAGTATGGCAAAATTCACCCACCGTGCACCTCGGCTAAATCGTTTTTGTGACATAAATAGTGTGTTGATTGCCACACCGTAGTATGTTTCCAGGGATTCCTAATCTGTTTTTACAGATTACTAATCTGTTTTTACAGATTAACTAATCTGTATTTATAGATTAGTAATCTCTTTAAACAGATTGAATAATCTGTTTAAACAGATTAAATAATCTGTATTTACAGATTACTAATCTATTTAAACAGAATAATAATCTGTATTTACAGATTACTAATTTGTTTAAACAGATTACTAATCTGTAAAAACAGATGAACTAATCTGTATTTACAGATTAGTAATATGTTTAAACAGATTAATTAATCTGTGTTTACAGATTAGTAATCTGTTTAAACAGATTAACTAATCTGTATTTACAGATTACTTAGTTAATCTGTAAAACAGATTGGTAATCTGTTTAAACAGATTAGTAATCTGTTTTTACAGACTAGTTAATCTGTAAAAACAGATTAGTATTCTGTAAATACAGATTAGTTAATCTGTTTAAACAGATTACTAATCTGTAAATACAGATTAGTTAATCTGTAAAAAAAGATTAATAATATGTTTAAACAGATTAGTAATCTGTAAAAACAGATTAGTTAATCTGTAAAAATGGATTAGTAGTCTGTTTAAACAGATTAGTAATCTGTAAAAACAGATTAGCAATTTATTTAAACAGATTAGTAATCTTTAAAAAACAGATTAGGAATCCATGGAAATATACTACGGTGTGACGGCTCTACGCTGCCGTAAATTTCGCTTGAAGATAGCCTTCAATAAAATAAACATTGCTTCACCTTCATTTATACACATTTCAGTGCGTAAGTTTTATTAAATTGCCACTTTTCACACGTTCGGGGCTACTTTTAGTACTTTAAAACGCAGTTTTATGCACTCACCGGAAACATTACCGGATACCGGACTTTTTACCGGCAAAAAATATATCCGAGTTGGGATAAAATTTATTCTTCAGTTGCACCTGGATGTGATTCATACGCCAAACTGAAAACAAAAGCGTGTGCTCTTATTACCTGCATGTTTTTACTGAATTACCCGGTCGCGGCTATTTGTTTCGGCCACTTTAGAGAATTAGATGATGGGTTGCACATCGATACAGGGGCAATGGCATTTACACGTGAATATTGCATGAACACTGGTCGCTATGCCTAATATTTTGAACTATTCCATTCAGCTTTGGAAGCACAAATACACACGGTTATCCAAGAGCTGTAATTGCTCTTAGATAATTGATCATACATGCACTGTATTTTAATGTATTCTTCTGCTTCAAATTGTTTTACTTTGGATTCTCTGCTTCCATTTGCACATAATTTTTACAGTACTAATTTATCCAATATTTGTTCTTTGTTTATGTGCTTATAAACTAAATATGCAAACTTTTTGATTGTTAGTTTATCATTCATTGTTTTCATGTTTTACTGGGCTTTTATGACACTTTAATGGACCAAGCCATGTCATATCGGGTAGTATTACGGTGGATTATGCGCCACGGAAGCTGGAGAGAACCACCGAGCAGCGGCGAACCAATACCAAACACTCCAGCCTACTAACGCGACAGAAACAGGGTTAGCTACGGTTGAATGCAGGTGCAAAAACAGACCTGTAGTACACTTTAGCACACAAAACCACCATGCCTGTACATGGGCATTTGGAATTAATTGTCTTACCCAAGAAATCTCGAGTATAATTAATCGATAAAATTAAAAATAAAAATAATTGACAATGGTCCGGAGAGCATATGTACGGAGCCGGTGAGGTGACATATGTTTTTTTAAAATCCATACGCACGAATTAATAATCTGTGCACACGAAATATTAATCAGAGAGAACAAATGAATAATCCAAGCACGCAAACTAATAATTCATGCGCGCAGTTTAATAATCCGTGCATGAAGTAATAATCAAGGCAAACGAATTAATAATCCGTGCGTTTGAATTAATAATCCGTGTGCGTAAATTAATAATCCACGCACACGAAATGATAATCCATGCCAACAAAATAATAATCAATGCGAACGAATTAATAAAATCATTCACGTGAATTGTAATCTGTGCACACGAAATAATATTCCGTGCACACAAATTAATAAGCTGTGCAAATGGATTATTGGTCAGTAGTATGTCACGTACCTTTCGAGCAAGATCTGGTGGACCGCGCGGTGTACCCCGGAAGTGACGTTTTGGTTACCCGCGTGAGCGGCTATGTTGTGATTTCATTCTCATGGTGACGCGTGGTGTCACTGCACATGTGCAGCGCGTGTTGTTATGGTAATACGCGTTTCCGTCGTCCATTTTGTATATAGGGAACCGCCATCTTGTTTCTATGGTAGCACGTGGTCGCTAGGTGTCCCAAAGGCATCTAATAAGATGAGGGTATGTTTGGAGGGTACGTTCGATTCAATGGGAGTACAACGAATTACTCAAATGAACCCGAGACCGACTGCTGTTCACCCGAAATAACCGAAACGGACCCGAATTCTCTTAGAATATTGACCCTAATAGTACCACGTAGTGGTATAAGATCTATAAGAGATGTGCTCCTTATCTAGCTCGAATTCCATCAGAATCCTCGTTTACAACTACATATTTTATAACATATCTGTTCTACTTGACGTCTATCTACTCTAGTATACTAATTATCCCTGATTGTCCTTGTAGATTCTTATGCCTTTTCTACCCATGATATGATATGGCATTGTCCGTGCATTCCTGGCTCTCCCTTACCTTAGTAGATTATTTGGCTTGTTCTACCCGTGCTATGACTATTATCTGCACTAGTCTACCATTATCTGGCTTACCAGTAGACCTAGACATAGCTGCAATTGATACTTTCCCGACGGGCCATCTGCGCCCCGTTTTCTTCGTGTAAGGCCATGAGGGCTATGAGGACGCCAAAGGCTAGTCCTATTCCATAATGGGGTACCAGTAATGGATTGCCCATGGGGTGGGGGTCCCCAAATACCGAGATGAGGCCATAGGGCCATGATGGCTATGACGTCTTCATAGCCCTCGTGACCTCCTACGATGAAAAAGGGTACCCAAATACCGCGATGAGGATGAGAGTAATGGCATTTCCTTATTGCACTCATAACCCTCATGGCCTCATACGATGAAAGGGGATTCTGATTCTGAAAGCCATCCAGATGCAAGAAAGGGATTCCAAAATTGGAATTCTGTGGACCGTTCCAACCAAATACCGAGACGAGGATGAGAGCAATGGCATTTCCTTGTGGCACTCATAGCCCTTATGGCCTCATTCGGTGAAAAGGGGATTTTGAAGGCCATCCAGATACTAGAAAGGGATTCCAAAATTGGGATTCTGTGGACTGTGGGGACAAATGTGGAGATGAGGATGAGAGTAATGGCATTTCCTTATGGCCCTCATAGTCCTCATACGGTGAAAAGGGGATTCTGAAGGCCATCCAGATACTAGAAAGGGATTCCAAAATTGGGATTCTGTGGACCGTGGTGACAAAATACCGAGATGAGGATGAGAGTAATGACATTTCCTTATGGCCCTCATAGCCCCCATGACCTCATACGATGAAAACGGGGCACCGATGGCCCGTCGGGTAAGTGTCACCTGTAGCTATGTCTGGGTCTACTGGTAAGCCCAACAAATAGTGTAGATAATAGTCATATCACGGGTAGAACAAGCCAAATAATCTACTAAGGTAAGAGAGAGCCAGGAATACATGGACAATGCCATCATATCATGGGTAGAACAAGCATAAGAATCGACAGGGACAGTCAGGATAATCAGTATACTAGAGTAGATAGAAGTCAGGTAGAACAGATAAAGTATAAAATATGTACTACTGAACGAGGATTCTTATGGAATTCGAGCTAGATAAGGAACACACCTTTTATGGATCTTATAACACTACATGGTGCTATTAGGGTCAATATTCTAAAATAATTCTGGCCCATTTTGGTGATTTCCGGTGAAAATAAGTCGTTCACGGGATCATCTGGGTAACTCGTTTTACTTCCATCGCATCGAACATACCCTCCAAACATACTCCCGTCTTATTAGATGCCTTTGGGTTACCTAGCAGCCGCGTGCTACTATACAAACCAAGATGGCGGCGTCCTGTATACAAAATGGATGAAGGAAACGCGTATTACCATAACAACACGGGCTGCGCATGCGCAGTGATACAACGTTTCACCATGAGGATGACATCACAACATGGCCGACCAAGCGCGTTACCATGACAACACAAAATGGCGGCACCCAGTCACGTGACTATGACGTCATTTCCGGGGTCCACCGCGGAGTTCACCAGATCTTGCTCGAAAGAAACGAGCACCACTCCTTTGATCCATGCACATGAATAATAATCCGTGCGCATGAAATGAAAGATATAAAAACTATGGTATAGGTTATTAAGTCAAAATGGCATCCATCCTGTGACCTTGGTATACTGGCATCCCACCATCTTAACGCTGAAATAGCAATTCTTAGGTCTACTTGTTCTTGTTTGAACCTAAGTTATCTAGGACCCTTCGGCCCTCGGTCGCTACCGCCTCCTCATATCTTCAAAAAAGGAAGGTCAGGAGGGGTAACCTAATGACCCGAGGTCCGTCCTTGTTAGGCATGCTTCCCCTTTTTTAACGTGCGATAGGCGAGTTAGGACGAAATGAAGTCTGCGTAAGACCTCACATCGCTGCACTCTGGGCCTGTGGCAGTAAGTAGGTGTATGCATGCGTGGTGGGAGAGGGGGGATCTCTTGTTGAGACGTGGGGGCGCAAAAATATGTCAGCAAAGATATAAAATTCAGATGTCTAAAAGGGCCTATAAAGCAGCCATCGAAAAGTACTTCGCAATGCCGGGGGAATTTGGGATGGGACGTCACCTAAGGTTGACTGGGATGGCAACATATGCCTATGCTTGTCCGCTACATGTCTAATCTTGGCGATATTATATATATTTTTGGCAGGCCATGGGAAGGTTGGGATCAGTGGCGGGGGCATGCGAAAATGCACATAGCTCGCCCCCAAATAGAGTTACATTGCATCCCCCCCCCCCCCCCCCCCCTTCATAATAAATACAAACTGCCACATATGATTTCGACCCCCCCCCCCCCCCCCACTTTCCATTTGGAGACTTCAAAACTGTTGATATAGCTTCGAAATTTGAGACTATTTCAGAGAGTCTCAGGCCCTTACCGTCAAGTTACCGATAATCTCGCCATCCTCCATTAGGCTCCAGAATCGCTCTCAAAGCTTCACAGTTAAAACTGAAAAATTTACCGAGGAAGGATAACCGGCCCCCACCAATGGCCTTACCTCCTCTAAGGAGGCTTCAGAGTCGCTTATAGAGCTCCAAAAAAATTATAATTCGGGGAGAGTCCCGAATCCGGTGGCGGTGCTGCAGGAGGTCATGAAGGGGCATTTGCCCCCGACCACAGTCTTTGCAGCCACCCCCTCCCCCCCTCTCTCTCTCTCATTTGCCCCTCTCCAAAACTGTCACATCCAGCCACCCTCTCTTACGCACACAGTGACTCTCTTTTCTTTATTTACATACAAACTCAGCTGATAAACATAAATCCACTGGAATTTTGCAAGTTCGGATGCAGTTACTTATGAGCCATGTACGTTTATAAACCTTGTCTCTAAAATTTGGGTCATCCAAAAATGTGGCGATCTACCCTAAAAGCCACCAGAAAGCTTGATTCAAATGCACAGTGATTTTGTTTTGTCTGGGGGGCGACTCCCCGCCCTCCACTCCCGGGGACGGCATGTCGGCTTCTCCACTCAGGATACCCCTCCATACGGAACATGTCCACTACTTGCAGTCTCCACCACCCATCCCCCCCCCCCCGCAAATACCACCGCCAGGTCACACAAATGGGAGAGGGTGATTCACCTGACTACACCCTTCCCTTCCTGTCTGCGGTCTTTGAAATATACACGCGTCATATCGCTCCCCCTCCATTGGAATTCTCCCCCTATAAAGGATTCTTGTTCCGCCACTGAACAGGATTCCCATGCATGTAAGTATATATAGCAGGTCCGTCTTTTGGGACAGCGGGGGTGGGGGTCCTGCTACCTTATGTTTTAATCCGTGCGCACAAAATAATAATCAGAGCACACGAGTTAATAATCCGCGGAGGCGAATTGATAATCGGTGCATACAAAATAATAATCCGGGCACAAGGATTATTATTTCGTGTGCACGGATTATTATTTCGTGTGCGCGTATTATCATTTCGCCGCACGTTATATTTATTCTAAGTAGTATGAAATGTGCCAAATGAGCCCCATCTGGGGGACTTCGGGGGGGGGGGGGGTAGCATACCGCAGAAGTGACAGCATACCGCGGGGTATTGTGGGTGTCACGTGGGTTGTCATAGAAGCGGAGGAGAGCGGGCATGTTGTGACCTCATCCCGATAGTGATACGTGGTTTTAGTGAGCATGCACATTGGAGACTACCATCTTGGTTTCTATGTTAGCCTGTTGTTGCCATTTGACCCAATGGCCTCTAAACAGACGGGGCCTCTTCTAAGGGTGTGTTCGATTCAACGGGAGTCTTGCGAATTACCAAAATAAGCTCGACAGTTACCCCAAATCACCGACATCGACTTCATGTTACCGAAACAGAGTCGCGCGAAGTGTTATATGACCCATAAGGGGTATTTTCGATTGATGAGGTATGTACTCCGGTAGAACAAAAGAGCCCCATACTTGGAGTAAGATCGGTGTTTTGTTACTATAATTAAATTTTGTGGCGTGTTCTGACTACTCTCTGACCCAGGTATTCAAATGCAGGAGTTAGTACGCATGGCATAGCAGACGTGCATCAGTCAGGTCCTTAGGCAAGTTATGGCTACATGAAGAATAAGCAAGTAGAAGGGAATGGGTGGTGGTAGAGTGCATAGTAAGTAGACAACAGAAAGGGGAAGTGGGAGGGAATGGGTAGTGTTAGCACGAATGGCGTAGCAATCAGACATCAGGTAGGCCCTCGGGCATGTCAGGGCTTAGGAAGAATAGGGAAGTTGGGGGGGGGGGGGGGGGGGGGATGGGTAGTGCTGGCATGCAAGACGTAGCAAGCAGATACCAATAGGCCCGTTGGTATGTCAGATTTTAGAAAGAATAGGAAAGTGGGAGGGAAATGGATGGTATTGCTATGCTTGGAGAAGGCAGCAAACATCAGACAGGGCCTTGGGCATGCCAAGACTTAGAGATAGGAAGGAAAGGAAGTAAGGATAAGGTGAGTAAATTGTGAAGTGGAAGTTGGACCCCGGGTTGGGATATTTACGGCCATGTTACATAGAGATACACTTGTGGAATCTCTTTCTGTTACTTGACTGGCCTTCAGGATGCCCTTTTCATGATATGAAAAGCCGACTGCAATGAGGGACAACTTGCCATTCTACATATCCTCTGGGTCATAAGGACCACGAGAAAATTCTTAGTGAGCCACAATTCGTCATTCCTCATATTCTCATATTTAGGGATGACGTTCCATGGAATCTTCTTTATTCTTCTCGTGTCGCACACCAACATCAAAATATCTGGCGATGTTTGTCACCTTAGGTAATATTTTGTAACTGGCCCTTTTGGGAGCCTAAGGAGGGCCCTAAATGTGGTCCGATTGGGACGGTTGAGGTGTCAATCTTCTTTATTCCTCGGGGCCACCCATCAACACCAAAATATCCTGTGATTTTAACCTGCTTTGGAGATATTTTGTAACTGGCCCTTTTTGGGGCCTTAGTAAGGCCCCTAAATGTAGTTCGATTGGGGTGGTTGAGGTGTCAATCTTCTTTATTCCTCGGGGGCCACCCACCAACACCAAAATATCCCGTGATTTTTACTTGCTTTGGTGATTTTTTGTAACTGGCCCTTTTGGGGGCCTTAGTAGGGCCCCTAAATGTGGTCCGATTGGGGCGGCTGAGGTGTCAATCTTCTTTATTCCTCGGGGGCCACCCATCAACACCAAAATATCCCGTGATTTTAACCTGCTTTGGTGATATTTTGTAACTGACCCTTTTTGGGGCCTTAGTAGAGCCCCTAAATTTGGTCTGATTGGGGTGGTTGAGGTGTCAATCTTCTTTATTCCTCGGGGGTCACCCATCAACACCAAAATATCACATGATTGTAACCTGCTTTGGTGATATTTTGTAACTGGCCCTTTTGAGGCCTTAGTAGGTCCCCTAATTATGGTCCGATTGGGGAGGTTGAGGTGTCAATCTTCTTTATTGCTCGGGGGCCACCCATCAACACCAAAATATCCCGTTATTTTAACTTGCTTTGGTGATATTTTGTAACTGGCCCTTTTGGGGGCCTTAGTAGGGCCCCTAAATGTGGTCCGTTTGGGGCGGTTGATGTGTCAATCTTCTTTATTCCTCGGGGGCCACCCATCAACATCAAAATATCCCGTAATTTTAACCTGCTTTGGTGATATTTTGTAACTGGCCCTTTTGGGACCTTAGTAGGGCCCCTAAATGTGGTCCGATTGGGGCGTTTGAGGTGTCAATCTTCTTTATTCCTCGGGGGCCACCCAGCAACACCAAAATATCCCGTGATTTTAACCTGCTTTGGTGATATTTTGTAACTGGCCTTTTTTGGGGCCTTAGTAGGGCCCCTAAATGTGGTCCGATTGGGGCGGTTGAGGTGTCAATCTTCTTTATTCTTCAGGGGCCACCCAGCAACACCAAAATATCCCGTGATTTTAACCTGCTTTGGTGATATTTTGTAACTGGCCCTTTTTGGGGCCTTACTAGGGCCCTAAATGTGGTCCGATTGGGGCGGTTGAGGTGTCAATCTTCTTTATTCCTCGGGGTCCACCCATCAACACCAAAACATCCTGCGATTTTAACCTGCTTTAGTGATATTTTGTAACTTGCCCTTTTTGGGGCCTTAGTAGGGCCCCTAAATGTGGTCCGATTGGGGCGGTTGAGGCCACCCATCAACACCAAAATATCCGGTAATTTATTTATTGGTGCTTAAGGTCACATATTTCTTCACAATGGCTAACCATGACCGTGACAGTTTTAAGGGTGGAGGAAGCAAGAGTATTCGGAGAGAACCACCGAGCAACGGCGAGCAACTGTCAACTCCCCAACATACCAACTCCACACAAGCAGGGTTAGCATTGGCTGAAGACAGGTGCACCATCGACGTGCACTACGCCTTAGTACACGCCACCGTGCCCCCACGCGAGCAATGGGGGTGAAGTGTCTTGCCCAAGGACACAACGCGCTTGCCACAGGTGGGATTCGAACCGAGGACCTCTCGGCTTGCAGCCTGCACCTCTACCAACTGAGCCCCCCCCCCCCACCCCCACCCCCATTAACCCATTATCTAACGCTAGTAGCAGACGATACTCGTCAAAAAAATTCTCGTGTAACTAAAAATTTTCATTTTTTGCATCCAAAACACAGGGTGTTACCCCTCATTGGAATGAGCGCAACGCGCTCGTTCGAATGAGGGGGTCATAACCTATGTTTTGGAAGCATAAAATGTAAATATAAAAAATACGGAATAGCGATTTTTTGTGTACGGTGCTGGCCGTTTTTGGCCGTTATTTTAGGTAAAGGGTTAAACGCATTTTGACCAATTACTCTCAGCCCCAAGGAAGGGACAAACTGACCTGGGGGCAATGATTAAAAAGATAGCTAAGTTGTTATAACAAGATAGCTAAGTTGTTATAACAAGTTAGCTAAGTTGTTATAACAAGTTACTAAGTTGTTATAACAAGTTAGCTAAGTTGTTATAACAAGTTAGCTAAGTTGTTATAACAAGTTAAGCTAAGTTGTTATAACAAGTTAGCTATGTTGTTATAACAACTTAGCTAAGTTGTTATAACAAGTTAGCTAAGTTGTTATAACAAGTTACTAAGTTGTTATAACAAGATAGCTAAGTCGTTATAACAAGTTAGCTAAGTTGTTATAACAAGTTAAGCTAAGTTGTTATAACAAGTTAAGCTATGTTGTTATAACAAGTTAGCTAAGTTGTTATAACAAGTTACTAAGTTGTTATAACAAGTTAGTTAACTTGTTATAACAACTTAGCACAGGTAAAAAAAATACATCAACTGGCGTCAGAACGCTGCCGTACTGAAACGATTAATCGATTATCCTATACCAGAACAGTTACAAGATTTCCCTGTTACGATTTTGGCTTCTGTCAACCGCAGATATATAAACGTCTGGCTAAACTTGACGTCATGTCTATGTTGCGGTCATGATATAGCCAAAGGCGTTGAGTACAAATAAATAAATAAATAAATAAATAAATAAATAAATAAATAAATAAATAAATAAATAAATTTATAAATAAATAAATAAATAACCACACACATACATAGCAGCAGTGTAAACATTTTCTGCAGTAGTGAATTCAAACGAGAAGTACGCTGAATGTAACTTATGCAAATCTGGCATGAAATGCTCGGTCCTGATAATCAGGCCCCAGTATTTTGTGAGAGTTTTGCATAAGTTACATTCTCCCAGGCTCGATAATTTTATGTAAGATTTGTATATTTACATTAGCAATATTTCCCATGGTCTGAATGAACTGATACAAAATAGAGTTCCATCTGGTCCAGACTTCATTTTCGCGGTAGACCTAACTTGTTCCGACTGCGCCGGCTCTAGTCCCGACTGACTAATATTCCAACTACACCATCAAGGCATGCCATCGACGAAGGCTTGCTTTGATGTTACAGATGGAATATTAGTCAGTCAGGTTTATAGTTGGAAATTCTAGACTTCTTAGAAATTTATTGGAAGAGTGAATAAAGTATACACGTGGTGGTCGTGACGTAACTTATTATTTAATTAACAAGTACATTAAAGTGTCGTTAAACCCCATTAAATAAATAACAAGAACATTGTACCATGCCGGTCCTCCAAACTGGCACTGCTGGGCTCTCAACACACTAACACTCGTGCTACAGACCTTCACTTGTATGAATGACTGTGTGTGTGGCACGAGTCCGAGTATCAAAACTAGTCTTTTAACCCTATCTCTGTCACACCACAGCCGATTCGAGCCCTTTCTGTCTGTTTCTTCGTCTCTGTCTATCTCATTAACTCTGCCTCTGCTGCACTCTCTGTCTCTCTCGCTCGCTCGAGCGAGACAGACAGACAGACAGACAGACAGACAGACAGACAGACAGACAGACAGACAGATAGACAGATAGATGGAGAGAGAGATTGAACGAGTGAGAAACAGAGAGAGGGTGAGAGAGAGACAGAGAGACAGAGAGACAGAGAGACGGACAGAGAGAGAGCTGTAAACAACACGAGAAGTATGACCTATCAACGAGCGAGAGAGGGAGGAACAGAGAAAGAGAGAGACCGAGGAGAGAGACAGACAGACACACACACACACATGCACAGACTGTTAATCGACCACGGTGACAAAGAGAGGGTTAAGCAAGTACATGATTACTAACAAGAGAGAATCGATATATTCGACTCCAGTCCTGACAAAAATGTCCCGACTGGCAAAACTATTGGGGATGTCACCACCTACCTCTTAACTCCGCCCCTTAGCGACGTCCCTACATATTCTTTGCTCAAAATAACGTGCGGCTTCCCAAATCGTCAAGGCACTCATATACACGATTGACAATGTTCGGAAAATTCAGCAAATTTTACTTACTTGCAATTTTCTTTGTTTTGCAGAGTAATCGGGACTCTTCAGAATATGAATCAATTCTCGAATACGTTTGGTTGCAGCAAGGACTCCTACATGAACCAGCGGAACAAGTGTAGTGTTTGGTGAATAGTATATTTAACTATTACTAAGAAGCCTATCTGCATCTTGGAGATGTGCATCACATTTATGGAGTACACATTCGCATGGACCAGAACATACTAGGGTGATAAATTGATCCCCAAAATGATGCTGGTGGATGGACAGCTATTGCTGAGTGATTGTTTGAATCAGTATCATGTATGTGACGAGTTCATCAAACAATGCGATGATTCGGAGGTTGTGAACAAATGAAAACACTTCAAACAGTTAAAAAATAAACGTCCTCTATTCGTATTTGTTGCCGGGAGAATCCATATAAGAGAATAAAGAAACAAATGTGAATTATCGTCAACATTTTGAAACTCTACCCCGTGTAAATGCCATTCCTATAAAAGGCTTCTATGTGGTGGCAGATACAAAACTAATTAGCAATTCTACGAAGGATATGCGGTGCCTCGCTGCTATATTCTCCATAAAAATTACAAGAAGACAGGAAGTCTTAATTTTGTTTCAAGTGGCTGGATTTATTTGTGTCGCTTTTCAGATGCTAGGAGCCGTGTTCTATTTTTAAGAGGCTGTTTGAAAAACTTAACATTTTGTTTTGATGTAATAACATCCCGTTTGCAACTTTTGTTGGCTGCAGAGTGTATTTTATTTCCATATAAATGCTTCGAGATGCAATATTAAAACACAGGCCCTTGCCCCTTCCCCTCCCGCCCTTGATGGAATGAAAATACTGATAAAAAATTACCCCCACCTACAATAAATGTAACAAGGTATAACATTCGCAAATTCGGAAGTGGGACAAACCCTCGCTTCAGCTTTGGAAAAAAATCATGTTCTAATCGATTTCTGTTGGGTACAGTACGTGGAGAGTGTATTATCATTAAATCACCCACAGAGTGGAGATTCCACCCAAGCAATATTTGCAAATTTGTTGCAAAGCATAACCAGCACAATTAAAGTTTCAGCCTATGGACCTCTGAGCTAAACCCGGAGGTCCATTGGCTGAAACATTGCTTGTGTTTTTTGTCGATAGGTACAAAATTTGAAAGTTATAACTTGGGTGATAACTCCACTCCGCGGGTGATTTAGTTACAATCCACTCTCCACGTACTGGATATTATACAGTACAGTCACCGATGGACTGGTCGTAATCCAAAGGTGGGCAGTGATGTCCTCCCATGCGTTTACCAAATAATTAAATAAAAAAAAATATCCTCAGCAAAAGTTTAATTAATCTAATATTATTTCGTACGTGGAAATATTGCCCACCCGTGGAATGTGACCGGTCCACGGCGGCTGTATAGTAATCCTGCAGCTACCTTGTAATATGTCTATCTGTCCTTTTCGTAAGCGTTAGTTAATATCGTGTCTTAGGGCATAAATTAATTAAGAAAACGATCGATATTAGTACCGATAGTAGTCGTCTGATACCTTCAGACAATTTACATGTTGCAATTACTGTGGGTTCAGTAAAATAACTTGCACTTTTCTTCCGGCATATTTCGACGTTCTTGGGGACCTTTTTAAAAAAAAAACTATTACACGCACCCCCTCTCACACACTTGACCTAGAACAACTACAATATGCCTTGAATCGATAACGTTAATACGTTACATGTTCCAATTTGCTCTGTTGTCAAATAATTTGTGCCAGGTACAGAGTAGGGGCGCGGTGGCTCAGTAGGTAGAGATGCAGGCTGCAAGTCGAGAGGTCCTCGGTTCGAATCCCACCTGCGGCAATCGCGTTGTGTCCTTGGGCAAGACACTTCACCCCCGTTGCCCACGTGGGGGCACGGTGACGCTGTGTACTAAGGCGTACTGCACGTCGATGATGCACCTGTCTTCAACCAATGCTAACCTTGATTGTGTGGAGTTAGTATGTTGGGGAGCTGACAGTTGCTCGCCGTTGCTCGGTGGTTCTCTCCGGGTACTCCGGCTTCCTCCACCCGTAAAACTGTCGAGGTCATGATTAGCCATTGTGCAGAATTATGTGACCTTAAACACCAATAAATAAATAAATAAATAGGTACAGAGTGTCAGGAACACCTGAGGCCCCGTAAGGCCTGGGCTGACGTGGGGTTATTTAGTCCCGCTGATGAAGTTGCGGGAAAATTAGACCAACGTGGAGGGTCGGAATCCAAGTGTCGCGAACTCGGCGCAGGGAGCTGAGTTAGACCGACGCCGTGGTTCCTTCTCTGCCAAATTGGCCTGAAATAGGTTCGATTTCCGTTAGGTGTGATTCCTAATCACTTCAGGCTGTATAATGGAAAGAATGATTTAAAGTAACAACGATTCTTTTATTTACACATAAAAATAAATCCGTTTCAATATTTCAACAATCAACAATTCGATTCTTTTCACAGAAAATGGGTCGCTAGGGTTAAACAATTCTCAACAATCATATAGTCATTCTATAGCCCTGTACTGGCACTATAGTCTACACACTGGAAATGTTACTACCGTGAGCTCGCCATAAGAGCTTTACAAATCTGAAATGTTATTACTGTGAGCTCGCCATAAGAGCTTCACCCGCTTAGGCTCAAATGTCAACGTCTGCGCGTAACTGTACCTCTGGCTGTCGGAGGGTTCCGAACAGCAATGTTCGTCATCTATAAAGCCACCGTACTTCTGATTTGGGTCAGATATTGTCTACTCATACCTTATGTGCCTTTTGAAAGTCCTCCGTGAAAGTCCTATTGAAATATTCATCGTTCCTGGTTGAATTCACGATTCACAAATGCCCCTTTTTGTGCTAGGGCGAAATTGTCACTCACACCGATCACCAGTCGGTATTACGATGCTTCGACAGCAAAACAAACTACTCAGAACGCAATCAGTCTGACGCTTCAAAGGGTTAATACGCACAATACAATTAACCTACACTTCTGACTATTGCAGGCTGATACCTGCTACTCGACAATCTAAACTTTAACTTTCCACCTTGGGTGTTCTTTCTCAACGAATTTGGCACTTGTAGCCGCCTATCGACCTTAAGCTAAATCAATTCTGGAATGCCCTCTCTGGCGATTCCAGCCGTTTCAGGGTCCTGTGATCGAAGGTACCCCTATGCCAGGAAACAGAGTCCGCCTGTCCTGGACTTCACCAACGTGTGTGTGACCCCAAGTGTGTGTCTAATGCTCTGCTCTTCAAGGTATATATACTTTTTACCCTAAACTGTCAGGTGGACCGACGCTCATCTGTCCACCTGTCAAAACGGTGGGAGATGACATATATCGAGACAGAATCAATACAAGTCATCTAGCGCGTGACTTAACTGTGATTTCACTTGTCGAGAAAACCGATTCGTTCTTGTCATTATTGCTACCTAATGATCAGGTGACGATACGATAGACATTTCTATCGTTTTAGAATCTCGTTTCTCAATTGGCCGTGACGATATCTTGCCACCAACCGATTACGTCTCGTAAGACTCGCGACTACTGTATAAATTAAATGAGATTAGACCTTATCTAACATACCGTTTCTCCCCTGGGTCCCTGCGCTAAAGCTGGATATACACCACGTGTGTTTTTTCCAGCTTTACAGAGAAGTGAAATTCATGTGGGTTTTTCGCCTTGATGCGGAATATATTTTGAACTTACAATATCTTTAAATATGAGGCCCCTTGCCCCTATATTTAGGCTGGCTTTGCCCTGACAACTCCCTTCCCGAGAGAAACACCCTGTGTATCTCTTAAAACACAAGGAACAAAGCCACGCACGCTCGCCTCTCACACCTTTTTACGATCTACCATCATGTTCAAGACTACAAAACAGTACCCTAGTGGTCGTGGGGGTCATGACCGGGCTCATGCGTCGGCCATGTCGATTCCCACGACACACTCGCTACCACATGCTCCCGTCTTGCGGGTTTACATATGATATGGGGAGTAGCCTTATCCTTAGATTTGCAGCACTCTCTCTCTCTCTAATACTATATATTTACACCTAAACATACACATTTTTATACTCATTCGCCCATTTTGCAAACAGTTCACTTGGCATTCACTCCGACAAGTAACACCGTCCGCGCCTTTGCGTCAGATGGGTTAATTCCAACGGAGTGTAACTTCGCCTCCCATTCCCCTATGACTTGTGAAGGGGCAAACGACCCCTGCATTATGTTGAGCCTCACCCTCGCAAAGCTCAACCAGGGGATTAAAATCGTGCCTCACACACTCAGACATTCAACACACAGATTTCCCGACCGCGCCTTTGCGACAGACGGGGTTAGTGTATCCCACACTTACAAAACTCGACACACAGGCTCCCCGTCCACGCACATGCGACGAACGGGGCAGTGTATCTCACATTCGCACTCACAAACAACTCTAGTCAGCAGTCAGAGCAATAATAATACTAAAATAAGAAAATTCCTTCCGGACCTTAACACCGGGTTTACGAAACTCATCACCTCATCCACAAAAATATTTGCGACTGGAGCCCCCGTCCCAGACACCAGGCCCACAGCCACCCAACTATTGCTTCTTTATAACCACCGACCATTGGTAGGGGCCCGGTTCCCAGTATCTCCTTGGGTAACCCTTGACACACCCCTACTCGCCCCGTCATTTCATCGGGTATTCCACCAGGGTCCACATACCCTGTCGTTGTCGCATTCCCAAGAGCTTCCCTTGGCGCTATATCCCCCAGGCTCACTCGTCCCGGCGATTACCGTCGTTCGAACGACACTGGCCGTCATTGGCCCTTGTGCCGTCGACCCCTCGGTCCATTGCGACGACTTCTTGCGCACATTGGGCGCTGTGTGCCCCCGGCACTCTCTACGTGGTCTCCGCCACCTAGGATGCTTCTCCTTTGATTTGTGGACCCTTTCCTCGGTCCCCTGGGCGCCCACCTTAGCGGTCCCATCCACTTTAACACCCTTAACTCGTGTTGACCCGTGCCCTCTCAATTCTGTGGAAGTTTGCCCAGCCATTTGCGTGGGTCTGGTCTCCCCTCTCCAAACGGGTGACACCGACTTCTTGGGGCGCTCAATTCTCCCACATAAATTTGCTTGAGGGTCTTTTCCCAATGACCCCATTGGGTTCCCTCGCTGTTTGGCGTTTAGCCTGGACCGCCTGCGGCCCCTTCTCCCTAATTGGACAGGGGTCGTCCCTCCTGAAACTTTCCGACATTTCGTCGTGTAGGGGCCATCCCCTGGACCATCGGATTGGTTCCCCCTGGGAACCTTCCCTTCTTTACTCGGTACGTTACCGAGTGCAACCGCCGGGGACCCTTGCCCACCGACTTGAACCTCCTTTGCCCTCGTTGGGCCCTCACTTGGCTCCTACCCCTGGACCATAACTCATCAGGGCTTGCCCTCACCCCTGGGATATTACCTATGACCAGGTCATACACAGGTGATTCAATGCACATGGCTTCCACTTCGCCACAATAAAATGGGGTATCTACCGTTATCCTCGCGATGGGGAACCTTCTAACCGTCCCATCTATCAAAATACACAAATGGTCGCGCCCCAACAATTGCTTGTCGTCAACCAGTTGCCTTCTAACCGCTGCAGAGGAGCACCCAGAATCCCGGAGCAGACGGGTCTCCCTTTGTCCCACATATCCTGGATACACTGGCATATAAACCTTCTCCTGTGAAGTTGTGAGCCTCTCAAACATGCCACTTATTATCGGGACAACCTTCCCGCCTTCCAGCCTTAATTCTCCCTCTTGTATACATTGTTGGAGGGTACTGTGTTCTGGACCGATAGTTTGACAGAACGCTGCCGTCTGTCTACTAGGCCCTGGATCTTCGCGGTCACCTTGCTTCCAACCCCTTGGTGCTGCGTTTCCGACCACCTGCTGAGGTGGTCTAACGTTCCCAGTGGTCCTAACCTGTGTCTGCCAGCAGTCCCTGGCTATATGTCCCCGCTTGTTGCAGATGAAACAAGTTGTGTCTTTGGGGGCGTTCCCATTCCGGCTGGCCTGCGACGCAGGCGGATTGGGGTGGTGTTGCCTTACAGGTGCCATTGCCAACCCGTTTGCCCCACCTCTAGCCGATTTGGGTGCGTTTACACTCCCACCGTGGGCCTCGATGTAGCGTTCTGCCACAGTTGCCATCTCATCATAGGTGGGCGGACCCCTTTCCTTGATGAACAGGCCCAACTCCTTGGAGCATGTAGTTAAAAACTGCTCACAGAGAAATAGATCTCGCAGGGCTCCATATGACTCATTCACTTCTGCGAGATCAGTCCAGCGGTCAAAGTACCGCCTAGCTCGGGCAAAATACTGAGGTACTGTTTCTCCCTTCTCCTGCTTAATTTCTCGAAACTTGGTCCGGAATCCTTCTTCAGTGAGCTGGTATCTCCGAAGGATGGCATTCTTCAGCTCACTGTAGTCGTTAAGAAGTGCAGGAGGCATACTGGTATAAGCCTCGAGGGCTTTACCTGACAACAAAGGGCTCAAGCACATAGCCCATATGTCTTCTGGCCACATTTGACTGGAGGCAAAACGCTCGAACCTCTCCAAGTACGAGTCCAAGTCATCTGTGTTTTCATTAAAATGAGCGAGGTGGGGGCGTGGGGCATGAATTGCTACCCCTGCACTCCCGTCCCCTGAGCGCCGACTTCCATTCTCCACATCGGCCCTTGCTCTGAGGAGCTCTAATTCTCTCTCGTGCCTCTGTTGTTCTAATTGGGCTTCCCTCTCTGTCGCCTCTCTCGCTGCTTGGGCCTCTCTCTCCCTTGCGTCATTACGTAAGGCAATCCCCTTGGCCTCACGTTTCTGCTCATCTTTAACGAACTTCTGAAGTTCGGCTCCCTCAAGGCCCATTTCCTTGCCTAATGATACCAGTTGGGCGAGGGGTGTAACAACATCCATTTTGATTTTTTCTTTTTATCTTCAACACTCGTCAGAAAGAATGAAGAAGGAAAAGAAAGAAAGAAGAAAAAATAAGGCAATTGATCCTAATTTACCTCTGTAATTTAACGTAATTAAACGCCCCAAATATTCTGAAACCTACCGCAGTTATAGTGGCTATTAAGTATCCTTTTGGGGACTACTGCATTGCGATATTAAACCCTTGAACGGCATCAACTGACCGAACGCGTCAAAACCTAAACAGAACCGCCGTTAAAATAAAACAAAATTTCCATATAGCCATTTTTTACCATTTAGAAATATCCTGGTTAGCGCTCGCCAATCAATGTCAGGAACACCTGAGGCCCCGTAAGGCCTGGGCTGACGTGGGGTTATTTAGTCCCGCTGATGAAGTTGCGGGAAAATTAGACCAACGTGGAGGGTCGGAATCCAAGTGTCGCGAACTCGGCGCAGGGAGCTGAGTTAGACCGACGCCGTGGTTCCTTCTCTGCCAAATTGGCCTGAAATAGGTTCGATTTCCGTTAGGTGTGATTCCTAATCACTTCAGGCTGTATAATGGAAATAATGATTTAAAGTAACAACGATTCTTTTATTTACACATACAAATAAAGCCGTTTCAATATTTCAACAATCAACAATTCGATTCTTTTCACAGAAAATGGGTCGCTAGGGTTAAACAATTCTCAACAATCATATAGTCATTCTATAGCCCTGTACTGGCACTATAGTCTACACACTGGAAATGTTACTACTACTACCGTGAGCTCGCCATAAGAACTTCACAAATCTGAAATGTTATTACTGTGAGCTCGTCATAAGAGCTTCACCAGTTTAGGCTCAAATGTCAACGTCAGCGCGTAACTGTACCTCTGGCTGTCGGAGGGTTCCGACCAGCGATGTTCGTCATCTATAAAGCCACCGTACTTCTGATTTGGGTCAGATATTGTCTACTCATACCTTATGTGCCTTTTGAAAGTCCTCCGTGAAAGTCCTATTGAAATATTCACCGTTCCTGGTTGAATTCACGATTCACAAATGCCCCTTTTTGTGCTAGGGCGAAATTGTCACTCACACCGATCTCCAGTCGGTATTACGATGCTTCGACAGCAAAACAAACTACTCAGAACGCAATCAGTCTGACGCTTCAAAGGGTTAATACGCACAATACAATTAGCCTACACTTCTGACTATTGCAGGCTGATACCTGCTACTCGACAATCTAAACTTTAGCGTTCCATCTTGGGTGTTCTTTCTCAACGAATTTGGCACTTGTAGCCGCCTATCGACCTTAAGCTAAATCAATCCTGGAATGCCCTCTCTGGCGATTCCAGCTGTTTCAGGGTCCTGTGATCGAAGGTACCCCTATGTCAGGAAACAGAGTCCGCCTGTCCTGGACCACCAACGTGTGTGTGACCCCAAGTGTGTGTCTAATGCTCTGCTCTTCAAGGTATATATACTTTTTACCCCAAACTGTCAGGTGGGCCGACGCTCATCTGTCCACCTGTCAAAACGGTGGGAGATGACATATATCGAGACAGAATCAATACAAGTCATCTGGCGCGTGACTTAACGGTGATTTCACTTGTCGAGAAAACCGATTCGTTCTTGCCATTATTGCTACCTAATGATCAGGTGACGATACGATAGACATTTCTATCGTTTTAGAATCTCGTTTCTTAATTGGCCGTGACGATATCTTGCCACCAACCGATTACGTCTCGTAAGACTCGTGACTACTGTATAAATTAAATGAGATTAGACCTTATCTAACATACCGTTTCTCCCCTGGGTCCCTGCGCTAAAGCTGGATATACACCACGTGTGTTTTTTCCAGCTTTACAGAGAAGTGAAATTCATGTGGGTTTTTCGCCTTGATGCGGAATATATTTTGAACTTACAATATCTTTAAATATGAGGCCCCTTGCCCCTATATTTAGGCTGGCTTTGCCCTGACACAGAGTGTGCATCAGTTGGATTCGGAATCAGTGTTCATATGTTCAATGTTCATATAGAAATGACAATAAAATGTTTTGCATGTCTTTTTAGAAAGTACCCCTCCTGGCGCCCACATAATCACAGAAAGATCACATCTCAAGCATTCCTCTGCTCAATATCTTAGTTTTTTTTTTTTTGGATGGAATTGATGTGAAGAATCAAATCAACGAGTATCACTTGACAAATCCATTTTAAATCTCTCTGGTGCCATCATGGGAACCCCATGAAGTGAAGCAGTGTTTGTTTATGGTGGTAAATAAGCTCCGTGTTACTGGTAAAATAGGACCCAGTCACCAATGCTTGGGGTGGACGTCCTCAAAAATGAGGCACATGGGTATAAACAGTTGATAAAACTTGACTTTATCTCCATGTTGTGGTCATGATTAGCCATTGTGTAGAAATATGTGACATTAAACACCAATAAATAAATAAATAAATAAATAAATAAATAAATAAATAAATAAATCTGATGAGAATCCCGCACATTGCCATAAACTGAGGTCATGCATATCGACAAACACTGACCTTTCTATGTAAAATCCTAGGTTTTCTATGTAGGTTGTTTTGACATCTCTGTAGCTGTTGATGATGGGTATTTTTCACACAATATATAACACTTCAAATTGGTGAATTCGGCATTGAATGATACCATACTTCACCATTTTAGATTTAGATGGATTTCAATAGTTAATATAGCTAATAATATATTTTTCTTTGGCCATCTTTGAATTTGCCCTCTATAAAATGTTAATGTCCCAAATTCAAGGAACAGTCATTTTTTTAAATGCCTTAAAGTCTTGGAAATTGCATTCAAACAAATGTCAGGTCGAAATGGTCACGGATCTCTGTTGTTTTACTCTTGTATATATTCCGGAATTAAGCTCGCCGAAATGGGTAACCGTTTTCCAAAATGTGCACGTTTGTATGTATGTTCCAGGTTTTCCAAAATATGTCTCTCTATTATATTCTAAATAAGGAGCCCAATTTTAAGTAATTCCTTATTGTATGCATGAAGACAATCCTACTTAGGATGTAACAAGTTCCTAATTTTTAAGGCTAGTCCGGACTAAGCCCCCCCAAACTAGGATGGCGTATCTGAGAATGAGGGAAAATCCCCTACAAACACACGAATAAATCGCGTAATGTGCAAATTCAGCAGCAGAAAAAATATTATTTTTCGAAAAAGTTCAACAAAACGATATCATATGACTCCTCTTTGGAATGAGCTCGTTCCAAAGAGGGGTCACATGATACGGTTTTGTTGAAATGTTTTGAAAAAATTTAAAAAATGATATTTAAAATAATAAATTTTTATATCGTCTGCGTTGGTTAATGAATTTATACTTTAATATATGATATTAACGCTTGAGAAATGACCATATTACTATAAAGCAGGTGTGAAATTTTAATATACCTACCGAAATTCGACTGAAACATCTGAAACATGAGTTTTTCAAAATGAAGGCGAGGGTTTTTCTTACTGCCGGATTTGAGAATGTTGTACCTTGTTTATATTCATAACAGGTTGGGGTATTTTTTTCACAGCATTTTTATTTCATCAAATGACCGAGAGAATATTTTGTCTGCGATTAAAATTTGATTTGCCGTTCAATGAATAAAACCAGTATATTTTTAATGGACGCAACAGAGGTAATCATGCTATTATTTGCCACTCGCTTAACCAAATTTTGAAAAGATGTCACTTAGAAAGGTTGCACGAAAAGTGTAAGGCAATCTTTCCTTACGTTTTCTTATTTTCTATTGTGTATAGGTTAGATGTTCTGCTTAACACTTTAACTGGCGTAACAGCCCAAGCTATCGGGGTACCAGTCTAATTCTTTAAAGAAATTGGACGCTGTTATGAGCGGGGGCCAGCCAAACTCTTACATGTGCATGTAAATAGGTGATCGCATGTGTTTTGATTCACTTCCCTGGAATATTTCAGTTGGGTGGAAAAGCGAACTTCAGGTCCAACTGATATAGTTTCTGTGAAGCAAAGCTGGAAATGATGCCCAATCGAGCTTGATTTGATCGACATTTTAATGATATTACAATCAGAAACGAAGACAGACCCCTCCCCCCCCCCCCCCCGCCCAGCCGTAGTGTTATGTTTACGCCGGATAGTTCCACAAATTATGTTAATGGCTTGATCTTTTCAAGGGGAAACAAATACTTATTGCTTGGAATATCTATAACTGCAGTAGGAAAGAGTACATGTATATCTATGTAAGTAAAGAGACATCAAATTACACCAACTGTCGTCTGCGTGCAAATTTCCACAAAAAATGGAAAATCCTGCTTTCCGGGTAAGAATACCTGTACATCTGTGTAAGTAAAGACACATCAAATTACATCAACGGTCGTCTGCGTTCAAATTTCCACAAAAAATGGAAAATACTGCTTTCTAGGTAAGATTACCTTATATCTTTGTAAGTAAAGACACTTCAAATTATACCAATTGTCGTGTGCGTGTAAATTCCACAAAATTTGAAAAATACTGCTTTTTTCACTCATGAATAATACGAGCATCAACACTTGTACCTGATATATTTTTATATCTATAACTGAAAAGTAAATGTTGAATTGGGTTGATGATTTGAACCCTATTGGTCTCGCCCATTTCAGTTCAATGGAAACAAATGGAAGAGTCCATATTTATTATTTGGTGGTAGACCAATTAATATTTTCAACGTGCAGCCATGGGGCTGCACGTTGAAAATATTGATTTGTCTATCCCACACTTAGCAGCCACCCTACTTAATGAAAGTATGATGTATCACGTTCCAGGGCCGGAAAATCGGCCTCTCGAGTTCAAAGGGTTAATAATTTACTAGTTTCGAAATACGGGCAAGTACATGTAGCCTGGCATTTATGATATAATAGTGACGCTGCTAGTATCGGGAAGAATACAGCAGGGAATAGTTTACATTTTTGTATCAGTTTTAGTTATTGTTTGTATTTCTCTCGCTTTGCAAATATACAATTTATTTGTGTACTCATGAAACAGTAACGTAAAAGGTTTATATTTTTTGCCTCACTTTTTATGTACTGATATAGGATTGTTGTTCCGTATTTCACATCAAGTGTGAAAAGACGTTGGTATTGTAAATAGACTAAATCGTATATTTATCTTGGCGAGTACAAACAGTGAGATGGGTAAGAAAGGGAGTACATTTTGAGGAGAACTATATTATTGGTGGCATAATTTGTTGGTGATCTAACATGGTATTTTCGGCTTCATTTACACCTCTATGGACGAGAGCTTAACTATTTTAGGTCAGTACCAAACTGTAACGAATATATCTTATTAACTACTTTTTTCTATTTACTGACTTAGTAGCTGCAATGAATAATAAATGATAAGAAGTCTTGCTTGTTTAACGTGAAGGGTGTATCTTCTGCCGACATTTAGGAAGATGATTAACAAAGGGGAGATCACTATGACTGTCAGCCGTATATATATTTTGACTTAATGCTACTGTATATAGTTTATAGGCAGCAAGAACTTCTCCGAAATTTGTAGGAGATGAGATATTGACGAATGTATATCGGGCACGGGTGTAAGCATTATCGGAGTTTACGTTTCTCAGTTTATTTACACTGTAATATGAGTTCTGTTTGTCGCGAATGAGTAACATGTCATATCTCCTCAGTCTGCACGTGTCCGATCGGCTTCAAACTCTGTAGGTGTATGTATTTCTATCCGATATAACTCACCCGAGAACCCCGGGAACTGAAGCAGCGCTTGTTTACTGTGGTAAATAAGCTCTGTTTTACTGGTAAAATAGGAACCGGTAACCAACGCTTGAGTGGAAGTCGTCTAAAATGAACACCATGTGTATAAATGATTGGCTGAACTTGTCTTTATTGCCATGTTATTGTCAGTTTAGCCTTGTGCGGAAATATGTGACCTAAAGGGTGGCGTTTAGCAGAATTTCTCAAGTACAACAGAGAATTTCACCTTCTGATAATAAAATATTGCCATGCATTTACAACTTTTTATTTAATCAATACAATTCTTGTGATACATAGGAAGAACTTATATACCCAATGTATAAAAATCACATAAAATGACTAATGATTCTTTTTTTCGAGGAACGGGACAGCAGTTCCATAGACTTGTAAATCCACCTTCATACGGAAGTAATAACACTTCATCTGTTGTCTTGGCTACAACTGGCGAAGCTTATGTTTTTCCAATTTGACCTCGGATGTGTTTAAACGCTTCCCAAACATGCTCTCGACGAGGTTTTGACAATGACGAAAATGATGGCATGGACGGTAATTTGTCTAAAACTCACCGAAACAGTACGAAAAACATATGGTGGGAGATGATGTTCGCTTTCAACGTCATTGGTGTGCGTAAAAGTGAAATTAAGCGATATAAATTGTTTACTTTTTGTTTTTTTTTCAAAATATTGAAATTCACTCTCGCCTGTGTTCTGTGGTAAGCAAGCTCTGTTTCACTGGTAAAATAGGACCTAGTCACCAATGCTGTGGGTGCGAGTTCTCGAAAATAGGCAACATGGGGTATAAACGATTGACTGAGCTTGACTTTATCTCCATGTTGTGGCCATGATTAGCCATTGTGCAGAAGTATGTGACCTTAAACACCAATAAGTAAATAAATCACTCTTGCCATGTTGATTCAGATTCAGATTCAGATTCTTTATTCGCGATACACATACATGTAAAATGGTTACACATAAACATATTGCACAAATGTAATAAGTGGTATACCGGGGGAAGTGGAATTGCAGAATGGCTATCTACCTGCCACCCTCTAGAAGATGGGATGATTACAAACAGACCGTGACCAAACGAATATCTTAGAACATATTATGTGACACATGATGGAGAATGGCGATCGAATCAGTTCTTTTCTGGGGCCGGAGATTTGGTGCATCATATACGCCAGCGGAAAGTTGGTGCTTCAAGGTTGGCAAGAAGCAACCTGCTTATGGGACCACCTCCACTACTCATCATAACACCTGAGAGCGGCAACAAGTCCCATCGTGAAGTTTGTGTCGTTAAGACTGCGACAAAGAGGTAGGTCATTATGGTTGGGTGTGAAGTCTGCGGAAGCTGCATCATCGTAGGGTGACGAATGTGATGAAGTATTTGTTTAGATTATTGTTTGCAAGTTCTTAATTGCGCACACATAGTATTTTACATAGCACAACTGTAGGGAGGAAGCGCAATAGGTTGCACAAGACGAGGATTCCAGATGAAGACGCAGAGCATGACTATTACGTGTATTGGCAATTTCCAAGTTTACGAAGTGCATTCAGGGCAGTAGAGATTATTGCAGCGGACATAACTGGAATATGACGAAATGAATGTGGAAGTTAAGTTGTTCTTAAGCACGGTTATGTCGCTAATATTACGAGTTGTGTCGTCTAGAGCGTTCGATAGTTTCGGGAAGGTGTATAAAGGAAGTCTATCCAGAGTTTGGGTCCGTGTTTTTTCTATGTATAGGAGGCCAGACTGTCTGGTTGTCCTACCAGATGGATTGTCAATAATTTTAAATATATCATTGAAAGAAACCGGAAATCTGCCTTCTGCCAGTCAAACACGAACAGTTGTACATGTAGTTTAAACAAATCATCAACCTTGAGTATTTGATTTTCCTTAAACAGGGGATCTCTATGAGAATTGTACTTTTTGTTATTAATTATTCGTAATGATCGCTTTTGCATAACAGCTAGTGTTTTGATAGCTCTTGAGTTGCCCCATGCCTGGATTCCGTATACCAAATGGCTATGTATGAGAGCGTAATACGTTTTCAGAGCTCCGTGAGGGAGGATATTTTTTACTTTGTTGAGACTATAGTTTGTGCGTGTTATTTTCGAGCATAATCTGGATATGTGAGCATTACAGGATAAGTGTTCATCAATGCTAATTCCTAAAAATTTCACAGATTTTTCTATTTTAGTGGCCCTAACCTTGTTAATGTTTTGGTTATTTATATTTACATCTTGGCAGAGATTATTGTTATTACCTTTATTTGGATTAAGTATAATATACGAGGTTTTCTTATCATTTAGTATTAGATGGTTCACAGAGCGCCATTCGAATAGTTTTGGAAGTTCGTCATTGAAATACGGTGTTATAGGGTTATTGTCGGAGCCCAAGCAGTGTGTAGTGGTGTCCTCGGCAAATGGTAAAAGAATGAGTGATATTGAGTTACTTATATCATTTATATATAAAAGAAAAAGAACAGGGCCTATAATTGAGCCCCGTGGTACACCGCAACTCTGTTTGGCTAAGTCCGTTTTGTGTCGACTGTTTGAGCGAGTTGATTACAGAGGGAACCACTGAGAAAAAATATCTGCGTCCTGTTCAGAGCATTTGATAAATTCACAGTTAAAAGTCGACTTCGGGTTTTTTTTTATTTATGAACCTATTATCAATAACACACATTCATCCCAAAATGTTATTTGGTCTGATTTAGTGAGATCTTTGAAGGTGATATAGAAAATCAGCATTTTTGAACCAGCGAAAGAACATTTTTTTCGTTTAGTTTAAATAATATTTTATTCCAGTTTATGGATGCACAATGTTACATTCAGACGTTAATTTTCAAAATCGTGGAAAATGATTCAAAACCAAGCTTGTAGCTAATGTAAGCCAGCTCCCGGAAGTAAATTTTCCCCGCGGGAACGCCGGCCGGAAGGTGAACCAGTGCCTGTTTATGCGGTAAGCAAGCTCTGTTTTACACTTAAAATAATGGTAAATACGCTCTGTTTTACTGGTAAAATATGACCCAGTAATGAATACCTTGGGTTGAAATCCTCTAAAACGAGCAACATGGGTATAAACGATTGACCTTATATCCATGTTGCGGCCACGATTAGCCAATGTGCAGAAATATGTGACCTTAAACACCAATAAATAAATAAAATAACTTGAAACAAACTACAATGTGCAAAGTAAGATGAAGTGTTCAATCTGAACCGCAGAATTATTAAAAAATCAGAGTTGTTGTTTAGATCAGGGGCGGCGGAAGCTCGATAAAAGTTGAGGGACAGGCATTTACAACGCTACCATGGTTCGACCCAGTGTGAGAAAGGTTACAATCGTATATCTGTAAATGTACCATGACTCGCTATAGTTTCTAGTTTAAATGAATATGCTGCTGTGTGGTCAATGTCTTGTTCGTTTCTTCCTCTTCAACCATCGTCCAACCTGAACGCTAGCCTTCGGGTTGGGAGATAGTTGAAGTAGAGGAAACGGACCGAAGCGACCGAAAGTGGAATTCTTTGGCTAAATATTGTTTGGATTTGCTAATAATGTTACAGAAATGATTTATATTGACACATTTGTTTGCGCACATTTTAACTCATTGTGTAACTGAGAAACATATCTGTGGAAAAAAGTGGAGGAGCACGTGCCACTGTGCCCCTTGGCCCCGCCCCTTCTGCTTTCAAGTGACAAATAATAGACGATATCGTAAATTTTAATCGCCAGCGCCCGCACCCATATAGCCTACAGCTTTTGTAATTTGCTTTACTGCTATTATTGTTTAGGGATACATGCATCAGAAATACGAGTTGAATTGTTCCTGGTATTGCATTTGATAGGTTTCTCTTGCACGATTTCCGCTGCGTTTGTTTTTTTAAAATTTTTTTCAGTATTGTATGCTGCAAGTTCGCCGTTCTATTGTCACGGCCTCAGCATTATATTACACAGCATGTTAACCTTGGCACTCGTTGATATTTTATACGCGAAAGTGGTAGCAGTGTTTGGTGCCCCGGAAGTGAAGAATTGTAAAATCCAGTCGAACTGTGTTTGTGCTCGTACGCACGGTATTATATATCGAAATGATTAAACGCTACAGCACTATGGGTTCTCGGCGGGCCAATCCTTGTAGCCTTGATTTGCTTGTGTAAATATTCACTCACGTATATCTTGTATGTTAGACGACCTTTCCACTGCTTTCCGGTAGAAAATTTTCATTTATCTTTCTTATTGCAGCGTTCGTAGCTTAATTTATTGCCTGCCTGCCTGCCTCTGGCTTTCAGTTGGGTGGTGTGAGGGGGTGGGGGTGGGGGGGGGTGTCCTCTACTAGCTCCTGGCGGAGATCCGTTTCTGTACTTTCCATGGAATGGGTGGTGCTACTGGACTTATCGCAAGGTAATGGATGCTTTTCACTCCGTAGTTAGTGGAATTGTTTGCGCGGTGGACAGAGTTTACTTGTTTGTTGTCCAGCTTTATATATATATATAAGTAGGAGAGACAGCAGGGTTTGGTAGTATCATGTTGTGCACCGCTATAAGTTAATAAAGCTGCGGCCAAATGTTTTTCCTTGAAAGGTGTTTCCGACACGAGGTTACCCTGGCTGTCGAAAGTGTCGTTAAGCCCCAAATAATAAACATCAAAAGTTTTATTTTATTTATTTCCCGCGTATTGTTACCCAGATTTATCGTCTATAATTATCTTGTCTTCAAGGTGAAATAAATACTCTTTAATTTGAATATCTATAACTGGAGCATCCAATAATATCTCTATATCATTGTGAGTAAATGGACATCGCCTTTCATCATCGGTATTGTACGCGCAAACTCTACAAAATGTGGTTCAACAAACAGCCCATAACAGCGTCGAATTCCTTACAGAACTACACTGGTTGCTCGAAATCCAAGATGGGTGTTAATCAAAGTTGCAGAACTTGACCTCCAATGACAGTAAAGGAAATACATGTAAGATTGAAACACGAGAATAGCGGAAAGAATTCATCTTGCTCAATTGATAATATTAAGCGCCATACGTGTTTTATCAGAGTTTAGGTTCCACCCTATTACTAGAGGTATAGATTCTGAGAAAACAGGTATACACGATTATGCAAGCATGTGAAATGTAGTTGTTTGCTATTATTATGGGCGTGCTAAAACATTATTTTTGTAAAATATACTCTATCAATGAAATCAAGTGATTCATTTTTATGTAGAAGAAAGTTTGTAAGGTTGTTCCGACACTATATTTGTTTACTGAAAATTGTATATATATAATTCATTGTTTGTTATACATATTGTTGAATGCATGTTGTACTGTCAAATATTTAATCCAATTCAGAGCTTCTGTTCCTGAAAGGTATCATTAACCTTACTATCGGATGAATGCGAAAACCCGCTCATTTTGGATTGGCGGCAATGTTTTAGCATAATTTCATACTTTATCCTGTACCCGCAAATCGTTCTTTGCAATATTTCGAGGTTAGTACTTGATTATTTTCATAATGGCCGAGATATCATCCCGCGGTAACTTCGTGTCAGTCTGAGACTGAAGGTCGAGTCTGATATGAACTAATCTCTTTGTTTATTAACCCTTTGAACCCTAGCGGCCACTTTTCCGGCCAGGAAAATGATACCTCATAACGGCTATTCAGTAAATGTGTGGGTTAGACCAATCAATATTTTCAACGTGCAGCCCCGAGGCTGCGCGTTGAAAATATTCATTGATCTACCCCAAATAATGAATATGGACTTTGCTGCTAATTTCTGCCATTGAACTGGCGTGGAAGATACCACTAGAGTTCAAAGGATTAAAGCAAAACAAATTACAAGATGATCTCATATCCCTTACAGTTTTCTGACAGTGTTATTGTTTACGTACCATCAAAATCTTCAGTTTTCAAAGTCGGAAGTTTCCTCTTCTAGTTCAGCTATCCGAACGTCTCGGCTTCCCCAATGGGAAAGCCGCGACAATTGGATAGCTGAACCATCTCCTCTTCTTCCACATCGTCGAATCTCCACTTCTAACTCTCAATCTTAGTTTTCGTTGAATTTTCTGTGCAACTCTATTCTTTTTAACTTTTTCTACCTTCTCCTCACTTGGGAGGGGGGGGGGGGTGGCTCAGTAGGTAGAGGAGTAGGCTGCAAGCCGAGAGGTCCTCGGTTCGAATCCCACCTTCGACAACCGCGTTGTGTCCTTGTGCAATACACTTCACCCCATTGCCCACGTGGGGGCACGGTGGCGTTGTATACTGAGGCGTATTGCACATCGATAGTGCACTTGTCATCAACCAATGCTAACCTTGCTTGCGCAGAGTTAGTATGTTGGGAGCTGACAGTTGCTCGTCGTTGCTCGGTGGTTCTCCGGCTTCCTCCAACCGTAAAACTGTCGTGGTGATGATTAGCCATTGTGCAGAGATATGTGACCTCAAACACCAATAAATAAATAAATAAATAATAAATAGTCCTCACCTTTTGTCATCATTAATTCACCATCAGTATGGGACCATACAAAAATTGGGCTTCAAACCACCCCATTATACCTGGTCACATCGGTTATCATAATTGGGTTAGACGAAAATGGTGAAAAAAATCGATGTAAACATGCTTGTTGCGCCTAATAATGCATCAAAGTGGACAAATCTAGCTTGCTTCATATCGGCCGAGTTCGGCGTCATATCAGCCGTGTCTGAAATCATACCCGCCGAGCTTGATAAGGGGCAGTTCTGGGAGAGAAAATCATATCTAATAAACCACAATAACACGACACATTTTCCGTCCCGCGAGAACATCGGGAAGTGGAGTTGAGAAAAAAATTCCAATATCCAGCCTGAATTGAGCACTTTTTAATTCTCTCTCTCTCTCACACCCTCTCTCTCTCTCTCTCTCTCTCTCTACTCTGTCTCTCTCAACTACGGTATTTGTAGAAAAGGTGTTGTGGGAGGTTGTTACCCCGGTTCCTACGTCCACGCATCATACGTACCATCAAAATCTTCAGTTGACCGACAGGAACCGGAACCAACATCATTAGTTAAACAAAATGGTGAAACCTTAAACACCAATAAATAAATAAATAAATAAATAAATAAATAAATAAATAAATAAATAAATAAATAAATAAATTGGTGGTGCTTACTCACGCCCACACAATCTAAATTTTCTGTCACACTCGCCAATACCTGAGCGTTAAGAAAATGATATTCCTAAAAATCAATAGTTAAGATGTTCAATTTATCTCAGCCCGGCAAGCCACCAGTATTTTACATATATCGCTGTGATCACGAAAGTGGACAAAGAATGTCGACCGGATCGCGACTGGGTCGCGATCTGATCGAAATTCTCTGTCCGCTTTCCTACCTGCAGCACAGCAGAATCTCGCTTGTCGATAAAGAAATGTGAAAACATTGAATCTGAGATGCTATTTTCGTTATTATCACACGTCTGTTCTATGAAATCCCCATCTGCAGCAAGAACAAAACCATGCGGAAAATGAAAATCCGTTCCGCACACATGTGCCGAAAGGAAATCGTTGGGCAGACGATTGATCACCCGAAACTGAACGAAATAACTAAATAAAATGTCTAAAATTGAAGCATATGGCGAATTTAATGTGTACGAAAATAGTGAAGAAGAAATAGAGTCGACATATGAAAGGGATAATGAATATTCAGAAGAAGAAGAAGAAGAAGAAGAGTATGAGTACGCAAATTTAGTTGGCGATAAAATATGTTTTGATGATAGTTGTCAAATGATTTGCTGAGTTTCCTTCTAATAATTGTTCTTATAGACTTGAAGGCGTGTAATAAACACAGATCGACACGCGCGTGTGAATGAGTTAATCGATATGGCACTGCGGCCTCTCGTTTTATCCTTCCGCGAGGCTCACTCGTGCCATATCGATTAACACATTCACTCGAGCGTGTCGTTCTGTGTATGTTCTTCTTGATGCTGTCTTGATTTCGCAGTATTTTGATAAGGAAATATCCAGCTACTGGTGTAAATCGTGTCACGTTCAAATCGCGATCTGGTCTGCAAACAGACCGCTTATTCTGATCCCAGTACTGTATATAGAGGTGGAGTATAATACATGTCCAGACTTTGACGTATATGTTATATTTATATAAATAAAACTGATTATTTTTTCATTGTATACTGTATATTGTTATTGTACATAATTGTTAATTACAGTCATTCATGTGTTTGTTGATTTCTATTAGGTTTGTCAAATATTGTAATAATTATTACTATATTCTACAATTTTTTCTTGTTGTTAAAAATCCCAGTCTCTGCAATTAGTTTGAGCCAAGGCACTGATTCATCTGCTGCTGCTAAAATAGACCGTTTAGGAACACCAGGAGCTTGATCTATGCTTTTTGTTTTACTGTGGTGAACAAGTTCTCTTTTCAACTGGTTAAATAATACCCTGCAACCAACATCTGGGATGGAAGTCCTCTTGAATGGTCAGCATTAGTATAAACTTCTTACTAAACATTGACTCCGTACCTTCATTGTGGTAATGATGTCGTCACAGGTGCTGAAAATATTCTTAAACACCAATACATCAATAAATAAATGCTAAAACAGAACGTTTTGTCGACGTTATATGTTGATTGACGACGTCTATGTAAATCTCCCAGGGTTGACAACCTGCAAACTATTCTACGTGATCAGGCGACTTTATAATAATAATAAAACTTCGACCGGCCGCTGATTTGTCGCGGTCCTCAGTGAGAAGGCCGTGGGTATCCTTGTGCTCCCAACTGCCTATCTATTCCCACGCCCCCCACCCCCCAACGCTCTGAAACGAACTGTCTGATGGCATCTCGTAACCCTTTCTTCCCAGTCTCCCCCATAAGCACACAAACCCTCTCCTTTGTGTCACCCACTAACTACATTTCCTTCATTCTCCCATCCCACTTCCCGTTATACTCCCAGTGATCTTATTCTTTCAGACTGGTTTTTTGAACATTCTAACAGAAAATGTTCCTGCATCTCCACGTCGACTACATTACACCTTTGGCACTCCTTTTCGCGGTCTTTCCCAATTTTACTCCTATGCCCTAGCGACCTCGACCTCAGCTTGAACAACAATGATCCCCCAAAATATGCCGTCTAGGTGCTCTTGGAAATCTGGCTCCTCTTTATCGCGCAGGCTTCCCAAACACCTATTTGATTTGACCGCAACCCCATCCACCTCTCGCCAATTAAAGTGATTCTTTCTCTGACGATTGTTTTGCCCTAGGTTGTCCCTACTTCTAAATCCGAGATCTCCATTGAGAAGTTCTCTATTAACTTCCTCACTTGGACCATCCACACTGTCTTTGTGTTTGAATTCCAAATATTTTGGAACATTAGTTTACACGATCGGCTGTCAGGGAGATTTACCAAATAGCTAAGATGACGGAGTTTCATTAAGTCTATCCTGTTCTTGATTCTCATCCACACAAGCTCAGCCCTGATTGCTTCTTGTGCCGCGGCATTACTCGACACCGTTATTCATCGCTATATCGTTCTGCGTTGGTTTCCATGCTCTTTAAAGCCGTTTGGTTTAGAGGTATCACTTCCGTACCATACATTATACTTGGTACACCCACCATTTCCCAAATGGTTTTCCCAGAAAAACCTTATTGCAGCTGTTTCTACCTACAAGTTACATTAGATTAAGTATTCGCTTCCCCTTCACATTTAGTACATTCGTGTGGTTCTATAATGTTTATGTTTGCTCTTTACTCGTAGTCACCCGTCTCTCCTACACTGAGAAGTTTGCTGCTACCTTTGGCTGCTACAGAACTCCTCCATTCTCTGACTTTCAGCGGATTCCACTTTACAACCCACGAGTATAACTTTGCTTTTGCTTTCATTTTGCTCGAGTCTCCATTTATTCTCATTTCTCTCAACAATTTCCAGCATTATCGCCAGCCCCCTTCGCTGACACTAGTACCACGCCGCCTGCGATCCATAGCCCTGGGATCTCCAGGTCTCAACTGCTACCGCCTCGTCGCTATGCAGGTGTTCATCGCCTAAATTTTCTTTTAGGCCTTTCCCCATGGGCACACATTTTGTTGTTACCCAGGCTAAGCTAACTTCATCTTTATATAATGCTTTCAGAATTCCAACAAACCCGCCTCAAGCTTTCGCCACATACCCCCCCCCCCCCGTACTCTATCGTACGCCTCGTTAACATCTAGAAAGGCGATAAAACATCTTTTTCTTTTTTTCTTTCTGTCTTTCGCAATTCTCTTATTTTGGGATAGCGTCAAAAGATGATCAGTGACTTTCCATTCGTTCCTGGGGCCATTCTGGATCTCTCCCAAAACCCCATTATCTTCGATCACCTCTAATCTCCCATTCAGGACTTTAGAGAAAACCTTTCCAACGCTACTGACAGAGATCCCTCTTTGTCTAAATTGAATAGGGCCGTTAGACGTTTCAATCTGATCATTTGTGAGACGTAGTATTGTCAAGACGTACAAACATTGCTGCGCTCATAATTTCCGCCTGGAATTTTTTTAGGACGGCATTTTTACCAAGTCCCAATGTCGAACATAATTTTCAACGACTGATATCACCACTGCCTCTGGGGAAAGCGAAATCGAAATCGAATACCATGACGCCACGTCATAAAAATGCCTGAAGATCCGCAGAGAGAACGGTGAAAGCGCTAGCAGGAATAAATGTAATAATTTCGTTGTATTTGTAATATATATATATAAAGCGGGCACGCGTTTTATGGATACATACAGGGGGTATGTAATTGCAACTCTACCGAGACAGTTTACCCTGCGAGGCTGAAATTGTCGACAGGTGCAGAGGATATCTCGAAGCATTTCATGAACAATAGATATTGTTATCAAAAGAAGTAATGTCAGCATTCTCTCTCATTCTAATTTTTAGGCGGACGAAAAGAGAAGATTAGCCACGATGAAGGTGCTTTCGATTGGATAAACTCGAATAATGGAGAGAAAATAGAAATGGATCCCATGTCTCTAAGCCCATGGTGTGGGTACCTAGGCAAGCCACCATCAAGCAGTTAGGCTTCCTTGTCACAAAGCCCGCGATATGTAGAGTTAGTCTTGACAACGATCACCTAGTCGTATACTTCCAGGAGCGTAGTATATCCACTAGAGGTGCCTTTTTAGGATTAAAGTACAGGGTGAGTGGGTCTTGTGAGGTTCTGGCTTTGTTATGTGGAAGCCCAAATGCTTGATACAAAAAGTTACTTATCTTGTTTGTCTTATTTAATTCTTGCAATGAAATAGTTAAAATGAATGTTCTCATTAGAGACAAATTTAGGATGGCAATAGGACGCCTAGGTCATCTGAAAGGGGCAATGCTTTGCAACCCAGCTTTTTCTAGAATCCAGGAATGATTTGTATGCGTTGCTCCTACTCTAACCCAATGGGTAAGCTGGGAAAGGGATAAGAGCTCAAAGTGTTCATTGAAAATAACCCTAATCCCAACATAAAACTAAAACAATACTTTTTGAAAAAAAACTGTCTCATATAACCACATGGCAAGAACATTCGTGTTTCCAACCACCCGAAAAACATGAATCTATTTTTTTTTAAATTGAGGTTGCAGAGATATCAATAGACGACCCCACTTCACCCTCACAGTTAATGTCAATTTTTCTTTCTTCCACCTACTCATGTGATAAAAATATAGTCCTGAATGTGGTCCCGGTATGCCACTTGTCATTAAAAACTATAATATAATTAATCACTCAATTAATGCTGACAAAATCAACCTTTCTGTAACATTAAATTTCCCAGTTGTGATCGTTCTTAATCATATTCTGGTTTCTGAAAGCATTTCACATTGCGTTTCATAAATATTTTGCAATTTATGGAGGAAACAAGCCTCAATTTTCTTGGAAAAGGCACCCAAGCTTATGATATGACACCGACAAAACACAACGCACTGAGTATTTCCTGTAGTATGACCAATACTGCTCGTAACGCTCATAACACTATTAACCCTTTCAACACGGGTGGTATCTTCCATGCCAGTTAAATGACAGAAATTGGAAGAGTACATATCCATTATTTGGGGGCAGAGCAATTAATATTTTCAACGTGCAGCCTGAAGGCTGCACGTTGAAAATATTAATTGTTCTACCACACACATTCACTTAGTAGCCATCCTACTTAATGAAATTATGACGTATCGTGTTCCTGGACCGGAAAAGCGGCCTCTAGTGTTGAAAGAGTTAAAATGTCTAAAACCACCAAATATTGATTCTGCATTGCTGTGTTTGTGCTGCATTAACCTATAATTACACTTTCACAACTCTCATTTTAACCATTTCCTCCGATTAAACGATATAAAGATTAAACAAATCTGGAACAAGGCTCTGTAATAATTTAATCTAATAACTAGCTAGAGATGTTGAATTAAATTATTACTGAACTTCCCAACAAACCTGGATTGTTTCGCCCATTTCAACGTTACCACTATTGACTGAAATGATATCTTCCAGGGCGTCAGTGTTGAAAGGGTTAATACTTACAAACATCTTCTGAGACAAAAAGAGTGAAACTATTGGAAATATGCTTCAACGAAATCTGCTTCAATAGAAGTCACATATGAAGTATAATATGGAGTTGATTGGTGTTTTTTAAATTCGGGAGGGACAGGGGGGGAGGGGGTGCTCAGAGTTAGCTGTCAATTATTGAAAATGTACACCAAAGCAAACGAAAAGCAAAGAAACACTTTGTCTGATGGAGAGACGGACAGTCAGAGAGGCAGACACTCAAACGTGCAGGTACACATTTTGAAAGAAAATAAGAATATCGACTGTCATACAAGTGGTGAGAAGAGCCAGGGCGAGATTGTCAAATAATTAACTATTAACTCTTTGAACCCTGATGGTATCTTCCATGTCAGTTCAATGAAAGCAATTGGAAGAGTCTATATTTAGTATGTGGAAATAGACCAATCAATATTTTCAACGTGCAGCCTTGGGGCTGCACATTGAAATTATTGATTGGTCTACCCAACACTTTAACTTGGCAGCCATCCTACTTAATGAAAGTATGACGTGTCATGTTGTCTGGAAAGGAATAGACTCCTCTCCTTTTCAAAGGGTTAACATAAGACCAAAAAATATACTTTACAACCTTTCCAAATGTTTCTGCCATCTTAATTACTTTGTAAATCGCACCGACAGTTCATGGTGTGAACTAATGTTCCGGAATATTTGGAAATCAAACAAAAAGACAGGGTGGATGGTGAGGGAGCTGAAAAGCGAACTGAAAGCGAACTACTCACTGGAGATCTCGGACGTAGAAGTAGCGACAACTCACGATAAAAAAAAAGTCAGAGAAAGAGTCAGGGTGAATGGTAACCCTAATTGGCGACAATGGGTCAACTCATAGGTCTTTGGGCGGCCTCCGTGATAACGAGAAGCCAGGTTTTGACCAGTACCTTGATAGCCTCCTTTGGTGCTTCACTGTTATTCAAGCTGAGGTCGCGGTCGCTGGGGTTTAGGGAGAAAATTGGGAAAGACAGCGAAAAGGAGTGTAAAATGTGTAATTTGGAAGTTGTGGAGACAATGGAATACTTGCTATTTGAATGTCCAGAATAAGATTCATTGGGAGAATAATGGGAAAGTGGGATGGGAGAATGAAGGACATGTGGTTAGTCTTTCGTGGGTGACACAAAGAAGAGGGTTAGTGTGCTTATCGGAGAGATTGTGAAGAATCGAGCATGTGATGTCATCAAGCAGTTTGCCTCCGAGTGCTGGGAGGAGAGGGAGGCATGGTAATCAAGGTCTTCGCGCCCGCGAACCGGCACAAATCAGGCACCGGCCAAAGAGCTATTTTATTGTGTTATACTTGGTAATCCCACCCTCTCCCAAATGGTTTCTTCCAACGAACACCTTGTTAAAGCTATTTCTTCCAAGTAGTTTTTAACTGACTGAGTATCCTTTTCCCATTGACTTAAGTTTATTTGTGTGGTTTATGAATATGGCTCTACCCGTAACACTTAAATACACTCCCAAGTATTCATATTCTTCCGTTTCCCCCATTGTTATATACTTGCTTTCCTCTTCACCAATAGAGAATTTACCCACCTTCCAATTTCGCGACGCGTCAACCCTACGGCCCACAGGTATTACTTTGGGTTTGTTTTCTTTCAATTCAAGTCGTCATTTATCTCCCTACCCTGGCTAACAGAATTTGTAGTTCCTCTTCACTCTCGGCGAATAAGCCATGTCATCGGCAAAAAGTAGCCCTGGGATTTTTGTCTCCCCAACTTTGACCCCCTCTGTACTTGCAATCAACTCCTCTCTTAAAACTTTTTTGTGCAATGCAAAAGGCTCGGTGACAAGATGCACCTTTGGATAAGGCCTATCTCCATTGGGACCATTTTTGTCGTGTTGTTTGCCAGGTTCAGTGAACTCTGCAAATCTGTGTATACTGCTCTCAGGATTCCGACAAATCTTCCTCCGAATCCAAGACCCTCAAGTTGGGTAAAGGGTGAATGGCGAATTGAAAAATGCCATAAAGGGCAGAAAAGTTAATTGTGCTGCGCACAGGAGAAGAAGATATCTCAAGGGGTTGGAAATCAACGAAGCTAGGGTAGCAAACAGATACCAACAAGCGCAAAATAAAGCAAACAAGATCACCGTAGAGTGCGAAACTGCAACCTTATTAGGACGATAAGAATAACAGGGGGATCGAGTTCGAACGTATTGTAGAAATTGGCGAAGGAACGAAACACAGGAAGTAATCCACAGAGTATTAAAATGGAGAGCACAAATACAGACGAGTAAGACCAAATCACACCAGAACTTGTCAATCACGGGGAAAAGGTAAACAATAAGCGATAGGGCATGGGGGTTCCACCGGAGTGCCAAAATTATCACAGTGTATCATACTGCGTGTGCAGTGAAATAAAAGCCCAGGAGGTAGTAGTTTCAGAATAAAAGAAAGGAACAGTGGGAGGAATGGACAAAATTCCTAATGAGTTCCTAAACAATGGGAGAGAGGAACTCTGTAAAAGCATAACGGCGCTATTCAATTTATTTCTTTATTGGTGTTTAAAGTCACATACTTATGCACAATGGCTAATCGTGACCGTGGCAGTTTTATGAGTGGAGGAAGTCGGAGTACCCGGAGAGAACCACCGAGCATCTACGAGCAACTATCAGCTCCTCAACATTCTAACTCAGTTCAAGCTCCGCTCAAGCAGGGTTACAGCGGCTGAAGACATGTGCACCATCGACGTGCAGTACCCCTTAGTACACGGCGACATCGTGCCCCCAAGTAGGCAACCGGGATAAAGTGCCTTGCCCAAGGACACAACGCGGGTCCCGTTGGTTGGATCGAACTAGGGACCTCTAGGATAGAAGTCCAACAGTCTACCACCGAGCCATCGCGCTCCCTGCTAATCAATTTTAGCCTTAGAAAAAGAAAAGGTCTTAAAAGAGTGGAGAGAAAGCAAGGTCACATTTATCAACAAAAGTGAGAAAAGGGCATTATGGATAATTATCGAGGGATCTCTGTCAGTAGCAACGTTGGAACACTTTTCTGTTATGTTCTGTATGGGAGATTAGAGGAGGTGATCGAAGAGAAGGGTTTTTTAGGAGAGATCCAGAATGGCTTTAGGAAGGGAAGGTGAAGGAGAGTCACTAACCATTTTTCCGCTATCCAAAATGATAAATTTTCCGAAAGCCAAAAAGGAAAAAAACATGTTATGGCCTTCTTTCTGGATGTTAAAAAGGCATACAATAGAGTATGGAGGCAGGGTATATAGCGAAAGCTTGTGGCCTTGGGCATGGGAGCTGAGTTTGTTGGAATTCTGAAAGCATTATATAAAGATGTAGAAAGTGAAGTTAGCCTCTGTAACGTAACAACAAAACGTGTACGCTTAAAGATAGGTAAGAAGCATGGGGGGGGGGGGGGTGGGGAAGGGGTATTCTTTCGCCATTTCATTTTGAACTGTGCACTGTACGATAAAAGTTTTAGGAGATGCACTCCTGCATAGCGATGATGAGGTAGCAGTTGGGTACCTGAAGATGCCGTGGCTGTTTTCACAGACGACATGGCACTGTTGTCAAAAGGCGAAGGGGAGTGAGATAGGCTAGCGAAAAGACTGGCAATTGTTGGGAGGTATGGGAACAAATGGCGGCTGAAAGCGAAAGCAAAGATATACCAGTAGATAGTAAAGTGGAACCTACTCAAAGCTGAAGTTCTGTACTTCGGAAGGTAATATCAAACTATTTAGTGCAGGAGAGACAGGTCACGACGAGTATTTGTTTTTTTGTGGGGGTGGGGGTGGGGGGGGGGGGGGTATAAACATTACAGGACCAGGTATCTACCGAAACCACACGAATAAACTAACTGTGAAGGGGAAGGGAATCCTTAATTAAATGAAACTTATAGAAAGAGACATTTGGGAAATAGTGGGTGTACCAAGTAAAAGGTATGATACGGAATTGATAAACCAAACGTGTTTAAAGATTTTTCAAAACCCTACAGAATTATGCAGGCCGATTGGTAGCGGAGTAGAGTAATGTCGCAGCACTAGACGCGATCGGGGGGTGAGGGGGGGGGGGTGCGTTTGGTTGGACGAGGATTCGAGACAGGATAGACTTAATGAAGCTATGTTCCACTAAGAGTAAAATCCTCGCCCTCTGACTGGATGAGCACTGGCTCCAGTTGCAAATGTTAACGTCCGACGTCACCACGCGAAATATTTGACGCCCGTTTCGTAATTGCTTCATCAACGGAGTGACTAGAAAGTCATTTCATTTTTCTAGATTTTTCACACGTGCAGCAGACGGTGTTCCGGATGAAGTGTTGTTTAAATTACAAACCTCTTTACGATTTGAATTGAGATGGAATGAGTTTATCTGGTTTATTGATTATTTATCCAGTGCTGTCGTGGGTACACGAGAGGTTTATTTACTAAACCTGTGATCGTTAAAAGTTGCCTTTAACAAGGCAACTTTTAACGTTCACAAGTTTAGTAAATAAGCCTCTCGTGTACCCCACGATGTAGGTTTGGGGCTATAGGTAGTGTCTTATTGGAACATATATGCTATTGTGATGAGCTGACGGTAACATAGTCTGAGATTTGCGGCTCGTAGCGTATGTTCAACCTAGACGCTTCGCGTCTCGGTTGAACATAAGCTCCGAGCCGCAAACCTCAGACCATGTACCGTCAGTTCATCACAATAACTTATAACTATTTGGTAAATCTTCCCGACAGACGATGCTGTAAACTAGAATTCCAAATTATGTGGAATTCAAATACAAAAACAGGGTCCAAGTGAGGGAGTTAATAACGAACAACTCAATGGAGATCTCGGACTTAGAAGTCGGGACAACCCAGGGTACAAAATCACCAGAGCAGGAGTCATGGAGTATTGTAACCTTAATGGGTGAAATCAACGAAGTCTTTGAGTGGCTAGCGTGATAAAGAGAAGCCAGGTTTTGAAGAGTACCTTGATGGTACCTTTCGGGTCATTGTTGTTCAAGTTGAGGTCGCGGACGCTGGAGCTAATGGGGAAAAATGGCAAACACAGTGAAAAGTGCCAATTGTGTAATTTAATGGATGCCCTGGAACACTTTCTACTAGAATGTCCAAAATACCAGTCCAACAGAGTAAGATTCACTGGGCGTACAATTTGGAAATGGTTACGGACATGTGGTTAATGGGTGTCACAAAGGAGAGGGTTGGTATGCTTATCGGGGAGATTCGAAAGAATGGGGCACGGGATGTCATCAAACAGCACCGAGTGTTGGGAGGAGAGAAGAAGCGTGGGAAACGGGATGCAGTTGGGAGCACAGGGTAACAAAGGCCGTCTCATCTGAGAACCACGACAAATCAGTGGCCGGCAAAAAGTGTTATACTTATTAAGGTGTACAAAAACTACCAACATTTGGCGATTACTTACCTGATTATTTATGCTAAAATAAATCTGCAAAAATTTCAAATACTTTTCGAAAAATCAAAGAATAAAGATATTGTTATGTTACGACGATGTTACGACGATGATTGTGCGATACTCTATCTTGAAAGAAAACATCACGAACATCAAGAAGAAAACATGAATACTAACAAGGCAACATATTTGTGTGATAACCCATGGCTAGGAGTCAGAACATCAACACTGCTTTTCGTAACAAAAAATATTTATCACCTGATTCCCACCAATTAGCTCATTACGGAAAATATCCCTCACAACACGTCTGATTCAAGAATGACGTCAGCAGTCAACGGCGACGCTGTAACGGTGTGAGTGAGTTGATTTCGGAAGCAGAATTGAACTAATCTCTTTATTTTCATTAACTGTCTACTTAATACAAATGGCAGGCGATATTTGCGGAAAACATTTCCTGAATAACTAATATTTTTTGTTGGAAAACATAGCTTATGACCCCGCATTAGACGTCATAAGCTGTGTTTATGAGGCAAACAATGAACAAAAACTAAAATGTGAATGGCGAGTTTTGTGAACAGCGTTGGCAAGTTCAAGTCATTACGTTAGCTAAAAAAATGTTAAATTAACCATTATGCGATGAAAGGAATCTCACATTTGTCACAATTTAACACGAAATGACTGAACCTCTTTCACTATAATCGATCTGAACCTCGGTAAAGATCGGCTTAGATCGCTTTAAGTAAGCTCGGTATAGAAATTTCATGCGAAATCGTGACTTATTAGATGTGCTCCGTATATAATTGCACTACATCTGATAATGATCAAGGATCACTTACATTCAAACTATATATATTGTCGTGCATAGCCACAACTACATTACCAAAAAAAATGTGTTATGCTCACTAAAAATCATAAAATTTCGGGTTCTCCTACATGAAAACCATATGAAATGACAAAAATAGTAACGCACATCAAGGATGAATGCATCACGACATCATACGTCACTAAATAATTCTCGCACAAATCAATCAAAAATTTGATTAATTAACCCTTTACCTAACGAATCGCCCGCATCCGCCCGCGTAATATGTAAATTAAGCAGTTGAAAAAATTAAATTTTTCAAAATATTTCAACAAAACCATATCATGTGACCCCTCATTGGAACGAGCTCAATGAAAAAAATGATATTTAAAATAATAAATTTTGATATCGTCTGCGTTGGGTAAAGAGTTAAATTGAAGAGAAAGTATTTGTTATTATAGTCCATCATATATATACTATTCAAAAAAGTAGGGGATATTTGATAAAAGTGAGATATATGAAGAAATTTAGTTATATTTTCATCAAAAAGACAACTGAGGCATTGAACTCTAACATCTGGTGAATGATTCCAGCGATACTTGGATGTTTGACAAGCACACCTTCCACGCACTGAGCTGTAGAAGACATGGACGGTCAGTCAGAGAATTTACCACATTCATTCCAAGACTTCAATACCTTATAAATCCTCCTCGGTTCGCAAAACAAGCGCAGATCCGACGTGGCATACCCCTCACCAAACGTCCAATATCAGCTTGACTGGTGTTATTCCATTCTTCCTGCAGTGCAGCGGCGAGTTCCTGGACATTGGTAGGGGGCTGTTGGCATTGTCGTAGGCGCCTGCCATGCATATCCCAAACGTGCTCGATTGGTGAAAGGTCTGGACTTAGTGCTGGCCAAGGCAGTGTAGTGATGTTCTACTCCTGGAGGAGTTCTGTAGCGACATGGGCCCTGTGTGCTCTTTCATTGTCATCTTGGAAAATGAATCGACGGCCGTGACGTCACGCAAATGGCATCACATCAGCTGCTAACATGTTGTCACGGTAGTACTGCCTCGCAACACGCCCTTGGATGACATGTAATGTTGTTCTGCTTGTCATGGTAATCCCTCCCCACACCTTAACTGATTCACCACCAAAACGATCGTGCTGCCTATCGGTTACGTCATGGTATCGTTCGTTCCGCCGCCACCACACTCTGTTCCGCCTGTCGTGGAAGTCGAGAGTGAACCTCGATTCATAGGAAAACATGACGTTGCTCCACCAACGATTGTCCCAGTACTGCCGTGCTCCACACCAATTACGCCTTGCTGCGATGTGACATTCAGTCAAACGTGGAATTATTTGAGGTCGTCGAACGCACAAATTCCAGCTGTGTAGACGATTTAGGATAGTCTGACCACTGACTCGCACATCTGTCGCCCGGTGCAGCTGCTGTCCAATTTCTGAGGCACTTTGATGGCGGTTACGTAATGCTGAGGCTCGGATGAAACGATCCTGGTTAGCAGTTGTCGCCATTGGACGACCTGACCGGCGTCTGTCATCAACATTACCTGTCTGACGGTAGCGTGACCACAACCTGCTAATCACCGATTTAGTAACGTTGAGAATTTGAGACACTGCAGTCCGTCTGTTGCCAGCTTCCAACATGCCAACGGCACGTACACGTTCGTCATCTGTCAGTCTTCGCATACCTCAAAAGTTTCGACCAAAAACTATTGATGAACGAGTTTGTACCAAGAAAAGAACGATGAGACCTCCGAAAAAGCCCGTCCACTACACATGGAAATTTCAAAACGTACCTCACAGACCTTAACGCGGCGCTCGTGCGAAAAACCTGCGCGAGGTTTTCGTGGGCCGGTGACATTCGTGATCCACACTAAACTTGGTAACATATTGAAGAGTCCAATCACGTGTATCCAATACCATTTTCCGAAAATATCAACATCAGTTTGGATATCCCCTACTTTTTTTTGAATAGTATATATCTCAAATAAATATTTGGAAATAAAACAGATTTTACGACTTCAGAAACTGTAGGGATTCCTGTGCAGATAAAGGGGTTGGAGAAGGCGTTGCTCTTATGCTGTAGTTTGTGAATGAAAAATTTCAGTCTTTTAAAACAATAGAAATTTGAGAGTCTTCCGAGACATAATGATGAGGATTTCCACATACTATGATATCCTTTTTAACTAAAATAGAATTTACTTCCTGGGTAAAACGTAGCATTGCCATACTTCCTGATATTTATTTATTGGGGTTTAACGGCACTTTCGACAGCCAAGGTCGCCTCGTGTCGAACAGTTTTACGGGTGAAGAAATCCAGAGTACCCGGAGAAAACCACCGAGTAGCGACAATAAATTGTCAGACTCCCAACGTACTAACTTAACACAAGGAAAACCCAAAAAGTGATCACGACCTGAGTGCAAGCCTACGGGGAAAACATTACTCTACACGAAGGCTTGAGGAGTCACGGTGAATATTTTCGAATGCAAATTCAAAGAAAGAGTGTGTTTTGCATCCATCTCAGTAGGTAATAAAGGCGGATTCTGGGACAGCTTGTACATGTACTGTACACGTACACGTACATGTACGTGTACCGCCATAGGGATTCAGTGTTAAATCGTGTACACGTGTACAAAAATGTCGTTTTTTCATGGTGTCCCAGAATCCGCAATTGTTTTGAGGCTCACAGATCGCATTTTTGACGTTCAAACACCCGTTGGCGAACGCGTAGATTCGACACGTCGCTCAAAAAGTGAAAAATGTACGAAATTTTTAAGAAAATGTACATTAAAAATTTTTGTCGACGTTCCCATCGTGGATTAGACCATCGATCTATCATTGGTGAACGCGAGCAAAAAACGTTTTGCGGCTTCTAGGACAGCATCAAAAAGTGGTTTGCGGATTCTGGGACACCGATATTCGCCAACGGGTGTTCGAACGTCAAAAGTGCGATCCGATCGGGGAAACCTATTTGCGGATTCTAGGACAGGAAAAATCGACCTCAAAACGTTTTTTTCGACGTAGGCCAACGTCGAAAAGTGAGCGTAAAGTGTAGTTACTCATCGAGGATTTTTCTAAAAACCGATTTCGGCCTCCGGTACATGTAAAAAAGGCGGTTTGTGGATTCTGTATCACCTGCGTTCGGGATCGCGTTTGGGACGGTCTAGGGTGCGATCCGATCGGCGAAAAATCGATTTGTCGATTCACCTCGCGAGTTTTGTGGGGCGAATAGCGATAGAATCGGTTTTGAGGAGTTTTTCAATTTTGTACTCAGTGTAAATAAATAGCTTTTTTCATTCAATGGTATCGACTATGAAATCGAGTCCGATAAATTGTATCATGATAGACACTCATGTTTTGTTCCGGTGTGAATGAAGATTTTCGTTTAATGATGACATTGAAACTTGAGTTTTAGAAAATTAGAACTGATGGAATCATCTGTTCACGTTTTGTCACAGCAAAATTTGTAAGATAATTTTAATGAAACAGTTCGTAGAATTGTTTCATTCAAATAAAACAGTTCGTAGAATTGTTTCATTCAAATAAAAATTCCACTATAAAACCTTTTTCACTTAGATGAATTTAAAGAGATAAAATTCTATTGTAATAGACACTCATGTTTTGTTTCGGTGTGAATGAAGGTTTTCGTTCAATAGAGTCGACTATAAAATCGAGTCTGATAATTGTATCATAATATACACTCATGTTTTGTTCCGGTGTGAATGAAGGTTTTTGTTTAATGATGACATTGAAACTCGAGTTTTAGAAAATTAGAACCGATGGAATCATCTGTTCACGTTTTGTCACAGCGAAATTTGTAAGATAATTTTAATGAAACAGTTCGTAGAATTGTTTCATTCAAATAAAACAGTTCGTAGAATTGTTTCATTCAAATAAAAATTCCGCTATAAAACCTTTTTCACTTAGATGAATTTAAGAGATAAAATTCTATTATAATAGACACTCATGTTTTGTTTTGGTGTGAATGAAGGTTTTCATTCAATAGAGTCGACTATAAAATCGACTCTGATAAAATTGTATCATAATAGACACTCATGTTTTGTTCTGGTGTGAATGAAAGGTATTTTCGTTTTAATAATATACAATAAAAGCGCGTTTCCACTCAATCAGGTTTAAGAGGTGACTGAATTTTAATTTACTTTTTATAATGTTCGGAGATATGAATGAACCCCTTTATCGGATATAATTATTCTCAAACGTGTTAAATCAGAAACCGGTTTCTTATACGCTAAAACTTTCAAACTTTTTCAAGGTTCTCCAGTTCGTTACGGACTGAATAATCGGTGATGCGATATTTAACGCGTTCAAGGCAAACGCATTTATAGAGGCTTATCTTGTAAATGTTTTTCCTCAACTGGTTTTAGTTATTATATTAAAGACAGAAGATTTTTATTTACTTAAAACATAAAAATAATTATACATTTGATTTTGAAAATAATAAAATAACTCAAGTTAGCATACTCTAAAGGAAATATAAATAATTTAGAAAACGAAAAAATGTTTTTACACATCACAGATTCCAAACGTAGAGATCAACTTTTAAGCGAATATGAACGTGCCAAGAAGAGCATTCAATCGGCTGACAGAAGCAGACGTGTTGGAGAGATGGAATTGAGACGCGAAGCCACAAAAATATTTAAACCTGTGACGGAGGTTCAGGAACGAAGCAAGAAGGAGATAGTTGAAGAATTGAGACCCATAAAAGAGAGTTCTTTGAGAATGGGTTCGTTGCCCGGTAGTTTTAAAAAACAGTATTCCTTTCAATCTACACCGGATTACGTTCCCATGAGAATTGAAACCGACGTGAGTGAGAGCGACGATACAGCTTCGACTATCATCACTGATAGCATCGCGTCATCCGAGGATGGTGGTAAGAGAGATCTGTTGTATGGAATTTATAAGGATTCTGACGGTAGAACTTTTGTGGGCGACACAGAAGTGCGAGAGGATGATGATAATTTAATCGTCGGTTCGAATAGGTATGAATTAACTCCTGGACTGTGCAAATTGCTCCTTTTCGATAAGCCTGGAGATTACACGGAACAGGATTTCAACAATTACGGCGACATTCTGGTTCAGACCCACGCCATGAAGAGAAATAACGATGCCGGAGAGACGAGACCCAAAGCCAACAGAGGTTACAAGTGGACGAAGGTGGTGAAACCCATATGGGATATGAATAAAAAGTTCGTCGAGTCAGTGACTGGCAAAGGGGTGAAAACCACTTTTCTTCTGAGCGATTCTGATGCTCTGTCTCAAAGATTGAGTTTGTTGGTGGCAAGTAGACGCGCTGGTAACACTGGATTAGATAATGAGATAAGTCAGCATATGCGATGAATTGTTGAGGCAGCAGGTTTTGAATAAACGCGATTACAAAAGACTGATGAACGAATTGAAGGATTGATATATAATAAGTAGAGAGAGAAACAAACAAAAATATATAAAATGAAAAAGAGTAAATTTTACACTACAAAATAATAAAACTAATTTAAACAACAAACGATTTACCAGTGAAAAAACAAAATATATATTATAAAATACGTTGGTGATAAAGAACAGGGGATACGTCAGAACTTACGTTCAAGGCGGTTCTGGCATCGTCGATTCTATAATGCGAGCGTTCACGAGCGATGCAGGTAGAAAACTCGCATCGACCGCATTTGAGGTCGGTAAGAAGACGGCTTTGGATGCTGGTAAGAAAGTCGCTTCTGAAGCCAGTGGTAGGATAGCTTCTGTGACTGGCAAGAGGGCAGACGACGCATTGATCGACAAGTTGATCAGTCCGCCGGCGAAGCGAGCTACGTTAGAGCGATCGTCGAAAAGTTGGAAAGATTTTAAGGATGCTCTGGTACCCATACAAGATTTGGCCAAAATGACTAGTGAATCTGGAGTGAAGAGAACTCGCGATGGTGTAATATATATAAATAATAATATTTATAAAACTGAGTTTGAAAAAAACATAAAAATTGTGTTTGAAAAAATCTAAAATAAAAAAATAAACAAAGATGAACATTAAAGATATGTCTTGGAATGACGCCGCGACCAAGAGGTCGAATAACGAGTTCTTTCCCAAAAGCATAAGCGGCTTGATAGTGGGAAAATCGAATTGTGGAAAGACCAATCTGTTAATGAATCTGTTGTTGCGACCCGACTGGTTGGCTTACGACAGATTGTTCGTGTTTGGCAAGAGCTTGTTTCAACCCGAATACAGATTGCTTTGAGAGTGCATGGATCGTAGATTGCCCAAAGGACGTCATAGCCAGAATCTTTGACAGTAGGGAGGAATTCGACAAAAGTGAAGCTTCTCTTTCGACCATTTTGGATGGTGCGGCAATGGAATTGATGAAGAGAAATGCGTCTTCGAACGTCGAGTGTCGATTTTATGAGAACGCTAGCGACGTTCCGGATCCTAGAGAATTGAAATCAGAAGATAAGAATCTCATGATTTTCGACGATCTGCTTTTGGAGAGACAGAACCGATGCGAATCGTATTACGTTAGGGGTCGTCACAGCAACGTGGACTGTTTCTACCTGTCGCAGAATTATTTTTGATTGCCCAGGCAGACGATAAGGCCAGGATCTCAAGAATCTCAATCACATCGCAAACGACATGAGCGTGGCGGAATTCAGGAGATTCTGCAAGAGGGTTTGGGATGGAGGACTTTATAATTTCGTCGTGATCGATTTGACTAGCGAATTTAATCACGCAAAATATCGGTGTGGATTCGACAAGTTTTATGTTTCTGATGATAATAAGACAGAGAGCGAAAATAAAATTAGAAAATAATAAATCATTAAATAATTTAGTTTTGAAAAAATAAAATGAAAATGAAAATATAATGTTCGAACAAGGAGAATTGTTAGAATGGATAGCCGAGAATATGGCTGCAAAACAATCCATTCAAATCGTGGTGAGTGGCGATTCGACTCGATTCGCGACGAAATGCGAACCTTCCATCGAATTGAATAGAGAGAAAAGATACGAGATGGCGTTGGTGAATCTGGAGACTTATTATTCTTTTCCCAACGTCACCGAAAAGAATAACTTGTTCAAGTATTCCGACGGAGTGGACTGGTTGGAGATTCGAATTCCCAAAGGAAGTTACGACATAGACGATTTGAACAATTACATTCAGACTCGAATGAAGACGGATGGAAAGTGAAGCAACAAGATCAGACTCGCTCCCAACCCTAATACCTTACAGACGATGTCGGATTTGGAAGATAATTTTCGAGTGGATTTCAACACGGACGATTCTATAGGCAAGATGCTGGGATTCAATCGAAAGATGTATCGAGGCCATGCAGCATCTGAAAATATGGTCGATATTCTTGCAGTCAATAGCATTCTGGTGAACGTGGATGTGATTGCTGGAAGCTATGTGAATGGTAGCTCAACCGACCATCTATTCCTTTTTTCCAAACGTGTCACCGGGTTATAAGATCGTGGAACGACCTCAAAATTTAGTTTATCTACCAGTGATTTTGGACACGTTGTATAGTCTCAAAACCACGTTGAAGGATCAAAATGGTGAACTGTTAGATCTTCGTGGAGAGAGGGTGATGATACGATTTCACATAAGAGAAATATAAAAGCAAAAAAAAATATTGTGTATATATATAAATAAGAAAATAAAATAAACGCAATATTAATTTACAAAAAATTATTTAATATATATATAATTATCATTAAAACAAAAAAACAATTGAACAAAATATATTTTAAAAAAACGAATTATGACACAATACGTGGTTAAAAACGTGAACATATCCGCAGGACAGAGGAAGAAACTTAAGAGAGCGTTAACAACTCGAGGCGAGGTGGTGAGATTCAAATTCACTCACGAAGATCTGACGAGTGGCGGTCAGGATTCGATCGCCTGGACCAGAAGTCAAAGCAAAAGGATGGAGAAAGCGATTCGTGATGGAAGAGGGTTGACAGTGAGATTGAGTCTTGCTCAATTGAGATACAAATTGAGAATGAAAGGCGGTTTCCTACCGCTATTGGCAGGAATCACCGCAAAAGCATTACCCTTTGCCGCAAAAGCATTACCCTTTCTCGGAAAGACTCTTGGCGTGGGAGCTCTCTCGGGACTCGCGAGTTCGGCAGTTGAGAAATTAATGGGTGGCAGCGGACTGTTTTTGAAGAAGGGAGGAACCGTGTGTCGCATCCACGTAGATGACGGCGGTGAAGGATTGTATCTAGAACCCATTAGAGGTGGCAACTCTTTGAGTGGAAACAGTCACTATCTGAAGAGTGGACGGAACATTGAGCGACTCGGCAAGGGTTTATTGTTTGGTGAGAATTCACCATTTAAGAATATACTGATTTTGAGTATGTCATTATAATGTAAAAAATCATTCGATATGAAAACCATGAGAGATTATCATGATCTCTATCTGAAGACTGACGTTCTGCTCTTGGCAGATGTGTTCGAGAATTTTCGAGACGTCTGTCGTCGAAATCACGATCTGGATCTGGCTTGGTATTTTACCGCACCCGGTCTGGCGTGGGACGCTCTGTTGAAGACTACCGAAGTCCAATTGGAATTATTATCCGACGTGGACATGTTGCTCATGTTCAAAAGGGCTGCAAGAGGTGGCGTCTCGATGATCTCCCACAGATATTCCAAAGCTAACAATCCCTACATGAAAGAAGGTTTCGATTTGAAACGATCGAATAAATACATACAGTATTGGGACACTAATAATCTGTACGGCTGGGCTATGAGTCATCCTTTACCGATTGGAAATTTCGAATTGGTGACGGAACCGGAAGAGATGCAAAAATGGAGAGACTATCCTTGCATTTTAGAAGTCGATTTGAACTATCTGGAAGAATTACATGATCTACACAATGATTATCTGCTGGCTCCCGAATGAATGGAACTGATTGACGGAGACAAGCAAAAACTCATTCCCAATTTATTTAACAAACGTAAGTACGTCGTCTACAGCGAGAATTTGAAACAATACGTCGATCACGGGATGAAAATAGTCAACATACATCGCATCATTCGAATCGACGAAGAGCCTTGGATGAAAAAATACATCGGTCTCAACACGAATCTCAGAATTCGAGCCGAGAACGATTTCGAAAAAGATTTTTTCAAACTCATGAACAACTGCATGTACGGTAAATCGATGGAAAACATCAGGAAGAGAACTGACGTTCGACTCCTCATGTCTGAGAAAAGAGCTAAAAAATTAGTGGCGAAACCCAATTACAAACACCGAACCATATTCGACAAAAATCTAGTGGCCGTTCACATGCAAAAGACGCACCTGAAGTTCGACAAACCATATTATCTCGGACCGATCATCTTAGATATCAGCAAGCGATTGATGCACGAGTTTCACTACGATTATGTCAAACGAAAATTTGGTGATAAAGCCAAACTACTGTTCACCGACACAGACAGTTTAGTTTACGAGATAGAGACAAAACACGTCTACTGAGATATATCTCCAGACGTGGCCGCGTGGTTCGACATGAGCAATTATCCCGTCGATCACCCGTCCAACATTCAATCGAACGACAACAAGAAAGTGTTGGGTAAATTTAAGGACGAGAGCGGCGGTAAACAAATCGTCGAATTCGTGGGCTTGAGACCCAAACTGTATGCTTATCATCTAGAAGATGAAGAACTCAAGAAGTGCAAAGGGGTTAAAGCGTGTGTGGTGAAGAAAAACATCTCTTTCCGAGAGTATAAAGATTGTCTGTTAGGAAGTGGTCCGGTGTATAAGACTATGAAATCAATTCGAAGTGAAAATCACGACTTGTATACCGAAATAGTCAACAAGATTTTGCTGACGGCCGACGACAATAAGAGATTCATGTTAGATGATAAAATAAGCACTTTGGCACTCGGACATTGGACTTTGGATCTAATTTTAGATGATAGGATTTCAGATATGATTGAGGATGATAGGATTCCACATATGATTAAGGATGATAGGATTCCAGAAAATCAAGAGGAATTAGATGGATTCAAAATTATGGAAGTCGATAAAGACATCGAGAGAGTTAGTTTAAAAAGAAAAAGAAAAACATAAAAAAATAACATCATTTAGTGAATTATAATAAAATAAATAAATTTTAAAAAAAATATACACATTTATGAATAAGAAAATAGAGATATCCGTAGAAGGTGTCGTCTTACCTAACGAACCCCTATCCAACATCGATCTGTCGAATGCGGTGAAGGATTTGAAAATCAAAGATTTTCTAGACGTGTTTTCCAGAGATGCCTTGCCAAAGAGAAGGCTTCGACAATCGGAATGAGGAATTTTAAATCTAGATGATTTATCGGGTGAAGGCACTCATTGGGTGGCGTGGTTCAAGAACGGGAAGAAGAAGAATTATTATTTTGACAGATACGGAATCTCATCGCTGAAAGAAATAAAGAACTATTTCAACAAATTGATGGTTCGTTACAATACGGAATGAGTGCAATCGCCAGATCAAGTGTTTTGCGGTCACCTGTGTCTCTACATTCTCAAGAGATGGTCTGAAGGAGATCAGTTTCAAGACATTCTCAATGATTTACATTAGAGTGAGATTTTTTTTATAGTATATATAAAGGTAAAAAAATTATTTAAAAAAATTGAATCGAATAAAAACGAAAAATAAAAATAAGTGAAATAATTCATTTTTAATAAACTGCATTTGAAATATATTTTAAAACAAAAATCACAAAACAACATGCCAGTCGATAAATTTGGTAGAAGTGACGACGAAAGTCGACCCAAAAAGAAGAGGAAGACGCTCGAAGTCGGCGATGGTTACGACGTTGCCAACTTGGATGAACGTTACGTTCGGAGATACAAACCTCGAGAGGGACCTTTAAACATGAATGATAAGAAGCTCTATAATCTTCCCAAGCCAATAGATCTCGCAGATGCTGCAACTAAAAAATACGTCGACAGGGGGAACGCGGATTTCGAATGAATCATGCTAGATAATTACATGGATAAAGCCATGACCGACGATCTCGATCTGAAATCTAAACGTTTGGTGAACGTCCTGAATCCCATAGATTCCACCGATGCCACAACCAAGAAATACGTGGACGACTCTCACGTGCGATTCAGCAAACATCTGAGAAGTAGATACGTTCAGAAAACGATGCAGTCGGAATTGAACACCAATTCTAACAAGATAACGAACGTGGCCACTCCCGTGAATCCCAAGGACGTGGCGACCAAACACTATGTAGATCTGGAACAGAGAAAGTCTGACAGACGAGAATTGAAATCGGATCTGAATGCAGGATTCAACAAGATATTGAATCTGTCGAAGGTTGACAACACAGATGCGGACTCAACCGTGGTCAACAAGGTCTATGTAGATTCTGCCGTGATACGATCACAAGAATACATAGAATCGCAAGTGGACGATCTCTACCTGAACAAACAATCTGGTGGAACCATGGAGGGTGGCATCAACATGAACGGCCACAATTTATTCGGTCTCGATCACGATCCTGAATTCGATTCCAGTGCAGTCAGCAGGAAGTACGTGGACGACAACTCGGTCTGGAGAAAGGGTGACATCATGGAAGGTAAACTAGACATGGGCGGACACGCGCTCACGAATCTACTGGATCCCGTGAACATGACGGACGCCTGCACCCTGATTTCGATGGTGGAAAGAGTCAAATACGCTAGACAATTGATCACCGTGTGGGCCGAGGAGGCCGGCACGTTAGAGGAGGGAAAAACCGAGTGGTCTTTCGGAAACGGAGGTAGCGGATCGCAACATGGTCAGGTGGGATATCCCATGCCATTAGGAGGTGAAATCATACAAATGGGTCTGGCTTCCACGGATTTGAATAACAGAGCGGTCGTCAATCTCGTGGTGAATGGAGTAGAGAGTGATAAGAGATACAGCATTGAAAAGACACTCAAATGTTAGCACGTTCGGCACGCCTCTGAAAGTGAACGCCGGAGACAGGATTAATTTCGTTATGAAAACCAATAATCCCGAAGCCGCCACTTCCGTGGTGAGTCTACTGATCGAATTAGATCCTTTGAACAAACAGTGAATGCGTGGAAATAATTAAAAAAAATAATGTGTGATTATTAAAAACCAAAAAAAAGTAATGAGATTTAGAAAGATGTTCAATCTCTCTAGATCTCATTACTTTTATTTTTTTTGTTTTTTTTTGTTTTAATAATTACTCATTACTTTTTTATTTTGTTTTTAATTTTTTTCACACACGTCTCTCATCGAATGATCGACATCTTAGTTCCATCCGATTCGAATTGTAATTCTCTGTCCGACAGGACCAGGGCGAAGGCTTCGGTTTTTCTTGGCACGTTCCTATCGAATTGCATCTTGATCTGAATGTCTAAGATGCTACTCTTGAGTCATTCACTCTGTTTACTGACGTCGAATACGAACATGGGATACATCGACTTGTATTCGCCGGGAGATATGTTAGGATTGCTCATCAATTCGTCTAGACTGTTATACTTCTTTCTAAAATCAGCGGTGTTGCCGTACAGTCTGCAGAAATCGTTCTTGTCGAACGACGCATTGTAATCGATTGCTGGATATCGCGTGGTGTTCAGAAACACTTGCATGCTTCTCAAATTGCAGTGATCGAACAGCAATGCATTCTTTTCCTGAGACTCATCCCTATCAGTCTGAAATGCAACCGCGATGAAACGCGGTCTCTCAGAAGCGGATTTCACCATCAATCTCCAATCAAAGTGATTCATGGAGGTTGGAATGCTAGCCGTGTTGCACTGTCTCATTCTAAATCCCACAGGTAATTTACTCTTGGAATCTATGATCTTGTAGAGACGCGTTTTTCCACTATCAAAGGCTCCACGTGCGGAACGAACCATGATATCTTGTGTAGAGTTATCTTACCCGCATCGGTCGCAGTGAGTCTCACTATCGCGTCGTCGTTTCCTTTTTGAATCAATGTCAGATTGTGTTTGAATCCGTACATGATCTTGTTGTAATCATCTGCAAATCCGAAGATGTGTTTCAAAGGTATCCTGAATGAAAACCTTCCTTTAGGTCTGGACGTCTTGACGACGTAGTTGACTATCGCGACGGCGCCGGCGCTAGCAGGGCCGACGGTGTCTTTTATCCATTCTGATTAAGATTTTGAAAAATCATCCGAACATCGTGGTGGCCTGACCGGGATAAAACACAGATTCTATCTCTTGTCCGGATAGCAAGTATTTTATATTACTGAATAGATGCATGATGCCATTATTGGCTAGAGTAACCATGTCGTCGTCGGCGTTGTTGCTCCCATCTTCCTTGGTGAGACATCCCTGCACCACTATGTAACTCTCACTAGGATGGATGAATAGATCTTGGGTTTCGACATTGATTCTTATCTCTCCCACATTGTTCAAACTCGTTCTGGTTACCGGTTCATATTCGTGAGCCTCGTATTCTTGAATACTTTCATCTTTCACTATGCTATGTGCTATATCTAGTATAATTGCCATTTTTAAAGGGTTTTTGTTTTTTGTTTATTAATTAGCTTGCTTTTTTATCTAAAAATAGTTTTAATTATTTTTTATTATTATTTTTCTCTCCTATATATATATATATGTAAACAAAAAAATGTTAAAGAGAGTAAATAAAAAAAAATTGTTTTATTTATCAAAACTTTGTCTTCTGCAATTGTTGTTCGTAAAACTTTCCAATGATCTCTTCTCCATCCAAAGCTTCAATTTCGTAAGTCACCGGATCGGTGTGAAATATTTTGATTATCACAAAGATTTCCGAGTCCATCGAGGAGTATAACCCATTTCGAAGTGCTACTTAGAAGCATAGATTCTCACTCGATCGCTGACCACAAATTTCGGCGTTCTAGACTTCTTCCTGATCTTAGATCTCTCAGGATATAGATTCGCATAGACCCGTTTTTCGTTTCGAGGATTGCTAGCTTCCGCGGGAGTCATCTTGATCGATCTGTGTCACATGTTGTTGTAATCTTTGACCAGACCATTCAGAGCATATATGTATTTCTTAGTCGAATTTGCCGTGAAGTATCTGTGCATCTTTTCCTTCATCGTTCGATTCCAACGTTCCATCACACAGGCTTTCTCTTCGTTTTTGATCAAGTAGAGGTTGACTAATCGACAAAGTGCTTGTTGTAGAATTCCTTTCCCTTGTCCACCCACAATTTATTCAATTTTCGAGAAGACGAGTCGAACACGCTTTTCAGAGCCTTGGCGATGCAAGGTCCCGATTTATTCTTCAAAGCTCTGATCCAACCGTATTTAGAAAAAACGTCGATGACCATCAATAGATATTTGATGCCCTCGTTCCACCTCGAAAACGATCTCATGTCGACCAAGTCAGTGGGCCAAACGTCATCCAAACCCTTCACGAACAGCCTTCTCTTTCAAAATTTACACACGATGGGTTTGTGTAACTCCTCAGCCAATTTGCTCGTCAATAATCGTTTCTTCTTCTTTTCTGATGTGCTTTTTTTTTTGAACGCCCCATCTGAATCGACGTTTTGCACCGATCAAATTGCCGACCAGCGAACGTTCTATCTTCTCTCTCCTGGTCGGATTTGATATACCTCTTAATTTTGCCAACATATTTTTATCGCAGACGTCGTTGTGAGTCTTGGTGTTGGGATGTCCGGCGTAGCACAGATCGTGATCATATGCGGCCTCATCCACCCTATTCACGGGTTTGCTCCAAGATTTAGGAGTCAGATCGGCATTGAGTCTCTTGTTCAATTTCGTTCTGGGTCCCGTGAAACTGTGACCTGGCAGATGCATTTCGAAAGGTAGATTATTGATCATTTTATTCACGATGACTTTACCTTTGCTCACGTTCCTTGTTTTGATGAATCGAGTCTTGATCGAACCACACGTCACAAATTCCATGAAGCATCTGTCTGTCGTTTTTATTTCGTACTTCTCGAGAATTACTCATCTCGGTAACTCTCTTACACTTTACGCAATACATTTTTGAGAGTTATTTAAATTAATTTTGTTTTTATTTTATATATAAATTTAATATTTCTTTTTTAAAAATTCTGTTCTTATTATATATATTTTTTTTTTCAGTCGCTGCTCTTGAGTTCTATCATCTTACTGAATTCCTCCCTAGCCTCTTTCCTCCCCTTTTCCACGAGAGAATCCTTCATCTCTTCCTTCATGATCTGACGAGTCTTGATTCTCACGGCTTCTTTCATGGCATCGTATTTCATTTTCTCGCTCAATATCGTGAAGTATTCTCCATCCGATATCCTACCATCTTTCAATGCCATTGAGATCATTTCGGATATCGTGTCGATCTTTGAGTCAGCCAAGACGCGAATCTTTTCATGTTTCCTTGCCTTCAGATATAATTTCCTACTCAAAAACATTCCGAGCATGCTAAACAATCCGGCGGTGAGAGCCACTCCTTCTATGGTCAACACGATCGGAATACCGACCACGGTCGACAACAATCCGATGCCGGCCACGTGTAAACCCATGGAAATTCTGAGGAGAGTCGTGCGGACCGCATTGACGAATTTCAGGAAACGCTAAATCTTCTTCTTAAGAGAATGGCGAGAATCTCTCTCTCGAGTCAGATACAATTGGATTCTACTGATTTGATCGATGCAATACCTCTCTCCTCTTTCTTTCTCTTCTCTCGATGGCGCCATTGGCAAAACGCCATTTGGCTTCTCATCCTCGCCGTCTTCTAACGTCGGATACAATTCATTTCTGGTTCTCATTTTTATGTTTTTTTCTTTCTAATATTAGAAAAAAAATTTTATGTGTGTATTTATTTTATTTTCTATTCTCCCTTATTTATATCAACGAGAAAACTTAGACGTATGCTTCATTCAGCAATAATTTCATGATGCATCCCTTGTCTTCTAAAGTCAGACTTCTACGCGCCAATTTCAGTTCTTCCGAATTGTCTCGACCCTTACAGAAGACTAATCTCCTCCAAAACGTGATCACTTCGTCGATTCGAACACGTTCGAACGCCGGTTCAAAATACTTGACGACCATATCTTCCCTTTCCATCGTCAGACACGAATTATTCTCGTGATCGAAGTCTAGATGATCCCAACATCCGACGCATCATTCTAACAAGAGGCAGCCTAGTTGTTCGTTCACGCAGAATGCATAAGCGCTCATCAGCATTTTTAAAAGAAACCTTGCTCTCAAAATCTGGGAATTGTTCATGATTTACGTATATTTTATCTATTTCGATTTGATATTATTTTTTTAAATAACTATTTATTTATATATTTTTTTCTCTCCTATATATATCAATCACTTTTTATTTCCTCTCGACAAAACCGATTCTATCACGATTCGCCCCACAAAACTCGTGCAGTGAATCAGTAAATTGTTTTCACCAATCGAATCGCACCCTAGACCATCCCAAACGCGATCGCGAACGTGGTGTCTCAGAACCCACAAACCCCCTTTTTTTCCACGTGCCGGAGGCCCAAATCGGTCTTAAAACAAAATTTTAAAAAATCCTCGATGAGTAACTACACTTTATGCTCACTTTTCGACGTTGGCCAACGTCGAAAAAAACGTTTTGAGGTCGATTTTTCCTGTCCTAGAATCTGCAAATGGGTTTCGGATCGCACTTTTGACATACGAATACCCGTTGGCGAACGTCGGTGTCCCAGAATTCGCAAACCACTTTTGGATGCTGTCCTAGAAGCCGCAAAACGTTTTTTGCTCGCGTTCACCAACGATAGATCGATGGTCTAATCCACGATGGGAACGTCGACAAAAAATTTTAATGTACATTTTCATAAAAATTTCGTACATTTTTCACTTTTTGAGCGACGTGTCGAATCCATGCGTTCGCCAACGGGTGTTTGAACGTCCAAAGTGCGATCTGTGAGCCTCAAAACAATTGCGGATTCTGGGACACCATGAAAAAAAACGACATTTTTGTACACGTGTACACGATTTAACACTGAATCCCTATGGCGGTACACGTACATGTACGTGTACGTGTACAGTCCATGTACAAGCTGTCCAAGAATCCGCCTGTATTACCTACTCATCTCAAATACACACGAATCAGTATATTTACACAGGTTGGAAACATTCTCGTCAACCAAATTCAGCTTTTCAAATTAGATGTGTGTTTTAACCTCGTAACATTGAATGTGAAAACACTTACAGTGTCTCACCAGTGTTTTAATTAGCATATCATATGTTTGACACTTTTACAATAGACGTGCAAGTGCAGTCATGTTCTGATTTACGGATAAAATGGGACTATATAACCAAAGACAGGCGGGAGCCTGCAACGATGAACGATTGGGTAGGGAAGGGGGGTGTAAAGCTCACCTGTTCTGACTGTGATGGCTCACGTCCCGACTGACTAATATTCCAACTTCATCATAAAGGCATGCCGTAATCATGTAGGGGCGGGATAAAAATATAACTCCCGACAAGTTGGAAGTTTATTAGTGAATAAATAAAATATACATGCAGGAGTTTTCACGACACAACTTCTTATTTAATTAACCTCACAAGTACTCCCAACAATCAGAATCGAGTGCGTGCTAGAGGCCTCCATTAAATTTTGTAAGACCGGATGTGTCTGTTACACAAGCCCAAGTGTCAAACTTGATTTTCAAGAAAGTACATGATAACTAACAAGACCAAATCGACATCCTAGTCTCCAGTCTGACGAAAATGTGCCGAGTAGAAAATTATTGCTTATGCATAATTATGCAGCGTATCTATAGTCGTCTCATGCTCTTTTCGCCTCTGGCGTAAAGTTATGCTGGATAATTATAAACAATTATAAACAATTGGAAAAGCTTAACTCTATAGAGTTGTTTTGTGACTCGAGACTTATCACCAGAACCCAGGGCAGATCGCCAAAAGTGACGTCGTAGTCACGTGACCAATTACGTTATATTTTTGCAATCCTGTTCTTTCTCCTCTACTCTTCCAATATGTGTTCATACGTACATGGAGACCATGAAGATATTTCTCAGCGATCTAACCTCAAACCCTTCATATCCTCATCTAGGCATTGTCCGCCCACGTCCCCTGCCACCACAACACCAATATAACTACTGGCCTTCGTTGTCTCTTTTCATCGTATTAGGTCATTGAGGTATAACCTGTCATTCTTCATCTGACTATTTGAGGACTGTTGGGGACTATTTGGGAACTACTATTCAATTCCCCATTGTGAGAATGAGATGTCCATGAAGATATTTCTCGTTGGCGAGATCTAACTCCAAACCCTCATCTCATCCGCCGTGAATCTACTTCATCGTCCATTTCTTCTAGAATTTCTTCCCCTTGAACTATTGCATTCATCTCTTCTACTTCATCTTCTTCTTTTCCGACGTCCATGGATTCGGGTGATAAGTTTATGCGTTCTTCCATGACATCATCCTCTGTTTCCAGAAACGCACAACTATACCACAGTGAAAACACAAAGTTCTGTCTCCTGTCCCCAAATAAAAGAATCTATCGCTTGCCAACTCCTTCGGGGACTTGGCACTTTCACTTGGTAGCACAGCTTCGAATTTCTGCATACTTCATGTGGCTCGGTGTTCTCTGCGCTGCATCTGATTTCCTTTGATCAATTATAAAAAAAAGATTCATTTTTTCCACGTAGACGCTGCACCAGTACGGGTGGCGGAGCATCACGAAAATTTGTTTCTAATGAAATGATCGTCCTCTCCACATAGTCTCTTAGAAATGGATTTCTTGATTCTTGGTTTCTTGATTCTCTGTGATAACCGTTGTGTACCATTTTGCTCACACGTGGAATCGTGAACATTATAAATCTTCTTTTTTCTCTATGACTTCAATCTGTGGTTCTCTTCCTCTTTTTGGTTTGCTCTGTTCTAGTTTATGTTCTAGACTTTCCTTCTTTGCAATGTTCGCTGCTCTTGTGACGTGTTCCCAATCTCTCGTGGAAAATTCGAATGCAGCGTCGATCTAGAGCAGCAAAACTGTAATTCGTTGTTGGTTTTGAAGACAGTTATGCTAGTAGATGTCGTTCTCCTTCGGCTGTCGACGTACACATGATTTTTTTCATCTTCCTTTTCTTTTTATAGGTTTATTCAAGGTAGCGAAATGTAATGGCAGCTTTCATATATGACGACATCAATCAACACACCTTTATCCATCAGATCAGTCGTAAATATATTGTCTATGGTTGCCATCGTTACACCGCGGCAGCGATGTTTCACACTCTACTCACGATCCCTAAACGCGTGTCGCTTAAAACTGCCAATATCTGGAATTGATCTTCAGGAAATTCTCGACTAGTCTGTGTCATAGTGAGTATCCATAGGAATCACAGTACTCTGAGCTGTGGTGAGTCACAAAGAGAGCAACCCAATGTCCTCTGTTTCTGTGCTCTGTGACGGTGTTGGATATTGATAATCTTCTTGGTAATCTGTTTCTTTCGAACATACCCTAACACATTCACTTGTCTGGTCTGCTCTTACCCACATTTGTGATGTTCTGGAATTCTGCATACGTACGTGGATCGTGTTAGGCAACGAGTTTTCGAAATGGACTTCTCGTATCAAGGTTACTCTCTTCATCAGCTCGAAGTGTTTGCAGTGTGGTAGCTCTGGAGTCAGGTTGAAGACGAACCGCATATATGAGTTTGTGTACTCTTCTAGGCTGGTGTTGTTTCTTTCACTCTCGCATATTTGCCCGATCTCCTGGAACAGGGTCGCATAACACCTCGTCACTTCTTGTTGATCGAATCGAGGTTGTAGAGGTTTGGCCGGAATCTATTCCACGGGACCGGACAAATGCACACGCGCTGCCCATGCATACTGCCACCACGTATCAGTCGGTAATTACGCCTCAACATGGCCGCTCGTGTGGGTTACTAGGATAACCCTAGATGACGTGACTGGTCTACTATGAGGTCACTTCCGGGGTCCTGTTGATAGGGGTCAAGTCATACGAGACTTACCACTGTTGTGGTCGCAATGCAGCCATACCATCAGATAAAGAGTTACGGTCGCAATGTAGCCGTTGTTGTAAAATGAAAACTCAGTCAGAATATTCTTGGCCAAAGGAAGTCAAGTGAACTACGTCACGTTTTAAAGGTTATATTACCTTGCAATGATGTTCTGCAAGTAACAGTTTCAGCTCAGCAAAAATATTCTGTGTTGTACTGGACTGAAAATTGGAGGCGAGCTAAATACCTTTACACACAAGATGCACGGCAAGTGCTTCCAGCGTTGCGATAAAATAATAAAAGTATGTTTCTTCACATTTGCAAGTTGACTCATGGGGGGCACGATCCTATGTGTACTGTACGTTGATGGTACTACAACCTCCAACCGCTGCTAACTCCGCTTGTGCCGGGTTAGCAAGTTGGAGAATCCGAAAGCTTCAGTCGTAGCACGGCGATTCTCTCCGGGTACTCCGGCTTATTCCTCCCGTAAAACTGAACGATAAGATATGACCCTGGTTGGTGAAAGTCTCTTTAAACCCCTATAAAACAAACAGACAATTTTGATACAGTTTAGCTTTGATTTTTGGTTTGCTAAAGAACAAAGACAATACTCACCTGAACGTAGTCCAATGTCATATGAGCAATGTTGATCACAGAATTTAATTTTGATCATTATTTGCGTCAAAACTATATTCAGTGATCTTATATATTCAGTCTGTTCAGTGGTCTCAATGTCGTTAGTGTTTATGCATTTTTTTTTTGTACAGCGAGACTCACATTATAGGCACCACGTCACTCAGTAATTGCAAAATGGAGCGAACGTTTGAAATTTCGTCACCTGAGTTACAGTGTGTTCTATGTGCCTACTGGCACATAGAACACATTGGAACTCAGGGGACGATTTGTCGCTTGATTGCAACACTCGAGACGCTTTCTTCAAGGCGTACCGACGTGTGTAAAATACATTTAAGGTTGCCTCCCTTCGATCAGAAAGAAATCGTTTCACTCAGCATTTGAATTGGTTTTTCCCTCCGTCAAGAAAGACAAATAATCTCGAAATTATTTCTAAGCGAGCGGTGATTGCAACGAATCCTAAATCTGACCGGGGGGGGGGGGGGGGGCGGGGGGTGCGGTTAAGTCTGATTTGTCCTGACTGTAATAACTCAAGCCCCGACTGATGAAACATTTCAACTACATCGTCAAGACATATCTTAACCTTTTACCTAACATGAAAAGCAGACGACATTTGCGAACAAAATTCTTGAATAACTAATTGTTTTCATTTTTTGTCTCAAAAACATACGTTATGAGCCCTCTTTGGAACGAGCTCCACGACCTCATTCCAAAGAGGGGTCATAACATATGTTTTTGAGACAAAAAATGAAAAAAATAATGAAAATTAATTGGCGATTTTTGTGAATAGCGCTGGCCAGTGTTGGCCGTTACGTTGGGTAACGGGTTAAGGGTTGTTTACATGGCGTCTTATGCTCCAAGAGTAAATAATTCTCCGGATGTAAATTTTACTCCAGGAGCAAATTTCGAAAATAATCTGCAGTCACATGCGTTGTGTTTTACATTAGTGAACCAGGAATATTGCCGTTTTTGCGTTTTCATCCTGATGCGCACTTGGGTTACAGACATACATCCATTTCTTCAAGCCTACATGCTATATCATCGTACACACCATCTTTACTCAGCTTTGGATTTTAAAGTTGGGCTTGCACATCTTTATCCTCCCATATATCTAATAGGGCGTTTGTTTCATTGACAGTCCATGACCCCCAATCCATCCCCCCCCCCCCCCGGCGAAGCCTTTTTGGCTGTTGACTTGCCGTTGTTGGACACCCTTACCATATGACGATTAAAAAAAAAATAAACGTTCAATGTCCTGAAAGATATCACGTTTCTTCAGTATAAATGCCTTCGAAGATTGATCGATGCCAAGACAACAATTCCAGCAGCAATTAATTTTCATTATTTTTTCATTTTTTGTCTCAAAAACATAGGCTATGACCCCTCTTTGGGACGAGCTCGTCGAGCTCGTTCCAATGAGGGGTCATTACTTATGTTTTTGAGACAAAAAATGAAAAAACAATAGTTATTCAAGAATTTTATTTGCAAGTGTCGTCTGCTTTTCATATTAGGTAACGGGTTAAATGATTTAGCTGTGTAGCCGGTGCAGCTTCTCAGAGTGCCATAACCGGCACATGTTGATCTCTGTTGAAAGTGAAGAGGATGATGACTCAGGTGAAAATCTACAATTTGGGTGATAGCTGAGATCTCTATTGGTGGGTAAGACCTGGTGCAGTCGTTAGATTCTTTTTACTTTATTGCCACGCCTTCTGTTTACTTTTAAAATCAAACCTTTGCCTCTTTTCGTGTTATAAAATAGTTTGATGTAGTACTCGCTCAACATTTCTAGAGTGTTAGGGATCAGATTGGGAATAAATGGTAAGATTTATCCATGAAAAATAACAAAACACATCTATTGTTGTGTTTTGTCTTGAATAATACTAAAATCTAGCAATTTAGTTATTTTTCGGCCAACATTTATCACATTTTCGACTTTTTATCCAACTAAAGCACCAAAAACAAATACAATCTGATAATAAACGCATCGTTGGCATTTCACCAATGTACATAACGCACATGCAAAGACAACATTTTGAAAAGTTGGAATATCACGTTGACTTAATTGGGTTTGTCTGAAAACGGTTAAATATCTCATTGTGCCAAAGAGTTACAGAGTGACATCAATCGGATTCAGAATTAGTGGTAATTGGTACCCTAGGAACGCCAATAAAATACTTTACACGCCTTTCTTGCAAGGTCACCCGAAACGGTGTTTTTGTGTCCGGACTGAAAACAATCGGCTAAGGGAAAGAAAGGTCGACAGCATTTTGAAAGTTCTAAGGAATTTAATTGATTGCTTCTTATGCTTTGCAGTGAGTTGTGCAAACAGGGACGAAGCTTGGAAGCCCGGCGTGGTGAGGATGATCAATGAACGGTTCCGACTAGAGTCCTAAAATGGCATGGAGTTGGCATACCACTAAGTACGAAACATCGGGTCTGGTGCGTTCTGTGCCTTCCATTGGTGCGCGCCCAGCGATAAACTGAAAAGTTTGCAGGATTCAGCCACAAATAGTGCTATCTGAAGCTATTCTGGGTATCCATTTGTCTTAATTTTGCCCTGCATAGACATTTATTGCATCATCGAGAAACATTACCCCCTGAAGTAACTTTTTGATAAGAAAATGTGCCACACTATCCCTTTACTGAAATTCCTAAGTATTGATGCCATTTCAAGGGAATCACTCAGGGATGATGAATAGTGGTTTGAAAGCCGTTACGAAGTGTGACAATATCCATTTTTGTCAGCATCAACAAAGATAATGCGGCCTCGTATTACTGAGTGATACTGCAAAAAGCTATGGCTGAACTCAAGTACTGGAGTGTTCAGAGTGTATCTAGTCATAGTTCACAATGAAACTCTTAGAAGCGAATCAGTAATGTGTTAAGCGGGTTGTGTTATCCCTGACTTATCTCATTAAAAATCGACTTTCGATAAAGTTGTCTCCCCAGCAAATATTACACAAGCGAGGAAGGCCCAGGTGAGAAGCATGTAATTGTCGAGAAAGCACGTCTGACATCAGTAGAAAGTAGAGCGAAGTTTCCTTTTGTTACTTTTAATAAATGAAAACAACAGACAGATCTCGGAACTGTCTGTTATTTTCGTTTATTAAACGTTACAAAAGAAAACTTCACTTTATATGACAAGTTAATTAAAAACAACTTAGTAACTTTCCAGGGGAAAAAATAGCAAATCTTACCTCCAAGACGTTTACATTGATGAAAAGGATAGTGTCCGTATTCTATGTCACGATCCGCACACGGTTGATATAATGAACAGAATAAAAGTTACAGAGCATCAAAAGATGGTAAAAGTCTCGTTGTTTAATTCTTAAATGGTTTTTAACAGAGAAGAATATTCAAACTTTCAAACCGATTGGACAAAAATTGAAAAAGCTAGTTTCTGTATTTTTATACTACTCTTGAGGAAAATGCCCAAATTTTGTGCAATAATGCACACATCGATGATACAACCTCTCTAACATTTCGAAATTAAAATTTTTATTTAAAATTTCTGTACCCTTAGTGTTAAATTTACAGACAAATTAAGAAATTTAAGGGAAGCAAACTTTCCTGTAAATATCTTCCAGTGACGAAAATTGTCATCCATGTTTACTGGTATAATATGACTGGGTAACCATCGCCTGGGCTTAGGTCTCACTGGTGCTTAAAATGTTCCAGTCGATTAGAAATTGTCCCTATTATTCGAGTCGACCCGCGTTGAATTTTTCGAATCGTCGAGATGTTCTCAAAAACCTACAATCAAATGTGTCCTATTGAACTCTTCTTCAGTCATAAGGTCTCCCGTGCAAGAGACCCCATGATAGCATAATAGTTCAAGGAATTTCTACTTCCGGGCCTGCTTTGATTCAGTTCCCCAACATTCCGCATTTTTGATTGATTTGCTCAAACAGACAAGTCGCCGTTGAATGCAGCACTTTAGTGGAGACTAGTAATATTTGTGGTTGGAAGAAGGTGTAATATTTACAAGTTGACGAGCCCTAGATTTGCTTCGAGATTCGATTCGATTTTAGATTTGATTCGATTGGAAACCCTCTTCCTGATTCGATACGACCTGATAGGGCCCTGGACTGTCACATAAATGGGCATCTTCAGTAAACGAAAGCCCCCGCAGTGCAGTGCTTGTTGACTGGTAATGAAAGCTTGCAGGGGCCAATACTATAAAACTTTTACAATTGTATTTTCTAGAATTGTATTTTCTATTTAGGACTTTGAATGGACTGAAATAAACCATTAGCATTTTTAAAAATGTAGCAATTTGCCAATTGGCAAATTGCCATATATTTTAAAAAGCTAATGATTCATTTTAGTCAGTTATATTAAAAGGTAGAAAATACAATTCTAGAAAATACAATAGTAAAAGTTTATAGTATTGGCTCATCCTTGAATGATACAATAGGACTTGGTAACTTATCCTGGGAGTGGAAGTCGGTTGGCTAAGCTTGACTTCATACCTATGTTGTGGTCATAATATAACCACATATGCTCCGTGTGACCCTATATATGAATAGTAGAGGACAGAATGTGATTGGGGTTTTCCTACAACTTTCTTCTACTTGTTCTGTACCCTTGACTTTCAGGCAATCTGCTGGTCTGTTTGAAATCTTTTAGCTGGAAGCACGTATTTGGGATAAGAATCACAACATGAAGGCTTCATACTTTGTGTTTGTACTTCTCATCATCTTTGACGTGAAATTATCTATAAAAGTTGACTTGTGGACTTACGATCTTGTCCAGTTAAAATTTATGGAGCACTCTCCCATCAATTTTAACAAGGCAAGGACATGTGAAAAAATTGCGACAAAAATCAGTTTTGGGACCAATGTTCATTTCATCAGGAGTGGCGCCAGGATTTTTTCAGAGGTTGGGACTGTGATCCCCGACAAGCGGAAGCTAGAGAGTCCCCGGGCCCACCGAGCTAACCATGGTCCGACCTGGTGTGAGGAGTTATTGTTTTAATTGGAAAAATAGCAATATCCGTGACTCCAGAGGCTTTGACAGAGTCAAAACGAAAAGCATACCCCCCCCCCCCCCGAAAAAAAAGAACAAACAAAAAACAGATGCGGCGATTTGCCATAACGCCTGTTTCTGATACCATAGTTTCATAGGTTCACAAGCCACAAATGTAATAAGTACGCTATAACTCATAACATAAGCCACATGTGTGTCGACCAGAGGATTGTGTAGAAAGTTTCTGGTATCGGACTATATAACTCTTACAATATAATTAACTCTTCTCATGCCACAATACGTAGTATGCCAAGGTCCAGCCTTCCTTTTTTGCCGGATCTCGCCCCGGACCTCAGAAGTTACCTCATAGTCACGTGGCCTTTGATATGTCATGTTGGGATGTCGTGGTAGTCCGTCTGGGCGGTCATGTTGTGGCGTCAATATCATCGTGATACGTGGTGTCAGTGCGCCTGCGCAGTGATAGGTATTAGGGTGATTCTTGTTTCCGTCGTCCATTTTGTATACTGGGGGCCGCCATCTTAGTTTCTATGGCAGTACGTGGTGGCTATTTGACCCTAAAACACCCTGATTGGACGGGGTATGTTCGGAGGGGTGTTCGATTAAATGGGAATGTACATAATTGCCGAGATCCTCTAGCACATTACAGAAGAGTAGTGGCCAATAGTAAGGGTACAATGCAGTTATGGTACATAACTGCAGGGCTGGTAGAAGACTACAGTTATACAGTGGGAGCTGGACTATGGCATTGGCGCTATGAAGGTGATGGTGAAGGGTCTCTATATGAGCTGGGAACCATATAGGGGATCGAAGTCATACAGGAGCTAGGAGCTTTATAGTGACTATGTCATAGGTATCTGCAAATACCACGATGAGTCATAAGGCAGTATGTGGAGACATTCGGTCGACCAATTGCTCGATAGCTCATTTGCTCGATGAGATTCGAGTCGTCCGAGCAGTAGGTGTTCCAGTTACTGTTCGATTGACTCTTGGTCTTATTCTTACGAACCTCCTGTATTAGAGAACGATGTGGCAGTGGGTGGGGATTAGATGAATGAAGTGATCTGATTGGTTAGTTAGGTGCAGAAAAGTAGTGAACTGATTGGATGATCTGGATAAATGAAACATGGCTTATGCTCTACAGAACATGAGTACCTGGAATAGGGTTAATAATAGCCAGAACAAAAATGCTAAATATAGTAAAAATAAGCAAAACTGTTCCAACTGATATGCCCTTCTTCTCTACTGGAGTATACTCCAGAAAAACAAATATGGCTGGATCGACAGAAAAACAATAACATGGATACATAGATAGCAGCAGAGCAGAGGAGTCTGGCCCCTAACATACAACTCACTGTGATTATGTGCCCATTGGATTATTCCTGTTGTGCACGTGTATCGGGTCTTCGTGGGTATTATGTCTATGTTTATGACGTTAGCATAATTTTATATCCCCTATGAATATGGCCGATTAGCTCGATTGGTGGGTGGGTGTGGGGGGGGGGGGTTAACCCTTCCCGACGGCGATTGGCCCGTAACATCCAAATTATTTCTCGAGGTTCTTTCTATAACACGATGATACACTTTCATCTCTCACACCGATGGGTGGTGTTTGGAGAGCCGTCACCAAAATTCACACCATACAATTTTCGCAGTAAGTGCAAATATTCACACACAGATTATGAGTTCATTAAATCTCTCACTGCTGATGGTATGTCAATATGTTATGCATAATCTGAACTTCGAAAATAATCAAATAGCAGCTAATCTTTGTTTGCAATGGTGTCCCAGGAAGTCGCCTGTGGCGATCACGTTGCGGTTTAGTGGTATATTTGGAGTCGATAGCCAATGACTGGGTGCGAATCCATTACAGTGAGGGGAATAATTATAAACGGTCGTCAAAACATGACCCAATTATGTGTTGTGAATACGGGGTGACCATAGTTCTTGAAGATGGCCCCAGACACATTCAAAACACATGGGATTTGGGGAAGGAGCTTGCCTCTTCACATTACCTGAAATTCCTTATGTACAATCATCCCTGAAATCCCGAATTGGTCGGCCTCGAGGCTGCATGTTGAAAATATTAGTTGGTCTACCCCCAAATAATGAATATAGACCTTTCCCAGAGGAGGCGGAAGCTCCAAAAAGTGGAGAGTAACACCTTCCTGTGTACCGCAAGGGTGTAGGATGGAAAATAATTTGTCTTCAAAGGGGGAGGGTGGGTCAATGGTGGTGGGGTGGTGCATTCATGCAAAATATAGAAATTTATTTACGCTACCTCACCCATATTCCCTCCCTGTTTGAGACTCTGACCTCAGCGACCTCAACGACCTCAACCTAACCTCAACCTAACTTCAACCTAACCTCAGCCTTATTGTCATTCCATGTATTTTGCGATATTGGATATCATAACTTTGAATCCGCCCTTTCAAATATTACTTTCTATTTGGAGCTTTCTATTTTTATTCAATAAAATCTTGAATCTTGAAAAACAATGTGGTCATAATTGTATAGGTGATGTGTAGAAGCCATAGGGGTTGTGTACGTTATGTTGGAAAACGCCGTTCGGGAACATATAATTGGTGCAAAAAGTGTGTGTGTGGGGTGGGGGTGGGAGGGGCGTGTTCCCTGTACCCCCGGCGCCGCAGCCCCTGACGTTTCAATTGCTGTCATTAAACTTTCATGGAAGATACCACTTGGGTTCAATGAGTTAATCGAAATTGCTTATGCTGGGCTCCAGCATACAGAAACGGGTAATACAGACCTCCATTTGTATGGCTGACTGTGTGTGTATGAAATCTAATCTTTTAAGAAAGTACATGATCACTAGCAATGAAGAATTGGTATCTGAGACTCCAATCCGGAAAAAAAGTTCTGATTGAAACAATTATTGTGGGTGTCAGACCACCTTCCCAAACCCCAAATGAGTACGGAAATAATGGATTCCGTCCCAGTCGCATCCGCCGACATGAGTAGATTGTGAAAGTGGTTTAGTACCCAAATGGTTAAAGAAGAGACCACAGCAAAAAGGTTAAAGGCACTTCAGGCCTTTGTCTTTCCGTTGTTTGTTAAAGTTGTATTTTTTTGGTTGACTGCGATTATGCATCTCGTGAAGTTGTTGAGACTTCGAGTAGAGTGTGTTCGTTTTGACCGGAACGGTTAAATTTGGCCCGGATGAAAATCAATACATTGTTTGAGAAATGCACATATTTGTTTGATGGCTGTGTGTTTGTGTAAATTAAGCTGGGTGAGGTTTCAATGTCGAGTGTATTCATGTATGAAACAGTACGCTATTGTGTAATTGGATACGAAAAAGATGTTGATGTAGGATAATGTTGAGAATGTGAAAGAAATTACTCTGTGACCAGAAAAAATAATGTCCAACGCTTTTATTCCCCCGTGTTTTCTGTGATAAACAAGTTCTGCTTTACTGGTAAAATAGGGCCCGGTACAACGCCTGGGGTAGGTGTTCTCTAAAGTGAACAACATATAGATATAAACGATTGGCTTAACTTGCGTTCATACCTATATTGTGGTTAGGATATAGCCAGAAATGGCAAAAACGACTTTAACCCTTTTATCTAACGAATCGGCCGCATCTACCCGCGTAATTTACAAATTAAGTAGTTAAAAAAAATATATACATTTCAAAGAATTTCGACGAAACCATATCATGTGACCCCTCATTGGAACGAGCTCGACGAGCTCGTTCCAATGATGGGTCACATGATATGGTTTCGTTGACATTTTTTGAAAAATGTGAAAAAAACAAATATTAAAATAATAAATTTTGATATCGTCTGCGTTGGATAAAGGGTTAAACATAAATAAATAAATAAATAAATAAATAAATAAATAAATAAATAAATAAATAAATAAATAAATAAATAAATAAATGTCTTGCCAGTGGGTAATGAATTATATTTGGAATATTTGATAGAAACTAGCTTTGCGTAGACCCTAAAGAAACCCACCAAGTGCGCACTCCTTTCCCCAACCTTGTCAAAAGAAATGCGTCATAGAGTATCAGCTTTTATCCCCCACAACGGAAGAATATAGTAAAGAGCTTCGACCGTCCGCATGGGCTTTCCGTCCATCATCCCGTCCGAATGTCTATATATGCGTTAGCTTGAACAATAGTTGTCCGATTTCAATTGTCACATAGTTATGACGTCACGCCTTTGTTAAAAGTGTGTGATATATTTCGAAGAGTTGGTTAGAGCATGTGTGATATTCAACATATATCGCCACACTTTTACCAGTCAAGGAACAATAGACAGTGATTATGTAACCTGTCAGTTCTAATACAAACACAGCCGAGAGGAAAGATTAAGGGCACCTGTGCTAAAATGTTTTGAACAGAGAAACGAGAATTTACCTGACTTTTGATTTTATTGAAAGAGTTAAAGAAAGAAATCCACACCCGGGTGTAAATGATAAATGGAACGTTTAATTTATCGCTCAACCTTTTGAGCGCAATGACGAAACGGAAAAAATGAAGTAATATCACTTGCTTTCCATCAATCTTCATGTGTCTTGCAAGTTTGGCTTAAGAAATTAACTAATTAAACGGGAATGGACACGTGTCAGACAAGGGTTCAGTGGAGTGTTTGCTTGTTCGTGTTTTGATTGTTTGTGCAAACATCAATGTGACAAGTCGGTTACAGCACAAAAACTCGTGATATTGAACATACAATCGCTCGAGCTAGTTACTCGGACAAGTCCTCGTTAACTAACTCTCGCGATTGTATATTCAATATCACTCGTTTTCTATGCTGTAACCTATACTTAATTTGATGTGCTGTTTTATATTGATAATGTATAAGTCGATAACAACTGTTATTCCACGAAAATTAAGGACGTCATTGCCCCTCGTTTGTTAATTTTGACTAAAAGATCTTTGTTAATGCAATAACATGAACAGTAGACCTCAGATTTCAATAACATTTGATACACTTCCGACAGGAAGTGACCCTGGCTGTCGAAGTGTCTCTAAACCCCAATAAATAAAGCAGGGGATCCCAAAGGAATCATAACTAGATGAACAGACAGAAAAACAGGGGTTCTGGAAAAAGTACTTCCATACAAAAGAACAGCATGCACACAGTCCTCTAGCACAACGTGCTAAACTAATAAAACAAATTTTTCAGGAATCAGAACAAGTAAAAAATAGATATCGGTTGTTTTGTGGTAGTTAGATATACTCTAGTTCAATCGATCATACCTTTGGGTGCCCTCTCGTTCCTATAGCCCTGCGTGCTACTGTTATAACCTCTTTGTGTCGGCTTCGTAGAGTCGTTTTTAGTGATTTCCAGTAATTTTCGGGTTGTTTGTGGAAGTTAGATTTACTATAGTTCAATCGAATACAACATCTAGTGGTCTTTCAGTCCTCTAGCACTGATTGCTATTATTATAAACCCAAGATGGGGGCTCCGCCAAGTCATTTTTGGTGATTTGGAGAAATTGTCGGGTTGTTTGTGTAAATTGGGCTTACTTTAGTCCAATCGAACTCACATCAGAATATACACCCCGTCCTATTAGAAGATTTTGGGTCACATAGCAACCATGTGCCACCAGACAAAAACCCCAAAGATGGCGTATACAAAGTGGACGACGGAAACACGTATCACCCTTGCAACTCTACGCAGACGCACTGAAACCACTTATGGTTATGGTAATGATGTCACAACATGGCGTTCACGCGGACTACCATGACAACTCACCAAGGCGTCACTGGATCACGTAACTATGACGTTACGTCTGCTGTCCAACAATGAGGTTCATCTGATAAAGACGTGCGAGCTATATTATCGATATCTTATACTCCAATCATGATGGAATATTCTTGGGGTGGGGTGACACTCATAAACCAACCCTTAGCGACGCCCTTCACTGCATGAGAAAATGAAGAAAAACAAGACCCAGAAAAAAACGAATAGCTGGTGACTTTATTTTAATCATAAACCAGAGAGCAAGGTACCCTGATGCAGGTGGGGGTGTGCTTTCGATTCTCCTGTATCATGATAAGACTATTATTTTCTTTCTCATGTACTGTCAAATGGATGTGTCTTATGATATCCGAGAATGAAATTCAAGCACTATTTAAGACATTTTCAGGAACTCTGACCATCAGTTTCAAGGGCTATTATAATTTTCATATTAACACCATAAACAATACAACGAATTAATTTCAACCTCAAGGAAAGCGCCTTTTGCACCTGTATAGCGTCCCTTGAGTTCAAAACAGACGCCATGTGTAGAGCTAATGCATTGCACCGTGCGCCTTGTAACAATCATGGGACAATATACATATCACCTAGATGTGGTTCCTGGTCGTTTTGTAATATTACACGTATCTAGTACGGATTACACTTCCACTATTACCAGAGAAATTATTCTTGTGCCTCTGCGTGTGTGTGATGAATTTAGAATGTTGGTTTCTGATTCCCTGCCGGCAGTCAAACCCTCGACTACCAGCCTAACAATCAGGAGTCGAACACCTAAACCACTAGACCATTGCACACCGTCAAACACGATGACTGGAATGTAGCATTGTAGATGAAGTGCTCATGATTACTTGGTTCACCTTCCTTTCGGCAGTAGCATGAAAATAAAAATGTGGAACGCGTTGGGTACAGTACCACGAAAGTGCTGTGACTGGGCTCAGATGAAGACTGGCGCGGGTCTGTGTGTGTTTTTCGATGAACACAATCATGTTTTAAACGAATTTAGAATGTTGGTTTCTGAACCCCTGCCGGGACTAGAACCCTCAGCTTCCCCGCCTGGCATTCGGGGGTCCAACACCTAAACCACTAGAACAATGCACATCGTGAAAAACGATGGCTGGAATATAGCTTTTTAGGTTCTCACGATTACCTGGTTCACCTACCTCTCGGCAGCAGAATGAAAGTTTGGAACGCTCTGGCTACAATACGAAGAAAGTGTTGTGGTTGGTTCCAGACGAAGGCTGGCACGGGTCTCTGTCGGGTTTTCGAAGGACACAATCATATTTTAGAGAATTTAGAATGTTTATTTCTGTTCTCCTGTTTGTTTCAGATCCGATAATGATTTTTCGTTTGTTCAGAGGAAAATTCCTCTGTCTGATCAGGCATAAAAGTATGCAATCTACAACGAGGCTTGTTTGCAATTCAATACCGCGCCACAATTCTGCATCGGCCTGTTGTGATCAATTTGCATCGGTTCGATATCAGTAATTTCTACAAGACTTTCCAGCTTTTTAAATGTGAGATTTCAGGCTACGACCGCAAAAAAAACACCAAAAAAAAAAAAAACACACAGTGAGTACTCCCTCGATCTGAGAGCGCCAAAAAGGGTAGAACAAGCCTCGTTGAAATTTACCTTATCACTTGAATTGCTGTGAAAACGAATGAACTGTGATTTGATGATACCTTGAAATGTATGTTTCAATAAGACTAAAATTCTCCTCCTCTGATTGGACGAGAGCTCGCTTAGTATATTCTATGTTTACGGCTCAGGTGATAAATGTTACCGTCTGACGCCACCATGCGAAATATTTCAAACGACGTCGCCCGTATCGTAATTGTTTCACCAGCGGAGTGACTAGCAAGCCGCTTCATTTTTCTGGATTTTTCACTCGTACAGCAGACGGTGTTCCGGATGAAGTGTTGTTTAAATTACAAACCGATTTACGATTTCAACTGAGATGGAATGAGTTTATCTGGTTTATTGATGATTATTTATCCAGTGCCTCGGTGGATAGTCTACACGAAAGGTTTATTTACTAAACCTGTGATCGTTAAAAGTTGCCTTGAACAAGGCAACATTTAAAGATTACATGTTTAGTAAATAAACCTCTCGTGTTTCACGTTGTAGATTTTGGGCTATGGGTAGTGTTATTTTGGAACATATACGTTATTGTGATGATTTGACGGTAACATGGTCTGAGGTTTGCGGCTCGGAGCGTATGATCAAGCTCGATGCTTCGCGTCTCGGTTGAACATAAGCTCCGAGCCGCAAACCTCATACCATGTTACCGTCAATTCATCACAATAACTTATTATGTTATCTTAACTATTTGGTAAATCTTCCCGACAGACGATGCTGTAAACTAGAATTCCAAAATACGTGGAATTCAAACACAAAAACAGGGTCCAAGTGAGGGAGTTAATAACGAACAACTCAATGGAGATCTCGGAATTAGAAGTCGGGACAACCCAGTGTACAAAATCACCAGAGCAGGAGTCACGGTGGATGAAATGATTTTGTGTGCAACAATTGATGTGAAACAGTTGGTTTCAGACCTCATAGTCTAAATGGTGGGATGCCTGGAATCGTTTGCCTTTATACACGGCCACATTGAGAAACTCAACAGAATTTTGACGGATGGTAGGTTTCTTTTTGATGTTTGGATCATGAGTGTTTCAAATATTTAAAAAGTAATCAAAATCTTCTTTTGAATGTTTCCCAAATGATAAAGATGTCATCTAAATATCTGAGATATACGAGAGGATATTTTGCACATTTGCTTAAAACATTTTCCTCCCATTCCGCTACATACAGTTAAAACTAAAAGTCCTGTCACGAACTGTGCGCTCTTCTCAGCTTAACTGCGCGTAGGAATTGCGCGCAATTGCCATATCATATGACATCCAAAGCGCGGCAGGTTCTCCTGCTTACTCATAGCAAACACAGGCAATGTTTCTGCCAATGGACCTCCGGGTTACAGCGCTTGTGCACAGGCCATACGTACCGAATCTAATAGTCTTACTATGGTCATAACGCGTAGATTAACGCGCAGATCAGCGTGCTATTTGTGCACATTTCATGACAGGGCTTTTAGTTTTAACTGTAAATGCCCGCAAAACTAGGAGTGAATCTTTGCCATTGGGCAACCCATTATTTGTAAATAATTTTCGGTAAAACAGAAATTCAAATCAATGTATACCGACTAACAGGTAATTGTTGTATAAACATAAAGACTACCTAGTTTAAAGATATAAAAACACCACCATATGTCTCCATCCTCATAGATTTAAATATTGCCGTAAATTGTTGTGTAAACAAGTAAAAGTTGTATGAACAACAATTTACACTGTGCGGTTGTTTGCGTTTGCCTCGGAAACATCATTACATTGTAATTTAATCTTTTATTTTTATTTACTACATATTTTAAATAATGAGTTTTTCAACTAAATTCTTTTTAGTTTAGGTTTATAATATTTTTAATATATGGGGGCGAGATGTCCATGGGGGCGAGTTGTCTTAGGTGCGAGTTGTCCAAAAATATTGGGGCGAGTTGTCCTAGGGGGCGAGTTGTCCAGTTCCCGTGAAGGAAGTTCAATAAGCAGGTTGCTTCTTGCCAATCCTGAAGCACCAACTCTTCGGCTTTCATTTATGGTGGATCGTATCTTTGGCCACGGAAATGAAATACCTCGATCCCCATTCCCCAATTATGTGTCACATAAATTGTTCTAAGTTTATTCATTTGGTTACAGTCTGTTTGCAATTACTCTGTCTTTCAGGGGTGGCAAGTTGACAGCCAATCTGGCTTTGTCACTTCACTCGGTATACCACTTTTGTTTGTGCAATATGTGTATTTGTAACCACTTTACATGTATGTGTACACTGAGAATAAAGACTCTGAATCTGAGAATCTTGAACAATACCTAGATGTTTTCATTACACTGACTGTCATTTTTCATAGTATCAGTTATTTCGAATAGCGCTTCCCCGACAAAATGCAATGATGAATCATGTGGTGATGAGTCCTTTATCGGTAGGAGAAACCGATCATTAATATCTATCGGTACTACTACTACTACTACTACTACTACTACTGGTACTACTACTACGGCTACTACTGCTACTATTACCAGTGATGCTACTAATACAGTAAGTTCTGCTAATGCTATTACTTCTGCAACTATTACCACTAGTATACTACTACTACTACAAAAACAAATATCACTGATACTACTCCCCCGTGGGTACCCCGGGAAGTGAACCAGTGCTTCTTTATTGTAGTAAACGAGCTTTATTTTACTAGGACCCAGTCACCCATAGTACTACTACCACTACTACTACTACTACTACTACTACTACTACTACTACTACTACTACTACTGCAACACTACTAATACTGCCAGTACAACAACCAAAACAGTAACTCAAAATGCTGCGAGTAAGTGTCAGAAGAACAAGAAACTGTCGGGCAACGGACCACTGGAATGGAGCCAGAGGTCCATTAGCTGAAACAGTGTTTGTGCTTTTCATGCTTTCGATCGAAATTTGAAATATCTTCGCTCAATAGTGTTTAAGTGAAAATGGACTAACCATATACTGTATAACTGACCAATACTACAACCACCAGGGACGTAATTTCGGGGGGGGGGGGGGGTGGGGGGCGCACATCCCACCAAAATTCTTTGTCTCGTTGGGCAATAGTAGGAGTATCATTGTCCAATGACAGGCACGTTCGACGACCCCGAATAGCCATAAAAATGTCACACGTGTTTGCTAGTTTTGTGATATGAGAGTCAGACCAGTTGTGGAAATTAGCTACGGCAATTCTGTAGTAAACGCCCATATAAAATGGCACGTCTTTTACCACGACATTGCCAACTGGTGTGTTTGATTATAATGAATGGAGACTTCTTGTTTGAACCGCTCTTCGTGAAGCACACAGAATCGTCATGCAAATTCAAGTCACGGTCAGGCAAACATGTCTACCCACGCCATATCTGTAAATAGCAAGGTACCCGACTACTATTGCTGCTACTACAGCTTCGCCTTTTTCTACTACTACTACTAACTACTACTACTACTACTACTACTGCTGCTGCTGCGCTGCTGATGCGTCTGCTGTTACCACTGCTAATGTACCACCACTACTGTTAGGCTAAGCAAATAAAAATTGAAATCGTTTGAGTTTCCCGATCGATCCTAATAGGCATGCTCGACCCTAATCTTTTTGTGAGGTCTTGACAAAAGAATTAAATCCATTTAAACCAAGAACTATTGCTGAGGGCAATTATACTTCCACTGCAGCACTGCACTGTTGAAGAATAAATGAAGTAAAAACAATGTAACTACAAAACAATCATGAACAATTTACAAAGTAAGGACCGAAAATCTGCTGAAAAATACGCGTGAAACGCTTTTATAATATGCACAGAAGCGGCTTGTCACAAGGGTCCCTCATACCAAATTTCACTGAAATCGATCCACACACTGCTGTGATATTGTTGCGGACGGACGGACGGACGGACGGACGGACGGACGGACGGACGGACGGACGGACGGACGGACGGACGGACGGACGGACGGACGGACGGACGGACCAACTAAACCTGTTTAGAAGCTATTAGTTTTAGGAGGTTAGTCGAAATTAGGGTAGTATTAGGGTTAGGAGAGGGGTGGGGTTAGGGTTAGGGGTAGCCCCAGGGCAGGTCTAAAGGTTGGAGGGGGTTAGGACCCAGGGGGTTGGGGTCAGGGGTGAGGTTTTAGTTTTTATAACCCCTAAACCAAAAAATAGCCCCTAATCCTTTTGGTCTGGCTAGGGTTGGGTTAGGGTCAGGGGTGGGGTTGGGTTAGGGTTAGGGGTAGCCCCAGAGTAGATCTTAAGGTTGGGGAGGGTTAGGTCCCAGGGGGTGGGAGTTAGGGTCAGGGGTGGGGTGGGGTTTTAGGGTTTAGGGTCAGGGTAGGGTAGGGTTAGAGTTAGGGTGTGGTTTTTGAGTGGATGGGGTGGGGTTAGGGTTAAATATAAGTTCTAGGGTGTAGGGGGTGGGGTTCTGGCTAAAATAAGGTGATGGACATATAAAATGTTTTTTTCGTAGCCCTTAAACCCAAATAGTTGGATTGTCCGGACTGACGGACGGACGGATGGATGGACGGACGGACGGACGGACGGACGGACGGCCGGACGGACGGACGGACGGACGGACGGACGGACAGATGTAATCCACTACACCCCCATTCTCTTCGAGTGTCGGGGTATAAATGTCTAAAGATGCTTCAAATACATGTGCATCGCGAATATATGTCATGCATTTTAACACCTCCCCGCCCCCTCCCTCCCCCACACACCTAACCTGACTAGCAGAGGACACTTAAACAAATTCTGGAATAAATAAAAAAAAAATTCGCGAAAGATTATGAACCACCACTGCAACTAATTCGTTCCAATGATGGGTTTTCTGGTATGTTTCTGAGACAAAAAACGAAATCATGGTAAAAATATGAATTTTGGTTTTGTAAACAGTACTGGCGGATTTGCTGGCACGCTGGGCAAAGGGGCAAGCGACTATATGAGTAAATAAAATTTTAAAACTAGAGAATTGTAATTTGTTGGACAAATTACGGGCTTTCCCAACTTTTAATGTGAAAAAGGGCGGTCTATTGTACACGAAACTATCAATCATATTGATTATCCTTATACCTGATTTTTGGCACTGGCATGAGACATCGCCAGGTTAACCCCCTCCTTTGCCGCACACAAATTGTCTGTTCCGTCCATGTAGCAAAGGTACAGGCCTTAGCTGGGCAGATATTGTCTGTACTTAACAACGCTAGTTGGAATGTGAGATACAACTTTTCTATTTTGAAAAAAAGAGTACAGAAAATTGCAAAACTCACTTGAAATGGAACTTTGTTGTTTCGTACTATTCAACAAGCAGCCATGGTAGATACTGGGTTAAGCCCTACTTCAAAACTTACAAAAGTAAATTCGTTTAATTCCGAAGAAACTCTCATTCTGAGAGTTTATGGACCACCAGATGCCACTGGCTTCTAGCACCAACTGTACTTAGCTCAGCTAGCTAGATTAACTTTCTGCAAAACAATCAACAACACCTGTGGTCTCTTCGCCGGCATTAAAGCAGTCCACCATTTGGAACATCCCTTACACTCTGATATTTCTTCAAAATAATAGCATCCGGGTATGAACCTCTGGTCATCATGACAATTCATACTTTTGAACAAGTATTCAGGACCGGTCTCCTTTCTTTTTTTACTCTTTAACCACCCACTTTACCTTCATCTTGACCGAACTCTAACATTCCGACAACCATTGAAACTCACTAACTCAGTCACATGAGACCCCCTTTGTTTTATTCCATCACGCTAATTTATCCTTTTGTTATCAGTCGTACCTTGTTTGCCATATAGTTTACATTGTCACATTTTCGCCCCACCATCACCTGAGACACCACCATCAAGTCTACACCTGAAAAGAAGACTCATGTGGTACCAGTTTTTCCTTTTATTTCGTTCTCCTTAACACCTCTTTCGTATCGCAGTTCCACGGTCGGGGGAATAATTTGCATTGTGTATCTTAGCCACGTACCTTGCAGACCCGGAGAACGAGGAGGACTAGCCATTCCAGCACTATATTTTCTTCCACTCTCCCTATTAAAGGTTTAGAGTTTTCTTTTAGTCCCCCAACCAGGGCTGACTTCACAACCATACGTACAGGTATGCAGGCTTTCTTTCAGACCCCACACAGGGCTGACATCACCACCATACGTGTAGGTATGCGTCAGGGAATGTTGGGCTGCTTCGTTACATTCTGACTATCAATGCGCCATGCCATTCCTGGATCCGTACTTTCCAGTAACTCAAGGTACACATACCATTCTGGTACAAGTTTCATGCGTCCACTTTTTTCCCCAGTAAGCCTTGCATATTCACCTGCTGAAACCTTTATATATTTCAGCGCACAGGCTTCGTGTTTGTGACCCAGCAGCCACAAGATTAGCAGGCGCCAGTGGGGGAATATATGAAACAGTTTTTAACTGAATGTTGGGAGATTTGGAGGGAGAGTGGTGAGGGAATACCCGGCGGGGCAGTGGGTTAATGTATACCTCCTGGTAAGAGCACCGCAACAAATCAGAGGAAGGCCGAAGATTTATTATCATATTCACCTGCTGAAACCTGTGTATATATTGCAGCATACACGCTTTGTGTATGTGATCCAACTGCATCGAAATAAATATTGACTTTTGACATGTCATGTCTGTATTATTCTTGATGGTCCATAAATAGGCTACTATACACACATTGAAACAAAGAGTTTCAAGTTTACCCTTTCCAAACTATAGAAAATACTTACCAAAATGGGTAGTTTTAGCAGTATTCTTATTATTGGTTCCAATCCAGTATTCTAAAGTTTTATTTATTAGTGTCGTACGTCCTTGGCAGCACCTAAGCTATATCATGACACAACAAAGTATAAAGTCAACTTTTGCCAATCGTTTATGTTTATTTTGTCCACCTACCGAGGGACTGCACCCCAGTGGCGTTAGTTACCTGGGCCTATTTTACCAGTGCAGGAAAACAAATCTACTTCAGTCGACATGCAGACCTTCACTTCTCGGACATCTACGGGGGTTCAGAAGGCTTAGATCAGATAAAAAAATGATTAACCCTTTACCCAACGTAACGGCCAAAACCGCCCGCGCTAATCTCAAAAATCGCCAATTAATTTTCATTATTTGTTCATTTCTTATCTCGAAAACATAGGTTATTACCCCTCGTTGGAACGAGCTCGTTCCAATGAGGGGTCATAACATATGTTTTTGAGAGAAAAATGAAAAAAATTAGTTATTCAAGAATTTGTTTTGCAAGTGTCGTCTGCTTTCCATGTTAGGTAAAGGTTTACAGTAACTTTGTATAATTATTACCTCATCTGTTTGTAGGTGTTCAGCGTCATTATCAGTATCGGGCTATATCCTGACAAATCATAAGCATAAAGTCGAGTTTTGCCAATCTGTTATTTAGATCGCATCCCAGTGACGATGGCTACCAGGTCCTATTTTACCAGTAAAATTGAACATGTTTACCTTAGTAAACAAGCACTGCTTCACCACTTCTTGGAGTTCCTATGTGGGTGCTGCATCTATATATACCAGGGTCCCAATCAGGAAAAAAGGACCCTTCACATTCGCTCAACTTTGCAGAAAATCATGATTTCTTTTTTGTTTTTGTTTTTTCACAGGATGAGCTCTTTGGAAGGACCGATATCTTAATGCCAAACTTCAAAAATTTATTATTTTGATTTATTCTGAGTCTCTCTAAAGAATATTATAATTTAATGAGACTAAAACTTGAACAACAATGTTCCGCTACATGTGCAAAACATTTTCCGGCAAACAGTAAGTTATTTTAACAGATATTTCAGGGAGATCAAGTTGTTTAGGTTTGGATTTAACCCTTTACCCTACGAATCGGCCGCATCCGCTCCGCGTTATATGCAAATTCAGCAGTTGAAAAAATATTATTTTTCAAAAACTTTCAACAAAACCATATCATGTGACCCCTCGTTGGAACGAGCTCGTCGAGCTCGTTCCAACGAGGGGTCACATGATATGGTTTTGTTGAAATTTTTTGAAAAATTTGAAAAAATGATATTTAAATAAATTTTGATAACGTCCGCGTTGGGTAAAGGGTGACAGGAAAAATGAGTATAGAATACTGCACAATTCACGTAAATTAGAGTTTTATTCTGAATAATGCTATCGAAACATGTGTTGGATTATATAAGACACCAAAACTTAACACAGAAAATTTGTTTCCCTATAACACATAATAGAGATAAGCAAAGGAAAATAGACTATACCAATCCTAACCAGGGAAACTGAGTACAGAAAAGTACGCAAATTAATCGAAAAATGAATTTTGTCTCACTGTAATCATATTTGTACGGTCGAAACTGCTATTGGATAAAGCGGAAGACCAAAACATATAACACAAAATTTATTTTCCACTGATTTTTGAATGCAGTTATGGAAAGCACAACCAACTCTTTCCAGAAATTTGAAGCATTCACTGAAAATATTTTTTTTTTTGGACAGTAGTATTCTTTAAGTGGTCAAAGCAAAGATTGGGTTAAGTCCCATATCATAACTTACAACAGCGGATTTCTTCATTAAGCATCTCTGCCTATAACAAAGCAAAGTGTTTGAAGTGAACCTTTTCCAAAATGATAGAAAAAAGCGACCGAAGTTAGCTAATTTTGGCATTTTCAAACAGTACTCTTATGCTCGCCCTCATTGTTCTTGAGGGTTAAAGATGAGATTAAAAAGTAAACAGTAACTTTCTTCTGCAATCATTGTCGCATCTATACATTCCAAAATAATTGTTACAACAACCTTACAATTAGAGAAATTTGCCCTTGAAGTTAGTCAATCTTGAAGATAAAATGCTATGTTCATATCATTTGTGGCCAATAGGGGTTAATTTAGAAATATTTGTGTGGTGATTTTGATGTATCATATTATGCTCTAAATGTGTGGACATCAATCACAGACCGAATGTCTGACAAGAGGCTTGATAAGAGGCTTGGAGGAATCTTGAATCTTGGTGTTTGGATGAACATGTACAATTTGAGAGTACTCCAATTCAAGGCCTGACAGCTGGGTGAGAGTTTGAACTTTGAATAAAACATATAACAGCAAAATTGTTCTTGGATGAATGACATATCTTCTCATGGGAAACGTTTTTGAGAAAATATGGCTCCAGTGCTGAGAAATCGCATGTAAATGTTGGCGAAAATAACAATTATTCCGACAGTATCCTTATGGGAAGTCTCAAATCTTTAAGGGTTAAACTTTTAATTATAACATATAAAACAAAAGTATTATTATTTGAATGCTGCGTGCAGTCATAGAAACATTCAGCACTTAATCAATTAGAAATGGAGTAAACTGTCACTTCAACCAACCAAATTCTGAAGAAATGGGAGTTTTTTGGATGGTACCTACTTGTATGCAACCAGAATGAGCATAGGGTTTACAATCACACTTACAACAGCAAATAGGCTCGGTAGTCAATTGTGAATACGGACATGCAAAGTGTTTGAAATTAACCCTTTCCAAAATTATAAAAAAGCAACCGATGTTGGCTAATTTTGGTATTTTCAAACAACACTCTTATTCTCGCCCTCCTTGTGCTTGGGGGTTAAATGCGAAATTTATTCACCAAGCACAATGAGGGTGAAAATAAGAGTGATGAAAGTAAATAGTAACTTTCTTCTGCAATCATTGTTGCATCTATCCATACCAAAATAATTGTTACAAAACCTTGCAATAAGAGAAATTTGCAGATGAATTTGGTCAATTTTGAAGACAAAACCGCTATATTCATTTCATTTTTGGCCAATAGGGCAGGGGTTAATTTAAAAATATTTGTGTGGCGATTGTGGTGTATCATATTATGCTCTAAATGTTTGGAAAATTTGACCTAAATGACTGTAAATAATTTTGAGACTTTTGAAAAATGGTGAAATTTTGATGGTTTTGGCAGAAAATTTTGAAAATAACCGTTTTCACAAATATGAGGATACCTCATTTCAATAGATTTTTGACAGTACTGGGTTTGGGAAAGCCCCGAAAATAGGGAAGAAATTTTTTTGAAAAAGAAGAATAACAAGAGTCTTTCCCAAACTGGGTTTGAGAAAGCCTAATAAAAGTAAAAAGAAACTCCCATTTTTCTATTGTATTTAATCTCAACTATGTGATTTAGTTTTCGCCTTTCCCGCTGTAGTAAGAGGTGTTACGAAAATAGTGCAGCTGCCAGCTGCAGGCAAAAATGTAACCGCACATCAAGAAGTGATTCACCAGTCATTTGCAATTAAACCTGGCGGACGATTTGTACATTTATCTGAAATTTGTATGCTGCAGTGCTGTTTATGTTTATGTATATCTGTAAGAAATCGATTGTAATTCAATGGTTTCTCGACTTCACTGATTTCAGATTTAGTAATTTTATTACCTATTACATCATTATTAAATAAATTATTTTTATTCCGCTGTAAAGTATCAAGTTATGCACATAAGGCAGAACAGAACGGAACAGATGTGTAATTCAGTCGTAAAACTGTGAAGACATTCCGAGCCAGGGTGCCCTTGATGCAGTGTAAACAGGCTGACGAAACAACATACACAACGATTTACTTGTCACTATCTTACAAAGATTTGTCACAACCAAGAAAAAATTTGTCATGACAGATAATCTCAATGTTCATATCTGCAATACAAATGTAAATAACAAACATTTAAACAAGTGACATAGCACACATCATCGACTTTATTTATAATGTACACACTTTACAATACTTCAACACCCAAGGCCAATACGAGCAAAAACTTGAGGGCACGTTGCAGATTCACGGGAATCTTTTCAATTCAAAAACATTCACACAGTTAAAATCAAACAGGCGCGTTGCCAGAATATCAAAGTTAGGGGGGAGGGGGGAGGGGGGAGGGGGAGGGGGCAAGAGTAATATCTAGACGCGTACCGAATATGATGCGCAGCATCATCCAAGTCGCGCAGCGGCGAGATGGGGGCGATGGTGACAAGCACGAGAGGGGGTGTCCCCCTCTGGTTGGAGGGAGTCAGGGGTAAAAATTTGGAAATTAAGACAAAAAAACGCAATATCCTTGACTCTGAGTCCGTTCGTGTCCATAATTCATAAGTTGTGAAAGGCATCAATAATTAGGCCACATCATTCTTGCCTGATGTTCCCTATATGGGTTAAAATGGAGGGGGGGGGGGGGTGGGCTCAGACAAGTGTATCGACAAGGTGACAGGTGCTTTTGATCGAAGGCCGGATTATCTGAGCAAGTTTCGGTGGATAATTCCACACGCGTCGCGATGATCATTGATTTGGGGCGGAAGTGGGGTAAGCCTGATTTGTTCCGATACTAATGGCTCATGTACAGACAGATAGAACATTCTAACTGCATCACCAAGGCATGCCTTCTTCGAAGGCATGCCTTGATGATGTAGTTGGAATATTTGGCAGTCAGGATTACAATAAAAATCATCAAGTCTTGTTAGAAATGATCCGAGGATAAGCGAAATATACACGTAGCAGTCGTGACGCAGCTTCTTTACATACTGTACCGGTGCTCCAAACTGGTCATGCTGGTCCCCAGCAGGCCGAACCAGGTACTGTACAGACCTCAATTTATGCGTGTGTGGTATATGTCCATGTATCAAACTTAGTCTTGTAAAAAGTACATGATCACTAGTACCGGCAAATCAGTATCTAAGACTGCAATCCACACGAAAATACCACCGATTGACAATTTTATTCGGGGAGCAGATCACGTCACCCCCTCACCCCATTGGCGACAACCCTAGTTAATTTATATATTTATTCCAGTTTTCCGACAATCTGTCATTCTGGAAATTTCATTGCGTTAATCTGCAAGTCAGTGGTCTTTGAAAGTTTAATATGTAGCTTTAACTTTCTCACACCACCTACCTGTTGAGATACTCGAGTCCCGGGTGGGATAGCTACCTGGGTGAAACGGATCCATCGTACGTCAAGTGACCATCCTCATTTGAATATTGAATGCTCGCCAGTCTATTTCAGGATCGACTGCATTTTGTAAACAAACATGGCGGCCCGCTTTGCTTCAGTTAACAGAGTTGTCCATCATACCCACACCACTTGAGGACGAGTTGTCTCTTACCACACAACCACATTACGTGATCAAAATCAATTCAATAATTTCAAAAGCGACTTAACCAGAATTGTTGCTGTTTCAGCTACATCAAAATGTTAACCCATCGTTTCGGTAAGTTAAGGCTGTTTTTTTTTATATTATACACCTCGCGTGTGTTGGGCTACGGGTGTCATCAAGCAGTTCGTCTCCGAGTGTTGGGAGGAGATAAGAGGCAGATGGGGAGGCATGTGGGAGCACATGGGTAATCAAGGCCTTCCCACCTGAGAACCGCGACAAATCAACGGCCGACCAAAGTGTCATTATTATTACGAATATGCAGTTAATTATTGTCTACAATCAATCGGTACACCAGAAAATTTTCATCGTACTAGAAGTAGACTGATTCCGCTGACGTAATATGGGGTGCGGAACATTCCGATATTCTTTACGAAGAAGAAATTAATTTTGTATCTACAATCAATCGGTAGAACAGTAAACTTTCATCATACGAGAAGTAGATCGATCTCGATGACATCATGCGGGCGTGGTGAGAGAAAACTCACCCTCGAGTGGTGGAGGATGGATAAATACCACCCTCGGGGAACGATATTTGACCCAATTTGACCAATTGTCACCACATCGCCCATGGAGTGGAGGTATCGCCCAATGTGCTACTCTCAAATTTTGTACAGAAACACAAGAAGCACAAGCGAAGTTTCAACCAATGGACCACCAGGTTTAACCCGGACGTCCATTGCCTGAAACTTTGCATATGATAATTACGCTTTGCAACAATTTTTTGCATTTATTGCTTGCGAAAAATCATCACTCCAAGTGTGATTTATTGATAATATTCTCTCCATGTACTGTATGTGAGCCAAATATTCCTCCTCGGTTGAGACTTCCCCATCTCACCCCACACCACTCGATGACAATAATAATCCTGTATGTATAATAAGATATATAAAATGCCCCCCCCCCCCCCCGCCCCCGGTCCCACCGTCCAGCCATCTCATTGCATTTTATATACCAAAAGTCGATATCTCTCACCTGCATATAAAGCAACGTTTGAAACATAACAGGCTTGCCGACATTTTATGGTACTCAATAATTATTTGTCCAAGAGAGAGTGAATCAGAGTGATTTGGTGGTACAAAGCTGAATACTTCATCTCAATGTGTAGCATTTGATAGATGGTCAGGATCCATTAAAGCACGTCCCGCTCTCATGTCACACGTTGTAACAGCTGCGTTTTACAGCACGAGTCATGTTTCATCATGATTTGAAGAGTGCGAATAACCATTAACATTTATATACTCATACCTACGGATCGGAATAGTCCATATAATCTATTACAACCTACCATATTCTATCAGCCATATCAAGGGCTGGGATGAATACACAGAAATTATAAAGTGAAAGTCGGATAAACCATTTTATTATACGCTAAACGATACATTATCGAAGAAATTGCGGAAAGATAGAAATCGTATCCCCCCACTATGAAGATATAGAAATTTTCATTTTCACGGTATCAATCAAAATGGCGGTTTTCAAAGCATCACTTCAAGGTGAATACGAGTCAAATTATTACTGGAAATGATCAATTTGTTCAAGAAACGTATAATGAAAAGAAAACCTAGTGTTTTTGAGTGCATACCGATCATTTCCAGCAATAATTCAACACGTATTCACATTGAATTGATGCATGAAACCCGCTAGTCCAAACATGGCCTGAAATTCCGCAATACAAGTTTTTGGTTTGGTACGTCCTTTCAAAGGACGTACCAAACCAAAAACTTATATTACGGACTTTCAGGCCATGTTTGGACTAGAAACCCGCCAACTGAATCAGATCGCAAGACGCTATCTGTTCCGAGTATCGATCAAATCACTTCCGCGTATCAATGATTCAATGTTCTGTTTACTTTCATGCGTCAGTTCATGATTAAAACGAGTGAAATTATCAGATTCTTATAAAAAGCGTATAATAAAAAGAAAATCTAGTGTTTTTGAGTGGATGCCGAAAATTATCTCACTTGTGACCGAGACAAATGATTATTTATGCTCGCGGAAGCTCTCGCGAAAAATAAACATTTGTTTCGGTCACTCATGAGATAATTATCGGTATCCACTCAAAAACAATAGATATCCTCTTTTTACAGAACATCAACATGTTATCAAATTTGTAAATGAACACGGCAGTTTTGGTGTAATAAGTCTTATGAAGAAAAAGCTCGTATACTCGTGCACTCGAAAACTAACGACATGTACGTTAGTGCTACCCGATTTATTGACCCACGAGTTCTTGTAAAATCCACGGAGTGGAAACTTAATATTACTGTGTTTTATGGAATAAGCAGATGAAAGGAAACCCCCAAAATAGAGAAAATCACACATTGGGCTCGTAATATTTATCGGGTCAACACTATGCAATCGATTCCGAGTATCGAACACAACCTAGCCCACAGCAATTGGGTAAATCCATGTTTTACAATTATAGGGGAGTTCAGATATAACTTAATTTTACAGCCTTGGAGGTCTGTAGGATTAAGTTATTTCCAATCTTCGAGCTCTCCACCACTTGGTGCAACAAAGTATCTTGTATTCATAGACTGACATTCTTGTGCTTTCGTGACAATTGTTTACTTGTTTATTTGGGTATATATTTTATTGTGGTTTAATGACATTTCCGAAAGCCAGGATCACTTCGTGTCGGACAGCTTGACAGATGGAAGAAGCTGGAGTACCCGGAGAAAACCAGCGAGCAGCGGCGAGCAATTATCAGCCTCTCCAACCTATTAACTCCTCATAAGCAGGATTAGCATTGATTGAAGACGAGAGCACCATCCACGTGCAGTACGCCTTAGTACACACATACACACAGCGCCACCGTGCCTCCACGTAGGCAATCAGGATTAAGTTCCTTGCAGATATCATGTTGACATGGCTTGTTAGGTCCATAGTTGTATACAATGTGTTATTGTGAAAGCTATGCTAAAATCCACAATTAACTATTTCAAAATGGTACCCATTCACTGTTGCAAAACTTTAGCAAGTTGGACAGTTACTTGCAGTTTCTCGGTGGTTCTCTGAGGGCACTCCAGCCGTAAAAATGTCTAACATCATATGGTTGATAAATGTGTTGTCATACCCTAACAAGGATGTGACTCAGTAGTCACAGCAATGGGTTTCAAACCGAAAGAATCACGGCTCGATCCCCGCCAGGGGTAACTGCTTTGTGTCCTTAGGCAAGACACTTAATCCCGATTGCCCACGTGGGGGCACGGTGGCGCTGTGTACTAAGGGGTACTGCCCGTCGATGGTGCACTTGTCTTCAACCAATGCTTACCCTGCCCTGTGCGGAATTAGTACGTTGGGGAGTCTGACAGTTGCTCGACGATACTCTATGGTTCTGTCCTCGTACTCCGGCTTCCTCTACCCGTAAAACTGTCCAACACGAGGTGACCGTGACTGTCAAAGGCATCGTTAAACCCCAATAAATGAATAAATTCCGACTGCTACCTGTGAAAATCCAACCAACTGCCAAAGAAATCCGAATGCACTCTCTCTGCTTGTGTTCGTAACATGTGGTCTTTGGGTACTAGAATTTGAAATCGTCTTTTCTGTGCAACACGTCGCCATCTGCAAAGCTTTACCATTGCTGATGGCGTCCTGTTTTACTCTCGCAACAAAATATTGACTCCCCGTTAGAAAATCACATGAAATAGGGTTCCCGTAATAAAAGGTCGCAGCTACAAATAAAACGCCACGAAATCTATTATTCTACAACAATAAGAAATGACTTTTCCAACTGTTGGTGGTTTGAAGCTTAACCCTTTGAACCCGACAGACCGCTTTACCGTCCAAGGAACATGATGATTCATAAATTCATTAAGTGGGATGGATACTAAGTAAATGTGTTGGGTAGATCAATTAATATTTTTAACGTGCAGCCTTATGGCTGCACGTTGAAAATATTAATTGATCTACCCCCAAATAATGAATATGGACTCTTCCAATTGCTGTCATTGAACTGACAGGTACGTTACCACCAGTGTTCAAAAGGTTAAATTTTCTAACTATTCGGAGATCATAAGCTACGCTTTTGACATAATAATACCACCCCCCCCCCCAGTTATTCGGGATTTTTCTTTTTTTACAAGTGCCGTCTTTAAATTGTGTAGGTTAAAGAGTTACGAAATGTGGAAGAAACCTTTCATAGATATGCGAAGTCGAAACGCATGATGTTTTGCATCGCTAGTTCATGACCGAACGTTTCTGTCTCGCATCCATCCCCAAAAAATGAAATAGAGCTAGGGAGAGAGAGAGAGAGAGAGAGAGAGAGAGAGAGAGAGAGAGAGAGAGGGGGAGAGATAGAGAGAAAGGGAGAGAGAGAGAGAGAGAGAGAGAGAGAGAGAGAGAGAGAGAGAGAGAGAGAGAGGGAGAGAAGAGAGAGAGAGAGAGAGAGAGAGAGAGAGAGAGAGAGACAGACAGACAGACAGACAGACAGACAGACAGACAGACAGACAGACAGACAGACAGACAGACAGACAGAGACATAGAGAGAGAGACAGAGAGAGAGAGAGAGAGAGACAGAGAGAGACAGAGAGAGACAGAGAGACAGAGATAAGAGAGAGAAGAGAGAGACAGAGAGACAGAGAGACAGAGAGAGAGAGAGACAGAGAGACAGAGAGACAGAGAGAGAGAGAGATAGAGAGAGAGAGAGAGAGAGAGAGAGAGAGAGAGGGGAGAGAGAGAACTGTTCAGATACCAGATACCAGTAGGCAGTAACCTGTATCCACGCTCACACAGGAAAAGTGGTGGATCATTGATTACAACATTGGACTTTAACCCTTTTACTGCCACGCTCACTTTAGCCATATATATGGAGGACCTCTATTTACGGCTGTATGCGAGGAAGAGTAATAAAATTTATGAACTCCTTAAAACTCTATCATCTGATTAGCTGTTGGAAAAGGGCTCTCTGAACCCTTTCCAACAATCAATCAGATGGTAGGTTTGATCTGCGCATACCAGAATATACAGATAATCATCGTAAAATGTGTGACAATAGTCGTTTTCAGCAGCGTAGGTTTTAAACCAAACGTCGACAATTCGATCCTGACCCGCGCCATCTGCACTGCAAAAAATATAGGTTCTCTTTAGAACCAAAACTGGTTCTATCTTGTCCCTGAGGTGGAACCAGTTCTGTTTAAACAGTATTTATTTCAAATCAAATAAATTTATAAAGATTAACATTAAATATTAACAGAATTAAACATAAATTGAGGGGGTTTCAGCCGTAAGTTTAGAGCTCTTACGAGGTTGTCTCAAATCATTATTAAGCAAAGGAGATATGAAGAGTTGGCATATCGAACCAGTTTTGGTTCTACACAGAACCAAAACTGGTTCGATATGCCAACTGTTCATATATTCTTTGTTTCAAAATGTTTGGCGACTGCGTTGAATAAGCTCCAAGTTTACTGCTGAATCTACTTCAGTTCATGTAATATTCTGTTAAAATTGAATGCTAATCTTGGTAAATTTATTTGATTTGAAATAAATACTGTTTAAACAGAACTGGTTCCATCTCAGGGACAAGATTAGAACCAGTTTTGGTTCTAAAGAGAACCTATATTTTTTGCAGTGTGCACTGATGCCCTTGGGTAAGATACTTAATCCCGACTGCCCTCGTTGAGACAGGGTGGCGATGTGTTCTAATTCGTACTGCACGTCCATGATGTACTTTACTTCAACAGCTGCCAACTCTGTTTTGCCGGGTTAAAACGATGAAGAGCTTGCAGATGCTCGCTGCCGCCGGTGGTTCTCTCCGGTTACTCTAGTTTCCTACACCCATAACATTGCCCAGTGCTATATACCCTTGGGTGTTGAAAGTGTCATTAAAGCCCAATAAACAAACAAACACACCCTCAAACGCTTGCTGGGAAGGGAAGGAAGAGTTTTATTGATCTCATTATGATTTTCCATAATTTGTGCAATCTAAATTTATTGACACCAGGGAAGGATAGACTTCTTAAATCTTTCGGGCATTCCACTGCAGATTGCAAACACGGCAGAAATGACGGATGTTCCGAAAGGCCGAGCTACTGTTGAGCTGATATAAGCCTTCAGGGAACGGTACCGATAACATGGACGATATTATAAAAAAAACAGTTAAGCGGAATCAATAATAATTTGGTCTCACAGCCCTGAAGTACTGTAGGATTAATTTTCTTTACTGCCTATCGGGAATATAGGGTTGAACGAGTTAATTTTGTACCAGAAAACTCTGTTTAGAAGAAAAACTCTATTTTCAACATGCAGTGTTTTAAATAGACCACAAATCAATACATTGTGAGTCATAACAGGTTATCGACAGAAGTCGATAGCAGCTTTTTTAAAAATATTTTAGCACATCGGGGAAAAGGTTATCGAGTTACTCCCCCCCCCCCCCCCACCCCCTCCCCATCTGCCAGAAGAGCTAAACCATCTCTGTGCTTGTCGCTTCTTGAGATATGACAGAAATGGCGATTTTTGGATGCAAGTGTGGTGTGACTCATGGGCACTGAATTTCGAAGAGTTAGAAATGCTAACACACGATAAGTAATAACCAGAGGTTGCCGCTGTGTGTCAGAAATTCCGACACACATCAGCAACGTATGCTTGTCACTAACTGCTTGTCAGAGAAAAATAGTTTTTCAGTACTGGTGATAATAGCTGCGGGGCTATAACATTTGACCAACTGGAAAGTTTCTCTCCAATTTCTGAATTATTATTCTGCGGACTGATTGAAAGCATCTGCCAAGCGCATACCCCAGGACTCCTTTAATTTATTTTTGTTTACATTTTTCACATGTGCCAGATGGCTTCACATAACACAAACCAAAAACACCCCCGATGACCCGTCTATAGTTCCAGTAGCGGATTCAAGAAGGGGTGGACCAGACGCACGTGTCCTCTAAACTGCATGCACGAGTGAAACAAACCAAGTTGAGCATAATTGTTTTCAGGAAACTGTGTAATCACATTATAGTTTTTAATATTTATTTTTTCAATATTCTTTTTCCTATCATTTATTTATTTATTTATTGGGGTTTAACGACACGTTTGACAGCCAGAGTCACCTCGTGTCGGACAGTTTTACGGTTGGAGGAATCAAGAGAGAACTATACAGAGAAACGGCGAGCAACATTATGAGCGAGGAAAATGAATACGATTACACCAGAGAGCTTCTTATTTTATTTATTTATTTTATTAGCGTTTAAGGCCACACACTTATGCACAATGGCTAATCGTGACCGTGACAGTTTTACGGGTGGAGGAAGCCGGAGTACCCGGAGAGATCCACCGAGCAACGACGAGCAGCTGTCTGCTCTCCAACATCGTAACTCTGAACTCTACACCGCGGCACAGGCAGGGTTAGATTGGTTGAAGACATGCGCGCCATCGACGTGCTCTACGCCTTAGTACACAGTGTCATCGTGCCCCCATGCAGGCAATCGGGGTTAAGTGCCTTGTCCAAGGACACAACGCGGGAGCGCGAGAGAACTTCTTATAAAAGAATATCAGAGCACAACATGTTTTATTAAAAAAAACTAACAGGATATTTTGGGAAAACATGATGGTGAACCGTGTCATTTTCATGTGAGGGACCCAAAGAGTCCTCCGACTCCGGGTGACTTTAACTTGACGTCGGCGTCGCATGGCGGTTGAATGTACATTTGCTTTCAGGTCTTTGTCTCGACTGTGAAAAAGTTGGAAATAACATTCAGACGGGATTATAGCTGAAATGTTTTTTCAAGACTTCGTTGGAGGTTTTTTGTACATATATTCTGTTGTAGCAGTTGTGCTCCTTATTAACACGTACCGTAGAGGTTATACCAAATTGGACATGCTGCACACCGACAGCTCGAATCGGGTTCTGCATTGTTCATTTGTATGACAGACTATTAGCTCAGCTATCCGACAGTCGAGGCAAGCCTCTGAGTAGAGGCTTGCTTCGATGGTCGGATAGCTGAACTTGGCCGACCGTGTATGTGGCAAAAGTCCAAGTATCACATCTTGTCTTGTAAGAAAGTTCATCATTTTCAGCAAGAACGAAAAAGATATCAGTGACTCCAATCTAGATGAAAATGTCCCGACTGGAATAAAATATGAGGTAGGGGGTGTATCACCACCCCCCCCCCCCACCCCACACCTAAAAAAAACCTGCAGTGAGAGCCCCCGGTCAGTCGTCAACATGAATAGATCGCTGTGCTAAACCATTTTTTTTTAATTTTGAAGAATTACGCCCAAACGACAGATTCTGGTTTGTTTTGTTGTTGACTGTATCTGTTCAACTGCATCTACAAACATAGATAAAAATTCAACTTTCATTAATAATATTTCGAGAGAATTTGTACAGCCTGGTGTTCGTAGCTTTGACAATGTACACGCAAGCTTTACGCTCTATTTATTGACAATGGGAACACTGAGTAGATTAGAATGAGTGATTTCAATAATAATTTCCCCCTGCATGACATATTCAATTATCTTCCTCTTCTCGTCAAACGACACTTGAAATATTGACGGCAAAACATCACACTAAATATTTGTGGTGATTCGTAAGAAACAACGTGGCAGCAAAGATGGCTTCAAAAATACAGGTTTATATTTCAACAGTCTCTTCAAATCTTGAGGTAGGTGTCTAATTTCGAAATATTTTAAAAAATGGACCACATTAATTATTGAAATCACGCATTGGGCTCACCCGGAACAATTCTAAAATTCACCGATCTTTGGATCAGTATTGTCAAAATAGAAGTGGCAACTTGTATTGTTATCGATTATGGAAATAAATAGTTTTAAAAACATTCGAAACAGAACTCGGAAATGACGTCTTATCAGTCAATATGTCATTCTGTATTCTGCCATTCTTGATTATCAAATAAAAATATGTACATGAATCAAACAGCTCGGACCAAAAAGTGTTGCCCACAATGTCTACAGTAAGGAACGAGTGACACCGTCAATGGCATAAATATATAAATAATTGTTTGTTCACTGGTATCAACACAGACATATAAGCATTGGTGTTAAATTCGGAAAAAGCACTGAATGAGCTCACCAAAAATGAGAGTAGTGGAGGATCGATATTGTGTAGAATTCCCTTATCACTGTTAGTGGAGACAATGTAATGTAACATTGGTGCCGTCACTTCGTGGGCAACCCTATGAACTGGAAGAGTTTATTTAATGGGGTTTGACTACACTTTCAGCAGCCAGAGTCTCATCGTCTCAGACAGTTTTACGGGTGTAGAAATAATCTAGAAACCCCGAAAGAACTACCGAACAGCGACATGCAAATGCAGACTCTCCAACTTACAAACTTCGAATATTCAAAATTAGCAGTGGTTGAAAACAGGCGCATCATTGGCGTTCAGTACGCCCCAGTATACAGTGCCAGCGGGCTCCCATAGATGGGGACGTGACATGGTCTACTCTGCTCTCTGGGTACATCCATGCTTTAGCTGTGGATGAAAATTATTCAGTACCGCGGAACTCCTGAGTATGGTGATGTGCGTTGCAGCAACCCCTGAATTTGGAATATATTCGCTAAGGCACACAAAAGAGAGAAACTGCGGGAGTCGAGGCTCGAACCGTCGACCTCTTGCACACAAATCGATCGATTCACCACGAGACCAACCATGGAGGACGTTTTGAACGGCTGTTTCAGTACAGTTCTGTTTAGAGATGGGCTGTGTTGGGATTTTGAGTTCGGTTTTGGTTTCGTTATTTTTAAGGGGTATACCATAGAGCCGAAACGGTTAAGGGGTTTTCTTGATCAATTAATCACGTGGATTAACCTGGGTTAACCGATTAATCACTTGTCCAAATTGATGTCTGAAACATTGTCATTCCATTAATGATTTACATCATGAACCCTTTACCCAACGTAACAAACAAAACCGACCAGGCCTATATACAAAAATCTCCATTCAAATTTATTTTGTTTTCAATTTTTGTCTCCAAAACATAGCTTATGACCCCTCATTGGAACGAGCTCGTTGAGCTTGTTCCAATGAGGGGTCATAAGCTATGTTTTTGATTTTTGAGACAAAAATTGAAATTGTTTAGTAATTCAAGAATTGATTTTGCAAGTATCGTCTGCTAACCACATTGGGTAAAGGTTTAAGAATGGCCATTTCTAGCTAGTGACAATGAAAATCATCATGCAAACGAACAAGCATGCCAGCACGTAACTTGCATGCTTTACTCTGTTTCATATAATTGATGTGAGTCAGTATGACAATGTTTGCCTGTTTTGGAGCAAATTTGTTCCTTTGTTAACCCATAAAACACAGTAGTTCAAAAGTAACGGTTAATCGATCAATTACCTTTTTGATTGATCAAGACGTTGATCATTGGTTAATCGATTAATCGGTTAACCGTTTCAGTTCCAGTATACCACGGTATGGGTTCGGTGTTCGTTACCTAACTTGACTGAGATTTGGTGATCGTACCAAACGGGAAATTCGCATCAGGAAAATACAAATTAAGATTTTCTAGCATCATTTTGTCACAGTGCCACTAATGCCACAGCCATGAGCTTTGCATTATTTTGCTTATACCAACAGTAATTTTGTGACGTGTTCCAAACACACCCTAAACTTTAAATCCTCATTTCAGGCCTTTGTGATCTCAGAACATGTGCTCTTAACATGTCATCATTAAGAGAGCCTGCTGACAATAGACAAATCACATGGACACCGATGTCTAAATTTTAGAAATCATCACTGCTCTTCGACTGGACTTCAACTGTTATCAACCCCCAACAAGGCCTTATAAATAGCGAATGTAGGAAAATTTGAAAATACACATGGTTTCAATATTCTATGACCAGGCCTACTGTTTTCAGAATTGTGCGTAACCCATTTATCGTTCACATATATGAACTGTTGTGTACTTGCCATATTCTTGCTTCTGTGGACAATATCCCCATGAATAGAGATGAATTCTTAGGAACAATAATGAGGCTGTGTTTCAGCAATTCAAATAGAAATTAGTTCCAATTATAGCCTATAACCTTAGCATGAGCTAGCATGCTGCAGAGGAGTATGGTATCCAAAATCACTATTTGTAGCAGAGACATGAATTATTGGCATTTCATGATTTAGTACCTATGCTACATCTTAAGCTGATGAACAGTTTAAAATGATGTTGAGCATCAACCAACCATCAGCATGGGTGGGTGTTTGTATCTGCCTGAAGTACAGCTGCTCTGTTGGCCAATCATTGGCCAACAGAGCGGCTACACTTCAGGCAGATGCAAACACCTATGAAGCTGATGAGTGGGTGATGCTCAACATCATTCCACCATTCACTCTACATCATTCAACTTGGCAAAACTTTTTGCGTGACCCGGCGATAATTTGGCGCGACCAGTTTTTCGTTCTCGTGTTTTTCATTTTAGGTAACCTCCACGCGACCCAAACGGCCGTTCGCCTCAAATCGACTGGCCTGCGAATGAGTGGTTTGCTTCGGTTTTTTCGGCATCCCCATGATATCGGGATTGGTTCGGTTTTTCGGTATATTGCACGTCTCTAGTTCTTCTACTCGATGTTTCAAAATATCTACTTCACTGGGATTTTTTGTTGTGAGGGGGGGTGGGTGCCGGTCACAGCCAAACAACACATTGTTTTGAATAACGCGAGTCTAGACCTAATAGGAAGTACTGTTTGTTTCTTGGTCCATTTAGTCTTACTATATCGGGGTTTGGATCACGTGAAAAATATAAATATACTGTTTGACTCGCTCCCAGTATATTGTGAAGTGCGCGAAACTCTTTTACAGAATATCGTCTGGCCGTCTCTCCGGTAGAGATGAACGGTATTGGAATTTTTCGTTCTTTATCGGTTTCGACATTTTTAAGGGGATATACCTCAGTACGGTTCAGTATTCGGTATCAGACTTCACTGAGATTCGCCGATAGTACCAAAGGGGAATTCACACCAGGAAAGTACACACATACCACATTGCCACAAATACCACCGCCAATGAGTTCAACTGTGTAAGGTTCCGCTCCACTATTTTTCAGGCATTTCTCATAATGTCATGCCATACACTCTCTTCAAATGCGCTTTCAAATGCGTATATTTTTCAACTTAGTTTTCTGACCGATAACATGTATAAAATTTTCCAAATCCTCTAAAAACATACAGCATGATCCGACAAAGTAGAAATAAACAGTCTGAATGTGGGTGAAATAATGTCCTGTCAAATGCAAGGCTTCAGTCTAGAAAATTGCATAAAAAATGGCGAAACCACAGGTACTCGGCACAAGTTGTGAAATCGAAAGAAAAATGCTATTTGATAGCATTTTTGAATCGATGCTGACGTGCCCCCATGATGGTAAATAACTATTAACAAGGTACACAACTCGTTTTTCGAAAACGATAGCACTCATTTTCATTATACCCCCCCCCCCCCCCCCCCCTCAAATTTGATTCACAAAACGTATCCAGCAGTTCCCGGTGTCAGTGGAAAGGGAAACGAAGAGCTTTACAATACACCGCCGTTGGGTGTAATTGAGTTGTTCATAATAACTGGGATAAATCACAGGAAAGGCCGAAAAACATTTAGTCGGGCAAGATACTGTTCAGTGGAAAGTGGGTTACGAGCGACGATTGTCCGATTTTTTTAATGAAAATTCGAGGTCCCATTGTCTATGGAGGGCAGATTCAAATATTAACCGTGTACTTTTATCAATTACTAATCTTGGATCCATATTTATTCATTTCTGGTGTTCACATTTATCTTTTATACATTTTTTATCCTTATTTTTAAAACTATTCAAGCTGTTGGCATCCATAGAAACGAAGATGGTCACAGAAACATCCCATTGGCTACTAATTATGCCCAGAAAATCATACATGAACAGAGGCCAATGGGGAAATGTTTGTGCGAGTCTTGCCATTCCTATAGACGCCGATAACTCTATGCGTTTTCAAGTGACGGCTGAAAGTGTATAAACTGTAAATGTGAATTCCAGAAATGAATAAATGTCAACCCAAGATTGAAAATTGATAAAGGTATACTGTTAATATTTGAATCTGCCCTCCGTAGACAATGGGACATCGAATTTTCATAATAAATCGGAGAATCGTCGCTCGTAACCCACTTTCCACTGAACAGTATCTTGTCCGACTAAATACTCTTCGGCTTTTTCTGTGACTTCTCCCAGTTATTATGAACAACCCAAGAACACCCAACGGTCGTGTAATGCACCATTGTAAAGCGTATCCATTCCCCTTTCCACTGACCCCGGGTACTGCAGGATCCGTTGGATGAATCAAATTTGAGGGGGGTATAATGAAGATGAGTGCTATCGTTTTCGAAGAGCGAGCTGTGTACCTTGTAAATATTTATACCATTACCATACCATTATGGGGGCACGACAGCATCGATTCAAAAATGCTATCAAATAGCATTTTTCTTTCGATTTCATAGCTTGTGCCGAGTACCTGTGGGCGAAACCAGTCATTTTCAGACACTCAGCAGTCTCAAAGCAGATTTTTTCCACTGTCCCCACTTACATACGTCTGGAGCATATTATCATCTGTTTTTAACCCTTTACTCAACGCAGACGATTTCAAAATTTATTATTTGAAATATCATTTTTTAAATATTTTCAAAAAATTTCAACAAAACTATATCATGCAACCCTTCTTTGGAACAAGCTAGGAACAGGGTGTCGTGATGTTCCGCCTTCTTTGTTTTACAACGCCAGTCATGTTGTTTTACGTCTAAACGGGATTTCCGCCAAAATAAGAAGTAACAACAAACGCGCGATCTCGCCAAAGTAAGTTCGCACGTTAATTGTTGCTATTTATTTTGGCGGATATTCTTTTTACCCTTTACCCAACGAAGACGTTATTAAAATTTATTATTTTAAATACCATTTTTTTCAAATTTTAAAAAAAAATTCAACAAAACCATATCATGTGACCCCTCGTTGGAACGAGCTCGGCAAGCTCGTTCCAACGAGGGGGTCACATGATATGGTTTTGTTAAAATTTTTCGAAAAATAATTTTTTCAGCTGCTGAATTTGCATATTAAGCGGGCGAATGCGGGCGATCCGTTGGGTAAAGGGTTAAAATGTGAAAAATATGTTTCCGTCTCATTTTATAGTTACATGCCTGGTTACAACTCCGTGTAAAAATCACATTTCAAAAAATAGTCATATTTTTGAAGCCACTGTTTCCCATAATTCCTGTGATAATTCCCCCCTCTGCATCAGACTCCAGCTCTGTAACCAAAACTTCAAATGCTCTTGTCCAGCAAATAGCCTTGCGTAATCGTATTACGGTATATCAAAAACTAAAAATACATCTCCAGTTTACATGGCATTAGTTTCAACATGTGTCTTTAGTTTAGAAGTTTACACCAGTGCAATAGTGCGAAATTGTACAGCGGAACCTTAAAGGTGCATCGGATCGCTGTCGCGGCGTGCCAAAATTCCTCGGTACGGTTCACTTGTCTAGACATTTTTCTGAGACAGCACAATCTTTACAGAAAACCTTCCTCGACCGCACAAACGGATTCCTCAGGGGTTTTCTGAAAACGACGATCTGGTAATGTCATGGTTAACTTCTGGTAAATTTCTAATGTTCCTTCTAATGTTCTTTTATTTTAGTCTCAATTTCTGTGTTGTTACATTTATATTCTGCAGAAAATCTGCTTTGTTGCCAAAATGTGTTATTTTGTTGACGGGAGAGGAGTTTAAATAAGTTGAAATAACTTTTCTCCAATCCCTTTTGCATGTATTGTTTGGCAAATAAAATATGTTTAAACTAAATCAAAGGAAAATAGGAGTGATCTCAACTCGAATTTCAGTTCTGCATAAGAATCTGGGGTCTATCCTGAGTTGAAAGAAGAAAACCAGAAGTCTCTATTTTCGAACATTGAAGAGATACAACACGATCTGTGTGACTGCCGAATAACTTTTGAGGGCACTTTTCGCCTGATTTTCACTACCCTACCCTACCTCCTCAACCCATATATTGCCCTTAACCACATGTAATAACATCCATGTTATTACTACCAGCTTCATTGACTATCCGAGTCCTGTCAATAGCACTGTTAGATACAATCGAAATGTAAAACACCAAACAGTAACAACCATTCTTCAGGGGTGGGGGTGGTTTTCTATAGATATTGAAAGACACACAGCTTAATGGAGAGATGACATACAGACATGGCACAAATCACCAAAATGACAAAGTAGATGCTGTGACTGCAATTCTGTGGTGAAAGCTAGCAATCGGGCTATTCATAATTGCATATATCTATCATGAATACAGGGCTCAGAGTGTGGGAAATACAATACCCAATCTTATTATGTGATTTTTGCAATCTGACGTAATTTCAAAAAGTAGCGAAATTAGGTTACATGAACAAAGTTCTCAGAATTTTCACTTATTTGCTTTCCAGTTGTGATGAGTTACCACTTGCAGAATGTTTACTATCACTAAAGTTTGTAAACAAACCAGAAATATAAATGGTGTATTTACAACTCAAACACAAATAAAGATCGTTTTGGTTCAAAAGTTGACACCGAAAGCAAAATGCTCTGAAGGTTCCGCTCCACTAGTTCCCAGGTAGTTCCAAAATGGCACGCCATACACTCTCTTCAAATGCGAAATAACGAATATTCTTTAAGATGGTTGTCTATCCCATAACATGCATTACATTTATCTACTGAAAACATACTCTTTCTGACAAAGAAGAAATAAACAATCTGAGTCTGAGTGAAATTACTAACTGTCGTCAAATGGCTTCAACCTGGAAAATTGCATGAAAAAATGCCGAAACCATTCATTTTCAGTCCCCCAACAGCCTCAAAAGCAGATTTTTTTCCATTATTCCCACATGCCTGCTACCCCTGGACATGTCAAGTTTCTAAAACGGTGAAAAAGTTATATGTTTCCGTCTCATTTTTTAATTACATGCCTGGTAACAACTCTGTGTAAAAATGACATTTTAAAAAATAGTAAATTTTTCGAAGGAAATGTTTCCCATAATTCCTCTGGTAATTTATCCTATTCTTGAGACTCCATCTCTGTAACCAAAACTTCAAATTCTCTTGTCTAACAAACAGCCTAATGTAATCATCATATATCTGATACTAAAAATACATCTCCAATTTACATGGCATTATTTTCAACGTGTGCCCCTAGTTTAGATGTTTACCCCTATGCAATAGTGCGAAACTGTGGACTGGAACCTTATTGTAGCATCCCATAGACCCCCACCCTTAGCAATCAACATTCCAGTTTCCCTCATTGTTTTCAAGAGTATATCTCTAGTGTTAATATCTCTACACCAACAATTATACCTGAGTCAGGAGTCAATGGGAATTAGTCTAAACAATATTTTATTCATAATTTTTTATATGAAAACATAAAATAAAATTCCAGCAAAAGAACATTTTCAGGATACATCAGTATACAGTAAAACAATAACAAATAGATATAAGGGCTAAAAAAGTTATAGATCTGTTTCTCAGGCCCTCCCGCGTGGTCTTTTGGCTGCCGCATGCTCTCCTTTTATAACCAATGTAAACTTAAAAAAATTAGAAATTAAATAGTTACTGTCTGATATTTTACCTAAGTTAATAGCTTTAGCATTGCAAAGCCTCCCTGCACCGAAGGGACGAAATACACCACTAGCCATGTTATTCTGTGTATTTATTTATTTGTTTATTGGTGTTTAAGGCCACATACTTATGCACAATGGCTAATCGTGACCGTGACAGTTTTACGGGTGGAGGAAGCCGAGTACCCGGAGAGAACCACCGAGCAAAGACGAGCAACTACCAGCTCCCCAACATTGTAACTCCGCACTGCCGCACATGCAGGGTTAGATTGGTTGAAGACATGCGCACCATCGACGTGCAGTACGCCTTAGTACAAGGCGTAATTGTGCCCCAAGTGGACAACCGGGGTTAAGTGCCTTGCCCAAGGACACAACGCAGGAGTACGAATCGCTCGCTCAGACGGTCACCCATCCGATGACTAACCGGGATCGACGTTGCTTAACGTCGGTGATCTGATGAGATATGCTGTATATTATGAGTCCTAAAACATAAAACAAACCAAGAACATGGACTTTTGATGGCAAATGAATAATTACAAAAATGAAAAATAAAATAAAAAACCGCCCGCCCACACGCAATTGTATAAAACATGGATGAGAAACAGATTAATCTACTTAGCGGGCCTTTATAGGTTACGCTATATAGCTTGGCGGTAACCCATTGGAACAGGGTGTCGTGATGTTCCGCCTTCTTTGTTCTCTGTTTTACAACTCCAGTCATGTTGTTTTACGTCTAAACGGGATTTCCGCCAAAATAAGAAGTAACAACAAACGCGCGTTCTCGCCAAAGTAAGTTCGCACGTTAATTGTTGCTATTTATTTTGGCGGAGATTCTTTTAAGATGGAAACAGCATTCATAATATTAATGCAATGCTCAACCTTTGAGTCGAGATAGTACCGAAAGATTATTAAGTGTTTCTGGCAAAATATGCGAGATTAGCAAGTTAGTACAGTTATGTTGTATTATTTTGTCGTAACCTGTAGTTCGTTCGCGTATTTTGAAACTGACGTAACCCCACGTTACCTAAACGATCGTTCTCTGGATATTTCCAGCCCTGTGATTCGATATATATCTAAGACTTCAATTCACACGCATATGGTCTAACTGAAAACACAAAGTCAAGATAAGCTATTGCCATCACGTGCGAGTTTGTGAGTCTGTCAGTCTGTTCACATTTTCCTTAATACAGGCTATACTCCGTAGTTCTTGTCTGATCATCACGATATTTCAAATGAAGATTCGAGGTCATGTCCAGATGAGTGCCGTTGTGTACTAAGGCGTACTGCACGTCGATGGTGCACCTGTCTTCAACCAATGCTAACCCTTCTTGTGTGGAGTTGGTATGTTGGGGAGCTGACAGCTGCTCGCCGTTGTTCGGTGGTTCTCCCCGGGTACTCCGGCTTCCTCCACCCATAAAACTCTCACGGCCATGGTTAGCCATTGTGCAGAATTATGTGACCTTAAAACACCAATAAATAAATAAATAAATAAATATGAAGGAATTTTATTTTAACTTTGTAAGATGACTCTGTATAATATCTAGATGAGAACGTCAGTTTTTGGTTGGGCTCCAGCAACCGTGACTGCCGCAGGGGCACGTTACCAAGATTTCGTTAGCACAGTCTACAGCTTGCATTTACGAAGGAATTTCATTGCAAATTTGTTGGTGGCTCAGTAACATGTGTAGATGAGAACATCGTATTTTAGCCTTGATCGGTCAAGCATGACGGCCATACAGGCACGTGACCTAGATCTGTATAGCAAAGTCTACAGTTCATATTTATGAAGCGATTTGTTTGTAACTTGGAAGGATAACTTAGTATGATATCCAGATGAGACTGTCGTATTTTGGTCACGACCGTTCAGCAGTTACTGCCGCCTGGTCACGTGACCTACATTCCTTTAGCACTGTTTGCAGGCGTTTTATGCAGGGATTTCATTGTAACTTGGTAGGATAACTTGGTATAATATCTAGCTGATACCCTCCTATTTTGGTCACGATCGGTCAACCGCGACCGCTGAACCGTCACATGAACAAGATTCCTTTAGCAAAGTCTATGAGTTATATTTATGAAGGGATTTCGTTGTAACTTGGTAGGATGACTCGTTTTGGAATAATGTTATTGTAACATAGTAACTTTGGTTGACATACATTAACTGTGAGGGTCACATTAATCCAGGGCTCAATTCTTTTGTACAGTCCACACATCAAATTATTCTTATTGAAAACATAGCATATTGGGAACATAAATTAACATATTCTCAATGATCACAACTCTTGGGTTATTTCATAATCCTTTCATAAACATTGGACATTGTCCTTTTCATCAAACATCAAAGTTAAGCTTCAGTGCCATTGACACTTTCATTATACTTTGCAATAATGCAAAGTACAAGCCCATTTCCTCTCTACATGTAACCCTTTGAACTCCAGTGGTATCTTCCATACCAGTTCAATGACAGCAATTAGAAGAGCCCATAGTTAGGGTAGATCAGTCGGGGGCTGCACGTTGAAAATATTGATTGGTCTATCCCACACATGCCATCCTATTTAATGACGTATCATGTTGCTGGCCGGAAAAACGACCGCTCGAGTTCAAAGGGTTAAACTGATTGTACTCGCCCCATTTCCTCCCTACACCCTACACTTAAACTGATTGTACTCGCCCCATACCAATGCTTTGGACACCAAAGCACTTCGTCAGTCCTAACGCCGATGGGCGGGGAGGGGTGGGGGTGGGGGGGGGGGGGTTTGGGCTACATTAGAACGATATCAACTAATAGGATAAATATAGATGCTCCTTTCAAAATATGTGCCCAATCAACCCCAAATCTCTACCAATCCACCTGTCGCTATTATGAAATGTTTTCTCCTGAGTTCTAAACGAAGCTGTGCATTCGTTAAACAATGTTTATATGGTTACACCTCAAGGTTTACCATGTGTAAATTTTCCAGACTCCAGTTTTGTTTATTTTCCTGAAGCTGATAATACTCTTGTCTATCTCGAACGACAAAATAAATTAATTTGCACATCAGACAGTGTAGCTACTACAGTTTTTTCAGTGGTTGGTCTGCGTAATTAGTGATGCATAGCCTTGCCGCATGCCGCACGTTGACCGCGAACATTCTCTGAGTCGCCATTGTTTCGGAAATTTGTTGCTTTTGACCTAAATAATATATTAATTAAAATAACTGTGCTTATTGGGGAATGGCTGCATGGACTATCCTATAAATTGTAGCAAAACACTTTAATTGGGCAATGTCTCTTCACAAATCGGGTACAATTGCTCGTCCCTTGAGTTCAATGCATTGCAGGTGGCGCCTTGTTTCACTCGAGCGACTTGCTCATCTTGAACCTAACTGAAATAGGCATATTACAAACCGCAGTGGGGAATTCGTATAGCACCGTCTGCGTTGTATGTAATAAAGATAGTAATTATCCCTATTGTCAGTTGTTAACCCTTTGGACCTTCGTTTCCTGGAATGGTATCGCCTTAGGGTACACTTACAGTGAAATGGGTCAGTCGAAAATAGAAAAACACAGAGGATAAAATAATAACTGCAGTCTGCAGCCGTCTGGCTGCAGACTGCAGTTATTATTTTATCATCAGTGCCCCGTGTTTAGACCTCTTATAATAAGACAAAAATGGGACGAAATTATGCATTAGCCCGAAAAATGGGTCTCACGGGTTCAAAGGATTAAGGGTGGTAGACCATGAAGTCGCTCACATGTTGCCCCGCTGTAATTCAGTAAGCTATTGCGATCATTTGAAGGCGTGTTGGTCCGGGTTACCCTGGCCACAGTGGCGTAGATAGCTTTCCGAAGGCGGGGGAGGGGGGGGGGGGGGGATGCAAGCCCAAAATTTTCCGACAGACCTAAAATTTTCCGACAGTGTAACAACAACAGAAACCCAAACAAACAGAAATAATCTGTTGTTTACTGCAAATGTACTGAAAATTGGTCTTTTTTGCCCCAAATTTACCCAAAATGGCATGTTTTTATCCCCAAAGCCAGCATTTTAATGTTATTAGGCATAAATTCGCCTAAAAATGGTCCCAAAAAATTTCCCACAAAACTTCTGGTGGGGGGGGGGCGGAGCCCGCCCCCCCCTTTATCTACGCCACTGCCTGGCCAGGGTGTGGAAAATTAGCTCAGCAGCAAATCCGGCGAGCCCGCGGTAATATAACAACCATTGTTATGGAATGTAAACAGTATAGCGAGGTGGCGTCAAACTGGGTCGATCAGGGCCTGTATAATCACCTCTCACCAAAACTCACTTGGGGAAGTCTCTGGCAGAACACTTCATCGCGCTTGCTGGTATGGGGGCACAGTGACAGGGAGTGCAAAGACGTTCAGAACATTAATGGAACACACGAGTTCAACGAATGTGATTCGAGTCCACCTTCCTTTTTTGGGAGAAAAATCTTCGTTACTTGCCACTGTGCGGTAACCCCCATACCCCCACACCCCACACACACACACCCACTAAGGTACTGGGACATATATAAAGTCGTGTGAGACAGCTGGGAGATATATGCCTGTCTCACTCCACCCACGTGACAGCTACCTCACCCACCCACTTGACCAACCTCTATTGGCTTATTAGCATATTTAATGAGACCGGGACTATTCAATCATCGCACGTTCTTCTGTAAACAAACATCATGGTGTCATGTGTCGGAAATAGCACATTTTAGCAGCCGAACGTTTGTCGAAGAAAACAGAAATAAAACACACACCGCAAAAAACAAAAGGACACTTGACTCTTTTATATGAATGTTTGGATGAACGCCATTATGAGTGGAGAGAGTTGCACAAAATTCCCGCCGAAAGGTTATGTGAATACATCGCAGAATTCATAATATAACGTGATCGGAATTTGCCAATGTCCTTTCGCTACAAATCTTTAACGCCTGTTTTCCGGCGTTGTGCTTTAATTTTGTAGTATATGCCTGTGGTATATACAGAACTGCTGTGCGCTCGTGCCGAGAAGCAAATCAGTTTTTTTCAGAAATGGACAACGAAATTGTTCGATATAGCTGCACGCGCCCCTGAATTACTTTTGATGACGTCAGACCGTTTTAGTTGGGGGAGAAAAATTTTCCCTGGTGGGGGCGTGTGTGAGATGGGGAAATCTCACCCTCGGGACAAGATATTTGGTCCACACTCTCAGCAAGCCTCGTGTCTGGCACAAATACCTTGCCCTCGGGTGAGATTTCCTCATCTCACACCCTCACCCACCAGGGATAATAATAATCTTCGAATTTACTGATTTTTCCACTAGTAAGATTGCACGACACGACATGATCCATGTTGGGAGCGTCGCTGTGTATAAAGGAATAAATAACTATTCTAGGATTTATTGCGTTCTAAAGAATTACAGTTTCGAACGTGCACCTCCTTTCATCTTTTTCTGTATGCGGATAGATGTCAACAATTGACGCTATGAATAATTTTCATGACTAAGCGGTGATTTTAAAATGAAAGTGTATCGATCGGAAATGCGGAGTTGAGAGAAGTGTTATTTTTCAACCGAGGAAGACAGAACTTCCGTGATTAAGTTACTTTCTATTATTGAAGAACACTCCTTGTGATGATAACAACCTCATGGGTCGACTATAGACACACTCTAGCTGAGGATGCGGAACCAAGGGTGCACAGGGGACACGTGCCCCTCCACGTTTTTCCACAGACATGTTGCTTGGTTATACAACGAGTAAAAAAGAGCGCCCGCAAACGTGCAGATATACTGGCATTCCTGTAATATATTATTTGCAAATCCAAACAACATTTGGCCAATGAATCCCACCTTCGTTCGTTTCAGTCCATTTCTTGTACTTCGACCATCTTCCAACCTGAAGACTAACCTTTAGGTTAGAATATGATTAAAATACAAGAAATGGGCAGGGCAGTGACCACGCCGTGACATGCTCATCTAGACAAGACACTATAGTGTTTCACGGTACATTTACCGATATACGACTGTAACGTTTCCTTCCATTGGGCTGAACCATGGTAGCCTTGAAAATTTGTGCCCCTCCACTTTTATCGAGCTTCCGCCGCCTCTGCACTCTAGAATCAGTTGGGTTAAAAATCAACACAAATCAACTGGGTTGAGTGAATATTAACCTAACTGGGTTCATGTCCACTCACCCCAGTTGATTTGGGCTTATTTTTAAACCATCTGATTTAAGGGGACGTCCAACCTAACTTTGGTCAAATTTCAAGTAATTTTCTCCAAAGTCCAGAGAAGGTCAGAAAGGAATAACCCCAATAAATCATATATCAATTTGTTTGGAATGAAACAGATTTTGTGGAAACTAATATTTGCCATGGAACCGTTACCACGTGGCAGAAAGCACTGCCTGAATGTCTGCTATGGCACAAGTAAGCGATCAGATACTTTAAATTTACTGAATAGTTAAATTCTGCAATCCTTTTAGTACAGACTCGGAGAAATCTTTTTCCCATTCTTGCAAGTAACGGACTGCGAGCCCAGTTGTAATTTAGGATGCCTACATTTCAAAAGGGTTGCCATTTTTCTTGTGTTTGTTTACCTTTTATGAAGTTCACCAAGGGTCAAATCCACACAGTTCAGAAGAACAAGTATGGAGTCATGAGAGAGTGCATCAATGAAACATGAAGAATGTCCAATGTGGCTTTTGTGAGTCTGCTGTGACCATACCTTCCACGATCCTGTGCCATTTCATTTTGCATGAGATCTGTGTCAAATTGGTAAACGACGTTGAGATTGATACACCAAAAAAGCGAAAACTGCCAAACTTCTTCATTTAGTATTATATGTGTCCATTTCTGCGGCTGCATGAGCAATGACAGCTGCCAAGCGTGTCATTTGAATACTCAAGTGTGGCCAAAACAACAAAAAATGACCTGTCCTGCGTGCAGAATACTTTCATCAATCGGCTACACTAAGCTAGAAGTCATGGCTTCTAATTAATTTATGTACATGATTTGGTATGCTTCATTTGTTTTGGAACTATCGGCCTTGTGTAGTTGCTGTTTGGGGAGGCTTGGCTGTTGTTTTCTCGTGAGATTTAAGAACATTAATAACTGATCTGCTTACCAATACTAATTTTTTAGGCGGAGGGTTACCGGCCTAAACAATATAGGAATTATGTTGGTTATTAAATTCATTTATCTAAACACTTATGGCACGTTGTGGTCTCATTTCGGTAATTCATGTGATTTTGTTTTGGCCGCCTGGCGGTTTTTTTTCTATTTCTGTCCACAGAGTGTCAACACACATAGATTTTCGCAACCTGTTGTTGCTAACAACGCTCAAAGTCGACGTTGATCCATCTTACACACAATGCGGTTGTGCGAAGAAGATAATTAAATTTACGATGGTACGACATTTCGCTATATTTGGTGAACAGGAAGAAACCTTTCTGATAATTCTCCTTGACATTAGTCTTCTTTTTTCGTAGCAGACTTCATCAAGCCTTCTTTACGTCACTGATATAGCTCGGAGACGATAAAATTATTTTTTCGTAAATATACAATTGTGAGGACTGTAATGTATGTTGATGTGAATATATGTTTGTTTTCAAATATAATTTTCCACCTTTATGTTTTGATCATCGTCACCAACCAAATAATAGTAGTTCGAATCGATGGCGTATTAATCCCTTGCTGACACTTGCGTCACATTGCACAGTTTCTGAACTCAACACCGCTACTAAGGACTGTATCTCGCAATTATTACATTGTCAGTTGAATATTTTTCTATGAATGAATCGTGAATTGTACATTACATCGCCTCCAAGATTAAAAAAATCAGTGAACTGTTTGAAGATTTCAGATCTTGGGAAATCAAATCATTTCCTAACTTTGCCCGAAACCCAAGTGATCGTAACAAATGTGTCATCCGAACACAATCAAAGGTTTGTGGCCATCCATTTTCCCCTGAGCGCTCTCATCACGTTGATGATGCAATGATAAACATGCTTTCTCCGAGTATGGATTGTGAAGTCTTTTATTAACTCAGACATTCGAATTGCCAATCTGTTCCTTGTTCATCCTGACGGTTACTTATGCGGCTGGCAATTTCTTTGTAATTAAAAGCAAAAACAATTTTTAAAATTTTGAAAAAGTGGATAAATTCGGGTTTTGTATACTTTTGTCATTATTTTGGTATATAATATGTCGTTGTTCACCGCTTCAATTTGTATTTAGGGCATCGTTGAAATTTTCCAAAAATGCCCAAAGTTAGGTTGCATGCCCCCTTAAGAGTGCATGTGCATCTCATCTCGAAGATCACCAAGTGTGTGTGTGTGTGGGGGGGGGGGGGGGGGGGGGGGGGTAAATCTGACTTGTCCCAACTGTGATGGCCCAAGTCCCGATTAACTAATATTCCAACTACATCACCATAGCTAGTTAAACGTTTTAAGCCCAAAACGAGCCTATTTTATGATTTTGACATTTATGGCCCCTTCTGGGCTGAAAACATTCTGTATTCATTACTCATGCTACTTTGTCATATTTGTTGAATAAACAGTTCATTCTTTCATTCTTTCATTCAAAGATTTCCTTTGAAGTCTTTCGCACACGATTTTCTACACGAACGGTTTGGGTGGGTGGAAATTCCTAACATACCTTACTTGAAAACAGTTATTCCGATTTGACGTTGAAGTTGGATATCTCTTTTGCAATACTGCACACACAAAAATATTTGTGAGTTTGTTGCTTTCCATTTCCAAGATCTACTCCATTCAATGGCACCCAACTAGTTTTCAACAAGAATCCATCGTCCGTGACTTTGTAAACGCTGTTGTAACATAATCTGTCAGTCTGTATGTCCACGTTTTCAAAAAAAAACAAATCAATTTCTCTCGAAACGGAGCGAAAACACGCTTCCCTTTATTCGAAGAGGATGAAACCAGCTGATTCTTAATCATAGCCGTCCGCACCACTCAGGACTATTTGACAAGGGACTCAAAGGCAAAACATGAAACTGGACTTTTAGCTTAACTTGACAAATCAATATTTCCATCACGCGTGCGCAAGTCTGTGAGTCTGTGTGTTCACATTTTCTTTGACACAGGCTTACACCCCGTAGTTCTTGTCCGATCATCTCGAAATTTTAAATGCAGGTTCGAGGTCATGTCTAGCTGAGATGCCTCCTTTTGGTTGCGATCAGTCAACTCTGACGGCTGCGAGTGCCCGAAATCCGAAAACCTTTAGCGCAGTCTACAGGTAGTCGTATTTATGAAGGGATGTCATTGTTACTTGGTATGATGACTCCGTATAATGTCTAGATGAGAACACCCCCTTATGGTCGCGATCAGTCAACCGTGACGGCTGCGATAGCCCGGAACTCGAAATTATTTAGTACAGTCTACAGGTCGCATTTATGAAGGAATTTCATTGTAACTGGGTAAGATGACTCCGTATAATGTCTAGATGGGAATATCCGAATTTGGTCGCGATCGGTCAACCGTGACGTCTACCAGGGCCCGAACCCCGAAAATCTTTAGCACAGTCTTCAGGTCGTATTTATTAAGGAGTTTTATTGTATATTGGTAGGATGAGTCTTTATAATGTCTAAATGAGAACGTCCCATTTTGGCTGCGATCGGTCAACCGTGACAGCCTCACTGGTCTGTGACCTAGATTTGTTTACACAACCTACACCTCATATTTATATCGCAATTTTATTTAGCGCCCGTGTGCGCGTTATGTTTGGGCCGATTTTTTGACACAGTTCACGATGTATCACATCTAGCTGAGTTGATGAAAAATGGACCTCTGCAAAAATCTGAAACGAATTTTTGTAATTCTCCTTTATCCGACTTACGATCTCACTTTTCCGCAACTGAGGACAGAGAGACCGCAGGAAACTTCTGGTCTCCAAAACGCCAATTGAACACTATCTGGTGTATATCCGAACTTTGATATTGATATTTTTATTTTAACTCCTAAAATTACACTTTTAATGTATGGCGCGACTTTGATTTACGGCCTAAATTTTCGCAAGCAGGGATAATGAGACCCGCAAGTAAATTATTAGTCTTGAAAATATCAAATAAACGCGAAAGTATACGCTATATTGTATAATACTCAAAGTTTGCTAAGCACCAAATATTTGACACATCATTGTGGAATTTGCTTGTGACATATTTGCGATATTTTTGGTAGATATGGTTGAGGAATGTATTGAGATGGTCCCCAGTGTTTACATTAGCTCAAATGACGGGCAGACGTTTGGAAAGCAAGTACCCCTTGATTTGCATGATGTTTTCGTGTACTGTCTACATGTACATGAGATGTGTAGGGTATTTAGTCTTCATTTCAACACAAACTCTTGTGATTTAATGATTAAATATGGCAAATGCCAATGCAAGAAGACATTTGTCTGAAGCAGAAATGTGGCGGGCTGTAGGGATGATGGAGCAAGGGGCTACCCATTGTCAGGTTCGTGAAGACCTTGGAGTGCACCATACGGTGATCACCAGAGCCTGGGCAAGATTTCAGCAGTATGGCACACCAGTAAGACGGCATGGTGGTGGCAGAGACAGGGCAACATCTGCAGCTGAAGACCGGTGTTTGATCATTCAGGCCCATAGGAACCGCTTTGACACAGCAACCCAGCTTCGCAGTGACCTTCAGAATGCATCCGGGGTAAATGTTTCGACGCAGACTATCCGGGCAAGGTTGTACGGAGTTGGTCGCCGATCGAGAAGACCATGTATTCGCATTCCCAGAACCACCGCCAGGCACGATATGAATGGGCCATGGACCACGTTCGATGGACCAGAGAAGATTGGCGACCTGTCCTTTTTACAGATGAGTCAAGGTACTGCCTCAGACTACACAGATAGGCGGTCTAGGGTATGGAGAAGACCAGGAGAGTGATTCCATGCAGCCAACATTGCTGAGCATGACCGCTAGGGTGGAGGGTCAATCATGGTCTGGGTTGCATCAGCAGGGATGGACGTACAGAGCTCTGTGTCCTTGAACGTGGTACATTGACTGCACAGCGGTATATTGATGAGATCCTGGATGTCCACGTCAGATTGTATGTATGTGCAGTGGGTGATAGATTAATTCTGATGGACGATAATGCCCGTCCTCATGTTGCCTATGCTGTCGGGGAGTACCGACAGAGGGAGGGGATTGAGCGTATGGACTGGCCAGCAAGATCCCTGACCCCAATTCAATCGAACATGTCTGGAATGAGTTGCAGCTTGCAATTTTAGCCCGTCCAGTCCAGCCAAGAAATGATCAGGAGCTTGGTGCCATGATGGTCAAAGAATGGAACAACATCCAACAAAGGACCACCAGGAACCCGATTGGGAGCATGAGAAGCGGTAATTAACAGTAATGGTCTCATACTCGATATTGAACCCATACCAGTTCGCTCCGTCAACTTTTTGGCAAATTGAAAAATTTCCTCTTTTACCAATAATATCCATTTTCCATGGTTATCGTATTCAAAAGCTAAAAAATAATGTTATTATTTATTTATGTTTAAGGTCACATATTTATGCACAATGCCTAATCATGACCGTGGCAGTTTTACGGGTGGAGGAAGCCGGAGTACCCGGAGAGAACCACCGAGCAACGACGAGCAGCTGCCAGCTCCCCAACATCGTAACTCCGCACTACAGCACAAGCAGGGTTAGATTGATTGAAGACATGCGTACCATCGACGTGCAGTACGCCTTAGTACACGGCGTCATCGTGCCACCACGCGGGCAATGGAGATGAAGTGTCTTGCCCAAGGACACAACGCTGTTGCAGCAGGTGGGATTCGAACCGAGCTCCTCTCGGCTTGCAGCCTGCACCTCTACCTACTGAGCCACCGCGCTCCCCTAAAAAATAATGTCGAACACAAATAAAATCTTAATTTTTGTACTTAAATCTTTAAAGATATAATTAAGTAAAAAATATATACACTTTTCATTACAATATTTCAGCTAAAACGTAAAACATTTAGTTGGATATACTTGGTGCTTAGCAAACTTTGAGTAGTATATATACAATCTATACCAAATATGGTGGTAATATCAGGTGGGGGGGGGGGGGGGGGGGGTCGGATTCAAGTTTGTTCAAATCGGGTCCCTGAGTTAATATGTAATTCGTAGTTTTAATACGAGGGTATCCTAATTTCGGTGTAGTGAATTTTGAGCATAGGGTACCGTAGTTTCCAAATTTGTGTATATTATATATACAGGGGGGGGGGGGGGGGGGGGTATTTTGAAGTAGGGTTGATATAAGGTCAATTGGAGCTTTATTTATCTCTTTAGATCAAGTTTTCAGACGCCTGTGATATCCCTATCATTCTTGGTTTCCACAACTTCTAAAACAGTCGAATACAGTCAGATTACTCGAACGGCTCGAATCTCATTGAGAAAATGAGCTATAAGCAATTGCTCGAACGATTGACTCCACACATGACTCTTATTCCCATCAGGGCATTGGAGGATTGAGTATATCTGACTGAACATACACTGAAATACTACTTTGTTCTTTGACATTATCCATTATTTATCTTCTCCACAAACCCCATACCTGCGAACTGATAGCAGCATCTGGGTTAAGGGCCGGGGCGTAGCTAAGGGCTGGGAGTGTAGTGGGTGCCGCCCCTCCCAATAATTTCTCAGCTTGGACATTTTCATCAGGGTTTGATATCTGATCGCTCTTGCCAGTAATCGTGTAATTTCTTTCGAGATTAGATTAACCCGTTAACTCGTAAAACCGATTATTTGGTCCAAGGCATAATTTCGTCCCGTTTTGTCTTATTATAAGAGGTCTATACACGGGACATTTAAGATAAAATAATAACTGCAGACTGCAGCTTCCTACACTCGTAAAACTGTCCTGGCACGATATGGCCTTGGCTTTTGAAAGTGTCATTAAACCCTGATAAACAAACGAACAGATGGTCTGATATTCCAACTAGATCACCAATTTAATATTCCAGCTAAACCATCAAGGCATGCCTTCGACGAAGACATGCCTTGATGGTGTAGATGGAATATTAAGTTTTTATCAGTCGAGACTTAGGCTATCACATTTAGGGCAAATCAGCCCCCCCCCCCCCCCCACACACACACACACCCACACCACACACACGCACACGCGATCGGTTATCTGTGCGACATGTGAATGAAAAATGGAGCCACCAATTAATATCATTCTCTTTTCGCGAAAAAACTGGGCGGAGCATTTTGTGAAGTTCCAAGCAGCATAACAGTTACTACAAAAAGGCTGTCATTTGCGAAGTGGGAAAATTTAGAAGCCATTGAAATTCACTCATTCGGATCAATTTAATTAATTCGTCGTCGCAGTACATGGATTCTTAAAACCTCCAACTGTTTTTATGTTGCTCATAATATCACGATCCATCAACGAACAAAACCAACCGTTATGAATGGAATTGCACAGTATTTTTTTGACTTTACATTCAGGTCACTATCATGGTTCTATTTTATCGTACTGGAAGCCACTTTAGTGGCGTTAATCTGCTTTCATTAGCTTGTTGTTTCTCTGTCCATTTTTGCGATCGGAATACTTGACGTTGCCACACATCGGGTAGATAGGTACCTGCAAAAAAACTAGCCTGCAAGTTAAATAGAAGCCTTGGGAACCAACAATCAGATTTGTAGTTTTCAGCTCACCGGGTAGACTTACTGGGTCATCATGATTTTCTTTTCACTGACAAGGGCATATGCAGATACATGGGCGGCGGAACCGGGGGAGTGGGACGGTTGGGGGGGGGGGGGGGGGGGGGTTAGCCCCTCCACTTTTTTAGCCAGGCCATGATTTTCCATATGCATACATTTTAACACAACCAATGACTGGTGACAAAAGGGGCGGATCCAGAGCCTCCCCCAGATTTTCGCCAGCAATGTTTCTCTCGTACTGGTTCAGTTTCGATGGATTTCGGATCATTTTTTGCAGTAAGTGGCAGCAAACGCTAAAATTTATACAGTCTGTTAATAAATCGGTTAGCTGAAGTAGATCGTAATCTTACAGCCATACAAGTACCAAATCCATCCACAGACAAGATAATCCACACACAGTATAATTGTTGTAAACGTCTGGTATAGCATACAGGTGAGGTCTATTTATCAGCTTTGGTCGTTACGACCAAAGCTGATAAATAGACCTCACCTGTATGCTTTACCGTCTTTTTTTAACGGCTCTCAAAGTGTGAACTCTTTCAAATACAACTGAAAAATCTCAAAATATCCACTCTGTGGCATGGAAATGGTGTGGGGGGGGGGGGAGGTTGGGGATGGGGGGGGAGGTTGGGGACCCTGGAATTTAACATTTTCATAGCGACGACCATCCATCGCCCGATCCAGCCCCCCCCCCCCCCCCCCCACACACACACACTTTGAAAATCGTTCCGCCGCCCCTGAGATAGATGCCCAGTTCGCGCAGAGATCAGCCCAGTCACTCCATTGTGTTTACTGAAAATAACACTGTATTTACCATACCTTTTGCCATATGGATGGCCAAGCAAAGGAGGCAAGAAATAACTTTCTAGTAACAGTGTAAATAATATAGATATTATTAATTCTTACCTGTTCCTGTTTATTTCTTTTAAAAATATTTATTTAAAAATTATTTATTTATTTATTTATTTATTTATTTATTTATTTATTTATTTATTTATTTATTATGCTTTAACGACACTTTCGACAGCCTGGGTCGTTTGACATCCGGCAGTTTTACGGATGGAAGAAGCCGGAGTGTCTGGAGAGAAGAACCATGGAGCGGTGAGTAATTGCCCGACTCCACAACTTACTAACCCTGTACAAGTTGTCTTAGCAGCGGTTGAAGGCATGCGTACCATTGCTACGCGTTCTGTGCCACAGCTCCTCAACAAGGCAAATATAATCTTGTCTTGCTTAAGGACACAACGCGTATCAGAAGCGAACCGACGTTCGGTCTGAAGTTCACTGCTTTAACCATTGGGCAACCGCGCTCTCTAAATAATTCATTATCTAAAAGATGCTTGCAATAAACTGCTTCAAATAACATTTTCATTTTTGCCTTCATCGACATAGCTTATGACTTCTCTTTGGAACGAGCTCGCTGACCCATTCCTAGAAGGGAGGCCATATGCTATATTTTTAGTGCAAAGGAATTAAAATATTAATAGAAACTGAATAGTGATTTTTAGCTTAACTTGACAAAGTCAAGATAAGGTATTGCCATCACGCGTGCGAAAGTCTGTTAGTCTGTAACTCTGTGAGTCTATGAGTCTGTTCACATTTTCCTTTAGCCCACCCCGTAGTTCTTTTCAGATCGTCAGGAAATTTCATATTCAGGTTTGAGGTCATGTCTAGATGAGAACGGCCCCTTTTGGTCGCGTATCGTCAACCGTGATGGCTACCCGAGCCCAAAACCCGAAAACCTTTAGCACAGTCTACGGCTTGTATTTATGAAGAGATTTCATTATAACCTGGTAGGATGCCTCTGTATAAAGCCTTTTGGTTGCGATTGGTAAGAACGTCCCCTTTTGGTCAGGATCTGTCAACCGTGGCGGTTGCACAAGCCCGAAACCCATACACAGTCTACAGGTCGTATTTGGTAGGATGACTCCATATAATGTGTAGATGAGAACATCCCCTTCTGGTCGCGATCGGTCAACTATGACACCTACAGGCGCCCGAAGCCCGAAAACCTTTAGCACAGTCTGCAGATCGTATTTATGAAGGGATTTCATTGTAACGTTGTAGGGTGACTCCAGATAATGTCTAGATGAGAACACCCCCCTTTGGTCGCGATTGTTCAACTGTGACGGCTGTGACGGCTGCCGAGGCCAAAACCCGAAAACCTTTAGCACAGACTACAGTTCGAATCTGTGACGGGATTTCAGAGTAACTTGGTAGGATGACTCAGTATAATATCTAGACGAGGACCTCCCCTTTTGGTTGCGATTGGTCAACCGTGATGGCTACACAGGCCCGAAGCCCGAAATCCTTAGCACAGTCTACTGACCGTACTTATGAATGGATTTCGTTGTAACTTGATAGGATGATTCGTTTTGGAATAATTTCACTGTAACTTGGTAACTTTTGTTGACATACATTAACTGTGAGAGCCACATTAACCCACCCCTCATTTCTTTAGTACAGTCTACACCTCAAATTATATTGTTTATTTATTATTTATTTATTAGTGTTTAAGGTCATATGTTTCTGCACAATGGCTAATCATGGCCATGGCAGTTTTAGGGGTGGAGAAAGTCGGAGTACCCGGAGAGAACCACCGAGCAACGGCGAGCAACTGTCAGCTCCCCAACATACTAACTCCACACAAGCAGGGTTAGCATTGGTTGAAGGCAGGTGCACTATCGACGTGCAGTACGCTTTTAGTACACAACGTCACCGTGCCCCCACACGGGCAATGGGAGTGAAGTGTCTTGCCCAAGGACACAACGCGATTACCGCAGGTGGAATTCGAACCGAGGACCTCTCGGCTTGCAGCCTGCACCTCTACCTGCTGAGCCACCGCGCCCCCTCAAATTATATGTATTGAAATCGTAGCATACAGGCAACAGAAATTAACATATTCACAATTCTTGTCGTCTTTCATAATCCTTTCATAAACAGTGAATATTATTCCTTTCATCAAACACAACACACGGTCAAGTTAAACTACTGTGTCATTGACTCTTTAATTTCTGTAGAGCGCTGGTCAGAGGCGTTGAAATCGGGGGTGGGGGAGCACAGGATACATGTACCCCAACACTTGTTTCCACAGACATGTTGCGTGGTTATACAATGAGTTAAAATGAGCGCATACAAACGCGTCTATATTCGGCAATCCTGTAATATATTATTTTCAAATGCAAACAGCATTTGGCCAAAGAAGCCCACCTTCGGTCGTTTTGACCCGTTTCTTCTACTTCAAACATCTCCCAAGCCGAAAGCTAACCTGGTTGGAAGATGACTGAAGTCGATGAATTGGACATGACACTGACCACAGCGAGATATGCTCATTTAAACAAGATACTATTTTGTGTCATGGTACATTTATCGATATACGTTTGTAACTTTTCTCGCACACGGGCCGAACCAAAGGTAGGCTCGAAAAGTTGTGCCCCTCCACTTTTTAGCCCCATTCAAGACTAGTTGAAAATAATTGTTGAAAGGGATGAGTATAGAGATTAAGACCAGACTCCCCGTCAGAAATACTGAGGGCGTGACAGCCTCATCCACACATACCTAACATCAAAATCTGCGCCCAGGGTTTTTTTGGCAGTAAAAACGTACAGTTATGCGATCGTGTTACGATGTTGCTGTTTACGTCTCATTTGATGCATGTGCTCAGTTTTGTCATTTGACATTGGACCCAGGACGGTTGCCTCTGTATGACGCCTTGTGTCGTCAGGCAAATTGCCGCTCATCAGCTTCTGCCATTGGTAATTATTGTTCTGAAAAAAGTATCCATCACATCAAGACAAACATTCGTCATGTCATGCATTCTGGGCACAATGTACGTTGCTTAATTGCATTCTTCCTTTTGGGGTCTCGCTTAAGGAATATGTCGTATAACTATCCCTGTGTTTCTCCGTCGTAAACAAGGTTGGCTGGGGGGGGGGGGGGGGGGGTAGGGGTGGTAGGGAGACCCATTTGACCTTTGATATAGATATGTTCAGCCCACTTCTAGAGCTTCACGATATCTGTTTCTCAAAGGGATCTTTCTCGCTCTCATCAAACGGCACTTCACGCAATGCGTCTGTCGAAAAGCGAGTTGTCGTTCTTGGACTGGAGGTTGGTATTTGCAGCATTGTGAGCAAACAGACCCCATTTGATAGTATAATTTCAATTTGTCCACATGGAGATCACCTCGGTACCTTACACAAACAACCCATCCCATCCAGGGTGAGCGGGTAGAGTCCGTTCCAAGGGTGTTCCACCCTTGCAAAATTGTGCAATATAATAACATTCTGCACATTGAACATCCAAAAAGGTCACGGCACGATCGTTGACAACTTCGTCACAGTAATCAAGTTATGACACCTAGATACTGAGTGGTATTGGACTTTTTCATCAGTATGATCGCGGTTTTGACAACACGATTCTATAGCATAAAAACAATCTCGTACTCTGCAACAAAGAATTCCGAATAGGAACTAAAATTCCCTGTGGGCCCCCATATTTGGTTTCTCTCATAGACTGCCGATATATCGAAATGTTCTCCTCGTGGACTGCCATTGGCAGTCCTCAAATGGGACATTTCTGTATACCTGCAGTCTAGTCTGCCATTGGTCGTTCAGATGAAAGGAAACAGCTTTCCTTGAATTTCAAAAATTAACGTTCTTTCCGATTGAGCCGAACTATGGTCTTCACAATGGGTCCCCCCCCCCCCCCCCCCCCCCCCGCCGGTAGAACTATTTTTGCCGAATGGTCGATGAAGATGATACAAAAATGGCATGGAAATGTCTTCTCTTTTGCCCGCCATTGATTGCTCAGATGCAAGAAAGCCGCGTTCGTTCAGTTCGAAAAATCAAAATTTTCTCCCTTTGGTGCATTTCCCGACAACGTTTTTTGGCCCAGTCCACCCCTGATCAAACGGAAGTAATTTATATTATTCTCCACAGCACAGCACAGAAGAATTCTAGGAATCAGGCGGAGATTGTTCTTTTCTCGCGTGTCGGAGAATAGCGTTAAAAAAATTGCCTGTACGTTGCATAAAGGGTTAAGCATGCTGTGAAAATGGTGTGGGCGTTTTGGCGGGAAAATGGAACCAATGAGTTGTCAGAGTATTGTTTTGGGATTCATTGCTGCATTTAACCCTTACCCAACGCAGACGATTTCAAAATTTATTATTTTAAATATCATTTTTTAAATTTTTTCAAAAACTTTCAACAAAACCATATCATGTGACCCCTCTTTCAAAAAGGGGTCACATGAATATGGTTTTGTTGAAATTTTTCGAAAAATAATATTTTTTCATCTGCTAAATTTGCATATTACGCGGGCGGATGCGGGCGATTCGTTTGGGTAAAGGGTTAAGCATTGTGTAAAAGTCATTTCTAGGCTAACTCTCACTTTTGGAGCACCGAAAAAGTTTTTTCACCTTAAGGTGTTCATCTGTTATACAGGTCCGAGCACATTTGTGGCAATCATGCACAGACTTCGGATGCAGGTTTTCGAGGTTTTTACCCTTCATAATTGACAGAGATTTTTATCCTTGGTTTTTGCAAATCTGCGTGTTTGCCTTTCTGGTTTACAATACATGATCATTACTGTTGTGTGAGATATCGAATTTTATAAAAGCATGTATTTATTCTACACAAATTTAATTACTACATGGTTTGTTTTATACACCTAGCTTTCCACATCTATAAATAAATAATATAAATAGCTCTCAGCAAAGAGTGCAAATAAAATTTGAGATTTTTGTTATCCCCGTTTATCATATGACTCGTCCGTTTTGTTCACTTTAAAACATTTGATATTTTGTTTTCATATTAATCAGTGATAAATAAAGCCTTCCGTCAATTTCATTGGTCAATTTCAAAACTAGACAATTTGATTGGCTGAACAAAATACAACGGGGTCATATTTTCATAATTTGCATAATTAGAGTTGGGAGCTTTCATTGGTCAATTTCAAAACTGGACAATTTGATTGGCTAAACAAAATACAACTGGGTTACATTTGCATAATTTCAGTAGGGAGAATTTACGTTATCTGTTCTATTTAGGGTGGGTTATATTGTAATAATCTTTTACCCACAAGAAAAATGCCATTCAATTTTTTTTATATTTTCACTTTTTTCTTCCAAAACATAGGTTATGATCCCTCATTGGAACGAGCTCGACGAGCTCGTTCCAATGAGGGGTTATAACCTATGTTTTGGAAGCAAAAAATGAAAAATTTTAGTTATACGAGGATGTTTTTTCCACGTGCCGTCTCGAACGCAAGTTAGGTGATGGGTTAAAAAGTCATACTAAGTGGCTAATTTGTGCGTGTGTGTGTCATATGATAAATAGAATATGAAATGAGTGTTTTTCTCATATAATATTTATGAAACTCGTCCGAATTTTCCGTTTGGGTTCGCCAGAGGCTCACCCCTACAGAACATTCTTAGACTCGTTTCAAAATTATTATATGAGAAAAACACTCATTCCATATCCTCTATGTATATAGTTAGGACAAACTATTTATCGATAAAGCCTATACTTGCATGTGGCCAATTTCAGGCGCTTTAACCCTTTTACTATCACGCTCACGTTAGCCATATATGGAGGACCTCTGTATACACCTGTATGCGAGGAAGTTTAATAAAATTTATGACATACGTGGAACTCTATCACCTGCTTAATTGTTGGAAAGGACTTTCTGAGCCTTTTCCAACAATTAATCAGATGGCAGGTTGGATCTGTGCATACCTGAACGTAAAGATAATCATCATAAAATAAGTGACAATAGTCGCTTTCGGCAGCGTAAGTGTTAAAGAATCCTAGTAACAATCTTGCAGAAATATACGCTCAACATGCACGTGCATAAATTCCGGGAGTTGGGGTTGCAATGCACTCGACTGAATGTGCGCTGCTGTGACTTGCGGCTGACTGCAATATTTTACACTTATCACTTGATTTCCAAGATGGAAGATAAGTTACAGCTATTGGGAATCTTGAGATGAGCTACCCATCCCACCTCACTCCCACCTTCCACCATATCTACGTGGGAGGCACCTGGAAGGGGGGTCCATGTTTGTTTCTTGTGATAAACGAGTTCTGTTTCCCTGGTAAAATACGTCCCGTTAACAAACGCCTGGGATTGAAGTCCTCAATAGTGGGCAGTTTTTGTATAAACAGTTGCTTAAAATTGGTTTCTTACTTGTGGTTACGATACATCCATACAACGTGGCCTTATGTACCAAAAATACATATAGTATTTATTTTTACATCACGGGCATCTCAAACTCTGAAATTGTCAAAGAGTTTGCTCATTCTAACTATGGGAACAACAGGAAGCGCATTTAGAGGCTAAGTTTATTGCTTTGACGCGGATTTGACATGTTACTTATTCCCAGTCACGTATTCAATTTCAGCCGTATTTATCGGTTGAGAACGAATGTCGAATTAGGAACTAGGAATAAGTAACGGTTGTCTCGTTCCCTGCTTTATTTATTTATTTATTTATTTATTTATTTGTTTAACGACACTTTAACAGCCAAGGTCATATCGTGTCGGTGACAGTTTTACGGGTGGAGGAAGCCGGAGTACCCAGAGTGTCGCTACCTACTGATACACAGTGGGTGGAGTTTTCATGCATAAAATATTGCGAAATCAAGACCGAATCACAAAACAAAAACGAAAGTAGCTCCCCACATTCAGTGTTTTCATTTTGTCCGACGGGCGAGAGTCTACAGCGCTGAAGAGAGAAACGCTGAAAGAAAATTTCTCGAGTCCCCATCTGATCGAAATACCTTGTCGGCTTTTGCGATCACATTACATTACAACTTGTCCAATGAATCTTTGGTCGGAAGGTGATCCACATGAATTCATTATTTGTTTCTCAGATATTCCTCATTTATCAACGACGAATCCCCCTCGCGCACGAAATGCGATTTGATCCCTGTTAAACCTCAGCTCAAATTAGAGGTAGCGGAATCGGGGAGGGGACACATTCGGCAGGTACTCTCCACTTTTTCCACATTCTTTACTTCATGATTGTACCGTCATTTAAAAATAAAATGAAAGCATACACACGCGTACATGAAAGGCACTCCTGTAATATACAATGTAAACAAACTTAGTTGCATTTGGCATCATCTTCGATTCCGTCCATTTCTTCAATTTAAACTATATCTCTGCCTGATAACACCCTTCGTTGCATACTCAAACTGGAAATGCACTGTTATCACACTAGACCAGAAGTAAGACAGTAATTGTACAGAGGTCAAATCATTCAACTTCCAATATATCTCTCCGAAGATACCCGAACTTAGCTGTGTCTTTTCGGGGTTCCCGAATTTGAAACCAACTGACCCCAGTTCTAATATATTGCTCCACCACTGCTCCACCACTGTCATTGTAACTGGCAGGGACTTTAACCCAGATTTTATGATATTAGGCCTGGGTATGATGGGGAGCATAGACCGGGAGGGAAGTGCATTTGAAACACTCCCCTTATGGCCTTGTGTATATGTTTCACAGAATAGTACTCCTGCAGCACGATCGCCATGGACTGGCCACTTTTTACGTGCGGGCAATATTTCCACGGACGCAGTAAAATTACATTCCAAAAACTACAGTACAATCGCTGTGGAATGGTCACTTTCCACGGGGTGAGCAGTATTTTCACGGACGCAATGATATTAGATTGCAAACACTAATTATAGGAATAATCATCAAAAAATTAATTAATGAAGCACCGGGTACAACCCGGTGCATCATTAATTAAAATTTTGATGCTGATGGTTTTTATTACCTGTTTAACGCACGCGTGGACATCACCACTCACGCGTAGATTACGACCAGTCCACAGCGACTGTACTGTAATTATAGGAATAATCATCAAAAATTTAATTAAATGAAGCACCGGGAATAACCCATTGCTTCATTAATTAAAAATTTGCTGATGATGATTGTTATTACCTGGTAAACGCATGCGTGGCCATCACTGCCCACCCGTCAATTACGACCAATCCACGGCGGCCGTACTGCACAACTTATATCAGAGGGGTGTATATCATTCTTCTCTTATATTTTCTGTGACAGTGTTCCCAACCTGATTATCTGACAGGCTCCACAAACCAAAGTTATTCAGTTGACCATTTCTGCGCCGACATCACCCAGGCCATTTTGCTCCCGCATATTCAACGGATCTGCTTCTGATACAACACTTGAGTCGCATTGGTGTCCGATGATCGTGTAAATAGTTGTAGTTATTTTTTCCTAAAAAAAGAACCATTTCCTCGGCCCAGCCACTCTCCTATTACCACTCTCAATTGCTATCTAAATTTTTTGGGTACCGCAGATGTCGAGACACTCTGAGGCCTGAAACCTCTTCAGTCTCCACAGATTTCTCCCAGTGGGCAAACAAGCGAGCTGCTGATACTGTATGCTGTCAAAATACTAACTTTGTGACAATGATATTCTCATATCTCATAGCAAAGCAATGAATTCCACACCATCCTGCAAGCGGGCCGCCTCTGTTCTGTCTACCCCTTTTATTTGTCATTTTGAAGTCTCGAAGACCTCTATTTGGATGACTGACTCCGAACTGCAATGATCTCATGCTTGCACGGTTGTCGTGTTGAAAAATATATCTCCCAGAACACCGAATGCTACTACTACTCACAGGTGTGAACCTCTGTGAATTTCCCTGAACAGAGTCTAAAATGTACCACTACTGGCGTTTATTTTACCTTCCAAAGACAGGCAAGACCTGTCTTGTACGACAGTAGTGTACACACGTGAGGACAGTGACTCATTGAACACACAAAGTATGTCTTTCTTCCATTCAACAAGTTAATATAACCACCAATCCTCCTCCACGCATCGTGTAGGGTTCCACGTAATTTTTACCCGTTGATTGCACAGAGGTCCATAAAACGCATCAATGGACCATCAAGTTCCCTGTAACTGCAAATCATAGAACCCTATGACTGCAAATATGCCTTCGTTTGCGACCACCTATCTTTCAATAGTAGAACACGGTTGAAAAAAATTATGCAGTTGAAAATTGACAAAAACAGCAGAACTATAATGTAACATATAATTTAAATGACACTTGTCTAAATGTTGAAAATTACGTTACCATGCGTTACTTTTAATAAATGCTAAAGATACTTACATTTGCAACCATTGTCCATATTTTGTCGATAACATATTGGTAATGCAGGGAATATACCTAAAAAATCCCCCAAATGATCAACACTTTAGACAAACCTGTATGTGTGTCTTTGTTTTGGTAACTAACAGTTGGTATCTTTGGCATTTATTACACTTTGTTACCAAATGTGGTGAATGTCAATAATGCAAACGTTCGATCATACAATCATTTTCACCGAGAAGATTACTTTATTCCCAAGCGTTTCTTCAGAAAGCGGCTGTGAATTCGACGTCTATTTCAGAACGCTTATATATTTGTTACTTTTAATAAAGTACAATAGGTAACTTACGTTACATATAACATTTTTATTTTCATATCATTTATATTACCCATCCTTACATAATATGCCCATTTATGGGGTTCTTTATGATTTTAAATTATTTTCTAAATAATGTTGTATCCTGCTTAACCCTTTGAAACCCTGGTGGTATCTTCCATGCCTGTTCAGTGAAAGAAATTGGAGGAGTCCATATTCATTATTTGGGGTAGACGAATTAATATTTTCAACGTACAGCCTCGTGGCTGCACGTTGGAATTATTGATTGGTCTACTCCACACATTTACTGAACAACCAACCTATTTAATGACATTATTACGTATCAGGATCCTCCCCGGAAAATTAGCCGCTCGTGTTCAAAGGATTAAAACAAAGAACAAAAGTGTAAACTGGTAAAGTTTGGAAAACTGTCGAAACGAACAAGCTCCACAACCGTCACACGACAGAAAACAGTACTTCGTACCCCTTTCCATACACTTTTAGAAAAATAAGGTTTGGAAAATTCCCTCGGGGAGGATTCATAGCTCAAACAAAGTTATCATTTATTTATGATTAATTTGTTAAGGTTTAACGACACTTTAACAGCAAAGGGCATATCGTGTCGGTGACAGTTTTACGGGTGGAGGAAGCCGGAGTGCCCGGAGAGAACCACCGAGCAACGACGAGCAGCTGCCAGCTCTCCAACTTCGTAACTTCGCACTGCAGCACAAGCAGGGTTAGATTGGTTGAAGACATGCGCACCATCGACTTGCCGTACGCCTTAGTACACGGCGTCATCGTGTCCCCAGGTAGACAATCGTTAAGTGCCTTGCCCAAGGACACAACGCGGGAGTCCGAATCGATCGCTCTGACGGTGAGCCATCTAAGGACGGACCGGACTTGACGTTGCTTAACTTCTGCCGAGAGCCAGTTACCGCAACTCTACCGCGCCCCTTCCTCAAACAAAGTCTATTCATAACTGAATACGACACATGAAGTGTAACAAATTTGTAATGTTTGTAGAGAGGCACTCGAGTTTTTATCTCGCTTTTAAAAAACTGTCGCTTCGGAAATCTTCGCTCGTAAGAAATTTATTTATTTATTTATTTTATTGGTGTTTAAGGTCATATACTTAGCACAATGGCTAAGCGTGACCGTGACAGTTTTACGGGTGGCGGAAGCCGGAATACCCGGAGAGAACCACCGAGCAACAACGAGCAGCTGCCAGCTCCCCAACATCTTAACTCCGCACTGCAGCACAGACAGGGTTGGATTGGTTGAAGACATTGCGCACCATCGACGTGCAGTACGCCTTAGTACACGGCGTCATCGTGCCCCCTTTTGGACAATCGGGGTTAAGTGCCTTGCCCAAGGACACAGCGCGGGAGTCCGAATTGATCGCTCAGACGGTCACCCATCCGAGGATTAACCGGGCTCGATGTTGCTTAACTTCGGTGATCTGACGAGAACCGGTTACCGCACCCCCCCCCCGCCACATGCCCCCTCCCCGCACGTAAGTAACGTCACGAACCTTGTTATAGATATGATATAGATTCCAATGAGTCAGAATTGATGGGCAAACTACACTGATATCAAGATTGTTCTCTAGAGTAGTATAAAATACCGAAGCCGTTTTTTTCATTTTTTCTCAATTACTTTGAACCATTGACTATCATTTCTTGTTTAAACCCATTTAAAAATAAGAAACGACACCTTCACAATTGTTATATTATGCAACTTGCTTATGTTTATTACACAAACCGTGCACGCATCGTGGCATATAATACAGATACTATCCTTCCCATTAACCCTTTGAACTCGGGAGGCCGTTTTTCCGCCTGGGTCACAAGCTACGTCATAATGTCATTAAGGGGGATGACTGTAAGGTAACTGTGTGGTGTAGACCAGTTAATATTTTCAACGTGCAGCCCTAAGGCTGCACGTTGAAAATATTAATTGGTTCACACCCAAATAATAAATATGGACTCTTCCTATTGCTGCCATGGAACTGACATGGAAGATACCACCAGCGTTCAAGGGGTTAATAAAAACGTCAAAGAGGAGCTAAGATTTGCTAACTTTGTAGCTTGTAAAAATAAAATCTTGCAAATTACTTTAAAAACACATTAGCTAAAGAAAAAGCAAAATTGAACAGTTACATAGTGGCTTCCATTTTACTCAAGAAAATGAAAACATTAATAAACGAAAACAGCTCAAAGAGCTGTCTGTTGTTTTCTTTTATTAACCATTTACGTAACATGAAAAGTGGACGAAACTTTCAAACAAATTCTTGAATAACTATTTTTTTTCATTCTTTGTCTCAAAAACATAGGTTATGACCCCACACTGGAAAGAGCTTGACGAGCTCGTTCCAAAGAGGTGGGGGGGGGGGGTCATAACATATGTTTTTGAGACAAAAAAAAATGAACAAATAATAAAAATTAATTGGCGAGTTTTATGAATAGCGCTGGTCGGTTTTGGCCGTTATGTTGGATAAAGGGTTAAAAATAACAAAACGAAATCTCGCTTTATTTTCTGCTGATGGCATAGGTATTTTCTCAACAATTACATCAGGGATGGAAGGTTTATGGTTCCAAATCCCCGTGGGAACCCCGGGAAGTAAGCAGCACTTGTTTAGTGTGGTAAACCAGTTCTGCTTTACTAGTAAAATAGGACCCAGTCACCAATGCTTGGGGTGAAAGTCCTCTAAAATGGGCAACATGTTGATCAACGATTGACTACACTTGACTTCATCTCCATGTTGTGTCACGATTAGCCATAGTGCATAAATATGTGACGTTAACCACCAACAAACAAACTATGGTTCCAAAACCTTTTTTGAATGAAAAATATACCTAAACGACAATCATTACAAATGAAAATAAAACTTTCATCTTGATATTCAGTCGATTTTACACATTTCATCTCTTTCTTATCGTGAAATTAATGGAAACAATTTAATTTACAGGTGAAAAGAAAACAACAGAAAATTGAAAGGATTTTGACTAGCAAGAAATATGACGTAGAATTTATTGACGTCTCGAGTACAGTAGGCGCCTTGGAAGCCATGAGAAAAAGGGCGGGAGATTTGAAAGCTCTCACACCTCAAATATTTGCCGACAACGAACACAAAGGGGTGAGTTATACTATAATAATTTCATTTAAAAAGCTTTAAGATTACCAAATTGTCTTTTCCTTTCATTCTTGAAAGTGGAGTGGTGATATAGGCTCGGTATTGATTGAATCAAATGGTGTAAATTAATTTCCAGTAACACAACAGTCGTAGGACCCTCCAAGTCGGGATATGTACTTTTAGATTTCCACTCACAATTTTCGAACTTCTCTTACCGATCGTCTCTCGTCTGATTTTCAACGTGCCCTGACGTGCCATGTATTTTTTTTATTTCAGGGCTTTGATGAGTTTGAAGAGGCTGTTGAACTCGAAACGTTAGACAAATTTCTGGGAAAGTCATAATACTGTAAGTAGGCTGATTTCGTTTTATATAAATGAAAGAATATTTCAGCGTTTCTATTTAGCGATGCCCCATTCTTGCATCGACAGTTGCTTTCATTCCACTTTCTGAAACATTTTCAACGGACTTTGTAGGTATTATACAGATGCGACAACTAGGTCCGAAGTTGGCCGAGAGTGGGAGTGGCGGGAACTACCCACTTCGTATAAATCAGGAAATTTTTCAATTTCAATTGCTGCCCGTCGGAAAGTGGGCCACTTTTTCTCTGTTGATAATTCCGAGTCTTGAAATCATTTCTTGAGAAGCTCTCCCGAGCGTTTCCCAAGAATGGATGTCAAAGCTTACAGGCATTTTCTTGCGGTTATACATTTTCACAAAAGTACTGCAGCTCGACGACACGCGAAATGTTCAAACTGCATTGCAAACTCAGACTAATAGATGGCCAGGGTGGTTCTATAGATATCAATATTTTTTCAGACATCATACACAAATTTTCCCTGAGGGTACCCTATAGGATAAATAGAAGGCTTCTCTCCCAAGCCCAAAGTTTTTCATTTGCGGATATGTTTCCGCCATGCCTCGTCAGCTTGTACCCGCGGCGGAACTTTTACATTCCCCAACATCTCGGGTCGGACGATTTAGATTTGGCCCTGGTCACTACAACTTCGGGCCATAATATGCGATATTGCCCCGCTCTGCTTTGAGATGTGGGCTCCATATTTGAAGGAGATGAAAATAGGATGGTTCGCGAGAACAGGAGCTCAGTTCGGACGTCCGCACGAGGTGGTCGAGGACGTTTCCGACAAAGACCATAACATAGCATTGAGCGTATTTGCTCATTAGTTCGCACATTGGACTTATAGATAATTTTGATTTGGTTTTTCGAACTGAACGAACACGACTCTCTTGCATCTGAGCTATCAATGGCAGTCAACACAGAGGACATTTCGATGGCATTTTTGTATCATCTTCATCGGCCATTCGGTAAAAATGCTTCTACCGGGGGTGGGTGGGGGCGGGGGGGGGGGGGGGGCAACGGGAAGACTAAAGTTCGCCCTAAAGACAATTTTGATTTTTCAAATTGAAGGTATGCTGTTTCGTTTCTTCTGAGCGATCAATAGCAGACTAGACCGCTGGTCTATCGAAGAGGCCTCTATGTGGACAGTCCACATAGAGAACATTTCAATATACCGGCAGTCTTTGCTATCAGATCCATTTCGCCTTTTGGTCATTTTCACGAAATTTCACGCACCGATAGGTGCTGGGCTACATCAGTTTTTGGGGCCTAGGGGGAAACCAATAGAGGCCCCACCAGGAATTTTGCCGATAGACTATACGGACAGTCTACCTCTGCACAAAACATTTAAAGACAATGGACGAATTTCGACATTATATTTTTATGTAAATTTTTTCTGAATACATGCTTTTGGTACCTTTGAACTCTGCCCATTAGTGTGGTATAGCTGCTGTATGTATTAAAGGTCTTGTGGTTTGTCAGGACTCTAATAGTTGTACCGCGCCGCCACAACGTCCACATTCAACTGCTCAATCAGGCTCCAGATTCTTAAGAAGTGGCCCAGTTCATCCGCACTGCAAATTGTTGGTTCGGAATTCCTGTTAATGGACCAATTCGGCACAACATCCAGCATACTTTTTCATGTGTGTTTATTACGACTGTGACTAGGTAACAATCAGCTCAACACCGGAACATCGCACATCAAAACTGTAATAGCTGGAATGATGGTAGTTTTCTGAGGGCAGATAACATTTCTGCCCAGCCAACAGTGTCTGAAAGAAGTCAGCAGTTCTCGCACGGGTTCCACCGGCAGATGTTAGAAGGCGAAAAGCGACGATCTGGGCTGCGGATGGTTCTTATAAACACAGTCGTACGTCACTAAACTTGCCGAGGTTTCTGCAGTTCTTCTGACATCAGTGCATCGCATGATCAGGTGATTGCATAATCCCACCAGGGAATATGAAGCATCCTTTACCAATGATGCGAAAACGTTTTTTTTTTTTTCTACCAGCTAATTCCTGTATCCCAATAAGAATCTCCGGACCGCAATAACCGTCCGCCTGCCGAATGTCTTGAAATTAAGTAACACGATCTGACCCCGCTAAACAGTCACATGGATCAGTTTACAGTTTAATGACAGACATAAATTCCATAACCCCATGGATTTTCTAAAATAACTCGTCAGTTTTTGATAACTTAAAATTTCGAAACGCCGGATAGCCTTCACTGTTCGTAAACATTATAATGCTGTATACAAACATCAAAATAAACAAGTATAACAGCTGTGCAAGTTGGTGCCGCAGAACTTTTACTATTGCTGAATACATTTGTATTTTCCCAGACATTTTATTACAATTTACTAGATGTGCTCATGGCCTTCTCGACACTTTACCTATTATGAGGCTGGATTTCGTTGCAATGGCATATTTCTGAATTTCACATTTCAGTGGCGACGGTACATTTTTGAAAGTGTTGGGGTGGGGGAGGCGGTGGTCAAACATAAATTGGACACTATACTAAACCGAACTTCGCACTCATATACATTGTGATTTGCTTTAGGGTGGGGGTTAACAGATCATTTGTATGATGAATGTGATTTTATGCTTCATTTTTTGACAAATGACGTCAGCCCAACCGATGATAATGTATCGACCCAATGCATACTTAAACATTAAAATAAGAGAACGTGTCGGCTAGAAATGTGGATCACTTCGTTTTGTGCCAGTTCGTTTATAGTCTTCTATGTGTATTTGTGAATGCTTGAGATATTACCGTCTGTCTGCGGAGACACTTTTCTTTTCTGAGGTCAGGGACACCGTTTCTGTAAATATGGGGGTATGTTGTACCCCCCAACACCAATTCACCCCCCCCCCAGTTCCTCCGTTCCCCAATTCCGCTGCCCCATTTATTTATTTATTTATTTATTTATTGGTGTTTAAGGTCACATACTTATGCACAATGGCTAATCGTGACCGTGACAGTTTTACGGGTGGAGGAAGCCGGAGTACCCGGAGAGAACCACCGAGCATCGACGAGCAACTGTCAACTTCTCAACATTCTAACTCTGTTTAAGCTCCGCCCAAGAAGTGTTACAGTGGTTGAAGACATGTGCAGTACGCCTTAGTACACGGCGTCATCATGCCCCCATGTAGGGAACCGGGATAAAGTGCCTTGCCCAAGGACACAATGCGTGTCGTCTCGGACGGGGATCGAAATCGAGACCTATAGCATAGAAGTCCAACATTCTAACACTGAGCCACCGCGATCCCTTCCGCTGCCCCACGCATACTGCAAAGTTAATATCCCGGAATGCTGCGCTATCCTGAGGTTTTCACCAAAAAAATGTTCAAAACCGAAAATGGTGCGATTAATTTAAATAAAAATGTCGAGGCAAAATAATTCTTCTGCGCAAGTTTGTTGTTGTACCTCCTTTCGTGGTCATTTTATGAGTGCACCCGTCATTCCCGGAAGTATGACACATCCAGTGACAAGTTACCAAAAGACATAAGAGAACGTTTCATCTCCAAAATGTAAATACCTCTCGTGAACATGTTATTATAACAGACAGGACATTCAACAAATATACAGTTGGCTATGCACACAAACCTGATGAAATTGTGATTGCGTGCGCACGTAATTTATGTATTATTTGAAGTGTGTACATTCTAAACTCATGTGGGTAAAAACGAACCCAAATAAACCGGGTTAAGTGAATATGAACCCAGTTGGGTTCATATTCACACAACCCAGTTGATTTACGATAATTTTAACCCAACTAATTTTAGAGTGTATGGGGAAGGGGTGGAAGAAGTAGAATTGTGAACAAAACTTCTTTCCCTCGATATCTGTTTATTTATTTATTGGTGTTTAAAGTCACTACTTATGCACAATGGCTAATCGTGACCGTGACAGTTTTACGGGTGGAGGAAGATGGAGTACCCGGAGAGAACCACCGAGCATCGGCAAGCAAATTTCAGCTCCTCAACATTCTAACTCTGTTCAAGCTCCACTCAAGCAGTGTTACAACGGTTGAAGACACGTGCACCATCGACGTGCAGTACGACTTAGTACACGGCTTCATCGTGTCCCCATGAAGGCAATAGGGATAAAGTGCCTCGGACGGGGATCGAACTCGGGACCTCTAGCATAGAAATCCAACAGTCTACCACTGAGCTACCGTGCTCCCTCTCTCCCTCCCTCGATGTCAAATGTTATCAGAATAATGTCAAATCCTTCTACACTCTTCTCAATATTCTTTACCCCAGAATACCCCTACCCCCCCCCCCCCCAAAAAAAAAAAATAAAAATAAAAATAAAAATAAAAATATTCCAGCGTTCGCATTGTCGCAAGATATTTTGCAATTTCGCCTAAACAAAGACAAGACGTTTCTAATGATAGAGTTATTTCCCTTAGTGCGCAACAGATACGAGATGCGTTGCGACGTGAGCCAGAATATCGGAGACTTCCAGTTCTGAAGACTGTGAAATCTGTTTCAAACCAGTGCATCATTGATAGAGAGAGCATTTTGTATCATGTTACTTAGGCTCAAAAATGGTTATAGATCTCGAGTAATATCTCAATGAAATTGAACCACTAGTTGAATGTTATTGACTTTATTGACTTGCAGTTTCTTACAAATAATATCACGAGACTTTAAATTGTACTCTTTTTGATTGATGTACATTTATTTTTCACGCGATATGCTACAAAGCCTGATTAAAACACAGGATACCTTTTGGAGGAGAGTTGTCATAGAAACCTGTGGCTTTTGCACCCGGATACATGGAATGGCTGTTGGAAAACAGATCATAACAGCATATTCAAAATATTCAATTCACGTTTTATTTTGTCACAATGACGGTGCACACTTTGATCAGTTCATAGTCAAATGCCCGCATCATCTTCTTTGAATATATCCTTGAGTCATATGTAATTCCGCTGTTCTCTTCATCCTGGCAAGATTGATAACCACCTGATCAAAGACTTCTGTTTGGTCTAACGATGAGGTTTTTCTTTTACTTGACTCTATCTGGAGTCTTCATTCTCTATTTCATTCTTTGAACACCTATAGCTTGGGTTTGTTAGTTGCTTTGATTTCTGGTGCCCCGAAAGTGGGGGTAAATCTATCAATTCGTGCTTGGTTTGGTTTGCAGGATCATCAATAATTTGAGTGCTAGCATCATTCTTCTGAATGGTAACTTCATTCGTCGTTTCTTCCGATTGATTTCGGGATCGCGGTGGCTCAGTGGTTACGAAATTTGACTTCAAACCGAAAGGTTCACGGTTCGATCACCACCAGGGGTAACTGCGTTGTGTCCTTGGGCAGGGCACTTAATCCCGTTTACCCACTTGGCGTTGTGTACTAAGGCGTACTGCACGTCGATGGTGCACTTGTCTTCAACCAATGCTAACTTTCCTTGTATGGAGTTAGTGCGTTGGGGAGTCTGACAGTTGGTCGCCGTTGCTCGGTGGTTCTGTCCTGGTAATCCAGCTTCCTCCACCCGTAAAGCTGACCGACACGCGGTGACATTGGCTGTCGAAAGTGTCGTTAAATCCTAATAAATAAATAAATAAATAAATAAATAAATAAATAAATAAATAAATAAATAAATAAACAAATAAATAAATAAATAAATTCTTGCGATTGCCCTTCCCACTTGGATTGGTCTGCAGGCTGGTCTGTGGTTTGAGTATAAACTTCATTGTTGTTTTGGTCTGCAGTGTGAGTGGAAATTTCAACCTTCTGAACTATATTTATGCTTTCTTGATGTGTACTGTCTTTAGAGTCTCTTTCGTTGTCTTGTTTCCGGTGCTCTGTAGGCATCACTTCGTTCTCCTTTACCTCCTCATTCTTCACCTCTTTGATTAACGATCGACCTACACCAGACTGCGTCGCCACATATCTTGGTTTCTTTCACACAACAACTAAGCGCTGACTTAGGCTTCTTCTCTTGACTCCCTTTACCGTACGATTCGCCTGAGTCAACTCATGTGAAGTCAGTTTCAATTCAGAATCATTCTTGAAGCTCTGTTTGTGCAAGTCATCTTTGAATCTGAGCGCTGTTGTTGACACAGACATCTTTACAAAAGCGTTAAAAGCCGAGATCGGCTCTTCTAAGCCTTTTTTTCTTTCTCTAGCGATGAATCCCCTTTTTCTCCTTGGCTCGTAATCTTCTTCGTCGGCTCTGTTCGTTGGTCAGAGCACAAATATCATTTTATAGACTGAGTATATCTGACTATACATTGACGATGAGTTTTAGCAACTTCCTTCAAAATCCTCCTTTCTGTATGATCCGTCATTTTTCCGGTAAGAACGTTTATTCTTTGCTATCCTCCTGATCTGGTACCTGTATGGAATCGTCTGTGCAATTTCGTATTTGGTCAAGAGCACATTATACTTCAATAGGTTCCTGGAACAGTCATATATACATTTTATCAACTCATCATTAGCGGTCTTGATCATGGTTTTCGCTTCACTTCGGCCAGCGTGAGATAGAAATCATATTAGTTTTCTATTTCTGTTCAGCGTTTCCGTTCTGGTCTTCTTCGGTTCTTCCTCTTCTCTTTTTTGTCCGTTTATCGTCTTTGTGCCTCTTCATATTTAACTTTCGAGAAAAGATTATTCCACATTACTCGCAGCTGTCAACTTCCATCTCTTTTTTCTTTGGTGGTATAGACGAAATGGGTATTCGGTGCCGTGTACATCCTCTTTATACTTTTCTCAGTACTTGGACAGGTGAGATGAGTAATGAGTTACATATATGTAACAGACTTATTTTTATAGCGTTGAACAGTCCAGTATATGCCAGTAGCTTCATTACACTGTCGTGTTCTCGTTGTCGTTCGCTGTGATCCGATACAGTCCGTTATATCCTATCATCAGTGATGTTGGTAGCACATCTACTTAACTGTACATTGTTAAATTATTATATTTGGTCATCACAATTCCTTCACGTGTCTTTGCCTTGTAACAATGTATGTGAGAGTGCCTGAAGTGCCACACAGACAAAATGATTTCACTTCAAAGATAATATGAAGCACATACACAGAATATGAGAACATTGAGTTGCGGCACCTGAACTTAAGAGTAAAGACCAAATAAGGACTTCCAGCACTCGACCAGTTGAACAGGTAATCAAATCTTCACACGCCACTTGTGGAACAGTATCTGTCCACTCCCCGTCTGCATCACACATAAATTCCAATGCTTCTCTATTTCTCTCTATCATCGGTCGTATGTCTTCAGTGTGCCCCTAAATGAAATCAACGACCCGTCTAGGACAATGCTTTGTCTCGTGTCTCTTGGTGTTGTATGACACGGGAAACCTCTTCCCTCAATATCTAAAAGAGAATCGATTTGTGGTGATCTGGTTATAATAGTGGCTTTCCGTATACTTTCTTTCTGCGTTGGTATCTCTCTGTGGGGAGTAATGTGTTTCATGCTTCGTTCTGATGTCTGGTCGGGTAAGCATCTTGGCGCAATACCCACGGAGCTGAGAATTCCGCATGTCTTCTCTTGACAACAGTCGGACAGAAATGAACTGAAAGTTGAGCATGGCACATTTTTATACCTTCCCAACCTAAGTACGCGGATGTAGAAGCCACTAGCTTCTGTGACAAATATCTTCCTAAAGGTATCTTCCAAAAAGTATCCTCCTAAAGGTATCCTCCATTAGTACATTATCAAGTCATAAGCATCCCCAATACCCAGACGAACATAACAGAGGAGACACAAACAAAGAACTTGAAATTTTTATGGCAAAGAAATAATTCCAAAAATAAAAGAAATAAAATAAAAAAAACTCCGTCCGACATACAATTTTACAAAAAATGGCATGAGAAACAGAAAATCTACTTTGTGGGGACTTATGAGCAATGTGAATAGGCGAGGTAATTGAACCCTTTACCCAACGTAAATGCCAAAACCGACCAGAGCTATTCTCAAAAAATCGCCAATTAATTTTCATTAATTTTTTCATTTTCAAAAATGAAAAAAATAGTTTTTTGCAAGTGTCGTCTGCTTTTCATGTTAGGTAAAGGGTTAAATGCGAAATATCCTCTGAGGTGTTAATGAAAACTTGGTCATTTCTTGAAAAAAAGACATTCAGCTGAGTAACTCTAACGGGGCCTTTATACACTTTCACCTGTGTAATTGCCGATAGCGAGGTTGACTGAAGGAAATCTGAACGAGGCGGGGTTTCTTCGACCAATTTGGCAAGCTCTCGAACCACAAGTATAATTCTGTAAGGAATTCGAAGCTGTTATGAGTTGTTTGTTTACCCTCTTTTCGCGGGGTTTGCGCAAAGAGAACCGTTGATTTAAGGTGGTGTCCTTTGACATAAATGCTTTTCGGATATTTTTTTGTATTCCAGTTATAGATATTCCAATCAATAATCAGTATTAAATTCGCCTTGTAAACCTCAAGATATTAACTCTTATTAACAAAATAAGTGGAACTGCGTGACGTAATCATGAACCTTCAGATGTGGCGAGTCTTCGTTCATAAATATCTAGTAAAAAAATGATAGTATTGATAAAACTATTGACCCTTTACCCAACGTAACGGCCAAAACCGGCCAGCGCTATTTTCAAAAATCGCCAATTAATTTTCAGTATATTTTTATTTTTTGTTTCAAAAACATATGTTATGCCTCCTCTTTGGAACGAGCTCGTCGAGATCGTTCCAATGAGGGGTCATAACCTATGTTTTTGAGACAAAAAATGAAACAAATTAGTTATTCAAAAATTGTGTTTGCAGTTGTCGTCTGCTTTTCATGTTAGGTACAGGGTTAACGATTATATGATCATTAATATATATATATTTTAATTCTTTTTCGAAAAATAATGTAGTTTGTGTTTTTGACGACTAAAAAAGTGACAAGGTTGTTAGTAATCAACCGACATAACTAAACATTGATCGTTAATTCAATTGTCCCTATGAAACATATGACAACGTACGTCAAACTTGGAAAATGCATATTAATCATACAATTTTCAGCGGGGGGGGGGGGGGGGGGGGGGCAGTGGTGGGGGGGGGGGGGGTAAACTACCAGACTACAGACGGGGTGGGTGGGTGGTCAAGTGCCAAAAACAAAGGTAGGTAGACAGTAAATGCATTTTTTTAATTGACCATAAAGGCCCGTTTTGAAGCATTAGTAAGTAAAGTCACAATATGAAAAATGTGGGAAAATTTCACCTGGAACTGACTTGAGGATAGGGGTGGGTGCCCGATGTTGAAAGGAATAAAAATCAAAGGTTTCTAAAAAAAGAATAATTGTGTTTCATTGGCAAGGTACACACCTAGAAACTAGATTTGTAAGAATATTAAGTTATACATTTAGTTTGTCTGATCTGGTTTAATTCGGGTTTTACGTCGCTTTCAAAAACTATGGGTATACGATGCCTATATATCACGACGTTGATTGTTCTCAAGGTGAAGAGAATTACTCAAACAGATCCACTGGATTGCTGAAGGAATCCACCAACCACTGGGGAAGAACTAACAAGCTGGAATAATCGGCTGAACTCGCAGGGACTTGTGCAGAAATTTTGTCAACAAAGATTTAGCGGGACATAAATTATGACGTAAATAGGGAAGTACCCGAGTAGTAGTATAATACGTATGAAACGACCCCTATTACCTGGAGCTTTGCCGGAGCAGCTAGTTAGTGTTAAATTCCCATAGGAACCGGAGCCGTTCGCCGGAGCAACTTTTTCCTGTGCAAAAGTACGGCTCCTTGAAGCTATATCCGACAAGTGGTGTAGGTACTGTATATATAGTATGCTATGGTGTGTATAGTGATATAGGTAAACACAGGGCTATGGGTATATATTATGACTGTGTTTACCTGTACCAAAGTTCTGTGCCAAGCCTGGGCCCCCGTTCTCCGAGAATCAGAAAGATAAGTTGTCCGTCGTATTGCTATATTAGTTGCCACTCATGTGAAGAAGAAATGAAATGCCCCGTGAAGATGCTCAATCTATAAGCCCATTGCCGATTAGCCATCTTTGACGTTAATGATATGCAAGGCCAGAGGTAGCTTCGGGTAAACAATTCGATCAGACTATCTGTCAAGACGGTCAAGCATGCGATAGAAACAACCAAAATGTTTCGCTTGAAACGAGAAAATGTGCATTTTCGATTTAATACTAATAAAGATAGATAAAATAGCACACTTTCAACACTTCATTTAATGGACAGGGCAAAATAATATTGATTTTTTTAGTGAAATGAATACCGCAATGAACCCTTTCCCACAAGCGAAGGTAGACTCGGCATCATGGTTTTGTTATGTTGACGAGTGACAAAACTGCAGATATATCACTGAAATGACATAAAAATGTCTGCGTGAGTGAAAGTGCAAACCCTGGTATCCAAACAACCAACCCATACAAATATTTTCAAGCATAACACATAGATGTTCCAGCTGGGAGACGTTGGGGTGGATGGGGGAGGGGGCGTGGTCCCTAAAAAAGTGAATGAAAATAGTCTGCTAGTAGCAGTGTCGCGTGTCTACTAATAATATTTTGTCCATATACAGTACAAGTCAAAATGAGTTGAAGAATATCCACGACCGGTGTAAACTATAGATGGATGTTTCCAATACAAATAACACAAGAATCGGACATAAAAATATATAAATTCTTCTTTTGTCTATTTTCTCCTTCAACTCAAACTTACATGTCACACAGTGAAAGCTGTCTTATTACAAAAACCACCCACGAAGTGAAAGGTCCACGCAGAGCCTGGGAGAGGAAATTCGGATCCGGGGTTAATTCTGTGACGGCTCCCCTTTCAAAAATGTCAGGATATTGCATAGATGATAAGGCATCTGCAGCGAGTGCCGGAGGCGCGATCGATCACAGAGTGGTTGGAGGGAGCGGCGTTTTCTCCCCAACAAAACTTTTAAATCAGTTATTAATTGGAGTCTTCTGGTGGCTTTTGGGGTAAAATATCACGTTATTCTTCGCCGTCAAAATGACGTTTTTTAGCAGTATGTTTCAAATCTACAAGTTGATCAATGAGTATCCAATGACCTACCACCCATAGCTATATTGACTGCATAATTCTTGAAGTGATAACTTGGTTTACTCAAGTTAATTTAATAAAGTTATTGCTTCAAGAATCATGCAGTCCAGAATTACAGCCGTTGGTCAAGTGCATAGCTTCATTCACGATACAGCCCCTTCTTAACTGTTGGCACAGGAGTCAGAACCTTGGGGAGGGGGACAAGGACAAATATGGCCTGAAAGCCCGTATTTTTTTTGTTTTGTTTTGTTTTGGAACGCCCTTTGAAAGGACGTACCAAACCAAAAAAATTAAAATACAGTCTTTCGGGTCATGTTTGGACTAGGGGGTGGGCAGGCGAAACCAAGATCCTTGACTCCTGGGCCAACAGCCCCCCCCCCCCCCAATTCTGGGCTCTGGGAGTTACTACATTGGGCCCCACCCTCTCCGCGACCCCGGATACATGGCCAAAATGTGCCTACATGGATATTGTATTACAGAGCACACAGGGTGGATTTTTTACTTCTCCTCTAAGTAGGTGGATATACATATATTTCCAACATATTCTTGCCAGTTTGTAGAAAGTTTGGGACTCAACAAGCTAATCTGCAATTTATGGACCACCAGATATCTAACTTATCAGTGCTCCTTAAACTGCAGATTTGCTTTGTGAGTTACAAGTTTTTACTGACTGTCAGGTATGGTCAGTGGTTGATGCCCATGTGCATTGTTTTGCACAAACAAAATTCCAGCCAGCGGACCTCCGAGTGAAATTCAGAAATCATTTGACTTGCAGTACAAGTCGAAATACGTCGTAGAATAACCACTATAAACTACTAGTATGCATCTTCAGCTATACCAGCAACACAATAACCTGACATCATTTTCGGGAAAGCTCTCACAGAAAGCTTTCCGGAAAATGATTTCGAGTTCTTGTGCTTTTGGTGTAATGGCAGTTGGCTACTTTGTTCATTGCGGTTATGCTACCACTTATTTTGATTCATACAGTATTTGTAGACTTGAACATATGCTTCTACCTTGTACCATGCATTTATACTAATAGGAAGTCTTTTTTCCAGACATAAATAAATAATTGTTCATTTACAGATTAGTTCTATTAAAAATTATTCCACTGTAGCCATAACCACGTTTCAATATTTCATGATTATAAAACAAATTTAACCCTTTACCCAACGTAACGGCCAAAACCGGCCAGCGCTATTCTAAAAAATCGCCAATTAATTTTAAAAATATTTTCATTTTTTGTCTCAAAAACATAGGTTATGACCCCTCGTTGGAACGAGCTCGTCGAGCTCGTTCCAACGAGGGGTCATAACCTATGTTTTTGAGACAAAAAATGAAAACAATTAGTTTTTCAAGAATTTTTTTTGCAAGTGTCGTCTGCTTTTCATGTTAGGTAAAGGGTTAAAATAAGAAGTGTTGACTTGCTGAAATAATCTACAATTCTAGTAAGTACTCTGATCACAAAAAGCAGTATAATATATTTTGTACTTTACTTTTTAAACCTTTACCCACAGATAACATTAAAACTGGAAATTTAAATTTATTTTTTTTCAGATTTACTCAAAAAAGCCTCAAGCAAATCGAATCGTGTGATCCTCGGAGGAACAATCTTGTTCCGATGATATATCACATTATGTGTCTTGTACAAAACTTAAAAAAAACCCGTTTTTACCTGCTAATTCATGAATTATGTGTGAAGTTGCAGTCAGTTTGTTAATTAAGGGTAAGGCAGTGAGGTGTGTGGATTATGGAGATTATCAATCCATTTACGGTCATGATTAGCCATTGTGCATAAATATGTGACCTTAAACACCAATAAATAAATAAATAATAAATATCAATCCATTTTCCAATGTTGGGGATAAAAAGAATTAACAATACCAAAAGGGTAAATTCCCACCACTCATGGGTATGTTTTTTGGCATATCAAAGCTACGTCAACCAAAAAAATAGTTTTCCTGAACTAATATTCTTTTCTGGACATTATAAATTATATTTTGAATTTCTATGCATCGGAAAATATATAGAGGATATGGAATGAGTGTGTTTCTCATACAATATTTATGAAACGAGTCTAAGAATTTGTCGTTTTGGCGAGCCTCTGGCGAGCCCAAACGGAAAATTCGGACGAGTTTCATAAATATTATATGAGAAAAACACTCATTTCATATTCTATTTCTCATATGACACACACACGCACGCACGCACAAATTAACCACTTGGTATGACTTTTTAACTCATCACCTAACTTGAGTTGCAGACGGCACTTTGAAAAAACATCCTCGTATAACTAAAAATTTTCATTTTTTGCTTCCAAAACATAGCTTATGACCCCTCATTGGAACGAGCTCGTCTAGCTCGTTCCAATGAGGGGTCATAACCTATGTTTTGGAAGCAAAAAGTGAAAATATAAAAAAATGAATGGCGTTTTTCTTGCAGGTAAACGATTAATACAATATAACCCACGCTATATTGGACAGATAACGTAAATTCTCCCTACTGAAATTATGCAAATATGACCCCGTTGTATTTTGTTCAGCCTATCAAATTGTCCAGTTTTGAAATTGACCATTGAAAGCTCCCAACTCTACCTATGCAAATTATGAAAATGTGGCACAGTTGTATTTTGTTCAGCCAGTCAAATTGTCTAGTTTTGAAATTGACCAATGAAATTGACGGAAGGCTTTATTTATCACTGATTAATATGAAAACAAAATATCAAATGTTTTGAAGTGAACGAAACGGACGAGTCATATGATAAAATGCAATAGGAATTACAATGCAATAAACCCTCTTAAATGCTGTGTATAAACCCAAAACATGTTAAAAAAGGTTACAGCATACATGTACACATATTTTTATGTCCGATGCTTGTGTTATTAGTATAGAAGACATTACGTCTATAGTTTATACCGATAGCGGTTATTCTTCAACTCATTTTGACTTGTACTGTATATGGACAAAATATTATTATTAGACACGCGACACTGCTACTAGCAGACGATTTTCCTTCACGTTTTAGAGACCACGCCTCCCTCCATCCCAACCTCTTTCAGCTGGAACATCTGTGTGTTATGCTTGAAAATATTTGTATGGGTTGGTTGTTTGGATACCCAGGGTTTGCACTTTCACTCACGCAGACATTTTTGTGTCATTTCAGTGATATATCTGCAGTTTTGTCACTTGTCAACAAAACAAAACCATGATGCCGAGTCTACCTTCGCTTGTGGGAAGGGGTTCATTGTGGTATTCATTTCACTAAACAATCAATATTTTTTTGCCCTGTCCATTAAATAAAGTGATGAACGTGTGTTATTGTTTCTATCTTTATTAGTATTAAATCGAAAATGTACATTTTCTCGTTTCAAGCGAAACATTTTGGTTGTTTCTATCGCATGTACATGTATGACAGTCTTGACAGATAGTCTGATCGGAGTGTTTACCCGAAGCTACCTTTGACCTTGCATATCATTAACGTCAAAGATGGCTAATCGGCAATGGGCTTATTAACCCTTTACTTAACATGAATGCAAACAAAATTATTGAATATCTATTTTTGCGTCAGAAAACATAGCTTATGACCCATCGCTGAAATCGAAGTTCGTTTGTGGGGTCATATGCTATGTTTTTGAAGCAAAAAATAATGAAAATCGAATGGCATTTTTTGTGAAGAGCGCTGGCCAGTTCCGGTCGTTACGTTGGTTAATGGGTTAATAGACTGTAATCTATATACATATGCACCAGATCCGGTGTTATCACTTCAATAATTCTTTACGTGAAGAACTTCGGCATCTGCATCAATATCCCGACACTTTCGAAAGGGGGTGGGGGCGTCTCAGAATTAACGATGGGGCCCGAATTTCCTCTCCCCGGCGTGGCACGAAAGACAAATTGTAATGCAATGGAAACAGGAGCTTTGTGAAAATGACCGATTGGTTGATTACATGTATTTCCTATCGAAAGTTTTTGTTTTATGAGATCTATACCAAAGTCATAGGAAATCTCGAATCTTATTGCAGCAAATTGTCGTTGCAGATGATATTATTGCGTGATAAATCTTGAATGACGACCGAAGAGTATAAATTGTCTATAGTTGGCTTCCAGTTTACCCAGAAAAACAAAACATAAATAATCTTGTACAGTGATGTGCAATTTTAAATTCGAAATTGTTTTTACATGTACTTGACCATTCCGATCCCGACGCCAATAATGCTGTCGTCTTACGCACTGCTGTCGACAATGAAACTGACGATTCTATTTTATATTTGTTATTTGTAGGTGGGTTCAGTAATAATTTAGTCCTACAGCCCTATAGGCCTTAATCATTTACCCAACGAACCGGTCGTACCCGCCTGCGTAATTTTTAAATCAAGCAGTTTAAAACAATACATTTTTAGCTTAAGTTGACAAAGTCAAGATAAGCTATTGCCATCACGCGTGCGGAAGTTTGTTAGTCTGTGAATCTGTGAGTCTGTGTGTCTGTCCACGTTTTCCTTTAGCACGAGCTACACCCCATAGTTCTTGTCTGATTGTCGCGAAATTTCATATGCAGGTTTGTTGTCATATCTAGATGAGAACGTCCCTTTTTGGTCGCGATCGGTCAACCAGTATGGCTGCCCGAGCCCAAAATCCGAAAACCCTTAGCACAGTCTACAGGTCGTATTTATGAAGAGATTTCATTGCAACTTGGTAGGATTCCTAGATGAGAACGTCCACTTTTGGGCATGATCTACCAACCGTGATGGCTGCCCACGCACGAAACCCAAAAACTTTTAGCACAGTCTGCAGGTCATGTTTAATATGGAGGGATTTCATTGTGTCTTGGTAGGATGACTCCTTATGATCTCTAGATGAGAATTTCCCCATTTGGGCGTGATCTGCCTACCGTGCCGACTGCCCGAGCCCAAAACCCGAAAACCTTTAGCACAGTCTATAGGTCACATTTATTGAGGAATTTCATTGTAATTTGGTGGGTTGACTTCATACAATGTCTAGATGAGAAAGTCCCCTTTTGGTCATGATTTGGCAATTGTGACGGCTACAGGGGCCCGAAGCCCGAAAACCTTTAGCACAGTCTACAGGTCATATTTATGAAAGGATTTCATTGTAACTTGGTAGGATGACTCCAAATAATGTCTAGATAAGAACGTCCCATTTTGATCGCGATCATTCAGTCTTGATGGTGCCCGAGCCCAACCCAAAAACTTTTCGCATAGGCAAAAGGTCATATTTATGGAAGGATTTCATTGTAACCTGTTAGGTTGACTCCATATAATGCCTAGATGATGACATCCCCTTTTGGTCGTGATTGGTCAACTTTGATGGCAACAGGTGCCCGAAGCCCGAAAACCTTGAGCACAGTCTACAGGTCATATTTATAAAGGGATTTCGGTGTAACTTCGTAGGATCACTCCAGATGATGCTCAGATGGGATTGTCACATTTGGTTGCGATCATTCAGCCATGATGGCTGTCCGAGCCCGAGGCCCGAAAACCTTTTGCACAGTTTTCACGTCATATTTATGAAGGGATTTCATTGTAACTTGGTAGGTTGACTTCATATAATATCTAGATGAGAACGTCCCCTTTTGGACACGATTGGGCAACTGTGACGGCTACAGGGGCCCGAAGGTCAAAAACTTTTAGAACAGTCTACAGGTCATAATTATGAAGGGATTTCATTGTAGCTTGGTAGGATGACTCCAAATAACGTCTAGACGAAAACATCCCCTTTTGGTCGCGATCATTCAGGCTTTATGGCTGCCCGAGCCCAAAGACCTTCAGCATAGTCTATAGGTCGTATTTATGGTTGTAACTTGTAAGGTTGATTCCATATAATGCCTAGATGAAGACATCCCCTTTTGGAAGTGATTGGTCAACTGTGATGGCAACAGGTGCCCGAAGTCCGAAAATCTTGAGCACAGTCTACAGGTCATATTTATGAAGGAATTCATTATAACTTCGTTGGATCACTCCAGATGATGCCTAGATGATTATGTCCCCTTTTGGTTGCGATCATTCAGCCATCATGGCTTCCCGAGCCCGAAGCCCGAATACCTTTTGCACAGTCTACAGGTCATATTTATGAAGGGATTTCATTGTAACTTGGTAGGCTTGACTTTATATATGTCTAGATGAGAACGTCCCCTTTTGGACACAATTGGGCAACTGTGACAGCTACAGGGGCCCGAAGCACGAAAACCTTTAGTACAGTCTACAGGTCATAATTATGAAGGGATTTCATTGTAGCTTGGTAGAATGACTCCAAATAATGTCTAAATGAGAACGTCCCCTTTTGATTGCGATCATTCAGCCTTGATGGCTGCCCGAGCCCAAAAACATTTAGCATAGTCTATAGGTCGTATTTATGGAAGGATTTCATTGTAATGTGTTAGGTTGACTCCACATAATGCCTAGAAGATGGTATCCCCTTTTGGTCGTGATTGATCAACGGTGATGGCAACAGGTGCCCGAAGCCCGAAAATCTCGAGCACAGTCTACAGGTCATATTTATGAAAGAATTCTTTGTAACTTCGTTGGATCACTCCAGATGATGCCCAGATGAGAATGTTCCCTTTTGGTGGCGATCATTCAACCCATGATGGCTGCCCGAGCCCAAAGCCCGAAAACCTTTAGCACAGTCTACAGGTCATATGTATAAAGGGATTTCATTGTAACTTGGTAGGTCGATTTCATATAATATCTAGATCAGAACAGCCCCTTTTGGACACCATTAGGCAACTGTGACGGCTACAGTGGCCTGATGCCCAAAAACCTTCTGCACAGTCTACAGGTGATATTTATGAAGGGATTTCATTGTAACTTGGTAGGTTGACTTCATATAATATCTGGATGAGAACAGCCCCTTTTGGACAACGTTAGGCAACTGTGACGGCTACAGGAGCCTGATACCCGAAAACCTTTAGCACAGTCTACAGGTGATATTTATGAAGGGATTTCATTGTACCATGGTAGGATGACTCCAAATAATGTCTAGATGAGCACGTCTCCTTTTGGTCGCGATCATTCAGTCTTGATGGCTGCCCGATCCCAAAACCTTTAGCATAGTCTATAGATCATATTATTGAAGGATTTCATTGTAACCTGTTAGTTTGACTCCATATAATGCCTAGATGATGACATCCCCTTTTGGTCGTGATTGGCCAACTGTGACGGCTTCAGGTGCCCGAAGCCCGAAAACCTTGATCACAGTCTACAGGTCATATTTATGAAGGGATTTCATTGTAACTTAGTAGGTTGACTTCATATAATGTCTAGATGAGAACGTCCCCTTTGGATGCAATTGGGAAACTGACGGCTACAGGGCCTTAAGCCCGAAAACTTTTAGCACAGTCTACAGGCCATATTTATGAAGGGATTTCAATGTAACTTGATAGGATGACTCGTTTTGGAAAAATTTCACTGTAACTTGGTAACTTTCGTTGATATACGTTAACTGTGAGGGCCACATACATTAACTGTGAGGTCATATTAACCCACCCCCTTAGCTCTTTAGTACAGTGTATACCTCATATTATTTTTTATCAAAAACATAGCATACAGGGAACAGAAATGAACATATTCCCAATTATCACAATTCTTGTCTTATTTCATAATCCTTTCATAAACATTGAACATTATCCCTTTCATCAAACACAACACACAAGTTAATCTACAGTGTCATTGACACTTTCATTTATTGATGCACATTTATTTAGCTGCGTCTCCAATACATTTGCCTTGTTACAATTTATGGCACTCTCCCAAAAATTTGTAACGAGGCAAATCCCCATAGATTAAATACTTTTACTTCAAAGATAATATGAAGAGCATCCAAAGAATATGAAGCCCTTGAATTGCAAACCTCCAGTTTGTTTTTAGAGGAATGTTTTATTTTTCAAACTAAAAATGAATTTATTTGCATAAATATGCACTTTCTAGTTTGATGTGTAAAACGACAGCCGAAATTCTCTCAATTGCTTACATTTTGCAAAAGAAAAAGACAAATTTAAAATAAAACACTCCCTCACTCATTTAAAAAAAAAAATGCCCGAGCATCCAGGGGGGGGGGGGGGGGGGGGGTACCAAAAATTTGCAAGACGTGACGTGGGGGTGGGTGGGTCTCTTGATTGCGCCAAAAATGTGCATTTCCAACTTGTGCAATTTTTTTGAATTTTTAAAAAATATATCAATATATCAGCTAATACATACCATCATTTGTGTTTCATACCTTAAAGATGATGTTGTACATCACACACTTAACATAAATACAACATCAGGAGGCTTTATATGTGAGAATATTGGGCTTAATCCAGCTTAATCTGGGAAAATGTCACACGTTGGTAGGGAGTGTGTGTCTTGTTCGAAATGTAGAAAATGTGCAGACAATATTTTGGGAAAATTCTCTCTGATGCACTAAATTAAACCCAAGTTATTTATTTATTAATTGATTTATTTATTTATTGGTGTTTAACGACACTTTAACAACCAGGGTCATATCGCGTCGGTGACAGGTTTACGGGTGGAGGAAGCCAGAGTACCCTGAGAGAACCACCGAACAACGACGAGCAGCTGTCAGCTCTTCAGCATCATAACCCACGACTGTACTACACACTGCACAGCTGTACTGCGTACTACACAGCACAGACAGGGTTAGATTGGCTGAAGACATGTGCACCTCGGCGTCATGGTGCCCCCACGTGGGCAATTGGGGTAAGTTTATTTTGGATTTTAATGGCAGAGTGGGGGGGGGGGGGGTGTTTGAGAACGGTAGTAGAAAATTTGCACGTAGTGGGTGGGTGGGTGTAAAAAGGAGCCGAATAAAAAAAAAAGGACGTCACGTCTTGCAAATTTTTAGTGCCCCCCCCCCCCCCCCCCCCCCCCCGCGGAGAATCAATTAATTTATTTTATGTCGCCTTATAAGATATAATTAATTCTCGTCTAGCTGCAAAGTATACCAACATGCGAGTCACCTGAACATAGACAGTTATTAATATCGCGTAGGGTGCTACCGTTTCTCAGACTTATTTACAAGGCCACGACTGTTCACTTAGCAAAACGTTATTTGCGACCGTAAATCACAGCGCGTGTCTTCAGGACAGTTTTTAAAATGAATTTCGTCTGACGGACCGAAAGAAAAATGCCGTTTAGACTTTTTGTGAATGCAAATATTTTTTTTTTCGGGCGCCGCATATAATGTCAGATTTCAAATAATGAAACTTCACTCGGATACGAGTTATACTGCTCATTATGTCTAGGTTCGCTTACACACAATGACATGTCAATATTCATTTCGCCGCACAAAGTGTCCATACCCAAAGTTGTCGAATTTACATCTGAACCCAATCTGAACTCTGATAAATCATAACAGTTAGGAAATTTTTCACGGGGTTGATAATTTCTGTCACTGGAATAGATTTACGGAAGAGTTAGCTCCTCTTAATTTCCCAAAGCAATTATTAAATTTAACGCAAAGCGTATGGGAATTTCATACAAGGATTGAAATTTCGAAATCGAAATATTGGTGAATTTGTATCATCCACATACGCATCATTTCACGAACATTATTTTTACAAATCAGTTTGAACTTTTGGCTATCATTCTCTGTTTAAACCTATTTAAAATAAGAAAAGGGCCTTTTAACCATCTGTTGATGTCCTGTAACTTTTTTCCTGTTCATTATATCAACCAACAGTGCGCGCATCGTGACATATAATACAGACACTGTTTTGCCCATTAATATAACATTCTAGGAGGTGAGATTTGCCAGTTGTTTTATGGGAAGAATAGGGAGCGCGGTGACTCAGTGGTAAACTGTTAGTAGTATGTCATGTACCCGGACAGGACCCAGTTGGATGACCCCGGTGGATGACCCCGGAAGTGACGTCATGTCACGTGAATCAGTGGCGCCATGTTGTGTTGTCATGGTAACCCGCGTGAGCGGCCATGTTGTGACGTCATCCCCATAGTGATCCGTGGTGTGAGAGCGCATGCGCAGCGCGTGTTGTTAGGGTGATACGTGTTTCCGTCGTCCATTTTGTGTACTGGAGGCCGCCATCTTGGTTTCTATGGTAGCACGTGGTTGCTATGTTACCCAATTTTTCTGCAATAAGACGGGGTATGTTAGGAGGGTGTGTTCCTTTGTAGAAGAGTAAATCTAATTTCCGCAAACGACCCGACAATCCTTCGAAATCACCAAAATCCACCCCAAATTACCGAAATAGACTTTATTTATTACGGATTGCCCATTTTATCTGCTTAGCACGTAGTGCTATAGTACTAAGGGGGTACAAGGGGGTGCGTTCGAATGAACAGGAGTAATGTTCTGGCTTAGAATTCTCCCAGAATCCCTTTTTGGATCCTTATCCCATGACGTTTTTTCCATTAAAAGACACGTTCCTTTGGTCATAACTCAGAATTCTCTGCTTTTATCTGCATATGCAATAGTTATCGTTTATCTGGTCATGTTCCTTTATTCTAGAGTATACTCCAGTAGCGTAGAAGAGCCTATCAACTGGAACTGCTTTGCTTATTATTGCTATATTTAGCTATTTCTGGTCTATTCATGTTAGTTCTGACCCTATTCTAAGTACTCTTGTTGTTTCATATATCTAGATTATAACTAACCAATGAGATTGCTTGATTTCCCATAATCTGTATACAGAGTTATCTCCCTTCTGTATAATAAAAGACTATATCCAATGGCAATATCCCCGGGCACCCCAATTTCGGCACCAATTTTTTGAAAAACATATGACCTTCGGCACCCCTTTTTTGTCATATGTGCTTATGTGAAAAAGCACAATGTGACACAATGTGCCCTAGCACAAAGGTACATGCTTTATGTGCCGATATGTGCTTATGTGAAAAGGCACAATGTGACACAATGTGCCCTAGCACAAAGGCACATACGGGTATTTGAGGATTCCTATGGCCCGGTATTGTATTATTTGAGGATACCTATCGAGGATACCTTTTATAGGATACTTATCTGAGGATACTATATAGGCTGTACATATCCCTGTAGGTCTCTTGCTGGCCCTTGGTACCTCTGATCCACCAGGTGCTTCATATTATTGAGCGGTATTCTGGGGTGGGGTCAATGCCTGGTAATACAGAACGGCAGCAGAGTATGGTTGGTATATTCCCCTATAGATCCCATCCTAACCGTTGTTAGTATTAACCTACCAAATGCTTTGTATCATCCTGTTACTGGTAAGGTGGTACGTAATACCAGTAGTTCCTACCTTATTCCGAGCACTCGTGTTGTTTCATTTATCTAGATCATTTATATAAATTATAATTAATCAATTAGATTGCTTGATTTCCCATAACCTGTATGCAGAGTTATCTCCCTTCTGTATAATAAAAACCTATATCGAATGGCAATATTCCTGGGCACCCCAATTTCGGCACCCCTTTTTTGAAAAGCATATGGCCTTCGGCACCCCTTTTTTTCTGAAAAGAGGATAAGAGTCGTATTAAAAATCCCTCATATGCAGAAAAATTGGGTAACATAGCAACCACGTGCTACCATAGAAACCAAGATGGCGGCCTCCAGTACACAAAATGGACGATGGAAACACGTATCACCGTAACAACACGCGCTGCGCATGCGCACTCACACCACGTATCACTATGGGGATGACGTCACAACATGGCCGCTCACGCGGGTTACCATGACAACACAACATGGCGCCACTGAGTCACATGACATGACGTCACTTCCGGGGCCATCCACCGGGATCATCCAACTGGGTCCTGTCCTGGTACATGACATACTACGACTGTTGAACCTTCTATGCTAGAGGTGCCGAGTTCGATCCCCGTCCGGGACGACCCGCGTTGTCCTGGGGCAAGGCATATATCCCAGTTGCCTACATGGGGGCACGATGTCGCCGTGTACTAAGGCGAACTGCACGTCAATGGTGCACCTGTCTTCAACCGCTGTAAACCCCAAATTGAGCGGAGCTTGAACAGAGTTAGAATGTTGAGGAGCTGACAGTTGCTCGATGGTTCTCTCCGGCTTCCTCCACCCGTAAAACTGCGACGGTTACGATTAGGCACTGCGCATAAGTAGGTGACCTTAAACACCAATAAATAAATAAATGGGAAGAATAAAAACATGCGCATTACTTAAACACCCATTCGCTAAACAAATGACCAAAGTAGACATTTCGTGTTTCGAGTATGATACTGCTATTCTTATTTAGTGTTCAACCGATTATGGGCAATACGATGACAACACCAACGGCTCCTGGAACATCGGTTCAACCGATTGTTGCCAAGCATTTTTGTGATGATTCATTAACCACAGTTTATTATCTTCTGCTGCAATTGTCCAATTGTTTATGTAAAATGATCAATAAAGTTGAGAAACAACCACAACGTGTACCGGTATTCTTAATTTCTCTTTACGCCCCTTTACGGGACATACAAGTTAAACGGCATTTAAATCTTACAACTGAACGTGCTTGCGGCAATCGCCAGTTCATACCGGAAAAGTGAAGGCTGCATTCCATTGACTCAGGTCGCAGTAGCATGACTAGTCGCGCGTACTTATGCGGTGCCCGTGGCTCTGAGAGGCACGTATACCGCCCAAGTGTGCGCGCCTGGTCATTTTACTGCGACTTGTGTCATCGACGTTTAACACTATGAATTATGTTCAATTTAATGTTGTTTTTCCAAGCCTCGATTCGTCTAGAAATGCATAGTATTACAATCGGAATCGGCCGAGTGTGAGCTCAAATAACCGGTAATCGATCAGCGGAAATTTTGGTAATCGGTTGAACACTACTTTTATTGATGGATTATCTGTGAACTAATTGTTTCTCATTAGCCTGCCACAAAAGCCAAGTTTCCTTCATTTTATTACTTTTCATAAACGGAAACAACTGACATCCAAGGGAGCTATCTGTTCTTTTCGTTTTTTAAAACAACAAAAGGAAAGTTGGTATTCTATTGTTCCGATTCCATAGGACATACGTGTTATCTCAACAAGTACCTGATTCTTAATTGGCCCTTCCTCGTATGTCTAATAGGTCATGGTAATACAAGTCAGACATGAGCATTTAGTATCGAAAGAGTGAAATGGGCATCTAACAGAGCAGTACACAGAAGAGACCTACTCTGCTACGAAAGTACTCGAAAGACGCGACTTCGAACACCGTTTTTGTTATATTCTTTCGACTGATTAGAAACGGATTTTGGAGGCGTCATTATTATTTGTATGATGGCCAGATATCAGAGGCTCATCGTCCTGTGGGTTTTCTTTTTTGTGTTTGAAAAATTCTGTCAGAATGTTTATGGAAGAAAAGAAACACCTTAACAAGTGGAACACATGATGGCAACGGAACATACCTTCACCAAAGATGTGCTGCCCCGAAGTCATATTTCAAAACATTTACTTAGAATCTTCTCACAAACAACTTTTTGGCATTAGTTAATAATGCTGAAAGGGGTTATGAAATCAAGTCATCGGTTAACCGGTTTGTTATAACTGCTCCGTTACCGATTAGTCGCCAATGGAATACAAATGTCAGCGATAACCGGCGGTAGTGAGAATCCAGACGAAAATATTTTTTATTAGTAGATTCTGAGAGTGAGAATAAGTCAATCAAACTTATGCAAATTGTGCACAAAAATTCTCAGGACGGATAGAATGTAACTCGTGCAGATCTCGCATAAAATACTCGAGCCTGAGCACCAGACCCAAGTAGTTTATGTAAGATTTGCATAAGATACACTCTTCGTAGTTCCCTTTGTCTGAATCTACTGATACAAGCTATGTTCAAACTTCTGTCATGAATGAGAGGTTAACTGATTGCAAAAATCGTAACCGGAAAAAGTCTGTAATCGTTGTGATATCCGTTAATTGATTAATCTTTTCAGCACTATTAGATAACTTAAATTCCGAACTCAGTACTATATAAAGACCAATCGATTTGGTCTTTCTGAACAGTACTCGTCGCTGTAGTTCGAATAATCTGGTGGCTTAGGTTTTCCCATCTATATAGTAGCAAATTTCCGTACAAGAAGTCTGACACACAGAGACAAATTATTCCAGTTCCGTAACATTCCGATTAATAAAACTGCTCTCGTGCATTCCATGAGCGTTTTACTCTATTAATCTGGGAGGACGGTGGCTAGGCGAATGGGACATTTAACCTCAAACGGATGGACCCACAGTTCGACACTGACCAGAGGTGACTATGTTTTGTCCTTAACCCTTTACCCAACGCAGACGATATCAAAATTTATTAATTTAAATATCATTTTTTATTTTTTTTTCGAAAAATTTCAACAAAACCATATCATGTAACCCCTCATTGGAACGAGCTCGTTCCAAAGAGGGGTCGCATGATATGGTGGTGTTGAAATTTTTCGAAAAATAATATCTTTTCAGCTGCTGAATCTGCATATTACGCGGACGGATGCGGGCGATTCGTTGGGTACAGGGTTAATGCACTTAATCCCGCTTGCGCACGCGGTAGCACGGCGGCACTGTGTACTAAGGCGTACTGCACCCCAATGCTGCTCTCGTTTTCAACCAGTGATAACGCTGTCTGTGGGAGGGTGCAGTGACTCAGTAGGTAGAGGTGCAGACTGCAAGCCGAGAGGTCCTCGGTTCGAATCCCACCTGCGGCAACCGCGTTGTGTCCTTGGGCAAGACACGTTACCCCCATTGCCCCCTGGGGACACGGTGCCGTTGTGTACTAAGGCGTACTGCACGTCGACGGGGCACCTGTCTTCAACCAATGCTATCCTTGCTTGTGTGGAGTCGGTATGTTGGGAATTGACAGTTTCTTGTCGTTGCTCGGTGGTTCTCTCCTGGCTTCCTCTATCTGTAAAATTGTCATGGTCATGATTAGCCAATGTGCAGAAATATGTGACGTTAAACACCAATAAATAAATAAATAAATAAATAAATAAATAAATAAATAAATAAATAAATAAATAAATAAATATAACACTGCTTGTGCAGAGTCAGAGTCTGACAATTGTTCGCGGCTGCTCGGTGGTTCTCTCCAGCTTCCCATCCATAAAACTGACGAGATGACCCTGGCTGTCGAATGTGTCGTTATACCCCTATAAATGAAAAATGCCGATAGGATCACCGAGCCAATGTCAAGTTGTGACAGCACAAAAGTGGGTTTAATCATTATCAACTTATCATCCGGAAACCAATTGTTTACAATTTACTATGTGAAGGGTCACTGTGATTTGACCTTTGACCTAGTGATTCCGAAATAAATAGAGCTCTTTCTTGCGCCAATGCCAACGTACCTATGAAGTTTCATGGACGTAGGTGGAACAATTGTCAAATTATCATCTGGAAACCAATTGTTTACGATTTATTATGTTCAAGGTCACTGTGACCTTGGCCTTTGACCTGGTGAGTCCAAAATAAATAGGGGTATTCTACTCACATAAGCCAGCCTACCTATGAAGTTTCATGAATGTGGGCCAAACATTATCAAGTTATCGTCCGGAAACTAATTGTTTACGATTTACTATGTTGAAGGTCACTGTGACCATGACCTTTCACCTAGCACGTCCAAAATAAATAGGTTTCTTCCTCTCACTGATGCCAACCTACCTATGAAGTTTCATGAAGATGGGTCGAAATATTGTCAAGTTATCATCCGGAAACCAATTGTTTACGATTTACTATGTTGAAGGTTACTGTGACCTTGACCTTTCACCTAGCGAGTCCAAAATAATTAGGTTTCTTTCTCTTGCTAATGCCAACCTAACTATGAAGTTTCATGAACATGGGTCGAAACATTATCAAGTTATCATCCGGAAACCAATTGGTTTGATTTACTATGTTCAGGGTCACTGTGACCTTGACCTTTGACCTGGTGAGTCCAAAATAAATAGGCTTCTTTCTCTCACGAAGGCCAGGATACATATTCAGTTTCATGTATGTGGGTTGAACAGTAGTCAAGTTATCATCCGGAAACCAACTGTCTCTGTGACCTTGATCTTTGACCAAGCAAGTCCAAAATTAATAGAGTTCTTCCCCTCACCGATACCAACCTATCTATAAAGTTTCATGAACGTGAATGGAACCATTATCAAGTTATGACCCGAAAACCAATTGTTTACGCCCGCAAGCCCGCCCGCCACGCCCGAACCGCCCGCCCGCCCGCCATTCATCAAACTATAATAAATAAATAAATAAATAAATAAATAAATAAATAAATAAATAAAATAAATAAATAAATAAATAAATAAATAAATAAATAAATAAATAAATTAATTAATTAATTAATACGAATCGAAATCTTTCTGAACAGAACTCATCACTGAATTTCGACTATTGTTGTGACCCAGAGTTCTCAAATTATAAAGTAGAAAAACCCGCGCGGTGGCTCAGTAGGCAGAGTTGCAGTCTGCAAGCCGAGAGGTCCTCGGTTCGAATCCCACCTGTGGCAACCGCGTTGTGTCCTTGGGCAAGACACTTAATCCCGATTGCCCAAGTGGGGCACGGTGACGTTGTGTACTAAGGCATACTGCACTTCGATTGTGCACTTGTCTTCAACCAATGCTTACCATGCTTGTGTGGAGTTAGTACGTTGAAGAGCCTGGCAGTTGCCCACCGTTGCTCGGTGGTTCTCTCCAGGTACCGCAGCTCCCTCCACCCACTGTCTGACACGAGGTGACCCTGTCTGTCGAAGGTGTCGTTAAACGCCAATAAATAAATAAATATAAGCAAATCCCCATATGAAGAGCCTGACATACAGAGACAAATAATGCCAGCTCCTTTACATGCATACTGAATATTGACACTTGCGTTCCAAGCAAGTTCAACCTTTGATCTGTGTCTTGATTTAATAAAAAATTCCATAGAATTTGGCAGAATCCCTTTCCGCACCATGGAGTGCATCGTCCCAAACAAAACTGTCTGCGGCGAAATGGGCGAATCCATTCTGCATTTGTGGTGAGGTTCAGTAATAATTTAATCCCACAGCTCCAGAGAGCTGTTGGATTAAATTATTACTGATTCTCGCTGCAGATTTATCGTTCTTTGTGTAGTCTGGTCGTCAACTGCCAAATGCATGCTTGCAGTGTTAAGCATAGTGCCTAGGGCTGAGCGGTTTTCCGGTTTGGCTACGGTTTTTGCGGCAAACAGGAAAACCGAATCACAAGACCCAGCAAGTGACCGGCAGAACGTTTTTTTCTGTGTTTGTGCCTAAACTGACCAAACTATCTTACTGGGAGGAACTGGACTAACGATAACTGTGGACTACCGTCACTTAGACTGTCCAACAAAGAGTGGAATACGTCGTGTTCGCATTGTCACATTTCCCCCTTATTGACTCGTCCACCGGACGAGTCAATAAGGGAGAATTGTGACAATGAGAACTTCTTCTATTTATGAGGGTACACTGTTTTTAACAAGAAACAGTAACCCCCGTTTCAGACGGACGCATTTTAGACGAATCTAATCAATATTAGACTGTATTTGAATTATATGCGACGATTATTCGTCTGCCTGAATCACATAAATCCTCGTCTGAGGGTGACGCATTTTGCAACTACTAAATTCGACGTGTCGTTTGATTCAGCAATGTGGCCTCTCGTTCTATCCATTCGCCCTGGCACTCGTGCTACGTCGATTGACCCATTCACACGCGATTGTCGTTCTGTGCATATATGAAATACATTACGGCTCTGGAAAAGTGATTAGGTGGATACCAAGAGCGATTCGACTAAACTCTCATGTTCCATGTCGGAAGCCTATTCAGGAAAAATCGGTCTCCGTATTACTTTCCAGGCAAGCGATAGATGAACCAATCGATCATTCGCCCAGTTTGTACATGCTACGCATGTGTTCTGCAGATAATGCTAAAGCGGTTAGGGGTATTTAACCGGCTAACCGGCTTGTTATGATCTTACCGATTAACTGCCTGTTACCGTGGAATGCAAAATACCCCACTACATTGAACAGCAATAACGGTAGTGGGCACATGGGCGGAAATAGTTTGTATTAATGGATTCAGACAATGGCGGAAAATCGGAATGTGCCTTATGCAAATTCTACACAAAACTACTTGGGCCTGACGGAATGTAACTCATGCAAATCTCGCATGAGATACTCGGCCTTGATTATCAGGCCCGAGTGTTTTAAGCAAGATTTGCATAAGCACAAATTGTGCTCGCACTTTTTTGATGAGAGGGCCGTTAATTGGTAGCAAAAGCCGTAACTGCAAAAAGTGTGTAAACGTTTTGGTACCGGGTAATTGGTTAATCTTTCAGCATGATCTCCTGTCACCAAGTATGTTATTCAGTCTTTGTATAAAGATATATTCACTCAATATAGGAGCCAACTTTAATCAAGTTTTTTCCGTCGAAACACCGGTTGCCGCTTGCGAACCTCGGGAAGTGAGATAGCGATTGTTTACTGTTGTAAACAAGCTCTGTTTTACTGATAAATAGGACCCAGTCACCAATGCTTGGGGTAGAAGTCTTCTAAATTGGGAAACAGGGGTACAAACAATTGCCAATATTAACTATTTCCATGTTTTTGTCACGGTTAGCCAATGAGCAGAAACATGTGACTTTAACCAACATGAAAAGCAGATGACGCAAAAAAAATTCTTAAATAACGAATTATTTTCATTTTTTGTCTCAAAAACATTGATTATGACCCTCGTTGGAACGAGCTCGACGAGCTCGTTCCAACGAGGGGTCATAACCTATGTTTTTGAGACAAAAAATGAATAAATAATGAAAATTAATTGGCGATTTTTCAGAATAGCGTCGGCCGGGTTTGGCCGTGACGTTGGGTAAAGGGTTAAACAGCACTAAATAGATATCTCCGGTTGTAAGATTTTCTGGTTAGGCGATTTCATATATTGTATTCTTCTTGATAATCTACAAACCAATGTTTTTTTCTTCTCTTTTTCAGATTCTCGTTCGTTAAGGAAATTGAGTTGTGTTGCAGAATTGAAATTAAAAACAGCTTTTAATCATTTGCCGAACGATGCATACATTCCAACTGTAATCTTGACAGGGATTTGTCGGTTAAACTGCTTCCATTTACATACTGACTACGCAATTGTTAAAAGCGGGTGGCTTTCCCGCTGTCTCGTGTGAAAATGCAAATAAACGAAGTTCTCCAACTGGTGCAATTCGAATTTCATTTCACATTCAGTACATTAGTATAAATCTTTAGCTGTTATTATCCTGGTGATTCGTTCCGTATCAGAACATTTACATTAGGGAGAGGAAATAATATTCATGAATCGGAGAGAGGCAAATGGGTATTTTCAGCGTGTTTCCATGGAACCAACAAGTCTACTCTCAGATTGATCAGTAATTTATTTTATGAAATTATAATGTATTATAATCCCGAATCCAAAACCGAATTTTGTATCCAGTGAATCAACTCTTTGCACACACTTGTCAAAATATTGAAAATGCATGTAACAATACATTGCAACTAGGTCTTTTAACCTCTTGTTTGACATAGCCCCATTGAGCTATGTCACAAACAAAACTGAATTGGATAAATTCACAGATCTATTCATTTATTGGGACTTAACGACACTTTCGATAGCTAGGGTCACTTTGTTTCAGATAGTTTTACGGGTGGGGGAACCAACGAGCACCGGCGAGAAACTGTTAGACTCACCAACGTACTGACTCCGAACAGGTCAGGGTTCTCATTAGTTGAAGGCAAGTGCACCATCTGCGAGTAGTACGCCTTAGTACACCGCGCTATAAGGTCCCACGTGGGCAATTATGATTTATTGTCTTTCCCAAGGGCCAGGGCCGTTACTAACACTTTTTTTAGGGGTGGGGGGGGGGGGTGGGGTGGTGTAGGACGTCGGTCATATCGTCCATCTATTTGGAACATACCTAATTGCTAAACCGTACTATATCAAAGACTTATACGCCACAAATACACTTTACATGAATAAAATACTTACATGGCAGGGAATGCATTAGCGTTTATGACTTTGCTGTCAATTACTGTAGAGGTGCCCGACCATCTGGGTGCTTTCAACAGATCATAGTCATAATAAACCTTTGTTATTAGTTACCCTCTCCCTGAGAGTGGAATTCTACTGATATATTGAGCCGGACGTTTATTGCACTTCCTAATCTGTGTATATTTTTGTCGGGCAAGCAAGAGATTTTACCCAACTGAGAACCCCAAAGCGTGAGTATGGACATCTGTCCAACTTGGTATAACATAATTTCTTGCCCAACCTCTGCCCGCCGAAACCCATGATCGAGTGATTTCTTTTTTGAGGGAGGACACCCCAGAAGTTATACATCTGTCACGTGCACTACTCGTGTACCGCTGGTCAGGGTCAATGTTTCGGTTCGGAGTTAAGTGCTCCAACAACTTAGCCTCGGTACCCCTTAAATTCATAGATGCCTCATGCGAGAAAACTACTGTTTGAAATGTCCATATTTTGTCATCAGTGTGCAGAGGGCTAATACTATACAGGCAAATTTCCACATGGCTGTTCTAACCCATCGTTTTGGAAGTTGAAAAGATTCGGACTGATTATCTCCCTACCCAGTTAAAGATATATCGTCTGCTCCGTTTTTTAATTACAAGAAAATCTTAACAATAAAACAGAAAGAAAACTCTGTGTCCCTTTACATATCAGGAGTCTCTGGGCTCGTCCCGTGAGCGAAACATGTGTCGGAGGCGAACGCGATTAGTTCGATAGTGCTTAGGGCTGAGCGGTTTTCCGGTTTGTTTACGGTTTTCGCAGCAAACAGGAAAACCGAATCACAAGACCCAGCAAGTAACCGGCAGAACGTTTTTTTCTGTGTTTGTGCCTAAACTGACCAAACTATCTTACTGGGAGGAACTGGACTAACGATCACTGTGGACTACCGTCACTTAGACTGCCAACAAAGAGTGGAATACGTGGTGTTCGCATTGTCACATTTTCCCCCTTATTGACTCGTCCACCGGACGAGTCATTAAGGGAGAATTGTGACAATGAGAACACAACAGCTTAGATGAACCTTATTCATTTGTTACCATGATTTTTGTTTTTTTTCTGACTGAATAGGCTTAGTCCCTAAAAGAGAAGTTGGCCTGAACCCAAATACAAACAACTTTTTATGGTAAGTGGTGTCTTTTTGTGGAATTTTTCCAAGTCTTGGAGTCTGAAGTGTTATTTACTATCTGTTCTTAACACATAGAAAAACCGAACCGAACCCAAGGTTTTTTTTTCCTGAAACCGAACCGAAACCGAATCTGAAATGTCAAATCCTCCCATCTCAAATAGTGCTACATGATAATGGGTTAGTATAGGATAGTGGATGGGTTTCTCAGGAAGAAAAACGTTAACACGCTGGTGGTTTTGTTAACCTCTGTTTCTAAAGGTGTTTTCTAACCATCTCAAACAACGTACCGGACAAAGTGGCACCCTTTTAAAATTCCTTTTTTATGATAATCACCATCAAACAGCGCATTACGGAAATATCGTCCACAACACGCTAATCAACACTCGATGTTCGAAGTCAGCTTGCTGTCGTAATATTGTGACTTAATTGGTTTCGGAAGTGCAATTAAATTAATACGCTCTGTTTTTGAAAGTTGTTTTTTTTATTTTTCATTCACTGTTTACCTATCATGGCAAGGAGACGACATTAGTAACATTATTTCCTGGGCAATATTTGCCGCAAAAAACATAATTTATGTCCTCTCATTGGAACTGTGTGTTTTGACTCCGCGCCGTGCAATATTTATAAGAAAGTTTACAACGAGGCTTTGGTCAAAATCGCCAAACAGAAAAACAATGTCAAACGCGCCAAACAAAAGAACCGTGTCAAACGGAAGAAAAATTGTATTACGTTATTGCTTTGAACGCAAACCTTGCACCGCATCCAATGTGTAATAAAATCAAGACAGTGGTTGGCGTCTTGAGAAATGTTCTTTCCCACAGGCGCATAGCAGGAGTACGTGGCTCTTTGGTCTATTAAGGTTGAGATCGAAAGGTTTTCAGATAGCCCGCTTCATATTCGTTGTCCTTGGGCAAGACCCCTAATCCAGATCGCCCAAGAGCCCAGAAGTGGGAGCGTGTTGTCCAAGTGTGCTTGGGCGTACAGCACTTTCCTTGAAATCTTGTCTTCAACCACTGCTTACCCTATTTGAATCGGTTTAGTGATTTGGAAAAAACAACAGTTATTTGCACCTTCTACGCGATTTCCAATGTATACTCCGACTTCTTCCACTCATAATATGCCCGGAAGGATAAAACGCAGGCTGTTTAAAGTGCCATTAAACCGCACTACACACACAACTAGTTTTACGTATTGGAATCGAGATTCGCGTGAAATCGGTTACAACGCTTTACTGTTACTCACCCCTCCCCCTATTGGGTGGTTTTAGCAGTGTTACCCGCTTTTCCAACAATTCACCCTGTATTGTTGGTACGTGATACATATTTCTGTTTGTAGCACAGATATCTCTCTTTGTTAGAGATGAGGCGAGACTGAGAAATTCGCCACTGAGATTTATCAGCACAAAGTATCGCCATGTGGCAATGCTGTGCATCGCAAACATTGGTAGGAAACTACTGAGCGCCCCCCCCCTTCCCCAACCCACCCCATTTTGAAATGTTTGCAAAAAATCGATATCCAAAAGGCGGAAATTTAAAGACCTTAATTGGAAACTAATTTTTGGTTGAAAGAAAAATTCGTCGTACATTCCGTTAAACTGGTCGATGGAATCAGGAGCGTCGCGAGGATGTTCAGTTGGGGTTGGGGTGTCAACCTGATTTCTCCCACCTATGATGGCTGAATTCCAGAATGATAAAGTATTCCCAAAACATTCTCAAGGCATGCCTTCATCGAAGGCAAGACTTCTTGGAAATTAATTGATCGATTTTTAAATAAAATATACATGCAGTAGTCGTGTGGCAACTACTGCATCCCACAATTTGTATGACCGACTGTGTGTGTGACATAAGTCCAAATATCAAATCTAGCCTTTTAAGAAAGTTCATGATTACTAGCAGAAGGGAATCGATATCTAAGGCTTCAAGCCAGGCGGAAATTCCCGACTGGAAAAAATTAATGGGTGTGCCACAAACCCTAAACCCCCATCACTATTTCAATGAATGGCGAGGCGGGTGAGGGCACCCCGCCTCGATATAAATTTCACTTGAAAACGTAAGCAATGTGGCTGGAAGTAATGAATAGTTCTTAACTGCGATAACAGGATACAAAATTCGTGCCTTGAGTTCCAATGTGTTCTATATGCCAGTAGGCACATAGAACACATTGGAACTCAGGGGACGAAGTGTTGACCTTATTTCTGATCAACTCAACTGTTGCTGTTCAAGATCACCATCAGTACACATTGTTATCAAAATTTATCAAGTGCACAGGAAACGACAACTATAGACATATGGAATCGATTAAAGGATACATGGATTTTCAATTTATTTAAAAGCAGAGTTGTATTCAAGGAAGGTGCTTCTGGATCTCAGATGCTTTCCATTAAAACATCAGTAGGTTTTGTAATTGTTTAACTGAACACACACAAAATTCGCTCGGCAAACCTATTTAGTCATCAATCTGTTCATTAAATATACTTTCCTGCGAGTGTTGTTTCTTCTTAATTTATTCTTTTCAAACACTGTCATCAGATTCTAAACTGCATGCATTCGAGTATGTTTAGAAATATTCTGCGTGTGTTTTGTCTCATATTCCACTCCGTTAACGGTGTACTATAAAACATTGCTTGCTCAAACGTGCTTTCATCTATTCTTAGCCGGGAGCCCATTGGTTCGAGAATCGGACTTCAAACTGTGAGGTCTGCTGTTCAACCCTGACTAAGGGTGTCTGAGTTGTGTCTTTGGCGAAGGTACTTAATCCCGGGCACACGAGGGCACGGTTGCGCCCTGTACTAAAGCGCCCTGTACTAAAGCGTACTGCACGTTGATTGTGCTCTTGTCTTCAACCATTGCTAACCTACGTGTGTGGAGTTATACTTTGGGGAGTCTGATAGTTGCTTGCCGTTGCTCGGTTGTTATCTCCGGGTTCTCCGTCGTCATCGTCGTCGTTAAACTGTCAGACAAGAGGCGATCCGGGTTGTCGAAAGAGTCTTTAAACCCCAATCTCACCTTACCCCCGTCAGAACAGTGCTCGTTCGCTATGGTGTCAAGTTCCGCTTTAATGGTGAAATAGTACCTGGTAACGAATATCTGGATTCCAAGTCCTTTAAAGTGCGCAGCATGGGTGTAAACGATTGGTTAAACTTGACTTCATGCCTATGTTGTGGTCGTGATATAGCCGTGTATGCTAAAAGTGACCTTAAACACCAATAAATGAATAAATATGGCCCTAATTTATTTCCAGAAGAACTTTTTCCAGATGTGTGCAAAAAACCTCAAAAAACACGTGCTAAAATTTACCATCAGAACTTTTAAGTTGTTAACGTAACCACGGGTGGTTTATTAAACAACAAGCATATACCGAAGCGTTCCCCTTAGCAATGTTTCCTGCTGTTACAAAAACACCACAAACAACGTTTCAGCTAATGACCTCGGGCCCAACCCGGAGGTCAATAGCTTAAACATTGTTTTTTGTTTCTTATTCGTTTTCGTAGAGTGTGAAAGATGTTATCTGAGTGGAATCCCACTCTTGAGTTTTAATAGCAATCCATTTTCAATGTTCCGTAAACCCCCCGTCTGAACACATTGCTGTGAACTAAAAAACACATTCTCCCTCCAGTTGCAATTTCCCCCTGTGTGTTATCTTTAACCTGTACCTTGTTATCAAAAAAGCAATACAAAAGTGAACTAAATTCATTGTTGAAATAATGCATACAATTACTACATATAATGATTACACAATGATTCGGGGCATTAAAAGTGCAATCAGTTATTTTATTTGTGTTTCATTCCTCACATCAGTCTCTGTGTGGTCAGTGGAGGTGTCCGTTTCACAGCAGACCTCAAATTTGGGTCATTGCGCAGACGTTCCTGCCTTCGGCGCACGAAATCATTTCTTTCGTTCGTATCAGAAGTTGCGAGTTCTGCCTGAGATTTGCCGTGACCAATTGTCCATTCACCAAAACATTTTGTGTAGCTCTGCAAAGTCCAGAATGGCTAGAAATGGGCAACAGACAGGTTCGAACCAGTGCGAACACGGCTTTGTAGTGAATAACCAGATCAGAGCCTTGTGGACACATTGTGTCTAAATCGCAAAATGAGAAGAAAGGTCGTTATTTATCGCTTTATCACAACAATCGGATTGATCGCTTTGCATCGTTTGTGTTGATTTTTTTGCAATTTTTTTATACCTTCTTACAATTGTAAATATTGCTGTCTCCACTCAAGTGTTGTACTCGACGGCGACTCGTCATCTACTTCAAGGCAAACAAAAAAGCGGAATATTCCAAAACGGAATCAAAGTAAGTTCGGAAGCGGAACCTCTCTGAACTCTTCTTCCATCATCATCAGGCCTTCCTTACAGGAAACCTGACGATAACAGAGGAGCTCTGGGGGAGACACTTGGTAGGATTTTGACGAAATCTCTATGATTCGAAAATTTCCGAATCAACTTGACGCATATCCAATCCAATCGAATCATCGGGACAATGTCGAATGAAATCGAATTTCGAAGCTTCGCAGGGACCTTTGTACCAACCACTTTTGTAATACAACCACTTTTGCAATAAAATTTATTACAAAATTGGTTAACGCGTACCAACCACTTTTGTAATAAAACCACTTTTGTAATAAACTAACCATTATTGTAATAAACTCATTTCGGCGATAAATCAAGGACGTCCATTTTATAGTCGGGCATTGGGGAGGGGTGAGGGAATAGTTTACCTAAACATGTTTGTGTGTCGTTCGATGGAATAACGTGTCCATTCACCAGTTAAAACATGCCAGTGACTGAAGAAAGTACGCAACCACTTTTGCAATAAACTTTATTACAAAAGTGGTTATCGCATACCAACCACTTTTGTAATAAAACCACTTTTGTAATAAACTAACCATTATTGTAATAAACTCATTTCAGTGATAAATCACGGACGTCCATTTTATAGTCGGAGATTGGGGTGGGGTTAGGGACTAGTTTACTTAAACATGTTTGTGTGTCGTTCGAGGGAATAAGGTGCCCATTCACCAGCTAAAACATGCCAGTGACTGAAGAAAGTACGCAACCACTTTTGCAATAAACCTTATTACAAAAGTGGTTATCGCGTACCAACCACTTTTGTAATAAAACCACTTTTGTAATAAACTAACCATTATTGTAATAAACTCATTTTGGTCATAAATCACGGACGTCCATTTTATAGTTGGACATTGGGGTGGGGTTAGGGACAAGTTTACCTAAACATGTTTGTGTGTCGTTCAATGGAATAACGTGTCCATTCCATTGACCTGTTGAAACTTGGAAGTGACTGAAGAAAGTAAGTAACCATTTTTGCAATAAACTTTATTACAAAAGTGGTTATCGCGTACCAACCACTTTTTTTCTAAACTAACCGTTATTGTAACACACCTATTTTTGTGACGAATCACGTACGTTCATTTTATAGTTGGACATTGGGGTGGTTTTGAGAGCTAGTTTACCTAAACATGTTTGTGTGTCGTTCAATGGAATAAAGTGTTCATTCACCAGTTGAAACGTGGCAGGGTCTGGAGAAAGTACGCAACCACTTTTGCAATAAACCGTATTACAAAAGTGGTTATCGCGTACCAACCACTTTTGTAATAAAACCACTTTTGTAATAAACTAACCATTATTATAATACCCCTATTTTTGTGATGAATCACGGACGTCCATTTTATAGCCAGACGGTGTGTTTGTTTGAAGAAGGGGTAGCACAAAGTAAAGTCAAAACTATTCCCAAATTTGGTGGGTGCTAAAATCTTACTGCACACGGATGGATGGGGAAAGCTGGTTTTGACGTCTCTCGTTTTTGATATGTCTCCCCGAATTCCTCCTACGGGCGCAGTTTGTCTTAAACCCCGTAGTTCCTATCGAGCTTGCTGTCCCTTTTATAGGTCGGGTTGAGTTCTTCCGCACACTGTTAACCCCAAATGAGGCGGACATCCCCTATTTTTTTTTATTTTTTTTTTTATTTTTTTTACTTTTCAAGGTGTCATGTGGTTACTAGGTAACGGAATCTCTTGGTATATGACTGGGGGTATCATTATAGGTCGTATCACCACAAACAACCTGGCTGTATACATCGAATCAACCCGAACAGCCCGACAATGTCTATAAACTATTAATGGATGGATTTGTTTTTTGAAAATATCGCGTCTTTCTGGCATGATGGACGGCGGTGGCAAAGGGGACCAAGGACGAGGGGCCCGAGGGGACCTGGGGAGCGGGGGAAGGGCCCAGGGGGTCAATGGCTCTCCTCCCTCCACATTCCCTCTCTGTTTATTTTTTACAAAAAACAACAATATATCACATTCATTTAAATTTCTTTTATTGAACAACTATGGTACATAAATCGTCATATATTCAAACACTACTTTTCTATATTTACAACAGTCTTTACACAAACACAAATGATGACAGAGTCGCGAAACGACATTGGCTTTTTTTGCTGGTTCGAATTCTGTCGGAATCCTCGTTTTCCATCCTTAGGCGAACGCCATATTTTTAAAAGGCGGATCTTTTGTGCCCCATTTGTTATATGAAACAAGGAAGGCTATGAACACGAGCTCAATGAGTGAATCTTCATACGTCACAAACCCTCATTTAAAAAATCTCTACCCTGCTGTAGTCGCAATATAAAAAAAATATTAAGGATACTAGACCCACTGAGGAGGACGCAGTGGCGTTGGCAAAACCGGTTCTCGTAAGATCACCGAAGTTAAGCAACATCGAGCTCGGTTGGTCTGTGGATGGGTGACCACTTACAGATTAATTCGAACCCCCGCGCTATGTCCTTGGGCAAGACAGTTCATCCTGATTGCCCACGTGGGGCCACGATGACGCCGTGTGCTGAGACGTTCTGCACGCCGAGATGCACATGTCTTCAACCAATCTAATCCTGTCTGTGCTGTGTAGTGCGTAATACTGCTATGCGGTGCATAGTATGGTCTGGGGTTATGACGTTAGAGAGCTGGCAAGTGCTTGTCGTTGTTCTGTGGTTCTCTCCGGGTACTCCGGCTTCCTCCACCAATAAACCTGTCACGCGATATGACCTTGGCTGTTAAAGTGTCGTAAAACACCAATAAATAAATAAATAAATAAATAAATAAATAAATAGACCCACTGAATACCCTTTTTCGTCGTATGGAACAATGAATGCTGTGAAAATGAGCACACTGCGCGCAAAATCATATGTTTCAAAATGAAGATTATGCAAGTGAGTCCAATACGTGCAAAATCATACGAATCATAGCCTCATTTCGATATTTTTGGATCCGCCGAGTCACTAACTAGGACTCATTAAATGGATTCTAAGGGAAAATCATTTTACAAACAGGCACTTTCTGCTTTCAATGGAGATAACTCTTGTTATTTTTTTAAACGATAAACAGAGAGGGAAAATGGAAGGAGAGGAGCCTCCGCCGCTTCTAGGGCCGCTAGACCCCCAGTCTCTGCTTCACGGCCGCCCCTGCCCCTTGCCACCCCTACCCAAAGCGCCTCTGATTCCCTACCGCCTCTGCCGCCTCACCTAAGAGCTCCTGTTCCCCCTTTCCCCCGCCGCCACCGTGTCTTGAAGACGCGATATTTTCAGAAAAATTTATTTCCATCCATGGATAGTTTTTTAGACATTGTCAAGCTGTTTGGGGTAATTTTATATCTAATATCGGTTGTTTGGGGTAATTCCATGTTTTCCCAAAACACACTCCATACAAACATTGGGTCCGGAACATGTCCACGTCCCAGCTACAACATTAACATGGTTACCAGATTAAAATCCACTAAAATACACGAAAGTCGGGTTCATTTGTGTAATTTTATACTATTGGAACATATTCCCCTCGAATCAAACATACCCTTAAAACATACCCCCCCCCCCCCCCGATCTTATACCAAGAGGTAAGGTTTCGTCACCAGGCAACCACGGGACACTTGAGAAACCAAGATGGCGCCCCTATACACAAAATGGACGACCAAAACACGTGTCCCCATATACACATAAGCTGCACACGCGCATTCGAACCTCCTATCGCTATGGCAATGACGTCACAACATAACCATTGGTTACATGTCAACACAACATGAGCGCCCGCAGTAACGTGGCATGACGTCACTTCCGAGATCCATCTGAATTGCAAGAGGGCGCCTTTGGTTGGTCTACTGCTGTACTAAACGGCTGCTCTTAGGGATGTGATCGCAGGTCTGACTCTGCAACCGTGAAAAGGTCACATCATATAACTTCTGACACCGGAATCTAAACTTTCGTGTTTTTTTTTTTTGTTTTTTTTTTTTTGAATGAACATAATAAATGTAACAAATATCGAGTATTCAGTGGAAAACTCAACTGCACGTTATCCCCCTGATCTTGTCTCTCCGAGTGCCACAAGACAAGTAAAACATGCCCCTTTGCTTTTTGGTACACGAAAAAATGGCGCAACCTGGACGCTGGTGATAAACTGGATTCACCTTTGATCCCTTTGCATCCATGAAAAGGATTCATCACTGGCCCGATTGCTCGCTCTGAAACGGAGTAATAAATTACGTGCAGTCGCACACGTAATCTTATTAAACATCTGAGTCTGAACTTCCATGAACCTAATTTGGCAATATAACAATTGACTACGGGCCGATTGGTATATTGCCATACCGGAAGGATGAGTGTTTCATTTGGCAATATAACAGTTAGCAAATGCATAGTAGTCAAAAGAAATTTATTTACTCTGATCTAGTCCTTCCACATAACACGAAACCAGTTACGCATGTCCCTGGTCTTGTGCCGCATGGACGGACTGTGCAACGGTTAACTTATCCGTAGCAATAATCGTGTATGAACTTTCATCGTTCTTGAAAAGAAATAACCTATGCTTAATGCAGAATAGTAACAGTGACCACTCATGGTCAATCTGACGCAACCCCTCCATGTGCTACCAACCAACTGAAAATCTTGCTTTATATGGGACATGGACCCCCGAATGCAAAGTGGATCCTCGCATCAAAACCCTTGACCAGATATAAAAAATATGTTTATTCCATTTTAGATTAATATTATTAACGCTTTCATTACAGTATTTGGCAACACAAAGCTCCTTATGCGCCAATCCTGCTGACATGGAATGTTTAGTCGAGCAAGCCAGTCAGCTGTACATTGAATTTTTGTCCAACTGATGTAAACGTCCTGTCTTTTTCGAGTGACATGTTAAACAGATTTTGATAACTTGTGTAACTTGTTTTTCATTTTTCTTTTTTTTGTCGTAATAGGAATTACACCGCCAGACATATACTGTGGTAGGCATACCCCTTCTGACCCAACAATACAGCAGTCTATTTTACCATGTATCGTGAACTGCGCGCTTCTCAGTTACCCACATAATCCACTTGATAAGCATTGTTACAACCGGTAATGTAATACAACCTATTATGCAATAATGGCAAACCTAACCTATTTTGCACTAAACTTATTACACGTTGAGTGGCAAACCTAACCTATAATCCAATAAACTTAATACATCAGCGGTTGTCTTGCATGGAAAACTTAACTGCAAATACAATAAATTTACTACATTATGGGTTGCGTAAGATGGCAAACCTAACCTATTATGCAATGAATTTATTACATTATCGGTTGCGTTGGATTGCAAACCCAACCTATTATGCAGTAAATTTACTACATTATCGGTTGCGTTGGTTGGAAAACCTAACCTATTATGCAGTAAATTCATTACATTATCGGTTGTGTTGGATGGCAAACCTAACCTATTATGCAATAAATTTATTACATCATCGGTTACATTGAATGACAAAGCTAACCTATTTTACAATAAAATTTATTGCATTATCGGTTGCTTTGGATGACAAACCTAACCTATTAGGCAGTAAATTTATTACATTATCGGTTGCTTTGGATGACAAAACCTAACCTATTATGCAGTAAATTTATTACATTATCGGTTGCTTTGGATGACAAACCTAACCTATTGTGCAATAAATTTATTTCATCATCGGTTACGTTGAATGACAAGCCTAACCTACTATACAATAAAGTTTATTGCAAAAGTGGTTGCTTACTTTCTTCAGTCACTTCCAAGTTTCAACGGGTTAATGGACACGTTATTCCATTGAACGACACACAAACATGTTTAAGTAAACTCGTCCCTCACCCCACCCCAATGTCCGACAATAAAACTGACATCCGTGATTTATCACTGAAATGAGTTTATTACAATAATGGTTAGTTTATTACAAAAGTGGTTTTATTACAAAAGTGGTTGGTACGCGATAACCACTTTTGTAATAAAGTTTATTGCAAAAGTGGTTGCGTACTTTCTTTAGTCACTACCATGTTTTAACCGGTGAATGGACACGTTATTCCATCGAACGACACACAAACATGTTTAGGCGTTGTTATCGCGTACCAACCACTTTTGTAATAAAACCACTTTTGTAATATACTAACTATTATTGTAATAAATGCATTTTGGTGATACATCACGGACGTCCATCTTATAGTTGGACATTGGGGTGGGGTTAGGGACAAGTTTACCAAAACATGTTCGTTTGTCGTTCAATGGAATAAAGTGTTCATTCACCAGTTGTAACCTGGCAGTGTCTGGAGAAAGGACGCAACCACTTTTGCAATAAACTTTATTACAAAAGTGGTTATCGCGTACCAACCACTTTTGTAATAAAACCACTTTTGTAATAAACTAACCATTATTGTAATAAACTCATTTCGGTGATAAATCACGGATGTCCATTTTATTGTCGGACATTTGCGTGGGGTGGGGGACGAGTTAACTTAAACATGTTTGTGTGTCGTTCAATGGAATAACGTGTCCATTAACCTGCTGAAAGGGGGCGCGGTGGCTCAGTTGGTAGAGGTGCAGGCTGCAAGCCGAGAGGTCCTCGGTTCGAATCCCCCCTGCGGCAACCGCGTTGTGTCCTTGGGCAAGACACTTCACCCCCATTGCCCACGTGGGGGCACGGTGACGCTGTGTACTAAGGCGTACTGCACGTCGATGGTGCACCTGTCTTCAACCAATGCTAACCCTGCTTGTGTGGAGTTGGTATGTTGGGGAGCTGACAGTTGCTCGCCGTTGCTCGGTGGTTCTCTCCGGGTACTCCGGCTTCCTCCACCCGTAAAGCTGTCACGGTCATGGTTAGCCATTGTGCAGAAATATGTGACCTTAAACACCAATAAATAAATAAATAAATAATAACCTGCTAAAACTTGGAAGTGACTGAAGAAAGTAAGCAACCACTTATGCAATAAACTTTATTGTATAATAGGTTAGGTTTGTCATTCAACGTAACCGATGATGAAATAAATTTATTGCACAATAGGTTTGGTTTGTCATCCAAAGCAACCGATAATGTAGTAAATTTACTGCATAATAGGTTAGGTTTGTCATCCAAAGCAACCGATAATGTAGTAAATTTACTGCATAATAGCTGAGGTTTGTCATTCAAAGCAACCGATAATGTAATAAATTTATTGCATAATAGGTTAGGTTTGTCATCCAAAGCAACCGATAATGCAATAAACTTTATTTTATTAAAGGTTGGGTTTGCCATCCAACGCAACCGATAATGCAATAAATTCATTGCATAATAGGTTAGGTTTGCCATCTTACGCAACCGATAATGTAATAAATAATTTATTGCATAATAGGTTAGGTTTGCCATCCAACCAACTGATAATGTAATAAATTTACTGCATAATAGGTTGGGTTTGCCATCCAACGCAACTGATAATCTAATAAATTTATTGCATAATAGGTTAGGTTTGCCATCCAACCAACTGATAATGTAATAAATTTACTGCATAATAGGTTAGGTTTGCCATCCAACGCAACCGATAATGTAATGAATTTACTGCATAATAGGTTGGGTTTGCCATCCAACGCAACCGATAATGAAAATAAATTCATTGCATAACAGGTTAGGTTTGCCACCTTACGCAACCGATAATGTAACAAATTTATTGCATAATAGGTTAGGTTTGCCATCCAACGCAACCAATAATGTAATAAATTTACTGCATAATAGGTTGGGTTTGCCATCCAACGCAACCGAAAATGTAATAAATTCATTGCATAATATGTTAGGTTTGCCATCTTACGCAACCGATAATGTAATAAATTTATTGCATTTGCAGTTAAGTTTTCCGTGCAAGACAACCGTTGATGTATTAAGTTTATTGCATAATAGGTTAGGTTTGCCATCCAACGCAACCGATAATGCAATAAATTTATTGCATAATAGGTTGTATTACATTACCGGTTGTAACAATGCTTATCGAGTGGATTATGTGGGTAACTGAGAATCGCGCAGCTCACGATACATGGTAAAATAGAATACTGTGTTGTTGGGTCAGAAGGGTATGCCCACCACAGCATATGTCTGGTGGTGTAATTCCTATTACGAAAAAAAAATTAAAAAGGAAAAACAACTTACACAAGTTATCAAAATCTGTTTAATAGGTCACTTGAAAAAGACAGGACGTTTACATCAGTTGGACAAAACTTCAGTGTACAGCTGACTTTCTTGCTCGACTAAACATTCCATGTCAGCAGGATTGGCACATAAGGAGCTTTGTGTTGCCAAATGCGGTAATGAAAGCGTTAATAATATTAATCTAAAATGGAATAAACATCTTTTTTATATCTTGTCACGGGTTTTGATGCGCTGATCCACTTTGCATTCGGGGATCAATGTCCCATATATAGTAAGATTTTCAATTGGTTGATAGCACATGGAGGGGTCGCGTCAGATTGATCATGACTGGTCACTGTTACTATTCTGTATTAAGCATAGGTTATTTCTTTTCAAGAACGATGAAAGTTCATACACGATTATTGCTACGGATAAGTTAACCGTTGCGCCGTCCGTCCATGCGGCACTAGATCAGGGGCATGCGTAACTTGTTTCGTGTTATGTGGAAGGACTACATCAGAGTAAATAAATTTCTTTTGACTATAATACATTTGTCAACTGTTATATTGACAACTGAAACACTCATCCTTCCGGTATGGCAATATAACAATCGACCCGTAGTCAATTGTTATATTGCCAAATTAGGTTCATGAAAGTTCAGACTCAGATGTTTGGTAAGATTATGTGTGCGACTGCACGTAATTTATTACTCCGTTTCAGAGCGAGCAATCCAGTGATGAATCCTTTTCATGGATGCAAAGGGATCAAAGTTGAATCTAATTAATCACCAGCGTCCAAGTTGCGCCATTCCTTCGTGTACCAAAAAGCAAAGGGGGTGTTTTACTTGTTGTCCTGTGGCACTCGGAAAGACAAGACCAGAGGGGTAACGTGCAGTTGAGTTTACTACTGAATACTCGATATTTGTTATATTTGTGCTGTTGATTCAAAAAAAAACCCAAACACAAAACGGCGAAAGTTTAGATTCAAGTGTCAGAAGTGATATGATGTAAGCCCCTTTTTCACGGTTGCAGAGTCAGACCTGCTATCACATCCCTAAGAGCAGCCGTTTAGTACAGAAGTAGACCAGCCAAAGGCGCCCTCTTGCAATTCAGATGGACCTTGGAAGTCACGTCATGTCACGTGACTGCGAGCGCCCATGTTGTGTTGACATGTAACCAGTGTGCGTGGTTATGTTGTAACGTAATTGCCATAGCGATACGAGGTTTGAATGCGCGTGCGCAGCCTAGGTGTATATGGGGACACGTGTTTTGGTCGTCCATTTTGTTTATAGGGGCGCCATCTTGGTTTCTCAAGTGTCACGTGGTTGCCTGGTGACGAAATCTTACCTCTTGGTATAAGATCGGTGGTATGTTTTGAGGGTATGTTTGATTCGATGGGAGTATGTTCCGGTAGTATAGAATTACACAAATGAACCCGACTTTCGTGTATTTTAGTGGATTTTACACTGGTAACCATGTTAATGTTGTAGCTGGGACGTGGAAATGTTCCGGATCGAATGTTTGTACGAAGTGTGTTTTGGGAAAACATGGAATTACCCCAAACAACCGATATTAGATATAGAATTACCCAAAACAGCTTGACAATGTCTAAAAAACTATCCATGGATGGAAATTTTTCTGAAAATATCGCGTCTCCCAGACACGATGGACGGCAGCGGCAGGGGCAAAGGAGTCTAGGCGCTCTGGGGTGAGGCGGCAGAGACGGCATGGAACCAGAGGCTCTTGGGGTATAGGGGGCAGGGGCGGTCAGGTAGCAGAAACCGGTGGCTTAGGGGCGCTAGAAGCGGCGGAAATGAGGCTATGATACGTATGATTTTGCACGCGTTGAACTCATTTTCATAATCTTCATTTTAGACATATCATTTTGCGCGCAATGTGCTCATTTACACTGCATTCATTGTTCCATACGGCGAAAACGGTATTCAGTGGGGCTATTTATTTATTTATTTATTTATTTATTTATTTATTTATTTATTTATTGGTGTTTTACGACACTTATATAGTCTGAGTCATTTTGTGTCGGTGACAGGTTTATGAGTGGAGGAAGCCGATGTACCTGAAGAGAACCAGCAAGCAGCGACGAGACCCTATAACCTCTTCAACGTCACATAATCCAAGACTGCACTACGCTCTGTACATCGGTACTACGCACTGCACAACACAGTCAGGATAATTAAGGTTAAGACGCGTGCACACCAGTCCATCTCAGAACACCGTCAGCTTCCCCCACCCGCTCCACATGCGAGCAGTCGAGGTAAAGTACCTTGTCCAAGGGCACGAAGTGTTAATCCAAATCAATCACTGAATGGTCACCCCATCAATAGACTAACCGGGTTCAACGGAGCTTAACTTCAGAGATGTTGGTCGCTGATGCACGTCCACCTGTATTGCGATAATTTACTGACACCAGTCAATAGTGTGTAATAAAATTTCTAATTTTCTCGCCTCATTTGGGGTTAACAGTGTGCGAAGAATTCAATTCGACCTATAAAAAGGGACGACAAGATCGATAGGGACTACGGAGTTTAAGACAAACTGCGCCCGTAGGAGGAATTCGGGCAGACATATCAAAAACGATAGACGTCAAACCCAGCTTCCCCCATCCATCCGTGTGCAGTAAGATTTTAGCGCCCACCAAATTTGGGAACAGATTTGACGCTACTTTGTGCTGCTCCCTCTCCAAAACAAAACACACCGTCGGCTATAAAATGGACGTCCGTGATTCATCACAAACATTGGTGTATTACAATAATGGTTAGTTAATTACAAAAGTGGTTTTATTATAAAAGTGGTTGGTACGCGATAACCACTTTTATAATAAAGTTTATTGCAAAAGTGGTTGCGTATTTTCTCCAGACACTGCCACGTTTCAGCTGGTAAATGAACACTTTATTCCATTGAACGACACACAGACATGTTTAGGTAAACTAGCTCTCAACCCACCCAAATGTCCAACTATAAAATGAACGTCCTTGATTCATCACAAGAATAGGTGTGTTACAATAATGGTTAGTTTAGTACAAAAGTGGCTGGTACGCGATAACCACTTTTGTAATAAAAAGTTTATTGCAGAAGTGGTTACTTCAGTCACTTCCAAGTTTCAACAGGTGAATGGAATGGACACGTTATTCCATTGAACGACATACAAACATGTTTAGGTAAACTTGTCTCTAACCCCACCCCAATGTCCAACTATAAAATGGTAGTCCGTGATTTATGACCAAAATGAGTTTATTACAATAATGGTTAGTTTATTACAAAAAGTGGTTTTATTACAAAAGTGGTTGGTACGCGATAACCACTTTTGTAATAAAGTTTATTGTAAAAGTGATTTCGTACTTTCTTCAGTCACTACTAAGTTTCAATAGTTGAATGGGCACGTTATTCCATTGAACGGCACACAATGGATGAAGATATTTTATTACGCGCCTGTTCTATGAAATCCCCATCTACAACAGCAACACTAAACCATGTGCGAAATGAAAATCCGTTCCGCAAGCATGTGCGATCCGAAATCGTTGACAAACTATTTTTAATAGAAGTGAAATTTCTGTAGAATTTTCTTCAAATCGTGCACCTCAATTTGGCTGGCAATGAAATGTGTTCCTTTTGTTGATAGTTCGTCCCCTGAGCTCCAATGTGTTTTGTGTGCCTATTGGCACATAGACCACATTGGAACTCAGGGAACGAGTTGTCAAATGAATTGCAGAGTGTTTCTCTAATAATTGCTTTTATAGACATGAAGGCGTGTAATAAACACAGAACGATACACGAGTGTGAATGGGCTAATCGGTATGGCACTTGTGTTATCGGGACTGATAAAACTCGATGCCGATAGCAGACAGAAAAACACGAGGCCTGTGGCTTCTCGTTTTATCCTTTCTCGCTGGCACTAATGCCATATCGATTTACCCATTCACAGCCGTGTGTCTTTCTGTTATGTAACCAAAATAAGTCCCCACTCAAATATTGCATGCAAGCTCGACGTTATTAAGGGGTTCCAGACTCTGGGATGTCCACCTCTAGACTCTCAATTGTGTCCCACGGTACGCAAAATGCCAACTACCACTACATAATTAACCCTTTACCTAACCTGAAAAGCAGACGACACTTGCAAAAAAAAAATTATTGAATAACAAATTTTATTCATTTTTTTTCTCAAAAACATAGGTTACGAGCTTGTTCCAACGAGGGGTCATAAACTATGTTTTTGAGACAAAAAAGGAAAAAATAATGAAAATTAATTGGAGATTTTTTAGAAGAGAGCTGGCCGGTTTTGACTGTTACGTTGGGTAAGGAGTTAACAAGTGGGAAATTCCATAAGCAGCTACACCACGCCCAAACCGAGTCAGGAGTTTTCAGCTACAGGTTTTAACCATTTACCTAATGCACGATAATGAATTTTATTTTAATTATTTTTTTTTTATTTTATTTTTTCAAAAATTTCAGCAAAATCATATCATGTAAAGCCTCATTGGAACGAGATCGTTCCAATGAGGTGGTCACATGAAATGGTTTTGTTGACATTTTTCGAAACTTTTTTTCTCAACTGCTGAATTTGTAAATTCCGTACCCCGTGGGAACACCGGCAAGTGAAGCAGTGCTTGTTTACTGTGGTAACCATGTTCTGTTTTACTGGTACAATATGACATGGTCACCAATGCCTGGGGTGGAAGTCCTCTAAAATGGGCAACGTGGGTATAAACAATTGGCTGGACTTGACTTTACCCCCATGTTGCAGCCACGATTAGTCAATGTGCAGAAACATGTGACATTAAACACCAATAAATTTGATAAATTAAATTTGTAACTTCCGTGGGCTTTTCACTACTTTTAGATCAATATTTGGAGGACTTTAACAGTGTTGTCAGCTTAAATTCTATACATGTTAAATTCTTTCTGAAATTTTCAACTTTTTCCAATTTTGGGCGTCGAATTTCCGGGGCTCGCTAACAAATTGGATTACACAGTCCATTTCTCGAATGTCTAACTCAACAAGAGCCCTTTATCTCCCAATGAGAAGAGTTTTCTTTGTTGAACATTATCTATTTCTAGCTGCAATTGCCCGCGCCGCTGAAATTGCGGCAGTTGATTCACTTCTCTGTATTTAGCCAATGAACGTTCCAGCAATCCAGTTTTATAGCGATCAGCGATCTGTTTTTAGCTTAACCTGACAAAGTCAAGATAAGCTATTGCCATCACGCGTGCGGAAGCCTTTGAGTCTGTGAGTCTGGAGTCCGTTCGCATTTTCTTTGGCACAGGCTACACCCCTTAGTTCTTATCCGATCACCATGAAATTTAATATGCAGATTCGAGATCATGTCTAGATGAGGGGCGCGGTGGCTCAGTAGGTAGAGGTGCAGGCTGCAAGCCGAGAGATCCTCGGTTCGAATCCCACCTGCGGCAACCGCGTTGTGTCCTTGGGCAAGGCACTTAACCCCGATTGTCCACATGGGGGAACGATGACGCCGTGTACTAAGGCGTACTGCACGTCGATGGTACGCATGTCTTCAACCAATCTAACCCTGCCTGTGCTGCAATGCGGAGTTACTATGTTGGGGAGCTGGCAGCTGCTCGTCGTTGCTCGGTGGTTCTCTCCGGGTACTCCGGCTTCCTCCACCCGTGAAACTGTCACGGTCATGATTAGCCATTGTGCATAAATATGTGACCTTAAACATCAATAAATAAATAAATAAATATGTCTAGATGAGAACGTCTCCTTGTGGTTGTGAGCGGTCAACCGTTACGGCTGCGAGAGACCGAAACCCGAAAACCTTTAGCACAGTCTACATGTCGTATTTATGAAGGGATTTCATTGTAACTTGGTAGGATGACTTCATATAATGTCCAGATAAGAATGTCCCCTTTTGGTTGCGATCGGTCAATCGAGACGGCTGCGAGAATAAGAAACCCGAAAACCTTTAGCTCAGTCTACAGGTCCTCGTATTTATGAAGGGATTTCATTGCAACTTGGACGAATGACTTCATATTATGTCTAAATGAGAACGTCCCCTTTTGGTCGTGATCGGTCAACCCTGACGGTTGCGAGTGCCCAAAACCAAAAAATATTTAGCACAGTCTACTGGTCGTATTTATGACGGGATTTCATTGTAACTTGGTAGGATGAGTTCGCATAATATCTAAATGAGAACGTACCCTTTTGGTCACAATCAACAGCAACGGCTGCGAGAGCTCGAAACCAGAAAACCTTTAGCACATTCTACAGGTCGTATTTATGAAGGATTTCATTGTAACTTGGTAGGATGGCTCCGCGTAATGTCTAGATGGGGACATCTCCTTTTGGTCGCGATCGGTCAACTGTGTTGGCTACACGGACCGAAGCCCAAAAACCTTCAGCACAGTCTACCGGTCGTATTTATGAAGGGATTTTTATTAGCCCGACTGTTTACAATGAGGGCTATAGTAATGACTTTTGTCCGTCCGTCCGTCCGTCCGTCTGTCCGTCCGTCTGTCCGTCTGTCTGTCGGTCCGTCTGTTAACATTTAGAGTTTTGGTTAAAGTTTGTGGTTAAAGTTTTTTACTGAAGGTTCAAGTGGGTTTGTTTTTTTTTTTCTTTTCCTGTTTTGTTGACATTTGGAGTTTTGGTTAAAGTTTGTGGTTATGAAGGGTTTATATTGCAACTTCATAGAATGCCTCTGTATAATGCCTAGATGAGAACGTCCTCGCTTTGGCATGATCTGTCAACCGTGATGGCTGCCCAAGCCCGAACCCCAAAAACTTGTAGCACTGTCTGAAGGTCATGTTTAGTATGGACGGATTTCATTGTAACTTGATACGATGACTCCGAATGATGTCTGCATGAGGATTTCCCCATTTGGGCGTGATCTATCAACCGGCACGACTGCCCGAGCCCAAAACCCGAAAACCTTTAGCACAGTCTACAGGTCATATTTATGGAGAGATTTCATTGTAACTTGATAGGTTGACTTCATATAATGTCTACATGAGAAAGTCCCCTTTTGGACGTTATTGGGCAACTGTGACGGCTACAGGTGCCCGAAGCCCGAAAACCTTCAGCACAGTCTACAGGTCATATTTATGAAGGGATATCATTGTAACTTTGTAGGATCAATCCACATAATGCCCAAATGAGAATGTCCCCTTTTGTTTGCGATCATTCAACCATGAAGGCTGCCCGAGCTCGAAGTCCGAAAACCTTTTGCACAGTCTACACGTCATATTTATGGAGGGATTTCATTGTAACTTGATAGGTTGGTTGACTTCATATAATGTCTAGATGAGAACGTCCCCTTTTGGGCAACTGTGACGGCAACAGGGTCCCGAAGCCCGAAAACCTTTAGCACAGTCTACAGGTCATATTTATGGAGGAATTTCATTGTAACTTGATAGGTTGACTTCATATAATGTCTAGATGAGAACATCCCCTTTTGGGCAACTGTGACGCAACGGAGGCCCGAAGCCCGAAAACCTTTAGAATATTCCACATGCCATAATTATGAAGGGATTTCATTGTAGCTTGGTAGGATGACTCCAAGTTTGTGGTTAAAAACCCAGACAAACACCACCACCCCTATCCCCACCCACCCCCACCCACCCCCACCCACCCTCATTAGGCTTTTTTTTCTTCGTTTCTCCAATATGCATTTTGAACTATTTACAGCCACTACATGCGGAACCTTTTTTTAAACTTACGTACCCCCCTCCCCTTCCCCCCGCCGGGGGCCAATTAGGCACTTCTTTTGTTTTGTCAAAAATGCTTGTTTACAGTTTTGGTGAAAAACCCAGACAAACACCACCGCCAGCCCCCCCCCCCCCCCCCCCCCCCCGCCAACACCCTCATGATGCCAGTTAGGTATTGTTTTTTTCTCTGCTCAAAATGCATTCTGAAGGATTTAGACTGACCACATGTGGAAAAAAAGGACTCCCCTAATACACCCCCACTCTCCCCCACCCCACCCCTCACCCCACCCCACCTTCTTCTCACCCAGGGCCATTCATGCAATATTTTTTCTTTGGCACAAAATGCATTTTTAGCCTGACTGTTTATAGTCAGGGCTATAGTCATGAATTTCGTCCGTCCAACTGTCGGTCCATCCATCTGTCTGTAAACAATTGGTTTCCGACTGATAACTCAAGTTTGGATTATTTGATTTTAACCAAAGTTGATATGTGTATTTTCTAGCTAGTAATACAGGCCAGGTTTCAATATAGGTTCCACAACCCCCCTCCCCCACCCCCCCCCCACCCCCCGCCCCCACCCCCACCCACACACACACACAAACGTGTCACTTGGGCAATTATTCCCAAAATGCATTTTGAAGGATTGGGAGTTATTACTTGCAAAAAAGAAAATTGACTCATAAAGCCCAACATTGCTTTTTGTACTGCATCTTTAATCATTTACCTAACACAAACTGAAGCCAACAGTACAAATTATTTTTCTGAAACATCAGATTTTTTCATTTTTTATTTTCTTCTAACCATGGTTTATTACTTGTTATTGGAACAAGCTCATCAAGTTTGTTCCAATAATAGGTCATAAGGTATGTTTTGAAGTAGAGAAATGAAAAAATAAAATTCGAATAGCAAATTTTGTATATCACGAGTGCAGATATGGCAGATTCATTGGGTAAACTGTTAACAAAAATGGCTCCGACTATTTTGCGTCTAAGCATTGCCATTCCTGGGACAGTCGGGCTGCATGCGTGACATTACTCTAGTTGTATCTTGGTAGGATGACTCTGTATAATATCTAGATGAGAACGTCCTATTTTGGCAATGATCTATCAACAGTGACAGCCGCACGGGCATATGAGTAGATTTGTTTAGCACAGTCTATAGTTAATATTTATGAAGCAATTCCATTGTATCTTGGAAGAATAGCTTTGTATGAGATCTAGATGAGACTCCCCTATTTTTGTCATGATCGGTCAACCGTGACCGCCGAACCGTCACGTGAACTAGATCCCTTTTGAAGAGTCTGCAAGTTATATTTATGAAGGGATTTCATTGTAACTTGGTAGGATGACTCGGTTTGGAATGATTTTACTGTAACTTGGTAACTTTGGTTGACATACGTTAACTGTTACAGCCACATCAACCCAGGTCTTAATTCTTTAGTACAGTCTCCACTCAAATTATTTTTTTGAAAACATAGCCTACGGGGAACAGAAATTAACATATTCTCAATTATCACAATTCTTGTCTTATTTCATAATCCTTTCATAAACATTGGAACATTATCCTTTTCATCAAACACTACACACAATCAGGGTAAGCTACGTTGTCCCTATATCCTGATAAATTATGTCTTCTGATTGGTCAGAATGCCTAGAACAAATAGCCATGGCAAAGGGCTCTCTCAACATCCAAGGTATATGAGAGCATGCAACATCCAGGGTATAAGGGCACGCGAGACATGGGGGAGATGGTTTAAATGAAAGTTTTTCGCATTCGCTTGCCTCGACATAAAAATCGAACTGAAAAACCTGAAAATAGTCACAAATATCATCAGATTTCGGACAATTCGATCATATTTTGCTGTTATAAATTAAATAGTCTAATAATTAAATCAAACAACTTGAGAAAAATAAAATAAGAGCCAATTTGTCAACAAATGTTTAGCTTCCGATATGTTTATGTTTCCAACAACAACACACGGGATGTAACTCTATCTGTTGTCTTCTGCGTTTGTAAAAACAAAAACAGTTATTCACGAGTTTGGTTCAACTGATTGCGCAGCGTGAGAAACGCATCCACAAATTTGTTTCCACTCTGTTTCTATTGTGTTTCAAACGGGACAAAAACGTTATCCCCGCCAACATGTATGCTATATGGAGATTTAACACCTGGATGTCTCATTTGAACATTTAAGAACCGACATCCAGGTATTAAGTCTCCATATACCATACATGTTGGAAGAGATAACTTATAGTGTCATTGACTCTTTCATTTATTACAAAATATCAATAAAACTTCCATATTTACATTCCAGACACCTTTATATTATGCGAATTGTGTCTAGTGCCCACATATTTACTTTCATTTCATAGTTAACCCCTTCGAATCTGATGGTATATTCCAATCCAATTTAGATTTCCAACTGGTAGAGCCAATATTCGTTACTTGGGGGAAGACCAACCAATAATTCCAATGTGCAGCCATGATTGGTACACCGTACAAATCCACTCAGCAGCTAGCAACTTTATGAAATCAGGCTGAGTCACGATCCTGGACCTGAAAAGTCGCCTTCCTGGTTGAAAAAGCAAAAACAAAGGGAGTTTATCTTCTGGTGTGAAGAAATTTCATGGGTATACACGAAATTACGTTTCTTCGCGGTCCTCTTTTTGCATGCCGTTACTGGCACCAAACATGTCTTGTTTTTGTATTATTACCTGTTTCTATCGTTATCTCCATTGCAAACCGACAAGGTTTATCGCATTTCGGGGATTTCTCTTCCATGCAATAAGTCCTTAATCAAATCGCAAAGCATTCAAGAAAAAAACAATGCTTCAGGCGATGTTTCTTCGGATCAACCCACTGTTGCTCTGACTTAATGTTTGCTAGTTCTTGTTAAGGTTTTGGTTCATATTTGTGCGTTTGTATGGAGAAAATGTTACCTAAAGGTTTACAATATCTATATTCTTTGAAAGCTGATTCCAATCTTGCAATCAGTAACCTTGATCTTATTTTCTGACAATATCTTCCGGTCAAAATCAATCCGCGAAATCATGTCTATCGTACGTGGAGAATGTATTAACACTAAATCACCCGTAGAGTGGAGATTTCACCCAAGAAATTATTGCAATTTTATTGAAAAGCATATCAAGCACAAGCAAAGTTCCAGCCAATGGACCTCCGGGCTAAATCCGGATGTGCACCCAAGCAATTATTGCAAATTTGTTGCAAAGCATAACAAGCACAAGCAAAGTTCCAGCCAATGGACCTCCGAGTTAAACCCGGAGGTCCATTGGCTGAAACAATGCTTGTGTTTTCTGTCCATATGTACAAAATTTGAAAGTGATAATTTGGGTGATAACTCCACTCCATGGTTGATTTAGTTACAGTCCATGTACTGTAGATATGGAATTGAAGTTGGGTTACTAGTGTTCACGTTGTCTCAAACTGTCTGGTGCCACATTTGTAGCCATTCTGGACACTTTAGTTCCCAACAAAGTGTCTTGGTGCCAAAACAATAAATTGGGGGGTAGGAGGTGTTTTTTTCGCTGTCAGATCAAAATAAATTGATCGACGTTTAAATAAAATGAACTGGTAATTATTTCAGGGAAAATCCACAGAACTCGAAAATTTTGAAGGAATCCTCTATAGGCTAAGGAGGGCGTCACACAAGTTATATCAATGCGACTGACTCGATTAATGGTCATACTGAATACGTACACCTGGTCTTGCAACTTGAAAATAACAGACTTACCAACTTATTACTGTTAATCCACTTTACATAGTCGTTCTCGAGAGGTTACAAAAGATTGCATTTAAGCGGATAAATACTTCATACCGTCTCGAGTTTCTCGCGATGGGATAAAGTATTTATCTAATTGAATGCTACGTTTTGTAAAGTTGACAACCTATAATGTTTTATTAACCCTTTGAACCCTGATGATATGTCCCATAAAAGTTCAAATGCAGCAATTGGAAGAGTCCATATTCATTATTTGGGGTAGACTTCGCGTTGAAAATATTGATTGGCATACCGACACATTCTCTAAGCTGCCACCCCCTTAATGCAGTTATAACGTTTCATGCAACTAGACCGGAAACGATCCTCGGTGTTCAAAGGGTTAAGAAAACAAGAATGGCTCATTGCCTCTAAATAACAATTAACGTTGAAAGTTTATCCTAACGCCCTGACGCTCTTTCTGACTCCTGATTGATAAACTCACTGTTTCAATGTGTTTCTTGAAAGTCAATTAATTAGTCTGTGTGAAACGCATAGACTATTGTTTTTGTATACCTTTTCTTTTTTCTTTCTTCTTCTTCTCCTGTCTTCTGTTTTCTCTTCACTTCCTTTTCCACACGATAACTTGAAAACGAACCGTTCCATCTCGCTGATATCTGGCATACTGACAGACAGTCACAAATTCTCGGCACCCTATGTTTTTCAGGTCTCGAGAGCCATTCAGTATGGCCCAGCCGGCCATAAGGTTTTCACAGCCTCTAATTCCCTGTAACACTAAATTATCCCCAAGCAATACTATTTTTTATTTATTCACACTGGAGAAACGTAAACAGATGTAGAGTTAACTGTCAAAGATTAAATGTTGTCGTTATTTTAATCAGACAGATGTCACGTCTTCAACCAAGTCGAGAAAAGCCCTTTGCTTTGCAAGAAAATAAAGTATAAATTATTCAGTTCAATGCTTTTAACCCTCTCAGTACATCAATGTGGGTTCCAAAGATTTTGTTTCAGAGAGAATAATGTTAACCCTTACGACACTCACAATACCGCTCTAAACATCATGTCCATTTCTGATCCCTTGATCGGACCCTTTGAATGCTGAGCACATATATGCTTTTTCTGGTTTCTTAGAAAAAATTATCTGATTCCTGTATGAATATCTTTAAATACTATTAAAGAAAACCTATTTCTGATATCTTTAAAAATATTTCACCACCAAAATTAAGCATCCATAACTTATCTTTCTGTTGTGTTTTTTCTGATGCTTTAACCCGCTTCACACCTACTTGTATTTACTGGATGCAGTAAATTATGTTTCTCTAGTTATTTTCACATTTATTGCCAGCTCAAGATTCTCTTGTACTGGAAGTAATAATTAGTCTGTAACACACAGACTATTGTTTGGTGCGGTTTCTTTTTTTTTCTTTTTTTCTTCTTATTTTTCTAATTCTCCTGTCTTTTCTCTTCTTCCCACTCCCTTGTCCGCATGATAACTCGAACAAGAATTGCCCTATCTCACTGATGTTTTGGCATACTGACAGACAGACACAAGTTCTCGGCACCCTATGTTTTTCAGGTCGCTAGAGCCCTTGAGTATGGCTCAATTTGCTACTTGGTTTTCACAGCCTCTAAGTTCATGTAACAGTAAATACCCCTGAAGCATTACTATGTTGTATTTATTCACGGTGAAGACAATGTAAACAGACGTGGAGGTAGCTGTCAAACATTAAATGTTACCTGCTGTTTCAATCAGATGTCAAGTCCTCAAACCAAGTTCAGAGAAACCCTTTGCTTTACAAGGAAATAAAGTATAAATTATTCGGTTTAATGCTTTTAACCCTCTCAAGACCTCAATGTGGGTTCCAAAAAATTTCAAAGAATAATCATAACCCATTCCACAGACACATTACTGCTCTAAACATCCTTCAAATAAGTGTGAGAGCAAAAAAATGTCCATTTCGGACTCCTTGATCGAACCCTTTGAATGTTGTGCACATTTATGCTTTTTCTGGTTTCTTGGAAAAAAATATCTGATTTCTGTATGAATATCTTTAAATACCATTAACGAAAATCTAAATCTGATTTATTTTAAAATATTTCACCCCTAAAAATAAGCCTCCATAAATTTTCTTTCTGTTTTGTTTATTTGTGATGATTTAACCCCTTTCACACAGACGCGAATTTCCTGGATGTAGAAAATTCTGTTTCTCTAGTTTGTTGTTGCTGTTGTTTCGTCATCGATCATGCTCTTCACTACTGCGATTGCCTTTCTTTACAATTGAAAGGATCTGCATCGCTGCCAAAACATTAGCCAACGAAGATTTTTTGTTGTCAAATCGAAATTTGTAGTGCAATTGGCTACATTAGCAACCCGACAGCATGAACAATCTAGGTTACCCAATCTCACTGACACCTGCCCAACGGCATTACCTGAACCTTCATGTTCCACCTGTGCTTCGTTTCACCGAAATATCACCTTTGAATCTTTTGATTAAGAGATTAAGAACTATAGATTTCTAAAGATTTCTCTGCTGATCTCCTATATGGCGCCTTCCAAAATATTGGAAGAAAATAAAATTATCCAGACTTATAAAATACAATTATTTTGGAATGGTCTATTTACGGAGAATAGGTTTGGTCAGATTATTCCCACTCAAACCTCCGATCCCTACCCTCAATTCACAGAAATTGTCTTATTGCCTTGGAGGAATCTTCATTCCGCGACTGTTTCAGCTGTACTCAAACCCCGCATTATGAATGTATTTTAACAAAACTGCTTTTGCATTCTCGCCTAAATTGATCTAAAGTGTTCCTTCTCCTGAAAAGGTTGCCCAGAGGTTACCCTTTCTCGAGAGCTCTACTGATAGGCTGCATTTATCTTGACATTGTATTTATTTCATTCTTTCCACATCACTGTTGGCTGTCTGCAGAGGCAGCCTGCCTCTACAGACAGCCAACAGTGATGTAGAAACATTGTATAGTCATCTGTAGATGTGTATATACAGTTGTTATTATCGTAACAATAAACTCAAAAGGTTATTTATTTATTTATTTATTTATTTATTTATTTATTTATTTATTTATTTTTTTATTTATAGGGGTTTAACGACATTTTCGACAGTCAGAGTCACCTCGAGTCGGACAGCGTTACTGGAGGAGTAAGCCGGAGTACCCGGGGAGACTCACCTAGCAACGGCGAGCAACTGTCAGACTTCCCAACGTACTAACTCCACACAAGCAGGGTTAGCATTGGTTGAAGACAGGTGCACCATCGACGTGCAGGACGCATTAGTACACAGAACCACCGTGCCCCCACGTGGGAAATCGGGATTAAGTGCCTTGACGAAGGGCAAAAAGTAGTTACCCCTGGCAGGCATCGAACCGTGAATCTCCCGGTTTGTAGTTCAGTGCCGTAACTACTGAGCCATCCCCGTCCGGGACGACCCGCGTTGTGTCCTTGGGCAAGGCACTTCATCCCGGTTGCCAACAAGGAGGCATGATGACGCCGTGTACTAAGGCGTACTGCACGTCGATGGTGCACATGTCTTCAACCGCTGTAACCCTGCTTGAGCAGAGCTTGAACAGAGTTAGAATATTGAGGAGCTGACAGTTGCTCGTCGATGCTCGGTGGTTCTCTCAGGGTACTCCGGCTTCCCCCACCCGTAAAACTGCCACGGTCACGATTAGCCGTTGTGCATAAGTATGTGACCTTAAACAATAAATAAATAAATACATAAATAAATAAATAAATAAATAAATAAATAAATAAATAAATAACCACTGAGCCTCCGCGACCCCATCAATTTTAATCAAACAATATTTTATGGAGCATCTGACATGGAGGAAAATAATTTAATTCATGTGTGCGAATTACAAATTGAAAAGCGCGAACAACTTTTCCGCGAACACGAATTACTAATTTATTATTAAAATCTCAGAAGAAACGACATTTAAAGTCTTTTGACATAGATTAACCCCCTGTTTAATTATTGGTGTGTATCGCGATTTTGTGGTGGTGGTGCGAGAGACAATAACCGTCACGCCGAATATACTACACAAAATAAAATTTTGAATCGTCCCAATTTTCCAAATTCTTTCGAAAGTATGTTTGGCCGAATATTTTATGAAATGCAAGACCTGCCTGGTGCCAATACTATAAAACGTCTACAATTGTATTCTCTAGAATTGTATTTTCTACTCATTAATATAACTGACTAAAATGAATCATTAGCATTTTAAAAGATATTGCAATTTGCCAACTGACAAATTGCCAGATCTTTGAAAATGCTAATAGTTCAGTTTAACCTATTTAATGCCATAACTAGAAAACACAGTTCTAGAAAATAAAATTGTAAAAGTTTTATAGTATTGGCCCCTCAATTCCAATTGCTTCACAAGAAAATGTTCATTTTGAAGTTGTTCTGCTTGTATTCTTGACACAACAGCGGGCAATAAGTACATGTAGACGAGGGGCAGTGCTTTGAAAATCAAAACGGACTAGCAAAATTAATTGTATGATCTGACCCTTCTTTCGGTTATCAGGGCCATTTATTAACTCTTTACCCAACGTAACGGCAAAAACCGGCCAGCACTATTCACAATAATCGCCATTTAATTTTCATTATTTTTTCATTTTTTTGTCTCAAAAACATAGGTTATGAACACTCTTTGGAACGGGCTCATCGAGCTCGTTCCAACGAGAGATCTTAACCTATGTTTTTGAGACAAAAAAAAAATGAAAAAATAGTTATTCAAAGATTTTGTTTGCAAGTGTCGTCTGCTTTTCATGTTAGGTAAAGGGTTAAAATGGTAATGTCCTCCTCATCAAGCACTGGAGAATAATCGTAGATTCAGACTCAGAATGCTGAACATTCATTCACTGAGATTTGGAAATTATTTCATTAAATTTGTGTCATGAAATATTTCGCGATCTATTCTTTATCGGGGATTAGTTCCCGGCGAGGACAATGCGGACAAGCAACGTAGCTTTCATGCGAACGCATTGCAGGCCTGAAAGAATCCGCCGCTTGTTTCCCATTCCACTTAAGAGTCTTTTGTGAGGTTTCTGGATCATATAATGAATAGAAGCTTCAACTCATTCCCAGTTTATATTGAAAATTTATTACACATGCATTAAATTTTAAACCATTATATTTAACGGAATCGCAGCTATGACATAAATGTTTCTGTGTTTAACTGGTGATGTAAAATTCGGACCTATTTTTCCTCCGTTGAGACTAATTCCTTTCCCGTCGAATCATTGGTTACGCTTCGAAAAGTTTCCAAATTTCTTTATACAATTATCGATCGTCTATCGCGGGAAAACTTTCTCCCAGCTGTTTTGCAAATCCGCCTAAATTTGTACTTATATTTTTGATATCATTTATAGCCACCAGATGGCTAAGAGTGAATGGACATCAGCCGAAAGGAAACAGCGATGCGAATTTCAACAAACTCGCCCAATAGAAAAGATAACGAATGTGATTTAGACTGGTTCCCAACGGGATGGTTTCATTTTTTTTTCGATCCATTTGATCAGTACCGCTTCATGCAAAAATAACAGACTCTTCATCCTTTGGTTTAAATATTCGGAATTAAAATTTGTTTAATTACATGGATTTTAATGCATGCAAACAGGTACTGTACACAGAACGCGATGTGTGTTTGAACAACGAAATTGCAAGGAGTCTACGGCTCTCGCGAAATATGACTACGCCATTCCAACTCGTTATGTAAAACACCCACCGATTCAAACACACATCGCGTTCGGTCTATTCACAAACCTCGTCCAATACATGAGGTCCAGGCCTTACGAAAGCTCGGATCCGACCTGACAGCTTGAATAGTAGTACTGTTAAACGATGATTATTTTTCGAAACATTTGCCAATTTCGGTTAGTGTTTGCCGTCAGTTCGGAATGGAGAATCCAAAAACACATTTTCATATCAATGCTCCTTGCCACATGTTTAGAATATATATAGAGAAAATGGTTAAGCACCCCCCGATAATGACAACAGTGATAAACCCATAATTAATTATTTGTCGATATGGGACAACTACTCTGAACAAAATATGACACCACAACACATCACAGTATGCACGTGCTTCTTAACTCCCATGATTTTTCCCAAATGCAGTATGATCATGCTTTACAATTTCGTTATTAAAGATAGAATGTACAAATGATTCACTGTTACATTGCACAATGACACGAAAAAGGTTATCTTGGGCGCACGCAGAGATGGCAAATTAATTACCTCCATTCGGCAGAGATGTCATTCAAGGCAATTGGCCAACAAACTGGCTACCATTTTTGCGTCATTAGCAGGTTTGCCTGAAAACATGCTCAGATTCATGATGTGAAGGACCGCCGCGTTCAGGACGCCCTCCCATGACGTCACAATGAGGCGACAGATCACCGATACGGCTGGTAAGACGTTTTCCATTTGCATCAAGCACAGCCCTGAAGCGTCAGTGGCTACCACATCGACGTTTGAGCACCAAAACGCTAAAGAATCGATTGGAGGTGGCTGAAATGGCTTCCAGAAGGGTCACCAGACGTCCTCTGCTGAGAAATAACCATAACAAATGCGATTAGTCTGGTGTGGGCATGGAATTTGAGGTCATGGCAGAGAATCCACTTGTCCGATGAAAACCTGTTCCTGCTTCAAGTCAAGGATGATCGAATGAGAGGCTGGAGGCGTATAAATACAGCTTACACCCCTAGGAACATCCTTCCCATGGTTCTTTACGGTGGTGGGTCAGTGATGGTGTGGGGATACTCTCTTACATGACTGTAAATTGGATCTGGTACCATACAAGGCAATCTGACAAGGTAATCTTTACACCAGGAAGTGCTGGATCCTATTTTCGAGGCTCATTTAGACAATCGCCTCTTGCGATTAGACCAGAGTTCATGGATGGCAACGCCAAACCTCACTCCCGTGCAGTGACAGCCTTTCTCCATAACAGTGCTGTGACTAAGGTTATATGGACAACTATGAGTCCAGATTTGAACCCTCTGGAACATATTTGGGACATCCTAGGTCGTCGTATACAGGCACGAGAAACTCATGTACAGAAATGGAGGGAATTGGAAGCAGCTTAGCCAGCTTTACCTGAGGAATGGCAGTGGTTACACATGTTTCGGTTTCATGGCCTTGTTAGAGGTATGCGGTGAAGAGTGGAGGCTGTCATCCTGATACACGGAGGAAGCACACGTTACTGACTCTTACGCGCTTCTAGACATTCTACATGTGGTCTGTGACAAACATCGTCATCTCTTGTCCCTTAATAAATTTTCCAGCCCCACAGTTACATGTCGTATTGCGTTTCGTTAAAATCACTCCATTTGTTCGTCATGCTACAGGAAATAATACAGGAAATAATGTCTGAGTGAATTCGTCACTTCAGGTGTTCCTGTATTAGCAAATGCTTGTTCTTTGATGTCTGTCTAGTTATACTCTTTCGGAACTCTCTAATAGCATGTATTTATTTCCCGACATCCCAAACTACAAGTGGTGCTTAACATTGTTCTCCATGCATATTTTCGGTGGTAAGTCGCCTTGTTACGTTTAACCCAAATGCCTTTTCTGACTGTATGAAGATGGATACTGTCAAAAAAGATTATTTGGGGAGAATTTTGTAAGTTCAAGTTGCTATTTTATTGCACGCCTATGCTTTTATTTTCATAAAATACACGCTTTATCTGCAAAAACCGAAGCGAACAATAACTTTTTTTGTAAGTAGTATATCATGTACCCAAACGACCCTCATCACCCGGACTTTTGCCGGAGCAGCTAGTGTTAAATTCCCATAGGAACCGGACTTTTGCGGGATCAACATTTCCCTGTGCAAAACTTCGGCCCAGCCATCTAGATCCGGCAAATGGTGTATGTACTACATGCATAGTGTGCTATGGTATGTATAGTGATATATGTACAGGTGGGGCTATGAGAGTATATTATGGGTAAGTGGTGGAAAGATTATAGGAAAGTTGGGTTTTCTTGAAAAGTTTTCCCCGCCATACAGTTTTCGTTGCTATTGACGTCGTTACGTCATGATGCGCACGCGACGTCATAGAGACGTTGACCACTGTTGTTGTCCACTATACAATCTGACATAACGTTGTTCGGGTCAGGGGGTGTCGGGCGTCTCGTAAGGGGGGGGGGGGGGTGGTGTTATTGTAGTAGTGGTATACATCCATGTAGGTATACTATTAGCCCTTGGAACTTATATTATAATATATCAGCTGTAGCTAGATCAAGCAGTATTGTGGGGATGGGGGTAATGCATGCTCGCCCAGTGCGGTATTGAGAGATAGTCCTTGGTGGTTTAGATTGGCAGTATAGGATGAATGGTTTGTTGGTCTATTACCACCTTAGTACTATTAACCTACCAAATCCTTTGTATTATCTTATGGTATTGGTAGTTCGCAATGCTAGGTCAGGCAGTATTATAATCGGTTGTTTAGAACGGGGGCATGGGATGCAAGGTATATACTCCTGTAGGTCCCCTGTTAGTCCTCGGTATTATTAACCAACCGATTACCCTGTATTATTCTATGACTGGTATAGGTAGTGCGTTATGGCAGGTCAAGTGGTATTGTGGGTGGGGATGGGCGTAATGCCTGGATGTATAGAACGTCAGTATAATATGGGCGATATATACCTCTGTGAGCCTCCCCCCCCCCCCCCCCAAAAAAAAGCCTTTGGTACTGCTGATCGACCTAATGCTTTATGTCGTCCCATGACTAGTATAGGTAGAATGTAATTCTGGGCCATACGTTACTGTGGGGTGGGTGGATGTAATGCATGTTCTCCAAGTGTGGTAGTACAGGATGTACGCTTCGTACCCCTACAGGTCCCATGTTACCCTTTAGTACTATTAATCATGTTTCATGTTATCCTATAACTGGTATATGTAGTATGTAATGCTAGGCATAGCGGTATTGTAGGTAGGGGTAATGCCTGGTAGTTTAGAACGGTAGTATAGTATGGGCGGTATATACCCATGTAGGCCCCCTGTTAGTCCTTAGTAATATCAACCAACCGATTTCTTTGCTTTATTATATGGCTGGTATAGGTAGTACGTTATGGTAGTTCTAGTGATGTTGTAGTGACAGGGGTAATGCTTGGTAGTTTAGAGCGGTATTATAGCATAGGCTATACATACCCCTGTAGGTATCTTGTTAGACTTTGGTATTACAAATACACCAGATGCTTCATATTATGAAGCGGTATTGTGGGGTGAGGTTAATGCCTGGTAGTACAGAACTGCAGCAGAGTATGATTGGTATATTCCCCTGTAGGTCCCATCTTAACTGTTGATAGTATTAACCCACAGAATACTTTGTATCATCCTGTTACCGGTAAGGTGGTACGTAATGCCAGTAGTTCCTACCCTATTCCGAGCACAATTGTTCTTGTTTCATTTATCCAGATCATCCAATCAGTTCACTTTACGAAAGCTGATTAACCAATTAGATTGCATCATTTCTCGTAATTTATATCATATCCATACAAAGTTATCTCCCTTGTGTATAACAAAAGCCTATTTCACTCCTAAACCCAAGAATTTACCGAGTATTTCTACCGGAGGCTTCGAGTTCAATATTATCCCTCCTCCAAAATCGATTTCATGCGATAAAAAAAATGACAGTTCGAACGCGAATGTCGTTCTGTCTATTTCTGAAGCACTTTCAAACAATGTGTGCAGATGACATCTCCTAATACGTTTTTTATTGTACTGTTGATTTAGTAATTAACCCTATACCTTTCGTGCTTTTGTGGATATATGAATAACAAAGGCGTACTGTCAGAAAAGTTATGTTTCAGCTCGGTTTTCTGGTTGATTTGCCAGTGCTAAAAAATTCTGGTGAAATAGGTGAATCTTTCAGTTTCTTGAAACAGACAAATCTGTTGGTTTTTTTTTGCATCCAATTATTTTTTATGTCGATTACCGCGAAGACGGCTTGTACGATTTTTCTCAAATGCAGCCCATCCAAAGAGAGAGAAAAAATATGCTAATTCAGCCAAAAGCGTGGAAAATGTAGCTAAAATCGGCCATTTTGTCATTTTCTCGAAACACTGTTTACGATGTCATTAAAACTTTCCACATGTTTAGGCCAAAATGTGCATTTTTAGCAATAATGACCCACCTTTAGAGCATTCATAGTAGAACAAAGTCACTTTTTGTACATTTTGATCCCGGACGTGACCCTCAGTTACTATAGCGTCTGATTGCCATAACAATGTGACCATTTTGCATTCATTTTTCTACCAGTTTGGATGGAAAAAATGGAAAATTCATTCCATATCTTTACTTATCATTGACTGCTAAACGTAGTTGCTGTTTTACGTTTTGTTGTAAAGTTTAACTCAATGCGGCAGGGCTGGGAGCAGTTAACGTTTCAAACGTTAGCGTGTTAAATTATTTTAACAACGTTAAAAAAATCTAACCAAGTTAATAACGTTTAACTTTGAAGATTCTAATTGTATAATATGTAGCATTGCGTCGTTATCTTGTGTTTACCCAAGCCGGATCGCGCGTGCCAATGACGTCAAATTCTGCGCTATTTGACGAAATTGAAGAACACGAATAACTTAGATGTCCGTCAATTATAGACGACCCATTGATTTGGTGGAGGGAGCACTGAGCCCTCCTACCAAAGTTGGAGAAGTTGGCCCGCCGATATTTGGCGATACATCAATATCAGCTTCATCCGAACGCCTATTTCCCATGTAAGAACTGGTATTCGAGTAACGACGGTTGACTCTTTCTAAGAATATGGTCGCAGCGATAGTATTCTTAAATGAAAACTCGCTGAATGTTAGAATTTGTACGATAACCCGAGAGAACTATATTAACTACTCTTCCCCTGAGTTCCAATGTGTTCTCTGTGCCATTGGGCACATAGAACAGATTGGAACTCAAGAGACAAACTGTACGTAAGTTCAATTATATTCAAATTCAAATCAATTAAAATGGCCGAAGTTAATAAAATTTTGTTCATTTTAACATTTAACGTCATTTAACTCTTTAACGCAGAATTATTTAACACGTTAACGTGTTAATGAAAGTTTTAACTCCCCCCCCCCCCCCCCCCCAGCCCTGTCAATGCCTGTTCAGGTTGCATGAAGATTGGTACTGCCAGAAAAAAAAAAAAAACTCGTTTTTTGAGAATCTATGTTTAACACTTACGCTGCCGAAATGGACTATTATCACCAGGGAACGTCAACCGGTACCTGTGCCGGTATCGGTACAGCCGGTTCCCTCATGCTCCAACCGGTAGCGGTACTGAAGGTTTTGTCCTGCCGATACCGGGACAAAATTATTTTATGCGGAAATTCCTAACTGAACGAGTGTAAACAGACTGATGATCGTGTACAGCACACTTGCACGACATACTTCCATCTTATTTGTGAATAAACATATCAAAACACGCTAAAGGTGCATGCTCTGTCTGCACAACGTCCTCGATAAGGTCGACCAGTTTGACATTTCAAACGTGGCATCAGAGACAATGAAAGCGCGGTCATCGGCTACTTCAAAGGAATTATTCTGTGGTGACATCAAAATAATCATAAAGCACGATTTTCGTGTTTTATGATTACTTTGATGTCGCCGCAGAATAATTGTACGATGTCATGTCTGTCTTTGCGACCTTGAGGACTGGGTCGGTTTAAATGCGAATTTCTCCCATCTGATTGTGATATGTCACCCAATTGTTGATTTGTCCCGGTACTGGTTTCGGTGGGACAGGCTCTGTCCCGTCCCGGTACCGGTTTTGTTGGTTCCGGCGTTTCTTTGACATGCCTGATTGTCACCTACTTTATGATGATTATCTGTTCGTTCTGGTATGCACAAATCAAGCCTATCATCTGATTAATGTTTACAAAGGGCACAGAGAGCCCTTTCCAACAATTAATCAGATAATAGAGTTTCAAGTATGTCATAAATCCTATCAAACTTCTTCGTGTACATAGAGGTCCTCTGTATATGGCTAAAGGAGTCGTGATAGTAAAGGTGTTAAGTGCCCATTTTCCCACAGAGAAATGGAAATAGACAAATGGTGTGCATAGATAGCTTTATACAGCAAAGTACGTGGAAAAACTTCGCAGAAATACGTTATTCTGAAAAGGTAAACAATGGGCCGTCTTGGTAGCTTTAAAGGTAGTACTGTCAAAATGGTGATTTTATTCAAAAGAAGACAAGTTTGGCTTGTGTTTCGCGTCAGTTTCGTATAGAAAATCTTAATAATTTCCATATCGGTTTGCATCATCGTCTGTCAATGATCTGTGCCGCCCTAAGTATTATTATAAAGATCAACCCAATGCGTGTGTTGACTACATAAATATGGATACGGCCAGGAAAATTGCTCATTTTTGAGAATTTGACAAGCCAAAGTAATAATTTTCTCTATCGAGAAACGGAAAAGGTCTGAATGCTGCTTTGTATGGATGTATACTACAATCCAGGTTAAATACCATTGCCATTTCCATGTCATTACGAAAATGTGTATCTCTGGGCAGTTGTTGCTTGAATACAGTGAAGCTGTGGCTACGGTTCGCAAATGTTTCTCATTATCTATCCTCACTGCATGACGATGTGCACTGCCAGACAAATTGTCGGTTTTAAGTATTATGGTAGCTTAAATAGTAGTACTGCAAAGCAAGCTAAATTTTCGCAAATCTCCAACTGGCTACAGTACGACGAAAGTGCTGGGGATGGCCTCAGACGAAGATTGGCACGGGCTTGTATGTATTTTCCAAACGACACAGTTATGTTTTAGAGGAAGTTAGAATGTTGGTTTCTGATCCTCTCGCAGGGATTCGAACCCTCGGCAACCCCGCTTTCCAATTAGGAGTCCAAGACCTAAACCACTAGACCATTGCACGCCGGCAAAACCGATGGCTGGAATCTAGATTTTTAGATGAAGTTTTTTTAAAGGAAGGAAAACACAAACTCAGGCCAGGTCTGAATGGAATAATTTATGACGATTCATACTTCTGAGGGCAGCATTAGTCGCCGAGAATATTTGCTTTTGTGAGTTATCTTGTAAAGTTTAAGTCGATGTCTGTTCTCGCCACAAAAGGATAATTGAATTGTTGTCAGATATGCTCGTTTTAGAGAATTTTGTAAGTTCAAATAACTATTTTGTAGAGGTCTAAAGTATGGGTAAACTCAAGACGTTTCATAGTTCACAAATGAAACATGCAACTTAATAATGAAATAGCATTCACTTTAGCATCTGTATTTTAAACACCTCAGAGCATCCTAAATGATCAAAGGCATAATATGAACTTGTGAGTTATCAATATTTTGGAACGAAAAAAAACCCCAGCATTTCTGACAGAATTGACTGAAAGGCTGAGCTCATATGCTGTATTTTGAGAAAATGTATATTGAAAATTTTCAGTTATTCAAGATTTTACTTCTTGCAAACTGCATCCTTTATTCTGGTTGGGTAAAGGAATTTACTCGTGCATAAATCTTTTAACCCTTAATTCCAAAACATAGCTAGTGACCATTCAATGAAACAAGCCAGTAATGCTCGATCATATATGAGTAGTCTAAGTCGTGTTCTGGATGTATCAATTGATAATTAGGAAAATAATGTAAACGTGTCAGGATAAATAGCCCTATACATATACACGCACCGCCATCACGTTGGTCCACGCTTCTTGCATTAGTAGTAATCCACACTTCCCGTTCTGTGTACGGATGTTCACTATTTATTTATTTATTTATTTATTTATTTATTTATTTATTTATTTATTTATTAAGGTTCAACGACACTTTAACAGCCAAGGTCACATCGTGTCGGTGACTGTTTTACGGGTGGAGGAAGTCGAAGAACCACAGAGCAGCGACGAGCAACATCGAAACTCCGCACTGCAGCACATGCAGGGTTAGATTGGCTGAAGACATACGCAACATCGACGTGCAGTACGCCTTTATACACGACGCCATCGTGCCCCCATGTGGACAATCGGGGTAAGTGCCATGCCCAAGGACACAACGCGGGAGTCCGAATCGATCGCTCAGATGGTCGCTCAGATGGTCACCCATCCAAGGACTAACCGGGCTCGACGTTGATAACTTCGGTGATCTGACGATAACCGGTTACCGCAACGCCACCGCACCCCCTACGGATGTCCACTGGTCCGTTGATTAAAATAGATAGGAATTAGTTTTGTTTTAAGTTTATAAAAGTGTTGGAAGTGGATAGAAGAAAACAAAACCCCGTGTGCGTCTACATAAATAAATAAATAAATAAATAAATAAATAAATAAATAAATAAATAAATAAATAAATATTAACATTTAGTTTAGAACATTTTTGTTTAAAATGTCAATTAACGATGCACAGCATCAACTCATATTTACCAGTGTCTTCCAATATTAGTACAAACTTGGGGAGACCCAAAACGTTTTACAGTTTTTGATTTTGACTGATGCATATATATTTAGTTCCGTGACCAATAAGTTTGCCTTGTTACAATTTATAGGAGTATAGGCACTCTCCCGTAAATTGTAATGAGGCAAATCCTCATAGATTAAATACTTTTACTTCAAGGATAATATGAAAAGCATCGAAAGAATATGAATTCCAGTATCTACAGTTTGTTTTGAGAGTAAAGTTTTATTTGTCAAATTAAAAATAAATTTATGTGTATAAATATGCACTTTCTATATTTTTGAGTGTAAAAAGACAGCCGAAATTCCCATGTTGCTCACGTTCTGCAAAAGAAAAGAAAAATTAAAAATGAAACCCTCACCCCTCACTGATTTGAACAAAAAAATGCATCAGAATCAATTAATTTATTTTATATGGCCTAACAGTTGAAACGTGTGCCTATTTAAATCGTGACATAGGCATTATTGAAAAAAAACCCATTTATCCCTGTCGTACAGACAAAACTGCCCTGACAGAGGTCGAACGCAGTGTATTTAGGCCAGGATCGTACCGTTGATCTTTCAGTTTGGAGTCCCATGCCCCAACCAGTGAGTCATCGCGCTCCAACCCCCTTCGAGGAGCATAGGGCAGAGGCAACATTGACTGTAGAATAAAGCCGCTGCATTCAGTAATCCGAGAATTTATTTATTTATTTATTTATTTATTTATTTATTTATTTATTTATTGGTGTTTACGTTCACAGATTTCCTCACAATGGCTAATCATGACCACGACAGTTTTACGGGTGGTGGAAGCCGGAGTACCCGACGAGAACCATAGAGCAACGGCGAGCAACTCTCAGCTCACAAACATACTAACTCCACACAAGCAGGATTAGCATTCGTTGAAGACAAGTGCACCATCGACGTGCTGTACGCCTTAGTACGCCTTAGCATCACCCACTGCCCCACGGTGAAGCACTTTTCTTGCGTCTGTAATGATCAAACTTCCCGATAAGTGTACAGTTGTCCACTTTATTGGGATTTAATAACACTTTCGGCAGCCAGGGTCACCTTGTGTCGGAGTACCCGGTGAGATTCACCGAGCAGTGGTGAGCAACTGTCAAGACTCCCTGACTTACTAACTCCAAACAAGCAAGGTTAGCATTTGCAGAAGACAAGTGCACCATTGACGTGATGTTGGCCTTGGTACACAGAGCTACCGTATCCCCACGTATGCAATAGAAATTAAGTGCCTTGTCCAAGAGCACAACGTAGTAACACCTTGTGGAGATCGAACAGTGTACCTTCTAGCTTGAGATCCAATGCTGCAACCACAAAGCCACCTCGCCGCTGTCTACTGATTACAACAGAAAATAGTTTTGTAAGTTTATAAACGTGTGCAAGTGTGTGTTTTTCAAATGACACAATTATGTTTTACAGGAATTTAGAATGTTGGTTTCTGACCGCCCGCCGTGATTCGAACCCTCGGCAAATCCGCCTGGCAATTAGGAGTCCAACACCTAAACAACTAGACCATTGCGCACCGTCAAACTATGGCTGAAATCTAGGTTTTCAGATGAGGTTTTCATGATAACTGGGTTTATCTTCCTTTCGGCAGCAGCATGGCTGTGTGGAACGCGCTGGCTACAGTAAGATGAAAGTGCTGGGGATGGCCTCAGATGAAGATTGGCACGGGCTTGTATGAATTTCCAAACGACACAGTCATGTTTTAGAGGAAGTTAGAATGTTGGTTTCTGATCCTCTCGCCGGGATTCGAACCCTCGGCAACCCCGCTTTCCAATTATGAGTCCAAGACCTAAACCACCAGACCATTGCACGCCGGCAAAACCGATGGCTGGAATCTAGATTTTTAGATGAAGTTTTTTTTTAAAGGAAGGAAAACACAAATTGTGATTTGGAAAATGGATCCAGCAGGAAGATGTAAGAAAATGACGTTGATGATGATGATGATGATCATCATCATCATGATTATCACCATGATATGTATTAATGAGTATTATGTTTATAAGGAATATTGCGATATAGATAAATAAGTTTGTACTCTGATATCGAGAAATATAAATAAGTATGGAGTTTTTATGACATTAATGATGTGTGGGAATGAGAGATGTGAGAGTGAGGTCTGGAAGCGAGAGGATACATTTTTGCAGAATCTTCTAGCGCGTGTTTTAGTAACAATGTACACGATAAAATCCATTGCAAATGAACATAATTGACTCAACCAGAGCAGGTTGTCAGGAGTGGACGAGACCACGAGACATACTTCATATATAGTTATAGTGGTTGGCATCAGTCAGCATGAGTAAATGAGATTAGGCACATGTTTTTCAAAACATGAAACTAGCAATGTTTTGAAAAACATGAAGCTCACACGGGACATGAAACGGGGGCCAACACTACAAAGCCCCTACCAACACCCCCCACCCCTCCGGAATTTTACTACACACTCCACCTTAACCACATACAATCTCTTTCAGAGTGCATAAGCCCCAAAAAACACAACTGGGGATGCGCGACATGATTGCCCACGGATTAACAATGTACACGATAAAATCGTTTTAGGTTTTCATAAAATAGGTTTTCATCTATGCTAATCCCTAGACATTTAACTGCTTTCTCTAGCTCCCCTGCTTATTTCTTCATTATTAATCCGGATATGTTCACGCACGGATATTTTTCTTTCGCGGGAAGGATAGAATGTAATGTATTTTGTTTTATTTGTATTGAGTGCCAGTTTATTTATCGGGCACCAATCGAATATTTTTTCCAAGTTCTTGTTTGAATATGTGACAAAATTATTCAGGTCTGTGTTAGAGGAATATACAGTGGTATTGTCCGAAAATGAGAGGAGATTTAGAGACGAAGGATAACGAGTATTGACGATATGTAACAACAATGAGATAGGCCCTTGTCTAGAACCCTGTGGGACACAACACGTTATTTGTATTAATTCGGAATTTCATCTTCATAAGAAACAAATTGTGACCTATTGGACAAATATCTTTTAAACCAGTTATTAGCTATTCCTCTAACTCCACTCCATTCCAGTTTCCTTATTAATATATCGTGATTTATCGTGACGAAAGCTTTCGAAAAATCTAGAAAAATTGCCAGTGTTTTATCTTAGCTTATTTTGTTGTTTTCCTCCGCAACATGTTTTAGAAATTGCAGAACGGGATGAATAGTGGAGTGAGTGTTGTTTTCTAAACCCATATTGGTAGAGATATTAAATTTCAATTTGGTTTAGGAAACTATTTATTCTCGTCGACATGACTTTTTTTAACACCTTGGAAAAGATTGGTAACAGGTATATGGGCCTGTAGTTAGTGAATTTGTGTTCATCTCCTGATTTATATATCTAGATTACTGTTGCTATTTTCAATTTATCGGACACTGTACGTTGGGCTAACGAGTTATTTATTATGTGTGCTAGGGAAGTTGCAATGGGATTTATTGCCTCTTTGAGGAGGTGTGTTGTGATCAATCCCTGCTCAGGTTTGATTTCATTGAGTTTACTACACTTTCTGGTGGCACATCGTGGTTATGAAGAAATTGTTCGAAACATCTCTGTTCATGTAGTCAGAGAATTGTTTGGAAGGCGTTCCTAAAGAATCACTAGTGTGTTTACCAATAGTAGAGAAGGAAATGTTGAAGACTTTTGCTATTTCCTGTGAGTTAGAACAACGAACTATCATATTTTGTTCAAAAACATAATAGTGGGATAGTAATCGATGGAATGCTGTATTGTTGAGTTAAGCACAACAGGATTTGGAGAAATTTACCTGGCGTGTGTAGTAATGGGAGGAAAGGTTGAGGATGGATGGACTGGTCGAGTGCTAGCAGGCACCATGGCTCACTTGAAATGAACTAGTTGAAGGCCGATTATTAGCACCTTGTGTACATTGGTCTTATATCTGCCAATAATCGAAAAAGGAAGAAACAAGTTGTTAACAAATATATATCATCCGTTGGGTCCGTTTGGGTCCGTTGGGTGCAATAGGGCCCAACCGCATTGCTAGAGTACTGCAGATGGTGGTCTATTGCACCCTTGAGACGGTATGTGGTGAATAGCTAGTAGCAAGATGAGAGTTCCATCGGGCTCGAACAGGACAGTTATTATCATTGGTTGACCTGAGATCCAAGATGCTCGTAGCACGGTACCTAGAAGAACTATACTCCTTTTGCAAAACGTCACTAAAGATTAGTTAGTACCTGACCAGTTGAAACGAATGTGTGTTTGAGGCTTTAGCTAGGAGATAGCTAGAAGCAAGAAGCTCAGGCAAAACTCACATTAGAATCAAAAGCCGAACAGTAATCTTACTGAACAGATATACACCAAGGTGGAGGTGTCTGTTGAAGTAGATGACCAGATATTGGCAGACACGTCAACCAATCTATGAGTTGCTTTGATGTATTTGTGCAAGTTGGGAAATATATCAGAGTTTGTTTCTACATTGAAGTTAGCATTACCGTATATATTCACCATATTTTGGTGTCCTGTAACTTTTTTTCTGTACATTTTATTAACAGTGTGCGTACCGTGCCATATAAAGTCAGGGAAATGAGATTTGCGAACTTTTTCCTGGGAAGAATGAATACCTGCAAATTACTGTAAAAACTTTTTCGTCAAACGCTAAGTGCTGGGAAGTGATACTGATAGATATTCTTATTAGCCGATTATCTGTGCACATGTTGCTTTTAATAAGCTTTCCATAAGATTCCAAGATTCCAAGTTTCCATTTGCGAAGCAACAGACAGCTCCAGGAGCTGTCTGTTGTTTTCCTTTTTTAAAAGTAACAAAAGGAAACCTGGTTTTATTTTCTACTGATGTCATAGGACATAGGTATTTTCTCAACAGTTGCTTCTTTTTTAATTGGACTTTCCTTGTGCGTTATATAATGTAAAGGGGGAACTTTATCGAAAGACGATTTTCATGACGATGTTAGTCATGGATGACATTTTTATTTGTTTATTAAGATATTTTAAACTTTTTAGTAAATAGCCCAAAGTATATTATGTTGAACACCTTTTCAAGTAGACTAAGCCGAAGTATCCCCGTGAGAACTCTGGGAAGTGGATCAGTGTTTGTTTTGTGTGGTAAACAAATTTGGTTGTGCTGGCAAAATAGGACACTGAACCATCGCCTGGGGTCGAAGTCCTCTAAAGTCTGCAGCACATGTATCACCGATCGGCTAAACTTGACTTCATACCTGTGTTGATGTTATACAAAGAATGTCACGGGCGTGTGAATTGGTTAATCCATATGGCACGAGCGCCAGTGCGGAAGGATAGAACGAAAGGCCGCATGCCTCGAGTTTTATCCTTCCGCCATGGCACAAGTGCCATATCGATTAACCCATTCACACACCCGTGTCGTTCTGTGTTTACTACACACCTTCACCTCTTTTAAAACAACTATTAGAAGGACACTCAGCAATTCATTTCACAACACAAAGAACACATTTTATCGCCAACCAAATTTGCGAGGGGAACCCGTATAACTATTTCGTCCCATGAGTTTCGGTGTGTTCTATGTGCCTACTGGCACATAGAACACATTGGAAATCAGGGGACGATTTTGGGCTATTGCTAGGGATTCAAATTGTAATTGCGGTGCAGGATGTGTAGAAAATTACAGTGAAATTTCGCTTCTATTTAAAAATCGCCTGTCAACGATTTCCGAACATATTTTCATTTTTCGCATGGTTTAGAGTTGCTGTAGATGGGGATTTCAAAGAACAGGTGTGTAATAAATGATGAAGCCAAATATCTCGGGTGAGTATAGTTGAGTCGCGGGTGAATACCCGCCTCCACAGAACCTGATTTACCGGAAGTGTGTTATGATGTAAACAGGGGCGTCATGCTAGGTGGGGGTGGGGGGGGGGGATCGGTAACACCATCTAAGCGGAGCGCCACCATCGGTTGGCGCGTAGCATGCCCCAAAATTCTGGCAAAAAATGCGTCCCAGACTGCCGGAAATGGCACTTCCCAGAAAATATTGGGGGGGGGGGGGGGTGGGCGCCCCCCCACCCCGTGCACCGTTGGCAAGACGCCACTGGATGTAAAAATTGTACTGGCAAGAGCTTGGCGCTTTCTCTCTCACTCAGTCTCTCTCACTCTCGCCCTATCTGTCTGCCCCCACCCCACCCTGCTCTCTATCTCTCTTCGACTCTCTTCTAGAAAAAGTTGGGGGATATCTACCTCCAATTCCTACGTTCCTGGTATTTGTTATATATTGCATAAGATTTCAAAATAGGTGGGGAAAAATTGAATTAACACATGCACATTTTTTATTAAGAAGCATTTGCATTGAGAGATTAGAATACTTTTAAACATATTCGCAATCTCGATGGTTTGATTTCAGAAGTGAATGATTCGAGACAATCAAGTTTGTTTTCACCTGTCGCCGCTTAATTTCTAACTGTCGGAGTCAGGTGGACAGGCATAGATTACTAGTCTTGTCTGGCTGGGGTCTGGGGATGTGCCAGTTTCAAGCGTTCTTAAATCAAGTATCTGGGTTCAAATTGGGCTCCAGTGTTAGCTTGCCATAGCTGTTGTATATGGCATAAAATCCTTCTTGAAACATGTGAGCGATTAAGGACCGTTGGAACGCTTGGTTTGTTTTTAAATCGGACGCAATGGTAACCAAAAACCAGGGTTCAAATTCAACGGCCAAAAAAATGATTTAATTCGTAATTTGGAAAAAGAACCACAACTGTGGCAATGATAAATTGTGCCTTGAATTAGACTGACGGCACAGTAATAATTCACAATCTGATACTTATTAGAATAGAAATCTAAAGTTGACGCGAATGACTTCTGACATTCAGCTCCTCACGAAAATTGTCGTGTTAGATTTTTTAAAGACTTTTACAGACGTTTTTTAGTGTCCCATATTAAAACCTGTATGTCCTGTCACGTACTATGCGCCTATTTTGACATAACTTCACGTAGGACCCACGCGCACTTTTTCTATCGAATGACACCAAAAGCACGAAAGATTCTCCTGGTTATCAGTAGAAAGCACAAGCAATGTTAAACCCAGAGTTCCTTTGGCTGAAACACTGTTTGTGCATGGGGCATATGTACACAATTTGATATCTTATTATCATTACATTTCAGTGCTTTTTTCAAAGGCTTTCCCGAAAATCCCTATAAACTTGTCACTCTTAGAAATAAAGCCCTGCAATATACATGTAGATCACAATTTTGTAGCATTGTATCTGTGTCTATTTTGACAAATGTTTCTGTCTTCCATTTATTTACTGGAGGCAGCCATCTTCGTTTCGGTGGTGGCATATGGTTAATATGGCACCAAAAGAAGGCCCCCGATATGGCGGGGATGTAATAAGGATTGTTAAATTGGATGCGAATTCACTTCAAAAGCTCAAAGAATCCTCATTTCCGACTACCCCTGGCCATCTACTGTCCATTCTTAACCTAGTCTACCTATTCCTGAAGACGCGTGGCTATTTTCGTCCTAGCATTCGACCTCGTCCCACCTACTTCTCAGACCCCGTCCCGTCCTACCTCTGTTAAAAACCGAGGCCTATTAGATTCAGTCAGACTGCTATTTTCTACTACCCTGGATCTTCCATTGCCAATTTATAACCTAGTCTACCTATTCCTGACTATGCCTGGCTACTCTAATTCTAACATTCGATCTTGTCACAGCTACTCCTCAGATCCCGACCCGACCTCTGGTCACCACTGAGGTATAGTTGTATCAGTCAGACTGGTCCATTTTTCTTACTCCGTATCTGCCTATACAGTCCCTTGACCAAGTTGATGCAAGTGTGGTCTTTGCCTTATAACCATCTATCCAGCTCGGCACATGCAGCACATTGTCACACCAGAAGTTCCAATATGTGTCTGTGTGCTAGTACACAACGTGCCTAAACACATGGATACACACGGATATTTGTGTAGTAATGGCTATCTTTTTGTGGACCGATAGTGACCTGTTATGGACTATGCGAAATCACGTGTGCCTTTGTCGTTTGGTGTGGAGTAACGTGGATCTTTGTGGAACTTCTGTTCTTGGCTTCTAGCATATGATTTCTTGACCACCAGGTCATCTCATCTCCTTCGTGCCCCCTATGCGGTTTTTAGCTCGAGAGCATCCCATCGCATTCATGACTTAAAGAATACTACCACTAACTCGTCCGTGGTCATTGCTACCTGTCCTGCCATCGGTGTCCACTGTTTTTATCTTGTGTATAAGTCTTCTACCACCCTTTCGGTGTGTATCCTCGCTATCACTGTGTGCACTGTGATCACTTTCCACAACGGCTATCTTCTACCAGTACTATATCTTCCTACCACTACTACTCCAGGCCTTTATCAGTTCTATTCTCCACAGTCATATCATTGCGGTCTAGTACTATTGTTTCCTGTAAATGCATTGTCAGCTGCTATTACCAGTTTTGCCATCCCAAGTATACAAGTGCACTTACATTTGCATCTATCCCTTCCGCTATCTCCCCATAGTAGTCCAACGACCAATGTCTTCTATCCCAACTTCTACTTTATCCCCTATTACACTATCTCCAATTCACTACAGCAGCTAGCTGTTATTGTCTCCCATTATTACTATCAGCTTTGCGGTGACCGTACGGCCCTAGCTTCTGTCATTACTGCCGATGCCACTCTCCTACTAACCTACTATTTCCGAAACTACTAAGTATTATCTGTAATCTCCACTGCTGCTAGACACAGTTAATCAAACGCTAGGTGTCATTCGAACAAAACTTGAAACACAGTCATATATCACATTCACGATATCGACTAGGAATCCCACTTTCGGAATTCATTCTATTGTCTGTCTATGCCTCTAGATTCATTTTTCATCAAAGCACAACTCTGAGAAAATTCCCCATTGAGCTGTTACATCATGGTCCCCATATCATCATCTGGGTGTTGAACGGTCGTGTTTCAGTGGAATCTAGTAGTACTGGTAAAATGTGGCAACACGGGAAGTCGGTCGGAGGACCGAAAGTGGTGACTGAAGCAAAGAGTAGTAGAGGACTACAGCATAAGATTGAGATACTGGAAGCTGATCGTTGGACAGATGGCGGTGGCCATGGACAAGTCAGTATCATTGATCTGGTAGCCATAAAGATTACGGGATGGTCTTGGGACAAGGAGCCACGTCGGAATGTTATCAGATGATCTAGGGATAAAGACGTTATAGGCTAGTATCCAGCAACAAAAGTCCACATTAGTCTACAAAGCTCCGCATTACCCTACATCATAGCCAGTCCACAAATACTCACATTCGTCCACATCTGTCCACTAAAGAGGTCGCCACAAATATCCTTTTGTGTCCTTGTGGTGAATGTTTTTGTGGAAAATTACAGTTCATGGAATGTGGATTGTAACAAAATCACCCGTGGAGTGGAGTTTTCAACCAAAATATCACTTTCAAATTCTGTACATATGGGCAAAAAACACTAGCAATGTTTCAGCCAATGGACCTCCGAGTTGGCTGGAACTTTGCTTGTGATTGTTATGCTTAGCAACAAATTCGCAATTATTACTTGGGTGGAATGTCCACTCTGCGGATGATTTAGTGGTAATACACTCTCAACGTACTGTAGGTACTAGTACTACAAGATCACACTCGCGTCAACTTAATCAAGGGACTGTATTGGAAGATACAAACGGACGACATTAGAGGAACAGAGGTTGGAACGAGGTTTGTGATACCTTGGAAGGGTTTGGACAAGATAGAGTGCTAGCGTGGGTGTAACCAGGCATATACAAGAATGGATAGACTGGGTTAAGAATGGGCACTAGATGGTCAGAGGTAGTTGGAAACGTGTATTCATGAACGTTTGAGAGACGTTTTTGGCCCACTTGGGTACTGCTTTGTGACCATGGATTTGCTTCTTATAATAAGATATGGTATTATCCAAACACTCCACTCCACTATATCAAAGGCCTGTGATGTATAGCAGCAAACACGTGTCACCAAAGCGAAACGTGAATTCAGCACCAAATAAACAAAATGGACAACGGAAACACGTTTAATAACACGAGCAGGCGGACATTCCCTCACAATCACTATTACAACGACATCGCGACATGGCCACTCACGCGGGCTGCCATAACAACACAATTTGACATTCATGATTCATCGTGGTAAGGTGCCACTATCGGGGTCATCTACTGCACACCAAAATGAGAGACATCTGGAACTTGAAATAGTGCACTAAGTTATTTTTAAGAGTTTCTTGAAAAGTTTGCAAAAAATATGTTACACTATTACTTCCCATTCAAAACCACGAGCAATACACTGTAAACTAATACTAACTGTTACAAGATAAAAAGTGTCACGTAAAAGGCTAGACAACCCCAACTCCACTTAACGGGTAAGTTCTGACAGAATATTCTTTTCTCGCGTTTCGAAGAATAGCGAGAAAAAATTGTCGTGGCGATATGAAAAGGGTTAAACAAGATTAGCTGTACGGCTGAAATTTCCGTTAGAAATTTCAACCGATGAGGAAGAGTTTTCTTTGTCCCGTAAAGGGAGAAAATGCAGAAATCCGTGAATGTGTCATTTCTAGGCAGGTACTCACATGAAGCACATTTGCTCAATTTTTCTTTGTTTCTTGCCATCATGGAGGACGAGTTGGAAGAAAGAATCAACTCTTAAGTTTCTGAAGCCTTGCAGAGCGTTTGATTACCGGCAGATTGAACGAATTTGAATCAAAGTCACAGAAAATCAAAAGGAACTTTCTGATGCACAAGTTTTCAAAATTCAAAGTATCAATGGTGACCATTTCAAATTTAAAAGACCTGGCAATGAAGAACAGTTTAAACATAACAGTAAAGTCATCGAAAGGATGAAAGAAGCATCTATTTGTTTGGAAGGCAATTCATCAGATTCTAAGGAAAAGGCGGCTCAAAAATTTAGCAGAAGGTATTGATTTAGCGCCACAAAGACAAAAACTCATAAAGCTCGCAGGTTCGTCAGATTTGGGGTGGAAAACTGTTCAGGAATACGATACCCATCAGTTAGCAGAGGACTCGGATGATGATAGACGCATTTTAAAAGCAGAAGCCATAGCTTTCAAGAAACATAAACAAGACAAACAACGGAAAACACCTCGAGGTCGCAGATTTATCCCATATGCTACTATATCTCAAACAGATACAGTTTCACGTCCACCAGTAGTTCCCTCCAAAAACCACGGTCTATGTTTTGCTTGTGGGAAGCCCTGACATTGGTGAAAATCTAAATTTTATAGTAAATTTCCTTTCTTATTATACCTACCACAATTGTTTACTACAGGTCTTGCACTACAGTGGAAGTCCCTAACTCGGATAAAATACTCTCTATTTTTGTCTTTCCCAAGCAAGTTGGGAAAGAAAAGTGGTGCAAAAGCACCAATAAAAATAAGCCAAAACTGGGTCGAGTGCAACCGGCGCAGACCCAGTACGGGACGCTCTCTCCCAAGTACAACTCCACGACTTCCGTTGCCAGTGCGCATATATCGTCTCTAAAGACTCATTCTTTTTGAATCCGTAAACGTTAGAGTTATGTGATCAGCGGGGAGGAAAGATTCTTTACCCGTAAAGAAGACGGGAGGGCCTCCATGTAAACAATTGTGGAAGGTATAATAAGAAAGGAAATTTACTATAAAATTTAGATTTCTTATCAACCTACTCACAATTGTTTACTACAGGCTGAATAGACAAAAGGCTGGAGGGAATCGCATAACCAACCCCCACATAACCCTAGTGCACTGGAACCGTGAAGCAGAAGGAAGAGGTCCCGAGGCTTATCAACCATAATGTCGCAATCATTGGTAAAGGACAATGAAAAGAGACATATGAGCCTGTGTGACACACAGACAGAAAAAAGGGCAGTAACAGCACAAGGCTGAAACTGACCTTCAAGAAGCCTAATGGCTATGGCAGACAACAGCCTGAGCAGAAGAAAGAGGACCCAAGGCAAAAAGGTCCTCCGACTGCTCCTGCAACTGGCGTAAATAAAAGGTGGAGAAAGTAGAAGCATTTCTCCAGTAGGCTGCCTGCATAACATCCGACAACTTGACGGAGTTAGAATAAACCCAAGAGGTAGACAGTGCCCGCACCTCGTGGGCAGAAATACGATTGGTAATACAATCGCCAGCTGCTAAACGACTATAAGCCGTACGAATAGCAAGACAAATCCATCGAGAAATGGATTGAGGAGAGATCTTCTGTCGACCCGGAATGAGAGACAGAAAAACCCGTTTTCTGCCCTTCCGTATCAAGCGTGTCCGATCAAGATAAATGCGAATAGCACGGACCGGACAGAGCAAAGGGCGAGTACCCTCAACAGAGGGAAGAGCCCTGATACAGATAGGAGGAGGAGTAGTATCTGGTAACTGATTCTTAGCCAAAAAGGAGCAATCAGTGGTAAAAGTAACACTGTTGGGAGAACTCCTAAAAAAGGCCGGGTCAACCGAGAAGGCGTGAAGCTCACTAACCCGTCTGGCCGAAGCAAATGCCATCAGAAAAGCCGTCTTGTATGTGAGAAAATGCATATCCACCTGGGATAAAGGTTCGAACGGCGCCCCCCCCCCCCCCAAGCAAAACAGCACCCACGAAAGATTCCATCGTGGAGTAAGCTGCAAAGTCCGAGGCCTTTTCAAAGAAAAGTGCCGAACAAGCTTGGAGAGGTAAGGATTAGTGCCGATACGACGCTTCTCCACATAAGAAAAAGTCTCTGAAAGCATAGACCTGTAACCCTTGATGGTAACAGGCTGGAGACCCCGAGAATCAAACAGATATACCAGAAACTCCGCAATCTGTGAAATCGAAGGATTGGCATAATCAACAGAGTGATCAGCACACCAACGACAGAAGACCTTCCATTTAGCTGCATAAGCTAAACCAGTGGAGTGCCTCCTCGAAGAAGAAATGCACTCCACTGCTCGTCTCGAAAAACCTCTACGGAGGAGACAGGACCTGACAAATGATATGCGTGAAGGCACAATGAAGTCGGGTCGACGTGAAACCTCCTCGGGCGACCTTGACAAAGAAGGTCGCGACGTAGCGGGAGACGTGCCGGAACCGCCGCCATCAGCGAGCGGAGCTGATTGATCCACACCCGCTGAGGCGACAGGGGAGCGATCAGAATGATTCGACAACTGCAGGTTCGAATTTTGGCGAGAACCTGAGGAAGAATCGGAACCGGCGGGAAGGCGTAGCCGACTAGACCGTTCCAATCGAGTGACAGAGCGTCCACGGCAAAAGCCAGAGGATCTGGACACGGGGACACGAAAGTGTCCACCTGATGGTTCCAACGAGTCGCAAAGAGATCGATGTGGGGACGTCCCCAGAGATCGCAAAGCGACTGGAACACTGCCCTGTGAAGCATCCACTCGGTGGAAATAACCCTGCCCTGTCGGGACAGGGAGTCGGCTAGGACGTTCAGACGACCGGGAATGTGACGAACAACCACTCCGGCGTGAACCTCCTGAGCGAGCAGTAAAAGATCCCGAGCTAACTCGTACATCGGAAGCGAGTGCGTGCCGCCCTGGTTCCGAATGTAAGCAACCACTGTCGAATTGTCGGATAGTAGAAGGACCTGGCGATTCGACAGGTGAGGAATCCACTGCCTGAAACTCAGAAGAAGAGCAAGAAGCTTCTTCTGGTTGATGTGTAGAGCTGCTTGATCCTGGTCCCACATCCCGTGTAGGGAAAGACCGAGAGGATCCAACGTCGCACCCCATCCGAGATTGCTGGCATCTGCCGTCAGAATGCGATCGGACGTGGGTAAGTCCAGCGGAACACCCTGCGTAATCCACTGAACATCTGTCCAGGGAAGAAGGTGAGGATACAGAGAGTCCGGAAACGGAAGCACCTGATCCAGAGAATCTACATTCGGTCTCCAACGACTGAGCAGAAAGTGTTGGAGAGGTCTGACACGCAGCCGACCTAGAGGAATGAGATCCGTCACCGAACCGCAGAGACCAGTCAGCCGGAGAAAACTCCGAGCGGTCGCGGACCTGGACTGGGACAGAGTCAGAGCAAAAGCTGAGAGAATCACAGCCTTGGCCTGGGGAACAGCCACCAAATTGAATTTGGTTTGGAAAGACATCCCCAGATGACAAAACGACTGAGAAGGGACCAGGTCCGACTTCTCCTCGTTGACTCTGAATCCTAGCGACGTGAGCAAGCGCAACAGAGTGGCGACATCCGATTCCAGTAAGGCAGCATTGGAATGCCTCTGGAGGATATCGTCCAGATATGCCGAAGTAGTCACCCTGGACTGTGTGCGATGGAACGCTATCACATGCGACATCAGTCTGGTGAACGCCCAAGGAGCCAGGTTGAGGCCGAAAGGCATGGCCTTGAACTGGTAAACTCGCCCCAGAAAAGCGAACCTGAGATACTTCCGTGACGCCCGATGCATCGGAACGTGGAAGTAAGCGTCTCGCAGGTCGATGCTGGCTGCGAAATCTCCCTGGTGAATTGATTGGCGGACCGACCTGAAAGTCTCCATGCTGAACTTGGGAGCAATGATAGACTGGTTCAGGATGCTCAGATCGATAACCGGTCGGAGTCGGCCGTCCTTCTTCGGCACCAAGAACAGGCGGGAATAGAAACCCACTGACTGAACGTTCTTGACGACCTCGATCGCCCCCTTTGCCAGGAGATTGGCAATCTCCGTGGACAAAAGTTCCCGACGTAAAACGTCTGAAGGAACTGTGGTTGGAAGAGGCACCCTTGTCAGAGTGGGGTGCCGTCGGAAGGATATGCGCAGCCCGGACCGAACAACATCTAACACCCATGGATCGGATGTGATGGTGGTCCAATGGTCTGCGAACTCTGCTATCCTTCCTCCAACCTGGGACGAGTCGAGGTGAGGACCTTCGTTTCGAGCCCCGACGAGGCCCGCGAGAGGAGAAACCACCTCCTCTGCTAAATGAAGAATCCTGAGACTTCCCTCGATTCTGCCGACCCCTACCTTTACCCCGTGAGTAAGAAGTAGAGGCGGCGGCAGAAGGACCAGCCTTTTGCTTCACAGAGGAAGCAGAAGGGTACTTGTTAGGCTTGGAACGGCCCCTGCCTCCCCGAGAAGGCTGATCAAGCTGACGAAACAGCAGCTGATCTTTGGAATGACGTAGGACGTCATCCCGGACCGTCGACACGGAACCATGGAAAAGTTGCGGACCTGCCAAAGAAGCAGATCGAAGAGTAGCACGCTTCTCCTCGGGAAGGGATCGTCCTGTGTCCAGCACAGCGTCCCTTCGAACTAATTCCAAATTGGCCGTGTTACAGGCATGCGTGTGAGTAAGGTGCATAAGCGCCTTGGACAGCACACGCAAAGGAGCCTGTACCTCGTCAAACTTATCTGGAGGCAGATAAGCAGCCAAAGCTGAGACGACGTGATCTGAGAGAGAAAGCATGCCAAGCATCTCCCTAGATAAGCCCAACGTGGACTCCAGAGTCGTCATTGGAATGACGGCAGACTTGGGCTTGGAAAGCCCGAGGGAAGTGGAGTCCTGATCCAGAACCGTCAAAGTCTGGCAGACTGACGGATTGGCGGAATCGTAGGAACGATAACGCACAGGAGGCAAAAAGGTGTCAACCCTGGTGAAGAACGAAGTCTTCAAAGCCTTGGAATTCAGCTTGGCATCCAATGCTGAAAAAGCCTCAACCACCTGTACCGACTGGCATGGTCGAAGGCGCCCAGAAGCAGGTTGCTCCATAGGCTGTTGGCGCGCGACCGATGATCGCGGCCAGGCTGACACTGTCGGCTGGTTAGCAGGTTTGAGCTCAGGCAGAAAACCAAACACAAAGTCAAGAGCCGCCCCCAAGTCCGAAGACTGCTGGCCCTCGACCTCAAGCATGTCGGACTCCTCCCCAGAGTCGGAAGACACATAGCCCATCGTGGGCAAACCAGCCGACGCCTCCCATGGTGTCGGGACACGGGAATCGTAAACCGGCCTGTTTCCAATCCCGGGAGGCGGCGCCATAGGAGGCGCCTGGAAACCACCCATAGCCTCGCTGGAAGCAACAGGAAGGCTCTTTGAGAGAACCTGAGTGAGTAAGGAGAGGGCCTCCCTAAGCTCACTGCCTGTACCGACCGGTGCGACAGGGGAGCGAACCGGCAAAGTGGCTTCACCTCTGACCCTCTTAACCAGCGAAGGGTCACGATCCTCCAAAACACCCGACGCGGGACGACGGGCGGCAGCCGAAACATCTGAAGGCAGACGTGTATAGGGGTACGATGCACCCTGAGGATCAATATTGCGAGAACTCATGAGAGTCACCGCGGACCTCTGCGGGGCAGAAGGTCCAGGCTGCACAAAAGGCGTTGGTCCCCCAAAACTGGTCGTGTGACCAGAGTGAGTGGACGGAAACGCCACGGAGTTCATAGTGTTTCCACTACGAACATCCGAATCCAAAGACACAACTGTGGTACTCGACGGCGACGAGACCACAGCGATGGGCTCGGCCGGCAGCCCCTTCCGACTTCGCCGAGTGGAAGTCAGGGAAGGCTGGGGTCGATATCCCATGTCTACAGTATCGGACAGTTCTGCAGTCCCCCGCAGCGAAAAGCCGAGGCCGGCTGAAACAGACAACGAAGCAGACGGACCAGCAGCAGTAGTAGATACGTCGAGAGTCGTTGAGGCTGGTGAAATAGTGGAGAGAGCACACCGGCTCGGCTCCGAAGGAGGAGTCACAACCCTAGTGACAGCCTCAGATGTCGACTGGAGGGGGACCGTAGTCCCGGAACCAGGCATCTCTACACCAGAACACTCAACGGCTCCCGCAGTATCCACCACAGGAAAAGACTGCACATCCCCCACGGAGGAGGAATAACTCTCACCAGACAAAGTCGGCTCGGGAGGCCCCGAACGACCACGTTCTCCTTTCCCGCGGGAGCGGGAGGCACGGCCACGAGAACGAACGACACGATTTACTGACGCCCAAAAGGTGGAAGACCATGTTCCACAGACACCACACGGCCGCTCGGCCGAACACCCATTACAGGAGGAACACGACAAATGTACATCGTCCACATGCTTAGGCAGCAGACACTGCCCACAAGGAATTGTTCTAGGCATGAAAGAGGTGAGAGGAGCAGAGAAGGTGAGATCAGAAAACAGAACACCCCCAAAGAGAGAAAGGTGACAGAAACAAAGACCCCAGACGGTCGACCGGGAACCACCCAACAGGAAGACTACTCGCAACAGAAAGAAGAAACACTGTAGGAGTGGTACCCCGCTGACACCTAACTCTAACACAATTAGAAAAATTTGCAAAAAAAGCATGAACAATAACTGTGAAAATCTAAGTCCGAACCGCGTGGCCCGCGAAAATCGCGCGCGACCCGAGAGAGAGCAAATAAATATACATTATGGACATTTAATAGAAAAAAGAGAATATAAAACACTGTTCCTGAGAATACAAAGGATACACTGTGGTATAATGAATCAGGAATCATCAAACATCGAGCTGGTGGAACACTGATAAGCGTGCAAAAACATCTCGACACGAAGCGGATTTTAAAAAGAATGAGTCTTTAGAGACGGTATATGCGCACTGGCAACGGAAGTCGTGGAGTTGTACTTGGGAGAGAGCGTCCCGTACTGGGTCTGCGCCGGTTGCACTCGACCCAGTTTTGGCTTATTTTTATTGGTGCTTTTGCACCACTTTTCTTTCCCAACTTGCTTGGGAAAGACAAAAATAGAGAGTATTTTATCCGCGTTAGGGACTTCCACTGTAGTGCAAGCCTGTAGTAAACAATTGTGAGTAGGTTGATAAGAATGAATGCTTCTTGGCGTTGAAGTCTCAACATGAGAACACTCAAAAGATAAGTATATTTTTTGATGATTTATCTTCAGATAACAGTCCTGGGACGAGTGAGGTTAATGGGACAGATTTCAATCTTGGTGTTTCGCAGAACGAATCTGAATTTCATGTAGCCAAAAAGCGTGTGATGAATAAAACAGTGTCTTCACTTTCTGTCAATTCATCCCACGAGAAAATTCGTATTTCCTCGGATACGGTTTACTTGAGTCAGAGTCACAAAACAGTCAGTCGAGCGGACACAGATATTTCGCAAACTTCCCTTTCATGTTGTTCAGTTAGTGCCGTTAGGCAGTCAGTTACCGTTGAAACGAATTCCACAATCGGTGGACTGGAATAAAATATTGGTTCATGAGTGGAAGCCAGAGCATGCCAGCATGTTCGTGACGTCATCAAATTCGGGTACAAATTGCCTTTTAAAGACAGGCCATCTCCAGTTACGTTGCGTTATAATAAATCTGCTTCCGACAACAAAATTTTTGTACAAAAGGAAATAGATAGTTTATTGAATAGAAGATGTATTTCTCAGATGGTGGAGGTTAACCCACTTACAGTGGCTTTTAACAGATTGGGTAAACCTAGATTGGTGCTTGTAGGCATATAAATTTACCATTATTTAAATTTAAGTTTAAATTGGAGGATTCTTCGTCGCAAGGTCATTGTCTGAGAAGGGGGATTATTTATTTAAATTTGATCTGAAATCTGCCTATCACCATATTCACATTTTCAAAGACCACGGGAAGTATTTGGGTTTCCACTGGGAAAGTGACGGTAAAGTTAGATATTTTGTTTTTAATGTATTATCTTTCGGAGTTTCCACTGCTGTATATATTTTACGAAGGTAACGCGGGTTCTCGTGAGGTACTGGAGAGAAAGGGGAATAAGAGTTGTTATGTATTTGGATGATGGTTTAAGTGGCGGAAGGGGTAAGTTGGAGGCAGACAGAATTAGTTCAGAAATTCGCGATGATCTCGCGATATTTAGTTTTTTAAACGCCCATCACAAATGTTGTTTGGAACCTGCTACTAAGATTATTAGGCTGGGTAATGTTTTTGATTTGGAAAGGTCAATTCTTTTTATTAGTGATGAAAGAATGGAAAGTCTTAAAGACACTTTGTCGTGGTTCAATGACAGAATAGTCAATAATTTACTGCTAGTCCAAGCTTGTAAAGTTGCAACATTAGTGGGTAAGTTAACTTCTATGCAAGGGGCTATGGCATCGGTCGTTCGATTGCGAACTCGAGGCTTATATGCTTGCATTTTGAGCCGGGCTGGTTGGGATTCTCCAGTATTACTGGGTGGTACGTCTATTGGCGAAATAAAGTTTTGGAAAGAAAATTGTAGATTTTGCAACGGTTCTGATCTAGTGCGATCAGATGATTTTTCACAGGTGACATATAGTGATGCATCCTACGATGGGTACTGTGGGTATGTAGTGGGACTGGAATGTTCCGAGGTGTTTGGTACTTGGACTGAAATCGAATCAGACAGGAGCTCCACGTGGAGAGAGCTGGAGGCTCTGAACAGAGTATGCAAATCCTTAGCATGTTACCTGGAAGGGCATTCTGTACAGTGGTGTACAGATAATAAGAATGTAGTAAGTATAGTGCAGAACTGTAGCAGAAAACTAGATTTGCAGACAATTGCTTTAGACATTGGAAAAACTTGTGAGCGAAAGAATATAAATTTGGTAAGTAAATGGATTCCACGTGAGTTCAATGAAGAAGCTGATTTTCTTAGTAGATGTAAAGATTCTGATGACGGGGAAATATTCCATCATGTTTTTGAATTTTTGGAGGTTCGATGGGGTCCTCATGACGTCGGCCGATTTGCAACACATTATAACACTAAATGTAAAACCTTTAATTCCTTATGGTGGTGTTCAGTTACAAGCGGTATTAACGCATTTGAGCACTATTGGTCAAGGGTTAATAACTTGATGGTTCCTCCCCCATGTTTCCTTCTTAAGTGCATTAAGAATTTAAAAGCTGAGAACGGGATTGGAACTTTCATCGTACCATTGTGAAAATTTGAGCCTTTTTGGCCTCTGTTTTTCAGGAATAGCATTTGCTTATCTTATGTGTTGGACTACATTCTGCTGGTTAAATCCCATATAGTTAAATAAGGCATAGGTAATAACGGCATTTTCGCCAAAGAGACCCTGACATTTGACATGATAGCATTCCGGTTAATATTTTAGGAGAACACACCTTTTAGAGTCCTGGTTTCCACCCTGGATGCTGTACGTAAGTGTAGATACGTGTTGTATACATATATACCAAAAGCCTGTAGTTGGATATATATATATATATATATGTGTATATGTATGTGCCTTCGTATTTAAATGATAGAAGCATAATTAGGCGGGGGATATAGATTCCTCTTGGTTTGAATTCTAATGTTAGAGGTTTTGTGGATGGCGGCGCTACAAATAGGAGAATCATGAACGATTGTTTCGTCATGACTTCGTTATTTTTTCGGCGAGCTGTCATGCTAAAATCCGAGTTTTGGCACTATGTAGTGAGTTCTTCTTTTTTTTGTTTAGTTTTGTAATTAATTTGAGTTTTTGTTTTTCTCCAGGCCAAGGTTTGGAATCTCAAATCAAAGCTTTGGTGCAGCAGTCGGGATTGGAATTGGATGACGATATTATGCAACTGGCGAAGAGTATGGCACAACACTCATCATCTTCAAGAGCAAATTCAACGATAGATAAGCACTTTTCGTCTTTTCTAAAGTGGAAAAAGTTTATTCCCAGCAAAGGAGGATGAGCTCTTCCCGCTCAACCAATTCACTGTGCTCTTTGTTTCACTCATTTATTAGACTCGGGTTGTTCTCATAACGTTGTTTCATGTGCTCTATACAGTATTCGGTGGATGCATGAGATACACGGGATGATTGACCCTACTTCAAACTGTTTTGTTAAGAACATTCATTGTTGAAAATACGAAACGACACGCCAAGAAGCCTATAACTAAAAAACAACCAATTTCTTCAGACATGTTGATCAAGCTACGCGAACTTTTTCGCGATTCAAATGATTTGCTGGTACTTAGAGACTTGACTATGGCAATTTGGGTTTTTTCTGGTTTTTTGAGGTTTGATGAGCTGAGCGCCATCAAGCGTTCAGATATACAATTTTATAACTCTTATTTCAGTATCAAAATAGAAAAAAGCAAAACCGATGAGTACAGAGCAGGCGATGAAATAGTTATTGCCCAAGGAAATTCTACAGCGTGTTCTTATTTAATGCTCAAATTTATCTTTGGCTGATTTGCAAGATAACTATGAATTTTATTTATTCAGGCCGGCATTCAGGTCTGGTAATCCATGTAAACTTATTTCCAAAAATAAACACCTCCGTTATTCCATAGCTAGACTGTCATTGTCACACTTAGGGCGGTGCCAGGTGATACTGATATTGGTTTGCATTCATTGCGGGCTGGAGGCGCTACCGAGGCTGCTAATGCCAACGTTAGTGATAGATGTTGGAACAGGCACGGACGCTGGAAAAGTGAATCAGCCAAGGATGGATACGCGTTAGACTCTCTTTCTGTCAGGTTAGTGGTCAGCCGTAAATTCGGTTTATAAGTTCAATATGTTTATGCTTTACATAAGTTGCTGCCTTTTGCCGGAACCATGTCAGTAGCTGATTTCGTAAAAACACAGCATATTATGTTCTGTGTCATTGCATAATTTCACTTTCAATCAGTAAACGGCATTATCTGCCTATTGGATAACTTTGCTGTTAGATTCATTTACCTTTCCATTCTTTGAGGTTCTAAGCCACCAGCCTAGTCACAAATATTATTTGCGTTTTTGTTTATTATTTCTGCTGAGTTAAGACTGTTCTTTTCTCGTGTTTCGAAGAATAGCGAGAAAGAATTGTCTTGGCGGTACGAAAAGGGTTCAACAAGATTAGCTTTGGGTTTGTTTGGGAAAGTATCTTATGTGTATCCACATGTGCAGTTAAGGTGCTGAAAAGTAAAGTTGTATTTTGTCTTTGAATGTTGTTATGATAAATATTGCAAAACTTCTAAGTCGCCAGCTTAGACGTAAATATTATTTGCGTTTTTGTTTATTATTTCTGCTGAGTTAAGACATTCACTTTCAGAGCAGATGGTTAAATTTTATCTTCACACACATTTATTCCTGGTGCGATACTGTTTTCATTCAAACTGACGGTTTGATTAGGGGTTCTTTGCTAAAAGCTTTTTGAAAACGCATTTTATATTGAATTTAAAATATTTATACGCATATTTCAAAGATATTAATGAATTTCAGTTCTTGTGTTTAAATGCAGTTCAGGAACTCAGATAGATAATATATTCTGAAATCGAGTATCTTAAAATCCATACATGACTATTTTTTTCTTTGCGATTTTTACTGAAGTGGAGTGTAAAACACGTAAATAATGCATTTTGTACCATGCTCACCTTTGTTACTGCCTGTGAAAATCATGTATGTTAAAGTTCAGCTTTTAACCCCACTGTCGGTGTAAAGCTTCTATTGCTGTATAAAGAAATGTACATCTTCACCTAGAAGTTTACCGAACTCAACCTTTGACATGACGCAATTTGCCAACTTCGATACATTCACACTTCGCGATGTTTCATTCAAACATACGATGTTTTTCTGTACCATCTACTTCGTGCAATGGCTTATTAAGTTTAAAATACATACTATTGAATATTTAAAATAAAATTTAAAATAATTGTTAATAATAATTTGGCTGAAAAAGCAAGGTAAATTCATCAATTTTGACGATGTGTCTAGCTATCAATTAAGCATGCGCAGCCACCGGTAGTCATGCCCACCGGCGCATATGTAAACAGAACAAACCCATATGTTTGCGATGGAAAGTGTAGTTTTTTCTCCATTTTAAGTGACAGAGACGACTGGTTATTAAGAGCATGGTATAAATAAAACAAATAGGTACCAGGGCCGGTAATCAGATTTAAACCACTCGTAGAATAAGGCAAGCAGAGTGGTTAAAACCCTTATCCTACTTGTGGTTTAAATCTGATTACCGACCCTAGTACCTATTTATTCTATATTTCCACCAGCTTCGGCCAGGATAGCCATGTGTTCCCGAGCCACCAAAGGACAAGCATAATTGGAAATAGTATGGGAATTTCTCACTCTTTCGGTGAAAAGTACCCTACCTGGGGGCCGGTCTAATCAACATATTCATAATTACTTCCCAGATTTGTCGATGAGCGAGAATAGATAGTTCAGGCACATGAATTTCATGGCTTTCCCACTGGGTGGGGGGTGGGGGGGGGGGGGGGGGTGGAGAAGAGGAATCATCAGACATTGTGATAAGAGTGAGATACAATAACACTATCATAAATCTGCCACAGATCGGTGGACATTTTGTAATGATTTGCTTGGGTTTAATAAATAAAGATGCTATTACTTGGTTAGTTCAGATTGGTTGGGAAATCAGCACTCGGTAACGGTGGTTTCAGGCTGATATGAAGTTATCTCAGACTGATATCCCCGTCTATACAAAACTAACCAAGTGATAATTAGAGGTTTTTACTTAGTTAGTTTCATATTGGCCGAGATATCAGCTCGAGATAACTTCATATCAGCCAGAGACAGAAGGCCCAAGGCTGATGTGGAGTTAAACAAACAAAAAAATAATTACAAAAAAACTCAGATCTGTTTTCGGTAATCGTTATTGTTTTTCATTTTTTTTCACAATGTCCGAAGTTTCCTGTTCTCCTTCTCCTACTTCAGCTATTCGAATGTCTCGGTTTCCCCACCGCGGAAGCCGCGACGGTTGGATATTAAACTACCTTTTCTTCCACTTCGACGATTCTCCGCTTACGAATTTTAGTTTGCGAAGAATTTTCTGTACACAGGGTCGGCGGAGCCGGGGGGACACCTGGGGCATGCCCCCCCCCCAACACACACACTTTTTCACCAATTATAGGTACCCAAATGGCATTTTCCGACATTAAATACACAATGGTCACTACACATCACCTATACATATATGACCACATTGATTTTCAAGATTTTATTGAATAAAAATAGAAAGCTCCAAATGGAGGTTTCAAAGTTATGATTAGCCCTTTGAACCCGAGAGGCCGCTTTTCCGGCCCATGAACATGATACTTTAAAAAATTCATTAAGTATGATAGCTTGTAAGCGAACGTGTTGGGAAGACCAATCAATATTTTCAACGTGCAGCCAAGAGGCTGCATGATGAAAATATTAATTGGACTGCCCACAAATAATGAATATGGCCTCTTCCAATTGCTGCCATTGAATTGATGTGGAAGATACCACCAGGATTCTAAGGGTTAAGTAAAAACAAAATAAATACTCTGAGGTCAGTGTTTTGAATAAAGTGGCGTCAAGGGTGGGGGTAGCGTATATAAATTTATATATTTGCGTGAACACACCACCCCACTACCATTGACACCGCCCCCCCCCCCCCCCCCCCCCACCCGAAGAAAAAAATATTTTCCTTCCTACACCCTTGCGGTACCCAGAAAAGCGTGAACTCCCACTTTTTGGGGCTTCCGCTGCCTCCGTCTGTACATTTATCTTCTATCTTCTCTTCATCAACCTGTGCATTACTTATTGCCTCATTAATCCCTCACCATACGAAAACTACCCCCTTTTGTCTGGTAATGCCAGTGTTACTAATTACTTTCGACGAATTGCGTTGAAGGAATTCGCTGTAAACCGGTATCGCTGTATCGGTCAATGTATTGTGACTCACTATAGTGTCTCGTTTAGATGAGCCTGCCGCGGTGTGGTCATTGCCCTGTCCATTTCTTCAACTCCAATCATCTTCCAACCCGAAAGTTAGCCTTCGGGTTGGAAGATGGTCGGAGTAGAAAAAACGGACCGAAGCGACCGAAGGTGGCATTCCTTGGCCAAAAGTCATTTGGATTTTCAAATAATATTGTGCAGGAATGCTTGTAATTGGCACGTTTGCATACGCCCATATCTCATATCCCTTCCTAGTGTCGTAGTATGCATGCATTATGACGTGACGACAAGTTGCTCAATCGACGAAAGGGCAAGACCATTTTAGCATTCCACCATCCTAATATCCGGGTTGGAGAATCGGTTATGTAAACCAGCTTTGTTTATAAATATTGTCCACATATGTGATGTGCAATTGATCACGATTGGAAGATATATCGTTCGTTTCCATTTTGTCCAAATAACATTTTCTGATTTTATTGATCATTTTTTTCTTGAAAATCGAACTTCAGATCAAAAATTAACAGTAAAAGTCTTTTCAATTGACGTTATCAGTTGCAACCCGAAATAATAATAATAATAATTCTTTGGCCTTTTGCTGAATTGTCGCGATCCTTTAACAAGGAGGCGACCCACATCAACCCAGTACCCCGCCGGGTTATTCCTCTCAAACTCCTAAGAGAGAAATGGGATTGGAAATGTACGGCAGCATAGAACCGCCACATCATAGTATATTTCCAGGGATTCCTAATCTGTTTAAACAGATTACTAATCTGTTTTTACAGATTACTAATCTGTTTTTACAGATTACTAATCTGTTTAAACAGATTACTAATCTGTTTTTACAGATTACTAATCTGTTTTTGCAGATTAACTAATCTGTTTAAACAGATTACTAATCTGTTTTTACAGATTAACTAATCTGTTTTTACAGATTACTAATCTGTTTAAACAGATTACTAATCTGTTTTTACAGATTACTATTCTGTTTAAACAGATTACTAATCTGTTTTTACAGATTAACTAATCTGTTTAAACAGATTACTAATCTGTTTTTACAGATTAACTAATCTGTTTTTACAGATTACTAATCTGTTTAAACAGATTACTAATCTGTAAAAACAGATTAATTAATCTGTATTTACAGATTACTAATCTGTATTTACTAATCTGCTAATTACGGATTCTCACGACTAGACTCCGCAGCCATCTCGAATCAATCAGCTTTTTCAGTAAGTGGCAAAGGGCATACAGAAGCCAAAGGGAGGGAATCGAGCATGTTTAAAGACTGGTAGATTATATGAAAACGGCGTTCAGTCAAAATGAAATAGGAACCGCGCTATTACTCGACGTAGAAAAAGCGTTCGACTCTCTCTGGCACAATGGCATGAGATACAAACTAGCTAAAATGGGGCTACCTACCAATATTCTAAGGATCATATCATCATTTTTATCTGATCGAAAAATCAAAGTGAGGGTCAACCGCGAAGTGTGAGACGAGATAAAACTCGAAGCGGGCACTCCACAGGGTTCGGTCCTCAGCCCGCTTCCATTTATAATATATGTGAATGACATTGACAAAGTAGGGAAGAACCATGCTGAACTATCTCAATTCTCAGACGACAAAGGAATGTGGGCGGCCAGTAAGTCTCGAAACATAATACAAAACCGCCTGCAGGATACCATCCGTGACCTGCAAGACTGGTGCGTTCTGTGGCGCATCAAGCTAAATGCCACAAAAACACAAAGAATCATATTCTATAAAAAGCCAGGGAAAAAAGTTGTCCCTAATATTGAGCTTAAGCTTTACAACCACAAACTTGAAGCTAGCAATGAGGCAAAGTTTCTGGGATTCACCTTGGATAGCAGTCTCAATCTAAACAATCACGTAAACTCAGTCACTGCCAAAGACACTAAACGCATAAATTTCCTGAAAATGATTAGAGGTAAAAATTGGGGAGCCAATAAAGAAGTTCTCATCAAGCATTACAAATCATATATACGCCCAGTACTAGAGTATGGGGCCATAATAACGAGTGACCTGAATAAAACCAACATTGAAAAACTACAACGGGTTCAAAATTATGCCCTGCGTGTGGCACTATGCAAACCCAAATGGACACCGATAAAGGAACTTCACGAGCTAGCAAAAATAGAAACTTTTGATACGCGATTAAAAGACCTACAAATCAAAACCCTCAACAGACTCCAAGTTAGTGAATTAATGGTTTAATGGTTGAGCTGAACGAACACCGATCCCTTAAAAGAAAAACAAAATAAGTTTCCAGAAAATTAAAAAAAAAAAAATTATATAATATAACTAAATTGCGTGTAGTCAGTAAGGATTGCCTCGCTACTCATTGAGAACTTTAAGATAGAGTCTGGGAGGACTGCCTCGCAACTCTGCCGAAGCGCGACTGAAATGCGTTTAATAAGACCTATATAACAAAACCCTCTACATACTCCAGGATAGTGAATCAATGGTGAAGCTGAACGAACACCGAACCCTTAACAGAAAAACAAGATAAAGCCACAGTAAATTAAAATTACTCAATAGAATTAAACTGCGTGGAGTCAGTGGGGATTGCCTCGCTACTCATTGAGATCTTACTCATTGAGATCTTAAACAGATTAGTAATCTGTAAATACAGATTAGTTTATCTGTAAAAACAGATTAGTAATCTGTTTAAACAGATTAGTAATCTGTTTAAACAGATTAGTAATCTGTTTAAACAGATTAGTAATCAGTAAAAACAGATTAGTTAATCTGTAAACACAGATTAGTAATCTGTTTAAACAGATTAGTAATCTGTAAATACAGATTAGTTAATCTGTTTAAACAGATTAGTAATCTGTAAATACAGATTAAGTAAACTGTAAAAACAGATTAGTAATCTGTTTAAACATATTAGTAATCTGTAAATACAGATTACTTAATCTGTAAAAACTTGTAAAAACAGATTAGTAATCTGTTTAAATAGATTAGTAATCTGTAAAAACAGATTAGTTAATCTGTAAAAACAGATTAGTAATCTGTTTAAACAGATTAGTAATCTGTAAATACAGATTAGTTAATCTGTTTAAACAGATTAGTAATCTGTAAAAACAGATTAGTAATCTGTAAAAACAGATTAGTAATCTGTTAAAACAGATTAGGAATCCCTGGAAATATACTATGATGTGGCGGTTCTACGCTGCCGTAGTAATGAAACCGCAAAATACAAGCTGATGTAAACTGAAACACGCACTGTTTTTTTTTCAAGGATAGAATTAATTCTGTACGATAAACGGAAAGCAGGTACACAGTTTTACTTTACTTTAAAAAAAACAATATTGGAAACGAACATATATCAGCAGTGATGGATCAGTTGTTCATCACGGGTGTGTGCAATGTATATATATATATATAGAATATTCCCATAGCAGCTTGGTGTACCAAATGTTCACCGCGAGTGGTGAAGTAGTGTTAACCGAGAGCCTTCGGCGCGCAGTTAACACCACTTCTCCACTAGTGGTGAACATTTGGTACACCAAGCTACTATGGGTATATTTTATTTATACTATGATCGTCACATTATTAAGAATCGCTATCATTTTTTCTTGATTTTACTGAGCAGCAGCCGTACAAACATGCGATTTTTTTTTTGTTACATGAGCATCTGCGGGCGGTACTTCCGCGGTCAATTTTATCGCCGAAACGAAATGAAATAATAATAACATAATAACATACTATTTCGAGCTATGGATGCTTTATTAACATGAGACAATGCATGTTTGTTAATGTTTGGCGTCTTATGAGGTAAACCCATTTAAAAACGTAATAAATAATTTCCACTTTCACTCTTCGTGAGGCGACGTGCGATAAATTTAGACGAGTTCGCATTCAGGTCGGCGTCACCAAAGGTCAACTTGGATATAGTTCCACTGCAGGTGTAAATTTTAACTCTTGAAATCCCATTGCTGGCGTGTTCACCACGGTTGGTGTATAAAGCTAAAATTTATGTCATAGGCTTTTCATGTATAGTAGAATAGGTAATCATGGTACAAAAACAAAACTCACGTATAGAGATGTAGAATCAAATCAGATTGCATCTAATCCTCCATGCGAACAGAAAATGAATTCGCCCATTTACTGACGGTAAAATTCTATATGTCAATATAATTCAATAACTTGGGTAGTGAGTTTGATTTAAGGGAGGAAGGTAACTGATCACCACTCTTAACTCACTCGTGCAGGAATTTCGTCAGCCCCATGGCTGCACGTTGACAATATTGATTCTTCTTCCCCAATTAATGAATATGACTCTTCCAGTTAATGACACAGTTAATGACACCGAACTGGCGTGGATGCAGGGACGTGGCGACAGGGGGGGGGGGGAGTTAAATCCCCCCCCCCCCCCTCAATCCTGGCCAAAATGTCCTACCGTTGGAAATTCGGAGGGCAAGTCATGTTTCAAATCGGCAAAAATTGTCAAACGGAACGAGATTTCTATAGTACGTTTACTTATGGTAATAAAAAAAATCCACGAAATGCACTTCAAGAAAATCACATTATGTAAAATCGTTATCCTGAGTTAATTCCGTCATTCACAGTTACAAAATGATGAAACATCAAAAAATTATCATTCCTGCATAAGATCTGATTTAATGTTAGGAGAGTGTGAATTGCTCAAGGTTTTCAGCTTGAGCATTTGTTTAGTACATATTCAGTTCCCAGAATAATACCAAATAATAATAACCTGATAATTCTATCATAAATGTGTTGGCATTTCAGTTACCAGAATCAATTTTATCCCCCCTTTCATGGCTTCATTTTCTAAATTTTTCTCGGGGGGGGGGGGGCAGAAAGGGAGAACCTCCCATCCCGGTCCCTCCCCCTAATTAAACATTTACTACCCTACACCCCCACCCCCAATCGGAAGCTTCTAGCCACGTCCGTGCATGGAGGATACCATCAGGGTTCAAAGGGTTAACTCGTTATTTTGCCCCTTTCAAGACCCGAGAATCATGGCATTTCTGTGGATTCATTTTTAATTGATCTACCGCCGCGTCAGACCATTGAAGGTCCTGAGACTTGTGCCCACGTCCCGTCCCTCCCCCATTCACATACATATACACATTGTACTTCCGCCGCTTATAAAAAGATGAGCCGGGGATTTTTCATTTGAAACGAATATATGATATCTGAGGTTCAAACAGTGTGCGATGGTTACACGATTTGTTTCATGGGAATTTCAGCGAAAGCGTTCGTGTAAAAAAAAGAAACAAAAAACAGAACATGCGACTAATTGAAGTGGGAAGTGTGATGCAAGGTTGTTAAATTGGTTACTAATTATTAACAGCGTGAAGCTTTGACAAACCACTTGTTAAATTGAAGAGTGTGTTGAGAAGCAAGACTTCCCCTGCATAAATTGTTATTTTTCGGGAAATCTTTAATATTTAATTTTAGAAAGTTAGTGTTCGCTTGTTTAACTGGATTTGGTGGTTTTAATTTTTTTCTTTTGCACACATTATTGCGGCATTTTTTTCTTCCAGCTATAACGTTGTGGAATGAAATTACCTTGCATATTAGAGAGAAAATACTTCTCTCCGAATTTCAAAAAGTTACCTAAACCGAAATGCTGAAAGGCCACCACAGTACTTTTTCCATTGAGCGACCAGAGAGGCGCAGATATACTGCTGTAGACTCCTATTTTTGTCTACTCATCTAAACGATCATCTCTGTGGGAATGAAATTATCGAATCATGATGTTTATTCGACAAACGTGAGACCACAAACTATTTCCTACTCAGATATCCTATTTTCACTACTGTCCGAAATGATACAATCTGAACCGTGCCATACATACACAGAACGACACACGCGTTTGAATGGGTTAATCGATATGGCACTTGTGCCATCGCGCAAGGACAAAATTCGGGGTCTGCGGTTTCTCGTTTTATCCTTCCGCGCTGACACTCTTGCCATATGGATTAACCCAGTCACACGCGGGTGCCGATCTGTGTTTATAACACGCCTTCACGTCTGTAAAAAACACATTTTATCGCCAACCAAATTTGCAAGGGGAACCCGTGTTACGATTTCGTCCCCTGAGTTCCAATGTGTTCTGTGTTTATAACACGCCTTCACGTCCATAAAAAAAAAAAATTATTAGAAGGACACTCAACAATTCGTTTGACAACTATCAACAAAAAGAACACATTTTGTCGCCAACCAAATTTGCAAGGGGAACCCGTGTTACTATTTCGTCCCCTGAGTTCCAATGTGTTCTATGTTCCTACCGGCACATATAACACTTTAGAACTCAGGGGACGATTTTTAGCGATCACTAAAAATTTAAACTGTAAATGCGTTGACCAATTTGTAGAAAATTCTAGTGAAATTTCGCTTCTATTTAAAAATAGTCCGTGAACGATTTCCGTTCCGTATATATGGTCTCGAGTAGAGCCCTGCGAATCACACATTTTCGATTCGAATCGAATCTAGAATCGAACTAGGGCTATTATTCGAAATCGAATCGAACCTCGAATCGAATCAGAGATGTCTAGAAGGTGACCGTTTGGGGAGGAAGGCTGTAAACCTGATTTGTTGTGACTGTGACGGCTCAGGTCCCGATAGATAAAATATTCCAACTACGTCACCAAGGTGTGCCTTCGTCGATGGTGTGCTTTGATGATGTAGCTGGAATATTACCCAGTAAGGGTTACAGTTCATAGAAGTGAGTGTGAGAATTGCCTGTACTATATACTGCACAGTATTAACTGCTATCAACGACTCATCGTCACTTGGAAAGTTTACATTGATTCCAGCAGTTGTAGTGAATGGAGTGACTGGAATTAGCATGGGTGGCGTCATGGGTGCAAATTCAAATGCTATTTATGTTAATATAGCGGGAATTACACCCAGTCTTAACTTTCAGTATTATTTATGTACAATTTCCATGTGAACTATGAGACGATCGACAAATATGGCTGATGCCAAGCTATATTCCAGTGAATGGATTCGAAGGGAAACGAAGCGGGAAGACGATTTCTAATCGAACCGAATACCAACTTGATAATCGAAATCACATCGAATCTCGAAGCTTTGCAGGGCCCTAGTCTCGAGCTTCGCCCGCGACCATTATCAGACCGAATATTCTTGTTTCGTGTATTATCTTTCACGTAATGACAGACTCATAGATGACGTTACGGCATTGTGTCATTTATGTGAATGAACAGACGTAATATGGTTCATATCCTAAAGATGATAACCCAACAAGATATCCAGAAAATATTTCACATGGTAAGACATTGTTTTTCAATTTGCGTTCATTTTTGTCCTCTGAGTCATAAAAGGGTCTTGAACCCAATGTAACTGACAACAGTTCTGAACATATATGGACGAATCATCCCCCCCCCCCTCCTCCTCCCTCAAGCTACTCGCATCTGCGCTGATGAGCACGCTTTTAATGCCATAAACTGCCAAATCAGGTGCTGTTGTTAACAAATCTTTCACCTTTCGAAAAGCCACGTCTTGCTTCGGGCCACATGCTGTGAAGTTTCCTTTTTTAACAAATTATGGAAAGCACTTCACATGGTTGACAAATAGAGATTATCATGATAATGTGCATGTCCTGTGGTTTGTATCAGATTCGAGGTGGTGTCCAGAATGGGATCTCAACGAGCCGGCTTTGCAAACACAAATCACAGGACATGCAGATTAAAATGATAATTCATTTATCTAACAATTCTGTCACATAAACAGGTTGAATCTTAATCCTTTACCAACGTAACGGCCAAAACCGGCTAATGCTATTCTCAAAAATCGCCAATTAATTTTCATTATTTTTTCATTTTTTGTCTCAAAAACACAGGTTATGACCCCTCGTTGGAACGAGCTCTCATCGAGCTCGTTCCAATGAGTGGCCATAACCTATGTTTTTGAGACAAAAAATGAAAAAAATTAGTTATTCAATATTTTTTTTGCAGGTGTCGTCTGCTTTTCATGTTAGGTAAAAGGTTAAATTATTTTTAAACATTTTTGGGACATTATGTTCGGTCGGTCACTGAAAGTTTGAAACGCACATAGAATGTATCCATGTGCCTGTTATGATAGCTCGCAGCGCTACCGGAAACGAGTCGTCTATATGATACGGAATCAGAATGAGTCATCTATGTGATACGGAATCGGAACACATTTTGTGATATGTACCGTTTCTCGTGGTTTTCAGGCCAAAATCTTTATGATTGTTGGATAAAAAAAGTGAACACATCGACTCTAGTAGCGTATCATTCCTTAAATTATTTGAATTTCTTGAGCATTTTCTGGGTGGCTTTAGTTTTTTTGTTTGTGCTCTTACTTTGTCTGCATTCTGACTAATACCAATTACGCTGATTGGCGAGAGTATCTCAGTTCCAATTGTCTAGAAACTCATTTCTCTTTTTTTAAGTTTAAGGCCTATTCTGTCTAGTTTGTAATACTGTTAAGTCTGGTACCACGGTCCTCTACAGGGGTACCAAGTATCATAACACCATCCATAATTTATTTATTCCTTTAATTATTTATTGGAGTTTAACGGTACTTTCGACAGTCAGGGTTTCCTCGTGTCGGACAGTTTTACGGGCGGATGAACCACATAGCAACGGTGAGCAACTGTCAGACAACCCAGTGTAATAACTCCACACTAGCAGTGTTAACATTGGTTGAAGACAGGTGCACCATCGACGTGCAGTACGCCTTAGTACACAGCGCAACTGCGTCCCTACGTCGGCAATTGGGATTAAATGCCATGCCCAAGGACACAACGCAGTTACCTCTAGAGCGGATCGAACCGTGGACCTGTCGGTTTGAAGTTCAATGCAGTAACCACTGGGCCACCGCTCCCCCTGCCGTCCATAATTATTTCCACATCAAGTATACCAGACAAAAGTTTTTCTTTGAAATGTTTCCAGAACACCAGAGGTTCCAAAAGGGACACTTTCTATAATGTAATGCATCTTTAAATGTACACGCAACTTGTTTAAGAAAATAGATACCTTTTGAGCTGAATGATAGGCGGTTAGAACCGTTTGTGACACTGATATGTTCATGTGTTGGTAACGTGGAAATATCTTTTCACGCAAAATAACCCCAGTTATTGACATTTATTCTCATGTTAGTTCTAGTTGAAACGACAAGTTACATTGGGTGGAGTTATTCTGTGTTTTACTCCTTCACCTAACTTGAAAAGCAGACGCCCCTTGCAAAACAAATCATTGAATAATTAATTGTTTTCATTTTTCGTCTCAAAAACATACGTTATGACCCCTCATTGGAACGAGCTCGACGAGCTCGTTCCAGGGAGAGGTCATAACCTATGTATTTGAGACAAAAAATGAAAAAAAATAATGAAAATAGCGCTGGCCGGTTTTGGCCGTTATTTTGGGTAAAGGGTTAACACACTAACCCAAATGTACTAGTGTAGTGAGGAGGATAGCACAATTTTCACAGGCTTATGGAGAAGTTGGGGCGGGTGTGGATATTGTTAAAAGCTTACTTCGACAAGATGTTGTTTGCTTTGCGCTTCGACGAGCATATTGCTGAACAGCGACAAATGCTACTGGTTTCTGTCCAGTGGAACAGAATTTGAGACAAAGCATTTATTGCGAATGACCCTGTCACCCACAAACTCTGCTCAAAACGTTAATGGCCAGGATAGGAAACTGAAAGAAGTAAACAACACCAAACGAAGGTATGAGCTTGTATACAATAAAATGTATTCCTATTCTTCCTTTATCGGATGTTAACCATTTGGACAATCGTGGTACAATACAGGCCAGTTCAGCGCCATCAACTGGTAGCGTCTATATTCGTTACTTGGGGGAGGATTTGGGGCTGCTCGTTCAAAGTCTTGACTGGTATTCGACACAAATTCACTGAGCAACTTTCTGCTTTATGAATTCATGTGTTTCGTATTAAACGAGTTAAAAAAGGACAGTTCATCAGAGTGAGCCAAACTAGATAAGGAATGGTCGTTTATTTCTGTCTATTCCTTGAGTTATGAACCCTCAAAACAAAGGCCAAACTCCGTAAATGGACGTAGCTCTGCCATCCATATTTATTTCCACATCAAGTATACCAGCCAAACGTTTTTCTTTGGAATGTTTCCAGCACACTGGAGATTCCAGAAGGGACACTTTCTATAGTGAAATGCATCTTTAAATGTACATTCAACGGGTTTAAATAAAATAAAATAGGTACCATCTGAGCTGAATGATAGACAGTTAGAACCGTTTGTGCCGCTGATATGTTTAATGTGTTGGTAAAGTGGAAATATCTTTTCACGCAAAAAACACAGTTATTGATATTTGTTCTCATGTTAGTTTTAGTTGAAACGACAAGTAACATTGGGTGCAGTTATTCTGTGCTTTAACCCTTTACCTAACTTGAAAAGCAGACGACCCTTGCAAAATAAAATCTTGAATAACTAATTGTTTTCATTTTTTTGTCTCAAAAACATAGGTTATGACCCCTCATTGGAACGAGGTCGACGAGCATATGAAAAAATAATGAAAATTAATTGGCGATTTTTATGAATAGTGCTGGCCGGTTTTGGCTGTTACGTTGGATAAAGGGTTAACACACTAACACAAATGTACTAGAGTAGTGAGGAAGATAGCACAATTTCCACAATCTCACAGAGAAGCTGGGGCTGGTGTAAATATTGCTAAAAGTTTACTTCGACAAGATGTTTTTTGCGCTTCGACGAGTATATTGCTGAACGCCAACAAATGCTACTAGTTTCTGTTCAGCGGAACAGACTTTGAGACGAAGCATTTATTGCGAATGATCCTGTCATCCACAAACTCTGCTCAATGGCCAGCTCGTTCCAACGAGGTGTCATAACCTATGTTTTTGAGACAAAAATGAAAAAAAAAATGAGTTATTCAAGAATTTTGTTTGCAAGTGTCGTCTGCTTTTCATGTTAGTTAAAGGGTTAACACACTAACCCAAACGTACTAGTGTAGTGAGAAGGATAGCACATACTTTGTTATTGTTCGGAAGCATCGAATCGCTAACCCCAAATACGGCTATCGCTGGAGCTCATCCGACTTCTACTATTACTGTCACAAAGTACTTTTTTGAAAATGGTAAGTGGTCAAGCCGGTGTAAAAGGAATGGAAGTCCGTAGGAAAATTACTACTATTCCTAGAAATGTTAGACCTAGGACTATAATTCCGCGGAATAATAAACCAGAGGGACTAATTTTCCTACGGACTTCCTACGGACTTCCATTCCTTTTACACCGGGACTGAATAGGTGAAATAAAAATGAGGAAACTTCGAACTGTGTGAAAAGAATAAAAAAAACAATGACAATGTCAGAAAACTGCAACAGATCAGAGAAAATGTTGTAATTATTTGTTTTGGTTTAATAAATAACGAGGTTATTACTCGGCCAGGTTCATAACTGCCGAAATATCTGGCCGAGATATCAGGCCGAGATAACTTCACATCAATCTTCAGCCTTCGGTCTCAGACTGACATGAAGTTAGCTTAGTTTAGTCGACATGATAACATAACACATTGGTCGGCCGCTGATTTGTCGCGGTTCTCGCACAAGAAGACCTTGATTAGCCCTGTTCTCCCAAATGCTTCCTTATCTTGACGCTGCTCCTCTCCTCCCAACACTCTGAGACGAACAGCTTGATGACATCCCGCACCCCTTTCTCTCCGATGTCTCCGATAAGCATACAAACCCTCTCATTCGTGTCTGCCACTAATCACATTTCCTTCATTCTTCTAAGAAACTATCCAAGTAATAACCTTTAATTATTACAGATCGATTTCTGAGTCCATACTTTCCACATGCTAATGGAGAATTTGAAACTAGCTTGAACATTACTCAAAGTTTACTTCGACAAGATGATGTTTTTGGCACTTCGAGCATGTTGCTGAACACCAACAAATGCAACTGGATTTTTTCAGGCGGAACAGAATTTGAAACGAAGCATTAGAACGAATGATCCTGGTATCCACAAACTCTGATCAAAGCATTAATGGTCAGCATGGAAAACTGACAGAATTAGACAACACCAAACGATGGAATGGGTTTGTAAAGACTAAAAGGTATTCCTGTTCTTCCTTTATCGGATGTTAATCATTTGGACACTGGTGGTACTCTCCAGGCCAGTTCAGAGCCAATAAGTGGTGGTGTCTATATTCGTTACTTGAGGGAAGATTTGGGGGCTGCTCGTTGAAAATCCTGACTGGTATACCACGCAAATTCACTGAGCACCTTTCTATATTATAAATTCATGTGTTTCGTATTAAAAGATTGAGCCAAATTAGATAAGGAATCGTTTGTTTCTGTCTATTTCTTGAGTTATGAACCCCCAGACTGTGTAAAGCGTCAGTCACAAATGGCCTACGTCGTGTTGGCGACGGCCGTTAATTCCCACAATTGCCATAACCGTGCGGTATTCGCACGGTAGAATACGGCAGCCATGAGGTCATCTTAAGGTTTTGTGCTCGTCGCAGGAGCTTGCGATTTTTTTAACTTGACATTAAACTTTTTTTTCGAAAATCGCAAGGCCTGAGGACGCAACCCCACCGCAGGTATCATCGCAAGGTCACTGTACGATGGCCTTGGGGTGACCATGTGATGGCCGTGAGATAAGCTCAATGTCACCCAACGGTTTTCACCCTGTCTGGGGTGCGAAGCAAATCGTATGCATCCGCAACAAACCGCAAGGGCGCCGTGGGGCGTCCGCAAGGTCTCCATTCCGCGACCTTGCGGTGGCCGCAACAATCGTGCGGGCGCCGTACGATTGCCTTGCAGTCGTCGTGAGGGCGCCTCGCAGTTTGTTAAATCGTGCCTTGCGGTCTCCTCGCTGATTTTTATTTCATGACTTTCACGATTGCCTTGCGGATCTCGGAACATTTGTGAACACTGCTGCCGCAACCCTCCAAGGCCTACGATTTGTATAAATCCCTCCTACAAACTGCAGACCGCACAACCGCTCGGCGGCAGTATCATGTGTGTCTGAGCTTTGAATGGGCGTAGTTTGGCCTTTGTTTTTTGAGGTTCATAGCTCAAGAAATAGACAAAAACAAAAGATCATTCCTTATAATTAAACTTGAGGAGAATACATTTCTGTTTTGCGGAGTTGAAATAAAAACCAGGTCGCATCATGCTTCCGAGTGATAACTGATTAAAAAAGGCATAGTTTCTAAAATTATGTTTAAAATAACGATACATTTCACTGAAACATGTTCTTGTGTCATTAACAATTTTATTCACCAATGAATTGCGTAAGTTAAAAGGAACGTCATAGACCACGCCCACAAAAAACTTCAATCTCTTTTTCCACTTGGCGGGATGGTGCTGTCATTCAAGGCAACACTGATCTAAATTTAATTCTGATTTGGCCATTTCCTGACAAACAAAAAAAACACAGTTTGCAAATGTGGAGTTCGATATAAACCCAGATGACATGAAGTTGGTTGAACTTTGTCCCAGAATGACCTCCAATGGGGGTCATAACCTATGTTTTAGAGACAAAAGTGAAAAAATAATGAAAATTAATTGCCGAGTTTTGAGAATAGCGCTGGCCGTTTTTGACCGTTACGTTAAGTAAAGGGTAAAATAACATAATTATCGTTAATAATGAAAAGTAAAAAACAGCGTAATCGCTTGACTGGACTGGTTATGTGAAATAATTCTTTCGAGGTGAGGGACTATATTGTAAAACAATCGTCCGCATTCGCGCACTCGTGTTTGTACAACGCCCCTCACCTCTCATGAATTATTTCACGTGACCAGTCCAGTCAAGCGATTACTCTCTCTATATTTCTTTTTATTTTGGAGGGGTGATAATTAACAAACTGACGGGTCGAGCTAGGCGATTTTTGTGTTTTTTCGGTATCTAGCGAAAAGTCGGCCGAACGGTTTTACAGTGCTTGTGTATAATCTTGTGAAACTACCTTACAGGGAGAAAACAGGATTATTGGCCTCTATTGACTCTCGTTATTTAGTCTATCCGAAAAAGGGGCGAATACGACGTGCTCTCATTGTTACATTCTCTTCATATTTGACTCGCCCATTGGACGTGTCAAAAAGAGAGAACATTTGACAATGGGACCACAACATAGATTAGATGAACTTTAATTTTGTACCCTAATTTGTTTTTTCTGATACAATTGGCTTAGCAATTGATCCCCTAGGACCCTTAAGAATGATCAAGGGAAGTCAGGCAGAATCCAACAGTGATACTTACAGACGGGGCTCTATGTGTGTGTGTGTGCAATTTAATTGGCCTGAAGTGTTATTCACAATACGTTCTTTACAAATTGAAAAGCTGAAACGGCGATTTCTTCTGAACGGAACCGAACCCTAATCTGAAAATCAACCCCCAGATCTATTGACAGGCTAAAGTTTATTTCGGTTAAATAATGAACATGTTCAATTCAATTGTTGAACTTTAATAACTCGGAATTGCCTGCCGCAAGACCTTCTTAACCTTTGGGTAATGATAGTATATTCCATGCCAGTTCAGAGCCATCAACTGGAAGAGTTTAAATTCGTTTCTTGCCTGGGCCAGAAAGGGATTCAAAAGGTTGAAGGAACAGGGTGTTTTCTATTATCACTAAGCGCTCGAGTTTGACACTTCCTAAAATCTGCTGTTTGAAAAACCGAAATGACACAAATGGAAGAGACACGGCACCGACATGCTTTGATTCGTGCAATGTTGTAGATCGTGTATGAATAACTAAAATCAAGAATATATCACGATTGGTAGATCAGTCGTTTTTATATGTGACAAGAAACCCATGGCAATTTTCAAGCGAATAAGTGAAATCTTCAAAGCCAGCGTCAGATGAATGGCTAGTCAAATTCTAAAATGTTTCACATTCAAATCGAACACAAAGGATCGCCGCCGTGTGGTATTTTCGAAGCGAATCACTTTGATGTTCTCAACGCGAAAAACACAGATGGTCTGAAGAGCGACCCATCGATAAATGAAGAAGAACGTTCCAGATCACATCTCTTGGAGCAGCTGCATCACCAGTTTTATGTTTATCTCTAAGAAATGCCGGTTGTGAGATTTAACTCTGGAAAGTATGATTTCAATGCTATGAAGGGCGAGCTACTTACTTTCTTGAAAACAAAACAGGATATAGGATTCACTGTGAAGAGAAACAGCAATTGCTTCTGCCTTAAAACAACAGGTCATTTCAAATTCCTGGATATTGTGAATTATCTGGCATCTTGTGTTTCGTATGATAAATTTATCAGAGCCTTCCTATGTGCATTGATGAAAGGTTACCTACCATACTAGTGTACTGGCGATTAGAAGAAACTGAAATAAGAGCACTTACCGGACTACGCAGAATTCTACAGTTCGCTCAAAAAGGAAAACATACCTGAAGAAAAATACATTTACATGTTCTGTCAGCAGATATGGAAAGACCATAAGATGAAGACATCTCTCAATTTTCTGACCTGGTACAACAATGGTGATGTCCAGCCATTCCCTGAAGCACAAGAGAAAGAATGTGCCTTCTACAAAGAGCGCGGAATCGATATGTTGAAAGATGGAATAAGTGTACCCGGACTCACACTGACGTATTGGTTCACCACGATCGGCATTAACACCCATTGTACAATTTGCAAAGAGAAAAACATAGATTTACATCTCTTGGTGAAGGACAATATCGTAGGATGCCCTTCAGTAACTTTCGATCGTCATGAAAAAAGAGGACAAACAAAGAGCAGATCTACTCAGTACAGAGAGAAAGCTAAAACGTGTGGAGGTGTAGCTGGTTATGGCGACGCGGTGGCGTTGCGGTAACTGGTTCTCGTCAGATCACCGAAGTCAAGCAATATCGAGCCAGGTTAGTCCTTGAATGGGTGACTGTCTGATCGATCGATTCAGACTCCCGCGGTGTGTCCTTGGGCAAGGCACTTAACCCCGATTGTCCACATGGGGGAACGATGACGCCGTGTACTAAGGCGTACTACACGACTATGGTGCGCATGTCTTCGACCAGTCTAACCCTACCCGTGCTGCAGTGCGGAGTTACAATTGTGGGGAGCTGGCAGCTGCTCGGTATTCCTCTCCGGGTACTCCGGCTTCCTCCACACGTAAAACTGTCATCGACACGATATGACCTTGGCTGTTAAAATGTCGTTAAAAATAAATAAATAAATAAATAAATAAATAAATAAATAAATAAATAAATAAATAAATAAATAGTTTGTTATGATCCCAACGCACTGTACTTACACAACTGGAATGTATATAAGAAGACGTAAAGAACATCACTTTAAATCCGGGAGTATTCTCACATTAATGGTAGAAGGGCGCAGCAGTGTTTGAACTCTTTCTTCTCAAGAGGCAGTCTTGAAATCCGGCACCAGTTCAATGGAGAAGAGAAAAAAAGTGTTGGAAGGAAACACCTGCCCCTAGACGGATGGTGCAAAGAAACGCAGACCATCTACCAATTTCACAGCTGCTTCTGGCATGGCCACAATTGTCGACTAAACATAAAGAAGAAATGGAGAAGCAATAGTAGTAGGAGAGGGATGGATCGGTCCAATTCTGATGGATTTCGTGCTGGATCTCATGTGACGTCATAGTCACGTGACCCAGTGGCGCGATGTTGTGTTGTCATGGTAACCCGCGTGAGTGGCCATCTTGTGACGTTATCTCCATAGTGATGCGTGGTGTGAGTGCGCATGCGCAGCGCGTGTTGTTAGGGTGACACGTGTTTGCGTAGGCCATTTTGTATACTGGAGGCCGCCATCTTGGTTTCTATGGTAGCACGTGGTTGCTATGTGACCCAAAACCTTCTAACAAGACAGGAGTATGTTCGGAGGATGTGTTCCTTTGTACAGAAGTAAATTCCCGACTCGTAGAATTACCCAAATAAACCCGAAAAGTTTTACTTTCGAATTCTTTCAGAATTCTCTGCTTTTATCTATATATACAATAGTTTTCGTCTATCTGGCCATGTTCCTTTGTCTAGACCATACTCCAGTAGCGTAGAAGAGCCTATTAGTTGGCACAGCTTTGCTTATTATTACTATATTTAGCTATTCTGGTCTGCTCTTGTTAGTTCTGACCCTATTCTGAGTACTCTTGTTGTTTCATTTATCTAGATCATTTGTGTAACTAACCAATCAGATTGCTTGATTTCCCATAACCTATACTTAATCGTACAGAGTTATCTCTCTTTATTACAACGAAGTTGCATCTGATTCTCATCGCCTCTATATCCAGTGGCCATATCCTATGGAATCCCTTTTTTGTCATATGTGCTTATGTGAAAAGGCACAATGTGACACAATGTGCCCTAGCACATAGGCACATGCTTTATGTGCCGATATGTGCTTATATGTGCTTATGTGAAAAGGCACAATGTGACACAATGTGCCCTAGCACATAGGCACATACGGTTTTTTGAGGATACCTGACATTGGACTATTGGGGATACTTGTTGGACTTTACATCCGGGTACTTCTGTTGGGAAAGGTATAAAAAGGGTGTTGGTACGAAAATAAATTCATTTGTGTCCTGACCGTCGTCGAGTGAAGACATGTTACCAATTCGATGCAGATACTGTTCCAAGTTATTTTCAAGAACGGATCATGGGAGAAGACACGCGAAGACCCATCATCAGCTCCACTGCAGATATTGTACTAAGTTGTTCGCTCAACCATACAATAGGAAGAGGCATGAAGAACATGACTCTCCAAGAAGAACAGAAGAGGAAAGAGATACTGGAGATTCCATAGGGGATTCCATAGGATATGGCCATTGGATATAGAGGCGATGAGAATCGGATACAACTTCGTTGTAATAAAGGGAGAAAACTCTGTACGATTAAGTATAGGTTATGGGAAATCAGGCAATCTGATTGGTTAGTTACATAAATGATCTAGATAAATGAAACAACAAGAGTACTCAGAACAGGGTCAGAACTAACAAGAACAGACCAGAATAGCTAAATATAGTAATAATAGGCAAAGCTGTGCCAACTAATAGGCGCTTCTACGCTACTGGAGTATGGTCTAGAAAAAGGAACATGGACAGATAGACGAAAACTATTGTATATATAGATAGAAGCAGAGAATTCTGAAATAATTCGAAATAGTAAAACTTATCGGGCTTATTTGGGTAATTCTACGAGTCGGGAATTTACTCCTGTACAAAGGAACACATCCTCCGAATATACCCCTGTCTTGTTAGAAGGTTTTGGGTCACATAGCAACCACTTGCTACCATAAAAGCCAAGATGGCAGCCTCCAGTATACAAAATGGCCGACTGAAACACGTGTCACCCTAACAACACGCGCTGCGCATGCGCTCTCACACCACGCATCACTATGGAGATGACGTCACAAGATGGCCGCTCACGCGGGTTACCATGGCAACACAACATGGCGCCACTGTGTCACGTGACTATGACGTCACATGAGATCCAGCATGAGATCCATCTGAATTGGGCCGATCCATCCCTCTCCTACTACTAGCAATTGCATTGAACAATGTTCGAGAAAAACAAATTGAAGATCTTCACAAAGAGACTACCAAGAACTCCAAATACATTGCAGATCAAGAATACAAACTTATTGTAATTTGGGAATGAGTGCCAGTGGTTGAAAATGAGTAAGTATCCTGTGGTAAAACAAAGGGAATCTGGAGAGCCGCATGTTAAAAACCACAGAAAAACGAAAGTGAAGTCACGCAATATGTGCTTTCGGTCACTTGTTCGTATTAGTTGACTGTGTGACATTCATGTTACAGACCACCTCAGACACCACTTTGAAGAAATGACACCCGTCTTTAAAAATACCACCATAAAAAGACATCGGAGTGCATGTGAAACTTTGCCGAGAAAAAAATCCGTCATGAGCCAGCCGATAAGAAGTTTCATCGGGAGTTATTATGTGATGAAGATATTGTTGGCAACGCCACTACTGGAATGGTACCTTGATCGCGTCCTCGGGGTGACACAAATTTATCAAGGAGCACACCCTGTTATGAAAAGATCATGTTTTACAGAATACAACTGAGCTTGATGGTTTGATTTTTACGTAGGGACATCTGGCAATTTTCATAAATTTTATTCATTTTCTAACTGTGGGTCCCACATATCCCCAAAGTGTTTTCGGTTCAGGCCAAAGTATTTCATTCTGAATCTCTTCATGTTCTGTTTCTTGATTTAATTCTTGTAAGTGCTGTTTTGAATATGAAACACCACTTTAATGACTAAAAGCAGTGTATTAAACAGACAAAACCTGTCCATGCATGTAGAAAATATGAGAAAATGTGCTTCTTGTATTGTAATATTTTTCCTCGTACATAACCCCAATGATGGTTGAGGAAAGCCGGGACTTGGGGATAAAGCTGAACAAGTATCCCCCATTCTACTGTCAAATAATGCTCTAATATGTCTCAGTTTATGATTTTAACTCTTCTAATTAACTTTGGTAGCTGAACTTTGTTTTATGGTGTTTTAGGGACAAGAGACATGATTGTGGCAAAAGCTTGCTTCGCCGCTCAGAAAAGGACCTAGCACCAAGCCTGGAAATAAGCAGACTGTCATCTGTAGAATGGGGTACCCAGAGGGAAAATTTGGTGATGCACAGCCAGGTACCATTACTAAATTTACCCTCTGTAAACCTCAAGCTGAATCAAAGTCTCAGGCCTAAATAGAAAGATGTACCCAGAGGACAAAGTCGGGATTCTAGCCCACTGTATGGGATAGCATCAGAATATTCACACTCTGGGACCCCATTTTGCAAATGACAGATTGCTTATTTCCGACCTTGCCTAATACTCTGTTCTGGCATTTTCCTACCCCCCCCCCCCCCCGGCCTCTACCCTCCTGCTCTTTGATTGAAATTACCACAGACGGGTCGCTGCTGAATACAATACTTGGGGGAGAAACTGGCAATTCTATATTCTATGTCAAATTCGAGTAAGGATTCGATTCGACCTGAAATTTAAGAGTCCGCGGAGGAGGCTAACATTGATTTAGACAAAGTGCTTGGAATGCGCTCCGAATGTCTCAGCGGCGTATCTACGGAACATAGCGCCTACGGCATACACATATGAATGGAACGCATGCTGTTTTCATCTTGAAAGAATTTTCCCCAAAATAAATAGCTTCAACAAACGTGCGATCTCGATTCGGAAATTCCGTTGAAACGCAAGAAGCATGACTGGCGTGTTAAAAACTATTCGAGGATGACTTGTCTGACTTTAATAGAAACTGCTCAGTGGCGCAGCCTCCCTTCAAGTGGCGCCCAGAGTACGTGCTACACCTGCCATACCTTAGGTACGCCACTAGAATTTCGACAACAAACACCTTAACCCATTTACCCAACGTAATGGCCAAAACCGGCCAACACTGTTCTCAAAAATCGCCAATTAATTTTCATTATTTTTTCATTTTTTGTCTCAAAAACATAGGTTATGACCCCTCATTGGGACGAGCTCATTGAGCTCGTTCCAATGAGGGGTCATAACCTATGTTTTTGAGACAAAAACAAAATGAAAAAAATTAGTTATTCAAGAATTTTTTTGCAAGTGTCGTCTGCTTTTCATGTTGGGTAAAGGGTTAAAAATCTTAGATCTTTTTTCTATTAGAGGTCTTTCGAAACAATTTGCTGTTCAAGAAGCAGTGTTCTAATCGCGTTCGGTGTAAAACTAATTAATTAGACGGTAAATTGGTCAGTCGTAGATCACTTAAAATGTCATTGCGTCAAACAGCGAACGAAATAAATTGCGCCTGTCATTTCGTTCCTATAATTTAACCACGTATTGTATCTGAACAAACGTCCCCTGGAGCAATTCTAACAGAGCTATCAGTTGCGCAGTATTCAGAGGTTAACGCATTACCATAATTTCATTCGTTGTCACGACTGTACTTTTGTAAGAAGAGATCATTTCAAGTAAGTCCTGTACTGTTGGAGACGCACTAAACAAATTTATGAGAGTTATCCGGCTGGATGGGTTGCAGTTTTATTGGGATCTAACGGCACGTTCAAAGGCCAGGGTCACTTCGTGTCGGACAGTTTTACTGGAGGATGAAACCGGAGTACCTGAGAGAACCATCGAGCAGCAACGAGCAACCGTCAAACTCTTTGTTTAACTAACTCAGTTCAAGCAAAGATTAGCAGCGATTGAAGAAAGGTACACCATCGACTTGCAGTAGTCCTAAGCACACTCCGCCACCAAGCCACTACGTGGGCAATCGGGATTAAGTGTCTTGCCCAAGGAAAGAACGCAATTATCTCTAGTCAAAATCGAACCGTTGACCTGTCGGTTTAACTGGTACAGTTTTAATATTTTTTTGTCATGAAAATGTGCTGATATGTTTTTATCATGTTACAATTTATGGAAGCGTGCCCATAGGCACGCTCCCATAAATTGTAACAAGGCAACTCCATATGGACTAAATAATTTCACTTAAAAAATAATATGACTGAGGCTGTGTATTACCACGGTAATGACCTTTCAACGCCCCTAATAAAGAAACAAAAACCCGTCTTAAAAATAATATATCGAGGACACGTTTTTTCTCCATGGGTAAAGGACAAAATCACCCCCCCCCCCCCTTATTTTGGCATCCGATATTTTCGATCAGTGAACAGAAAGACATTAAGCCAATTGACGATTGGGGAATACGCTATTCAAATAAATGTTTCCATTTGCGAATATCCCGAGCACCGTAACAATTTGAGCAAAATCTCCAAATTTCCAAGAAAACTACAAAAAGGGTTCACAGACATTGTTTGGATGGGAGAAAGACAAACCCAGTTTCCACCTCCGCGTCTCCGAGAGCACACTGAACTCCTAGTGCACTCTTCAGCAGAACTGTCGCCGAACAGCTGGTGACAGTGCAGACCCCGGAGTTACACGCGCTATTCCCTTATCCTGCACCACAGTTGGCCTTTTTGCAATCCGTTTTGGTTGTGCGCTAAATAGCTTTCCAATACCACTTCAGACCCACTGTTATATGCCAATCAATTCTTTTTCACCAGAAAACGAACAGTCTCAACATTTTTTTTTAAAATTCATAACATCCAGTTTCAAATGGGGATCCGCATGTACAAGAATTCCGACATGACAGTTTCTACAGTTGGGAGAAAAAAACATGAAGGTTTCTTCCGTCAGCAGTCTGGGTAAGCACTTTAGCCACAAGACTCACGGAAACAGTTTCAAGCCGCCCGTCTAGCGGACAAATGCCTGATAAAACACACATGGCTGAAAATGTTCATAACTGGAGGTTCCGAATCACTAAATAAGTGAACACGTGACTTGGAGCATTTGACACCAGTAGTATAGCATGTACCCGATCGTGCCCATTGGGGGAGGGAATAGGGGAGGGGGAAGTGACGTGTTGTTAGGGTGATACGTGTTTCCGTCGTCCATTTTGTATACTGGAAGCCGCCATCTTGGTTTCTATGGTAGCACGTGGTTGCTATGTGACCTAAAGTCTTACAACAAGACAGGGGTATGTTCGGAGGATGTTTTCCTTTGTAGAAGAGTAATTTCCCGATTCGTTTAATTACCACAAACAACCCGACAATCCCTCCAAATCACCAAAATCCACCCCAAATTACCGAAAATGACTTTATTTACTATGGATTCCCCATTTTATCGGTGTAGTGCTATAGTACCAAGGGGGTACCGGGGATGTGTTCCTTTGTAGACGAGTAATTTTCCCCAGAATCCTCGTTTAATTACCCAAATAAACCCGACAAGTTGTACTATTTCGAATTCTTTCAGAATCCTATTTAGATTCGCGAAACATTTGGTTCATCGGTGTAGCACGTAGTGCTATAGTACCAAGGTGGTACAAGGGGTGCGTTCCTTTGTAGAAGAGTAATTTTTTCCAGAATCCTCGTTTAATTACCCAAATAAACCCGACAAGTTGTACTATTTCGAATTCTTTCAGAATCCTATTTGGGACCGCGAAACTTTTGGTTTATAATAGTAACACGTAGTGCTATAGTACCAAGGGGGTACAAGGGGTGCATTCCATTGTAGAAGAGTAATTTTTCCCAGAATCCTCGTTTAATTACCCAAATAAACCCGACAAGTTGTACTATTTCGAATTCTTTCAGAATCTCATTTAGAATCGCGAAACTTTTGGTTTATAATAGTAGCACGTAGTGCTATAGTACCAAGGGGGTACAAGGGGTGCGTTCCTTTGTAGAAGAGTAATTGTCTAGTTTTGTATTTGCCCCATATGATTTATAATAGTACGGAGGGGGAGCTCTGTGGGTACGTTCCTTTGGACTAGAGTAATGTGTTTTTCCTCCCAATAACGTGTATAAGAGTAGTTCTTTTGGTCATTACCCAGAATCCTCTATTTTTTTATGTAGTTTCTATTTTTAGTAACATCCTTAAATGACCCCCCCCCCCCCCATCACTATTTTAATAAGTTTTTAATAACTTTATTATTTTTTTTTAATATGAGGATCAAGATTGCTTTTCGATCTCCAAACTGACCAATGAAATAACAGAATTATCGACCAATCAGATTAATGTATTCCTGTTGTGTTTCTTTCCCATTACTTTCTATACTAAGTTTCTAATTTTCCCAACTTTAACCTGTAATCCTATAGGAAACAAACACAAACTCCAATCAAGAATGAAAATATCGATAAAAAAATGCTGTGACGTCATGACGTTTTTAAACACGTCCGTCGCGTCTAAATAAATTCAGCGACTTTGTGGAGTCGGCTTCATTCCATTTTCATCTCTTGACGGAAAATGATCATCTCTGTGTACTCAGAATATTCAATTGTTTTTTTGTGTCTGCTATTTTTGTGCATTCATTATTCTAAGGATTATGGAGACTTCTGGATTTTCATGCGAGGATTCTGGGAAATTATTCACTAGGAGGGACAATATGGATGGACATAGGAGGACAACTCACGGACAAGGTAAGACATTTGACTGTAACAACTGCTATAAAACATTTACTAGGAAAGATAAATTAGATAACCATAAAACTACTTGCTTAGATGTATATTCATGTTTGGAACGTGGACAGGAATTTAAACAACTTTTACATTTTAATAGGCATAAAAACACTGCTCATCTCCCTGTTACTCTCCCCAAGAAACGGAATTCTGAACGACCGGCAACAACCATGAAAAAAAAACCCGTACTGTTTTGGACATTGACCCCATTGAATTTGATCAGGACCTTTTGGCAGAAACAAGGGATGAAATTTCAGAAATTTATTGTAGGAATTGGAATACTATTCGGACCCATCACATAACTAATAGGGAAATACAGGGCATTTTTAATTACAGGCTAGATACAACTGATTTATCCACCATGAATTATGAACTAAATAAAACAATCTTTCAATCTCAAAAAAATAAATTCAAAATTAATTTAAGCTACGGCTTCATTTTACGAAATACTGAAACAGAAGAACTAAAATTTTATCATCCTTTACAAAATAATGCCCGGGTTCTTGATAGGCCACCTCTTATTGAAAATGCTGCAGATTTTAGGAATTTCCTTGAAGACCTTGAACAGGAAGATATTTTGGAATGGGCTAGGCAGCAACGACCCAACTCTAAATGGATTGTCCATCAATTAACCAATGTTACTTTTTATGTAAACAAAATTAAAAATCATCCTTTTGGTGGGGTCCCTGAAAATCTTCCCAAGTATATTATGGAAAATCGTTCGATTGTTACCCTTGTCAGTGATCAGCACCACCATTTTGTTTATAATGACAAGCTCTGTTTATTCCGGTGTTTAGCCCTCTGGAGCGGTTCTTCTTACCACTCTTTGAATACTACTACTCAGACCCTGTATAGTAAATACACAAATGAACCAAAAGATAACTTTCCTGGTGTGAAATTAGATGAACTTTCCAAAATAGAAAAAGTATTTGAAGTGAATTTTGAAGGTTTTGAACTTTTATTGGAAGATGATGAAGTTTTGGCTAAAATTGTACAAAGGTCTAATGGAAATTTTGAGAATACCATGTATGTGAATTTGTATGAGAACCATTTTAGTTATATCACTGACAATAATCAATATTGTAAATCCTTTGCTTGTCGTAAGTGTGGTAAACTGTGGAAATCGGTGAAAGCACTCCATCGTCATGAGCTCTCTTGTACTGATGACGTGTCTTATAAGTATGTTGGTGGTATGTATCACACCCCAAAGACCATTTTTGAAAAGTTACATGAAGAAGGTATTGTTATTCCAGAACACTTACGATCATATCCTTATAGGTCTACATTTGATTTTGAATGTTATTTTGATAACAAATCTCTCCCCACTTCAACTGATACTCTTGTCTGGGAAACTCAACACAAATCCCTCAGTGTTAGTGTATGTAGTAATGTCCCCGGTTTTGTTAATCGCAAATGTTTTATTACTGATGGTGACACACAGACATTGGTTAAAAATATGATGAATTATTTAATGAAAATTTCTCAGAAAAGTTACTCTCTCATGCAAGAGATTCACATGGCCACCATATTATCCCCCAGGCAAATGATTCAAGATGCTTTGGCACAGGAAGGTACAGATGATTCTAAACCCCACCCATTTGAAAAATTAGCTGCCGAAGTGGATCGTTACATGAAGGACATTCCCGTCTTACGTTTTAATTCTGGAAAATATGATGTGAACGTGATTAAACGAGAACTGATGGAGTATCTGAAAAAGTATAACCCACTGTCTTTTGTTGTGAAAAAGTAACAACTTTATGGTTTGACCATTTGAAATTTTTAGATATTTGCAATTACTTAGCCCCTGGATTTAGTTATGATAAATTTCTCATGACTTTTGGGTGTTCCATTACTAAAGGATTTTTTCCCTATGAATGGATTTACTGTATTGATAAATTGGACACTACTGAAATACCTGCCCATGTTTCCTTTTATAGCTCTTTAAAAAAGGAAAACATTACCGAAGAAGAATATGCTTACTGCCAGCAAGTTTGGGGGGAAAATGGGATGAGGACATTTAGGGACTTCTTGATTTGGTATAATAATAGAGATGTCCAGCCATTCCTAGAGGCTATTGAGAAACAATCACAATTTTACTTGGAAAGGGGGATCGATATGTTTAAGGATGGTATTAGCGTTCCAGGACTAACGCTAAAATATTTATTCAGTACCGTCGACGAAAGTATATCCTTCGAGAACATCAACGAGAAGAACAAAGATCTACATCATCTCATCAAGGACAATATTGTAGGGGAGCCTTCTATTATATTCAATCGTTATCACGAGAAGAATATTACCAACATAAGAGAATTTAAGTATGGCGCAGAAGCAAAGGTATGTGGGGGTGTTGTAGGGTATGATGCCAACGCCTTGTACTTATTGTCATTAATGCAGGAAATGCCAGCAGGTTGGTACATTAGACGCAAGGAAGAGACGGGCTTTAAATCAGAGTATTCCCATAAGTACGGTAGGATGGCCCATCAGTGGTTGGAATATTTGTCTTCCAGGGACGGTGTCCATATCCGACACGAATACAATGATACAGAAAAGAGGATTGGTAGACGTCAAGTGCCCGAAGATGGTTGGTGTAAAGACACCAAAACTGTGTATCAGTTTCACGGATGTTTCTGGCACGGTCATGAATGTTATCTGAATATGAAGGACGGCACATTGGCCACTCACAATGCAGTACGGGGGAAGTCCATGTCCGAGCTTAGGGAAAACACCAAGGGAACCACCCAGTACCTACAGAGCCTTGGGTATGATATAATAGAAATCTGGGAATGTGAGTGGCATCAGCAGAAGAAGACCGATGCAGACTGAAAGACCTTTCTCCAGGAAAATTTTGGGACTTTGGTGGATGGTTCGATGACATCCAGCGAACTTCTCGAGAAACTCCGCACAGGTAATATCTTTGGCCTAGTGGAGTGCGACATTTCTGTACTCGCTCGACCAACTGAAGCCCTATTTTGAAGAAATGACACCAATCTTCAAAAATACAAATATTTTTTGGGAAGATATCGGGCCACACATAAAGGCTTACGCTGAAGCCAACAACATTATGCGCCAACCTCGCCATAGTCTCATTGGTAGCTACTTTGTCGACAATATCTTGCTGGCTACACCATTATTGAAATGGTATTTGGAGCACGGACTGGTAGTCAGTCAGTCGGGTGTATCAAGTCATCCAGTACCAGCCCAAGGAGTGCTTCCAAACATTTGATAATCAAGTATCACAGGCCCGACGGGAAGGGGACTCTGACCCAAGTAAAGCCATCGTAGCTGACACGATGAAGCTATTAGGTAATTCGGGCTAAGACAGTCACTTATAAGGCAAAACATAGGAATGTAGTGTATTGTGATGAAGATAATGTGTCCAACCTCATCAATAATCTGGCCTTTCGGAAATTGAACACCCTCACTGAAGAACTTTATGAAATTGAAATGAATAAACGTAGAATCAAACTTGACTTTACTTGCCCCACCACATTGGTTTTTTCGTGTATCAATATGCCAAGTTACGTATGCTCCAGTTCTACTATGTTTTTTTGGATTTTTTTGTTGATCTTAAGGATTTTGAACTTTGTGAATCGGACACAGGCAGCTTATACATAGCCCTTTCTGGATCTCCCCTTGAAGAAGTAGTCAGACCAGAGAAAAAAGAAGCATTCTATCGCCAAGCCCATAAAGGGCTGCCCTCAGAAGCCTGAGATGCCCATATGGAAGATTATGTATACACTAAATTAAGGGGAGATAACTGGATACCATCTCAATGTTGCAGGGATAGGAAAGCTTTTGATAAAAGAACCCCGGGTCTTTTTAAAATTGAATGGGAGGGAGAGGGGGTTATTGGATTGTGCAGCAAAACTTACTGTTGTTTTGGCCCATCAAACAAACTGAGTTGTAGAGGAATAAATAAAAGACAAAATGCTTTAACAAAAGAAACATATTTAAAAGTGATCAAAAGCAAACAAACAGGAACAGAAAAAAATAAAGGCTTCAGACTTAATGGAAATGACATGTTTACTTACGTACAGACGAAAGATGGCTTATATTATTTTTATCCAAAACGACTAGTTCAAGATGACGGTGTATCGACGTTACCATTTACAATATAATTTTTTCTACAACCAGTGAATATTCTTCCACAATCTTTACAGAAATCCAGAGGTAAGCATAATTCTTATATTCAAATTATCCCAATCAATATTATTTTTATATTTACAGAGATGGTTATCCAAGATGAAAATTTTCTTTTTTCTCATGGGGTTGGGTGAAAATAATTACTTGTACATATTTGTAAATAGTTTATGGAAGGAAATTTATTCACAATTATCATTCATGTTGTACACTCCTCGTGTATGCTAAGTACAAAAGTTTATTCCTGGTATCCTTTAGGTTATCCCTATTGGAACCGGATGATATCTAATTATATTTATTTTCAAAATACTCAAAACATTTATGTTTAGTTTCATTCCATTTATTTTTTAAAAAGTTGATTCCTGGTGGTATCCTTTAGGTTTCCACTATTGGAACCGGATGATACCCAATTATATTTATTTTCAAAATACTCAAAACATTTATGTTTAGTTTCATTCCATTTATTTTTTTTTTTTAAAAGTTGATTCTTGGTATCTTTTAGGTTACCCCTATTGGAACCGGATGATACCCAATTATATTTAGTTAAAAAAAATGTTTTAGGTTATCCCTACCAATGGAGTAATTCATGTTGTCAATTCATCATCATCATCATCATCATCATCATCATCATCAACATCATCATCATCATCATCATCATCATCATCATCATTCTCTGTTGAATAAATCTCCTTCTACCTTTTTTATAAAAAAAAAAAGAAAAAAAAAAGAAAAAAAAATTAAAAAAAAATAAAAAAAAATAAAAATTAAAAAAAAAAATAATATTTCAAATTTAAAAAAAAAAAAAAAAATCCTGTTGTGGGGTGGTAATGCTCTCAAGTTATTTGATGTTTATCTTCTTGACAAATATCAATCAAACTTGACCTGTCCCAAGTTCAGTACAAAATGCAGAGGGACACTTCTTACAGGATTGAAATAGAAAAAAAGTACGAAATGTAGGGGGTGGGAATGCACTCAAGCTATTTGACTTATCTCCATAGGACAGAGGTTTGTAGCTTGACCTGTCCCAAGTCAGTATAAAAATGCAGAGGGCCATATCCTACAGTTTAAGGATCAAGATTGCAGTTTGATCGCCAAACTGACCAATCAGATCGAAGTTCATCGACCAATCAGATTAATGTATTCCTATTGTGTTTCTTTTCCATTACTTTCTATACTAATTTTCTAATCTTTCTAACTTTAACCTATAATCCAATAGGAAACAAACACAAACTTCAATCAAGAATGAAAATCGATCAAAATTTGCTGAACTATGGTGATGTTTTCAATCACGTTCGTCAAAGATATATAAGATTAGACGAAGAATGGACTTGGCATCATTCACGATCGAACCTTTGACCAGAGAAGATGTTCCGACTTGGTAGCAAGCAGACTTACACTAATGTCACCCTGTACCAGGGTGAACTGAAGATACATGTTCGAAGATACTTTGAGGGTAAAGACCAGAAACCTTATCCAATGAAGACTGGGATTGCACTATCTTTAGAAGAATGGAATGCACTGAAATCCCAAATAGATGAAATAGATGCAGCCCTCAACACCCAACAAAGAGCTTTAACTGAAGATACTAAACCTTCTGATTACTTCAAGAAACCAAGGGAACCACCTTTGAAGAAAAAGAAGATCACAGTGAGAAGAACTAAACCACTACCATTGATCGTTGATGAAATTGATAGTGAACTTAGGCAAGTTCGCTAGCAACGTGAACTTTGTTTGGCGTATGCTCATTATGTGGAAGAGAATATTGACGCTGTAGTAAAAGAAAAATGTTATGGATGCACAATCGATCATCCAAGTCAGATTCAGCATAACGTATGCCTCATGATGTCTGAAGAAGAGAAGATTACTACATGTTTTAGTGAAGCTCTTGAAAGAGTTAACAAGGATGATATCCATCTACTATGGCACCATAATACTTCTGAAATGAATCCACCACCAGTACAGAAAGAGTATGAAGATATGTTCGAGAAACCTCTCACAACTGAACAGAGATGTTGTATTATGGATTTGGTGATTGAATTCATGACCTTCAAGAAACCACTCAGTGAAGATGTAAATAGATGTTGTAAATAGATGTTTGTTTTTTTATAAAATAAAGAAAAAAAAAATGTCACCTGATGAGTTTTCCTTAGGCAAGGACGAAACATTTTATTCTGAATTTTGTTTTGGCAACCACAGAAAAAAGATGTCGTGGATGTCTTCAAGTCGCCTGATAGGTTACTTTTGGGCAAGGACGAACCTTTTTCTTTCAACAAAAATGAAATTTACTTCCCCTGCATACAGTACACACATACACATTTTTTTTAACTTGCTGTCCCCTTCCCAAAAACGTATAAAAGGGGTAAGTAGTTCCCACATAGAACAACAAACATAGATCCTCGTTGGAAGCACCCATTCACTTGATTATTGTGTGGTCCCACGGGTAGTGGTAAATCATTCTTTGTAAATAGAGTTATTTAAAATATTGAAAATATTATATCACCTGTTCCAAATCACATCGTTTGGTGTTATAGTGAATGGCAACCGTTATACAATACTTTACTCCAAGTAGAATTCGTAGAGGGTCTCCCTCAAGATTTAAAATCTGATACTTTAGTCATATTGGATGATCTGATGCTCGATGCAGATGTTCGAGTGTCTAGATTATTTACTAAAGGTAGTCATCACCGTAAGATTAGTGTGATGTACATTGTTCAAAATTTATTCGACAAAAATAAAGTCCATAGGACTGTAGCTCTCAATAGTCATTACATGATCTTGTTTAAAAATCCTAGGGATCGTTCTCAGATCTAACATTTGGCAGCACAAATGTATCCTGGTCATTCCAAGTTTCTGAGAGAATTTTTCGAAGATGCTACTTCGACAGCATATGGTTACCTTTTAATAGATCTCAAACAAGATACTCCTGAACATATGAGATTAAGAAGTCAAATTTTCCCAGGGGAAACCCAATATGTGTACCTCCGTAAAGTATAAAAGGGGAGCAACAAGCCCGTCTCAAGTCAGAAGTATGTCTGACTGTCTCAAGCGCAACATCGCTCTCCTCAAGCTTCTTAATGAATCGAAACCCACACTCGTTAAATCTATACTAAAACATGCAGACAAAGAATTGATTACTTGTTTGTGTGACTGTGCCTTGAATATCTTGAAAGGAGCAGTCCCTCTGACAAAAGCTCAGAAAACCAAACTCGTTTGTCAGAAACAACTAGCGAGGGCAGTGGAACATAAAGGTACCTCTGACAAAAAGAGGAGACAAATCTTGCAGAAATGGGGATTCTTGGGGGCATTGCTACCTCCTGTACTATTGGGTGCTGGTAAAGGTATTTTTGGATAATGATGGAATATGCAAAGAAGATGGTCTTAGTAGAACCAAGGTTATTGGACCCTCTACAAGAGACTCCAAGACAACCGAATGAACTGGCTGTTTCAGCATTGGATAGAGAAATGAGAGATATTCTCGATGCCCCTTTTCTTTCAGCTGACGAAAAGCTGACACATTATAATCAGATTTTACAAAGATACTTGACATTTCAACAAAAGGTAATGGCTCCTCGACCCATTAAAGTCGAATTCGAGAAAAATAATAAAGATGAAGACATTCTCGATTCTGTACCTATGACAATGAAAATAAAGGGAAAGTTGTTGTTGAATCGTATTAGATATATCTTGGCATGAAAAGGGTGAACTAGTCTACAAAGATCAAACAGTGGTAGGGTCGAATGTAACAGATCTTCTAAACGATTTCCTTAGAAGACGAAAATCTTTTCAACCAAAGGGATGGGAAGTGTTGGCCGAAGCTTTGAGAGATAGTAACATACCCCAAGAATTGATTGGTCATAAAAAACGTTGCGATTTTATGAAACAGGCACCGATAAAGTCGGAACCTAAACAACCAAAGAAAACAGAAACGCCAAAAGTCGACCGAAAAAGGGTATAAATACAGCTGACACCTGACAAAAAAGACAGTCATGGAAGCATTATACTATGATTCTGAAGCTCCTGGTAGTTTTGGTGGTATAGGCGCTCTTCGTAGAGCGTCCAAGAAAAAGACTAAACAAGTTCTGAAATGGTTGGAGACTCAAGACACATACACTCTTCACAAACCTGTTCGTCGTACATTTCCCAGAAGGAAAGTGAGGGTTAGTGGTATCGATGCACAATGGCAGGCTGACTTGGTAGATGTAGCAAACATAAGTAAATTCAACAAAAACACAAAATTTTTGTCGACATATATAGATGTGTTTAGTAAATATGCTTGGGTCATACCTCTCAAAAACAAACTTGGTGACTCCATCGTTAAAGCTTTTACTAAAATATTTAAACAAGGTCGTAAACCAATAAATATACAAACTGATCAAGGCACAGAATTTCTAAACAGAAAATTTCAGAATTTTCTCAAAGATCACAAAGTCGAATTTTTACTACACAAAATGTGGAAACAAAATGTTCCATAGTAGAGAGATTTAATAGAACTTTGAAAACCAAAATGTGGAAATATTTTACCAAGAACGATACACTAATTTTTCCACTTCAAAAGTTGGTGAAATCATATAACCATTCTCATCATCGTAGTATAGGTATGACCCCAATTGCCGTGAACTTTGAAAATAAAGAAGAGGTTTGGCAAAGGTTGTATGGAAAAGCCATACAACACAAGCCTCCAAAGTACAAAGTAGGAGACAGAGTGAGAATCAGTAAAGTTAAGAAAACTTTTGAGAAAGGCTATTTGCCCATTTGGACTGAAGAGTTATTCACGGTGGTAGCCATCAAAAAAGGCCATCCAGTCACATATGTCTTACAAGATGATAATGGGGGAATATTGAAAGGGTCGTTCTACACTGAAGAGCTTCAGGGAGTTTCACATAAAACTATTTACAAAATCGAACACGTACTCCAGAAACGTGGTCGAGGTAAGAAAAGGGAATTATTCGTAAAGTGGTTAGGATACCCTGCTTCGTTCAATTCGTGGATCAAGCAGAGTCAGCTCATCTATAAAAGGAAGTGAACCTCTGAGGTTTCTTGAAAATGGAAGAAGGATCGAACGGTTCTTGGCCTCTGTTTGGAAAAAGAATTCCAAGGAGCGAGATCACTTATTTTTCACAAATAATCATTTTGTACATCATCATCATTACCAGTGTTGTTAATCTCACTCTCGAGAACACAGACAGTAAATTGTGGACTGCTCTCTTGAGTAGTAGCATAGGATATTTCTTTCCTAATCCAACCATTAAGAAAAAATAATGTTTTATTTGACTCTACCAAGTAATAGTTCTATGAACGTGTTTCCTGAAAACACGTTGACTACGTACACCACTCAGTTATCACAACTCGTGAATCTCACGAGTGAATGGGAAGTAGGTTTAGTAGAGATTCAGTATCCAAATACTTGGTTCAATATTCGTGGGGAAGAAGCTTTCGTTACAGTTTTCTGGTCTTCGAAAAAGAATTATCGACTTACTCTCAAGGAAGGTCGATATTCGGATCCCATTGATGTGATACAGGCTATCAATGGTGTTAAAAAATTACTCTTGCCTCGTCACGATAAGATAGATTTTGAATTGGATGAAGTGACTGGTAAAGTTCGTATCATTGTACGTGATGGAGTCGTGGTCACATTGAGCCCTACTCTTCAAAATATTTTGGGATTTAATTTAATGAGTGTATTTTTAAATCAGGAACTTACAATTGTTCCAGAGTTGCCGATGTCAACCAAGGATTTTATTCACTTTATGTATACTGTAACTTGGTTCGTGACTAATGCGTGGGAAATACAGGAATTCCCCTTCTTCGTATCCTACCTGTACGTGGAAAATATGGGAATATCATCTCTAAAACTTTTGAGAATGTGTATTATGTACCAGTAGAACGAAAACATTTCAGTACCCTCCAGGTGTATATAAGGGACGACACCGGTGCCATAGTACCTTTCGAGTTCGGGAAAGTGACAGTGACACTTCATTTCAGAATTCGTAGATCTCTTCATTTCACATAAACATGACTTATTGTTGTAAGTCCAAATTATACGAAGAATATTACACGAAACAAGCTGGGAACGGTCTACCAGCTTTTTCTAGAGCTCAAATACAGAGAGGATATGGTTTGGGAAGTATATTGGGAGGACTGAAGAATATGGTGTTACCTTTATTGAAAACTACAGCCAGGACCGTGGGAAAACAGTTATTGAGAAAAGGAGCGGCCTTTGCCGAAAATGTCATTGAAGGGAAAAATATTAAAAAGGCAGCAATCAAAAGAGTCAAAGAGGCTGGTGCAGGAGCTTGGAATGAAGTGGTTGGTGGTTCAAAACCACCCGGCAGGAAAAGTATGAAAAGGCCTGCACTACGCAAAACTCGCAAATCGACAAAAAGAAGGAGAACTGTACAGACCCAAGACGTTCTTGGTGCGTGATGTTTCTCATCAATGAAAAATCCTGTGAATGTGTCAACAGCAAACTCGACTTATTTTCCAAACCACCAACGCAGACTAGTGTGGAACATGGGCAATGGGTAGAACACAGGCCTTTGGCGACCATAGGAAACAGTGGGCCAATCGAATTCCACTGTGCAGGCTTAGGAGATGATTATTTGAATTTGGCACAGACATATTTGTATGTTAAAGCAAAGGTTGTAGATTCCAATGGGGCATCAATTGCACCCGATGCCAAAGTGGGCCCAGTCAATTTATGGATGCATTCCTTATTTAATCAAATCGATATCAGCTTGAATGAAAAACTGGTATCTCCTTCCAACAACACTTATCACTATAGAGCTTTCATAGAAACTTTGTTGAGTTATGGACCAGCTGACAAGAAGTCACAACTAACTAATGCATTATGATACAAGGATACGGCCGGTCACATGGAAGATTTGACAGATGATAACAAGGGATTTCTTCTTCGAAAGAAATTTATAGAGAAAAGTAAAATCGTGGACATGACTGGGAGATTACATTTGGACATGTTTTTCCAAACTCGTTACTTGCTGAATGGAGTTAATGTGCATGTTAAAATGAATAGAGCCAGAGATGCTTTCGCGTTGATGGCCGATGCCGATACATACAATATCAAACTTCTAGATTTATCCATGTTTGTACGCAAAGAGAGACTCCAATCATTCGTAAGAATGGCTCACGAGAAAGCACTGACAAAAGCAACTGCAAAATATCCTATCGATCATGTGGAAACCAAGGTGTTTTCAGTGCCAAAAGGAAATCTGAGTATCACACAAGAACATTTATTTTTAGGCCAACTACCTAAAAGCATCGTAGTGGGGTGTGTAGACAACGATGCTTTCAATGGAAACTTTTCAAAGAATCCGTATAATTTCAAGAACTATAAAATCAATTACTTGGATTGTACGTGGATGGCCAACAGATTCCAGCCAAACCATTACAACCTCGATTTGAACAACAAGAAGTGGCTCGATGTTATGCGACATTGATCCAAGGAACTGGACAAATGTATGCAAATGAAGGAAATCACATCAGCCGAGAAGAGTACATAAATGGATACATCCTATTCTTATTCGACATGACTCCAGCCCTATAACATGGACAACACTTCGAACTGGTGAAGAGAGGAACTTTGAGACTTGAAGTCCATTTCGAAAACCCATTACCAACCACAATCAACGTACTGGTGTATGCAGAATTTCAAAACATCATAGAAGTGGATAAGAATAGACAAATAATCTTCGATTACTCAACATGAACACGTTGCAGTTAGAGAATGCACGTCGATCACATAGTTGTTTGAAGAGAATATGTTTGGGAGAATTTGCAAGAAACAAATTACCAAGAAGATTACCAGATCACAGACCAGTGGCTTTGATAGCCAACACGGAACCAGACCACAGAAAAGGAGAACATTGGGTGGCTCTCTTTGTGAGCCACCACAACGCAGAATACTTTGATTCCTATGGATTACCACTACAACACAGACCATTCGAGAAGTTCCTGAAGAAGAATTCTAGATATTGGAAGTATAATACAAAACGCCTTCAAGGACCATTACCAGTGTGTGGACAATACTGCCTATTTTACTTGAAACATCGCTGTCGCGGCGTACCGATGGACACCATATCCAACATGTTTACGACTGATCTAATGGATAATGATGTGTTGGTTAATGACATCATAGAGGAAACCAGTCACTAGATGTCGCTGTATTGAAGAAAAAACTATAAAAAAGAATACACTTAGTGTTCAGCTCATTTTTTTGTTTCGACAGCCAAAGAAGAAGGATTTCTACAAATGTGACCGTCTTCAAACTTAATAACGATTTACAGATTCAACTGTTCAAGAACGACGTTGGGTTCCAGTTTACCACGAGCGATTGGGAACAAGTGACCAAAGCAGTGGATATTGCAAAAAGAGTAGCCTTGAAATAGGAGAACCCAAACCAAAGAGAGAAAGAAAACCAAAGAAGAATGAAGATAAAAAAGATTGAAGAATGTTCACTATTCCGTCGTTGATACAGATGGCACTGAATGATTATCAATCACGAAACCAAGAAATAAGAAATACAAGACATTTTGCGGAGAGAACGAGCGTTTCATTCGAAACGTATTTTCGTGATGTTCCACCACCAGTACTGGAGCAGTTATTACTTGGAAAAGAGAAAATAAGAAAGACACCAGAACAAAGACCACCAAAACACATCAAGTATGCATTGGAGAAAAATCGTCTCAAGACATTTCAATTCATGTTACAAAGTGAAAGTGTGAAAACCCCAAATGAACTGACAAAAGCTGGATTCTTTTATTTGGGGACAGGAGACAGAACACAATGTTTTCATTGTGGTATTATTGTTCGTTTCTGGGAACCAGAAGATGATGTTATAGAAGAACAAAGAAAATATTCCCCAGACTGTTATTACATTCATAATTTACCATCTGAATTGAGGGATGTTGAACAAGAAGAAGAAATGGTCATCAAAGAAGAAATGGACACATCCTTTTAAGAAGAAGATTCACGGAGGACGAAATGTAGTGTGTGTTTATTAGCTGAAGCCAATGTCGCTCCGCGACCATGTAACCATTTGTGCCTGTGCAAAGACTGTTGAAAACCACTGAGAAGATGTCCAATCTGCCGAAAGACTGTTTATGAATATCTGACAATCTACATACCATAGAAGATTCCATAAAAGTTGTATGTTTTTGTTGTTGAATAAAAGAAATTAAAATTTAAAAATTGTGTTGTTATGTTTTTTAACAAACCCAAAATGTATCCTCAAATACTGAAATAAGGCTAAGAGGGGTAGTAAATTAGACCTCACACGACACATCTGTTGAGTAGATCCTCACATGAGTATATGGTGGAACTTGAAGTTAGCTTCGTGGCTTTCATATACACATATGAGCCCTACTTGGAATCTTTATAAATGGTAGAAGCAAAGGATTCTGAGTAATGACTAAAGGAATTTGTCATATAGCACTACTCTTATACAATTTATTGGGAGGAAAAAAACATCACTCTAGTCCAAAGGAACGTACCCACAGGGCTCCCCCTCTGTACTATTATATATCATATGGGGCAAATACAAAACCAGACAATTACTCTTCTACAAAGGAACGCACCCCTTGTACCCCCTTGATAATATAGCACTACGTGCTACTATTATAAACCAAAAGTTTCGCGATCCTAAATAGGATTCTGAAAGAATTCGAAATAGTACAACTTGTCAGATTCAGATTCAGATTCAGATTCTTCATTTACGGTATACATATAAAAAAAACGTTTTACAGATAAATGTTTTACAGACAATGTATTCAGCATACCGTGGGAAGTGACATAGCCAGATTGGCTGTCTACCTGACACTCCCTAGAAAAATAAAAATCGCAACAGACTGTGATGAAGTGATCGGACTTGACGTAATTAGTCTAATTCCTAATGAGGAATGGGTGTTCATATTCTTTTGCCAATAATTTGTTCTCGTATAAAAAGTAAGTTAGGGGGAAATAATTATAGATTCCAGCGGACGACTGGTACCTCAATATTGCTAATATCCCGAAACAACCTGCTTAATATATTGTTAACACAGTTCAGGGTTGCAAACAGTAACAACAGATCCCGTCATAAACTATCGTATAAATCTTGGAATAATACAAGTCTGTTAATGGGAGGTCCACACCGGCTGACACACGATGGGACGCAAATAGCGGTGAATCAGCCCGTTTCAGTTTAAACTTGAACGGCTCCCCCCGCGGTACCTCACGGTGTGACAGTCGGCATGACACGTAATTTATTTGTGCATTTTCACGGATCAAATCGAAGGATTTGCAGGTTGTACAGGACGAGGATACCAGAATGGGACACAGAGCATAACTTGTGTGTATAAGTTCTTTTTGGTAAGTTCTTCTCGGTAATTTAATGAAAATACTGATTTTTATTATGTACATTCTGGGCAATAAGGGTTATTACACCGGACATAATTTGAGTAGGAAGAAATAAAATCGGAGGTTAATTTGCGTCTAAAGGTGGTTCTATTGTTAATATTTCGAACAGTGACGTCTAGAGCATTCCATAATTTCGGGAACGTGTATAATGGGAGTTTATCTAAGGTACGGTTTCGTGTTTTTTCTATGTTCAGAAGTCCAGACTGTCTGGTTGTTCTACCTGACGAATTGTCATTTACGTTGAGCATATCATTAAAGGAAGAAGGTAAATGGCCTTTATGCCAGTCAAACATGAACAGCAATGCATGTAGTTTAAACAAATCATCAACTTTGAGGATTTCATCCTTCTTGAACAGAGGGTCAGTATGAGAGTTGTATTTTTTGTTATTGACAATTCGTAATGAACGCTTCTGCATAATAGCTAATTTATTAATTGCTTTCGAGCTCCCCCATGTTACGATTCCATATATTAAATGGCTGTGAACCAGGGCGAAATACAATGTCTTCAGGACTCGATGAGGGAGGATATTTTTTACTTTGTTGAGACTATAGTTTGCTCGCGCTATTTTCGAGCTTATTCGGGATATGTGGGCTTTGTAGGATAAATGTTCATCGAGGTTTATTCCCCAAAACTTTATGGATTTTTCTGGTTCGTTGTCTCCGACCTTCTTAATAACTTGGTTATTTAGTTTTATCTCATGACGGGAATCAGTATTCCTTTCTTTTGTTGGATTGAGTATAATGTATGAGGTTTTTTTAGCATTCAGCATCAACTCGTTCACAGAGCACCATTCGAATAATTTTTGAAGTTCTTCGTTAAAATAAGGTGTTATTGAACTCCTGATGAGACCAGAGCAGTGTACTGTAGTGTCATCAGCGAACGACAAGAGATTAAGCGAAGTTGAGTTACTTATATCATTTATATACAGAAGAAATAAAACGAGGCCCAAGATCGAGCCCTGTGGGACACCACAGCTTTGCCTGGCAAAGTCAGATTTTTGTTCGTCATATAGAACATATTGGAATCTATCGGACAAGTAGCTTCTAAACCAGTTGTTGGCTAGTCCTCTGATGCCGTAGTATTCGAGTTTGCCCAATAGTATTTCATGGTTTATCGTGTCGAATGCTTTAGACAGGTCCAAGAATAGTGCCAGTGTACTATTCTTTTCCCGTTTATTGTTTTCCATAGCGGTGCTTTTGAGGAGTTGGAGGACTGGGTGAATAGTGCTATGACGTTTTTGAAATCCGTATTGATAAGGATATAAGATATTAAACCTCTCGAGATAAATTCTAAGTCTTTTGTCCATGAGCTTTTCCATTACTTTTGAAAAAGCTGGAAGGATACTAATGGGTCTGTAGTTTGTAAAGCTGTGCTCGTCGCCAGATTTGAAAATGGGTACCACCTTTGCGATTTTCATTCTATCTGGTACTTTGCCCTCGGTAAAGGAATTATTGATTATGTGGGTAATGGGGACCAATATCTCATTTATCGTTTGTTTAAGAAGACTGGTTGTGATACTATCGCAATCTTTCGACGATTTTACTTTCATTCTGTTTACAATTTGACTAACTTCTACAGGATTTGTGGGTAGAAGATAAAAGTTGTTGGAAACACTACCATGCATGTAGTTTAAATACGATTTATCCGGTTTCTGGATCTGGTCGGATATGGTTCTACCAACGTTGACGAAAAAATTATTGAATTCTCTTGCAATGTCCCGGGCTTCGATTATTTCTGTACCCCCCTGGACAAAGAAAGTGGGTAGTCTGCTTTCACGTTTTCCTTTATTGATAGCTTCGTTTAAGATCTGCCATGTTCTTCGCATATTGTTCCTATTTTCATTCAAGATATTCCTATAATAAATTGATTTACATTGTTTCTTAACTTTATTAAAAATTTTACAGTAGTTTTTGTAATTTCGTAAATTATGTTCATTAGGGTTTTTAGGTTTTCTTGTATATAATTTTCCTTTATTAACTGAGGATATGACAAGTCCCTTTGTCATCCAAGGTTGTTTTTTAATAAATTTATTGTTCTGGCGGACACGCTTCAAAGGGAATGCCTTATCGTAAGCTTCCATATAGATGTTTAAAAATGTTTAATATGATTCATTGGGACAGTTTGAAAGCAAGACAGGGTAAAAATTACTTTCTGAGAGTAATTCTTTAAATTCAGACATTTTTTCCGCGTTTATGATTCGTTTTATAGTAAACCGTGGTGTATCATTTGCCTTGGTAGATTCTTCAATGTAAAAAACACCAAAGTGATCTGATACATCTGTTATAATTATACCCGGTATTGTTGTTTGTGAAACATTGTTTGAAAATATGTGGTCTATCAGAGTAGCTGAATGATTAGTTATTCTCGTTGGTTTGGTTATATGAGGCAAGAATCCTTGGCTAAACATGAGATCGACAAATTCTTCTGTCTTGGAATGTATATTTGCTATTAAAAGGTCCAGGTTGAGATCCCCCATGATATAAACTTTCTTGTTTTCGGCATTCAGAACATCCATTATTTCACCTAATTTTAATATGAGGAGGTTTATATCGGCTTTCGGTGGAGTGTTTGGTCTATATATGACGCCAATTATTTTAGAGCTGTGTTTATCTTCAACTTCTATGAATTGAGATTCGAAAACGTGGGGGATGAAAATTGTAATATCACTTCGAACTTTATAGGATATCCCCTCTTTTATATATAGCCCAACTCCCCCTCGGCCATCATCATTTTCGGGTCTCATACATTTGATAATTGGCGCATAACCCTCCAGAGTAAACGAGTTTTGTGGGGGAATTTGAAATATTTCTGTGAGTCCAATTATGTCAAAAAAAATATTATTTGTTTGTAAATTATAGAGCAGGTTCTGGAAGGAATCCCAGTGAGCCTTTAAGCTTTGACAGTTAAGATGGAACAAAGAAAATTCTGAGTTTATTTTACTAGTCATAGACTGAAAATCTTTAGGTGTAAAGTATTTACACTCATTTGAGTGGAGTTTAAACGGAGATTCGTCATTTTCTGGGGAGGAACATACTTTCTCATTATAGAGCTGTATAAAGTCATACTCTGGTTCCATTTGCACCTCGTCTAGTGCAACATTACCCGCCATAGGTCATTATCGTACCACCCGCTCTTCCGCAGGAAAAGTATAACAATATTTCCCTAAATAATAAGTGGTAAATGAACTGTTCATGAGGGACTATCGATACTTCAGTATCACTTTTAGTGACAGTCTGTTGCAATATGAATCCATGATTTGAGGTCAGATTGGGAACACAATAACTCTGTACATATATCAAAACTGTTAAAAATATACATATACATATACATATACTTATTGAGTGCGACATCACTTTACTTACAGTTGTTGTCACGCGATAATTCGGGTGGGTATATGTTTTAAATTAGGTTGTTCAAAAAACTGTTATGGGATTTGGATTTGGAGGACTTTCACATGGAAGGATATCGCAATAATATTAATTTATTACAACAAATGATGATAATATCCATTCTGGAAACGGAACACTTGACTCAACTTTCAGTATTTTAGATACGATTATCTTATACTGCCTTGTTTGCTGCAAAGTATTGCTGTTGAGTTACACACACTCAAGTAATTTTCTTATAAGCTTTGTTTCCCTGCATTTAGATCTACAATGCAATAAAGCACTGATGAAAATAAAGACTGCATTAAGGCTGCCTGGCCCTTTGGTGTTGCTGAATTATACACGCTAAAGTGATTTATTTACATAATTTAATTCCATGCTGCACAGTACTGTCATGCAAGGAATCACTGGTGAAAGATATCAATTTCAGTTACAAAACACTGAACTCAGCTCTCAATATTCCACATATTTTTCATCAACTCCGGCCATGTCTGCCATTAAGCAGCCATGACCCGGTTTGATGAAAATTGGTGAGATACAACGACTTAATTTGTCTTGAAAAAAAAAAAGAAAAAAAAAAAAAGAAGCTGGGCCATTTCATCTCTCGCGCAGTCCTCCACAGAACGGATGGGGAAATTAGCAATCTTCAATTGTTCGATTGCGACAAACGTGAGTATTTTTTTTTCTGTTTAGACGGCAACAGACTTCACCTATTAAGGATACTAAACATCTTAGTTAAAATCAAATACACGAAATTACTGTTGAAAATATCAATTCTGGTAGTGGAACACTGGACTCATCTTTCAATATTTCAAATATGTCTATCAAATCTAGCCGTGTCTGCCGCAAAGCAGCCGTGACTGTTTTAATGAACATGATCTTTTACAAATAGTCAAGTTATGAAAACAATTAGCATTTCATGGACTTATTTTGGGCGTTCGGACACTTTAACAGTCAGTCGCACAATCACTGGTGAAAACATTAATTCAAGTTACAGGACTCAGCTGTCAATATTCCAGATCTTTTTCATCAATTCCGACCATGCCCGCCATTCAGCAGTCGTGATCCGGTTTGATGAAAAAGTGGAGAAAAACAACGACTAAAGTTATCATATGAAAAACTCTGGGTTATTTCAACACTCGTGCAGTCCTCCATTCAAGTGATTTATTTACATCCTTTAATTCTATACTATTAAATCCACAATGCGAGAAATCACTGGTGAAAATATTTATTCAAGTTACAGAACTCAGCTGTCGATATTCCATATCTTTTTCATCAAATCCGGCCATGTCTGCCATTCAGCAGCCGTGACCCGGTTTGATGAAAAAGTGAACAAAAACAACGACTGAAGTTATCATATGAAAGACTCTGGGCTATTTCAAAACTCGTAGAGTCCTCCATAGGACGGATGGGAAATTTTGTCTGCCATTCAGCAGCCGTGACCCGGTTTGATGAAAAAGTGGACAAAAACAACGACTGAAGTTTTCATATGAAAGACTCTGGGCTATTTCAAAACTCGTACAGTCCTCCATAGGACGGATGGGAAATTTTGCAATCTTCAGTTGTTCAATAGCGTGAAAGGTGAATATTTATTTCTGTTTAAAAGGCAACAGTCCTGACCTATTAAGGATATTAAACATCTTAATTAAAATCCAATACACGGATATTAAACATCTTAATTAAAATCCAATACATGATGAAAATATCCATTCTGGTAGTGGAACACTGGACTTACCTTTCAATATTTCCGATATGTTTATCAAATCCAGCCATGCCAGCCGCAAAGCAGCCGTGATTCGATTTGCTGAACATGATCAATTACAAATGGCTAAGTTTTTAAAACAATAGCCTTTCATGCACTTATCTCAAGCTTTGGGACATTTTGACACCCATACAGTCGTTCACAGTATAAATTGGGGAATTAGCAATCTACAATTGCAATAATTATCGGGTCATCAATAGAAACTGCATTAACGCATATCAAATCCAGCCATGCCTACCGCAAAGCAGCCGGGACTCGAATTGATGAATATGATCAGTTACAAATAATTAAGTTATGACACTCGTTCAGTCATCCACAGAATACTTTGGGGAAGTAGCAGTCTTCAGTTGCACTAATTAGCAGGTCAGCAATAAAGAACTGCATTAAGGCTGACCCGTTTGTGTTTTTGGGTTACACACTCTCAAGAAAATTGAATGAAATTTCCTGCATTTCATTCTACAATGCAAAAAATCATTGATGAGAATACCAATTCAAGTTACAAAATACTGAACTCAACTCTCAATGTTCCAGATATTCCTCATCAAATCCGGCCATGTCTGCCATTCAGCAGCCACGACCTGCTTTGGTGAAAATAAATGACAATTGGTAAAGTACTACGACTTTAGTTGTCGTATATAAAAGAAAACAAAAACCATAAAACATTGGTCCATTTCAGACAAAAGAATGGATGGGAAAATCAGCAATCTTCAGTTGTTCAATTGCGTCAAAAGTGAATATTTCTTTCTGTTTAACCGGCAACAGACTTGGTCTTTTTGAGGATAATAAATATCTTAATTAAAATCCAATTCTGGTAGTGGAATACTGGACTCGTATTTCAATATTTCAGATACGTTTATCAAATCTAGCCATGCCTGCCAGTAGTGGAATACTGGACTCGTATTTCAATATTTCAGATACGTTTATCAAATCTAGCCATGCCTGCCACAAAGCAGTCGTGACTGTTTTAATGAACATGATCTTTTACAAATAATTAAGTTATGAAAACATGCAAACAACTAGCCATTCAAGGACTTATTTTAGGCATTCGAACACTTTAACACTCGAATAGTCAGTCGCAGAATACATTGGAGAATCAGCAATCTGCAGTTGCGACAATTATCCGGTCAGCACGAAAACCTGTATTAAGGCTTATCAAATCCAGCCACGCCTGTCGCAAAGCACCCGTGACTCGATTTGATAAACATGATCAATCACAATTAGTTAATTTATGAAAACAATTGGACTTTCAGGCACTTATCTTGAGCGTTGGGACATTTTAACTCTCATATAGTCATTCACAAGATACATTGGGAAATTAACAATCCTCAGTTGCACTAATTATCACGTCTGCAATGAGAGCTGCATTAAGCCTGGCTGACTCTTTGGAGTTGTTGAATTACACACATTCAGGTAATTTATTTACATGATTCGATTCCATGCATTTAAATGCACAGCGCAAGAAATTACTGGTGAAAATATCAATTCAAATTACAGAACACTGAACTCAGCTCTCAATATTTCATATATTTTGCATCAAATCCGGCCATGTTTACCATTAAGCAGCCTTGGCCCGGTTTGATGAAAAATTGTAAGATACAACGACTTAAGTTATCGTATAAAAAGGCTGCTACCAGTTAGCGGTAGATAAGGACAATGAAGTTGAATTTTCCATTTCTGTTCAAGTTTCGGAGAATTTATCAGCTGCAGTCTGATGTTAAGCAACCGTGACTAGATCAGATGAATAATTAATCGGAAATTAGAGCATGAAATAATTGGTAAGAGTATCCACTCATGTTTCAGAACAGTGAACTTTTCTCTCATCTGTCCAACTGAAGTATTTTTTTTAACCCTTTATCCAAATAGACGACCAAAACCGCCCGGAAAATTAGTCTATGTAAAGCCTTCACAATAGTTATCAGGTCAGCAATAAAAACTGCATTAAGGCTTATCAAATCCAGCCACGCCTGCCGCCAAGCAGCCGTGACTCGATTTGATAAACATGATCAATCTCAAATGGTTAAGTTATGGAACTATTAGACTTTCAGGCACTTATATCTTGAGCGTTGGGACATTTTAACACTCATACAGTCCTCCACAGGATACATTGGGGGATTAACAATCCTCAGTTGCACTAATTATCAGGTCAGCAATAATAATTGCATTAAGGCTGGTTGAACCCATTTGTGTTGTTGAGTTATACACACTCAGGTATCTTTTACAAGATTTGATTCCCGCATTTAAATCTACAATACAAAAAATCACTGGTGAAAATATCAGTTCAAGTTACAGAACACTGAACTCAACTCTGAATATTCCTGATATTCTTTTTCAAATCTGCCATTCAGCAGCCATGGCCCGGTTTGATGAAAAAAAGAAAATTGGTGAAATGCAATGGCTTGAGTGGTCATATAAAAACACTGGGCCATTTCTACACTCGTACAGTCCCTCACAGAACGGGCGAGGAAATTAGCAATCTTCAGTTGTTCACTTGCGTCAAAAGTGAATATTTCTTTCTGTTCAACCGGCAACAGACTTGACCTTTTATGGATAATAAATGTCTTAATTAAAATCTAATACATAAGTTACACGTGAAAATATCCGTTCTGGTAACAGAACGTTGGATTCATCTTTCAATATTTCACACATGTTTATCAAATCCAACCATGCCTGCCGCAAAGCAGCCGTGACTCGATTTGATGAACATAATCAAAATAAATGTCTTAATTAAAATCTAATACATTAAGTTACATGTGAAAATATCCGTTCTGGTAACAGAACGTTGGATTCATCCTTCAATATTTCATACATGTTTATCAAATCTAGCCATGCCTGCCGCAAAACAGCCGTGACTCGATTTGATGAACATAATCAATTACAAATAGTTTTGTTACGGAAAAAGGTATCCTTTCGAGCACTTATCTGATAAGTACGTTGGACGTTGGGACATTTTAACACTCCTACATCCGTCCACAGAATACATTGGAGAATTACCAGTCTTCAGTTGCACTAATTATCAGGTCTGCAATGAGAGCTGCATTAAGCCGGGCTGACTCTTTGGAGTTGTTGAATTTCACACACTCAGTTAATTTATTTACCGGATTTGATACCATGCATTTAAATCCACAACGCAAGAAATCACTGATGAAAATATCAATTCAAATAACAGAACACTGAACTCAGCTCTCAATATTCCATATATTTTTCATCAAATCCGGCCATGTTTACCATTAAGCAGCCATGGCCCAGTTTGATGAAAAATTGTGAGATTCAAGGACTAAAGTTATCGTATGAAAAAGGCTGCTACCAGTTAGCGGTAGATAAGGACAATGAAGTTGAATTTTCCATTTCTGTACAAGTTTCGGAGAATTTATCAGATGCAGTCTGATGTTAAGCAGCCGTGCCTAGATCAGATGAATAATTAATCGGAAATTAAAGCATGAAATAATTGGTAAGAATATCCAATCATGTTACAGAACAGTGAACTTTTCTTTCATCTGTCCAATTAAAAGTAACTTTTCGTTTTTTTTTAACCCTTTAGCCAACTAAACGACCAAAACCGCCCAGACAATTAGCCTAAGTAAAGCCTTCACAATAATTATCAGGTCAGCAATAAAAACTGCATTAAGGCTTATCAAATCCAGCCACGCCTACCGCAAAGCAGCCGTGACTCGATTTGATAAACATGATCAATCTCAAATAGTTAAGTTATGAAAACAATTGGACTTTCAGGCAATTACATCTTGAGCGTTGGGACATTTTAACACTCATACAGTCATCCACAGGATACATTGGGAAATTAACAATCCTCAGTTGCACTAATTATCAGGTCAGCAATAAAAACTGCATTAAGGCTGGCTGAACCCATTTGTGTTGTTGAGTTATACACACTCAAGTATTTTTTTTACAAGATTTGATTCCCGCATTTAAATCTACAATGCAAAAAATCACTGGTGAAAATATCAGTTCAAGTTGCAGAACACTGAACTCAACTCTGAATATTCCTGTTATTCTTTATCAAATCCGGCCATGTCTGCCATTCAGCAGCCATGACCCGGTTTGATGAAAAAAAAATTAAGATCGGTGAAATACAACGACTTAAGTTGTCATATAAAAACACTGGGCCATTTCAACACTCGTACAATCCCTCACAGAACGGACGAGGAAATCAGCAATCTTCAGTTGTTCAGTTGCATCAAAAGTGAATATTTCTTTCTGTTCAACCGGCAACAGACTTGACCTTTTAAGGATAATAAATGTCCTAATTAAAATCTAATACATTACGTTATCGGTGAAAATATCCCTTCTGGTAACAGAACATTGGACTCATCTTTCAATATTTCAGATATGTTTATCAAATCCAGCCATGCCTACCGTAAAGCAGCCGTGACTCGATCTGATGAACATGATCAATTACAAATAGTTTTGTAACGGAAACAAGTATTCTTTCGAGCACTTATCTGGCTGACTCTTTGGGGTTGTTGAATTACACACACTCAGGTAATTTATTTACATGATTTAAATCAACAACAGAACACGGGACTCATCTCTCAATATTTCAGATATGTTTATCAAATCCAGCCATGCCTGCCGTAAAGCAGCCGTGACTCGATTTGATGAACATGATCAATTACAAATAATTTTGTAACGGAAACGAGTATCCTTTCGAGCACTTATCTGGCTGACTCTTTGCGATTGTTGAATTACAAACACTCAGGTAATTTATTTACATGATTTAAATCCACAACAGAACATTGGACTCATCTCTCAATATTTCAGATATGTTTATCAAATCCAGCCATGCCTGCCGTAAAGCAGCCATGACTCGATTTGATGAACATGATCAATTACAAATAGTTTTGTAACGGAAACAAGTATCCTTTCGAGCACTTATCTGGCTGACTCTTTGGGGTTGTTGAATTACACACACTCAGGTAATTTATTTACATGATTTAAATCCACAACGCAAGAAATCACTGGTGAAAATATCAATTCAAATTACAGAACACTGAACTCAGCTCTCAATCTTCCATATATTTTTCATCAAATCCGGCCATGTTTACCATTAAGCAGCCATGGCCCGGTTTGATGAAAAATAGTGAGATACAACGACTTAAGTTACCGTATGAAAAAGGCTGCTACCAGTTGGCGGTTCATAAGGACAATGAACTTGAACTTTCCATTTCTGTACAAATTTCGGAGATTTTATCTGCTGCAGTCTGGTCTGATGTTAAGCAGCCATGACTAGATCAGATGAATAATTAATCGGAAATTAGAGCATGAAATAATTGGTAAGAATATCCAACCATGTTACGAACAGTGAACTTTTCTCTCTTCTGTCCAATTAAAAGTAATTTATTTTTTAACTCTTCATCCAAATAAACGACCAAAACCGCCCAGAACATTAGCCCAAGTAAAGCCTTCACAATCTGAAAAATCTTGGACTCGTCGGGTTTATTTGGGTAATTAAAGGAGGATTCTGGGAAAAAGTACTCTTCTACAAAGGAACTCACCCCTTGTACCTGCTTGGTACAATAGCACTACGTGCTACGCCGATAATCCAAAAGTTTTGCGATCCTAAATAGGATTCTGAAACAATTCGAAATAGTACAACTTGTCGTGTTTATTTGGGTAATTAAACGAGGATTCTGGGAAAATTACTCTTCTACAAAGGAACACATCTCCCGTACCCACTTGGTACTATAGCCCTACACCGATAAAATGGGGAATCCATAGTAAATAAAGTCAATTTCGGTGATTTGGGGTGGATTTTGGTGATTTGGAGGGATTTTCGGGTTGTTTGTGGTAATTGAACGAATCGGGAAATTACTCTTCTACAAAGGAACACATCCTCCGAACATACCCCCGTCTTGTTGTAAGACTTTAGGTCACATAGCAACCACGTGCTACCATAGAAACCAAGATGGCGGCCTCCAGTACACAAAATGGACGACGGAAACACGTATCACCCTAACAACATGCGCTGCGCATGCGCACTAGGACCATGTATCACTATGAACATGACGTCACAAGATGGCCGCTCACGCGGGTTACCATAACAACACAACATGGCGCCACCAGGTCACGTGACTATGACGTCACTTCCCCCTCCACCAGTCCCTGCCCCCAATGGGGCACGATCGGGTGCATGCTATACTACTGACACCCAATGTTGTGAGTAGGATTAAATAGGGCTGATCATCTGATTGGTTAAATATATTTTGACTTTGAAACCATTAATTAAAATTTTGATTCGTCCACTTTAGAAAGGATTAATAAGTTTTTTTGTAATTTGGTGCCGGTATGTGTGAGAATCTCTCAAAAACATGAGGCATGAGAAAAAAGTGTGAAGGTCATTCAGTACAAGACCATACGGTAGTTGTGAAAATTCGAAATTTAAACTGAAATTTCATGTGGCAACATATATTTTTTTCCAGTTTAATTTTTTCAAGAGATGATGTACTTTGTAGATGTATAGGTATTTTTTTTTTCCAAAACAACTTGGTGTGTTGTGGAGAGAGTGGAAAGGTTAACACTGTGGTCAATGGGATTTATTTAGGCGTTCATAACCTAAAGGAGTATTTCCTTGTAACAGTTGTTGAGGAATATTTCAAGATATTTCTTTGTTTTCGAATATCCCGGTCTTGTAAATTTTTCAATTCAAGCCCTTTGGGTTTGTAATATGGTTGAAAGTTTTGGGAAGATGCTACTTTGGAGGTGTGGGATGCCCAATTTCCACGACACAGTGACTGTTTTGCTTTCCTGGCATGCATAAAATGCTTGCTGAACAAACGAGTGATCTGAGATAGGAGGAAAGATTGTTTGGATGGTTAGTTGTTGAATTTCCAGTTGTTCGGGGGCAACTGCAAGGTAGAACAGCTGAAATAATGGTGACGAATACAACCTTTTCTGCAGAATGAATCTGTTTAACCCTATACCAGTTGAAGTTTAAATACACTGTATTGCTACCTTGAAACACAATAAATAAAATTCGTCATGTTTTTCCACATGCCACCTAAGCTCCCATCCCACATCTAATTACTGCAAGTCTCTTTGTCTCTTTTCTTTCATTCTGACATTTTAACCCCCCTCTATCCATATAAATGTGCTGAGTATGTGATTTTTAACATGCCAAGGCCTCAGAAACAGCACAGAATGGAGACAGTTGTTTTGGGGACAGTTAGTGAATTAAAAGTGAAATAACCTGTTTCATCCTATGAAATGAATTAAATGTTGTGTTAATGGGGTGTACAGAAGGTTTTCACTCCATGTGAGCAGTTTATGTATGGAGTTACTTGAATTTTTCATGATGTGACAGCTGAATTTCCTTTCTATTTGATAGGAACTGAAAGTGGATTACCTCCCTTTGATTGATGGACAATTGGAAGGTTATTCCAGTTATTTCTGAGCAAACAACCTCCGCCTTGAAGTGTTTTGCATATCAGATTCCAAACGCTATTCTAGAAGAGGTTTCTTGATTTGAAAATCATGACACCGTAGGTAACTTGAGTTTTTTTTCAGTTTTTGCAATGGCAGCATTCACATTGTATAAAATTCTTTCCTCTTTTCATCTCAAGATTCAGTAGCAATGGTTTCGTCAATCCTCGCTGGGTCTACCATAAATATGGTGTTCATTACAAAGAGCGCATTCTCCAAAATATAAAAACATATGCTTGAAATTGAATTTTGCTTCTTGTCCTTGTGATTGGTTTCTCAACCATTATTTTTTTTGCCACGTAGTCTCACTGAGATTTGTTTTCTGTTAATGTTATGCTGTAGCAGTCAATATGACTTATTATATCATAAATAGGGTAAATAGAGATACCTAACCACTCCTTAGATTAATGTTTCAGTTATATTCCAGTAAAAATATGTTTTTGAATCTTTCTGGAATCAGCACCTTTGTTGATTCTAAGAGGGTTCAGCAACTATTTTTTTTTTTGGAAACGGTGAAAAAAGTGGAGATAGGCTGGGGTGGGGAAAGGGTTAACAGAAACTAGACTGGGTCAATAGTTCTCATGTCCAGCGGGGGAAAAGTGATATGCCACTGTATGTATTCGTGTGACCTCTGAAACATATCTGGAGTCATCTGTAAGATTTTATTATCCTGCTCACCCCCCCCCCCCCCAATTTGTTTCTGCTAATTTTGAATTCAGTTCCTGGCATCCATGAGTATAATACAAGGAGTCATGTGGTTGACTTCCCTCAAAATCCCTGTGCTGTCAATAAAATATTTATTTTAGGAAGGTACATGTGGAACTTGTTATGTCTTTGAGAATTTTCCACTCGGAGGCCACTCTGCCAGTGATAAGATAAAACAAATCTGTGGTTTATTGATTTCTAAGATGCTTCTTATCTCTGTAAGTTATATATCTGGAAACACTATAAACTTCTGTCACTAAAACTATCATGGAAGGTCTCATAGGCATTAGGGGTTGGCTTTTTCACTGAATTGGTCAAATAGCAACCCTTGCTTGTTCCTTTGTTTCTAGTTTCCACTGAAATTATATGGTTATTTTAAGTCAAGGTGTGCTTCTCTCACATGTGGTATTGCCCTGCAAATATGTGCTAAACAGAAAACTGTTACAGAACATCAAAATATGGTGAAAGCGCTGTTTTTCTTTTCTTAAATGCTTTTAAACAGAGACGAATTGTCGAACGTTCAAACGGATTGGGAAAAATTGTAAAAAGCCGGCCTCTGTATTTTATACTTCTCAACATGAAAATGCCTGGCGTTCGTGAAATGATAAGCACATCGATAATGCAAATTCGCTAGCATTTCAAAATTTAAATTTCCATATTGAATATAGGCATTGTGACATATAATACAGGCACTATTCTTTCCATTAATATGAAAAAGTCAAAGAGATAAGATTTGCTATTTTTTTCTCGTGAAGAATGAAAACTTATAAATTACAGGAAAAACACATTCGATAAACAAAGAGTCAATCAGAAGGTTAAGTGCTAGAAGCCACTATCAGGGCTTTCCCAGAAATGATGGCACTGGCACAAAAGCCAACATTTTCCTTCCTCGTGTTTCATATTCAGTAAAACACAAATGATATTTTGCTTAAATGAATTTATTTTATCACAAATTATTGGAGAGTGCCTATGGCCACTCTCCAATAATTTCAAATAAACAAATTTTGAATAACAAATTCATACTACCAAAAAGTAATATATCCCTCAAGAGTTAATTGCTTCTAAATAGTAGCTATAGAAAGCCAAGTTTCGTTCAATAAACGACAACAAAAACGTGTGTTAAAAGTAACAAAAGAAAACTTCGCTTTATTTTTTTACTGATGACATAGGTGTTTTTTTTCAACAATTACAAACTTCTTAATTGAACCTTCCTCCTCCATCCAATAATTCCAGCGGGGATAACTTTATCGAAGTCAATCTCCAAGACGAGATAAGCCACGGATGATTTATAACTTAGATTTATACTCATAAAAATGACAAACACGAATATACTCTCTCTATATCTTATTATTGTTGCGGGTATTTCACTCTGTCAAATAGTGCTACTCGATGAAAATTAGTCAACGCGCCGGGGAACAACTATTTTAACATTTGAAAAATGGAAGCCAGTTAAAACGGCCAACAACAGAAGACCAACGCAGAAGCTATTGCTGTATGCATGAGGTACGATATTTTATTACGCATCCATTAAACTTCAAACACTTATATTTAAGGGAATCGTCGCTATAACATAAACGTTTCGGTACTTAACTGGTGATGTACAAGTCGGACCTTTTTCCCCCGGACCGTTTGACTAGACTAGGTCCTTTCCCGTCGAGACATTAGTTTCCAAATTTCGTTACACAATTATCGATCGTCTGTCGCGTTGAGTGAAAACGAAAATATTCAAAGCAAAATAATGTGTTGTTTTGCAAATCCGCCCAAATTTGTACTTATATTTTTACTATCAGTAATAGCCACCAAATGCTCAGGTGAATGGACACCCGGCAGCCGAAGAGAAACAGCGATGCGAATTTCAACAAACACATCCAGTAGAAAAGATAACGAATGTAATTTAGACTGGACCCCTAAAGGTAGTTTTTGATTTTTTATCAATCAGTTTTATCTGTACCGCTTCTAACAAAAATAACGGACTCCTCACCTTTGGGTTTAAACATGGGAATTAAAATTTGTGTATTTGAATGAATTTTAATACACGGGGAAGTGTAATAAACACACAACGCGATGGGTCTTTGAATCGGTGAGTATTTTACATAACTCAGTAGTATAGCATGTACCCGGAGGACCCTCATTGGGGGATCTCATGGGGGATCTCACATGTGACGTCATAGTCACGTGACCTGGTGACGTCATGTTGTTTTGTCATGGTAACCCGAGTGAGCGGTCATCTTGTGACGTCGTCTCCATAGTGATACGTGGTCCAAGTGCGCATGCGCAGCGCGTGTTGTTAGGGTGACACGTGTTTCCGTCGGCCATTTTGTATACTGGAGGCCGCCATCTTGGCTTCTATGGTAGCACGTGGTTGCTATGTGACCTAAAGTCTTACAACAAGACAGGGGTATGTTCGGAGGATGTGTTCCTTTGTAGAAGAGTATTACGAATTACCACAAACAACCCGACAATCCCTCCAAATCACCAAAATCTATCCCAAATCATCGAATTTGACTTTATTTCCCAAATTGATCGGCTTAGCACGTAGTGCTATAGTACTAAGGGGTACAAGGGGGTGCATTCGATTGAACAGGAGTAATGGTCTGGATTAGAATTCTCCCAGAATCCCTTTTTGGATCCCTATCCCATGACGTTTTCCCCATTAGAAGACAGGTTCCTTTGGTAATTACCCAGAATTCTCCGCTTCTATCTATATATGAAATAGTTTTCGTCTATCTGACCCTGTTCCTTTGTTCTAGAGTATACTCCAGTAGCGTAGAAGAGCCTATTAGTTGAAACAGTTTACCTTATTATTACTATTTTTAGCAATTTCTGGTCTATTCTTGTTAGTTCTGACCCTATTCCAAGTACTCTTGTTGTTTCATTTATCTAGATAATAACTAACCAATCAGATTGCTTGATTTCCCATAATCTGTATGCAGATTTATCTCCCTTCTGTATAACAAAAGCAGTCCCAAAGCCAATAAGCTATCGAGCAGTTACTTATAAGTCATTGCTCAAACGACTCGAAGCTCATCGAGCAAATGAGCCTTAGAGCAATTGCTCGATCGAGTGACTCGGCATATTGCTCGAACGACTCCAATCCTATCGAGCAAATGAGCCAACGAGCAATTGCTCGATCGAGTGACTACTCGAACGACTCGACGACTCATTTCATAAAAGGGGATTCCATAGCCACAGGAGTTTTCGAAAAAGGGATTCCACAAATGGGATTCCAAAAAGGGATTCCATAAGTGGGATTCCATCTTATGGCGAGTGACTCGCAACTATTGCTCGAACGACTCGAATCCCATCGAGCAAATGAGCCAACGAGCAATTGCTCGTTCGAGTGACTCCTCGAACGATTCTTCGACTCATTTCAGTATTTGAGGATACCTTTGACATGGCCACGTATCAGTTGAGGATACATTTTGATGATACTATATTGAGGATACCTATCGAGGAGGGATGGGTGTGAGATGGGGAAATCTCATCCGAGGGCAAGATATTTGGGCCACACACGAGGCTGGCCGAGAGTCTGGACCGAATATCTTGTCCTAAGGGGTGAGACCAAAACAGAATCGAATAAAACATCCGAAACATTTATGCACACCTAGAGACCCTACCGGAAAATATGGACACACCTAACAGGGATTATCATTATCCCTGATGGAGATGGGTGTGAGATGGGGAAATCTCACCCGAGGGCAAAATATTTGGGACAGACACGGGGCTTGCCGAGAGTTTGGACCAAATATCTTGTACCAAGGGGTGAGATTTCTCCATCTCATTGGTAAATGGCCTCCCCCACCAAAACACTCTGACGTCATCAAAATAAAACCAGGGGCACGTGCTGCTATATCGAACAATTTTGTTGTCCATTTCTAAAAAAAGACTGATTTGCTTATCGGAAAGAGCTCATAAAAGTTCTGTATATACCATAGGTATATACCACGAAATTAAATCCCAATGCCCGCAAGAAAGGGGTTAAAGATTTCTAGCGAAATGAACATTGACAAATTCGATGACGCCAGTCAGGCGCGTGCATCAATCGATCGATGGAAATTCTGCACAATCTTTTGACTTTATTTGTTTTCCATATTTATGTTCCTTCAAATGTCCATTATGCGATGATTAAATAGTCCGTGCGCTCATTAAATATTATTATAAGCTGGTCACCTGGGTCATGCGAGATAGATATCTATCTCACATGGCCTTCTCACAAGAGACACTCATATCTTGCATATAAAGGGAGGTTATAAAATAATAGTCTCACCAGCATGGATCTCCTCTGCGCTTGCCATCAACTCTTCTCCAAAACATTTTATGCATGTAGCGGTCGAGGTATAAAGGCCATTTACCAACCAGCCTGGTGTTGGTCCGGATCTCTTAGTCTCGTGGTAAATCGGTAGCTTTGGGTGGGGGGGGGGGGGGGGGGGCTCGTCCGATCCTCAGCAGTAGGTGACACTGCGGGTGTTTCGACCCCTCTGAGGGAGAAACCTGGGTGAGATTCACATGTGGTGAATCTCAAAAGAAGGGGAGAGTAGTGTAGCGGTCGAGGTATAAAGGCCATTTACCAACCAGCCTGGCTGGTCCGGATCTCTTAGTCTCGTGGTAAACTGAAACCCAACGTCGTTCTTGAACAGTTGAATCTGTAAATCGTTGTTAAGTTTGAAGACGGTCACATTTGTAGACATCCTTCTTCTTTGGCTGTCGAAACAAAAAATGAGCTGAACACCAAGTGCACTCTTTTTTATAGTTTTTCTTCAATACAGCGACATCTAGTGGCTGGTTTCCTCTATGACGTCATTAACCAACACATCATTATCCATTAGATCGGTCGTAAACATGTTGGATATGGTATCCATCGGTACACCGCGACAGCGATGTTTCAAGTAAAATAGGCAGTATTGTCCACACACTGGTAATGGTCCTTGAAGGCGTTTCGTATTATACTTCCAATATCTAGAATTCTTCTTCAGGAAATGTTCGAATGGTCTGTGTTGTGGTGGTAATCCATAGGAATCAAAGTATTCTGCGTTGTGGTGACTCACAAAGAGAGCCACCCAATGTTCCCCTTTTCTGTGGTCTGGATCAGAGTTGACTATCAAAGCCACTGGTCTGTGATCTGGTAATCTTCTTGGTAATTTGTTTCTCGAAAATACACCCAAACATATTCTCTTCAAACAACTATCTGATCGAAGTGCATGCTCTAATTGTAACGTGTTCATGTTGAGTAATCGAAGATTACTTGTCTATTCTTATCCACTTCTATGATGTTCTGAAATTCTGCATACACCAGTACGTTGATTGTGATTGGTAATGGGTTTTCGAAATGGACTTCAAGTCTCAAAGTTCCTCTCTTCACCAGGTCGAAGTGTTGTCCATGTGATAGGTCTGGAGTCATGTCGAATACGAATAAGGTGTATCCATTCATGTACTCTTCTCGGCTGATGTGGTTCCCTTCATTCTCATACATTTGTCCAGTTCCTCGGAACAGTGTCGAATAACATCGGGCCTCTTCTTGTTGTTCGAATCGAGGTTGTAATGGTTTGGCTGGAATCTGTTGGCCATCCACGTACAAAGCCAAGTAATTGATTTTATAGTTCTTGAAATTATACGGATTCTTTGAAAACTTTCCATTGAAAGCATCGCTGTCTACACATCCCACCACGATGCGTTTAGGTAGTTGGCCTAAAAATAAATTTTCCTGTGTAATACTCAGATTTCCTTTTGGCACTGAAAACACCTTGGTTCCCACACGGTCGATAGGATACTTTGCAGTTGCTTTTGTCAGTGCTTTCTCGTGAGCCATTCTCACGAATGATTGGAGTCTCTCTTTGCGTACAAAGATGGATACATCTATAATTTTGATATTGTATGTATCGGTATTGGCCATCAATGCGAAAGCATCTTTGGCTCTATTCATTTTAACATGAACATTAACTCCATTCAGCAAGTAACGAGTTTGGAAAAACATGTCCAAATGTAATCTCCCAGTCATATCCACGATTTTACTTTTCTCTATAAATTTATTTCGAAGAAGAAATCCCTTGTTATCATCTGTCAAATCTTCCATGTGTCCGGCCATATCCTTGTACCATAATGCATTAGTCAGTTGTGACTTCTTGGCAGCTGGTCCATAACTCAACAAAGTTTCTAGGAAAGCTCTGTAGTGATAAGTGTTGTTGGAAGGAGATACCAGTTTTTCATTCAAGCTGATATCGATTTGATTAAATAAGGAATGCATCCATAAATTGCCTGGGCCCACTTTGGCATCGGGTGCAACTGATGCCCCATTGGAATCTACAACCGTTGCTTTAACATACAAGTATGTCTGTGCCAAATTCAAATAATCATCTCCTAATCCTGCAATGTGGAATTATATTGGCCCACTGTTTCCTATGGTCGCCAAAGGCCTGTGTTCTACCCATTGTCCGTGTTCCACACTAGTCTGTGTTGGTGGTATGGAAAACAAGTCGAGTTCGCTGTTGACAAACTCACACGATTTTTCATTAATGAGAGACATCATGCACCGAGATGGTCTTGGGTCTGTACAGTTCTCCTTCTTTTTGTCGATTTGCGAGTTTTGCGTAGTGCAGGCCTTTTCATACTTTTCCTGCCGGGTGGTTTTGAACCACCAACCACTTCATTCCAAGCTCCTGCACCAGCCTCTTTGACTCCTTTGATTGCGGCTTTTTAATATTTTTCCCTTCAATGACATCTTCCGCAAAGGCCGCTCCTTTTCTCCATAACTGTTTTCCCACGGTCCTGGCTGTAGTTTTCAATAAAGGTAACACCACATTCTTCAGTCCTCCCCAACATTCTTCCCAAACCATATCCTCTGTGTATTTGAGTTCCAGAAAAAGCTGGTAGACCGTTCCCAGCTTGTTTCGTGTAATATTCTTCGTATAATTTGGACTTACCACAGTAAGTCATGTTTATGTAAAATGAAGAGATCGACGATTTCTGAAATGAAGTGTCACTGTCACTTTCCCGAACTCGAATGGCACTATGGCACCTGTGTCGTCCCTTATATACACCTGGACGGTACTGAATTTATTTCGTTCTACTGGTACATAATACACATTCTCAAACGTTTTAGAGATGATATTCCCACATTTTCCATGCACGGGTACGATACGAAGAAGTGGTATTCTTGTATCTCCTACGACTTGGTCACGAACCAAGTCACAGTATATATAGAGTGAATAAAATCCTTGGTTGACATCAGCAACTCTGGAAGAATTGTAAGTTCCTGATTTAAAAACACACTCATTAAATCCCAAAATATTTTGAAGAGTAGGGCTCAATGTGACCACGACTCCATCACGTACCGTGATACGAACTTTACCAGTCACTTCATCAAATTCAAAATCTATCTTATCGTGACGAGGCAAGAGTAATTCTTTAACACCATTGATAGCCCGTATCACATCAGTGGGATCCGCAAAACGACCTTCCTTGAGTGTAAGTCGGTAATTCTTTTTCGAAGTCCAGAACAGTGTAACGAAAGCTTCTTCTCCACGAATATTAAACCAAGTATTTGGATACTGGGTCTCTACTAAACCTACTTCCCATTCCCCCGTGAGATTCACTGGTTGTGATAACTGAGTGGTGTACGTAGTCAGCGTGTTTTCAGGAAACACGTTCATAGAACTATTACTTCGTAGAGTCAAATAAAACATTACTTTTTCTTAATGGTTGGATTAGGTAACAAATATCCTATGCTACTACTCAAGAGAGCAGTCCACAATTTACTGTCTGTGCTCTCGAGAGTGAGATTAACAACACTGGTAATGATGATGATGTACAAAATGATTATTTGTGAAAAATAAGTGATCTCGCTCCTTGGAATTCTTTTTCCAAACAGAGGCCAAGAACCGTTCGATCCTTCTTCCATTTTGAAGAAACCTCAGAGGTTTACTTCCTTTATAGGCTAGTTGACTCTGCTTGATCCAGGAATTGAACGAAGCAGGGTACCCTAACCACTTTACGAACAATTCCCTTTTCTTACCAGTACCACGTTTCTTGAGTACGTGTTCGTTTTTGTAAGTAGTTTTATGTGAAACTCGCTGAAGCTCTTCAGTGTAGAACGACCCTTTCAATACTTCCCCATTATCATCTTGTAAGACATATGTGACTGGATGACCTTTCTTGATGCCTACCACTGTGAATAACTCTTCGGTCCAATTGGGCAAATAGCCTTTCTCAAACATTTTCTTAACTTTACTGATTCTCACTCTGTCTCCCACTTTGAATTTTGGAGTCTTGTGTTTTATGGGTTTGCCATACAACCTTTGCCAAACCTCTTATTGATTTTCAAAGTTCACGGCAATTAGAGCCATACCTACACTACGATGATGAGAATGATTATATGATTTCAACAACTTTTGAAGTGGAAAAATTAGTGAATCGTTCTTGGTAAAATATTTCCACATTTTGGTTTTCAAAGTTCTATTGAATCTTTCTGCTATGGAACATTTTGTTTCCACATTTTGTGTAGTGAAAAATTCGATTTTGTGATCTTTGAGAAAATTCTGAAATTTTCTGTTAAGAAATTCTTTGCCTTGATCAGTTTGTAATTTTATTGGTTTACGACCTTGTTTAAATATTTTAGTAAAAGCTTTAACGATGGAATCACCAAGTTTGTTTTTGAGGGGTATGACCCAAGCATATTTACTAAACACATCTATACATGTCAACAAAAAGTTTATGTTTTTGTTGAATTTACTTATGTTTGCTACATCTACCAAGTCAGCTTGCCATTGTGCATCTATACCACTAACTATTACTTTTCTTCTAGGAAATGTATGACGAACAGGTTTATGAAGAGTGTATGTGTCTTGAGTCTCCAACCATTTCAGAACTTGTTTAGTCTTTTTCTTGGACGCTCTAGGAAGAGCGTCTATACCACCAAAACTACCAGGAGCTTCAGAATCATAGTATAATGCTTCCATGACTGCCTTGTTCAAGTGACAACTCTATTTATACCTTTTTTTCGGTCCACTTCGGCGTTTCTGTTTTTTTTGGTTGTTTAGGTTCCGACTTTATCGGTGCCTGTTTCATAACATCCCAACGTTCTTTATGACCAATCAACTCTTGGGGTATGTTACTATCTCTCAAAGCTTCGGCCAATACTTCCCACCCCTTTGGTTGGAAAGATTTTCGTCTTCTAAGTAAATCGTTTAGAAGATCTGTTACATTCGACCCTACCACTGTTTGATCTTTGTAGATTAATTCACCCTTCTCATTCCAAGATATATTTGGGTCACTTCTAATACAATTCAACAACAACTTTCCCTTTCTTTTCATTGTCATAAGTACAGAATCGAGAATGTCTTCGTCTTTATTATCTTTCTCGCATTCGACTTTAATGGGTCGAGGAGCCATTACCTTTTGTTGAAATGTCAAGTATCTTTGTAAAATTTGATTATAATGTGTCATCTTTTCATCAGCTGAAAGAAAAGGGGCATCGAGAATATCTCTCATTTCTCTATCCAATGATGAAACAGCCAGTTCATTCGGTTGTCTTGGAGTCTCTTGTAGACGTTCCAATAACCTTGGTTCTACCAAAGCCATCTTCTTTGCATATTCCATCATCCAAATATACCTTTAACAGCACCCAATAGTACAGGAGGTAGCAATGCCCCCCAGGAATCCCCCTTTCTGCAAGATTTGTCTCCTCTTTTTGTCAGAGGTACCTTTATTTGCCACTGCCCTCACTAGTTGTTTCTGACGAACGAGTTTGGTTCTCTGAGCTTTGGTCAGAGGTACTGCCCCTTTCAAGATACTCGAGGCACAGTCACACAAACAAGTAATCAATTCTTTGTCTGCATGTTTTTGTATGGATTTGACGAGTGTGGGTTTCGATTTATTAAGAATCTTGAGAAGAGCGATGTTGCGCTTGAGACGGTCAGACATACTTCTGACTTGAGACGGGCTTGTTTCTTCCCTTTTATACTTTTCGGAGGTACACATATTGGGTTTCCCCTGGGAAAATTTGACTTCGCAATCTCATGTGTTCAGGAGTATCTTGTTTGAGATCTATTAAAAGGTAACCATATGGGATCGAAGTGGCATCTTCGAAAACTTCTCTTAGAAACTTGGAATGACCAGGATACATCTGTGCTGCCAAGTGTGAGATCTGAGGACGATCCCTAGGATTTTTAAACAAGATCATGTAATGACTATTGAGAGCTACAGTCCTATGGACTTTATTTTTATCGAATAAATTTTGAACAATGTACATCACACTAATCTTATGGTGATGACTACCTATAGTAAATAATCTAGACACTCGAACATCTGCATCGAGCATCAGATCATCCAATATGACTAAACTGTCAGATTTTAATTCTTGAGGGAGACCCTCTACGAATTCTACTTGGGGTAAAGTATTGTATAACGGTTGCCATTCACTATAACACCAAATGATGTGATTTGGAACAGGTGATATAATATTTTGAATGTTTTGAATAACCCGATTTACAAAGGATGATTTACCACTACCTGTGGGACCACACAATAAACAAGTGAATGGATGTTTCCAACGAGGATCCATGTTTGTTGTTTTACGTGGTAACTACTCACCCTTTTATACGTTTTGGGAAGGGGACAGCAAGTTAAAAAATGTGTATGCGTGTACTGTATGCAGGGGAACTAAATTTCATTTTTGTTGAAAGAAAAAGGTTCGTCATTGGCCAAAAGTAACCTATCAGGCGATTAAAGACATCCACGACACCTTTTTCTGTGGTTGCCAAAACAAAATTCAGGATAAAATGTTTCGTCCTTGCCCAAGGAAAACTCATCAGGTGGCTTAAGGGTAACCACGACATTTTTTTTTATACCTTTTTTTCTTTTTTTTTTCTTTATTTTATAAAAAAACCCATCTATTTACATCTTCATACTGAGTGGTTTCTTGAAAGTCATAAATTCAATCACCAAATCCATAATACAACATCTCTGTTCATTTGTGAGAGGTTTCTCGAACATATCTTCATACTCTTTCTGTACTGGTGGTGGATTCATTTCAGAAGTATTATGGTGCCATAGTAGATGGACGTCATTCTTGTTAACTCTTTCAAGTGCTTCACTAAAACATGTAGTAATCTTCTCTTCTTCAGACATCATGAGGCATACATTATACTGAATCTGACTTGGATGATCGACTGTACATCCATAACATTTTTCTTTTACAACAGCGTCAATATTCTCTTCCACATAATGAGCATATGCCAAACAAAGTTCATGTTGCAAGCGAACTTGCCTAAGCTCACTATCAGTTTCATCAATGATCAATGGTAGTGGTTTGGTTCTTCTTACTGTGATCTTCTTCTTCTTCAAAGGTGGTTCCCTTGGCTGTTTGAAGTCATGAGAAGGTTTAGTATCTTCAGTTAAAACTCTGTGTTGGGTGTTGATGGCTGCATCTATTTCATCTATTTAGGATTTCAGTGCATTCCATTCTTCTAAAGATAGTGCAATCCCAGTCTTCATTGGATAAGGTTTCTGGTCTCAAAGTATCTTCGAACATGTATCTTCAGTTCACCCTGGTACAGGGTGACATTAGTGTAAGTCTGCTTGCTACCAAGTTGGAACATCTTCTCTGCTCAATGGTTCGATCCTGAATGATGCCAAGTCCATTCTTCGTCTAATCTTATATATCTTTGACGGACGTGATTGAAAACACCACCACAGTTCAGCAAATTTTGATCGATACTTTCATTCTTGATTGGAGTTTGTGCTTGTGTCCTATAGGATTATAGGTTAAAGTTAGAAAGATTAGAAAATTAGTATAGAAAGTAATGGGAAAGAAACACAATAGGAATGCATTAATCTGATTGGTTGATTAACTTCGATCTGATTGGTCAGTTTGGCGATCAAACTGCAGTCTTGATCCTTAAACTGTAGGATATCGCCCTCTGCATTTTTATACTGACTTGGGACAGGTCAAGCTACAAGCCTCTGTCCTATGGAGATAAGTCAAATAGCTTGAGTGCATTCCCACCCCCTACAGTTCGTACTGTCCCTCTGCATTTTGTACTGAACTTGGGACAGGTCAAGTTTGTCTGATATTTGCCAAGAAGATAAACATCAAATAACTTGAGAGCATTACCACCCCACAACAGGAATTTTTTTTTTTTTAAATTTCAAATTTTTTTTTTTAAATTTCAAATTTTTTTTTTTAAATTTCAAATTTTTTTTTTTCTTTTTTTTTTTCTTTTTTTTTCTTTTTTTTAAATTTTTTTTTATAAAAAAGGTAGAAGGAGATTTATTCAACAGAGAATGATGATGATGATGATGATGATGATGATGATGAATTGACAACATGAATTACTCCATTGGTAGGGATAACCTAAAACATTTTTTTAACTAAATATAATTGGGTATCATCTGGTTCCAATAGGGGTAACCTAAAGGATACCAGGAATCAACTTTTAAAAAAAAAGAAATAAATGGAATGAAACTAAACATAAATTTTTTGAGTATTTTGAAAATAAATATAATTAGATATCATTCGGTTCATATAGGGGTAACCTAAGGGATACCAGGAATCAAGTTTTTGAGAAAAAAAATATTGTTTTTTTTTTAGTATACTTAGCCTACACCAGGAGTGTACAACATGAATGGTAATTGATGAAGAACAAATTTCCTTCCATAAACTAATTACAAATATGTACAAGTAATTATTTTTACCCACCCCATGAGAAAAAAAGAAGAAAATTTTCATCTTGGATAACCATCTCTGTAAATATAAAAATAATATTGATTGGGATCAATTGAATATAAGAATTATGCTTACCTCTGGATTTCTGTAAAGATTGTGGAAGAATATTCACTGTTTGTAGAAAAAATTATATTGTCAATGGTAAAGTCGATGCACCGTCATCTTGAACTAGTCGTTTTGGATAAAAATAAGATAAGCCATCTTTGGTCTGTACGTAAATAAACATATCATTTCCATTAAGTCTGAAGCCTTTATTTTTCCTGTTCCTGTTTTTTTTTTTTTTTTATTTTTTTTTTTTTTTTTTAATTTTTTAAATTTTTATTTTTATTTTTATTTTTTTTTTTATTTTTTTTTTTTTATAAAAAAGGTAGAAGGAAATTTATTCAACAGAGAATGATGATAATGATGATGAATTGACAACATGAATTACTCCATTGGTAGGGATAACCTAAAACATTTTTTTAAACTAAATATAATTGGGTATCATCCGGTTCCAATAGGGGTAACCTAAAGGATACCAAGAATCAACTTTTAAAAAAAAAATAAATGGAATGAAACTAAACATAAATGTTTTGAGTATTTTGAAAATAATTGGATATCATCCGGTTCCAATAGGGGTAACCTAAAGGATACCAGGAATCAACTTTAAAAAAAAAAAAAATAAATGGAATGAAACTAAACATAAATGTTTTGAGTATTTTGAAAATAAATATAATTAGATATCATCTGGTTCCAATAGGGATAACCTAAAGGATACCAGGAATCAACTTTTGAAACAAAAAAATAATTTTTTTTTGGTTATACTTAGCCTGCACGAGGAGTGTACAACATGAATGATAATTGTTGAATTATCAAATATGTACAAGTAATTATTTTCACCCTCCCCCATGAGAAAAAAAAAAAGAAAGGAAAATTTTCATCTTGGATAACCATCTCTGTAAATATAAAAAATAATATTGATTGGGATAATTTGAATATAAGAATTATACTTACCTCTGGATTTCTGTAAAGATTGTGGAAGAATATTCACTGGTTGTAGAAAAAATTATATTGTCAATGGTAAAGTCGATACACCGTCATGTTGAACTAGTCGTTTTGGATAAAAATAAGATAAGCCGTCTTCCGTCTGTACTTAAATAAACAAGTCATTTCCATTAAGTCTAAAGCCTTTATTTTTTCCTGTTCCTGTTTGTTTGTTTTTGATCACTTTTAAATATGTTTCTTTTGTTAAATCATTTTGTCTTTTATTTATTCCTTTACAAATCAGTGTGTTTGATGGGCCGAAACAATAGTAAGTTTTGCTGCACAATCCAATAACCCCCTCTCTCCCATTCAATTTTAAAAAGACCCGGGGTTCTTTTATCAAAAGCTTTCCTGTCCCTGCAGCATTGAGATAGTATCCAGTTATCTCCCCTTACTTTAGTGTTTACATAATCTTCCATATGGGCATCACAGGCTTCTGAGGGTAACCATTTATGGGCTTGGCGATAGAATGATTCTTTTTTCTCTGGTCTGACTACTGCTTCAAGAGAAGATACAGAAAGGGCTATGTATAAGCTGTCTGTGTCCGATTCACAAAGTTCAAAATCCTTACGATCAACAAAAACATCCAAAAAACCATAGTAGAACTGGAGCATACGTAACTTGGCATATTGATACACGAAAAACCCAATGTGGTGGGGCAAGTCAAGTTTGATTCTGCTTTTATTCATTTCAATTTCATAAAGTTCTTCAGTGAGGGTGTTCAATTTCCGAAAGGCCAGATTATTGATGAGGTTGGACACATTATCTTCATCACAATACACTACATTCCTATGTTTTGCCTTATTAGTGACTGTCTTCCCATAGCCCGAATTATCTAATAGCTTCATCGTGTCAGCTACGATGGCTTTACTTGGGTCAGAGTCCCCTTCCCGTCGGGCCTGTGATACTTGATCACCAAATGTTTGGAAGCACGTCTTGGGCTGGTACTGGATGTCTTGGTACACCCGACTGACTACCAGTCCGTGCTCCAAATACCATTTCTATAATGGTGTAGCCAGCAAGATTTTTTCGCCAAAGTAGCTACCAAAGAGACTACGGCGAGGTTGGCGCATAATGTTGTTGGCTTCAGAGTAAGCCTTCATGTGTGGCCCGATATCTTCCCGAGAAATATTTGTATTTTTGAAGATTGGTGTCATTTCTTCAAAATAGGGCTTCAGTTGGTCGGGTACAGAAATGTCGCACTCCACTAGGTCAAAGATATTGCCTGTGCGGATCTTCTCGAGAAGTTCGCTGGATGTCATTGAACCATCCACCGAAGTCCCAAACTTTTCCTGGAGAAAGGTCTTTAAGTCTGCATGGGTCTTCTTCTGCTGGTGCCACTCACATTCCCAGATTTCTATAACATCATACCCAAGGCTCTGTAGGTACTGGGTAGTTCCCTTGGTGTTTCCCCTAAGCTCAGACATGGACTTACCCCGAACTGCATCGTGAGTGGCCAATGTACCGTCCTTCATATTCAGATAACATTCATGACCGTGCCAGAAACATCCGTGAAACTGATAAACAGTTTTGGTGTCTTTACACCAACCATCTACGGGCACTTGACGTCTACCAATCTTTTTTTTCAGTATCATTGTATTCGTGTCGGATGTGGACACCGTCCCTGGTAGACATATATTCCAACCACTGATGGACCATCCTACCGTACTTATTGGAATATTCTGGTTTAAAGCCCGTCTCTTCCTTGTGTCTAATGTAGCAACCTGTTGGCATTTCCTGCATTAATGACCATAAGTACAAGGCGTTGGCGTCATAACCTACAACACCCCCACATCCCTTTGCTTCTGCGCCATACTTAAATTCTCTTATGTTGGTAATATTCTTCTCGTGATGGCGATTGAATATAATAGAAGGCCCCCCCTTACAACATTGTCCTTGATGAGATGATGTAGATCATTGTTCTTCTCGTTGATGTTCTCGAAGGATATACCTTCGTCGACGGTACTGAATAAATATTTTAGCGTCAGTCCTGGAACGCTAATACCATCTTTAAACATATCGACCCCCCTTTCCAAGTAAAATTGTGATTGTTTCTCAATAGCCTCTAGGAATGGCTGGACATCTCTGTTATTATACCAAATCAGGAAGTCCCTAAATGTCCTCATCCCATTGTCCCCCCAAACTTGCTGGCAGTAAGCATATTCTTCTTCGGTAATGTTTTCCTTTTTTAAAGAGCTATAAAAGGAAACATGGGGAGGTAATTCAGTAGTGTCCAATTTATCAATACAGTCAATCCATTCATAGGGAAAAAATCCTTTAGTAATGGAACACCCAAAAGCCTTGAGAAATTTATCATAACTAAATCCATGGGCTAAGTAATTGCAAATATCTAAAAATTTCAAATGATCTGATTTCAAAACCATAAAGTTGTGGGTCATACTTTTTCAGATACTCCATCACTTATCGTTTAATCACGTTCACATCATATTTCCCAGAATTAAAACCTAAGCCGGGCATTTCCTTCATGTAACGATCAAATTCGGCAGCTAATTTTTCAAATGGGTGGGGTTTAGAATCATCTGTACCTTCCTGTGTCAAAGCATCTTGAATCATTTGCCTGGGGGATAATATGGTGGCCATGTGAATCTCTTGCATGAGAGAGTAACTTTTCTGAGAAATTTCCATTAAATAATTCATCATATTTTCAACCAATGTCTGTGTGTCACCATCAGTAATAAAACAGTTGGGATTAACAAAACCGGGGACGTTACTACATACACTAACACTGAGGGGTTTGTGTTGAGCTTCCCAGACAAGAGTATCAGTTGAAGTGGGGAGAGAATTTTTATCAAAATAACATTCAAAATCAAATGTAGCCCTATAGGGATATGATCGTAAGTGTTCTGGAATAACAATACCTTCTTCATGTAACTTTTCAAAAATGGTCTTTGGGGTGTGATACATACCACCAACATACTTATAAGACGCGTCATCAGTACAAGAGAGCTCATGGCGATTCAGTCCAAACCCTGTTTTCCACCATTTACCACATTTATGACAAGCAAAGGATTTACAATATTGATTAATGTCAGTGATGCAACTGAAATGGTTCTCATACAAATTGACATACATGGTATTCTCAAAATTTCCATTAGACCTATGTACAATTTTAGCCAAAACTTCATCATCTTCCAATAAAAGTTAAAAAACTTCAATATTCACTTCAAATACTTTTTCTATTTTGGGCAGTTCATCTAATTTCACACCAGGAAAGTTATCTTTTGGTTCATTTGTGTATTTACTATACAGGATCTGAGTAGTAGTATTGAAAGAATGGCGCTCACTTCCGCTCCACAGGGCTAAACACCGGAATAAACAGAGATTGTCATTATAAACAAAATGGTGAACTTCATCACTGACAAGGGCAACAATCGAATGATTTTCCATAATATACTTGGGAAGATTTTCAGGGACCCCCACCAATTGGCTGATTTTTAATTTTGTTTACATAAAAAGTTACATTGCTTAATTGGTGGGCAATCCATTTAGAATTGGGTCGTTGCTGCCTAGCCCATTCCAAAATATCTTCCTGTTCAAGGTCTTCAAGAAAATTACTAAAATCTACAGTATTTTCAATAAGGGGTGGCCTATCAAGAACCCGGGCATTATTTTGAGATGGGTGATAAAATTTTAGTTCTTCTGTTTCATTATTTCGTAAAATGAAGCCGTAGCTTAAATTAATTTTGAATTTATTTTGTTGAGATTGAAAGATTGTTTTATTTAGTTCATAATTCATGGTGGATAAATCAGTTGTGTCTAGCCTATAATTAAAAATGTCCTGTATTTTCCTATTAGTTATGTGATGGGTCCGAATAGTATTCCAGTTCCTACAATAAATTTCTGAAATTTCATCACTTGTTTCTGCCAAAAGGTCCTGATCAAATTCAATGGGGTCAATATCCAAACAGTACGGGTTTTTTTCAGGGTTGTTGCCGGTCGTTCAGAATTCCGTTTCTTGGGGAGAGTAACAGGGACATGGGCGGTGTTTTTATGCCTATTAAAATGTAAAAGTTGTTTAAATTCCTGTCCACATTCCAAACATGTATATACATCTAAGCAAGTTGTTTTATGGTTGTCTAATTTATCTTTCCTAGCAAATGTTTTATAGCAGTTGTTACAGTCAAATGTCTTACCTTGTCCGTGAGCTGTCCTCCTATGTCGATCCCGATTGGTCCTGGCAGTGAATATTTTCCCACAATCCTCACATGAAAATCCAGAAGTCTCCATAATCCTTAGAATAATGAATGTACAAAAATAGCACAAAACAATTGAATATTCTGAGTACACAGAGATGATCCTTTTCCGTCAAGAGATGAAAATGGAATGAAGCCGACTCCACAAAGTCGCTGAATTTATTTAGACGTGACGGAAGCGTTTGAAAACGTCATGACGTCACAGCGTTTTTTTATCGATATTTTCATTCTTAATTGGAGTTTGTGTTTGTTTCCCATAGGATTATAGGTTAAAGTTAGAAAAATTAGAAAATTAGTATAGAAAGTAATGGAAAAGAAACACAATAGGAATACATTAATCTGATTGATTGATGAACTTCGATCTGATTGGTCAGTTTGGAGATCCAAAAAAGGAATCTTGATCCTCACATTAAAAAAAATAATGTTAATGAAGTTATTAAAATAGTGATGGGGGTCATTTAAGGATGTTACTAAAAATAGAAATTATATAAAAAAAATAGAGGATTCTGGGTAAATTTGTCCTATAGCACTACTCTTATACAATTTATTGGGAGAAAAAAAACATTACTCTAGTCCAAAGGAACGTACCCACAGGGCCCCCCCCCCCCCCCTCCGTACTATAGCACTATGTGCTACTATTATAAACCAAAAGTTTCGCGATCCTAAATAGGATTCTGAAAGAATTCGAAATGGTACAACTTGTCGGGTTTATTTGGGTAATTAAACGAGGATTCTGGGAGAAATTACTCTTCTACAAAGGAACGCATCCCTTGTACCCTCTTGGTACTATAGCACTACACCGATAAATTGGGTAAATAAAGTCAATTTCGGTGATTTTGGGTGGATTTTGGTGATTTGGAGGGATTGTCGGGTTGTTTGTGGTAATTCGTAATACTCCGATTCAATCGAACACATCCTCCGAACACACGAACCACGTGCTATCATAGAAACCAAGATGGCGGCCTCTAGTATACAAAATGGCCGACGGAAACACGTGTCACCCTAACAACAGCATGCGCACTCACACCACGTATCACTATGGAGATGACGTCACAAGATGGCCACTCACGCGGGTGACCATGACAACACAACATGACGTCACCAGGCCACGTGACTATGACGTCACATATGAGATCCCCCCAATGTGGGCCGTTTCATACATCTCCTGCTACTTAACTCGTTGGAATGGCGTAGTCATATTTCGCTCGAGCCGGGCGCCATTCCAACTTGCTATGTAAAACACCCGCTGGTTGTGTATGTCAGTGTGTAATCTTGTGTAATATCGTTCTCCTTAATCGCGGTCCAAGTATTATCGCGGATAATACCGAATCTCCTGGTCTCGTTTTTGCCGGGGCGCCACCCCCCCCCCCCCCCCCCCCCCCCCCACCACCTCCTCCCCGTGAATCCGCTCCTTATGAGAAAGTGTGTCACACAGTCGTTACAGTTTCTATCGTCATGTGGCAGTGTACAAAATAGTAGATATAAATTATTAATCTAAATGCTTTTATTTTATTTACAGGTTGACTTTGAATGCTAGTGTAGATTTTTAACTATTTATTATTTCAGGTTTATAGTCACTTGTGTGCGCTTTGTCTTTGCGACTTGGTTGCTTTCGGGTTAAGTAGGTTGAAGGTTTGGTGAGTAGTTCTCATTCGTGCTGCTTGTGTTCGGTTTGGCGGGAAGTTTCTCGGTTTTGGTCATTCAGATCTTGGACTTGGTAATAGCCAGTTCTCAGTTTAGGTGGAGGCAATATTTCCCTTGAATTTATAAGGACCTATGTCGTTTTGAAATGGTAAGTTATATTTTATTTATTGGTTCTAAATTGAATGTCAATGTAGCGTACATCTGCGGTTTGATTGGCGTTCCCAGCCCCGATCAACCCGCAGATGAACATACATTGATAGACAGGAGTATTCTCCTTTTTGGCGAAGCTAAATTATTTAAGCCCTCCATTTTTATAAACTGAGTACTAATGTTTGTTAATCTTTATATTTCAGGGTCAACTATGATTTGTATATATTTGATGATGTAAATATTGGACTTGGAATTAACATGATGTATATATAAAGAAAGAACTGTGATATTTTAAATAAATTGTATATAGAACTGTTTATAGGAGTTCCACCATTTTATCGTTCCTCGGACCATAGATACACGACCTTGCGATAATGGGAACAGACTTAACCCCATCCAAGTAAAAGATGCAAGCAAACGCAGTATAACACAACGCAAATCACCTGAAAGCTGAAACTGAAATAAATAAGTTAAACCTAAACAATAAATTAGATGCTGAAATAAATAATAAATTAATATGTTCTGTCCAAAAATAACCTATAATAAAGAAAGAAGAATGAGTAAGTAAATAGCATAATTTGAACACTATCACAGTCATACGGTAATATCAGACAAGCGGAGAAGGCGAATTTAGTTTTCTTCACATTCAGCCAATCAGACGAACTAATCAATACTATCTCAATGATATGGCAGTGTTAGAAAGGTGTTTCCATTTGACTCCGTGCAAATAATGCTCTTCGCCACACGCGGCGAACAACAGACGTAATGAGGCAGCTGGGAACAACATACATTCTACATACCAGTGAGTTTTTTTCGTTTATCTTTAACTCTTGACGTGTTCAACCCGCAGTGCATAGTTTGTTTGTTTTTTCATCTTAATTAAAAAGTAGACCGCACATGAGCAAACAACCCTCTCAATTTATTTATTATTCATTTATTGGGGTTTTAACGACACTTTTCACAGCTAGGGCCACCTCATGTTGAAGAGTTTAACGTGTGGTGGAAGTCGAAGTACACGGAAAGAACCAACGAGCAATGGCGAGTAACTGTTAATCTTCCCGACGTACTGACTCCACACAAGCAGGGTTAGCATTGGATGAAGACAAAAGCACTATCGGCGTGCAGTACGCCCAAGTACAAAGTGCCGCCCTGCCCCCCTCCCCCACCCCAACAACCTTCTCAATACCAAACCGTGAAGAAGGATCAGTAATAATTTACTCCTACAGCCGCCCTACGGGACTGTGGGATTAAAAAACCGGCCAGCGCTATTCTCAAAAATCTCCGATTAATTTTCATTATTTTTTAATTTTTTATCTCAAAAACATAAGTTATGACTCCTCGTTGGAATGAGCTCGCTGAGCTCGTTCCAGTGAGGTGTCATAACCTATGTTTTTGAGACATAAAAATGAAAAAACTTAGTTATTCAAGAATTTTGTTTGCAAGTGTCGTCTGCTTTTCATTTTAGGTAAAGGGTTAATACAATAAAAATTTACAATGTGCATTGATAACTTCGTTTGTACTAAGATCGCCAGAATATTTGCTACGTAATATCAGCTTTATATAAAGCGATGCGTTATTACATTTAAAGAAAAACAAGAAGCTTATTTTCAAAGAACAATATAATGTAATATTCCATCGAAAATGGCAATAATCATCTTACAACTGTCGACTCTAAAAACAGCAATCTGTTTAAGTTTTTAAAGATAAAGTTTTTTTTAAAGGGTTTAAGTTTTGTTTCTGTTCAGTTTTTCATTCTCTTGCCTATCACCTGTTTATACAATTGCCTCCCGCCAACCCGATATTTGGAATTCCTGTGATAATTTTCAGGAGAGGAGTTCTTCAATCCTGCTTGCATGAAATGTTGAAAAATAAATGTACCACACAAAAAGTGTTTGAATCACTCCAATGTTCCCAGCTTTTGCGAAAGTATATTTGCCGAATGAGTTTTGAAAGATAAGACATGGAACCCAATAGTTTCACAAGGACATGTTAATTTTGAAGTTGGGCTACGTGTACCCTTTACCACTGCATTTATCAATAAGCAGGCCAAGTGTAGTGTTGTGTGGTTCATAAATTGACTAGTAACATGTATTGTATGTGATTTCTGTGCATTTCATAGTTAGGTCTATTGATTAGGCCCCACAAAGTAGATGTTCTGTTTCTCAGGTCATTTTTTTGTAAAATTGCATGTGGGCGGCCGGCTTTTTATTTTATTTTTTATTTTGTAATTATTTCCTTGCCATAAAAAGTTTATGTTCTTGGGTTGTTTTATGTTTTAGGCTTCATTAGAATAGTTTAGCTGGTGGTGTATTTCGTCCCTTGAATGCAGGAAGGCTTTGCAATTCTCAAGCATTGCGGAGCCTTGTTGTACTCATGGGACAATTTTATCAATTTTATTAACTTGGGGAAAAAATCAAACATAAACAATTTAATTTTAATTTTTTAAAGTTTCTATTGGTTATTAAAAAGAGCATACGGCACCCGAAAGGACTGGGGGGGGGGGGGGGGGGCGAGAAACGGATTTGTAACTTTTTAGGTCCTATGAGACTTTTATACAAATTTAACACGTTTATATAATGTCCCTGGATAGAATATTATCTGCCCACGAGAGAATCCGTGTGCCGGGGCAATACCAAACTGATATGTGTTCTGGTATATGCGCTGGTATGTTCGCTAGAGGGGTGGCTAGACATTTTGGTGTAACATTCTTGTCCAGGGATAGGATCAAATTTGTCAGGATCTAGTTCACACTCATTCTAAATTTGAGCCAGAGGTGTCCTACGTGCTTACAATTCAAAGGTGGACACACCCAATACTGACTAGTAAAACTCGTGTACGTGACGGGTGATACCACGAACATTCTTCAATGAATATACCCGAAAGGATCAATCCTTTCTCAATAAATGAATTAACTTTCTCGTGATTTATCACACACCTATTAATGAAAAATACGGGATTTCCACTGTTCTACCTGTATGATAAAAATAAAGTTGTATCGAACTTGTGGTGATACAAAACACATTCGATTTCGTTTCCAACGTAAATAGAGAAGGAACCTGTCTAAATAAATCACGTCATCGTTGCTCGAATGCTCCGGAGTCGAGATCTCTTGGAAATTCCAAGTTCCTCATTTAGATTTATTTACCCGGGATATTTAAACAATCAGATTCGAGTTAAAAATCTACAAAATGAAAATAACATTCTGACTGCTTGGTTCTTGACAAATACTTTCCACGACTGGTCATATAATGATGGAGTGTGCTAAACTTATTAGCAATTTAAAAAGTTTTTGTTGTGTTATTCCTTGCAGTTTAGTCAACATCTGAAGTTCGATCATCGTGATCGTGGCACTGATCGGCCTCAATGGTTTCCACCAATTGAATGCCGTAAAATTTAAAAAGAAAATTAGGGTTAGTACCCCACCACCTAACATTGATGTCTCCTAACAACGAAGGAAACGCAACAATTATTCAGTTGTAAAGTGCTTTTAGTTCAATTTTCGTGCAGACTGGTTGTTACATGAGAGTGTGTGATAAATAAAGAACCGCACATACGTTTCAGAGGGTTAAGAATTATCGCACTCAGTTGCTTTGGCCCAGAATATCACTCGAGCCTTCGACTCTCGTGGTATACTGGACCAAAGCAATCTCGTGCGATAATTCTTAACCCATTCAAACGTATGTGCGGTTCTGGAAATGTATTGCTTTTCATTATTGTTTCGTTTGTTTTTCATTTACATTGAAATGTCTGAGGTGGTTCAAAACGTTTCTGTATAGTATATGTTTAAATGAAATAGCTAAAGTTGACGCGCGGACCGGAATCTTTTCGGGCGGAACTGAATCATTTTAGAAATAATAGATTCGAACCATCTGGGCGCCAAAGCGAGATATATGCTAGCAATGCCTGAATACATTTTACCACGGAAAACTATTCCCAAGTAGTATTCGCAGAAACCGTTCTGTTCGCAGTGCGAATGTTAACAAACGGTGTCGAGTTCTACAAGACAACATCCGTTGGCACACACACTGTCGAATAGTTTCTCGGAATACGCATGGTCCAGATCTCTACTTATTAAGATCTCAAGGTATTAAGTCGAGCTATTAAGTGGAGATCTCGCGTTATTTACTTGGGATTGTTATAACATTTTTTGTTATATGCAATAGCCTCAATACTCCGTTGAGGGAGAAACCACGAGGGATGTCACAGAAAGACTTCATTGATACAAATCTGCCAAAAGAATCACGAAAAACGATCCCGCATTGAGATTTTGAATTTGGTACGTCTTAAGTTCACTCCATAATTTAGCAGAACTTTCGTACATTTTTGTAGGCTTGGCTGACGGGTAAAAACTCTAATGATCGTGCGTCCACCTAATTGAACGTAATCCCCCCCACCCCCCCCCCCCCCCAAAAAAAAAAGGAATGAAGGTGTTCCAGTTGTTAGTTCAGTAACCGGTTATGAACTCGCTATCCGGCTAAACGTTTCAGAACTAATTACTCCATTTACGCACTGATTTCAAGTTGCAATTTTCCCCCATTATATATAACAAATTTGTCAAACAAGATTTTATTGATTAACTTCCTAGTTGAAAAATGTACCGCTTCAATTTTTTATTTTTCACCTTCACTGTGCAGAGGGGTATGTTAGGTTTCAATGTGCCTTTTTTCTAGATACTGTAAGAGACAGGGCCAAAGAGAGGAATTATATCATCTAGGGTGAATTCTGTTAAGGCTCGGGTACTTTTGTATTCTGTATATCCCTCATGTTGTCAAACATATTGTCCGAGCCTCTAAACGGCTAGAGAAAGTTCGGGAGAAAGGGTATCTGGGATATGGCTGACATCCGCGAGGTTTGCTGATAAACTTAGGACAATTTCGCGGTATGTGACGGACATGAAATTTTCCGAATTTGCACCGCAAAAGTCGTCATTACCTCAAACCCTTGCGTGAAAGGAAACAAGTTACTAGAGTTCTACTTAAGATCACAAGATGCCTCACACTTAAAACTTCACGCGGATTGATCCCCAGAATCCAGCCATGTGCACATTGGCAAGCGTTGTCGGGTCTGCTGTCTTTGTAACTAAGCCCGCAGTAGTTCATGGCCATCCCGTGAGAACAAAAGCGACCATTGACTGGCAACCGAATTAAAATCCCTTTACGACTGACTAGGCGAAATCATATTTTTATCTGGGAACAGAGAAATTAAATGCTTCTGGTCAAGGCTGTTTTATTGAGAATTATTGGAGAGTGTCGCCAGTAACACTCTCCAAGATGTTTTGACAGAACAGCGTTGACGAGAAATAAAACTTGATGCAACATTCATTACGCGTTAATCGACATTGCTGTTGTCCTATGTTGGCCAGATCGTAAGATACATCGTTTCTGGGATGAGTGTAATGCGGGAAGGAGAAAGATTTTTTACTTTTGTTAAATACAAATAACGGATGGGGCTTTTGTTTAGAAAAATCAAATCCGGAAGTAAAATGAGTTTATTTTTGTTACTGTTTTTGTTACCTTTTTTGTTACTGATAAAACTTCAAATTTCAGATCTAACTGGAAATGATCAATTTGTTCTAAAAACGAATAATCAAAAGTAAATCAAGTGTTTTCGAGTAGATGCCGATTACCAGCAATAATTTCGGGAAGGTTATTCAGGGGAAGGAGAATTTGGGGTCTTTGCGAATAAATAACTATCACTGGATGGAGATTTGCCACATAGAATGTTAAAAACAATGTCTCACCCAGAACTAATAGAATTAACACTTCTTTAGCAGCCAATGTGATCAATGTTCCTTTCCACCTGGTAAAAGTTAACCAAAAATCGTATAATGTCAACAATAAGATACCCCCCCCCCCCCCCCTCAATTGAAGACAACACTCCGTAGACACGTCCTTGAATATCATACTTCAGCACCTGTAAGTTACCTTGATAATGTATTTTGTCGTCCTGGAACATGGCAACTTATGCCTGGGGTACGAAGTCTCTCAAAAGCACAACATTATCATAAATAATTGGCCAACTTTGAATTTACATAAAGCCACAGGTACAGAAAGTGACATTAAACACCAGAATATACGCACATCACATAAAAATCATAAAAATACCTTTCCTCGCCGTATTGATACCACGAAATGATGTTTGACCTGCAAAACGTCTTTAAACGTACGATAAAATGATTGAAAATCGATAAGATGTACCCAAACTATGATTTGAGCCAACCCAGAAAATTTTCAAATTTTGTTGAACAATTGTTAGTTTTCATGGATGTTTATTACACTACTGGTTAAGTTTATTACACTACTGGATATTACACTACTGGTTGATTTGTATTACACTACTGGTTGATTATTACACTACTGCTTAATTTTTATTACACTACTGGTTAATATTACACTACTGGTTGATTATTACACTACTGGTTGTTGCAGGGTCCTCTATGATAAGGTGGTTTCAAACCTTCTACAGCAACATTTCTAGCTGCTTACTTAATAATGGCCATTGTTCTGAAAGGTTCAATACAGAACGAGGGGTAAGGCAATGTGACCTTTTATCTCTTTATTCTTAGTGTAGAAATTCTTAGCGTGTCTCTAAAATTTAACCCCAATATAAATGGAATAAAAATTAAAAAAAACGAATACTTAAAAAGTCAACACGCAAATGAATCCATCCTGTATTTAAGCGATGAAAGATATTCTTTAGACAATGCCCTGGACATTGCTAAACAATTCTCACTGGTCTCTGGCTTAAGCGTTAATTTTGATAAACCGTAAGTTACACTCCCAACAGATGAACAAGTCGTTTGCAATCATCCCAGATCTTTTAAAATTTTGGGGATTGAATTTAATCCATTTAGCGACAATTATATACTAAATAATTACACTAACAAAATGCAGGAAACTTAAACATTGTTAAGTGATTGGCCATTTCATTACTTAGCATTAATCGGAAAAATACCATTATAAAAACTCCGGCTTTACCAATTCTGACACATTGTTTCATGGTTTTATCAGACCCTCTAAAACAGTTTTTTAACAAAATTCAAACATTTTTTATAATTTTTTGTAGTCCGGAAAAGTTAAAAAAAATTAAACGTACAACAATTCTTTGCCTTTCTGAAAACGGCGGAATTAAATTTCCCTATGTTGAAACTTTAAGTCGTGCTTTAAAATTGATTTGGATTAAGAAACTACTGGATCCTACCTCGTTGGCTTGTATGGAAAACTCTTGTAATTGACGAATTAGAAATGTTCGGAACTCATAAGCTTTGGCACTTACATAAAGAAGATTTAAAAGTAGTTGGAAAACATGTGAATACTTTCTGGAAGGTGTGTTCTTTTGGCTTGGGCTCTTCTGGACAATAAAAGCAACACAACCCCCGAACACATACCAGGACAAACTATTTTTTTAAATAATCAAATAAAAATTAAATGACAACTTTTTGTCAATAAAACGTGGTGTAATAAAAGTATTTATTTCGTAAATGACCTTGTATCTGACAACAACGGCCCCAAACCTTTTCTGACTTCTCCAACAAGTATAATCTTGACAACTCATTTACAGTTGTTCAGGGTATTATAGATGTATTACCCAAAGCTTGGAAGACGACGACCAGATCCAATAAAAAGTTGCCCATTATTCAGGACAGAAATGTTGAAATGTTAAAATCTACTAATAAAGTCCCCCGGCCTTTTATTTTAATTTTTAGAACTGCACACAACACCTTCCATTCATACACAGTATAAATGGAATGAGGTTTTGGATATAAATCTGCACTCAGATGATTGAAATTATATATATATAATCCCATTTACAATAACGGACGATACATATTTGCAAAGTTTCAAAATTGTCCACCAAATTTTATATACAAATTCAAAACTTTATAAATGCAAACTCTCTGAAACGGCACTTGTTCTTTCAGTAAATGGTATGAAAACGGTTCTTCCAATTTTTTTGGAACTTTTAAAGGAAAAGTGTGACGTTGAGTTTCTTTTAACCCCAGAGTATGTTATTTTAGGCAACCAAAATATCCATGCTCCCCACAATAACACAACAGACTTCTATATGTTGATCTAAGAAAGTTTATGACTATGACCCCCCCCCCCCCCCTTAGTGCCCTCCCAAGTAACACAGCTTCTGCTTCGAGCATTACCGACAGCTCCCTTTCACGTCACTGAACTCCTGTTTTTCGCGCACTTCACAGTTATTCCTCACACATTGTCGATTCTGCCAATCTTTCGCTTGTACAATTCCGTAAACATCCCCAAGTGTATTTATGTTGCGTTCAAAATAATATGTTAAATCCTAATTTAAAAGCTGCTTTAGTGGTTGTGAGTGGTTGATAAATTGCTTAAACCTTCACCCAACGTAACGGCCAAAACCGGCCAGAGCTATTCACAAAAATCGCAAATTAATGTTCATTATATTTTCATTTTTTTGTCTCAAAAACATAAGCTATGACCCTTCGTTGGAACGAGCTCGTCGAGCTCGTCCCAATGAGGGGCCATAACCTATGTTCTTGAGACAAAAAATGAAAACAATTAGTTATTCAAGAATTTTGTTTGCAAGTGTCGTCTGCTTTTCATGTTAGGTAGAGGGTTAATTCGCATCAGTCGGAAAGATAATAGATTTTTAAGAGTCAGTCAAAAATGAGTTTCACTCTGTCTTGGGAGAACTAACCCCTTCAGTGACTTATACCATCAGATTGTTGCTATGGTCAAAACGAAACTTGAGGTCATACAGTCTTGTTAGGTGTGTGTCTGGTATGGGAGTATAGTACTGATAGCACTCCGCTTAATGTACTGTTAGCCCTTGGTGCTACTTACTGATCTTCTCACCTAACTTTTTTTAATATCCTCTGATCATTATGGGTATTTCGAAATGGTAGGTGATTGAATGTTGTGCCCTATGTGTGGTCCTTTGGTCCTCTGGCATGGTAGCATAGTAGGCGGCTTGTTTATAACCTGACCCATTTTAGTCTTGGGAACCACTTTTTGACCTATCTAGAAACCTAATACTAGGAGTCTGCGAAGCTTCGAGAATCGATTCGATTTCGAATCTTAAGTAGATATTCGGTTCGATTCGAAATCTGCTGTTGTTTCCTCTCGAATCTTTATCAAAGGAATATAGCTTGGTGTCAGTCATCTTTATCGTCTTACAAAACGTATATTTCAAATGGAAATCGTACGTAAATTATGTTGAAGTAAAAGACTGAGTATTACTTCCGATACATTAACATAAATAACATGTTCGACGAAGGCATGCCATGGTTATGTAGTTGGGGTATTTTATCAGTGGGGACTTGAGCCATCACAGTCGGAACAAATCAGGTTTGTAGTCCCCCAGCCCTCCGTTGGTCATCTTCAAGGCGCCACTGATTCGATTAGAGATTCGATTCGATTTCGAATAATAGACGTTATTCGATTCGAGATTCGATTCGAATCGAAAATGTGTGATTCGCAGGGCCCCTCATAATGGTGTACCGCATTGTGAGTGTAACGCGTTTGTCCTCAATTCGACCCCCAACAGCATTCATGGCTCATAACTCCTATATGTTTCTTTGTTCATAGCTTCATGGTCTCTAGCTCCTATAAAGCTTCCAGCTACCAGACCATAGTGTTCATGGAAATAGTAGTTTGGGGACTCTTGGGAATTTGTGGAGGACTTGCGAATGATGACGACTGTCGATTATGGACTATGTGGAGTTTATGGTCTCGGGGACTGAAGACAGTGACGGTGTGGCGACCTCTGGTGATTAGTGGTGATGTGGTTGCTGTATTTGGTGCGGTAGTTGTTGATGTACTTTTTGATGTTGTAGTGGTTGGTGTGGTAGTCATACTAATCGTGTCGTAGTCGTTGATATATTACTTCTTGCTATAGTAGTTGTTATATTTAAGGTTGTTGATGCAGTAGGTGTTGTGTTATAGCGGTTGCTGCAGTAGTTGCAGTTTTTGTTGTGTTTCGTTCAGTGGTGGTTATTTTTAGTGCCTGGTGTAGATATTGTTCTTGTTTGGATTGGTGGTAGTTGTTGTGAAGTAGTCTCTTTACAACACACATCTCGGCTTCGGCAACTCCAGCACCTACTACATCAACTGCTATGCGGACCACTACTATACCTCCCACTAAAACACAAACCACCACAGCTACTACTAATCAGCAACTATCTTAATAGTCGCAAGAACGCCCCCAAACATCAACAAACCTCCACCCTCCCAACCATCCATTTCATGGAAGCTCACATCAGTCCCAAATAGTCCGACATAAGTCCACCCTAACCTCGAAACCAACACTATCTTCAGTTCCCATAAGTCCCGAAACCGCTGTTACCTTCACTCCCCAAATGTACCCATCGGTTCCCCAAATCTCATCTGTCGTCACTACACAAAAGTCCAAAAAATAAATGCTATTTTCTGGAAGCTGAAAGGTATAAGAGCAAAGAAAGCTTTGATCGAGAAACTTATAGGTGCTAGGAGCCTTGTAGGAGCTAGGAATCCTGAAGACTTTTCTACACTACTGGACCACACTACATAACATTCGATCGTAGGGAAATAGCATAACACCCACAATGTGGAACAGTATACGGCTCTTGATAATTTAATGGATGTCCAAAGGCTAAACGGAGCCAAAATGGGTACTAAACGATCATATTGCACTATCATGCATGCAAGTCAACCGAGCATACCCTACAACTTCATATGACCCACCACTACTTACTACCCATAGTAACCAGGGGACAATAAATGACGTAATGTGAGTAATTAGTGTCAAGAGCTAACAGTACACCAACAGCCGCACTTACAAGCTATACTAAACTACCATACCAGACAACCACACACACTCAACAGCTCTACGTGACATAGAATTACGCACTGTCTATAGCAACAACGTTATGGTGTAAGGAATCAGGTGGGTGAGTTCTACCAATGTTTAAGAGTACACCAACAAGGGGTGTAGATTGTACGTACTGTACTACCACCACTACGGTACGTGAAACCTAACATGAACAACGTAATGCCGGATTGAATAATGGGCATTAACACTAAAATCGGTGCCTCTACTTCTTCGCGTGGAGTTATTACCAATACCATTCTAATTAATATGTCCTAATTTGGATAAACGAACAGCTAATTAGGACTTTCGTATGCCCTATTTCAGAGTTACCAACTGCTAATTAGGACATCCGTATACCTTAATTACGACCTGGTATGACGTAGGTACTAACAGCTAATTAGTACATCAGTTGGTCTTAAATAGTGTTATTAACAGCTAATTAGGACACACTTATACCCGTATTTGTACTTGGTAGGAGCTATTGTCGCAGACGCTGTTGTCACAATAACCACCATCGACAGTCCATCCCATTATATATTATTTGGCACACAGACTTTGGCAGGTTTCATGTACGCAAGCGAAGGGAACATACAATTTTGACAGAGTATAGTACGGTCGACGTGGGCTGGTCATCTTCCATGCATGGGCAATATTTCCACGGACGCAGTGGTTTTGCATTCAAAACACTAATTATAGAAATAATAATAATCATCAAAAAAATAATTAATGAAGCACCGGGTATGACCCGGTCATTAATTAAAATTGTGCTGCTGGTGATTTTTATTACTTGGTGAACACATGCGTGAACATCATTGTCCACGCATAGATTACGACTAGTCCACGGCGGCTGTACTGTGGATGCGGTTGTATTCCCTGCCAAAGATGTAAAAAACGAATTTGTCATACGGAAAGCTATCGAAATATTTGTTCTGAATCCCGTCATTTTCCATCACGTTGCTGTGTTCAATAACGTTCAAAGATGTCTGCCTTTTATCACTCAACTATTCACGGAAAGCTTCAGCCGCCGAGTTAAAATTATTTTTTTGTAGCAGCTAGCACTAATTCCAGGCTGTATCATTAGCAAATCTGTTCGTGTTGCTTGATTCTGTACATTCCAGACCACGTGTAACTTTATCTTTTGACGTAATCATCTTCTTGGTTCGATTTCCAACCGTTATTTATCCCCCTTGACTACATAGATGATCGCGTGGTTTTATGAATTCCGGCAAAAATTCGAACATTGCTTTGTGCGTCCCGGCAAGGTAACCAATCATAATACGACAATTTTCTATGCAGTGTATGACATCAGTTGTATGCATTCCATCTGATAGACAACATCCCAGTTTGAAATATTCTGAGTCAAAAATAAAGTATAAAAGAAACAAATGTGATAGCATAAAGGATAAAATATAATAGTTATAATGTTGCATGTGTGTGAACAACAAGTCGTGCAAAAACTTTAATGACATGTTGCTGTTGTCCACCCAACCGTATACAATTTTGCTACGAATTTTAAAATAGCACGTGCTACCCGAGAATGTCAAATTGAATGAGTGACCGACGATTTTCTTCGTGTTATCTTGAGCTGAAGAGCCTGGGTTATTGAGAAAACATGCTAGTTTTTGTCTACCGATATTTTAAAAAATGCCAGGGTTAACCAAAAGTCAGAGCTTTGCGTGCCATTGGTATGCATGAGACTGGAATACCTCCCGATGAGCTAGCCGCTGTGTTCGAAGTCACTGTGGCCACTATTTACCGTCTCATTGGAAGGTATAGAACCACTGGATCTACTGCTGACCGACCGCGTTCAGGTCGACCAAGAGTTACGACCCCTGCACAAGACCGACAAATCAAGACATGTCACTTGCGGGATCGCTTCCTTCCGGCGAGGAGGACAGCAGCAATTACTCCTGGTAGAACTAACAATGGAATCAGTGCACAAACTGTCCGCAACAGACTCTCTGAACACGGCATCCGCAGTAGACGTCCATACCACGGACCAATCCTCACCCAACGTCATTGTACCGTCAGAATGGAATGGGTATGTCAGCATGTTCGCTGAACTGCGTTGGAGCACAGTTCTTTTTAGTGATGAATCACGATTTTGTCTACGGCGCGCTGATGGTAGGGCAAGAGTGTGTCGCCGACGAGGAGAACGGGTTTCTGATGCTTTCTTGCGGGAATGCGACTGTTTCGGCGTGGGTAGTGTAATGGTTTGGGCAGGAATTTCCTTGTACCATAGGACGCAGTTGATCTTCATCGATAGTAATCTGAATGGACAGCGATATAGGGACGAAATTCTTAACGCTGTTGTTGTCCCGTTGTTCAACGTCGGATTGCAGTTATTTCAGCAAGACAATGCCCGATGTCACGTGGTGCGTATCTGTCGTGACTTTCTTGGGGAGCAGAGCACCGAACCTCTTCCCACTTTCGCCAGATTTGTCGCCAATCGAGCATCTTTGGGATCAGTTGGACAGTCGGGTACGACTGATATTCAGACGTTTGGCGATTTACGTAATGTTCTAAGGAGTGGAACACAATACCACAGGGTGACATCCAGAGACTTATCAGGTCCATGCGCCGTCGATGTCTTGCCATCCAAGAGGCAAACGGTGGACATGCACGCTATATTGACTGCATGTGTGAACTTTTCCTTTCAGCCAATGACAGAATTGCGACGTCCTGGCGTGACGCTGGCAACAGTAAGAACATAAAATTATGCAAATTCATACAGCTAGACTCGAAACAGGAATTTACAATAATTTGTTTGGGATGAAAGTCGATAATACTAAAAAATTGCTCCTCAAAGTTTATTATACTTTCTTTTTTGACTCAGTATATTTTCAGTGAGCCAAATAACTCTACTGGTACACTGAATATGTATGAAAGGATTTCAACGGGGATAGAGCTAATGTTAGTGAGTTATGACAAAGTTGGATGTGAAACACGACAGATCGACGAAGAAGCAGACACATACACCTGCAGGGTATGAATTTCGTCTCTAATGGCTGGGAATAATTAGCTCTCGATTGGCAGTGTGTGTGTGTGTGTGTGCGCGCGCTAATTAATGTTTCCTTTGAATGCGAAAGGCGGTCGTTGAAGTACACAACAATGACAATTTTCGCACTTCGTGAGGATTTCATCTGTGAACATCTGCTGTGAGCAGTCTTCACTTAATAGATCAATCATGTTTACGGATTGTTGCGTGGGAAATACGCGATTTGCGATGATTAAGGGGTTGCCCAACGTAACTTTGGTCAGTTTGTTGACATTTGTTCAAATGCCCCAGAAACAGATAAGAGGACTAAGGAAAGGCACATTATATATCAAAATAATGAGTAAAGTGCATAGAAAAGGCACATACAATTTTTTTCAGGAAATAAAGTCAATTTTATGATTTTGAAGAAGATTAGTTTGCCAATGGCATAAGTAACGAACCCGTAAAACCACAAAATGATAGGTAAATTTTTTTTTCGAAGTATATTCCAAGTGACTGGAACTGTATTGAGCATATTGATTTCCCCTAATGTTGTGAAGTTATTTACTTCCTAGTAACCATGGATCTTAAGTAACGAACCCGTAAAACCACAAAATGATAGGTAAATTTTTTTTTCGAAGTATATTCCAAGTGACTGGAACTGTATTGAGCATGTTGATTTCCCCTAATGTTGTGAAGTTATTTACTTCCTAGTAACCATGGATCTTTGCCGCGACTGTGTTGATGTCCACAAAGGACCGATTGAATATGACGTACGAACAGAATCATGAATCAGTGAATTAAGCATGATGCTGAAATAATAGAGTATGATACTTAATTAATATAGTATGATACCCAAATAATATTGTATGATACTGAATTAATTCAGTATCATACTCAAATAATTAAGTATCATACTTAATTATTTATGCAGCATTTATGAAATCATACCAAATAATATAGCATCATGCCAAATTATTAGAGTATCATACTAAAAAAACAATTATGACCCTCTCGTACGTGAACCTGATTTCAGTATCATGCTAATTTATTTATGCTGCATTCATGAAATCGCGCACAATAGTATAATATGATGCTAAATTAATTGATACACAAATAATATAGTATGATGCTAAATTAATTGAGTATCATACTGAATTAATTCAGTATCATACTCAAATAATACAGTATGATGCTAAATTAATTGAGTATCATACTGAAAACTTGTCAATCAACACATTCCGCTAACCAATTAGTGGCGCCAATACATACACGCTAGATTTTCTGGCGCAATATTTGAATAATACGAGAAGCACATGGAAGACGGACATAAAAATGAATCTGGAAGGTTTTCTTAAAGGCGCGCGCGGTATCGTGTCTACGGTAACCCGTACTTTACAGTCCTGCAAGTATGAGACTGGAAGCTTTAGCAAGAAATGTAAATAGAATGGTTGCGAGGTTCCCGAAATGTTCCGCCCTGTTGCCAGTATTAAGAGAGGCTGAGCAGATTGTTGAAGAAATAAAAACGTAAGAATAAATCTTCGAAAACACCACGTTTTGGAAAATTGAAACGATCTCGACGATCAAAGTAAGGCAGGACGCGACACCTCGAAGGGGGGGGGGGGGGGGGTGGGAGGGGGGGTGGTGTTGGCGGTGTAATATGTAGAATGTTTGCAATAGGGCAATAAGCTACGAAGAACATGGATGTTACGACGGGGTGGGGGCGGGGCTCACTCCCCGCCACACAAAATCAGGACACAGGTTTTGAAGGGTTAGAATTTCCCACTGGACATGCCAAATAGCTGAAACTTCACCCTGCAAAGTAAGTAGCTGTCATAGTTATTAGTGTCAAACACTCGTTTCAATTTTCCTGCTTCCAGTATAAAGCTAGCCTGAAAAAATCTCCTGAAAATTTCGTGCGGTCGAAATTTTGCCACACTTAGAACACTCGAATTATCAATCGAAAAATTATATCCCAAAGATTGGGGGTGGGTGGGCTTTACGCAAATTCATCTCCAATCGGTTGGAAATTTTGTCTGGCCCGGGTTGGCGGAGGGGGGGGGGGGGGGGGGTGCTGTTTAAAAGTTTGAAGGTGACAATCTTCTCCTCCACCGAAGATCCACCAAACACCCTGTAGCCACACCCAGACGAAGATTCAACGATGGGTTATTTATTTATTTATTTATTTATTTATTTATTTATTTATTTATTTATTTATTTATTTATTTATTTATTAGTGCTTAAGGTCAAAAAACATTTCTGCACAATGGCTAATCGTGACCATGACAGTTTTACGGGTGGAAGAGATTGGCGGAGAGAACCACCGAGCAACGACGAGCAACTGTCAGCTCTCAAGCAACCAAACTCCACACAAGCAGGATTGGCATTGGCTGAAGACAGATGCACCATCGACGTGCAGTACGCCTTAGTACACAACGCCACCGTGTTCCCATGTGGACAGTGGGGGTGAAGTGTTTGCCCAAGGACACAACGCGGCTGCGGAGGGCGCAGGTGGGATTCGAACCAAGGATCCCTCGTCTTGCAGCCTTCCCCCTCCCTCTAACTACTGAATCACCGCGTCCTCTGAAAGACTTGTTAAATTAACAATGCATTTGCTGAAAAACAAAACACCGAGGTGTGCAAACAATGCACCTCAAGAATTATTTTCTAAATAAAAATTAGTAATTTTGAGTGGATTGGTGGTACTCGCAGAGGTGGAAACACGACAGTCGTACCATCGCAACTACATGCATAACTGCACACACATGCATATACTTAACTACCTTTGACATACCCATTAACTTACAGATATCTCCTTACACATACAGTACATGGAGAGTGTATCATTAAATCACCCACAGACTTCACCCCGATTGCCTACATGGGGGCACGATGACGCTGTGTACTGAGGCGTACTGCACGTCGATGGTGCGCATGTCTTCAACCAATCTAACCCTGCCTGTGCTGCGGTGCAGAGTTCAGAGTTACGATGTTGGAGAGCTGACAGCTGCTCGTCGTTGCTCGGTGGTTCTCTCCGGGTACTCCGGTTTCCTCCACCCGTAAAACTGTCACGGTCACGATTAGCCATTGTGCATAAGTATGTGACCTTAAACACCAATAAATAATAAATAATAATAAATCACCCACAGAGTGGAGATTCCTCCCAAGCAATAATTGCAAATTTGTTGCAAAGCATAACCAGCACAATCAAAGTTTCAGCCACTGGTCCATTGGCTGAAACATTGTTTGTGATTTTTGTCGATAGGTACAAAATTTGAAAGTTATAACTTGGGTGATAACTCCACTCCGCGGGTGATTTAGTTACAATCCACTCTCCGCGTACTGTACATACACATACACCCCCATCCACAAACATGTTCTAAAGCCCCCCCCCCCCCCCCGCCCCCCATCCCCTTCCGACGCCACACATACACACTTACATTCCAACGTAGATTTTCTTAAGTTTTTAGTTTAGAATGCGAAACTGCTTCGAACCGATGTGGTATGGTAATAGTAATTCGGAGGTTACAAGTGACGCTTGGTGCCTAAAATCCATTCATTGCAGAGATGGGACAGTTTTATATTTCGTGAGTTGGGTATTAAGTAATAATTGTGTCTTGTGTTTGAAGGGTCGGTGCAGCTCTAGTGGTAAATTTCTATACAAAACATGTGTGCAAACTTTAAATTTATTTATTTTGGGGATAACGACACCTTCGACAGCCAGGGCCACCTCGTGTCGGAAACTTTTACGGGTGGAGGAAGCAGGATTTCCCGGAGAGAACCACCGAACAACGGCGAGCAACTGTCGAACTCCCGTAGATACTTAGTCCGCACATGCAGGGTTAGCATTGGTTGAAGACAAATGCACCATCAGCGTGCAGTAGGCCTTAGCACACACCACCGCCGTTTCCCCATGGGATTAACTGCCGTGCCCAAGGACACAACGCAATTACCACTGGCGGGATCGAATCGTGAACCTTTCGGTTTGAAGTTCATTACGGTCACCACTGAACCACTGAACCACTGGCCCCCGTCCAAACGTTAATGGAGCTGAAATGTCCACTCCATCCACTTTAATACATCCTGAACGTATACAGTAAGAGTTCCTGATATAGTGTACTGTAATATGATTTTGAAACTAAAAATTAGGCTGTAGTTCAAGACAAAGATGGTAACGGTAATAGTGATAGGTCCCCATGCGAAACCCGAGAGGCGACGTAGTGCTTGGTATCTGTGGTGAACCAACAAATGGGGTTTAAGTCGACATAAATAGGTGGCGGGTAAAGAGATTGGTTAATCTTGAATTTATACTCCTTGCGGTATTATATAGTCATATATACTGAAAGTGACAATAAACACCAATTAATAAATATATAGGGGTTGATAGCTGGCCAATTTATCAGTGGTGTCAAGGACGTAGAAACCATGTAGCCTTGAGGACCACTGGAAACTTTTTAACGTTTTCCCTGAAATAGTTTTTCCTCCGCTTTATGCATTGAACGAACATTGTCCCTGTATCAGTATGCATCGCGTCTTCTGATTGGTCAACGTGACCGAGACAAATAGCCATGGTATCGGCTATCTTCAAACATACGAGTGATAAGAGCGCGCGCCGTTGTTCCCCGTTTGTCACTCGAGAAACATCCAGGTGGTAAAAATAGCCTTTGACCCCGACTAGGTCACATCGATTGCAGAAACTCCTATTAGAACTGTTAATTAAATTGTAACGGGGTAAATCCCGGCCATAAAGTTTTTTTTCAATGAGGGTCACAATTTCAGTGAGGGTTTTGGAGCCAAACTGAGGTAAAAGTAGGAAATCCACGGCGGGCAAATATACGGGCACAGTCGGTGTAACTACTGTAAGACTTGGTGTCAACAACAAATTAACATTACCAGGGCATTAAATCTCGGCGCACTTCATAATTTATTTTGCGGTTTCCGATGGTCAGCGTAGAAATGTATGCTATTAATTCCACCTTTTACAAAATTCAATGACTGCGGCTCAATTCAAAGTCTTCAAGCTTAAACGCAAGTGGAGTCTGAAATTGTGAGACATCGTTCCCGAAATTCAAAATGTCACCTTCCATGTTCCATGTCCAGCGTCGTTTTAAGTGAATATTTTAGCTATTCTCCCAAAGACATGAATAAAACACACAACACAACACATCTAACATGCTGAAGCTTGTTCCATGGAAATACAGTACACTGAATTTACACGGTTTTAAAACTGTTTCAACGAATTCAAATTCACAAAAGTGAAAAACTTCGCCATGTGTGACCTGGTTTATAAACAACGATTCGGAAATAGACGCGGTCTATTTATAGTTTTGCTGTGACGTTTGTTACGCTGTTTGGTTCAAAACCAGAGGCCCAGTGTGGGGTTTAAACCTCGTCGCCTGAGCCTTAATGTGGGATCATATTTTACATCTCGGCATTAATTCTGTGTTAGGAGGCGGGACAAAATCGTTATCTCGGGCAACATCCAGGGTACATGGAGATTTAATACCTGGATGTCTCCTTTTCAACCATTCGGCTTGCGCCTCATGGTTGAAAACCGACATCCAGGTATTAAATCTCCATGTACCCTGAATGTTGCCCGAGATAACTTATAATAATATGGCCTCTGAAGTCGAAGGGGTATTTTTTCGGGCTCACAATTCAAAACTTTGATTTAACTACCCCACCCCCCGGATCAAAACATCATCAACACGAGGTTCATGGGGCCGCTTTTTTACAACTTAAAACTAACACCAGCAAGGGGAGGAGCTCACGACTCATTTCCAGTCATACCTCTCTCTGGCTTCTATTATCGCAAATAAAAGTAATACTGATAATGACCAGAGAGTACGGAAACGTATTAGAGCCACATCCAGTTTAGTTATTAATTCATCATAATAATTCGTAATAACGAAATAATAATTCTTAATAACGAAATAAAGTTTTTGTAACAGCGAAATAATATTTCGTAATGACGAAATAATAATTCATAATAACGAAATAAATTATCTTCAGCCGTTTGTGTTATGCAGGTTCTGCTTCGAGGTTATGAACGCCTAAATAAATCCCATTGACCACAGTGTTAACCTTTCACTCTCTGTACAACACACCAAGTTGTTTTGAAAAAAAATACCTCTACATCTACAAAGTACATCATCTCTTGAAATAATTAAACTGGAAAAAAATACATGTTGCCACATCAAATTTCAGTTTAAATTTCGAATTTTCACAACTACCGTACAGAATGACCCTCACACTTTTTTTCTCATGCCTCATGTATTTGAGATTCTCACACATACCGGCACCAAATTACAAAAAAACTTATTAATCCTTTCTAAAGTGGACGAATCAAAATTTCAATTAATGGTTTCAAAGTCAAAATATATTTAACCAATCAGCTGAACAGCCCTATTTAATCCTACTCACAACTTAGGGTGACAAATGCTCCAAGTCACGTGTTCACTTATTTAGTTGTTCATAACCTAGAGCGCCTCGCTACTTTTTGATTGCAAATGCTGCTTGTTTAACGAAGTGACAAAGTTACTTATGCCAACAAAATTTGAATTTTAATCATCAAAATTAATGACTTCACTTTATTGTGCAATAAATTAAGTCATATTCTCTTGAAACACTCTCAAATCAATTGACGTTACAATCTTTCCAGTTGTCGCGATAATTATGTGTATGGAAGGATATTCTCAGTACCTCCTTTGTCTTGCGCTTCCGTTATCGGCCCAGTTTTGTTATTTCTGGCAGGTCGTTTTTATAACTCTCTGTGACAATCATGGTCAAACGTAGTCGGTTTCTTTACCGGAAGCATCTCGATGATGACTCGCGGGTTGTCGGGCATTGCACACTACCTATACCAGTCACAGGATAGTATGAAGCGTTAGTTGGATTAGTAGTACCAAGGGCTAACAACAGAAATACAGGAGTACTGCCACAGTAGACAACCATGTCATATCACTACCCCACCCACAACACTGCTTGGTCTATCATTATGTAATCCCTATACCAGTCATGGAATAACTCAAAGCAATCGCCTGATCAATAGTACCAACGGTTACGATGGACCCACAGGTGTATATACCGCCATATACCGCCCATACTCTACTACCGTTTTACACTACCAGACATTACTCCCACGCCATAATACTGCCTAGACTAGTATCACGTACTACCTATAGTAGTCATCGAATAATACGAAGCATTGGATGGACAAATAGTATTAAGGGATAACAGGGGGCCCACAAGGATACAGAACGTACATCATATACTATCACACTAGGCGACCATGTATTACCCCACTCTCCTCCCAATACCTCATGTCCCAGCGTTACATACTACCTATACCAGTCATAAGATAGTACAAAGCAATCAGTGGGTTAATACAAGGATTAAGCTGGGACCTACATATAAAGCCCACACTATACTACCAACGTAAACATCCAAGGACTGTCTCGCCATACCGCACTAGACGACCATGCATTACCCCTACCCAATAGTTCCCAACCAGCACTATGTTTAGTCTCCAAACGTTCCATCTAGCACCCTAACAACCACCACCACCCTTTCCTCCCAACCAGACCTTAAATCCCAACCCTTCTCAAATGCTGACATCAGTCCCACAATAGTCATTATTTCGTACTACCAATAGATGCAGTCGAGAAAATGTTGGTACTACTGATCAACAGATTGGTTTGTATTATTCTATGACTGGTTTAGGTAGTACATAATAATGCTTGGCCATGAAGTGTTGTGGGATGGGATGGTGCATGGTTGTCTATTGTGGTAGTACAGCGAGGGCGTTATATGCCCCTCGTTAGCACATGGCATTACTAATCCACCTAATGCTTCATATTATCCTATGACTGGCTTAGGCAGTACGTGATGCTAGTCTATGCAGTATTATGGGGTGGTGGTAATGCCTGGTAGTTTAGAACGGTAGTACATTATGGGCGGTATATACCTCTGAAGTCCCCATCCTAACCCTTTATAGTATTAACTTACCGAATATATACTCGCCCAAAAAAGAAAGTGTGCATTGCAGAAATTGATCAAACTCCAAAAAAATAATTTCGTTGGTGTAAAGAGTGTTAACCTGTTCATGAATAAGTTATATTGAACATAAAAACAGCTTTCCCCGTTCAAATTGCATTAACGTTAAATGACGTGCTGCACTTTTGTGATAAGGCATGTTTTGCACGTGGAGAGTCTGAAAATTCATGCAGCAGTGTGAATCCTTGGGTATTTTAAACACTAAAGTAAGGCCTTCCTATCGTTCACACTCAAACTTGCGCTGCTGTTAAAACGACTCCACATTAGCATGCCAAGATTGACAATGAATCAACGTCTCCCTGCCCTGGGTATGATTAGAGCTGGCAGAACACACAGAGAAGTTGCCCAGCATTTGAACTGCCACCGTAACACTGTAGACAGGCTAGTCCATCGACATGCACAACATGATGACGTTCGAGACCGACCCCGCTCCGGGAGACCCCGAGTTACCACCCCTGCACAAGATCGGTATATCCGTGTCGTCCATCTCCGGAACCGGCAACAAACGGCAACGACGACGGCCGGGAACATCCCTAACCTGAGACGGATACATCCTCAAACAGTAATCAACCGGCTGAGAGAATACGGCTTACGTCCTCGAAGACCTGCAATTCGTCCGATTTTGACGTTACGTCATCGTCGTGCTCGACTGCAGTGGTGTAGACAACATCTCAGGCATCCCTTACACTGGTGGCGACGTGTTTTATTCACAGATGAATGTCGTTTCCATCTTTCATCATCAGATGGCCGCCAGAGAGTGTACAGACGTCGAAACGAACGCTACGCAGATCCATATGTCGTGGAGCGAAACCGTTATGGGGGAGGGTCTCTCATGGTGTGGGGTGGCATCACTTCCCGTAACAGAACTGAGCTGGTCATTATTGATGGCAGTCTCAATGCAGCCAGATATCGTGATGAAGTGCTTACACCTGTTGTTGTCCCATTTCTGCAACGTCACGGCCCCGGCGTCATTCTACAGCAGGACAACGCCCGACCCCACGCAGCTCGTGTTGTTCAACAGTATCTGCAGCAACAACAAGTGGATGTTCTTCCCTGACCCGCAAATTCGCCCGATATCTCACCCATTGAGCACGTATGTGACGAAATGAAACGTCAGCTATGGCGGCTTCCCCATGCACCGTCAACACTTGTGGAACTCCAAAGACAGCTTCTCAGAATATGGAACAACATCCCACAACACTTCTATGCTAACTTGTTCGCTTTCATGAGGCGTAGATGCACAGCAGTAGTCGATGCAGACGGAGGTCATACCAGATATTGAGTGTGTGACTTTTGTGTTTGACCCTTAGTGTCTCTGACTCTCCATGGCACCAAGAGTATTCGTCGTAGCGTAAAGAAATTTCTCGTGTTGATCACAAATTGATTCATCTGTGATTGAATAAAATTTCCATGAATGAAAATGATATATATCTTTTTTTAGTGTTATTTTTTAGCATACACACTTTCTTTTTTGGGAGAGTTTTCATAAGATAATAAATCGATTGATCGAGATACAAAGTCGATCGATCGAGATAATAAGTCAATCGATCGAGATAAAACATAAAAAATAAAATCATATGATGTCCTTTACCAGCCACCATGATATAATGCCCGGTGGGTGTGATGGAGTTCATGCGAAGCAGCTACCCCCTTCCCACTTCCACTCTATTGGTGTGGTGAACAACCCATCATGCTCGTTTAATAATATAATGTCGAACATCTTTTGTGCTTGAAAGATTTCAGGGATGATAGTAAAAGTGTTTTCTCAGAAAATGCACGTTTATTGTTCTAAACCTTTATTCTGATTCATTCGGTCTTCTTTGTGTCAGTCTCTGAGCAAAACCCTGGTTGGAACTGTTGCCCATTTTATAAGGAAATTGATTCTTAGCTGAGTTTTACCGCTGAACTCGATGGTGTACGCCTGTACGTGGTTGCTGCAGAAAAGAACGGCTTATAATAGTGTGGGGTATGCTCTGAGGGTGTGTTGGATTTCACGGAAGTGTTTTATGGGTTCAAATTGTATTTGAACTCTCCTTTTGGGCTATGCTGAAGCCTATACTGAGTATTCCTGGCCTATTTTGAGGGCGTTATCTAGGATTCCTGAGGTAATGCTGGAATGATTCAGATAGCCCGTAGTGCTATAAACCCGATCACGCGATTATGGAATGTGTTCGATGGAATAGGAGTATGTCGGACTCTTGTATAGCACTGTTTGTATCCGAATCGTCTATCGCGTGAACTTATATGGACTATCACATGGACTTACGTGGACTTGCATTGACATGTGCAGACTATTTTATGGGCCCATGTTGACTGGTGTGGAGTGAACTATTGTTTGACGACTGGTGTGGACTTCTGTAGACTATCTGGGGATCATTATCGGAGGTAGTGGTTTGAAATGCATGTGGTTACGGAATTTCACTTACGGAATCCCACTTACGGAATCCTTTTTATGACATGTCTGTGGCTCTGATATCTCATTTTGTTCCAGTAGAGTCGCCGCGTCGTTCGAGGAGGCACTCGATTCTTTTCAGAAAGGTCGTCGAGTCGGATGAGAAGTGTCTTTGTATCTTTCCAAGAAAACATAGTCCAGGTTGCGTGGCATCCCACTATCTGCATCCTTATTTGCCATCTGACTATAGATTTCCCCAGAAGAGTTGTCGAGTCGGACTGGAAGTCAAACGGCCCGAGTGGCTTTTCTAACGACTGGTGATACTGCAATAAGCAGTGACGGGAATAATTTTTAGTATCGGTGGGATAGTGACCGAATATGTGTGCAGTAGTGGCTTTTGAACAAAAGAAGGGCGAAGATTGGAAGATTGTGGTAGTGGTGGAAGCTAATAGAAGTGATCAAAACGAGGCTGAGGCATTAGTGGTGGATGCTCTTATGGGACAGATAGTTGTTTTAGCGGTACAAGCCAGTAGTAGTGGCCCAATGGTAGAATCCATTGAGGGCACCACTAGGAGGTAGTGATGGAAATATCTTTTAGTATCAGCGCTCCCGCGTTGTATCCATGAGCAAGGCGCTTAACCCCGATTGTCCACATGGGGATACGACGACGCCGTGTACTAAGGTGTACTGCACGTCGATTGTGCGCATGTCTTCAACCAATCCAACCCTGCCTGTGCTGCAGTGCGGTGTTTGGAAGCTGGCAGCTGCTCGTTGTTGCTCGCAGGTTCTCTCCGGGTACTCCGGCTTCCTCCACCAGTAAAACTGTCACGGTCATGATTAGCCATTGTGCATAAGTATGTGACCTTAAACACCAATAAAGAAATAAATAAACAAACAAATACATAAATAAATAAATAATTAAATAAATAAATAAATAAATAAATAAATAAATAGTATGAACGGGAAAGTAATGGAAGTTTGATGTGGTAGTTGACAAAGTACAAGGTAAATACTGCACTAGCGGAGGCAAGTGGGTGTCGAAAAAGATACTGGACAAAAACAGCAATAGTGGAAGATGATCACGTGGTGGGTAGTGGTAGTAATGGTACAAACCAGTAGGAGTGGAAGTGGGGGAAGTCATGGTTAGGATGTAGGTCCCAATCGCTATGTGGGCGCCAAGAATTCATGTGATGGTTGGGAAGGTTCTATCGAGATGAGTCGTCGAGTCGTACGGGTGACATCTCAAACGACTATTTGTCGCCTTTGACTAATCACGAATCACCCATGTCTACTATCAGCCGAGTGAGATAAGTTTGTATGTACTAGAAGTGGGTGTGGCTTATGAGAATGGAGCTAGCTGATTTGTCAATTTGGGCGAAAGGGGGAGATCGTTTTGGTCAGATGAAGAATTGCAATATAGAAAGAGTCGGTCCAAGAAAAGTAGTAGACGAAATAAGGTTTAATAGGATTAGGCAGAATAGAATAGAAAGCTAAAAATGGTACACCTTGTGCACTTTGACAAGCACATCAGTGAAAACTGGGTTGGCACGTTCTGTTACAGGAGCTAGGAACCACGAATTGAGCGGATGATTTTGGATTCAGAACCCCCGTGTGCCCATGGGACGTATTTTTAAAGGCGCAGTGTACTATTGCACAGATGCACATGTCAACACCCTTGACCTGTGCTTTTGTTTGGCAAATCCTTCATGTTTAGTTAATGTTACACATTCTGCAACATCCACACAAGCACATATCGCAACTTTTCATCGACAAACATATCGCAACTTTTCATCGACAAATACCACACCTCGTTTCATAGGCCAATGGACTGATAGTGGGCTGGGTGTAAGTTAATGTGGAACGATTTGCTTCTCCTATGTAGGATTTTCGATAAATAGAACAGAAGTAGATAGACTGCGTTTGGAATCAGTAGAATCGGTTCAAAATGCTAAAATAGTAACAAAATAAGTTCGAAATAGCAGATAACTATTCTGACAAGGAGTACAGGTTTGAACAAAGGAACACACCTCTACGAATATACCCCAGTACACTTACAAACCTCCTGGTCTCATAGCAACCACATTCCACCATAGAAAACAAAAGGGTGGATTCCAGTACAATGGACGACGGAAACGGATTTCTTATCAACCTACCTTACAATTGTTTACTACAGGCTTGCACTACAGTGGAAATCCCCAACTCTTGATATTTCCCAAGCGATTGGGGAAAGAAAAATGGTGCAAACGCACCAAGAAAAAATAAGCCAAAACTGGGTCGAGTGCTACTGGCGCACACCCACTAGGGAACGCTGTTCACTTAGTACAAATCCACGGCTTCCGGCAACCAGTGCGCAGGCAGTAACTAATGAATCATTCTTTTTTCGTCGGCCAATGTGGCGAGACGTCGATATTTGCTTTAAGAAAACAGTGATAATTCAACTCGTTGATGATGGTTACCTGTGACTGGAATTATGGATCTGGGGGTCGTATAATAACGAGACTGTGTTTTATATATTCTCGTTATTATTTTCATCCACATTTTCATTGTATTTTATATATTCTCCTTGTACTCCTTGTCAGAGAGTTTCCATGCTGAACTTAGGAGCAATGCTAGACTGGTTCAGGATACTCACATCGATAACCGGTTGGAGTCGGCCGTCCTTCTTCTGCACGAAGTACAGGCGGGAATAAAATACCACTGAATGAATGTTCTTGACGACCTCGATCGCCCCCTTTGACAGGAGATTGTCTATCTCCGTGATCAAAAGTCCCCAACGCGTAAGGTCCAAAGGAACTTGTGTCGGAAGAGGCACTTTCGACAGAGTTGGATGCCTCCGGAAGGATATCCGCAGCCCGGACCGAACAATGTCTAACACCCAAGGATCGGATGTGATTGTGGCCCAGTGGTCAGCAAATTCTGATATCCTTCCTCCAGCCTGGGACGAATCGAGGTAAGGACCTTCATTTCTAGCCTCTATGAGGCCCGCGAGAGGAGAAACCACCTCCTCTACTATATGAAGAATCCTGAGTCCTCCATTTAGCCTGCCGACGCTTATCTTACCATGTAAGTAGAAGCGGCCACAGGAGGATCAGCCCTTGGCTTCGCAGAGGAAGCAGAAGGGCGCCTGTTAGGCTTTGCACGGCCCCTGTCTCCAACAGAAGGCTGATCAAGCTAACGAAGCAGCAGTTGATCTATGGAATGACGTAGGACGTCATCCCAGACCGTCGCCACGGAACCATGGAATAGTTGCGGACCCACCAAAGAAGCAAATCGAAGAGCAGCGCGCTGCCTCTCAGGAAGGGAACGGCGTGTGTCCAGCACAGCGTCTCTGCAAACTAATTCCAAGTTAGCCGTGTCACAGGCATGCGTGTGCTGTAAACGCTTCAACCACTTGTACCGACTGGCACGGTCGAAGGCGCCCTGAAGCGATTTGCTCCACAGGCTGTAGGCGCGCGACTGATGATCGCGCCTGGCTAACATTGCCGGCTGGTTTGACGGTTTGAGATCTGGAATGAACCCAAACACAAAATCAAGAGCTGCACCCAAGTCAAAAGACTGTTGGCTCTAGTCGTCAGGTATGTCTGATTCATCCTCTGAATCGAAAGGCACATAGCCCATCATGGGCAAAACAGCCGATGCCATCCATGGTGTAGGCACACCTGAGGGGCCAGAAAGCGGCCTGCTTCCAATCCCGGGAGGTGGCGCCACAGGGAGCGCCTGGAAACCACTAGTACCCTCGCTGGAAGCTACGGGAAGGCTCTTGGAAAGAACCTGAGTGAGCAAGGAGAGGGCCTCCCTAAGCTCACGGCCCGTGTCGGCCGGTTCAACCTGGGAACGAACCGGCAAAGTGGCTTCACGCCTGACCCTTTTAACCAGCGAATGGTCACGATCCTCAAATACACCCGACGCGGGGCGACTGAGAGACCACAGCAGAGGGTTCGACCGGCAGCCCCTTCCGACTTCGCCGAGTTAAAGTCAGGGAAGGCTGAGGCCGATACCCCACGTCCACACTACTAGACATCCGTTCAGACCCCTGGAGGGATAAAACTGCTGTGTTCGACGGCTGAGAGGCCACAACAGAGGGTTCGGTCGGCAGCCCCTTCCGACTTCGCCGAGTTGAAGTCAGGGAAGGCTGAGACCGATACCCCACGTTCACACTACCAGAGATGCATTTCTGCAGACCCCTACAGGGATAAGCCGAGGCCGGCTGAAACAGTGACCGATGACGTTGCAGACGGAATAGCAGTAGCAGCAGATACGACGGGAGCTGTTGAAACTGGTAGAAAAGTGGAGAGAGCAACCGCGCTCGGCTCCAAAGGAGAAATCACAACCCTAGTGACAGCCTCAGATGTCGAGTCTTACCAGACGTGGTCGTGTCGGGAGGCCCCGAACGACAGCGTCTCCCCCCCCCCCCCCCCCGCGGGTGAACGGCCACGAGAACGCACCACAAGCTTGTGCAAAAGGCATTGCCCTCAAGAAATAGTCCTGGGCATAACAGAGGTGAAAGCTGTAGAAGAAAAAAGGTGAACTCAACGAATTTGGAAAGAAGAACACCCCCAACTACGAGATAAAGGTGGCAGTAAATAAAGGACCGGCGGGAACACAACTGAATCCAGACGGTCAACAGAGACCAACCCCCCCCCCCCCCCCCCAGAAATTCTGCCCTCAACAGACAGGAGAAATCCTGTCCATAACCCCACCCCCACCCCCATTGGCACCTAACTCCAATAATAATAATAATAATAATAATAAGAATAATAATAATAATAATAATATCCAACAGGATAACATAAATTCATCAACCGAAAAACATTATGTCCGAACCGCACGGTACGCGAAAATCGCACGCGAACACGGAGAATATGTACAATACAATGAAAATGTGGTTGAAAATAATAACGAAAATATATAATACACAGTCTCGTTATTATACGACGCCGCTCCATTTACCAGGGAGTTTTCGCTTCCAGCATCGACCTGCGAGACGCTTACTTTCACGTTCCGATTCATCTGAGATCGCGAAAGTATCTCAGGTTCACTTTTCTGGGGCGAGTTTACCAGTTCAAGGCCATGCCCTTCGGCCTCTACCTGGCTCCTTGAGCCTTCACCCGACTGATGTCGCATGTGTTAGCCTTACATCACACACAGTCCAGGGTGACTACTTCGGCATATCTAGACGATATCCTCCAGAGACTTTCCAATGCTGCCTTTCTGGAGTCAGATGTCGACACACTGTTTGGCCTGCTCACGTCGCTAGGATTCAGAGTCGATGAGAAGAAGTCGGATCAGGTCCCTACTCAGTCGTTTTGTCATCTGGGGATGGACTTCCGTACTCAGCTGAAACCGGTTGTGGTTCTACGGGCAAGGGTTGTGATTCTCTCAGCTTTTGCCTTGACTCTGTCCCCTTCCACGCGATAGACGATTCGGATACAAACAGTGCTATACAAGGGTCCGGCATACTCCTATTCCATCGAAAACATCCCATAATCACACGATGAGGTTTATAGCACCACGCGCTATCTGAATTATTCCAGCATTGCCCCAAGAATCCAAGAATCTCAAAATAGCACAGGAATACTCAGTATTGGCTTCAACGTAGCTCTAAAAGGAGAGTTCAAATACAATTCGAACCCGTAAAAAACTCTAGTGAAATCAAGCACACCCTCGGAGGATACCCCACGCGATTATAAGCCTTTCTTTTCCGTAGCAACCACGTACAGGCGTACATCATCGAGTGCAGTGGTAAAACTCATCCAAGAATCAATTTCCTTATAAAATGGGCAACATGTCCAACCAGGGTGTTGCTCAGGGACTGGGACTGACACAAAGAAGACCGAATGAATGAGAATAAAGGTTTAGCACAATAAACGTGCATTTTCTGAGAAAACACGTTTACTATCATCCGTGAAGTCTTTGAAGCACAAATGATGTTCGATATAATATACACAAAGAACTTAATCAAGCACCACCCAGCATTTTTTATTGCATCAAGATTCATAATCGAAATTTGGAAATGGTAGATGTAAATTGGAATCGAACTGTATTCCCTCGCAATATTGGTGGGTTTGTTGTTTGGTCAGTCGCACAAACACACCACTACATGCACGTGCAACACACCACCCATGATTTTCTCAAATAGCACTTTCAAATCGTTCTGGATTCTGTATAAAAATGTGAAAGTTTCAATGATTGAGGCATTTACTTTCGAGATGGCTCGAAGGAGATACACTGAGGCTACCAGATGGCAGATTATTGGCATGAAGTCAACGGGAATGTCTTGTAGAGCAATTGGACGGCAACTGGACATTAACCACACTGTAGTAAGCCGTCTTATTCAAAAACATCGCCAAACTGACCATGTAAAGGACAGACCGAGACCAGGTCAGCCACGTAAGACTAGTCGAGTTGAGGATCGTTACCTTGCACGTCTTGTTCGACGTCACCCGTTCTCCAGTAGTGGTGTTCTGAAGCAGCTATGGCTCCCTAACAGACCCCTTTGCAAGAGAACAGTGAGAAACAGATTGAAGGCAATAGGTCTCAAGGCAAGGCGAGTGATTAAGCGGCCAGCGTTGACCAACCGGCATAAAAGAGCTCGTTTGGAATGGTGTCTAGCCCGACGTCACTGGAATCTTACGTCGGACGAAAGTCGGTTTTTGCTCAACGTTACTGACGGACGTCAGCGTGTTTGGAGAACCAAAAATACTGCATATGTGCCAACGAACGTCCAAGCGTCAGTCCCATTCGGTGGCGGATCAGTTATGGTCTGGGGATGCGTGTCCCTTGATTGTAAGCTTGATTTGGTAACTGTGCAAGGCAATCTCAATGGCGATCGTTACAACCGGGACATTCTGCAACCTGTTCTTGTTCCCCATTTTGACAACCATCCATTGGCCACTCGCCCTATGTTCATGGACGACAATGCTCGACCCCACCGTTCTCGACTTGTGAAAACTTTTCTTGACAACAACGCGATTACTAAACTGCCATGGCCTGCAATGCGTCCTAATCTCAATCCACTGGAGCACATTTGGAATATGATTGGACGCAGAGTGCAAGCACTGGACCCACCTCCACGACATTTGGCCGGTTTGGAAGCAGCTATACACCGTGAGTGGCAGCAGTTACCTCTTCAGCGAATCAGGAGACTCACCTCACGCATGAGGAGGAGGGTAGACGCAGTCATCCATGCACACGGCGGATACACACGCTACTGACAATATTGTTGCTAATTGTTGGCTTACAATGCTACTGAACATTTAGCAATCGCTAATCAATCATTATCTCCATTTTGGTACTTTGTAGCACAAAACTTACAACAGGGTGGAATTTCCTGCAAAACCAATGTTCATGTTTGTCTGCCAAAATTACAGTAAAGTGTTACACGTTGCAATCATTGTTGTGTTTTATGTTTAGCTAGGATTATGAACTATCAGAATATCATACCATTTGTTGCCATACAAACGTCATGATGTTATAATGACCGGGTTTTGTCACAACAATCAGGAAAAATGGGGCGGCGCTTGATTAAGTTCTTTGTGTATATTATTAAACGACCGTGATGGGTTGTTCACCACATCAACAGAGTGGAAGTGGGAAGGGGTAGCTGCTTCGCATGAACTCAATCACACCCACTGGGCACTATGTCATGGCGGTTTGTAAAGGACATCATATGATTTTTTTTCGTATTATCTCGGTCGATTGACTTATTATCTCGATCGATCGACTTTGTGTCTCGATCAATCGATTTATCTTATGTATATTTGGTAAGTTAATACTATCAAACGTTAGGATGGGGACTTCATAGGTATATACCGCCGTAATGTACAACTGTTGTAAACTACCAGGCATTACCCCCACCCCATAATACTGCCTAGACTAGCATAACGCACTGCCTAAGACAGTCATAGGATAATATGAAGCATTAGGTGGATTAGTAATGACAAGTGCTGACGAGGGGCATATAACTCTCTTCAAAACTACCACACTAGTCAACCATGCACCACCCCATCCCACAACACTGCCTGACCAAGCATTATGTACTACCTATACCAGTCATAGAACAATACAAAGCAATCTGTTCATCAATAGTACCAAGATTTAATCGACTGCATCTATTGGTAGTACGAAATAATCACTATTGTGGGACTGATGTCAACATTTGTGAAGGTTTGGGATTTAAGGTCTGGTTGGTAGGAGGGGTGGTTGTTAGGGTGCTAGATGGAACTTTTGGAGCTTAAACATAGAGCTGACTGGGGACTATTGGGTGGGTGTAATGCATGGTCGCCTAGTGCGGTATTGCGAGACAGTCCTTGGATGTTTACGTTGGTAGTATAGTGTGGGTGTTATATACCCCTGTAGATCCCAGCTTAATCCTTTATTAACCCACTGAGTGCTTTGTACTATCCTATGACTTGTATAAGTAGTATGTAATGCTGGGCCAGAAGGTATTGGGAGGAGAGTGGGGTAATACAATATTCAGTATGATACTCAATTAATTTAGCATCATACTATATTATATGAGTATGATACTCAATTAATTCAATATGATACTCAATTAATTTAGCATCATACTATATTATTTGAGTATGATACTGAATTAATTCATTATGATTCTCAATTAATTTAGCAATCATACTATATTATTTGAGTATGATACTGAATTAATTCAGTATGATACTCAATTAATTTAGCATCATACTATATTATTTGAGTATGATACTGAATTATTTTAGAATGACACTCAATTAATTTAGCATCATACCATATTATTGTGCACGATTTCATGAATGCAGCATAAATAAAATAGCATGATACTGAAATCTGATTCACGACGGGAGGGTCATAACTGTTTTTTAGTATGATACTCTAATAATTTGGCATGATACTATATTATTTGGTATGATTTCATAAATGCTGCATAAAGAATTAAGTATGATACTTAATTATGTGAGTATGATACTGAATTAATTCAGTATCATACTATATTAATTGAGTATCATACTATATTAATTGAGTATCATACTCTATTATTTCAGCATCATGCTTAATTCACTGATTTATGATCCTGTTCGTACGTCATAATTGAAGATGGGTTGAAAATGATGCATTCGTGCTTTTAAATACGGTACGATTGGACGATGGTGTGAATTTAGTTTTTTCTTGCAATCAGCCATTTCAACACAAGCGTCGATCAGTGTCTTTTGTCGTCGTTTTAGACTGATAAATGTGACAAATCTCCTTTACCGGAAACTGCCTCCAAGTTTGCATATCATAATAAACATAACAGCTGTCAGCATGACCGTGATGGTGAAAACTCAAACGAATTATCGAATCCACGGTCAAAATTAGCCGCAATTGGCATTTAAACAAATGAAATATTCGCAATTTCTTCATTATCCGTGCCGAGTTACTTCTTAACCTGACACACCAGACCATATGCGTTCAGTTTCGTTTGTCAATTCATTTTTGTATTCACTCTGTGACCACAGACCGTGGTATAAGAGGTACACATAATTATTTACATAACAGTCAACAGTGGGTGGAGGGTTATAGTAACAAGTAAAGTAATTACAACTTCGCATGGATGTGTAACTTTCCACCACTCAACTCAGCAGCGTACACAGTAGGGCATTTGTTCACAACTAGAGACGTTTTTGTGTTAGATATCTTTCAGAACAATACGACGTGGGTGTCACCGGGACCGGCTCATCAAAGCTTTGGCCGAAATGGACTGCATCTACATCTGCATGGTACCACTGGCAAATAGTTACAAGATTTCTAAAAAGAGTCCTTGATAGTCAATGTTGAACATACTCTATCGTCAACTATCCAGGTACACAAATATGAATATTTATCATATGACTCGTCCGTTTTGTTCACTTTAAAACATTTGATATTTTTCTTTCATATTAATCAGTGATATATATATATATAACAACGCTTTTGGCGTTCTTCTAGATTTAAAAAATGCGGCCACCCGCGGCATCTGTGGCCTTATCATGGCTGTTCTATCATGTGGCCACTGATGCTGCACGTTGCCGTGGACAAAATATAGATAGTAATGGTATGGGTCCTCTCATAGCCTGCTTCCCTTTGCCTGCTTCTTTTGACTGCGTTACTGCGCTTATATATAACCCACAAGTTACCTGCTGTGATATTGACCAAGGTCGTAATTCCTTTGACTGCGTTACTGCTTTTATATATAACCCACAAGTTACACACTGTGATATTGACCAAGGTTGTAATCTATTTCCACAATGCTACTATACACTTAACCAGATGGATTACCTCAGAGTATTAACTTTTCTTATGTTATGCATTTTTCTCATATCCTTACCTGACATCAAAGCATATATTTCACTTTTCACTGCAGTTTATAAGCAGTGCAAAATGCTCGAAAATCAAGATCATTTTTTCCTCATGTTCGGACCATCGCTTGCTCTCTTTCTTCCTCTAGGTAATTATGGCTAACACAATTTCTCTTGACGAGATCCAAAATAATGACAATTTTGATTTCCAGAAAAAAACTAAACTATATTATTTCTACCGATGAAGAAGACCTCACCCTCCCATTCAATTCTATTGACTCCGGTTGCCGTTTCATTACGCCCGATAACTTTAAAGATGAAATTTCAAGCAAACTCAAAGCCCTATCTCTTCTCAACATCAATTGCCGCAGCCTGAATGCAAACTTTGAAAATGTTCATAACTTACTTGTAGATCTGCAGACAAATTCCAACTTTTTCGATGCGATCGGAATGAGGGAAATATTTAACGTGAAATCTGGTGTTGAGTACCGGCTTGAGGGCTATCACCCGTTAGTGTCCCGTACTCGTCCTGACGACGGTGACGGGAGGGGAGGCGTAGGAATGTTCATAAATGATAGTATACCCTATAAAATACGAAATGATCTCTCAGTCTTTATACCATATGTCTTTGAATCTCTATTTATAGAACTATCCCTCAAGAAGAAATGTATTGTAGGGACTATCTACAGACCAAACACAACTCCTAAGGCAGACCTTGATCTGTTCCTAGTCAAACTAACTTAATTGTTAGACTCTTTAAGCAAGGATAACAGTGTAGTCTACCTCATGAGTGACTTTAACATAGATCTGCTCAGTGTAAATACCCACAGCAACACGAATACCTTTATTGACTCGCTATTTACTGCTGGTTTCCTGCCCGCTATAACAAAACCTACCAGAGTCACGGAGTTTTCCGCAACCATAATTGATCACATATTCAGCAATAATATTAACAAGTTCACATCTGGAATCATAATTACTGACGTCAGCGATCATTTTGCTACGTTTTATGTAGATGAATTAGATAAACGCCCCCCCCCCCCCCCCCCCTGTAACGCCTAATTATCGACGATCCATGAAAACTGAGAATGTCATTCGATTTAAAAGACTCTTAATGGGTTGTGATTTCTCTGATGTTACCAATGACGTTTGTCCTAATTCGGCATACCATCGGTTCCTGGATAAATTCCACGCAGTATGTGAACAAGCATTTCCCCTGAAATCAACCCCCACACGAAAGAAATATATAAAACGAGAACCATGGATGACCTCTGGCCTATTGCAATCGTCCCAAACTAAAAATAAATTGTATGTTAAAAAACTAAAATTTCCTACTATCCAAAACATAACAGAATACAAAACGTTTTGTCAGGAATACAACCGCTTGAGGCGGAAATGCAAAGCAGACTATTATAACCAAGTTCTACTTGAAAACAAACATAATATTAAAAAAAAAACTTGGGACATGTTGCGAAAGGCCATTTACAGGTCAAATAACCACCGACAAATTCCTCCCACCTTCTTGGACGGGAATATCGAATTATCCGACCCTACAACAATTGCGGACAGATTTAACACATTCTTTGCTAATATTGGTATGAATATAAGTGCTCAAGTACCCCCGTCACAACGTCACTTTTCAGAATATCTCGGCAATAGTAATAACGGGAATTCATTTTTTATAACACCAACTAATAAATATGAAATAATTACTTGCGCTAATAAATTAAAAGGCAAATCAAGTACTGATATCAATGATATGTCCACCAAACTGCTGAAAGAGATTGTATACGAGATAGCAGACCCCCTGTCACACATAATCAATCTGTCTGTCGCTGTAGGTAGGGTACCAGACAGAATGAAGAATAAATCTGGAGATCCCCAACGTTTTACCAATTATCGCCCCATAAGTATTCTTCCAACATTTTCAAAAATACTCGAAAAAGTAATGTACTCACGATTATACACTTTTCTCGACGAACATAACTTTATATATAAGTATCAGTTCGGATTCAGGAAGGGTCATTCGACTGTGCATCCCATTCTGCAGTTAATAAACAGTGTATCGGAAGCAAATGATTAAACTTCAAAGGATTGTACACTATCAGTTTTTCTAGACTTTTCAAAAGCATTTGATACCATAAATCATTCGATTCTTTTAAAGAAACTTGAATGTTACGGGGTAAGAGGTTTAGCTAACACCTGGTTTGAAGATTACCTAACAAGCCGGTGTCAGTTTGTATCCTTCATGAACAACACATCGGATATAATGGACGTCACCATTGGGGTACCACAAGGTTCAGTTCTAGGTCCGCTTCTTTTTTTATTATACATTAACGACATCAGCCACTCTACACTACTTAAGGTGTTATCTTTTGCAGACGATACCACAGCGTATACATCAAGTGGGAATCTAGATTCTCTGTTAGACGAGACCAATACTGAACTCGGTAAAATCAGTGAATGGTGTGCCGCAAATGGATTATGTCTGAATGCCAGTAAAACAAAATGTATGTTGTTACACCCGCAAAACGATTCGTATCATGCCGCCAATAAAAAGATATCTCTGAACGACTTAGACATTCCACTTGTTACCGATAGTCACGAGGAAACCTCTGTCAAATTCCTAGGGATCAACCTGGACGAAAATTTAAAATTCAAACAACATACGTCCACAGTTTGCCTAAAGATGGCCAGGGTAATATTTGCCCTGAATAGGACAAAAAGAACCCTTCCCTTGAAAGCCCTGAAAATATTGTATCTCTCACTGATACATAGCCATATGTTGTATGGTATCCTTGCCTGGGGCCATGTGTCTTCCACCAGTAGAATCTTTACACTGCAAAAAAGGCTATTCGTATCATAAATAATCGAAAATATATCTCACACACTGAACTCTTATGTAAAAAAATTGTGGAATACTGAAGTTCGAAGATTTGTATAAGCTTCATGTGTATCTTTTCATGCATGACTGGTACCACAATAATCGTCCTACGTCATTTGAAAATACCTTCGAAATATACACAAACCCTTCTGGAATGGAGACAAGACAAACAGGGAATGTGCGCACTCTCAAACCAAGAACTCGCTTTTCTGCTGACCTCTCGAGTCATACTTTCCCGAAAATTTGGAATGACTTAAATCCCGAAGTTCGGCAATATAGCAGGCCTCTGTTTAAAAAGACAATAATCAATTCGTCCTTAAACGCATATTCTTCTGGCATTACTTGCACCAATCCATTCTGTCCCGATTGTGACACAGCATAAAGTGATCTCATCCTCCCAACTACTGAAGATGGAGGATTTTTGTGGTGATTTGGAGGGTCTTATGTTCGGGATAATCTACAATTATCCCGAGCATGGGACCTTTCAAATCACTATTCATATTTTCGGATTACTTTGAGCATTGTTTAAGTGGTTTTAATCCTAACATGGGGAAAGCCTCACTGGAAGTCTACCTGGGAGCTTTACCAATTGTGAACAACCATTCTGTCTCGATTGTGACCCAGCATAAAGTAATCTCATCCTCCCAACTACTGAAGATCGGAAGATTTTTATAGTTATTTGGGGGGGGGGGGGGGGGGGGGTCTTGTGTTCGGGATAATCTACAATTATCCTGAGCATAGGACCTTCCGGGTCACTATTCATCTTTTCGGATTACTTTGAGCATTTTGTAAGTGGTTTTAATCCTAATGCGGGGAAAGCTTCACAGAAAGTCTTCTTAGGAGCTTTACCAATTGTGAACAACGAGGATAAAGAGTTAAACGACTTTGATGTCGGGACAGGATATCATGTTTGGAAATGGCAGGAAGACAGCCTCTCCGGCTATGCCATTTCCATGCAGTATACACCTTTTTGATTGCTACCATATTTTAATTTATGTAAACTGTATCCGAGTATGCTGCTAAATAAAGTTTCAATTCAATTCAATTCAGTAATAAATAAAGCATTCCGTCAATTTCATTGGTCAGTTTCAAAACTAGACAATTTGATTGGCTGAACAAAATACAACTGGGCCATATTTTCATAATTTGCATAATTGGGGTTGAAAGATTTCATTGGTCAATTTCAAATATGGACAGTTTGATTGGCTAAACAAAATACAACTGGGTCGCATTTGCATAATTTGAGTAGGGAAAATTCACATTATCTGTCCTATTTAGGTTGGGTTTTATTGCATTAACCCTTTACCTAACATAACGACCAAAAACGGTCAGCGCTATATACGAAAAATGTTCATCTTTTGCTAACAAAACATAGGTTATGCCCCCCCCCCCCCCCCCCATTGGAACGAGCGCATCGCGCTCGTTCCAATGAGGGGTCATAACCTATGTTTTGGAAGCAAAAAATGAAAATTTTTAGTTATATGATGATGTTTTTTCCAAGTGCAGTCTGCAACTCAAGTTAGGTGATGGGTTAAACAGTCATACTAAGTGGCTAATTTGTGCGTGTGTGTTATATGATAAATAGAATATGAAATGAGTGTTTTTCTCATATAATATTTATGAAACTCGTCCGAAGTTTTTGTTTGGGCTCGCCAGATATTATATGAGAAAAACACTCATTTCATATCCTCTATATATCCTACATGCTTACCTCAAAACAATTCGAAATATAAGATAAGCAGAGGAAGTCCTAATTCTATATGTTTAACAATTTGTGTATACTTACAGTACCGGGGCTAAGTGTAATATGGAACACTCCTCTTTTAGGCAACCTTGAAAAAAACACCCTCCCCCCCCCCCCCAAAAAAAAAAACAAAAAAAAAACAAAACAAAACAAAACAAAAAAAAAAACAAGGTTTCTCAGAAGGGCACCACATTCGACACTTGACGATATAGGATTTACATACATGCACACACACATTTTCTACCCTTTTATACTTACCCACATATACCTACACACACTATGCGTAAATCAGCTTCAAGTATCAGTTTTCATGCATCCATTGGTGGATAACGTACTTGGATTTATTAATTAACCCTTTACCTAACATGAAAAGCAGACGACACTTGCAAAAAAAATTCTTGAATAACTAATTTTTTTCATTTTTTGTCTCAAAAACATAGGTTATGACCCCTCGTTGGAACGAGCTCGATGAGCTCGTTCCAACGAGGGGTCATAACCTATGTTTTTGAGACAAAAAATGAAAATATTTTGAAAATTAATTGGCGATTTTTGAGAATAGCGCTGGCCGGTTTTGGCCGTTACGTTGGGTAAAGGGTTAAGAGCTGCAGAGCGGTTGGGAGAAGGGGGGGGGGGTGGGTTCTAGACTCTGCAATCCCCCCCAGTGGGTGGACCTGTTCTCGCAGGCCCCGCCCCAGTGTGAGAACCGGAGATTCTGTGGTGGTATAGGACTGAAGGATTTGAATGAGTCGTAATTTATGGTAATCCTGTTATAAGGTTGCCGATTCTGATAAATTTGTACAACTGTCTGAGTACTGTATCGTCATTGCATGAGAAGAGTTCTCTTAATTTATAAGCTGATGAACGTATATGCGTAAAGTGAGGCAACTATTTTATTCTTTCGCCTGAGAACTTCGTGCATTCCATTATGTAGTGGTACTCATCACTCACATACTCTGCACATTAAGGAGCATTGGTTGTAGTGTTTAATTTTAGCATCAGTACATTCAGGTACTTATGTAGGATGTAATTATTTTTTGTCGGTACCCCCGTTTATCAATCTGCACCAGTAACCAATGATTCGGTATTTTATTTCAATTTGTATTGGTGTCGTTCCTAACTCTCCATGGGTGAATACCGATGCCGTACTTGGCTTTAATTTGAGGATAAACTTTAGAAGTATTTGCTGAAACTTTTCTATCAGTTTTAAATTTTGAAAATCCCATATCATATTTCGCAGCCGTTTAATAAGACTGGTTGGATCAGTTTATTAAATAGATGTAACTGAATGTCAAAAGGGAGGGAAAACAGTCTTATTTTATTGATTACGGAGTACATCGCTCTTGTTGCTTTATCTGCCAATTCTTTCTTAGCTTTAAAAAAGACCCATTTCTGGAGAACATAAGCCCTAAGTACTTATATTCATTGACATAATCTAAATTCACCCCTTGTAGTGTAAAACAACGTGAAGGGCGTCTTAATCCGAACACCATTACTTTCGATTTCTGGGAGTTGATCTTCAATTTCCACTGAGAACAATATTCAGAAAATTTATCTAATGTTGTTTGCATGTCAGAAATCGACACCACTAGGAGAATAGTATCGTCAGCATATAAGACAATTAACAGTTTTACACAGAGTGAAGTCTCTTCTATCAGGTCTGTTTCTATATTTGAGAGGCCTTTAACGTTATTTGAGGACAAGGATGTTTCTAGGTCGCTAAGGTATATAAAAAAAACAGTAAGGGTGATAGGTTTTCTCCCCACCTTACACCCATCAAAGGGTAAAAATCCTCGAAAAAATTGTTGTTGAGTTTCACTTTTGATTTTACTCCTTTATACATGTTTATGATAACTTTAAGAAGCCTTCCATTAACACCCGAATCTAGGAGTTTTTTTCCATAGACCCGCCCGCCAAACAGTGTCGAATGCTTGCTTAAAATCAATGAATGTACAATAGAGTTTTTTACCTAAGGATTTTGTAATATCAGATATGAAGTATAAGGAAATAATACTATCCATGGTAAAGTATCCCTTTCTAAAGCCACTCTGGGTTTCACCCAACAGTTTATTGGATTCTGCGTAGTCAGTTAGACGTTTGCTTAGAATTTTTGTAAAAAGTTTTTACCAAGGCATCTTAAGACCGTAATAGGCCGATAGTTTTGTCTTCGGGGCGTGAGGGATCCCCCTTGTTTTTATACACAGGTGAAACAATACCGGTTAGACACACTTCGGAGATAAACCCTGTATCGAAAATAGTATTGAACAGGATCTCATAAGTGGGCAACATAATTTCAGCTGTAGTCTTTAAATGTTCATTTTGGATGCAACCGCAGCCACCAGATTTATTTGATTTTAAGCCTTTGATTGCATTTAGTATTTCAGTACAGGTCATTGGCATGTTTGATGGGTCATCATTTTAAACATTTTCGCTGGCTACGGGTTCATTGCTAAGAGCAAAGCTGGGATCTTCTTGGGAGCTTTTGAAAAAATCATACATGTCGGTGATTGATACCTGGGGCACTGATCGTTGGTTAGTATTATTCAGTATAATCCAGTAGTCACGTGGATTACTTTTCTGGGATGTTTTAAGCTTATGTACAACGTTTTGGTTGTATTCCCGAACTGCGTTTTTATGCACTGTTTATATGTTTTACTTTTCATACTGAGGGAAGCCTTCGAATCAGTGTTCCTGTGGACAAAATGATATTTTCTGGCCTTATGGTATTCACTCCTGGCTACCTTACATAGAATATTGAACCATGGCTTTTGATCTGCAGTGTATTGTTTTATTCTTTTGGGGCCAAAGGTCACATTTGCTGCAGACAAGAATATTGTGCTGATTGCCTCTGCAATTTCGTCGGCCTTTTATGCGTGAACTGATTCGCATTCTGACCGACAGCTTCGATGATCATATGCAATTTATCAACCAGTCTCTGATCGATATTTTGCACGAAATCGTGCGCCTCATGCAATGGCCATAGTTTGGGGGAAGCATCTTCCTCGCTTACAGTGTTTGGTTCGCAATTTCCTCCTCGTCTTTTCCCGGAGTTATCATTGCTCGCCTTTGCAAAGCATGGCTTCTGAATTATAATTTCAATTGGATTATGAACATCAGAGAATAAACGTGAGAATTCTAGTACTGAGAAGTTATGAATAAGTTCAAAGAATGCTGCTGTTGCTATACAATAGTCGACTACACTACACCCTTTACAAGTTAAATGGCCAACACACCCATCATTTCCTATTCGCCCATTGACTAAATAAAACTTGCACGATTTATACAGCCCGACGAGCCGTAGTCCAAAATTGTTAATACCCACATCCTGTGATTTTCTAAGTGGGATATTTAAGGGTTGGGAAAATACATCATCTGATAAATCAGTCGGATAATCAACATCAATAAAACACAACCTTGACTCAAGCTCAGTGGGCTGGTGGAAATCCTGCATTTCGGCAACTCTGGCGTTAAAATCTCCAACAAGTGAGACAAGTTTACACACATTGAATTTGTCAGTCAATTCTTCCTCCATGTCAAAAATAGGGGATCTGCGGGTGAGCAAACGCAATTTTCTGGAGGAATGTATACAAATCATCTAATACAGTCCTCGGGAGTACCTGTTAATTTTTTAGAAATTCAGCTCCATAAAATAAATTTGTTGTCACCGGGCAAAACAGTTTCTCAGCATCATACTGCCTGCAGATGTTTGTGGTAACAGTACGAGAGGGCGAAAGAAGCCATATATTTTCCAATCATCTATAAATTAATTAAAATTGATAATTCTGTTTATTTTACTGAAATTATGAATTGATAAGGTGGGTGTGTTGTGATTATTATGCCCCGGACTTGGAAGTTGGAAAGTCAAAGGCGTACCTAGTGTCGTGGAGACCTCTGTTCTCTAACCCATACCACCATTCTCCCTTGTATCTCAACCACTGCTGCTCCAATGTGAATATATTTGGTGTTGTGGGGAAACGATACCTGTGTAGCTGCTGTAGCGTGTGTTTCTTCCACACATTTTTTCCAGAGTTATGGTCCTTTTTCACTCTTTCGAGTTAGAAAATTTTGTTTTGTTTCTAACGAGTTGATTTGTAACAATTTGTTGGAAAGTGCCTGCTGATACCCTCGAATTAATTGTAACAAAATATTTTTTTGTGAATACATTTATCCTATAACTTATCAAGCCACAAGCTAATGAATATTCTGTAATGCAACCAATCCGATGTTTGACACTTTTATCGGAGCTGTTATGGAGGCTTCTGGAACTCAACATATTGATTATGGCAGAGTGTTTCTATTCACCCATTAATCGGTAAATTAAGTGTTAGAGTTGGAAGTAAGAAGCATGAAAGGTCCAGAACTTAAAGTCTAAATCGAATGTTTTGCAATGTAATTTGATTTTTGCAGATACACTTATTTGGAGGGTTACCTGTCTGATAGTGTTTGGAGCATGTGTGTCGCCAGGATCTTCAAAAAGAAAAAAAGGAGTTAAACTTTGATGAAAAAGATATATGCCATGAGTGCCGAAGGTACAGACATACAAAGGAGGGAGCACCCCTCCCCCTGGGAAATTTGTTACCAAATGGAGCTCAATTGGCACTTTTTGGGGATTTCTTCGCGTACTGCGTTCTTGAAAATATATGTGAACACCTATGAATGGGAGACCTACTGGATGTGCCCTCCCGATCTCAATATGCCAATAAGCCTCTTTTGGAAAAGTACATGCACTAATGGTTGTGTAGGGTTGATTTGATGTCTTTTGAATAACAATTTACTTTTATGTACATTTGATGGTTTATTGCAGTAACAGGTTACTCTTATTTCTCCTCCAACAGATAGCATGAATGTATTGGTGTCCAAGAGTAAACAAAGCTTTGTTACTTATTGATAAACCAGACAAAGTTAACAATTTAATCACTATCAAATTGATGCATGGGATAAAGGGGGTTACAGTGCAAGGGGTTTGTAAAGATATTTGTTTAACTACAATGTATGACTTTGCAGTGCATTCTACATAGCAGTATATCATAGTTTCTTTTCAAACCACCATAGTGACACATACATCTTTATATTGGGAGACACTCTTATGTCCTTCTATACTTCTTCTAGTGGACTCCTTCAAGTTGACCTTTGTTGAACTTCCCCAGATCCAAACATAAACAAAAGAAAATGTCTGCCTTCAATCAGTGAGCACTCCACTTATAACATTTGGTCTCAATCTGTATTACTTTCAAGAATTAGGAAAAGATTTCTTCGAGTATGTACTTCAATGTTTATAGAACACAGCTGTTATTTTATTTTGAGGTATTTATTGTAAAAATTTTGTTCTCTTACTTATGCCATAGCAGATTTTCAGGCAGTGCTATCTACACATGGCAGACGTTCCATGGCAAATCCCAGTTTCCACATGTTCTATGTTTCATTCCAAGCATTTTGATATATAATTTATTGGGGTTATTCATTTTGGCTCTTTTTTAGACTTGGAAGAAAATTACCTGAAATTTTACCAAAGATACGTTGGACGTCCCCTTAACCCGTCTACTTTTCACAAAAATCGTCATCCAAGTCTTGTATTTTTTACCTGTTGGGCCGCTGATACAAAATCTTTGCAGGGACGTTGCGACGAGGGGTGTTTGGGAGGAGGGGGATGTCTCACATCACAATCTCACCCAAAATATCGAGTATTTAGAGAAACTGAACACCGCAAGATTTCGGGACATTGTAGCTGCGGTCGTTGAGAAAAAAAAATTCGGTGACTTTTCAACCACAATTCATCGAATTTTCCAACTTAACTGGTTGAGGGCTAGATTATTTTGGGGGCCAGAATTTGTTATTCAAAATTTGTTTATTGCAAATTTTTGGAGAGTGCCCACAGGCATTTGTAATAGAACAAATTAATATATACAAAATATTATTTGCATTTGACTGAATATTAAACATGGGCAAGGAAATCATAGGCTTGCGCTCTGGTACCCTCGTTTTTTTTTAACAACGGACGATTTACAATCCTACAATCCGAAGGTCATATCTTTCGAATGCGAGGGCCCGACGGTGCTTTTTCAGAAGGCGGAAATTCATTGGTGTCAGTTAGACATTCTCACGCAAGACCTGGGGGTGGGATCAAGTGGTTTTATCAGCAGCTCGTTATCCAAGGAGGTAGGGGTGCAGTTAGAATTAAAAAGCGGGCACACCTCTGAACCAAGACAGCTAATGACACTTTATTCGCCAAGCGAGTGAGGGGTGGGGTGGGGATGTGGCTGGGCGTAAGATCAAGGCAGTCAAATAATGATCTATGTTTTTGGAGACAAAAAATTGAAAATTGTTAGTTATTCGATTTTTTGTTTTTGCAAGTGTTATATTCTAGCTATGTCAGGTTAATGACTACCTGATAACCAGTAACAAGCGGAGTGCACTGACAAGTTAATGAATTGTCTTGAAGTTGTGATGCAGTCATTTTCCGATAGGTAGCTGAAGAAAAAAGTCACAATGGTATTGTTCTATAAGCAACGACAGAGATAGACCAACAATCTTCAAAGGAAGTCCGAAGACGGCCGATTTGGAGGAAAGCTGTAAACCAGGGGTGGCGCCAGGGATTTCTCGACAAGGGGGCTGACCTGTCCGACAGGGGGGCTATAACGTTTGACCTCCCAAACGAAGGAAAATGAGTGAAAATTGGTAAATTGGAGGACCAAAATAGAAGCAAATTGAGTATGTTTGTTGATTATTTAACCCTTTACATGTAACCTGAAAAGCAGACGACACTTGCAAAAATAATTCTTGAATAATTAATTTTTTTCATTTTTTGTCTCAAAAACATAGGTTATGACCCCTCGTTTGAACGAGCTCGACGGGCTCGTTCCAACGAGGGGTCATAACCTATGTTTTTGAGACAAAAAATGAAAAAAATACTGAAAATTAATTGGCGATTTTTGAGAATAGCGCTGGCCGGTTTTGGACGTTACGTTAGGTAAAGGGTTAACTGTTTGTACACATTGGTGTGCAAACCTGCAAGCACATCTGGTGTTCGACTTAAAACAATGAATACTTTGACGGGCATTAACAACAGGGTTTGTGATTCTCAGTGATTCTCACCAAACCTGCTGTGTGTATTGGTGTAACAAAACTTTAATATCTTTCTATGCCATGCAATTATAACCTGTCCAACGAAGATATTAAAGTACTCTTATAATATTTTATTACAATTTAGTGTGGGTCTAATGACCCTTATTACACTTTGTCAAGCATAATTATGCTATTGTAGGCTGAATTACGCAACAATATGACTGTGGTGAAAATTGTTTAAAACTAATTTTTCAACTGCTCAATTTGTAAATAACAAATAAAATGCGGCCTATTCGTTAGGTAAAGGGTTAAGGCGGCATTTACAGATTAATACGAGGCTATATTTAGCGTATGGCGGGGGATTCGTCAGAGCTCGAATATAGTATACATATTTGGTTGCCAGGTTGCAATCTAAATTTGGTTGCCCGAGAAAAAACCCTTGCTTTTTGGATTTCAATTCATTACCCAGCTTAATTGATATACTCGAGAAGCGCTGTTCACGAAAAGCGCGTTTAAATTTTATTATATTTTTGTAATTATATTTTTTTTTATTATATTTTTGTAATTATTGACTCAAAAACACAGATTATGTCCCCTGATTAGAACGAGCTATTTGAGCGCTTTACAATGAGGGGTCATACACAACATTTCTGAGTTAAAATAATGAAAACGTTTAGTTATTCAATATTTTGGAGTCTTCTGTGTTGGATGAGAATCACGCTGTAGTAATTGTGTTACTTTCAGGAAACGGTATGAACATGAGATTAACATAGAAACGAATATGGATACATCATGACATTGCAGGAAGACAGTATTCTGTTTGAAATTTTCTGAGAGGTAAAACCTGAGTGTGACATCAAAAAGGAATAATGATTCGGAGATGCAAAACCTGACTGTGACATAAAACAGAAATGATTCTGTTTCAGCGGCGGGCTGGGCCACCAAACGTTGCGGGGAAATGATCCAAAGAGGCCTGGACCAGGACCTGGATAAAATTTCGATATTTCGAACTGACAGAACTCTATTTCCTTTCATCTGAGCGAACAATGGTAGTCCACGCAGTGGGCATTCCCGTGGCATTTTAGTATCATGCTTGTCACTCATTTGACAAGAAAGGTTGCGCTAAAGAGGGCACCGGACTCATCGCCCCGACCATAGTTCGGCCCAATGGAAGAAAATGTTTATTGTACGAACCGAAAGAATGCTGTTTCCTTGCAGCTGGCCAATCAATGACAGACTTGACTTCTGGTATATCGAAATTTCCTCTGGAGAACCAACAATCTATTCAATCAGATCCACTTCGCCTTTTTGGCCATTCTTAATAAATTTCATGCACGAAAAGGTGTTGTGCTGCATCAGATTTGGGGACTTCCAATAGGGGAGAATTTTCTCGGTTGACCATACGACTAGTCCGCTTATATTCTGTTTGAAACGTACTGCGTACATTCATTATCATCAGTTACTGCGCAGTGGGGATTTTAGAAAAATAAACAGTTGGTCAACAAAAGACAGACATGGAGCCGGATATCTTCTTTCATCATATAAAGCATACATGTCCCTCTTCTGTGCAGAAGAAAGGGCGGTGGAAAATGTCACAACTAACGAATACTCGCTGAGTATATCCATCCAGTTTTGAGGGGTGGAGGCTGTAGGGTAGCTGTAAGGTACACCTATCCTTCTGGGGGAGATGGGGTAGCTCGGTTGGTATGGTGGTAGACACCTTTCAGAACGAGACAGCAGGATCCACATTGCCAAAACCCAGAGTTACTCTGTTGCATTGCGAAAATAATGGAAAGCACTGTTTTTAACAAAGTCTTCAAGCACTATGAAGAAAATAATCTTTTTTATAAGTTCAAGTGAGGGTTTTTACCCCAAAATAATACTGTCTTGCAGCTAATAGAAATTTAGCATTATCTTTGTCGTGCATTTGACAGAAAATCAAACTACCTGTAGAGTTTTCTGCGACATATCAAAAACATTTGTCAGAGTCTGGCAGCGGGTTTCATTGCTCAGACATGAGGAATATTGAACAGCAGGCCCATTCTTCTCCTGGTTTGACAACTATTTGTCAAATTATGAACAGCGCATGTCTATAAATGGTACCTATTCAGACCACAAACGTATAGAAACGGAGTTACTTCCATGATTGGGATGTGTTTACTCAGTTGTTATGGCTGCGAAACATCTCTTGGTTCATAAGCAATGTTCACACATCATCGATTCTAATTCTAGAGCCGGTTCCGATCAAGAACGAACATTTGTGAGATATGCTCGGTAAGGCTGTTTCATATATGGAAGATGATCTATATGTTTCAGAGAATACCGACTTGTGACACGAGTGAGGGTGAAAATACTGCACTGCGATGCATCGAAATTTATTTTATTCGAAATTGTCCGGTTGCTCCGACTCGATACGTTTCAAACTGATTTGGAAAGTTTCGAACTGTCAAGATTTTCGAAATTCGTCGTTTCTCATTTCGAACTCTTCTATCATCAGATCAGCTGTACAGGAGCCTGGTGACAAACGAAACGTTAAAAGAGGTCCACTCCTGAAACTAATTTGATTCAATTTCTTGAATATTTCGCTTCTTTGATTGATTTGTCCAAGCAGACGCGTCACCGTTGAATACGACTGGAAATATTTACGGTTGTAGGGCCGTCGTTGTAAGGTGCAATATTTTATAATGAAGAGCCGTGAGATTCGATTGGAAATCCTCTGTCTGGTGCGATTTCGGATTCGATTCAAACCGAAATCTTAGAATCGCAGGACCCAACACGAAAAATAATACATTTTCACATGTGACGAGGCTACTCGTTGACATAAATTATTACACTTTAGCGGGCGTCATCTGGTATATTAAGGAGATTAGCGGGGCTCTAAAACTCAGTAATTCATGACGCCATGCATCCAGAAGCGAGCAGTGAACGTTAATGAAAACAAAACTCATTAACAGTCCGCACCCGCTTCCGGTCATGATTTTGTTGGCCGCCCGGTTTTATTAACGGCCCTTGGAGACTGAATAACAGCACTCTGGCTTATTAACGGACCCCAACTTCGTCTCAGGCCGGCCGGTAATACGCCCTCGGGCTGTTATTTATTCCTTCCGGGCCTCTAATAATCCCTAATGTCATCCAAACTCATGTTATTGTTATATTACTGTGCATCATTACAATTAAGTGAGAGCGTTTCAGTATCGCCTCCGCGTTTGGCATTGCTCATTTCCATACCGTTTGGAAACAACAGATCGCGTGAATACCTCCTGTATATGGCCAGCTAGCCTTCGTGCCTTTCATAAAACGTTTATGCCGTAAACATAATGGTAGTCCATGGAAACATTTAAGACCCGACTAAATATGGTATATTGTCCTTTATCCATTTAACACTTTACACAACATAACTGTCAAAAAACAAACAACGCAACAAGCAAAAATTACCATTCAGTTTCCATCATTTTTTCATTATTAATTTTGTCTCAAAAACATAGCTTATGGCCCCTCATTGAAACGAGCTCTTCGAGATCGTTCCAATCAGGGGTCATAAGTTATGTTTTTGACGCAAAAAGTAAAACAAAAGATATTCAAAGACTTGGTTTGCAAGGTCGTCGGCCTTTCGAGTTATGTAAAGGGTTAAGGCCGAAAATCAATCAGAAAAAGTTAGAAACAATTTGAAGTTTTGAAACTCAAGTGCAGCAAAGCAATGTTGAATATTTGTTCTAGTGGTGGCGCCTATTTTCCGTTTCGGAGAAAATTCTTCAGTATGTTACCCCTTACGGTACAACATTTATACTGGACACCAATTCTCGGTTAACAAGGCCTAGATTATGCCTGTGCCCTCATTTTTCATGCCCTGAACCCCTTCTGTCATTCCTATACGAACCAACGAATTATTTGATGATTCCACCCACTTCTTTCTTCCTGCGTTCACTGACGTATATGGTTTCAAAAACACGAATTTCCAAACGGTGGTATACGGGTCGTTTGCAATTCATTGTTACATGCACATGCCGCCGGTCATACATTTTTCCTTTTCTCTTTTTGTTGTGGAATGACGGGGAAGTTTGTTCAACTTGGGTTGTTTTATTGTAATCAAATGTTGAAAGAAAATTTTATTTTATCAATTCACCAAGACAGATGAAAACTTGTGCCCGTGAATCGATCTTATGTACACTTTGACGGTACTCTTTTGTCACCCATCGTTTTGGGTTTTCAACATTGATGAGAGTGAGTTAAATTCCTTGTGCACGAAATGTGGCTGTTCGAACCCACAAGTTAACAATTGAAATCGTAGTGATTCACCCTTTCCTTAACTATCGTATCACATGCATATACACGGCATATTGGATGTTACAGTGGTTGCCGAGGGCCGTCACCTTATCGCGTTCTGTTACGACCTACTAACACGTTTGGTGGGCGAAATTACGACCGACTGGCACACTATTGCAATAAGAATATCACAATATTCAACTGAAAATGTTGCGAAAATACCCCATAAACAAGGAACTAAAATCTCCTGTAGGTTTCCACTTCATTTTAAAGTACGAAGTTTCTCTCATTTTATTTTTTGACTATGATATTTGTACCCAAAATACCACTACTGTTTGACGATTTTATCCGGACTGTCAGATCACTGTCGGAGAATTTTCGTATGAATAACATCGGACTATTTATCCGTAAAAAATAGACTTCGTAACTAGGGAAGCCGTTGACGTTGTTTACAAAATTTCGTCTGCAATTTTTATGTTCGGCTTTCAAGGGAATACGTAAATCGAGGTAATCAAATTAAGTTACTGTTAGTGTGCCAGTCACATAAATCATCATAACAGTGTGTTGTTCCGTGTCGCAGTATCACGTCTCGTTGAGGTGAAGAGATTGTCGGATCACACGAGCGGCCGCATGTGTTCTGACAATCTGAACTCGACGTGATACTATGACACGGATCAACACACTGCTATGACAGTATGTATGTATCTGACTTTGTGGTATTCTGTGAGGAAAATGCACAATAAAGTTTGGTTGGAAGGAAAAGCCGATATATCTGTCAGCTGATTTTATCTACACGTTGCCTTGGCGAGTTGCATTTAGGATACAAGGATATAAAACAAATGTTCCACACTCTATAATTTAATTGTCTTTAATGATATCCGATTTGCTTGCATCTGATTAGAAGAGGTGAGTTTCTCATGACTCTATGATTATTTTCCAATTGTATGAATGTTTTGCTTTGTCTCGTCCATTCGTCAAATACATATGCTAGGCCTATCCGGTGGTGCAATTAACCCTTTACCTAACATGAAAAGCAGACGACACTTGCAAAAAAAAATCTTGAATAACTAATTTTTTTCATTTTTTGTCTCAAAAACATAGGTTATGACCCCTCGTTGGAACGAGCTCGACGAGCTCGTTCCAACGAGGGGTCATAACCTATGTTTTTGAGACAAAAAATGAAAATATTTTGAAAATTAATTGGCGATTTTTGAGAATAGCGCTGGCCGGTTTTGGCCGTTACGTTGGGTAAAGGGTTAAACGGTAATTACGGCAGGTGGATTTCTACTAGTATGGGCGTGCGTTGTTCACACTAGTTGTTTAAAATAAATTTAAAACAGTTTTGTGCACAAAAGCTGATATGACTGCAATGATATGTAAATGCTGGCGATTTTGGACGCGTATCGGTATATTATAATAAAACAAACACTCTAAATTAAATTATAACAATTGAAATGAATTATCTGCTGTTTCATTGGAAATTATAATATACCCATATGCGGTCGAAGTGGTCCCCATAATTTCAGTGCATGTCTCTACTTACTGCCTTCAACGTGCCACCTCTGTTTGGTCAGAAATAACGGGGGAACTGGAATTTGTTCACCATGCAGTTATTTATAGTACACCAATAGCTACACTCTCGCGATCACAAAAGTGTGTAGTTTATTTCGACCCGAAACCTATTGGGTTTCGATCCTGTCGCAAATCTATGCCCACCCTCAAGTCTCCAACGCTGTAGAATCTCACCTGTCCAGCCCACAGCATTGCAGGATCAGACACGCTATTAGACTGGATCGTAGGTGTTATTTCCGTTGAATTTCTTGATTCCATCTTTTTGCTGTATTTGGTTTATGAAATACAAACAGCTCGTCTAAGAGGGTTGCTCTCAGATCGATATCTGTTCGAGGCTGAGAAAGAGACCACATTGTGGTCGCACAACACAGTATTAATTCGATACAATTAGAGTACCCCAGCATTAGGTCAATCTGCTCCTTTGTGTTCTCAAAGAAAACAATACGCTGGCAACCACCTAGTAAATGTTTGTACGGAATTCGACGATGCTATGTCCTCCAGCCAGTCTAGCCCTCAAATAGTCCATCGCCTATGTTTAGATTCCCTCATCTTAAATATTTCAGTTGGTCGCAAAACGGATCTACAGTCGCCTTTTCCGACCAACTGAATATTTCTTGCTGATGAATTAACGCAAGAAATGCTTTCACCGAATCTTTAATCATTTCAACCCGGTGTGCATTCATCTTTGCGTGAAGTAAAAATTGGTAGTGGACGAGCAGATGATATAAAATAAATAATAACGATAAAAAAATCTGGAACGACTCAGTAATAATTTAATTCAACTGGATTAAATTATTACTGAACCTCCAAACAAACCAGGATGGTTTCGATATTTCGCCGTTGTCTATCTTGACTGAAATGATACCTTCCAGGTTCCTTCACTTCTTTGGAAAGATTTGGCTCATAATCACCTGATCTGCGATGCTTAATTGGTGCTTAACCCTTTACCTAACGTAACGGCGAAAACCGGCCAGTGCTATTCTCAAAAATCACCAATTAATTTTCATTATTTTTTCATTTTTTTTTGTCTCAAAAACATAGGCTATATGACCCCTCATTGGAACGAGCTCGTTCCAGTGAACGGTCATAACCCATGTTTTTGAGACACAAAGAAAAAAATGAGTTATTTAAGAATTTGTTTTGCAGGTGTCGTCTGCTCTTCGTGTTAGGTAAAGGGTTAATGACTTTACCAATGCTATTAGATTTGTTTGTTGACAAGTGAGTTATGATTAAAGATTCATCACAGCTGTAATTTATGATTACGCCGTGTAGTTTCCCAATTTGATATTTTCAAGGCGGTGTAAATACTTATTGACTGGAATAACTATAACTTGAGCACGACATTCTATATTTGGGAGTAAAGGGGAGTCACATTAAATCGATGATAGTCTGAGCAAACTCCGCGAAAGGTGTGCAACCAAACAGCCCAAGAAAATGTCGGATTAAACTAGTGTCCCGAGAGACTGATGCAATAAGAGCACACAGTTCAGGCCACTTGATGTCTGAGGTAGACAAATGTGTAGGAGTCTCTGGTTTCAGGAAATGTCTCGCCAAATACATTGTGTAATAACATGAGTCATTACCATATAGTTGGTTACAGACTTTCGTCATTTGAGAAACTGTTGGGCACAATATGACCCTGGCTTTGGAACGCGACGTAGTTAAATTTCCATATCAATTTTAGCGAAGAATATGGGCTTCAATGTTCACTTACGCAGGTTATAGATACGTGTAGGATGGTATCAGCTGTTCATATATGTCTTGTTAATAAGGCACGGTCCACGTGCAGTAAATCCGTTTATCGATCAGCAAGACATCCCATAAAAGAAGACAAATCATTTGAAAAGGCCATTTATATAATTAGAGAACAAATTAACGACGTCTAAGCATGCATCTATTAACAGGCGTGATTACAGCCACTGGCGAATTCTCATTAGTTATCTGGTGGTAAGATACACATAACTAACCTCGAATTCCCAGGATACGAGTCAAATTCTAAAAGGAATTCGACGCTTTTATGGGCTGTTTTCATTGTCCACTCTCCAAAGAGTTTGCGCACAAACTGCGATTTCTGTACAGTATGTGGGTTGTAACTAGATCACCCTTGGAGTGGAATTATCGCCCAAAATGTCACTTTCATATTCTATACATATGGACAAGAACACAAGCAGTGTGTCAGCCAATGGACCTCCGGGTTGAACCCGGAGGCCTACTGGCTGGAACTTTGCTTGTGCTAGTTATGCTTTGCAACAAATTTGCAATTATTGTTTGGGTGGAATTTCCACTCTGTGCGTACTGTAATGTGATGCCCCTTTACTCACAAAGCTATACAGATACTTTTTATGCGCTGGCTAGAAATATTCCAATCAATAAATATTTACGGCTGCGGTGAGGCTTTATTCTCTTTATTCCTTTATTGGTTTTAACGACCTGTCGACAGCCAGGGTAGCCTCGTGTCGGATAGAGGCTTCATTCGTAATAATTAGTAAGCAAATAGGTCAGATGGTAATGCCGTGAAAGATTCCGTCAAATTGAGTCTCAATTCGGGGAACATTTTTTGTGGGGATTCAATAAAACGAATTTTTACGCTAGTTTTCAGTTCACTGGGTGCAATATTTCAGTTAGACGGAAAAGCGAACCTACAAGGTTCGCTTTTTCGACCAACTAAAATATTCCATCAGACTGAATTAAAAATGGGCAAGAGACTGTTTCAGGGCGAGACTGGTTCCAGTCAAAAACAGTGTAAAATTTGTTTAAGAATTTGACTGGTCGCTTGAAAGCTTAAACGAATCAAATACCTAACACGAATAGTTGACAACCCTCTTCCATTATTTGATCAGAAGCTACGTTATCGAATCAAAATCTTTAAAAAATTGAATTGCCATTTTTGTGTCTTGCCCAGGGCGGACTCACTGACATGTCTGGTAAACTGCTATCCTAAAAGGCCATACAATAAGCCTTTTTCGAAACTGCCAACTTGGGTTTTAATCTATGCAAAGTCACAGGTCCCGGGGTGTATACAAAGCGATCTCCATGTTCGTCGCGTGGAGTTCTGTGTCAGCTAAGTCAACTAGATTTGAGAAATATCAAGTTTAAATTCGTAGAACCGATGTCGTCATTCGCATTAACTGAAGGGGCAACCCTAGATGACTTTAAACGATGGGATATCACAGGTTTAAAGAATTATTTTACGGAGGCGAGGACTTGTTTTGAGTGGCAACAAGGAAACATTCGTTGCACGGAGTTTCTCGGCTTTGGAAATCCCCCGAAAGTTGTCGAAACAATGCTCACGGCCACGGCGTGCATTCAAAGACCATTTGATAGGAACTCAGTTTGAAATAATGAAAGCTCTCATACACTATTGTCATTGCCTTAAACAAATGGTAACCTTGGCTTAATGTTTTTGAATTCGCACTAATGAACGCAATGGGGTGCAAAGCACTTCATCCGCTCTCTTCTCTCATTGCTTACAACGTGTTTTCTTGAAATGGGTACATCTCGCGACCTATGACCTTGCATAGATTAAAGGTCAAGATCGCAGTTTCGAAAAAGGCTTATTAAAAGGGTGGATTATCTAATCGAGTTTAGCGCCGGCAGCTACAGGATAAGTTTTACTTTGCATGTGATGGAATACCCAAGACAGTGTTTTAGTTTAAACAATATTTATTCAAACAGTAAGCTATATGCTACAGGACTGAATACCAAGAAAAATAACAGTATATATAGTGAACAGGAATATAACATATATTTACAAAAGACCATTTTAGATGTAATGGGGGATCTGGCAGAAAGCTTGGAGCTTATGTTGGTCATCTCTCGGGGTCATTCATTAATTTACACAAAAAGGTGGTATAGAATAGTAGATGGTCTCATATATCGCCGCCTGGAACCCAAGGCTTGTGGTCGATCACCAGCCGCGCGCCAAGCCGGGGCCCCGCATCAATGCACACAATGAGGGCTGCCTATAGGCCCTAAGAGCGTAGACCTCAGAGCAAATACCCGAGATATCATTCAGAGTTGATTTGTCAGCATCGTAGTCGACACAAGTAGGTAACGGCGAGTGCACGGATACGACACCCCGTCCAGGGACAAAACCAGTGAGAAAGTTGGTGGTAATTCTAGTCATAGAAAAGTAGGCATAAAGAGTCAAACTAAGAGGCGTCAATATATGGTACTGTTTAAACCTTGCATGTGAATGAAGAAAGAGGTATAAAATAAGTAAAATGGAGAGGAGTAATGAAAAATAGGGGATGCCATCTTGAGAGCACAATACATTGCCTTCACATTCAGTACATTCGAAAGAAAGCAGAAGAAGCACCGTTAGTTAGCAGTGAGACAGAAGCAGCCTTGATGGTGATCCATGCGAAGAAAACGGAAAGGAGAGTAGGATTATAGGAATGGAGGTACATTCGTCATACCTGTAACAGCAATCGTACGTGGACGCAGCAGTCAATAGAAACGCCCACTTGACAAAATGAAGTCATGCACCACTTCAAAAACAAGATGGGTTTCCTGACTATTTAAGAATTCAGAACCAAAAAGAAGTGTTGGTACATTTACAGTAAATGAAAGAAGGCTGATAGTACTGTTACGGACATTTGAGTACATTGGACAATGTAGGAAGAAATGCTCTGGCGTCTCGCACACACCGCACTGACAGAATGGGGTAGGTGACAGATGATTGTCATATAAATGAGAGTTAAGGTTACTACAATGCAATCGCAACCTGCAGTGATATATTTGGGCTGCGCGTGATTTCGCGCCAGTATAAAACACAGGTGGTCACTGATTCCCAACATTTAGGAAAGTCTTGAAATTGATCAGTGACGTGTTCTCACGGACAGATAAAGGCAGACTATTACATTGGTCAGTGACACTCGGAATAAAAGACGACTTATACAACTGAGTCCGACAGAAAGGAACTCTGTGATTATGACTTGACCGGAGGTTGAGCAACAGATTTGACGATGAGACAAAACGGGGGAACTTTATTGGCAATGTATGAGGGCGACATGAGGTGATGCATTTTTAAGTACTGTAGCGGCTTGTGTTTGCGGCGTCTATCTTGTAGTGAGTCCCAACGTGTTTCGAAATAAAGCAAAGACTTACTACAACTGACAGTTGCCCCGGTAACGATCTTAGTGGCTGCGATCTGTACTTTCTCTAGCTCGGCGACTTGACCTGCTGAACAGTTATCCCAGACAGCATAAGCGTATTCAAGAAGAGGCCTAACGAAGGCAAAGTATATTTTGTCTAGGACACTACGGTCGAGATTGAATTTCTGCTTCCTCAGTTGGTCAAGGCGAGACCAGGCTTTAGGGCAGATATGGTCATTGTGGTCGTTCCGTGAACATGTGCTATTTAATATAACTCCTAAGTGTTTATGATTGCTGACTTCGGATATCCGCGAATCACCTAGGAATAGAGGTGGATGGGCAGTGGGGTTGCATTTACGTGATATAAGCATACTCTCTGTTTTACTGGGATTGAACTCGACTAGCCATGTCTTAGCCCAACGTTCTATTGTGGCAAGGTCATGGTTGATTAATCTCGAAGCTTGCTCTGGATTCTCTACAATTAGATATAGGGAAGTATCATCTGCAAATAGGCGTATGCTACTGAGGACGTTTTCGGTTATATCATTAATATATATAAGGAACAATAAAGGTCCAAGTATTGAACCTTGTGGAACACCAGCATTAATGGTGCTCCAGTTTGATGCGATCCCAGTACAAGTCGTTGCGACCTATCCGAAAGGTACGATTTCAAGAACAAGAGAAGTTCACCAATTTTCATCAGCTTGTGAATAAGACCAACATGCCATACCTTGTCGAAAGCCTTACTGACATCACAGAAGACCACCCTGGCTTCTTTGCCTTCATCGAGAGCTCAACAGAATTCATCAAATATGTCAGTCAGTTGGAGGACAGTTGAATCACCGGGTGTAAAACCTGATTGGAATTGAGTAAGGACATTGTTGTCAATCAGAAATTGCCACAAACGTTTGAAAACACATTTTTCAAATATTTTACCTACACAACTAATCAAAGATATCGGGCGATAATTAGTAACTGAATTAGAGGGCTGTTTTTCCAAAATTGGGGAGACATTTGCTTGTTTCCACAGGGTGTGGGGGGGGGAGTAAGAGTTGTTCAAGAGCGCATTAAATAAGATTAGAAGAGTCTCACACATGGAGGATTTACATTCCTTGAGAAGGCGTGGACTTACAAGGTCAGGACCAGATGCTTTAGACACCTTTTTATCGACTTCATTGCTTCATATACCTCACTACATTGGAGAGTGATACTATCTAGAACTCGCGGAGCTCGGGATGCTGAATCAGGAAGAGAGGCTTTCGAATCATCAAATGTTGAGATAGAACATAAGTATTCGTTGAACACCTCTGCTTTCTCAACACTTGAGGAATATACTTTATTTAAATGGATAATAGCTGGAATACCTACTATTTTACTACTGTTGATAAATGTTTCTAGAGTCTTCCACCATAAGGAAGAAGGGGTTTTATTGCTACTTAATGTGGTCTGAACTTTAAATAGATACGACGCTTTGGCATTCCTAATAGCCGTAACGACTTCGTTCCGTTTACGTTTATATTTTGCCCAAGCGTTCGGAAGACCGGTGCGTTTCGCTATGCGATACAGACGCTTCCTCTGTCTCATTAGTGTCGTGATTTCATTGTGCGTCCATTTCGGTTGACTCGATCGCAGAGTAATAATTTTGTTTGGAATATATTTAGACGCTGTATCAAGTAATTTGTCTGTAAAACTGGAAACAATAGTATCAAGACATACGTTGTCAAAAACAGCATTCCAGTCAATGTTCGAGAGGGCCTCATTGAGTGCTTCATAATTACCCTGTGAATATAGCCATGCCCTTCTCTTAAAGGAGAGAGGAGGTGGTTTTAAAAATTCGACGTCAATTGAAACTGGACAGTGATAGCGAGTCATGTCCGGGATAATCGGTTCTAGGACCTCGCATGCATTCACGTTAACTGTGTCACTCACAGCAAAAAGGTCTAGCAGAGTGGCCGACGACTCAGTAAAACAGGTTGGTTCACCCACATGCTGCCTCAGATTAAAGAGATTGCATACTGCAGTAAAACCGGCCCTCGAGGGAACCAGCTGGTTGTCATTAAAATCGCCCGTAACAATTAAATTAGCAACTGCCGTGTCACTGGCTTCTTCAGTGGATGCCGATATGGAATCCCATGTATCATGGAAACTGTTAGGTGGGCTGTAAAAAGCCCATAACAATAGGGACTTACTGTGTTTCGTAAATACTTCAGCCCATACGCACTCCGTGTTCAGCACCTCAAGGTCAGGCCGATGTCGGAAAGAAATATTATTTTTAATGTAGATGGCAACCCCACCTCCCATTGTCGGCCGGTCGCAGCGCAATGGTTCGTGAAACCCATGAAGTAAGACATCAGATGTTGGATCGGTGTTGTGCAACCACGTCTCGGTTAAAGCCAAGATGTCATGGGATGAGGATTCACATTGAACAATATCTAATTTGGGTTTTAGGCTCTGGATATTAAGGTGCAAAATCTTCAAGGTATTCTGGTTAGGGTTTGAGTTGATAGAGCTCGGTCCAGGATTGGGTTCGATGTCACCCGACAACAGTAATGAAATTGTAACCATGTAAAGAAGAGTCGACGTGGCAAGGAAATGAAGATTAGTAGTTTCAAAATGGACGGGCACTTTCTTGTAAGGATACGACTTTGCTTCAGTAGTCTCTGTCACGCACGAGGTAGCTGATTCAATGACATTTCTGAGAAAAAGAGCAGCCATGACAGTGAAGCTTCTATGGACATCAACCCCACCAAGGCGCATGAGTAGGTAAATTAAGACGCAGTCTGATTGATGCTTCGACAGTTTCAGCTTTAGAATACGAGCATAAATTGTAGTATTGAAAGTACCTATGTGAGCACGGTATAGTTCAGTATAACACATTATGTAATCTGGTGTGCAAACTGTCGACGAAAACGTAAACGTAGTGCACGGATGTCAGTACTAATTATGATGACAAGTAACAGAAAGATAATGTCTGGAAAGCAAATTGGATTCAGGCTGGCTTGCAAGTGAGGGTTGCAGTGGAAGATAGTTAATATAGGATAATTAGGCATGAAGGTGGAGAAAACATGAAATACTAGGAAAAAGTGAAGAAAAGTAGTATATACAAGGTAACAGAGTAGCATCTATATGGGAATATAGAAAAATCTGCTTAAAAAAGTCATAAGTTATCAATTTATGTAAGTGGATAATCTGTATTACCGTAGGGAACTAACTATGTCTCGTAGAAGAGTGACAACATCAGGTAATATGATGGCAAGGTTAAATTGGAAAGGGGTAGATAAGGCTTAGAAGTTATGCCGTGACATGTTAAAAGATTAATGAGCTGGATATATATGAGAAGAATTCGACTAGGAGATTGGATAGGAAATATATACTGGAGCACTAGTTATATGTTCACAATATGAGGATTGTTACAAAACAACAAGATCCACGATATGGTACACGCTCCATGTACCATATATTTATGTAGTACATGGAGAGTGCACCATAACAAAGTCCCACATCGGATGAGGATTCAACCCGAGCAATAATTGCAAGTTCGTTGCAAAGCACAGGATAACAATCACAAGCAAGGTTCCAGCCATCGGACCACCGGGTTCAATCCGGAGGTTCATTGGCTAAAACATTGCCTGTATTTTTACCATATATACAGAATTTGAAAGTGATACATTGGGTGATGACCTGATCCCACGGGTGACCCAGCCACAACCCACACTGCATACACCGCATATGGCTGCTGTGCTCTAGACATTTCTAGACCGTATTTATTTATAAAGATTCTAGAATGGTAGACCGAGACGTCTCATTTCACATTCCAAGCAGGTGAGCACCAAATTATATGTACAAAAAAAGTGTTTTGCACACTGACTACCTTCTAAAAGCTAACACATTTTTTTCAATACGATATCCCGTTAGGATCTACTATTGATCGACCTTTGCACTATTTCAAATGTAGAGATATTGGGCAGCAAACTCACAGGCCACCGGCCTAATTCTGCATGGAATCGGACCCTGTTATGGGCTGTGTGTTTTCTCACTTTCCCCGGAGTTTGCGCTTTTGCTACCGTCGATATAATGTGGAGTTCCTTCACTCACAGGGATGTGCATATAGTCTTTTATGCCCCAGTTATTGATATATTACTCAAGTGTTTAATTCAACCATCAACATATTTACATAGTCTGCGGAACCGCGTCACGTATTCATTGAACTACTGCTATGGTGAGGCTTCATTCCTAATGAAAGTCATAAACAATTCGATCAAATAAAGTCTCGTCTTGATTTAGCAAAATCGGTTGCGGTGATTCAAAGAAAATGAATGTTGATGGTATTTTTGAGATTCAAGCGTTTGGCTATATTAATTTCTGGGAAAAGCGAACCGTAGATTCGCTTTTCCGCTCAAGTGAAATATTCCAGAGAAGTGGATCTAAACACAAACGATGAATGATTTAAGACCTAGACTGGTTACATGCCCTAACTACGTCGGATTCCTTACAGAATTACGCCGGTGGCCAGAGAGTTTGGGAAGGTGCGTTTTAAATGGCGCATAGTCGTATATTAAGGACCACACACCCCGGATTTGTTGAACATAGTGGTAGGAATGAAGCCTCGCGATGGGAAGCACAGCAGTTCTTGATTATTGTGGTAAGCAAGCAGGCTTGGGGCGAATACTTTGTAAGTGTATTCGAATACGAATACGAATACTTTGAAATTTCATGAATACGAATACGAATACAAATACACAAATTTTCAAATCTATTTGAATACGAATACAAATACATTACAATGTATTCATGAATACATTTTTGAATACTTGAATACTTTTTAAATTAGACGTATTTATGGCAAGGCCTTTAAGTTTTTTGTTTGTTGGGTTAAAAGTCATGTTTAAACTGATGGTCCTTTAGCTGAAGCTTTAATTGTGCTTACCATGCTTTGTTGGAAAACTAAAGTAATTACCTGACGGGAAATCCACTCTATGGGTGTGATAGTAATTAGACTACTCTCCATGGACAACACATCACAAAATGTGAGTGGATTACCTCTAAAAAATCACAGACTGGCGTTTCCTCCTGAATGTTAAGTATCAATTGCAATGACACCACATAAGAAGGACTAGTAAAGTTTTAGGCAATGCACTTCATGGTTAAACCTGGAGGTCTGTTAGCTGAAAGTTTGTTAACAGCAGTAGTATTTTCTTTATAATATTTACGTGCTTTAACCGATTATAATTACACTTACTGAGCTGTACAAAGGTGACCTTAAACAGGAATAAATAAATAAATATGTGTTTTCACTCTGATATAATGGATAAATAGAAAAACTTTAAATAAATCCAAAAATTTTAGAATATAATATCATTGAATAATTGAGTTGTGTCCAATAACACAAGTTTTTTTTTATTTTATTTTTATTATCCATGTTTTCGACAATTTAAAAAGCCAAGGGGATATGTGGCCATTGTTGTATTGTGACAAGTTAATTGATAATTAAGTCTATTGTCTGCTTTCAATGCATAAATTTCAGACAAGGTGTTTGATGGTGTATAAATAATGTTGTTGTATTGTGACAAGTTAATTGATAATTAAGTCTATTGTCTGCTTTCAATGAATAAATTTCAGACAAGGTGTTGGGTGGTGTATAAATAATATGAATGAAATGAAATGTTTTAGCGCGCCGAAGGCGCGCAGGGACGATGTTGGATTTACAAATCCCTTGCGACCCGGTTAACCTTATTTTATTTCACTTGGATCACACAGGCCTAGCTTTCCTATTGCCTCAAATGGGGTCTGAGGGGGTATGCATGCGGTTAGAATTCCCGGCAGTTTACGTTGGGGTGTTGGATTGTCAATACTTAATCCCTCAACGCCATTAAAACTATAAGAGAGTGGGCTCTATTCGGTTCCAGCTCGGCGATGGTAGAGGTTTGAGTCCCACCATGGTGGCGAGTCAGAATGTAATGTTGTGCGATGGCAAATTTAAGGGAAGAAGAGAAAAGAAAACCAAACAGCAACGCCGGTTTGGTAGCGGCCCCGGTATATGGCCATAGCGGTTACAAAAAAAGGAGTGGAGAAAGCTCCACTTGTTTAGTTTTGAAAAACCGGGAGTCATCCATCAAGCCTTCTGGGAGATAGGATGCCGTATGTGATTTGAGGTATCTGGTTATCCTTCGGGAATTCCAAATGACCTCCTCCACCCCCACCCCTGCCCCCCCCCCCAAAAAAACACCCTCTCACAGACACACATCCTCAAGCCCTCAAAAGGGCTGTTAAATCTTTATTCAAATGTTTATTTATATAAAATGTACACTCGTCCCCAGCCAGACAAGCTTGTTTCAATCCTTGCCTAGTGTTTGGTGGTTTCTTGTGTAATAATATAATAACACTTTGGCCAGCCGCTGATTTGTCGCGGTTCTCGGACGAGAAGGCTATTGTTACCCCTGAACTCCCAACTGCCTCCATATTCCCACGCTTCTCCTCTCCCCCCAACACTCGGAGACGAACTGCTTGATGACATCCCTTGCCCCATTCTTCCCAATCTCACCGATTAGCATATTAACCCTCTCCTTTGAGTCTCCCCCTAACCACATGTCCTTCATTCTCCCATCCCACTTCCCCATTATACTCCCAGTGAATCTCATTCTTTTAGACTGATACTTTGGGCATTCTAGAAGAAAGTGTTCCAGGGTCTCCACCACGCCCAAGTTACACATCTGGCACTCCTTTTCACTGTTTTTCCCAATTTTTCCCCTCAGCTCCAGGGACCGCGACCTCAGCTTGAACAACAGTGACCCCCCAAAGGTGCCACCAAGGTACTCTTCGAAACCAGGCTTCTCTTTATCACGCAGGCCACCCAAAGATCTCTTTGATTTGACTCCCTCTCGCCAATTACGGTTACAATCCTCCATGACCCGTTCTCTGACGATCTTTTTGCCCTGGTTTGCCCCAACGTCAAGGTCCGAGATCTCCAATGAGTAGTTTTCTACTAGCTCCCTCACTTGGATCATCCACCCCGTCTTGATATTTGAGTTGAAAGTTCTCAGGAACATTACTTTACACCATCGGCTATCGGGGAGATTTACCAAATAATTAAGATAACCGAGTTTCAATAGGTCTATCCTGTCCTTGATCCTCATCCACCCAAGCTCACCCCTGATCGCTTCTAGCGCTGCGACATTACTCGAGCCTGTTATCCATCGGCCTGCATCGTTCTGCAGGATTTCCAAGCTTTTTACGGCTGTGTTGTTTAGGGGTACAACTTCCGTACCGTATGTTATACTTGGCAGACCTACCGTTTCCCAAATAGTTTTCCCCACGAAAACCTTATTGAAACTGTTTCTCGCTATAAGTTTCATTTGGTTAATGATTCGCTTCCCCTTCAGAATCAATTTGTTTGTGTGGTTTCGGTAGATGCCTCTTCCTGTGATGTTTATATTTACCCCCAAATTCTCGTAATCGCTAGTCTCTCCTACACTAAGAAGTCTACTGCTACCTTCCGGAATGCAAAACTCCCCCACTCTCCACCTTCGAGTAGGGTCCACTTTGCGGCCCACGGGTATAACTTAGCTCTTGCTTTCATTAAGTTCGAGTCTCCATTTGCTCCCATATTTCCCAACAATTCCCAGAATCTTCGCTAGCCCCTCTTCGCTTTCTGACACTAGCACCATATCGTCTGCAAAAAATAGCCCTGGGAAATTGAATTTTTTTTTTGAAATTGAAATTGAAATTTTATTCTGCAGCATACAGATATACAATGTGAGACAAATAAAACAAATTATAAGGTGAGTGTACACTGCATGGAGATGGCATAGCCTGAGAGGCTGTCTTCCTGCCATCCCACACAATTTTCTTTTTCTTGACATCATTGCCCTTTTATTCTTGTCTTCATGGATTCAAATTGAGTGGAACGTTCCCAATGCACAGACCGGAAACAAATAAGTTATTACTTTAATGTACATTCTAAAATCGGCGGGGTCAAGAACTAAACCAAATCAACTGGGTTGGGCAAACATGAACCCATATGGGGTTCATATTCGCCCAACCCAGGCGATCCGGACCAATCACCAGAAAGAACAGAAAGCAAACCCAGTTATCCTTCTTGAGGACCCAACAGACCTCAGAGTGCAGTATTTTTGGTGAGATCTCTATAAGTTGATATACAGTCGGGACAAAATGGATTGGTACAAATGATTGTGGAAGAATATGAATCTAAAATTGTATCGATTATTTTCTTTTTGAATAAGGGCCTACTATATTACTGTATTTCAGGGTTTAAATCATTCCATACCTTTGGAAAAGAATGTAACGGTAGGTCCGCCGAGAAACGCGTTCTCGGTTTGTTTGTACGTATATTCCCAGCTTGCCTGGTTTCCATTCCAGAAGGATTTCTGTAAATTTCAAAAGTACCGTCAAAAGACACTGGTAATCAATCATGATACCAATCGAACATGAACAAAAGGACGTGTAACTTATATAAGTCTTCAAATTTTAGTATGCCACATTTTTTAAATAGAGGTTCTGTGTGCGAGGTATATTTTCTGTTCGTTATTATGCGAATAGCCTTTTTTGCAGAGTAAGAATTCTGCTTGATGGTACGTGACCCCATACATGTATACCATACAATAGGTGGCTATGTATAAGTGAAAAATACAGTGTCTTTAGAGCTTTAAAAGGAAGAATTCTTTTTGCCCTATCAAGGGCAAAGATTGCCCTAGCCATTTTTGGACAGATTACTGAAGTATGTTGTTTGAATTTTAGATTCTCGTCCATATGGATTCCTAGGAATTTGACTGTTTTTTCATCGTTCTGGTTTCCAACAAATGGAATATCTGTGTTGTTTATGGATATTGTTCTACTAGCAGCGTTGTAAGGATCATTTTGAGGGTGCAATAAGATGCATTTTGTTTTATTTGCGTTAAGATATAATCCATTTGCGGAACACCATTCGCTGATTTTTCCTAGTTCGATGTTGGTCTCGTCTATCAAATTGTCTAGATTGTTACTTGACGCAAAAGCTGTAGTATCATCTGCAAAGGACAGCATATTGTGCAGGGTTGAATGGCTGATGTCGTTAATGTATAATAAGAAAAGGATAGGACCTAGAATGGAACCTTGTGGTACACCAGTCGTGATTTCCAACGAATCAGATGTGCTGTCCTTGAAAGACACAGACTGGCATCTTCTTGTTAAGTAATCTTGGAACCAGGAATTAGCTAAGCCTCTAATACCATAACTTTCAAATTTCTTCAGCAGGATTGTATGATTGATGGTATCAAAGGCTTTTGAAAAGTCTAGAAAAACTGAAAGTGTGCAGTCCTTCGTAAGTTTATCATTTGCTTCTACAACCTGGTTTATGAGATGCAGAATAGGATGCACAGTGGAGTGTCCCTTTCTGAACCCAAATTGGTACTTATATATGATTTCATGTTCTTCTAAGAATGTGTATAGACGTGAGTACATTACTTTTTCCAATATTTTCGAGAATGTTGGGAGAATACTTATAGGGCGGTAATTAGTAAATAGTTGTGGATCACCTGATTTAAAAATAGGTATAATTTTGACCATTTTCATTTTGTCCGGCACTCTCCCTGTAGTGAAGGACAGATTGATTGTATGAGACAGCGGATCTGCTACCTCCAAAATTATTTCCTTCAATAGTTTTGTGGACATGTCATTACTATCTTTGGTTGATTTGCCTCTTAGTTTGTGAACACAAATGATTATCTCCTGTTTATTGGTGGGGCTAATAAAGAAAGAGTCTCTACTGTTGCCGCTCAGGTAATCCGAGTATCGACGTTGAGTCGTGGGCACTTGACTGCTTGTAGACTTCCCAATATCAGCGAAGTATTTGTTGAATCGGTCGGCGATTCCTTTCGGATCAGTTAATTCCGTGTTTCCATCTAAGAAGGAGGGGTGAAGTGGTCTGTTGCTATTTGACTTGTATATAGCTTTCCGAAGAATTTCCCAAGTTTTTTAATATTACCTTTGTTTTCGAATAGTATTTTGTTATAGTAATCTGCTTTGCAGGTTCGTTTCAAGCGGTTGAATTCATGACAATAATCCTTGTATTTTTTGTGTTTTGGATGTTTGGAGATTTTAATTTTTTAACGTACAATTTATGTTTCGTCTGAGCGGATTGCAATAAGCCCTGCGTCATCCATGTTTCACGTCTGATATACTTTTTGTTTATGGACATAGCTTTTCTTGGAAATGCTTGTTCAAACGCTTCGTAGAATATATCAAGGAACCTATTGAATGCCGCGTCTGGACAAACCTCGTTTATGACTTCAGAGAAGTCACAAACTGATAAAGAATTTTTGAACCGAGTGATATTCTCACTACTGAATGTTCGTCTATAATTTGTCTGCTACTTCTATGTAAAACGTAGCAAAATGATCGCTGACGTAAGTAATTATAATTCCTGACATAAGTTTATTGATATTGTTACTAAAAATATGATCAATCAGGGTAGCAGAAAATTCTGTGACCCTCGTCGGCTTTGTGATAGCGGGTATAAAACCCGCACTGAATAGTAAATCTATAAAGGTATTTGTTTTACTGTGCGAATTTACGTTGAGCAAGTCTATGTTAAAGTCCCCATGAGGTAAACCTTCGTATTTTCCTTACTTAAGGTGTCCAATAATTCAGTTAATGTAGAAGGGAATGTGTCAATGTCTGCTTTAGGTGCTGAGTTCGGTCTATAAATTACTCCGACGATACCCTTTTTCTTAGTGGATATTTCCACAAACAAAGATTCAAACACGTGTGGTATAAAGACAGATAAGTCGTTTCGAATTTTGAAGGGAATACTGTCATTTATGAACATTCCGACACCACCCCTGCCATCATCATCATCGGGGCGCATACGAGAAACTAGGGAGTGGTATCCTTCAAGTTGATATTCTATATTTGGTTTGACAATAAATATTTCCGTCATGCCTATCACGTCTAAAAAGTTAGAGTTTGTTTGCAAGTCGACCAGTAAATTTTGGAGATTTTCAAAGTTAGCGTTCAAGCTGCGGCAATTAATATTGAGTAGAGACAGAGATTTATTCGTACTTGAGATTTCATCTTTAAATTCACTTGGAGTAAAATACTTACAAACAGGATCAGAAATATTGAATGGAAGGGCGGCCATGTCTTGTTCATCAGAAGAAATAGCCTCGTTCAGATTTGCCATGAAATCATAAGTGTTATTTGTTTGGATCTCATCCAGTGATATGGCATTAGCCATAGTTACTTAAAGTAGTGGAGAAAGCAACCAAGGGTCTGGACATTTTGGGATCACAATTTCTATTCTCGGTGTCCGTGCATTGGGTATTCATTAATATATGAGTAAGTAAATGAAGGTAAAAAGTAGAGTCATAATTTTTGGTGATGTCAAGAAAAAATATAACATATATATACAACATTCGTGAGATCTTCAAGTCACCAACTGCAACCCCCTCGTCGCCATGCAGGAGTTCATCTCCTAAACCTTTGATGTACAATGCAAAAAGAATTGGCGAAAGGATACACCCCTGTTTTAGGCCTATCTCCATAGGCACACGTTTTGTTGTAATGTTTCCCAGGCTAAGTTCACTCTGTACATCTTTATATAATGCTTTCATAATCCCAACAAACTCGCCCCCAAGCCCAGAGCCTCCAGCTTGCGCCACATACTCTCCCTCCATACTCTATCATATGCCTTTTTAACATCCAAGAAGGCCACGAACATCTTTTTCTTTTTTAGGATAGCGTGAAAAGATGGTCAGTGACTCTCCTTCCCTTCCTGAAGCCATTCTGGATTTCTCCCAAAAAACCCTTCTCTTCGATCACCTCTTCTAATCTCCCATACAGGACTTTACAAAAGACTTTTCCAATGTTGCTGCTGACAGAGATCCCTCGATAGTTATCCAAGACGTCTTTTCCCCCCTTTTTGTGAATAAATGTCACTTTGCTTTCCCTCCACTCCTTTGGGACCTCTTGTTTTTCTATGGCTAGATTGAATAGGGCAGTTAGGCTTTCCCCGAGTTCCTCTCCCCTTTTTTTGATAAACTCGTTATGACTTTCGTCCACCCCTCCCGCTTTTCAATTCCTTAATTTCAAGATCACCCTTCGCACCTCCTCAGTTTTGATTTCGCTGCACACGAAGTTCAATAGATTTTCCTCGACCTGGTTCGGACACTCTGGTGGGTTCCCCATGCCCCATCGCTTATCGTTTACCTTTTCCCAGTGCTTGACTAGTTCTAATGCGATTTGATCTCGCTCTTCTGTAACTCTGCCATCTACTTTAATGCTCTGTGGGTTATTCTCTTTGTTACGTTTGTTCACCCATTTTCAAAATACACTCGAACTCGACCCCCCCCCCCCCCCCCCTGTCGTTCTTATCGTCCTAATAAGACTGCTATTTCGCACTCTCCGGTTGTCGTCTTTAATCTTGTTTACTTTATTTCGTGCTTGTTGGTATTCTTCCTTTGCTACCATGGCCTCATTGCTTTCCACCCCCTTAAGTTTTCTACTTCTCCTGTATGCAGCACAGTTTGCTTTTCTGACCTTTATGGCCCTTTTCAGTTCTTCGTTCACTCTGTACCCAAGTTCCCGTGTTGGCACCCTAATCTTTCCTACACTTTCCTTCCCTGCCTCCACTAGGCTCGCAACTATGGCGTCGGCCATCTTCTGGACACTGCCCCCCTTGTGTACGGCTGCAAGCTTTGGTTTCAGTTTTTCTTCGAACTTCGCCCAGTCGGCATCCTTTTTGAGTTCCCAAACCTCCTTGAAGCTTCCTTTGCTTTTTTCTAGGTTTTTGGCCCTCATCGTCACTGTAATCAAGTTGTGATCTATCCAACTCCATTTTTCCTCTCATCGTCCACTTCTACCCCTATCACCTCCCTCCATAAAGTCATATCTGTGAGAATGTAGTCGATTATTGATTTTCTGTCGTTTCTCTCCCAGGTCCATTTCCCCTTACATCTAGCGTCCCTGTTCAGAATCTTCAGACCGAGCTCATTTGTGAAGTTCAACAGCTTCCTTCCATTTCTGTCGACTTTCTTGTCCCCACCCTCTATGCCTTGTTCCTTATCATCTATGTGTCCATTAAAGTCGTCCATCTGAATTATACCGAGCCACCTGTTTTCTAGTTCAGTGATATTGGACCTTAGTGTTGAGTATATCGAGTCATTCCACTCGGGTTTACTTCCCTCCACCGCACAGTACACAATCCCAAGGGCAATACTTTTGTTTCTCAGACTGATCTTTACCCATCCAATTTCTTTTGACACCTCAGCCGAGGTGATGATATCTTCCAGATCTGTGATCAGCGACGGTTTTAAATCCTCTTTAATGTACATGCCTTTTTCTGCCCCTCCGTTCGCCCTACACCTATCCACACACATCCGCTTACTTGGTTTACCCGTTCCTCGTGTCTTACCCACGTCTCGCTTAAGCCCATGACATCAAACTCCTCTGCCTCGATCAATGTAGCAATTTCACTTACTTTCCGGTGGAGACCCTGGATGTTGCAATAACCTACTTTCAGGTTACCGAGGTTCATTGGCTTCCGCCTACTGGGCCCATTGTTTTCTGGCGCTAGTCCTGGTAAACTTATTCTGCCCCCCTCACTCTTGATAACCCCACCTATGTCCACTCTAGTTATACTTGCCTCTGACCTCCCACCCCGCTCCTCTCCAAAAAAGGCTCTGCTACCCGTAGAATTTTATCCCCCAATACCTGTTTCCCCACCCTGCTAAGATGCAGCCCATCACGCTCGTACATGCTCCCATTGCCCCAAAACGTGTCCCAATGGTCGATAAAGGGTATTCCCAGATCAACACAGTAGTCCTCCAACTCTTCATTTAGGTCCAAAATTCTTGAGTTCCGTTCGTCCCCACCTCCAAGGACAGGAAGGACCCCGGATACGACTACCCTTGCATTCCTATTTAGCAGTTTGCCGACTAAGCCTCTATACGACTCCACCAAACTTACTGACCTTCTCTCCCTGATATTGTTGGTCCCCACATGGACCACCACTACCGGTTCCGGCCTTCACCCTGCCACAATGCCATCTATCCGGTCCCTGAGATCCTCCACCTTCGCCCCCGAAAAGCACAAGACTGTTGATTGGAACTATCAGGACCACAAACTACATTGTCAATCCCACGTACAATGCTGCTCCCCGCTACAACTAATTTTCTTCTTCTGGCCCCAGTTCCTATATCATCTGCACCTCCTCTCGTTTTACAAGTTCCTTGCCCCCTCTTTCTCTTGACCGCCCTCCTTACCCCGTCTGGCCTATCATCATCAACAACCATCTCACCTCCCACACTTTCCCCATCACTCTCGTCCGCTGTGGTATTTGAGTCTAAAACACTAAACCTGTTTTCTAAACACCGCCTAGCAACCTTGGCAGCCTTACGCCGACTCTGGCTTCCGGACTCGACGCAGCCCCGACCTGACGCCACCTTCCGCTATTTCCTACTAGAACCCCCCTCCTCATTAACACCCCCCCCCCCCCCCCCACATCAAGCATTATTCCCCCACGTTTCCTGCTTCCCAGTTTCCTCCTTGAGTCCACAACGACCTTTCACCCACCTTCAACCTCACCATCGTAGGTAACCTTCAACGGTGTAACTCCAGATACACCGGCCCTCCTCCCCAACCTCCCTCTCAGCTCTGCAATCTCCCGCTCGAATCCAACACACTTCTCTAAGAACTGTAACATATCCCTGCAATTCGCACATACCCCACTACTCTCCATTGGCCGACCACCACCATACCTCATATTACACTGTCTGCACGCCTCCGTATCATCACTCTCCCCAACCTGCACCCCTCGACTCACCTCCCCCAGACCTCCTCAACACCCATATTTACCTCCGTCTGAACACCCGTCGTGCACTTACCACTCATGATTACAAATATTGTACAGAATCCAATGACCGAAAACGACAAAAACACCAGGGCAACAAACACACACGAAAAAAGGCAACTAAGGCAAACAAACAACAAAACCGGAAAAAACCTATCACCTAAACCTCCTTATTACACCCTACGGTCCTCCCAAACACACTTGCAAAACTAAATATATAAAAACTCCCCTGAAATAAAACTAATATTAAAAACAATACTTATAGTTCCGAGTTGAAAATTTTCTTCTTTTCTTCGTGAGTAGGATTCACACACACCGTGTATGTTGCAGAAAGGTAGGTTGTACCAATTCCTCCTACGCTTTGTCTACCATTTCCATGCATCTTCTTTATAAGAGTGTTGCAAGAAAATTTGAGAATGTTCAATTAGAAAAGTTATAGGAAGAGAGAAAGATAGGTATCCGCTATTGTTTATTGTGCCTGTTGTGTGATTGCTGCTATGGATGGGGTGGGAGGTGTGTTTCTTCGGAGCCCACTCCCCACACGCAGAGTTGCGAGGCACTCCTCACAGACTCAATCCTAAAGATCTCAATGAGTAGCGAGGCAATCCTCACTGACTCCACGCAGTTTAATTCTATTGAATAATTTTAATTTACTGTGGATTATTTTGTTTTTCTGTTAAGGGTTCGGTGTTCGTTCAACTTCACTATTGATTGCACGTGACGAGATGTAACATGGCGGACACGAAATTTTGAGCTGTGGATTGCTGGGGGTGGATTTTGTTTGATAAATAATTGTATTCCTAAGGGTGTTATGAAGATATGACGCACTAAAAAGGTGTATCCGTCATTCATAATACTGGGTGTGTATTTTTGTGTATGATTATGCAACTTCATGTGTCTCATGGCATGATTTTGTGAATGCAATAGACAGAAAATTTTCGAATATTCGTAGGGTCACCTTCAGAAACGATCAGAGAAAAGCAGACTTGTATATGCTGCTGCGATTGAAGTGACAAAGTTCAATTAAGTTTAATGAGGTGATTATCAAAAACAACCAACTTGAATCTGTGTGATCTTTCAGTTCTGAGGTGAGTTTAATTTATGAAAATACTAAAATATTGATTTTATCTCGCACGGCCGATTCAAATATTGTGTCTGTGGACAGTGATAAGAAACGTTCACGAAGTTCAGGTGATACTACTTCACTTCTTCGAGATTTGAAAAAAAAACAAAAAGAGTCATCTCGCTCAGATTGACTAATTTCGAGCTTGGAAAATACCGGTGAAGATTCAATTAACCTTCTTAATTTAACCCTTTACCTAACATGAAAAACAGACGACACATGCAAAAAAAATCTTGAATAACTAATTTTTTTCATTTTTTGACTCAAAAACATAGGTTATGACCCCTCGTTCCAACGAGGGGTCATAACCTATGTTTTTGACACAAAAATGAAAAAATAATGAAAATGAATTGGCGATTTTTGAGAATAGCGCTGGCCGATTTTGGCCGTTACGTTGGGTAAAGGGTTAAGTGAGATTGAGAGTGAAAGTGAAGTCAACAAATCTACTACTATGGCTGATCTTGAATTTACAAACAATTTCAAAGCATCCCTACTTGACCCGACAGTTCAAGCTTTGTTCCGAAATATTTTTGAAAAGACTGTTGAAGAACTTTCTGATGAATTTGGAGCCAAAATTGAAAATTTAGAAAAAACAATTGAAAGTAGGGATCTTCAAATTGAAAAACTCACCCAAGAGATTGATGATCTACAACAGTATGGAATGAGAAATTCATTAAGAATAAGTGGGATACCTGAAAAAACCACTGAATCTACTGATGAACTAGTGATAGCGATGGCCGGTAAATTGGGTGTGGATTTGGATGTGAGTGAGATAGAAAGAAGCCATCGTTTCTGGTGCTCCTACCAAAGCAGTGAATGACCCGATGTTGGTCAAATTCATAAGCTACAGGGTAAGGGATCGTTTCTATCGATCGAGAACTAAGCTACGAGAGGCGGCACAGACCAAGGGTATCTTCACCAATGAGCATCTGACTGTTGCACGGGCGCTGTTAGCTAAACGAGGTCGAACACTTGTAAAAGACAGAAAAGTGAAGGGTTCATGGTCCCATGATGGTACTATTTTTGTAAGACATCAAGATGATAAAGTCACTAGAATTACATCAGCTAAAGAATTGAATGAACTTGAGGAGAAGTTTAAAATCAAAATTACTATTCGAAACTCACAAGATCAATAGTTTTCTCAGCTACAAGAGAGGGTCTAGAAGGTGCAGTGTAGTGCTGAAACGGTTATCTGGGTAACCGCTTAAAATCGATTAGAAAAGCTGATAAGTTGAAAGTCACTAATTACGTGTGTGAAACGGTTATCTGGGTAACCGGTTAAAAACTGGTTAGAAATGTTGATAACAAGTTGAAAATCACTAATTAAGTGTCTTCAATACAGTCATTGCTGTATTTTTTCTGTTAGTAGTCATGCCCAAGCCCATGGGTAGAATCTCGTTTGACAGAGGCAGAGGTAGAATAATTATCAGTTGAATCTCACTTAAAACAGTCATTGGTGTTTTCTTCCTGATAGCAGCCATGCACAAGCCCTGTAACCTAAAACATTCATTGTTTTCTTCCTGATAAATAATATTATCTGAGAGGATTGTGAGTGTGGTGCCTTCTGTCACCGGGAAGCTTGAATGGGATTTTTGGTGCTAGGATGCCCCAAGTTTATACCTAAAACTATCATTGTTGTTTTTCTTCCTGATGGCACCCAAGCCCAAGCCTTTGGGTAGAGATGATATTTGAGCCTCAACTGACTATGGCAGAGGTAGAATTATTATCTGAATCGCACCTAACAGATGAAAGTTGAATCTCACTTAAAACAGTCATTGTTGTTTTCTTCCTGATAGCAGCCATGCCCAAGCCCTTGGGTAGAGGTATTATTTAAACCCCACCCGACTGTGGCAGAGTCAGAATTATTATTTGACTCTCTGCTAAATAACTATCTTTTAATGCAGCCATACTATTTGAAGTGTTGTTGTCAAATTGTTATTTGACAGGAATGCAAAATATTATTGACAGGATTGTGAATGTGATGCCGTCTATCACCGGGAAGCCTGAATAGGCTTGTTGGTGCTAGACTGCCCCATATTTACAGTCCTATGTTGGCTGCCCCATATTCACAGTCTTGTGTTAGCGGACCCCTGTAATTATGCAAACTATCACCAGGAAGTCTTAATGGGCTAGTTGGAGCTAAGCTGCTTCATAATTACAGGCTAGTTGGAGCTAAGCTGCTTCATAATTAAGTCTTAATGGGCTAGTTGGAGCTAAGCTGCTTCATAATTACAGTCCTGTGTTGGCTGCCCCATGCAATTATACACCTCTGCAAGTGTATTTTTTGCTTCCTAGAAGCAGCCACGCCCATGTGCAGAGCCCTCATTGGAATATGAAAAAAGAACCCAAAAACAAAAACAAAAAAGAAAAAATAAAGAACAAAAAAAAAGAAAAAAAAAAAGTTGAAGGCCACAAACTGAGTCTCTAAAACAGTTATATCCCATGTGAAGAATCATTGTGCTGGTAGAATTAGGGGATAACTATGTTGTATTTGATTGTTTGGGGCCGTAAACGATGGTTTTACTGTCGCAAATTGAGTTTTGCCGGCGACGCGTTAGCGGAGCCGGTAAAACGGATATTTGCGACAGTAAAACCATCGTTTACGGCCCCAAACAATCAAATACAACATAGTTATCCCCATTCTAATATAATTCGGCTGAAAACGGAGATAGTATTTGATCTCCTCCCAACTATAATTTAAAACAACGCCTTGTTGAAGACAACAACTTAAAACTAAAAATAAGTTTTGGTGACGTCATTTGGGAGTTCCGAACTAAATCACGAAATATATTTTACGCTGCCACAATGAAAATAATTCCAAACGTTTTAGTCATTTTATCACCAATAACAAAATATATTTATATTTGTACTGACAACATTTATCATGTTTAAATGTTTGTGACAATCTGAAAACAAAATACGCCGGCTGCTTTCTCTGTTTAAAGTTTAGAGTTCACCTAGAGATGTTTCAGTCGGAGTCGGAAAGCACTCGAGGATTTACCATTTTGAAGTTAAAACAATTGAGATCTTTGATTTTCCGGAAGACCATGTTTAACCGTAATAATTACTTACGGTTACAGAACAGTTGTTCATTTCAAACTGTTTCTGGGGAGTGATGTCTTGTGGAACTGGGCTACTGCTATTGATATAATTGTTTGCAGAACGAATAGTTCACCTCTCTCAGTGGTGAACGCGTTTCTGCAGCTGAACATGTCGTGCCACGAACGCAGGTAACAAATTAGAAAATGAAAGGACCGCTTGCACTTGAAGTCGATGTTATAACATCGCTAGCGGATCTGTCAGAAATATTTGGCCGTGAACAATTAAAATTATTATTGTCAGTTGTCGGAATTTGGTTTTCTATTTCGCACATAGCGTCCATAAATTCTTCATCGTACGAAAAATTGCTATTTATAAATTATATAATATCGCTTACTGGTCCCACACGGTTGCCGTTAAGCCCGTCGAAATCAGTTTTTTCAACACTCATTTCATTACTCAGTTGTCTCTGCCAAACCCCTATTCCACATTAATATTAAACATTTCAACTTCATCCATATTAAATACAGTTAATTACAAGAAAGATAGAGTCTAGAGAACGTTTTTTTTTACAGCAAGTCAACACGTACGCAGCGTTTGTTTACATTGGATACGGTAGTCAATGACACCAAATGGAACGAAAATAGAACGCCCACGAATACATCTTGACTTCCTGAAATAGTTTTCGACAACACAAAATTTGCGACAGGTTACGCCGATTTTACTGTCGCAAATTTTATTTATTAACCAATCAAATTTCGAGATTTATAGTAATTGTATTAGAATTAAGTGTAAAACCACTATTTGAATGAATACAGTTATTGTTGTATTCTTCCTGTTAGCAGTCATGCCCTAGCCCATGGGCAGAGGTGTTATTCTAATCTCACCTGACAGAGGCAGAGGTAGAATTATTAGTTGAATTTTTAATACAGTCATTCTTGTATTCCTCTTGTTAGCAACCATGCCCAAGCCCATGGGTAGAGGTGTTATCTCAATCTCACCTGATAGAGGCAGAGGTAGAATTATTATCTATTATTATTAGTTGAATCTTTTTGGGTAGAGATGTTATTTGAACCTCACCTGACTATGGCAGAGGTAGAATTATTATCTGAATCCCACCTAACAGATGAATGTTGAATCTCACCTAAAACAGTCATTGTTGTTTTCTTCCTGATGGCAGCCAAGCCCAACCCCCTGGGTAGAGGTGTTATTTGAACCTCACCTGATAATGGCAGAGGTAGAACTATTATTTGAATATCACCGAATAGATGAAAGACCTGCTAAATAATTTTTTTTATCCAATGCAGCCATATTTTTATCTGTAGTGATGTTGTCAAAACAGACATGTTCTTTGTCAAAAATCATTATATTGATATTAAAATATTATCTGACAGGATTGTGAATGTGGTGCCGTCTGTCACCGGGAAGCCCACACGGGCTTGTTGGTGCTAGACTGCCCCATATTTACAGCCCTGTGTTGGCTGCCCCATATTGACAGCCGTGTGTTGGCTGCCCTGAGTACTTAGGTAGCAAATACAGTAATTGTTGTCATGCTAAATAAGTTTTTATCTAATGCAGCCATATTTTTATTTGTAGTGCTGTTGTCAAAACAGACATATTCTATGTCAAAAATCATTTTATTGATATTAATATGTTTAGAGCCCCAAGCAGAATTTTGAAAATAAGTTTAAAGCCACTAACTGTGTTTTTAGACAGTTATATCCCAAGTGAAGAACAATTATCCATCAGAAACAAATTGTGGGTCGCGACAAGTTGTTGTTCCACGAGGAACAGCGGCTTGTCATACGAAGTGTGTCAATCTGACGACTGGGAACTGAATGTCTGGCCCTGTTGGATGTAATTTGTGATCCACAGTTTGTTAATCAGAAACAGATTGTGTGTCACAACAAGCTTTTGCTCCACGAGGAATAGCGGCTTGTCATATAAAGTGTGTCAATCCAATGATTGAGAATTGAATGTCTGCCCATGTCGAATGTAATTCGTGACCTACAATTTGTCCATCAGAAACGGATTGTGGGTCGCGGCAAGGCGCTGTTCCACGGAGAATAGCCCCTGCTGACTGTAATTCTTGACCTACAGTGACCTACAAAGTGTACCAATAAAATGATTGAGAATTGAATGTCTGCCTCTGTGTTGGCTGCCCCATAGCAGCAGCCCTGTGTGCTGCCCCATGTAATTAGGCAGCAAACACATTGTGTTGGCTGCCCCATGTAATTATGCAGCATATACACTTTTTGTTGCAGCCATACTAATTGTTGTCAAATGGCTGCCTGACAGGAATGTAAAATATTACATGACAGGATTGTTAATGTGGCGCTGCCTGTCACCAGGAAGCCTTAACTGTCTTGTTGGTGCTAGGTTGTTCATAATTTACAGTCCTGGGTTGGTTGCCCCATGTAATTCTACCCCTCTGCAGATGTTCTCTGCCTCGTAGAAGCAGCCAGGCCCATGCGTAGAGCCTCCATTGGAATCTTAAAAAAACATGTTGAATGTGGTGCCGTCTGTCACTGGGAGGCACAAACAGGTTTGTTGGTGCCAGGCTGCCCCATATTTATAGTCCTGAGAGGATTGTGAATGTGGTTCCGTCTATCACCGGAAAGCCTGAATGGGACCTACAAAGTGTACTAATCAAATGATTGGGAACTGAATGACTGCCTCTGTGTTGGCTGCCCCGTAGTAGCAGGCCTGTGTTGGCTGCCCCATGTAATTATGCAGCAAATACACTTTGTTGGCTGCCCCATGTAACTATGCAGCAAATATACTTTCTGTGATGCAGCCATACCATTTGTTGTCAAATGGCTGCCTGATATGAATGTAAAATATTACATGACAGGATTGTGAGTGTGGGTGCTGCCTGTCACCAGGAAGCCTTAACTGGCTCTTTGGTGCTAGGCTGTTCCATATTTACAGTCCTGTGTTGGGTGCCCCATGTAATTCTACACCTCTGCAAATGTTCTCTGCCTCGTAGAGGCAGCCAGGCCCATGCATAGAGCCTCCATTGGAATCTTAAAAAAAAAAAAAAAAAAAAAAAATAGATGTTGAATGTGGTGCCGTCTGTCACCAGAAAGCCCAACGGGCTTGTTGGTGCTAGGCTGCCCCATATTTATAGCCCTGGGTTGGCTGCCCCATATTTACAGCCCCGTGTTGGCTACCCCTGGTAATTATGCAGCAAATACACTTATTACCAAACATAATATTTTAACAGCTTTGTGCCCAATCACGGTCATCCTTGCCAGTTCTCCATTTGGTTCCCACCGACGTCCATATACACTGGACTGTATCACGGTCATCCTTATCAGTTCTCCATCTGGTCTCCAATTTTAAGGATCGAGTAACTCAACGTCTTAGGCTTGCTTACTAAGGTAAACAAGTTCGGCTTTACTGGTAAAATGGGACCCGGTGACCAATACCGCTGGCGCAGCCCCTCGACAAATGGGTATAAACGATTGACTAAGTTTGACTTTATTTCCATGCTGCAATCACTATTAGCCATTTTGTCGAGAAACGCGACCTTCAACAACAATAAATAAATAAATAACTCAATATAAAATACTCCAGAAATCCAAATCCGAACTTCGGCCTCTTTCTGCTCAAAGTGCATTTTTTACTTTTTTTATTTCTTTCTTTTTATTCCTTCAGCCTTCACCAATTGAATCTCAGTCTTGAATAATCCTTGAGAAACCGTTGAATTTTTCTCCTAAGGCTTTATATATTCCAGACATTCAAATCCGAACTTTGGTCTCTTCATGCTTAAAGTGCATTTTCTATTGAAATCTTAAATTGCACTTTCAATATACCCAAGAAAATAAATTCTATACATGTATAAACCTGATCCCGCTGTTGTTAAGAGGGTCAGCAGAGCTTTTGAGAAACCCCCAAGAATTATGCGTGCCTTAAAAATCTCTTGAACTCGCCATGGCCCTTGAAAAAACTATTGAATATGTTTAATCGTTGACAAACCCTTGATTTTGTTTGTACATCCGATTACAAGGGTAAAGGCATAATATCAATAGCTGGATTCAGCCTTCTCCAACTGTATCTCGGTCTTGAATAATCCTTGAAAAACCCTTGAATTTATTTCTAAGGCTCTGTATGAAACATGGAAAAGAACGATTCCAATAATACATAATTCCACCATTCGATAAGAACCATCTCAATAATACACCATTCCACCATTCACTCTCAAAATCTTATCTCTATTCAATGAAATTTGTATATATGTTCTTGTTGATGTTGGTGATTATTTTTGTGTGCCTTGTGCACACAAAGGCTCATGCATTGTACACAACTGACCATTTAAGCGTTGGAAATACACACCACATACACAATATATATATGGCTGTGAAATTTATTAAATCGTCTGAAAATATTAGCAGGCAACGACCAAATTATGTTTCTGTGATTATGAATTGGTACGAAATTGTAGGAATTGGCAGTGTTTTTATGAATAATGGCGGGTAATATTAGTCTCGATGAGATACAGACGAATCCGGAATTTGACTTCGTTAAGGTCTATAATGACAGAACATGTGAACTTTCCACTGATGAAGATTCCATATTTAAAGATAATATAGGCGATTGTAATTACTACTCACCCAATGAATTTCAATCAAAGAACATCAAGCAAAGTGATCAATTCTCAATGTTTCATTTAAACGGCCAAAGTTTAAATGCACACTGGGACTCCTTGAATGAATTGCTGAGCGACTTACATGGTCCGAAAAAATGCCTTTAGTATCATAGGGTTAACCGAAATATTTCGAATACCTTCGAACATGTCGTACCACCTGGTTGGCTATTATCCACTCATTAATAAGAACCGACCTGAGGGGGATGACGGGAGGGGTGGGGTGGGTCTCTACGTTAAGGAGGGTCTGGAGCCGATAATACGAAACGATCTGTCTGTGTTTATTCCCCATGTAATTGAGTCTCCGTTTGTCGAAATCAAGGTAAATAATATCAAAAAACTAATTGGGGTCATATATAGACCAAACACACAGCCAAAAGCGGATATAGATGTCTTCCTTACAAAACTAAACGAAATAACTGACCGAATTAATCATGAACGCGCGGAGGCACATATTATGGGAGATTTCAATATCGACCTATTGAAAACGAATTGTCATCCTAAAATACATTTTTTTCTAGATCTCATGGTTAGTCAGGGCTTTTTACCGTGTATTACTTGACCCACTCGGATAACCACTCACTCAGCAACCTTAATCGATCACCTCTTCTCAAATAATATAACCGCAACCTGTTCGTCTGAAATAATAATCACTGATGTTTCCGATCACTTCGGCGTATGTTATATAGAAAATATTACCACCGCAAAGGATGGTCCGAAAATTATACGTAAACGTAAATTCACTGAAGCCAACGTGGCCACATTTAGGTCACTTCTTTACCAAAGCGATTTTTCGTCAGTTCTTGAATTAAGCTGTTCTGATGCAGCATATGAGAATTTCATGGATATCTACTTAACAGCTTTTGAAAAGGCGTTCCCTGTAGTAAATGTGCAACTGCAAGCTAAGTTTGTCAGAAAACAACCCTGGATGTCCAAAAGACTTATGACTTCATCTCTCAATAAGTCAAAGTTTTATAATAAAAAAAATAAAATCCCCAACAGAACAAAACATACAAAATTACAAAAACTACTGTAAAATATTTAACAAAATTAAAAAACAAAGTAAAGCAATGTATTATAATAAGATATTAAATGATTGTAAAAACAAATTAAGAAGAACTTGGAAAATATTAAATGAAACAATAAACAAAGTAAAACGTACAACTAGCTTCCCTTCTACCTTTATCAAACACAATAACTGTGAAATAAACGACCCAAAGAAAACAGCATGTGCATTCAATGACTTTTTTGTAACCACGGGAAGACGTGCCAGTGCAGAATTGACGCAAACAGATCAATCCTTCCGAAACTTCATGGGTCCATCTTCTGCAAATAACCTCTACACAACACCCACTACCCCTTATGAAGTGATTTATGTGACAAAACGAATGAAAGCCAAACGATCAGAAGACTGTGATGACATCACAACATATCTTCTAAAGAATTCTATAGATATATTAGCCCGCCTGTTTGCCCACATCGCCAACTAGTCTTTCATTAGAGGTGTTGTACCAAATCGAATGAAAATTGCCAAAGTCATTCCAATCTATAAAACTGGGGAAGAAAATAGATTTAATAACTATAGACCTATAAGTATTCTTCCGGCCTTCTCTAAAATCTTAGAAAAATTAATGGCAAATAGAATGGTTAATTACCTGGATGCATTTGATATTCTTTATCAGCATCAATATGGCTTCAAAATCACATCACCACACATCCTCTGATGCCACTCCTTAGACATATTGCTATAGAAAACAACAAACCAACAAAAGATTTATCTCTAGCGGTATTTATAGACTTCTCGAGAGCTTTTGACACGATAAATCATAGTATTCTGATTGATAAATTAGAAAGATATGGATTCAGAGGTATTAACATTGACTGGTTTAAAAGTTATCTATCTCACAGAACCCAATATGTAAAATATGGTGAAAATAATTCGAATGAAGCCCAAATAACATGTGAGGTACCTCAGGGTTCCATAATCGGGCCAATCTTATTCCAGCTTTATATTAACGATATTCGTCGCTCGACTTTGTTAAACCTCCTATCGTTTGCGGATGATACGACAGTATATGCCTCAGGTCCAAATGTAAGTAGATTGGCTGAATATATAAATCATGAATTAAGCAAATTAAATGAATGGTGCTCAGCCAACCAGCTTGTCCTGAACACAAATAAAACTAAGTATGTTCTCATAAATCCAACTGGTAGCACGCTAGTCCCAGAAAATGTATTTATCAAAATACAAAACCAAACAATAAAAAGAATAGGAGGCCAGGAACAAGATAAGTCACTAAAATTTCTTGGTATTACCATTGATGACAATTTATCATACAAGGCCCATATCTCACATGTTTGCTCTAAAGTTGGAAGAGTAAGTTATGCATTAAATAAAGTAAAAAAAAAGATTGCCACATAAGGCTTTGAAAACATTTTATTTTGCCCTTATGCATAGCCACTTGTTATATGGCTTCCAAGTCTGGGGTAATGCTCGGGCAATTAATAAAATTCTCATTATGCAGAAACGATCGCTTCGTATCATTAATAATACAAATTACAATGCCCATACTGATCCCTTATTTGTAAAAAAAAAAATACTTAAAATTGATGACTTGTTCAAACTCCAAGTAGGTCTTTTCATATTTGATTGGAAAACAGGACAACTTCCGTCGTCATTTAATGACTTTTTAGCCCAACACAAAATATTTCACAAAGTTACGAGACAATTGGATCTAATACATATGAGTAGAACGCGTACTAAAGCCCTCGATAGGTTACAGATCCACGCATTTCCTAGGGTGTGGAATGAATTGGATCAAGATTTAAGGTTTATCACTAACAGAAATCTATTCCAAAAATTATTGACACAAAAATTCATCTCACAGTATTCAAGTAGTGTGGAATGTGACAATCCCTATTGTCTAGATTGTAATTTTAATGTCAGTAGATAATTATGGATTTAAACCCCTGAAGATGCTTCTAAAAATAACTAAATGTCTGCACAGCCATGAACTTGGCACCTTACTATACTTTGGTCATTTTCCGAATTGTGTGCTCTTTGCATGTGTTCATATCAAGTAATATACTCCGTCTGTTTATCTCGTCCAACAGAAAAGTACGATTTAGCTGCCAAGTCCGACACTTTCAATACCAAAAAATTAAATCTGAATGCAATTGGATAACATGCATTCAATCTACATCCATAGTCAGTGTACAATGCTCACTATAGAACACATATTAGTGAGAGATGACAGGTAGACAGCCAATCTGGCTATGTCATCTCCTTACGGGAAAGACATTTACTCATACTCTCATATTGCACTAATGTTTTGGTTATTTTTGTGCTTACAAAGAACTTCTATTATTATACGTGCATTGCTGTAATTTCTAACTATACCGTTAAATAAATAATCTAAAATCTAAATCTAAATCTATCCTGGAGTATGTGGAGGGTTTTGTTATATAGATCTTATTAAACGCATTTCAATCGCGCTTCAGCAGAGTTGCGAGGCAGTCATCACAGACTCTATCCTAAAGTTCTCAATGAGTAACGAGGCAGTCATCACTAACTCCACGCGATTTAGTTATATTGTATAATTTTTATTTTATTTTATTTATTTTTTTCCGGAAACTTATTTTGTTTTTCTGTTAAGGGATCGGTGTTCGTTCAGCTCAACCATTAATTCACTATCTTGGAGTCCGTTGAGGGTTTTGTTTTGTAGGTCTTTTAATGGCGTATCAATAGTTTCTATTTTTGCTAGCTCGTGAAGTTCCTTTATCTGTGTCCATTTCGGTTTGCATAGTGCCACTCGCAGGGCATAATTTTGAACCCTCTGTAGCTTCTGAATGTTGGTTTTGCTCATGTCACTTGTTATTATGGCACCGTATTCTAGTACCGGACGTATAAATGTTTTGTAGAGCTTGAGAAGCACATCTTTGTTTGCTCCCCAATTACTACTACTGATCATTTTCAGAAAATTGATACGTTTAGTAGCTCTAACCGTAATGGGGTTTACGTGACTGTTTAGACTGATATTGCTATCTATGATAAATCCCCAAAATTTGGCCTCTTTGTTTGCTTCCAGTTTGTGAAAGTATAACTGGAGATTGATACTGGGGACTGGTTGTTTCCTTTGCTTTTTGAAGAACGTAACTTTTTGAGTTTTGGCGGCATTGAGTTTGATGCGCCACAGGGCGCAACAGCTCTCAAGATCGCGAATGGTATCCCGTAGACGATTTTTAATTATGTTTCTGGACTTGCTGGCCGTCCAAATGCTTTTGTCGTCTGAGAACTGCGATAGTTCAACACAGTTTTTACCTACCTTTTCTATATCATTCACATATATTATGAAAAGAAGCGGACTTAGAACCGACCCTTGTGGTGTTCCCGCTTCGAGTATTACTTCCTCTGACACCTCGCGATTAACCCTCACCTTGATTTTTCAGTCAGTTAGAAATGATGATATGATCCTCAGAATTTTAGTGGGTAATTCCATTTTCGCTAGTTTATATCTCACGCCATTGTGTCATACCGAGTCGAACGCTTTTTCTACATCCAAGAAAAGCGCTGTTCCGATTTCGTTTTGACTAAATGCTGTTTTTATTTAATCGACCAGTCTATATACGTGTTCGATTCCTTCTTTCTGACCCCTATAAATAATACCAGGGATTATTAAGTCTTTAATATTGATATGAGGTGTGAATTTGTTGTCTGGAGTCCATGGGCTGGGCTTGATCTGTGAAAACCTTTTATTCAGTATATGGTTCTTCAATTCCAAAATACAGAAAGTATTCAAAAAGTATTCAAAATGTATTCATGAATACAGCTCAAATTTTAATGTATTTGAATACGAATACAAATACATGTATTCATAACATTCAGTGAATACATGTGAATACTTGATAAACTGTATTCGAATACGACTGAATACGAATACTGAATACGAATACTAGGTTCCTTCTCATTTGGTCAAATCTCATTTGGTCAAATCCCAGTTGGTCAAATCTCAATTGGTCAAATCCCAGTTGGTCAAATCCCAGTTGGTCAACAACTTTTTTAAAATTTTGTAAGTATTTGCAATGTATTTCTGTGATGCATATTTTAACTTTTTTACTTTTTTTCACTTTTGCTTGTGATATTTCCAGCTAGTATTGAAGCTTAGTTGTGAAGCCTTAATTACCATTACTGTAAGTGTTTTATAACAATATTCTACTGTATACTAAACTTTCAGAAGGTCAGATTTCTGTAAAAAAGCTCTAGGATAGAGCCAAATATTTATGTTCACTTTGAGTAGAATAAAGATGTGTTTTGTGCATTTTATTTTCACAAAAACCTAAAACGGTAAACTGTCCCTATTATTCTATATTTACCCCCTTTAGGATCATTAAATATGCTTTGAAAGACAAAACTTGCAAAAAATAAATGAAATTTGTCGCCGATTACTCTTTATTTAAATTTTAATATTTCTCCAGTTTTATTCATTTTTTTTCTTCCAAACTGCATGTTATTACCCTCTTATAGGGTCATAAAATCAATTTTGGAAGACAAGAAATGAATAAAACCAGAGAAATATTAATTAGTGACCATTTGTCTCCGATTATTCATTAATTAATATTTCTCCAGTTTTTTTGTGTTTTTTTTTATTTTTTTCTTCTAAACTGCCTCAACAGTTCTCAAGTTTGCTTCATTTTTACCTATACCTATCATGTTCTGAAATTTCTAATAAAAATGTTGAATATAATTACCATATAAAGAAAGAGGGTTAATAAATATGAAAAGTTATTAAGATTTGTTTTCTATTCTATTTATTTGACATCTCCACCTCCCCATAAATCTCAGAAAATTTTCAAAATATTATTGACCAACTGGGATTTGACCAATTGAGATTTGACCAACTGGGTTTTGACCAAATGAGGTTTGACCAAATGAGAAGACACCGAATACCCCGGGATACGGACACCTGCCCCCCCCCCCCCCCCGGCTGTTTGCCCCCATGTCAAAATTGACAGAAGAGGACACCTGCCCTCCTTTAGATTTTCCAGGACTGGACACCTGCCTCCCTACTAAATTTTATTAACAGGACACCTGCCCCCCCCCCCCCCCCCCCCCCCCCCCCCCCCCCCAGTTAATCTTTATACCGTGGACACTTGTTTCCCTGCTGGTATGTACAATACCTTGGACAAATCTAATAATAAAAACTAAAAGTATCAAAAAGTGTCAATTTGATTTATAACCGAAACAGCACATCAATACAACAGGAACCCATTTTATCTAATTTTAATAGCACTCAAGTTATTCCCCACCATTGCACATATATTTTATTCTAGGAGGTTCATATGAATTTCGTAACACATTTGTCAACACTCGCTTCGTAGTTGAAAGTTTTAACCCAACTAACAAACAACATTGTCATTCAAATCATCCACCAATTTTGGGCTGATTTTGACACTAACAGTTGAAAATATATTTTTCCAACTTGATAAAGGCCGAGCAGTCGAAAATGTGTCGACAATTTCAATGATAATGTTGTTCATTATATTCTACTCCTTGTTGGATAAAAGTCTTAGTAAAATGTATTCGTCAATGAAACGGCAGAAATATGGCTGTTAATGGAACGAGCTCAGAGAGCTTGTTCCACTGAAGCTAACTTTTCTATACTCTCCCAAAAAAGAAAGTGTGCATGCTAAAAAATAACACTGAAAAAAGATATATATCATTTTCATTCATGGAAATTTTATTCAATCACAGATGAATCAATTTGTGATCAACACGAGAAATTTCATAACGCAACGACGAATACTCTTGGTGCTATGGAGAGTCAAAGACACTAAGGGTCAAACACAAAAGTCACACACTCAATATCTAGCATGACCTCCGTCTGCATCGACTACTGCTGTGCATCTACGCCTCACGGAAGCGAACAAGCTAGCATGGAAGTGTTGTGGGATGTTGTTCCATATTCTGATAAGCTGTCTTTTGGAGTTCCACAAGCGTTGACGGTGCATGGGGAAGCCGGCGTAGCTGACGTTTCATGTCCCATACGTGCTCAATGGGTGAGATATCGGGCGAATTTGCGGGCCAGGGAAGAACATCCACTTGTTGTTGCTGCAGATACTGTTGAACAACACGAGCTGCGTGGGGTCGGGCGTTGGCCTGCTGTAGAATGACGCCGGGGCCGTGACGTTGCAGAAATGGAACAACAACAGGTGTAAGCACTTCATCACGATATCTGGCTGCATTGAGATTGCCATCAACAATGACCAGCTCAGTTCTGTTACGGGCAGTGATGGCACCCCACACCATGAGAGACCCTCCCCCATAACGGTTTCGCTCCACGACACATGGATCTGCGTAGCGTTCGTTTCGACGTCTGTACACTCTCTGGCGGCCATCTGATGATGAAAGAGGGAAACGACATTCATCTGTGAATAAAAAACGTCGTCACCAGTGTAAGGGATGCCTGTGATGTTGTTTTGACCACTGCAGTCGAGCACGACGATGACGTAACGTCAAAATCGGACGAATTGCAGGTCTTCGAGGACGTAAGCCGTATTCTCTCAGCCGGTTGATTACTGTTTGAGGATGTATCCGTCTCAGGTTAGGGATGTTCCTGGCTGTCGTCGTTGCCGTTTGTTGCCGGTTCCGGAGATGGACGACACGGATATATCGATCTTGTGCAGGGGTGGTAACTCGGGGTCTCCCGGAGCGGGGTCGGTCTCGAACGTCATCATGCTGTGCATGTCGATGGACTAGCCTGTCTACAGTGTTACGGTGGTAGTTCAAATGCTGGGCAACCTCTCTGTGTGTTCTGCCAGCTCTAATCATACCCTGGGCAAGGAGACGTTGATTCATTGTCAATCTTGGCATGCTAATGTGGAGTCGTTTTAACAGCAGCGCAAGTTTGAATATGAACGATAGGAAGGCCTTACTTTAGTGTTTAAATACCCAAGGATTCACACTGCTGCATGAATTTTCAGACTGTCCGCGTGCAAAACATGCCTTTTCACAAACGTGCAGCACGTCATTTAATGTTAATGCAATTTTAACGGGGAAAGCTGTTTTTGTGTTCAATATAACTTATTCATGAACAGGTTAACACTCTTTACACCTACGAAATTATTTTATTGGAGTTTGATCAATTTCTGCAATGCACACCTTCTTTTTGGGGCGAGTATATAATTTCTTTGACAAAAAATTATATATCTTCAGCACTAAAATGAACCTTTGTAAAATGTATTTTGTCAATGAAATGATAGAAATGTGTCTGTTAATGGAACGAGCTCAAAGAGCTTGTGTTTAGAGAATGCATCTGTTGAATATTTACAGTAAAAAGCCTGCTCACTTCAATAAGGTAATATAACATTTTTGTTAGAAAATGGGTCATATGTACAAGGTGTATAAACCAGCAGGGAGGCAGGTGTCCACGGTATAAAAATTAACTGGGGGACAGGTGTCCTGTTATTGCTGTTAATAAAATTTAGTAGGGGGGGGGGGGGGGTGTCCTGTTAATAAAATTTAGTAGGGGGGGGGATGTAGGTGTCCTGTTAATACAATTTAGTAGGGGGCAGGTGTTCTCTTCTGTCAATTTTGACAGAGGGGGCAAAACATCCGGGAGACAGATGTCAAGGATTCGAATACCCCAACACTGTAAGCAAGGTCTGTTTTACTGGTATAATTGGACCCGGTAACCTGCAGAATAATTGTAAATATTTAACTAAACCTCCCATTATATCCATGTAGTGATTAGGATATAGCCGTAGATACTTACATTAACACCAATACAGAGACGAGAAGTTACGCCGCAGGTCACGCTAGTAATGACGTCATCAGGTTATTAAGACGGCACAGTAAGAGACACCGCCAGTGACATCACAATTACACAACCAGTTGAAATATTCATTTTAGTGGGCATGTGTAGCGTTTGTTGCCACAGTGGCATGAGATTCCACCATCGATTTTGCAATTTTTAATGGATGTCACCATGTTGTTTCTTATAGTGAAAAGTGGTTGTTCTGAGTAGTGTGGCCTTTCACAACACATTCAGTTGCAATGGTTATATCGCGTGGGACAGTTTTACAAGTTAGGGAAGCCGGAGTACACGGAGAGAACCACGTAACGGCGATGATTAACTATCAGACTCACTACGACAAGCAGGGTTAGCATTGGTTAAAGACACATGTTCCATCGCCGCGCTGCTGTTCGCGTTAGTATATGGCTGCACCACCGCACTTCCACCTGGCCAATTTGCATTAAGTTTAGTGTCCTACGAAAGTTAAATTTTGATTTTAATCGAATCCCGAATCGAATCGGACAGAAGATTTAGTTTAAACAATATTTATTTGAAAAATCATGTTATATGTATACATCATATGGAACAAGGAAGCTTAGCATCCAAACTAAATCAAACATTTATGGTATACACAGTAACAGAAAAAAGAAGGCACAAAATATATAGAAGGGATTCGACAGTAAGCTAGAAGCTTTTTGGAGTCGTCTCCCTAAAAAAATGTGGATTTACACAACGTGGAGGTTACGGTCAATGGGGAGGTGGCAATCCCAAGACGCACCCGCGAACGTGTGGGCAACAATCTGCGATCTGTGACACAGTAGTCGGGCAGTTTTTTCTTGAAGATCGCGAGGTAGATCGCAGAAAGCAACACGCACGCACCCACACACGTCCCAGAGACGCCACCTCACAGATGTTTGCACATTTTGCACAAAATGTTGATTAAGCTGATACAGAGATAGGAGGATATAAGACAGGCAAAGGACGTAGGACACAAATTGAGCTCAATGGGGAGGGATTTGATCAAAAATTGATATGGTTACCATCACTCAAATGTAGGAATAAACATGGTAGTACAGTGGGGTCGTCACAATATCTTGTCTGATCTGATGTAAAGGGAACAATTAACCAATAGAAAAAAGCATGTTATAAGAACCGGACAGGGTCTGGCATCTTCAAGTCTTGGTTAATTAACATTTTCATTTAAGATATAGTTAAAATTAGTCTTCCTAACAAAGTAGTAGCCTCGAAAGTCGTGGACAAACACTGCATAGACAGTTGGAGACTGACGGGGAATTATTTATATAATTACAATAATACATATGACGTTTACTTGTTAAAACTTGGAAGGCGCATATTGTATATTACGCGTAAAGTATCAAATAGTAGTACTCCTCATCTAGTGAGACAAGGTAGATGCCGAGGTCCTACGTCCCTAGAAAGACTTAGATAATCGGAATTGAGGAACAGTAAGACAAAGAGCAAGGAGGAAAACAGACAAAGAGGAGAAACACATGTAAAAGTGGTAATAATCAGAATGATAATAATAACAATATTAACCCTTTACCCAACGCAGACGATTTCAAAACTTATTATTTTAAATATCATTTTTAAATTTTTTTCAAAAAATGTCAACAAAACCATATCATGTGACCCCTCTTTGGAACGAGCTCAACGAGCTCGTTTCAGAGAGGGGTCACATGATATGGCTTTGTTGAAATGTTTCGAAAAGTAATATTTTTCAGCTGCTGAATTTGCATATTAGGCGGGCAGATGCGGGCGATTTATTGGGTAAAGGGTTAATAATAAAGGAAATGAAATAAAAATAAGTCAAACAGAAATTTAAGGGCAGAGAAAAAGTAAAAAGTAAACATAAAAATACAGACTGCACTTCCAATTGGCCAGCATTAAGTTTAGTGTCCTACGAAAGTTAAATTTTGATTTTAATCGAATCCCGAATCGAATCGGTCAGAAGATTTCGAACCTTTGAATCGAATTTCACCGCTTTTCAAGTTGTAGATACTCATCATCTTACCATGGTAAATATTCTCGGTCTCGATCTCCACTCAAGTATTATATGCAATGAAGACTAGTCGGCTTGGGAAAATCAATCAGAAAGGAGGAATATCGTCGCGTGAGAACCATAATGTTCTATCTTCCACTGAATATTTATATTTATATATTTATTTATTGGTGTTTAAGGTCACATATTTCTGCATAATGGCTAATCATGACCATGACAGTTTTACGGGTCGAAGAAGCCGGAGAACCCGGAGAGAACCACCGAGCAACGGCGAGCAACTGTCAGATCCCCAACATACCAACTCCACACAAGCAGAGTTAGCACTGGTTAAAGACAGGTGCACCATCGACGTGCAGCACGCCTTAGTACACAACGTCACCGTGCCCCCACGTGTGCAATGGGGGCGAAGTGTCTTGCCCAAGGACACAACGCGGTTGCCGCAGGTGTGATTCGAATCGAGGACCTCTCGGCTTGCAGCCTGCACCTCTACCTACTGAGCCACCGCGTCCCCATCTTCCACTGAAAGATAGAACCTCATGGTTCTCACGCGAAGTTACTGTAAAAGGGAATCAAAGTAGTTTCGGTAACGAAATTTTCTAATTTTCTTGAACTATTTTTCTATTAAGATACCTCATGCAGAGCAGAGTTATTGATAGAGGAAAAGTTTAACCCTTTACCTAACACGAAAAGTAGACGACACTTGATAAAAAACTCTTGAATAAGTACTTATTTCAATTTTTCTCAAAAACATAGGATATGACCCCTCATTGGAACGCGCTCGAAGAGCGCGTTCCAAAGAGGGGTCATAATCTATGTTTTTAAGACAAAAAATGAAAAAAATAATGAAAATTAATTGGCGATTTTTGTGTACAGCGCTGGACGGTTTTTTCCGTTACATTGGGTAAAGGGTTAACATGGTACACTTTGTAGGATTCTGAAAATATCTCGATGATTCGAACACGTCCGAATGGGCGCTAGTGAAATGTAATCGAATCGAATCGTCGGAAGCTTTCGAATCGGATTGAATTTCGTAGCTTCTCAGGGGCCCAATTTCGGGCATTATCCAGGGACATCTGCGCAGATAAAATGGCTTTGGATCGAACGCTTGACATTTCGATATGAAGTACAATGCGCTGACCACTGAGCCAAGGGAGACCAAGAAACAAAAAGGGTAAAAAAACTTCTCTCTCCGAATCACTTATATCGGAAACTGATAGTGAAAAAAACTTCTGTTAGCGCTGTGTGAGTGGTGTAAGTCTTGGTGAATTCAATGAGTGTGAGGTTGAGTCCGAACTAACGCAACTAAAAGAAACTAATCGACAAGCAATCGCTCTAAAACCAAGGTCAGAAGTGGAGTCTATGTTTATAACTGCATTGCAGGATACTATAGTTCAGAGCTGTTTTCAAGGGATGATCGAAAGATCCGTCAAAAGTGCCATCAGTGATGGAATATCGGGCCTTGGAAAACGCATAGGGGAACTTGAAACGGTTATTGACGATAAGTCCATCCACGCATCTACATTTGTTTTACAGATGCTTGAAGTTTACTTTTTCCGAAACAGTATGTTAAATCTAAGAATATTAACAATCAATGAGAAAACGGTAAGCATACAGCACAATGTATGTACCGTACGACCGCCGTGGACTGGTCACTTACCACGCGTGGACGATATTTCTACGGACGCAATAATATACGACTCCAAACACTAATTTTAGGAATAATCATCAGCGATTTTATTAATGAAACACCGGGTTTTACCCGGTGCTTCATTAATAAAAATTGTGATGCTGATGATTTTTTATTACCTGGTAAACGCATGCGTGGACATCACTGCCCACGTGTCGGTTGCGACCAGTTCAGTGCGCCTATACTGTACCAACTAAACACATCCCAAAGGCGTTAAGTCACTGCGATGATCATGACATCATTTTAGTGTTGATTTGTAACCACATTACAAAGTGGCCTCCACATCCGATTTCAAGACAGAGAAACTATATTAAAAATATTACGCGGCTTTGGCTGTCTGTGCCAGAATAGCGTTCCTGGGGGAAGAATGGCTCATGAGATGGAGGCGAGTGGATTATTCTTCCCAGAGGACACTATTTTGCGGGGTGCGGGGCTGGGGGGGGGGGGGGGGTTAATGCTGTGCCGTGCAATAATTATTATCTAATATCAATATTGCCACCCATCAGGATGCCAACCCTGAATAAACTGATTATTGTCACGGACATTTCCCAAGAAAGATATTTACATTCTTGAACATAGAAACAATGGGACAGAATTCCAGAAATCTTAGAAAAAAAAATGAGCGCTGTGTTCCGTCAGTAGCACTTTCGAAAAAGTTTTGTGCCTATTTTTAGAAAGTGTATGGTTCAAAGAAGTAGTCCGTGGTTATTGTTAGAATTCTCGGGAGGAAAAACTCTCATAAATGGTACAGTACCTCTCAGCCAATCAGAGGAAAGGAAAGTCAGATATAATACAAGAAAGTTGTTACGTTAGCTCTATGCTTAACTCTTTGAACCCCGGAGGTATCTTCCTTGTCAGTTCCATTGTGGTAATAGGAAGAGTCCATATTTATTATTAGAGGGTAGATCAATTAATACTTTCCACGTGCAACCTTAGAGCTGCACGTTGAAAATATTGATTCGTCTACCACACATTTACCTTACAGTCATCTCTCTTAATGGCACTATGACGTAGCTTGTGACCCGGTCAGGGGGGGGGGGGGGGGCTGGAAAAAATTCCTATACACGAGGCCGGGGTGGGTGGGTGGTCTGCCTGAGAAAAAAGTGACTTTTTTCCTTGCAATGAAATAATGCTTATTTTGTATTTTAAATCTGATATAAAACAATATTTGACACTTATACTATATGCAGAGGGGCAGCCAGAGCAATAACCTCATAAATGGAAATCAAGGGGAGGGTGGGGTGGCCTAATAACTACCCTATATGTGTTGAAACACAAATATTGTTCAATAATGGCAATTTTCATGAATAAGAACACGAGTCGGCTTGACCAGGATTTTTGTCAGTTTCAACTAAATGTTTTATCATAATGATAAGTTAGACAACGAGAAGCTCGCCCTAGCATACATACTGGATTGGTACATTGAACACAGCAAAAACTGTCAATGAAATAATCAGCTCACCCACATTGACATATCAATATTTTGAAGAAACAAATTTCAACAAATTTGCTCCATCCGAACATTGAGATGGTTATGTGAACATCTGGACTATCACGTATGTGCTTAAACAGCCTGACTGCCAGTGTAGTGACACAGGAGTCACAATACACATAGTAGTTTTGCTGTATTTGTCAGAAAGTGAACTTTAACCACATTGGTAATGGGTCTCAATAAAATAAATTAATGTTTTTAAAATGATTTATTTTGTAAACAACATGTAATAATAAAACAAAACCATAATAAAATCAGACACTCAGTCTTATCTGTAACAGTAACGCAAAACCCTATAAATTACTCTAGTTGATACCTACAGCTGATCCTACAAACCGTTTTATAATTGTAATTCCGGAAATGTAATTTTTAAACTCAATAGTAAATGGTCAAACTGGTTTGCTGGTACACTAAATGACACGTGTATATGATAAATTGCTGTTCCATTTAGGGTACCAACAAATAGTTTGACCATTTACTGTCATGTAACAGAATTACAAATCTGGAAATTACAATTGTGAAAAAGTTTATGGGATTGACACTAGGTGTCAACTAAAGTAAAATAATCTTTGGATGTAGCAGGTATGCACATTTAAGAAAAAATAGAATAAATAAGCTGCTACCAGCAGGATCACACTGGATCACCAAAACACTTGGTGAAATGACTAGAAACTATAGCACCCTACATACAGTGGAACCTCTCTTGAGAGACCATCTTTCTTTTAAGACCATTTGCTTGTCGAAAAAACTGGTCTTTCAAGGGAGGTTCCACTGTAACCCAAAACCTCCATAGGAGGTTTTGGGTTACAGTGGAACCTCCCTTGAAAGACCACTTCTTATTTAAGACCACTTGAGGGTGGTCTTTTATAACAGGTTCTACTGTAATGACATAAAACCATGTCATATGGTGACACTGAGCATGAGAAAGGAGAAACTGTTGAAAGAATAGTTTGTCAAAAGTGCAAACATCCTATTTTGTTGATATTCTCTCTATCTCAACAAAACAATAAATAAAACCAGACACCCTGTCTTGTCTGTAACAGTAAAGAAACTAACAAATAGATTACTCTGGTTGACACCTAGGGCTAATCCTATAAAATGTTTACAATTGTAATTTCTGAACATGTTATTCTTAAACTCGATAGTAATTGGCCAAACTGTTTTGCTGGTACATATGTACACTGCATGACATAGCAATTTACCTATTGGTAAATTGGTGTGTCATTTAGGGTGCCAGCAAAAAAGTTTGTCATTTCAGGTACAGGCAAATAGTTTGACCATTTACTGCCATGTAACAGAATTACAAATCTGAAAATTACAATCGTGAAAAGGTTTATGGGATTGACACTAGGTGTCAAGTAAAGTAAAATAATCTTTGGATGTAGCAGATATGCACATTTAAGAAAAAAATACATAAGCTGCTACCAACAAGATCACACTGTATCACCAAAAACACTTGTTGAAATGACCAGAAACTATAGCACCCTACATAATGACATAAAACCATGTCATATGGTGACACTGAGCATGAGAAAGGAGAGACTATTAAACAAATAGTTTATCAAAAGTGCAGACATGCTATTTTTTCGACATTCTCTCTATCTCAACTGCCTCAACTTTGATTGCACATTCTTGTCCAGGATGTTTTAATGTAAAATGGTTCCCTAAATGATATGACCAATACACCACATCACATACTGGACAACGGTACGGTCGGTTTGTACATGGTGATGTACTTGTTGACTTTTCAGCCGCTTTCAGACTAAATTTTTTGTGAAGCTTGCAGTTGGACATCGGCACCGAAATTCGGTGAGTGGAGCGTTTAAGATCAATAGAACAACCATAGGCACCACAAAACCCACACACAGAATCCTGAAGTTCGCCTGACAGAATGTGTGTTCCTATGTGATTCCGTGTATCTTTGATTGAAATGTTTTTATTGCAACCAGGGCACAGAAATTAATCTTTTCCTGCCGCCTTTGCAGCAGCTACTGGTGGTGGCATTTGTTCCACTCTTTGGACTTCGCAGAGTACTGGGTCTCCATTGGAATTCATATAAGGAAGGGCCGAGGAAGCTGATATTATCTCAGTTTTAGGTAGTTCATCAAACAAAGTATTCAAAGAAGTTTCTGTCCACACGTAAATTACTTTTCCATTCACTACATTCAGTTTTGGTGAAGTGAGTCTAAACGTGTCAATGCTCACCTTCACTGTGCCACTAGTATGTCCTGGTGACCAGGAGAACGAATCGTCAGAGCCTTCTAACTTTAGAACCCTTCCACTAATTGTGCCTTGCTGTCCAATATCTATGAAGCTTATTTGCTCATTGCAAATATTTTGCAGTTCGTCACAAATCAATAAACATAAACTGTGACCCAAATAACTTTCACTACAAGTTTTAACAACACATGCAGGAATATCTTTTACAGCTATATATTCAATGCTTGTTGTATCGATGTTCTTAGAATGATTTCCTCCAGGAAACTTGGACATTCCCTGTACGCGTCTCAATCGATCTCCCGATTTTTTGCAACCAACATTGGTAGTGATCACACGAAGAAGACTTGATTTGTAGACAGGTTTCTCGTCCATTATAATTGTAGGATTGAAATTGGTGTTATCATTTTCGATTACTCTGTCTTCAAAATTGATGAACGCATCACGATTTTGAGCTTCGTCTTCACACAAAAGATTTTCAGAACTTCTTGATGAACTTGCGACACCAATTAATTTTCCACATGGTCTGAACATGCTGACATTGTCACTCTCTATTGAAGGAATCTGAGCACTGACCTGATTCGGGAGCACTGATTCTGCTAAGTGCTTACCCGTGTCCCAGATACTTTTAACATCCAGTTTTGCACATTTCAAGTTACCTTCCCAATGAACAGGTGAGGTGTGGTCTACAGGACCTGAAAGACGACTTTTCTTTTGTCTCCACTCGGGGTGTTTGGAATAGATGAGATCCATCACAGCTGCCCTCTGTAGTCGGTTCTCAAGTTGCAAAGTGTCACATGAGCGATCGTGGGTCTGTGTTCTCACAGCAGAAAATAATTGTTCAACTTAGTCACTTCCTAGTTGGTAATTGTAGAGGGGTTTCTCTGGGAAATGATGTTTGAATTTAACAGCCACAACAAAAATGTCTTTTACGGTTGCCTGCAAGTCATGATAGAGAACGTTTGGTAGGCATTGTTGATTGTGGCGGTATAAGAACAGCAAAACATGTGCCAGAGCACTGGCCTCTACAAGTAAACCTTCAACAGACAGAGCTGGTTTAGCAAAAAATGGCAATATGCCGGATGCTATAACATTGAAACATTTTATAGCAGGAAGCATTTCAATCATTCCTGGGGAGAACTCATCTGTTTTCCATTGATCAGACTTTGAAAACCATTCCAAGAGAGTGACAGCTGCAGGCACATTTTGTTTGTCTTTAGGATCAAGCATACTATTTACTTGTGATGTTTGTAAACCTAGTTTTATCATTAATGGTCTTAGTACGGTTGAGCTGAGATGGAGGTCCATAATAATTATATTGCCTGAAATGAGGTTGTTTCTGATCCTTTTTGCCAAATGTTTGGGGTCAAAGTTTACAGTCGTTTGGTTTGTACCAACTAAATGATCAAATAAGTTCAACTGCCCAAGTTCTTTGTAGAGTGGTGCTGATATGTCTAGACTTTCATTCATGAAATCACTAATAACCTTTCTACGAACACAGTCGCCATCTGTACCAAAATTCAGAAGCATTCCATTCTCGTCATTCCAGTTTCTGGCAATTTCATTAAATACTGTTGTTTGTTCTTCTGCAGTTTTATGACAGCATATTGGTAAAATCAAAAATGGTCGTCCATGATACATCTGATCACCAATTGCAGAAATGGCAAAGACACAAGCTTCTGTAGCCAAATGAATTTTATTTTGATCAATTTTATCTTCAAGAGTTGTGATAGTATGCTCACTGTTGAAGGTAATGTCAGATTTAGACGCATGATTGACGCAAAGTCCAACATTCTCATTTGTCGATTCATTCCACCGAAGTCTCTTCTCAACCGAGATCTCGTCAATTTTCAAAGACCAACAATTTATGCCTGGGATGTCATGCATGACTTCAGCAATATTCTCCTCAATTTGATTCTTGAGGCCTGAAGATGATGTTACAATAAGTCTCATTGAGTTAAGTTTATAGTCTCTGGCGAGTATCCTATATGTGTGAGATAAACTTGGCAAACCAGATGTTTGGATGTTTGGTGGACAATGTGTAAGAGTCTTGGGCCACCAATAAGAAGCACCAACCCTGCTATTTCAAAATCTTTATCAGTGTAACCTTACAGGCCCTGGACTGCTTTAGTCAACTGAGTGATGACATAAGATACACTCCGATTTTGTCTTAAACAAACAGCAATCAGCTGCTGTAGCCGTGGTATGTCATTCGAAGCTATCAGCACAATCACCTTTTTGTATAATTCTAATTGCTCTTGTAGATGAACCATCATCCGTGCTGTGTTGAATCTATGAAGCTTTTGATGATTCAAAATTTCATTTTTTTGGTTCATTTTCTCAAGTAACTGATCAAAGTTTAAATAAACATTGTTAGTATATTTTAGATCATCAGCTGTTTTCTCACTTCGCTCTAAGATTTTGTTCAGTTTACTGTTGAATCGGAGATTCTGACATGCTTCACAAACACTAATATCACAGTTTGTATTGATGACCATGTGTCTGTCTGCACAAGTAGTCGCAAAGATTGAGCCATTTATAGGAAAGAAAGGAACTTCCTCCTGTGAGTGTATTTGAAAAGGATATTTGCGATAGAAGGCCTTCATGTCGTGTATTCGCAATCCTTCACAGTATTTTATTTGACCTTCAGATAGTACCAGTTGCTTCGATTCAGCTATCACGTCTTCGGAAGAATCAGGTAGATCACATACATATTCACAAGTAGATACTTGTGATGATTCAGTGGATGATTCTGAAAATTGAGATGAACATGGTCGATCTGACACAGACGGTGTCATTTCACACTGTTCTGTTAAACATTCTGTAGTATGTTAACTTTCAGTCTGAGAATGTTCTACCCGAGGTTGCTTAGTTGAAGACTCCTTGAAGAATTGAGTAAGCAGAGTATTTTGGGATAGTCGCCTTTTTCGACAAGATGTTTCATGCCTCTGTAGGTTCACATAATTACAATTTTCAAAAATTTTGGAACAATGTTTGCATTTGAGAGTTAACGTTGATTTTGTCTTCTTCGGCACATCAGTTCGGTCAGACATTATTGATTATAGTTACTCCTTAGAAAATAAGAAAAATCTATTAGAAACTCAAGACTGAATGACATTTCATACAAAGACAAACATCTCAGAGTATTAAAGTTTAACCCTTTACCAGCTTTTACTCAAACTATCAATCATAAGCGGCCAAAGCTATATACAAAGAAAATCCAGATTTTTTTTACATTTCCTTTTATGTGCAGTTTTGTGTCTCAAAAACATAGCTTATCAGTCCTACTGAAACTAGCTTGTCAAGCTTGTTACAATGAGGGATCATAAGCTATCTTTTTAAGACAAAAAAAAATGAAAAAATCCTTGGTATTTGAAACTATCATTTTATTCCTGTCTTGGTTAAAGGGTTAAAGCTGATTTAAACAAGCAGCTGCAGGGAATGTATCAGGTTAATTAAATGGAAGTATAATTACATGTGAAACCTAGGAAAAAGTTGAGTAAAACGCGGGTTTTTGGTGATACTAGGGGGTGGGTCCCCTCTCAGAAAAGGAAAAAAAAAATTCCTCCTCAAAATGGGGTGGTGGGTGTTGTTGGGGCGGAAAAATTTTTTTTCAGCCTCGTGTATGGGACTTTTTTCCAGACCCCCCCCCCCCCCTGACCCGGCCGGAAAAAACGGCCTCTGGAGTTCAAAGGGTTAACCGAATGGTGGGAGCGCGGTGACTCAGTGGTAGACTGTTGGACTTCTCTGCCAGAGGTCCCGAGTTCGATCCCCGTCCGGGACGACCCGCGTTGTATCCTTGGGCAAGGCACTTTATCCCGGTTGCCTACATGGGGGCACGATGACGTTGTGTACTAAGGCGACTGCACGTCTATGGTGCACATGTTTTTACCCGATGTAACCCTGCTTGATCGGAGCTTGAACAGAGTTAGAATGATGAGGAGCTGACCGGGTACTTCGGCTTCCTCCATCCGTAAAACTGTCGCGGCCACGATTAGCCACATGCATATGCAGAGTGTCCTTTGGGGTTCGCTGTAAAATGATGTTCTTGACCTACGAACTTGGATCTGAAGCTCCGTAACACTGAACTTCTCCCTTTGATGACGGATCGAGAAGCTTCCCCAAGTTCCCTTCTGAATTTTTTGCGTCGCTAATGTAAGAAGACAGACAGGAATTACATGAGGTACCAATACTTGTTCCCGTCCCGCATGGTCTGAAATGTGTGACAGCTTGTGGATAATGGAGGTGTGACGCTTGTCCAAATTCTGAAGAAGTTGTGGCCGACGATTCTGAGGATCCTGAATGATGTTGATTCCTCAATCTTGGCTATCCTTCAAACTCCAGCCATATTGGCCGCCATCTTATTTTCGTGCAGAACCCTTGATAACGTAGATGAGTATCACAACTGTTATAAAAACATACTAAAAGATGGATATCCTCACGGTGTTTGACGACACGTGTGGTCTATACCGATTTTTCATGGACACGGCAGCCATTTTGGCTGCCATCTTCCGAGTACGTTCAGGGTCCATGACCTCAAAGGTCACTTTACGAGTTTCCGCTGTACTTTTGGCATACATCTAATTCGAAAGTTCCGCAGAAGTTAACCAAACTTCGAACCTATAAGGTCGTTTCCGATTTCCCTCGATTTGGTGGCTAACTTGAACGCCATCTTGTTTTAAAAAATTCCGCAAAGCGGATTATAGCGCATTTTGAATATGTTGCTGAGGAATGGCCCTCTTTCGATTGATACCAAATCCAGCTTACTACCATTTTTGGGGGGTCGAAAGCTTTACTGACTGCACTATTTCTCTCACCACACGCCATATGACGTGATCGATGTAAATTATTTCTAGTGACATCACAGGAATGTCAGTTTTTTCAACTCGCTTCAATATGATAATCCACCGCTGTCGTGACCTTCCGCTAGTTTTCTTGGTACAGTACAGTCGTCGTGGATTGGTCGTAATCCACGCGTGGGAAGCGATGTCCACGCATACGTTTACTAAGTAATAAAAATCATCATCAGCAAAATTTTGATTAATGAAGCACTGGGTTGTCGCGGTCCCTGGAGCTGAGGGGAAAAATTGGGAAAACGGTGAAAAGGAGTGCCAGATGTGTTATTTGGGCGTGGTGGAGACCCTGGAACACTTTCTTCTAGAATGCCCAATATACCAGTTTAAAAGAACAAGATTCACGGGGAGTTTAATGGGGAAGTGGGAAGGGAGAATGAAGGACATGTGGTCAGGGGACGGCTCAAAGGAGAGGATTAATATGCTAATCGGAGAGATTGGGAAGAATGGGGCAAGGGATGTCGTCAAGCAGTTCGAGTGCTGGGAGGAGAGAAGAAGCGTGGGAATAGGGAGGCAGTTGGTAGAACAGGGGTAACCAAGGCCTTCTCATACGAGAACCGCGACAAATCAGCGGCCGGCCAAAGTGTTATTATATTATGTACATGGTGCTTCATTAATTAATATTTTGATTATTATTCATACAATTAGTATTTGAATTCAAATATTATTGCGCTGTGGAAATATTGCCCGCCCCTGGAAAATGACCAGGCCACGCGTCTGTATTGTTTATAGCTTTGGAATATACGGAACGTTCGATGCACTTTCCGAAATGCATTTCGTCTCTCTGTACAATCGCGCAGTGGAATTGTAGATTTTATACGCAAGGACGGTATTTCGATTTCACTGACATCATGCAAGGTTTGGAGTGAGGAAAATCACACTCGAGGGGAGTGGGAATGGGATGGGGAAGTTCCATCCTCGGGGAAAGCTATTTGACCCAAACACTCGACAAACCTCATATCGGGGTCAAATAATTATTTTTACACGGATGAGATTTCCCCACCCCACCCCTACACCACTCGAGGATAATAACAGCCCGGTAGCAGGTGGCGATGCTTTGCAACGATTGTTTCTGTCGAAATTCCAAAATACCACGATCTTATCTTCCCCACGCCATTAACACTAACTGATTGTATGCTTATATACAGTATTGCAATCGTAAAGCGTTCTCTTTCTGAGCAGGAATGCGATCTGGTCGTAACACAATTACTCCGTTGGACAGGGATTTCATAAATAAAAGCAAGGCTGAATCATGAAAAATAAGCAAAACTAGTTTTTGTACTTGCTCTCTTGACCTTCGCGTATCAAGTGAGATTTCCAAGAAAAGCGGATAAAGCATTTCGCGATCCTGTCGAAATTTTCTCTGTCCATTTTTTGTAAAGTCATTGCTCTAAAATATAAAAAAGTGTAATCTCCGAGTCAAGTATCTGTACCCTGCGGTTCACAAAAGAACGACACACACAGTGGAGTTTCAACTTGGGCTTATACTTATATTCCGCAATTAAACAGAACAAGTGGAACATTCGCTACCTATGGATGCAAGCAACGCTCATATCATTCGAGTTTGATGAAATTGTATATACACGATGACTGTACAGAGAACATCAGCATATTTTTAAATTTCCAAACTCAATCAAATTTGACTGAAGTGAACTTCCCTCCAAACTGGATTGTTTAGATATTTCTGTATGAAATTCTATAGTGCGCAACTCCGCCCCCCCCCCCCCCCACACGCATGAAGTGATTGTCATGAAACTTCCCAGACCTCCCCAGGTATAAAAAGATGCTCACATATTCAATCATTTCGAAGCTCCATATTTAGAGATGCGTCGCGTATCGTCCACAAACAGTCACAATTCTGATTTTTCACGGACATGGTTTGTGATAACACAACGTGTTTACAATTATGATACCATACCAGTGCGTTAACCCTTAACTCGCTGAGTATTTGCATGATATTTTTCATCAAATCTAGTCATGGCTGCTTTACAGCAGCCATGACTAGACTTGATGAAAAGTTAATCAAAATGTGAGACAAGAAATTATTGATGAAAATATTTTCATTCAATTTACAGGCCGAAAATATGATTACAAGAGCCCTAATTATACTTATTTCAATGACAAGAGCATCCCTTTGCTGGGCAGGAATATCCGCCAGCAGCATGCAAGGGAGTTAACCCTTTGAACCGAAATATCGCTTTTTCGGTCCAAGATAGTAATATGACCTTGATTCATTAGGAAGATAGTTGCACAGTGAATTTAGTTTAAACAATATTTATTCAATAAATAAGTATGCAATATGTTACAATATTAAACACCAATAAAAGTGACAATATATATAGAGAAGACGAAGAATATAACATATACTAACAAAAAACCATATTATTATGTAATGGGGGATCTGACAGAAAGCTGTGAGCTTATATTAGTCATCTCCCGGGGCCATTCAGAAATTTACACAAATAGGTGGTATAATATAGTAGATGGACTCATATATCGCCGCCTGGAACCCATGGACTGTGGTCGGTCGCCAACTTGATCATCAGCCACGTGCCAAGCCGGGGCACCGCATCCATGTACACAGCGAGAGCTGCCTATAGGCCCTAAGAATGTAGACCTGGGAGCAAATACCCGACAGGTCATTCAGATTTGATTTGTCAGCATCGTTGTCGACACTAGCAGGTAACCTCGAGTGCGAGGACACGACATCCCGGCCAGGGACAAAACCGGTGAGAAAGTTGGTGGTAATTCTAGTCGAAGAAAGGTAAGCACATGGAGTCAAACTACCCGGCAGCGGAAGCACTGCTAGTGGGAAGTGAGACGGAAGCAGCCTTGATGGTGATCCATGCGAAGAAGACGGAAAGGAAGATCATAGGAATGGCGGTAAATTCATCATATAGTAGTAGTCGTACCTGGTGGTTTAATCCTTAGCAGTCTAGAAACGTCCACTTGACAAAATGAAGTCATGCACCACTTCAAAAACAAGATGGTTTTCCCAACTATTCAAAAATTCAGATCCAAAAAGAAGTGTCGGTATGTTTACATTAGATGATAGAAGGTTGATATTACTATTACGGACATTTGAGTACATTGGACAGTGTAAGAAAAAATGCTCTGGTGTCTCGCACATCCCGCACTGACAGAATGGGGTAGGTGACAGATGATTGTCATATAAATGAGAGTTAAGGTTACTACAATGCAATCGTAACCAGCAGTGATATATTTGGGCTGCTCGTGATTCCGCGCCACTGTAAAACACAGGTGGTCGCTGATTTCCAGCATTTAGGAAAGTCTTGAAATTGATCAGTGATGAGTTCTCGCGGACAGATAAAGGCAGTTTGTTCCATTGGTCAGTGACACCCGGAATAAAAGACGACTGATACAATTGAGTCCGACAAAAAAGAACTCTGTGGTTATGACATGACCGGAGATTAAGCGATAGATTTGCTGATGAGACAAATTGGAGAACTTTATTGCCAATATATAAAGGTGACATGCGGTGATACATTTTGAAATACTGCAACAGTTTATGTTTACGGCGTCTGTTTTGTAGAGAGTCCCAACGTGTTTCGGAATAAAGCAGAGACTTGCTACAACTGACAGTTGCCCCGGTAACGATCCGAGCGGCTGCGATCTGTATTTTCTCCAGCTCGGCGCCTTGAACTGCTGAACAATTATCCCAGACAGCATAAGCGTATTCCAGTAGAGGCCTAACGGAGGCAAAGTACATTTTTTCAAGGATGCTGCGATCGAGCATCTGCAAATAGGCGTATGCTACTGAGTAAGTTTTCGGTTATATCATTAATATATATAAGGAACAATAACGGTCCAAGTATCGAACCTTGTGGTACACCAGCATTAATGGTTCTCCAAGTAGTTGCATCCGACCCTAGCACACCTCGCTGCGACCTATCCGATAAGTACGATTTTAAGAACAACAGAAGTTCACCCGATACACCAATTTTCATCGGCTTATGGATAAGACCAACATGCCAAACCTTGTCGAAAGCCTTACTGACATCACAGAAGACCACCCTAACTTCTTTGCCTTCATCAAGCGCTCGACAGAATTCATCGTATATGCCAGTCAGCTGGAGGATAGTTGAATCACTAGGTGTACAACCGGATTGGAATTGAGTAAGCACATTGTTGTCAATCAGAAATTGGGACCAGATGCTTTAGACACCTTTATCGACTTCATTGCTTCATTGCTTCATATACTTCACTACATTGGATAGTGATACTATCAATAACTCGTGAAGCCTGGGGTACTGAATCGGGAAGGGAGGCTTTCGAATCATCAACTGTTGAAATAGAACAGAAGTATTCATTGAACACCTCTGCTTTCTCAACACTTGAGGAATATACTTTATTTAAATGGATAATTGTTGGAATACCTACTATTTTACTACTGTTGATAAATGTTTTTAGAGTCTTCCACCATAAGGAAGAAGGGGTTTTATTGCTACTTAGTGTGGTCTGAACTTTAGATAGATACGATAAGTGTTTTTAGAGTCTGAATTTGTATTGTAGGCCAATAACAAATGTAGATTCTACAAGTATATGGCTCTGAACAGGAATTGGAGTATACTATTGGCGTTCAAAGGGTTAAAACATATCGACTGAGTGGAAAGGAGAAATACAATTTCTGGTCTAACACATCGGTCTGTTCGTAATTCAGTTCAGTTGGACTTTAACATCCGATTCCTCCCCAATTCTGGGGTAGGCAAGATTTCACTCTCTAGATTCTTTTGAAAACTTAACTCCAGTTGTCTTTTAACACTTCCCTGCCGAAATCGACTATTGTCACCTATTTTATGATGATTATTTGTACGCGCTGGTATGCGCAGATCGAAACGAAAAAGTAGGGAAGAAAAAATAATTGTTGAAATAAACGTGCTTCACTGAAGTTTATTGGAAAGCGTTAATAAGTGATCTCCAAGATTTTTTACACCCTAACACAGAAATCGTTTATGAACAGACTCTTTCTAAGGAAATGCTCCCAGTGATGGTGGACGCTATCACATGAAAAAAGCCTGGCACTTTAATTTATTGATTGCTCTTCTGAACTTGTTAGGGGTTCTTTGGCCACGAAAGCCCTACCACATATTCATTCCACCTGTCTATATATTGTGTGTGATGTGTGTATGTTTGTGTAGAAATGTGCATTACTACACTCATGTTGTAGAATACGTGGCGCATTCTTATACTACACCCACTCATGTATGTCAATTTTAACGATGCCCTTAACAAAATGCCTTCCTAAGACTGTCCAAACCAACATAGCTAGCTGAATATTAGAAGGACACCTAATCGTGACTTGTCTGAAAAGTGTTCCTTCTTTAATGCTAGCTATACCACACAATCCTGACAACAGCACACAACTCGCCTTGGAAAATATCAGATTAAACATTTTTGATAAACTTTTTTGTTTTCTTTCCGAGTAGTATGGCCATCTTCTAGACTCTTGATCATAGCTAATGCACTGACACTTGATGAGATACAGAGCACCAGCTCATTTGGTTTCATTTCCTAGTTTAATGACGCAGTTACAGATAATGAAGCGGCCGACTTGATCTCGCCCTATACCATTGAGGGGAACGGTATGTTGTGTACTAAAGCGTGCTGCACGCCAATGGTGCACTTGTCTTCAACCAATGCTAACCCTGCTTGTGTGGAATTAGTACGTTGAGGAGTCTGACATTGCTCGCCGTTGCTCGGTTGTTCTCTCTGGGTACTCGGGCTAACTCCAGCCGCAAAATTGTCCGACACGAGGTGACCCTGGCTGTCGAAAATGTCGTTAAACCCAATAAATAAATAAATAAATAAATAAATAAATAAATAAATAAATAAATAAATAAATAAATAAATAAATAAATAAATCCGATCTGATTTATTCCTGGAAAAACTGTCGAACTTATTAGACATGCTAGGTGACCTGAACAAAACTGTTTATCTTATGGGTCATTTTAATATCGATCTACTAGTTTTTTGCAAACACACTAAAACTAACTTGTTCATAGACACAGTGTTCAGTGCTCGATTTATGCCTGCTATCACGAGACCATGGCGAATCACGAACCACTTTGCCACTGTAATCAATAATATATTCTGCAATAAATTCAAGTCACAAACATCTAGAATAATTATCACTGATGTAAGCGACTATTTTGCAACATTTTATGTTGACGAAACAGCCAAAAGACATGTCCACACAGTACAAATTCCAAAAAGATCATTTAAGCAGGAAAACATTAACTACTTCAAACCCTTATTGTCTGCAAGTGACTCCTCTAACGTAATGAACACACTATGTCCGAATGAAACCTACGATAATCTACTTGACATTGTACATGCAGCCTTTGACCACGCATTTCCAGAAAAAAACTTGTTAAATTTCCTTCAAAATTTGTAAAGAGCGAACCGTGGATGACATCGCATATTTTGAAGTCCTCATAGGAAAAAGCTCACTATACGTAAATAATTAAAAAAAACAACAATGCAAAACAAATTGAGATACAAAACGTACTGCACAATTTATAACAGAGTAAAGCGAGCTCGTAAAACAGATTATTATAGCACTATACTTCGAGAAAAAAACATAACATGAACAAAAACGTGGGAAGTATTGAAGAAAGCAATTAATAAATCCAACCCTACCCTTACCTTCCCGTCGACATTTGCCGAAGATAATGTTGAAATTACCGACACCGAAGCAATAGCTGCCAAATTTAACTCATACTTCGTTAATATTGGCAAAAAACGTAGTGAGGCATTGCCTCCTTCCTGTCGTCATTTTCCCGATTATATTAAGGGAAATAATGCAGAATGATTCTTCATCTTGCCAACTACTCCACACGAAGTAATTCAGTGCACTAAAAAACTAAACTCAAAACTGAGTGGAGATATTGACAATATGTCCTCCAAAATGGTAAATGAAATCATATTCGAAATCGATGAACTCTTAACACACATAGTTAACCGTTCGTTCTCAACAAGCGTTGTCCCCGTGACAATGAAAATAGCTAAAATAATACCCGCCTTCAAACCTGGCAATCAACAACTATTCAACAACTATAGACCCATCAGCATCTTATCAACGTTCTCTAAAATATCAGAAAAAATAATGTGTTCTAGATTAATACATTTCCTGGAGGATAACAAAATAATTCGTCCACATCAGTTTGATTTTAGAAAGGCACACTCAGCAATACATCCGGTACTACATCTTGTCAATAATGTCGGCGAAATGAACGACCGGCCGACAAAAGACCTTATATTAGATCCTTTTCCCGACTTTTCCAAAGCATTAATACCATAAATTCTTCGATTTTATTAAAAAAAAAGTTTTAAAAGTCTATGGAATTCGAGGGCATGCAAACACTTGGTTTAAAAATTATCTCACAGAGAGATGTCAATCGGTATCACTCCAAACTGTCTGTTCCGGTTTTCTGGACATGTTCTGCAGGGGGCTATCCTTAGTCCTCTTCTCTTCATTATTTACATCAACGATATTATAAATTTCACGTCGATAAAATCGTATGCCAATGACACTATTGCCTACACTGCTGGCAATATTTATTTATTTATTTATTGGTGTTTAAGGTCACATACTTATGCACAATGGCTAATCGCGACCGTGACAGTTTTACGGGTGGAGGAAACCGGAGTACCCGGAGAGAACCACTGAGCAACGACGAGCAGCTGTCAGCTCTCCAGCATCGTAACTCTGAACTCTGCACCGCAGCACAGGCAGGGTTAGATTGGTTGAATACATGCGCACCATCGACGTGCTGTACGCCTCAGTACACAGCGTCATCGTGCCCCCATGAAGACAATCGGGGTGAAGTGTCTTGCCCAAGGACACAACGCGGTTGCCGCGGGTGGGATTCGAACCGAGGACCTCTCGGCTTGCAGCCTGCACCTCTACCAACTGAGCCACCGCGCCCCCACTGCTGGCAATAACTTAGAACCAATCAGAGAATTAGCTAACAACGGACTCCACAAGGTATACAATTGGTGTATGTCGTATAAACCCGTCCTCAACGAAAGTAAGACAAAGTTTATCATTTTTCATCCGCAGGGTGATACATACGCTATTGGAAGTAGAAGAACTGTGCTTAACAATTCAACTATCTCCTGTATCGCAAATAACCAAGAAGAAGAATTTGTCAGATTCTTAGGAATTTTTATGGATGAACATCTGATCTTCAGGCACCATCTCTCGGTTGTCTGTTTTAAAATTTCTAGGGATATTTATGCTATAAATAGAGTAAAAAGAAAAGGATTCTGCCACAAAAATGCTTGAGACATTATATGCCTCTCTATTCTACAGTCACATGCTGTGCGGTATTCAAATCTGGGGGCACTCTCCCTCCGCCAGAGTGCTCAAAAACTGCAAAAGAAAGCCATCCAAATCATATCCATCAAAAAATGTAATGCACACACCGACCCACTGTTTAGAAACCACCGCATTTTAAAATTCACAGACCTGTATAAACTTCTGGCATAACAAACTGTTGCCTGAAAGTTTTGAGAATACCTTTAAAACATACCAAAATTCTTCCGGTATGGAAACCAGACAGTCAGGTAAAATGCGCACACATAAATCGAGGACTCAGTTTTCTGCTAACCTTCCCATACATACTTTTTCTGGGACGTGGAATAATATTGAACCACTCGGTCAAAATTATTCAAGATAACTATTCAAAATGACTGTAACTGAGCAATTTCTAAGTTCGTACTCTCTAGATGTCAACTGTAACAATCCAGTACGCACCGGTTGTAGGCCGTATCTCTGTTTATCTCATCACTACCTCTTTATTCAACTCAGTCTTCCTCATATGTCAGAAAATATAGAACTGATTTCTCACATGACGGAAAGAATCAGCCCAACATATCATCTGCATTGGGGCTATAAATTGCCCTCTTTTTGGAGAACACGCTGTTGTCAGGATTGCCCCCATTGTCACGTCTGCTTCTCGTTTTCATTTCTCTTCTGTCATTTTTTTTTTCTTTTCTTTTCTTTTCTTTACTTTTTTTGTTTTTTAGGTCATTCTTTCATTTTTTAAAAACGGAAATGGTGGGAAAACACTCACACGTGGCTAGCCAAACTCCATGTGGTACAATCATGTAGCTGTTAATAATGCTACCCCTGTCTACATTTTTTTTGTTTTTAGCTGTGTATGTGTTGTGCTACCAAATAAATAAATAAATCATTCAATCAATCAACCAATCAATCAATCAATCAATCAAACCTACCATCTGATTACTTGTTGGAAAGGGCTCATTGATAACGAATGCCGAATAAGGAACTGGGAAAAAGTAACGTTAATCACATCCGCTCCAGTGTAACGGTTGTCACATCCGTTAATTTTGGAAGCATTTGGAAAGCGGAATGAAATGAAAATGTAAGCATATGTGAAAAACATTCTATCATATATCTCAGAAGATGACATTTTTTATCATTTGGAAGCATTCAAAAGAAGATTTAGATTATTGTTTAAAAAAATTAATCAATCATGATTCAAACATAAAAATGAAAGCTACCATCCGACCAGATTTTGTGACATCAGTTCTTACATGCAAAACCATTTCATTCACCACAAGCATTTAGTTTAAACAATATTTATTTCCAAAGTTTAAAGAAAGTTACAGAAATCGAGTACGATAATGATACACGTGTCCGCGAGCACAAAACATTAATGGAAATGGATTCAGCAACAAGCTGGTAGCTTATACTAGGCTGTTTCCATAAAGATAAGTCGTTTATGTATAATCTAGGACTGGCGAAAATCATACAAGACGGTGGCTTGGTGCAGGCGCATAGGGCTTTGTATAAATTTATGTATTGTCGGTGATTTATTGATGCCTTAGGGATGAAGTGAGCCATTACAAGCCTTCGAAAAATACAAAGCCACACACACCTGCAACCAAGTCACGGTTTGTTAGGAATACGTATAAACAGTTGTATTTTGGATTTAAACACTGTGTACGATAATGAAGGAGCATGGTGGAAAGGTTTAGTATCTAGGCTGTTTTAGTGTTTGTAATAGTGCCCTTGGTTGGGTGGAACGTCTGCATGTAGATCGGAAGTGTAATTAATCTACGCAGGGAGGCCAGTCAGTAACAGAAAGTCGACCCTTATGGTTGATACGGTACATATTTCTAGGATTGGGTTTCATAGAGCGCATATGGCCGAGGTGGTTACTTGGTAAAGAGTATAGACACTACGAAGCTGGTTTCTGCATGCATTTAAAGGTACCATCCAGTCATAATTCATTTGTTTCCACCGCAATTCTAGTGATAAGGTAAATTTAACGAGGCTTATTCTACCCTATTTGGGACCCTCAGATCGAGGGGTGTTCTATATGTTTTTTTGCATAGCCGGAAATCTTATACACTCTGAAAAACTGGAAACTCCAACGGTCCCGAATTTAAAGGCAATTAATCTTGCGCAAGAGGAAATAAAGAAGAGAGACAATGATACACCGATTCAACATGTCTCCAAGAATCATTTTGAAAAAGAACCAGGGGTTGACAGGGCCACCCATTTTTGGTACCATTGTGTATCCGACTTGACTAGACAACTTGGGTATAACATGTATTGCTACAGCGAAGTTTGTTCACCCAATTATACAAGCTTTCAGGTCACCGGTCAAATTCTGTTGTGGTCTGTTTGTTCACCAACTTTTCATCGAAATTTAGGCGCAGACTACGTTTGATGTAATATGTTGTTCCTTTAATCACCAACATATACAGATACTATTTCGTGATCACGTTATAGATATTCCAATTAATAAGTATTAAATTCAGCTTACGAAACACCGGGGTATTAGCACAATTAGTGGAACTATGCGGTGTAATCATAAAACGACGGCTGCGGTGAGTCTTAATTTCGAATGGTAATGTCAGCAAACATTTGATCAACTCAAGTCTCGACTGAGCAACAACACTTCTAGCGTTGATTCAAAGTGAATGAAACTGTTTCGTATTTTCTAGATTTAACCGTCTGATATGTGTCGGTTGGTCGGAAAAGCGAACCATAAGTTCGCGTTTACGACCAACTGAAATTTTCCAAAAGAGTAAATCTAAACACAAGCGATGGGTACTTTCAAGGCTAGGCTAGTAGTGTCGAATGCCTTACATAATTAAACTGGTGGTTTGAGAGCTTGTCAGTTGCACTGTTCAGTGTCGTATACAATGATCAGAAAGAACGGATGAATGGAGATTAATCGTGATAAATGACAATCTATGATGTTGCCGTTTGTCTATATATAACGCAAGAGACCTTTGTTATAGTTAACTCCATGTCAAACATGACACTGATCCGTCCTCAGAGAGATAGCAAGCATGAGTTATTGAAAAATAACTCGCGAAATATTCATACTTACAGGATAGGTAATTAAATGAATGGCGTGTGTTATTCTTGACTTCGTAAACAAGTAACACGGGTCTGACAAAATGCATTATCGAGAGTTGGATGTATTTGAGTGATACTCAGCCAACATGTACATTAACCATATCACACTTTCTTTGGAATCCAAAGATCAGTGAGATCGGTAATTGTGAAACCGGCTGAGCAGACGCGCTTTTCACATACGCATGTGCACGATTTTCTCTTGCGGTTCCCACAATAAAACTTGTGAACATTAACCTATAACGCAGCGTTGTATTCCTGTGGCGGTGAACGCGGCATCCTCTAAAATTTTCCTTATTTTTAAAATGCTTACATGTGGGCACAATGTCTGTTTGTGACAGAAGGGTGCGTCGTGACCTCGTCCAAGGTCAGAACTCCAAAACAAAAGTGATAGACCGTTCATCTGTTTTAACTTTGTTCGGTCCATAAGATTTTTTAAAGAGATCGATCTTTTTCATTCTTCATTCCATGCTTGCTCATGATTCACTGATATATCATAACCTTGACCCAAGGTCATAGCTCTAAGTTGGAGATCACGGACCATTTGTCTGTTTTAATTCTGCTTCCTGCTCCATCAAAATAGTTCAATAGATTCATCTTGTCCACATTTCACAAAATTCTTGGTCGCGACACATGGGTATTGACCCAATGTCATTCCTCCGCGATTGAAGTCACTTACCGCCCGTCTGTTTTAACTTTTTCTGATCCATACAATTCCGATCACTGGACAACTTTTATTCATTAAAAAACGATTCACAGGACAGATCTTGTTTGTACTTCATAAATGTGTGCTCATGACTCGCGGGTTTGAGGTCGTTTATGTCATCATGGCAGATACACCCTAAAATCAGTTGGATTAAAAATCAAACCAAATGAAATGGGTTGATTGGAGATGAGCCCAATTGGGTGCATGTGCACTCAATCCAGTTGATTTTGGTTGATCTTTAACCCAATTGATTTTCTTCTGTTTTCACTGAAGTTTGACAGCCACATGTGTTTGATAGAGTTCCTCGCCATAGTTCTACCGACTATTGCTGCCATGCCCTCTCTTTTGCGCTCATATTCGGAAACCTTTCTTCATTAGCTCTGATGATATATCTTCTTATTCTTAATTACGTTACGCATACGTGATCGCGTACCTGGTCGTGGGTAGGGAAAGGATGGTTGTAAAATTCATTAAAGAATAATTTAATACATCTGCTACGAACTGCATCTATCTTATTTTGTTGCCATATCCTTAAACTGAAGGTACACATAAAAATGAGAATAGGCCTTGGAAATAACTCCATTCCTGTCTATTTTGATATCAAACTCGGACATGTTTTTTCTCTTTACCCTTAAAGTCCAACAACAGAGATATGAAAGAATAATTAGAATACATGTTTGGTCGGCATTCTGAGTTCAAACTGAAGCACAGTGGAAACTGAGGTCTAAACCAATCGCCAATCAAACATGGCGTGGGACCACCAGGACCCAAATCATTTAGATTCAGTAATCTATTTGACGCTACAACCTAAACCATGCACGGCCATGAAGGCCGTGAATGCTTTCTAAGAAATTTAGACTCAAATGGCCATAAAATGAGTCCGGGTAGGGACATATAGGTTCAATTTTTTGAAAGGCCCAGATCATGGGAAGACATGGCAGGTCACTCGGTACCTTTTTATTTATGAATGTTTCTATTGTATCGCCGGAAGTTGAATACCACGGACGCGATATTGTAACTTCCGTCGCTGACTTATACGTATGGACTGATGATATACGTGATGTAAAAATGAGGCGTAATCGACGGAAAAAAAAATGTTTCGATACAGTAATCAAATTCAGGATGACAATTCCAGGTGGGTCAAAAATAATCAAAACATTTTGATAAAATCGCCTTTGAAAAGGCCACGAAAGGTTCGGACAGGTCCAATTCGATGATGGTCTGAGTCGACATCGGGGAAAATCGTGAAATATGCCGGAATTTACCCGAAAATTGCACCTTGTTTGTAAATGTTTTTCCACAGCAACAACGAAATTTTCAATTGCAGAGACGTATGAAGCCAAAATATGTGTGGAAATATTCAGGGATCCCTTTCATCAACTGGGACTGGTGGAATGCTGTGGAAAATGACAGACGCGCAAAAAATGTGACTTATTAAGAGCTTTTAAATGTATCTTTTGGGGCGAGTAAGCAACCACGAATGACTGGAAATACTTTTCCATTTTCCTTTCCGAAACATTTTGGCAGGAGTTGAGGCCATGAAAATACATACCAAAATTACTAACGGATTTTCTTTTATTAAAATTAGGGAGAGGGAAAATGTTTTATTACCATTATTTACTTTCAGAGAATGAAACAATGATCAAGAAAACACACACCCACCCTCATGTATGCATGTATGTATTAATTTGTAGAATATTAAACTCTTCTCTGTCGTCAATATTAGTTCACAGGTCCTTGTCTTGATATAATTTATGAGAGAGTGCTTACAGACGCTCTCCCACAAATTGTAATATGGCAAATCGATACATAGTAAATAACATCACGTCAAAGACAATATGAAGCCCATCCACAGAATACGAATGCTTTACCTGCACGCGAGAATAAATAAACTTGTTGTGTTGATGAAGAAATAGCATTGTCCCGTCTCTGCCACCGTGGTCGATTCGAGTTGTCTTTGGTTTTGCTCTCTCTCTCTCTCTCTCTCTCTCTCTCTCTCTCTCGCCCCATCCATTTCTGTAAAAAAGTTGCAGGGCCCTTCTATGCATGGTAGTTGTTTGTGGTTCATGACTGTATTGCATTTGAGAACTATTACAGACTAGAGCACACGAGTACTAGCCGCAATAAATCACATTTCCTTTTACACGATTATGGTAATGGCATTATTGGCAGATTGTAATATAAAGATGAGAAGCGTATAACCTGACAATCTGTGGAGAAAATAATAATCAAATAACCTTGCGCAATTTAGAAGTAATCTGTTCGTTGCTTCAGGTTACTTCGACAGAGAAAAAAGAAAAATATACAATGTGCTGCAATTTTTTACGAAACAATACTAAGTTTGTGAGATTTATTTCCTAAACCATTTAAGTTGGATCAATATTAAAATTTGCTCAAATGATCATGGAAGTTTTGGGAAGTTATCTGCATATCATGCCTTAACTAGTACGAGGCGCTGGTCACTTGGAGGAATTCTTACGAAAGAGGAAGGAGGAGAAAGTGAAAAAGCAGAGAGATGACCACAATCATTAACCCGCCTCAGATTCATGTCGTCAATATTGTGAGCATCTCTCCCAGGGAGTGTACCAGAGGAAAAGAATAGGGTTGTGTGTATTGACAGGGAGGCAGAGATGGAAAGTAGCTCATCGACACCACAGCCTCCAAATACTCCCTCTTTCGGACCAGAACTCACCCAATTAGGCGATAGGCGTAAGCACCGTGGGGGCAAGAAAGAAAATTTTGAAACCCGTTTTGTCAAGCGTGTGGGAACATTTTCCAGCAAAAAAAGGCCACCAGTAGTTCACTTTGTGCTTTATCATTTGATACGATATCTTTGCAGACAACATGAATCCAATTCACACTTGGGCAGGGTGTGCAAATTTGAGAAACACATTCTACAGTGGCTACTATTTAACTGCAATTAGACTTTGACTAAAACAAAACTGTAAAAAAACACTCACATGACGCACCTGGTATATTGGTATAAAAATTTTCGCCCACAATAGCATCGCTTTTACACACCGATATCACGTTGTTCTCGTAACTGCGGAGGATATCGTCATATTATGTCAAAGAGCAATTTTGTACTTGTTTCTTTCCCCGATTTTCGAACAGGAAATTGTCCGTCCGATGGCCTATCCGATGCGGGATAACGGCAACTCAGACCTCAATCACTCTTCGTAATGAGTTTTATTCAAACAACGTTTTTTTCTGCGTGCTAGATACGGCGAGAATCCTTCTGTTTGACTGTCAGTACAAACACAGATTTCCAAAAGCGTTCAGCACACAGTGCATACAATAATATTGATAGTAATCGCTTGACTGGACTGGTTACGTGAAATAATTCATGAGAGGTGAGGGACGTTGTACAAACAGGAGTGCGCGAATGCGCACGAGTGAATTATTTCTCATGAATTATTTCACGTAACCAGTCTAGTCAAGCGATTACTCTGTTTATTACTTTTCATTATTAACGATAATTATATTATTTAACCCCTTACCTAACGTAACGGCCAAAACCGGCAGCGCGGTTCTAAAAAATCGCCAATTTTTGTGTCTCTAAAACATAGGTTATGACCCCTCATTGGAACGATCTCGTCGAGCTCGTTCCAATGAGGGGTCATAACCTATGTTTTGGAGATAAAAAAAAAAAATAATAGTTATTCAAGAATGTTTTTTGTCGTCTGCTTTTCATGTTAGGTAAAGGGTTAAAAAACAAAACAATGAAGTCCCCATTAAACCCACGGCAAATTGTCTTCGTTTGCGCGCACGGATACATTGCACAATTGTTGATTGCATAATTCACTTGTGTAGTTATCGTTTATAATCAAACCCGGAAATCCCGGTAAATTACAATTTGGAAAGTAATAAATAGTATATACGTTCAGCGTTATCGACTATGACGTTATTCTCTTGAGGGTTATAAGCGGACAGCTGGTCCCTGGGCTGGCCATTGCAGTTTCCATTCTCATGGAAGATAGAAGGTATTCGATACGAGATTTTAAGTTCAAGTCAAACAAAAATCGCGACCCGATCACAATCAGCCTAGGGCCAATACTTTACTACTCAAAGTTTGCTAAGCACCAAGTATATACAACTACCTGTTTTACGTTTTAGTGAAATATTGTTATGAAAAGTGTATATATTTTTTATTTAATTATATCTTTAATGATTTTAGTACAAAAATTAAGATTTTATTTGTGTTTGACATTATTTTTTAACTTTTGAATACGATAACCGTGGGAAATGGATATTATTGGTAAAAGAGGAAATTTTTCAATTTGCCAAAACGTTGACGGAGCGAACTGAGATGGGTTCAATATCGAGTATGAGACCCATCACTGTTAATTACAGCTTGACAACGCCTTCTCCTGCTCCCAATCAGGTTCCTGGTGGTCCTTTGTGGGATGTTGTTCCATTCTTGGACCTCATGGCACCAAGCTCCTGGACACTTCTTGGCTTGACTGCAACTCATTCCAGACATGTTCGATTGGATTGCGGTTAATGCCCGTCCTCGTGTTGCCTATGCTATCCGGAAGTACCGACAGGGGATTGAGCGTATGGACTGGCCAGCAAGATCCCCTGTCGGTACTTCCGGATAGCATAGGCAACACGAGGACGGGCATTATCGTCCATCAGAATGAATCTATCACCCACAGCACCTGCACACAATCTGACGTGGGCATCCAGGATCTCATGAATATACCGCTGCGCAGTCAATGTACCACAGTCAAGGACACAGAGCTCTGTACGTCCATCCCAGCTGATGCCGACCCAGACCATTACTGATCCTCCATCACAGCGGTCATGTCCAGCAATGCTGGCTTCATGGAATCGCTCTCCTGGACTTCTCCATACCCTAGAACGCCTACCTGTGTGGTCTAGGCAGTACCTTGACTCATTTGTTAAAAGGGCAGGTCGCCAATCTTCTCTGCTACATCCAACATGGTCCATGGCCCATTCATATTGCGTCTGGCAGTGGTTCTGGGCAGCGGAATGCGAATACATGGTCTTCGCGATCGGAGACTACCTTCGTGCAACCTTGCCCGGATAGTCTGCGTCGAAAAATTACCCCGGATGCAGTCTGAGGGTCACTGCGAAGCTGGGTTGCTGTTGAAAAGCGGCTCCTGCGGCCCTGAATGATCAAACACCGGTCTTCAGCTGCAGATGTTGCCCTGTCTCAGCTGCCACAATGCCGTTTTACTGGTGTGCCATACTGCCGAAATCTTGCCCAGGCTCTGGTAATCAGCGTATGGTGCACACCAAGGGCTTCACCAACCTGACCATGCGTAGCCTCTTGTTCCACCATCCCAACAGCCCGCCACATTTCTGCTTCAGACAAATGTCTTCTTACATTTGCATTCGCCATATTCAATCATTCAATCGCAAGGGTTTGTGTTAAAATGAAGTCTGAATACCCTGCACATGTCATGTACATGTAGACAGTACACGAAAACATCATGAAAATCAAGGGGTACATGCTTTCCATGACTGTCACGAAAAGTCTGCCTGTCAAGAGAGCTAATGTAAACACTGGGGACCATTTCAATACATTCCACAATCATATCCACCAAATATATCTCAAATATGTCACAAGCAAATTTCACAATGATGTGTCAAAAATGTGATGCTTAGCAAACTTTGAGTTGTATATAAAACTTATACAGTTGTATTTTCTAGAATTATATTTTCTAGTGATGACTTTAAATGGGTTATTGCCATATCTTTCAAAATGATAATGATTCATTTTAGTCAGTTATATTATTAGGTAGAAAATACAATTTTAGAAAATACAACTCGTCCCATGAGTTACAATGTCTTCTATGTGCCAGTAGGCACATAGAACACATTGGAACTCAGTGGACGAACTGTAAACGTTTTATAGTATTGGCTCATGCAGTTCTTCGTTTAAAACCCGTGGTGTGCATAATTGAAAAATTCCATCACAATTAAGAATGGCGTGTCCTAATGAGCCGATAATTTCTAATCACGACATTGTGCATGAAGAAATAATCATTTTAGACACAAAACTACCAAACTTGTGTCATTTTTCGAACTTCACTTCGAAGAGGAATTTCATGGAAACATCGCCCATGGAATCGAATACAAAGCACAAAACGTAGTTAGATATTATGCACCAACAAATGAAGTTAAAACTAGAAGTCCTGTCATGAACTGTGCACTTATCTGGGCTCCATTTCGAGTAGGAATTGCGCGCAATAGCCATATCGAATGGCATCCAAAGCACCGTAGGTTCTCCTGGTGACTTATAGCAAACACATGCAATGTTTCTGCCGATGGACCTCCGGGTTACCCGGGGGTCCATTGACTGAAACATTGCTTGTGCACAAACCATATGTACAGAATTTGATAGCCTTACTATGGTCATAACGCGTAGATTAACGCACAGATCGACGTGCTAATTGTGCGCATTTCATGGCAGGACTTCTAGTTTTAACTGTATGGTTATGTCCGGGATGCACGTGTCAAACAGTCTGCAAATTACCTACATAAGGCCACACAAAATAAATTAATTAATTATCAAGCATTTATTTTTTAAATCACTGAGGCAGGGAGGAGGGGAGGTAATTTTTATTATTATGTTGCCTGATTCGTTTCAAGATTTGTTTCGATCGAAATATTTTGATTATGTACTCAGTAACGGAATTCGCGACAACTACATCGTCGCAATCATCCGCACAGTATGAAGTTTCATATATAATAAACACTCCAGTCTGTGAGAATCAGCTTCCCGTTAAGTGAATGTCATGTGTGACAACTCCTGGTTTGCGATTTTGGGTCTTTCGTATTTCTGTTATTCCATCTAATCGTATTTATCTTATTTTATGGTATCCAAATTTCAAAATCAAATTCCCCACTTGAGAAATATATTTTCTCTGTTCTTGAAATGTCTTTATGTGTAATTTTGAGGTAAACAGACAAATCATGCTCTGTGTGTCATACTTTGCATCATACAGATTGGTTCACAGTGAAGTAATACATGTCACGTAAATGCAAGCAATCAAATTTCCATATTTGTTCTCCAAAAGACGATAATAACGATTCTCAATTGCTCCTTGTTCTATAACAGGGAGCAATTTAGTGGATTCTCAAATTCCATTTGGCAATTTGGAAGCCTAGTTTGAACACACATCTTACATCTTATTCAAAGTTATGCTAGGGTGGACTTGTGAAACCCCAGGCTGAATCTTGTTTTCATGACAACCTGGAAGCGTTGAACACCTCTAATAATATTCACGTCATATTGCGGCGACTCCATCGATGCACTCTAACTGCAACGTGTTCATGTTGAGTGATCGAAGATTACTTGTCTATTCTTATCCACTTCTATGGTGTTCTGGAATTCTGCATACACCAGTATGTTGATTGTGGTTGGTAATGGATTTTCGAAATGGACTTCTAGTCTCAAGTTTCCTCTCTTTACCAGATCGAAGTGTTGTCCATGTGATAGATCTGGAGTCAGGTCGAATACGAATAGGGTGTATCCATTTATGTACTCTTCTCGGCTGATGTGGTTTCCTTCATTCTCATACATTTGTCCAGTTCCTTGGAACAGAGTTGCATAACATCTCGCCACTTCTTGTTGTTCGAATCCAGGTTGTAATGGTTTGGCTGGAATCTGCTGCCCATCCACGTACAATGCCAAGTAATTGATTTTGTAGTTCTTGAAATTATATGGATTCTTTGAAAAGTTTCCATTGAAAGCATCGTTGTCTACACATCCCACTACGATGCGTTTAGGTAGTTGGCCTAAAAATAAATGTTCTTGTGTGATGCTCAGATTTCCTTTCGGCACTGAAAACACCTTGGTTTCCACACGGTCAATAGGATATTTTGCAGTTGCTTTTGTCAGTGCTTTCTCGTGAGCCATTCTCACGAATGATTGGAGTCTCTCTTTGCGTACAAACATGGATACATCTAGAATTTTGATCTTGTATGTAGCGGTATCGGCCATCAATGCGAAAGCATCTTTGGCTCTATTCATTTTAACATGAACATTAACTCCATTCAGCAAGTAACGAGTTTGGAAAAACATGTCCAAATGTAATCTTCCAGTCATGTCCACGATTTTACTTTTCTCTATAAATTTCTTTCGAAGAAGAAATCCCTTGTTATCATCTATCAAATCTTCCATGTGTCCGGCCGTATCCTTGTACCATAATGCATTAGTCAGTTGTGACTTCTTGGCAGCTGGTCCATAACTCAACAAAGTTTCTATGAAAGCTCTGTAATGATAAGTGTTGTTGGAAGGAGATACCAGTTTTTCATTCAAGCTGATATCGATTTGATTAAATAAGGAATGCATCCATAAATTGACTGGGCCCACTTTGGCATCGGGTGCAATTGATGCCCCATTGGAATCTACAACCGTTGCTTTAACATACAAGTATGTCTGTGCCAAATTCAAATAATCATCTCCTAATCCTGCAATGTGGAATTCTATTGGACCACTGTTTCCTATAGTCGCCAAAGGCCTGTGTTCTACCCATTGCCCATGTTCCACACTAGTCTGTGTTGGTGGTATGGAAAACAAGTCTAGTTCGCTGTTGACACACTCACAAGATTTTTCATTAATGAGAGACATCATGCACCGAGATGGTCTTGGGTCTGAACAGTTCTCCTTCTTTTTGTCGATTTGCTAGTTTTGCGTGGTGCGGGCCTTTTTATACCTTTCCTACCGGGTGGTTTTGAACCACCAACCACTTCATTCCAAGCTCCTGCACCAGCCTCTTTGACTCTTTTGATTGCTGCCTTTTTTACATTTTTCCCTTCAATGACATCTTCGGCAAAGGCTGCTCCTTTTCTCAATAACTGTTTTCCCACGGCCCTGGCTGTAGTTTTCAATAAAGGTAACACCATATTCTTCAGTCCTCCCAATATACTTCCCAAACCATATCCTCTCTGTATTTGAGCTCCAGAAAAAAGCCGGTAGACCATTTCCAGCTTGTTTCGTGTAATATTCTTCGTATAATTTGGACTTACAACAGTAAGTCATGTTTATGTGAAATGAAGAGATCTACGATTTCTGAAATGAAGTGTCACTGTCACTTTCCCGAACTCGAATGGTACTATGGCTCCTGTGTCACCCCTTATGTACACCTGGACCTGTACTGAAATGTTTTCGTTCTACTGGTACATAATACACATTCTCAAATGTTTTAGAGATGATATCCCCATATTTTCCACGTACGGGGACGATACGAAGAAGTGGTATTCTTGTATCTCCTACGACTTGGTCACGAACCAAGTGACAATATACATAGAGTGAATAAAATCCTTGGTTGACATCGGCAACTCTGGAAGAATTGTAAGTTCCTGATTTAAAAACACACTCATTAAATCCCAAAATATTTTGAAGAGTAGGGCTCAATGTGACCACGACTCCATCACGTACCGTGATACGAACTTTACCAGTCACTCTATCCAGTTCAAAAGCTACCTTATCGTGACGAGGCAAGAGTAATTCTTTAACACCATTGATAGCTCGTATCACATCAATGGGATCCGAATAACGACCTTCCTTGAGAGTAAGTCGGTAATTTTTTTTCGAAGACCTGAACACTGTAACGAAAGCTTCTTCTCCACGAATATTGAACCAAGTATTTGGATACTGAATCTCTGCCAGACCTATTTCCCATTCTCCCGTGAGATTCACTGGTTGTGATAACTGAGTGGTGTACGTAGTCAATGTGTTTTCTGGAAACACGTTCATAGAACTATTACTTGGTAGAGTCAAATAAAACATTACTTTTTCTTAATGGTTGGATTTGGTAACAAATATCCTATGCTACTACTCGAGAGAACAGTCCACAACTTGCTGTCTGTGTTTTCGAGAGTGAGATTAACGACACTGGTAATGATGATGATATACAAAATGATTATTTGTGAAAAATAAGTGATCTCGCTCCTTGGAATTCTTTTACCAAACAGAGGCCAAGAACCGTTCGATCCTTCTTCCATTTTGATGAAACTTCAGAGGTTCACTTCCTTTTATAGGTGAGCTGACTCTGTTTGATCCACGAATTGAACGAAGTTGGGTATCCCAACCACTTTACGAACAATTCCCTTTTCTTACCTCGACCACGTTTCTTGAGTACGTGTTCGATTTTGTAAATAGTTTTATGTGAAACTCGCTGAAGCTCTTCAGTGTAGAATGACCCTTTCAGTATTTCTCCATTATCATCTTGTAACATGTATGTGACTGGATGTCCTTTCTTGATGGCTACTACTGTGAATAACTCTTCGGTCCAATTGGGCAAATAACCTTTCTCAAAAGTTTTCTTAACTTTATTGATTCTCACTCTGTCTCCTACTTTGTACTTTGGTGTCTTGTGTTTTATGGGTTGCCCATACAACCTTTGCCAAACCTCTTCTTGATTTTCAAAGTTCACGGCGATGGGGGCCATACCTATACTGCGATGATGAGAATCATTATATGATTTCACCAAGTTTTGAAGTGGAAAAGTTAGTGTATTGTTCTTGGTAAAATATTTCCACATTTTGGTTTTCAAAGTTCTATTGAATCGTTCTACTATGGAACATTTTGTTTCCACATTTTGTGTTGTGAAAAAGTCGACTTTGTGATCTTTGAGAAAATTCTGAACTGTTTAGAAATTCTTTGCCTTGACCAGTTTGTAATTTTTCTGGTTTACGACCTTGTTTGAAAATTTTACTAAAAGCATTCACGATGGAATCACCAAGTTTGTTTTGTAATGGTATCACCCAAGCATATTTACTAAATACATCTAAAAATGTCAACAAAAATTTTATGTTTTTGTTGAATTTACTTATGTTTGAAACATCTACCAAGTCAGCTTGCCATTGTGCATCTATACCACTAACTATTACTTTTCTTCTACGAAATGTACGACGAACAGGTTTGTGAAGAGTGTATGTGTCTTGAGTCTCTAACCATTTTACAACTTGTTTGGTTTTTTTCTTGGACGCTCTACGAAGAGCGTCTGCACCATCAAAACTACCAGGCACTTCAGAATCATAGTACAATGCTTCCATGACTGCCTTGTTCAAGTGTCAACTCTATTTATACCTTTGTTTTGGTCCACTTTGGCGTTTCTGTTTTCTTTGGTTGTTTTGGTTCCGACTTTACCGGTGCCTGTTTCATAAAATCCCAACGTTCTTTATGACCAATTAATTCTTCGGGTATGTTACTATCTCTCAAAGCTTCGGCCAACATTTCCCATCCCTTTGGTTGGAAAGATTTTCGTCTTCTAAGTAAATCGTTTAGAAGATCTGTTACATTCGACCCTACCACTGTTTGATCTTTGTAGACTAATTCACTCTTCTCATTCCAAGATATATTTGGGTCACTTCTAATACGATTCAACAACAACTTGCCCTTTCTCTTCATTGTCATAGGTACAGAATCGAGAATGTCTTCGTCTTTATTGTCTTTCTCGAATTCGACTTTAATTGGTCGAGGAGCCATTACCTTTTGTTGAAATGTCAAGTATCTTTGTAAAATTTGATTATATTGAGTCATCTTTTCATCAGCCGAAAGAAAAGGGGCATCGAGAATATCTCTCATTTCTCTATCCAGTGATGAAACAGCCAGTTCATTCGGTTGTCTTGGAGTCTCTTGTAGACGTTCCAATAACCTTGGTTCTACAGAAGCCATCTTCTTTGCATATTCCATCATCCAAATATACCTTTAACAACACCCAATAGTACAGGAGGTAGCAATGCCCCCAAGAATCCCCCTTTCTGCAAGATTTGTCTCCTCTTTTTGTCAGAGGTACCTTTGTTTGTCACTGCCCTCACTAGTTGTTTCTGACGAACAAGTTTGGTTCTCTGAGCTTTGGTCAGAGGTACTGCTCCCTTCAGTATATTCGAGGCACAGTCACACAGACAAGTTATCAATTCTTTGTCTGCATGTTTTAGTATGGATTTGACGAGTGCGGGTTTCGATTTAATAAGAACCTTGAGAAGAGCGATGTTGCGCTTGAGACGGTCAGACATGCTTCTGACTCGAGTCAGACTTGTTGCTCCCCTTTTATACTTTTCGGAGGTACACATATTGGGTTTCCCCAGGAAAAATTTGACTTCTTAATCTCATGTGTTCAGGAGTATCTTGTTTGAGATCTATTAAAAGGTAACCATATGGTGTCGAAGTGGCATCTTCAAAAACTTCTCTCAGAAACTTGGAATGACCAGAATACATCTGTGCTGCCAAGTGTGAGATCTGAAAACGATCCCTAGGATTTTTAAACAAGATCATGTAATGACTATTGAGAGCTACAGTCCTATGGACTTTATTTTTATCGAATAAATTTTGAACAATGTAGATCACACTAATGTTACGGTGATGACTACCTTTAGTAAATAATCTAGACACTCGAACATCTGCATCGAACATCAGATCATCCAATATGACTAAACTATCAGACTTTAATTCTTGAGGGAGACCCTCTACGAATTCTACCTGGGGTAAAGTATTGTATAATGGTTGCCATTCACTATATCACCAAATGATGTGACTTGGGACAGGTGATATAATATTTTGAATGTTTTGAATAACCCGATTTACAAAGGATGATTTACCACTACCCATGGGGCCACACAATAAACAAGTGAATGGATGCTTCCAACGAGGGTCCATCTTTGTTGTTCTATGTGGGTACTACTTCCCTTTTATACCTTTTGGGGAGGTGGCCCCCACTGAACGTGGGGACTACTTCCCCTTTTATACCTTTTGGAGAGGTGGTCAATATGAACCGTCATCCAAAAAATATTTAAAATTGGTGGCCCTCTGACTTACTGGCTGGGAACAGTTTAAGTTTGTTTGATATTTGTCAAGAAGATAAACATCAAATAACTTAAGCGTCATTGCCTCCTTTTTTTCTTGTTTCTTCATTTTATACTTTTTTTCTTCTTTTTTTCTTCTTTTTTTATAAAAATTTACAACATCTATTTACATCTTCAATTAGAATCCAATTGTAACAGGTTTCTTGATGGTCATAAATTCAATCACCAAATCCATAATACAACGTCTCTGTTCATTTGTGAGAGGTTTCTCGAACATATCTTCATATTCTTTCTGTACTGGTGGTGGATTCATTCCAGAAGTATTATGGTGCCACAGTAGATGAACATCATTCTTGTTAACTCTTTCAAGTGCGTCACTAAAACATGTTATAATCTTCTCTTCTTCAGACATCATTAGGCAGACATTATGCTGAATCTGACTTGGGTGATCGACTGTACATCCATAGCATTTTTCTTTCATTACAGCGTCAATGTTCTCTTCGACATAATGAGAATATGCCAAGCAAAGTTCATGCCTCAAGCGAACTTGCCTGAGTTCACTATCAATTTCATCAACAATCAATGGTCGTGGTTGGGTTATTCTCACTGTGATCTTCTTCTTCTTCAAAGGTGGTTCTTGATTTGGTTTTTTGAAGTCTTCATGGTTAGTAGGTTTAGTGTCTTCAGTTAAAGCTGTTTGTTGGGTTTTGATGACTGCATCTACTTCTTCTATTTGAGATTTCAAGGCATCCCATTCTTCTAAAGATAGAGCAATACCAGTCTTCGTAGGATAAGGTTTCTGCTCTTTTCCCTCAAAGTATCTTCTGAGATGAATCTTCAGTTCACCCTGGTACTGGGTGACGTTAGCATAAGTCTGCTTGGTGCCAATTCGGAACATCTTCTCTGGTCAATGGTTCGATCGTGAATGATGCCAAGTCCATGCTTTGCCTAATCTTATATATCTTTGACGGACGTGATTGAAAACATCACCCCCGTTGAACAAATTTTGATTGAGTTTTTGATTCTTGGTTGGGGTTTGTGTTTGTTTCCTATAGGATTATAGGTTAAAGTTGGAAAATTTAGAAAATTAGTATAGAAAGTAATGGGAAAGAAACACAATGAGAATACAGAAATTTGATTGGTTGATTAACTTCGATCTGATTGGTCAGGTTGGCGATCAAACTGCAATCTTGATCCTTAAACTGTAGGATATGGCCCTCTGCATTTTATACTGGCTTGGGACAGGTCAAGCTACAAACCTCTGTCCAATGGAGATAAGTCAAATAGCTCGAGTGCATTCCCACCCCCTACAGTTCGTATCCTCTTTGAGGGATTTTTTTTTTGTTCATCAAAAAAGAAAACGAAAACAACATGTCCAACTTAGCAATTTAGTTTTTCTATCATAAAAAATTCTCATTTCTTTTAAATATTCACAACAGAGAATTTCTTAGTAATGATGATGATGATGATTTATTCCTTTGGTTATACAATAGGGGAAGCCTAAAAGACACCAGGAATCAACTTTAAAAAAAAATGAAATGAAACTACAAAGTAAAGAAGTATCATCTGGTTCCAATAGGTGTAACCTAAAAGATACCATGAATCAACATGTCTTTTAAAATAAATGGAACTAAAAAGTTTTGAATGAAACTAAAAAGTTTTGAATGAAACTAAAAAGTTTTGAATGAAACTAAAAAGTTTTGAATGAAACTAAAAAGTAAAGAAGTATCATCTGGTTCCAATAGGTGTAACCTAAAAGATACCATGAATCAACATGTTTTTAAAATAAATGGAACTAAAAAAGTTTTGAATGAAACTAAATTTTGAATAAAGAAGTATCATCTGGTTCCAATAGGTGTAACCTAAAAGATACCATGAATCAACATTTTTTAAAAATAAATTGAACTAAAAAGTTTTGAATGAAACTAAGTTTTGAATGAAACTAAAGAAGTATCCTCCACTTCCAATAGGTTTAGCCTAAAGTATATCAGGAACATGATGATGATGATGATAATGATGAAAAAACTCTCTGTATTAGAATTAATAAAAAAAAATTGAAAAAATCTTTACACTAGAAAAAATGTATTGCCTTGTAAGACTTGCCATTTAGAATTTTTTTTGAAGACTGCCATATAGGACTTTATGAGGACTGCCATAAAGGACTTTAGAGAATGCCATATAGGACTTTTTACTTTGAGAAAAACTTGCCATAAAGGACTTTAGAGAATGCCATAAAGGACATTTTACTTTGAGAAAAAACTTGCCATGTAGGACTTTATGAGGACTGCCATAAAGGACTTTAGAGAATTCCATAAAGGACTTTAGAGAATGCCATATAGGACTTTATGAGACTGCCATAAAGGACTTTAGAGAATGCCATAAAGGACTTTTTACTTTGGGAAAAAACTTGCCATGTAGGACTTTATGAAGACTGCCATAAAGGACTTTAGAGAATGCCATATAGGACTTTTTACTTTGAGAAAAAACTTGCCATATAGGACTTTATGAGGACTGCCATAAAGGACTTTAGAGAATGCCATAAAGGACTTTACAGAATGCCATATAGGACTTTATGAGGACTGCCATAAAGGACTTTAGAGATTTAGAGAATGCCATATAGGACTTTATGAGGACTGCCATGTAGGACTTTATGAGGACTGCCATAAAGGACTTTATGAGGACTGCCATATAGGACTTTAGAGAATGCCATATAGGACTTTGTGAGGACTGCCATAAAGGACTTTAAAAATTTGATGAGCCTAATATGATTGAGTAGAACACCTAAAAACCATTTCGTTTTTTTTTTTAGGAATTTTTTTGTAGGCAAAAGCTAGACTTGGTTCAGGTTGTAGAAAAATATGACACTCACTCAATTGTTTCTTCTTTAAATCTCTAGTGGTATGGTACTAACTCCATCTTCTAAAACTCTTCGTTTTGGGTAGAAATATGATAGTCCATCTCTGCTCTGCTGGTAGGTATACATGGTGTTGTCATTCATCACAAATCCTAGGTTGATGCCAGATCCACTTTGTTGAGTCTTCAAAACTTGCAAATATCTGTCTTTCGTCAAATCATTGTGGCGTTTGCTGATTCCCTTACAACTGAATTTATTGGTGGCTCCGAAACAATAATATGTTTTACTACACAGTCCAACAATGCCGGTTCCTTGCCATTCTACCTTAAACAAGCCCGGAGTTCTCCTGTCAAAACGCTTTCTTTCTTGGCAGCATGAGGGTGACAGCCATTCTTTGCCTTCTAATTTGGTTTTCACATAATCATCTCTGTGGAAATCGCAACACTCTGATGGAAACCACTTGTGATTCTCTTTGTAAAATTCTACTCTCTTCTCTGGTTTCACTAATTCATGTATGGATGGTGACGAAGTACATATATATGCAGAATCTGTGTCCATTTCAGCATATTCGAAATCTTGGCGGTTGATAAAAGTATCGATGACATCATAATAGAACTGAAGCATCCGGAGTTTCGCATACTGGTAAACAAAGAATCCGATGTGAAGTGGCAGATCCAACTTGATGGTCTTCTTGTTGAGTTCGACTGAATATAATGTATCATCTAATGGATTCAAGGCTTTGAAGGACATGTCATTTACAGCTTTGGTAACTTCTTCGTCGTCGCAATAGCACACACGTCGATGCTTCTCTTTGTTGGTGACGGTTTTGCCATATCCAGAATTTCCCAACAGCTTCATGGTGTCGGCAACGATCGACTTGTCAGGGTCAACATCTCCTTGTCTTCTTGCTTCAGATACTTCATCTCCAAATTTTTGAAAACATCTTCTTGGTTTATATTGGAAGGCCAAATGCTTTCAAAAACTTGTCATAGCTGAATCCTGGAGCGAGGTAGTTGCAAATATCAACAAACTTGAAAGATTCTGTCGAGACGCACATGTAGTTATTCGATTTCTTCACTGCAAACTTGAGTGGATTCTGTCTCTTCAGGTATGTCATCAGTTCACGCTTGACTACATTCATATCATATTTTCCAGAGTTGAATCCGATGACGGGCATCTCTTGCAGGTAATCTTGAAATTTCTTCTCCAATTTTTGTAAATGGTGCATCTTGGATGTATCTTCTCCAGTAGCTCTGGCTTCCGCTTCCAGCGTTTCATCAATTTTCTGTCTGAGTTTAAACAATGTCCAAACATGATAGGTCTGCATCAGTTGGTGGCAATGAGATGAAATAGCTGTGAGGTAGGTCATCATTTCTTCAACAAGTTCTTGAGAATTTCCATTTGTAATGAAACATTTCGGTTCTTGGTATTCTGGAACATTACTACATACACTCACACTCAATGGTCGGTGTTCTGCTTCCCATATCACTGTCAGCAGGTAGACTGGATTTGACAAAGTAACTTTCAAAATCAAACGTTGCACGGTATGGATAAAACTTCTTCTCTTCAGATACATCTATACCTTCATCTTCTAACAGATCAAATATGGACTGGGATGGATGGTATACACCGCCAACATACTGGTAATTGACTTCATCTGTACAGGTTTTCTCGTGACGATTGAGTCTGTAAACCTTTTTCCATAATTTGCCGCATTTGCGGCATTCAAAGGATTTGCAGTATTGGTCTATATCGATGATGTAGCTAAAATGGTTCTTGTAAACGTTCACATACATGATATCTTCATACTTTCTGTGAGATCTCTGTACTAATTTGGCAACAATTTGGTCATCATCATTCTTGACAAGTTCATATACTTGGATATTTACTTCAAAACATTTCTCCAAGTCAGGTAATTCGGCTAATGTTACTCCACGGAATTCATTCTTTGGCTTCTGGGTATACTTGTTGTACATGGCATCTGTTGTATAGTTGAGGTTGTCTGTTATGGAACCACTCCATAAAGCTAAACAGCGGAAAATACACAGGCTGTCATCATAGGTAAAATGGCGAGCTCTATCTTTCACCAAAGCATTTACTGCTTTGTTCTGGAGAAAGTAGTCAGGAAGATCTTCTGCCATTCCAACTGGGTGGTCTTTCAGCTTGTTCACATAAAATGTGACGTTGGTAACTCTCTCAACAAGCCATTTGGTGTTGGGTCGTTTTAATTTGGCCCATTCCAGGATATCTTCTTCCATGACATCATCAAGGAATTCTTCAAAGTCTTCTTGGCAGCATACAAGTTGTGGAACATCAAGTACCCGGGCGTTGTTTTGTGATGGATGGTAATACTTCAGTTCATTCGTTTCATTGTGTCGCAGGATAAAACCAAAACTCAGATTAATTTTAAATCTTAGCTGTTGTGGCAGAAATATGGTAGTCATCAATTCATCAGTCATCATCTTCAGGTTCACATCGTTGATCCGGTAGTTATATTGGTCCTGGATTCTTCTGTTCATCATGTGGCGAGTTCTAATAGAACTCCAGTTATCTTCGTACACGGTCAATATCTCATCTGGCTCTTCTTCAGACATCATATTCTTTTCAAACTCCATTGGGTCAACATCATAATGGGTGGTCGTCGTGGTCCGTGGTTGTTTAGGTGGTCCTCTCTTCGGTTCATCAGTCTTCCTTTTCGATGATACAGGAACTGGTCGGTGGGCAACGCTCTTGTGTCGATTAAAATGGAGTAGTTGGTTGAACTCCTGGCCGCATTCCATACATGTATATATCTCCAAACATTTCTTCAGGTGGTCAAGGAGATACTCTTTCCTCGTAAAGGTCTTGTTGCAATTGGTACAATCGTGGGTCTTCTTCTCTTCGGCGGCGTGCTGGGTGCGTACATGGCGATTCCGGTTCCGACGGTCGGTAAAGGTCTCCCCACACTCTTCACAGGCGTAGACATCAGTTCTGGTAACGGCAGTAGCAGCTACAGACATCTTCATAAATTTTTTGCAAAGGCAAAATTGCTATAGAAAACTCTCTAGCGATGTGTTCAGTTCGAAGGATCGAAACAGAATGACGCGACGTTATTCTTCTCCGGAATTTATTTAGACGTGACGGACGTTTTTGAAAACGTCACAATGTTTTTTCATCGATATTTTCATTCTCGATGGGTGTTTGTGTTTGTTTCCTATAGGATTATAGGTTACAGTTGGGAAATTTAGAAAATTAGTATAGAAAGTAATGGGAAAGAAACACAATGGGAATCCAGAATTCTGATTGGTGGATTAACTTCGCTCTGATTGGTTAGTGTAAAAACATCTTGATCCTCATTAATTTTATTATTTAAAATCATGTAGTTAGGGGGGGGGGGGGGGGGTCATTTAAAGAAATTGCTAAATATAGACCCTAACAATTAGTTAGGGGGTCAGTTAAGGATGTTACTAAAAATAGAGCGTAGGAATTTATAAAAATATAGTTCCAAGCAGAAACAGAGGATTTCTGGGTAAATTTGTCCTATAGCACTACGTGCTACTCTTAATAAGGAAATAAAACGTCATGGGATCCAAAAAATGGGAACATTACTCCACTGCAAACGAACACACTCCCTCGGTATTACGTGCTACTCTTAATAGGGAAATAAAACGTCATGGCATCCAAAAAAAAGAGATTCTGAAAGAATTCGAAATAATACAACTTGACGGGTTTATTTGGGTAATTAAATGAGGATTCTGGAAAAATCCGAACCAGAAAATTACTCCACTTCAGTCGAATGCACCCCTTGTACCCCTTAGTATTATAGCACTACGTGCTAAACCGATAAAATGGGGAAATAAAGTCAATTTCGGTGTTTTTGGGTGGATTTTGGTGATTTGGATGGATTGTCGGGTTGTTTGTGGTAATTAGATTTACTCTTCTACAAAGGAACACACCCTCAAAACATACCCCGTCCTATTGCAGAACAATTGCGTAACATAGCAATCACGTGCTACCATAGAAACCAAGATGGCGGCCTCCAGTATACAAAATGGACGACGGAAACACGTACCACCCTAACAACACGCGCTGCGCATGCGCACTCACACCACGTATCACTATGGAGATGACGTCACAACATGGCCGCTCACGCGGGTTACCATGACAACACAACATGGCGGCACTAGGTCACGTGACATGACGTCACTTCCGGGGTCCTGCACCGGGGTCCTGCAACCTTTCCCTCAAAAGCCCCTGACATACTACTGACGCCACATAGGGTCTCGTGCGAGTGGAATTGCTGAGCAATCCACGTAGCGCCGTTGTACGCCGCTATTATCAGATTAGGCTGAAGTAAGAGAGCTACAAGCCCGGATTCAGAGAGTAGATTACGCACCCAAGTAACGGCTAAGTTTAGATGTCATTATCGAAGATCGACTCGCACTTGTCTCAAAGTGTAGGCTACTGTATTGTGCTATTAACCCCTGTGAACGCAGATGTTGATCGCGTAGTAGCCTGTTTAGTATCAGAGTGCTGTGAGTATCGACTCAGGGTCGACAGTAACAATTCATGCAAGCTTGAAGCGCTTATTGAATTTGTGAGTTTCGCATGAACTGTGTGTATTTCAAAGGACAGGAACATTCAAGGAGAGTCCCATCAAAGGACACATGAATAAGGTATGTGATGTAGACTTGATAAACTAGCCTACAGAGTGGGCAAACTGAATCCAAATCAGAACTGGGTTGCCACAAAGTAACTGACATTGCTAGTCGGGATCCCCCGGCAGTCAGAGCTGCAAACGCGCACAGGCGCAAAGGATTAGGACTCGATGTTTAAACTCCTGTTGCGTGCTCGCGAAAGTGAAATTTTGAGAGTGTACTATAGCGCCAGTACAGGGCTGTAGATAAACTGAATTTGATGGAAAACTTTTAACCCCTATGATGAATCTTCTACCATGTTGATCAAATTGTTAAATGTGTGGAATATGGAAATGAGTTTATTTTGAATGTAAATAAAAGAATCGTTGTTACTTCAATCATTGTTTCCTTTCCGCAACCTGAAGTGATTAGGAATCACACCAAACAAAGAACGAACCTATATTTCGAGTTCACTCGGCAGGGAATAAAATCATAGTGCGGTCCCAACTCAGCTCTGTGAGCCGAGTTTGGTCCGTACCCAGGTTCAAACTCTCCTAGATGGCTTGTCCCCCAATATTTTTAATGGCGAGGCTAAATAACCCCATGTCACCCATCCCACGTGGATAGAGGTGCTCTGACAACGGAGCCGGGGAGATAAATTCATGATGATTTGTGTTCTGTATAATTATATTTTCATGGAACATTCCTGTTGTAGACATGTGAGTAAATCTCGTTGTATTGCATAAACTCAATTTTCAAGCCAATCTATCACTTATATGACGTCAGTATTGACCACTGCTAATCAATTATCCCGTGCCCCCATCCAGCCTACAACCGTTAATACGTTAACCCCTTAAGCATACAAACACACTTTGCAAAACATTTCCGTACCTACAATACAAATGTTTCTCGGTATACTTCGAAACGCGAGAAAATAATAGTATTGATTAAACTCAATTTTTCGAAAGAATTTACAAAAACATTCTGCCACCAGCCAAGTGCACGCTAGAAATAAAAAGGAACTGGAAAGATGCATATAATAGGCTTTGATAAACGTTAATGCTCGCAAACAACAGTTAAAGCCCCAATTGCTGTGAAACATTTAAACTCTCCTCCAGTGAATCCTGAATGTAGCCATCCTTAGCATTTTCACTTTTCCACCTGCCATGCCTTTTTAGACAACGGTCGATAACCCCTGAATTGGCAGCGGCAGTAGTTCCGCCTGATCGCATTGAATGCAAGCCTAAATTCGTGCCTTCAGACCTCCTTCAAACGACCCAATAGACACTCCCTAGCCTTGGAGTAGCTTAAAGGTTTGCATTTACTAATAAATGCACATTTTGCACAGGATCGTATATTGGTTTGAATAAATAATCATTGGAATTCATGTCAACACTAGCCAAGTTGCAGAACTTTTTATATAAAAGCACGGGGCATGCATTTGTTTCCCCTTTACTTATAACAATTTCATTGCTCGTACGAAATTGATTGCTTTTGCGAAGATTGATAGATAAATAACTTTCATATACTTTGATGTCCCTACACAAAATGTTACTGTGCTCGTCAAACCGAAAAGATCCAGAAAAACTTAACACTATCATAAGTAAGTCCCTAAGAATTAAAAGGTCCTGAGAGCGTTCATATTTGTCACACAGTTCTACTATTATCTGTACTGTAACAACGTCCTTCCGTTGTTTTGGGTTAGCAAAATGTCTTTTTGAAGATTCAACAAGGTTTTTTCACAAAACTATTATAGGTTGGATCTGTAAGATCGGTTACCAGATGAGCCAATTTTATACCGTAAAGTGCATTTTGAACAACACTGAGTGAACACTGTTCGTCCATCAAATGAGTAATATAAAGCGCTACCTGAATAGGTTGTGCCGGTAATGACTGTCCACCTAACTGTGATATAAATTCTTTCCATCTGATAAATGCGCTGTAATAACCCCTGACTGTATTGTTACTTTTCGAAGAAACCAAATATGTCGACAATTTGCTTGCCAGATCCTGAAGATCCGCGTTAGTAACATCAAGCCCGCTGCCTTTTTCACCATGTAAAATTCTATTGTTAAAATAAAAAAACTGAAACAAAAAATATTTTTACCACGAAATTTTCAAAGCAAGCATGTTAAAGTTACTCTTCCTATCGCCGAATATCCCATTTTTTCCTCTGCCCTTGTTTACCGATTTTACTGAGAAAACATACGTCGATTTCACAAAATCCTTGTATCCGTTTCCATCGTACAATGCAGGCCAAAATGGCGCTGATTTCCACAAGGGAACACCAAGAGTACCGCTGGCATTTTCAAATATCATAATATCATTTTTTCTGTTACTTTCAAAGCCAAACATGGGGGAGGTACAAGCCAATTTTTATGTTCCCTCCACTGAAACTTCAAAGCATCTATACCTCTAGTGTTTGGACACCGCCCTCTCGAATTAAAATTAATACATTTCGTATTGTAATTTGAGGCAAATCTATCCACCGTATTTTTCCCTACGTTTCATCCAAATATGAAAACACTGCACCACTGATCTCCCAGTCATCACTGTCACACGTTTTAGTCAACAAATCTGCATTATAGTTATTGCTTCTGGGAATCCACACAGGATTAAGGTCAATATCCTTACTCGAACGAGTACTAAATATATAGAACTATTCTCTGTAAATGTACTTTCTTACTATCCTTTCGATGATACTTACTACATTCTTATTGTCATTGTACCATTTAACACTCTGCCCTTCCAGGCTACTTTCGGAGGATTTCAAGACTCTATAATTAGTCTCCATTTCGCTCCAAGTCGAACTCTTTAGAATTTCAGGCTCACTCCATGAACCTAATACCTCTGAATCATTGGACCCTATAAAGTAGCCCCCATACCCCCTTCCAGAGGCATCACTGTACACATTGTAATCGAATTCGATTGGTCTTTTAAAAGGCAGTCCATTCAGCTTATTCAAATTTTGTTGCCAAAACCTAATTTCTGCTTTGGCATCTGTGTCTACCCACACCGGAGCCTTCCGCTCGCCTTTGTCAAAATACATGCATACATTGCCCTGGTAAACAAAAATACCACTTGTCCAGCAGTACAGTGCAACGACACAATCTGTCCAATTAATGACGCCATTTCGATGGCTGCAAGAACAGACATTTCTCTTTCAGTCTTTGTAATGACAGTTTCCATTGAATTCATTATATTGTCCAATCTCTTCTCTGTAGCAGTAATCATACCAGTGTTTGTGTTCCAAACAATGCCCAGCCAAGTAACTGATTTGCTTGAAACCCACTCACTTTTATGCTCCGCGACCAGAAAACACAATTTCATCAAATTACTATGTATTGTATCGGAAACCACAGATGACGACTGTTCGCCACCTCTACCCCCAATTCCACCGACCAGATACATAATAACTCTCATTCCGGCGCTTTGCCAATACTTTACAGCACATTTTGTTATCTTTGTGGAAATATAACCCGCTGTTGAAATACCAAAAGGTAAGACGTTAAACACAAAAAAAAATCGAACATTTGAGTTAAAATTCCAAGCAAAACCCAAGTACTGCCTATGTTCAGCAAATTTATCTATTGACTAAAGTGAATTTTTTGATTTGATTGGTTGATAGATAGGTGGTATGAGACCATATTCATTGAAATCCACGATACGTCCGCCCAGCCACTGACAAAGTTCCCATACCCAGTGGAAGCCTCGTTCCGAAATCTACAAATTGTCCATACCCCGTAGAAGACGCGTCATTCCAGTTCAACAGTGTACATGTATTATATTTGAATTTTTTTATCTCCAAAATATAGCACATGACCCCTTATTGGAATGAGCTTGTCGAGTACCCTCCAATGTGGGGTTCATAAGCTATGTTTTTGAGACAAAAAAGAAAAAAATAAATTCAATATTTTTTTTTATACTAGTCATATCGGCCTATTTTCATAAAAACTCTTTTGCACAAAAATTCCACAGAAACTGTAACGACACCCCACCTAGAACTTGATAGGCGGACACTTTCTGATGTAAACTTACCAAAAATGAGCTTCCACCAAACAGTGTCCCATTAAGCCAATCAAGCCCAGGCGTACAAGTTTGTTGTCGTTGGGGTGTCTTCAGGTTTGCTAAGAATTTCTAAAATATTTTCATAAGGGCATGGAAAAGAACAAAAAAAAAAAAAAAAAAAAAAAAAAAAAGAAAAGACGAAGCAAGAAATTCAGTGATAAAAGATCACATGACGGGTAAATGGCAAAAAGACATTAAGTTAATTTCATTCTATTTATTTCCCTTATTTTTTTTTCTCTTTCAATTATTCAAGTATTATGACAAACAGATTGTACACTCTCCTAACTAAGAGGAGTATCATATTCATTAATTCTATACATATCACTCCTTAATTTATCGCTTTCTCACCCTTAGGGCATATCCAAGAAAAAAAATGAAAAACACTCGGCTACCGCCCTTTCTAACATAAGGGAGGACACCACAAAAATTAAGCCCCAAGTCACTAAAAGGAAAATTCCCCTGCTACCAAAGTGTCATATATATCCTTTCCTGTGAAAAGACTTAATCTATTTATGACTAGCATCATAGCATATCACAAAAGTATCTACCAAGGGAGTCGTATACCAAACAAAGTAGTTAATAATAACAAGCACTGCTTCACTTACCAAAAACAAACGCCACAAACACCCCGACCAAAGAGGGGCGAGCGACAAAAGGCAGCCGAATTTCTAAAGATCCGGCGCACAAAAATATCTACGCCAACCCTTTACACATGCAGCGATTAAATATCCAGACAGACAAAAGTGAACTGGAAGCCTCTCAAACAAATCACGCTTTACATACATTAGTAGGTATAAAAGGAGAGTCCACTATCACTTTGTACATGCACGTGTACAACATACGTACACGATGCGTTTACCAACGTGGAATTCGGTGTTAAATCGCACGCTTGTTCACAAAAAACGTACATTGATCTTGAATCCCCCATGTTTTTTTGTGACTCCTAGATCGCACTTTTAACGTTAAAATACTCGTGGTGAACGCGCGTTTTTAAAAAAAAAGGCGAAATTGTACATCGTCACTTTTATCTTTTACTTTAAAAATTTTTGTTGACGTTCCCATTGCAGATCAGACCATCGATCCATTGTTGGCGAATGTGAGCAAAAAATTCTAGGCTAGCATCAAAAAACGGCCTGCGGATTCTAGATCAGTGATCCAGAATCCGCAATTGTTTTGAGGCGGTTGGTTTTTCCCATTTATCACGTCATTAGGGGAATTCCCATAGTGAGAATTTCCAAACTCAGCTAATTGACCGATCGGATCGCTCAATTCTCCGTCAATTGACCGATCGGATTGCTCGATTCTCATAAACTCGACCATACAGAGTTATCTCCCCTCGTCGTGGGGTGGGGGAATATCCTAGGAAATAAATAAAAGTGATCGATATATACAGGAGAGAAAAAAAAAATATATAAATAATAGTTATTTAGAAAATTAAATATATTAAATCGAATAGATAATAAAAAAAATACGTAAATCATGTACGCTTCCCAGACTATTAGAGCGAGGATTCTTTTAAACATGCTGATGAGAGCATACGCAATCTGCGTGAACGATGAACTACGTTCCATCTTGTTAGAATGATGCGTCGGATGTCGGGATCATCTAGACTTCGATCATGAGAATCAATCGTGTCTGACGATGAAAAGGGAAGATATGGTCGTCAAGTATTTCGAACCGGCGTTCGAACGCGATAGATTCGACGATGTGATCACGTTTTGGAAGAGATTAGTCTTCTGTAAGAATCAAGACAAGCCCACAGTTTCGGAAGAACTGAAATTGGCGTGTAGAAGTCTGACTTTAGAAGACAAGGGATGCATCAAGAAATTATTGCTGAATGAAGCATACGTCTAAGTTTTTTTCGTTGATATAAAATAAGGGAGAATGGAAAATAAAAATAAATACACACATAATATTTTTTATCTAACATTAGAAAGAAAAAAAATCTAAAAAATGAGAACCAGAAATAAATTGTATCCGACGTTAGTGGACGACGAGGACGAGAAGCCGATCGACGTTTTGCCGACGGCACCGTCGCTAGAAGAAAGAGAAAGAGGAGAGAGGTATCGCATCGATCAAATCAATAGAATACAAGAGTATCTAACTCGAGAGAGAGATTCTCGTCGTTCCCTCAAGAAGAAGTATTCGCGTTTCGTGACATTCGTCAATGCGATTGACACGACACTCATCACAATTTCCATGGGTTTACACGCAGCCAGCATTGGATTGTTGTCAACCGCGGTCGCCATTCTGATCGTGTTGACCGTAGAAGGAGTGGCCCTCGCCGCCGGATTGTTTAGCACGCTCGGAAACTTTTTGAGTAGGAAATTATATCTGAAGGCGAGGAAAAATGACAAGATTCGCGTCTTTGCTGACTCCAAGATCAACACGATATCCGAAATGATCTCTATGGCGTTGAAAGACGGTAGGATATCGGACGGTGAATACTTCGCGAAATTGAGCGAGAAAACGAAATACGATGCCATGAAAGAAGCCGTGAGAATCAAGACTCGTCAGATCATCAAGGAAGAGATGAAGGATTCTCTCGTGGAAAAGGGGAGGAAAGAGGCCAGGGAGGAATTCAGTAAGATGATAGAACTCAAGAGCAGCGATTGAAAAAAAAAATATATATATATAATAAGAACAGAATTTAAAAAAAAAAAATATTAAATTTATATATAAAATAAAAAACGAAATTAACTGAAATAACTCTTAAAAAAATGTATTGTGTAAAGTGTAAGAGAGTTACCGAGACGAGTAATTCTCGAGATGTGCGAACTAAAAACGACAGACGGATGCTTCGTGGAATTTGCGACGTGTGGTTCTGTCAAGACGCGATTCATCAAAAAAAAGAACGTGAGCAAAGGTAAAGGCATTGTGAATAAAATGATCAATAATCTACCTTTTGAAATGCATCTGCCCAGTCACAGTTTCATGGGACCCGGAACGAAATTGAACAAGAGACTCAACGCTGATCTGACACCCAAATCTTGGAGCAAACCTGTGAATAGGGTGGCTGCGTATGATCACGATCTGTGCTATGCCGGACATCCCGACACCAAGACTCGCAACGACGTCTGCGACAAAAACATGTTGGGGAAATTGAGAGGCATATCGAATCCGACCAGGAGAGAGAAGATGGAACGTTCGCTGATCGGCAATCTGATCAGTGCGAAACGTCGATTCGGATGGGGCGTTCAAAAAAAAAAGGCACATCTGAAAAGAAGAAGGAATGATTATTGACGAGCGAATTGGCCGAGGAGTTACACAAACCCATAGTGCGTAAATTTCGAAAGAGAAGGGTGTTCGTGAAGGGTCTGGATGATATTTGGTCTGCCAACTTGGTCGACATGAGATCGTTTTCGAGGTGGAACGAGGGCGTCAAATATCTATTGATGGTCATCGACGTGTTTTCCAAATACGGTTGGATCAGAGCTTTGAAGGATAAATCGGGACCTTGCGTCGCCGAGGCTCTGAAGAGCGTGTTCGACTCGTCTTCTCGAAAACCGAGTAAATTGTGGGTGGATAAGGGAAAGGAATTCTACAACAAGCACGTTCGTCGATTGGTAGACCTCTACTCGATCGAAAACGAAGAGAAAGCCAGCGTGGTGGAACATTGGAATCGAATGATGAAGGAAAAGATGCACAGATACTTCACGGCGAATTCGACCAAGAAATACATATACGCTCTGAACGGTCTGGTCAAAGATTACAACAACATGTGACACAGATCGATCAAGATGACTCCCGTGGAAGCTAGCGATCCTCGAAACGAAAAACGGGTCTACGCGAATCTATATCCTGAGAGATCTAAGATCAGGAAGAAGTCTAGAACGCCGAAATTTGCGGTCGGTGATCGAGTGAGAATTTACGCTTATAAGAAGCACTTCAAAAAGGGTTATACTCCTCGATGGACCTCGGAAATCTTCGTGATAATCAAAATATTTCACACCGATCCGGTGACTTACAAAATCGAAGCTTTGGATGGAGAAGAGATCATCAGAAAGTTTTACGAACAACAATTACAGAAGACGAAGTTTTGATGAAGAAGACAAATTTTTTTTTATTTACTCTCTTTAACATTTTCTTGTTTACACACATATATATAAGAGAGAAAAAAATAATAAAAATAATTAAAAATTATTTTTAGATAAAGAAAGCAAGTTAATAAATAAACAAAAAACTAAAAAATCCTTTAAAATGACAAACATACTAGATATAGCACAAAGCATAGTGAAAGATGAAGGTATTCAAGAATATGAGGTTCACGAATATGAACCGGTAACCGGAACGAGTTTGAACAATGCGGGAGAGATAAGAATCAACGTCAAAACTCAAGATTTATTTGTACATCCTAGCGAGAGTTACATAGTGGTGCAGGGACATCTCACCAAGGAAGATGGGAGCAACTACGACGACGACGACACGGTTACTCTTGCCAATAATGGCATCATGCATCTATTCAGTAACATAAAATACATGCTATCCGGACAAGAGATAGAATCTGTGTTTCATCCCGGTCAGGCCACCACGATGTTCGGACTCTTGATGTATCCTGATGATTTTTTGAAATCCAGAGGACTTAATCAGTTGTGGGTGAAAGACAAGGTGTGGTCCTGCTAGCGCAGGCGCTGCCTTGATATTCGACTACGTCATCAAGTCGTCCAGACCTAAAGGAACGTTTTCGTTCAGGATACCTTTGAAACACATCTTCGGATTTGCAGACGATTACAACAAGATCACATATGGATTCAAACACAATCTGACGTTGATTCGAAAAGGAAACAACGACACAATAGTGAGACTCACTGCGACCAATGCAGGTAAGATAACTCTACACAAGATATCGTGGTTCATTCCGCACGTGGAGCCTTTGATCGTGGAGAAAGCGCATCTCTACAAAATCATAGAATCCAAGAGTAAATTACCCGTGGGATTTAGAATGAGACAGTGTGACACGCCTAGCATTCCTCCCTCCACGAATCACTTCGATTGGAGATTGATGGTGAAATCCGCTTCCGAGAGACCGCGTTTCATCGTGGTTCCATTTCAGACCGATAGGGATGGGTCTCAGGAAAAGAATGCATCACTGTTCGATCACTGCAGTTTGAGAAACATGCAAGATATCCAGCAATCGATTACAATGCGTCGTTCGACAAGAACGATTTCTGCAGACGGTACGGCGACGACGCTGATTTTAGAAAGAAGTATCATGGTCTAGACGAATTGATGAGCAATCCTAACATATCTCCTGGCGAATACAAGTCGATGTACCCCATGTTCGTATTCGACATCAGTAAACAGAGTGAACGACTCAAGAGTAGCGTCTTAGACATTCAGATCAAGATGCAATTCGATAGGAACATGCCAAGAAAAACCGAAGCCTTCACCCTGGTCCTGTCGGACAGAGAATTACAATTCGAATCAGACGGAAATAAGATGTCGATCATTCGATGAGAGACGAGTGTGAAAAAAAAATCAAAAACAAAAAAAAATAAAAAGTAATGAGTAATTATTATAAACAAAAAAAACAAAAAAGAATGAAAAAATAAATTTCTTTTTAATGATATTTTTTTAACAAAAAAAGTTTCATCCAAGAAAAAATCGTCTTTTTTCAACATTCTCGACGTACAAAATGTTACAATTCGTAAGTAGTCACGTAGAAAACGAAATACACATTCCATTTTCGCATTTGAAAAGAAAAGATTTTTATGATTACGTTCTGAATTATTTAAATGATCACTTGCTATTCACTCGAGAGAAACAAAAAGGATATTTCGTGACGAAGATATTAAAACTCGAACAGATCTTAGATTGTTCGATCCTGTGCGATCATCTCTCTGTTTCTGTCAGATGTTCCATCCTGTGTTGCAAGCCAAAAAAACAAAAAAAAGATGTGGAAAAATGGTTAGGTAAACAGCGGGATAGACGATTGGAAATGAAAAGAATGAGATGCTTTCCACCATCACCACTACCGTCTGAAGAGAATGGTAATGATGCGAGTGTTACCAAAAGATGCACAACATTCATTCATAATTATGATTCGGATAAACAAAAGTGTTGTTATAACTGTATCATATCACAAAAAAAAGAAAAAAAGAAAAAGAAGAATCGACGCTGAAAATTGAGAAAAAAGGAAACATTATTATAATATATGGTAATAGTGAAGAAGAAGGAAAACAAAAAAAATGAGATCTAAAGATGATCTCATTACTTTTTTTTTTGTTTTTTTTGTTTTTAATAATCACACATTTTTTTTTTAATTCATTATTTTCCACGCATTCACTGTTTGTTCAAAGAATCTAGTTTGATCAGTAGACTCACCACGGAAGTGGTGGCTTCGGGATTATTGGTTTTCATGACAAAATTAATCCTGTCTCCGGCGTTCACTTTGAGAGGCGTGCCGAACGTGCTAACATTCGCGTGTTGATTCTCAGTCTTTTCGACGCTGTATCTCTTATCGCTCTCCACACCATTCACCATGAGATTGACGACCGCTCTGTTATTCAAATCTGAGGAAGCCAGACTCATTCGAAGGATTTCACCTCCCAGCGGCATGGGATATCCCACCTGACCATGTTTCGATCCGCTACCTCCATTTCCGAAAGACCACTCAGCTTTTCCTTCATCTAAGGTGCCGGCCTCTTCGGCTCACATGGTGATCAATTGTCTAGAATATTTGAATTTCTCCACCACCAAAATCAGGGTGCAGGCATCCATCATGTTCACGGGATCCAGTAGATTCGTGAGCGCGTGTCCACCCATGTCTAGTTTACCTTCCATGATGTCGCCCTTTCTTCAGACCGAGTTGTCATCCACGTACTTTCTGCTGACCGCACTGGAATCGAATTTGGGATCGTGATAGAGTCCGAATAAATTGTGACCGTTCATGTTGATGCCACTCTCCATGGTTCTGCCAGATTGTTTGTTCAGGCAGAGATCGCCCACTTGCGATTCTAGGTATTCTTGCGATTGTATCACGGCAGAATCTACATAGCCCTTGTTGACCGCGGTTGAGTCTGCATCCGTGTCATTGATCTCCAACAGATTCAATATCTTGTGGAATCCCACATTCAGATCTGATTTCATTTCTCATCCGTCAGACTTTCTCTGTTCCAGATCTACGTAGTGTTTGGTCGCCACATCCTTGGGATTCGTGGGAGTGTCCACGTTCGTTATCTTGTTATAATTGGCATTCAATTCCGAGTGCATCGTTTTCATAACGTATCTATTTCTCAGGTGTTTGCTGAATCTCGCGTGAGAGTCGTCCGCGTATTTCTTGGTCACGGCATCGGTGGGATCTATGGGATTCGCAATGTTCACCAAACATTTGGATTTCAGATCGAGATCATCGGTCATGGTTTTATCCACGTAATTATCCAGTAGGATTCGTTCGAAATCGGCATTCCCCCTGTCGACGTATTTTTTAGTCGCAGCATCTGCAAGATCTATTGGCTCGGGAAGATTGTAGAGCTTCTTATCGTTCATGTTCAAAGGTTCTTCTCGAGGTTCATATCTCCGAACGTAACATCCATCCAAGTTGGCAACGTTGTAACCATCGTCAACTTCGAACGTCTTCCTCTTCTTTCTTGGGTGGACTTTTTCGTCATCACTTCTACCAAATTTATCGACTGGCATGTTCTTGTGGGATTTTTTGTTTTTAGAAAAATATGTTCAAAACGCGGTTTATTAAAAATGAACTATGTTATTTTATTTTTCGTTTTTATTTGATTAAAATTTTTTTAAAATGATTTTTTATCTTTATATATACTATAAAAAAAAAAATCTCTCTCTAATGTAAATCATTGAGAATGTCTTGAAATCGATCTCCTTCAGACCATCTCTTGAGAACGTAGAGACACAGGTGACCGCAAAACACTTGATCTGATGATTGCACTTGTTCCGTGTTGTAACGAACCATCGATTTGTTGAAATAGTTCTTTATTTCTTTTGGCGGCGAGATTCCGTAGCTGTCGAAATAATAATATTTTTTCTTCCCGTTCTTGATCCACGCAACCCAGTGAGTGCCTTCACCTGATGAATCATCTAGATTTAAAATTTTGCATTCCGATTGTCGAGGTCTTCTCTTCAGCAAGGCATCTCTGGAAAACACACCTAGAAAATCTTTGATCTTCAAATCCTTTGCCGCATTCAACAGATCAATGTTGGATAGGGGTTCGTTAGGTAAGACAACACCTTCTACGGATATATTTATTTTCTTATTCATAAATGCGTATATATTTTTTTTATTTATTTTATTATAATTCACTAAAATGACGTTATTTTTTTTAATTTTTTTCTTTTTCTTTTTAAACTAACACTCTCGTTGTCTCTATCGATTTCCATAATCGTGAATCCATCTAATTCCTCTTGATTTTCGGAAATCCCGATATTACCATCTTTTAGTAGAACAGATTCAATCGTTTTGTGGTGATTTAACAAATGAAATTTTTTAGATACCGCATCGTAAATGTATTTCACTTGATCGTTTGACAATTTTTTGAACAGGAAGAATAACTGCAAATATCTATTATATTCAAATACGTCTTTTTTGCTACCTGCAAAAAAAGATGACGCAAAAAGAGATATCAAACGTAGTTTGTCTCTCTTGGCTTGAACGTTTTCAGAATTTAAGAATTGGAGTTCGTTAGGGTTTTTTTCTCTTTTTTTTTTTTCTTTTTAAACTAACTCTCTCGATGTCACTATCGATTTCTATAATTTTGTGTTCATCTAATTCTTCTTGATTTTTTGGAATCCTATCATCCACAATCAAATCTGGAATCTTATCATCAACAATCGTATCTGGAATCCAATCATCCACATTCATATCGTCTAAAATTAGATCCAAAGTCCAATGTCCGAGTGCCAAAGTGCTTATTTTATCGTCTAATATGAATCTCTTATCATCGTCGGCCGTCAGCGAAATCTTGTTGACTATTTCAGTATACAAGTCGTGATTTTTGCTTTGAATTGATTTCATAGTCTTATACACCAGACCACTTCCTAACAGACAATCTTTATACTCTTGGAAAAGATGTTTTTCTTCACCACGCATGCTTTAACTTCTTTGCACTTCTTGATCTCTTCATCATCTTTTAGACGATAAGCATACAGTTTGGGTCTCAAGCTCATGAATTCGATGATTTGTTTACCGCCGCTCTCGTCCTTAAATTTACCCAACACCTTCTTGTTGTCATTCGATTGAATGTTGGATGGATGATCGACGGGATAATTGCTCGTGTCGAACCACTCGGCCACGTCTGGAGATATATCTCGGTAGATGTCTTTCATCTCTATCTCGTAAACTAAACTGTCCATGTCGGTGAACAGTAGTTTGGCTTTATCGCCAAATTTTCGTTTGACATAATCGTAGTGAAACTCGTACATCAATCACTTGCTGATATCTAAGATGATCGGTCCGAGATAATATGGTTTGTCAAACTTCAGGTGCGTCTTTTGCATGTGAACGGCCACTAGATTTTCGTCAAATATGGTTCGGTGTTTGTAATTGGGTTTCGCCACTAATTTTTTAGCTCTTTTCTCAGACGTGACGAGTCAAACGTCAGTTCTCTTCCTGATGTTTTCCATCGATTTACCATACACGCAGTTGTTCATGAGTTTGAAGAAATCTTTTTCGAAATCTTTCTCGGCTCGAGTTCTGAGATTCGTGTTGAGATCGATGTATTTTTTCATCCAAGGCTCTTCGTTGAATCGAATGATGCGATGTATGTCGACTAATTTCATCCCGTAATCGACGTACTGTTTCAAATTCTCGCTGTAGATGACGTAGTTACGTTTGTTAAGTAAATTGGGAATGAATTTTTCCTCATCTCCTTCGTTCAGTTCCATTCATTCGGGAGCCAGTGGATAATCATTGTGTGGATCGTGTAATTCTTCGGGATAGTTCAAATCGACTTCTAAAATGCAAGAATAGTCTCTCCATTTTTGCATCTCTTCCGGTTCCTTCACCCATTCAAAATTTCTAATCGGTAAAGGATGACTCATAGCCCAACCATACAGATTATTGGCGTCCCAATACTGTATGTATTTAGTCGACCATTTCGAATCGAAACCTTCTTTCATGTAGGGATTGTTAGCTTCAGAACATCTGTGAGAGATCATTGAGACGCCACCTCTCGCAGCCCTTTCGAACATGAGCAACATGTCCACGTCGGATAATAATTCCAATTGGACTTCGGTGGTCTTCAACAGAGCGTCCCACGCCAGACCGGGTGCGGTGAAATACCAAGCGGGATCCAGATCGTAATTTCGACAACAGACGTCTCGAAAATTTTCGAACACGTCTGCCAAGAGCAGAACGTTGGTCTTCAGATAGGGATCGTGATAATCTCTCATGGTTTTCATATCGAATGATTTCCACACGTTTTTGGCGTATTCGTAATTCTCGTCAGAAATGTCAGATTCGTATAATTTCGAATAAAAATCTTCTTTCAAAGGTAGTGCGGTGTCTTCAAATCTCTTTAGATCGTTCATGTAATCATAAGGATAGACTCCTTTCCTCAACATGACGTCTACTCGTTCTCCGAAATGTTCGCTTGTAATTTTAAATTTATCCTTGCTCATGTTATCGACTAATTTTTCCAGAGCAGTCGACATGAATTTAAAACTATTGATGAAATGTATGCATCTACGAATGGATTTCGTTTTTTCTTTCAACGTCACTCTGTCGATTACTCTTTTCTTCTCCATGAGCTTCCATTTCATGAAGGAAATGTATCTTTCTTCGCTGTTCACAATGCAATTTAATTCTTCGTGTGAGGTGCCGAGATTTTTCACGAACAGATGACTGTCGTAACCCGAGAGATTGTGAAACATCACCGGATAGAAAGCGGCATCTCGATATTTTAAATTACACTTGCTGTGAGCCGGACCGTGATACAGACCCGTGTAATGATCATGGTCTCTAACCTTCTTATTTTCCTCTGTATTCTCGTCGAACGATTGTCTGCATATGTGACATTTGGTGGCTCTGTTATTTTCGTCCTGCTGCTCTCACGTGGTGATCATTTTCGCCAGAGTTTTGAATTTGTGATATAACATTTGAATTTTCGATTCTAACTCTTCCATGAATCTTTGAGCCACATCGTCGTCTTCATACTGTTTCATGTAGGTGAAGGGACCCATGTCGTGTTGCGAGTCGAAAGCGCATTTCACGTAAATGCATTAGCCTGAAGGTATGTGTTTTTGATATCTTTCGACGTAACTTTGAAGAGCGTTGGGTTGACAGGAACTCATTTTCGCGGTGAAACGTTCGAAATCGGCGTACTTTTAACCTTCTATTGTGATTTTCAAACTTCACGATGGTGTTGGGTTTGGGCATTTCGACGGCAACACCTTGATTTTTGTTGCAATATTCCTGATGTTTCGCTAATGATTTTTCAGTTTTAAATATGTTCATGCAATTGAAACATAAAGATATCTTTCCGTTATGATTATTATTTTGTTTCGACAGTAATCGGCTCAGATGTTTAACCCAACAATAATGACGATTGTCACCATTCGAAATCAATAATAAAATAATCGTCTTTTCTCTTCCGAGAAACGAAGTCTGTCTGAGAGGATAGATCGTTTGTTTTTCTTCATCGTATCCCAAGACATTCACCGCTATGGTGGGATTTTGAACCTCGAAACATTCAATATGTTTTAACTCTGTTGGAAAAGTCACTCCGGTCCAATCGAGATTTTTAGAAGTTTCCTCGTAAACACGCCGTGGTCAATGTGAGAAATAAAGATGATCAGTGTTTTAAATGGGTAATCACCTCCACTTTATACCCTGTCTAAATGAACTCCGATAGAGTTTTCGACAGGGTATAAAGCGGAGGTGATTACCCATTTAAAACACTGATCATCTTTATTTCTCATGTTGACCATGGCGTGTTTCTTAGTCAAGAAATATGGTAATTCCAAGTAGGAAGATCCTTTCAAAGGTTCGTTTTTATTTATGTGAATTTCGAGTTTCAACACCTCATCGAACGTCCAATTACTACCTTCATGTTGATAATTCGCGAGAGACGTCAACATCTTGTCTGTCATCTTTTCGAAAACGTCTGATAGATCTGAATCTCGAAATACGGGTTCGACGTTAGATCTGAAATATGCATTTTTCACGATGCTCTCACCAGACTTTACATCGATTTTATTCATTATGAAATGGAGTATCATCTTAATTTTTAATCCCATGTTCATGTATTCGCGAAACAAATCCAATACTTTTTTCTTCACCCGTTCCATGAACACTTTTGGATCGATTTTCTTGAACGAGGGAGCCACGTCAAAAGTTTTAAAACGCCTTTGATCGCACTCTCCCATTCTATGGGTTTCGATTGGAATAGTTCCGCAATGAGTCGTGTTACATATTCTTCTCCTTTCTCTTCGTCAATTGCTCGTTGAATTTCGCTCGATATATATCGTTTGTCTAGAATCTGAAGTGCATCACTTGTTTTTGTTTTAGTTTTTCTTTTCTTTTCTTTGGAAACTTGATGTTCTTCAACGGCTTTTTGTTTAGTCGTCTTCTTAGTTTTCACAATCGAAATGTTTTTGTTTTTTTTCGACGTCGGCATTTCGATTCATTTTACTATCTTCTCATTTTTCACAACCGATGCATCTTTTGACGTCGTTGCTATTGACATTTTGTTTGCCTTTCTAGCATTTCGCAAATATTCTTGTATGACTTCAATTTTTTTTGATTTAGTTCTATGATTTCTGAAATCTGAAATTTGTAATAGTTTACAAATCTCGTTTAACTGATGCATGGTTTTCTCATTTAAATTTACCATTGTTTTATCTGTTTACTTCATTTGTAAAAATATTTTTTTTGAATTTTGTATTAAATAATTTGTTAAAAAAGTTTTGCTTTTTTACTCTTTTTATATATATATAAAAAAAAAAAAGTTAAATTTTAAATTCAATTTTTTCTTTAATGTGTTTTTTATTCAAAAACAATTTAAGACCGCTTTTATTTCTCGTTTGCAAAACGAACACGTTTTCTCGTCTTTGGAATAACATTCTCTACAACAACACAGGTGTGTGCACGGTAGAAACAAGACGTTTGTGACACCTTCGCAGACCAGACACTTAGTGGACGTTTTGCTCGGCTCGTTTTCGACGAGTGACGATAACTCGTGCGCTTCCGCCATGAATTTGATGAGATGTTCTAAAGTTATGAATTGAAACAGGGTCTTGTTCGCGATGTTTAATGCATCGTACAATTGTCCCTTGGTGTATCCGAGTTGTAACATATCCATCAATAATTTTGGGTCTTTATCTCTATCCCTCTCTTCATCTTCGATTTTGATCAATCCCAACGTTAGGATCTTGTTCAAATAATCACATTCGCGTTTTTCAATATTATTTATGTGTTCTAGTAAATGTCTGTCGTGAGGTTCCCAATTCATCAAATGTATGTTACAACAAAAACATTTGACTTTGTCACCTTTACCCACGTAAACGAAACCCACGGCGGCTAAATCTTTGGGTTTTTGAGCGAGATGCGAAGGCCAATTTTTAAACGTTTGAAGTCTTGCACGTTCTAGACTATAATTCGGATGCTTAGACTTGATCATTGTTTTTACCTCAAAATTGATTTTGTAAGAATATTTTTTTTTTACTTTTATTTATATATAAAGAGAAATAAAGAGAAACTTTTTTAACAAATTATTATTTAAATACAAAATTTAAAATATACATTATTTGCAAGAATTCATAAAAACCAAATAATCGATCATGACAACAACACCTAAAAGATGCGAATTGAAATTGAAACGAGATGAAGCATATGATAAATTCGGTTTTAATATCTATACATTACAACCACATGATCCCATCAAATTGAATGAGGTCGAGATGGTGGACTTAGAGCGCTACTACCACAAATATCAAATGTGTTTGAAATTGGAGGAAGCCGTGCTTGATTTGTTTTACGAGTACCAAAGTGATCTGCTGAATAATATCATTGTCGCCGAAGACAGAGAATTCGACAAAGGTGATTTATTGTTGTCCTGTGGAAGTTACATATATCCAATAATCTCACTCGAACTTGTGAACAAATCAGGTGGTGAGGGCACATTCGCCTATGAAAAAAAACTCAAAAGAGTAAAGATAAACATTCAAACCATTTTCGTAAGTGGAAAAATGACGAATGTCAACATTCTAATAACAGACTTGGAAATATAAACAAGAGAGAGATTGAAATTTAAAATTTAACTTTTTATATATATATATATAAAGAGAAAAAAAAACTTTTACTAAAGAATTTTACATGAAATAAAATTAAAAAAACAACTTTTTTATATATATATAAAGAGCAAAAAAAAAACTTTTTAAACAAATTATTATTTAAATACAAAATTTAAAATATACATTATTTGCAAGAATTCGTAAAACAAAAAACTAATAATCGATCATGAAGACAGCAACACCTAAAAGATGCGAATTGAAATTGAAACGAGTCGAAATGTATAAGAAATTCGGTCATAAAATCTATAGATTACAACGACACGATCCCATCGAAATGAACGAAGTTGAGACGAAGGGCTTAGAGCACAAATCCAACAAATATCGCATGCCTTTGAAATTGGATGAAGCCACGCTCGATTTGTTTTACGAGTGCCAAAGCGATCTGCAGAACATCATCATTGCCAAATATAGAGAATTCGACAAGGACGATTTGTCGTTGCCCTATGGAAATTACATATTTCCAAACATCTCATTCGAACTCGTGGAGAAATTGGGTGGTGAGAGCGAGTTGACCGATGTAAAAAAACTCAAAAGAGTAAAGATAAACATTCAACACGTTTTCGAAAAAGGAGAAGACACGAGTGTCAACATGCTAATAATGGACTTGGAAATATAAACAATAGAGTGATTGATTTTTTTGCGAAGAAGAAAGAAAAAACGTGATGAGATCATCTTAAAAACATGAGTGTCAACATGCTAATAACGAGCTTGGAAATATAAACAATAGAGAGATTGATTTTTAGCGAAGAAAAATGAAAAAAAAAAAAAAGTAATGAGATCATCTTCAGATCTCATTTTTTTTGTTTTCCTTCTTCTTCACATTTTTTTATTTCTTCGCTCTCTGTCTTGCGATATTTGTCATTATCGTCAAATTCATCCAGGTGATAAATTCTCCACCTTGTCATCCTGATGATAAAATTATTTCTCAACCTTTTTTACCAATTTTAATATATTATTTTATACTTTCTATGATTTATATTTTATACAATTTTATATTATAATAACATATTCAAAATCGGTATGTTCTTAAACGGCGAATTCTCACCGAGCAACAAACCCTTGCCGAGTCGCTCAACGTTCCGTCCACTCTTCAGATAGAGACTGTTTCCTCTCAGAGAGTTGCCACCTCTAACGGGTTCTAGATACAATCCTTTACCACTGTCGTCTACGTGGACGCGACACACGGCTCCTCCCTTCTTCAAGAACAGTCCGCTGCCACCCATTAATTTCTCAACCGCCGAACTAGCGAGTCCCGTGAGAGCTCCCACGCCGAGAGCCTTTCTGAGAAAGGGTAGTGCCTTTGCGGCAAAGGGTAATGCTTTTGCGGCGATTCCTGCCAATAGCGGTAGGAAACCGCCTTTCATTCTCAAATTGTATCTCAATTGAGCGGGACTCAATCTCACCGCCAACCCTCTTCCATCGCGAATCACTTTCTCCATCCTTTTGCTTTGACTTCTGGTCCAGGCGATCGAATCCTGACCGCCTCTCGTCAGATCTTCGTGAGTGAATTTGAATCTCACCGCCTCGCCTCGAGTTGTTAACGCTCTCTTAAGTTTCTTCCTCTGTCCTGCAGATACGTTCACGTTTTTAACCACGTATTGTGTCATAATTCTGTTTTTAAAATATATTTACTTCAATTGTTTCTTGTTTAATAATTATATTAAAATAATTTTGTAAAATTAATATTGCGTTTATTTTATTTTTGTTATCTATATATATACACAATTTTTTTTGGCTTTTATATTTCTCTTATGTGAAATCGTATCGTCACCCTCTCCCCGCAAAGATCTAACAGTTCACCATTTTGATCCGTCAACGTGGTTTTGAGACTATACAACGTGTCGAAAATCACTGGTAGATAAACTAAATTTCGAGGTCGCTCCACGATCTTATAACCCGGCGACACATTTGGAAAGAAGGAATAGATCGTCGGTTGAGCGCTACCATTCACGTAGCTTCCAGCAATCATGTCTACGTTCACCAGAATACTATTGACAGCGAGAATGTCGACCGTATTTTCAGATGCCGCGTGGCCTCGATACATCTTTCGATCGAATCCCAACATCTTGCCTATAGAATCGTCCATGTTGAAATCCACTCGAAAATTATCTTCCAAATCCAACATCGTCTGTAAGGTATTAGGATTGGGAGCGAGTCTGATCTTGTTGCTTCCCTTTCCATCCGTCTTCATTCGCGTCTGAATGTAATTGTTCAAATCGTCGATGTCGTAACTCCCTTTGGGAATTCGAATCTCCAACCAATCCGTTCTGTCGGAATACTTGAACGAGTTATTCTTTTCGGTGACGTTGGGAAAGGAATAATAAGTCTCCAGATTCACCAAAGCCATCTCGTAACTTTTCTCTCTGTTCAATTCGATGGAAAGTTCGAATTTCGTAGCGAATCGAGTCGAATCGCCACTCACCACGATTTGAATGGATTGTTTTGCAGCCGTATTCTCGGCTATCCGTCCTAACAATTCTCCATGTTCGAACATTATATTTAATTTTATTTTTTTTTATTCAAAACTAATTATTTGAAGATTTATTATTTTCTAAATTTTATTTTCACGCTTCTATCTTATTATCATCAGAAACATAAAACTTGTCGAATCCGCACCAATATTTTCCGCGATTAAATTCGCTTGTCAAATCGATCACGACGAAATTGTAAAGTCCACCATCCCAAACCCTCTTGCAGAATCTCCTGAATTCCGCCGTGCTCATGTCGTTTGCGACGTGATCGCCGTAGATATGATTGAGATTCTTGAGATTTTGACGAAAGAGACATAGAAAATTAGCGTTCTCCCTTATTGTCTGTCTGGGCAATCGAAAATAATTCTGCGACAGGTAGAAACAGTCCACGTTGCTGTGTAGACCCCTAACGTAATACGTTTCGCATCGGTTCTGTCTCTCCAAAAGCAGATCGTCGAAAATCATGAGATTCTTATCTTCCGATTTCAGTTCTCTAGGATCCGGAACGTCGCTAGCGTTCTCATAAAATCGACACTCGACGTTCGAAGATGCATTTCTCTTCATCAGCTCTATCGCCGCACCGTCCAAAATGGTCGAAAGTGGAGCTTCGCTCTTGTCGAATTCCTCCCTACTGTCAAAGATTCTGGCTATGACGTCCTTGGGCAATCTGCGATCCATGCACTCCCAAAGCAATCTGTATTCGGGTTGAAACAAGCTCTTGCCAAACACGAACAATCTGTCGTAATCCAACCAGTCGGGTCGGGACAACAGATTCATCAACAGATTGGTCTTTCCTACTATCAAGCCTCTTATGCTCTTGGGAAAGAACTCGTTATTCGACCTCTTGGTCGCGGCGTCGTTCCAAGACATATCTTTAATGTTCATCTTTGTTTTATTTTTTTTTTTTTTGTTATTTTAGATTCTTTTCAAATGCAAATTTTTTATGTTTTTCAAACTCTGTTTTTTAATGTTATTATTTATTTATATCGCACCGTCGCGAGTTCTCTTCAATCAGGATCCACTCGTCATTTTGGCTAAATCTTGTATGGGCACCTCGGTATCCTTAAAATCTTTCCAACTTTTCGGCGTTCGCTCTAACGCAGCTCGCTTCGCCAGTGGACTGATCAACTTGTCGATCAACGCGTCGGCTGCCCTCTTTCCAGACATAGAAGCTATCCTACCACTGGCTTCGGAAGCGGCTTTCTTACCAGCATCCAAAGCCGTCTTCTTACCGACCTCAAACGCGGTCGATGCGAGTTTTCTACCCGCATCGCTCGTGAACGCTCGCATTATAGAATCGACGATGCCAGAACCGCCTTGAACGTAAGTTCTGACGTATCCCCTGTTCTTTATCACCAACATATTTTATTTTTATGATATATTTTTGTTTTTTTCACTGGTAAATCGTTTTTGCCGTTTAAATACTTTTATTATTCTAGTGTAAACATTTACTGTTTTATTTTTGTTTGTTTGTTTGTTTCTCTCTACTTATTATATACACATCAATCCTTCAATTCGTTCATCAGCCTTTTATACTGGTTTTTATTCAAAACCTTCTGTCTTAACAATTCGTCAGATATAGTAACTATCTGATTATCTAATCCTGTGTTACCAGCCCGTCTGCTCGCCATCAACAAACTCAATCTCTGAGACAGAGCGTCGGAATCGTTCGGAAGAAAAGTGGTTTTCACCCCTTTGCCAGTCACCGATTCGACGAACTTCTTGTTCATATCCCATATGGGTTTCACCACTTTCGTCCACTTGTAACCTCTGTTGGCTTTGGGTCTCGTCTCTCTGGCATCGTTATTTCTCTTCATGGCGTGGGTCTGGACCAGAATGTCGCCGTAATTGTCGAAATCCTGTTCCGTGTAATCGCTGGGCTTGTCGTAAAGGAGCAATCTGCGCAGACCATCGGTCAATTCGTATCTGTTCGAACCCACGATCAATTCATCATCGCCAATATCCACTTCCGTATCACCTACAAAAATCCTTCCCTCCGAATCCTTATAAAATCCATACAACTGATCTCTCTTACCCCCATCATCATCGGACGATGCGTCGCTATTAGTGGTGATAGTCGAAGCTGTATCGTCGCTCTCGCTCAAATCTGTTTGAATTCCCGTGGGAACGTAATCCGGTGTAGATTGAACGGAATACCGATTTCCAAAACTAGGAGGCAACGAACCCATTCTCAAAGAACTCTCCTTTATGGGTCTCAATTCTTCGACTATCTCCTTCCTGCTTCGCTCTTGACCCTCCGTCACGGGTTTAAATATTTTTGTGGCTTCACGTTTGAGTTCCATCTCACCAAGACGTCTGCTTCTATCAGCCGACTGAATGCCCTTCTTAGCACGCTCAAACTCTTCTAAAATTCGATCTCGGTGTCTAGAATTCATCTGTAAAAACATCTTTCGTTTTTAATTGTTTTATTATTTTCAAAATTAAATGTATAATTATTTTTAGGTTTATGTTTTTTCTCTCTCCTATATATATCGATCACTTTTATTTATTTCCTAGGATATTCCCCCACCCCACGACGAGGGGAGATAACCCCGTATGATCGAGTTTATGAGAATCGAGCGATCCGATCGGTCAATTGGCGGAGAATCGAGCGATCCGTTCGGTCGATTAGCTGAGTTTGGGAATTCCCATAGTGGGGAATTCCCCTAATGACGTCATAAATGGGAAAAACCCACCGCCTCAAAACAATTGAGAGTTCTGGATCACTGATCCAGAATCCGCAGACCGTTTTTTGATGATAGCCTAGAATTTTTTGCTCGCGTTCACCAACGATGGATCGATGGTCTGATCTGCGATGGGAACGTCGACAAAAATTTTTAAAGTAAAAGATAAAAGTGAAGATGTACAATTTCACCTTTTTTTAAAAAACGCGCGTTCACCACGAGTATTTGAACGTTAAAAGTGCGATCTAGGAGTCACAAAAAACATGGGGGATTCAAGATCAATGTACGTTTTTGTGAACAAGCGTGCGATTTAACACCGAATTGCACGCTGGTAAACGCATCGTGTACGTATGTTGTACACGTACAAATATAAAGTGATAGTGGACTCTCCTTTTATACCTACTTACATTCAGGAAGCTTTCTTACAATTATTTGAAGTAAATAATTCATAAAATTTACGACTTCCACCATAAAATTTTGACAATACTATTTACCAGTCATAAACAAAAGGAAAATTCTACCGCGACCACCTTTAAACAAGAAAAAGGGAGTGCACATCAAAACGATAAACATCCTACTCTCACACCCCATGAATGGGAGAAATGCATGCTTTAATTACGTCTTCTGCCCTCCTAAATATTTGTAATATCCAATGAGGGGAGAACTAAGTCAAACATCTAACCAAATGTTTGAACACTGCCGAAGAAAAATGAGGGGGGGGGGGGGGGGTCCTTTCAACTGTCCATCCGAACTCGCCCCGAAAATGTATGGGCCAAAATTTAATGGCGACCGACCCGCGTCATGCGTTGTACCTCGTCAATCGACTAAGCACCACGCAGGACGAAGGTCAGAAATGAATGTAAAAAAAAAAATAATAAATAACGACCGGCCCGTGGTAGGGTGCAATACGGAGGAATGAAACTATGGTACGTACCCGACGAAATCCAAAATGATTCTGCCCACTTCGAGAGTCCGAAACCACATAAAATAACCACCGTGCATTATTAGTTCGTGCTAACTCACACAAATCAGCACGGACCACTCAATCTGAAATGATTCATCAGTCGACCAGTAAATCGACCCACTTTCTTAAGCAAACTCTTAAGGCGACTGTCAATTAATTTATCGTCGCAAGAGTTCAGAATAACAATCGGCGGTATTATATAAACATATATCTTTTCTACAAAACCTGCATGGCTCAACAATGGAAGATAAAAAGATCTCATGCTGTGTGTGTTCACACATGAAATAGATTGTACTTCTAAAACGGAAAGTCAATAGATAAATTCGTTACCCCGTGTCTGATCACGTGGTACGGGTTTTTACCTACCCGAAGCCAGCGGTATCCCATGAGGCCTTCAATCTAAGGCTAAACGCAACTTCCTTCAGTTGCTTGCAGCGGTAAGTGGATTAATCACTAACGGCTCGGAGAATACCTCTGTAACACAACCTCTTTCTAGCAAGGATATAATCTCGTGTGTCACGAAACCGTTATTATCAAGCGCCGACTAATTATTTTGCATGACATTCTTTTCTGGCAGCGAGTATAAAGGTAATTTGTAACCGTTCTCAAGTTCATCAGTAATAGAATCGCTCGCGCCGATTGTTTTCCAGAGTTCGATTCTTGCACGCAGTCTTCCAACTGGAGACAAAACAATGTCATTGTTTTCGCTGCAGTTGTCAGCCCCCATGCCTTCAAATGAAAATTGTGCCAAACCGATTTCATTGACCTCCTCTGGTAACCCCTCGCCAGGCTCTAATTCTGAAAATCTTTTGATAATACTTATCTTATTATGGCTTGTTCCTTTCAGAAGATCATATTCAGATCGCCAAATGTTCCGGCTCCCCACAGGAAAAACACAATCCTGGCTTACTCCTGGCTGAAGGCAAGGTTGATCTTTCTCTTGTTTCTTGAGACGTCGAGCTCGAAGCGCTCGGAGTATAAGGATGAAAACGCTTTCCGTTGTTCAGTTTTCTTTTCTGCTTCATCTTTTTCCGCTCTAACAATTCGTTTTTCATCATTCGAGTTTTCGGCGAACGTGTGTGTTTCATAGCCTGCTACTGAACTCCGCCCATGATCCGACATATCTGCTAACTTAATACGTTTCTTCCTTTTATTTAAAACGTCCGTACCTTCAACTATTTTCTGCTGAGCCGATTGCACATTAGAGCCCGAACAGTTGAATTGGCCAGTAAACTCTGAGCGTCGCTGAGCTTTGTCAGCACTTTGGAATTTATTTTGTGTTGCTCCTCATTTCCTTTTTTCCTGAACGTGTAAGCATTGTGAGAAAAGTCCTGAATCTTTTCCAGCTGCGTTTCCGATAACTGTTTCTGATCAGCCTGAATTTGCTCTTGAAACGTCGACAGTCTATTAGAAGTCAAAACATCTAACTTCATCAACAGATCTTTCTTATGTACTCCATTGCTTGCTAGCATTTTTTAATGAAATCGGATCAGTCATGGCACATTTATCCAACCGCTTCGAAAGAATTGGCTAGAGTGGCGTGGCGCTCAAGCCAATCTATCACTGATATAACGTCAGTACTGACCACTACTAATCAATTACCCTTTGTCAGGGATAACTTGTGTTCTACTACTTGGGCTCCTTCCGGACTTCCGGACTTAAAAGGTGTCTAACCAGCTTCGATTTGTGCTGTTGCACTTTGCTCTCTGTCCGCTGACCTGTCCGAGCCGCAGTCAGAATAGAAGAAGATCTGGATGTATGTGAGTGTGTAAGTGTGTGGATCTGCGTGTGTGTGAGAGTGATTTTTTGTGGGTGCACGTGTGAGTCCGTGAGTGTGTGTATGCGCCCATGAGTCAGCCCAACCCTTACAAAATTGACCTAGCTTAGTGGAAAGTTTTATATACCAATTATTTAATCAATGTATTTAAATCAACTAGAGCCCTTTCCCCTTCGCTTTTGCCTTATCTTTCTGCTACACATTTGTTCGTTAATGTCTTTGTTCTTTTCCTTTTCTCTTTTTAATCTGCAAAAAACTTTATTATTTTTGTATATTATCAACTGCTATTATAACATACTGGATTGTTAATGTAATGGAGAGGAGGCTTAGCTAAGTGTTGAGCATTTGTCCTCCAATCCCTTTGCTTTCTTGTTTGCAAATAAAATGTTTAATCTAATCTATCAATTACCCCGTGCTCCCATGCAGCCTACAACCGCTAATACGTTAACCCCATAAGCATACTAACACACTTTGAAAAACATTTCTGTACCTACAATACACATTTTTCTCGCTATACTTCGAAACGCGAGAAAATAATAGTTTTATCATTAAATTATATTCAGATGATATCCCGTCGATAATCGTTTTAAATATCAAGTCAGTGACACCCTCAGAGGAGTACTAATCTGTCCGACAAACACAGCGAGATGGTGAGACGTATGTTCACTCAAAATCCATGTGGTACTCTTGGAGTACAGGCGAGTTCTGGGGGTGACCATAAATATATTATCTCCTCACCTGACGTGTTGACACGCAGTAACACTACTTATGAACAGTGGGTCGGAATTTCTGGCGTTCCAGTGGAAAACAAGGGGAACGAAATGAACTAGTATAAAAGTTGTTAAATTTGATCCAGGTCGACATTTTCATTGACTAGACTAATATGTGATCGAAACAAAAAAGAAAGACCACCCAGTTTCAAACCTCTATGAGATATACTTAGTCAAAAAAGAAAGTATAATAAACGGCCCAATTGATCCAAAAGATGTTCGACTGTCGAAAGTGGGAGCCAGGGAAGAAGTTCGATGCTCTGCTCCTCAAGAAAGTCACGACAGATACGCGCCATCGGGCATCGTTAGCGTTGAACAACGGGACAACAACAGCGTTGCGAATTTCGTCCCTATAGCGCTGTCCAGTCAGATTACCATCGATGGAGATCAACTGCGTTCGATGATGCAAGGAAATTCCTGCAGAAACCATTACAGTACCCCCGCCGAAACGGTCGCATTCCCGCACGCAAGCATCAGAAAACCTTCCTCCTCGTCGGCAATACACTCTTGCCCTACCATCAGCGCGCCGTAGACAAAATCGTGATTCATCACTAAAAAGAACTGTGCTCCAACGCTGCTGAGACCAGCGAACACGCTGATGTACCCATTCCATTCTGACGGTACGATGACGTTGGCCTTACGGTAAGGATTGGTCCGTGGTATGGACGCCTACTTCGGATGCCGAATTCAGCGAGTCTGTTGCGGACAGTTTGTGCACGGAATCTATTGTTAGTTCTACCAGGAGTGATTGCTGCTGTCCTCGTCGCCAGTAGTAAGCGATAGCGATCCCGCAAGTGAGACGTCCTGATGTGTCGGTCTTGAGCAGGGGTCGTAACTCTTGGTCGACCTGTACGCGGTCGATCGGCAGTAGATTCAGTGGTTCTATACCTTCCAATGAGACTGTAAATAGTGGCCACAGTGACTCCGACTTCGGGACTATATTGTAAAACACTCGTTCGCATTCGCGCACTCGTGTTTGTACAACGTCCCTCACCTCTCATGAATTATTTCACGTAACAAGTCCAGTAAAGCGATTACTGTCTATTTATTATTTTAATATGTTTTTGTAAAACGTTTTAAAAACTTTCAACAAAACCATATCATGTGACTTCCTAATTGGAACGGGCTCGACGGGTCACATGGCATGGTTTTGTTGATTGTTTCAGGGGTGGGGGATAACGTTTTTTCAATTTCTCAATTTGGAAATTACGTGGGAGGATGTGGCCGATTCGTTATGTAAACTGTAAGTTATTACTGTTCAAAATTGTAAGTCAAATCTATCATCACCAAATGTTGTATACAGTACGTGGAGAGTGTATTATCACTAAATCACCCACAGAGTGGCGATTCTAACCAAGCAATAATTGAAAATTTGTTACAAAGCATAACATGCACAAGCAAAGTTCCAGCCAATGGACCTCCGGATTGAACCAGATTGCGTTTTTTGTACAGAATTTGAAAGTGATACATTTTGGGTGATAATTCCATACCGCGCGTAATTTTGTTACATATAGAATATGCCCATAGTAGCTTGGTGTACCAAATGTTCACCGCGAGTACTGAAGTAGTGTTAACCGCGAGCCTTTGGCGCGCTGTTAACACCACTTCACCACGAGTGGTGAACATTTGGTACACCAAGCTACTTTGGGTATATTTTATTTGTACCATGACCGTCAGATTATTAAGAGTCGCTATTATTTTTTCACGATTTTTCTGAGCAGCGGACGTACATATGTGAGAATCTGTTTTTGTTTACATGAGCATCGGTGGGCGGTACTTCCGCTGTTAATTTTTTCACCGAAACGAAATTGAACAAGAAACAGGGTCTTTTTCATTTTAATAACATAATAACATACTATTTTGAGTTATGGATGCTTTATTAACATGAGACAATGCATGTTTGTTTATTGTTTGCGTTTTATGAGGTAAACTCATTTACAAACGTAATAAATAATTGCCACTTTCATTTCACTCTTCGCGAGGCGACGTGCGATAAATTTAGACAAGTTCGCATTCAGGTCCGCGTCACCAAAGGTCAACTTGGATGTAGTTCCACTGTTGGTGTAAATTTTAATTACTGAAATCCCATTGTTGGCGTGTTCACCACAGATGGTGTATAAAGCTAAAATTTATTCCAAAGGCTTTTCATATATAGTAGAATATATGTAAGCATGCTATAAAAGCCACTCCCCGAGTACTGTAAGAGCCTCGCTTTTGCTTATACGGCTATATCTCGACGTGTCTTCGACTCATAGAGATATAGCCGTTGGAACAAGGGTTAAACTCATGCAGCATTTTGTTCATAAAAAATGGTGATAATATTTATATATATATATATCGCTATCAACCCCTCATGACTTACGCATAAGAACTGGACTCCCATGAGAAAAACAAACTATAATAAAATACCCTCATTTTACTGTGGAGCCAAATCTCCACCAGCTCAAATATACCATTGTTGTGGAATTAACGCCCACTTATACAATAATCACCTCTCCGCCTCTCCATTCTGTCAGTGTGGTGAGTACGAAACAACCGACTTTTTCTTATTGCATTGTCCACTGTATTCTGATGCTCGTAATTCCACTATTAATGCTCTGCCGTTCAACGTCGATCTCTCTCTGCTTCTCTTTGGTTCGGAAAGATTGAACAACTCAGAAAATGCCGAAGTTTTCAAAGCAGTCCAAGACTACATACCACTGAGTGGATGCTTCCAGTGAACGTCATCGATTACATAACAAACTAATGCTTGATTAATTTTAATCATTACTTCTGTAAGGTACTAAATGGCATTCTAGGTCTTATATCCGTGTCCTATCCAAACCGACAACAGATGCGGTCGGTGCTATTCTCCTTTAACATGTGTCTTATTCTTTGGTTATACTTTTTGGAAAAAGCCGAAGTTAAATCCCGCCTGACACACTTCCTTGACACGGCGTTTGGGTGCCCTCACCAGTCACAATTACTGTGATATTAATGCTACATCAATGTGGTCTGTGACCGGGGTGCCAACTTGACATTGCGCCGGGGATGTATGTTATGATGGATCTGATGAGTGGATTAAACCAGTTAACAAACAATAGACATACAGAGTGCACTCGAACAAGTTGTATTTCTTCCAATGGAAACGTTTTGTGTTCAAGTATTATTTCCCTTCAGGTTCTCTTTCTTTCTTTCTTTCTTTTTTCTTTCTTTTCTCCTTTCTTTCTTTCTTTCTTTCTCTCTCCTGCTCCATCTTCCATTTTTTCTCTCGTCTATATACTAAGGTTTAAACAATATCAAACACAGCGTATGACAAAATCTTTCCATTGCTCAAGTATTCTGTTTTCCTAGGGAGACGGCTCAAAATAACCTGTTACCTTCCTGCCGAATCCTGACGATATACTTCTCGTTCCGTTCATTTATCTTGTTAATAATACATACTTTGCTAATTGCCATAATGTACAGTCATTTTGATTTTATTTTTGACATTCACTGTTGGGTGTATAACATCAATGTTTTGCTAAATAAATATTGTTTAAACTAAAATATCGCTGTTGCCCCTCAGACTGGTCATATTACTCTAAAATAGATATATCCTTTTTCATTACACGCGTGTTCTATTATTCTACATCTACAGCAACACGAAACCACGCGGAAAATGAAAATCTATTCTGCAAATCGTTGACGGACTATTTTTAAATTGAAGCGAAATTTCACTGGAATTTTCTACAAATCGTGCACCGCAATTGCAATTTGAATCGCTAGCGATAGCTAAACATAGTTACACGGGCTCCCCTCGCAAATATGGTTAGCGCTGAAATGTGCTCTTTTTGTTGATAGTTCGTCCCCTGCGTTCCAATATGTTCTATGTGCCTACTGGCACATAGAACACATTGGAACGCAGAGGACGAGTTGTCAAATGAATTGCTAAGTGTCCTTATAATAATTACTTTTATAGACCTGAAGGCGTGTAATAAACACATAACGACACCGCGTGTGAATGGGTTAATCGATATGACACTTGTGCCTGCGGCCTCTCGTTTTATCCTTCTGCGCTGGCACTCGTGCCATATCGATTAACCCATTCACGCGCATGTGTCGTTCTGTATATATATGGTGTACGGCGCTTATCCAGTTCATCTAGCTCATCCCATTAAGATTGTGGAAGGAGTTGTTGCGTGGAATCATCAAATGAGGTGAAAATAAACATTTTAGTCTCCTTTGTAATGTGTGTAAAGGAAATTGTTCAGTCAGAAATATTGATACTTCACACATAATTTTTTTTTTTGATTTTCCTTTGTCTAACATTTATTGTAGTTTATTCCGCTGGCTAATGAAAGAAGGGATGAAATTACTTCGGGATTAACCATAAGCACTCTGATTTCGAAATATTAACATTTCCGACTTCAAGGTTAATGAGCTCTGCCAAACAAGACTGAATTGGTTAAATTCCTAATTGCATTGCGGAAGACATTATTTTGACATAATTGTGCAGAGGATTAAAAAAAAAGAATATAAGTGAGTAAAACGCAAAGTGAGCTTTAACCCTTTGAACTCCGGTGGTATCTTCCATGACAGTTCAATGGCAGCAATTGGAAGAGTCCACATTATTATTTTTTTTTTGTGGGGTGGGGGGGGGGGGGTTGGGGCAAACCAATCAGTATTTCCAACGTGCAGCCAGGAGCTACACGTTAAAATATTAATTGGTCTGCCCACACATTAACTCAGCAGCCATCCTACTTAATGAAATTATGACGCATCATGCTTCTGGGCAGGAAATAGGGCCGCTTGTGTTCAAAGGGTTAATTGTGACCCCGTTTTGCAAAGTTGTTGCTTGAAATTTTGGATTTTTTTTAACAACAGTGTGCACTGGGTTAAATAATAAAACACAGAGGAATATTAATTTTTAATTTCTATTGTAACAAGGAGAACATTGCCACCCACCAACCCTTACCAGTGAGATGAATGAGAGCTCTTAGATGAGTAGAAAATTGTTCGGTTTGGTTCATCGTTGTTTAAATCGTCAATTAGATTGCTGTTTTGAGAGATTTATTTAGAGTCTTCGAAACAAGGAAATGTCATTACTCTTAGGTTATCCGTCTGCACACTAATGTTGGAATATTAAGCCTTTAGGCCCTGGTGGTATATTTATAATTACATTCCGTAACTGTCAGTGGCGGCGCCAGAAATTTTTTTGTGGGGGGGGGGGGGGGCAACTAGGGGGGGGGGGGGGTGGGGGGAGACTCCCATGAAGGGGGGCAAATGCGTAAAGGATCATATGATTCAGATCATTACTTTGTTATGAGGTAGTCCAAACTTGGACCCAAAGTCCGTAATATACTTTTTTGGTTTGGTACGTCCTGTGGACGTACCAAACCAAAAAATGATATTACGGACTTTGGGTCCAAGTTTCGGCTAACTGTAATGGTAATTAGCGGTCCTCCTTTCAAAAAATCCTGGATCCGCGTCTGGTGGGTCTGTGCGTGTGAGAGAGAGAGAGAGAGAGAGAGAGAGAGAGAGAGAGAGAGAGACAGAGAGAGACAGAGAGAGAGAGAGAGAGAGAGAGAGAGAGAGGAATAATTGAACAGTGCAAGGGAGATAATGCTCGTCTGTCATAATGCGAAATCCATGAATTTTTTTTAGACAAGGGATATGGATAGACATGCCTTTGTTGGGTCATAACTTAATTATAACTTATAAGTATCTGCATCCGAGTCTTTAAATCTCTATTGCCTGGATGTGTTCATCAGCTAGCCTGAGGCTTTGGTCTAAGTGTGTATGGGAATAAAAAAAGAGAGGGGTGTGTGTGTGAGAGAGAGAGAGTGACTGAATGTGTTTGTGTGTGAGGGTGGATGGAAATGCATGCGAGATGGTTGGGGGAACTGGGGGGGGGCAAAGCCTTCGTTTGGGGGAGGGGGGGGGGGGGGCAAATGCCCCCCCCCCCCCGTAGCGCCGCCACTGGTAACTGTTTAAACTACTTCTTCCCCCCCCCCCCACGAATCGTCATTCACCGTTGTCGAAAATCACACGGCTTTCAATCGTTGGAATCAAGAACTAGCACAGGCCTTTGTTCCGTCTAAACGATATCCCAAAGGCAAATAAGCTTTAATTTTCACACTTTAGAAATGGAAACGAGTATTTTAGTAACGGGCTTTATACCACAGTTGGGAAATGTCACCAAAGAAACAGCAGCGGAGTTGATCACTGCGAGAGGCGCTAAAAGTTCAAAACCCACCCAAACACCAGCCGAATTACATTCTGTCAACTGAGCTCTACCGTAAATGCGGGTCAAAGTTCGACCAAATGTATTCATTGGAAAATGGATTACATTTGGTCATGGCGTTTTCATCCAGTTGACCAATGGGAAGTGAGTATTTGGACCCCAAAAGTATAACTACATTAACAATGTAATTATTGTCAGTTCAATGACAATTGGAAGAGTCCATTTTCGTCATTTGGGGGTAGACCAATTAATATGTTCAACGTGCCACCATCGGACTGCACGTCGAAAATATTGATTGTCTACCCGAAACATTCACTTACCAGCTATCCCACTTAATGAAATCATGGCGTATCATGTTCTTGTGCCTCTCGCGTTCAAAGGGTTAAAAGTTCAGGCGTTCAGACTCAATGCTCCCGGTCTAACAAGACTGAATTGCTTAATTCCTAGTTCCATTATGGTAAACTTTTTCTGCTTGATATTTTGTTATTTTGTCATTAGTGTACTGAGAGTTTTCCTTCCAGACCAATCACTTCTGTGAACAACATTGGCAATATTAAATGTGTCTATTACATCAACGCAGAAAGTCTTTGAAGAGTTTGTTCCGTTACATAGTTGCATGTTCAGCGCCCGCCCATATTCTCATTGCTTCTTTGATGATATCTGAAATCTAATCTAAACCTAGAGACACAAACTCTGAACATCAGTGGCAACAAACAAAGCTGCCCATTCAAATACTGTTTTCAAACCCCCAAAATCGGAAAAGCAAAATACTTGTCCAATTTAATTTCGGATGTACATTTTTTACAAGTGCTGTTCATTCGAAGCTTTTGCATCGACAAAAGAGCACCATACTGCGTGAGCATTTGTCGGCTAAGGACCCTTCAAATCGATTTTCGAATTTCTTCGTTGAACAGACAGGAGACACCAGAGCGTTGATTGAGACAAGTGTACTCTCTGACTTTTCTCACGCTAGAGATGCGTCACACACCTGTCCAAAGGCGGTCGCACAGCTTGCACATTTCAAATCTTTGGTACTCGAAGATGTCCATAAGCTATAATATTCAATGCTCCATCTAAACTGTGTGCATAAGATACCATTCCAACGTGGTTGTTAAAGGCATATCTTTCGGAATTTTTAAAAAATGGTCTATGCCTCACTATAGTCTGGCGTCTTTACTGCAAACATTGCGCCTGCTTTAGTGAATCCCCTTCTCATAAAATCTTTGACACAAAAGTCTTGAAAAACTACCGGACAGTCTCTAATCCCGCCTTCCGATCTAAGTTTATTGAGCTAACGGTTGCTTCTTGGTTAACGTCTCATATGACCGTCAATGGCTTGAAGTCCGAAGTCTCCCTTTCTGCAGACATGTCGAATTGTAGCATCAAATCGGCGCTTCTGGAAATGTAAAATGGCATTCTCTTGACCATTGATAAACAAAAAAATTCCTGCCTTGGTACATAAGTACCACCCTCCGCTCCAAAGGCCATACCATTCACATTGAACGATTGGAACAAATAATGTCTCACAGGCAACGCGCCTGGCTGACTGGTTTGCATCATATCTCTGAGACTGCACGCAATGCGTAGTCATTGAGGGCAAATCATCAGATCAAGTGACGCTTCGGTTCGGCTCACCTCAAGGGTTAGTGTTAGGCCCATTATTTTACACTACTTATGTTTTCCCTATTGGTACAATAATTCGGAGCATAGCGTTGATTTCCATTTTTACGTTGACGACACGCCGCTGTATAACAGTTGCGCTTATGACAAAAATAAAATGCAAGCGGTAAAACGTAACGCTGCATTCCAGACCTCAAGGCGTGGATGTCAGAAAACTTCCTCAAATTGAACAATTATTAGAGGGAAGTGATATACATGGGTCTACCACATCAACTAACGAAAATATCCCCTTTGTCCTTCACTATTAAATATTCAACAATTGTCTCCAGAAGGCTGAATCCGTTCTCTTGTTTATTTCAAGGATGAAAATCTGACACCTGATGGACATGTTAAGAGTGTAATGTAGTAAAATTTGACACATAACCACCTCAGTGTATTGTCTAAATAGTCTTTGGTTAAAATGCTTTCAACATATTTTTCGATAAAACGTGCATCCGAGGAACCTCCCAAGTGCAGTGGGCTTAAAAACCATATGAAATAGAAGTTTTGAACCTTTGAACAGTATTCATCGATTGCACAACATTTCGTCATTTCAACTCGATTGAAAAGCAAAATGCCGCAAAGGTCCGAAGTTGATAAGGGTAGGGCTGTTGCTCAAATTATTCAGGATCTATCGCAACGTCTCGTCGCCCAGCCATTAGGGGATCCAAGAGTCAACAATATTTCATTTAGTTGGGTGTCTCAGAGCCACAGAAAGATTAGCTGACCGCCTCAGGAGCGGACGTTCGCGCGTTTCGTCGCCTCATCAAGGTAGAGGCATATGTCTCTCATACCTCCGTAACCGATTTCAGTCAGCGACGGATACGGCGAGTCAGGTTGAAGTCACTCATGGTCACCGAGTGTGTCCAACACAGTTTAGAAACGGTTGCGGGCGTGTAGTTTAAGGCCACGACATCCCTACATTGGACCGCAACGTACACCCAGGCGATGTCAACGTCGATTGCAGTGGCTGCGGTCACAGGCACCAAATCGGTTTCACTTGGCCAAATGGAGACGTGTGTTATTCACTGACGAGTCTCGGTTCACGCTTTAAAGGTCAGATGGACGACAACGTTGCTATCGACGTCAGGGTGAGCGATATCGATATTCTGACGTGTTCGTTAAGGAAAACGACAAATTGGGGGGGGGGGGGGGGTTGTCAGTTATGGTTTGGGTGAGGCTTTCTCGTAGTGAGAAAACACCTCTCGTAATTAATCCAAGGCAATCTTACGGGGGTAAGATATCGGGATCAAGTCCCCATGCTTCACGTCCTTCCACTTATCATTGCGCGTGACCTCCGTTGCCCTTCTTCGGGAGTGAAATATCATCCCACAAAGGACCATAAACATCTTGATGGGATCAATTGTAAGGAGAGTTGGAGCAGCGTCTGAAGCCTGTGGTAGGCACACCCGCTATTGATTTTGATCAGGAAATGGCATAGGATTCCCACATTTGAACGTTATTTTTGCAAACGCCCTCTGTGTTAACCCTTTACCCAACGTAATGGGGAAAAACCGGCCAGCGCTATTCTCAAAAATCGACAATTAATATTCACTATTTTTCATTTTTCGTCTCAAAAACATAGATTTTGACCTTTGGTTGGAACGAGCTCGTTGAGCTCGTTTCAATGACAGGACATAACCTATGTTTTTGAGACAAAAAGTGAACAAAATTAGTTATTCAAGAATTTTTTGGCAAGTGTCGTCTGCTTTTCGTGTTAGGTAAAGGGTTATGACAACAAAACTCGTCAAAATCTAATCAGTAATGACGAAATAACATCAAATCAAAACAATGAAATAATCAACCATAACACATTTGAAATATTTACCATTAAAAAAAAAACTAGCGTTTCTTTTTTCCGCTGGTATATTGTCTGTTCTTAAAAAAATATAATCCCAATAAAAGCGATGTATATTTGGAATTAAAGTATTTTATATCAGTCACATCGAACGATATACCAGATTATAACGAAATTTACGAAAAGTGGCTTAGTAAAATTACCAGACGAGTTTTTCTAAATTTCTTTATAAACTGGGAACGAATTGAAACTTCCACTTATTACATACCCGATAGAAGATGCCTAATTGTTGTGTATTCTTGTATTTATTGGGGTTTATTGACAATTTTGACAGACAGGTCACATCGTACCCGGCAGTTTTAGGGGCGGAGGAAGCAGGAGTACCCAAATAGAACCACCGCGCAGCGGCGAGCAAATGTCAGACTCCCCAACGTACTGACTGCGCAGTTGAGTTAACATTAGTCGAAGGCAAGTCATCGACGTGGAGTACGCCTTAACCCTTTAACCAAAGTGGACGATATCAAAACTTATTATTTTAAACATAACTTTTTAAACTTTTTCAAAAAATTTCAACAAAACCATGTCATGTGATCCCACATTGGAACGCGCTCGCTCCAAAGAGGGGGTCACATGATATGGTTTTGTTGAATGTTTTTGAAAAATAGTATTTTTTTCAGCTGCTGAATTTGTATACGCGGGCGGATGTGACCGATTCGTTGGGTAAAGGGTTTCTACACAGTAGCACCGTGACACCTCGTGGGTAATCGTGATTAACCCTTTACCTAACATGAAAAGCAGACGACATTTACGAAAAAAAATCTTGAATAACTAATTTTGTTCATGTTTTGTCTCAAAAACATAGGTTATGACCCCTCATTGGAACGAGCTCGTCGTGCTCGTTCCAATGAGGGGTCATAACCTATGTTTTTGAGACAAAAAATGAAAACATAATTAAAATTAATTGGCGATTTTTGAGAATAGCGCTGGCCGGTTTTGGCCGTTACGTTGGGTAAAGGGTTCAGCGCCCTGCTCAAGGACACAATGTAGTTACCGCTGATCAGGACCGAACCGTGCACTGTTCGGCTTGAGATGTGTACCCTGGATGCCTAAATTAATCATGAAACAGACACAGCCGTCAATAATATCCAGACTCACTTTGCTGGTCCTTTTCCTAACGAATCGGGCTGCATCCACTCGTGTAATTTACAGTTGAAAGGTTTTTTTTCAAAAATATTTCAACAAAATAGAGCTGAAACGGTTAAAGGATTTTCTTGATCAATTAATGACATGGATTAACCTTGGTTAACCGATTAATCATTTGCCCTAATAGGTAGTTGAATAATTGCCGCACCGTTGATGAGTTACAGCATTAACCCATTACCCAAAGTAACGGACAAAACGGGCAGGCCTGCATACAAAAATCTACATTAAAATTTGATTATGTTTCATTGTTGTCTCAAAAACATAGTTTATGATCCCTCATTGGAACCAGCTCGTTGAGCTCGTTCCAATTAGGGGTCATAAAGCTATGTTTTTGAGACAAAAATGGAAATTTGTTTGTAATTCAAGAATTTATTTTGCAATATCGTCTATTACCCGCACTTCGTAAAGGGTTAAGAATGACCACCTCCACCTTCTGATACTGTATAATAAGGATGCAGGTGAACAGGTATGTCAGCACGTAAATTGAATGCTTTACTCTGTCTCATATAATTGGTGTGAGTCAGAGTGACAATGTTTATTTGTTTTGGAGCAAGTTTGTTCTTTGTTAACCCATATAACACAGTAGTTCACGATTAATGGATCAATGGCTTTTTTGACCGTGCAAGACGTTGAACATTGGTTAATCGATTAATCGGTTAACCCTTTCAGCACTACAACAAAACCATGTCTTGTGACCCCCTCATTGGAACGAACTTGTCGAGCTAGTTCCATTGATAACAAATTTGATTTTGTGTACCTTGGGTAAAGCGTTAAAAGCAATGCCCTGCTGGAGAGAGCGTCTGCACAACAAACCAAAACATCCAAAGACCATGACATTTTGAAATAATCTGCATTAGAAGTGTATGGAAACAAACGCTTCAAAACTCATTAAGTGATGTCACGGAACGAAGCGTAAACAGATGTCTGGAGGCCAAGGTCCAAGTTTGGCTCGAGAATTCAACTGTGTGCACTTGGTCTAAAACCGGAACGCTGTTTATGTTACTATTTTTGAAGTAGGAGTTTAATGGTCGTGAAGTGAGTCGAAACCAAGTTCTCAAGCCATCATTCAAATTAATTTTTATACGAATCAAACGGCTGTTATAGCCTTAGTCCAATGTAACCCTTAAGTAATCCATCGTCTATCTTTAGGTTCAATCGGCTGGAATATTCCATTTGGTCGGAAAAGCGACTATGCGGTTGACTTTTCCCATCAACTGAAATATTCCAGCCCTTTGAATCTAAAAAAAACATACAATTCATTTTCTTTGAATCAACGTGAGACATGCTTCTCACTCTCGCATTCGCGACTTAATTTGATGGAATCTTTGGTAGCACAACCAATACTACTGGACATGTCTGTTTACTTATTTGATTGAATTATGGTTGTTCCGCGTAGTTTCACTAAGAGTGTTAATATCTTGATGTTTAAAGACTAATTAAATACATATTCACTGGAATAGCTATAAGTGGAGAACAGAATAATATCTGTACAACGTTGTGAGTATATCAACAGTAGTATGCGCGCAAACCAGCTGCCTTAAATACAATCTCCAGAACTTAACAGAAGTGCACTTTCAATGTTTTCTGAGCGATCCACTGACCTGAACCCATATTTTTAACAATCCAGAATAATTTACGAGAGGGCCCTCGAATATGTCTCCTATTTGGCCAGAAAACATATTGTCAAGGGGAAATCAAATTGTCATCTAATTTTACTTATCTGATTTGAAAAGGTACACTACATTTATACCATGATTACATATTCTGCTATATATAACAAGCCTATGACATAAATTATAACCAGCCGGGGCGAAACGTGTGTCTGTGGTGAACACGCCAGCTATGGGATTTCAGCAGTTAAAATTTACACCTACAGTGGAACTACATCCAAGTTTAACCTTTGGCGAAGTCGACCTGAATGCAAACTTATCTAAATTTATCGCTCGTCGCCTCGCAAAGAGTGAAATGTAAGCGGCAATTATTTAAAACGTTTTTAAATGAGTTTACCACATAAGATACCCCAAATTAACAAACATGCATTGTCTCATGTTAATAAAGCATCAATAACTGGAAATAGCATGTTATTACGTTATTAAAATGAAAAAGGCAACATGATTTGGGCGTTTCTTTTTCTATTTCGTTTCGGCGATATAACTGACAGCGGAAGTACCACGGGGCGGTGCTCACGTGAACAAAAGTAGATTTGCACGTGTGTACGTCTGTTGCGCAGTAAAATCGAGAAAAAATAACGGCGACTATTAATAATCTGACAATTATGGTATAAATAAAATATATCCAAAGTAGATTGGCTTACCAAATGTTCACCACTCGTGGTGAAGTGGTATGACATTTGGTACACCAAGCTGTTGCGCAGTAAAATCGAGAAAAATTAAATTCTTAATAATCTGACTATCGTGGTATAAATAAAATATACCCAAAGTAGCTTGGTTTACCAAATGTTCACCATTCGTGGTGAACATTTGCTACACCAGGCTACTATGGGTATATTCTACATACCTCACACATATAGGTGTATGAAGTTTCATAACAAACAAACACACACAAAATTTGACCTTCTGATCTGAAAAGTATGGGTGTATGAGAATTTACACCGGTCTGAGGACTCATACGCCCTGAAGATAACGGATTTATTTCCAAATATATTTCGTTCTGTTAACACTGTAGGTAATATAGCTTTCAAAATCAACATTTCCTTCTTTTTTCCAATAAATATGTTCTTAGTAAATTGGCACACCTTTTGTTGCACTTGGCTGTATTTCCTGCTATTACTTTTGTTCTCTGTTTATAAAATTTCAGTTTCAATATGACTTGAAAAGCATGTCGTACAATTATTTTGAGCCATTTTAATTAAGCAGCCTCCAAAACAAAATGCATCACACCCCTTCCAAATTAGCACCATAAATACATCATCCCCACATTATACATATGTATTTTTATTTTCATTAAAACTGTGTGTAATGATTTACTTCAAAATATTCGATTAACCATATTTTTATTTTCTCAAACATATATAAATATTTATAATAATATAAATAAACAAGACTTTTTCAGCCTTTTTATCAGTTATTGTGTATTTCTGTTTTACAACTGTGTAAAAATTAAAATACCGTGGACTAAACTTTACAACATACAGTACGTGGAATGTGGTTTGTAACTAAATCACACGGGGAGTGGAGGTATCACCCAAAGTATTATTTTCAAATATGTGCATGTGGACAAAAAACACAAGCAATTTTTCAGCCAATGGACCTCCGGGTACAACCCGGAGGTCCATTGGCTGGAACTTTGCTTGTGCTTGCTATGCTTTGCGACAAATTTGCAAGTATTGCTCGAGTGGAATATCCACTCTGCGGGTGATTTAGTGATAATACACTCTCCACGTACTATACTTCTCAGCCAATCGAAAAGTAGTACTTCATTCTATTTGGAAATAATCATCCTTCCAACTTCTCCACAAATGATGTTATGAATGTTAATCAAGATGTATCCAACAGTGTACTCTAAAATCGGTTGGGTTACAAATCAACCCAAATCAACTGGGTTGAGTGAATGATACCTTTTCAAAACAAAAATATTACCGTATGTGAAACTAAAGGTAAAGTTATTGAGAAGGGTAACAAAAGTGAATTGACTGAAAAAGAGATTTTATAGAAGTAAAAATGTTCTCAGTTGAATGTGGTTCTATCATCTTCCAATAGCGTTTGGGTATGATCACCATTAAATAGAAAAGGCAATTCAATGCATATTTTTGGAGGATGTGGGGTAATACAACAGCCACCTAAAAGTTCTAACTACAGAATCCCAAGGCGGTTTGAGAGGTCTTGTTTCATCAATTGAGAATTTGGACCAGAGCGTTGCATCGATAGAAACGCGTGTCTATTCTGATTATACAAGACCAATTACAGAAATGTGATCACAGAACATTAACACTGCTGCTTCATATCTATATGACTATGCTGTATGTGGATTTTTACAGGCAAAACATTTATCGGAAAACCGAAGAGCGGGACACACTAACAAAGCTCACATAAGAGATAAATGCAGCGGGTACAAATCATTGTTTAGTTATATGATTTTTTATCGAACAGGCAAAGTCAGCATTTGAGGGTACACTCACTCGGTCAGGTAACTTTCAGAGGCAAGGCCCTGCGAATCTAACATTTCCGGTCAAATCTACCCATAAATCGAATGGTGCAGAGGATCAGGATTCAAATCGAATCTCGAATCGTACCTCAATGTTCAGATAACAGATATTGCACCTTTACAACTACAAATTTTGTCAGTATTCATTAACGTATTTTTGCAATGGCGACTCTTCTTCTTAGGCAAATCAATCATAAATGCGAAATACTCAAGAATAGAATGACAGTAGTTTCAGAAGCGCAGCTCGTTTTGAACTCTTCGATCACGAGGCCTTCTGTGCAGCACCCGTGGTGACAGACGAAGCGTTCTAGAGGAGACAATTGGTAGGATTTTGAGAACATTTCGAAGATTCGAAAACTTTAGAATCGAATTATCAACAACATTTCGAGTCGTATCAAATATCGAAGCTTCGCATGGCCCTATTCAAATGTTCAATTTATGGCAAGTGAATGGAGAAAGAATGCTATATCCAAATCGTTACTGAACTACATGTTTTTTGGATGAGTTCAAAATAGTTTTCTTCTTCTTAGATGCAATGGGTCGAAGTGATTGGAATCGGCACTCAGAAATCGTAGTGGGGCGAATCGAGATGTTTTTTTTTCTTTGCTGGCCAAATACAATTTAAATGCAGATAGCCCATTATTTGTCTGGTAGGTATAAATGATCACTACACACCAAACCACATGGAGTGCGCTCGAGATGAGACATCGCTGTATCAAAGAATATTGTTTTTGCTGTGCTTAATCACACCCACGAGCATTTAAACAAGATGGTGATGGATATACTTTAGGATGAGCCTGGATTTCCAATCTATTACCAGAACTAACCAGTATCTCAACTGAATTCAAAGATCAGTTTGGAATCAATGTTCCTACATCTGGTAAACTTACTGATCTCTGTCCAAGAGTATCGAGGTGGGCACTCGTTGCTGTTGTTAAAATTGAGGATGAAAGTCATCAACGGCATAAATACAGGAAGAACTGGAGGGGCAGCCGCTGTGCTCCCCATACACACACACTCAAACATTTTGTCGGACATTTAGATTTCTATCAGGGATATTTGCTAATGCAATGGTTCATTCAAACCAAATGGTGCAAATATTGCCAAGTATTTATTAGAATCAAAGAGAGTCGATGGTTTTATACATCAATTTTCCAAACGTTCTCCTCGCGGAGTTCTATGGGTATCACCAAAGGCACCGGAACCCTGCACCGAGGGCAATTGAGGAAGGGGAATCAAAAAGGGCACTCGACTCTGCCTATGAATTAAGACTGGAACTTTACAACCTATCATAAATTGTAATGATGCACTAAATAGTACTGACATTAAATATTATCGTCTCCTGAGAGGAACAAGGTCTCATCTGCAATGCAAAAGCATTGCAGAATGCACCGTGTTCCTCGGAGGAGACGATAATTGCTGATGGCATATTGTTCCACCCAAGGGACGATATATAGCTTTAGGAATCACCTCGCTGATCGTATAGCTTCTTGTTTAGTGTTAATCGACCAAACTCTATCATTTTACAGTGGCAGTGGCACAATAAAAATACGTTATAAATGAATACTCGAGAGTTTCTCAGTTTCAGTTCTCGCAAAGTACGGTCTTTTCCACAAGTGAACTATTGAAGAAAAAAAAGGCACGCGCTGATCCTCTTGCCCATCTAGCCTCAGGGCATGGGGTATCTGCCCCATTTATCCCAAGTTCTCCATATGGCGCCCTTTGGTGTCACGGACGTAAATGTTCAGAAGTACATGAGTGATGCAAAGCATCACGTCGTGCCACACGTGAACAATAAAGAACTTTGCATTCTTCGTCCTTTTTCAACATTTATAACCTTTACACATTAGAAAACCATGGGAGCGCGGTGGCTGTGTGGTTACGGCATGATATTTCAAACCGAAAGGTCCACAGTTCGATCCCCGCGAGAGGTAACTGCGTTGTGTCCCTGGACAAGACATTTAATCCCGCTTGTCTTTGTGGGGACACGATGGCGCTATGTACCAAGGCGTACTGCACGTCGACGGTGCACTTGTCTTCAACCACTGCTAACCCTGCTTGCGCGGAGTTAGTACGTTGGAGAGTCTGGCAGTTGCTCGCCACTGCTCGACGGCGGTGGTTCTCTGCGGGTACTCCGGCTTCCTCCATCTGTAAAATGTCCCGACATGAGGTGACTCTGGCTGTCGAAAGTATCGTTAAATTCTAATAAAAAACAGAAAACCCTACCAACGCCGCCGAAAATCATGACAACCTGTTCACCGCTGAAGGTGATAGACCTCTCAGCTCAGCTGAATTGCACAGGCGTACATATCAGACAAGTTAACGAACAGATACTGAATGCGGCTTATTTGTCCAGATGACCATGTCCTTCCGTGAAAAGTTTTTCCCAAAACTGATTTTTTGTTGCTTTAATTGCATCCTTAGGGCACCAAAAGTCAGAAAATCATAGGTGGAAAATTTACATTTCATTTTTCGGGATTTTAGAGGGTCGGGATATCAAGATGGTCGCCATAATCAACGGATTTTAGGTACAGGCATATATTTGTAAAGTATATCCTTAAAAACATGAATAAATTATCAAAATGGATATATATGGATACGTCAAAGTCATAGTAATCATTTACATGTTACTCACTTACAATGAAAACAAAATGGCCGCCCAAAGTGCCAAAAATGACATTTTTATGGTATATAGGGCTCTGTCTTAGCTAAAATCAATTATGATCAGGTGATTTTGAATGCCATTGAATGTTTTCTCAGTATGTTTCTAACAATCCTCATCGTCATAATCGACGTAGTCTGCAACATTGCCACAGTCTGAGCACTTGCACAGCGCTGTGCATGGTAGCTCGTTCTTGTTGTAGGAACACTTTGTCTTGCCCATGCATGGTCCTTGACATCCGCATTTTATCAGCTCAAGAACAGCTAATGGAGCGGGTTTGAGGAGACATTTCACAGGTCACAACATGATTTATCTCGTAATGTAGTCAAATTCGCTTTCTGTATTAGTGGATTAAGAGTGCCTATTGTAGGCGGATGTTTTTCGACCTCAAGAGTCCTGATACGGAAGCGCTCCCAGCGTAGGCTCCCAACACTATCATATTGAATCGTTGCAGAAAAACACAATGCAAACACATTTTCCACTTGTTTAATATCGCAATCATCCAGGCGCAAAGTACAACCAAATTTCTGGAATGTGTTGACAATGTCATCTTCAGGCTTGAGGGATAATAACTTCGCAATCCATTCCTTCTTGGAAGCATTGAAAAATGTTTGAGTCCAGGAGGCACCTGTAAAGTTGTGAAGTCCAACAAGTGCTTTCGACTTCTCAGATCTAAGTACAGCACACCTCTCTTTTACATCAATTGTCCTGAATAACTTCCACCTTCCAGTTACTAGTTTGAAGTCACCATTCATTGTTTCTCTTGCAGCAAGGTCTAACAACATGAGAAACACATCCGTGTCGGGTGTCAACACAAATATCCCTTTCGGAAGTGCTTTAAGCTGTAGCATCTAGTACATGAAGTGGTATCTGAGTATCAGTCTCCTCTGGAGTATAGATCAGTAAGTTACGGTGAAAAAGGTGAGGTTTGTTACTGCTGGTCTGTGTTCCATAGTCAACAACTAATCCTTGTCTGAGCAAAATTTTCTAGGAGACACTTTCCAGGGCATTCAGTGAGCTGTGCCTTTGTGTCACTGTGAGATAAGTTTTAGATACACATTGTGTATATTCATCGAATGAAGTATGATGAATTTTACTGGTTGTATTGCTCTTTGCTCTTGTCTTCTCTTTTATTGACTCGCCAATGTATCTGTCAAATACGCGTCCTTCTGAGTACCTTTTCATCACTCCAGAAATGCGCTTCAGAAAGGCGTATCTAAAGTCACTTATTTTGTCCATATCTGGCGTCTTCTTCCTACTTTGGACAACAGATTGCCCGTCTATTATGATGACTTTATCATTTTCACCACTGATCCCCATTTCACATAAATCGTCTTGAATGTCTACATGATCAGTGTCAACCCTGTGAATACTTTCCTCACTTTGTTCCGGTGGCTCTGACTCATCATTCTTTATCATCAACATTTTGCAAGGCAAAGCGGAACCTTGGATACCATTATCAACCTCTTTCGAGGGGCTTTCATCAGCACTTGGTACCAGTGAGGAATAGTCCTCAATTTGGGTCAAAAACGAGAGTTTGTCAGTTGGAATCAGCGATGTCCCATCAGTGGAAAAGCAGGGATCGTCGTGTAACTGACATCTCGTAATTAGCTATAGTTTCCCCAAGTTTTGACAATACCTGCTGGCGTGACTGTGTTGAGTAAATAAGGATCTTGCAAGTAGCTGTCGATCTTCATGTAGGTTCACAACTTTGCTGCGAACTCTCGCACAGGTCTTCGTCAAACATGTACTATACATCTTTAGTTTCAATTTCTCCACCCGGTCCCGAAGAGACAGGGTGAGTTAGCAATTAGTCTTTCTGTTACAAAGTCTTTGTAGCGAGACTTTCCTTTCTCATCTTTTCGAGAATATCCTCTTTGGCCTTGTCTGGAAGAGCCATCACAAAAGTGGTATTTGCCAACTCCAGACTAAAAACAAAGGGGCTGCCTTCGCAGTGCTGCTCTAAACAATCCTTGTTTCAACTGAAACCTTTTGCAAATCGCTGTGCCATGTTTCCAGACAGCTCGTAGTATTCTGATGGGCCTGAAGTGGAGCTTTCTGAGTAGCAATTCTGAAACTCATTATCGAAACGTGTCAACGCGGGGGCTGTGAGCAGGAACCGATTTAGGGCAGTCTCATTCTGCGTTATTCCTGTAATCCTACCAGCCGTCGTAAGACTTCGGATTTTTTTGTTCCAGTGTCTGGTCTACAAATAGGTTTGTGAATGGAACACCTGTCTTTCTCACACACAAAGTTCCCTTCTCTGAGGGATTATAACTCTATGGGTAATAGAGAAATAAAGACCCTACCTTCTCTCAAATGTTTTAATATTTGATAGATGACATCATTGTAAGAATGACTTAGAAGTTTGTTCAAATCGAGCTCCTTTTGGTCGTATTTAAGGGTGCCACATGGCGCAGATTTCTAACACTGTGGAAACGGAGAAAACATTTGAAAAAAGGTTTCACATCCTTATATACTACTCATAGTTTGCTAAGCACCAAGTACATCCAACTAACTGTTTTACGTTTTGGTTGAAATTTTGTAATGAAAAATGTATATATTTTTATTTAATTATATCTTTAATGATTTAAGTACAGAAATTAAGATTTTGTTTGTGTTTGACATCATTTTTTAGCTTTGAATACGATAACCATGGAAAATGGATATTACTGGTAAAAGAAGAAGTTTTTCAATATGCCAAAAAGTTGACGGAGCGAACTGGTATGGCTTCAATATCGAATATGAGACCCATTAGTGTTAATTACAGCTTGACAACGCCTTCTCTTGCTCCCAATCACATTTCTGATGGTCCTTTGTGGGGTGTTGTTCCATTCTTGGACCAGCATGGTACCAAGCTCCTGAACACTCCTTGGCTGGACTGGACGGGTTGAAATTGCAAGTTGCAACTCTTTCCAGACATGTTCGATTGGATTGAGGTCAGGGGATCTTGCTGGCCAGTCCATACGACCACCCCCCCCCCTGTTGCCCTCTGCTCCCCGACAGCATGGGCAACATGAGGACGGGCATTATCGTCCATCAGAATGCATCTATCACCCACTGCACCTGCATACAATCTGACGTGGACATCCAGGATTTCAGAAATATACCGTTGTGCAGTCAATGCACCACGTTCAAGGACACAGACTATGTACGTCCATCCCAGCAGATGCCGCCCCAGACCATGATTGACCCTCCATCACAGCGGTCATGCTCACCAATGTTGGCTGCATGAAATCGCTCTCCTGGTCTTCTCCATACCCAAGAACGCCTATCTGTGTGGTCTAGGCAGTACCTTGACTCATCTGCAAAAAGGGCAGGTCGCCAATCTTCTCTGGTCCATCCAACGTGGTCCATGGCCCATTCATATCGTGCCTGGCGCGGTTCTGGGACAGCAGAATTCGAATACATGGTCTTCTCGATCGGAGACCACCTTCGTGCAGCCTTGCCTGGATAGTCTGCGTCGAAACATTTACCCCTGATGCATTCTGAAGGTCACTGCGAAGCTGGCTGCTGTGGCAAAACGGTTCCTACGGGCCTGAATGATCAAAAGCCGGTCTTCAGCTGCAGATGTTGCCCTATCTCTGCCACCACCATGCGGTCTTACTGGTGTGCCATACTGCTGAAATCTTGCCTAGGCTCTGGTGATCACCGTATGGTGCACACCAAGGGCTTCACCCACCTGACGATGGGTAGCCCTTTGCTCCACCATCCCTACAGCCCGTAACATTTGTGCTTCAGACAAATGTCTTCTTGCATTTGCCATATTCAATCATTAAATCACAAGGGTTTGTGTTGATATGAAGATTAAATACCCTATACATATCATGTACATCTACATGTAGACAGTACACGAAAACATCATGAAAATCAAGGTGTACACGCTTTCCATGACTGTCATGAAATGTCTGCCTGCCTAGAGAGCTATTGTAAACACTGGGGACCATCTCAATACATTCCTGAATCATATCCACCAAAAATATCGCAAATGTGTCAATCGCGAATTTCACACTGATGAGTCAAATATTTCGTGCTCAGCAAACTTTGCGCAGTATATGAATGGTATACAAATTAAGCCGCTCGGGAATATTTCGGTGTAACCTTCTGCCACCCGCTATTCTATCTAGTTTTGTAACGAGGGAAACATTCTAGCTCTCAGTCCAACAGTCTAATTCGGTAAGGAATTCAATGCGGTTGTGTGTGATCTGTTCACCTACTTTTCGTGGAGTTTGCATGAAGACGACCATTGGTTTCATGTGATTTCGCTTTACTCACAAATATATACAGATGTTGTTTCGGGATCAAATTATAGATTTTCAACCAATAGGTATTCAATTCACCTTGAGAATGCCAGCGTATTACCACAATTAATGGAACTAATCACAAAACTGCGACTGTGGTGAGTATTTATTCCTGATAATCATGCCATCGGATGTTCGGCCAAATGAGGTCTTGATCGAGCAACATTTCCAGCGTTGATTCAAGCAAAAGGATTGTTTGTGGTATGTGTTTGATTCAGTCTTCTGGAATATACCAATATACCATAGGTTCGCTTTTTCCGACCACCTGAATTATTCCAACCGAGATATTCTAAACATAAGCGATGGACTACTCAAGGTCAAGATTGGTTCTTAGTCATAACAGAGTAGACTTCCTCATAGTATTGGACAGCTGGCCTGTGGGCTTGGGGAGGACCATGACACATTTTCTTAACATCCTCTCCCAAACCTGGCTGCTGGCCATCTCATATCTGTTAAGTAATGAGCTACTGCTTATGTTTTATAAAATAAAAGTTATTATGATGAACTGACGGTAACATGGTCTGAGGTTTGCGACTCAGAGCGTGTGTTCAACCGAGACACGATTATGTTCCAATAAGACCCTACCTGTATCCCAAAACCAACATCGTGAAATAAACAGGGCAACTTGAATGAACAAGGTAACTTGAACGATAACAAATCTAATAAATAGACCTCTCGCGTATTCCACGACGTCACTGGACAACAAAAAATCAATAACTTGGATAAAGGTCGAAGTTACTCCATCTCAATTCAATCATGAACAAGTTCATGATGTGAACTGAGATGGTGTAACTTCGACCGTTTTGATAAGTGGGTTGTGGGTTTTCATTCATAGAATCATCACTGGCCTCGAAAAATACGATTTTATAGGCAGTATGCCCTTTGAATCTCCTCTCATTGATATCATATTTTCAAATATTTCACTTGGTGACGTCAGACGGTAACATATGCCAATGGAGCCTTAAACAAAGAAAAAACAAAGAGTGCTCTCATCCAATCAGAGATCGGGAATATTAGTCTTATTGGAACATTGTTTAGTTACATAGCTCTGTGCAGAATCAATGTGTTCTCAACAACAGTTTGTGTCCTTATTTAGATTTCCACGTTTGCAAGATATCAACTATCTTCAATCTGAAAAGCATTATAAATGAAATAATCGGAACTACATCAACGACTGATAAACTACTTTGTTATACCTCATTTTAAAAGCCTATAATAAACTGCCATTCGATTTTATTGGATGTGCTGCCTTATTTCGTTCGTGGGTAAAATTTCCATGTGACATTTTGGGCAATGTCTTCCGTTCGGTTCGAAGATCCCCGAAAATGATACTGGAAACGACGGAAGAATCTTTCAAGTTGCCTCCCAAGATTCTCTTGTATCTCCATTTGAAAATCATTGAATTTAACCATTCAGATAAACCATATTAATCAAATTAACCAAATTTTAATCATTGAAATAAAATTTTCAAGGTTCTTCCATAATCTTCAATAACGTCTCCTGGCCAGCTGAAACCCTTCAATTGCATATGAAATCAAGTGCTCACGTACTAGTATAAAGTTGTTGGATGTCAGCTTTTTCAAAAATCATCTGACTGAGAGGGGGGTGGGGGGTTGATAAAACCATTCGAGATAATAAAAATAATAATGATCTGGCTTGAAGTTAAGATCACGGATTGCCTCCCATTTAAAGCATTGGTTCCTCGAGCCAGGTCATTATCTTTATATTATTGCAGTGTAGTGTTGGATGCAGTTTCAGTCCTATAGAGCGAATAAACGAGTCTTGGGTTTTTGATCTAAAAGCAACGTTTGCTTGTATCCAGACGGGTACAATGGGACAAAACCAAAAAAGGAGGGAGTGTAATTTTATTAATGTGAGCTTTACAGGAAATAAAGAGATGACAGATCTACTTATAACCTCAAAACTGGGTACAGCGGCAACACCTTAAATACCCCTTCAGCTTACCACAGGCAGATGTAGTAGCGGTTGGCGGTGAGCGCACCAGTCTATTAGAATTAATAATGGGTGACTGTGCAAGAGAGGTGTCATATAAGGAATGATCATTTGTTTATGTCTATTTCTTGAGTTATGAACCCCCAAAAACAAAGGCCAAACTGTGTAAATGGGCGTAGCCCACTTACAATGTGTTTGGCCTTTGTTTTTTTATTTTTGTTTTTTTTTTTTTTTGGGGGGGGGGGGTTCTTAACTCAATAAGTATACAGAAACAGCGATCATTCCTTATAATTAAACTTGAGGGGAAATACATTTAAACACTCTCTACTTTGCGATGTTAAAATAAAAACCAGGTCGCATCGTTCTTCCTAGTAATAACTGAATGAGGGCATAGTTTTCAGAAATTCTGTTTTAAATAACGATATATTTCACTGAAACATGGTCTTGTGTCATTAAAAATTTTATTGACCGATGAATTGCGTAAGTTAAAAGAAACATCATAGGCCACACCCACACAAACTTCAATCTCCTTTTCCACTTGATGTGAGGGTCCTGTCATTCAACGCAACACTGCCTGTGGAGTTGGATATAAACCCAGATTACATGAAGTTGGTTGAACTTTGTCGCAGTAAGATTTCGTTCAGTCTATTTGGAATTTGGAACCTTTTTTGCGTGAGTTTCGTTCGCAGATTATTATGACCGGCCATTGTTTACGCTTGATTTGGGTAAAACGATTAACGCAGACGATCATCTATTGCATATAAACAAATTGAACATGGAATAGAAAGCATGAGAATGATTTCATTGTTTATTAAATTTTATTTTGAAAGCCATTTTAAAATAATGAGATAAGTATTAATTACGTTTCATGTTGAAACAACATGAGTGTGCAGGGGTTCCTTTCCATTCTCACTGTGCAACCTAATTAAGAGAGACATTTGGTGCGTGGTTTAGGGCGGGCCAAAATGCGTTTTTTGGGTTCAATGTGTTTTATAAAAAAAGAAATGCTTTAGTCAATCAGTTTGCCTGAAAATGCATGAACAGAAAAAAGGTTTAATTATATAATGTTGAATAAAACTTTTTCGAAAAGTTGCCTTTGTTATAATGGCGACGGTGGACCTAGACAAATAACAGGCTGCATACTTTCAGCATGGAAATCTCACATAACTACACATGCCTCTGTACTAAATAATCCTCAAACCCCCTTCGGTTCACAATGTTGTTTGTTGTTCAGGTTATCTGCATTTTTTAATTTTAATGTTGTACGTCTTTGCTATCTCTACACGGGCTTAAATTATCAATATCACCCATCCCGGCCTTAAGAGCGGTGTGCCAATACAAGAAATAGCACTTGTTCTATGACAAAACATGAGAAACACATGCAGAATTTCAATCAGTGGAGATCTGGAGTTCTGTCTAGAGTTTGACTAGCATTGCTTGCGATTCTTATGTAGATCTACAGACGTTCACAAATATTGTTTTGGTGGAAGCTATCTGTGTGGTGAGGACACTAAGCAACTGGATTGCTGGAACGCCCGCGAACAACGTCGCAACTCTATCTGCATAACACGTCTGCTTCCTCAAGATGGCTTCAAGACAATCAAGGCTGTTAGGGGCGATCGTGCCGAATAAAATATTCCAACTACATCATCAAGGCATGCCTTTGTCAGTAGAGATTATAGTTTAAAAAAAATTGAAATTTGTTTATCGATGAAAAAAAGGCTCACAGCTTTCATTTCATCAAACGTCATGGTGTATATATAGCACGAGCAACAAGTGACAAGACATCATATTTCCAATATCGGCACTTGTTTTTGCCAGAAATAACTAAAATATGTTGTAAATATTTCACTTTGTATTGCCGCGAAAAATGTGCAGATCATCAACATATTCATTTTTCACAGATATAAAAGTATATTCTTTTAACCCTTTACCCAACGTAACAGTCAAAACCGGTCAGCGTTATTCACAAAAGTCGCCAATTAATTTTCATTATTTTTTCGTTTTTGTCTCAAAATCATAGGTTATGACCCCTCTTCGGAACGAGCTCGTTCCAAAGAGGGGTCATAACCTATGTTTTTGTGACAAAAAATGAAAAAAAATAGTTTTTCAAGAATTGTGCTTGCAAGTGTCGTCTTCTTTTCATGGTCGGTAAAGGGTTAAAGTGATTGTCGATTGCGAAATGTCGGGAAACTGAAAAAACATCACAGAATTCTTTTTTGTTTACTATTGTTTATTAATATGATGGCAGCAGTTGTGACAATTTTCTATATGCGACCGCGTTCCAGCAATCCATTTGTGTCGAGATTAGTTAGCTTGATTCCTCCATATCTGACAGAAAGACGATTGCCTAACAATTCGACAATAATATCCCTAGAAAATAAAACCGCGTCTTTTAAATACAATAGGGAAAAATATGTATTAGTATTTGCTAAAACGAAAAGTTGCTGATAAATACTTCACCGTATCGTTGGAATTACTCACCTCGCGGTCCTGTAGACACATCATATTACTCTGATGGAGTTATGTTATCCATCTCTATAAAACTGGATTGCTAGAACATCGGCGAAAGACGTCGCAACTCACAGTCTAACTGACCACACCCTGAGAGAGCGTCAAGTCAATCAACGCGATAACCCACCCCCACCCCCCACAACCACCACCACCACCACCCACCCAATCGATGACGTTTGATGAAGTAAAAGCCTTTACGCTGTGAATATAGTCACAGCTTAACAGGCTTTCTCTTCATCAAACGTTGTTGTGTTTACTCGTTGTGAAAACAGTTACATGGTATCAGTTTTCTGGTATCGGCACTTGTTTCTTGTCAATAACAACAAACAATATGTTGTAAATATTTCACTTTGTGTTGCCGTGAAAAATGTGTACATCTTCAACATATTTTCCGCAGACATCAAAGTATATTCTTTGAAACCCGATTCCAGGCGTCAGAAAATTTAAAACTTTCGAGAATTTCATTGACGTTGAGAATTTCTTACTTTCCAACACCCCCCCCCCCCCCCCTCCTTCACATGCCTAATATTTATTATATACCTATCAATGATCCGCTGTGCTTTTCATCCATCGAATCCTGATTACCGAATCACACTGAGTGGTTTTCCGTATCAGATGGTTGGTCTCAGAACGAGGACGGCACTGGGGAACGTCAATCGAGTCCGCCCAGGTTACGAACCTTTTGCAGGTACGTTTCATTTGTGCAAGTACACCGTATCGAATAGGGTGACTTTCTAATATTGTTCTTAATCATTTTTTTTACTGATTTCTCGTGTGAAAGGTAAAATTCCATAAAGGTATATAATAAACAGATCATTATGACAGTAAAGTGATCTGGTTTGTCGCATTCCGTCTCGATGTCATAGTAATCTTTATGTAGCGTTCCACTAATCCAGTCACATAAATCAGTATATGAAGCTAATCAGGCAGTCCTGGGAAATTGAGCAGCACTTCTTTTCTGCGGTGAACAGGTTCTTCTTTTCTGAGATAATAGAACCCTAACAGAAGCCTGGGGTGTGAGTCCCCTAAAGTAGCAACCTACTGATAAACGATTGACGGACATTGACTGCAAACTTGTGTTCCGATCACAAGAAACCATAAGTGCCGGAAGTAACCTGAAACACAAAACAATAAATGAAAATGCATTTACGAAAAAGTATATGTTTATTAAACACCCCCCTGGATAGGTCACCCTCAATGGAACACCTGCGAAATGGAGGATCCACTAAAGCAATGTCTCAAAATTATAAGAAACGCAAGCAAAATAAGTCAGTGGACCTCCGAAATGAACCAGTATCTATATTAACCCATAGAAATCCAAAACCGCTTTCCGGACCAGGAACAAAATACTTCATAATATCATTAAGTAGGATGGGTGCTAAGTGAATTAATGCGGGAGACCGAGCAATATTTTCTACGGGCAGCCCTAAGGCTGCTCGTTGAAAATAATAATTGGTCTACCCCCAAATAATGAATATGGACTCCCCCAATTGCTGTTGTTGAACTTACATGGAAGATACCATCAGGCTTCAAAGGATTAAACGAGACGTTTCTAATGATTAAATAACTACTAAATAAACCTTACTGGCCAACAAAATGGGGTATTTAGATGCACGGAAGTGTACATTACATATATATTTACTGCTTGTGACCATTGCATGACCTTTTTATCGACTTGGAAGAATAACACCACCCTATTCTGTTGTCATCCAGGCAAAAGGAAGATATTTCACAACGGTCATTTTTATAATAAAATCAAATGAGAAAACGAAAACTAAACTCTTAAACACAGAAAGAAAAAAACACTCAACGACAGGGGTGGGGTGGGTATAGGCATAAAAATGGCATTCGACATAGTGTGAGTATGACATCGTATTAGGTGTTTACAACGTATCATAAATTGTAATGTGACACTCAATAGTATTGACATTTTTTATCACCTCTTAAGAGGAACAAGGTCCCATCTGTAATGCTTTAGCATTACAGATGGCACCCAGTTTCACCCAGTCAGTTGTGCTGTTTCTTAAATATTCCAATATTTGGAATGTAACCAAAAAATAAGAAAAAATGGATACGGATTAGAGTTTAACATTAACAACGTATTTACGGATAAAAAATAATCACTCATTGTACAGTGTTATGTTCAAGTGCGGATGGTGTCGGGAAGGGGTGATGCCCACAATTTGGAAATATATTATAGTTACAAAGTGGGTGGGTGAATGTCCCAACGGGTGCAAATCTTTTTTTTCAGCCTTGCGTCTGCGTTTTTCCAGACCTTCTCCCTTTTAATATGTTTTCCATTTACTATATGAAAGGTGAACAGTTTCCTTTTTGATATGAAGTTGTGAATGATCCCTTCATCAAAATGAGTAGCGATTGCCACCACATGTGGTTGTGTTGAAGTTTGTTTCACGATTTCAAACATCTGTAATGTTTCAAAAACCATGTTTTCCCCGGGAGATTAGAGTTAAAACTAAAAGTCATGTCACGAACTATACACTTACTTATTAATTTATTGGACTTTAACGACTCGTTCAACAGCATGGGTCACCCCATGTCGCACAGTTTTACGGGTGTACCGGAGGATCCGGCGAGAAACACCCGAGAAACGGCGAGCAACTGTCAGACTCCGCAACGTACTAACTCCACACAAGCATTTGTTGAAGTCAGGTACACCATCGACGTGCATTACGTCATAGTACACACCCCACAACTCCCACGTGGGCAATCGGGATTAAGTCCCTTGTCCACGGACACAACGCAGTTACCACTGTCAGGGATCAAACAGTGGACCTCTCGATTTCAAGTTCAATGCCGTCACCACTGATCTACCGCGCTTTCTGTGCGCTTTTTATGTCGCGTACGAATTCCACGAATTTTCCCTTTCGAATGGCAGCCAAAGCCCGACAGATTTTCCTGGTTATCAATAGGGAGCACACGCAATGTTTCAGCCAGTGAACCTCCGGGTTAAACCCGGAGGCCCATTGGCGAAACGATTGCTTCTGCATAGGGAATATGTACAGAATTTAATATCCTTTTTATCGTCATAACACGCAGATCAAACGGCAGAATAACGTACCGCTTGTGGGCAATTCATGCCAGTACTTCTAGTTTTAACTGTATATGTACATATCTATCGTATTTATCGTTAGAAATGTTCAATATGGCGTGTCTTTTAAGAGGACGTCCAACCTAACATTGGTCAAATTTCTGGAAATTTTCTCCAAAGTCCAAAAATGACTAGAAAGAAATAACCCCAGTAAATTATATACCAAAATGTTTGGAAAGAAACATAGAACACGTGGAGCCTGCTATTTTCCATGGAACTGCTGCTACCAAGTGATTGATAGTACTGCCTGAAAGTCTGCTATGGCATAAGTAAGAGAACAAAACTTCTACAATAAACTACCTTAAAATAACTAAATGGTTGTATTTTGCAATCCTTCTGGTACAGACTCGGAGAAATCTGTTAGTCATTCATGAAAAGAGGAACAGTAACACTAATTCCAATCCATGGTATCTACAGTTCCCAAATGCTACCATTTTGGGTTTTTTTGTTTTGTTTTATTTTTTATGAAGAAAGTTCAGCAGGGGTCAACTTCATACAGTTCGGAGCAATAGGTATGGAGGCACAAGTGACTTCATGAATGAAAAATGAAAACTGCGCAATGTGAACACTTTGTAGTAAATACACCACGTAATTCAATTGAAGATGGTTTAATATTCTTGGCAAACTAACAAAATGATTTCATTGATAAACTAAGGATGAAAAATACCCTTATTTATTTATTTGGTATCATTTCTGGTGTTCAGTTATGACAACTGCCATTTAAATACACAAATAAAGTAACCTGCGGCAACAAGGATTGGAACAACCATCAATATTAACAGTTCCGCATTAAAAAAAATGTATCGACCAACTGATTTGGTTTAGAGTGTGCGATTGTTCATTCTAGGTTTCACTTTGCATAGCTTGTTTTGAAACTATCGTCCTCCTATAGTACGTTTGTGGGAAGGAAGACCTTTACCCAACGCAGACGATTTCAAAATTTATTATTTTAAATATCATTTTTAAAAATTTTTCCAAAAATTTCAACAAAACCATATCATGTGACCCCTATTTGGACGAGCTCGTTCCGAAGAGGGGTCACATGATATGGATTTGTTGAAATTTTTCAAAAAATAATATTTTTTCGGCTGCTGAAATTTCATATTACGCGGGCGGATGCGGCCGATTCGTTGGGTAAAGGGTTAAATCATCATATTTATCATGAAGGGGTTTTCGCTTCCATTCATTCGCTCTTATGTCGGTGTTCCTGAAGCGCGACAAGTCTTGCGCCGACTCCTTAAGATATGGGAAAAGGTTCCGCCAACTTGTCCAGTCGCACAATTGCTATGGAAGATATTAGACTGATGCTCCGATACTTCGAAAAATTTAGTCGGTAGACATATTAAACAGACTACGCAACAGATATATTTCGGTCGGCACACATTTTAAACAGTCTTCATGTGGCAGATAATAGACTTATGCTTCGATACTGCTTTTATCTCAGTTGGTGCACATTTTATACCGTCTTCGTAATCGAATAGCCGGTGTTATAGTCGCGTTACTACCGTTAGCTGAACTTGAATCGCCGTCAGTGCACTCTTGACTTTTCGGTTCCACTCCAGTCCTTTTAAATTTACTGAACAGCTTAGTCAACTTTGGGTTTGGAATGTCGAGCACAATAGTAAATATATCTTCTGATGATCTTCAAATCCGGTATTTCCACACCACTGACGCGCCAGGCAAAACGCAGAATTTTGAGACTCGTTATCCATCATTGATTTTCAGTTGGAAACTTTCAGCGTCGATGACGTAACGTTCAAAGAAATTTTGAAATCAGCGTCCTCCGTCCACCTCAATTTTTTCCCCGTTTGTTTTCTGTCTAAATGACACTCCAAAAACTCAAGTTATCTGCACTAGTGGGTTCACAGTCGATTTCTTCCATAATCCAACATGAAAATATGACCGTTCTTCGTTCGAACACCGTTTAATTTATCTTTAACTTCGAGCCCGAAAACTCCGAATGTTGTTGACAAATATTACGAAACAGAGGCGTAGTTATCATTTCTAAAAATGGCGTCCCTGGATAAAGAAACTGAAAAGTTGTCCTGCAGTTTCGACTTTATTTCGCCCTAATTGTCAATGTAGCTTTTCCCCGTGAATGTATTGAGCGTTTTCAATTCCATCACCTTGCAGGATTGAGGAGAATGTGGCCGTTTGTGCAATTCTCAGATCTTTGAAAACAAGATTTTGCCTAAGTTCACGATTTGCCTTATATGGTTACACGTCGAAATGTGACGATTTTCCCACATGGTTTTGGAAATGAAAGCTTATTTATTTTTCGTGCATTTTCCATTGAGACATTTGTAACACATCGGAGACGAAATGTTAAAATGTGCTTTCGAAGTCATTTATTTGAAACCTGTCACTGGAATCCATTGGGACATTTGTGACACATTGGAGACGAAATGATAAAATGTGCTTTCGAAGTCATTTATTAGGCTTTCCCAAACCCAGTTTGGGAAAGACTATTGTTATTCTAATTTTTCAAAATTTTTCTTCTCTATTTTTTTTTTTTTTCCTCCCTGAATTTTGGCTGTTGAACTGCTCGAAAACAAGCTGTACGATTTTGACCAAATTTGGCACACTTTATGTAATGTCATAAAATCTAGGGAAATGCGGTACGTTATATCTGTGAAAACGCGTGTTTTCAAAATATTCTGCCAAAACCTTCAACATTTCACCATTTTTCGAATGTCTCAAAATTGTTAACAGTTATTTAGCTCAAATTTTCCACAAATTTAGAGCATAATATGATACACCACAATCACCACTCAGATCTTTCAACTTTAACCCCCACTGGCCAAAAATGACATGAATATATAATTTTTCTTCAAAATTTACCAACTTCAAGGGCAAATTTCTCTAATAACAAGGTTGTTGTAACAATTATTTTGGTTCAGATAGATGGGTACTGTCGGAATATTTGTTATTTTCGCCAACTTCAAGAGCAAATTTTTCTAATTACAAGGTAGTTGTAATAATTATTTTGGTATGGCTAGATGCAACAATGATTGCGGAAGAAAGTTACTGTTTACTTTTTAATCTCAGATTTAACCCTCAAGCACAATGAGGGTGAGAATAAGAGTACCGTTTGAAAATGCCAAAATTAGCCAACTTTGGTTGCTTTTTCCATCATGTTGGAAAAGGGTTAATTTCAAACACTTTTTGTGTACGTATTCACAATTGACTACCGAGCATATTTACTGTTGTTAGTTTGGTTGTAAAGTTTAACCCTATCCCATTCTGGTTGCATAAAAGTAGGTACCGTCCAAAAAAACTCCATTTTTTTCAGAATTTGGTAAGTTTTAGTGATGATTTACTCCATTCCTAATTGATTGAGCGCTGAACGTTTTCTATGGCTATATGCAGCAGTCATAGTATGACAAATTTTGTTTTATATGTCATTATTAAAAGTTTAGCCGTTGGCATATTATATTCGAGACTGCCCATATTGGTTTGGTCGGAATAACATTAATTTTCATAAAATCACTGAATATTGATAAGCGTGCAGTGGAAGTTTGGAATAGAATATCCGAAAATGCTTTCGAAATTCGGATTCACAGTTCAATTCCAAGAATATTTTCTGTTATAAGGTTGCTGTAAAGTTTAACGCAATCCCTGTCTCAGATGCATAATGGTAGATGCCGTCGAAAAAACTCATTTTTTTCAGAATGTCGTAGGTTTAAGTGACAATTTACTCCATTCCTAATTCATTGAACGCTGAATGTTTTCTATGCCTGCATGCATCAAGCATAGCATGACAACTTCTGTTTTATACGTCATTATCAAAAGTTTAACCCTTGGCATATTTAGGAGTTCCCATGTGGGTATAGTCGGAATAATTGTTATTTTCGTAAAATCAATCCCTGAATATATTGGTCACCGTGCAGTGGCCTTTCAGTGGTGCTACATGAAGCCGCAAATAGTTAAGGTTGAAAAGTTCATCAAATAGACAAATATAATACCTAACTCAGCCGGTGACAGGTAAATAATGAATGGAAAAGTCGTTGAGTTGAGAATAAAGTAGGGACGAATCGTGAACTCGGTTTCCACCTGATCCACGGTATTTCCACGCGGTCTCGGCACTTGACAAAGATACTAAACTGTCGGGCAGGGACAGTAGGAAACATTCAGAGAATTTCAAGTTGCTGCCTTGCATGATCGGGACATAATTGGAATATATCCGACATTGTATCTGTCGGATATATTCCAATTATGTCCCGATCACTTCACCCCGACTGTCCGCATGGGGGCACCATGACGCTGTGTACTAAAGCACACTGCACGTCGATGGTGCGCATGTCTTCAACCAATCTAACCCTGCCTGTGCTACAGTGCGGAGGCACTATATTGGGGAGCTGGCAGCTGCTCGTCATTGCTCGGTGGTTCTCTCTGGGTACTCCGGCTTCCTCCACCCATACAACTATCACCGACATAATATGACCTTGGCTGTTAATGTGTCAGTAAAACCTAATAAATCAATAAATAAATTCAGAACCAGTTTTGCTCGTTCAAATATTAGTACCGTCAGATAAAATTCATTTTCTGATTAATTTCGTACTTTTCTGTACTCACCTTCCCTGAGTAAGATTTGTATACCTTTTCAATCTCAGATTTAACCCTCAAGCACAATGAGAGAGAGAATAAGTGTACCATTTGGAAATACCCAAATTATCCAACTTTGGTTACTCTCTTCTATCATTTTGGAATGGGTTAATTTGAGACACTTTGCTTTGCTATATGCAGAGATGTTTAATCAATAAATCCGGCTTTTGTTATGGTCTGTAACTTAATGAAACATGTGCTTTGGCCACTTAAAAATAGCGCTGCCTGCAAAAAAATGACTTTGAGTGAATACTCACTTGTCCAAAAACAAACAGGAAAGAGCTCTTTGAGATTTTCATAACTGCTTTCAAAATTCAATGGTGAACAAATTTTGTGTTATATGTTTTGGTGTTCCATGTTATCCAACACCAGTTTGGCCGTACAAATTTGAATACCGCCAGGAAAGAAAGCACATGTTCTCAATGGTAGACTGTTTGACTTCTATGATAGAGGTCCCGAGTTTGATCCCTATCTGGGACGACCCACGTAATGTCCTTGGGCAAGGCACTTTATCTCGGTTGCCAACATGGGGACACGATGATGCCATGTACTAAGGCGTACTGCATGTCAATGGTGCACATGTCTTCAACCGCTGGTACCCTGCTTCAGCGGAGCTTGAACATAATTAGAATGTTGAGCTGACAGTTGCTCGTCGATGCTCGGTGGTTCTCTCTGGGTCCTCAGACTTCCACCACCCGTAAAACTGTCACGATCACGATTAGCCATTGTGGATAAGTATGTGACCGTAAACACCAATAAATAAATACCGTCAGGGAAACCCTCTGTGAAATCCGTCTATCAATAAATAGCAAAGTGGTAATGTAATGCAAGAAATATTAACAAGCTGTTCAACATCCCTTTAATCAATTCATTTTGACTCGAACTCTACCCATCAATATGTATACTAGCTCTCTAGATGGTTTAAACCATACCAAATAAACAACTAATTTGTGTGTGACAGTAACTCATATTACATGTGTTTCATTGTATCTGAAACAGAAATGTTGGGAAAATTGTGAAATCACGGAGTAGGAAGCTTACCCTCATTTGTTGACAAATCCCACACATTCACAAACAGACAAAATGATAGAGAATAAATTAATTATTGATATTTAAGGTCACTTTCAACATCTACAACTATATCATGACCATAATATAGGTATTTATTCAAGTCCAGGTATTCATTGCATAGGCGTACAGGGCTATTTTTCAGGGGGAGGAGGGGATGAACCCTTTCATCCCGAAAAAGTTGAATCTCAGGAGGAAATGCCAAATGTGGGTATGGGAGGGGGGGGGGGTCTCCCTCCATTGAGTACCTGGAGAGAACCACCGAGCAATGGCAAGCGACTCAGACTCCCCAACATACTAACTCCACAAAGCAGGGTTAGAATTGGCTGAAGACAAGTGCACCCTCAAAGAACCCTTAGTACACATCGCCACATGCCCCCACGAGGGAAATTAAATTGGTATGAAGTGTCTTGCTCAAGGACACAAAGTGTTTGCCACAGGCGGGATTCGAACCGAGGACTTCTTGGATTGCAACAATCATCTCTGCCTTCTGAGCCACCGTGCTCCCGTAATATGCAGTAATATAGCTCTTTGTGTGTACTTGTGTGATTATAAATTAATAATATTAACGTGGATACGGTTCCACTGAATCAACTTGTACAGTATAATGGTCAGTGTACTTGCAACTTCTAAGTGATGAGATAGGAAAACAACATTTAGTGTGGAAAACCAAAATGTTTTGTGGTCATTTCTGTCAACTAAATTGTTCGAAATTTTCTGGCATATTGGCCGAAAAATCGGCTCCTTCCTGATTCAGGGGTGGGTTGGGGCACAGTCCTTCATGAAACCCCGGCCCGTACGCCCATAATTCATATGTACTAATTTTTTCCAAAGCACAAAGGACATCGCTTGTTTTGCTTTCTATGAAAATATTCTGTAATCATTGAAGAGCAAATTTTGTGTTAAATGTTTTGGTGTCCTGCTGTATCTCAGATATCTGTTTTGGCTGCATAAAAACTAGTAGCATCACAAAAACTTTGATTTCCACTAAATGTTCCCTTTTCAGAACTGATCGATAGTTTTGTGTACAATACAGTTTGCCTTTTCACAATTTGTCCAGCAAATTACATTTCTCTAGTTTGAAACTTGTCATTGGAATTACCGATCAATTCATGATTTTTGCAGTTCGTTACTTAAGCCACTGGAAGCTTGTCTGTGACCAAAATCGTAAGAATATTTTTGCTTGGTGAAAAAGTGAATATATTCCATTTCCTTGTACTCTAGTCATTATTTTGATATATAATATGACTTTGTTTCATTCTTTTATCAGTAGTTTAGGCACTAGTGAAAATTTCAGAAATTTTCCCAAAGTTTTGTTGAACGACCCCTCAAGTGTGTCCTGATTCTTTTTATCTGCTTGTCTTACACACGTTATTAAAAAAATGTTAATACATGGGAATCTTCATGAAAATAATCTTCCAGACATGTGTAATTTATTTGGGAAAAATAATGTGCTGTTTTAATAATAAAATCATATGAGAATTTAAAAACTAAATTCATAAACACAGAATTAAAAAAAATAAACCATCCAATGTTAATTTGTTATAGCGCTGTGCTAAGCTTTCTTGCACTCAAGGGAATTCTCTTTCCCGATCTGATCACGATGGCATTCAGATCTAGTCGCCACACTTTTACACTTCGGGCAGAAAGTTTATCATCGAAGTATTGCAATTTCAATACAAAATCATAAAAAATAAACGGAAACAATATCGCTTTTTATCGACATGTGAGATTCTACCTAGTTGGGGGTCAGAAAATTGGATAGTTAATTTATCACGCAGGCGCGATGCAATCGAAATTCTCTGAAATGAAAATGTTATATGGGTTTGAACCTACCCTTGCAGTAAAATTAATCCCAGCCCATCGTTGTTGAAATACTAAACCTTCAAGATGTATTTTTTACCCGTTATAGAACAAGAAATTTAGGCAATTCAATTTCATTTGACAGAGCTCAGTCATCCCTGTCACAATGATTAAATTGGTTAACTTTTATAGAAAAAAATTGATTCAAGAAATTTAGATATTTCGAGTGCATGGGGTGGACGGAGTATCAATGTTGTGTTATTGTTTTCACACGAACATTACGTACGACCTAAAACTTGTAGCTCTCTCTTTTATTTTACTTCTCTCTATGAATACTGGACTTTTCGCCGGAAGGACAGTTCGCCGGAAAAGACATTTCGCCGGAACTTAATTTTTTAAAACTGGACAGTTCGCCGAACAGATTTTAAAATTTAAAAAATGACTTACCCATTTTTTAAAATCCGTTTAACAGATCAAAACCGGTCCATTGAGGATGAAATTCTAAATTGAAATGAACGTTTAACTGAACACAATGTTTTTTTCCGCGGACAAGCCAAAATGCCAATTAACACTGAAGGCACATTCTTTTTTTCTACCGACATGGCATATGACAGTGTTGTGAAATGCAACAAAAACAAATTTAACTGACATGGCATATCATATGTCAGTGTTGTTAAATGTAACAATAACATTTTCTGTCGGTGGATAGCATTGATGTCATGGTGGGACTCAAACCACTACCATCGCCAAGCTGGAACCGAATAGAGCCCACTCTCTAATAGTCTTAATGGCGTTGAGGGATTGATTTTATTGACCATCTATCACTCCAACCTAAACTGCCGGGAATTGTAACCGCGCGCATACCCCCTCAGACCCCATTTGAGGCAATAGGAAAGCTAGGCCTGTGTGATCCAAATGAAATAAAATAAGGTTACCCGTGTCGCAAGGGATTTGTAATGATGATTGCCCCCCCCCCCCCCCCTTTGAGAACGGGATCCCCGGGAGGTCCTTTCAAATATCCGTCGTTACTCTGACCCTCCTGTCGTTACCCCATCTTTCTGCTTCCCTTTCGTGAAGTGGGATGATGGGACAACAATCGGAGGGTCCTAGTTACGATTAAGGAAGGACCGCCGAAACTCCACAACAGCCTTTCACATATTATGGTTGCCCCCCCCCCCCCCCCCCCCCCACCAAAAAAGGAAAAGAAAAAAAGAAAGATCACGATTGTGTACCAATAAATAAATAGCAGGCTCTTTTGAAGATTCCACGGACTGCTTGAGACACCTTGGCGATTGTCTGGCACATTTCGGCGAACTGTCTGGCACATTTCGGCGAATTGTCCAAACTTTCGGCGAACTGTCCAAACATCCGACGATCTGCCCACACTTCGGCGAAGTGTCCAAAATTCCGGCGAAATGTCCAAAATCCCTGCGAATTGTCTGAAAAGTTCCAGCGAACTGTCCAAACTTTCGGTGAATTGTCCAAACTTCCGGCGAAATGTCCAAAATTCCGGTGAATTGTCTCGAAAATTCCGGCGAACTGTCCAAAGTCTCGGCGAACTGTCTTTCGGCGAACTGTCTTTCCGGCGAAAAGTCCAGTCCCCATCTCTATTGAGGTTTAACAACACTTCGACAGGTAGGGTCACCTCGTAAGTATCTGAAGAGAGCCACAGAGCGGCGGCGATCAACTGTCAGACCCCCCCCCCCCCAGCGTAATAATTCCGCACGAGCAGGGTTAGCATTGGTTGAAGACAAGTGTATCATCGACGTGAATAGTAAGTCTCGCAAGTTTCACCCCTACTCTTGATGACTTCGGTGGATGACCTCGGAGGTGACGTCATAGTCACGTGACCCAGTAGCGCCATGTTGTGTTGTCATGGTAACCTGCGTGACCGGTTCATCTTGTGACGTCATCCCCGTAGTGATACGTGGTGGTAGTGCGCATGTGCAGCGCGTGTTGTTAGGGTGATACGTGTTTCTGTCGTCCATGTTTAATACTGGAAGCGGCCATCTTGGTTTCTATGGTAGCACGTGGTTGCTGTGTGACCTAAAGCCTTCTTAATGGACAGGGGTATGTTCGGATGGTATGTTCCTTTGAACACGGAGTATTTTCCCGATTCGCAGAATTACCACAAACAACCCGACAAGTTATACTATTTCGAATTCTTTCAGAATTCTCTGCTTCTATCTATCTATGCAATAGTTTTTGTCTACCTGACCATGTTCCTTTGTCCTGGAGTATACTCCAGTGGAGTGGAAGAACGTGTCAGCTGGAACAGCTTTGCTTAATATTACTATATTTAGCTGATCTGATCTATTCTTGTTAGTTTTGACCCTATTCCGAGTACTCTTGTTGTTTCATTTGTCTAGATCTCTCAATCACTTCACTTTCCTGACGATAACTAACCAATCAGATTGCTTCACCCACCGTAATCTCTATGCAGAGTTATCTCCCCTTATTACAACGAAGTCCTATCCAATTCTCATCACCTCTATATCCAATGGCCACGTTCCATGGAACCCTTTTTGTGAAACGTCTATGGTTATGGAATCCCTTTTTAGTCGTATGAGGCCATGAAGTCTATGAGAATATCCCTCAATGAGGTCTAATTTACTATCCCTCTTAACCTCATTTCGTTTGAGCCCATGAGGGCCATGAGAAAAGCCCTCAATGAGGCCTAATTTACTATCCCTCTTAGCCTCATTTCAGTATTTGAGGATACCTATGGCCTGGTATTTTATTATTTGAGGATATCCATCGAGGATAATTTCTGGAGAATCCCTTTTTTGTCGTATGAGGCCATGAGGGCCATAAGCAATCCCTCAATGAGGCCTCATGTACATTCCCTCTTAGCCACATTTCTTTTGAGGGCATGAGGGCCGTGAAAAAATTCCTCAATGAGGCCTCACATACTATCCATCTTAGCCTCATTTCGGTATTTGAGGATACCTATGGCCTTGTATTTTATTATTTGAGGATACCTATCGAGGATACCTTCTGGAGAATCCCTTTTTTTTGTCTTATGAGGCCATGAGAAATCCCTCAATGAGGTGTTATGTAGTCTTACCAACGGCTTCCATCTTATCGCCAAAGCCCCAAGGCCACTACTTGTCTATGGTCTATCTGTCCTATCGTTAGCTTCTACAGCAGTCTTGTTCCATTGCGGCCTTGTACTAGTACTATTGTCTAAACTATCATCCATTAATATTGACTTGTATCACTACTTCCTATACCTTCGCTCAGACCTTCAAACTGTTCCATCAGATTTCGAGGGGATGACAGGAAGACAGTCGGAAGACTATGTCATTCCCCACAGTATACATCTACTCATTTCTCAAATCATGTAACATCATTTTCTCTTAAAACGTACTGTATTTGTATTCTGTGAAATAAAGTGAATTGAATTGAATTGAATTTCCCCTGTATACATATAAACGGGCTATAAAAGGCATTCCGTAAATGAGATTCCAGGCCGATGCCGTAAAGTTGGATTCCGTGTTTTGACATTGACACTCGGGGAATGGAAAGAGACTGATAACACCCAATTTAACAACTACCACAATACCCTGAACAGATACAACTGACAACCAACCACTACAAAACAACAAAGGCACAGAATGAAGTGAACGAAGATCCAACACAACCAAGAACAAAGTGAACATAACAGACACATCGAACTTTGACTTAATCTTAACGCCCAATAAATTCAATAAAATTTTCACCTGAATGAACTATAATCCCAATGAGAGTATTACATGCAAGAACCCAACTGAACAGATAAACTGATTGGACTGAACTGAATTATGAACAGATCCAACACAATTACGGTTCAACTGTTCGAATGAAGTCGAAGGGAACGAAGATCCAACACAACCAAGATCGAAGTGAACAGAAATCAACAAAGTGAACGAAGACCAAACTGATCTGATCAAACACAATCAAGATCGAAGTGAACAGAACAAAGTGAAGAAAATCGAACTGACCCAATGAAGTTGTCGAAGTGAATTGACCATAACAAAGTGAACAAAGTTTTGAACTATAAACCTAAATATAACCCAATGTTAACCCTTGAATGAACTCTAACCTCAATGAAAATATAACACAGTGTTAATCCCCTTTGAACTATCTTGACCTGAATGAACTATATATATAATATATATAATTAACACCCTTTGACTATTTGAATAAACTCTGTATAACTTAATATTAGCTGAATGAACTTTTAACTACAGCCATAATGAAAATATAACGACGGTGATCTGAATTAAAGGTTTGAGCTTCAACCCATTGAACTGAATTCTTCCAATAGAGAATGGGAATACCCTCGAGTGTCAATATCAAAACACGGTATCCAACTTTACGGAATCGCCTAGGAATCGCAATTACGGAATGCCTTATATAGCCCGTTTATATGCATACAGAGGAAATCTGATTGAACATTTTGAAGGCCTGGGCGAAGGTATAGCTAGGGAGTAGTGATATAAGTCAATATTAATGGGTGATAGTTTAGCCAATTGTACTGGTACAAGGCCGCAATGGAACAAGACTGCTGTAGAAGCTAATGATAGGACAGATAGATCATAGACAAATAGTGGCCTTCTAGCTTTAGAGATAAGATGGAAGCCGTTGGTAAGACTACATTAGACCTCAATGAGCATTTCTCATGGCCCTCATGACCTCATACGACAAAAAGGGATTCACCAAAAGGTATTCTCGATAGGTATCCTCAAATAATACAATACCAGGCCATAGGTATCCTTAAATACCGAACTGAGGCTAAGAAGGATAGTAAATGAGGCCTCATTGAGGAATTTTTTCATGGCCCTCATGCCCTCAAAAGAAATGAGGCTATGAGGGATAGTAAACGAGGCTTCAATGAGGGCTTTTCACATAGCCCTCATGGCCTCATACGACTAAAACGGGATTCTCCAAAAGGTATCCTCGATAGGTATCCTCAAATAATACAATACCAGGCCTTAGGTATCCTCAAATACCGAAATGTAGCTAAGAGGGATAGTAAATGAGGCCTCACTGAGGAATTTTTCCATGACCCTCATGGCCTCAAAAGAAATGAGGCTAAGAGGGCAAGAAAATGGGGCCTCATTGAGGGATTACTCATGGCCTCATACCACAAAAAGGGATTATCCAGAAAGTATCCTCGATAGGTATCCTCAAATAAAACAAAACCAGGCCATAGGTATCCCCAGATACTGCAATGAGGCTAAGAGGGATAGTAAATTAGGCCACATTGACGGCTTTTCTCATGGCCTCAAACGAAATGAGGTTAAGAGGGATAGTAAATTAGACCTCAGTGAGGGATTTTCTCATAGATCTCATGGCCTCATACGACTAAAAAGGGATTCCATAACCAGAGACGTTTCACAAAAAGGGATTCCATGGGACGTGGCCATTGGATATGGAGGCGATGAGAATTGGATAGGACTCCGTTGTAGTAAGGGGAGATAACTCTGCATAGTGATTACAGGGGATGAAACAATCTGATTGGTTAGTTAGCGTCAGGAAAGTGAAGTGATTGGGTGATCTAAAACAAAATAATTTATCGACTTTCAAAAAGCATCTTAAGACTCATTTATTCAAATCATATTTCCCATAGTACCTTTCATGTGATTGTGAAGCGTTTTAGAGCACCTTCGGTGGTTTCACGCTATACAAAATCTATTATTATTATTATTATTATTATTATCTAGATAAATGAAACAACAAGAGTACTCGGAAAAGGGTCAGAACTAACAAGAACAGACCAGATCAGCTAAATATAGTAATAATAAGCAAAGCTGTTCCAGCTGATAGGCTCTTCGACTCTACTGGGGTATACTACAGGACAAAGGAACATGGTCAGGTAGACGAAAACTATTGCATAGATATATAGAAGCAGAGAATTCTGAAAGAATTCGAAATAGTACAACTTGGGTTGTTTGTGATAATTCTATGAATCGGGAAAATACTCCTGTGCAAAGGAACATACTCTCCGAACATACCCCTGTCCTATAAGAAGGTTTTAGGCCACACAGCAACCACGTGCTACCATATAAGCCAAGATGGCGGCCTCCAGTATTCAAAATGGTCGACGGAAACACGTATCACCCTAACAACACGCGCTGCGCATGCGCACTAGCACCACGTATCACTATGGGGATGACGTCACACGATTGCCGCTCACGCGGATTACCATGACAACACAACATGGCACCACTGGGTCACGTGACTATGACGTAACTTCCGAGGTCATCCACCGAGGTCATGCAGAATAGGGGTGAAACGTGGGACACATACTTCTGACGTGCAGTACTTCTCAGTACACAGCGCCACCGTACCTCTACGTGGGTACTCAGGATGAAGTGCCATACGCAAGGAGTTGACCCCGGTGGGGATCAAACAGTGGACCTTTCCGTTTGATGTCCAATGCCGTACTCACGGAGCAACCGCGCTCCCGTCTATTTTATAAAATATAGACTAAAGGAATGGCATTAATTTGACGAAGAGTGGCAAATTTGTCCAAAACCTGTGTTTATGGGTAAGATAAACTGCTTTCTCAATTATGCACGCACTCTTGAAAAAAATTGCAAACTGCGAGTTTTTCATCAAGGCGATGATTCGTTTCTCATTTCTTCGATAAAGTGAATGTGACAATAAAAATAATGTGTTTGTTTGTTATTCCACTACTATCAAGCAAACGTAAAATGTTCCCGGGGCGGTAGCAATTTGACGATTTTCCTTGCATCCATATATAACTTCTTTTAAGTACCCACGATTCAAAATTGACTGCAATCTGAATTTCTTCCTGCAGTTTGTTTTCAAACAACACACCATCCAAATTAAAATGATATTACGAATGTAAATACATTGGCTAAAAGCATCATTTAATTCTATATATGGAGTAGAAATAGACAACAGGGGATGCATTTAGATTTGAAAAGTGAGTTGTGTAAAGAAATAATTATTAAACCGTATTTGGTCACCTTGCCCACAGCCATACTATTATTTGTCAAATTTGTAACATTTTTTGTATCGCTGACAGTATTTGTAAACCCCCTGTCACATCTTTGCGATGTTTTGACACGATCTGCTACGACATGTAAATCTTGGGCCATCGAGGATACCCCTACTGCTTCGTAGTCATTCGTGAGTATTCTTGGTTGGTCGGCATACGCGTAGAAACGTTTTACACTGTTTAAAACTTTCCTGCTCCATCGTGCGATTTTTAATTCCGGACTGTGTCGTACCGCTGCCGTACTAGAGGGTACTAAATCGGAAGGGGGTAATCTTGGGTATTTTTGAGTGTTCATGAGTGTTTGTGCGCACTTACTTCCCAATACGGTTGCGCCAAGATTCACTGAGAACTAGTAAGATCTATTAAGGTATTAGATAGTGATGCAATTCTTGCTAGCTCTTGCACCATCTTACTAGTTCGTGCTAGTTCGTTCCGGTGTCGTGCGAGCACCGTACGAGGTTGCATCGATTCGTACTGAATCGGCTTGAAAAATCTTAGTTGATTCTTACTACAGTCGTGATGAAGAGTACAAGGCCGCGTGAAGGTCGTGTGCAGGTCGTTTAAGGTCGTGAGAGAAGCCGATATTTCCCCAAAATCGTGGTCAGTCGTGGAAATTTGAATTCGTCGCTATTCTTGGACATTCGTACAAGACATCGCAAAGATGTAACAGGGGCTTTATACCATACAAATTCTAACTTTTTCGGAAATTCTGTTTCACACGCGGTCAGAGAGATTTTCAAACATATTTCCATAACTCAGTTTTTAAACTACCCATAACTTCTTACATATATTCTAAACGTAAGGGTACAGGAAGCATTCGAGGGCAATGGGTATCAAAAAGAGCACTCGATTCTGGTATTAGTTAAAACCGGCAGTTTACGAAATTGTGATGTGACACTCAACAGAATGGATATATACATATCGTTCCTTACGAGGAACAAGGTGTCATCTGCAATGCTTTAGCACATTGTTCCACTCCAGGGAAGATACATAGCTTTAGAAAATCACCCCACCGATTGTATAACTACATTGTTTGGTGATTATCGGCCAAACTTCGCCATTATGCCTCATACCCACCCCTCTCATTGACACTGGCACACGTAAGATATGTTAGAAACGAATATAAGTTCTCTCAGTTACAGTTCGAGGAAAGGGAAGCCTTGTCCATGTATGCACTTCTGGCAAAGAGGGGTAAGAGGTGTCCTCTTCTCTTGCACGTTAACCCTTTACCTAACATAAAAGGCAGACGACACCTGTAAACAAAATTCTTGAATAACTAATTTTTTTCATTTTTTGTCTCAAAACATAGGTTATGACCCCTCATTGGAACGAGCTCCTTTTTATATACAGAACTGTATGATGGGTCCACGTTTAATTTATTTATCCACTTTTTGGGGGGGTTTTGTTTCAAACAGGTTCAAAAATCACTTCTCCCCGTTTGTCATTATGGCATACTTTGAGTGTTATTCGTTATATCGCGCTTGTTTATATTTCAAACTGAGTTCTTAGGTTTATTGCAGCGAAAATGGGTACAGCCATCCTTTCACCCAACGCGGTATTATGGCGAGAATCGGAATAAACCGAGAGGAACTGAATGCAAAATTTATTGCACACTTTGATGTCATTATAAAAGGAAATTTCCGATAAACAAAAACCGAATGTTGGAAAAAAACGATAATGCGTAGTCGAAGAAACCGGGACACACCTCTAGTTTCTCCTGGTACAAAAAGACCCCTGAGTGCCAAATATTAGTTCATTATCTCGAAAATGGGGGCATGCATAATGTACAGAGAAAGAGAGAGAGGCTCGCGATTTTTTAGATAAGATTTTTCTTGCGTTGTACATTTCACTAGTGTTTCACGAATCAATGCGGTCTCTACCATCTAATGGCCAAAATTTTCTCAGCTTTACATTTGGCAGACACAATATTTTTTGCTTCCAACAAATCACCTCTCTTGTGGAAATGTCTTACACTTGCATACTCCGAATGTGTGCGCGAGGGAAATGTCATTTATACATAAGATATATCTTACTTGCGTTGTACATTGTATCCATATTCCATTTTTTCAAGGCAGTGTCTACACAATAATAGCCACAGGTTTCTAATTTTTTTTCATTTGACAAAACTAATTCTTTTCTCTTCAAACATAACATTTCCCTTGTGGAAATGTTTTACATCTGACACACGTTGCGTACATGTATGGGTGAAATGCCATTATTGTGCCCACCCCCACCCCCCTCTCTCCCCATGCGAGGATCCACTTTACAATATGGTTTTCTATTTTCTTTTCAAGCCAAGATTTATTGAGAGTCTTTTCTAAGTAGGGAGAACTCATCATATTCCACTCTTAAGGGGTCGTCCATCCTTCCTTTGGTCAAATTACAGGACATTTTCTCCAAGGTCCAATGTCCAGATGAAATAACGCCAGTGCATTATATACTAAAATGTTTAAAAGGAAACATAGAACATGTGGAAACTAAATTTGCCATGGAACTGCTGCGGTGTGGTTGAGACCATTTCCTGAAAGTTCTCCAATTTCTACCTAACTCTTTGCACCCTGACAACTCTTCTTTAGCTATATTTTGTTTTTGTAGGAACACATTTCCTATCCAATTATATTTTCTTTGACAGAGCTCACTGAGCTCTGTCAAACAAGATATCATTGGTTAAATTCCAGAAATGGGAGTGCCGTGACTCAGTGGTTACGGAATTGGACTTCAAACCAACTTCACACCGAAAGATCCACGGTTCGATCCCCGCCATGGGTAACTGCGTTATGTCCCTGGGCAAGCACTTCATCCCGATTGCTCACGTGAGGACAGGGTGGCACTGTGTACTAAGGCGTACTGCACGTCGATGGTGCACTTGTCTTCAACCAATGCTAACCCTGCTTGTGTGGAGTTAGTACGTAGGGGAGCGTGGGGGACGGGAGTCTAGCAGTTGCACGCCGTTGTTCGGTGGTTCTCTCCGTGTACTCCGTTGGTGGTGCTATGTACTAAGGCGTATTGTACGTCGATAGTGCACTTGCCGTCAACCAATGCTAACCCCGCTTGTATGGAGTTAGTACGTTGGGGAGCGTGGAAGACTGGTGTCTAGCTGTTGCTCGGTGGTTCTCTCCGGGTGCTCCGACTTCCTCCGTCCGTAAAACTGTCCAAAAAGAGGTGCCAAAAGTGTCGTTAAGCCTCAATTCATAAATAAATTCCAGAATTGCATTATAGGAAAGTTAGGCTGCCAAAATGAATGTCTTCTGACATCAGTGCGCAGAGAGTTAAACAAATGAAAAACATGCCAACTAAAATGTTATATGGCATCTTTCTTTGCAATAACGAGAATTTGTTTAGTTTTTGTCGTGAAACGAACGTGCGACGTGCGTTACTATTCCTGCGAGCGGATATTAGAATTGTAAACCCCACTCAAATAATTCTTGTTTGAACCCTTTACCTAACAAATCGGTTGAATCCGCCCATGTAATATACAAATTCAGCAAACATTTTTTCAAAAAAATTTCAACAGAACCATATCAATTGACTTCCTCATTGGAACGAGCCCTCTGTGTGGGTTTGCGGACGTATATATGTGAGATGTGTCTGTGTGAGTTCTAAACACGGCACAAACCTTCAATAGCAGGATTTTTTTCGGGCTAAAATCTTGTAAAGTTGGATATTTTCTGGTTGGGGCTGCCATGCGAATTCAAACGGATAACTGAACTTTCTATTCAGTGCTATGAAAGTGGCAATACAGTCGAAAAGTTTGAGGTATTTGGAAACTTTCCACTCATCATGGTGCTGTATGAAAATGGTCTTTCCCATTGTTGGAAATATGGTTGCTACCCTAGGAAGAGGATACACTTGGATGTTTGGAGTGGACAACTCCCAGATTAGGACGTCCTGATCACATTCCGTGTAAAAAATGTATTATTCCACCCATGTTTGGCTATAACTTACCGAGAAAATGTTAAAGTTGGAACTTGATGTCAGTAGGTGATAAATGAGGTTTCTACTATCACGTTTGTGAACTGTACACAAACATGTACGAGGTAGTTTGTGTACCCATAGAGTTCAGAGTTAAAATGTACAAAATTTCGAGAATTTGTACAAATTTTTTTTAATAAATCTGCACTTAGAACTTGCAATCATTCATCATCGCGTTTTAGACGATGCAATCAGTCGTTGACGAATGATTGCGAGTTCTAAGTGAAGGATGCGCAGAATAAATCAACCCTCGAATTCTCCCAACGTTCATTGTCGCGTTCTAGACGGTGCGATCGATCGTTGACAAACGCATTGGACTTCTGTTGTAGAAAAATATAAAATTAAGATGTCGAAAAAAAGAATCAATGAAATTCTCAACGTTCGTCATCGCGTTCTAGACGGTGGTGGGTGCGATCAGTCGTTAACGAACGATCGAGAGTTATAGGTAGGATGCGTGGAAGAAACCGACCCTCGAATTATCTCAACGTTCATCGTCACATTCTAGACGGCACGATCGATCGCGACGAACGGTGAAGAGTTCTAGGGCAGGAACAAAAACTCGCGAGGCCTCGCGTGCGGGAGGAGTTGAGATAAATTGTAACAAAATAAGTTTTGTCGAGTATCTTCATTCCACCTGATCGTTTAATAATGCGACTGTAAATGAACGTTTCCCATTCATCTATTGAATGGCAAAGTGTATGTGTGAATAGTTATTATAATGGTTGTTTTCAAAACGTTTCTCATTCATCTATTGAATGGCGAAGTGTCTGTGTGAATAGTTATTATAATGGTTGTTTTCAAACGTGTTTCTTGAAGTGAAGCGAGAATGAAATTTTTGCGGTGATAAGTGATTTAACACGTTTGAAGCGATGAAAGTGTGCATTATTTTTCTTTTATTGATGTTTTATTTGTGTGTTTTTTCTTTTCTTTTCTTTTCTTTTTAACTGGTTTAGTTATATATATTAAAGACATGAACATTTTATTTATTTAAAAACATAAAAATAATCACATTAATTTTGAGAATAATAAATAATAAAAAATCGACGGTACCACACTCTAAAAAGAAATAGTAATAATCGAGAGAAGAAAATGTTTTTGAACACCAAAGATTCCAAGCGAAGGGACGAGATCCTCGATGAATATCAGCGGATCAAGGAAAGCATTCGGTCTGGCGACAGAAGCAGATGATTGGGGGAGATGGAATTGAGACGAGAGACCGCTAAGCTACTCAAACCCATGACGGAGGTTCAGGACCGAAGCAAGAAGGAGAGCGTCGAGGAACTGAGACCCATAAAAGAGAATTCTTTGAGAATGGGTTCGTTTCCGGTAGTTTTACGCCATTTTCCGTTCGAAGATCTTCGTCGGATTACTTTCCCATAGGAATCGAAACCGACGTGAGCGACAGTGATGGTACGACCTCGGCTATTACTACTAGTAGCGTCACGTCGTCCGATGGCGGTGGTAAGAGAGATCTGTCGTATGGAATTCGCACGGATTCGGACGTTAGGAAATTCGTGGGCGACACCGAAGTGTGGTTGGATGATGAGGATATAATCATCGGTTCGAATAGGTACGAATCAACCACTGGACTCCACAGATTGCTCCTTTTCGACAAGCCTGGAGATTACACGGATCAGGATTTACAAAATTACAGCGACATTCTGGTTCAGAACCACGCCATGAAGAGGAATAACGACGCCAATGAGACGAGACCCAAGGCTAACAGAGGTTACAAGTGGACGAAGGTGGTGAGACCCATATGGAAAGCAAATAAAAAATATGTTGCTTCGGTGACGGAAAAGGGAGTGGCGACCACTTTTCTTCCGCGCGATTCCAATGCCCTGTTTGAGAGATTGAAATTGTTGATGGCTAGCCGGCGCGCCGGTAATATGGGGGTGGATAATCAGATAGTGAGTATATGTGATGAATAGTTGAGGCAGAAGGTCTTGGATAGACGGGATTATAAAAAGTTGATGAACAACTTGAAAGATTGATATATAGTAAGTAAAGAAAAACAAAATAGATAAATAAAAGTAAATCTACACTAAAAATAATAAAAAAGTATTTAAAACAAAAACGATTTACGAGCGAAAAACAAAATATATATAAAATAAAAATATGTTGGTGATAAAGAACAGGGGATACGTCAGAACTTACGTCCAAGGCGGTTCTGGTATCATGGATTTCTCCAGTAGAAAACTCGCATCGACCGTGCTCGAGGTCGGTAAGAAGACGGCCTTGGATGTGGGTAAGAAAGCCGATTCCGAAGCTAGTGGTAGGATTGTTTCGGTAGCGGGCAAGAGGGTGGCAGATGCATTGATCGATAAATTGATCTGCCCACCAGCGAAACGACCTACGTTAGAGTGACTGTTGAAAAGTTGGAAAGATTTTATGGATGGTGCAGTACCCATACAAGATCTAGCCAAAATGACGAGTGGATCTGGATTGAAGAGAACCCACGATGGTGTAATATAAATAAATAATAATAAAAAAATATATATTTATAAAACCGAGTTTAAAAACATAAAAAACTGAGTTTGAAAACACCAAAAAAATTGAGTTTGAAAACCTAAATAAAAAAAAGATGAACGTCAAAGATATGTCTTGGAACAAAGACCGTGACCAAGAGGTCGAACAACGAGTTCTTTCCCAAGAGCATAAGGGGTTTGAAAGTGGGAAAAGTGAATGGCAGAAAGACCAATCTGTTGATGAAACTGTTGTCGTTACCCAGCTGGTTGGATTACGACAAATTATTCATGTTCAGCAAGAGCCTCTTTCAACCCGAATACAGATTGCTTCGAGAGTGCATGGATCGTAGATTGCCCAAGGACGTCATAGCCAGAATCTTCGATAGTAGGGAAGAATTCGACGGATGCGGAGCTTCTCTTTCGACCATTTTGGATGGTGCAGTGATGGAATTGATGAGGAGAGACGCATCTTCCGGACCCCAGGGAATTGAAATCGGAAAATAAGAATCTCATGATTTTCGACGATCTGCTTTTGGAGAGACAGAACCGAAGTGAATCGTATTACGTCAGGGGTCGTCACAGCAACGTGGACTGTTTCTACTTGTCTCAGGATTATTTTCGACTGCCCAGACAGACGATAAGGGAGAACGCTAATTTCCTGTGTCTCTTTTGCCAGGATCTCAAGAATCTCAATATCATCTACGGAGATCATGTTGCCAACGACATGAGAAGAGAAGAATTCAGGAGATTCTGCAAGAGGGTTTGGGACGGAGGACTTCACGATTTCGTTGTGATCGATTTGACTAGCAAATTTAATCACGGAAAATATCAGAGCAGATTCGACAAGTTTTATGTTTCCGATGATAATAATAATAAATAGAGAGTGAAAACAAAATTAAAAATAATAATAGAGAGTGAAAACAAAATTAAAAATAATAATATATATTGTTGATAATTTACTTTTAAAAATAATAAAAATAAAATAATGTTCGAACATCGAGAATTGTTAGAACGGATAGTCGAGAATACGGCTGCAAAACAGTCCATTCAAATCGTGGTGAGTGGCAATTCGACTTGATTCGTGACGAAATTCGAACGTTCCATAGAATTGAATAGGGAGAAGAGATAGGAGATGGCATTGCTGAATCTGGAGACTTATTATTCATTTCCCAACATCACCGAAGAGAATAACTCATTCAAGTATTCCGACGGAGTGGATTGGTTTGAGACTTGAATTCCCAAAGGAAGTTATGGCATAGACGATTTGAACAATTACATTCAGATGTGAATGAAGAGCGGACAGAATGTGGAGCGAATCGGTAGGGGTTTGCTGTTGGGTCCGAATTCGCCGTTTAAGAATATACCACTTTTGAGTATGTTATTATAAAGTAAAAAAAATATATAATTATATCAAGTATAAATATAATATAATATAATTATAATTATATAAATTATATAAAGTATAAAAAAATAATCTAATAAAATATAAAAAATAGACAAAAAGGATTACAAGGCTTTTTTGGATGATAATGATGGATATTTCAAGAAAGAACTGGAAACAGAAGCGAAAAAAATAGGGATAGATTGTGGAAATTTAAAAGAAGAAGAAGAATAAGTTGTTTTCCACCACCACCTTTTGAAGAGAATAATGATATTCCACCACCACCTTTTGAATGTTTTATGTTTTTTAGTTTTATGAATTATTACAAATAATAATATATTTGAATTTTGTTTTTTGTTAAAATAATATTTTTTGTAAAAAGTTTTTTCTCTCTCTATATATATACAGAAAGTTTTTTTTAAAATTTAATTTCCTTTAATGTGAAATTTTATGAAAGTTTTTTCTCTCTATATAATATACAAAAGTTTTAAATTTTAATTTCCTTTATTTTTTGTCATATTAATTCAATTTTTTTCCACATTAAAGGAAATAAAATTGAATTAATCTCACAAAAAAATTTGGGGGTGGGGGGAAATTTAAAAACAAATATATAAGAGACTATTTAAAACCTTTTTACAAAAATTATTATTTTAACAAAAAAAATTCAAATATATTCTTACAAACAAAGCAACAAATAAAAAATGGAAAATTTAGATAAGTATACCATATCCTGGTTAAACGAGATTTGTAAAGAATTAAAAATTCCAAATATCAGAAATTATAGAACCAAATCAAAAAAAATTAAAGCCATACACAAGTATCATTTGCGAGGCGATGGAAAGGAAATCGGAAGACCAAAAGTAAACAAACCTAAACAAACTCGAAATGCGAAAAATAAGCTAATGGCAGTAACACCTGACAATAGAAAATGAAACGCGGTATTACTGCAGAATCATTCAAAACTTAGAGAGCTCATACATGAGGAGTTACATAGTTTGCTCAATGAAAAGGGAAAACGAAATGCCGATAGCAACAACGTCAAAAAACATTGCGATTGCGAAAAATAAGAAGAAAAAGGTGGCAAAGCGAATCGAAATATCAATGTCAAAAAAACGTTTCAGTTGTTGAAAATAAGAAGACAACTAAATGAAAAGCCGTCGAAGAACTGCAAGTTTAAAAAAAAAAAAATTAAAAAACGAAAACGAGTGATGCAGTCCAGAATCGAAATGAACAACATATATTGAGCAAAATTCGATGAGCAATCGTTGAAGGGAAAGGAAAAGAATATGTAGGAGAAATCGATTCCCATTGTATGGGAATCGATTCCCGTTCAAGAACGGGAGAGTGCAATCAATGGCTTTTTTAATACTTTCGACTTGGTTCCCCCATTCAAAAAAATCAATCCGAAATCGTTCATGGAATGGGTGAAGAATAAAGAATTGGATTTGTTTTGTGAACATATGGACGTGGGGCTAAAAATTGCGATGATACTCCATTGCATGATGAAGAAAATTGACGCGAACTCTGGTGAGAGCATCGTAAGAGATGCATATTTCTGATCCGGCATCCAGACCGTATTTCGAGGTTCCGATTTATCGAATGTTTTTCGAAACAATGAAAGATAAGATGTTGATGTCTCTCACGAATTATCAACGGGATGGTAGTAATTGGTTCGAAACAATGAAAGATAAGATGTTGATGTCTCTCACGAATTATCAACGGGATGGTAGTAATTGGACATTCGAAGAGGTGTTGAATCTCGAAATTCACGTGAACAAAAACGATCCATTGAAAGCATCTTCCTATGTGGAATTACTGTATTTCGTAGCTAAAAAAAAAGCCATGGTCAACGTGAGAAATAAAGATGATCGGTGTTTTAAATGAGCAGTCACCTCCGCTTTGTACCCCATCAAAATTAACCCCGGGAGAGCTTCTCGTTATTACGAGGAGGCTTCTAAAAATCTTGATTGCACCGGAGTGACTTTTCCAATGCCGATAAAAGACATCAAACGTTTTGAAGCTCAAAATCTCACCATAGCAGTGAACGTCTTGGGATACGATGAGGAAAAACAAACAATCTATCCTCTCAGACAGACTTCATATCTCGGAAGAAAAGACGATTATTTTACTATTAATTTCGAATGACGACAATCGTCATTGTTGTTGGGTTAAAAATGCGAGCCGATTACTGTCAAGATAGAGTAGTAAACACAATAATAAGATACATTTATGTTGCAACTGCATGAACACATTTCACAGCAAAAAATCGTTAGTGAAACATCAGGAATATTGCAACAAAAAGCAAGGCGTCACCATCGAAATGCCCAAACCTAACACCTTTGTGAACTTTAGAAATCACAGCAGAAGGTTAAAAGTGCCATTCGTCGTGTACGCCGATTTCGAATGCTTCACTGGGAAAATGAGTTCCTGCCAACCCGATGATCTTCGAAGTTACACTGAAAGATATCAAAAACACATACCCTCGGGCTATTGCATTTATGGGAAATGTGCTTTCGACTCGCAACATGACATACGTCCCTTCACCTACTCGAAACGGTCCAAAGACGACGACGTGGCTCGAAGATTCGTGGAAGAGTTAGAATCTAAAATTCAAATTTTATATGACAAATTCAAAACTTCCACGAAAATGATCATCACGCGAGAGCAACAGCACGAAAATAACAGAGCCACTGAATGTCACATATGTAGACAATCGTTAGATGAGAATTCATGGGAAAAGAAGAAAGTCGGAGACAATGATCATTACACGGGACTGTATCACAGTCCACCCCACAACAAGTGTCATGTAAGTTATCGAGATGCCACTTTCTATCCGGTGATATTTCACAATCTCTCGAGTTACGACAGTCATCTGTTCGTGAAAAATCTTGGTACCTCCTACGAAGAATTAGACTGCATTGTGAACAGTGAAGAAAGATACATTTCCTTCACGAAATGGAAGGTCATGGAGAAGGAAAAAGTAATCGATGAAGAGACGTCAAAAGAAAAAACAAAATCTATTCATAGAGCCATACGTTTCATTGACAGTTTTAAATTCATGTCGACCAGTCTGGAAAAATTAGTCGATAACATGAGCGAGGATAAATTTAAGATCACGAGCCAACACTTCGGAGAACGAGTAGATGTCATGTTGAGGAATGGAGTCTACCCTTACGATTACATGAATGATCTAAAGAGATTCGATGACACTGCACTACCTTTGAAAGAAGATTTTTATTTGAAATTATATGAATCTGACGTTTCTGACGAGGATTACAAACACGCCAAAAACGTGTGGAAATCATTCGATATGAAAACCATGAGAGATTATCATGATCTCTATCTGAAGACCAACGTTCTACTCCTGGCGGATGCATTCGAAAATTTTTGAGACGTCTGTCATTGAAATTACAACATGGATCCGACTTGGTATTACACTGCACCTGGTCTGGCGTGGGATGCTCTGTTGAAGACCACCAAAATCTGATTGGAATTATTATCCAACGTGGACATGTTGCTCATGTTCGAAAAGTCCATGAGAGGTGGCATCTCGATGATCTCCCACAGGTATTCTAAAGCCAACAATCCCTACATGAGAGAAGGTTTCGATTCAGAATGACCGAATAAATACATACAGTATTGGAATGCTAATAATCTGTACAGTTGGGCCATGAGTCGTCCTTTACCAATAGGAAATTTCGAATCAGTGACACAACTGGAAGAGATGCAAAAATGGAGAGACTATCCTTGTATTTTAGAAGTTGATTTGAACTATCCGGAAGAGTTACACGACCTGCACAACGATTATCCACTGGCTCCCAAACGAATGGAACCGGTCGAAGGAAATGACGAAAAACTCGTTCCCAATTTATATAACAAACATAAGTACGTCGTCTACAGTGAGAATTTATATAACAAACATAAGTACGTCGTCTACAGTGAGAATTTGAAACAATACATCGATCACAGGATGAAATTTATCGACATACATTGCATCATTCGATTCGATGAAGGGTCTTGGATGAAAAATACATTGATCTCAACACAAATCTCAGAATTTGAGCAGAGAATGATTTCGAAAAAGATTTCTTTAAACTCACGAACAACTGCGTGTACAGTAAATTGATGGAAAACATCAGGAAGAGAACTGACATTCGATTCGTCACGTCCGAGAAAAGGTCTAGAAAATTAGTGTCGAAACCCAATTACAGACATCGAACCATATTCAACAAAAATCTAGTGGTCGTTCACATGTAAAAGATGCACCTGAAATTCGACAAACCCTATTATCTAGGACCGATCATCTTACATATCAGCAAGCAATTGATATACGAGTTTCACTATGATTATGTCAAACGGAAATTTGGCGAGAAAGCCAAACTACTGTTCACCATCATGGACAGTCTGGTTTACGATATAGAGATGAAAGATGTCTACCGGGATATCTCAAGATGTGACCACATGGTTCAACACTAGCAATTATCCCGTCGATCACCCGTCTAACATTCAATTGAATGACAACAAGAAGGTGTTGGGTAAATTTAAAGACGAGAGCGGTGGTAAACAAATCACCGAATTCGTGGGTTTGAGACCCAAACTGTACACTTATCTCCTAGAAGGCAAAGAGATCAAAAAGTGCAAAGGGGTTCAAGCATGCATGGTGAAGAAAAACATCTTTTTCCAAGAGTATAAAGAGTGTGTGTTCGGAAGTGGGCCAGTGTACAAGACTATGAAACTTGTATACTGAAATAATCAACAATATTTCGCTGACGGCCGACGACGATAAGAGAATCATGTTAAATGATAAAATAAGCACCTTGGCGCTCAGACATTGGGTTTTGTATAGGATTAATGACGAGTGGATTCCATAAAATCAAGAGGAATTAGACGAATGCAAGACTATGGAAATCGATAGAGACATCGACAAATTAAGTTTAAAAAGAAAGAAAAGAAAAAAAATAAAAAATAAAATTACACCATTTAATGAATTATAATAAAATAAAATTATATATATTTGTGAATAAGAAAATATGGATATCCATAGAAGGTGTCGTCTTGCCTAACTAACCCCTATCCAACATTGATCTGTTGAATGCGGTGAAAGCCTTGAAAATAAAAGATTTTTGAGGTGTGTTTTCCAGAGATGCCTTGCCGAAGAGAAGACCTCGACGACAATTGGAATGCGGAATTTCAAATCTGGATGATTCATTGGGCAAAGGTACTCACTGGGTGGCATGTTTCAAGAACGGGAAGAAGAATTATTATTTCGACAGCTACGGAATCTCACCACTGAAAGAAATAAAGAACTATTTTGACGAATCAGTAGTTCGTTACAATATGGAACAAGTGCAATTGCCAGATCAAGTGTTTTGTGGTCACCTGTGTGTCTCTATGTTCTCAAGATATGGTCGGAAGGTGATCTCGGTTTCAAGACATTCTCAACGATTTACATTGGAGAGATTTTTTATATATATATGTATATATATATATATATATATAAAGGTAAAAAAAATTATTAAAAACTTAATCGAATAGAACAAAAAATAAAATAAGTGAGAAATAACTCATTCTTAAAAACTGTATTGAAAAATATTTTTAAAAAACCAAAACATGTCAGTCGATAAATTTGGTAGCAGTGATGACGAAAGTTGCCCCAAAAAGAAGAGGAAAATGCTCGAAGTCGGTGATGGTTATGATGTCACCAACTTGGACACACGTTACGTTCGGAGATATGAACCTCAAGAGGAATCTTTGAACATGAACAATAACAAGCTCTACAATCTTCCTGAGCTGATAGATCTCGCAGATGCAATGACTAAAAAATATGTTGACAGGGGAACGCGGATTTCAAACAAATCATGAGAGATAATTACGTGAATAGAGCCATGACCGATGATCTCAATCTGAAATCCATACATTTGGTGAACGTTGTGAATCCCATAGATTCCACTGATGCCGCGACTAAGAAATACGTGGACGACACTCACAAGCAATTCAGCGAACACCTGAGAGGTGGATACGTTCAGAAAACGATGCAATCAGAATCTAATAAGATAACGAACATGGCCACTCTCACGAATCCCAAGGACGCGTCGACCAAACACTACATAGATCTGGAACAAAGAAAGTCTGCCAAACAAGAAATGAAATCAGATCTGAATGCGGGATTCAACAAGATATTGAATCTATCGAAGATCGACAATGCGGATGAGGACTCCACCACAGTCAACAAAGGCTACATGGATTCTGCCGTGACACAAATCTCAAGAATACATAGAATCACAAGTGGACAATCTCTACCTGAACAAACAAGCCGGCAGAACCATGAGGGGCGGCATCAATGTGAACGGTCAGAATTCGATTCCAGTGCAGTCAGTAGGCAGTACGTGGATGACAACTCTGTCTGGAGAAAGGCGACATAATGGAAGGTAAACTAGACATGGGTGGACACACGCTCACGAATCTGCTAGATCCCGTGCACATGTCGGACGCCTGCACCCTGATTTCGGTGGTTGAAAAAGTCAAATTCGTCAGGCAATTGATCACCGTGTGGGCCGAGGAGACCAGTTCATTAGACGAGCAAAATGCCGAATGGTCTTTTGGAAACAGAGGTTATTTATTTATTTATTGGTGTTTAAGGTCACATACTTATGCACAATGGCTAATCGTGACCGTGACAGTTTTACGGGTGGAGGAAGCCGGAGTACCCGGAGAGAACCACCGAGCAACGACGAGCAGCTGTCAGCTCTCCAACATCGTAACTCTGAACACTGCACCGCAGCACAGGCAGGGTTAGATTGGTTGAAGACATGCGCACCATCGACGTGCAGTACGCCTCAGTACACAGCGTCATCGTGTCCCCATGTAGGCAATCGGGGTGAAGTGTCTTGCCCAAGGACACAACGCGGTTGCCGCAGGTGGGATTCGAACCGAGGACCTCTCGGCTTGCAGTCTGCACCTCTACCAACTGAGCCACCGCGCCCCCGGAAACAGAGGTAGTGGATTGCTACATGGTCAGATAGGATATCCCATGCCATTGGGAGGCGAAATCATTTGAATGTCTCTGGCTTCTATGGATTTGAATAATAGAGTGGTCATCAATCTCATGGTGAATGGAGTAGAGAGTGATAAGAGATACAGCATCGAAAAGACCGAGAATCAACACTCGAATGTCAGCACGTTCGGCACGCCTCTCAAAGTGAACGCCAGAGACAGGATTAATTTCAGGTCAAACAATCCCAAAGCCGCAACTTCTGTGGTGGTCCTGATGATGGAAGTAGATCCTCTGAACAAACAATGAATGTGTGGAAATAATTAATTAAAAATAATAAGTAATTATTAAAAACAAAAAAATGAAAAAAAAAAACAAAAAAAAAAAAAAATAATAAAAAAGTAATGAGATCTAGAGCGATTGAACATCATTCTAAATCTCACTACTTTTTATTTTTTTTGTTTTTAATACGTTATTTCTTGTAATGTTTCATCTCGAAAAATTGGATCACCTATCACAAACACACGTCAACATCTATTTTGGCATTTCAGAGAGCTTTTATAAATTCTCGAAAAGCAGTTGGTCCTGTATACGTCAACATGTCTAAAAGTTTCCTGGTCTTATCTTCTATCAAGATTTTACTTTCGATTTCATGTCTCATATAGTCAGTCAATATTAAAGGTTCTGTTCCGACTAAAGTGTCTAGAATTGTTGCTAGTGAATCTTGTGGAATATTTTTAATCAAACCACATCTGTTTCTTCTCAACTACTCTCTTTCTTTATCGTTCATTTTTGTAATTATTTTTTTTTTAATTATTACTTTTTGGATTTATTATTTTTTGTTTTTTTGTTTATTAATAATTACTTATTTATTTTCATTGAATGATCGATTCCTTAGTTCCATCCAATTTGAATTGTAATTCTCTATCCAACAGGACCAGGGCAAAGGCCTCGGTTTTTCTTGGCACGTTCCTATCAAATTGCATCTTGATCCGAATATCTAAGAAGCTACTCTTGAGTCGTTCGCTCTGTTTACTGACGTCGAATACGAACATGGGATACATCACCTTGTATTCGGCGGGATATATATTAGGGTTGCTCATCAATTCGTCCAGATCATGATAGTTCTTTCTAAAATCTGCATCATCGCCATACAGTCTGCAGAAATTTTTCTTGTCGAACGATGCATTGTAATCAATTGCAGGATATCTTGTGGCGTTCAGAAACACTTGCATGTTTCTCAAATTTCAGTGATCGAACAGCGACGAATTCTTTTCTTGAGACCCGTCCCTGTTGGTCTGAAATGCAACCACGATGAAACGTGGTCTCTCGGAAGCGGATTTCATGGTCAATCTCCAATCGAAGTGATTCATGGAAGGCGGAATACTAGCTGTGTTGCACTGCCTCATTCTAAATCCCACGGGTAATTTACTCTTGGATTCTATGATCTTGTAGAGATGCACTGAAGGCTGCACGTGCAGAACGAACCACGATATCTTATATAGAGTTAACTTAGCCACATCGGTCATGGGGAGTCTCACTATCGTGTCGTCGTTTCCCTTTCGAATCAACGTCAGATTGTGCTTGAATCTCTACATGATCTTGTTGTAATCGTCTGCGAATCCAAAGATGTGTTTCAAAGGTATCCTGAATGAAAACGTTCCTTTGGGTCTGAACATCTTGACGATGTAGTCGAATATCATGGTGGCGCTGGCGTTGGCAGGGCCGACAGTGTCTTTCACCCACAACTGATTAAGTCCCTTGGATTTCGAAAAATCATCCGGATACGTCAAGAGTCTGAACATCATGGTGGTCTGACTGGGATGAAACACAGATTCTATCTCTTGTCTGGATAGCAAGTATTTTATATTACTGAAGAGATACATGATACCATTATTGGCTAGAGTGACCATGTCATCGTCAGCATATTCGCTCCCATCTTCCTTCGTGAGACGTCCCTGCGCCACTATGTAACTCTTGCTAGGATGAACGAATAGATCTTGGGTTTCGATGTTGATTCTTATCTCTCCCGCATTGTTCAAACTCGTTCCGGTTATCGGCTCATATTCATGAACCTCGCATTCCTGAATACTTTCATCTATCGGTATACCTTGTGTGATATCTAGTTTATTTGTCATTTTTGAGGTTTTTGTTTTTTGTTTATTAATTTGTTTGCTTTTTCTAAAAATAGTTTTAATTATTTTATTATTATTATTTTTTTTCTTCTTTATATATATGTGTGTGTGTGTGAACATGAAAATGTTAAAGAGAGTAAATATATATTTTTTTTTTATTAAAACTTTGTCTTCTGCAATTGTTGTTCGTAAAACTTTCCGACGATCTCTTCGTCATCCAAAGCTTTAATTTTTTAAGTCACAAGATCGGTGTGAAATATTCTGATTATCACGAAGATTTCCATGGTCCATCGATCGAGGAGTGTAACCCTTTTGAAGTGATTCTTATAAACGTAGATTCTCACTCGATCGCCGACCGTAAATTTCGGCGGTCTAAACTCTTTCCTGATCTTAGATCTTTCGGGATATAGATTCGCGTTGACCCGTTTTTCGTTTCGAGGATTGCTAGCTTCCGCGGGAGTCATCTTGATTGATCTGTGTCGCGTGTTGTTGTAATTTTCGACCACACCATTCCGAGCGTATATGTATTTCTTGCTCGAATTCGCCGTGAAGTACCTATGCATCTTTTCCTTCATCATTCGATTCCAATGTTCCAAGATGCTGGCTTTCTCTTTGTTTTTGATTGAACAGAGGTCGACCAATGGACGAACATCCTTATTGTAGAAATCCTTCCCCTTGTCCACCCACAATTTATTCAGTTTTTGAGAAGATGAGATGAACGCGTTCTTTATAGCCTCAGTGATGCAAGGTCGTGATTTATTCTTCAAGGCTCTAATCCAACCATATTTGGAAAATACATCGATGACCGTCAATGGATATTTGACACCCTCGTTCCACCTTAAAAACGATCTCATGTCGACCAAGTCGGCAGAGCAAATGTCATCCAAACCCTTCACGAACACCCTTCTCTTTCAAAATCTACGCACGATTGTCTTGTGTAGCTCCTTGGCTAATTTGCTTGTCAGTAATCGATTCTTCTTCTTTTCCGAGCTACTTTTTATTTTTTGAACGCCCCATCCGAATCGACATTCTGTACCGATCACTTTGCCAACCAGCGAACGTTCGAGCTTCTCTCTCCTAGTCGGATTTGATATGTCTCTCAATTTTGCCAACATGTTTTTATCGCAGACATCGTTGTGAGTCTTGGTGTCAGAATATCTAGCGTAGCACAGATCGTTATCATATGCGGCCATATCCACCCTATTCAAAGGTTTGCTCCAAGATTTAGGAGTCAGATCAGCATTGAGTCTCTTGTTCAATTTCGTCCCGGGTCCCATGAAACTGTGACCTGGCAGATGCATTTCAAAAGGTAGATTATTGATCATTTTATTTGCGACGCCTTCGCCTCTCGTTTTTTTGACAAATTGAGTCTTGATCGAACCACACACCTCGCAAATTCCGCGAAGCATCTGTCTGTCGTTTTAGTTCATACTTCTTGGGAATTACCCGTCTCATTAACTCTCTTACACTTTACGCAATACATTTTGAGGGTTATTAAATAATTTCGTATTTATTTTTTTAAATTTTAATTTTATGTATATTAATTTTAATATTTTTTTTAAAAGGAAAAAAATTCTATTGTTATTATATATTAATCATTGCTCTTGAGTTCTATCAACTTACCGAATTCCTCCCTAGCCTCTTTCCTTCCATTTCCACAAGAGAATCTTTCATCTCTTCCTTGATTATCTGATGAGTCTCGATTCTCACACCTTCTTTCTTGATGTCATATTTTTGTTTCTCGCCCAATATCATGAAGTATTCTCCGTCCGATATCCTAAAGTTTTTCTCTTGGAAGTTACCCATCTTGGTAACTCTCTTACACTTTATGCAATACATTTTTGAGGGTTATTAAATAATTTCGTATTTATTTTTTTAAATTTTAATTTTATGTATATAAATTTTAATATTTTTTTTAAAGGAAAAAAATTCTCTTCTTATTATATATTATTTCAATCGTTGCTCTTGAGTTCTATGAACTTACCGAACTCCTCCCTAGCCTCCTTCATCTCTTCCTTGATTATCTGACGAGTCTTGATTCTCATACCTTCTTTCATGACGTCGTATTTTTGTTTCTCACCCAATATCGTGAAATATTCTCCATCCGATATCCTACGTTTTTTCAGTGCCATCGAGATCATTTTGGATATCGTGTCGATCTTAGAGTTAGCCAAGATGCAAATCTTTTTGTGTTTCCTAGCCTTCAGATATAATTTCTTACCCAAAAAGTTTCCGATCGTGCTAAACAATCTGGCGGTGAGAGCCACTCCTTCTGTGGTCAACACGATCAGAACGCTGACAGCAGTCGACAGCAATCCAATGCTTGCCACGTGTAAACCCATGGAAATCGTGATGAGTGTCATGTCAACCATGTTGATGAATTTCACGAGGTGTGAATACTTTTTGTTGAGAGAATGATGAGAGTCTCTCGAGTTAGATACAATTGGATTCTACTGATTTGATCGATGCGATACCTCTCCCCTCTTTCTTTTTCTTCTAGTGATGACGCAGTTGGCAAAACGCCATTTGACTTCTCATCCTCGTCGTCATCTAACGACGGATACAATTTATTTCTGGTTGTCATTTTTGTGTTTTTTTTTCTTTCTAATTTTTATCTGTATTATTTATGTATGTATTTATTTTTATTTTTTATTCTCTCCCTTATTTATATCAACAACAAAACTTAGTCGTGCCGTATGCCCCCTCCAGCAATAATTTCAAGATGCATCCCTTGTCTTCTAAAGTCAGACTTCTACGTGCCAATTTCATTTCTTCTGAACCAGTGGGCTTGTCTCGCCCGCTACAGAAGATAAATCTCTTCCAAAACTTGATAGCGTCGTCGATTCGAACGTATTCGAATGCCGGTTCGAAATACTTGACGACGACATCTTCCCTTTCCATCGTCAGACAAGAATGATTATCGTGATCGAAGTCTAGATGATCCCGACACCCGACGCATCGTTTGAACAAGACGTGAACTAGTTGTTCATTCGCGCAGAATATGTAGGCTCTCATCAGTGCCTTTAGAAGAAATGGTGCTCTCACAATCTTGGAATCGCTGATGATTACGTATATTTTTATTATTATTATCTATTCAATTCGATATTTTATTTATTTTAAATAACTATTTATTTATATATTTTTTTCTCCTATATTATATCACTTTTATTTCCTCTCGCGGATCTCGTGATTTTGTTACAATTTATCTCAACTCCTCCCGCACGCGACGCCTCGCGATTTTTTGTTCCTGCCCTAGAACTCTTCACCGTTCGTTGACGATCGATCGCGCCGTCTAGAATGCGACGATGAACGCAGGGATACTTCGAGGGTCGATTTCTTCCGCGCATCCTGCACTATAACTCTCGATCGTTCGCCAACGACTGATCGCACCCGCCACCGTCTAGAACGCGATGAGGAACGTCGAGGATTTCATTGATTCTTTTTTTCGACATCTTGATTTTAGATTTTTCTAAAACAGAACTTCAACGCCTTCGTCGACGATCGATCGCACTGTCTAGAACGCGATGATGAACGTTGGGAGAATTCGAGGGTTGATTTCTTCTGCGCATCCTTCACTTAGAACTCACAATCATTCGTCAACGACTGATTGCATCGTCTAAAACGCGATGATGAACGGTTGCAAGTTCTAAGTGCAGATTTATTAAAAAAAAAAAATTGTACAAATTCGCGAAATTTTGTACATTTTAACACTGAACTCTATGGGTACACAAACTACCTCGTGCATGTTTGTGTACATTTCACAAACGTGATAGTAGAAACCTCATTTATCACCTACTGATGTCCACCAGGACGGAGATTATTATTATGCTCGAGTAGTGTGGGACGAGGCGGGTGGGTACATCTCACCCGAGGGATTAGTAGGGCTGCACGGTATATCGATAAACCGATACATACTGGTGTTCAAACCAGTATCGATTGTATGCCGGTGTAATTATAAAAATATCGGTTTATCATCATTATTTATTTCCCCACAATTAATTTTCAAGATGTCTTAGGTTTTAACTGTATTCCCGAATGAATAATAGTATCCCTTTACCCAACGAATCGGAAGTATCTGCAGAGTAATATTCAAATTAAGCAGTTGAAAAAATATTTTTTTAAAAATCCAACAAAAAACATATCATGTGACCCCTCATTGGAACGAGTTGGTCGAGCTCGTTCCAGTGTGGTGTCATATGATATTTGTTGAAACCTTTGGAAAAAATCGATAAACTAATATTTCAAATAATAAATTTTGGTATCGTCTGCTTTGGATAAAGGGTTATTCGAAATGCATCATTAAGGCATGCAAAGTAAGCGGTGACTGATGTCCCGATTGTGGTATGTATTTTCGGATATCTGAGCAGTCTTTCGATATACCGGTATACCACGGTATTTTTTTTTAAGACCGATACCGGTATTCTATATAGAATACCGTTCAGTCCCAGGGGTTAGATATTTGACCAATGGATGAGGCTTGCCGGTGGCTGGGTCAACTATCTTACCCCAAGCGCGAGATTACACGCATGACTTCATTGAATATAAATAGAGGATTTCTAGTGTTTTTGAGTGTTTACCGAAAATTATCTCACGAGTGACCGGGGCAAATGTTTTCACGAGCGCTTACGCGAGCAAAGATACCTATTTGTCTCGGTCACGAGTGAGATAATTTTCGGTATCCACTCAAAAACACTAGATTTTCTTTCTATTATAAGCTTTTTATAAGAATCTGATCATTCCTATCAATAATTCCACTCATTTCAACCTTGAATTGATGCCTGAAAGTAAACAGCGCGCATCGATACGCGGAAAGTGATTTGATCGATACTCGTAACAGGCAGCGTCTTGCGATCTGATTCAGCTGGTGGGTTTCATGCATCAATTCAAGGTGAATGCGTGTTGAATTGTTGCTGGAAATGGTTGGTATTCACTCAAAAACACTCGATTTTCTTTTCATTATACGTTTTAGCACAAATTGATCATTTCCAGTGATAATTTGACTCGTATTCACCTTGAAGAGATGCTTTGATAGCCGCCATTTTGATTGATACCGTGAAAGTGAAAATTTCTATATATTCACAGTGGGGGATACGACTTCTTTCTTTCCCCATTTTTTTCGATAATTTATCGTTTAGCGTATAATAAAAATTCATCGTATGAGGAAAAAAATTTTGTTCGACCGATTGATCGTAGAAAAAAGTGAATAGAATATTCAGAATTCCTTATATGACAGTAGTATATACCAAGACAGCGGGTGAAAGCTCATGTTTGTGATGGGTTAACATACTGAACGGCTGATTAGTGCTGAAACGGTTAACCGATCAATCGATTAACCAATGATCATCATCAATGACATTTCTGAAAACCAAGATTCACCGGACGTGTGTCGATTATTTGCAGATGATACAAGCTTAACACAAAGTGGGCACGAACCGGATGGCATTGCAACAAAGACCAATGAAAACCTCAAAGCCATTTCCGAATGGACAAATACATGGTTAGTTACGTTTAACCCTTCAAAAACCGAAATTGTTCTATTCTCCAAGAAAAAGGTTAACCTAAGTAATGCTGTAATGTTTAGTGAGATGCCACTTGAACTCGCAATGTCACACACCCACATCGACTTGACCTTACAGGGGGACTTAAACTGGCATAGCCAAATTAATAGACTATGTAAAAAGGCCAACTCCAGGCTATCCCAGCTAAGAAAACTTAAACATATCCTTGGTAGAAAAAGCTTTGGAATTCTATATAAATCATTTATACTCCCTATCTTAAAATACGCGGATGTGGTATGGGCTGGTGCACCGGATTACCTACTTTCAAAATTGGATAGAATCCACGCCGATGCAGCTAGAATAATATCCGGTCTAACGAGATCGGCCCCAGTATCTACTCTACTAGCAGAACTTGGCTGGGAAACCCTTAGACATAGACGCCATTTCCAGAAAATGATAACATTTTTCAAAATTGTAAATAACCAGGCCCCCAGATACCTCTCGAACTTATTACCCCGAACGTTTGAGGACACGTCCCCGTATAGCACCGGGTTCCATTCCAATTTCCAACTACCACTTACACACACGGAAGTATTTAAGAGGTCATTTATTCCCTCTTGCATTTCCAAATGGAATGCACTACCTTTAGAAGTTAGACAGTCTGATTCACTAAATAACTTTGTCAAATATTTCAATGCAGGCGTTTGTAGACCGCCTAAGTACTTCAACAATGGCGATAGGGTGTGTTTAACATAATACTTTGCAAGCTGCGAAATTCCTGTAGCGACCTAAATTTTAATAAATACTCTAACTATATTCAAAATACACCTAACTGTTCATGTGGTCACGAGACCGAAGACGCGACCCATTACTTCTTCAACTGCAGTAACTATTCAGACGAAAGACCTGTCCTACAGAGAAATCTTGTACATCTGCCAATAAGAACGGCCAATGATCTTCTTCATGGTATTCCAAACTTACCGAATTCCGTCAATATTGACCTTTTTCGCAGTGTACAAAATTTCATAAAAGCCACGAAGCGGTGTTAAGACTAGACCACTAGATGAGCACAGGAGTCTAAAAGCATCCTTTTCCTATTCTGTTGACCTTTTAAGTCAGTGGTCGTCTCTGTTTACCTCACACATGGCTCACGACTATTCGCTTGTTTGTCCAGTCTGTCCTGGCTATAGTAGTAATGTGGACTCCGTCGGAGTCGCAGTAGTGCCGAAATGTGACCCATAGGCTTGTTGACCCAAGCCAGCAATGTTGTAGTGTGGCTTTCCATCCCCCCCCCCCCCCCCACGCTCACTTTTCTGTTCTGTCTCTTGCAAAGTTGAGTACCCATAAGCTTTCTTTTCTAACTTTGTACATACACAAAATTGTTTCAATATGTACATACGTTTTGTTTCGCAATTACATATACATTCATGTAACTACTTGTAAACATGTCATAATTTGTAATTGTAAACGTATTTCAAGGAAAGGATATAATCTAAGTGATGGGCACTTGTTATCCAATCCTCTTTGTTGATTATAAACAAACAAAATATGTTTAATCTAATGATCAACGTCTTGATCGATCAAAAAAGTAATTGATAGACTAACCATTACTTTTAAACTGCTGCATTTATTTATTCATTGGGATTTAACGACACTTTCGACAGCCAGGGTCACCTCGTATCGAACAGTTTACGGGAGGAGGAAGCCGGAGTACCTGGAGAGAACACGTACTAACACCACACCGTGCCCCCACGTTACTGAATTATGTGGGTTAACAAAGGAATAAACTAGCTCCAAAACAAGCAAACATTGTCACGCTGACTCACATCAGTAATATGAGACAGAGTAAAGCATGCAAGTTGCGTGCTGACATACTTGTTCATTTGCATGATCATTATACGGTATCAGTAGGTGAAAATGGTCATTCTTAACCCTTCACCAAATGCGGGTAGCAGACAATACCTGCAAAATAAATTCTTGAAGTCTTGGACGAGCTCGTTCCAGTGAGGGGTCATAAGCTATGTTTTTGTGACAAAACTTGAAAACATAATAAAATTTGAATGGAGATATTTTTTTATATATGCCTAAATGGTTTTATCCATTACTTTGTGAAAAGGGTTAATGCTGTAAATTCATCAAAGCCACGATAGTTATTCAGCTAATTATTAGGGAAAGTGATTAATCTGTTAACCAAGGTTGATCCATGTGACTAATCGATCAAGAAAACCTTTTAACCGTCTCAGCTCTGCACCTCGTCTTCCGGTGTCATCACTTTTGAAGTTTTCGAAGTGGTGGACGAAACATCATCTTCGAGTGGGGTTGGGTGGGGTGGGGGGATATCTCCATTAAAGTGAAGCCTGATGCCATATTTATTTACCAAATGGAGACGCTAATGAAGCAATGCAGCCATCATTAAATATTCAAATGACGATGGTGAGGTATTGCGTAAGAGCTTTCTCACCCAGGAATCTCACCCGGGTACACGCATATCTCCGTTGGCAAATGACGGGAGAAATAACAATCTGTTTCGCAGTATCACTACTTTCAGCTTTAGAACGCCATATAAATATTCTTGTTGCAAGACATGAAAAATCATTATAACCATTAAACTTTCATAGAAATATGACCCCCTGGTGCTTCCCTTGTTTGATTCTGATAAAATGAAGTATTAATTTCGACCTGTCCGCGAGCGCTGCGTATCGGAAGTACCAGGGAACTTGAATTTGTTGCCTCGTTTTAATAATAACTTACACAACAGAGGAATGGTAAGATAAACATTAGATGATTTGAGTTCTGATTCAGAACGTCTGGATGTTTCATCGACGGCTGCATCCAATAGGCCCATATTTTTGTCTGACCCGCGCGCTCAAAAATAAGGAAAATCACGTGTTTGTGCTCAAAGCCGCGCGTAAAAATATAAATTTCTCCAAACCCTTAGGTCACCGGTCGAATTCTCTATGGAAGTCGAAGCTGTTTTGGCCTGAAACCTGTCAAGTACTTAAATACTCAATGGTCTATGTTTAGTTTAATTCGTCTGGTATATTTCAGGTGGTCCGAAAGGTGAACCTATGGTTCAATTGCAGCTTGACTGATGTTATTCCATTCTTCCTGCACTGCAAAAGCGAATTCCCGGATATTGGTAGGGGGCTGTTGGCGTTGTCGTAGGCGCCTGCCAAGTATATCCCAGACGTGCTCGATTGGTGAAAGGTCTGGACTTAGTACTGGCCAAGGCAGTGTAGTGATGTTCTGCTCCTGGAGGAACTCTGTAGCGATACGGGCCCTGTGTGCTCTTGCATTGTCATCTTGAAAATGAATCGATGGCCGTGACGTCGCGCAAATGGTACAACATGGGCTGCTAACATGTTGTCACGGTAGTACTGCCCTGTGACACGCCCTTGGATGAAATGTAATGCTGTTCTGCTTGTAATGGTTATGCCTACCCACACCATAACCGATCCACCACCAAAACGATCGTGCTGGCTGACGGTTACGTCATGGTATTGTTCGTTCCTCCATCACACTCTGTTTCGCCTGTCGTGGAAGTCGAGAGTGCACCTCGATTCATTCGAAAAGATGGCGTTTCTCCACCGACGATTGTCCCAGTGCTGTCGTGCTCCACATCAATTACTCCTTGCTGCGTCGTCGAGCGTACGAATTACAGCTGTTTTGCCATTTTGGAGAGTCTGGTCACTGACTCGCGCATCTGTCGATCGGTGCAGCTGCTATCCAGTTTCGGAGGCACTTTTGATGGCGGAATCGTAATGCTGTGGCTTGGATGAAATGATCCTGGTTAGCAGTTGTCGCCTTGGACGACCTGACTGACGTCTGTCATCAACATTGCCTGCCTGACGGTAACGTGACCACAACCTGCTAATCACCGAGTGAGTCACGTTGAGAATTTGAGCCACTGCAGTCAGTCTGCTGCCAGCTTCCAACATGCCAACGGCACGTAAATGTTCGTCAAGTATCAGTCTTTGCACACCTCAAAAGTTAAGTTTCGACCGGAAACTATTGATGAACGAGTTTATACCAAGAAAAAAAAACGACGATACCTCCGAAAAAGCCCGTCGAGTACAAATGACAATTTCAAAACGTACCCCACAGACATTAACTCGCGCTCGTGTAAAAAACCTGTACGAAGTTTTCGTGACATTCATGATCCATACTAAACTTGGTAACATATTGATGTGTCCAATCACACGTACCCAATATCATTTTCCGAAAATATCAACATCAGTTTGGATATCCCCTAGTTTTTTTAATTGTATAGTTGCAAGAATCCCTGAATTACTTTTGATGGCGTTAGAGTGTTTTGGTGAGGAAGACAAATTATGCCTGATGGGGGCGGCTGTAAGATGGGGAAATCTCACCATTTGGACAAGATATTTGGCCCAGACACTTGGCAAGCCTCATGTCTGGCCCAAATATCGTGCCCTCGGGTGAGGTTTCCCCATCTCACACCCTCACTCAGTTGGGATAATAATAATAATCGTCCCGTGTGAACCACAAGAGTCAGTGCGACAAGTTCTGGTTCGCTGGAAAAATAGGACAGGAAATCAATGCCTGGTCTGGAAGAACTTTTACGACTGGCTAAACTTGATATCTAAGTGACCCAAACGCCAATAAATGTTTATCGGGGTTTAACAACACTTTCAGCAACCAGAGTCATATCGTGTCGGACATTTTGTTACTGGGGATAAAGATGGAGCAGCCGGAGAAAACCACCAAACAGCGGCGAGTAACAGCCAGACTCTCGCGTACCATTGACGTGCAGTAAGCCTTAGTGCACAGTGCCATCGTTCCCTGTGTGGGCAATCGCGATTAAGTGCATTGCCAAGGACACAACGTAGCTACCGTTTGTCAGGATCGATCCGTGGACCTTGCGGTCTGAAGTCCAATATTCTATCCACTGAGCCATCGCGATCACAACACCAACAAATACATGCATCTGTCTACAAAATACAGGTCGCGAAAATGTATACAGACTATCACTTTTTGGTGCATGTCGGGAGATTTGTTTCAGATTCTCCATCTTGTCAAGAGGTTACATCATCAGCGACACGCTTTCTGAACTTGGCATAAAACAGTTCAGCTCTATTTTGGGGACTCCGTGCATTCGGAAACTGGTAATTATAGAACATCAAAATTCGATCATATGGGCTCACCATGTTGCCTAGGCCAAACTTGGCCCCACGGGGCGTTATGTAATTTTTAGGTTTACTCACCCTATAAGGCAAACAGCTCAAAAAAAATTATATAACGCCCCGAGGGGCCAGAATTTGGACTACATGTTGACATGCATACATAAAACGATGTCTTTCCCTCAAGCGTTTAGTAGAAAGCGTATTCTCATGCTACAATAATCTGATGACCGGAACTGCGCGCTATAATATTAGTGTTGTCTGTTGAGCAATTCCATTAAGTCGTTGGTCAAGAATTTGTTACTCTCCCTCCATTAAGAGAAATACATACCTCTACCGAAAGCACCGACAAGAACAAGTCCCTACCAATCAAAGATGACAACAACTTCTCAATGACCCACAAATCTGCCACCAAAAACAGACGTAAAGACAACTCAATTATGATTCCATACTGAAAGGAAACACCGGCATTGGGGACAAAATAGGTTAAACAACAACCCTAAGCGTCTCCGCGAAATTTCTTCGTCGTTACTAAATCCATGCGCGAAGCAGGGCTCAACATCAAGTGGCGGATGTGGAGTGCGCTGATAACGCATCAGATGAGACACCGCTGCCGTGCCAATTTGTGAGTTGTATTACAGATAAAACATATGTACTGCTTGATACACTTGTGTTATTATCACCAGTACATGTTGATCGATAAACTGGTATCAAGCCGAGATGGTGTTCATATTAGGTATGACGGCGAGACCATACTTATGGCGAGTCGCGAAACGTAATAAGAACGCCATCGAGGCTTGACACAAGTTTCTCGATCAACGCAGAGTGGTGATGAACAAATTTGTCTTATCGTCTCTGAAACTCACCTGGTGGTAATAATCAATTTATCTTACAATATTCCCTCCCTTTTTTGACGTGATCATGTATATTTGACAACCATTAACCATTCCTCGTCTATGAATTGATGGTTTATGAATGAGCTTATGATGACGTCATAGTGTTGCGTTCTTGAGCTGTACATGACGCAATCCCCTTCCATTGCTCCATTTGTACTGTAACCACCGAAGTTTATAGTAATATTTTAGCTGTGTGGGTCTCTGCTTTATTTTTCATCTTTAATACATGGTTGGCTGAGAGGGGGGGGGGGGGGGTGGACCAAAAATTTGCGACTCGTTATTTGTGTGTGTGTGAGGGGGGGGGGGGGGGGTGAGTCCTCATGGGCGCGCTAAAAACTTGCGTTCTCAAATTATGCAGTTTTTTCATAATTTTCTGCAATATATCATTACTTATGTTGCAAACCGCTAAGATAATGTTGTAAATCAACCCTAATACGTTAACTGCAACACAATGGGCCTCTATGGGTGTTAATATGAGGTGTTAATATTTGTGCAAATGTCACAAATATTACATGTTGGGTGTATGATTCTCAGTGTAGAAATATGCCGGACAATTGTTTTGGAAAAAAATGCTTTATAATGCACAGATACAACAGGAAGTAAAGTAAAAATGTGTTAGTATCAATTAATCTTCTATTCACTTCAAGGGCTTAACTTATTTAATTAAATGTTAAAAGGATATTTGAGATTATTTCCTGTTGTTTTCTCGTCATTGCTTTAGTATTATGACGGGGAAGGAGCGCTAGTGAATTGATTGTGACAACTGCCCTGTTTCACCTTTGCTAACAGTTCAAACACGCTTTCACATTTCAAATATTGTTGCATGACCTGGTCACAATATAATATTAGGTATAGTTTAACTTGCTATTATTGTGTATAAGACTTGATGACATGCGCATTGGCTTCTCGAAATTTGGAAAATTGACAAATATCATTTTCAACTGATTTTTAATTGGAAATTAGGCAAAAATAAACAAATCATAACAACAAGGTTAGTACTTGGACTCACTTATGGAATCAATCATGCATACTCCTGCCAGAACTAAGTAAAAAATAAAAACATGGATCAGAATGGATTGAATTTTTTGTCATTTTTAGCTTACCTCTATGGTATAAATGAGGGGAATAATTTAAACATATTTTATTTACGTCAAATCAGGGGAAATGGGATTGGGGGTATCTTAGGCCATCATTCATACTTTCATAGACATTGAGCTGTTCTATGTGAGTTTCTTAAGATTTCTGAAGGTTCATTGTTGCAAACAGGAAATGAAACTGACGTACCTTTCCGGGTAATACGAAGTTGTAACAAGTACCTGGAATCAGTGGTGGAATCAAACTAATTTGCGAACTACACTTCTTTCCATACCTATTATAATGTTTGTCAAAGCAATTCGTAACTGCAATGGAAAAACAGGGGTGAAAAATTGCACAAGGTGGAAGATGGGTGTAAAAAAGGGCTAAATCGAAAAAATGGGACATGACGTCTGCAAATTTTCTACTCCCCCACCCCCCTCCCTCTCCCCTCCGGTTGGCTTGTATAGAAGTATCATCATGGCAAAAAAATCTAGTCTAATTTATTTTATTGAGTGTTGGTGATTTATTTGTCTTGTAATTATAGTTATCATAACGGGAACCCAACAGGTGTAATCATTTTTCAATGGGTGTATGTAAAAACGTTCGCTTTTTTAATCGAATGGTTGTACTCGCAGATGTTACTGTGACCGACACACATTTGTATCAGTTCAGACATTTTAGCTTGTATCAGAGACAAAATCGATTGTTTGTTAGAGAAAATGAGTGACATTTGTCGATGACAAAATTTTCGGGATGAACGAAGTGAAAAGTGATCACTCTTTTGGGAAGAACGCTAAGATGCTCTGGATTTTTTTTAACATGATTAATTGTTAACAGTGTGTCTTATTAGACTTTTCTGGAGTGGGTGTTAAAGATGGTATTATACCGGTAGGACGTAATTATCCATGTGTTCTGATACTATGGGTTTTGAAGCGTAAAGTTCTTCGTGCCGTAATGAATACTCTGTGCACAGCTGGGGTCAAACTAAATCACGCTTTGTGATTGGTCACCTACATGAAGCATATGTTATATTCAATATCGTTGCCAGTTTTGTACCATTCATTGCTGTACACTGCACCATGCCGCGCGCAATATTTTGACTCGAGAAGAGGCAGAGATGAACAAACGAAGCCAGGAATAAAGGCAGTTTTTTTTATCTGGTACAATGAAAGCTTTAAGTGAAGATGGCGATTTCCAAAACTTGAACCCAGCTATTCAGAATATGTACAGGAAGGCACGAGACGTACCGAAAGGGTTTTCCCAATGGCAAAGGGTTACATACTCGCATTAAAAAATTATTTTGAATTATGCTATTTCAGTAAAGTGTAGCAATTTTTGGATGGATAGAAAGACAACAGTATTCGCAGAATAATTGAAGTTTCATGAAACTATTGAACTGATAATTTCAGATACTTTTCAATATCATTTTAACACCAAGTGGACGATAACGCAAGCAGTACAGGTAATGTTTATTTTTTCGGATCAGATTTCAATTGTTTGTGGCTTATGGAGTCCAAATAGCAATATTATTTAAACTTTCGCGCGCTTTCTTTTTATTAGCACTGTTTCTCAGACCTCAGATTCAGGGGAGCACTACAAATACTACAACTGGTAAAAAGACTACTTGTAATCATTTCTCATTTCAAATTTACAATTAAATTCGAAAATCCGAAAACCCCCAAAACAATATCCGAGGGCATACAGGGGATATCTCACGAGTGTGCAGCGAGAAGCATGAGAAACATTATTTTGCGAGTGACTTTCACGAGCTAAAATACACTATTTGTAGTGGCGAAGCATGGGCTATTTCAGGCATGCACTCACAAATCACTAGATTTTCTTTTCCTCACGTGTGTCAGACCTCAGAAGTTGTGACATTACACCACTGATTTCCTCTCCGTACAAAAAAGCATTTAAAAAATGTTTAGCTCTGACACTTGGAATAGTGTTGCCGAAATGTTGTTTCAATATTAACCAGTTTCTACCTGTACTTTTTTATATTTGTGAAACTAATTATATTCTGTTTTTCTGATTACCAATAAATAATAAGTGTTGTATATTTATTCTGTTATCCTTTGTAATTCTTTAGATAAGCAGCCGAATAGTTCCCATTGAAAAGGGTAGTGCCAATGCCTTCGATTATCCTGACCCTGCGCCTATCCTAAAACCACTAACGCTGAACAACATGGCTAAGGTAATATAATGAAATACATAAAACTCAAGGAAAGCAAAGAGAAGTATTTTTGTTTCCATACCATCCTGCACGGGGTAGTAAGTTATGTTCCAAAAGGGCCCTTTATGTCGCCCTCAACCTGACCCCCACCCACACCCGGACAACAGCCCAACCCACCCCTCCAACTTCCTATCGCTCATTTGCCAACTGTAGTCGACTGTCTATGTACTGTTCGCATCGTTTGCATCGCAGGATGGGTGTGGATGCCCACTGCAAAGTTTGTGAAGATGCAGGAAAGTCGGGAATCGAAAGAGGGAAAATGGTTAGAGTAGCTATGACGTCGGTGGACGTCATGGAGAGCGCGCAAGGTCATGACGACGTTGACCGCTGTCGATGTCCACAGAGGTGAGTGAATCGGACGTTGCTTGAGCCCAGCAACTCCGCCCTTTGCTGCTGAGCAGCACCTGGCCTATGTCAATACCCTCGTAACACTGTACGCACAGTGATAGCCTTTCATCACAGTCGCTTCAGACCAAGTCTGCCTTGCCCTGTGCCATTTCGCACAGAACTTGTGTCAGTAGTGCCATTTCCCCCAGTAAAATTTGACTGTCGCTATCCCACACTATAAAAGGATCTCGCCAAGTGACTGTGTCGCTTTTGGTCGGGTCACTGGTTGGAGGGCTACTGGTACAGGGTCTCTGTTTGGAGTAGAGGGAAGTACGACTGTGTCACTCTCGGTCGGGCGACTGGTTGGAGGGCTTCTGGGATAGTGCCAACGTTGGGAGCAGGGGTGAGGTTACTGTGTCGCAAGGTCGGGCCACTGGTTGGAGGGTTTCTGAGATAGGTTCACCGTTGGGCGGAAAAAAGAGGTCTCTTCTCATAGCTCTCACATCCTCTTCTCGCCCCCCCCCCCCCACCCCCCAACAATCACTAGAGAGCACCATCGGTAATTACTAGGCATCCATAGTGAACGCCACTGGCGATCACCAATGATCATCTTACCTATGAGAATGAGAGGCTGTGAAGAGATGCCCCAATGAGGCCTCACCTCATACACATACACATCCCCCTCTCGACCCAACAATCACTTGATATCGCTATTGCCAATCAGTATGGATGTCTTTGATTTTTAGTGATCGTTGGGAGCGAGATATGGATGTGAGGTCTATGAGGTGTGGATTCAATGAGGCCTCTCCTCACAGCCCTCTCATCCTCATACAGGGAGATGATCACTGGTGATCGCTAGTAACGACCACTAGAGATCGCCGTAAGCGATCACTAGGCATCCCTGATGATCCTCAATGGTGATCACCAATATCATCTCCTCAATGAGGATTGTAATGGAGGCGAGGAGAGGCATCAGTGCGGCTATTACGCATAGCCCTCTAATCCTTATCTCGCTCCCAACGATCACTAGAGATTGCCATAGACGATCACTAGCCATTTCTTGTCATCGCCACTATATAGATCACCAGTGGTCATCTCTACAAACAACACACATTGACAGCATTTGGTTAAGACATTCAGATACAATTTGCTATTAATAATTGTATAATACAATGAATTAGTTTGATTACTCTGCTTGAAAATATTTTATTACATTTTGCAACGTTTTTCCAGTCGATGTAGTTGCAGTTTGTACATTTATTACATTTTGCAACGTTTTTCCAGTGGATGTAGTTGCATTTTGTAATAATTATTACGTTTTTGCAACGTTTTTCCAGTCAAGTTGTTGCATTTTGTAATAAAACTTTGACATATACGAAACTCGCTCAAATACACGTAAAAATGCGTATAACATACCCGAAGACAGTCGTAGAATCATAGAGACACAAATTTATTTTAACAGTTGTATAATAACATGAATTAGTTTCGGATTTTCCCTTTGAAAAAAAAGTTTTATTACATTTTGCAACGTTTTTCCTGTCAAAGTAGTTTGCACTTTGTAATAATTATTACATTTTGCAACTTTTATTACAAAGTGGGTTTGTAACAGTGCTCGACGCCAGCTCTTTGCTGACTGAAAGCACAGTTCAGTGCCCCGTCGATCTGGATCGTGTTAGGTGTAATGACATGAGGTAATTATATGTTTGCCTGCTTGAAAAGCGGCGTCAGCCATTAAAGTCTGACCAGCTCGAAGAAGCAAGGTCTGTCCATGTCCGATTGTAGGTGACTGTCGAAGGCAATCTGCGTCCGCGATGTTGCGGCAAAACCACAACTACCATGTACGAAAACCTCTCGAATATCCACTATTACTAACCAGTTGTCAAAATGAAAAACCTTGTCCTTTCCTGTAACATTGACACTGTAAAGGACCCCGTAGTCAATTAATTCGGATGACTCTGCAATCCAGCATGCCAATACAATCAGAAAAAAAACCTGACAAGGAACCTGAAATATATTAAAATGTCCTTTACTATATTTCTATTGTGGTGAAGCCCTCAAAATCATCATCGTATCACCTGATTGGAGCTGTGATGGCTAATAAATACGTTGCCCGCAAAAATTATAGAACTTCTGTGTTAGAAATAATTCGCAGTTTATTTTTCTTGTCGGACCACGAACAATTAGGTCCCTGTCGCAAATTGTAGCCACCTTACCCCACCCATTTTTGGTCACCACACACTTAGCCCAGCCATTTCCCCATCCTACTACCTCGTCGGGAACGTTTTGCCCTCTGTCAGAAACCACCCTGCTTAACTACCCCTGATAATTGGTGGATGAAGCGTTGCTTGTTTTATTCGAAGTTACTGTATGAAATATCAATAAATGTATGGGCTGCTCATAGATACTCGCATCACAATATCGTCAATAACATCAATCTCCTAATAATTTTAACTAGAGGGCCACCGAGGGTGGCTTATTCTCACCAAACAACACTCTATGGAGGATTGTCAGTCAATTTAGTGACACTTTAGTTATAGAACCCAGCACACATGCACCTGATGCTGAACGTAACTGTGACATGTCCTTCAAATCAACAGCCTTAGAATGAATAGGGTCCATCTCTCCCAATAAGTAATCCATATATAAAGTTTGATTAAAATTGATACAGGTTAATTGTAGTTACAGGGCCTAACCAAGTACAAGTCATCTATGCTTGTCAGTGTGACCTTGACCTTCACACACAAGAGCCTCACACTGAATAAGGCCCATACTCTCCGCATACCAAACCCACATGTGACGCCTGACGTATATGGTATTCATCATAGGACATATAGGTTTAACCATTTACCAACACAGCTTTCTTTGAGAAATAAATTAAATTTTATATTAGTTGGAACATTTCAACAAATCAATAAGTAAAACCAAACAAATCTTGCTACCAATGAAACCTCTTTATTGAGTCGGCTTTATTGATATCCCTATCTGCATGTTTCTGTTGAGAAAGTGTGAAGATATTTCATATGTTTTTCAGTCTTGTATCAGCTACTTTTCTGACAGTTTGGGCCACTAAGTTAGATAAATGCAAAGCCCTACCGTTTGGTCTGCTTAGACTGTATAAATGTAAGTCCATCAATACAAAGCTTCTAACGTGTCCAGACGTCAAGATCGTGCCAATAAACTTCTCTAGATATGACAACAGCAGATACAACAATAACAACATGGTGAATTATCACAGGAACGGTACTGATCGACATCTGAAAAAACTTGGCGATTCTTTCAAATGCTAAATTATGTCAAAGCCGCACAAGACTTAGCGATAATTATCTTTCAGTTTGTATGCTATTAATATACTGGAATGTCTTTGTTACAAATTATCTTCTGCGATATCACTGCACAGATCTCGAAAAGAATTTGGCGCTTCTCCGCTCAACATCCACATACTGATGGCGGACAGTCCACTTCATTCAATTTCATCATTGCTACGTCTATGTCTACATGTGTATATGATCTGCATCAATTAGAATATGAAAAGGTGTTAGCAATTCTGATACGTTGACGTAGCTGTGCAACAATGAGTTCCAAAATCACCTCACCCATGGTAGTAGTTGCAGGAAGTGGATGTTTTCATCAACTACGAATGAACTAAATCTACGATTCAAACGAAAGTACAATTTGTTTGGCCAAACTACCAACAATCCAATCTGAGTGGCATGAGCATCGGCGCGCTCGGCTGTCCAAAGTACCACAACACACTGATAATGATATTCGGTGTGTATAATACCCTCATAATACCAGATCTCGGAAAAAGTCTTGAGGTCATTCAATTCAGTTGAAATGAATTATTGGATCGTTGGCCTGTTTTTTAGTTTCATTTACCGAATCTAGGTCACAGTTTTTAACCTAATGTAATTAAAATTGGCACGCACAAATGTTAACTGTTGTCCAGCCCTGAAAGTAATGGAGCCCGATTTTTGATTTTTCAGCTTCACAATTTATATTTTTTCTTTCATTTGATTTTCCAGCTTTATCCAAAACAATTTCCAATTTACATTTTGTTTTAATTTTTTTAATATCAACACATGTATCAAGCAGCTTTCTTTCAAATGTTGGAAATGTCATCTCTAGCAAAAAACATATCTATATAGAATAAATAGGTACTAGGGCCGGTAATCAGATTTAAACCACGAGCAGGATGAGGGTTTTAACCACTCGGCTTGCCGAGTGGTTAAAACCCTTATTCTACGAGTGGTTTAAATCTGAATTCCGACCCTAGTACCTGCTTGTTTTATTTGTACCATGTTTTTAATAAATACTCGACTTTGTCTCTTAACATGGATAAAAAATGACACTTTTTTTCGCAAACACACGGGTTTGTTTTGTTTTCATCTGCGCCGGTGGGCATTACTACCGGCTGTACGTGAGTGCTTGATTGTCAGCTAGACACAAGTGGATTGAATTTACCTTGCTTTTACGGTCAAATTATTATTAACAATTCTTAAATTTTATTTTAAATATTTAATTTTGCGTATTTTAAACTTAATAAGTCATTTACATGTAGTAGATAGTACCGCAAAATGTCGTATGTTTGAATGAAACATCGCGAAGTCTGAATGTATCGAAGTTGGCAAATTGAGTCATGCCAAAGGTCAAGTTTGATGAACTTCCGACTACAGTTATAAAAAAAATTAACCGCAGGAGAAGCTTCACACCGGTAGTGGGGTTAAAAACTAAAATTTAACATGCGGGATTTTCACGGGTAATAACATAGGCGTGCATGGTATAAAATATGCTAAATTTTCCTGAAATTTTAGTTTTTTGTAGAGCTTACAAAATTACCCCCGTGAACCAATGCACACGATACAAAAAATTTATTATTTTAAATATATTTTTTTTAATTTTTCGAAAAATTTGAACAAAACCATATCATGTGACCCCTCGTTGGAACGAGCTCGACGAGCTCGTTCTAACGAAGGGTCACATGATATGGTTGTGTTGAAATTTTTTGAAAAATAATATATTTTAAACTGCTGAATTTGCATATTACGCGGGCGGATGCGACCGATTCGTTGGATAAAGGGTTAAGAGATAATTGTTGCTTTTATAGTTTTTTGACTAACCATCATTTTTAACTCTTTAAGTCTCTTTAAATTTAAGGGTTATTTTTTTAACATGTCTCATTGAAAACGCTCATCTTTATTAACGCACACCTCTGTATAAATAATACCCACAGCGTCGAAAATCCACGCACGTTAAATGCATTTTCTAAAATTTCAAATTGAAACCACCTTCCAAAATAATGTCAATTTTACGGTTTTTATGAACGTTTAATATCTGCCTGCTTGTTTAACGCTCACTCTCGAAATTTTGGAAATATATTTTCCAAAAAGACCATGTCCAAAAATGTGTATCATGCTCGCCTATTTTACTAACCGTGAAAAGCCCGTATGTTAAATCTTAGCTTTTAACTCTTTGCATGCTGCTGGCGGATATTCCTGCCCAGCACAAGATTTCTCCTGTCTTTGAAATAAGTATAATTTGGGCACATTTACTAATATTTTCCCTTGTACATGTAAATTTAATGGATTGTTTCAACCAGCGATTTCTTGTATTATATTTGGATTAATTTTTCATCAAATCTAGTCATGGCTGCTTGAAAGCAGCCATGACTAGATATTTGATGAAAAATATCTTGGAAATACTCAGTGGGTTAAGAGTAAACCCCACTACCGGTATAAAGCGTCTACTGGGGTTAAAAACAGTTTTTGCACCCACAAGCCGACTGGTTAAAACCCTTATCCTTCTCGTGGTTAAAATCTGATAACCGGCCCTACTGCCTATTTATTCTATATGTCACCAGTTTTCAGCCGGTGGCCTATCCACCTGAGGATACGTTGGTTTAACGATACAACGTCAAATTCGAAAAATTAAACTTTTTTTCGATTTACATGGACAGTTAGTATGTTATAGAGCTCGAAAAATAAAGAATAGCTGTTTTTAGAAGTTTTAGCTCACCTTGACGAAGTCAAGCTGAGCTAATTCTCCGTCCGTCCGTCCGTCAAAACCACTGGGCCATTTCAAGTGATAGTTTGTGTGAGTGTTGATCCTGAAGAGGCATTACATTCTTATTCTACTCACCATGACCAGTCCCATAAGGAGGGGGATGGAGGAAATGTACTGAATTGTTTTTAAAATCTTCTTCTCATGAACCAGTGGGTAGATTGACTTGATATTTGGTATGAAGTTTTCTTTTGAGGTGTAGAGTCAAATGTGTTCAAACGAAGTTCGTGGAGCAATATTTGCCTATGAAATGGGAGGGCTAAGATTTTTGGCCCAACCCAAAATTTATATTTTCTGAACTGATGGTCCAATTTGAACCAAATTTGGTATGTGGTATTATTGGCTCATAAGTACTTGACTGCTGTAAAAGAGCATTCCTGTGTCCCCGTGGGAACCCCAGGAGCAACTGTTATTTGGTACGAAGCATCCGTAGGACCAGTAGAACTGAATGGTAACAAAACTGCCATCGGTTATGTCAGGGTGTTTTGTAGGGTGTATGAGGTGGGTATTAGATACAAGTTTGTTAAGATGAAGCCCTTTGGTTCATACTTGAGCTCAATACGGATGCCCAAATTTTAACTTAGAGCAACATGATGAATACTCTTTAAAAATATTCTTCTTCAGAACCACCAGTCTGAATGTGTTAATGTTTGGCATACATCATTGTTATGAGGTTCAGATTCAAGATTGTTCAAATTAAGTCCCTAGGTTAATATTTGGGCTTCCTATGGAAGCCCAAATTTTAACTTAGTGCAATATGAGGAATAATTTTCTAAAAATCTTCTTAGATCCACCAGTCAGAATCCTTTCATATGTGGTATACAACATCTCGGGGGGGGGGGGGGGGGGGGGGGGGGTCAGATTCAAGTTTGTTCAAATCGGGTCCGTGTGTTAATATTTGGGCTCCTTGTGGTAGCCCAAATGTTAACTTAGTACAATATGAGGAAATTTCTTCAAAATTTTTCTTCTTCAGATTAACCCGGCAGAATGCTTTCTTATTTGGTATACAGCATCTCTATGAGGGTCAGATTTAACTTTATTCCATTCGAGAGCCTGTATTATTATTTGGTCTTCCTATGAGAGCCCGAATTTTAACTTATTGAAATATGAGGGAATATCTTCAAAAATCTTCTTCAGATTCAAGAGTCAGAATCCTTTCATATTTGGTATACAACATCTCTTGGGAGGTCCAATTCAAGTTTGTTCAAATCGGGTCCCTGGGTTAATATCTTGGCTCCCTAGGTTAGACCGAATTTTAACTTAGTACATTATGAGGAAGTTTCTTTAAAAATCGTTTTAATCTCTAAGGGGTGAGATTCAAGTTTGTTTAAATCGAGTGTCTGGGTTAATATTTGGGCTCCCTATTAGAATTTATTTTTATTAAGTACCCTGGAGAGGTGTGTAACTAAGATTAATCCACAGAGGTTATTTCTGCGTGCTACATAGGGGGGGGGGGGGGGGGGTCCACTTTTTACATTATGATCAACTGAAAAAGGTAGATTCATTCTTGGACTCTGTTTATATCGGGTTCTGTTCAAGGTAGGCGCTTCAGGCTCAGTGGGGCCTCTTGTTTTATTTAACATCATTTTTTACGTTTTACGTCAGTTTATATTTTTACACCCCTTCCAAATTTGCAGCATCCCTACCTCAACAAAAACAAACGCTACCAATACAGAAACTAAACACACAGCACAAGCTATAGATGGAAAGATGTATAGGCAGATTTGTATGCTCATTAGCGCAACAAACTCAACGCTATGGAGTCAAATGTGACGGAGATGCAAAGAACGTAAACATTAAATTCCACTTTCGGAAGCTTTGACCAGGTGACCATCTAACAATCATGGTCCTAAATACAAAAATACCAAAAAAAAATGAAAATCCGACGTCAGCTACCAGAGATATGACGTCAAGAACGTCGGAGGTACATTCCTCCCGCTTGCTCATAGCCCTAACCTCCAAACTACAAAATATAGCATTAAACTTGTATCTCAGGTGGCTAGAGGAATAATTGAAGGCGAAGACTGCCAATGTTTATCCATCTTACCTGAAAGATGTTGACGCTATGACATAAAGGCCTATCGTGGGTGGGAAAACGTCAAAATTAAATGTCATTGCAGGAAGTCAAAATCTTAGAGCGTTTTAGTAGTGATGGTTATAAATACAAAGTGGAAACATTTTTTTTATCAGACGTCAGAAACCGGAGATATAGCGTAAACAACGTCTGGAGTACCACTCTCATGTTTTTGTGTTTATTTTCTCTTTACAACATCATTTTTAACATTTGCTATTCGAAATTGGGAAAATATAATTACAATACACACCAGACTTTGCCACCAAAACGACGTTTGGTGCTCAAACGGCGTTGGCCGCCCTCTCTGCGTTGGTCGTGCTTCGTTGAATGACTTCTGGAATATCGCTTTTTGATTTCAAAACAGTCTAGTTTGTTTACAGTGGCATGGCGGGGGTTCGAACCCACTCCGAGAGAGTATCCTTCGGCACCAACCGCTTAGCGAAACTATAGTGAATCACGCTCCTCACTCGGCCACCGATAGGTCCGTGGCTGAGTGGTTTGCGTGGTTCACTATCGTTTCGCTAGGCGGTTGATGTCGACGGAAACTCTGTCGGCTTGGATTCAAACCCCCGCCATATCATTGTAAATAAATTCAGCGTCGCTGATTTCCATGAGGTGCAGCATGTAGAATTGATTGGTCAGATTCAATCACCTGATAAATAATTGAAACATTAAGTATTCCTTGTGTTCTGCATTGGTCTCGTATATCCTAGGTCAACTAGCATTCCGTTCTTAGGGTCTGTCGGTGGCCGAGTGGTGTGCGTGGTTCAGTATAGTTTCGCTAGGTGGTTGGTGCAGAAGGAAACTCTCTCGGCGTGGGTTCGAACCCACGCTATTTCATTCTAAATATATCCAGCGTCCTTTGTTGATATGGCACACGGGGAATTTGAAAAAGAGACGTTCTCGCTGATTTCCATGAGCTGCAGTATGTAGAATTAATTGATCGGATGCAATCATAAGATAAATCTACTTTGTATTTGCAGATATTTTTTTTGCCGTGGAACGAAAAGTTTAACATGAATACCTAACAAAATCGGATTCTGCTTGACACTTTCTAACCATTTTAACCCTGGTTATCTTCCATGTCAGTTCAATGACATCAATTGGAAGAGAATTCATATTTTAATTATCGAATATTGATTGATCAGCCCCCTCCCCCAACTCCATAATCATTAAGCAGCTATCCTACTCCATAAACTTATGACGAACCATGTTGCGGGACAGGAAACGAGCTGTCGTTTTTCAATTTTTCAAATGGTTAAGTATATATTTTTTGTAGAGCAAACCCAGAAATTAATAAATCGATTCGAAAATGGATTAGCAACCCTATTTATGGTGACGCAACTGTTGACAACTGAATATTTTAATTGTGTTTGAACACAAAACATTGCATTGCAAAAAGGCCACCAACACATAACAGTACCCCCTCCACCCCACTCCACCCCCCCCCCCCCCAAAAACCCAAAAAAAAATAACTCAAATAACAACAGAAAAAACAACAACAGAAAACAAAAAGAAAAAAGCCACTCTTAGCTGTTACATGATATGCCACAGTCTTGCAGATTATAGATTGTAGATAATTGAATTGTAATTAACACTTTGAACTCTAGTGGTATCTTCCATGCCAGTCCAATGGCAGCAATTAGAAGAGTCCATATTCATTATTTTGGGTAGACCAATTAAGGCTGCACGGCTGCACGTTGAAAATATTGTTTGGTCTACCCCACACATTTACTGAACAGCCATCCTATATAATGAAGTTATGACATATCATGTTCCTGGCCGGAAAAAAACGGCCGCTAGGGATCAAAGGGTTAAATATGTCTTAAATTGACTGCTTCCCGCGACATAACTAAGCAGAGTCGAAAAAAAAACACTGCTGGGGTACTTGAGGAGATAAAAAAAATAAAATAAATTCCAGCCGTGTATGTACACCCCATGATTACGTGATAGTTGTAAACAAATCCAAGAGCGTGGTGATTTATTCACTGAACAACATCCTGTTTGACGAGGCATTCAAAAACCCAGTGTACAAAAGTAGCATGTCGGGAATGAAACAGCCTTGATCAGGGTAACCCAGGTGGATGACCCAGAAGTGACATTATGTCACGTGACTCAGTGGCGCCATGTTGGGTTGACGTGGTAGCTCGAGTGAGCGGCCATGCTGTGAGGTCATTACCATAGTGATACGTTGTCTCAGTCCACAACGCGTGCAGTTAGGGTGATACGTGTTTCCGTCTTCCCTATTGTTTACTGGAAGCTGCCATCTTAGTTTCTGTGGCGACACGTGGTTGCCACGTGACCCAAAGCCCTTTACTAGAACAGGGGTATGTTCGAGGGTTCGTTCGATTCAACGATAATAAATCAACTTACCGAAATATACCCGGCAATCACTCCAAATCACCCAAAACTGTCTAAAATCACAGAAACGACTTGGCGAAGCCCACTTTTGGGCTTATGAGAGTACCATTTAGTGCTATAAGGCACGTTCTATTAACTGGGAGTACTTTTCTGGTTCGGGTTAGAATAACCACAAACAATCCGATAACTATTTTTACTTGCTCGGATTTTACCATTTTTTCTGCCTATTCCCTCAACTCCAACATGGAAATATTTCACTAGTAGGATTCCTGGAGAATCCTCCTTACAAGAATTGCACGTAGTGTTAAAGGACTGCGCAGCTGTTGTTTCTTTTATAAGAGCATCTTTACTGGATCGCATTCCCTCCAGAATTCTCGTTTTCTACCTATTACAGACGCTATTCTGGCAACTTTGAACTTAGCAGTTTATCTAGTCCTAGTTACTCTTAAACACCACTTGTTACGACTTCAGGCCTCGTTCAAGATCACCAGTCAGATTGTTTGATTTCCCGTAGTCTGTATCTACTATACAGGATTATCTCCTTTGTGTATAACGAAGGAATCCATGATTTTCAAACCCGAAAGACAATCGAGCAAGGATTGGTATTACTCGAACGACTCTTATCGAATCTCATCGAGCAAATAAGCTAATGAACAGTGACTCGAAGAGGCATCGCACAGACAATGCGGATTTCACAGAGCAAATGAGTATAGAGCAATTGCTCGAACGACTTACTCCACATATGGCTCTACGACTCATCCCGTTATTTGAGGAAACTTATGCAATGGCCATGTACTACATGGCGATACCTTCTGAGGAATCATGTACTAAGAGCCGTAGAATTACTACAGCTTAGTAATGTTGGGACTCTCTAGCATAGGACAGAATAGCAGTATCCAATACTAATGGTACAGGACAGTAATGGTATCCAATACTAATGGTACAGGGCAGTAATGGTACACAACTATAACGGCGGTAGAAGACTACAGCACTGGGGGACTACAATAATGAATGTATGCTTATTTCGAAAATATACTTTGAAATATCCTTCTAAAAATAGCTAACACTATTATTGCACCTGCATACATTCACACATACCATATTGTACACAGTTGAGAACATTTTGTCACAGATGGGCTTTCGCTATCGCGCTTAAATTTTGAATCTCTCTCTCTCTCTCTCTCTCTCTCTCTCTCTCTCTCTCTCTCTCTCTCTCTCTGTATATTCCTATAAACAGACAAAATGTTGTCGAATTCCTTTTTCATTTTCCTTAAAAAAAATGTCTAAAACCTTCAATTCGAGAACGCCGTGTTGCTTTGTTTAGCATTCCCAATGAAATGGTACCGCTCCATCCTCCACCGTCCAGTTCTATCCCCTGTATTCGCTCTGATTCTGCTGTATTTTAGTGGCAGAGGAGGAGAATGGTGAGAAAAGGTAAAGTAAGCGCCGTTTCGATATTTTTTTCTTCTTTGTGATCGATTGCTCGACTGGTGATCTGACCAGCGACTGTGATGTGGTATTCAAAACGAGACAAACGCATTTATTTGTTCTGCTTTCTCCGTGATTGTACAGTGTTGAGAATTGAACTTTTCCCTGCCTTTCGGGTTGGCGTTGTACATGTATCATTCTTCTCCGGTCTCTCTGATCATACGCGTATGCCCGTCTCCTCGATGGTGCCTAGGTCCGGAGGAAGTTAAAGGTGATGAAGTGGCAGTTTCCATCTCAGACTCGGTGATCTTGTAATTTTTATCCAACTCAACCCCTCCTCCGAGAGGAATGAACTGGGCTCTGGATCGAGTGGCGATGAATTCAGGGGAGATGGTAGTGGACTTCTCTTTCTCATCCTTCTTCTCCTCATATTTCCTTTCTTCTATTTCTTCGTTATGTTCGCAATAAAATATGCGGACTCTTTTAGGTGGAGACAAATGTGAGTGGAGTTCATTACAAGAAAAGTCTTACCTCTTTCCAAATGAGGAGGTGGGGTATTTTCACAACTTTCACCTACAGATAATAGCTCTGATCCTTTACTTCGATAGCTCAAGTAAGAGTACAAGTGGTGTCCAGAGCAAGCAGGGTTCCCTAGATGTATGTCGGAAAATTCGTATTACACCCAAGGCGTGTTTAATTGTTTAACATGTCATATTTCATATCTTTGAAACTGAAAATTTGCTGAACCGGGCATTAGCATCTCCTATCAGAAACTCGTCAAAAAAAGGAAAAGACTCTTGAATACTATTTGAATGCTTCACGCAATAATATTTAGAATACAAACCTCTTCGTGACTTATCACTGATGGCTGACATTGGCGCCGTTTTTTCGTTATTTTATTGTAAGACTCGGGGCGATTTATCTGTAATCCACTACTTATCATTGTCCAAACATTCATTTTGTTGATACGTGGTAGAACAGAATAACGGCTCTCACACACTAGTCATAAAGTCAGCGTTTCATGGTATAGAACGGGGTATTATAACACGAGTGGTGTGTATTTTCAGCATTACCGATAAAATACAGGCAATGAAAAAATGTATTTGGAAAATCACGAGTGAAATCCGCCAACATCGTGCAATAAAGCGTTTGATTGGTCATTACGCATGAGTGAGTTTTTACTCTTCATGACACAGGTACTCACGTGAGCCAAGGGAATTGCACGATGAGACGATGACATACTTGGACACAAAACAACATTGTCGCACAAGAAAGTAAGAAAGTTTAATCCTAGTAAAAATACAGAGGCCAATACTATAAAACTTTTCCAATTGTATTTTCAAGAATTGTGTTTTCTAGCTGTGACTTTAAATGGGTTAAAAAGAATAATTAGCGTTTTCAAAGATCTGACAATTTGCCAGATGGCAAATTGTCATATCTTTTAAAATTCTAATGATCCATTTTGGTCAGTTATATTAATTGATAGAAAAAATAACTCTAGAAAATACAACTATAAATCTTTTATAGTATTGGTTCCTACAGAACTCAACTCCAGTGGAGTACAAGATAGGGTGGCGCGAGAGAACTGCAGGGGGTAACAGGATAACACGTTTATATTAAAATTGGGTGAACACTTTTTTTTAAATATTTAAAATAAAAAATGTTGATATCTTCTATGTTGGGTTAACAATTAAAACTTTAGAATGGTTATTATCATTATTTTCAAACCATCTATTTTAGGTAAAAAAAAGACATTGTTTTGTAAATTTTGGAATGGAGAGTATGTTTCTTTGGATATTGGACTCATTTCAATTTTCCGTTGACTTTCCTCGGCTCAAATTGGAGTTATTACAATACACCGGAATTCCAAACTGAGAAAAATTATTTGTCCATCACAAGGCATTGTGTAAAGCGCACGTATTGCGTCCCACGTGTGGAGACCTTAATTGAATCTTGTTGTCCGCACAAAATGAATGTTCATTTATTGGGGTTTCGTGACTCTTTCCTGAACCAGAAACATATCTATTTTCGGGTGGAAAAACCCAGCCGGAGTACCTTGGGAGAACCACCGAGCAGCAACGAGCAACTGTCAGACTCTCGACTTAATATAACCCCGCAAATATAGAGTTACTAGTGAAGGCAAGCGCACCGTCGACGTACAGTACGTCGTAGTACACAGCGCCACCATGCACCCCCAGCACCCCTCCCCTCTACGTTCGCAATCTGGATTAAGTGTCCTGGTCACTGGTCAAGCACACATCGCAGATGGCGCGGATCAGGATCGAACCGCCGATATTTCGGTTTAAAGTCCATTGCTCTCGCCAATTAGCAACCGGGCTCCCAACCCAAACTTTATTAAACGTGTATTACAGTTACTTGGTTTGACTGAGTCGCGATCCGGTCGAAATGCTATATCCTGCTTTGCTACCCACATCTCTGTATAACATCACCTGTAAAAAATATCAAATGCCGAAACACTGCATCGCAGATACTGTTGTCGTCTGCTCTCTATTAATGTTACCAAATTTGGATCGCGAAATCTCCATCTTCCGTGTAATTGTCCCACGACTAGGCTGCAATATGATAGAGAAAAAAAGACAGCTTTTTGTGATCGCAATGCTGTGAAGCACAAAAGCAACATACCAGCTTTCCCAAGAGGCCGATCGTGAACACCCTTACATACCATGATTACCTATTCTACTATATATGAAAAGCCAACGACATTTTAGCTTTATACACCAACTGTGGTGAACACGCCAGCAATGGGATTTCAATAGTTAAAATTTACACCTACAGTGGAGCTACATCCAAGTTTACCTTTGGTGACGTCGACCTGAATGCGAACTTGTCTAAATTTATCGCACGTCTCCTCGCGAAGAGTGAAATGAAAAGTGGTAATTATGTATTACGTTTTTAAATGAGTTTACCCCATAAAACACCAAAAATTAACAAACATGCATTGTCTCGTGTTAATAAAGCATCCATAACTCGAAACAGTGTGTTATTATGTTATTAAAATGAAAAAGGTCCTGTTTCTTTTTCTATTTCGTTTCGGTGATAAAATTGACAGCGGAAGTACCGCCTACCGATGCTCTTGTAAACAAAAGCAAATTCGCACGTATGTACGGCTGCTGCTCAGTAAAATCGAGAAAAGATAATAGCGTCTCTTAATAATCTGACGATCATGGTACAAATAAAATATAATCAAAGTAGCTTGGTGCACCAAATGTTCACCACTCATAGTGAAGTGGTGTTAACCGCGCGCCGAAGGCTCACGGCTAACGCCACTTCACCACTCACGGTGAACATTTGGTACACCAAGCTACTATGAGCATATTCTATATACATATTACAATGCAGGTCCGAAGCCGGGAATTCAAAATTTTCCGACAGGTTGTGGCCAGAGGTAAAATGTTCAAACAGTGTTTCCGAGTCGTTGACCGTCGGTACAAACATGAAACTCAACTCAGTATACTTTTTTAACCCTTTTACCTAATTAATCGGTCGCATTCTTCCGCGTAATTTTCAAACTAAGCAGTTTGAAAAAAAATTCTCAAGCAATTTCCCTGAACCTTATCATGTGACCCCATCATTGGAACGAGCTCGTTGGTTTTGTGGAAATTGTTTGAAAACAAAATGAAACAAAAAATAATTAAAATTATAATTTTGAGATCGTGTCCCTTGCTAAAGTGTTCAAATGATGAGCTTTTTTCAAATTGCCGTTCTCAGAAAAAATGTTGGTATTCGTGCGACAAGAAATTGTTCCAAAGCACAGAAAAATATTCCGGTCCTGGAGGCGATCCGGCACCCCCACTAGCTTCAGGTCTGTTACCATTCCACTACACTGTATAGTACACAATCATTATTTTCTCAGCCCATGTGTCTATAAAAATACCTTTGCTCAAATATAACCAACGTCATTAGGAGAGTGACATTTTGAGTTGAAACCAATCCTTGCTGTTCTATCGATTCCGTCAGTTTCAATTAAGAATTGATTGAATAGGCAATCTTCTACAAAGCAACGAAAACGCTATCGAGTGAATTCTTTTGTGGAGTTACTGGAAATTGAGAGAACTGAAAAATGACAGCAATATTAAATGGTAAATATTTACTTACACTTTTTCTGTCTACAACAAATCTGTATTATGTGTATTCAATTCATGTATATTGCACTTCAACAAGCGTTGCACTTTGACCCTTTACCTAACACGAAAAGCAGACGACTCTTGCCAACAAAATTCTTGAATAACTAATTTTTTTCATTTTTTGTCTCAAAAACATAGGTTATGACCTCTCATTAATGAAAATTAATTGGCGATTTTTTGTGAATAGCGCTTCCTGGCTTTGGCCGTTACGATGGGTAAAGGGATAAACCGGAAAGTCGATGGTTCGATCCTCACCAGCAGCATCTACCTTGTGTCCTTGGGCAAGACACTTAATCCCCGTTGCCCACGTGGATGCAAAGTGCCGGTGTGTACAAAGGCGCACTGCACGTCGATGGTGCACTAGCCTTTAAAGCTGCTAAAACTGCTTGTGTGGAGTTAGTAAGTTGGAAAGTCTGAGAGTTGCTCGTCGCTGGTCGGTGATTTTGTCTGGGTACTCCGTCTTCCCTCACACGAAAAACCGTTCAACACAGTCTGATCGTGTCAGTTGAAAATGTCTTTAAAAACCCTATAAACTACAGTTTATTTCAACAAATTTCTTTTCAACTTTCCCTTCGAAATAGCCCGTAGATTTCATTTCATCAAGGATGAAGAAAAGATGCAAACTAAAAACTGACACGGGTCATAAAACCAAATAAAGGTACATAGAATATGGCTTTGAATAAATCATAATTGCAATAAGAAACACTACTGAAGATCAATTTCATTTGACAACTACAAATGATTGTTGTTACTTGTCCTAGTTTCACGTAATACAATTCCAACGTTAGTTTATTTGTTCGTTTTTTCGGGGTGTAACAAAACATTCAACAGTCAGGGGCATGCCGACAATTTTTTGAAGGAAGAAAGAGAGTAACTCCACACAACTGCCGAGGAGTGGCGAAGTGCTGTCGGACTTTTAATTCAAAAAAGATCGGTCACGTGATATGGAGTAGAAAGTTGGTGTTGTCGTCGTGGAGAAGATGTTGTAAAATGCAGTTTTTAACACGGGTGTGGTTATATATTTTGTGTTAGTTGAATATGTTACACTTTGTAGACTCCTGATTGTGAAGAAAATTTGGATTTCAAAGACAGATTCAGAGTGTAAAGTTGTATTTTATTCGCTGATGTAAGTGTATTGTGTTGTCGTCTTGGAATCCAAAATGGCGCTACCCAGTCATCAGATAAACAACATGAAGTGAGTCCAGCTCAGCCAAGATCTGCACTGATTACAAGCACATAGGATTCGGGCTGTGTGGTATTCCAACTATATTGTATACTATGTGTTATTATGTTGAAAAGAGCTGCTACCTTGAGCTCAGCATCCAGTGCTGATGAAAGTATGAGTACAAACAATATCACTCCAAAACCCAACGATCAAACAAAAATTCCCGTCGCAAAGTCACCAAACCTTCAAAAAAACAAAGATCTGACATGTCAGTCTCTAGCCAGCCCAACATCAAGACTTTTACTTCTGATAAGAGCAGTCTAGAAGTCATTTTGTCGGAAATGAATAAAAAACTTGACAATGTTGTGACGAAAGATTCTCTTGCTGCAGCTGTTAGGCCCCTGGTTAAAAGCGATGACCTGACTAAACTTCTAGCTTCTGTTAAGAAGAAATTTTCACAAAAATAAATAACATTACTGACTCTTTGGAAAATCGTATACTATCAGCCGAATTGCGTAGTGACAGGCTAGAAGAGGAAATAGGCTGCCTGAAGGCCGATCTCGATTCCAAAAATAGTGAAATCACTGGGTTAAATAGAGAGATTGTGAAGCCTAAAACTCTTAATAATAATACTGAACAACATACTAGAAAAGATAGCCTCAGAATATTTGGTATTCCGGATGATAACAAAAATGAATTAGTTTCTGTTTGTGACAACAAAGTGATAGAGATGTGTCGGAATAAACTCGGGGCTGATATTTCCAACTCTGACATTAGTATAGCCCACAGACTAGGTAAATTTACTACTGACAAGCCAAGGCCTATAATTGTCAAGTTTGTGACTCGGAAAGCGAAATCTACCGTTATTAGTCATCGAAGGAAACTAAAGGAGACGGGCATTGTTATTAAGGAAGACTTAACCAAAGATAATCAATCCTTGTTAAAATCATGCAAAGACCATGTAAATGTTCATGACTCATGGTCGAGTGATGGGAAAATCTTCGTTCAGTTGAAAGAAAATGGTAGAGTGAAGCAAGTGTTCAGTATGAAAGACATATAATATTTGAATATGTGATTCCCATACATGCACTTTCAGAAATTCAAGACACAGCCCCCCGCCCCCCCCCCCCCCCCGACCGTTCCCCATCCCCAAAATAGATGATAGAATTCTCCACCCTGGAAGCCTTACAATATCGGAATACGCGACTTCTATACTCCTACTTACGCCTACACACTTATTTCTAGATATAGATATCTCTAGATATACACCCCCCCCCCCCCATACACCACCACTAACACAGACCGTCATTAAAAATACATTTGTAGCTGTTCCTCTAAGCTATCTCAGATGGAAACTAATCCAATTAAATCTGATAAACACTGCCAACGTAATAATATTGATGATATAAAGGACGAACAAAATTACGTTTTTTTTCTTTGGTGCCCTTAAAAACCTTACTTCATGTATTGTGTTTGTCAAGCGCCAAATGCGCCATAGTCTCCAGTTAGTAACAATTATGTGCTCTGTCACTGTCGGCGCCTGACGTGTATTAACTTGTTTATTTATTGATTTTTTTAAAAAATTTTTTCCTTCCGGTGCCGACCTGACTAAACAATCAAAAAAAAAGTTAAAAAATTTATAGTAATTTATATATTTTTTATACTTACCAATGACCCAGACTTAGCTGGTGCTAACTCTAACAAAACCAGGGCCAAACACAAATTTTGCCCCCAATCCCCAAAATTTGCATCCAAAACAAAAAGAAATCATGTCCTAAAGGACCTCCATACTACGCCTCTACTGCGCATGCGCAGTGACGCAGACGTCCCGAAATTGGCGCCAATTATCATTCTTACTGGCAGTGCCTGGTCAGCGCTATGTACTCAGCGGGGAGGCAAGAGTTCCCAACTCCAGGGAGGGCCATCCCCGTCTGGGTCATTGGTAAGTATAAAAAATATATAAATTACTATAAATTTTTTAACATTTTTATACTGTACCAATGACCCAGACTTAGCTGAATAGTAAACAGGCTGGAGGGCCTAGGACATAGAGGAAAATCCAATAAGCTCAACTATATAGTAAAGAGGTAACCCCTTAAGGAGAAAAGGAGTATTAGGCTTTACATGTATCTTTCTTATTTAATATTAAATTAGAAAGATACACTACCCTTAATAATTGAGCACAATAACATTCATGTTCTCTATTAACATCCAGTATAACCCTTATACTAATTATTTTTAAAGCAAGCCAATAAATAAAGTAGTCCAGAGAATTGAGACTCTTTATAGTCATTTAAAAGTGTCCGAGTATTGTATATTAAAGCCCGTTTGACACTTGACATATACAAATGCTTCACACCGAGCTACACTTTAAAAATAAGACATGAATGAATTTAAACATTAATATTACACTTTAAAACCATCCCGGAAGCGACTCAGAAATACTGACTTGGAGGAGGCATTCCCTTGCTTTTCACTATAAAGCAGGTGACCTAAGGGAACACCCCCCCCCCCCCCCTTCCCCTTGCCCTGGGTCAAATAGCCCAGAGCGAAGAGGGCAGCCGGACGGAGTCACTGCCGGAACAGAAAGCCTGCATAACTATAGTTGCAACTGTTTAGTGGACGACATTCTGAGCAACAGATAACGGACCTAAACAATGCAGGTCTCCAGAAATGGACTCAATATTTCTGAGATAAAAATTCGTAAATGTGGATGGCTGAGACCAATAAGCAGCCTTCATTAAATCTGTAATAGCAACACTATTAGCATAAGCCCAGGAAGTAGAAAGAGCTCTTACTTCATGAGCAGAAATCTTAAGCACAGACTGCTGAGAAGAAGATAAATCTTCATAAGCAGTACGGATAGTTAACTGAATCCATCTAGCAATAGAATGGACTGAAATATCCTTTCTATTAGGCATCAAAGACAGAAAGAAACGTTTCCGTCCCTTTCTGATAAACTGAGATCTCTGTTTATAGATACGTAATGCTCTAACAGGACAGAGTAAAGGCCTACGCCCGTCTGAAGACGGAAGAGCCTTAATAACAATAGGTTCCGGATATTTATTAGGAGCCTGATTCTTAGCTAAAAAACCCACGTTAGTAGTGAAGGTGATAGTATTCCCAACACTACGATAATGAGAATCATCCACCGATAGTGCATGAAGCTCACTGACTCTTCTAGCAGAAGAGAAAGCTAAGAGAAAAGCTGTCTTATAAGATAAGAATTTGAAATCTACTGTCCCAAGAGGTTCAAATGGCTTTTCCTTCAATTTAAGAAGAACCCAAGCTAAATTCCACTTAGGAATTAATCTAAGAGTTCTGGGTCTATTTATCGAAAAGTTTCTAACCAACTTCGATAAAGAGACATTAGATCCAATTTGTAAACTATCATGATGTGCATAGGTATCAGATAACATAGATCTATAACCCTTTATAGTAACAGGCTGCAGTTTGATTTCGTCAAACAAGTATACTAGAAAGTTTGCAATGTCTGGTATAGAGGGATCGAATATATCTACAGAATGATCCCTACACCAACGACGAAAAACCTTCCACTTAGCCGCATAGTTTAGCGAAGAGGAGGTCCTCCTACAGTTAGAAATCGCGTCCACTGCTCGTCCTGTAAAGTGCTTGCCATGCAAGAAGGACCGCACAACGGAAAAACGTGAAGGTTGAGACCTTGCGGGTTGTGATGGAGTTGGCGCGATTTCCCCTGCGAAAGAAGATCCTCCCGTGGAGGAAGCTTCCGCGGTAGGTCCCACAACAGACACCTGAGTAGATTTATCCACGGTCTCTGTGGCGACAGAGATGCTACCAACAGAATCTTGCATTGAGATTGTTTTATCTTTAGCAATACTTGTTGAATTAACGGCGCTGGAGGATACGCATATCCTATCATTCCGTCCCAAGGGATCGACAGAGCGTCTACTGCAAATGCTCTTGGATCCGGACACGGAGACACATACGTCTGCAACTGATTGTTGAGATGTGTCGCAAATAAGTCTATCATTGGCCGTTCCCATTGGTAGCAAATCTGATTGAATACTTGTTTGTTGAGAGTCCACTCCGACGGCAACAAGCGACCCTGTCGTGAAAGGGAGTCTGCTAGCACATTCAGACGACCCGGTATGTGACGGACCGAAAGAAGAACGTGATGTTCTAACGCAAACAGAAGGATTCTTTCTGTTAGATTGAACAACGGAACTGAATGAGTGCCTCCCTGATTCCGTATATACGCCACTACTGTCGTATTGTCGGATAGGATTTGGACATGAGCATCGTAAATAATGTCCATCCAGTGACGTAACGCAAGCCAAATTGACATCATTTCCTTGATGTTTATGTGCTTGCACAGGAATTGCGGATCCCAAAGACCCTGGCATCTCGAATCCGTTGGGATTAATGATGCACCCCAACCTGTTTGACTGGCATCCGTCATAACGGTAAAACTCGGATCCGGCAACTGCAGCGGAACTCCCTGAGTTAACCACTGAATGTTTGCCCAAGTCTGAATCTCTTGTTTCACTTGATCTGACAAGAGAACGTCTACATCGAGCGAATGAATTTTCACACTCCAATTCTGAGTCAGGAAAATTTGAAGAGGACGTGTGCGTAACCGCCCCATCGGAATGAGATCCGCGGCGGCTCCGCACAGACCTATCAGTCTCATAAATTCTCTCGCCGTGACTTTGTCTGCGTGCAGACAATAGCGAGCGTAACAACTGACTAATTTCGCTCTGGTTAACGGCAGACGAACGAGATTGTTGTGCGTCTCGAAGCTCATTCCCAGATGAGTGAATGACTTGGACGGCACCAGATCCGACTTCTCCTCGTTTACTATAAAACCGAGACGTCGGAGCAATAGAAGAAGATTCTGAACATCGTTCTGAAGCGTTAACTCGTTGCCGTACCTCTGAAGAATGTCGTCCAGGTAGGCCGACGTTACCGCAGACGAATGAGCTCGGAAGTAGATCATTACCGAGTTCATTACCCGAGTGAAAGCCCAGGGTGCTAGATTCAATCCGAAGCACATCGCCCGGAATTGATACACCACTCCTAGGACTGCGAAGCGTAGATACTTTCGGAATGTCGGATGTACCATGACGTGAAAGTACGCATCTTTGAGATCTATGCTCGTTGCATAATCGTTCACCCGAATACTCGCTCTGACCGATCGAATCGTCTCCATATAAAACTTCGGAGCGACGATCAGCTTGTTTATCCAGCTCAAATCTATGACTGGACGGAACGAGCCGTCTGGTTTCGGAACCAGAAACAGATGGCTGTAGAATCCCGGAGATTTCTGGTTTTCTACGACCTCTACCGCGTTCTTCATTAAAAGAGACTGCACCTCTGATAACAGAGCGTCTCTTTTCTGCGGATTTGACGGAAGATGAGTCCACTTTGGACTTCGAGTTAATGGAGGCTTTCGTTTGAAGGATATCTTTAGACCTTCCGAAGTCACTCCTCTCACCCAAGGGTCGTCCGTAATCGACGCCCATTCTTGTGAAAAGCTCGACAACCTTCCGCCAACCGGAACGCGATAGAGGTTTAAGCCATCACCTCCTGGACCTGCGAGGCCTGCGGTAGGAGAAACCACGTCTTCCACGACCCGCACCTCGCCCCGTCGACCTCGGGGCGTCCGACCGATTGTCCCGGCCTGAAGGACGTCCCGAACGAGAGTCGCTATCCTGACGGTCTCTCGAATAAGACCAAGAGGACGCACCGGAACCTCTATAGGAACCTCTCTTGGGCGCATTAGACCCAGAAGTGCCTGTCTTATTCGTGTCTGCTGTATCCGACTTCTTAGGAGCAGATTTGAACAACAGAGAATCCTTAGCTTTCTTTGTAATTTTATCATAAATAGCCGAAAGCTTGCCGTCAAAGAGAAGTTCTCCTGAGACCGAAACGACTCTAAGAGAGTTCTTCACCTTAGAATCCACTAATGTGGATGTAGCTAGGGCTGCGTCACGTCTAACCAACTCCAGATTTGCCACTGAAAGGGCGGAGTTACACGTGGAATAAGCTACTGCCCTTGAAAGAAGTCTTAAAGAGGATTGTATATCCTGAAACTCTTTCCCCTGAAGGCGCAGTGATAACGCCTTAGTAAGGTGATCTGCGTAAGATAAGGCATCTAAATTGGCTCTGTTAGACGCAATAGCTGTTTCCAACACCGCGGTTGGAATAGAAGCTGACGACGGTAATGATAGCTCTAAGTCTTCCGCCTCGTCGTCCATACGCAGAGGAACTCTCGGTATACCTTGTCCTGCCGTATCGAATTTATTCCTTGCATTAATGAAAGGCAGGTTGAGAGTATTAGCGGACAAGAAACCTGCTTTCCCCGTCCTGGAAGCAAGTTTAAATATAGCGTCGTTCAATAATTCAAATGTTCTTGCAACATTATTGGACTGCGACGGAAACTCGGGAGCGATGTCCCTGAACCGCTCAAAAAATTCATGTCCAATGACGCTATAATTCTCTTGTCCGGAAGCGCAGCAGTCTGGCCCGACGGAACAACTTGAGGGAGAAAGTGCCGGATGAAGTCCACGGCAGCTTTATGTTGTTCCGAAAGGGATAGCTCCAAGTCATCCGTATCCCTTTCACCATCCGGTCGGACCTCATGATGTTCCCGGTCGTCCGCCCCCGATGCTTCGGCGGAGCGTACCGACCCAGCGCCGTCGGATAATTCTCGATCCGACACCGTTTCTGTCGGTTGCTGGGATGCTGCGATAAGCTGTGCTATCTGCACAAGAATGTCCGGCGTCGAGACCTGCGGAGGCGCAGTCTTTCGCTGCTTCGCCGAGGGCAGCTCCGCATCAGATGGCTCCCGCATACTTTTCCTATGCGAACGTCCGGAGTCCATCGGTCTCGAATCCCTGGCTGCCGGATGGTGTGACCTGGTCGCCGAAGAATCCTTGATCGGCGAAGCTGGTAATATATCGGCGGTCACGCAGCCAAGGTGCGGTCGTGTGCGCTGACGAGAAGAGGAAGCCTTAACAGTCTCTGCGGACTGCTTATACAACGGAGCGTCCCGAGCGACGGACGTATGCTCCGCTAAAGACACATTTTGTACCACAACATCTGGTCCCAGATGTTGTTGTACGAGCTAGGAACCGGACTCAAAGGCTTCCTCCGTTCTCGCTTACTATCCGCCGTCACTGGGTGTGCATCTATTATGTTTATAGTGCTCGCATCACCCAACATTTCCTTTTGGACCGCATCGGACGAACCCGGCTGCCGAACCATTCGGTGAATGGACGCTACACCGGGCGAGCTAGCGGACGACATTTGTCTAATCTCCATGAGCACTTTTGCCGCTAGCTCTGAATTCATTTGTGACGACGGACGCACACTTGAAGAAGATAACATGGAAACATCACCCTGTTCTGGTTCCTCTGAAATAGAAACTGAGAGAGTAGAGTGACCTTGCGGAGAAAGAGCCGGAATCGCTCTTTCTCCAGAAACAACATATCGTGACACACGTTTCCAATGTTTCTCATCCCAATGTTCACATATAGGACAGGGATTAATGCGAGAACACTGACTACAATTAATACAATGATCATGAAAGTCAGAGGAAGATTTCTTCCTATTACAATTTGAACAACGTCCCTTCATTGTGAAAGAACAACAATAAGTCCTAGTTACTCGCAAAAACCCCTGACACAAAGATACATAATAACATGATCCATTAATAAATGAAAAAACAATTGCAAAACAAAATAATTTTGAAAAAATATTTTTTCAGCGAAGCCCAAGTTGCTGAAAAGTAACGTTGAGCCCCGATGGATCCGATGGCAAAGTGTGGTCAAAAATTTTAAATTTATATTAAATAATTAATGAGACACTTTCGGATAATACAAATGTATCTTATAGTGAGATAAACTACAGCAAAGGCAAACAGCCCCCCTCAAAAAAGGCTGTTGCCAATGAAAACAAACAGTGTAAAAACACCAGAAAACATGACTCCAGGCACTGAAAAAACTGGCCCGGAATCAGTCATCAATTACACTCTATCTGATGCAAAACAGAGACTCCCAGGGGAGAATCTGTAGGACATCAGATGGAAGATGCAGAACACAAACGTTATACACCCATGGGTGAAAACGTAACTATGGGGAAAATAACAGAAAACATTCTGTAACCAAGCAACTCTCCCAGGAAATTTTAGAAATGAAATTTCTCAAAAATATGCCAAAAGCATGGGAGAATTGCAAGGGGGGACTTTAGAAGGCTAGGGGAGAGGAAACACTGAATAAGCAGTGCAACAATTAGCAAGAATGACAACAAGAGGCCCATGCCTCGAAAATAGGCAACTTAACATAATTTCATCAAAAAATTTTAAGTACAGCCCTGATTATTTTTTGTCACTTCTTTTTCCTCTCCTCCTTCTATCCTCCTTAGAATCACATTTTCTCCAAGAATTACGTGTCTGGCATCCTTTAAACTGAGATTTACAAGCACAAAGATCAGTGAGATGTTGACTGATGAAGGGCCAAACAGAGAATGATAATTGGCGCCAATTTCGGGACGTCTGCGTCACTGCGCATGCGCAGTAGAGGCGTAGTATGGAGGTTCTTTAGGACATGATTTCTTTTTGTTTTGGATGCAAATTTTGGGGATTGGGGGGCAAAATTTGTGTTTGGCCCTGGTTTTGTTAGAGTTAGCACCAGCTAAGTCTGGGTCATTGGTACAGTATAAAAATATCCATTGTGCTAAACAGCCGACGGCCACGGGTACAAAGCCCAGTAGGCCATGAATCTGCAACAGTGGATACTCGTTAGATCCAATGTCAAACATCTCCACGAAAGTAGTCAAACAACTAAGTAAGAGTCTGAATATAACTCATTTTGTCTCCTTCTTCATGTCTTCTGGGCTCATCTGATACCGAAAAATCTGTTCCGGTTATGGCCGATAAACCCATTTTGTACATTATGTATCAGTAAACAAACCGCTGCTCAATTGGCAAATTCCTCGTCCAGGTACTAGCCCTGACGTGGTTCTTGGTTTGTCAAATCGAGGGTTGTATTATTGCTAACGCCAGACAATACCTTCCCTGAGTTCCATTCTGCGCTGTGTGCCTACTGGCGCAAGGGGCAGAGTGGAACTCTGGGTCTACTTGCCCGCGGAGTGTGACAAGGGCCGAGAAAGTGCGTAAGTGAGCCTATGATTCAACAACATTGAGGCATCGAAATGCCTGCCAACAAACAATAAAATTTATCTTTCAGCCGTTGTTAGAAATTAATCATACCCAACCAAATAAGGGTAAAGGTGTTGGTCTCGAAATTACAGACACGATTCCAAGACTATCACGTAAGTCTTGCAATCGGGGGCCGGGTACATGTAACGTTTTTTCATATTTTTTTCCATTGCCAGATATTGTGTGCACATGTAACGTTTTTTCATATTTTTTTCCATTGCCAGATATTGTGTGTATATGAAACGTTTTTTCATATTTTTTTTTTCCATTGCCAGATATTGTGTGTGCCTATTCGTTGAGTCTTACAGAAAGTTCCCAATCGGTTTGTTACCCCAACCACCACACCCCCAAAAAAAACAAACAAACAGAAAACAAAATCTACACGGGCACCCCTCCCTCTAGGAGAGGGACTGCCTTTCTCGATCTTTCTTCCAAGTTAAAGAAGGACCGAGAAAATGTCAAGTATATTCACTATATTGCCTATCATGGTGCATTGAGTACTATGATGGGATATATGCTGCAGATTTAGTACATTATAAAGAGTTCTGAAACGTTACCATGGTTATTATATTCTTGTCCTAAATTTTGTTCCTGAACTAGGGGAGATCTCGAAATTGGGAGTACATTTATGACAAACAATAACTTTTTAGGTTGTGCCCCCCAAACCCTTGCCCTTTGTGTTTATGTAGTCCGATACAGGCTATGGTCTCAAAATTGGGGGTATATTTAGTTTTATGATTGATTATGGGGGTGACAGGCAAGGATTGTAAGGGCCTACCCCCCCCCCCCCCCTTGCTCGCCCTTTGTATCTGTGTAATCCGATACAAGCTACGAAGTGAAAGATCTCAACAGTAGGCACCGCTGAAAGCAAAACCCAATATTTACACCAGAGTACCCTCTTAACAGAGAAGCAGACCTATATTACTACCTCTAAATCAGGGAACATTTTTGTTCCCTTTATGAGTGTGGGATTAACTACAGCCAACAACCCTTTGCCCAACGTAACGGCAAAACCCGACAAGCGTAATATACTAAATGACCTTGTAATTGACCCTCAGAACTCGTTTTTTCTTACAGGGCGTGGATTGTGGCCCTTTATTGAAACCCGTTCAGTCAGCCAGTTCCAATGGGGGCCGCCCGCAGGCCGCGGTTTGGAGGGAAGAAATTAGATGAAAAAGTTCCCAGTAAAAATTAAAAAGGAAAAAAGAAAAAAGTTTTTTTAAAAATGTATTGTGTTGAGTCAAGCGCCAACAGCGCCATAGCCCTTAGTTAGTAACAACTGTGTGCTCTGTCACGGTCGGCGACTGACGTGTTATAATTTGTTTACCCTTTTTATCCGGGTTTTTTATCGTTTCCTTCCGGTGCCGACCTGACTAAATAAAGAAAAATAAATAAATAAAAATAATTGTGTTAAACAACCGACGGCCACGGGTACAAAGCCCAGTAGGCTGTGAATCCGCAACAGTGGATACTCGTTAGGTCCAACGTCAAACATCTCTGTATAATAGTCTGAATATAACTCATCTTGTTTCCTTCTTCATGTCCTCTGGGCTCATCTGACGCCGAAATATCTGTTCCCTTTAAACCCTTTTTGTATATTATGTATTTGTTAACAGAATCGCTTGCTGCCCAAATGACAAATTTCTCATCCAGGTACTTGTCCTGACGTGGTTCTTGGTTTGTCAAATAGAGGGTTGTATTACTGCTAACGCCAGACAAGACGTCGCCTGATTTCCATTCTGCGCTGTGTGCCTATTGGCGCAAGGGGTAGAGTGGAACTCTAGGACGACTTGCCCGCGGAGTGTGAAAAGGGCCGAGAAAGTGCGTAGGTGAGCTTATGATTCAATGACATTGAGGCCTCGAAATGCCTGTCTACAAACAATGAAATTTACGTGCCCCCCACCCCCTCCATTTCTAAGATGCTTACCTCCCTCCCTCCGAGTGTATCGATTTACGCCTACAATAGCTATCTTCTCAGTCCAGCTGCATTTTTCAAGAAACTGATCCCATTTTTACTTCGAGTAGGCTGAAAACGCCTTCGATAACTTCTGTGTTGCCTCATTACCACAAAGTCCTGGTTTTGTGATCCATTTCTAACCACCCATTCATTGCCTGCCTGGAAACTACAAATTCCCGGAATATACTTTGTCCGAACAGGAAATGTATAATCCCCTGAACTTGGATGAATTGCATCATGAATTGTGTAACTGAATTATGATCAATAATTCGAAAGGTGGAAGCATCCAAATCGGGATTCTCCAGTGTTTTGTATCTATTGTTCTTAATTTTTCCGCACTAACTCATCTTTACGCGTCACTTGCATCATAAAAAATATTTCCCAAATTTGATGGGAGAGCACGGACAACCGGCTTCTAGATGATGTTGATTTCCCCAATGCCTCCACCACCAAGTAATTGTTTCAGCCAGTGAAGCTTGAGGTGATAGATTGCCTCTCTAATTTGTAAACACCGGTCAACTGACTAGTGACTTCGTGAAGCAACCTGTCTGGGTCATCCTCGCGTTCTCAGGACACAATAACTTAATTACCCAGCGGAGCTTAACAACACTCAATTCGCTTGGTCTCGAAATTAATCCATCATCCAGTATTTGTTTCTTCAGAAACTCATTTCGACCTGATTGTTCCCTGAATGTGTTGATAGCGTTCAGAAAAGAACATTTGATGTGCACACAAACCTCATCTCGCCTGGAATAACTATGTTTGTTTATCAACAAAAATTAATTCATCATCCAGTATTTGTTTCTTCAGAAACTCATTTCGACCTCTACATCTATCTACATCATACTCTTAGTCTTCAAAGAATTGAAGATTATAAGGAGGCGCATGAATGATTTTTTTTTTTTTTTTTTTTTTTTTTTTTGTAAACTGATAAAAGATTTGTTTAGATGACTATTTGACTTTGAAAAAGTACTTGTAGTAGGTGGATTTGAACTCATCTAGATCTGTTAAGCTTGCCATTGAGTATGGGATCTTATTCCATGCGTTGATAGTTCGAGGATAGAAGGAATTTGAGATATATTTGGGCACTGCATGGGGTCTAACATACTTGTGATCTCTAGTAGGAGTAAGAGGAGCAGTGTCTTTTATTTTTACAAGGTCATGGTGGATTTTATACAGTAAGACCATGGATGTATATAATCGGCGCTGCTCAAGAGTCGGCCAATTTAGGATGGTAAGCATGTCAGTAACACTACTAGGGTGTTTATATATGTTCATGACATAGCGTGCTGCACGATGTTGGACCATCTCAATGTGGTGTGTGAGATCTTTTTGCCAAGGATGCCACACAGGTGAGCAGTATTCAAGTTGTGGCCGAACATATGTCTGATATGCAAGTGCTTTGATGTTTCTGTTACTTGTTCTTATGTTTCTTTTGATGAATCTTAGCGAGGTGTTCGCTTTATTTACTATATTATTTACATGACATTCCCATGAGAGATCGTTTGTTAGCGTTACACCGAGGTATTTGGCTTTATTTGTATTTTTGAGGATTTTATTGTGCAGTCTGTATTCATGTTTGATGGGGTTTTGTTTCCGAGAGATACTTATTATTTCGCATTTGTCAGGATTAAAAGCCATTTGCCATGCATGTTCCCATTTTTCATGTTTGTTTAGGTCTTGTTGGAGAGTACTGCAGTCAGAGGCTGAAGTTATGGTGCAGTATACGATAGTATCATCAGCAAACAGGCGGGCTGGGCATTCCAAGTTTGCTGCGAGGTCATTAATGTATATCAGGAAGAGACGGGGCCAAGGACAGAACCTTGAGGCACTCCAGAGAGGACAAGACCTGATTGTTCCCTGAATGTGTTGATAGCGTTCAGAAAAGAACATTTGATGTGCACACAAACCTCATCTCGCCTCGAATAACTATGTACGTTTATCAACAAAAATTAATTCATCATCCAGTATTTGTTGCTTCAGAAACTCATTTCGACCTGATTGTTCCCTGAATGTGTTGATAGCGTTCAGAAAAGAACATTTGATGTGCACACAAACCATATCTCGCCTCGAATAACTATGTATGCTTATCAACACTGGTCATGTGTTATCCCCTTGCAAAAGGTCAAGCCGAAAAGCTCATGCATCCCGTTATTAACCCCGTAGACTCTATGCATATATGAGACACCTTTGTAATACAGTTCTCCACCACAACGCACGTGTAAATAGTTATAATTTATAAATAACCTATGCTCAGCTGTCACAAGCTGAATATGTTTACACCAAATATGCTTTATTCAAATTTTAACTACACAACTTTTACAGCTGTTATCCTACCACTGCTTATGGTCCACATCTTTCTAGTTTACTTGAAGCGCACCCATGGCGAATGATAAGATATCGTTGGATGAGATACAGAGTGACGACCGATACAATCTTGCATCTAAGTATAATCACTCGATGAGTCTTTTGCAGGACGATCATTCAGAGTCCCCTTTCACCATCCATGGTCATTCATGCAATTATTTTTCTCCTTCCAACTTCCGACAAAATTTCCACAGACAGGATAAAAATGTAACCCTTCTTAGTCTAAACTGTATAAGCCTTAGTGCTAACTGGGACTCTTTCACCAACTTCCTCTGTGATATCCAGCAGGGTGAGAATATGTTCAACGTAATTGGTCTAACAGAAACCTTTAAACTACACGAGCATCTCAATTACAAAATTGATGGCTACCACCCAATTGTTTACAAGACCCGCCCTAGTCCAAACGATAGCAGAGGAGGCGTGGGTCTTTTTATTTCTGAGAATGTTTCGTTCAGACTGAGACCCGATCTGGCGATCTTCATTCCGAATGTCATTGAAACTATTTTCATAGAAATCAATCCAGGGCGCAAAAACTCGTACATTGTTGGATGCATGTACAGGCCAAACACTTCACCTCTAGCTGATATTGATGTGTTTGCCTCTTCCATAAGCGACATTCTCACCAAGATCAACTCAGAGCACAGCAGGGCTTTCTTACTTGGCGATTTTAACATGGATTTGCTGAATTTTGATAATCACGGCAAAACTAACGCATTCATAGATAGTATGTTTAGTGACGGATTATGCCAGTAATAACAAAACCAACCAGAATAACTGAGCATTCAGCGACCTTAATTGACCATATTTATTCCAATAATGTATCAGCTAGCTACAGTGCGGGAATATTAATCACTGATATTGAAGATCACTTCGCCACATTTTATATACAGGAAGGTGATAACGAGCCCGACAAGCCAATACCCCAACTAAGAAGATCATTTAAGAGAGAAAATATTGAATTATTCAAAAATTTGTTTCAAAACACTAGCTTTGACTCAGTGTATAACTGCACGTGTGCTAATGCAGCATACGAAACATTTTTAGATATCTACCTTGACACATTCGAATCGGCATTTCCCCTGAGAAGCTTCAATTTACCCAAAAAGCTCATAAAACGAAAGCCCTGGATGACATCGGGTCTGTTACAGTCCTCTCAAACTAAAAATAAACTCTATCTAGTCAAACTGAGAAAACCCACGGAAACTAACATCAACACATATAAAACGTACTCCTCGATTTTTAATCAATTAAAGAGACGAAGTAAGGCTACATACTACAATGACGTCATAGAAACAAACAGACACGATTCTAAAAAACATGGCAAATATTTCGTACCTTAATCAACAAATCAAAATCAACGGCGACACTCCCACCTAGCATATCTCATAATAATGTTCAAACATCTGACCCCGATAAAGTCGCCTCCAGTTTTAATGATTACTTCTCAGAAATTGGTCTGATTAATATGACAATACGCAAGGCGTAAGAAGGAACCCTAAAGAATCCAACGTATTGAAATATTTCATTCCGCAACCATTACTCCAAAAACATTTTGGTTTATTCAGTCGAATTCCTGCAATTGTTTAATTTCAGCCAAACAAGAATACGTTTCACAGTACTAAATATTTTCCCATAGGCGACCATTATAACGTCCAGGCGAAAAAAAAAATTGGTCGCATCATTTTAAATTTAGCATTCAAATATTTTTTGTCAACTATAGCCCTCCAGACAACCTTTTAATGATTTTTAAACAGGGGTCATGCAACAAATAAAAGAAAAACTAACAGAAAGGGAAGTGCTGGTCACATGTTCATATTTCTCAGGGAATTCCCAAACAAAACACACCAATAGTCAAACAAATTTTTAGGTTCTAAAAGTCCTCAAATCATCCTCTTTATTCATCTGGAACATTCAAAAGTAATGCAAAATGTCAGTAGACTTCTTCAAATGTTTATTGAAACAATATATTTCCCCAAGACTGCTTAGTTTTGGGAATTAGATAATTTCCGAGCGCAACTTTTCGAGGCATGTAAATCTAATTAAAATATTTACAACAGTTATATCTATGAGCAAACCCAACCCTACCAAAGGTACAGTTACCTCTTTCATGTGATCAAAGAGTCATTTCTGCAATATAATTCAACTTTTGGCTTCTGTCTAGTCCAAAGCATGGGAAATTTGTTCTTTTGAAGAGAACTGTCCAATCTGTGTCAAATAGGCTTAAAAACTGTTATTGCCTCCGACAGAATTTCTACTCTGTTACCCAATAAGTTGGGAGGGATAAGAATTCACAGCTTTCTTTGAAACTACCCAAATCCCAAAATAAAACTAAAATCTGCATCAGCACACAAAACCTTTTCACAAAATCTGTTTTAATTAATCATACAGCAAGATAAATAGGGCCCCACCACCATGAAACAATATGTCAATTTTGTTTCAAAATTGGGGTTGTGCAGGGCTTATAGTTCCTCTAAATTTGGGAGAATCCATTTGGATTCTTGCGGAAATCGTTCCGAGAATTCAGACCTGCTATGGGCCAGGATCCTATTAGGTCAGTATGATTGAACCCCTGTTGCATACTGATAATACATGTTAACCCTTTACCCAATGCAGCTTTTGTAATTTTTACAACACCAACTACTGATTTTTACCCCCCCCCCACCCACCCCTCCCCCCTGGGCCCTTTGATCGCTCACCTGACGAGGTAGTTCAGAGAAGTATTTTGGGTCAGATTCAGTTAGTCAAGGTTCATGGACACTACATAGGAATAATGTTATGAAATTATTCATAATTCTATTGTCCATGTTAGATGATTATTAGCATATGTCTTCCTGATTGCTTCCAATTCTGACAGCTGTAGACAAGTACTGCCAAACTTCCAAGGGTTGTTGTGTCACTGCACTTTGAAAGGCAAATTTTATGGAAAAGCTCTAAGGAATGGATTTGAACATTTATGAACAACCTCGAACCTAACCCACCCCTGCCCAAATATTAAGCCACAGACCTGAAATGAACAAACTCAAATCTGCCCCCCCCCCCCCCCCCTTCCTGCGATACCAAATATGAAAGTGTTCTGACTGGCAGAAACCAAACTGGAACAAATTTACATCTGACCTCCCAGAGATGTTGTACACCAAATATTAAAGCATTAAACTAGTGGGTCAGAAGAAAAAGATTTTTAAAGAAATTTTCTCATGTTGCTTTGAGTTAATTTGCACTCCCATAATGAGCCCATATATTAACCCATAGATTTGGCTTGAACAAACATGAATCTGACCCCCTTAGAGATGCTGTAAGCCAAATACGAAAGGATTCTGACTGGTGGATCTGAAAAAAAACGAGTTTTAAAGAAATTTCCTCATACTGCACTGAGTTAAACTTTGGGCTTCAATAGATAGACCAAATATTAACCCAGAGACCCGATTCAAACAAACTTCAATCTACCCTGCCCCCCACCCCACTAGAAATGTTGCATTCCAAATATGAAAGCATTCTGACTGGTGGATTTGAAGGAGGTTTTCAAAGAAATTTCCTCATGTTGCACTGTTGATATTTGGGTGCCCACAGGGAGCCCAAATATCAACTCAGGGACTTGATTTGAACAAACCTGAACCTATCCCTCCCACCCCTAGAGATGCTGTATACCAAGTATCAAAAGATTCTTATACATGGTTCTGGAGAAGATTTTTTTTCAATTTTGGAAAACAATTTATGCATGCTATCAGAGAAATGCTTGGGGCCCCCTGTGGGTGTGGCAACGTTATTTGAACAAACTGGAATTCATATATGATAAGGAACATGAATATCAAATTTGGATCAATTCGGCTCAGTTGTTTATGAGGAGAGGTTAGTAAGGTAAAGTTCACGCCGGACAGGATGGACTGATGGTGGACAGACAGAAAGTCATCATTTAAGCGCCCCCTGACTTACAGTCAGGTGAGCTAAAAATAAACAATATTCATCAAGCGTAATAATTATGGATGTTACTAGAACCGGCTGATGAGAGCCGGTTCCAATGACATCCATATTTGTACAAATTTTATTGCCAGCGTCACAATATTTCAGATCATGTTAGTGTTGTATTGGGTAGTTTCTCACTGGTTTTGTTGCACGGATCTCTACGGGAATCGATTCTCATATTCTTATAAGCCCTGGCTGAGGCTATATAATCCACCAATATCAATAGAAAGTGCCATTTTATCTCAATAAATGATGTCAAATATTCTTTTACCTAGGGATGAGGTAAATTATAGCCCTGGATGTACCCCCCCCCCCCCTGCCCCCAAGCTCTCAGTATGCATTTTTTCCTAAAACAAGAGACCCCAGGGGGCCTGAGGGCGCCCACCTGTACATGGTAACCTAAATATCAACCCAGAGAATTGATTTCAACAAGTTGCATCTACTCCTCCTAAGAAAAGCTTATACCAAATATCCAAAGATTCTGACAAGTGGATCTAAAAAAAATGATTTTTAAAGAATATTCCTCATATTGAACCGAGTTATAATTTGGGCTCCCACAGGGAGCCCATATATGAACCCAGGGACTTGGCTTTAACATGCCGCACACCAAATATCAAAACATTTCAACTGCTGGATCTGAAGAAGACGATTTTTAAAGAAAATTCCTCATTTTGAACTAAGTTACAAATCGAGCTCCCACAGTGAGCCCAAACATGGACCTAGGGACATGGCTTGAACAAACTTGAATCTTGCCTCCTAAGGATGCTGCATAAAAAATATCAAAAGCATTCATCTGCTGGATCTGAAGAAGATTTTTTAAGAAAATTCCTCATTTCGAACTAAGTTACAATTCAAGCTCCCACAGTGAGTCCAAATATGGACCTAGGGACATGGCTTGAACAAACTTGAATCTCACCCCCCTAAGAATGCAGCATACCAAATATTAAAACATTCTGACTGCTGGATCTGAAGAAGGAGATTTTTAAAGAAAATTCCTCATTTTGAACTACATGTAAGTTATCATTCGGGCTCCCACAGTGAGCCCAAATATGGACCTAGGGACATAGCTTGAACAAACTTGAATCTCACCCCCACCCCCCCCCCCCCCACCCCCCCACCCCCCCTAAGGATGCTGCATACCAAATATCGAAACTTTCCGACTGCTGGATCTGAAGAAGATTTTTAAAGAAAATTCCTAATTTTGAACTAAGTTATAATTCGGGTTACCACAGTGAGCCCAAATATGAACCCAGGGACTTGGCTTGAACAACTTGAATCTCACCCCCTAACCAAATATCAAAACATTCCGACTGCTGGATCTGAAGAAGAAGATTTTTAAAGAAAAGTCCTCATTTTGAACTAAGTTACAATTCGAGCTCCCACAGTGAGTCCAAATATGGACCTAGGGACATGGCTGAAGAAGAAGATTTTTAAAGAAAAGTCCTCATTTTGAACTAAGTTACAATTCGAGCTCCCACGGTGAGTCCAAATATGGACCTAGGGACATGGCTTGAACAAACTTGAATCTCACCCCCTAAGGATGCTGCATACCAAATATCAAAACATTCCGACTGCTGGATCTGAAGAAGATTTTTTAAGAAAATTCCTCATTTTGAACTAAGTTATAATTCGGGCTACCACAGTGAGCCCAAATATGAACCCAGGGACTTGGCTTGAACAAACTTGAATCTCACCCCCCTAAGCATGGTGCATACCCAATAGCAGAAGATTCTGCCTGCTGAATCTTGAGAAGAAGATTTTCAAAGAAATTTGCCTGAAATGCACTAAGTTCAAATTTGGGCTCCTATACTGAGCCCAAAAATAAACCCAGGGGGCCGATTTGAACAAACTTGAATCAGATCCACCCCACAATGTTGCATACCAAATATCAAAAGATTCTGCCTGCTGGATCTGGAGAAGAAGATTTTTTTAAGAAATATGCCTGAAATGCACTAAGTTAAAATTTGGGCTCCTATACGGAGCCCAAATATAAACCCAGGGGGACGATTTGAACAAACTTGAATCAGATCCACCCCACAATGTTGCTTACCCAATATCAAAAGATTCTGCCTGCTGGATCTTGAGAAGATGATATTCAAAGAAATTTGCCTGAAATGCACTAAGTTCAAATTTGGGCTCCTATACTGAGCCCAAATATGAACCCAGGGGGCTGATTTGAACAAACTTGAATCAGATCCACCCCACAATGTTGCATATCAAATATCAAAAGATTCTGCCTGCTGGATCTGGAGAAGAAGATTTTTTAAGAAACTTGCCTGAAATGCACTAAGTTCGAATTTGGGCTTCTATAGTGAGCCCAAATATGAATCCAGGGGGCTGATTTGAACAAACTTGAATCAGATCCACCCCACAATGTCGCATACCAAATATCAAAAGATTCTGCCTGCTGGATCTGGAGAAGAATATTTTTAAAGAAATTTGCCTGAAATGCTTCTATAGTGAGCCCAAATATGAATCCAGGGGGCCGATTTAAACAAACTTGAATCAGATCCACCCCACAATGTTGCATACCAAATATCAGAAGATTCTGCCAGCTGAATCTGGTGAAGAAGATTTTTTAAGAAATTTGCCTGAAATGCACTAAGTTTGAATACGGGCTCCTATACTGAGCCCAAATATAAATCCACGGGGGCGGATTTGAACAAACTCGAATCAGATCCACCCTACAATGTTGCATACCATATATCGAAAGATTCTGCCTGCTGGATCTAGAGAAGAAGATTTTTTAATGTTTTTCCCATTGCCTACAGTGTTAAAAAGTGTTTTCAAAGTCCCGAAACTGTACCCTATGATAAAACCGATGGCAATTTTTTGGACCAATCCTTTCTGTTGGTCATAAGGAAGCTTCACACCAAATAAAAATTCTCAGTGCCGTGGAGTTTTGGAGATATGGCGTTTTACTTTTTTCGATTTTTAGGTCCTGTGGTTTCCATGGGACTACAGAAAAAGAAAATTTGGCATAAATTAGGTACTTATGACCCAATAAGCCCTCACATAAAATTTGATTCAAATCAGCCTCTTGGTTCGGAAAATAGAAATTTTGGGCGGGTCAAAAAATTTTGTCCCTCCCATAACGACGCCAAATATAGCCCATCAAACTTCGCTTAAAGAAATCCAAGTCTACACCTTAAAAGGAAGCTGCATACCATATATCAAGTCTCTGCTACTGCTGGTTGATGAGAAGATTTTGGTGCCCCTTGGGGGCATGGCACCACCCAGGAGAAGGGGGCAACTTCATTTGAACAAATCTGAATTGGCATTAGGTAATAAACATTTACCCAACATTTGAATAATGTAAAGTTAACGCCGGACGGACGGCGGATAGAATGTGATCAGTAAAGCTCCCACTGAGCTTTGCTCAGGTGAGCTAAAAAACTTTATTAATTTATAAATAAATTGATGGTGACATGAATTTCCCATTATTTTTTAATCACATTCTTGCTTCTGAACACATTTCACATTGTGTTTGATATTCTGCAAGCTTTGTAAGAAAAAACCTATGTTTTCTCAGTTAAGGCACCTCGAGTCATAAAACAGTGATTTTTTCCAACAGAATGACCAGTACCTGCTACTGTGGTGTCTCATGACACTGTTAAAATTCCTAAAATCATCAAATATTGATTCATTAGTGCTGTGCTTGTGCTGCAAATATCCACAAGTGCACTTTCACTATTTTGGTTTTAATCCCCACAGGCATGCATTCTGTCAAAAGGAGTGAAATTGTAGAAAATATGTCCACAAAGAGGACAAGTTACAGTACAGTCGCCGTGGACGGGTTGTAATACACGCGTGGGCAGTGATGTCCACTCATGCATTTACCAGTCAATAAAAATCATCATCTACAAAATTTTAATTGATGAAGCATCGGTTTGTACCTGGTGCTTCATTATTTAAATTTTTGATGATTATACCTATAATTAGTGTTTGGCATCAAATATTATTGTATGAATTTGTATCCGTGGAAATATTGCCCATCCATGGAAAGTGAGCAGTACACTGCCACTGTACTGTATTTGTTTCAAGTATATAATATACTCTTTGATGTTTAATATACGTGTGATAGGCTGGGTCCAAAGTACTCAGTACTCGTAGTACTTGAGTACCACTTTTTTGATAAAATACTCAATACTTGCCAGCCCAGATTTGTGTGTGTGTGTGTGTGTGTGTGTGTGTGTGTGTGTGTGTGTGTGTGTGTGTGTGTGTGTGTGTGTGTGTGTGTGTGTGTGTGTGTGTGTGTGTGTGTGTTTGTGTGTGTGTGTGTGGGGGGGGGGGGAAGGTTGGATGTATGAAAGATAGCTGCAAATTATTTAAAATGTTGACCCAGGCAAATGAAAAGCAAAGAAACATTTCATCCGAAGGACAGACAGACAGACATGCAGTAACAAATTTGGGAAGCCTAAATAAAAGTAGTGACTAACTTAAAATAAAAAATATAGATAGAAAAGCCAGGGCAATGTTGTCAAACAGAAAACAAACAAGAGCCCCCAGAGGGCCTGATGGCATTCACCTGACATGGTAGCCTAAATATCAACCCAGGGAATTTATTTGAACATTTAGTTGCATCTGCCCCTCATAAGAAAAGCTTATACAAAATATCCAAAGATTCTGACCGGTGGATCTCAAAAAAAGGATTTTTAAAGAATATTCCTCATATTGAACTAAGTTATAATTCAGGCTCCCACAGAGAGCCCAAATATGATCCCAAGGACTTGGCTTGAACAAATTTGAATCTCACATCCCTAAAGATGCTTCTATATACTAATATCTAAAGATTCTGACTACTGGATTTTGAAGAATATTCCTCTTACTGAACTAAGTTGTAATTTGGACTCCCACAGGGAGCCCAAATATGAACCCGGGGACTTGGCTCAAACAAACATGAATCTCACCCCTCTAAGGATGCAGCATCCCAAATATCAAAATATTCTGAAGAGTGGATCAGAAGAAGATTTTTAAAAAAATATTCCTCATAATAATCTAATCATAGAGAGCCCAAATATGGACCCAGGGATTTGATTTCAACAAACACGTGAATAAATCTTCCAAAGATGTTATATGCAAAATATGAAAGCCTTTGGAGCAGTGGTATGGGAGAAGAAGATTCTTTAATGTTTTTCCCATTACTAAAATGATGACTCCGCATAAGTCCTGGAAAACTTCCCTATGATAAAACTGATGGCAATTTTTTTTTTACCATTCTTTTCGGCTGTTCGTAAGGAAGCGTCACACAAAATAAAGATTCTCAGTGCCATGTAGTTTTGAAGATAAGGGCGTTTTAAATTTTTTCTATATTTAGATCCTGCAGTTCCCACAGGGCCACAGGAAAATGTTTTGGCATAAATTAGGTACTTACGACCCAATAAGTCCATCATATCAAATTTGCTTCAAATCAGCCTCTCAATTTGGAAAATAGAAATTTTGGTACAATTCGGGCTCCTACAGGAAGACCAAATATGAACCCAGGGACTTGGCTTTAACAAACTTATATCTCACCTCCCTAAGGATACTGTATATATCAAAACAGTCTGACTGCTGAATGTGAAGAATACTTTTGAAGAATATTCCTCATTTTGAACTAAGTTATAATTCAGGCTCCCACAGTGAGCCCAAATATGAACCCAGGGACTTGGCGTAAACAAACTTGAATCTCCCACAGTGAGCCCAAATATGCATCCAGGGACTTGGCGTAAACAAACTTGAATCTCACACTGGCTCACACCGATTAATCGACTAACCAATGATCAATATCTTGATTGATAAAAAAAGTAATTGATCGGTTAACCGTTACTTTTGAAGTACGGTACTATATGGCAGGGTATTTGATGGCTGGATTCACATCGCAAAATGCTATACAAAAATGTCCAATTGCTAACAATTTTTCTTTCATATTGGGTAAGCTTATATTCACTATTTATCATCACTTTTTGAAACCAAGATGGAAACTGTTAATCAAATTTTTAAAAACAAAACTACCCTGTATGGGTTAACTATGGAACAAACTTGCTCCAAAACAGGCAAACATTGTCACACTGGCTCACATCAATTGCATGAAACAGAGAAATGCATGCCAGTTACGTGCCAAAATACTTGTTCACTTGCATGATCATTATACTGTATCAGCTAAAAACGGTCATTCTCAACCCTTCACCAAATGCAGGTAGTAGACGATACTTGCACAAGAAATTCTTAAGATTTTCAATGTTTGTCTCAAAAAACATAGCTTATGCCCCCCCCCACCCCCTTATTGGAATAAGCTCAATGAGCTTGTTCCAATGAGGGGTCATAAGCTATGTTTTGAGACAAAAATTGAAAATATAATAAAATTTGAATGGACATGTTTGTATATGGCGCTGCCCGGTTTTGTCCATTATGCTGAGTAAAGTTTTAATTATATAAATGGTCAACGGTACAGCAATTATTCAGCTACCTATTGGGGCAAGTGATTAATCGGTTAACCAAGGTTAACCCATGCGATTAATCAATCACGAAAACCCTTTAATCGTTTCAGCTCTAAAATTAATTTAATTTTATTAAATTTTATCTGATGAAAAAATGCTTATAATTTTGGGGGAATGGTAAATATGGATCTTCTTAACAAGCATTTGCAAGAACATCAGAGGAATGAAATCACCGTTCTCGCAATTTGCAAAACCCTGGTGAGCCAAAATATAGGCTTGGCTTGAAGAAACTTAATTCTCACCCGCCTAATGATGGTGCGTGCATAGCAAATATCAAAAGATTCTGTTTGGTGGGTCTGAAGAAAAAGATTTTTAAAGAATATTCCTCATACTGCACTAATTTCAACATTTGGACTCCCATAGAGGCCAAATATGGACCCAGGGATTTGATTTCAATAAATGTGTAAAAACATCTTGCAAAGATGGTATATGTGAAATCTGAAAGGTTTTGGAGGAGTGAATTGGGTGAAGAAGAGTCTTAAATGCTTTCTTCATTACCCACAGTGTTACAAAACGCTGACTAAGCATTTTTTCAAAGTCACGAAAAAGTACCCCATGATTGACCTGACAGAAATTTGCTTAGACCATTCCATTCTGTTGGTCCCAAGGAAGTTTCACACCAAATAAGAATTCTCAGTGCCATGTAGTTTTGGAGATATGTGCGTTTTGAATTTTGTTCTATTTTTAGCTCCTGCGGTTCCCATGGGGGGGATGGGAAAATATTTTGGGGCATAAATTAATTACTTATGATCAAATAAAAACAAAAATTAAATTTGGTTCAAATCAGCCTCTTGGTTCGAAAAACAGAAATTTTGGGCGGGGCAAAAATACATGCCCTCCAATAATGAAGGCAAATAAAGTAGAGCTGTAGGTTTTTAAATTTCTTGTTCGGTTTCGATTTTGGTTTTTCAGGTGGAGAAAAACCTCGGTTTGGTTCGGTTTTCGGTTTGTTCATGTGGCCAAGTAAAATTCAGTAAAACTCATTCTTATGTCCAGAGTCCTAACTGAATGGTAGTGAAATTGAGTGAAACTCAATGAATGCCCGAAATAAGCTATAATACATGAAGAATCAGGAAGGCCAATATAATAATTACCTAAATATACAGAGCTTTTATTGTGGTTGGCCATTTTTCGAGGTCTGACACCTACACGCAACTTGAGGAAAGCTGCAAACACAACTAAACTGAAATGTCGGAAATTCACAGAATGTAGCCTTCCCAGAGTAGTGAGAGTACCCAGACACTGCCAATGGCAGTGTCTGGGTACTCTCACTACTCTGGGAAGGCTACATTCTGTGAATTCCTGCAGCAAGAGCTGGCAAGAGAGTATTTAATAAAAAACGAAAAACCTTAGATTACGGGATGTCGACGGTTTCGGTTTCGGTTTTTTTAAAAAACTAAAAACCTCGGTTCGGTTTCGGTTAACCTACAGCTCTAAAATAAAGACCCACAAACTTCTCTTGAACAAAACCGAGTCTACACCTCAAAAGGAAGCAGCACACCACACATCGAATCTCTGTTACTCCTGGTTCATGGGAAGATTTTTTTAAGATTTAGGCAAAATTTTGGGGCATGGCCCTACTGGGGGCAGGGCAACTTGATTTAAGCAAAATCAAAATGCAATGTCATAACAAACAAGCATCTCACATTTCACTTAAATGATTAATCAGTTCAGCAGTTTTGGAGGAGAAGACGCAAACACCATGTTCACGGACGACGGACGACAGACGGCAAGTGATCACTACACCTCACCCTGACTGAAAGTCAGGTGAGCTAAAAACTCAGTGGACCATGAGTGCTGCAGTTGGGCGAGATGCTTGGTTCAAGAAGAGAAGAAACTTGTAGCTGCTGGCTTTCGAATGTGTTGTTAAAACCCAATAAATAAATAAACAAGAGGCCCCACAGGGCCTGAAGCGCTCACCTTGAACAGAACACGATATAAGAGTCCAAGAATAAATCTACATTAAGCAATCCATCTCCATAGGATACACTGCAAATCTTTGAGCCCCTCAGAAGTGACAAAAACAGTCCAAGCATCATGCCTTTCCTTTAGCTGATTATGATGTAAAATGTGGAGCTCCCCTCTCAAGCACCTTGATACAACCTATGTAGATTACTCTTCACCTCTTGAGGGTACTGAATAAAAAATGTCTAATTCTTCAGCTACTTGGCCAATTCCGGCTCAAATATCAACCCAGGCACTCGATTTAAACAAAGTTGAATCTGATCTCCCTAGAGATGCTGTATACCAAATATGAAAGCATTCTGACTGGTGGATCTGAAGAACAAAATTTTAAAGAAATTTCCTCATATTGCACAAAGTTAAAATTTGCGCTACCATAGTGAGCCCAAAATTTAACCTACATACCCGATTTGAACAAACTTGAATCTCACCCTCACCCCCACCCCACCCCTCCCCCCTTTGAGATGTTGTATACCAAATACGAAAGTATTCTGACTGGTGGATCTGAAGAAGAAGATTTTTAAAAAAAACTTCCCCATACATCCCTAAGTTAAATTTGGGCTACCAAAGGAAGCCCAAATATTAACATAGGGACTTGGTTTGAACAATCTTGAATCTGACCATCATAACAATGAGGGTACCAAACATTAAACAAGAGGTCCCAAGGGGCCTGAGGGCGCACACCTGACATGGTAGCCTAAATTTATATCAACCCAGAGAATTGATTTAACAAGTTGCATCTGCTCCTCCTAAGAAAAGCTTATACCAAATATCCAAAGATTCTGACCAGTGGATCTAAAAAAAAAAAGATTTTTAAAGAATATTCCTCATATTGAACTAAGTTATAATTCAGGCTCCCACAGGGAGCCCATATATGAACCCAGGGACTTGGCTTTAACAAACTTGAATCTCACCCCCCTAAGGATGCTGCACACCAAATATCAAAACATTCCGACTGCTGGATCTGAAGAAGAAGATTTTTAAAGAAAAGTCCTCATTTTGAACTAAGTTACAATTCGAGCTCCCACAGTGAGTCCAAATATGGACCTAGGGACATGGCTGAAGAAGAAGATTTTTAAAGAAAAGTCCTCATTTTGAACTAAGTCACAATTCGAGCTCCCACAGTGAGTCCAAATATGGACCTAGGGACATGGCTTGAACAAACTTGAATCTCACCCCCTAAGGATGCTGCATACCAAATATCAAAACATTCCGACTGCTGGATCTGAAGAAGATTTTTAAAGCAAATTCCTCATTTTGAACTAAGTTATAATTCGGGCTACCACAGTGAGCCCAAATATGAACCCAGGGACTTGGCTTGAACAAACTTGAATCTCACCCCCCTAAGCATGGTGCATACCCAATAGCAGAAGATTCTGCCTGCTGAATCTTGAGAAGAAGATTTTCAAAGAAATTTGCCTGAAATGCACTAAGTTCAAATTTGGGCTCCTATACTGAGCCCAAATATAAACCCAGGGGGCCGATTTGAACAAACTTGAATCAGATCCACCCCACAATGTTGCATACCTAATATCAAAAGATTCTGCCTGCTGAATCTGGAGAAGAAGATTTTTTTAAGAAATATGCCTGAAATGCACTAAGTTAAAATTTGGGCTCCTATACGGAGCACAAATATAAACCCAGGGGGACGATTTGAACAAACTTGAATCAGATCCACCCCACAATGTTGCTTACCAAATATGAAAAGATTCTGAAGCTGGATCTGGAGAAGAAGATTTTTTAAGAAATTTGCCTGAAATGCACTAAGTTCGAATTCGAGCTTCTATAGTGAGCCCAAATATGAATCTAGGAAGCCGATTTGAACAAACTTGAATCAGATCCACCCCACAATGTTGCATACCAAATATCAAAAGATTCTGCCTGCTGGATCTGGAGAAGAAGATTTTTTAATAAATTTGCCTGAAATGCACTAAGTCCGAATTCGGGCTTCTATATTAAGCCCAAATATGAATCCAGGGGGCCAATTTGAACAAACTTGAATCAGATCCACCCCGCAATGATGCTTACCAAATATCAAAAGATTCTGCCTGCTGGATCTGGAGAAGAAGATTTTTGAAGAAATTTGCCCGAAATGCACTAAGTTTGAATTCGAGCTTCTATAGACTTTATTAGTGAGCCCAAATAAGAATCCAGGGGGCCGATTTGAACACCCTTGAATCAGATCCACCCTGCAATGTGGCATACCAAATATCAAAAGATTCTGCCTGCTGGATCTGGAGAAGATGATTTTTTAAGAAATTTGCCTGAAATGCACTAAGTTCGAATTCGAGCTTCTATAGTAAGCCCAAATATGAATCTAGGGAGCCGATTTGAACAAATTTGCATCAGATCCATCCCACAATGTTGCATACCAAATATCAAAAGATTCTGCCTGCTGGATCTGGAGAAGAAAATTTTTTAAGAAATTTGCCTGAAATGCACTAAGTCCGAATTCGGGCTTCTATATTAAGCCCAAATATGAATCCAGGGGGCCAATTTGAACAAACTTGAATCAGATCCACCCCGCAATGTTGCTTACCAAATATCAAAAGATTCTGCCTGCTGGATCTGGAGAAGAAGATTTTTGAAGAAATTTGCCCGAAATGCACTAAGTTTGAATTCGAGCTTCTATAGACTTTATTAGTGAGCCCAAATAAGAATCCAGGGGGCCGATTTGAACACCCTTGAATCAGATCCACCCTGCAATGTGGCATACCAAATATCAAAAGATTCTGCCTGCTGGATCTGGAGAAGAAGATTTTTGAAGAAATTTGCCTGAAATGCACTAAGTTCGAATTCAAGTTCCTATAGTGAGCCCAAATATGAATCTAGGGAGCCGATTTGAACAAACTTGAATCAGATCCACCCTACAATGTTGCATACCAAATATCAAAAGATTCTGCCTGCTGGATCTGGAGAAGAAGATTTTCAAAGAAATTTGTCTGAAATGCAGTAAGTTCAAATTTGGGCTCCTATACTGAGCCCAAATATAAACCCAGGGGGCCGATTTGAACAAACTTGAATCAGATCCACCCCACAATGTTGCATACCAAATATCAAAAGATTCTGCCTGCTGGATCTGGAGAAGAAGATTTTTTAAGAAATTTGCCTGAAATGCACTAAGTTCGAAATCGGGCTCCTATACTGAGCCCAAATATGAACCCAGGGGGCCGATTTGAACAAACTTGAATCAGATCCACCCTACAATGTTGCATACCAAATATCAAAAGATTCTGCCTGCTGGATCTGGAGAAGAAGATTTTTTAATGTTTTTCCCATTGCCTACAGTGTTAAAAAGTGCTGACTCAGCACTTTTTCAAAGTCCCGAAACTGTACCCTATGATAAAACCGATGGCAATTTTTTTTACCAATCCTTTCTGTTGGTCCTAAGGAAGCTGCACACCAAATAAAAATTCTCAGTGCCGTGCAGTTTTGGAGATATGGGCGTTTTATTTTTTTTCTATTTTTAGCTCCTGCAGTTCCCACGGGGCTGCGGAAAATTTTTTTTTGCATAAATCAAGTACTCATGACCCAATAAGCCCTCACATAAAATTTGGTTCAAATCAGCCTCTCGGTTTGGAAAATAGAAATTTTGGGCGGGGCAAAAAAGTTTGCCCCTCCCATAACGACGCCAAGTATAGCCCCACAAACTTCTCTTGAACAAATCTGAGTCTACACCTCAAAAGGAAGCTGCACACCAAATATCAAGTCTCTGCTACTGCTGGTTCATGAGAAGAAGATTTACAAAGATTTTGGTGCCCCTTGGGGGGCGTGGCACCACCCAGGAGGAGGGGCAACTTCATTTGAACAAATCTGAATAGGCATTAGGTAATAAACATTTAGCCAACATTTGAATAAAATTGGGCTAGTGGTTTAGGAGGAGAAGTCGATAATGTAAAGTTAACGCCGGACGGACGACGACGGACGACGGACAGAAAGTGATTAGTAAAGCTCCCCTTGAGCTTCGCTCAGGTGAGCTAAAAATTCTGACTCGTGGTTCTGAAGAAGATTTTTAAAGAAAATTCCCCATAAAATTTGGGCGTCTGCATCGAGTCCAAATATGAACGAATGGGCTTCATTTTAACAAACTTGTATCTGACCCCTCTAGGGATGCTGTATACCAAATATCAAATGATTCTGAACATTGGTTCTTGAGAAAAGATTTTCTAAAATGTTTGCAAAAATGCTCCACCAACATTATTCTGATGCCCTCTGCAGAACTCTCTAACAACAACAGAGGGCATTTTTTTTACCATTCAATTCTACTGGTTCTAAGGATGCTTCATACCACATAACAGTTCTCTGTTCCAAGTGGTTTGGGAAACATGGGAGTTTGAAAACATTTCTATTTTTTGCTCCTGGGGTTCCCATGGGGATGCACGGGGTTTTTTGCATGAGGTAAGTACTTATGACCCAATATTACCACGATACTGAATTTCATTCAAATCGGACCATCGGTTTGGAAAATAGAAATTTTGGGTGGTACCAAAAATCTAACCACTGCCATTACAAAGCCAAATATTGCTTCACAAAGTATGTTTGAACAAGCGTGATTCTACACCTCAAAAGGTAGTTCCATAACGAATATAAAGTCACTGTACCCACTGGTTCATAAGATTTTTTAAATATTTTGAAAGCATTTTACCCCACCCTCTCCCTATGGGGCTGGGCATGTTGAGTCAAACAAAAATGTAATACCCATTTGGTACCATTACTCACACAAACTTTAACTTGAATTGACCAAAACATGGTGTTGATGGATGACAGATGGATGGACAATGGATGGAGAGTGATTAGATAAGCCCTGCTTGACTTTGTCAAAGTGAGCTAAAAAAAAAAAAAAATTAAACGGTTCATGTCCAATATTTTACCCATGTTATTAAAATTGATAAATTTGTCCCTGGAGTGCAACAAGGTTTATGCTATACATGTAGCATTGCAAAGCCTTCTTGCACTCAAGTGATGGAATACATCTCCATCCAAGCTATTCTGTAGATTATGAGGCCTAAAACAAACCAAGAACATGAACTTATGCATGAATATTATTACAATGAATACACTGTCTTACACAAAGGAATACCACACAATCCAGTGTAGACTGATTTCAAAAAGTCTTCCGTAGTGGAAGGGCAATTTTAACAAACATACAGGCCCAAATAAGCTTCATACACAGTGTAAAAATTCCACAAAATTAATAAACATTCATATATGTTTAATAGGAATTAGGAGTATTGTAATTAAAAGTCAATTGTGTGGTTGTTTATAAACTTATATTACTTTGTTATCAGGTGTTAAAAAATATGAATATTTGTAAACACACCCACTCATTTAGATTAGTCCCTGCTCATAGCAGTGACACAGACATACAGTACAGTTGCTGGTCATAATCCTTGCATGGGCAGTGCATGATGTCCATGCATGTTTTTTTCCAGGTAATAGAAAATCATCATCAATAAAATTTTAATTAATGAAGCACCGAATTGTATCCTGTGGTTCATTAATTAAATTTTTGACGATTATTGCTGTAAACAATGTTTGAAAACTAATATCATTGCATCCGCAGAAATATTGCCCACCCACAGAAAGTGACCAGTACACAGCAGCACAGAGTCAAGGTAATTGTGTTTTACTGTCTTGAATCTCAAATTTTGTTGTTTTTTTTTTTTTGTTTTTTTTTGGAGGGGGGGGGGGTGCACCAGACCCCTCCACTGATGAGAGGGTCACACACCCTCTTGTCCTCACCCCTATCTCACTCACTGCTATGTGGCTCAGGTGATTCTGTGCATCATATTATTTATGACTCCCACTAGATACATGTATTACTCTTGCCCCTACATGTAACTTAGATATCCTGGCTTAGCACCAGCATAATGGTAAACTAACACCAAATTGTGTGCTTATGTACAGTAGCTAACATATTGGAATAGTATAATGAGCTTTGTCAGAAACCTGATCAAGTATTGATGACAAACAACAATTTTCATTACCAGTACCTGGTGCCAGTAATAAAATAAGATTTGCAAATATCACCCTGCATTTTTTTCAGCTATTAACTAACATAAAATTGTGCGCTTCATGAAAATTATTTCGTAACAACCTGTTAAAAATTACCGTTTCTTGTTTTGCTCTTTTAGAAAAAGAAATCACTCCTTTTCTGGTGGGCATACTAAACACCGAGGCAACCGAGGGACACCAAGGTGAAGGAAAACAGGAGAGAAACGGGTATGAGGTGGTGTGTTCTTTTTATTATTTATTTATTGGTGTTTAAGGTCACATTTATCTGCACAACAGCTTATTGTGACCATGGCAGTTTTATGGATGGAGGAAACTAGAGTACCCAGGAGAACCACTGAGCAATGGCAAGCAACTGTGAGCTCCCCAACCTACTACACAAGCACGGTTAGCCTTGTTTGAAGACAGGTGCACCAAGAACATGCAGTATGCCTTAGTACACAGCATACCTTGCCCCCACATGGGTAGTGGGGGTGAAGTGTCTTGCCCAAGGACACAAAGCTGTTGCTGCAGGTGGGATTCGAACTGAGGATCTCCCGGCTTGCAGTCTGCTCCTCTACCTACTGAGCTAATGCACCCCTGATGGTGTATTCTGATTATGTAAATAGATTTAAGCAGTACTAGTATGTGATTGGTTTTAATGCCATATTTGAGAATTATGGGTGCTGAAGTAATATGAGTGCACTGAAAAATCTTCCCTTTGGTATTTAGTAGGTAGCTTGGTAATGGTAAAGTGACTTCACCTCAGTAAGCAACAGTGTGAAAGCTGGCAGCCATCTTTAATATCGGGCCGCCACACCCAAAGAACACTCGTTCTCATCCCAAGGTGATAACAAAGGTACCCAAGAAGTTTCATGAAGATCGGTTCATAAATACAGCCTCCAGACTTAGCGTATTGAAATGTGCACTTACAGTGTATAAGCAGCACTGATAAATTAAAGGTCATCTAATTTGCATAATTTCTGCAAGAGAAAAAAACCTGTATTATACAGTATTTTTTGTGATGTACAGTTAAAACTAGAAGTCCTGTCACGAACTGTGTGCTTATCTAGGCTTAATTGTGCGTATGAATTGCGCGCAATTGTCATATCGAATGGCATCCAAAGCACGGCAGGTTCTCCTGGTTACTTATAGCAAACACGGGCAATGTTTCTGCCAATGGACCCCGTTACCCGGAGGTCCATTGGCTGAAACACTGCTTGTGCACAGGCCATATTTACATAATTTGATTGCCTTACTATGGTCATATCGCGTAGATTAACACGCATATCGACGTGCTATTTGTGCGCATTTCAGGACAGGACTTTTAGTTTTAACTGTATTCCATGTTACTAAACATTCATACAAAAATTTATTCAAATCAGAACTTTCATACAGAAGTTCTGTACAAAAAACTGATCGCACTAATTTTAGTACAAATTGGCTGCTAGTGGCCATCTTGAATTTCGAACTGCACCCAAAAACACTCGCTCTCATCCCACGGTGATAACAAAAGTACCCAAGACGTTTCGTAAAGATCGGTTCATAAATACGGCCACTAGCCTGAGCCGTATAGAAGTTGTGTACAAAAAACTGATTGGACCTAATTTTGGTACAAAATGGCCACTGGCAGCCATCTTGAATTTTGGATCACACCCCAAAACACTCGTTCTCGTCCCTAGGTGATAACAAAGGTATGCAAGAAGCTTGGTGAAGATCCGTTCATAAATACAGCCCTTAGCCCAATCCGTATTGACATGTGTACTTACTGTGTATAAGTAGCACTGAATAAATCAAAGTTCATCTGTACAAGAAAAAAACCTGTATTTTATGTGATGTATTCCATGTTACTAAACAATCAGACAAAAATTTATTCAAATCAGAACTTTCATACAGAAGTTCCATACAAAAAACTGATTGCAGTAATTTCAGTACAAAATAGCTGCCGGCGGCCATCTAGAATTTTGGACTCCCCCCAAAAACACTCAATCTAACATCATGATGATAACAAAGGTACCCAAGAAATTTTGTAAAGATCGGTTCATAAATACGGCCTCTAGCCCAAGTTGTAAAGAAGTTCTGTACAAAAAACTGATTGTACCAAATTTCAGTACAAAATGGCCACTGGCAGCCATCTTGAATTTTGGACTGCACCCAAAAACACTCATTCTCATCCCAATGTGATAACAAAGGTACCCAAGAAGTTTCATGAAGATCAGTTCATAAATACTGTACAGCCTAGCCCGAGCCGTATTGACATGTGCACTTACTGGGTATACATGTAAGTAGCAGTGAATAAATTAAAGTTCATCTAATTTGCATAATTTCACAACGAGAAAAAAACCTGTATTATATGTGATGTACTCCATGTTACTAAACATTCATACAAAAATTTATTCAAATCAGACCTTTCATACAGAAGTTCAGTACAAAAACGCTGATTGCACTAATTTCTGTACAAAATGGCTGCTGGAGGCCATCTTGAATTTTGGACCGCACCCAAAAACACTCGTTCTCGTCCCACGTGATAACAAAGGTACTCAAGAAGTTTCGTAAAGATCGGTTCATAAATACAGCCTCTAGCCCGAGCCGTATTGAATTGCTGTTCCCGAACAGACGGACAATGGGCCATGACATAACCTTAAATTTGACTTTGTCAAAGTTGAGCTAAAAATGGAGAGTATCCAGAGTATCACAAAACAAAAACCTATTTGTAAAGGACTCCTCCTTTCAAGGACCATGGGGCAGTGTTGGCATTCACCACCATGCTGCCTTGAGGCTGCATTTTGAATTCCTGTGTTTGTTGTTCTAATGAAATATTATTTTATTATTATCAGTTATGGTACAAATATGGTACCGATAGCACACTTTCAGGAACCGCTGATGTCTGATGTCGACTGTGTGTCAGTGCGTGAGGTGCACACATACTTTTGGGGTTCTATACCAGGCCTGGCATTCTGAAAAATGCAGGAGGGCAAAAAATTGGTCTCCTCAATCAGCTTAGGAGAACAATTAGCTTTACACAGCATTTTGAGTATCCAGTTGAACGAACTCATTGAAACTGAAACCAACAGACTACATCAGTGATTTTATTAACTTTACTAAGGTAAAGCGAAATCTCTTAGACATCTAGATGTCTCACTCAACAACCGAAAACACACTTGACAAGTCCTGTGTGTGTACCCAGACCTGTTGTCCAAGAAAGTCATATGTCTACCACTACCACCTTCAACCCCCCAAGGGGGTTGAAGGTGGTAGTGGTAGGCGTATGACTTTCTTCGACAACAGGTCTGCTTGAATCAACAGTCACATCCTGGTGCAAGTGCTTCAAGTGACAGGATAGTAGTAATGGTAGTATATTATAGTGTCAATATTCCTTGAATACTTACCCGTCAAACTGTGATGTCAGTTGTTGAACTTGAAACTGACAGAAAAAAATATATTGCTGTGACCCATTTTGCTTCAAATGATTGCAACTGTGTTTGGGTATGGTTGCAGCCATTACCTTTTACCACTAAACCACTTTCAAAATGAAATTACGTGATGTTATGTGTCTTTGAAGTTAAATTACATTTTTGCTTTACAACAAAAATTTAATGTGAGCATAATACATGTAATCTCAATCATCGCAGACCAAAATATTTAGGAGGGCAATTTTTCGCTCTCCTTAATTCTTTCAGGAGGGCAGTAAGGAGAGCTAAAAAATCGCTCTCCTGAAATTGCCAAGCCTGCATATACACCACATCCTTCATTTTGCTATATAATTTGTGTAAATTTATTTGGAATTTATAGAATTTCAGACCTGTAAATTTCATAGTATTGTTTTTGCCTTAGTTATGGTGCTTTATAAGTAATGGGCAATTCAGTTTGAAAAAGAGGGGTTCATGAATATTCAGTCACAGGAAGATTCAGCCCTCATACTTTTTCTGAGAATATTCGGTCCCCAATTGCATTCATGCCCCCACCCCTCTCTCCTGTTAACCCATATAATGAACATCCCAAAAGACATTTTAATATCTAGAGATAGTTATGCTTGTTCGCAACTTATTATGGACACAAATGGACACAGAGTCAAGGTAATTGTGTTTTACTGTCTTGAATTTCAAATTTTTTTTTGGGGTGGGGGGAGGTGCACCCGACCCCTCCACTGATGAGAGGGTCACACACCCTCTTGTCCTCACTCCTATCTCACTGCTATGTGGCTCAGGTGATTCTGTGCATCATATTCTTTATTACCCGGCCCCACTCCCACTAGATATTACTCTTGCCCCTACATGTAACTTAGATTTCCTGGCTAAGCACCAGTATATAGTGGTAAACCAACATCAAATTGTGCGCTTATGTCCAGTCGCTAACATACTGGAATAGTATAATGTGCTTTGTCAGAAACTTGATCAAGTATTGATGACAAACAGCAATTTTCATTACCAGTACCTGGTGCCAGTAATAAAATAAGATTTGCAAATATCACCCTGCGTTTTTTCAGCTATTAACTAAGATAAAATTGTGCGCTTCATGAAAATTATTTCGTTACTACCTGTTAAAAATTACTGTTTCTTGTTTTGCTCTTTTAGAAAAAGAAATCACTCCTTTTCTGGCGGGCATACTAAACACCAAGGCAAACCGAGGGATACCAAGGTGAATGAAAACTGGAGAGTCTAAACGGGTATGAGGTGGTGTGTTCTTTTTATTATTTATTTATTGGTGTTTAAGGTCACATTTATCTGCACAACAGCTTATTGTGACCATGGCAGTTTTATGGATGGAGGAAACTAGAGTACCCCAGGAGAACCACTGAGTAATGGCAGGCAACTGTGAGCTCCCCAACATACTACGCAAGCTGGGTTAGCCTCAGGTGCACCAAGAACATGCAGTATGCCTTAGTACACAGCATACCTTGCCCCCACATGGGTAGTGGGGGGTGAAGTGTGTTGCCCAAGGACACAAAGCTGTTGCCGCAGGTGGATTCGAACCGAGGATCTCTCGGCTTGCAGTCTGCATCTCTACCTACTGAGCTAATGCACCCCTGATGGTGTATTCTGATTATGTGAATAGATTTAAGCAGTATAAGTATGTGATTGGTTTTAATGCCATATTTGAGAATTATGGGCACTGAAGTAATAAGAGTGCACTGAAAAATCTTCCCTTTGGTATTTAGTAGGTAGCTTGGTAATGGTAAAGTGACTTCACCTCAGTAAGCAACAGTGTGAAAGCCGGCAGCCATCTTTAATTTCGGGCCGCACCCAAAAACACTTGTTCTCATCCCAAGGTGATAACAAAGGTACCCAAGAAGTTTCATGAAGATCGGTTCATAAATACAGCCTCCAGCCTTAGCGTATTGACATGTGCACTTACAGTGTATAAGAAGCACTGAATAAATCAAAGGTCATCTAATTTGCATAATTTCTGCAAGAGAAAAAAACCTGTATTATACAGTATTTTTTGTGATGTATTCCATGTTACTAAACATTCATACAAATATTTATTCAAATCAGAACTTTCATACAGAAGTTCTGTACAAAAAACTGATTGCACTAATTTTGGTACAAAATGGCTGCTAGTGGCCATCTTGAATTTCGAACTGCACCCAAAAACACTCGCTCTCATCCCACGGTGATAACAAAGGTACCCATGACATTTCGTAAAGATTGGTTCATAAATACGGGCTCTAGCCTCTAGCCTGAGCCGTATAGAAGTTGTGTACAAAAAACTGATTGTATCTAATTTTGGTACAAAATGGCCTCTGGCAGCCATCTTGAATTTTGGATCGCACCCCAAAACATTCATTCTCGTCCCTAGGTGATAACAAAGGTACCCAAGAAGCTTGGTGAAGATCGGTTCATAAATACAGCCCCTAGCCCGAACCGTATTGACATGTGTACTTACTGTGTATAAGTAGTACTGAATAAATCAAAGTTTGTCTAATTTGCATAATTTCTGTACAAGAAAAAAACCTGTATTTTATGTGATGTATTCCATGTTACTAAACAATCATACACAAATTTATTCAAATCAGAACTTTCATACAGAAGTTCAGTACAAAAAAAACTGATTGCAGTAATTTCATTTTCAGTACAAAATAGCTGCCGGCGGCCATCTAGAATTTTGGACTCCCCCCCCCCCCCCAAAAACACTCATTCTAACCCCATGGTGATAACAAAGGTACCCAAGAAATTTTGTAAAGATCGATTCATAATTACGGCCTCTAGCCCAAGTTGTATAGAAGTTCTGTACAAAAAACTGATTGTACTTAATTTCGGTACAAAATGGCCACTGGTAGCCATATTGAATTTTGGACCGCACCCAAAAACACTCATTCTCATCCCAAGGTGATAGCAAAGGTACCCAAGAAGTTTCATGAAGATCAGTTCATAAATACAGCCTAGCCCGAGCCGTATTGGCATGTGCACTTACTGGGTATACATGTAAGTAGCACTGAATAAATTAAAGTTCATCTAATTTGCATAATTTCAGCACGAGAAAAAAACCTGTATTATATGTGATGTACTCCATGTTACTAAACATTCATACAAAAATTTGTTCAAATCAGAAATTTCATACAGAAGTTCTGTACAAAACACTGATTGCACTTATTTCTGTACAAAATGGCTGCTGGAGGCCATCTTGCATTTTGGACCGCACCCAAAAACACTCGTTTTCATCCCATGGTGATAACAAAGGTACCCAAGAAGTTTCGTAAAGATCGGTTCATAAATACAACCTCTAGCCCGAGTCGTATTGAATTGTTGTTCCCAAACAGACGGAAGCCCGAGTCGTATTGAATTGTTGTTCCCAAACAGACGGACAACAGGCTATGACACAACCTTAAATATGACTTTGTCAAAGCTGAGCTAAAAATGGGGAGTATCCAGAGTATCACAAAACAAAAACCTATTTTGTAAAGGACTACACCTTTCAAGGACAATGGGACAGCATTGGCATTCACCACCATGCTGCCTTGAGGCTGCCTTTTGAATTCCTGTGTTTGTTGTTCTTATGAAATATTATTTTATTATTATCAATTATGGTACAAATATGGTACCGATAGCACACTTTCAGGATCCGCTGATGTCTGATGGCGACTGTGTGTCAGTGTGTGAGATGCACACATACTATACACCACATCCTTCATTTTGCTATATAATTTGTCCAAATTTATTTGGAATTTATAGAATTTCAGACTTGGAAATTTCATAGTATTGTTTTTGCCTTAGTTATGGTGCTTTATAAGTAATGGGCAATTTAGTTTGAAAAAAGGGGTTCATGAAGATTCAGTCACAGGAAGATTCAGCCCTCATACTTTTTCTTAGAATATTCGGTCTCAGTCGTGGTCGAATGTCATCACCTCTTGAGGTCAAATCCTCACAGAATTTTTTTTTTTTAAATATTCTATGCATTTTTTCTATTGTTTTATGTTAAGGATTTATGATTACTAATTATGATAAAATTACAAGTGCGATATGAAACAAACCTTAATGAAGCTGGAACAAAAAAAACCTTCCCAAAACAAGCTGTGAGAGGTTCTCAGCTCGAATCCCAATTGCGGCAACTGAAATAAGGCGTACTGCACATCGATGGTGCACTTGTCTTCAACCAATGCTAACCCTGCTTGCTTGGAGTTACAATGTTGAGAAGCTGACATGCTTGTCATTGTTGCTCGGTAGTTCTCTCCGGGTGCTCTGGCTGGGTTCCTCCCCCAGTAAAATTGTTGGGTGGCCCTGGCTGTAAAAATTGTTGTTAAACCCAATAAATAAAGAAATCAAATTTGCTGAATCCAAGACCTTTGAATGATGGTTTTGATTGGGTGTGTGTGTGTGGGGGGGGGGGGGGGGGGGGGGGTTAGGGGGGTAATACAGTTGTGCCCACTTAATTGGATATATCTTAATTGTATACAGTTGAAACTAGAAGTCCTATCCCGAATTGTGTGCTTATCTAGGCTTAATTGCGCGTAGGAATTGCGCGCAATTGCCATATCGAATGGCATCCAAAGCATGGCAGGTTCTCCTGATTACTCATAGTAAACACAGGCAATGTTTCTGCCAATGGACCTCCGGGTTACCCGGAGGTCCATTGGCTGAAACATTGCTTGTGCCCAGGCCATATGTACAGAATATGATAGCCTTACTATGGTCATAACGCATAGATTAACGCGCAAATCGACATGCTATTTGTGCGCATTTCATGTTAGGACTTCTAGTTTTAACTGTATCCCTGTTAATAGAATATAATTTCCCAACACAAAACCATTTACCTCCAGTACAAATTTGACCTGGTAATTGAATATAGGTTATAGAGTAATCTCCTGTTAATTGAATAAAAAATCTTGTAACATGTTGAGAAATTGCCCTGACTCTTCCCAGTTTTCCTTTGGTTATAGACCAATTTGGCCTCAGTACATTCAATACAAGCATTTAATCTATTATATCTTGTTTGACAGAGCTCATGGAGCTCTGTCAAACAAAATATAATAGAATAAATGCTAAGTTTATCTCTGGAATACAGGAAAGTGACACAATCCCTGTTAATTGAATACTCCTGCTAATTGAATAATGTTATTGGCAAAGTGGCTCTTCAATTAACAGGGTTCCACTGTACAGCAAAAACAAATATCACAAACTAATAATGAAACCATGTACCTGTGAAATTTTCATGTGGTCATTCTACAAAATGTTTTAGCTGGTACTATACAGTTTTGAAGGTTAAAGGGCTCAGTACTTAGAGGTGAAGACTGCAAGCCAAAGGGTCCTCTATCAAATACCACCTGTGGCAACCACTTTGTTTCCTTGGGCAATACACTTCATTCCCACTGCCCACGTAGTGCCATTGCATACCAAGGCATACTGCATGTCAATCGTACACTTGTCTTCAACCAATGCTAACCCAGCGTGTGTGCTGTTTGTACATTAGATGTTTGTAATTGCTCTGTGGTTCTCTCTGGCTTTTCCCACCTGTAAAACTGTCCGACATGAAGTGACCCTGGCTATCGAAGTGTCATTAAACCCCAATAAATAAATCAATAAGAATCATGTGTCCCTATTCTGGAGAACAGTTTGGGGCAAATTGCCAAAGGATGGTTTGGGTTAGATTAGTATCCAGTTTGGGTCAAATTGTTGGAGGACAGTTTGGATGCAATTCTCACAAATTCCAGTCACTTTGGCCCCAAGTCATTTTGGCCCCAGTCATTACAGCCTCAGATCAATTCAGCCCCAATATACCAGGTCATTTCGGCCTCTTTAAATATTTTCAAATATTGTTTGAATTTTAACATTTTTCTATTTAATTTTGTTTCAACATATATATCTCTCAATTAGATATTCAGGTATACATTATATATGTCTAGTAGATTTTCTATCATGATGAATAAATAAAAGAAAAGTTTCAGCATGTCGAAGATGCGCATGGACTATGTGGGATTTGAAATCACTTGTGACCTGAATAATTTTATTTGCTTATGAATCTATGAGAGCCAGAAGCGAGGGTAAGTAATGTGATTTGGTTTGAGTGTACGCCTTGGAAGTGGGGCACTGGGATCAGACCCCCGTGGACATCGAACTGGAAGGGGACTAGGAATTGTGCATAACTACAAGGATTCTGCTCTGTGTTTTAGAAAATGTGGACATATTTATGGTAGTATCAAAATCGCAGTTTGGTGGTTGTTTCAGAAAAAAAAAGAAACCCTGTGAACCTCAAACTGGAAGGTGACTAGGAATTGTGCATAACAATATGAATAAATGACTGCATATTCCGGTACTTTGCAAAATTTCAAAGTGAAATAATTTCTCTTACTTATACAGATAGCATCTTAAATGTATGTATAATTGAACACATGGATAATTTTTAATGTCATGTATAACTGTTCTGTACACTATGTAAATACAAATAACTGAACATTACTTAATAAAGGTAATTACCCATTATTTCTAAACATGAACTATGCACTGATCTTTATAGATCTCTACACTTAAAATGGTGCCGATATGACCAAGGGACCAAAGCGACTAGGACAGAGATGACTTTGAGGTCGAATTGTCCAGAGGACGAAATGACTTGGAGCCGAAGTGATTGGATATCATTCTAACAGATGAGAGACGTTAATTAGGCCCTATTACAGAACACATTGAATGCGAATTTACTGCAGAGATAATTGCTCGACGATATATTATATTAATATTTTTTCAATTAATATCGAACAATCTATTAATATTTTTTTAAGAATTATTTTCAGGAGTTAAAACGAATATCGTAGCGTATCTAAAATATCCTAACAGATGTGTACTGCTTTTCTTTTGGATGATTCTTCCCTGGGCCTAGTTCTCCCCAGGCTGAAGATTCCCCCAGTTCCCGAAAAAGATGACATGCCATTTTCAATGGCGGTAAATATCCAAAAGGGTTATTATTTTCCATTTTTTAGTTTTTGAAACTACGAAGCACTGTTCAGAAATACAGATGCACCAAAAAGTAACACATTATTACTTTGTTTTGGTTTCTAACGGGACTGAAAGCAACCTATCAGTATCACTTTTTCGAATTACACCCATTTCGTCTGCTAACCAAATCGTCCACTGCAATTTTACCCAAGTCATCCTCTACAATTATACCCAACACGTCCGAAACTCGTTCGCTGGGGGAAAGTATTCAAGTATTGCATTTTGAATCATTTTTTATTTATATAATAATTTTATTGTATAATTTATTGTATATTACCTATTGTAATATATCTTAATGTACCTCCATTGCAGTACGCAGCACATGTTTACTGTGGTAAACCAGTTCCGCTTTCCTAGTAAAATAGGACCCAGTCACCAATGCTTGGGGTGAAAGTCCTCTAAAATGGGCAACATGTAGATCAACGATTGACTAAACTTGACTTCTTCTCCATGTTGTGTCACGATTAGCCATGTTGCATAAATATGTGACGTTAACCACCAACAAACAAACAAACAAACCTCCATTGTACTATATCTTAATGTACCTCCTTGCATTAAATTTCATATATGTGTATGAAATTCTGAAAACAGAAATGTCAGAACAAAATAAACTATCCAGCCATCTAATAAATTTTAATTACTGTTTGTTCAATGGATTACCAATAAAAATTATATTATTACAGTAAAAGTTCTTAATGTATATGTACGGTATATTAAGTTCCACTACATAATCTTATAATTTTGCAATTTTTCATTGAAGAGCTCCACCGGCACCTTACAGTGAATAATTGCAAAATTATTAGCATAAGTATTATAAGAATTAATTATATTAAGAAATGCAACAAAATTTGTTATATTAAGTTCTGCAACATAATCTTATAATTTTGCAAGTATTCATCGAGGCGCACCGTCGCTTTACAATGAATAATAGCAAAATTATTAGCAAATGTACTATAAGAATTAATTATATGAAGAAACGCATCAAAATTTATGGTTTATTAAAATTCTGCAACATAATCTTATAATTTTGCAATTATTCTTGGAAGAGCATCACCGGCGATTTACAATGAATAATCACGAAATTATTAGCAAATGTATTATAGGAATTAATAATATTAAGAATTTTTAGAAATGCATCAAATCGTGTTATAATTATATTAAGAAATGCATCAAAACTTGTTATATTAAGTTCCGTAACATAATCTTATAATTTTGCAATCATTCCAGGGGGAGGGGGGGGGGGGGACCAAAAATTTGCAAGACGTGATGTGGGGGTGGGTGAGTCTCTTGAGTGCACCAAAAATGTGCATTTCCAACTTGAGCAATTTTTTAAAAACATATCAATATATCAGCCAATATATGACACCATTTGTGTTTCAAACCTTAAAGATGATGTTGTACATCACACTCTTAACACAAATACAACATCAGGAGGCTTTATATGTGAGAATATTGGGCTTAATCTGGGGAAATGTCACACGTTAGTAGGGGGTGGGTGTCTTGTTCGAAATGTAGAAAATGGGCAGACAATATTTTCCTTGACAAGCGGACGACTCGGCTTGGGGACGAAACGTCCGTATACCCTTTTTTCAAGCAAACTTTTCCTTACTTTTACAACACCTTAACATTCGAATAATTCAACAACTGAGTTTCTGTTCATCTTGATATTTCACGATGTACGTGTCATTGCATATCTGTATACAATCGCACCAAAATAACAACAATTATCAGTTATATTATCGGTTATATGTACGTTTTTTTCGATTGAGGTTATCACTGGCAGACAAGCTGCAACGAAATCAGGACTGAGAGTTCGATCTGAAATGACGAGATCATCAGCTGAGCATATTGACAAACCTCCAGAAGGACAGAACTCGAGTAATAATAGTAACACTTTGGCCGGCCGCTGATTTGTCGCGGTTCTCGGTTGAGAAGGCCTGGTTACCCCTGAAGTGTAGATATGTAGGCCAATGTATCACACAAAGCTTTGAGGCGAAACAAAAAACATTTGATTCCCAGAGGAGGCCAGGCCAATTGCAATTGCATGGGCAATTCGACACCGGAAGTTACGTGGTTTTTTCACTGAAATTTACTGTCCACTTCAAAAATCACATTGACGGCTATAGAGAATTCTGTTCTGGAACACATTTATCTGACTGGGTATGTGGAACCCTTTGCGGGCCTACGGCCCGCTTGGGGTTCCTATTAACGATAACGTCTCCACCTCCGATAACAACTTCGGTGACTTCATGAATGGAAATTACCCGGTTTCCTTTTTTATTACCCCAACAAACGAGCAAGAAATCATATTGACAGCCGGACAATTGAAAGGGAAAGTGAGTACCGACGCTTTCAATATATCTACAAAAATAATGAAAGAGGCATTTTGTGAGATCGCGAAACCCCTGGTCTATATATTCAATCAGTCATTTATACAAGGTAAAGTCCCCGATAAAATGAAAATAGCAAAGGTGATACCAATTTTCAAAGGGGGTAATTCCCGGGAGCTTGGTAACTACAGACCAATTAGTTTGTTACCGGCTTTTTCGAAACTTCTGTAGAAAATAATGAACTGGACACTCACTAATTTTCTCAGTGATTTTCATATACGGTAGGAACATCAGTACGGTTTTCGCAAAAATCAATCCACTCTTCATCCCATCATGCACCTTTTGCAATATGTCGCTGAATGCAACGACAAGCCTACAAAAGACTCTACTCTAGCCGTCTTCCTTGATTTGTCTAAGGCATTTGACTCCATTAGTCACGAAATTTTACTTAGCAAAATGGAATTCTACGGAATAAGAGGGATTAGTAAGCTTTGGTCCCAAAGTTACTTAACAGGCAGAGAACAGTACGTTGAGTATAACTCGAATCGATCCCCAAACCGATATGTTACCCTGCGGGGTTCCACAGGGGTCTGTGTTGGGGCCCATCCTCTTCTTAATTTATGTGAATGATGAGATACTCCACTGTCCTTAACCTGTTATCATTTGCTGACAACACAACCCCCTTTACAGCTGGACACGACCTGAATACCCTGGAGACTCCAGTTAATACAGAGCTGAAAAAATTATTCGACTGGTGCTGTTGCAACAAACTTCAAGTGACCGCCAGTAAATGTAAATATATTATGCTACACCCACCGAACAGTCCGAACAAATCCAACCTACTAAATATTTTTCTTAACAATACCAAGCTTTCACCCATAGGTAACTCCCAACAAGAAAAAGTCGCTAAGTTCTTAGGCGTGTACTCTGACGAAAACCTCAATTTCAAGTACCACATATCCACAGTATGTTCCAAGATGTCAAGTGCAATCTATTGTTTGAATAAAGTAAAAAATGTTCTCCCCAAGAAGTCATTGAAATTATTGTATTATACATTATTTCATAGTCACTTACTGTATGCAATCCAAATTTGGGGGCATGGTCCATCCTGCAGTAAAATATACTTTCTACAGAAACGCGCGATGCGAATAATTAGCTGTAAAAAGTTTTATCTACTTTATACGTAAAAACAGCAACGTTTTATCTTTTATCGTTATCGAAAACTCGCCGTCAATAAAAAATCTTTTATCGTTACTGCAGTAAGAATAAAAGTCACGTGATATCGCAAGAATACAACGTTCACGCCCATCTCATTTGCATGACGTACTATTTCATTCAACACTTTGAATAACTAATTATCGCTGCCGCGGATCGAAACAAATAAAACGGGGCGTATTTATCGAAATGTATTGAATAAAAAAGAAGGCCATTAATTAAACTTACTGAATTGTAAAAATAAAATTTGACGGAAAAGAGTAAAAATTAGTAACTTACACTTTTTTTCCATGTTTCCGATAATATTTTGAATTCGAAAAGCCGAAAACAATTAAGCTCGGAAACGTCGTCTGCCAATAATCCGTTATCCGTCTGTTGTTAAAAATTTGTGAAACTTTTGTCTTATCATAAATTTGTAAAAATCATTATGGATGATCACTGGGATGACTTTGAGGAGGATAATTTCCTGCTATTGAATAGCGAGGACTTCTCAGAGGACTGTAAATCTCCACCTAATTTTAATTTAGATGCTAGTGTTTTGACCGGTGTCTCGTCATCGCCTGTCCTGTGGGCTTTTCGATCGTCAACACCAAATCATTTTCCAAATGAGAGCATAGTTTCTAGTTTAGCACCAAGTAATGACAATTCTTTACCAAGTACAATTTTCGCATCAAATGTAGGCCTACCAGTTGAACCTACTACTAGTAGTACTTCTACTAGTACTATAAAGAGTACAGTGCCGACAGAAACACTAAAATCTGCCACCGTTTCACGAAAACCTCAGTTTATTGAAATAACTGAAACTGACAAGGCAAATTTCATTTCAAATATGAAAAACGCGAACAGTAAGCGTAAAGTTGCAAGTGTGATGAAAGCATTTACTCGATTTGTTGAGACCACAGGCAGTCAGTCTGATTCGATATTATCATTACCCCCACAGCAGTTGGACAATTTAATTGGGCAGTTTCTATTGTCAGTGCGCAAAGCTGATGGTGCCGAATATGAACCCGACAGCCTCACGTCGTACCACCGCGGTATCGAGCGATTTCTGCGAGAAAACAACTACGGCTATAATATAATAACTGATCGACAATTTGAAACATCTCGGCTTGTCCTGGCCAGTAAAAGAAAGGAATTAAAACAGAAAGGCAAAGGGGGGAAACCCAACCGCTCAGAGCCCCTGACAGAGAGAGAAGAGGAGATTCTTAGTGATAAAAATATAACTGGGTGTCATGAACCACAGGCTCTAATTAACAGAATGTGGCTGAATAATACTAAACATTTTGGTATGCGGGGTGTCACGGAAAATCACAATTTACGTTGGGGCGATATTGAACTGAAAAAAGACGAAAATGACCAAGAATATTTGGAATATTCAGAACGAAACACAAAACCTAGAACAGCAACATCGTCAACTCACCTGAGACAGTTCAAACCAAGAGCCTATGCCATTCCGGGAAATATTGATAAGTGCCCAGTATATGCGTATAAACAATTTGAATCCAGACGTCCTCCACAGATGAATCATCCGGGAAGTCCATTTTACATTGGGATCTGTCACAACAGAAAGTCGGACGACTCCTTCTGGTTTAAATCACAGCCTATAGGTGTGCACAAACTCAGACACATCATGCAAAACATGGCCCTACAAGCTGGATTTTCCGGGAAAAAAACAAACACTAGTGCACGAAAAACAACTTGTACGAGACTGCTGCATTCTGGAATCGCACCGTCAACGGTCCAGCAGCTTTCGGGTCACAAAAACATTACAAGCGTAAACAATTACGCCGTAGCGTCTGATCGAATGCAGCATGAAATGTCAAATATTTTAGCCGGTGTTGACCCAAATGTAAATATTCCTGTCACGAAGACTATGTCTTGTAGGGAAAATCCAAACGTTCAAGGACATCAAATTCCTGGCACGCCGGCAAGCTGTGGGCACATTTCGTCACAGACACATTTCTGTAAATCCAACAATTCTTCCTTGAATCATGAATCAAATTTCCCTCAACATATATTCAACATTACGGGAAATTGTACAATCCAGTATAAACAATCCTCCGAGTCAAGAACATTCACATAAACGACGAAGAATTATGGTAATCGAAAGTGACAGCGATTGAAATTCAGTGAACGAAAGAACTAACTTGTTTACGCATTTATGAAAAGTCACGTCACGCATTAAGAAAATAGTTCTCATTTTATCTCCCTTTTGCACATTATTTTTTCAGCGAAAAATCACTAGTGATATCATTTCTCAATCAGCCATGCTCTATTCCATCGTATCTTCCAAGAAGTCCAGTTGGCAAAGCTTAATTCTGTGTTTTTATTTTTTGGGCCGTTTCAATGTCGTTTTGTCAACTTTTGCGAATCAGCTGATTTTTGCAAGTGGACTCGCTGTTAACCCGGGAGAGGGGAGGTGGGGGTGTAGATAAAAGGGTTATATACACATGGTGTTTGTAAAAAATCTTTTATCGCGACTCGAGCGTTTTCGGGGGCTACATAGCTACTCGTCGCTGCGCGACTCGTAGCTATATATGCCCCCGAAAACGCTCTCGTCGCGATAAAAGATTTTTTACAAACACCATGTGTATATAACCCATACTTATAGTCATACTGATCCCCTATTCAAGGATAATAATATTCTAAAATTTAACGATCTATACAAAGTGAATGTCTCTCTATTCATGCACGACTGGAAAAACGATAGGTTGCCCGACTCATTTGAAACATTTTTTAATGTACACACTTTAACTGGACTCCAAACAAGACAAGTTGGCATGATACAGTCCCTGAGAGCTAGAACCCAATTCTCTGCTAAACTGCCAAAACATAGCTTCCCAAAGATTTGGAATGGAATTGACGCTTACCTACGGGCCCTACCTTCCCGACATGTTTTCAAGAAACAACTTACTAATGAATGCTTAGCAAGCTCCTCCTCACATGTTAACTGTTCGTTTCATATGTGCCCAGACTGTAGGCATTATCCTCATCGATACACGTACGTCGCCACACTTCATTGTGGGACCCTTCATTCATGTGAATGTGAATATGAGAGAGAGAGAGAGGGGGGGGGGGAGCGGGAGAGGAAGAGGAAGAGAGGGAGAGAGAGAGAGAGAGAGAGAGAGGGAGCGAGAGAGTAATATCCCCACCTCTTACTTATAAACGAGCCATATTGTAAATACTCCTACTGAAAGCGCTGACTGTTCGAGGCTTCTCTGTCAAGACGAAAACATCCATATTCTTATGACGCAATTGTCAGCCCATGCCGATGACTTCTCCAGTTGTCTCATCCAACCAGACCTCGAATTAATCCCCAATCATGTCTTGACCCATCATCTTACGCTTAATCGTATTGATTCAAATTTGTAGTTTACTGTCAAATTGCACTTGCGCGTATTCGAGGTCTTCCTTACTCTCTCCATTCATTCAATATCTGGGCCATAGGCAGTGGTACCTATGAACAATAATATCCAGTCTACTCCATTTCTGTGTAGTTATTTCTGTGTAGTCTTTTTCAGTTCCTGGGGGCAACAAAAAGACAGCCAATGTGGCTATGTTTTTCTCCCAACAATTTACCATTGTATTCTATTTATGCAAAACTCTTTGTACAAAACTAACTTGTAAATTTGGTATTTTGTTGAATAAACTTCATTTCATTTCATTTCATTTCAAAAATATGTTTATCATTGGTTGAATGCAGTGATGCTTTTTTTCTGGGGAAACACTGGGGAACTCCGTTCTCATACTTTATTTCTGAAGGAGAACGCCGTTTCCCCACTATTAAAAAACCTGAAAATGGGAATCCCAACACAGAGCGCAGCAAGTAAGATGAAGGAGGGCTCGCTGTGTTCAACACAGTGAGCCCTCCTCCGTCTAGCTAGCTGCTGTAGGTACGACTGTACTAAATATTTGAATCAGTGTTACCCGCCTTGAAAAGTTGCACTCAGAAATGATGCAATCTCCAAAACTAAGCAGCCTTGGGAAAATACATCGTTTCAATAAACGTTCGAATCATTCTACTGAAATCCTAGATTATTGTTGAATACTCCAGAAAAATAAAGCGGGTGATTTGATGACTTTTAGATCTAAAATATACAATTGATTCTTGGTGTGCTTTTGTTGAAAAAAAAAATGTGTGCTCGTGACCGGTACTTCCCTTCCTGTCAGCTGTTCTCTCTTATCTGTTGCATTATCCCTATTTTCGGGTTAGAAAAAGTTGTCTGAGTAGCTAAACATGACAAAGATATTTGAATGCCAAAATTAAAGTGACGCTATCATATTTTTTCACCTGAACGTTATAATGGTCGCCAATGGGAAAATATTTAGTACTGTGATACCGATAGGAAATTCATTTTAGGTCTTCTAAACCCGATTTAAATATAGTTTTTGGAGATTATTTCACATTTAAATGTTCACACACCTTACTATACTGATGTATTGTTTTGAAATGTTATATTGTTTGTCACCGTCAGAAATAAAGGTTATATATATATTGCCAAAAATAAGGCTGTTAATGTAAGCAATTTCTCATCTCGAGCAGCATCCAGGAGCACACTATAATCTCTGGCAAATGCCAAATAACAGCCAAGTTTACACTGCTATCACATTTATTTAAAACATGGTTCCCTCTCATAGTACTAAGGACAGAGGAGGATTCCAATCTGCCAACTCCCCCCCCACCCCCACCCCCCATTCCCTCCGCCCAAATCACCATTCAAATATACAGCCAGAAAACCAATATTGTACTTCTTTTCACTGACATTTAGAAGATTGTCTTCTTCATAGTGTGCTGGTAAAAATGTTAGAAAATAATTTCTTCATTGAAAGGGCATTTTGGAACATAAATTTGAGAAACGGGGGGGGAGCGGGGGTGGGGGGGATTACAGTGGAAAAAATAACATAATAAAGTGACAAATGTGAATGAATCGCATTTGTGCATACCTACCAATCTTGTATAGTACTAGTGTTGTCAGGGTTCCCATTTTCCAGCACAACATTACAGTAACGGTTGTGAAATATGGTTCTCTCATTGAACCAAGTGCCCCCCCCCCCCCACACACACACCCACCCATACTGAATACCCCACCTGGTGAGAAACATTTGGAACACTGTACAGCATATTTCTGGAGACTGAAGTTAATAGCATACACTTTCAGTTTCTTATCATTTGCTTTGTGATTGCAGCACTCATGGTCCACTGAGGTTTTTTTTCTGTTTACCAACCTTGTCTGGCTCTTGTCACTATATTTTTATTGTATGTCAGTCAGCACTCTATCAGACTTCCAAAATATGTGGCTGCATGTCTGTCCTTCTGTCTGTCCATCAGCCAAGGTGTTTCTTTGCTTTTCATTTGCCTGTCTCTACATCTTTAATAATTGGCAGCTGACTATCTTTCACCCCCCCCCCCCCCCCCCCCACACACACACACATACACAAAAATATATTAAACATCAAAGAGCATTATATTCATGAAGTAAAAATCTGATTCATCCTCTTTAGAAACATATTTTCGACAATTTTATTCTTTTTGTCAGAATGGGTGTCTGTAGGGATTAAAACCAAAGTTGTGAAAGTGCACTTACGGGTACTTGCAACACATGCACAACATTACTGAATCAATATTTGATGGTTTTAGGAATTTTAACGGTGTTATAAGATTCCATAGGAGCAGTACTGGTCATACTGTTGGAAAAGAATCAGTGTTTTATGTTTTGTCAGTGTCATACCAATGACTCTATGTGTCTTAACCCATTACCTAACATGAAAAGCAGACGACACTTGCAAAAAACGATTCTTGAATGACTAATTATTTTCATTTTTTGTCCCAAAAACGTAGTTTATGACCCCACATTGGAACGAGCTCAACGAGCGCATTCCAATGAGGGGTCATAACCTATATTTTTGAGACAAAAAAATGAAAAAATAATAAAAATTAATTGGCGATTTTTGAGGATAGCACTGACCAGTTTTGACCGTTACGTTGGGTAAAGGGTTAACTGAGAAACCTGAGGCTTTGTGTTTTACAAAAATTGCAAAATATTCATCAAACACAATATGAAATGAGTTCAGAAGCTAGAATGTGATTTCAAAATTATCACAAATGGGAAATTTAATATCACAAGAGGTTTTTTTGTGTCAACATAAATTAGTTTATGAATTATATCATAGTTTGGATGAAAAGGGGCCTACCGTGGAGCCACATTCAGGGTTATATTTTACCACATCAGTAGGCAGATGAAAATTTGACATCAGTTATTAGAATAAAATGGCACTGTCTATTGATATTGGTGAACGATATAGTTGCAATCCAATTTTTGAAACAAAATTGACATTCATATTGTTTCGTGAGGGATTGGAACACCATTTCTTTTGCCGCATTGTTAAACGATACAGATTTTTTCAAACAGTATTCTGTGCTGACTCAGATTTTATTTTTATTTTTGGATTAGGGTAGTTTCGAAGAAAGCTGTAAATTCTTATGAATTCTTATCCCTCTCAGTTCACTCGTTGGAAAACAGAGCAGAAAAATCTATTGGATGCAATACCAGCTTTTTAAGCCCATTTGACACAATTTGGACACTTATCTTTGGAAGAACAAATTTGTCATGTTTTTGACTCAGCAGACGCCAAAAGTTGAATTCTAATACAGAAATCACTGTTTTACCACATGGAAGAGGTAACATGTAAATTTGATAGGGTTGGGGTTGATTACAGATATGACTGTAGTAAATATTTTTATTTCCAAATGAAACAAAATATTGCATTTTGATTGGCTGAGAGGTACGGTGTAATTTGCAATCCACAGTGGCTTTTTTTTTACACCGTGTTTAACCACGGTGTAAAAGCAAGAATGTACAAGAGCAAGCTATATGTCTAAAAAGTACCCATTTTTAGATATTAATTCATACCTTCTGCTCGGTTATGTTAGAACAAAAATAAAAATACAGGCAATTTAATATTTATGTGCAATGCAATATTACAGATATGGATGTCATTGGAACTGGCTCAATGAGCCAGTTCCAATGACATCCATATTTGTCTAGTTTTATTAAAGAAACTTGCAAAGTACAAATTTTCTGTCAATTTTTGCCCACAATGTAGGTTAAAGTATTAAGTACGCCAAAATTCTTAGAAATAAATCCGTTATCCTTTGGTTTTCCAGGGTGAATCGGAATTTACACCGGTTTGGGAACTCATACACCCTGAGGCTTCGCCACTGACTGTATGAGTCCCCAAACCGATGCAAATTTCCATACACCCTGGAAAACACAAGGATAACTAATAGAATCAGAGTTACCCGCATTGAAAAGTTACCTCTTACATTATTGTTGAATATTCCAGATAAATAAAGAGAGTGATTTGATGACTATTGAAGCTAAAAAATAAAATTGACTATTGATGTGTTTTTTGTTTGGAATTCCCTTAAAATATGTCCAAGTGACCAATATCTCCCTTCCTGTGAGTTTTTCTATCTTATTTTTTGCATGACCCCCTGTTTTCGGGTCAGAAAAAGTTGTCTGAAGGGCCATACTTGACAAAGATATTTGAATGCCCAAATTAAAGTGATGCGATCATTTTTTTCGCCTGAACGTCATAATGGTCGCTCATGGGAAAATATTTAGTAATTTGATACCATTATACCCATTTTAGTTATCGGTAAGTCACTCGCTTTCCAAACTCTAATATAATGTATATGTAGATCGGACGTAAATACACAAAATGACGTCACGAAAGTGATGTCATTCGTAGGTTTCACGCTCGTTTGTTATGGTTTGTAACTCAATAATGTCTTAACAGCACGATATTTCCGCGTTCTTCTCGTAAACGGGGGAGGGGGTGGTGGGTGGGTGTTGAATCGTCCCGAATATCTGGCTATCAAAGGAACGAAATTTATTGCGAAAAATCAACGAGAATGCGATTTTTCAGTACTAAATTTCAAAAATTTCCCGAAAAGACCCCCGGAAAATCGTCGAAGATTGTTGAATTGATCAATCCGCATTCCGCTACATCCTAATTTCAGAAAGCATCACTGGTTGAATGTAAATATACCTCAACGAGATGTAAGAGTATTGTTATCTTTAAAAAGGGAGATATATTAGAGCCCTCTTGGAAGACTTCTCAAGATTAATTACAATGTTGGAATTATTTATTACACAGTGCACAATCTGCACCGTGGTCCAGTGGATCACGTGCTCCTGTGTGTTAGGTTATTTTTTTCAGTGGTGCGATTTTCGGTGTGAGTCAAATGGCGCGAATTGTAATATACTGAACAAAAAATTAAAGATCATATTTTTTTAAAGTATTTAAAGTACTTCTGTCAGAGGTAAGGTAAATGTCGTCCAATTCTGATCACAAAAACAGTGACCAAACACTGAATGTGAAAAAAGGTGCCCTTGTCCGTTGATCACAAAATTACTTTTGTGTTTTGTACGCATTCCCTACTTCATGGGGTGGAATTTTGGAGTGCAGCTGGCCAGAATTCCTGTGTAACCGCTGAGAATGGGCCATTTTTAAAATTGAATGGAACGTTTGATTTGACGCAAGTTAATGTCTGCAAGAAGTGTCAAAAAGAAAACACCAGGTTGTATGGAAGGCCGGTTTAGCCATAACAACGATGTTAATATTTTTTATCTTACAATCAACATGCATTTTGTCTGTATTAACTCCGCAACTGTCGTGTATCCGACCCCCTGATACAGATGTTTGTATCAGGGGGCTGGATACAAGCACGTTCCTTTCGCGTGAGTTCCATTTTTATTTCTTTTTGTTCATCCGTTCGAATAAATAGTTCGTTATATATTCGTCTACATTCTTGACTTATCCCCAATATATTGTAAGATAAAATGATTATTACCATCATGTGGATGTACAAAATATGTATCCGTGTCTTGCTCCGGGATCTAAGGGTAGATCATGACTCGTCTTCGACTCGTCGTGATCTGCCATTAGAACCCGGAGCTCGACTCGGATACATATTTTGTACATCCACATAATGGTAATAATCTCTATGTATCATACAAAACATATGATCCTTAACTTTTTTATTCAGTATGGTTCATATTCATTATTCGGTCTGACCTCACAAAAAAGTTGTCATTGTGGTAACCTATATGAAAAAAGGGTGGTGCTTTCCGCCTCTTCCGTTTTTGCTGCGCTAGTCATGCCGTTCAATGTTTAAACGGTGCCAATGGTCTAATATCATGATCCGAAACAATGATCTCGATTGATATCATGGTCCGAAACAATGGTCTCGATTGTTTTCAAAAACACGTAGAGCTAGTAACGAACTCGCAAGCCACCACTTAAATTCTGTAAGGAATTCGACGGTGCAATGGTGCTGGTATGGAATAAGCCTAGCCGTTAAATATTTCATCGCCTATGTTTAGATTCAATCGGGTCGCTTTAATGATCCACTAAAATTTTCCAATTCAATTGAATCTAAAAAAATATCGTAAATATTCATTTTGTGTGAATCCACAGAAGAAATGTTTCTCAATGGAGACTTAATTTAACCGTATATTTAAAGACTTTATCAGTACTATACAATTATTCACTTTCCTTGAGGTTGATACAAGGAATTATCAACCCGTAGGCCTCGGTTAATATTACTTTTCAAGGGTTGATAATTCTATGTATCAATCTCAAGGAAAGTCAATTATTTTTTATTATTATGGCAGAAAAAATCATTTTCAAATTTCTTGCTTTATTACATATTTTTCAAAGAAAAACAGCATATTGAAATACAACAAAATAAATTTAATTTCAACATATATAAAAAGCAATGTTCATTAACTTATGTTCACGTTGTAGTTAATTGATCAGTTCTCGAACATTGGAACAGGGACTAACGGACTCGTCGATATATTATCCAGAGGCGAGGTCTCGACTTCAATACACCACCTCAGAAACCCACATGGTGGTAATAATCAATTTATCTTACAATATTCCCCCTTTCTTGATCTGCTCACATAGCGAAGGAATACAGTTCTAACGTTGTGTCTCTTTTGCCAATAATTTTTTTTATGAATAAAGATCATGACGTCGTGGAATTGCATTCTTGCGCTGTGCGTGACGTTATCCCCATCCATTGTTCCACCATCCCCAAAAAAGTTTAAAAGATATCCTAGCCAGTTTAAATTTTAAGCCATTGATCGTCAACCTAATTTTCAATGAGAACATGATATATTGTAAGCGGGGGTTTATGCTGATCGAGGGGGTGGGGGGGGGGGTCAATCTCACAATGCTCCTTGTTCCTTACAGGTCTGTCAATGGTGTGATTTGTTGTTTGTTTAATCCCTCTTTCTCTCCAATGTTAAATGAGGCCATTATATCCATTTTCAAAACAGAAAAGATAAAAAAACCAACAACTTGACCCAACATTAATGGAATATGTAATATTAGTGGAATATGTAAAACATAATGACTGCCCGCCTGCTTACCTTCAAAACACACGCAGGTTGATACTGAAAAATCGAAAACGAGACTGCATTAGGAGTGTGTCCTCCTCTCCCACCTCACGTTATAAAATATGCTCTAAATCCACAAACCATCGATTATTTAAGATTTTTTACATCTTCGTCGTTGTAGAAATGCATTAATTCATGTTTAACCCTTTACCTAACATGAAAAGCAGACGACACTTGCAAATAAAATTCTTGAAAAACTATTTTTTTTCATTTTGTTCTCAAAAACTTAGGCTATGACCCTCTCAAAGAGGTCATAACCTATGTCTTTGAGACAAAAAAATGAAAAAAATAATGAAACTGTTTGGCGATTTTTGTGAATAGCGCTGGCCTGATTTGGCCTTTAGGTTGGGTAAAGGGTTAAACGAATGTTGTCTGCAGTGTCACATCAGCATATTAGATTTGTGCCAGATACACCGAGATGACGAGGCAGCTCTTGTCCATACATTTCGGAATGGATACAACGAACACTCCGCAGCAACAACTTAAACAAAAAGATGTCGCCTGGTTTAATCCAAAATGGATTTGATAGATTCTGAAATCAAGATTTAATTTTTACCCGAGGACAGGTACAGTACATCCGCCGTGGACTGGTCACTTTACACGGGTGGGCCATAAACGCAATATTGTTAGATTCCAAACACTAATTATAGGAATAATCATCAAAAATTTAATCAATGAAGCACCGGTGTAAAAGGAATGGAAGTCCGTAGGAACGTTAGTCCCTCTGGACTATTATTCCGCGGAATTATAGTCCTAGGTCTAACATTTCTAGGAATAGTAGTCCGGCGGACTACTATTCATAGAAATGTTAGACCTAGGACTATAATTCCGAGGAATAATAGTCCAGAGGGACTAATTTTCCAACGGACTTCCATTCCTGTCACACCGGGTATAACCCGGTGCTTCATGAATTAAAATGTTGCTGATGATGACTTTTATTCCCTGGTAAACGCTTGCGCGGGCATCACTGTCTACGTGTGGATTACGACCAGTCCACAGCGACTGTACTGTATATAATAAAAAGGTGACCAGAACAGTTAAACTTTCTGGTGTACGCCAACTCGTACGACACAGCTTGCTTGAAGATCCTCAACTCGATGGATTTCAGAACACAAGAACACTTCACTGTGGTAATAATCTCTATATATTAATTGATCCAAAAAGCAGTGAATCTTTATCTGTGTGAAATCTAATACTGACCATTATTAACAAGCTATTTATGCCTTTAAAAATACTGAAACTTACCATGAAGAATAGCTTCTTAATGACATTGGTACGGATGTATCCAAAGGTTGGGGAGTGATCTCATTAATTTTCAGCTATTGAGACCTCTCAATAATATTCCAATTGTCACATGTTCTTCTGAGTGGATTCTTCGATATCGACTCACACTTGCTAATAACCAAGTACGCGTACTTCCGTACTAGACTAGATTTCATGCTTGTTCTGATGTAAATGTAATACGCAAAGTCGGCCATACAGATGGATGTCTGTGGCACCCTGTTCCGGCAGTGGAAGCGCAACATCATCACCTCGGAGTACGCTATGTTTCAACAATAGCAACGCGATGCGTGGCATATGCCCCCGAGCGGTGTCGTAAAAGGGTAGGTAAGTCTCTCGGGGAGCATAACCAAAATCAAAAAGAAGCTTCCTCTAGACACCAACAATGCATCATAAAAAAATAAAATAAAATTCATTTGAATAAGCATTCATAAGTTATTGGACGGAACCAAATTCAATATGGCTGTCATGGTGGCCATATTGAATTGATTATCGGGTCTAAAATCGAAAGGAAGCTCCCTCCAGACACCAATAATGCATAACCAAAAATGAAACTCATTCGAGTTAGTATTCATCTTCCTCTAGACAGCAACAATTCATAATTTAAAAATAAAAATGATTCGAGTCAGCATTTATTAGTTATTGGTCAGAAACCAAATTCAATATAGCCACCATGGCGGACATATTGAATTGGCTAGCTCATCCAAAAACTGGTCCAACATTGAAAGGAAGCTTCCTCAAGACACCAACAATGCATATTTCAAAAATAAAAATGATTCAAGTCAGCATTCATTAGTTATTGGACAGAAGCCAAATTCAAATATGGCCGCCATAATGAATTGGCCACTGGCGGCCATCTTAGTTCAGTTGACTGGTCCAAAATCGAAAGGAAGCTTCCTCTAGACACCAACAATGCTCAATTAAAAATGATTCGTGTCAGCATTCATTAGTTAATCGATGGAAACCAAATTCAATATGGCTGCAATGACGGCCATATTGAATTGGATAGCTGGACCAAAATCGAAAGGAAGCATTGTCTAGTCATCCACAAGTGCCCCCTAAAATTATGATTTGATCAAATAAGCAATTCTTTAGTTATTTGACGGAAACCAAAAGTTGACGGACGGCGGATTGACGGACGGACGGACGGACGGACGGACGGACGGACGGACATAGTCAATAATATGGAGACTAACAAGTTCCCAAAGGGTTAGCTCCTGAATGTAATTATAATAATCGTTTAGAATACAAATTCTACCCCTACTTTTGCTCCTTCGTTGCTCATCTGACAAACTAAAGCTTCAACGAAAATGTAATTGGAACACTGCGGTATTGTAGATACCTTTACCAAAACACAAAATGGAAGGATTGTAACAACACACCGTCGATTAATCGTGTCAGTTTCATCTATACAATGCCAGTGTATTTCCGAAATCAGAAGTTAAGAGAAACACCCTGTAAACATTTAATAGAGACCCTTTCTATAGGAGCACTGAACACGCAAGCTGAATATCGGTTAAGAATCTGGGGCATCAGGAACATGTTATCTTTGAACAAACTAATCGATGCATCCAGGCACTCGAACATGATTTCCTGTTTCTGTCTACCCACTTCGGAAACAAGGACACGTAAGTAATATGTTGTATGTGATTCGGGCCTGAAATTTGTAAGCAAATGACAATACGTGTCAACGGCCGTGTACTGAGGCCATTAATATGGTGTTACATAGTATTATTGCTCATGTGCGGCACGTGTTGTTAAGGCGGTGTGTGCCTCCCTTATCCTGCTTGATTCGTGGGGTGGGTTGGGGGACACCTTCTTGGATATCTATTTTGACGTTATTGGGAGCATGCAGTGTTTTGAGTTAAGCCATTGGGATGTGTTCCATTGAATGCGAGTACAATGATAGAAAATTGATGATCTTCTTCACCCAATTTTGTTTTTTTTTTTAAACTCGGTTACCGTTAATTCTCCTCACTCCTGTTAACTCTGGTAAAACCTAGGGCTCTGCAAATCACATATTTTCGAGTCGAATCTAATCAGGTCTATTATTCGAAATCGAATCAAATCTCGAAACGAATTCTGGGCGTCTTGAAGATGACCGATAAGGAGAGGGGGGTCTGTAAACCCGATTGTTCCGATTGTGACGGCTCATGTCCCGACTGATAAAATTCTCCATCTACATCAACGAGGCATTCCTTTCTGGAAGGCATGCCTTGATGATGTAGTTGGAATACTACCCAGGAACGGGTAATACTGCACAGGACTAGCCACTAGAAGTAGTTCGTCATGAGACTGGAGTTAGCATGGGAGGTGGCATGGGTCAGATGTTATTTATGTTAATATGGATGAAATTACACTCTGTCTTTATTTTCAGCATTATTTACGTACAAATTCCATCTGAACTATAAGTTTCATGAGAGGACGACATTGACTAGTTAAAAGCTATATTGCCGATTCGAAAGGAAACAAATCGGGCAGCTCATTTCGAATCGAATCGAATATCAACTTAAGATTCGAAATACTGCACCTTTTTTATTACACGCCTGTTCTATAAAATCCCCATCTACAGAAACACTAAACCATGCGGAAAATAAAACTATGTTCCGCACATATGTGCGGAACGGAAATTGTTGACGGACTATTTTTAAATAGAAACGGAATTTCACTGGAATTTTCTACAATTCGTGCACCGCAATTACAAATGGAATCGCTAGCGATAGCTAGAAATTGTAACAAGGGTTCCCTTCGAAATTTTGGTTCGCGATAAAATGTGTTCTTGTTGATAGTTCGACCACTGAGTTCCAATGTGTTCTATGTACCTACTGACACATAGAACACATTGGAAATCACGGGACGAGTTGTCTAATGAATTGCTGAGTGTCATTCTAACAATTGCTTTTATAGACGCGAAGGTGTGTAATAAACATAGAACGACACACGCGTGTGAATGGGTTAATCAATATGACACTGTGTCATAGCGGAAGGATAAAAAGGCAGCCTCTCGTTTTATCACTCGTGCCATATCGATTAACCCATCCACACGCGCGTGTCGTTCTTTGTATGTGTTGGGGTTTACCTCGTGTCGGAAGTTCTGCATCTTAACTAGTTAAGTACTGGAAGCCTATATTTGGGCTTTATTCTGGAGTGCAGTGAACACAACTTAAAGGCTTCATATTCCATGGATGTTCTTTGACTTGATTTATTTACTCTGTTTGGATTTGACTTGTTGCAATTTAAGGGAGAGTGCCTGGAGGCCCTCTCTCATAAAATGTGACAGGGAAAAAACAATTGTACAAATTTTGATACCGAAAATAATTTAGAACTCTACTAGTTAAAGCCAGTAGTCCGAGAATTTTGACTCGGAGTAAGGGTGTGGGGGGGGGGGGGGTCTGGCTAATGGAATTTTCCACTTGTTAAAAACTATGTAGTGGTTGTCGGAATTTTGTCTACAAAATTGGGGTTGCAATTGGAGATCTGGAAGAGGGCACCCCCCCCCCCCCCTCCCACCTCCAGTACGTTCGAGATCTCCCAATAACGTCCCTCGGTCGAAGGGAACTACATTAGGCGAAGCCTTTTTTATTATGCCATCCCATTTTGTCCAAACTGTCATCTTCAGTTGTGTTTGCAAACCGTTTCATGTTTTCGTTAAATTTTCCTATCGGCATTAATTTGTTTAAAAATGTTAACGGGTAGTGATGCAATGCAAGGGGAGTAATCCAACATCTCAATGATCGCCAAGAAAATTATTGAGTTATTGGTTGCATTTACAATTCTGCCTACTTTCAGACGTATTGAACTGAAGACAAACTGTGACTTTAGGGGATAAAAACCGAATGTCGGGCAGTGACATTAACTGTTAATAAAGTGCCAGTGTCGGTATATTGAATTAATCAGGGATCACTGTTGGCCATTATTGTCGATATATTCCTCAGTCCGCGGTTACTGATCATGGTCGTCATTTGTTAATCTATAGGGCTGTCGCAATAATTAAAAAGCTGGAGCCCATGGGGTCAAATTTAAGAGCGATATACCAACGAACCCGTTGTTATAACATTTTAGTGAACGGGGTTCAGAAATTTCATGTCAAATCGTGACGAATCTGAAATTCTTTTTATCTGAAAATGTGTAATTTAACCCTTTACACAATATCACGGAAAACCGAACGGCGTTAATCAAGAAAATCGCAACTAAATTTTATTATTTGTTTTTAAATTTAAAATTGAAAACATAGCATTTGAACCCTCATTGAAACAAGTTCGTGGTCATAAGCTTTGTTTTCAAATCAAAATATGAAAATGTTCAGTTATTCAGGCAAATGTCGTCTGCTAGTCGCATTTGGTAACAATTAGGTTCCGCTCCGCAGTTTCGCACCATTCCACAGGGGTGAAATTCTAAACAAAGGGCGTATGTTGAAACAAAGGCCATGTAAAATAGAGAAATATTTTTAGTGTCAGATATATGATTACATTAGGCTTTTTGTTGGACAAGAGAATTTGAAGTTTTGGTCCCAAAGTTGGAGTCTGATACATAGGGGTAAATTACCAGATGAATTATGGGAAACAGTGGCTTCGAAAAATTGGCTATTTTTTTAAATGTAATTTTTACACGGGTTTGTTACCAGAAAGGTAACTAAAAAATGAGACGGAAACATATAAAAATTTTTTTGCATTTTAGAAACAAGGGATGCTCTGCTCCAGGGTGGGTAGGCGGGGTTGGTGGGAAAATTCTGCTTTTGAGGCTGCTAGGTGGCTGAAAATGACTGGTTTCAGTATTTTTTCAGGCAATTTTTCAGGTTGAAGTCTTGCCTTTGACAATAAATAATTCCACCCACATTCAGATTGTTTATTTCTACTTAGTCAGATAGTGTTATATGTTTTTTGTGGATTTGGGAAATGTAATACATGTAATGGGTTTGATAACTAAGTTACAGGATATTTGCATTTGAAGAGAGTGTATGGCATGTCACATTTGGAAATGCCTGGAAAACTGTGGAGCAGAACCTTAAAGAGCATTCTGCCGACGGTGTCAATTCTTGAACCAGGAAGTTCCTTATTTGTGTTTGAGTTATAAATACACCATTTTTCAAAAAAACTTTTCATTATTTCTGGTTTGTGTGCTATTGTTAGTGGTAGTTGACATTCATCAAGTGATATCTCAGCACAACTGGAAGGAAATAAGTGGAATTTTGAGAAATTTATAGATGTAGCCTAATTTCGCATTTGTTTTGAATTTTCGTCAAGATTTCAAAAACTTCAAGGTAGAGCACTGCCTTTCCTAAACACCGAGCCTTGTATTTTTGACAAATTTATGCAGTTATGGACAGCCTGGTTGTTACTGTTGACCAGAGATTTGCAGTCATGGTGTCTACTTTTTCATTTTGGTCATTGGTGTCATGTCTGTGTGTCATCCGTCCGTCAAGCTGTTCACGCTTTCATATCTAGAGAGCACCCCCCCCCCCACCCCAAAGCTATGGTTATTAGTTCTTATTGTTTTACATTTTGATTGTATTTAACAGTGCTATTGGCAGGACCTGGGTAGTCAATGTGGCTGGTGGTAATAACAAAAATACTATCTGAAGTGGCTCAGAGAAATCGGGGGGGGGGGGGGTGGTGGTGTGGTGTGGTTGTGAAAATCGGGTAAAATCTGGCTGAAAAAGCTATTCGGCATTCAGGAAGGCCATGCTGTATCTTTTTACTGGTTGAAAATAGAGACTTGTGGTTTTTGTTCATTCAACTCAGGATAGACTCCAGATTATTTTGCCTGAGTGAAATCCAGGGGGAGATCACTCTTGTTTTCTCTTTAAGGTTCCGCTCCGCAGTTTCGCACCATTCCACAGGGGTGAAATTCTAAACAAAGGGCGTATGTTGAAACAATGGCCATGTAAAATAGAGAAATATTTTTAGTATCAGATATATGATTACATTAGGCTTTTTGTTGGACAAGAGAATTTGAAGTTTTGGTCCCAAAGTTGGAGTCTGATACATAGGGGTAAATTACCAGATGAATTATGGGAAACAGTGGCTTCGAAAAATTGGCTATTTTTTTAAATGTAATTTTTACACGGGTTTGTTACCAGACAGGTAACTGAAAAATGAGACGGAAACATATAAATTTTTTTTTGCATTTTAGAAACAAGGGATGCTCTGCTCCAGGGGTGGGTAGGCGGGGTTTGTGGGAAAATTCTGCTTTTGAGGCTGCTAGGTGGCTGAAAATGACTGGTTTCGGTATTTTTTCAGGCAATTTGTCAGGTTGAAGTCTTGCCTTTGACAATAAATAATTCCACCCACATTCAGATTGTTTATTTCTACTTAGTCAGATAGTGTTATATGTTTTTTGTGGATTTGGGAAATGTAATACATGTAATGGGTTTGATAACTAAGTTACAGGATATTTGCATTTGAAGAGAGTGTATGGCATGTCACATTTGGAAATGCCTGGAAAACTGTGGAGCGGAACCTTACAGAGCATTCTGCCGACGGTGTCAATTCTTGAACCAGGAAGTTCCTTATTTGTGTTTGAGTTATAAATACACCATTTTTCAAAAAACTTTTCATTATTTCTGGTTTGTGTGCTATTGTTAGTGGTAGTTGACATTCATCAAGTGATATCTCAGCACAACTGGAAGGAAATAAGTGGAATTTTGAGAAATTTATAGATGTAGCCTAATTTCGCACTTGTTTTGAATATTCGTCAAGATTTCAAAAACTTCAAGGTAGAGCACTGCCTTTCCTAAACACCGAGCCTTGTATTTTTGACAAATTTATGCAGTTATGGACAGCCTGGTTGTTACTGTTGACCAGAGATTTGCAGTCATGGTGTCTACTTTTTCATTTTGGTCATTGGTGTCATGTCTGTGTGTCATCCGTCCGTCAAGCTGTTCACGCTTTCATATCTAGAGAGCACCCCCCCCCACCCCAAAGCTATGGTTATTAGTTCTTATTGTTTTACATTTTGATTGTATTTAACAGTGCTATTGGCAGGACCTGGGTAGTCAATGTGGCTGGTGGTAATAACAAAAATACTATCTAAAGTGGCTCAGAGAAATCGGGGGGGGGGGTGGTGGTGTGGTGTGGTTGTGAAAATCGGGTAAAATCTGGCTGAAAAAGCTATTCGGCATTCAGGAAGGCCATGCTGTATCTTTTTACTGGTTGAAAATAGAGACTTGTGGTTTTTGTTCATTCAACTCAGGATAGACTCCAGATTATTTTGCCTGAGTGAAATCCAGGGGGAGATCACTCTTGTTTTCTCTTTAAGGTTCCGCTCCGCAGTTTCGCACCATTCCACAGGGGTGAAATTCTAAACAAAGGGCGTATGTTGAAACAATGGCCATGTAAAATAGAGAAATATTTTTAGTATCAGATATATGATTACATTAGGCTTTTTGTTGGACAAGAGAATTTGAAGTTTTGGTCCCAAAGTTGGAGTCTGATACATAGGGGTAAATTACCAGATGAATTATGGGAAACAGTGGCTTCGAAAAATTGGCTATTTTTTTAAATGTAATTTTTACACGGGTTTGTTACCAGACAGGTAACTAATAAATGAGACGGAAACATATAAAAAATTTCGTGGTCATAAGCTTTGTTTTCAAGTCAAAATATGAAAATGTTCAGTTATTCAGGCAAATGTCGTCTGCTAGTCGCATTTAGTAACAATTAGGTTCCGCTCCACAGTTTCGCACCATTGCACAGGGGGGAAATTCTAAACAAAGGGCGTATGTTGAAACAAAGGCCATGTAAAATAGAGAAATATTTTTAGTATCAGATATATGATTACATTAGGCTTTTTGTTGGACAAGAGAATTTGAAGTTTTGGTCCCAAAGTTGGAGTCTGATACATAGGGGTAAATTACCAGATGAATTATGGGAAACAGTGGCTTCGAAAAATTGGCTATTTTTTTAAATGTAATTTTTACACGGGTTTGTTACCAGACAGGTAACTAAAAAATGAGACGGAAACATATAAAAATTTTTTTGCATTTTAGAAACAAGGGATGCTCTGCTCCAGGGTGGGTAGGCGGGGTTGGTGGGAAAATTCTGCTTTTGAGGCTGCTAGGTGGCTGAAAATGACTGGTTTCAGTATTTTTTCAGGCAATTTTTCAGGTTGAAGTCTTGCCTTTGACAATAAATAATTCCACCCACATTCAGATTGTTTATTTCTACTTAGTCAGATAGTGTTATATGTTTTTTGTGGATTTGGGAAATGTAATACATGTAATGGGTTTGATAACTAAGTTACAGGATATTTGCATTTGAAGAGAGTGTATGGCATGTCACATTTGGAAATGCCTGGAAAACTGTGGAGCAGAACCTTAAAGAGCATTCTGCCGACGGTGTCAATTCTTGAACCAGGAAGTTCCTTATTTGTGTTTGAGTTATAAATACACCATTTTTCAAAAAAACTTTTCATTATTTCTGGTTTGTGTGCTATTGTTAGTGGTAGTTGACATTCATCAAGTGATATCTCAGCACAACTGGAAGGAAATAAGTGGAATTTTGAGAAATTTATAGATGTAGCCTAATTTCGCATTTGTTTTGAATTTTCGTCAAGATTTCAAAAACTTCAAGGTAGAGCACTGCCTTTCCTAAACACCGAGCCTTGTATTTTTGACAAATTTATGCAGTTATGGACAGCCTGGTTGTTACTGTTGACCAGAGATTTGCAGTCATGGTGTCTACTTTTTCATTTTGGTCATTGGTGTCATGTCTGTGTGTCATCCGTCCGTCAAGCTGTTCACGCTTTCATATCTAGAGAGCACCCCCCCCCACCCCAAAGCTATGGTTATTAGTTCTTATTGTTTTACATTTTGATTGTATTTAACAGTGCTATTGGCAGGACCTGGGTAGTCAATGTGGCTGGTGGTAATAACAAAAATACTATCTGAAGTGGCTCAGAGAAATCGGGGGGGGGGGGGGGGTGGTGGTGTGGTGTGGTTGTGAAAATCGGGTAAAATCTGGCTGAAAAAGCTATTCGGCATTCAGGAAGGCCATGCTGTATCTTTTTACTGGTTGAAAATAGAGACTTGTGGTTTTTGTTCATTCAACTCAGGATAGACTCCAGATTATTTTGCCTGAGTGAAATCCAGGGGGAGATCACTCCTGTTTTCTCTTTAAGGTTCCGCTCCGCAGTTTCGCACCATTCCACAGGGGTGAAATTCTAAACAAAGGGCGTATGTTGAAACAATGGCCATGTAAAATAGAGAAATATTTTTAGTATCAGATATATGATTACATTAGGCTTTTTGTTGGACAAGAGAATTTGAAGTTTTGGTCCCAAAGTTGGAGTCTGATACATAGGGGTAAATTACCAGATGAATTATGGGAAACAGTGGCTTCGAAAAATTGGCTATTTTTTTAAATGTAATTTTTACACGGGTTTGTTACCAGACAGGTAACTAATAAATGAGACGGAAACATATAAAAAATTTCGTGGTCATAAGCTTTGTTTTCAAGTCAAAATATGAAAATGTTCAGTTATTCAGGCAAATGTCGTCTGCTAGTCGCATTTAGTAACAATTAGGTTCCGCTCCACAGTTTCGCACCATTGCACAGGGGGGAAATTCTAAACAAAGGGCGTATGTTGAAACAAAGGCCATGTAAAATAGAGAAATATTTTTAGTATCAGATATATGATTACATTAGGCTTTTTGTTGGACAAGAGAATTTGAAGTTTTGGTCACAAAGTTGGAGTCTGATACATAGGGGTAAATTACCAGATGAATTATGGGAAACAGTGGCTTCGAAAAATTGGCTATTTTTTTAAATGTAATTTTTACACGGGTTTGTTACCAGACAGGTAACTAAAAAATGAGACGGAAACATATAAAAAATTTTTTGCATTTTAGAAACAAGGGATGCTCTGCTCCAGGTTGGGTAGGCGGGGTTGGTGGGAAAATTCTGCTTTTGAGGCTGCTAGGTGGCTGAAAATGACTGGTTTCGGTATTTTTTCAGGCAATTTTTCAGGTTGAAGTCTTGCCTTTGACAATAAATAATTCCACCCACATTCAGATTGTTTATTTCTACTTAGTCAGATAGTGTTATATGTTTTTTGTGGATTTGGGAAATGTAATACATGTAATGGGTTTGATAACTAAGTTACAGGATATTTGCATTTGAAGAGAGTGTATGGCATGTCACATTTGGAAATGCCTGGAAAACTGTGGAGCAGAACCTTAAAGAGCATTCTGCCGACGGTGTCAATTCTTGAACCAGGAAGTTCCTTATTTGTGTTTGAGTTATAAATACACCATTTTTCAAAACAACTTTTCATTATTTCTGGTTTGTGTGCTATTGTTAGTGGTAGTTGACATTCATCAAGTGATATCTCAGCACAACTGGAAGGAAATAAGTGGAATTTTGAGAAATTTATAGATGTAGCCTAATTTCGCATTTGTTTTGAATTTTCGTCAAGATTTCAAAAACTTCAAGGTAGAGCACTGCCTTTCCTAAACACCGAGCCTTGTATTTTTGACAAATTTATGCAGTTATGGACAGCCTGGTTGTTACTGTTGACCAGAGATTTGCAGTCATGGTGTCTACTTTTTCATTTTGGTCATTGGTGTCATGTCTGTGTGTCATCCGTCCGTCAAGCTGTTCACGCTTTCATATCTAGAGAGCACCCCCCCCCCCCCCACCCCAAAGCTATGGTTATTAGTTCTTATTGTTTTACATTTTGATTGTATTTAACAGTGCTATTGGCAGGACCTGGGTAGTCAATGTGGCTGGTGGTAATAACAAAAATACTATCTGAAGTGGCTCAGAGAAATCGGGGGGGGGGGGGGGTGGTGGTGTGGTGTGGTTGTGAAAATCGGGTAAAATCTGGCTGAAAAAGCTATTCGGCATTCAGGAAGGCCATGCTGTATCTTTTTACTGGTTGAAAATAGAGACTTGTGGTTTTTGTTCATTCAACTCAGGATAGACTCCAGATTATTTTGCCTGAGTGAAATCCAGGGGGAGATCACTCTTGTTTTCTCTTTAAGGTTCCGCTCCGCAGTTTCGCACCATTCCACAGGGGTGAAATTCTAAACAAAGGGCGTATGTTGAAACAATGGCCATGTAAAATAGAGAAATATTTTTAGTATCAGATATATGATTACATTAGGCTTTTTGTTGGACAAGAGAATTTGAAGTTTTGGTCCCAAAGTTGGAGTCTGATACATAGGGGTAAATTACCAGATGAATTATGGGAAACAGTGGCTTCGAAAAATTGGCTATTTTTTTAAATGTAATTTTTACACGGGTTTGTTACCAGACAGGTAACTAAAAAATGAGACGGAAACATATAAATTTTTTTTTGCATTTTAGAAACAAGGGATGCTCTGCTCCAGGGGTGGGTAGGCGGGGTTTGTGGGAAAATTCTGCTTTTGAGGCTGCTAGGTGGCTGAAAATGACTGGTTTCGGTATTTTTTCAGGCAATTTTTCAGGTTGAAGTCTTGCCTTTGACAATAAATAATTCCACCCACATTCAGATTGTTTATTTCTACTTAGTCAGATAGTGTTATATGTTTTTTGTGGATTTGGGAAATGTAATACATGTAATGGGTTTGATAACTAAGTTACAGGATATTTGCATTTGAAGAGAGTGTATGGCATGTCACATTTGGAAATGCCTGGAAAACTGTGGAGCGGAACCTTACAGAGCATTCTGCCGACGGTGTCAATTCTTGAACCAGGAAGTTCCTTATTTGTGTTTGAGTTATAAATACACCATTTTTCAAAAAACTTTTCATTATTTCTGGTTTGTGTGCTATTGTTAGTGGTAGTTGACATTCATCAAGTGATATCTCAGCACAACTGGAAGGAAATAAGTGGAATTTTGAGAAATTTATAGATGTAGCCTAATTTCGCACTTGTTTTGAATATTCGTCAAGATTTCAAAAACTTCAAGGTAGAGCACTGCCTTTCCTAAACACCGAGCCTTGTATTTTTGACAAATTTATGCAGTTATGGACAGCCTGGTTGTTACTGTTGACCAGAGATTTGCAGTCATGGTGTCTACTTTTTCATTTTGGTCATTGGTGTCATGTCTGTGTGTCATCCGTCCGTCAAGCTGTTCACGCTTTCATATCTAGAGAGCACCCCCCCCCCCCCCCACCCCAAAGCTATGGTTATTAGTTCTTATTGTTTTACATTTTGATTGTATTTAACAGTGCTATTGGCAGGACCTGGGTAGTCAATGTGGCTGGTGGTAATAACAAAAATACTATCTGAAGTGGCTCAGAGAAATCGGGGGGGGGGGGGTGGTGGTGTGGTGTGGTTGTGAAAATCGGGTAAAATCTGGCTGAAAAAGCTATTCGGCATTCAGGAAGGCCATGCTGTATCTTTTTACTGGTTGAAAATAGAGACTTGTGGTTTTTGTTCATTCAACTCAGGATAGACTCCAGATTATTTTGCCTGAGTGAAATCCAGGGCGAGATCACTCTTGTTTTCTCTTTAAGGTTCCGCTCCGCAGTTTCGCACCATTCCACAGGGGTGAAATTCTAAACAAAGGGCGTATGTTTAAACAATGGCCATGTAAAATAGAGAAATATTTTTAGTATCAGATATATGATTACATTAGGCTTTTTGTTGGACAAGAGAATTTGAAGTTTTGGTCCCAAAGTTGGAGTCTGATACATAGGGGTAAATTACCAGATGAATTATGGGAAACAGTGGCTTCGAAAAATTGGCTATTTTTTTAAATGTAATTTTTACACGGGTTTGTTACCAGACAGGTAACTAAAAAATGAGACGGAAACATATAAATTTTTTTTTGCATTTTAGAAACAAGGGATGCTCTGCTCCAGGGGTGGGTAGGCGGGGTTTGTGGGAAAATTCTGCTTTTGGGGCTGCTAGGTGGCTGAAAATGACTGGTTTCGGTATTTTTTCAGGCAATTTTTCAGGTTGAAGTCTTGCCTTTGACAATAAATAATTCCACCCACATTCAGATTGTTTATTTCTACTTAGTCAGATAGTGTTATATGTTTTTTGTGGATTTGGGAAATGTAATACATGTAATGGGTTTGATAACTAAGTTACAGGATATTTGCATTTGAAGAGAGTGTATGGCATGTCACATTTGGAAATGCCTGGAAAACTGTGGAGCGGAACCTTACAGAGCATTCTGCCGACGGTGTCAATTCTTGAACCAGGAAGTTCCTTATTTGTGTTTGAGTTATAAATACACCATTTTTCAAAAAACTTTTCATTATTTCTGGTTTGTGTGCTATTGTTAGTGGTAGTTGACATTCATCAAGTGATATCTCAGCACAACTGGAAGGAAATAAGTGGAATTTTGAGAAATTTATAGATGTAGCCTAATTTCGCACTTGTTTTGAATATTCGTCAAGATTTCAAAAACTTCAAGGTAGAGCACTGCCTTTCCTAAACACCGAGCCTTGTATTTTTGACAAATTTATGCAGTTATGGACAGCCTGGTTGTTACTATTGACCAGAGATTTGCAGTCATGGTGTCTACTTTTTCATTTTGGTCATTGGTGTCATGTCTGTGTGTCATCCGTCCGTCAAGCTGTTCACGCTTTCATATCTAGAGAGCACCCCCCCCACCCCAAAGCTATGGTTATTAGTTCTTATTGTTTTACATTTTGATTGTATTTAACAGTGCTATTGGCAGGACCTGGGTAGTCAATCTGGCTGGTGGTAATAACAAAAATACTATCTGAAGTGGCTCAGAGAAATCGGGGGGGGGGGGGGTGGGGTGGTGGTGTGGTGTGGTTGTGAAAATCGGGTAAAATCTGGCTGAAAAAGCTATTCGGCATTCAGGAAGGCCATGCTGTATCTTTTTACTGGTTGAAAATAGAGACTTGTGGTTTTTGTTCATTCAACTCAGGATAGACTCCAGATTATTTTGCCTGAGTGAAATCCAGGGGGAGATCACTCTTGTTTTCTCTTTAAGGTTCCGCTCCGCAGTTTCGCACCATTCCACAGGGGTGAAATTCTAAACAAAGGGCGTATGTTGAAACAATGGCCATGTAAAATAGAGAAATATTTTTAGTATCAGATATATGATTACATTAGGCTTTTTGTTGGACAAGAGAATTTGAAGTTTTGGTCCCAAAGTTGGAGTCTGATACATAGGGGTAAATTACCAGATGAATTATGGGAAACAGTGGCTTCGAAAAATTGGCTATTTTTTTAAATGTAATTTTTACACGGGTTTGTTACCAGACAGGTAACTAATAAATGAGACGGAAACATATAAAAAATTTCGTGGTCATAAGCTTTGTTTTCAAGTCAAAATATGAAAATGTTCAGTTATTCAGGCAAATGTCGTCTGCTAGTCGCATTTAGTAACAATTAGGTTCCGCTCCACAGTTTCGCACCATTGCACAGGGGTGAAATTCTAAACAAAGGGCGTATGTTGAAACAAAGGCCATGTAAAATAGAGAAATATTTTTAGTATCAGATATATGATTACATTAGGCTTTTTGTTGGACAAGAGAATTTGAAGTTTTGGTCACAAAGTTGGAGTCTGATACATAGGGGTAAATTACCAGATGAATTATGGGAAATAGTGGCTTCGAAAAATTGGCTATTTTTTTAAATGTAATTTTTACACGGGTTTGTTACCAGACAGGTAACTAAAAAATGAGACGGAAACATATAAAACTTTTTTTGCATTTTAGAAACAAGGGATGCTCTGCTCCAGGTTGGGTAGGCGGGGTTGGTGGGAAAATTCTGCTTTTGAGGCTGCTAGGTGGCTGAAAATGACTGGTTTCGGTATTTTTTCAGGCAATTTTTCAGGTTGAAGTCTTGCCTTTGACAATAAATAATTCCACCCACATTCAGATTGTTTATTTCTACTTAGTCAGATAGTGTTATATGTTTTTTGTGGATTTGGGAAATGTAATACATGTAATGGGTTTGATAACTAAGTTACAGGATATTTGCATTTGAAGAGAGTGTATGGCATGTCACATTTGGAAATGCCTGGAAAACTGTGGAGCAGAACCTTAAAGAGCATTCTGCCGACGGTGTCAATTCTTGAACCAGGAAGTTCCTTATTTGTGTTTGAGTTATAAATACACCATTTTTCAAAACAACTTTTCATTATTTCTGGTTTGTGTGCTATTGTTAGTGGTAGTTGACATTCATCAAGTGATATCTCAGCACAACTGGAAGGAAATAAGTGGAATTTTGAGAAATTTATAGATGTAGCCTAATTTCGCATTTGTTTTGAATTTTCGTCAAGATTTCAAAAACTTCAAGGTAGAGCACTGCCTTTCCTAAACACCGAGCCTTGTATTTTTGACAAATTTATGCAGTTATGGACAGCCTGGTTGTTACTGTTGACCAGAGATTTGCAGTCATGGTGTCTACTTTTTCATTTTGGTCATTGGTGTCATGTCTGTGTGTCATCCGTCCGTCAAGCTGTTCACGCTTTCATATCTAGAGAGCACCCCCCCCCCCCCCACCCCAAAGCTATGGTTATTAGTTCTTATTGTTTTACATTTTGATTGTATTTAACAGTGCTATTGGCAGGACCTGGGTAGTCAATGTGGCTGGTGGTAATAACTAAAATACTATCTGAAGTGGCTCAGAGAAATCGGGGGGGGGGGGGGTGGTGGTGTGGTGTGGTTGTGAAAATCGGGTAAAAACTGGCTGAAAAAGCTATTCGGCATTCAGGAAGGCCATACTGTATCTTTTTACTGGTTGAAAATAGAGACTTGTGGTTTTTGTTCATTCAACTCAGGATAGACTCCAGATTATTTTGCCTGAGTGAAATCCAGGGGGAGATCACTCTTGTTTTCTCTTTAAGGTTCCGCTCCGCAGTTTCGCACCATTCCACAGGGGTGAAATTCTAAACAAAGGGCGTATGTTGAAACAATGGCCATGTAAAATAGAGAAATATTTTTAGTATCAGATATATGATTACATTAGGCTTTTTGTTGGACAAGAGAATTTGAAGTTTTGGTCCCAAAGTTGGAGTCTGATACATAGGGGTAAATTACCAGATGAATTATGGGAAACAGTGGCTTCGAAAAATTGGCTATTTTTTTAAATGTAATTTTTACACGGGTTTGTTACCAGACAGGTAACTAAAAAATGAGAGGGAAACATATAAATTTTTTTTTGCATTTTAGAAACAAGGGATGCTCTGCTCCAGGGGTGGGTAGGCGGGGTTGGTGTGAAAATTCTGCTTTTCAGGCTGCTAGGTGGCTGAAAATGACTGGTTTCGGTATTTTTTCAGGCAATTTTTCAGGTTGAAGTCTTGCCTTTGACAATAAATAATTCCACCCACATTCAGATTGTTTATTTCTACTTAGTCAGATAGTGTTATATGTTTTTTGTGGATTTGGGAAATGTAATACATGTAATGGGTTTGATAACTAAGTTACAGGATATTTGCATTTGAAGAGAGTGTATGGCATGTCACATTTGGAAATGCCTGGAAAACTGTGGAGCGGAACCTTAAAGAGCATTCTGCCGACGGTGTCAATTCTTGAACCAGGAAGTTCCTTATTTGTGTTTGAGTTATAAATACACCATTTTTCAAAAAACTTTTCATTATTTCTGGTTTGTGTGCTATTGTTAGTGGTAGTTGACATTCATCAAGTGATATCTCAGCATAACTGGAAGGAAATAAGTGGAATTTTGAGAAATTTATAGATGTAGCCTAATTTCGCACTTGTTTTGAATATTCGTCAAGATTTCAAAAACTTCAAGGTAGAGCACTGCCTTTCCTAAACACCGAGCCTTGTATTTTTGACAAATTTATGCAGTTATGGACAGCCTGGTTGTTACTGTTGACCAGAGATTTGCAGTCATGGTGTCTACTTTTTCATTTTGGTCATTGGTGTCATGTCTGTGTGTCATCCATCCGTCAAGCTGTTCACGCTTTCATATCTAGAGAGCACCCCCCCCCCCCCCCCCCCCACCCCAAAGCTATGGTTATTAGTTCTTATTGTTTTACATTTTGATTGTATTTAACAGTGCTATTGGCAGGACCTGGGTAGTCAATGTGGCTGGTGGTAATAACAAAAATACTATCTGAAGTGGCTCAGAGAAATCGGGGGGGGGGGGGGGGGTGGTGGTGTGGTGTGGTTGTGAAAATCGGGTAAAATCTGGCTGAAAAAGCTATTCGGCATTCAGGAAGGCCATGATGTATCTTTTTACTGGTTGAAAATAGAGACTTGTGGTTTTTGTTCATTCAACTCAGGATAGACTCCAGATTATTTCGCCTGAGTGAAATCCAGGGGGAGATCACTCTTGTTTTCTCTTTAAGGTTCCGCTCCGCAGTTTCGCACCATTCCACAGGGGTGAAATTCTAAACAAAGTGCGTATGTTGAAACAATGGCCATGTAAAATAGAGAAATATTTTTAGTATCAGATATATGATTACATTAGGCTTTTTGTTGGACAAGAGAATTTGAAGTTTTGGTCCCAAAGTTGGAGTCTGATACATAGGGGTAAATTACCAGATGAATTATGGGAAACAGTGGCTTCGAAAAATTGGCTATTTTTTTAAATGTAATTTTTACACGGGTTTGTTACCAGACAGGTAACTAAAAAATGAGAGGGAAACATATAAATTTTTTTTTGCATTTTAGAAACAAGGGATGCTCTGCTCCAGGGGTGGGTAGGCGGGGTTGGTGGGAAAATTCTGCTTTTGAGGCTGCTAGGTGGCTGAAAATGACTGGTTTCGGTATTTTTTCAGGCAATTTTTCAGGTTGAAGTCTTGCCTTTGACAATAAATAATTCCACCCACATTCAGATTGTTTATTTCTACTTAGTCAGATAGTGTTATATGTTTTTTGAGGATTTGGGAAATGTAATACATGTAATGGGTTTGATAACTAAGTTACAGGATATTTGCATTTGAAGAGAGTGTATGGCATGTCACATTTGGAAATGCCTGGAAAACTGTGGAGCGGAACCTTAAAGAGCATTCTGCCGACGGTGTCAGTTCTTGAACCAGGAAGTTCCTTATTTGTGTTTGAGTTATAAATACACCATTTTTCAAAAAACTTTTCATTATTTCTGATTTGTGTGCTATCGTTAGTGGTAGTTGACATTCATCAAGTGATATCTCAGCACAACTGGAAGGAAATAAGTGGAATTTTGAGAAATTTATTGATGTAGCCTAATTTCGCACTTGTTTTGAATTTTCGTCAAAATTTCAAAAACTTCAAGGTAGAGCACTGCCTTTCCTAAACACCGAGCCTTGTATTTTTGACAAATTTATGCAGTTATGGACAGCCTGGTTGTTACTGTTGACCAGAGATTTGCAGTCATGGTGTCTACTTTTTCATTTTGGTCATTGGTGTCATGTCTGTGTGTCATCCGTCCGTCAAGCTGTTCACGCTTTCATATCTAGAGAGCAACCCCCCCACCCCAAAGCTATGATTATTAGTTCTTATTGTTTTACATTTTGATTGTATTTAACAGTGCTATTGGCAGGACCTGGGTAGTCAATGTGGCTGGTGGTAATAACAAAAATACTATCTGAAGTGGCTCAGAGAAATCGGGGGGGGGGGGGGGGGGTGGTGTGGTGTGGTTGTGAAAATCGGGTAAAATCTGGCTGAAAAAGCTATTCGGCATTCAGGAAGGCCATGCTGTATCTTTTTACTGGTTGAAAATAGAGACTTGTGGTTTTTGTTCATTCAACTCAGGGTAGACTCCAGATTATTTAGCCTGAGTGAAATCCAGGGGAGATCACTCTTGTTTTCTCATTAAGGTTCCGCTCCGCAGTTTTGCACCATTCCACAGGGGTGAAATTCTAAACAAAGGGCGTATGTTGAAACAATGGCCATGTAAAATAGAGAAATATTTTTAGTATCAGATATATGATTACATTAGGCTTTTTGTTGGACAAGAGAATTTGAAGTTTTGGTCACAAAGTTGGAGTCTGATACATAGGGGTAAATTACCAGATGAATTATGGGAAACAGTGGCTTCGAAAAACTGGCTATTTTTTTAAATGTAATTTTTACACGGGTTTGTTACCAGACAGGTAACTAAAAAATGAGACGGAAACATATAAAATTTTTTTTGCATTTTAGAAACAAGGGATGCTCTGCTCCAGGTTGGGTAGGCGGGGTTGGTGGGAAAATTCTGCTTTTGAGGCTGCTAGGTGGCTGAAAATGACTGGTTTCGGTATTTTTTCAGGCAATTTTTCAGGTTGAAGTCTTGCCTTTGACAATAAATAATTCCACCCACATTCAGATTGTTTATTTCTACTTAGTCAGATAGTGTTATATGTTTTTTGTGGATTTGGGAAATGTAATACATGTAATGGGTTTGATAACTAAGTTACAGGATATTTGCATTTGAAGAGAGTGTATGGCATGTCACATTTGGAAATGCCTGGAAAACTGTGGAGCAGAACCTTAAAGAGCATTCTGCCGACGGTGTCAATTCTTGAACCAGGAAGTTCCTTATTTGTGTTTGAGTTATAAATACACCATTTTTCAAAACAACTTTTCATTATTTCTGGTTTGTGTGCTATTGTTAGTGGTAGTTGACATTCATCAAGTGATATCTCAGCACAACTGGAAGGAAATAAGTGGAATTTTGAGAAATTTATAGATGTAGCCTAATTTAGCATTTGTTTTGAATTTTCGTCAAGATTTCAAAAACTTCAAGGTAGAGCACTGCCTTTCCTAAACACCGAGCCTTGTATTTTTGACAAATTTATGCAGTTATGGACAGCCTGGTTGTTACTGTTGACCAGAGATTTGCAGTCATGGTGTCTACTTTTTCATTTTGGTCATTGGTGTCATGTCTGTGTGTCATCCGTCCGTCAAGCTGTTCACGCTTTCATATCTAGAGAGCACCCCCCCCCCCCACCCCAAAGCTATGGTTATTAGTTCTTATTGTTTTACATTTTGATTGTATTTAACAGTGCTATTGGCAGGACCTGGGTAGTCAATGTGGCTGGTGGTAATAACTAAAATACTATCTGAAGTGGCTCAGAGAAATCGGGGGGGGGGGGGTGGTGGTGTGGTGTGGTTGTGAAAATCGGGTAAAAACTGGCTGAAAAAGCTATTCGGCATTCAGGAAGGCCATGCTGTATCTTTTTACTGGTTGAAAATAGAGACTTGTGGTTTTTGTTCATTCAACTCAGGATAGACTCCAGATTATTTTGCCTGAGTGAAATCCAGGGGGAGATCACTCTTGTTTTCTCTTTAAGGTTCCGCTCCGCAGTTTCGCACCATTCCACAGGGGTGAAATTCTAAACAAAGGGCGTATGTTGAAACAATGGCCATGTAAAATAGAGAAATATTTTTAGTATCAGATATATGATTACATTAGGCTTTTTGTTGGACAAGAGAATTTGAAGTTTTGGTCCCAAAGTTGGAGTCTGATACATAGGGGTAAATTACCAGATGAATTATGGGAAACAGTGGCTTCGAAAAATTGGCTATTTTTTTAAATGTAATTTTTACACGGGTTTGTTACCAGACAGGTAACTAAAAAATGAGACGGAAACATATAAATTTTTTTTTGCATTTTAGAAACAAGGGATGCTCTGCTCCAGGGGTGGGTAGGCGGGGTTGGTGTGAAAATTCTGCTTTTCAGGCTGCTAGGTGGCTGAAAATGACTGGTTTCGGTATTTTTTCAGGCAATTTTTCAGGTTGAAGTCTTGCCTTTGACAATAAATAATTCCACCCACATTCAGATTGTTTATTTCTACTTAGTCAGATAGTGTTATATGCTTTTTGTGGATTTGGGAAATGTAATACATGTAATGGGTTTGATAACTAAGTTACAGGATATTTGCATTTGAAGAGAGTGTATGGCATGTCACATTTGGAAATGCCTGGAAAACTGTGGAGCGGAACCTTAAAGAGCATTCTGCCGACGGTGTCAATTCTTGAACCAGGAAGTTCCTTATTTGTGTTTGAGTTATAAATACACCATTTTTCAAAAAACTTTTCATTATTTCTGGTTTGTGTGCTATTGTTAGTGGTAGTTGACATTCATCAAGTGATATCTCAGCACAACTGGAAGGAAATAAGTGGAATTTTGAGAAATTTATAGATGTAGCCTAATTTCGCACTTGTTTTGAATATTCGTCAAGATTTCAAAAACTTCAAGGTAGAGCACTGCCTTTCCTAAACACCGAGCCTTGTATTTTTGACAAATTTATGCAGTTATGGACAGCCTGGTTGTTACTGTTGACCAGAGATTTGCAGTCATGGTGTCTACTTTTTCATTTTGGTCATTGGTGTCATGTCTGTGTGTCATCCGTCCGTCAAGCTGTTCACGCTTTCATATCTAGAGAGCACCCCCCCCCCCCACCCCAAAGCTATGGTTATTAGTTCTTATTGTTTTACATTTTGATTGTATTTAACAGTGCTATTGGCAGGACCTGGGTAGTCAATGTGGCTGGTGGTAATAACAAAAATACTATCTGAAGTGGCTCAAAGAAATCGGGGGGGGGGGGGTGGTGGTGTGGTGTGGTTGTGAAAATCGGGTAAAATCTGGCTGAAAAAGCCATTCGGCATTCAGGAAGGCCATGATGTATCTTTTTACTGGTTGAAAATAGAGACTTGTGGTTTTTGTTCATTCAACTCAGGATAGACTCCAGATTATTTTGCCTGAGTGAAATCCAGGGGGAGATCACTCTTGTTTTCTCTTTAAGGTTCCGCTCCGCAGTTTCGCACCATTCCACAGGGGTGAAATTCTAAACAAAGTGCGTATGTTGAAACAATGGCCATGTAAAATAGAGAAATATTTTTAGTATCAGATATATGATTACATTAGGCTCTTTGTTGGACAAGAGAATTTGAAGTTTTGGTCCCAAAGTTGGAGTCTGATACATAGGGGTAAATTACCAGATGAATTATGGGAAACAGTGGCTTCGAAAAATTGGCTATTTTTTTAAATGTAATTTTTACACGGGTTTGTTACCAGACAGGTAACTAAAAAATGAGAGGGAAACAGATAAATTTTTTTTTGCATTTTAGAAACAAGGGATGCTCTGCTCCAGGGGTGGGTAGGCGGGGTTGGTGGGAAAATTCTGCTTTTGAGGCTGCTAGGTGGCTGAAAATGACTGGTTTCGGTATTTTTTCAGGCAATTTTTCAGGTTGAAGTCTTGCCTTTGACAATAAATAATTCCACCCACATTCAGATTGTTTATTTCTACTTAGTCAGATAGTGTTATATGTTTTTTGTGGATTTGGGAAATGTAATACATGTAATGGGTTTGATAACTAAGTTACAGGATATTTGCATTTGAAGAGAGTGTATGGCATGTCACATTTGGAAATGCCTGGAAAACTGTGGAGCGGAACCTTAAAGAGCATTCTGCCGACGGTGTCAGTTCTTGAACCAGGAAGTTCCTTATTTGTGTTTGAGTTATAAATACACCATTTTTCAAAAAACTTTTCATTATTTCTGATTTGTGTGCTATCGTTAGTGGTAGTTGACATTCATCAAGTGATATCTCAGCACAACTGGAAGGAAATAAGTGGAATTTTGAGAAATTTATTGATGTAGCCTAATTTCGCACTTGTTTTGAATTTTCGTCAAAATTTCAAAAACTTTAAGGTAGAGCACTGCCTTTCCTAAACACCGAGCCTTGTATTTTTGACAAATTTATGCAGTTATGGACAGCCTGGTTGTTACTGTTGACCAGAGATTTGCAGTCATGGTGTCTACTTTTTCATTTTGGTCATTGGTGTCATGTCTGTGTGTCATCCGTCCGTCAAGCTGTTCACGCTTTCATATCTAGAGAGCAACCCCCCCACCCCAAAGCTATGATTATTAGTTCTTATTGTTTTACATTTTGATTGTATTTAACAGTGCTATTGGCAGGACCTGGGTAGTCAATGTGGCTGGTGGTAATAACAAAAATACTATCTGAAGTGGCTCAGAGAAATCGGGGGGGGGGGGGGGTGTGGTGTGGTTGTGAAAATCGGGTAAAATCTGGCTGAAAAAGCTATTCGGCATTCAGGAAGGCCATGCTGTATCTTTTTACTGGTTGAAAATAGAGACTTGTGGTTTTTGTTCATTCAACTCAGGGTAGACTCCAGATTATTTTGCCTGAGTGAAATCCAGGGGGAGATCACTCTTGTTTTCTCATTAAGGTTCCGCTCCGCAGTTTCGCACCATTCCACAGGGGTGAAATTCTAAACAAAGGGCGTATGTTGAAACAATGGCCATGTAAAATAGAGAAATATTTTTAGTATCAGATATATGATTACATTAGGCTTTTTGTTGGACAAGAGAATTTGAAGTTTTGGTCACAAAGTTGGAGTCTGATACATAGGGGTAAATTACCAGATGAATTATGGGAAACAGTGGCTTCGAAAAATTGGCTATTTTTTTAAATGTAATTTTTACACGGGTTTGTTACCAGACAGGTAACTAAAAAATGAGACGGAAACATATAAAAATTTTTTTGCATTTTAGAAACAAGGGATGCTCTGCTCCAGGTTGGGTAGGCGGGGTTGGTGGGAAAATTCTGCTTTTGAGGCTGCTAGGTGGCTGAAAATGACTGGTTTCGGTATTTTTTCAGGCAATTTTTCAGGTTGAAGTCTTGCCTTTGACAATAAATAATTCCACCCACATTCAGATTGTTTATTTCTACTTAGTCAGATAGTGTTATATGTTTTTTGTGGATTTGGGAAATGTAATACATGTAATGGGTTTGATAACTAAGTTACAGGATATTTGCATTTGAAGAGAGTGTATGGCATGTCACATTTGGAAATGCCTGGAAAACTGTGGAGCAGAACCTTAAAGAGCATTCTGCCGACGGTGTCAATTCTTGAACCAGGAAGTTCCTTATTTGTGTTTGAGTTATAAATACACCATTTTTCAAAACAACTTTTCATTATTTCTGGTTTGTGTGCTATTGTTAGTGGTAGTTGACATTCATCAAGTGATATCTCAGCACAACTGGAAGGAAATAAGTGGAATTTTGAGAAATTTATAGATGTAGCCTAATTTCGCATTTGTTTTGAATTTTCGTCAAGATTTCAAAAACTTCAAGGTAGAGCACTGCCTTTCCTAAACACCGAGCCTTGTATTTTTGACAAATTTATGCAGTTATGGACAGCCTGGTTGTTACTGTTGACCAGAGATTTGCAGTCATGGTGTCTACTTTTTCATTTTGGTCATTGGTGTCATGTCTGTGTGTCATCCGTCGGTCAAGCTGTTCACGCTTTCATATCTAGAGAGCACCCCCCCCCCACCCCAAAGCTATGGTTATTAGTTCTTATTGTTTTACATTTTGATTGTATTTAACAGTGCTATTGGCAGGACCTGGGTAGTCAATGTGGCTGGCGGTAATAACTAAAATACTATCTGAAGTGGCTCAGAGAAATCGGGGGGGGGGGGGGGTGGTGGTGTGGTGTGGTTGTGAAAATCGGGTAAAATCTGGCTGAAAAAGCTATTCGGCATTCAGGAAGGCCATGCTGTATCTTTTTACTGGTTGAAAATAGAGACTTGTGGTTTTTGTTCATTCAACTCAGGATAGACTCCAGATTATTTTGCCTGAGTGAAATCCAGGGGGAGATCACTCTTGTTTTCTCTTTAAGGTTCCGCTCCGCAGTTTCGCACCATTCCACAGGGGTGAAATTCTAAACAAAGGGCGTATGTTGAAACAATGGCCATGTAAAATAGAGAAATATTTTTAGTATCAGATATATGATTACATTAGGCTTTTTGTTGGACAAGAGAATTTGAAGTTTTGGTCCCAAAGTTGGAGTCTGATACATAGGGGTAAATTACCAGATGAATTATGGGAAACAGTGGCTTCGAAAAATTGGCTATTTTTTTAAATGTAATTTTTACAGGGGTTTGTTACCAGACAGGTAACTAAAAAATGAGACGGAAACATATAAATTTTTTTTTGCATTTTAGAAACAAGGGATGCTCTGCTCCAGGGGTGGGTAGGCGGGGTTGGTGTGAAAATTCTGCTTTTCAGGCTGCTAGGTGGCTGAAAATGACTGGTTTCGGTATTTTTTCAGGCAATTTTTCAGGTTGAAGTCTTGCCTTTGACAATAAATAATTCCACCCACATTCAGATTGTTTATTTCTACTTAGTCAGATAGTGTTATATGTTTTTTGTGGATTTGGGAAATGTAATACATGTAATGGGTTTGATAACTAAGTTACAGGATATTTGCATTTGAAGAGAGTGTATGGCATGTCACATTTGGAAATGCCTGGAAAACTGTGGAGCGGAACCTTAAAGAGCATTCTGCCGACGGTGTCAATTCTTGAACCAGGAAGTTCCTTATTTGTGTTTGAGTTATAAATACACCATTTTTCAAAAAACTTTTCATTATTTCTGGTTTGTGTGCTATTGTTAGTGGTAGTTGACATTCATCAAGTGATATCTCAGCACAACTGGAAGGAAATAAGTGGAATTTTGAGAAATTTATAGATGTAGCCTAATTTCGCACTTGTTTTGAATATTCGTCAAGATTTCAAAAACTTCAAGGTAGAGCACTGCCTTTCCTAAACACCGAGCCTTGTATTTTTGACAAATTTATGCAGTTATGGACAGCCTGGTTGTTACTGTTGACCAGAGATTTGCAGTCATGGTGTCTACTTTTTCATTTTGGTCATTGGTGTCATGTCTGTGTGTCATCCGTCCGTCAAGCTGTTCAAGCTTTCATATCTAGAGAGCACCCCCCCCCCCACCCCAAAGCTATGGTTATTAGTTCTTATTGTTTTACATTTTGATTGTATTTAACAGTGCTATTGGCAGGACCTGGGTAGTCAATGTGGCTGGTGGTAATAACTAAAATACTATCTGAAGTGGCTCAGAGAAATCGGGGGGGGGGGGGGGGGGTGGTGGTGTGGTGTGGTTGTGAAAATCGGGTAAAATCTGGCTGAAAAAGCTATTCGGCATTCAGGAAGGCCATGCTGTATCTTTTTACTGGTTGAAAATAGAGACTTGTGGTTTTTGTTCATTCAACTCAGGATAGACTCCAGATTATTTTGCCTGAGTGAAATCCAGGGGGAGATCACTCTTGTTTTCTCTTTAAGGTTCCGCTCCGCAGTTTCGCACCATTCCACAGGGGTGAAATTCTAAACAAAGGGCGTATGTTGAAACAATGGCCATGTAAAATAGAGAAATATTTTTAGTATCAGATATATGATTACATTAGGCTTTTTGTTGGACAAGAGAATTTGAAGTTTTGGTCCCAAAGTTGGAGTCTGATACATAGGGGTAAATTACCAGATGAATTATGGGAAACAGTGGCTTCGAAAAATTGGCTATTTTTTTAAATGTAATTTTTACACGGGTTTGTTACCAGACAGGTAACTAAAAAATGAGACGGAAACATATAAATTTTTTTTTGCATTTTAGAAACAAGGGATGCTCTGCTCCAGGGGTGGGTAGGCGGGGTTGGTGTGAAAATTCTGCTTTTCAGGCTGCTAGGTGGCTGAAAATGACTGGTTTCGGTATTTTTTCAGGCAATTTTTCAGGTTGAAGTCTTGCCTTTGACAATAAATAATTCCACCCACATTCAGATTGTTTATTTCTACTTAGTCAGATAGTGTTATATGTTTTTTGTGGATTTGGGAAATGTAATACATGTAATGGGTTTGATAACTAAGTTACAGGATATTTGCATTTGAAGAGAGTGTATGGCATGTCACATTTGGAAATGCCTGGAAAACTGTGGAGCGGAACCTTAAAGAGCATTCTGCCGACGGTGTCAATTCTTGAACCAGGAAGTTCCTTATTTGTGTTTGAGTTATAAATACACCATTTTTCAAAAAACTTTTCATTATTTCTGGTTTGTGTGCTATTGTTAGTGGTAGTTGACATTCATCAAGTGATATCTCAGCACAACTGGAAGGAAATAAGTGGAATTTTGAGAAATTTATAGATGTAGCCTAATTTCGCACTTGTTTTGAATATTCGTCAAGATTTCAAAAACTTCAAGGTAGAGCACTGCCTTTCCTAAACACCGAGCCTTGTATTTTTGACAAATTTATGCAGTTATGGACAGCCTGGTTGTTACTGTTGACCAGAGATTTGCAGTCATGGTGTCTACTTTTTCATTTTGGTCATTGGTGTCATGTCTGTGTGTCATCCGTCCGTCAAGCTGTTCACGCTTTCATATCTAGAGAGCACCCCCCCCCCCCACCCCAAAGCTATGGTTATTAGTTCTTATTGTTTTACATTTTGATTGTATTTAACAGTGCTATTGGCAGGACCTGGGTAGTCAATGTGGCTGGTGGTAATAACAAAAATACTATCTGAAGTGGCTCAGAGAAATCGGGGGGGGGGGGGGTGGTGGTGTGGTGTGGTTGTGAAAATCGGGTAAAATCTGGCTGAAAAAGCTATTCGGCATTCAGGAAGGCCATGATGTATCTTTTTACTGGTTGAAAATAGAGACTTGTGGTTTTTGTTCATTCAACTCAGGATAGACTCCAGATTATTTTGCCTGAGTGAAATCCAGGGGGAGATCACTCTTGTTTTCTCTTTAAGGTTCCGCTCCGCAGTTTCGCACCATTCCACAGGGGTGAAATTCTAAACAAAGTGCGTATGTTGAAACAATGGCCAAGTAAAATAGAGAAATATTTTTAGTATCAGATATATGAATACATTAGGCTTTTTGTTGGACAAGAGAATTTGAAGTTTTGGTCCCAAGGTTGGAGTCTGATACATAGGGGTAAATTACCCGATGAATTATGGGAAACAGTGGCTTCGAAAAATTGGCTATTTTTTTAAATGTAATTTTTACACGGGTTTGTTACCAGACAGGTAACTAAAAAATGAGAGGGAAACATATAAATTTTTTTTTGCATTTTAGAAACAAGGGATGCTCTGCTCCAGGGGTGGGTAGGCGGGGTTGGTGGGAAAATTCTGCTTTTGAGGCTGCTAGGTGGCTGAAAATGACTGGTTTCGGTATTTTTTCAGGCAATTTTTCAGGTTGAAGTCTTGCCTTTGACAATAAATAATTCCACCCACATTCAGATTGTTTATTTCTACTTAGTCAGATAGTGTTATATGTTTTTTGTGGATTTGGGAAATGTAATACATGTAATGGGTTTGATAACTAAGTTACAGGATATTTGCATTTGAAGAGAGTGTATGGCATGTCACATTTGGAAATGCCTGGAAAACTGTGGAGCGGAACCTTAAAGAGCATTCTGCCGACGGTGTCAGTTCTTGAACCAGGAAGTTCCTTATTTGTGTTTGAGTTATAAATACACCATTTTTCAAAAAACTTTTCATTATTTCTGATTTGTGTGCTATCGTTAGTGGTAGTTGACATTCATCAAGTGATATCTCAGCACAACTGGAAGGAAATAAGTGGAATTTTGAGAAATTTATTGATGTAGCCTAATTTCGCACTTGTTTTGAATTTTCGTCAAAATTTCAAAAACTTTAAGGTAGAGCACTGCCTTTCCTAAACACCGAGCCTTGTATTTTTGACAAATTTATGCAGTTATGGACAGCCTGGTTGTTACTGTTGACCAGAGATTTGCAGTCATGGTGTCTACTTTTTCATTTTGGTCATTGGTGTCATGTCTGTGTGTCATCCGTCCGTCAAGCTGTTCACGCTTTCATATCTAGAGAGCAACCCCCCCCACCCCAAAGCTATGATTATTAGTTCTTATTGTTTTACATTTTGATTGTATTTAACAGTGCTATTGGCAGGACCTGGGTAGTCAATGTGGCTGGTGGTAATAACAAAAATACTATCTGAAGTGGCTCAGAGAAATCGGGGGGGGGGGGGGTGTGGTGTGGTTGTGAAAATCGGGTAAAATCTGGCTGAAAAAGCTATTCGGCATTCAGGAAGGCCATGCTGTATCTTTTTACTGGTTGAAAATAGAGACTTGTGGTTTTTGTTCATTCAACTCAGGGTAGACTCCAGATTATTTTGCCTGAGTGAAATCCAGGGGGAGATCACTCTTGTTTTCTCATTAAGGTTCCGCTCCGCAGTTTCGCACCATTCCACAGGGGTGAAATTCTAAACAAAGGGCGTATGTTGAAACAATGGCCATGTAAAATAGAGAAATATTTTTAGTATCAGATATATGATTACATTAGGCTTTTTGTTGGACAAGAGAATTTGAAGTTTTGGTCACAAAGTTGGAGTCTGATACATAGGGGTAAATTACCAGATGAATTATGGGAAACAGTGGCTTCGAAAAATTGGCTATTTTTTTAAATGTAATTTTTACACGGGTTTGTTACCAGACAGGTAACTAAAAAATGAGACGGAAACATATAAAAATTTTTTTGCATTTTAGAAACAAGGGATGCTCTGCTCCAGGTTGGGTAGGCGGGGTTGGTGGGAAAATTCTGCTTTTGAGGCTGCTAGGTGGCTGAAAATGACTGGTTTCGGTATTTTTTCAGGCAATTTTTCAGGTTGAAGTCTTGCCTTTGACAATAAATAATTCCACCCACATTCAGATTGTTTATTTCTACTTAGTCAGATAGTGTTATATGTTTTTTGTGGATTTGGGAAATGTAATACATGTAATGGGTTTGATAACTAAGTTACAGGATATTTGCATTTGAAGAGAGTGTATGGCATGTCACATTTGGAAATGCCTGGAAAACTGTGGAGCAGAACCTTAAAGAGCATTCTGCCGACGGTGTCAATTCTTGAACCAGGAAGTTCCTTATTTGTGTTTGAGTTATAAATACACCATTTTTCAAAACAACTTTTCATTATTTCTGGTTTGTGTGCTATTGTTAGTGGTAGTTGACATTCATCAAGTGATATCTCAGCACAACTGGAAGGAAATAAGTGGAATTTTGAGAAATTTATAGATGTAGCCTAATTTCGCATTTGTTTTGAATTTTCGTCAAGATTTCAAAAACTTCAAGGTAGAGCACTGCCTTTCCTAAACACCGAGCCTTGTATTTTTGACAAATTTATGCAGTTATGGACAGCCTGGTTGTTACTGTTGACCAGAGATTTGCAGTCATGGTGTCTACTTTTTCATTTTGGTCATTGGTGTCATGTCTGTGTGTCATCCGTCGGTCAAGCTGTTCACGCTTTCATATCTAGAGAGCACCCCCCCCCCCACCCCAAAGCTATGGTTATTAGTTCTTATTGTTTTACATTTTGATTGTATTTAACAGTGCTATTGGCAGGACCTGGGTAGTCAATGTGGCTGGCGGTAATAACTAAAATACTATCTGAAGTGGCTCAGAGAAATCGGGGGGGGGGGGGGGGTGGTGGTGTGGTGTGGTTGTGAAAATCGGGTAAAATCTGGCTGAAAAAGCTATTCGGCATTCAGGAAGGCCATGCTGTATCTTTTTACTGGTTGAAAATAGAGACTTGTGGTTTTTGTTCATTCAACTCAGGATAGACTCCAGATTATTTTGCCTGAGTGAAATCCAGGGGGAGATCACTCTTGTTTTCTCTTTAAGGTTCCGCTCCGCAGTTTCGCACCATTCCACAGGGGTGAAATTCTAAACAAAGGGCGTATGTTGAAACAATGGCCATGTAAAATAGAGAAATATTTTTAGTATCAGATATATGATTACATTAGGCTTTTTGTTGGACAAGAGAATTTGAAGTTTTGGTCCCAAAGTTGGAGTCTGATACATAGGGGTAAATTACCAGATGAATTATGGGAAACAGTGGCTTCGAAAAATTGGCTATTTTTTTAAATGTAATTTTTACAGGGGTTTGTTACCAGACAGGTAACTAAAAAATGAGACGGAAACATATAAATTTTTTTTTGCATTTTAGAAACAAGGGATGCTCTGCTCCAGGGGTGGGTAGGCGGGGTTGGTGTGAAAATTCTGCTTTTCAGGCTGCTAGGTGGCTGAAAATGACTGGTTTCGGTATTTTTTCAGGCAATTTTTCAGGTTGAAGTCTTGCCTTTGACAATAAATAATTCCACCCACATTCAGATTGTTTATTTCTACTTAGTCAGATAGTGTTATATGTTTTTTGTGGATTTGGGAAATGTAATACATGTAATGGGTTTGATAACTAAGTTACAGGATATTTGCATTTGAAGAGAGTGTATGGCATGTCACATTTGGAAATGCCTGGAAAACTGTGGAGCGGAACCTTAAAGAGCATTCTGCCGACGGTGTCAATTCTTGAACCAGGAAGTTCCTTATTTGTGTTTGAGTTATAAATACACCATTTTTCAAAAAACTTTTCATTATTTCTGGTTTGTGTGCTATTGTTAGTGGTAGTTGACATTCATCAAGTGATATCTCAGCACAACTGGAAGGAAATAAGTGGAATTTTGAGAAATTTATAGATGTAGCCTAATTTCGCACTTGTTTTGAATATTCGTCAAGATTTCAAAAACTTCAAGGTAGAGCACTGCCTTTCCTAAACACCGAGCCTTGTATTTTTGACAAATTTATGCAGTTATGGACAGCCTGGTTGTTACTGTTGACCAGAGATTTGCAGTCATGGTGTCTACTTTTTCATTTTGGTCATTGGTGTCATGTCTGTGTGTCATCCGTCCGTCAAGCTGTTCAAGCTTTCATATCTAGAGAGCACCCCCCCCCCACCCCAAAGCTATGGTTATTAGTTCTTATTGTTTTACATTTTGATTGTATTTAACAGTGCTATTGGCAGGACCTGGGTAGTCAATGTGGCTGGTGGTAATAACTAAAATACTATCTGAAGTGGCTCAGAGAAATCGGGGGGGGGGGGGGGTGGTGGTGTGGTGTGGTTGTGAAAATCGGGTAAAATCTGGCTGAAAAAGCTATTCGGCATTCAGGAAGGCCATGCTGTATCTTTTTACTGGTTGAAAATAGAGACTTGTGGTTTTTGTTCATTCAACTCAGGATAGACTCCAGATTATTTTGCCTGAGTGAAATCCAGGGGGAGATCACTCTTGTTTTCTCTTTAAGGTTCCGCTCCGCAGTTTCGCACCATTCCACAGGGGTGAAATTCTAAACAAAGGGCGTATGTTGAAACAATGGCCATGTAAAATAGAGAAATATTTTTAGTATCAGATATATGATTACATTAGGCTTTTTGTTGGACAAGAGAATTTGAAGTTTTGGTCCCAAAGTTGGAGTCTGATACATAGGGGTAAATTACCAGATGAATTATGGGAAACAGTGGCTTCGAAAAATTGGCTATTTTTTTAAATGTAATTTTTACACGGGTTTGTTACCAGACAGGTAACTAAAAAATGAGACGGAAACATATAAATTTTTTTTTGCATTTTAGAAACAAGGGATGCTCTGCTCCAGGGGTGGGTAGGCGGGGTTGGTGTGAAAATTCTGCTTTTCAGGCTGCTAGGTGGCTGAAAATGACTGGTTTCGGTATTTTTTCAGGCAATTTTTCAGGTTGAAGTCTTGCCTTTGACAATAAATAATTCCACCCACATTCAGATTGTTTATTTCTACTTAGTCAGATAGTGTTATATGTTTTTTGTGGATTTGGGAAATGTAATACATGTAATGGGTTTGATAACTAAGTTACAGGATATTTGCATTTGAAGAGAGTGTATGGCATGTCACATTTGGAAATGCCTGGAAAACTGTGGAGCGGAACCTTAAAGAGCATTCTGCCGACGGTGTCAATTCTTGAACCAGGAAGTTCCTTATTTGTGTTTGAGTTATAAATACACCATTTTTCAAAAAACTTTTCATTATTTCTGGTTTGTGTGCTATTGTTAGTGGTAGTTGACATTCATCAAGTGATATCTCAGCACAACTGGAAGGAAATAAGTGGAATTTTGAGAAATTTATAGATGTAGCCTAATTTCGCACTTGTTTTGAATATTCGTCAAGATTTCAAAAACTTCAAGGTAGAGCACTGCCTTTCCTAAACACCGAGCCTTGTATTTTTGACAAATTTATGCAGTTATGGACAGCCTGGTTGTTACTGTTGACCAGAGATTTGCAGTCATGGTGTCTACTTTTTCATTTTGGTCATTGGTGTCATGTCTGTGTGTCATCCGTCCGTCAAGCTGTTCACGCTTTCATATCTAGAGAGCACCCCCCCCCCCCCACCCCAAAGCTATGGTTATTAGTTCTTATTGTTTTACATTTTGATTGTATTTAACAGTGCTATTGGCAGGACCTGGGTAGTCAATGTGGCTGGTGGTAATAACAAAAATACTATCTGAAGTGGCTCAGAGAAATCGGGGGGGGGGGGGGTGGTGGTGTGGTGTGGTTGTGAAAATCGGGTAAAATCTGGCTGAAAAAGCTATTCGGCATTCAGGAAGGCCATGATGTATCTTTTTACTGGTTGAAAATAGAGACTTGTGGTTTTTGTTCATTCAACTCAGGATAGACTCCAGATTATTTTGCCTGAGTGAAATCCAGGGGGAGATCACTCTTGTTTTCTCTTTAAGGTTCCGCTCCGCAGTTTCGCACCATTCCACAGGGGTGAAATTCTAAACAAAGTGCGTATGTTGAAACAATGGCCAAGTAAAATAGAGAAATATTTTTAGTATCAGATATATGAATACATTAGGCTTTTTGTTGGACAAGAGAATTTGAAGTTTTGGTCCCAAGGTTGGAGTCTGATACATAGGGGTAAATTACCCGATGAATTATGGGAAACAGTGGCTTCGAAAAATTGGCTATTTTTTTAAATGTAATTTTTACACGGGTTTGTTACCAGACAGGTAACTAAAAAATGAGAGGGAAACATATAAATTTTTTTTTGCATTTTAGAAACAAGGGATGCTCTGCTCCAGGGGTGGGTAGGCGGGGTTGGTGGGAAAATTCTGCTTTTGAGGCTGCTAGGTGGCTGAAAATGACTGGTTTCGGTATTTTTTCAGGCAATTTTTCAGGTTGAAGTCTTGCCTTTGACAATAAATAATTCCACCCACATTCAGATTGTTTATTTCTACTTAGTCAGATAGTGTTATATGTTTTTTGTGGATTTGGGAAATGTAATACATGTAATGGGTTTGATAACTAAGTTACAGGATATTTGCATTTGAAGAGAGTGTATGGCATGTCACATTTGGAAATGCCTGGAAAACTGTGGAGCGGAACCTTAAAGAGCATTCTGCCGACGGTGTCAGTTCTTGAACCAGGAAGTTCCTTATTTGTGTTTGAGTTATAAATACACCATTTTTCAAAAAACTTTTCATTATTTCTGATTTGTGTGCTATCGTTAGTGGTAGTTGACATTCATCAAGTGATATCTCAGCACAACTGGAAGGAAATAAGTGGAATTTTGAGAAATTTATTGATGTAGCCTAATTTCGCACTTGTTTTGAATTTTCGTCAAAATTTCAAAAACTTTAAGGTAGAGCACTGCCTTTCCTAAACACCGAGCCTTGTATTTTTGACAAATTTATGCAGTTATGGACAGCCTGGTTGTTACTGTTGACCAGAGATTTGCAGTCATGGTGTCTGCTTTTTCATTTTGGTCATTGGTGTCATGTCTGTGTGTCATCCGTCCGTCAAGCTGTTCACGCTTTCATATCTAGAGAGCAACCCCCCCCACCCCAAAGCTATGATTATTAGTTCTTATTGTTTTACATTTTGATTGTATTTAACAGTGCTATTGGCAGGACCTGGGTAGTCAATGTGGCTGGTGGTAATAACAAAAATACTATCTGAAGTGGCTCAGAGAAATCGGGGGGGGGGGGGGGTGGTGTGGTGTGGTTGTGAAAATCGGGTAAAATCTGGCGGAAAAAGCTATTCGGCATTCAGGAAGGCCATGCTGTATCTTTTTGCTGGTTGAAAATAGAGACTTGTGGTTTTTGTTCATTCAACTCAGGATAGACTCCAGATTATTTTGCCTGAGTGAAATCCAGGGGGATATCACTCTTGTTTTCTCTTTAAGGTTCCGCTCCGCAGTTTCGCACCATTGCACAGGGGTGAAATTCTAAACAAAGGGCGTATGTTGAAACAAGGGCCATGTAAAATAGAGAAATATTTTTAGTATCAGATATATGATTACATTAGGCTTTTTGTTGGACAAGAGAATTTGAAGTTTTGGTCCCAAAGTTGGAGTCTGATACATAGGGGTAAATTACCAGATGAATTATGGAAAACAGTGGCTTCGAAAAATTGGCTATTTTTTTAAATGTAATTTTTACACGGGTTTGTTACCAGACAGGTAACTAAAAAATGAGACGGAAACATATAAATTTTTTTTGCATTTTAGAAACAAGGGATGCTCTGCTACAGGGGTGGGTAGGCGGAGTTGGTGGGAAAATTCTGTTTTTGAGGCTGCTAGGTGGCTGAAAATGACTGGTTTCGGTATTTTTTCAGGCAATTTTTCAGGTTGAAGTCTTGCCTTTGACAATAAATAATTCCACCTACATTCAGATTGTTTATTTCTACTTAGTCAGATAGTGTTATATGTTTTTTGTGGATTTGGGAAATGTAATACATGTAATGGGTTTGATAACTAAGTTACAGGATATTTGCATTTGAAGAGAGTGTATGGCATGTCACATTTGGAAATGCCTGGAAAACTGTGGAGCGGAACCTTAAAGAGCATTCTGCCGACGGTGTCAGTTCTTGAACCAGGAAGTTCCTTATTTGTGTTTGAGTTATAAATACACCATTTTTCAAAAAACTTTTCATTATTTCTGGTTTGTGTGCTATTGTTAGTGGTAGTTGACATTCATCAAGTGATATCTCAGCGCAACTGGAAGGAAATAAATGGAATTCTGAGAAATTTATTGATGTAGCCTAATTTCGCACTTGTTTTGAATTTTCGTCAAGATTTCAAAAACTTTAAGGTAGAGCACTGCCTTTCCTAAACACCGAGCCTTGTATTTTTGACAAATTTATGCAGTTATGGACAGCCTGGTTGTTACTGTTGACCAGAGATTTGCAGTCATGGTGTCTACTTTTTCATTTTGGTCATTGGTGTCATGTCTGTGTGTCATCCGTCCGTCAAGCTGTTCACGCTTTCATATCTAGAGAGCAACCCCCCACCCCAAAGCTATGATTATTAGTTCTTATTGTTTTACATTTTGATTGTATTTAACAGTGCTATTGGCAGGACCTGGGTAGTCAATGTGGCTGGTGGTAATAACAAAAATACTATCTGAAGTGGCTCAGAGAAATCGGGGGGGGGGGGGTGTGGTTGTGAAAATCGGGTAAAATCTGGCAGAAAAAGCTATTCGGCATTCAGGAAGGCCATGCTGTATCTTTTTACTGGTTGAAAATAGAGACTTGTGGCTTTTGTTCATTCAACTCAGGATAGACTCCAGATTATTTTGCCTGAGTGAAATCCAGGGGGAGATCACTCTGGTTTTCTCTTTAAGGTTCCGCTCCGCAGTTTCGCACCATTGCACAGGGGTGAAATTCTAAACAAAGGGCGTATGTTGAAACAAAGGCCATGTAAACTAGAGAAATATTTTTAGTGTCAGATATATGATTACATTAGGCTTTTTGTTGGACAAGAGAATTTGAAGTTTTGGTCCCAAAGTTGGAGTCTGATACATAGGGGTAAATTACCAGATGAATTATGGGAAACAGTGGCTTCGAAAAATTGGCTATTTTTTTAAATGTAATTTTTACACGGGTTTGTTACCAGACAGGTAACTAAAAAATGAGACGGAAACATATAAATTTTCCTTTGCATTTTAGAAACAAGGGATGCTCTGCTCCAGGGGTGGGTAGACGGGGTTGGTGGAAAAAGTCTGCTTTTGAGGCTGCTAGGGGGCTGAAAATGACTGGTTTCGGTATTTTTTCAGGCAATTGTTCAGGTTGAAGTCTTGCCTTTGACAATAAATAATTCCACCCACATTCAGATTGTTTATTTCTACTTAGTCAGATAGTGTTATATGTTTTTTGTGGATTTGGAAAATGTAATACATGTAATGGGTTTGATAACTAAGTTACAGGATATTTGCAATTGAAGAGAGTGTATGGCATGTCACATTTGGAAATGCCTGGAAAACTGTGGAGCGGAACCTTAAAGAGCATTCTGCCGACGGTGTCAGTTCTTGAACCAGGAAGTTCCTTATTTTTGTTTGAGTTATAAATACACCATTTTTCAAAAAACTTTTCATTATTTCTGGTTTGTGTGCTTTTGTTAGTGGTTGTTGACATTCATCAAGTGATATCTCAGCACAACTGGAAGGAAATAAGTGGAATTTTGAGAAATTTATTGATGTAGCCTAATTTCGCATTTGTTTTGAATTTTCGTCAAGATTTCAAAAACTTCAAGGTAGAGCACTGCCTTTCCTAAACACCGAGGCTTGTATTTTTGACAAATTTATGCAGTTATGGACAGCCTGGTTGTTACTGTTGACCAGAGATTTGCAGTCATGGTGTCTAATTTTTCATTTTGGTCATTGGTGTCATGTCTGTGTGTCATCCGTCCGTCTAGCTGTTCACGCTTTTATATCTAGAGAGCAACCCCCCCCCCCACCCCAAAGCCATGGTTATTAGTTCTTATTGTTTTAAATTTTGATTGTATTTAACAGTGCTATTGGCAGGACCTGGGTAGTCAATGTGGCTGGTGGTAATAACAAAAATACTATCTGAAGTGGCTCAGAGAAATCGGGGGGGGGGGGGGTGGTGGTGTGGTGTGGTTGTGAAAATCGGGTAAAATCTGGCTGAAAAAGCTATTCGGCATTCAGGAAGGCCATGCTGTATCTTTTTACTGGTTGAAAATAGAGACTTGTGGTTTTGTTCATTCAACTCAGGATAGACTCCAGATTATTTTGCCTGAGTGAAATCCAGGGGGATATCACTCTTGTTTTCTCTTTAAGGTTCCGCTCCGCAGTTTCGCACCATTGCACAGGGGTGAAATTCTAAACAAAGGGCGTATGTTGAAACAAGGGCCATGTAAAATAGAGAAATATTTTTAGTATCAGATATATGATTACATTAGGCTTTTTGTTGGACAAGAGAATTTGAAGTTTTGGCCCCAAAGTTGGAGTCTGATACATAGGGGTAAATTACCAGATGAATTATGGAAAACAGTGGCTTCGAAAAATTGGCTATTTTTTTAAATGTAATTTTTACACGGGTTTGTTACCAGACAGGTAACTAAAAAATGAGACGGAAACATATAAATTTTTTTTGCATTTTAGAAACAAGGGATGCTCTGCTACAGGGGTGGGTAGGCGGAGTTGGTGGGAAAATTCTGTTTTTGAGGCTGCTAGGTGGCTGAAAATGACTGGTTTCGGTATTTTTTCAGGCAATTTTTCAGTTTGAAGTCTTGCCTTTGACAATAAATAATTCCACCTACATTCAGATTGTTTATTTCTACTTAGTCAGATAGTGTTATATGTTTTTTGTGGATTTGGGAAATGTAATACATGTAATGGGTTTGATAACTAAGTTACAGGATATTTGCATTTGAAGAGAGTGTATGGCATGTCACATTTGGAAATGCCTGGAAAACTGTGGAGCAGAACCTTAAAGAGCATTCTGCCGACGGTGTCAGTTCTTGAACCAGGAAGTTCCTTATTTGTGTTTGAGTTATAAATACACCATTTTTCAAAAAACTTTTCATTATTTCTGGTTTGTGTGCTATTGTTAGTGGTAGTTGACATTCATCAAGTGATATCTCAGCGCAACTGGAAGGAAATAAATGGAATTCTGAGAAATTTATTGATGTAGCCTAATTTCGCACTTGTTTTGAATTTTCGTCAAGATTTCAAAAACTTTAAGGTAGAGCACTGCCTTTCCTAAACACCGAGCCTTGTATTTTTGACAAATTTATGCAGTTATGGACAGCCTGGTTGTTACTGTTGACCAGAGATTTGCAGTCATGGTGTCTACTTTTTCATTTTGGTCATTGGTGTCATGTCTGTGTGTCATCCGTCCGTCAAGCTGTTCACGCTTTCATATCTAGAGAGCAACCCCCCACCCCAAAGCTATGATTATTAGTTCTTATTGTTTTACATTTTGATTGTATTTAACAGTGCTATTGGCAGGACCTGGGTAGTCAGTGTGGCTGGTGGTAATAACAAAAATACTATCTGAAGTGGCTCAGAGAAATCGGGGGGGGGGGGGGTGTGGTTGTGAAAATCGGGTAAAATCTGGCAGAAAAAGCTATTCGGCATTCAGGAAGGCCATGCTGTATCTTTTTACTGGTTGAAAATAGAGACTTGTGGCTTTTGTTCATTCAACTCAGGATAGACTCCAGATTATTTTGCCTGAGTGAAATCCAGGGGGAGATCACTCTGGTTTTCTCTTTAAGGTTCCGCTCCGCAGTTTCGCACCATTGCTCAGGGGTGAAATTCTAAACAAAGGGCGTATGTTGAAACAAAGGCCATGTAAACTAGAGAAATATTTTTAGTGTCAGATATATGATTACATTAGGCTTTTTGTTGGACAAGAGAATTTGAAGTTTTGGTCCCAAAGTTGGAGTCTGATACATAGGGGTAAATTACCAGATGAATTATGGGAAACAGTGGCTTCGAAAAATTGGCTATTTTTTTAAATGTAATTTTTACACGGGTTTGTTACCAGACAGGTAACTAAAAAATGAGACGGAAACATATAAATTTTCCTTTGCATTTTAGAAACAAGGGATGCTCTGCTCCAGGGGTGGGTAGACGGGGTTGGTGGAAAAAGTCTGCTTTTGAGGCTGCTAGGGGGCTGAAAATGACTGGTTTCGGTATTTTTTCAGGCAATTTTTCAGGTTGAAGTCTTGCCTTTGACAATAAATAATTCCACCCACATTCAGATTGTTTATTTCTACTTAGTCAGATAGTGTTATATGTTTTTTGTGGATTTGGAAAATGTAATACATGTAATGGGTTTGATAACTAAGTTACAGGATATTTGCAATTGAAGAGAGTGTATGGCATGTCACATTTGGAAATGCCTGGAAAACTGTGGAGCGGAACCTTAAAGAGCATTCTGCCGACGGTGTCAGTTCTTGAACCAGGAAGTTCCTTATTTTTGTTTGAGTTATAAATACACCATTTTTCAAAAAACTTTTCATTATTTCTGGTTTGTGTGCTTTTGTTAGTGGTTGTTGACATTCATCAAGTGATATCTCAGCACAACTGGAAGGAAATAAGTGGAATTTTGAGAAATTTATTGATGTAGCCTAATTTCGCATTTGTTTTGAATTTTCGTCAAGATTTCAAAAACTTCAAGGTAGAGCACTGCCTTTCCTAAACACCGAGGCTTGTATTTTTGACAAATTTATGCAGTTATGGACAGCCTGGTTGTTACTGTTGACCAGAGATTTGCAGTCATGGTGTCTAATTTTTCATTTTGGTCATTGGTGTCATGTCTGTGTGTCATCCGTCCGTCTAGCTGTTCACGCTTTTATATCTAGAGAGCAACCCCCCCCCCCCACCCCAAAGCCATGGTTATTAGTTCTTATTGTTTTAAATTTTGATTGTATTTAACAGTGCTATTGGCAGGACCTGGGTAGTCAATGTGGCTGGTGGTAATAACAAAAATACTATCTGAAGTGGCTCAGAGAAATCGGGGGGGGGGGGGGGGGGGTGGTGGTGTGGTGTGGTTGTGAAAATCGGGTAAAATCTGGCTGAAAAAGCTATTCGGCATTCAGGAAGGCCATGCTGTATCTTTTTACTGGTTGAAAATAGAGACTTGTGGTTTTGTTCATTCAACTCAGGATAGACTCCAGATTATTTTGCCTGAGTGAAATCCAGGGGGATATCACTCTTGTTTTCTCTTTAAGGTTCCGCTCCGCAGTTTCGCACCATTGCACAGGGGTGAAATTCTAAACAAAGGGCGTATGTTGAAACAAGGGCCATGTAAAATAGAGAAATATTTTTAGTATCAGATATATGATTACATTAGGCTTTTTGTTGGACAAGAGAATTTGAAGTTTTGGCCCCAAAGTTGGAGTCTGATACATAGGGGTAAATTACCAGATGAATTATGGAAAACAGTGGCTTCGAAAAATTGGCTATTTTTTTAAATGTAATTTTTACACGGGTTTGTTACCAGACAGGTAACTAAAAAATGAGACGGAAACATATAAATTTTTTTTGCATTTTAGAAACAAGGGATGCTCTGCTACAGGGGTGGGTAGGCGGAGTTGGTGGGAAAATTCTGTTTTTGAGGCTGCTAGGTGGCTGAAAATGACTGGTTTCGGTATTTTTTCAGGCAATTTTTCAGGTTGAAGTCTTGCCTTTGACAATAAATAATTCCACCTACATTCAGATTGTTTATTTCTACTTAGTCAGATAGTGTTATATGTTTTTTGTGGATTTGGGAAATGTAATACATGTAATGGGTTTGATAACTAAGTTACAGGATATTTGCATTTGAAGAGAGTGTATGGCATGTCACATTTGGAAATGCCTGGAAAACTGTGGAGCGGAACCTTAAAGAGCATTCTGCCGACGGTGTCAGTTCTTGAACCAGGAAGTTCCTTATTTGTGTTTGAGTTATAAATACACCATTTTTCAAAAAACTTTTCATTATTTCTGGTTTGTGTGCTATTGTTAGTGGTAGTTGACATTCATCAAGTGATATCTCAGCGCAACTGGAAGGAAATAAATGGAATTCTGAGAAATTTATTGATGTAGCCTAATTTCGCACTTGTTTTGAATTTTCGTCAAGATTTCAAAAACTTTAAGGTAGAGCACTGCCTTTCCTAAACACCGAGCCTTGTATTTTTGACAAATTTATGCAGTTATGGACAGCCTGGTTGTTACTGTTGACCAGAGATTTGCAGTCATGGTGTCTACTTTTTCATTTTGGTCATTGGTGTCATGTCTGTGTGTCATCCGTCCGTCAAGCTGTTCACGCTTTCATATCTAGAGAGCAACCCCCACCCCAAAGCTATGATCATTAGTTCTTATTGTTTTACATTTTGATTGTATTTAACAGTGCTATTGGCAGGACCTGGGTAGTCAATGTGGCTGGTGGTAATAACAAAAATACTATCTGAAGTGGCTCAGATAAATCGGGGGGGGGGGGGGTGTGGTTGTGAAAATCGGGTAAAATCTGGCAGAAAAAGCTATTCGGCATTCAGGAAGGCCATGCTGTATCTTTTTACTGGTTGAAAATAGAGACTTGTGGCTTTTGTTCATTCAACTCAGGATAGACTCCAGATTATTTTGCCTGAGTGAAATCCAGGGGGAGATCACTCTGGTTTTCTCTTTAAGGTTCCGCTCCGCAGTTTCGCACCATTGCACAGGGGTGAAATTCTAAACAAAGGGCGTATGTTGAAACAAAGGCCATGTAAACTAGAGAAATATTTTTAGTGTCAGATATATGATTACATTAGGCTTTTTGTTGGACAAGAGAATTTGAAGTTTTGGTCCCAAAGTTGGAGTCTGATACATAGGGGTAAATTACCAGATGAATTATGGGAAACAGTGGCTTCGAAAAATTGGCTATTTTTTTAAATGTAATTTTTACACGGGTTTGTTACCAGACAGGTAACTAAAAAATGAGACGGAAACATATAAATTTTCCTTTGCATTTTAGAAACAAGGGATGCTCTGCTCCAGGGGTGGGTAGACGGGGTTGGTGGAAAAAGTCTGCTTTTGAGGCTGCTAGGGGGCTGAAAATGACTGGTTTCGGTATTTTTTCAGGCAATTTTTCAGGTTGAAGTCTTGCCTTTGACAATAAATAATTCCACCCACATTCAGATTGTTTATTTCTACTTAGTCAGATAGTGTTATATGTTTTTTGTGGATTTGGAAAATGTAATACATGTAATGGGTTTGATAACTAAGTTACAGGATATTTGCAATTGAAGAGAGTGTATGGCATGTCACATTTGGAAATGCCTGGAAAACTGTGGAGCGGAACCTTAAAGAGCATTCTGCCGACGGTGTCAGTTCTTGAACCAGGAAGTTCCTTATTTTTGTTTGAGTTATAAATACACCATTTTTCAAAAAACTTTTCATTATTTCTGGTTTGTGTGCTTTTGTTAGTGGTTGTTGACATTCATCAAGTGATATCTCAGCACAACTGGAAGGAAATAAGTGGAATTTTGAGAAATTTATTGATGTAGCCTAATTTCGCATTTGTTTTGAATTTTCGTCAAGATTTCAAAAACTTCAAGGTAGAGCACTGCCTTTCCTAAACACCGAGGCTTGTATTTTTGACAAATTTATGCAGTTATGGACAGCCTGGTTGTTACTGTTGACCAGAGATTTGCAGTCATGGTGTCTAATTTTTCATTTTGGTCATTGGTGTCATGTCTGTGTGTCATCCGTCCGTCTAGCTGTTCACGCTTTTATATCTAGAGAGCAACCCCCCCCCACCCCAAAGCCATGGTTATTAGTTCTTATTGTTTTAAATTTTGATTGTATTTAACAGTGCTATTGGCAGGACCTGGGTAGTCAATGTGGCTGGTGGTAATAACAAAAATACTATCTGAAGTGGCTCAGAGAAATCGGGGGGGGGGGGGGTGGTGGTGTGGTGTGGTTGTGAAAATCGGGTAAAATCTGGCTGAAAAAGCTATTCGGCAATCAGGAAGGCCATGCTGTATCTTTTTACTGGTTGAAAATAGAGACTTGTGGTTTTGTTCATTCAACTCAGGATAGACTCCAGATTATTTTGCCTGAGTGAAATCCAGGGGGATATCACTCTTGTTTTCTCTTTAAGGTTCCGCTCCGCAGTTTCGCACCATTGCACAGGGGTGAAATTCTAAACAAAGGGCGTATGTTGAAACAAGGGCCATGTAAAATAGAGAAATATTTTTAGTATCAGATATATGATTACATTAGGCTTTTTGTTGGACAAGAGAATTTGAAGTTTTGGCCCCAAAGTTGGAGTCTGATACATAGGGGTAAATTACCAGATGAATTATGGAAAACAGTGGCTTCGAAAAATTGGCTATTTTTTTAAATGTAATTTTTACACGGGTTTGTTACCAGACAGGTAACTAAAAAATGAGACGGAAACATATAAAAAATTTTTTTGCATTTTAGAAACAAGGGATGCTCTGCTCCAGGGGTGGGTAGGCGGAGTTGGTGGGAAAATTCTGTTTTTGAGGCTGCTAGGGGGCTGAATATGACTGGTTTCGGTATTTTTTCAGGCAATTTTTCAGGTTGAAGTCTTGCCTTTGACAATAAATAATTCCACCTACATTCAGATTGTTTATTTCTACTTAGTCAGATAGTGTTATATGTTTTTTGTGGATTTGGGAAATGTAATACATGTAATGGGTTTGATAACTAAGTTACAGGATATTTGCATTTGAAGAGAGTGTATGGCATGTCACATTTGGAAATGCCTGGAAAACTGTGGAGGGGAACCTTAAAGAGCATTCTGCCGACGGTGTCAGTTCTTGAACCAGGAAGTTCCTTATTTGTATTTGAGTTATAAATACACCATTTTTCAAAAAACTTTTCATTATTTCTGGTTTGTGTGCTATTGTTAGTGGTAGTTGACATTCATCAAGTGATATCTCAGCACAACTGGAAGGAAATAAGTGGAGTTCTGAGAAATTTAACGATGTAGCCTAATTTCGCACTTGTTTTGAATTTTCGTCAAGATTTCAAAAACTTTAAGGTACAGCACTGCCTTTCCTAAACACCGAGCCTTGTATTTTTGACAAATTTATGCAGTTATGGACAGCCTGGTTGTTACTGTTGACCAGAGATTTGCAGTCATGGTGTCTACTTTTTCATTTTGGTCATTGGTGTCATGTCTGTGAGTCATCCGTCCGTCAAGCTGTTCACGCTTTCATATCTAGAGAGCAACCCCCCCCCCCCCCACCCCAAAGCTATGATTATTAGTTCTTATTGTTTTACATTTTGATTGTATTTAACAGTGCTATTGGCAGGACCTGGGTAGTCAATGTGGCTGGTGGTAATAACAAAAATACTATCTGAAGTGGCTCAGAGAAATCGGGGGGGGGGGGGGTGTGGTTGTGAAAATCGGGTAAAATCTGGCTGAGAAAGCTATTCGGCATTCAGGAAGGCCATGCTGTATCTTTTTACTGGTTGAAAATAGAGACTTGTGGTTTTTGTTCATTCAACTCAGGATAGACACCAGATTATTTTGCCTGAGTGAAATCCAGGGGGAGATCACTCTGGTTTTCTCTTTAAGGTTCCGCTCCGCAGTTTCGCACCATTGTACAGGGGTGAAATTCTAAACAAAGGGCGTATGTTGAACCAAGGGCCATGTAAAATAGAGAAATATTTTTAGTATCAGATATATGATTACATTAGGCTTTTTGTTGGACAAGAGAATTTGAAGTTTTGGTCCCAAAGTTGGAGTCTGATACATAGGGGTAAATTACCAGATGAATTATGGGAAACAGTGGCTTCGAAAAATTGGCTATTTTTTTAAATGTAATTTTTACACGGGTTTGTTACCAGACAGGTAACTAAAAAATGAGACGGAAACATATAAATTTTCCTTTGCATTTTAGAAACAAGGGATGCTCTGCTCCAGGGGTGGGTAGGCGGGGTTGGTGGAAAAAGTCTGCTTTTGAGGCTGCTAGGGGGCTGAAAATGACTGGTTTCGGAATTTTTTCAGGCAATTTTTCAGGTTGAAGTCTTGCCTTTGACAATAAATAATTCCACCCACATTCAGATTGTTTATTTCTACTTAGTCAGATAGTGTTATATGTTTTTTGTGGATTTGGGAAATGTAATACATGTAATGGGTTTGATAACTAAGTTACAGGATATTTGCATTTGAAGAGAGTGTATGGCATGTCACATTTGGAAATGCCTGGAAATCTGTGGAGCGGAACCTTAAAGAGCATTCTGCCGACGGTGTCAGTTCTTGAACCAGGAAGTTCCTTATTTGTGTTTGAGTTATAAATACACCATTTTTCAAAAAACTTTTCATTATTTCTGGTTTGTGTGCTATTGTTAGTGGTAGTTGACATTCATCAAGTGATATCTCAGCACAACTGGAAGGAAATAAGTGGAATTTTGAGAAATTTATTGATGTAGCCTAATTTCGCACTTGTTTTGAATTTTCGTCAAGATTTCAAAAACTTCAAGGTAGAGCACTGCCTTTCCTAAACACCGAGCCTTGTATTTTTGACAAATTTATGCAGTTATGGACAGCCTGGTTGTTACTGTTGACCAGAGATTTGCAGTCATGGTGTCTACTTTTTCATTTTGGTCATTGGTGTCATGTCTGTGTGTCATCCGTCCGTCAAGCTGTTCACGCTTTCATATCTAGAGAGCAACCCTCCCCCCCCCCCCCCCCACCCCAAAGCCATGGTTATTAGTTCATATTGTTTTACATTTTGATTGTATTTAACAGTGCTATTGGCAGGACCTGGGTAGTCAATGTGGCTGGTGGTAATAACAAAAATACTATCTGAAGTGGCTCAGAGAAATCGGGGGGGGGGGGGGTGTGGTGGTGTGGTGTGGTTGTGAAAATCGGGTAAAATCTGGCTGAAAAAGCTATTCGGCATTCAGGAAGGCCATGCTGTATCTTTTTACTGGTTGAAAATAGAGACTTGTGGTTTTTGTTCATTCAACTCAGGATAGACTCCAGATTATTTTGCCTGAGTGAAATCCAGGGGGATATCACTCTTGTTTTCTCTTTAAGGTTCCGCTCTGCAGTTTCGCACCATTGCACAGGGGTGAAATTCTAAACAAAGGGCGTATGTTGAAACAAGGGCCATGTAAAATAGAGAAATATTTTTAGTATCAGATATATGATTACATTAGGCTTTTTGTTGGACAAGAGAATTTGAAGTTTTGGTCCCAAAGTTGGAGTCTGATACATAGGGGTAAATTACCAGATGAATTATGGGAAACAGTGGCTTCGAAAAATTGGCTATTTTTTTAAATGTAATTTTTACACGGGTTTGTTACCAGACAGGTAACTAAAAAATGAGACGGAAACATATAAATTTTTTTTTGCATTTTAGAAACAAGGGATGCTCTGCTCCAGGGGTGGGTAGGCGGGGTTGGTGGGAAAATTCTGCTTTTGAGGCTGCTAGGTGGCTGAAAATGACTGGTTTCGGTATTTTTTCAAGCAATTTTTCAGGTTGAAGTCTTGCCTTTGACAATAAATAATTCCACCCACATTCAGATTGTTTATTTCTACTTAGTCAGATAGTGTTATATGTTTTTTGCGGATTTGGGAAATGTAAAACATGTAATGGGTTTCATAACTAAGTTACAGGATATTTGCATTTGAAGAGAGTGTATGGCATGTCACATTTGGAAATGCCTGGAAAACTGTGGAGCGGAACCTTAAAGAGCATTCTGCCGACGGTGTCAGTTCTTGAACCAGGAAGTTCCTTATTTGCGTTTGAGTTATAAATACACCATTTTTCAAAAAACTTTTCATTATTTCTGGTTTGTGTGCTATTGTTAGTGGTAGTTGACATTCATCAAGTGATATCTCAGCACAACTGGAAGGTAATAAGTGGAATTTTGAGAAATTTATTGATGTAGCCTAATTTCGCACTTGTTTTGAATTTTCGTCAAGATTTCAAAAACTTTAAGGTAGAGCACTGCCTTTCCTAAACACCGAGCCTTGTATTTTTGACAAATTTATGCAGTTATGGATAGCCTGGTTGTTACTGTTGACCAGAGATTTGCAGTCATGGTGTCTACTTTTTCATTTTGGTCATTGGTGTCATGTCTGTGTGTCATCCGTCCGTCAAGCTGTTCACGCTTTCATATCTAGAGAGCAACCCCCCCACCCCAAAGCTATGATTATTAGTTCTTATTGTTTTACATTTTGATTGTATTTAACAGTGCTATTGGCAGGACCTGGGTAGTCAATGTGGCTGGTGATAATAACAAAAATACTATCTGAAGTGGCTCAGAGAAATCGGGGGGGGGGGGGTGTGGTTGTGAAAATCGGGTAAAATCTGGCTGAAAAAGCTATTCGGTATTCAGGAAGGCCATGCAGTATCTTTTTACTGGTTGAAAATAGAGACTTGTGGTTTTTGTTCATTCAACTCAGGATAGACTCCAGATTATTTTGCCTGAGTGAAATCCAGGGGGAGATCACTCTGGTTTTCTCTTTAAGGTTCCGCTCCGCAGTTTCGCACCATTGCACAGGGGTGAAATTCTAAACAAAGGGCGTATGTTGAAACAAAGGCCATGTAAAATAGAGAAATATTTTTAGTGTCAGATATATGATTACATTAGGCTTTTTGTTGGACAAGAGAATTTGAAGTTTTGGTCCCAAAGTTGGAGTCTGATACATAGGGGTAAATTACCAGATGAATTACGGGAAACAGTGGCTTCGAAAAATTGGCTATTTTTTTAAATGTAATTTTTACACGGCTTTGTTACCAGACAGGTAACTAAAAAATGAGACGGAAACATATAAATTTTCCTTTGCATTTTAGAAACAAGGGATGCTCTGCTCCAGGGGTGGGTAGGCGGGGTTGGTGGAAAAAGTCTGCTTTTTAGGCTGCTAGGGGGCTGAAAATGACTGGTTTCGGTATTTTTTCAGGCAATTTTTCAGGTTGAAGTCTTCCCTTTGACAATAAATAATTCCACCCACATTCAGATTGTTTATTTCTACTTAGTCAGATAGTGTTATATGTTTTTTGTGGATTTGGGAAATGGCGGGGTAGGCGGGGTTGGTGGGAAAATTCTGCTTTTGAGGCTGCTAGGTGGCTGAAAATGACTGGTTTCGGTATTTTTTCAAGCAAGTTTTCAGGTTGAAGTCTTGCCTTTGACAATAAATAATTCCACCCACATTCAGATTGTTTATTTCTACTTAGTCAGATAGTGTTATATGTTTTTTGTGGATTTGGGAAATGTAATACATGTAATGGGTTTGATAACTAAGTTACAGGATATTTGCATTTGAAGAGAGTGTATGGCATGTCACATTTGGAAATGCCTGGAAAACTGTGGAGCGGAACCTTAAAGAGCATTCTGCCGACGGTGTCAGTTCTTGAACCAGGAAGTTCCTTATTTGTGTTTGAGTTATAAATACACCATTTTTCAAAAAACTTTTCATTATTTCTGGTTTGTGTGCTATTGTTAGTGGTAGTTGACATTCATCAAGTGATATCTCAGCACAACTGGAAGGAAATAAGTGGAATTTTGAGAAATTTATTGATGTAGCCTAATTTCGCACTTGTTTTGAATTTTCGTCAGAATTTCAAAAACTTCAAGGTAGAGCACTGCCTTTCCTAAACACCGAGCCTTGTATTTTTGACAAATTTATGCAGTTATGGACAGCCTGGTTGTTACTGTTGACCAGAGATTTGCAGTCATGGTGTCTTCTTTTTCATTTTGGTCATTGGTGTCATGTCTGTGTGTCATCCGTCCGTCTAGCTGTTCACGCTTTTATATCTAGAGAGCAACCCCCCCCCCCCTCCACCCCAAAGCCATGGTTATTAGTTCATATTGTTTTACATTTTGATTGTATTTAACAGTGCTATTGGCAGGACCTGGGTAGTCAATGTGGCTGGTGGTAATAACAAAAATACTATCTGAAGTGGCTCAGAGAAATCGGGGGGGGGGGGGGGTGTGGTGGTGTGGTGTGGTTGTGAAAATCGGGTAAAATCTGGCTGAAAAAGCTATTCGGCATTCAGGAAGGCCATGCTGTATCTTTTTACTGGTTGAAAATAGAGACTTGTGGTTTTTGTTCATTCAACTCAGGATAGACTCCAGATTATTTTGCCTGAGTGAAATCCAGGGGGATATCACTCTTGTTTTCTCTTTAAGGTTCCGCTCTGCAGTTTCGCACCATTGCACAGGGGTGAAATTCTAAACAAAGGGCGTATGTTGAAACAAGGGCCATGTAAAATAGAGAAATATTTTTAGTATCAGATATATGATTACATTAGGCTTTTTGTTGGACAAGAGAATTTGAAGTTTTGGTCCCAAAGTTGGAGTCTGATACATAGGGGTAAATTACCAGATGAATTATGGAAAACAGTGGCTTCGAAAAATTGGTTATTTTTTTAAATGTAATTTTTACACGGGTTTGTTACCAGACAGGTAACTAAAAAATGAGACGGAAACATATAAATTTTTTTTTGCATTTTAGAAACAAGGGATGCTCTGCTCCAGGGGTGGGTAGGTGGAGTTGGTGGGAAAATTCTGTTTTTGAGGCTGCGAGGTGGCTGAAAATGACTGGTTTCGGTATTTTTTCAGGCAATTTTTCAGGTTGAAGTCTTCCCTTTGACAATAAATAATTCCACCCACATTCAGATTGTTTATTTCTACTTAGTCAGATAGTGTTATATGTTTTTTGTGGATTTGGGAAATGTAATACATGTAATGGGTTTGATAACTAAGTTACAGGATATTTGCATTTGAAGAGAGTGTATGGCATGTCACATTTGGAAATGCCTGGAAAACTGTGGAGCGGAACCTTAAAGAGCATTCTGCCGACGGTGTCAGTTCTTGAACCAGTAAGTTCCTTATTTGTGTTTGAGTTATAAATACACCATTTTTCAAAAAACTTTTCATTATTTCTGGTTTGTGTGCTATTGTTAGTGGTAGTTGACATTCATCAAGTGATATCTCAGCACAACTGGAAGGAAATAAGTGGAATTTTGAGAAATTTATTGATGTAGCCTAATTTCGCACTTGTTTTGAATTTTCGTCAAGATTTCAAAAACTTCAAGGTAGAGCACTGCCTTTCCTAAACACCGAGCCTTGTATTTTTGACAAATTTATGCAGTTATGGACAGCCTGGTTGTTACTGTTGACCAGAGATTTGCAGTCATGGTGTCTTCTTTTTCATTTTGGTCATTGGTGTCATGTCTGTGTGTCATCCGTCCGTCTAGCTGTTCACGCTTTTATATCTAGAGAGCAACCCCCCACCCCAAAGCCATGGTTATTAGTTCATATTGTTTTACATTTTGATTGTATTTAACAGTGCTATTGCCAGGACCTGGATAGTCAATGTGGCTGGTGGTAATAACAAAAATACTATCTGAAGTGGCTCAGAGACATCGGGGGGGGGGGGGGGGGCTGGTGGTGTGGTGTGGTTGTGAAAATCGGGTAAAATCTGGCTGAAAAAGCTATTCGGCATTCAGGAAGGCCATGCTGTATCTTTTTACTGGTTGAAAATAGAGACTTGTGGTTTTTGTTCATTCAACTCAGGATAGACTCCAGATTATTTTGCCTGAGTGAAATCCAGGGGGAGATCACTCTTGTTTTCTCTTTAAGGTTCCGCTCCGCAGTTTCGCACCATTCCACAGGGGTGAAATTCTAAACAAAGGGCGTATGTTGAAACAATGGCCATGTAAAATAGAGAAATATTTTTAGTATCAGATATATGATTACATTAGGCTTTTTGTTGGACAAGAGAATTTGAAGTTTTGGTCCCAAAGTTGGAGTCTGATACATAGGGGTAAATTACCAGATGAATTATGGGAAACAGTGGCTTCGAAAAATTGGCTATTTTTTTAAATGTAATTTTTACACGGGTTTGTTACCAGACAGGTAACTAAAAAATGAGACGGAAACATATAATTTTTTTTTTGCATTTTAGAAACAAGGGATGCTCTGCTCCAGGGGTGGGTAGGCGGGGTTGGTGGAAAAAGTCTGCTTTTGAGGCTGCTAGGTGGCTGAAAATGACTGGTTTCGGTATTTTTTCAGGCAATTTTTCAGGTTGAAGTCTTGCCTTTGACAATAAATAATTCCACCCACATTCAGATTGTTTATTTCTACTTAGTCAGATAGTGTTATATGTTTTTTGTGGATTTGGGAAATGTAATACATGTAATGGGTTTGATAACTAAGTTACAGGATATTTGCATTTGAAGAGAGTGTATGGCATGTCACATTTGGAAATGCCTGGAAAACTGTGGAGCGGAACCTTAAAGAGCATTCTGCCGACGGTGTCAGTTCTTGAACCAGGAAGTTCCTTACTTGTGTTTGAGTTATAAATACACCATTTTTCAAAAAACTTTTCATTATTTCTGGTTTGTGTGCTATTGTTAGTGGTAGTTGACATTCATCAAGTGATATCTCAGCACAACTGGAAGGAAATAAGTGGAATTTTGCGAAATTTATTGATGTAGCCTAATTTCGCCCTTGTTTTGAATTTTCGTCAAGATTTCAAAAACTTCAAGGTAGAGCACTGCCTTTCCTAAACACCGAGCCTTGTATTTTTGACAAATTTATGCAGTTATGGACAGCCTGGTTGTTACTGTTGACCAGAGATTTGCAGTCATGGTGTCTACTTTTTCATTTTGGTCATTGGTGTCAAGTCTGTGTGTCATCCGTCCGTCAAGCTGTTCACGCTTTCATATCTAGAGAGCAACCCCCCCTCCCCCCCCCGCCACCTCAAAGCTATGGTTATTTGTTCTTATTGTTTTACATTTTGATTGTATTTAACAGTGCTATTGGCAGGACCTGGGTAGTCAATGTGGCTGGTGGTAATAACAAAAATACTCTCTGAAGTGGCTCACAGAAATCGGGGGGGGGGGGGGGTGGTGGTGTGGTGTGGTTGTGAAAATCGGGTAAAATCTGGCTGAAAAAGCTATTCGGCATTCAGGAAGGCCATGCTGTATCTTTTTACTGGTTGAAAATAGAGACTTGTGGTTTTTGTTCATTCAACTCAGGATAGACTCCAGATTATTTTGCCTGAGTGAAATCCAGGGGGAGATCACTCTTGTTTTCTCTTTAAGGTTCCGCTCCGCAGTTTCGCACCATTGCACAGGGGTGAAATTCTAAACAAAGGGCGTATGTTGAAACAATGGCCATGTAAAATAGAGAAATATTTTTAGTATCAGATATATGATTACATTAGGCTTTTTGTTGGAGAAGAGAATTTGAAGTTTTGGTCCCAAAGTTGGAGTCTGATACATAGGGGTAAATTACCAGATGAATTATGGAAAACAGTGGCTTCGAAAAATTGGCTATTTTTTTAAATGTAATTTTTACACGGGTTTGTTACCAGACAGGTAACTGAAAAATGAGACGGAAACATATAATTTTTTTTTTTTGCATTTTAGAAACAAGGGATGCTCTGCTCCAGGGGTGGGTAGGCGGGGTTGGTGGAAAAAGTCTGCTTTTGAGGCTGCTAGGTGGCTGAAAATGACTGGTTTCGGTATTTTTTCAGGCAATTTTTCAGGTTGAAGTCTTGCCTTTGACAATAAATAATTCCACCCACATTCAGATTGTTTATTTCTACTTAGTCAGATAGTGTTATATGTTTTTTGTGGATTTGGGAAATGTAATACATGTAATGGGTTTGATAACTAAGTTACAGGATATTTGCATTTGAAGAGAGTGTATGGCATGTCACATTTGGAAATGCCTGGAAAACTGTGGAGCGGAACCTTAAAGAGCATTCTGCCGACGGTGTCAGTTGTTGAACCAGGAAGTTCCTTATTTGTGTTTGAGTTATAAATACACCATTTTTCAAAAAACTTTTCATTATTTCTGGTTTGTGTGCTATTGTTAGTGGTAGTTGACATTCATCAAGTGATATCTCAGCACAACTGGAAGGAAATAAGTGGAATTTTGCGAAATTTATTGATGTAGCCTAATTTCGCACTTGTTTTGAATTTTCGTCAAGATTTCAAAAACTTCAAGGTAGAGCACTGCCTTTCCTAAACACCGAGCCTTGTATTTTTGACAAATTTATGCAGTTATGGACAGCCTGGTTGTTACTGTTGACCAGAGATTTGCAGTCATGGTGTCTACTTTTTCATTTTGGTCATTGGTGTCATGTCTGTGTGTCATCTGTCCGTCAAGCTGTTCACGCTTTCATATCTAGAGAGCACCCCCCCCCCCCCCCACCCCAAAGCTATGGTTATTAGTTCTTATTGTTTTACATTTTGATTGTATTTAACAGTGCTATTGGCAGGACCTGGGTAGTCAATGTGGCTGGTGGTAATAACAAAAATACTATCTGAAGTGGCTCAGAGAAATCGGGGGGGGGGGGGTGGTGGTGTGGTGTGGTTGTGAAAATCGGGTAAAATCTGGCTGAAAAAGCTATTCGGCATTCAGGAAGGCCATGCTGTATCTTTTTACTGGTTGAAAATAGAGACTTGTGGTTTTTGTTCATTCAACTCAGGATAGACTCCATATTATTTTGCCTGCGTGAAATCCAGGGGGAGATCACTCTTGTTTTCTCTTTAAGGTTCCGCTCCGCAGTTTCGCACCATTGCACAGGGGTGAAATTCTAAACAAAGGGCGTATGTTGAAACAATGGCCATGTAAAATAGAGAAATATTTTTAGTATCAGATATATGATTACATTAGGCTTTTTGTTGGACAAGAGAATTTGAAGTTTTGGTCCCAAAGTTGGAGTCTGATACATAGGGGTAAATTACCAGATGAATTATGGAAAACAGTGGCTTCGAAAAATTGGCTATTTTTTTAAATGTAATTTTTACACGGGTTTGTTACCAGACAGGTAACTGAAAAATGAGACGGAAACATATAATTTTTTTTTTTTGCATTTTAGAAACAAGGGATGCTCTGCTCCAGGGGTGGGTAGGCGTGGTTGGTGGAAAAAGTCTGCTTTTGAGGCTGCTAGGTGGCTGAAAATGACTGGTTTCGGTATTTTTTCAGGCAATTTTTCAGGTTGAAGTCTTGCCTTTGACAATAAATAATTCCACCCACATTCAGATTGTTTATTTCTACTTAGTCAGATAGTGTTATATGTTTTTTGTGGATTTGGGAAATGTAATACATGTAATGGGTTTGATAACTAAGTTACAGGATATTTGCATTTGAAGAGAGTGTATGGCATGTCACATTTGGAAATGCCTGGAAAACTGTGGAGCGGAACCTTAAAGAGCATTCTGCCGACGGTGTCAGTTCTTGAACCAGGAAGTTCCTTATTTGTGTTTGAGTTATAAATACACCATTTTTCAAAAAACTTTTCATTATTTCTGGTTTGTGTGCTATTGTTAGTGGTAGTTGACATTCATCAAGTGATATCTCAGCACAACTGGAAGGAAATAAGTGGAATTTTGAGAAATTTATTGATGTAGCCTAATTTCGCACTTGTTTTGAATTTTCGTCAGAATTTCAAAAACTTCAAGGTAGAGCACTGCCTTTCCTAAACACCGAGCCTTGTATTTTTGACAAATTTATGCAGTTATGGACAGCCTGGTTGTTACTGTTGACCAGAGATTTGCAGTCATGGTGTCTTCTTTTTCATTTTGGTCATTGGTGTCATGTCTGTGTGTCATCCGTCCGTCTAGCTGTTCACGCTTTTATATCTAGAGAGCAACCCCCCCCTCCACCCCAAAGCCATGGTTATTAGTTCATATTGTTTTACATTTTGATTGTATTTAACAGTGCTATTGGCAGGACCTGGGTAGTCAATGTGGCTGGTGGTAATAACAAAAATACTATCTGAAGTGGCTCAGAGAAATCGGGGGGGGGGGGGGTGTGGTGGTGTGGTGTGGTTGTGAAAATCGGGTAAAATCTGGCTGAAAAAGCTATTCGGCATTCAGGAAGGCCATGCTGTATCTTTTTACTGGTTGAAAATAGAGACTTGTGGTTTTTGTTCATTCAACTCAGGATAGACTCCAGTTTATTTTGCCTGAGTGAAATCCAGGGGGATATCACTCTTCTTTTCTCTTTAAGGTTCCGCTCTGCAGTTTCGCACCATTGCACAGGGGTGAAATTCTAAACAAAGGGCGTATGTTGAAACAAGGGCCATGTAAAATAGAGAAATATTTTTAGTATCAGATATATGATTACATTAGGCTTTTTGTTGGACAAGAGAATTTGAAGTTTTGGTCCCAAAGTTGGAGTCTGATACATAGGGGTAAATTACCAGATGAATTATGGAAAACAGTGGCTTCGAAAAATTGGTTATTTTTTTAAATGTAATTTTTACACGGGTTTGTTACCAGACAGGTAACTAAAAAATGAGACGGAAACATATAAATTTTTTTTTGCATTTTAGAAACAAGGGATGCTCCGCTCCAGGGGTGGGTAGGTGGAGTTGGTGGGAAAATTCTGTTTTTGAGGCTGCGAGGTGGCTGAAAATGACTGGTTTCGGTATTTTTTCAGGCAATTTTTCAGGTTGAAGTCTTCCCTTTGACAATAAATAATTCCACCCACATTCAGATTGTTTATTTCTACTTAGTCAGATAGTGTTATATGTTTTTTGTGGATTTGGGAAATGTAATACATGTAATGGGTTTGATAACTAAGTTACAGCATATTTGCATTTGAAGAGAGTGTATGGCATGTCACATTTGGAAATGCCTGGAAAACTGTGGAGCGGAACCTTAAAGAGCATTCTGCCGACGGTGTCAGTTCTTGAACCAGTAAGTTCCTTATTTGTGTTTGAGTTATAAATACACCATTTTTCAAAAAACTTTTCATTATTTCTGGTTTGTGTGCTATTGTTAGTGGTAGTTGACATTCATCAAGTGATATCTCAGCACAACTGGAAGGAAATAAGTGGAATTTTGAGAAATTTATTGATGTAGCCTAATTTCGCACTTGTTTTGAATTTTCGTCAAGATTTCAAAAACTTCAAGGTAGAGCACTGCCTTTCCTAAACACCGAGCCTTGTATTTTTGACAAATTTATGCAGTTATGGACAGCCTGGTTGTTACTGTTGACCAGAGATTTGCAGTCATGGTGTCTTCTTTTTCATTTTGGTCATTGGTGTCATGTCTGTGTGTCATCCGTCCGTCTAGCTGTTCACGCTTTTATATCTAGAGAGCAACCCCCCACCCCAAAGCCATGGTTATTAGTTCATATTGTTTTACATTTTGATTGTATTTAACAGTGCTATTGCCAGGACCTGGATAGTCAATGTGGCTGGTGGTAATAACAAAAATACTATCTGAAGTGGCTCAGAGACATCGGGGGGGGGGGGGGGGGGGCTGGTGGTGTGGTGTGGTTGTGAAAATCGGGTAAAATCTGGCTGAAAAAGCTATTCGGCATTCAGGAAGGCCATGCTGTATCTTTTTACTGGTTGAAAATAGAGACTTGTGGTTTTTGTTCATTCAACTCAGGATAGACTCCAGATTATTTTGCCTGAGTGAAATCCAGGGGGAGATCACTCTGGTTCTCTCTTTAAGGTTCCGCTCCGCAGTTTCGCCCCATTGCACAGGGGTGAAATTCTAAACAAAGGGCGTATGTTGAAACAAAGGGCATGTAAAATAGAGAAATATTTTTAGTATCAGATATATGATTACATTAGGCTTTTTGTTGGACAAGAGAATTTGAAGTTTTGGTCCCAAAGTTGGAGTCTGATACATAGGGGTAAATTACCAGATGAATTATGGGAAACAGTGGCTTCGAAAAATTGGCTATTTTTTTAAATGTAATTTTTACACGGGTTTGTTACCAGACAGGTAACTAAAAAATGAGACGGAAACATATAATTTTTTTTTTGCATTTTAGAAACAAGGGATGCTCTGCTCCAGGGGTGGGTAGGCGGGGTTGGTGGAAAAAGTCTGCTTTTGAGGCTGCTAGGTGGCTGAAAATGACTGGTTTCGGTATTTTTTCAGGCAATTTTTCAGGTTGAAGTCTTGCCTTTGACAATAAATAATTCCACCCACATTCAGATTGTTTATTTCTACTTAGTCAGATAGTGTTATATGTTTTTTGTGGATTTGGGAAATGTAATACATGTAATGGGTTTGATAACTAGGTTACAGGATATTTGCATTTGAAGAGAGTGTATGGCATGTCACATTTGGAAATGCCTGGAAAACTGTGGAGCGGAACCTTAAAGAGCATTCTGCCGACGGTGTCAGTTCTTGAACCAGGAAGTTCCTTATTTGTGTTTGAGTTATAAATACACCATTTTTCAAAAAACTTTTCATTATTTCTGGTTTGTGTGCTATTGTTAGTGGTAGTTGACATTCATCAAGTGATATCTCAGCACAACTGGAAGGAAATAAGTGGAATTTTGCGAAATTTATTGATGTAGCCTAATTTCGCCCTTGTTTTGAATTTTCGTCAAGATTTCAAAAACTTCAAGGTAGAGCACTGCCTTTCCTAAACACCGAGCCTTGTATTTTTGACAAATTTATGCAGTTATGGACAGCCTGGTTGTTACTGTTGACCAGAGATTTGCAGTCATGGTGTCTACTTTTTCATTTTGGTCATTGGTGTCATGTCTGTGTGTCATCCGTCCGTCAAGCTGTTCACGCTTTCATATCTAGAGAGCAACCCCCCCTCCCCCCCCCCCCCCCACCTCAAAGCTATGGTTATTTGTTCTTATTGTTTTACATTTTGATTGTATTTAACAGTGCTATTGGCAGGACCTGGGTAGTCAATGTGGCTGGTGGTAATAACAAAAATACTCTCTGAAGTGGCTCACAGAAATCGGGGGGGGGGGGGGTGGTGGTGTGGTGTGTGGTTGTGAAAATCGGGTAAAATCTGGCTGAAAAAGCTATTCGGCATTCAGGAAGGCCATGCTGTATCTTTTTACTGGTTGAAAATAGAGACTTGTGGTTTTTGTTCATTCAACTCAGGATAGACTCCAGATTATTTTGCCTGAGTGAAATCCAGGGGGAGATCACTCTTGTTTTCTCTTTAAGGTTCCGCTCCGCAGTTTCGCACCATTGCACAGGGGGTGAAATTCTAAACAAAGGGCGTATGTTGAAACAATGGCCATGTAAAATAGAGAAATATTTTTAGTATCAGATATATGATTACATTAGGCTTTTTGTTGGACAAGAGAATTTGAAGTTTTGGTCCCAAAGTTGGAGTCTGATACATAGGGGTAAATTACCAGATGAATTATGGAAAACAGTGGCTTCGAAAAATTGGTTATTTTTTTAAATGTAATTTTTACACGGGTTTGTTACCAGACAGGTAACTAAAAAATGAGACGGAAACATATAAATTTTTTTTTGCATTTTAGAAACAAGGGATGCTCCGCTCCAGGGGTGGGTAGGTGGAGTTGGTGGGAAAATTCTGTTTTTGAGGCTGCGAGGTGGCTGAAAATGACTGGTTTCGGTATTTTTTCAGGCAATTTTTCAGGTTGAAGTCTTCCCTTTGACAATAAATAATTCCACCCACATTCAGATTGTTTATTTCTACTTAGTCAGATAGTGTTATATGTTTTTTGTGGATTTGGGAAATGTAATACATGTAATGGGTTTGATAACTAAGTTACAGCATATTTGCATTTGAAGAGAGTGTATGGCATGTCACATTTGGAAATGCCTGGAAAACTGTGGAGCGGAACCTTAAAGAGCATTCTGCCGACGGTGTCAGTTCTTGAACCAGTAAGTTCCTTATTTGTGTTTGAGTTATAAATACACCATTTTTCAAAAAACTTTTCATTATTTCTGGTTTGTGTGCTATTGTTAGTGGTAGTTGACATTCATCAAGTGATATCTCAGCACAACTGGAAGGAAATAAGTGGAATTTTGAGAAATTTATTGATGTAGCCTAATTTCGCACTTGTTTTGAATTTTCGTCAAGATTTCAAAAACTTCAAGGTAGAGCACTGCCTTTCCTAAACACCGAGCCTTGTATTTTTGACAAATTTATGCAGTTATGGACAGCCTGGTTGTTACTGTTGACCAGAGATTTGCAGTCATGGTGTCTTCTTTTTCATTTTGGTCATTGGTGTCATGTCTGTGTGTCATCCGTCCGTCTAGCTGTTCACGCTTTTATATCTAGAGAGCAACCCCCCACCCCAAAGCCATGGTTATTAGTTCATATTGTTTTACATTTTGATTGTATTTAACAGTGCTATTGCCAGGACCTGGATAGTCAATGTGGCTGGTGGTAATAACAAAAATACTATCTGAAGTGGCTCAGAGACATCGGGGGGGGGGGGGGGGGGGGCTGGTGGTGTGGTGTGGTTGTGAAAATCGGGTAAAATCTGGCTGAAAAAGCTATTCGGCATTCAGGAAGGCCATGCTGTATCTTTTTACTGGTTGAAAATAGAGACTTGTGGTTTTTGTTCATTCAACTCAGGATAGACTCCAGATTATTTTGCCTGAGTGAAATCCAGGGGGAGATCACTCTGGTTCTCTCTTTAAGGTTCCGCTCCGCAGTTTCGCCCCATTGCACAGGGGTGAAATTCTAAACAAAGGGCGTATGTTGAAACAAAGGGCATGTAAAATAGAGAAATATTTTTAGTATCAGATATATGATTACATTAGGCTTTTTGTTGGACAAGAGAATTTGAAGTTTTGGTCCCAAAGTTGGAGTCTGATACATAGGGGTAAATTACCAGATGAATTATGGGAAACAGTGGCTTCGAAAAATTGGCTATTTTTTTAAATGTAATTTTTACACGGGTTTGTTACCAGACAGGTAACTAAAAATGAGACGGAAACATATAATTTTTTTTTTGCATTTTAGAAACAAGGGATGCTCTGCTCCAGGGGTGGGTAGGCGGGGTTGGTGGAAAAAGTCTGCTTTTGAGGCTGCTAGGTGGCTGAAAATGACTGGTTTCGGTATTTTTTCAGGCAATTTTTCAGGTTGAAGTCTTGCCTTTGACAATAAATAATTCCACCCACATTCAGATTGTTTATTTCTACTTAGTCAGATAGTGTTATATGTTTTTTGTGGATTTGGGAAATGTAATACATGTAATGGGTTTGATAACTAAGTTACAGGATATTTGCATTTGAAGAGAGTGTATGGCATGTCACATTTGGAAATGCCTGGAAAACTGTGGAGCGGAACCTTAAAGAGCATTCTGCCGACGGTGTCAGTTCTTGAACCAGGAAGTTCCTTATTTGTGTTTGAGTTATAAATACACCATTTTTCAAAAAACTTTTCATTATTTCTGGTTTGTGTGCTATTGTTAGTGGTAGTTGACATTCATCAAGTGATATCTCAGCACAACTGGAAGGAAATAAGTGGAATTTTGCGAAATTTATTGATGTAGCCTAATTTCGCCCTTGTTTTGAATTTTCGTCAAGATTTCAAAAACTTCAAGGTAGAGCACTGCCTTTCCTAAACACCGAGCCTTGTATTTTTGACAAATTTATGCAGTTATGGACAGCCTGGTTGTTACTGTTGACCAGAGATTTGCAGTCATGGTGTCTACTTTTTCATTTTGGTCATTGGTGTCATGTCTGTGTGTCATCCGTCCGTCAAGCTGTTCACGCTTTCATATCTAGAGAGCAACCCCCCCTCCCCCCCCCCCCCCCACCTCAAAGCTATGGTTATTTGTTCTTATTGTTTTACATTTTGATTGTATTTAACAGTGCTATTGGCAGGACCTGGGTAGTCAATGTGGCTGGTGGTAATAACAAAAATACTCTCTGAAGTGGCTCACAGAAATCGGGGGGGGGGGGGGGGGTGGTGGTGTGGTGTGGTTGTGAAAATCGGGTAAAATCTGGCTGAAAAAGCTATTCGGCATTCAGGAAGGCCATGCTGTATCTTTTTACTGGTTGAAAATAGAGACTTGTGGTTTTTGTTCATTCAACTCAGGATAGACTCCAGATTATTTTGCCTGAGTGAAATCCAGGGGGAGATCACTCTTGTTTTCTCTTTAAGGTTCCGCTCCGCAGTTTCGCACCATTGCACAGGGGTGAAATTCTAAACAAAGGGCGTATGTTGAAACAATGGCCATGTAAAATAGAGAAATATTTTTAGTATCAGATATATGATTACATTAGGCTTTTTGTTGGACAAGAGAATTTGAAGTTTTGGTCCCAAAGTTGGAGTCTGATACATAGGGGTAAATTACCAGATGAATTATGGAAAACAGTGGCTTCGAAAAATTGGCTATTTTTTTAAATGTAATTTTTACACGGGTTTGTTACCAGACAGGTAACTGAAAAATGAGACGGAAACATATAATTTTTTTTTTTTTGCATTTTAGAAACAAGGGATGCTCTGCTCCAGGGGTGGGTAGGCGGGGTTGGTGGAAAAAGTCTGCTTTTGAGGCTGCTAGGTGGCTGAAAATGACTGGTTTCGGTATTTTTTCAGGCAATTTTTCAGGTTGAAGTCTTGCCTTTGACAATAAATAATTCCACCCACATTCAGATTGTTTATTTCTACTTAGTCAGATAGTGTTATATGTTTTTTGTGGATTTGGGAAATGTAATACATGTAATGGGTTTGATAACTAAGTTACAGGATATTTGCATTTGAAGAGAGTGTATGGCATGTCACATTTGGAAATGCCTGGAAAACTGTGGAGCGGAACCTTAAAGAGCATTCTGCCGACGGTGTCAGTTGTTGAACCAGGAAGTTCCTTATTTGTGTTTGAGTTATAAATACACCATTTTTCAAAAAACTTTTCATTATTTCTGGTTTGTGTGCTATTGTTAGTGGTAGTTGACATTCATCAAGTGATATCTCAGCACAACTGGAAGGAAATAAGTGGAATTTTGCGAAATTTATTGATGTAGCCTAATTTCGCACTTGTTTTGAATTTTCGTCAAGATTTCAAAAACTTCAAGGTAGAGCACTGCCTTTCCTAAACACCGAGCCTTGTATTTTTGACAAATTTATGCAGTTATGGACAGCCTGGTTGTTACTGTTGACCAGAGATTTGCAGTCATGGTGTCTACTTTTTCATTTTGGTCATTGGTGTCATGTCTGGGTGTCATCTGTCCGTCAAGCTGTTCACGCTTTCATATCTAGAGAGCAACCCCCCCCCCCCCCACCCCAAAGCTATGGTTATTAGTTCTTATTGTTTTACATTTTGATTGTATTTAACAGTGCTATTGGCAGGACCTGGGTAGTCAATGTGGCTGGTGGTAATAACAAAAATACTATCTGAAGTGGCTCAGAGAAATCGGGGGGGGGGGGGGTGGTGGTGTGGTGTGGTTGTGAAAATCGGGTAAAATCTGGCTGAAAAAGCTATTCGGCATTCAGGAAGGCCATGCTGTATCTTTTTACTGGTTGAAAATAGAGACTTGTGGTTTTTGTTCATTCAACTCAGGATAGACTCCAGATTATTTTGCCTGAGTGAAATCCAGGGGGAGATCACTCTGGTTCTCTCTTTAAGGTTCCGCTCCGCAGTTTCGCCACATTGCACAGGGGTGAAATTCTAAACAAAGGGCGTATGTTGAAACAAAGGGCATGTAAAATAGAGAAATATTTTTAGTATCAGATATATGATTACATTAGGCTTTTTGTTGGACAAGAGAATTTGAAGTTTTGGTCCCAAAGTTGGAGTCTGATACATAGGGGTAAATTACCAGATGAATTATGGGAAACAGTGGCTTCGAAAAATTGGCTATTTTTTTAAATGTAATTTTTACACGGGTTTGTTACCAGACAGGTAACTAAAAAATGAGACGGAAACATATAATTTTTTTTTTGCATTTTAGAAACAAGGGATGCTCTGCTCCAGGGGTGGGTAGGCGGGGTTGGTGGAAAAAGTCTGCTTTTGAGGCTGCTAGGTGGCTGAAAATGACTGGTTTCGGTATTTTTTCAGGCAATTTTTCAGGTTGAAGTCTTGCCTTTGACAATAAATAATTCCACCCACATTCAGATTGTTTATTTCTACTTAGTCAGATAGTGTTATATGTTTTTTGTGGATTTGGGAAATGTAATACATGTAATGGGTTTGATAACTAAGTTACAGGATATTTGCATTTGAAGAGAGTGTATGGCATGTCACATTTGGAAATGCCTGGAAAACTGTGGAGCGGAACCTTAAAGAGCATTCTGCCGACGGTGTCAGTTCTTGAACCAGGAAGTTCCTTATTTGTGTTTGAGTTATAAATACACCATTTTTCAAAAAACTTTTCATTATTTCTGGTTTGTGTGCTATTGTTAGTGGTAGTTGACATTCATCAAGTGATATCTCAGCACAACTGGAAGGAAATAAGTGGAATTTTGCGAAATTTATTGATGTAGCCTAATTTCGCCCTTGTTTTGAATTTTCGTCAAGATTTCAAAAACTTCAAGGTAGGGCACTGCCTTTCCTAAACACCGAGCCTTGTATTTTTGACAAATTTATGCAGTTATGGACAGCCTGGTTGTTACTGTTGACCAGAGATTTGCAGTCATGGTGTCTACTTTTTCATTTTGGTCATTGGTGTCATGTCTGTGTGTCATCCGTCCGTCAAGCTGTTCACGCTTTCATATCTAGAGAGCAACCCCCCCTCCCCCCCCCCACCTCAAAGCTATTATGGTTATTTGTTCTTATTGTTTTACATTTTGATTGTATTTAACAGTGCTATTGGCAGGACCTGGGTAGTCAATGTGGCTGGTGGTAATAACAAAAATACTCTCTGAAGTGGCTCACAGAAATCGGGGGGGGGGGGGGGTGGTGGTGTGGTTGTGGTTGTGAAAATCGGGTAAAATCTGGCTGAAAAAGCTATTCGGCATTCAGGAAGGCCATGCTGTATCTTTTTACTGGTTGAAAATAGAGACTTGTGGTTTTTGTTCATTCAACTCAGGATAGACTCCAGATTATTTTGCCTGAGTGAAATCCAGGGGGAGATCACTCTTGTTTTCTCTTTAAGGTTCCGCTCCGCAGTTTCGCACCATTGCACAGGGGTGAAATTCTAAACAAAGGGCGTATGTTGAAACAATGGCCATGTAAAATAGAGAAATATTTTTAGTATCAGATATATGATTACATTAGGCTTTTTGTTGGACAAGAGAATTTGAAGTTTTGGTCCCAAAGTTGGAGTCTGATACATAGGGGTAAATTACCAGATGAATTATGGAAAACAGTGGCTTCGAAAAATTGGCTATTTTTTTAAATGTAATTTTTACACGGGTTTGTTACCAGACAGGTAACTGAAAAAATGAGACGGAAACATATAATTTTTTTTTTTTTGCATTTTAGAAACAAGGGATGCTCTGCTCCAGGGGTGGGTAGGCGGGGTTGGTGGAAAAAGTCTGCTTTTCAGGCTGCTAGGTGGCTGAAAATGACTGGTTTCGGTATTTTTTCAGGCAATTTTTCAGGTTGAAGTCTTGCCTTTGACAATAAATAATTCCACCCACATTCAGATTGTTTATTTCTACTTAGTCAGATAGTGTTATATGTTTTTTTGTGGATTTGGGAAATGTAATACATGTAATGGGTTTGATAACTAAGTTACAGGATATTTGCATTTGAAGAGAGTGTATGGCATGTCACATTTGGAAATGCCTGGAAAACTGTGGAGCGGAACCTTAAAGAGCATTCTGCCGACGGTGTCAGTTCTTGAACCAGGAAGTTCCTTATTTGTGTTTGAGTTATAAATACACCATTTTTCAAAAAACTTTTCATTATTTCTGGTTTGTGTGCTATTGTTAGTGGTAGTTGACATTCATCAAGTGATATCTCAGCACAACTGGAAGGAAATAAGTGGAATTTTGAGAAATTTATTGATGTAGCCAAATTTCGCACTTGTTTTGAATTTTCGTCAAGATTTCAAAAACTTTATGGTAGAGCACTGCCTTTCCTAAACACCGAGCCTTGTATTTTTGACAAATTTATGCAGTTATGGACAGCCTGGTAGTTACTGTTGACCAGAGATTTGCAGTCATGGTGTCTACTTTTTCATTTTGGTCATTGTTGTCATGTCTGTGTGTCATCCGTCCGTCAAGCTGTTCACGCTTTCATATCTAGAGAGCAACCCCCCCCCACCCCAAAGCTATGATTATTAGTTCTTATTGTTTTACATTTTGATTGTATTTAACAGTGCTATTGGCAGGACCTGGGTAGTCAATGTGGCTGGTGGTAATAACAAAAATACTATCTGAAGTGGCTCAGAGAAATCGGGGGGGGGGGGGTGTGGTTGTGAAAATCGGGTAAAATCTGGCTGAAAAAACTATTCGGCATTCAGGAAGGCCATGCTGTATCTTTTTACTGGTTGAAAATAGAGACTTGTGGTTTTTGTTCATTCAACTCAGGATAGACTCCAGATTATTTTGCCTGAGTGAAATCCAGGGGGAGATCACTCTGGTTTTCTCTTTAAGGTTCCGCTCCGCAGTTTCGCACCATTGCACAGGGGTGAAATTCTAAGCAAAGGGCGTATGTTGAAACAAAGGCCATGTAAAATAGAGAAATATTTTTAGTATCAGATATATGATTACATTAGGCTTTTTGTTGGACAAGAGAATTTGAAGTTTTGGTCCCAAAGTTGGAGTCTGATACATAGGGGTAAATTACCAGATGAATTATGGGAAACAGTGGCTTCGAAAAATTGGCTATTTTTTTTAAATGTAATTTTTTACACGGGTTTGTTACCAGACAGGTAACTAAAAAATGAGACGGAAACATATAAATTTTTTTTTGCATTTTAGAAACAAGGGATGCTCTGCTGCAGGGGTGGATAGGCGGGGTTGGTGGAAAAATTCTGCTTTTGAGGCTGCTAGGTGGCTGAAAATGACTGGTTTCGGTATTTTTTCAGGCAATTTTTCAGGTTGAAGTCTTGCCTTTGACAATAAATAATTCCACCTACATTCAGATTGTTTATTTCTACTTACTCAGATAGTGTTATATGTTTTTTGTGGCATTTGGGAAATGTAATACATGTAATGGGTTTGATAACTAAGTTACAGGATATTTGCATTTGAAGAGAGTGTATGGCATGTCACATTTGGAAATGCCTGGAAAACTGTGGAGCGGAACCTTAAAGAGCATTCTGCCGACGGTGTCAGTTCTTGAACCAGGAAGTTCCTTATTTGTGTTTGAGTTATAAATACACCATTTTTCAAAAAACTTTTCATTATTTCTGGTTTGTGAGCTATTGTTAGTGGTAGTTGACATTCATCAAGTGATATCTCAGCACAACTGGAAGGAAATATGTGGAATTTTGAGAAATTTATTGATGTAGCCTAATTTCGCACTTCTTTTGAATTTTCGTCAAGATTTCAAAAACTTTAAGGTAGAGCACTGCCTTTCCTAAACACCGAGCCTTGTATTTTTGACAAATTTATGCAGTTATGGACAGCCTGGTTGTTACTGTTGACCAGAGATTTGCAGTCATGGTGTCTACTTTTTCATTTTGGTCATTGGTGTCATGTCTGTGTGTCATCCGTCCGTCAAGCTGTTCACGCTTTCATATCTAGAGAGCAACCCCCCCTCCCCCCCCCCCCCCCACCTCAAAGCTATGGTTATTTGTTCTTATTGTTTTACATTTTGATTGTATTTAACAGTGCTATTGGCAGGACCTGGGTAGTCAATGTGGCTGGTGGTAATAACAAAAATACTCTCTGAAGTGGCTCACAGAAATCGGGGGGGGGGGGGTGGTGGTGTGGTGTGGTTGTGAAAATCGGGTAAAATCTGGCTGAAAAAGCTATTCGGCATTCAGGAAGGCCATGCTGTATCTTTTTACTGGTTGAAAATAGAGACTTGTGGTTTTTGTTCATTCAACTCAGGATAGACTCCAGATTATTTTGCCTGAGTGAAATCCAGGGGGAGATCACTCTTGTTTTCTCTTTAAGGTTCCGCTCCGCAGTTTCGCACCATTGCACAGGGGTGAAATTCTAAACAAAGGGCGTATGTTGAAACAATGGCCATGTAAAATAGAGAAATATTTTTAGTATCAGATATATGATTACATTAGGCTTTTTGTTGGACAAGAGAATTTGAAGTTTTGGTCCCAAAGTTGGAGTCTGATACATAGGGGTAAATTACCAGATGAATTATGGAAAACAGTGGCTTCGAAAAATTGGCTATTTTTTTAAATGTAATTTTTACACGGGTTTGTTACCAGACAGGTAACTGAAAAATGAGACGGAAACATAAAATTTTTTTTTTTTGCATTTTAGAAACAAGGAATGCTCTGCTCCAGGGGTGGGTAGGCGGGGTTGGTGGAAAAAGTCTGCTTTTGAGGCTGCTAGGTGGCTGAAAATGACTGGTTTCGGTATTTTTTCAGGCAATTTTTCAGGTTGAAGTCTTGCCTTTGACAATAAATAATTCCACCCACATTCAGATTGTTTATTTCTACTTAGTCAGATAGTGTTATATGTTTTTTGTGGATTTGGGAAATGTAATACATGTAATGGGTTTGATCACTAAGTTACAGGATATTTGCATTTGAAGAGAGTGTATGGCATGTCACATTTGGAAATGCCTGGAAAACTGTGGAGCGGAACCTTAAAGAGCATTCTGCCGACGGTGTCAGTTCTTGAACCAGGAAGTTCCTTATTTGTGTTTGAGTTATAAATACACCATTTTTCAAAAAACTTTTCATTATTTCTGGTTTGTGTGCTATTGTTAGTGGTAGCTGACATTCATCAAGTGATATCTCAGCACAACTGGAAGGAAATAAGTGGAATTTTGAGAAATTTATTGATGTAGCCAAATTTCGCACTTGTTTTGAATTTTCGTCAAGATTTCAAAAACTTTATGGTAGAGCACTGCCTTTCCTAAACACCGAGCCTTGTATTTTTGACAAATTTATGCAGTTATGGACAGCCTGGTAGTTACTGTTGACCAGAGATTTGCAGTCATGGTGTCTACTTTTTCATTTTGGTCATTGTTGTCATGTCTGTGTGTCATCCGTCCGTCAAGCTGTTCACGCTTTCATATCTAGAGAGCAACCCCCCCACCCCAAAGCTATGATTATTAGTTCTTATTGTTTTACATTTTGATTGTATTTAACAGTGCTATTGGCAGGACCTGGGTAGTCAATGTGGCTGGTGGTAATAACAAAAATACTATCTGAAGTGGCTCAGAGAAATCGGGGGGGGGGGGGGGTGTGGTTGTGAAAATCGGGTAAAATCTGGCTGAAAAAACTATTCGGCATTCAGGAAGGCCATGCTGTATCTTTTTACTGGTTGAAAATAGAGACTTGTGGTTTTTGTTCATTCAACACTGGATAGACTCCAGATTATTTTGCCTGAGTGAAATCCAGGGGGAGATCACTCTGGTTTTCTCTTTAAGGTTCCGCTCCGCAGTGTCGCACCATTGCACAGGAGTGAAATTCTAAGCAAAGGGCGTATGTTGAAACAAAGGCCATGTAAAATAGAGAAATATTTTTAGTGTCAGATATATGATTACATTAGGCTTTTTGTTGGACAAGAGAATTTGAAGTTTTGGTCCCAAAGTTGGAGTCTGATACATAGGGGTAAATTACCAGATGAATTATGGGAAACAGTGGCTTCGAAAAATTGGCTATTTTTTTAAATGTAATTTTTACACGGGTTTGTTACCAGACAGGTAACTAAAAAATGAGACGGAAACATATAAATTTTTTTTTGCATTTTAGAAACAAGGGATGCTCTGCTGCAGGGGTGGATAGGCGGGGTTGGTGGAAAAATTCTGCTTTTGAGGCTGCTAGGTGGCTGAAAATGACTGGTTTCGGTATTTTTTCAGGCAATTTTTCAGGTTGAAGTCTTGCCTTTGACAATAAATAATTCCACCTACATTCAGATTGTTTATTTCTACTTACTCAGATAGTGTTATATGTTTTTTGTGGCATTTGGGAAATGTAATACATGTAATGGGTTTGATAACTAAGTTACAGGATATTTGCATTTGAAGAGAGTGTATGGCATGTCACATTTGGAAATGCCTGGAAAACTGTGGAGCGGAACCTTAAAGAGCATTCTGCCGACGGTGTCAGTTCTTGAACCAGGAAGTTCCTTATTTGTGTTTGAGTTATAAATACACCATTTTTCAAAAAACTTTTCATTATTTCTGGTTTGTGAGCTATTGTTAGTGGTAGTTGACATTCATCAAGTGATATCTCAGCACAACTGGAAGGAAATATGTGGAATTTTGAGAAATTTATTGATGTAGCCTAATTTCGCACTTGTTTTGAATTTTCGTCAAGATTTCAAAAACTTTAAGGTAGAGCACTGCCTTTCCTAAACACCGAGCCTTGTATTTTTGACAAATTTATGCTGTTATGGACAGCCTGGTTGTTACTGTTGACCAGAGATTTGCAGTCATGGTGTCTACTTTTTCATTTTGGTCATTGGTGTCATGTCTGTGTGTCATCCGTCCGTCAAGCTGTTCACGCTTTCATATCTAGAGAGCAACCCCCCCCCCCACCCCAAAGCTATGATTATTAGTTCTTATTGTTTTACATTTTGATTGTATTTAACAGTGCTATTGGCAGGACCTGGGTAGTCAATGTGGCTGGTGGTAATAACAAAAATACTATCTGAAGTGGCTCAGACAAATCGGGGGGGGGGGGGGGGTGGTGGTGTGGTATGGTTGTGAAAATCGGGTAAAATCTGGCTGAAAAAGCTATTCGGCATTCTGGAAGGCCATGCTGTATCTTTTTACTGGTTGAAAATAGAGACTTGTGGTTTTTGTTCATTCAACTCAGGATAGACTCCAGATTATTTTGCCTGAGTGAAATCCAGGGGGAGGTCACTCTGGTTTTCTCTTTAAGGTTCCGCTCCGCAGTTTCGCACCATTGCACAGGGGTGAAATTCTAAACAAAGGGCGTATGTTGAAACAAAGGCCATGTAAAATAGAGAAATATTTTTAGTATCAGATATATGATTACATTAGGCTTTTTGTTGGACAAGAGAATTTGAAGTTTTGGTCCCAAAGTTGGAGTCTGATACATAGGGGTAAATTACCAGATGAATTATGGGAAACAGTGGCTTCGAAAAATTGGCTATTTTTTTAAATGTAATTTTTACACGGGTTTGTTACCAGACAGGTAACTAAAAAATGAGACGGAAACATATAAATTTTTTTGTGCATTTTAGAAACAAGGGATGCTCTGCTCCAGGGGTGGTTAGGCTGGGTTGGTGGAAAAAGTCTGCTTTTGAGGCTGCTAGGTGGCTGAAAATGACTGGTTTCGGTATTTTTTCAGGCAATTTTTCAGGTTGAAGTCTTGCCTTTGACAATAAATAATTCCACCCACATTCAGATTGTTTATTTCTACTTAGTCAGATAGTGTTATATGTTTTTTGTGGATTTGGGAAATGTAATACATGTAATGGGTTTGATAACTAAGTTACAGGATATTTGCATTTGAAGAGAGTGTATGGCATGTCACATTTGGAAATGCCTGGAAAACTGTGGAGCGGAACCTTAAAGAGCATTCTGCCGACGGTGTCAGTTCTTGAACCAGGAAGTTCCTTATTTGTGTTTGAGTTATAAATACACCATTTTTCAAAAAACTTTTCATTATTTCTGGTTTGTGTGCTATTGTTAGTGGTAGTTGACATTCATCAAGTGATATCTCAGCACAACTGGAAGGAAATAAGTGGAATTTTGAGAAATTTATTGATGTAGCCAAATTTCGCACTTGTTTTGAATTTTCGTCAAGATTTCAAAAACTTTAAGGTAGAGCACTGCCTTTCCTAAACACCGAGCCTTGTATTTTTGACAAATTTATGCAGTTATGGACAGCCTGGTAGTTACTGTTGACCAGAGATTTGCAGTCATGGTGTCTACTTTTTCATTTTGGTCATTGGTGTCATGTCTGTGTGTCATCCGTCCGTCAAGCTGTTCACGCTTTCATATCTAGAGAGCAACCCCCCCACCCCAAAGCTATGATTATTAGTTCTTATTGTTTTACATTTTGATTGTACTTAACAGTGCTATTGGCAGGACCTGGGTAGTCAATGTGGCTGGTGGTAATAACAAAAATACTATCTGAAGTGGCTCAGAGAAATCGGGGGGGGGGGGGGGTGTGGTTGTGAAAATCGGGTAAAATCTGGCTGAAAAAACTATTCGGCATTCAGGAAGGCCATGCTGTATCTTTTTACTGGTTGAAAATAGAGACTTGTGGTTTTTGTTCATTCAACTCAGGATAGACTCCAGATTATTTTGCCTGAGTGAAATCCAGGGGAGATCACTCTGGTTTTCTCTTTAAGGTTCCGCTCCGCAGTTTCGCACCATTGCACAGGGGTGAAATTCTAAGCAAAGGGCGTATGTTGAAACAAAGGCCATGTAAAATAGAGAAATATTTTTAGTGTCAGATATATGATTACATTAGGCTTTTTGTTGGACAAGAGAATTTGAAGTTTTGGTCCCAAAGTTGGAGTCTGATACATAGGGGTAAATTACCAGATGAATTATGGGAAACAGTGGCTTCGAAAAATTGGCTATTTTTTTAAATGTAATTTTTACACGGGTTTGTTACCAGACAGGTAACTAAAAAATGAGACGGAAACATATAAATTTTTTTTTGCATTTTAGAAACAAGGGATGCTCTGCTGCGGGGGTGGGTAGGCGGGGTTGGTGGAAAAATTCTGCTTTTGAGGCTGCTAGGTGGCTGAAAATGACTGGTTTCGGTATTTTTTCAGGCAATTTTTCAGGTTGAAGTCTTGCATTTGACAATAAATAATTCCACCTACATTCAGATTGTTTATTTCTACTTACTCAGATAGTGTTATATGTTTTTTGTGGCATTTGGGAAATGTAATACATGTAATGGGTTTGATAACTAAGTTACAGGATATTTGCATTTGAAGAGAGTGTATGGCATGTCACATTTGGAAATGCCTGGAAAACTGTGGAGCGGAACCTTAAAGAGCATTCTGCCGACGGTGTCAGTTCTTGAACCAGGAAGTTCCTTATTTGTGTTTGAGTTATAAATACACCATTTTTCAAAAAACTTTTCATTATTTCTGGTTTGTGTGCTATTGTTAGTGGTAGTTGACATTCATCAAGTGATATCTCAGCACAACTGGAAGGAAATATGTGGAATTTTGAGAAATTTATTGATGTAGCCTAATTTCGCACTTGTTTTGAATTTTCGTCAAGATTTCAAAAACTTTAAGGTAGAGCACTGCCTTTCCTAAACACGGAGCCTTGTATTTTTGACAAATTTATGCAGTTATGGACAGCCTGGTTGTTACTGTTGACCAGTGATTTGCAGTCATGGTGTCTACTTTTTCAGTTTGGTCATTGGTGTCATGTCTGTGTGTCATCCGTCCGTCAAGCTGTTCACGCTTTCATATCTAGAGAGCAACCCCCCACCCCAAAGCTATGATTATTAGTTCTTATTGTTTTACATTTTGATTGTATTTAACAGTGCTATTGGCAGGACCTGGGTAGTCAATGTGGCTGGTGGTAATAACAAAAATACTATCTGAAGTGGCTCAGAGAAATCGGGGGGGGGGGGGGGGGTGGTGGTGTGGGATGGTTGTGAAAATCGGGTAATATCTGGCTGAAAAAGCTATTCGGCATTCAGGAAGGCCATGTTGTATCTTTTTACTGGTTGAAAATAGAGACTTGTGGTTTTTGTTCATTCAACTCAGGATAGACTCCAGATTATTTTGCCTGAGTGAAATCCAGGGGGAGATCACTCTGGTTTTCTCTTTAAGATTCCGCTCCGCAGTTTCGCATCATTGCACAGGGGTGAAATTCTAAACAAAGGGCGTATGTTGAAACAAAGGCCATGTAAAATAGAGAAATATTTTTAGTATCAGATATATGATTACATTAGGCTTTTTGTTGGACAAGAGAATTTGAAGTTTTGGTCCCAAAGTTGGAGTCTGATACATAGGGGTAAATTACCAGATGAATTATGGGAAACAGTGGCTTCGAAAAATTGGCTATATTTTTAAATGTAATTTTTACACGGGTTTGTTACCAGACATGTAACTAAAAAATGAGACGGAAACATATAAATTATTTTTTGCATTTTAGAAACAAGGGATGCTCTGCTGCAGGGGTGGATAGGCGGGGTTGGTGGAAAAATTCTGCTTTTGAGGCTGCTAGGTGGCTGAAAATGACTGGTTTCGGTATTTTTTCAGGCAATTTTTCAGGTTGAAGTCTTGCCTTTGACAATAAATAATTCCACCTACATTCAGATTGTTTATTTTTACTTAGTCAGATAGTGTTATATGTTTTTTGTGGCATTTGGGAAATGTAATACATGTAATGGGTTTGATAACTAAGTTACAGGATATTTGCATTTGAAGAGAGTGTATGGCATGTCACATTTGGAAATGCCTGGAAAACTGTGGAGCGGAACCTTAAAGAGCATTCTGCCGACGGTGTCAGTTCTTGAACCAGGAAGTTCCTTATTTGTGTTTGAGTTATAAATACACCATTTTTCAAAAAACTTTTCATTATTTCTGGTTTGTGTGCTATTGTTAGTGGTAGTTGACATTCATCAAGTGATATCTCAGCACAACTGGAAGGAAATAAGTGGAATTTTGAGAAATTTATTGATGTAGCCTAATTTCGCACTTGTTTTGAATTTTCGTCAAGATTTCAAAAACTTTAAGGTAGAGCACTGCCTTTCCTAAACACCGAGCCTTGTATTTTTGACAAATTTATGTAGTTATGGACAGCCTGGTTGTTACTGTTGACCAGAGATTTGCAGTCATGGTGTCTACTTTTTCATTTTGGTCATTGGTGTCATGTCTGTGTGTCATCCGTCCGTCAAGCTGTTCACGCTTTCATATCTAAAGAGCAACCCCCCACCCCAAAGCTATGATTATTAGTTCTTATTGTTTTACATTTTGATTGTATTTAACAGTGCTATTGGCAGGACCTGGGTAGTCAATGTGGCTGGTGGTAATAACAAAAATACTATCTGAAGTGGCTCAGAGAAATCGGGGGGGGGGGGGTGGTGGTGTGGTATGGTTGTGAAAATCGGGTAAAATCTGACTGAAAAAGCTATTCGGCATTCAGGAAGGCCATGCTGTATCTTTTTACTGGTTGAAAATAGAGACTTGTGGTTTTTGTTCATTCAACTCAGGATAGACTCCAGATTATTTTGCCTGAGTGAAATCCAGGGGGAGATCACTCTGGTTTTCTCTTTAAGGTTCCGCTCCGCAGTTTTGCACCATTGCACAGGGGTGAAATTCTAAACAAAGGGCGTATGTTGAAACAAAGGCCATGTAAAATAGAGAAATATTTTTAGTATCAGATATATGATTACATTAGGCTTTTTGTTGGACAAGAGAATTTGAAGTTTTGGTCCCAAAGTTGGAGTCTGATACATAGGGGTAAATTACCAGATGAATTATGGGAAACAGTGGCTTCGAAAAATTGGCTATTTTTTTAAATGTAATTTTTACACGGGTTTGTTACCAGACAGGTAACTAAAAAATGAGACGGAAACATATAAATTTTTTTTTGCATTTTAGAAACAAGGGATGCTCTGCTCCAGGGGTGGATAGGCGGGGTTGGTGGAAAAATTCTGCTTTTGAGGCTGCTAGGTGGCTGAAAATGACTGGTTTCGGTATTTTTTCAGGCAATTTTTCAGGTTGAAGTCTTGCCTTTGACAATAAATAATTCCACCTACATTCAGATTGTTTATTTTTACTTAGTCAGATAGTGTTATATGTTTTTTGTGGCATTTGGGAAATGTAATACATGTAATGGGTTTGATAACTAAGTTACAGGATATTTGCATTTGAAGAGAGTGTATGGCATGACACATTTGGAAATGTCTGGAAAACTGTGGAGCGGAACCTTAAAGAGCATTCTGCCGACGGTGTCAGTTCTTGAACCAGGAAGTTCCTTATTTGTGTTTGAGTTATAAATACACCATTTTTCAAAAAACTTTTCATTATTTCTGGTTTGTGTGCTATTGTTAGTGGTAGTTGACATTCATCAAGTGATATCTCAGCACAACTGGAAGGAAATAAGTGGAATTTTGAGAAATTTATTGATGTAGCCTAATTTCGCACTTGTTTTGAATTTTCGTCAAGATTTCAAAAACTTTAAGGTAGAGCACTGCCTTTCCTAAACACCGAGCCTTGTATTTTTGACAAATTTATGCAGTTATGGACAGCCTGGTTGTTACTGTTGACCAGAGATTTGCAGTCATGGTGTCTACTTTTTCATTTTGGTCATTGGTGTCATGTCTGTGTGTCATCCGTCCGTCAAGCTGTTCACGCTTTCATATCTAAAGAGCAACCCCCCACCCCAAAGCTATGATTATTAGTTCTTATTGTTTTACATTTTGATTGTATTTAACAGTGCTATTGGCAGGACCTGGGTAGTCAATGTGGCTGGTGGTAATAACAAAAATACTATCTGAAGTGGCTCAGAGAAATCGGGGGGGGGGGGGGGGGGGTGGTGGTGTGGTATGGTTGTGAAAATCGGGTAAAATCTGGCTGAAAAAGCTATTCGGCATTCAGGAAGGCCATGCTGTATCTTTTTACTGGTTGAAAATAGAGACTTGTGGTTTTTGTTCATTCAACTCAGGATAGACTCCAGATTATTTTGCCTGAGTGAAATCCAGGGGGAGATCACTCTGGTTTTCTCTTTAAGGTTCCGCTCAGCAGTTTCGCACCATTGCACAGGGGTGAAATTCTAAACAAAGGGCGTATGTTGAAACAAAGGCCATGTAAAATAGAGAAATATTTTTAGTATCAGATATATGATTACATTAGGCTTTTTGTTGGACAAGAGAATTTGAAGTTTTGGTCCCAAAGTTGGAGTCTGATACATAGGGGTAAATTACCAGATGAATTATGGGAAACAGTGGCTTCGAAAAATTGGCTATTTTTTTAAATGTAATTTTTACACGGGTTTGTTACCAGACAGGTAACTAAAAAATGAGACGGAAACATATAAATTTTTTTTTGCATTTTAGAAACAAGGGATGCTCTGCTCCAGGGGTGGATAGGCGGGGTTGGTGGAAAAATTCTGCTTTTGAGGCTGCTAGGTGGCTGAAAATGACTGGTTTCGGTATTTTTTCAGGCAATTTTTCAGGTTGAAGTCTTGCCTTTGACAATAAATAATTCCACCTACATTCAGATTGTTTATTTTTACTTAGTCAGATAGTGTTATATGTTTTTTGTGGCATTTGGGAAATGTAATACATGTAATGGGTTTGATAACTAAGTTACAGGATATTTGCATTTGAAGAGAGTGTATGGCATGTCACATTTGGAAATGTCTGGAAAACTGTGGAGCGGAACCTTAAAGAGCATTCTGCCGACGGTGTCAGTTCTTGAACCAGGAAGTTCCTTATTTGTGTTTGAGTTATAAATACACCATTTTTCAAAAAACTTTTCATTATTTCTGGTTTGTGTGCTATTGTTAGTGGTAGTTGACATTCATCAAGTGATATCTCAGCACAACTGGAAGGAAATAAGTGGAATTTTGAGAAATTTATTGATGTAGCCTAATTTCGCACTTGTTTTGAATTTTCGTCAAGATTTCAAAAACTTTAAGGTAGAGCACTGCCTTTCCTAAACACCGAGCCTTGTATTTTTGACAAATTTATGCAGTTATGGACAGCCTGGTTGTTACTGTTGACCAGAGATTTGCAGTCATGGTGTCTACTTTTTCATTTTGGTCATTGGTGTCATGTCTGTGTGTCATCCGTCCGTCAAGCTGTTCACGCTTTCATATCTAAAGAGCAACCCCCCACCCCAAAGCTATGATTATTAGTTCTTATTGTTTTACATTTTGATTGTATTTAACAGTGCTATTGGCAGGACCTGGGTAGTCAATGTGGCTGGTGGTAATAACAAAAATACTATCTGAAGTGGCTCAGAGAAATCGGGGGGGGGGGGGGTGGTGGTGTGGTATGGTTGTGAAAATCGGGTAAAATCTGGCTGAAAAAGCTATTCGGCATTCAGGAAGGCCATGCTGTATCTTTTTACTGGTTGAAAATAGAGACTTGTGGTTTTTGTTCATTCAACTCAGGATAGACTCCAGATTATTTTGCCTGAGTGAAATCCAGGGGGAGATCACTCTGGTTTTCTCTTTAAGGTTCCGCTCAGCAGTTTCGCACCATTGCACAGGGGTGAAATTCTAAACAAAGGGCGTATGTTGAAACAAAGGCCATGTAAAATAGAGAAATATTTTTAGTATCAGATATATGATTACATTAGGCTTTTTGTTGGACAAGAGAATTTGAAGTTTTGGTCCCAAAGTTGGAGTCTGATACATAGGGGTAAATTACCAGATGAATTATGGGAAACAGTGGCTTCGAAAAATTGGCTATTTTTTTAAATGTAATTTTTACACGGGTTTGTTACCAGACAGGAAACTAAAAAATGAGACGGAAACATATAAATTTTTTTTTGCATTTTAGAAACAAGGGATGCTCTGCTGCAGGGGTGGATAGGCGGGGTTGGTGGAAAAATTCTGCTTTTGAGGCTGCTAGGTGGCTGAAAATGACTGGTTTCGGTATTTTTTCAGGCAATTTTTCAGGTTGAAGTCTTGCCTTTGACAATAAATAATTCCACCTACAATCAGATTGTTTATTTCTACTTAGTCAGATAGTGTTATATGTTTTTTGTGGCATTTGGGAAATGTAATACATGTAATGGGTTTGATAACTAAGTTACAGGATATTTGCATTTGAAGAGAGTGTATGGCATGTCACATTTGGAAATGCCTGGAAAACTGTGGAGCGGAACCTTAAAGAGCATTCTTCCGATGGTGTCAGTTCTGGAACCAGGAAGTTCCTTATTTGTGTTTGAGTTATAAATACACCATTTTTCAAAAAACTTTTCATTATTTCTGGTTTGTGTGCTATTGTTAGTGGTAGTTGACATTCATCAAGTGATATCTCAGCACAACTGGAAGGAAATAAGTGGAATTCTGAGAAATTTATTGATGTAGCCTAATTTCGCACTTGTTTTGAATTTTCGTCAAGATTTCAAAAACTTTAAGGTAGTGCACTGCCTTTCCTAAACACCGAGCCTTGTATTTTTGACAAATTTATGCAGTTACGGACAGCCTGGTTGTTACTGTTGACCAGAGATTTGCAGTCATGGTGTCTACTTTTTCATTTTGGTCATTGGTGTCATGTCTGTGTGTCATCCGTCCGTCAAGCTGTTCTTGAACCAGGAAGTTCCTTATTTGTGTTTGAGTTATAAATACACCATTTTTCAAAAAACTTTTCATTATTTCTGGTTTGTGTGCTATTGTTAGTGGTAGTTGACATTCATCAAGTGATATCTCAGCACAACTGGAAGGAAATATGTGGAATTTTGAGAAATTTATTGATGTAGCCTAATTTCGCACTTGTTTTGAATTTTCGTCAAGATTTCAAAAACTTTAAGGTAGAGCACTGCCTTTCCTAAACACCGAGCCTTGTATTTTTGACAAATTTATGCAGTTACGGACAGCCTGGTTGTTACTGTTGACCAGAGATTTGCAGTCATGGTGTCTACTTTTTCATTTTGGTCATTGGTGTCATGTCTGTGTGTCATCCGTCCGTCAAGCTGTTCACGCTTTCATATCTAAAGAGCAACCCCCCACCCCAAAGCTATGATTATTAGTTCTTATTGTTTTACATTTTGATTGTATTTAACAGTGCTATTGGCAGGACCTGGGTAGTCAATGTGGCTGGTGGTAATAACAAAAATACTATCTGAAGTGGCTCAGAGAAATCGGGGGGGGGGGGGGGTGGTGGTGTGGTATGGTTGTGAAAATCGGGTAAAATCTGGCTGAAAAAGCTATTCGGCATTCAGGAAGGCCATGCTGTATCTTTTTACTGGTTGAAAATAGAGACTTGTGGTTTTTGTTCATTCAACTCAGGATAGACTCCAGATTATTTTGCCTGAGTGAAATCCAGGGGGAGATCACTCTGGTTTTCTCTTTAAGGTTCCGCTCCGCAGTTTTGCACCATTGCACAGGGGTGAAATTCTAAACAAAGGGCGTATGTTGAAACAAAGGCCATGTAAAATAGAGAAATATTTTTAGTATCAGATATATGATTACATTAGGCTTTTTGTTGGACAAGAGAATTTGAAGTTTTGGTCCCAAAGTTGGAGTCTGATACATAGGGGTAAATTACCAGATGAATTATGGGAAACAGTGGCTTCGAAAAATTGGCTATTTTTTTAAATGTAATTTTTACACGGGTTTGTTACCAGACAGGTAACTAAAAAATGAGACGGAAACATATAAATTTTTTTTTGCATTTTAGAAACAAGGGATGCTCTGCTCCAGGGGTGGATAGGCGGGGTTGGTGGAAAAATTCTGCTTTTGAGGCTGCTAGGTGGCTGAAAATGACTGGTTTCGGTATTTTTTCAGGCAATTTTTCAGGTTGAAGTCTTGCCTTTGACAATAAATAATTCCACCTACATTCAGATTGTTTATTTTTACTTAGTCAGATAGTGTTATATGTTTTTTGTGGCATTTGGGAAATGTAATACATGTAATGGGTTTGATAACTAAGTTACAGGATATTTGCATTTGAAGAGAGTGTATGGCATGTCACATTTGGAAATGTCTGGAAAACTGTGGAGCGGAACCTTAAAGAGCATTCTGCCGACGGTGTCAGTTCTTGAACCAGGAAGTTCCTTATTTGTGTTTGAGTTATAAATACACCATTTTTCAAAAAACTTTTCATTATTTCTGGTTTGTGTGCTATTGTTAGTGGTAGTTGACATTCATCAAGTGATATCTCAGCACAACTGGAAGGAAATAAGTGGAATTTTGAGAAATTTATTGATGTAGCCTAATTTCGCACTTGTTTTGAATTTTCGTCAAGATTTCAAAAACTTTAAGGTAGAGCACTGCCTTTCCTAAACACCGAGCCTTGTATTTTTGACAAATTTATGCAGTTATGGACAGCCTGGTTGTTACTGTTGACCAGAGATTTGCAGTCATGGTGTCTACTTTTTCATTTTGGTCATTGGTGTCATGTCTGTGTGTCATCCGTCCGTCAAGCTGTTCACGCTTTCATATCTAAAGAGCAACCCCCCACCCCAAAGCTATGATTATTAGTTCTTATTGTTTTACATTTTGATTGTATTTAACAGTGCTATTGGCAGGACCTGGGTAGTCAATGTGGCTGGTGGTAATAACAAAAATACTATCTGAAGTGGCTCAGAGAAATCGGGGGGGGGGGGGGGTGGTGGTGTGGTATGGTTGTGAAAATCGGGTAAAATCTGGCTGAAAAAGCTATTCGGCATTCAGGAAGGCCATGCTGTATCTTTTTACTGGTTGAAAATAGAGACTTGTGGTTTTTGTTCATTCAACTCAGGATAGACTCCAGATTATTTTGCCTGAGTGAAATCCAGGGGGAGATCACTCTGGTTTTCTCTTTAAGGTTCCGCTCAGCAGTTTCGCACCATTGCACAGGGGTGAAATTCTAAACAAAGGGCGTATGTTGAAACAAAGGCCATGTAAAATAGAGAAATATTTTTAGTATCAGATATATGATTACATTAGGCTTTTTGTTGGACAAGAGAATTTGAAGTTTTGGTCCCAAAGTTGGAGTCTGATACATAGGGGTAAATTACCAGATGAATTATGGGAAACAGTGGCTTCGAAAAATTGGCTATTTTTTTAAATGTAATTTTTACACGGGTTTGTTACCAGACAGGAAACTAAAAAATGAGACGGAAACATATAAATTTTTTTTTGCATTTTAGAAACAAGGGATGCTCTGCTGCAGGGGTGGATAGGCGGGGTTGGTGGAAAAATTCTGCTTTTGAGGCTGCTAGGTGGCTGAAAATGACTGGTTTCGGTATTTTTTCAGGCAATTTTTCAGGTTGAAGTCTTGCCTTTGACAATAAATAATTCCACCTACAATCAGATTGTTTATTTCTACTTAGTCAGATAGTGTTATATGTTTTTTGTGGCATTTGGGAAATGTAATACATGTAATGGGTTTGATAACTAAGTTACAGGATATTTGCATTTGAAGAGAGTGTATGGCATGTCACATTTGGAAATGCCTGGAAAACTGTGGAGCGGAACCTTAAAGAGCATTCTTCCGATGGTGTCAGTTCTGGAACCAGGAAGTTCCTTATTTGTGTTTGAGTTATAAATACACCATTTTTCAAAAAACTTTTCATTATTTCTGGTTTGTGTGCTATTGTTAGTGGTAGTTGACATTCATCAAGTGATATCTCAGCACAACTGGAAGGAAATAAGTGGAATTCTGAGAAATTTATTGATGTAGCCTAATTTCGCACTTGTTTTGAATTTTCGTCAAGATTTCAAAAACTTTAAGGTAGTGCACTGCCTTTCCTAAACACCGAGCCTTGTATTTTTGACAAATTTATGCAGTTACGGACAGCCTGGTTGTTACTGTTGACCAGAGATTTGCAGTCATGGTGTCTACTTTTTCATTTTGGTCATTGGTGTCATGTCTGTGTGTCATCCGTCCGTCAAGCTGTTCTTGAACCAGGAAGTTCCTTATTTGTGTTTGAGTTATAAATACACCATTTTTCAAAAAACTTTTCATTATTTCTGGTTTGTGTGCTATTGTTAGTGGTAGTTGACATTCATCAAGTGATATCTCAGCACAACTGGAAGGAAATATGTGGAATTTTGAGAAATTTATTGATGTAGCCTAATTTCGCACTTGTTTTGAATTTTCGTCAAGATTTCAAAAACTTTAAGGTAGAGCACTGCCTTTCCTAAACACCGAGCCTTGTATTTTTGACAAATTTATGCAGTTACGGACAGCCTGGTTGTTACTGTTGACCAGAGATTTGCAGTCATGGTGTCTACTTTTTCATTTTGGTCATTGGTGTCATGTCTGTGTGTCATCCGTCCGTCAAGCTGTTCACGCTTTCATATCTAAAGAGCAACCCCCCACCCCAAAGCTATGATTATTAGTTCTTATTGTTTTACATTTTGATTGTATTTAACAGTGCTATTGGCAGGACCTGGGTAGTCAATGTGGCTGGTGGTAATAACAAAAATACTATCTGAAGTGGCTCAGAGAAATCGGGGGGGGGGGGTGGTGGTGTGGTATGGTTGTGAAAATCGGGTAAAATCTGGCTGAAAAAGCTATTCGGCATTCAGGAAGGCCATGCTGTATCTTTTTACTGGTTGAAAATAGAGACTTGTGGTTTTTGTTCATTCAACTCAGGATAGACTCCAGATTATTTTGCCTGAGTGAAATCCAGGGGGAGATCACTCTGGTTTTCTCTTTAAGGTTCCGCTCCGCAGTTTTGCACCATTGCACAGGGGTGAAATTCTAAACAAAGGGCGTATGTTGAAACAAAGGCCATGTAAAATAGAGAAATATTTTTAGTATCAGATATATGATTACATTAGGCTTTTTGTTGGACAAGAGAATTTGAAGTTTTGGTCCCAAAGTTGGAGTCTGATACATAGGGGTAAATTACCAGATGAATTATGGGAAACAGTGGCTTCGAAAAATTGGCTATTTTTTTAAATGTAATTTTTACACGGGTTTGTTACCAGACAGGTAACTAAAAAATGAGACGGAAACATATAAATTTTTTTTTGCATTTTAGAAACAAGGGATGCTCTGCTCCAGGGGTGGATAGGCGGGGTTGGTGGAAAAATTCTGCTTTTGAGGCTGCTAGGTGGCTGAAAATGACTGGTTTCGGTATTTTTTCAGGCAATTTTTCAGGTTGAAGTCTTGCCTTTGACAATAAATAATTCCACCTACATTCAGATTGTTTATTTTTACTTAGTCAGATAGTGTTATATGTTTTTTGTGGCATTTGGAAAATGTAATACATGTAATTGGTTTGATAACTAAGTTACAGGATATTTGCATTTGAAGAGAGTGTATGGCATGTCACATTTGGAAATGTCTGGAAAACTGTGGAGCGGAACCTTAAAGAGCATTCTGCCGACGGTGTCAGTTCTTGAACCAGGAAGTTCCTTATTTGTGTTTGAGTTATAAATACACCATTTTTCAAAAAACTTTTCATTATTTCTGGTTTGTGTGCTATTGTTAGTGGTAGTTGACATTCATCAAGTGATATCTCAGCACAACTGGAAGGAAATAAGTGGAATTTTGAGAAATTTATTGATGTAGCCTAATTTCGCACTTGTTTTGAATTTTCGTCAAGATTTCAAAAACTTTAAGGTAGAGCACTGCCTTTCCTAAACACCGAGCCTTGTATTTTTGACAAATTTATGCAGTTATGGACAGCCTGGTTGTTACTGTTGACCAGAGATTTGCAGTCATGGTGTCTACTTTTTCATTTTGGTCATTGGTGTCATGTCTGTGTGTCATCCGTCCGTCAAGCTGTTCACGCTTTCATATCTAAAGAGCAACCCCCCACCCCAAAGCTATGATTATTAGTTCTTATTGTTTTACATTTTGATTGTATTTAACAGTGCTATTGGCAGGACCTGAGTAGTCAATGTGGCTGGTGGTAATAACAAAAATACTATCTGAAGTGGCTCAGAGAAATCGGGGGGGGGGGGGGGTGGTGGTGTGGTATGGTTGTGAAAATCGGGTAAAATCTGGCTGAAAAAGCTATTCGGCATTCAGGAAGGCCATGCTGTATCTTTTTACTGGTTGAAAATAGAGACTTGTGGTTTTTGTTCATTCAACTCAGGATAGACTCCAGATTATTTTGCCTGAGTGAAATCCAGGGGGAGATCACTCTGGTTTTCTCTTTAAGGTTCCGCTCCGCAGTTTCGCACCATTGCACAGGGGTGAAATTCTAAACAAAGGGCGTATGTTGAAACAAAGGCCATGTAAAATAGAGAAATATTTTTAGTATCAGATATATGATTACATTAGGCTTTTTGTTGGACCAGAGAATTTGAAGTTTTGGTCCCAAAGTTGGAGTCTGATACATAGGGGTAAATTACCAGATGAATTATGGGAAACAGTGGCTTCGAAAAATTGGCTATTTTTTTAAATGTAATTTTTACACGGGTTTGTTACCAGACAGGAAACTAAAAAATGAGACGGAAACATATAAATTTTTTTTTGCATTTTAGAAACAAGGGATGCTCTGCTGCAGGGGTGGATAGGCGGGGTTGGTGGAAAAATTCTGCTTTTGAGGCTGCTAGGTGGCTGAAAATGACTGGTTTCGGTATTTTTTCAGGCAATTTTTCAGGTTGAAGTCTTGCCTTTGACAATAAATAATTCCACCTACATTCAGATTGTTTATTTCTACTTAGTCAGATAGTGTTATATGTTTTTTGTGGCATTTGGGAAATGTAATACATGTAATGGGTTTGATAACTAAGTTACAGGATATTTGCATTTGAAGAGAGTGTATGGCATGTCACATTTGGAAATGCCTGGAAAACTGTGGAGCGGAACCTTAAAGAGCATTCTTCCGATGGTGTCAGTTCTGGAACCAGGAAGTTCCTTATTTGTGTTTGAGTTATAAATACACCATTTTTCAAAAAACTTTTCATTATTTCTGGTTTGTGTGCTATTGTTAGTGGTAGTTGACATTCATCAAGTGATATCTCAGCACAACTGGAAGGAAATAAGTGGAATTCTGAGAAATTTATTGATGTAGCCTAATTTCGCACTTGTTTTGAATTTTCGTCAAGATTTCAAAAACTTTAAGGTAGTGCACTGCCTTTCCTAAACACCGAGCCTTGTATTTTTGACAAATTTATGCAGTTACGGACAGCCTGGTTGTTACTGTTGACCAGAGATTTGCAGTCATGGTGTCTACTTTTTCATTTTGGTCATTGGTGTCATGTCTGTGTGTCATCCGTCCGTCAAGCTGTTCTTGAACCAGGAAGTTCCTTATTTGTGTTTGAGTTATAAATACACCATTTTTCAAAAAACTTTTCATTATTTCTGGTTTGTGTGCTATTGTTAGTGGTAGTTGACATTCATCAAGTGATATCTCAGCACAACTGGAAGGAAATAAGTGGAATTCTGAGAAATTTATTGATGTAGCCTAATTTCGCACTTGTTTTGAATTTTCGTCAAGATTTCAAAAACTTTAAGGTAGTGCACTGCCTTTCCTAAACACCGAGCCTTGTATTTTTGACAAATTTATGCAGTTACGGACAGCCTGGTTGTTACTGTTGACCAGAGATTTGCAGTCATGGTGTCTACTTTTTCATTTTGGTCATTGGTGTCATGTCTGTGTGTCATCCGTCCGTCAAGCTGTTCACGCTTTCATATCTAGACAGCATCCCCCCCTCCCCAAAGCTATGGTTTTTAGTTCTTATTGTTTTACATTTTGATTGTATTTAACAGTGCTATTGGCAGGACCTGGGTAGTCAATGTGTCTGGTGGTAATAACAAAAATACTATCTGAAGTGGCTCAGAGAAATCGGGGGGGGGGGGGGTGGTGGTGTGGTGTGGTTGTGAAAATCGGGTAAAATCTGGCTGAAAAAGCTATTCGGCATTCAGGAAGGCCATGCTGTATCTTTTTACTGGTTGAAAATAGAGACTTGTGGTTTTTGTTCATTCAACTCAGGATAGACTCCAGATTATTTTGCCTGAGTGAAATCCAGGGGGAGATCACTCTTGTTTTCGCTTTAAGGTTCCGCTCCGCAGTTTCGCACCATTCCACAGGGGTGAAATTCTAAACAAAGGGCGTATGTTGAAACAATGGCCTTGTAAAATAGAGAAATCTTTTTACTATCAGATATATGATTACATTAGGCTTTTTGTTGGACAAGAGAATTTGAAGTTTTGGTCCCAAAGTTGGAGTCTGATACATAGGGGTAAATTACCAGATGAATTATGTGAAACAGTGGCTTCGAAAAATTGGCTATTTTTTTAAATGTAATTTTTACACGGGTTTGTTACCAGACAGGTAACTAAAAAATGAGACGGAAACATATAAATTTTTTTTTGCATTTTAGAAACAAGGGATGCTCTGCTCCAGGGGTGGGTAGGCGGGGTTGGTGGGAAAATTCTGCTTTTGAGGCTACTAGGTGGCTGAAAATGACTGGTTTCGGTATTTTTTCAGGCAATTTTTCAGGTTGAAGTCTTGCCTTTGACAATAAATAATTCCACCCACATTCAGATTGTTTATTTCTACTTAGTCAGATTGTGTTATATGTTTTTTGTGGATTTGGGAAATGTAATACATGTAATGGGTTTGATAACTAAGTTACAGGATATTTGCATTTGAAGAGAGTGTATGGCATGTCACATTTGGAAATGCCTGGAAAACTGTGGAGCGGAACCTTAAAGAGCATTCTGCCGACGGTGTCAGTTCTTGAACCAGGAAGTTCCTTATTTGTGTTTGAGTTATAAATACACCATTTTTCAAAAAACTTTTCATTATTTCTGGTTTGTGTGCTATTGTTAGTGGTAGTTGACATTCATCAAGTGATATCTCAGCACAACTGGAAGGAAATAAGTGGAATTTTGAGAAATTTATTGATGTAGCCTAATTTCGCACTTGTTTTGAATTTTCGTCAAGATTTCAAAAACTTTAAGGTAGAGCACTGCCTTTCCTAAACACCGAGCCTTGTATTTTTGACAAATTTATGCAGTTATGGACAGCCTGGTTGTTACTGTTGACCAGAGATTTCCAGTCATGGTGTCTACTTTTTCATTTTGGTCATTGGTGTCATGTCTGTGTGTCATCCGTCCGTCAAGCTGTTCACGCTTTCATATCTAGAGAGCAACCCCCCCCCCCCCACCCCAAAGCTATGATTATTAGTTCTTATTGTTTTACATTTTGATTGTATTTAACAGTGCTATTGGCAGGACCTGGGTAGTCAATGTGGCTGGTGGTAATAACAAAAATACTATCTGAAGTGGCTCAGACAAATCGGGGGGGGGGGGGGGGTGGTGGTGTGGTGTGGTTGTGAAAATCGGGTAAAATCTGGCTGAAAAAGCTATTCGGCATTCTGGAAGGCCATGCTGTATCTTTTTACTGGTTGAAAATAGAGACTTGTGGTTTTTGTTCATTCAACTCAGGATAGACTCCAGATTATTTGGCCTGAGTGAAATCCAGGGGGAGATCACTCTGGTTTTCTCTTTAAGGTTCCGCTCCGCAGTTTCGCACCATTGCACAGGGGTGAAATTCTAAACAAAGGGCGTATGTTGAAACAAAGGCCATGTAAAATAGAGAAATATTTTTAGTATCAGATATATGATTACATTAGGCTTTTTGTTGGACAAGAGAATTTGAAGTTTTGGTCCCAAAGTTGGAGTCTGATACATAGGGGTAAATTACCAGATGAATTATGGGAAACAGTGGCTTCGAAAAATTGGCTATTTTTTTAAATGTAATTTTTACACGGGTTTGTTACCAGACAGGTAACTAAAAAATGAGACGGAAACATATAAATTTTTTTGTGCATTTTAGAAACAAGGGATGGTCTGCTCCAGGGGTGGATAGGCTGGGTTGGTGGAAAAAGTCTGCTTTTGAGGCTGCTAGGTGGCTGAAAATGACTGGTTTCGGTATTTTTTCAGGCAAATTTTCAGGTTGAAGTCTTGCCTTTGACAATAAATAATTCCACCCACATTCAGATTGTTTATTTCTACTTAGTCAGATAGTGTTATATGTTTTTTGTGGATTTGGGAAATGTAATACATGTAATGGGTTTGATAACTAAGTTACAGGATATTTGCATTTGAAGAGAATGTATGGCATGTCACATTTGGAAATGCCTGGAAAATTGTGGAGCGGAACGTTAATGAAATACAAAAGAAGAAGAATTCAAATCAACTTCGAAACCAATTAACTCAAAATATTGTGGCGTCACGTTGCCTTCTGACGTCACGTGTTTATTAGACGTGTTACGGGCGATATTTCTGTAATTGGCTATTTGCTCTAGATTATGTGATAAATGTAGGCATGGTTTCCGAAAACGACGTATAATTTAACCCTTTATTTAATGTAATGGCTCATTCCAGTCAATGCAGCACATAAAATTCACCGTTCAAATCGTATTATTCCTTATAACCCTTTGAATCCAAGAGAGCTTTTTCCTGTCCAGGCACAGGATAGTCATACTTTCATTATATAAGGTGTTTGCTGAGTTGACGTGTGGGGTAGAGCAATATATATTTTCAACGTGCAGCCACGTGGCTGCGCGTTGAAAGTACTGATTGGTCTCCCCTCAAACAATAAATATGGACTGTTCCAATTGCTTCCATTGAACTTACGTGGAAGTTACCACCAGGTTTCAAAGGGTAAAACTGCTGTGTCCAAACATAGCTTTTGACTTCGCTCATTGTAACGATCGAGTCGAACTTGTTCCAATGAGTGGTCATCAGCTTTGTTTTTGCATTTTTAATTTTGGAAGAAATCAAAAATTTGTAAGTGTTGTCAGCTAGACGTATTAGTTAAGTGATGTGTACGAAACAAAGAGGATTCAGTTTCTGATAAAATACCGCAGGTGGATTTTCCAATCACGAGAAGCATGTTATATATACCTAACTGATGAACTGTTTGGTTGTGCGCTGTAGCATTCACGCTTTTAACTCTTTACCCAACGCAGACGATATCAAAATTTATTATTTTTAATATTATTTTTTCAAGGGGCTCGTTCCAACGAGGGTTCACATATTATGGTTTTGTTGAAATTTTTTGAAGAATAATATTTTTCAACTGCTGAATTTGCATATTACGCGGGCGGATATGGCCGATTCGTTGGGTAAAGGGTTAACGATCGCTAATGTTTTTGTCGGGTTTTGTTTAAAAATTATAAACACTTTTGAGTTAAAAAATTCCACCCCACTTCCTTTACAATGTTTCAGTTGTAATTTTCTACCCCTTGTGTTCGCATTCCAGTCGATTTTTACAGATTGATTTTCTGGAATTCGAAGGAGCAATGTAACACCAGTTATTGCGAATACCACAATAATGCATGTAGCAGTTTTCAAGGTGTGGCCCATGGGCATAAAGCAAAATTCTTTGTCTCGTTGAACAACAATTGGGTAGGTTACTAATGTCTGATATATGGTGTTACCTAAGACATCAGTATAGGTATGAAACTGTTACAGGTGGTTCCTAGTCGGGTGAGAAGGAACAACACTACAAATTAAACACGGCAACGGGTAATGTCGTGGTAAAACCCAAATGGGTTTGACCAGTTACTGTGATTGTGGACTCTTTGTCTGAATATTTCGCCGAAAATCAGTAGTTTGGTATACATAAAAAATGTTGGGAAAATTCGTGTCATGATCGAGCACCAAATCTTCACCGCTTCTCCCTATTCCTTCCTTCACAACCACCCCGATATCGAAAGATAGTTGGGAACCTGTGTTGCTCCGAAGGCGTCAAATTCATGCAAAAGTGTAACTTCTTTCATGGTTACGTTTGATGGGATAAAAGTTGTTACGATATGAATGCGGTAGAGGCAGCAGTAGCTCAATAAAAGTGGAGGGGCACAACTTTTCAAGGCTACCACAGTTCGGCCCTTTTCTGCGGCAACCGCGTTGTGTCCTTGGGCAAGACACTTCACCCCCATTGCCCATGTGGGGGCACTGTGACGCTGTGTACTAAGGCGTACAGCACGTCGATGGTGCACCTGTCTTCAACCAATGCTAACCCTGCTTGTGTGGAGTTAGTATGTTGGGGAGCTGACAGTTGCTAGGCGGTTCTCTCCGGGTACTCCGGCTTCCTCCACCCGTAAAACTGTCGTGGTCATGATTCGCCATTGTGCAGAAATATGTGACCTTAAACACCAATAAATAATAATAGTTCGGCCCATTTGAAGAAAAGTTACAATGGTATATCAGTACATATACAGTGATATACTATATTCTTTCGTTTAGATGAGCATACCGCGGTGTGGTCGCTGTTCTGTCTGTTTCTTCTACTTTAATCATCTTCCAACCCGAAGGCTAGCCTTCGATTTTGGAAGGTGGGTGAAGTAGAATAAACGGGCCGAAGGTAGGATTCTTTTGCGAAAATTAATGTTGCTTGGACTAATGGATTTGCAAATAATGTATGACAGGAATGCCTGAATATTGACACGTGTGGGTGCGCCCATTTTAAATCATTGTGTAACCACGCAACATGTCTGTGGAAAAGGATTGTATATATTATTATCACTGAGCCTAACACCGATATAGAGATCAGTGCTTCCGGGATTTAATGCCAACGTCGTGCAAACGTTATTATTATTTTGAAGACGCATTGTACAGAGAATAATTGATAATATTACATGCATGATTTTGCCCTTTTGTGAGTTTAATTTAATTCTGTTATGACATTACATGTCATATACAAACATTGATAGAGTTGATATTTGCCAACAAAGATCATATTTCCACTCGATGTGATGCGATGTTGAGTTTTCAACATCCATAATTTAAGGTTGCGCATAAGTATCTACCTTAAACACTGATAAATAAATAAATAATTTGCGGTTCGCAGCGTAACACCCAATTCAGACGGACGCATTTTGGACGAATCGAGTCTAATTGTATTAGATGCGTCTCCAGTTGCACCCGTTGGTTCAGACGCACGCATTATTGTCGAATCTAATTCAATTTCCTGGTATACTTGCGACAGTCTCCTTGGGTTGCTAACTCTGTCCCTGCAGGGCTCTTTTGGAGATTATAACATAACCAATTATTATTAATAAACCCTGGCAACAGGGATTTCCCTAATTTGCATAAACCAGTATGGGAACGATAATACCCGCGAATACAACCGAATATGGGCCGAACATTATTTATTACACGGCCTTTTCTACAAATCGTGCAGCGCAATTACAATTTGAAGCGATAGCCGAAAATCGTCCCCTGAGTTCCAATGTGTTCTATGTGCCAGTAGGCACATAGAGCACATTGGAACTCAGGGGACGAAATAGTAACACGGATTCCCCTCGCAAATTCGGTTGGCGATAAAAATGTATTCTTTTTGTTGATAGTTATCAAATGAATTGCTGAGTGTCCTTCTGATGATTTTTTTTATAGATGTGAAGGCGTGTAATGAATACAGAACGACACATGTGTGAATGTGTTATCCATATGGCACTTGTGCCATCGCGGAAGGATAAAACGGGAGGCCTGCGGCCTCTCGTCTTATCCTTCCGCGATGGCACTCGTACTATATCGATTAACCCATTCACTCTCGTGTGTCGTTCTGTGTATCTATGTTTAAGGTTACTGCAGCATATTTGGCTATATAATTATCGCAACATTTGTAGGAAGTGAAGTTGAGCCAATTGTTTATATCCATGATTTTGTCTTTAGAGAACTTGCACCCCAAGCGTTGGTTACTGGCTTCTAACTTACCAGTAAACTTGTTTACCACAGAAAAAAAACACAGGTCAAACTTCCCAAGTTTCCCACGGAGGAACCATTTTTAAAACATTTGTTAAACATGGAGCCGCCAAATATGTACACCCTTCTCGACATTAACGTCGAAAAGACAAGTGCACGAAGGATTCTTCGGACACATCGTAAGAGTAAAGAGTATGTGCACTTCCTTCCTACTAATTCGAAATAGGATTTCAATGACGGGAACCCGAAATGGAAATACAAGTTTCGGGTGACTGCATTTAAGCCTGAGGACCCAACCACCTCACCACCACTCTCATTTACTGGAGGCGGTGGGTGTACTGTGGTGTAAAAATATATCCGTTAAGCTAATGCTTACCTAATCTAAATCTAAGCCTCTCTATCTCTGTTTATTTCTTTCAACTGTCTCCACGGAAGGGGGGGGGGGGGGAGGCGGTTGGAAAAAATTAGCAGACACAGGGTCTAAAGAAAAGGTTCCGCCTGCCGTGGACCCACCACCCCAAACCTGTAAATTTTCCCACCCCTCCCGAGGGGACCTATCCCCCATATTTCATTCCGGAGCTCAAAACACTGCTGAAACCTGGCCAATTATCAATGGTCCGTTTTCTGTGCTATTGTGCATTCCCAAATTTTAGTTTGTTCTGCATAAACTAATCCAAGGGAAGTAATTCTAAATTGAAATTCAACCTCATGTTATAAATCCATGTAAAATATTTAACAAAGTTATCAAAACAGAGATTTGTCATATAAATTGTGTTAAGGTGAAATATTTTATGAGACACATTCTACACCCTGAAATTCTTTATTAGCACCATATACCTTTGTTACATAATATAATTTGATGCTCAAAGTTAATGTATCCTATTTCCGAGGCAATGCTGACATCACTACATGTGAGTTGTGATACCTGAAGCTGAGTGAAGGCTGAAATCAGCGGTGCAGTGGAGAATGTCAAATAAAATGTAAAATAAAGCAGTCAGTTTGAATCATGACATAAATGACATATTCAGAACTTAATCTTATGTTCACCAGTCTGGGCTATTTCAATTTTACTTGTCGGGTGGTCCTCGCAAAACTTAGATATGCCATTTGTCTCAGTAAACATGTCCCCACTGGGCTCTGATTGATCTGCACATTTCCGGGGTCTCTGAAATCGGTAACAGTAAGTAGATTTGAGCCAAGCTTGGCTGAGATAAAGTAGTACTTATTGGGTGACACATTTCTGAACAATAATACATGTGGAGAGATGAGCTGTGGGATTAGGCAAACTCAAATGAGTTGGTTCTAAAGACTATATAGTAAAGACATATTTTGTTAAAGTATATTAATATCTGAATTCAGTAGGGTAATTCTACATGAGTCAGTTTGGTTGAATTGAAAAAAAAGTGTTCATAGCAAAACTCAATTGCAGATTATTCAAATTTGATCAGTGTATGTTAAAGTTTCTAATATCCACTTCAGTTGCCGAATTTGCGAATCTTCACTGAGAACATTTTGACTCTTCTGAGCTTGTCTATACCCTATATTCCAAAGCATGTTTAAAATACTCTATTCACCGCCCTGAATCATCTTAAAGGTATAAGAACATCATTCTTTGAATGAATTCAAGTGTAGGAAAAAATTTGCAATTTGGGTCATTTCCACTTTTTTTCGAGCCAATGGATCCACCCACCCCTACCCTGTGCCTGGAATTTTTTGGCAGACCCCTTTCCCCTGCTATCTCTGGAAAAAAAAACGGGGGGGGGGGGGGTGCACGCACCGTCTCCCCCCCCCCCCCCCCAGGTTATTATATCTCTGGGTACGTTTCTCATTTTAACCGCTCGCTGTAGTTCATTTACTCCTTGATGCATAAAGTGATTTGATCAGAAATCTAAAAGCTTAACTTATCTGCTTTCAGCGAAAAAAATGTTTTGGGGGAATCATTAATATGTTGTGATTTGTGTATCTTTCAGAAGCCTCAGTCGAGTGAAATATTGAAACTGTCTTGCTTCAGTCGATAGAAATTATGAAAAATGCTGCTATAAATATACAAATTTCAAGCAATAAATTGTCTTTTAAGGTAGAAAATTTCCAGTAGGTTCCCAGTGAGACGTCATGACATTCATGCGAGATTTTTGTTGACATTTCGTATCCAAGGCCGTTGCTATTGACCGTTCTCGAAAACGACGACTCTTATTAAAATTCTTTTATCGCTTATTTATTTTTTATTCATTTCTATTTTACGATATACACACATTAATTAATCACCCCTGTTTTTCCGCAGTGGTGTTAATAGAAACTGTCATTACTTTCAGGCTATCTTTCAGATGGCCAAAAGTAATTGTTTGCGGAAAGAATGATCTATTGACAAATGCAAGGCAACACAATGATAAACATACGCAGTATTTTATTGGCGCCAATTACTCATATCTGTCACTTATGCTTTTGATGGAAAAATGCTCTCCCGACAAGTATGGTGCTGGAACGGTCCATGATGAAACAATGCTAGTGATTACTGACAAATATGAAACTTGTGATCTCCTGAGCACATTAACAGTGTCTGACGTTAGTAGCGAATGTATCCACCACGTGCCCCGATGACAGCCTGAACCCTCTCCCTAATGCTACATTGAGCCTTCCGATATGGTTTAGAGGCTACTGCTGCCACTCCTCATGCAATTGAGCTTCCAAATTGGCCAAAGTTTGAACAGGCGGATCCCTTGCTTGCACACGACGTCCAATAAAGTCCCAGATGTGTTCTAAGGGATTCAAATCGAACGGTGCTCGTTGCAGGCCAAGATAGTGTTGTAATAGCGTTGTTTTGAAGGAATGCTCTGACAGCATGGGAACAATTTGGCCTTGTATTGTCGTCCATGAATACAGGGCGAGTAGGCAACAGGTGGTTGTCAACATGAGGCCCGACCACTGGTTTGAGAATGCCTCGGATGTACTGATGACTATTGAGATTTCCACGTACAGTCAGTCACCATATCAGGTTTATAATCATGAGAGAGGCTTCTCCAGACCATTACTGATCCTACACAAGGAAGAACAGTTCTTATGTTCCTGAGCACGTAAGCAGTGTGCCTATGCCTCCACACTCTCATGCGACTATCTGTGACGTGAAGCAGAAACCTACTCTCGTCTGACCAATGGACTCTCTTCCACGTCCTAAGATTCCAATGTCGTTCCATACACCACTCCAAACGTCGTCTTTGATACTGATCGGACAGAGCTGGACGCTTGATGACCCCTCTGGACCTCATATCCAGTGCTTTGAGATGGTTGCAAAAACGCCTGTTGGAGGGGGGGGGGGTAAAGGCGTTTCAAAACCCCACTTGAAGAAAGGGTGCACGCCTAACGAGGAGTGTCAGACTCCGCTCTTCCCGTGGAGAGGTCTTTTGGGGTTGTCCAGGCTATGGTCGGTCCTTAAGATCGTTGGTTTGTTGATGTTTTCGGACAAGTCTGCTGATGACGGAATGACTATAGCCAAGTTGCCTTCCAGTAGCTTTGAATGACATGCATGTTACATGCGTGTCAACGATGTGCCATCTTGGTGCCTCTGACAGTCTCCTCCTTGCTATGTCAACATTTATTGATAAAAGAAGTGACATATTTTCTTGTTTTATACCCAGATATTGCATGTGGATGATAGTGTTTTTGTGATATTTGTGGGAAGCATTCTTCGCGTAGACGAGGGGATGTGTTTGGGATGAGCTATCAACCAGAAACATCATGTTTCACTGGATGAAATGCACTACAAGACACAGCAATTATTAAAACACAATAATCAGTAACAGCAACTACACTGTCATGAACCATTTCAGGTGGTACTTAATTAAGTTCCAGGTGCATATAATAAAAACAAACATTTGGACCATGTCATTTCCGTTTTAAACACCAGAAATGGTCACACATGATACCCAAGAGGGACGTTTGGGTAGTTTTTCTTTATTGGTGTATCAATCCTATGTTTTACGAATTTGACACACATATTAAACAAAATGTCATAGAACTGTGGTGTATAATTACTTTAGACTGAAAAGATCAGTATAAATTCTTCCTCTTTCAGGGATGAGCTCTCTTCTGAATCCATACTTGTTATTTATTTATTTATTTATTTATTTATTTATTTATTTATTTTCCCCGTGGGAACCCCGGGAAGTACGCAGCACTTGTTTACTGTGGTCAACCAGTTCCGCTTTCCTAGTAAAATAGGACCCAGTCACCAATGCTTGGGGTGAAAGTCCTCTAAACTGGGCAACATGTTGATCAACGATTGACTAAACTTGACTTCATCTCCATGTTGTGTCACGATTAGCCATGGTGCATAAATATGTGACGTTAACCACCACCAACAAACAAACAAACAAACAATTTATTTATTTATTTATTTATTTATTTATTTATTCATTTATTGGGGTTTAACGACACTTTCGACAGCCAGGGTCACCTCTTGTCGGACACTTTTACGGGTCGAGGAAGCCAGAGTACCCGGACAGAACCACCGAGCAACGGCGAGCAACTGTCAGGCTCCCAACATACTAACTCCACACATGCAGGGTTACATTAGTTGAAGACAAGTGCACCATTGACGTGCAGTACGCTTTAGTACACAACGTCACCGTGCCCCCCACATGGGCATTGGGGGTGAAGTGTCTTGCCCAAGGACACAACGCGGTTGCGGCAGGCGGGATTCGAACCGAGGCCCTCTCGGCTTGCAGCCTACCCTCTACCAACTGAAAATATTGGCTATTGCTCTGGTACTCTCATTTTTGAAAGCCCTGATAGTGGCTTCTAGCACTCAACGAGTTAAAGGTAAAACACATAAAAAAATCACTGGCCTTGTAAAATGTTGACACCTTCAGTTAGAATTGACCATGCCTGTAATGAAGAGGAAACAGATTTCTCCGAGGTCGTACTTGAACAATTGCAAAATGTAACTATACAGTTATTTTAATGGGGGCGCGGTGGCGTTGCGGTAGCCGGTTCTCGTCCGATCACCGAAGTTTAGCAAAGTCGAGCCCGGTTAGTCCTCGGATGGGTGACCGTCTGAGCGATCGATTCGGACCCCCGCGTTGTGTCCTTGGACAAGGCACTTAACCCCGATGGTCCACATGGGGGCACGTTGACGCCGTGTACTAAGGCGCACTGCACGTCGATGGTGCGCATGTCTTCAACCAATCTAACCCTGCCTGTGCTGCAGTGCGGAGTTACGATGTTGGGGAGCTGGCAGCTGCTCGTCGTTGCTCGGTGGTTCTCTCCGGGTACTCCGGTTTCCTCCACCCGTAAAACTGTCACGGTCATGATTAGCCATATACCTTGGATGTTGGGCGCACCCTTTGCCATGGCTATTTGTCCAAGGCATTCAGACCAATCAAAAGACAGAATTTATCGGGATATAGGGACAAGGTATTTTAATATGAAAAAATGCTGTTTTTTTACTTATGCCTTCCTTAGCAGATTTTACTGCTATTTCAGCTTCTACGTGATGTGTATTTCATGTCAAACATTTGGTTATATAATTTGTTGGTGCCCCGTTGTCTACAGCGGGTGCCCTTTAGTGATTGGCCTGTTCGTCCCTTCCCCGTCCATTAGTCCGTTCGTACGTTCGTTTGTTCGTCCGTTCGCTCGTCTGTCCGTCCCATGTTTTGCGCACTTTTTTCAGCAATGGACAGCAATATTGAAATGATTTTTTTGGTGGGTACTTACAGATCAAATTTCAATTCCATTCCTCTCAGTTGATTTATTATAGAGTTATTGACCTTTAACTTTGGAATTCGACAGTTAAAACAGTTATTCCGCAGTTTTTTTTCAGCTATCGATAGAAATATTGAAATTATTTTTGTTTGTTGCTCCCTGAACATCAGTACTTGATACAAGTTGTTGTTAGTTTTCTAAGCATAAGCCCGTAAGCCAACTGAAATTGACCAGTCAGTAATCAGAAGGTGTGTAAGGGTCATGCTTTATAGCGATTTAGACTGTATGTCTAATGACATATATAACTTATGAGATGGTACCTTTTGTAAACGTTGACAATAGCTTTTTAGGTTTTTTTATTATTAATTTATTATCTATATTTTTATCAGTTGTGGTTTTTTTGTAACTAAAACTGACTAGAATACTTAACCCTTTACCTAACCTGAAAAGCAGACGACACTTGCAAAAATAATTCTTGAATAACTAATTTTTTTCATTTTTTGTCTCAAAAAGATTACCTGGCTTTTTAACGAGCTCGACGAGCGTGAGCTCGACGAGCTCGTTCCAACGAGGGGTCATAACCTATATTTTTGAGACAAAAAATGAAACTTAATTGGCGATTTTTGAGAATCGCGCTGGCCGGTTTTGGCCGTTACGTTAGGTAAAGGGTTAAAAAGCCAGGTAATACTAAATTAAAATATCGTATTTTTAATGCAACAGATGCCATCTGCAATGCTTTTTAGATTATTAATTTATTGTTTTATTTATTATCTACATTCTTATCATTTGTGGGGTTTGTTTGCAACCAAAATACCTAAAAGTCCCAGTTAATACTAAACTACCTGGCTCTTGTATGCAACAGGCGCCATCTGCAGTGCTTTAGCACTCAAATTACGATACATGGTTAATTTGTTCTCCCTTACTGTCAGATTCCACTTGGCACTAAAATCTTTCATTTGGTCCCCAAAATTCATTTGCAATCGAAGAAAAATTCCGCTTGGCACCAACAAATTTCAAGCCATTGTGAACACTGACTATAATAGGTTCACAATGGCATAGCGGGTGTTCGAACCCACGCCGAGAGAGTTTCCTTCGACACCAACCGCCTAGCGAAACTATACTAAACCACGCACCCCACTCGGACACCGACGGGTCGTCTGGGGTCTGCCGGTGGCTGGGTGGTGTCCGTGGTTCAGTATAGTTTCTCTAGGTGGTCGGTGCCGAAGGAAACTCTCTCTGCGTGGGTTCGAACCTCCACTATGCCATTGTAAATAAAACCAGTGTCCTTCTTAATTCTTTGGCACACGGGGAATTTGAAAAAGAGATGTTCTCGCTGATTTCCATGTGCTGAAGTATGTAGAATTGATGCAAATACTTGATGTATAATAGGTTATATTGACAAATGTGGATCGAGTTGTAGAGGAGAATACTGCGGGTTGCATTTACTACGACTTAGAGAAAGTTCGAAAAATCAGCCCTGCACAGGTTGTGGTAAAGGTGTTAAGAATAAATAGTAAGAACAGGGGTAAAGAATGGTGTAGGGAAAACAAAAATCGTCTTTAAGAAAAATGTTATCAAGCTACAAAAAGTGTTTTGATTCTCATGTAATCCTTCATTGAATTTGAACCCCCTCATTAGACATTTTTATTGTCTTTCAGTGCCTTCCAATATTAGTACAAACTCAGGGAGACCCGAAACTTTTTATATTTCTTGAGTGATGCATATTTATTTACTTGCGTCTCCAACAAGTTAAGGTAGGCACTCTCCCATAAATTGTAACGAGGAAAATCCCCATAGATTAAATACTTTTGCTTCAATGATAAACATGAAGAGCATCGACAGAATATGAATGGCTGTTCAGTAAATGTGTGGTGTAGAACAATCAACATTTTCAACGTGCAGCCTCCAGGCTGCACGTTGAAAATATTGATTAGTCTAACCCCAATAATGAAAATGGATTCTTCCAATTGCTGTCATTGAACTGGCATGGAAGATACCATTAGAGTTCAAAGGGTTAATGATAAGAAAGTTACTACAGATCCAGTATTTCGAAGCGAACAAGAGATTGTTGTGAAAGCTCGTGAAATGAAAGTCTAGAAATATGGACTGACCAAGGCCAATATTGTACTGATAACAGGGTTAAAATCCTTTGGTCAGATATTGCTAACCATAAACCATTACCGGGTGGTTCATATATTCCCACTCTATCTGAATTGGGGAAGAAGCGTGTGATTATAAATGTAAAAACTAAAGACGATAATTTTTTATGATGAGCTTTGCTTTCGTGTTTGTTTCCAGTTGCAAAAGATCCACAAAGGCCGTCTAACTATCCTGTAGAAGATGGTCTTTATTTCGGCGGTATAGACACACGCACACCTCTATCACAGATCGAAAAATAGAAAAACAAAATAAATTAGCTATTGATGTCTTGGGCAAGAAATTGGCCTTAATGTTCATAGAATCGGAGAGGGGGTGATAAAGATACAGATCTAATGCTTATTGAGAAAGATGGAAAGTTTCATTATACGTGGATTAAAAATCTGAACAGAATGTTGTACGATCAAACCAAACATAAAGAGCGTAAATATATTTGTGGATGATGTTTACATGGTTATTCACGTGGCAGTTTACTTGAAAAACACACACCAGACTACAAGGTTGTCGAGAGAACTGCACCGTTTATTATCATGCCTTCTAAAATTCCAAAGTTGCCATGAATAGTTCAAAGTTCCCTATGCAATTTACGTTGATTTTAAGGTCTCGAAGCTCTCACTCTCACTGTTAAGATTGAAGCACCAGAACCAGACCCCACAAAAAGTAATCCCCGTAAAACTCAGAAGCATGAAACATATGGATATGAATACATATCAGTCAGAATCGATGACATGTCAAAACAACATGTCATATACAGGGGTAAAGAAAAGGTTTTACCCGTCCGTAGGCAAAAGAGAACAAATTAAAGATAACCTTAAAAGACACAAGCCATTGACGATGTCTACAGATGATTGGAGTATAATGGGGAAGTGGGATGGGAGAATGAAGGACATGTGGTTAGGGGCGGCTCAAAGGAGAGGGTTAATATACTAATCGAAGAGATTGGGAAGAATGGGGCAAGGGATGTCATCAAGCAGTTCGTCTCCGAGTGTTGGGAGGAGAGAAGAAGCGCGGGAAAAGGGAGGCAGTTGATAGAACATGGGTAACCAAGGCCTTCTCATACGAGAACCGCGACAAATCAGCGGCCGGCCGAAGTGTTATTATTATTATTAGTATGGTGGGCTTACATAAAGCAAACGAACGTCATATATGTTACAAGACTTTTATACAAAGAGACGTTAAAGTATATTAGGTTAGTGTCATTGCCATATAATATGAAAATATTGAGTTGCACAGAAGAGGACTGGCCGTATGGTCCCCGGGAAATTATTATAATATTGAGTTTCCCCCAGAACCCCCAAAATTGATGCAACCCAACACCTGTTGGTACGTGAAATTTCGTGAAAATGACCAAAAGTCTAAATGGATCTGATTGCACAGACTGCCGGTTTACTGAAATGTTCTGTATGCCATTGGCAGTCCACATGGAGGACATTTTGATATACCAGCAGTCCAGTCTGCCATTGATCTCTCAGATAAAAGGAACCAGCGTTCATTCAATTTCAAAAATCACAATTTTCTCCGATTGGATCGAAGTATGGTCTTTCCGATGGGTCATCCCCCACCCCCTGTAGAATCGTTTTTGTCGAATGATCGATGACCGATGATACATGTACAAGATGCTACCGAAATGTCCTGTATGTGGACTGCCTTTGATAGCTCGTTCAGTTCGTAAAATCAAAACTTTCCCAGAGTCTGGTCCACCCTTGGTGTATTTCCCGGTAATTTTCCTTGGCCTAGTCCGTCCCTAGAATTGCAGCCCGTCAGTCATGCAATTTTAAATTAAAACGTCTGCCTACCATTCTTGTGTTATTACACAATCTACGTGGTTACTACTGTCATCTAATAACACAGCGATCTCGAACGTCGGGAGTAAAATATCTTCTATACCAAATATTATTGAAAAATATATATCATTTTCATTATTTAGACTGTTACGATTTATTGAAAGCTATCAGCATCTGAGTGATTCAGTAGCAGCCTTGTAATAGCAAATAAACCAAAATCTTTCAAAATGACCGCAAAATGTGAACTAGATGAGTCAAAAGAAGGACTATTGATGCAGAAGAGTATTTACCCCTAAGTATATATGGATAGGTGGAATGAATCTGATGAGAAACTTCCACCGAAAGAGGCATTTTATAGCAAGTTAACGAATGAAAGATTACGAAGGTGCAAAAAAATGTTTGGACAGTCTTCTAACGTAAAACCCCCAGGAGATTTTTAGGATCTGTATCTTAAAACATGTTTTATTATTAGCAGATGTATTTGAAAATGTTAGACTGACTTGTTTAACGCTCTGTGCGTTAGATCCTGCGCTATATTATACAAGTCGTAACTCCGGGGACCGAACCTTGGCCCGGGGTTAGCCCAGGAGTCCAGGATTCCTGGGTCAGATCTGGGTCTCCCAAAGTTCCGGCTCCTGTGCCATGCCCGGGCCCCGATCCCCGACCGATAATCAGCAAGAAACGTTGCCCGCCGTACTGGAGAACTAGTCCCTACTCATGTAAAGAAGGAATGGGAGTGCCACGAGCTCAAGTGCAACGAGCTAGTTCCAATGAGGGGTCATATGCTATGTTTTTCAAGCAAACAAAATGAAAAAAATAATGAAAATTGAATGACAGTTTTTTGTGAATAGCGCTGACGGTTTTGTCCGTTACGTTGATTAAAGGGTTAATAGACTGTTATAGGTATACATATGCACCAGAACCGGTGTTATCACTTCAAGAATTCTTCACTTCAAGAATGTTAGCATCTGCATCCGTATCCCGACACTTTCGAAAGGGAGCTCGTCACAGAATTAATCCCGGGGCCCGACTTTCCTCTCCCGGCCATGTGGGTGGTTATTACAAATTTATAAAACTAAATAATATTGATGAAAGTCGAATACTCACACAAGAAGTACTAAAAGTTAATAGCTTTGAGACGCATCACTTAGATATATTTTTTTCAAATATAAGCATCCACTGGCTAATAAGCCAATGTGATTTGGGCAAACTCTTTTGAACTTTGCAATATGGTGCGCTACTTCTGGATGGGGTGTCTCATTTGATGATCATTTAATGGCAAACGATTTTTTTTATTTAAAAGAAGTTTCTGGATATGTCATTTTTAATATCAGACTCGTAGAATCTAAGCCGAACTGAACGCTGCACTCTTGCAGAATAGCGCGTGACATAGATGCAGTAAGGCCGCCATGGACTGGCTACTTTCCACGAGTGGGCCATATGTCCACGGGTACAATAATATTAGATACCAAACACTAATTATAGGAATAATCATCAAATATTTAATTAATGAAGCATCGGATACAACCCGGTGTTTCATTAGCTAACATCTTGTTGCCGGTAATTTTTTATTACCTGGTAAACGCATGCTTGGACATCACTGCCCACGCGTGGATAACGACCTGTCCGGGGTGACTGTACCTTATGATAATGCGTTTTACCGACGAGCATTTGAAAGTTATGTCTTGAATTTTTGTAAAGGATAATATCGACTGGCGTCAAAAACGTGACCACAATGATGGTCATTGTACGCTTTATCAAGTTAGACCATACTGCCCCCTCCCCCCTTAACCCTTCGCCGTGCAAGACGAATATTTGATAACATGGTTAGCTTTACACCAGAAATCTGCGAATTACACATTTTCTTTCGAAACGAGTCTTGAAACGAATCGTGCCTCTGATATCGATATCGGATCGAATATTAACCCTTAGAACACTGGTTGTGTCTTCCATGTCAGTTCATTAGCAGCAATTAGAAGAGTCCATATTTATTATTTGGGGGTAGACCACTCAATATTTTCAACGTGCAGCCCTAGGGATGCACGTTGAAAATATTGTTTGGTCTACCCCACCCTTAACTTAGCAGTCATCCTACTTAATGAAAGTATGACGTACCATGTCCCTGGGACGGTAAAGTGGCCTCTGGTGTTCAGAGGGTTAATAGACAAGTTATTTCATATTGCACCAAACGGAAGTTACGGTACACTGTGATGGCCCCTACAAGATTGACTGACACCTCAAACACCAATAAATAAATATTCTCGGTAGCACCGTCGCTGAAACAGCTATGCCTTTAGAACGCGAATAGTAACAAGTTAAGCCTTCAAAAACTAAAACTATGGATCGTGTTAGGGGAAAAATTCACCACCCACCTAATAATTAACCATTATCAATTACTCAATTAAATATGAATTGAGCCTACATGAATGAATTGTCTTCTGTCAATTTTATCCAATTTTTGGCTGGAAAGGTAACAAATTGAAGTTAGTTCGAGAGATTCGAAAACATCGAATCTTTAGACTGATTCGGGATCGATCTCGAAGCAGACGTATGGTATCGGTATCGAATCGAATCTCGAATATTCGCAGGAACCTACTTTAGACAGAGATCTGGGTATGGACTCACAAATGCCGATTTCATAAAATAGGAACATGCGAAATGGCGTACCTTTATCATTGATAGGTCAAAGTGAGTTACGTGAAGTCGAAGTCGAAAGAATTAATGATTCTGCAAGATCTTATATTTGGGCTATTTTAGGCTGCCGGGCCCAGCTTCGGTTATCTACTCTTGGGACTGGTACTACATTTCATGTACAAAACCATGTTAAGGCAAATTTAGAAGATGCAATTGCAAGACTTTTAGATTTACAAAGGTTTATAAAACAGTATCAAGATAGGCTATCTCACGTCTAAAACCGGTTATATATTTACTTATATCAGGTTATAATAATAAAATATCTATAGCTGCGGATTCCCAAACACAGGGGGTTAATAGCGAATTAAATGACGAGATAGAAATTTCCGTTCCGCCGAATGTAAATAGTGAGAAAATCGATGTGTTAATTGAAGGTGTGACGACCCGGTTTATATAACTGATAAAATATTTCGTAATATTAATATATAACAACGATTTGTGTCTTAGTAAACCCCATTAATATTCGAATCGAGCTAGTGGTACCCGGAGGTAGAGACGTTAAGTTTCCTTCAAGTACAAAAAATAATTAGATTTAAATTTTAACGGGTGATTAAAAACCGGAACATACTAACGAAATACAGCCATAACGCTATTCCCGCGTTCATTGGAATTATATTGTAATCAGGTAGATATATACGAAAATTATTTGAATGGAATACCTACAAATTTATAGATATCTGTCCAATTTGAGGACGAGCAGGAAACTGTAACTTTATGTTATGTTCAGCCGACAGTTCAACAATTTTCAAATGGACATATATCAACACTTGAAGTTTCAATAAATACGTCAGACTACGAGAGATTCGAAAAATAATTTTCCTTTTATGATTGAATTGGAAATTAAATAGACAAACACGCTATTCTGGTGAGAGCTATTTATTCTAGCTCTGCTCCCATCGATGTTCCCGACTCAGCAGGATTTCTGAATTACACCCTCTTATCAGTGGAAATCTCGTTTCTGAGATCCACTCAGATCCACTGCGGTTTCATAATCTTCCTCGCACCCGGACTAACGTCCAGAGAAAGGCCGGCTGAAGCTCTCCACTTGAATCTTAACATGTTTTAGCTACTTGATTTAATATAGATATAGATTTCGATTTATTTATATAAGAACCAATATCTGTTTCTACATTACAATGGTGCTATAATAAAAATGGTTATAATAAAAAGTTACATATACTCCTTCCGCTGGTTACAAATATAATTATAAACTTTCTGTCACATCATCTAGGCTGGCAAATACATTTAGAAATTGCTTGGTTGAACATTTGATACAATCTCGGTCTATTCTCTCACCTGCACAGGAAGAAACGTCTTATAAACCTCCTATGGACCTTATTGTAGAACTAGTCACCTACGGGCTTTTGCAGAGAAAGCCAACAGAGTCAGTTTCCAGCCCTATGTATTTTTGAGTCCTGACAGTACTACTAGGCTACCTGTTTCAATAACATATATTTCTAATGTAAAAAGTATAAATCTCTATTCATTTGCAAATCAATTTGAATATCTCATAGCCGCGTCCATGTATTGATTTTCTATTTTATTTTGTTTATGGATAGGAGTTAACATAAGCTGTATCACTTGTACTCCAATCCTTTTTGCAAATTTATGGTAAATAAAATATTTTAAACCAATTAAATATAACTTCCAGATCTTGATACATCATTTCAATAGACAGAACGACATGCGTGTGTTCATCGATATGACACGAGCGTCAGCGTGGAAGGATAAAACGAGAGGCCGCATGCCTCGAGTGTAATCCTTTCTCAATGGCACAAGTGCCATATCGATTAACACATTCATGCACGCGTGTCATTCTGTGCTTATTACACGCCTTCCCGTCTATAAAAACAATTATTGGAAAGACAATTTATTTTACAACTAACAACAAAAAGAACACATTTTATCGCGAACCAAATTTGCGAGGGGAACCCGTGTTACTATTTCGTCCCCTGAGTTCCAATGTGTTCTCCGTGTCTACTGGCACGTGGAACACATTGCACTCAGGGGACGATATTCTGCTATCGCTAGCGATTCGAATTGTAATTGCGTTGCACGATTTATAGAAAATACCAGTGAAATTTCGCTTCTATTTAAAACTAGGTCGATTTCCGTTTTTCATTTTCCTCATGGTTTAGTGTTGCTGTAGATGTAGATTACATAAAACAGGAGTGTAAAAAAATATTTCTTTAACGGTGTGTTAAGTTATAGAGAATTCATTTAACCGGTAAGTTTATTTCAAAAATAATATCTCAGTGATTACATTATAGTAGAATATAAAACCGGATCTTCTCGCTCACCCGACAGCTATTGTGCAAGGAGGAAGGGTGATAATCCGGTGTGCGGAAAAAAACCCTCACGGAAAAAACCCTCACGGAAAAAACCCTCAAGAAAAAACCCTCAAGAAAAAAATCCTCACCTTGGGTAGGAAAAAAACCCTCAAATAAAAAAAAAAAATGTTGTTGATTTTTCTTGAACTTTGATTTGGGCTTGGGTAAATTAAGTTTGTTCCTTGTGTTTGGAAAGTTATTTTGGCATTTCAGCAGATAATGCAAATGCAAGAGATACATTGCTTTTAATTTTAATTGGAGAACCACCTAAGAAAAGAATCAACAAATCTTGTAAGAAATTACAGGAGAGATTAAGAAATTTATGTGCTGACTTCAGAACAAAAAATAAAAATGTGTTAGAATTTCTTAAAGGTGCAGGATATAGTATCCGTTTTTTGAAAGTTCAAAATATTTCTATGACTTGATTTGACACTAAACTCAAGAAAGTGTGAATAGACAGTTTCACGCGAAATTCTGCAAACACTAGCTGAACGTTGCAGGGTAGATAACGAGATAAGTTGCTAACATTTCCGCACATGGTTCACTTCACATTTGCTTCACTTTTTTTTTTTTAGTTTGGTATCAAATTAAGTCATGGTTGCTTACTTCATATTTGCTTCACTTTTTTTTTCTTATTTCAATTATTTTATGTCATAAGAAATTCTTGCAATTATTAGTCACAATTCATCCTGCTACATCGTTTTTCTGTCACCATCCTGACATCTTGTTCATTGTGCTATGTAGTTTTTTTTGTTGACATTATGTTTATATTTCGTTGATAATGTAATAGGATTTACAATTCAAAAATGGTGAATAAAAAGTATTTTTATCTTTTTTTTTCATCTGAGGGTTTTTTTCCTACCCATGCCAAAAAGGTGAGGGTTTTTTTCTTGAGGGTTTTTTCTTGAGTCTGTTTCTGATTGATGAGACGTTTTGCAGTTTACTAATATGTCGAATAGACGAGAAATAAACTCAGTTCAAAAGATAATTTTTAATTATTACTTTCTGAAGTGTGATTTACTGAGATTTCCCGGTTTGATTATAAACGATACTTAACAAGTGAATTATGCAATCAACAAATGGGTCATGTATCCGTGCGCGGAAATAAAGACGCTTTGCCGCGGATGTAATGGGGAATTCATTGTATTTATAACCCTTTACCTAACATGAAAAGAAGACGACACTTGCAAAACAAATTCTTGAATAACTATTATTTTCATTTTTTGTCTCAACAACATAGGTTATGACCCCTCATTGGAACGAGCTCGACGAGCTCGTTCCAACGAGGGGTCATAACCTATGTTTTATGGACAAAAAATGAAAAAAATAATGAAAATTAATTGGCGATTTTTAATAATAGCGCTGGCCGGTTTTTGGCCGTTACGTAAGGTAAAGGGTTAAATAATAAAATTATCGTTAATAATGAAAAGTAATAAACAGAGTAATCGCTTGACTGGACTGGTTACGTGAAATAATTCATTCGAGGCGAGGGACTATATTGTAAACCACTCGTGCGCATTCGCGCACTTGTGTTTGTACAACGTCCCTCACCTCTCATGAATTATTTCTTCACGTAACCAGTCCAGTCAAGCGATTACTCTCTATTTAATCTCTGTATATATATATATATATATATATATATATATATATATATATATATATATATATATATATATATATATATATATAACTATGTAAACAACATCTCGGCAACTTCTTGTCATTTGGGCAACTTGCGTCATTTGGGCAACCTCAGTGATATTCATCAATATATTTGTCACAAACGACTATATTTATTAAAACATCTCTTATCACTTCTATTTTATCAATAAATAATGCATTTGTGTATTAAAATTGAAAATATATGCATTTTTAAAAGATATATGATTTTGCGTTGCCCAAATCCGGTTGCCTTAATGTTGGTTGCCTAAAGGTCAGAAAGTGTTTACAATATAAACGTCCTTTGGGCAACATTCTGTATATATTTATTTTCATATGGGAGTCATTCGGGCAACGTTATATATATGTTCGCTTTCTATATGAACGTCATTCAGGCAACGTTTTGCATTATTATCAATAATAAATAGACGACATCTAAATAACAAGTATTTGTTTTTTAAAAGTGCGAAGTGGATCAGAATCTTGAATATCTGTCACAAATACAACATCAGAGTCGCATTTGCGAAGTGCAATCATTCCTTGATCAGCACAGTGAACTTCAAATTGAAAGATCACGAGGACGGTTCGCTCACGATCCTCATTCCTCAACTGCAATGTGGCCTTAGACAAGGCTCTTCGTGTCATTTGCCAATGTAAGGTGTGGTGGCATTGTTTACTAATGCACAGAGCATGACAGTACAGTATGTGGTGATATATTTGGCTTCTGACACTGTCAACCCCGTTTCCACCGAAATAAAATGTTGGAGAGTCTGATAGTTACTCGCCCCAGTTCAATGGTTTCCTCGGTCTTATAAAGGAGTTCCTCGTTCTGCAGTGTACCGTGCGTTTTTACCGAGAGGAAACACGTTGTCCATTTTTGCGAGGGTGGGGGCTCTCCGAGGAGAGCCAGCTACTTTAGATACTTTTGACGAGCGGCCTCAACTGCGATTGTCTGGGAGGCTTCTATTGAGTGGGGCTCGTGAGATACTCGTCCACTTTTACCAGAGAGGAGGTTCATCTGCAAGTCACTGTCCAGATAAATTCAACCACGCCGTCTATTTTGATGAAGGGGGATAAATTCAACCACGCCGTCTGTTTTGATGAAAGGGGACCTCGCCTGAATACATCGTCTTCTAACGAGGACTTTGTGTATGTGTGTGTGTGGGGGGGGGGGGGGGGGTCCAGATATACACTATTTTCTGGGGGCAGGTCGGCCTGCATTTAAATTACCTTTGAAAGCACGATCGCTTTTACAGATTGTAAATACGTGTGTGAGGGGAGGGGGTGATGGTTGTGGGGAACCAACAGCTGCCGATCTTACCAGGACGGCTGAAATCGTCGATAAAGGGAGTGCTGCTCGAGTGCAAAGCACTCCGCTTGTGGACTAGGGGTGTGGGCATTGTGCACTCTCAAAAATTCATCCAACCGCGCTCCCAGTGAGCAAGAAAATTATCTTCTAAGGAGAGTACTACTTACTACCGTTGCTTTCACGCGAGTACTTAACTATCGCCCTTGCCATCCACCGTCCACTGCAAAATACGGTCCATGGTCTGATGAAAAGGCCCTCGTCTGAAATGCATAACTGGCGACATTCTCGTCCTCCGTGTGCCAAAGTTCAGCAGGGATGGGAGGACTCTTCTTCAAAGACACTCCTATAATTACTCTCCCCGATTACCTGCTAGCGCATTCTTGACGCGATCCATACACACACTTATGTGGGTAGGATCCCAGTTCAACATATTCGGTGTTAACAAAAGGGTGTTTAACAGGAAGAAAAGTTCAACTGCAGGCTCGGATTTTAATAAACTCTCTATCTCGAGAGCCTGGATTGCCTCTAATGAATAGTCCTATTTGGTTCCCAAAATCATTTAAGAAAAATTATTTGAGTGTGGATTGGTCTCAAATGCATCTAATGGTACGTGTATTCATAATTTGGACAGTTCTTCACGAAAACCAGAACAAATCAAACATATCCGAATATCACAAAAAGGTTAGCAAATTATAGTCAAGTCTGACTCAGGGTTTGAATTCCAATTAAACCCACATCTTAGGGGTGGGGTGGTGAGGGGTGTACTTTGCAGTGCCCCCAAAGGCAACTATGACTCGTCTTACCATGAGGTGGGTCCATTTGGATGAAAACCAGGCATGGTCGGACGCGGCGTGTGCACATTCAAAGTGCGCAAGGGTATGGCAAGAAGGAAAAATCAGGTTTTGTGCTCGAAATTACAATAATGATCATTATCATAATTTGTGCTCGACGGCATAAAGACAAGGCCCATTCCGACCTGGGCGGAACACATTCGGTGTTGGTAAGTGGATGGCAAATAAGAATTGTTCGATTTCAGGCAGGCCTATTATTTATTTATTTATTTATTTATTGGTGTTTAAGGTCACATACTTATGCACAATGGCTAATCGTGACCGTGACAGTTTTATGGGTGGAGGAAGCCGGAGTACCCGGAGAGAACCACCGAGCAACGACGAGCAGCTGTCAGCTCTCCAACATCGTAACTCTGAACTCTGCACCGCAGCACAGGCAGGGTTAGATTGGTTGAAGACATGCGCACCATCGACGTGATGTACGCCTCAGTACACAGCGTCATCGTGCCCCCATGTAGGCAATCGGGGTGAAGTGTCTTGCCCAAGGACACAACGCGGTTGCCGCAGGTGGGATTCGAACCGAGGACCTCTCGGCTTGCAGCCTGCACCTCTACCAACTGAGCCACCGCGCCCCCTCAGGCAGGCCTAGATTTCAATAAAAATCTATATTCTTCAGAACCTGGATTGGTTTTAAGGGTGCTAATTACACGTGTTATTAAGTAAAATGCATGAAAACCAAGGCGGGTCGGATCCTAATTGAACACGCCCGCAAAACACAGAGACGGCAAATAATGAAGGTCCCACTTTAGGCCCAGGTTTCAATAAAATCGTTATCTTGAGAGCCTGTAGTTGTCTCAAAGATAAGAGATGATTCAGGTGAACACGATTTGGGGTCATTGGCATGAAAACCAGTATGCGTCGGCGCTCCGCTAACACATCCACAATTCACAGGAGAATGGGGAATTTTAGAAAAATATGCATTTTGGCCGGATTTAAAAAAAGACCACATCTTGTGAGCACGGAGTGACCCAAATGGCGACAAATAACATGTTTATCTTTATTTGGACTTGTTCGGAAAAAAGCAGACAGAGACTGAAATCCGGTTAAACGTCATTTGGGCAACGTGTTGTATATATTTTTATCATATGGGAGTCATTCAGGCAACGTAATATATATGCTCGCTTTCTATATGAACGCCATTCAGGCAACGTTTTGCATTATTATCAATATTAAATAGACGACATCTAAATAACAAGTATTTGTTTTTTAAAAGTGCGAAGTGGATCAGAAGCTTGAATATCTGTCACAAATACAACATAAGAGTTGCGTTTGCGAAGTGCAATCGTTCCTTGATCAGCACAGTGAACTTCAAATTGAAAGATTACGAGGTCGGTTCGCTCATGATCCTCATTCCTCAACTGCAATGTGGCCTTAAACAAGGCTCTTGGTGTCATTTGCCCATGTGAGGTGTGGTGCCATTGTTTACTAATGCACAGAGCATGACAGTACAGTATGTGGTGATATATTTGGTTTCTGACACTGTCAACCCCGTTTCCATCGGAATAAAATGTTGGAGAGTCTGATAGTTACTCGCCCCAGTTCAGTGGTTTCCTCGGTCTTATAAAGGAGTTCCTCGTTCTGCAGTGTACCGTGCGTTTTTACCGAGAGGAAATACATTGTCCATTTTTGCGAGGGGTGGGGGCTCTCCGAGGACAGCCAGCTACTTTAGATACTTTAGACGAGCGGCCTCAACTGCGATTGTCTGGGGGGCTTCTATTGAGTGGGGCTCGTGAGATACACAACGAAGGTCCCACTTTAGGCCCAGGTTTCAATAAAATCCTTATCTTGAGAGCCTGTAATTGTCTCAAAGATAAGAGATGATTCAGGTGAACACGATTTGGGGTCATTGGCATGAAAACCAGTATGCGTCGGTGCTTCGCTAACGCATCCACAATTCACAGGAGGATGGGAAATTTAAGAAAAATATGCATTTTGGCCGGATTTAAAAAAAACACATCTTGTGAGCACGGAGTGACCCAAATGGCAACAAATAACATGATTATCGTTATTTGGACTTGTTCGGAGAAAAGCACAGAGAGACTGAAATCCGGATAAACGTCATTTGGGCAACGTGTTGTATATATTTTTATCATATGGGAGTCATTCAGGCAACGTTATATATATGTTCGCTTTCTATATGAACGCCATTCAGGCAACGTTTTGCATTATTATCAATATTAAATTGACGACATCTAAATAACAAGTATTTGTTTTTTAAAAGTGCGAAGTGGATCAGAATCTTGAATATCTGTCACAAATACAACATCAGAGTTGCGTTTGCGAAGTGCAATCGTTCCTTGATCAGCACAGTGAACTTCAAATTGAAAGATTACGAGGTCGGTTCGCTCATGATCCTCATTCCTCAACTGCAATGTGGCCTTAAACAAGGCTCCTGGTGTCATTTGCCCATGTGAGGTGTGGTGCCATTGTTTACTAATGCACAGAGCATGACAGTACAGTATGTAGTGATATATTTGGTTTCTGACACTGTCAACCCCGTTCCCATCGGAATAAAATGTTGGAGAGTCTGATAGTTACTCGCCCCAGTTCAGTGGTTTCCTTGGTCGTATAAAGGAGTTCCTCGTTCTGCAGCGTACCGTGCGTTTTTACCGAGAGGAAATACATTGTTCATTTTTGCGAGGGGTGGGGGCTCTCCGAGGAGAGCCAGCTACTTTAGATACTTTTGACGAGCGGCCTCAACTGCGATTGTCTCGGAGGCTTCTATTGAGTGGGGCTCGTGAGATACACAACGAAGGTCCCACTTTAGGCCCAGGTTTCAATAAAATCCTTATCTTGAGAGCCTGTAATTGTCTCAAAAATAAGAGATGTTTCGGGTGAACACGATTTGGGGTCGTTGGCATGAAAACCAGTATGAGTCGGTGCTTCGCTAATGCAACCCCAATCACAGGAGGATGGGAAATTTAAGAAAAATATGCATTTTGGCCGGATTTAAAAAAAAGACCACATCTTGAGAGCACGGAGTGACCCAAATGGCAACAAATAACATGTTTATCGTTATTTTACTTGTTCGGTGAAACGCAGACAGAGACTGAAATCCGGTTAAACGTCATTTGCGCAACGTGTTGCATATATTTTTATCATATGGGAGTAGTTTAGGCAACGTTATATATATATGTTAGTTTTCTAAATGAACGCCTTTCACACAACGTTTTGCATTTTATCAATTTTAAATAGACTACATCTAAACAACCAGTATTTGTTTTTTTTCAATGTGCGAAGTGGATCAGAATCTTGAATATCCTTCACAAATGGAATATGAGAGTCGAGTTAGTGAAGCGCAATGGTTCATTGATGGCACAGTGATTTTAAAATTGAAAGCTCACGGTGACTGTTCGCTGATGATCCTCATTCATCATCTGCCATCCGTGAGCCCTTAGACAAGGTTCTTGGAGTCTTTTTCCCATGTACTATGTGGTACCATTGCGTACTAAGGCACAGAGCACAACAGAACAGCATGCGGGGTACACTGGCTTCTGACACTTTCAACACGGTATCCACCAGATTAAAATGTTGGGGAGTCTAATAGTTACTTGTCGCAGATCGGTTGTTTTTTCGGCTGCGTTAACCAGCAAAATAGTCGCGTTCGTGTGTATGTATGCGTGCCAATGGTTCAAATGAAAGGGTCAATGACACTTTAGCATAACCTGACTTTGTGTTGTGTTTCGTGAAATGGATAATGTTGTCTATGAATTGATTATGAAATACGACAAGAAGTTTGATAAATGAGAATATGTTAATTTCTGTTCCCTGTATGCTATGTTTCCAATAAGAATAGTTCGAAGTTTGGACTGTACTAAAGAAATGAGGCCTGGGTTAATGTGGCACTCAGTTAATGCATGGCGACCAAAGTTACCAAGTTTCAGTAAACTTATTCCAAAACAAGCCATTTTACCAGGTTGCAATGAACTCCCTTGTTAAATATAGCTCGAAGACGTTGCTGAAGGAATCTAGTTCACACGACAGCTCGGCGGTCACGGTTGGCCGATCATGCCCAAAATAGGAAAGACTCACTTAGAGATCATACCGCGTTATTCTACCAACTTGCAATGGAATCCTTTCATAAAAACAACCTGCAGACAGTACTAAAGGAATATAGGTCAACTGACCAGGCGGGATAACGGCTGAACGATCGCGACCAAAACAGAGCAGACGCAGACTCATCTAAACATTATACCGAGTTATCCGTCCAAGTTAACATGAAATCGCTTAACAAATATAAACTGTAGACTGTGCTAACAAATCTACGTCATAGGCGTCGATCATGACATTATACTGAGTCATCCTACAATTTTGCAATGGAATTCCCTTAATAAATGCAATCTGTAGACTGGGCCAAAGAAATCTAGGTAACGCGCCTCTGCGATAGTCACGGTTGACTGAACCCAACCAAACAGGACGTTCTGCTCCAGTAATTACGCAGAGTCATCCTACGACGTTAAAATATAATCCCTTCATAAATATGACCTGTGGAGTGTGGTAAAGATTTTCGGGCTTCGGGACTTGTAGCCGTCACGGTGGACCGATCGCTATCAAAAGGGCGCGTTCTTGTCTAGACATCATACGGAGTCACCCTATAAAGATTCAATGAAATCCCTTCCTAAATACGACCTTTAGACTATGTTAAAGTTTTTCGGGCTTCGGGCTTCGGACCCGCGTAGCCGTCAGGGTTGACCGATCACGACTAAAATAGGACGTTCTCGTCTAGACATTAAACTGAGTCTTTGTACCGAGTTACGATGAAATCCCTTCATAAATACGACATTTGGACTGTACTAAAAGTTTTTGGGTTTCAGCCTCGGGCATTTAACACGGCGTACTGATGCGAAAAAAGGGGGAAGTCTCACCCCGACCTGACCGTGAACCCACATATGGAATTTTGTGATGATCTGACAAGTACTACGGGGTGTAGACTGTGGAAAAGAAAATCTGAACAGACTGACAGACAGATTGACTTCCGTACGAGTGGTGGTAATAGCTTATCTTGACATTGTCAAGTTCAGTTATAAAGCAGTATGAACTAACGATCCACTAGAACAAATTATATGGGATGTGGATGCTATGCCAAAGTAAAATGGCAAAACAAACAGGAAAACATATTTTATGCACTTCAGCAAGCGTAAGCTATCGTCCCTTCATTAATTCCTACTGAAAGTGAAATCATGAAAAATATGGCTGAAGATAAGTGGTGCTCGAAATATTCCCCACAATATATCCGGTAAGTACAGACACCTGTCGATGTATCTGCCGAGGAACCTGCTCACAGATTGATTTGGGATTAAGTTGGCAGACTGGTCGGCGAGTGGATTTCATCTGGTCAACATGCCCATAGCGCGTTGAGGATACACCATTCAGTAAAGAGAGTGCTTTCGCGTACAAAGCACTCCGCATTCTAACGAGGGCTGGGTGCACTGTTTACTCTCAAAAACTCATTCAACTGCGCTCCCTCATAGTAAGACGCTCATCTTCTGAAGAGAGTATTAGTTACTGCCGTGGCTTTCACGCTCATGGTTAGCTATCTCGACCTTACCTTCCACTTTGTTAAGAGGAAGCCCTCGCCTAGAAGTACGGTCCGTGTTCTGATGAAAAAACCCTCACCTAAAATGCACAGTTCGTGATCAAAATCGGTGAAGCTCTCGTCTCTCTGTTTATGAAATTAAATACAAGAACTGATAACTGAGAATATGTTAATTTCTATTCTCTGTTTGCTATGTTTGGAATAAGAATAATTTAAGGTTTAGACTGTGCTGAAGAAGTGAGGCCTGAGTATAAATTATTTCATAAAGAGTCATCCTACCAAGTTCCAATGAAATTCCTTTATAAATATAACTCGCAGACATTGCCAAAGGAATCTAGGTCACATGACAGCTCGGCGGTCACAGTTGGCCGATCATTACCAAAATAGGAGAGTTCCATCTAGATATCATACCAAGTTATCCTACGTCACGGCTGATCAATTTTGCAATATAATACCAAGTTATCCTACGTCACGGCTGATCAATTTTGCAATGACAAAGCTTTATTAAATGCAATCTGCAGACTGTGCTAAAGGAATCTAGGAAACGCTCCATGCGGCCGTCACGGTTGACTGAAACCGACCAAAAAGTTCTCATCTCAACAATATACAGAGTCATCCTACGAAGTTAAAATCAAATACCTTCGTAAAAACGACCTGTAGACTGTGGAAAACATGTTCGGGCTTCGGGCCCGTGTAGCTGTCAAGGTGGGCCGATCGAGACCAAAAGGGGACGTTTTCTTCCTTCTGCACATTATACGGAGGAATCGTCGTACAAAGTTACAATAAAATCACTTTATAAATACTACCTGTAGGGTGTGTGAGTGGTTTTCGGGCTTCGGACCACGTAGCCGTTACGGCCGATCGGTCGCGACCAAAAGTGGACGTTCTCATCTAGACATTCGAAGTTTTCCCACCAAGTTACAACGAAATCCCTTCATAAATTCGACCTTGGAGCTGTACTGAATGGTTTCGTGTTTCAGGCTCCGACAGCCGTCACAACTGACCGATCACGGCCAGAAGTGGACATTGTCATCCGGAAAGGACCTTAAACCAGCATGTGAACATTCGCGAGGATCCGAGTAGAACTGTGGAGTGTAACCTATGCTAAAGTAAATGTAAACAGACTGACAGACTTCCACATGCGTGATGGAAATAATAGCTTATCTTGACTTTGTCAAGTTGAGCTAAAAATCCGTATGAACCTACGATCCACTAAAGCAAATATAGATGGGATGTGGTGCAAGGCCAAAGTAAAAGGGCAAAGAAACCTGAACAGTTGTTTCATACATTTTAGTAAACGTAACCGATCTTCCCATCATCAATTCCTACTGAAACTGGTATCAGGAAAAATATGGCTAAAGATGGATCGTCCTCGAAATATTTCCCACGATATAGCCGGTAAGTACAGACACCTGTCGGAGTAAATGTCGGGGAATCTGCCCACACATTGATTTGAGATTAATTTGGTAGACTGGTCTGCGAGTGAATTCCATCTGGTCAAATTGCTCCATACCGCGTCGAGGATACACCACTCAGTGAAGAGAGAGTGTCTTCACATCTACACATACAACCGGTATAGGTTTATGACCCGACAGATAACCCGCCCTACCCAAGCATACACATACCCTCAGTCAAACACACCAACATCTGTCCTTGTTTACTTGAGTTTGAATGAAGGACGTACTATTGGACGAAACTATATATTTTACAATAACGAACAGAGAAATTTATTATAAATGAAGAAGATTGGTCTGTTACAGGGTGGTTATTTAGCACTGTCCACAATACATCAAATGGAGGGGGGGGGGGGGGGGGGTGGTGGATCGTACAAAATCGGGTCGTATTCACTCAACACAGTGGATGTGGGTTAATTTGTAGCCTAACTGATTTAAGAGTATAATTCTGCAGTGAGCCGTGGGTGAGCTTTCAAATAATGAAGGTCCCACTTTAGGCCCCGGTTTCAATAAACTCCTTATCTTGAGAGCCTGTAGTTGTCTCAAAGATAAGAGATGATTCAGGTGAACACGATTTGGGGTCATTGGCATGAAAACCAGTATGCGTCGGTGCTTCGCTAACGCATCCACAATTCACAGGAGGATGGGAAATTTAAGAAAAATATGCATTTTGGCCGGATTTAAAAAAGACCACATCTTGTGAGCACGGAGTGACCCAAATGGCAACAAATCACATGTTTATCGTTATTTGGACTTGTTCGGAGAAAAGCAGACAGAGACTGAAATCCGGTTAAACGTCATTCGGGCAACGTGTTGTATATATTTATTTTCATATGGGAGTCATTCAGGCAACGTTATATATATGTTCGCTTTCTAAATGAACGCCATTCAGGCAACGTTTTGCATTATTATCAATATTAAATAGACGACATCTAAATAACAAGTATTTGTTTTTTAAAAGTGCGAAGTGGATCAGAATCTTGAATATCTGTCACAAATACAACAGCGGAGTTGCGTTTGCGAAGTGCAATCATTCCTTGGTCAGCACAGTGAACTTCAAATTGAACGATTACGAGGACGGTTCGCTCATGATCCTCATTCCTCAACTGCAATGTGGCCTTAGACAAGGCCCTTGGTGTCATTTGCCCATGTGAGGTGTGGTGCCATTGTTTACTAATGCGCACACATGACAGTACACTATGCGGTGATATATTTGGCTTCTGACACTGTCAACCCCGTTTCCACCGGAATAAAATGTTGGAGAGTCTGATAGTTACTCGCCCCAGTTCAATGGTTTCCTCCGGTCTTATAAAGGAGGTCCTCGTTCTGCAGTGTATCGTGCGCTTTTACCGAGAGGAAATACATTGTCCATTTTTGCGAGGGGTGGGGGCTCTCCGATGAGAGCCAGCTACTTTAGATACATATATATATGTTCGTTTTCTAAATGAACGCCATTCACGCAACGTTTTGCATTTTATCAATATTAAATAGACTACATATAAACAACCAGTATTTGTTTTTCTTTTAAAGAACGAAGTGGATCAGAATCTTGAATATCTGTCACAAATGGAATATCAGTCGAGTTTGAGAAGCGCAATGGTTCATTGATAGGCACAATGATTTTAAAATTGGACGATCACGGTGACTGTTCGCTGATGATCCTCATTCATCATCTGCCATCCGTGAGTTCTTCGACAAGGTTCTTGGAGTCATTTCACCATGTACTATGTGGTACTATTGCGTACTAATGCACACAGCAAAACAGAACATCACGCGGATGTTTACCTGGCTTCTGACACTGTCAACCCCGGATCCAGCGGGTTAAAAAGTTGGAGAGTCTGATAGTTACTTGTCACAGCTAGGTTGTTTTCTCCGACTGCGTTAACCAGCAAAGTTGTCGCGTTTGTATGTATGTATGCGTACCAATGGTTCAAATGGAAGTGCCGATGACACTTTAGCATAGCCTGCATGTGTAGTGCTTTGTGAAATGGATAATATTCAATGTCTCTTTTGGATTTTGAAATACGACAAGAATTTCGATATGTTGTTTTCTGTTCCCTGATTTCTGTACATAGATTTCAATAAAAACCTATCATCTTTAGAAACATGGGCGGTCTCACAGGTGCTAATTACGTGTGTCATCAAGTAAACTGCATGAAAACCACATCGGATCAGATCCAAATTGAACACATGCGAAGTACACAGGGGTGGCAAACAAGGAAAGTCACATTTTAGGTTCAAGTTTCAATGAAATCCTCAACTTGAGAGCCTGTGATTGTCATCTTGAGAGCACGGGGTGACCCAAATAGCAACTAATAACACCTTTATCGTTATTTGGACTTGTTTGGGTGAAAAGCAGGCAGAATCTGAAATACGGGTAAACGTCATTTGGACAACGTGTTGTATATAGACAGAACGCGATGTGTGTTTGAATCGATGGGCGACTTACATAACTCATTGGAATGGCGTAATGATATTTCGCTCGAGCCAAATCGGTGGGTGTTTTACATAACGAGTTTGAATGGCGTAGGCATATTTCGCGAGAGCCGTAGGCTCAACGAAATGTGATTCCACCATTCTAACGAGTTATCGACGCATGAGTGCAATAATGTTCTATCTACCATTTTACCTTTTTGTGGGAAATTGGATTTGAAGTTTTTGACCTTCAGTTCATATATCCCCAGAAACATTTCATATAAAACCACACCAGATTTTGGTCGGGCATTCAAAATAATGTAGATTTGACAAATGTTTTTACAGATAATTATATTATAAAAGTTGGCATGTCGGTTCCAATGTAATAAGCATTTTTCTGTTTGCAGAATGACGCAGATAGAACATTTGTTAAACAAATTTACCATTTTTGCTCAGTGCTATAATGTCCGAGTACATACTGAGAAAATAGAAAGGATAGGAAGCAATAACCTTATTGTGTTTATTATTATCTTAGCTGTATGTACATACCCGGAAATAGCTATAGGTTGGTGTTGATGGATGAGATAGCGGGGGTTCCCCCGCATTCTCGCTAAACCATAATCTCTTAGGTATCGACATCCAACTTCAGGAAAATGCATTTGCACCCCCCCCCCCCCCGTGGTGTAGCGGGTGGGGGGGGGGGGGTGCTGAGGGAACCAGTACACCCCAAAATTTGAGCTCCCCCCCCCCATAAAAAAAACATTGACCCAGTGGAAGTTTCACATAACTTAGAGCCCCAAAGCTGCTCTCCACTTTATGCTTTACATGCTACAATTGCTTCAGATGCGATCTTCGAGCGCTGAATTTTGCAACATTCTCTCGGGAGAGGACTTGTCTTAACTAGGACCCACCGGTCGCTAACCCCTCCTCCCACTTATCTTACCTAACTCAGACCATTCGTCGTTACTCCTTCCTCCCACTTCCCTGACGGGATGTGGGAGGAGGGGGTAACGATGGAGGGTCCTAGTTAGGACTAGGGGAGGATCCCCGAAATCCTACATCAACATTCCAAATCATGGTAAAATGGCTAGCCCCCCCCCCCCCCCCCCCCCCATTATAGAATCGTGGCTATGCCCCTACCCGACCCATAAACGGCTGTACACTTGGCCAACCTTGTAAAGGGGAAGCTAGTGAGGACAGAAAGAGATGATAAGATATCAAAATGTTTAATAAGAACAAAGAAAAACAAAGTACGCAAACTACTTTCATTCAACTAATTGGTCGACATGCAGGGATATCTCGCAATGCAGTACCTTCTGAACCATCTGGCTTCGGTCACTAACAGTTACTGTCATTCGCAGCTGATATACCTTCTTAACCCTTTAACAATGCGAGTTGCAGACGACACTTGGAAACAAATCCTGCTATAACTAAAACGTTTCATTTTTTACTTACAAAACATATGTTATGATCCCTCATTGGAACGAGCGCCTTATAAACAAATTGAATGGCGATTTTCGTGGGTAGCGCTGGCCGGTTTTTGCCGTTACATTAGGTAAAGGGTTAACACGACTTAAACAACAATGTGCTCGCTGATGCTGTCACGTATATAAGGGCACAAGACTGCATGTGCAGTACATACAGAGTCATTTGGAACTTTGACTCTCACTGTGTGGACATCCATCATTGTGCATTCCTGTCAGTCTAGTAGAGCTTGAAAACTAGGCTACAAATTTGTACACCGTGTGTCAACGGTAAACTATCCTGTGGGCCACGGTGTGCAAAATTGCTATTGAGTTATCAAGTTCCCCCTGGAACTTCAGTGAAGTCGTGTTGAAAAGGCGCTAGGCGATAACAACGCAGATCAGTCACGCTGTTACTATTTTGAAGTAATAAAGGATTAATTAGAAGGGTCATGCGGGCTTCAGGAAACGCCTTTTTACCAAACGTGATCTATTCGTTAGAAGGCTAGAGGAAGAATTATCTCGCTCATCATCTCTATAAGGGCATTCCGAAGAGGTAATTGGCAATCGAATCCAGAAATATCAAATCGAATGGATGAGCAATTCACTCCATCGCTCCAAAAAGTGAGTAACAGTTTGAACCTAACCCGAGGACTCAGAACGAGAAACACATCTGCGAAAGTAGGCGTATGATGAATATAACACCTCACTTTGGACAATTTTGGCAAAGATAATGCCACAAGCAGAATTCGTATGATGGTGCAATGCAGACATTTCCGCATCCTGGATTACTTTCAATCTGAATTCTATTTGCCACAGTATAAACTTTATATATGCCCCAGTTGTTCAAGATGAGGTGTTCGATTCTTCAGGCAGGTGCAAAATGTACTTCTCAGACTGTTTTCGATTCATCTTGAGCCTGCAGGTTATAGACACAATTTGGTTTTGCATTGGTGACCTGCACGGTAAAGCAGACCAGAGGATATGGGGTCTAATACAGAAAACGATATAATAAAACTCTAAAAATCGTTAGGCGGTACACTAATTCATGTGAGGTTATCTGGCACGAACAATCAGAATATTGAAAATAGAAATAGATTATGATGCAACAGTATTGCCAAAAGCTAATGGGCAAACTTTCGAATGTAAAGCGTCCTCAAAGTGGTCAAAATTATATATACGAGTGGTGATCCTAATGTTTAATGTTTTGGTTGGTATTATTTTCTGCATTGTTCTGATTGGTCACATCAGACATCGTACTTTGAGTTCGTGTAACCTATTCAAGACTGGTCTGAGCCAAAAGTGTCCTATCAGCGGTGGAGTTAAACGAATACATTGAGGGCACAAAACATCTTCACCTGAAGTTTAGCATATTAAAAAACTCCCATTTACTTAGAATGCTAACACATGCACATGAAATGAAACAAAATTATGAACAAGGTTCACTCCTAGAAATTCGCCGTGAAAATCGGCAATGCCATGGTGAGAGGTCTGGCATCCAGCCACGGCTCTTACCATCGCATTGGCGATGGCCGTGGCGAACTTCTAAGGCTGTCGGTTTACCTGACGGCGAATAATTGTCGTTTAACTGAACGCAACTCTGAGGGCGAAAACCATGCCCACTAAAATTGAATTTTAACATGTAACAAACCAAAAATGAACCAACAACCAGAATAATGTAATGTAACAATGTAACAATAAAAAGAAAAATAAACAAGACTTGAAGGCTAAACCTATGCCTTCTCAAAGTTCAGGTCATTAATTGAAAATGAACAAAAAACAAAGGAATTTTGCCTTTGTCCCCAATCGAACACAAGAGATAAATCAACATTTTGCCTTTTAGAAATCGCGTAGATGAACAACGGAAATCATTTATTTAAAAAACAATGTGTGGAAAAGATGTTGGTAAACACATTTTCGTTGACCATCTTCACGAATTCTAACTGTGTGACATCTGTAACCTTAATGCCACTATTGTCATGTCAGTACCATGGAAGCAATCTTCGCGTCCAAAAAACGAAAAAGGGCCTAGTGACATCACTTTTTAAGCTTATGGATGCGAAGATTGCTTTATAGAACTCCCTATCCAGTAACGGCATAAACATGGGCATAATGTCCGTTGTCTTATTCTTAGTCAGAATTCGGCGTCTGCCGATCACAGTGACCCCTGGCAAATCACGCGGTCACACATAGACTTGTCGTTGCTCTTCGCGTATCAGGAAAACTTCCATGAACTCTGCTGAAGAAATGGTTTTCCCTTCTCGAGCACCAAATGTTTTATTTGGGTAAATAGGACTTTCGTGAATTTCATTTGACACGCAGCCTTCTGGAAGTCCATGAAATCCTTCTCTTTTAGTTGCACGTCTCTGGTATGATCAGGTCTCACAGTTGTGAGTCCACGGACCAAATCAACTGGGATGAAAATTTCAGAGACAGATAACGCTTTCTGGTTGTGGGAGTTGCACACTCGATTGCCCAGGAGTTGAAAGCTTCTGCTCTATAGTATCTAAAGTTAAATCTGGTGGCAAATCCATCAACTGATCCGGGGTTTTTAAGTAAAAGTTGTTCGACAAAATAATAAATCCCTGTATTGCCCGGGCCGCACAGTACGTCACATTGCATTTTGCGACTAAAATATCGACTATTTATCTATTTATCTGTGATAAGGTTACTTTGAAGTAAAGTAAAGCGGTGCTTGTTTACTGTGGTGAAAAAAGGTCTCTTTTACCGGTAAAATGTTAACCGGTAGCCAGTGTCGGGGGCGGGAGTCCTTTAAAATGGGCAACAGGGGTATAAACGATTGGAAAAACCTGACTTTAAATCTTCTCTTGTGGCCACAATTATTCATATCTGCTCCGATAAGTAAATATAAACACATTCCATCCATTTTAGAGGACATCCATCACAGGCAATAGTTACCGGATTATTTTACCAGTGAAGTGGAACTTGTTTACCACAATAAAGAGTACTGCTTCACCTACCATGGCTCTCGCCGGGGCGGGGGGGGGGGGGGGGGGGGGGGTATCGACTAAAACCTACTTGAAACACAAAACATTTAGAGCAAGCCCAATCTCCCATAGCGCACCGACACAGTCCATCAAAAATGGCAGATTGTGTAAATTTATTGTGTACGGGCGGATTCAGCTGGTAAGCACCCTATGCGGGCCCCTCCTTTTTAACTCCACTTTTCAAGCCCCAGGACAAGAGGGTATAATATTATCCACGATAAAACTTAGGCGTCGGGTGCCTGGGTAGTGGATGTCTGTGTAATATCGTGGACAATACCTATCCCAGTAGACAAACAGAGATCCTGTGTGTTGCCAATGTCGTATGAGCCGTTATTGACCCACCATCACGTCAATTTTGAATCCGCAACCATGCATTCGAAATTTCCTTATGAAATTACAAGCGATCAGATTCTCCATATTTGAAGTTAAGAACAGATGCGTTCCAACTACATATCGAGTTTGTAAAGCAAATACTGTAGTCTTCAATACTAGACTGTTCTATCATACACGGGTGTATGGCAGTTAGTAATTTTGTTCATGCTAAAATGTTCTATCTCCGTGCTGCCTCAAAATAAATGTTATACAGAAAATTTAACATTCATATATATCTAAATTACAAGAACACGATATAAACTATACATTTGTGGAGCAACTTGATTACATTGTGTGAATACTAGGCGCAATATATTACCGATTTGAGATCTTAATAATATTTATCTTTCGTTCTGTAAATTCGCAAACGCCATTCGTTAGCTTTCAGCATGTGATCCAATTCGAAGAGTTTCATTGGGCAAGCACATAAAAAAATTAAGCACGCATGATTTTGCCATTTTTTGGAGATAGAATAATTTCGCATAGCGTTTTGCGTGAATACGAACCAATAAACCCCAGATATTTTTTCATCTGCCGGCTCAGAATGGAGCGGCCAATATGATGACACCAATATCTCATTTTCGCGCCAAAGTACAGATAGAACATTATCGCACTCATGCGTCGTTATGTAAAACATCCACCAATTCAAACACGCATCGCGTTCTGTGTTTATTACACAACCCATGCATTAAAATTAATTTAAATAAACAAATTTTAATTTTAAACCCAAAGGTGAAGAGTCTGTTTGTTTTGGCTGAAGGATCGATAAAAAATAATAAAAAAACCTTTTCGGAACCAGTGTTTGTTGAAACTCGTATCGCTGTTTCTCTTCGGTTTGTGCCCATTCACGCCTAACAATTTGGTGGCTATTACTGTTAGCAAAAATATAAGTACAAATTTGATTTGCAAAACAGCTGGGAGAAACATTTTTAAAAGAAGTTCGAAGCATGTCAAGATGTACGATGATTTACCGAAATTAATTTGACCAATTTGGATGTAACGGATCCACAAAACCAGACGGCCACTGGACTGGGTTAATGTTCTGGTTGGAAATGATTGGGGGTTTTTTTTGGTTTTTTTCTTATCTAATTTTTTGTTAACTAATTTTTTTGTGAACCGACTTAATTTTGCTTTGGACGTTTTCATTTTAACACTATGCGACAGACTGTCGATAATAATTGTATGACAACATTTGGGAACTTTTCGAAGCGTAACTGATGACTCGACGGGAAAGGAACTACTATAAACAGTGCAGGGGGAAAAATGTTCCGGCTTGTACACTACCCATTGAATACATAATAATTTATGCCATAGCGGCCAATCCGTTAAATACAGGGATTTAAAGTTGATTGGATGTGTAATAAATATTTTTATCATATTGGAGTCATTTAGGCAACGTTATATATAAGTTCGTTTTCTAAATGAACGCCATTCACGCAACGTTTTGCATTTTATCAATTTTAAATAGACTACATCCAAGCAACCAGGATTTTTTTTTTAAGTACGAAGTGGATCAAAATTTTGAATATCTGTCACAAATGGAATATCAGTGTCGAGTTTGAGATGCACAATGGTCCATTGGTGTGCAGAGTGATTTTAAAATTGAAAGACCAAGGTGACAGTTCGCTGATGATCCTCATTCATCATCTGCCATCCGTGAGTCCTTAGACAAGGTTCTTGGAATCATTTTCCCATATACTATGTGGTACCATTGCATACTGATGCACTCAGCACGACAGAACAGTACACGGGGGTATACTGGCTTCTGACGCTGTCATCCCGGTATCCAACGGGTTAAAAAGTTGGGGACTCTAATAGTTACTTGCCGCAGCTCGGCCGTTTTCTCCGGCTGCGTTAAACAGTAAAATAGTCGCATTTGTATACATGTATGTATGTTTGCCAATGGTTCAAATGAAAGTGTCACTGACACTTTAGCATAACCAGACTGTGTGTTGTGTTTTGTGAAGTGGATAAGGTTCAAAGTCTACGAAAGGATTATGGAATACAAGAAATTTGATAATTGAGAATATGTTAATTTCTGTTCCCTGTTTGCTATGTTTTCAATAAAAATAATTTGAAGTTTAGACTGCACTAAAGAAGTGAGGCCTGGGTTAATGTGGCACTCACAGTTAATGTATGGCGACCAAACTTACCAAGTTTCAGTAAACTTATTCCAAAACAAGCCATCTTACCAAGTTGCAATGTAATCCCTTGTTAAATATAACTTGAAGACGTTGCTAAAGGAACCTAGTTCACGCGACAGCTCGGTGGTCATGGGTGGACGATCATGACCAAAATAGGAAAGTCTCACTAAGAGCTCGTACCATGTTATCCTACCAACTTGCAGTGGAATGCCTTCATAAAAAACAACCTGTAGACAGTACTAAAGGAATCTAGATCAAGTGACCAGGCGGCGATAAAAGCTGAACGATCCTGACCAAAACAGAGCAGACTCATGTAAACATTATACCGAGTTATCTGTCCAAGTTAAAATGAAATCGCTTCTTAAATATGAACTGTGGGCTTTGCTAAACAAATCTACGTCATAGGTCTGTGTGCCGTCACGGCTGATCGATCACAGCCAAAATAGGATGTTTTCATCCAGACATTATACTGAGTCATTCCACAATTTTGCATCGAAAATCCCTTCGTAAATGCAATCTGACTGGGCTAAAGGAATCTAGGTAATGAGCCCCTGCGACTGACACGGTTGACTGAACCCAACCAAAAAGGACGTTCTCATCCAGTTTTTTTTTCAGAGTCATCCTGCGATGTTAAAATCAAATCCCTTCAAAAATACCACCTGTAGAGTGTGGTAAAGATTTTCGTGCTTCGAGCCCGCGTAGCCATCATGGTAGACCGATCGCGACCACAAAGGCGCGTTCTCTTCTAGACATTACACGGAGTCATCCTAAAAGATTCAACGAAACCCCTTCATAAATACAACCTTTAGACTATGTTGAAGGTTTTCGGGCTTCGGATCCGCGAAGCCGTCAGGGTTCATCGATCGCGACCAAAATCGGACATTGTCGTCAAGACATTACATGGAATTTTTTTTACCGAGTTACGATGAAATCCCTTCATAAATACGATCTTTAGACTGTACTAAACGTTTACGGGTTACAGGCTTGGGCATTTGACAAGTCTGCCTGATCGCCATCAAAAGGAGAAAGTCTCTTCCAGACATGACCGTGAACCCGCATATGAAATTTCGTGGTGATCGGACAAGAACTACGAGTTGTTTCCTGTGCTAAAGGAAATCTGAACAGATAGACTGACTTCCGTGCGCGTGGTGGCAATAGCTTATCTTGACATTGTCAAGTTAAGTTAAAAAGCAGTATGAACGAACAATCCACTAGAACAAATATAGATAGGATGTGGTGCTAGGGCAAAGTAAAAGGGCAAAAAATATTTTATGCAGTTTAGCAAACGTAAGCTATCATCTCTTCATTAATTCCTACTGAAAGTAGAATCATGAAAAATATGGCTAAAGATAGGTGGTGCTCGAAATATTTCCCACAATATAACCGATAAGTGTAGACACCTGTCAAAGTACCTGCCGGGGAACTTGCTCACACATTGATTTGGGTTTAAATTGGCAGACTGGTCGGCGAGTTGATTTCATCTGGTCAACGTGTCTCATACCGCGTCGATGATACACCACTCAGTGAAGAGAGTGTGAATTCACATCTACACTTACAGTCAGTATAGGTTTATGAACTGACAGATACCTCCCCCCCCCACCCCCAACACACCCAAGCATACACATACCCTCATTCAAACACACCAACCTTTTTCCTTGTTTACCTTGAGAAATGAAGAAATTATTTTACTTAATGATATTGGACGAAACTTTTTATTTTACAATAAGAAACAGAGAAATAAATTTATTATAAATGAAGAAATCTGTTCTGGTACAGGGTGGTTAGTTAGCATTGTCGACGTTACATCAGGAAGAGTGAGGTCGTACAGAAACGCGCCATATTCACTCAACACAGTTGATTGTGGATTAATTTTTAACCCAATTGATTTTAGAGTGTAATTTTGCAATGACCCGTGGGCTTTTTACCTAACGGAATCGCGTGTTACAAAACGCTTTCGGACAGACCACTATTTGTCGAGAGGGAGGGAAGTTAGAACTGTATCGATCCGCTTTTGATGGCAGAGTCCTCTCCTGTAATGCGTGGTTCGTTTTTATGGGATGAGGCGATGGGAGGTATTTGCATGCATTCAACTCTGTCCGCGTCTCCACTGCACTGTCCACGTCTTATAAAGGGGTCCTCGTTCTGTAGTGTGTCGTGTGCTTTTTACAGAGAGGACCTATGACTGAATGTACACAGTGCCCATATTTGTGCAAGGAAAGAGGGCGGAGGAGGGGGGGGGGGTGCTTATCCGAGGAAAGCCAGCTACATTCGACCTTTCTTTTATACGAGAAGCCTCATCTACGATGGTTTGGAAGGTTTTTGTCAATGGGCCTCGTCGAGAGATGGAGGTCCGCTTTTACCAGAGGGGAAGCTCATCTGCTAGTCACTGTCCCAATAACGTCAAATACGCCGTCCGTTTTTGAAGAGAGATGCCCTCGTTTGCAAAGCATCGTGTTAGAACGAGGAGGGGTGGTGCTTTTTTCTATCCACCAACTGTTTTCACTTTTCACTTCAACGATTGTGGGGGGGGGGGGGGGGGGGGGGCGTTTAATTACCTTCAAATAAAAGATCGCTTGTACCGACTATGTACAAAGTACTCCGCATTCTAACGAGGGCTGAGAGCACTGTCCACTCTCAAAAACTCATTCAACTGCGTTCACTGCTTGTAAAATACTCATCTTCTGAAGAAAGTACTAGTTACTACCGTGGCTTTACCACTCGTGGTTAGCTACCTATCGACCTTACATTTCACTTTGTTAAGAAGAAGCCCTCGCCTGAAAGTACGGTCGGTGTTCTGATGAAAAGGCCCTCACCTAAAATGCACAGTTCGTGGTCAAAATCGGTGAAGCTCTCGTCCTCCATTCGCTAAAGTTCTCGAACGACACTCCAATTCTCCCGTTTTCCTGCTATCGCATTTTTGACACTGTCCCTTCGCCTGCTATGGTGAGTAGGATTCCAATTGAACATATCCGGAGTTAACATCATGGGGATGTTAAATAAGAACCGTTCGATGTTACGCTCTGATTTAAAAAAAAATCTTTATCTTTAGAGTCTGGAATGCCCCTATAGAATAGACACTTATCTCAGGTGCGAATGGGTCTCAGATGTAAGGTATGACATGTGTATTCATAATTTGGACTGTTCGTTACAAAAAAACAGGACAGATCCCGTGAATCCGAAGTTCACTAGGGGTTGGCAAAATATAGCCATGTCCGCCTTAGCCATGGTTTACATTCCAATTAAACCCATATCTTGAGAGTCAGCAGTGCTGGCAAAAACTACCATGACTCGTCTTGTCATTGAGGCGGGTTCAGTTGGATAAAAACCAGACATGCTCGGACGCGGCTTGTACACATCCAGAGTTTGCAATGGTATGACACGTGAGAAAAGGCCGATTTGGGGCTCGAAATAAAAATAATGATCGACGTTGTCATAATCTGGGTTTGTTTGTATGAAAACAACCCATTCCGACCCTGGCGAAATACATTCGGTATTGGTAAGTGGATGGCAAATTAGAATAATCCCATTTCAGGCCCAGCTTTCAATAAAAAGCCTATAATCTTTAGAACCCGGAGTGGTCTCAAGGGTGCTAATTACTTGTGTTGTCAAGTAAATTGTATGAAAACCACGGCGAGTCGGATCATAAATGAACACATCTGGGGTACACAGGGGTGACAAACAAGGAAAGGATCCATTTCAGTCCCAGATTTCAATAAAATCCTTAACTTGAGATCCTGTAGTTGTCTCAAAGATAAGTAATGATTCACGTTAACATGCTTTGTGGTCGTTGGCAAGAAAGCTAATCCGCGTTGGCCTCTGGTTGAATCCATTCCCAATTCACAAGAGGATAGAAAATAAAAAAATATGCATTTTGGCCTGATTTAAAAAATGACCACATCTTTAGATCATAGAATGGCCTATAATAGCAAGCAACTAATGACATGTTTGTCGTGATTTTGACTCATTTGGGTGTAAAAATGTATTTTTATCATATGGGAGTCATTTGGGCAACGTTATATGTATTTTCGCTTTCTATCAAAGTCATTCACAAAACGTTTTGCATTTTATCAATATTAAATAGACTACATCTAAACAACAAGTTTTTGTTTTTTTCAACGAAGTGGATCAGAATCTTGAATATCTGTCACAAACAGAACTTCAGAGTCGAGTTTGAGAATCGCAATGGTTCATTAATCAGCACAGTGAGTTTCAAATTGAAAGATCACGGTGAAGGTTCGACCATGATCCTCATTCATCATCTGTCATGTGTTCTTAGACAATGTTCTTTGTGTCTTTTTCCCATGTGGTGCGTGGGTACCATTGTGTACAAATGAACACAGCACAACAGAACAGCACGCGGGTGTATAATTGGTTTCTGATACTGTCAGTCCGGTTTTTACAGGGTTAAAATGTTGGAGAGTCTAATAGATACTTAACACAGCTCGGCGGTTTTCTCCTATTTGTTTTTTCTACAAAGTGGACCAGAATCTTGAATATCTGTCAGTCACAAACAGAACTTCAGAGCCGAGTTTGAGAAGCGCAGTGGTTCATTAATCAGCACAGTGATTTTCAAATTGAAAGATCACGGTGAAGGTTCGATCATGATCCTCATTCATCATCTGTCATGTGTTCTTAGACAATGTTCTTAGTGTCTTTTTCCCATGCGGTGTGTGGTACCATTGTGTACAAGTGAACACAACACAACAGAACAGCACGCGGGTGTATAATTGGTTTCTGATACTGTCAGTCCGGTTTTTACAGGGTTAAAATGTTGGAGAGTCTAATAGTTACTTAACACAGCTCGGCAGTTTTCTCCGGCTGCGTTAACCAGCAAACCAATCGCGTTTGTGTGTATGTATGTGTGTCAATGGTTCAAATGAAAGTGTCAATAACACTGTAGCTTAGCTTGGCTGTGTGTAGTGTTTGGTGAAAAGGATAATATTGAATGTTTATGAAAGAATTATGAAATACGACATTGATAGTTGTGAATGTGTTAATTTCTGTTCCCTATATGCTATGTTTTCAATAAGAATAATTTGTGGTTTAGACTATGTTAAAGAAGTGAGGCCTGGGTTAACGTGGCCCTCACTGTTAATGTATGTCTACCAAAATTACTAAATTACTGTCAACTTATTCCAAAACGAGTTATCCTACCAAGTTACAATGAACTCCCTTCATAAATATTACTCGTAGACTTTGCTTAAGGAATCTAGGTAACGCGACAGCTCGGCGGTCAAGGTTGGCCGATTACGACCAAAATAGGAGAGTCTCATCTAAATATCATACCAAATTATCCTACCAAGTTACAATGAAATCCCTTCATACAAACAGTGCTAAATTAATCTAGGTCACATGACCAGGCGGCGGTAACGGCTGAACTATAGTGAACAAAATAGGGCAGTCTCATCTAGATATCATATCGAGTTATCCTTCTACGTTACAATTAAATCGCTTCATAAATATGAACTGTAGGCTGTGCTAAATAAAACTAGGTTAGCGGCTTGAGCGTCCGTCACGGCTAAAATACGACGTTTTCATCTAGACATCATACTGAGCCATGCTAGAATTTTGCAATGAAATCCCTTCCTATTCCAAAATAGCACTCGCGAACTATAGTCTTAACAAAGTCAAGAGGATTCTCCGCCATGGGGCCATGAAAACACTATACTACGCCTTAATACACAGCCAATTGTTATACGAAGTCCAGATATGGGGTAGTTCCAGGGCCACTAAGAAAGTCATGACCATGCAAAAGCGATCACTACGAATAATTTGACGGGAGGCCTCTCACCTGTGATGCGTGGTTCGTTTTCATGGGCGTGAGGGGAGGGGGAAGGGGTGCATGCATTCAGTTGTCCGACTTTTATTGGATGGGGACCTCGTCTTCACTGCACCGTCCACGTCTTCTGAATGGGAGGGGAGGTTTTCGTTCTACAATGTGCAGTGTGCGTTTTATTGTGAGGTTCTATGCCTGAAAAACAGTGTCCATTTTTTCGGGGGGGGGGGGGGGGGGGTTCTTATCCGAGTTAAGCAGGCTACTTTCGACCTTTTTTGACGATATGCCTCACCTGCAATGGTTTGGAAGGTTTTTATTCAGTGGGCCTCGTCGTAAGATACACGTCCGCTTTTACAAGAGAGGAGGCTCAAATTGCCGGTCACTCTCCCGATCACATTAACATCATCCACGCCGACCGTTTTTGATGAGGAAAGCTCTCGTCTGCAAAACATCGTGTTATAAAGAGGGGGGGGGGGGGGGCATCTTTTTATTCACAACAACTGTTCTTATCGAATGTGGGGGGGGGGGGGGGGGTGCATTTAAATTACCTTCAAAGACTCAATCGCTTTTACCGAATACATACGCGTGTATGTGCGTGTGTGTGTGTGTGGGGGGGGGGGGGGGGGATGCATGCATTCAACTGTCTTACTTTTATCGGACGGGGACCTCGTCTTCACTGCACCGTCCACGTCTTATAACGGAAAGGGGAGGGGGGGGGGGGGGCTCGTTCTGCAATGTGCAGTGTGCTTTTTATGGTGAGGTTCTATGCCTGAAACACAGTCTCCATTTTTTCGAGGTGGTCTTATCCGAGTTAAGCCGGCTACTTTCGACCTTTTTTGACGAGACGCCTCACCTGCAATGGTTTGGAAGGTTTTTATTCAGTGGGCCTCGTCCCCAGATGCACGTCCGCTTTTACCAGAGAGCAGGCTCAAATTGCCGGTCACCCTTCCGATGACATTAACATCATCCACGCCGCCCGTTTTGATCAGGGAGGCTCCCGTCTGCAAAACATTGTGTTATAACAAGGAGGGGAGGGAGGGGTGCATCTTGCTATTCACAACAACTGTTCTTCTTATCGAATAGGGGGGGGGGGGGGGGGGGGGTTGCATTTAAATTACCTTCAAAGACACAATCGCTTTTACCAAGTATACATGTTGGGAGAAATGCACAGTTCGCGATCAAAATCGGCGAAGCTCCAACCCTCTATGCGCTCAAGTTCAGCTTGTATGTTTGTGTGTGTGTGTGGGGGGGGGGGGGGGGGGCACTTCTCGAACGACACGCCAATATTTACTCTTCATGTTTTGTTGCTACCTCATTCTTGACGCGGTCCCTTCGCCTGCTTCGGTGGGTAGAATCTAAGCTGAACATATCAGGAGTTAACCCTTTACCTGACACCAAAAGCAGACATCACAAGCAAGCAAAATTATTGAATAATTATTTGTTTTATTTTTTTGCATGAAAACATAGCTCATGACCCATCATTTGAATGAATAAACTTAATGAGGTTGTTCCTAAGAGGAGTCGTAAGTTATGTTTTTAAAACAAAAAATGTAAAAATAATGAAAACTGAATGGTGATTTTTGTGAATATTGCTGGCTAGTTTTTGGCGTCACGCTGGGTCAGGGGTTAACATGGGAATGTTACATAAGAAAATCTGATTTTGGGCTCATACTTCAATAAAATCTATATCTTGAGAGCCTGAAGTGTCCGTAATGAATAGTCAGACTTCGGTCCCAGGGTCATTAAAAAAAAACACTTAACTGAGTGTGAGGGGGTATCAAATGCAACTTATAGCTCGTGTAATTCTTCACGAGAAAAGAGGACAGATCAGGCGTATTTGAAGTTCATAAGGGATTGGCAAATTATAGCCAAGTCGGCCTTATAGAATCTACATTTTCTTTCCAATCCATATATTGAGTGTCTGCATTGCTCTTAAGGTCAAGTGTACTGTTTCATTCTGCGATCTGCCTCAAGAGATGTTAATTTCAATAACTTCTTCGTCTTCTACTACTAATATAGGAGTCATTTAGGCGTTTCGGCAACGTAATATATATGTTCGCTTTTCCATGTGAAGGTCATTGAAACAACGTTTTGTATTTTATCAATATTAATATGCGAGATTTAAAGAACAAGGGCGCCGGAACGATTTTCAAAGTGGGGTTGGGGGCTGGATAGGGCGATCGATGGTCGTCGGTAAAACGGGCCGCGGTACAAAAATTTAAATTCCAGTGTCCCAAAACCCCCATTTCCATGCATCTGAGCGGATATTTGGAGATTTTTCAGGAGGCGTATTTGAATGATTTCACACTTTCACAATTTTACGAGATTTTCAGACCTATGCCACTGCTTAACCAGCTGTATGATAGTCACAATTCTGACAAACATCAAACACGCTAACCTTACACCAGTACGAGAGAAACATAGCTGGCGAAAATATGGGGGAGGCTCTGGATCCGCCCCGTGTTTCACCAGGCATTGTTTGTGTTAAAATATATGCATACAACAAAACATGACCCGGCAAAAAAGTGTGTGTGTGTGGGGGGGGGGGGGGGGGCTGCTCCCCCCCCCCCCCCAGTTCAGCCGTCTCTGAACTTCTTTTGCACAATTCGAAGCGGATCAGAATCTCGAATAACTGTTACAGCTAGAACATGAGCGTTGAAAAAGCGGAACACAATGGTTCATTGATCAAACTGAAGGATCACGGCGTCGTTTTCGATCATGATCCCCATTCATCGTCTGCAATGTGTCCTTAGACAATGCTCTTGGTGTCATTGTGTACTACTGAACACAGCACAACAGTACGCTGTAGAATACTTGTCTTCTAACACTATCAACTCCGTTTCTACCGGGTTCAAAAGTTAGAGTCTAATAGTTACTCACCGAAGCTCGGTGGTTTTCTCCGGCTTCGTTCGTAGGCAAAACAAAGTCGCGTTTACAAGTGTGTATGAGTGACAAAGTTTCAAAAATCAGTATGAACTTACGATCCACAAGAGCAAAAATAAATGGGATGTGGTGCAAGGCCAATGTAAAAGGGTAATAAAAATTGGAAATATGTTTTATGCATTTTAGCAAACATTAGCTAACTTCAGTTCCAACTGAAAGTGGTATCATGAAAAATATGCATAAAAATGGGTGATGTTCGAAAAATTTTCCAAAAATATAGCTGGTAAGTAGTCATCTGTGGAAGTACCTGCTGGAGAACCTGATAGCACTCAGATTTCGGATTAAGTTGACAAACTGGTCGGCGAGTAGATTCCATCTGACCAACGTACCCCATAGTACACCAGGATCCTCCACTCAGTGAAGAGGTGTCCCCTTCAATCTACACCTATAGTCAGTATAGGTTTGTGAACCGGCAGATAACCACTCGACCCAGGTACATACACAATCACTCAAACACACCAACATTTTTCCTTGTTGACATTGAGATTAAATGAAGAACGTTTTGTGTAGTTAATGATATTGGACGAAACTTTATATTTTACAATATCAGAGAAATTTATTATAAATGAAGAAGCCTGGTAGGTTAAAGGGTGGTTAATTAGCACTGTCCACATTATAGCAAGAAAGTGTGTGTGTGGTGGGAGGGGGGGTCCTACACAATCGGGTCATATTCACTCAACCCCGTTGATTTGGGTTAATTTTTAACACAACTGTTGGGTCGCAGCGGCACAGTGGTTGATTGTTGGACTTCCATGGTAGAGGTCCCGAGTTCGATCATCGTCCGGGATGACCCGCGTTGTGTTCTTGGGCAAGGCACTTTATCCCGGTTCCCTACATGGCCGCACAATAACGCCAAGTACTCATGCGTATTGCACATGTTTTCAATCGCTGTAACCTTGTCTGGGCGGAGCTTGAACAGAGTTGGAATGTTGAGGAGCTGACAATTGCTCGTCGATGCTCGGTGGTTCTCTCCGGTTACTCCAGCTTCCTACACTTGTAAAACTGCCACGATTAGGCATCGTGCATAAGCATGTGATCTTAAACACCAAAATAAATAAAAAACTCAACTGTATTCAGAATATAGTTTTGTAATGAGCTGTGAGCTTTTTACCGACTGGAACCCCCGCCCTACAAGGCACCGTCAGACTTTCCACTATTTGTCGAGCGAGAGTCGCATCTAAATTGTGCCTGTCAGCTTTTGATGACAGAGCCCACTCCAATAATGCGTGATTCTTTTTTTTTTATGGACGGGGGGGGGGGGGGGGGGGGGGGGGGGGGTAAGATGGAGAGGTTGCGTGCATTGAACTGTCCATCTTTGCTCGGATGGGGACCTAGTTACCTCTACGTCGTCCTCGTCTTGCAATGAAGGTCCTCGTTCTACAATATTCTGTGCGCTTTCAACCGATAGGGCCAATGCCTGAAATACACTGTCCATATTTTTGCGAGGGACGACGGGGGGAGGGGGGGGGGGTGGTGCTTATCCGAGTAACGCCAACTACTCTTGTGGAGAGAGGCCTTGAGATGGTTTGGAAGGTGCTGATAAGCCTTCTACTTGGAAACATTGTGAAGTGTATCTCACGACGGGGCACATTCAATAAAAACTTTCCCAACCATCGAAGAATTACCAGAACCGGGAATGGTCGTTTAACTAGTGGCCCGTGTTACGATTCGACCTCGATTGCCTAAACACCAGGCCATGTCAGACCATGGATTAACACATCTGGAGTTCACAAGTTGTTGTTCAATAATATTACTCCTGTCTCAGGCCTGGATTTCAATGAAAAATCTAATCTTGGTAGCCGAGTCCGGTATCAAAGGTTCCTAACGACATATGCTTTTGTGATTTCGGTTAGTTCGCAAGAAATCTAGGGCGGTTAGACAGATCCGGAGTTCACGGGGGATAACAAATAAGAGAAGTCCGCTTTTAAATGTCTAGCTTTTGGGCCCGGATTGCATTGAGACCCCCATTGCATGGCAGCATTTGGTGGTTTCAAGGGCAATTAATGACTCGTGTATTCATAATTTGAACCAGTTGAGATGAAAAGCAGGTCGGGTCGGACACTTGTTGAACAATTCGGAAGTTCACACAGGGGTGGCAAAATTCAAAAGATTCCACTTTTAGACGAATTTCAATAAAGCCAACTTCTTGAGAGTCCGGGAGGGCTCAGAATTCAGTAGTGACTACTGTTATTTTATGTTGGGCACATTTACATCCGTAGTTCACATGACAATGTGAAATCAAAAAGTGTGATTTTAGGCCGCGAGTTCAATAAATCCATATCTTGGGTGCCTGCATGAAAACGAGGTCTGATCGGACCCTAGTTAAGCATATCCGTAATACATAGGGTGGGGGTGGGGGGGGGGGTCTTGGGAGGGGGGAGAAGGCGGGGAAAATAAAAATAAATGTCCATTTTCGACCAGGATTTCAATAAAACCGATATCTTGGAGAATTGGGAATGATCTCAAAGGCAACTAAGTACCCGAGTCATTATGATTCGCTAGCTTGGGTGAAAAAACCCAGGTCGAATCAGCTCTTGAAAAACACATCTTAAGTTTGCAGGGGTATAAGAAAATCTGTTTTGTACGCTCAAATTTCAATTCATTCATATCTTGTGTGTCTGGAGTGGTCTGAAAGGTAACAAACCATTCACGAAATTATAATTTCAGCTGAAACCCATGATAACCAGGCCGGGTCAGACAATGGTTTAACATATCTAGAGTTCACATGGGAATGATAAATCGGAAAATCCGCTTTTTGGTCGGATTTTATCAAAACCCACATCGAAAGTCGGTTTTCTTAAAAGTTAGAAGTGACATGTATTTTCATGATTGAGGATTGCTTCGATGAAAAAGCATGCTAGGTCGGAATCATCCTATGTTCACAGGGGGTGAGAATGCCAAATAAGAAAAGCCCTCTGTTTGGCCATATTTCAATAAAACCCATATGTTGAGAGCCTGTGGTGCCCGTGAAAGTCTTGCTGGCTTGTGTTGTCCCGATTGGGGCTCTTTGGAATAATAACATGCCGGGTCAGAGACTGGCCGTACACACCCGGAGTTCAGGGGATTTGAAATAAGAAAGGACTTCTTTGATGCCCAGTTTTCGATAAAACCTTTTAAGGACGAACCAAACCAAAAAATTAAAATATGGCATTTCAGGTCATGTTTGGACAACGGACAAGAGGTGTAAGGAAACACGAATGCACAGGTGGATCGTGATACTTCGCCTGACGATACACGCATCGGTGATAACAGTCAAATACCGTTGATCGCGATACATGCAAACCGAGTTCAGCTGAGGTCACAGACTTCTTTTTGGACAGGGAATCAGATTCTCGTAATATTTTCGTAAAACCACAATATTCCCGTATTCCCGTAAAATCGAAGTGGATTGCAGCTATTCAAATGTAAATAAAGATTTGTTTATATGTGCGCGTGACAAACGTAATATCCGAATTATCAAAAGAAAATCAATATCTAGGTAATTGCGAACGCAGTCACGCAACAGTGGTTTGTTACAACGAAAAGGGCAAGTTGGGTCCGTTGAATTGAGCTCACGGAGTCTCCATGTAATAGAGATTCACATTCTAAATTCGATATATCGTCCCCTGAGTTCCAATGCGTTTTTTGTGAGAACTTACACACAGAACACTTTGGAATTCAGGGGACGGTATGATCAAATGATTTCTGTGCGCCGAAGGCACGTAAGGACGGTGTGGGGCACGCTCCTTGAGACCCTCCACAGCTGCCTACTTTTGTGGTACATGGGCGTGGAGAAGGAGGGGAAAGTATGAAGAATTTGGAGGAAGATCCGCGGTTGAAATTCTGGTTTCGTTTTTTATGGTATCTTATTTGTTATTGAAACAGTTCAGGGTCATGTGCTGGTTTCTGGCATATGTGATCTTTAGTTGTCTTGATATTTTTTCATTGTGCCGATGGAGTTGATTTTTACTGAGCCGTTTCCGTTCTCAAGCAGTCGTCTGTAAGGTTGGTAAATTCATCCCAGAACATGTTCTGGAAGTCGTATGGTGGTCTGTCCTCCTCCATCTCCTCGAGTACCTAAAAAGTAGATTTGAGGGATGGGTGGTTGGATTGATCAGAACCGGTAGGTGATCCAGGTTTAAGTCGGTTAACTTCCATCTCGTCGACCTTCTTCCCGCCTTCTGTCCTGTGTGATGCAAAGGGGTGGGGCGGGGGGGGGGGGGCGAGAGTGTGGACTGTGTTGGGGATACTGCAATCATGATGATTATTATCATGATTTGAGCTCCTTCTGATGAAAAGTGAGCCGGGACGGACCCTGGTGGAACCCACCCGGAGTTCTCAAGAGATAGCTTACAAAGAAAACCATTTTTTCGAACTCGATTCCAATAAGAAACAATATCTGAAAGTCTGGTGTGGTCTCAGCGGTTACTAATGATTCACTGATTTCGGCTCGGATCAAGGAATACAAGGTCGCATCAGACGCTGGTTGGCCATAATTACCCGGAGTTCAAAGGGTATGGCAAATACGAAAGGTCTACTGTTACCCTCAGATGCCAATAAATTCTCAGGTCTGCCCCTACCCCTTAAATTTAGTGTCCCACTCAAAATGGGAAAATTAAAGCACCAGAGGCGCCCAGATTCACTCTGAGAGTATTTTCAAAATTTTCTCGGGTAGACCCCTTCCCGAAACCCACCAATGGGAGGAAATAACGTAGGCCTAGGGTGTGATGAGTATGGCCCTCCAATTGGCGGGGTGGGGATTGGGAGTAGCCCTTCCCCACACAACAATGGGAGGTCCATACAAGTTAAGAGTCTAATAGTTACTCGCCGCAGCTCGGTGGTTTTCTCCGACTTCGTTCACCGGCAAAACAAACTCGCGTTTCATGTGTGTGTGAGTGACAAAGTTTCAAAAATCAGTGTGAACTTACGATCCACTAGATCAAAAATAGATGGGATGTGGTGCTAGGCCCATGTAAAATGGCAAATAAAAATTGGAAATATGTTCTATGCATTTTAGCAAACGTAAGCTAACGTCCCTTCAGCAATTCCAACTGGAAGTGGTATCAAGAAAAATATGCCTAAAAATGGGTGAATTTTAAAAAAAAACATTTCCCACAATATAGCAGGTAAGTAGTCATCTATGGAAGCACCAGCTAGAGAACCTGACCATACACAGGTCGACGAGTGAAGTCCACCTGGCCAACATACCGCGTCGAGGATACCCCACACAGTGAAGAGAGTGTGTCTTCCCTTCTGCACCTTCAGCCAGTATGGGCGTATGAACTGACAGATAACCCCTCTAACCACGCATACACATACCTCACTTATTGTAGCACTTCCGCGTTACATCTAGGAGAGCTGGGGGTCGTACGGAACGAGTCGAACTCACTCAACTCTGTTGATTTGGGGAAATTTTTAACCCAAATGATTTTAGTGTATAATTCTGCAATGGGCTGTGAGCTTTTTACTTAACGAAACCTCGTCCAGTAAGACACCGTCGGACAGTCCACTACTTGTCGAGCGGGAGCCACGTCTGAACTGTTCCGATCCGCCTTTTACGGGAGAGCTCTCACCTGTGATGCTTGGTTCGTTTTTATGGGCGTGTGGGGGGGGGGGGGGTGCATGCATTCAACTGTCCGCCTTTTATCGGATGGGGACCTAGTCTCCACTGCACCGTACATGTCTTATGAAGGAGGAGGAGGAGGGTCCTCGTTCTGCAATGTGCAGTGTGCTTTTTACCGTGAGGTCCTATGCCTGGGATAAAGTGTCCATTTTTTCGAGGGGGCGGGGGGGGGGGGGGGGTCTTATCCGAGTTTAGCCGGTTACTTTCGACTTTTTTGACGAGACGCCTCACCTGCAATGTTTGGAAGGTTTTTATTCAGTGGGCCTCGTCGTGAGATGCACGTCCGCTTTTACCAGAGAGGAGGCTCAAATTGCCGGTCACTCTCCCGATAACATTAACATCATCCACGCCGTCCGTTTATGATGAGGCAGGCTCTCGTCTGCAAAACATCGTGTTATAACGATGAGCGGAGGGAGGAGTGCATCTTGCTATTCACATAAACTGTTTTTATCGAATGGGGAGGGAGGGGGCATTTAAATTACCTTCAAAGACACAATCGCTCTTACCGAGTATATATGCGTGTGTGTGTGTGTGTGTGTGTGGTGGCTGTGTGTGTGGGGGGGGGGGGGAGGTTATATGGGCGGGGGAGCCGTTTTCGATCTTGGGGAGGCGGCTGAAAGTTTCGTATAAAGCACTCAGCATTTTATCGAGGGCTGGGGGTCACTGTCCACCCTCAAAAACTCATCCAATTGCGCTTTCTGTGTTCAAAAACATCATCTGAAGAGAGTCCTAGTTACCAGCGTGGCTTGTCCGTACACAGTGAGCTACATCGCGACCTTATCTTCCACTTTTGTAAGAAGAAGCCATCGCCTTCAAAGTACAGTCCGTACACCGATGAAAAGGCCCTCGCCTGAAATCCACATTTCGCGATCAAAATCGGCGAGGCTCTAATCCTCCATGCGCTCAAGTTCAGCTTGGTGGGGGAGGGCCACTTCTCGAACGACACTCCAATAATTACTCTTCATGTTCTGTTGCTATCTCATTCATGACGCGGTCCCTTCGCCTGTTACAATAGGTAGGCTCTGAGGTGAACATATCCGGAGTTAACCCTTTACCTGACACCGAAAGCAGACATCACATGCAAGCAGAATTATTGCATAATTCTTTTTTTCATTTTTTGCATGAAAAACATAGCTTATGACCCATCATTGGAAGGAATAAGCTTAAAATGAGCTCGTTCCAAAGAGGAGTCGTAAGTTAGGTTTTTTAAAATCAAAAATGTAAAAATAAAGAAAACTGAATGGTGAATATTGCTGGCTAGCTTTTGGCGTTACCTTGGGTCAGGGGTTAACATAGGGATGTTACATAAGAAAATCCGATTTTAGACTCATACTTCAATAAAATCTATATCTTGAGAGCCTGAAGTGTCCGTAATGAATAGTCAGATTTCGGTCCCAGGGTCATTAAAAAAGCCCACTTAACTGAGTGTGAGGGGGTATCAAATGCAACTCATAGCTCGTGTACTCAAAATTTGGACGGTTCTTCGCAAGAAAATAGGGCAGATCAGGCGTGTTTGAAGTTCACAAGGGGTTGGCAAATTATAGCCAAGCCGGCCTTAGAAGTTACTTTTGCTTTCCAATACATATCATGTGTGTCTGCATTATTCTCAAGACCAACTGTGATGGTTATATTATATCGTCTGTACTGTGTTTCATTCTGCGATCTGCTTCAAGAGATGTTAATTTCAAATAACTTCTTCGACTTCTACTACTACTATGGGAGTCATTTAGGCAACGTGATATATGTGTATCGCTTTTCCATATGAAGATTATTCAGAAACGTTTTGCATTTTATCAATATTAATATACAAGATTTAAAGAACAGGGGCGTCGTAACGATTTTCAAGGTGTGTTCAGGGGGTAGGGGTGGGTACGACGGACCAACCATGTTTCAGCCCTCGTTACGAACATTTTAAATTCCAGAGCCCCCAAACACCCCCATGCATCTGAGCAGATATTTTGAGATTTCTCGGGAGACGCGTTTGAAAGATTTCATACTTTCAGAAGTCAGAATCTTGAATAACTCTTACAGTGTTATGATTGGGGTTTGGCCTGGAATTACAACTCGTTTATACGGCATTTAATGTAACTCTAGCACAGCATGACAGGAACACTTTCTATGGACTTATGGTAGACCTGAAGTAAAGACGAATGAACGATATAAATGATCTATTTTACATGACTGGAGTATCTGCCAGTCAAAGAAGAAACATTTATACCCTCCAGTGTGGCCCAAACAACGGTAAACAAATCAAACTCAACATCATGACAAATGGGAAAGCTCAATTAACAAGCACAGATTATTTATTCAAGGGTGGGGGGGGGGGGGGGGGGGGCGTTGCGGTAATTGGTTCTCGTCAGGTCACCGAAGTTAAGCCACGTCGAGCCCGTTAGTCCTCAGATGGGTAACCGTCTGAGCGATCAATTCGGACTCCCGCGTTGTGTTCTTGGACAAGGCACTTAACCCCGATGGTCCACGATGACGCCGTGCACAAAGGCGTACTGCACGTCGATAGTGTGCATGTGTTCAATTAATCTAACCCTGCCTGTGCTGCAGTGCTGAGTTACGATGTCGGGGAGTTGGAAGCTGTTAAGCAACGTCGAGCGCGTTAGTAGTTTGACGGGTGACCATTTCAGCGACTGCTTCGCTCTCCCGCGTTGTGTCATTGGGCAAGGCACTTAGCCCCGATTGCCTACATGGGGGCACGATGACGCTGTGGACTAAGGCGTACTGCACGTCGAAGGTGTGCATGTCTTCAACCAATCTAACCTTGGCTGTGCCGCGGTGCAGAGTTCAGAGTTACGATGTTGGAGAGCTGGCAGCTGCTCGTCGTTGCTCGGTGGTTCTCTCCGGGTACTTCGGCTTCCACCACCCGTAAAACTGTCACGATCATGATTAACCATCGTGCATAAGTATGTGACCTTAAACACCAATAAATAAATAAATATTTATTTATTCAAAGCGCCAAAATCATTTACTAACTGAGAACAACAGTACGCGATTTACTGGCTAATCGTCTGCTCTGCTTAATAGTACAATGACGCTCGCTGATTGAGTCGAAGGGATTAATTACAAAATACATGTTTCTATCACCTGATTTTCAGCTTACAACAATAGGTAGAACATCAGAGTCGAGTTTGATCAAACTGAAGGATCACGGCGACGTTTGGCACAGTGGATCACCGTTGGACTTCCATGGTAGAGGTCCCGAGTTCGATCCCCGTCCGGGACGACCCGCGCTGTGTCCGTGGGCAAGGCACTTTATCCTTGTTGCCTACATGGGCGCACGATAACGTCAAGTACTGCACATGTTTTTAACCGCTGTAAAAAGTTGGAAAGTTGAAAAGCTGACAGTTGCTCGTCATTGCTCGATGGGTCTCTCCGGTTACTCCAGCTTCCAAAATCTGTAAAACTGCAACGGTCACGATTAGCCATCGTGCATAAGTATGTGACCTTAAACACCAATAAATAAATAAATAACTCAACTGATTTTAGAATATAGTTTTGTAATGAGCTGTGAGCTTTTTACCTACTGGAACCACGCCCAACAAGGCACCGTCGGACTTTCCACTATTTGTTGATCGGGAGCCACGTCTAAACTGTGCCGATAAGCTTTTGACGACAGGGCCCACTCCTATAATGCGCGATTCGTTTTTGTGGGTGTGGGGGTGCATTGAACTGTCCATCTTTGCTCGAATGGGGACCTAGTTACCGCTACGTCGTCCTCGTCTTGCAATGGAGGTCCTCGTTCTGCAATATTCTGTGCGTTTTCAACTGATAGGGCCTATGCCTGAAATACACTGCCCAAATATTTGCGAGGGACGGCGGGGTGGGGTGCTTACCTGAGTAAAGCCAGCTACTCTTTTGGTGAGAGGCCTCGTCTGCGATGGTTTGGAAGGTGCAGATAAGCCTTCTAACTGGAAACATTGTGAAGTGTATCTCACGACGGGGCCCACTCAATAAAAACTTTTCCCAACCATCGCAGTATTACGAGAACCGGGAATGGTCCTTTAACTAGTGACCCGTGTTACGATTCGACCTCGATTGCCTAAACACCAGGCCATGTCAGACCATGGTTTAACACATCTGGAGTTCACAAGTTGTTGTCCAATAATATTACTCCGGTCTCAGGTCTGGATTTCACTGAAAAACCTAATCTTGGTAGCCGAGTCCGGTATCAAAGGTTCCTAACGACATATGCTCTTATGATTTGGGTTAGTTCGAAGGAAATCCAGGGCGGGTGGATCCTAGTTAGACACATCCGGAGTTCACATGGGGTGACAAATAAAAGAAGTCGGCTTTTAGGTCCCGTCCACAGTTGAACACATTAAATGTCCACAAAGGGTGGCAAATAAGAATAGTTAGCTTTTGCGCCAAAATTGCATTGAGACCCCCATGACATGGCAGTCTGTGGTGGTTTCAATGGCAATTAATGAGTCTTGTATTCACGAATTTGAATTTGAACTAGTTAACATGAAAAGCAGGTCGGGTTGGACACCAGTTGAACAATTCGGAAGTTCACAAGGGGATGGTAAAATTCGAAAAATTCCACTTTTTAGGCGAATTTCAATAAAGCCTACTTCTTGAGAGTCCGGAGGGGAGGGGGCGGGGGGCTCAGAGTTCACTAGTGACTGCTGGTATCTTGTGTTGGGTTCATTTACATCCGTAGTTCACATGATAATGTGAAATAAAAAAAAGTTTGATTTTAGGCCGCGCATTCAATAAATCCATATCTTGGGTGCCTGCAAGAAGACGAGGCCTGATCAGACCCTGGTTAAACACATCCGAAGTACACGGGCGGGGGGGGGGGGGGGGGTGAGGGGTGTGTGAAGGCGGGTTAAATAAAAATAAATGTCCACTTTTCGACGAGAATTTCAATAAAAACGATAACTTGGAGAACTGGGAGCGATGTATGTATTTATTGGTGTTTAAGGTCACACATTTCTGCACCATGGCTAATCATGACCACGGCAGTTTTATCGGAGTACAGGAGAGAACCACCGAGCAACGGCGAGCGACTGTCAGCTCCCCAGCATACTGGAGTGGTCTGAAAGGAAACAAGCCATTCAGGAAATTATAATTGCAGCTGTTATGCATGATAACCAGACCGGGTCGGACCCTGGTTTAACATATATAGAGTTCACATGGGAATGATAAAGAGGAAAAATCCGCCTTTTGTCCGGATTCTATCAAAACCCATATCGAAAGTCTGAGGTTTTCTTAAAAGTTATAAGTGACATTTATTTTCATGACTGAGGATTGCTTCGATGAAAAGCATGTTGGGTCGCAATCATCCTGTGTTCACAGGGGGTGAGAATGTCAAATAAGAAAAGCCCTCTGTTTGGCCATATTTCAATAAAACCCATATGTTGAGAGCCTGTGGTGCTTTTGAAAGCCTTACTGGCTTGTGTTGTCCCGATTGGGGGCCCTTTGGAATAAAAACATGCCGGGCCAGACTCTGGCCGTACACACCCAGAGTTCAGGGGATTTGAAATAAGAAAAGACTTCTTTGATGCCCAGATTTCAATAAAACCTTTTAAGGACGAACCAAATCCAAAAATTAAAATATGGCATTTCAGGCCACGTTTGGACAAGGGGCTGGAGGTGTACGGAAACACTGATGCACAGGTAGACCATGATACTTTGCCTGACGATACACGTATCGGTGATAGCAGTCAACTATCGTTGATCGCGATACATGCAAACCGAGTTCAGCTAACGTCGCAGACTTCTTTTTGGACAGGGAAAGAGATTCTCGAAGTATTTTCGTAAAACTACAAAAAGCCCGTATTCCCGTAAAATCAAAGTGGATTGCAGCTATTCAGGTGTAAATAAAGATTTGTTGGTATGTGCGTGTGACAAACTTAATATCCGAATTATCAATAGAAAATCAATATCCCGGTAATTGCGAACTGCAGTCACGCAACAGTGTTATGTTACAACGAAAAGGGCAAGTTGGGTCAGTTGAATTGAGCTCACGAAGTCTCCATGAAGAGCTTCGCATTCTAAATTCGACATATCGTCCCCTGAGTTCCAATGTGGTCTCTTTGCCAATTGACACAAAGCACACTTTGGAATTCAGGGGACGGTATGATCAAATAATTTTTGAGCACCGAAGGCACGTGGGACAGTGTGGGGCAAGCTCCTTGCGACCCTCCCCAGCTGCCTAATTTTGTGGTACATGGGCGTGGAGAAGGAGGGAAAAGTATGAGGAATTTGGTGGACGATCAGCGGTTGAAATCCTGGTTTCATTGTTTAAGGTATCTTAATTGTTAGTGAAACAGTTCAGGGTCATGTGCTGGTTTCTGGCATATGTGATCTTAAGTTGTCTTGATATTGTTTCATTGTGCCGATGGAGTTGATTTTTACTGTGCCGTATTCCGTTCTCAAGTAGTCGTCTGCAAGATTGGTAAATTCATCCCAGGACATGTTCTGGAAGTCGTATGGTGGTCTGTCCTCCTCCATCTCCTCGGGTACCTAAAAGTGGATTTGATGGATGGGTGGCTGGATCTCATTCCTGTCGTGGCGGGGGGAGGGGAGGGGGAGGGGGGTGATGAGAGCGTGGACTGTGTTGGGGATGGTGAATTTATGATGATTATTATTATGATTTTGGTTCGTTCTGATTAAAAGTAGGCCGAGACGGTGATAATCCCCATTTCATCGTCTGCAATGTGTAAGGCTCTTAGTGTCATTGTGTACTACTGAACACAGCACAAGAGTACGCGGTAGAATACTTGTCTTCTGATACTATCAACTCCGTTTCTACCGGGTTTAAAAGTTAGAGTCTAATAGTTACTCGCCGCAGCTCGGTGGTTTTCTCCAGCTTCGTTCAGCGGCAAAAAAAAGTCGCGTTTACATGTGTGGGTGTGTGACAAAGTTTCAAAAATCAGTATGAACTTACGTCCCACAAGAGCAAAAATAGATGGGATGTGGAGCTAGGCCAATGTAAAATGGCAAATAAAAATTGGGAATATGTTTTATGCATTTTAGCAAACGAAAGCTAACTTCCCTTCAGAAATTCCAATTGGAGGTGGTATCATAAAAAATATGCCTAAAAATGGGTGAAGTTCGAAAAATTTTCCAACAATATAGCTGGTAAGTTGTCGTCTGTGGAAGTACCTGCTGGAGAACCTGACCACACACAGATTTGGGATTAAGTTGGCAGACTGGTCGGCTAGTAGATTCCATCTGGACAACATGCCCCATACCGTGTCGAAGATACCCCACACGGTGACGAGATCTTGTCTTCCCATCTACACCTACAGCCAGTATAGGCGTATAAACTGACAGATAACCCCTCTACCAACGCATACACATACCTCACTTATTGCAGTTATAATGATTCTGGGCGAATATATACATTTTACATTGACAAATAGATAAATTTACTATAAATGAAAAAGTCGGGTCGATTACAGGGCGGTTATTTAGCACTGTCCACGTTACATCTAGGAGAGGTGAGGGTCGTACAGAAACGAGTCGAATTCACTCAACTCTGTTGATTTGAGGTTATTTTTTTACCCAAATGAATTATATGGGTGGGAGAAGCCGCTATCGGTCTTAGGGTGGCGGCTGAAATTTTCGACAAAGAGGGCGATGCTCGCGTACAAAACACTCCTTTATCGAGGGCTGGGGGCACTGTCCACTCTCAAAACTCATCCAACTGCGCTTTCTGATTTCAAGAAAATCATCTTCTGAAGAGAGTACTAGTTACTGGCGTGGCTTGTCCGCACATAGTGAGATACCTATCGACTTTATCTTCCACTTTCGTAAGAGGAAGCCCTCGCCTTCAAAGTACAGTCCGTGCACCGATGAAAAGGCCCCCGCCTGAAATACACATTTCGCGATCAAAATCGGCGAGGCTCTAATCCTCTAGGATCTCAAGTCCATCTTGGTGGTGGTGATGGTGTGTGTGTGTGGGGGGGGGAGGGGGGGGGCACTTCTCGAACGACATACCAATAATTACTCTTCATGTTTTCTTGCTACCTCATTCTTGACGCGGTCCCTTCGCCTGCTATGGTAGGATCTCAGTTGAACATATCCAGAGTTAAACCTTTACCCGACACCAAAAGCAGACATCGCATGCAAGCAAAATAATTGAATAATTATTTTTTTTTATTTTTTGCATGAAAAACATAGCTTATGACCCATTTTTGGAATGAATAAGCTTAATGAGCTCGTTCCAAAGAGGAGTCGTTAGTTATGTTTTTAAAGCAAAAATGTAAAAATAATGAAAATTGAATGGTGAATATTACTGGCTTGTTTTTGGCGTTACACTGGATCAGGGGTTAACATAGGGATGTTAAATAAAAAAAAAAAATCCGATTTTAGGATCATACTTCAATAAAATCTATATCTTGAGAGCCTGGAGTGACTGTAATAAATACTCCGATTTCGATCCCAGGATCATTAAACAAACCCACGTAACTGAGTGTGAGGGGGTATCAAATGCAACTTATAGCTCGTGTACTCATTCATAATTCGGACGGTTCTTCACAAGAAAACATGGAAGATCAGGCGTACTTGAAGTTCACAAGGGGTTGGCAAATTATAGCCAAGTAGGCCTTAGAAGTTACATTTGCTTTCCAATCCATATCTTGAGTCTCTGCATTATTCTCAAGCCCAACTGTGATGATTATATCGTCTGCATACTGTATACTGTGTTTCATTTTGTGATTTGCTTCAAGAGGTGTTAATTTCAATAACTTCGACTTTTACTATTACTATGGGAGTCATTTAGGCAACGTAATATATATGTGTCGCTTTTCCACATGAAAGTTATTCAGAAACGTTTTGCATTTATCAATATTAATGTGAGGGATTTAAAGTACAGGGGCGTCGTAACGAATTTCAAAGTGTGTGTGTGTTTGGGGGTGGGTGGGGAGGGGGGTGGTTAGAGCGATCGATGGTTGTCGGTATGACGGGCCGACCATGGTTCAGACCGCGGTATAAAAATTTTAAATTCCAGGGTCCCAAAACCCTCATCTCCATGCATCTGAGCGGATATTTTGAAATTTTTCAGGACACGTATTTGAAAGATTTCACACTTTCAGAGCCGTTAAAAAATTGTCAAGACGTTCATACCCAAGCAACTGCTTAACCAGCTGTATGATAGTCACAGTTTGTGACAAACATTAAACACGCTAACCTTACACTAGTACGAGAGAAACATGGCTGACGAAAATATGGGAAGGCTCTAGACCCGTCCCTTGTTTCACCAGTCATTGGTTCTGTTAAAATGTATGCATGGCCTGGCCCCAGCCAACCCCCCCCCCCCTCCCCCGGTTCCGCCGCCCCTGAACAAGAACTTCTTTTTGCACAATGCGAAGTGGATCAGAATCTTGAATAACTGTTACAGTGTTATGATTGAGGTTTGGCTGGGAATTACAACTCGCTTATACGTCCTTTATTGTAACTCGAGCACAGCATGACAGGAACACTTTCCATGGACTTATGGTAGACCCGAGGTAAAGACGAATGAACGATATAAATGATTTATTCAACATGACTGGAGTATCTGCCCCAGTTAAAGAAGAAACATTTATATCCTCCAGTGTCGCCCAAACAACGGTAAACAATTCAAACTCAACATCATGGCAAATGAGAAAGCTCAATTAACAGGCACAGATTATTTATTCAAAGGGGGAGGGGGAGGGGGCGGTGGCGTTTCGGTAACCGGTTCTCGTCAGATCACCGAAGTGAAGCAACGTGAAGCCACGTAACCCCGATTGTCCACATGGGGGCACGATAACGCCGTGTACTAAGGCGCACTGCACGTTGATGGTGCGCATGTCTTCAACCAATCTAACCCTGCATGTGCCGCAGTGCGGAGTTACGATGTTGGGAAGCTGGCACTTGCTCGTCGTTGCTGGGTGGTTCTCTCCGTGTACTCCGGATTCCTCCATCCGTAAAACTGTCACCTCCATCCGTAAAACTGTCACGATCATAATTAGCCAATGTGCATAAGTATGTGACCTTAAACACCAATAAATAAATAAATAAATATTTATTCAAAGCGCCATAATCATTTACAAACTGAGAACAACAATACGCGATTTACTGGCAAATCGTCTGCTCTGCTTAATAATACAATGACGCTCTCTGATTGAGTCACAGGGATTAGGTTAAACATATTTTTATTTGCCAAACAAATAAGTTGCAAATTGGGATAGGAGGACAAGTGCTTTCCACTTAGTGTACCCTCCGCTCCCTTAACATGATACAAAAAATCAATACAATGGCGAAACAAACAAATGAGAGAAATGTAAAAAAAACATGTGCAAGAAAATATAACTTCGCAATAAAAAATAGCGAGAGAGAGAGAGAGAGAAAAACAAAGTGATTGATTAATTGATTGATGTCATTTCTGCACCTTGAGTCTGTCTCTGTGAATTTGATTTTCCATGCCGAGGGTCGACCAGGCGCTGCACTGACACTGCACTCACAGGGATTAATTACAATATAGGTGTTTCAATCACCTGGTTTTCAGTTTACAACAATAGATAGAACATTCGAGTCAAGTTTGATCAAACTGAAGGATCATGGCAACGTTTCGATGATAATCCCCATTCATCGTCTGCAATGTGTCCATAGACAATGCTCTTGGTGTCACTGTGTACCACTGAACACAGCACAACAGTACAGCACGCGACAGAATACTTGTCTTCTGACACTATCAACACCGTTTCTACTGGGTTCAAAAGTTAAGAGTCTAATAGTTACTCGCCGAAGCTCGGTGGTTTTTTTCGTTCACCGGCAAAACAAAGTCGCGTTTACATGTGTGTATGAGTGACACAGTTTCAAAAATCAATATGAACTTATGATCCACTAGAGCAAAAATAGATGGGATGTGGTGGAAGGCCAATGTGAAAGGGCAAATAAAAATTGGAAATATGTTTTATGCATTTTAGCAAACGTAAGCTAACTTCCCTTCAGCAATTCCAACTGGAAGTGGTATCATGAAAAATATGCCTAAAATGGGTGATGTTCGAAACATTTTCCCACAATATAGCTGGTAAGTAGTCATTTGTGGAAGTACCTGCTGGAGAACCTGACCATACTCAGATTTGTGATTAAGTTGGCAGACTGGTCCAGTGGATTCCATCTGACCAACGTGCCCCATACTGCACCAGGATCCTCCAGTCATTGAAGAGAGCGTCCCCTTCAATCTTCACCTACAGTCACTATAGGTTTGTGAACCGATAGATAACCACTCGACCCAGGCACATACACAATCACTCAAACATTTTTTTCCTTGTTGATCTTGAGATTATGAGACGAACTTATTGTGTAGTTAATATTAGACGAAGCTTTATATTTTACAATAAATTTATTATAAATGAAGAAGCCTGGTCGGTTACAGGGTAGTTATTTAGCAGAGTTCAAGCTACAGCAAGAAGGCGGAAAGAGGGGTTACGACACAATTGGGTCATATTCTCTCAACCCTGTTGATTAGGGTTAATTTTTAACTCTACTGATTTTAGAATACTGTTTTACAATGAGCTGTGAGCTTTTTCCAAACGGAGCCCCGCTCTTCAAGGCACCGTCGGACTTTCCACTATCTGTCGAATGGGAGTCACGTCTAAACTGTTCCGGTCTGCTTTTGACGAGAGGGTCCTCTCTCGTAAAGCGTGGTTTGTTTTGTGTGTGTTTGTGTGGGGTGGGGTGGGGTGGGGGTATTTGCGTGCAGTGAACCGTCCGTCTTTGGTCAAATGTTGATGTCCACCTAGTTACCACTACGTCGTCCTCGTGTTGTAATGGAAGTCCTCGTTCTGCAATCTTCTGTGCGCTTCCAACCGAGAGGGTCCGTGCCCGAAATGCACTGTCCATATTTTTGCGAGGGACGGGGCACGGGTGTGGGTGCTTACCCGAGTAAATCCAGCTACTCTTTTGGTGAGATGCCTCGACTGCAATGGTTAGGAAAGTGCGGATGAGCCTTCTATCTGGAAAAGGGGACGTGTATTTCACGACGAGGCCCACTCTAACTTCCCCAACCATCGCAGTACCACGAAAAAGTAACTAATGACCCGTGTTATCATGATTCGAACATCTGGGGTTCACAAGTTGATGTCCACTAATATTAGTCCGGTCTCAGGCCTGGATTTCAATGAAAAACCTAATCTTGGTAGCTTAGATTGGAATCAAAGGTTGCTAACAACATATGCTCTTATGGTTTATGTTAGTTCGCAGGAAAGCCAGGACGGGTGGATCCCAGTTAGACACATCCGGAGTTCACATGGGGTGACAAATAAGAGAAGTCCGCTTTTCTGCCCCGCCCACGGTTGAGCACATTAAAAGTTCACGGAGGGTGGCAACTAAGAATAGTCAGCTTTTGGGCCTAGATTGCAATGAGACCCCCTTACATGGCAGCTTGTTATGGTTTCAAGGGCAATTATGACTCGTGTATCCATAATTTGTACTAGTTAACATGAATAGCAGGTCGGGTCGGACACTGGTCGAACAATTCGTAAGGTCACACGGGAGTGGCAAATTCGAAAATTCTACTTTTTAGGCGCGGATTTCAAAAAGCCCACATCTTGAGAGTCCGGGTGCTCTCAGAGTCCACTAGGGACTTATGTTATCTTGTGTTGGGCACATTTAGATGCTTGAGCATATCCGTAGTTCACAGAATAATGGGGAAAAAAGGCGTGACTCTAGGCTGCGAGTTCAATAAGGGGGCGGGGGGGGGGGGGCAAATGAAAAAAAAATGAAAATTGTGCGCTTTTCAATAAAACCGTTATCTTGGAGACCCGAAAGTGATCTCAAAAGTAAATAAGTACCTGCGTCATTATGATTCGCTCGCTTGGGTGAAAAAACAGTTCGGGTCAGCTCTGGTAAAATACATCTCGATTTTGCAGGGGCATAGCACATCAGAAAATCTGCTTTTTAGGCTCAGATTTCATTACACCCATGTCTTGTGTGTCTGGGGTGGTCTGGAAGGTTACAAACCATTCAGAAAATTATAATTTCGGTTGGTATGCGTGATAACAAGACCGGGTCGGACACTGGTTTAACACATCTAGAATTCACAAGGGAATGGTGAAGAGGAAATTCCGCTTTTTGGCCGGATTCTATCAAACCCCATATCGAGAGTCTGGTATTTTCTTAAAAGTAACAAGTGACGTGTATTTTCATGATTGAGGTTTGCTCCGATGAAAAGTATGTTGGGTCGGAATCACAGGGGATGAGAATATCAAAAAAGATAAGCCCTCTGTTTGGCCATATTTCAATAAAACTCATATATTGAGAGCCTGTGGTGCTCTTGAAAGCCTTACTGACTTGAGTTTTTCTGATTGAGGACCCTTTGGAAGGTCACTGACTCCAGCCAGACTCCGGATGTACACATGCGGAGTGCAGGGGATTTAAAATAAGAAAGGACCTCTTTGATGTCCAGATTTCAATAAAACCATTTCAAGGACGGATACCAAACGAAAAATTAAAATATGGCCCTTCACGCCATGTTTGGACAATGGCTAGAGATGTAAGGAAACACTGCTGCGTCGGACATCACGATACTTCGCTTGACGCGTCGGTGAAGCGGTCAAATATGGTTGATCGCGATATATGCAAACAGAGTTCAGCTCACCTTAAAGACTTCTTTTTGGACAGGGAATCATATTCTCGTAATATTTTCGTAAAATCGTAATATTCCCGAATTCCGGTAAAATCGAAATGGATTCCAGCTATTCAAATTTAAACTGTCAATAGATTTGTTTTTGTTTGTATGTGCGTGTGACAAACTTAATATCCGAATTATCAAAAGAAAAGCAGTATCCGGGGAATTCGAACTGCAGTCACGCAACAGTGTTATGTTACAACGAAAAATGTAATTGGACCTGTTGAGTTAAGCTCACGAAGTCTTCAAAACTGCTTCGCATTCTAAATTCGATACATCGTCCCCTGAGTTCCAAAGTGTTCTATGTGAGTAGTATAACATGTACCCGAAGGGTCCTATTTGACGTCATGTCACGTGACCCAGTGGCGCCAGGTTTGGTTGTTGTGGTAACCCACGTGAGCGGTTATTTTGTGACGTCATCCTCATAGTAATACGTGATGTGAGTGCGCACGCGCAGCTCATGTTAGGGTGATACATGTTTCCGTCGTCCATTTTGTACACTTGAGGCCGCCATCTTGGTTTCTATGGTAGCACGTTGTTGCTATGTGACCCAAAACCTTATAATAGGACAGGGGTATGTTCGGAGGGTATGTTCTTTTGTACAGGAGTAATTTCCCGACTCGTAGGATTACCACAAATAACCCGACAATCCCTCCAAATCACCAACAACAACTTTATTTACTACGGATTCCCCATTTTGTCGGCTTAGCACGTAGTGTTATGGTACCGAGGGGGCCCCGGGGTATTTAGCCATTTCTGGTCTGTTCTTGTCAGTTCTGACCCTATTCCGAGTAGTTTTGTGGTTTCATTCATCTAGATCATGGAATCCCATTTTTTTCGGAAACATATGGCCTTCCGAACCCCTTTGTAGTCGTTTGGGGCCATGAGAAAACCCCTCAATGAAGCCTCATTTACTATCCCAGACTCATCTCGGTATTTAACAGGCATTTCCCATGGAATCCCACTTTTTGGAAAACATCTGGCCTTCCGAACCCCTTTTAGTACTTATGTGCCTACTGACACACAGAACACTTTGGAATTCAGGGGGGTCGATATGGTCAAATGACTTTTGTGCGCCGAAGGTGCGCAGGGCTAGAGTAGGGAAAGCCCCGTAAGACCCCCACAGCTGTATTAGTTTGTCGTTCATGGACGTGGAAAATAAGAGACAAGTGTGAAGAATTTTGAGGACGATCAGAGGTTGAAATCCTGGTTTCGTTTTTTATGGTATCTTCTTTGTAAGTGAAACTGTTCAGTTTGCCAGAAACCATGTACAGCCATAAAAAAACCCAAATATTAACCCAGGGACTCGATTTCAACAAACATGAATCTGACCCCAAAGAGATGTTGTATATTAAATATGACAGGATTCTAAATGGTGAATCTGAAGAACATTTTAAAGAAACTTCCTCATATTGCACCAAGTTAAAATTTGGGCTAACGTAGGAAGCCCAAGTATGAACCCAGGGAATCGATTTCAACAAGTTAAATTGTGACCTCCCCCCTCCCCCCCCCCCCCCCCACCAACCCCAGAGATGTTGTACACCAAATATGAAAGCATTCTGAATGGTGGATCTAAAGACGATTTCAAAGAAATGCGCTCTTATTACACTAATTTAATAATTCGGGCTGCTGTATTGAACCCAAACATGAACCAAGAGGCTTCGTTTTAACACACTTGTGTCTGACCCCCCTATGTATGCTGTATACCAATATATCAAAAGATTCTGAGCAGTTGCTGTGGAGAAATTTCTTTTAATATTTTTGCAACTATGTTGACTAGCATTTTTTCGCTGCCCCCCCCCCCCCCCCCACCCCCACCCCACACTACAGAACACACTGACACAACCGGTGGTAATTTGTTTTTATCTTTCAATTCGACTGGTCCTAAGATTGCTTCACACCAAATAAACACTCTCTTTCCCACGGAACACGGGAAAATAGTTTTTTTTGCATGAATCAAGTACTTATGACTCAATGATACCACATATCAAATTTGGCTCAAATCGGACCATCGGTTCAGAAAACAGAAATTTTGGGTACAGCCAAAAATCTTGCCCCTCCCATTACGAAGGCAAATCCTGATCCTGAAATTCCGTTTAAACAATCTTGATTCTACATCTTAAAAGGAAGCTGCATGCCAAATATGATGTCATTGTACCCACTGGTAGATTTTTAAAGAACTTTGGTGGATTTTTCCCCACCCTTTCCCTATTAGGCTGGGCAAGTTAATTTGAAAAAAGAAACCCAAAATGCGCTGTCACAATAAGCAATCACCTCAAATATAACTAAAATTGGTTCAGCGGTTTACGAGGGGCAGGTGCAAACACCATGTTTACGGATGCCGGCGACAGATAACGGACGATGAGTGGTAACTATCGCTCATCCTGAAGCTAAGAACTACGTAGACAAGAATATATTTTTTGTTTTGTATGCAGCAGCCTTAGATCCAGCGGAAAACCATACTATCGGCTTTGTCAGGCGGGGGCGGGGGAGTCGGGGGGGGGGGGGGGCGTATGGGGATGCAAATTTTAACAATGGCAACGGGAAGATGCTGAGTCATCTTGTATATTCCCATCAGCTGATTTGAAACTTGCCTTCTTTAAAACCACTGGGCTGAATTCATTCACACATGGTCCAGACTATCTTGGGAGTATACCCTTTCTACTTCGTTCAAATTAAAACCGATTGTCTGAATTGAACTAAATTTGGCATGTAGTATAATAGGGTAAACATACTTTATTGATGCCAAAAAAAAAAAATGCACAGTTCCGTGGGAATCCAGAAGCTAAAAATAGAAAAAAAATGAAAGTGTCAATGACACTGTAGCTCAACTTGTCAAGACAAAGACATGTACATGTATAATATGTGACACAGCAATGACAAACATCTAGGTAATGACCTGATAACAAAGGTACATATAAAGTATTGTAACAGTCTGTACATAAATACTGACCGTTGCCTGTAACAAATGTATAGGTAAAGTATTGTAAAGGTGGGTGACAGTCAGATGCTGAACTCGAAAAGAAATCTTAGTCCCAGAGTGGGTCTGACTGAACCCCAAAATATTTGTTCTCATAGCACAGTGATAACAAAGGCACCCCCAAACACACTCGTTCCTGTCCCAAGGTGAAAACAATGGTACCCAAGAAGTTTTGTGAAGATCAATTCATAAATACAAGCTGTGACAAAAAACTGATTGGACCTAATTGGACCCACTGGCAGCCATCTTGAATTTTGGACCGTACCCAGAAACACTCATTCTCGTCCCAAGGTGATAACAAAGGTACCCAAGAAGTTTTGTGAAGATCGGTTCATAAATACAGTCTCTGCCCTGAGCCATACTGACATGTATGCTTACATTATGTAAGTAGCACTGAATAAATCAAAGTTCATCTAATTTGCATAATTTCTGCATGAAAAAAAAAAACCCTTACAATATGTGATGTATTCCATGTTACTAAACATTCATACAAAAATTTATTCAAATCAGAACATTCATACAGAAGTTCTGTACAAAAGACTGATTGCATTAATTTTGGTACAAAATGGCTGCTGGTGGCCATCTTGAATTTCGGACCACACCCAAAAACACTCGCTCTCATCCCACGGTGATAACAAAGGTACCCAAGAAATTTCGTAAAGATTGGTTCATAAATATGGCCTCTAATCTGAGCTGTAAAGAAGTTGTGTACAAAAAACTGATTAGACCTAATTTCGGTACAAAATGGCCACTGGCAGCCATCTTGAATTTTAGACCGCACCCAGAAACACTCATTCTCATCCCAAGGTGATAACAAAGGTACCCAAGACATTTCGTGAAGATCAGTTCATAAATACAGACTCTAGTCTGAGCCGTATTGACATGTGTACATACTGTGTGTAAGTCGCACTGAAAAAATCAAAGTTCATCTAATTTGCATAATTTCTGCACGAGAAAAAAACCCGTATTATATGTGATGTATCCCATGGTAATAAACATTCACACAAAAAATTATTCAAGTCAGCACTTTCATATGGAAGTTCTGTGCAAAAATCTGATTGCACCTAATTTTGTACAAAATGGCTGCCATCGACCATCTTGAATTTCGGACCGCACCCCAAAACACTCGTTCTCGTCCATCGGTGATACCAAAGGTATCCAAGAAGTTTCGTAACGATTGGTTTATAAATACGGCCTCTACCCCGAGCCGTATTGGCATTTGCACTTACAGTGCTGAAAGTAACACTAAATACATCAAAGTTAGTCTAATTTGCATAATTTACGTACGAGAAAAAAGCCCGTATTATATGTGATGTATCCCATGGTACTAAACATTCTAACAAAAAAATATTCAAATCAGTGCTTTCATATGGAAGTTCTGTGCAAAAATCTGATTGCACCTAATTTTGTACAAAATGGCTGCCATCGGCCATCTTGAATTTCGGACCGGACCCCAAAACACTCGTTCTCGTCCCACGGTGATACCAAAGGTACCCAAGAAGTTTCGTAAAGATCGGTTCATAAATACGGCCTCTAGCCCGAGCCGTATTGGCATTTGCACTTGCAGTGCTGAAAGTAACACCAAAAAACATCAAAATTGGTCTAATTTGCACAATTTACACACGAGAAAAAAACTCGTATTATATGTGATGTATCCCATGGTACTAAACATTCATACAAAAAATTATTCAAATCAGAGCTTTCATATGGAAGTTCTGTACAAAAAACAGATTTCTGCATCATCGGTACAAAATGGCGGCTGGCAGCCATCTTGAATTTCGGACCGCACCCAAAAACACTCGTTCTCGTCCCACGGTCATAACAAAGGTACCCAAGAAGTTTTGTAAAGATTGGTTTATAAATACGGCCTCTAGCCCGAGCCGTATCCAATTGTTGACGTACGGACAGACGGATAGATGGACAGATGGCCAGACAGACAGACGGACGACGGGCCATGACAAAAGCTCAAATTTGGCTTCGCCAAAGTTGAGCTAATGAAAGTGTCAATGACACTGTAGCTCAACTTGTCAAGACATGTAAATGTATAGTATGTGACACAGCAATGACAAACATCTAGGTAATGACCTGATAACAAAGGTACATATAAAGTATTGTAATGGTCTGTACATAAATACTGGCCGCAGCCTGTAACAAATGTATAGGTAAAGTTTTGTGAAGGTGGGTGACAGTCAGATGCTAAACTAGAAAAGAAATCTTTGAGTCCCAGAGTGGGTCTGACTGAACCCCAAAATATTTGCTCTCATAGCACAGTGATAACAAAAGCACCCCAAAACACACTCATTCCTGTCCCAAGGTGAAAACAAAGGTACCCAAGAAGTTTCGTGAAGATCAGTTCATAAATACGAGCTGTACAGAAGTTGTAAAAAAAACTGATTGGACCTAATTGGCAGCCATCTTGAATTTTGGACTGCACTCAGAAACACTTGTTCTCGTCCCAAGGTGATAACAAAGGTACCCAAGAAGTTTCGTGAAGATCGGTTGATAAATACAGCCTCTAGCCCAAGCCGTATTGACATGTGAACTTACAGTGTATAAGTAGCACTAAATAAATCAAAATTCATCTAATTTGCATATTTTCGGCACGAGAAAAAAACCCGTACTATATGTGATGTATTCCATGTTACTAAACATTCATACAAAAATTTATTCAAATCAGAACTTCCCTACAGAAGTTCTGTACAAAAGACTGATTGCACTAATTTTGGTACAAAATGCTGGTGGCCATCTTGAATTTTGGACCAGACCGCAAAACACTCGTTCTCATCCCATGGTGATAACAAAGGTACCCAAGAAGTTTCGTAAAGATCGGTTCATAAATACCGCCTCTAGCCTGAGCCGTATAGAAGTTGTGTACAAAAAACTGATTAGACCTAATTTCGGTACAAAATGGCCACTGGCAGCCATCTTGAATTTTGGACTGCACTCAGAAACACTCCTTTTCGTCCCAAGATGATAACAGAGGTACCCAAGAAGTTTCGTGAAGATCGGTTGATAAATACAGCCTCTAGCCCAAGCCGTATTGACATGTGAACTTACAGTGTATAAGTAGCACTGAAAAAATCAAAGTTCATCTAATTTGCATTGAAAAAAACCTGTATTATATGTGATGTATCCCATGGTACTAAACATTCACACAAAAAATTATTGAAATCAGCGCTTTCATATGGAAGTTCAGTGCAAAGATTTGATTGCACCTAATTTTGTACAAAATGGCTGCCATCGGCCATCTTGAATTTCGGACCGCACCCCAAAACACTCGTTCTCGTCCATCGGTGATACCAAAGGTATCCAAGAAGTTTCGTAACGATTGGTTTATAAATACGGCCTCTAGCCCGAGCCGTATTGGCATTTGCACTTACAGTGCTGAAAGTAACACTAAATACATCAAAGTTTAGTCTAATTTGCATAATTTAGGTACGAGAAAAAAGCCCGTATTATATGTGATGTATCCCATGGTACTAAACATTCTAACAAAAAAATATTCAAATCAGTGCTTTCATATAGAAGTTCTGCGCAAAAACCTGATTGCACCTAAGTTTGTACAAAATGGCCGCCAGCGGCCAACTTGGATTTTGGATCGGACCCCAAAACACTTGTTCTCGTCCCACAGTCATAACAAAGGTACCCCAAGAAGTTTTGTAAAGATCGGTTCATAAATACGGCCTCTAGCCCGAGCCGTATTGGCATTTGCACTGACAGTGCTGAAAGTGAAACTGAATAAATCAAAGTTAGTCCAATTTACATAATTTAAGCACGAGAAAAAAACCTGTATGATATGTAATGTATCTCATGGTACTAAACATTCATACAATATATTATTCAAATCAGAGCTTTGATATGGAAATTCTGTACAAAAAACAGATTTCTGCATCGTCGGTACAAAATGGCGGCTGGCAGCCATCTTGAATTTCGGACCGCACCCAAAAACACTCGTTCTCGTCCCACAGTCATAACAAAGTTACCCAAGAAGTTTCGTAAAGATTGGTTCATAAATACAGCCTCTAGCCAGAGCCGTATCCAATTGTTGACGTACGGACAGATGGACGACGGGCCATGACAAACGCTCAAATTTGGCTTCGCCAAAGTTGAGCTAAAAATCAAAAAGACATATTTCAAAAAGAGGTCCCACAGGCCCTGAAACGCTCGCCTTGAACAGAACACGATAACAAAAGAGTCCCCATAAACAGAGTCCAAGAATGAGTCTACATTAAGCAATCCATCTCCATAGGATACATTGTCAATCCTTGAGCCCCTTCAGGAGTGACAAAAATAGTCCGAGCAACATGCCTTTTCTTCAGTTGTTCATAATGTAAAATGCAGAGCTCCCCTACGAAGCCCCACAACCTATGTGGATTCATTATTACACACCTCAAGAGGGTACTGAATACAATTTAAAAAAAAAAATTCAGCAAAATGGCTACTTCTGGCTTCCATAGAAAGCCCACATGTTAACCTATGGATCCGATTTGAACAAACTTGAATCTGACCCCCCTTGAGATGTTGTATACCAAATATGAAAGCATTCTGAGTAGTGGATCGGAAGAAGATTTTTAAAGAAATTCCCTCATATTGTACTAAGTTAAATTTCAGGTTTCCATATGGGGCCCAAATATTAACCCAGGCACTCGTATTGAACAAACTGGAATCTGTCCCCCCCCCCCCCCCCCCCTCTTAGAGACGTTGTTTACCAAATATGAAAGCATTCCTACTGGTGGATCGGAAGAAGAAGATTTTTAAAGAAATTTCCTCATATCACACTAAGTAAACATTTGGGCTACCATAGCGAGCCGAAATATATACCTAGGGATCTGATTTGAACAAACTTGAATCTGACCCCCACCCCCCCCCCCCTCCCCTCCCCCAGAGATGTTGCATTCCAAATATGAAAGCACAAAGTTAAAATATTAACCTGGGGACTTGGTTTGAACAATATTCCCCATATTACCCTATGTACAAAATATGGGCTCCTGTATTGAGCTCCCAGGGTTTCCATGGGGATGCAGAATTTTTTTTTTTACATGGGTCAAGTACTTATGATCCAATAATACCACATACCAAATTTGGTTCAAACCGGACCATCGGGTCAGTAAATAGAAATTTTGGGTGGGGCCAAAAATCTTACCCCCTTCCATTACAAAGCCAAAAATTGCTTCACGAACTTCGTATGAACAAACTTGATTCTAAACCTCAAAAGGAAGCTCCATAGCAAATATCAAGTCATTGTACACACTGGTTCATGAGAAGAAGATTTTACAAATATTTTGGAGCGTTTTCCCCCAATCCCTCCCTATGGGGGGTGGGGCTGTGCATGTTGAGTTGAAAAAAAATGCAATGCCCCTTTGGGACCATCACTCACACAAACTTTCACTTGAATTGGCCCAGTAGCTTTGGAGGAGAAGACCAAAACATAGTGTTGATGGACACCGGATGGGGAGCGATAAGATTAGCTCAGCTTGACTTTGTCAAGATGAGCTAAAAATTCTATCGGTTTTGTCATGGGATTCTGTATGGGGAGGCCCATTTTAACATTGTTAGCAATGGGAAAATTCTGAGTCATCGCCTATATCTATCACATGTTCTATCAATTAAGTGATCTTCTTCAGAACCTTTGGGTCGAATCTAAACTAATTTGGTACAAAACATCTTGGTGGATAACACTCTTTTTTTTCAAAACAGTGCTACTCACCTTGGGTTTAATGCCCCAAAAACCTATACAAGTTTTAGAATGTTCTTTTCATGAACTACCATGGAGAATGATTTAACATTTTGGTATGAAATGGCCTTTGGTGGCGAAGACTGGATTTTGTTTAAGGTCAATGTTTTGGCTCTGTGGCAGCATGCTCATTGTGGGCCCCACCTAAAAGTTCTATTTCATGAAGAAGACTTTTAAAGAATATTCCCCATATTGCCCTAAGTTAAAAATTTGGGCTCCTGTATTGAGCCCAAATATGAACCAAAGGGCTTTAGTTTAATAAACTTGTATCTGACAGCCAGCACCCCCCCTCCCCCCTCCCCCCCCCCCCCCCCCCATGAATGCTGTATACCACATTTCAAAAGATTCTGACCACTGGTTCTGGAAAAAAAATTTTTTTAATTTTTGCAAATACGCGGACTCAGCATTTTTTCGATGCCCACTACATAACACCCTAACATAAACAATGACATTTTTATTTTACCATTCAATGCTACTGGCCCTAAGGATCCTTCATACCAAATAACAGCTCTCTGTTCCGTGTGGTTTGGGAAATATGGGCATTTGAAAATATTCCTATTTTTAGCTCCTGAGGTTTCCATGGGGATGCCGGAATTTTTTTTTTTTTGCACAAGTCAAGTACTTATGACTCAAGAATACCGCATGCCAATTTGGGTTCAAATCCTACGATCGGTTCAGAAAAAAGAAATTTTGGGCGGAGCCAAAAATCTTAAAATATTGCTTCACGAACTTTTTTAGTACAAACCTGATTCTACACCTCAAAAGGAAACTGCGTAACAAATATCAAGTCATTCTACTCCCTGGTTCATGAGAAGATTTTAAAAATATTTTTGAGCATTCATTCATCCCCCCCCCCCCACCCCACCCCCTCCCCCCACCCCCCTATGGGCATGTTGAGATGTTGAGTTAAACAAAATGCAATGCCTCTTCAGGACCATCATTAACACAAACTTTCACTTGAATTGGCCCAGTGGTTTTGGACAGAGAGCGATTAGATTAGCTCAACTTGACTTTGTCAAGGTGAGCTAAAAATAAAGGAGTAGTCACCAAAGAACTAACTCGGCAAAAGCATGGTTAACATTGGTTGAAGAAAAGTACTGTATCAAAATGGAGTACAAATCAGTACACAGCACTACTGAACCCAAACAACGGCAATCCGGATTATAAGTGCCTTGCCTAAGGACCTTTCAGCTTGAAGTCCAATGTCGTAACCATTGAGCCACCACCCTCCCCAAGGCAGATTAGTATTTGGGATTGAAATTGAGTGAATCTATCAGTGTGTGAAGAAATAAAGTGAAATGGCAAAATTGTGACAAGAAAATGATTGAGACAGTTTTTCCGAGGGACTAAATTTAAACAAACATGAATCTAAATTCCACATGGATGCTGTACACCAAATATCAAGAGTCTAATTGTTGGTTTTAGAGGAGAAGATTTCTCAAAATTATTCCTGATATTGCACTGAGTTAAAACTCAGGATCCCATACAGATCCCAATAATGAACCCAGGGACTTCACTGAAACAAATTGAATCTGACCTCACAAAGGATCCTGTAAACCATATACAAGCCTTTGACAGGTGGAGGTGAAGAAAAGTTTGATTTTATTTTTTTAACAAGAGCCCCAATTGCAAGTTGCCTTAATTGCTCACCTGCCAAAATGGTTCAAAGAAGTATTTGGGGGTCACATTGAGTTAGACATGGTTAATCAACACTACAAAGGAATGAGGTAAATTTTATGGAAAAACACTAAGGAATGCGATCCAGGATTTGAACAAACCTGAGCCTAGCATACGCCCTCCTGCCATCCCCTCACCCCACCCATAGAAAGCCCAAATATGAAGCCAGAGACTGAAATTGAACAAACTTGAATCCCCCACCCCCTCACATACATGATGCATGCCAAATATCAAAAGATTCTGATTGGTGGATTGGAAGAAGATTTTTAAAGAACATTCCTCATATTGCACTAATCTGAACATTTGGGCTCCCTAAGAGAGCTCGAACATGGACCCAGGGATCTGATTTCAACAAACATGTGTATGAATCTTCCAAAGATGTTATATGTGAAATATGAAAGCCTTTTGGAGCAGTGGTTTGGGAGAAGATTCTTTAATGTTTTTCCCATAACTCACAGGAGTCAAAAAATGATGACTCAAAATTTTTTCAAAGTCCTGGAATAGTACCCTATGATGAAACCGATGACAATTTTTTTTACCATTCCTTTCTGCTGTTCCAAAGGAAGCTTCACACAAAATAAAAATTCTCAGTGCCGTGTAGTTTTGGAGATATGGGCACTTTACATTTTTTTCTATTTTTAGCATCTGTGGTTCCCATGAGGGCGACGGGAATTATATTGGCATAAATTAGGTACTTATGACCCAATGAGTCCTCATGTCAAATTTGGTTCAAACTGGCCTCTCAGTTCATAAAACAGAAATTTTGGTATAACTTGGGCTCCCACAGGAAGCCCAAATGTGAACCCAGGGACTTGGCTTTGATAAACTTATAATCTCACCTCCCTAAGGATGCTGTATACCAAATATGAAAAGATTCTGACTGGTGGATGTTAAGAATAATATTTTTGAAGAATATTCCTCATATTGAACTAAGTTATAATTTGAGCTCCCACAGGGAGTCCAAATATGAACCCAGGGACTTGGCTTGAACAAACTTGAATCTCACCCCCTAAGGATGCTGCATAACAAATATCAAAACATTCCAACTGCTGGATTTGAAGGAGGTCTTAAAAGAAAATTCCTCATTTTAAATTAAGTTACAATTTGGGCTCCCACTGTGAGGCCAAATATGAACCCAGGGACTTGGCTTGAACAAACTTGAATCTCACCCCCCTAAGGATACTGCATAACAAATATCAAAACATTCCGACTGCTGGATCTGAAGGAGGTCTTAAAAGAAAATTCCTCATTTTGAATTAAGTTACAATTTGGGCTCCCACTGTGAGGCCAAATATGAACCCAGGGACTTGGCTTGAACAAACTTGAATCTCACCTCCCTAAGGATTCTGCGTAACAAATATCAAAAGAGTTTGATTGGATGATCTGAGGAAGAAAATTTTTAATGAATATTTCTCATATTGCACTACTTTGAAAATTTTGGCTCCCATAGAGAGCCCAAATATGGACCCAGGAAATTGATTTCAACAAATATGTGAATCAATCTTCCAAAGATGTTATATGTGAAATATGAAAGCTTTTGGAGTTGTGGTTTGGGAGAAGAAGGTTCTTTAATGTTTTCCCTATTATCCAGCGTGTTAAAAAATGCTGACTCAGTTCTGAAAAAGTACCCTAAGATCAAACTGATAGCAATTTTTTTTTGACCATTCCATCCTGTTGGTCCTAAGGAAGCTTCACACCAAATAAAAATTCTCAGTGCTGTGTGATTTAGGAGATATGGGCATTTTAATTTTTTTCTATTTTTAGCTCCCGCAGTTCCCATCCGGGCAATGGGAAATATTTTTTTTGCATAAATTAATTACATATGACCCAATAAGCCCAAATATCAAATTTGGTTCAAATCAGCCCCTCAGTTTGTAAAATAGAAATTTTGGGTGGGGCAAATACAGCCCCTCGAACTTCACTTAACAAATCTGAGAGTACACCTCAGAAGGAAGCTGCACACCAAATATCAAGACTCGGCTACTGCTGGTTCGTGAGAAGAAGATTTTTAAAGATTTAGGCACACGTTTTGGGCCTACCGAGGGGCAGGGCAACTTGATTTGAACAAACATGAATTGACATATGATAGGGAACATGCACATCAGATTTGGTTAGATTTGATCAAGTAGTTTGTGAGAAGTCGATAATGTGAAGTGGACGACAACGGACGGCGTCGACGGACAAAAAGAGATTAGTAAAGCTCCCCTTTAGCTTTGCTCAGGTGAGCTAAAAATTATCCCATATATAGCTTGAAGTTAAAATTCCCACAGGGAGAATACATATCAACTCTAGACACATGATCTGAAGTTGAATCTGCACCCTTTCCCTCCCCCACCCCCACCACCAACATACACAAACACACAAGAATGTTGTTGCATACTAAGTACCAAAAGATTCTACAGGTGGTTCTGGTGAAGTAGAATTTTGAAGAATATTCCTAATATTGCAGGAGTCAATAAAGGGACTTGACTGGAACAAACTTGAATCTGACCCACGTATAAATGTTGTATGTCAAAATTAATATCAAAAGATTCTGATAGGTGGTTCTAAAAGAGAAATTTTTTAAAGAATATTCCCAATATGGATTAAATAAAAATTCAGGCTCCCATACAGAGCCCAAAATATAAACCTGCATGGGTATTTGATCTGAACAAACATGAATCTGCCCCCACTACAATTTTATAATGTTGTATACAAAACATCAGAACATTCTGACTGGTGTTTCTGGAGAAGGAGATCTTTAAAGAATATTCCATAAGTTAAACCTCAAACTCCTGTATTGAGCCAAATATAAACCTGGAGGATTGATTTGAACAAAATATAAAAAAAAATTTCAGATATGAATCAGAAAAAGATTTTTAAAGATTATTCCTCATAGTTAAAATTCAGGCTCTCATAGGGAGCCCACACAGCAACTCAATCTGAACAAACTTGAATCAGGCAACTCAATTTGAACAAACCCAAATCTGACCTCTCTAAGGATGTTGTATATCACATTCCTAGAGAAGAATTTTATACAAGCTGCTCATATTGCACCAAGTTAAAACTTGGGATCCTACTAGTAAGGGGACTTGATGTGAACAAATGTGAATTCCTGATTCTAGTGGTTGACACACCGGTATATTGTATACATGTATGTATGTGCCAGCCACTCTGTGATTAACTAAGATTGACTTCAATTCATTCCAAGAAGAACACACACCATTTACTGGGCATTTGGATGTTTGTGAAGAAAAAAATAAAAAATAGTTCTGGAGAGCAATTGACATATCTGAGTAGCTACAAGGAGAGTGATTTTTGTTGCGGCACTGAATTTTTCACAAAGCAAAATCTGCTGCATCTTAAATTTAACCTAAATTAAACTTAACTCATATTAAATGTATACGGATGTGTTTAATTTATTTATTTATTGGTGTTTAATGTCGCATAATTATGCACAATGGCTAATCGTGACAGTGACAGTTTTACAGGTGGAGGAAGCCGGAGTTCCCGGAGAGAACTACCGAGCATCAACAAACAACTGTCAGCTCCCCAACATTCTAACTCTGGTCAAGCTCTGCTCAAGCAGGGTTACAGCAGCTGAAGACATGTGCACCATCGACGACCAGTACACCTTAGTACACTGCGTCATCGTGCCCCCATGTAGGCAACCGGGATAAAGTGCCTTGCCCAAGGACACAATGCACGTCGTCCCGGACGGGGATCGAACTCGGAACCTCTAGCATAGAAGTCCAACAGTCTACCACAGAGCCACCGCGCTCCCAATGTGTTTAATATTACAAAACATGTACAAGAATATTTAAAAGAGGCCCCCTCCTTAAATGCTTACCTAATAAATTTGTTCAGAGAAGAATTTAAGGTCACGTTCATCATCTGGTTGTTAATATTTATTCATTTTTATTTATTGGGTTTTACAACACTTTCGAAAACAATGGTCACCCCACATCGGATAGTTTATGGGTGGTGGAAGCCAGAGTACTGGAAAGAACCAGTGAAAACTGGTGAGCATCTGACATACCCCCAGCATACTAACTCCATACAAGCAGTGTTAGCATTTGTAGAAGACAAGTGCACCATTGACATGCAGTACGCCTTTGTACAAAGCGCCACCATTCCCCACTTCGGCAATAGGCATTAAATGCCTTTTTATCCAAGGACACAACACTGTTATCCCTAGCAGGGATCAAACCATGGACCTTTCAGTTTGAAATCCAATGGTATACCTACTGAGCTACTGTGCTCCCATCTTATACTTAATCTAATTTAGATATGAGTGTGGGGAAGAAGGGTGGGAGACTTTTAGCCTAAAATCACTCAAACCTCTTCAAAAAACATTTTGAAACAAAGAGAAAAAAATCCCTTAGTGGACTCCTTTCAACTACTCATACCCCCCACCCCCCAGGGCAGAAGTTCATTTTTTTCCTAAAATCTGATAAAATAACAAAAAATCCTCTTTTCAAGCAAAAAAAAAATTGCTCAAAAGAACAAAATTGTGTTGTGTACTTGGGTCCTCAAGTGGCCTGATGGTTCCCATTTAAGCAAACTTAACGTTAATGTCACATTTACATCTAAATGAAAGTTATCACCATTCATTTAACACACACTGATGTCAAAATATCTAAATTTCAGGCAGAAAAAAATACCCATGATGCAACTAGAAATTTAACCAATTCAATCTCGTTTGACAGAAATCATTGAGCTCTGTCAAACGAGATTGAATTGGTTAAATTTCTAGATGCATTCTGGGAATAAACAGCTTCCTGAAATTTTGGTATTTTGACATCAGAGTGAAGGGGGTTAAACAAACAGTAAATTTTTATTGGATTCTGTGTTAAAGTCCCCTGATACCTACCAAAATCAATCAAGCCTAATACTTTGTACAAATTTTTATCCATGAGTCATAGACATACCAAATATCAAGAGATTCTGCTCCTGCCCGGTGGGTCTGAAGAAGAAGATCTTTAAAGAATAGTGCTGCTACATGCACCCGGTGCTTGTTGAATTCATTGGAAATGACTATTAATAGACTAATGATCGATTAAGGCCAGCGATTTATCGACTTCTAAAATTAATAGTCGCAGCAACCTAAATGTGAATTCGACCTCTGTAAGATCCACATTTTCAAATCATTCTGACTAGACTAGCGGTTCCAAAGTACCAGAGGCTCAAGCAAGCCTAAAACGCTCACCTGGCTCAAGTTGCCAAAAAGGATAAGTATATCATTAAGTGATCAGCAGCAAGAGCAATGTTTTGATTTGCTTTGACACAACCAGCTGGTGCTAAGAAAGCTTCTGAGCAAGCTCTGTTTTGTGAAGTATTAAAAATAATCCAACAAAATTTTTTCTTTTGTTTTCAACAACTAAGGTTCTCTCTACCCCACCCACCCCCCCTCCCCCCCAAAAAATGAAAGTGTCAATGACACTGTAGCTCACCTTGTCAAGACATGTATATGTATAGTATGTGACACAGCAATGACAAACATCTAGGTAATGACCTGATAACAAAGGTGCATATAAAGTATTGTAACGGCCTGTACATAAATACTGACCGTAGCCTGTAACAAATGTATAGGTAAAGTATTGTAAAGGTGGGTGACAGTCAGATGCTAAACTGAAAAAGAAATCTTTGAGTCCCAAAGTGGGTCTGACTGAACCCCAAAATATTTGTTCTCATAGCACAGTGATAACAAAGGTACCCCAAAACACACACATTCCTGTCCCAAGGTGAAAACAAAGGTACCCAAGAAGTTTCGTGAAGATCATAAATACGAGCTGTATAGAAGTTGTGACAAAAAACTGATTGGACCTAATTTCGGTACAAAATGGCCACTGGCAGCCATCTTGAATTTTGGACCACACTCAGAAACACTCTTTCTCATCTTGAATTTCGGACCGCACCCAGAAACACTCGTTCTCGTCCCAAGGTGATAACAAAGGTACCCAAGACGTTTCGTGAAGATCGGTTGGTAAATACAGCCTCTAGCCCGAGCCGTATTGACATGTGTACTTACTGTGTGTAAGTAGCACTGAAAAAATCAAAGTTCCTCTAATTTGCATAATTTCTGCACGAGAAAAAAACCCGTATTATATGTGATGTATCCCATGGTACCAAACATTCACACAAAAAATTATTCAAGTCAGCACTTTCATATGGAAGTTCTGTACAAAAATCTGATTGCACCTAATTTTGTACAAAATGGCTGCCATCGGCCATCTTGAATTTTGGACCGCACCCAAAAACACTTGTTCTCGTCCCACGGTGATACCAAAGGTACCCAAGAAGTTTTGTAAAGATCGGTTTACAAATACGGCCTCTAGCCCGAGCCGTGGTGGCATTTGTACTGACAGTGCTGAAAGTAACACTAAATACATCAAAGTTAGTCTAATTTGCATAATTTACGTACGAGAAAAAAACCTGTATTATATGTGATGTATCCCATGGTACTAAACATTCATACAAAAAATTATTCAAATCAGCACTTTCATATGGAAGTTCTGTACAAAAAACAGATTTCTGCATCGTCGGTACAAGATGGCAGCTGGCGGCCAACTTGAATTTCGGATCGGACTCAAAAACACTCGTTCTCGTCCAAAGTCATAACAAAGGTACCCAAGAAGTTTCGTAAAGATCGGTTCATATATACGGCCTCTAGCCCGAGCCGTATTGAATTGTTGACGGACAGACGGCCAGACGGACGACGGACAACTGGCCATGGCATAAGCTCAAATTTGGCTTCGCCAAAGTTGAGCTAAAAAACTGATTGGATCTAATTTCGGTACAAAATGGCCATTGGCAGCCATCTTGAAAGTGTCAATGACACTGTAGCTCAACTTGTTTAAGACATGTACATGTATAGTATGTGACACAGCAATGACAAACATCTAGGTAATGACCTGATAACAAAGTTACATGTAAAGTATTGTAATGGTCTGTACATAAATGCTGACCATAGCCTGTAACAAATATATAGGTAAAGCATTCTAAAGGTGGGGGTGACAGTTAGATGCTAAACTAGAAAAGAAATCTGAGTCCCAGAGAGGGTCTGACTGAACCCAAAAATATTTGTTCTCATAGCACTGTGATAACAAAGGCACCCCAAAACACTCGTTCTTGTCCCAAGATGATAACAAAGGTACCCAAGAAGTTTTGTGAAGATCGGTTCATAAATAGACTCTAGCCCGAGCTGTATTGACATGTGGACTTACATGTACTGCGTATAAGTAGCACTGACTAAATCAAAGTTCATCTAATTTGCATAATTTCTGCACTAGAAAAAAAACCTGTATTATATGTGATGTATTCCATGTTACTAAACATTCATACAAAAATTTATTCAAATCAGAACTTTCATGCAGAAGTTCTGTACAAATAAACAGCTGTGCAATGAGCGCATGATACGCCCGTTATTAATTACAAGAGGGAAGCACGCAATATGAGCATACATGTGTACTAAGCATTTTCAAGTTATTGTTCAACATGTGGAAAATTGCTTATATTTTGATGAATAAAGTCCCATAACTCTGGAATGACATATCGGACAGCGACACAAATCGAAAGTGGGAATCCTTCCATCAACATATACTTGCAACCAAAAAATCATGAAAATTGCTCGAAGCGTTTTCGAGTTAACATACGACGTGTGGATGGACGGACGGACAGCAATACACCATAATACAACCGTTTTTTCCAAACGGGCATATAAAAACTGATTGCACTAACTAAAGTAGAAAATGGCTGCTGGTGGCCTCTAGCCCGAGCCGTATTGGCATTTGCAGTTACAGTGCTGAAAGTAACACTAAATAGATCAAAGTTAGTCTAATTGGCATAATTTATGCACGAGAAAAAAACCTGTATTATATGTGATGTATCCCATGGTACTAAACATTCACACAAAACATTATTCAAATCAGCGCTTTCATATGGAAGTTCTGCACAAAAATCTGATTGCCCCTAATTTTGTACAAAATGGCTGCCAGCAGCCATCTTCAATATTTTTGAATTTCAGACCAGACAAAAAACCACTCGTTCTCGTCTCACGGTGATAACAAAGGTACCCAAGAAGTTTTGTAAAGATCGGTTCATAAATACAGCCTCTAGCTCGAGCCGTATTGGCATTTGCACTTACAGTGCTGAAAGTAACACTAAATAAATCAAAGTTAGTCTAATTTGCATAATTTCGCATGAGAAAAAAACCTGTATTATATGTGATGTATCCCATGGTACTAAACATTCACACACAAAAAAAAATTATTCAAATCAGAGCTTTCATATGGAAGTTCTGTGCAAAAATGTGATTGTACCTAATTTTGTACAAAATGGCTGCCAGTGGCCATCTTGAATTTCGGACTGGACCCAAAAACACTTGTTCTCCTCCCACGGTGATAACAAAAGCACCCAAGAAGTTTCGTAAAGATCGGTTCATAAATACGGCCTCTAGCCAGAGCCGTGTTGATGCCGCAACAGGCGGGCAGATGGACGATGGGCCATGACAATACCTCACATTTAGCTTCGCCAAAGTTGAGCTAAAAAGTCTTCATAAATGAAATACTCAAGACCCAGTTATGTACCACATGACAAATTTGATTTACATCTGTCCATTGGATCTGAGAAATTTTGAGTGCAGCCCAAATTTTGACATACTGAGTTTTTTGAAAAAAAGTGAATTTGCAACTCTAAAGTAAGTTCCAAACAAGAAATCTAAGCATTATTGCAAGCGGCTTACAAAAAGAGGATTTTAAAAGCATTTTAGGCTTATGGAGCAATAACCACACCCCAAAGGATATAGTAATTTATTTATTTATTTTTTTTATTTTTGGGTGGGGGGGGGGGGGGGGGGGAATCAGACGAGTAACTTTCACCAGCCTGAAGATGGCAGCAGCTTCATTTGAACAAAGGAGAAAAGGTTTACTCCGAGGGAGGATGATAGGTGCCATAAATGAATGAATTTGGCCCAATGGGTTTAAAGAATAAAAAAATTCAAACTGGAGAAACAGAATTTTACTGCCCCTGTAAATTCATGTCTGTGTGAAAATGGTTCAAGCATCAAAAATAAACAAAGCAGAAAGAGAATTTTTGGTGGCTTATTTTGGGGATAAACTATTTTTAAAGAAATCAGAAAAAAGTTTTCATTAACAGCATTACATGAAATAAAATCTCTGGAACCCACATTGAAGTCTTGAGAGGGTTAAATTAATGACATTCACGCAGGAATCGGAAAAAAAAAATTCCAAGAAAACAGAAAAAACATACAGTTAAAACTAAAAGTCCTGTCACAAACTGTGCACCTATCTAGGCTTAATTACGCATAGGAATTGTGCGCAATTGCCATATTGAGTGGAATCCAAAACATGGCAGGTTCTCCTAGTTACTCATAGCAAGGACAGGCAATGTGTCTGCAAATGGACCTCCGGGTTATCCAGAGGTCCTTTGGTTGAAACAATACTTGTGCACAGGCCATATGTACAGAATTTGATAGCCTGTCTATGGTCATAACGGGCAGATTTACATGCAGATCAGTGCAGATCAACGTGCTATTTGTGCACATTTCATTACAGGACTTCTAGTTTTAACTGTATGAGCATCGAAGAGCAACTGTCAGCACTTCAACATTTCAACTCTGTTCAAGCTCCGTGCAAGCAGGGTTACAGCAGCTGAAGACATGTGCACCATTGACGGGCAGTACACCTTAGTACACAGCGCCATGTAGGCAACCTGGATAAAGTGCCTTGCTCAAGAACACAATGGGGGTCGTCCCAGGCGAGATCGAACTCGGGACCTCTAGCAAAGAAGTCCAACAGTACACCTCTGCACTCCCTTTTCACTCAATTAACCCTTTACCTAATGAATCAGCCTCATCCGTCTGCACAATATGCAAATTCAGCAGTTGAAGAAATATTAATTTTCAGAAAATTCCAACCACACTATATCATGTGACCCCTCACATTGGAACGAGCTCATCGAGCTCGTTCCAATGAGGGGTCACATGATATGGTTTGTTGAAATATTTAGAAAATTCTGAAAACACTATAATTAAAATCATTAAGTTTTTATATCATCTGCTTTGGATAACCGTCAAGGGTTAAGCTTAAACTAATATAGAGAACATGTGTGTTCGACAGGTAACAGGAGTCTCTCCTGTCTCTTGTCGACATTAAGTGATAATAGTAAACAGTCTGAAGAACTTTTAACAATTTGTACAGGGAAAAATATTACAGCAACAATGCTGACTCATCATTTTTTCAATGCCTCCTACCACACACCCCAACATTACCAAGGGCAATAGTTTTTAACCATTCCATTCTACTGGTCCTAAGGATGATCCATACCAAATATCTGTTCTTTGCTCCAAGTGGTTTGGGAAATGTGTGCTTTTGAATTTTATTTGGTTTGTAGCCCCTCGCGTTCCCACGGGGCTGTGAAAAATTTTTTTTTTTGCATCAATCATTTACTTGGGACCCACTTAACTATATGCCAAATTGGATTGAAACTGGCCCATCAGTCCCTCAAATAGAAATTTTGAGCGGAACCCAAAATGGATATGCCCACACAGAGCCCAAATATTGACTTACCAACTTCCCTTGAACAAACTTTAATCTTCAACACTAAAGCATGTTCCATACCAAATCACAAGGCATTCCCTCTGGTGGATCATGAGAAGAAGATTTTTAAAGATTTTGGGCATTAACCAGAGCCCAAAGATGGCGGCTGCTTCATTTGAACAAAACAGAAAGGGTATACTCGTTAGATGGTCTGTGCAATATGTATTTGAATTTGGCCTGATGGTTGTGAAGAAGAAGTCACTTTTGCAGAAGTTAATGGATGACGGACGACGGATGCCAGACAACGGACGCAAGATGACAAGTGATGGCGGTAGCTCCCGTTGACTTACAGTCAGGTGAGCTAAAAAGAGTTTTAAAGATTATTCCTCCTATAAGACTATGTTAAAATTTAGTCTCCAACAGGGAGTCAAAATATTAAGGCATGGACTTGGTTTGAACAAACTTAGATCTGGCCTCCCTATAGGATGCTGTAAACCAAACATCAAAAGATTCAGCCTGGGGGATCTGAAAACTGAAAAAAATTTTTGAAGATTATTCTACAGATTGCACAACATTAAAATTTAGACTCCTATAGAAAGCCCAGTTAAATAGACTTGATTTGAACACACATCAACCTGACCCCGGGAAAAATTCTGTATGCCATATATCAAAAGATTTCAACTAAAGGCTCTGGAGACAAAGATTTTTAAAAATGATTCCTCATATTGCCATTATTATTCGAGTAAGTTAAAATTTTGGCTCCAACAGTAAGCCCAAATACTGACACAGGAACTTGGTTTGAACAAACTTAAATCTTACCTCTCAAAGGATGATGTATTCTTCAAGTGCCGAATACAAGTGTTTGCCAAATAAAAGTGCTGGGTAACAATTTACACTACTGAAAAGAATAATAGTGCTGGTGCACAATAAATGTGCTGGCTTGCAAACTTAACTAATTTCACATGAGTACCAAAATATGTCGCTCCCCTGTACTGCTAATGACTTGCCAAGAAATTGCCAAACACAATTTCAGTTGGTTCGATAACCGTTCCATGACCATTGATAAAAATCTGTATTATACACTTAATTGCTAACTGCAGTAGAAATTGATATAAAATAACTTTTGCTGTCTTTTTATTGGAAAATTTAATGAAAAAAAACCCAGCCTCAATGGTTGACTTTCTCAACACCAAGGGTGAAGCATTGTAAAATATTAATCACTTTATCAAACACAGTTTCAGAACTGGAACTTGACACTTGCTCCAGATTTACAATGTCAAATATATTTATTTCTACCAGGGACCCCCAATGAGAGAATTTTAGGTAGATGTGACTTCTCCCTCTCATAAAAAGAGGGAAAAGCAAGAACTCTTTTGGCAGAAGTGAAATTTCTAAAGAGAAAAATTCAGAGATGAGAATTTAATATTTCAAAATTCAACAGACCTTTCAAACTCTGAAAATCAAGTTTGTGGGATCCAGTAGAGGAGCCATGAGATTCCAGCCTCCACCTTACCTCCCCCCCCCCCCCCCCCCCACAAAACCAAAAAGGAGCCATGAGATTTCCAGTCTCCACCTTACAGCTCTCCCCCCCCCCCCCCAATCAGATTTTTTTTTTATTTCCCTGCCATCAGTACAAGTACAGTGCCCGCTGTCCTGCCCCCTGCCCCCCTCCCCCCCCCCCCCCCCCCCATTTTCTACACTCTTCACAAGCATAGCCCCACAGGATTTTGGCAGAGAGAAGTAAAATTTCTAAAGAAAGAAATACTGAGAAGAGATTCAACCCCGGGAAGTGAAGCAGTGCCTGTTCAGTGTTGTACACAGGCACTGTTTTTCGGGTAAAATAGGACCCAGTCACCAACGCTTGGGAGGTGCAAATACTTTCTAAAATGGGCAAAATTGCTTATTAATGCTCTCCCCTGGTCTTGGGTTGATAGTCATGTTGTGGTCATGATTAGCCAGTGTGCAAAAATATGTGACCTTAAACACCAATTAATAAATAATACTGAGAAGAGAATTTAATTAAATATTTCAAATTTATTTGTCAATAGACATGACAAACACTGAAAATCAAGTTAGTGCCCCCACAAGAACCCCGGGAAGATAGGTGTTAGGCAGTGCTTGTTTACTGTGGTTTACTGTGGTAAACGTACCGTTTTACTGGTAAAATAGAACGCAGTCACTAATGCTCTAAAATAGGCAACATGGGGCATAAACGATTAACTGACCTTGACTTTACCTCCATGCTGTGGTCACGATTAGCCATTATGCAGAAGTATGTGACCATAAACACCAATAAATAAATCAAGTTAGTGGGTGGGATCCAGTGGAAGAACAATGGGATTTCTAAGGAGCAAAGAGCCTACCCTAAAAAGTTATTTTTTTATTGGCCTCACTTGGGGAAAAAAATAAAGGTAATGGGTCACAATATCCATGATGGTTTGTATTTTTTTTCACAAATTAATAAACATGCCCACACGTTTAATCGGCACCTGAGAGTACCAAATATCAAAAGATTCTGGATAGTGGGTCTGAAGATTTTTAAAGATTATTCCTCATATTGCAAGAAACTAAAATTTGGATGAGAAGATTTTTGCAAAATTTTTGCAACTATGCTGACACAGCATTTTTTTCATTCCCCTCCTACAGTACACTATGGGGACGCGGTGACTCAGTAAGTAGAGGTGCAGGCTGCAAGCCGAGAGGTCCTCGGTTCGAATCCCACCTGCGGCAACCGCGTTGTGTCCTTGGGCAAGACACTTCATCTCCATTACCCGCGTGGGGGCACGATGACGCCGTGTACTAAGGCGTACTGCACGTCGATGGTACACATGTCTTCAACCAATCTAACCCTGCCTCCTACAGTGCGGAGTTACGATGCTGGGGAGCTGGCAGCTGCTCGTCGTAGCTCAGTGGTTCTCTCCGTGTACTCCGGCTTCCTCCACCCGTAAAACTGTCACGGTCATGATTAGCCATTGTGCATAAATATGTGACCTTAAACATCAATAAACATAAACAGTACACTATGAACAGAACTGATGGCAAAGTCAATTCTACTGGTCTAAGAATGCTTCATATCAAAATAACATATCTCTGCTGTGTGCAGTTTGGGGAATGTGCATGAAAATGTTTCTATTTTTAGCTCCTGGGGTTCCCACAGGCATACAGGATATTCTTTTGTTGCATGAATCAAGTATTTTAATATGATTAAATAATACAGGCAACCCACTAAATTGGATATCCCTCAACTGGTAGACTGCTGAATTATTTTTAGTCATCAAAATTTGTTCACATATCTTTGCCTTGTTACAATAGGCACTCTCCCATAAAATGTAACAAGACAAATCCTCACAGACTTAATAATTTCACTTCAAAGGTGGTATGGAGAACATCCACTGAATATGAAGCCTTTAAGTTGTGGTACCGACACTTCAGAATAAAGCCCAAATATGTGCTACCAGCACTCTGTCAGTTAACTGAATAACCCTGTTAATTGAATATAGTTTTGTAACACCAGGCCTTTAGATTAGCCCAAGTTCACACCATTTACAGGTGTGCTCAAATTAGAGATGGTGTGAAGACAGCAAGAATGAAAGTGTCAATGACACTGTAGCTCAACTTGTCAAGACATGTACTTGTATAGTATGTGACACAACAATGACAAACATCTAGGTAATGACCGGATAACAAAGGTACATATAAAGTATTGTAACAGTCTGTACATAAATACTGACCGTAGCCTGTAAAAAATGTATAGGTAAAATATTGTAAAGGTGGGTGACAGTCAGATGCTAAACTAGAAAAGAAATCTTTGCGTCCCAGATTGGGCCTGACTGAAACCCAAAATATTTGTTCTCATAGCACAGTGATAGCAAAGGCACCCCAAAACTCACTTGTTCATGTCCCAAGGTGAAAACAAAGGTACCTAAGAAGTTTTGTGAAGATCAGTTCATAAATAAGAGCTGTATAGAAGTTGTGACAAAGAACTGATTGGACCTAATTTTGGTACAAAGTGGCCACTGGCAGCCATCTTGAATTTTGGACTGCACCCAGAAACACTCTTTCTCATCCCAAGGTGATAATAAAGGTACCCAAGAAGTTTCGTGAAGATCGGTTGATAAATACAGCCTCTAGCCCGAGCCGTATTGACATGTGCACTTACAGTGTACAAGTAGCACTGAATAAATCAAAGTTCATCTAATTTGCATAATTTCTGCATGAGAAAAAGACCTGTACTATATGTGATGTATTCCATGTTACTAAACATTCATACAAAAAATTATTCAAATCAGAACTTTCATACAGAAGTTCTGTACAAAAGACTGACTGCACTAATTTTGGTACAAAATGGCTGCTGGTGGCCATCTTGAATTTTGGACCACACCCCAAAACACTCGTTCTCATCCCACGGTGATAACAAAGGTACCCAAGAAGTTTCGTAAAGATCGGTTCATAAATACAGCCTCTAGCCTGAGCTGTATAGAAGTTGTGTACAAAAAACTGATTAGACTTAATTTCAGTACAAAATGGCCAATGGCTGCCATCTTGAATTTTGGACCGCACCCAGAAACACTCGTCCTCATCCCAAGGTAATAACAAAGGTACCCAAGACGTTGCGTGAAGATCGCTTCATAAATACAGACTCTTGCCCGAGCCGTATTGACATGTGTACTTACTGTGTGTAAGAAGCACTGAAAAAATCAAAGTTCATCTAATTTGCATAATTTTTGCACGAGAAAAAACCCGTACTATATGTGATGTATCCCATGGTACTAAACATTCACACACAAAAAATTATTCAAATCAGCATTTTAGTAAGTTTTGCGCAAAAATCTGATTGCACCTAATTTTGTACAAAATGGCTGCCATCGGCCATCTTGAATTTCAGACCGGACCCAAAAACACTCGCTCTCGTCCCATGGTGAAAACAAAGGTACCCAAGAAGTTTCGTAAAGATCGGTTCATAAATACGGCCTCCAGTCCGAGCCGTATTGGCATTTGCACTTACAGTGCTGAAAGTAACACTAAATACATCAAAGTTTGTCTAATTTGCATAATTTGAGCACGAGAAAAAAAACTGTATGATATGTAATGTATCCCATGGTACTAAACATTCATACAAAAAATTATTCAAATAAGTGCTTTCATATGGAAGTTCTGTACAAAAAACAGCCATCTTGAATTTTGGACCGCACTCAAAAACACTCGTTCTCGTCTCACGGTCATAACAAAGGTACCCAAGAAGTTTCGTAAAGATCGGTCCATAAATACGGCCTCTAGCCCGAGCCGTATCCAATTGCTGACGTACGGACAGACAGACAGACAGACGACGAGCAATGACAAAAGCTCAAATTTAGCTTCGCCAAAGTTGAACTAAAAATATATAAATTCTTCATTCCTCTTCTACATTTAAGAATAACTTCCCTCACAATATGATCATAGAAACACAAAGGAAGGCCTGACAATAAATCATAACCATATAAGACTGTTATTTCTGGTTTAATGTGCCCAAAGTAGGGCAAAATGGTGAGCCCAAAATAAATGAATTTAAAGGCCTGTTAAGACAAAACCATTTACCATTCTTCCAGTACAAATTTGACCTGTTAATTGAATATAGAGTAATGATGAGTAAACTCCTATTGATAGAATAATTAAAGTATCAATGACATTGCTGCTCAATTTGTACAAGGGACTGAACTAAATAGAAAGATCCAGTAATGCCCCGTCATTCACTCACGTTTCTATACAAAAGGCATCAGATTCACACCAAAGCTACATATGAAATCTAAAAAAAATTGGGTGAGGGAAGGAGTCTGTTGGGTGTACCAATAGAATTGTTGACAATTTATATGTCAAATCCAAGATGGACGGTGACAGCCATCTTTTTCAATGGAATGCAGTCAAATTTGATAACTCCCATCTTGACATCATACCTAACTTACATATAAAATTTGAAAAAGACTGGGTGAGAGGTGTGGCCTGTAGGGTCTGGTAATGGAATTGTTGACAATGTATATGCCAAATCCAAGATGGTTGCTGGTGGCCATGTTTAGCAACAAAATTCAGAGAAATTTGACAGCTCCATCTAGACATTCACCACAGCTACACATGAAATTTCGAAGAAGATTTGGTGAGGGATGTTGCCTGTAGGGTGTGCTAATGGGATTGTTGACAATTAATATGCCAAATCCAAGATGGCCACTGGCAGCCATGTTTTTCAACAAAATGCAGAAATATTTGATAGCTTCCATTTGGACATTATGCCAAAGCTACATATGATATTTGAAAAAGATCGGATGAGAGATGCAGCATGTAGGTTGTGCTAATGGAATTGTTGATAGTTTATATGCCAAATCTAACATGGCCACTGGCAGCTATGGTTTTCAACAAAATTTGAAAAAGAATCGATTGCTCCCATCTAGACATTGCCTCAAAGCCACATATGAAATTTGAAACCCATCAGGTGAGAGCTGCAGCTCATAGGGTGTGCTAAAGGAATTATGGACAGACAAACGTACCTACAGACATACGTACATATGGAGATACGGACAGATGACAGATCACAACCAATCCCAATAGCTCAACATTGTAAAGTTGAGCTAAAAAGATAGTAAACTGTCGAGAAATTACCCTGACTCTCCCCAGTTTTCCTTTGTTTACAGACCTATTTGGCTTCAGTACAACCAATACAGGCATTTACAGTACAGCCTACAATAAAGTGGAATAATAACTTGCTATTTGGTCAATATTTGCACCACATTCATATCTGAATATCGCGATATTTTTATAGCAAGAACGCGTCAGTTGGTCTTGTTATGTTGGTCATAATAACACACTAAGAGGACAAAATCCCCAAACCCTATATACATGCTATCAACAGCATGTCCCATGTGCACCTGTCCGTGTTGTAACCACCCCCCTCCCCCCCCCCCCCCCCCCACACACAACACACATTTTAATCAGCTCATCTTAACATTTAATTAGGCCATTTTGTTGCGTTCACATAGATTTTTAATTCATTTTACATGCACATCACCCCTATTCGTGGTCAATATCGTCGTTATCGAAACGTGAAAGGAAGAGTTGCCCCACCCCTTCCCTCTCCCCTTGATTTTAGAGCTTTATATTTATAAAAGTTTTAACTATAGTTAAGTAAAGATACTCTCATTTGACTCTCGTGAAGCTGGGGAGACCAGGGAAATCTAAGCTTTAATTCCATTGACATCAATTAATATATCGACTACGTCAGTTTGTTTAACATAGAAAGCTTTGCATGGCTCTAATCGTCCATATTATTATAAATATTTGCTACTCTTCTTTCCACCCAAAAAATTATGAATGATAGTTTTGGAAATCTTCCATCATGCGACTCATGCATGCATTTGTCTTACGATATTTGCCACAACACGTTGAAAATATCGCGTTAATGCTATAGAAATATTGCCAACATAAGGCGCTACTATGGCATCATTAACAAAATAATATAGCTCAATGGTATACTTTGTAATAGGCTGTACTGTAATCTATTATATCTTGTTTGACATTGACAGAGCTCATGGAACTCTGTCAAACATTAACAAGATAGAATAAATACTACAGTAATCTGTAGAATACGGGAAGGTGATACAATCCCTGTTAATTGAAAACCATTGTTAATTAAATACCCCTGTTAAATGAATACTCCTCTTAATTGAATACTCCTGTAAGTCCTGTTAATTGAATAATTCATTTGGCAAAGTGGTAATTCAGTAAACAGGGTTCCACTGTACAGTGTACTGCATGCCAAATTTGGTTCAAATTGACTCATCTTTTCAGGAAACAGAAATTTTAAGCAGGGCCAACAAAATTTTCCCCTCCAATTTCAAAAGCAAAGACTGTTCTACAAACTTTGAACAAATTTGATTTTAGGCCTTAAAAGAAAGCATGGTAACAAATATCAAGTCACTGTACTGACTGGTTCATGAGATCTTTTTTCAAATTTGGAAGCATTTACCCCATCCCAACCCCCTCCCTATGGGACTGGGCATGCTGATTTGAACAAAAATACAAAAACAAAATGCAGTTAGCCCAGAAGTTTTGAACAAGTACAAACAACTTGTTCATGGACGATGGACAGACAAAGGACAAGTGACCACTATAGCTCACCCTTAATTTCAGACAGGTGAGCTAAAAAAAATAATCCTCAGATAACAATAAGTTAACAAGGGTTTGCCTCATGGCTAACAAAATGGTAACTGTGAACTAGAAAGCATTAGTGTACATTTTCTAAATAACTTATCTGCAAAAAACTTACATGTATTTATTTATTTACTGGTGTTTAAGGTCACATATTTCTGCACAGTGGCTAATCATGACAACAGTTTTACAGGTGGAGGGAGCTGGAATACCCAAGTGAACCACCGGGCATTCGAGAGCAGATGTCACTGTCAGCTCCCTTACATACAAACTCCACACAAGCAGGGTTAGCATTGGTTGAATACATTAGTGCATCATCGACACACTGTATGTCTTAGTACACAATGCCACCATGCCCCCACATGGGCACTGGGGGGGGGGGGGGGGGGGGGGGGGGGGGGGGGTGAAGTGTCTTGCACAAGGACACAACGTGGTTGCCGCAGGTGGAATTCGAACTGCATGACCACTTGGCTTGCAGCCTGCACCTCTACCTGCTGAGCGACTTACATACAAGTCTGCCCAATAATTCTGATGCCGAATATCTGATGGTGCCCATTTTCAAACTCAGTCAAGACAATCTTCCTGGAAACCCATATAACAAAAAAAGAATCAAATCATTTACATTTGTTCAAGTTATGGCAATATCAAGCACAAAATTTGAAAAAATTAAAGTGTCAATGACACTGTATCTCAACTTGTGTAAGACATGTACATATATTGTATGTGGCACAGCAATGACACACATCTAGGTAATGACCTGATAACAAAGGAACATGTAAAGGATTGTAAAGGTCTGTACATAAATACTGACTGTAGCCTGTAACAAATGTATAGGTAAAGTATTGTAAAGGTGGGTGACAGTTAGATGCTAAACTAGAAATCTCCACTGGGTTAATGTTGCAATCTTATGGTGCACCATAAGCCAAATGTTAGCAACTGTTTTAGCCTGTGTGATTCAAACCCTTCTAAGGTTGTTGATTCAACTAATTAGTAAATATTTGTCCAGTCCTTCTTAAAATATAGGTATTTGAATTTTTTATCTGTAGCTTGATAACAAACGTAGTCCTTGAAGTTCTGAACAAAAAACTGACTACACCTAATTTTGGTATAAAATGGCCACTAACAGCCATCATGAATTTCAAACTGCACCCAAAAACACTCCTTCTCGTCGCACGCTAATAACAAAGATACCCAAGAAGTCTCGTAAAGACTGGTGCACCAATACGGCTCCAGTCCGAGCCATATAGAAGTTCTGTACAAAAAACTGATTGTACCTAATTTTGGTACAAAATGGCCACGGCAGCCATCTTGAATTTCGGGCCGCATCCAAAAACAATTGTTCTCGTCCGAAGGTGATAACAAAGGTACCCAAGAAGTTTCATGAGGACCGGTTCATAAACACAGCCTCTAGCCAGAGCCATATTGACATGTGTGCTCACTGTGTATAAGTAGCACTGAATAAATCAATGTTCATCTAATTTGCATAATTTCAGCACGAGGAAAAAAACCCTGTAGTATATGTGATGTATTCCATGTTACTAAACATTCATACAAAATTTATTCAAATCAGAATTTTCATACAGAAGTTCTGTACAAAAAACTGATTGCACTAATTTTGGTGCAAAATGGCTGCCTGTGGCCATCTTGAATTTCGTACCGCACCCAAAAACACTCGCTCTCATCCCGCGGTGACAAACAAAGACACCCAAGAAATTTTGTAAAGATTGGTTCATAAATATGGCCTCTAGCCCAAGCCGTATTGAATTGTTGACTGATGGACGGACATACAGCCAGACAGAGAGATGGACGACGGGCCATGGCATAACCTCAAATTTGACTAGATCAAAGTTGAGCTAAAAAATGACAAAGTCAGCCAATAATTCTGCTGCCACATATATTGGACAGAGCCCATTTTCATACTCGATCAAGAAAATGTTCCTGGAGACCAACATAACACAAATAAATTGGGTCAGTTGACTTTTGTTGAAGTTATTGCATTATCAAGCACAAAATTCGCAAATGAAAGTGTCAATGACACTGTAGCTCAGCTTGTGTAAGACATGTACATGTATAGTATGTGACAGCGCAATAACACACATCTAGGTAATGACCTGATAACAAAGGTACATGTATAGTATTGTAAAGGTCTGTGCATAAATACTGACAGTAGCCTGTAACAAATGTACAGGTAAAGTATTGTAAAGGTGGGTTACCTTGGGGTCCAATGGCAGAAACATAGCATGTGCACAGGATGGCAGAAACATAGCATGGGCACAGGCCATATGTACAGAATTTGATGGCCTTACTATGGTCATAACGCTTAGATTTAACGCGCAAATCGACATGCTATTTGTGCGCATTTCATAACAGGACATCCAATTTTAACTGTATACAGAGGCATCCTACCTAGTTACAATGAAATCCCTTCATAAATACGACCTGTAGACTGTGCTAAATTTTGTTCAGGTTTTGGGCTTGGGCAGCCATCAGTGTTGACCGATTGTGACCAAAAGTGGTTGTTCTCATCGAGACATGACCCCAACCCGGCATATGAAATTTTGTGACAATTGGGCAAGAACTCTGGGGTGTAGCCTGAGCTGAAGGAAAATGTGCACAGACTAACAAACTTCCGCACACGTGATGGCAATAGCTTATCTTTACTTTGTCAAGTTAAGCTAAAAAACTGATTGCTCCTAATTTCGATATAAAATGGCCACCAGCAGGTATCTTGAATTTTGGACCACACCCCATATTGACATGTGCACTTACATGTACTGTGTATAAGTAGCACTGAATACATTAATGCTCATCTAATTTGCATAATTTCTGCACAAGATAAAAAACCTGTATTATATGTGATGTATTACATGTTACTAACCATTCAAACAAAAATTTATTCAAATAAGAACTTGCATATAGAAGTTCAGTTCAAAAAACTGATTGCACTAATTTTGGTACAAAATGCATGCCGGTAGTCATCTTGAATTTCGGACCACACTCCAAAACACTCATTCTCATCCCACAGTGATAACAAAGGTACCGAAGACGTTTCGTTAAAATCGGTTCCCCTCAAATTGCCATGTCAGCCCATTAATTTTGCTGCCGTATATCGGACAGAGTCTGTTTTCAAAGGACCATAACTCTGTCAAAAAATATTGGACCAAGCCCACTATCAATCCCATCCTGTATCATGTGGTTATAAACCTATGTATAAAGTTCTGTTTCATTCTGTACACTCAAACTAAAGTTGTCACCCAGAAGCCAATATCAACATGTTTTCTAAGTGGGAAAAGGACCAAACATGTAACTCGGATAAAAAATATTGGACTAAGCCTACTATCAATCCCAACCTGTATTATGAAGTTATAAACCTATGTATAAAACTACATTTCATTTTGTTCAGTCAAACTAAGTTTCATTTTGTTCAGTCAAACTAAGTTATCTCCCAGAAATCATTTCTTTCGGATGGGCAACTATATGCTCCCCCAAATTTTTTTTTGGAAGCATGAAGATATCAGATCAAGCCCACAATCAATCCCACTCTGTATTATGTGGTTATAAACCTATGTATACAGTTTTTTTTTAATTCAGTCAAACTAAAGTAAACCAAATTTATTCGGGTTTAATGACACTTTCGACAGCCAGGGTCACTTCGTGTTGGAAAGTTTTACGGAAGGAGGAAGCTGGAGTACCCAGAAAGAACCACCATGCAATGTCAAGCAACTATCAGGCTCCTCAACATACTAACTCCACACAAGCAGGCTTAGCATTGGTTGAAGACATTAGTGCACCATCGACGTTTTGTATGTCTTAGTACACAATGCCACCGTGCCCCTACGTGGGCAATGGGGTGGAGTGTCTTGCCCAAAGACACAATGTGGTTGTTGCAGGTGGGATTCAAACCAAGGACCTCTCGTCAGGAACCTGCACCTCTGCCTGATCCACCACTCCCCAAGTGAAGCAATATAATGTCTACTAAGTTGGAAAAGGGTCATAGCTCTGCAGAAAAATATTGGACCGAGCCCACTATCAATCCCAACCTGTATTATGTAGTTATAAACCAATGCATAAAACTTTGTTCTATTTCATTCAGTCAGACCAAATCTAACATTCAGAAACCAAGATCAACATGTCTTCTAAGTCGGAAAAGTGCCATAACTCTGTCTAAAAATATCAGACTAAGCACACTATCAATCCCAACCTGCATTTTGTGGTTATAAACCTACATATAATATTTTGTTTAATTTTGTTCACTCAGACTAAAGTTATGATCCGGAAACCAATATCAACATGTCTAAGTTGGAAAAGGGACATAACTCTGCCACAAAATACCAGACCAAGCCCACTATCAATCGCAAACTGTATTATGTGGTTATACACTTACGTATAGAATGCTGTTTCGTTTCACTCAGGCAAACTAAAGTTATCATCCGAAAACCATTTTTTTGAGACAGAGAGACAGATGACAGTGTGGCTACTATATGCTCCCCTAAATTTTTGGGAAAAGCATTAAAATTGGGCTCCTACAGTGGTTGGGTCAGCTCAAACATCATTTCAGGGACTTGAATCTGATGATTGATCCCTTAAGGCTGCTCTATACCAATCATCAAAAGTTTCTGACTGATAAATCTGAAGAACTTAGATTTTCAATAAATATTCTTCATATTGTACTTACTTAAAGCCAGAGTTCCCATTTGGAGTCCAAATATGACATACATAACATACAGTATGGCTGCAGTGTACTGGTCACTTTCCCCAGGTGGGTAATATTTCCACAGACACACTAATATTAGATTCCAAACACTGATTATAGGAATAATCATCAAAATTTTAATTAACTCTTTACCTGAAATGAAAATCAGAAATTTTAATAATTAAATTTCCACATATATTGTCAACAGCTCAAGCTCAGCTTGTGACCCCTCACTGGAATGTGCTCAACATGCTCGTCCTGACAGATGGGTTATAAGCTATGTTTTTGAGATAAAATATGAAAAAATAATAAAAACTGAATGGATGATGTTTGTGAAAACACTGGCAAGTTTTGGTCATTATTTTTGGTAAAGGGTTAATGAAGCAATGGGTACAACCCAGTGCTTCATTAATTAAAACTTTGATTATGATTTTAATTACCTGGTAAATGCACGCATGGACATCAGTGACCACACATGGATTACGACCAGTTCATGATGACTGTATTGTCTTAAACTTGGTTAAAACTTGGGCCTCCACAGTGAGCCCAAAGATTTGAACATGTGGGCAGTCAGGATGAAGTGCCTTACCCAAGAACACAATGCAGTTTGAAGTCCAATGCCGTAACCACTGAGCTACTGTGCACCCTTGTGTTCTATATAGTATTTGGGGCAGTCTTTTCCTGGTGGTAAGTTCTCCTATATATTTGGGAGACATCTCCCAGAGAATGACTTCAACAAAACTGTTTGGACTCACTTCTCTGGGGCCCAGTTTGCTGCAGCCAATCTTATTTCATTTTAATAAAATGGTAGTATGCAGTGATAGGAAGATTTATGTATAAAAAGTACATTTTTGTATTATCTTGCCCATGAGTCCCTTGTCAGTTAGTGGTTCATGTACATAGCCATAGGAATTAGTAATTGGACAATGTGAATACAGCACGACCAAGAGGTTCTATCGGGGAACTGTCCAAGTGAAGATTCATGATTAATGATGAACTAACTGAAATCCTCACTGATAATTGCATTCCAATCTATTAAAAACACAATTTGATATTTTGTCACATTAAATGCTATATGTGATGTATTTTGCTAAGAATAAAGCTATAAGTATAAATAATTATGGTTACCACATGGCATTCTCTGGTGAATAATGGGACACTGCAGAGTATTCCAACTCACAAACATGTATTTCTGATCAGTGCTGGAATGCTGTGCAATAATCAAATAAGTGTTTCTAATTTCTTCTAATTCTATTTCTGGAAATACTTATTTTTTCTTTTTACCGAGTTCCTGATTTTCAATGCCCAAACCTGATGAAATTTAATAAAAAAAAGTTCTGTGTCAAAGTATACTTCATTAGTATTAGAAGAATGCTTCTCATTAGGTAGAGGTGCATGCAAAAAGGTCCTCGGTTTGAATCCCACCTGCGACAACCACATTGTGTCCTTGGGCAAGACACTTCACCCCGTTGCCCATGTTGGGGCAGAGTGGCATCGTGTGCTAAGGCATACTGCACATCGATGGTGCACTTGTCTTCATCCAATGTTAACCCTGCATGTGTGAAGTTTATATGTTGGGGAGCCTGATAGTTGCTTGCCACTGCTTTGTAGTTCCCTCTGCATACCCCCAGCTTCCTCCACCTGTATAACTGTCTGACATGTGGTGACCTTGGCTTTCGAAGGTGTAATTAAACCCCAATAAATAAATAGTAGTATTCTCATAAACATCTACATTAGTGGTTATAGCAGTAATAACACAACTTTGTCAGGCAGGGATTTACGGTTCTATTAGTAATCATCCCATGCAGAATGATTAACAGTCCTCTGTCTCATTAGCAGCCGAAGACTTCACCTCAGACTGCTAATAGTCATAAGACCTTGTGACTTCAGGCCATTAAATTGTTATTAATCATTTCTGTTGGACCTTTAAAGAAGGTAATGCCCTGGAAAATCATTATATTGTAATATTAATAGTGGATTTCAGCAAATTTTACAATGAAATCGGCCTATTTGCATGTACGATAAACATGTATAGGCAGCAAATGTCTCTTGACAGTTGCTCGCCTCTCCACGTTGGTCCTCGTCATGTACTCTGGCTACCATACCAGTAAAACTGTCTGGCATAAGGTGATCCTGGCTGTCAAAAGTGTTGTTACAACCCCAGTATGACAATAGGTAAAACTGAAGAATGGGGGAACCTGCAGTTTATTTATACATACTCAACTCCTCAGTTTTTCAGTGTTTATTTTCTTTTGTTTATTTTCATTTGTACCCAAAAATAATAATGGTTTCCGTTTCATCCCACAATATCATATTTATTAGTTATTTTAACTAGTTGAAGGCTAGATTATTTTTGGTGGTCGGTTTTGTTATTCAGCATTTGTTTTATTACAAATTATTGGAGAGTTTCCATGGGCCATCTCAAATAATTTTAATCAAACAATTTTTATAAACAAAATATTATTTGCGTTTGACTTAATATGAAACATAAGCAACGAAAATGTTGGTTTTTGCAACAGCACGCTTATTCTTTTTAAAACCCTCATATATAGTGGCTTCTAGCACTCAGACGATTAACACTTTCCATGCTCTAATCTTAACATACACATACTGCTAAACAAAATATCCATCTTGAAATAGACAAATATGGGGGACATCCTTAATGGTTTAGTGTCTCTATAGTGAGAATAGGGGTCAGCAATGGCTTCAGAACTGACCAAAACTGACTTGATTTCTCCCAAGTTCTAAATTTACTTTATAATACAGTATGTGGAGAGTGTATTTTCTCTAAATCACTCACAGCGTGGAGATTCTGCATGGAGAGTGTGTTTTCACTAAATCACTCACAGAGTGGAGATTCTACAAATTTGTTGCAAAGCATAACAATCACTAAGTTCCAGCCAATGGACCTACAGGTTAAACTCTGAAATCCATTGGCAGAAACATTACTGGTTTCTTCTGTTTATATGTTCAAAATTTGAAAGTGATACTTTGTGTGACAACTCCACTCCATGGGTGATTTACATGTAGTTACAATCCACTCTTCACATACTGTACAAGCAGAGCCAAAAAAACAGTAAGGGGGAAGTGTATACCATTGTCATGCACCCACAGAATGAGCTTAAAAAAGTGACACAAGAGAGTTAAATCACAGGGGTTCATCACCAACAATGATTTATTAATAGAATAATATTATTAGACAAGCATAACTTATAGCAGCTATTATGAATACTATAATATAACATAAGGAAAGACACAGAATTCCTACCTCGATTTTTCAAAGAGTTAAATATTTATTCTATTCATATTCATTCATTTACTTCTACACACTGTTTTGTTGAGAAAACATTTATCTCCTAGATGATACACAATACTTGATTTTATCATATTAAAATAAAAGTTGTAAACACAACATGATTTATTGTCACTTTCATTGAAAAAGTAGAAACCCTGCTTTTAGTTGTTGCCCTTCATGACAAGTCAGCCCAGAACATTTTGTCTGCAAAGACACTTCATTCTTAATAGTCACTTGCTAAAATCTTTAAGGGACTGCAGAGCCAGGGTTGGAAGCAGACAGCCCCCCCCCCCCCACCCCACACTGACAATTTGTACCACAATGTTGAAAATTGTAAACAACTGAGTTTCAACAATGATCTTATTGTTATCCTGGTTCAAGGGTTTATACATTAAATGGCTTGGTATTCACTCTACTGTGGTCACCCTTAATACAAGAACTTACTTACCAAATATTTGCTGTGTCGAAGCAGTTTCGAAGCAGTTAGTACATCCAAAATCATGCAAAAGTACACAGTGTAGGCCTACTGTGTGAATTAGGCAATTTTAGGAAACTAGTGGATTAACAGCATCAGTTTGGTACATAGTTAGTTCACTGGAGCACTGGTGTTTTTCTGGATCAGAGTCCCAAAATTCCAACTTACATTTCACTCCCCCCCCCCCCCCCCACCCCTTTCCAAGTTAGACCAATGCATAGCACCTCACTTTTAACTTCAACACAAAATAAAAGCCTCTACCCCCTTCCCCCCCCCCCCCCCCAACTTACATAATTTTTCGGCTGTCTTGTTCAGATGCCACTTTAGATCACACTTTGCAGTATATTCTTCTGGAACATAGAAAAGTATTTGTTACTAGTTTATTAGTGCTAAATATTCTTTTTCTTCTCTAAAAGTATTTTCACCAGTTATTTATTTTTCCATTTATTAATATGGGTTATTTATTTAAGCAAACATTAGCTAACATCAAATCATGTCTGCCAATTTTACGGATAGCCGTAGACAGCTACCCACACAAAACAACCAATCAGAGGAGAGTACATGTAAATGTAAAACACAACAATTTACTCACCTTGTAACGACAAACAAGCGGATCATAAGTTTGGCTTTTCTGGCTTGAGGGTATTTGTACTGGACACACAGGCAAATAGGATACCCTCACCTGCCTAATAACACTGCCAACACCATTATTAATTTTGAAGAAAAATCTCAGCAATCACTATTATTTGGCAGTGAGGAATACAAATGTACATGTAGGGGGGAAATGCCATCATGATTGTTAACTTCCAATCAAATATCTTGAGTCCTGACTATCACTATCAAACATCCATCACTATTATTGGACAGGTACATGCAGGAGTAAATTGACTTCTTCAATGACAGATGCAGACTGGCAGAATATTCTTAACAGACTGGGAATCACATTATTTCAATCAGAAGTCAGTTATTCTTACCAAGTGCAACTTTCCAACTTAACTTTACTGATTACTCTCAACATTCACTAATGTGCATTTTTCTGAGCATTTTTTCAGTAGGAAAACTCTGTGGCTGAGGGATGGAAGGTGGGGATGCTCATATTTTATGTTGCAGTCAAAACCAAGAGGTTGCACATTAGTCTTACTTTGAATAGGAGGTAGGGGGCACTGAAATTCTGGAGAGTTTTTCCAGACCCCTCATACAGAAAATCAAGTAACAATTTATAAGCTCCAAAGCGTGTGGGGCACAGTGGAACTAGTACTGTGTACTAAGGTATACTCTTTGATGCTTTGTCTTCAACCAATGCTAACCCAGTTTGTACAAAGTTAGTACTTTGTGAGTCTGACAGTTGCTCACCACTACTTGGACTATCCAAAGTTTTCCTAACGTGAATAAAAAAAACAATACAAAGTGATCTTGATTATTTTGATGCATCTGTAGGATTACCAACACTGACTTGGTGTGCGTCAGTCTTTCGATTTGGAAAATGGAAGGCCCACTGTGTACTGCTCGCAACCATCTGAGGTGAAGCATACTATATATAATTGTTGAGTACCGGAATTGGGAAAATTTTTTTCAAGAAATACATCAATGAACACTGTGCACTCCAAAGATGAACAGAAGATAATTCAAATGAAGTGTCATTGACACTGCTCAACGTGTCCAAGAACGGTCTGAACTAAATAGAAAGATCCAGTAACACCAAGTCATTCACTCAAATTTCCTCAGAAAAGGTGTCTCACCAAAGCTACATATGACATCGGATGTAGCCTGTTGGGTGTACTAATGGATTTGTTGACAATTTATATGCTAAATCTAAGATGGCTGATAGTGGCCACATCATACCAAAGTTGAATATAGAATTTGAAAAATATAGGGTGAGAGGTGCAGCCTGTAGGGTGTACTGATGGATTGTTGACAATTTATAGCAAAATCCAAGATGGCCACTGCTGAGCATGTTTTCCCACAAAATTCAGAAAAAATTATAGCTTCCATCTAAATATCACATCAAAGCTACATACGAAATTCAAGAAAGAGTGGGTGAGAGATGCTGTTTGTAGGGTGTGCTAATGGAATCGTTGAAAATTTATATGCGAAATCCAAACTGGGTGCTGGCAGCCATATTTTTCAACAAAATTCAGAAACATTCAATAGCTTCTATCTAGATATCAAACCAAAGCTACATATGACATTTGAAAAAGGATTGGGTGCGAGATGCAGTCTGCAGGCTGTGAGAATGAAATTGTTGAAAATTCATAATCCAAATCCAGGATGACTGCTTTGTGGCCCTGTTTTTCAACAAAATTTAGAAATTTCTGATATCTCCCATCTGGACATCACACCAAACCTATACATGAAAGCAGAGAAAGATCAGGTGAGAGATACAGCCTGTAGAGTGTGCTAACAGAATTGTTGACAATTTATTTGCTAAATCCAAGGTGGCCACTGGTCCCTGGCAGTCATGTTTTTCAAAGGACTTGAAAAAAATTTGATACATGTAGCTCTCATCTGGACATTGCCCCAAAGTCACATATGAAATTAAGGACCGACTGGGCGAGAGCAGCAGTCTTTAGGGTTTGTTAAAGGAATTGTGGATGGAGAGTTGAGCTAAAAAAATGTTTTTTTCGAGTAAGCCCTTCGCAGCAATAATCAAATTTATTTCAGTTCGGTATAATATCTTAAATGTGCATGAGCAAAGGGACAGTGAGAAGCATTTTTGACCTTTTAAAGTTTTGTTGAATTACATTGTTTACATACCGGTTCTCCGTAAGTATTTATTATTTATTTATTTATTTATTGGTGTTTAAGGTCACATGGTTTTGCACAATGGCTAACCATGACCACAACAAGAGTATCAACCCAAAACCAAGGATGAGCATTAATAAGCCATGCTGCCCATTTTAGAGAGGGTTTGCACCTCCCAAGCACTGATAACTGGGTCCTATTTTACCAGTAAAACAGAGCCTGTTTACCACAGTGAACAGGCACTGCTTCACTTCCTGGGGTTCCCACGGGGATCTCCGAAAGTGAAGTTTGATTAGTTACAATGTAGTAGTCTTGGAATGCTACTACAAATCCATATCATATTACCCCTCACTGGAATGAGCTTGACAAGCTCATTACAATGAGGAGGGTTCAAATGATATGGTTTTGTTGAAGTTTATAAAAAAATGTCTGTACTGCACAAATTGTATATTATTCAATGCATGCCATTGATCGTTAGGGAAGGGTTAATTGCTTGCTGGGTTGAACTGAAGTACGCTGCTGTCTACTCACAAAAATTAAAAATTGCAGGTTCGATGGTGTGCAGGAGATAACTTACCTGAAACTTGAAAGAATGGGCATTGTTAAGCCAATAATTTCCTAATATTGTCCAATAGGTCTACATTTTGGTACTCTTGCATGATTTTTCGCATACTCAGTCACTTACTATTTTCAACAATGTTGTTCAAAATATGCCGGGCGTGCCCACTTCCAACCCTGGCTCCATGGTCCCATAAAATGTTTTGAAATGACTATTTAGAATGTAGTGTCCTCATGGACAAAATGTTCAGGGCCAACTCGACTTGGAAGAGACATTCCTGTGTACTTCGGGAAAGGAATCGGAGCCTCTGGAACTGGGAAAAATTTGTGTCATGAAGGTCTAAACTAGAAAAACAAATTTTTGTATGTTTTTACAAAGTGGATGCAAATGATTTTGATTGATATTTGTTGTCCTGATGTATCAGATGTCATGATGTAATGAAGAGATGAAAATTACAACAATTCATTGTTTTGATCAGAAAAAATACTTAATTATCAGGCATGAACTATGCATAAAAAGTTTCAGTGGTTTAGAGAAGGAGAATAAATGCTGATTTGGTGATGGGAAAGGATCCTTTTTGGGTACTCTGTTGCTGGTACGGATTATCACTACTTGGGGATGTGGTGATGAGATGCAACAGTTAAAAGCCAAGCTTCCAGAAATGATAAAGAGTTCTTTTCAACAACTGATCATACTTTGCAGTGTGCAAAATTTCTGAAATTACTCTAACCGACAGACCTTTTATGTTTGGGTTGGACAAGCCGAACATTCGGCTGTGTAAAGATTCTTGGGAAGCTGTTTTTTAATCATTAACAAGTATTACTATATTGCATGGGATTGAAATATATATAGCCTCTCAAGGCAAAAATCTAAAAATCTTTGAAAATACAAGAAAGGCTGATTAATTTACTTAGACCATTCAAGATGCATATTTGGTAGATGGTCATCCATTCATGTAATCACCATGTGAACGAAACAAGTGTTCTTGTAAAATTTTGCACACTGTTTTATTCACTGATTGTATTTTAATTTGATGAAAACATGTGTGTCATCTACAAAACAAAACTTTCCCCAAGAAAATGGTGCCCAGAATGGATGTAAACACAATAAATTCAGAACAGTTCAAAAAATTGAGGAAGGAATTCTGTGTTCTCCCTTGCATCATATTACAGTATTCATCATGAGCGATATCCAGTTATCCTAGGCTGATAATATTTTATTGTTAAATCACTGTTTGTAACAAGCCCATGGTTAAGGTGCTACAAAAGTAAGGGAAATTTGTTTTCTTTGAAATTTCCACCACTGATATTCCATAAATGTGAATTAAATATCCACAAAATATACATCAAAACAAAGGCTGAGATGCATAGAGCACAAAAATATATGTTAATCAACTCATGGAGTTGACACAGCCAGCAATGGTTCCTGGAAGTCTGCTACTGTATATGTTCGGGAACTGATAAAAAATAATACAGTGGTGTAGCCAGGGAGGGGGATGCCACCCCACTAAAATTATAGTGCCCCCCTCCCCCTCCTCCAAATGGGAAAATTAAAGCATCAGAGGGTCCCAGATTCACGCTGAGGGTAGGTGCATTATATTTTCAAACTTTTATTTCAGGAGCCCTTTTCCGCATCTGGACCTCCACCAATAGGAAGGAGGATACCGTAGGCCTGAGGTGGGGGTAAGTATGGCCTTCCCATTGGTGGAGGTTTGCCCCCACCCACCAATTGGAGAACCATACCTACCTACTCCCCAGGCCTACAATGACCTGGAACCCGGCAACCCCCAAAAAGATTACGCCCCCACCCATTAATACATAGCCAAAATAATATTTCAGAACAACTTGTGGCCAAATATGCTTCAGTAATCATTATAATTGATATTGTATATATATTTTTTATGTTCTATACATCACACTCTCATTTTGATGCATAATGTGTGGTCATACTAAACACTGAGGGATACCGAGTATTAGGAAAATAGTAGGAATGGAATGAAAAGGGTATGAGGTGGAGTATTATGAGTTTATAAATAGATTTAAGCAGTGAGTGCATGGTTTTAATAGAGCTCATAAAAAATCTTCCTCTCGGTATTTAGTAGGAAGTTTTGGTAATTAGTATTTATAGCGGCCGCACCTCGGTAAGAGATAGCATGAGTTACAGTGCTGGAAATGAACAAAATGACAGATGCAGTTTCAAGCTCTGTGAAATCAGAGACAGGAGTAAAATGCACCTGTGAAATATTAGTACATGTATTGAATTTTAAGAGAATACCATCACCAAACACCAGAAAGAAACTTTAAATTTTAAGGACCTGCTGAACTATGATAGTAACTTGTCACTGGCCACAGAGTGCAGCTTTCTCAAAGCAACATACAATTATATGTCCTCAAAGTGTAATAGAGCTCCACAATATTTGTCAATAAGTGCATTATTTTTAAATCCAGTTAAATAGAAAACATGGGTGCCAATGGGAGCATTCACACTTGCATTCATCTCATTTCCAGAAATGGAGAGTTAGTGATGGAATTGTGGTCCTAGATGACAAGGCAAAACCCAGAGTTTTTTATGGCTGCACAGTAAATCAATAAACCAATAAATACCGGTATTCAATCCAGTATTGATTGAACAGTGAATAAAATCTTGAAGTTTGAGATAACCTACATATGCTTATCGTTCATCTGGACATTAATAAAGAGGATCGATTACAGTACAGACATTGTGGACGGGTCAAAATCCAATGGGTGGGGATTTTTCCATGCAAATAATTCAGAGATGATCCGACATCTACATGTAGCGTAATTTCCACCAATGAAACGCCAGGGTAATCGCGGTGCATCATTGGTGGAAATTTTGCTAGATGATTATTTCTGAATTATATGCGTGGAAAAAATGTCAACCGGTGGATTTTGACGAGTCCACGATAGCCCTACTGGATGACAGTTTACAGATTTAGAAAGCATCTGTGGCAAGCACATGGGGCAGGGCGTCAGCTGTCTTAGGGAGTTTGAGCATTGAAGAGAAGGGTCTTCCCACAGGAACATTTTAAAACAGTGCTATCGAATATGGTGATGAGACACAACTTTTTGACAAAATGTTTGTAGTTCCAGATGAACAACTTTTCGGTTATATGTTTTTTCATTTTAGATAACCATTAACCACCAGAGGAACAATAAAATATTTCCTCTCAAATTTTATGACCTGATTGAATAGTGGTGTAATTACAAAAATATCAATTTATTGTCACTATTTATTTACCAACAATTTGATTTTCAAGATGCCTCAAGTATTTTTTTTGCCTGTAGTCTCGAATGAATATCATCCCTCTACCTAATAAATCAGCCGCATCACCAAATTGCGCAGTCGAAAAAATATTATTTTTAATAAAAATTGAGCAAAACCATATCAAGTGACCCCTCAATTAAAGCGAGTCTGTCGAGCTCATTCCAATGAGGGGGTCACATGATATGGTTTTATTGCTAAACTAATATTTAAAATAAATGAAATAAATAAATGACACTGTAGCTCAACTTGTCAAGACATGTACATGTATAGTATGTGACACAGCAATGACAAACATCTAGGTAATGACCTGATAACAAAGGTACATATAAAGTATTGTAACAGTCTGTACATAAATACTGACCGTAGCCTGTAACAAATGTATAGGTAAAGTATTGTAAAGGTGGGTGACAGTCAGATGCTAAACTAGAAAAAAATCTTTGAGTCCCAGAGTGGGTCTGACTGAACCCCAAAATATTTGTTCTCATAGCACAGTGATAACAAAGGCACCCCAAAACACACTCATTTCTGTCCCAAGGTGAAAACAAAGGGACCAGTACCCAAGAAGTTTTGTGAAGATCAGTTCATAAATACGAGCTGTATAGAAGTTGTGACAAAAAACTGATTGGACCTAATTTCGGTACAAAATGGCCACTGGCAGCCATCTTGAATTTTGGACCGCACTCAGAAACACTCGTTCTCGTCCCAAGGTGATAAGAAAGGTACCCAAGAAGTTTCATAAAGATCGGTTCATAAATAAGGCCTCTAGCCTGAGCCGTATAGAAGTTGTGTACAAAAAACTGATTAGACCCAAGTTCGGTACAAAATGGCCACTGGCAGCCATCTTGAATTGTGGACCGCACTCAGAAACACTCGTTCTCGTCCCAAGGTGATAACAAAGGTACCCAAGAAATTACGTGAAGATCAGTTGATAAATACAGCATCTAGCCAGAGCCGTATTGACATGTGTACTTACTGTGTGTAAGTAGCACTGAAAAAATCAAAGTTTATCTAATTTGCATAATTTCTGCACGAGAAAAAAAACCCACATTTTTGTGATGTATCCCATGGTACTAAACATTCATACAAAAAATTATTCAAATGAGCGCTTTCATATGGAAGTTCTGTGCAAAAACCTGATTTCACCTTAGTCTGTACAAAATGGCTGCCAGCAGACAACTTGAATTTCGGATTGGACCCAAAAACACCGCCAAAGTTGAGCTAAAAATTGTGATATTGTCAGCGTTGGGTACAAGGTAATTCAAACTGAATCATCAAGGCATGCTGATTCATTCCAACAATGATGGCTCAAGTCCAGATTATTGGACATACAGAATGCAGATAGTGTATTATCACTAAATCACCCATAGAATGGAGATTCCACCCAAACAATAATTGCTAATTTGTTGCAATGCATCACAAGCACAAGCAAAACTCCAGCCAATGAACCTCCGGGTTAAACCTGGATGTACACCGGCTGAAACATTTTGTTTTTTGTCCATATGTACAGTATTTGAAAGTGATACTTTGGGTGATAACTCCACTCTGCCAATGATTTAATCACAAACCACTCTCCACGTACTGTATGTTCAGTTATCTGAACAGCCTTTCAATACACTGGCATACCTCAGTATTTTTATTGATACCGATACTGGTATTTAATTTTGAATATCGCGCAGCCCTAGCGCTTCTGTAAAATTTCTAAAGAAAGCCCATCGTGCACAAGAACGGCACAAATTTGACAACAATTTCAAAGGAAAAGTGAATAAATCTGTCCAAGACAACAACTCAAGGCCTGAATATGGGGAATATCATAAATTAAGTGAACCAATAAGTCTTGATGAGGTCATGGGTATAATTACAAAATGTCCACTGAAGACGAAGTCTCTTACAAAATATCGAAACAGTGTTCCAACATCATCTTCAGTGGACTTGAAACAAGCTTGCTTGGATGGGACCAGCATACATATTAAATAAATAGAGAGATTAATACAGATATAAGACCCCTCTTTAAGGGCTTCAGTGTCTGTGTCTGTGTCTTTGGGGTGTATGTGCTTGTGGGGATGTGTGTAGTGTTGTCATGAGGCTAACCCCACTACCTTATACAGTGGTAGCTAGGTACTGACTGTAAAAACCGGCATGGTACTTAACATGCTATATTTACACCAAATTAATACCCTATATTCTAGTTAAACTGGAAGCAATGTAATGGACACTGCACTGCCCTGGACTAGTCCACTTGGAAACAAATGGACCACCTAGCTGTGTACCAGACTGCTATTTGTTGGACTGGGTCACAAGATATTTCAAATCCCACAGTGTCCCTGGACCCTGTACAACTTTGGCATGGTGAAACTTTTATTCATTCAGTGCATGGGTCTGATCATACATGCATATCTGATTATAACTACGATCTAAAATGTCTTGGATGTCTCCCACCTTCAACATACATGTCTGTTTCTCGACAGATGGGTAATGAGGGTGAAAACTTCAAAAACAAAAAGGGTCAACTAAAAACCCAAGGCTATATTAATGCTGTTGACCCCGAGCCAGAATGACTAAAAAATATACTGAATATATACATATACTAAATACAACCTGCAGCTTCGGGTGTACTGATTCTTATCACAGTACGCCACAAAAGACTACTAGTAATAATGGCATAAAGCCAATAATAGCAAAACAATTTAAAAGCTGGTCCAAGGACTGGATAAAAGCTGATGAGAGTACATGTACTATTTTCATCAAATATTACTGTTGTCTATGTTGTGCAGGGCTCGATTTTACTGGATTCACAGAGCAGATTTCTAATCAATTTTTAACTAGAGCTAATCAATTTCAAAAGAAAAATCATGTCAATAATAGGAAATGCTAACCCAAATTTATCCAAGCAGGGTTACAGTGGTTGATGACATGTGCGCCATCATCGTGCAGTACGCCATAGTACACGGCATCAACGTGCTCCCATGTAGGCAACCGGGATAAAGTGCCTTGCCCAAGGACACAAAATGAACCATTCCGGACATTGATTGAACTTGGGCCCTCTAGCACACAGGCACTCGACGTATTATCAGATTTTATCAATTTTAATAACATGTATATTTATATTATCATTACCAAAAAGGTAAAGATATGACACTTCCCAGATCAAAATTTTCAACAATGTCTAAAATAGCGAATACCTCATCGATCTCGCTCATTTAAACAACAAAATGTTGTGTAATTCGCAGAGCCCCTGAGAGTTTGAGCCCAAGATTGACGATAATTTGACTTTTATTCGCATCTTTTTCACTTTTTATTGACTGAATCGAGAGAGTAGGCTATCCAAGCCGGCTGCCCCCTCTAAATTTTTCTTCCCACATAATCTACATGTATTTATGGTGTAATGATAGCAACTATGACCTAAGAAACTAAATGAATTTCTGATTCGGGGTATCAGATTAACTTGAGAATTTTTGTAGTTCGCATGTGGATGACACACGCCCACCCCCTCCCTCCCAACAAACTTGCAGTTAAAATATCAATAGCATGACTAGTAATGTTAATTTTAAATATCTGTATATGACATGTTACCATGACAACATCTTTGATGCTTTTACCATCATTTTTCGAGAGATTAAAATGTTTTTATTGAAGTTAAGTTGTTGTGTTGTTTTGTGTTGTATTGAGTGAAGCATAAAGACTTTTGAAATGCACGCAATTGTGTCTATAGGTAGACGACCAAGGAACCTGTAGCGTGGCACTCATTGTTCGGTTACCAGATAACAGCTGGCATGATTAGTTGACTCTCTCGATTCATATTTTAGAGATTGTTAAAAAATTTGATCTGGAGAGTGTCATACATTTACTTTTTTTAGTATTGATAATATAATATATATTGTATTAAAATTGATAAAACCTGATAATACGTTGAGTGCCTGTGCCTCTAGCATAGAAGTCTAACTGTCTACCACTGAGATACTGCACTCCCTAGTGGGGAATTAAATCTTACAAGTTGAGACTTCTATTTTCTTACATAAGTAAACAATAACCAAATAATAAATTTGGGACATTAAAATATTTTGCTTTACTATACATGTAAATCAAAGTATAATTTGCTGAAAAAAAAATCCATATAGGGCGACTTGCTCCAATACGATGATTTTAAATGTTGGGACGAATCGTCCTGATGTTAGAAAACAAATTCATTTGGGACGAATTGACTCGATACTCTGAAAAAAATTGTTAGCTTGATTCGCCATGGTTGTCACTTTGGGACGAAACATCCTGCCATGCTGGGTGAAAGATCCTAGGATGAACAGGGTTTGGGATGAAATGTCACGTAACCATGAGACCCACACATCTCGCAAAGAATAATTTGCTGAAAACAAAATTGCGTCCAAGGCGATTTGCACCGATACAATGATTTGAAATGTTGGGACGAATGATTGGAATCGTCCTGTTAAAAAAAAAACAAATTCATTTGGGGCGAATGAACTCGATACTCTGAAAAAAATGTTGGAATGAATCGTCCTGGTTGCCACTTTGGGACGAAACATCGTGGGATGAACCGGTTTGGGGATGAAATGTCCCGTAACCATGTGACCCACCCACCCCAAGAATTTTGATACCCTAGCTTTGTTCTTGTATATGTACAGCACATTTGGCCACAAGTTGTTCTCGTGAAATATTATTAAATTATCAGTTCTGGTACGAATACGGTAGTAGACTTCCATGAACCAGTGGTGCCTAGGTCAATGAGTTGATTACACATGTGTTTCGTGTTTTATACATCTGAATCTTCATTTTTATGTACATTTTGTGTATATTTGAAATGAAGGAATATCAGAGGTGAGAATTTTCAAAATAAACAAAATAAACACAATTTCATTAATTATATAGCCCCTTAAAATTTCGGAGTCCCTTAGCTCAACTTCTGTGCTTTGTTTGCAGTTTATATTTCAAATCGGATATTTATTGCTGCAATTTGCAAACAAGAATAGCACGTAATTTAAGTCGTAAATATCAAAGCTATTCTCCGCTGGAATTCCAGCTACGGAGTCCCCACTATTCGGGTGGTCGAAACCAGCTGTTGGAAATGTTCAGGCCAGAAAGAGCTTATTTTATGATTTCGATATTTATGGCTCCTTCTCTCTCCGACAAAAATGATCGATTGTAAAAATCAGCCACCCAGACCCACTTGGCTTTCATTTCAATTGGAATATGCCGAAATTTGGTGAAACGGCATTCGGCAAGTTGTGAATGTGATTGACGGTCTTTATCAGAGACTCCTCACCAAAGAAATAATGGCGTATGTAGTTCAATATTTATTTTACAAGCACTCAAGTCATATAAAGACCCACAAATTTATTTGTGACTGAAATTATACGGTCATGCTTATTGACATTGTAAGTTTCATTCAACACGAAAGTAGGCCTACATCAACATCCGGTGCACGTTATTCACGCGAGAATTTGAGAAGCCTCCGAAACTCCTTAAAAAGAAAAAGTGATCTTTGCAAACCATAAAATATATGGATATTCCTAATTTCTTTAAAAAAGCGTATATGTTTGGTAAACTTGTCTGAAATTACTTCAAGTATGAATATAATGACGAAAAACTGTAGTATGACAAAACATACGCTTTAAAAATATGAGTTACAGGCGCGTCAAAAATCGCCCGCAAATATATACGGTTTTCCAAGTTTGAGTTTTTTAGCATGGAATATCTCGAAAAATGTTGTTTTAAATTAAAAACAGATTTCTTCTCGTTATTTAGCGTGCAAAACTTAACATTTCTGCATACAGGGGTTTTTGCACACATCTCTTGTTCTTTTGCGCGGAGGCACTGAACATTAGGGCAACGTGAAACAGGTTGCCCAAATGTTTTAGCACGTAAAAAAACCGACCTTTGGACAACTTTCGGTTGTCCAAATGTCGTTATATATATATATATATAAGAAATATGTTACATAAAAATAAATACTTGTTGCAGAGTGCAAATATTACCCGTTACACTCAAATGTATCAAAATCCTGTTGAATGTGACACAGAATCCATATAGTTTAACAGTCCTATATAACCTTCCCTCAATAGTCTTTTAAAATGTTCAATGGAATTATCTGTTTTTCTGTATCACCACTGATACAGGTGGAAGCGCTTTGGCACGCCTCGTGACTAAGTTTACATCCTCATCGTCCTTGTGTAACAGATCGAGAGAGAAGTGCGGGAACCGAGGCTCGAACCTTCGACCTCCAGCACACAAAGCGACCGATTTACCACGAGACTAAGAGATCCGGACCAACCAAACTGGTTGGTAAATGGACCTTATATCTCGACCGCTACACTACTCTCACGTTCTTTGAGATTTACTCACCGTCAATCTCACCCTCGATTCCACGTCAGAGCGGTCGAAACATTAACTATGCTTCGCCACAGCGTTCACATTGCCACCAACTGCTGAGGGCTGATCACACCACCATTGTCACACATCGAGAGAAAAGTGCGAGAGCCGAGGTTCGGACCGTCGACCTCTAGCACACAAAGTGGCCGATTTACCACGAGACTAAGAGATCCGGACCAACCAGGCTGGTTGGTAAATGACCATTTTCAACATTTTTCCATAGGGCCTGTCCATAATGAAAAAAACACCCTTTAACTGGGGAGTTTGGAAAATTGCTCCGCACAACATTATATGCGGCAGTCTCAAAGTCTGTGAATACAATCGCCGGGTCCAAACGAATATTCAGTCCACTGCATTTATCCGACACTAAATGAAAGAAACGTTCGCAAGTTGTCTGTTTCTTGTCAGGGACAAATCCATAAACAAGAGGGCACATCTTGCCTTCCACAAAAGAATGAATAGCATAAAGCTGATGAAACAGTGTTGAGCATTTGTTAGAAGTTCCATCACAGAAAAAGAGAATCCCCTTTCACGAGATGCATAAATTTCCTTCAGTTCCAAAAAATAAGCATAACTTCAGATGCTACTTTACGGGCAAGTAGAGATGTGTCCCCCGTTTGCTGTGTTAGTGTAACTATCTGGTAAGTCAGTTTCAGAGCACTGACGTAGTAGACATGGTTTTGCTTTGGCTTTCGAACGTTTCGACGGCTCTCACAAAATAGACCTGCAAAATATGGAAATATTTTCTCTGGTCTTTTGTCTTTCGCTCAAATCCTTGTTCACTCACTCGTTAACGCGAATATTAACCCTTTGTACTCTAGTGGTATCTTCCATGCCAGTTCAATGACAGCAATTAGAAGAGTCCATATTCATTATTTGGGGTAGATCAATCTAAATTTTCAACGTGCAGCCTCGGGGCTGCATGTTGAAAATATTGATTGGTCTACCACACATTTACTGAACAGCCATCCTATATAATGGGCGGAAAAACGGCTGCTGGGTTTAAAGGGTTAATCTTCGCATCTCGCTCATTTTTGGTCTGCTGATAGACAATCACTAGTATTCGGCCATCTATGTTTTCGGGCTCCTGACCTGAGGCACTGGAAAGTCGCTAGGAGTGTTTTGAAAGTGGGCCACTCTTATATCTAAGGCGTGATATCACCTATAGACCTGGGAGCAACAACAAATGAGTCGAAACTTAATGGAGTTTCCAAATGTAGGTCAAGGTCACTGACATCACCTTGGGCTCATCGAGTGTGTTTTTCAGAATTGCAAGAAATCGTATTTTATAGCCCACCCCCACCCCGCGCCTAATGCATTCAAAACAATTATACATGTATTTCTGCATTCTAAAAAGTGAGCAGGATTTATTTCATCTCTCAGAAATGTGGGCGGGGGAAACAATGTTGGATGTAGATCACGCTAATTTCCCACACATGGTATGGCCAATGGACCTCGGACCAAAACCAAATAACATAATCCCAATGCTGACAAGTCCCTTTGTGGCACCGCCACTGTTATCCGAAAGCATGACCTCCAGTAATACTACGTGAGCTTTATATTAACTGGTTGAGTGCTAGAAGCCACTGTCAGGTCTTTGAAAAAATGAGGGTACGACAGCAAAAGCCAACATTTTCATGGCTCATGTTTCTTATTATCTCAAACGCAAATAATGTTTTGTTTATATAAATTTGTTTTATCACAAATTATTGAAGAGTGCCCACAGGCAATAATTCGTAGTAAAACAAATTGCAAAGAACAAATTCAGACCACCAAAAATAACGTAGCCTTCAACCAGTTAACAGTCACTGGCCATTATTAGAACAGCTACAGCCCATTATTTTTAACTCTTTGGCCCCTAGCGGCCGTTTGTCCGGACAGGAACACGATACGTCATAATTTCATTAAATAGGATGGATACTAAGTGCATGTGTGTGGTAGACCAAGCAATATTTTCAACGTGCAGCCCCAAGGCTGCACGTTGAAAATATTAATTGGACTACCCCTAAATAATGAACATGGACTCTTGCAGTTGCTATCATTGAACTACTATGGAAGATACCGCCACTTTTCAAAGGGTTAAGGTGCAAAATAAGTGAGAAAAATTAGTTTACTTTGAAATTCCCAAGTCTGAAAATCCGTAAACATAAAATAAACATACTCAAATTATACATCAAAATAAAGGTTATGATGTATAGAACACGAAAACATATGCAACCAACCCAAAGGGAAGACAGCAGCACTAATGGTTCCTGGAAGTCCGTCGCATTCTTAGCAGCACTGATAATAAAATAATATATCAGGAGAACAAATCGTGGTCAAATGTGCTTCATATATCCAGGAACAAAGCCAGGAAATCAAAATTTGTCAGCATACATCGACAGAGCATTGGTGTAAATTATCAAACTCTCGGCTTTGTTTTGGTTTCACTTTTTACATTTCGGTCATGTTCATCGGGGCTGAAAAAGCATCAATATACAACCAGTCTGAAATCAAATAATAAAGATCGCCTTCACACTGGCACTGTTATTATACTAGTCAAAGTTTGCTAAGCACCAAGTATATCCAACTACCCTTTTTACGTTTTAGTTGAAATATTGTTATGAAAAGTGTATATAGTTTTTATTTAATTATATCTTCAATGATTTAAGTACAGAAATTAAGATTTTGAATACGACCATGGAAAATGGATATTATTGGTAAAAGAGGAAATTTTTCAAATTTGCCAAAAAGTTGACGGAGCGAACTGGTATGGGTTCAATATCGAGTATAAGACCCATTACTGTTAATGGCAGCTTGACAACGCCTTCTCATGCTCCCAATCAAGTTTCTGATGGTCCTTTGTGGGATGTTGTTCCATTCTTGGACCGTCATGGCACCAAGCTCCTGGACACTTCTTGGCTTCAATGGACGGGCTGAAATTGCAAGCGGCAACTCATTCCAGACATGTTCTATTGGATTGGGGTCAGGGGATCTTGCTGGCCAGTCCATACGCTCAATCCCCCCTCCCTCCCGTCGGTACTCCCGGACAGCATAGGCAACATGAGGACGGGCATTATCGTCCATCAGAATGAATCTATCACCCACTGCGCCTGCATACAGTCTGACGTGGGCATCCAGGATCTCAGCAATATACCTTTGTGCAGTCAATGTACCACGGTCAAGGACACAGCGCTCTGTATGTCCATCCCAGCTGATGCCGCCCCAGACCATTGTTGACCCTCCACCATAGCGGTCATGTCCAGCAATGTTGGCTGCATGGAATCGCTCTTCTGGACTTCTCCATACCCTAGAACGCCTATCTGTGTAGTCGAGGCAGTACCTTGACTCATCTATAAAAACGACAGGTCGCCAATCTTCTTTAGTACATCCAACATGGTCCATGGCCCGTTCATATCGTGTCTGGCGGTAGTTCTGGGACAGCGGAATGCAAATACATGGTCTTCTCGATCGGAGACCACCTTCGTGAAACCTTTCCCGGATAGTCTACGTCGAAACATTTACCCCGGATGCATGCTGAAGGTCACTGCGAAGCTTGGTTGCTGTTGCAAAGCGGTTCCTACGGGCCTGAATGATCAAAAACCGGTTCCCAGCTGCAGATGTTGCCCTGTCTCTACCACCACCATGCCGTCTTACTGGTGTGCCATACTGCTGAAATTTTGCTCAGGCTCTGGTGATTAGCGTATGGTGCACACCAAGGGCTTCACCAACCTGACGATGCGTAAGCCCCTTGCTCCACCATCCCAACAGCCTGCCACATTTCTGAATCAGACAAATGTCTTCTTACATTTGCATTCGCCATATTTAATCATTAAATCACAAGGGTTTGTGTTGAAATGAAGATTGAATACCCTATGCATGTACATGTAGACAGAGCACGAAAACATCATGAAAATCAAGGGGTACATGCTTTTCATGACTGTCACGAAAAGTCTACCTGTCCAGAGAGCTAATGCAAACACTGAGGACTAGCTCAATACATTCCTCAATCATATCCACCAGAAATATCACAAAAATGTCACAAGCAAATTTTACAATGATGTGTCAAATATGTGGTGCTTACCAAACTTTGAGTAGTATATATGGAGCTGCACAGTTGTCATATTACTGGCAGGGTAGCGTGACACATGCTTGAATTTCTTAGAATTACGCGTTTGTTTATACGATCACTTTGAATGGTTTTAAATTTATTCAGTATAGTTTTCAGCCGTTCCATTTCTGCGACCAGTTTAACAGCTTTCGTGGTTTCATAAAATACGGCCGTATTGGGCTGGTCACTTTCCATGGGTGAACAACATGTCCCCGGACGCAATTATATTAGATTCCAAACACTAATTATAGGAATAATCATCAAAGATTTAATTAATGAAGCATCGGGTTGTACCCGGTGCTTCATTAATTAAAATTTTGCTCATGATAATTTTTTTACCTGGTAAACGAGAGCGTGGACATCACTGCCCACGCGTGGATTACGGCAGTCCACGGCGATTGTACTGTATTGTGGGTGTTAAAATTAAAATGACGAAAAGGGAATTATCGAAATGGTAATGAACCGAGATTCATGCCCATTATTGTCGAGATTCCTGCTGGTTCCTTTAAATATCTGATTTGTCAGGATATTCAAATATTTATACGTAAGAAATTTTAATAAATCAACCCGTGCTTGTCTGACTTCATTTCCTCTGTAAGTCATAAATATTTTATTAGAAACACGATGTCGGAAACAAAATAGCTGACGTTGCCTTGGAAAGGAAACACTGATCTCTGTACATTGTCTTAACTCAATTTATCCCCCGCCGTCCTCTAAGATGGTGTCAAGTTAATCAACGCAGTAATTGCTCTGAATCTAAGACCGTTGATAAAGTGAAAGCTGTTATTTATTTATTTATTTATTTATTTATTTATTTATTTATTTATTTATTTATTTATTTATTTATTTATTTATTTATTTATTTATTTATTTTTTTATTCGAGCATTAACGATACCTTTGACTGCCACGGTCACCTCGTGTTGGACAGTGTTTTGCGGGTGGAGGAATGTGGAGTACCCGAAGAGAACCATTGATCACCGCCGAGCAACTGTCAGGCTCCCCAACTTTCACTCTATTAAACGCCGGGATGTTTACCTTGCACGAAGGATGGTTACACGTTAACAACTTTTCAATCTCAGCCCTTGTCTTTTGTCAATATCAAAAGATATTCTTTAAAAGATCGAGTTTTGAGACAAAAAATGAAAAAAATAATGAAAATTGAATGGTGATTTTTGTGAATAGCGCTGGCCGGTTTTGGCCGTTGCGTTGGGTAAAAGGTTAATGCATACCACATGGATGTGTGTTCGCTTATCGTGGTTTAACAACCCTTTCAATAGCCATGGTCATATCTTGTCAGATTCAGTGGAACTATCGAGCAACGCGTGTAACTGCCGGACTCTCCCGGCACAAGTAGGGTTAGCATAGATTGAAGAAAAATATAGTCCTACGCCTTAGAGCACAGCGTCAAAGTGCTTCCACTTGAGTAATGGGAATAAATTGTCTTGCCGAGGACACAACCAACGCTAATGGAGCGGATCAGGATCGAGGCTCCGATCGCACGTCAATGTAAATTGGACTTATTTCAGCCCATTGGCGGTGTGTGTGGTGATGCATTCTTTAGTGTGTTTATCCCTCTACCTAATAAATCGGCCGAATCCGTCCGTGTAATATGCACATTCAACAGTTAAAAAAAAATATTTTTCAAAACATTTTAACAAAACCATATCATGTGGCTTCTCATCTGAACGCGCTTGTTCCGATGAGAGGACGCATAATATGGTTTTGTTTGGAATTTGTAAAATAATATTTAAAATAATAAAGTTTGATATCGTCGGCGTTGAGTAAAGGATTAAAAAAACACCATAAGCTTAGCTGACGGCCGTTTTTACTGAATACTCTAGAAATATGCAATGTCAGATGCATAAAATAAAGGGAAAACTCACATTTTTAAAGTGAATTATGAAACCATTTACTACCGCTGAAAACATGTTTATGACCTGTCGAACCGGTACCTGACATTATTTCGGTATCCTCCAAAACAAAAAGGTGTAACGTTAATGTACCTTAGGTCGCCAGGTTTTGAGGGATTCCCTGAATTTCGCACATAAAACTATACTCTTGCTCAGTTCGTAAGTTACGACTTACAGAAAAAAATATACTTTGGGGCAATTAGTGTGCCACCGAGCCCAGTTTGGATGGGTAACCACGTTCAAATTAGCGCTTTCTGCCGGCACCCTCCACCTCACGGCTAATGGACATGCTTTGTCACCAAGTGTCACCAAGGCACACAACCCATGCCCGTCATAGTTGTCCTGAAGTCGTCATGGAGATACGCCAGATTATGCCTGGATCAGTCTGCCTGAAAGTTTATGCCAGAGATACAGAAATCAATTCTATTAAATAAGTGTGTGTAGAATGATGAAGAGCCTCCAAATATATGTAATAGGAATTAATAGAAAATATTTTGCACTGCCACATTTTTCTGTCTCCAAAATAGCACCCACACCATTTCACTACCCTTTTTATGTCATATTTTTTCACAATGTTCATCTGGGAATATCTGCCTATTCTATATAATACCTTTATTATGTTAGTAATATGTTAGCGTCCAAACCCGCCAAATCTTATTGTGCATTGAGGTGAGTTTGGTAACTACTGGTTATGTTTGGTTGTTATCAGCTCCATTTGTGACTTTAGATTTACTCCTGTTCAATAGAACATCCATGAGGACCCCCCCCCCCCCCCCCCCCGACACACTTTTTTTATCACAGACCTTCCAGGCCATAGCAATCATGTGCTACCGTAGAAACCAAAATGGCGGCCTCGAGTGGAGAAAATGGACGATGGAAACACACGTTTCACACCAACTACACGCGCTGCGCATGCGTACTGACACCATGAATAACCATGACAATTACGTCACAACATGACCGCTAACGCGAGCTACCACGACAAGCCCACATGACACCCACAATTCGCCACCACATGATATCACTTGCGAGGTCAATAAGATCGGGCCAGTCTGGATCCTGACATATGTACTCTCATATTGCGAACGCTCCCCTCGATGACCCATCTCTCCGTGCGAACCCAAGGAAGTGACACAGAGCTTGTCTTCTGCCGTAAACAATCTCTGTTTCACTGGTAAAATAGGACCCAGCCACCAATTAAAATAACGCGAGATTGCTCGTAACGAACATAGAACCATGACAACCTAAGGTACACTGACATTAGTTAGCCTATTTTATTACACTTGTATGGTGCACAGTGTCTGCTCTAATGAAACATGACAATTGTGTGCGTGAGAAAACGATGAAAATAAAATAAATGCAATGAGGGGACTATAATTTCATTTTTTCAGTTTAAGGCTAATCACTGAGTTGTGAGACCTAGTGATTAGCCTTAAACACGTTCCTACACATGCTATCTAGAGGCGTCGCTAAGGGGCGTGGGGGGGTGGCGAGAGTTGCTGTAAAGGGACGTGACGCCCCGATAATTTTCCAGTAAGGACATTTCGTCTGGACTGGATTCTTAGATATCGATTCACTCTCGCCAATTATCATGCATTCTCCTACGAGCAACATTTGATTCTTGCCAACACAGAGTCCATCATGCAAATGGAGGTCTGTAGTTCTGGCAGTTCAGGGACCAGCATAAACAATTTGAAGTACTGGTACCGAACAAGTTAATTAAATAAACAAGATGCAACGCCCACTGTATCCTCCGCCGAGACGTGGTTTACTAACCAGAAACCATAAAAATTGAAATTTTCCAAGTTGAGAAAAGTCGAAAAAGGTCCATGACAACAGAAAATATGATTCTTCAAAGCCCGTCACTTGTGAATATCCTTCGAGTAAAGTATGCATTGATGATGCGGTTGAAATATTGTATCAGTCGATGCCTCAGCAATCACACTTGTGACTGTTGTGTTTCTACAACTAGTCCAGGCACATTAGACATAAACATGAGAAAGTAAGGAAAAAAATCGGAGAAAGCTGATTTTTTTATATGTTTCCGGGACACACATTGCGGATAAAGTATGAAAAGTCCCCGCGAATCCGAGTTGAGCTGTTTTAGTTATAGCGTTTTTTTGATGAAAAAAAAAATTTAAAAAAAAATTCGACCCAGCTCCATATTTCTCATTCTTATTCGCCTTAGTAGGGTGAGAATCATAAATATCGTGCTGAATTATATTAAGAATACATATCCCCAACAGAAAATGCCAACTTTGTACCAATCCTCACACTCAATGGTGAAATATTCACGAAAATGTACAAAATTACGAAAAAAAATTTATTGTTTTCATACACACAACGGTACACAACGTCCATTAAATCAAATCTACGACTACTTTGGGAGTTAAATTATATATCAAAAATTGCAGAAAAGCAGTGGCTTTATAATGATATATAACAATAGTCATTTATTCCATAATGAACTGGTGAAACGTGTGAAATATTAACCATACCCCCTAAACTCAAATTCAAACGGCATCGACTTTTCTCATTCAAATACCGTATTATAGCATCATTGTGAGAAACAGGGACTGAACGTTTGTCCAGTGACGTTTGACCAACCACTTTATATCAAAGCAGTGGAGATTGTGTCTTCATCAGATAAGTTGACAAAAGTTTTCGTTAGACTCAGCGGCTTCCATATGATTATGTCATATTTAGGGGCAATTGGTTCGATCATGGCTGGTAGCGGCTTGGATGAACTTTGGGGGACTGTTTATGCTGGTGGGTCAATCCATCATTTGATCAGTGGTCATGCATATTCAAGAGCAGTTCGTGCCCATTTGCTAACACAAATTGCCATTACAAAACTTGTGTTTGAAGAAAGCCGAACACTAGATAACATAGACTGCACAGAAGTCAATGAAATATTCTGTGGACTTACAAGAGGTGACTGTACAACAGCTGACGCTGTCAATCAAGAAAGTGTCAACCATCTACTGTCAAAATTACACGAACTGCTCCAGAATGCGTCCGTAGGACGCACAGGAAAGTTTTGGGTACAATACTACGAGCAAATAGGTCTTCTCCAGTTGTTCTTGAGAGCAGAGCGCACAGGCGACTGGGAACTCCACACATATTGTGTTCGCAATATGATTCCAGTATTTCACGCAGGTGGTCATTTTGCATACGCAAAAAGTTCTCATCTCTATTTGCAGCAGATGAATGAGCTAACAGAAATAATGCAACAGGATGATTTGAAGTTGTTCACTGAGAAAGGTTACTTTACCATAAGGCGCTCAGATAAATTCTGGGACGGGATATATTCTGATCAGACTATAGAGCAGTGTTTAATGAGAATGTTCAAGCTCCCTGGTGGTCTCACACATGGCAGGGGAATAACCGATAGCACTGTTGCGAAATGGGTACATGGACTACCTCTTTGCCTTCCGATATGTAATGCTCTCGAAAATTTTGTTCATGTTCACACTGGTCATGGCGAACAACATCGGGATCTCCGTCAAAGTTCACAATTGACTGATGCCAATGATATCACCAAATTATTGAACTGGCTCAGAGTGCATTCCCCCTTTCAGAATAGAGATCCACCTCAATTAGTCTCTATAGCGACCGGGCTTGTGGCCGACGAAACTGTGAACTGTGACCAAGTTCGCAAAATTGGTGAATGTTGCGTATCGAATGTTGTAAGCAAAACGTTCAACAGCATCAAACTACGACGTGTTGACACTGTGAAGTCTTTCGCATCGATGGCAAATAGCATCAAAGTCCGTGGAAGTAAGGTAGTGATTGACCCCACAATTCTGTTCAACCGCATCACATGTGTTATTCAGTCACAAGCAGAGATGGAAGAGTATCTCAAATATGAACTCGCCCCGAAACCACCAGCATTGTTTGATTCTGCTGGAATGAGGAAGACACAGAAAAGCACGCTCGGTAAGATCCTCAAAACATACGGTTCCGAGCAAACTAAAATCCCAGAACATTCTCTGTTTGTTGTAGATGGTGGATTTTTATTGAGGGCAGTTGTATGGCCTAAACAATCGTCATATAAGGACATATGTACATCATATTCCAATTATCTAGTGAGACATTTTGGGGCGAACGTCGTGGTTGTTTTTGATGGTTATGCTTGTACAATGTCGACAAAGGGCATGGAACAAGCCCGTAGATCTAAAGACAGGTATTCCATTGATATCAATATCTCACCCGAGTTACCAGCCACCACACCCCAATCCGATGTCCTTGCAAATGCCAAGAACAAAACCCAACTGATCGATCTCATAATGCAGGAGCTATCTGCTATCAATATTCAGTCCAAGCAGGCCGAGGCTGATGCTGATGTACTGATAGCCGAAACTGCACTTGACATCGCTCAAGATGACAACAATGTTGTCGTTGTGGGAACAGACACAGACTTTTTAGTCATTCTTACCTCTCGAGTTCAACCGGGATGTAATATTCACATGATGTATTCCATTACCCCAAACTTACTAGTTTCAGTTAGTGAAATAGCAACCAAAATGGGTGACCATAGAAGCAACCTCCTTGTAGCACATTCTATAAGTGGTTGTGACACTACTTCTGCACTCTTTCGAGTTGGTAAGAAGAAAGTATTCAGTACAATTGTCTCCGATGTTACTAGCGACTCACAACAGTATGTCAACACAATTTTGGCGGATGACAGTACACCAAGTGCAGTAGCCGCTGCCGGGGAACAACTTCTCCTGATCTTATACGGGAGTAAAACTGTTTCCTCTCTCGACCAATATAGATATGTCACTTACAAGCGTTATGTAGCAAAATCTAAACTGAATAAACCCATCGACCTAGCCTCACTCCCACCAAGCAGCGATGCTGCACAACAACATGTCTACAGATGTTATCTCCAGGTCCAACAATGGCTGGGCACTTCGCTTCCTCCGACGGATTGGGGGTGGTCGCCAGACAATGGACTTCTTGTACCGACTGCAGCCACAAAGCCATGTGCCCCCGATAACCTACTGAATCTGATCAGTTGTGGTTGCAAGAGTGCTTGTACAAAAAGGTGTGGGTGTAAGTAGGCAGGACTCTCTTGCTCAGGTTTGTGTAATTGCAGTTCGGATTCTTGTAACAACCACAGAAACACTGTCCTGTCGGAAATTTCTGAGTTCGATGAATAATATGTATATAGGTCATGTCATTTCTGTATATAGCGTTGATAAATGTCAATGTAACTTAATCCATGTTGATTGATTTGTACATTCTGTAAATATTATTTATTGATTTTTGTACATTCTGTAAATATTATTTATTGATCTAATGCTGCCAGACACAGACGTGTCTCTTCGGTCCCAAGCCCGAAAATAGTTGAGTTCTCATGCTGACGAATTTTATGCCAAAAGGGGAACTCGGCCAGAAGCAGAGGGGGTCTTCCATAATGTCTATTTTGTAAGCAATGATAAAAGTCTTCAAATGGTGGTGGATTTTTTATCGTCTGTCCAACTAACATCCCGTTCTGTACTACGACCCTTTGGGCAAATCCGTTAGGAAAATCGTCATTTTTTGCGTAAATCCGATACTTTTTTGTGAATTTTCAACAATTTTTCGCAGAAATTGTCACAGAATGCACATTTTCCTCTAGGTAAGTGTATATTAGACATTATGTAGCTCGAAATACGCGTAAACAAAAAATACAGATGGATCAATTCGAGGTTACAAAGTTCGTGCGATTTTTTTTTATTTTTTTCAAACGCGTTTTCGAAAAAAGACTGTAGATAAAAAAGCTCAACTGGGATTTTAGGGGACTTTTGTCTAATCGTTCAGTGACATGTACTCGACATTTCCTGAAAAAATCAGCTTTCTCCGATTTTTTTCCCTAGTGAAACCTAATGTTCTTGGGCTAAACGCATAAGTTCAACTTCAGCTGTTTATTAAGCGATGATACAAAACATGTTATGGTCGTTCCTCGACTATCTCCTCTCCCCTTTGTTACCTCCCCTGATGCACACAGTGCCTACAATAAGATACACTACATCCCGTCCCAACTGTTAAAACAAAGTCAGTAACATAATAAAATTCCCGAAACCTCTTTCCCTACTAATAATACAAAAAGTCTGGTTGTTTTGTGGAGAAAGTTTGTCGGGTTGATCGCCGTGGCACATTCCCACCGCCTCCCATGGTCTGAGTATCCCTTGAGCCAGTGGCAGATGCACTTGGGTTAGCACTTGGTCTCTCTAGGGTTTCATCAAAGTCTGGCAAGGGTGTATCTAATGGATAATGTTTCAAGAACTTGGCATTCCTAACATACTTGCTGCCAGTTAAAGTATTAACTACACGAAAAGTATTTTTATGAAGTTGCTCAATCACAACATGCTTGACTGATTGAAACTGGGGAGTGAGCTTGTTACGCTGAATATTTGCAAGATAATTTATTTATTTATTGGTGTTTAAGGTCACATATTTCTGCACAATGGCTAACCATGACCGCGACAGTTTTACGGGTGGAGGAAGCCGGAGTGCCCGGAGAGAACCACCGAGCAACGGCGAGCAACTGTCAGCTCCCCAATATACCAACTCCACACAAGCAGGGTTAGCATTGGGTGAAGACAGGTGCACCATCGACGTGCAGTACGCCTTAGTACACAACGTCACCGTGCCCCCACGTGGGCAATGGGGGTGAAGTGTATTGCCCAAGGACACAACGCGGTTGCCGCAGGTGGGATTCGAACCGAGGACCTCTCGGCTTGCAGCCTGCACCTCTACCAACTGAGCCACCGCGCCCCCCATTTGCAAGATAAACAATATCACCAATGTGTATACCATGAGAATGTACTCGTCTCTTTTTGTCTGTGTAATTTTTCATGGCAGTTTTATACTGTCGGTTAAGACTTCGAACTTTAAAATAATCGGGTGATTGCTTGTGAAAAGAGAGCACGGGAGTGATGCCAGGAAGTTCGTGCGAATTTCGCGCCCGAAAATAAGAAACGCAGGACTTACTCCAGTGGCCCTTGCTGGAGTAACACGATAGTACAAAAGAATATTGTCAAGTTACCTAGACCAGTTCTTGCCATCTGTGTCACATGCAATGATGGCTTTCTTTAAAAATCGATGGAATCTCTCAATTTTTCCATTGCTTCTGGGGTAAAAGGGGGATGATTTCAAATGCTTGATGTCATTAAGAGCCAGAAATTGTTCAAATTTAAACCCTACAAATTGTCTACCATTATCTGACACCAGCTCTTGGGGAAACCCAAACCTTGCAAAAATACTAGACAGGGCCTCAATCACACTTTCAGCAGATATGTCATTTAAAATTGTTGCTTTGGGGAATGATGAAAAATAATCAATTACAGTAAGTATGTGTTTCCCTTGTATAGGCCCAACAATGTCAATTGCAACCTTGACCCATGGGTGTGAAGGCATCTCAATAGGATTCAATGGTTGATCGGGAGCAAGGGAACTGTTTTGTGAGCAAGAGTTGCATTTAGAAATCAGTAATTCAATATCTCTGTTCATATTGTACCAAAAAAAACTTTCTCTCAACAACTGTTTGGTAGCTTCTTGAATTTCACTCAAAGTTATTGATTTTAAAGCTTTCGTGCAAACATTGAAAATTGAAGTTAATACTCTTCAGTAACAGAACAATCTTCTGAGGTTGAGAGAGGCAGTCGCGATAAGCCGTCAGCTGAGTTTTGTGATCCTGGAATATATTGAATTTCATAATCATATGGGAGTAAACGCCAACCTAATCTCTGAATCCGGAGTGGTAACACAGTAGTTGCCTTAGGTTTGAGAATGTGAATAAGGGGACGGTGATCAGTTTGAAGGATAAATTTTCTTCCCCATAAATAAACATGAAACTTCTCCACGGCCCAAACACATCTGAGTGCCTCTCGCTCAATCTGGGAGTAGCGTCTCTCCATTTCCGAAAGGGATCGACTTGCAAAAGCCGCTGGCTTGTTGGAACCATCAGTTTGTTCTTGAATCAAAATGGCCCCTAGCCCAACGGGGCTTGCATCTGTCAGCACATAAGTCTTAGCTGAATTGGAATAAAAGGCCAAACACTGTTCTGCAGTTAATTTTGATTTGAGAAGGTTGAAAGCCCTGCTTGCAGAAGAATCCCATTTCCACGGAATGGTTTTGTGAGTTAAGCGTCTGAGTGAGTCAGTGATGGTAGCATAGTCTGGTATAAATTTCATAAGAAATCCAGCTGTTCCCAAAAATGAACGCAATTCTGAAACATTTTGTGGAGCTTTTGTTTGTACTAGTGCTTCAGTTTTACTAGGATCGGGGCGAATTCCGGTTTTTGAAAGCACATGACCAAGGAATGTTATAGAATCTAAATCAATCTTACACTTATTTTTGTTAAGTTTCAAACCTCGACTCTCACAACGGCTGAATACCTTTTCTAGGCAATCCAAAAACCAGCTTTGGTAGGGGCGTGTACCACAAAGTCATCCATGTACCACACGACACCCTGTAACCCCATTAAAATATCATTCATAGCTTGCTGATAGGCATCTGTTGCACTAGCGAGACCAAATGGAACTCTTTTAAATCTGTAACAACCGCGATGTGTGATAAATGTTGTTAGGTGCCGTGAATCTGAATCTAACTCTATCTGCCAAAAACTTTTTTAGCATCTAACTTTGCAAAGTAACAAGAGCCATTCAATTCGTGTAACAGGTCATCATTTGACGGAATTGGAAAATGTTGTCTAACAACAGCTTTATTCACCTCACGGAGATCAACGCACAGCCTTATCTCCTCGGAGTTGTTTTTGGGAACAACCAACAAATTCGAAACCCAGTTAGAACCCTCGGTAACTTCTTCAATGACATTCAACCCCAGCATTTTATGAAGTTCTTTTTCAATAGACTGCCTAAGGGCAAATGGTTGTTTACGAAGCCTCTGGGCTGCAGGCTGAATATTCGGATTCACAGTGACGTGATGAACAAAATTATTGACTTTACCCAGTCCATGAAAAGTTTTGTCATGTTTACTCAAAACATCTGAACAATCAATCAAGTTTGTCGAATCACACGGCACTGAATGAATCTTTTGAGGTTTATGCAATAAATTTAAGTCAAAAATGCAACGATGTCCTAAAAGAGAAGCACTTTTCCCTTCAATCACATAAAATTTGTCTGAAATATGTTGATCATTGGAACCTATCTCGGCTATAAAATAGCCCTGGCAGGGTAAAGGTGTGTGTTGTCCATAACCAAAAAATTGCTTGGCAGTCTTATAAAGTTTACAGTCAGAAAACATTTTATTGTATACATCAGAACAAATAATGTTTTGGCTAGCACCTGTGTCCAATAAAACTTTAATTTTTCGATTATTAATCAAAAGTTCCTCTGAAAGGGTGGGGTTAAGACAATAAACAAAATCGCTGTCAGAGTCTGAAGAGAAATATTCATCACAGACTGTATGAACATTTGTCGGCTGATGGGGGAGTTGAAGTTTTTGAGGTTTGCTTTTTGGAAGTCTGCTCCCATCTTTTCTTTTTTTACAAACACGCTGAAAATGTCCAAGATTACCACAAAATAAACATTTAGCTTTCTTGGCTCCACATTCACCAGATGTGTGGTTGGGGTAGCCACATCGATAACAAAGACTATCTGAAGTCGATATGCACAGGCGATCAATTGGTTCTGCTGTACCAGAGGTTGCTTCTGCAGCCATTTCGTGAGATTCTTCACGAGCTTTCTCAAAAAGTCTAGACATTTTGACAGTCTTTTCTAGGGTAAGATCGTCTTGCTGTTTTTCACGCAGTATATGCGACTGAGACTTTTCTACTTTTCTACTGATCACGAATCATTTCACTTTCTAGTGCAGCAAATTCACATGCAGGTTTGAGCTAATTCTCTGAGGGCAGTCACATAACTGTCTATTGGACCTTGGGCACGCTGGCGAAGTTCTGCAACAACATTGCATTTGGGGTTGAAGTAAGCAGCTAAGACACCTTTGGTTTGCTCGTAACTGTCTTTATCACCAGGTAATGTTGCAAAAACACGTTGACACTGCGGGCCAAGGCAATGCAATAATGTAGCTCTCTTTACAGAATCGTCCTTGCTGTCAAGACCACTTGCAATAGAAAATATATCAAAAGAGTTAATCCAAAATTTATATTCTGAATACATGTCAGATGCATTCATATTCAGAGGCATCGGCGCTCGGAGACCTGACGTCTGCATGTCGAAAACTGTGAAGTTCGAAAAATGAACAGGCTTCTTTAAATTATCGGAAGTAACGAACGTGACGTCACTGCGAAGCAGCAAAATCGCGGATACAACGACAATAGGACAAAGAAAGTTTCTCATCAATGAAACACAAGGCAGGAAGTCTCATAAAACAAAGTGCAGACGTAGGACAGTTCTGAAGGGGGTTATTTTTATCCTTGTCGCCAAACTGTTGTGTTTCTACAACGCATAAGTTCAACTTTAGCTGTTTATTCAGCGATGATACAAAACATGTTATGGTCGTTCCTCGACTATCTCCTCTCCCCTTTGTTACCTCCCCTGATGCACACAGTGCCTACACTCAGATACACTACAGTGACAAATTAGGTTTTCACAGCTCCCACCCACCCCACCAAATCAGTCTCTTTCGCCTCGCCCTCTGGCACCGAGCCTTTGGCGAGAAACAAACACTGTCTGCATGGTCTCTGTTTATGTTGTCAAACGTTACGTTCTTTGGCAGATGTAGGCAATTTGAATCAATCAATGAGTGAATTTTAATAAAACAACCTTTCAAAACCTGTTAAATGTCATTGGGGGTATTTCACTGTACATATGACAAGATCTCAGCTCAAGTGTCCGACAAAAATTCAAATGCGTGCATCTGTGGCTACTATCGGACTGTTATTGAACGGAGAATGCTGAATGAATGGTTCGGAGGCTCCGAAGACGCTTCACGGACAGCGTGGGACAAGTTAGCTCGTTTAACCGTCTAATTTTGTCCTTTCTTTGGTGACAACATGCGAGTCGAATGTACCTATAAAGTTGACACTGGGCGTTACTAATCTGGAATTATCTACTTACGCATGGGCGGGGGAGGGCGGGAGGAGTCCATAGCGGTTACTTTCGGTGCGAATTTAACTGTTATGGAAGGATAGTGGTTTCCGTTTTCAGTGTTTGAGATTAATGGTCTAGAAAAGGTCAAACTACGTGATAAATGTAATTATCCTACCTACAACAAGAATGCATTCCCCCCAATACAAGTAAAAACGTCTAGACAAAATATAAATCTGTACTGATGGTAGCAACCGCACATGCAATCATTCGATTCAGAAAGAGAACGTTTTTAACCTGCTATTATCGAAAACTGATTACTCATACCGAGGCCACTGCTTTGATAAAAATAATTAAATGATAAATAAATCACCAACTCAACGAAATAATTTAGACATCGTGTTTTGCCATGATGATATTTTTATACAGGCCTACCATGCGTTAAACCTGAAAAATAAAACAAAGAAACAGACAGCTGAATCACTACTTTTAACTTCGGCAGTTATAGTACATGCGGAACAATGAATGTGTACTACTTCATGTACAGCTCAAAAACATATCACCATGACGTCATGGTCTTCATTCTTAAAAATCAATTCATTGACGCTGAATTTTGCCAAAACAGACTCCGTTAAAAATTGTACCCAATCCCTTCATTGTGCAAACAAGTCAAGAAAGACAGGAATATTGTAAGATAAATTGGTTATTACCACCATGTTGGTTTCCGAGATGGTGTGTTGAACTGTCGATCTCGCCTTTGCGTAATATATCGACTCGTCCCAAGGAACTCATTGATATATGCACAAAGGCGAGGTCTCGACTTCAATACACCATATCGGAAACCCTCAAGGTGGTAATATTCTATATTAATTATATGCTGGTTAATCATGTGTAGAATTATATAGGTGGCTTAGAGAGTGATTAGTTTTGATGTTTCCATTTTGATTTGTCGAACTCGCCATCCGGATTTTAGAGAACATAACGCGTGCCATACAAAAAGTTTCTCGAGTATCGTATATTTCCATGCTTTTAGACTGCGAACAAGAAAAACAATTTTCACTTCAAACCTAATTTACTTTACGGAACTAAAAGACACCGTGTATAACAATTTATAACAATTTTCTCTTCAAACCTAGTTGATTTTACGGAATTAAAGACACCGTGTATAACCATTACTCTTTGTGGTACTTTCCGGAGCTGAAAGACACGTTACGTTTAAAAATGTAGTTGAAGTTTCATACTTCTTGACAGTTCAGTTAGCAAACTTCCGACTACCTTCAGTTCATGTATGTGTGATAGACATAATAATAATATTTTGGCCGGCCGCTGGTTTGTCGCGGTTATCAGGTGAGAAGGACTTTACTAGCCCTGTGCTCTCAAAAAGCCTCCATATCACCACGCCTCTTCTGTCATCCCAACATCCGAGAACGAACGGTCTGATGACGTCCTGTACCCCATTCTTTCCAATGTTTCCGATAAGCTTACCAACCCTCTCCCTTGTGTCACCCAATAACCCCACATCGTTCACTCTACCTTCCCATTTCTCAATTATACTCCCAGTGAATCTCACTCTGCCATACCATTTTGGACAGTCTACGATAACGAGTTCCAGGGTTTCCATTACTCCTAAATTACACATTTGCCATCTTTTTTTCATTGTCTTGTCCAGCTTCCCCCAAGCTCCAACGACCGAGACCTTAGCGTAAACAGCAGGTGTCATCAAACGTGTCATTAAGGTACTCCTCAAAATCTGTTTCCTCTTTTCTTATAATTTATCTCATACACCGAAAGCAGTAAAACACCATCATTCGATAACAGATAAGTTCCACATACAGTAACCGTTGTGGACTCCGCCCCACGCATAAGTAGATAGCTTCCAAAAATTAAGGGGTGCTGGGCTTCCTCACAAACCGTAAAGGCACTCATATCTTCCCCTCCCACAGACAACGATCTCCCGATAAGTAACACCGGGCGTCATCTTTGTTGGGTCATTCGACTCTCATGATGTTGCCAAAGATAAGTCATACTTAGACAGTTAAACGGGCTAACTTGCCCCCCCCCCCCCCACCACCCCACCCCCCCCCCCCCCCACACACACACACATACATAAACTGTCCCTGCTGCGTCTTCGGCGCAACCAAACCATTCCTTCATCACACTTCATTCAATGACAGTCCGATAGTAGCCGCAGATGCATGCAGGTGTGTTCTTGCCGGACCCTTGAGCTGGGATCTGATCATCCGAGCAGTGAAATACCTTCAGACACAATATTTAGCGGAATTTGAAGGTTGTGTTAAATTATAATGCAATGGACGCTTCAACTTATCTACGCAAGAAGAGTATTTTTGGAGAGAATGCTCTGCCACACGTCGTATTGTTTTGACAACGTGCGTTGAGACCACCTAGGAAGCATTGTCTGTTTCTCACCGAAGGATCGGTGCCAAAGTCGTGACAAAGGTGATCGATTTGGTGAGGAGGAGAGAGCTGTGTAAACCTCATTTGTCACGACCATTATTGCTGAAGTTCCGACTGATAAAATATTTCAGATACATCATCGAGGCATGCCTTCGTTGAAGGCATACCTTGACGATGTGGTTGGAATATTAACCCTTTGAACTCCAGAGGCCGTTTTTCCGGCCGGTTCACAAGCTAAGGCTGCACGTTGAAAATATTAATTGCTCTACCCCCAAATAATAAACACGGACTCTTCCTATTGCTACCATGGGACTGACATGGAAGATACCACCAGGGTTCAAAGGGTTAATCAGTCGGGATTATTGTTCGAAACTCATGACCTCTTGGACATGTATTTGTGAATAGAAAAATAATATTCATGTTGTAGTTGTAACACTATTTCGTATTTAATTAACGCGTACCGTATAGGTACTACAGTGTGGTCACGCTGGACCCTCAACTGCCCAAATCGAGTACTGGAGACCTCCATACACATGATCGACTTTGTGTGTGCAACATGTCCAAGTATCAAACCCTACTCAGAGGAAAATGTATCAAAGTAAGAAAGAGTGAATTGATATCTAAGACTTCAATCTAGACGTACTGTCCTGTAGGGCTGAAACGGTTGGCTCGTTTTCGTAACCGACTAACCAAGAGCTATAATCGGATATTATCCGTGGCGATTATTTCACCGAATATGGGTTCAAAACTATAGGAATTGGAAAGCAGTATTCTAAAACTATTCCGTAGTGTGTATACGAACGAACGTTGTCGAGTACTCGACAACGTTCGTTTGTGAACACACAACGGAATAGTTTCTGCGATTACTCATTACTCGCGGAAACTGCCGATCATTAACTAAGTCTTGAACGCCAAAGTCGATTATTTCTCAATATGTACACCGCGGCTTCGATGTGTCATCTATCACAAAGGAGAAGCGGCAGATTTATGGAACGACGATCACTATCGATATTTCGGATAACCGGTTGACGGTTTTTCTAATCGGTTAGGTAGCTAACTGTTTCAAACCGATCATCCGGTTAACCATTTCAGTACTACTGTCCTGACTGGAAAACTATTGGCCACTCAAGAATCTCTCTGCCTCGACCTTGATATCTCCATTGAATAGTTCTCATTTAACCCCCTCGCTTGTTCAGGCCTAACTGTCTTGGTATTAGAATTAAAATATTCTGGAGCATTAGCGTAATCTTTCGCCTGTCGGGGAGATTTACCAAATAATTAAGATCACAGAGTTTCATTAAGTCTATCCTGTATTTGATCCTCATTCACCTAAGCTCATCCCTGATTACTTCTGGCGCTGCGGCATTACTTGGCCCTGTAATCCATCGATCTGCATCGTCCTGCAGAGTTTCCAAGCTCTTGCTAACCGTTGTGTTACAAGTTTCAAGTCCGTATCATATGTTTTATTTGGTGCACCCACTATGTTCCATATGGTTTACCCACGGAAACCTTATTGAAGCTCTTTCTCCCTAAAAAGTATAATTTGATTAAGAATTCGCTTCCCCATTCACAGTTAGTTTATTCGTGACAGCCCCCACCCCTGCACCCAAATACTCGTAGTCTCCTGTCTCTATTACACTAAGAAGTTTGCTGCTACTTTCCGGAAAATAGAACTCCACACTCTCCACCTTCGTGTAAGCTCCACTTTACGCCCCACTGGTATAACATTGCTTTTGTTCACATACTGCTGTTTCGGTGACGTATGGTGGGGTAATGTCACGGTTTTAGAACTGTTTTGTGCAATTGGACGTGACCTGTGACCGCCCAACAGCACAAGACACCTGCACACCTGTAACCTGCTAAGACTATAAGAAACGAGTTGTAACAGTATATTGAATAAAAGAAGACATTGGCATGCAATTCAAAACACTTAGAGGTTATTACTTGGTTAACTCTTAGAAGCCGAGAGTCGAGTTTTCTTGTCTGTGATGTAATACGGCAGGTAATCTGGCTGTGACGGTTCGTCTATCTTTGGGCTTGGGGAGAATTAAACACTGAGCAGGTACTTCTAGTCAAGTGTCGCCTGCCTGAATAGGCAGACGACACTTGACTAGAAGCGCCTGCTTACTGTAAGTTTTTCGCGGTATGTTGTGTTCAATAAATTCATTCTGATTCCCCGACTTCTAAGAGTTAATTTTATGTCGACTGAGACATCAATTCGAGATATATGTCATATCAGCTTGAGATCGAACGACGAAGGCTGATCTGAAGTTACCGAAGGCTGATATCTCGGCCGATATGAAATTAACCAAGTAATGACCTCTTTATTTATTAAACCAGATCATATAATTACAAAGTGTTCTCAGGTCTGTGACAGTAATGTTTTCTGACAATGTTATTGTTTCTTATTCTTTTCATAAGGTTCAAAGTTTCCTTTTCTCCAAGTTCAGTTATCCAAACGTCGCGGCTTCCTCTTTGAGGAAGCCGCGACATTCGGATAGCTGAAATCTTTCTTCTCTCACATGAATGAATCCTCGCTTAGTACTCTCAATCTCAGTTTTCGTTGAACTTTGCGTACATCTCACTTACGTTTCTCTCCATCCACCCAATCCTTACCAATTGGCATCATTAATTCGTCAGCATACAAAAACTACTCCCTTTTGACGGGTAACTCCAATTTTACTCATTAGTGGCTTTCGATGAATAACAGTGAATGTTTTCTCGTAAACAAATGGCTGTGCCTCATCAAAGGGGATAACTCTAGCTTGGTTCATATCAGCCGAATTGGAAGTCATATTAGTCGAGATTGATAATGGGTAATTTGGGGAAAGAAAATCAAATCTAATAAACAACTATGTATAAAATCAATTATACACACAACGATAACTATTTGAATATTAAAACGACTATGACAGAAAGTATGTCGTGTCAAACCGAACAGTCGAAAATGTTTAGATTGACATTACAGTGCATGCAAACAATATTATCAACCCTATTGCATCATGCACTATTTCCGGAAAATACATTCATGCCTGAAATCCCTAAAACCTGTTCACGTATTCTCCAGTTGGTATTTCTTGTGTCATTTGCTATGGCTATTCCTACAACTTCTGGGTACTTTAGCTTTTAACCCTTTCAACTCGAGAAGCCACTTTTACGGCCCAGGAAGGCGATACGCCATAATTTCATTAAGTAGGATAGCTGCTAATTTAAAGTGTGGGGTAGACCAATCAATATTTTCCACGTGTAGCCCTAAGGCTGCACGTTGAAAATATTAATTGGTCTACCCCCAAATAATAAATATGGACTCTTCCAATTGCTTCCATTGAACTGGCAGGGAAGATACCCCCAGTGTTCAAAGGGATAAAAAGCATCCAGGGTCCCACTTATCATAAGTTAATTTGTTCTCCCGGGATGACTCTGAGTCTTCACCTGTCGGAAATACACATTTTCAATCCAGGACAAGGTAAATGAAGTGTTGATATGATAAAATATTTTTCTGCCCCCTTTGGTAGTAGAAATGCATTTTGTGTTCACATAAGCTGTTCTTTTCGCAACCCGATCGCGATCGATCGTGACACACTTATACCAGCGTGTCACACTTTCGTAAACAAAATACTACGAGATAGAGACGAGCATCTCAGATTTAAATTTCGCGCATTCCGTTTTCTAAAGGTGAGATTTTACCGTGTTGCGGAAGGAAGGCGGGCAGAGAATTCCGAACAGCCAGGATCACATCATATTGGACTGTTTTATGGGTGGAGAAAACCGGAGTACCCGGAAAGAACTAACGAGCAACAGCGAGCAACCGTCGGACTCTCCAACGTACTAACCCTTCACAATGATGGCTAGAAGCAATTTTAAGGCAAATAACCCTATGAGCACTGGTGGTATCTTCCATTTCGGTACAACTTCAACAATTAGACAATTCAACAGTTAGAAGAGTCCATATTCTTTGGAGGTATTTGTGGGTAGACCAATTAATATTTTCAACATGCAGCCTTGGTGGTGGTGGTGGTGTGTGTGTGTGTGGGGGGGGGGGGGGGGGGGGGTCTGCCTGTTGAAAATATTGATTGGTCTACCCTACACAGTCACTTCGAAACCATCCTACTTATTAAAATTTTGAATTATCATTTGTCGAGGCCGAAAAATCGACTTTCAAAGGCTTAATAAAAACAATTGAAGCTTTAAATTGGCATGTTTCGACACCAGTGTGCAGAAGGTTAATATTTCTTATATTTTACCAGTGCAGTAATTTTAAATAACTGCAATTAAATAACTTGGACGTCGCACGTAATTGTACCCGTGCAATATGTTTAGTTCATTGGTTGTATTATTGTGGAGTGGATTTGGCCACATTGTTTTTGGCATCTTAGATCATTGAGCTTTCAAAATGGTTTTGCATCATGTGACTAATATCGTCCACCGAGTTCAACAAGGCGCTAACTGCAACGCCTCGTCATTGTCGATGAATCTTTGTTGCATTCAAGTTACAGTACAGTCGACGAAATGTGACCGGTCCACGGCGGCCGTATGTATGATGTAAGTTGCACATCGTACTTTTTTAATTGGTGAATTCAAGGTGAGAGGCAACATTTTCTATCACTTAGAACATTCTATTGATCGACTGTGAACATTATTTTTACAGGAATGTCACAAATGAGAAATTACTCAACGACACACTGAGAGACAAGGAGACGCTGTATGCTAGCTTTAAGAAAAATGCCAAGAAGACAGAATCTACAAGATATCAAGCAATCGGTAAACAACTTCTTAACATTTCCATAAGTGTTTTTGTTCTTGAATTTCCAAAACCTTAAGCAAGGATGCAGCAAAGCAGCAATGAACTGATATACGGCTCCTCGTCACAGAAATGTGTGTAAAATAAGCGTTGGAATCGTCTACTAGATGTTGTGATAAAGGGTTAACGGGTCGGTTACGTAAGAACAAGTTGGAGGTTAGTTCCAACTCGGTGTTCCTTTTTTGAAGTTAGTATGGCTGAAGAAAATTAATCTATTGATTCTCAGGCAACGGCGTATTCGTTTTTCCGGCCCGCGTTCATCATTTTTATTTCGGAGGCAAAATTCCAAATGTATCGAACTATCATAGGTTAGGATTTTAGGCGTATCACATGGCGATTTGCGATGCAATATGTGGTTTGCATTGATACAATACTGTTCTTTTCGCGAAATGCGACAAGATTCTCATATGTATGAACAAAATAAATATTTAATTAACTAGTTGAGGGCTAGATCAGTTTTGGTGGTCTGAATTTGTTTATCGAAAAATGTTTTATTACAAATTATTGGAGGCACTCTCCAATAATTTGTAATAGAACAAATTTGTATAAACAAACTATTATTTACGTTTCACTGAACACGAAACTTCGGAAATAAAAATGTTGGCTTTTACACCGGTACCCTCATTTTTTTTGAAAGGCCTGATTGTGACTTCTAGCACTCAACCAATTAAAAACTCCTTTTTATTTTTGATCTCCATTTTAGTTGTTCTATATTGATTTTGTGTTGTATGATGACTGTTACAAAAAAACATTATCAGTGAAATCAATAAGGAAACTCTAGTATTTAATTTTAGGCTCTCACAACCGGATTTTAGGCATCGACTACCATTCCATCAGGAATAAAAAATAACAATAAAAACCGCCCCCCCCCCTCATTCATTTTTAAAAAAATGCCTGAGAATCAATTATTTAACTTTGTTTTGCCTAAACTAGATGCTGTGCAAAGGTTATTAACCCTCTACCTAACATGAAAAGCAGACGACACTTGCAAACAAAATTCTTGAATAACTAATTTTTTCATTTTTGGTCTCAAAAACAAAGGTTATGGCCCCTCTTTGGAACGAGCTCGTTCCAAAGAGGGATCATAACCTATGTTTTTGAGACAGAAAATGAAAAAAAATAATGAAAATTAACTGGCGATTTTTGTGAATAGCGCTGGCTTGTTCTGTCGTTACGTTGGGTAAAGGGTTAACATTTTTTTTATTTAATATAAAGATAGAAAAATGGATCTTCTTTTGCGAAATCGGGAAGGCCATTTCAGTTACCCTGAATCTCATTTTATTTAAGGATGATTTCCGACACGAGGTGACCTTGCCTGTCGGAAGTCGGTAATTAGAGGCACATCTATTGTTTTTGAGTGGGTATTATGTGTGGACATTATCTCACGAGTGACAACAAAACATTTGAATTTGCCAGTATTTTTGAGTGGAATTTCAGAAGTTTTGTCATTAAGAATGAGATAATTTTCATACCCATTCGCAAAATGTTGATATTTTGTTTATTACGTTCATTTGGGTTGAAACTCTACCCAAATCAAATGGGTTCATATTCACTCAACTCTGTTGATTTGGGTTGATTTTTAACCCCACTGATTTTAGCGTGTATATGCTCCAGCCAATTGACCCACGGTCCACGGTCCACGGCCCATCTTATCAGGAAGTTCAAGAAAGCGTGAAATACAATGTGTACCCCATCACAGGCAACATTTGTGCGAATGCGCAAATGAAGGTTTGAACATCGGTAGGCGAAATACATGGTTAAATGCTCGGTCCTTCTCAAATGCGCGATCCGTCTGTGGAAATGAAAACGAACTTCATGACTTTATTTTAGGTAATGAAATCGATATCGTGATCATTATGGGGACTTGGCGAAGCTAGGGGGTAATGCAGAACAGTTTGCATTAAGGCATTTGGTATCCTCAAGCTTTAATATCATCCATCGATAACGTACAACTCTCCCTGGTGGTATTGGTGTGATATTCGGAAGCTGAATTTTAATTAAGCTTCACCCTGACTCAGGCAATGGCGCGAAATCATTTGAAGTCCTCGGTTGTGTGGCATCATCTAAGATGGACAGTTTGTTTTGTTATTATGTACCACCCACCTCCTTAAACTGCTAATGTTGTAACATTGTCGTGCCCCCTTGAGTAATGCGCCACTTATCTTTCTATCATGACCACCTGCACAGGACCTCTTGTTATTATGGACCAGATTAATATTCATGTGGACGATCGGAAAGACTGTTTTGCAAAAGCGGTTCATTACTCTGATTGAATCGTTTCGGTATATTCAGCTTGTCAAGCTTCAATACATATACAGAACCGCACATACGTTTGAATGGGTTAAAAATATTATTACACGAGATTACTTTGGCCCAGAATAAGACGAGAGCCGAAGGTGCGAGTGATTTTTGGGGCCAATGCAATGGAGTGCGATAATTCTTAACCCATTGAAACGTTTGTGTGGTTCTGTATTTATCACACACCTCCCATGAAGCAACCAGTCAACACGAACATTGAATTAAGTGCACTTTTTTAACTGGACAATTGCCGCGTTTCATTCGTTGCCAAGAAGACATCACTGTTAGTTGATGGGGTACTCACCCTTATTTGCTTTTTCATTTTTACAGCATTCGATTGGTCGAAACCAATTGTTGCCGATCAGTGCCACGGTCACGATGATCGAACTTTAAATATTGACTAAACTACACGGAAAAACACAACAAAATTTTTTAAATAGCTATAGGTTAAGCACACTCCATCATTATATGACCAGTTGTGGAAAGTATTTGTCAAGGAACAAGCAGTCAGAACGTTATTTTTATTTTGTAGATTTTTTTACTCTAATCTGATTGTTTCAATATCCTGGGTAAACAAATCTAAATGAGGAACTTGGGATTTCCAAGCGATCTCGACTCTGGGTCATTCGACCAATGATTACGTGATTTATTTAGAGGGATTCCTTCCCTGTATGCGTTGGAGAATAAATAGAACGTATTGTGTATCACCACATGTTCGATACAACTTTATTTTTATCGTGCAGGAAGAAGAGTGCAAATCCCGTGTTTTGCATTAAGAGGTATGTGATAAATAGCAAAGACCACACTTTTGACTTATTCCTTTTTCGAGAGTGTTCTTCTGGCATCATTGATCCTTTACCTAACCTGAAAAGCAGACGACACTTGCAAAAATAATTCTTGAATAACTAATTTTTTTCATTTTTTGTCTCAAAAACATAGGTTATGACCCCTCGTTGGAACGAGCTCGATGAGCTCGTTCCAACGAGGGGTCATAACCTATGTTTTTGAGACAAAAAATGAAAAAAATAATGAAAATTAATTGGCGATTTTTGAGAATAGCGCTGGCCGGTTTTGGCCGTTATGTTAGGTAAAGGGTTAACCATTTTCGACCCTTGCATTTTCGATCACTTCACCAAGCGCGGAGATATCCCACTTTCAAAGCAATGCTTAACGAAAAGGATTGTGAATTATAGAAATCTCCGTTCTTTTGATATGGAAACTTTCTCTGGAAAAAATTGAATCGTCTGTTTTGAGTTGGTAAAGACTTTTCTCTGTTGACATATATGTTAAAGCATAAGTTGTGAAGTGTGAACAAGTAATACCAGTACCCTGAATAAATCCCCCCCCCCCCCCACACCCTAAAAGCAAAACTTGTGGACAGAAGAAATGTCGAGAGGTACAGACTGGAGAGGCTATACAATAAAACTGGTCTCCAGAGATCTATCTATAGGCAGATGACCTGCGATCAGAAAAATACAAAGTTTATAAACCCATACAGAGCTGAATTATTTTTGGTCATTCCAATTTGTTCACTTCTCTTTGACTTGTTATGCTTTACTGGGGAGTGCCTAGGCACTCCCCCATACATTGTAACAACGAAAATCCACACAGACCTAATAATTTCACTTCAAAGATAATATGAAGAACATCAACCGAATACGGAGCATATAGGTTAAGACATCTTCACTTCAGAGTAAAGACCAAATATGGGCTTCCAGCAATATACCAGTTAAGAGTGTAAAGGAATCTTATTTTATTATATCCTAGCCCGTGAATTATCGCAAATTATCTAAAAGATACGTTTCGATATCCATCGACTCGATGGATATCGAGGAATATCCCTCAGTAACTTCCTAAATGACGTCACGCTACGCCGCATCACTTTGCCTTAAAGAAACGATCAGCTGATCTTTGTTATTGTTTTAAAACGTACACATTTGGGGTGGAATTGGGCTGAATATTGCGCAATAAATTGTCTCGTAGGATACAATAAAAAAGAAAATCTGTTCTATTTTAGTCAGTATCTGGAATTATCTCATGAGTGTGGACCTGAACGTTTTATTTTTCACGAGGCCTTGCGCGAGTGAAAAATAATATTTTCAGGTCCACACGACGATTTTTTTCAGTAGCTTCCGAAATGACGTTACACCTCGGCGCATGTCGTCGCCTTGAACATCGCCTTGAAGGAACAATCAGCAGATCTTTGTTATTGTCTTGAAACTGTTTGCAGTCGAATTGGGCTGAGTATCGCACAATAAAATGTCACGTAGCAAGCGCTCGTGAGAAATAAAACTTCCGGGTCCACATTCCTGAGATAATTCCCGATATTCACTAAAACGGCGTAGATATCCTCTATATATGGATCTAATATCTGAAGCTACTAACTCAATTTTTTTCTGTAACTAGAAAGCTACTTGGCAGTCCTTCAGATGCCGGCACTGTTCTTCCGAAGTATAATTATACCCACAGTTTACCGTCTTTAGTGATTTTGTTATTAATAAAGTTCAATTAATACAACAAAGTATACCCAACTGTGTGCCACCTACCAGTATTGATAATAAGAGTTGCTCGATCTGGATTGCTTTTCACTCGTGTCTCATGATTATGATGAAAATTAGTTCAATCCTATTCCGACATCTTCTTTGAAGACGTCGATCGTACATCTCGTATCGTGCATTTCAGCCATTTGTGAAATCTCCTGTAGGTGAGGGCTGTGTTTCAGATACAATAAAAAACAATACTTATAAAACCTTTAATTGAAAAGACAACACTTGATCTAGACAATACAAAACAAAACTATTAAGCAATTTCGAACTTTTCCTACATTTCCAAGCTCATTACGCGTGTCGTTACGAAGAAAATGTTCTGTGTGCATTCAGAATGACATAATTTATGCCATGTCTGACTAAAAGTCAGTACTGTTAGTACTGCGTGGCTTACCTGCTGCGTTCGATAAAGTTGACCACTCAATTCTCCTTCAAATTCCGCATGACCATGGTTTACGCGATGTCACGTTGTCGTGGTTCAAATCATAACTGACCAATCGCCACCAACATGTCTGTATAAACCAGACTAAGTCACTGGGCAGACGGCTAAGTTGTGGTGTTTGGATCCATGTTGTTTATCATTTACTCACCGTCAACAACAACAGCGTTAAGAATTTTGTCCCTAAATCGCTGTCCATTCAGATTGGCATCGACGAAGATCAACTGCGTTCGATGGTGCGAGGAAATTCCTGCCCATATCCGTACACTTCCCCCGCCGAAACGGTCGCATTCCCGCACGCAAGCATCAGAAAACCGTTCTCCTCGTCAGCGATACACTCTTGCCCTACTATTAGCGTGCCGTAGACAAAATTGTGATTCATCACTAAAAAGAACTGTGCTCCAACGCTACTGAGAGCAGCGAACACGCTGACGTACCCATTCCATTCTGACGGTACGATGTCGCTGGGTAAGGATTGGTCCGTGGTATGGACGCTTACTTTCGATGCTGTGTTCAGCGTGTCTGTCGCGGACAGTTTGGGCACTGATTTTATTTTTAGTTCTGCCAGAAGTAATTGCTGCTATCCTCGTCGCCGGAAGGAAGCGATCCCGTGGTGAGACTTCCTGGTGTGTCGGTCTTGTGCAGGGGTCGTAACTCTTGGTCACCTGAACGCGGTCGGTCGGCAGTAGATCCAGTGGTTTTATACCTTCCAATGACACGGTAAGTAGTGGCCACAGTGACTCCGAACTCAGCAGCGAGCTCTTCTGGAGGTATCCTCGCCTCATGCATACCAATGGCACGCAACCTCTGATTTTCCTTTAACCTTGAAATTTTTTAAAATGTCGCAAGAACAAAAACTAACGTATTTTCTCAATATCCCAGGCTCTCTTGCACAACATAACACAAAGAAAATCGTCGAACACCCATTCAATTTGACATTATCGGTTAGCACGTGCTATTTTGAAATCAGTAGCAAAATTTATACGGTTGGGTGGACAACAACAACATGTCATTAAACTCTTTGCACGGCTTCTTGTCCACAAACCTGCAACATTAGAACTATTATATTTCATCCTTTATGCTATTTGTTCACATTTGTTTCTGTTATACTTTCTTCTTTGACTCAGTATATATCATTTTTGAACCTTCACCACAAAGTGATATGAACTCGGCCATTCTCGCGTCCGCTTAAACGGATGCGGTCTCACATATTGAAAATGGACGAGACAGAGACTTAGTTCCTGGTTCTATTTCGTGGACGATTGGCGATTCCTGATATCTCAAGCGATAGTGATTCTACGACTCCAGATTCTGGTGCATCGAGGAATATTGGACTGCTTGTCGAAAAACATGTGAAACTTGCCAAACATATTAACAAGGTGTGCCGACCTTGTTACTCTTTGGTAACCTTTGTCCATATCACCCAATGAAAGTCTTGGAAACCCTAACTCACTCTCTTGTCACTGTACACATAGATTGTGACAACGCCCTATTTCTTCGGCAGCGAATGTACATACCTGATAATCTGCAACGTGTACAAAATACTGCGGATAGAATCGTGACAGGAGCGCGGCGAACTGATCACGTTACGCCTGCGCTAATGGATTGCATTGACCCCCATCAAACAGGGAACTGATTTTAAAATCCGTGTCCCGACTTACAAGTGCCATCGTGGAGTTACTCCTTGATATGTGCCAGAACTGGTCACGAAATATATACCGATCCGTTCCCGTAGGTCTCAAGATCAATTTCTACTGGTTAAACCATTTCCAAAATCTTCTTTGGTATTGTCCCGGTGCGTTTATAGTGACACGTCTCGTATGTGGAATAGATTAGATTTTAGTATGAGAAAATCAGAGTCGTTAACCTTGTCTCTGTAACGGTGATCGAATCGAACAGTCTTTGACTGTTTCTGTGTGTGTGTGTGTGTGTGTGTGTGTGTGTGTGTGTGTGTCTCTCTCTCTCGTTCTCTTTCTCTCTCTCTCTCTCTCTCTCTCTCTCTCTCTCTCTCTCTCTCTCTCTCTCTCTCTCTCTCTCCCTATCCCTCTCTCGTGTTCATGAGGTCATAGGTTATATTTCTTCTTTTCTTGTTTACAAGAGGAAGAACTTTGATTTGTTTGGAAGTATGGAATTATTATGAGATAGAGAGAGAGGGGGAAAAAGAGAGAGAGAGACAGGCAGACAGAGAGACAGGCGGACAGACAGGCAGACAGGCAGAGATTAGACTTAATGGGATAGGCAGGGACGTAGAAACAGAAGAAAGGGCTCCAATCGGCCGTGGTGACATAGATAGGGTTAAGTGTTTTTAAAAAGAATGTTAAAACTATGCTATTTAAAGAAGCTTTTAATCAATATTCGGGTCCTTCATACTTCAGGTAACAACAGACTGTGTTTTACATCCTCATTAGTTTTTCTTTAAAATATGTCACTAAGATATTGCAGATAGTTTTATGAAAATCCTAACTTGTGTGTGAAGTTTTTGGACACATGCTGTATGGTTTTACGCTTTAAAAAATACATCATCATTATTATTATTATTATTATTATTATTATTATTATTATTATTATTTTTATTATTATTATTATTATTATTATTAATTGTCTCCAAATCGAGTTGCAGAAACTGTCATTTGCGATGTCCTCGTCGGACATTTCTGATCAACGTCCGCATGATTGATATTCTCCAGATCCTGACTTGACGGTGAATCCTTCCTTAACGAATGATAGAAATTTGATACTTTCGTGTTACTTTTCGACAGACGGCAGGGCAAAAAAACCTAAGTGGTTCACATGCGTTCTTTAGGAATTGTTAGAACTTTGATTGCGAACTGAAGGTAACTGTTAATGCCAAAGCATATGGGTGAAATAACGATATCTCTCTAGTTCGATAGTGGATTTTTTTAACAGAAAAATACATGTATTTTATTACTGAACCTATAATAAATGGGCTGATGTATCGAAAGAAATTGGATGGGTAAGGATCAGTCTGAGAAACAAAAGTATTGCCCTTGGGGTTGTGTACTGTGCGGTGGAGGGAAGCAAACCAGAGTGGAAATGACTCGATATACTCAACACTAAAGGCCAATATCACAGAGCTACAAAACAAGGGGCTCGGTATAATTCTGATGGGTGACTTTAATGGTCACATAGGTGATAAGGAAGAAGGCATAGAGGGTGGGGACAAGAAAGTCAACAGGAATGGAAGGAAGCTGTTGAACTTCACAAACGAGCTCGGTCTGAAGATTCTGAACAGGGACGCGAGGTGTAAGGGGAAATGGACCTGGGAGAGGAACGAAATAAAATCAATAATCGACTACATTCTCACAGATATTAATTTATGGAGGGAGGTGATAGGGGTAGAAGTGGATGATGATGGTAAAATGGAGGTGGATAGTGATCACAACTTGATTACAGTGACGACCAGGGCCAAAACTCTAGTTATAAGCAAAGGACAATTTCAGGAGATTTGGAAACTCAAAAAGGATGCTGACTGGGCGAAGTTCAATGAAAAACTGAAAACCAAAGCTTGCAACCGTACCCGGGAACTTGGGTACAGAGTGAATGAAGAACTGAAAAGGGCCATAAAGGGAAGAAAAGCTAAATGTGCTGCATACAGAAGTAGAAAACTTAAGGGGGCGGAAAGCAATGAGGCCACATTAACAAAGGAAGAATACCAACAAGCACGAAATAAAGTAAAAAAGATTAAAGACGATAATTGGAGAGTGCGAAATAGCAGTCTTATTAGGACGATGAGAACGACAGGGGGGTCGAGTTCGAACGTATTTTGGAAATGGGTGAATAAACGTAACAAAGGAAGTAACCCACAGAGTATTAATGTAGATGGCAGAGTTACAGACGACCAAGATCAAGTCACATCAGAACTAGTCAAGCACTGGGAAAAGGTAAACGATAAGCGATGGGGCATGGGGAGCCCACCTGATTGTCCGAATCAGGTCGAGGAAAACCTATCGAACTTCGTGTGCAGCGAAATTAAAACGGAGGAGGTGCGAAATGTGATCTCAAAATTAAGGGATGGAAAAGCGGGAGGACTGGATGAAATTCCAAACGAGTTTATCAAAAAAGGAGGAGAGAAATTCGTGGAAAGCCTAACTGCTCTATTCAATCTAGCCATAGAAAATCAAGAGGTCCCAAAGGGGTGGAGAGAAAGCAAAGTGACATTTATTCATAAAAAGGGGGAAAAAGACGTTTTGGATAACTATCGAGGGATCTCTGTCAGTAGCAACATTGGAACAGTTTTCTGTAATGTCCTGTATGGGAGACTAGAGGATGTGATTGAAGAGAAGGGCTTTTTGGGAGAAATCCAGAATGGCTTCAGGAAGGGAAGGCGAGTTACTGACCACCTTTTCACGCTATCCCAAATGATAGAATCTCCGAAAGCAGAAAAGAAAAAGCCGTTTATGGCCTTTTGGGATGTCAAAAAGGCATACGATAGAGTATGGAGGGAGGGTATGTGGCGCAAGCTGGAGGCTCTGGGCTTAGGAGGCAAGTTTGTTGGAATTATGAAAGCATTATATAAAGACGTAAAGAGTGAATTTACCCTGGGAAACATTACAACAAAACCTGTGCCTATGGAGATAGGCCTAAAACAGGGGTGTATCCTTTCGCCAATCCTGTTTGCATTGTACATCAAAGATTTAGGAGATGAACTCCTGCATAGCGAGGAGGGGGTAGCAGTTGGGGACTTGAAGACCCCAGGGCTATTTTTTGCAGACGATATGGTGCTAGTGTCAGAAAGCGAAGAGGGGCTAACGAAAATGCTGGGAATCGTTGGTAAATATGGGAACAAATGGAGACTCGAACTTAATGAAAGCAAGAGCAAAGTTATACCTGTGGGCCGCAAAGTGGACCCCACTCGAAGGTGGAGAGTGGGTGAGTTCTGCATTCCAGAAGGTAGCAGCAAACTTCGTAGTGTAGGGGAGACGGGTGATTACGAGTATTTGGGAGTAAATATAAACATTACAGGAAGAGGTATCTACCGAAACCACGCAAATAATTTGATTCTGAATGGGAAGCGAATCCTTAACCAAATGAAACTTATAGGGAGAAACAGTTTCAATAAGGTTTTCGTGCGGAAAACCATTTGCGAAAGGGTGGGTCTGCCAAGTATAATATACGGTACGGAAGTGGTACTCCTAAACCAGACGGCCGTAAAGAGCTTGCAAACCCTGCAGAACGATGCAGGCCGATGGATAACGGGGTCAAGTAATGTCGCCGCGCTAGAAGCAATCAGGGGTGAGCTTGGGTGGATGAGGATCAAGGACAGGATAGACCTGTTGAAACTCGGTTATCTTAATTATTTGATAAATCTCCCCGACAGCCGATGGTCTGAGAATTTTCGAATCAAATATCAAGACGGGGTGGATGGTCCAAGTGAGGGAGCTAGTAGAGAACTACTCATTGGATATCTGGGACCTGGACGTTGGGGCAAACCCGGGTAAACAATCGTCAGAGAAAGGGTTATGGAGGATTGTAACCGTAATTGGAGAGAGAGGGTTAAATCAAAGAGGTCTTTGGGTGGCCTGCGTGATAAAGAAAAGCCAAGTTTTGAAGAGTACCTTGATGGCAACTTTGGGGGGGGGTCACTGTTGTTCAAGATGAGGTCGCGATCCCTGGAGCTGAGAGGAAAAATTGGGAAAGTCAGTGAAAGGGAGTGCCAGATGTGTAATTTGGGCATGGTAGAGACCCTGGAACACTTTCTTCTAGAATGCCCAAAGTACCAGTCTAAAAGAATAAGATTCACTGGGAGTATAATGGGGAAGTGGGATGGGAGAATGAAGGACATGTGGTTAGGGGAGACTCAAAGGAGAGGGTCAATATGCTAATCGGAGAGATTGGGAAGAATGGGGCAAGGGATGTCATCAAGCAGTTCGTCTCCGAGTGTTGGGAGGAGAGGAGAAACATAGGAATGAGGAGGCAGTGGGAGTACAAGGGTAAGCAAGGCCTTCTCGTCCGAGAACCGCGACAAATCAGCGGTTGGCCGAAGTGTTATTATCGCAGTTAACTTCGTTTTCTCCGGATGCTTGCCAATGTTGACGCCAAAGTTTATCCTGTATTTCACGTCATTTTGTGAAACAATCATTTGGCATTGGACAAAAACATTTGATGGAAAGTTGGTGCTATCAGAATAGTTATCTCTCGTAACGTCACTGACGTTCGAAGCGACAACTTACAAACACCACATAAAAACTAGAGGTCGATCGAGCTAAATACTCCAAACAAGCATCCATACATTTCTGTTTATATTTCTAGTGTCGCATCCATTTATACAGATCCGCTGTCATATAATGGACAACTTATCACAACAGTCAGTCAAACTTGGCTGCCATTTTCTATCTCGTTTGAAGAGACCAGATTAGCCAGATTCGATCTGGTTGATCTGGTCTCGTCAGCTCGGCAGAATGCTACGACCTAAATATAATTACTGTTGTAATAGTCTGTAATTACAAACTGAATACACGATATACTCCTTGCGGTTTAGTGTTTGATCGCGCCCGGAGATGTAATTGTGTGGTTTATATACACCACCCACGGAGAAACTTTATCACCGGCGGGGGGGGGGGGGTGAGGGAATCCATCTGCACGCTTACTTGCCTGTCTAGCAGAAATCCGAGACCCAAACAATCAAGGCTGCTGTTCAGAGACCACCCAGTAGTGTACCAGGTGGTCCGTGAACAGTCATTTTGTTTGTTAGACCTATTTATACTATTCACCAGTTATATGTACGGTTGACGTGTGTTATATCGTTAACTCGATGCTTAATAAACTAATAGTTACAGTAGTTTGTATTGATTCGTACCTATATTGACATCTTCGGTGTGGTTTCTTTGACTGGGATACAACCTAACACTGTTTCGAATAAATTGGAGAACCCATTTTACGTTTTGTAAAACTCTTACATCTTCTATGTAATGGTTACTAAGAATCTGCCTAGTCCAGCTGTCTGAACGTAGAGGATACCACACTACGTTCAAACTCCGTTCAAACACAACTGTGGTAAGATACAGCACACACGGATTTGTGAAATTATATCAACTGTGTGCCCTGTTACAACCGATAATGTTACAACGCCGCATAATATGTTACACCAACGCATAATGTTACAAAAAATGTAGTAAACAACCGATAATGTTATAAACTCCGCATAATGTTAAACTTTTTTCAACCCGTTATGTTATAAAAATCGACGCATAATGTTTTAACTTTTTTCAACCCGTTATGTTACAACAAATTAACCGATAATGTTATAACTTCTGTATACTAATTCCAGTTACAGATATTGTAGGGCTCCGGGGGCAGGGACGGCGCCCCCCCCCCCCTCCCAGTTTATCTCTGAGTTAAAAAAAGACTTTCGTAATAAACCAACCATTGTTGTAATAAACCCATTTCTGTGATAAATTACGCGTCCATTATATGGTCGGACATTAGGTAAGAATCCCCCTTTTCGTCGTATGAAGCAATGAAAACTATGGAAATGATCACGATGCGCGCACAATCGTACGTCTCAAAATGAAAGTTATGAAAATGAGCGCAGTGAGTACCTCTTCAGACGTCTCATACCCTCATTAAAGATACTATACTACCTTTATTTGGGAGTGTTTGGGTCAGTTTTCTGAAGATTGTCGGGTTGGTTGGATTAATTCGATATCTATTGTCGGGTTGTTTGTTGTGAGACAGAGCACGTGTCCCCATAACAACACGCTACGCACTCCTACCACCTATTATCATGATAATGACGTCACAACATGGCCAACCACGTGCACTATCATGACAACCCAATATGACCGTCCAGTCACGTGACATGACGTCACTTCCGGGGTCCTGCCCCGGGATCCTACAAAATGGCTCATTTTCAACATACATAACTACTCAACACCATCACCAACACCGCCACAACATCAACACAACTCCTCCTCCACAACATCCTCTTTCTCCCTATACTGCCTGTTCTAGTGATTCCGCCTTTTCCAGAACCTGTAATCCCAAATTCATCACTTCCACTTCTTCCAACATCTCCACCATCTATATTATCATACCGGCTGGCACTACTCCCTTATACATGTAGCATTCTCAGATAGCCTTCTCTGCACAATCACCCTGATGTACTAATCCATGACCTCCTCTCTTTCTCAGCCTAATCCCTGCCCACCCCTTTCAATCCTCCTAAACCCCATTCCTCTTCCTACCCAGTCTCGCATCTTATTCTTGTTCCGTGTGACACTACCAACCCGCCACAACCACAATATGTACCTCGCTCCATCCAACTTTTTTACCTCTTTTAACTCCACCTCATTTTTGTTCACTGTTAGTTGTTAAAATGTCAAATTAATGAACAATAAGATATTCTTATGACTAAGAAATATGCGACAAAAGAGTTTTAGATGCCCAAAACAAGCAGAAACAGACGCATTTGCCCATCCCCAAAGACGTTAGGGGATTATGGTACACTACATTGCTGGAGCGGAGACTACGCATGTTGGTAAACGTACCAACCGGATAAAAAAGCCCCCCCCCCCCCCCACCACCACCACCACCCCCGCCTTCACCATGTTGGGCACTGGATGGTCATGGTAATGACGTCATACGATTGAGTTACAAGGATAATCGGCGTCTATGTAAAGTGACGAGGCCATTCTATGATAAAGCCCCGGGAGTTGGGGGGGGGCGGGGGGGTCTCCTCGCCTACACCAGAGCAGAAACCTTTAGTATAAATATTACATACCTTTATGCGGCAATAAATAGTAAGTGGTAAAGTCCATCTACAATAGCTGTAGATGGAATTAGTATACAGAAGTTATAACATTATCGGAACACGTGACGAGATGTAACATGGCGGACAGGAAATTTTGAGCTGTGGATTGCTGGAGGTGGATTTTGTTTGATAAATTGTATTCCGAAGGGTGTTATGAAGATATGACGCGCTAAAAACGTGTATCCATCATTCATAATACTGGGTGTGCATTTTTGTGTTTTTGTGTATGATTATGCAACTTCATGTGTCTCATGACATGATTTTGTGAATGCAATAGACAGAAAATTTTCGAATATTCGTGGGGTCACCTTCAGAAACGATCAGAGAAAAGCGGACTTGTATATGCTGCTGAGATTGAAGTGACAAAGTTCAATTAAGTTTAATGAGGAGATTAACAAAAATAACTAACTTGAATCTGTGTGATTTTTCAGTTCTAGGGTGAGTTTAAATTATGAAAATACTGAAATATTGATTTTATCTCGCATGGCCGATTCAAATATTGTGTCTGTGGACAGTCATAAGAAACGTTCAAGAAGTTCAGGTGATAGTACTTCACTTCTTCGAGATTTGAAAAAAACAAAAGAGTCATCTCGCTCAGATTGACTAATTTCGAGTTCGGAAAATACCGGTGAAGATTCAATTAACCTTCTTAATTTAAGGGCCTATATAAGTAATGAAATTTTGTTTATTTTGAAAATTCTCACCTCTGATATTCCTTCATTTCAAATTAAATATACACAAAATGTACATCGATATGATGGTTGGGACGTATAGAATACGAAACACAGGTGTAATCAACTCATAGAGTCCTGAACTATTCTTGAGTGCAACCCAACTGATCGTCTGGCCCAGTACTCAGGATTGTTCATCTCTTTCTGACAATACACTCAGCGAGGTGGGGCTGCAAACTATTCAACTCACCTAGTAATAATCCTTCAAGTTCCTCACGACAATATGAACTGTATCAGCAGCGTCTGGATTCCGATCCAACACGTAGTCCTCCTTCTACATATGTCCGTGGAGATAGCAAGATGGAACAGCTTCTCTAATAACCTCAACATCCGGGGTGGCGCTTCCCTGAATCCAACCAATCACCAGCCAGGATTTCAGTAATACAATACATCGGGAGGCCAGAGTTGCGGGTTATAATCTTTCTGTTCCCGCGCTGTAACTTTTACCGTTATGTGAATAAAACGTCACCAGGTGTGAATATAACACTCCTCCCCATTTTCTTTTGAAAGGGCGCGTCTTAGGCTTGAAACTTTAAGAGTGTCCCCTAAAATAGTATGTAGAGCCATTGAATATCAAAAAATAAAAAACACCATGTAGTTGTTGTTGAATTGTGAAATGGTAGTAATTTCACATGTTAACAGGAATTCAAACCCGTGAACAATATACAAATGAACCCAGGTATAAAACTACAGAGAAAATGGACAGACCTGGAGGACTGGCGGAGACAACGCGACGGCGGCACACGGCAAGGCAAAATTTAAACCACTCAGAATTTTCAGATACCAATTTTTACAATAATAAAACTTTAGAAATAAAATTCACAAAATAACCTTTTCACTAACAATTTTTCTGACTGACAGTCCCAACCAAAAAAAAAATGACCAAATAATTTTTAAAACTTATTGACAAGAAAATAATTATGTCCACTCCAATTCCCTATAAACGATACAAAACCTTAGCACTGCTAAGGGTTTGCTGACAAACAGCCTCCAAACCGAGGTTCAAGATCTCACTGACATGTTGGGCCACTTCACCAACAAACTTGGGAGTAGAAATTCGAGTGCCAGCAAAATGAGGACTGTCAGTCTCCAGAAGCAAACGATCCAAGGGTACAGACCTTAGTCCTTCCAACTGCTGTCCATTGAACCTCTTAACCATAGCCGTGTACCCAAAGAAACACTTCTGGAACGAAGCCATCCAGTTGTTGATCTCAACTGCACTCACCGAGCAACAATGGACATGAATGGGCTGCGACTCCCTACGCATCTCCAACAAAATGTCCCTGGCCAGAGCACCAACACGGCTGGAGTACGGGTCAGAACTCTCACCCCTCAGAAGATGTAGAATTAGAGGTTCCTCTGGACGAGACATGGCCACCAGGCGACGAAAGATAGACTCCTGAGTCCGACAACCTTGCAAACCTTGGGAAAAGTCAAATCCCACCTTACCCAAAGCAACAACCCCGGGTTGTTTCAGCAACTGGCTGATTCTTCGTAGAACAGAATCATCGACTAGCCGCCAATGCTTGGGGTGAAGTCCAAAATCAACATTCCACCAATCGTCAAAAGGGAATTGAACTGGCCAGGAGACAGGGTCACAAAACACCGCTATGCCAGGAACCACTCGACATGGGACCAAACCCTCCTCAACCGCCTCAAATGACTGGGTCCACAAGGACAAATCAAAACATCCGAACATCCTATTGAGAGTCCGATCCATGTGAAAGTGACTATCAAAGACCTCCACAAAGTTAAGGGCAATGGGAAAACTGACCTCAGAAGAAGTGAGTGGATTCCCCACAACAGATGGTAGGGCCTCAACTGTCACCACCTCCTTAGCCTCCCACGCTCCAAAACTACTGTCCTCCAGTTCCAACACATCATCCTCAACAGAGACCTGCAGGGTAGCCACCTTTTCATTGGTAATATCCTCAGCACCGGAAAAATCCACGGCCTCCTTACCCGAAGCCAAACCATACCGAGCTTCCCAAAGGCTGCTCCGTTCTGCCGTGCCTTTCCTGCATTCCTCTGTCAGAATGTCCCTATCCTTGACACTCAACTTGGCCCAAAGGAACATCACTACCCTCCAGTACGCTAAACAAGCACCAGAATTAATAGGGCGGATCTTAAAACCAGAACTATCCTCTGGGACACTAAGCAAATCACCGTGCTGCTGAACCATGAGTAAAAAAACCTCTGGATAAAAATCACCAATGATCTCTACGCTTTGGGTGATTACCCCCTCTTCATTAAGAGAGGCAACGGAGGATGAAAACTGCTCAGCAGCAATTTCATCCGGCCCTACTTTAAACAGGCAACCCCAAATCTCCTTGAGGGAAAACATGTACCTGTGACAAACTGTACTCAGATTGTCCGAGGCAACTGGCTCCCACAAAAACTCCGGGAGATGAGCACCCATAACATGACGCCCAAAACGCTTAAATCTGCCCAAACAGATACTGCATTGGGGGTTATCCACTTTCCTTTACCGTCGTCTCTAGCGGCGCTTTTTATTTCTGACCTGGCGTGAAGTGGCAGCCTTGTCCCCTAACTGTCCAGGATGTTGATTTTCTGAAAATGAAATTGTGGGGGATGATTAGCACTCTCTTCCTCCTCCCCCTGAATTGATTTCCACAGCCCCTTGGAAATAATAGGTTCAACTTGTCAGCAAGATATGAACTATTCTTGAGTGCAACCCAACTGATCGCCTGGCCCGGTACTCAGGATTGTTCATCTCTTGCTGACAATAAACTCAGCGAGGCTCTTGATGAAGGAGAAGAGAGAGCAAACTATTCAACTCACCTAGTAATAATCCTTCAAGTTCCTCACGACAATATGAATTGTATGAGGTCAGAGTTGCGGGTTATAATCTTTCTGTTCCCGCGCTGTAACTTTGACCGTTATATGTATAAAACGTCACCAGGTGTGAATATAACAGTCCACTGTAGGCACCACTGGTTCCTGGAAGTTTGCTGCCGCATTCGCACCAGAACCGATAATAATATTTCACGACAACAACTTGTGGCCAAATGTGCTTTACATATCCAAGAACAAAGCTAAAGCTAGGGGATAACAATTCTTCAAAACACGGCGACAGAGCTGCATTAGGGAAAATTCCAAAGCTTTTGCTTTTGTTTACGTATGAGTATACTTCCGATTTCCGGTCGACGTCATCGGACAGAAAAAGCATGTAAAAACAACGTCGTCTAAAATCAAATTATGAAAAAGATCGCCTTCATATAGTATACTGTTATTAGATAGAGATTGCATAGTTGCCATATTCAATGCAAGGTATCATGATATCTGTTGAAATTTCTTAGAATTACGATTTTGTTTTTCGATGGAAATTCGTGGTAACGAGTGATTTGCGCATGTCTGTCGAGCATGGAAACCATCTTCAATAAAGAATGCAGAAAGTGTTGTCCTTTTCCAAAATGCAGTCCTATCGCTGTATTCGAAAGTGTTTTGAATGCCTAGCTTTGTTCTTGGATATATGAAGCACATTTGGCCACAAGTTGTTCTGATGAAATATTATTTTATTATCAGTTCTGGTGCGAATGCGGTAGCAGACTTCCAGGAACCAGAGGTGCCTGCCGTCGACTCTGTGAGTTGATTATATATGTGTGTCGTGTTCTATACATCCCAACCTTCATTTTGATGTATAATTTGTGTATATTTAATTTGAATTTAAGGAATATGAGAGATGAGAATTTTCAAAATAAAAAAAATTCCATTACTTATATAGGCCCTTAAGGGAGATTGAAAGTGAAAGTGAAGTCAACAAGTCTACTACTATGGCTGATCTTGAATTTACAAACAATTTCAAAGCATCCCTACTTGACCCGACAGTTCAAGCCTTGTTCCGAAATATTTTTGAAAAGACTGTTGAAGAACTTTCTGATAAATTTGGAGCCAAAATTGAAAATTTAGAAAAAACAATTGAAAGTAGGGATCTTCAAATTGAAAAACTCACCCAAGAGATTGATGATCTACGACAGTATGGAATGAGAAATTCATTAAGAATAAGTGGGATACCTGAAAAACCCACTGAATCTACTGATGAACTAGTGATAGCAATGGCCGGTAAAATGGGTGTGGATTTGGATGTGAGTGAGATAGAAAGAAGCCATCGTTCTTGTGCTCCTACCAAAGCAGTGAATCGCCCGATTTTGGTCAAATTCATAAGCTACAGGGTAAGGGGTCGTTTCTATCGACCAAGAACTAAGCTACGAGAGATGGCACAGACCAAGGGGGTCTTCATCAATGAGCATCTGACTGTTGCACTGGCGCTGTTAGCTAAACGAGGTCGAACACTTGTAAAAGACAGAAAAGTGAAGGGTCCATGGTCCCATGATGGTACTATTTTTGTAAGACATCAAGATGATAAAGTCACCAGAATTACATCAGCCAAACAAATGAATGAACTTGAGGAGAAGTTTAAAATCAAAATAACTTTTCGAAACTCACAAGATCAATAGTTTTCTCACCTTCAAGAGAGGGTCTACAAGGTGCAGTGTAGTGCTGAAACGGTTATCTGGGTAACCGCTTAAAACCGGTTAGAAAAGCTGATAAGTCGAAAGTCACTAATTACGTGTGTGAAACGGTTATCTGGGTAACCGGTTAAAACTGGTTAGAAATGTTGATAACAAGTTGAAAGTCACTAAATAAGTGTCTTTAATACAGTTATTGCTGTATTTGTTCTGTTAGTAGTCATGCCCAAGCCCATGGGTAAAATTTCACTTGACAGAGGCAGAGGTAGAATAATTATTAGTCATTGGTGTTTTCTTCCTGATAGCAGCCATGCACAAGCCCTGTAACTAAAAACATTCATTGTTGTTTTCTTCCTGATAAATAATATTATCTGAGAGGATTGTGAGTGTGGTGCCTTCTGTCACCAGGAAGCTTGAAAGGGCTTTTTTGTTGATAGGATGCCCCAAGTTTATACCTAAACAATCATTGTTGTTTTTCTTCCTGAAGGCAGCCAAGCCCAAGCCTTTGGGTAGAGATGATATTTGAGCCTCAACTGACTACGGCAGAGGTAGAATTATTATCTGAATCGCACCTAACAGATGAAAGTTGAATCTCACTTAAAACAGTCATTGCTGTTTTCTTCCTGATAGCAGCCTTGCCCAAGCCCTTGGGTAGAGGTATTATTTAAACCTCACCTGACTGTAGCAGAGTCAGAATTATTATTTGAAATATTATTGGTGACAAACATTCTCTATATTGAGATATTACATCACAGGGAGAAAATTTATGAAGCATTAACAGTACAGTTCGTATCGAAATTGTCCGGTCATCCTTGTTATTTGACAGGAATGCAAAATATTATTTGATAGGATTGTGAATGTGGTGCCGCCTGTCATCAGGAAGCCTGAATAGGCTTGTTGGTGCTAGGCTGCCCGATATTTACAGTCCTATTATTATCTGAATCACACCTAACAGATGAATGTTGAATCTCACCTAAAACAGACATTGTTGTTTTCTTCCTGATGGCAGCCAAGCCCAACCCCCCTGGGTGAGGTGTTATTTGAACCTCACCTGATAATGGCAGATGAAGAACTATTATTTGAATCTCACCGAATAGCTGAAAGACCTGCTAAATAATTCTGTATTGATGCAGCCATACTATCTGCAGTGTTGTTGTTAAATTGTTACCTGATAGGAATGTAAAATATTACCTGATAGGATTGTGAATGTGGTGCCATCTGTCACCGGGAAGCCCACACGGGCTAGTTGGTGCTAGGCTGCCCCATATTTACAGCCCTGTGTTGGCTGCCCCATATTTACAGCCCTGTGCTGGGTGCCCAAAGTAATTATGTAGCAAATACAGTAATTGTTGTCATGCTAAATAAGTTTTTATCTAATGCAGCCATATTTTTATCTGTAGTGCTGTTGTCTAAACAGACATATTCTATGTCAAAAATCATTATATTGATATTAACTGGTTGAGTGCTAGAAGCCACTATCAGGGCTTTCCAAAAAATGAGGATACCAGAGCAAAAGCCTATGTTTTCCTTGCTTATGTTTTATATTCAGTAAACGCAAATAATATTTTGTTTATATAAATTTGTTCTATTACAAATTATTGGAGAGTGCATGTGGGCACTGTCCAATGATTTGTAATATAACAAATTTTGAATAACACATTCAGACCACCAAAAATAATTTAGCCCTCAACCCGTTCATGTGTTTAGAGCCCCAAGTAGAATTTGGAAAATAAGTTTAAAGTTACAAACTGTGTTTTAGCCAGTTATATCCCAAGTGAAGAACAATTATTCATCAGAAACAAAATCAGGTCGCGACAAGCTGTTGTTCCACGAGGAACAGCGGCTTGTCATACAAAGTGTATCAATCTAACGACTGGGAACTGAACGTCTGGCTCTGTTGAATGTAATTTGTGATCTACGGTTTGTTCATCAGAAACAGATTGTGCTGTGTATCACAACAAGCTTTTGCTCCACGAGGAATAGCGGCTTGTCATAACAAAGTGTGTCAATCCAATCATTGAGAATTGAATGTCTGCCCCTGTCGAATGAAATTCGTGACCTACAATTTGTCCATCAGAAACGGATTGTGGGTCGCGACAAGCTGCTGTTCCACGGAGAATAGCCCCTGCTGACTGTAATTCTTGACCTACGGTGACCTACAAAGTGTACCAATAAAATGATTGGGAATTGAATGACTGCCTCTGTGTTGGCTGCTCCGTAGTAGCAGCCCTGTGTTGGCTGCCCCATGTAATAATTATGCAGCAAATACACTTTGTTGGCTGCCCCATGTAATTATGCAGCAAATACACTTTCTTCATGCAGCCATACCAATTGTTGTCAAATGGCTGCCTGATATGAATGTACAATATTACATAACAGGATTGTGAATATGGTGCCGCCTGTCACCAGGAAGCCTTAACTGGCTTGTTGGTGTTAGGCTGGTCCATATTTACAGTCCTGTGTTGGCTACCCCATGTAACTCTATACCTCTGCAAATGTCCTATGCCTCGTAGAAGCAGCCAGGCCCATGCGTAGAGCCTCCACTGGAATAAAAAAAAAACAAACATGTTGAATGTGGTGCCGTCTGTCACCAGAAAGCCCAACGGGCTTGTTGGTGCTAGGCTGCCCCATATTTATAGCCCTGGGTTGGCTGCCCCATATTTACAGCCCCATGTTGGCTGTCCCTGGTAATTATGCAGCAAATATATTTATTACCAAACATAATATTTTAACAGCTTTGTGCCCTATCACAGTCATCCTTATCAGTTCTCCATCTGGTCTCCAATTTTAAGGGTCGAGTAACTCAACGTCTTAGGCTTGCTTACTAAGGTAAACAAGTTTGGCTTTACTGGTAAAATGGGACCCGGTGACCAATACCATTGGGCACAGCCCCTCAGCAAATGGGTATAAACGATTGACTAAGTTTGACTTTATTTTCCTGCTGCAATCACTATTAGCCATTTTGTCGAGAAACGCGACCTTCAACAACAATAAATAAATAAATAACTCAATGTTTTATACTCCAGAAATCCAAATCCGAACTTCGGCCTCTTCCTGCTCAAAGTGCATTTTTATTTTTGTTTTTTATTTCTTTCATTTTTTCCCTCAGCCTTCACCAATTGAATCTCAGTCTTGAATAATCCTTGAGAAACCGTTGAATTTTTCTCCTAAGGCTTTGTAAATTCCAGATATTCAAATCCGAACTTTGGTCTCTTCTTGCTTAAAGTGGATTTTCTATTGAAATCTTACATTGCACTTTCAATATACCCACGAAAATAAATTCAATACATGTATACACCTGATCCCGCTGTTGTTAAGAGGGTCAGCAGAGCTTTTTAGAAGCCCTCAAGAATTATGCGTGCCTTAAAACTCTCTTGAACTCGCCATTACCCTTGAAAAAACCATTGAATATGTTTAATCGCTGACAAACCCTTGACTTTTTTTACATCCGATTACAAGCGTAAAGACATACTATCAATGGCTGGATTCAGCCTTCTCCAACTGTATCTCGGTCTTGAATAATCCTTGAAAAACCCTTGAATTTATTTCTAAGGCTCTGTATGAACCATGAAAAAGAACGATTCCAATAATACACAATTCCACCATTCGATAAGAACCATCTCAATAATACACCATTCACTTTCAAAATCTTATCTCTATTCAATCATGAAATTTGTATATATGTTCTTGTTGATGTTTGTGATTATTTTTTTTTTTTTTGTGCCTTGTGAACACAAAGGCTCGTGCATTGTACACAACTGACTTTTTAAGCGTACACGATACACACCACATACACAATATACATATGGCGGTGAGATTTTTTAAATCATCTGAAAATATTAGCAGGCAACGACCAAATTATGTTTCTGTGATTATGAATTGGTACGAAATTGAAGGACTTGGCAGTGTTTTTGTGAATAATGGCGGGTAATATTAGTCTCGATGAGATACAGACGAATCCGGAATTTGACTTCGTTAAGGTCTATAATGACAGAACATGTGAACTTTCCAATGATGAAGATTCCCTATTTAAAGATAATACAGGCGATTGTAATTATTACTCACCCAATGAATTTCAATCAAAGAACATCAAGCAAAGTGATTAATTCTCAATGTTTCATTTAAACTGCTAAAGTTTAAATGCACACTGGGACTCCTTGAATGAATTGCTGAGCGACTTACATGGTTCGAAAAATGCCTTTAGCATCGTAGGGTAACCGAAATATTTGGAACACCTTCGAACATATCGTACCACCTGGATGGCTATTATCCACTCATTAATAAGAACCGACCTGAGGGGGATGGCGGGAGGGGTGGGGTGGGTCTCTACGTTAAGGAGGGTCTGGAGCCGATAATACGAAACGATCTGTCTGTGTTCATTCCCCATGTAATTGAGTCTTTGTTTGTCGACATCAAGGTAAATAAAATCAAAAAACTCATTGGGGTCATATATAGACCAAACACACAGCCAAAAGCGGATATAGATGTCTTCCTTACAAAACTAAGCGAAATAACTGACCGAATAAATCATGAACACACGGAGGCACATATTATGGGAGATTTCAATATCGACCTATAGGTAACGAATTGTCATCCTAAAACACAAATTTTTCTAGATCTCATGGTTAGTCAGGGCTTTTTACCGTGTATTACTCGACCCACTCGGATAACCACTCACTCAGCAACCTTAATCGATCACCTCTTCTCAAATAATATAACAGCAACCTGTTCGTCTGGAATAATAATCACTGATGTTTTCGATCACTTCGGCGTATATTATATAGAAAATATTACCACAGCAAAGGATAGTCCGAAAATTATACGTAAACGGAAATTCACTGAAGCCAACGTGGCCATATTTAGGTCACTTCTTTACCAAAGCAATTTTTCGTCAGTTCTTGAATTAAGCTGTCCTGGTTCAGCATATGAGAATTTCATGGATATCTATTTAACAGCTTTTGAAAGGGCGTTCCCTGTAGTAAATGTGCAACTGCAAGCTAAGTTTGTCAGAAAACAACCCTGGATGTCCAAAGGACTTATGACTTCATCTCTCAATAAGTCAAAGTTTTATAATAAAAAAATAAAATCCCCAACAGAACAAAACATACAAAATTACAAAAACTACTGTAAAATATTTAACAAAATTAAAAAACAAAGTAAAGCAATGTATTATAATAAGATATTAAATGAATGTAAAAACAATTTAAGAGAAACTTGGAAAATATTAAATGAAACAATAAACAAAGTAAAACGTACAACTAGCTTCCCTTCTACCTTTATCAAACACAATGACTGTGAAATAAACGACCCAAAGAAAATAGCATGTGCATTCAATGACTTTTTTGTAAACACGGGAAGACGTGCCAGTGCAGAATTGACGCAAACAGATCAACCCTTCCGAAACTTCATGGGTCCATCTTCTGCAAATAACTTCTACACAACACCCATTACCCCTTATGAAGTGATTGATGTGACAAAACGAATGAAAGCCAAACGATCAAAAGACTGTGATGGCATCACAACATATCTCCTAAAGAATTCTATAGATATGTTAGCCCGCCCGTTTGCCCACATCGCCAACCAGTCTTTCATTAGAGTTGTTGTACCAAACCATATGAAAATTGCCAAAGTCATCCCAATCTATAAAACTGGGGAAGAAAATGGATTTAATAACTATAGACCCATAAGTATTCTTCCGGCCTTCTCTAAAATCTTAGAAAAATTAATGGCAAATAGAATGGTTAATTACCTGGATGCATTTGATATTCTTTATCAGCATCAATATGGCTTCAGAAAAAATCACAGCACCACACATCCTCTGATGCAACTCCTTAGACATATTGCTATAGAAAACAACAAACCAATCATATTCCTGCTTTATATTAATGATATTCATCGCTCGACTTTAACTGTTTAACCTCTTATCGTTTGCGGATGATACGACAGTATATGCCTCAGGTCCAAATGTAAGTAGACTGGCTGAATATTTTAATCATGAATTAAGCAAATTAAATGAATGGTGCTCAGCCAACCAGCTTGTCCTGAACACAAGTAAAACTAAGTATGTTCTCATAAATCCAACTGGTAGCACGCTAGTCCCAGCAAATGTATTTATCAAAATACAAAACCAAACAATAAAAAGAATAGGAGGCCAGGAACAAGATAAGTCACTAAAATTTCTTGGTATTACCATTGATGACAATTTATCATACAAGGCCCATATCTCACATGTTTGCTCCAAAGTTGGAAGAGTAAATTATGCATTAAATAAAGTAAAAAAATATTGCCACATAAGGCTTTGAAAACATTATATTTTGCCCTTATACATAGGCACTTGTTATATGGCATCCAAGTCTGGGGTCATGCTCGGGCAATAAATAAAATTCTCATTATGCAAAAACGATCACTTCGTATCATTAATAATACAAATTACAACGCCCATACTGATCCCTTATTCGTAAAAGAAAAAATACTTAAAATTAATGACTTGTTCAGACTCCAAGTAGGTCTTTTCATATTTGACTGGAAAACAGGACAACTTCCGTCGTCATTTAATGACTTCTTTAGCCCAACACAAAATATTTCACAAAGAGTTACGAGACAATCAGATCAAATACACATGAGTAGAATGCGTACTAAAGCCCTCGATAGGTTACAGATCCACGCATTTCCTAGAGTGTGGAATGAATTGGATCAAGATTTAAGGTTTATCACTAACAGAAATCTATTCAAAAAATTATTGACACAAAAATTCATCTCACAGTATTCAAGTAGTGTGGAATGTGACAATCCCTATTGTCGAGATTGTAATTTTAATGTCAGTAGATAATTATGGATTTAAACCCCTGAAGATTACTATACTTTGGTCTTTTTCCGAATTGTGTGCTCTTTACATGTGTTAATATCAAGTAATATACTCCGTCTGTTTATGTCGTCCAACAGTAAGGTTTGGCTGCCAAGTCCGACACTTTCAATACCAAAAAATTAAATCTTAATGCAATTGGATAACGTGCCTTTAATCTACATCCATAGTCAGTGTACAATGCTCACTATAGAACAAATATTAGTGGGAGATGACCGGTAGACAGCCAATCTGGCTATGTCATCTCCTTACGGTATAGACATTTACTCATACTCTCATACTGCACTCATGTTTTGGTTCTTTTTGTGCTTACAAAGACTTCTATTATTATACGGCATTGCTGTAATTTCTACTATACCGTTAAATAAATAAATCTAATCTAATCGGTTAATTTGTTGTAACATAACGGGTTGAAAAAAGTTATAACATTATTCGTCGATTTTTATAACATAACGGGTTGAAAAAAGTTATAACATTATGCGGAGTTTATAACATTATCGGTTGTTTACTACATTTTCTGTAACATTATGCGTTGGTGTAACATTATGCGGCGCTGTAACATTATCGGTTGTAACATGCCCTCCTCAGGCTGCCAATTGTCTCCAATAGATTGACTTATGCACATAATGTACAAAAACTGTGGACTACTGCTGTCAGCTTCATTTAACCCTTTGATACTTTTGTACGTTTTATTACGTACGAAATCAAACAGCGCGTAGATACATTTATACGTCTTTCGACGCACGAAATCAAACAGCAGGTTGATACTCTGTGGTCATTTGTTTTGTTATTATTTTTCGATTTTTTAAAGTTTTAACCTCAAATTGCTACTTTCTCCCAAATAGTGCTCAGTGACAACCGCTGAATCAAATGTTATAGCAGCTTAAAATTCTAATATAATCCTGATGTCAAGACTTCTTAACTGATTGAGTGCGAGAAACCACTATCAGGGCTTTCAAAAAATGAGGATACCAGAGCAAAAGCCAATACCTTTATTGCTTATATTTCATATTCAGTCAAACACAAATAATATTTTGTTTATATAATTTTGATTTATTACAAATTATTGGAAATTGGAGAGTGCCTCTGGGCACTCTCCAATAATTTGTAATAAAACAAGTTTTGAATAAATTCAGATCGCCAAAAATAATCTAGCCCTCAACCAGATAATGGCTAATGTGAAAAATATCTTGTTATTTGTACTTTCCGACGTTTGACGTCGCATTTTGAAAAATATTCAAGACACTGAATTTCCAGTGACGTTTGAACGTCAGGATAATTAAAGTCTCGAAGGGTTAAAAGTGACATTGTGATTCATATTTAAAATTATGTTTTGAAAATTGTCCTGGATTTTGGATTACAGAAAATTAGGGTGGATATGGATATTTGACATCAGCACGCGCTCTCGCAGAGGGATTACTGTCGCTCTCACAGAGGGACTACTGTCGCTCTCGTAGAGGGATTACTGTCGCTCTCGCAGGGGGATTACTCTCGCTCTCACAGGGGGGTTGCTGTCCCTCTCGCAGGGGGATTACTGTCGCTCTCGCAGGGGGATTACTGTCGCTCTCGCAGGGGGATTACTGTCAGGGGTATTATAAGTTATCACCGCTAACGTGTATAGTATATGGAGATTTAATACGAGCCGCAGGCGAGGTGTTTAAATGCGACATCCAGGTATTAAATCTCCATATTTTTTCACTCATTTCAATTCAACGAGTTTACTTGACGAATAGAAAAGAGAAAAACACTTTTCATACCTTTCACATAACTTAGCAATGGATATCACATTCGACTCGGAATTTGCTCTTGCATCTGGAAGCACTGGTCCTTCTCAGGGCGCAAATGCAGTGGATTTTAGAGAGGTAGAGTACACCAGAATCAGGGAAAATAAGAGAACTGAAACAAGAAAACATGAAGTTAAGAGAGAAAGTCGACCAACTACTGACAAGTTTGGGACAGAAGCCAACAAGGAATTACGGCGTGATATAACAAACCTAACCCATCAGGCAGCAGGTTTAATTACGAGAATCCAGAGCAACCAGAATGACAACCGGAAGAACAAAGGCAACAAGAGCAGCATCATCAACAACAACAAAGGTAAAAAGAAGAACCAGAATCACGAAACCGCAAACATCCCAACAATCATGGAACGCTATGCCGACCTCCAACAAAAGACCATCGCCAGACTAAAAGATAGCCCACTATTCGAGGAACTATCAACAAGAACACAACTTCTAGAAAACGGAAAAACCAAGTCCCTCTTAGGATGAACTCGACAACTTGGCAGTGGTAGTACCTCTCAGGGAAGTAAAACTTCCCACATTGGTCCACGTCAGTCGGACGGTTCATCCTAAGATGCTACATAATCAACAACTCAGAACAACAACAACGGTCAAATCCCAAACCAACAACAGCGAACAAGAACAACAGCACAAACCAAATTCAACATTACCTCAGTAAAATGCCAAAAACATCAGGACACACAGGCCCTCAGCGAGACTACACCATCAGACTAAAAAGACAGCCCTATAAAAAATAAAAATCCGTCTAAGAATGAACTCGACAACTTGGCAGTCGTAGCACCACTCAGGGAAGCAAGCTCGATCTGCTAGCATGCCTTTTTGGGGGCTTGTCGGTAGTCGAGTGGTCTATGGCGCTGGTTCAGTTTCGCTAGGCGATTGGTGCCGCAGAAGTGTGCTCTCATCAAGGCAGTGGTTCGATCCCCATCGGCGTCAGAACCTTTCATCCTAAAAAATGCGTAACAGAAGTGCCGAATTCTGTATTCTGTACCGTAAGCAGGAAATTTGAAAAAGAGATTGATTCTCACTGATTTTATCTGCATTACATGGTATAATTCATTGTAAACAACTAATTCTGGGGGATACCGAGTCATTTCGTGTGGACTGTGCCAGTTCCATGGACGCTCGATCTGCTAGCGTGCCTTTTTGGGGGCTTGTCGGTAGGCGAGTGGTCTATGGCGCTGGTTCAGTTTCGCTAGGCGATTGGTGCCGCAGTAGTGTGCTCTCATCAAGGCAGTGGTTCGATCCCCATCGGCGTCAGAACCTTTCATCCTAAAAAATGCGTAACAGAAGTGCCGAATTCTGTATTCTGTACCGTAAGCAGGAAATTTGAAAAAGAGATTGATTCTCACTGATTTCATCTGCATTACATGGTATAATTCATTGTAAACAACTAATTCTGGGGGATACCGAGTCATTTCGTGTGGACTGTGCCAGTTCCATGGACGCTCGATCTGCTAGCATGCCTTTTTTGGGGTTTGTTGGTAGTCGAGTGGTCAATGGCGCTGGTTCAGTTTCGCTAGGCGATTGGTGCCGCAGAAGTGTGCTCTCATCAAGGCAGTGGTTCGATCCCCATCGGTGTCAGAATCTTTCATCCTATATATATATATATATATAGATTATTATTATTTTTTGTTCATGTTCGTTTTGTGTGTTCTATGGACCACTGTGTCTGAAATAAAGAATTATTATTATGTACAAAGTTGTGCACAACCTCATTGAGATCAACACAACACACCTCCATTTACCGCCCGATAAAAGAACTAGGAACAGAAATTCTTCTTGAATTATTTATTACATGATCTGTCATGTATAATGCTTTCTTTTTTCCATTCACCATCAACCCCAGGAACATCAACACACAATGTCTGCAGCAGGCTACCACCATCCACCAGTTTCGCACAGGGTTAAAGTCTGTCACCCTCCTTGTCCTGAGCAACTAGATGAAAATAAACAGCTTAGTATTTAATTGTGAATACAGATGGTTTTAACTGTGTGGTTTGGGTAATGCACGAGCAATTGACACCCAAGTTTGAGTAACAACCCTGATGGGAAAAAGATGAAGAATGTTTTCACCGTGCAGTCAAAGCATGAACGTTCAAACTATTAATTGGTCTACCCCCATCTCCACCCCCAGATAACGAATATGGACGCTTCCAACGGATGACGCGGACGGAACTGTTATGTAAGATACCAGTGTTCAAAAGGGCTAATCATTGTGGTATAATGTTATTTTCGCTAATTTGAATCTGATGCTTCGTATATTCCTACCGGGATGGGAGCTGATGCTCAGACATTTGTCTTTGTCATCAGTAATTCGCTTGAAAAAAGTTCGTTGTAAACGACACGTTTCATTAGCAAAATTCAATAAGGAAAAATGTTGTAAGTTGGATCCCACTGGATCCAAGTGTTACGTAGGCTGGTTTAGTCGATGTGACTGCCTCGCGTTTTTATTCTCCGCGATGATTCCTGTTTTAAGAAGGCACTACTTTAACGCAGCTGAAATTTGTGTGAAAGATTAAACATAGTCGAAGATGTCTTTATCAGATTGAATGAACGGCCAGAGTTCTCAGAGTGATGTCAAATCCTAATTGCATTCGAGAGACGATATGTTTTCATTATTGTGCAACGACATGTATCTTATGGTAAGTGAGTACATTTATTTCATCCAAATACAAGAGGTATCCGTATTTTCACATTAATTTGTAGAGATACCATTATAATATGAGAACGATTCTTTTTATATATTCATCCAAAAGGGCCCTGAAGAATAACCTCGAGAAAATTTTCATAACCGAATCGTTGACCACTTGGAGATCCTCATTAGTTGCTCAACTTTCTGAACTGAAAAGGAACCGTAAAATTCATTCTTTTTGGACCAGTGACGGGCGGATCTTCGCAGCAGCCACAGCGACAGAGAGGAGACCAGCCCTCATAAGAACAGACTCTGATATACAACGACTCACATAATAGGTAAATAAAGAGCTTAAAGTCAGACTTGCTCCACAAACTTTTCAGAATCTTCAAAATGAAACAGTTCTCAATTGACAGTCAGTTATCCACCCACTTTTCTTCTAATTAAATAAATAATTTCTAAATAATTAATTAAATAATATGCAATTTCTTTTAATTGATGGACTCACGGTATTTTGATCATTCACCTGTTCGTCAGACTACTCATGCGTTAATCCGCCTGTCATTCCCCCTCCGTGCATTCATGATTCTACGCATTCAAATTCGTTCACTCGTTTGTCGTTTGCTCGTCCGTCCGCTCGATCATTCAAACAACTCAATTATTCATTATTCATTCATTCTTTCCTTCATTCCTTCTTTCCTTCATTTCTTCATTCATTCATTCATTCATTCATTCATTCATTCATTCATTCATTCATTCATTCATTCATTCATCCATTCATTCATTCATTCATTCATTCGTTCATTCGCTCATTCATTCATTCATTCATTCAGATGGACGGATGGATGGATGGATGGATGGATGGAGGAATGCAAGAGAGACTGTATGGCACTGTGTGCGACTGAAAGGGGTATTAACAAAGAAAGCTGCCAAATTATACCCAAATCGACGTAACCCAAATGCTTTTACATGAACTTGGAAGTAAATTAACTTTCACCATTTCAACTACCAACTCCCCCATTTGTAACTTGCTTGAAGAAAATTAAATTTAGAATACTCATTTGCTCATTCGTTCTATCGTCTATCCGTCCATTCACTCATCGTCCCACTAAAACCAGAGAAGTCGAATAGCCAATACTTTTTCATTCATTCATCCATTCGCCCGTCCGTTCATTCATTCGTTCATTCATTCGTTCGTGTATTCATTCATTCATTCATTCATTCATTCATTCATTCATTCATTCATTCATTCATTCATTCATTCATTCATTCATTCATTCATTCATTCATTATCATTTATTCATTCATTCATTCATTCATTCATTATCATTTATTCATTCATTCATTCATTCATTCATTCATTCAGATGGATGGATGGAGGAATGCAGGAGAGACTGTATGGCCTGTGTGGGGCTGAAGGGGTATCAACAAAGAAAGCTGCCAAATTATATCCAAATCGACGTAACCCAAATGCTTTGTAAATGAAATTGGAAGTAAATTAACTTTAACCATTTCAACTACTAACTCCCCCATTTGTACTTGCTTGAAGAAAATTAAATTTAGAATACCTCGCACGCCCACTTTTAACATGAACTGTTTGACAGACAACATTTTTTATTCACCTTTTTTTTTTTTTTTTTTTTTTTTTTTTACTCATTTGCTCATTCGTTCTATCGTCTATCCGTCCATTCACTTATCGTCCCACTTAAAGCAGAGAAATCGAATAGCCAATACTTTTTCATTCATTCATCCATTCGTTCATTCGTTCGTTCATTCGTTCGTTCACTCGTTCGTTCTTTCATTCGTTCATTCGTTCATTCGTTCATTCATTCGGATGGATGGATGGATGGATGGATGGATGGATGGATGGATGGATGGATGGATGGATGATGGATGGATGGATGGATGGATGGATGGATGGATGGATGGATGGATGGATGGATGGATTTACTTACATGAACTTGGAAGTAAATTAACTTTCACCATTCATTCTCACAAATTAGACAAGGAGTTAGACTCATCCACTTATCGTGCCACTTTTAACCAGAGATACTGAATAGCCAATATTTTTTTTTCATTCATCCATTCGTTCATTCGTTAGTTCATTCATTCATTCGTTCGTTTTTTTTTACTCATTTGCTCATTCGTTCTATCGTCTATCCGTCCATTCACTTATCGTCCCACTTAAAGCAGAGAAATCGAATAGCCAATACTTTTTCATTCATTCATCCATTCGTTCATTCGTTCATTCGTTCGTTCATTCGTTCGTTCACTCGTTCGTTCGTTCATTCGTTCATTCATTCGGATGGATGGATGGATGGATGGATGGATGGATGGATGGATGGATGGATTTACTTACATGAACTTGGAAGTAAATTAACTTTCACCATTCATTCTCACAAATTAGACAAGGAGTTAGACTCATCCACCTATCGTGCCACTTTTAATCAGAGATACTGAATAGCCAATATTTTTTTTTCATTCATCCATTCGTTCATTCGTTCGTTCATTCATTCATTCGTTCGTTTTTTTTACTCATTTGCTCATTCGTTCTATCG